>CM072775.1:20010000-25010000 GCA_036936925.1 Cenchrus fungigraminus
GAGAATAAGAACACTCTTACCGCGCATATGAAAACAAACTAATTTAAGAAAGCAAATAAATATTTTTGGTCTTTTTAACTTTTTAGATTTTTATGTGTTTTTAGCATATGGGGTTCTGAAAATAATAGAAGATACAAGTTACCTCAAAATGGGGGTCCTCCCCCAAGCTAGCTTCAGGCTCACTGCTGTGGAGGGTGGTATCCCATCCACGCGTAGTAAGCCCTCTGCTCCTCCAGCTGTCGCAGCTGTCTCTGCTCCATGGTGTGAATCCTCTCGCCAGTCATACGCTACCAGCCCCGAGTGGACTCAGCCTGCTGGTGCATTGTCTCCTCCATGGTACTGACACAGATGTTGAGCTCGCTCATCTGCTGAGTGAGGGTGGCCCCACGAGATGACGAGCGCAACCCGGATGATGAGGACGAGTCCCTGTAGGTAGCACCGGTGGGCCGAACCCACTCGCCATTGTTGACGGTCGATATTTGCCATTTTTATGACCGTCAACTCCTGCAAATTTGAGCATGAATTACACATCCACACTAGAATAGGTGCTTAAACTCATACTTTCCAGCAGTGTCGATGTCTATTCGAATGCAGGTATTTAGCTTAATAAATGGGAGGAATCAATGCACTTTCACTCCACTCCAATCCAAGGCAATCAAATGCTGGCCAATCAGGGACTGCCACATGGATTCTCCTGGATCCATGATGTCACCAATCCATGTGAGGGACTCTCGACGAATCATACGCTGCCACGTCAGCATCACATGGATCCATGGGCCCACTTTGCCAACTAAACCACCAGGAAATGTGCCATGCACGGAGGAGATGCATTAGGGCCCACATGGAAGCGAGCCAGACGAAGCACAAGCCAGAAGGCCGGCCAGGGGTTTCGGCCGACCCTAGGATCGGCCGAACCAACCTAGGGTCAGTTGATCCTGGCCCTCCACGTGTTTGCTCCCTATTGGTCCTTGGCTGCATTCCCGGGTGTTTAGGGGCACTTTGAGCCCCGGAGCAAGCCTCCTCCGTGTCAATAAATAGGAGGGGAGAGGCTCCATTTCTCACACACCACCAAGCTCTCAAGTTTCACTTCTCTCTTGTGTAGCTCTCTCTCCCTCTCTCTAATTCTGCCCATGAGAGGTGATTCTCACCTCTTTGTGGTAGAATGGTGATGAGGAGAGATCTAGACTAGGATTAGTTGAGAGGTAGAGTAGGGGTGAGGAGTGAGTTGATGTCCTCGTGGATGCTTGTTCTTCATTTAGACCAAAGTGAGTATTTCAGCATTTCTTATTTAGACTATAGTGGACATCATGCATGATTGTTTTGTTCTTGTGTTCGTGGCTCGTTCATAAGTTAGAGGCTTGTGTTCTTCATGACACAAGGCTTCGATCCTTTAGAGCCAGAGCAGTAGTTCATTTACTTGTTTGCATGCTCTGATCCTGTTTAGCTAAGTAAGTCCGCTGTATCTCGTTTATCTGCATCCATAGCTTCCTTTCTGCTCCGTAGCTCAATGACAAGATCTGATTCCGATCTTTCCCTTGTTCGTGGGACCGTATCTATACGGTTGCTATAGTGTAGTTAGTGGGTCGACAGACGTAACCGCACTATAGTATTTTATCTGGGGTACAGACGTGGTGTCTGGGCCATGATTTTCCTGCGAGGACCACATACGATCGTAGCGTAGAGGTAGGCCGCAGTGGTGACAACCTGTTGGACCCTTTGTCAACCCTCTACGTCGCGTGCCGAGTTGGGCTCGCTTGACAGCACCTTGGAGTGTTGTCGCCCCGCGGGGATGACTGAGACCTGACAGAATACATCTTGAGAGCTAAGTCCCTTAAGGAAGTGCTTCTTGTATCCCGACCTATCCCAGCGAAAGCTGGTGTCCTTGGATAGACCCTCTCTGGTTACACACCATCCTTAGGGAACGAAACCCGACGGGAATACTCATTCTCCTAGGGAGAAGTGCTACAACAGTGTATCTGTGTGCTTGCGGATTCGTTCGCACTCGTTAGTGTACCCGGGAGTTTATTACACGCTCACGCTGCCACGGCGCCCAGTGGTGACGTTAAGAAACGCCAACTAGCATTTCTGGCGCCGTTGCCGGGGACGGCTGTTGTTAACCTTCGAGCCCGTCTATCCTCGTATTTATCTTTTTCGTTTTTCCTCTACCTTCACCCCCGTTACCCGTTTTGAGATATCCCTTTTGTTTTCTTTACTTCTACCTCTACCCCCGCTACCCATGGAAGGTTATCCTTGTAAACACCTTCTGCCTCTGAGGAGTGAACCCTCAGAGCCATGTTCGTCAAGACCCACTCTTACATCTGGCTTATGGATTCGCCCCTCTCTCATGAAGCTAATTCAGGACCTATCCTTCTCGGGGTTAAGTCATGAGAACCCCTTTGATCATGTGAGAGACTACGAGCATCTGATTGAAACTCAGGGTAAAACCGGAGAATCACCGGATGCTCGGAAAAGAGAGTGCTTCCCGCTATCCCTCTCCGGGGAAGCATGGGATTGGCACCGTTGTTTTGGTAGAGACTACCTCAATTTGGGAAAGGTTGAGAGCAGCTTTTTGCTCCCACTTCTTCCCAATATGACGTGTCATCTCGTTAAGGGCAAAGATTCTCTGTTTCAAGCAATGTGAGGAGGAATCACTAGGAATCGCATGGCATCATTTCGCCTCCGCGGTGGAAGATTGCCCAGTCCTTTACATTCCCGATTGGATGTTGCTTCAGCACTTCTAGTTTGGATTGCGGAAGGATGATGCCATGAGGCTTAATGCTCTCTCCGGAGGATCCTTTGTGCACCTAGATGCTGTCAAGGGAAAAGAGATCGTGGATAATCTCTGAGATTTCAGCTCCTGTTGCATCCCGGTCAAAGAGGCACCCACCGGAGAAAATGTTGAGCCGCCTAGATCCATCATCAGCCAAGTCCGAGGTTTCATGTCCATTCTTTCTGAGCTCTGGCTGAAGTTGTCATTCCTGAATGGCAGGAGTCTAAGGGAAAGATTTCGTGGTCCGAGATCTACCTTTGGGTTCCCCTCTCATGCATCTTCTTAGACCTTCTCCCCGAGACTTTGTCTCGTGGGAGGACGGAGAGAGTAGTTCGGAAAGAACGACCATTCCCGGCCAGGATGACTTGTTCGATCCTCACTACTATCTCCTAAGGAGGGTATGAGAGGCCTATCGTGTTTCTACGCTGAGGTTTGAGCTGAAGTGTTTTGCACTGAAGTTTCGTATAAACCAAAGACATCGGTCTCTGCTTTATAATCCATTGGATTCATCCATCAGACCGAAGGTCATTTACCGATCGAATGGAGTGCATTCACTTTTCATCTCGAGCACATCGATCGATGCCGATCAATCAGGAGAAGCTTGCACTTCGTATCTTATGCCTGACTTGATCGATGCCCAATGGGAGGTGCATCTTCCAGTTTATCCATAACCCCCCATTGGAAGCTTAGGACAGACTTCGGAATGTTTTCATCACCCTGATGAGGACATCGAACCCTCTGCCTAAGGTAAGAGTGAGTAAATCTTGCTCTTCGTCCGAACTCTGGTTCCTGATCGTACACCGGCCTCTGGAAGTCCATGCTTCATCCTCTTTGAATGCCGAGTGTCTTTCTGAGCTTGAATTCACTCGGAGATCGGTACCCATTGGTGAAGCACTAGCCTCAGTGCTCGATCTTTTTGTCTTCGAGTTTTGCGACCCCAGTGCTATAGTCCTCGAGTCCCATGACCACCTCAGGGAATACCTCGGCCCCTCTGGAATGATCATGCTTGCCCTCAGCCTTGATATACCTTCTTGGGCTCAAGTTCGTATATGCACTACCCTTGCAGATCTGAGGTTATCATCATATCAACATTGTCTGCAAGGAGATGGTCATAAGGTGAGACAGGAGATCACAAGACACCCGCATCCTGAGTACTCTTGGGACTCATCTTATTTCCCCAGGAAGAATTATCCTCCGGGTATCTTGTGGACCGCGGTCATGCAGGAGAAAGAAATTGCCAAGATAAAGAGAAGTAGGCAAAAGGTCCACAGGAAGGCAGCACCATTGTGGTGACCTGAACAATTCGTGATTACCGTCAGAGGTGCCTACACTTTTGACGAACCGAGTATGTCGCCAAGGTGACTTCCCCCAGATTCACTATGGTTATATCGTGGTTTGGCCAAGGTTGGTATATAGGGGAGGATGAATTTTCAACCTCAACCTTATCCTAGCCTTAAGCCTAAGCCAATCTTTCATCTCGGGGAATCCACCTGGGCCGTCGATCCTGAGACTTGCTGGAGCCCACACGAGAAAGGGGAGGACCAGAGAGGCCCACATGGGGCCGGCCGAACCCAGGTTCGGCCGAAACCCTGGTGCCGCATCTCCCTTTCTTCTTTCGCGTGTGAGACTCCTTCTCCTTCAGAAACCTTCTGCCTGCCGCCCGACGAGTTTTCGCATCGCGAAGATCCATCCCCTCCACCTCACCATCCTCAGCATCACCGCATCCATGGCTGGCTACGGTTTCGCTCGGCTCAGTAGGGAGGTTTCGCCTCTCACTTCAGGGGAAGGGAGCCCCTCTCGTTTCGTCGACCTCAGCAACCTGGATGAAGTGATGGGGTCGCTGGAGGCCATGACTCCCGAGAGAGGCAGGAGTGTAGAGAGCACTCGCAGGATGCGCACCGACTCCCCGGTGCAGTCGTCTCAGCGAGGCTCCTCCTCCCCGCCTTCTTTCCCGGTCAGGATGGCCACCATGCGGAACAAGACCGCTGCCAAGCGCGTCTTGTTTGACGATCCCCCGGGGCCACCTCTGAATTCAGGAGAGCGCTACGTTGGGTCTGACTTCAACAGCTACGGAGAAGCTTTCTGCCATACTTATGAGCAGGATGTGTGGGACGAGTTCCCGCTTCCACAGACCCGGTGCAAGATCTTCAGAGTGAAGACAGCCATTGGAGGCTATGGTACACCTTACCATAAGCCGCCTCAGTGGGAGTGAGTCCTCACCAAGATCCTTGCAGACATCCGAGTGAATGGCGCCAAGAAGACCCCAGCCCTAGCGAAGCTAGCAAACAGACTAGCTGAACTGTTCTTAGAACATGAGAAGCTAGTTGAAGAGCTGGCTAAGCAGAGGGACAAGTATCGTAAGCTCAGGCTTGAGTATCACCAGCTGGAGGAGGACATGACCCAGAAGCTGCAGAGGCTGGCAGTTGCTGAGGGAAAGGAGCAGATCCTTTCCGAGTAGTGGGGATTAGCCCCAGCTTTAGTTCATTATGCGCTAGTCTAGGTCTAGCTTGATTTCCCTTGTATCCCTTTATCTCATTTATTTCTTTTGCATGTGTGTAAGCGCCTAATCATTTCGTTTGAAACATTTGAATTTGAATAAAGTGGCTCACCGGTCACGTAACCCGGTTTAGCCACCCTTTGTGTCATTACTTTGGTCTCTGTGATTTAGAGGACATCTAGGTTCGAGACAGTGTGGGGGAAGAGCCACGACTCTCCCAATGCAGGCACGACGTTTCCGTACGTACCCACTGTGAGCACTCCGCGCTAGCCGATCGATCACCTACCGCGAACCTGAACAGGACCCGCACGAGTTCACTCCTATGGAGAGCCTCTAATGATTCATCACCCATGCATAGCGCCGGTTTGCATCTCGACAACTTACTCTCTGTTATTCTTGAGTTTTATAAGCTATATATGTCTATCTCTAAACTAAAACTCGAATGATGATGCTAAAGATCACCCAGCTCGCCTGTACCTTAGTAGACTTACATATGTTTTATTCCTTGTTATCTACCTGATGCATGTGAACCATAACCTTCTTAAGGACAGGCATGTTCACCTAAGTAATTGACAAGTATGATATGGCTGGATGACATGATCAGTTGCTCTGATGACTAACTCGCTTGGGGAATTTATTTTCAAAACCTCTTGGAAAGGCTCCTCTTTGATATGCCTTCGTCCCATTAGAGCCATATGATCTTTGTAGGTAAAACCCTTCGGTTCATATGCTGCTTGTTATTACATTGAGCTTTGTCAAATTCTGCGACCCTTGTGAGAATTCTTCTCATCACTTTCATGATCAAGATATATGTGCACCCCACCTATTTCCCCCTTGCTATGCTTCTACACTGGAAGTTAGCATTGTATCATTCGTACCACAAAAGTAAAAGCTCCATATGTGGTATGACCGCTCTCTCTAAAAGTATCCTTCAAGGAAGAGATATGGGCTATGAAAATATATATATATATACACATGCCCAAAGCATGTTTTGAAAAAAAAAGAGAAAGAGAAAAGATAGCCCATATCCAAAATAAAGATGGAGAAAAGGAGAGGGAAGGTCATGCAAAAAGGAGTTCCATATCATAGATGGCAATAACTAGTGTCCATTCCGGGGCTAGTGTCCACCTTACCATCAACCCATAGTTCTCACCACATATATGTATGGTAATATCTAGCACCCATTTCGGGCCTAGTATCCACCTTACCATACACACCATAGCCATACCGGTGCACATCTTGATCTGATGGTCTGATTTGATTTTCTCTGTGGATCCAATCTTTGACTTTGCAAATTATGTGATGCAAGTATGCTCTTTCTTTATCCTACCCTGAGCTCCACATATAGCCATCATTAGAAGTAGGATGAAGAAAGGCAAATGCCTTAGTGAGGACATATACACATTAAGCGATCTGAGAGAATCAAATGAGGAAGCCACCTAGAGTTTTGTTTATAAAATCTTGCAAAACCCCCGAGGTGTTTATCATCAGGTGCATAAGTGACTTGATTCACAACTGTTCTACTCTTCAATCACCCAAGGGAACATGATAGCCACTACACAGAGGTTCACAGGAGCAAGGTATGACTTGGAATATCTCTTATGTCTGTATTACTCTTTGGTATTCGTGACCCACTTGGCTTTGTTTCCCCTTCACTCGGGACGAGCAAAGGTCAAGTGTGGGGGTGTTGTTGATGATCGATATTTGCCATTTTTATGACCGTCAACTCCTGCAAATTTGAGCATTAATTGCACATCCACACTAGAATAGGTGCTTAAACTCATACTTTCCACTAGTGTCGATGTCTATTCGAATGCAGGTATTTAGCTTAAGAAATGGGAGGAATCAAAGCACTTTCACTCCACTCCAATCCAAGGCACTCAAATGCTGGCCAATCAGGGGCTGCCACATGGATTCTCCTGGATCCATGATGTCACCAATCCATGTGAGGGACTCTCGACGAATCATACGCTGCCACGTCAGCATCACATGGATCCATGGGCCCACTTTGCCAACTAAACTGCCAGGAAACGTGCCATGCACGAAGGAGAGGCATTAGGGCCCACATGGAAGCGAGCCTGACGAAGCACAAGCCAGAAGGCCGGCCAGGGGTTTCGGCCGACCCTAGGATCGGCCGAACCGACCTAGGGTCGGTTGATCTTGGCCCTCCACGTGTTTGCTCCCTATTGGTCCTTGGCTGCATTCCCGGGTGTTTAGGGGCACTTTGAGCCCCGGAGCAAGCCTCCTCCATGTCTATAAATAGGAGGGGAGGGGCTCCATTTCTCACACACCACCAAGCTCTCAAGTTTCACTTCTCTCTTGTGTAGCTCTCTCTCCCTCTCTCTAATTCTACCCATGAGAGGTGATTCTCACCTCTTTGTGGTAGAATGGTGATGAGGAGAGATCTAGACTAGGATTAGTTGAGTGGTAGAGTAGGGGTGAGGAGTGAGTTGATGTCCTCGTGGATGCTTGTTCTTCATTTAGACCAAAGTGAGTATTTCAGCATTTCTTATTTAGACTATAGTGGACATCATGCATGATTGTTTTGTTCTTGTGTCCGTGGCTCGTTCATAAGTTAGAGGCTTGTGTTCTTCATGACACAAGGCTTCGATCCTTTAGAGCCAGAGCAGTAGTTCATTTACTTGTTTGCATGCTCTGATCCTGTTTAGCTAAGTAAGTCCGCTGTATCTCGTTTATCTACATCCATAGCTTCCTTTCTGCTCCGTTGCTCAATGACTAGATCTGATTCCGATCTTTCCCTTGTTCGTGGGACCATATATATACGGTAGCTATAGCGTAGTTAGCGGGTCGACAGACGTAACTGCACTATAGTATTTTATCTGGGGTACAGACGTGGTGTCTGGGCCCTGATTTTCCTGCGAAGACCACGTACGATCGTAGCGTAGAGGTAGGCCGTAGTGGTGACAGCCTGTTGGACCCTTTGTCAACCCTCTACGTCGCGTACCGAGTTGGGCTCGCTTGCCAGCACCTTGGAGTGTTGTCGCCCCGCGGGGATGACTGAGACCTGATAGAATACATCTTGAGAGCTAAGTCCTTTAAGGAAGTGGTTCTTGTATCCCGACCTATCCCAGCGAAAGCTGGTGTCCTTGGATAGACCCTCTCTGGTTACACACCGTCCTTAGGGAACGAAACCCGACGGGAATACTCATTCTCCTAGGAAGAAGTGCTACAACGGTGTATCTATGCGCTTGCGGATTCGTTCGCACTCGTCAGTGTACCTGGGAGTTTCTTACACGCTCACACTGCCATGGCGCTTAGTGGTGACGTTAAGAAACGCCAACAGCCACTCCCTGCACTATCCCAGGTCGAGCTATTCGCACCTGGCTGACTCATGGGTTGGTCCCTACTAGGGGCATATCCGGGTGTAACTCCAGACATGTACCCGGTCGAGGCCCATGCGCCAGACGACGGTGGGGTAGGCTGAGGCTGTAGCTGAGGTGATGGCTGTGGCGATGGCTGTGGCGGCAGATGTTGCGGCGGTTGCAGTGCTGTCACTACTCTCCTCGATGCACTCCTAGTGACCCTGTCTCCAGAAACACTAGAACGACGAGGTTCCTCAAGAGGAACGGTCAGTGGCCCTTGGCCGTACAAACGGAAATCCGGGTTAGGTAACCAAATCTGGTTTGCATGGCCAGGATAAAAGAAAACCAAGGAATCATCTGGGCCCTTTTTAAGAGTATGTCCTTGAATCAGATACGCCTCATCTATCATGTCCCGAGGAGAATCAATGTAGGGAACGTTAGCCCCTTGTGTAATCCCAAGATTCGAAATGATACGTGTGATCGGAGACGTACACTCAATAGAACCCGTCATCCTAAAATTTGTCAACCACTGCCGAATCATAGCTTGCACTGGGGAGATTTTGATCTGTCTGACCGCGGCATATAATATCCTCATCTCGTCTGTGCGCACGGTTCGAGCATCATCCCTTGGAAAGAGAGTGATGGCGAGCCACTTGTGCCACAGTCGGAGAGTGGGATGCGTGATATCGTTGCACCGAGGTGCTAACTTGCCACGGACAGGCCGACCAGAAATCTCTTCCCAAAACTATCTCGAATAAAATCACTGCAAGCTTGATCGAGAGAAATAGTACAACGATGATGAAACCGAGAGCACGACTAAGATCATGCGATGAGACTCGATACGACGTTCCATGGAAACAAAACGTAATACCGGTCTCATCCTCCCGAAGAGTACAGAGGAACTGGATGGTGAGAGGCTTAGAACCGATCTCCCACACCGGAACAAAGTTCTCCCAACCAAGAGCATGCCAAATGGAATCGAACTCGAAGTCCATACCTGTTTTCTCGAGAAGGGCCGAGTCGAACTCCTTGGTGTTGGTGAAGACTCGATCCTTGATGAGAGCATAGGCCTGTCTCTCCCGGTCGTCCCTTAAGTCGATGAAGGCGGCATCGGTGTTGATCACCCCTTCGGCTCGTGGCGTGGGCAGCTCCTCCTCTTCCTCTTCTTCACGGTCGGTTGACATTGGACTCGGTGTAGCTCCGGAGTGGTGAGATGAGCCCTCTCCGTCTCTAGAACGGCGTGAGCGGGTCACCTTCCGGTACGCACCGGCAATCCAACTCATCTTGCACAACAATGGGACAACACGAGCAACTCGGTGATGGGTTAGTGAAATCGAAATGAAAGCCTTACCGAGCTTGCTCCACCATTATTCAATATTCAGCGACAAATTGGAGAGAGTGCTTGACACTTCCACTTGAGCAAGAAATCCAAGAAAACCAAAGAGCAAGAGCAAAGAGGGAGAGAGGGTGATGAAAATGAGTGAATGGGTGAAGAAACCCCTCAATCCCCCTTCTATTTATAGGCAACCGAGCCAGGCACCGGGGTAGAGGACAAGGGCAACAGCTAGGAGCCGTTGGAGGAGGCGGGGCCCACTTGACCATTGGCCAGGGTCGGCCGACCCCTGGGGTCGGCCGAGCCCCTGCCGTGCCTGCCTGCTTCCAGCTTTTTGCAACGGCTCTCTAACGGCTACCTGATGTCCTGCCCAGATGTCTAGGTCCAGATTCGCCCAAAATGTTGCTCGAAAAAATTTTCTAGGACTTTTTACTCAAAATTTTATTTTCAGAATTTTATTTGAAAAGGGAAATTGGCTAGAAAAAATCAAGCATGCAGATGCAAGGTTGGAAAATTCAAATATGCATTAGGAAAAATCAAATAAAATTTTGAAAGGGAAATATGAGATAAATACCAATTTTACCTTTTGGCAAAAAGGACTCATCTTTTTAAGTCTGAGAGCGAGACTTTTCTCGGCGATCAATTCCACTCGTCACCCCATTCCCGAGAAATTGATGGAGATGACTTCTGTATTTCCCGCCACCCCCTTCTTGTTTTCTTAGGCTTTGTTGGAGTGGTGGGAAGTCGCTGGGGCTGTGGCTCCGTCCATGCCCCTGATTGCTCATTTTTGCCCTGCAGTGTATAGCATTTCACTGTTGTTGCCTGAAATCGGAACATCATGTTCCTCTTCCCAATGCGGAATCGGATCGTTCCGGCTCCGACATTAATCCTTGCATTGGCGTCACTTAGGATTGGTCTCCCAAGAATGAGAGGCATTCCCTCATCATCTTGCATATCAAGGACCACGAAATCCGCAAAGATGCATGAACCTTGGATGAATACCAATAAGTTCTCTACTATCCCCTCTGGATATCGGATCGATGCATCAGCAAGTTGGACGGTCGTCGCAGTTGGAGTTAGAGATGGATATCCCAATTGTTCAAACATGGCCTTGGACATAACGTTAACACTTGCACCAAGATCACAAAGAGCATGCTTAATCTTCTAGTAATATATCTTGCAGGTGATAGCAGGATAACCAGGATCTTTCTTGTGTGTGATTGTTGAAGATTCTCATGGGTCAAGTACCTGCTGTATAGGCTTCCCTGCATAGTCAGTGGCTTGTGCCCACCCAGAATGCTTACCCCATCTGGTGGACACTACACAAACATTTTCATAGGAAGATACAGGTTGCCCCGGAATCTTCCCGTCTTCGGCAGAGGGAACCAAAGCAACTAATTAAGCCAACTGGGTTTCTATCATCTTATTAATGCTCAACTGGTTTTTAAGAGCAGAAGAAAGGCTATCAATTTTAACATTAAGGCTCTCAAAAGCCTTATCATAGGCAGTTGTTTTCTTATTAAAACCTTCATTAATCTTAGCTTTCCAAAGACTAGATCTTTCAAGGAAGGTTGGTTTGGGTTGAAAGAATTACCTTGATTACCTCCTTGATAATAAGGGTGCGATTGATTCCACGTTTGACCTCCTTGTGGACGATAACCGTTGTTGTTGCCGTTCATGTACATCACATCCTCTTGAGTAGCAGGGCAGTAATTCCCTGAATGCCCAGTATTACCACAGACTTCGCATGTCATGCGAGCATCCATAGCTCGAGTAGTGGTGGCCATGGCGGCCTTCTCATTGGCTACATCATCCATTCTCTTCATCATTAGGTCCATCTTGGCGTGCAACATATCCGCTTCCTTGACGGTATGTGTACCCCTTTGACGTGGCTGGAGTCGATCATCACTCCACTCTTGATTGGTAACCATCTTCTCAATCAGTGTAGTAGCTTCAGTAATAGTAAGAGAGAAGAAGGCCCCTCCAGCTGCAGCATCAATATGGCCTCGGGCTGTCGGAGTCAGCCCATTATAGAAACTCTGAAGAATAAGCCAGTTGTCCATCCCATGATGAGGACAAGCCAGGATGTACTCCTGGAGTCTCTCCCAAGCTTCTAGGATAGTCTCATTTGCTGCTTGCTGGAAACTTGAAATTCGCCCCCGAAGGACATTGGTTTTGCCCAACGGAAAGAATTTTGCGAGGAATGCTGCGGAGCACTTTGCCCAAGTGTTAATCTCTGCACGGTTAGCATAGAACCACTGCTTCGCCTTTCCCAGGAGTGAGAAGGGAAACAGCCGCAGACCAATAGCATCTTCCTCCACTCCTCGTATAGTGAAGGTACTACACAGTTCCAGGAACTGCTGCAGGTGGGCGCTCGCGTCTTCATTAGACTTGCCACAGAATGGGCTAGCCTGTACCATCGTGATTAAGCCAGTCTTGATCTCGAAGTTTTCATTCTCAGTGTTGATCACAGGGCCTGTCGGCACCTGGTCAGCAGAGGGAGCGGAGTACTCGCAGAGAGTCTTCTCGACAGGGTTGGCCATGGAAGTTGATGCGGATGGCACAAAGTAAGCTGGGTCGATTTCCGAATGTTCACACGAAGGAGAGCCGAAATGAGTTCATGCCTTCCTTACGAGTGACTCAGGATCTTCAGTAAAATTCGGCGGTAAGTCGAGACCAGTCATGCACTACCTATCGTCATCATCAATAGACAAAGAAGACAATCCAAGTTAGCCTGTATTGAGAACTGTTTTATTCCTGTCATGATTATAAACATATGCAAAGTGTTGATATGTCATCCTTAAGCCTTCCCCGGCAACGGCGCCAGAAATGCTTGTTGACATTTCTTAACGCAATCACCTAAGAACGGGTTTGGAACCCATCCTGGTAACAGCGCCAGAAATGCTGGTTGGTAATTCTTAACGTTACAGGAATCCGCAAGCGCACGGAAGTACCATTATTGTATTTCCCCAAAGGAGTATTCCAAAGGTATCGAATCCAAGGAAGGCATTGGCGGAATGACAAGATCAACTCTATTGCAATGAGTATAGATCATAGATGGAAATAAATCAGACACTCAAGTGCAGGGGTAAAATATGATAATAGGGGTAGTGTGATCACACACACACTCACTCTCTCTCTAAGGGGTCTTAGGCATAGGAGGCAACATATGAGTTAGTTCTAGGTTCTTATGTACTATACACATAAAGCTGGTAGGAACGAGTTAGATACACTAGCGTTGAAGAACATTGACTTAAGCACCCTGGTACCACGGGGAGATAACCTCCCGTGTTGCTTCCGCACAACTCCGGTTGTTATATTTTAGACTCCTACAGCTTATCCGAACGTGGGGGGTTTCAGAGGGACCAACGGCTGTCACTACCGCAGCCTACCCCAAGACAAACCGTGGGATGAGCTCATAAGTAAGGTAGCTACGCAACCCAAGCACCATGCTTACGTTGTTAGCCGGACTTGACCGGCCCGGGCTATTGTGACCCAGGTCAAGCCACCAGATAAACCAGCCAATTATATAGAGTACCGTAGCTTAAGCACAAACTTCATATAACGCAGTCATGTCATCTAATTAGATCAAACCAGGTTAGGTACACAAACGTATTCGTGTTTCCCTATGTCTGTTCAACTGGATCAAAGGGCCGTGTTCGCGAAGAACACGAGCCTCTAACAAATGAACAAACACCAGAAACATATGAAAGTCACCCGTCAAGTGGATTGAAAGGCCGTGTTCATCAAGAACAGGAGCCTCTAAATGATGAATAGGTGAAGAACACATGAACAAATCACTCATGTATACTAACACAACTTTATATGAAATAGCTGAATAACTAAAGTAGATCAAAGTCATACAAATGAAATAAGATACAAGAGGACTCATACCTAGATCCCAAAGTAGACTTGGAACCTGAATTAGAACTACTCTAGCCTACCTCCTAGCCTTGACACTAAAAGTGAGAGAGGTGTTGCAAGTCTGGATGTCTCATAAGTGAGCCCCCTCTCCTTCTATTTATAGGCCCTCGCACCAGCGAGGAATGGATGCAAACACCCTGGGAATGGCGCCTAGGACCAATATGGAAGCACCACGTGGAAGCACAGGACAGGCCGAGCCAAGATCGGTTCGGCCGAGCCAAGGTCGGTTCGGCCGACCCCCTAGTGGGCCCCCCTGGCTTGTGCTTTCTCCTAGTGGCTGTCCTGTGGGTCCTTAGGTCGGTTCCCGGTGTCCACCCTGTTTTGGCGCGATTTGCATGCCTTTGTGGGCCCATGGATCCATGTGATGTCCACATGTCACACTCTGATTCGTCAGGGGTTGCTTCACTTGGATTGCTTGCATGGCATGCATGCATGGCTCCCTTGTTGGCAGGTGTGCATGCATGGCATCCTTGTTGGCAGCCCACCTAGGATGAGGTGATGCGGTGTGGACCATAGAAGGTGAGTTTGTCACTCTTTTCCTGCTTATTTCCTGCAATCAAATAATCTCCAAGGACAAGTGGAACTACATTATTCTTAACTAAATACGTGTAAAAAATGCCTTATGCTCCTTTATTCATGAGTATGTTGACGGCTAAAGTAGGCACTTAACAGCCGTCAACAGTTGGGTGATGCTAAGGACAAGGTAGCCGAGCTTGAATCCTTGCTTGTGGATGCTACAAATGAGATAGTCTCTTTGAAATCTGCTCCTGTTGTGTCCGATGAGATTGACTGTGGTGATTGTTCAGTTTTTCTTGCTGATTTGACTGTTCTCAAGGAGAAACATGCCTCTACTCTTGAGGAACTAGATGTAGTTAGGATTGAGTGTGATGAATTGAAATCTAGGCCAGCTTTGTTAGGTGCTTGTACCTCATGTCCTGTGTTGCATGCTAGGCTAGATGAATCTCACACTAGAATAGTTTCTCTTGAGCCGGCATTGAAAGCTCGTCTTCCTATATCATGTGTCAACCTGTGAAATGCATGCTTTGAAAAACATGGAACTTGCACACTATGTTGATCGTCTGCAGGATGAAAATGATGAATTGAGAAAAATGATGGGTTGGTTGTCTGGGCATGAGCCACAATTGAGTTTGATGTTGGCTCAGTTCAAGAGGTTTGATGGTCAGGCGTTGGGGGCTGACAAGTGTGGTGAGAAGAGTGGTGAGGGAGAAGAGAAAGCTGGAGAGATCCCTATTCCACCACATACCACACCGATGAACAAATTTGCACCCAAGCCAAACCACCTCAGAAACAAGCTAGACACAATACCAGATCCACCAGTGTTCCCCCACAAATCTGAAAACTACCAAAAACCATCTAGTTTGTGAGCACCCAGGGGAGTGTCTTTGGTGGGAAGTCAGGAGAGAAAGCTGGAGAGAAGCTTGTAGAGAAGCCACAGCCTAAGCCAGTGCCGATCTGCTTCCATTGTGAGTATTGTGGGAGGGATGGGCATAAGGATGAGTTCTGTTTCCGGAGGAAGAGAGATGAAAGGTTTGCTAGGGAGATGCCAAACAAGGACAGGTACCACCTTGCTCGTGGTGTACCTGAGCCTCGTAGAGGGCCTCTACCTAGGGGTGAGGTGTATGTGCGTACAGTTCCCACTCGTGGAGGTGGAGGTGGTTTTCCTCAAAGAGACAGGCGTGTTGGGTTTGGGCGTGGTGAGTTGGCTCGACATGCTCCTTCTCGTGACCGTTACGAGTTTGGGAGACACGATCGGAGCTTTGGGTCTCAGATGGACTACGGGCCACGTTTTCCCCCTCGTGGTGCGCGTACTCCTCCAGTGAGACGTGACAGGTCCTTTGGTGGTAGGCGTGAGAGGGCTCCGCCTAGAGGTTTTGGTAGGATGGACTTTGCTAACCCTTCCTTTAAGCAAATGGCTCGACACTGGTTTGACTCCTTTGGTACTAACCCCAGTGTTGAGTTGCCTGCTCATTCTCGTCCTCATTTTTTATTGCAGGTGGGAGGCTTGGAGGACTTTGGGTTGATCGACTAGGTTGCTCACGACACATGACCAGAGATCGTGGGTGGTTCTCCAGCCTCACCCCAGTGAGTACGAGGGAGTACATCACTTTCAGGGACAATGGGAGAGGACGAGTGCTTGCTGAAGGTATGGTGAAGGTGAGGTGATCTTAAGAAGTGTGGCTCTGGTCAAGTCACTTGGTTTTAACCTGTTGTCAGTATCTCAATTACTGGACGAAGGTTTTGAGGTTCGTTTTAAGTCGGGTGCTTCTCGTGTGCTTGATTCTCGAGGCGATCTTGTCTGTACAATCGTCCCCGAGGGTCAAATCTTCTGTGCCGATTTTTCCCAGTCTATTGGTCCTCCTCGATGCTTTGTTGCTGGCGTTTCGGCCAAGCTTTGGAAATGGCATAGGAGGTTGGGACACTTGAGCTTTGAGTTGCTTTCCCGCTTGAGTGGTCTTGATCTTGTCCGAGGATTGCCTAAGTTGAAATTCGAGAAGGATTTGGTTTGTGCTTCTTGTCGGCATGGAAAGATGGTTGCTGCTTCTCACACCGCTCTGACTGCGGTCATGATCGAGCGACCTTGTGAGCTGTTGCACATGGATTTGGTTGGGCCAGCTCGTGTTCGCTCTGCGGGTGGGAAGTGGTATGTTCTTGTGGTTGTTGATGATTTTTTGATGTACTCTTGGGTTTTCTTTTTGGAGGATAAGAGCGAGACATTTGGCTTTGTTCGAGACTTGATCTTGAGGTTGAAGAATGAGAGACATGGTGATGCCATTCGAGCTATACGCAGTGACAATGGCACGGAGTTTAAAAACTCTCGGAGTTTAAAAACTCTCATTTCGATGCCTTTTGCAGTGATCTTGGTCTTGATCATCAGTACTCTTCTCCATACGTCGCTTGCCAGAATGGCGTAGTGGAGAGGAAGAACCGGACCCTTTGTGAGATGGCCAGGATGATGCTTGATGAGCATAGGACTCCTAGGCATTTCTGGGCCGAGGCGGTCAATACCGCTTGCTATGTCTCAAATCGCATCTTCCTTCGTGCCTTTAAGAAGAAGACCTCTTATGAGCTGATGCATGGACGACAACCCAAGGTGAGTCACTTTAGAGCTTTTGGTTGCAAATGTTTCATTCTGAAGAAGGGCAAGTTGGATAAGTTTGAGTCTAGATGTTCGGATGGTATTTTCCTTGGTTATGTGATTCATTCTAGAGCATATCGTGTGCTCAACCTTGACACTAACCGAATCATGGAGACTTGCGAGGTAACCTTGGACGAGACACAGCCATGTAGCTCTTCTGCTTTTGAGTGTGCAGGTGACGAGGAGATTGGAGCGAGGATCTTTGAGGATGAGAAGGATGGAGATGGAGACGACGATGATGATGGTGGTGATGCTCCCGTGGCTGATCGTGTACACGCTACTTCCACTACTACGACGATGATCGAGGATGGACCATCCCCTACACCCACTACGACTGAGGCTGTTCGAGTGGAGGCTGCTGCTAAGAGGGAGATTGTGTCCAAGCGAGAGGCTCCCCGGTGTGTACAAGTGGATCACCCACCGATGACGATCATAGGTGACCTTCATGAACGCACTACACGGTCGAGGTCAAGGAATTTTTCTCATTTCGCTCACTCTGCTTTTGTTGCTTCTTTCGAGGCCAAAGATATTCGACACGCTTTGTCTAATGAGAATTGGGTGAATTCCATGCATGAGGAGTTGGAGAACTTTGAGAGAAACCAAGTCTGGGTGTTAGTCGATCCACCACCAAATTGTCGTTCCATAGGTACCAAGTGGGTGTGGAAGAACAAAGAGGGTGAGAATGGGATGGTTGTGAGAAACAAGTCGAGGTTGGTGACTCAGGGGTTCAACCAGAAAGAGGGCATAGACTATGAGGAGACATTTGCTCCTGTTGCCCGTTTGGAGGCAATTAGGATCCTTCTAGCATTTACCGTGGCTAAAGGGTTCAAGTTGTACCAAATGGATGTCAAGAGGGCTTTCTTGAATAGGGTGATAGAGGAAGAAGTGTATGTGAGGCAACCCCCGGGGTTTGAGCGTGAAAAATACCCACACCGTGTATACAAACTCCAGAGAGCGCTCTATGGGTTTAAACAGGCACCTAGAGCTTGGTATGGCAGGTTGAGAGGGTTTTTGCTGAGTAAGGGGTTTGTGATGGGCACAGTTGATAAGACCCTGTTTCTCCTTAAGCATGGAAATGACCTTTTGATTGTTCAAATATACGAGGATGACATAATCTTTGGTGGCTCTTCTCATGATCTTATTGCCATATTTGCAGATGACAAGAGCAGGGAATTTGAGATGTCCATGATGGGCGAGCTGTAGTTTTTCTTAGGACTCCAGACCAAGCAGTGCAAGGACGGGACGTTTGTACATCAGGCGAAGTACACCAGGGACATGGTGAAGAAGTTTGGCATGAACGACTCCAAGCCACTGACTACACCGATGAGTACCACTACGGCTTTGGATGCGGATGAGGATGGCGAACCGGTGGACCAGAAGGAGTACCGGAGCATGATCGGCTCCCTCCTCTACTTGACAGCGACGAGGCCGGACATACAGTTCAGTGTGTGTCTGTGAGCTCGTTTTCAGGCTTCACCGAGGACTTCACGTCGGCAGGCCGTCAAGCGGATTTTCGGGTACTTGAACTACACTCCTAAGTTTGGTCTTTGGTATTCTGCCTCTTCGACACTCAGACTTCACGGGTACTCCGATGCTGATTTTGCTGGGTGTCGATTGGACCGCAAGTCTACCTCTGGGTGTTGTCAGTTCCTTGGTTCTTCTTTGGTCTCTTGGTCATCTCGCAAGCAATCCAGTGTAGCCCAGTCCACTACAGAGGCCGAGTATGTAGTTGCTGCTAGTTATTATTCCCAGCTGCTTTAGATGACCTACACCATGAGTGATTTTGGTGAGGAGTGCTCCCAGGTTCCACTTTTCTATGACAGCACTAGTGCCATAAGTGTAGCCAAAAATCCTGTCCTCCACTCCAAAACGAAACACATAGAATTGAGGTACCACTTTCTGAGGGACAATGTTGAGAAGGGAAACATAACTTTGTCCTATATCCCTACCCAAGATGAGCTAGCCGACATTTTCACCAAACCACTTGATCAAGTCACTTTCACTCGCTTGCGGGGTGAACTTGGGGTGTGCTTTCCTTTCTAGCTGGGTCTTGTAGCTTCTCATGTATATATGTGTCATATGTATCATTTTGTTGCATTTCCTTCATGCATTTTACTTTCTGTACAAAACCTGGTAGGATAGCCATCTTTGGATCACTTGTGCTAGGAAAAGCTTCTCTTATATACATTGATCACTGATGTGCTATATGTGTGATATGTGCATGTTTGGTAAATAGTGGATGTGAATGCTATGCTCTTGATGGTTTTGCCATATACTTATGTTGAGATAGCTTTCTTTTGATGAAAATGCTAAAATTGTGTCTCTCATGAGTAGATGCTTGTCTATGCTCAATTTCTGCTTAAATGCCTATATCATGTTTAGTTTATGCTTGAGTATCATATTCTCTTTGCTTGGAGTCAAAGACCTTTCTGTCATTATAAATGTTTAGCCCTTTTGCTTGCTTGGGGAGGAGCATAAGCTTCTTTTTGCCACAAAGGCACTTCATGTACCATGTTTCAACTTGAAAATGAAATTGGTGTATGAATTGCCTTGTGCTTGAAAAATGAGCTCCTAATCATGTTTTTATGCTTTTGATATTCATATCTTGGGTGCTAAACCGTAGCATGTTGTCTAACATGAGAAGTCTCATTTTAAGAAATAGACACATGGCTCGGTGGCTTTAACATGACTTGAGTAACTTGTGGGCGTTTATAATGATCTTGTAATGACAATTTGTGATCTTGTATAAACTTTGGATGATCTAGTGTATTTGTGCTCAAATTGCTATGGATAGGGTCTTGCTCATGAGATGAATGTTTCTTTGTGAAAAATTGCTTAAAATTTCTTTTGGCCATGTCACATGCTTATATGTCTCTACCTTCTTGATGGCAATGTGCTAACTACACCATATCTACTTTGCTTGCTCTATGTCTCATTTGTAGCATTTTGTTGTGCTCTTTGTATATTTGAGAAGCTTGGTAGATTGTATATATGCTTTGACATGCATTTTTCATGAAAACAAGGGGAAGAGTTTCATATACCTTGATTCATGCACTGTCAACAAGGGGGAGAGTTTTGGGAGAAGTTATGCACATTTGGGGAGTATTTTCATGCATTGGAAGTTTTTGTGGAAAATTGGTATGCATTTGTGAGATGTTGCATGTGAGGAGAAAAATTGAGAAGAAGAGGTTGCATTTACTCAGGGGGAGTTGCATATGTGCAGGGGGAGCTCTCCTTTGTTTTTCTTGAGTTTTTGTGATTTGTGGTGTGCTCTTTGTGAGCTTTATTTTGTCTCGGCTGTGTCAAGCTGTTGCCCTTGTCTTAGGGGGCCGAAACTTGGTTTGGCAAGTGATCTTGTTTTCGCTTGTTCTTTGGCTTTGGATCTCTTGCTTTGGAGGCTGTGTTCGTGGTTGTTTTTCTTTTCTTTTTCTCTATCATGGTTACTATGGGTGTTGTCAATGCACTCATCAAGGGGGAGATTGAGGACCAGGTGTGTCCGAGGACCAGTGGAGGGTCGCTCCTTATTGATGAGTGATTGACAACGATGTGTGGACTGATGCTTGGCTAAGTGTGCAGGTACAGGTTGCGGCTTGACTCGTGTTGGTGCAGGTCAAGAACAAGCGCGAAAGGCCTTAGCCATGGCGACCTCCGGGTGATGGAGTGGCAAGTAGGCTTGGTTCGACAGACCCGGTGGCCGATGGGGTCAAGTGCGAGCCGTGCGGTGCAAGACTGGCGGGCTGAAGTCATGAACATGGGCCGGTGCAATGTAGCGGATGGAGCCCGAAGCTTGCACGCGGGGTTTGTTGGTTTGCCCACAAAACCATCGGTGGACGGTTTCTTGGTTTGGGCCTCAAAACCAAGTCCGGAGGCCCGAGGCGACGGAGACGGTGATCCGGGAGCTTCGGGAAGCTTCGAGGCGGGGGGGCACGTGGCGTGATCACGGGGCTTGAATCGATGCTAAGCAAGGCCGCGGTGGAAGCGTGTCCGCTCGATGAAGACTTGACCAAAATGCCCCTGAGGGGTTGTATCTTCTATTTGAGTTGTAGGGGTAGCATGGTCATTTACCTCCCTCTGATGGACCTCGTATAAATAGCAGAGAGGTGGACGACATCTCTCTCTCTTGGACCCTAGGTTTTCCTCCCCCGGTAGATTGCTCTGGAATGCTTCTTTTCCCTCTGTATTCCTTAGCTAGATTCTTGTATAGACTCTGACCTCTGGATGTATGCAAGCATTCGGCGTTGCGGTGATCTCCTAGTCCTCTGTGATTTTCATGTCATTTTCAGGGCTATTTTTGGGGAGTTTCGTTCTTCGTTCGATTCGGGGATTTGAGGGCGTTTTCCTTCGGATTTCTTTGAGGGGATGATGGGTGGATGCCTTGCGCATCTTTGTGTCTGATCTTGACCCCTCAAACGCCAGGGAAAGCCTTCGATTCGTGAGTTTTTGGCCGGAGTTCGAGTTCTTGGTGGTAGTTCGTGTGATCCGCGATTCCCGGTGATTTAGTGGCTTAGAGGTCGAGATTTTTGGGGCATAGCTTCCTCTTGTGTTGCTTATCATCTCCCCAAATCTTGTCTCAAGAGCTTTAGCCGTTTGGGAGATCCGGTGATGGATTTGGAGAGTTGACCTCGCGGGGTCGAGTTTTTTCTACTCTGTCCGCGCCTGGCGGACTGTCCACAAGCCGCGTGCGGACTGTCCGCGTGGCCTCTGTTCGTCACGTGTTCAGCCGTGTTCGTGTGCGTTCGTGTTTCGATCCGTTCTGTCGCTAGGGTTTTGTTGCAGGGTGTTTGCCAGACTGTCCGCGTGGGCTGTGCGGACTGTTTGCGGTGCTTGGATTTTGTCTGGGGTGGCTCGAGGTATGTCTGGGGTGTCCAGCGAGTTTTGCCGGACTGTCCGCCTGGGGTGGCCGGACTGTCCGCGAGGTCCCGAACCGTCCGCGGTGCTTGCCCGGACTGTCCGAATTTCCTAGGTGCAGCACTGGTGGCTCGGGGTCCTTTTTAGGACTGTCCGCCGGGGCTTCACTGACTGTCCGCCGTATTCGCGGACTGTCCGCCGTACCCGTCCGGACTGTCCGGCCCGGACTTCGCAGATTTGGCTGAGTCTTTTGGTTCTTGCTTTCGTGCTTCCGCTCTTTGCTCCTAGGCTTGTCTCTTGATCTTGTAGGCTTGTGTGTGCCTTGTTTGGAGCTTCTTTGGTGTGCGCGAGTCTTGGAGTGGCAATCGGGGTATAGGCCGAGTTTGTCCTTCGGGAAGATTTTTTATTGGCTCCCATTCACTCCCCCCTCTCTGGTCGCCTATTCGGTCCTTCACTTCTCCATAATCTTGCACAACTGGCCTTGGCTGCCCCCTTGGCCTCAATTTCTCCCTGATATCATAAGCATGTGAGCTCTGTCCAGCCTCACTGAGGGCAACTTCCTCTCTTCCCTTTTTTCCTTTTGTCGACGCCTGAACCTTTAGGCATATCTGTTGTTCCTGGATCATAAGAAGTGAAACACAGATGTATAAGCCACCAGGAACAGGATTGGCTAGATGAATCATGTCAAGGCATAGCGCACAGAGCAATTGGCACAAAAGTGGGCAGGGCGGTCAGACCGCCCTGGACAGGCGGTTAGACCGCCCCTACCAGTTTTTAGCCAATGGCTCTCCAGGTCAGCCACCGCAACAAGGAACCGAGGTATGAAAGATAATGTTCAGGGTATATTCCTAGATTGAAAAGTATTGAATCTATGGACGAGAACAAAGCTTTTAGAGCCAAACTACTCAGGGCGGTCAGACCGCCCTGCCCACGCGGTCAGACCGCCCAGGGCAGTGAAACCCTAAAATTTCTTCCTGACAATGTAGCCAACGAAATTGAATAAAACTCTAGGAATGTATTCTAGGAGTTGCTAATAGATGATATCTCAATGCAAATCCAAAGTTTTGCATTTAGTAGGGAGATCGGGCAAAAACAAGATTTAGATACCTTTTGAGAGAGGAACTCGAGTTGAATCCAAGAAGCAAGCTTGGGACTTGCTTCAGCACCCCTAGGAGAGTCCCTTCATGGTGGAGATTTAAATTTTCATGGTTGAATCCTCAAATCACCATCGGAGGGGGTGAAAGAGCTTGAGACGGAGAGGCCACGGGTTAGAGACGAATATGGGATGTTCTGCCCATGGGGAGAGAGGAGGGGGTGAAAAGATAAGGTCAAAATCACTGTGGAGTCACGGAAGGGGTAAAAGTTAGAAAACCCATGATACCCGGTCAGACCGCATGCCGAACGCGGTTAGACGCCCCCCTAGTTGAATTTGGAAAAAGCTGATTTAGAAATGATTTTGATCCTTTTGCTTTTCCATACTTGGATACATGATTTATAGAAGATAAAGATCCATTTTGGCCAATTCTTAGAAGAATGATTGATATCCCAAATAATTTCATAATTCTTAATTCTTCCAAGAGTGAGAGAGATAAAGATATGGATATATAGATATAAGAAGGACTTGAGAAAATCTTCTTAATTATGACTAGCCATCAATCAATCAAGAGGAGCTATAGTCATAACTAAGTTGATTAGGTCACAAAGACCAAGATTCAAATATTTTCAGAAATCCACAATTCCTACGCATACTAGTTTAGTTTTCAAAAAACTTCTATCCTATGTCACAAAGTGCATGCATCCATCCCAAGTAAATCACCACTCTAGTATATTTAGCTCATACCCAACTAGAAGACACTCACACAACACGAAGTCGAGTTTATGTGAGGGTATCAACCAAATATCTAGACGGGCACACAAAATTCACTTAAAGCAATTACATGCTAAGGATGGCACATGTAACACCCTAATTTTGCCAAAAATTTGTTTTTGATAAAATTTGTTAGAAACAATGTTTGAATTTAAGGAATATAAGGTGTATTTGAATTTTTAGGCATTTAAATATAGTTTTGAAAATTAAATAAATAAATATAGGAGTTAATTGTTGCATACATGCTGGTGCATTATTTTTGTTTGGTTGAATTCAAATTTGAATTTGAATTCATGTGTTTGAAACCCCTTTTCAAAAATTCAAAAGCATCTTTCTCTTATCCCTAAACCTCTATCCCTTTTGGCCCAGTTTAGTTCGAAGCCCAATCGGCAGAAGTCCATCGCAGCCCCTTCCTTTCCCCGGCCTGGCGCAGCCCTTCACCCTCAGCTCGCGGCCCAGTTCCAACCTTCAAGCCGCCAGGTAAAGTCCATCCGAGCTCCCTGGTCTCTTCCTCGCGCTCGCTTTTGCTCCGGCCCATCGCCGGCCTGCCCTTTCCCCTCCGCTTGCTGTCGCTGGCAGGTGGGGTCGGGATGTCATCCCCGACCTCCAGCCGTGCCCAAGTCGAACTTCGCCCGTGCGCAAGTCCCGCGGTCGCACGCGCGCCCCTCCGCCTCGGACTCGTGGCCTGCGCGTCGACGCACGGCACCAACCCTACTTAAGGACGCCGCCACCCCTGTCCCGAACCCTCGAACCCTAGCCGAAACCCTTACTGCCCTTCGCGCCGCCACGAAACCCTAAGTGAGCCACCGCCGTTGAACCGCTGCGTCGTCGCTCGTCGGTCATCGAGAAGTCGCCCAGGAGCTTCGCGTGGAGGTGGGGACACCGTCCGTGCTGCTTATGCACGTCCTAGTGCCTTGAGTCGGCCGTGCACACTCGCCGGAGTACGAACTCCGCCTCGCCGAGCCGCGCGTCTCCGTCGGTGCCCGATCCTCCCCCCTGGCCCCCTGGATCGCTTTGCCGCGTCACCCGCTTCATCCCAGATCAAACCGCACAGCAATTCGAGCACCCTAGCTCGTAGTCAGGAGAGCTCGCCGGAGCTCTGTTGCAGAGCCGCCGCTCGCCGTCGTTCACTCCGCCGGCCGCCGCTTGTGCTTCACCGAGGCCATCCGATCGGGAGTCGAGGGCCCAGATCAAACTGACCAAAGTCAGTGTGCCGGTCAACCGAGTCAAAACCACCAGGTCATGTGCGTTTTGCAGTTTAGCCCCTGTGTTTTCTAAATTCCCAAGCCGGTCCTTCCACCTCAGATAACCCTTACGTTTTAGTCCTTTTTCTTGCAGTTTAGACCCTGAGCTCTGAAGTTATAGCGCCCGAGGTCCAGTCCTTTAGATTTCCACCTAAGCCCTCCGGTTTATACGTTTAATTACGTAATAACCCTCAGTTTCTTGCTGTTAGGTCCCTATAACCCCAGTTTCTTCACAAATATGCCCTTGCACCTTCTTTTAGCCATATCTTCTCCGCTTTAACTCCGTTTTTCGCGTTCTTTATGTCCAAACAATCGTATCGAAGAGTAGAATAGCTTTTTGCCTCTGTTTTGCTCTGGTAATACTGTTTGGTGATTGTTTCTTATTTTATTCCATTGTGTGCTTGTATGTACCTTGATGTGATGCGTAGAGAACGTTTGGGCTGAAGGATTTGAAGACCAAGAAGCTCAAGTGTCTGAACAGCAACAGGGATCTGTTGAAGGCAAGTCTTCCTTGATGCATACCCATTTACCTATACAACATGCATTTAATTCACTGTTCTTACTTTTGCTTGCATTAAATTGATGGGACCCTATTAAGGACATGATTAGATTATTTTTATCCCTTTACCTTGATGAACCCAGGTTTTTAATTTATTGTTGGGTAGTTCTCACTATGCTTTATCTGGTTACATGGTGGTATTAATGAACTTTATCAAACTTGATTTATTTATGTTATACCTTCATTAATACAAGACCATATGTTAATTGGAACATGGAGAACCACCCAGGACAACAGTGCGACCACAAGAGCTAAATGGCTCTGGCCTTGGCTAATTAATTAGTCACCCTGGTTAGGAGTGGCTTTACCTGATAAGGACAAGGGGCGGCGGTACTGTGGGGTATGGACTCGCTCTAGCGGGGAGTTGGGCTTTGCTAAGACACGGTACCCGCTAGGGCACTTCATACCTTGCTAACTGATCCGGTAACCTTGTGGGTTGCAACTTCCTGAGGAAACTTTGTAAAGGCCTCGTAGCGTCCCTATGCAATCGCACCTCGGTAGTGTGGTATGATGCTTGGCCGGCATCGCATGGTTGGGTTTAAAGTTCCTAGAACTTTTACGCGACTTGTGGTGAAAGTGTACAACCTCTGCAGAGTGTAAAACTAATCGATTAGCCATGCTCACGGTCAAGCGCGGCCTGGACCCTCACATGAATAATCTATGAAAGACAATGATTAACTTGATGCATTTTTTTTCTTTATTTATGTTGTTATTCTCTTATGTTAATTGTGGGTTTGGTCTAAACTTACACTTGCTATTATTTATGATCCTAATAAAACTTGACCAACTAAAATGCTGAATGCTTAAACCCATCAGCCTCCACTATAAAGCCTTGCATGTTATATTATGTTTCCGCTTGCTGAGTACGGCATGTGCTCACGCTTGTTTTCATTATTGCAACGACACTACCCGGATGCTGTTCAGACTTGGAGAGATTCGAAGATTTCCCTGGAGACTTCGACGATTTCTAGGCGGGCGTACCACCAGTCAGCTGCCTGTGGTGTTGACCCTATCCGCTGCGTTGCTACTCATTAATAATTAGTTCATTTATGAGACATTTTGGTCTGTAATAAAGTTTAATACTCTCTTTATGTTTTGGCACTGTGTTTTGGATATCACTGAGTCGTTATATGTGTGAACTTTGATCCTGGCGCACATATAATATGAGCATTCGAATTTGCCTTTAAATTCGGGTGTGACAGCACACTAGCATGATATATAGGCCTAGATGCATTACAATATTAAAGGAGTTCACCAGAACATACCTTTGCCTTAGGCTACATTTTATTTGTGCATAGTTTATAATTTTAACAATGAGCTTGCTCTTGACTTGATTGCTTAAAGATTGTTGTGTCAAATAAGAGATCACCTATGTTGCACAAATATGTGAGACTACAAGTTCGCTAGAAGAAATTGTTAGTCCCACAAATGACATAAACTTTGAAGTATTCTCCCCTTAGTTAGTTCTTAGAGATCTTTGAATTTCTCGAACTTAGCACATGATTCATTTACGAACTAGGGAGATATCTTCAAAGCTTAGTCATGACATATAAAAGATTTAACAATTGAAGTAAGTTAGGTATCTCATTACCGTCGATGCATTTTCACCATCTTTTTCAAATTTCAGCTTTTACCCCGGGTCACCCGGTCATAGGGGCCGGGTCACCCGCCCTTATCCAGAGACGGATCGGGACACCCGCCCACAAAAGTCAGGTCACCCGAAAGAACACTTCTGGGGTGCCCAGGCGGTCAGACCGCCTATAGGGGGCGGTTAGACCACCCTCCCCCAGAGAGGAGCATTTGGTGATTTCTCAGCTCTTGTTCATTGATAAGCTTCTAAATTACCTAAATAAATTCTTGCAAAGCTTATCACGACAAATGCTCTATTAGAGAGCCATTAGTAGCATCGAATGGTAAGAGAGAATTAATATCATGAAAATGTCAAGGTCACTTCCTCATGCTTCACAATCCTAGGACTAATGATCCATGAGTGTTCACAAAGAACTGAGAATGACCAAGACACAACATTAAGCACTTGGTACCAAGATTGCATTGGTTGATTGATTTTCAAGCTTTTCTCATGGCAAGACATCGATTATTGAATTCTTTTCTTTTTGCCATGACTTCAATGCAACTCTATCAACCTACAAGCTCAGCAAGCACTTCTTGGTACCCAACACTTTTTGGGTCCTACTAGGTTAGTCACAAGGTGCTTAGGAACCCAAATGACCCTAGTGCTAGTTTGAGGTGAACTAATCATCCTCATAGCACAAGTACCATTCTTATCATTCCTAAGCCTATTGAAATCATAGTGGACAAGGTTTGATTTAGGAATATTACCATTTGGACAATCCTTGCCCATGTGACCCTTCTCACGACAAGTGTAGCAAATGCGGTTTTTGTCACTTTTAGGCTTGGGAGCCATTTGCTTGTCTTGTCTTGGCTTGCATGTGGGCTTCTTGCTTGAAGAGTAGGATTTCTCCTCTTTGCTGCAGTTCATCTTGACTGTGGTGGCCAGAAGTGGTCTAACCGCCCTGAGGGGGCGGTCAGACCGCCCCTGGTCAGCACTGCTGACTTGTGGGCAATCTGCGGTAAAATGACCCTTCTCTTTGCATTGATAGCACAATCTCCTTCTGATGGAGCTTTTTTTCTTCTTGGAGATAGTTTCTTGAGCCTTGAGCTTGGTGGGGCAATGTGAAGCGAAGTGCCCCATTTTTTAGCATTGATTGCACTTGTTAAGTTCACATTTCTTCTTCTCTAGAATCTTAATCTTGTTGTCCTTGAGTTGGTGTTGAAGGGCTGAGCTAGTGACAGTTGACCCCTTCTCAAGCTTCTTCACCATGTTAGCACGATTATCTTGAGAACGTTGCACTTTGCTCTTCCCTTTCAACTCACTCAAGTTTTTCTTAAGCTTTTCAACCTCTTGCTTGAGTTCATCAGTTTCTTGAGCAATGAGGTCATCACAAGATTATACAAATACATGCTCAATACTAGATTGGCTTGCTTGAGAACAACAAGGTTTAGTACAAGCAAAATCATTATTCGCAAGTGAGCATGTGCATGTGTGTGAGAGAGGTTGCAAGTATTTTACCAAAGATAAAACAACCTCATGAGCAATTTCTAGTGAAGCATAAGAATCTACAAGCTTCCATGAGAACACTCAAGTTCCTTGTGTTTTGCTTGTAGAGCCATATGCTCACTACTGAGCTTCTCTAATTTAGCTTCTAGTATGTCATTAGCTTTAGCATAATCAAGTTGTTTAACCAATTACTCATACTCACAAACCAAGGAGGCACGCTCAGATTGGAGAATCTCAATTTGCTTTTCCACCGAGCTTGAGGCTTTATCTTCAATTTTTCCTCCTTTGGTTCTTCTCTTTTTCTCGTTCTTCTTCTTGTTGGCCATCAGGAAAGCACCTTCACCATAATGTGTTTCTGAAGCTTCTAGAACTGGTGAGGATGAACTTGGGGCTTGAAGAGACTCCTCGACACACGAGGGGTCACCTTCTGTTGCGGTTAGACCGCCCTGGGAGGGCGGTTTGACCGCCCCCTCCAGAGGAGCTGAGTCTTCTCTTCTACCGCATTCTTCCTTCTCGAGAGTGAATGCTTGATGTTGAGTGAAAGTTGTAGAGGCAGTGGAACACTCCTCTATCTCATCTTCGTCTTCATCATCACTTTCATCTTCATCCAATTTGGAATTCACAAAGGATTTTAGTAAATTCCAAATCTGATAAGCATCTCGACAAATGTTCTTGTTCTCTAGCATAAATTCCTGAAAATCTTCACATAGAGAACTACGCAAAAAGTTAACAATAGAGGTATTGAGTTGCGTGTTTTCCAAATCCTCAAGAGAGACATATGTCCAATCTTTTGGAAGGATACTCGCAACTACAATGCTCTCCGCAGTGGGACCCATAGCCTTAGGAGAATGCAGAACATTTGCTGACCAAGAAATGTAATTTGATCCATGTAGAGCTAGCGGCTCAAACGGTACCTCACATGTAGTCGACATCGTCAAACTCCGAGCGGTTAAGCTCGAAATAGAGCAATCGGCTCTGATACCAATTGAAAGGACCTTAATGTCGCCTAAAGGGGGGTGAATAGGCGAGTCGACCAAATAAAACTTTTCCCCAAAAAACTTGAGCTCTCAAGCACAGGCGGTCAGACCGCCTACACAGGGCGGTTAGACCGCCCTAATGCTTTCTACTGGGGGAGGGCGGTTTGACCGCCCCCTTGACGCGGTTAGACCGCCTCCACACAGAAAGCCAGCAAGCAGTGGCTCAAGCTTCTCTTAACTTCTAGCACGAACCAAACTTGGTGAGTGGTCTTGGTATATGGTCACAAGCAGGGTAATGATCCCTGCACACAAAGACACGCACACCCAAGTAGATCGAAGCAGAAGCAAATAGTAATATGCTAGAAAACCACAAGTGAGGCAAACCACAATGGAGACACAAAGATTTGTTTCCCGAAGTTTACTTCCACCAAGGACGCTACGTCTCCGTTGAGGAGCTTGTAAGGGATTCGAGTTCTCAACTAACTCTTCCCACAACAAGCCGGGTCTCTTTCAACCACTTTTCTTGATTCCACTAAAGCGATCTTTTCCACGAAGAGGCAAGATCACAGCCCTCACAAACTTGCCGCTGCTCACCGCAACTTGGGAGCTAGCCAGCGACGCCTAGCCGTCTAGGAGGTAAACCTCCAAGAGTAACAAATGCTTCAAGGCTTGTAAACGCGAATCACAAGTGCTCAAGCTATGGAAGGCTCTTGTCAGCTCACAAATCTCACACAATCTCACTCTCTCAACCCAACTCAAGAATAGAGCTTGAATCTCACAAATCTCACAAAGAGATGGTTGGGGTGAGGTTTTATGGCTTTGGCTTAGCAAAAACAGCAGGGGGAGCACACCAGCAACCCTAGAATCAGCAGCTCCAACAAGTGGAGCTCGTGGGGTACTTATACCCCTCACAAGAAAAACTAGCAGTTAGAAAAGTGGCCAGGGCGGTTAGACCGCCTGCCCCCGGCTAGTTTGAAAAACTAGCCGTTGGCTGCCTAGGGCGGTCAGACCACCCCTAGAGGCGGTTAGACCGCCCTGGGCAGAGAGAGCCCAAAACCCTTTTCTCTACTCTCCAACACTTCACCAACACGATGAAGTGGCTAAGGCTGGGTTATAGATTTGTTAGATCACTCAGGAACTCTCAAGTCTATTTCTCACATAGGTCAACTAATGAGCACTTTTGGTACTTGTCATAAAGCTAATGTTGCATCCCTCTTGATAGTACGGCATTCCTATACTCAAGAACAAAAGTAAATACCTTGTCAACCTCTTGAGCTTGTAGATCTTTCATCTTGCCATACTTGAACAACTTGAACTTGAGGGCTTCCAACAATTGCTATCTTCATGAGCACATCCATACTTGAGTTAGCAACTTAAGGTCTTTCCATATAGCATAGGAATGCACACTTAGATCCTTAAGTCACTCCATATTGACAAACATAACTTATAGATGAGTTACATTGCTTCCCTCGGTTAAAGCTTGGATAAAATACTTGGAGACCCCACGGATACTAGAACTTCACCTTAGCAAAACACAAATGGCAGCCTAGGTAGGACCCCAAAGATTGCTTAGTCCCTCACCCTAGTCATCTCGGTTGATCTCTTCATCACATACCCAAATCACGTTGAGTTCAACTTTGCTTCATCCATATTTGATATTCATTTGAAATACCGCTTCAAATCTTGTTCTTGATTGACAATGAATATGCAAGCTTCCAATTTAGGATCATCAAATATACACTCATCCTTGTATCCTTTCGCAATCACTACATGAAGCCTTGCATTTATTATTTAGTAGAGAACATCATTTCTCTTCTTATGATCCATTGATTTTTAATCAAGCTACCACAATCATTGAAGACTCGGAATTGGTCTTTGCAAAATATTCCCAATATTTATTTTCATTTGAATGCTTGACATTTATCACTTCTCATCAAAGGACCACACACTTACTTGTCTTCTTCATGTGAGCCATACAATATTCATCCTCAAATATATAGCAATATTAACTCATGAATAATTAAATAAAAATCTGCTCACATTCTTAAACAAACAAGTTAGTTCTTTAATCACTTTGTCATTCAATTCACCAAAATCCACTTAGGGGCCTATATGCACTTTCAAGAACACAGAACACTGCTTTGCTTCTCAAGTTCTTGCACAAGTTTTACAACAAACTGGACTTACATTGGGTCAGTCCGACTTGGAATTATCTCTACAAGAATGGTACACCTCCTCATGAGAGAACTGGAGTGGGTTCTTTTTGGTGGCGTGATATCATGTCATTCTTATTGAACTATTTTATGATTGCTTCTTGCAAAGTGCAGAAAGGCGACACAGTTTCTTTTTTGTAATGATCTGTGGGATTCTGATATCCTGAAATGGAAATTTCCACAGCTATTCTCTTTCTCAAGAAAGAAATCTTCTTCAGTTCAGCAATTCATCAATTGGGACCTCAGTAGATCATTTTTCCTGCCTCTCTCTCCGCGGGCTCATGAACAGCTTCAATCTATTTTGTTGAAGATCCAGCATTTGGGTTTGCCTTCTCATTCAGTGGATTCTTGGTTTTATATTTGGGGTTCCCATGAATACTCTTGCAAAAAGGCTTATATCAGTCTTTGAAGCCACCATCCTGCTTCCATCCTTTTTAAATGGTTGTGGCAGTCTAAAGCTCAACCAAAGCACCAATTCTTTTTCTGGCTGCTCCTCAAGGATAGACTTAACACCAGATTCATGCTCCACAGAAAGAATATGCATCTTGATTCCTATCATTGTGTGCTTTGCGTTGACAATGTGGAAGAGGACATCTTACATCTCTTCTTTGCTTGCCCATTCAGTCAGGCTTGTTGGATTCATTTGGAAAAATTTTGTGGGATATCAGTCTGGATCCTCAGGTAATGTTTCTTCGTGCACGGGAAGCTTTCAACTCTATCATTTTCAGAGAGGTGGTGATTGTTGCTGCTTGGAACATCTGGTGTCATCGTAATGACATAATTTTTGATGGTGCTCCGTTGTCCTTTGCTGCCTGGCGTCGGGAGTTCTTGCAGGGCTTGAAAGCGGTTACTCTTCGAGTGAAGCCGCAGTTGAAGGTGAAGATTGAACGTTTTATGAGTAATCTGTTGTAATTTTGTTCTTTTTCTTTTTTGGGCCTGAGGCCTTGTAACATGTACATATGTATTTCCTTTTTTCATATAATTAAAAAGAAACGTAGGGGCCTCCCCTACTGTTTCGTCAAAAAAATATTTTTTGAGGAAAATATTGCAAATAATATTTTTTGAGAAAAATATCATTTTACCTATAGTAAAAAACCGGTAATACTACCGTACTATCGCAGAGTCGTAATGTGCGTTGTAAAAGACCTCAAGTTTTACTCCGGTCCTAGAGCGGGCGTTTGGTTCAGTGCCTGCTCTCGTCCTCTGCACTGCACTCCCTCTGCACTAAATTGGAAGATGTAGAAGAGCCATGGCATTACATGAGCACAGCCTGACATGTTTCCATCTGGACCATCTCCATGGCTCACTTCTCACCTGCCTTCTCTACCTTCCCAGAGCACCCCCATCTGCACGAGCTCGCCATTGGTGAGCAACTGCCGTCTATAAGACCATCTGCACTGGGCTACGGTAAACCAACAGAATGCATGTAGCGTAGTCTTTTGCAGTAAAAAACGCTACAGCGCGCTACAGCACAAGGAATGGTAAGAGAGCGTAAAGGCTTCTTTACGGCATAGTCAGCGTAAAGCAAAGCTTACGGCACAGCTTCCTACCGCAGCCACCAGAGGGAGAAAGATGCCGCGAGGACGCCAGACTGCCGGAGAGGGAAGGGCCGCAATGGCGGGAGGGGCCGCCGAACATCGACAGCGGTGGCACCGGTCCCCTCTGCCGGAGATTGGGAGGACGACCTCCGCCTGGACAGCTCCGCCGGACCACACACACAGAGGGAGCGGAGGAAGGGAGAGGGAGGGCAGTACCGGATCTCCTAGTCGGCCGCCGCCGCGCCTCCATCGCTGCTCCTTGCCGGTCACCGCCACAGCTCTCACACCAGCTGTGAAAGAGAGGCCAGGGGAGAGGGATTAGACGAGGTGGAAGAGAGAGCGGTAGAGGAGGGAGGGGCCGGGGCAACGGCGGGTCGGGCGGAATAGCTGATGCGGCGGCGGCAGCGGAGGCAGGCGGACCGAGAGAGAATGCCAGAGAGACGGGAGAGACAGATCGGGAGGGGAGACGATAAGGTTTATTTTTATGTTTTGCCCCTTCTCTTTTCTAGTAGTTATATTTTAGTCTCTAGAACTTCTGTTTCCTCACAGTTTAATCCCTAGAATTTCTATTAGCTCACATTTTAGTTCCTGAAGATGTAACAATAGAGTTTTAATTAAAAATGGTAGTTTGAGGTGGATGAATATAATATATGGTTGTTGATATAGAGTAAATATATAGAGTAACATGAGTGAGGAAGAAGTTGATGTAGAGTAAAGATTCTCGCTGATGTGACTAGAATATTCCTTTTGAAGTAAACTTTTAGAGCAATAGTAGTGTGGATGGTCTAAGAACCTCCCTACAAAAACATCTAGATTCGTACCTGTATTTGCTTCGATACACAATAGGATTTCTGATATCTTATCAATTTGTACCCGTACGAGTACACATCTAGATTCAGATTCCCTTCACTTCACATGAACTGATTCTTCCCCCAATTCACCAATGGACTGGCTTTGCATCTCCCAGAGATCAAAACTGACACAGCCTTTTGAGCTGCGGCAGAGACTGGCTGGTGATCAGGACTCCCAAAGCTCCAGCTCGAGCACCACTCGAGCCTGTCGCCACCATCAGCTGCTGTTCCCGAGATAGTGTCGCCCCAAATTGGCCCCTTCACACTCCAGCATCACTTTTCTATCCACTGTCAGTGTCGTCGTGTATCCTGCTGTGACAATAGGCAGGTGATCAGTAACCATCGATTTGAATTCTGAACGAAATGAACGAATAAAATCTCCCCAAGTTAGCTTCCAGTGTATATCAGTAAACAACTTACTTAACAGTCAATTGCCTTACTATCAGAATTCACAAAATATTGGCAAAAAGAACAATTCAAGAATCAGTTAGGATTTGTGGAAACAAAATCGAGCATGGATGATCCGATATGCCCGTCCGATCCGTACACATGTACCAGCCTCCCAGTTGTAGGAAGGAATGGAGCGCTGGTGGGTAACAGAAAAACCATAACTACCCAGCCCGGACCACAGGATGAGATGGATGAGCTCCTTGAACCTTACCTAGTACTGTCTGGACGCCCATCAAGTGCTGCAAACGCATGGCAACCAATCTCCAACCACGCCTGGTGACGCTAATCAAGCCTTGCAAGTACTGCTCAATGCTGAGGTTTGATGATAAGCAAAACTTTGAGGGGGGATTACCAATGCAAGCCAAGAAAAGTTTGCATCCCTAAAGCCAAACAGCAATCACACATTACGGCCTCAATGGTATCACTATCATAGATTAATGTGACAGGAGCGTACATCCCCTGATTACCCAGTGATCTTTATTTAGAACTTCACAAAAATCAATAATAGAAAGTATAAGGAGAGCAGCACCTGCTATTAGAAAGCCACAACGATGCCAACAAATTTGCATGTTAGCACAACAATAGCAAGTGCATAACAAGGGAGAGGAAAGTCAGAGACAGTATACCACTACAGAAACAACTTATTGTTCTCATCAACCTAAAACCAAGGTTCTAAAAAACGTTATTAAACGTCGTTTAATCGAGTTTAAACTCTAAACGGAGGCCCAGCGTCTCGTTTAGGGGGTAGGCGCTCAATTAGACGCTAGGTGAACAGTCAAACCAAGAATGGTGAAGAAAACTAGAGGAGAGAAGAGATTTGGACTGTAAAATGGATCATTGGGGGTATGAATCCATCTAATATTACCTCATGGTGTCCATGTCGCTCGATTTTGCCGACCCTCAGCTCGATTTGTGCCTCCAGGTCATGCTCACAGAGGAGGCCGGCGGCCGACGTGAGGAAGAGAGGGAGAGATCGGCACTCGACGCCCACCACGAGGAGAGAGGGAGGAGCAGAGGAAGTCGGCGGCCGGCGTGAGGAGAGAGGGAGGAGTCAGCACAGCTGCGTGAGGACGAAGACGAAGTCGTCGTCTTCAGGTACCGGGAAGCAGTGCTGCTCCTGCTGCTGGTAGTTGACTATAGTAACTTGAGCAAGTTGGTAAAGCATACACAGTAAACATTCATTTGCAATCAGTAAATTTTAGTACTGTTTTAGGCAAGGTTCAAAAAAACGCTAGGCGCTAGGCGAACGCTAGCCTAAAGTCTAGCGCCCAGGAAGATTAAACATGATTAAACGCGATTAATCATATATCGTGCTCTCTGAAACAACAGGGAGCCCTGGTGCAGAGCAGCATTCAACAGTCAACAGTTGATATCAGGATGCATAGCAGGTTGCATCCATGATAGGCTTCAATTTTGAACAATGCTGCAATCTTTGAAAGTTTCTCACTAGTGTCATTTTTGTTCTTGTTCACTGGTTCCTTTGCCATCTCAAGTATCAATGGTACTTTCTTGGCAAACAAGTGGAAAATCCTTCAGAGAAGGTAAACTAATTGACCTACCAACTAAACCCACACTTTACGGTAAGCAGAAAACCAAAGTTTGCTTTTGAGATAAGTGGGTTAGCATCAACAACTACTACCCTGATATTATACTTCCTAAATTAATGGCTAATGTTATACCTTTATGTAGCACAGTTCCATTGTATCTTAGCTTTTCCAGATGTGCCTTTTTGCAAAGTCCCAGACTGACAAAATACAAATGACAGAGGTGCTGACTTAATATTCATTGCCTGAACATTCCATATGCTACAGGTTAATTATAGCACCAACTTATTGACTAGATTACCAAGTCGCATAATTTGATCTAATCATCAAAAAAATTCTTGGTCATAAACATTTACTATCTAAAGAAACCTCTTTTGAGGTTGCTTAACACAAGGATTCAACAACAGTATGTACAACTGGAGCAAGAATGAGGATCTTTCCAGTCGAGAAAGCTCTATATTTCATCTAAGAATAGATGATCATCTCACGTGCAAAATTGCACCAAGAACAGGTTGAAAAAAAAGAAGGAAAGAGAAACAAACAAAACCAAAATACAAGTACTCTTGCTGTTTCATGTCACTTGTACACTATGGAACTGAGCAGAAACCTGACCTCAGCTTGGCTCTACTGAAGTTGCCACTCCACACAATCATCAAAGTCGATACTACTCGAGCAGTCAAGCAGAGCATTCTGTTGTTGCTCATACCGGCAGATGTAATTTAGCCCGACAAGCAGCTCACAGATTACCACCTCCGTCTTCTCCCGATCGGCGAAATAAAGTGTCTGCAATAGCAATACATTCCCCTTCAACACAATCTGCTGCTGCTCAAAGTTCCTCTCAGCCTGCCACCGGATCATGTTGTGTGCCATTGGAGCGAGCCAAGCCAGTGTCTTCTCAAGCGTCTCTCTCCAATCGTGCGCAAGGAACGCATCATATATCGCCACGTTCTTCACATATGTTTTCATATTCTTCCTCAATGCCACCTTCAAACTTGACGGCAGCATCTGGTAGAGATCGTCACGGGCCTCCTCGCCAACCAGATGTGGATACCGGAGCAACTTCTCAATGATGATGATGATGTTTGCATAATGCAATGCCAACGCTGAGCCTCCAATTGTGGACGGTGGCGCAAGTGATGTCACGGTGCTCTTCGGGCCAAACCGCACCCTTCTGCCAATCTTGCCCCTCTTTGTTGGAGTTTTGGATTCCCCCTGCTCGCCACTGAACCGTACAAGCATCCCCGACCTGATTGTGCTAATGTAGCTGGAATCTTCCAAGAACTCGTCCTCGAACCCATCTTTCCACGACACCGAGCTACTCAAGCTCAAGCACTCCATGAACATCTTTCCCGGGCTTGCTCCACAATTCGACCGAAAATTCACCGCCCGCGGCGTATCCGGATCAACTCTGCAAACTGCCCCTGACTTGCCGTCACTGAGATTGTTCTGGACAGGACCTGAATTTGCCGTCAGTGGACCAGAGAACTGTCGGCTTCGGTCACATTGGCCTGGCTCCCGGGTGGCGGCCAGCATGTCAATCCCCAGCATGGGGTCGCCGAAGACAAGGCGGATGCGGTCGTAGATGGCGCAGACAGCGCGCGCGAGCAGGAGCACGGCCTTGTCGTAGGTCCAGTTCCAGAGCGACGAGTCCCTGAGGCGGCGCACGTCGTGGCGCCGCCACCGCGTGCGCTGCTCGAGCGCGCGGCGGGCCTCGTCGGTGGGGAGCTTCCTCGCCGACTGCTCGAGCTCCGCGAGCGCCTCGAGCTCGGCATAGAGCGCGGCGGTGGCGGCGGCGAGGCGGTCGAGCTTGCGCACGAGCGAGGCGGCCTCGGAGGTGGAGGCGGCGGCGAAGGTGTCCGCGCCGGAGCGGCCGGCGAGGAGGTCGGCGTAGACGTGGTCGAAGCCCATTAGCACCGGGACGGTGCACCGTCGGCCGAGGCGCGCGGCGACGGCGGCGATGCGGTTGAGCGCGTCGAGCTTCTCGGCGAGCGCGAGCGCGAGGAGGCGCGCGTCGTCGCCCGGGACGAGCGCGCGCACGGCGTGGGAGCCGAGGCAAAGCGGGCCGAGCAGGCGCGCCGCCTCGGCGTCCGAGAGCGAGCGGTAGAGGTTGGCGGCGCGGGACATGGCGTTGGCGACCTCGAACGACAGGATGCCCACCCTGCCGTCCTCCGCGGCGGCGCCCTGGGCGCCCGCCGCCGCCGCCGGGCGCACCTTCTTGGACGAGGACGACGACGTCGCCATGGAGAGCACCTTGTGGACCAGCTGCTCCGCCACCATGTCGCCTTCTTCCTCGACCGAGCACTCGATCAAAGATTTGTCCTCACCCGAATGGAAAACCAGCTAAAAATCTTGAACTGAACGGCCTGGAAAAATCTCGGCTTTTACCAAGCAAGAAGCGGGATTTGAATTGGAATGCTCCGATTTCGTGCCTGCCTGGCCGTGGCCGGCCAGCTAGCCGCCGGGTCAGCAGCTGCAAGAGAGAGGTGGGGGAATTAATGGCGGGCCAGACCGGCTCGAGCGAGCAGAGATGTGTATTGCCAACACTCGGATACAAGACTAGCGGCAGTACAGCTCTGGTGTGGAAACTCCAAAGACGAGAATGGCATTTCTTGGGTGGCGCGCCACGGAACCCAAGAAGGTGTGCTGGCTGGCTGGGGGAAGGGAGGAAGGAAGGAACGACAGCAAGGGGACGAGGAGGCGGAATGAGGAAGACGAAGGTAGCTGAGGCTAGGGGGAGCGAGATTTCTTGGATGCGGGAGGCGACGCCATTGATGCGCCCAACTCCTCGCTGGTGGCATTAAATCGCCATAAATTGGAGCCGGAGCAAGGCAACAAAAGCAAGCAGCCGCGAGGCGACCTCACCTCACCTCGGCTCTGCTCTGCTCTCCCTCGCCAGCGGAGAGGAGTGAGTGATGATGGACTGGTGCAGTGGTTGGCTCTGCTGCATCCCCCGGCCTGGGGTAACTTTCCCGGTGACCTTTTACATTTCCACGATTCACCGGAATCTCTACCCACAAACTGCTCCGTGGGGTCGTGAGATTCTAGGAGTGTGCGTGGGCCAATCTGTCAGTGAGATGGAACGTTGTGGGTTTTTGGGGTGTCGCCTGTGCAAATGTGATTCTTTATTGGTTCGTAGCAGTTGCGTTTGAAAAGCCGGGTGGACTTTGGAGCAAGTAAACTTTACCACAACAGCATGTTTTGCAGTTTGATCCCCGTACTTGCTAGTTTTCAGTTTGCACCCTGATTCAATAGCATTTCGGCATTTCCGTGGGTGGCTTTACTATTTTTTGTATAAAAAATGAAATGAGAATTTACATGGTTCTAGTATCTATATAGATATGGTCTTGTTTCGAACCGCTGTGATAAACTATATAGATATGGAAATATCATTTGTTTGATAAGCGGATTTTTTTTGAAAGTGAAGCAGAAGAACTGCTATGTCATTTAAGAAGAGGAAGCATACGGTTCCTTACATGGGTTGTATTACATAAGAAAGGAAAACTCTCAAATCTCATTTCTAAGTCTAACATTGGGGAACTAATGGTTGCACTTCCATCTCACAGGCGCGCTAGTTCTCAGTGCCATTTCATCTTTGATCAGCTGCAGCACTCGGCGTGGTGTAGAAGAGACTCCGTCAAAGATTCTCCTATTTCTTTCTTTCCAAATGTTCCATGCCGTATAAATCATGGTAGTTGCACGTCTATTTTTGACGGTGTTTGAAACACCCACTAGTTCATGGCTCCACCACTGCTCCATTGTTTGAAGGCGCCCAGGAACATGTACTGCATTATCAACCCAAGCCGCCACCAGAACCCAAACCTCCTCAACAAAGACGCAATGCAAGCATAGATGTTCCGCTATTTCGGCTTCTTGATCACAAAGTGAGCAGGTCAAGTTACATGGCCAGTTCCTTGCTAGGAGTTTATCAGCCGTTAGGATCTTCTTTTGCACTAGTAGCCAAGCAAAGAATGTGACAACCCCACCTGAGATAATTCCGTACTATCGCCTAAACCACTCCATTTGGTCATTAAGCGATAATAAGTGAGAGACATGGGTACCCATGGGTCTCCACCGGCCAGTGTCCCAGAGGTCCCTGCCAAGTGGACCCGACCTGCCAGAAGCCCCGCCGACCTACGAGTGGGCCCAGCGACCTTATCCACAGTCCCGACGACTCCAGGCAACCTTATCCAGATCCCGAAGGATCTGCAGTACTTGAAGTGCAAGCCAAGGCAATAGTATACGGTGCACCGCCGCCTGTAGGTCTGAGTATCACGGGATACTCCTTGTAATCAGGAAGGATAGCTTCCCGAATTGTAACCGACCCAGATATGGGTCCACCGACCTTGAATGGAAACCCTAGTCCGTCCCCCATATAAGGCGGCCTAGGGTCCCATTCGAGGGGACACCTTTCATCTCTCTCGCATAATCCACCACCACAACTGGATGTAGGGTTTTAATTACCGGATGCCTGAACCAGTCTAAATCCTTGCGTCCTTATCTTCCTCGTCATACTCGCCGTGTTCCGAGTTCGCCACGTGAACTACCACCTACGTTCTTAGTTCTCGATCCTCTCCTTAACCCGCAAACTGCTTGGGTAGCCCCCTTGCAGATCTGTCCAGGTCTCAACCCCTGACAGTTGGCGCGCCGGGTATGGGCGATCGGGAACTCGTTGTGCAGCATGGTGGCCCGATCTGGTGTTGTCTTCCCGGCGAGCATGGCGGCCATCCTCGCCAACCCTGTGGAGATCTGCTTCGGATCCTTCATGACGACCTCTCCTGTTCTGGCGGCCGCAGCTCCCCCAGCGGCCGCGGGGTAGGTCGCGACGACGCGCGTAGCCACCCTCGTGCCCGATCTAGTATCAGAGACCCACCTGCCCAGACCTTTTGACCTTGTTCAGGGGATAGAGCGCGTCATCATCATGACGGAGGAGACCTTAGAGATCTGCGAGCGAGCTCAATGCTCGACGCAGTTGGCGCTATGCCACGATACCTTCCCCTTCGGCCTGTAATCTTCGCCTGGTCTTCGTCTCAGCCAGCTGTCCAAACCCTCTCAGATCCAATCTAGGCAGCGGCCCTCTGGCGACCAAAGGCCTGCACCTCGCGCCCGGCGCGACCCTCTCGACGTGCCTTGCACCTACCATAATGGTGCGAGGCACACTCTCCGCGGATGTCGCCAGCTGAAGAAGATCGACCAAGATCACCCCCAACGACTCGGACATCGTCTTCCGCCAGGTGCTCGTGGTCTCAGAGAACGAGCCGCCACGTCACGGTGCGACGGACTTCGAAGAGGCGGCGCGCATCCAAGGCAACGCCCTGCACGCCCAGTGGCGTGCAGAAGAACAACGCCGCACAGTCCCTCCTTGTGCTCGAGACCTTCGCCTCGAGTTCGAGGAGGCAGGGATCCCGAAGTTCAACAGCCCCCAGGCCAACCTGGGTGCTGCCATTACGCGTCTTCAGCAAGCTCAGCTGACGCCCGAGGTCGAAGAGGCCATCGCCTACCTTCGGGTCGCCAACGCCTTGGTGGAGGAAAAGAGCGCGGCCTCCAAGTCCGCCGCATCTTCATTGATGCATCACTCGCACAGTCGATCCCATCGACCTCGGCGCAGCAACCTCCCCCCCCCATCCAGGAGGAAGTCACCTAACACAACCCTGAGCATCCTAACCAGCAGGCTAACGGCGCCAACGTCGGCGACCTCCGCGTCAACATCGACGCCAACAGGCGTGCCCGCGACGTCTGTGGCTACGTCGACCAGCGCCACCGCGAGCGCGAGGAGTGGGAGCTGCGTCACCGCGCGAAGTATGATCGCGAGTACGGCCCCCCTGGCGCCGTCCATCGCATCATGGAGCGCGAGCAGCGCGATCGCCACGACATCGAGAACCGGCGACGTGCCGTATACGAGGACTAGTACGGCAACCCGGAGGTCACCCGCGGCAACTGGGATCGGCAACCGCGTTCCCAGGTCGTCATCCCAGAGCACAGCGTTCACTCCGGCCCTAGGGACGCCGCTCCAGCTGGAGTCACCGGTGACGACCTAGCCATCTCCGCCTTCCCTGCGCTGGCTCCCCGACTCAGGTCGGTAGACTACCCCAAGAACTTCAAGCCAAACATCCAGAAGTACGATGGCGCTCCGACCCCAACATCTGGCTGTCGACCTACTACGTCGTCGTCAAGGCGGCTGGCGACGGCTTCGACCACATGGCGGCCTACTTCCCGCTGGTGATGGGCAAGGCTCCCTCACTCTGGCTCAACAGCCTCCCAGTGGGCAGCATCAAGTCCTGGGCTGACCTGTCCCAGGCCTTCACTTCTAACTTCCAGGCGACCTAAAATCGTACGGGAAACACCTTCAACCTCGGGAGGGTCATCATGAAGCCCAAGTAGCGGCTTTGTGACTACAAGAACCGGTTCTTCGAGAACCGCAACAAATGTGTTAGTGTCAGAGACGACCAGATCGTCGAAAGCTACAAGAAGAGCATCAAAGATCGCAAGCTCTTTGAGAAGATCCACGAGTCTGGCGTCACCACCGTCAAGGCCCTCATGGAGGTCGTCAACAAGCGGATCGACACCGAAGAGGCGATGGTTAACCAGTTCGACGCCGACGCTGGGCGCGACGCTGGCACATCCGGCGCAGCAGGGGACTCCAGTTCCAAGTTGCGCAAGCAACCTTCCGAGGTGCTAGCGGCTGAGGGGCGTCGACCTTCGACGTTCAACCAGGAGGAGTTTGATGCGATGCTCGATAGTCTTTGCGGGTTCCACGAGGGGTCTAATCATACCCTCCGTGAGTGCTCGCAGTTCAAGAAGGCCTTCAGCACTCCTGAGGACCCCAAGCGCTCTAATAAAGAAGGTGACCGACCTCCGTCTTGCCGCTACAACAACAAGTACCGCTGTGACGACCGGCAGGACCGGCGCGACGATCGCGACAACCGGGACCGGTGCGACGATCGCGACAACCGGGACCGCCGCGACGACCGCCGCGATGATCGCCGTGATGACCGCCGCGACGACCCACCTCCTGAAGTTCGCCGTGATGAGCGCGACCTACCACCTCCACCTCCGATAAGCATCCCCAACGGGCCCTTCCAGCCTTCGACCCGCACGATCAACATGATCATCGGAGGTCTCAAATCTCACGTCGGCCGGAGGCGCTACCGCAAGGACAAACGCGAGGTCCGCCTCATCCACACTCAGCCAACGGCGCTTCTGCGTTGGTCTGAGCAGGCGATCACGTTCTCCAGAGATGATCACTAGGTCCACATCCCAGATCCTGGGTCCTACCCACTCATCGTCGAGACCACGGTGGAGGGGGCCTTGCTCTCCCAGACTCTCATCGACGAGGGGAGCGGGCTCAACATCATCTTCGTCGAGACCTTGAAGAAGATGAAGTTCGACTTCGACAAGCTCACGGTGTGCGACGAGCCATTCTACGACATTGTCCTGGGGAAAGCGGCATACCCCCTGGGTCGGGTCTCCCTCCCCGTCACCTTTGGTACCGAGGACAACTTCCGCACGAAGTACCTCAACTTCGAGGTCGCTGACTTCAAGTCCTCCTACCACGTGATCCTAGGTCGTCCGATGCTGGCCAGGTTCATGGCCATCCCACACTACACCTACATGGTGTTGAAGATGCCTGCTCCAAATGAGGTCCTCTCCATCTACGGCGACCTCATGGTCTCCTTCAAGTGCGACTCCGAGGCCCTCAACATCGCCGTGACCTCCGCCTGCGTCGGCGCCTCCACAGTCTTGGTCGCTGAGGCCAAGAAGGTCGCTCCGAGCGACCTAGCCATCCCGGAACAGAAGCGCACCGACACCACCCTGGACGCCGTACCTTCCACGAAGAGTCTGCCTCGGCCTGCCCGACGCGAAGAAGACGGTGGTGATCGGCGACAGTCTCAAGGAAAAATAGGAACTCGCGGTCACCGGTTTCCTCCGGGATAACATGGATATATTCGCATGGAGTCCATCAGATATGCCGGGTGTCCCCAGGGAGCTGGCTGGGCACTCCTTGGATGTAAGCAAGACGGCCAAGCCTGTTAAGCAGAAGCTGCGCTGCTTTGCCAAAGATCGCAAGGACGTCATTAGGGTAGAAATAATAAAGCTCCTAGCTGCCGGATTCATCCGTGAGTGTAAAAATCTGGTTTGGCTCGCCAACCTAGTGCTTGTACCCAAGAAAACCAGTCAATGGAGAATGTGCATCGACTACACCGATCTCAATAGGCACTGCCCTAAAGATCCCTTCCCTCTTTCTCGCATCGACCAGGTCGTGGACTCCACGGCCAGAAGCGTCCTACTACACTTCCTCGACTGCTACTCAGGGTATCACCAGATAGCCCTGAAGGTCTCTGACCAAGACAAGACGGCATTCATAACGTTGCACGGCATCTACTGCTACACGACCATGACCTTCGGTCTCAAGAATGCTGGCACGACCTACTAGAAGGCCATCCAGAAGTGTCTGGAGTCCTAGATCAGCAAAAACGTAGAAGCCTACGTCGACGACGTTGTCGTCAAGACCACCGAAGAGGATAAGCTCATAGCTGACCTCACCGAGACCTTCGCCAACCTCCGCCACTATCGCTGGAAGCTCAATCCAGAGAAGTGTGTCTTCGGTGTCCCGCCTGGCAAGCTCCTTGGCTTCATGGTCAGCAACCGGGGCATCAAGGCGAACCCCACCAAAGTGGATGCCATCCGCAAGATGAAGCGACCCACTGGGAATAAGGACGTCATGAAGCTCACCAGCATGATGGCGGCCCTAGGTCAATTCATAAGCAAGCTTGGCGAGAATGGCATGCCCTTCTTCAAGCTGCTGAAGAAGGCAGACAAGTTCTTCTCAACAGAAGAAGCCGACCAGGCCCTGGAACAACTCAAGACCTTCCTTTCGTCACCCCCGGTGATGGTGCCCCCGGCACCGAAGGAAACTCTACTACTCTACATCTCCGTGACCACCGTGGCGGTCAGTTCGATCCTGGTGGCAAAGCGACCTGAAGAGGGTAAACCCTACCCTGTCCAGCGACCTGTCTACTACGTCAGCGAGGTCTTGTCAGATAGAAAGACTAGGTACTCACAGCTGCAAAAGATGCTCTACGCCCTCCTCGTCACCTCGTGCAAGCTCCGGCACTACTTCCAGTCGCACAAGATCAAGGTCGTCTCGGCCTCCCCCCTTGGCGAGATCCTGCGCAGCCATGACACCACTGGACATATCGTCAAGTGGTCTATCGAGCTAGGCGAGTTCAACCTAGAGTTCTGCCCAAGGCAGGCCATCAAGTCCCAGGTCGTCGCTGACTTTGTCTCCAAGTGGACAGAGATCCAACAACCCCCGTCATCGGAAAAGCTGGAGCACTGGAAGATGTACTTTGATGGTTCCCTGAACCTCGAAGGCGCGGGAGCAGGTGTGCTCTTTATCTCCCCCAGGGTGATCACTTGAAGTACATCCTGCAGATCCACTACAAAGTGTCCAACAACAGCGCTGAGTACGAAGCCCTCATCCACAGGCTACGCATCGCTGTCTCCCTCGGGATCAAGCGTCTCATAGCATACGGCGAATCCATGGTTGTCATCGACTAGGTCAACAAGGCTTGCGACATCAAGAAGGATACGATGGATGCCTACTGCGTTGAGGTCCGCAAGCTCGAAGGTCACTTCGAAGGGATCGAGTTCCATCACGTCTGTCGCGACAACAATGTAGCGGCGGACGTCATCTCCAAGCTGGGCTCTAAGCGTGCACTGGTTCCGACCGGTGTATTTGTCCAAGACCTATGCAAGCCCACAATCAAGGTCCTCCCCGACCTAGAACCACCAGCTGACGATGTGCCCCCGCAAGGCAGCCGCGACGTCCTCATGGTTCAGGCCGAAGATGATTGGCGCCTTGACATCATCGCCTTCATCCTCGAGCATCGGGTCCCTGAGGACAAGGCAGAGCATGAGAAGGTCACAAGGCATAGCGCCAACTACATCGTCATCGGCACAGAGCTCTACTGAAGGTCTGCCTCCAATGGTGTGCTAATGAAGTGCATCCTGCGATCTGAAGGCCTCAGGCTCTTAGAGGAAATCCACGGCGGCGAGTGCAGCAACCATGCCGCTTCTGCTAACTTGGTGGGGAAAGCCTTCAGGTCTGGCTTCTACTGGCCTACCGCTATGGCCGACGCTCAGGACCTTGTCCGGCGGTGCAAGGGGTGCCAGTTCTTCGCCAAGCAGCAGCACATGCCGGCCCAGGCCCTATGAACCATCCCTCCATCCTGGCCCTTCGCAGTGTGGGGCCTCGACTCGGTAGGACCTTTCAAGACCGCCTAGGCGGGTACAAGCACATCATCATGGCAGTGGACAAGTTCACCAAGTGGATCGAGGTCAGGCCTGTATCCAACGTCACATCGAAGGAGGCGGCCAAGTTCATCGAGGAGATCACCCATCGCTTCGGGGTCCCTAACAGGATTGTCACCGACCTTGGAACAACCTTCATAGGATTTGATTTCTGGGATTTCTGCCAAGACAGCATGATAGACGTATATTACTCTTCTGTGGCGCACCCACGGTGCAACGGCCAGGTCGAACGCGCCAACGGCATGGTACTGCAGGCCATCAAAGACCTCATCTTCGACGACTCGTCGGCTTACGCCACCAGGTGGCTAGAAGAGCTTCCTCACATCATTTGGGGTCTCCGGACTCAGGTCAGCTCGGCCACAGGCTACTCCCCATTCTTCCTGGTCTATGGGTCTGAGGCCGTCCTCCCCACCGACGTTGCCTTCGAGGCTCCCCGCATCCAACACTTCAACGAGGGCGAGGCAGAGCAAACGTGCAAAGTCGACCTCGACAGCCTTGAAGAGCATCGTGTGGCCACGATCATGCACCACACTCACCACGAGCAGCAGCTACGTCACTACCACGACCACAACGTGCGGGAACGTTCCTTCAACGTCGGCGACCTAGTCCTGCCGCGAATTCAGAACACCAAGGACATGCACAAGCTCTCAGCACCTTGGGAAGGCCCCTTCATAGTCAAGGAGGTCATTGGACTGGTGATCTATCGCCTCCAATGGGCCGATGGCCAGGGCGTCCCGAACCCTTGGAACATCGAGCACTTACGTCGCTTCTATCCTTAGGAGCCTTGTATCACAATAAAAAAGCTATGTACTCTATCCTCTTGTAATTCATAGTCAATAAATATAAGATCCCCTTTCGGCAGGATTTCTGTCAACCTATTTTTGGGTCTCTCTTTACTTTATGTTCATCCCTCCCCCTCGACACGCTCGGGGGCTTGGTCTTTAGCAGGACCCGACGCGCTCGGGGTCTTGGTTTAAAGCCAGGCCCGACACGCTCGGGGGCTTGGCTTTGCCAATCTAAGGGTCTTATGACCTGAGGGGTTTTACCTTTCCTTTTAATGTGTTTTCCCTTACCACAGCTTTTATGCGTATTCTTAAGTCTGTGGTTGCAAGACCTTGGGTCCAAGGCCCCCCTCCGCGCGCCGGCTGCACCTAAGCCTCCACGCTGAGCCGTGCAGTCGATAAGCCGTTCCTCCACTGAGTTGGGTTAGCGGAGGGGACGGGTTTTGCAACTTCATTACTTTTGCGTTCTCATAACGAGTATCTTTGCCAAATAAGGGGTTATGCTCTGTCATTAAAAATGACCTTTTCATTCATGCAAGTTTATTTACATTGTCAAAAGGGTCCACAATCTATCTACATTAACAGTCTAATACACCCTGAGTTACAATTTCAGAGCTCGACCTTCTTGACGATCTCCTCCGCGGCGGCTTGAACGTCTTCGGAGTCCACCAGCGTTGCCAGGTTGATTTCTTCTGTGACCTTCCATAGGTCGAAGGCCGGCTCGTGGAACTTCATCGTGGCCAGGGCTGCGGCCACGGTGAGCTTGCTGGTGTCCAGCAACAAGGTCTTCATCCAGACGGGCAACGAGCTCCTTGGGCTCTCTCCCGTCCACCTGAGGGACATAGATGTCCATCAGGTACTCAGCGGCCTCCTTGAGGTCGCCTAGCTCCCTCTCAAGATCTGCAGTCATTTCTTGATGGTCAATGAGAGTCTGCATGGCCCGAGAGAGGTCGATCTCCAGGTCCCGACGTACACCACACTCATATGCAGCCTTCCGAGAAAAGTAATACTCACTGTCCTGGGCCTCCTTGGTCTTCTCCTTGAGGCTCTTGACTTGGTCCTTCGACTCCTTGAGTTCCTTCTTCAAGGCGACCTCCTTCTTCTTGGCATCTGGAATCAATAAAATTAAGGCGGCATGTACCACAATCTTCGGAAATCAAGGTCGGGGTAAAGTTCATACATACCATCCACGATGATCTTGAGGTCATCCTCAGCATCTTTTGCCTTTTCCCTGGCGGTTTCGAGCTCCTTCCTCAGAGCGGCCATCGCCCTGTCCTGCTGGGCCATGGCGTCCTTGACGTGCTGGATCTCTGCCGCGGCTTCGACCTTGGCCTGCAGTACGGCCTCCCGGGCCGCGGTGGCCTCCATGTGCATCTTGGCGCCCTCCCTCACCAGGTCTGCTCTGGCCTGTGCTCGCCCAGCAAGCGACTACATCACAAATATGTCAAGCTCCGCAAGTCGTCAGAACAGATCGAGGAACTGACTTCTTGTGAAGAGAAAAGACTTATCGCAAGCATCTGTGCCATGGTTTGTTGCGCTGCCTTGAGCTCATCAAGGTCACGGCGATCAGCGACGATGTCATCCTCCCAAGGGGTCCCGACGTAGAGGCACTTGTTGTCGTCATCCTCTTTGCCAGGTCTGCTCCCTCCTCCAGCCTCCGTCTCCTGCGTCAGTGGCGGCTCCTGTTGAAGACCTTCGCTCTGCTGCACATCATCAGAGGCGACCTTGGTCGCCGCCGATGTTTTCGTCCCCGTGGCCCCATGGGCCCAGCTCGAGACGTCTCCCGCCGACGTTGCCGGTGACTGCTCAACCGGTGCCATCCCTCCCTTGTGCCCAAAGGCCTCCTGGCCTGAGGCATTCTTGTCGCTCTCCGATGTAGCAGGGGTCGCCCTGTCAAAAAGAGAAACCTGTCAGCAACGATGTATACAAAACATGCAAGGACAAATGTGAAGGGGTAAAGTTCGATGACTTTCCAGCCACCAAGCTTCAACCTGGGCTTTATTGGCCTGGGCGGAGCCTTCCTCTGCTTCTTCCGCGACCCTTAGTCGCCCGGCCCTTCGACGCTTGCATTTGGGCATTCTTCCTCCATGACTTTGAGGAGCGCCTCCTTTCAATTGCTCAGCCGGTGTGTCGCCCAACCTTGCATCATCATCACGCAACCTCGCGTCGTCACCTTCACCAGCGTCCGTCCCGACCTCGGCGCTGGCTGTCGTCGACTCTGACGGAGCGGTGGCATCCTTCCTCTTCCTCTTCCTCTTGTTCGCCGTCTAGGTGGCGGCAGTCACTTTGGCGGCCTTGGACGCTGATATCTTGCCAGCGACCTGCCGCGTGCGCCGGGTCGTTGGTGCGGCAGTCCCTGCGGCGGGATCTTCGTCGTCACTACCTCCCACCAACGAGTCAGAGAGGTGAAAGTGCATCTAGGCTCCTAATTATTTTGGTGATAATGACAATACAATTTGGATGATTTAATGCTTTCAATGAGATGTGTGCAGGGATTAAAAGGATAAATTTTGTATTTAATCAAAAGAAGCCCTTCATACCTTTTATTCGGTGTTGAAGCTCAATTAGAGGTTTAAATTGATTTATATTTTGAATTTGAGTATAGGAAACACCTATTATTAAGAGGAATGCGAATTGACCGTCTAGAGATGCTAAAAGTGCCAAGAAAGGTGAATCAAGAAAACCTAGAGAGACACAAAGCCCACATGTACACATACCTTTGTTTTTCCTCCCTGTCAGCCTTTTCTCGGTAGTACCGGCCCTGGGTCGGTAGTACCGAAAAAGAGTTTCTGTCTGGTTTTCTCGAACCCCCTCGGTAGTACTGACCCCACGCTGGTACTACCGATAAAGACCTTCTGTTTCATTTCCGGGGCTCCTCGGTAGTTCCGACCTCAGGTCGGTACTACCGATAAAGCGTTTCTGTCTCCTTTTTCAGAGCCCCTCGGTAGTACCGACCTGAAGTCGGTAGTACTGATAATTTGCGTTTCCAGCACAGTAACAGCTAGTTTTGGAGGGTGGGTATTTATACCCCCTCTTCACTCCCTTCATTTGCTGCTGACCTAACTCGAGACAAACACACCCAAGAGCATTCACTCCCCTTCTCCACTCCTCCCTAGAGCCAATCCTTTGATCCTTTGAGCTAGGGCTTGAGTGAGGAAGAGATTCTTGGTGTGAGATTGAGAAGCTTTGAGTGACCCATCCATCTCCTTCACCTCAAGAGCACTTGAAGCATCTCCGGGTTTCGATTCGCGTTTGTTACTCTTGAAGCTTGCTTCTAGACGGTTAGGCGTCGCCCGTTTAGTGCCCCCTTCGTGTGGAGCACCCGGGATCGTTTGTATTACCCCTCCTTGGTGGAGAATTCTTAGTGAGCACCACTCTTCCTTTGTGGGGATTGGGTGAGGCAAGAGGCTCTTGGTGATAGCCCTCCCTTTGTGGGATCCTCAACGGAGACGTAGCTTCCTTTGTGGAAGTGAACTTCGGATTAAACCTCTTGTCAATTGCTTGTTTGAGTTCTCTCTATTTCTCTAACCCTAGAAGTGTGATTTGGCCCGATCTATATATTTGTTGTGTTCCAACTTGTATCTTCGGTTCCAGGAGGTTCTTAGCATCTAAACTCAACTCTTGATTCAAGTAGAATTGCTAGAATCATTTCCGTTTTCGAATTTCGTTTTAGTCATCTCTGCTAGGTCGGTAGTACCGCCCCTGTGCCGGTAGTACCGAGCCCCTCGGTAGAACCGACACAGCGCTGGTAGTACCGACCTGTAATTTAACCGCTCCATTTATTTCAGAAATTCGAAGTGATCCTATTCACCCCCCTCTAGGCATCACAAGGTCCTTTCAATTGGTATCAGAGCCTAATCCCTTGATTTAGGCTTAACCGCTAAGGGATCAAGACGTCGGGGAATGGTGATGATGTTGCCGCTCAAGAACTCGCCGCTAAGGAAGCTCAAGAGAGAGAGCTCAAGGCCGCTCAAGATCAAGCTGCAGCTCTAGAGCTAATGGGGAAGGCCCCAAGCCGTACACCATCCAACGTCGCAAGCTCCGACGATTCCGACTCTGACCTCGACTCGGACTCCGATTCAAGCGATGAAGACGTCAAGGATGGTGACGATGATGCAAAGAAAGCACGAAGAAAAGAAGGAAAGCCAAGAAGAAGAAGAAGGCAAAGAAGATGGCCAAGAAGCTCCTCAAGAAGATGATCAAGAAGGAGCAAGCAAATTACTCCCACTCCGGCTACTACGAAGTGCCATTCCACTACAGACACATCTCGGGCAACAATCCTAACGAAAAATTATATTCCGTACATTTGGGAAAGCCTCCCCACTTTGATGGGAAAGACTATCCCAAATGGGCTTATGATATGCAAATACACCTTTACGGGCTTCACCCTTCTCTTTGGAAGATTGTGTGTGTAGGTGTGACAATACCCGCCGAAGGTGAAGCCATGACGATCGAGCATGAACAAGACCTCCACCGCAATGTTCAGGCAACAATAGTCATCACATCATCCTTATGTGATCAAGAGTTCAACAAGGTCCGGAACATCCAAATTGCGAAGGTGATTTGGGATACACTCAAGGAGGCACATGAGGGTACCGATCATGTGAGAAGAGGCAAGATTGACTTGATTCACGGAGAGCTTGAGCTTTTCGTTATGAAGGATGGAGAGACCGTGAGGCAAATGTATGATAGGCTAATACTCCTTGTCTCGGACATCAAAGCACTAGGAAGCAATGATTGGGATGATAAGAAGGTCACAAAGAAGTTGCTAAGAGCCTTCACAACGAAGAACCCAAACCTAGCAACTATGATAAGAAGAGACCCAAACTACCACAATATGACTCCCAATCAACTTCTTGGTGAGATCTTGCATCAAGAGCTAGTTGATCAAGATGTGGAGAAGTCACTTACCTTGAAGGTGAACAAGGGTCTAGCCCTCAATGCTAGCTCTAGTGAAGTGGTGGAAGTAAAGCCCAAGACTTCCAAGACTAAGAATGAAGATTCAAGTGAAGAAGGAAGCACGGATGAAGAACCGCCTTTGCCATAAGGAAGTACAAGAAGTTCTTGAAGTTCAAGGCATCAAGGAAAGACGGAGATGATAGAAAGAAGAAGTCACAAAGAAAGTGCTATGAGTGTGGAGAGTATGGACACTTCATTGTCGAGTGTCCCAAGAATAAGAACAAGGACAATAATGAGAATGAGAAGAAGTACAAGGAGAAGAGCAAAGAGTACAAGAACAAGTACCAAGGGTGTGCTCATGTGGGTCAACAATGGGACTCAAGTGATGAAGATGAAGCACCAAAGAAGAAAGGCATGGCAACACTTGCCATGGCACAAGGAGCATCTTCACCACGCTTCTTCAACAACCTCTCCGATGATGAGGGCAACTCTCACTTTTGCCTTATGGCAAGAGGGAGCAAGGTACAAGAATCAACCACCTTATTCTCTCTCACCTCATCATCATCCACACCTAGTAATGATATAGACAACCTAGATGAGGAAAAAGAAATGGAGGCTAACATGATAAAGCAATTTGGTAAAAAAGGCCATAAAGAAATTAAAAAACTTTTGGACAAATTAGAGGAAAAGAAGGAGATTCTCCATGAGCAAGAAGACTTGCTTATCCGTGAAAAGGAAACAAACCTTGCTCTAGAGAAAACCCTTGCCGAAGAGAAAGCTAAGGTGGAGAAGTTGACCGTAGGCTTGTCCTTGGCCAATGGCTCTAACAAGAGGATGCTAAAGGACTACTCTTTGGCAAATGAATCTTTAGCTTCCCTAAAGGCCACTCATAGTGAGCTTCAAACAAGCTTCTCATGCTTGTCGGAGAAATATACAAATCTTGAAGCAAACTATAGTGCTCTTTGGGAAAGCACCAAGGCCGACCCTAAAGCAAACTTTGACTCTAATGCCTCCACTAGCAAAGGTTGCTCTATATGCTCTAATGTTGATATAAATGCTCTTAAGACTAACCTTGCAAGGGTAGAGGAAACAATTAAGAGCAAGGATAAGGAGATTGCCCGGTTGAACATGTTGATCAACCAAGGTAAGTTGGGTGCCAAGTCCATTCCAAAGGCAATTGACACAAGAGGACTTGGGCACTACAAGGACAACAAGGTCAATGGTAGAAGGGTGGTGAAAGGGCATGAGATCCCCTTGTGGAACAAGGGTGGCTACCTCAACACTATTATGGATATTGCCCATGGAGTAACCACCTTTACCACAACAAAAGAGAAGCCAAAGGTTGTGAACATCACAAAAGGAAATGGTGGGGTTAATTCTCCATCAAAGGCATCGAAGAATGTGGTGGAACACAAGCCTTCTCCCAACTACACATGCGACTATGTTGTGACATTGGACCACAATGGTAAAATGGTGGTCAAGTATGTTGGAGCCTATGCCAAGAAGGCTATGAGGAAGAGTGTGTGGGTTCCAAAAGTTTATGCTTCTAACCTCCAAGGACCCAAATCATTTTGGGTACCTAAACCAAAAGCTTAAACTTGGTTTGTAGGCCTACTCCTCCGGTGGAACCGCATGGTTAATTGATAGTGGTGTCACTAATCATATGACCGGAGATGAAGGCTTGTTTGCATCCCTTGAGCATTATGACACCCCTACGGAAACTATCATATATGGAGATAATGGTCAAGGAGATGTGATTGGTCTAGGTAAAATTGCTATCTCAACAACAAATTCAATTGAAGATGTTTTCCATGTTCAAGGTTTAGGGTACAACTTGTTGTCGGTTTCACAACTTTGTGAGAAAGGCTACAATTGTCTCTTTACCAAAGAGGGTGTGACCGTCTCTAGAAGTGAGGATTCCTCTATTGTCTTTGCGGGTCACCTAAGGGGAAAGCTTTACTATGTGGATTTCACAAAAGTAAAGGTGGACCCTAAGGCTTGCTTAGTGGCAAAATCCGACATGGGTTGGCTATGGCATCGCCGACTAGCCCATGTTGGCATGAGGAACTTGGCCAAACTTCAAAAGGGCGAGCACATCCTAGGACTAACAAATGTTGTTTTTGAGAAAGATAGGTTATGTAGTACTTGTCAAGTGGGAAAGCAAGTTGGAGCGCATCATCCCGCCAAGAACATCCTTTTAACATCAAGACCATTGAAGGTTCTACACATGGACTTGTTTGGACCAATTGCCTACATAAGCATCGGTGGTAACAAATATGGTTTAGTAATTGTTGATGACTTTTCCCGTTTCACTTGGGTATTCTTTTTGCAAGATAAAAGTGAAGCAAAGGGAGTGGTCAAGAAGTTCATAAGAAGAGTTCAAAATGAGTTCGAGCTAAAGGTCAAGAACATAAGAAGTGACAATGGCTCGGAGTTTAGGAACACTCAAGTTGAAGAATTCCTTGATGAAGAAGGCATCAATCATGAACTCTCCGCTCCATACACTCCTCAAAAAAATGGTGTTGCTGAGAGGAAGAACCGTACGTTGATTGAAGCGGCAAGAACAATGCTTGATGGGTACAAGACTCCGGACTCATTTTGGGCGGATGCCATCAACACCGCGTGCCATACTGCCAACCGTCTCTACCTCCATAAGTACTTGAACAACACTCCCTACGAAATCATCACCGGTAAGAAACCTAGTGCGCACTACTTTAGGGTCTTTGGGTGTAAGTGTTTCATACTTAACAAGAAACCCAAAGCCTCAAAGTTTGCATCCAAGGTTGATAAAGATTTTCTCATTGGTTATGGAACTAACGAACATGCCTATCGTGTTTTCAACAAAACCACTGGTTGTGTTGAGACCACGGTAGACGTGAAATTTGATGAATCCAACGGCTCTCAAGGAGAGCAAGTTAATGAAAACCTTGTAGATGATGAAGAACCTCCAAGTATATCCATCTTTAGAATGGGCACCGGTGAAGTGATGCCAAGGGAAGTTCAAGTTCAAGCTCCGGTTGACACAAGTAATCAAGATCCACCATCATCAACAAGAGTTGAACCACCTAGTTCTCAAGTTCATCAAGATGAAAGTCAAGCTCATGGTGACGATCATGGAAGTGGCTTTGATCAAAGGGAAGAACAAGGTGGTGAAGCTCATGAACAAGCACCTCAAGCTCAAGATGATGATGATGGACCTATTCAACGTCAATCCAAAGCACCACATCCAAGAGTTCATCAAATGGTTTAACGGGATCACCCCGTTGACAACATCCTTGGGAGTATCCAAAGAGGGGTAACAACTCGCTCAAGATTGTCAAACTTTTGTGCGTTTTACTTGTTTGTTTCTTCTTTGGAACCTCTTAGTGCGGAACAAGCTCTTGAGGACCCGAATTGGATTATTGCTATGGAGGAAGAGTTGAACAACTTTAAGAGGAATGAAGTTTGGGAGTTAGTGCCAAGACCCAAGCAAAATGTGATCGGCATCAAATGGGTTTTTAGGAACAAGCAAGATGAATTTGGTGTCATCACAAAGAACAAGGCAAGGCTCGTGGGCAAAGGCTATACTCAAGTTGAAGGCTTGGACTTTGGAGAGACTTGTGCTCCGGTAGCAAGGCTTGAGTCAATTCGTATACTCTTGGCCTATGCTACTCATCATGACTTCAAACTTCATCAAATGGATGTGAAGAGCACTTTCTTGAATGGACCTCTCCAAGAAGAAGTGTATGTTGAACAACCACCGGGCTTTGAAGATCCAAACTTCCCCAACCATGTGTACAAGCTCCATAAGGCGCTCTATGGGCTCAAGCAAGCTCCTAGAGCATGGTATGAATGCCTTAAGGATTTTCTTCTCAAGAACGGCTTTGAGATAGGCAAAGCCGATTCTACTCTCTTCATTCAAAGAACGGGAAAGGATATCTTTGTTTGCCAAATTTATGTTGATGACATTATCTTTGGGTCTACTAATGATAAGTTTTGTGAAGAGTTTAGTAGGATCATGACCAAGAGATTCGAGATGTCTATGATGGGTGAATTGAAGTTCTTTCTTGGGTTTCAAATCAAGCAAATGAAGGAAGGGACTTTCATATGTCAAACCAAGTATGTGAAGGATATGCTCAAGAGGTTTGACATGGCCGATTCTAAGCCCATCAAGACTCCTATGGTATTAAATGGACATCTTGATCTCAATGAAGAAGGAAAGTCGGTTGACCAAAAGGTATTTCGCTCCATGATTGGCTCCCTCCTTTACCTTTGTGCATCTAGGCCCGATATAATGCTTAGTGTGTGCATGTGTGCAAGATTTCAAGCTAATCCTAAGGAGTGTCATCTAATGGCTGTTAAGAGAATCTTTAGATACTTGGTTCACACTCCTAACCTAGGCTTATACTTGCTATCCCAAGGGCTCCACTTTTGACTTACTTGGCTATTCCGATTTGGACTATGCCGGTTGCAAAGTAGATCGAAAGAGAACAACAGGGACTTGCCAATTTCTTGGTAGGTCTTTGGTGTCATGGAGTTCTAAGAAACAAAATTCGGTTGCTTTATCCATGGCCGAAGCCGAGTATGTTGCGATCGGTGCTTGTTGTGCACAACTTTTGTGGATGAAGCAAACGTTGAGTAATTACGGTTGTGTGTTTAGTAAGATTCCACTCTTGTGTGACAATGAGAGTGCCATCAAGCTAGCAAACAATCCGGTGTAACACTCTAGAACAAAGCACATAGATATTCGACATCATTTCTTAAGGCATCATGAGGCTAAGGGAGATATTACTCTACGTCATGTAAGCACAGAGAGGCAACTTGCCGATATCTTCACTAAGCCTCTAGATGAGCAAAGGTTTTGTGCTTTGAGGAGTGAGCTAAACATCTTGGATTCTCGTAACTTGGCTTGACTTGTTGCACACAATTGTTTGATGCCTAGATAGAGAGAGAAATGATTTATTTTCTTAATTTTGTGTGTGTCTTACAAAATTGGTTCTTCCCATAGTTTTCGGTGATTATTGCTTTGATTGATTGATTGTGCCTAATCACCAAATACTATGGCTGTTCTACATGTCTATAGCCTATTCCCTCTATCTATTTCAGCTTTCACTCTAAATCTATCTCAAATCTCATAAGACGGTCGGTAGTACCGGCACAAGGCCGGAACTACCGAAAAAGCCTTTCTATTGGATTTACGAAAACTCCCGGTAGTACCGACACAAGGCCGGTACTACCGATAAAGACTCTCTGGCAGGATTTATTCCGACCCCCTGTAGTACCGACCCTAAGCCGGTACTACCGATAAGCTTCTTCTGTCAAATTAAAACTGGGGCTCGGTAGTACCGATGTGGCACCGGTACTACTGATAAACGGTTCACGGGTATAAATACCCCCGCGGACGGACAGAACCCTAAGGTTCTTCTTTTGAACCATTGCGCCTCCCCTCCTCTCCCTAACTCAAATCCGTGAGGGGATCTCGCGTTTCAACTGTGGAATCTTGAAGCCTTGGAGATACTTGGATCCTCCACCTCGTGGGGATTCGTTTCCTCCCCATCTTCTCTTCGATCTTGCAAAGGAAGAGCTCAAGGTATTGATTCAAAATCTCAAATCCCGATCTCTCAATGCCGTTGTTTCTAGGACCAATGCTTTAGGGAATCATCTCCATACTAGTCCTAGAACTCATGCCTATGATCTTAGAAACTTTAGTTGGTGGAATCTCTTGGTTCTTGGATTTTTGTCACGGTGCGGTAGTTATCGGTACTACCGACCCAGTCCCGGAAGTACCGACCCCCTCGGTACTACCGGCTCTGGTTCGGAAGTACCGACAACCACCACAACAGTGACTGAGTTCGAGACATATCAACCATCTTAGTTTCAACCAATCCTTCATGTCATCTCATACTAGTAATCCTTATCTCACAGATGGCACGTGAAGGCAAGCAAGTAGCGGAAGAAGAATCTGATGTTGATGTGCCCATTGCTCAAAGGAAGAGGAAGGGTGCAAAGGGCTCTCAACACCCTCATGGTCGTGGTCGCACCAATCCTCCCACAGCTCCTCGTCGATCCATCGACCAAGGTCATCAAGCCCGCACCAAGCATGCACATGAACCGAATGATCACTATGATGACTATGAGGATATCTCCTTGGACTCTCTTGAGGGATTCACTTTGAGGTCGTGCAAGCCTCCTCGCGCAGGGATTGTGCACATGGTGGACTACACCAAGGGGACTCACAATGTGTACAAGGAAAGGTACGATGACCCCGCTCAATACCAAAAGGAGTATACCATAGACATTCGCTTTTGGCTCAAGTTTTATGCGGATTGGTATGAGTCGGTCATCCTATCTAAGGCCAATATCACTGTTGATATGAAGTCCATTCATTGGGATCATTTGAGGTCACTTAGGATACCGGCAGTGAATGAGGCTATTGATGTTTGCTTTGCTAAGGGTATGGATCGCATCATGGCTTTGAATATGGATTGGAACGAGAAAGTGGTCACTCAATTCTATGCCAACCTCTATGTCAAGCGTGAGACCAGGACCTTTTATTGGACTATTCAGGGAAAGCCCCTCTCTGTCACCTATGAGAGGTTTGCACAGATACTTGGCTTTATCCCACAGGATCTTGGTTATGAGAAAATTCATGGTGGTGACATTTCTCTTGACAGTGAGATGGCTTTCATGTATGACAGTGCCTATGGCAACATTGAGTTTGGGACTACTCATGGGATGAAACCCCTCTACAGGATGTTGAACCAATTCTTCTGTTATACTTTGAGTCCTAAGATGGGTGACAACTACAACATCTCCAACATCTCCAAGAACTTGCTTGTGAAGATGGCTCCCGGTCAAGAGCCTTTCAGTGTGTTTGATTTCATTTGGGAGGAGATCATAGTGAACTCAGTGTCCGCCAACATGTCTTGCAAATATGTTCCTTGGATCCTCAAGATGATTTGTGAGGTCACCGGAGTGGATATCATGTCAGACAAGGTTCACACCTTCTATAGGCCAAACAAGGGCAACATTGAGCATCTACTCAAGTTGGGCAAGCATGCCCCTCCGGGGCCACACTCCTCTGCTGGACCCTCCTCAGCTGGCCCATCCTCTTATGATGCACCATCATCTTCTCAAGGGCCCTCTAGCTCTAAGGGTCTTCCTCCATCCGGTAGCAAGAAGAAGAGCGTTCTCAACTTTCTATCTCAGGGACTCTTTGCTTGCTTCAATGTGGGAAGGCACAATGCCCAGGAGATCCATGCCCACAGGCAGCATACAGAGGAGCAGCTCATCAAGTTAGAGACCCGTCAGAAGGCCTTGCTTGCACGAGCAGACATTGAGCACTCTCCCGTTCATGAGCCCATGAACTTCCCTCCTCCACCGGTCTTCTACAATCCTTGGGAGGCATATGGTGAGGTCTCTATGATGTATGGAGAGCCTCCGGCTGATATTGATGATGAGGACTTTGGTGGCGGCGAGACCGATAAAGAAGAAGACTCTCCTCCGGCTATTCACTCTCCACATGACGACGATGATTGAAAGGCCTCCTCTTTTTGGCGCTTGATGCCAAAGGGGGAGTGAGCTCACTTATTATGGTTCGTGTGAGAGATGTGATGTATCCTATCCTATCTATCTATGTATCTTAGGCTTATGGACATGTATGAACTTATTTGTGTGGTGTGATGGATGGTGATGTGCCACGTGAACCCATTTAAATTTGTAAGACTTATGAATGCTAGTGTGATGTAAGAACCTATTTATCTATGTGTGATGCTATGGATGTGTGTTGGATGTTATTTCTCACTTTATTGTTGTGATATATCTTGTCATATGCATCACGGGAATTTGTTTGTCACACTTATGCACCTTGTGTTGAATGCAAAGATTTAGGGGGAGCCCTTACTAAATTTTGTGCAAAAGGCATCTGAGGCCTCTCATAGTTGACATTGCACTCATTTAGGGGGAGTATTTACCTAACTCATAGCATACACACATCTCTTTTATTTAACCAAGTTGTGTTGTCATCAATCACCAAAAAGGGGGAGATTGAAAGTGCATCTAGGCTCCTAATTATTTTGGTGATAATGACAATACAATTTGGATGATTTAATGCTTTCAATGAGATGTGTGCAGGGATTAAAAGGATAAATTTCGTATTTAATCAAAAGAAGCCCCTCATACCTTCTATTCGGTGTTGAAGCTCAATTGGAGGTTTAAATTGATTTATATTTCGAATTTGAGTATAGGAAACACCGTACTATTAAGAGGGATGCGAATTGACCGTCTAGAGATGCTAAAAGTGCTTAGAAAGGTGAATCAAGAAAACCTAGAGAGACACAAAGCCTACACGTACACATACCTTTGTTTTTCCTCCCTGTCAGCCTTTTGTCGGTAGTACCGGACCTGGGTCGGTAGTACCGAAAAAGGGTTTCTGTCTGGTTTTCTCGAACCCCCTCTGTAGTACCGACCCCACACCGGTACTACCGATAAAGACCTTCTGTTTCGTTTCCGGGGCTCCTCGGTAGTTCCGACCTCAGGTCGGTACTACCAATAAAGCGTTTCTGTCTCCTTTTTTCAGAGCCCCTCGATAGTACCGACCTGAAGTCAGTAGTACCAATAATTTGCGTTTCCAGCACAGTAACGGCTAGTTTTGGAGGGTGGGTATTTTACCCCCTCTTCACTCCCTTCATTTGCTGCTGACCTAACTGGAGACAAACACACCCAAGAGCATTCACTCCCCTTCTCCACTCCTCCCTAGAGCCAATCCTTTGATCCTTTGAGCTAGGGCTTGAGTGAGGAAGAGATTCTTGGTATGAGATTGAGAAGCTTTGAGTGACCCATCCATCTCCTTCACGTCAAGAGCACTTGAAGCATCTCCGGGCTTCGATTCACGTTTGTTACTCTTGAAGCTTGCTTCTAGACGGTTAGGCGTCGCCCGTTGAGTGCCCTCTTCATGTGGAGCTCCCAGGATCGTTTGTATTACCCCTCCTTGGTGGAGAATTCTTAGTGAGCACCAATCTTCCTTTGTGGGGATTGGGTGAGGCAAGAGGCTCTTGGTGATAGCCCTCCCTTTGTGGGATCCTCAACGGAGACGTAGCTTCCTTTGTGGAAGTGAACTTCGGATTAAACCTCTTGTCAATTGCATGTTTGAGTTCTCTCTATTTCTCTAACCCTAGAAGTGTGATTTGGCCTGATCTATATATTTGTTGTGTTCCAACTTGTATCTTTGGTTGCAGGAGGTTCTTAGCATCTAAACTCAACTCTTGATTCAAGTAGAATTGCTAGAATCGTTTCCGTTTTCGAATTTCGTCTTAGTCATCTCTGCTAGGTCAGTAGTACCACCCCTGTGCCGGTAGTACCGAGCCCCTCGGTAGAACCGACACAGCGCTACCGACCTGTAATTTAACCGCTGCATTTATTTCAGAAATTCGAAGTGATCCTATTCACCCCCCCTCTAGGCATCACAAGGTCCTTTCAAGAGGTAGTCGTCGATGTACTGCTGTGGAGGCGCCTGGATGTCCTTCGCAGCTCAGACCTTGAAGCTCCGCTCACCCTCGTCAGGGAGGGGAGCTGGGCTCCAGTACACGCCTTCGCGACCCTGCGCCAGACGACCTTCATCACAATCATCATCATACAAACAACAGTCAAGGTCGATTTGGCAACAGATGACTTACAACTTCGGTTGGGCGCTTCAGGCTTAGCACCTTGGGGCACATCCGGTTCCGGATCTGCCCGGCGAACAGCTTCACTCGAGCCACCATCTCCTCCTTGGAGACCTTGCGCTGCGCCACCCGAGTGGGGTCGGCCTGGCCCCAATACTCGTAGGCCGGGTAGACCCGATCTTAGATCGGCTGCAGGGGCCTCCGGCTAAAGCTGATGGCCACAGCACCGCCAGTCAGCCCCTCCGCCTTCAACCTCGCCAGGTCGTCCAGCAGCGGCTTGATGGTGTTGGCCTCCCGCGACGTCAGCTGGTGGGCCCACTCTGGCACTAGAACCGGTGCGAACCCCGACCTTGTCGCCAGCGTCGGCTTCGGGTTGTCGATGTAGGACCACCCTTGCCTCCAGCTCGTGGTGTTGTCCGGCAATACCATCTCGATGTACACCGGCTTCATGAACCGGCGAAGCATGAAGCCGACACTCCCCACGACCTCGGATTTCCCCGTCTTCTCCAGCTCGAAGAAGTGTCACCACAGGCTGAAGTGTGGCGGTATCCCCAAGTATGCCTCGCAGAGGTGCATGAAGGAGGAAACAGTGGTGATGGAGTTGGGGACGTGAGGTACCAGGTCGATCTGGTAGTAGTGGAGGAGCCCGTGGAAGAAGTCACCCGTGGGGACTCCGAACCCGCACTCGACGTGCATGATGAAGGCCATGGTCTCCCCGGTCCCCTCGGTGGGGAAGGCCTTGCCAGTCGCAGGTCTCCAGCCTACCTGCTCCTTGGGCTTCAGCAGCCCGCGCTTGACAAGACCTAGGAGCTGCTCCTCCGTCACTGTTAGGGCTCCCAGATGCTCTCTGGTGCGGGCGCAAGCTCGGGAGCCATCTCTTCTTCTTTGATGCCGGTGGATCTAGCTCTTAATACCACTAAGGATTTTGTGTGCATACGGCGGTGTGCACGCGCGGCGGATCTGAGCGTGGCGGCGCCGGCGGATGCATGTGGCATGCTCTAAACGGCGGCAGTGGAACCCTAACTCTAGGCGGAAATGAAAGCGAGTGGGGTCCTTTGCCCTTTACTCGGCCTTTTTATAACTGGGCCTCAACGGTGCTACGGGCTGCCGTGCCCAACATCTCTTGGGTTCAATGGAATTTTTGGCGACCCAACAGATCTATGGCTCAACGGCTCTTTCAGCCTAACGGTCACAGGCAGTAACGGCTCGCGCCGTGTGGGAATCTATGCTTGTTAACTCTTTGGTCGACGGCTCAGCGACCATGGACTCGTCATGCCCTACATCAAAACCCCCAACCCTACTACAACTAACATCTGCTTCAAGGTCTCTTGGCCGCTGGACGACCCTAGGTCTATCATATTGCCTTTACAAGGTTGATGGGAACCTGCTGCCTTCTAGGTCACCTCAGCCTACGACGGCGGGTTCACACCATGGCTCCTGGGCCCTGCTGCCTGCTAGGTCGCCTCGGCCTACGACGGCAGGTTCACACCACGGCTCCTGGGCCCTGTTGCCTGCTAGGTCGCCTCAGCCTACGATGGCGGGTTTACACCAATGGCTCCACGCTTAATGGCTCCACTACCCATTGGCGACCTCATGGTCATTACTATAGCTCCTTCCTGAGGCTACAAAGGCCCTGCCGCCTTCTAGGTCGCTTAGACCTACAACTCTCAGGATTGACGCCCTATGTTGTGTCACTGCACAACGGCCGTGTCGATCCAGGTCGACACAGGCTACTTGTCGCTTCTTGAGGCCTTCTGAAGGTCGGCGTGCTAGTATGGCGCCGCTAGGACCTTGGTAGCTATACCATTGCCACCCGGGTGCCTCTACATCTACTTGGGACATACCATTTGTCATACAAATGCGTATATATAGCTTCATAAGCGGCAAGGACCTTGGCCCTTCGCCAATTACAAGTTACAAAGACATTAAAGGCCCTGAGCTACCCTATAAAATGTTTACGATACAGTCTACACTAATAAGGCATATCGCAAGTTTTCTTCTAGCCTCAGGACCTAGTTGAAGACCTCTACAGCCACTGTAGAAACGGCTGCCACACAGCCACTTCTACTCGAGCTCCAACAGGTTTCCTATGGTACCCAGCATCAAGTCTGAGCTTCACCACAAGATCCCAAATGGAACCAGCATAATCTCGGGCCTCTCCGGGTGGAGCGTGGGGTTCTACAACATCACATCAGGCCTTAGCGTGTAAGGCCCAGCGATGCATGTGTACTGCCCCATGCTGCACCTGGATTCCTCGGTGGGCCCGGGAGAAGAGGCTGATGGAGTTCTTCCGGCTTCGCAAGCATTCTTCTAGCTTCAAGCATGAACGACATTAGCTCTACGCTCTGGTGGATGGACGCAAGTCCAAAGGATGGAAAAATTACTACACAGCATCGCCATGGCTTCACAAGCGGCTTAGGTGCTTTGCTCAATGGCATGGGTACCTATTTATACCCGGAGCACTTGGCCTTCGATCTTATCCGCAAGCCAGCTTGCGCGACGTTCTTATCCTCAAGGTCACTGTTCCCGCGTGGAGCATGAGGTCACTGTTCTCCCGTGGGGGGCATCGGCGCGCCTTTCCTCTACCTGACTGCTCCGGGTGCTTTTTGTCCCTTGTGGATGGACAACGTCATGCATCATGAATGGAAGTAGACCCATGACCGTACAGTGTGCTTATGACTCAGGTCATGTCATCTTTCGGTGTTTGGCACTTTCCTCAAGATTCCAAACATTTTGGACTATACGGCTCAGTTCGTCAGAGCATCATGATGACAACAGAAGGCCATAGGTTCTCTTTTTCTTTTTCTCTGGAGCATCAAACCGACCATCCTGGTCGCTTTACCTCCTAGGGGCTACTACACTAGTGCGTCTTGCGATGCCCTATTCTCCTACGTCGCATCGACCTATTAGAAGCTTGCTCCCATTACTCCTCTGCTCGACCTACCTACGGTTGGCATGGTGACCTTTCTGAAGGTCGTGGAAGCTACTTTGTGTTACCGGATCCAGGTCAAGTCGGCGGTTCTTCAAGATCGACGTCTTACGTTCACTTTAACCTTTTGACCTTACATTCCAGGAGCTCGATGTTCGTCTTCGTGCGCGCATTGGAGGGGTTTTTCTTTTTTTTGGATCCCCGTGCACCCTACACGACCTTGGTGATGCCACATCCTCATCACTCTTCGACATGACATCATCTCGGCCACTACGCCTACACGTCGATCGGGGGCTTGAGAGACATGGGTACCCATGGGTCCCCACCAGCCAGTGTCCCAAAGGTCCCTGCCAAGTGGACCCGACCTGCCAGAACGCCGCCGACCTGCGAGTGGGCCCAGCGACCTTATCCACAGTCCCGACGACTCCGGGCGACCTTATCCAGATCCCGGAGGATCTGCAGTACTTGGAGTGCAAGCCAAGGCAATAGTATAAGGCGCACCACCGCCTGTAGGTCCGAGTATCACGGGATACTCCTTGTAATCAGGATGGATAGCTTCCCAAATTGTAACCGACCCAGATATGGGTCCACCGACCTTGAATGGAAACCCTAGTCTGTCCCCCATATAAGGCGGCCTAGGGTCCCATTCGAGGGGACACCTTTCATCTCTCTCGCATAATCCACTACCACAACTGGACGTAGGGTTTTACTCTCCGAAGGCCTGAACCAGTCTAAATCCTTGCATCCTTGTCTTCCTCACCATACTCGCCATGTTCCAAGTTCACCACGTGAACTACCACCTACGCTCTTAGTTCTCGATCCTCTCCTTAACCTGCAAACTGCTTGGGTAGCCCCCTTGCAGATCTGTCCAGGTCTCAACCCCTGACAATAAGGAACCATCACGTTGAGTGTTGCCGGGTCAAAGCCCAGTAAATCACTTGAATCAACACACAGAGGATTGGACACGCATACATTAAAACTCCCACGAAGGAGAGTCCAGAGTACCTTACACATTAAACCCATCTTTCCGTAGGGTTCATTGTTACAAATCATGGTTCATAACATGATAAAAAAAGGTTCAGAGTTTTAAACAGCGGAAATGAACTAAGTAACGCGATCATCATCATAGGAGGCCATCCATGATGATTTTACTCAGCGTCCGACACCCGCTGCAGCTCCCAGCCGTGGGGTATCTCACCAGGCCAAACAACTTCACCTGAAAACAACATATATAGCAAGGCTGAGTATACTAATACTCAGCAAGGCTTACCCGTCTAAAATAAGAGACTTAACCTCTAATCATGCAAGGCTTTTGGCTAGTGGGTTTGTTTCGCCAAAAAGCTACTAAGGAGTTAATCCCTAGTTTCAATATTTTAGCTCAAGTTCTAGTAGCTTAATTCATTACTAGATAAGCAACTATTGCAAGCATGAGTTGTGCAATACAATTTAATCAAACATCAAGTTTATCGATATTCCATCATAAAGGGATCACAATGGCCAGATGATTAAGCAATCTCAGATAACGGTGAGAGGCTGACGATCGATCGATTAATAATCTTGCAAGGTGGACCAAAACACACGGAAGAATGCATACCCCAAGAAGACCAAATAAAAGCGAAACAGGGTATACACCGCCCAGGCGGTTCCCGTCAATCTTCAATTCGGGATTGGAACCTACATCCCTTGATACAAGCCTTACTGGATAGCTCCCACATGAACGTCCAGATTCACACGAGTACCGCACTATTGCAAGCAGGGGGACACGTCGTCGTGCCGCAGGGTAGTAGGGAAAGGTTCCCTTGCCGCGTCAATCGGGTACTAGGCTTACCATACCTATTTTCGACAAGTGTTTAGTACGTTCAAACGCTTAATCTCATAACCACTGGACCGGAGCCCAGAATCCCTTGCTCTTACCACGTGAGCAATCCAATTTATCAAATCTTATGATTCCAACATAAGAACCTATTCTTGCGAGTGACAAACATCACTCGACTTGTACCGGGTCCTTAGTGCATAGCAACTAGCGACCTAGCATACTAGTAAGAGAACATAGGTACTTAAGGGATCATGCAACTAGGGTTTCAATTCAACTCCAGAACGTAAATGCACATAGATAATCAAAGAAAAATTCAGAAGTTTAAAAAGAAACACATAGGTCAATGGTAAACCGGGGCTTGCCTTCACTAGCAAAGTTAGTAGAAAAGTCTTTCGAACTTTGGTCCGGGTCTTGCTGCACTTCCACGAAGTTCACTTCTCCCTCGAATGGTCCGTCACCTCGTTCTGAGACGAGCTCGCTGCTACCGTCAGAAGGTTCTACACGGAGATGCACATGCAAGAATTAATTGGTGAAATTATTTTAATTAATTACAAACCACACATGACCAGCATGGAGTGCATGGTTGGTCACATTCACCTAGATAAACCTATATTCAACATACTCTTCCAAATAAAAGGAAAAAAGGCAAACAACCCTTTATTAAACATTCTTTTTGATGGTGATTGTGTGCACATCTATATAAACAAAATAAAATCACTTCACAACAGTAAATAAAATTTCACACATTCACTGAAATTAATTAACAAGCCACTGAAAAAATAATAAGATCAACATGTATATAACACACATTATTAAGCACTTCTATAGCTATTCAACTACTACTAAGCATATAAATAAACATAGCTCCTCTGGTCCTGATTTTTCTCATACAGCAAGATGACCACAAAACACGCTCTCACACCAAAAATCATGCATAGGAAAAATCAAGATTAATTCTAACAAAAATAACAACACCAGCCTAGTAATTAAAACACAATTTATTCTAGGCAAAACTACACATGTAAAGGACTCCAAATTTTCACCAGAGGACAACATAACCAAAACAAGGGCCTACACCAAGGATCAAGTCTTAAATCTACACATAACTTCAAATATACACATAGACTCCTCTAGCATGCATAAATCAAAAACCTATTTTAACATAGCCAAACCAGCATACAAAAATTACCAAGGGCTCAACACATCATAAACACCTCAAGGTGTAAAAATTAGCCAGAGAACAAACATATACAGTGCTAGGCAAAAAGATGAAGATGCTACTATTATAAAGGCTACATAAAGCAAAACTCAAAATCAACTCAGTAACTTTGTGCAAAACTTTATCCAGAGCTCATGAACATCATGTTGCACAACATATCCAAATTTCAAGTCAAACTCACATCTAGAATTTAAACTACAACAAAAACAGTTCAAACTGATTTTCCAAATTTATTCAAAAACTATTTAGAAAAACTATATACATGTTTTCTAGGAAACACAGTACTCCTCACAAGGATTCCAAAAAGTCATCATTTGCATTTTTCTGATTTTTCTACTAAGAGATATGAATTTTGGAAGGTGCTGGACCTAGTTGAAAGAAAACTAAGGTAAAGATCATTGCAGACAGGTCCCTAGTTCACACATCTACCCCTGGAAAGAACTCAGACCTCGCAATTGGGTCCCTGGGCGCAGGCAGCGGCTAGGATCGCCGGAATCCGGCCAAGGGAGGGCCGGGATTGTCCGGGGAAGGGTGTGGGAAAGGTAAGTGGCTCACCTACGACTGATTCCGGGGGTTGGAGACATCGGAGAGTACTCCGGCGAGGGAGCTTGGCGACGCCGGACGGCGGTGGCCGCTGGAACGATGGTTCCGGTGTGGCGGCTACTCGGTCAGGTCAGACGGCGGTCTGGGGAGCTTCAGTAGGTACTGGTGGAGGCGGAGGACGACTCAAGCGACGGTGGTGAGGACTGGGAGGTGGAGCTCGCCGTGGGGGTCTAATGGCGGACGGCGGCGGGCGACTGCGACGTAAACATGACGTGCACGCATGAGGGAAGCTCGAGAGCTTTTAAAGGGCGCGACGACGACTCAACGACCACGACCCGTTGACGGAGGAAGGTCGGTCGCGACATGGGCGATCGTACGACGGCGACGGCGTTGGCTGGGCGGTGCTGGTCGGCGCGGCACGGACAGTGGGCGCACGACACGCGGCGGCCAAGCAGTGGGCGCGTATGGCGGTGAATTGCTGGGTGGGCGCACCGCATGCATGTGGGGGAGCGCGCCCCTCCTCGGCGTCCGGGCCGTGCCCCGTACGGCGCGTGGGCAGCGCGCGGGCGCCGGCGCTCTAGAGCGATGGGGTGCCGGGACAATTTCAGAGTAGCACGATTTGACCACATTTTTCTCCAAAATTTGCTACTTTAGTGCACCAAGTGGTAAATACCAAAGTTGGAGATCTCATGACCCTCTACAACTTTTACAAAGGTGGATAGGTGTTTTGATCAACCAATTTTGCACAAACGACATGCCAAGATGCAGATTTTCTCGGCCCCAATTACTGTTCAAAACAACTTTGACCAAGTTTTTGAGCAACTTGCACTCAAAATTTGAATGTCCTCCAATTATGAAAGTTGTGTTCCCGGAGATAACGAACAACTTTTGCATTGGCCGATTTTGAAGTGATTAAGTGAAATTTAGAGAACGTGGCAAAAGTTCTATACAGGGTTTTAGGATCCAAAGTTTGACTAGGGGTTTGACCCTAACTTTGACTAAGAGCTTAAACACTAATGACATGGACTTGATTAGGAAGGTGATTAGCACTAACTAACCCTTGATTAAAATCACGAGGTGTTACAGCCTAGCCCCTTAAAAAGAGTCTCGTCCCGAGATTCAATCATAAAAGATGGGCGGGAAAGGTACTTATGATGTTGGCTTTGAAGAAAACCTAGATACTTGGTGTTGAGAAATTGCTCGGTCTCCCACGTAGCTTCTTCTACGGTGTGGTGACTCCATTGTATCTTGTACATCTTCAGTGTCTGTCTTCTTGTTTGTCTTTCTTTTTGATCTAGCACTCTCATTGGATATTCCACTAGTGATAGGTCATGTTCTATCTCAGCATTGGTCTCAATGATTATCTTTGCTTCCGGTATTTGATTACAATTCTTCAACTGGGAGACGTGAAGCACGTCGTGTATTGCGAAGAGTCTGTCTGGGAGTCTAATACGATATGCAACCGTACCGAACTTCTCAGTGACTTCATAAGGGTCGATGTAGCGTGGAGCTAATTTCCATTTCACTTCGAATCTTTGTACACCTTTGGTTGGTGACACCTTCAAGTATACATAATCACCAACTTCAAATTCTCTGGGTGCCTTAGCCTTATCATGCTAGCTCTTCTGTCTCATTTGAGCGGCTCTCAAATTTTCCCTAATCACTCCCACCTTCTCATCTGCTTCTTTCACTAACTTAGGACCGAATAATGTTCTCTCACCTGCTTGTGACCAATTCAAGGGGGTGCGACATCTTCGTCCATACAAGGCTTCGAAAGGAGCCATTTTCAAACTAGCTTGGTAGCTATTGTTATAAGCAAACTCTGCCAAAGCTAAGCATTTGTCCCAAGTCTTGTCAAAGTGAATAACACAAGCTCTCAACATATCTTCCACAATTTGATTTACTCTTTCTGTCTGACAATCAGTCTGGGGATGATAGCTGGAGCTATGGATCAATTTGGTACCCAAGGATTCATGCACTTGTGCCCAAAAGCGAGCAAGAAATTGGGTGCCTCTGTCAGATAGGATAGTTTTTGGAACGCCGTGCAATCGTACTATGAGATCAACATAGATTTCTGCATATCGCTCGGCTGAGTAGGTAGTGTGGACAATGATGAAATGAGTGGTCTTGGTAAGTTGGTCCATTATAACCCACATGGAATCATGCTTCCTGAGGGTAAGAGGTAAACCTACAATGAAATCCAGGCTGATGTCATCCCACTTCCAAGCGGGTATAGACAAAGGTTGCATTTGGCCTGCGGTCTTCAAGTGACTAGCCTTGATCCTTTGACATGTATCACATCCGGACACATACTTGGCGATTTCACCATTCATGTTTGACCACCAAAAATTTTCCCTAAGGTCTCGGTACATTTTGGTACTACCAGGGTCAATGGTGAATTTAGAGAGGTGAGCCTCATCTAAAATCTCCTTCTTTATTTCCGGATCCTGGGGAATGACCAATCTTTGATCAAACCATATTACTCCTTGTTCATCCTTCTGGAAACAATTGTACTTGGGATCTCCCTCAGATAACTTCTGTTTGATTGTCTGGACACCTTCATCATTGAGTTGAGCTAAAGCAATTCTCTCATGGAGAGGAGATTCTGTGGAGATGGCATATAGATTTCCGTGCTCGACCATTTCTAGGTTAAGCTTCCTTATGTCTTCACATAAAGTCTCATTATACGGCTCTACCGTCATGCAGTTGCAATGCTTGCGGCTAAGCGCATCTGCAACCACGTTGGCTTTGCCGGGGTGATATTGAACTTCTAGATCATAATCCTTAATCAATTCCAACCACCTTCTTTGCCTCATATTCAGATCTGATTGAGTGAAGATATATTTAAGGCTCTTGTGATCAGTGAAAATATTGCAGGGATTTCCCATCAAATAATGCCACCAAATTTTTAAGGTGTGAACAACCACTGCTAGTTCAAGATCATGGGTAGGATAATTCTTCTCATGAGGTCTAAGTGCTCGTGAGGCATAGGCAATAACCCAGTTTTCTTGCATAAGCACGCAACCAAGGCCAGTGCCTGAAGCGTCACAATACACCTCAAACGGCTTCATCATATATGGTTGTGCTAGTACAGTGGCTGATGTTAAGTGTTGTCTCAAGGTGTGGCAGGCCTTGTCACAAGCTTCATCCCACACAAACTTGACACCTTTCTTCAAAAATTCAGTCATAGGCTTAGCTATCCTGGAGAAATTCGAGATAGCCAGCTAGACCCAGAAAACTGTGAATTTGATGCACAAACTTCGGTGGCTTCCAATCCATGACCTCCTGCACTTTGCTAGGATCCACGGAGATACCATCCTTGGAAATAGTGTGACCCAAAAATTTGACACTATCCAACCAGAATTCACATTTGGAGAATTTAGCATAAAGCTTGTGATCTCTCAAACGCTGTAAAACAATTCGAAGATGTTCTGCATGTTCTTCTTCATTCTTGGAATAAATCAGAATATCATCAATGAAGACCACTACGAACTTGTCCAATTCAGTCATGAAGATGGAGTTCATAAGGTACATGAAATAGGCGGGTGCATTTGTGAGACCAAAGGACATCACCAGAAATTCATAAAGACCATATCTGGTGGAGAAAGCTGTTTTCGGAATATCACTTGGTCGAATCTTGATTTGATGATAACCAGATCGAAGGTCGATGTTAGAAAAGACTTTGGCACCAGCCAATTGATCGAAGAGAACATCAATGCGGGGTAAAGGATATTTATTCTTGATTGTCACCGCATTGAGAGGACGATAGTCAATGCACATCCGCAAACTACCATCTTTCTTCTTCACAAAAAGAGCGGGACATCCCCAAGGAGAAGAACTTGGGCGAATATACCCCTTATCAAGCAATTCTTGCAATTGAGTTTTCAACTCGGCTAACTCTTTAGGTGGCATACGGTAAGGTCTTTTTGAGATAGGTGCAGTGCCCGGTTGAAGCTCTATCATGAATTCGATGTCCCTGTCTGGTGGCATGCCAGGCAAGTCATCGGGAAAAACATCCGGGTACTCCCGTACCATGGGAATCTCTTCCAAAAGGTTGATAATGGTCACATATGAACACGGGTGTACACCCTTCCTTACTAGGTAAATACAAGGTGGTGTGACCAACGGTTGGGGAGTGGATCTCTATTACCCTTTCAGAAATATCCAGGATAACTTTATGTCGTTCCATCCAATCCATCCCTAGGATGACATCCATGCCTTCCAAACCCAGAATGATAAGGTCCGTGTTAACTGTTCTGCTACCTACTTCCAATGGTATTCCTCTTGTCACCAGCTCAGAAGAGATTTTTCCTCCAGCCGTCTTTATCATAAATGCCTTATTGGTACTGCAAGGATTTAGTCCCAATTTGCTTAGTGTCTTCCCATTCATGAAACTATGCGTAGCACCAGAAGCAAACAAGATCTTGATAGGTTTGCCTCGATTAGAGAATGTAACACCCGATTTTATAAACACAATCAGGTGCCACTTTATGTATGCCAGGATCATATTTCATACATAAAGTACGACTTCATCAATGGTACATTTCCATATCACGTTTAAATATTACAAAATGACCCGTGGGTCCAAAAGAAAAGTACAGCTAAAGCTTAATATCTTGTGCGGAAGCAGGCTCCATGACCACAGGCAATCAACCAGGGAAACGCACTCCTAGATCTTCATGGCCTCCATATCCTGAACATCATTTATGGGGGAGAGAGATAGCAGGGGGTTGAAAGGGAAACAGTGAGTACATCGAAATGTACTCTGCAAGTGTAGGAGGTAGAGCTATGAGGGCTTAGAACAAGAAAGGCTGACACAACTGGCTGCAAGCATTGATTTTAGTTGGTCATATTTTATTAAACAACCTATTTACTGAGGTGAGAGTCTTCCCAACCCAAACCCACCTTAAAGGTAAAGCATCTATCATCTAAGGCCAAACAACCCATCCAAACCAACCATTCCACCAGCTAAACATGTGAGGGTCCAGGTCGCTCTTGACCGTGAGCACGACTATCATGATAGTTTTACACTCTGCAGAGGTTGTACAACTTTACCCACGAGTCGCGTAAACGTTCAAAAGAACGTTAAACCCAACCATGCGGTGCTTGCAAGGCACTCTCACACTTCCTTTGGTGTGATAGCATAGGGACGCTACGAGGCCTTTACATAGGTTCACCAGCGCGTATTAACCGGGTTACGGAGTGTCAACGACACCCGAGGTTCCATGCCAGACTCTTGGGAACACACCCTCATCCAGCCAGACAGCTCAACACAGCTCGCTGGTTTACCCTACTTACTTGGCCAAGACCATTGCCGTTAGTTCTCGTGGTTGTACTGTAAGTCCTGGGTGGTCACTCCACGCATCACACCTTAAGGTGGCTCGAGCAAGACAAACATCAACCCAAAAACACCGTCCACCGGACAAGCATTTGGTCGAGCCCCTAGAATTCCATGTTTCTAAAAGATCACCCAACCAAGTGATTAATAGTTCATTAGTCAATATTAATATTAAAACCCAGCCCATGTGGTCAGCAAACTAAGCATTTTAACTACCCATAACCGACTCTCTAAGGGCTTCAAGGAATGTCATAACAAAATCTAGTAGACCCTATATAGGATTCCCATCATATTGGCTCGAAGCATGCATAAAGCATAAAGTAATGTGTGATATTAATGTAAATGCATGGGAAACAAGGAGTATGCATCAAGGACACTTGCCTTCTTCACTCTCTTGCTTGATCTTCACGTACACTTGATCTTGATAACGAGAAGCTACTCGCAGCAACTACTGGAAACAAGCATACACACAAAGTATAAGAAACAATACATCAAATAGAGGTAGAACAGTATGAAAAGCATTTTAAAAGAACGGGCTCGTCGCTACGATTGCGTGAGTGCAAGAATCACCTAAAACGGAGCTACGAGCAACAAGTATTAATCGTTTTACTAAACCAGGGACTAAACTGTAAATCTAATATTCCTGGAATTATTTTAATATTGGAAAAGATGAATTATGATGTCATCATAGGGATTTATGATGTCAGCACGAATTTATGAAAAAAATCAGAATATATAAACTAGAATTTTGGTGAATATTTCTGGTGATGACGTCAGCAGGGGCCAAGATGTAAATATAATATTCAACAGGGGCTGATTTGATAAAAGTGCAAGACTCAGAGAAATAGTGGCTGGATTTCGGGGTTTTATAGGGGCTAGATTGTATACATTGACTGGGCAGATCTGCTGACTGTGCGACACGTGGCGAACGTTGAATGGATGGAGCGGCTGACGTGGCGGTGACGTGGCCCGTGGACCGGCGGTGGACTGCTGGTCTATGTTCCACGGTGGACCGTTTACACACCCCAAAGGGGTACGGGATCCTGGCCGTCCACGTGCGATCCTCCGGTCTAGAGTGCGTCGCCGGTTTAAGGTCGCCGGCGCTGCCCAGAACAGGGCTCCCGCGGCGGCATTTCGACGGAGTGGGATGGCGGCGGCGCTATGGTGCACTAGGGACGACGGGAAGTGGGATAAAAGAGAGAGGAGGGGATGGCGAGCTCACCAGAGGGTAATGGTCGAGCGGAGGCGGTGTGTGGAAGGTGGACGACAGACGGTGGTGGAGCGGACCTCGGGCGCTCGTGGGTGACGGTGTCACGGTCGTGGTACAGTGTTCCTGGGCGTCCTGGTGGCGTCGTGGAAGGCCTGCGACGACGAAGGAAGAGATGGGGGAGTGAGACAGGGCCGGGATGTGGCGAGTCGTGATGGCGGGGCGGCTTACCCATGCTCGGAGTGGCGGGGCTCCGGCGAGCAACAGGCGACGGGAGGCGCGGCAAGGTGAGCGGTGGTGGGGTGGAATGGCAAAGGGAGGGCCAACAGATGCTGCAGGGGGTATTATAGAGGCGGGGGCATGTGAGACAAAGTAGAATCGGGAGGCGGAGGTCACGGCCATAGCCGACCGTTTGAATGACAACCTTGCCATAAATCGAGCGGAGGAAGGGGGAAATGGAGGGAGGACGCGGGAATGGGCGCGGTGATAAAGGGTGTGGGGCCGGGCGGATTCGGACGCGAGCGGGGTGGAGGGGATTTGAAATCCCGGTGGCGGTGTGTAGCGCCGTGAAAGGAAAGAGGTGAGGGAGAGGTAGAAGATGGTGCCGACAGGTGGGGTCATCCGGCGGTGAGAGAGGGAGGGGAAGGAGGGAGGCAGGACGCTGGGCTGTGGTGGGCCGGCGTGCCGCTGGGCTGCGGTGGCCTGCAGGGAAGACTGGGCCGGGGAGTAAAGGAGGAGGGGAGAGGGAGGGGTTTGGGCCGGGATTTGAGTGGCTGGTTGGGATGAGGAGAAAGAGGAGATTCGGCCCATGTTTTGAAGGAAGAGGTTTAGCATTTAAACAATTCTAGAATTTGAAACCTATTCAAAATGTTGAAAAACAAATTCATTTTTCATACAAGAAACTTGATGCAGGGCAGCATGTATGCATACAAACAAAAATATATCCTAAGGTTCATTTAGTTTCTTTTAGAAATTAATTCTTGCATACAAACATTTGAGATTACAAGCCAACTAGTTCTACCAAATTTTAATCTATTGCCAAAAATTAGAATTAAGGTGTTACAGAGAACATGCCCATCAATACCGGTGCTCCTTCTGGAATTTCCACCACAGAAGTGAAATTGAGTCTGCTCTGCTTGACTTGCGCAATCTGCTTCTTGCCCTCGTTGTTAGGTTTGGAATCTTGTTTCTGGTTCGGCTGATTTGGCTTGTTATGTTTATGGTTCTGGCGAAGGTGTGGGCATTTCTCCGCAAAGTGTTCTGGACTACCACATTTGAAACAACTATGCCCATTGCTAACACTATGAGGTGTATGTATTGGAGGCTTTGGGGTCTGCTGCTGGGGGCTTGGGAAAAGAAACTTCTCCTGAAGTCGATCCTAGGATTGCTTAACCACCCACCTTTTCGACTGTGAAGTCAACCGGAAATCTGGTGAGGGCTTCTGCATCATGCGAAACTTTCGAACTGCGCATTATTGGGCGTGAAGTTATTCTTCCTCTTCCTCTCAGCTTGAGCCCTCTTCATGACATCCTCCTACGAGATAGCCTTATTCACCACCTCATGATAGCTGTCGAGCTCTACTAGATTCAGTCGTTCATACAAATCACTATTCAGTCCATCACGGAAACGCTCCATCTTCTTCGCATCAGTATCCACATGATATCCTCCATATTGGCACAAGTTGTTGAACTTCTATGCATATTGATACACGGTATCTGACCCTTGCTTGAGAGTCAGTAACTCCCTCATTTTCCTGTCTGTGAGTGCTTTAGGGATATGATGGTCTCTGAAAGCCTTTTTGAACTCAGACCAGGTGATTTCATGCCCAGACTGCTGCATGGTCTTGTAGTGTTCCCACCACATCAAGGCAGGACCACGCAGCTGCAATGCCACAAAGTGAACACCTTGCATTCTTCTGAGCATGGTAAAGTGAACACCGTGAACATAGCTACAATGGCCCGAACCCAAGCATCCGCGTCAAGGGGTTCTTCCGCCTTAGTGAACTGCGGTGGCTTCATGGTCCGAAAGTGCTCGTACGTTGCCACTTGATTTGGTGCATCATTTTGATTCACTTGGGGCTGCTGCGGCTGCTGCTGTAGATGTAGAAGAATTTGTCGCAGCCACTCAGCTTGAGTAGCAAAGAATGTCTCCGAAAGGTTTATATTCGGTGGTGTTGGGGGTTGGTTACTGCCACAAGAATCACCGAAACCACCAGGAGTACTACGGGTTGAGCCCACCATCCGAAAAGGGTTGAGCTTTCATTAAACACATATTCGTAAGCTTATTCATACAAAGGTAAACAAGTAGAACATGCACGACGAAAACTAAACATCCGAAATTTCTAGCATATGATCATGACTCAAGACCCACAGTAATTTGGGTACTGGGGTTTGGCTTTGACGGTTGCAAACAAAAATTCACAACTCAAAAACTAGAGCCCCAAAAATTCCCACATTTTCCTGGCAACTCAGTAAGATTTTTATGCACATTTTAGGTATTCAACGGTAGATCTGGATCAGATAGGAACATGCTCGAAGAAATCTATCTTCAGAGTGAGGTTAACCAAGAAAAACAGCAAGACAGAGGTTCACTATTTTGAGCATAACTCTGGATTGAGACATCCTAAAATCGTGAAAAATTCACAGTAGATGCTTGACTTGATGAGGAACAACTTTCGTAAAAGTTGTCGAGTCATAAACATCCTAGAATTGGCTCAAAAAAATTCATGAGCCGACATCATCCAAACTTGACAGGAACTAGTAGGATCAAAGTGAGAGGGAACCCTTTCTAAGAGCAAGCAACAACTAGAAGCATAGCACAAGAGTAGAACAAAAAATTTTTAGGTTTAACAAAATTTTATCATGATGCACACGTTTTAAACAACCTCACAAACCATGGATCTAGAAAGATGTGGTTAATGCCGGTGGCAGGCTAATAAACGACTCTCCCTATAATAACTAGTCGGAGCTACACGTCGTTCACAACGATCGCACTAACATGGTTAGTGTACCTGCAAGAAAAGAACCTTCCATGCCAGCACGTCACAGAAGTGTCCACAACCGTTACCATTCACTATAGAAATGGCACCCATGCATTTTGCACCGCATGGACAGCGCCCAACCTGAGACACGCCCCTTTTGAATGGAGGGTGTCCCCCTTCGCATGTTCGTAATGCGCAATCATGCACACGTCTAGCAAAACATGGTGACATCGCAACCCATGACATGTTCATCTTGAATAGAACATGCCATCCTTCGTATGACTTGCATATGGAAAGCACACGTATAGAACACGTGAGCATCCAACCGAGAAGATAGGATCCGTTGAATGGATTGCCCTATCAACCCTCGCATACTCGTGATGCGGCACAACACATGTATGAAACACGTGGCTTAAGAAGTGCTGGAAGTAAGCATAAATAAACCATTGATACTTAGCCACCTTAAGGAACCCAAAATTCCCTCTAGGGCCTCTCGGTCTAATCATTCCTTAATGATCCAACGTATTTTCAAAATCCAAGCAATCTTGGCAAGTTTTTATAAATCATGTGATTAGTGTTAAACTAATTACTCTGGTGTATACGGATGCTATGGTACCAACTGTGACAACCCCACCCGAGATAATTCCGTACTATCGCCTAAACCACTCCATTTGGTCATTAAGCGATAACAAGGAACCATCACGTTGAGTGTTGCCGGGTCAAAGCCCGGTAAATCACTTGAACCAACACACAGAGGATCGAACACGCATACATTAAAACTCCCACGAAGGAGAGTCCAGAGTACCTTACAAATTAAACCAATCTTTCCATAGGGTCCATTGTTACAAATCATGGTTCATAACATGATAAACAATGGTTCAGAGTTTTAAATAGCGGAAATGAAATAAGTAACGCGATCATCATCATAGGAGGCCATCCATGATGATTTTACTCAGCGTCCGACACCCACTGCAGCTCCCAGCTGTGGGGTATCTCACCAGGCCAAACAACTTCACCTGAAAACAACATATATAGCAAAGCTGAGTATACTGATACTCAGCAAGGCTTACCCATCTAAAATAAGAGACTTAACCTCTAATCATGCAAGGCTTTTGGCTAGTGGGTTTGTTTCGCCAAAAAGCTACTAAGGAGTTAATCCTTACTTTCAATATTTTAGCTCAAGTTCTAGTAGATTAATTCATTACTAGATAAGCAACTATTGCAAGCATGAGTTGTGCAATACAATTTAATCAAACATCAAGTTTATCGATATTCCATCACAAAGGGATCACAATGGCTAGATGATTAAGCAATCTCAGATAACGGTGAGAGGCCAACGATCGATCGATTAATAACCTTGCAAGGTGGACTTAAACACACGGAAGAATGCATACCCCAAGAAGATCAAATAAAAGCGAAACGGGGTATACACTACCCAGGCGGTTCCCGTCAATCTTCAGTTCGGGATTGGAACCTACATCCATTGATACAAGGCTTACTGGATCGCTCCCACACGAACGTCCAGACTTACACGAGTACCACACTGTTGCAAGCAGGGGGACACGTCGCCGTGCCCCAGGGTAGTAGGGAAAGGTTCCCTTGCCGTGTCAATCGGGTACTAGGCTTACCGTACCCATTTCCGACAAGTGTTTAGTACGTTCAAACACTTAATCTCATAACCACTGGACCGGAGCCCAGAATCCCATGCTCTTACCACGTGAGCAATCCAATTTATCAAATCTTATGATTCCAACATAAGAACCTATTCTCGCGAGTGACGAACATCACTCGACTTGTACCGGGTCCTTAGTGCATAGCAACTAGCGACCTAGCATACTAGTAAGAGAACATAGGTACTTAAGGGATCATGCAACTAGGGTTTCAATTCAACTCCTGAACGTAAATGCACATAGATAATCAAAGATAAATTCAGAAGTTTAAAAAGAAACACATAGGTCAATGGTAAACCGGGGCTTGCCTTCACTAGCAAAGTTAGTAGGAATGTCTTCTGAAATTTGGTCCGGGTCTTGCTGCACTTCCACATAGTTCACTTCTCCCTCGAACGGTCCGTCACCTCGTTCTGAGATGAGCTCGCTGCTACCGTCAGAAGGTTCTACATGGAGATGCACATGCAAGAATTAATTGGTGAAATTATTTTAATTAATTACAAACAACACATGACCAGCATGGAGTGCATGGTTTGTCACATTCACCTAGATAAACCTATATTCAACATACTCTTCCAAAGAAAAGGAACAAGGCAAACATCCCTTTATTAAAGATTCTTTTTGATGGTGATTGTGTGCATATCTATATAAACAAAATAAAATCACTTCACAACAGTAAATAAAATTTCACACATTCACTGAAATTAATTAACAAGCCACTGAAAAAATAATAAGATCAACATGTATATAACACACATTATTAAGCACTTCTATGGCTATTCAACTACTACTAAGCATATAAAAATAAACATAGCTCCTCTGGTGCTGATTTTTCTCATACAGCAAGATGACCACAAAACATGCTCTCACACCAAAAATCATGCACAGGAAAAATCTAGATTAATTCTAACAAAAATAACAACACTAGCTTAGTAATTAAAACACAATTTATTCTAGGCAAAACTACTCATGTAAAGGACTTCAAATTTTCACCAGAGGACAACATTACCAAATCAAGGGTCTACACCAAGGATCAAGTCTTAAGTCTACACATAACTTCAAATATACACATAGGCTCCTCTAGCATGCATAAATCAAAAACCTATTTTAGCATAGCCAAACCAGCATACAAAAATTACCAGAGGCTCAACACATCATGAACAGAGCAAGGTGTAAAAAGTAGCCAGAGAACAAACATATACAGTTCTAGGCAAAAAGATGAAGATACTACTAGCATAAAGGCTACATAAAGCATAACTCAAAATCTATTTAGTAACTTTGTGCAAAACTTTATCCATAGCTCATTAACATCATGGTGCACAACATATCCAAATTTCAAGTCAAACTCACATCTAGAATTTAAATTACAACAAAAATAGTTCAAACTGATTTTTCAAATTTATTCAAAAACTATTTAGAAAAACCATATACATGTTTTCTAGGAAACACGGTACTCCTCACAAGGATTCCAAAAGGTCATCATTTGAATTTTTCTGATTTTTTTGCTAAGAGATATGAATTTTGGAAGGTGTTGGACCTAGTTGAAAGAAAACTAAGCTAAAGATCATTGCAAACAGGTCCCTAGTCCGCACATCTACCCCTGGAAAGAACTCAGACCTCACAATTGGGTCCCTGGGTGCAGGCAGCGGCGAGGATCGCCAGAATCCGACCAAGGGAGGGTCGGGATTGGCCGGGGAAGGGCGTAGGAAAGGTAAGTGGCTCACCTACGACCGATTCCGGGGGTTGGAGACGTCGGAGAGTACTCCAGCGAGGGAGGTTGGCGATGCCGGGCGGCGGCCGCCGCTGGAACGATGGTTCCGGCGTGGTGGCTACTCGGCCGGGTCAGACGGTGGTCTGGGGAGCTTCAGTAGGTGCTGGTGTAGGCAGAGGACGACTCAAGCGACGGTGGTGAGGACCGGGAGGTGGAGCTCGCCGTGGGGGTCTAATGGCGGACGGTAGCGGGCGACTTCAACGTCGACGTGCCGTGCACATGTGAGGGAATCTTGGGAGCTTTTAAAGGGTGTGACGACGACTCAACGACCACGACCTGTTGACGGAGGAAGGTCGGTCGCGACATGGGCGGGCGTACGGCGGCGACGACGTTGACTGGGCGGTGCTGGTCGGCGCGGCGCGGACAGTGGGCGCACGACACGCGGTGGCCAGGCAGTGGGGGGCGTATGACGGTGAATTGCAGGGCGTGCCCACTGCACACATGTGGGGGAGCGCGCCCCTCCTCAGCGTCTGGGCCCAGCTCCGTACGGCGCGTGGGCAGCGCGCGGGCGCCGGCGCTCTAGAGCGACGGGGTGCCGGGAAAATTTTAGAGTAGCACGGTTTGACCGCATTTTTCTCCAAAATTTGCTACTAAAGTGCACCAAGAGGTAAATACCAAAGTTGGAGATCTCATGACCCTCTACAACTTTTACAAAGGCGGATAGGTGTTTTGATCAACCAATTTTGCACAAACGGCATGCCAAGATGCAGATTTTCTCGGCCCCAATTACTGTTCAAAACAGCTTTGACCAAGTTTTTGAGCAACTTCCACTCAAAATTTGAATGTCCGCCAATTATGAAAGTTGTGTTCCTAGAGATAACGAACAACTTTTGTATTGGCAGATTTTGAAGTGTTTAAGTGAAATTTGGAGAACATGGCAAAAGTTCTAGACAGGGTTTTAGGATCCAAAGTTTGACTAGGGGTTTGACACTAACTTTGACTAAGAGCTTAAACACTAATGACATGGAGTTGATTAGGAAGGTGATTAGCACTAAATAACCCTTGATTAAAAACATGGGGTGTTACGAAGAACCTGTGCTTGCCTTCGGTCTTTGCCTTCCAGATCGCCAATGCGTCAAAGGTGCAGTATGAACCGAACATTTGCACTCTGTATGCTGACCGTGAAGAGTAGTGCCCATTTGATGTCCATTTCCACCGGATTGCATCCTCCATCTTCGTCAGTACGACTTCACTAACCAGTGCCCATAGGGAATCAAATTCGGCCATTTCAGTTGCAGTTGTCATGCGCTAGAGACCTCTTGTCCAATTCTAATTTTGCAAATCACCACTGACTGTTTGATTTTTCCTCCAGGCCAGCTTGAAGAGATTGGGAGCAAGGTCCCTGGGCACCTGTCCAGACAGCCAAGTCGACTCCCAGAACCTCGCCTTACATCCGTTGCCTAAGATCACTTCTGTACTTGCTCTAAACAATTGTTTATCGACATCATTGCAAGGGACTTTAGTACCCACCCATGGCCTGTCGGGCTCGATGCATTCATACCACAGCCATCTCAAATGCAATGCTCTTCCAAAGAGTTCCAAATCCAACACTCCCAGCCCTCCTAGCTGTTTTGGCTTCTGGATTTTGGCCCAGTGTACCAAGCAGTGACCCCCTTTTGCTTCCTCGGATCCTTTCCACATAAATCCTCTCCTAATCTTGTCAATCTTCTTTAGAGCCCATTTCTTGAAAGGGAACACGGTGATGAAGTATGTAGGCATGGAAGATAGTACCGTGTTCAACAATTTCAGCCTTCCTGCTTTGTTCAAGAATTTACCTTTCCAAGATGGTAGTCTGCTGGCTAATTTGTCTATAATGGGATGAATTTCCACTCTATGCAAAGCCCTATAATGAAGAGGAAGGCCTAGATAGTTGCAAGGAAAGCTCTTAACCGGACAAGCGAAGCCCATCATAATCTCCTCCACATTCACCCCTTCACACCGGATTGGATAAACTGCACACTTGCTTCTATTTGTGATGAGTCCAGATGCTTGCCCAAAAATATTTAGTATTTCAGCAACCACTTCCACTTCTTGTTGCTTTGGGTTTAAGAAGATCGCTGCATCCTCTGCATATAGGCTAGTTCTCAGTTTTGCTGCTCTGTTGGCTATTGGTGTTAACAAATTTTCAGTGGTGGCAAGATCAAGCAGTCGTTGAAGGGGTTCCATTGCAAGTATGAAAAGCAGTGGTGGCAGCGGATCACCTTGTCTCAGGTCAGCGAAGTGCTTGAACCAATTACCCCTTGCACCATTGAGTAGCACCGAAGTAGATGCTGATGAAAGTAAAGCAGACACCCACCCACGCCATCACTGTTCGAACCCAAAGTTCTCAAATACCTCCATGAGAAAATCCCATCTCACTGAGTCAAAAGCTTTAGCTATGTCCAACTTTAGAAATAGGCCCAGTTGCTTAGCTCTATGTAAGGCTTTGACCAAGTTTTTTGTGTAAAGAAAGTTGTCTTGTATACTTCTTCTTTTGATGAAAGCACTTTGTGCTCTGGACACTAGGACATTAAGCTCAAGAGCAAGCCTGCTTGCTAGTAACTTGGAGAGGAGTTTTGCAATGGAATGGGTAAGACTGATTGGTCAGAAATCTGTAACAGCAGTGGCCTCCTCTTTTTTCGGAATCAAAACAATGTGAGCTGTATTCAAATGGGACAAATGTTGGCTGTGTTGCTGATAGAAGTAATGAACTGCATGCATCAAGTCCTCTTTTATCAAAGGCCAACCATGCTTGAAGAAAATGCCAACGTACCCATATGGCCCAAGTGCTTTGTCGCTTGCCAAATCCTGGATTGCTACAAGAATCTCTTCATCAGAAAACTCCACCTCAAGATGAGATAGGTCCAGTCTCGGTAACCCAAGTTCTGCCCAATTCAGTGTGTGATCACATTGATTTGGCTGGCCAAAGTGAGTGCTAAAGTGCTTAAACACTTCTTGTGCTTTTGCCTCATGGGAGTAGCAAACCCCATCCACAGATTGCAAAGTATGAATCACAATTTTCCTTCTTCTCCCATTGGCTCTCAAATAAAAAAGTTTGGTGTTTGCTTCCTCAGCCCTGATTGAAGAAAGCCTGGAACGTTGTTTGGCTCTGAGTTTCTCCACTACCATCAGACCTAAAAACCTCACCTTTAAGTCTCGGTGCAACAACAATTCTTGCTCACTGAGTTGTGGTAGTCCTGCACGACATCCAGGATACCTATCAATTTGCTGGCGGCACACAGCAGCAACTTGTTATGACCGATGATAGATTTTTCCCAAGCTCTTAGTGCTTTGCTTACTCTCTGTAACTTGGTGTGCAATCTGAGGAAAGGGTTGAAAATGCTAATTGGTCTAGTCCATGCTGATGCAATGATATCATCATATCCCTGAAGCTTCAGCCAAAAAACTTCAAAATGAAAACCCTTGAAACTCTTTACTGTACCACAACTGGCAATAAGTAAGGGGGCAATGGTCTGAGACACGGGAGGACAGATCTTGTAACACCACATCTGGCATCATCAGGTCCCAAGTAGTAGAGCAAAATGCTCTATCAATTATGGTGTGTGCCCTTTGATTTGTCCAGGTAAATTTCCTGCCCCTCAGATTTAACTCTTTGAGCTCAAGGTCTCGGACTACATCCTTGAATGCCCCCATTAGCCTTCTGTTTAGATTAGAATTGCTTTTGTCACTAGCCTGGAGAATTAAATTAAAATCACCCAATAAAAGCCATTTGTCAGCTGCTGCCTGCTGCATCCACCGTAGCTCTCCAAGAAACTGAATTTTCTCATTATCAAGTTGAGGACCATAAACTGCGATAACTGACCATGAGTCCTGTGTAGCCACTGAAAGCAAATGTGTTGTGACACTATTTACCCCTAACTCTGTGCTTGTAATTCTGTAATAATCCTCATCAACTGCCAAAATTATGCCTCCTCTAGTTCCTGCTGCCGACAAAGTCACAAAGTTTTCAGTGAACTTGTCGCCCAAAGTGTCGAGGATCACCTGCCTATCAACCACATTGAGCTTTGTTTCTTGCAGCGTAACAATTGTTGCCCTGTACTCAGCCACCATATCTTTCACAACCTTTCTTCTTGCATCGTTGTTTAGCCCTCTAACATTCTAATTGAAAATGACACAGTTTTGATCAGCCACTCATAACTAGAGCACACCAGACACCTGCTTCGCCGAACCCGGTAGCACCTCTCCAAACACAGGAACATAGACAACCACAAAAACACCACCTCATGCCATCTTTCCCCAACACCACCTCTTGCCAACATGCCCAAATGCAAGACACTTTAGTTGCAACCCACTTAGTCCAGTACAAAACACCAGTACACAACATTGAAAGGAAACTGAACACAAAACTAAACATTGCAGGAAAAAGATACACAGGCTCATCACAGAGCCCCCACCCTAACGCTTCCATTAGCCGTACTCAATCATCTTCAACAGCTGCAACACTGGCCAGGGCACTTAGCATGTTAGTGCCCCCAACTGTCTTGATCCCAAATGCTTCCCTGATGTCCTCTACCAGATCAAGCTGCATCGGCACTGTCAGCCGTTCACCCAACATCTCTTCTGCCTTCTCAGTCAGTTGTTCCCCTGCAGCAATCACACCACAGGTCTTCAGCAAAAGAGTTGTGGCCTGAACTTCCAGTGGAGGTGCAGGCTGCTTGGCTGCTGCTTTACCACCCTTCTTCCTGTCTAGCTGACTTCCTGGAGCCGCATCACCAATTGCTAGTTTCTTTGCAAGCACTAGTTTCGGATTACACAGCAGAGCTTTCCTCAAAGGTGCCACAAACTTTGCCATGCTCCACGCACCTCCTTTGTGAGACTGTGCTTCCTTGTTTCCAATGTTTAGGCGCGCTTCTGCTGTACCCGACACACATCTTACAGCCAAGGGTGTACAACCATCCTGCACCGACACCATGGTTTCCCGGTCCTCCACCATCACATACTCAGCATTGAGATCAAAAGAAACTCCTTTAGATGCACTAATTGGACTATAGCTTTGCAGGCTGTGTTGGGCCTCCGCACCATGGGCCTCGAGCTCAATGTCGCTTGTTTGCTCAGTCAGCACACATTCCTTCTCAAAAATTCCCCACTTGCTGACTGCATCGTTCCCCTGGTTGACTTCTGTAAAGATCAGATGATAGACCAACCGAGCCGCCTGCGAGCTAGGCACGCTCGCATGCAGTTCTGCTTCCACTGCCATGGGATCTGCGCGCTGCTGTCTCCCACGCTCTCCTTGCACTAGTTGCTCCCCCAGTATGAAATCCTGACCACTGTGCTCCTCGTGATGCACCACCATAGCCGCATGCTGCTCAGCGTGCACTACCTCAGCTACATCATTTGAACCTTTGGACAGTGGGTGGACCTCTGTCGAAACAAGAGTAGGCACAGGAGTCCACACCCCAGCCAGAGGGCTCCCCCAGCCCACCTCGGTCACTGTTGGCTCCACCGAGCACAGTGAACCTACAGACTGGGGCCCTACGGGCCGTGAAATCCTGTTGGCTTCCTCCTCCATGGGGTCTGAACGCCTGTGTGACTGCACCTCTCTTTCACGAATTAGGAAGCTGTCAACTGTGTCCCTCAATAGCTTGTTGCCGACCTTTCCTTTCTGGCTGGTCTTCTGTCGCCATTCTTTTTGATTGTTTTGATCTCCTCCCTCACTGACGGCATGCCTCCGGCCACCAAGCGCGCCAGAGCCACTAGCAAAATACCTCCGGCCCCTATGCTCACCAGCCCCACCAGTGCCTCCACCCCAGGAGTGGCCCGTAGAGCTCTTGTTGAGGTCGTGCCAAGATGCCGGCGGTTGCTGGCGCAGGCCCGAACGTCCAGCGCCACCACCGCTCCTCGACGGTGGCCGATTCTGCCGATCTTTACGCCCACCCAGATGATCATGCACCGGCGTACGCCGCAGAGGACGCTCCCCATCTTGCAAGCCCATGTGCCAAGTGTATTTGAAGGTCGTCGGGTAGTCCAGCATCGGCGAGTCGTCGGCCGGAATGCCACTAATATCACTGTCAAAGCTGTATCGCTCAGGGCTGGCAGCCGGAGAGGCGTAATCAAGCACACGGTCTAGGTGAATAAGCACATTGTAGTCAAAAGTTGCCGCAGGCTCATCTCTAAACCGTGGCACATCCATGTTCCCCATGCTATAGCAGTGATCACCAGAAAGAGCAAGAGGCTCCTCGAGCTGGAGAGTACCTTTCAGGGGAATGTCACTAGGAGCCGCAGTCCAAATACAGACGTTGAAGCAGAACTGTTCCTCCTCCTTCTCCACTAGGCAATAGACCTCGTCGATGAAGGATGGGCTGTTGAAGAGCTGCGCCACGGCCACCGCTTTCTGTGCATGCCGCGGCACGCACTCTAGGCACACCCGATCACGGAACCACAGCTTCCCCACCGTGGCCCCAATGCACCGACTCCAAGGCATGATGTTGAGAACACAGTCGCCCACCACGAAGGTACGAGCAAGCAGGGCCGTGTTCCGGATGCCAGAGGAGCCGAACTGGAGCAGGAAGGTCGCCTGGCTCAACCCCTCCACCACCAGTTCGTGCTCCAGGACGCGAAGCTATCGTGGAGCATCCCGGAGCACGGCCGCACAGGTCAGCGGCACCCGGGCATCATGCTGCACCGCCACCAGGGTGCTGAGCTCCAGCTCTCGCTCCTCCGCCCGGATGCCCGGAGTCCGTGCCGCCACCGCACACACTTCCGGCGGACGCATGCCAGTGTCCCCAGGAGGGAACTCGTAGTCGTAGTCCATCTTCGTCCTCCCTGGTGCTTCCCCCGGCCGCCCATGTTGGTGTTTCTTAACGTCACCACTAGTTGTACACCTAAAGGGAGCGTATAAGAGCAACCGGGTATACTGTAAGCGCACGGAAATACCGCTGTAGCACTTCCCCAAGGAAAGTGAGTATTCCAAGGGTATCGAATCCAAGGAACGATGTGCAATATCTCCTACTCTAGTATAGATGATCCAAGGACACAACACTGATTGGTAGGATAGGTAGAAAGGATCTGCCTCGACCGAGCGCAGAGTCTAGTCACGGTCTCTCAGGTATAGCACTCACTTCGGGCACCAAGCACAAGGCCAATGTGCTGGCGACGGGCCCAACTCGGTACGCGACGTAGAGGGTTGACAAAGGGTCCAACAGGCTGTCACCACTGCGGCCTACCTCTACGCTACGATCGTACGTGGTCTTCGAAGGATAGCTTATGGTCCAGACACCACGTCTACACCACTACTATTACTACAAATCCGCGAGGGAGATACTGGCACTAGCTCAAGGTATGCTCTATCACTCATGCAAGATCACTAATACACTTTGATCTAACTAGAAACATGTAGGAGCTTCACTTTACTCTAATAGACAAGCTGGCAAACTAGATGCAAACTTATGATCTAAGTCTACTGGATCGAAAGGGTTGTGTTCGAAGAACACAAGCCTCTAAACCAAGAACAAACGAAGAACACAAGAACAAAGCAACTAAGCATGCATACGACTTTAGTCTAAATAGGAAATGTCGAAATACTCACTTTAGTCTAGTTGAAGAACAAAACACCGCTGAGGATCGTTCTTGAGGAAGATGTCATGAAGAACATGACATGGACTCAAGCCTCCCACCTCACATCCTAGCACTAATCCTATACAAAGAGCTCTCCTCTCCTAAAGAGAGAGGCTCCAAGCCAAAATGAAGAGGAGGAGGAGAAGTGTGTGTTCCAAATGAGAGCCCCTCCCCTCCTATTTATAGAGGAGGGAGAGGCTTGCTTCGGGGCTCCAAGTGCTCCAAAACACCCGGGATTGCAACCAGGGAGCAATCAGGAGCTACCACGTGGAAGGCCGGGATCAACCGAACCAAAGGCGGTTCGGCCGATCCACGGTTCGGCCGAAACCACGGGGCCACGTGGCGCCCTGTGCTTCTTCGTGGTGGCTGACCGGTGGGCCCTGAAGTCACTCCCTTGTGCATGCCAAGTTTCCCGACGGATTTGGACGATAAGTGGGCCCTTGAATCCATGTGATGTCCATGTGGCGCTTCGTGATTCGTCGGGCTTGCCTCTCTTGGATTGATGACGTTAGTGATCCAGGGGAATCCTAGGTGGCATCCCCTCATTGGCTGGTCTTGAAGTACTTGGATCAAAGACTTGTGCTTTTACTCCTCTTTCTAGTGCTAATCACCTGTATTTGCATAATCACCAACACTTGTGGAAATGATTAGTTTAAGCCCTATTCTAGTGTTGATAATCATTTTCCGTGCCAAAAGGTACATGTTTGACGGGTAAGAAGTGAGTGAAAATCAGCCGTCAACAAATACCCCCACACTCGACCTTTGCTCATCCCGAGTGAAGGGAAGAACAAGATCAAAGTGAGACATGCTATCCGTAGATATGAAGTAAGCATAAGGGATATTCCAAACCATACCTTGCACTTGTGAACTCTTGAAGTGTCTATCATGCTATCTTGGGTAGTTGAGGAATGGAACAATCATGAATCAAATCACTCCTGCTCATCATGGTAGTTGAGGAATGGAACAATCATGAATCAAATCACTCCTGCTCATCATGCTAAGTAACTTGGGGTTTTGCAATAAATTTTCAAAACAAACCTTGCTTAGCTCCTCATTTGATTCTCTCAGATCGCTCAATGTGTAAATGTCCTCACCAAGGCATTAGATTGTCTTTCTTCATCCTACTTCTAATGATGGCTATATGTGGAGCTCAGGGTAGGATAAAGGATAAGGCGTACTTGCATCACATATATTGCAAAGTCAAAAGCTGGATCCACAAAGAAAATCAAATCATACAATCAGATCAAGATGTGCACATGTATGGATATGGTGAGTATGGTAAGGTGGATACTAGGCCCAGAATGGGTGCTAGATATTACCATACATGTATGATGAGAGTTGGTAGATGGTAAGGTAGACACTAGCTCCGGAATGGATACTAGTTATTACCATCTAAGTTATGGAACTCCTTTTTGCATGACCATCTCTCTCCTTTTCCTCCTTTATTTTGGACATGGGCTATTCTTTCTCCCTTTTTTTATCATGCTTTGAGCATGTGTCTTTTTTTCTTTTTTTCATAGCCCATGTCTCTTTTTTTTGAAGGATACTTTCGGAGAGAGATGGCACACCACATATGGAGCTTTATTTTCATGGAATGGGTGACTGATACAATGCTAACTTCCAGTGTAGAAGCATAGCAAGGGGGATATGGTAGTGTGCACATGAATCTTGATCATGAAAGTAATGAAAAGAATTCTCACAAGGGTCACAGAATTTGACAAGGCTCAATACAATAACAAGCAGCATATGAGTAGAAGGTTTTCAACTAAAACATCATATGGCTCTAGTAGGACGGTGGCATATCAAAGAGGAGCTTTGCAAAAGGGTTTTAAAGTTTTCAAATAAAATTCCCAAGCCCTAAAACATAAAGAGCGAAGATCATATCATCAAACCATATCACAAACGTCAACTACTTAGATAAGCATGAGTTCCCTAATGATATTTGTTCACAAGCATCAAGATGATGAGTAACGAATAAAACATATGCAAACCAACCACAGGGATCATGTATGACATAGAAAAATTACCTCTTGAGTTTGATAAAAGATTGATTCTTGAAATTCAAAACAAACTCAAAGGTACAGGGTAGTGAGATAGGGAAGTTGCGTACCTCGGGTCCTTTTTATTCTGTAGGGTGGGGGTTTGTAAGGAATCAGATGCTCATAGCCTAAGAGGGGGAGGAGGTGAATTAGGCAACTTAAAAACTTAACCTATGGCTTTCACTACTTTGCATAAACATAAACTAGAACAAACTATCTAGATGTGCAACTATGGTTGTTCTAGTGTGAAACTCCCATCCCAAAACAAGTTTTGCAACCTATAGCCAATCCTAGCAAGATACTACTCTAGGAAAGTAAAGGCAAGCAAAGATTGCAAGAGAGTAATACGGAATCGTAAAGGGGGATGAGAGGAAGCAAACTCTTGACACACGATTTATCCCGTGGTATCGGTAGGCACTAAGCCACCCCTAGTCCACGTTCAAGCACTCTACACAAGAGTATTGCTTCCTGGTCACCAAGTCTCTCCCAAGAGCACCACTTGACTTGCCACAAAGGCTCGCCACAAAGGCACTCGCCAAGCTCCCTTGGTCACCTTGATGTCGCCTCCACTAAGGAGCTTCTCCACCAAGGGAAGGGGGTCTCCACGTCCCCCGCACAAAGTGTCCTCGCCGCTCCACACCAAGCCGGAGGGTCGAAGGCGTTTGCCGGAGAGCCACCTAGGCTCCAAGGCTTCCGGCACACCTTGTACAACTTGATCCACTCGAGAATCACCTCACAAGGTAGGCACACCTTGCAATCACTTAGCTCTAAGCTAAACCTAACACTAAGCACACACACAAAGCATGTGCAAGTCTATAGATGAGCAATTTAGCACTTGGATGGCTTGGATATGATCTTCTATGAGTCTTGAACTCCTCTGCACTTCCACACACTCCAGCAACTCCAAATGGGTGAGTGGAGGGGGTATAAATAGCCCAAGGCGTCCAAAGAGCCGTTGGCTAAAAGCTGCTGAAATTAGTACCGTCAGATGAACCGCCGCTATACTTTTCCTAGGCGTCGGTTCATCTGGTGCCCTCCACGTCACATGACCGTTGAATCCCTGCTGACACAAATCATCTGACGCATACACCGACGGTCTTCTTGCCTAGCTGTCGGTTCATCCGGTGCTGATAGGTTTGCTTCCAAAAACCTTACTGGTAGCTTCTTCGTGGTTGCTGGATGAACCGTTGCTTGTGTCCTGGTGACCATCGGTTCATCCGGTGCTTAAGGGTTTCGCTCCAGAACGTCTCTGTTAGCAAACACACGGCCGCCGGATGAACCGCTGCTACATCGTCGGTTCATCCGGTGGTGTTGATTCCTGCTTGCTTGATTTCTTGATTCATCCGACACATCTAGAAATGGGGGCGTCGGTTGATCCGGTGATCATCAAGTAAACTCCAGTCTTCACGCAGTGTACCGCTTCATCCTGTGCTTGCACCGACGCTGCTTCCAAGATACCGTCGGTTCATCCGACGGTGCCTTTTCTTCTCTTTCTCTTTCTTGGTTTTGACCTTTGAAAATATACTATCTTCTCATTTTGGCATGTGGTATTTTTGCATCCTTGGGACCTAGAAGTGTCTACAAAGACATGATAGACAATATGGTTAGTCCCATTGATCATGTTGTCATTAATCACCAAAATTAAGCTTTGAACAAATGGCATATGAGGCCATGTTTGCTACAATCTCCCCCTTTTTGGTGATTTATGACAACACAATCAAAGCAAGCATAAATTTGCAAAAATTGACAAAATTGAACCACTTACACTTGCTTGGATGCTTACCATCATCCAACTCCCCGTAGATTGTGTTCTCCCTCTTTCATGATCTTCTCTTCACATATAGCTTGCTACTTCCCCTTTGGAAACATTGGCTTGCTTTGGCTCCAAATTCTCCCCCTTTGGAATAAAATCTCCAAAAAGTGTCCAAAACAAAAGAGTCTCCAAAGGTAATTTAGCAAGTCCTAGCAATCATAGCTCAAGGAGAAATGTTAAATACAAGGGAGAAAGCCGCATGAACCATGATCCATATGTATGATATCAATGGAGATACCATATGTGTGAATAACTAAGGTGGATCACAAGCTCATGAGACTAGCATGATATAAACTAAGCTCCCCCTAAGTGTGTGCACAAAAAGATAGTGTGAAAAATAAGTGCACAACTACAAACACTTGTAAGATAAGGAAGCTTAGAGCATATCATGCAAGGAGGTAGCTTAAAAGACAAGAGATAAAACAAGAGAGTTCTTGTGACATTACCACTTGTAGATTTTGAGCATTGCATACCTCCGGGGGTTTTCTTCCTTTCTACCTTGTTGGCACCACATTGAGATGAGCCGCTTGGAAATGATATCACTTGGAGATGACATCACTTTGAAAGAAGCTTGCAAAGAAGACACTTGGGGTACCACAAGGATTAGGAATGTATGAGTTCATTGCTTTTGAACTTATATAAAGACATAAGCTCGCAAGGACATGACTCAATAGCATGAAGCTCATATTGCTATATTCACTCTCTTAGAGATGTTAGATCACATTTAGAGTGAAATAACATTCTCTTAGAATGAAGTACCGCACCGGAACGCGTCACCAAGGGACTACACAAGATAAGCTTGAAATGATGTTAGTCCCACAAACAAACTATAGGATGAGCTCCCCTAAATGTGTGCATTTAGTGTTTGAATCACCAATCAAATGTATGCACATTGTTTATGACAACAAAAGGGAAGCTAACCCTATAGCTTGCTCATGATGCAAAGAGATATATATGAAAACATGCATCATGAAAGAAACAAGTGTAGCTTTCCTACACACTAATCAAACCATGTAGGTTGCTCATGGGTTGGCACATGACACAAGCAACCTACCATATGTAAACAACTAGGCATAGCAACAAATGCAACCTAAACAAGGCAATGGAGCTACAATGATACATGAGATGAGTTAGTTTTCATTACCTTAACCGGGGAGATTGGGCAACATATGTCCAATCTTGCAAGCTTGGCTTCTAGACTTGAATCTTCACTTCTTCTTTGTGCCAAGCCTCCCAAGTCCCCGTACTTATGGCCTTCACGTGGCCTTAGGAACCAAAACCATTTGAGGCCCCTTCATGTTGGTGATGACTTCCTTGGGCACCCAAATGGGTTGGTTCCAACCCCACTCCTTCATCTTCCCAACCTTGTGTGCAACCACCTTGCCATTAGCCTTCTTTTTGATGACATAGGAGTTGCTCTTGGTCTTGTTCTTGCGGTTGGGCTTGGTGTAGATGAGAGAGCTCTTGATGGTGGTTTTCATCTTCTTCTTCTCACCCTTGTCCATCTTCTTGACGAATTGAGGGCATTTGTAGAACTTGTGCCCTTCTTCATGACACTTGTAGCAAGTCACGGTTGATCCCTTCTCAAGCTTCTTCACCATGTCATCACGGTTATCTTGAGGAGGTTGGACGTTGCTCTTCATGTCTTGAGAGGCTTCTACTTTTTCCTTATTGTTCTTGCCCTTGCCCATCAAGCTAACCAACTTCTCTCGGAGCCATTTTACTTCTTGCTTGAGCTCATCATTCTTCATGCTTATAATCTTAACATTCTCATTACAAGATGGTGAGCAAGATTCATTAATTAAATCAATGCAAGAAGTTGAAGCATCTACCTTGGATATAGGAATTGCACAAGGGAAAGATGATTCATTGAGCTCAAAGGAATCACCAGTTTTAATCTCAATGCTCTCTAGCTTAGATTTTAGCTCTTCATTCTCCTCGCTAAGCAATTTGAATTTGCACAACAAATGTTCATAATTTGTAGTAAGGGTAGCACAAAGATCATTGAGAGCATTAAGTTCTTTAATTTCATTAGCTTGTTTTTCTAGCATCCCTTTTTGCTCATTTACTAGCTCAACAAGATCATCAATTGAGGTGGTGTCAGATTCATCATCACTCACATTGCTTTCCATACCTTGGTCCATAAGGCACATGTGTGATGACGATAGGGGACCTTGCATGAAGCGGGTGGTGAAGTTCTTGCTTAATTCATCACTTGAGCTACAAGAACTTGATTCTCCACCACTTATCCACTCACGGATGGCAGTGAGTGCTTCTTGCTTTGGCTTCCTCTCCTTGACCACCTTCTTCTTGGGCTTGCGCTTGATCTTGGTGAACTTGATGTGTTGATGATGACGCCCTTCTCTCAAGTGGATGTTGTAGCCATACATGTTGACTTTCTTCACATACTTGAAGATTTTCTTCACGTACATGGCCACCATCGACTCGACCTCTTCATCACTTGAGGAGCCTTCATCGTCATCACCATCATCATCTTCACTTGAGCTTTCTTGTCGACTTGAGAGAGCATGACTTGTGGTTGGAAAAGATGGCTCTTGGGGCTTTTCTTGAGCTTTCTCTTGGGACTTATCTTGGGGCATCTTCTTGGACTTGGGCATGACTTGAAATTCATGTGCCATTATCTTGCTCAAGATTTGAGAAGGCTTCAACTCTTCAAGCTTCTTCTCATAGATGATGGCTTTCACCAAGTCATAATCGGGCTTCCGGAGACTTTGAAAAATCTTGCGGTTCATGTTCATGTCCTTGATGTTCTTCACACCTAAAGCATTAATCTCATTGACAAGAACATTTAGGCGTGAGTACATAGATTCGGCATTTTCATTCTCAAGTTGCTTAAAGCTATTGAATTCCTCAAGGAGACAACCATAGCGTTCATTAGCAACTTCTTTTGAACCCTCATTTTGTTCCTTGATGGTATTCCATAGCACATGAGCATTTTCACTAGTAAAAACTCTATTGAAAACACCTACATCTAGAGAGGATAAAATGATACTCTTTGCAATAACATCAAATTGTTTCTCCTTCCTAGTACCATTTCTAACACCCTCATCGGTGACCCTCCAAACATCAAGATCCTTAGCTTGTAAATAAGCTTCCATAAGGACCTTCCAACGAGAGTAGCCCGTGCCATTGAAATGTGGAGCCAAACCTAAGGTATCCACCCCTTTCATCCTCTAAAGAGCAACTCACTAGGCGCTGAAGCCTAACCGATCCAATGAGCCGGTTTTCACAAATTACCAATCGAATTGGCGTATCCTTGTGAAGGGAGTGAGTCCCGGCTCTGATACCACTTGTAAGGAATCAGATGCTCGTAGCCTAAGAGGGGGAGGGGGTGAATTAGGCAACTTAAAAACTTAACCTATGGCTTTCACTACTTTGCATAAATATAAACTAGAACAAACTATCTAGATGTGCAACTATGGTTGTTCTAGTGTGAAACTCCCATCCCAAAACAAGTTTTGCAACCTATAGCCAATCCTAACAAGATACTACTCTAGGAAAGTAAAGGCAAGCAAAGATTGCAAGAGAGTAATGCGGAAACGTAAAGGGGATGAGAGGAAGCAAACTCTTGACACACGATTTATCCCGTGGTATAGGTAGGCACTAAGCCACCCCTAGTCCACGTTGAAGCACTCTACACAAGAGTATTGCTTCCCGGTCACCAAGTCTCTCCCAAGAGCACCACTTGACTTGCCACAAAGGCTCGCCACGAAGGCACTCGCCAAGCTCCCTTGGTCACATTGATGCCGCCTCAACTAAGGAGCTTCTCCACCAAGGGAAGGGGGTCTCCACGTCGCCCGCACAAAGTGTCCTCACCGCTCCACACCAAGCCGGAGGGTCGAAGGCGTTTGCCGTAGAGCCACCTAGGCTCCAAGGCTTCCGGCATACCTTTTACAACTTGATCCACTCGAGAATCACCTCACAAGGTAGGCACACCTTGCACTCACTTAGCTCTAAGCTAAACCTAACACTAAGCACACACACAAAGCATGTGCAAGTCTATAGATGAGCAATTTAGCACTTGGATGGCTTGGATATGATCTTCTATGAGTCTTGAACTCCTCTGCACTTCCACACACTCCAGCAACTCCAAATGGGTGAGTGGAGGGGGTATAAATAGCCCAAGGCGTCCAAAGAGCCGTTGGCTAAAAGCTGCTGAAATTAGTACCGTCGGATGAACCACCGCTATACTTTTCCTAGGCGTCGGTTCATCTGGTGCCCTCCACGTCACATGACCGTTGAATCCCTGCTGACACAAATCATCCGACGCAAACACCAACGGTCTTCTTGCCTAGCCGTCGGTTCATCCGGTGCTGATAGGTTTGCTTCCAAAAACCTTACTGGTAGCTTCTTCGTGGTCGCCGGATGAACCGTTGCTTGTGTCCTGGTGACCATCGGTTCATCCGGTGCTTAAGGGTTTCGCTCCAGAACGTCTCTGTTAGCAAACACACGGCCGCCGGATGAACTGCTGCTACACCATCGGTTCATCCGGTGGTGTTGATTCCTGCTTGCTTGATTTCTTGATTCATCCGGCACATCTAGAAACGGGGGCGTCGGTTGATCCGGTGATCATCAAGTAAACTCCAGTCTTCACGCAGTGTACCGCTTCATCCTGTGCTTGCACCGATGCTGCTTCCAAGATACCGTCGGTTCATCCGACAGTGCCTTTTCTTCTCTTTCTCTTTCTTGGTTTTGACCTTTGAAAATATACTATCTTCTCATTTTGGCATGTGGTATTTTTGCATCCTTGGGACCTAGAAGTGTCTACAAAGACATGCTAGACAATATGGTTAGTCCCATTGATCATATTGTCATTAATCACCAAAATTAAGCTTTGAACAAATGGCATATGAGGCCATGTTCGCTACAGGGTTTCCCCACACTGTCTTTTTCTAAGAAATGAAAAATAAGCTTGAAGGGATAAAGAAAGTAGGGGAGAGAGAACTTACCTAGTGTTGGGTACACTCTTACTTATTGTACCCATTCTTGATGAAGTTGATCACTTCATATTCAATGTCGTCTGGCTCGAGGAAGGTTTTCAATCGATGGCCATTCAACTTAAAATAGTTGCCTTCATCATTTTGCAGAGTGATAGCTCCATGAGGAGCTACCTCTACTACTGTGAATGGTCCTTCCCATTTGCTGCGCAATTTCCCTCTTCCGAACAGCTTGAATCGGGAGTTGAAAAGTAGCACTTTATCACCTGGTGCAAATTCTTTTTTCTTGATTTTCTTATCGTGCCACCTCTTGGTTCTCTCTTTATAGATCTTCGCACTGTGATAGGCTTTTTCTCTCCATTCTTCCAATTCTGCTAATTGCTTCTGCCTATTCCTTCCGGACTTCAGGAAATCCAGATTAAACCTTTTGATTGCCCTATGAGCTTTATGCTCCACTTCCACTGGTAGGTGGCACGTCTTTCCGTATACCAATTGATATGGGGACATTCCCAATGGAGTTTTGTAAGCTGTTCGATATGCCCATAAGGCATCATCAAGATGCTTCTTCCAAACTCGGCCAGCCTCCTGCACTGTTTTCTGTAGAATATTCTTGATCTTCTTATTGGAGGTTTCTGCTTGGCCATTAGTTTGGGGGTGGTATGGAGTGGCAACGCTGTGTTGGATCCCTTGGTTCTTCAGGAATCTTCTAAAATCGGTATCAGTGAAGTGGGATCCCCCATCACTAATTACCATCCTTAGAATGCCGAAGTGAGGGAATATCACTTCCTTGAACATCTTTTTGTAGTGCTTGGCATCGGCCGACTTGCAAGCTATAGCTTCTACCCATTTTGACACATAGTCGACTGCCACCAAGATATATTCAGCTCCATCAGATTTGGGAAACGGGCCCATGAAATCAATACCCCATACGTCAAAAATCTCCACTTGCAGATTATCATGTAGGGGCATTGCATCTCTGGTAGTAATTCCTCTGTGCTTCTGGCAAGCTTTGCATTTTCAGATAAAATTTCTTGTGTCGTCATACATAGTCAGCCAGAAGAACCCACTTTGCCATATCTTTGCAGGTGTACGGTAAGTGCCATAGTGGCCACCATATGATCTGGCATGGCACTTCTCAATGATTTGTATTCCTTCAGTACGCGGTACACATCTTCTCAACAACCCATCAGCGCAAACTTTATAGAGGTACGGATCATCCCATATGTGTCTTTTTGCCTCATGAAGCAGTTTCTTCCTATCGGCTCCTGGGGGTATGTACCCAGTAACCAGATAATTTACAATGTTTGCATACCAAGGATTACTATCCGTGACCTTCAGCAACATGTCGTCTCGTAGGGAATCATTGATAGGTGCTTCCTGCGGGTTAGTAGTACGCATACGAGACAAATGATCCGCAACAGAGTTTTCTACTCCCTTTTTATCCTTTATTTCTAAATCAAATTCTTGAAGGAGCAGAATCCATCTAATCAGGTGGGGTTTAGCATCTTTCTTAGTGAGCAGGTATTTTAGAGCAGCATGATCAGTGTAAACTATTACCTTGGCTCCCACTAAGTAGGATCTGAACTTATCTATAGCAAAAACAACAGCAAGGAGCTCTTTCTCGGTAGTAGCATAGTTCAACTGAGCTCCTATCATGGTTTTGCTAGTGTAGGCTATAGCATGATGTTTCTTATCCTTAGTTTGGCCTAAGACGGCCCCCACAGCGTAATCACTAGCATCACACATTATCTCGAAAGGCAGCGTCCAGTCGGGAGGCTGGATGACTGGGGTAGAGATGAGTGCATTATTGAGAGTAAGGAAAGATTCCATACATCCCACTGTGAATTCGAAGGGCGCATCCTTGGCCAAGAGATTGGTGAGGGGTCTAGCTACCTGTGAGAAGTCCTTAATGAACCGTCGGTAGAACCCCGCATGGCCGAGGAAGCTACGGATGCCCTTGACATTAACAGGAGGGGGAAGCTTTTCTATTACCTCGATCTTGGCACGATCCACTTCTATCCCTCGTTCGGACACCAGGTGTCCCAACACGATGCCCTCTCTCACCATGAAATGGCATTTCTCCCAATTGAGTACTAAGTCCTTCTCATGGCACCTTTGCAAGACCTTGTCTAAATTCCTGAGGCATTCATCGAAAGTTTTACCATAGACGGAGAAATCGTCCATGAAAACTTCCATGATTTGCTCGATCATGTCTGAGAAGATAGACATCATGCACCTTTGGAATGACACGGGTGCATTACACAACCCGAAAGACATTCTCTGATAAGCATAGGTTCCATAAGGGCAGGTGAAGGTGGTCTTGTTTTGGTCATCAAGGTGGATAGGGATTTGATGGTAACCGGAGTATCCATCAAGGAAACAAAAGAAGGAGTGATTCGCTAGCCGCTCGAGCATCTCATCGATGAACGGGAGTGGAAAGTGATCCTTCTTTGTAGCCTTGTTGAGCTTCCTATAGTCTATGCACATCCTCCACCCTGTGGGAAGGCGTTGAGCAATCTGCTCGCCGAACTCATTAGGGGCTGTCGTCATACCTCCCTTCTTGGGTACGCATTGAACGGGGCTCACCCATTCACTATAAGGGACTGGGTAAATGATCCCAGCGTGAAGAAGCTTATGAACTTCTTTCTTCACGACTTCTCTCATCGCGTTGTTCAGCCTTCTCTGCGGTTCCCTTGTCGATGGGATGTCAGAATCTACAGGGATGCGATGGGTGCAGAGAGTCGGGCTTATCCCTTTTAGATCCTGAAGAGAGTATCCAAACACCGATCGGTGTTTCTCTAGGACGGAGATGAGCCTTCTGGATTCCTCGTCAGAGAGATTGTCGTTAATGATCACTGGGGACTTAGTGTCCCCATAGAGGAAAACATATCGAAGGCCGGCGGGCAGAGGCTTGAGTTCGATAGGAGGCTTAGGTGGAGCCTGGGATTTAGATATATCTATAGGCTCATCAGGCTCCTCTATCTCATCTATGAACTCGGGTGCCCATTCGTCGAGGAGGGATTCCGGCGAATCTCCCGGAATGATTGCCTTAACCTCCTCACTTTGTGTAAAGTCATCAGGAGGATCAGTTCTAGCGTTTTTCGCTCTCGAGATTTCTACAGAGAAAACCTCCTTCCCAAGGCAAATGTTAAGCTTACCTTGGGTAGGGGCCTCTAGGAGAAATTTTTTGAGGGGCAATCCTATCATGAGGTCGAAGCTAAGGATGTCATAGGTGTGGAAGTCAAGAGCAAAGTCGGCCTTCTTATACATGACAAGGATAGCCTTCAAGATCCCTACTCCTTCTAGGATTTCTCCTTCAGGAGTCCTGATAGACGTCTGGGTGGGAGTCAGAGGTTCGTCCGCAAAGTTCCTCAGAGCATAAGTGCTGGACATGATGTTGACTCCCACCAGAGGGTTGTAGAGAACCTTCACTACCTTCCCATTCATGACACAAGGAAGGGTTGATCGAGGCGGGAGGAGCTGGAAAATTCCGGTTGTTGATTCCGACTCTCTCGACCATTCTTGGGTCATGATGGCCGTTAACTCCAGAACGTTGTCCCTGAGGAAAGCAACATCCACGGGATCTGGGGAAGTCATGGGTGATGGTGGTTTTCTCTCGCAACAATAGTTTGAGGTATTTCCATAATCACCAATTATACCATCCTCAAACTTCGGAAGGGACTCCGGAGGTTGAATTGTCTCTTCCTCCGGTGTCGCGGCCTCCTGAACTAGGCTTATGGATTTCGATGACGAAGGTTCGGGCTCGAGTTCAGGAGTGATCTCTTTTTCAGGTGCGCATTCCTCTTGAGGTTCTTCCGTCTCGGCTGTGAAGGAGTCATTAGCTGTTATAATATCAAGGATCTTCCTTCCCTCACTTGGAGTCTTATCCGGGAAGGAACCTCCTGAGGCATCGTCAAGGTGCCCGGCGGACTTGACGTCCAATCTTGCATAGAAATGCTGATAGAGCACATGGTCGGGTATCGACAGCGTGGGACCCGAATTTACTAAACGTAAGAGTCTTTCCCACGCCGCACCCAAGGTTTCCTTACCATTTTGCTTAAATCTGACCACATCCTTTCGCACGGCGATGAGACAAGCGGGTGGAAAAAACTGTCGGCAGAATTCACCGACAAGTTTCAGCCAGCTGCCACCAACATAACCCGTGCGATCGTTGTACCATTGCCTCGCGCTTCCTGTGAGGGAAAAAGGAAACAATTTCCAACGAACGGTATCGTGTGTCATGCCAGCAAAGGCGTAACATGAACACAAATGCTCATATTCTCGCAAATGATCGTAGGGGTTTTGACGGTCCCCCGGAAAAGGAATATGATTCCCCGATCAAAGAGATAAGATCGGTACTGAGTAGATAGCTAGGTGTGGTAATTGGGTGTTCCGAAGGCGGAGGCACTAACAACTCAGGTTTGGGAGCAGAAAGGTTTTGGATAGAAGTTTGCTCCATGGTAACTGGGGTAGGGGTAGAAGAAAACGAAAAAGGTAACTATGAGGACCCCGGCAACGGTGCCAGAAATGCTTGTTGGTGTTTCTTAACGTCACCACTAGTTGTACACCTAAAGGGACCTTATAAGAGCAACTGGGTATACCGCAAAGCGCACGAAAATACCGTTGTAGCACTTCCCCAAGGAAAGAGAGTATTCCAAGGGTATCGAATCCAAGCAATGATGTGCACTATCTCCAACTCTAGTATAGATGATCCAAGGACACAACACTGATTGGTAGGATAGGTAGAAAGGATCTACCTCGACCGAGCGCAGAGTCTAGTCACGGACTCTCAGGTATAGCACTCACTTCAGGCACCAAGCACAAGGCCAATGTGCTGGCGACGGGTCCAACTCGGTACGCGACGTAGAGGGTTGACAAAGGGTCCAACAGGCTGTCACCACTGCGGCCTACCTCTACGCTACGATCGTACGTGGTCTTCGAAGGATAGCTTATGGTGCAGACACCACGTCTACACCACTTACTATTAGTACGAATCCATGAGGGAGATACTGGCACTAGCTCAAGGTATGCTCTATCACTCATGCCAGATCACGAATACACTTTGATCTAACTAGAAACATGCAGGAGCTTCACTTTACTCTAACAGACAAGCTGGCAAACTAGATGCAAACTTATGATCTAAGTCTACTGGATCGAAAGGGTTGTGTTCGAAGCTGGCAAACTAGAATACACTTTGAACACAAGCCTCTAAACCAAGAACAAACGAAGAACACAAGAACAAAGCAACTAAGCATGCATACGACTTTAGTCTAAATAGGAAATGTCGAAATACTCACTTTAGTCTAGTTGAAGAACAAAGGCACCGCTGCGGATCGTTCTTGAGGAAGATGTCATGAAGAACATGACATGTCCTCAAGCCTCCCACCTCACTTCCTAGCACTAATCCTATACAAAGAGCTCTCTTTTCCTAAAGAGAGAGGCTCCAAGCCAAAATGAAGAGGAGGAGGAGAAGTGTGTGTTCCAAATGAGAGCCCCTCCCCTCCTATTTATAGAGGAGGGAGAGGCTTGCTTCAGGGCTCCAAGTGCTCCAAAACGCCCGGGATTGCAACCAGGGACCAATCAGGGGCTGCCACGTGGAAGGCCAGGATCAACCGAACCAAAGGCGGTTCGGCCGATCCACGGTTCGGCCGAAACCACGGGGCCACGTGGCGCCCTGTGCTTCTTCGTGGTGGCTGACTGGTGGGCCCTGAAGTCACTCCCCCGTGCATGCCAAGTTTCCCAACGGTTTTGGAGGATAAGTGGGCCCTTGAATCCATGTGATGTCCATGTGGCGCTTCGTGATTCGTCGGGCTTGCCTCTCTTGGATTGATGACGTCAGTGATCCAGAGGAATCCTAGGTGGCATCCCCTCATTGGCTGGTCTTGAAGTACTTGGATCAAAGACTTGTGCTTTTACTCCTCTTTCTAGTGCTAATCACTTGTATTTGCATAATCACCAACACTTGTGGAAATGATTAGTTTAAGCCCTATTCTAGTGTTGATAATCATTTTCCATGCCAAAAGGTACATGTTTGACGGGTAAGAAGTGAGTGAAAATCAGCCGTCAACAGCCCACACACCTCCGGCCGCCCACGCACCTCCGGCAAGGCAGGGGAGCAGCGTCAGTGAGGACAGAAGCGCGCCGAGGTGGGTCGCGACAATAGGAGATGCGGTGGTCCGACGTGAAGCAGTTGAAGCAGCGTCGGTCCCCCGCCTTGGCCTTCAGCAGCACGAGTAAATGGATCTCCGCGCTGCCCAGCTCGGGAGACCTCGGGTTGGTGCTCAAACGGTCAAGAATTGAAGGCACTCCAGAATCTCTAGTACCAATCCTCCCCCACACCGAGTCGGGGCCTCCCTTTGCCTTCCTCCAGCTGTCCTCCTGTAGCCACCGCTGTCCCCCTGATGTGACGAGGTGGGTGGGAACCGTGGCTTGAAGGAGCGCAGCCTCACCACCGCGTCCGTGTAGGAATGCTTACCCCTCACCGGATCCCGGGAATCCTTCGCCGTCTTGTCTCCCTCACCTTTTCCAATCTTCAACGCGTCATCTTCCTTCCGTGTCTTGTCCAGCAGGTCATGGCTGGCTTGCTCAGCAGCGGCAGGAGCCGGGGTAGTGGACGGCCGGGTGGGCCTGTCACCGGCGGTGCATGGGTTGGACGCCGCCGGCAGCTGGCCGTGCGGCGTCACGGAAGGTGGCTCTCCCTCTCGGTCACTCATCACTCAGCGTTGATAAGCGGATTTGAATAAGCTAATGTAGTAATGTGTTTAGAACAAATGGATGTGGTGGGAGAAGCGTGACTGAAAAAAGTTGCAAAAAACATACCGTTTGACTTTTAGTTTCATTTATTTCGACCATAAGCTGAATGTAAGATGACCCAAACATTTGCATGTGTGCTCTTTTTTTTTAAATGAAGAAGATTTGTTGTCCTCACTTAATTTTCCACGCATATCATCTTTTCATATCTATCCATTTAGTCATTTCGGACTAACTAGGAGGATAAACGATACTTCGGACTGACTGAGTAGAAGGCAACAGATGTTCCTAGAGAATAAGACAAATTTAAGCATGTCGAGGCAGTTTGTCAAAAAAAAAGCATGTCTGTAGCGAACTTGGCCTCATATGCCATTTGTTCAAGTTTGATTTTGGTGATTAATGACAACATGATCAATGGGACTAACCATTTTGTTGAGCATGTCTTTGTAGACATTTCTAGGTCCCATGGATGCAAAAATACCACATGCCAAAATGAGAAGATAGTATATTTTTCAAGGGTCAAAATCGTGGAAGAAGAAGAAAAGAAATGCCACCGTCGGATGAACCGACGGTACCTTGGAAACAAGCGTCGGTGCAATGGCCGGATGAAGTGGTACACTACGGAGGAAAACCCAAGTCAGAATAGACCACCGGATGAACCGACGTCCCCATTTCTAGTTGCACCGGATGAATTTCTAGAGAAGGAGCAGCACGGTCAGCAGCGTCGGATGAACCGACGGTCCATCGTGGGCACCGTCGGTCTATCCGATGGGTCATGAAGACAAGACAGAGAGGAGCTGGCACAGGAAGTAGTTGCACCAGATGAACCGGCAGGCTAAGCATCGGTTCATCCGGCAGCCACATGTTTGCTAACAGAGAGGTATTTGGCGTGGAGTCTTCAGCACCGGATGAAACGACGCACCGTCAGCTGAAGCATCAGATGAATATCGTCAGCAGATTTGCAACGGCTAAGTGACGTGGAGGGCACCGGATGAACCGACGCCTATGGAAAAGAGACCATCAGTTCATCCGGCGGTACAGGTTTCTGTAGCCGTTAGCCAACGGCTCTTTGGACGCCTTGGGCTATTTATACCCCCTCCACTCACCCATTTGGAGTTGCTGGAGTGTGTGGAAGTGCAGAGGAGTTCAAGACTCATAGAAGATCATATCCAAGCCATCCAAGTGCTAAATTGCTCATCCATAGACTTGCACATGCTTTGTGTGTGTGCTTAGTGCTAGGCTTAGCTTAGGGCTGAGTGGGTGCAAGGTGTGCCTACCTTGTGAGGTGATTCTCGAGTGGATCAAGTTGTACGAGGTGCGCCGGAAGCCTTGGAGCCTAGGTGGCTCTCCGGCAAACGTCTTCGACCCTCCGGCTTGGTGTGGAGTGGCGAGGACACTTTGTGCGGGAGACGTGGAGACCCCCTTCCCTTGGTGGAGAAGCTCCTTAGTGGAGGCGGCATCAAGGTGACCATGGGAGCTTGACGAGTGCCTTCGTAGCGAGCCTTTGTGGCAAGTCAAGTGATGCTCTTGGTAGAGACTTGGTGACCGGGAAGCAATACTCTTGTATAGAGTGCTTCAACAACGTGGACTAGGGGTGGCTTAGTGCCTACCGATACCACGGGATAAATCGCGTGTCAAGAGTTTGCCTCCTCTCATCCCCTTTACGTTTCCGCATTACTCTCTTGCAATCCTTGATTGCCTTTACTTTCCTAGAGTAGTACCTTGCTAGGATTGGCTATAGGTTGCAAAACTTGTTTTGGGATGGGAGTTTCACACTAGAACAAACCTAGTTGCACATCTAAATAGTATGTTCTAGTTTATGTTTTATGCAAATAGTGACAAGCCATAGGATAAGTTTTTAAGTTACCTAATTCACCACCTCCCCCTCTTAGGCTACGAGCATCCGATTCCTTACAATGTGGAGGCATGACTCTCAAGGAAAGCTTCTCCTTGAAATGATTTGTGTGGATGACACGCAAGGTTAACTGATGTAAGAGCATCCGCAAGAGTTCCCTAAACTCTTTCATAATCCTTTGATTTTTAGTGAGATGGTAAAAAATACCTCTCTAACAATTCCTAATCCATCACACTTCTAAATTTTTAGGACTTCGGAAATTCAGTCTATTCTGCGTAACTCTACGCGTTTTTGGTTGACACATATCTTCTCTGAAACAAGTTGGAAGAGCTCAAAAATAATAAATAGTAGAAAAGGGTTCCTGATGCAAATATACAAGAGAGAAAGAATAAATAAAAACGGTTAGAATAATTTAGGAATAATATAGGATTCCTGATGCAAAATTGTCTTCTATATTTTAGATGTGGATTATTAGAAACTCTTGGAGATAGCTTTTTTATTCTTTCTAATACCTTTTTAGAAGTACTAAAACTTCATATTTTTAGGAGAAAAATATTAGGTACATTTGGAGATGCTCTGAAGCGATGGATCACTCTAAGGTCCTGTTTGGCACCGCGTTGGCTTAACTCATGAGCCAATAAGCAGAATAAGCCCGCCGAACGCATCGCGTTCAACGCGCGTCACCCGGCCGCCGGCAGCCAAAAATCGCGAACTTTGCACTACGCAGCTGAAAATCGCAGAAGCGGCTTCCAGGTCGCTTTCGCGCATCGCGGCCGCGCGTCCACCAACCTCGGTCCCAAACAGGGCCTAAGTAAGCAAAGAGAAATGCTAAAGCTACATCCAACTACTTTATCCATTGCGTGTTACTAGGTACGTTCTCCATTACCTCGAAGTAACTCGTTGGACTTGATTCAACGAAATATAATAATTTTTTTGTTGAATCTGTTAGAGTCCAACACTTCAAGACATACATACTTTGCTTAGATTAGGATTGTTTACTTGCCAAAAGAATTTTAGTAAAGACATGTAATTTGGTTTGACAAAGGTTTAAAAACTCATTTGAGATGGTTTTTTTTCTAATTACCCTCTCAATTTAATAAACTCACTTTGTTCAAAATAATTTTTTTCCTAGAGTGAGGACAGCTTTTCAACTCACTTTGTTTAGAAATGACCTTGTCATTCTCATACTGCAGTAATTTTGCAAATGATTCTTTGTATATAGAAGTTAATCTCTGGCTGGTGAGATGTCATTACATTGTTTAATTTCTCGCAATCGGGGTGAAATCGAAGCATGATACACATACTGCTTTTCTGAATGGTAGGAAGTGAGTATGCAATGATGTTCGTAATTTACTAATAGAGTACATTGCTAAGGGTGACGTGACATTGATAGCCTGCCTTTTCTTGCAGATCGATAAAAGCAAAAGGGCAACTCTAAGCAGGATCGGATAGGGACATTATACGTCCCAATTTATAAAAATTGTTAGTGAAACAATGTCAATGTCCAAAGCACGGTTTATTCACGATTTACGATAGGAAAAGAAAAGGCGTAAAGGCAAGGCAAGTAAAATCTTTTGCGATGATCGGGGTGAAATCCAAGTATGATGGTGCACATCTTGCATTCTTGCTTTACGGATGGTAGGAAGTGGAAAATGCAATCATTGTAGAAAATAGATCTAATTACATTTCTAATTAAGTGGACAGATCTGATTTGCATGACAAAACTTACTGCATTTGGAAACAAATGAGGGTATCCGAGTCTTTTTATTCCTTCACTTATCTATGCTAAAAAAACTAAAATTGCACTATTTTATGGGAGTATATGTTTTCAGTTGACTAGAGTACTACACCAGTTAACGCCTTTCTCTGCGCGGTTAAAAGCAAAAGATTTTTGCCGGTAACTAGGAAAATGACAGGGCACCTTGTGCAAGCAAGAGCCGTAATTGCTTGCTGATGCTGCATGGTCGGTCACGAGTTGTCTGTCGGACGCGCGCCTGCTGGCTGGCTGCTGCACCTGACACGCTGGCCCGACACTGGCCATCCTAGGCCCACGTGTCAGCGGCGCTGCCTGCTTCTCCGTCCGCTTTCGAACAGCTTGTCTCTGCTCTGTTCTGCTCCGCGCGCCAGAAAAACCAAAAGGGCCTAGTGCTTCCTCTGCGCTTTGACTTTGCCAGCAGGCCGGAGCAGGTGTCGCGGCGAGTCGTCGGGCATTTGCTCCACCGGCCGGTCAGCCGGCGGCAGCGGCGCGGCGGTCCTCGTCGGTGGAGCAGCTGACGCCCGGCTTGGCCATCAATTCAAGGGTCAAGTGCTACGGGTGGGTTGGCAGGGCAGCTGGGATGGGGCTGCTCCAAGATCCAGACAGAGCTCATTGTATCGGTTCCAACCACGGCACGCTACAAGGAGTACTACGCTACACGTAACAACTCGGTGCCCTGACAAAGTAGCGTATTCTCTCTCATTTCCAACTTCATTCCGAATTGACTTGTGTAATTTTCCAAAAGGTGGAATTTGACATCCGGAATTATTGCTGATTAACAAGGTAATGAGGACATTAGTGAAAAAAAATACAGATGAGCGCAAATCCTGTTGCGTGAATCCAAATAATTCGTGTTTCTGAACCTACATTTACCACATACGATAAAGCTCTGAAATGAAGTACAAATGCATCCGAACGTATATAAAATGTTTGTGTGGAATACTTTCTATGTGCATTCTTTTTACGAGGGAGGGTCGTTGAGGTCGTAATTTCGTAGGTCATATAAAAGGCGTTTCTGATAGCAAAAGAAAATGATGCAATTGCTAGCTGATTCAGTGGCCCACTGGTCAAGACCCCCAATGTTTGCAGTTGCATTCAGTGTGTGGGAAGGATGCGATTGTCGTGTACTTCACGTTTTGTTGCTTTCTACAGTAGCTAGGGTCATGTTTTTATTCTTTTGACTGCTTCGATCGGGTTCTAGGCATTTATTTAGCGCGTACTACGTGAGCATTTTCTTTTGTTTGTGTTTCAGTTCAATTATTCGATTATGTTATATATGGGCTACCAATTAATGACTTCATCCGGTTTAAACGTACATCGATCCTGTTTAGATACTCTAACAGGTTAGAGTTGAGTTAGTTTGTAACTCTAGCTCTAGTCTTAAACTTATCTTAGCTCTAAAGGTGTTTGTATGGAATAGTTAGAATGACATTAAATGTACTTTTTCAATCATTAGGTGTGAGTGGAGTGAGAGAGAAAACTTATTTTTTTGTAGACCCAATATGAACTGGCTCCAATAAGAACCTCTTCTGTGGGATAGTTTTTTAGGTGGGTTAGATGCAAACTACCCCAATTCTAACCCAAATGTGGATTGGATAGTTTTTTGGGTGGGTTAGATGCAAACTAGCTCAATTCTAACCCAAATGTTTGAATACTTTGTGACTAGTTGAGCTCCAATTAATTAAAACTAACTCTAGCTCTTGGATCCAAACAGGACCATCATGTTTCAAAGTTAAACTCAACCTGGGAGGAACTAGGTGGTTTTTCATTAAGAGAAAAATAAGATGCGTAAATCTGTTTCCGATGGGGATCGAACTCAGAAGCGGTAGCTTCCACACTTAGGAAGCTCACCAACTAGACTACCCCCATTCCTCTCGTACGTCTCCAAACAATACTTAAAAAGTTGGCAGAAACTATGTTAATTAGAACGTTACTCCAAAAATAAGCAAGACAAAGGCAGGCAGGGTGACGGACTGACGGTGACAAGGATGTCTTCGATGGGCTGCATGTAAACGGGATGGAAGAAGATCGAGCCGATCTCTGCCGGGCCCCGTGCATGCACCGCCGTGCGATGGTGATCCCACCCGGATTTTGTTTACTTTCGGGAGAGTTCTAGAAAAGTTACTGTACCACTTCTTTTTTTTATAGAAAAGAGATTGCCTCTGCTTCTATTGAAAGCAAATAAGATTCAGAACAACGGCACAAAGGCCACATCTAGAGCACAAAAGAAAGCCGAAGGCAGGAGCTAAGCTACTCTACACTGCTAGGGAAACGTACATTTGTACCGGGTGAGAACCCCTCATTAGTACCGGTTTGAAAACCGGTATTGTTCGATCGGTACTAATGTGAAGTCACATTAGTACCGGTTTTGAAAACCGGTATTAATGGGGACATTAGTACCGGCTGGCATTGAGAGCCGGTACTAATGTGCCCGCCCCCCGCGACGTGGCATGGTGCACATTAGTACCGGTTCTATATGCCAACCGGTACTATTTTTTTTTCTTTATCGTTTTCTGGTTTATTAATTCTATCGTATTTGATTGATTTACGTATACTAATCCTAATGCCTAATGCGCTATAATATAAATTTGTGTGCCATATAAAATATTTGAGATAATACTATACATGCATACGTATATATGTATTAGTATAATATCTAATATTATACTAGTACATATATTCGTATGCATGTATTATCTCAAATCCGGTAGTTGATCCAATGCAAGAACATATATAATATTGTGCATACAGAGATACGAAAAATATATATTAGTGTATATAATACATTGCATCAAAGGTCAGCACGGTTTAATATTAGTTTTTTTTGCTCCCTGACGATTGGTCCTTTGCAGAGCTTTTTCCTCTCTTGCTCCCCTGCTTAGTCGACTTTGCTTCTTCCGTCGACTTCCCAGTTGGTTTTGCCGTTGACTTCCCTGATACTTCTTCCGTGGACTTCCCCGTTACAATAACAGATGATAAGCCTGAATAGAATTTTCCACCTGGCGTAATCACCTCATCTAGAAGAAATCCACATAGTTGTTCTTGAATTAACCAGATTCTTTCTGACACGAGGAGCCCCTCCTTGATGTCATCAATCTACAAAAGAATATGAACAAAGAATAAGAACTAATACAAAAAAAGAACATGGACAAATAAGAACTACATGCATGTGTCTTTTAGTTTAGTTTAGTGGACGCACCCTGTCTTCAAGGTTGGTACCTTGTGCGAGACTTGAAAAGATATGCATGAACTCGCATACATAGTATCCGCACAGATTGGTACCTGAAGGTTGTGTCAAATACTGCACATGTGCGAAAACAAGGTTATGAAATATGTTTAATTATATTGGAAGTCATGAGATATGCGGACTAGCAGAATACACATACAGGGAAATCATAGTGGAAATAAAGGTTCTCTTTGTATTTTCCCGGGTGCTCTACACAGAGGCAAGCCCATGCAAGTTTGATCATCTCTACGACATCTTGGTATGCGCTTTTATCTGTAGTTGCCCTCAAAGAGTCGAAGATGAAGACCTTGCTTAGAGACGGACAGAATGCATAAAGAATCCAGTGGAAGCTGTGCATACGTGTAGAAGTATTAGTTTTTTGAAATATATATGCAATGTCATTTGAAAAAGATAAAATAGATGAGATACACGTTGCTCACCCGAAGTTGTATGGCAAAAGTATGATACCCTTCTCATGGTGTTTTTCTAGAAACAAATATATATAGTCCAATGTGGCCAGCTCCCATTTTCTGACACAAGTCTGATTTATCATTAGTGGATCCATGAAGCCGACGTCCCTTATTCCTCTCCTCCTGCATTGCTGCATCTCAAAGCTGTATGATTGAAATTAAATTCAAATTAAACAGAAGTTAAGATAAGGTAGAATGGCTAGTCATTGTTTTCGAGACTTACAGAGTCCAGCAAGCGATGAGTCCTGAGTCAATTACATCTTGATTGAATAAGTACCAAAATTGGTCAAATTCCACACCAAAAGTTTCTCGGTCACAGAAATACTGTTGATCATCTATGGTAATTTCCACATAGGTTACACCGCTGGCTGACGTAGCCATGTACTAATCGTGCAGTTCATGCATTCTCGTTGGAAGAAACGGCACCAACTACGGCCACACAAAAGGTTTACCCCACTCATACTTCGGTCTATTTGCCCCTTCAGCCTTTGGGATTGGTAAGTCCCCTCGGATTTTACCAAAAGTCAGACCTGATTCCTTATTGAATACGAGCATATGCTGCACAACCGTAGAAAGCACCTTGATGGGGGAGACAGATTGCTTTTACTGGGTGCCTAGTTGTGGAATTGTAGATTTAGTTTTATTCGCCTGCTTCTTCTGTTTGTGCATCTTGATTGCATGTCGGTCATAGTGAGTCAAAGGAGGTGCCTGGGCATTTATACGTTTCTCCTCCATTTTTTTCATGAAGCGATGAAATTTCACCCGGTCAATTGGTTTCTCAACCGGTGGCTTCTTCGCTTTGAATATTTGTCTATCAAGCTCAGCCCGCATTGAAGCATCTAGCTCCTCCTGAGTTTTCTCTTAAGATAATTTCGGTCGAGGCTTCTTCTGCTTGGGCTTCGTCTGCTTCTTTGGAGGAGGGGGCGGAGGTTGATGCATAGCTCGTCGTTTGGTACCCTTGCCCTTAACAGACTCATCATGCTGATGGGGCGGACTCTCGCTTCGGTCCCGATCAACTAGAGGACTCATGCTTCCTGTTGGAGATGACGGTAGCTGATGATCTTCGCCTTCAAGCACAAGGGGTGTAGATGAGGCATCAGGAAGAGGTGCTTCCTTGACCGGTTCCGTAATCTTTATGTGAGCCTTGGCCCACAATACCCAACCGTGCACGGTATCTCCAAGCACCTCTTCCCCATCAGGTCCCGGTAACTCCAGTTCGAGGTCTTCCCAACCGGGGACCACTCGGTCGACGGCAACTTTATTGTAAAATGCTTTACGGAATTCCACACCTATGAAAGTTTCCCCCGGTTCCGGGACCTCAGCAACACCATAAGCCACCGGTAACATCTTGTTTTTGATTTGAGCGTGAAGCTCACACGCTGACCTCACTATGATGTCATCCACGGGGAACCGTTCGTCGCAGACCTCGGCTGCTTTTGCGAAGGCTTGGGGTGCTTCTGGTGAGGCAACCGGTGCTTCTGGTGAGGCTAGGGGTGCATCCTTGACCGGTGGTGCTGCATCTATTGAAGTGACACTACTTTTCCCCTTAGTAGATGGCGGCTCACTTCATCTATAGGCCCTTGCTGAGATGATTGTTTGTTAAGAGCAAGGGCCACACGCTGGTCAATGATTTCCTCCATTCTTGCCTCAGCCATTTCTACACGCTCTTGCAATTCTCTGAGTTTCCTATTTTGTTCGTCCTTGCTCCTTTTGCGCTTCTTATACGAGTCAATGTGCTCATGCCATGCGACTTTCCATGGAATCACACCTTTGCCTCGGCACCGTTCACCATGTTCTTTAGTGCCTATTGCAGCAGAAAGCTCGTCCTTCTCTCGATCAGGTATGAAAATTCCTTCGGTAGTAGCCCTGATCAAATCAACAAGCCTTGCAACTGTCTGTCTTAGTTGCTCCCCCGGTATTAATGATCCATCTTCGGGATTGAGCGTGCCACCATGTGCATAATAGTAACTCCGTGCTCGGTCAGGCCACTCCAGAGTTGTCGGTACGATTCCACGTGCCATTATCTCTTGCTCCATCCGATCCCATTTGGGCATGGCCATCGCGTAACCTCCAGGTCCAAGATGATGAAATTCTTTCTTTTTACGTGCATTGGCTGTGTTGGTTGCAATCAACATGGCGGCATCTTCCGATTGCTTGCCCTGCACAAATGCATCCCAGTGATCTCTTAACTTGGCATATCCGGGCTTCTTAAAATCGGGTGTAAGCCCCTGCTTTATGAAGTCCTTGGTCAGCCGCTTCTTGTATGTCTGAAAGGCAATTGCACCCTTCTGCAGGGCCCAAGTGCGCACATCTTTCAAATCTGTGTCTTTTGGAAACGCGAAGTGTGCTTTCACCTCGGCCCAAATCATGTTCTTCTCTGTGACCGGGACAACATCTGGCCGAACCGGTACTGGGGGTTCATTCTCTTCATGTTGCTCATCGTCCTGACCTTGATTTCATGCTCAGCTTCTTTTCACCTTCTTCGGGTAGCAAGTCAGGTGCGTCAGCTGTTTTCCAATACCGAAAGCTTATTGGGATGTTGTCCCTAACATGAGCCCCAATGTGATTTATCAACTTGACAACATTTTCATGTGGAGCTAACGGCCTCCCATCGGGAGATACTTCCGTGATGATGAAACGCCCCTCTAGCTTCTTCTTTGGGCCGCGTTTCCCACCCGGCTTCTTCTTGCTGCTCGATGCAGGCTCCTGGAAATTTAAGAACTATTAACTCATTTTCTCTAATTAGTAGGTTCCTGGAAAATCATGACGAGGTACTGGTTTTTATTAGTTATATACCTCGGATGGTTCTCCATCATTGCTTCCTTGAGCAATTGGTTGCTCCCTCTCGTTGCCATCACCTGACATGTTCAGGTAGCTGTCGGCCTCTCTGTGATCATGTTCTTCTTCATTCGGTTCATCATTCATAGTATTGCGAGCAATTAAATCCATGATCATTTGCTCTGCTTCTCGGTCCTCTTCTGTTCGCACCATTGTAACTAAAATAATGTGACAAAAATAATATGAGGACAAACTATTCCAATGATGAGACTATTAAAAATGTAATTCTAAATAGAGTCATGAGTCGGGGGGGGTCGGGAGCGTGGCGGGAGGGGGGGTAGTGATCGTGGCGGGGGGGGGGGGTCGGGAGCGTGGCGGGGGGGGGGGGGGTCGGGAGCATGGCGGGGGAGTCGGGAGCATGGCGGGGGACTCGGGAGAGTGGCGGGGGGGAGGGGTCGAGAGAGTCGAGTCGAACGTGTGCAGTTGAAAAATAAATTACATCCACATATAAAAAATATTTACATGCACATATAAATAACCTTTAAATCTACATCCAAATTGAAATCTAAACCTAATTCTAAATCTAATTCTAAATAACATTTACATCAAATATAAATAACATTAAAATCTACATCTAAATTGAAATCTAAATCTAATTTCTAAATCTAAATCTATATTTCTAAATAACAATTCTAAATATCAATTCTAAATAATATTAAAAAAAAGGGGATGACGTCAGCCACCACGGGGCTGACGTCAGCCCCCAAATTTGGCAACCGGTGCACAGCAAGACGCGCGGCGCGGCGACGTACGGCGGATGGGGAGCGTCGGCGAGTAGGCGGCGCAGCGCGGTCGATGGCGCGCGGGGTGGACAATGGGGACGGCGACGACGGCGGGCGGCGGGGCACAGCGACGGCGGCAGCTCCCGTGACGGCAAGGCGCTGCGGCGCGCGGTGGGGATGGTGCGGCTGGCACGCACGCGGATGACAGCGGGGACGGAGAGTGGCGGGGACGGTGGGCTGGCGGACGGCAGACGGCGGACGGCGTGCGCGATGGCGCGGCGGCTCTCCGAGCTCTCTGGTCGGGGACCCGCGGCGGCGTGTGGGTGCGACGGACCTGCGGGTCGCGGCAGGCCGGCGGGGCGCTGATCGACGACGACGCGCGGCGGTGACGAGATGGACGAGGCGGCGGCGCGCGACGTCGACGATGGGGGGAGAAGAAATTGCTAAGTGTTGGGGGAGGAAGGCCGCGACTTTATACCTCCCCACATTAGTACAGGTGCTAAATCAGCACCGGTACTAATGTGGACATTAGTACCGGGGCTGATTGAGGCCCGGTACTAATGTTGACATTAGTACCGGTGCTAGTTACGCCCCGGTACTAATGTGCCTTTTCATTTCGCACCAAATGGAGAAGCACATTAGTACCGCACCGGTACTAATGTACTTTTTATTTTGTTGCCCACTGTTTTCCTTTTATTTCTCATTTTTATTTTCTTTATTGTAGTTTATTTATGGTAAATCATATACAACTCATAAAATAGTAAAACAAGTTTAGTTAATTTTCTTTACATAGATACTATGGTATCCTAAAATGAACAATCAAAATTAAAAATTTCTTATCATTAAGTTAGTAATATCTTCTAAATTGTCTTTTTTTGTTCTTGACTTTAACAAACGAAAATATATTTATTTTTTTCATGCAAAATCTTCCTTAAATAGAACATCCAGTGTAATTAATATAGTAATCATGATTTAGTCTTGCTCATGTTTGTTTTTACATAAATTTTTTAATTAATATCTGGTAATGCTAAAAAAAAGTGAAATAATTGAAAGTTTTGTTAATAAAGTAGCAAAATACTAGTTCATTAAAGTATTACAATACTTTGGTACATGAGCACAAATTAATATAACTTATTATACATCATCATCTAATGCAACATTAACAATCTTCCTCTTCACGAATGTCTCTTGGTTGTGATCACGACGTAGGTATGGAGTGTCCTCTTCGGCTAACAGGATGCTTGGGTCAATCGTTACTGAAAATGGAGGTAGACCATCGAATTGATCATAATCTTCTGAAATGTCAGTCTTGTCCTCAACTCCAACAATTTTTCTTTTTCCCGGTAGAACTATGTGACGCTTTGGCTCATTATTAACAACACCCTTATCATCACCCTTCTTTATTATTGGTGGTTTGCTCGACATGTCTTTCACATAGAAAATTTGAGTCACATCATTCGCTAGGACGAACGGTTCATCTTTGTATCCAATCTTGTTGAAATCCACTATTGTCATCCCAAATTTGTCTGTCGTTATACCTCCTGTAGGGTTTTTAACCCACTGACACTTAAAAAGAGGGATTTTTAAAGGTCCATAGTCCAATTCCCATATCTCTTCAATGACACCATAGTATGTTTGTACATTTCCTTCGTTGTCTATTGCATCTATACGGACACCGCTATTTTGGTTTGTGCTCATTTGGTCTGGGGCTCTCGTGTAGAATGTGTATCCGTTTATCTCGTATCCTTGGAACGTAAGTACTAAGATAGATGGACTTCTAGCCAACCATTGCAGTTGCTCTCCAATAATGTTATCACCCATCAGTTTTCTCTGCAACCATGATGCAAAATTATCATTTTGATGACGTGTAATCTAGGCTTCTGACTTCCCTTTGTTTGAGGCCCGTACAATGGACTTGTGCTCCTCCGTGTATGGAGCCACTAGGGATGATTGTTGAAGGACAAAGGAATGTGCTGTACGAAATAACGTTTCATCCATATCCATCCGAGATTTCTTCCCTAGTGTGCCCTTTCCTCTGAGTCTCCCCTCATGGCGTGATACAGGGAGTCCAATCGGAGCAAGCTCATCAATAAAGTCGACACAAAACTCAATCACCTCCTCTGTAGCATATCCCTTTGCGATGCTTCCTTCGGGACGAGCACGATTACGGACATACTTCTTGTAACTACACATCAACCGCTCAAAAGGGAACATGTTGTGTAAATACACAGGTCCGAGGATAACAATCTCTTCAACTAGATGCGCTAGAAGGTGGGTCATGATAGTAAAGAAAGAGGGTGGAAAGATCATCTCAAAGCTGACGAGGTATTGCACGACATCTTTCTGCAACTGCACTAGATTCTTTGGATGGATTGCCTTCTGAGAGATCTGGCTGAGGAATGAACCACTACAAGGTTTCCTAGCTAATGCCACACTACACATTTGCAACACCACTATTTTGGTTGCTAATGGGGGGGTCAAATCGCAACTTTTTTCCAAAGTGGTAGCAATATGTGCCTATAATGCAATGGACTAAAATGGTTGCCTTAGCTGTGAATTTTGTTTGCAATAGGGGTGTACTACGGCAACTACAGTGTGATATGGTTGCAATTATTTAGAGTTATTGGTACATCACATTGGAGTTGCAACAGTAATGGTTTCCGTTGCAATAATGTGGTATTATTGCAACTACATTTGAAATGGTTGCTTTTGATTGGTGTTTTTACAACAGTTTTTTTGTGTTGTAATAAATTTCGGTGGTGTTGCAATTGATAGATGGTTATTGCAACATGAATTCAGATGTAGATGCTATAGCTTGTGACTATTGCAACAACGTTTTAGAGTTGCAAAAACCTTCTTTGGTGTTGCAATTGTGATTTTTTTATTGCAATGAGAAACCTAAATGGATGTAGTATGACTTCCCTACTGCAACGGTTTTTTGGGTTGCTACAGACTATCACGTTAGGTGAGCCTCTTGCTAGTGTCTTCACATGTGTCAATGTTGATTGACATGTAATGTGAGATTTAATATACTCCCTCCATACCCATAAAACAAGTCGTTTAGAATAGCGACACAGTCTCTAAAGTATAACTTTGACTTCATATTTTTATAAAACTATTTATTAAAAACTGACATGTGTATACTTTTATGAAAGTATTTTACAAGACAAAACTATTCGTGTAGCTTTCATATTTTCAAACTCAACAACTTAAAAGTTATTCATCATTTATATTCCCAATGTTTGACTGAAATCTTGTCCGAAACGACTTGTTTTATGGGTATTGAGGGAGTCAGTATGTATCCAAGTTTGAGGAATAAATGAGTAAGAAATAAGACATAATTTAAATTGTGACTTTAAGTTATATAAAATTATTTTAAATACATATTAATTTAAGAACAATATTTAGTTTGACTTTACAAAAACCATTTGTAAATTTTATGATAAGATTATGGACCCAAATTATGCTATCAAGTCAAGTTTTAAAATTTTCCAACTAAATTTATAGATATTATTATCATTTGGAGAAAGAAGTTTGAATTGGTAGAAAAATGACCCATTGGTGATAAAAAATGTTAAAAAACAAACAAAAAGGCATCACAAGAAGGATTGAACCAAGAACCTCATGATTGCACCAATGTAGGACTCACCACTACACTACTACTTTGTTTGTGTTGGCAAGCATCGTTCAAATGTTTTCATGTTCATAGTTAGCTACGTGTTATATGGGCCCTCCTGGTGTAGTTCACCAACCTTGCTGTCGCTTTCCAGTTTCTATAAAATAAAATATTAAAAAGATATTACGAGAAAAAATAGTGTAATTAAAAATAAAAATGTGATGCCACTAGGCTTCAACCCATGGCAACAACATCCAAATCCCACCTGTGATACCATTGCACTACATGAATTATTTTGTTGTAAGGTCAAACCTACATCTTCTTATACTTATCTTTGTATGTGAAATTTTTTTAACACCACAAATCCATTCCCCTTCCTCCTTTCCATTCCTGTCCATCATAAGCACTGGCTAATAAAAAGATCAGTCATCACATGACTAAAGCTTAGTAATGAATTCAACAACTCTATTTTTGTTTCTATAGATGAAAGCCAACACAACTTGTATGGGTATATGAGAGTAAAATAGTTTGAAGACCAAATCAAGCTATTCATTATCCATTACAATTTCATATAATACAAAAATGAATTTTCAAGCAAAGAAATCATCTTGATCCAGGTTTTCTACAACAACTGGTGCAACAACTCCATCTTCGATGTAGGTGTCATCTTCGTTGTCAACTACATCATCAACTAACAGTACATCATCTGGTTCAGGAACTGCTTCTTGACGTACCTTTTCAATAAAAGAGGCTGCACCTGTAGTCCCTTCCTTGTCTGGTCTTCTCCAATTCGATACATTGTCAATTGGCGGTATTACATTCATGTCTTGGATTCCAACATCAATTTGATTAGCATTGATATCAACTTCATTTTCTGATTCTGGCATAGCAAACAAATTTCTTGGACTCACTCCAACAACACTAGACCATCTCGGCTTGTTGACAAGGTTTCCTGGCTAATTATCACCATCAATCACAGGATGTTGATCTTGCCTTATCCTTAGGTGTTCCATGTCCAGCCGAGCCTTCTTGCTATCCTTACATTTTCCTTCAATTTCAAGCAAAGTTCCCAAAATGCTCTCACATATGTTTTTCTCAATGTGCATGACATCCAAATTATGTCTTATGAGCAAAGAAGACCAGTAAGGAAGCTCAAAAAAAAACTCTTCTTCCTCCAATTGTGCCATCTATTTTATTCGTCATGCTTCCTCTTTTTTCCTATATCCTTTCCAAAACACACTTGATCAAAAGTTTGATATTGTTCCAATACCTGTTCACCAGACAGTGGTACTGGAGCCTCCCTAGTTTCCACCTCATTGTTGAAACTGACCTTGTTCATCCGCCATGGATGGTCTGAGGGCAAAAAACGACGATGTCCCATGTAGCAATGCTTGCCTCCAAATTTCAACCATAAATAATTTGTATCCTTGTGGCAGTACAGACATTCAAATTTGGCTTTTGTGCTCCAACCAGAAAGCACGGGAAATCTGCATCGTGGGCAAACCCCCCGCGCGCCCACGATTTCGAATGGGCCCACCATCCTTTACCTCCTTCCGTTTTGTGACTGCCTAAAACTAATCTAGCTATCGGATGGGAGAGTATCGAACATCCACCAGTTAGGGTTTTGGGCGTTCGACTGAGTGCGCCGCCGCCCGCCGGAGTCCGCCATTGTGTGCTCGCGCTCCTCCACTCCACATTGCCACAAGCGGCCATCTATGACGCCTCCACTCCTCAGCGATCGCACGGGGCCATCTCTGCTCCTCCGCACGACTTGCCGCGCGCGGTGCCCTGCAGGCAGGGGCGAGGACCAGGGTGAAGAAGATGGCAGCACCGACGAGAGCGGGGACACCTACGTCGTCATCATCCATGCGCACAGGTCCAGTGGTGGTGACACCTACAACTGTGTCGCCTCCACCTGCGCCACTGTGCGCACCTGCCTCCACTTCGTCAAGACGACGACCCACGGTGACAATGTCGTTGTTCGGGACCTCTTCTTCCAGGGCGACGACGGTGACACCAGATGAAGATGGAGGTGAAGAACACGGCACCCAAGAACGAGACATCCGTCAGCGTTGCTCTCGGAACCAAGATAGGTAACTGACAATTGAAGAACTTCACTGATACTAGTTCAGGTACTAGAAAACGTGATGTCCTGAATGCTTGTTGGTAGCATCTCTATATAGCACTCAAAGAATCTTAAAGATGCACAGTCATGAATTGAATTCTGCTAGTTGAATTTGTGGATACCTGGATCCCTTGGCCTAATTATCAAAAACGTAGTCAGAAGAAACTCCTTAACATCAACAGCATGTACTGTGTTGCTGCATATATATATATATATATATACATATATATATATATACATATATATATATATACATATATATACATATATATATACATATATATATACATATATATATATATATATATATATATTGCATTCTTGAAATACGCTGAAACATCTCTTGTTAGTACTGAAACTATATATCTGCCAACCAAAGTGTGCACATTATCAATTTACTTGAGTTTACAGCCACCACAAAAAACAGCAAGCCATAAGCACTCAAAAGCCTACTGTTCAGTTCAGATCTCGCTCCAAGGATAGAAACCACTTAGATTCAATGGAAGTACTTTGTCGAAAACTGAATGGCCAACTTTCATGTCATGATTTCCTGAGCTAAAGGCATTTTTGGCATATAACAGTGCATATGCCATTACCATTAATGCTTTCTTTACATATAATTGGTTCATCAACTATGCTTACTATGTGTCTTATTTATTTTGTGGCAGTTTGGAACAAAGATGGACTCTCTCTTTCACTTGCAGGGGGGTTGAAGGGGGGCAAGAATTTGCTAATTATAAAATAGACAGGGATGAGACCACGTTTGGTAATTTAATAACAATGAAATCCAGTTTGGGTTATGGTGCTGGGGACTACCTGTACTACAAAAGGAGAATTGGTACTGCTGCAGCAACACTGAGGGAGATAGAATTTGATGATGATGCAAATGCAATGGTAGCATGTAATGTGGAGGAGAGGGAGGTTAGATTATTATTAACAAGGGATAAAATAACAGAGCGAAATGTGGAGATAACACCCATAAAATTACCAAGAACGAGAGCAATTAGTGAAGACCCCACAGATGAGTCAATTGATGAGTACAAGCAATGGCTAGAGAATATGCATAGACAGAAAAGGGGAGCGGGTAAGTTATTTTGGTTCCCCTATTATAAATAATTATATTATATTATACTGCTATGGCCACACATCACTAATATCATTAAGGTTTTCCCAGAATTTAAAGATATATGCAGAGAGGACACAATCAAGAGTTACAAAGAATGGTTAAGGATTGAAGGACGACTTGACAATATTAGTAATATAACATCTTTCCCAAAATGTTAACTCAATCATTATAAATTTTCCACAAATGTTTATAGCTTGCGCATATTGGATGCAGGTGCATATGACAACCCTATGCCTCATCAAGATTTATTGAATTCGAGTCAGGATAGCAACCCAACACCACCTCTGCAACGACCATCTCATGCTCGGCGTCAGAAGACACAGGGACATGGTAAGTAATGGAAATTGTGATTTAACTATGAGGTACAGTTCAGTTGTCCATATGTAAATGATTTCTTAATCTTGTGTATTGTTTAGATGGACAAAACTCCCAAAAGAGGAAGGTACGAGGTACCCTGAAAGGATTGACAACAACCACCAAGAGAGTGAAGCAGGGCAATCAGAAACTTAAAGTTGGATTCTCTAGACTTGGAGGAGCTATAGGTGAGAACACACGCACATTTATTGATGAAATAGTATTGTTTACAAGGAGAAAAGCACCACTCATTGGAGTGAGAACATGGAGAGATATCCACCAAGATGTGAAAGACTCACTGGTAACTAATATGATGGTAAGCTTCACAGGGTTTCCCATTGCATACAATTTGTTATTGCCAAATTATTAAATAAGTTATCTAGCATTCTTTGTTTACTATTCAACAGAATAAATGGGACATTGAGGATACCCCAGATATCAAGGAAAAGATATTGACCATCGCTAATGAGCGATACAAAGGATGGAGATCAACATTTAGTGCAACGTACCGGGCATACACCACCTATGATCAGAGAATGAGGAATAAGCCTGAAGATTTGGACATTATTGAATGGCACTATCTGGTGTCATATTTTGGCACAGAAGACTTTCAGGTTCGATGACATTTACTTTATTCTTGCCAACTACACTTGCTGAAATAAAGGATTTGTTTCAAGCACTACACTTTTTGTTTTAAAATCAACTCCTTGTCCACAGAGGATTAGTAGCAAGAATTTTGGATGTTGGCAGAATCGAAAGATAAACCCTGTCACAGGAGCAAAGTCTTTTTCTCAACTTAGCTATGAGAAGGTAATATTTTTAGTAGCACATGTTTGCATGGTTGATCTACATGATGAAATACAACTAGCTAATTTATTACATTCTTGATAAACTAGAGGGACCCATTAACTGGTGATGAGCCAAATGATATAGACCTTTTTGCGATGACGCATATGAAGAATGGGGAATGGACAAGCGAAGAATCCAAGGAGCCTATAAGGTAACAAGAAAATCCAAATCATCCAAGATCCTTGGTAATGGATACATGGCAAAGTACCCAACTAGAAGACACCTACTATCTGAGGACTACCAAATGCAAGTCCGTCAGGATGCGTCACTAGGCGAAGCATTTTCAAAGCTCAATGAAAGACTAGAAACTCAAGAGGTTGAAAGGGAAGCTGAAAGGGAACAACATAGGACTCAATTGGAAGCTAAAAGAGAACAACATAGGGCTCAATTGGAAGCTGAAAGGGAACAACATAAGCGTCATATGGAAGAAATGATGAAGGCTAGGGAGGCTGCACTTAAGCAAGAATTCATGTCAATGATACAAGCAGCACAAGGACAAGGATCATTTCAACAGGTAATAGTAATGTGGATTCTTAACTTGACCAAAACATTTAGTTAATCTGTTTATATTTTTATAGTTTATTCAACTGAAATCATGTGCTTAGGTAGTTGGCTACAAACCATGCTGGTAGCACTTCATTTGTTACATGTTGTATATGCATTCTTTTTGTGTACACATTCATAGTCCACTAATGATTTTTATGACAATTTTAAATCCACGTGAACAATGGTGGGCAACAAATTGCAGAGGTGGCCGTTGCAACAAACATGGTTGAAGCAAATGTAACAACTACAAAGAGTCAAGATATTTCACGTGAATAGGTACTTTGACAGTTGAAGTTGTATAATGATGTCTTTTGATAGACCATAGTCTAGGGTCTAATTGTTTCCCTGAACAATTGATTTGCAGGGTAACCAAAACAGCGTTCCACCACCACAAACACCAGCTGCTGCTGCTGCTACCACTACTATTTCTACACTCACAACTAGAAGTTTTGCTGCAATTAAGTCACAGCCAACTCGAAACAAAGGAGGGAATGGAGATGTTGCTTTTACTACTACAAAAGCATTGAAGGATAATGCGGCTAAGAAACGATCAATGTTGAAAAGAAATCAACAAGCTGCCAATACACGGGTGATTTTTTTGAAATTCCACTACCTTTGAATATTGATCAATATAGTTCCTTTTGACAAGTTCTGAAAATTTTAGACTGATATATTGTTGTATGAAACTTAAGTATCATTCATTTGGAGCAAGACTCAGGTTTTTAGCACAAGTATTTTAGTAGCTATAAATAGTTGTTGTTGACATAGTTTCCTAACCTTGTAGTACAGTTTTACATCTAACAAAAAATTAGGACCATCTTAGTGGTTGTTTTTCTCTGGACAATAGTTGGAAAAGTTGTGCATAATTTAGTTATAGTTGGCGTATGTTTTTTCTACCATTAGAACTCTAGTTCTATGTGACACTCTCCATTCGCAGCAATCCTTGGTTGTGCATGTGTGCTTAGGACTTGATTCAGCATGCATGATCATATGATCTTTCAATGAGTAATATCACTTTTAAGAAATATGCAAATCTGCAACATGTTTTCGCTTGACATAAATGTGGATTCAACTTATGTATATTTGTACTAATGTTAATTATCCTTTTCAGGAGCATGATGCTAAGGTTTGAGTGGAGCACATGTTTCATGGGATGATCAACATGAAGGCAACCTTGACTTCAGTGCTGCATAGCTCAATAGATTTTGATGTTTTCAAAATAGTTAAGCGTGTTGGACACAATTATGTGTTGCACTTCTGCGTGTGTTTGGACTATACATTGGATGGTTTGTTTATAGATGTGCACAAATAAACAGTATTTTGGGCTAATGAATGTCTAAAGGCTTCATTGCATATATTACTTAATTTGAAATCATTGTTTGAAGCTACCAAACAGATCGTTGTAATATGTACTATCATGGCATAAGCATGGCGTTGCAAATATAGGTTATAGCAACAAAAAACCTGTGTAGCAAAACCTGATGCAAAGAAACATAAGGTGTGGCAATAGGGTCTCTAAATTATAGCAATGCAACGGTAAGTGTGGCAACATGTCCAAGTAGAGCAACCACACTATTTAGTGTTGCAATAGGGAAGAAGCCTCTAGCAACCAAGTTTCTGTAGTGGCAATAGAGGTGTCACATATAGCAACCACTGTAGTAGAGTGGTAATAGAGAGTTCACCTACGGCAACCAAAATATTTAACGTTGCAATAAAGGGCCCCTCCTATAGCAACCATAATATTAATGTTGAAATATGGGATATATTTTGCAATGCTATAAACACGTAGCAATAGGGTCTGCTGCAACACCCAGTATCGTTGCCACTACCACTATTGCTACATTTTCTTTATGTGGTAATAGATAGATCTTCCAATGCGTGGTGCGTTGCAATAGTTACAATTGCAACACCCACGGTGGTTGCTGATACGAAAAGTTGCAACACTACTTTTGGGTTGCCAAAAGATTCTTGGTGTTGCAATAGGGGAAACACAATGGCAACACCAAAAATAAACCGTGGTCCAAGCTTTGGACTACGTTTGCATTGGCAACGCCTTGCAATGCTGAAATTTCGTTGCCATTGTGTCTATTGCAACCATTTTTGGCATTTTGCAACACTTTTTTGGTGTTGCATTATACACAAAACCTTGTAGTGAACAAACCTTGATGATTGCCAATCTCACATTCTCTGGTAGAATACCCCTTAGTGCAACAGGCTGCAATTGTGTCATCAACACGTGGCAGTCATGAGCCTTCTGATTTATGAATTTTTTCTCTTTGTAATTTATTATTCATTGTATATTTGAGGAGTAGCCTGTCGGGACCTTGATACTGTTCAAGCAATCAAACATCATCTTTTTCTCTTCCTTGTTGAGGGTGTAACTAGCACGGGCCAACCAATTTCCCTTATCTCTCTTTTCAGGATGCAGGCTTTTTTGCTGTTTCATAAATTTAAGACCCCGACGAGCTTCAACTGTATCTTTTGGCTTTCCGTATACACCTAGGTGGCCAAGAAAGTTCACGCAAAAAATCTTCATCACATGCATCACATCAATTGCATTGCGAACCTCAAGGATTTCCCAATAAGGAAGCTCTCAAAATATCGACTTCTTCTTCCACATGGGTGCACGTCCATCCTTGTCGTTTGGAACAGATTTGGCACCAGAAGCCTTCCCAAACACTACCTTCAAATCTTTCACCATAGAAAATACAAGTTTACCATCATGGTGCACTGGCTTCTTACGTTTTTCTCCAACACCTTCAAAATGCTTTTTTCCTTCTTCTCTTAACGGGTGCTTAGGAGGAAGAAATTGACAATGGCCCAAATACACAATCTATTTCTTTGTTTTAGATACACACTGCAAGTATCATCTAAACAGTGTGTGCATGCTCGGTATCCCTTGTTTGTTTGTCCTGATAGATTACCAAGTGCAAGCCAATCATTGATTGTGACAAACAGCAACGCTCGTAGATTGAAGGTCTCCTGTTTGTCCTCATCCCACATAGGTACACCTTCTTTCTTCCATAACGTTTTAAGATCCTCAACCAACGATCTCAGATAAACATCGATGTCATTGCTTGGCTGCTTTGGGCCTTGGATGATTATTGGCATCATGATGAACTTTTTTTTCATGCACAGCCATGGCGGAAGGTTGAATATGCATATGGTCACAGGCCAAGTGCTATGACCGCTACTGAACTCACCGAATGGATTGAATCCATCCGTACTTAAACCAAACCGAATGTTCCTTGCGTGTTCTGCAAACTCAGGGAATTCTCTATCAATTAGTCTCCACTGTGATCCATCAGCGGGATGTCTAATCTTGTCATCTGCTTTACGATCTTCTTTGTGCCAATGCATCAACTTTGCATTAGCCTTGCACTTGAATAAACACTTCAGCCGTGGTATCACTGGAAAGTACCACATTACTTAGCAGGAATTTTCTTCTTCTTCTTCTTCTTCTGTTTCTCCCCCTCAACATCGTAAGGGTCATCTCGTGGGATCTTATAACGCTGCGCTCCGCACACAGGACAAGCCTCCAATTTCTCATATTCTTTTCCTCGGTAAAGGATATAGTTATTAGGGCACGCATGTATCTTTTGAACCTCCAAACCCAGAGGACAAACGACCTTTTTAGCTTCATACATTAACTCCAGTAATTCGTTCTCCTCTGGAAGCATGTCCTTTATGATCATCATTAACTCATCGAAGCCCTTGTCAGAAACTCCACGTTTAGCCTTCCATTGCAGCATTTCCAATGTGCTACCCAACTTCTTGTGCCCCTCTTTGCAATTTGGGTACAATGGTTTCTTGTGATCTTCTAACATATGCTCAAACTTCTTTGCCTCCTTCACCTTTTCGCAATCTTCCTTATGCTCTCTCAACACCTGACCTAGATCATAAAGCGGCTCATCTTCTCCTTGTTCAGGCTCTCCCACCATTATTGCAACATCATCCTCACCCATTAGATCATCTCCCATTGCAAAGGCACCTTCTTGAGTCCAATCAGGAATATTGTCGTCTTCTTCACTACGTGAAAAACAGACATTGGTAACGGGCGCGGATGGCCATTGCTAATGGGCGAAACGCCCATTACCGATCAAGCGTTACAAATAAGCCAACAAAGGTAATGGGCAGATGCCCGTTACTGATGACACGTAATTGTAACGGGCGTCTAACAAAGACCGTTACCAAAACTAGTTACCGGTCACCTGAAATGTCTATTTCTCTGGGCCCACATGGACCTTTGGTAATAGGCACAGAAACCGAGCTCGTTACATGAACTCAATATCGGAGACGTTTGCTGTGGACATGTGTCTTCACGTAAGGAGACACATTTTTTGTACGCGCGTCTTCTCTGTCTGGACGAAAGGAGACGCGTGCTCTGGATGCGCGTCTCGCCTGTCTCCACGAAAGGAGACGTGTGCTCTGGATGCGCATCACCTCTGTCTCGACGACAGGAGACGTGTGCTCTGGAAGCGCGTCTCCTCTGTCTCGACGAAAGCATCAACTTCTAGGGCCCACCGGAAAGTATTAGTAACGGGCCTTTATGCAGCCCGTTATAGTGTTGTCATACTTGTAACGGGCATTCCAAGTGAAGCCTGTTACTCACGGATCAGTTTTTGTAACGTGCCTTACTTAACGCTCGTGACCGATACGTAGGGCACCTACAGTAACTTGCTCGTTTTCTGGCTGCATCCCGGAACCAGCCAGGATTTGGCAGCCACCAGATCTGGGGCTGCATCCTGGAAACAACAAGGATTTGGCAGCCACCACAGCAATGCAAGGAGACATCACAAACACATTCTCATCACATATATACACAAGCAAGATCACATATATATATACACAATGCGAGATCACACCAAGTTCCTCATCAGATCGACATGCATGCTAAAGTTTCAAGTTCGTCAATGGTGCTTTGTTTGGATGGAGTCCTGAGAAAACTGCCTAAACCAGGCAACATCTGACCCCAGCCAAGCAGGTTTCTCAGGCAGTACTAAACTAGCCTGAATGCAGCAAGTTTCAAGTTTGTCAGGCAGTACAATGAACTCACGGTGCACCATTATAGAGGTTGCCGTTTCGGTCGAGGATCTCCTTAACAATGTACTCGCACAGCATCTCCCGGACCGGCTTTAGATCTTCTGTAGAAACATTTAGGGCAGGTTTGAAATCCTGCAAAATAAAATAATTATGAGAATACAAGTACAAATCAGTTTCTAAAATCAAATGGAGAATATGAGCAGAGACAAGGGTGAAAGCATTATCTACTTATAGCAGCCTTCTTGATGTGAGGTATGTCTTCGAGTAGTTTGAACATATTGAATGCCACATGGAATCCATGCAAAAAGGACCCCGATGGCTGCTGAGCACACTGCGCATTGAGGTACCAAAATGATAAGTTAATGCAGTACCAAATTGGTACGAAGGGACCATAAAAAAACCTCGGTCTTACAGTGATATTTGGTTTGTGCTTGAATGTCTGATTGGATTTTAGCTTTTTCTTCTTTCCTTTCATCACTTCGTCCTTTGGGCATATATTTTCAGAGGCCCTGCATAATCAACAATACCGATTAGAAACACTAAGAGATTGAATTTTGTGAACAAAACCTACAAGGTACGGACCAATTCACAAGCACTCAGAGGTCTTCGAGCTTTCGCGTGGGATGATGTATAGTAGAATCTAGATACCAAACCTCTTTGAACTTCATACAGATGATCAGTGTTACACAGTGGCCACCAATGCAGAAGGCACCGACCACGTAGTCATTCGTCATTGCATTTCTCAATGCTTGTATTACAAGGGTAGACTCCTTATCAATCTTTGTGGTCGTGAGAACCTGTGGATCCAAAAACCCAACACTGATCTTCATCTCCGCTGTCTTGTCCATCATTTTCCTACAAAAAAAATCCAAATGTTAGCATGCATGAAATTTGTGGTCAAAATTAAAGAAATATCTATTTTGGTTTTAAGGCACTTACAATGTCCACAACCTCAAGAAGGTCACATCCAGAGCAACCTGGGTTATAAGGTCATACACGTGACTGAATGCAATGTTTAACATTAAATCACCAGCACCATGAAAGGAGTCTTCAGGAAACTTTGCTGGAAAACTAAGTTTATCCTTACTGTGTTCCATGGCGTAAGCATCAACCTGGCACAATTCGGTCCAGCAGCCTGTAAGTCCACTTCTGACAACATAGGCACAGCAGGCTTATATTTTGGATCCTGTTTTGTCCAAAAATAGTTAAGAAGCTCATCTCTAGGCAGAGGTTTCCTGGCCCCCTTCTTCTGCGGTGGCTGCTGCTCAGGCGGAGATTGTTTGTCCTCCGCCTGTCACTGCTGCTGCTTAGGTGGAGATTGCCTGTCCTCCTCCTGCTGTTGTCGATCTGCTGCTGCTTCTTAGGCGGAGATTGCCTGTCCTCCTCCTGCTGTTGTCGATGCTCTTGCTGCGTAGTTTTGCTGATCTGCTGCTGCTGCTGAGCTTTCTCTTGCTGACGCTAAGCTGCAGTACCTCCATCTGATGCTGTACCCCTGCTACCTGATGTGGGTGCAGGGTTGGTATTTCTCGTAATGGGTGGTACATGGATCCTGTTCTTTGACCATTTGATCCTTTGACAAAGAGCCTCAGCTAGGGTTGTTACTTCATCCCCCCAATTGGTACTGGCAGAGGGTAGTGACCCGTATTGCCCCACACATAACTAGGTTGCACCACAGCATACCCATCCTGCACCGGTACTGTATGGAGAGTCTTTTGCAATGTAAAGATAGTGGCTAGTGCGAGCTCCACTTTATTCCCGGAGCCATCCGAAAGGCTGCACTTGGTTGGCTCTGTTAGCTTATCTATTGTGTCCAGCATAGGTGATCGACTATCAATGTGCTGTTGACTACCTTCGTCCTCGCTAACATGCCAATGGTCTTCCTCTCTGCCACGTGCTTCTTCTTCCTCACTGCCATGCGCATCTTCTTCATCGAGGCCATGCACATCTTCTTCCTCACTACCATGCGCATCTTCTTCCTCGAGGCCATGCACATCTTCTTCCTCACTGCAACTGACAGGTGGTGACTGGGGAGGATGAAGTACATTTTCTGGTATATGGACAATGCCTGATTCTGCTAGCATGGAGACAATTCTGGTGACTGCTTCACCAATTAGCTCTTCCATCTGCGGTACAGCCTTCTTGTTCCTCTTCTTCCTGTACATTCCAGCAAACTCTTCACCAAACCCTTTAACCCAGCCAAGTGAACTAGACACGCCTCGGACCCGACCTCGATGCTCTGGAGTCTCAAGTGCTGCGGTGAGGATATCATTCTCCCTAAACCCATGGAAAGAACCATCGCTAGCCTGAGCTGCAAGTGTTTTCACCCTAGTTGCTACCCCCACCACCGCAGGGCTACTGAATGTTATGTCCCTACTTCCTTCACTAGTGGTCTTCCTCTTCCCTACCCTTGCCCGCAGATAAGGCCTCGAACATCAAGGAAATTGGTCCCAAGGGTTCTGTTTTCCTTCTTCTGCTAGCTTTGCATCCTCCTCCTCCCACTCTTTCCTTTTACGAACATAACCTTTTCTGCCCGTCCTGTGTGGCTTGTTATGCAATGCTCTCTTTTCTTTCATCCCCTGGCTCAATCACTGAAATCTAGGAGAATTGGTTTCCTGCACAAACACGGTCCAGTCTTCTGGCTGCAAAAAGGCATGCTTCACAAAGGGAGTCTCCTCTTGGCTCACATATTTTTTTCTTAAATGTGTCTTGAACCGCCGTTGCAAGGTTGCAATCTCTGACATAGCTGCCTTAACTGCCTTCTTGCGAACAGATTCAGCCATATTGGCTGGGTAATCTAGCTTTTCCTCTAAAACTGTGAACAGCTCTTCCTTCTCAATTGGTGAGAGATCTTCAACTGCCTTGTTAATTGACACCCTCTCTCGAGCAATGAGGCCACAGACTAATACAAATCTATCCCTCACAGCATCTGGGGTAGGCCAATAATTGTTATCAAGTCCAGTTGCAGTCAACTTGTCTTCTGGCCATTTGGTTTGTGTCCTTGACCCTCGGGATCGAGTACTACTCGCAGCAGTATGTGCTGAGTGACCCTGTGAAGAAGGATCACCATCGATAGGCTGTGAACAAGGTTCACCGTCGATGGGCTGTGATGGTACACTAGAGGTAGAGGAGTTTGGTGTTGTGGGAGACTGCATAGATGATATGTCAGGTCATCAGTAGAGCAACATAAGCTAGACTAAAAACCTAAACAAAATAAGATAAATTCTTATTCTCTGACAGGCAAAATAATTGATACTAGCATACAGGTTGGGGATATGTGCTAACCATTTTGACAGGGTGAAGCAATATGCTTATATATCAAAGCAGAGACTAAATTCCTTCAACTGCTTCGCCTTGTCCAACTTCAGCAGCAATGAATTGTGTGTTCCATGTGTACATGCAACAAGAGGACAGAGCAATTAGAATTAAAGTATGCTAACAGGTCCAAAGTATAACTGACGATCTGGTACATTCGAAGCATAACATAATTTCAACAGTTCATATAAGTTCATCTGTTAGCAACAATTTATCCAAACAGACTTGGAGCAACAAAATTCATCCGTCAAATCCATAGCCAATCAATTAAAAATAAACTATTAAGGCATGCTATACTAATGCAGGCAATTCCAGGAGAATAATCCTATGTGAACAACCGTAAAGTAGCATGTCTCCCTAATCCACCTTGACAGGAATAGCAGATTGGGTGGCCGAGTAGAGAGAGGGCGTTGGGGGTTCAAGCAGCGTTAACCTCTGTCACGAATGAAGTAGTTGTTCTCGTGGTGGTCGGAGAGGCCCGATCCGCGTCGCCTCGTTGCCTGAGGTGGCCAGCTCGTTGTCGTGGCCGGGGATGCCGGATCCACGTCACCGTCTCTAGGTTGGCCGGGATGCCGTCCGCACGCCAGTAACCGCATCCTCGTCACCGTCGTCACGGCTGGAGCCGCTTCACCGACGTCACGCCAGGAACGGTGGGGCTGGAGAAGAGCAAGGCTGCGACGGACTAGGGCTGGAGAAGGAGCAGGGCAGCGGCGGGGAGAGTGCAGGCGTGGTGGATCTGTCTGAATTAGACTCCCGAGTATATGTCCCCTGCGCGCGCGTTACTATGTTCATAGAAATTACTGGCCTGCCCTTGAACGGCTCTCTGGTGGAATTGGAATTCCATGGCCATTATAGTCAATATAGGTGGGAATTTTTGAAGAGCACACGAAAGGTTTGCCTGCTGACGCTGACAATGGATAGTCATCGCCGACGCTGGTTAGTAAACCCGCGTCGCCTTCGTTGGCAGGTATCTTCTTTATATAGGCTGCTGACTCTGACGTGTGGGCCTGATACTATTTTTTAGAAATGAAACTCGCATCCATCAAATATTAGAGCCGGTAAAACAGCACCTAAAAATTCATTAAAAATAACATCAATTCATATTTAGACATTTAGTATTTTAATAAAATATCAACAGTCACACTTGTGTACCCAACATTCTTATAATTCGAATATACATCTCATGCTTGTGATATAATAATTCTAATAACATCTTAGTTTGCTCCAAAAATTCTACAAATTGATGTGGAAACATAAATTGGGTACCTAAACATGTCATAAAAAATTCAAATGGTTTCGATAAAGGAAGAATATACTTGTGTACAAATGGCTACATCTCTCACATAGTTTCCTAGAATGTTGCTTGAACATTGAAGTTTTCCACACTTTGCAACATGTTCGATCTCGTACGCATTTGAAACTTTTACACAAGCTTGTGTTCACCTTAAGATTACGAAATGCAAAGTTTCATTACTAATGGTTGTGGAAAACAAATATTATTTCTATGTTGTACTTACAAAGAACAAGATAAAGGCATATAAACATTATTCACGAAATGGAATATACACTAAACAATGAAATTAATGAAAAGATGGGGATTTAAGAAAAAACTAGGAAAAAAATCATCAAATTTGGACTAAGTACGACAGAGAAATGCATGTTACAAAATTTGACTGCAGATTAAAAGGAGAAATGAGAACTGTTCTTCATTCCAATACAAGAGAGGGGGTGGTTAACCCACGTCTCATTTGCCCCTCCAATCCCCATCTCCTACGCCCACCTAATAGAACAGAGGAGGAAGCAGACTAGCAGATGCCACCACCACCGCCGCCGCCGTGCCCGCTTTGACATCCAAGAGGGCACCCTAGGCCTCTAATGCGGCAAATGAGACCAGCGCAACCTTCGATTTGACTCAGAAACGTGACAAATAAAATCTTGTGGATGCGACACAGAATATGTAATAATTTACATTCAAGATACATAATTTTTATTGATGCTTCCGCCTACATCTCGATGTTCATCGGGATGATGCCGGAAATCTAGGGATTGCACATTGCTGATCAAACGCAGACGCCACTGCCCTTCCTCCTCGCCCTCAACCTGTGTCATGTATGCAATTGCAGTGGCATCGGCGTCGGCCCCACTGTTGGCTCTGTAGAGGAAGATGGTGGCCACATAGGCCGCCCCTCTGTGCCCGTCCTTGGCAGCACGGTGGTGCTCGTCAAGGGGAGGCTGAGGGCTGCGATTCCTGCCGAAGATGTCGTCCATCCTTGTGAGGAAGCAGGCCACCGGGTTGCTGGCTACAGCCAGGCTACGAAGGAAGACGTCATAGCCGATTGGGTCGTTGTTCTGCATCTGCTCGACTGGAACCCGATCCAGTGCCAGACGCCTACCGACGTCTCTGTCGCGGCAGGGGCGGAGCATGTCCTTGCAGGTTGCTCGTAGGCTGCAGGGGTCCTCCATAGGCTAATTCGATGTCGCACCGACTCGGCCAACGATGATCGCCAGCACCTCCGACGGGAGTTCCGTAAGTGACCGCGGGTGCTCCCTCGATGCCATGAGTGCCGGCGTGGAAGGGAAGTCGCTTGGTGTGGAGCGGAGGAGGCACAACGGAGGCGCGTGGCGGAGGGGCACGACGAGGAGTGTAGGCAGTTGTGGTTTTCTCGCAGGTAGATGAAGGGGCTGTGGTGGTTTCGGGGGTAGAAGAAGGGGTTGGGGCAACAGTTATTTATTTTGGAGAGAAGATACATGAGACGCGTCTCCGATGAGTGGATACTACTAATTGCACATCTCGCTTATCGAGGAGTCAAACTCTTTGAAGTTTGACGAAATGTAGACAAAATAATATCAATACTCTCCGATGGGTGGTACTACTAATTGCACATCTCGCTTAGCGAGGAGTTAAACTCTTTGAAGTTTGACCAAACTCTTTGGAGAGTTATCGGCGACGTGGGTTTTGTGAACACACGTCTTATTTGTCGGGCGGGCAGGTTGTCTTTTTTTATATAGGCTGCATTTCTCACATAGTTTTTCAGGTAGAATATATACCAAATATATACAGTATCTTAGGCAGAATATATAGGCATCATATATTACAGAAAGGAGATTCAAATTCCACCAATACACATCCTATATATATTACAAAAAGGATTCCATTTCCAGCAATAGACATCCCTGCATTTTACAAAAAGGATCGGATTCAGCAGAAATAAATCTTGCTTCTTTTTCTTCTTTGATTTTTGTATATGGATCTTTTCACGATGATCGCTTCGCAAGTATGGTGTTTTGTCAGCTCCCAAGACTGAAGGCATGTATGAAGTGTGAAAGGTTGGACTTTTGTCAAACTGGTTGTATTCCTCCTCCTCAACAACATTTTCAATCCCAACAATCCTTTTTTTCCAGGCAAAACCACACTCCAGTTATTCTTTGCAAGGTCAGGTACATAGAACACTTGCTCAACATCCTTGGCGAAGACAAACGGTTCGGTTTTGTAACCAAAGACCCGAGGATCAACACTAACATAACCAAATTTGTCCTTGATCATAGCTCTCTTTGCATTGGTGACCCATCTACACCGAAACAAGGCTACCTTCAATCCTACATAATCAAGCTCCCAAATTTCCTCTATTTGACCATAATATGTGGTTGTGTTCTTCTTATTGTCGATGGTCCATACACGCACACCACTATTTTGATAGACACTCTTGGCATCTTGGGCCATGGTGTAGAACATGTATCCATTGATATCCATTGCTTGATATGTTGTAACAGTGAATAATGGCCCTGCTGCTAGTTTTCTTAGATCGTCTGTTATAGCAGCGCTGCCACTCTGCTGGACATAATCTCGGAGCCACCTGTTGAAGCATTGCATGTGCCTCTTTGCAACCCAATCCTCAGTACAACCATGGTTTTGTTCATGTAGTTGTTGCTTGTGCTCATTACCAAATGGTGTATCCTCTACGCTCTGTTCTATCACGGTGAAATGGGCCTTCCTGAAGGCCTCGGGGTGCGGAGTGATTGACTTTTCCCCCAGGGTCCCAACACCTGAAAGCCTACCTTCATGCCGTGAACGAGGCACACCAATGGGGTTTTGGGGGTCCATATAACCCAGGGCCCACTCCACTGCTTCGATGGTCTCATAGCCACGAACAATGGCTCCCTCCGGAAATGACCTATTATGTACCAATGATTTGAGGAATCCATAGTACCTCTCATATGGAAACATCTGATGAAGGTAAGATGGGCCAAGGTACTAGATCTCCCTCGCGAGATGTGTTGTTAGATGTAGCATGAGATCAAAGAATGATGGTGGGAAGGTAGCTTCAAGCAGGCATAGGGTCTCAAAATGCCTCCTCTCTTAGTACAATAGTTTTTCCTCATCAATCACCTTCTGTTCTATTTCATTGAAGAATAAACACAAGCTCGTGACCGCGTCGCGAACCAGTTCTGTCTTGATACCTTTTAGTGCAACAGGAAAAATAGATGTCATCAACACATGGCAATCATGAGATTTCATCAAGTTGAAATTCATTTTCATGTCCTTCACCGACACTAGCCTCTTGAAGTTCAATGAGTAGCCTGAAGGAACTTTCAAACCATGCAAAAACTCACATAATTCTTTTCTCTCTGCCTTTGACAAGGTGGTTGCAGCAACGGGAAGGTCCATCCCCGTGTCTGTTTCCTCTGCATAGAGCTCCGGCCTAATGCCCATATCTTTAAGATCCTCCCTTGCATTTTTATGATATTTTCCTTTCGACTTCTGTTGTAGCAATGTTCCCAAAGTAGCTTCACACACATTCTTCTTGACGTGCATGTTGTCAATCGAATGACGCACATCCAAAAGCGGCCAATACTCTAGCTCCCATAGAATTGATTTCTTGTTCCACATTCCTCGCCCACCTTCTTCTTCTTCTTCACCATCTCGCTTCTTTCTTTTGCGAAGTTTCTTTTCAGACAATTTGGGTAACTCCTCGATAGTTTCAACGTCCTTGACTTGCAAGTGGAGCAGATCTCCAGTCACATGCATTGGCGCCTATCGATTCTCCTTTTCCCCATTAAACTGACAATCCATGTCCTAGTAGGCATGTTTCTTCCTGAGGAAATGGCAGCGCCTCATAAATGCGAATTTCTTTGAATTTCTTAGCCACACTGCATAAGTTTCTTCCAAGCGGTGTGGGCAAGCTGCACCTTTCCTTTTACTCTGGCCAGAAAGGTTGTGATGAGCCGGGTTGTCGTTGATGGTGGTGAACAACATGGCGTGCAATGTGAACTCCTCACGGCCGAACTCATCCCAAACCTGCTTCACACCAGGCTTCTAAAGTATCTTCAAGTCATCAACTAGTGGCCTCAAATAGACATCAATATGGTCGCCAGGTTGCTTTGGCCCGGAGACCAATATTATCAGCATCATGTATTTCCATTTCTTGCATAGCCAGGGTGGAAGGTTGTACATTGACAACAAGACAGGCCAGGTGCTATGTGTTGAGCTCTGGTTACCGAATGGGTTCACATCATCTGTGCTCATATCGAACTGAATGTTCCTGCTTTCACCGGCAAATTCCTCAAAGTGGGAATCAATGTTTTGCCATTGTTGGCCATCTGCGGGGTGCTTAATCTTGCCAACTTCCTTCGTTCGTGCCTTATGCAACAGGAAGAGTTGGGCCTCCTTTCGTGTGGCGAACCATCTTCTCAACCGAGGAATGATGCAAAAATACCATGCTACCCTCACAGGAGCCCCTTTAACCTTCTTCTTCTTCTTCTTCTTACGTGTGATCTCCACGGGCTCGTTCTCGTCATCATCAGCATTGTTATCATCTCCACCATCTTTTTTCCTCTTGTACCGATCGAACCCACACTTGGGGCACTTTTCAAGGTCTGCCTAATCTCCACGGAACAATACACAACTGTTCTTGCAAGCATAAATTTTTTCAACCTCTATTCCCAGAGGACAAATTATCTTCTTTGCCTCATAGACAGACTCGGCTATTTGGTTTCCCTCGGGTAGCATATCCTTAAGGAGATCCAATAATTGTTTGAAACTTTTGTTGCTCCAACCATGATCTGCCTTAAGCTGCAGAAGTTTTAGATCATCAGAAAGGCGAGAGTACTTCTTGCAACCAGGATAGAGGGGTTTATTTGAATCTTCAACGAACTGCTTCAGCCTCGCTAATTCAGAAGCTGTATACACTCGTTGAAACTCAACATCCCGCAACATTTGATCAACATTGTGCACATGTTGCAACAACTCACCATCATTGATGCCCGTAACTTCTTGATTAGTGATATCCTCAGGCCTCATCACAATTGATGGGAATGGTTCATTTTCCTCATCAAAAACTCCACCTTCATCAAGCTCTTCATCATGGCATAGCGCTGCCCCTTCATTATTAAGGCCCGTAGCATGGTATCGCGCTTCACCTTCATTTAGGCATCCTGCTTCGACTTCATTAAGCCCTTGCTCAACATGTTTATTCCAACACGTGTAATTTTCTTTGAAACCACGTGTGATCAAATGATGAAAAATGTTATCCCGTTGTGGGAACTTCTTCTAGTTGAGACAATCTATACAGGGCAAAGCATTGCCTGAACACCACGGTTTCTCATATCCGCCTCTGCTTGATCTAGAAAACCATTGACCCCCCTTAAGAAATTACTGTCCTGATCTCGGGACTTACTGTACATCCAAGCCCGAGTAGCAGCAGCCATCTGCAATTTTCATACATCAAATGAGCATAATGCATCACCAAAACCAATGAGTAAGAGGATTAGGACAGCGAAGTTCAATAAAAGGGGGCAATTTCCACCTTGACGAGGACTATCTACGAGGCGAGCGCTTCCGAGGAGGAGGACGAGGCATCGCGGCCGCGGCGACGGCGACGACGACGACGACGGCGCGGAGGACGGTGCTGAGCCCGAGGAGGAGGATCAGCTGCTGCTTTGGAGGACAGCAACGTACGGTGCGGAGGGACGCCGCGCCGCGGTTGACGTCCGCCGGCCCCTTTCGCCGTGGCCCACGCGGCCAGCCGACCTGCTGCAGCGCCGGCTTTCTGAGGAGAGAGAGAGCGCGCAGCGAGTGGGGCCTTTAGAGAGCGCGCGAAAATGCTGCTGCAGCAACAGCGGGGAGAGAGCGAGTGGGGCCCTCAGAGGAGAGAGAGCGAGTGTAGTTGTCGGAGATAGCAGGGTGGTCGGAACGCAAAGACAACGACGCGTAATAACAACACGCGTCTCTAATGTGAGAAAACAAAGGAGATGCTATGATACGGATGTTGTCCCGATCTTCACGACGTATGATCTTGAACAAGATAACTAGCTGAAATTCAGCCAAGATAAATAGCTGCGAACAGCCGGATAGTAGTGCAACCTAACGACACGCACAAGAAGCCAACCACCGTCTCTATACGGCAGCCTGAATCAAGGATTCACCCAATCACACTCTCAAAGAACCAACCTACGCAACCTGAACACGAAGTAGCAGGAGCAAGGATTGGGTGCCGATGAAGCGGCCGCTGATGTAATCCCACAGGGAAATCACAAGAGCAAAGGGGTAGAGAATCACTCTCTGAATTTGTTAGCACGCAGCTGAACAAAGAAGTTCTATTTCATTATCAAAAGTCTTGATTATTTACAGATACATAGAGGTATTTATACAAGGAACAACCCTCCTTATTGGGTGTGAATGGACCTTTGAGTTCCTGGATTTACACTATGTGAAAAGTCACCATGAACTGAAATCACGAACAGCCTCGCGTGGCTGTTGGCCTTCTGAGCAGTCTCCACTAAATCAGTCATAACTCTTTATTGGGAAGTCTAATGGACGTGCGGTTTGTTGCGTTGAAAAGTTAACTTCAAGCCCGTTCCATCAAGTACTCATGGAGTTCCAGAGCTATCGGGAACAAAGAGTTATATCCAAATCTGTATGCAGGTCCGAACTGGTGGTCCGAACTGACAGCAACCTTGTTGGTCTTCACGTAACTCGTCCTTGGCTTTATGTAACCTTCTCCTTTGTGCACGTACTCCTTCTCTACTTGATTGTAGTCCATGTCTTCATGTGTAAACCTTAATACAACAAGAGTACAACACTTAGGTACTAAACAATTCTCGTTTGTATGTAACTGAAATTCAGCTAGGAGAGAATTCACCTTTTGTTCTAGCTTCTTGGCATGACTTCGTGTAACCAATTCTTGGTTTTTATTACTTGGTGTAGATTTTTATTGTGTAACTAGATGATTGGTGTGGATGTCCGCATCATCCTCCCTCTCTTGAAAAAGGAGTTGTCCTCGACTCTGATTATTGTAGGCTTGGTCATGTTGATGATCATTGTTGTAGTCGAATATAGCACTGTGCTTGAATCTGTAATCATACAAACCAAGTAGCAGCCTTGCTAAAATAAAACAATTTGATTTTGGGTCAAGTATAACTTTCACCTTGTATGAATGTTCAATATTGAGAGTATTTGTTGAATTCTTTGACCGGGCCGCATCATCCTCCCTCCCTTGAAGAAAAGCTGTCCTCAGCTTTTGTTGACCTGGAATCAATCTATAAAAACTAGAGGGTGGATATATATAGCATTTTTCATGATCAATCAAGTTAGATCTCTCATTACTTCCTTTCTCATCCATATTCATAAGTGCACAATGATAACATGACATATATGAGTTATGCACTTTATTAGATCCCTCATTACTTCCTTTCTCATCCATGTTCGTAATACGGGCCGGTACTAATGTCCTGCGCCCACATTAGTACCGGCCCATATTCAGCACCGGTACTAATGTGGGACATTAGTACCGGTGCTGAATACGGGCCGGTACTAATGTTTGTCACGGGATGGCTCCACACGCCTCCTTTTTGGCACGGGACATTAGTACCGGTTCTGCCTGACATTAGTACCGATGGGCAAAAAAAAAACGGTACTAATGTTATTTTTGGTCTGGGACGAAAGCCTCTTTCCCTAGTAGTGCTATTACAAGGGAAAACAAGCCGAAGCTAATGACGCACGCCTACTGAACCTTCCGGCTAAATGTCCAGCACCCTTGCCTAGCGGACACACAACCATAGCGACAGAAGGCCAAAACAGGGCAGTTCAAGCCAGACAAAAAACCACAAAAGAAAAAGGATGCAACTGCAGATTAGACGACAACCACATCCGTCACCAGGGCCTCATTCGCCTTGAAATCGCCCAGATAAGCGTTCACCTTGCCCAGCGCCTTGATGATCTGCTCATGGTCCTGCTTCTTCAGTGACAGGACCCATTTCTGCACAAAAACCACACCAGAATGGATTACATCCAGGGGGTTTGACGGAAGGCGCTTTTCAATTGCCATTTTGTTCCGGGAGGTCCAGAGCACCTAAGCCATCCCTGCACAGAAAACAAGACAAGTTTGTTCGGAATATGCATGCTGCAGGCTAATCCGCTCCCTTGTTGATTGTCCCAGGGTGTGGGGATGTTTCCCAAACCAAAACTGTCGCGCATACAACACCACACAAATTGTGCTATCGAGCAACGAAAGAAAATGTGATTTGTATCCTCTACCCGCCCACAAAGGCAGCAATGAATATCCCCCTTCCACCTTTTTTTCAGTTCTACCGCTGTCTGCAGCTTGTTGTTTGTGATCTGCCAGACAAAGATTTTGATTTTAAGGGGAAGTTTAGTTTTCCATATACTACTAGTCCAGGCCACACTCATGCCCCTGTGAGTGATAAACCAGTAGAGTGATTTCGTGGTAAAGGTTTTAGATTTGTCAAGAGCCCATTCCACCTCATCCTGCAGGTTAGGATCTAATTCCACTTCCTGCTGCATCTCAAGCAATTCAACTCTCTTCTCCGCCTCACTAACTGTCAGGGTTCGTCTGAAGCCTATCTCCCACCCTTCATTATCGTAACAATCTTCTACCAGGGTTACTGTAGCACTTCTAAATTGAAGATTAGAAGAACTAAATATGATTTATTTATAAAATTAATTATACTGATGGACGAACAGAAAATCGCGAGACTTCCAGCGTGTTGAGTATTACCAAAAGACAAATATGAGCTGCACTTGCTACATCATTTTCAATTCTAGGTTCATGTCCTAATTTTTATTTTCCTAAACATACAATCCGTACAATAAAATTATCCTGGAGAGATTATCCATATCACAAAATAATTAGTTCATGCCTTCTCTTTCTCCTACGAGTTCCATTTTCGTAACAAGCATCAGCTTTGAACAACAATATGGCTATCTTCACAATCAATCAATTCATCCTGGCACGTTAATTGATGAAATTGCCTACTCACCTTGTTGTACCACTACCCCAATCCGGCAGCACCAGCACGGGCTGCTGCCACCGCCGCATCCACCTGCCTCTAGACATATGCAAGGACTCACCTTGCCGGTAGGTAGCAGATCCTCGTGAAGTCCTCCACCGGCACCGATGCGGGATGAAGATGGGCCGACGTGACCTCCAGCGTCGCCGATGCGCAGATCCTGGTTGTTGCCGTGAGGAGCGCGAACTGCGCAGTCAACTCTGTCGCGCTGCCACCGCCGCCCTCGCGTGTGAGCCCTGGCGACCTCCACCGTCGCCGATGCACGGCAGCCTCCGCCGTCAAGGAGGATTCAAGACGGGAGGAGATTGTGGCCTCCGACGGCACCAATGCGGTTGTGGTGGCTGTCACCGCCGCAGGGCGCGAATCCTGCCGTCACCGCCTCCCGCCCTGCTGCCATTGAGGTGGATTTAAAAAGGGACGGGGATGAGTGGCCGCCGTTGGCGCAGATGCGGGGGCCGTGGCCATCCCCGCCGCGGGCCGCGAATCCCACCGCCATGTGCTGTTTGAGTGGAGAGAGACTGGAGAGTGCAGAGTGACAGATGAATGAAATGACTATAGCGAAGACATGATAAGATACAAAGATTTCATATATTACAACCATGTCACTGTTTTTTATTTCTCATCATACCCCTATACTACCCATAATACCTATGTGAGAGACATGGGTCCCATGGGTCCCCACCGGCCAATGTCCCAGAGGTCCCTGACAAGTGGACCCGACCTGCCAGAAGCCCCGCTGACCTGCAAGTGGACCCGACGACCTCATCCATAGACCCGACGACTCCGGGCGACCTTATCCAGATCCCGGAGGATCCGCAGTACTTGGAGTGCAAGCCAAGGCACCGGGATGCGGCTTGGTGCCGCCAGTAGGTCCGAGTATCACGGGATACTCCTTGTAATCCGGAAGGATAGCTTCCCAAATTGTAACCGACCCAGATACGGGTCCACCGACCTCGAATGGAAACCCTAGCCCGTCCCCCATATAAGGCGGCCGAGGGCTCCATTCGAGGGGACACCTTCATCTCTCCCGCATAATCCCACCACCACAACTAGACGTAGGGTTTTACTCTCCGGAGGCCTGAACCAGTCTAAACCCTCGTGTCCCTGTGTTCCTTGCCGTACTTGCCATGTTTCGAGTTCTCCACGTGAACTACCACCTATGCTCTTAGTTCTCGATCCTCTCCATTAACCTGCAAACTGCTTGGGTAGCCCCCTTGCAGATCTATCCAGGTCTCAATCCCTGACACTATGAATACTACCTATACTACAGCTCAAGAAACCAGTAGTACAGAATTAATCTCAACCGTCAGATCTTTACATATAGGTCCTTTTCTATTACATACATGTCCTTTTGAACTGGTAGTACAAGGTCGTATTGTGCACTGTAAAAGACCACGAACCGAAACAATGTGCAGTGCCTTGATCGAACTCTTACAACAAGACTTTTTATTGACCAGTGACTAGGTTTTTGGCCGCCACAGGTTGTTGAGTTATGACCCAAATTCAGAATTGCACATCAGTAAGGCCGACTTTTCACAGAGCAAAGCGCAGGCTCGGTAAAAGCCGGAGGCTTGGCCCGTTGTGGTACGCCTCGCACCCTAGGGACGCCTAGGTTGTGTGTGGGGGGGGAGGGGGCTGGGTGGGAAGCCACCCGGGGTACGGTACATGTCATTATTTATACCGTTAGAGTTTTTCATTAGAGATGGATTCTCATCTCTTGTAAGCTGTCATTCTGTGTTGTAACCTGACTCCTGATATAGTGAAGATTTGCTGGCCGGCGATCGTAATTTTTCTCTCTCGCATTAGGAGGATTTTCCACGTTAAATCTCGTGTCTCCTTTACGGTTTCATCTGTTTACTTTCATTGTTTATTCGCCATCGTTTATAACACCACACTCAGACGGACTAGATTATATTAGCATCCATGCACCTTCACACTAGCTAACTCTTCCACGCGGTGAAACAATCTGTCGGTGCCGTCCATGCTGAGAAAACTAATTAGTCAAAATAATATTTCATGTTCCAAATTATAGTTCATTTTTCTTTTTGTCTCAAATTTGATCACTCATCTTATTAAAAAAACATTATGCAAAATGCTCTATGTTTTGTTGTGGTTTGCTTTAGTAAAAAAAAATCTTCAGAAATGACTTCAATTTGACTACATTTGCACAAATTTTTGAATAAGATTAACAATCAAACTTGAGGTTAAAAAGTCAAATGACCTATAATTTGGAATGAAGAGAGTACAGTTCTTGTAAATTTAAAAACTGTTACAACGACCAGTATTATTTTCAGTTTGAATTGTCCCGACCACTTGTTAACTTTGAGAAGATATGCATCCTTTAGTAGTTGCAAATTTAGCCTTCTTTTTACCGACGAGAAAAAACATGTAGGAGGACGAGCGTGCCACAAGAAGGCTTGATAAAGAAACTGCATACTCCCTCTGTCCCAAAAAGGATGACGTTTTAAGATTGTTCTAAGTCAAATTTTTTAACTTTGATCAAGATTATAGAAAAAATTACGTATATTTATGATATGAAATATATATATATATATCATTAGATTCATCATGAGATCTATTTTTATAATATATCTATTTGATGTTATAAATATTGATACTTTTCTCTACAATTTTGGTCAAAGTTCAGAAACTTTAACTTAGGACAATCCTAAAACGTCATTTGGGACGGAGGGAGTACTCTGAATATCGCTAGAGATCGAGGATCGAGACATCTGCTGCTTCGTGCTTCCCATTGTGATACAGTAGGTGCTACAGTACTCAACCGCCGTTTGAAATGACGTTTGGAGGTGCTACAGTACCCAGCCGCCATTTCATTTGGTGGTATAGGGTTAGTTTTGCAAAACTTTGTGAAAGGTATACATTTTTGTAAAGTTCTAAAAAAATATAAAAATAAAAAATTTGGGTTTTTCTTTTTTTTCTCTGTACAACAGCTTTTTTTAGAACCTTCTCCGTACAACAGCTTGGGCCGGACGAATTACGAGGAATCCTATGTGGTGGGCTGAATTATTGAATTGTGTAGAATCTTTTGCCGGCCCAGCCTCTTCTTCCTATTCGAATTTTTTTATATTTTTTCTGATTTTATAAAATTATATGATTGTTTTGTAATTTATCAAAACTATATGACAAACGCCGCAACTCACGACGGTTAGTGCCAACCGTCATGGCTTACGGTGGCTAGAGAGGCCAACCGCCCTGGGCCACAGTGGTAGGTCTACAGCAAACGGTCAGGTGGCTGCGTGGCTTAGCTGTGGGCCCACGAGAACCTACCGCCGTGGACCAGGGCGGTTAGCTTTGCGACCGCCGTGGGTCACGGTAGTAGGTCTCCACCGCCATGGCGGATGGCGGGTGCCCTGCCTATATAAAAGGCGACGGCGGCCGCCGTCCGCCCCCAGCCTCCCGCCTCCGGCCCTCCTCCCTCCCTCACTCAGGTTAGTTTTTTCCTTTTTACTAATTAGTTTATTTAATTTAGAATTAGTTTAGATAATTTAGAAATTAGCTTTTTATTTTATAAAATTGAGAAATTAGTTTATTTAGTTTAGAAAATTGGTTTATGTAGTCTGGAAAATTTAGAAATTAGTTTAAATTAGTTTTTAGTTTAGAAAATTTAGAAATTAGTTTTTTAGTTCAGAAAATTTAGAAATTAGTTTATTTAGTTTAGAAAATTTAGAAATTAGTTTATTTAGTTTAGAAAATTTAGAATTTGGCTTAGAAAGTTTATAAATTAATTTCTTTAGTTTAGAACATTTAGAAATTAGTTTAAATTAGTTTCTTTGGTTTAGAAAAATTATTTTATTTGGTTTAGAAAATTAGTTTTTTGGCTTAGAAAGTTTAGAAAATAGTTTAAATTAGTTTATTTCGTTTAGAAAATTTAGATATTAGTTTAAATTAGTTTGTTCGGTTTAGAAAATTACTTTATGTGGTTTAGAAAATTTTAAAAATTACTTTATCTGGTTTAAAAAATTTAGAAAATTAGTTTAAATTAGATTATTTGGTTTACAAAATTTAGATATTAGTTTAAATTAGTTAACTGGTTTAGAAAATTTTGAAAATTACTTTATTCTGGTTTTGAAAATTTAGAAAATTACTTTATCTGGTTTGGAAAACTTATAAACTTAGTTTAAATTAATTTATTTGGTTTAGAAAATTTAGATATTAGTTTAAATTAGTTTATCTAGTTTAGAAAATTTATAAAATTTCTTTATCTGGTTTAGAAAGTCTAGAAAATAGTTTACCTGGTTTAGAAAATTTAAAAATTAGTATAAATTTAGAATTATCTTTATTTGTTATTTTACTTTTAATTTGTGTACGCAGCTGCAGCTATGGCTCAGGCGCCAGCAGAGTACGTGCAGCTAGAGCTGTTGGATGCTAGGGTCGACATCAAGCACCGCTTGTACCTGACCACCGTTCTCGGAGCGGATCTTGGGCATGTACGTGCTCGCACTACGCGCACGTTGATGCCGATACACGACCTTTGGGTTCCCAAGTATGTGAAATGATGCTCTGTTAATGTATTTATCTTCCTTTATACTTATGTTTGTACTAATAAAGTAACCTTATTTGTTTTAGGCTACACGCTACAGGACTACTGCCTCTAGCGCGGTGAGTCGAGGGGGACAAGCTGCGGGACACGGTTCCTCGGAAGGATCGCATGACACGGTTCCAGTTCGACTTCTCCCTGCTCCGCGCACTTCTGGACCACTGGAGACCCGAGACACACACGTTCCACATCACCGTCGGCGAGCTGGCACCGACTCTTCAGGACACGTCCCTCTTGATGGACCTTCCTTGTGAGGGCGAGGCGATGGAGGCTATGGACATCTCGACCACTTGGCGTGAGGACTTCCTCGCTCGGTTTACGAACGTTCCTCGGAATGATCGCGCCGCCGTGTCGTACTAGCCATTCGCAAACTCTCACGGACCCACCTTGGTCTGGTTGCAGCAGTTTAGCGTGCGTACCTTAACCTCTTATTTTTCTTCATTTTTATAGTTGTGGAGACAATGTAACGAACGTTTGATTTTGTTTGTACAGGCATATTACCTAGCAGATGATGCGCAGCCCGAGACAATCAACAGGTTCCTGGAGGTGTACCTGTTGTGCCTGTTTGGGTTTGTGATGTTCTACCGTTCTCATGGAGACGCGGTGTCGAAGTTTCCCCTACGCTCGGAGGATCGCCCAAGCGCCCTTGGACGCAGTCCCCCAGATCTGTTGGGGCTCCGCTGTTCTTGCCGGCACGTACAGGGGCCTGTTCACGGGGGTGTCGAAGGGTCGTTCAGAGAAGGCGATCCTTGTCGGGGCACCTTTCCTTCTGCAGCTCTAGTGCCACGAGCGCTTTACGATTGGTCGGCCAGTCGTCGACCTCAGGGCGTACGAAGACCTGCCTGAGGGCCACGACCCCGCCGTCCGTTTCACCATGGGCTCGCTGTGGTGCCTGCGGACGATAATTACTTACCTTTCACTTTCAATTTGTATCTGCATTTTGTTTGCTCAATTCGCATTTAGGGTTCACATTTCGTTTGTACGCAGACCTCGTACGTTCATGAGTAGACGAAGAGGGCGTACAAGGACTTCGTCGGTCAGTTTGACTCTCTCACGGACGACGACATCAGGTGGACGCCTTACACAGAGCAGGCTATCGCGGCCTGCACACCACATGACCTCTCGTCTTTGTGCTTCCGGGACCAGCACTACTGGAAGACGAAGATGCCCTTAGTGTTCGACATCTACGTGGAGGAGTACGCTGTCCACAGGGTGATGAGGCAGTTCGGCCTCTACCAGGGGTCGCCTCTGCCTGTTGCGCACACTGTTACTCCCGACACCCATAGGTAAGTTGTGATCAATTTCTAAATTAAATTCCACATACGAAGATTGAGCCGCTGACAAATCTGTTTAATTTGTGATAGGTGGTCTCAGAGGGGAGTTGCGACGACGACTTCTTGGGCTGACAGGATCCAGCTGTACGTAGATGCTTGGGCTGCCGCTGCCGCGCCGGAGAACGTCGTCACTAAGGACCGGCCCCACGACGACAGGGCGTGCGAAGCGTACATCCAGTGGTACACCCCAAGGACTCGGACGCGCGTGATGTACGTTCCACCGCAGCCACCAGCGCCGGTTCCGGACGTGGCGAGGATCCTTCCTTCTGTCACGTACCCGGTGCAACGGGATTAGAACTACGACTCGGTGGTGAGTTTATGGATGCAACAAAACTTTTTTATGCTACTAAACATTATAACATTTACTAATAATTTTGTTTGTAGTACAACATGATTGCAGACATTTCACACATTTTAGGGGAGGCGAGGATGAAGCTGCACGTCATGGGATATCAGGAGATCGAGCAGACGTGGTAGAGGATGCACGGTTTGACCATGAGGTTACTTGCCGCGGTCAACTACGGCGGTAACGTGGCTCTACCTCTTTTTCCACGTTACCCCCAGTCGTCCTCCGGCTCCGCCTCGACTGGTCGTTTGTACCAGGCACCGTCATCCTTGTCACGCCCACCCTTCCTGGCCAGTTTCTCGGCTCCGTCGTTTGTGCTGCGCCCTCCGGTGCATCCCTAGAGGATGCATCCTCTAGTGAGACCAGGTCCTTCCCTATTCCCTCAATCTGCACATACTACGCTAGCAGCAGCACCACCAGCACGAGCACTAGCAGTAGTAGCAGCAGTAGCACCACCAGCAGCACCATGAGCACCACCACCAGTAGCAGCAGCACCTGCAGCAACAACAGCAGGAGATGTTCCTTCCTCGTCCACTGACGCTACTCTTCAGTCAGGTAATGACCACAATTCTATCTCTAACCACATACAAATACAAGATTCTTTTAAATACGATACATGATTTAATAATACTTCTTGTTCCAGCTTACGATGGCAGCGACACTGCTGACTCGACCCTAGATGGAGAGGAGCAGCTGATGGGTTTCGACGACTTCAGCTACGACTAATTCGACTACTTGCGTGGCACCAGGACGCAGGAGGAGCTTGGAGGGTCACAACTACCAGGCCCACCAGCCACGGGGACATAGGAGGCACTACAAGAAAATCATTGACTAGTGACGCAATCACATTTTAGCGTCATTGATTTATGACATTCCTAGCTGATGTCGTTATTAAATTTTACTTCCGAGCAAATTTAGTAACAAAACTTTCATCATAATGGTTGGTACTATAGCCGAGCATTCCCTATTCCAAGCTAGTTTTGTGACGCCATAAGCTCCGCAACAATGTCATAAACCAACTTTGGTCCCACATGTAAGAATTATTTTAAAAATAGAGTGTTCCAAGTGGTCATAAAATTTGTAAGGGTCCCACATGTAAGCGTTCTTTCAAAATAGAGTGTTCCAACTCGTCGTAAAATTTAATAGGGTCCCACAAGTCAATCTAGTAAAAAAGGGAGGAAAATTAAAAGGATACAATGTCAATAGCAGGGGTCGAATCCGGGACCTCTGATTCTGAAGGGGAAGGCACCTACCACTGAGAAATGCTGCAGTTTGTGTTATTTGAGCCAAGAAGATATTTTATATTAGTTTATTTGTGTTTATATTTATTTGAATGGCCCATGTAAGTTAAAGTAGATAAGTATGGTAGTAAAACAAGGAGAAAATGTGCTCCTCCCGTGGGTCGAACCTATTACCACTCGAAGGCGAATTTTTTACATTGACCAGGTCCCACCTATAAATTTTAGGTGAGTCTTTAGTATAAATCGGTAATTCGAAGGCGAAAGACTTCACTGTCTTCACAAAGACTCTCGACTTTTGCTACGTAGATCAGCAATGGCTCGTGGCACTAATGGTGGATCCTAGTGGCAACGGGAAGATGGTTGCGCCGCCACATCCAAGTAATGAGAGGATGAAACGACATGATGAGGTCAGTCCTCTGGTTTGAGCCGCTATATGTTCCTTTATCTTCCAAGGGTTGGGGATATCGAGATTTATGGATATGGAGTATTGATGATCATAAATGTTAGATTCAGATTTCATTGTACCCTTAGATATGCACTTCGATTGGTCTTAGAAGTTGATAGGCTATAGACAATCATAGGTCTTAGATTCAGTTAGTTTTCAGTTTGCATCGTTTGATGGATTGATAGGTTCTTGTATTTTTCTACCTTCCAAAGGTGCTTGAAGCCACTAAAGCTGAGGTGCAGAAGTTGAAGAGAGACTTGCAAGAACAACAAGTCAGCGAGCTCTAGTCACTGCAAAAGGCTCTAAATTACAAGAACTTGTATGAGCAATTGTTACAGGACAACATCACTCAGATGGAAGAGCTGACCAAATGCAGGGAATAGTGTAATCAATTGATGTAGCAGGAGAATGCCCGGTTGAATGAAATGGTATCGTTATGGCAGGACAATATTGCCCCAATGGAAGAGCTGACCAAATGCAGGGAACAATGTAATCAATTGTTGCAACAGGAGAATACCTGGTTGAATGAAATGGCATTGTTATGGCAGGACTACATTGTGCTGATGGAAGAGCTGACCAAATGCAGGGACCAGGTTAATCCGTTGTTACGGCAGGAGAATGACTAGCTAAAAGAGATTCACAAATGGATAGACCAGTGTAAGCAATTGTTAGCGGAGAATGCTGTTGGCGTTTCTTAACGTCACCACTAGTTGTACACCTAGAGGGAACATATAAGGGCAACCAGGTATACTGCAAGCGCACGAAAATACCGATATAGCACTTCTCCCTAGGAGTATTCCAAAGGGTATCGAATCCAAGGAACGATGTGCACTATCTTCTACTCTAGTATAGATGGTCCAAGGACACCAAACCCCTGCTAAGGTTGAGAGGAAGATGGAAAGGATCCTGCTAATAGCGTGCAGAGTTGAGAACAGCCTCTCAATTAGGAACTCTCGTTTCGGACACCGGCCCCTCCTGGCTATAACAGTTGGTTCACGGCAAATGGTTGCCTACACGCTGTATCCGAACGTGGGGGATTTCAGAGGGTCCAACGGCTGTCACTACCGCGGCCTACCCCAAGACAAACCGTGGGATACAGGGCATTCGAAGGATAACCCGTAGTCTAGACACCACGTCTACACCACCGATTACTACTATAGCACGACTACGTCTGGCACCCCGTAGAAACACTATAGCACTCCGTATAAATATGGAGTGACGAACCCACGAGGGAGAGACCCGAACTCACTCAGGTATACGCTATGCTATGCAAGGGATCACGGATGAACTTGATCTAGATTAGGATATAGGAGCATCTACTTAACTCTAATTAAACTAGCATGCATACAAACATGATACAAACTTAGGTGTTTATAACAAAAGATCAAGGGTCGTGTTCGTGAAGAACACAAGCCTCTAACTTATGAACAAACACAAAAGTATGAGAAACTTTGAAGGACCGAATAGGGCGACCAGAGAGGGGGGGGAGTGAATGGGAGCCGAAAAAAATTCTTCCCGAAGGTCGAACTCGGCCTATACCCCGATTGCCACTCCAAAAGCCCGCACACACAAGGAAGCTCCAAACAAGGCACACACAAGCCTACGAGAACAAGAGACAAGCCTAGGAGCAGGGAGCGGAAGCACCAAAGCAAGAACCAAAGGACTTAGGCACTGCTGCGAAGTCCCTGGCGGACTGTCCGGGGTGATCGGGCGGACCGTCTGCGTGGAGGGCGCGGACCGTCCGGAAGGTCACGGCGGACTGTCCGTAAATGCCACCCGATCCACCAGAGATGCAAGCCAAAATTCGGACCGTCCGTGGAGGTCACGTGGACTGTCCGCCAGTGTCGCGGACTGTCTGTGAGGCCTAGGCGAACTATCTGCCAACCTCGCTGAAAACCCCAGGCAAACCACAGAGCACCCCAGACAAAATCTTGGCCGCGCGGACCATCCGTGACACCCTCGCGGACTGTCTGCCAAACCCCACTCAACAAAAACCTCGGGCCAAAACGGATCGAAACGAAGACGCTCAAGAACACGATGAACACGGGACGAACCCTAGGCGAACTCGCTCCTCGCGGACCATCCGCGACCCTCGAGCGGACCGTTCGCGACACGCAGACAGAGCAGAAATAGCCCGACCCCGCGAGGTCGACTCTCCCAATCCATCACTGGATCTCCCAAATGCCAAAAGCTCTTGAGACAAGATTTGGGGGAGATGATAAGCAACACAAGATGATGCTATGCCCCAAAAATCTCGACCTCTAAGCCACTAAATCGCCGGAAATCGCGGATCACACGAAATCCACCAACAACTCGGGCACCAACCAAAAACGCACGAATCGAAGGCTCTCCACGGCGTTTGAGGGGTCAAGATCACACACAAAGATGCACAAGGAATCCACCCATGATCTCGTCAAAGAAATCCCAGAAGAAATGTCTCCAAAGTCACGAATCGAGCGAAGAACGAAACCCCCCAAAAATAGCCCCAAAAATGACACGAAAATCACAGAGGACTAGGAGATCACCGCAACGCCGAATGCTTCCATACATCCAGAGGTCAGAGTCTGTACAAGAGTCTAGCCTAAGGAATCCAGAGGGAAAAGAAGCAGTTCAGAGAAATCTACTGGGGGAGAAAGCCCTAGAGTCCAAGAGAGAAAGATGCCATCCACCTCTCCGCTATTTATACGAAGTCCATTAGAGGGAGGTAAATGACCACGCTACCCCTACTGCTGGAAATGAAGATACAACCCCTCAGGGGCATTTTGGTCAAGACTTCATCGGACGGACACGCTTCCACCGCGGTTTCGCTTCACCTCGACGCAAACCCCGCGATCACGCCACGTGCCCTCCGCCTCGAAGCTTCCCGAAGCTCCCGGATCACCGTCTCCGTCGCCTCGGGCCTCCGGGCTTGGTTTTGAGGCCCAAACCAAGAAACCGTCCACCGAGGGTTTTGTGGGCAAACCAACAAACCCCGCGTGCAAGCTTCAGGCTCCAACCGCTACCTTGCACCGGCCCATGTTCACGACTTCAGCCCGCCAGTCTTGCACCACACGGCTCGCACTTGACCCCATCGGCCACCGGGTCCATCGAACCAAGCCTACTTGCCACGCCATCACGCGGAGGCCGCCATGGCTCAGGCCTTTCGCGCTTGTTCTTCACCTGCACCCACATGAGTCAAGCCGCAACCTGTACCTGCACACTTAGCCAAGCATCAGTCCACACAATGTTGTCAATTACTCATCACTAAGGAGTGACCCTCCACTGGTCCTCGGACACACCTGGTCCTCAATCTCCCCCTTGATGAGTGCATTGACAACACCCATAGTAACCATGATAGAGAAAAAGAAAAGAAAACAACCACGAACACAAACCTCCAAAGCAAGTGATCCAAAGCCAAAGAACAAGCGAAAACTCGATCACTCACCAATCCAAGTCCCGCCCCCCTAAGACAAGGGCAACGGCTCGACATAGCCGAGACAAAACAAAGCTCACAAGGAGCACACCACAAAGCACAAAACTCAGGCAAACCAAAGGAGCTCCCCCTGCACATATGCAAACTCCCCCTGAGCAAATGCAATCTCTTCTTCTCAAATTTTTCTCCTCACATGCAACATCTCACAAATATGCATACCAAATTTCCACAAAAGCTCCCAATGCATGGAAATTCTCCCCAAATGCATACAACATCTCCCCCTTGTTGACAATGCATGAATCAAGGTATATGATGCTCTTCCCCTTTATTTTCATGAAAAATGCATGTCAAAGCATATGCATAGTCTACTAAGCTTCTCAAATATACAAAGAGCACAACCAAATGCTACATATGAGACATAGAGCAAGCAAAGTAAATATGGTGTAGTTAGCACATTGCCATCAAGAAGGTAGAGACATATAAGCATGTGACATGGCTAAAAGCATTTTGAAGCAATTTTCACAAAGAAACACTCATCTCATGAGCAAGACCCTATCTATGCCAATTTGAACACAAAGGCACTAGATCATTCAAAATTTATGCAAGATCACAAATTCTCATTGCAAGATCATTATAAACGCCCACAAGCTACTCAAGTCATGTTAAAGCCACTGAGCCATGTGTCTACTTCTTAAAATGAGACTTCTCATGGTAGACAACATGCTACGGTTTAGCACCCAAGATATGATTATCAAAACATAAAACATGATTAGGAGCTCATTTTTCAAGCACAAGGCAATTCATACACCAATTTCATTTTCAAGATTAAACATGGTACATGAAGTGCCTTTGCGGCAAAAAGAAGCTTATGCTCCTCCCCAAGCAAGCAAAAGGGCTAAACATTTACAATGACAAAGGGTCTTTGACCCCAAGCCAAGAGAATATGATCCTCAAGCACAAACTGAGCATGATATAAGCATTTGAGCACAAATTTAGCAAAGACAACCATCTACTCATGAGAGAGGCAATTTTATCATTTTTACAAACAAAACGCTATCTCATCATACAGATATGGCAAAACCATCAAGAGCATAGCATTTACATCCACAAATTACCAAACATGCACATATCTCATCCATAGCACATCAGTGATCAATGTATATAAGAGAAGCTCAATCCTAGCTCAAGTGATCCAAAGATGGCTATCCTACCAAGTTTTGTACAAAAAGTAAAATGCATGAAGGAAATGCAACAAAATGAGACATATGACACATATATACATGAGTAGCTCCAAGACCCAGCTAGAAAGGAAAGCACAACCCAAGCTCACCCCGCAAGTGTTGGCGGCTGATTTTCACTCACTTCTTACGCGTCAAACATGTACCTTTTGGCATGGAAAATGATCATCAACACTAGAATAGGGCTTAAACTAATCATTTCCACAAGTGTTGGTGATTATGCAAATACAGGTAAATAGCACTAGAAAGAGGAGTAAAAGCATGAGTCTTTGATCCAAGCCTTTCAAGTCCAGCCAATGAGGGGATGCCACCTAAGATTCCCATGGATCACTGACGTCATCAATCCAAGAGAAGTGAGCCTGACGAATCACGAAGCGCCACATGGACATCACATGGATTCAAGGGCCTACTTATCCCCCGAAACCGTCGAGAAACTTGGCATGCACGGAGGACAGGCATTAGGGCCCACCAGTCAGCCACCACGAGGAAGCCTAGGGTGCCACGTGGCCCCTGGGGTTCGGCCGAACCGACCTTGGTTCGGCTGATCTAGGGCCTCCATGTGTCACCTCCTGATTGGCTCCTGGTTGCAGCTCCGGGCATTTAGGGGCACTTGGAGCCCCGAAGCAAGCATCTTCCCCCTCTATAAATAGGAGGGTAGGGGCTCCATTTTGGAACACACTCTTCTCCTCCTTCTCTTCATTTTGGCTTGAAGCCTCTCTCTTTAGGAGAGGAGAGCTCTTTGTATAGGATTAGTGCTAGGAAGTGAGGTGGGAGGCTTGAGGCCATGTCATGATTCATGACATCTTCCTCAAGAACGATCCTCAGCGGTGCCTTTGTTCTTCAACTAGACTAAAGTGAGTATTTCGATATTTCCTATTTAGACTAAAGTCGTATGCATGCTTAGAATGTTGTCTTCTTGTGTTCTTCGTTTGTTCTTGGTTTAGAGGCTTGTGTTCTTCGAACATAACCCCTTTTGATCCATTAGGACTTAGATCATAAGTTGCATCTAGTTTGCCTACCTGTCTAATTAGAGTAAAGTGAAGCTCCTGCATGTGTCTAGTTAGATCAAAGTGCATTCGTGATCTTGCATGAGTGATAGAGCATACCTTGAGCTAGTGCAAGTATCTCCCTCGCGGATTCGTAGGAATAGTGAGTGGTGTAGACGAGGTGTCTGGACCATAAGCTACCCTTCGAAGACCACGTACGATCGTAGCGTAGAGGTAGGCCGTAGTGGTGACAGCCTGTTGGACCCTTTGCAACCCTTTTACGTTGCGTACCGAGTTGGGCTCGAGCCAGCACAAAGGCCGTGTGCCTGGTGCCCGAAGTGAGTGTTATACCTGAGAGAACGTTACTAGACTCTGCGCTCGGTCCGAGCAGATCCTTTCTACCTATCCTATCCATCAGAGTTGTGTCCTTGGATCATCTATACTAGAAGTAGGAGATAGTGCACACCATTCCTTGGATTGGATACCCTTGGAATACTCTCCTTCCTTGGGGAAGTGCTACAGCGGTATTTCCGTGCGCTTGCGGTATACCCGGTTGTTCTTATCCACTCCCTCTAGGTGTACAACTAGTGGTGATGTTAAGAAACGCCAACAAGCATTTCTGGCGCCGTTGCCGGGGAACGGTTGCTGTATCTATCTTTGAACCTAGTGGTCCTTGTATTTATCTTTTTTGTTTTCTTCTACCTTCACCCCTGTTACCCAGCGAGATATCCTTTTTGTTTCTTTTCTTCTACCTTTACCCCCGTTACCCTTTGAGATGCCTTCTTGTCAAAGCCTCTCCACCCCTAGGGGCGAGTTCATCTTAGAGCAACCATCAACTTCCTCATGTTGTTGCGAGCATCGTCCCGGCTTTATAGCCATGGTTCGGAAGCGACCTTTCTCTGGAGCGATCAGTGACGATCCTAATGTTCATTTAGAGGAGTTCGAGGACTTGTGTTCGTTCTTGGTAATTCTAGGTATGACACAGGAAACTTTGAGGTGGAAATTGCTCCCTTTCTCCCTCGTAGATAGAGCGGAGCAATGGTAGACCCACACAGCAGAGCATGTGAATAATTGGGGAGAGCTACGAGAAAACTTTTGTGGCTCGTTCTCCCTTTATGAACGCATAGAGCTCTTGCCGTGTGAACTCCTTGACTTTGAGCAATTAGAGGGTGAGTCCATAGGTGCAGCTTGGGCTAGGTTCCTATGTCTTATGACATCTAGCTCAGCCATGTCTATACCTGATGATATAGCAACGTATACCTTTTATACTCATATAGACATGGAATCTGCACGAGAGCTCAACCTTTTAGCTGGAGGTTCGTTCGAAGACCAAACTCTAGTGGAAAGAAGAGAGATCCTAGAATTCTGTTTAGAAACCTCTTCTTCCCATATTGTTTACAACGAACCCGATCTGGAGTCTGAGTTGGTCCATGAGAGTCTCTCAATAGCCGAATTTGAGCTTTCATTCTCTGAATTCCTTGATTCCTCTGTTGAGCCCTCTCCCGAACCACGAACATCGAAAGAAGAAGAAATTCAACCTTCGGAGTTCTCTTCCCGATTTGAGGATGATCCTTCTCGAAACATCAGAAATACCTCAGATCACTCTTGGCACGAGAAGCCTACGGCATCGTTGGACCTTTATAAGGTCCTCGATGAAGTTTGGAATCTTGGGACGATAGTGGATTGGTCACCTCAGAAGCATACATCCGAAGCAATTCGGGTTAGCTCGACTTCCACGATCATCCACTGTTCCATGAGAGGAAACATTGTAGATGCTATGCATGACCCTACTATTGGGGCTTGCATCATACCAGAGACCCTTTTGGATACTCTGGTGGGTGATATGCCCTTGATCCCGACTGATGGACTTTTCCATAGCCCCAGGTGGCGCTGTGTTTATCCATGTCGAGGGATTGCTAGGGACGTGCCGATCACCATTGATGACAAAGAGGTGCGATTGGATTTCCACGTCTATGACATCGTGGATTTTGATCTTCTCCTAGGTTTCCTCTTAGAAAGACTTCTTGTTAAATCTCAGGGAAACCCAGAAGAAGAAAAGCTTAGGGAAACCATTTCTGTCCATGCTGAACCATCTAGACATCCTCTGACAGAACCTTTCCCTAGACCTACGGTATCTCCTTCGCCTCCCGATCCTCCTGACGAAGCATTTCCTGAGGAGGCCATGAAGAAGGAATGGCCAGATGGAGCGATATGCTTTTCTGAAGCATTTTGGGATAGTACACCCTCTCTGGTTATTCCTTGTTCTGTGAGAGGGATTGCCATAGAGGCTCATTATGACCCCATCATGGAGGTTAACATCATGCCATGGCACTTAGCAGAAACTCTTTTAGGCAAAGTTCCGCTAGCACCATCCGACATGCTCCTCGAGACTTGCCCCTTTGGGCATGTTCTTGAATGTCGGGGGATTGCAAGTGTCGTGCCACTCATCATAGACGAGATTGAGGCTGGCTTAGACTTTCACATCTTCGATGTCCTCGATCCTGATCTACTCCTAGGCTCCCCGCTTGAGAAATTCTTTGAGGAATCCATAGGGAGCCTAGATGGTAATCTTGGGGAAGCCACTTACGCCACTGCTACCCCTTGTTTGGGACATCCCATGGCACGGCTTTTTCCACAGAAAACCCGCTCGAGAAGATGACGCATACATCTCCGTTCGCATCATCTGAGCCCATTCTCATTGAGGTTGTAGAATGTTCTACCCCTCATCAGGGTGCCTCGGTAGACTCTCTTCACCTTTGTGAAGGCGAACGATCGTCACCATTCTCGACCGAGTTTCAGCCTCTTCCCACTGGCCCGTATCATGTTGCTTTCGATTATGATCGAGAGTTAACACCGAGCTTCCACGATGACTCTCTTGAGATGGAGAATTCATGGGCCATGGAACCTTTCGAGGCACTGACTCTGGAGTCCGGAGGAAAGGATTCCACGCACGAGCATGGTAGTTTCATCCTTGATCTACCACATAAACCATGCTCGCATCATGCCACTCTAGAGTCAGTCACGCTTAGTGCACTGAGCACATACGAGGGCTACAACCACATTCTAGTCCTCTATTGCAAAACTTTTGGAAGGTTGATTGTGGATGCATATGTTTACCATAAGCATTGCAAATTTCGTGTGTGCACTGTGGCACTAACCTTGTAGCTGAAGCTTCACTGATACATCAAGGATTGGTGGTGAGACGGGAATGACACCACCAACGATAGCTGCAAGATGAAGTTCCCATGGTCGAGCTTATGACCTTAAATAAACAAAGCACTCCCAGGAGATAGCCTGGATTAGGTTAGGTTTTATTTCCCTTCTCGAATAAAAGCAAGAACATGTTTTTAGGATAAGTTGTCCTTCAGGTATTTTTGGTCACTAACCTTTCAGGTGGAGATTGAAAAGAAAGATGGACAGCTGATGCCTACGAATATGTGAGCCACATCCGCTGCAACACCTAGGTAAGTTTTGGTGAGGGAACATTTACAAGAGGAAGCTTGATCTCCACACACATGAGTTTTGTTGCCTAGCAATGCAAACTTCAAGTGTGGGGGAGGTATGTGAGCATCTTGAGTAAAGTTTCTCATCTACCAAATCTTATCTTGGTGTGGCGATGATGTTAGCTCTTGCATCTTGCCCACTAGCTAGGTAAGTCCTGCTTTTGACATTAGACAAAGCCCTTCCGCGAGGTTCCCGAGGTTCACCGTCATATTCTCATGCTTATGTTCCTTTTGGTAATAGCTTGATTATGCTTTCGTGCCTCCTTTATCTTTGTTCATATGCTCTGGTTTAAATGTTTGAGTATACACGCATTCATAGATTGTTTTAAATTAAGCATGGTGCTTAGGTTAAAATTGTCTTCTTCAGTCAAAACAAGACATGGTGTCGAGTTTTGATTGATGAGCCTTAGAGTTATATTTTCATAGATCTTAGTTGCATGTGTGTGGACTAACCCCTGCAGAGAATTGTCAAATTTGAATGGGTAAGTCATCGAGCTAATTTCAAATGGGAAGGTAAGTTGAGGTTTTAGATTCATGTTGCACAACATCCATATGTGGTACATATGACCTCTCAAAGGTCCAAGGTAAGTATATTTCCCTTTGGGTATGAAGTGTAATCTTGGTCTAACCCTTTCGAGCAAATGACATGGTGACAATAAAAAACCCAAAAATATTTGAATTTGAATAAAGGCTCTATGGTTCTTGAACCAGTAGAGTCCCTCTTTTGTTTCCACTTTTTGTTTGAAGAACAGCACCAGGATCAACCACTAGTGTGGGGGAGTTCTCTCAAGTTCATCATCATATACACTCGAGAACTCCCACACAGGCGCTGCACAACATCGACTACGCCTTCATGACAAGAGCAAGGTAAACTAGATTGACCCGGCTGCCCTCTGGTCAGCCGAATCACCCTTGGTCTTCCTTGATCTCTTATCCTTCAGAAGCGATGGTATGTGCAACCTCTATCTCACTCTATCCTATTCATGAGTTTGATTGAATTTCAATTCATAACCTTTATATCAAACTCAGCAATTTGTGCTATGCTTGCTCTACATGATTCCTGAAGTTGGATTGCATATGTTTTATTCCTTACTTATCATCTTGATGCTTGTGAACAAATATCATTAGGGAACTCATGCTTATCTAAGTAGTTGGTGTTTGTGATATGGTTTGATGATATGATCTTCGCTCTGAATGTTTGAGTGCTTGGGAATTTTATTTGAAAATCATGAAAACCCCTTGCAAAGCTCCTCTTTGATATGCCACCGTCCCACTAGAGCCATATGATATTCATAGTTGAAAACCTTTTACTCATATGCTGCTTGTTATTGCATTGAGCTTTATCAAATTCTGTGACCCTTGTGAGAATTCTTTTCACTACTTTCGTGATCAAGATTCATGTGCACACCACCTATTTCCCCTTGCTATGCTTCTACACTGGAAGTTAGCACTGTATCATTCATCCGTTTCGTAAAAAAATAAAGCTCCATATGTGGTGTGACATCTCTCTCCAAAAGTATCCTTCAAAAGAGACATGGGCTAAAAAAAGAGAGAAAAGAATGAATAGTCCATGCCCAAAATAAAGGAGAAATAAGAGAGAGATGAGATCATGCAAAAAGGGGTTCCATATCATAGATGGTAATAACTAGTATCCATTCCGGAGCTAGTGTTTGCCTTACCATCACCTCAACTTCCATCATATGCGTATGGTAATATCTAGCACCCATTCCAGGCCTAGTATCCACCTTACCATACTCACCATATCCATACATGTGCACATCTTGATCTGATGGTATGATTTGATTTTCTCTGTGGATCCAGTCTTTGATTTTGCAATATGTGTGATACAAGTATGCCTTATCCTTTATCCTACCCTGAGCTCCACATATAGCCATCATTAGTAGTAGGGTGAGGAAAGGCGATCTAATGCCTTAGTAAGGACATATACACATTAAGTGATCTGAGAGAATCAATGAGGAGAAAAATCTATTGCAAAACCCCAAGTTCTTAACATGATGAGCAGGAGTGACTTGATTCATGACCGTTCCATCTCTCAACTGTCCAAGATTGCATGATAGACACATCAGAGTTCACAAGTACAAGGTATGGTTTGGAATATCTCTTATGCTCGTTTCATACCTTTGGATGTCATGTCTCACTTTGATCTTGTTCTTCCCTTCACTCGGGACGAGCAAAGGTCGAGTGTGGGGGTATTTGTTGGCGGCTGATTTTCACTCACTTCTTACCCATCAAACATGTACCTTTTGGCATGGAAAATGATCATCAACACTAGAATAGGGCTTAAACTAATCATTTCCACAAGTGTTGGTGATTATGCAAATACAGGTAAATAGCACTAGAAAGAGGAGTAAAAGCATAAGTCTTTGATCCAAGCCTTTCAAGTCCAGCCAATGAGGGGATGCCACCTAAGATTCCCATGGATCACTGACGTCATCAATCCAAGAGAAGTGAGCCCAACGAATCACGAAGCGCCACATGGACATCACATGGATTCAAGGGCCCACTTATCCCCTTAAACCGTCGGGAAACTTGGCATGCACGGAGGACAGGCATCAGGGCCCACCAGTCAGCCACCACGAGGAAGCCCAGGGTGCCACGTGGCCCCTGGGGTTCGGCCGAACCGACCTTGGTTCGGCTGATCTAGGCCCTCCACGTGTCACCTCCAGATTGGCTCCTGGTTGCAGCTCCCGGCATTTAGGGGCACTTGGAGCCCCGAAGCAAGCATCTTTCCCCTCTATAAATAGGAGGGTAGGGGCTCCATTTTTGAACACACTCTTCTCCTCCTCCTCTTCATTTTGGCTTGAAGCCTCTCTCTTTAGGAGAGGAGAGCTCTTTGTATAGGATTAGTGCTAGGAAGTGAGGTGGGAGGCTTGAGGCCATGTCATGATTCATGACATCTTCCTCAAGAACGATCCTCAGCGGTGCCTTTGTTCTTCAACTAGACTAAAGTGAGTATTTCGATATTTCCTATTTAGACTAAAGTCGTATGCATGCTTAGAATGCTGTGTTCTTGTGTTCTTCATTTGTTCTTGGTTTAGAGGCTTGTGTTCTTCGAACATAACCCCTTTTGATCCATTAGAACTTAGATCATAAGTTGCATCTAGTTTGCCTACCATTCTAATTAGAGTAAAGTGAAGCTCCTGCATGTGTCTAGTTAGATCAAAGTGCATTCGTGATCTTGCATGAGTGATACAGCATACCTTGAGCTAGGACCAGTATCTCCCTCGTGGATTCTTAGGAATAGTGAGTGGTGTAGACGAGGTGTCTGGACCATAAGCTACCCTTCGAAGACCACGTACGATCGTAGCGTAGAGGTAGGCCGCAGTGGTGACAGCCTGTTGGACCCTTTGCAACCCTTTTACATCGCGTACCGAGTTGGGCTCGAGCCAGCACAAAGGCCATGTGCCTGGTGCCCGAAGTGAGTGTTGTACCTGAGAGAACATTACTAGACTCTGTGCTCGGTCCGAGCAGATCCTTTCTACCTATCCTATCCATCAGAGTTGTGTCCTTGGATCATCTATACTAGAAGTAGGAGATAGTGCACACCGTTCCTTGGATTCAATACCCTTGGAATACTCTCCTTCCTTGGGGAAGTGCTATAGCGGTATTTCCGTGCGCTTGCGGTATACCTGGTTGTTCTTATCCACTCCCTCTATGTGTACAACTAGTGGTGACGTTAAGAAACGCCAACAGCAAGCGAGTGAAAGTGACTTGGTCAAGCGGTTTGGTGAAAATGTCAGCTAGCTGGTCTTGGGTAGGGACATAAGACAAAGATATGTTTCCCTTCTCCACATTGTCTCTCAGGAAGTGGTACCTCACTTCTATGTGTTTCGTTTTGGAGTGGAGGACATGATTTTTGGCTACGCTTATGGCACTGGTGCTGTCACAGAAAAGTGGAACCTGGGAGCACTCTTGTCCAAAATCACTCATGGTATAGGTCATCCAAAGCAGCTGGGAACATCAACTAGCAGCAACTACATACTCAGCCTCGGTGGTGGACTGGGCTACACTGGATTGCTTGTGAGATGACCAAGAGACCAAAGAAGAACCAAGGAACTGACAACACCCATAAGTAGACTTGCGGTCTAATCGACACCCAGCGAAATCCGCATCAGAAAAACCATGAAGCCTGAGTGTCGAGGAGGCAGAGTACCAAAGACCAAACTCAGGAGTGTAGTTCAAGTACCTGAAAATCCGCTTGACGGCCTGCCGATGTGAAGTCCTCGGTGAAGCCTGAAAACGAGCGCATAGACACACACTGAACTGTATGTCTGGCCTCATTGCCGTCAAGTAGAGGAGGGAGCTGATCATGCTCCGGTACTCCTTCTGGTCCACAGGTTCACCGTCCTCGTCCGCATCCAAAGCCGTAGTCGTACTCATCGGTGTAGTCAGTGGCTTGGAGTCGTTCATGCCAAACTTCTTCACCATGTCCCTAGTGTACTTCGCCTGATGTACAAAGGTCCTGTCCTTGCATTGCTTGATCTGGAGACCTAAGAAAACTGCAGCTCTCCCATCATGGACATCTCAAATTCCCTGCTCATGTCATCTGCAAAACTGGCAACAAGATCATGAGAAGAGCCACCAAAGATTATGTCATCCACGTATATCTGAACAATCAAAAGGTCATTCCCATGCTTAAGGAGGAACAAGGTCTTATCAACTGTGCCCATCACAAACCCCTTACACAGCAAAAAGCCTCTCAACCTGCCATACCAAGCTCTAGGTGCCTGTTTCAACCCATAGAGCGCTCTCTGGAGTTTGTACACACGGTGTGGGTATTTTTCACTCTCAAACCCCGGGGGTTGCCTCACATACACTTCTTCCTCTATCACCCCATTCAAGAAAGCACTCTTGACATCCATTTGGTACAACTTAAACCCTTTAGCCACGGCAAAGGCTAGAAGGATCCTAATTGCCTCCAAACGGGCCACTGGAGCAAATGTCTCCTCATAGTCTATCCCCTCCTTCTGGTTGAACCCCTGCGCCACCAACCTCGACTTGTTTCAAACAACCATCCCATTCTCACCCTCTTTGTTCTTCCACACCCACTTTGTACCTATGGGACGGCAATTTGGCGGTGGATCGACTAACACCCAGACTTGGTTTCTCTCAAAGTTTTCCAACTCCTCATGCATGGAATTCACCCAATTCTCGTCAGACAAAGCGTGTAGAATATCTTTGGGCTCGAAAGAAGCAACAAAAGCAGAGTGAGTGAAATGAGAATTGTTCCTTGACCTCGACCGTGTAGTGCGTTCATGAAGGTCACCAATGATGGTCGTCGGTGGGTGATCAACTTGTACTCGCCGGGGATCCTCTCGCCTGGACACAACCTCCCCCTCAGCAGCAGCCTCCACTCGAACAGCTTCAGTCGTAGTGGGTGTAGGGGATGGTCCGTCCTTGATCGTCGTCGTAGTAGTGGAAGTAGCACGTACACGATCAGCCGCTGGAGCATCACCACCATCATCGTCGTCGTCTCCATCTCCGTCCTTCTCATCCTCGAAGATCCTCGCTCCAATCTCCTCGTCACCTGCACACTCAAAAGCAGAAGAGCTACCTGGTTGTGTCTCGTCGAAGGTAACCTCGCAAGTCTCCATGATTCGGTTAGTATGAAGATTGAGCACACGATATGCTCTAGAATGAATCAAATAACCAAGGAAAATCCCATCCGAACATCGAGACTCAAACTTATCCAACTTTCCCTTCTTCAGAATGAAACACTTGCAACCAAAAGCTCTAAAGTGACTCACCTTGGGTTGTCGGCCATGCATCAGCTCATAAGAGGTCTTCTTCTTAAAGGCACGAAGGAAGATGCGATTTCAGACATAGCAAGCGGTATTGATCGCCTCGGCCCAGAAACGCCTAGGAGTCCTATGCTCATCGAGCATCGTCCTGGCCATCTCACAAAGGATCTGGTTCTTCCTCTCCACAACGCCATTCTGGCAAGCGACGTATCGAGAAGAGTACTGAGGATCGAGACCAAGATCACTGCAAAAGGCATCAAAATGAGAGTTCTTAAATTTCGTGCCGTTGTCACTGCGTATAGCTCGAATGGCATCACCATGTCTCTCATTCTTCAACCTCAAGATCAAGTCCGGAACAAAGCCAAATGTCTCACTCTTATCCTCTAAAAAGAAAACCCAAGAGTACCTTGAAATATCATCAACAACCACAAGAACATACCACTTCCCACCAGCCAAGCGAACACGAGCTGGCCCAACCAAATCCTCCATGTGCAACAGCTCACAAGGTCGCTCGGTCATGACAAAAGTCAGAGGGGCGTGAGAAGCGGCAACCATCTTTCCATGCCAACAAGAAGCACAAACCAAATCCTTCTCGAATTTCAGCTTAGGCAATCCTTGGACAAGATCAAGACCACTCAAGCGGGAAAGCAACTCAAAGCTCAAGTGTCCCAACCTCCTATGCCATTTCCAAAGCTCAGCATGAAAAGTCAGCACGAAAGATTTGACCCTCAGGGACGATCGTACAGACAAGATCTCCTCGAGAATCAAGCACATGAGAAGCACCTGACTTGAAACGAACCTCAAAACCTTCGTCAAGCAATTAAGATACTGACAGCAGGTTAAAACCAAGTGAATTGACCAGGGCCACACTTCTTAAGGTCACCTTGCTACTCACCTTCACCATACCTTCAGCAAGCACTCGTCCTCTCCCATTATCCCTGAAAGTGATGTACTCCCTTGTACTCACCGGGGTGAGGCTGGAGAACCACCCACGATCTCTGGTCATGTGTCGTGAGCAAATGGAGTCGATCAACCAAAAGTTTTCCAAGCCTCCCACCTGCCATCAAAAACGAGGACGAGAATGAGCAAGCGACTCAACACTAGGGTCAGTACCAAAAGTGTCAAACCAGTGCTGAGCCATTTGCTCAAAAGAAGGGTTAGCAAAATCCATCCTCCCAAAACCTCAAGGCGGAGCACTCTCACGCCTACCACCAAAGGACCTGTCACGTCTCACTGGAGGAGTACGCGCACCACGAGGGGGGAAACATGGCCCGTAGTCCATCTGAGACCCAAAGCTTCGATCGTGCCTCCCAAACTTGTAACGGTCACGAGAAGGAGCACGTCGAGCCAACTCACCACACCCAAACACAACACGCCTGTCTCTCTGAGGAAACACACCACCACCTCCACCTCCACGAGTGGGAACTGTACGCACATACACCTCACCACTAGGTAGAGGCCCTCTACAAGGCTCAGGTACACCACGAGCAAGGTAGTACATGTCCTTGTTTGCCATCTCCCTAGCAAACCGCTCATCCCTCTTCCTCCGGAAACAGAACTCATCCTTATGCCCATCCCTCCCACAATACTCACAATGGAAGCAGATTGGCACTGGCTTAGGCGGTGGCTTCTCTGTGGGCTTCTCAACACCTTTCTCTCCTGACTTCCCCTCAAACACATTACCCAGGTTGCTCACAAACTTGATGGGTTTCTGGTAATTCTCTATTTTCTGGGGGAACACTAGTGGGTCTGGAGTTGTATCAAGCTTGTTTCTCAGGTGGTTTGGCTTGGGTGCATATTTGTTCATAGGAATGGTGTGTGGTTGAGTAGGGATCTCTCCAACTTTCTCTTCTCCCTCACCACTCTTCTCAGCCCCCAACGCCTGACCATCAAACCCCTTGAACTGAGCCAACATCAAACTGAATTGTGGCTCATGCCCAGACAACCAACTCATCAATTTCCTAAGCTCATCATTTTCATCCTGCAGACGATCAACATAGTGTGCAAGTTCCATGTTTTTCAAAGCATGCATTTCACAGGTTGAACATGATGTAGGAAGAGGAGCTTTCAATGCCGCCTCAAGAGAAACAATCCTAGTGTGAGATTCATCTAGCCTAGCATGCAAAATAGGACATGATGTACAAGCTCCTAACAAAGCTGGCCTAGACTTCAATTCATCACACTCAATCCTAACCAAATCTAGTTCCTCCAAAGTAGAGGCATGCTTCTCCTTGAGAGAAGTCAAATCAGCAAGAAAAACTGAGCAATCACCGCAGTCAATTTCATCTGACACCATAGGAGCATATTTCAAAGCAGCTATCTCATTTCTAGCATCCACAAGCAAGGATTCAAGTTCAGCTACCTTGTCCTTAGTATCACCCAACAAAGACCTAAATTCCCTCTTCTCCTTGTTGGCCTTTCTAAGCACATCATCACAGTTGTCAAGCAACTCATTGAGCCTAGCATTCTCCTCTAGCAAGAAGTTGGGATCATTTCGTACCTCTTCCTCGGAGTTGGAGTTCGAGTCCGAGCTGTGCCTCCCAAACTTCTTGGAGTGCGCCATGCCGCAAAAGCCTCCTTATGCGACGAAGCTCAGGCCGGTGAAGTTTTTGCCCGTGTGCCACTTGTCCTTGCGCTTCTCTTGCTCTTCCTCGCTCCTCGAACCAGAAGAAGCATCGCTTGATGTTGAGTCGATGTCGCTTGCTCCTGCCACCATCGCTCGGGCAGTCCTCTTCTTGTGGCGGCCACTCTTCTTGTGCCTTCTCTCGCCCTTGTCCTTGTGCTTGTCCTTGTAGTCGTTCCGAGAGCGGTGCTTGTTGTAGTCGTGCTTGGGCTTGCCCTTGTAGTCGTTCTTGATCTCCATGGCTTCAGGGCATTCGGCGATGAAGTGCCCGTGCTTCCCGGACCGATAGCACATCCCCGAGCTCCGTCTTGCATTCTTGTGGTTCTCGTACATCCGCCCAAACCTCTTGCTCAACAAGACGAGATCGTCCTCGCTCAGCACACCAAAGTCCTCATCTGGCAAGGACACAAGACAAGACAAAGAGAACCCACCAGAGTTAGCGTTAGTCCTCGATCCTGAGACAAGAGCCAAACTATGAGGATCAGTGGGGCTCTCGCTCTTGGCTCTCAAGCCACGATCAACCTCTGAAGACCTGAGCTTGGAGAACAGCTCATCAAGCGAAAGCGTGTCATACGCGCTCGACTCCTCAATGGCCTCGACCTTGGCACTCCACACGGACCTATCCAGGGCATGCAAAAGCTTTATAGCTTGATCATGATCCGTGTATGGGAGCACTGTCACATTGGCCCTCATGTTGTTGACTATGCAAGTGAAGCGCTGAAACATAGCATCGGTCGACTCACCGGGGAGATGAGTGAAGTTCTCGTACTCTCTTCGGTAAGTGGAAAACATACAGGCTTGCACTTGGGCATTGCCAACATGAGCATTCTTCAACTTGAGCCAAATCTTTCCGGCCACATCTGAAGGAGCACGTCGAGCCAACTCACCACACCCAAACACGACACGCCTGTCTCTCTGAGGAAACACACCACCACCTCCACCTCCACGAGTGGGAACTGTACGCACATACACCTCACCCCTAGGTAGAGGCCCTCTACAAGGCTCAGGTACACCACGAGCAAGGTGGTACATGTCCTTGTTTGCCATCTCCCTAGCAAACCGCTCATCCCTCTTCCTCCGGAAACAGAACTCATCCTTATGCCCATCCCTCCCACAATACTCACAATGGAAGCAGATTAGCACTGGCTTAGGCGGTGGCTTCTCTGTGGGCTTCTCAACACCTTTCTCTCCTGACTTCCCCTCAAAGAAATTACCCAGGTTGCTCACAAACTTGATGGGTTTCTGGTAATTCTCTGTTTTCTGGGGGAACACTAGTGGGTCTGGAGTTGTATCAAGCTTGTTTCTCAGGTGGTTTGGCTTGGGTGCATATTTGTTCATAGGTATGGTGTGTGGTTGAGTAGGGATCTCTCCAACTTTCTCTTCTCCCTCACCACTCTTCTCAGCCCCCAACGCCTGACCATCAAACCTCTTGAACCGAGCCAACATCAAACTGAATTGTGGCTCATGCCCAGACAACCAACTCATCAATTTCCTAAGCTCATCATTTTTATCCTGCAGACGATCAACATAGTGTGCAAGTTCCATGTTTTTCAAAGCATGCATTTCACAGGTTGAACTTGATGTAGGATAGGAGCTTTCAATGCCGCCTCAAGAGAAACAATCCTAGTGTGAGATTCATCTAGCCTAGCATGCAAAATAGGACATGATGTACAAACTCCTAACTAAGCTGGCCTAGACTTCAATTCATCACACTCAATCCTAACCAAATCTAGTCCTCCAAAGTAGAGGCATGCTTCTCCTTGAGAGAAGTCAGATCAGCAAGAAAAACTGAGCAATCACCGCAGTCAATTTCATCTGACACCACAGGAGCATATTTCAAAGCAGCTATCTCATTTCTAGCATCCACAAGCAAGGATTCAAGTTCAGCTACCTTGTCCTTAGCATCACCCAACAAAGACCTAAATTCCCTCTTCTCCTTGTTGGTCTTTCTAAGCACATCATCACAGTTGTCAAGCAACTCATTGAGCCTAGCATTCTCCTCTAGCAAGAAGTTGGGATCATTTCGTACCTCTTCCTCGGAGTCGGAGTTCGAGTCCGATCTGTGCCTCCCAAACTTCTTGGAGTTCGCCATGCCGCAAAAGCCTCCTTACGCGACGAAGCTCAGGCCGGTGAAGTTTTTGCCCGTGTGCCACTTGTCCTTGCGCTTCTCTTGCTCTTCCTCGCTGCTCGAACCAGAAGAAGCATCGTTTGATGTTGAGTCGATGTCGCTCGCTCCTGCCACCATCGCTCGAGCGGTCTTCTTCTTGTGGCCGCCACTCTTCTTGTGCCTTCTCTCGCCCTTGTCCTTGTGCTTGTCCTTGTAGTCGTTCCGAGAGCGGTGCTTGTTGTAGTCGTGCTTGGGCTTGCCCTTGTAGTCGTTCTTGATCTCCATGGCTTCAGGGCATTCGGCGATGAAGTGCCCGTGCTTCCCGGACCGATAGCACATCCCCGAGCTCCGCCTTGCATTCTTGCGGTTCTCGTACATCCGCCCAAACCTCTTGCTCAACAAGGCGAGATCGTCCTCGCTCAGCACACCAAAGTCCTCATCTGGCAAGGACACAAGACAAGACAAAGAGAACCCACCAGAGTTAGCGTTAGTCCTCGATCCTGAGACAAGAGCCAAACTATGAGGATCAGTGGGGCTCTCGTTCTTGGCTCTCAAGCCACGATCAACCTCTGAAGACCTGAGCTTGGAGAACAGCTCATCAAGCGAAAGCGTATCATACGCGCTCGACTCCTCAATGGTCTCGACCTTGGCACTCCACACGGACCTATCCAGGGCATGCAAAAGCTTTATAGCTTGATCATGATCCGTGTATGGGAGCACTGTCACATTGGCCCTCATGTTATTGACTATGCAAGTGAAGCGCTGAAACATAGCATCGGTCGACTCACCGGGGAGATGAGTGAAGTTCTCGTACTCTCTTCGGTAAGTGGATAATATACGGGCTTGCAGTTGGGCATTGCCAACATGAGCATTCTTCAACTTGAGCCAAATCTTTCCGGCCACATCTGAAGGAGCACGTCGAGCCAACTCACCACACCCAAACACAACACGCCTGTCTCTCTAAGGAAACACACCACCACCTCCACCTCCACGAGTGGGAACTGTACGCACATACACCTCACCCCTAGGTAGAGGCCCTCTACAAGGCTCAGGTACACCACGAGCAAGGTGGTACATGTCCTTGTTTGCCATCTCCCTAGCAAACCGCTCATCCCTCTTCCTCCGGAAACAGAACTCATCCTTATGCCCATCCCTCGCACAATACTCACAATGGAAGCAGATTGGCACTGGCTTAGGCGGTGGCTTCTCTGTGGGCTTCTCAACACCTTTCTCTCCTGACTTCCCCTCAAAGACATTACCCAAGTTGCTCACAAACTTGATGGGTTTCTGGTAATTCTCTGTTTTCTGGGGGAACACTAGTGGGTCTGGAGTTGTATCAAGCTTGTTTCTCAGGTGGTTTGGCTTGGGTGCATATTTGTTCATAGGTATGGTGTGTGGTTGAGTAGGGATCTCTCCAACTTTCTCTTCTCCCTCACCACTCTTCTCAGCCCCCAACGCCTGACCATCAAACCTCTTGAACCGAGCCAACATCAAACTGAATTGTGGCTCATGCCCAGACAACCAACTCATCAATTTCCTAAGCTCATCATTTTCATCCTGCAGACGATCAACATAGTGTGCAATTTCCATGTTTTTCAAAGTATGCATTTCACAGGTTGAACATGATGTAGGAAGAGGAGCTTTCAATGCCGCCTCAAGAGAAACAATCCTAGTGTGAGATTCATCTAGCCTAGCATGCAAAATAGGACATGATGTACAAGCTCCTAACAAAGCTGGCCTAGACTTCAATTCATCACACTCAATCCTAACCAAATCTAGTTCCTCCAAAGTAGAGGCATGCTTCTCCTTGAGAGAAGTCAGATCAGCAAGAAAAACTGAGCAATCACCGCAGTCAATTTCATCTGACACCACAGGAGCATATTTCAAAGCAGCTATCTCATTTCTAGCATCCACAAGCAAGGATTCAAGTTCAGCTACCTTGTCCTTAGCATCACCCAACAAAGACCTAAATTCCCTCTTCTCCTTGTTGGTCTTTCTAAGCACATCATCACAGTTGTCAAGCAACTCATTGAGCCTAGCATTCTCCTCTAGCAAGAAGTTGGGATCATTTCGTACCTCTTCCTCGGAGTCGGAGTTCGAGTCCGATCTGTGCCTCCCAAACTTCTTGGAGTGCGCCATGCCGCAAAAGCCTCCTTATGCGACGAAGCTCAGGCCGGTGAAGTTTTTGCCCGTGTGCCACTTGTCCTTGCGCTTCTCTTGCTCTTCCTCGCTGCTCGAACCAGAAGAAGCATCGTTTGATGTTGAGTCGATGTCGCTCGCTCCTGCCACCATCGCTCGAGCGGTCTTCTTCTTGTGGCCGCCACTCTTCTTGTGCCTTCTCTCGGCCTTGTCCTTGTGCTTGTCCTTGTAGTCATTCCTAGAGCGGTACTTGTTGTAGTCGTGCTTGGGCTTGCCCTTGTAGTCGTTCTTGATCTCCATGGCTTCAGGGCATTCGGCGATGAAGTGCCCGTGCTTCCTGGACCGATAGCACATCCCCGAGCTCCGCCTTGCATTCTTGCGGTTCTCGTACATCCGCCCAAACCTCTTGCTCAACAAGGCGAGATCGTCCTCGCTCAGCACACCAAAGTCCTCATCTGGCAAGGACACAAGACAAGACAAAGAGAACCCACCAGAGTTAGCGTTAGTCCTCGATCCTGAGACAAGAGCCAAACTATGAGGATCAGTGGGGCTCTCGCTCTTGGCTCTCAAGCCACGATCAACCTCTGAAGACCTGAGCTTGGAGAACAGCTCATCAAGCGAAAGCGTATCATACGCGCTCAACTCCTCAATGGCCTCGACCTTGGCACTCCACACGGACCTATCCAGGGCATGCAAAAGCTTTATAGCTTGATCATGATCCGTGTATGGGAGCACTGTCACATTGGCCCTCATGTTGTTGACTATGCAAGTGAAGCGCTGAAACATAGCATCGGTCGACTCACCGGGGAGATGAGTGAAGTTCTCGTACTCTCTTCGGTAAGTGGAAAACATACGGGCTTGCACTTGGGCATTGCCAACATGAGCATTCTTCAACTTGAGCCAAATCTTTCCGGCCACATCTGAAGGACCGATTAGGCGAACCAGAGAGGGGGGGGAGTGAATGGGAGCCGATAAAAATTCTTCTCGAAGGAGATAGAGACTCCAACAAGATGAGCACGGCTTCCAATACACGTCTCCGACTCAACTACCAAAGTTGGCCAAGACCACGTAGCCACTGGAGTGCTACTGGTCCGAGGAACCAACAACTCAACCAACCGAACCAAACACCCCAAACGCACAGCGGAAAACTGAGCAGCCTGCTGTCTGTGCCACACCGGTCAGACCGATGGCTCCTGCCGGTCAGACCGATGGCACCGGTCAGACCGGTGGACTCTGCCGGTCAGGCCGGTGGCGAACAGCAGATGCACAGCAAAGTTCCAGGAAGCCTCAGTGACTCCTCTAGGCCCTGGAACAAAAACCACCACCAAAGAACAACCTACCAAGAAGGAAAACCCCTCACAAAGCCTAGCAAGACAACTCCAAACGGGCCAAGAACTGGACAGCAGGACCACGGGACAAAACCACACGAACACAGCAGTTCCCCGAGACAAAACCCACCAGGGGCTCGCACCGGTCAGACCGGACAAGAGCACCGGTCAGACCGGTCACGCCTGGGCAGCTCGGGATGAACAGCGCCCGGTGGTCAATTCCCCCAAATCCAACTCCCGATTCACTCCACGGATTCACACAAGACTTTGGGGATAGTAGGAACACCTCATGGGCACTCCATAGCCAAGATTTGGTCCACCAAAACTCGTTGAATCAAGAGGAATCGAAGGATTTCCGCCAAGAACACCACGAACCCTAGAACCACAAAAACCTCGAAATTGAGCCTCTTTACTCACGGATTTGGGAGGAGAATCAAAGGGAAAAGAACCATGAGGGGTTCATGCATACATCCCCCACCAAATCCCAAAGAGAAAGGTCTCAAAACCGCCACAAGAAATTCGCCAAGAAAGACCTCCGAAAATCACCAAAAAGGAGAAATGGGAAAGACACATCCAAGCCTTGAGGAACCACGCCGAATCATCTATACATACCAAAGAGGTTCATACAAGGTCTAGCTTGCCGTCCGATCATCCTTCCCTCTCACAAGATCTCACCATGAAGCTCTCAAGCTAGTCCTACGAAAATCCTAAGGAAAATAGGAAGAGAAAATAGGAAAACCAAATGAGCTAGGGTTCCAAGAGATGGCTGCCATCCTCTCACCACTTGGGTTATATGGAGGCAACCGAAAGACGAAAATACCCTTACTAGCTAACTAGGGATACATGCCCCTCAAGGGCGAATTCGGAAATCTTTGTCTTCGCTCCATCGGACGGATGCCCAGTGACCGCAAACTTGCTTAGCCTCGACGCAAGCCTTGCGATCCCGACGCGTGTCCTCCGCTTCGAAGATTCCGGACTGCGTCGTCGCATACCGGTCAGACCGGTGCTCCTCACCGGTCAGACCGGTACCCACCAGTCAGACCGGTCAGACCCACCGGTCAGACCGGTCTGGAGCTGCTGCACCTCCGTCTTCGGTTCTTCGGTCTTGGCTTTGTGGATCAACCAAGGAACCCAGTGGTTTTCTGGTGAACCACCGGAAACCCCGCGAACTCGGTGTAGCCTCCGCCAATCACCACTCATGACTCGGCTCCCACGTAGTCCCGGCTCGACCTTGGTTTTGAGGCTCTACCAAGAAACCGTCCATGACTTCATCTTGCTGTTCTTGCCACCATGCGGCCCGCACTTGACCCCGCTGGCCACCAGATCACTCGAACCAAGCCTACTTGTCTTCTCCACACCTGGAGGCCTCACCGGCAACGACCTTTCGCGCTTGTTATTCACCTGCACCAACACCAGTCAAGCCGCAACCTGCACCTGCAATACTTAGTCAAGAATCAGTCCACACCACGTTGTCAATCACTCATCACACCTGGAAGCAACCATCCACCGGTCCTCGAACCACACATGGCTCTCAATCTCCCCCTTGATGAGTGCATTGACAACACACACGTTTTGGTAACCAAGAGAAAAAGAAAAGAAAAGAAACGACTAAAAGAAACTCCAACAAGCGATCGAAAGCCAAAGAAAAGACAAAGAGCAAGATCACTTGAAGAAGACAAGTCTCGGACCCCTTAGGCAAGGGCAACGGCTCGACACATCCGAGATAAAACCATGCTCAAGCAAAGAGCACAAACCATCAAACCAAAGCTCGAAAACCACAAAGAGCTCCCCCTGCACACATGCAAGCTCCCCCTGAACCAATGCAACTCCCCCTGGACGAATGCATGCGAACCACTTCACAAAACAAAGCAGCTACAACAGCTCAGCTCTGACCGGTCATACCGGTCGACACCACCGGTCAGACCGGTGCTCAACATGTGAACTGGACCAGCACTCTGACCGGTCAGACCGGTGACCTCAAGCGGTCAGACCGGTGCACAACAGAGCCCAGAAATGGCTCGAAACCAGCTGAAAACCTTCTAGATGCATTCAGTAGGCCAAAACATGCTCAAACTTCTCCCCCTTGTTGACAATGCATGAATCAAGCCAAAAATGCAAAAATTGCAACCTAGAGCTTCTCAAATAGACAAAATTCAGCATAGGATGCTACACATGTCCAAATGAGCAAGTTAGATACTCTATAGCTTCGTAATGACATCAACTTCATGATCACCAAGTTTCACAACCATTGGACGAAGCTAAGATAGAATTGAGCAATTTTGCGAAAATTTACCCTCTCATGAGCAAAGTCCTAAACATGAGCAAAACATATCAAAATGGCAAAGCCACACAAACTTCATGCTAGGACAACCATTCTAAGCATAAGACCATCATAAACACCCACAAGCACCTCATGTCATGTCAAAGCCACCGAGCCATGTGCCTACTTCTAGATATGAGACTTCTCATTGGTAGGCATCATGCAACGGTTTAGCACCCAAAGCAAATAAAAATGAGCACATATGACATAGGAGCACATTTTCCAAGCAATTTACATTTCATTTTCAGATTTGAAATTGGTACATGAAATGTCTTTGCGACAAAAAGGAACTTATGCCCCTCCACAAGATCAAGCATGGGGGCTAAACATTCATGATGGCAAATGAGCCTTTGGCCCCATATGATCAAAATAAGCTATCCAACCAGAAATTAAGCATAGCCAAGCCACTAAAACATGTCAAGATCATATAAAGGCATTTACTCACAAGAGAGCATACATGTGATATTTTTCAAAAACATAGCCATCAACCATGGATATAAACCAAGATTATCAAGAGCTAAGCCAAACTAACCATAGCTTACCAAACTAGCTCACAAATACATACATATCATTCCATGGTGAACAATGTATATAGGAGAAGCTTTTCCTACACAATGCATATGATACAAAATGCATGCAACCTAAGATACAAAGATGCCTATACATCATGCTACATATACCATGCCAAATGCAAGAAATGCACAAAGGAAGGCTATACATATGCTACAAATGAGCTCCCACACACCAACTCAAGAAATCAAACAAACACCCAGCTCCCCTCACAAATGAGTGAAAGTTTCTTGATCAAGGGGTTTGGTGAAAATGTCGGCTAGCTGGTCATGTGTGGGTACATGGATCAAAGCTATCTTCCCTTTCTCTACGTTGTCTCTCAGGAAATGATACCTCACTTCTATGTGCTTGGTTTTGGAGTGAAGAACTGGGTTCTTTGCTACACTTATGGCACTGGTGCTATCACATTGAAGTGGGACATGGGTATACTCCTCACCAAAGTCACTCATGGTGTATGTGATCCAAAGGAGCTGAGAGCAACAACTAGCTGCGGCCACATATTCTGCCTCGGTAGTGGATTGAGCAACACTCGACTGTTTGCGGGAAGACCAAGACACCAAAGAAAAACCCAAGAACTGGCAAGTCCCAGAAGTGGACTTCCTATCCAACCGACACCCGGCAAAATCCGCGTCCGAAAATCCATGAAGAGCCAAAGAAGAGGACGCGGAGTACCAAAGGCCGAAGTCGGGAGTATGACGCAAATACCTGAAAATGCGCTTGACTGCTTGCCGATGCAAAGTCCTTGGAGACGCTTGAAAATGAGCGCACAGACATACCGAGAACTGGATGTCCGGCCTCGTCGCCGTCAAGTAGAGGAGTGACCCGATCATGCTCCGGTACTCCTTCTGGTCCACATGCTCACCTTCCTCGTCCGCATCAAGAGCTGTAGTCGTACTCATAGGTGTCGCCATGGCCTTGGAGTTCTCCATCTTGAACTTCCTCACAATGTCCTTGGTGTACTTAGCTTGGTGCACAAATGTTCCTTCCTTTGATTGCTTGATCTGGAGCCCAAGGAAGAACTGCAACTCACCCATCATGCTCATCTCAAATTCCCTGCTCATGTCTTCTGCAAACCTTGCAACAAGAGAGTTAGACGAGCCACCAAAGACAACATCATCCACGTATACCTGCACAATCAGGATATCATTGCCCTACCTGAGGAGAAACAAGGTCTGATTGACCTTCCCCATCTCAAACCCTCTCTCAAACAGGAACCCCCTCAACCTACCATACCAAGCTCTAGGCGCCTGCTTCAACCCGGTGGGGGTACTTCTCACTCTCAAATCCCGGTGGTTGCCTCACATACACCTCTTCCTCCAACACACCGTTCAGGAAAGCACTTTTCACATCCATCTGGTGCATTTTGAACCCTTTAGCCACGGAAAAGGCTAGAAGGATCCTAATCGCCTCCAAACGAGCTATAGGAGCAAAAGTCTCCTCATAGTCGATCCTCTCTTTCTGACTATACCCTTGAGCAACAAGCCTTGACTTGTTTCTCACCACTTCTCCTTTCTCTCCCTCTTTGTTCTTCCACACCCATTTTGTTCCAATTGGCTTACACCCTGGGGGTGGGTCAACCAATTCCCAAACTTGATTCCTCTCGAAATTCTCCAACTCCTCATGCATCGAATTTACCCAATTATGATCAGATAGCGCGTGTCCAGTGTCCTTGGGCTCAAAGGTGGCAACAAAAGCAGCATGAGCGAAATAAGAATTGTTCCGAACCCTTGACCGTGTAGTACGTTCATTCATGTCGCCGATGATTCTCGAAGCTGGGTGATCCACTTGCACTCGCCGGGGAGGTTCTCGCCTTGATGCTACCTCCCCCTCAATAGCAGCTTCGCCTTGATCTGGGTTTGTCGTTGTAGGTGTGGAAGAGGGTCCATTCTCGATCGTCGTCGAAGTAGTAGGTACATGTTCAGCCGCGGGCACCACACCGCCATCTTCATCATCTCCATGTTCATGCTCCTCCTCCTGAAAGATCTCCTCGCCAAGTTCGTCGTCACCTGCACACTCAAAAACAAGCTGACTACATGGCTGTGTCTCGTCGAAGGTTACCTCGCAAGTCTCCACGATTTGGTTAGTTTCAAGATTGAGCACACAAAATGCTCTAGAATGAGATGCGTAACCAAAGAAAATGCCATCGACAGACCTAGCCTCGAACTTGTCCAACTTCTTCCCTTTCTTCAGAATGAAGCATTTACAACAAAAGACATGGAAGTGACTCACCATGGGTGTGCGACCGTGCATCAACTCGTAACATGTTTTCTTCTTGTGAACCCTGAGGTAGATCCTGTTCGACACATAGCACGCGGTATTGACCGCCTCAGCCCAGAACCTTCTCGGAGTTCTATGCTCGTCGAGCATCGTCCGAGCCATCTCGCACAAGGTCCTGTTTTTCCTTTCCACCACGCCATTCTGGGGAGGCGTATACGGACTCGAAAACTGGTGTTCAAGACCCATGTCATGGCAAAAGGTTTCGAAGCGAGAGTTTTTGAATTCTGAGCCATTGTCACTGCGGATCGCTCGTATGGCATCTCTGTGCCTCTCGTTTCTTAACCTCAAGACAAGATCTCGAACAAAACCAAACGTCTCCCCTTTCTCCTCAAGCAAGAACACCCACGCATACCGAGAGTAGTCATCCACCACAACAAGGACATACCACTTCCCAGCCGCAGATCGCACACGAGCTGGGCCAACAAGGTCCATATGGAGCAGCTCGCATGGACGCTCAGTCATCACATCGGTGAGAGGCAGGTGAGAAGAGGCTACCATCTTGGCATGCCTACACGGCGCACAAACCAACTCTTTCTCAAACCTCAACTGTGGCAATCCTCGGACCAAATTGAGTTTACTCAAGCGAGACAAAAGGTCAAAGCTCAAGTGACCCAACTTCCTATGCCACTTCCACAACTCATTCGAGGAACCAGCCAAAAAGCAACGCTCCACACCAGAAGACTAAGAGAAATCAGCTCGGAACACTTGACCCTCGGGAACGACCATGCAAACTAGGTCCCCTCGAGAATCTAAAATCCGAGAACCACCAGGCCGAAACAACACCTCAAAACCCTCATCCAACAACTGGGACACGGAAAGCAAATTGAACCCCAGTGATTGAACAAGAGCAACACGCCTGAGAGTGACCTTGTCACTTACCTTGATCTCACCTTCTGATAGCACACGCCCTCGCCCATTGTCCCCAAAGGTGATGTATGTCCTGGACACCACCGGGACGAGACTTGAGAACCACCCCTTGTCCCCAGTCATATGCCTCGAGCAACCAGAGTCAATCAACCAAATGTTCCTCAAGTCTCCCACCTGAAATTCAAAAGCGAGCATGTGAGTGAACAAACGACTCAGCACTGGGGTTAGTACCAAAAGAGTAAAACCAGTGCCGAGCCATTTGCTCCAAAGTGGGGTTAGCACAAATCATATCATCACACCTATCAAAGCTACCACCACGAATACCACCACGGTAACCACTACGAGGGAACCAACCCTCTCTAGCTGGAGGAGGACGAAAGCCACGAAAAGAAGACCGTGGACCGTTCCTCCTCTCCATCTCAAAGCTACGACTCCTCCCACCCCCGTATTGAGCATGAGGTGGAGAACGTCTAGCAAACTGACCACCTACAGACTTTCCATACCAACCACCAGAACCACGACCACCTGAACCAAACCAAGCATCCTCACGAGCACGAAAACCAGACCGCTGTCTGTCCAGACCTGCACCGGTCTGACCGGTGTAGCGCACCGGTCTGACCGGTGTAGCTCGGCCAGCAACACCACCTGCTACCTTCCGGTCTCCCCAAGCCGGAACCGTCCTCATAATCACCTTGGCCCTGGGCATCTGCATACGAGGCTCAGGTACACCATTAGAGGGGTGGTACCTGTCCTTGTTAGCCCACTCTCTAGCCATTCTCTCCTCATGCTTTCTCTTGAAGCAAAACTCATCCTTGTGACCATCTCTCGCACAATACCAACAATGGAACTTCATGGGCTGTGGCTTAGGCTTATGCTTGGGTTGTGGCTGCTCACTCGGCTTCTCACCCTTCTTCTCTCCTTCCTCACCTCCCTTTGGGCTCACAAACTTCACCGGTTTTTGGAAATCATTTGTTGGGTGAGGGAATATGGGTGGATCTGGAGTAGTGTCAAGTTTGTTTCTGAGATGGTTAGGCTTGGGCTCAAACTTGTTCTTGTGTCTGTTTGGTGGTGGGATAGGGATCTCTCCAACTCTCTCAACTCCCTCACCACTGTTCTCTCCAAGCTTGTCAGCCCCAAGTGCCTGACCATCATAGCGTTTGAAAGCCGCTATCATGATACCAAGCTGAGCCTCCTGACCCGACAACCAGCTCATACATTTCCTCAGCTCATCATTCTCATCCTGCAAGCGATCAACATAATGCGCAAGCTCCAAATTCTTAACCGCATGCAATTCACAAGTAGAGCAAGAAGTGGGAATAGGCTCTTTCAACTTAGCCTGAAGCGAAACAGTGTAAGCATGCATCTCATCAATCTTTCCATGCAAAACAGGGCAAGAAGTGCAAGCACCTAGCAAAGCAGGTCTAGACTTAAGCTCAGCCACTTCAACTCTAAGCACATCTAGTTCATCACAAGTAGAAGCATGCTTATCCTTAAGAGCAGTAAGATCAGCTAGGTACACAGAGCAATCACAGCAATCAATCTCATCAGAAACCACAGGAGAAGCCTTAAGCGAATCAATCTCAAGCTTAGCATATAGGTTCTGGGTTTCTAGCTCAGCCACACGGTTCCTAGCATCTTCTAGTGAGGCCCTAAGCTCTTTCCTCATCTTCTTGGCCTCTCTAAGCATGTCATCACGATTATCAAGCAACTTGCCAAGACGCTCGTTCTCCTCACGCAAGAAGGGAAGCTCGTCACGTACCTCATCCTCGGAGTCGGAGTCCGAGTCGCTCTGGTAACTCTTCTTGCTGCCGGAGCTACGAGCCATGCCGCAGAAGCCATCTCGTGCGAAGCAACTCAGCCCGCTCAAGTTCTTGAATGACTTCTTGTTCTTGCGCCGATCACTTTCGTCTTCACTGCTACTCGAGCTCGAGGAAGAGTAGGTGGAGCTGGAGTCGACGTCACTCGCTCCGACCATCGCTCGGGCCTTCCTGCCGCGGCCGTCCTTCTTCCTCGACCGTCGCTCGTCCTTGTGCTTGTTCTTGTGCTTGTGATCACGCCTCGATCGGTACTTGGGGTCCTTGCTCGACCGGTGCTTGTAGCCGTCCTTGTAGCCATCCTTGTAGCCGTCCTTGTTCTCCGTCTTCTCCGGGCAATCGACGGCGAAGTGTCCCGGCTTGCCACACTGAAAACACGTCCGTGCTGTCCTCCTCGTGTTCACCTGGTTCTCGTGCAGCCTCTCGAACCGCCTGGTCAGCAACGCCAACTCGTCCTCTCCAAGCACGTCGAACTCCTCGTCTTGCAAAGACATCAAAGAAGACAGAGAGTACATCCTGGAGGATGCGTTAGCGTTAGACTTAGCTCCTTTGCCACCAACGAGAGCAAGACTATGAGAATCAGTCAGGCTCTCGATCTTGGCTGTCATACCACGGTCCAACTCAGCCGACTTGAGCTTCGAGAACAGCTCGTTCACGGTCAAGGTGTCATACTTCTCGGACTCAAGGATAGCCTCAACCTTCCTGTCCCATACGGTACGATCCAACGAGTGCAAGAGCTTCACGGCTCTATCATGATCATCGTATGGGAGCACGGCCACATTGGCTCTCATGTTGTTCACCACGACTGTAAAACGCTGGAAAAGGGCATCGACGGACTCGCCGGGGAGATGAGTGAAGTTCTCGTACTCTCTCCGGTAAGTCGCGTACATCCGAGCCTGAACCTGAGCATTCCCAGCATGAGCATCCTTCAACTGCTCCCAAATCCTACAAGCTAAGTCCTCTGTCTGAACCCGATCGAATTCGGGCTGACACAGAGCACGAAACAAGTAGTCGACCGCCTTGTTGTTGGCGTCGAACATATCCCTCAATCCTGGAGCAAGGAAGTTCATCGGATGAACATAAGCTGTGTTCACCGTAACGTCCCAAAGGATCTGACCCTTTCCGTGGAGGAACGCTGCCATCCGCCTCTGCCACATCTGGTAGTTCTTCCCATCGAAGTGCGGAGGACCCGAACCCCGTTCCTGGTACGCCATCTTTGGATCTTAGACTGGTAAGAGTCAATGAAGACCCGAACCGGCTCTGATACCAATTGAAGGACCGATTAGGCGAACCAGAGAGGGGGGGAGTGAATGGGAGCCGATAAAAATTCTTCTCGAAGGAGATAGAGACTCCAACAAGATGAACACGGCTTCCAACACACGTCTCCGACTCAAACACCAAAGTTGGCCAAGACCACGTAGCCACTGGAGTGCTACTGGTCCTAGGAACCAACAACTCAACGAACCGAACCAAACACCCCAAACGCACAGCGGAAAACTGAGCAACCTGCTGTCTGTGCCACACCGGTCAGACCGATGGCTCCTGCCGGTCAGACCGATGGCACCGGTCAGACTGGTGGACTCTGCCGATCAGGCCGGTGGCGAATAGCAGATGCACAGCAAAGTTCCAGGAAGCCTCAGTGACTCCTCTAGGCCCTGGAACAAAAACCACCACCAAAGAACAACCTGCCAAGAAGGAAAACCCCTCACAAAGCCTAGCAAGACAACTCCAAACGGGCCAAGAACTGGACAGCAGGACCACGGGACAAAACCACACGAACACAGCAGTTCCCCGAGACAAAACCCACCAGGGGCTCGCACCAGTCAGACTGGTCAAGAGCACCGGTCAGACCGGTCACGCCTGGGCAGCTCGGGATGAACAGCGCCCGCGGGTCAATTCCCCCAAATCCAACTCCCGATCTCCCGATTCGCTCCACGGATTCGTACAAGACATTGGGGATAGTAGGAACACCTCATGGGCACTCCATAGCCAAGATTTGGTCAACCAAAACTCGTTGAATCAAGAGAAATCGAAGGATTTCCGCCAAGAACACCACGAACCCTAGAACCACGAAAACCCCCAAATTGAGCCTCTTTACTCACGGATTTTGGAGGAGAATCAAAGGGAAAACAACCACGAGGGGTTCATGCATACATCCCCCACCAAATCCCAAAGAGAAAGGTCTCAAAACCGCCACAAGAAATTCGCCAAGAAAGGCCTCCGAAAATCACCAAAAAGGAGAAACGGGAAAGACACATCCAAGCCTTGAGGAACCACGCCGACTCATCTATACATACCAAAGAGGTTCATACAAGGTCTAGCTTGCCGCCCGATCATCCTTCCCTCTCACAAGATCTCACCATGAAGCTCTCAAGCTAGTCCTACGAAAATCCTAAGGAAAATAGGAAGAGAAAATAGGAAAACCAAATGAGCTAGGGTTCCAAGAGATGGCTGCCATCCTCTCACCACTTGGGTTATATGGAGGCAACCGAAAGACGAAAATACCCTTACTAGCTAACTAGGGATACATGCCCCTCAAGGGCGAATTCGGAAATCTTTGTCTTCGCTCCATCGGACGGATGCCCAGCGACCGCAAACTCGCTTAGCCTCGACGCAAGCCTTGCGATCCCGACGCGTGTCCTCCGCTTCGAAGATTCCGGACTGTGTCGTCGCATACCGGTCAGACCGGTACCCACCGGTCAGACCGGTCAGACCCACCGGTCAGACCGGTCTGGAGCTGCTGCACCTCCGTCTTCGGTTCTTCGGTCTTGGCTTTGTGGATCAACCAAGGAACCCAGTGGTTTTCTGGTGAACCACCGGAAACCCTGCGAACTCGGTGTAGCCTCCGCCAATCACCACTCATGACTCGGCTCCCACGTAGTCCCGGCTCGACCTTGGTTTTGAGGCTCTACCAAGAAACCGTCCATGACTTCTTCTTGCTGTTCTTGCCACCATGCGGCCCGCACTTGACCCCGCTGGCCACCGGGTCCCTCGAACCAAGCCTACTTGTCTTCTCCACACCTGGAGGCCTCACCGGCAACGACCTTTCGCGCTTGTTCTTCACCTGCACCAACACCAGTCAAGCTGCAACCTGCACCTGCAATACTTAGCCAAGAATCAGTCCACACCACGTTGTCAATCACTCATCACACCAGGAAGCGACCTTCCACCGGTCCTCAAACCACACATGGCTCTCAACATCCTCTCCGTACACTCGATCAAACTCCGAGGCACAGAGAGCACGGAACAAGTAATCAACGGCCTTGCTGTTGGCCTCAAACATGTCCCGCGATCCTGGAAGAATAAAACTGTCTGGGATGACATAATGAGGATTCTGAGTGACCTCCCAGATCAGAGTTCCCTTCCCACGCAAAAACGCGCCCATGCGCCTCTCCCACATCGGGTAATTCTTGGCATCAAAGTGCGGAGGACCCGACCCCTTGCCGTAATCGCCCATCTTTGGATCTTAGACTGGTTGGAATCAAGAAGATCCGTAACTGGCTCTGATACCAATTGAAGGACCAAATAGGGCGACCAGAGAGGGGGGAAGTGAATGGGAGCCGATAAAAATTCTTCCCGAAGGTCGAACTCGGCCTATACCCCGATTGCCACTCCAAAAGCCTGCACACACAAGGAAGCTCCAAACAAGGCACACACAAGCCTACGAGAACAAGAGACAAGCCTAGGAGCAGAGAGCGGAAGCACCAAAGCAAGAACCAAAGGACTTAGGCACTGATGCGAAGTCCCTGGCGGACTGTCTGGGGTGACCAGGCGGACCGTCTGCGTGGAGGGCGCGGACCGTCCGGAAGGTCACGGCGGACTATCCATAAATGCCACCCGAACCACCAGAGATGCAAGTCGAAATTCGGACCGTCCGTGGAGGTCACGCGGACTATCCACCAGTGTCGCGGACCGTCCGTGAGGCCTAGGCGAACTGTCCGCCAACCTCGCTGAAAACCGCAGGCAAACCACAAAGCACCCCAGACAAAATCTTGGCCGCACGGACCGTCCGTGACACCCTCGCGGACTGTCCGCCAAACCCCACTCAACAAAAACCTCGGGCCAAAACGGATCGAAACGAAGACGCTCAAGAACACGATGAACACGGGATGAACCCTAGGCGAACTCACTCCTCGCGCACCGTCCGCGACCCTTGAGCTGACCGTCCGCAACACGCGGACAGAGTAGAAATAGCCCGACCCCGCGAGGTCAACTCTCCCAATACATCACTAGATCTCCCAAACGCCAAAAGCTCTTGAGACAAGATTTGGGGGAGATGATAAGCAACACAAGATGATGCTATGCCCCAAAAATCTCGACCTCTAAGCCACTAAATCGCCGGGAATCGCGGATCACACGAACTCCAGCAAGAACTCGGGCACCAACCAAAAACGTACGAATCGAAGGCTCTCCACAGCTTTTGAGGGGTCAAGATCACACACAAAGATGCATAAGGCATCCACCCACCCCTCAAAGAAATCCGAGAAGAAACGCCTCTAAAGTCACGAATCGAGCGAAGAACGAAACCCCCCAAAAATAGCCCTGAAAATGACACGAAAATCACAGAGGACTAGGAGATCACCGTAACGCCGAATGCTTCCATACATCCAGAGGTCAGAGTCTGTACAAGAGTCTAGCCTAAGGAATCCAGAGGGAAAAGAAGCAGTTCAGAGAAATCTACCGGGGGAGAAAGCCCTAGAGTCCAAGAGAAAAAGATGCCATCCACCTCTCCGCTATTTATACGAAGTCCATCAGAGAGAGGTAAATGACCACGCTACCCCTACTGCTGGAAATGAAGATACAACCCCTCAGGGGCATTTTGGTCAAGACTTCATCGGACGGACATGCTTCCACCGCGGCTTCGCTTCACCTCGACGCAAACCCCGTGATCACGCCACGTGCCCTCCGCCTCGAAGCTTCCCAAAGCTCCCGGATCACCGTCTCTGTCGCCTTGGGCCTCCGGGCTTGGTTTTGAGGCCCAAACCAAGAAACCGTCCACCGACGGTTTTGTGGGCAAACTAACAAACCCCGCATGAAAGCTTCGGGCTCCAACCGCTACCTTGCACCGGCCCATGTTCACGACTTCAGCCCGCCAGTCTTGCACCACACGGCTCGCACTTGACCCCATCGGCCACCGGGTCCATCGAACCAAGCCTACTTGCCACTCCATCACCCGGAGGCCGCCACAGCTCAGGCCTTTCGCGCTTGTTCTTCACCTGCACTGACACGAGTCAAGCCGCAACCTGTACCTACACACTTAGCCAAGCATCAGTCCACACAACGTTGTCAATCACTCATCACTAAAGAGCGACCCTCCACTTGTCCTCGGACACACCTGGTCCTCAAACTTGCTCGTCAACTAGATCGAGGAAGCGTGTTCGTGAAGAACACGAGCCTCTAAATGATGAACGAATGAAGAACACAAGAACATAGTATGAATGCCACTTTAGTCTAACTGAGAATGTCGAAATACTCACTTTACTCTAAATGAAGTACAGAAGCATCCGTAGAGGATCGTTCTTGAAGAAATGTGCCAAACACCATGGCACAACCCCAAGACACCACCCCACCTTCCTTCAAATCTCTAAAGCACCAGCAAGCCAGCACTACTCCTATGAAAAGAGCTCTCCTCTCCTAATGAGAAAAGCCAAAAGGAAAAATTGAGAAGGAGGAGAAGAAGTGTGTGTCCTATTCTCTACCCCCTCTTGTTCTATTTATAGGCCCGGGTACCAGCGCGAGAACACCCCATACACCCCCGGACTGGCTTAAGGATCCAATCAGAGAGCACCACGTGGAAGCTGATGGCGAACGGAGAAAATCCCGGGTCGGCCGACCCCTGGGTCGGCCGACCTGGGCCCACCTCGTCTCGCCTTGTGCTTTCTGTAGATGACTGGTGTGTGGGCCCTTATGATGGTTCCCGGTGTATGGGTTGTTTGGAGGCAGTTTACTCGGGTTGTGGGCCCTTGGATCCTTGTTCTGGGCATGTGGCAGCGTCTGATTCATCGAGCCTCTCTCCCTTGGATTGGTGACATCACCGATCCGTGGCCTTTTGCATGGCAGCCCCTCATTGGCTGAGGTGGAGAGGCTTGGATTGATGAGGTGTATGGATAAGGTGTGCTTTTGCTCTATTTCTTGTGATAATTGCCTGCATTCAAATATACATCGCCACTTGTGGAAATTGTTAGTATAAGGCCCTATTCTACCGTGAATGTATATTTCTCATGTCAAAATGCAGGAGTTGACGGCTATAAATATGGTACTTAACAGCCGTCAACAACTCCACCACACTTGACCTTTGCTTGTCCCGAGTGAAGGGAGTCAGATCAAGGTGAGACATGATATCCAAAGGTATGAAGCGAGCATAAGAGATATTCCAAACCATACCTTGTACCTGTGAACTCTGTGGAGTGTCTATCATGCCGTCTTGGGTAGTTGAAGAACAGAATGGTCAGGAATCAAATCACTCCTGCTCATCATGTCAAGTAACTTGGGGTTTTACAGTAAGTTTTCAAAAACAAACCTTGCTTTGCTCCTCATTTGATTCTCTCGGTTCACTCAGTGTGTATATGTCATCACCAAGGCATTGAACTGCCTTTATTCATCCTAATCCTAATGATAGCTTATGTGGAGCTCAGGGTAGGTATGAATGATAAGGCATACTTGCATCACATGTATTGCAAAGTCAAAGACTGGATCCGAGAGAAAAGCAATTCATACAATCAGATCAAGATGTGCACGTGTATGGATATGATGGGTACGGTAAGGTGGATACTAGGCCCGGAGTGGGTGCTAGATATTACCATACATATATGATGAATGTTGGTTGATGGTGAGGTGGACACTAACTCCGGAATGGATACCAGTTATCACCGTCTAAGTTATGGAACTCCTTTTTGCATGATTCTCCCTCTTGTATAAAAATCTTTTAAGAACATGGCTATCTCTATATATATATTTTTTCCTTGTGGACCTTCATGTGTCCAACTCTTTTTTGTCTTTTTTGTCTTTTTTTTCTTTTTTTTCAATACCTGGACCTTCATGTGTCCATATTTTTTTCCGATAGCCATGTCTCTTGTGTAACAAAACTAGGAGGGAGAGATCAACACATATGGAGCCTTATTTTCACGGAATGGATGAATGATACAATGCTAACTTCCAGTGTAGAAGCATAGCAAGGGGGAAATGGTGGTGTGCACATGAATCTTGATCATGAGAGTAATGAAAAAAATTCTCACAAGGGTCACAGAATTTGACAAAGCTCAATGCAACAACAAGCAGCATATGAGTATAAGGTTTTCAACTATGGACATCATATGGCTTTGGTAGGACTATGGCATATCAAAGAGGAGCTTTGCAAAGGGTTTTATGATTTTTCAAATAAAATTCCCAAGCACTCAGACATTTAGAGTGAAGATCATATCATCAAACCATATCACAAACATCAACTACTTCGATAAGCATGAGTTCCCTATGATATTTGTTCACAAGCATCAAGATAATGAGTAAGGAATAAAACATATGCAAGCCAACCACAGGAATCATTTAGAGCAAGCAGAGCACCATTATTTGAGTTTGATTTACTGGATAAAAATTGAAGATCATTCAAACTCATGGGTAGAGAGTGAGATGAAGGGTGCACATACCATCGCTCCTGAAGGATATGAGGAACAAGGAAGACTAGTGGTGATTCGGCTGACCCGTGGGGTCGCCAGCTCGCTCTAGTTTACCTTGTCCTTGTCATGAAGGCATAGTCGATGTCGTGCAGCCCTTTGTGTGGGAGTTCTCAAGTGGATATGTTGATGTTGAGCTTGAGAGAACTCCCCCACACTGGTGCTTGTATTGGTGCTGTTCTTCAAACAATTGAGAGCAAAAGATGGACTCTACTAGTTCGAGAACCATAGAGCCTTTATTCAAATTCAAATATTTTTGTTGTTTTTATTTTATTTTATTTGTCACCGTGTCATTTACTCGAGAGGGTTAGACCAAAATTACACTTCATACACAAAGGGGAATATACTTACCTTGGACCTTTTGTGAGGTCCTATGTACCACCTTTGCATGTTGTGCAACATGAATCTGACACCTCAACTTACCTTCCCATCTGGATTTAGCTCAACGACTTACCCATTCAAATTTGACAATCTTCTGCAGGGGTAGTCAACATACATGCAACCAAAATCTACGAAAAATATAAATCTGAGGTTCATCAATCAAAACTCGATGCTATGCCTTGTTTTGACTGAAGAAGACAAATTTTAACCTAAACACCATGCTTAATTTAAAATAGTCTATGAATATATGCTGCAACACACATTCAAACTAGAGTATATGAACAAAGATAAAGGAAGCATTTAAGCATGATCAAGCTATTTTCAAAAGGGACATAAGCATGAGCAAAGATGGTGAACCTTGGGGAACCTCCCAGAAGGGCTTTGTTTAATGTCAAAAGCAAGACTTTCCTAGCTAATCGGCAAGATGCAAGAGCTGACATCATCTCCACACCAGGGTAAGATTTAGTAGGGGAGAAACTTTACTCAGGATGCTCACATACCTCCCCCACACTTGAAGTTTGCATTGCTAGGCAACAAAACTCAAGTGTGTGGTGACTAAGCTTCCTTTTGTAAATGTTCCCTCACCAAAGCTTATTTAGGTGTTGCAGCTGATTTGGCTCACATGTTCGTAGGCATCACCTGTCCATCTTTCTTTTCAATCTCCACCTAGAAGGTTAGTGACCAAAAATACCCGAAGGACAACTTATCCTAAAAACATGTTCTTGCCTTTATTCGTAAGGGAAATGAAACCTATGCTAATCCAGGCTATCTCCTGGTAGTGCTTTGTTTATTTATTGGTCATAGGAACTTCATCTTGCAGCTATTGTTGGTGGTGTCATTCCCGTCTCACCACCAATCCTTGATGTATCGGTGACGCTTTAGCTGCAAGGTTAGTGCCACAATGCACACACGAAATCTGATATGCTTATGATAGGCATATACATCTACAACCAACCTTCTGAACTTTCTAAAAAAGAGGACCATAAGGAAATTGCAGCGCTCGAGCGTGCTCAGCGCACTAAGCATGGCCGGCTCTGGATAGGCATGATGCAAGCATGGTTCATGTGGTGTATCAAGAATGAAACTACCATGCTTATCTGTGTAACCATTGCCCATGAACTCCAGAGTCGGTGCCTCACAAGATTCCATGGCCCATGAGTTCTCTATCTCAAGAGATGCATCGTGGAGGCAAGATGTTGACTCTCGATCATACTCGAAAGTAACATAATACGGGCCAGCGGGAAGAGGCTAAAACTTGGTCGAGATAGATGATGATCGTTCACCTCCACAGAGGTGAAGAGAATCTCCCGAGTCATTCCCTTGAGGAGTAGAGAAGTCTATAACCTCAATCGGAACAGGCTCGGATGATGCGAACGGAGATACGTGCATTATCGTCTCGAGCAGGTTTTGCTCGGGAAGAGGCTCTACCATGGAATGTTCATGACAAGAGATGGATGTGGTAGAAGCGGCTTCCCTAAGCTTTACATCTAGGCTTCCTTGAGATTTATTGAAGAAGTTCATCCAATGGGAAACCGAGAAGAAGATCGAAATCCATGATGTCATAGATGTGAAAATCTAAGTGCACCTCGATCTTTTCTATGATGATTGGCACATCCCTAACAATCCCTCGACATGGGAAAATATATTTTGTCCACCTAGGACTTTGGAAATGTCTATCAGTCAGGGTGAGGGGCATGTCACCCACCAGAGTGTCCAAAAGGTACTCCGATATGATGCAAGCTCCAGCAGCAGGGTCATGAACAGTATCTACGGTGTTTCCCCTCATGGAGCAATGGATGGTCGTGGAAGTCGAGATGACCCGAATTATTTCGGAAACAGGCTTTGATGACCAATCCACTTTTGCCCCATGATTCCAAACTTCATCGAGAATCTCATCAAAGTCCAACGATGCCGTAGGCTCCTCGTGCCAAGAACGATCTGAGGTATTTATGATGTTCCGAGAAGGATCACCCTCAAATCGAGAAGAGAACTCCGAAGGTTGAATTTCTTCTACCTTTGGTGTTCGTGGTTCGGGAGAAGGCTCTCTAGACGAATCATTGGATGTGCAAGGTGAAAGCTCAAATTCGTCTATCAGGAGACTCCCTTGGATCGACTCTGATTCTTGGTGGAGATCATTATATCTGGGATGGGAAGAAGAGGTTTCTAAGAAGTATTCTAGGACCTCTCTTCTTTCTGTTGGAGTTTGGGTTCTGAATGAACCTCCAGCTACAAGGTCGAGGTCAAATGCAGATTCCATGTCTATCATCCCGTGAAAGATGTTCAAGGATACATTATCGGGTACGGACAAGTCTAAGTTAAGCTCCAACAGGTGTGAGAACCTAGCCCAAGCTGCACCTATAGACTCGCACTCTAGTTGCTCAAATTCACGGAATTCACACGGTAGCGAATCTAAGTGCTCAAAAGGGGAGAACGAGTAACAAAAGTCATCTCGTAGTTCTTCCCAATTGTCTACACTCTCTATCGTGCGGGTGTACCACTGTTCCGCTCTGTCTACAAGAGAAAAAGGGAACAACTTCCACCTCAAAGTTTCCTGTGTCATACCTAGGATTACCAAGTATGAACACAGTTCTTCAAACTCCTTTAGATGATCATGGGGATCATCACTGATGGCACAAGAGAAAGGTCAATTCCGAACCATGGCTATAAAGCCGGGACGAAGCTCGCAGCTAGATGAAGAAGTTGATGGTTTCTCTACGACGAACTCGCCCCTAGGGGTAGAGATGCTATTGTAGGAAAGCTTCTCCATGGGTAACGGGGGTAAAGATAGAACAAAAAGGAAAAACAAAATATACGAGGACCACTAGGTTCGAAGATAGATACAGCAACCGTTCCCCGGCAACGGTGCCAGAAATGCTTGTTGGCGTTTCTTAACGTCACCACTAGTTGTACACCTAGAGGGAACGTATAAGAGCAACCGGGTATACCGCAAGCGCACGGAAATACCGATGTAGCACTTCTCCCTAGGAGTATTCCAAAGGGTATCGAATCCAAGGAACGATGTGCACTATCTTCTACTCTAGTATAGATGGTCCAAGGACACCAAACCCCTGCTAAGGTTGAGAGGAAGATGGAAAGGATCCTGCTAATAGCGTGCAGAGTTGAGAACAACCTCTCGATTAGGAACTCTCGTTTCGGACACCGGCCCCTCCAGGCTCTAACAGTTGGTTCACGGCAAATGGTTGCCTACACGCTGTATCCGAACGTGGCGGATTTCAGAGGGTCTAACGGCTGTCACTACCGCGGCCTACCCCAAGACAAACCGTGGGATACAGGGCATTCGAAGGATAACCCGTAGTCTAGACACCACGTCTACACCACCGATTACTACTATAGCACGGCTACGTCTGGCACCCTGTAGAAACACTATAGCACTCCGTATAAATACGGAGCGATGAACCCACGAGGGAGAGACCCGAACTCACTCAGGTATACGCTATCCTATGCAAGGGATCACAGATGAACTTGATCTAGATTAGGATATAGGAGCATCCACTTAACTCTGATTAAACTAGCAGGCATACAAACAGGATACAAACTTAGGTGTTTATAACAGAAGATCAAGGGTCATGTTCGTGAAGAACACGAGCCTCTAACTTATGAACAAACACAAAAGTATGAGAAACTTGCTCGTCAACTAGATCGAGGAAGCGTGTTCGTGAAGAACACGAGCCTCTAAATGATGAACAAACAAAGAACACAAGAACATAGTATGAATACCACTTTAGTCTAACTGAGAATGTCGAAATACTCACTTTATTCTAAATGAAGAACAGAAGCATCCGTAGAGGATCATTCTTGAGGAAATGTGCCAAACACCATGGCACAACCCCAAGACACCACCCCACCTTCCTTCAAATCTCTAAAGCACTAGCAAGCCAGCACTACTCCTATGCAAAGAGCTCTCCTCTCCTAATGAGTGAAGCCAAAAGGCAAAAGTGAGAAGGAGGAGAAGAAGTGTGTGTGTCCTATTCTCTACCCCCTCTCCTTCTATTTATAGGCCCGGGTACCGACGCGAGAACACCCCATACACCCCCGGACTGGCTTAAGGATCCAATCAGGGAGCACCACGTGGAAGCTGATGGCGAATGGAGAAAATCTCGAGTCAGCCGACCCCTGGGGTCGGCCGACCTGGGCCCACCACGTCTCGCCTTGTGCTTTCTCTGGTTGACTGGTGTGTGGGCCCTTATGACGGTTCCCGGTGTATGGGTTGTTTGGAGGTGGTTTGCTCGGGTTGTAGGCCCTTGGATCCTTGTTCTGGGCACGTGGCAGCGTCTAATTCGTCGAGCCTCTCTCCCTTGGATTGGTGACATCACCGATCCGTGGCCTTTTGCATGGCAGCCCCTCATTGGCTGAGGTGGAGAGGCTTGGATTGATGAGGTGGATGGATAAGGTGTGCTTTGGCTCTATTTCTTGTGCTAATTGCCTACATTCAAATATACATCACCACTTGTGGAAATTGTCAGTATAAGGCCCTATTCTACCGTGAATGTATATTTCTCATGTCAAAATGCAGGAGTTGACGGCTATAAATATGGTACTTAACAGCTGTCAACAAATGCCCTGTTGAAAGAAGAGCAATTGAACTCTGACTGAGCTGCAGACAATCGATAAAACATGTATGGTGTTATAGCTACCTAGACGGTTCATAGGTGGTGTGTAGTTTGTGGTGATTAGTTTCTTGTATTTTGGTGTTTGCTACTTGCTGGTGGTGTGAACTTTGTGGTGATGAGTGCTATGAGATGCCATCTTATTATGCCGATTTGGTTTAATCTATTTCAAATTGAGTTGAGCATACTTACCATTCTGAATTAATTTTGCTGATGTTTTGTTAGTCTGGTCTGTTGATGTTTTGCTGGAAGGACCTCTCTGAGTAACGATCACGAAACTTCTTGTTTCTTACTGTTGGTCACGAAATGTTGCAAAAACAATTTACCATAGCAAGGGTTCAAACTAGAGAACTATAGGAACAAGGCTGCGTTGTTTACCACTGCACCACCTCTTGGTTGTGTCAATTTGATGGGAAACAATTTCCTTATAGTTGTGCCAGGTGAAAGTTAGGAATGAGGAAGGTCCGATTTTTTATATTAGTTTATTTGTGTTTATATTATTTTGGATGCCCCATGTAAGTTAAAGCAGATAAATATGGTGGTAAAACAAGGAGAAAATGTGCTCCTCCCGTGGGTCGAACCTGTTACCACTCGAAGGGGAATGACTTACATTGACTAGTTCCCACCTGTAAATTTTAGGTGAGTCTTTAATATAAATCAGTAATTCACAGGGGAAACACTTCACTGCCTTCGCAAAGACTCTCGACTTTTGCTACGTGTAGATCTGCAACAGCTCGTGGCAGGAATGGCAGATCCTAGCGGCGACTGGAAGATGGTTGTGCCACCACCTCCCGGCTATGAGAGGGTGAAACAGCTCGACAAGGTCAGTTCTCTAGTTTGAGCCACTATATTTTCCCCTATTGTCCTAGGGATTTCTAGATTTGGGGATCTAACGGATTGATTAGCATATACAATAGGTGTTAGATTCAGTTAATTTTCAATTTACATCGTTTGATGGATTGATAGGTTCTTGTATTATACTAGCTTCTAGTGGTGCTTGAAGCCACTAAAGCTAGGCTGCAGGAGGTGAAGAGAGACCAGTAAGAACAATAAGGTTGAGAACTCATGGCGCAGCACGAGGCTGTAAAATACAAGGAGCTGTGTTAGGAAATTTTAAATAAAAATATGCAAGAGATGAGGGAATTCAAGGAGATGGCTGACCAATTGTTAAATAAACAATTGCAACAGACCAACAAATACAAGGAGATGTGTGCCCAAATGTTACGCCAGGACAATGCCTTGTTGAAAGAATGTTGACGGTTGTTAAGTACCACTTTCAGTCATCAATATTCTCACATAAATGGAGGCATGTGCATTATTTACTTGCATTTTGGTTTGAATAATGTAGTTCCACTTGTCCTTGGAGATTATTTGTATGTAGGTGAAATAAGCATAAAAAGAGATGGAAACCCACCTTCTATGGAATGATCCATGCCAACTCAGCTAAGGAGATGGCTGCCACCTAGGAAACATGTGGCAATCCACATCACTGATCTAAGGGAGGCACTCACCGACGAATCAGAGAGCGACACATGGACTTCACAAGGATCCATGGGCCTACCAGAGCTCCAACTTATCAGGAAGCTTGGCATGCACGGGGGAGTGATCAAAGGGCCCACATGTCAGCCACCCAGAGGAAACACAAGCTAGGAGGTGACCCGAGGGGGCCGGCTGACCCTAGGATCGGCCGAACCAACCTAGGGTCGGTTGATCCTGGTCCTCCACGTGGTTTCTCCTCATTGGTCACTTGCTGCATCCCCGGGTGTTTTGAGGCCATTTGGTGCCCGAAGCAAGCCTGGTCCCTGCCTATAAATAAAAGGGGAGGGGCTCCATTTCTCACACACCACTCTCTCCATTCTCCTCTCACTTTTAGTTTCAAAGGCTAGGGGGTAGGCTAGAGTAGCTCTTATTCAGGTTCCAAGTCTACTTTGGAGTCTAGGTATGTGTTCTCTTGTATATTTATTTCTATGTATGACTTTGATCTACTTCAGTTATTCAGCTATTTCATATAAAGTTGTGGTAGATCTTATGATTGATATGTTCTTGAGTTCATCCATTGTTCATCATTTAGAGGCTCGTGTTCTTCATGAACACTACCTTTCGATCCAGTTGAAGGATGATTTACTCATTCCTTATGTGTTTGTTCATAAGTTAGAGGCTCGTGTTCTTCACGAACACGACCCTTTGATCTTGTTGACTAGACATAAGAGAGTTCGTATCCGTTCGTATGACTAGCCCTAGTTTGATCTTGTTTGATAGCATGTTCGTGTTGCATGAAGTCTGTGTTAGCTACGGTTCTCGGTCTAAGTTGACTAGTCTTCTGGTGGCTCTCACCCTGGGTCACACTAGCCCGGGCCGGGTGAAGTCTAGCAACAACGCAGGCATGGCCCCCATAACGAGTTGTGTGGGTCACACTAGCCCGGGCCGACTTGTGTGGCTACGTTAGTTATGAGCTTGCCCCCCATAACGATTGAGGTAGGCTGCAGTGGTGACAACTGTTGGACCCTTTGAAACCCTCTGCGCTGGGGTATTGTTGTAGGAGTCTAAAGGATAGTTTCGCAGAGTGCTGGTCGTCGCAGGCTATCTCCCCATTTGTACCTGGGTGCTGAACCTTACCTTTCATGCATTGCTTTATGCTTATGTTTTGTATCATCTAACTTTGTATGTTTAGTACCATAGAACCTAGAGCTAGCTTCGTATGTCCCCCCTAAGCCGTAGTGTGCTAAGTGTGGAGATAGATCAGAGTGTGTGTCACACTACCCCTATCATATCATTTATCTTACCCTTGACTTTGAGCTGTTGTCTTCTATATCTATCTCTTGGTTTACATTCAGTGCAAAAGCATAAGTCTTGATATCCGCCATTGCCTTCCACGGATACGATACCTTTGGAACACTCACTTCCCTGGGGAAATGCTACAATTGTTTATCTGTGCGCTTGCGGATTCGTTCATGATCGTTAGATTTACCTATGGCAAGTCTTGATGATCATGCTAACTATTGACGGTCGATTTCCGTCAACCAAGAGCACTTGTTACACTTTGGTTTGAGCTTTGAATTATAACTAACCCACCACTAGGCATACTAATGATGTAACAAGTTCACACTTGCATGTGGTTTTTGGAGTATGTTATTTACGCAGGAATTAAGTACCTAAATGAGCACTTCCGGGTAAAGTTCATCGAGCACTTTATGAGAAGATCACAAAGCCTGGCACAAGTCAAGACACGAAGTGAACATGACTCCAAATGACCCGACAACCGAAGCATGAAGCCGTGAAACTCTGAGGACCTAAACAGAAGATGCAGGAGTTCGTGCGGCAAGTACCCTTATCCAAACCGCGAGGAAAATGACGTCAAGGACCCACATGGAGTTCGGCAAATATTCAAGAAAGTGCAAGAAGTGTCTTGGAGGAATATGGGCCCGAACCGGGCCGAAAAGACCCTGGGCCGGCCGACCCATGCCGACCGGCCTGGCCCTTGTTTGTGCTGGTTCGCGACGCCCTTTGACCTACACGCTCCTCGGCTCATTTATATCCCCTGCCTCCGACGGCAGCCTCATTTGCCTGCTCTGGTGGACTTCATATAAATAGCGGAGGGGTGGATGGCATCTCTCTCTCTCTCTTGGACTCTAGGGTTTCCTTCCCCCGGTAGATCGCTCTGGACTGCTTCTTTTTCCTCTACTTTCCTTAGGCTAGATTCTTGTATAGACTATGACCTCTGGATGTATGGAAGCATTCGGCGTTGCGGTGATCTCCTAGCTCTTTGTGATATTTGTGCCATTTTCGGGGCTATTTTTGGGGTGTTCTGTTCTTCGCTCGATTCGTGGATTTGAGGGCGTTTTCTCTCGGATTTCTTTGAGGGGATCATGGGTGGATGCCTTGTGCATCTTTGTGTGTGATCTTGACCCCTCAAACGCCGGGAAACCCCTTCGATTCGCGAGTTTTGGTTGGAGCCCGAGCTCTTGGTGGTGGTTCATGTGATCCGCGATTCCCGGTGATTTAGTGAGTTAGAGGTCGAGATTTTTGGGGCATAGCTTCACCTACTGACGCTTCACATCTCCCCCAAATCTTGTCTCAAGAGCTCAAGCCGTTTGGGAGATCCGGTGATGAGTTGGGAGTGTTGACTCGCACGGGTCGTGCGTTTTCTGCTCTGTCCGCGCTTGACGGACTGTCCGCGGGTCACGTGCGGACTGTCCGCGTGACTGCAGTTCGTCGCGTGTTCGTCTGTGTTCGTGCGCACTCGTGTTTCGATCCGTAGTGTTCGTGGTTTTTGTTTGGGAGGTGTTTGCCAGACTATCCGCCAGGTGGGGCCAGACTGTCCGCGAGGGCCGGACTGTTCGCGGTGCTTGCCCGGACTGTCCGAATTTCCTCGGTGCGCTACTGGAGCTTCGGTGTTGTTTTTCGGACAGTCCGTCCTGGGGTTGCGGACTGTCCGCCGGACACACAGACTGCCCGCCGTACTCATGTGGACTATCCGTGCCTAACCTCGTAGATTTGGCTAAGTGCTTTGATTCTTGTCTTGTGCTTCCACTCTTTGCTTCAAGGCTTGTCTCTAGGACTTGTAGGCTTGTGTGTGCCTAGTCTAGAGATTCTCTGGTGTGTGCGAGTGATTGGAGTGGCAATCGGGGTATAGGCCGAGTTCATCCTTCGGGAAGAATTTTTATCAGCTCCCATTCACTCCCCCCCTCTCTGGTCACCTATTCGGTCCTTCATCATCCATTCATCACAACTCGGCGAAACCTAGAAGCAAGCACCGGAGGAAGACGACGGCCGCTGCGAGTCCTCCAAGTTGTCTAGGGGATGACCTAGGCCAACCCTAGCCGCCATGGACGCCCTGCGTGGTTGTGCCATGGCAGAGTTCTAGAGCTAGTTGAGGTCTTCGATGGTATGTATTCGGTGGTGATGACCTAAACACATCTACTATGTGAGTAAAGTACTTCATGTCATCCGATCTTTAGCAACTCGATTCCTCCTTTATGATCTTGTGCTTTCTTGGGTTTGCTTTATTTCAATCTACTGTTAACATAGATTGCTCGGGGTGATCTCGTAGCCATGGGGGCTAGGAGTTCATATCGGATCCACCAAGGAGTACGACACGCTCCCTATGAGCGTGCTCTTAGGTTTACCTATACAACAAACGGGGCATCGTTACAGGATGTCGATCACGTGTACGATGGGTGCCTTAGAGGGTTTGATCGGAGGGTAGTAGTTTAAAGATGGCTTTTAGATGAGATGCTTGTTGCACTTGCTCTTTCGGCTAGAACTACAACTAGAAGATGTAGGCCTTAATTATCCTTGTTTGTTCCTTTATGTTGCCTATGTTATGGATGTGATCAACCTTTACACTTCACTCATATATCTATTAGGTTTACCTCTTTGTATGCAATCAATGCTTAATGTTAGGTTAGTTTGGCTAGACAAGGTAGAGAACCTTAGCAGGTTGCTTCTGATCCTTGGATTGACAAACCTTGGGGACCCTCCTTGTTCACCTGTACGCTTGTGGTGAATTTCAACACGGTTTTGAACCGTCAACAAGCCCTTTTTCTGGCGCCGTTGCCGGGGATCGGCAACTCGAACCCTAGGGTGATCTACCTTTCTATTTGACTAACCCTAACTTTTATTATTGCATATACGCTTGTTTTCTTGTTTGTGTCCTTGAAAGCAGGTGAAAAGCTAGACACAAGACGCTCGATGAGTTCTCTACATACACACCCCGACAAGATGATTGCAACATCAAGATTCGCTCTTTAGTGGTAGGTGCTAACTTTTGTTAGTGGCCCATCATCCGCTATCGAGCCCACACCCTACACGAGAGATGATAAACAAGGTAAGTTGACATGCCAATTAAAATTTTAAGACTAATGTTTTGTGGAGATTTGTTTGATCAAGCAATAGGTATTGTAAGCAATCCCGATGCCCACAAGATCACAAGATCGAGCTCGTCAACATTTTCGAAGTTTCTGTTCGTATCAAGTTTTGCACATCCTCATGGGAAGAACAACAGAATGTCTTTGGATATTTCGATGCCCCAAAAAGTTACGCTTCCAACGAGTCAAGAATCAAGTCGATCGGAAGTTCCTACAAGAGGATATGGCCGAATCACCGAGGGTTGCACGTCCTGAAAATTTCTGAACAACAAGCAAAGCTGAAGTGAAACAACCATAACTCCCTCATATGGACTCCGATTAAGGTGAATGAGTACCCGTTGGAAAGGTAATTTTATAAATCTTTCGATAGAATTATATTTTGATATATGTTCTGTTATGTATACATGGGGAAATCCATGAAGAAGAGGCAGCTGCAATGCGATGAGAACAAGATGGTGAAGATGAGGACGACAACAACGAAGAGGAGCTTGGGGAATGCTTCCATTAGACCACACATGAAGAAAATTAGAGGCTTGGAACAAAACAAAGACCCCTGGAGCATTGTCAAATGAAGGCACAAGTTGGCAACATCCGACACAAAAAGATGTTTGAAGAAGACCACGAAAGATTACACACAAAGGACGACATCCGATGGTGCGGATATTTTGGGTTCTCACACGAAGCATCATGGAGCTACATGAAGACATTTATGACATGTGTGAAGCCCCACAAACGAACAAGAGGAGTGATCCTACACAAAGCAACCTTGACGACATGTGGCACGAAGGAAGGAATTGAGAAAAGTCTACGCGAGCCACCTCCGTTCATCAAGGATTGTTCGCTTTCAACTCTGAAGAACCACTCATGATGAAAAGCTCGAAGGCTTAGGTACACATTAAACTCTCAAGGTAGTTTTGGATGTGATATCTTTATTTTGATATATTAAAGTTCTTATCCAATAGTATGTTTTGATTCTATACCTTGCACCCTTGATGATCATGTTGATAGGCTAGAATTTCTTGAGAATAATAAAGAGGCTATGTTGTGCTTTAACTTTGTTAATTTGCATGCCTAATGAACCTTTGACTAATGAGAGCCTTAGCGCTGAGCAAAAAACTTATGCTACATTTAATCACAACATGCTTTGTTCATCCAATTTAAATTGTGGTTATGGTTGCATTTGTTTTCCTTACGTCTTGCCAAACTTGGACTTGCTTTGTGCTCGGTCAAGCTAGTGACCTGAAAAGAGCAAATGTCGGGGGGAAAAACCAAGTTTCACTAACCATGCAAGTCATTAAACCTTAATCAAGAGGAGGGAAGCTATGCCCCGAAAGAATTACAACTTGAACATCTCCATCACCGAAACTCAAAAACAACGTTGTTGTTTTCATCAATTTTGAGCACCCGATCAGATATGTAGAAGAAGGAAAAAGTTGAAAATCAGAAGCTCCATTAAGTGCCAATTCCAACGCCTCTAAGATCGAGGAATTTGAAGAACCGTACAAGGAGATATGGCAAAAACATTGGGCGCTGCGCCGTCTGAAATCAGATTTGGACAGATTGCAGCGTTAGGAGTAAAACGGGCGCAACTCACTCAATCGGAGTCCGTTAGGGGTGAATAAACACTTGATGGAAAGACCATTTCATGCACCACACATCCGAGAAGTTGTTTGCTACATGATTTGATCTGGACAGAGAGGAAAATTCGTGAAAGGAGAGGCAGCGACAAAGAGCAATGGAGAAGGAGGGGATGATGATGCAAGAGACGATCGGGCAAGCCCCTCATCAAGTAAAATGATCATGTCAAGCATGGAGAGTGGATCAAAGCTGTATGGACATCTTCAAATCTTATAGGAAGGACCATGGCTTCGCGACCACGAGGAGGTACGTAAGAAAGTCGAGCTCTATGACTTTAAATGAAGTGCTTTGCGGGAAGCAACCCGTTTTCTTTTGTTTATATTTATATATAAATACTATGACCATCTACATTGTGATCTTAAACTGAAACATCAAGTAACATTGTACCATTGCTCTAATAAATACCACAACACCATGTTGTATGATTTAATTGCTATAGAGGGAGCACTTTGTTCTTGATCTTGGAAAACTTGTAGACCCTTTTGTGTGCCTATTAGTGTTTAGAGTCTTTTTCTTTTGTGTTTTTTAGGGAGAAATATGAAGTTGGCACCATCCTTTGACTCTAAACTTGTGGCTAGTTAATTTAGGCTAACTTTGAGATCACCACCATATCATGTCATTTTGTTCATCCACATTGCATTGCATGTTTTGTTTTGTTTTGATCTAACCTTTTGTCCAACCAACCTAAGCCTTCCCATAGCCCCTACCAAAAACTGTATCCAACAAGGGTAGGGTTGACTTGTGGCCAAGCCCACCTCTATCCCTTGTTCTAACTAAAAACTTTGCCTAGCCCTCCTATGAGAAAATCTTTCACACCTTTAGCCTTCCTAAAACCATAGGTTTGTTTTTCATAAAAAGACTTTTAACACCACCTTAGATAGGATTTCTATACTTGACTCCCTCTCTTCAAAATTCTTATTTGAGCCAAAAATATAGGATACCCATAACCTACCCTTTAAACCTTGTTAGTTTGGTTAATTGATTCTTTTTCGATGGGTGATTTTCTGGATGACAACACTTACTTCGTATGAAGTGAAGGCCAAGCTTTGTCTTTTGCTGATTATGGACCTTATCGGAAATCTTTCAAACCTTGCTAACATTTGCTTGTGCTAACTCTTTGCATTTACATTTTGTGTCCCCCTCATTGTCATCCTTCGCTTTATGTTAGCTTGGTCTTTTTGTGAAACTTTATGATGAATGCTTTCATATCTATGTTAATGCTTGTCGACATGCGTTACTCCTTTTTGCAATCTTTTGTAAACATGGTGTTTAGACATGATTGGAGACCACCATCATTCAGTTTTATATACCCTGCTATCATTTTGTATTTGTTGGTTTTTAAACTTTGCAATGCGCCCTACTCATCTTACACTATAAGGAATTGTTAATCTTGGGATAAGCATGGTGTTTTGACCTTGGTTAATAAATCTTTATGGTGATGGAGAAGTTTGGCAACCACTTTGTAAGCATGGAGCTTAGAATTTGGTGTAAACATTGTTTTGTTTTTAAACCATCCCATCATTTGCATTCACGCTTGCACACACGTACACCCATTAGGTTTTTAACTTTTCTTTCACTAGATCAACTATGCCACAAGTTAAGATCTTAGGGGATGTCTTTGGTTTGTCGGCATAGAGTGACTATTCCCGACCGTCACCTCGGGGATACTTTGTGCTTTATAGTTGTTTTGCGAGCATGGCGAATCACTCCCATAAGTTTGTGATAAAAGATGAAATTAAGATCGTCAACACCTCCAAAATCCCGAATGAAACACCGCTGTCTTCATCAAGATCAGGCACATGATCAGAGATGTACAAAAGAAGAAATTTGGATATTCAGGAGCTCCACTAAGTCTTCTTTCCAATGCATCAAGATTTAACATTTTAGGAGACCCGTGCAAGGAGTTACAACCAAATCATTGGGCGTCACACGTTCTGATATCAGCCCGGGACAGTTTGCATTGATGGAGTAAAAAGGGTGTAACTCTCTTGTTCGGAGTCCGATTAGGGTGAATGACCACTCATTGGAAAGATAATTTCAAGGAATTCACAATGGAGCAATGGTTCAGTACATGTTCTGTTCTGGAAGTTGAAGAAAAAAATTCGTGGAAGTTGAAGCAGCGATAAAGACAACATGGAAGGAGGTGAAGACGAGTTGAGAAATGATTGGGACTAAGGATTGTGAAAAAGGGTGGACGTTGGAGGACAAGGCAACAAAGGTGAAGAGTATGACGATGATCTCCACACATGGTGGTAGGACTTCAAGAATTACAAGATAGCTCATCATCTTCCGTGCCTAGCAACATGCTAAGCATGGGGAGGACTTGGTGGACATGAGAAGACCGCGTGGAGTACAACTATCACGGTTGTCACGGGATGCTAATTTTCTTCTTCCATGTTAAGCACAATGCTTAAGCATGGGGGAGGCCGCGCTACACTTCAAGCATCAAAGGACGGTAACAATTTCTCAACACTCTTTTTGTCCTTGTCTTTCTATATGTCTGTACATATGATTATGCTTTCCACAACCTTAGATGCAATCTTTGTATATCTCTCTATAAAATAACATGGCTACTAGGAGTATAACCTAGGTATGTTTTTGTTTTCAATAATAATCACCGTTACCTTGTGCGCACCATGATGATATCTTGTACGCTCTTGCCTATGGATATATGATGATCGTTGCCACTTTGCTCATTTTTGTGCTTGATTTGTATATGATTAAGCTAGTGCTCTCCTTAATATGATCTGAAATTTAAATTAATGCTAGCCTAATCTTTTGTGGAGGTTATGATAACTTGAGACCCATAGTATTTTTTGTTGCTCTCATTTTTTAATGAATCAAAGATCATTCATTTTTGTTCTTAAAAGATATGCTAACCTTGTCTTTAATAATACTTGCATTTTGCTCTACCTATCCAAAGCCTTATATTCAATTGAGTGCAAAAACCTTAGTTTACAAGATTTATTCTTGGGTGCATTGATTCAAGGCTTGATTTCTCTGGCTCAAGATTAAGAAGCTGGTCATTCCATTTTTGCGTATCTATCTTTATGCTAGCCATTTCTATCCGTGCATTGTGAGTTTCCACATCGGGAATTTCACAAATCTCGCCCCATATCCACCCACAAACCCAAAATATCTTTTTGTGTTCACCTCCTTGACCACAACCCAATATATGAGTATGGATGAATATTTCGAGGAAGATTACAAGGAAGGTGCTGTCAAGTGAGCAAGACTTTGGGAGGCTTCCAAAAGGATCCCTAGAAGATTTTGGAGTATCTCTCTCCAAGAAAATATGAGAACTTCAATTTCTACCTTGGCATATTTATCACCTCTTTTGCCCGAGGATGAGCAAATGTCTTAGCATGGGGGGGGGGTTGCCAAGGAAGTGCTAGTATAGTCTAGAGTTCAAGGGGAGATATAAAAAAAGTATGATGAAAGAAAAAAAGAAGAAAAAAAAGAAAAAAATTATAAAGAAGAAAAAGTATCATAAGAAAAAAACGAAAGAAAAAATATAATAAATGAACTCCCCGGTTCTCTAGCTATGTTTAGTGCTTTTTGAGTTTTCAAGAGGATTCAAGATCAAGACCCATACTCATCTTTCCAACCATGTGCAATCCGATAACGAGGACTTCGTTTGTGCCTCGGGATCACTCTTTGTCATTTGCACATGTCCACCTATCTCAAAGTGTATGTATTTATCTTTCCCCCCTCCTCGAGAACATTATTTTTCCAATGACCTTTTTGACGAGTCTCGGTAAGTCCATGAGAAGCTTGTCTTTTTTTGATAATATCTCAACTATAATATCTTGGTAGGACTACACTTTCCCATAGCTCCATATAAAGCTTCCACTATATAATTTGAGAGAGGAAAGGAGTAGAACAAGTAGGCTTGAGAGACAAGATGAGATGAGAGTACATGAGCAAGATGCAAGGAGGTTTATTATTGATCTTGGTAAAGCAACTTTTCTTCATCCCGCTCTTTATTTTCAAAATTTTGGAGATTTGTTTAAAAATTTGAGGGCATGATTAATTACTTGTGGGAAGAGCTTAAATAATATCTACCCTCCATAGAGATGAAAGCTAGTTACATTATGGAACTTTAACAAATGTAAACTTGGAGAGCATTATGTTTTCTCATGTATGAACAAGTGCAGGGTATGAACATTGAAGGGCAATACTGATATCCATTGAAGGCTTACTCTAGGACGAGCAAGGTTTAAGCATGGGGGTATGTTGACGGTCGATTTTCGTCAACCAAGAGCACTTGTTACACTTTGGCTTGAGCTTTGAATTATAACTAACCCGCCACTAGGCATACTAATGACGTAGCAAGTTCACACTTACATGTGGTTTTTTTAGTATATTATTTACACAGGAATTAAGTACCTAAATGAGGACTTCCTGGTAAAGTTCATCGAGCACTTTATAAGAAGATCATGAAGCCCGGCACAAGTCAAGACACGAAGTGAACATGACTCCAAATGACTCGAGCACCGAAGCATGAAGCCGTGAAAGTCTGAGGACCTAAACAGAAGATGTAGGAGTTCATGCGCCAAGTACCCTTATCCAAACCGCGGGGAAAATGTCGTCAAGGACCCACACGGAGTTCGGCAAATATTCAAGAAAGTGCAAGAAGCGTCGTGGAGGAAGATGGGCCCGAATCGGGCCGAAAAGACCCTAGGCCGGCAGGCCCATGCCGACCGGCCTGGCCCTTTTTCGTGCCGGTTCGCGACGCCCTTTGACCTACACGCTCCTCAACTCATTTATATCCCCTGCCTCTGACGGCCGCCTCATCCATTCATAACAACTCAGCGAAACCTAGAAGCAAGCACCGGAGGAAGACGATAGCCGCTAGGAGTCCTCGAAGTTGTCTAGGGGACGGCCTAGGCCAACCCTAGCCTCCATGGACGCCCTACGTGGTTGTGCTGTGGCGGAGTTCTAGAGCTAGTTGAGGTCTTCGATGGTATGTATTCGGTGGTGATGACCTAAACGCATCTACTATGTGAGTAAAGTACTTCATGTCATCCGATCTTTAGCGACTCGATTCCTCCTTTTATGATCTTGTGCTTTCTTGGGTATGCTTTATTTCTCTACCGTTAACATAGATTGCTCGGGGTGATCTCGTAGCCATGGGGGCTAGGGGTTCATACCGGATACACCAAGGAGTACGACACGCTCCCTATGAGCGTGCTCTTAGGTTTACCTATACAAGAAACGAGGCATCATGACAGGATGTCGATCACGTGTACGATGGGTGTGCCTTAGAGGGTTTGACCGGAGAGTAGTAGTTTAAAGATGGCTTTTAGATGAGATGCTTGTTGCACTTGCTCTTTCGGCTAGAACTACAACTAGAAGATGTAGGCCTTAGTTATCCTTGTTTGTTCCTTTATGTTGCCTATGTTATGGATGTGATCAACCTTTACACTTCACTGATATATGTATTAGGTTTACCTCTTTGTATGCAATCAACGCTTAATGTTAGGTTAGTTTGGCTAGACAAGGTAGAGAATCTTAGCGGTTTGCTTCTGATCCTTGGATTGACAAACCTTGGGGACCCTCCTTGGTGAAAAAGGCACCAAGTCACCTGTACGCTTGCGGTAAACATTAACACGGTTTTGAACCATAAACACTAACTCGGTGTCGTTAGTAGTGATGTTAAGAAATGTCAACAAGCATTTCTGACGCTGTTGCCGGGGAAGGCACAGAATTATCATGACTTTGCTTTGCATCTGTTTATAAATCATAAGTAGGTTAGAGCAACTCTCAATGCAGGCTAACCTTGATTGTCTTCTTTTATCTTTGGATGATGAAGACAGGTAGTGTATGACTGGTTTCGACTTACCAGAGAATTTCATAGAAGATCCCGAGTCACTAGTGAAGAAAGCTCGAATTCATTTCGACTCACCTCATCGTACTCGTCTGGAAGGCGATCCAGCTTCCTTTGTACCATCCACGTCAAACGCTATGGCCCAGAAGACACTTTGTGAGTACTCAGCTCCTTCTGCCGACCAGGTGCTGCAAGGCCCTGTGGTGGCAATGGGGACTGAAAACTTTGAGATCAAGACGGGTTTAATCATGATGGTACATGCTAGTCTGTTTTGTGGCAAGCCAAATGAGGATGCTAATGCCCATCTGCAATAGTTCCTAGAGCTATGCAGCACTTTCATCATCAGGGGTGCAAATATGGATGCTATTCATCTTCGACTGTTTCCTTTTTCTCTCCTGGGGAAAGCCAAGCAATGGTTCTACGTGAATCGTGATGCTATCAATACTTGGGACAAGTGTTCAGAAGCATTCCTCAAGAAGTTCTTTCTATTGGGCAAAACCAATGCTCTTCGTGGAAGAGTTTATAGCTTTCAGCAAGCAGCAAGTGAATCTATTCCAGAGGCTTGGGAAAGGCTTCAGGAGTACATCCTGGCCTGTCCTCACCATGGGATGGAGGACTGGCTTATTCTTCAAAGCTTCTATAATGGGCTGACTCCGACAGCCCAAGACCATATTGATGCTGCTGCTCAGGGAGCATTCTTCTCACTCACTGTTGATAATGCCAAATCACTTATTCAGAAGGTGGTATCCAACCAAGGGTGGAGCGATGAATGACTCCAGCCACGTCAGAGGGGTACTCATACTGTCAAGGAAGCAGATATGATTACTGCCAAGCTGGACCTTCTTATGAAAAGATTAGATGGCTACACCAGTGAGAAGGCTGCCATGGCCACCACTACTCTGCCTATGGATTCTCGTATGACATGTGAAGTCTGTGGCAACACTGGGCACTCAGGAAACTACTGTCCTGAAACTTAGGAGGAAGTGATGTACATGAATGGCAATAACAATGGTTATCGTCACCAACAACAAGGAGGCCAAACGTGGAATCAATAACGCCCTTATTATCAAGGAGGTAACCAAGGTAATACTTACAATTCTAACCAACCCTCCTTGAGAGATCTTGTTTTCAGGCAGGCTAAAATTAATGAAGGTGTTAATACAAAGTTAGTTGCCCTTGATAAATCCTTGGGAAGTCTCAACGTCAAGCTTGAAAGTTTTTCTTCTGCTCAGAAGAGCCAGCTAAGTTTTAATAAAATGTTAGAAACTCAGTTAGCTCAGTTAGCTGCTTTGGTTCCGTCTGCTGATAACGGGAGGATCCCGGTGCAACCCATGTCCTCTTGTGAAAATGTTAGTGTAGTATCAACTAGGTGGGGTAAGCCACCTAGGAAGACGTGTGCTCCTAACTATGCAGGAAAGCCCATACATCAAATCCAAGATTCGTGGGAGGAAACAACAGTTTTGCAGAGAAGAGATCTTGGCTATCCAGCTATCACATGCACAATTTATTACAAGACAATCAAGCATGCCCTTTGTGGCCTTGATGCAAGTGTCAATCTCATGTCCAAGGCCATGTTCGAGCAACTAGGATATCCAGCTCTCTCTCCAACAGCACGGACTATCCAACTCACCGATTCAATGATACGATATCCAGAAGGAATTGTTTAGAGTCTATTGGTCAAGGTCAAGAACTCTTATGTCTATGCGGATTTAGTGGTCCTTAATATGGACGACGAGGGAGGAATGCTACTCATCCTTGGGCGACCGTTTCTCAGTGATGTCAGAGCTAGAATCAATGTGGGGGCCGGAGTGATCCGTTTCCGCATTGGGAAGAGGAACTTGCTGTTTGGTGCAAGATAGTGTTGAGCAGCTTGGGGGAAGGACAGAGCCTTTAACCCCAACAAAGAAATCTCCGTCAACACTGAAGCAAAAGAAAAGTCGTAAAGAGTGGCGGAAGGTTGAGAAGGCATTACCCTCTACTTCTTAGGAGTGGGATGCCGAGTGGTATTAACCGCGGAGAAGAGTCCTGCTCGTCAGACTAAAAATGATGAGTCCTTTCTACCAAAAAGGTTAAAGATGGTATTTATCTCATATTTCCCTTTCCAAAATTTTATTTGATTTTCCAAACTGCATATTTGATTTTTCCAAACCTTGCATCTGCTTGCTAGATTTATCTAGCCCATTTTCCATTACGAATAAAATTTTTGAAAATAAATTCTGAGTTTGAAAATTCTAGAAAATCTATTGAAAAATATTTTGGGGAAATTTGGGCCGAGGCACTCAGGCAGGCCCTCAGCTAGCTGTTGGGGAGCCACTGGCCAAAGCAGGGGGCAGGTGGGCCCGACCAGGGATGGGCGGATCCCTGGGTCGGCCGAAGTAGCCCAACGACTGCTGGGCCCCATCTTGCTCCACGGCTCCTAGCCGTTGCCCAACGGCCATTTCTGGATGCCCGACGCATTTGCCTATAAATAGCAGGGGGAGAGGGGGTGTTCTTCACCCATCCAACTCTTTTCACTCACACTCCCCTCTCTACTCCTTACTCTCGTGGTTTTCTTGGATTTCTTGCTCAAGTTTGGAATCATCAAGTACTCTCTCTATTGTGTTGCTGCAAGTATTGCTATTGGTGGAGCAAGCTCGGTAAGAATTTCATTCAATTTCACTAATCCATCACCGAGTTGCTTTTGTTGTCCCTTTGTTGTGCTAGCATGAGTTGGGAGGCGAACGCTCTCCAGAGGGTGACACACTCCCGTTCACGGGCAAGCACAAGTTCATCCGTCCCCGCCGAGCCGACGCCGAGCCCATCAACGATGGACTATGAAGAAGAGCAAGAAGAACAAGCCGAACCACAAGCAACGGAGGAGGTCGTCGATGACACCCCCAACCTCAGCTTGTGAGGTGCTCGAGAGGAGCAAGCCTACGCTCTCCTAAAGGACGGAGTCTTCGCCCACACCCGAGACTTCGACCCGACACTTATGGAGAAGACAGGTATGCACCTCGAGTTGCTTCTATTTGGCATGCTCTCTGTTGGGAGTAGTTTGTGCCAATTACAGAGCTTGGCTCTCGGCCCTTCACCATCCAATTTCATTGCTCTTTTACTAAGGAAGAGAATGGTGTTTAGTTTCGTCTTTTTGGGACTGATTACCGACTTTGATGGAATGATCTTAGTCGTCTCCTTGGTTTTGATCATCATTGTGCTATTTCTTTGAAAAAGGCTTGTGAGGGTTTTGTTCAAGATTCTTTTTGGGAAGAGATTTCCGGTCTAGTTTATAGCAGTAAATTTGTACCTTAGTGCAATGATATCGTGCATCCCACTCTTCGATCATGGCACAAGTGGCTCGCCATTACTCTTTTTCCACGAGAGGATGTTCGGCCCATGCGCAACAATGAGTTGATGCTTCTATATGCCGCTACTAAACGGATCAAGGTCTCCCCTGTTAAAGCTATGATTCGGCAGTGGTTGATGAATTTTAAGATGATAGGCCCTATTGAGTGTACATCTTTGGTAACTCGTATTGCTCTCAGACTTGGGGTTCTAAGCGGGAATCCCGTCCCCTTCATTGGGACGCCCCGAGTTCTCATTGATGAGGCGTACTTGATCCAAGGGCATACACTTAAGAGAGGCCCAAATGATTCTTTGACTTTCTTCTTCCCGGGTTATACAAATCAGATCCTGTTACCTAACCCAGGGTTTTAGTTGTATAACTCGGATTCATTAACCATTCCCCTTGTTACACAAGAGGAAGGCCGTCGTGCTAGTGTTTCAGGCAGGTCCACCAGAAGCGCGGCAAAGAGAGCACACATGCAGCAGCAGCAGTCACAGCCACCACCACAGCCACAGCCTACTACACAACCGGTGGCAGGAGGGGCCCCTATGGGGTACATGTTCGGGGTTACCCCTGGATATGCACCTGGTTGGAACCAGCCCGCCTACCAACCGAGTGCGAGTGGCACAGCTTGGGCGAGTGCGAGCAGTGCTTAGTGGGCCACACCCACTAGTTCTAGCTTCGGTGGTCCACCTCCATCCTCATCCTTCAGGCCGCACTCTTCGACCTCTGCACGAGAGGCTCAGCTCGCACAGCAGCTGGGAGAGCTCACCGTCCAGGTCACGGGAGTGGAGGAGATGCTGAACACGCACGTCGAGGTGCAACAACGACAGATAGAGGAGCAGAGGGCTTTCTATGCGAGTCAGGGTTTCTTCTACCCTCCACCGTAGTGAGCCTGAAGCTAGCTTGGGGGAGGACCCCCATCCTGTGGTAACTTGTATCTTCCTTTGTTTTCAGAATATCTTATAATGAAAATCCATAAAAATCTGCAAAAATAAAACGACCAAAAATATTTATTTGCTTTCATCATCAAGTTTGCTTTAGTTTGCTTTGATATGCATAGTAAGAATGCTTTGCCTCTATGGTTGAAATGATGAATAGTTGCTCTGTTTATTCTTCTCATATGTCTTGCTTATAGCTTTGTATCCTACCTAAGTTTCGAGTTTGTTGGCTTGCGTGTTCAAACCTTAGCTTGAAAACTATGGGTGGCAAAAAGCAAGATCCATGCCTAAGTTGTTGTGAGACATGATATGGTATAGAGACTTTCTTCAGTGTGGTCGGCATAAAGTGACGTAAAGGATTGTTAAGCCAATCATGTTGCGACAGGTGGCACCATATTTTCGGGCACGCTTAAAGGTGTAGAGAAACCTTCGAGGGTAGTACCGTCATTTTACAGCCGCAGTCTATTGGGTTCCTTCCACACAGCCACTGTGTTTACCCCGCTCCCCAGAGAAGAGAGCTGGTATGGTGCAAAGTGACATGGATTACGCACCACGCCGGTGAGTTACGCATCAATGAAGGAGCTTCAGAAGGGTTAGGTTGGTGGTCGGGCGCCGCCATCGGAGTGTGTCATTTTTACTCTCAATAGCATTGGTTACGTCGTCGGTCTTGTGCCTTACGTGCGTAAATAATGGTTACCGCAGGAATCACCTGTGTGCATGTGGAACAGACGATCCAAAATTCTTGGTTACACGAAAACACTGATGGCTTACGTATAAGATGCGTAATCCATTGGGAAAGTGAATGATACAATACCTCATCACAGAAGATCCAAAATTACTAGGTTACGTGAAAACTCTACTGGTTACGTACGACGTCGTCGAAACAAATTCCTAGCATATGAGCACAGAAGATCTCCTGTGTCGTAATTGCATACGTCATTAGTAAATCAAGTGATAATATGATGGGCCTGGGCCATCTAGTACGGGCCACGTAGTTGGCACATGTATTTGGTGTCTGTATTACTAATGAGCCCTTTGTACTGATAATAATTAGGTATATAGTTAAAAAATGGTTTTAGTGGTATGACCTCATTCTTCTTAATAAATACACGAACTTACATACTATTTGACTTGGTACCAGTATAATTTCCCGAAATAACTTTCGTATCCTCCGCCGCTGAGGCCGTCAAAGACTACATTGTTTTAGGAAAAGAGTCCTCCCAAAACTCGCACGGATGGAGGCGGCGGGGATGTGCTCCCACACCGCAACGAATTCTTCCCCTGCCACTCGCCATGAGGCACAGAGGAAGGTCACACACATTTAAGAGCACCGGAGATGATGAGGACGTCCCAGCCGTATGTAACCCAGCTCCCTTGGTTATACAAGATGCATCACGAACTACACCTAGTCCACCTTGGGTTACGCATGAAGATTGAAGAATCAAACACAAGTAGTTAGGCAGGAACAAGCATTGGATACACATGCACATGTGTATGAAGGATAGGTTACAAGCAGCCATGCTAAGAAACTCCAACAAGAGGTTAATCAGTGAATGCTTTAAGTTCCTCTCTGTGTTACATTGCAATACTGATGAGAGTCATATAATACATTACTAGTCTTGTACTTTACTCCTAGTCAGGTTTACAAGAGTTACATAGAAGACACATAGGGTTACATGGAGGACACCAAGTTCGCTGCCTAAGCTGAGAAGGATGAATCACACAAGACTCTGGGTTACATGAGAAGCTCCCGTCCAACTCTGTACCATCATATTGCTGAAATACTTCTTGAAATCTGGAAGTTATGTTGGAAAATTCCTGTACATCTAACAAGTTGCGTCGTGGAGTAATTTGAAGCTTCTTCAAGTCAAGATTTCAATGCAACAAACAGTGCATCATTTGGACTTCCGAGCTAGGAGTTATGGCAAAATTACTTAAGGGTGCGCAGAAGATGGAAAAACGCACGTGAACTGAGGTATAAACTAACCAGCGACCGAAAACCGATCCGAAGTACCCTTACAAAAACCGAAATACCGATTCGAAAAAGTCGAAATACACGACTAAAAAATGTTCCCTGGTCTTTTCGGGTTTCCACGCCCCGACCCATCAGATTGTTGGGTCGGGTCAGCCCCAGTATTTCGAGATTCAGGGCAAAACTCCGATCCGTCACGTGGTTGGGTCGGGTCGGGCTTGTCGGGTTGTTTGGGTCATGAATACCTACGACGATGCCCGCGCGTCAAGTGCCTCGGAGTCAGTCTGGTCCTGTGTATTCTTTTCTTTTTCTTTTTTTTGCAAATTGGGGGATTGGAGAATGGTCGCTGTCGCTGTATAGAATTGGGGGTTGTAGATAGCTATGCTACAACGCAATATTAGCATCAGAAGTATGACGCTAAAAATATAGAATCACCGTTGAACTGTTGACCTTGTGGAAGAATTTTGTATTCATGTCTGCTTGAGGCACCCATTGCTTGTTGTATCTTTGCTTGTGCTATTCAGTTTGCTTTTGGAGTAGGTGATGGTATTGGAGGGTGAGATTTTGTTCTTGAGAATTGTTTCTTATCTACCTCCTGCGTAACAGACTAGGCACAGGTTACACAGGGCAGTGCGTATTAACCAAATCTGTATTGCAGGAGCCATGCAAAATGGATAGTGCGTAACCGAGGACGGGGCTAACCGAGCGTGTGCGTGCAGGTTACACGCATAATTGACTCTGGACCGTCCTACCATCGTATTACAAACAAACAAACATGCTTCCTTTCACTGTAGAGCGACATTAGAAATTAGGACTTGAGCTCTATGCCATTGGCTGTATTTTTTAATGTGCTCTAAGCCATTTGTTGCATTTTTCGAACACTTATCATTAAATAAACACTTTTTTTAGATGTATCATTAAGTAAACACTTATGTACTCATTTATTATAGAAATAGCTATCTGGGTTTTGTACTGGCGAACCATGCGTAATCGAGCTGGAGCAGGTGACGCGTAGAATCGACACGACCAGATGCAGCGTGGATTTTGCGTAACCAATCAGTGCGTAACCCATTCAATGTTGAGCCATGCAGCATGGATTTTGCAGAGTGGATGCAGTACGCGTGTGCATCATGGATTGTGCGTAACCCAGTGGGTCCAGCTTACTCCTCGGGGCGGGCGGTGCTATTGTGGCTGTGGACGACATGACGGGATGGGAGCGGAGGCGCCTGCAGCAGCAGGCCCGTCCTGTCCCGTCCCGTCCCGTCAAGGCTGTACACACGACACGACACAATGACCGTGCGTAACCCTTGGCTTGGCAGCAAGCCGCGTAAGATAGGCTGAAGCACAGCGTGGCACACGTAACGCAGCAGGTCCAGCCTACTCCTCGGGGCGGGCGGCGGCTGTGGCTGCGGATGACACGACGGGAGGGGAGCGGAGGAGGGAGGCCGGTCCTGTCGTCCATCGTAATAATGATGGTGCACCGCATGGCCCACAGTGGCCTGCCCTCGCCGCAGTTTGCTTCTCCCCGAAGTGAAGCCCGCACCGTGGGGGGGAGGCTGCTGACTCGTCGTCCATGGAATTCTCTAGTGCGCAGCCCGCTGAATGGCACCGTAACCGAGACCTTGCAGGTTACGCGCTTAGTCGACACGACCCGCCGTGTCCTGCGGTAACCGCGATGCTGGCATGCGTAACCTAGTCGGTGATGCACGCGCCATGGGATGGTGCATCGTCGAACCGTGCGTAACCGAGCTGGAGCAGGTGACGCGTAGAATCGACACGACTGGATGTAGCGTGGATTTTGCGCAACCAATCAGTGCGTAACCCAGTCAGTGTTGAGCCATGAAGCGTGGATTTTGCAGTGTGGATGCAGTACGCGTGTGCATCATGGATTGTGCGTAACCCAGTCAGTGTTGAGCCATGCAGTGTGGATTTTGCAGAGTGGATGCAGTATGCGTGTGCGTCATGGGTTGTGCATAACCCAGCGGGTCCAGCTTACTCCTCGGGGCGGGCGGCGCTGTTGTGGCTGTGGACGACACGACGGGACTGGAGCGGAGGCGCCTACAGCAGCAGGCCCGTCCCGTCCCGTTATGGCTATACACACGACACGACACAGTGATCATGCGTAACCCGGCTTGGCAGCAAGCCGCGTAACCTAGGCTGAAGCACCACGTGTGCGTCATGGATTGTGTGTAACCCAGCGGGTCCAGCATAATTGATCATCATCGTGATGTCACAGACGAGGTAGGAGTAACTAATAACTAGGTGATACCCCGCACGTTGCTGCGGCAATTTTTAAGCAAAATTTGAAGGTGAAATGTGAAAGTAGAAACACCAAAATGATTACATGATGATATTTATCTGTAAACAATAATTTATGAAAGCATGTTAATTTTGTTGAGAGAGAACCATTCTTAAATGATTGATCCTACATGTATTTCAACTACGTGAATTTTATGGCGTGCTACTCGCAAATACAATATGCTATTAGTCATATAAAATAGATGAAGGCATAAATACATGTCTTGGTGGATGTTGACATGGTTTATAGGGGATGGTGACATGGCGTGTAGTGGGTTATGACATGGCGCATTGAGATGCAAGAGAAATCGTTAGTGGGTAGAGTACCAATTATATAGTTGATATAAGCTTAATTGCAGAGAGGATGCAGTACGCGTGTGCGTCATGGATTGTGCGTAACCCAGCGTGTCCAGCTTACTCCTTGGGACAGGCGGCGCTATTGGCTGTGGACGACACGACGGGACGGGAGTGGAGGCGCCTACAGCAGCAGGCCCATCCCCTCCCGTCCCGTCCCGTCAAGGCTGTACACACGACACGACACAGTGACCATGCGTAACCCTTGGCTTGACAGCAAGCTGCGTAACCTAGGATGAAGCACCGCGTGGCACACGTAACGCAGCGTGTCCAGCTTACTCCTCAGGGCGGGCGGCGGCTGTGGCTGCGGACGACATGACGGGAGGGGAGCGGAGGAGGGAGGCCCCGTCCCGTCGTCCATCGTAATAATGATGGTGCACCGCGTGGCCCACAGTGGCCTGCCCTTGCCGCAGTTTACTTCTCCCCGAAGCGAAGCCTGCGCCCGGGAGGCTGACACGTCGTCCATGGAATTCTCTAGTGCGCAGCCCGCGAATGGCACCTACGTAAGCGAGACCTTGCAGGTTACGCCCTTAGTCAACACCACCCGCCGTGTCCCATGGCAACCGCGATGCTGGCGTGCGTAACCCAGTCGGTGATGCACGCGTCATGGGATGGTGTGTCGCCGAACCATGCGTAACCGAGCTGGAGCAGGTGACGCGTAGAATCGACATGACCGGATGCCGTGTGGATTTTGCGCAACCAATCAATGCGTAACCCAGTCAGGGTTGAGCCATGCACCGTGGATTTTGCAGAGTGGATACTGCGTAGTGCGCACGTGCACAAACATATAGAGGCATGCAAAACCTGCCCAGTCTAGATTATGCTGGAGCCACGTTGCGTGCTTGCGAGTTTGGTTTACAAATGCTTTATTCTTGGCTGCTTGCGAGTTTCTGCTTCACAAGACGAAGTTAAGGGAGTAGTACTCCGCACAGTTGTTTCTGGTGATTCTTTTGGTTGGCTTAAGTTATTTTGCTTTGCCTCTTTGCCATGTAGAGAAAGTATGGTGTATGCCTCGTTGCCAGCCACTCAGCTATTGATGTCAGGTGCGCCCGCCGCGCCTACTGTGCAGAAGAGCTCAGGGGCACGGCCGTTCCCGACCCTGCTCGACAGACCGGCTGCGTTGCAAGGCGCTCGGCCACTGATGTTGCCCCTGTCCCTGCTCGAAGGCGAGGCGGCACCCATGATCATCGATGAACCAGACTGGATGAAACGCTAATTGCCAACAATAACAAGTGTTGCATTGCTGTAATGATATCTACTACTCCCTCCGTCCTTAAATATATGACGTTTAGGACAAGAAATTTAGTTCAAAATGAACTAATTTGTTGTCCCAAATGTCATATATTTAAGAACAGAGGGAGTAGTTTCTGATTAAGTTTGGTCCCTCCTTATTTGATTGTGCTGCTATTTTTTGGTTGTAAGATCACTGGACTCTGTTTCCTACTACGGAGGAGTACTTTGGATGGATGTTTGTTCAAAAAATGTGAACCTATTTTGCCAACAAATCAACAAATAATTCAGTCTGGCTTGGTCACTTTTTCTTATCGGTAAAACAGTACATCATGGATTTTGCATAACCTACATCATCCGTAACCCAGTCAGTGTTAACGCAGTCAGTGTTGCAGGAACAATGCAGCATGACTGGTGGGTAACCGAGCGAATGCAGGTTACGTGCTAAATCGTCTCGACCCCGTCGGGGGTTGCAGGTTGCAGCATGCAGCACGGATGCTTCGTAACCTAGCTAGCACAGGTTACGCGCAGAATTGACACTAATTTAAACGAATGCTGAACCATTTTCTAATCAGCACTTAACCATTTTGAATCAGCACTTAACCATCTGCCTACACCATTGTTATTTCCTCAGGTGTACACCCTTGATGTTTGAAGAGCATGTTGGTGGTGAGTTACTCTTCATTTGAGATCGTGTTCTATTTTGCAACTGTATCTCCATACTTGTCTATTTTTTTCCTCCTTGGGTAGAAGGAGATTTGCCTTGTTGCTTTGCGCGTGCTTGAATGTCCACTTTTGAGACTCCAACCTCAGTTTCCTAAGGTGACCAGTGGATAATAAGTATATATGAATTAAGATTAGATCGATTCACATATAGTAGGTACTAGTAATCGAATATGCTTAGGAAATGAATAACTAATCACCAACCAGAATAGGAGTATTGTAAGATTATCTCTGAATCTTGTTGTGTTCAGAGAGAACCAACCTACAGCACATCTTCTTCCTGAATGCATCCATTTGTTCCTAAAGATTAAAGTTAACAAATGACCATAAAAACTTACTGTGTTATTCACAAATGTATCCATTGTGAAATGATAATAAAATGGACGAGCGTACGGACTTGGATGAACGTTGCATTAAGTGTACTCCCATTCCAATGCATCATGTACTTGATGACGTAGATGCCACATGACGAGCTACAAAATGCACATGTTACATAATACAATGGTATGTACAGTAAATATTTTTAGTGCAACGATATATCTTACCTGTCTTGTTGCGTTGGTATGTCTCTAATATGTAGGGTATCCCACTTTGTGACATCAATCTTTTTTTGGAGGCGGGTGACATCAATCTCTCAAGATCCACTCACATTTCTTTGTGAAATGTAGGTTTCAATGCAATGCTCCACTGACTGTACCTGAAGCAAAGAATTAGGTGCATATGGTTGAAAGAGATAACTACATTTGCATGACATCTACATAATACAGAGTACTCACCAGTGATAGTTCCATCTTGCCATCCCACGTTCCATTATAAACTAACGAATTCAGTACCTGCACCTCCTTCATCGTGATGTTGAACACAAGAAGAACCCAATGATTACCTCTGACATTTATAGGGATATATACCTGAGATGCAGGAATGCTGTTACAATCTTGCGGTGTACTATCAAGTGTCGAAGCTAGCATCAAGAACAGACCATAGCACATTTAAAGAAGTATTCTCCAGTTCTGGCAATCCAACCACTGTGAGAGGATTTCAATTCTTCCGGAGATAGTAATTTCCTAGCAAGAAAAGTGTTGACGTATGCCACCTTTTCATTTAGTAGTTTTCTGGCTACTACATACGCATCTATTACCTGTCACACTTAGACACCGTGATAGATTAGGACGTACAGTAGGTAAAATAGAACGCATCATTGTAACATATTGCATGTAGAGCAAAACAAAAACATAAATAAAACGCACTCACATCATCAAGCATCCATACATCTTTATTGGAGATCCAGTCTTTGTTATCAGTAGCCATTCCCATCAATGTTTTGACCAGAATTTCTATGTCATTGATACTGATGACAATTGCATCTTCACAGCTGTTCAGGACAAAGTTTAAAACTTCTTTATCCTTAGCATTCATGCTGTAGTCATCGTCATATTCACAGGTAGGAGAGTATGCTCCAGGACTATGCACATTTGTCGTCTCGTGCCTGCCCTGATGTGTGTACAAATTTTTCTAGTTTTGTCATGACAAATAAACTTATTCGGGGAGATGTCGTTTTCTATATATTGGGACCAACTACTGGTGCTGTATAGCAGGGATTGTACCTGGCAATCATTTTCATCAAGCTATTGGGTGTTCAAGCCAGAGTATTTACCAATTAATGTAAGAATGTCATGTCAGAATCAGAACATTTCTTAAAAGAATATTTATGAAAATACAAATTCAGAAATTCACAAGTCGAATCATGTCTTTTAAACAATGTGACAACAGAAATTTAACCTGGCTGTGATTTATGTCGTGCTGTGTTGTGCCATGGTTGGAGTATTTGCCAATTAATTTATAAATGTCCTGTCAGCACAACAACTTTAATAATAAAAATAGGCAATACAGTTCTGAAATACTGGCGTATCAAAAAATACTGGCATAAACAAAACTTTTACCTACGAATAATTTTCGTGATGCAGTGGGGTGCCAATGTTGTATTTTGTAAGGAATTTTTAAATTTCCTGACATAAGCATAAATAATATAAAATAAAAATTTGGTTACAAAAAAAAGAACTGAACATTTATGAACCATGCAGTTGTGAGTACATACGTCGACAGTGACACCTGTCTCATTCTTGTGGTAGTAGTCACTGCTTTTGCAGAATCTAGCAACGTCGTCGTCATTTGCAGAGTCATTGTTTGAGGATAAAAATGTCTGGGCATGTGAACTGGTGTCGTGGCTTCTGTCCGGAGGTACAATACTAGTAACGTCATCATGTTTGTTTTGCTTCTCTCGGTTGTATGGAAGCTTCTTGAAAACCTTTTGTCACAAAAGATTGAAAATAACTGTCAGACATGAAACCCACAGTTACAGGAGTACTAGTAATTAGCAAGCAAGAGACATAGACGACATACAATTCTGTTAGCGATACCATCCATTGCAGCGATCTCCAGTCGCTTCTTTGCTAAACGTTCTGTCCAATGCCTCATTAATGGGTACTCTCGTTGTCCAGGATAATCGATTTTGTGGTGGCTACATGCGTGGACATGCTCGAGCTACTAGTACTACACGATTAGGAATCGGGGTTAAACATATCCTGTGTGAATCCAAATACTAGTCCTGAAACTGGTAATGAAATGGAAATTTATTACCTGCAACAAGATCAGGCTGCCTTTAGGAGTACTACCAGGTGTCGGATTATTCCCTTGCCTTTTGTAAGCAACCAGACCATCTTGTAGATTCTTAAGAGTATAAACCCCCAGTTCATCAAATGTAAGTCACCAACATTCTCGACTAGCCGCTGGACTTTTGCTGGAATAGCTGGGTTGGTATCAGGGTCAAATAAAACCTTGTGGCAAAACATGAAGAAATCTCAAAGAAACAAATCATCGGCAGGCCCGTCCTTTTGCTTCAGTCTATTTTCAACCTCAGACAATGTTGGTGACGACCTTGTTTTTTCTCGACCACAACTGGTCATATTGTCCTATTTTCCCTCGATTGGTAGACCCATGATGTCCTTCACATCTGATGGCGTCAACTGGACCAGCTCGCTACCAAGCTTGAAACCTGCTTGATCCTGATCGTACATGTTGACAAGCGACATCAGCAATGGACGATCTATGGTGATTGGTTTGATGTGTAGAAAGGAGTCGAACTTGATAGACTCTAGCTTCTTCTTTCTTGTTGTTGAAAGTAGTCCAAGGACATTCGCCAGTCGTTTCGGCGTGCCTAGAATCCATAGGCTCGAGCGCTTCGAAGAAATGGTAGAAGTAGAACTGATTGGTATCTGGTCACGGAGAGAGAGTAATCAATAAGCGCGCGCCGTGTAGGGATAGGTAGTGCGTCGTATGGAATCTGGATGTTGTGTTAGATTACATACCTTCGGAGTAGACGACGACAATAGGCCACCGGAGTTGAAGTTGTTGGGCCGCCGCCTCCGAGGATGGGTGGCGCTGCAGGTCGGAGGTGCTACCTTTTCTTCACTAGGACTAGGTGGCCGCTTCCTTGACGTCGTCTCGACTGTGGTTTGCCATCGGAAGTCACCGTTGATCTGCCATCAGAACTCTGTGTCGTCGGCGTCGCATTGCCGTCCGGTGCGCCTTGCTTGCCAAGATGAGGGACACGAGACGATTTCTTCGGCGTGACCGACATGAGCATAAACCTCTTCCTCCGCCGTGCTTTTGCGATCTGAACTTGCAGGGTCTACGATAATGGATATATAGTTAGTATTCATTAAATGGATATCCCGAAAATCCTGCAAAAACATGGAATCATCAGCTCAAAAGAAGGAACGTAAAGCTTTTGTTTACGTGCGCTACAGAACCACCCTTGCAGCACGCAACATGGCATCAGCGTAACCGTCAGTTCCACCCGATACCATGTGGGTCCTGGAATGCTTGCCCGGTGTCAGCCGTTGGAGGTATGGAAAGGTGACGCATGGCAGCAACAGCTGAAGATGAAGAGTTCGGTGGCACGTTTGATAGGCAACACCGGGATCGAGGGCGTATCTAGCTTAGGGCATAATCTCGGTTACGAAGGATCGACACGACCCGCCGTGCTCCTCGTCGAGCGCGATACTACGTGCGTAACCCAAGCAGCCTTTTACATGGCCGTGTGCGTAACCCTTGCGATTGCACCAAGCAGCGTGCGTGGTCCCAGCGTAACCGAGACCATGCAGGTTACGCATTCCTCTCAGGAGGCCTCTTGACCACGATGCTGCGTGCGTAAGCAAACGACCTTTTACATGGCCGTGTGGGTAACCCAGGTGGTTGCAGCATGCAGCTTGGATCCTGTGTTACCGATATCGGGCAGGTCACGCATTCCTGTCAAGGTATGTTATAGAATCCTGGGAGTGGGAGACGATCCATGCTGCGTCCTACACGATTTGGAAGGAGGGGGCTGATTTTCCTTCACCTTCTCTTCATCCATGGCTGAAAATTTTAGAGGAGCTTCAGGATGCTCCAATGGACCCCTAGCGCCCACGCTGCATACACCCCGGATAGCAGGTCTTATCTAATCTGCCTAAACCTCTAACCTCCAACATTGTCCGGACATGCTTCGCCATTCATAAAATATTATTCTTATTATAGAGCAGATGAAGTGCAAGCAATTGAAATAATATAACAGATTAATAGTAGTTCATACCAGTTTACAATATTTGTGATTTAACTGGCATACAGGAACCGACAAGTCATGAAACTCCCAACATTTCGGCTCGACACTCATTACCCAAAAATTTACATGTCAGGATATTGAGTTGCATGCACCAACGAGTTCGACCCAACAGCTTAAGCTGATAGGAAAAGGTGGGCAACGATAGGACAAAATGGAGGGGTGGAAACACAGAAGCATTGGAGATGTTTCTGCATGTTACTCCAAAAACCACGAAATTAGAGCAACTGAAAAGGTGTTTGGTTTTAATTAATGGACAATAGGAAACAGAGGGTATCATCGAAGCAACGTTAGAGCACATAGCCTAATTCTACAGATATAGCTCCTGTCTCCATTCTTGAAACATCAAAATTGACCAGTAATTTGGTACGAAGGGAATGCCTCACAGGGCACCATTTCAGTGCTTATTACCAAGGGCCAATGTCTCCACATAGTAGGGAACTAATGGGAAAACATACTGAGGGCCCACCCCTAGAGTGCAGAGATTGTACACCTCCTTGCTATCCATGTCATATGATTTCAGTTTCTGGTCCCAGTCAAGAAAGAAAAAGATCAAATTGTGATCTGGGTGAATGGCAACCACAGTGTATTTAAATTCAATTCCGTAATTCATTCTTTCAAACTACTTGAAAAATTCCACACTGTGCTTCAGAACCCATTCTTCTGCATTATAGTCCTGAAAGACCCAAATGGACAGTTCAGTCATCTGGCAAGTGTTGTCTTTATGTTCACTCACGCAATGCACAAGTCCTTGGGATTCACCAACAAAAACAACATCCAAAAGCTTCACGGCCCCCTTGAGGCTCCTACAAACATTCCCTTCCCCATCAACTGCAAGTATTAGGTCCTGGAGTGTTCCATTATGTGAGCTGAAAGCACTGAGATGCAGCATGCCGTTAACAAAGGCGCTTCCTGCGAAGAATGATGTGATGTGATATGAAGCAGACCAATCGTAGTCACACCATACCCCAGTTTTAGATGAGTATGCGTTCACTTCTTCCACGGTTGTGCCATGATCAGAAATGAACTCAACCAACTGAAAGTGCGAGGACACAACAGGGTTGAAAATCAAAAGGGTGAAAATATGTTCATCGTCATCAAGTTCCAGGCCCTCATCAGTCTCGATAGTGGAAAGAGGTTCGTAGCCGGAGCTGGGCACAACCACCCATTGCTCGGTGGCAGGGTTGCAGATGACATAGCCCAGTGAAGGGTAGGTGTCTCCAGCCCGGTGGTGCCCGAAGAGGATGAGCCCGTTGCAGGAATCCAAGAGGTGACATTCCTCAATGCCTGGCTAGTTCCACAGGAAGGTGTAGGAAGCAAGGGGAATGTATCTACCAAATGTGTTGATAAAGTGCCTGACGACGCCATCCGAGCCGTCACCATCACGGTCAATACCGGGCACAAGGTCGGTGTTGACGAAGAAACCTTTGAGGGTTTGGGGGAGCTTCTTGCAGCGGAGGCGGTCGGCGATGAGGTCGCGCCAGGCCCGGGAGACGCACTTTAAACGACAGAGGGATTTGGCGGGGATGCGGGAGAGGATCTCCACCAGGACGTCGCCGGGCAGCAGAGGAACTGCCGCCGCGCTCCTCTGTCTCTTGCCGCTGCGAACAGATGGGAGGAGCAGGAGGTGAGGGGATGAGCCGTGAGCGTGAGGTAGGAGTGCGGCGCCCGCGGATCTGGGGAAGCTTACCGGTTACCGGGGAGGAAGGTTGGGGATCGCAGGGCGCAGCCGGCCCGACGTCGCTGCCTTGTTGCTGAGCATCTTGATAGGCCCAGCTCCGGCGAGGCGTACTAACGACGACCGCCGGCGACGAATGGGCAAGGGCGGCGGGGACTGAACGGGGGGTTGCACACGCGGCGTGATGGAATCGCGTGGCGGGAGTGGTGGTGGCGGCGCGGGGAGGCACGACGCAAGGGTAGGGGTGACGCACGAGGCGCTACGAGGACAATTGGATCTGAGAAGGCAGCATAATAAGAGGATTAGGATCTAATATTTTCTTCCTAAAAATAGGGCCTGTCTACCCCTCACCCGTGCGATTTGGGGGCTTCTGTCACATATGTGATTTAGGGGTCTTAGATCAACTCCAAGAGATCCCTTATATTACCCCAAAATCTTGTTTTGGGAGAAAAACACAGGAAATCTCCCTCCAACAAATCCCCCATTCTTTCCCAAAAAATACACCGATGCTAAAAACTTCCCCATCGCCCCGCATATTTACGTGTAGATGCTCCTCCTCCAATCGCTCATGCCCGTCAAAATCGGAGATGCAAGGAGGAAAATGACTTGCGCCTACGGAGCACGAATCTATTTATTAAATTCCATCCATTTTTAAATGTGTTGGTGGGTCCCACTGGAAGGCTGACGTGGTTATTATTGGGGAATAATTATTAGCAACCTGCTGTAGAGTGTCATGATTTTGAGAGACCTTTTTTAAGGTAGTTCCCAAAAGATAGTTTTGGGATGAATTTTTTAGCATACTCTTGGAGATGCTCTTAATCTGTGTGATTTGGGGGCTTCCATCACACAGATTTTGGAAAAACCCAAATCACGCAGATTTGGGAAAACTATCACAGAGAAACAAAATCTGTGTGATTTTTGGCAGTCTCTCACACAAATTCCAATAATACAAAACACATTTCAGAAAATACCAAATCACATTTTCACAGAGAAAACACAAAAATTACACAGATAAACAGAAAATTCATGTCGAAAAAACTTACACCTATGAACTCAACAAATTACATATACTGATTAAATAAATTACACCGGTCTAATTGTGGTAAAAAGAAACTGACAGCAATGTATATTAATTAGTAACATAAACCTAGATCAAGCAGAGTAAAGTAAAAATTGGAGAATGGTATATTGATCATAGTACAATTTGTAAACATCAGTTCCCTGAATGATAAGTTATGCTATAACAGGTGCATATGTATACTACAATGCACTAAAAAATCATTTCATAGAAAATTTATAACACACAAATAGAAAGATGCATGAACACTGCAATGCCATCCATCAGATCTAATAAAAAATTGTTGTGAAAATTAATGAAACACTCTGACTGCAAATTAACACAAAAACCACCAGAATATACTAAAAATAATGAAATTCACTATGGCTGCAGGTTAACACAAAAACAAAGATGGAACAGTGCAACTGGATCCAGATACACTACAACCGAAACAGAAAGTGTACTTTGTACATAATTAAATGAATATGAGCTAACAACTAACCCAAAAGTGAGGTATACAGAGATCACATTCCAGTTTTGAATCACATTCCAACCAAGGGTGGCGCGGGCTCCCGACGGGGAGCAGCAGTACCTACGACAAGGGCGGCTGTTCTCGAGACTGGGCACCATGAGATCAATGCAGGGGATGGTGAGGAGCTCGATGCGTCGGGTCCTCGCAGGCTAGTTCGCGTCGGCCAGCGACCCGTAGGACTCGCGGCGGTAGCAGCCAGCAGGCACCATGTGAGGAAGTCGACAACAAGCTCTGCGTCTTTCTCCTGCAGGTAGGGAGTCCACGACCTGAGCAACGATGGACATTTTCAATAGAGCAAGCTGCATCAGCAGCTACAGAGTAGCAGTTGCAAGCTGATTGTTTTCATGTTGTTTTGCAGGTGATGAGCTAACATCGGCAGCAGGCTTGAGCAACAATAAGCTCAATAACGAACACAAGGTGTTCGACGTTTTGTGTGGCCAGGAGCGAGTTGCTACTGCCGAACGGATAAAGCAAAAAAAATTAAAATATTTGAATATTATTTGAAAAGTATATGCAGAGTCGATTTGGCTAGTCTGTTGGATTGTACTGAAATATAGAGTGGAAATCTTAGCTAAATGGTTAGCTAAATTGAAATATGAAGAGTGAGATTTGGCTACTCTCTTGGAGTTGCTCTAATAAGTAGTAACCCAATTTGCATTGGATATTTACATGGCAGCGTACCGTATAACCGAATGGGTGCAGCTATTATAATTAACTACGCTTCCTCTTGAGCCTATGTGATTGTCTCATGACGAACTGTACAGCTTCCTTCAGGGTTGCTTCCCGGTCCTCCTTGTAGTTCCACAACAATTGTACTGGGTAGCGGCCACTCGCATTGTGCTCGTTAACCTCAAGCAGGGCCTTTGTTACCAAGGCAAAGATCTCTTGACCATGCTCTCCTCTTAGCTCCTGGAGCATACTATCAGCTTCGTCAATAACATCCTGCAAAAGATCACTTGCCCCACGATTAGACTGGATGGACATGGAAAGTCACAGAACATAATCTATCAGTAATAAATGAAAATAATCAATAAAAAGGTGCACACCATCTCTCTGCCATCAACCATGTCAACCCTAAAAGGATGCCAATTTGGATCTGATATCTCAGCGTCCCATTTTGAACAGATAAGTGCTGCTTCGTAATCCGATAACCCACTAGTGTCTGCGATCACCTTGCGATCAACAATTCCCATCCTCTTGACTCCTATGTTGGCCCGGCCGGTTCTGCCATCCGGCAATCCTTGCAGATCATGTGTATTAACTAGTTGATACCCCGTGTGTTGCTGCAGCAATTTTTTAAAACAAATTTCTAAGGTGAAAAAAATGAAATTAGAAAAACTACGATGATTCCATGGCAACATTCTATGAAATTTGAAAGTATAAGGTGATTGCGTGACAACATTCTTTTGCAAACAATATTACATGAAAACATGTTCATTTTGTTGGTAGAGACTGACTATTAAATGAGCACAAAATGTAATGTCCATGGTCACTCATAGAAAGACAAAACACCACGTCAATTAATTTCTGATACTTCCCAAGAAACAACAACGTGATACTATATCACCAGCAGCTGAAATGTACTAAAAGTATATTCACAGTCAATTGCAGCACAAGGATGATTTCTTACCTTGATTAACTCTTTCCGAAGCTCCTGCAACTCGATATTTTTGTTAAATTCATTGACGGCCAAAACCGTGCACAGAGACTGCAAATCATGGAGATCATCCCTTTACTCTTGCATCTCCTGAGCAAATTTGTCCTTTAATTTTGATTCCAGTTCCTGCAACTTATGCTTCAGTACTAAACTACTCTCAGAAATGTTGGTAGCTTCTGCTGCAGGTGCCTCCAGGTTCCCTACACTCAAGGCTTGGCTATTGTTCATTGCAACAGTGGCATAGTGCATGAATCCTTCGCCCGCAACAGCATCGGACATGACTATGGTGGCCGTCACTTTTCAGCCTCTAGGCAATGTTAAACAGTTCAAATTACCATGTGTGGCACTTTCATATGTACAATTGAAATTAGAATAGTATCAAGGTGCATAAGATTTTCCAGACCAGAAAAAAAACTAAACCATACATATGATCAGAGTACAAATGAAAGTCAGGTTCATGGTTCTAGTGTCAGAAAATCCCATGTTCTTATACCAGGAGTATTTGTTATGATCTAACGGATTACTCCGTATATTTTAGGCTCAATTAATTAACGATAAGTTGTGATAAAATAATTATGATCCAATCAATCGAAATTACTATGAAATGAAGTATACTCTAAATAATATGCCAAACTAAGCAGGAAATATGCACAACAGTCAACTCTAAATAACAGGATCGCTTAAAATTGAGTGTAGAATATAATCCCAAAGGATTCAAGACTACCGTGGCCCCCCGCCTACTGTTTCTCTTTCCCGTCCCTTGCTCCGTCCAGTAGCAATGCACAACAACGGCCCACCTCCGCCAGCCTATACCACCGCCCGTTGCGAGCGGCAATCGCGGCGACCGCCGCCGCCGCTGCGCCATCGGTCACCAGGGCGGCTCAGCTTGTAAACTCTTAAATGCTGTATAGATGATTAACAGAAAGAACTCACCAAAGACGATCTCAACCTCGTCGCCGTTGAATAAACCAGCACTGGAGGAAAGCCGTGGCCGTAAACTAGAATAGCAGCAGCAGAACGCGCTAGAATCAAGCAAAATTAGTCCAGACCAACAATGCCATGAACACAGAATTGAAGTGGAAGACGAAGGGGGAACAGGCACACTTACGGAATGAATCTGCCTCACCTATTAAAAATAAAAAACTAGTGGGTTTCGACAATCTGAATTAAGAGAGTGGTTTTAAAAGGCCCGGAGAATGGGGCCTTGGCTTTTCCTTTTCCTTTTTTTATATAATATGTGTGTGTGTCTGTGAGAGAGAGAGAGAGAGGAATTTAAAATGATTCGTGAACCAACCGAGTAGACTGATCCCAACGTACAAATGGCAGCAAGCCGTGTAACCTCGGCTGAAGCAGCGCGTGTGCGTCGTGGATTGTGCGTAACCCAGTGGGTCGGGGTGGGCACCGCTGTGGCTGTGGACGACACGATGGGACGGGAGCGGAGGCGCCTGCAGGCCCGTCCTATCCCGTCAAGGCTATACACACGACACGACACGACCCTTGTCTTTGCAGGAAGCTGCATAACCCGGGCTGAAGCAGCGTGTGGCACCTCGTCCCGTCGTCCATCGTAAGAATGATGGTGCTTCACGGGCACGCGGTGCCCACGGGCCCATAGCGGCCTGCCCTCACCGCAGTTTGCTTCTCCTCGAAGTGAAGCCTGCCTTGTCATGCTACACTAAGCAATCATCTCCAAGAGCTCTTGTTTATATGAGTAGCTAAAATCATAATTTAACTGTATTATGTAAAATGAAAGATGATGAAATCCAACAGCTCCTCTAAATAGAAAACAGGATAGCTAGCTGAGTAAAATACAAAGTCTGTTGGATCTGAGTTTTGATAAAATTCTTCTTTTTTAAGCTAACTCATCACATATACAAGATTACAAGAGCTCGGATAGTCCTAATAGATTTGTCTCGCTATTTTCCATCCATCCGTGTAATTAGTTTTACAATTAAATCATATTTAGTCCTCCTAATCTTCGATTTACAATTGCTATGGTAATTTTTCACAAATTTCGTGACGGTGCGTAACCTTCTCAGGGTACGCGCTGATTCGACACGACCCAGTCGGTGTTGCACGCACCGTGCAGAACGGATGGTGAGTAGCCGAACTGTGCGCAACCGAGCTGAGGTGACGCGTTAGTTGCACCCGCTTGGTTACACACCATCCGTGCGTGGATGGTGCTCATGTTCTCGATTACACACCATCAGTTAACGCACGTTCTCGATGTTTTTCCTTTTATAAATACTTGGGCATTCAGATGCACTACCGCAAGACTTCGAATAAAGATTGGAGGAATGTGGAAGAAAGGTTTCAAAAAAAATGAAGTAGTTGGACGAGCAAACTACTTTCTGTAGGAGGGAGACTAGTTTTAATAAACTCAGTTCTTTCTAGCCTGCCAATGTATATAATGTGTGTGTGCGTGGGTCTGAGAGAGAGAGAGATAGGGGAATTCAAAATGATCTGTGAACCAACCGAGCAGACTGATCCCAATGTACAAATGGCAGCAAGTCACGTAACCTAGGCTAAAGCAGCGCGTGTGCGTCGTGGATTGTGCGTAACCCAGCGAGTCAGGGCAGGCGCCCCTGTGGCTGTGGACGACACGACTGGAGGGGAGCGGAGGCGCCTGCAGGCCCGTCCCGTCCCGTCTGTAGGAGGGAGACTAGTTTTAATAAACTCAATTCTTTCTAGCCTGACAATGTATATGATGTCTTTTTCTAGAATTCCTAAAGGAGAGTGCTAAAAAAGTTGGATTATTTTAGATCAAGGTTCTTTTGGCAGTGCGATGAACACAAGAAGAAATATACGTAATAGATTAGCAAAGCGTAGTATCCTATGTCAAACCAAGAGTTTGGGTGGCTCCAGGGATGCGGGAAGGCAGAGTCATGTCAAGAAGAAAAAGAAGAAGAAGAAGAAGAAGAAGAAGAAAGATTCATGAAAAGCGCGGGGAAGAAGATCTGGATGGGTTTGGCGACTACAAGTGGCGTTTCGGTTCAAGAGGGATTGATTACTCATGGGAATCCAGGGAGTACCGGCCTCAGGGGCCCCCCACGACCCCACACACACCACCATCACCCGATCTGAACGTGTCACGTTGAATCTGAAGCGGCCCGACCCTATTTTAAGTGTGAAGCGTCTTCCGTTTGCCTGCGCGTATTCCAAGACGTGGTGGGGCCAAGGAGGCGAACTGCTAAACCCACCACCCCAGATAATCCCTGGCTTTCGACTCCTACGTATATAACTACTACATCACGAAAGGTTCACTTCACCTTCGCCATCATATCGGCTACCCTTCCTTCTCCAAGCCTCAGATCCTCACGCATCTGCATCAATATTCACCCTCTTAGTAGCCACCGTGCGCCATGAGCTCCGTCGGCGAGCCCTCTCTGAAACGCGCACGGGTTGGCGATGAAGCCATGCCCGTGGTTGAGCCACTGCGCGCCATGAGCTCGTGGGCGAGCCCTTTGCGCAACACGCACCGGTTGGCGATGAAGCCGTGCCCGTGGCAGCTCCGATCAATGAAAGCGCTGCCCGTGACGCACGATGGGCCGTAAGCATCATGCGGCCCGCCTTCATCAAGATCAATACTCTGCTTCATGACCTAGATCTGGGCACCGTCAACAAGCCGCTGGATGAAACAGTGCAGCATTATGCCTATGCATTTGACCGTCTCGCCGAAGTCCTGGACAAATTGCCGGACTACCTGATGGACCACTCGAAGGAGGACAGACGCACCAGCGCGGTTGCCACAGCGGAATACATCATGGCCTGCTACAAGAGCTGTCTGATTGATGGCTTTGACCCCAGCGTCGCGCTTCTGGGAATCAGCACTGTTGGCGACATCGACCAGGATCAATGGCACGAGATGGTTCGTGATGATGCTCAGGGTGTGGCCAACCTCCTCGTCGCTGACATGGAAGGTGATGCCGAATAATAAGAGCGAGGGACTGAGGGAGGAGTGCGCATGCCACATGCTGGAGACTGCGACGAAATGAAGTAGAGGGGGTTGTGCCGGACTACCGGTGATCTCAGTACGTATGTAGCTAGCTACTAGTTTCTACTTGCTTGGTCGCTATCTTATTAAGTACTCATATGTATTTCAGGGCTGAAGCGACATGTATTTCTTATGCATTAGTAATTGCTTGCGATCTCACTCTAGTGACTCTACTACTGTTACTGTATCGATAGCCGACAGCGGCTATGAATGATAACCGCCAGTCCACCACCACCATATTCTAAATCTTGTGTCACAAAAGACGTGCATATTTATTTTGTCTTTGCAATATCTAGGCTGCGATGTTCTTGTCCATTGCAGAGCAATATTGCAGTTTTTTAAGTTATAAACGACATCCTGGAAAATGCTTTTTTGGATAGTGTTAGGGTGACATGATAGCAAAGTAGTACATTGTTATTTGTCTACCTGAGCATATAATTTTTGTATCATGCTACATTTTACTGCTTGCAAATTCTAATTCTAAACATATTTGTCACTAATAGTTTGATGGGTTGGATTAAAAATTAGTAAAATTTTGGTAATGTTTCTAAATTATCTGTTAAACCAAAATGCTACAATCTTGCCAGATCTTGAATAATAATGATGTTCTATTTTTGAATATGTTATGATGTTTTTGCTGGTAGCGGTTCCTTCCTAATGGTCCTTTGCCATTGTGTAACTGATTGTTTCTTCATCAACTCGTAGCTAATCACGTCTTCGGATATCCGTTTGCCTGCCCCTGCGATAGTATAAAGGACCTTTGTACATTTAGATGGCATTTCTCAACTTTTTAGTTTATAATCTAACCAGTTATTATGATATAATTCTCTCTAATTCTTTGACAAAAAATGAATAGACGTCTACTGTGGCAAATATTCAGACCTAATTTGGCCATTTAATAGATGTGCCATCATGCTCCCATTTGATTGGTTCAATTTTTTTCATGATCATGTCTATTTACTATTTTTAGACCATGGTTGTTTACTACTGTCGTGCTTCCATACATAGTTCCGCATGCTGCATTAGGGTGAGCACTCCGAGTGTCTGGCAAAGGAGAATAAAACAAACAATTGATGGTAAATAGTTTCAGTGTCAAGTATTATTATGGTTAGTTGTAAGCAGAACTCATTTCCCTACTATTATCTCAATGTAAAATATTATTACATTTTTCAAGATTATTACAGCTATTCATGAGGTGATGTAGCAACAGATAGTTAGTAGTGCCAAGGCTGGCATTGTTGACGGTCAATATTTGCCATTTTCAAGGCCGTCAATTCCTGCAAATTTGAGCATGAATTGCACATCCACACTAGAATAGGTGCTTAAACTCATACTTTCCACCAGTGTCGATGTCTATTCGAATGCAGGTATTTAGCTTAAGAAATGGGAGGAATCAATGCACTTTCACTCCACTCCAATCCAAGGCACTCAAAGGCTGGCCAATTAGGGGCAGCCACATGGATTCTCCTGGATCCATGATGTCAAAAATCCATGTGAAGGACTCTCGACGAATTATACGCTGCCACGTCAGCATCACATGGATCCATGGGCCCACTTTGCCAACTAAACCGCCAAGAAACGTGCCATGCACGGAGGAGAGGCATTAGAGCCCACATGCAAGCGAGCCAGAGGAAGCACGGGCCAGATGGTCGGCCAGAGGGTTCGGCCGAACCGATCTAGGGTCGGTTGATCCTCCCCGTCCACGTGCTGGTTGCTCATTGGCTCTTGGCTGCATTCCCGGGTGTTTAGGGGCACTTTGAGCCCCAGAGCAAGCCTCCTCCTTGTCTATAAATAGGAGGGGAGGGGCTCCATTTCTCACACACCACCATGCTCTCAAGTTTCACTTCTCTCTTGTGTAGCTCTCTCTCCCTCTCTCCAATTCTGCCCATGAGAGGAGATTCTCACCTCTTTGTGGTAGAATGGTGATGAGGAGAGATCTAGATTAGGATTAGTTGAGAGGTAGAGTAGGGGTAAGGAGTGAGTTGATGTCCTCGTGGATGCTTGTTCTTCATTTAGATCAAAGTGAGTATTTCAGCATTTCCTATTTAGACTATAGTGGACATCATGCATGATTGATTTGTTCTTGTGTTCGTGGCTCGTTCATAAGTTAGAGGCTTGTGTTCTTCATGACACAAGGCTTCGATCCTTTAGAGCCAGAGCCGTAGTTCATTTACTTGTTTGCATGCTCTGATCCTGTTTAGTTAAGTAAGTCCGCTGTATCTCGTTTAGCTACATCCATAGCTTCCTTTCTGCTCCCAGTTCAATGATATGATCTGATTCCGATATTTCCCTTGTTCGTGGGACCGTATCTATACGGTTGCTATAGTGTAGTTGCGGGTCGACAGACGTAACCGCATTATAGTATTTATCTGGGGTACAGACGTGGTGTCTGGGCCTTGGTTTTCCTGCGAAGACCACATACAATCGTAGCGTAGATGTAGGCCGCAGTGGTGACAACCTGTTGGACCCTTTGTCAACCCTCTTACGTCGCGTACCGAGTTGGGCTCGCTTGCCAGCACCTTGGAGTGTTGTCGCCCCGCGGGGATGACTAAGACCTGACAGAATAACATCTTGAGAGCTATGTCCCTTAAGGAAGTGCTTCTTGTATCCCAACCTATCCCAGTGAAAGCTGGTGTCCTTGGATAGACCCTCTCTGGTTACTCACCGTCCTGAGGGAACGAAACCCGACGGGAATACTCATTCCCCTAGGGAGAAGTGCTACAATGGTGTATCCGTGCGCTTGTGGATTCATTTGCACTCGTCAGTGTACCCGGGAGTTTCTTACACGCTCACGCTGCCACGACGCCCAGTGTTGAGGTTAAGGAATGCCAACAAGCATTTCTAACGCCGTTGCCGGGGACGGCTGTTGTTAACCTTTGAGCCCGTCTATCCTCGTATTTATCTTTTTCCTTTTTCTTCTACCTTCACCCCCGTTACCCTTTTTTGAGATATCCCTTATTGTTTTCTTTACTTCTACCTCTACCCCCGCTACCCATGGAAGGTTATCCTTGTAAACACCTTCTGCCCTCGAGGAGTGAACCCTCAGAGCCATCTTCGTCAAGATCCACTCTTACATCTGGCCTTTGGATTCGCCTCTCTCTCATGAAGCTTATTCAGGACCTATCCTTCTCAGGGTTAAGTCATGAGAACCCCTTTGATCATGTGAGAGACTACGAGCGTCTGATTGAAACTCAGGGTAAAACTGGAGAATCACCGGATGCTCGGAAAAGAGAGTGTTTCCCGCTATCCCTCTCCGGGGAAGCACGGGATTGGCACCGTTGTTTTGGTAGAGACTACCTTACTTGGGAAAGGTTGAGAGCAGCTTTTTGCTCCCACTTCTTCCCAATACGACGTGTCATCTCATTAAGGGCAAGGATTCTCTATTTCGAGCAATGTGAGGAGGAATCACTAGGAATGGCATGGAATTGTTTCACCTTCGCGGTGGAAGATTGCCCAGTCCTCTACATTCCCGATTGGATGTTGCTTCAGCACTTCTGGTTTGGATTGCGGAAGGATGATGCCATGAGGCTTAATGCTCTCTCCAGAGGATCCTTTGTGCACCTAGATGCTGTCGAGGGAAAAGAGATCCTGGATAATCTCTGAGATTTCAGCTCCCCTTGTATCCCGGTCAATGAGGCACCCACCAAAGGAAATGTTGAGCCACCAAGATCCATCATCAGCCGAGTCCAAGGTTTCATATCCATTCTTTCTGAGTTCTGGCTGAAGATGTCATTCCTGAATAGCAGGAATCTAAGGGAAAGATTTCATGGCGCGAGATCTACCCTTGGGTTCCCCTCTTGTGCATCTTCTTAGACCTTCTCCCCGAGACTTTGTCTCGTGGGAGGACAGAGAAAGTAGTCCGGAAAGAACGACCATTCCCAGCCAGGATGACTTGTTCGATCCTCACTACTAACTCCTAAGGAGGGTATAAGAGGCCTATCGTGTTTCTACATCAAGGTTTGAGCTGAAGTGCTTTGCACTGAAGTTTCGTATAAACCAAGACATTGGTCTCTGCTTTATAATCCAATGGATTCACCCATTAAGACCGAAGGAGCACGATCATCTACCGATCGAATGGAGTGCATTCACTTTTTATCTCAAGCACATCGATCGATGCCGATCAGTCAGGAGAAGCTTGCACTTCGTATTTTATGCCTGACTTGATCGATGCCCAATGGGAGGTGCACTTTCCAGCTTATCCATAATCCCCCATTGGAAGCTTAGGCCAGACATCGGAATGTTTTCATCGCCTCAACGAGAACATCGAACCCTCTACCTAAGGTAAGAGCGAGTTTAATCTTGCTCTTCGTTCGAACTCTGGTTTAAGATCGTACACCAGCCTCCGGAAGTCCATGCTCTATCCTCTTTGAAGGCCGAGTGTCTTTCTGAGCTTGAGTTCACTCGGAGATCGGTACCTATTAGTGAAGCACTAGCCTTAGTGCTCGATCTTTTCGTCTCTGAGTTCCGCGACCCCAGTGCTATAGTCCTCGAGTCCCATGACCACCCCAGGGAATGCCTCGGCCTCTCTGGGATGATCATGCTTGCCCTCAACCTCGATATACCTTTTTGGGCTCGAGTTCGTATATGCACTACCCTTGCAGATCAGAGCTTATCCTGATATCAACATTGTCTGCAAGGAGATGGTCGTAAGTTGAGACAGGAGATCACAAGACACCCGCATCCTGAGTACTCTTGGGACTCATCTCGTTTCCCAGGAAGAATTATCATGTGGGTATCTTGTGGACCGAGTTCATGCAGGAGAAAAAGTTGCCCAGTTTCAGAGAAGTAGGCAAAGGACCACAGGAAGACAGTACCATTGTGGCGACCCGAACACTTCGTGACTACCATCGAAAGTGCTTACACTTTTGACAAACCAAGTATGTCGCCAAGGTAATTCCCCCCAGATTCTTTATGGATATATCATGGTTTGGCCAAGGTTGGTATATAGTGGAGGATGAATTTTCAACCTCAACCTTATCTCATCCTTAAGCCTAAGCCAATCTTTCCATCTCGAGGAATCCACCTGGGCCGTCGATCCTGAGACTTGCTGGAGCCCACACGAGAAAGGGGAGGACCAGAGGGGCCCATAGGGGACCGGTCGAACCCAGGTTCGGCCAAAACCCTGGTGCCGCCTCTCCCCTTCTTCTTTCGCGTGTGCATCTGATTCTCCTCCAGAAACCTTCTCCCTGCCGCCCGACGAGTTTTCGCATCGTGAAATCCATCTCCTCCACCTCACCATCCTTTGCTCATCACCGCATTCATGGCTGGAAGGAGTGTTGTCCCCTTCGATGGCTCCACCTCGTCCACTGGTCCCGGGGCAGGAGGCAACCCCTCTGTTGTCGCCGCCCCCGCTGCGGACCTCGCAATGGTGGCCGGTGTCCTGGATGTTCCTCCACTCGCCACCATCCCGCCGGGCGGAAGGATTCCAGGCACACCGCCCTCAAGGCGCTCCGCCTCGCCTGGGAAGAGGCACATGAGACGAGCGGCCAGCCCCTACGGCAGGCCGACCACGGCTCAGCTTCGCCCCAGGGGGTTGCCGCTCGCTCCACCTAGCACACCTGGATCATCGCTAGCTGGAGGGCAGACGAGCTCAGCGCAGTCCGCTCCTTCACCGCAGCCACCGGTGACCATAAAGCCGGCACTGCTCAAGGAAAAGGCTCCTGAAGCGCGCCCAGCTCCGGTTCCGCCAGAAGAGGAGGCAGACTTTGGCTTAGACGATGGGTTGCCACCGCCGTCCTACACTAGGAGGTCCAGGGAGAGGACTCGGGCAACCGAGCAACTCCCTAGGCTCTCCTCAGTGGCCAAGCTAACCCCACTGATGAAGGAATTGGAGGCCAGCAACGAGAAGCTCAGGACTGCTTACTCAGAGCAGAAGTTGGACCTGGCCGAGCTGAGAGATGACATTCGAGATCTTCGCCGCGGCCTTTGTGCGAAGATGAGGAGGCTGTTCTCGGCTACGGGGCATGCAATTCTTTATGATGCCGAGTAGTGGGGATTAGCCCTAGCTTTAGTTCATTAGGAGCTAGTTTAGGTCTAGGTTTGATTTCCCTTTGTTTCCCTTCATTCCATTTATTTCCTTTGCATGTGTGTAAGCGCCTAATCATTTTGTTTGAAACATTTAAATTTGAATAAAGTGGCTCACCAGTCATGTAACCCGGTTTAGCCACCTATTGTGTCATTACTTTGGTCTCTTTGATTTAGAGGACATCTAGGTTCGAGACAGTGTGGGGGAAGAGCCTCGACTCTCCCAATGCAGGCACGACGTTTCCATACATACCCACTGCGAGCACTCCGCGCTAGCCAACCGATCACTACTAAGAACCTGAACGGGACCCGCACGAGTTCACTCCTGTGGAGAGCCTCTAACGGTTCATCTCTCATGCATAGCGCCGGTTTGCATCTCGACAACTCACTCTCTGTCATTCCTGAGTTTTATAAGCTATATATGTCTATCTCTAAACTAAAACTCGAATGATGATGCTAAAGATCACCCAGCTCGTTTGTACCTGAGTAGACTTACATATGTTTTATTCCTTGTTATCTGCCTGATGCTTGTGAACCATAATCTTCTTAAGGACAAGCATGTTCACCTAAGTAATTGATGAGTATGATATGGCTGGATGATATGACCTTTTGCTATGATGACTAACTCTCTTGGGGAATTTATTTTTGAAAACTCAAAACCTCTTGGAAAGGCTCCTCTTTGATATGCCTCCGTCCCATTAGAGCCATATGATCTTTGTAGGTAAAAACCTTCGGTTCATATGCTGCTTGTTATTACTTTGAGCTTTGTCAAATTCTGTGACCCTTGTGAGAATTCTTTTCATTACTTTCATGATCAAGATTTATGTGCACCCCACCTATTTCCCCTTGCTATGCTTCTACACTAGAAGTTAGCATTGTATCATTTATCCATTTCATAAAAATAAAGCTCCATATGTGGTGTGACATCTCTCTCCCGAAGTATCCTTCAAAAAGAGACATGGGCTATATGAGAAAAATATATATATATACATGCTCAAGGCATGATGAAAAAAAGAAGAAGAATAGCCCATGTCCAAAATAAAGGAGGAATAGGGGAGAGATGAGATCATGCAAAAAGGAGTTCCATATCATAGATGGTAATAACTAGTGTCCATTCCGGGGCTAGTATCCACCTTACCATACACACCATAACCATTCTGGTGTACATCTTGATCTGATAGTATGTTTTGATTTTCTCTGTGGATCCAGTCTTTGACTTTGCAAAATATGTGATACAAGTATGCTTTCTCTTTATCCTACCCTGAGCTCCACATATAGCCATCATTAGAAGTAGGATGAAGAAAGGCAAATGCCTTAGTGAGGACATATACACATTGAGCGATTTGAGAGGATCAAATGAGAAAGCCACCAAGAGTTTTGTTTATTAAAATCTTGAAGAACCCCAAGGTGTTTATCATTAGGTGCATAAGTGACTTGATTCACAGCTGTTCTACTCTTCAATCACCCAAGGGAACATGATAGCCACTACACAGAGGTTCACAGGATAAAGGTATGACTTGGAATATCTCTTATGTCTGTCTTACTTTTGGGTATTCATGACCCACTTGGCTTTGTTTCCCCTTCACTCGGGACGAGCAAAGGTCAAGTGTGGGGGTGTTGTTGACGGTCAATATTTGCCATTTTCAAGGCCGTCAACTCCTGCAAATTTGAGCATGAATTGCACATCCACACTAGAATAGGTGCTTAAACTCATACTTTCCACCAGTGTCGATGTCTATTCGAATGCAGGTATTTAGCTTAAGAAATGGGAGGACTCAATGCACTTTCACTCCACTCCAATCCAAGGCACTCAAAGGCTGGCCAATCAGGGCCTGCCACATGGATTCTCCTGGATCCATGATGTCACCAATCCATGTGAAGGACTCTCGACGAATCATACGCTGCCACGTCAGCATCACATGGATCCATGGGCCCACTTTGCCAACTAAACAGCCTAGAAACGTGCCATGCACGGAGGAGAGGCATTAGGGCCCACATGCAAGCGAGCCAGAGGAAGCACGGGCCAGATGGCCGGCCAGAGGGTTCAGCCGACCCTAGGATTGGTCGAACCGACCTAGGGTCGGTTGATCCTCCCCGTCCACGTGCTGGTTGCTCATTGGCTCTTGGCTGCATTCCCGGGTGTTTAGGGGCACTTTGAGCCTCGGAGCAAGCCTCCTCCTTGTCTATAAATAGGAGGGGAGGGGCTCCATTTCTCACACACCGCCAAGCTCTCAAGTTTCACTTCTCTCTTGTGTAGCTCTCTCTCCCTCTCTCCAATTCTGCCCATGAGAGGTGATTCTCACCTCTTTGTGGTAGAATGGTGATGAGGAGAGATCTAGATTAGGATTAGTTGAGAGGTAGAGTAGGGGTAAGGAGTGAGTTGATGTCCTCGTGGATGCTTGTTCTTCATTTAGATCAACGTGAGTATTTCAGCATTTCTTATTTAGACTATAGTGGACATCATGCATGATTGATTTGTTCTTGTGTTCGTGGCTCGTTCATAAGTTAGAGGCTTGTGTTCTTCTTGGCACAAGGCTTCGATCCTTTAGAGCCAGAGCCGTAGTTCATTTACTTGTTTGCATGCTCTGATCCTGTTTAGTTAAGTAAGTCCGCTGTATCTCGTTTAGCTGCATCCATAGCTTCCTTTCTGCTCCCTGTTTAATGATATGATCTGATTCCGATCTTTCCCTTGTTCGTGGGACCGTATCTATACGGTTGCTATAGTGTAGTTGCGGGTCGACAGATGTAACCGCATTATAGTATTTATCTGGGGTATAGACGTGGTGTTTGGGCCTTGGTTTTCCTGCGAAGACCAATGGTGACAGCCTGTTGGACCCTTTGTCAACCCTCATTCGTCGCGTACCGAGTTGGGCTCGCTTGCCAGCACCTTGGAGTGTTGTCGCCCCATGGGGATGACTAAGACCTGACAGAATAACATCTTGAGAGCAAAGTCCCTTAAGGAAGTGCTTCTTGTATCCCGACCTATCCCAGCGAAAGCTGGTGTCCTTGGATAGACCCTCTATGGTTACTCGACGTCCTGAGGGAACGGAACCCGACGGGAATACTCATTCCCCTAGGGAGAAGTGCTACAACGGTGTATCCGTGCGCTTGCGGATTCGTTCGGACTCGTCAGTGTACCCGAGAGTTTCTTACACGCTCACGCTGCCATGGCGCCCAGTGTTGAGGTTAAGGAACGCCAACAGGCATCACCACCTCTCTTCCATGCAAAAACAGCAATTCTAGCTGCTGATAATATATTCAGTTTTGTAGTATTGACCAAGCATGAGCTACGATCTTGTCAACCTGATGGAATTCCATAAACATTAAAATAAAAGCTTACTCTCGGTGATTTGTTGTCTTTGAATTCATGATAAACTTGCATATGGCTGGCTGGTCTGTGCTGGTATTCTAACTTGCTAAATTTTTTTCATTGTACTCTAATTGTACATTAACTGAGCCAAGTGAAATGGATATGCCCATTGTCAATAGCTTTGATCTACAAATATATATATATCTTTGCTTTGAATTCGCAAGATTTTGCAAACTTTACAGCTCTTAATGCAGTGTTCTTCAATGGTTCATTTTTAAGCTATACATGGACGTCACTATATATCTTCTGTTGTTCGTAGAAACGCACGGGCATGATCCTAGTACAAATAAAAATAGCAAATAACCCAGACTGGCGTAACCTGCACCCAGTCGATCACCGATTCGGCGTAACCATCCCTGCTGCATCCGGTCCTGTCGATCCTGCGAGTAACCTACCCCCGCTCGGTTACACACTATCAGTGCTGCCTGCACCTGCGAGTCGGTGTTGCCTGAATCATGCGTAACCTAGTCTGTGCATTACCCAGTCGTAGTTGCCCTATGCATGCAGTAGCACTGATGGTGCATAACCCAGTGGGTGTAGGTTACGCATACGGAGTACAATTGAAGCCTATTTCTTATGTTACGTGCCGCACCATGAAGAACGGATGGTGTGTAGCCGAATCGTGCGTAACCGAAGCTGGTGCGGTGCAGGTGACGTGCAGGATCAACACGACCGGATGTAGGTTACGCGCCGAATCGGCACCACCCAGTCAGTGTTGCGGCATCAAGGTGCGTAACCGAGTTCGTCCGGGTACGAGCGGATTCAGGTTATGCATACATGTGGAACCGGTGGTGTTGCATCAAGCAGCACAGACGGTGCGTACGCGCTGAATCGACACGACCCAGTCGGTGTTGCACGCGCCAAGCAGAACAGATGGTGCGTAGCCAAACCGTGTGTAACCGAGCTGAGGTGATGCGTAGAACCGACACGACCAGATGCAGGTGACGCGCAGGATCGACACGACCGATTTGCGTAACAGACCCCGTGCATAACCCAGCTAGTCTTGCACCATGCAGCCAGTAGTCTTAAACTTCTCTTCTGTCAAATGGCATTCTACTCATGATACTCATTGTTATCTGTGCCATTTATTGCCACGGCCCACACCAATGGCAAATAGGACTATCATTTGTAAAAATCTGATTTTTGGAAATACGGAGTATTCCTATCAAAAGAGAATGGAGGGAGTCCCATATAAAGTTGATCTGTTTTGGGGCGTTCGGGGTGCGTTGCCAAGAAGCCGGCATCCAGGGTGCTGTCTCCCCGTCCCCACCCTCTCAGCAGCCGCCGTTCGCTACCGTCCAAGGTCCAAGGTCAGTAACCTGCACCCAGCCGAGGTTACGCACCATCCCTGCTGCATCCGGACCTGTCGATCCTGTGAGTAACCTACACCCGTTCGGTTACACACTATCAGTGCTGCCTGCACATGCGAGACGGTGTTGCATGCAGCATGGATGGTGCGTAACCTAGAGGGTACGGATTTGCTGTAGGTTGCACCATGCGTACGTAACCGTCGCCGTGAGTAACGTAGTCAGTGTTCCACCATGCAGCCAGCCGTCTTAAAGGTGCGTAACCTAGTCCGTTCTTAATTGAGTCGGTGTTGCTGCTCAAGCAGCACAGACGGAGCGTAACCTTTGCAGCTTACGCGCCGATTCGACACGAGACAGTCGGTGGTGTTGCATCAAGCAGCACAGATGGCGCGTAACCTGCAAAGGTTACGCGCAGATTCGAGATGACCGGATGCAGCGTGGATTTTGCGTAACCTTATCGGCTCAAGGTTATGTGATGAAACGACACGACAGAGGATACAGCGTGGTTTTTGCGTAACCGACACTCTGCGTAACCCAGTTAGTGTTCCACCATGCAACCAAGTCGGTGTTGCGTCAAGCAGCACGGACGGTGCGTATCCGACACCGTGCGTAACCCAGTCAGTGTTGCACGTGCCATGTAGAACAGATGGTGCGTCACCGAACCGTGCGTCACTGAAGCTGGTGCAGGTGACGCGAAGGATAGACACGACCGGATGCAGGTTGCGTGATGAAACGACACCACCCAATCGGTGTTGCAGCATGAAGGTGCGTAACAGAGTCCGTGCGTGTCCGAGCGGGTTCAGGTTACGCATACATCTAGAGCCTATATGTGCACGTGCGTATTCCAGGTGGTTGCAGCCATGATGGTGCGTAACCGAGCAGCTGGTGCAGGTAACGCGCAGAATCGACACCACTGGATGCAGCATGGGTCAGGTTACGCATACATCTTAAGCCTATTTGTGCCTAACGCAGTAGGTGTTGCAGGAACAATGCAGCCTGGCTGTGTGCTACCTAGTGGTGCAACCTACAGAGCCTGGTTGCAGGAACAAACAATACAGAGGATTGGTGCAACCTGGGTTTTACATGCGTAACCTGTGGTTACGCGCGGGTCGTGGTGCGTATTAGCGTATTGCAACCTCCCCGGGATAAGCGGACTTTGAAGGTTATGCGTAACCAGTCCTGTATCGGGCTGCGTTCTGAATGATGTTGCCTGATACCTGCGAGGAGGTGTTGCCTGCACCGTGAAGCCTGAGTGGTACGTAACCATGGTGATGCGAGACGGTGAACAGTATGCCGTGAAGCACTAGAAAGGTCAGGTACCTGGAGGCGAAAGGTGGTTTCTCCGGCCAAAAACAACAAATTCTATGGGTTCTAAATTGGGATGTTGAGCAGGAGCTTCTAATCACTTTGTATTAGAAAGACGTAGGACAAGACGCGGCTCTGATCTGCACAGCCCCACAATCTAACAAAAAGCCCAACTGAAAACAGAGTAAAAACCTGAACACGAGTTTATTCCTGACACCCATCTTGATCCTTGTTTCCTAGGGCTTTGGTTACCACATCTTCCTAGTTTGCCGAAGGACACCGGCTCTGTGAATGTTCAGAGGAAACTTGACGCTGCAAGGGTACAATATGTTGTTAGTAACTTGCTTATAGGTACTGGTCGATGAACAACACTAGTGTGTCCTCTAAGGAACCTGATAAATTCAATAAGCCTTTCATCGATCACTCCACATACGACTTCAACTCTCTTGATATGAGATGAAATAATGGGTGGTATCTCCTTTGGGTTGATCCTTCCTTTCATTTTCACATTGCCATTTTCTAATTAGCACTTAACCATCTGCCTACAGCATTGTTATTTCCTAGGGTTTTTGGATACAGTTTCACCTGTAGCTGGAGGTATGGTATCTTCCTACCTGACTTGTACCCGGCTACTCTGCTCTTTGCCACAATTCTAAAACCTTCTGACTTCTTTGCCTGGACAAAGCTGTTCCAATCTGCTTCTGTAATAATACCCTCGTAATATTGTGGAGGCGACACAGCCTTGTTGACAAATTTTTTGATTAAGTCGGATTTGACTTTTAATTTTTCTTCAGCGCTGCAGCCTTAACAGCTTCCTTTGAAGGCTCTGGTATCTTGAACCTAGGCTTTAAAGAAAGTTGTGAAAGCTTAGAAGCCAAGGTTTAAGATACCAGAGGCATCAAAGAAACCTGTGAAGGATATAGTGCTAAAGAAAAAATTAAATTCAAATCCGACTTAATCAATAAAGTTGTCAAGAAGGGTGTATCACCTCTGCAATATTATGAGGGTATAATTACAGAAGCAGATTGGATTTGGAACAGCTTTGTACAGGCAAAGAAGTCAAAGATTTGGCATTGTGCTTTGAGCTTCTCCGTACCGGATCTCGATGGGAGGGAGCGGGCAAAGGAGGGAGGTCGCACTGCTGTTCTTCCCGCCTCGCCTCATGCCCCTGCTCCGCCCGTTGGGGATGGATCTCGCCTCGCGCCCTCTCCGCGGAGGCCGTCTCCTACTCCGCCGCGGTCCCCACCTCCCCGCGTCACCACCGGAATCCCCGAGGGAGAGGCCGCCACACGCCGAATCCGGGCCTGCCGAGGGGAGAGGGAGGTCGCCGGTGGCGGGGGCGGAGGAGGTGTGGGGGGATCGAGCAGGCAACGGCGGCCTGCGAGTGAAGGAGGCGTGCGGGTCGCGGAAGGAGGAGAGAGAGACGGTAGCAGGGGCGTAAGGTCGGGCCGCGCGAAGGAGAGATAAAGGGCAAACAAAAACCCTAAACCGCCCGTGTTTGGTTGGAGGAGTAAGAGGTATTAAATAAAGTCAGTTTGCAAAACTATTTTCACAACTCTGTGCAAAATCATGATACGAAATTTAGTACTCCAGGCATGAAAGATTCCCTGAACGAAATTTTTTTCCATGCTGCTTGATGCAACACCGACTCTGCGGTTGAGCACGCACTAGGTTACGCACCTTCATGACGGGGTGTGTCATGTGTACCGACGCAGTGCAGGTTTTTGTGATAACAGCCTGGGTTACACACGCAACATTGCGGTTGCCGCGTAACACGGCGGGTCGTGTCGTGTCGAACCCTGAGTTCATTTGGCTCCTGCCCCCGGTCGGCAGGGTTACGCACCATCTATTCAACGTGGCTCCTGCAACACCGACTGGGTTACGCACGTAGACCTGGTTACGCACCATCCATGATGTGCATCCGGTCCTGTCGATTCTGCTAGTAACCTACACCTGTTTGGTTATGCACCATCCATGCTGCATGGCTCCTGCAACACCACCGACATCGACTGGGTCATGTCGAACCTGCGTAACCCTCGCCTTGGTGGTTATGCACGAGCCATGGTGTCTATGGAGTACGGAGGGAGTACAAGTAGCATGTAACCAAACCACAGGTCGGCTAGTAGCATACTCCGTATGGGTAGACGATGGTGGTAGATTATGTGGAGGGGCCGGGTAGCGGAATCAAGAGCAAGATGGTAACGCAGGAACACAAAGACACAAGGATTTATACAGGTTCGGGCCATCAGATTGATGCTTCGTCCTCTCTCTCCCTTGGCCATACTACCCTAAACGCCGCCGTCCCCCCGTGATCTGGTTCTCCGATCCCCGACAATCGACCAACGTCCTGGTGGTTTCGGTGAGTTCTCACCTCGAGTACCCGCTCTCTGTCAACGTGTTCAATTCCCAACCATCAATCCCTTTAAATTTGTAATCACTACTGTATTGTTGCACTTTTGGATATGGATCTGCTTCACCTGTACGTCGTTCCCTTTCCAGTGCGGATCATGGCCGGCGTTGACTAGATAAGAGACCAAGAAATCACACAATACCTAGCGGTTTCTCTTTTTTGAAATTGCCCCACTATCCAACTAGGTCGTGGTTTTTTTCTGTGGCTGCCCACACTTCTTCCTCTTCGAAGTGGATGTTGGTAGTGTTGACATGGAATCATACATTAGTTGTGTAGTCATCTTCATTTGAGACCTTGTTCTTTTCGCAACTATATCTCCTCGATTGTTTATTTTCTTTTCTTCTTGGAAAGATTGTACTTTTTCTGTTTGCGTTTCACATGATTGTTCTTCTACTAATGAAAATCCTGGAACATCAGATTCCTATACAAAAAGGAAAAAATGGATGTCAGATTCACAAAACACGAAATATACATTGGACATTAAATATCATTTTAAATATATACACTAACCGCAATAGGTACGCTGTACGAATATCGCCCTTCAAATGTGTTATGCACGGAGAGCATCAATCTATAGCAAACCTTCTTCTGATATACATCCAATTCATCCTAAGGTAACAAATGTCCACAGAGCTGATATATAAGTTTTACTCCATTTGTATATCATAACATTCAGTGTGCAAGCACAAGCAGACGTACCGAAGTAAACAACTCATTAAGGGTATCCCCATTCCAGTGCATCATGTACTTTATGACATAAGTGATGCAAGTTGAGCTAAGGATGTATGTATTGTTAATCCAGGTCTACATGCATGGACTACACATGGCTACACTAGGACAGTACTGTAGCTTACCTATCTCCTGGTGTTGGTATATTCTTATGATAAACTACCTTCCACTTTTTGACTTCATTTTGTCCATCGCTACGTCCACTTTTTGAAATGTGAGCATCAATGCAACACTGAACTGATTCTGTCTGCACAACAAAGATACACATGGGAAATTGCTGACCAGATGAGTAATAATGTATTTGATGCTCACCAATGATACTACTTGGCTCAATTGCCAAATATCATCACTGAAGATTAACAGGTCCAGTACTTGAACCTTCTTTTTGGTAATATTGAACACAAGAAGAGCCCAATGATGACCTTCAATGTGTATAGGAATATAAACCTGAGATGGATATAGGTTCTCATATAGGTTAATGCAAATGTTGGTACTATATATCAGGTGCAAGAATAAGCGAAAAAAGTAGGGAAGATAACGAGAAAATACACCATGTCTCGTGTGAGGAAACTTTCCCCTACAGATACCATCTTCTTTTGTCTCTCATATGTTCCTTTCTTTCCCTTTTCTTTTGCTAAGACCACTTCCGTTATATTGGTGTCAACAAAAGCCACCCTTTCATTTCCTTTGACGACTATAAAAGCAAAAGCATCCATTATCTGCAGGAAACATGGTTAAAGTAACTTAAACAATTAGCCATGTGATGATTCATAACCTGATCTATAACTTAGGAATAATATGCATGGATTTCAGAAACATATAAATTTATCTGCACTCACTTGCCCAACTGTTCGATTTGTTTCACCTGAGATCCATTCTTTAGTACCAGTAGCATTAGGTAGTAGAGTACTGACCCGAAAATGTACACCATGGATAACAAGGACAGTTGCTTCTTTATAACTTTTTGTGAGGAAGCTTAAAACCTCTTCATCCGTAGCAGTCAGCACATAGTCACCATCTCCAGAATGCAGATTTCCATATGCTTTTGCCTTGTTTACATTTGATAATGTCATCTGCCCATGGTCATTTATATTCTCCTGGCACCGCAAGAAAGTTGAATAGTGTAAGCTTGTGGTAAAGGTGGTTTGTACATGCTTAACATATGCTTTCATTGCCCATGTGAAATACTGGAATAATGAGGACTTTTACCTGCCAATTGTATCGATTATATCGGTGGGTACTGCATTTGAGAATGTGTCGAAAAAGTTCAAGGATGCCCTGTGTGAGCAACATATGTCAAGTAACAAAGACATGCAATTAAATAAAGATGCAGTTGTGAAATCCATACGTACACTAGTTACTCTGGACTTGTACATCTGCTCCAGATGTAAATCAATGGCAATCTGACTTTGTATGCCTAGGAGATACGCCTGTAATAATAATGCAATGGAGTGAATCATGGTGCAGAAATAATTCTAAACTGGTTCATTAAATGGATGTAGTCTAGGCTTACATCATCATCACCAACTCCAGCATTGTTGTTTAAGGGGAGAATTGATGGGGTTTGTGGACTAGTAGTGCTGTTGGTTGATCTGTCCCGAGGGCCATTACCGGTCTCGTTTCCAGTGGTTTTTGATGTATCGCGGTAGTCTCGAAGCTTCTCGAATACCTATTGGAAGAATGGGACATATATAAACACGAGTCACAAAATGGATATATAGAATGAAACTCTCTGTCTGCATGGATGGCAACAGTAATTGCAAGGAATTTGCCTCTCTTTTTTTGTGTATGTTGCTGTTCCATCATGAGTCGGTCCTCTGTTAATTGTTTTGTCCAATGTCGCATTAGTGGGTATTGACGTCGTTTGGGATAGATTTCGTTTTTATCCACAGAACATGTTCAAAGTACCAGAGCTGCATACAATGAAGAATTGAGGTTAAGCATCTTGATGTTTCATGTCATCGATCAGATATTGATAATATCATTTACCTGCAGAAATAGTAGGTTTCCTTGAAGGTTATGTGTCTTTCCAAGTTCTTCTCTCACTCCATTTCTAAATGTACCAAGACATTTATGCAGATGATTGAGCATGTAAACACCCTAGTTCATGGAAGGTATCTCTTCCACTTTCTCCACTAGCTGCAAGACGTTGACTGAAATACATGGATACATATCGGGTGCAAACAACACCTTGTGGCAGTACATGAAAAAGTCACGAAGGAAGAATGTATCTCCAGGACCATCACTTTGTAGGAGCCTTTCTTCAATTTCTGTCAGTTCTAATTTCTTCTTTGCACTTCCGTGTTGGGTAAGCAGAGTTTCATTATAGTTGCCATCCATCTTGACCTCTTTTCCTTCGATTGGTAGACCCACGATGCCCTTCACATCTGATGGCATCAACCGGACCAGCTTGTCACCAATTCTGAAAGCTTTTTTATCTGGCTCGTACTTGTTGGCAAGAGACATCAGTAGGGCACGATCTAGGGATATATTGGGCATGTGTAGCAAGCACTCGAATCCGAATGACCGTAGCCTTTCCTTTCTTGCTACTGAGAGTTTGCTCACGACACCCGTGAGTTGCAACGACGTCCTCGAAGAAATGATAGGACTAATTGGTATCTGGTCATGGAAAGAGAGTAATCAATAAGCGCCCCGTATAGGCCTATGTACGGTAGTGCGTCGTATGCATGGATTCTGGATGGTGTGTTACATACCTCCGAAGTAGACGACAATGGGCCAACGGAGTTGAAGTCGAGCCGCCGTCTCCAAGGATGGCCGCTGCCGGTCGGAGGTGCTACCTTTTCTTCGCTAGGAGGCCGCTTCCTTGACTTCGTCGTCGACTGTGATTTGCCATCGGAAGTCACCGTTGATTTGCCGTCAGAACTCTGTGTCGTCGGTGTCGCATTGCAGTCCGGTGCGCCTAGCTTGTCAAGATGATGGACACTTGGACGTCCATCAGCAGACGACAATGGGCCGCCGGAGTTGAAGTTGTTGGGCCGCTGCCTCCGAGGATGGGTGGCGCTGCCGGTCGGAGGTGCTACCTTTTCTTCGCTAGGACTAGGAGGCCGCTTCCTTGACGTCGTCGTCGACTGTGGTTTGCCATCGGAAGTCACCATTGATCTGTCGTCGGAACTCTGTGTCGTCGGCATCGCATTGCCGTCCGGTGCGCCATGCTTGCCAAGATGAGGGACACGAGACGATTTTTCCGGCATGACCGACATGAGCATAAACCTCTTCCTCATCCGCTTCCGCGATCTGGGTCTACCAAAATGGAGGGAGAGAATGTAAACCGCCTGAGAGAGAGAGATTGGCGGTGTTCCCGCGAAACCATCGTTCACGCCGTAACGCACGCAATCAGTCGATGGAAAGGCATCACCGAAACGAAAGGAAACATTACTAAGGTGTTGCAGGTTACGTGCCAAATCATCACCACCCAGTCGGTGTTGCTGCATGAAGGTGCGTAACCGAGTCCGTGCGGGTTCAGGTTACGTATACATCTGGAGCCTATAGGTGCGCGTGCGTATTCCAGGCGGTTGCAGCCTGGATGGTGCGTAACCGAGCAGCTGGTGCAGGTAACGTGCAGAATCGACACCGCCGGATGCAGCATGGGTCAGGTTATGCATACATCTGAAGTCTATTTGTGCGTAACGCAGTCGGTGTTGCAGGAACAATGCAGCCTGGCTGCGTGCTTGCTAGTGGTACAACCTACAGAGGCTTGCATAACCGAGAGCTCCGCGGTGTGCTGGAACCACCTGGGTTGTACCGGTCTTGGCGTATTGCAACCTCCCCGGGATAAGCGAACTTTGAGGGGCATGCGTAACCTGTCCGATATCGGTTGCGCTGGAGCCACGCTGCGTTCTGCGTGCAACCGCCCACATCCGCCGCAACCAAAAGGCGCACCGCATCTACCTTGATGATTCGCACTCGTGGCTTGACGCACTTCCGGCATATGCGTGCGTTGGTTTTAGTTTTTTCTGCCATTTTAGAAGTCATTTATTAGAAACTATTGGAGATGTCATTCTTTTTTCTCCCAATATCATTTTAGGAGTTCTAAAACTGCAAGGTTTTAGGAGGAAAAAATAGAGAACTCTTGGAGATGGTCTTAGGGTCATGCAACAGCCGGTTCTGCATCATGGATGGTGCATAACCGTATTCGTGCATAATCCAAGGGCTACAGGTTACACGCAGAATCGACACCACCCTGTCGGATGGTGCGTAACCGAATCCGTCGAGATTCCGAGACGGTAAGCTCTAAGAGAGGAATGCGTAGCGCCGTAGCCTGCAGGGTCTCAGTTACGCTAGAGTCACGCTGCTTGGAGCAAACTAATTTAAACGAATGAAAATAACCATTCCTATTCAGCATTTAACCAGCGTAATTTGTACATTGGGATCGATCGTCGTCGGGTGACACGCTATCGATCCCATGGTGCGCATTGCAACCTTCCAGGGATACGCAGACTTTGAGATGATGAGTGCGCAACTTGTCTGATCTAGCCATGCTGCGTGCTACGTGCAACCGCCTGGGTTGCCCACATGGCACCCGCGCGGCCCTCATGCGGTACGCACACAGCATAGAATCTCGATCGTGCGTGTTGCAAGTTGGTTGTTGCTCGCATTTCATGGCCGGCCCCGGCAATTTCGGGATCGTGGTGCATGGAGGCTTCCCTAATCAGACGATCATTTCCATCTCTCTCTCTCAGATCCGTTGGCCCTTTCACTGCAGTAGCTATATAAACAGGGACCGGGAGGTGTGTTGGTCCATTATTCATTCATACTGTAGCGTCTCATTTTACTGTAGGTTTACTAGAAACAATTAGTAGTTTTCCCAGCGGATGCAGGTTGTATAGTCGTCGTAGTATAGTAGTACTTATGACTACACCAGCAGCGGCAGAAGAGGAGGTTGTTGGTGCCTCCAGGTCCAGGCAAACACCTTCGAAGCACAGACCCGAGACTTCTGATACTGATGATGTAAGTTCTCCGGCCAAGCGTCTATAGACGATGGACACGCCGCCGCCGCTGCCCACCGCCAAGTGTCTACTGTTTGATGAGCCGGCCGCTCCTGCTCATCTCACCATCGAAGAACCGCCTGTGCATGAAGACGACAGTGAGGTACGTACGTACTGGTGGGATGCTCGATCTAGTGGTGTTCCTCCCGCACTACACTCTGCGCGGTTTAATTATTTTAATTTCCATCTTGTCATTTTCTTGTTCTTCATGCATGGGCACGCGCAGTTGATGAGTGAGTTGGAGAAGGAACTTTTGGATGTTCTGGCCGCAATTGGTGCAATGTACAAGGAAGATGATGACGACATCTCGGCGGATCAGTACATCCTACACGATCCACTTGCAGCTCCTGATGCTCCATCCGTTGAGGTTGACGAAGACGATCCCTCCAGTATGGCAGGTGCTAATAATATACATATACACTCTGTCGTCGTGTATATATATCGACGAGTGTGCTTCTGCTGCCTCTAACTTGGTTGCCTTTTCTTGTCTAGCAATAATATAATACAGGCGGCGACGACGAGTAGTAATCTCCGGGCCGGGAGGTCGTGCAAATAATAAACACCAGGTCAAGGAAGGTGTGTGCAACATGGGCCACCCCACCAGATCCCACGCCACTGCTCTACTGGCTGATGATATGATGCAGCAGTTAGTTTGCTGGTGGAGACGAAACGGCCGGCCTCTTGTCTAGTACTAGCAGTAGTAGTAATAACGGGAATGGAGAAGATCAATCTAGTGCCTTTGGATGAATTCAGAATTCATAATATATATATGTTAACCCTGTTTTGGATCGGATAGATGCATGCATGCATCTATATTATATTAGTGCCTTTGCACCCTTTCCTATTTTTGCTGTTTTATATTCACTGCTAATACAAATAAAAATAGCAAATAACCCAGACCGGCGTAACCTGCACCCAGCCGATCACCGATTCGGCGTAACCATCCCTGCTGCATCCAGTCCTGTTGATCCTGCGAGTAACCTACCCCCGCTCGGTTACGCACTATCAGTGCTGCCTGCACCTGCGAGTCGGTGTTGCCTGAATGGTGCATAACCGAGTCTGTGCGTTACCAAGTCGTAGTTGCCCTATGCATGCAGCAGCACTGATGGTGCATAACCCAGTGGGTGTAGGTTACACATACAGAGTACAACTGAAGCCTATTTCTTATGTTATGCGCCGCGCAAGAACGGATGGTGTGTAGCCAAATCGTGCGTAACCGAAGCTGGTGCAGTGCAGGTGACGCGCGGGATCAACATGACTGGATGCAGGTTACGCGCAGAATCGGCACCACCCAGTCGGTGTTGCAGCATCAAGGTGCGTAACCGAGTCCGTGCGGGTACGAGCGGGTTTAGGTTACGCATACATCTGGAACCGGTGGTGTTGCATCAAGCAGCACGGATGGTGCGTACGTGCTGAATCGACACGACCTAGTCGGTGTTGCACGTGCCATGCAGAACGGATGGTGCATAGCCGAACCGTGCGTAACCGAGCTGAGGTGATGCGCAGAACCGACACGACCGGATGCAGGTGACATGCAGGATCGACATGACCGATTCGCGTAACAGACCCCGTGCGTAACCCAGCCAGTCTTGCAGCATGCAGCCAGTAGTCTTAAACTTCTCTTCTATCCAATGGCATTCTACTCGTGATACTCATTGTTATCTGTGCCATTTATTGCCACGGCCCACACCAATGGCAAATAGGACTATCATTTGTAAAAATCTGATTTTTGGAAATACGGAGTATTGCTATCAAAAGAGAATGGAGGGAGTGCCATATAAAGTTGATCTGTTTTGGGGCCTTCGGGGTGCGTAGCCAAGAAGCCGGCATCCAGGGTGCTGTCTCCCCGTCCCCCCGTCTCAGCAGTCGCCGTTCGCTGCCGTCCATGGTCCAAGGTCAGTAACCTGCACCCAGCCGAGGGTTACGCACCATCCCTGCTGCATCCGGTCCTATCGATCCTGCGAGTAACCTAAACCCGTTTGGTTACGCACTATCAGTGCTGCCTGCACCTGCAAGACGGTGTTTCATGCAACATGGATGGTGCTTAACCTAGAGGGTACATATTTGCTGGAGGTTGCACCATGCGTATGTAACTGTCGCTGTGAGTAACGCAGTCAGTGTTGCAGCATGCAGCCATCCGTCTTAAAGGTGCGTAACCTAGTCTGTGCTTAATCGAGTCGGTGTTCCTTCTCAAGCAGCACGGACAGAGTATAACCTTTGTAGCTTACGCGCTGATTCAACACGAGACAGTCAGTGGTGTTGCATCAAGCAGCACGGACGGCGCGTAACCTACAAAGGTTACACGCAGATTCAAGACGATCGGATGCAGCGTGGATTTTGCATAGGAAGCAACTACACGGAGAGGTCTCTCTATTTAGTCTTAAATAGAGAGTCTTCTGAAGTTACTTCCTGCGACACAAAATTACTTCCCTAAACCGAAAAAGTACACAGGAGGAAGTAACTTTTAGTCATACATGGAGAGCCCTCCCAGGTTACTTCCTGCGACACAAAATTACTTTGTGTCACGAGAAGTAACTTTTTTGTCGCGGGAAGTGACTTTCGGTCGCGGGAAGTAACTTGTGTGTCGCAGGAAGTAACCTCGGAGGGCTCTCCATTTAAGACTAAATGGAGAGGCCTCTCCATTTAGCATTTGGTTTCTGCGTAACCTTATCGGCTCAAGGTTACGCGATGAAACGACACGACAGAGGATACAACGTGGTTTTTGCGTAACCCAGTCAGTGTTCCACCATGCAAACAAGTCGGTGTTGCATCAAGCGGCACGGACGGTGCGTAACCGACACCGTGCGTAACCCAGTCAGTGTTGCACGTGCCATGCAGAACGGATGGTGCATCGCCGAACCTGGTGCAGGTGACGCGCAGGATCGACACGACCGGATGCAGGTTATGCAATGAAACGACACCACCCAGTCATAGTTGCAGCATAAAGGTGGGTAACAGAGTCTGTGCGTGTCCGATCGGGTTCAGGTTACGCATACATTTGGAGCCTATAGGTGCGCATGCGTATTCCAAGCGGTTGCAGCCTGGATGGTGCGTAACCGAGCAGCTGGTGCACGTAACGCGCAGAATCGACACCACCAGATGCAGCATGGGTCTGGTTACGCATACATCTGAAGCCTATTTGTGCTGACGCAGTCGGTGTTGCAGGAACAATGCAGCCTGGCTGCGTGCTACAATATGTTCTGATCCGTGGACAAGACGCGGCTCTGATCCACAGAGCCCCACAATCTAACAAAAAGCCCAACTGAAAACAGAGTAAAAACCTGAACACGAGTTTATTCCTAACACCCATCTTAATCCTTGTTTCCCAGGGCTTTGGTTACCACATCTTCCTAGTTTGCCGAAGGACACCGGCTCTATGAATGTTCAGAGGAAACTTGACGCTGCAAGGGTACAATATGTTCTTAGTAACTTGCTTATAAGTATTGGTCGATGAACAACACTAGTGTGTCCTCTGAGGAACCTGATAAATTCAATAAGCCTTTCATCGATCACTCCACATACGACTTCAACTCTCTTGATATGAGATGAAATAATGGGTGGTAGCTCCTTTGGGTTGATCCTTCCTTTCATTTTTCACATTGCCATTTTCTAATTAGCACTTAACCATCTGCCTAAAACATTGTTATTTCCTAGGGTTTTTGGATACGGTTTCACCTGTAGCTGGAGGTGTGGTATCTTCACACATCACTTGTACCCAGCTACTCTGCTCTTTGCCACAGTTCTAAAATCTTCTGACTTCTTTGCCTAGACAAAGCTGTTCCAATCTACTTCTGTAATAATACCCTCGTAATATTGTGGAGGCGACACAGCCTTGTTGACAAATTTGTTGATTAAGTCGGATTTGACTTTTAATTTTTCTTCAGCGCTGCAGCCTTAACAGCTTCCTTTGAAGGCTCTGGTATCTTGAACCTAGGCTTCAAAGAAAGCTGTGAAAGCTTAGAAGCCAAGGTTTAAGATACCAGAGGCATCAAAGAAACCTGTGAAGGCTATAGTGCTAAAGAAAAAATTAAATTCAAATCTGACTTAATCAATAAAGTTGTCAAGAAGGGTGTATCACCTCTGCAATATTATGAGGGTATAATTATAGAAGAAGATTAGATTTGGAACAGCTTTGTACAGGCAAGGAAGTCAAAGATTTGGCATTGTGCTTTGAGCTTCTCCGCGCCGGATCTCGATGGGAGGTAGAGGGCAGAGGAGGGAGGTCGCGCCGTTGTTCCTCCCGCGTCACCTCGCGCCCCTGCTCCGCCCGTCGGGGACGGATCTTGCCTCGCGCGCTCTCCGGGGAGGCCACCTCCTACTCCGCCGCGGTCCCCACCTCCCCTTGTCGCCGCCGGAATCCCCGAGGGAGAGGCCGCCACGCGCCGGATTCGAGCCTGCCGAGGGGAGAGGGAGGTCGCTGGTGGTGGGGGCAGAGGAGGTGGAGGGATCGAGGAGGTGACGGCAGCCTGTGAGTGAAGGAGGTGTGCGGGTCGCGGGAGGAGGAGAGAGAGACGGCAGCAGGGGCGTAAGGTCGGGCTGTGCGAAGGAGAGATAAAGGGCAAACAAAAACCCTAAACCGGCTGTGTTTGGTTGGAGGAGTAAGAGGTATTAAATAAAGTCAGTTTGCAAAACTATTTTCACAACTCCGTACAAAATCACGATACGAAATTTAGTACTCCATGCATGAAAGATTCCCTGAACGAAATATTTTTCCATGTAGCTTGATGCAACACCGACTCTGCGGTTGAGCACGCACTAGGTTATGCACCTTCATGACGGGGTGTGTCATGTGTACCGACGCGGTACAGGTTTCTGTGATAACCGCCTAGGTTATGCACGCAGCATTGCGGTTGACGTGCAACATGGCGGGTCGTGTCGTGTCGAACCCCCAGTTCATTTGGCTCCTGCCCCCGGTCGACAGGGTTACGCACCATCTATTCTGCGTGGCTCCGGCAACAACGACTGTGTCGATGCAATGAACCGGCAGTCCACCACAGGGTAGGCTATGGTGGTAGATTGTTTGGTGGTGATCGCCGAGACTAGAGCTAGATGGTGAACAAAGGACACAGGGTATATCCAGGTTAAGGCCGCCGGGAGGCGTAATACCCTACATCCTGTGCTCGGTGTGTTGTATTGATGGTTCCGTAATTGGGAATCCGATGGACCTATTTTTGAGGGGGGTCCCTGCCACCCTTATATAGACTGGGGGGCAGGGTTTACAGATCTCAGAGAATCTATAGCTAACCGATTACAAGATTGGCCTTCCGGCTCAAGCAATATCTTTCCTAACTAACCGATCTTTGTTCATGGGACGATATCTCCTCGGGCGCTGCCTCATCCTGATCCGTACGTCGTACCATATCCCCACTCGAGTGGGCCCATACGTATACGAATACACGTCATGAAGCCCCTCCGTGTGGGACCCAGGGGGTATATCCCCCACAGCAGTCCCCGAGCACTTCTTAACCAGACTGCAACTTCGATCTTCAGCTCTGTGCATCTTCTCATGTACTTTCGCCATTTAGCCGAGTGCTTAATGCCCTTCGTCCGAGTGCTTTGGACGTCGTCTGGTCTGACCTTCAGTGCAGCCGAGTGGTCTTGAAGCTGAAACTCGTGGTTGCCGGGTGGATGAGGAGAGCTCTACACCATGTTTGTGATTTATTCAGATCATCCGGGATTGGAGATTGTACACTTTCGTCGAAGACGAAGTGTACACACTTAGTCCCCGAGCCTAGATAAAGATTGAAGAGGTTTATCTAGGGTCAAAAGAGAATCAAAGCGACCGCTCCCTGATGTCTTCTATAATGGGTGCCCCTTCGGAAAAAAGGGTACCTCTGATCGCCTACCGTATCCCCGCCCCTGACTTTAGTCAATGAGACTTTGTCTTGGCATGATCCCAGGTGATCGCGGTAGCGGGTTTTAGCCGCTGAATGGGCGCATACCGTTAGGGCAGTCCCCGAGGTTCGGAATAGTTAAAGTAGCTATTTCGAAGCTCTAAAAAGGGTTTAGTTTGGTATTACCATCATCCCATTTGGGAGAGTACCACTCGGATCATGTGACCCGGTACGGTGTTTGGTTAGAGCTCCGGCCCTATGCCAAATTTGCCGTATGGCCCACCGTGTTCTCACGGAGCACTCGCGTGAGGTCACCTGCCCTAGTCATCATAATTGTGACTTCTGAACAGCTTTGGCCTGTGTATGGCATGCCTCCGGGAGAACACTCATGTGCTAGCAGATTTTTGAAACTCTCTTAGGAGTTATAACCAAATTTTCGAGGGCGGGTTATCTGATAACCTGGCAGTACGTGACTCTGGGTCACGGCCTCTGAGTGGTTTGAGCCAACCAATGATTTTTGGAAGGCCATTTTCAATTTTAAGGGTGTCTTCCCGTATAAGGGAAGGTTTTAACCCCTCGGCCCAATTAGAGCCACTGCCTGTTAAGGCCCAGTTGCCGGAATCGGAAGCGTCGTGGATAACGCTTGAGCTGACGCGCCGTACGCGAGTCGTACTCACGAGTTTCTCGCGAGGAGAAATCTCCCGCGCCGCGGCGACGCGACCGCACAGGTGGTGGGGCCCGCCACGACCATCGTTCCGTCTGCCGCATTTAAGGCAGTCCAGAGGCGTGGCTTGCCACGCGCTCCTACAGTCACGTCGCTTCGCTTCCAATAGGAAACCACGCAGCCGCCCTTCTCTCTTCCTTCTCCGGCCGGTCCGCCTCCGATCCACCGGATCCGTCGCCGCATTAGCTTGATCCGCACCGGATTTAGCTCCGGCGAGGCCGCAGATCTCGATCCGCCGCCGCGCCGCATCTAAGCCGTAGCTCCCAGGGAGTCCCCGAGCATAGCGAAGGGTGTAGACCGCTCCCCGCCCAAGTCCCCGAGCGCAGCAAGGATGACATCCGGTGGATCTCATCGGCATTCCAAGAAGTCAAGGCGCGGCGCTTCCGAGGCGAGGCGCTCGCCATCTCCGTCGTCGTCGTCGTCCCCACTTCCGCCGCCGATGCGGAGCGAGGAGTGGGTGCACTCCGTCTCCACGACGGAGTGCCTCACCGCCCTGGTATTGGGGGGCATGCTGCTCGAGTTCGCCGTCGAGGGATGGCGGCCTGCTGCGGGGGAGGAGTTCCCCACGCCGTCGACCGACGACGCCGTCGTCTTCGAGTCGGCCTACCTCCGCGGGTTCAGCCTCCCTGCGCATCCCTTCTTCCTCGGTCTGCTCTACTACTACGGTTTGGAGCTGTGCCATCTCAACCCCAACTCCATTTTGCACATATCCATCTTTGTGCATTTGTGTGAGGCGTTTCTTGGAATCGCCCCGCATTTCGATCTTTTTCGCTATTTCTTCTGGGTGAAGCCCCACCCGAACGCCAAGAAGCCCTGAGTGGTGGGCGGCGACGGATTCCAGCTCAAGCAGAGGCACTCTGTTGAGTACATTTCGGTGCCGCTCGTCAGCTCCAACAAGGGCTGGCACTCAGAGTGGTTCTACACCACCAACCATGCTCCGGCGGTGCCCTGCAACATCGACGCGCGGCCGACTCCTCTCCCATGCTGGGATGAAGAGCTTGACCAGGCGGAGATGGGGCAGGTGTCCGTGCTGCTGGAGCATATCCGGAAGCTGAAGGAGGCCGGGCTCACTGGCGTCGCGGTGATGGCGAGCTTCGCCGTCCGGTGCACGCAGCCGTTCCGGGACAGGGTGCGCCCGGCGTACGAGTATGCCGGCGACGACCACGACACGGCGCGGCGAGCGACAGAGACGGGGAGAGTGATGAAGCTGAAGGAGCGCGTTCGTCAGTGCTTCATTCCTGGCACCGTCATCTCCAACCGCGGCGCGCTGAAGCCGTTCAACCTGGCGAACTATCCGCCTGAGGTAACAGTTTTTTCTTTTATGGGGCACCCATTAGGGTATGAACATGTGCCCACCAGATGTTTGATGAAATGGTTCTTTTTGTTTGTCTGCGAAATTGTAGGATCGCAGGGCTTTTGTCTCTGTGGCGTCTGTGCCTGGCTCATTGGCCAGGCAGGGTCCTTTGGCCGGTCGCCTTGGCGAGCTGCAGCGGATGGAGCGCGCCAGGGCTCACGTCACGGGTGGCAGTGAGGCGATCCAGCCTGAGCCCCGTCGGCCCGCAGCGCCTGCTCCGGAGGAGAAGCGTGCTGCACTGGTCGGCAAGGGCAAGGAGCACAAGGGCAGCCGGAATCCCGAGTCATGGCGTGCGCCCCCTGGGTCGCTCAAGATCGACGAACCAGAGGTGCGCCGGCGCAAGCTTGTGCTGTCGGGGGACGAGGAGGAGGAGGTCCCCCTCTCCTTTGACATCGGCGAAGCCTCCTCGGTGACGACGGCTCAGGCGGCGCCAGCACCTACCGGTCACTTCACTTCTTCTCTTCCTTCTCAACCATCGGGCCCAGTGCCACCAGTGGCGGACGCTGCGCGCCCCACCCCTCAGACTGCACAGGCTACCGCTGCAACACCGTTACCAGCACCTACGGTGGTGGTCAGTGGGGTGAAGCGATCTGCCTCCTCTGGCAGTAGTTTTCTGCGTCGTACCCGTGTCCGTGTGTCCTCCGAGTAAGTTTTCTTGAAATCGTCCATCTTTGCTTTTTGTTCATTAGGTTGGAAAGCGATCTTTATGTCTTGTTTGTACGAATAGAGGTCCCTGCGACCTCCCTTTCGAAGTCGCCGAGTCGTCCCTGCCACCTGCCGCCCCGGTGTCGCCGTGCCCGAGTGCTTCTGATGGGCACCCGGCTGTTGCATCGGGGGTTCCTGATGCTGCGGCTGTCGCTGCTGATGCTGCTGTTCGTGACTCTAGGCCCCAGCATGGGGCTGGACACATTGCAGCTCCCAGCGCTGTTGCGACTGAAGCCTCTAGTATCGAGGAGATCCAGTGGGAGCTCCCTCAGCCACGTCTCAGCCCGCCATGCCCTGGACGCGTCGTCCAGGTGCGTGGCACTCGTGTGGATGAAGTGCTTGGGGATCCGGTGATCGACGCCGAGAACCGCGCGGAGCTCGTCGTCATTACGCAGAGGACCCTCCAGCTTGCCGAGGTAATTCTTTCTCCCTCTGGTTGCTGTAGTTGGTTGATCTCTTGCTGTATCTTGACAGATCGTGGCCTCGGAGTTTGCGCGCAAGAGCGCTGTGCTCGAGCGCGTCGGCACCGCTGCTGATCTGAACACCACTCTGCGCGCCCGATTGGAGCGTCTCGAGCAGCAAGCAGTCGCTCAGCGAGACAGTAGCAACCGGGAGGTGGAGAGGCTACGTCAGGAGAAGGCGGCATCCGAGGCGAGTGAGGCAACGCTCCGAGCGGCGGCGGAGGAAAACCAACAAGGTATGTTGATTATGTTTTGCTTTTGTTTCGCCGTTGCCCGAGTACTTCGTGTTGACCATCTCTTGGCGACAGCTCGGGCCAAGGCAGAGGAGGAGCTCAAATCCCTTTGGGGCCACTCGAAGAAGCTCCGGCAGGACGGCCAGGAGGTGTGTAGGTAGGCGGCTGTGGCGAGAAAAGAGCTGTCAGGTTGGTTACCTTGCACTCCCGTGTTATCCCAGAATGTTCGTCAATAGGTGCTCTTGACGTTGAGCAGATTTCCGGCAAAAACAATTTGCCCAATATGCAGATCTCGAGGCCCGCATCACATTGGAGAGGGCTCAATTCAAAGCTCTCGGAGAAGCGCTGCGCCCCATGCTGGACGAGCTTGCGCCCCTTGCCGAGTCCTCCTCCGTGCGACAGTTCGGTGATCCAGTGGTGCGCCCGCCAACCCTACTGGAGTGTGCCCAGGCGGCGGTGGCGCGCTTCCCCGGCTGTCTTCGCGAGGTTGGCGTGGCAAGTGCCAGCCACTGCCTTGCCATCTTCCACTCCTTCTACCCCTCGATCAGCGTGGATCGCTTCTATGGTGGCTTTGCTCGCGGAACGTCGCCACAACAGGCTGAGCGACTGCTGGAGGAGGTGAAGGACACGGCGGAGCAGCTCGCTGACGACGTTGTGGCGATGGCTGATGAAGAAGCTGTTGGTGATGCCCTCCTGTCCCAGCCATAAAAACTTTAAAAGTTAAAAGTTGTAATATTCTGTGGTGCTGTGGGTGCACCAGTACTTTGGTTCGTTGACATTCGGTAGTTTTAAGTAGGTGCTTTACTTTGACGGTATCTTTGTACTGTTAATTTCTCCGGTAGTTAGTCTGTTATGGGAAATCGTAGGCTCGTTGGCCTTAGTTTCCTAGTGCAGAGGGCGTACTCTCATACACGCATAGTACCTTGGCTTGGCGAAAACCTCGACCCACGATTTAAGACGTATGCTACCGAGTACTTTATGAGTCGTAAGATCTGTGTTAGATGAGTGTTTATTTAGTTTTAACATGGAAAACTTTGCTGTATGTAAAGCAGTCCCCAGGTTTTAGAGTTGAAACTTGGGTGAGAGAGGCCATGTGAGCAGATGTAAGAGCGAAGTAGAAAAAACTTCATGAGACATGAAATTGAATACATTACCACAGACTGCTAACATGGATAATGTACAAAAGACTTTGAACAGAAAGTGATACATAGCTTTATTATGGGTAGAAGCGGAGTAGGTGCTCGATGTTCCATGAGTTGGGCACATCCGAGCCGTCCTCCCGCATCAGCCGATAAGCACCCAGCCTACTGATTTCCTTCACTATGAATGGCCCCTCCAATGGGGATGCTAACTTGTGCATGTCCTTTTTGCTTTGGATCCTGCGTAGGACCAGATCTCCGATGCAGAAAGCTCTTTCCTGCACATTTTTATCATGGTAACGCCGCAAGGCTTGGGCGTACCGAGCTGCCTGAATCGTTGCCGTGAGCCGTCCTTCCTCGATGCTATCGATATCCTCAATCCGCGCCTTCTCAGCCTCGTTTTCGTCGTATACTTCAACTCTCGGTGCATTGAACATGAGGTCGGTGGGGAGCACCGCCACAGATCCATATACCAAGAAGAAAGGAGTCTGACCAGTAGCACGACTCGGCTATGTCCGCAGTCCCCAGAGTACTGCAGGGAGTTCGCGTAACCAGCGGGTCGCGTACTTTTTCAGGCGATCAAAGATGCGTTTCTTGAGAGCTTCGAGCACCGCTCTGTTAGCTCGCTCAACTTGACCATTGGCGCGTGGGTGCGCATCTGAGGCGCGTGCGCCTTGATGAGGAGTTCATCACAATATTCCTGGAACTCCCTTCCTGTGAAGTTAGTACCCAAGTCGGTTATTATCCTGTTAGGGACACCGAATCTATGCACGATTTCTCCTATGAACTCGGCTGCCTTGGCAGCTGTGAGCGCCTTGATTGGCTTGACCTCTATCCATTTGGTGAACTTGTCAACTGCTACCAGGACATGGTCGTACCCTCCGGATGCTTTCTTGAAAGGCCCGATCATGTTGAGTCCCCAGCACGTGAAGGGCCATGAAACGGGTATCGTCTGCAGAGTCTGGGCTGGAATGTGTATTTGTTTTACGAAGAATTGGCATCCCTCGCGATGTTTCACCAACATCTCAGCGTCTGCAACGGCCGTGGGCCAGTAGAAGCCAGACCGGAAAGCTTTTCCAACAATGGTTCTTGCTCCGGCGTGGTTGCCACACATGCCACCATGAATCTCCGCTAGGAGTTGTTGTCCTTCTTCCTCCGGTATGCACTTCTGGAGTACTCGGGACTGTCCGCCTCGGCGATACAAGTTGTCACCGATCAGGACATAGTTCTTGCTCCTGCGACTGATCCGCTCGTGCAACGCTCATATCTCCCTTTCCTGACCTGGTAAAGGGTTCAGGAGCGTGCCGTCCTTGATGTACTCGACCATCTATGAGATCCACTTGGGTTGTGGCTCAATCATTAGGACTTTGCCGAGTCCTTCTGATGGATCGACTTGCGCATCGGGGTTCTTGATGGAAGGCTTGATCAGGTCTTGAACAAAGACACCCGGTGGTACCTGGGCCCTCGTGGATCCCATATTTGCCAGCTCATCGGCCGCCTTGTTATCTTCACGGAGTACGTGCTGAAACTCTAGGCCGTAGAACTTGCCTTCGAGTTTGCGGATCTCCGCGCAATATGCATCCATCTTCTCGCTGGTCTGGTTCCACTTCTTGTTAACTTGGTTCACCACCAAGGCAGAGTCACCCTTGACCATCAAGTATTTTATCCCGAGCGATACGGCGATACGGAGCCCGTGGAGGGCCGCCTCGTATTCGGCCGTGTTGTTCGAAACCTTGAACATGACCTGCAGCACGAATCGCAGTTTCTCTCCTGTTAGGGAGATGAAAATTATGCCGGCCCCGCCTCCTTGAATCCTGAGTGATCCATCAAAGTACATGGTCCAGTACTCAGGTTCAGCGGCAGTGGATGGCATCTGGATCTCCGTGTATTCCGCCACGAAGTCAGCGAGTACCTGCGACTTGATCTTGCTGCACAGTACAAAAGTTATGTCGTGTGCGGCCAGCTCGATGGACCACTTCACGATCCTTCCCATGGCATCTCTGTTGTGCAGGATGGCGCCTATGGGGTAGTCGGAAACTACGACGATTTTATGAGCTTCGAAGTAGTGCTTCAACTTGTGTGCGGTGATCAATAGTGCGTATAGCAGTTTCTGTGCCTGATTGTACCGCACCTTAGAGTCAGTCAGTACTTCACTTATAAAGTAGACCGGCCTCTGGACGGCGTACGCATGTCCCTCCTCTTTGTGGTCTACAACTAATACCGTGCTGACCACGTGCGTGGTAGCCAAGATGTAGAGGTAGAGAGTTTCCCCCTGTTCTGGTGCTGTGAGGATGGGGGCCTTTTGCAGATAGCTCCTGAGTTCCAGGAAAGACTTCTGGGCCTCCTCATCCCACTTGAAATCATCGTTTTGATGCTTGAGGAGCTTGAAGAAGGGTAGTCCGCGTACACTAAGTCGAGAGATGAACCGGCTGAGTGCTGCCATGCACCCGGCCAGCTTTTGTACATCCTTCTGGCATCTAGGGGCTTGTAGAGCTGAGCAGGACCGTGTCGTCGAATCCACGGGAGGGAGAACTTCCGTCCAGGCCGAGAGCCACCTCGAGGGACGCAAAGGACCCATCCGAAACGTACTCGGGGCCGGATCGCCCAGCAGATCGATCTGAGCGGCGCTCATCTTTTGACTCATCCGTGGTCCAGTCGCAGAGTTGACCGTCCTCTTCCTCTTCCAGTATGGGGAGGAGGGAGGCGTCGCGATTGGCCTCTCGTATGGGGGAGAGAACCACGTTCATGAAGCGCGGCAAATCGTCATCCGAGTAGTACTCAACTGGTTTGGGCGCATGATTCACCGCTAGGTTCCGCTTTACCTCCTCCGTGATTACGGAGGCGGCGGTGCTCTTCAACCCGAAGGGAAAGCACTCTGACTACTGGGTACCCAGGGTTGCCTCGCAGATGGCGATGGTGTCAGCCATGTGACTAATGACCCGGTCGAAAGACTCAACCAGATCGTTCGCGGGAGGGTTCGATGACCCTTCAACCGTTAGATCTTGAACCGGGAGGGTTGGCCTCCGGGCTTGCTGCGGCGTGCCGAAAAGCACTCAGCAGGCTTTGGGCTTGTCCAGATTAGATCTGGTAGCCGGTCTTCCCCTCGCAGGCGGTGTGGAAACCGCTTCGGAAGGCTTTTCCGTGGTGATCACGGTGTCGGAGACAACGCGTGGGATCTCTCCGATGATGATGTGACCCTAAGGAGGAGTCACGTAGCCGGCCGCCTGCTCGTCGACGGCAGAGACGGGATTGAATCTCCCGAAAGGGATTCCCGCTCCCAACGCGGTGAGGGCAAGGCAACTAGCAGGGATCTTGACTGCGGCCATCAAGCTCGCCAACTATCACGTTGAATCCCTACCTGGCGCGCCAACTGTCGGTGCAATGAACTGGCAGTCCACCATGGGGTAGGCTATGGTGGTAGATTGTTTGGTGGGGATCACCGAGACTGGAGCTAGATGGTGAACAAAGGACACAGGGTTTATCCAGGTTCAGGCCGCCGGGAGGCGTAATACCCTACGTCCTGTGCTCGGTGTGTTGTATTGATGGTTCCGCGATTGGGAATCTGATGGACCTATTTTTGAGAGGGGTCCCTGCCGCCCTTATATAGCCTGGGGGCAGGGTTTACAGATCTCAGAGAATCTATAGCTAACCGATTACAAGATTGGCCTTCCGGCTCAAGCAATATCTTTCCTAACTAACCGATCTTTGTTCATGGGACGATATCTCCTCGGGCGCCGCCTCATCCTGATCCGTACGCCGTATCATATCCCCACTCAGGTGGGCCCATACGTATACGAATACACATCATGAAGCCCCTCCGTGTGGGACCCGGGGGGTATATCCCCCACAGACTGTGTTACGCACGTAGACCTGGTTACGCACCATCCATGATGTGCATCCGGTCCTATCAATTCTGCGAGTAACCTACACCCGTTCGGTTATGCACCATCCATGCTTCATGGCTCCTGCAACACCACCGACACCGACTGGGTCGTGTCGAACCTACGTAACCCTCGCCTAGGTGGTTACGCACGAGCCATGGTGTCTACGTAGTACGGAGAGAGTACAAGTAGCGTGTAACCAAACCACAGGTCGGCTAGTAGACATCCTATAAAATAGGAAGGATACAGAGTTCTATGGCAGTTGACGCATATATACAGTCAGTGCGCACGATTATATAATGAACATCATCACTTGCCCAAGATATTTACTGAAGCCGACCCACATTGTCAATTTGAAACTGTTTTGGACCTGTTGTGGATTGTTCGCAGAGGTGCTCCTTCGAAAAGGATAAAGGCCCTCCACGAAAGAATTAATCAGGGTATATCTAAGTACAGATGCAATGGGTGCTTGGTAAAAGGGCATATTAAACCTAGATGCCCCAACTTAAATAAGAGGTACGCATGGTTTCTACATTGAACTCCTCAGGCATCCTTAGCAGTAGTTGATATTTTGTGTTTAGTACATAAACATTTATTTAATGTGTATGCACCCTCAGGCCAAAGTGCCATCTCACGAAGAAGAGAAAGTCGAAGAACAAGCAGGAGTAGGTCGGAAGAGAAATCTGGATAGTGGAGGTCGTCAGAATCCGAATAAGATGTGACCGACGAAAAGAGCAGCAACGGCGACTTGATGACACATGATAGTAGTTTGGCTGGTATGGTTCATTTCATTAGTGAGTACGGAGTACCAGCAAGCATATCATAGTTTATTTAGATGTGCGGAGTACTCCCTCCGTCTTGTGCATACTGTACTTTGGACACCATTTTCCCTGAACTTTTTTTATTAAGTTAAAGAACTGTGCGGAGTACTCCCTCCGTGTTGTGAAGCGGAAACTCGTAAGTGTTGACACATTTTATCTTATATATTTATACGTCAACCAAACATGAAAAAAGGGCATAAACGTTAATACCAACTTAGATTAGGGTGTCACTAACAGTGTTCCTGGAGTTTTGGAGAATTCTATGTATTGCAGGGACTAATCAGAAAAATAGGAAAAGGAACACTTCTAGAAGACTCCAGAGGACTCCGGAACTCAACGTGACTTGGCATCCAAGAAAGAAGCATCTGGAAGGGGCGAGAACCGACCAGACCGAAGCGGACCCCGAGGGGGCCCACCCCAGGCCGATCGGCCTGGTGGTGGGGCCGGTCGACCTCCCCCGGGCGCCACGTCAGCCCTACTTCTGGAATGATCTTACACCGCCTATGAGGATCAATCTAAATCGAAGGTTAGGTCTGTTTGATCGTACAGCGCATGGCACCTCCTCAGGACTATATAAGCAGGCCCCTGACCCCCCTGGCAGAAGAGGATCTAGCAAGACGAATCCCAGTTCATACAGCAGATCAAGTCATCAAGTCAGAGATACTACGCCCTAGAAACACCATATAACGAGAGTAGCTAACTCATCTAGATCTAGGGGGAGGCAAGGCGTCTACTTGGCTCCTGATCGTCTAGAAGCTGGTCGAGATACTGATCTAGCTTCGCTCTTGTAAGTTCTTCTGTATAAGTTCTTTTACATTTGCTATAGAGACGTATGTTCTTATCAAAGATTATATTCGACATTATATGCTTTGGTGTTTATTATGATTACAAGTTTAGCATAGTTGATTTACGTTTATATTCGTGTATGGAGTCGTATAGCCCTCATCTAGATCATCTGTTAACATGGGTGAGTGGAAAAGATGGTGTAAGCGTGGTGCTTATACTGTATTTACCTGCGATTGCACCCTACATGCCGGGTCGTGTGGTAGATCGTGGTGGTGATAGCACTATTGAGTCCTTTGCAATCCAGCCCTCGTGTGTTGGACTAGTGGAGCCTTATACTGTTTGGGTTGTTTCAAGTTTCGACCTTGATCCTCCTGGGTAGTCTCCCCATGCATAAGTATAATAGTTCTTCTTCCATGATTGTTAAATGTATTGCACTAATCATAGTATGCATTGGCGTATAGTTTAGGGTTACTGAGGAGTATCCTCGCTAACTAGGCTGTGAATACGCTTCTCTTTCTATATTGACACTTTCTGGTGGTTCACTATGTTATGACTTGATCAATGCTATCATTATCATTATCTTTATGTGACTTACACCTGTTTATAGTAATTGATATATTTTAGCCACTCTACATTACACAACTGAGAGATATGCATGTATTTGTTATTATAGATAAAAGACTTCTTTCCCTGTGGTAGAATATAAATATGATACCTGGTTTTACTCCTGGTTAAAATGCTACAATGGTATATTCATATCTGTGTGCTTGCGGATACCCATTTATATATATTTTCTTATCTAGAGATCCAAGGCATATGTAAGAGTACCAATCCATGCTTTTAGTGGCACTTCTGTCAGGGATGACAACCTAGATCAAGTTGTGCTATGAACTGTAGCGGATTTATCTTTTAGTTTATCTGAAAGCAACATCTGATATACACTTAGCATCATGTTAAGATATACCTTTGCATTTCTGGCGCCGTCGATAGAGATGGATCTTATATCTGTTTCTAGTCGATGACGTTAGCAATGTCAACAAGCATTTTGGCGCCATTGCCGGGGAAAGATAGTGTATAGCCTAAAAAAATTTAGTAATAGCATGCATGCATCTCTCACACGTAATGTACCGAGAACCCAAATTATCATTGCTTAAACAGGCTTACCCTAGTTCTTTCCACTTTTGTCTATCTGATTTCAGGGTAATGTATGAATAAGAATCTTCCAGACAACTTCGTTTCAGATCCAGAGAAAATCCTAAGGAAGGCAAGGCCAAAGACCAAATCTTGGCCCACGACCTCTGCCTTGGAAGGTTCAATCGTGCGAAGCTTAACACCCACGTTTAAAGTAATGGCAAACAAGACCCTTCGCGAGTACTCCGCACTGACCCCAGACAACATTCGTACTAGTCCGGCAGTCGCTGTGGGAGACATAGCTTTTGAGCTCAAGCCTGCACTGATCAACATGGTACAAGCTAGCCAATTTTGTGGAAAAGCTCATGAAGACGCTAACGCACACCTTCAACATTTCTTGGAGATATGTGGCACCTTCACGATCAAAGATGTGCCAAGTGATGCAATCCTACTTCACTTATTCCCATTCTCATTCTTGGGGCGAGTGAAGCAATGGTTTTACTCCAACAAAGACAAACTTACAACTTGGACACTGTGTTCTACTGCCTTTCTGGCAAAGTTCTTTCCTATAGGCAAAACCAATGCCTTATGGGGGAAAATTTCATGTTTCCAGCAGCAACATGACGAATCTGTTCCTGAAGCGTGGGAGCGCTTCCAAGACTACATCTCAGAATGCCCACACCATGGAATGGAGAACTGGTTGTTCATGTAGACCTTCTACCACGGGCTCACTACCAACCCCGTGAAACGATGGATGCTGCAGCTGGAGGTGCTTTCCTGTCCCTTACACTTACTCAAGCTACTAACCTTGTGGAAAAGATGGCGTCCAATCAAGCTTGGAACGAGGAACGTCAACCCCGCAAGAAAGAAAGAGGAATGCACCAGCTCAAGGAGGTAGACATGCTGTCTGCCAAAATGGACTTAATCATGAAGAGGCTTGAAGACAAAGCCCCTGAGAAGAAGGAAGTCATGCAACTTTTCGAATCCCCCATGACCTGTGAAGAGTGTGGAAACACTAGACACTTGGGCAATCAATGCCCTCAGCTGGAGGAGGACGTGAACTACATCAACAACAACAACCAATATCGTCCCGAGCAAAATCAAGGATGGACCCAGCAGAGGCCCAACTACCCAGGTAACTATTCAGGTAACTATCAATGTAATAACTCTTCTAATAATTTCCCACCTTTAAGAGAGTTAGTCCAAAACCAGGGTAGAGTTATGGATAATCTGTCTAAGAAGTTAGCTTCCAATGATAAAATGTTAGAAACTATTAGTAATAAAATGGAAAGTTTTTCTTCTGCCATTAAGAACCAGCATAGTTTTAATAAAATGATAGAGTCTCAGATATCTCAGCTGGCATCATCTGTTCCCATGGCTAACCCAGGTAAGATTCCGGGCCAGCCGGAAGAATTAGAATCTGCAAATCTTGTCGATATCTATTATGCAAGTCTGTGCTCTAATAAGACAAAAGAAGGTCCAAAGTGGACTGACTGGGGCATGCCCGCCAAGAGAGGAGATCCAGGGAGGCCCGTCATCACCATCACTATTGGAGCCTACACTTTCAAGAATGCACTTTGTGACTTTGGGTCTAGCGTCAACATAATGCCCAAGGAAATATATGAGAAAATCAATGGTTCACCTTTATTGTACACAACCATGTGCTTGCAGCTTGCAGACCTGTCACTATGCTACTCTGAGGGCATCCTAGACGACATATGTCTGGGGGTAGGAAGCTCCTACGTAGTTGCCGACTTCGCTGTTGTCGATACTGGGGGAAGTGAGAACACCCCAATCATATTGGGACGTCCTTTCCTTGCCACAGTCAAATCCATCATCTACGCCGACACCACGAAGATCGTCTTCACCATCAACGGGAAGAGGGAGAGATTCAGTTTCAAGAACAAGATCCTAAGAACTCCTGCACACCCCCAATATCCTTACCCTCAAGAATACAAGCCAGCTGTTGAGAAGAAGAGGAGAGATAGAAGGAGGAACAAGAAGAACAATCAACCTTGACCACACGTGGAGGAAGTTTGGATGATCAACAAGATTCAATCAGAAAACGAGAACATGTTTCCTTCACCACTGCTGCCAAAGCTAGACGACCCTGGAGTGCCATCAATCCACTGCTCCATCAATCAATGGAACTTCTAGCGAGTTGTCTGCGACACGGAATCGGGCATCAACTTAATGTCTAAGGTGACTTCTGAATTAATATACAGTGACCTGCCTTTGTATTCCACCTATATAATGTGCAGATGGCGGACCAATCACACCGATTCCCGGAGGGAATTGCACGAGATGTACCTGTCAAGATAAAGGATCACTATGTCCTAACTGACTTTGTAGTCATGGACATGGGAGATGAAGAGCAAGATCCTCCCATAGTACTTGGGAGACCGTTCCTGAACACCACAAGAGCGATCATCTACATCAGGACGGGCGAGATCCACTTCCAGTTCAGAACTGAGAAGGTACGCTGCTACTTTAATACTTATACTGACTCTGAGCAGCCCAAGAAGAACAAGACGCGGAGACGCCTTCAGAAATTGCAACACAAGCTGAACACTAAGTTGACGGACATCAAGAGTATTGAAGAAGAGATTAAAGAGAAGTCCGCTCAGCTCCTACCAGTCAAGAACTCTGGACCTGTTACCCTAGAAAGGTCTCCACCAAAGAAACAAGTTTGGAGGAAGAAAGATAAGAGTACACCTTCGGAAGACCAACCACTACCCGCGTCACCAATTGATCAATCATCGGCTACTACATCTACGCCACTCGTTGAGATCATTGAAGGCACCACACCAGACACGACATTCCGACGAGGTGTCATAGATGAAAGCACACAATGGGAGTAAGTACTCGAAATTCTCACCGAAAGGTAACTCGGTATTTATCTGGATATTTATTTTCTGCACTGCATATTTAAATTAGCATATTTCCTTTAGCATATTTACTTACCTATACCTGCATTAGAAAAAGACCATAAATATGTTTTCTGCATTTGCATCTGTTCCTTAAGGCCCCATGTACTCCGTACTGTGGTGGCACAAAAAATAAATATTGCATTCACATGTTTTTGCTTTAGCATCCCTTTTGCATATAAAAATTTACAAAAATATGTGGGCACATGAAGGTGCACACTTTTAAGAAAAACCCAAAAAGAAGTGGGCACATGAAGGCTCACAACATAATCCTAGAATTTGTCCCGTTGGGTATGTGCGAGATTAATATTTACAGGGAGAAATTAAGGAAGACCTGAAGGCAAACAAGTTCCAAGGATGAATCAAGGACTACTTCAAGATCCAGCTTGGGGGAGAGCACCCCCAGTTATCACGATAAGTATCATTATCCTATGTTTTTAATATTAGCTAGTTATATGTTTGCCTAGAGTTAAAGAGTCTTAGTTAAAAATCTTAGTGTGAATAAATGCTAGAGTCTGCTAGTTGGCTTTTCTCTTTAATAATGATCTTGATGATTTATGCTTGGAAATGATGAATAGTTGCTCCGCCGTAATTCCTCTTAAATATTTAGTTTTAAGACCTAGATTCTCCTAAAGCTTTAAATGCTTAATTTTGCTCTAAACCCAAAACCTGTGGGAAGTACATGCTTAATCTGAGTCTAGGCTTTGAAAGATGATTCATGAAAAGTTGGGCTGTTGTTTATCATATTCCTAGAGATGCTTGATTCCTGGTTTTTCTTTTAAAATCATGAAAAATCTTACATGATGAGTTCATGTGTTTATGATCCTTGAAAGCTTGACATGCACATCAAGATCATTCCACTCCACCAATTATGCTGCTTCTAACCCAGAAGTACGCATTCTTCATAATCCATCAAGCCACAAGCCATGTTATAAAATAGCTCACGCAACTCTTGGATATGTCTCTCTCAATATGTCAAAAAGATTCTGGGGCTAAATTCGAAAAAAAGAAAAAAAGAAGAGAGAGAAGAAAAAGTGAGATGAGAGAGGGAGAGAAAAGGACAAGTGTCATACTAGGCAAGAAGGGCCTACCTCCCTAAATAATAAATTTAGAGATGAATAATGGACACAAGTCCGAGGGAGAGAAGAGCCCACATCTCTAAGGAGAGAGAAAAATGGACAAAAGTCCGAGGCGAGTAGAGCCCACCTCTCCAAGAATGGAAAGCCCAGATCTTAAAGTCTTAGAAAGAGAGATGTAGTCCAAGAGCTTAAAAAAAGAGATATTAGAAAAAGGCTAAAGGCTTACCACCTTTAACCCTCATCCATTCAACACTATCATCCAACCATACATATCTTGCCAAGTGTGACTCCATGATTGAGATGGTCATACACAGGATCTCTGAGTTTTATTTGAAAATTTTTTGCAAAACCCCAGGATGATAGTTGATCAAAGAATTGAGATATAATGCTTGACTTGATTGTTCTGTCTTTTAATTGCTTAAGATTTATGAAAAGGCTACGCACAATGGTTAAAGGTAAGATGGAGCAATTTTGTTGAGGAGAATTTATTTTTGGAAACCATAGTACTTTTGAGGCGTGAAAGCGTTGTAGCAACTCCTGATCCTGCTATAGCATAGCTTTGCTAGGGACTAGCAAAGGGTAAGCTTGGGGGAGTTTGTTGACACATTTTATCTGATATATTTATAAGTCAACCAAACATGAAAAAAGGGCATAAACGTTAATACCAACTTAGAATAGGGTGTCACTAACAGTTTTCCTGGAGGTTTGGAGAATTCTAAGTATTGCAGGGACTAATCAGAAAAATAGGAAAAGGAACACTTCTAGAAGACTCCAGAGGACTACGGAACTCAACGTGACTTGGCATCCAAGAAAGAAGCATCTGGAAGGGGCGAGAACCGACCAGACCGAAGCGGACCCTGAGGGGGGCCCACCCCAGGCCGATCGGCCTGGTGGTGGGGCCGGTCGGCCTCCCTCGGGCGCCACGTCAGCCCTACTTCTGGAATGTTCTTGCACCGCCTATGAGGATCAATCTAAACTGAAGGTTAGGTCGGTTTGATCGTACAGCGCATGGCACCTCCTCAGGACTATATAAGCAGGCCCCTGACCCCCCTGGTAGAAGAGGATCAGGCAAGAGGAAAGCTAGTTCATACACCAGATCATGTCATCAAGTCAGAGATACTACGCCCTAGAAACACCATATAGCGAGAGTAGCTAACTAGTCTAGATCTAGGGGGAGGCAAGGCGTCTACTTGGCTCCTGATCGTCTAGAAGCTGGTCGAGATACTGATCTAGCTTCGCTCTTGTAAGTTCTTCTTTATAAGTTCTTTTACATTTGCTATAGAGACATATGTTCTTATCAATGATTATATTCGACATTATATGCTTTGGTGTTTATTATGATTACAAGTTTAGCATAGTTGATTTACCTTTATATTCGTGTATGGAGTCGTATAGCCCTCACCTAGATCATCTGTTAGCATGGGTGAGTGGTAAAGATGGTGTAAGCGTGGTGCTTATACTGTATTTACCTGCGATTGCACGCTACATGCCGGGTCGTGTGGTAGATCGTGGTGGTGACAGCACTATTGAGTCCTTTGCAATCCACCCCCCGTGTGTACGACTAGTGGAGCCTTATACTATTTGGGTTGTTTCAAGTTTCGACCTTGATCCTCCTGGGTAGTCTCCCCATGCATAAGTATAATAGTTCTTCTTCCATGATTGATAAATGTATTGCACTAATCATAGTATGCATTGGCGTATAGTTTAGGGTTACTGAGGAGTGTCCTCGCTAACTAGGCTGTGAATACGCTTCTCTTTCTATATTGACACTTTCTGGTGGTTCACTATGTTATGACTTGATCAATGCTATCATTATCATTATCTTTATGTGACTTACACCTGTTTATAGTAATTGATATATTTTTGCAACTCTACATTACACAACTGAGAGATATGCATGTATTTGTTATTATAGATAAAAGACTTCTTTCCCTATGGTAGAATATAAATACGATACCTGGTTTTACTCCTGGTTAAAATGCTACAATGGTATATTCATATCTGTGCGCTTGCGGATACCCATTTATATATATTTTCTTATCTAGAGATCCAAGGCATATGTAAGAGTACCAATCCATGCTTTTAGTGGCACTTCTGTCAGGGATGACAACCTAGATCAAGTTGTGCTATGACCTGTAGCGGATTTATCTTTTAGTTTATCTGAAAGCAACATCTGATATACACTTAGCATCATGTTAAGATATACCTTTGCATTTCTGGCGCCGTCGATAGAGATGGATCTTATATCTGTTTCTAGTCGATGACGTTATCAATGTCAACAGGTAAGCAGCAAAGCACAAAGCGTTTGTAAACCAAACTCGCAAGCACCCAGCGTGGCTCCAGCGTAATGTAGACTGGGCAGGTTTCGCATGCCTCTGTATGTCTGTGCACGTGCGCACTCCGCAGTATCCAATGACATTGCACTGGGCACCATGGCTCGTGCGTAACCGGAGGGGCGTAGGTTACGCAGGTCCGACAACACCCGCGGCCCGCCGTGCTGCTCGGCAACCGCAATGCTGCGTGCGTAACCCAACCTTCCTCAGGTAACGCGCAGAATCGACAGTCAGTCTAGGTCGTCGGTCTTCAAAGTTCTAACTTACTTGCTAATAATGTGGATCTCAAAAAAAACATTGCTGATGCATAAGAGAGTGGGTGCAGGATAAATCGTAAATATAGTTAATTATGGGATGCCATGTTGTTATGTCAAATGTGCATTAAACTTGTCTACTCTCAAATTGACTCGCAGAAGGCATTAATTTCATCTCCATCGAAACAATTAGTTCTATCATGGTCTACTCAAGGTTTAGTAGTACATTCATCTCTGCAAAGTTAATTACTTCATTGCATCGACAAAAGCGAATTCGGATGTATCCACTTTACTATCACATTTGAATTCGAATACGGATATCCATATTTACGTTTTAGCGGATACGGATGTCAGATAATTCGGATTCCATTTCCATATTTCCATCCCTACTTCTGTGTTTCCACCCCTCCATTTTGTTACTCGAGTGAGAGTGATCCTATTGTTGCCCACCTTTTCCTATCAGCTTAAGCTGTTGGGAGTTTCGTGCATGACTTGTTTGTTCCTGTATGCCAGTTACATCAGTACGATGGGGATGCACAAAAATTGCAAACTATGGCGTGCCGCTGCGAGACTGAGAAACGTGACGAACTTGCCGACGTGACATGGTCAAAACGCAATAATACATGCCGGAATTGAAAATGCATTACCGCATAGAAGCGGTGTGTCGAATGACCATTTGGGAACGACACTCCCACAAGTTCATCCACGTCAGGACCATTGTGAACTGCAGTTAAGTAAGGACTGGTACAGTTTTCAGGACTGGTAACCGGGCGCTCATGACCCGAACGTGTGCACACCCACACTGAAGGGACGCGTCCTTTCAGTGTACTGGGTAATAAGTAGTGGTAACTCATGTCCACGAATGGTTGTCATTTCAGAATGGCACATGCACTCCCACAATAAAAGGAGGCAGTTTACCCACGAGTCTATCATTGCCGCCATTTGCGATCATGGCTCTAGACACTAACATGTCTCCTTCTAAGCAAGTCGACTTCTCAGTCTCAAGTGAGGAAGCGAAGGCAAAAGGAACCGCAGGGCAGTACAAGGAATCTGGTACATTCATGGTTGGAGGCCGTCAATGGAGGCTACGTTGCTATCCTATAGGTATGACTGATCATCAGTGGATGGGTGTACCAGATGGCATTGCCGTCCTCCTCGTTCCTATGAACATAGCCCAATTCTCATTATTATGAATACACACATTCACACATGCATATATGCTCTCACTGTTGTAGAGCCTGTGACGAAACTGCATGGTTCTACGCATAGGTGCGAGTATTGTTGCGAGCGGTGGCTGGATGCCCCACCGATGACAATGGTACGTTTTGAGTTCAAGCTACAAAAGATGTTGAATTCAGGAATGGGGATCTAGGACAATGAGGCTTCGAATGCCTGGTGGAGCATCGTGACATTGAGCGCGTAAGCTCCAACAGAGGTCGCATAAACATATCGTGTGTTGTTATAATACTTGAGGACGATCGCATTGATGTTCCTCCTCCGTCAGTACGCAGAAGCATATGCACAACACTTGCAGCCCAAACCCCTGTGGACGTTGTCTTCGACATAGGCAGCCGGGTGATACGAGCGATACGTGCTGATGTGGCTGCAGTATCTTGTGTGATGAAGGCAATGCTCTACGGTGGTGGAGTGGAGTCAAACTCTGAAACTGTTCAAATTCAAGACACACACCCTGATGGCTTCTCGCTTCTGATCAAATATGCAAGTGAAGGATCACTCCCGGAGGAGGCTGGTTTATGGGACACCCCTGCCAATGCCTAGCCTGTGTTACTCTCAGTCGCCGACATGTACCGCGTCGAAAGGTTGAAGCTGCACTGTGCGTCAAGGATGTGGGACATGGCAAGCGAGCAAACTGTGAGCGCATTTCTACGATGGGCAATTGAGACTAACTGCACCCAATTGCAGGAGAGGTGCATGTCTCTCTTAGAGCGAATCTGGCCACACGGAATACTCACAACGGATTTTGTGTTCGTATGCTTTCACCATCCCCATGTTATGCACGATCTCTGTAGTAGATTACACGAAGGCATGTACTAGGGTCCCTACTTGTAGTCTGTAGTTTTAATGTTTTAGTTACTATAGGATCGTGCCCTTGTGTTGCTACAGACAACACATCATTTACATTGCAATACACATTGATATATATGTGCAATACACATTGTTGTTGATATGGATTCATATGTGCATTCAGGATGTGTATAATAATGTGTCCCTTTGAGCAGCACATAACAAAGGCATTTCACTATTTGTACTTGTATGCAATCCATTTTTGTAGACCATGCTGGAACTTATTGTTTCGATGGAGATGAAATGAATGCCTTCCGTGACAAGTTTAATGCACATTTCACTCCGAAACTAAACTGAATTGTGGTTTCCACCCAATTATCTATAACCCTACAAGTGCTCGTCACCCTACTGTTGCCCGTCGAGGCGGTTGCCGGCGAGCTGCGAAGAGCACCACGGCGCCGGCACCGCGGACGGAGCTCGTCGATACTCGATTGTGAACCCTTGGCGACTCATCGACGATAGCCGTCAGGAACGCGAAGATGGCAAGCTCCATGGCAGCGGTGTGTGGTGTCAACGTGGTCGGAGACTGGGGTGATCGAGGGAAACGATGACAGACGAGGGCACGAGGCGTCGAGCTTGAAGGAATTGCCCATGCGACCGTTCAGAACCAAACCAAATCCGCCCAAACCTATCTCAGCTATCAACCAGACCTAACTAGACTGTTTCTCTAGATTAATCGCTTCCCACCAGACTAATTACTCCCTTTGCCAATAGTACTCAGGGCATCTATCAGGAGCCTACAAATGGCAGCAAGCTGCGTAACCTAGGCTGAAGCAGAGTGTGTGCATCGTGGATTGTGCGTAACCTAGCGGGTTGGGGCGGGAGGGGAGCGGAGGCGCCTGCAGGCCTGTCCCGTCCCGTCAAGGTTGTACACACCCGGGAGGCTGACGCGTCATCCATTGGAATTCTCTCGTGCGCAGCCCGCTAAATGGCACCTGCGTAACCGAGACCATGCAGGTTACGTGCTTAGTCGACACCACACTTTTGCATCACGTCCTCAGCACATGAAAAACCCATCGGCATGTCCTCCTCTCGGCGCAAGAAGACCCCATCGGCATCTCCTCCTCTCGGTGAAAGTACCATCCTCCTCTCTCCCAAATCAATTGATTTTGTTGTTCTTTCGACCGTTCCGCCTCTTTGATTAAACTAATTTCTATGGGCATTTCAGAGTATCTCCCCCAATGGACAACGAGAATCCTTGCATGCCACGTGTGGCGCACGCTCTCCAACCATCCACGCCGGTTAAAGCTCTGGCGGGGCCGAGATGCGGCGACTACGGCAGGACAAAATCACCTCAATGGAGGGCCGGCCCGATGAGGCCCGGCACGCTCCGTGCCAACTGCGGCAGTCGTCGCTGGCATGCCGGGGAGCGGTGGGGCAAGTGTCATTCTCGCCGTAGCAAGAAAACCCTGATTCCCGTCTCAACGTCTCCACCAGAAGCGGGCGTGCAGTGGGTGGAGTGCCCAAGAGGCCAGGCCGTCCATGCATGGCTGCCATGGCTGTCCACTCTGCCATTGATGTCAAGCGCACCCGCCACATCGACTGTCCTGTTCCTGCTCGACAGGCCGGTGGCGTTACCAGCTGCTCGGCAATTGATGTCAAGTGCGCTCGTCGCGTCGACTGTCCCAGAGAGCTCTGGCGCACGGTCGTACCGTGGCCACCACAAGCTGGCATCCAGTGGGTGGAGTGCCCGAGAGGCCGGGCTGACAGCACATGGCTCTTGTGGCTGTCCACTCCGCCACTTATGTCAAGTGCGCCCGCCTCGTCGACTGTCCCGGATAGCTCAGGCACACGGCCGTTTCCGGCCCTGATCGACAGGCCGGTAGCGTTGCCAGCCGCTCAGCCATTGATGTTAGGTACGCTCGCCGAGCCGACTGTCCCGGAGAGCTCAGGGACACGACCGTTCCCGTCCCTGCTCGACAGGCCAGTAGCATTGCCAGCCGCTCAGCCATTGATGTTAGGTGCGCCCGCCGCGCTGACTGTGCAGGAGAGCTCAAGGGCACGACCGTTCCCGACCCTGCTCGACAAACCGGCTGCGTTGCCAGCCGCTCGTCCACTGATGTTGCCCCTGTCCCTACTCGAAGGTGAGGCGTCGCCCATGATCATCGACGAACCAAACTGGATGAAACGCTAATTGCCAACAATAGCAAGTGTTGCATTGCTGTAATGATAAGTACTACTCCCTCCATCCTTAAACATATGACATTTAGGACAAGAAATTTAGTTCAAAATGAACTAATTTGTTGTCCTAAATGTCTTATATTTAAGAACGGAGGGAGTAGTTTCTGATTAAGTTTGGTCCCTCCTTATTTGATTGTGCTGCTATTTTTTGGTTGTAAGATCACTGGACTCGGTTTCCTACTACGGAGGAGTACTTTGGATGGATGTTCGTTCGAAAGTAAGACAGTACATCGTGGATTTTGCATAACAAATCAACAAATAATTCAGTCTGGCTTGGTCACTTTTTCTTATCAGTAAGACAGTACATCGTGGATTTTTCGTAACCTACATCATCCGTAACCCAGTCAGTGTTAATGCAGTCGGTGTTGCAGGAACAATGCAGCATGACTGGTGGGTAACCGAGCGAACGCAGGCTACGTGCTAAATCGACTCGACCCTGCCAGGGGTTGCAGGTTGCAGCATGCAGCACGGATGCTTCGTAACCTAGCCAGCACAGGTTACGTGCAGAATTGACACCACCGGATACAGCATGAATGGTGCGTAACCTGACCACGTGCTGCCATGTTTCTGGTGATCTCCGACCAAAGTAACCAAAAGCCACGTTGCATGCTGCAACTGCAACCATGCCACCTGACGTGCTACTCCGCGGCAACCGCGGTGCTCGGTGCGTAACCCAAGCCGCCTTTCACATCGGAGATGGGACAGGGCTGTGTGGGTAGCCGCATGGACGGTGGTGCGTGCATGACCCAGTCGGTGTTGCAAGAGCCAGGCCACACGTACGGTGCGTAACCGAGCAGCGAGTGCAGCTTACGCGCAGAATCAACATTACCGGATGCACACCACTGATGTTACGTGACAAGGTATCCGTGCGTAATCCAGTAGGTGTTGCAGTAGCAACGCAATTAGATGGTGCGTAACCCACCGACCGGAGGCCTAGGTGCAGAAGCCAGGCAGCACTGTCCGGTGCGTAACTATTAGGGTGCAGGTTATGCGCGGGATCGACACGACCGGACGCTGCATGGAGGGTACGTAACCGGGCAGCTAGTGCAGGTAACACGCAGAATCGATAGTCGACACCACTGAATGCTGCATGGATGGTGCAGGTATCGCAGGCATGCACACGTAACCGTGGCGGTGAAAGTTACTCAGAAAAACCATGGTTGTTGCCGCCAGAAAAACCCATCGCGCGCGCAATCCGGCGTCGAAGCCGCCATGCTTGGAATGTAATCTGCTGCTCGGCTACTGGTTTTGCCGATCAACAAAAAAGGTCCAGATGTACGTGTCCTCGCCAACATCCGCGTTGCAGACTCGCAGCTCATCGCACTGCGTCCCTCCCCGTGATTCCATCGCGCCGCGTGCAACCCCCCGTTCAGTCCCCGCCGCCCTTTCCCATTCGTCACCAGTGGTCATCGTTAGCACGCCTCACCGGAGCTGAGCCTATTGAGATGCTCAGCAACAAGGCAGCGACGTCGGGCCGGCTGCGCCCTACGATCCCCATTGTCCTCCCCGGCGACCGGTAAGCTTCCCTAGATCGGCGAGTGCTGCACTCCTACCTCACGCTCACGGTTCATCCCCTCACCTCCTGCTCCTCCCATCCGTTCGCAGTGGCAACAGACAGAGGAGCGCGGCGGCGGTTCCTCTGCTGCCCGGCGACGTCCTGGTGGAGATCCTCTCCCGCGTCCCTGCCAAATCCCTTTGTCGTTTAAAGTGCGTCTCCCGGGCCTGGTGCGACCTCATCGCCGACCGACTCCGCTGCAAGAAGCTCCCCCAAACCATCGAAGGTTTCTTCGTCAACAGCGACCTTGTGCCCGGTATTGACCGTGATGGTGACGGCTCGGATGGCATCGTCGGGCACTTCATCAACACGTTTGGTAGATACATTCCCCTCGCTTCCTACACCTTCATGTGGTACCAGCCAGGCATTGAGGAATGTCACCTCTTAGATTCTTGCAACGGGCTCCTCCTCTTCGGGCACTGTAGGGATGGAGACACCTACGCTTCACTGGGCTATGTCATCTGCAACCCCGCCACCGAGCAATGGGTGGCTGTGCACAGCTCCGGCTTCGAACCACTTTCCGCTAGCGAGACTGATGAGGGCCTGGAACTTGATGGCGACGAATATGTTCTCACCTTCTTTATTTTCAACCCTGCTGTGTCCTCGCACTTTTAGTTGGTTGAGTTCATTTCGCAAGATGGCACAACCGTGGATGAAGTGAACGCATACTCGTCTGAAACTGGGGTATGGTGTGAGGGCGTTTGGTCTTCTACATATAACATATCATTCATCGCAGGAAGTGCCTTTGTTAATGGCATGCTGCATCTCAGTGCCTTCCGCTTACATAATCGTACACGCCAGGACCTAATACTTGCAGTTGACGGGGAAGGTAAGTTTTGTAGGAGCCTCAGCGGGCCAGTGAAGCTTTTGGATGTTGTTTTTGTTGGTGAACCCCAAGGGGTTGTGCATTGCGTTAGTGAACATAAAGACAACACTCGCCAAATGACTGAACTATCCATTTGGGTTCTTTAGGACTATGATGCAGAAGAATGGGTTCTGAAGCACAGTGTAGAATTTTTCAAGCTATTTGGAAGAATGAATTGCAGAGTTGAATTTGAATACATTGTGGTTGCCATGCACCCAGATCGCAATTTGATCTCTTTCCTTCAGGACTGGGACCACAAACTGAAATCATATGACATGGATAGCAAGGAGGTGTACACTCTCTGCACTCTAGGGGTGGGCCCCTAGTATATTTTCCCATTAGTTCCCTACTATGCGGAGACATTGGCCCTTGGTAATAAGCACTGAAATGGTGCCTTGTGAGGCATTCCCTTCGTCCCAAATTACTGGTCAATTTTGATGTTCCAAGCATGGAGACATGAGCTGTATCTGTAGAATTAGGTTATGTGCTGTGATGGTGCTTCGATGATACCTTCTGTTTCCTTTTGTGCATTAAAAGCAAACACTTGAGGCATTCCCAATGGTGCATTAATGGTAGTTTCTATCTCTCTTAAATAGCTTGTCAGTTAATGAAGAAAGAGATGGAGAATCATAGAAATGGTTTCTTCATGAAGAAACCAAGTCTTCTCTTGAACCAATGCACCAAGAAACCATGAAATTATCATTGGGGAGAAACTACTAGTTTCTAGAGGACTCATGGCACTCTCTAATTGGAGGAAGAAGTGAGGGCAGTCCCAACCCATAGTGTCCTCAGTTAGTGTCCAAACCACCACGTCAGTAAGACATGAGCTCTGGAAACTATACCCTGCAACCCTGTAATTTTTCACAGTTTCTTTGCACGAGTCCGTAATAAATTCCATCAACCTCTCCCTCGTTTCCATCATTCCCAGCAGCATACAACCTAGACACGCCGGCAGTGGTGAGGCAAAGCCGAGCAGCGTCGGAGAGCTGTGCCACGGCGCGAAGCAAGTTGGGATCTCGCTTCGGCGGTAGTGCGGCACGAAAACAAATAGCAGCACTACTCCTTCGATCTCTCCCGTGAACAAGGCAATTCTCCTGCTCCTTTTTTCTCCAATCTCCATCATGAAGCATCAAGGAGCTTCAATTTCTCTATCCATAAGTTCCCTCCCTGAATCTTCTCTGCAATTCCAAGTATCAGCTACGGTGTGGGAGCGGGCAGACAAGGGCGCGGTCCCACGCGAGCACGGCAGCCGGTGACGGTAGCCCTGCAGGTTGGCGGCGGCAAGCCAAGCACGAGCGCGATGGGCATCTCCAGCTCCAGGCAGCCGGATTCTAGTGGTGAGGCTAGGAAGATAAGAACAAGGTTCGACGGTCAGGCGAGCACGGGGACGATGTTCAGCGGCGCGGGGAGGTGGATGGTCGTGGTGGGATCCACAAAACATGTAGTGAGGAAACTGAAGACTGCCCAACGCAGCCAGGGTCGTTTCCTCCTCCTTTGGATTCTGAGCCAACACCATATCGTGCATGGGACATGGTTTCTTGTTGTTTTTCCTTCTCTGCTAATTAAATCTCCTGCCACATCAGCATTTTGGTTACATGGCATCCTATTTAATGCTATGGAAACCAGCTGAGGTGGAGGGTTGGCACTGCCCTTAGAGTCGAAAGAGAGAAAGAGAAAACAATTATTACTTGAAGACACTGTGGAAGATAGTTTCTATAGATGATTTCTTGTGCTATGGAAACCGTGCCAATTTTTTCCATTGGGACTGCCCTAAGTTACTAGTAAGCAATTGCCTGAATTGCACAATGCATGATGTTTGGACTTCAAGTTCCTATGCTCTGTATTATTTCACTGTTTCCAGAACCATAATTAATCACAGTCCACTTTCTTCACTTTTTGTTCACTGTGATTGAGCGCTTTCTATCTCAAAAAAACGGTTCCGACGGAATATGTTGGCATGAGACGGCCATCCCCATGGGCGTGCATCCTGTTCGGTTGAACAGGGCCCCTGCTTTTTTGGGGCCTCCAAAATCTAACGTATGCGTTACTAACGCCAAGCACTAATCATCGGAGCAAGGGTCGCGCTGGGGACGTCTAGCATGCTTCCTACTACCTTGCTGCGCCTGCAGCGTTTCGTCATGGGGACCGCGCCACTGTTGCCCTTCCCTCATCGTCTCACTCACTCTGCAGCTCAAAATCTGAGAGAAAGGGATAGAGAGGAGAGTGGAGAATAAGACGAGAGCCGGACGGAAGAGAGGAAGGGGCAAAGAGAGAGGGCACAGGGGACTCACATAGGTAGATGAGTGCTAGTCTGCAAGCGCTTGATGTCTTCCATTCATGAGCAGGTCCGGCTGTTGACGGTTGAAATTTACCATTTCCAACCCTCAATATTCTCATATAAATGGAGGCATATGCATTATTTACTAGCATTTAGGTTTGAATAATATAGTTCCACTTGTCCTTGGAGATTATTTGTATGTAGGTGATTTACCCCTTAAAAGAGATGGAAACTCACCTTCTATGAAGAAACCATGCCAACTCAGCTGAGGAGGTGGCTGCCACCAAGGGAAACATGGCAATCCACGTCATCGATCTAGGGGAGGCACTCACTGACGAATCAGAGGACGCCACATGGACTTCACATGGATCAAAGGGCCCACCTCGGATACCAAATCAAGCCATGCACCGGGGATGGATCAGAGGGCCCACAGGGCAGCCAACCAGAGGAAGGCCACCAGGTGGGGCCACCCTAGGATCGGCCGAACCGCCTTAGGGGGTTCCATCCTGGCCCTCCACGTGGCAGCCCCCAATTGGTCCATTGCCTCACTCCCGGGTGTTTAGGGGCACTTTAGGCATCCGAGCAAGCCTTGTCCTTGCCTATAAGTAGAAGGGGAGGGGCTCCCATTTCTCACACACCACTCTCTCATTCTCCTCTCACTTTTAGTTTCCAAGGCTAGGGGGTAGGCTAGAGTAGCTCTTATTTAGCTTCCAAGTCCTATTGGAAGTCTAGGTATGAGTTCTCTTTTATCTTTATTTCTTTGTATGACTTTGATCTACTTCAGTCATTCAGCTATTTCATATAAAGTCATGGTAGATCATATGTTTGATATGTTCTTGAGTTCATCCTCTGTTCATCATTTAGAGGCTTGTGTTCTTCATGAACACTACCTTTTGATCCACTTGAAGGGTGATAAACTCCTTCCTTATGTGTTTGTTCATAAGTTAGAGGCTCGTGTTCTTCACGAACACGACCCTTTGATCTTATTGATTAGACATAAGAGAGTTCATATCTGTTTGTATGTCTAGGATTAGTTGATCCTGTTAGATGGCATGAGAGTGTTGCATGAGGTCTGTGTTCAAGCTACGGTACTCGGTATAGTTGACCAGTCTTCTGGTGGCTCTCACCCTGGGTCACAATAGCCCGGGCCGGGTGGAGTCTAGCAGCAACATAGGCATGGTGCCTGGGTTGTCTGGCTACGATAGTTATGAGGATACCCCCCGTAACGATAGAGGTCGGTCCTCAGGTGGTGGCAGCCCTGTTGGATCCTTGGGCAACCTCCGCGCTGGGGTACCTGCTGTAGGAGTCTAAAGTCTAGTTTCGCAGAGTGCTAGTCGTCACGGGCTAGCTCCGCATTTGTACCTGGGTGCTGAACCTTATCTCTCTCATGCAATACTCATGTCCATCTCTTGTATCTTATAGCTTTGTATGTTTAGTACATTAGAACCTAGAGCTAACTCGTATGTTCCCCCTAAGCCGTAGTATGCTAGAGTAGAGGTAGATCTGAGTGTGTGCGTCACACTACCCTGTATATCTTTTATCTTACCCCTGTTTTGAGTGTGTTGTTCCCTATATCTATCTCTTGGTTTACATTCAGAGCAAAAGCATAAGTCCAAGATATCCGCCATTGCCTTCCACGGATACGATACCCTTGGAATACTCTCCTTCCTTGGGGAAATGCTACAATGGTTTATCTGTGCGCTTGCGGATTTGTTCATGATCATTTAGATTAACCTTTGGCAAGTCTCGATGTTCATGCTAACCCGGTGTCATTAGTTGTGACATTGAGAGCTACCTAAAGGCATTTCTAACGCTGATGCTAAGGATGGATTCCAAATCTGTTCTTATGTGATCGACGTTATGAAATGCCAACAAGCATTTCTGGCGCCGTTGCAGGGGAAGGCACAGGATTATCATGACTATGCTTTGCATCTATTTATAAACTCTGAGTAGGTTAGGACAACTCTCAATGCAGGGTAACCTTGATTGTCTTCTTTTATCTTTGGATGATGAAGACAGGTAGTATATGACTGGTTTCGACCTACCGGGGAATTTTACTGAAGATCCCGAGTCACTTGTGAGGAAAGCTCGAATTCATTTCAGCTCACCTCGTCGTACTCATCCGGAGGGCGAACCAGCTTCCTTTGTACCATCCACGTCCAACGCTAGGGCCCAGAAGACACTTCGTGAGTACTCAGCTCCTTCCACTGACCAGGTGCTGCAAGGCCCTGAGGTGGCAATGGGGACTGAAATTTTTGAGATCAAGACGGGTCTAATTATGATGGTACAGGCTAGCCCATTCTGTGGCAAGCCAAATGAGGATGCCAATGCTCATCTGCAGCAATTCCGAGAGCTATGCAGTACTTTTGTCATCAGGGGTGCAAATATGGATGATGTTCGGCTACGACTGTTTCCATTCTCCCTCCTGGGGAAAGCTAAGCAATGGTTCTACGCGAATCGTGAAGCTATTAACACTTGGACTAAGTGTTCAGAGGCATTTCTCAAGAAGTTCTTCCCATTGGGTAAAACCAATGCTCTTCGTGGAAGGATTTCTAGTTTTCAGCAAGCAGCAAGTGAATGTATTCCAGAGGCTTGGGAAAGGCTTCAGGAGTATGTCCTGGCCTGTCCTCAGCATGGGATGGAGGAGTGGCTTATTCTTGAAAGCTTCTATAATGGGTAGACTCCGACAGCCCGAGGCCATATTGATGCTGCTGCTCAAGGAGCATTCTTCTCACTCACTATTGATGATGCTAAATTACTCATTGAGAAGATGGTCTCCAACCAAGGGTGGAGTGATGAAAGACTCCAACCACGACCGAGGGGTACTCATACTGTCAAGGAAGCAGACATGATTACTGCCAAGATGGATCTACTCCTTGCTCTCTTGGTTTTCTTGGATTTCTTGCTCGGGATTGGATCATCAAGTGTTCCTTCTATTGTGTCGCTGAAAGTATTGTTATTGGTGGAGCAAGCTCGGTAAGAACTTCATTTGATTTCACTAACCCATCACCGAGTTGCTCTTGTTGTCTCTTGTTGTTGTGCTAGCATGACTTGGGCGGCGAACACTCTCCGGAGGGTGACACGCTCACACTCCCATTCTCGAGCAAGCACGAGTGCATCCACCCCTGCCGAGCCAACACCGAGCCCATCGACGATGGATTATGAAGAAGAGCAAGAAGAGCAAGCCGAGCCACAAGCCGTGGAGGAGGTCGTCGATGACACCCCCTACCTTAGCTTGCGGGGTGCTCGAGAGGAGCAAACCTATGCTCTCCTGAAGAACCGAGTCTTCGCTCACACCCGAGACTTCGACCCGACTCTCATGGAGAGAACAAGTATGAATCTCGAGTTCGCTTCCATTTGGCATGCTCTTGGTTGGGTGGAGTTTGCACCGGTTACAGAGCTTGGATCTCGGCCCCTCACCATCCAGTTTCTTTGCTCTCTTACCGAGATTCGAGATGGCATTCAGTTTCATCTTTTTGGGACCGATTATCATGTTTCTTGGAAGGAACTTAGTCGTCTTCTTGGGTTTAGTCCTCGTTGTGCTGTTTCTCTGAAGAAAGCTTGTGATGGTTATGTTTGAGAATCTTTCTGATCAGACATCTCTGGACTTGTTTACAGTGGCAAGTTTGTACCTCGGTGCAACGATATTGTGCATCCCACTCTCCGCCTGTGGCACAAGTGGCTCGCCATTACTCTCTTTCCACGAGAGGATGTTCGGCCCGTGCGCAGCGATGAGATGATGCTATTATATGCCGCTGTTAACCGGATCAAGGTCTCTCCCATTAAAGCTATGATTCGGCAATGGTTGATGAATTTCAAGATGATAGGTCCTATTGAGTGTACGTCTTTGGTGACTCGTATTGCTCTCAGACTCGGGGTTCTTAGCGGGAATTCCGTACCCTTCATCGGGACACCCCGAGTTCTCATTGATGAGGCATACTTGATCCAAGGGCATATACTCAAGAGGGGCCCAAATGATTTTTTGACTTTCTTCCTCCCGGGCTATGCAAACCAAATCCCGTTACCTAACCCGGGGTTTGGATTGTATAACTCGGAGTCACTAACCATTCCCCTTGTTACACAAGAGAAAAGCCGTCGTGCTAGTGTCTCAGGCAGGTCCACCAGAAGCGCAGCGAAGAGAGCACACATGCAGCAGCAGCAGTCACAGCCACCACCACCACAACCACAGCCTGCTACGCCACTGGTGGCAGGAGGGGCCCCTGCGGGGCATATGTTCAGGGTTACCCCTGGGTATACACCTGGCTGGGATCAGCCCACCTACCACCCGAGTGCGAGTGGCACGGCTTGGCCCGATGCGAGCAGTGCTCAGTGGGCTACACCCGCTAGTTCCAGCTCCGGTGTTCCACCTCCGTATTCGTCCTTCCGGCAACACTCTTCAGCCTCTGCACGTGATGCTCAGCTCGCACAAGAGATGGGAGAGCTCACCGTCCATGTCACGGGATTGGAGGAGACGCTGAACACCCACGTCAAGTCTACCTCAGCGTGGCAGCGTCAGGCTGGTGAGCGGATAGCAGCCATCCAGCAGGATCAGCAGCGATACATAGAGACGCAGAGGGCTTACCACGTGAGTTAGGGTTTCTTCTACCCTCCTCCGCAGTGAGCCTGAAGCTAGCTTAGGGGAGGACCCCCATTATGAGGTAACTTGTATCTTCCATTGTTTTCAGAATATCTTATAAATGAAAATCCAAATAAATCTGCAAAAATAAAAGACCAAAAATATTTATTTGCTTTCATCATCATCATTTGCTTAGTTTGCTTTGATATGCTTAGTAAGAACGCTTTGCCTCTGTGGTTGAAATGATGAATAGTTTCTCTGTTTATTCTCCCCATATGTCTTGCTTACAACTTTGTATCCTACCTAAGTTTTGAGTTCATTGGCTTGTATGTTCAAACCTTAGCTTGAAAAACCGTGGGTAGCAAAAAGCATGAACCTTGCCTAAGTTGTTGTGAGAGATGATATGGTAGAATAGAGTGCTATGATCTTGTGCTTAGTGATGCTTGACATCCGGAGTTTTCCTTTTTGAAAAAAATCGAAACATGATGAGTTCCTCAATGATGAGAATTTCCCATCCAAGGCCATATGTAGATTCTAGTTATTAGCCTCCACATATGTAGCTTGTTCTCTCATTGAGCTCTGTCAAATTGTTGTGACCCTTGTTAGAACTCATGCTCCCGTGATCAAGATCACGTACACGTTCATGCTAAACTTCTACACTGGAAGTTAAGCACTCATCATTTGCTCCATATGCTTATGCATTCTTCCACAAATAAAACTCTATGTATCTTTGTATCATTCATCCCTCTCCAAATATCTCCAATAGAGACAAAGGGCTAGCTATAAAAAAGAGAAAAGCATGCTCAGAGGCATGGCAAAAATAAATAAAGAGAGCTAACCCAAGTCTCGAAAGTTTCAAAAGGAGAAAAATGGATTGATATGTGCAAGAGAAAGAGTTCCACCATGTAGATGGTAATAACTAGTACCTACTTCGGGGCTAGTGTCCACCTTACCATCAATCCCTCATTCCCTCATATAAAGCATGGTAATATCTAGCACCCATTTTCGGGCCTAGTATCTACGTTGCCATGGTCATATCCATCACACACATATGCACATCTTGATCAGGATGTATGTTTGTTTCTTCCAAGGATCCGATTTTTGACTTAGCAAAACATGAGAGACAAGTATGCCACATCTTCCCTACCTACAGCTCCACATATAGCCTATTAGGAGTAGGATGGGAAGAAAGGCAACATTGATGCCTTGGTGAGGAACCATACACTTTTGAGCGATACGAGAGTATCATTCGAGGAACTCTGATTTTCTTTTGAAAAATTTGCAAAACCTCCGGATTACTAAGCTGATCAAGGTATGAGTGATTATGCACATGCTATATAACCATTCTGTCTCTCAACCACCCAAGGCAGGTGAAGCTATATGCCCCACGTATCAGGTGAAAGGTAAGAACATTGCCAACTTGTTCAACTCTTGGTAGAGTACTTTGCTGTATGTTTGCCATAAGTTGAGAATACAACATTGTAGCAACTCCTGATCAACCAACCTAAGTCTCTAATGTCTTATTTCGAGACGAGCAAGAGGTTAGCTTGGGGGAGTTTTTGACGGTTGAAATTCACCATTTCCAACCCTCAATATTCTCACATAAATGGAGGCATATGCATTATTTACTAGCATTTAGGTTTGAATAATGTAGTTCCACTTGTCCTTGGAGATTATTTGTATGTAGGTGATTTACCCCTTAAAAGAGATGGAAACTCACCTTCTATGAAGAAACCATGCCAACTCAGCTGAGGAGGTGGCTGCCACCAAGGGAAACATGGCAATCCACGTCATCGATCCAGGGGTGGCACTCACCGACGAATCAGAGGACGCCACATGGACTTCACATGGATCAAAGGGTAGCCAACCAGAGGAAGGCCACCAGGTGGGGCCACCCTAGGGGGGCGGCCGATCCTAGGATCGGCCGAACCGCCTTAGGGGGTTCCATCCTGGCCCTCCACGTGGCAGCCCCCTATTGGTCCATTGCCTCACTCCCAGGTGTTTAGGGGCACATTGGGCGTCCGAGCAAGCCTTGTCCTTGCCTGTAAATAGAAGGGGAGGGGCTCCCATTTCTCACACACCACTCTCTCATTCTCCTCTCACTTTTAGTTTCCGAGGCTAGGGGGTAGGCTAGAGTAGCTCTTATTCAGGTTCCAAGTCCTCTTGGAAGTCTAGTGATGAGTTCTCTTTTATCTTTATTTCTTTGTATGACTTTGATCTACTTCAGTTTTTCAGCTATTTCATATAAAGTCATGGTAGATCATATGTTTGATATGTTCTTGAGTTCATCCTCTGTTCATCATTTAGAGGCTTGTGTTATTCATGAACACTACCTTTTGATCCACTTGAAGGGTGATAAACTCCTTCCTTATGTGTTTGTTCATAAGTTAGAGGCTCGTGTTCTTCACGAACACTGTGGGGGATATACCCCCCAGGTCCCACACGAAGGGGCTTCATGACGTGTATACATATATGGAGATGGGCCCACCCATGTGGAGATACGGTACGGCGTACGGATCAGGATGAGGCTGCGCCTGAGGAGATATCATCCCATGAACGAAGATCGGTTAGTTCGGAAAGATATTGCTTGAGCCGGAAGGCCAAATCTTGTAATCGGTTAGCTATAGATTCCCTGAGATCTGTAAACCCTGCCCCCAGGCTATATAAGGGCGGTAGGGACCCCCCTCAGAAAGAAGACCATCGGATTCCCAATCGTGGAACCATCAATACAACACACCGAGCACAGGACGTAGGGTATTACGCCTCCTGGCGGCCTGAACCTGGATAAACCATGTGTCCTTTGTTCACCATCTAGCTCTAGTCTCGGCGATCCCCACCAAACAATCTACCACCATAGCCTACCCCGTGGTGGACTGCCAGTTCATTGCACCGATAGTTGGCGCGCCAGGTAGGGGCTTCGCCGTGATAATTGGCGAGCTTGAAGGCTGCGGTCAAGATCCCTGCTAGTTGCCTTGCCCTCGCCGCGTTGGGAGCGGGAATCCCTTTCGGGAGCTTCGATCCCGTCTCCACCGTCGACGAGCAGGCGACTAGCTACGTGACTCCTCCTCAGGGTCACATCATCATCGGAGAGATCACATGCGTTCTCTCTGACACCGTGATCACCACGGAAAAGCCTCCCGGAGCGGTTTCCACACCGTCCGCGAGGAGAAGACCGGCTGCCAGATCCAATCTGGACAAGCCCAAAGCCTGCCGAGTCGTTTTCGGCACGCGGCAGCAAGCCCAGAGGCCAACCCTCCCGGTTCAAGATCTGACGGTTGCAGGGTCATCGAACCCTCCCGCAGATGATTTGGAGGAAGCTTTTGACCGGGTCATTAGTCACATGGCTGACACCATCGCCGTCTGTGAGGCAACCCTGGGTACACCGTAGTCTGAGTGCTTTCCCTTCGCGTTGAAGAGCGCCGCCGCCTCCGTAATCACGGAGAGGATGAAGCGAAACCTAGTGGTGAACCCTGCACCCGAGCCGATTGAATACCGCTCGGACGACGATTCAGCACGCTTCGTGAACGTGGTTCTCTCCCCCATACGAGAGGTGAACTGCGACACGTCCCTCCTCCCCGTACTGGGAGAGGAAGAGGATGGTCAACTCTACGACTGGACCACGGATAAGTCAGAGGGTGAGCGCCGCTCAGGCCGGTCTGCTGGGCGATCTGGCCCCGAGTACGTTTCGGATGGGTCCTTTGCGTCCCTCGAGGCAGCTCTCGGCCTGGACAAAAGCTCTCCCTCCCATGGGTCTGACGACACGGTCCTGATCAGCTCTACAAGCTCACCCTCGGATCTGTCCGACAGAAGCTGGCCGCCTACCTTTGTCTACGCGGTAGCACCAGGGCCCCCACCGGCAATCTCCGAGGATGAGCGCACTTAGGATAACGAGACGGCCGCACAAAAGGCCGTTTGGTTGCGGAAGAATGCGGACCGAGCGCGATGGCGCTGAGAGGCTCAGGGCGACGAGGAGGAGGACGAGAACCTTCAAAGCTCCGACCGCCCGCGCCGCAACAGGCGGCGGCGTTGCACCCGCCGCACGAGCAGAGTTCAGCCCCGAAGGCTCGAGGATGACTTCACCCTCGAGTACGATGGGCACAAGGTCTACGCGACCCCCGAAACAAATCTCATTGTGCTAAATGAGGCGGTTGAGAGGCTGGCTCCAACTACTCTAGACATTGGGTGCATACGGGCCCTGGTGCAGGCCGCTGCGACCCAGCACAACCGCGTCGATCCCTCCCCGCCAGTCGGGCAGGGGGAGACGGAGGGTAGCCGCCGCTCACGCCACAAAAGAGCGCGATGCGACGAAGGTGAAGACTTGTGCGACCGGCTCCGCCGCCGCGATGCGAGGAACACGATCAACCACAACCGCGAGGAGCGCCGCCGCCAGGAATCCAGGCGACGCAACGACTACGACAGGGAGCATGGGGCTCCCCATTGCCGGGAAAGATGCGGCGACTCGCAGAGCGGGTACGAAGACTACTACTCGGATTCCTACGAGGAGTCCGGGGAAAGCTACAGCTCCTACGAGCGGCCGGCCGACGGACGCCGCAGAGGTCAAGAGGGTGTCCCGTCCTATGACGGCTTCCTCTCCTTCTCGAAAAGGCTACGTCGGGTGACATGGCCCTGAGGTTTCAAATTGTCCGACATCGATAAATATGACGGCACGTCGGGCCTCACGCAATGGCTCCAGATCTACTCCACCACGATCAAGGCCGCAGGAGGAAACGACGATGTGATGGCAAACTACTTGCCCATAATGCTCACGAAGGGGTGCAGAAACTAGCTTCTGGGGCTCCCGAGGAACTCCATTACGTCCTGGGACGACCTCTGCAAGTTCTTCATGAGCCAATACTCCGGCACATAGGAGAGGCCAGGGAACAAGAGGATGCTGGACCAGATCCGACAGCGCAAGAACGAGTCGTTGCGCTCGTACATTCGACGCTTCTCCGAGAAGAAGAACTCTCTTCCTTTTGTTGAGGAGCACGACGTCATCAGTGCCTTCCAGCATGGACTGGCTTATGGCAAGCTGGTGAATAGGTGGGCCCAGAAGCCCCCGAGCACCATAAACGAGCTCTTCGCCATAGCCAACAAGGAGGCTTTCGGTGAAGAGGCAGAACACGAGTAGCTGAAGCACATCAAGTCTCGCTGGGAAGACGATGATTCCCCACGTCCGCGTCGGCCACGCCACGATCCGGACCGAGAGGGAGAGACCTCCCAGCAGGGCGCACGGCGCAACAGGAGGCGCTAGCCGACTAAGGTCGTAGCGGCTGTAGAGTCCGCCCCGAAGCGCATGGACTCGTCTGAGTTCCAGAAGATGTTGGACATGCAATGCCCATACCACAAGAACCATAAGCACTTGGCTCACGACTGCTTCAGCCTAAAGAACCACTTCTCCGGCAAGGGACGCTCCAAGGGTCCCTCCAAGAATGACAAGGGCAAGGGAAAGCGCACTCCCCCAGCGGATGATGACGAGGAAGACTTCCAGGTCGCCGACCGTACGGTCAACATGATCTACAGCGGCCCGGACCAGATTGAGGGGAAGCGCAAAGGTAAGCTCACAGATAGGTTACTGGTGTACGCGGCCCAGCATGGCACGCCCCAGTTCCTGCGGTGGTCGGAAGTCCCGATCACCTTCAGTAGGGAGGACCACCTGGAGGCAGTCGTCAAACCCGGGCGGTACCCTCTCGTGTTGAAGCCTACGGTTCGCAATGTGGGACTTTGCAAGATGCTCGTGGATGGAGGCAGTGGCCTTGACATATTGTTCGCCAGCACGCTCAAGGAGTTGGGCCTCACTCCCTTGGACTTGAGCCCGACCGACAAGCCTTTCTTCGGGATCGTACCCGGAGATCCTTCAGTACCACTCGGTCAGATCTCTCTGCCAGTCACCTTTGGCACGATCGAGAACTACCGGACAGAGTACGTCCGCTTCATAGTGGCGGACTTCAAGACAACCTATCATGGCATACTCGGCAGGCCGGCGCTAGCCAAATTCATGGCGGTGCCCCACTATACCTACATGGTGCTTAAGATGCCTGCACCAAACGGGGTCATTACCCTCAAAGGTGACTCCAACACAGCCAGTGCCTGTGAGAAGGAAAACCTCCACATCGCTACCACCCTGGATCTTTCCAGACGCACTGCTGAAGTCCTGGCGGCTGCCAGCAAGCTCGACCCGGTAGATCTGGAGATCCCGACCAAGAAGCCGGCAACGGAGGCGATCCAGTGGGAGAAGGAGGCCGTGAAGAAGGTGTCGCTCAACCTCAAGGACCCTCGAAGACGGCACCTATAGGGGCCAACCTGGACCCTAAATAGGAAAGCGTGCTCGTTGAGTTCCTGCGTGCCAACTCCGACATATTCACCTAGAAACCAGCGGATATGCCAGGAGTGCCCAGAGAGCTCACCGAGCACTCATTGAAGGTTGACCCGAATGCTAAGCCGATCAAGCAAAAGCTTCGTCGGTTCACAACTGACCGCAAGGAGGCAATAGGGGTAGAGGTTACGAAGCTGTTAGCTGCCAAGTTTATCAAAGAGGTGTATCACCCAGACTGGCTGGCTAATCCAGTTCTTGTATCCAAAAAGAATAAGCAATGGAGAATGTGCGTTGATTATACCGATCTCAACAAACACTGCCCCAAAGACCCCTTCACCCTCCCGCGAATAGACCAAGTTGTTGATTCCACGGCGGGCTATGCCCTGCTCTGTTTTCTCGACTGCTATTCAGGCTACCACCAGATTAGCCTGAAGGTCGAAGACCAGATCAAGACGTCGTTCATTACGCCCCATGGTGCGTACTGTTACTTGACAATGTCCTTTGGTCTGAAGAACGCCGGTGCGACGTACCAGCGTGCCATCCAGGCGTGCCTAAAGACGCAAATCGGTGTAAACTGCGAAGCATACATAGATGATATCGTAGTCCAAATTCGATACCCTGATAATCTTATCAAGGACTTAGCTGAGACCTTCGCTAACCTGAGGGTTTACCGATGGAAGCTTAACCCGGAAAAGTGCGTTTTTGGCGTTCCCTCAGGAAAACTACTCGGATTCCTTGTCAGCAACCACGGCATAGAGGCAAACACAGAGAAGATCCACGCGATCACTCGGATGAAGCCCCCCAAGTGCCAGAAGGATGTACAGAAACTAGCCGGGTGCATGGCAGCACTCAGTCGGTTCATCTCACGACTCGGCGTACGCGGACTGCCCTTCTTCAAGCTCCTCAAACATCAAAACGATGATTTCAAGTGGGATGAGGAGGCCCAGAAGTCTTTCCTGGAACTCAGGAGCTATCTGCAAAAGGCCCCCATCCTCACAGCACCAGAGCAGGGAGAAACTCTCTACCTCTACATCTCGGCTACCACCCACGTGGTAAGCACGGTTCTAGTTGTGGAGCGCAAAGAGGAAGGACATGCTTACGCCGTCCAGAGGCCGGTCTACTTCATAAGTGAGGTACTGACCGACTCTAAGGTGCGATACAATCAGGTGCAGAAACTGCTCTACGCACTGTTGATCACCGCACGCAAGTTGAAACACTACTTCGAAGCTCATAAAATCGTCGTAGTTTCCGACTACCCCATAGGCGACATCCTGCACAACAGAGATGCCATGGGAAGGATCGTGAAGTGGTCCATCGAGCTGGACGCACACGACATAACTTTCGTACCGCGCAACACGATTAAGTCGCAGGTACTCGCAGACTTCGTGGCAGAGTACACGGAGATCCAGACGCCATCCACTGCCGCTGAACCTGAGTACTAGACCATGTACTTTGATGGATCACTCAGTATTAAAGGAGGCGGGGCCGGCATAATTTTCATCTCCCCAACAGGAGAGAAACTATGATACGTGCTGTAGGTCATGTTCAAGGTTTCAAACAACGTGGCCGAATACGAGGCGGCCCTCCACGGGCTCCGTATCGCCGTATCGCTCGGGATAAAATACCTGATGGTCAAGGGCGACTCTGCCCTGGTGGTAAACCAGGTTAACAAGAAGTGGAACCGGACCAGCGAGAAGATGGACGCATATTGCGCGGAGATCTGCAAACTCGAAGGCAAGTTCTACGGCCTAGAGTTTCAGCGCGTACTCTGTGATGATAACAAGGCGGCCGATGAGCTAGCAAACATGGGATCCACGAGAGCCCAGGTACCACCCGGCGTCTTTGTTCAAGACCTGATCAAGCCCTCCATCAAGAACCCCGATGCGCAAGTCCATCCATCAGAAGGACTCGGCGGAGTCCTAATGATTGAGCCACAACCCGAGTAGATCTCAGAGATGGTCGAGTACATCAAGGACGGCATGCTCCCGAATCCTTTACCAGGTCAAGAAAGGGAAACACGAGCGCTGCACGAACGGATCAGTCGCAGGATCAAGAACTATGTCCTGATCGGCGACAACCTGTATTGCCGAGGCGAACAGTCCCGAGTACTCTAGAAGTGCATACCGGAGGAGGAAGGACGACAACTCCTAGCGGAGATTCATGGAGGCATGTGTGGCAACCATGCCAGAGCAAGAACCATTGTTGGGAAAGCTTTCCGGTCTGGCTTCTACTGGCCCACAGCCGTCGCAGATGCTGAGATGCTGGTGAAACGTTGCGAGGGATGCCAGTTCTTCGCAAAACAAATACACGTTCCAGCCCAAGCTCTGTAGACGATACTTGTTTCATGGCCCTTCGCGTGCTGGGGACTCGACATGATCGGGCCCTTCAAGAAAGCATCCGGAGGGTACGACCACATCCTGGTGGCAGTCGACAAGTTCACCAAATGGATTGAGGTCAAGCCAATCAAGGTGCTCAAGGCTGCCAAGGCAGCTGAGTTCATAGGAGAAATCATGCATAGATTCGGTGTCCCTAACAGGATAATAACCGACCTGGGTACTAACTTCACAGGAAGGGAGTTCCAGGAATATTGCGATGAACTCCTCATAAGGTGGCATGCGCCTCAGTCGTGCACCCACGTGCCAATGGCCAAGTCGAGCGAGCTAACGGAGTGGTGCTCGAGGCACTCAAGAAGCGCATCTTCGATCGCCTGAAAAAGTACGCGACCCGCTGGCTACGCGAACTCCCTGCAGTACTCTGGGGACTGCGGACACAGCCGAGTCGTGCTACTGGTCAGACTCCTTTCTTCCTGGTATATGGATCTGAGGCAGTGCTCCCCACCGACCTCATGTTCAATGCACCGAGAGTTGAAGTATACGACGAAAACGAGGCTGAGAAGGCGCGGATTGAGGATATCGACAGCATCGAGGAAGGACGGCTCGCGGCAACGATTCAGGTAGCACGGTATGCCCAAGCCTTGCGGCGTTATCATGATAAAAACGTGCAGGAGAGAGCTTTCTGCGTCGGAGATCTAGTCCTGTGGAGGATCCAAAGCAAGAAGGACATGCACAAGTTAGCAGCCCTATGGGAGGGGCCATTCATAGTGAAGGAAATTAGCAGGCCGGGTGCTTATCGGCTGATGCGGGAGGACGGCTCTGATGTGCCCAACTCATGGAACATCGAGCACCAACGCCGCTTCTACCCATAATAAAGCTATGTATCATTTTCTGTTCAAAGTTCTTCGTACTTTATCCATGTTAGCAGTCTATGGCAATGAATCCAGTTTCATGTCTCATGAAGTTTTTCTACTTCGCTCTTACATCTGCTTACATGCCCTTTCTCACCCAAGTTTCAATTCTGAAACCTGGGGACTACTTTACATACAGCAAAGTTTTCCATGTTAAAACTAAATAAACGCTCATCTAACATGGATCTTACGACTCATAAAGTACTCGGTAGCATACGTCTTAAATCGTGGGTCGACGTTTTCGCCAAGCTAAGGTACTATGCGTGTATGAGAGTACGCCCTCTACGCTAGGAAACTAAGGCCAACGAGCCTACGATTTCCCGTAATAGACTAACTACTGGAGAAATTAACAGTACAAAGACACCATCAAAGTAAAGTGCCTACTTAAAAGTACCAAATGTCAACGAATTAAAGTACCAGTGCACCCACAGCACCACAAAATATTACAACTTTTAACTTTTAAAGTTTTTATGGCTAGGACAGGAGGGCATCACCATCAGCTTCTTCATCGGCGGCTGCCACGACGTCGTCAGCAAGCTGCTCTGCCGTGTCCTTCACCTCCTCCAGCAGTAGCTCAGCCTGCTGTGGTGACGTTCCGCGAGCAAAGCCACCACGGAAGCGATCCACGGTGATCGAGGGGTAGAAGGAGCGGAAGACAGCGAGGTAGTGGCTAGCACTCACCACGCCGACCTCGTGAAGACAGCCGGGGAAGCGCACCACCGCCGCCTGGGCACGCTCCAGAAGGGTTGGCGGGCGCACCACTGGATCACCAAATTGTCGCACGGAGGAAGACTCGGCAAGGGGCGCAAGCTCGTCCAGGATGGGGTGTAGCGCCTCGCCGAGAGCTTTGAATTGAGCCCTCTCCGATGCGATGCGGGCCTCGAGATCTGCATATTGGGCAAATTGTTCTTGCCGGAAATCTTCTCAACATCAGGAGCACTTATCGACAAACATTCAGGGATAACACGGGAGTGCAAGGTAACCAACCTGACAGCTCTTTTCTCGCCACAGTGGCCTGCCTGCACGCCTCCTGGCCGTCCTGCCGGAGCCTCTTCATGCGGCCCCACAGGGATTTGAGCTCCTCCTCCGCCTTGGCCCGAGCTGTTGCAAAGAGATGATCAACACGAAGCACTCGGGCAACGGCGAAACAAAAGCAAAACATAATCCACATACCTTGTTGGTTTTCCTCCGCCGCTGCTCAGAGCGTTGCCTCGCTCGCCTCCGCAGCTGCCTTCTCCTATCGCAACCTCTCGACCTCCTGGTTGCTAATGTCTTGCTGAGCGACTGCTTGCTACTCGAGACGCTCCAAACGGGCGCACAGAGTGGCGTTCAGGTCAGCAGCGGTGCCGACGCGGTCAAGCACAGCGCTCTTACTAGCGACCGTAAGAGCAACGGTCTGTCAAGACAGAACAAGAGATCAACCAACTACAGCTAGCAAGCGTTCACAACAACAAGAGGAAGAAAGAATTACCTCAGCAAGCTGAAGGGTCCTCCGTGCAACGGTGACGCGCTCCGCGCGGTTCTCGGCGTGGATCACCGGATCCCCAAGCACTTCATCCACGCGAGTGCCACGCACCTGGGCGATGCGTCCAGGGCGTGGCAGGCTGAGACGTGGCTGAGGTAGGTCCCGCTGGATCTCCTCGATGCCAGAGGCTTTAGCCGCAGCAGCGCCGGGAGCTGCAACGTGTCCAGCCCCACACTGGGGACTGGAGCCACGAACAGCAACATCAGCAGCGACAGCCGCAGCATCAGGAACCCCCGATGCAACAGCCGGGTGCCCATCAGAAGCACTAGGGCGCGGCGACACCAGTGCGGCAGACGGTAGGGATGACTCATTAACTTCGGAAGGGAGGTTGCAGGGACCCCTGTTCGTACAAACAAGACATAAAGATCGCTTTTCGATCCTATGAACAAAAGAAAAACAAGGATGGACGATTTCAAGAAAACTTACTCGGAGGACACGCGGACACGGGTACGATGCAGAAAACTGGAGCCAGAGGAGGCGGATCGCTTGACCCCACTGACCGCCGCCGTAGGTGTTGGTGACGGTGTTGCAGCGGCAGCCTGCGCAGTCTGAGGAGTGGAGTGCACAGCGTCCGCCGGCGGTGGCACTAGGCCCGGTGGCTGAGAAGGAAGAGAAGAAGTGAAGTGACTGGTAGGCGCCGGCACCGCCTGAGCCATCATCACCGAGGGAGCTTCGCCGATGTCAATGGTGAGGGGCACCTCCTCCTCCTCGTCCTCTGACAGCACAAGCTTGCGCCGGCGCACCATTGGTTCGTCGATCTTGAGCGACCCAGGGGCGCACGCTGCGCCTCAGGATTCCGGCTGCCCTTGCACTCCTTGCCCTTGCTGGCTGGTGCGTCACGCTTCTCCTCTGGAGCAGGGGCTGCGGGCCGATGGGGCTCAGGCTAGATCGCCTCACCGCCACCCGCGACGTGAGCCCTGGCGCGCTCCATCCGCTGCAGCTCGCCAAGGCGACCGGCCAAAGGACCCTGCCCGGCCAATGAGCCAGGCACAGGCGCCACAGAGGCAAAAGCCCTGCGATCATACAATTTTTTAGACAAACAAACAGAACCATTTCATCAAACATCTGGTGGGCACATGTTCAAGCCCTAATGGGCGCCCTATAAAAGAAAAAACCGTTACCTCAGGCGGATAGTTCGCCAGGTTGAACGGCTTCGGTGCGTCGCGGTTGGAGATGACGGTGCCGGGAACGAAGCACTGACAGACGCGCTCCTTCAGCTCCATCGCTCTCCCCGGCTCTATCGCTCGCCGTGCCGTGTCGTGGTCGTCGCCAGCATACTCGTACGCTGGGCGCACCCTATCCCGGAGCGGCTGCGTGCACCGTACGGCGAAGCTCGCCATTACCGCGACGCCAGTGAGCCCGGCCTCCTTCAGCCTCCGGATATGTTCCAGCAGCACGGACACTTGCCCCATATTCGCTTGGCCAAGTTCTTCATCCCAGCATGGGAGAGGAGTCGGTCACACGTCGACGTTGCAGGGCACCGCCGAAGCATGGTTGGTGGTGTAGAACCACTCCGAGTGCCAGCCTTTGTTGGAGCTGACGAGCGGCACCAGAATGTACTCAGCAGAGTGCCTCTGCTTGAGCTGGAATCCGGCGCCGCCCACCACTCGGGGCTTCTTGGCGTTCGGGTTGGGCTTCACCCAGAAGAAATAACGAAAAAGATCGAAATGTGGGGCGATTCCAAGAAACGCCTCGCACAGATGCACAAAGATGGATATGTGCAAAATGGAGTTGGGATTGAGATGGCACAGCTCCAAACCATAGTAGTAGAGCAGGCCGAGGAAGAAGGGGTGCACTGGCAGGCCGAACCCGCGGAGGTAGGGCGACTCGAAGATGACTGCGTCGTCGGTCGACGGCGTGGGGAACTCCTCCCCCGCAGCAGGCCACCACCCCTCGACGGCGGACTCGAGCAGCATGCCCCCCAACACCAGGGTGGTGAGGTGCTCCCACATGGAGACGGAGCGCGCCCACTCCTCGCTCCGCATTGGCGGCGGAAGCGGGACGATGACGACGGAGACGGCGAGCGCCTCGCCTCGGAGGCGCCGCGCCTCGACTTTTTCGAATGCCAGCGGGATCCCACCGACGACATCCTCGCTACGCTTAGGGACTCGGGCGGGGAGTGGTCTACACCCTCGCTACGCTCAGGGACTCCCCGGGAGTTGCGGCTTAGATGCAGCGCGGTAGCGGATCTGGATTTGTAGCCTCGCTGGAGCCAAATCCAGTGAAGATCGAGCTAATGCGGCGACGGATCCGGCGGATCGAAAGGCGGAGCGGCCAGAGGAGGAAGAGCAAGGGGCGGTTGCGTGGTTTCCTATGGGAAGCGAAGCGACGTGACTGCAGGGGCGCGTGGCGAGCCACGCCTCTGGGCTGCCTTAAATGCGGCAGACAGAACGGTGGTCGTGGCGGGTCCCACCCCCCATGCGGTGGCGTCGCCGCAGCACCGGAGATTCTTCTCGCGAGAAACTCGCGAGTATGACCCGCGAGCGGCGCGTCAGGGCTCAGCCTTATCCGTGACGCTTCCGATTCCGGCTGTTGGGCCTTAACAGGCCGTGGCCCTAAATGGGCCGAGGGGTTAAAACCTTCCCTTCTACGGGAAGACACCCTTAAAATTAAAAAGGGCTTTCCAAAAATCATTGGCTAGCTTAAACCACTCAGAGGCCGTGACCCAGAGTCACGTATTGCCAGGTTATCAGATAACCCGCCCTTGAAAAATCGGTTTCGACTCCTAAGAGAGTCTCGAAAGTCTACTAGCTCATGAGTGTTCTCCCGGAGGCATGCCATACATAGGCCAAAGCTGTTCAAAAGTCACGAATATGATGACTAGGATAGGTGACCTCGCGCGAGTGCTCCGTGAGAACATGGTGGGCTATACGGCAAATTTGGCATAGGGCTGGAGCTCTAACCAAACACTGTACCGGGTCAGATGATCCGAGTGGTACTCTCCCAAATGGGATGATGCTAATACCGAACTAAATCCTTTTTAGAGCTTCGAAATAGTTACTTTACCTATTCCGAACCTCGGGGACTGCCCTAATGGGCGCATCTGGAGATGCGCCCATTCAGCGGCTAAAACTCGCTGTTGATGGCTGTTAAGTGCTACTTTTATGCCGTCAACTCCTGCATAAAATTAGTGAAAAGTGATCATCAACACTAGAATAGGGCTTTATACTAACAAGTTCCACAAGTGTTGGTGTTTCTAGCTTTTGTTGCAGGATGCACCGAAATACGTGATAAATGATACAATTGAGAGCAAGTGATCCAATGGCTTATATAGGACATCATCCATAACAACTTCAAATGCCAATTTGGACTGCACCATTGCGACAGGCTCATCGAGGCGATCGAAATGGATATATCATTTGTCTACTTCTGAGTCCGGATGAAAGAGATATGCAGAAGACAAGATCACCATCTTGATATGTGGGCCCGGTGGGACCCACACCAGACCACGTGGCGACATGTTGCCATGTTAGATGCCATGTGTCCATGACACATCACCAATCCAAGGAAACACACCTTCGACCAATCAGGAGCCAGTACGCGGATTCAAGGGCCCACATCCCCACGGAAACAAGCTAAAAACACCGCATACACACCCATACACACCTGAGGACCCACCTGGCAGTCACCTGGACGAAAGGCGGTGGAGACAGACCCACCAGGGGGTCGGCCGAACCCTAGTTCGGCCGAACCCTTCGGAGGTCCTCTCCTCCCCAGCCGACGCGTGGCAACTCTCCATTGGTTCCTCAAGGCATCCCGGGGTGTTTCGGAGTCGTTTGGCACTCCGAGCAAGCCACCCCCTTGCCTATAAATAGAAGGGGAGGGGGTAGGAAATGAGACACACTCCACCCATCCAAGGCTCCTCTCCTGGCTAGTGTTAGAGTAGAGTGGGAGAGAGAGAGAGAGGCATGTGCCTCTACGATGTTGCTGTTTTTCATTTAGACTAAAGTGAGTATTCTTGTATTTTTCTATTTAGACTAAAGTAGCATTCATGCATAGGTGATATGTTCTTGTGTTTTTCATGTGTTCTTGATTTAGAGGCTTGTGTTCTTCACGAACACAACCCTTTGATCTTGTGGCACAAGTTCATAGTTCTCATATCCGTTTGTATGTGTGTTCGTCTATTAGAATATAGTGGATATTCATGCATGTTCCATTTAGACCAAAGTGACATTCGTGATTCCTTTCTAGTAGTTTATGCTAGGTTGCTTGAGTAGTCTTTTTCCTCTGCTAGTGCATAGATCCTGGGTTTATGCATTCGTCTGCTGCAAGTCGTTCGTATATGTTGGAAGCATAGTAGGGGGTCGAGTACTCTCCTGTATGCCTTTAGTATAAGTTAGTAGTACATATAGTGAGTGAGATCAGTTCTCTTCTGTGGTCGTAGTTCTATAAGGACAGAGTGCCGTAGTCTGTTGGCTACGGAAGTAACCACAGCATATACGTTATGTCACGCTACCGGTTATCATTCGTTTGGCTTATCCCAAGGTTAGGTAGAGGCAGTCCAGGTGGTGGTGACAGCCCGTCTGGCCCTCGTTGATCCTCCGCAGCTGGATATAGTCAGAGCTTCATTCCACATAGATCCGCGTGCCATAGTCGTCTGTTAAGTCAGGGCTATCGGTACCATAATCCAAGTTCTATCTAGAGATCGACCTTTAATCTCATCTATAGTGCTATCTTTAGGAATCCTCTCTATCCTTGCCTCTTATCTGGGTGTGTCCTTGGACCGACTAGTACGGAGTTAGTACACACACGTTCCCTTGGATTCGATACCCTTGGAATACTCTAAGGCGAAAGCTACAACGGTATCCGTGCCCTTGCGGATTTATTTCATGTGATGCTAAAATACCCAACACCCGCCAACACGATCACCCGGGATCATACCAAGACAAAGTCTCGCTTCAATTCTCTTTTGACCCTAGATAAACCTTTTCAATCTTTATCTAGGCTCGGGGAATAAGTGTGTACACTTTGTCTTCGACGAAAGTGTACAATTTCCAATCCCGGATGATCCGAACAAATCACAAACATGGTGAAGAGCTCTCCTCAACCACCCGGCAACCACGAGTTCAGTTTCAAAGACCACTCAGCTGCACTGAAGATCAGATCCGACAACATTCAAAGCAATCGGACGAAAGGCGTTAAGCACTCGGCTAAATGGCGAGGGTGCGCAAAAGAGTACACAGAGCTGAAGATCGAAGTTGCATTCTGGTTAAGAAGCGCTCGGGGACTGCTGTGGGGGATATACCCCCAGAGTCCCACAAGGAGGGGATTCATGACGTGTATACGTATATGGAGATGGGCCCACCTGTGTGGAGATACGGTACAGCGTACGGGTCAGGATGAGGCGGCGCCTGAGGAGATATTATCCCATGAACGAAGATCGATTAGTTAGGAAAGATATTGCTTGAGCCGGAAGGCCAAATCTTGTAATCGGTTAGCTATAGATTCCCTTAGATCTGTAAACCCTGCCCCCAGGCTATATAAGGGTGGCAGGGACCCCCCTCAGAAAGAAGTCCATCGGATTCCCAATCGTGGAACCATCACTACAACACACCGAGCACAGGACGTAGGGTATTACGCCTCCCGGCGGCCTGAACCTGGATAAACCCTGTGTCCTTTGTTCACCATCTAGCTCTAGTCTCGGCGATCCCCACCAAACAATCTACCACCATAGCCTGCCCCGTGGTGGACTGCCAGTTCATTGCATTGACAAACACGACCCTTTGATCTTATTGTTTAGACATAAGAGAGTTCATATCTGTTTGTATGTCTAGCCTTAGTTGATCCTGTTAGATGGCATGAGAGTGTTGCATGAGGTCTGTGTTCAAGCTACGGTACTCGGTCTAGTTGACCAGCCTTCTGGTGGCTCTCACCCTGGGTCACAATAGCCCGGGCCGGGTGGAGTCTAGCAGCAATGTAGGCATGGTCCATGGGTTGTCTGGCTACGATAGTTATGAGCATACCCCCTGTAACGATAGAGGTCGGTCCTCAGGTGGTGACAGCCCTATTGGATCCTTAGGCAACCTCCGCGCTGGGGTACCTGCTGTAGGAGTCTAAAGTCTAGTTTCGCAAAGTGCTGGTCGTCGCGGGCTAGCTCCCCATTTGTACCTGGGTGCTGAACCTTATCTCTCTCATGCAATACTCATGCCCATCTCTTGTATCTTCTAGCTTTGTATGTTTAGTACATTAGAACCTAGAGCTAACTCATATGTTCCCCCTAAGTCATAGTATGCTAGAGTAGAGGCAGATCTGAGTGTGTGTGTCACACTACCCCGTATATCTTTTATCTTACCCCTATTTTGAGTGTGTTGTTCCCTATATCTATCTCTTGGTTTACATTCAGAGCAAAAGCATATGTCCAAGATATCCGCCATTGCTTTCCACGGATACGATACCCTTGGAATACTCTCCTTCCTTGGGGAAATGCTACAATGGTTTATCTGTGCGCTTGCGGATTCGTTCATGATCGTTTAGATTAACCTCTGGCAAGTCTCGATGTTCATGCTAACCCAGCGTCATTAGTTGTGACATTGACAGCTGCCTAAAGGCATTTCTAACGCTGATGCTAAGGATGGATTCCAAATCTGTTCTTAAGTGATCGATGTTATGAAATGCCAACACCGGCGTGCTGCAAGTGCTTGCTGCTATGCTCGAGCTTGAGGACGCACTGGAGCTCGAGGTCAACGGGAGCACATTGTCGAGCCGCCCTCTCACACCAGCCGGGATCGGCCCTCCGCAACACGCCCCCGTGGCCTTGCCTGCCCGCAACTCCATGCCGCAGCCTGTGCTGTGCCCGAGCTAGGCTGTCGTGCCCACCTAAGCACCAGTTGCCGGCCGTTCCACAACCCAGTCGGACCGCGCAGCAGCGTCGCCCAAACTGAAGGTGAAGCTTATGCCGGCGGCATGGAGGTGACGTGGGGAGAAGAGGATCCAGGCCAGCCCCACCGTGCCACGCGCCGAAGCCCCCGGTGCACGGGTGGTAGTGCCATCGGTCCAACTCCAAGACACACCTCTGTGCTAGATCTAGATCTTGCGGGAGCAGGCGGTGCGGCAGTGTGGTAGCGGTGGAGAGAGGGGAGGTGTCATGATAGGGGAAGAGCAGTGGAAGCAGGCGGAGAGGGAGAAGGGAATGGGAGGAGAGAGAGACAGAGGTGGTGGCGAGGAGGAGGAGGAGGAGAGCAGGGCGAGAGGGTTGCGGCGGGGAGGGGAGTGAGGACTGAGAAGCGACATTGCAGGTCGTTAGGTTTTGGGGGGGTATTGTGTCGGGGTCGGGATGGTGGGAGGGGGTTCTTGCAAAATGCTTTGGGTTGTATTTGCAAAATTGACACCATCGTCAAATTTTTCTCCTTTTTGTACAAATAAAGATTATTTTGAGCGTTTATTTGCAAAATATACCAACACGTTTCCTGTGCACTCTGGACATGTTGGACTGATCGGTGATTCCTTGCAAACCGAAGGACTTTTTCAAAAAACGACCAAATGCACGAAAGAACGACACGTCGGCCCGGAAACGCGGAGAGGAGAGGAGAGGGTGTGAGCTTTTAACAAAAGAGATGTGAGATCGTGTTCAATTTTCAATTGCATCTCCATACTTGTCTCTTTTTTTCCTCCTTGGGAAGGGGGAGATTTTTATGAAGATGAGGGAAGGAGGAGATTCCTCCAGCGGGCTAGTATATGTTTCCATGCGAGTTTCAGTTACGTACGCAATCCATGCATGCTCCCCCTTGGAATTTTGGGATCGTGCTTATATTTCGTGGTGCACGGAACGATCGTTTCCATCTCTCTCTCTCTCTCTCTCTCTCTCTCTCTCTCTCTCTCTCTGCACACATACACACACCGGATTTGAACTCCCAACGTGTCGCCGACGAGCGCAGCTCCTCCTTCACCGCCATCGATCCACTCTCCGCAGGGTATATTAATTGACTTGTAGTAGAGCCTAATTTTCATTAGCGGGAGAGCAACATTAGATACGACCAATGCCTAACATAATATGTACGCCATGGCATTGTGCGTTTTCATATTACGCCGGCGATGTGTGACCGCTTAACAGGTCGTCGTACGTGGGAGGGCCGGCCGGCCTCCGACTTGGCTGCGTCTTGCGTTGCTCCTGTTGCAGAACGTCCGGGTACGCCGTGCGATAGGAATGATAGCATCGAACATCATCCATGTCATCGTCATAGCAACGGGGGGAATCATCGCAATCTATGTACAAAACAATTTGCATGTCAGATCTACAAAGGACGATCTCCAAAACAATGATAATGTGTGGCGCACGCTCACCGCTATTGTCGGATGAGCCATCACCTACTATAGAATTATCGTAGACCACCGTTCCTTCTAAAAAGTCGGTGAATGTAACCTTTGCGTATTTGAGCTGCTACAGGTGAAGAGGATTACTAACCACGATTATGGAGGTGCTATCTCATAAAAAATGGCTGGAAGGACATGACATACGAGTACCTTGCCGTCACCTGCATCGTCCACTTTCGAAGGTCTAGTAGTTGGTGGAGGAGCGGTTGGATTTGGCCTCGATTTGGTTTTTGACACGCGCATGCTTGGAACTCCGGCAGCATCCTTGTTCCGAGTTTTCGTCCCAGTTTCTTCCTCGGTGCGGATTGTTGGTTTCTCGATTTTAGGCATGATGCTGCTGGCCTACGAGGATCTAAAGAATAGAAACACACATTTGACGGCATCACGAGAGGAAGAAGACAATGTTTCGAAAAGTAGAGAGAGAGAGAGAGATATCACAATGGGTGCTACGCCGCTACTGCTCCGAGCGTGCGACTGAAGAGGAAGAAATGGTTGGGGATCGCAAAGATGGACACACGGGGTGTGTATCGATTTATACTCAATGACAGACACAGTCCGTTAGACCCCAGGCCATGGGATCACTCTGGAAAAGCTGAAAGGGATCGCACAACCACCTCCGAATCATTGGGATCCCACAGATTCCCCAATAACGATCTCACATACCCGCTAATCTCGGGTCCCTCCAAGTTTAATCCGAACCTGTGCAAGTGCACGTAACCTGTGTCAATATGAAGCCTAGTACTGTTTTAGGGAAAACCATATATTTAACCTACATATGGCGCGTAAGGCGTAACCTGACAGCTGAACAACACAAAATGGCTCATGGGTAACTAATTAAGTGAGTTCAGGTTACTCAGATTCGACACGTCAAGGTGTCCAGCCACGCGTGCCTCGAGACTCTGGAGATGTACAGTACAGATAAAAGAGATATATACTCCGTAATAAGTAGTAACCCAATCTGCATTGGATATTTACATGGCAGCATACCGTATAACCGAATGGGTGCAGCTATTATATATAATTAACTACGCTTCCGCTTGAGCCTATGTGATTGTCTCATGACGAACAGTATAGCTTCCTTCAGGGTTGCTTCCCGGTCCTCCTTGTAGTTCCACAACAATTGTACTGGGTAGCGGCCACTCGCATTGTGCTCGTTAACCTCAAGCAGGGCCTTTGTTATCAAGGCAAAGATCTCTTGACCATGCTCTCCTCTTAGCTCCTGGAGCTTACTATCGGCTTCATCAATAACACCCTGCAAAAGATCACTTGCCCCACGATTAGACTGGATGGACATGGAAACTCACAGAACATAATCCGTCAGTAATAAATGAAAATAATCAATAAAAAGGTGCACACCATCTCTCTACCGTCAACCATGTCAACCCTAAAAGGATGCCAATTTGGATCTGATATCTCAGCCTCCCATTTTGAACAAATATGTGCTGCTTCGTAATCTGATAACCCACCAGTGTCTGCGATCGCCTTGTGATCAACGACGCCCATCCTCTTGACACCTATGTTGGCTCGGCCAGTTCTGCCATACGGCAATCCCTACAGATCATGTGTATTAACTAGTTGATACCCCGTGTGTTGCTGCAGCAATTTTTTAAAACAAATTTCTAAGGTGAAAAAATGAAATTAGAAAAACTACGATGATTGCATGCCAACATTCTATGAAATTTGAAAGTATAAGGTGATTGTGTGACAACATTCTTTTGCCAACAATATTACATGAAAACATGTTCATTTTGTTGATAGAGACAGACTATTAAATCAGCACAAAATGTAATGTTTGTGGTCACTCATAGAAAGACAAAACACCACATCAATTAATTTCTGATACTTCCCAAGAAACAACAACATGATACTATATTACCAGCAGCTAAAATGTACTAAAAGTATATTCACAGTCAATTGCAGCACAAAGATGATTTCTTACCTTGATTAACTCTTTCCAAAGCTCCTGCAACTCGGTATTTTTGTTAAATTCATTGACAGCCAAAATTGTGCACAGAGACTGCAAATCATGAAGATCATCCCTTAACTCTTGCATCTCCAGAGCAAATTTGTCCTTTAATTTTGAGTCCATTTCCTGCAACTTATGCTTCAGTAATAAACTGCTCTCAGAAATGCTGGTAGCTTCTGCTGCAGGTGCCTCCAGGTTCCCTACGCTCAAGGTTTGGCTATTATTCATTGCACCAGCGGCATAGTGCACGAATCCTTCGCCCGCACCAGCATCGGACATGACTATGGTGGTCGTCACTTTTCAGCCTCTAGGCAAGGTTAAACAGTTCAAATTACCATGTGTGGCACTTTCATATGTACAATTGAAATTAGAATAGTATCAGGGTGCATAAGATTTTCCAGACCAGAAAAAAAAACTAAACCATACGTATGATCAGAGTACAAATGAAAGTCAGGTTCATGGTTCCAGTGTCATCAAATCCCATGTTCTTATACCAGGAGTATTTGTTATGATCTAACAGATTACTTTGTATATTCTTAGGCTCAATTAATTAACGATAAGTTATGATAAAATAATTATGATCCAATCAATCGAAAATACTATGAAATGAAGTCTACTCTAAATAATATGCCAAGCTAAGCAGGAAATATGCACAACCGTCAACTCTAAATAACAAAATCACTTAAAATTGAGTGTAGAATATAATCCCAAAGGATTCAAGACTACCATGGCCCCCCGCCTACTGTTTCTCTTTCCCGTCCCTTCTTCCGTCTAGTAGCAATGCACAACAACGGCCCACCTCCGCCATCCTATACCACTTCCCGCTGCGAGCGGCAATCGCAGCGACCGCTGCCGCCGCTGCGCCATCGGTCACCAGGGCGGCTCAGCTTGTAAACTCTTAAATATCATATAGATGATTAACAAAAAGAACTCACTGAGGACGATCTCAACCTCGTCGCCGTTGAATAAACCAGCACTGCAGGAAAGCTCCGGCCATAAACAAGAATAGCAGCAGCAGAGCGTGCTAGCATCAGGCAAAATTAGTCTAGACCAGCAATGCCATGAACACGGAATTGAAGAGGAAGACGGATGGGGTGGTTTTTTTAAAAGGCACGGAGGATGGAATGGGGCCCTGGCTTCTTCTTTTCCATTTATTATATATAAAACGAGAGAGAGAGAGAGAGAGAGAGAGGAATTTAAGTGATCCGTGAAACCGCCAAGCAGACGAATTTGCTGGAGGTTGCACCATGCCTAACCGTCACCGTGCGTAACGCAGGAACGACACGACAGGTTGCAGCGTGGATTTTGCGTATCTGACGCCGTGCGTAACGCAGTCCGTGTTGCACCATGCAACCAGCCGTCTTAAAGGTGCGTAAGCGTAACCCAGCCGGTTTTGCATCAAGTAGCACGGACGGTGCGTAACCTCTTCATGTTACACGCTGATTCGACACGACCCAGTCGGTGTTGCATCAAGCAGCACTGAGGGTGCGTAATCTGTGCAGGTTACGCGCTGCTTTGACACGACCCAGTCGGTGTTGCATCAAGCAGCACGGAGAGGTTATGCGCTGATTGGACACGACCCAGTCTGTGCATGTTGATTTTGCGTAACCTTATCGGCTCCACGTTACGTGATGCAATGACACGACCGGATGCATGGAGATTTAGCGTGACAGACTCTGTGCGGAACCCAGTCGGTGATGCACGCGCCATGCAGAACGGATGGTGTGTTGCCGAAACGTGCGTAACCAAGCTGGTGTAGGTGACGCGCTATGCAGAACGGATGGTGCGTCGCCAAACCGTCCGTAACCTAGCTGGAGCTGGTGATGCGCAGGATCGACACGACAAGATGCAGCGTGGATTTTGCGTATCCCTTGTTTGGATGTTGGCTTCGCGGCCCACGCGTGGTAACATAGCCATATAGGTCTGCTAAGCTTATTATCATGCTAGAAAGCTAATTTCTCCTCCACCTATCTATCTATCAGTATATTGTTGGGCCTTGGACGCAGCCACGCAGGTGTCCTTGGACGGACGGGACGGAAAGAGATACGAATCGGCGGCGGCCGTCAGCCCGTGGTCGCAAGAGAAGTGCGCATGCGTTTCGGACGGAAAATGTGCGCACTTCCCCGCGATTTAATAGATGACCCCACGCCCCACTCGCCGCAAGCACACGACCAAGCAAGCCACCGCCGACCGCGTCACCACAATGTTACCTTACACACCTCCACAAGCCATTCTCCAATGAAATTCTTCCCATGCATGTGAAATTCTTCGCGTGCTGGTGCAATTCAAAGAGATCTTTTGGTCAAGATTCCAGAACCCAAACACGAAGCGACCGGCCGGGCAGAATAGGGAGACGTACATTGGAACAAGATGACGATCAACCTTCTACGATCTGCCGCCGTCACCACAAGAAAATCGTTGACTAGTGACGCAACCACATTTTAGCGTCATTGATTTATGACGTTCCTGGCTGATCTCGTCATTAAATTTCGTTTTCGAGCAAATTTAATGACAAAAAAACTTTTGTTATTACAGTTGGTACTGTAGCCGATCATTCACTGTTCCATGCTTGTTTTGTGAGCCATAAGCTCCACAATAGCGTCATAAACCAACTTTGGTCCCACATGTAAGTATTATTTTAAAAATAAAGAGTTCCAAGTCGTCATAAAACTAGGTGATACCCCGCGTGTTGCTGCGGGAATTTTTAAACAAAATTTTAAGGTGAAATGTGAAAGTAGAAACACCAAAACGATTACATGGCGAAATTAATCTGTAAACAATATTCTATATGAAAGTATGTTAATTTTGTTGAGAGAGAACCATTTTTAAATGAATGATCCTACATGTATTTCAACTGCGAGAATTATATGGCGTGCTACTCGCAAATATAACATGCTATTAGTCACAAGACATAAGTATATGGTTTGGTACAGTTGACATGGCTTATAGTGGATAGTGACATGGCGTGTAGTGGGTGGGTTATGACGTGGCGCGTTGAGAGACAAGAGAAATCGTTAGTGGGTACCAATTATATAGTTTATTATATTATACAGATAGATAGATAGATCATACATGGATAGATTCAGTAAGGTCCCACATGTAACCATTTTCGCCAGGTCAGCGGAGGCCAGGTCACGAACATGTAAGTATTTTTGCCAGGTCAACAGAGGCCAGGTCACGAAATGTTGCAAAAACAATTTGGCATGGCATGGATTCGAACCAGATACTTGGACGAACAAGACGATGTTGTTTACCACTGCAGAACTTCTTGGTTGTCTCAGTTTTATGCGAAACTCAGCTAATAGTTCATGTGAATTATTTATTGTGACCAGGTCCCACATATAAGTTTTAGGTGAGTCTATAATTATGTATCGAATGGCTGGCAAGACACTTCACTCAGACTTCGCAAAGACTTTCGACTTCCACTACGCAGATCTGTGAGGGGAAGATGGTTGCGCCGCCACCTCCCAGCAACAAGAGGATGAGACAGCACGATGAGGTCGGTCCTCTGGTTTGAGCCGCTATATTTTCCCCTATCTTCCTAGGGTTGGGGATATCTAGATTTGGGGATCTGGAGGATTGATGAGCATATATGGTAGATTCAGATTTCATTATCGTACCTTTAGATTTGCACTTTGATTGGTGTTAGAAATTGATAGGCTATAGAAAATTCATGTTAGATTCAGTTAGTTTTCAATTTGCATCGTCTTACGGTAGGTTTTGTATTTTAGTATCTTCTGGATGTGCTTCAAGCCACTCATTTTATGGATTTTTGTCAAGGTGCACAATTGATAGGATTGATAGGTCCTTGTATTTTCAATTTGCATCATTTTATGGATCGGTAGATTGAAGATACTATTTCGGAGTTGCAGACTGTGAAGGGACATCTGGATTCTGCCACGATTGTTACTGTTTGCAGAATTCATAGGTGTTAGATTCAGTTAGTTTCCAATTTGCATCGTTTGATGGATCGATAGGTTCAGTTAGGACAACCATGCCCCTGTTGAGTTTATGTAGGTAGCAAACAACCAGGTTCTGTGGCGTTTGGTGGTTGTTTTTCTGTACTCATACAATTGGGTTCAAGGGATTCAGGTTTTTTTATAGACTGAGATGAGTTCATTTTTCAGATCTAGATGAGTTTTCTCCAAGGATGAGTTTATTTCTCCAAGAACATCTTAATGTTATTTTACAAGATCTGGATGTCTCGTCCTGGGAGAGGACTCGTTAGGATCTCTAGGGAAATTGAAAACATAATATCTCAGTTAGCTATGAAAGAGAAAGAGCTTCAGTACTCACCTAAGATCAAGGAAACTAAGGGCAGAGATGGCTCTGAATGCCAAAGACATTGGAATAAATGCGTCAATGAATGGGTAGAACATTGAGTTTGTTTGGCTAGTCTTTTCTTTTAAATGTTCGAGAAGTTCCTTGTCAGTTGGACTGAAACGTGTACTCTTGCCTATTGGTAACCCGTTTCAGTAGGCAAGGGTACCCGTTTCAGTCCAACTAACAAGGAACTTCTCGAACATTTAAAAGAAAAGACTAGTCAAACAATCTCAATGTTCTACCCATTCATTGACACGTTTATTCAAATGTCTTTGGCATTCAGAACCAACTCTGCCCTAAGTTTTTCTTGTTCATAGGTTAGTACTGAACCTCTTTCTCTTTAGTAGCTAATTGAGATATTAAGTTTTCAATCTCCCCGGAGACCCCGACGAGCCCTCTTCCTGGGACGAGACATCAAGCTCTTCTGAAAGAACTTTAAGAAATGCAAGAGAGACTCGCAAGACCAAAAATTCACGGCATGAGATGCAAAAGGTGAAGGAACAACTACAGGAAGCCAAACATGAGATGGAGAAGTTCCTTCAATCGTTATGATTATTATTATGAATGGGTAGTTATTGTTGTGAAACTTGTATCATGCTTGTATTTTGGTGTTTGCTACCAGATCATCTTATGATTGTTGCTACTTGGTGTTGTGAACTTTGTGGTCATGAGTTGAGAAACTTATTGCTACCTGAAAAAGAAGCTAAAATTGTAAAAAGAAGCTAAAACTATAGCCATTTGGTCGAATGGTTAATCTTGAGCTCTTACGATGTTTGCTAACACGTAGGATACCATAAACTTGTTGCTACTACTACCACTGCTACTGTTCTTACGATGTTTTCTCATTGCGTAGCATAGCAAAAACTTGTTGCTACTACTACTACTACTACTGGTTACTATGGCTCGTTGCGTAATTTGTGCAGGTTACGCGCTGATTCGACACGACCCAGTTGGTGTAGCATCAAGCAGCACGAATGGTGCGTAACTTCTTGTGGTTACACGACGATTCGACACGACCCAGTCGGTGTTGCATCAATCAAGCAGCATTGACGGTGCGTAACCAGCGCAGGTTACACGCTGAATCGACACGACCGGATGCAGCATGGATTTTGCGTAACCTTTGCGGGTTTAGGTTACGCGATGCAATGACACGACCCAGTCAATGTTGGATCAAGCATCAAGGACGGTGCGTAAGCTGCATTCAACACGACCTAGTTGGTGTTGCATCACACTCCACGGACGGTGCCATGTACAGGTTACGCGCTGATTCGACACGACCGGATGCAGCGTGGATTTTGCGTAACCTTAACAGCTCTAGGTTACACGATGCAACGACATGACCGGATGCATGTGGATTTTGCGTGACAGACTCCGTGCGTAACCCAGTCAGTGATGCACGCACCATACAGAACGGATGGTGCGTCGCTGAAACATGCGTAACCGAGCAGGATGGTGCGTCGAATCAGAATGCAGTGTGGATTTTGCGTAACCATCAAGGTGCGTAACCCAGTCGGTAATGCACGCGCCATGTGATGGTGTGTCGCTGAACGGTGCGTAACCGAGCTGGAGCAGGTGACGCGTAGAATTGACACAACCGGATGCAGCGTGGATTTTGTGCAACCGATCAGTGCGTAACCCAGTCAGTCTTGAGCCATGCAGCCAGCCATCTTAAAGGTGTGTAACCTACTACGTGCTTAACCGAGTCAGTGTTGCATCAAGTAGCACGGACGGTGCATTGCCTCTGCATGTTACGCGCTGATTCGACACGACCGAGTCGGTGTTGCATCAAGCAGCACGGATGGTGTGTAACCTCTTGTGGTTACGTGTTGATTCGACATGACCCAGTCGGTGTTGCATCAATCAAGCAGCACGGATGATGCGTAACCAGCGCAGGTTACACGCTGAATCGACACGACCGGATGCAGCGTGGATTTTGCGTAACCTATGCGGGTTTAGGTTACGCGATGCAACGACACGACCCAGTCAGTGACGGATCAAGCATCAAGGACGGTGCGTAAGCTACATTCGACACGACCGAATGCAGCGTGGATTTTGCGTAACATTATCGGCCCCAGGTTACGCGATGTAACGACACGACCGGATGCAAGGGGATTTTGCCTGACAGACTCTGTGCGTAACCCAGTCGGTGATGCACGCACCATGCAGAACGTATGGTGCGTCGCTGAAACATGCGTAACCGAGCAGGATGGTGCGTCGAATCAGAATGCAGCATGGATTTTGCGTAACCGTCTCGGTGCGTAACTCAGTCGGTGATGCACGCGCCATGGGATGCTGCGTCGCTGACCCGTGTGTAACCGAGCTGGAGCAGTTGACATGTAGAATCGACACGACCGATCAGTGTGTAACCCAGTCAGTGTTGAGCCATGCAGCCAGCCGTCGTAATGGTGCATAACCTACTACGTGATTAACCGAGTCGGTGTTGCATCAAGCAGCACGGACGGTGCGTAACCTCTGCATGTTATGCGCTGATTCGACACGACCCAGTTGGTGTTGCATCAAGTAGCACGGATGGTGCGTAACTTCTTGTGGTTACGCACTGATTCAACATGACCCAGTTGGTGTTGCATCTATCAAGCAGCACGGACACTGCATAACCAGTGCAGGTTACACGCTGAATCGACACGACCGGATCCAGCGTGGAATTTGTGTAACCTTTGCGGGTTTAGGTTACGCGATGCAACGACACGACACAGTCAGTGTTGGATCTAGCAACAAGGACAGTGCGTAAGATGCATTCGACACGACCCAGTCAGTGTAGCATCAATCAAGCAGCACGGACGGTGCGTAACCTGTGCAGGTTACGCGCTGAATCGACACGACAGGATGCACCGTGCATTTTGCGTAACCTTTGCAGGTTTAGGTTACACGATGCAACGACACGACCCAGTCAGTGTTGGATCAAGCATCAAGGACGGTGCGTAAGCTGCATTCGACATGACCCAGTCGGTGTTGCATCAATCATGCAGCACGGACGGTGCGTAGCCAGTGCAGGTTACGAGCTGAAACACATGTCCGGATGCAGCGTGGATTTTGTGTATCCTTTGCAGGTTTAGGTTACGCGATGCAACGACATGACCCAGTCAGTGTTGGATCAAGCATCAAAGATGGTGCATAAGCTGCATTCGACACGACCCAGTCGGTGTTGCATCACACTCCATGGACGGTGCCCTGTACAGGTTACGTGTTGATTCGACACGACCGGATGGAATGTGGATTTTGCGTAACCTTATCGGCTCCTGGTTACGCGATGCAACTACACGATCGCATGCATGGGGATTTTGCGTGATAGACTCCATGCGTAACCCAGTCGGTGATGCACGTACCATACAGAACGGATGGTGCGTCGCTGAAACGTGCATAACCGAGCAGGATGGTGCGTCGAATCAGAATGCAGCGTGGATTTTGCGTAACCGTCACGGTGCGTAACCCAGTCGGTAATGCACGCGCCATGTGATGGTGCGTCGCCGAACCGTGCGTAACCGAGCTGGAGCAGGTGACGCGTAGAATCGACACGACCGGATGCAGTGTGGATTTTGCGTAACCGATCAGTGCATAACCTAGTCAGTGTTGAGCCATGCAGCTAGCCATCTTAAAGGTGCGTAACCTACTATGTGCTTAACCGAGTCGGTGTTGCATCAAGCAGCACGGACGGTGCGTAAGCTGCATTCGACACGACCGGATGCAGCGTGGATTTTGCGTAACATTGTTGGCCCCAGGTTACGCGATGTAACGACACGACCGGATGCATGGGGATTTTGCGTGACAGACTCCGTGCGTAACCCAGTCGGTGATGCACGCACCATGCAGAACGGATGGTGCGTCACTGAAATGTGCGTAACTGAGCAGGATGGTGCATCGAATCAGAATGCAGCGTGGATTTTGTGTAACCGTCTCGGTGCGTAACCCACTCGGTGATACACGCGCCATGGGGTGCTGCGTCGCTGAACCGTGCGTAACTGAGCAGGATGGTGTGTCGAATCAGAATGCAACGTGTATTTTGCGTAACCGTCTCGGTGCGTAACCCAGTCGGTGATGCACGCTCCATGGGATGTTGCGTCGCTAAACCGTGCGTAACTGAGCTGGAGTAGGTGACACGTAGAATCGACATGACCGATCAGTGTGTAACCCAGTCAGTGTTGAGCCATGCAGCCAGCCGTCTTAATGGTGTGCAACCTACTATGTGCTTAACCGAGTTGGTGTTGCATCAAGCAGCACGGACGGTGTGTAACCTCTGCATGTTACGCGCTGATTCGACACAACCTAGTTGGTGTTGCATCAAGCAGCACGGATGGTGCGTAACTTCTTGTAGTTACGCACTGATTCGACACGACCCAGTCGGTGTTGCATCTATCAAGCAGCAGTGCAGGTTACACGCTGAATCGACACGACCGGATCCAGCGTGGATTTTGTGTAACCTTTGCGGGTTTAGGTTACGCGATGCAACGACACGACCCAGTCAGTGTTGGATCTAGCATCAAGGACGGTGCGTAAGCTGCATTCGACATGACCCAGTCAGTGTAGCATCAATCAAGCAGCACGGACGGTGCGTAACCTGTGTAGGTTACGCGCTGAATCGACACGACCGGATGCAGCGTGCATTTTGCGTAACCTTTGCAGGTTTAGGTTACGCGATGCAACGACACGACCCAGACAGTGTTGGATCAAGCATCAAGGACGGTGCGTAAGCTGCATTCGACATGACCTAGTCGGTGTTGCATCAATCATACAGCACACGGTGCGTAGCCAGTGCAGGTTACGAGCTGAAAGACACGACCGGATGCAGCGTGGATTTTGTGTATCCTTTGCGGGTTTAGGTTACGCGATGCAACGACACGACACAGTCAGTATTGGATCAAGCATCAAAGACGGTGCATAAGCTGCATTCGACATGACCCAGTCGGTGTTGCATCACACTCCACGGACGGTGCCCTGTAAGGTTACGCGGTTATTCGACACGACTGGATGCAACGTGGATTTTGCGTAACCTTATCGGCTCCTGGTTACGCGATTCAACGACACAACCGGATGCATGGGGATTTTGTGTCACAGACTCTGTGCGTAACCCAGTCGGTGATGCACGTACCATACAAAACGGATGGTGCGTCGTCGAAACGTGCGTAACCAAGCAGGATGGTGCGTCGAATCAGAATGCAGCGTGGATTTTGCGTAACCGTCATGTGCGTAACCCAGTCGGTATTGCACGCGCCATGTGATGGTGCGTCGCCAAACCGTGCGTAACCAAGCTGGAGCAGGTGACGCGTAGAATAGACACGACCGGATACAGTGTGGATTTTGCGCAACTGATCAGTGCGTAACCCAGTCAGTGTTGAGCCATGCAGCTAGCCGTCTTAAAGGTGCGTAACCTACTACATGCTTAACCGAGTCGGTGTTGCATCAAGCAGCACGGACGGTGTGTAAGCTGCATTCAACACAATCGGATGCAGCGTGGATTTTGCATAACATTATCAGCCCCAGGTTACGTGATGTAACGACACGACCGGATGCATGGGGATTTTGCGTGACAGACTCCGTGCGTAACCCAGTTGGTGATGCACGCACCATGGAGAACAGATGGTGCGTCGCTCAAACGTGCGTAACCGAGCAGGATGGTGCATCGAATCAGAATGCAGCGTGGATTTTGCGTAACCGTCTCGGTGCGTAACCCACTCGGTGATACACGTGCCATGGGATGCTGCGTCGCTGAACCGTGCGTAACCGAGCTGGAGCAGGTGACACGTAGAATCGACACGACTGATCAGTGTGTAACCTAGTCAATGTTGAGCCATGCAGCCAGCCGTCTTAATGGTGCGTAACCTACTACATGCTTAATCGAGTCGGTGTTGCATCAAGCAGCACAGACGGTGTGTAACCTCTGCATGTTATGCGCTGATTCGACACGACCCAGTTGGTGTTGCATCAAGCAGCACGGATGGTGCATAACTTCTTGTGGTTACGCACTGATTCGACACGACCCAGTCGGTGTTGCATCTATAGAGTAGCACGGACAGTGCGTAACCAGTGCAGGTTACACGCTGAATCGACACGACCGGATCTAGCATGGATTTTGTGTAACCTTTGCGGGTTTAGGTTACGTCATGCAATGACACGACCCAGTCAGTGTTGTATCTAGCATCAAGGACGGTGCGTAAGCTGCATTCGACACGACCCAGTCGGTGTTGCATCAATCAAGCAGCATGAACGGTGCGTAACCAGTGCAGGTTACGCGCTGAATCGACAAGACCGGATGCAGCGTGCATTTTGCGTAACCTTTGGAGGTTTAGGTTACGCGATGCAACGACACAACCCAGTCAGTGTTGGATCAAGAATCAACGACGGTGCGTAAGCTGCATTCGACACGACCCAGTCGGTGTTGCATCAATCATGCAGCACGGACGGTGCGTAACCAGTGCAGGTTACGAGCTGAATAACACGGCCGGATGCAGTGTGGATTTTGCGCAACCCATTAGTGCGTAACCCAGTCAGTGTTGAGCCATGCAGCTAGCCGTCTTAAAGGTGCATAACCTACTACGTGCTTAACCGATTACTTGTTGCATTAAGCAGCACGGATGGTGCGTAACCTCTGCATGTTACGCGCTGATTCGACACGACCCAGTCGGTGTTGCATTAAGCAGCACAGATGGTGTGTAACCTCTTGTGGTTACGTGCTGATTCGACACGACCCAGTCGGTGTTGCATCAATCAAGCAGCACAAACGATGCGTAACCAGTGCAGGTTACGGGCTGAATTAACACGACCGGATGCAGCGTGGATTTTGCATAACCTTTGCGGGTTAAAGTTACGCGATGCAACGACACGACCCAGTCAGTGTTGAATCAAGCGTCAAGGACGGTGCGTAAGCTGCATTCAACACGACCGGATGCAGCGTGGATTTTGCGTAACTTTATCGGCCCCAGGTTACGTGATGCAATGACACGACCGGATGCATGGGGATTTTGCGTGACAGACTCCATGCGTAACCTAGTCGGTGATGCACGCACCATGCAGAACGGATGGTGCATCACCGAAACGTGCGTAACCGAGCAGTATGGTGCATCGCCGAAACATGCGTAACCCAGTCGGTGATGCACGCGCCATGGAATGCTGCGTTGCCGAACCGTGTGTAACCGAGCTGGAGTAGGTGACGCATATAATCGACACGACTGATCAGTGTGTAACCCAGTCAGTGTTGAGCCATGCAGCTAGCCGTCTTAAAGGTGCGTAACCTACTACGTGCTTTACCGAGTCGGTGTTGCATCAAGAAGCACAGATGGTGCGTAACTTCTTGTGGTTACACGCTGATTTGACACGACCCAGCCGGTGTTGCATTTATCAAGCAGCATGGACGGTGCGTAGCCAGTGCAGGTTACGCGCTGAATCGACACGACCGGATGCAGCGTGGATTTCGCGTAACCTTTGCTGGTTTAGGTTACACGATGCAACGACATGACCCAGTCAGTGTTGGATCAAGCATCAAGGACAGTCTGTAAGCTACATTCGACACGACCCAGTCGGTGTTGCATCAATCAAGCAGCACGGACGGTGCGTAACCAGTGCAGGTTACGCGCTGAATCGACACGACTGGATGCAGCGTGGATTTTGCATAACCTTGTGGGTTTAGGTTACGTGATGCAACGACACGACCTAGTCAGAGTTGGATCAAGTATCAAGGACGGTGCGTAAGCTGCGTTCGACACGACCCAGTCGGTGTTGCATCACACTCCACGGACAGTGCCTTGTACAAGTTACGCGCTGATTCTACACGACCGGATGCAGCATAGATTTTGCATAACCTTATCGGCTCTAGGTTACGCGATGCAACGCCACGAGCGGATGCATGGGGATTTTGCATGACAGACTCCGTGCGTAACCCAGTTGGTGATGCACGCACCATACAGAACGGATGGTGCGTCGCCGAAACATGCGTAGCCGAGCAGGATGGTGCGTCGAATAAGAATGTAGTGTGGATTTTGCGTAACCATCACGGTGTGTAATCCAGTCGGTAATGCACGTGCCAGGTGATGGTGCGTCGCCGAACCGTGCGTAACCAAGCTGGTGCATCGCCGAAACATGCGTAACCGAGCAGGATGGTGCGTCGAATCAGAATGCAGCATGGATTTTGCGTAACCGTCTCCGTGCGTAACCCAGTCGGTGATGCACGCGCCATGGGGTGCTACGTTGCCGAACTGTGCATAACCGAGCTAGAGCAAGCGACGCGTATGATCGACATGACTGATCAATGCGTAACCCAGTCAGTGTTGAGCCATGCAGCCAACCGTCTTAAAGGTGTGTAACCTACTACGTGCTTTACCGAGTCGGTGTTGCATCAAGCAGCACAGATGGTGCGTAACTTATTGTGGTTACACGCTGATTTGACACGACCCAGCCGGTGTTGCATTTATCAAGCAGCACGGACGGTGCGTAGCCAGTGTAGGTTACGCGCTGAATCGACACGACCGGATGCAGCATGGATTTTGCGCAACCTTTGCGGGTTTAGGTTACGCGATGCAACGACACGACCCAGTCAGTGTTGGATCAAGCATCAAGGACGGTGCATAAGCTGCATTCGACACGACCCAGTCGGTGTTGCATCAATCAAGCAGCACGGACGGTGCGTAACCAGTGCAGGTTACGCGCTTAATCGACACGACCGGATGCAGCATGGATTTTGCGTAACCTTGCGGGTTTATGTTATGTGATGCAATGACACGACCCAGTCAGAGTTGGATCAAGCATCAAGGACGGTGCGTAAGCTGCATTCGACACGACCCAGTCGGTGTTGCATCACACTCCACGGACGGTGCCCTGTACAGGTTACGCGCTGATTCTACACGACCGGATGCAGCATGGATTTTGCATAACCTTATCGGCTCTAGGTTACGCGATGCAACACCACGATCGGATGCATGGTGATTTTGCGTGGCAGACCTCATGCGTAACCCAGTCGGTGATGCACACACCATACAGAACGGATGGTGCGTCACCGAAACATGCGTAACCGAGCAGGATGGTGCGTCGAATAAGAATGCAGCGTGGATTTTGCGTAACCGTCACGGTGTGTAACCCAGTCGGTAATGCACGTGTCAGGTGATGGTGCGTCGTCGAATCGTGCGTAACCGAGCTGGTGCGTCGCTGAAACATGCATAACCGAGCAGGATGGTGCGTCGAATCAGAATGCAGTGTGGATTTTGCGTAACCGACACGGTGCGTAACCCAGTCGGTAATGCACGCGCCATGTGATGGTGCGTCGCCGAACCGTGCAAAACCGAGCTGGGCAGGTTACACATAGAATCAACACGACCGATCAGTGCATAACCTAGTCAGTGTTGAGCCATGCAGCCAACCATATTAAAGGTGTGTAACCTAATACGTGCTTAACCGAGTCAGTGTTGCATCAAGCAGCACGGACGGTGCGTAACCTCCGCATGTTACGCGCTGATTCGACACGACCCAGTCGGTGTTACATCAAGCAGCACGGATGGTGCGTAACCTCTTGTGGTTACGTGCTGATTCGACACGATCCAATCGTTGTTGCATCCATCAAGCAGCACGGACGGTGCGTAACCAGTGGAAGTTACGTGCTGAATCGACACGACCGGATGCAGCGTGGATTTTGCGTAACGTTTCGGGTTTAGGTTACGCGATGCAACGACACAACCCAGTCAGTGTTGGATCAAGCATTAAGGATGGTGCGTAAGCTGCATTAGACACGGCCAGATGCAGCGTTGATTTTGCGTAACTTTATCGGCCCCAGGTTACGCGATGCAACAACACGACCGGATGCATTGGGATTTTGCGTGACAGACTCTGTGCGTAACCCAGTCGGTGATGCATGCACCATGCAGAACGGATGGTGCATCACCGAAACGTGCGTAACCGAGCAGGATGGTGCATCGAATCAGAATGCAGCGTGGATTTTGCGCAACTGACACGGTGCGTAACCCAGTCGGTAATGCACGCGTCATGAGATGGTGCGTCGCTGAACTGTGCATAACCGAGCTGGAGCAGGTGACGTGTAGAATCAACACGACCAATCAGTGCGTAACCCAGTCAGTGTTGAGCCATGCAGCCAGCTGTCTTAAAGGTGCATAACCTACTACGTGCTTAACCGAGTCGGTGTTGCATCAAGCAGCACGGACGGTGCGTAACCTCTGCATGTTACGCGCTGATTCGACACGACCCAGTCGATGTTACATCAAGCAGCATGGATGGTGCGTAACCTCTTTTGGTTACGTGCTGATTCGACATGACCTAGTCGTTGTTGCATCAATCAAGCATAATGGACGGTGCGTAACCAGTGCAGGTTACACGCTGAATCGAAAGGACAGGATCCAGCATGGATTTTGCGTAACCTTTGCGGGTTTAGGTTACGCGATGCAACGGCACGACCCAGTCAGTGTTGGATCAAGCATCAAGGACGGTGTGTAAGCTATATTCCACGTGACCGGACGCAGCGTGGATTTTGCCTAACTTTATCGGCCCTAGGTTACGCGACGTAACGACACGACCGGATGCATGGGGATTTTGCGTGACAGACTCCGTGCGTAAAACCAGTCAGTGATGCACGCACCATGTAGAACGGATGGTGCATCACCGAAATGTGTGTAACCGAGTAGGATGGTGCGTCAAATCAGAATGCAGCGTGGATTTTGCGTAACCGTCTCGGTGTGTAACCCAGTCGGTGATGCACGCACCATGGGATGCTGCATCGTCGAACCATGCGTAACCGAGCTGGTTCAGGTGACACGTAGAATGGACACGACCGATCAGTGCGTAACCCAGTCAGTGTCGAGCCATGTAGCCAGCCATCTTAAAGGTGCGTAACCTACTACGTGCTTAACCGAGTCGGTGTTGCTTCCAGCAGCACGGACGATGCGTAATCTCTACATGTTACACGCTAATTCGACACGACCCAGTTGGTGTTGCATCAAGGAGCACGGATGGTGCGTAACCTCTTGTGGTTACGTGCTGATTCGACACGACCCAGTCGTTGTTGCATCAATCAAGCAGCACGGACGGTGCGTAACCAGTGCGGGTTACACATTGAATCGACACGACCAGATGCAGCGTGGATTTTGCGTAACCTTTGCGGGTTTAGGTTACGCGATGCAACGACACGACCTAGTCAATGTTGGATCAAGCATCAAGGAAGGTGCGTAAGCTGCATTCGACACGACCCAGTCGGTGTTGCATCACACTCCGCGGACGGTGCCATGTACAGGTTATGCGCTGATTCGACACGACCGGATGCAGTGTGGATTTTGCGTAACCTTAACGGCTCCAGGTTACGCGATGCAACGACATGACCGGATGCATGGGGATTTTGCATGACAGACTCCGTGCGTAACCCAGTCGGTGATGCATGCACCATACAGAATGGATGGTGCGTCGCCGAAACGTGCATAACCAAGCAGGATGGTGCGTAGAATCAGAATGCAGCATGGATTTTGCGTAACCGTCACGATGCGTAACCCAGTCGGTAATGCACGCGCCATGTGATGGTGCGTCGCCGAACCGTGCGTAACCGAGCTGGTGCGTCGTCGAAACGTGCGTAACCGAGCAGGATGGTGCGTCGAATCAGATTGCAGCGTGGATTTTGCGTAACCGTAACGATGCGTAACCCAGTCGGTAATGCACACGCCATGTGATGGTGCGTCGCCGAACTGTGCGTAACCGAGCTGGAGCAGGTGACGCGTAGAATCAACACGACCAGATGCAGTGTGGATTTTGCACAACTGATCAGTGCGTAACCCAGTCAGTGTTGAGCAATGCAGCCAGCCGTCTTAAAGGTGCGTAACCTACTATGTACTTAACCGAGTTGGTGTTGCATCAAGCAGCACGGACGGTGCGTAACCTCTACATGTTACGCGCTGATTCGACACGACCTAGTCGGTGTTGCATCAAGCAGCACGGATGGTGCGTAACCTCTTGTGGTTACGTGCTGATTTGACACGACCCAGTCGGTGTTGCATCAATCAAGCAGCACGGACGGTGCGTAACCAGTGCAGGTTACGCGTTGAATCGACACGACCGGATGCAGCGTGGATTTTGCGTAACCTTTCCGAGTTTAGGTTACGCGATGCAACAACACGACCGAGTCAGTGTTGGATCAAGCATCAAGGACGGTGCGTAAGCTGCATTCGACACGACCGGATGCAGCATGGATTTTGCGTAACTTTATCGGCCCCAGGTTACGCGATGCAACGACACGACCGGATACATGGGGATTTTGTGTGACAGACTCCGTGCGTAACCCAGTCGGTGATGCACGCACCATGCAGAATAGATGGTGCGTCACCGAAATGTGCGTTACCGAACAGGATGGTGCGTCGAATCAGAATGCAGCGTGGATTTTTCGTAACCGTCTCGGTGTGTAACCCAGTCGGTGATGCACGCGACATGGGATGCTGCGTCGTCGAACCGTGCGTAACCGAGTTGGTTCAGGTGATGCGTAGAATCGACACGACCGATCAGTCCGCAACCCAGTCAGTGTCGAGCCATGCAACCAGCCATCTTAAAGGTGCGTAACCTACTACGTGCTTAATCGAGTCGGTGTTGCATCAAGCAGCACGGACGATGCGTAAACTCTGCATGTTATGCGCTGATTCGACACAACCCAGTTGGTGTTGCATCAAGCAGCACGGATGGTGTGTAATTTCTTGTGGTTACACGCTGATTCGACACGACCCAGTCGGTGTTGCATCTATCAAGCAGCACGGACGGTGCGTAACCAGTGTAGGTTACGCGCTGAATCGACACGACTGGATGCAGCGTGGATTTTGCGTAATCTTTGCGGGTTTATGTTATGCGATGCAACAACACGACCCAGTCAGTGTTGGATCATGCATCAAGGACGGTGTGTAAGCTGCATTCGACACGACCCAGTCGGTGTTGCATCACACTCCACGGACGGTGCTATGTACAGGTTACGTGCTGATTCGGCATGACCGGATGCCGTGTGGATTTTGCATAACCTTATCGGCTCCAGGTTACGCGATGCCACGACACGACCGGATGCATGGGGATTTTGCGTGACAGACTCCGTGTGTAACCCAGTCGCTGATGCACGCACCATAAAGAATGGATGGTGCGTCGCCGAAACATGCGTAACCGAGCAGGACGATGCGTCGAATCAGAATGCAGCGTGGATTTTGCGTAACTGTCACAGTGCGTAACCCAGTCGGTAATGCACACGCCATGTGATGGTGCATCGCCGAATCGTGCGTAACCGAGCTGGTGCGTCGCCGAAACGTCCATAACCGAGCAGGATGGTGCGTCGAATCAGATTGCAGCGTGGATTTTGCGTAACCGTCAATATGCGTAACCCAGTCGGTAATGCACGCGCCATGTGATGGTGTGTCGCCGACCGTGCGTAACCGAGCTGGAGCAGGTGACGCGTAGAATCAACACGACCGGATGCAGTGTGGATTTTGTGCAACCGATCAGTGCATAACCCAGTCAGTGTTGAGCCTTGTAGCCAGCCGTCTAAAAGGTGCGTATCCTACTACGTGCTTAACCGAGTCGGTGTTGCATCAAGCAGCACGGACGGTGCGTAACCTCTGCAAGTTATGCGCAGATTCGACACGACCCAGTCGGTGTTGCATCAAGCAGCACGGATGGTGCGTAACCTCTTGTGGTTACGTGCTGATTTGACACGACCCAGTCGGTGTTGCATCAATCAAGCAGCACGGACGGTGCGTAACCAGTGTAGGTTACGCGCTGAATCGGCATGACCGGATGCAGCGTGGATTTCGCGTAACCTTTGCGGGATTAGGTTACGTGATGCAACGACATGACCCAGTCAGTGTGGATCAAGCATCAAGGATGGTGCGTAAGCTGCATTCGACACGACCGGATGCAGCGTGAATTATGCGCAACCGATCAGTGCGTGACCCAGTCAGTGTTGAACCATGTAGCCAGCCGTCTTAAAGGTGCGTATCCTACTACGTGCTTAACCGAGTCGGTGTTGCATCAAGCAGCACGGACGGTGCGTAACCTCTGCATGTTACGCGCTGATTCGACACGACCCAGTCGGTGTTGCATCAAGCAGCACGGATGGTGCGTAACCTCTTGTGGTTACATGTTGATTCGACATGACCTAGTCGGTGTTGCATCAATCAAGCAGCACGGACGGTGCGTAACCAGTGCAGGTTACGCGCTGAATCGACACGACCGGATGCAGCGTGGATTTTGCGTAACCTTTGCGGGTTTAGGTTACGTGATGCAACGACACGACCCAGTCAGTGTTGGATCAAGCATCAACGACGGTGCGTAAGCTGCATTCGACGCGACACAGTCGGTGTTGCATCAATCAAGCAGCACGGACGGTGCGTAACCAGTGTAGGTTACGCGTTGAATCGACACGACCAGATGCAGCGTGGATTTTGCGTAACCTTTCTGGGTTTAGGTTACGCGATGCAATGACACGACCCAGTCAGTGTTGGATTAAGCATCAAGGACGGTGCGTAAGCTGCATTTGACACGACCAGATGCAGCGTGGATTTTGCGTAACTTTATCGGCCCCAGGTTACAGGATGCAATGACACGACCGGATGCATGGGGATTTTGTGTGACAGAACCCATGCGTAACCTAGTCGGTGATGCACGCACCATGCAGAACGGATGGTGCGTCGCCAAAACGTGCGTTACCGAGCAGGATGGTGCGTCGAATCAGAATGCAGCGTGGATTTTGCGTAACCGTCTCGGTGCGTAACCCAGTCGGTGATGCACGCGCCATGGGATGCTCTGTCATCGAACCGTGCGTAACCGAGCTGGTTCAGGTGATGTGTAGAATCGACACGACCGATCAGTGCGTAACCCAGTCAGTGTCGAGCCATGCAGCCAACCGTCTTAAAGGTGCGTAACCTACTACGTGCTTAATCGAGTCGGTGTTTCATCAAGCAGCACGGACGATGCGTAAACTCTGCATGTTACGCGCTGATTCGACACAACCCAGCTGTTGTTGCATCAAGCAGCACGGATGGTGCATAACCTCTTGTGGTTACGTGCTGATTCGACATGACCTAGTCGGTGTTGCATCAATCAAGCAGCACGGACGGTGCGTAACCAGTGCAGGTTACGCGCTGAATGGACACGACATGATGCAGCATGGATTTTGCGTAACCTTTGTGGGTTTAGGTTACGTGATGCAACGACACGACCCAGTCAGTGTTGGATCAAGCATCAAGGACGGTGCGTAAGCTGCATTCAACACGACACAGTCGGTGTTGCATCAATCAAGCAGCACAGACGGTGCGTAACCAGTGCAGGTTACGAGCTGAACGACATGACCGGATGCAGCATGGATTTTGCGTAACCTTTGTGGGTTTAGGTTACGCGATGCAACGACGCGACCCAGTCAGTGTTGGATGAAGCATCAAGGGCGGTGTGTAAGCTGCATTCGACACGACCCAGTCGGTGTTGCATCACACTCCACGGACGGTACCCTGTACAGGTTACACGCTGATTCAACACGACTTAATGCAGCGTGGATTTTGCGTAACCTTATCGGCTCCAGGTTACGTGATGCAACGACACGACCGAATGCATGGGAATTTTGCGTGACAGACTCCATGCATAACCCAGTCAGTGATGCATGCACCATACAAAATGGATGTTGCATTGCCAAAATGTACGTAACCGAGCAGGATGGTGCGTCGAATCAGAATGCAGCGTGGATTTTGCGTAACCGTCACGGTGCGCAACCCAGTCGGTAATGGATGCGCCATGCGATGTTGCTTCGCCGAACCGTGCATAACCGAGCTGGTGTATCACCGAAACATGCGTAACCGAGTAGAATGGTGCGTCGAATTGGAATGCAGTGTGGCTTTTGCGTAACCGTCACGGTGCGTAACCCAGTTGGTAATGCACGCGCCATGTGATGGTGCGTCGCTGAACCGTGCGTAACCGAGCTAGAGCAGGTGACGCGTAGAATCGACACAACCGATCAGTGTGTAACCCAGTCAGTGTTGAGCCATACAGCCAGCCGTCTTAACGGTGCGTAACCTACTACGTGCTTAACCGAGTCGGTGTTGCATCAAGCAGCACTGACGGTGCGTAGCCTCAGCATGTTACGCACTAATTCGACACGACCCAGTCGGAGTTGCATCAAGCAGCACGGATGGTGCGTAACCTCTTGTGGTTACGGGCTGATTCGACATGACCTAGTCGGTGTTTCATCAATCAAGCAGCACGGACGGTGCGTAACCAGTGCAGGTTACACGCTGAATCGACACGACCGGATGCAGCGTGGATTTTGCGTAACCATTGCGTGTTTAGGTTACGCGATGCAACGACACGACCCAGTCAGTGTTGGATTAAGCATCAAGGACGGTGCGTAAGCTGCATTCGACACAACCCAGTCGGTGTTGCATCAATCAAGCAACACGCACGGTGGGTAACCAGTGTAGGTTACGAGCTAAACGACACGACCAGATGCAGTGTGGATTTTGCGTAACCTTTGCGGGTTTAGGTTACGTGATGCAACGACGCGACCCAGTCAGTGTTGGATCAAGCATCAAGGATGGTGCGTAAGCTGCATTCGACACGACCCAGTCGGTGTTGCATCACACTCCACGGATGGTGCCCTGTACAGGTTAGGCGCTGATTCGACACGACCGGATGCAGCGTGGATTTTGCGTGACCTTATCAGCTCCAGGTTACGCGATGCAACGACACGACCGGATGCATGGGGATTTTGTGTGACAGACTCTGTGCATAACCCAGTCGGTGATGCACGCACCATACAGAACGGATGGTGTGTCGCCGAAACGTGCGTAACCGAGCAGTATGGTGCGTCAAATCAGAATGCAGCGTGGATTTTGCATAACCGTCATGGTGCGTAACCCAGTCGGTAATGCATGCGCCATGTGATGTTGCGTCGCTGAACCATGCGTAACAGAGCTGGTACGTCACCGAAACGTGCGTAACCGAGCAGGATAGTGCGTCGAATCAGAATGCAGCATGGATTTTGTGTAACCGTCACGGTGCGTAACCCAGTCGGTAATGCACGCGCCATGTGAGGGTGCATCACCGAACCGTGCGTAACTGAGCTGGAGCAGGTGACGCGTAGAATCGACACGACCGATCAGTGCGTAACACAGTCAGTGTTGAACCATGCAGCTAGCCGTCTTAAAGGTGCGTAACCTACTACGTGCTTAACCGAGTCGGTGTTGCATCAAGTAGCACGGACGGTGCGTAACCTCAGCATGTTATGCCCTGATTCGACACGACCCAGTCTGTGTTGCATCAAGCAGCACGGATGGTGTGTAACCTCTTGTGGTTACGTGCTGATTCGACACGACCTAGTCAGAGTTGCATCAATCAAGCAGCACGGATGGTGCGTAACCAGTGCAGGTTACGCGCTGAATCGACACGACCGGATGCAGCATGGATTTTGCGTAACCATTGCGTGTTTAGGTTACGCGATGCAACGACATGACTCAGTCAGTGTTGGATCAAGCATCAAGGACGGTGCGTAAGCTGCATTCAACATGACCCAGTCGGTGTTGCATCAAGCAAACAGCACGGACGGTGTGTAACCAGTGCAGGTTACGAGCTGAATGACACGACCGGATGCAGCGTGGATTTTTGCGTAACCTCTGCATGTTACGCGCTAATTCGACACGACCCAGTCGGTGTTGCATCAAGCAGCATGGATGATGCGTAACCTCTGCATGTTACGCGCTGATTCGACATGACCCAGTCGGTGTTGCATCGAGCAGCATGGATGATGCATAACCTCTGCATGTTACGCGCTGATTCGACACGACCCAGTTGGTGTTGCATCAAGTAGGACGGATGGTGCGTAACCTCTTGTGGTTATGCGCTGAATCGACACGACCGGATGCGGCGTGGATTTTGTGTAACCTTTGCGGGTTTAGGTTACGCGATGCAACGACACGACCCAGTCAGTGTTGGATCAAGCATCAAGGACGGTGCGTAAGCTGCATTCGACACGACCGGATGCAGCGTGGATTTTGCGTAACTTTATCGGCCCCAGGTTATGCGATGCAATGACACGACCGGATGCCTGGGGATTTTGTGTGACAGACTCCGAGCGTCACCCAGTCGGTGCGTTGCCAAAATGTGCGTAACCGAGCAGGATGGTGCGTTGAATCAGAATGCAGCGTGGATTTTGCGTAACCTTCTCGGTGCGTAACCCAGTCAGTGATGCACGCGCCATGGGATGCTACGTCACCGAACCGTGCGTACCCGAGCTGGTTCAGGTGACGCGTAGCAATCGACACAACCGATCAGTGTGTAACCCAGTCAGTGTCGAGCCATGCAGCCAGCCGTCTTAAAGGTGCGTAACCTACTACGTGCTTAACCGAGTCGGTGTTGCATCAATCAAGCAGCACGGACGGTGCGTAACCAGTGTAGGTTACGTGCTGAATCGACACGACCGGATGTAGCGTGGATTTTGCGTAACCTTTGCGGGCGTGGATTTTGCGTAACCTTTGCGGGTTTAGGTTACATGATGCAATGACATGACCCAGTCAGTGTTGGATCAAGCATCAAGGACAGTACGTAAGCTGCATTCGACACGACCCAGTCGGTGTTGCATCAATCAAGCAGCACGGACAGTGCGTAACCAGTGCAGGTTACGAGCTGAACGACACGACCAGATGCAGCGTGGATTTTGTGTAACCTTTGCGGGTTTAGGTTACGTGATGCAACGACATGACCCAGTCAGTGTTGGATCAAGCATCAAGGACAGTGTGTAAGATGCATTCGGCACGACCCAGTCGGTGTTGCATCAATCAAGCAGCACGGACGGTGCGTAACCAGTGCAGGTTATGAGCTGAACGACACGACCGGATGCAGCGTGGATATTGCGTAACCTTTGCGGGTTTAGGTTACGCGATGCAACGACACGACCCAGTAAGTGTTGGATCAAGCATCAAGGACAGTGCGTAAGCTGCATTTGACACGACCCAGTCGGTGCACTCCACAGACGGTGCCCTGTATAGGTTACGCTCTGATTTGACACGACCGGATGCAGCGTGGATTTTGCGTCACCTTATCGGCTCTAGGTTACGCGATGCAACGATACGACCAGATGCATGGGGATATTGTGTGACAGACTCCGTGCGTAACCCAGTTGGTGATGCACGCACCATACAGAACGGATGGTGCGTCGCCGAAACATGCGTAACCGAGCAGGATGGTGCGTCGAATCAGAATGCAGCACGGATTTTGCGTAACCGTCACGGTGCGTAACCGAGTCGGTAATGCACGCGCCATGTGATGGTGCGTCGCTGAACCGTGCGTAACTGAGCTGGAGCAGGTGACGCGTAGAATCGACACGACCGAACAGTGCGTAACCCAGTCAGTGTTGAGCCATGCAGCCAGCCGTCTTAAAGGTGCGTAACCAACTACGTGCTTAACCGAGTCGGTGTTGCATCAAGCAGCATGAATGGTGCGTAACCTCTACATGTTGCGCGCTGATTCTACACGACCCAGTCGGTGTTGCATCAAGCAGCATGGATGGTGCATAACCTCTATTGGTTATGTGCTGATTCGACACGACCCAGTTGGTGTTGCATCAATCAAGCAGCACAGACGGTGCGTAACCAGTGCAGGTTACGCGCTGAATCAACACGACCGGATGCAGCGTGGATTTTGTGTAACCTTTGCAGGTTTAGGTTACGCAATGCAACGACACAACCCAGTCATTATTGGATCAAGCATCAAGGACGGTGCGTAAGCTGCATTCAACATGACCGGATGCAGCATGGATTTTGCGTAACATTATCGGCCCCAGGTTACGCGATGCAACGACACGACCGGATGCATGGGGATTTTGCGTGACAAACTCTGTGCGTAACCCAGTCGATGATGCACGCACCATACAGAACAGATGGTGCGTCACCGAAACGTGCGTAACCGAGCAGTATGGTGCGTCTAATCAGAATGCAGCGTGGATTTTGCATAACCGTCATGGTGCCTAACCCAGTCGGTAATGCATGCGCCATGTGATGTTGCGTCGCTGAACCATGCGTAACAGAGCTGGTACGTCACCGAAACGTGCGTAACCGAGCAGGATAGTGCGTCGAATCAGAATGCAGCGTGGATTTTGTGTAACCGTCACGGTGCGTAACCCAGTCGGTAATGCACGCGCCATGTGAGGGTGCATCACCAAACCGTGCGTAACTGAGCTGGAGCAGGTGACGCATAGAATCGACACGACCGATCAGTGCGTAACACAGTCAATGTTGAACCATACAGCCAGCCGTCTTAAAGGTGCGTAACCTACTACGTGCCTAACCGAGTCGGTGTTGCATCAAGTAGCATGGACGGTGCGTAACCTCAGCATGTTACGCCCTGATTCGACACGACCCAGTCTGTGTTGCATCAAGCAGCACGGATGGTGCGTAACCTCTTGTGGTTACGTGCTGATTCGACACGACCTAGTCAGAGTTGCATCAATCAAGCAGCACGGACGGTGCGTAACCAGTGCAGGTTACGCGCTGAATCGACACGACCGGTTGCAGCATGGATTTTGCGTAACCATTGCGTGTTTAGGTTACGCGATGCAACGACATGACTCAGTCAGTGTTGGATCAAGCATCAAGGATGGTGCGTAAGCTGCATTCAACATGACCCAGTCGGTGTTGCATCAATCAAGCAGCACGGACGGTGTGTAACCAGTGCAGGTTACGAGCTGAATGACACGACCGGATGCTGCGTGGATTTTGCGTAACCTTTGCGGGTTTTGGTTACGCGATGCAACGACATGAGCCAGTCAGTGTTGGGTCAAGCAACAAGGACGGTGCGTAAGCTGCATTCGACATGACCCAGTCGGTGTTGCATCACACTCCACGGACATTGCCCTGTACAGGTTACGTGCTTATTCGACACGACCGGATGCAGTGTGGATTTTGCGTAACCTTATCGGCTCCAGGTTACGCGATGCAACGACACGACCGGATGCATGGGAATTTTGCTTGACAGACTTCGTGCGTAACCCAGTCGGTGATGCACGCACCATACAAAATGGATGGAGCATCGCCGAAATGTGCGTAACCGAGCAGCATGGTGCGTCGAATCAGAATGCAGCGTGGATTTTGCGTAACCGTCACGGTGAATAACCCAGTCAGTAATGCAGGCGCCATGTGATGGAGCGTCGCCGAACTGTGCGTAACCGAGCTGGTGCGTCACTGAAACGTGCGTAACAGAGCAGGATGGTGTGTCGAATCAGAATGCAGTATGGATTTTGCGTTACTGTCACAGTGCATAACCCAGTCGGTAATGCACGCGCCATGTGATGGTGCGTCACCGAACCGTGCGTAATCTAGCTGGAGCAGGTGACGCGTAGAATCGACACGACCGGATGCACTGTGGATTTTGGGCAACCGATCAGTGCGTAGTCTAGTCAGTGTTAAGCCATGCAGCCAGCCGTCTTAAAGGTGCGTAACCTACTACGTGCTTAACCGAGTCGGTGTTGCATCAATCAAGCAGCACGGACGGTGCGTAACCAGTGCAGGTTACGTGCTGAATCGACACGACCGGATGTAGCGTGGATTTTGCGTAACCTTTGCGGGTTTAGGTTACATGATGCAATGACATGACCCAGTCAGTGTTGGATCAAGCATCAAGGACGGTACGTAAGCTGCATTCGACACGACCCAGTCGGTGTTGCATCAATCAAGCAGCACGGACGGTGCGTAACTAGTGCAGGTTACGAGCTGAACGACACGACCGGATGCAGCGTGGATTTTGTGTAACCTTTGCGGGTTTAGGTTACGTGATGCAACGACACGACCCAGTCAGTGTTGGATCAAGCATCAAGGACAGTGTGTAAGATGCATTCGGCACGACCCAGTCGGTGTTGCATCAATCAAGCAGCACGGACGGTGCGTAACTAGTGGAGGTTATGAGCAGAACGACACGACCGGATGCAGCGTGGATATTGCGTAACCTTTGCTGGTTTAGGTTACGCGATGCAACGACACGACCCAGTAAGTGTTGGATCAAGCATCAAGGACAGTGCGTAAGCTGCATTTGACACGACCCAGTCGGTGTTGCATCACACTCCACGGACGGTGCCCTGTATAGGTTACGCTCTGATTTGACACGACCGGATGCAGCGTGGATTTTGCGTCACCTTATCGGCTCTAGGTGACGCGATGCAACGATACGACCGGATGCATTGGGATTTTGCGTGACAGACTCCGTGCGTAACCCAATTGGTGATGCACGCACCATACAGAATGGATGGTGCATCGTCGAAACATGCGTAACCGAGCAGGATGGTGCGTCGAATCAGAATGCAGCACGGATTTTGCGTAACCGTCACGGTGCGTAACCGAGTCGGTAATGCACGCGCCATGTGATGGTGCGTCGCTGAACCGTGCGTAACTGAGCTGGAGCAGGTGACGCGTAGAAACGACACGACCAAACAGTGCGTAACCCAGTCAGTGTTGAGCCATGCAGCCAGCCGTCTTAAAGGTGCGTAACCAACTACGTGCTTAACCGAGTCGGTGTTGCATCAAGCAGCATGAATGGTGCGTAACCTCTGCATGTTGCGCGCTGATTCTACACGACCCAGTCGGTGTTGCATCAAGCAGCATGGATGGGGCATAACCTCTATTGGTTATGTGCTGATTCGACACGACCCAGTTGGTGTTGCATCAATCAAGCAGCACAGACGGTGCGTAACCAGTGCAGGTTACGCGCTGAATCAACACGACCGGATGCAGCGTGGATTTTGTGTAACCTTTGCAGGTTTAGGTTACGCAATGCAACGACACAACCCAGTCATTATTGGATCAAGCATCAAGGACGGTGCGTAAGCTGCATTCAACATGACCGGATGCAGCATGGATTTTGCGTAACATTATCGGCCCCAGGTTACGCGATGCAACGACACGACCGGATGCATGGGGATTTTGCGTGACAGACTCTGTGCGTAACCCAGTCGATGATGCACGCACCATACAGAACAGATGGTGCGTCACCGAAACGTGCGTAACCGAGCAGTATGGTGCGTCCAATCAGAATGCAGCGTGGATTTTGCATAACCGTCATGGTGCCTAACCCAGTCGGTAATGCATGCGCCATGTGATGTTGCGTCGCTGAACCATGCGTAACAGAGCTGGTACGTCACCGAAACGTGCGTAACCGAGCAGGATAGTGCGTCGAATCAGAATGCAGCGTGGATTTTGTGTAACCGTCACGGTGCGTAACCCAGTCGGTAATGCACGCGCCATGTGAGGGTGCATCACCAAACCGTGCGTAACTGAGCTGGAGCAGGTGACGCGTAGAATCGACACGACCGATCAGTGCGTAACACAGTCAGTGTTGAACCATGCAGCCAGCCGTCTTAAAGGTGCGTAACCTACTACGTGCCTAACCGAGTCGGTGTTGCATCAAGTAGCACGGACGGTGCGTAACCTCAGCATGTTACGCCCTGATTCGACACGACCCAGTCTGTGTTGCATCAAGCAGCACGGATGGTGCGTAACCTCTTGTGGTTACGTGCTGATTCGACACGACCTAGTCAGAGTTGCATCAATCAAGCAGCACGGACGGTGCGTAACCAGTGCAGGTTACGCGCTGAATCGACACGACCGGATGCAGCATGGATTTTGCGTAACCATTGCGTGTTTAGGTTACGCGATGCAACGACATGACTCAGTCAGTGTTGGATCAAGCATCAAGGACGGTGCGTAAGCTGCATTCAACATGACCCAGTCGGTGTTGCATCAATCAAGCAGCACGGACGGTGTGTAACCAGTGCAGGTTACGAGCTGAATGACACGACCGGATGCAGCGTGGATTTTGCGTAACCTTTGCGGGTTTAGGTTACGCGATGCAACGACACGAGCCAGTCAGTGTTGGATCAAGCAACAAGGACGGTGCGTAAGCTGCATTCGACACGACCCAGTCGGTGTTGCATCACACTCCACGGACATTGCCCTGTACAGGTTACGTGCTTATTCGACACGACCGGATGCAGTGTGGATTTTGCGTAACCTTATCGGCTCCAGGTTACGCGATGCAACGACACGACCGGATGCATGGGAATTTTGCTTGACAGACTTCGTGCGTAACCCAGTCGGTGATGCACGCACCATACAAAATGGATGGAGCATCGCCGAAATGTGCGTAACCGAGCAGCATGGTGCGTCGAATCAGAATGCAGCGTGGATTTTGCGTAACCGTCACGGTGAATAACCCAGTCAGTAATGCAGGCGCCATGTGATGGAGCGTCGCCGAACTGTGCGTAACCGAGCTGGTGCGTCACTGAAACGTGCGTAACAGAGCAGGATGGTGTGTCGAATCAGAATGCAGTATGGATTTTGCGTTACTGTCACAGTGCATAACCCAGTCGGTAATGCACGCGCCATGTGATGGTGCGTCGCCGAACCGTGCGTAATCTAGCTGGAGCAGGTGACGCGTAGAATCGACACGACCGGATGCACTGTGGATTTTGGGCAACCGATCAGTGCGTAATCTAGTCAGTGTTAAGCCATGCAGCCAGCCGTCTTAAAGGTGCGTAACCTACTACGTGCTTAACCGAGTCGGTGTTGCATCAATCAAGCAGCACGGACGGTGCGTAACCAGTGCAGGTTACGTGCTGAATCGACACGACCGGATGTAGCGTGGATTTTGCGTAACCTTTGCGGGTTTAGGTTACATGATGCAATGACATGACCCAGTCAGTGTTGGATCAAGCATCAAGGACGGTACGTAAGCTGCATTCGACATGACCCAGTCGGTGTTGCATCAATCAAGCAGCACGGACGGTGCGTAACTAGTGCAGGTTACGAGCTGAACGACACGACCGGATGCAGCGTGGATTTTGTGTAACCTTTGCGGGTTTAGGTTACGTGATGCAACGACACGACCCAGTCAGTGTTGGATCAAGCATCAAGGACAGTGTGTAAGATGCATTCGGCACGACCCAGTCGGTGTTGCATCAATCAAGCAGCACGGACGGTGCGTAACCAGTGGAGGTTATGAGCAGAACGACACGACCGGATGCAGCGTGGATATTGCGTAACCTTTGCGGGTTTAGGTTACGCGATGCAACGACACGACCCAGTAAGTGTTGGATCAAGCATCAAGGACAGTGCGTAAGCTGCATTTGACACGACCCAGTCGGTGTTGCATCACACTCCACGGACGGTGCCCTGTATAGGTTACGCTCTGATTTGACACGACCGGATGCAGCGTGGATTTTGCGTCACCTTATCGGCTCTAGGTTACGCGATGCAACGATACGACCGGATGCATGGGGATTTTGCGTGACAGACTCCGTGCGTAACCCAGTTGGTGATGCACGCACCATACAGAACGGATGGTGCGTCGCCGAAACATGCGTAACCGAGCAGGATGGTGCGTCGAATCAGAATGCAGCACGGATTTTGCGTAACCGTCACGGTGCGTAACCGAGTCGGTAATGCACGCGCCATGTGATGGTGCGTCGCTGAACCGTGCGTAACTGAGCTGGAGCAGGTGACGCGTAGAAACGACACGACCAAACAGTGCGTAACCCAGTCAGTGTTGAGCCATGCAGCCAGCCGTCTTAAAGGTGCGTAACCAACTACGTGCTTAACCGAGTCGGTGTTGCATCAAGCAGCATGAATGGTGCGTAACCTCTGCATGTTGCGCGCTGATTCTACACGACCCAGTCGGTGTTGCATCAAGCAGCATGGATGGGGCATAACCTCTATTGGTTATGTGCTGATTCGACACGACCCAGTTGGTGTTGCATCAATCAAGCAGCACAGACGGTGCGTAACCAGTGCAGGTTACGCGCTGAATCAACACGACCGGATGCAGCGTGGATTTTGCGTAACCTTTGCAGGTTTAGGTTACGCAATGCAACGACACAACCCAGTCATTATTGGATCAAGCATCAAGGACGGTGCGTAAGCTGCATTCAACATGACCGGATGCAGCATGGATTTTGCGTAACATTATCGGCCCCAGGTTACGCGATGCAACGACACGACCGGATGCATGGGGATTTTGCGTGACAGACTCCGTGCGTAACCCAGTCGGTGATGCACGTACCATGCAGAACGGATGGTGCATTGCCGAAACGAGCATAACCGAGCAGGATGGTCCGTCAAATCAGAATGCAGCGTGGATTTTGCCTAACCGTCACGGTGCGTAACCCAGTCGGTAATGCACGCACCATGTGATGGTGCGTCGCCGAACCGTGCGTAACCGAGCTGGTGCGTCGCCGAAACATGTGTAACCAAGCAGGATGGTGCGTCGAATAAGAATGCAGCGTGGATTTTGCGTAACCGTCACAGTGCGTAACCCAGTCGGTAATGCACGCGCCATGTGATGGTGCGTCGCCGAACCGTGCGTAACCGAGCTGGAGCAGGTGACGTGTAGAATCGACATGACCGATCAGTGCGTAACCCAGTCAGTGTTGAGCCATGCAGCCAGCCGTCTTAAAGGTGCGTAACCTACTACGTGCTTAACCGAGTTGGTGTTGCATCAAGCAGCACGGACAGTGCGTAACCTCTGCATGTTACGCGTTGATTCGACACGACCCAGTCGGTGTTGCATCAAGCAGCACGGACGGTGCGTAACCAGTCCGAAACGTGCATAATAGAGCAGGATGGTGTGTTGAATCAGAATGCAGCATGTATTTTGCGTGACCGTCACGGTGCATAACCCAGTCGGTAATGCACGCGCCATGTGATGGTGCTTCGCCGAACCGTGCGTAACCGAGCTGGAGCTGGTGACGCGTAGAATCGACACGACCGGATGCACTGTGGATTTTGGGCAACCGATCAGTGTGTAATCTAGTCAGTGTTAAGCCATGCAGCCAGCCGTCTTAAAGGTGCGCAACCTACTACGTGCTTAACCGAGTCGGCGTTGCATCAAGCAGCACGGACGGTGCGTAACCTCTGCATGTTACGCGCTGTTTCGACACGAACCAGTCGGTGTTGCATCAAGCAGCATTGACGATGCGTAACCTCTGCATGTTACGCGCTGATTCGACATGACCCAGTTGGTGTTGCATCAAGTAGGGCGGATGGTGCGTAACCTCTTGTGGTTACGCGCTGAATCAACATGACCGGATGCAGCGTGGATTTTGTGTAACCTTTGCGGGTATAGGTTACGTGATGCAATGACACGACCCAGTCAGTGTTGGATCAAGCATCAAGGACGGTGCGTAAGCTGCATTCGACACGATCGGATGCAGCGTGGATTTTGCGTAACCTTATCGGCCCTAGGTTATGTGATGCAACGACACGACTGGATGCCTGGGGATTTTGCGTGACAGACTCCGAGCGTCACCCAGTCAGTGATGCACGCACCATGCAGAATGGATGGTGCGTTGCCAAAATGTGCGTAACCGAGCAGGATGGTGCGTTGAATCAGAATGCAGCATGGATTTTACGTAACCGTCTCGGTGCGTAACCCAGTCGGTGATGCACGCGCCATGGGATGCGACATCGCCAAACCGTGCGTACTCGAGCTGGTTCAAGTGACGTGTAGAATCGACACGACCGATCAGTGCGTAACCCAGTCAGTGTCGAGCCATGCAGCCAGTCGTTTTAAAGGTGCGTAACCTACTACGTGCTTAACTGAGTCAGTGTTGCATCAATCAAGCAGCACTGTCGGTGCGTAACCAGTGCAGGTTACATGCTGAATCAACACGACCGGATGTAGCGTGGATTTTGCGTAACCTTTGCGGGTTTAGGGTACGCGATGCAATGACACGACCCAGTCAGTGTAGGATCAAACATCAAGGACGGTGCATAAGATGTATTCAACACGACCCAGTCGGTGTTGCATCAATCAAGCAACACAGACGGTGCGTAACCAGTGCAGGTTATGAGCTGAACGACACGACCGGATGCAGCGTGGATATTGCGTAACCTTTGCGGGTTTAGGTTACGCGATGCAATGACACCACCCAGTAAGTGTTGGATCAAGCATCAAGGATACTGCGTAAGCTGCATTCGACACGACCCAGTCGGTGTTGCATCACACTCCACGGACGGTGCCCTGTATAGGTTACGCTCTGATTTGACACGACCGGATGCAGCGTGGATTTTGCATAACCTTATCGGCTCCAGGTTACGTGATGCAACGATACGACCGGATGCATGGGGATTTTGCGTAACAGACTCCGTGCATAACCCAGTCGGTGATGCACGCACCATACAGAACGGATGGAGCGTCGCCGAAACGTGCGTAACCGAGCAGGATGGTGCGTCGAATCAGAATGCAGCGTGGATTTTGCGTAACCGTCACGGTGCGTAACCGAGTCGGTAATGCACGCGCCATGTGATGGTGCGTCGCCGAACCATGCGTAACTGAGCTGGAGCAGGTGATGCATAGAATCGACACGACCGAGCAGTGTGTAACCCAGTCAGTGTTGAGCCATGTAGCCAGCCATCTTAAAGGTGCGTAACCTACTACGTGCTTAACCGAGTCGGTGTTGCATCAAGCAGCACGAACGGTGCGTAACCTCTGCATGTTGCGCGCTGATTCTACACAACCCAGTTGGTGTTGCATCAAGCAGCACGGATGGTGCGAAACTTCTTGTGGTTACGCACTGACTTGACACAACACAGTCGGTGTTGCATCTATCAAGCAGCACAGACGATGCGTAACCAGTGCAGGTTACGTGCTGAATCGACACGACCGGATGTAGTGTGGATTTATCGTAACCTTTGCGGGTTTATATTTCGCGATGCAACGACACGACCCAGTCAGTGTTGGATCAAGCATCAAGGACGGTGCGTAAGCTGCATTCGGCACGACCCAGTCGGTGTTGCATCAATCAAGCAGCACGGACGGTGCATAACCAGTGCAGGTTATGAGCTGAACGACACGACCGGATGCAGCGTGGATAATGCGTAACCTTTGCGGGTTTAGGTTACGCGATGCAACGACACGACCCAGTAAGTGTTGGATCAAGCATCAAGGACAGTGCGTAAGCTGCATTCGAGATGACCCAGTCGGTGTTGCATCACACTCCACGGACGGTGCCCTGTATAGGTTATGCTCTGATCTGACACGACCGGATGCAGCGTGGATTTTGCGTAACCTTATCGGCTCCAATTTACGCGATGCAACGATACGACCGGATGCATGGGGATTTTGCATGACAGACTCTGTTTGTAACCCAGTCGGTGATGCACGCACCATACAGAACGGATGGTGCATCGCCGAAATGTGAGTTACCGAGCAGGATGGTGCGTCGAATCAGAATGCAGCGTGGATTTTGCGTAACCGACACGGTGCGTAACCGAGTCAGTAATGCACGCGCCATGTGATGGTGCGTCTCTGAACCGTGCGTAACTGAGCTGGAGCAGGTGATGCGTAGAATCGACACGACCGAATAGTGCGTAACCCAGTCAGCGTTGAGCCATGCAGCCAGCCGTCTTAAAGGTGCGTAACCTGTTACGTGCTTAACCGAGTCGGTGTTGCATCAAGCAGCACGAACGGTGCGTAACCTCTGCATGTTACGCGCTGATTCTACACGACCCAGTCGGTATTGCATCAAGGAGCACGGATGGTGCGTAACCTCTTGTGGTTACATGCTGATTCGACATGACCTAGTCGGCACTGCATCAATCAAGCAGCACGGACGGTGCGTAACCAGTGCAAGTTATGCGCTGAATCGACACGACCGGATGCAGCGTGGATTTTGTGTAACCTTTGCGGGTTTAGGTTACACGATGAAACGGCACGACCCAGTCAGTGTTGGATCAAGCATCAAGGACGGTGTCTATGCTGCATTCCACACGACCGGATGTAGCGTGGATTTTGCGTGACTTTATCGGCCCCAGGTTATGCGATGCAATGACACGACCGGATGCATGGGGATTTTGCATGACAGACTCCGTGCGTAACCCAATCGGTGATGCACGCACCATGCAGAACGGATGGTGTGTCACCAAAACGTGCGTAAGCGAGCAGGTTGGTGCGTCGAATCAGAATGTAGCGTGGATTTTGCGTAACCGTATCGGTGCGTAACCCAGTCGGTGATGCACGCGCCATGGGAACCTGCATCGTCGAACCGTGCGTAACCGAGGTGGTTCAGGTGACGCGTAGAATCGACACGACTGATCAGTGCGTAACCCAGTCAGTGTCGAGCCATGCAGCCAGCCTTCTTAAAGGTGCATAACCTACTACGTGCTTAACCGAGTCGGTGTTGCATCAAGCAGCACGGACGATGCGTAACCTCTGCATGTTATGCGCTGATTCGACACGACCCAGTTGGTGTTGCATCAAGCAGGACGGATCGTGCGTAACTTCTTGTGGTTACGCGCTGATTCGACACGACCTGTAACCTTTACGGGTTTAGGTTACCCAGTCGGTGTTGCATCAATCAAGCAGCACGGACGGTGCATAACCAGTGCAGGTTACGAGCTGAACGACACGACCGGATGCAGCGTGGATTTTGCGTAACCTTTGCCGGTTTAGGTTACGCGATGCAACGACACGACCCAGTCAGTGTTGGATCAAGCATCAAGGACGGCGCGTAAGCTGCATTTGACAGGACCCAGTCGGTGTTGCATCACACTCCATGGACGTTGCCCTGTACAGGTTACGCGCTGATTCGACACGACCGGATGCAGCGTAGATTTTGCGTAACCTTTGCGGGTTTAGGTTACGCAATGCAATGACACGACCCAGTCAGTGTTGGATCAAGCATCAAGGACGATGCGTAAGCTGCATTCGACACGACCGGATGCAACGTGGATTTTGCGTAACTTTATCGGCCCCAGGTTACGCGATGCAACGACACGACCGGATGCATGGGGATTTTGCATGACAGACTCCGTGCGTAACCCAATCGGCGATGCACGCACCATGCAGAACGGATGGTGCGTCACCGAAACGTGCGTAACCGAGCAGGATGGTGCATCGAATCAGAATGCAGCGTGGATTTTGCGTAACCGTCTCGGTGCGTAACCTAGTCGGTGATGCACGCGCCAAGGGATGCTGCGTCGTCGAACCATGCGTAACCGAGCTGGTTCAGGTGACGCGTAGAATCGACACGACCGATCAGTGCGTAACCCAGTCAGTGTCGAGCCATGCAGCCAGCCTTCTTAAAGGTGCATAACCTACTACGTGATTAACCGAGTCAGTGTTGCATCAAGCAGCACAGACGATGCGTAACCTCTGCATGTTACGTGCTGATTCCACACGACCCAGTTGGTGTTGCATCAAGCAGGACGGATCGTGCATAACTTCTTGTTGTTACGCGCTGATTCGACACGACCAGTAACCTTTGTGCGATTAGGTTACCCAGTCGGTGTTGCATCAATCAAGCAGCACGGACGGTGCGTAACTAGTGCAGGTTACGAGCTGAACAACACGACCGGATGCAGCGTGGATTTTGCATAACCTTTGCGGGTTTAGGTTACGCGATGCAACGACACGACCCAGTCAGTGTTGGATCAAGCATCAAGGACGGTGCGTAAGCTGCATTCGACACGACCCAGTCGGTGTTGCATCACACTCCACGGACGGTGCCCTGTACAGGTTACACGCTGATTCGACACGACCGGATGCAGCGTGGATTTTGCGTAACCTTATATGCTCCAGGTTACGCAATGCAACGACACGACCGGATGCATGGGGATTTTGCGTGACAGACTCCGTGCGTAACCCTGTTGGTGATGCACGCACCATACAGAACGGATGGTGCGTCACCGAAACATGTGTAACTGAGCAGGATGGTGCGTCGAATCAGAATGCAGTGTAGATTTTGCATAACCGTCACGGTGCGTAACCCAGTCGGTAATGCACGCCTCATGTGATGGTGCGTCACCGAACCGTGCGTAACCGAGCTGGTTCAGGTGACGCGTAGATTCGACACGACCGATCAGTGCGTAACACATTCGGTGTCGAGCCATGCAGCTAGCCGTCTTAAAGGTGCATAACCTACTACGTGCTTAACCGAGTCGGTGTTGCATCAAACAGCATAGACGATGCGTAACCTCTGCATGTTACGCGCTGATTCGACACGACCCAGTTGGTGTTGCATCAAGCAGGACGGATCGTGCATAACTTCTTGTGGTTACGCGCTGATTCGACACGACTCGTAACCTTTGTGCGATTAGGTTACCCAGTCGGTGTTGCATCAATCAAGCAGCACGGACGGTGCGTAACCAGTGCAGGTTACGAGCTGAACGACACGACCGGATGCAGCGTGGATTTTGCGTAACCTTTGCGGGTTTAGGTTACGCGATGCAACGATACGACCCAGTCATTGTTGGATCAAGCATCAAGGACGGTGCATAAGCTGCATTCGACACGACCCAGTCGGTGATGCATCACACTCCACAGACGGTGCCCTGTATAGGTTACGCGCTGATTCGACACGACTGGATGCAGCGTGGATTTTGCATAACCTTATATGGTCCAGGTTACGCAATGCAACGACACGACCGGATGCTTGGGGATTTTGCGTGACAGACTCCGTGCGTAACCCAGTTGGTGATGCACGCACCATACAGAACGGATGGTGCGTCGCCGAAACGTGCGTAACCGAGCAGGATGGTGCGTCGAATCAGAATGCAGTGTGTATTTTGCATAACCGTCACGGTGCGTAACCCAGTCGGTAATGCACGCGTCATGTGATGGTGCGTCACCGAACCGTGCGTAACCGAGCTGGTGCGTCACCGAAATGTGCGTAACCGAGCAGGATGGTGTATCGAATCAGAATGCAGCGTGGATTTTGTGTAACCGTCACGGTGCGTAACCCAGTCGGTAATGCACACGCCATGTGATTGTGCGTCGCCGAACCATGTGTAACCGAGCTGGAGCAGGTGACGCGTAGAATCGACATGACCGATCGGTGCATAACCCAGTTAGTGTTGAGCCATGCAGCCAGCCGTCTTAAAGGTGCGTAACCTACTACGTGCTTAACCGAGTCGGTGTTGCATCAAGCAGCATGGACGGTGCGTAACCTCTGCATGTTACGCGCTGATTCGACACGACCCAATCGGTATTGCATCAAGCAGCACATACGATGCGTAACCTATGCATGTTCCGCACTGATTCGACACGACCCAGTTGGTGTTGCATCAAGCAGGACGGATCGTGCGTAACTTCTTGTGGTTACGCACTGATTCGGCACGACCCATAACCTTTGCGGGTTTAGGTTACGTGATGCAACGACACAACCCAGTCAGTGTTGTATCAAGCATCAAGGACGGTGCGTAAGCTGCATTCGACTTGACCCAGTCGGTGTTGCATCAATCAAGCAGCATGGACGGTGCATAACTTGTGCAGGTTACGAGCTGAACGACACGACCGGATGCAGCGTGGATTTTGCGTAACCTTTGCGGGTTTAGGTTACACGATGCAACAACACGACCTAGTCAGTGTTGGATCAAGCATCAAGTACGGTGCGTAAGCTGCATTCGACACGACCCAGTCGGTGTTGCATCACATTCCATGGACGGTGCCCTGTATAGGTTACACGCTGATTCGACACGACCAGATGCTGCGTGGATTTTGCGTAACCTTATCTGCTCCAGGTTACGCAATGCAACGACATGACCGAATGCATGGGGATTTTGCGTGACAGACTCCGTGCGTAACCCAGTCGGTGATGCATGCACCATACAGAATGGATGGTGCGTCGCCAAAATGTGCGTAACCGAGCAAGATGGTGCGTCGAATCAGAATGCAGTGTGGATTTTGCGTAACCGTCACAGTGCGTAACCCAGTCGGTAATGCACGCGCCATGTGATGGTGCGTCACCGAACCGTGTGTAACCGAGCTGGTGCGTCACCGAAATGTGCGTAACCGAGCAGGATGGTGCATCGAATCAGAATGCAGCGTGGATTTTTTGTAACCGTCATGGTGCGTAACCCAGTCGGTAATGCACACGCCATGTGATGGTGCGTCGCCAAACCATGTGTAACCGAGCTGGAGCAGGTGACGCGTAGAATCGACACGACCGATCAGTGCATAACCCAGTCACTGTTGAGCCATGCAGCCAGCCGTCTTAAAGGTGCATAACCTACTACGTGCTTAACCGAGTCGGTGTTGCATCAAGCAGCACGGACGGTGCGTAACCTCTGCATGTTACGCGCTGATTCGACACGACCCAGTCGGTGTTACATCAAGCAGCACGGACGATGCGTAACTTATGCATGTTACGCACTAATTCGACACGACCCAGTTGGTGTTGTATCAAGCAGGACGGATCGTGCGTAACTTCTTGTGGTTATGCGCTGATTCGACACGACCCATAACCTTTGCGGGTTTAGGTTACGCGATGTAACGACACAACCCAATCAGTGTTGGATCAAGCATCAAGGACGGTGCGTAAGCTGCATTCGACACGACCCAGTCGGTGTTGCATCAATCAAGCAGCATAGACAGTGCGTAACCAGTGCAGGTTACGAGCTGAACGACACGACTGGATGCAACATGGATTTTGCGTAACCTTTGCGGGTTTAGGTTACACGATGCAACGACACGACCTGGTCAGTGTTGGATCAAGCATCAAGGACGGTGCGTAAGCTGCATTCGACACGACCCAGTCGGTGTTGCATCACACTCCATGGACGGTGCCCTGTACAGGTTATGCGCTGATTCGACACGACCGGATGCAGCGTGGATTTTACGTAACCTTATCTGCTCCAGGTTACGCAATGCAACGACACAACTGGATGCATGGGGATTTTGCGTGATAGACTCCGTGCGTAACCCAGTCGATGATGCACGCACCATACAGAATGGATGGTGCGTCGCTGAAACGTGCGTAACCGAGCAGGATGGTGCGTCGAATCAGAATGCAGTGTGGATTTTGCGTAACCGTCACAGTGCGTAACCCAGTCAGTAATGCATGCGCCATGTGATGGTGCGTCACCGAACCGTGCGTAACCGAGCTGGTGCGTCACCAAAACGTGCGTAACCGAGTAGGATGGTGCATCGAATCAGAATGCAGCGTGGATTTTGTGTAACCGTCACGGTGCGTAACCCAGTCGGTATTGCACACGCCATGTGATGGTGCGTCAGCGAACCAAGTGTAACCGAGCTGGAGCAGGTGACCCGTAGAATCGACACGACCGATCGGTGCGTAACCCAGTCAGTGTTGAGCCATGCAGCCAGTCGTCTTAAAGGTGCGTAACCTACTATGTGCTTAACCTAGTCGGTGTTGCATCAAGCAGCACGGACGCTGCGTAACCTCTGCATGTTATGCGCTGATTCGACACGACCCAATCGGTGTTGCATCAAGCAGGACGGACGATGCGTAACCTATGCATGTTATGCGCTGATTCGACACAACCCAGTTGGTGTTGCATCAAGCAGGACGGATCGTGTGTAACTTCTTGTGGTTACGCGCTGATTCGACACGACCCATAACCATTGCGGGTTTAGGATATGCGATGCAACGACACAACCCAGTCAGTGTTGGATCAAGCATCAAGGACGGTGCGTAAGCTGCATTCGACTTGACCCAGTCGGTGTTGCATCAATGAAGCAGCACGGACGGTGTGTAACCAGTGTAGGTTACGAGCTGAACGACACGACCGGATGCAGCGTGGATTTTGCGTAACATTTGCGGGTTTAGATTACGCGATGCAACAACACGACCCAGTTAGTGTTGGATCAAGCATCAAGTACGGTGCGTAAGCTGCATTCGACACGACCCAGTCGGTGTTGCATCACACTCCACGGACGGTGCCCTGTACAGGTTATGCGCTGATTCGACACGACCGGATGCAGCGTGGATTTTGCGTAACCTTATCTGCTCCAGGTTACACAATGCAACGACACGACCGGATGCATGGTGATTTTGCGTGACAGACTCCGTGCGTAACCCAGTCGGTGATGCACGCACCATACAGAACAGATGGTGCGTCGCCAAAATGTGCGTAACCGAGCTGGAGCAGCTGACGCGTAGAATCGACATGACCGATCAGTGCGTAACCCAGTCAGTGTTGAGCCATGCAGCCAGCTTTCTTAAAGGTGCGTAACCTACTACGTGCTTAACTGAGTCGGTGTTGCATCAAGCAGCACGGACGGTGTGTAACCTCTGCACGTTACGCGCTGATTCGGCACGACCCAGTCGGCGTTACATCAAGCTGCACGGGTGGTGTGTAACCTCTTGTGGTTATGTGCTGATTTGACATGACCCAGTCGGTGTTGCATCAATCGAGCAGCACGGACGGTGCGTAACCTGTGCAGGTTACGAGCTGAATGACACGACCGGATGTAGTGTGGATTTTGCGTAACCTTTGCGGGTTTAGGTTACGCAATGCAACAACAGGACCCAGTCAGTGTTGGATCAGGCATCAAGGACAGTGCGTAAGCTGCATTCGACACGACCCAGTCGGTGTTGCATCGCACTCCACGGACGTTTCCCTGTACAGGTTACGCGTTGATTTGACACGATCGGATGCAGTGTGGATTTTGCGTAACCTTTGCGGGTTTAGGTTACGTGATGCAACGACATGACCCAGTCAGTGTTGGATCAAGCATCAAGGATGGTGCGTAAGCTGCATTCGACAGGACCGGATGCAACGTGGATTTTGCGTAACTTTATTGGCCCTAGGTTACGCGATGCAACGACATGCCCGGATGCATGGGGATTTTGCGTGACAGACTCCGTGCGTAACCCAGTCAGTGAAGCACACACCATGCAGAACGGATGGTGCGTCGCCAAAACATGCGTAACCGAGCAGGATGGTGCGTCGAATCAGAATGCAGCGTGGATTTTGCGTAACCGGCTCGGTGCGTAACCCAGTCGGTGATGCACGCGCCATGGGATGCTGCGTCGTCGAACCGTGCGTAACCGAGCTGGTTCAGGTGACGCGTAGAATCGACACGACCGATCAGTGCGTAACACATTCGGTGTCGAGCCATGCAGCTAGCCATCTTAAAGGTGCATAACCTACTACGTGCATAACCAAGTCGGTGTTGCATCAAGCAGCACGGACGATGCGTAACCTCTGCATGTTACGCGCTGATTCAACACAACCCAGTTGTTTTTGCATCAAGTAGGACGGATGGTGCATAACTTCTTGTGGTTACGTGCTGATTCGACACGACCCGTAACCTTTGTGGGTTTAGGTTACGCGCAACGACACAACCTAGTCTGTGTTGGATCAAGCATCAAGGACGGTGCATAAGCTGCATTCGACATGACCCAGTCAGTGTTGTATCAATCAAGCAGCACGGACGGTGCGTAACCAGTGCAGGTTACGAGCTGAACAACATGACTGGATGCAGCGTGGATTTTGCGTAACCTTTGCGGGTTTAGGTTACACGATGCAACGACACGACCCAGTCAGTGTTGGATCAAGCATCAAGGACGGTGCGTAAGCTGCATTCGACACGACCCACTCGGTGTTGCATCACACTCCACGGACGGTCCCTGTACAGGTTACGCGCTGATTCGACACGACCGGATGCAGCGTGGAGTTTGCGTAACCTTATCTGCTCCAAGTTACGCAATGCAACGACACGACCGGATGCATGGGGATTTTTCGTGACAGACTCCGTGCGTAACCCAGTCGGTGATGCACGCACCATACAGAATGGATGGTGCGTCACCGAAACGTGCGTAACCGAGCAGGATGGTGCGACGAATCAGAATGCAGTGTGGATTTTGTGTAACAGTCACGGTGTGTAACCCAGTCGGTAATGCACGCGCCATGTGATGGTGCGTCACCGAACCATGCGTAACCGAGCTGGTGCGTCACCGAAACGTGCGTAATCGAGCAGGATGGTGCGTTGAATCAGATTGCAACATGGATTTTGTGTAACTATCCCGGTGCGTAACCCAGTCGGTGATGCACGCGCCATGGGATGCTGCGTCGCCGAACCGTGCGTAACCGAGCTGGTTCAGATGACGTGTAGAATCGACACGACCGATCAGTGCGTAACCCAGTCAGTGTTGAGCCATGCATCCAGCCGTCTTAAAGGTGCATAACCTACTACGTGCTTAACCGATTCGGTGTTGCATCAAGCAGCACGGATGATGCGTAACCTCTGCATGTTACGCGCTGATTCGACACGACCCAGTTGGTGTTGCATCAAGCAGCATGGATGGTGCGTAACTTCTTGTGGTTACGTGCTGATTCGACACGACCCGTAACCTTTGCGGGTTTAGGTTACGCGATGCAACGAGACAACCCAGTCAGTGTTGGATCAATCAAGCAGCACGGACAGTCGTAACCAGTGTAGGTTACGAGCTAAACGACACGACCGGATGCAGCGTGGATTTTGCGTAACCTTTGCGGGTTTAGGTTACGTGATGCAATGACACGACCCGGTCAGTGTTGGATCAAGCATCAAGGATGGTGCGTAAGCTGCATTCGACACGACCCTGTCGGTGTTGCATCACACTCCACGGATGGTGCCCTGTACAGGTTATGCGCTGATTAGACACGACCGGATGCAGCGTGGATTTTGCGTAACCTTATCGGCTCTAGGTTACACGATACAACAACATGACCGGATGCATGGTGATTTTGCGTGACAAACTCCGTGCGTAACCCAGTCGGTGATGCACGCACCATACAGAATGGATGGTGTGTCGCCGAAATGTGTGTAACCGAGCAGGATGGTGCGACGAATCAGAATGCAGCGTGGATTTTGCGTAACCGTCATGGTGTGTAACCCAGTCCGTAATGCACGCGCCATGTGATGGTGCCTCACCGAACCGTGCATCACCGAGCTGGTGTTGCCAAAACGTGCGTAACCGAGCAGGATGGTGCGTCGAATCAGAATGCAGCGTGGATTTTGCGTAACCGTCACGGTGCGTAACCCAGTCGGTAATGCACGCGCCATGTGTTGGTGCATCGCCGAACCATGCGTAACCGAGCTGGAGCAGGAGACGCGTAGAATAGACACGACGGATCAGTGCGTAACCCAGTCAGTGTTGAGCCATGTAGCCAGCCGTCTTAAAGGTACGTAACCTACTACGTGCTTAACCGAGTCGGTGTTGCATCAAGCAGTATGGACGGTGCGTAACCTCTGCATGTTACACGCTGATTCGGCACAACCTAGTCGGTGTTGCATCAAGCAGCACGGATGGTGTGTAACCTCTTGTGGTTACGTGCTGATTCGACACGACCCAGTCGGTGTTGCATCAATCTTGAAGCACGGACGGTGCATAGCCAGAGCAGGTTATGCGCTGAATCGACACGACCGGATGCAGCATGGATTTTGCGTAACCTTTGTGAGTTTAGGTTACGATATGCAACGACACGACCCAGTCAGTGTTGGATCAAGCATCAAGGATGGTGCATAAGCTGCATTCGACACGACTGGATGCAGTGTGGATTTTGCGTAACTTTATCGGCCCCAGGTTACGCGATGCAACGACATGATCGGATGCATGGGTATTTTGCGTGACAGACTCTGTGCATAACCCAGTAAGTGATGCACGCACCATGCAGAACGGATGGTGCGTCGCTGAAATGTGCGTAACCGAGCAGGATGGTGCATCGAATCAGAATGCTGCGAGGATTTTGTGTAACCGTCTCGGTGTGTAACCCAGTCGGTGATGCACGCGCCATGGTATGCTACGTCACCGAACCGTGCGTAACCGAGCTGGTTCTGGTGACTCGTAGAATCGACACGACCGATCAGTGCGTAACCCAGTCAGTGTCGAGTCTTGCAGCCAGCCGTCTTAATGGTGCATAACCTACTACGTGCTTAACCGAGTCGGTGTTGCATCAAGCAGCACGGACGATGCGTAACCTCTGCATGTTACGCGCTGATTCGACATGACCCAGTTGGTGTTGCATCAAGCAGCACAGATGGTGCGTAACTTCTTGTGGTTACGCACAGATTCGACACGACCCGTAACCTTTGCGGGTTTAGGTTACGCGATGCAACGACACAACCCAGTCAGTGTTGGATGAAGCATCAAGGACGGTGCGTAAGCTGCATTCGACATGACCCAGTCGGTGTTGCATCAATCAAGCAGCATGGACGGTGCGTAACCAGTGCAGGTTACGAGCTGAACGACACGACCGGATGCAGCGTGGATTTTGCGTAACCTTTGCGGGTTTAGGTTACGCGATGCAACGACACGACCCAGTCAGTGTTGGATCAAGCATCAAGGACGGTGCGTAAGCTGCATTTGACACGACCCAGTCGGTATTGTATCACACTCCATGGATGGTGCCCTGTATAGGTTACGCGCTGATTCGACACGACCGGATGCAGCATGGATTTTGCGTAACCTTATCGGCTCCTGGTTACACGATACAACGACACGACCGGATGCATGGGGATTTTGCGTGACGAACTCCGTGCGTAACCCAGTCGATGATGCATGCACCATACAGAATGGATGGTGCGTCGCCGAAATGTGCGTAACCGAGCAGGATGGTGTGTCGAATCAGAATGCAGCGTGGATTTTGTGTAACCGTCACGGTGCGTAACCCAGTCGGTAATGCACGCACCATGTGATGGTGCGTCGCTGAACCATGTGTAACCGAGCTGGAGCAGGTGACGCGTAGAATCGACACGACCGATCAGTGCGTAACCCAGTCAGTGTTGAGCTATGCAGCTAGCCGTCTTAAAGGTGCGTAACCTACTACGTGCTTAACCGAGTCGTTGTTGCATTGTTGACGGTTGTTAAGTGCTCCTTTTACACCGTCAATACCTTCATAGTATAATGGTAAAAGGATCATCAACACTAGAATAGGGCTTGATACTGCTGATTGCCACAAGTGTTGGTGTTTCTAGCTTTTGTTGCAGGATGCACCGAAATACGTGCCAAATGGTACATTTGAGAGCAAGTAGTCCAATGGTGTTTCTAGCGTTTGTTGCAGGATTCTCCGTCTTTTGCTCATGCTTATGTCCCTTTTGAAAATAGCTTGATCATGCTCAAATGCCTCATTTATCTTTGTCTATATGCTCTGGTTTGAATGTACGCAATATATCGTACATTCATAGACTGTTTTAGATTAAGCATGGTGCTTAGGTTAAAACTGTTTTCTTCAGTCAAAGCAAGACATAGTGTCGAGTTTTGATTGATGAACCTTAGAGTTATGCTTTCATGGATATTGGATGCATGTATGCGGACTAACCCCTGCAGAAAATTGTCAAATTCGAATGGGTAAGTCATTGAGCTAAAATCCAGATGGGAAGGTAAGTTGAGGTGTCAGATTCATGTTGCACAACATGCAAAGGTGGTACATATGACCTCTCAAAGGTCCAAGGTAAGTATATTCCCGTTTGTGTATGAAGTGTAATATTGGTCTAACCCTTTTTGATCAAATGATACGGTGACAATAAAATAAAGAAAACCAAAAATATTTGCTTTTGAATAAAGGCTCTATGGTTCTCAAACCAGTAGAGTCCATGTTTTGTTTCCACTTTTGCTTGAAGAATAGCACCAGTACAAGCACCTGTGTGGGGGAGTTCTCTCAAGCTCATCATCAACATATACACTTGAGAACTCCCACACAAAGGGGCTGCGCGACATCGACTATGCCTTCATGACAAGGACAAGGTAAACTAGAGTGAGCTGGCTATCCCACGGGTCAACCAAATCACCACTAGTCTTCCTTGTTCCTCATATCCTTCAGGAGCGATGGTATGTGCACCCTTCATCTCACTCTCTACCTATGAGTTTGAATGATCCTCAATTCTTATCCAATAAATCAAACTCAAATATCGATGTTTTGTTTGCTCTCCATGATTCCTGTGGTTGGCTTGCATATATTTTATTCCTTACTTATTATCTTAATCCTTGTGAACAAATATCATTAGGGAACTCATGCTTATCTAAGTAGTTGGCGTTTGTGATATGGATTGATGATATGATATTCGCTCTAAATGTTTGAGTGCTTGGGAATTTTATTTGAAAAATCATAAAACCCTTTGCAAAGCTCCTCTTTGATATGCCTCAGTCCTACCAAAGCCATATGATGCCACCAGTTGAAAACCTTACACTCATATGTTGCTTGTCGGTGCATTGAGCTTTGTCAAATTCTGTGACCCTTGCGAGAAGTCTTTTTATGCTTTCATGATCAAGATTCATGTGCACTCCACCATTTCCCCTTGCTATAATTCTACACTGGAAGTCAGCATTGTCTCATTCATCCATTCCACAAAATAAAGCTCCATGAATGGTTCCATGATTTATCCCTCTCCAAATATCTCTAAGAAGAGATTGGGCTATAAAAAAGAAGAGAGAGAGAAAGACATGCTCAAAAAGCATGATCTAAAAAAAGAAGAAAAGAAAAAGAGAAAAAAAAGAGAAAAGAAAGATAGCCCATATCTCGAAAATTTCAAAAAGGAGAGCGGAGAAAATCATGCAAGAAGGAGTTCCATATCTTAGATGGTAATAACTAGTACCTATTCCGAGGCTAGTGTCCACCTTACCATCACCACAACATTTTATCATAGTATGGTAATATCTAGAACCCATTCCGAGCCTAGTATACACCTTACCGTACTCACCATATCCGTACACGTGCACATCTTGATCTGATTGTATGATTTGATTTTCTCTGTGGATCTAGTCTTTGACTTTGCAATATATGTGATACAAGTATGCCTTATCCTTTATCCTACCCTGAGCTCCACATATAGCCGTCATTAGAAGTAGGGTGAAGAAAGGCAATCTAATGCCTTGGTGAGGACATATACACATTGAGCGATCTGAGAGAATCAAATGAGGAGCTACGCAAGGTTTGTTTTGGAAATTTATTGCAAAACCCCAAGTTACTTGACATGATGAGCAGGAGTGATTTGATTCATGACCGTTCCATTCTTCAACTACCCAAGATAGCATGATAGACACTTCATAAGTTCATGAGTACAAGGTATGGTTTGGAATATCTCTTATGCTCGCTTCATACCTTTGGATATCATGTCTCACCTTGATCTAACTCCCTTCACTCGGGACGAGCAAGGGTCAAGTGTGGGGGAGTTGTTGACGGCTGTTAAGTGCTACTTTTACACCGTCAATACCTGCATAGTATAATGGTAAAAGGATCATCAACACCAGAATAGGGTTTGATACTGATGATTTCAACAAGTGTTGGTGTTTCTAGCTTTTGTTGCAGGATGCACCGAAATACGTGCCAAATGGTACAATTGAGAGCAAATAGTCTAATGGCTATTAAAGGACGTCATCACAAACAACCTCAAATGCCAATTTAGACTGCACCATTGCGACGGCCTCGTCGAGACGATCGAAATGGACATATTATATGCCTACATCGGAGTTCGTATGCACAAGATATAGAAGAGACAAAATAGTCGACGTCAGCATTGCATCACCTCATCACCGATCGTCGTCCGCATGAGCGCCACGTGGCAGGACGCCATAGGCTACCGGCCGCGGCCTCGGCCCCGGATCAGTGACGAGGCCAGCGCGGGACCACGGGATCCACCCGCTCGCCACGTGGCGCCACCCGGCTGGCCAGCCGCCGCTGCCCTGGATTGCAGGCAGGCACGCGCGCTGCGCGCGGAGTGCGGGACCAAGCCGGGGACGCGTGTCGCGCAACGACTGGCGGGAGGCCAAGCGGTTCACGGGGTGCGCGCGGGAAGCAGCCCGGCCAGGGACAGGTGGTGCCCCTGCGTTGGCTTGCTGAACGTCGGTTGCATGGGCCGCGCGGTTCAGCCCCGGTTCGGCTCGGTTCAGCTGTCTTTAGTACCGGGTTTCGCCCCAGATCGCATAGGATCCTCCGGTTCGCGCCCCTAGAGCTCCGTTCTGGCCCGGTTCTCAAGTGCCACGTGTCACTCTGTGACTGGGTGCGCCCCAAGGCAGCTGCACAAGCCTCCTACCCCCCTTGGCCTATAAATATGAGGAGAGGGGGCTAGAATAGAGACACATCCCATTCCTCTCCTCCTCATTAAAAACACTTGTTTCTCCTCTCACTTGATCTCTCATGGATCAAATGGGTTGAGGAGATTGCTATGTAGATGGTGATGTGGGTGAGATCCCAACTTGTTCTTCATTTAGAGCAAAGTGAGTATTCTTGTATTTTCCAATTAGACTAAAGTGATGTTCATGCATGAGTGATATGTTCTTGAGTTCTTCGTTCGTTCATCATTTAGAGGCTCGTGTTCTTCATGAACGTGCTTCCTCGATCTAGTTGACGAACGAGTTACTCACGCTTTTGCGTTTGTTCATAAGTTAGAGGCTCGTGTTCTTCCCAAACATGACCCTTGATCTTTTGTTATAAGCGCATAAGTTTGCATTACGTTTGTGTGAATTATCCCGTTAGATCTTGTTGGGATACATGAATCGGTGACTAGTCGTCTTCCTCATGCCAATCGATTCAATGACGAGTAAGGTCTAGGTCAACCTCGCGGGTTCGTTGCTCCGTATTTATACGGAGTGCTATAGTGTTTCTACGGGGTGCCAGACGTAGCCGTGCTATAGTAGTAATCGGTGGTGTAGCGTGGTGTCTAGACTACGGGTTATCCTTCGAATGCCCTGTATCCCACGGTTTGTCTTGGGGTAGGCCGCGGTAGTGACAGCCGTTGGACCCTCTGAAGTCCCCCACGTTCGGATACAGCGTGTAGGCAACCATTTGCCGTGAACCAACTATTATAGCCAGGAGGGGCCGGTGTCCGAAGTGAGATTTCTATCCAAGCTTGTTCCCCTCTAGAATCGCGAACCTACAGGAAGCACCCCATCATCTCCCTACCTTAGCTGGGGCTTGGTGTCCTTGGACCGTTCATCTAGGATAGAAGGTAGTGCACATCGTTCCTTGGATTCGATACCCTTTGGAATACTCCTGAGGTGAAGTGCTACAGCGGTATTTCCGTGCGCTTGCGGATTCTTTCGTACCCGTCGGTATACCCAGGTGGATCTTACGCTCACGCTAGGTGCGCAACTAGTGGTGACGTTAAGAAATACCAACAAGCATTTCTGGCGCCGTTGCCGGGGACGGATTCCAAATCCGTTCTTAGGTGATTGCGTTAAGAAGTGTCAACAAGCATTTCTGGCGCCATTGCCGGGGAACGGTTGCTGTATCTATCTTTGAACCTAGTGGTCCTCGTATCTGTTGTTTTTTCCTATTTCTTCTACCTTCACCCCCGTTACCCATCAGATATCCTTTTTGTTTCTTTCCTTCTACCTTTACCCCCGCTACCCATGGTAAAACTTTCCTGTAAAAGCGTCACTACCCCCAGGGATGAGCTCCCAGAGCCACCACCTTCGGTGCGCCTTTTTCTCACATATGGCTGGGAGTCTCTCCCTGCCTCTATCAATCTCATTCGATGCTCTATCTTCTCTGGTCTATTGAGCGAAAACCCATACTATAGGTATGACTTTGGATACCCAGTCGGTAATGCACGCGCCATGTGATGGTGCATCACCGAACCATGCATAACCGAGCTGGAGCAGGTGACGCGTAGAATCGACACGACGGATCAGTGCGTAACCCAGTCAGTGTTGAGCCATGCAGCCAGTCGTCTTAAAGGTGCATAACCTACTACGTGCTTAACCGAGCCGGTGTTGCATCAAGCAGCACGGACGGTGCGTAACCTCTGCATGTTACGCGCTGATTCGACACGACCCAGTCGGTGTTGCATCAAGTAGCACGGATGGTGCGCAACCTCTTGTGGTTACGTGCTGATTCGACACGACCTAGTTGGTGTTGCACCAATCAAGCAGCACGGACGGTGCGTAACCAGTGCAGGTTACGCGCTGAATCGACACGACCGGATGCAGCGTGGATTTTGCGTAACCTTTGCGGGTTTAGGTTACGCGATGCAACGACACGACCCAGTCAGTGTTGGATCAAGCATCAAGAATGGTGCGTAAGCTGTATTCGACACGACTAGATGCAGCGTGGATTTTGCGTAACTTTATTGGCCCCAGGTTACACGATGCAACGACACGACCGGATGCATGGGGATTTTGCGTGACAGACTCCGTGCATAACCAAGTCGGTGATGCACGCACCATGAAGAACGGATGGTGCGTCGCCGAAACATGCGTAACCGAGCAGGATGGTGCGTCGAATCAGAATGCAGCATGGATTTTGTGTAACCGTCTCGGTGCGTAACCCAGTCAGAGATTTACGCGCCATGGGATGCTGCGTCGCCGAACCGTGCGTAACCGAGCTGGTTCTGGTGATGCGTAGAATCGACACGACCGATCAGTGCATAACCCAGTCAGTGTCGAGCCATGTAACCAACCGTCTTAAATGTGCGTAACCTCCTACGTGCTTAACCGAGTCGGTGTTGCATCAAGCAGCATGGATGGTGCGTAACTTCTTGTGGTTACGCGCTAATTCGACACGACCCAGTCGGTGTTGCATCTATCAAGCAGCACGGACGGTGCGTAACCACTGCAGGTTACGCGTTGAATCGACACGATCGAATGCAGCGTGGATTTTGCGTAACCTTTGCGAGTTTAGGTTACGCGATGCAACGACATGACCCAGTCAGTGTTGGATCAAGCATCAAGGACGGTGCGTAAGCTGCATTCGACACAACCTAGTCGGTGTTGCATCAATAAAGCAACACGGATGGGGCGTAACCAGTGCAGGTTACGAGCTGAACGACACGACCAGATGCAGCGTTAATTTTGCATAACCTTTGCGGGTTTAGGTTATGCGATGCAACGACACGACCCAGTCAGTGTTGGATCTAGCATCAAGGACGGTGCGTAAGCTGAATTCGACACGACCCAGTCGGTGTTGCATCACACTCCATGGATGGTGCCCTGTACAGGTTACACGCTGATTCGACACGACCGGATGCAGCGTGGATTTTGCGTAACCTTATCGGCTCCAGGTTCCGTGATGCAATGACACGACCGGATGCATGGGGATTTTGCGTGACAGACACCATGCGTAACCCAGTCGGTGATGCATGCACTATACAGAATGGATGGTGCATCGCCGAAACGTGCGTAACCGAGCACGATGGTGCGTCGAATCAGAATGCAGCTTGGATTTTGCGTAGCCGTCACGGTGCGTAACCCAGTTGGTAATGCATGCGCCATGTGATGCTACGTCGCCGAACTGTGCGTAACCAAGCCGGTGCGTCGCCGAAATGTGCATAACCGAGCAGGATGGTGCGTCGAATCAGAATGCAGCGTGGATTTTGCGTAACCGTCATGGTGCGTAGCACAGTCGGTAATGCACACACCATGTGACGGTGCGTCGCCGAACCGTACGTAACCGAGCTGGAGCAGGTGACTCGTAGAATCGACATGACTGATCAGTGCGTAACCCAGTCAGTGTCGAGCCATGCAGCCAGCTGTCTTAAATGTGCGTAACCTACTACGTGCTTAACCGAGTCGGTGTTGCGTCAAGCAGCACGGATGGTGCGTAACTTCTTGTGGTTACGCGCTAATTCGACATGACCCAGTCGGTGTTTCATCTATCAAGCAGCACGGACGGTGCATAACCAGTGCAGGTTACACGTTGAATCGACACGATCGGATGCAGCGTGGATTTTGCGTAACCTTTGCGAGTTTAGGTTACGCGATGCAACGACACGACCCAGTCAGTGTTGGATCAAGCATCAAGGACGGTGCGTAAGCTGCATTCGACACAACCAAGTCGGTGTTGCATCAATAAAGCAGCACGGATGGTGCGTAACAAGTGCAGGTTACGAGCTGAACGACACGACCGGATGCAGCGTCGATTTTGCGTAACCTTTGCGGGTTTAGGTTATGCAATGCAACAACACGACCCAGTCAGTGTTGGATCAAGCATCAAGGACGGTGCGTAAGCTGCATTCGACACAACCCAGTTGGTGTTGCATCACACTCCATGGACGGTGCCCTGTACAGGTTACACGCTGATTCGACACGACCGGATGCAGCGTGGATTTTGCGTAACCTTATCGGCTCCAGGTTCCGCGATGCAACGACACGACCAGATGCTTGGGGATTTTGCGTGACAGACACCGTGCGTAACCGAGCAGGATGGTGCGTCGAATCAGAATGCAGCATGGATTTTGCGTAACCGTCACGGTGCGTAACCCAATCAGTAATGCACGCACCATGTGATGGTGCATCGCCGAACCGTGCGTAACCGAGCTGGTGCGTCGCCGAAACGTGCATTACCGAGCAGGATGGTGCATCGAATCAGAATGCAGCGTGAATTTTGTGTAACCGTCACCGTGCGTAACCCAGTCGGTAATGCACGCGCCATGTGATGGTGCGTCGTCGAACCGTGCGTAACCGAGCTGGAGCAGGTGACGTGTAGAATCGACACGATCGGATGCAGCGTGGATTTTGCGCAACCAATCAGTGCGTAACCCAGTCAGTGTTGAGCCATGCAGTCAGCCGTCTTAAAGTTGCGTAACCTACTACGTGCTTAACTGAGTCGGTGTTGCATCAAGCAGCACGGACGGTGCATAACCTCTGCATGCTACGCGTTGTTTCGACACGACCCAGTTGGTGTTGCATCAAGCAGCATGGAAGGTGCGTAACATCTTGTGGTTACATTCTGATTCGACACGACCCAGTCGGTGTTGCATCAATCAAGCAACACGGACGGTGCGTAACCAGTGCAGCTTACACGCTGAATCGACACGACCGGATGCAGAGTGGCTTTTGCGTAACATTTGCGGGTTTAGGTTACGCGATGCAATGACACGACCTAGTCAGTGTTGGATCAAGCATCAAGGACGGTGCGTAAGCTGCATTCGACACGACGGGATGCAGCGTGGATTTTGCGTAACTTTATCGGCCCAAGGTTACGCGATGCAACCACACGACCGGATGCATGGGGATTTTGCGTGACAGACTCCGTGTGTAACCCAGTCGTTGATGCACGCACCATGCAGAATGGATGGTGCGTCGCCAAAACGTGCATAACCGAGTAGGATGGTGCGTCGAATCAGAATGCAGCGTGGATTTTGCGTAACCGTCACGGTGCGTAACCCAGTCGGTATTGCACGCGCCATGTGATGGTGCGTCGCCGAACCATGCGTAACCGAGCTGGTGCGTCGCCGAAACGTGCGTAACCGATCACGATGGTGTGTCGAATCAGAATGCATTGTGGATTTTGTGTAATTGTCACAGTGCATAACCCAGTCAGTAATGCACGCGTCATGTGATGGTGCGTCGCCCAACCGTGCGTAACCAACCTGGAGCAGCTGACGCGTAGAATCGACATGACCGATCAGTTCATAACCCAGTCAGTGTTGAGCCATGAAGCCAGCCGTCTTAAAGGTGCATAACCTACTACGTGCTTAACCGAGTCGGTGTTGCATCAAGCAGCATGGACGGTGCGTAACCTCTGCATGTTACGCGCTGATTCGACACGACCCGGTCGGTGTTGCATCAAGCAGCACGGATGGTGCATAACCTCTTGTGGTTACGTGCTGATTCGACACGACCCAGATGGTGTTGGATCAATCAAGCAACACGGACGGTGCGTAACCAGTGCAGGTTACACGCTGAATCGACGTGACCGGATGCAGCGTGGATTTTGCATAACCTTTGCAGGTTTAGGTTACGCGATGCAACGACACGACCCTGTCAGTGTTGGATCAAGCATCAAGGACGGTGCCTAAGCTGCATTCGACACGACCCAGTCGGTGTTGCATCAGTCAAGCAGCACGGACGGTGCGTAACCAGTGCAGGTTACACGCTGAACGACACGACCGGATGCAGCGTGGATTTTGCGTAACCTTTGCGGGATTTGGTTACGCGATGCAACGACATGACCGGATGCATGGGGATTTTGCGTGACAGACTCCGTGCGTAACTCAGTCAGTGATGCACGCACCATACAGAATGAATGGAGCGTCGCCGAAACGTGCATAACCCAGCAGGATGGTGCGTCGAATCAGAATGCAGCGTGGATTTTGCGTAACCGTCACGGTGCGTAACACAGTCGGTAATGCACGCGCCATGTGATGGTGCATCACCGAAACGTGCATAACAGAGCAGGATGGTGCGTCAAATCAGAATGCAACGTGGATTTTGCGTAACCGTCACAGTGCATATCCCAGTCGGTAATGCACGCACCATGTGATGGTGCGCCGCTGAACCGTGCGTAACTGCGCTGGAGCAGGTGACGCGTAGAATCGACACGACCGGATGCAGCGTGGATTTAGCGCAACCGATCAGTGCGTAACCCAGTCAGTGTTGAGCCATGCAGCCAGCCATCTTCAAGTTGCGTAACCTACTACGTGCTTAACCGAGTCGGTGTTGCATCAAGCAGCACAGACGGTGCGTAACCTCTGCATGCTACGCGCTGATTCGACACGACCCAGTCGGTGTTGCATCAAGCAGCACGGAAGGTGCATAACATCTTGTGGTTACATTCTCATTTGATACGACCCAGTTGGAGTTGCATCAATCAAGCAGCACGGACGGTGTGTAACCAGTGCAGGTTACGCGCTGAATCGACACGACCGGATGCAGTGTGGATTTTGCGTAACCTTTGCGGGTTTAGGTTACGCGATGCAACGACACGACCCAGTCAGTGTTGGATCAAGCATCAAGGACGGTGCGTAAGCTGCATTCGACACGACCGGAAGCAGCGTGGATTTTGCGAAACTTTATCGGCCCCAGGTTACGCGATGCAATGACACGACCGGCTGCATGGGGATTTTGCATGATAGACTTCGTGCCTAACCCAGTCGTTGATGCACGCACCATGCAGAATGGATGGTGCGTCACCGAAACATGCGTAATCGAGCAGGATGGTGCGTCGAATCAGAATGCAGCGTGGATTTTGCGTAACCATCACGGTGCGTAACCCAGTCCGTAATCCACGCGCCATGTGATGGTGCGTCGCTGAACCGTGCGTAACCGAGCTGGTGCGTCGTCGAAACGTCCGTAACCGAGCAGGATGGTGTGTCGAATCAGAATGCAATGTGGATTTTGTGTAACCGTCACAGTGCATAACCCAGTCGGTAATGCACACGCCATGTGATGGTGCGTCGTCGAACCGTGCGTAACCGAGCTGGAGCAGCTGACGCGTAGAACTGACACGACCGATCAGTGTGTAACCCAGTCAGTGTTGAGCCATGCAGCCAGCCGTCTTAAAGGTGCGTAACCTACTATGTGCTTAACCGAGTCAGTGTTGCATCAAGCAGCATGGATGGTGCGTAACCTCTGCACGTTACGCGCTGATTCGACACGACCCGGTCGGTGTTGCATCAAGCAGCACGGATGGTGCGTAACCTCTTGTGGTTATGTGCTGATTTGACATGACCCAGACGGTGTTGGATCAATCAAGTAGCACGGACGGTGTGTGACCAGTGCAGGTTACGCGCTGAATCGACACGACCGGATGCAGCGTGGATTTTGCATAACCTTTGCGGGTTTAGGTTACGCGATGCAACGACACGACCCAGTCAGTGTTGGATCAAGCATCAAGGATGGTGCGTAAGCTGCATTCGACACTACCCAGTCAGTGTTGCATCAGTCAAGCAGCACAGACGGTGCATAACCAGTGTAGGTTACGCGCTGAACGACACGACCGGATGCAGCGTGGATTTTGCGTAACCTTTGCGGGTTTAGGTTACGCGATGCAACGACATGACCAGATGCATGGGGATTTTGCGTGACAGACTCCGTGCGTAACCCAGTCAGTGATGCACGCACCGTACAGAACGAATGGAGCGTCGCCGAAATGTGCGTAATTGAGCAGGATGGTGCGTCGAATCAGAATGCAACGTGGATTTTGCGTAACCGTCACAGTGCATAACCAAGTCGGTAATGCACGCGCCATGTGATGGTGTGTCGCCGAACCGTGCGTAACCGTGCTGGAGCAGGTGACGCATAGAATCGACACGACCGGATGCAGTGTGGATTTTGCGCAACCGATCAGTGCGTAACCCAGTCAGTGTTGAGCCATGCAGTCAGCCGTCTTAAAGTTGCGTAACCTACTACGTGCTTAACTGAGTCGGTGTTGCATCAAGCAGCACGGACGGTGCGTAACCTCTGCATGCTACGCGCTGTTTCGACACGACCCAGTTGGTATTGCATCAAGCAGCACAGAAGGTGCGTAACATCTTGTGGTTACATTCTGATTCGACACGACCCATTCGGTGTTGCATCAATCAAGCAACACGGACGGTGCGTAACCAGTGCAGGTTACACGCTGAATCGACACGACCGGATGCAGAGTGGCTTTTGCGTAACATTTGTGGGTTTAGGTTACGCGATGCAATGACACGACCAAGTCAGTGTTGGATCAAGCATCAAGGACGGTGCGTAAGCTGCATTCGACACGACCGGATGCAGCGTGGATTTTGCGTAACTTTATCGGCCCAAGGTTACGTGATGCAACGACATGACCAGATGCATGGGGATTTTGCGTGATAGACTCCGTGCTTAACCCAGTCGTTCATGCACGCACCATGCAGAATGGATGGTGCGTCGCCGAAATGTGCGTAACCGAGTAGGATGGTGCGTCGAATCAGAAAGTAGCGCGGATTTTGCGGGACCGTCACGGTGCATAACCCAGTCGGTAATGCACGCGCCGAACCGTAAGTAACCGAGCTGGTGCGTCACCGAAACGTGCGTAACCGATCACGATGGTGCGTCGAATCAGAATGCATCGTGGATTTTGTGTAACTGTCACAGTGCATAACCCAGTCGGTAATGCACGCGCCATGTGATGGTGCGTCGCCGAACCGTGCGTAACCAACCTGGAGCAGCTGACGCATAGAATCGACATGACCGATCAGTTCATAACCCAGTCAGTGTTGAGCCATGAAGCCAGCCATCTTAAAGGTGCATAACCTACTATGTGCTTAACCGAGTCGGTGTTGCATCAAGCAGCATGGACGGTGTGTAACCTCTGCACGTTACGCGCTGATTCGACACGACCCGGTCGGTGTTGCATCAAGCAGCACGGATGGTGTGTAACCTCTTGTGGTTACGTGCTGATTCGACACGACCCAGACGTTGTTGCATCAATCAAGCAGCACGGACGGTGCGTAAGCAGTGCAGGTTACACGCTGAATCGACACGACCGGATGCAGCGTGGATTTTGCATAACCTTTGCAGGTTTAGGTTACGCGATGCAACGACACGACCCAGTCAGTGTTGGATCAAGCATCAAGGACGGTGCCTAAGCTGCATTCGACACGACCCAGTCGGTGTTGCATCTGTCAAGCAGCATGGACGGTGCGTAACCAGTGCAGGTTACACGCTGAACGACATGACTGGATGCAGCGTGGATTTTGCGTAACCTTTGCGGGTTTAGGTTACGCGATGCAACGACATTACCGGATGCATGGGGATTTTGCGTGACAGACTCCGTGCGTAACCCAGTCGGGGATGCACGCACCATACAGAACTAATGGAGCATCGCCAAAACGTGCGTAACCGAGCAGGATGGTGCGTCGAATCAGAATGCAGCGTGGATTTTGCGTAACCGTCACAGTGCGTAACCCATTCGGTAATGCACGTGTCATGTGATGGTGCGTCGCCGAACCGTGCATAACCGAGCTGGTGCGTCACCGAAACGTGCATAACCAAGCAGGATGGTGCCTCGAATCAGAATGCAACGTGAATTTTGCGTAACCGTCACAGTGCATAACCCAGTCGGTAATGCACGCGCCATGTGATGGTGCGTCGCCGAACCGTGCGTAACCGAGCTGGAGCAGCTGACGCGTAGAATCGACACGACCGATCAGTGCGTAACCCAGTCAGTGTTGAGCCATGCAGCTAGCTGTCTTAAAGGTGCGTAACCTACTACGTGCTTAACCGAGTCGGTGTTGCATCAAGCAGCATGGACGGTACATAACATCTGCATGTTACGCGCTGATTCGACACGACCCGATCGGTGCTGCATCAAGCAGCATGGATGGTGCATAACCTCTTGTGGTTACGTGTTGATTCGACATGACCCAGACGGTGTTGGATCAATCAAGCAGCACGGACGGTGCGTAACCAGTGCAGGTTACGCGCTGAATCGACACGACCGGATGCAGTGTGGATTTTGCATAACCTTTGCGGGTTTAGTTTACGCGATGCAACGACACGACCCAGTTAGTGTTGGATCAAGCATCAAGGACAGTGTGTAAGCTGCATTCGACATGACCCAGTCGGTATTGCATTAGTCAAGCAGCACGAACGGTGCATAACCAGTGCAGGATACGCGCTGAACGACACAACCGGATGCAGCGTGGATTTTGCGTTACCTTTGCGGGTTTTGGTTACGCGATGCAACGACATGACCGGATGCATGGGGATTTTGCGTGACAGACTCCGTGCGTAACCTAGTCTGTGATGCACGCACAATATATAACGAATGGAGCGTCGCCGAAACGTGCGTAACCGAGTAGGATGGTGCGTCGAATCAGAATGCAGCGTGGATTTTGCGTAACCGTCACGGTGCGTAACACAGTCGGTAAAGCACGCGCCCAGGTGACGCGTAGAATCGACACGACCATATGCAGCGTGGATTTAGCGCAACCGATCAGTGCATAACCCAGTCAGTGTTGAGCCATGCAGCCAGCCGTCTTCAAGTTGTGTAACCTACTACATGCTTAACCGAGTCGGTGTTGCATCAAGAAGCACAGACGGTGTGTAACCTCTGCATGCTACGCGCTGATCTGACACGACCCAGTCAGTGTTGCATCAAGCAGCACGGAAGGTGCATAACATCTTGTGGTTACATTCTGATTCGACACGACCCAGTCGATGTTGCATCAATCAAGCAGCACAGACGGTGCATAACCAGTGCAGGTTACGCGCTGAACCGACACGACCGGATGCTGTGTGGATTTTGCGTAACCTTTGCGGGTTTAGGTTACGCGATGCAACGACACGACCCAGTCAGTGTTGGATCAAGCATCAAGGACGGTGCGTAAGCTGCTTTCTACACGGCCGGATGCAGCGTGGATTTTGCGTAACTTTATCGGCCCCAGGTTACGCGATGCAATGACACGACCGGCTGCATGGGGATTTTGCGTGATAGACTTCGTGCCTAACCCAGTCGTTGATGCACGCACCAAGCAAAATGGATGGTGTGTCACCGAAACGTGCGTAATCGAGCAGGATGGTGCGTCGAATCAGAATGCAGCGTGGATTTTGCGTAACCGTAACGGTGCGTAACCCAGTCGGTAATGTACGCGCCATGTGATGGTGCGTCGCCGAACCGTGCGTAACCGAGCTGGTGCGTCGTCGAAATGTGCGTAACCGAGCAGGATGGTGCGTCGAATCAGAATGCAATGTGGATTTTGCCTAATCGTCACAGTGCGTAACCCAGTCGGTAATGCACGCGCCATGTGATGGTGCGTCGTCGAACCGTACGTAACCGAGCTGGAGCAGCTGACGCGTAGAACCGACACGACCGATTAGTGCGTAACCCAGTCAGTGTTGAGCCATGCAGCCAGCCGTCTTAAAGGTGCGTAACCTACTACATGCTTAACCGAGTCAGTGTTGCATCAAGCAGCATGGATGGTGCGTAACCTCTGCACGTTACGCGCTGATTCGACACGACCCGGTCGGTGTTGCATCAAGCAGCACAGATGGTGCGTAACCTCTGGTGGTTATGTGCTGATTTGACATGACCCAGACGGTGTTGGATCAATCAAGCAGCACAAACGGTGTGTAACCAGTGCAGGTTACGCGCTAAATCGACCCGACCGGATGCAGCGTGGATTTTGCATAACCTTTGCGGGTTTAGGTTACGCGATGCAACGACACGACCCAGTCAGTGTTGGATGAAGCATCAAGGATGGTGCGTAAGCTGCATTCGACACGACCCAGTCGGTGTTGCATCACTCAAGCAGCACGGATGGTGCGTAAGCAGTGCAGGTTACGCGCTGAACGACACAACCGGATGCAGCGTGGATTTTGCATAACCTTTGCGGGTTTAGGTTACGCGATGCAACGACATGACCGGATGCATGTGGATTTTGCGTGACAGACTCTGTGTGTAACCCAATCAGTGATGCACGCACCATACAGAACGAATGGAGCGTCGCCGAAACTTGCGTAACTGAGCAGGATGGTGCGTCGAATCAGAATGCAACATGGATTTTGCGTAACCGTCACAGTGCATAACCAAGTCGGTAATGCACGCGCCATGTGATGGTGCGTCGCCGAACCGTGCTTAACCGCACTGGAGCAAGTGACGTGTAGAATCAACACGACCGGATGCAACGTGGATTTAGCGCAACCGATCAGTGCGTAACCCAGTCAGTGTTGAGCCATGCAGCCAGCCGTCTTCAAGTTGCGTAACCTACTACGTGCTTAACCGAGTCAGTGTTGCATCGAGCAGCACAGACGGTGCGTAACCTCTGCATGCTACGCGCTAATTCGACACGACCCAGTCGGTTTTGCATCAAGCAGCACGGAAGGTGCGTAACATCTTGTGGTTACATTTTGATTCGACACGACCCAGTGGGTGTTGCATCAATCAAGCAGCATGGACGGTGCGTAACCAGTGCAGGTTACGCGCTGAATCGACACGATCGGATGCAGCGTGGATTTTGCGTAACCTTTGCGGGTTTAGGTTACACGATGCAACGACACGACCCAGTCAGTGTTCGATCAAGCATCAAGGACGGTGCGTAAACTGCATTCGACACGACCCAGTCGGTGCTGCATCAGTCAAGCAGCCCTGACGGTGCGTAACCAGTGCAGGTTACGCGCTGAACGACACGACCGAATGCAGCGTAGATTTTGCGTAACCTTTGCGGGTTTAGGTTTAGCGATGCAACGACACGACCGAATGCATGGGGATTTTGCGTGAAAGACTCTGTGCGTAACCCAGTCGGTGATGCACGCACCATACAGAATGGATGGAGCGTCGCCAAAACGTGCGTAACCGAGTAGGACGGTGCGTCGAATCAGAATGCGGCGTGGATTTTGCGTAACCATCATGGTGCGTAACCCAGTCGGTAATGCATGCGCCATGTGATGGTGCATCGCTAAACCATGCGTAACCGAGCTGGTGCATCGCCGAAACGTGCGTAACCGAGCAGGATGGTGCATCGAATCAGAATGCAGCATGGATTTTGTGTAACCGTCACCGTGTGTAACCCAGTCGGTAATGCACGCGCCATCTGATGGTGCGTCACCGAACCGTGCGTAACCGAGCTGGAGCAGGTGATGTGTAGAATCGACACAACTGGAAGCACTACGGATTTTGCGCAACCGATCAGTGCGTAACCTAGTCAGTGTTGAGCCTTGTACCAGCCGTCTTAAAGGTGCGGAACATACTACGTGCTTAATTGAGTCGGTGTTGCATCAAGCAGCATGGACGATGCGTAACCTCTGCATGTTAGGCGCTGATTCGACACGACCCAGTCGGTGTTGCATGAAGCAGCACGGATGGTACGTAACCTCTTGTGGTTACATGTTGATTCGACACGACTCAGTCGGTGTTGCATCAATCAAGCAGCACGGACGGTGCGTAACCAGTGTAGGTTACGCGCTGAATCGACACGACCGGATGCAACATAGATTTTGCGTAACCTTTGTGGGTTTAGGTTACGTGATGCAACGACACGACCCAGTCAGTGTTGGATGAAGCATCAAGGACAGTGCGTAAGCTACATTCGACAGGACCGGATGCAGCGTGGATTTTGCATAACTTTATCGGCCCCAGTTTACGTGATGCAACGACACAACTGGATGCATGGGGATTTTGCGTGACAGACCGTGCGTAACCCAGTCGGGGATGCACGCACCATGCAGAACGGATGGTGCATCGCCGAAACGTGCGTAACCGAGTAGGACGGTGCGTCGAATCAGAATGCAGCGTCGATTTTGCGTAACGCAGTCGGTGATGCACGCGCCATGGGATGCTGCATCGCCGAACCGTGCGTAACCGAGCTGTTTCAGGTGACGCATAGAATCGACACGACCGATCAGCGCATAACCCATTCAGTGTCGAGCCATGCAGCCAGCCGTCTTAAAGGTGCGTAACCTACTATGTGCTTAGTCGAGTCGGTGTTGCATCAAGCAGCACGGACGGTGCGTAACCTCTGCATGCTACGCGCTGATTCGACACGACCCACTCGGTGTTGCATGAAGCGACACAGAAGGTACGTAACCTCTTGTGGTTACATGCTGATTCGACATGACCTAGTCGGTGTTGCATCAATCAAGCAGCACGGACGGTGCGTAACCTGTGCAGGTTATGCGCTGAATCGACACGACCGGATGCAACATAGATTTTGCGTAACCTTTGCGGGTTTAGGTTACGCGATGCAACGACATGACCTAGTCAGTGTTGCATGAAGCATCAAGGACGGTGTGTAAGCTGCATTCGACAGGACCGGATGCAGGGTGGATTTTGCGTAACTTTATCGGCCCCAGGTTACGTGATGCAACGACACAACCGGATGCATGGGGATTTTGCGTGACAGACCGTGCGTAACCCAGTCGGGGATGCACGCACCATGCAGAACGGATGGTGTGTCGCCGAAACGTGCGTAACCGAGTAGGACGGTGCGTTGAATCAGAATACAGCGTGGATTTTGCGTATCCCAGTCGGTGATGCACGCGCCATGGGATGCTGCATCGCCGAACTGTGCGTAACCGAGCTGGTTCAGGTGACACGTAGAATCGACACGACCGATCAGCGCATAACCCATTCAGTGTCAAGCCATGCAGCCAGCCGTCTTAAAGGTGCGTAACCTACTATGTGCTTAGTCGAGTCGGTGTTGCATCAAGCAGCACGGACGATGCGTAACCTCTGCATGTTACGTGCTGATTCGACACGACCCAGTGGGTGTTGCATCAAGCAGCACGGATGGTGCGTAACTTCTTGTGGTTATGCGCTGATTCGACACGACCCAGTCGGTGTTCCATCTATCAAGCAGCACGAACGGTGCGTAACCAGTGCAGGTTATGCACTGAATCGACACGACTGGATGCAGCGTGCATTTTGTGTAACCTTTGCGGGTTTAGGTTACGCGATGCAACGACACGACCAAGTCAGTGTTGGATCAAGCATCAAGGACGATGCGTAAGCTACATTCGACACGACCCAGTCGGTGTTGCATCACACTCCACGGACGGTGCCCTGTACAGGTTACGCGCTGATTCGACATGACCGGATGCAGCGTGGATTTTGCGTAACCTTATCGGCTCCAGGTTACGTGATGCAACAACACGACAAGATGCATGGGGATTTTGCGTGACAGACTCCGTGCGTAATCCAGTCGGTGATGCATGCACCATACAGAACGGATGGTGCGTCGCCGAAACATGCGTAACCGAGCAGGATGGTGCGTTGAATCAAAATGCAGCGTGGATATTGCGTAACCGTCACGGTGCGCAACGCAGTCGGTAATGCATGAGCCAAGTGATGGTGCGTCGCCGAACCGTGCGTAACCGAGATGGAGCAGGTGACGCATAGAATCGACATGACCGGATGCAGCGTGGATTTTGCGCAACCGATCAGTGCGTAACCCAGTCAGTGTTGAGCCATGCAGCCAGCCGTCTTAAAGTTGCTTAACCTACTACGTTCTTAACCGAGTCGGTGTTGCATCAAGCAGCACGGACGGTGCATAACCTCTGCATGCTACGCGCTGATTCGACACGACCCACTCGGTGTTGCATGAAGCAGCACGGAAGGTGCGTAACCTCTTGTGGTTACATGCTGATTCGACATGACCTAGTCGGTGTTGCATCAATCAAGCAGCATAGACGGTGCGTAACCAGTGCAGGTTATGCGCGGAATCGACACGACCGTATGCAGCGTGGATTTTGCGTAACCTTTGCGGGTTTAGGTTACGCAATGCAATGACACGACCCAGTCAGTGTTGGATCAAGCATCAAGGACGGTGCGTAAGCTGCATTCGACACGACCGGATGCAGTGTGGATTTTGCGTAACTTTATCGGCCCTAGGTTACACGATGCAACGACACGACCGAATGCATGGGTATTTTGCGTGATACACTCCGTGCGTAACCCAGTCGGTGTTGCACGCACCATGCAGAACGGATGGTGCATCACCGAAACGTGCGTAACCGAGCAGGATGGTGCCTCGAATCAGAATGCAGCGTGGATTTTGCGTAACCGTCTCGGTGCGTAACCAAGTCGTTGATGCACGCGCCATGGGATGCTGCGTCGCCGAACCGTGCGTGACCGAGCTGGTTCAGGTGACGCGTAGAAACGACACGACCGATCAGTGCATAACCCAGTCAGTGTCGAGCCATGCAGCTAGCCGTCTTAAAGGTGCGTAACCTACTACGTGCTTAACCGAGTCGATGTTGCATCAAGCAGCACGGATGATGCGTAACCTCTGCATGTTACGCGCTGATTCGACACGACCCAGTTAGTGTTGCAACAAGAAGCACGGATGGTGCGTAACTTCTTGTGGTTATGTGCTGATTCGACACGACCCAGTCGGAGATGCATCTATCAAGTAGCACGAATGGTGCATAACCAGTGCAGGTTACACGCTGAATCGACACGACCGGATGCAGCATGGATTTTGCGTAACCTTATCGGCTCCAGGTTACGTGATGCAACGACACGACCGGATGCATGGGAATTTTGCGTGACAGACTCCGTGCGTAACCCAGTCGGTGATGCACGCACCATACAGAACAGATGGTGCATCGCCGAAGCGTGCGCAACCGAGCAGGATGGTGCGTCGAATCAGAATGCAGCGTGGATTTTGCGTAACCGTCACAGTGCGTAACCCAGTCGGTAATGCACGCGCCATGTAATAGTGCATCCACGAACTGTGCGTAACCGACCTGGAGCAGGTGACGTGTAGTATCGACATGACCGGATACAGCATGGATTTTGCGCAACCGATCAGTGCGTAACCCAGTCAGTGTTGAGCCATGCAGCCAGCCGTCTTAAAGGTGTGGAACCTACTACATGCTTAACCGAGTCGGTGTTGCTTCAAGCAGCACGAACGGTGTGTAAGCTGGATTCGACACGACCTTGTCAGTGTTGGATCAAGCATCAAGGACGGTGTGTAAGCTGGATTCGACACGACCGGATGCAGCGTGGATTTTGCGTAACTTTATTGGCCCTAGGTTACGCTATGCAATGACACAACCAGATGCATGGGGATTTTGCGTGACAGACTCCGTGCGTAACCCAGTCGGTGATGCACACACCACGCAGAACAGATGGTGCGTTGCTGAAACATGCGTAGCCGAGCAGGATGGTGCGTCGAATCAGAATGCAGCGTGGATTTTGCGTAACCATCTCGGTGTGTAACCCTGTCGGTGATGCACGCGCCATGGGATGCTGCGTCGCCGAACTGTGCGTAACCGAGCTGGTTCATGTGACACGTAGAATCGACACGACCGATTAGTGCATAACCCAGTTAGTGTCAAGCCATGCAGCCAACCGTCTTAAAGGTGCGTAACCTACTACGTGCTTAACCGAGTCGGTGTTGCATCAAGCAGCACGGACGATGCGTAACGTCTGCATGTTACGTGCTGATTCGACACGACCCAGTTGGTGTTGCATCAAGCAGCGTGGATGGTACGTAACTTCTTGTGGTTAGGCACTGATTCGACACGACCCAGTCGGTGTTGCATCCATCAAGCAGCACGGACGGTGCGTAACCAGTGCAGGTTACGTGCTGAATCGACACGACCGGATGCAGTGTGGATTTTGCGTAACCTTTGCGGGTTTAGGTTACGCGATGCAACGACACGACCCAGTAAGTGTTGGATCAAGCATCAAGGACTGTGCGTAAGCTGCATTCGACATGACCCAGTCGGCGTTGCATCACACTCCACGGACGGTGCCCTGTACAGGTTACGCGCTGATTCGACACGACAGGATGCAGCGTGGATTTTGCATAACCTTATCGACTCCAGGTAACGTGATGCAACGACACGACCAGATGCATGGGGATTTTCCACGACAGACTCCTTGCGTAACCTACTCGGTGATGCACGCACCATATAGAATGGATGGTGCGTCGCCGAAACGTGCGTAACCGAGTAGGATGGTGCATCGAATCAGAATGCAGCGTGGATTTTGCATAACCGTCACGGTGCGTAACCCAGTCGGTAATGTATGCGCCATGTGATGGTGCGTCACCGAACCATGCGTAACCGAGCTGGAGCAGGTGACACGTTAAATCGACATGACCGGATGCAGCATGGATTTTGCGCCCGATCAGTGCGTAACCCAGTCAGTCTTGAGCCATGCAGCCAGCCGTCTTAAAGGTGTGTTACCTACTACGTGCTTAACAGAGTCGGTGTTGCATCAAGCAGCACGGACGGTGCGTAACCTCTGCATGTTACGCGCTGATTCGACACGACCCAATCGGTGTTGCATCAAGCAGCACGGATGGTGTGTAACCTCTTGTGGTAATGTGCTGATTCGACACGACCCAGTCGATGTTTCATCAATCAAGCAGCACGGACGGTGCGTAACCAGTGCAGGTTATGCACAGAATCGACACGACCGGATGTAGCTTAGATTTTACGTAACCTTTGCGGGTTTAGGTTACGCAATGCAACGACATGACCCAGTCAGTGTTGGATCAAGCATCAAGGACGGTGCGTAAGCTACATTCGACACGACCGGATGCAGTGTGGATTTTGCGTAACTTTATCGGCCCCAGGTTACGCGATGCAATGACACAACCGGATGCATGGGGATTTTGCGTGACAGACTCCGTGCGTAACCCAGTCGGTGATGCACGCACCATACAGAATGGATGGTGCATTGCCGAAACGTGCGTAACCGAGCAGGATGGTGCGTCAAATCAGAATGCAGCGTGGATTTTGCTAACCGTCACGGCGCGTAACACAGTCGGTAATGCACGCGCCATGTGATGGTGCGTCGCCGAACCGTGTGTAACTGAGCTGGAGCAGGTGACGCGTAGAATCGACACGACCGGATGCAGCATGGATTTTGCGCAACCGATCAGTGCGTAACCCAGTCAGTGTTGAGCCATGCAGCCAGCCGTCTTAAAGGTGCGTAACCTACTACGTGCTTAACCGAGTCGGTGCTGCATCAAGCAGCACGGACGGTGCGTAACCTCTACATGTTACGCGCTGATTCGACACGACCCTGTCGGTGTTGCATCAAGCAGCACGGATGGTGCATAACCTTTTGTGGTTACATGCTGATTCGACACGACCCAGTCGGTGTTGCATCAATCAAGCAGCACGGACGGTGCGTAACCAGTTCAGGTTACGTGCTGAATCGACACGACCGGATGCAGCGTAGATTTTGCATAACCTTTGCGGGTATAGGTTACGCGATGCAACGACACGACCCAGTCAGTGTTGGATCAAGCATCAAGGACGATGCGTAAGCTGCATTCGACACGACCGGATGCAGCATGGATTTTGCGTAACTTTATCGGCCCCAGGTTACGTGATGCAACGACACAACCAGATGCATGGCTATTTTGCATGACAGACTCCATGCGTAACCCAGTCGGTGATGCACGCACCATGCAGAATGGATGGTGCATTGCCGAAATGTGTGTAACCGAATAGGATGGTGCATCGAATCAGAATGCAGCATGGATTTTGTGTAGCCGTCTCGGTGCGTAACCAGTCGGTGATGCACGCACCATGGGATGCTACGTCGCCGAACCGTGCGTAACCGAGCTGGTTCAGGTGACGTGTAGAATCGACACGACCGATCAGTGCATAACCCAATCAGTGTCGAGCCATGCCGCCAGCTGTCTTAAAGGTGCGTAACATACCATGTGCTTAACCGAGTCGGTGTTGCATCAAGCAGCACGGATGATGCATAACCTCTGCATGTTACGCGCTGATTCGACACGACCCAGTTGGTGTTGCATCAAGCAGCACAGATGGTGCGTAACTTCTTGTGGTTACGCGTTGATTCGACACGACCCAGTCGGTGTTGCATCTATCAAGTAGCACGGACGGTGCGTAACCAGTGCAGGTTACGTGCTGAATCGACACGAGCGGATGTAGCATGCATTTTGCGTAACCTTTGCGGGTTTAGGTTACGCGATGCAACGACACGACCCAGTCAGTGTTGGATCAAGCATCAAGGACGGTGTGTAAGCTGCATTCGACACGACCCAGTCTGTGTTGCATCAATCAAGCAGCACGGACGGTGTGAACGAGTGTAGGTTACGAGCGGAACGACACGACCGGATGCAGCGTGGATTTTGCGTAACCTTTGCGGGTTTAGGTTACGTGATGCAACGACACGACCCAATCTGTGCTGGATCAAGCATCAAGCACGGTGCGTAAGCTGCATTCGACACGACCCAGTCGGTGTTGCATCACACTCCACGGACGTTGCCCTGTACAGGTTACACGCTGATTCGACACGACCGGATGCAGCGTGGATTTTCCGTAACCTTATCGGCTCCAGGTTACATGATGCAACGACACGACCGGATGCAAGGGGGTTTTGCGTGACAGACTCCATGCGTAACCCAGTCGGTGATGCATGCACCATATAGAACGGATGGTGCATTGCCAAAATGTGCGTAACCTCTTGGGGTTACGTGCTGATTCGACACGACCCAGTCGGTGTTGCATCAATCAAGCAGCACGGACAGGGCATAACGAGTGCAGGCTACGCGCTGAATCAACATGACCAAATGCAACATAGATTTTGCGTAACTTTTGCGGGTTTAGGTTACGCGATGCAGCGACACGACACAATCAGTGTTGGATCAAGCATCAAGGACGGTGCGTAAGCTGCATTCGACACAACCGGATGCAGCATGGATTTTGCGTAACTTTATCGGCCCCAGGTTATGCGATGCATCGACACAACCGGATGCATGGGGATTTTGTATGACAGACTCCGTGCGTAACCCAGTCGGTGATGCACGCACCATGCAGAACGGATGGTGAGTCGCCGAAACCTGCATAACCGAGCAGGATGGTGCGTCGTATCAGAATGTAGCTGTTAATATTTCTTAACGCAATCACCTAAGAACAGGTTTGGAACCCATCCTGGTAATAGCGCCAGAAATGCTGGTTGGTAAATCTTAACGTTTACAGAGATCCGCAAGCGCACGGAAGTACCATCGTGGCATTTCCCCAAAGGAGTATTCCAAAGGGTATCGAATCCAAGGAAGGCATTGGCGGAATGACAAGATCGACTCTATTGCAATGAGTATAGATCATAGACGGAAACAAACCAGACACTCAAGTGCAGGGGTAAAGATATGATAATGGGGTAGTGTGATCACACACACACTCACTCTCTCTCTAAAGGGTCCTAGGCATAGGAGGCGACACACGAGTTAGTTCTAGGTTCTAATGTACTATACACATAAAGCTGGAAGGAACGAGTTAGATACACTAGCGTTGAAGAACGTTGACTTGAGCACCCAGGTACCACGGGGAGATAACCTCTCGCGTTGCTTCTGCACAACTCCGGTTGTTATATTTTAGACTCCTACAGCTTATCCGAACATGGGGGATTTCAGAGGACCAACAGCTGTCACTACCACGGCCTACCCCAAGACAAACCATGGGATAAACTCATAAGGTAGCTACGCAACCCAAGCACCATGCTTACGTTGTTAGCCGGACTTGACCAGCCTGGGCTATTGTGACCCAGGTCAAGCCACCAGATAAACCAGCCAATTACACCGAGTACTGTAGCTCAAGCACAGACTTCATACAACGCAATCATGTCATCTAATTAGATCAAACCAGGTTATGTACACAAACGGATTTGTGTTTTCCTATGTCTATTCAACTGGATCAAAGGGTCGTGTTCGCGAAGAACACGAACCTCTAACTTATGAACAAACACTAGAAACATGTAAAAGTCACCCGTCAAGTGGATCGAAAGGCCTTGTTCATCAAGAACAGGAGTCTCTAAATGTTGAACAGGTGAAGAACACATGAACAAATCACTCATGTATACTAACACAACTTTATATGAAATAGATAAATAACTGAAGTAGATCAAATTCATACAAATGAAATAATATACAAGAGAACTCATGCCTAGATCCCAAAGTAGACTTGGAACCTGAATTAGAACTACTCTAGCCTACCACCTAGCCTTTAGACTAAAAGTGAGAGAGGTGTTGCAAGTGTGGATATCCCATAAGTGAGCCCCCTCTCCTTCTATTTATAGGCCCGTGCACCGGCGAAGAATGGAGGCAAACACCCCGGGGAAGGCGCCTAGGACCAATGGAGAGCCACCACGTGGAAGCCCCTGAGTGGCGGCCTCAAGGTCGGTTCGGCCGACCCCTGGGGTCGGCCGACCCCCTGTGGGCCCCACTCGGGGTGTGCTTTTTCCTGGAGGCTGCCCTGTGGGTCCTTAGGTCGGTTCCCGGTGTCCACCCTATTTCGGCGGGGTTTGCATGCCTTTGTGGGCCCATGGATCCATGTGATGTCCACGTGTCACACTCTGATTCGTCGGGGGTTGCTTCACTTGGATTGCTTGCATGGCATGCATGCATGGTTCCCTAGTTGGCAGGTTTGCATGCATGGCATCCTTGTTGGCAGCCCACTTAGGATGAGGTGATGTGGCATGGACCCTAGAAGGTGAGTTTGGCACTCTTTTCTTGCTTATTTTCCTGCAATCAAATAATCTCCCAGGACAAGTGGAACTACATTATTCTTAACTAAATACGTGTAAGAAATGCCTTATGCTCCTTTATTCATGAGTATATTGACAGCTAAAGTAGGTACTTAACAGCTGTCAACAACTCCCCCAAGCTAGCCTCTTGCTCATCCTGAGCAAGAGATCAAGAACTTAGGTTGGTTGATCAGGAGTTGCTACGATGTTGTATTCCTAATGTATAACAAGATACAGCTAGGTACTCTATCAAGAGTTGAAAAAGTTGGCATTGATCTTACCTTATACTCGATTGATATGGGGCATGTAGCTTCACTTGCCTTGGGCGGTTGAAAGATAGAATGGTTGTATAAAGATTACTAATCACATGTACCTTGATCAGTTATCAATCCAGAGGTTTTGCAGGTTTTTCAAAAGAAATCAAAGTTCCTCAAATGATACTCTCGGATCGCTCAATGTGTATGATTCCTCACCAAGGCTTTGGTTTGCCTTCTTTCACTACCTACTCCTAATAAGCTGATATGTGGAGCTGTAGGTAGGGAAAACATGTGGCATACCTGTTTCTCATATATTGTTGAGTCAAAAACCGGATCCTTGGAAGAACAAGTCATACACCCTGATCAAGATGTGCAAAAGTGTGTGTATGGTGGATGGATAATGAACTCCTCTTTGCATGATTTTTACTCTCCTCCTTTTCGAAATTTTTGAGACTTGGGCTATGTCTCTTTATTCTTTTCCTCTTTTTTTTATGCATGCCCTTGAGCATGTTTCTTTTCTCTCTTTTTTTTAACATAGCTCATAGTCCTTGCTGAATATTTTTGGAGGGAGAGTAATCATGGAATATGCGCGGAGCTTTATTTTGTGGAATGGATGGGAAATGGATGAAATGATGGTTGCTAACTTCTAGTGTAGAAGTTTCGCATATGGTGGTGTGTACGTGATCTTGATCATAGGAGTATGACAAGTTACTTGCCGAGGGTCACAACAATTCGATAAAACTCAATAAAGAAATCAAGTAGCATATGTGGAGGTTAATAGAAGCTAAGATCTACATATGGCCTTGGATAGGAATTTCTTATCATTGAGGAACTTATCATTTTAACATTTTTCAAAAGAAAACTCCGGATATCAAACATCACTCAGTACTAGCTCATAGCAACTCTATTATGCCATATCATACCTCGCAACAACTTAGGCAAAGATCATGTTTTTTGCTACCCACAAATTTCAAGCTCAGGTTCGATCATACTAGCCAACAAACTCAAAACTTGGATAGGATACTAAGTTGTAAACAAGGCATACAAGAGAAATAAACAGAGCAACTATTCATCATTTCAACCATGGAGAATAAGAACACTCTTACCGCGCATATGAAAACAAACTAATTTAAGAAAGCAAATAAATATTTTTGGTCTTTTTAACTTTTTCAGATTTTTATGTGTTTTTAGCATATGGGGTTCTGAAAACAATAAAAGATACAAGTTACCTCAGAATGGGGGTCCTCCCCCAAGCTAGCTTCAGGCTCATCTGCTGAGTGAGGGTGGCCCCACGAGATGACGAGTGCAACCCGGACGATGAGGACGACTCCCCGTAGGTAGCATCGGCGGGCCGAACCCACTCGCCACTCCCTGCACTAGCCCAGGTTGAGCTACTCGCACCCGGCTGACTCATGGGTTGGTCCCAACCGGGGGCATATCCGGGTGTAACTCCAGACATGTACCCGGCCGAGGCCCATGCGCCAGACAGTGGTGGTGTAGGCTGAGGCTGTGGCTGAGGTGACGGCTGCGGTGATGGCTGTGGCGGCGGATGTTGTGGCGGATGCTGTGCTGTCGCTGCCCTCCTCGCTGCACTCCTAGTGACCCTGTCTCCAGAAACACTAGAACGACGAGGTTCCACAAGAGGAACGGTTAGTGGCCCTTGGCCGTACAAACGGAAATCCGAGTTAGGTAACCGAATCTGGTTTGCGTGGCCAGGGTAAAAGAAAACCAAGGAATCATCCGGGCCCTTTTTAAGAGTATGTCCTTGAATCAAATACACCTCATCTATCATGGCCCGGGGAGAATCAATGTAGGGAACGTTAGCCCCTAGTGAAATCCCAAGACCCGAAATGATACGTACGATCAGGGACGTACACTCAATAGAACATGTCATCCTAAAATTTGATAACCACTGCCGAATCATAACTTGCAATGGGGCGATTTTGATTCGTCTGACCGCGGCGTATAATATCCTCATCTCGTCTATGCGCACGGTTCGGACATCATCCCTCGGAAAGAGAGTAATGGCAAACCACTTGTGCCACAGTCGAAGAGTCGGATGCAATATATCGTTGCACCGAGGTGCTAACTTGCCACGGACAGGCCGACCAGAAATCTTTTCCCAAAAACTATCTCGAAAAAAATCACTGCAAGCTTGATCGAGAGAAATAGCACAACGATGATGAAAGCCGAGAGCACAACTAAGATCATGCCATGAGACTCGATACGACGTTCCATGGAAATGAAACGTAATACCGGCCTCATCCTCCCGAAGAGTACGGAGAAACTGAATGGTGAGAGGCCTAGAACCAATCTCCCACACCAGAACAAAGTTCTCCCAACCAAGAGCATGCCAAATCGAATTGAACTCGGAGTCCATACCTATTTTCTCGAGAAGGGCCGAGTCGAACTCCTTGGTGTTGGCGAAGACTCGATCCTTGATGAGAGCATAGGCATGTCTCTCCCGGTCGTCCCTCAAGTCGATGAAGGCGGCATCGGTGTTGATCACCCCTTTGGCTCGTGGCGTAGGTAGCTCTTCCTCTTCCTCTTCTTCACGGTCGGTTGACATTGGACTTGGTGTAGCTCCGGAGTGGTGAGACGAGCCCTCTCCGTCTCTAGAACGGCATGAGCGGGTCACCTTCCGGTACGCACCGGCAATCCAACTCATCTTGCACAACAATGGGACAACACGAGCAACTCGGTGATGGGTTAGTGAAATCGAAATGAAATCCTTACCGAGCTTGCTCCACCAATATTCAATATTCAGCGACAAATTGGAGAGAGTGCTTGACACTTTCACTTGAGCAAGAAATCCAAGAAAACCAAAGAGCAAGAGCAAAGAGGGAGAGAGGGTGATAGAAATGAGTGAATGGGTGAAAAAACCCCTCAAACCCCCTTCTATTTATAGGCAACCGAGCCAGGCAGCAGGGTAGAGGACAAGGGCAACGGCTAGGAGCCGTTGGAAGAGGCGGGGCCCACATGACCGTTGGCCAGGGTCGGTCGACCCCTGGGGTCGGTCGACCCCCTGCCGGGCCCGCCTGCTCCCAACTTTTTGCAACATCTCTCTAACGGCTACCTGATGTCCTGCCCAGATGTCTAGGTCCAGATTCGCCCAAAATGTTGCTCGAAAAATTATTCTTTGATTTTCCACTCAAGAAATTATTTTCAGAATTTTATTTGAAAGGGAAATTGGTTAGAAAAATCTAGCATGCAGATGCAAGGAAAAATCAAATATGCATTTAGAAAAAATTAAATAAAACTTTGGAAGGGAAAAATGAGATAAATACCAATTTTACCTTTTGGCAAAAAGGACTCATCTTTTTAAGTCTGAGAGCGAGACTTTTCTCGGTGATTAATTCCACTCGTCACCCCATTCCCGAGAAATTGATGGAGATGACTTCTGTATTTCCCGCCACACCCTTCTTGTTTTCTTAGGCTTTGTAGGAGTGGTGGGAAGTCGCGGGGGCTGTAGCTCTGTCCATGCCCCTGATTGCTCATTTTGGCCCTGCAGTGTATAGCATTTCTCTTTTGGTGTTTGAAATCAGAACATCAAGTTCCTCTTCCCAATGCGGAATCGGATCATTCCGGCTCCCACATTGATCCTTGCATTGGCGTCACTCAGGAACGGTCTCCCAAGTATGAGAGGCATTCCCTCATCATCTTGCATATCAAGGACCACGAAATCCGCAAAGATGCATGAACCTTGGACGAATACCAATAAATTCTCTATGATCCCCTCTGGATATCGGATCGATGCATCAGCAAGTTGGACGGCTGTCGCAGTTGGAGTTAGAGCTGGATACCCCAATTGTTCAAACATGACTTTGGACATATGGTTAACACTTGCACCAAGGTCACAGAGAGCATGCTTAATCTTCTAGTAGTATATCTTGCAGGTGATAGCCGGATAACCAGGATCTTTCTTGTGTGAGATTGTTGAAGATCCCCATGGGTCAAGTATTTGCTGTATAGGCTTCCCTGCATAGTCAGTGGCTTGTGTACGCCCAGAATGCTTACCCCATCTGGTGGACACAACACAAACATTTTCACAGGAGGACAGGGGATGCCTTGGAATCTTCCCGTCTTCAGCAGAGGGAACCAAAGCAGCTAACTAGGCTAACTGGGTTTCTATCATCTTATTAAAGCTCAACTGGTTCTTAAGAGCAGACGAAAGGCTATCAATTTTAACATTAAGGCTCTCAAAGGCCTTATCATAGGCAGCTGTTTTCTTATTAAAACCTTCAATAATCTTAGCTTGCCCAAAAACTAGATCTTTCAAGGAAGGTTGGTTTGGGTTGAAAGAATTACCTTGATTACCTCCTTGATAATAAGGGCGCGATTGATTCCACGTTTGACCTCCTTGTGGACGATAACCGTTGTTATTGCCATTCATGTACATCACATCCTCCTGAGTAGTAGGGCAGTAATTCCCTGAATGCCCAGTATTACCACATACTTCGCAAGTCATGCGAGCATCCATAGCTTGAGTAGTGGTGGCCATGGCAGCTTTCTAATTAGCTAGATCATCCATTCTCTTCATTATTTGGTCCATCTTGGCGTGCAACATATCCGCTTCCTTGACGGTATGTGTACCCCTTTGACGTGGCTGGAGTCGATCATCACTCCACCCTTGATTGGTAACCATCTTCTCAATCAATGTAGTTGCTTCAGTGATAGTAAGAGAGAAGAAAGCCCCTCCAGCTGCAGCATCAATATGGCCTCGGGCTGTCAGAGTCAGCCCATTATAGAAACTCTGAAGAATAAGCCAGTTGTCCATCCCATGATGAGGACAAGCCAGGATGTACTCCTGGAGTCTCTCCCAAGCTTCGGGGATAGTCTCATTTGCTGTCTGCTGGAAACTTGAAATTCGCCCCCGAAGGACATTGGTTTTGCCCAACGAAAAGAATTTCGCGAGGAATGCTGCGGAGCACTTTGCCCAGGTGTCAATCTCTACACGGTTAGCATAAAACCACTGCTTTGCCTTTCCCAAGAGGGAGAAGGGAAACAGTCGCAGACGAATAACATCTTCCTCCACTCCTCGTATAGTGAAGGTACTGCATAGTTCAAGGAACTGCTGCAGGTGGGCGCTCGCGTCTTCATTAGGCTTACCACAGAATGGGCTAGCCTGTACCATCGTAATTAAGCCAGTCTTGATCTCGAAGTTTCCATTCTCGGTGTTGATCATGGGGCCTATCGGCACCTGGTCAGCAGAGGAGCAGAATACTCATGAAGAGTCTTCTCGACAGGGTTGGCCATGGAAGTTGATGCGAATGGCACAAAGGAAGCTGGATCGACTTCCGAATGTTCACGAGAAGGAGAGCCGAAATGATTTCGTGCCTTCCTTACGAGTCACTCAGGATCTTCAGTAAAATTCGATGGCAAGTCGAAACTAGTCATGCACTACCTGTCTTCATCATCAATAGACAAAGAAGACAATCCAAGTTAGCCTGCATTGAGAACTGTTTTATTCCTGTCATGATTATAAGCATATGCAAAGTGTTGATATGTCATCCTTAAGCCTTCCCCGACAACGGCGCCAGAAATGCTTGTTGACATTTCTTAACGCAATCACCTAAGAACAGGTTTGGAACCCATCCTGGTAATAGCGCCAGAAATGCTGGTTGGTAAATCTTAACGTTTACAGAGATCCGCAAGCGCACGGAAGTACCATTCTAGCATTTCCCCAAAGGAGTATTCCAAAGGGTATCGAATCCAAGGAAGGCATTGGCGGAATGACAAGATCAACTCTATTGCAATGAGTATAGATCATAGACGGAAACAAACCAGACACTCAACTGCAGGGGTAAAGATATGATAATGGGGTAGTGTGATCACACACACACTCACTCTCTCTCTAAAGGGTCCTAGGCATAGACACACGAGTTAGTTCTAGGTTCTAATGTACTATACACATAAAGCTGGAAGTAACGAGTTAGATACACTAGCGTTGAAGAACATTGACTTGAGCACCCAGGTACCACGGGGAGATAACCTCCTGCGTTGCTTCTGCACAACTCCGATTGTTATATTTTAGACTCCTACAACTTATCCGAACGTGGGGGATTTCAGAGGACCAACGGCTGTCACTATCGTGGCCTATCCCAAGACAAACCGTGGGATAAACTCATAAGTAAGGTAGCTACGCAACCCAAGCACCATGCTTACGTTGTTAGCTGGACTTGACCAGCCCGGGCTATTGTGACCCAGGTCAAGCCACCAGATAAACCAGCCAATTACACCGAGTACCGTAGCTCAAGCACAGACTTCATACAACGCAATCATGTCATCTAATTAAATCAAACCAGGTTATGTACACAAACAGATTTGTGTTTTCCTATGTCTGTTCAACTGGATCAAAGGGTCGTGTTCGCGAAGAACACGAGCCTCTAACTTATGAACAAACACTATAAACATGTAAAAGTCACCCGTCAAGTGGATCGAAAGGCCTTGTTCATCAAGAACAGGAGTCTCTAAATGATGAACAGGTGAAGAACACATGAACAAATCACTCATGTATACTAACACAACTTTATATGAAATAGATAAATAACTGAAGTAGATCAAAGTCATACAAATGAAATAAGATACAAGAGAACTCATACCTAGATCCCAAAGTAGACTTGGAACCTGAATTAGAACTACTCTAGCCTACCTCCTAGCCTTGAGACTAAAAGTGAGAGAGGTGTTGCAAGTGTGGATATCCCATAAGTGAGCCCCCTCTCCTTCTATTTATAGTCTCGTGCACAGGCGAAGAATGGAGGCAAACACCCCGGGGAAGGCACCTAGGACCAATGGAGAGCCACCACGTGGAAGCCCCTGAGTGGCGGCCTCAAGGTCGGTTCGGCCGACCCCTGGGGTCGATCGACCCCCTGTGGGCCCCACTCGGGGTGTGCTTCCTCCTGGAGGCTGCCCTGTGGGTCCTTAGGTTGGTTCCTGGTGTCCACCCTATTTTGGCGCAGTTTGCATGCCTTTGTGGGCCCATGGATCCATGTGATGTCCACGTGTCACACTCTGATTCGTCGGGGGTTGCTTCACTTGGATTGCTTGCATGGCATGCATGCATGGCTCCCTAGTTGGCAGGTTTGCATGCATGGCATCCTTGTTGGCAGCCCACCTAAGATGAGGTGATGTGGCATGGACCCTAGAAGGTGAGTTTGGCACTCTTTTCTTGCTTATTTTCCTGCAATCAAATAATCTCCAAGGTCAAGTGGAACTACATTATTCTTAACCAAATACGTGTAAGAAATGCCTTATGCTCCTTTATTCATGAGTATATTGACGGCTAAAGTAGGTACTTCACAGCCATCAACAGCAGCGTGGATTTTGCGCAACCGATCAGTGTGTAACCCAGTCAGTGTTGAGCCATGCAGCCTGCCGTCTTAAAGCTGCGTTACCTACTACGTGCTTAACTGAGTCAGTGTTGCATCAAGCAGCACGGACGGTGCGTAACCTCTGCATGCTACGCGCTGATTCAACACGACCCAGTTGGTGCTGCATCAAGCAGCACGGATGGTGCGTAACTTCTTGTGGTTACGCGCTCATTCCACACGACCCAGTCGGTGTTGCATCAAGCAGCACGGATGGTGCGTAACTAGTGCAGGTTACACGCTGAATCGACACGACCGGATGCAGCGTGGATTTTGCGTAACCTTTTGTCACACCCTGAAATTCCTAATGTCAGGATGTGAATAAGAAAAATAAATTAATAAACATTTTTCTCTCAATTTTAAAATTTTGTTAGCAACTTTTGATGAAGCTTAAGGATTTTAAGGAGTTATTTGAATTTTCTAGGCATTTAAATAATTTTTAATAATAAAATAAATAAATATAGGAGTTGAGTGTTGCATACATGCTGGTGCATTATTTTTGAGTGTTTGAATTCAAATTGTGTTTGAATTCAAAGTTGTTTGAAGTTCAAAAGGTTGTTTTTTAAAAAAAGGAGAAGCTCTTTTCCCTCCTCCTCCTTCTCTTTGTTTCGGTCAGATAGCTCAAGTCCATCAAATCACCCTCAGCTCCCGGCCCGGTCCACCGTTTCCCCCTCCCCTCTCTTCTTCTGCGCCCAGCCCAGCGAAGTCCGGCGCGCCCCCTCCTTCTCCCCGGCCCGGCTCGCCGTTTCCCCCTCCTCTTTCTGTTTCACCACGGCCCAGCTAACTCTCGGCCCAGCGCCAGCCCACCTCTCCTCCCCTCTCCCGCAGACGCCGACGCGTGGGGCCCGAGTCTCAACCCTTCCCCGCGTCCGACTCGAGGCGGACTCGAGTCCGTACGCCGGTGCCTCCCCTTGCATCCGAGTCCGCGCCGCTCTTTCGTGTGGCCCGCACGCCAAGACAAGGATCCCTGGGCTATATAAGCCCCGCCGCCACCGCTCCTGGGCCCCATGGACCCCAAGAACCCTAACCCTAGCGACCCCGAGCTACACCGCCGTAGCCTAACGTGCCACCGCCGCTGATCTCCACGTCCGCCACCGGTCCTTCGTCGTGAAGCAGCTCCGGAGATCCGCGTGGAGGTGAGGAATGTCCCGGTGCCAAGTGTGGTCGCTCTCGTGCCCTGTGTTCGCTGTGCGCGCTCGCCGGAGTCGGCTCTGCGCCGCCGTCCGCCATGCCGAGCATAGCGCCGCCGCCGTCGCTTGTGGGTGTGCCCCGATGCCCCTGTTGAGTTCGCAAGCGTGTGTGCGTCGTTCTGGTGCTTCCCACATGCCAAACCGAGGCCCCTAGCTCCGGATCGCTTTGCACCAGCGAGCCCGCCGCCTTGCTCCGCCGCGCTACGACGCCAGCGTCGCCGCCGGCCGCTTGCGCAGCTTCTGAGCCGCAATATCGAAAATGAGCAGCCCTGATTAGATCCAACCACCGGTCAAACCGTCCATACCGGTCAACCCTTGCCTAGTCATCGCTATTTTGCAAAAGAAACCCCGCCCTTTTAAGTTTTGCAAGCCGGTCCTCCCATCATAATAAGATCCTCGCGAATAGGTCCTTTTCTTTATGTTTTAACCCCTGAGCTCTCTGGTTTTTGTAACCGAGGTCTAGCCTTGTGTTTTTACACCGCAGCCCTTAGGTTTTTATGTTTAATTATGTTTAAGCCCCTGATTTTTAGCAGTTTGGCCCCTGTAGGTTTAGTTTCTTCGCAGTTAAGCCCTAGGAGCTTGTTTTTAGCATATCTTCTCCGTTTTAACTCCGTTTTCGCGTTCTTTATGTCCAAACGATCGTATCGAAGAGTAGAATAGCTTTACGCAGTTGTTTTGCTCTGTTGTTACTTTTTGGTGATTGTTTCTTATTTTATTTCATTGTTTGCTTGTATGTATCAATTGTGTGGTGCGTAGAGAACGTGCCGTTTGAAGCTTTCGCTGAAGTTCAAGCTTTTGAAGACGTTGAAGAGTTTGAGCAGCAAGAGTTTGTGGAAGGCAAGTCCTTGATGCATGCCCTTTTTCCTATACAACTGCATTTAATTACATCGTTTATTTTATTGCTTGCATTAAATTGATGGGACCCTATGATTAAGGTGTGACTAGTGTTGTTTACCATGTCCTTGTTAACCTGGGTTTTATTTATGTTGGGTAGCACATGCTTATTTGCTAACATCGGGTTGAGGATTGTTTAATTATACACAAAAGTAAGCTTGATTTATTTTATGCTCTACCCTCATTAAGTAAGATTACCCCTATTAATCGGAACATGGAGAACCACCCAGGAACCAGGTGCAACCACAAGACAAATGGATCTGTCTTGGCTAACTAATTAGAAACCTTAGTGTGTAGTATGCTTTACCTGATAAGGGTTACGGGTGCCGGTAGTTGGTGTATAGCCCGGCCCTCAAGCTGATCTGCTCTATGGTAGCTTCGCAGTCTTGAGAGAGGGTTATGCATTGCGCTGTCATGAAACCTAGCGAGCAGCTCATACTAGGGAATCTTTGTAAAGGCCTCATAGTGAAACCCATGCCACTCACCTCGGAAGTGTTTAAGGGAGTAATTAACCCGGGCATATATGGGGGACACGACTTGTGGGTAAAGTGTACAACCTCTGCAGAGTGTAAACCTAATCGATTAGCCGTGCTCTCGGTCATGGAGCGGCCTGGACCCTCACATGAGTAAATTATGGAATATGAGTTAATCTTGTGCATTGCATCTTATTAATGTTGCATTTATTATTCTCTGGGTTTGGTATATACTTACATTGCTAGTAATCAGTTGCTAAGTAAAATCTGACCAACTAAAATTGCTTACCGCTTCAACCATGTCAGCCATCCACCCAAAGAGCCTTGCATGTTGTTATATTTATATTCCCTTCTTGAGTACGACATGTGCTCATGCTTGTTGATTTTATTTCTTGCAACTACACTACTCGGACTGCTGCTCAGACGGTCACTTTGAAGACTTCCCTGAAGACATTGAAGACTTCTAGGCGGGCGTGTCACCAGTCAACTGCCTGTGGTGTTGATCATATCTGCTGCGTTGCTACTCGTTAATAATTAGACCGTTTGTGAGACATTTTGGTCTGTAATAAAGTTTAATACTCTCTTTACATTATGGCATTGTGTTTTGGTATTCACTGAGACGTTATATGTGTGAACTTTGATCCTGGCACACATATAATATGAGCATTCGAATTTGCCTTAAATTCGGGTGTGACAAAGTGGTACCAGAGCCGTGTTGACTGTAGGACGTTAGCCTAGTTAGTAATGGTTGAAATTAAGGATTATAAACTTTTAGAAGCCACACATTCTTTATGCTTGCTTTAAAACTATTCTATAATGCTCATCCTTGATTTCCATCTCATCCTTAGCTATCTTTTGGTTTCTCTACCTTGATTTTGCTATCTTTCTCACCCTTGCTTTTGGTCTCACTTGGCACCTGCCTTCTTTATCTCCAGATGGTTCGACGCCTGAAGACTGCCCGAAAGAGCTCAGTGCCTCAGTACATGCCGCAAGAAGACGACTATCACTACCAGTATGACGATGAGACAGAAGAAGTAGCTTCGGAAGAAGAAGAAGAAGAAGAAGAGCAGGCACAAGGAGCTGATCAGGGTGACCATCAAGATCCAGTGGAGGAACTGGAAGAACAAGCTGAAGCAGAAGGAGAGGCAGCTGAAGTTGTCTGGACAGTGAGCTCGTACAAGAAAAATGGAAGAGGCATTTCAATGGCTGACAATCTAAGGAGGACAGTGTACCGTTTGGGCTATGGCGAAGATCCAATCTACCAGTGTGAGATGTGGACCCATACTTGGTTTGAGCCACACTGGGAGGTAACAGTGATCGTTTATAAGAGGGTTCAGCACTATGGACCTATGGAGATATCCAGGCACGACGATGTTGCTCCCAGAAATACTATGGAAGCTGGGATTGCTGAAGCTGCTAGGAGAGCACTCTATGTTCTCTCTCACAGGGAGCGTACTGAGTTGGCACGCACTTGCAGCTTGTACACCCTTTATAGAGCTAGTGGTGAAGCCAAGACCTACATCGCGTCAGCTGGTGGCCACAGTCCCACTGTGGACAATCTCCGTGAGTTCCTAGCCGCTGTCAACACCACGTTGGATAACACCAACAACGTGCTGGTCACAGCCCACCAGAGGATCTATACAATAGAAGTACAGAAGCGTCAGCTAGAAGCTACTCTGGAGGGAAGGGAACCCTTTGTGATCCAAGACGGAGGAATAGAAGCTCATCGCTCTCCATCACCAAAGAGACCCCGCTACAACTCCCCAGACGCCCGCACTAAAGAGCTTCCTTAGGATCTAGGAGTTCTAAGATTAATATATATGTAATCATTAGTTTCAAACCAATCGTTTAAGTGTGCTTAGTCTAGTGGTGTGTTTGGATGCTTGAGTTTGTGTTAATGTTTGAGTTGGAATTTTGTTTGAGTGCAATGTATTGTGGAGTGATGACCACAATGACATTGGTTCTTTAGTAAAGTGTTAGTTGGGTTTATCTTTATCTCAATCTATATCTTCCTTATCCTAATCTCTTAATCTCTATGCTCTACCCCTAATATAATCTAGTAAATCTCAATCTGCTCACGAAGTTTTTTGAGTCAGCAGTATTGTTCTATTTTTATCTCGAGCTACAGAACTCCAAATACAGTAAATCCAATTGGAAAAGTTCAGCAATTATGTGAAGGGTTATCGGTAAAAATTTTAGAAATTTATGAGTTGGATACAGAGAGTTAGGTACAAAACTTTGGAGCTATCAGAATCTGTAAACTCAGCTGACCCAGACGTCTTGTTTATTTCATAGCTAAAGCTATAGACCTTGGATTGAGGTGGTTCTAGTTGGAATAGTTCCGTAATTTCATTATACTTCTCTGGTTAAAATTTCATAATTTTTGGATTCCCGTACTGAGAGTTACATCCAATTGTTTGGAGTTACTAGAATCTGTCCAGAATTGAAAGTCTTTACTGCCTTTTCTTTCAGAGTTCTACTCTTAGTACAAACATCTAAAGTAATGATCCTAACCCTTAGATGGTGAAAACCAGGTCAGGATCCGGAGTCGATCAAACCCCAGTGGTTCGCCAAAGGAGAAGCAGTAGCTCCAGCAGTGCACCTCGTCAACCACAAATGGATCCGGCTTTCCAGTAGTTCCTGTAAGCTCAGACGCAGCTTCTCCAAGACCTGACCAACACTGTGGCTAATCTGCAAGCCCAAGGCAACAACCCACCCCATGCTCAGCAGCAAGCTCCTGTGAACAAGCACAGGGTGTTCATGAGCTGCAGATCCACTGGAAGCTGAGGACTGGTTGAAGACCAATTAGAAGATGCTGACTATATCCCAATGCGATGACAGAGAGAAAGTCCTCTATGCTTCAGGGCGACTTCAGGGATCAGCTGCGGCATGGTGGGATGCTTTTGTCACCGCACATGCCAATCAGATTGCAATTACCTAGCAGGAGTTTGCTACTAACTTCAGGAGCCACCACATCCCTGCCAGTCTCATGAAGCTAAAGAAGGAGTTTCTTGCTCTCAAACAAGGAGGGATGTCCATGATGGAGTTTAGGGATAAATTCACAGAGTTGTCACGCTATGCTCCTGAGGACACAGATGAAGATAGGAAGAAGCAAGAGCTGTTCTTGGAAGGACTAGCTGGACCGCTTCAGTACCAGCTAATGTCCCACACTTTTCCTACTTTACAGGATCTGATTGATAAGGCTATAGGCTTGGAGTACAAGCGCAGGGAATTGGGAGATCTCAAAAGGAAGGCTACTACTTATGGACAGTCTGGGAACATCACTCGCCCATGTTTTGATCCACAGCAAGGAGCACCAGTCCGCTTTGGAGGTCCGAGTGGTAATATTGGCCAGAATCAGATACACCGTAACAATCAACCGTTCAAGCACCCTATTCAGCAATTACAGCAATCCACTCCGCTTACTCCACAGCAGACTAGTCAGAACACCCCTGCCGGAACCCTAGTGAGATCTAGTATGCCTAACACCCCTGTTGGCAATTCATGCTTCAAGTGTTGAGAGGTTGGTCACTTTGCCAACCATTGTCCTCAGAGAACTGTTTAGAATACTCCAGTGCAGAGTCAGCAGATGAGGAGTGGGAATCATACCCCTCAGAGCAAAGGAAGGCAGAACTATATGCGTGGGAAGCTGAATCACATGAATGCAGGGATCACTTAGAGAGTACCCATCAGTTTGGTACGTCCTTCATTATCTTAATCCCTTATCTTTCACTCATGAGCTTGGAGCCTAGTATTCTCCATCCTACTAAATCCATCTGAATCTCGAGGACAAGATTCTTTTAAGGGGGGTAGATTTGTCACACCCTGAAATTCCTAATTTCAGGATGTGAATAAGAAAAATAAATTAATATACATTTTTCTCTCAATTTTAAAATTTTGTTAGCAACTTGTGATGAAGCTTAAGGATTTTAAGGAGTTATTTGAATTTTCTAGGCATTTAAATAATTTTTAATAATAAAATAAATAAATATAGGAGTTGAGTGTTGCATACATGCTGGTGCATTATTTTTGAGTGTTTGAATTCAAATTGTGTTTGAATTGAAAGTTGTTTGAAGTTCAAAAGGTTGTTTTTTTTAAAAAAGAAAAAGCTCTTTTCCCTCCTCCTCCTTCTCTTTGTTTCGGCCTGATAGCTCAAGTCCATCGAATCACCCTCAGCTCCCGGCCCGGTCCACCGTTTCCCCCTCCCCTCTCTTCTTCTGCGCGCAGCCCAGCGAAGTCCGATGCGCCTCCTCCTTCTCCCCGGCCCGGCTCGCCGTTTCCCCCTCCTCTTTCCGTTTCACCACGACCCAGCTAACTCTTGGCCCAGCGCCAGTCCACCTCTCCTCCCCTCTCCCGCAGACGCCGACGTGTGGCACCCGCGTGTCATCCCTTCCCCGCGTCCAACTCGGGGCGGACTCGAGTCCGTATGCCGGCGCCTCCCCTCGCATCCGAGTCCGCGCCGCTCTTTCGCGTGGCCCGCACGCCAAGACATGGATCCTTGGGCTATATAAGCCCTGGCGCCACCGCTCCTGGGCCCCACGGACCCCAAGAACCCTAACCCTAGCGTCCCCGAGATACACTGCCGTAGCCTAGCGCGCCGTCGCCGCTGATCTCCTCATCAGCCGCTAGTCCTTCGTCGTGAAGCAGCTCCGGAGATCCGCGTGGAGGTGAGGAAGGTCCCGGTGCCATGTGTGGTCGCTCCCGTGCCCTGTGTTCGCCGTGCGCGCTCGCCGGAGTCGGCTCTGCGCCGCCGTCCGCCATGCCGAGCATAGCGCTGCCGCCGTCGCCTGTGGGTGTGCCCCGATGCCCCTATTGAGTTCGCAAGCGCGTGCGTGTCATTCTAGTGCTTCCCGCGTGCCAAACCGAGGCCCCTAGCTCCGGATCGCTTTGCGCCGGCGAGCCCGCCGCCTTGCTCCGCCGCGCTCCGACGCTAGCGCCGCCGCCGGCTGCTTGCGCAGCTTCTGAGCCGCCAGATCGAAAACGAGCGGCCCTGATTAGATCCAACCACCGGTCAAACCGTCCATACCGGTCAACCCTTGCCTAGTCATTGCTGTTTTGCAAAAGAAACCCCGCCCTTTTAAGTTTTGCAAGCCGGTCCTCCCACCATAGTAAGATCCTCGCAAATAGGTCCTTTTCTTTATGTTTTAACCCCTGAGCTCTCTGGTTTTTGTAGCCCTTAGGTTTTTATGTTTAATTATGTTTTAGCCCCTGGTTTTTAGCAGTTTGGCCCCTGTAGGTTTAGTTTCTTCGCAGTCAAGCCCCTAGAGCTTGTTTTTAGCATATCTTCTCCGTTTTAACTCCGTTTTTCGCGTTCTTTATGTCTAAACGATCGTATCGAAGAGTAGAATAGCTTTACACAGTTGTTTTGCTCTGTTGTTACTGTTTGGTGATTGTTTCTTATTTTATTTCATTGTTTGCTTATATGTATCAATTGTGTGGTGCGTAGAGAACGTGCCGTTTGAAGCTTTCGCTGAAGTTCAAGCTTTTGAAGACGTTGAAGAGTTTGAGCAGCAAGAGTTTGTGGAAGCCAAGTCCTTGATGCATGCCCTTTTTCCTATACAACTACATTTAATTACATCATTTATTTTATTGCTTGCATTAAATTGATGGGACCCTATGATTAAGGTGTGACTAGTGTTGTTTACCATGTCCTTGTTAACCTGGGTTTTATTTATGTTGGGTAGCACATGCTTAGTTGCTAACATTGGGTTGAGGATGGTTTAATTATACACAAAAGTAAGCTTGATTTATTTTATGCTCTACCCTCATTAAGCAAGATTACCCCTGGTAATCGGAACATGGAGAACCACCCAGGAACTAGGTGGAACCACAAGACAAATGGCTCTGTCTTGGCTAACTAATTAGAAACCTTAGTGTGTAGTATGCTTTACCTGATAAGGGTTAGGGGGTGCCGGTAGTTGGTGTATAGACCGACCCTCAAGCTGATCTGCTCTGTGGTAGCTTCGCAGTCTTGAGAGAGGGTTATGCATTGCGCTGTCATGAAACCTAGCGAGCAGCTCATACTAGGGAATCTTTGTAAAGGCCTCATAGTGAAACCCATGCCACTCACCTTGGAAGTGTTTAAGGGAGTAATTAACCCGGGCATATATGGGGGACACAACTTGTGGGTAAAGTGTACAACCTCTGCAGAGTGTAAACCTAATCGATTAGCCGTGCTCTCGGTCATGGAGCGGCCTGGACCCTCACATGAGTAAATTATGGAATATGAGTTAATCTTGTGAATTGCATCTTATTAGTGTTGCATTTATTATTCTCTGGGTTTGGTATATACATACACTGCTAGTAATCAGTTGCTAAGTAAAATCTGACCAACTAAAATTGCTTACCGCTTCAACCATGTCAGCCATCCACCCAAATAGCCTTGCATGTTGTTATATTTATATTCCCTTGTTGAGTACGACATGTGCTCATGCTTGTTGATTTTTTTTCTTGCAACTACACTACTCGGACTGCTGCTCAGACGGTCGCTTTGAAGACTTCCCTGAAGACTTTGAAGACTTCTAGGCGGGCGTGTCACCAGTCAACTGCCTGTGGTGTTGATCCTATCCGCTGTGTTGCTACTCGATAATAATTAGACCATTTATGAGACATTTTGGTCTGTAATAAAGTTTAATACTCTCTTTACGTTATGGCATTGTGTTTTGGTATTCACTGAGACGTTATATGTGTGAACTTTGATCTTGGCACACATATAATATGAGCATTCGAATTTGCCTTAAATTCGGGTGTGACACCTTTGCGGGTTTAGGTTACGCTATGCAACGACATGACCCAGTCAGTGTTGGATCAAGCATCAAGGACGGTGCGTAAGCTGCATTCGACACGACCCAGTCGGTGTTGCATCAATCAAGCAGCACGGACGGTGCGTAACCAGTGCAGGTTACGCGCTGAATCGACATGACCGGATGCAGCATGGATTTTGCGTAACCTTTGCGGGTTTAGGTTACACGATGCAACGACACGACCCAGTAAGTGTTGGATCAATCATCAAGGTCGGTGCGTAAGCTGCATTCGACACGACCCAGTCGGTGTTGCATCACACTCCACGGACAGTGCCCTATAGGTTACGCGCTGATTCGACACGACCAGATGCAACATGGATTTTGCGTAGCCTTATCAGCTCCAGGTTACGTGATGCAATGACACGACTGAATGCATGGGGATTTTGCGTGATAGACTCCGTGCGTAACATAGTCGGTGATGCACGCACCATACAGAACGGATGGTGTGTCGCTGAAACGTGCGTAACCGAGCAGGATGGTGCGTTGAATCAGAATGCTGCGTGGATTTTGTGTAACCGTCACAGTGCCTAACCCAGTCGGTAATGCACGTGCCATGTGATGGTGCGTCGCCGAACCGTGCATAACTGAGCTAGAGCAGGTGACGCGTAGAATCGACACGACCAGATGCAGCGTGGATTTTGCACAACCGATCAGTGAGTAACCCAGTCAGTGTTGAGCCAGGCAGCCAGCCATCTTAAAGGTGCGTAACCTACTACATGCTTAACCGAGTCGGTGTTGCATCAAGCAGGATGGACGGTGCATAACCTCTGCATGTTACGTGCTGATTCGACACGACCCAGTCAGTGTTGCATCAAGCAGCATGGATGGTGCGTAACCTCTTGTGGTTACATGCTGATTCGACACGACCCAGTCGCTGTTGCATCAATCAAGCAGCACGGACGGTGCGTAACCAGTGCAGGTTATGCGTTGAATCGACACGACCGGATGCAGCGTGGATTTGGCGTAACCTTTGCGGGTTTAGGTTACGCGATGCAACAACACGACCCAGTCAGTGTTGGATCAAGCATCAAGGACGGTGCGTAAGCTGCATTCGACACGACCGGATGCAGCGTGGATTCTGCGTAACTTTATCGGCCCCAGGTTACGTGATGCAACGACACGACCGGATGCCTGGGGATTTTGCGTGACATACTCCGTGCGTCACCCAGTCGGTGATGCATGCACCATGCAGAACGGATGGTGCGTCGCTGAAACATGTGTAACCGAGCAGGATGGTGCGTCAAATCAGAATGCAGCGTGGATTTTGCGTAACTGTCTTGGTGCGTAACCCAGTCGGTGATGCACGCGCCATGGGATGCTGCTTCGCCAAACCGTGCGTTACCGAGCAGGTTCAGGTGACGCGTAGAATCGACACGACCGATCAGTGCATAACCCAGTCAGTGTCGAGCCATGCAACCAGCTGTCTTATGGGTGTGTTAGCTACTATGTGCTTAACCGAGTTGGTGTTGCATCAAGCAGCACGGACGATGCGTCACCTCTGCATGTTACGCGCTGATTCGACACGACCTAGTTGGTGTTGCATCAAGCAGCACGGATGGTGCGTAACTTCTTGTGGTTACACGCTGATTTGACACGACCTAGTCGGTGTTGCATCTATTAAACAGCACGGACGGTGCATAACCAGTGCAGGTTACGCGCTGAATCAACATGAGCGGATGCAGCGTGCATTTTGCGTAACCTTTGCGGGTTTAGGTTACGCGATGCAACGACATGACCCAGTCAGTGTTGGATCAAGCATCAAGGACAGTGCGTAAGCCGCATTCGACATGACCTAGTTGGTGTTGCATCAATCAAGCAGCATGGACGGTGCGTAACCAGTGCAGGTTACGAGCTGAACGACACCACCGGATGCAGCGTGGATTTTGCGTAACCCTTGCGGGTTTAGGTTACGCGATGCAACAACACGACACAATCTGTGTTGGATCAAGCATCAAGAACGGTGCATAAGCTGCATTCGACACGACCCAGTCAGTGTTGCATCACACTCCACGGACGGTGCCCTATACAGGTTACGCGCTGATTCGACACGACCGGATGCAGCGTGGATTTTGTGTAACCTTATCGGCTCCAGGTTACGTGATGCAACGACATGACCTGATGCATTGGAAATTTGCGTGACAGACTCTGTGCGTAACCCAGTCAGTGATACACGCACCATACAAAATGGATGGTGCATCGCCGAAATGTGCGCAACCGAGCAGGATGGTGCGTCGAATCAGAATGCAGCGTGGATTTTGTGTAACCGTCACAGTGCGTAACTCTGTCGGTAATGCACACGCCATGTGATGGTGCGTCGCCGAACCGTGCGTAACCGAGCTGGAGCAGGTGACGCATAGAATCGACATGACCTGATTCAGCGTGGATTTTGCGCAACCGATCAGTGCGTAACCCAGTCTGTGTTGAGCCATGCAGCCAGCCGCCTTAAAGGTGCGTTACCTACTACGCGCTTAACCGAGTCGATGTTGCATCAAGCAGCATGGACGGTGCGTAACCTCTACATGTTACGCACTGATTCAACACGACCCAGTCGGTGTTGCATCAAGCAGCACGGATGGTACGTAACCTCTTGTGGTTACGTGCTGATTCGACACGACCCAGTCGGTGTTGCATCAATCAAGCAGCTCTGACGGTGCGTAACCAGTGCAGGTTACGCACTGATTCAACACGACCGGATGCAGCGTAGATTTTGTGTAACCTATGCGGGTTTAGGTTAAGCGATGCAATGACACTACCCAGTCAGTGTTGGATCAAGCATCAAGGACGGTGCGTAAGCTGCATTCGACACGATCGGATGCAGTGTGGATTTTGCGTAACTTTATCGGCCCCAGGTTATGCGATGCAACGACACAACCGGATGCATGGAGATTTTGCGTGACAGACTCCGTGTGTAACCCAGTCGGTGACGCACGCACCATGCAGAATGGATGGTGCGTCACTGAAACGTGCATAACAGAGCAGGATGGTGTGTCGAATCAGAATGCAGCGTGGATTTTGCACAACCGATCAGTGCGTAACCCAGTCAGTGTTGAGCCATGCAGCCAGCTGTCTTAAATGTGCGCTACCTACTATGTGCTTAACCGAGTCGGTGTTGCATCAAGCAGCACAGACGGTGCGTAACCTCTGTATGCTACGTGCTGATTCAACACGACCCAGTTGGTGCTGCATCAAGCAGCACGGATGGTGCGTAACTTCTTGTGGTTACGCGCTGATTTGACACGACCCACTAGGTGTTGCATCTATCAAGCAGCACGGACAGTGTTTAACCAGTGTAGGTTACGCGCTGAATCGACACGACCGGATGCAGCGTGGATTTTGCGTAACCTTTGCGGGTTTAGGTTACGCTATGCAACGACACGACCCAGTCAGTGTTGGATCAAGCATCAAGGACAGTGCATAAGCTGCATTCAACATGACCCAGTCGGTGTTGCATCCCACTCCACAGACAGTGCCCTGTACAGGTTACGTGTTGATTCAACATGACCGGATGCAGCGTGGATTTTGCGTAACCTTATCGGCTCCAGGTTATGCGATGCAACGACACGACCGGATGCATGGGGATTTTGCATGACAGACTCCGTGCGTAACCTAGTCGGTGATGCACGCACCAAACAGAATGGAAGGTGCATCGCCGAAATGTGCGTAACCGAGCAGGATGGTGTGTCGAATCAGAATGCTGCGTGGAATTTGCGTAACCATAACAGTGCGTAACCCAGTCGATAATGCAAGCGCCATGTGATGGTGCATCGCCAAACCGTGCGTAACCGAGCTGGAGCAGGTGACGCGTAGAATCGACATGACCGGATGCAGCATGGATTTTGCGCAACTGATCAGTGCGTAACCTAGTCAGTGTTGAGCCATGCAGCCAGTCGTCTTAAAGGTGCGTAACCTACTATGTGCTTAACTGAGTTGGTGTTGCATCAAGCAGGACGGACGGTGCGTAACCTCTGCATGTTACGTGCTGATTCGACACGACCCATTCGGTGTTGCATCAAGCAGCACAGATGGTGCATAACCTCTTGTGGTTACATGCTGATTCGACACGACCCAGTCGGTGTTGCATCAATCAAGTAGCATGGACGGTGCGTAACCAGTGCAGGTTACGCGCTAAATCAACACGACCGGATGCAGCATAGATTTTGTGTAACCTTTGCGGGTTTAGGTTACGTGATGCAACGACACGACCCAGTCAGTGTTGGATCAAGCATCAAGGACGGTGCGTAAGCTGCATTCGACACGACCGCATGCAGCGTGGATTTTTCGTAACTTTATCGGCCCCAGGTTACGTGATGCAACGACACAACCGGATGCATGGTGATTTTGCGTGACAGACTCCGTGCGTAACCCAGTCGGTGATGCACGCACCATGCAGAATGGATGGTGCGTCACCGAAACGTGCATAACCGAGCAGGATGGTGCGTCGAATCAAAATGCAGCGTGGATTTTGCGCAACCGATCAGTGCGTAACCCAGTCAGTGTTGAGCCATGCAGCCAGCCATCTTAAAGGTGCGCTACCTACTACGTGCTTAACCGAGTCGGTGTTGCGCCAAGCAGCACGGATGGTGCATAGCCTCTGCATGCTACGCGCTGATTCAACACGACCCAGTTGGTGCTGCATCAAGCAGCACGGATGGTGCGTAACTTCTTGTGGTTACGCGATGATTCGACACGACCCAGTCGGTGTTGCATCTATCAAGCAGCACGGACGGTGCGTAACCATTGCAGGTTACATGCTGAATTGACACGACCGGATGCAGCGTGGTTTTTGTGTAACCTTTGCGGGTTTAGGTTACTGTTGACGGTGGAAATTCACCATTTCCAACCCTCAATATTCTCACATAAATGGGGGCATATGCATATCTCACTAGCATTTAGGTTTGAATAATGTAGTTCCACTTGTCCTTGGAGATTATTTGTATGTAGGTGATTTACCCCTTAAAAGAGATGGAAACTCAACTTCTATGAAGAAACCATGCCAACTCAGCTGAGGCGGTGGCTGCCACCAAGGGAAACATGGCAATCCACGTCATCGATACAAGGGAGGCACTCACTGACGAATCAGAGGACGCCACATGGACTTCACATGGATCAAAGGGCCCACCTCGGATACCAAATCAAGCCATGCACCGAGGATGGATCAGAGGGCCCACATGTCAGCCAACCATAGAAAACATAGGCCCACATGTCAGCCAACCAGAGTCGGTGTTGCATCAAGCAGCACGGATGGTGCGTAACCTCTGCATGTTACGCACTGATTCGACACGACCCAGTCGGTGTTGCATCAAGTAGCACGGATGGTGCGTAACCTCTTGTGGTTACGTGCTGATTCGACACGACCCAGTCGGTGTTGCATCAATCAAGAAGCACGGACGGTGCGTAAGCTGCATTCGACACGACCGGATGCAGCGTGGATTTTGCGTAACTTCATCGGCCCCAGGTTACATGATGCAAAACACAACCGGATGCATGGAGATTTTACGTGTCAGACTCCGTGCGTAACCCAATCGGTGATGCGCTCACCATGCAGAACGGATGGTGCGTCGCCGAAACTTGCGTAACCGAGCAGGATGGTGTGTCGAATCAGAATGCAGCGTGGATTTTGTGCAACCGATCAGCGCGTAAAGGTGCGTTACCTACTACGTGCTTAACCGAGTCGATGTTGCATCAAGCAGCACGGACGGTGCGTAACCTCTGCATGTTACGCGCTGATTTGACACGACCCAGTCGGTGTTGCATCAAGAAGCACGGATGGTGCATAACCTCTTGTGGTTACGTGTTGATTTGACACGACCCAGTCGATGTTGCATCAATCAAGCAGCACGGACGATGCGTAACCAGTGCAGGTTACACGCTGAATCGACAGGACCGGATGCAGCGTGGATTTTGCGTAACCTTCGCGGGTTTAGGTTGCGCTACGCAACGACACGACCCAGTCAGTGTTAGATCAAGCATCAAGGACAGTGCGTAAGCTGCATTCGACACGACCCAGTCGGTGTTGCATCAATCAAGCAGCACGAACGGTGCATAACCAGTGCAGGTTACGCGCTGAATCAACACGACCGGATGCAGCGTGGATTTTGCGTAACCTTTGCAGGTTTCGGTTACGATATGCAACGACACGACCAAGTCAGTGTTGGATCAAGCATCAAGGACGGTGCATAAGCTGCATTCGACATGACCCAGTCGGTGTTGCATCCATCAAGCAGCACGGACGGTGCGTAACCAGTGCAGGTTACGCACTGAATCGACACGACCGGATGCAGCGTGGATTTTGCGTAACCTTTGCGGGTTTAGGTTACGCGATGCAACGACACGACCTAGTAAGTGTTGGATCAAGCATCAAGGACGGTGCGTAAGCTGCATTCGACAAGACCCAGTCGGCGTTGCATCACACTCCACGGACGGTGCCCTGTACAGGTTACGTGCTGATTCGACACGACCGGATGCAGCGTGGATTTTGCATAACCTTATCGGCTCTAGGTAACGCGATGCAACGACACGACCGGATGCAAGGGGATTTTCCATGACAGACTCCTTGCGTAACCTAGTCGGTGATGCACGCACCATACAGAACGGATGGTGCGTCGCCGAAACGTGCGTAACCGAGTAGGATGGTGCGTCGAATTAGAATGCTCTGTGGATTTTGCGTAACCGCCACAGTGCGTAACCCAGTCGGTAATGCACGCGCCATGTGATGGTGCGTCGCCGAACCGTGCATAACCGAGCTGGAGCAGGTGACGCGTAGAATCAACACGACCGGATGCAGCGTGGATTTTGCGCAACCGATCAGTGCGTAACCCAGTCAGTGTTGAGCCATGCAGCCAGCCATCTTAAAGGTGTGTAACCTACTACGTGCTTAACCGAGTCGGTGTTGCATCAAGCAGCACGGACGGTGCGTAACCTCTACATGTTACGCGCTGATTCGACACGACCCAGTCGGTGTTGCATCAAGCAGCACGGATGGTGTGTAACCTCTTGTGGTTACATGCTGAATCGACACGACCCAGTCGGCGTTGCATCAATCAAGCAGCGCGGACGGTGCGTAACCAGGGCAGGTTACGCGCTGAATCGACACGACCGGATGCAGCATAGATTTTGCGTAACCTTTGCGGGTTTAGGTTACGCGATGCAATGACACGACCCAGTCAGTGTTGGATCAGGCATCAAGGACGGTGCGTAAGCTGCATTCGACACGACCGGATGCAGCGTGGATTTTGCGTAACTTTATCGGCACTAGGTTATGCGATGCAACGACACAACCGGATGCATGCAGATTTTGCGTGACAGACTCCGTGCGAAACCCAGTCGGTGATGCACGCACCATGCAGAACGGATGGTGCGTCACCGAAACGTGCGTAACCGAGCAGGATGGTGCGTCGAATCAGAATGCAGCATGGATTTTGCGCAACCGATCAGTGTGTGACCCAGTCAGTGTAGAGCCATGCAGCCAGCCGTCTTAAAGGTGCATTACCTACTACGTGCTTAACCGAGTCGATGTTGCATCAAGCAGCACGGACGGTGCGTAACCTCTGCATGTTACACGCTGATTCGACATGACCCAGTCGGTGTTGCATCAAGCAACACAGATGGTGCGTAACCTCTTGTGGTTACGTGCTGATTCGACACGACCCAATCGGTGTTGCATCAATCAAGCAGCATGGACGGTGCGTAACCAGTGCAGGTTACACGCTGAATCGACACGACCGGATGCTGCGTAGATTTTGCGTAACCTTTGCGGGTTTAGGTTACGCGATGCAACGACACGACCCAGTCAGTGTTGGATCAAGCATCAAGGACAGTGCGTAAGCTGCATTCTACATGACCGGATGCAGCATGGATTTTGTGTAACTTTATCGGCCCCAGGTTACGCGATGCAACGACACAACTGGATGCATGGAGATTTTGCGTGTCAGACTCCGTGCGTAACCCAGTCGGTGATGCACTCACCATGCAGAGCGGATGGTGCGTCGCCAAAATGTACGTAACCGAGCAGGATGGTGTATCAAATCAGAATGCAGTGTGGATTTTCCGCAACCGATCAGTGCGTAACCCAGTCAGTGTTGAGCCATGCAGCCAGCCGTCTTAAAGGTGTGTTACCTACTACGTGCTTAACCGAGTCGGTGTTGCATCAAGCAGCACGGACGGTGTGTAACCTCTGCTTGCTACGCACTAATTCAACATGACCCAGTTGGTGCTGCATCAAGCAGCATGGGTGGTGCGTAACTTCTTGTGGTTACGCGCTGATTTGACCCGACCCAGTCGGTGTTGCATCTATCAAGCAGCAAGGACGGTGCGTAACCAGTGTAGGTTACGCGATGAATCGACACGACCAGATGCAGCGTAGATTTTGCGGAACCTTTGCGGGTTTAGGTTATGCGATGCAACGACACAACCCAGTCAGTGTTGGATCAGGCATCAAGGACGGTGCGTAAGCTGCATTCGACACGACCGGAGGCAGCGTGGATTTTGTGTAACTTTATCGGCCCCAGGTTACGCGATGCAACGACACAACCGGATGCATGGAGATTTTGCATGACAGACTCCGTGCGTAACCCTGTCGGTGATGCACGCACCATGCAGAACAGATGGTGTGTCGCCGAAATGTGCGTAACCGAGCAGGATGGTGCGTCGAATCAGAATGCAGCGTGGATTTTGCTCAACCGATCAGTGCATAACCCAGTCAGTGTTGAGCCATGCAGCCAGTCGTCTTAAAGGTGCGTTACCTACTACGTGCTTAACCGAGTCGGTGTTGCATCAAGCAGCACGGACGGTGCGTAACCGAGCAGGATGGTGCGTCGAATCAGAATGCAGCGTGGATTTTGCGCAACCGATCAGTACGTAACCCAGTCAGTGTTGAGCCATGCAGCCAGCCGTCTTAAAGGTGCGTTACCTACTACGTGCTTAACTGAGTCGGTGTTGCATCAAGCAGCACGGATGGTGCGTAACCTCTACATGTTACGCGCTGATTCGACACGACCCAGTCGGTGTTGCATCAAGCAGCACGGATGGTGCGTAACCTCTTGTGGTTACATGCTGATTCGACACGACCCAGTCGGTGTTGCATCAATCAAGCAGCACAGACGGTGCGTAACTAGTGCAGGTTACGCGCCGAATCGACACGACCGGATGCAACGTAGATTTTGCGTAACCTTTGCGGGTTTAGGTTACGCGATAAAACGACATGACCCAGTCATTGTTGGATCAAGCATCAAGGACAGTGCATAAGCTGCATTCGACACGACCGGATGCAGCGTGGATTTTGCTTAACTTTATCGGCCCCAGGTTACGCGATGCAACGACACAACTGGATGCATGGAGATTTTGCATGTCAGACTCGGTGCGTAACCCAGTCGGTGATGCACTCACCATGCAGAGCGGATGGTGCATCGCCGAAACGTGCGTAACCGAGCAGGATGGTGTGTCGAATCAGAATGCAGCGTGGATTTTGCGCAACTGATCAGTGCGTAACCCAGTCAGTGTTGAGCTATGCAGCCAGCCGTCTTAAAGGTGTGTTACCTACTACGTGCTTAACCGAGTCAGTGTTGCATCAAGCAGCACGGACGGTGCGTAACCTCTGCTTGCTACGCGCTGATTCAACACGACCCAGTTGGTGCTGCATCAAGCAGCATGGGTGGTGCGTAACTTCTTGTGGTTACGCGCTGATTCGACACGACCCAGTCGGTGTTGCATCTATCAAGCAGCACGGACGATGCGTAACCAGTGCAGGTTACGTGCTGAATCGACACGAGCGGATGCAGCGTGGATTTTGCGTAACCTTTGCGGGTTTAGGTTACGCTACGCAACAACATGACCCAGTCTATGTTGGATAAAGCATCAAGGACGGTGCGTAAGCTGCATTCGACACGGCCCAGTCGGTGTTGCATCAATCAAGCAGCACAGACGGTACGTAACCAGTGCATGTTACGCACTGAATCGACACGACCGAATGCAGCGTGGATTTTGCGTAACCTTTGCGGGTTTAGGTTACGCGATGCAGCGACACGACCTAGTAAGTGTTGGATCAAGCATCAAGAACGGTGTGTAAGCTCCATTCGACACGACCCAGTCGGTGTTGCATCACACTCCATGGACGGTGCCCTGTACAGGTTACGCGCTGATTCGACACGACCGGATGCAGTGTGGATTTTGCATAACCTTATCGGCTCCAGGTTACGCGATGCAACGACACGACCGAATGCATGGGGATTTTCCATGACAGACTCCGTGCGTAACCTAGTCGGTGATGCATGCACCATACAGAATGGATGGTGCGTCGCCGAAACGTGCGTAACCGAGCCAGATGGTGCATCGAATCAGAATGCTGCGTGGATTTTACGTAACCGTCACAGTGCGTAACCCAGTCGGTAATGCACGCGCCATGTGATGGTGCATCGCCGAACCGTGCGTAACTGAGCTGGAGCAGGTGACGCGTAGAATCGACATGACTGGATGCAGCGTGGATTTTGCGCAACCGATCAGTGCGTAACCAAGTCAGTGTTGAGCCATGCAGCCAGCCGTCTTAAAGGTGCGTAACCTACTACGTGCTTAACCGAGTCTGTGTTGCGCCAAGCAGAACGGACGGTGCATAACCTCTGCATGCTACGCGCTGATTCAACACGACCCAGTTGGTGCTGCATCAAGCAGCACGGATGGTGCGTAACTTCTTGTGGTTACGCGATGATTCGACACGACCCAGTCGGTGTTGCATCAAGCAGCATGGATGGTGCGTAACCTCTTGTGGTTACATGCAAATTCGACACGACCTAGTCGGTGTTGCATCAATCAAGCAGCACGGATGGTGCGTAACCAGTGCAGGTTATGCGCTGAATCGACACGACCAGATGCAGCGTAGATTTTGCGTAACCTTTGCGGGTTTAGGTTACACGGTGCAACGACACGACCCCGTCAGTGGTGGATCAAGCATCAAGGACGGTGCGTAAGCTGCATTCGACACGACCTGATGCAGCTGTGACATCCCTAATGTTTAAGCAATAGTAATCACCATCATTAGTGAGGCTAAGCATGGTAGTTAACTTGTTTGACTTGGTCAACATCCCTAACCCTAGTCAAACCCCTCCAAATCAAGGTCAACACCCTAGGGTTCCATACCTATCCTTGATAATCTAGCGTGTTCTCCACTTTTCATATAACAACTTCAAAATCGGCCAATATGAAAGTTGTTCATTTTTGCACGGGACACATTTCATTCAATTGGCATCATTTCAAATTCGAAGTGGAAAAGCCCCTAAAACTTGGTCAAAGCTCAGGGACACTGTTTGACCAAACAGAGAAAATCCCAAAGTTGAAACCATTTTATCTCCAAATCCATGAAGAATTCCATAGGTCGGCCTTTACAAAAGATGGAGGTGGTTAGCCGGTCTACATGTTTTGTACTTGGCGATTTTTCAGTGCAGTTCAAAATTTTGGAGAAACAGCCGGTCAAACAGAGCCTCGCTGAAAAAATTCTGGAGCACGGCGCTCTGGCCGCGCGCGCGCCAAACGCCGCCTGCGCCGCGCCCTGGCTTCCGTGCCGCACCGTCTGTGGGCCCACTCTGCGCCGTCAGCCCCGTCACCATGTGCCCCTCCCCGAGGCACTTCCGGCCGGATGGCCTGCGCCCAGACGCAGAGACGCCGCGCCGCGCGCACGCCGTGCGCACGCCTTGCGCGGCACTGCCGTGGCACCTGTGCGTGCCTTGCCTTCTGCCCGCACGCGCCCGCATAGAGGCCAGGAAGCCCGCGCCGATCTCCCGCTCGCCGCTGCCTATAAAAGGGGCAAAGCCCCGCCGTGCCGTGCCGTCCGCCCCTGCGCCGCCGGCCGCCATCAGAGCGCCGCCGAGGAGCTCCACCGTCCGAATTGCCTCGCACCGGTCCAAGCCCCCTAGCACCACCCCTAGATCCTGTCGTAGCTTCCCCGGCCGCTTGTTGCTCAGCCCTGTGACCCTGCTCGCCGGAGGCTTCGCCGCCGCGGCCGCTCCGCCCCTGCTCCACTGCCGGCGATCGCCGGGGCCTCCTCCGAGCCGGCCAACCCCTAGAATCGAGCCTAGGTGAGCAGGTAGTCGACCCCCACCTCTTGCACGGCCAAGTCCTGCCCCACATCACCGCCGACGAGGTTAGCCGCGCCGCCGGGGGCATTTGTGTGATAATCGAACTCTTTCCGAGGGCTCCCATGCAAAAGCCAAGGGTGTTTCTGCAAAAAGAATCTTCCACTCTCTTTTCAAATTTCTAAATCTTGTAAAATGCATATCAAATCACAGAAAAAGGTAAAAATGCAACCTCAATTTTGTTGTGATCCTTATGAATAGTAGAAACTTTTCTACAAAGGAAGTTTTCAAATTTCTGTGTAGATTTTAAATAATTTTGAATTTACCATTTTGGATAGATCTGAAATAATTCAAATTCTATGCACGATCTGAAGCTCAATTTTGGAAATGTTGTTTGCCATGTCATGTTGGTCTTCTGATTCAAATTTGGCACAAAGTTGTAAAGTAGATCTTTAGTTATGAATTAAAGTTTATTTTCAGCAATGTTCCTCTTCATGATTTTTGTAAATTTATCTGTTGATCTTTTGGACTCAATCTTTTTGCTATAGTCATGTTTTATGGCTTTGTATCCATGATAAATAGTAGAGATGTTTTTACCATGTTTTATAGGGTCAAATAAGTTTTGCACAAGTTGAACCTTCTTTCATAAATTTAAATTAATTTAAATTCTCTTTGCTGAGTATGTGCATATCTCTCCATGAATAGATGTTTTGTGCTTCTACATGAATTTCTAGCTCAAAATGTGGTATATTTATTTTTGTATCATTTATTCTTATTTTTAATGAATGAATCTAGTTGTATTTTTCATGCTAGATCTATAGCTTGGATTGATCTAAATTTTTGGCAGTAGCTCATGTGTAGTATGATGTGCCTCTCTGCAAATTTTCATGGTCATCTTGTTTATATTTCTTCCAGAATGAATTTTCGAAGTAAATCAAGCTTAATCTATGAATTAAAAGAAAAATAGAAATCACATTTGTTTTCTTTTCAAATCTTTTGGTTGAGCTTCATCAAATCACACCATGAACAACACCCTTATTTTGGTGAAGAGAAATTAATTAATTAATTTTGATGTGCACACAATCACCATCAAATAAGGAGCTGAACCCCGCACACACACACCCTTTCTTTGATAGGAAGAGTATGCAGGATATATCCTTATCTAGGTGAATGTGGTCACCCATACACCCCCACGTTTACCCTTTAAATCTAAACTATGTTCTCACTCCTCATTTATAAATACATGAAGTTAATGCATATGCATGTCGTGTAGAACTTTCGGACGGGAACTACGAGTTGGTGCCGGAATCCGAGGGAGATCTCGCTGAAGGAGAAGTGAACGTGGTGGAAGTGCAGCAAGACCCGAACCAAAGTTCGGAGGATTTCTCCACTGACTTTGCTAGTGAAGGCAAGCCCCAGAGCATAAACCAGTTTTTCTAACTCTTACAATTATGTTATGCTATGTTTGTGCATTTATGTTTCAGGAGTTGAATTAAAACCCTAGATGCATGATCCTAGGTTCCTATGCTCAAATACTAGCATGATAGGTCGCTAGTGGCCATGCTCTAAGGACACGGTAAAAGTCGAGTGATGTTTGTCACTCGCGAGCTATAGGTTTCTATGTTGGAATCAGAAGATTTTATAAATGCATATGCTCATGTGGTAAGAGCATGGGACCGGCTCCGGCCAGTAGGTCTGTGGTTAAGCGTTTGAACGTACTAAACATTTGCCGGGAATGAGACCGGTAAGCCTAGTACCCGATTGGCACGGCAAGGGAACTTTGGTGTTACTACTCCTGGGTTCGTCCCCTGCTGCAGCTTAATTGTGGTGCATGTGTGGGGTTGGGGAGGCGAGGCCGACCAACCACCTTGTACCAAGGACTGTAGCCCCTATTCCCGAACCGAGGATTGACGGGAACCGCCTGGTTGGTGCATACCCCACCCCCCTTTGGTTTCTAGTTGTTGTTTTCGGGGTGTGCATTCTCCCATGTGTTTAGGTCCACCTTGCAAGGTTATTAATCGATCGATCGTCGGCCTCTCACCGTTAACCGAGATTGCTTAACCATACACTCTATGTCCCTTAATGATGGAATTGAGAAGTAATATGGATGTATGCTTAATTGTTTGTACAACTTATGCTTGCAAATAGTTGCTTACTTAGTGATGGATAATCAACTAGAATTTTGAACTAAAACTTGGAAGTAAGGACCTACTCTTTGTTGCTTTTCAGCAAAACAACTTTCTAGCCAAAGAGCCTTGCATGTCTAGAGAGTTGGGGATTTTTCATCACCCGCCGGTTAAGTCTTGGTGAGTATTAGTATACTCAGCCTTGCTTTTGATGTTGTTTTCAGGTGATGTGAATGATGATGGGTTCCCGTGGCCTGGTTCTCTCCCACCCGGTTGGGAAGTGGAGTGAGAGGACGACATTGCTTAGTGACGTCATGGATGGCCTCCTATGACATTACTTATGATGTTTAGTATTATATTACCGCTGTGTTTCGAACTCTGAACTATTTACCTTACGCAAATGACTTGGTTTGTAATATTAAAACCTTATGGAGCTTGATGTAATAATTTGGGAAATGTTTGTCTCTGGACTCGCCGTCGTGTGAGTTTTAATGTACAAGTCTTCGATCCTGGTTAAAGTGATTTACCGGGCTTGACCCGACAGAGGCGACAAGTTACTTCTGTGTTATTACTTAATGACCAAATGGACGGGTTTAGGCAATAATATGGAATTAATTTGGGCAGTTCTGTCACAGCTGGCATCAGAGCTCAATTGTACACCAGAGGTTTTAATACACCCTTAATAACATGTTTTTGGAATAAAACTTGCAAGATTAAGGTGTGTTTGCAAAATGCATTAGGAACACTAAGAATGAACTAGTCCGAGAGGCCCTAGAGGGATTTTGGGTTCTTTCAGGTGGCTAGTAATTTATGGTATATTTAAACTAACTTCCAGCACTTCTTAAGCCACGTGTTTCATACGTGTGCTGTGCCGCATCACGAGTATGCGAGGGTTGATAGGGCAATCTATTCAACGGATCATATCTTCTCGGTTGGATGCCCACGTGTTTTATACGTGCACTTTCCATATGCGAAGCATGTGAAGGATGATATGTTCTATTCCACATGAACATATCATGGGTTGTGATGTCGCCACGTTTTGCCATACGTGTGCATGATTCCGCATTACGAACATGCGAAGGGGGACACCCTCCATTCAAAAGGGGCGTGTCTCAGGTTGGACATTGTCCATGCAGCGCTAAATGCATGGGTGCCATTTCTGTAGTGAACGGTAATGTATGGGGACGCTTCCGTGACGTGCTGGCATGGAAGGTTCTTTCTTTTGCAGGTACACTAACCACGTTCCGGTAGATCGAACGATTAGTATCCGACTAGCTATTATAGGGAGAGACGTATACTTGTGCCTTGCCACCGGCACTAACCACGATTCCTGGGCATGGATTTGCCTTGTGAGGATGTTTAGGACGCTTTTGCATCATGCTAAAAGTTGTTAAGAAGTAAATAAATCACTTCAAAATCTATCCTAAAGCACCTCACCGAAACACTTTCACATCATCCCAATCTTAATAGCTATCCTTGTTCTCGGTTTTTGGATGCTCTATTGTTCTGAATTTTTTGACCCCCTGAACAGAGTTTTCTGGAGAAAAGTTGTGTCAAATCTTGTCTAGATCCTGCTATAAAAATTTCAGAATTTTTGATCAAGGGAATCTGTAGTTACGCTCAGTTTAGTTCCTGTCTACTTGCTGTTTTCCCTGGGAGATAGGGAACTAAACCTTGCTTTCTTTGGATATCTTCCTGTTGTTTTTAGCCCAACTTTTGAATACCAATTTTGGGTCAAATAACATCACTGAATCGCTGGAAAATTTTGAGAATTTTTGGCCTACCAGAATATGAGCTATATGCATTTTTGTGCTTTGGACAGAATCTGTTATCTTTTAACTCACACTAATCGGTGGGAGTTTTGTTGATATAGATGGCTGGACCGCTCTTCTGGGAGGTACGTCCTGACGGGATGGTCCGCATCGATGGGCTACACCTTGAGGGGTTTGCCCGCATTTTGTGGGACACTCTTCGCTCGTCAGGGTACACCACTCCTCCGATGTACGAGGCATTGGAGACCACGCAGCTTGGGGTGCCTCGCTGCTATGTTCGGGTGACCGTGCCACTTCACCCTACTCACCCGGAGTGGCAGGACTTGAGCATGGACGTGTCTGGCATCCGCATGTTGGAGGCACTTGAGGTTGCTGCCTTGAGATTGCTGAACACCTTTGCTGACCAGCACCCTCTCGAGGTTTCTTCGACTCCGGTGGGGCTACTTCCGACCGTGGACCCCGCGGATTCCGCATGGAGGAACCTCCTAGGGAACATGGCAGCGCTTCTGACTGAGAGGACCCCACTGGACGTACTGCACGAGATGTCACGGTGCATAAATGCACTATACCATCTTCAGGCTCTCCGCAGTGTGGCTACCACAGACGTGTCCACCGTTGCTCTAGACACTGCTGCAGTGTTGGGAGTACGGAATCACCACCAATGCTCTATCTCCCTTGGCTATATGGGACTGGAGCGAGACCATGTAGAAGCACGACTGAGGTTTGTTGGACTGCAGGCTAGAGAGGCTCACTGGGTGACCTGTATGGCTCAGTGGACACACCAGCTCGCTGATCGCCTTCAGACTGTTACAGGACTCCAGGAGCAGCGAGATCAGATGCAGGTTGAGATGGATCAGTTGAGGAATGAGCGCTTACAGCACATACAAGCACTAGCACAAATGGAAGAGCAGCTAGAGTTGATGGACGAGGATCTGGGTGCTGCCCATGGCATGATTGCTGTGTTACAGCAGCCGCCACCACCACCAGTTCCGGAAGCTATGGAGGATGATCCGGATGACACTCGGTCCATGATAGACGGTGAGAAGGAAGAACCACAGGTAGAGCCGATGGAGATTGCTTCATCTGCTTCTAGCTCTTCCTCAGTAGGCAATCTAGATGACTTCTAGATGGTAGTAGCTAGTACAGCATGTGTACTCCTGCGATGGCCTAAATTTTGGTCCGTGGATGGGATAGGCTAGCATAGCTGGAGTATCCTTTGAGTGGCTAGGAGCTACATGTTAACCACTAGTATGTTGAATGAGGACCTAGCATGTGTTGTAATCATGTGTTGTAATCTAGTGTTTGATCCAATGTTGCAAGACTTTCTGCAGCAATCCTAGTAATCTGTAATTTGAACCTCCTTATGATCAAAGATGAGCTGTGCAATAAGAAGGAAAGTTGTTGGAAATTTTATTTTGTGCATGCTCACAATTTTTCACCCTTGTTGCTCTTTTGTGGTGAGAGTTATGAATATTTTTGTAGCCCTCGGCTGGCTGAAAAACAGCCAGGACAGAGAGTCGGTAAATGAACTTTTCCAGCATGATAACATCAAAATCCGTGTATCAGTTGAATACCAAAGACGTAGTGCACGAAATGACGCTCCTTCTGACAAAATTTGAGCACCATCCGTTAATCGAGCCGGGAGATATGAATCTTTCATTTCAGTGTTGTGGCTGACCCTCCTAAAAAATTATGCAATGAATGGATTGTTTCACATATTCTACTTGTGCATAATTCTATCTGCAAGCTTGTGAATGTGTGACTAATCTCTATTCCCATAATTTTTTAGATGGTGGGTCCCACTTGCAATACTCCCCATGGGTTCGGTGATGCTAGTGGCAGCAATCCGGCACCGCCACCTCCCATGATGCCCATGGAGACCTTCCTGTTGGCCCAAGCTGATATGATGCGCTAGATCTTGCACAATCAGCAGCAGCAGCAACGTGGCAATCCGCGTGATGAGCCACAAGTGGCCAAGAATGAACACTTCACGGCTTTGAAGCTCCCAATTTTCACCAAAGCAGAAGAACCTTTGGAGGCTGATGCTTGGATTCGCGCCATTGAGGCCAGGTTTGATGCTCTCACTCTGCCATGCTCAGAGGAGCGCAAAGCCTGCTTTGCAGCCTTACAACTTCGTGGTCCTGCACTGATCTGGTGGGAACACTTTAAGATGACGCAATCTGCTGGACATGCCATTACTTGGGATGAGTTCAAAATTGCGTTCAAGACTCATCACATCCCTCAGGGAATGGTCGATCGGAAGATCAGTGAAAAACTGGCATTAAGGCAAGGTTCTGATTCTGTGTACCAGTATGCATAGAAATTCAACAATCTTTGTTAGTATGGGGGATATCATGTGGATAATGATGCGCAGAAGATGGATCGTTTCCGACGTGGTCTTGATCCTGAGCTTTATGAAAGGCTGAACCCCATCAAGACCGACACCTACCATGAGATTGTGAATTTGGCCATCTCTCAAGAAGATGCTATGAAGAGGACGCAGAATGCAAAGAAGAGGAAGGCTACGTTCAACTCTAACAACGCGCCTAATCGGAAGTTTCGCCTTGTGAAGAAGGTTTCCCACGATTCTCAGAGGAATCAGTAGACTGGACGCTGGGTAGCTAAGCCTTCCCAGAATCAGCAGCGAGGAGACTATCGCTCTTCTGCTTCCCAGCAGCAGAATTACAAGCCCAATGCTCCACAGCCTAACCGGAATGCTAGGGATGGCAAATGCTACAACTGTAGTGAGACGGGACACTATGCTAATGAGTGCCCCCGTCCCAAGCAGCAGAACCAGCGCAACCAGCAGAACCAAGGACGTGGGCCTAACCAGAACAACAAGGACAAGGGAAAGAAGCAGACCGTGCAAGTCAAGCAGGGTCGTCTCAACTTCACCACAATGGTGGGAATTCCAGAGGGAGCGCCAATAATGACAGCTACATTCTCTATCCGAGGCCAACCTGTTAAGATTTTGTTTGATTCTGGCGCCACCCACAGTTTTGTGAATGGAAAAATACTAGACAAATTGGGGTTGATCTCCCATCACATTAATGGGGCCTATCTGATCGCAACCCCGGGAGGAAAAATTTCTCCCAACAAAATCACTCAGAGGGTACCTCTTGAAATAGGTAGCAAGACAATTAAAACCAACCTTATCATTCTAGGGTTGGAAGGCATAGATGTTATTTTGGGAATGAACTGGATGACTCAGCATAAGGTTGTCCTAGATATCTCTGAGCGAATGATAGAAATCAATTCACCAGATGTCGGAGCCTCAACACTCTACCTTCCCTTCAGAGAGTCTGTGAATCCTTGTACTTTTGTGGCCATAACATCACAGTTAGAAGATATCCTAGTGGTCTGTGAATATCCGGATGTCTTTCCTGATGATCTGCCGGGTATGCCACCGGACCGAGACATTGAGTTCGTTATCGAACTTCAACCCGGTACGACACCTATCTCAAAAAGAGCCTACTGCATGCCACCCAAGGAACTGGCCGAGTTGAAGACCCAGCTTCAGGAATTGTTGGATAAGGGTTTCATTCCCCCGAGTTCTTCTCCTTGGGGATGTCCTGCTCTCTTCGTTAAGAAGAAAGACGGTAGTTTGAGACTGTGTGTGGACTACCGGCCTCTCAATGCGGTGACTATCAAAAACAAATACCCCCTTCCCCGCATTGATGTGTTGTTTGATCAACTATCAGGAGCAAAGGTCTTTTCCAAGATTGATCTTAGATCAGGATATCATCAGATAAAGATCCGACCTTGTGATATTCCTAAAACTGCCTTCTCCACACCATATGGGCTATATGAATTTTTAGTCATGTCCTTTGGGTTGACTAATGCTCCTGCTTACTTCATGTACCTCATGAATTCGGTATTTATGAACGAACTGGATAAGTTCGTGGTGGTCTTCATCGACGACATCTTAAATTATTCCAAAGATGAAGAGGAACATGCCGAGCATCTCCGCATTGTTCTGCAACGTTTGAGAGATCACAAGCTTTATGCTAAATTCTCTAAATGTGAATTCTGGCTGGACAGTGTGAAATTTTTGGGTCACACTATTTCTAGTGATGGTATTTCAGTGGATCCAAGTAAAGTGCAAGAAGTGATGGATTGGAAACCACCTAAGTCCGTTCATCAGATTCGAAGCTTTCTCAGATTAGCGGGTTATTATCGTCACTTCGTTCTAGATTTTTCCAGAATTGCCAAACCTATGACTGAACTTCTGAAGAAGGGAGTCAAGTTTGTGTGGGATGAGAATTGTGAAAAAGCTTTCCACACCCTAAAGCAATATCTGACTTCAGCGCCTATTTTGGCTCAACCAGACAACTCTAAGCCATATGAGGTTTATTGCGATGCCTCAGGTACTGGTCTTGGATGTGTACTCATGCAAGAAAATAGAGTCATTGCTTATGCTTCCCGAGCACTTCGGCCCCATGAATTGAACTACCCCACTCATGATCTTGAATTAGCAGCGGTTGTTCATGCTCTCAAAATTTGGAGGCATTATTTGATGGGAACCCGTTGCAATATATTCACTGACCATAAGAGTCTCAAGTATATCTTCACTCAAGCCGACTTGAATATGCGCCAGAGAAGATGGCTAGAACTTATTAAAGATTATGACGTGGAAGTACATTACCACCCCGGTAAGGCAAATGTCGTTGCCGATGCTCTTAGCCGAAAAGCCCATTGCAATTGCTTATCCGTGGACACCTATAGTGACACACTATGCCACGAGATGAACAAACTCAAATTGGAAATTGTTAGTCAAGGTGAGTTAAATGCTATTGGCATGGAGGCAACCTTGTACGATAAAGTCTTAAATGCTCAGTCCAACGACGAGGATGTTAAGAAGATAAGGCAAAAGTTGTCAGAAGGTGATCCTAAATACAAATGTTTCCACCAACACGCAAAGGGTACAATTTGGTTTGGGCAACGACTTGTTGTCCCAAATGATACTAGTCTCAGGAAGGAAATCTTGGATGAAGCTCATTTGTCCAAATTTGCGATTCACCCTGGGAGTAGCAAAATGTACCAAGATGTGAAGGAAAACTTCTGGTGGTCAAATATGAAAGTAGAGATTGCCAAATATGCGTCCGAGTGTGACACCTGTCAGAGAATTAAAGCTAGTCATTTGAAAGCTGATGGTGTTCTTCAACCATTGCCGATACCTTCATGGAAATGGGATGATATAAGCATGGATTTCATAGTGGGACTGCCTCTCACCTCTAAGCACCATGATTCTATCTGGGTTATTGTGGACAGACTCACCAAGACCGCACACTTTATTCCCGTTCATACCACATACTCAGCAAAGCAGTATGCAGAAATTTATCTTGAACGCATCGTGTGTTTACACGGAGTCCCTAGAACCATCGTTTCCGATAGAGGTTCTCAGTTCATGTCATGTTTCTAGGAACACCTACATACTTCAATGGGAACCATGCTACTTCACAGTTCTGCTTACCACCCTTAAACCGATGGTCAGACTGAGAGAGTCAATCAAGTCCTAGAGGATATGTTGAGGGCTTGTATTATCCATTTTGATAAGAATTGGGACAATTGCTTGTCCTTGGCTGAATTCTCGTACAATAATAGCTACCAAGCTAGTTAAAAAATGGCACCATTCGAAGCTCTTTATGGAAGGAGATGTCGAACTCCTTTGAACTGGTCACAGACCGGGGAAAGAAAATTCTTCGGTCCAGCTTTAGTTGAAGAAGCAGAAGAAAAGTTAAAGTAATACAAGCAAATCTAAAGACAGCTCAAATGAGACAACAACGTTACCATGATCAAGGAAGGAAACCTAAGCCATATCAAGTTGGTGAATATGTCTATCTTAAGGTTTCACCAACAAAGAGAATTCAAAGATTTGGAGTGAAAGGGAAATTAGCACCATGCTATATTGGCCCTTATGAAATCATTCAAGTTTGTGGACCGGTTGCTTATCGCGTTCAGCTTCCTGAACGGCTTTCAGTAGTCCACAATGTGTTTCATGTTTCTCAACTCAGGAGATGTGCAAATAAGCCGGAGATAAAAGTCATCATCGAATCCAATGCTTGGATCGAACCCGACCTATCTGTGGTTGAGCACCCTCTGAGGATTTTCGATCAAAAAGAGAGGAAAACTCGACGACATTCGGTAACAATGTACAAAATCCAATGGAGCCACCATACTGAAGAAGAAGCTACTTGGGAGACGGAGCATTATCTCAACACCAAGTATCCGGGTTTTCTACAATCTCACAATCGTAAGTGTTTCCCCCTACCTTTATCTTTATTTTCCGAATCTCGGGACGAGATTCTTTGTAAGGGGGGTAGGCTGTAACATCCCTGATGTTTAAGCAACAGTAATCACCATCATTAGTGAGGCTAAGCATGGTAGTTAACTTGTTTGACTTGGTCAACATCCCTAACCCTAGTCAAACCCCTCCAAATCAAGGTCAACACCTTAGGGTTCCATACCTATCCTTGATAATCTAGCGCGTTCTCCACTTTTCATATAATAACTTCAAAATCGGCCAATATGAAAGTTGTTCATTTTTGCACGGGACACATTTCATTCAATTGGAGGCATTTCAAATTCGAAGTAGAAAAGCCCCTAAAACTTGGTCAAAGCTTAGGGACACTGTTTGACCAAACAGAGAAAATCCCAAAGTTCAAACCATTTAATCTCCAAATCCATGAAGAATTCCATAGGTCGGCCTTTACAAAAGTTGGAGCTGGTTAGCTGGTCTACATGTTTTGTATTTGGCGATTTTTCAGTGCAGATCAAAATTTTGGAGAAACAGCCGGTCAAACAGAGCCTCGCTGAAAAATTTCTGGAGCACGGCGCTCTGGCCGCGCGCTCGGCGTCGCGCGCGCGTGCCAAATGCCACCTGCGTCGCGCCCCAGCTTCCGTGCCGCGCCGTCCGTGGGCCCGCTCTGCGCCATCAGCCCCGTCACCAGGTGCCACCTCCCCGAGGCACTTACGGCCGGATGGCCCGCGCCCGGACGCAGAGACGCCGGCCGCGCCACGCTGCGCCCGCGCCCACGCACGCTGCGCGTGCGCCTTGCGCGGCACTGCCGCCGCACCTGTGCGCGCCTTGCCTTCCGAGCACACGCGCACGCGTAGAGGCCAAGAAGCCCGCGCCGATCTCCCGCTCACCGCTACCTATAAAAAGGGCAAAGCCCCGCCGTGCCGCGCCATCCGCCCCTGCGCCGCCGGCCGCCATCAGAGCGCCGCCGAGGAGCTCCACCGTCCGAACTGCCTCGCACCCGTCCAAGCCCCCTAGCACCACCCCTAGACCCTGCTGTAGCTTCCCCAGCCTCTTGTTGCTCAGCCCTATGACCCTGGTCGCCGGAAGCTTCGCCGTCGCGGCCGCTCCGACCCTGCTCCGCCGCCGGCGATCACTGGGGCCTCCTCCGAGCCGGCCAACCCCTGGAATCGAGCCTAGGTGAGCAGGTAGTCGACTCCCACCTCTTGCATGGCCAAGTCCGGCCCCACATCGCCGCCGGCGAGGGCAGCCGCGCCGCCGGGAGCATTTATGTGATAATCGAACTCTTTCCGAGGGCTCCCATGCAAAAGCCAAGGGTGTTTCTGCAAAAAGAATCTTCCACTCTCTTTTCAAATTCCTGAATCTTGTAAAATGCATATAAAATCACAGCAAAATGGTAAAAATGCGAACTCAATTGTGTTGTGATCCTTATGAAAAGTAGAAACTTTTCTACAAAGGAAGTTTTCAAATTTATGTGTAGATTTTAAATTATTTTGAATTTACCTTTTTGGATAGATCTGAAATAATTCAAATTCTATGCATGATCTGAAGCTCAATTTTGGATATGTTGTTTGCCATGTCATGTTGGTCTTTTGGTTCAAATTTGGCACAAAGTTATACAGCAGATCTTTAGTTATGAATTAAAGTTTATTTTCAGCAATGTTCCTCTTCATGATTTTTGTAAATTTATCTGTTGATCTTTTGGACTCAATCTTTTTGCTATGGTCCTGTTTTATGGTTTCGTATCCATGATAAATAGTAGAGATGTTTTTACTCTGTTTGATAGGGTCAAATAATTTTTGCACAAGTTGAACCTTCTTTCATAAATTTAAATGAATTTAAATTCTCTTTGCTGAGTAAGTGCATATATCTCCATGAATAGATGTTTTGTGCTTCTACATGAATTTCTAGCTCAAGATGTGGTATATTTATTTTTGTATGATTTATTCTTCTTTTTAATGAATGAATCTAGTTGTATTTTTCATGCTAGATCTATAGCTTGGATTGATCTAAATTTGTGGCAGTTGCTCATGTGTAGTATGATGTGCCTCTCTGCAAAGTTTCATGGTCATCTTGTTTATATTTCTTCTAGAATGAATTTTCGAAGTAAATCAAGCTTAATCTATGAATTAAAAGAAAAATAGAAATCACCTTTGTTTTCTTTTCAAATCTTTTGGTTGAGCTTCATCAAATCACACCATGAACAACACCCTTATTTTGGTGAAGAGAAATTAATTAATTAATTTTGATGTGCACACAATCACCATCAAATAAGGAGCTAAACCCCGCACACACACACACCCTTTCTTTGATAGGAAGAGTATGCTGGATATATCCTTATCCAGGTGAATGTGGTCACCCATACACCCCCACGTTTACCCTTTAAATCTAAACTATGTTCTCACTCCTCATTTATAAATACATGAAGTTAATGCATATGCATGTCGTGTAGAACTTCCAGACGGGAACTACGAGTTTGTGCCGGAACCCGAGGGAGGTCTCGCTGAAGGAGAAGTGAACGTGGTGGAAGTGCAGCAAGACCTGAACCAAAGTTCGGAGGATTTCTCCACTGACTTTGCTAGTGAAGGCAAGCCCCGGAGCATAACCTAGTTTTTCTAACTCTTATGTTATGCTATGTTTGTGCATTTACGTTTCAGGAGTTGAATTGAAGCCCTAGATGCATGATCCTAGGTTCCTATGCTCAAATACTAGCATGATAGGTCGCTAGTGGCCATGCTCTAAGGACATGGTAAAAGACGAGTGATGGTCGTCACATGCGAGCTATAGGTTTCTTATGTTGGAATCATAAGATTTTATAAATGGATATGCTCATGTGGTAAGAGCATGGGACCGGCTCCGGCCAGTAGGTCTGTGGTTAAGCATTTGAACGTACTAAACATTTGCCGGGAATAAGACCGGTAAGCCTAGTACCCGATTGGCACGGCAAGGGAACTTTAATGTTACTACTCCTGGGTTCATCCCCTGCTGCAGCTTAATTGTGGTGCATGTGTGGGGTTGGGGAGGCAAGGCCGAACCAACCACCTTGTACCAAGGACTGTAGCCCCTGTTCCCGAACCGAGGATTGACGGGAACCGCCTGGTTGGTGCATACCCTACCCCCCCCTTTGGTTTCTAGTTGTTGTTTTTGGGGTGTGCATTCTCCCGTGTGTTTAGGTCCACCTTGCAAGATTATTAATCGATCGATCATCGGCCTCTCACCGTTACCCAAGATTGCTTAACCATACACTATATGTCCCTTAATGATGGAATTGAGAAGTAATATGGATGTATGCTTAATTGTTTGTACAACTTATGCTTGCAAATAGTTGCTTACTTAGTAATGGATAATCAACTAGAATTTTGAGCTAAAACTTGAAAGTAAGGACCTACTCTTTGTTGCTTTTCAGCAAAACAACTTTATAGCCAAAGAGCCTTGCATGTCTAGAGAGTTGGGGATTTTTCATCACCCGCCGGTTAAGTCTTGCTGAGTATTAGTATACCCAGCCTTGCTTTTGATGTTGTTTTCAGGTGATGTGAATAATGATGGGTTCCCGTGGCCTGGTTCTCTCCCACCCGGTTGGGAAGTGGAGTGGGAGGACGACAGTGCTTAGTGACGTCATGGATGGCCTCCTATGACGTTAGTTATGACGTTTAGTATTATATTTCCGCTGTGTTTCGAACTCTGAACTATTTACCTTACGCAAATGACTTGGTTTGTAATATTAAAACCTTATGGAGCTTGATGTAATAATTTGGGAAATGTTTGTCTCTGGACTCGCCGTCGTGTGAGTTTTAATGTACAAGTCTTCGATCCTGGTTAAAGTGATTTACCGGGCTTGACCAGGCAGAGGCGACAAGTTACTTCTGTGTTATTGCTTAATGACCAAATGGACGGGTTTAGGCAATAATATGGAATTAATTTGTGCGGTTCTGTCACAGTGGATTTTGCGTAACTTTATCGGCCCCAGGTTACGCGATGTAACGACACAACCAGATGCATGGAGATTTTGCGTGACAGACTCCGTGCGTAACCCAGTCGGTGATGCACGCACCATGCAGAACGGATGGTGCGTCGCCAAAACGTGCGTAACCGAGCAGGATGGTGCGTCGAATCAGAATGCTGTGTGGATTTTGCGCAACCGATCAGTGCGTAACCCAGTCAGTGTTGAGCCATGCAGCCAGCGGTCTTAAAGGTGCATTACCTACTACGTGCTTAACCGAGTCGGTGTTGCATCAAGCAGCACGGACGGTGCGTAACCTCTGCATGTTACGCGCTGATTCGACATGACCCAGTCGGTGTTGCATCAAGCAGCACAGATGGTGCGTAACCTCTTGTGGTTACGTGCTGATTCGACACGACCCAGTCGGTGTTGCATCAATCAAGCAGCACGGACGATGCGTAACCAGTGCAGGTTACGCGCTGAATTGACATGACCGGATGCAGCGTAGATTTTGCGTAACCTTTGCGGGTTTAGGTTACACGATGCAACGACACGACCCAGTCAGTGTTGTATCAAGCATCAAGGACAGTGCGTAAGCTGCATTCGACACGACCAGATGCAGTGTGGATTTTGCGTAACTTTATCGGTCCCAAGTTACGTGATGCAACGACACAACCGGATGCATGGAGATTTTGCGTGTCAGACTCCGTGCGTAACCCAGTCGGTGATGCACTCACCATGCAGAACGGATGGTGCGTCGCCGTAACGTGCGTAACCGAGCAGGATGGTGTGTCGAATCAGAATGCAGCGTGGATTTTGTGCAATCGAGCAGTGCATAACCCAGTCAGCGTGTTACCTACTACGTGCTTAACTGAGTCGGTGTTGCATCAAGCAGCACGGACAGTGCGTAACCTCTGCATGCTACGCACTGATTCAACAATACCTAGTTGGTGCTGCATCAAGCAGCACAGATGGTGCGTAACTTCTTGTGGTTACGCGCTGATTCGACACGACCCAGTCAGTGTTGCATCTATCAAGCAGCACGGACTGTGCGTAACCAGTGCAGGTTACGCGCTGAATCGACACGACCGGATGCAGCGTGGATTTTGCGTAACCTTTGCGGGTTTAGGTTACGCTACGCAACGAGATGACCCAGTAAGTGTTCGATCAAGCATCAAGGATGGTGCGTAAGCTGCATTCGACACGACCCAGTCGGTGTTGCATCAATCAAGCAATACGGACAGTGCGTAACCAGTGCAGGTTACACGCTGAATCGACACGACTGGATGCAGCGTGGATTTTGTGTAACCATTGCGGGTTTAGGTTACGTGATGCAACGACACGACCCAGTAAGTGTTGGATCAAGCATCAAGGACGGTGAGTAAGCTGCCTTCGACACGACCCAGTCGGTGTTGCATCACACTCCACAGACGGTGCCCTGTACAGGTTACGCGCCGATTCGACACGACCAGATGCAGCGTGGATTTTGCATAACCTTATCGGCTCCAGGTTACGTGATGCAATGACACGACCGAATGCATGGGGATTTTCCATGACAGACTCTGTGTGTAACCTAGTCGGTGATGCACGCACCGTACAGAATGGATGGTGCGTCACCGAAACGTGCGTAACCGAGCCGGATGGTGCGTCAAATCAGAATGCTGCGTGGATTTGGCGTAACCGTCACAGTGCGTAACCCCATCGGTAATGCACGCGCCATGTGATGGTGCTTTGCCGAACCGTGCTTAACCGAACTGGAGCAGGTGACGCGTAGAATTGACACGACGGGATGCAGCATGGATTTTGCACAACTGATCAGTGCGTAACCCAGTCAGTGTTGAGCCATGCAGCCAACCGTCTTAAAGGTGCGTAACCTACTACGTGCTTAACCGAGTCGGTGTTGCATCGAGCAGGACGGACGGTGCCTAACCTCTGCATGTTACGCGCTGATTCGACACGGCCCAGTCGGTGTTGCATCAAGCAGCACGGATGGTGCGTAACCTCTTGTGGTTACATGCTGATTCGACATGACCCAGTCAGTGTTGCATCAATCAAGCAGCACGGACGGTGCGTAACCAGTGCAGGTTACGCGCTGAATCGACACGACCGGATGCAGCGTAGATTTTGCGTAACCTTTGCGGGTTTAGGTTACGTGATGAAATGACACGACCCAGTCAGTGTTGCATCAAGCATCAAGGACGGTGCGTAAGCCGCACTCAACATGACTGGATGCAGTGTGGATTTTGCGTAACTTTACCGGCCCCAGGTTACACGATGCAATGACACAACCGGATGCATGGAGATTTTGCGTGACAGACTCCGTGCGTAACCTAGTCGGTGATGCACGCACCATGCAGAACGGATGGTGCGTCGCCGAAACATGCGTAACCGAGCAGGATGGTTCGTCAAATTAGAATGCAGCGTGGATTTTGCGCAACCGATCAGTGCGTAACCCAGTCAGTGTTGAGACATGCAGCCAGCCATCTTCAAGGTGCGTAACCTCTGCATGCTACGTGCTGATTCAACATGACCCAGTTGGTGCTGCATCAAGCAGCACGGATGGTGCGTAACTTCTCGTGGTTACGCGCTGATTCGACACGACCCAGTTGGTGTTATATCTATTAAGCAGCATAGACGGTGCGTAACCAGTGTAGGTTACGCGCTGAATCGACACGACCGGATGCAGCGTGGATTTTGCGTAACCTTTGCGGGTTTAGGTTACGCTATGCAACGACACGATCCACTCAGTGTTGGTTCAAGCATCAAGGATGGTGCGTAAGCTGCATTTGACACGACCTAATCGGTGTTGCATCAATCAAGCAGCACGGACGGTGCGTAACCAGTGCAGGTTACGTGCTGAATCGAGACGATCGGATGCGGTGTGGATTTTGGGTAACCTTTGCGGGTTTAGGTTACACGATGCAACGACACGACCCAGTAAGTGTTGGATCAAGCATCAAGGATGGTGCGTAAGCTGCATTCAACACGACCCAGTCGGTGTTGCATCACACTCCACGGACGGTGCCCTGTACAGGTTACGCGCTGATTCGACACGACCGGATGCAGCGTGGATTTTGCGTAACCTTTGCGGGTTTAGGTTACGCTACGCAACAACACAACCCAGTCAGTGTTGGATCAAGCATCAAGGACGGTGCGTAAGCTGCATTTGACACGACCCAGTCGGTGTTGCATCAATCAAGCAGCACGGACGGTGCGTAACCAGTGCAGGTTACGTGCTGAATCGGCACGACCGGATGCAGCGTGGATTTTGCGTAACCTATTCGGGTTTAGGTTATGCGATGCAACGACACGACCCAGTAAGTGTTGGATCAAGCATCAAGGACGGTGCGTAAGCTGCATTCGACATGACCCAGTTGGTGTTGCATCACACTCCACGGACGGTACCCTGTACAGGTTACGCGCTGATTCGACACGACAGGATGTAGCGTGGATTTTGCATAACCTTATCAGCTCCAGGTTACGCGATGCAAGAACACGACCGGATGCATGGGGATTTTGCATGACAGACTCCGTGCGTAAACTAGTTGGTGATGCACGCACCATACAGAACGGATGGTGCGTCGCCGAAACGTGCGTAACCGAGCAGGATGGTGCGTCGAATCAGAATGCTGCGTGGATTTTGCGTAGCCCTCACAGTGTGTAACCCAGTCAGTAATGCACGCGCCATGTGATGGTGCGTCGCCGAACCGTGCGTAACCAAGCTGGAGCAGGTGACGCGTAGAATCGACACGCCCGGATGCAGTGTGGATTTTGCGCAACCGATCAGTGCGTAACCCATTCAGTGTTGAGCCATGCAGCCAGCCGTCTTAAAGGTGTGTAACCTCTGCATGCTATGCGCTGATTCAACACGACCCAGTTGGTGCTGCATCAAGTAGCACGAATGGTGCGTAACTTCTCGTGCTTACGCGCTGATTCCACACGACCCAGTCAGTGTTGCATCTATCAAGCAGCACAGGCGGTGCGTAACCAGTGCAGGTTACGCGCTGAATCGACACGACCGGATATAGCATGGATTTTGCGTAACCTTTGCGGGTTTAGGTTACGCTATGCAAGGACACGATCCACTCAGTGTTGGATCAAGCATCAAGGACGGTGCGCAAGCTGCATTCGACACGACCCAGTCGGTGTTGCATCAATCAAGTAGCACGAATGGTGCGTAACCAGTGCAGGTTACGCGCTGAATCGAGACGACCGGATGCGGCGTGGATTTTGGGTAACCTTTGCGGGTTTAGGTTACACGATGCAACGACACAACCCAGTAAGTGTTGGATCAAGCATCAAGGATGGTGCGTAAGCTGCATTCAACACGACCCAGTCGGTGTTGCATCACACTCCACGGACGGTGCCCTGTACAGGTTACGCGCTGATTCGACACGACCGGATGCAGCGTGGATTTTGCGTAACCTTTGCGGGTTTAGGTTACGCTACACAACGACACGACCCAGTAAGTGTTGGATCATGCATCAAGCACGGTGCGTAAGCTGCATTCGACATGAACCAGTCGGTGTTGCATCAATCAAGCAGCACGGACGGTGCGTAACCAGTGCAGGTTACGCACTGAATCGGCACGACCGGATCCAGCGTGGATTTTGCGTAACCTATGTGGATTTTGCGTAACAAATTGGTGTTGCATCACACTCCACGGACGTTGTCCTATACAGGTTACGCGCTGATTCGACACGACCGGATGCAGCGTGGATTTTGCATAACCTTATCGGCTCCAGGTTACGCGATGCAACAACACGACCGGATACATGGGGATTTTGCATGACAGACTCCGTGTGTAACCTAGTTGGTGATGCACCCATCATACAGAACGGATGGTGCATCGCTGAAACGTGCATAACCGAGCAGGATGGTGCGTCGAATCAGAATGCTGCGTGGATTTTGCGTAACCGTCACAGTGCGTAACCCAGTTAGTAATGCACGCGCCATGTGATGGTGCGTCGCCGAACCGTGTGTAACCGAGCTGGAGCAGGTGACGCATAGAATCAACACAACCGAATGCAGTGTGGATTTTGCGCAACCGATTAGTGCGTAACCCAGTCAGTGTTGAGCCATGCAGCCAGCCATCTTAAAGGTGCGTAACCTACCAGGTGCTTAACCGAGTCGGTGTTGCATCAAGCAGGACGGACGGTGCGTAACCTCTGCATGTTACGCGCGGATTCGACACGACCCAGTCAGTGTTGCATCAAGCAACACGGATGGAGTGTAACCTCTTGTGGTTACATGCTGATTCGACACGACCCAGTCGGTGTTGCATCAATCAAGCAGCACGGACGGTGCGTAACAAGTGCTGGTTACGCGCTGAATCGACACGACCGGATGCAACGTGGATTTTCCGTAACCTTTGCGGGTTTAGGTTACGCGATGCAACGACACGACCCAGTCAGTGTTGGATCAAGCATCAAGGACGGTGCGTAAGCTGCATTCGACACGACTGGATGCAGCATGGATTCTGCGTAACTTTCTCGGCCCCAGGTTACGTGATGCAACGACACGACCAGATGCATGGGCATTTTGCGTGACAGACTCCGTGCGTCACCCAGTAGGTGATGCACGCACCATGCAGAACGGATGGTGCATCACCGAAATGTGCGTAACCTGAGCAGGATGGTGTGTCGAATTAGAATGTAGCGTAGATTTTGCATAACCGTCTTGGTGCGTAACCCAGTCGGTGATGCACGCTCCATGGGATGCTGCGTCGTCGAACCGTGCGTAACCGAGCTGGTTCAGGTGACGCGTAGAATCAACACAACTGATCAGTACGTAACCCAGTCAGTGTCGAGCCAGGCAGGCAGCCGTCTTAAAGGTGTGTAACCTACTACGTGCTTAACCGAGTCGGTGTTGCATCAAGCAGCACGGACGATGCATAAGCTCTGCATGGTACGCGCTGATTCGACTCGACCCAGTTGGTGTTGCATCAAGCAGCACAAATGGTGCGTAACTTCTTGTGGTTACGCGCTGATTCGACAGGACCCAGTCGGTGGTACATCTATCAAGCAGCACAGACGGTGCGTAACCAGTGAAGGTTGCGCGCTGAATCGACATGACCGGATGCAGCGTGGATTTTGCGTAACCTTTGCGGGTTTAGGTTATGCGATGCAACGACACGACCCAGTCAGTGTTGGATCAAGCATCAAGGACGTTGCGTAAGCTGCATTCGACATGACCCAATCGGTGTTGCATCACACTCCACAGACGGTGCCCAGTACAGGTTACGAACTGATTCGACACGACCGGATGCAGCGTGGATTTTGCGTAACCTTATCGGCTCTAGGTTACGCGATGCAATGACACGACCGGATGCATGGGGATTTTGCGTGACAGACTCCGTGCGTAACCCAGCCGGTGATGCACGCAGCATACAGAGCGGATGGTGCATCCCTGAAATGTGCGTAACCGAGCAGGATGGTGCGTTTAATCAGAATGCAGCGTGGATATTGTGTAACCATCACGGTGCGTAACCCCAGTCGGTAATGCACGCGCCATGTGATGGTGCGTCGCCGAACTGTGCTAACTGAGCTGGTGCATCACCGAAACGTGCATAATCGAGCAGGATGGTGTGTCGAATCAGATGGCAGCGTGGATTTTGCGTAACCGTCACGGTGCGTAACCCAGTCGGTAATGCACGCGCCATGTGATGGTGCGTCACCGAGCCGTGCGTAACCGAGCTGGAGTAGGTGATGCGTATAATCGACATGACCGAGCAGTGTGTAACCCAGTCAGTGTTGAGCCATGCAGCCATCCGTCTTAAAGGTGCATAACCTACTACGTGCTTAACCGAGTCGGTGTTGCATCAAGCAGCACGGACGGTGCATAACCTCTGCATGTTACGCTTTGATTCGACACGACCCAGTCGGTGTTTAATCAAGCAGCACGGATGGTGCGTAACCTCTTGTGGTGACGTGCTGATTTGACACGACCCAGTCGGTGTTGCATCAATCAAGCAGCACGGACGGTGCATAACTAATGCAGGTTACGCGCTGAATCTACACGACCGGATGCATCGTGGATTTTGCGTAACCTTTGCGGGTTTAGGTTACGTGATGCAACGACACGACCCAGTCAGTGTTGGATCAAGCATCAAGGACGGTGCGTAAGCTGCATTCGACATGACCGGATGCAGCGTGGATTTTGCATAACTTTATCGGCCCCAGGTTACGTGATGAAACGACACGACCGGATGCATGGGGATTTTGCGTGACAGACTTCGTGCGTAACACAGTCGGTGTTGCACGCACCATGCAGAACAGATGGTGCATCACCGAAATGTGTGTAACCGAGCAGGATGGTGCGTCGAATCAGAATGCAGCTTGGATTTTGCGTAGCCGTCTCGGTGCGTAACCCAGTCGGTGATGCACGCGCCATGGGATGTTGCCTCGCTGGACCGTGCGTAACCGAGCTGGAGCAGGTGATGCATAGAATCGACACGACCGATCAGTGTGTAACCCAGTCAGTGTCGAGCCATGCAGCTAGCCGTCTTAAAGGTGCATAACCTACAACGTGCTTAACCGAGTCGGTGTTGCATCAATCAGCACGGACTATGCGTAACCTCTGCATGTTACGCGCTGATTTGACACGACCCAGTCGGTGTTTAATCAATCAGCACGGATGGTGCGTAAGCTCTTGTGGTGACGTGCTGATTCGACACGACCCAGTCTGTGTTGCATCAATCAAGCAGCACGGACATTGCGTAACCAGTGCAGGTTACGTGCTGAATCTACACGACCGGATGCAGCGTGGATTTTGCGTAATCTTTGCGGGTTTAGGTTATGTGATGCAACGACACGACCCAGTCAGTGTTGGATCAAGCATCAAGCACGGTGCGTAAGCTGCATTCGACATGACCGGATGCAGTGTGGATTTTGCATAACTTTATCGGCCCCAGGTTACGTGATGAAACGACATGACCGGATGCATGGGGATTTTGTGTGATAGACTTCGTGCGTAACCCAGTCGGTGTTGCACGCACCATGCAGAATGGATGGTACGTCACCGAAACGTACGTAACCGAGCAGGATGGTGCGTCGAATCAGAATGCAGCGTGGATTTTGCATAACCGTCTCGGTTTGTAACCCAGTCGGTGATGCACGCGCCATGTGATGGTGCGTCGCCGAACCGTGCGTAACCGAGCTGGAGCAGGTGACGCGTAGAATCGACACGACCGGATGCAGTGTGGATTTTGCGCAACCGATCAGTGTGTAACCCATTCAGTGTTGAGCCATGCAGCCAGCCGTCTTAAAGGTGCGTAACCTCTGCATGCTATGCGCTGATTCAACACGACCCAGTTGGTGCTGCATCAAGTAGCACGAATGGTGCGTAACTTCTCGTGCTTACGCGCTGATTCCACACGACCCAGTCGGTGTTGCATCTATCAAGCAGCACAGACGGTGCGTAACCAGTGCAGGTTACGCGCTGAATCGACACGACCGGATATAGCGTGGATTTTGCGTAACCTTTGCGGGTTTAGGTTACATTATGCAAGGACACGATCCACTCAGTGTTGGATCAAGCATCAAGCACGGTGCGCAAGCTGCATTCGACACGACCCAGTCGGTGTTGCATCAATCAAGCAGCACGAACGGTGCGTAACCAGTGCAGGTTACACGCGGAATCGAGACGACCGGATGCGGCGTGGATTTTGGGTAACCTTTGCGGGTTTAGGTTACACGATGCAACGACACAACCCAGTAAGTGTTGGATCAAGCATCAAGGATGGTGCGTAAGCTGCATTCAACACGACCCAGTCGGTGTTGCATCACACTCCACGGACGGTGCCCTGTACAGGTTACGCGCTGATTCGACACGACCGGATGCAGCGTGGATTTTGCGTAACCTTTGCGGGTTTAGGTTACGCTACACAACGACACGACCCAGTAAGTGTTGGATCATGCATCAAGCACGGTGCGTAAGCTGCATTCGACATGAACCAGTCGGTGTTGCATCAATCAAGCAGCACGGACGGTGCGTAACCAGTGCAGGTTACGCACTGAATCGGCACGACCGGATCCAGCATGGATTTTGCGTAACCTATGTGGATTTTGCGTAACCAATTGGTGTTGCATCACACTCCACGGACGTTGTCCTATACAGGTTATGCGCTGATTCGACACGACCGGATGCAGCGTGGATTTTGCATAACCTTATCGGCTCCAGGTTACGCGATGCAACAACACGACCGGATGCATGGGGATTTTGCATGACAGACTCCGTGTGTAACCTAGTTGGTGATGCACCCATCATACAGAACGGATGGTGCATCGCTGAAATGTGCATAACCGAGCAGGATGGTGCGTCGAATCAGAATGCTGCGTGGATTTTGCGTAACCGTCACAGTGCGTAACCCAGTTAGTAATGCACGCGCCATGTGATGGTGCGTCGCCGAACCGTGCGTAACCGAGCTAGAGCAGGTGACGCGTAGAATCAACACGACCGAATGCAGTGTGGATTTTGCGCAACCGATCAGTGCGTAACCCAATCAGTGTTGAGCCATGCAGCCAGCCATCTTAAATTTGTGTAACCTACCAGGTGCTTAACCGAGTCGGTGTTGCATCAAGCAGGACGGACGGTGCGTAACCTCTGCATGTTACGCGTGGATTCGACACGACCCAGTCAGTGTTGCATCAAGCAACACGGATGGAGTGTAACCTCTTGTGGTTACATGCTGATTCGACACGACCCAGTCGGTGTTGCATCAATCAAGCAGCACGGACGGTGCGTAACCAGTGCTGGTTACGCGCTGAATCGACACGACCGGATGCAACGTGGATTTTCCGTAACCTTTGCGGGTTTAGGTTACGCGATGCAACGAAACGACCCAGTCAGTGTTGGATCAAGCATCAAGGACGATGCGTAAGCTGCATTCGACACGACTGGATGCAGCATGGATTCTGCGTAACTTTCTCGGCCCCAGGTTATGTGATGCAACGACACGACCAGATGCATGGGCATTTTGCGTGACAGACTCCGTGCGTCACCCAGTAGGTGATGCACGCACCATGCAGAAGGGATGGTGCATCACCGAAATGTGCGTAACCTGAGCAGGATGGTGTGTCGAATTAGAATGTAGCATGGATTTTGCGTAACCGTCTTGGTGCGTAACCCAGTCGGTGATGCACGCTCTATGGGATGCTGCGTCGTCGAACCGTGCGTAACCGAGCTGGTTCAGGTGACGCGTAAAATCAACACGACCGATCAGTACGTAACCCAGTCAGTGTCGAGCCAGGCAGGCAGCCGTCTTAAAGGTGTGTAACCTACTACGTGCTTAACCGAGTCGGTGTTGCATCAAGCAGCACGGACGATGCATAAGCTCTGCATGTTACGCGCTGATTCGACTCGACCCAGTTGGTGTTGCATCAAGCAGCACAAATGGTGCGTAACTTCTTGTGGTTACGCACTGATTCGACAGGACCCAGTCGGTGGTACATCTATCAAGCAGCATAGACGGTGCGTAACCAGTGAAGGTTGCGCGCTGAATCGACATGACCGGATGTAGCGTGGATGTTGCGTAACCTTTGCGGGTTTAGGTTATGCGATGCAACGACACGACCCAGTCAGTGTTGGATCAAGCATCAAGGACGTTGCGTAAGCTGTATTCGACATGACCCAGTCGGTGTTGCATCACACTCCACAGACGGTGCCCTGTACAGGTTACGCACTGATTCGACACGACCGGATGCAGCGTGGATTTTGCGTAACCTTATCGGCTCCAGGTTACGCGATGCAATGACACGACCGGATGCATGGGGATTTTGCGAGACAGACTCCGTGCGTAACCCAGCCGGTGATGCACGCAGCATACAGAGCGGATCGTGCATCCCTGAAATGTGCGTAACCGAGCAGGATGGTGCGTTTAATCAGAATGCAGCATGGATATTGTGTAACCATCACGGTGCGTAACCCCAGTCGGTAATGCACGCGCCATGTGATGGTGCGTCGCCGAACTGTGCGTAACTGAGCTGGTGCATCACCGAAACGTGCGTAACCGAGCAGGATGGTGTGTCGAATCAGATGGCAGCGTGGATTTTGCGTAACCATCACGGTGCGTAACCCAGTCGGTAATGCACGCGCCATGTGATGGTGCGTCACCGAGCCGTGTGTAACCGAGCTGGAGTAGGTGATGCGTAGAATCGACATGACCGAGCAGTGTGTAACCCAGTCAGTGTTGAGCCATGCAGCCATCCGTCTTAAAGGTGCATAACCTACTACGTGCTTAACCGAGTCGGTGTTGCATCAAGCAGCACGGACGGTGCATAACCTCTGCATGTTACGTGTTGATTCGACACGACCCAGTCGGTGTTTAATCAAGCAGCACGGATGGTGCGTAACCTCTTGTGGTGACGTGCTGATTTGACACGACCCAGTCGGTGTTGCATCAATCAAGCAGCACGGACGGTGCATAACTAATGCAGGTTACGCGCTGAATCTACACGACCGGATGCAGCGTGGATTTTGCGTAACCTTTGCGGGTTTAGGTTACGTGATGCAACGACACGACCTAGTCAGTGTTGGATCAAGCATCAAGGACGGTGCGTAAGCTGCATTCGACATGACCGGATGCAGCGTGGATTTTGCATAACTTTATCGGCCCCAGGTTACGTGATGAAACGACACGACCGGATGCATGGGGATTTTGCGTGACAGACTTCGTGCGTAACCCAGTCGGTGTTGCACGCACCATGCAGAACGGATGGTGCGTCACCGAAATGTGTGTAACCGAGCAGGATGGTGCGTCGAATCAGAATGCAGCGTGGATTTTGCGTAACCGTCTCGGTGCGTAACCCAGTCGGTGATGCACGCGCCATGGGATGTTGCGTCGCTGGACCGTGCGTAACCGAGCTGGAGCAGGTGACGCGTAGAATCGACACGACCGATCAGTGTGTAACCCAGTCAGTGTCGAGCCATGCAGCTAGCCGTCTTAAAGGTGCATAACCTACTACGTGCTTAACGAAGTCGGTGTTGCATCAAGCAGCACGGACGATGCGTAACCTCTACAGGTTACGTGCTGTTTCGACACAACCCAGTTGGTGTTACATCAAGCAGCACGGATGGTGCGTAACTTCTTGTGGTTGCGCACTGATTTGAAATGGTCTAGTCGGTGTTGCATCTATCAAGTAGCACGGACGGTGCGTAACCAGTGCAGGTTACGCGCTAAATCGACACGACCGGATGCAGCATGGATTTTGCGTAACCTTTGCGGGTTTAGGTTACGCGATGCAACGACACGACCCAGTCAGTGTTGGATCAAGCATCAAGGACGGTGTGTAAGCTGCATTCGACACGACCCAGTCGGTGTTGCATCAATCAAGCAGCAAGGACGGTGCGTAACCAGTGCAGGTTACGAGCTGAACACCACGACCGGGTGCAGCATGGATTTTGCGTAACCTTTGCGGGTTTAGGTTACGCGATGCCACGACACGACCCAGTCAGTGTTGGATCAAGCATCAAGGATGGTGCATAAGCTGCATTCGACACGACCCAGTCGGTGTTGCATCACACTCCACGGACGTTGCCCTGTACAGGTTACGAGCTGATTCGACACGACCTGATGCAGCGTGGATTTTGCATAACCCTATCGGCTCCAGGTTACGCGATGCAACGACATGACCGGATGGATGGGGATTTTGCATGACAGACTCCGTGCGTAACCCAGTCGGTGATGCTCGCTGTTGACGGCTGTTAAGTACCTACTTTAGCCATCAATATACTCATGAATAAAGGAGCATAAGGCATTTCTTACACGTATTTAGTTAAGAATAATGTAGTTCCACTTGTCCTTGGAGATTATTTGATTGCAGGAAAATAAGCAAGAAAAGAGTGCCAAACTCACCTTCTAGAGTCCATGCCACATCACCTCATCCTAGGTGGGCTGCCAACAAGGATGCCATGCATGCAAACCTGCCAACTAGGGAGCCATGCATGCATGCCATGCAAGCAATCCAAGTGAAGCAACCCCCGACGAATCAGAGTGTGACACGTGGACATCACATGGATCCATGGGCCCACAAAGGCATGCAAACCGCGCCAAAATAGGGTGGACACCGGGAACCGACCTAAGGACCCACAGGGCAGCCTCCAGGAGGAAGCACACCCCGAGTGGGGCCCACAGGGGGTCGGCCGACCCCAGGGGTCGGCCGAACCGACCTTGAGGCCGCCACTCAGGGGCTTCCATGTGGTGTCTCTCCATTGGTCCTATGCGCCTTCCCCGGGGTGTTTGCCTCCATTCTTCGCCGGTGCACGAGCCTATAAATAGAAGGAGAGGAGGCTCACTTATGAGACATCCACACTTGCAACACCTCTCTCACTTTTAGTCTCAAGGCTAGGAGGTAGCCTAGAGTAGTTCTAATTCAGGTTCCAAGTCTACTTTGGGATCCAGGTATGAGTTGTCTTGTGTCTTATTTCATTTGTATGACTTTGATCTACTTCAGTTATTTATCTATTTCATATATAGTTGTGTTAGTACGCATGAGTGATTTGTTCATGTGTTCTTCACCTGTTCATCATTTAGAGGCTCCTGTTCTTGATGAACAAGGCCTTTCGATCCACTTGACGGGTGACTTTCACATGTTTCTGGTGTTTATTCATAAGTTAGAGGCTCGTGTTCTTCGCGAACACGACCCTTTGATCCAGTTGAACAGACATAGGAAAACACAAATCCGTTTTGTGTACATAACCTGGTTTGATCTAATTAGATGACATGATTACGTTGTATGAAGTCTGTGCTTAAGCTACGGTACTCGGTGTAATTGGCTGGTTTATCTGGTGGCTTGACCTGGGTCACAATAGCCGGGGCCGGTCAAGTCCGGCTAACAACGTAAGCATGGTGCCTGGGTTGCGTAGCTACCTTACTTATGACTTTATCCCACGGTTTGTCTTGGGGTAGGCCGCGGTAGTGACAGCCGTTGGTCCTCTGAAATCCCCCACGTTCGGGTAAGCTGTAGGAGTCTAAAATATAACAACCGGAGTTGTGCAAAAGCAACGCAGGAGGTTATCTCCCCGTGGTACCTGGGTGCTCAAATCAATGTTCTTAAATGCTAGTGTATCTAACTCGTTCCTTCCAGCTTTATGTGTATAGTACATTTGAACCTCGACCTAACTCTTGTGTCGCCTCCTATGCCTAGGACCCTTTAGAGAGAGAGTGAGTGTGTGTGTGATCACACTACCCCATTATCATATCTTTACCCCTGCGCCTGAGTGTCTGGTTTGTTTCCGTCTATGATCTATGCTCATTGCAATAGAGTTGATCTTGTCATTCCGCCAATGCCTTCCTTGGATTCAATACCCTTTGGAATACTCCTTTGGGGAAATGCTACAATGGTACTTCCGTGCGCTTGCGGATCTCTGTAAACATTAAGATTTACCAACCAGCATTTCTGGCGCTATTACAGGATGGGTTCCAAACCTGTTCTTAGTTGATTGCGTTAAGAAATGTCAACAAGCATTTCTGGCGCCGTTGCCGGGGAAGGCTTAAGGATGACATATCAACACTTTTCATATGTTTATAATCATGACAGGAATAAAACAGTTCTCAATGCAGGCTAACTTGGATTGTCTTCTTTGTCTATTGATGATGAAGACAGGTAGTGCATGACTGGTTTCGACTTGCCATCGAATTTTACTGAAGATCCTGAGTCACTCGTAAGGAAGGCACGAAATCATTTCGGCTCTCCTTCTCGTGAACATTCGGAAGTCGATCCAGCTTCCTTTGTGCCATCCGCATCAACTTCCATGGCCAACCCTGTCGAGAAGACTCTTCGTGAGTATTCCGCTCCCTCTACTGACCAGGTGCCGACAGGCCCCATGATCAACACCGGGAATGGAAACTTCGAGATCAAGACTGGCTTAATTACGATGGTACAGGCTAGCCCATTCTATGGCAAGCCTAATGAAGATGCAAGCGCCCACCTGCAGCAGTTCCTTGAACTATGCAGTACCTTCACTATACGAGGAGTGGAGGAAGAAGATATTCGTCTGCGACTGTTTCCCTTCTCCCTCTTGGGAAAGGCAAAGCAGTGGTTTTATGCTAACCGTGCAGAGATTAACACTTGGGCAAAGTGCTCCGCAACATTCCTCGCGAAATTCTTTCCGTTGGGCAAAACCAATGTCCTTCGGGGGCGAATTTCAAGTTTCCAACAGACAGCAAATGAGACTATCCTCGAAGCTTGGGTGAGACTCCACGAGTACATCCTGGCTTGTCCTCATCATCGGATGGACAACTGGCTTATTCTTCAGAGTTTCTATAATGGGCTGACTCTGACAGCCCGAGGCCATTTTGATGCTGCAGCTGGAGGGGCTTTCTCCTCTCTTACTATCACTGAAGCTACTACATTGATTGAGAAGATGGTTACCAATCAAGGGTGGAGTGATGATCGACTCCAGCCACGTCAAAGGGGTACACATACTGTCAAGGAAGCGGACATGTTGCACGCCAAGATGGACCTAATGATGAAGAGAATGGATGATCTAGCCAATGAGAAGGCTGCCATGGCCACCACTACTCAAGCTATGGATGCTCGCATGACTTGCGAAGTCTTTGGTAATACTGGGCATTCAGGGAATTACTGCACTAATACTCAGGAGGATGTGATGTACGTGAACGGCAATAACAATGGTTATCGTCCACAAGGAGGTCAAACGTGGAATCAATCACGCCCTTATTATCAAGGAGATAATCAAGGTAATTCTTTCAACCAAAACCAACCTTCCTTGAAAGATCTAGTCTTTCGGCAAGCTAAGATTAATGAAGGCTTTAATAAGAAAACAACTGCCTTTTTTTAGAACAGAAAACAGCTGCCTATGATAAGGCCTTTGAGAGCCTTAATGTTAAAATTGATAGCCTTTCGTCTACTCTTAAGAACCAGTTAAGCTTTAATAAGATGATAGAAACCCAGTTGGCTCAGTTAGCTGCCTTGGTTCCCTCTGCTGAAGACGGGAAGATTCCGGGGCAACCCGTGTCCTCCTGTGAAAATGTTTGTGTAGTGTCCACCAGATGGGGTAAGCATTCTGGGCGGACACAAGCCACTGACTATGCAGGGAAGCCTATACAGCAAATACTTGACCCATGGGAATCTTCAACAATCTCACACAAGAAAGATCCTGCTTATCCGGCTATCACCTGCAAGATATACTACCAGAAGATTAAGCATGCTCGTTGTGACCTTGGTGCAAGTGTTAACCTTATGTCCAAAGTCATGTTTGAACAACTGGGCTATCCAGCTCTAACTCCAACTGCGACAGCCGTCCAACTTGCTGATGCATCGATCCGATATCCAGAGGGGATCGTAGAGAATTTGTTGGTATTCGTCCAAGGTTCATGCATCTTTGCAGATTTCGTGGTCCTTGATATGCAAGATGATGAGGGAATGCCTCTCATTCTTGGGAGACCGTTCCTGAGTGACGCCAACGCAAGGATCAATGTGGGAGCCGGAATGATCCGATTCCGCATTGGGAAGAGGAACTTGATGTTCCGATTTTAAACACCAAAAGAGAAATGCTATACACTGCAGGGCCAAAATGAGCAATCAGGGGCATGGACGGAGCTACAGCCCTCGCGACTTCCCACCACTCCAACAAAGCCTAAGAAAACAAGAAGGGTGTGGCGGGAAATACAGAAGTCATCTCCATCAATCTCTCGGGAATGGGGTGACGAGTGGAATTAATCGCCGAGAAAAGTCTCGCTCTCAGACTTAAAAAGAGGAGTCCTTTTTTGCCAAAAGGTAAAATTGGTATTTATCTCATATTTCCCTTCCAAAATTTTATTTGATTTTTCCAAATGCATATTTGAATTTTCCAACCTTGCATCTGCATGCTAGATTTTTTCTAGCCAATTTCCCTTTTCAAATAAAATTCTGAAAATAATTTCTTGAGTGCAAAATCAAAGAATAATTTTTCGAGCAACATTTTTGGCGAATCTGGACCTAGACATCTGGGCAGGACATCAGGTAGCCATTAGAGAGCTGTTGCAAAAAGTTGGAAGCAGGCGGGCCTGGCAGGGGGTCGACCGACCCCAGGGGTCGGCCGACCCTGGCCAACGGTTATGTGGGCCCCGCCTCTTCCAACGGCTCCTAGCCGTTGCCCTTGTCCTCTACCCCGGTGCCTGGCTCGGCTGCCTATAAATAGAAGGGGGTTTGAGGGGTTTCTTCACCCATTCACTCATTTCCATCACCCTCTCTCCCTCTTTGCCCTTGCTTTTGGTTTTCTTGGATTTCATGCTCAAGTGGAAGTGTCAAGCACTCTCTCCAATTTGTCGCTGAATATTGAATATTGGTGGAGCAAGCTTGGTAAGGATTTCATTTCGATTTCACTAACCCATCACTGAGTTGCTCGTGTTGTCCCATTGTTGTGCAAGATGAGTTGGATTGCCGGTGCATACCGGAAGGTGACCCGCTCACGCCGTTCTAGACATGGAGAGGGCTCGTCTCACCACTCCGGAGCTACACCAAGTCCAATGTCAACCGACCGTGAAGAAGAGGAAGAGGAGGAGCTACCTACGCCACGAGCCGAAGGGGTGATCAACACCGATGCCGCCTTCATCGACTTGAGGGACGACCGGGAGAGACAGGCCTATGCTCTCATCAAGGATCGAGTCTTCACCAACACCAAGGAGTTCGACTCGGCCCTTCTCGAGAAAACTGGTATGGACTCCGAGTTTGATTCCATTTGGCATGCTCTTGGTTGGGAGAACTTTGTTCCGGTGTGGGAGATCAGTTCTAGGCCTCTCACCATTCAGTTTCTCTGTACTCTTCGGGAGGATGAGGCCGGTATTACGTTTCGTTTCCATGGAACGTCGTATCGAGTCTCATGGCATGATCTTAGTTGTGCTCTCGGTTTTCATCATCGTTGTGCTATTTCTCTCGATCAAGCTTGCAGTGATTTTATTCGAGATAGTTTTTGCGAAGAGATTTCTGGTCGGCCTATCCGTGGCAAGTTAGCACCTCGGTGCAACGATATATTGCATCCGACTCTCCGACTATGGCACAAGTGGCTCGCCATTACTCTCTTTCCGAGGGATGATGTTCGAACCGTGCGCACAGACGAGATGAGGATATTATACACCGCGGTCAGACGAATCAAAATCGCTCCAGTGCAAGCTATGATTCGGTAGTGGTTAACAAATTTTAGGATGACAGGTTCTATTGAGTGTACGTCCCTGATCACACGTATCATTTCGGGTCTTGGGATTTCACTAGGGGCTAACGTTCCCTACATTGATTCTCCCCGGGCCATGATAGATGAGGCGTATTTGATTCAAGGACATACTCTTAAAAAGGGCCCGGATGATTCCTTGGTTTTCTTTTACCCTGGCCATGCAAACCAGATTCGGTTACCTAACCCTGATTTCCGTTTGTACGGCCAAGGGCCACTGACCATTCCTCTTGAGGAACCTCGTCGTTCTAGTGTTTCTGGAGACAGGGTCACTAGAAGTGAAGCGAGGAGGGCAGCGACAGCATAGCAACCACCACAACATCCGCCGCCACAGCCATCACCGCAGCCGTCACCGCAGCCACAGCCTCAGCCTACACCACCGCTGTATGACGCATGGGCTTCGGCCGGGTACATGTCTGGAGTTACACCCGGATATGCCCCTGGTTGGGACCAACCCATGAGTCAGCCGGATGCGATTAAGCTTGACCTGGGCTAGTGCAGGGAGTGGCGAGTGGGTTCGGGCCGCCGGTGCTACCTACGGGGACTCGTCCTCATCGTCCGGGTTGCGCTCGTCATCTCGTGGGGCCACCCTCACTCAGCAGATGAGCGAGCTCAACATCCGTGTCGATACTATGGAGGAGACGATGCACCAGCAGGCTGAGTCCACTCGGGACTGGTAGCGTATGACGGGCGAGAGGATTCACACCATGGAGCAGAGATAGCTGCGACAGCTAGAGGAGCAGAGGGCTTACTATGCGTGGTTGGGATACCACCCTCCACAGCAGTGAGCCTGAAGCTAGCTTGGGGGAGGACCCCCATTCTGAGGTAACTTGTATCTTTCATTATTTTCAGAACCCCATATGCTAAAAACACATAAAAATCTGAAAAAGTTAAAAAGACCAAAAATATTTATTTGCTTTCTTAAATTAGTTTGTTTTCATATGCGCGGTAAGAGTGTTCTTATTCTCCATGGTTGAAATGATGAATAGTTACTCTGTTTATTCCTCTTGTATGTCTTGTTTACAACTTAGTATCTTATCCAAGTTTTGAGTTTGTTGGCTAGTATGATCGAACCTGAGCTTGAAATTAGTGGGTAGCAAAAAGCATGATCTTTGCCTAAGTTGTTGCGAGGTATGATATGGTATAATAGAGTTGCTATGAGCTAGTACAAAGTGATGTTTGATATCCGGAGTTTTTCTTTTGAAAAATGTTAAAATGATAAGTTCCTCAATGATAAGAAATTCCCATCCAAGGCCATATGTAGATCTTAGCTTCTATTAACCTCCACATATGCTACTTGATTTCTTCATTGAGTTTTGTCGAATTGTTGTGACCCTCGGCGAGTAACTTGTCATACTCCTATGATCAAGATCACGTACACACCACCATATGCGAAACTTCTACACTGGAAGTTAGCAACCATCATTTCATCCATTTCCCATCCATTCCACAAAATAAAGCTCCGCGCATGTTCCATGATTACTCTCCCTCCAAAAATATTTAGCAAGGGCTATGGGCTATGTTAAAAAAGAAAAGAAACATGCTCAAGGGCATGCATAAAAAAAAGAAAGAATAAAGAGACATAGCCCAAGTCTCAAAAATTTCAGAAAAGGAGGAGAGTAGAACCATGCAAAGAGTTCATTATCCATCCACCATACACACAGTTTTGCACATCTTGATCAGGGTGTATGACTTGTTCTCCCAAGGATCCGGTTTTCGACTCGACAATACATGAGAAACAGGTATGCCACATGTTTACCTTACCTACAGCTCCACATATCAGCTTATTAGGAGTAGGTAGTTAAAGAAGGCAAACCAAAGCCTTGGTGAGGAATCATACACATTGAGCGATCCGAGAGTATCATTTGAGGAACTTTGATTTCTTTTGAAAAACCTGCAAAACCTCCGGATTGATAACTAATCAAGGTACATGTGATTAGTAATCTTTATACAACCATTCTATCTTTCAACCGCCCAAGGCAGGTGAAGCTACATGCCCCATATCAATCAAGTGAAAGGTAAGATCAATGGCAACTACTTCAAGTCTTGATAGAGTACCTAGCTGTATCTTGTTATACATTAGGAATACAACATCGTAGCAACTCCTGATCAACCAACCTAAGTTCTTGATCTCTTGCTCGGGACAAGCAAGAGGATAGCTTGGGGGAGTTGTTGACGGCTGTTAAGTACCTACTTTAGTCATCAATATACTCATGAATAAAGGAGCATAAGGCATTTCTTACACGTATTTAGTTAAGAATAATGTAGTTCCACTTGTCCTTGGAGATTATTTGATTGTAGGAAAATAAGCAAGAAAATAGTACCAAACTCACCTTCTAGGGTCCATGCCACATCACCTCATCGTAGGTGGGCTGCCAACAAGGATGCCATGCATGCAAACCTGCCAACTAGTGAGCCATGCATGCATGCCATGCAAGCAATCCAAGTGAAGCAACCCTCGACGAATCAGGGTGTGACACGTGGACATCACATGGATCCATGGGTCCACAAAGGCATGCAAACCGCGCCAAAATAGGGTGGACACCGGGAACCAACCTAAGGACCCACAGGGCAGCCTCCAGGAGGAAGCACACCCCGAGTGGGGCCCACAGGGGGTCGGCCGACCCTAGGGGTTGGCCGACCGACCTTGAGGCCGCCACTCAGGGGCTTCCACGTGGTGGCTCTCCATTGGTCCTAGGCGCCTTCCCCGGGGTGTTTGCCTCCATTCTTCGACGGTGCACGGGCCTATAAATAGAAGGAGAGGGGGCTCACTTATGAGACATTCACACTTGCAACACCTCTCTCACTTTTAGTCTCAAGGCTAGGAGGTAGGCTAGAGTAGTTCAAATTCAGGTTCCATGTCTACTTTGGGATCTAGGTATTAGTTGTCTTGTGTCTTATTTCATTTGTATGACTTTGATCTACTTCAGTTATTTATTTATTTCATATAAAGTTGTGTTAGTATGCAAGAGTGATTTGTTCATGTGTTCTTCACCTGTTCATCATTTAGAGGCTCCTGTTCTTGATGAACAAGGCCTTTCGATCCACTTGACGGGTGACTTTCACATGCTTCTGGTGTTTGTTCATAAGTTAGAGGCTCGTGTTCTTCGCGAACACGACCCTTTGATCCAGTTGAATAGACATAGGAAAACACAAATCCGTTTGTGTACATAACCTGGTTTGATCTAATTAGATGACATGATTGCGTTGTATGAAGTCTGTGCTTGAGCTACGGTACTTGGTGTAATTGGCTGGTTTATCTGGTGGCTTGACCTGGGTCACAATAGCCCGGGCCGGCCAAGTCCGGCTAACAATGTAAGCATGGTGCTTGGGTTGCGTAGCTACCTTACTTATGAGTTTATCCCACGGTTTGTCTTGGGGTAGGCCGCGGTAGTGACAGCCGTTGGTCCTCTGAAATCCCCCACGTTCGGATAAGCTATAGGAGTCTAAAATATAACAACCGGAGTTGTGCAGAAGCAACGCGGGAGGTTATCTCCCCGTGGTACCTGGGTGCTCAAGTCACTGTTCTTCAACGCTAGTGTATCTAACTCGTTCCTTCCAGCTTTATGTGAATAGTACATTAGAACCTAGAACTAACTCGTGTGTCGCCTCCTATGCCTAGGACCCTTTAGAGAGAGAGTGTGTGTGTGTGTGATCACACTACCCCATTATCATATCTTTACCCCTGCACTTGAGTGTCTGGTTTGTTTCCGTCTATGATCTATACTCATTGCAATAGAGTTGATCTTGTCATTCCACCAATGCCTACCTTGGATTCGATACCCTTTGGAATACTCCTTTGGGGAAAAGCTACAATGGTACTTCCGTGCGCTTGCGGATCTCTGTAAACGTTAAGATTTACCAACCAGCATTTCTGGCGCTATTACCATGATGGGTTCCAAACATGTTCTTAGGTGATTGCGTTAAGAAATGTCAACACACGCACCATACAGAACGGATGGTGCGTCGCCGAAACATGCGTAACCGAGCAGGATGGTGCGTCGAATCAGAATGTAGCGTGGATTTTGCGTAACCGTCATGGTGCGTAAGCCAGTCGGTAATGCACGCGCTATGTGATGGTGCGTCACCGAACCGTGCGTAACCGAGCTGGTGCGTCGCCGAAACATGCGTAACCGACCAGGATGGTGCGTCGAATAAAAATGCATTGTGGATTTTGCGTAACTGTCACGGTGCGTAACCCAGTCGGTAATGCACGTGCCATGTGATGGTGCGTCGCCAAACCGTGCATAACCGAGCTGGAGCAGGTGACGCGTAGAATCGACATGACCGATCTGTGCATAACCCAGACACTGTTGAGCCATGCAGCCAGCCGTCTTAAAGGTTCGTAACCTACTACATGCTTAACCGAGTCGGTGTTGCATCAAGCAGCACAGACGGTGCATAACCTCTGCATGTTACACGCTGATTCGACACAACCCAGTCGGTGTTGCATCAATCAAGCAGCATGGACGGTGCGTAACCAGTGCAGGTTACACGCTGAATCGACACGACCGGATGCAGCGTGGATTTTGCGTAACCTTTGCGGGTTTAGGTTACGCGATGCAATGACACGACCCAGTCAGTGTTGGATCAAGAATCAAGGACGGTGCATAAGCTGCATTTGACACGACCGGATGCAGCATGGATTTTATGTAACATTATCGGCCCCAGGTTACACGATGCAATGACACGACCGGATGCATGGGGATTTTGCGTGATAGACTCCGTGCGTCACCCAGTCGGTGATGCACGCACAATGCAGAACGGATGGTGCGTCACCGAAACGTGCGTAACCAAGCAGGATGGCGCGTCGAATCAGAATGCAGCGTGGATTTTGTGTAACCGTCTCGGTGCGTAACACAGTCGGTGATGCACGCGCCATGGGATGCTGCGTCGCCGAACCGTGCGTAACCGAGCTGGTACAGGTGACGCGTAGAATCGACACGACCGATCAGTGCGTAACCCAATCAGTGTCAAGCCATGCAGCCAGCCGTCTTAACGGTTCGTAACCTACTACGTGCTTAACCGAGTCAGTGTTGCTTCAAGCAGCACGGACGAAGCGTAACCTCTGCATGTTACGCGCTGATTCGACACGACCCAGTTGTTGTTGCATCAAGCAGCACGGATGGTGCGTAACCTCTTGTGGTTACGCGCTGATTTGACACGACCCAGTCGGTGTTGCATCGATCAAGCAGCACAGACGGTGCGTAACCAGTGCAGGTTACGCGCTGAATCGACACGACCGGATGCAGCGTGGATTTTGCGTAACCTTTGCGGGTTTAGGCTATGCGATGCAACAACACGACCTAGTCAGTGTTGGATCAAGCATCAAGGACGGTGCGTAAGCTGCATTCGACACGACCCAATCGGTGTTGCATCAATCAAGCAGCACTGACGGTGCGTAACCAGTGCAGGTTACGAGCTGAACGACACGACTGGATGCAGCGTGGATTTTGCGTAACTTTATCAGCCCGAGGTTACGCGATGCAACGACATGACCGGATGCATGGGGATTTTGCGTGACAGACTCCGTGCGTAACCCAGTCGTTGATGCACGCACCATGTAGAACGGATGGTGCATCGCCGAAACGTGCATAACCGAGCAGGATGGTGCGTCGAATCAGAATGCAGTGTGGATTTTGCGTAACCATCTCGGTGCGTAACCCAGTCGGTGATGCACGCGCCATGGGATGCTGCGTCGCCGAACTGAGCGTAACCGAGCTGGTTTAGGTGATGCGTAGAATCGACATGACTGATCAATGCATAACCCAATCAGTGTCGAGCCATGCAGCCAGCCGTCTTAAAGGTGTGTAACCTACTACGTGCTTAACCGAGTCGGTGTTGCATCAAGCAGCACGAACGATGCGTAACCTCTGCATGTTTCGCGCTGATTCGACACGACCCAGTTGGTGTTGCATTAAGCAGCATGGATGGTGCGTAAGTTCTTGTGGTTACGCACTGATTCGACACGACCCAGTCGGTGTTGCATCTATCAAGCAACACAGATGGTGCATAACCAGTGCAGGTTACGCGCTGAATCGACACGACCGTATGTAGCGTGGATTTTGTGTAACCTTTGCGTGTTTAGGTAACGCGATCCAACGTCACGACCCATTCAGTGTAGGATCAAGCATCAAGGACGGTGCGTAAGCTGCATGCGACACGACCCAGTCGGTGTTGCATCACACTCCACGGGCGGTGCCCTGTATAGGTTACGCGCTGATTCGACACGACCTGATGGAACGTGGATTCTGCGTAACCTTATCGACTCCGGGTTACGCGATGCAACGACACGACCGGATGCATGGGGATTTTGCGTGACAGACTCCGTGCGTAATCCAGTCGGTGATGCATGCACCATACAGAACGGACGGTGCGTCGCCGAAACATGCGTAACCAAGCAGGATGGTGCTTCGAATCAGAATGCAGCGTGGAATTTGCGTAACCGTCACGGTGCGTAACCCAGTCGGTCATGCACGCGCCATGTGATGGTGCGTCACTGAACCGTGAGTAATCGAGCTGGTGCGTCGCTGAAACGTGCGTAACCGAGCAGGATGGCGCGTCGAATCAGAATGCAGCGTGGATTTTGCGTAACCGTCATGGTTCGTAACCCAGTCGGTAATGCACGCACCATGTGATGGTGCGTCGCCGAACCGTGCGTAACTGAGCTGGAGCAGGTGACGCGTAGAATCGACACGACCAATCAATGTGTAACCCAATCAGTGTTGAGCCATGCAGCCAGCCGCCTTAAAGGTGCGTAACCTACTACGTGCTTAAATGAGTCGGTGTTGCATCAAGTAGCACGGACGTTGCGTAACCTCTGCATGTTACGTGCTGATTCGACACGACCCAGTCGGTGTTGCATCAAGCAAGCAGCACAGACGGTGCATAACCAGTGCAGGTTACACGCTGAATCAACGTGACCGGATGCAGCGTGGATGTTGTGTAACCTTTGCGGGTTTAGGTCTCGTGATGGAACGACATGACCCAGTCAGTGTTGGATCAAGAATCAAGGATGGTGCATAAGCTGCATTCGAAACGACCGGATGCAGCGTGGATTTTGCGGAACTTTATCTGCCTGAGGTTACGCGATGCAACGACACGACCGGATGCATGGGGATTTTGCTTGACAGACTCCGTTTTTAACCCAGTCAGTGATGCACGCACCATGAAGAACGGATGGTGCGTCGCCAAAACGTGCATAACCGGGCAGGATGGTGCGTCGAATCAGAATGCAGCGTGGATTTTGCGTAACCATCTCGGTGCGTAACCCAGTCGGTGATGCACGCGCCATGGGATGCTGCATCGCCGAACCATGCGTAACCGAGCTGGTTCAGGTGACATGTAGAATCGACACGACTGATCAATGCGTAACCCAGTCAGTGTCGAGCCATGTAGCCAGCCGTCTTAAAGGTGCGTAACCTACTACGTGCTTGACCGAGTCGGTGTTGCCTCAAGCAGCACGGACGATGCGTAACCTCTACATGTTACGTGCTGATTCGACACGACCCAGTTTGTGTTGCATTAAGCAGCAAGGATGGTGTGTAACTTCTTGTGGTTACGCACTGATTCGACACAACCCAGTCGGTGTTGCATCTATCAAGCAGCACAGTCGGTGCGTAACCAGTGCAGGTTACGCGCTGAATCGACACGACCGGATGCAGCGTGGATTTTGTGTAACCTTTGCGGGTTTAGGTAACGCGATCCAATGTCACGACCCAGTCAGTGTTGGATCAAGCATCAAGGACGGTGCCTAAGCTACATTCGACATGACCGAGTCGGTGTTGCATCACACTCCACGGACGGTGCCCTGTACAGGCTACGCGCTGATTCAACACGACCTGATGCAATGTGGATTCTGCGTAACCTTATCGGCTCCAGGTTACGCGATGCAACGACACAACCGGATGCATGGGGATTTTGCGTGACAGACTCCGTGCATAACCTAGTCGGTGATGCATGCACCATATAGAACGGATGGTGCGTCGCCGAAATGTGCGTAACCAAGGAGGATGGTGCGTCGAATCAGAATGCAGTGTGGATATTGCGTAACCGTCACGATGCGTAACCCAGTCGGTAACACACGCGCCATGTGATGGTGCATCACCGAACCGTGTGTAACCGAGTTGGTGCGTCGCTGAAACGTGCGTAACCGAGCAGGATGGTGCGTCGAATCAGAATGCAGTGTGGATTTTGCATAACCGTCACGGTGCGTAACCCAGTCGGTAATGCATGCGCCATGTGATGGTGCGTCGCCGAACCGTGCATAACCGAGCTGGAGCAGGTGACGCGTAGAATCGACACGACCAATCAATGTGTAACCCAGTCAGTCTTGAGCCATGCAGCCAGCCGCCTTAAAGGTGCGTAACCTACTACGAGCTTAACCGAGTCGGTGTTGCATCAAGCAGCACGGACGGTGCGTAACCTCTGCATGTTATGCGCTGATTCCACACGACCCAGTCGGTGTTGCATCAATCAAGCAGCACGGACGGTGCGTAACCAGTGCAGGTTACGCGCTAAATCGACGTGACCAGATGCAGCGTGGATTTTGGGTATCCTTTGCGGGTTTAGGTTACGCGATGGAACGACACGACCCAGTCAGTGTTGGATCAAGCATCAAGGACGGTGCATAAGCTGCATTCGACACGACCGGATGCAGCGTGGATTTTGCGTAACTTTATCAGCCTGAGGTTACGCGATGCAACGACACGACCGGATGCATGGGGATTTTGCGTGACAGACTCCGTGCGTAACCTAGTCGGTGATGCACGCACCATACAGAACGGATGGTGCGTCACCGAAATGTGCATAACCGAGCCGGATGGTGCGTCGAATCAGAATGCAGCGTGGATTTTGCGTAACCATCTCGGTGCGTAACCCAGTCGGTGATGCACGCGCAATGGTATGCTGTGTCGCCGAACCGTGCGTAACCGAGCTGGTTCAGGTGACGCATAGAATCGACACGACTGATCAATGCGTAACCCAGTCAGTGTCGAGCTATGCAGCCAGCCGTCTTAAAGGTGCGTAACCTACTACGTGCTTAACCGAGTCGGTGTTGCATCAAGCAGCACGGACGATGCGTAACCTCTGCATGTTACGCGCTGATTCGACACGACCCAGTTGGTATTGCATTAAGCAGCACAGATGGTGCGTAACTTCTTGTGGTTGCGCGCTGATTCGAGATGACCCAGTCGGTGTTGCATCTATCAAGCAGCACAGACGGTGCGTAACCAGTGCAGGTTACGCGCTGAATCGACACGACCGAATGCAGCGTGGATTTTGCGTAACCTTTGCGGGTTTAGGTAACGCGATCCAACGACGTGACCAGTCAGTGTTGGATCAAGCATCAAGGAGGGTGCGTAAGCTGCATTCGACACGACCCAGTCGGTGTTGCATCACACTCCACAGACGGTGCTCTGTATAGGTTACACGCTGATTCGACACGACCTGATGTAGCGTGGATTCTGCGTAACCTTATCGGCTCCAGGTTACACGATGCAACGACACGACCAGATGAATGGGGATTTTGCGTGACAGACTCCGTGCGTAACCCAGTCGGTGATACATGCACCATACAGAATGGATGGTGCATCGTCGAAACGTGCGTAACCAAGCAGGATGGTGCGTCGAAACAGAATGCAGTGTGGATTTTGCGTAACCGTCACGGTGCATAACCCAGTCGGTAATGCATGCGCCATGTGTTGGTGCGTCACCGAACCGTGCGTAACCGAACTGGTGCGTCGCTGAAACGTGCGTAACCGAGCTGGATGGTGCGTCGAATCAGAATGCAGCGTGGATTTTGCATAACCGTCACGGTGCGTAACCCAGTCTGTGTTGCATCAATCAAGCAGCACAGACGGTGCGTAACCAGTGCAGGTTACATGCTGAATCGACGCGACCGGATGTAGCGTGGATGTTGCGTAACCTTTGCGGGTTTAGGTTTCGTGATGGAACGACACGACCTAGTTAGTGTTGGATCAAGCATCAAGGACGGTGCATAAGCTGCATTTGACACAACCGGATGTAGCTTCGATTTTGCGTAACTTTATCTGCCTGAGGTTACATGATGCAACGACACGACCGGATGCATGGGGATTTTGCGTGATAGACTCCGTGTGTAACCCAGTCGGTGATGCACGCACCATGCAGAACGGATGGTGCGTCACCGAAACGTGCATAACCGAGCAGGATGGTGCGTTGAATCAGAATGCAGCGTGGATTTTGCGTAACCATCTCGGTGCGTAACCCAGTCGGTGATGCACGCGCCATGGGATGCTGCATCGCCGAACCGTGCGTAACCGAGCTGGTTCAGGTGACGCGTAGAATCAACACGACTGATCAATGCGTAACCCAGTCAGTGTCGAGCCATGTAGCCAACCGTCTTAAAGGTGCGTAACCTACTACGTGCTTGACCGAGTCGGTGTTGCATCAAGCAGCACGGACGATGTGTATCCTCTGCATGTTACGCGCTGATTCGACACGACCCAGATTGTGTTGCATTAAGCAGCATGGATGCTGCGTAACTTCTTGTGGTTACACGCTGATTCGACACGACCCAGTCGGTGTTGCATCTATCAAGCAGCACAGACAGTGCGTAACCAGTGCAGGTTACGCGCTGAATCGACACGACCGGATGCAGCGTGGATTTTGTGTAACCTTTGCGGGTTTAGGTAACACGATCCAACGTCACGACCCAGTCAGTGTTGGATCAAGCATCAAGGACGGTGCGTAAGCTGCATTCGACACGACCCAGATGGTGTTGCATCACACTCCACGGACGGTGCCCTGTACAGGTTACGCGCGGATTCGACACGACCTGATGCAATGTGGATTCTGCGTAACCTTATCGGCTCCAGGTTACACGATGCAATGACACGACCGGATATATGGGGATTTTGCGTGACAGACTCCGTGCGTAATCTAGTCGGTGATGCATGCACCATACAGAACGGATGGTGCGTCGCCGAAACGTGCGTAACCAAGCAGGATGGTGCGTCGAATCAGAATGCAGCGTGGATTTTGCGTAACCGTCACGGTGCGTAACCCAGTAGGTAATGCACGCGCCATGTGATGGTGCGTCACCGAACCGTGCGTAACCGAGCTGGTGCGTCGCTAAAACGTGCGTAACCGAGCAGGATGGTGCGTCGAATCAGAATGCAGCGTGGATTTTGCATAACCGTCATGGTGCGTAACCCAGTCGGTAATGCATGCGCCATGTGATGGTGCGTCGCCGAACCGTGCGTAACCGAGCTGGAGCAGGTGACGCATAGAATCGACACGACCAATCATTGTGTAACCCAGTCAGTGTTGAGCCATGCAGCCAGCCGCCTTAATGGTGGGTAACCTACTACGTGCTTAACCGAGTCGGTGTTGCATCAAGCAGCACGGACGGTGCGTAACCTCTACATGTTATGCGCTGATTCGACACGACCCAGTCGGTGTTGCACCAATCAAGCAGCACGGACTGTGCGTAACCAGTGCAGGTTACACGCTGAATCGACGCGACCGGATGCAGCGTGGATTTTGCGTAACCTTTGCGGGTTTAGGTTACACGATGGAACGACACGACCCAGTCAGTGTTGGATGAAGCATCAAGGACGGTGCATAAGCTGCATTCGACTCGACCGGATGTAGCGTGGATTTTGCGTAACTTTATCAGCCTGACGTTACGCGATGCAACGACACGACCGGATGCATGGGGATTTTGCGTGACAGACTCCGTGCGTAACCCAGTCGGTGATGCACGCACCAAACAGAACGGATGGAGCATCGCCGAAATGTGCATAACCGAGTAGGATGGTGCGTCGAATCAGAATGCAGCGTGGATTTTGCGTAACCATCTCGGTGCGTAACCCAGTCGGTGATGCACGCGCCATGGGATACTGCGTCGCTGAACCGTGCGTAACGGAGCTGGTTCAGGTGATGTATAGAATCGACACGACTGATCAATGCGTAACCCAGTCAGTGTCGAGCAATGCAGCCAGCCATCTTAAAGGTGCGTAACCTACTGCGTGCTTAACCGAGTCGGTGTTGCATCAAGCAGCACGGACGATGCGTAACCTCTGCATGTTACGCGCTGATTCGACACGACCCAGTTGGTGTTGCATTAAGCAGCACAGATGGAGCGTAACTTCTTGTGGTTATGCGCTGATTCGACACGACCCAGTCGGTGTTGCATCTATCAAGGAGCACAGACGGTGTGTAACCAGTGCAGGTTACGCGCTGAATCGACACGACCGAATGTAGCGTGGATTTTGTGTAACCTTTGCGGGTTTAGGTAACGCGATCCAACGACACGACCCAGTTAGTGTTGGATCAAGCAGCAAGGACGGTGCGTAAGCTGCATTCGACACGACCCAGTCGGTGTTGCATCACAGTCCACGGACGGTGCCCTGTATAGGTTACACGCTGCTTCGACACGACCTGATGCAACGTGGATTCTACGTAACCTTATCGGCTACAGGTTACGCGATGCAACGACATGACCGGATGAATGGGGATTTTGCGTGACAGACTCCGTGCATAACCAGTCGGTGATGCATGCAACATACAGAACGGATGGTGCGTCGCCGAAACGTGCGTAACCAAGCAGGATGGTGCGTCGAATCAGAATGCAGCGTGGATTTTGCGTAACCGTCACGGTGCGTAACCCAGTCGGTAATGCACGCACCATGTGATGGTGCGTCACCAAACCGTGTGTAACCGAGCAGGAGCAGGTGACGCGTAGAATCGACACGACAAATCAATGTGTAACCCAGTCAGTGTTGAGCCATGCAGCCAGCCGCCTTAAAGGTGCGTAACCTACAACGTGCTTAACCGAGTTGGTGTTGCATCAAGAAGCACGGACGATGCGTAACCTCTGCATGTTACGCGCTGATTCGACATGACCCAGTTTGTGTTGCATTAAGCAGCATGGATGGTGCGTAACTTCTTGTGGTTACGCGCTGATGCGACACGACCCAGTCGGTGTTGCATCTATCAAGCAGCACAGACGGTGCGTAACCAGTGCATGTTACGCGCTGAATCGACACGACCGGATGCAGCGTGGATTTTGTGTAACCTTTGCGGGTTTAGGTAACGCGATCCAACATCACGACCCAGTCAGTGTTGGATCAAGTATCATGGATGGTGCGTAAGCTGCATTTTACACGACCCAGTCGGTGTTGCATCACACTCCACGGGCGGTGCCCTGTACAGGTTACGCGCTGATTCGACACGACCTGATGCAACGTGGATTCTGTGTAACCTTATCAGCTCCAGGTTACGCGATGCAACGACACGACCGGATCCATGGGATTTTGTGTGACAGACTCCGTGCGTAATCCAGTCGGTGATGCATGCACCATATAGAACGGATGGTGCGTCGCCAAAACGTGCGTAACCAAGCAGGATGGTGCGTCGAATCAGAATGCAGTGTGGATTTTGCGTAACCGTCACGGTGCGTAACCTAGTCAGTAATGCACGTGCCATCTGATGGTGCATCACCGAACCGTGCGTAACCGAGCTGGTGCGTCGCTGAAACGTGCGTAACCGAGCAGGATGGTGCGTCGAATCAGAATGCAGCGTGGATTTTGCATAACCGTCACGGTGCGTAACCCAGTCGGTAATGCACGCGCCATGTGATGGTGTGTCACCGAACCGTGCGTAACCGAGCTGGAGCAGGTGATGCGTAGAATCGACACGACCAATCAATGTGTAACCCAGTCAGTGTTGAGCCATGCAGCCAGCCGCCTTAAAGGTGTGTAACCTACTACGTGCTTAACTGAGTCGGTGTTGCATCAAGCAGCACGGACGGTGCGTAACCTCTGCATGTTATGCGCTGATTCAACACGACCCAGTCGGTGTTGCATCAATCAAGCAGCACGGACGGTGCGTAACCAATGCAAGTTACGCGCTGAATCGACGCGACCGGATGCAGCGTGGATTTTGCGTAACCTTTGCGGGTTTAGGTTACGCGATGGAACGACATGACCCGGTCAGTGTTGGATCAAGCATCATGGATGGTGCATAAGCTGCATTCGACACGACCGGATGCAGCGTGGATTTTGCGTAACTTTATCAGCCTGAGGTTACGCGATGCTACGACACGACCGGATGCATGGGGATTTTGCGTGACAGACTCCGTGCGTAACCCAGTCGGTGATGCACACACCATACAGAACGGATGGTGCGTCTCCGAAATGTGCATAACCGAGCAGGATGGTGCGTCGAATCAGAATGCAGTGTGGATTTTGCGTAACCATCTCGGTGCGTAACCCAGTCGGTGATGCACGCGCCATGGGATGCTGCGTCGCCAAACCGTGCGTAACCGAGCTGGTTTAGGTGATGCGTAGAATCGACACGACTGATCAATGCGTAACCCAGTTAGTGTCGAGCCAAGCAGCCAGCCGTCTTAAAGGTGCGTAACCTACTACGTGCTTAACCGAGTCGGTGTTGTATCAAGCAGCACGGACGATGCGTAACCTCTGCATGTTACGCGCTGATTCGACACGACCCAGTTGGTGTTGCATTAAGCAGCACAGATGGTGCGGAACTTCTTGTGGTTACGCGCTGATTCGACATGACCCAGTCGGTGTAGCATCTATCAAGCAGCACAGACGGTGCGTAACTAGTGCAGGTTATGCGCTGAATCGACACGACCGAATGCAGCGTGGATTTTGCGTAACCTTTGCGGGTTTAGGTAAACCAGTCGGTGTTGCATCACACTCCACGAACGGTGCCCTGTATAGGTTACACGCTGATTCGACACGACCTGATGCAGTGTGGATTCTGCGTAACCTTATCGGCTCCAGGTTACGTGATGCAACGACATGACCGGATGAATGGGGATTTTGCGTGACAGACTACGTGCATAACCCAGTCGGTGATGCATTCCCCCTACAGAACGGATGGTGCATCGCCAAAACGTGCGTAACCAAGCAGGATGGTGCGTCGAATCAGAATGCATGGTGGATTTTGCGTAACCGTCACGGTGCGTAACCCAGTCGGTAATGCACGCGCCATGTGATGGTGCGTCACCGAACCGTGCGTAACTGAGCTGGTGCGTCGTTGGAACGTGCGTAACCGAGCAGGATGGTGCGTCGAATCAGAATGCAGCGTGGATTTTTCGTAACTGTCATGGTGCGTAACCTAGTCGGTAATGCCCGCACCATGTGATGGTGCGTCACCGAACCGTGCGTAACCGAGCTAGAGCAGGTGACGCATAGAATCGACACGACCGATCAGTGCGTAACCCAGTCAGTGTTGAGCCATGCAGCCAGCCATCTTAACGGTGCGTAACCTACTACGTACTTAACCAAGTCGGTGTTGCATCAAGCACGGACAGACGGTATGACCGATCAGTGCTTAACCCAGTCGGTGTTGCATCAATCAAGCAGCACGAACGGTGCGTAACCTGTGCAGGTTACACGCTGAATCTACATGACTAGATGCAGCGTGGATTTTGCGTAACCTTTGCGGGTTTAGGTTACGCGATGCAACGACACGACCTAATCAGCGTTGGATCATCCATCAAGGATGGTGCGTAAGCTGCATTCGACACGACCCAGTCGGTGTTGCATCACACTCCACGGACAGTGCCCTGTACAGGTTACGCGCTGATTCGACATGACTGGATGCAGCGTGGATTTTACGTAACCTTATCAGCTCCAGGTTACGCGATGCAACGACACGACCGGATGCATGGGGATTTTGCATGACAAACACCGTGCGAAACCCAGTCGGTGATGCATGCACCATACAGAATGGATGGTGCGTCGCCAAAACATGCGTAACCGAGCAGGATGGTGCGTCGAATCAGAATGCAGCATGGATTTTGCGTAACCGTCAAGGTGCGTAGCCCAGTCGGTGATGCACGCTGAGGACCAGGTGTGTCTGAAGACCAGTGGAGGGTCGCCCCTTAGTGATGCGTGATTGACAACGTTGTGTAGACTGATGCTTGGCTAACTGTGAAGGTACAGGTTGCGGCTTGACTCGTGTTGGTGCAGGTGAAGAACAAGCGTGAAAGGCCTTAGCCGTGGCGGCCTCCGGGTGATGGAGTGGCAAGTTGGCTTGGTTCGATGGACCCGGTGGCCAATGGGTTCAAGTGCGAGCTGTGCGGTGAAAGACTGGTGGGCTGAAGTCGTGAACTTGGGCCGGTGCAAGGTAGCGGATGGAGCCCGAAGCTTGCACGCAGGGTTTGTTGGTTTGCCCACAAAACCATCAGTGGACGGTTTCTTGGTTTGGGCCTCAAAACCAAGCCCGGAGGCCCGAGGCGACGGAGACGGTGATCCGGGAGCTTCGGGAAGCTTCGACCCAGAGGGCACATGGTGTGATCGCGGGGTTTGCGTCGAGGTGAAGCGAAGCCGCGGTGGAAGCGTGTCCGTCCGATGAAGACTTGACCAAAATGCCCCTGAGGGGTTGTATCTTGATTTGAGTTGTAGCGGTAGCGTGGTCATTTACCTCCCTCCGATGGACTTTGTATAAATAGCGGAGAGGTGGATGGCATCTCTCTCTCTAGGACCCTAGGTTTTCCTTCCCCGGTAGATTACTCTGAACTGCTTCTTTTCCCTCTGGATTCCTTACGCTAGACTCTTGTACAGACTCTGACCTCTGGATGTATGGAAGCATTCGGCATTGCGGTGATCTCCTAGTCCTCTGTGATTTTCATCTCATTTTCAGGGTTATTTTTGGGGGGTTTCGTTCGTCGCTTGATTCATGATTTTGAGGGTGTTTCTTCTCGGATTTCTTTGAGGGGATCATGGGTGGATGCCTTATGCATCTTTGTGTGTGATCTTGACCCCTCAAATGCCGTGGAGAGCCTTCGATTCGTGCGTTTTTGGTTGGAGCCCAAGTTCATGGTGGTGGTCCATGTGATCTGCAATTCCCGGTGATTTAGGGAGTTAGAGGTCGAGATTTTTGGGGCATAGCTTCCTTGTGTGACGCTTCTCATCTCCCCAAAATCTTGTCTCAAGAACTCTAGCCGTTTGGGAGATCCGGTGATGGAAAGGTGGAGTTGACTCCCGAGCTCGGGCGTTTTTCTGCTCTGTCCGCAATTGGCGGACAATCCGCGGCCTCCGTGCGGACAGTCCGTGAGGTGCCTGACAGGCCGGCTGTTCTTCGTGTTCTTCGCGTGTTCTTGAGGGTCTTTCATTCGATCCGTTGAGCTGGTTGATTTTTGGTGCGCGAAGTTTGCGGACGGTCCATACTAAAGTGCCGGACGGTCCGTGACGAGGCGGACGGTCCGCGGGTCCATCACGGACGGTCCGTTTTTCTCGGTGCACCCCTGGAGGTTCAGGTTGCTTTTACGGACAGTCCGTCGTGACCTCTCGGACGGTCCGCGCCCTCCATGCGGACGGTCCGCCCGGTCACCTCGGACAGTCCGCCTGGGATTTCGCAGAGTTACCTAAGTCCTTTGATTCTTGTCTAGTTGCTTCCGCTCTTTGCTCCTAGGCTTGTCCCTTGTTCTTCTAGGCTTGTGTGTTCCTTGTTTGGAGCTTCCTGTGTGTGCGCGAGTGCTTGGAGTGGCAATCGGGATATAGGCCGAGTTCGACCTTCGGGAAGAATTTTTATCGGCTCCCATTCACTTCCCCCCTCTCTGGTCGCCCTATTCGGTCCTTCAATTGGTATTAGAGCCGGTTACGGATCTTCTTGATTCTTACCAGTCTAAGATCCAAAGATGGGCGATTATGGCAAGGGGTCGGGTCCTCCGCATTTTGATGGTAAGAATTACCCGATGTGGGAGAGACGCATGGGCGCGTTTTTGCGAGGGAAGGGAACATTGATCTAGGAGGTCACTCAGAATCCTCATTATGTCATCCCAGACAGTTTTCTGCTTCCACGATCGCGGGACATGTTTGAGGCCAACAGCAAGGCCGTTTATTACTTGTTCCGTGCTCTCTGTGCCTCGGAGTTTGATCGTGTGTACGGAGAGGATGTGGCCGGAAAGATTTGGCTCAAGTTGAGAAATGCTCATGTTGGCAATGCCCAAGTGCAAGCCCGTATGTTTTCCACTTAATGGAGAGAGTACGAGAACTTCACTCATCTCCCCGGTGAGTCGACCGATGCTATGTTTCAGCACTTCACCAGCATAGTCAACAACATGAGGGCCAATGTGACAGTGCTCCCATACACGGATCATGATCAAGCTATCAAGCTTTTGCATGCCCTGGATAGGTCCGTGTGGAGTGCCAAGGTTGAGGCCATTGAGGAGTCGAGCGCGTATGACACGATGTTGCTTGAAGAGCTATTCTCCAAGCTCAGGTCTTCAGAGGTTGATCGTGGCTTGAGAGCCAAGAGCGAGAGCCCCATTGATCGTCATAGTTTGGCTCTTGTCTTAGGATCGAGGACTAACGCTAACTCTGTTGCCTTTTCTTTGTCTTGTCTTGTGTCCTTCCCAGATGAGGACTTTGAGGTGCTGAGCGAGGATGATCTCGCCTTGTTGAGCAAGAGGTTTTGGCGGATGTACGAGAACCGCAAGAATGCAAGGCGGAGCTTGAGGATGTGCTATCGGTGCGGGAAGCACGGACACTTCATCACCGAATGCCCTGAAGCCATGGAGATCAAGAACGACTAAAACAAGCATTGCTCCCGGAACGACTACAAGGACAAGCACAAGGACAAGGGCGAGAGAAGGCACAAGAAGAGTGGTGGCCACAAGAAGAAGACCGCTCGAGCGATGGTGGCCGGAGCGAGCGACATCGACTCGACATCAAGCGATGCTTCTTCCGATTCGAGCAGCGAGGAAGAGCAAGAGAAGCGCAAGGACAAGCGGCACACGGGCAAGAACTTCACTGGCCTAAGCTTCGTCGCACAAGGAGGCTTTTGCGGCATGGCGCACTCCAAGATGGGTGGGAGGCACAGCTCGGATTCGAACTCCAATTCTGAAGAAGAGGTACGACAAGACCCCAACTTCTTGCTAGAGGAGAATACTAGGCTCAATGAGTTGCTTGATAACCGTGATGATGTGCTTAGAAAGACCAACAAGGAGAAGTGGGAATTTAGGTGTTTGTTGGGTGATGCTAAGGATAAGATTGCTGAGCTTGAATCCTTGCTTGTGGATGCTAGAAATGAGATAGGCGCTTTGAAATCTGCTCCTATGGTGTCTGATGAGATTGACTGTGGTGATTGCTCAGTTTTTCTTACTGATTTGACTGCTCTCAAGGAGAAACATGCTTCTACTCTTGAGGAACTAGATGTGGTTAGGATTGAATGTGATGAGTTGAAGTCTAGGCCAGCTTTGTTAGGAGCTTGTACCTCATGTCCTATTTTGCATGCTAGGCTAGATGAATCTCACACTAGAATTGTTTCTCTTGAGGCGGCATTGAAAGCTCCTCTTCCTACATCATGTTCAACCTGTGAAATCCATTCTTTGAAAAACATGGAACTTGCACACTATGTTGATCATCTGCAGGATGAAAATGATGAACTTAGGAAATTGATGAGTTGGTTGTCTGGGCATGAGCCACAATTGAGTTTGATGTTGGCTCAGTTCAAGAGGTTTGATGGTCAGGTGTTGGGGGCTGACAAGAGTGGTGAGAAGAGTGGTGAGAAGGGTTGTGAGGGAGAAGAGAAAGTTGGAGAGATCCCTACACCACCACACACCATACCCATGAACAAATATGCACCCAAGCCAAACCATCTGAGAAACAAGCTTGATACAACTCTAGACCCACCAGTGTTCCCCCAGAAAACAGAGAATTACCAGAAACCCATCAAGTTTGTGAGCAACCTGGGTAATGTCTTTGAGGGGAAGTCAGGAGAGAAAGCGGTTGAGAAGTCCACAGAAAAGCCACCGCCTAAGCCAGTGCCAATCCGCTTCCATTGTGAGTATTGTGGGAGGGATGGGCATAAGGATGAGTTCTGTTTCCGGAGGAAGAGGGATGAGAGGTTTGCTAGGGAGATGGCAAACAAGGTCAGGTACCACCTTGCGGTGTGCCTGAGCCTCGTAGAGGGCCTCTACCTAGGGGTGAGGTGTATGTGCGTACAGTTCCCACTCGTGGAGGTGGAGGTGTGTTTCCTCAGAGAGACAGGCGTGTTGGGTTTGGGCGTGGTGAGTTGGCTCGGCGTGCTCCTTCTCGTGACCGTTACGAGTTTGGGAGGCACGATCAGAGCTTTGGGTCTCAAATGGACTACGGGCCACGTTTTCCCCCTCGTGGTAGGCGTACTCCTCCAGTGAGACATGACATGTCCTTTGGTGGTAGGCGTCAGAGGGCTCCGCCTCGGGGTGTTGGTAGAATGGACTTTGCTAACCCTTCTTTTGAGCAAATGGCTCGACACTGGTTTGACTCTTTTGGAACTAACCCCAGTGTTGAGTCGCTTGCTCATTCTCGTTCTCGTTTTTTATTGCAGGTGGAAGGCTTGGAGAACTTTTGGTTGATCGACTTCGGTTGCTCAAGACACATGACTGGAGATCGTGGGTGGTTCTCCAGCCTCACCCCGGTGAGTACGAGGGAGTACATCACTTTCGGGGATAACGGGAGAGGACAAGTGCTCGCTGAAGGTATGGTGAAGGTGAGTAGCAAGGTGACCTTAAGAAGTGTGGCCCTGGTCAAGTCACTTGGTTTTAACCTGTTGTCAGTATCTCAGTTACTGGACGAAGGTTTTGATGTTCATTTTAAGTCGGGTGCTTCTCGTGTGCTTGATTCTCAAGGCGATCTTATCTGTACGATCGTCCCCGAGGGTCAAATCATTCGTTCCGATTTTTCCCAGTCTGTTGGTCCTCCTCGATGCTTTGTTGCTGGCGTGTCGGCCGAGCTTTGGAAATGGCATAGGAGGTTGGGACACATGAGCTTTGAGTTGCTTTCCCGCTTGAGTGGTTTTGATCTTGTCTGAGGATTGCCTAAGTTGAAATTCGAGAAGGATTTGGTTTGTGCTTCTTGTCGGCATGGAAAGATGGTTGTTGCTTCCCACGCCGCTCTGACGACTGTGATGACCGAGTGACCTTGTGAGCTGTTGCACATGGATTTGGTTGGGCCAGCTCGTGTTCGCTCTGCGTGTGGGAAGTGGTATGTTCTTGTGGTTGTTGATGATTTTTCGAGGTACTCTTGGGTTTTCTTTTTGGAGGATAAGAGCGAGACATTTGGCTTTGTTTGAGACTTGGTCTTGAGGTTGAAGAATGAGAGACATGGTGATGCCATTCGAGCTATACGCAGTGACAATGACACAGAGTTTAAGAACTCTCATTTTGATGCCTTTTGCAGTGATCTTGGTCTCGATCATCAGTATTCTTCCCCATACGTCGCTTGCCAGAATGGCGTAGTGGAGAGGAAGAAATGGACCCTTTGTGAGATGGCCAGGATGATGCTCAATGAGCATGGGACTCCTAGGCGTTTCTGGGCCGAGGCGGTCAATACCGCTTGCCATGTCTTAAATCGCATCTTTCTTCGTGCCTTTAAGAAGAAGACCTCTTATGAGCTGATGCATGGATGACAACCCAAGGTGAGTCACTTTAGAGCATTTGGCTGCAAGTGTTTCATTCTGAAGAAGGGCAAGTTGGATAAGTTTGAGTCTAGATGTTCGGATGGGATTTTCCTTGGTTATGCGATTCATTCTAGAGCATATCGTGTGCTCAACCTTGACAGTAACCAGAATCATGGAGACTTGCGAGGTAACCTTCGATGAGACACAGCCATGTAGCTCTTCTGCTTTTGAGTGTGCAGGTGATGAGGAGATTGGTGCCAGGATCTTTGAGGATGAGAAGGATGGAGATGGAGACGACGACGATGATGATGGTGGGGCTCCCGCGGCTGATCATGTACACGCTACTTCGACTACTACGACGACGATCGAGGATGGTCCATCCCCTACACCCACTATGACTGAGGTTGTTCGAGTGGAGGCTGTTGCTGAGGGGGAGATTGTGTCCAGGCGAGAGGCTCCCCGATGTGTACAAGTGGATCACCCACCGACGGCGATCATTGGTGATCTTCATGAACGCACTACACGGTCGAGGTCAAGGAACACTTCTCATTTCGCTCATTCTGCTTTTGTCGCTTCTTTCGAGCCCAAAGATATTCGACACGCTTTGTCTGACGAGAATTGGGTGAATTCCATGCATGAGGAGTTAGAGAATTTTGAGAGAAACCAAGTCTGGGTGTTAGTCGATCCACCACCAAATTGCCGTCCCATAGGTACCAAGTGGGTGTGGAAGAACAAAGAGGGTGAGAATGGGATGGTTGTGAGAAACAAGTCGAGGTTGGTGGCGCAAGGGTTCAACCAGAAGGAGGGGATAGATTATGAGGAGACATTTGCTCCTGTGGCCCGTTTGGAGGCAATTAGGATCCTTCTAGCCTTTGCCGTGGCTAAAGGGTTCATGTTGTACCAAATGGATGTCAAGAGTGCTTTCTTGAATGGGGTGATAGAGGAAGAAGTGTATGTGAGGCAACCCCTGGGGTTTGAGAGTGAAAAATACCCACACCGTGTATACAAACTCCAGAGAGCGCTCTATGGGTTGAAACAGGCACCTAGAGCTTGGTATGGCAGGTTGAGAGGGTTTTTGCTGAGTAAGGGGTTTGTGATGGGCACAGTTGATAAGACCCTGTTTCTCCTTAAGCATGGGAATGACCTTTTGATTGTTTAGATATACGTGGATGACATAATCTTTGGTGGCTCTTCTCATGATCTTGTTGCCAGATTTGCAGATGACATGAGCAGGGAATTTGAAATGTCCATGATGGGTGAGCTGCAGTTTTTCTTGGGCCTCCAGATCAAGCAGTGCAAGGACGGGACGTTTGTACATCAGGCGAAGTACACCAGGGACATGGTGAAGAAGTTTGGCATGAACGTCTCCAAGCCGCTGACCACACCGATGAGTACCACTACGGCTTTGGACGCGGACGAGGATGGTGAACCTGTGGACCAGAAGGAGTACCGGAGCATGATCGGCTCCCTCCTCTACTTGACGGCGACGAGGCCGGACATACAGTTCAGTGTGTGTCTGTGCGCTCGTTTTCAGGCTTCACCGAGGACTTCACATCGGCAGGCCGTCAAGCGGATTTTCAGGTACTTGAACTACACTCCTGAGTTTGGTCTTTGGTATTATGCCTCCTCGACACTCAGACTTCACGGGTACTCTGATGCTGATTTTGCTGGGTGTCGATTGGACTGCAAGTCTACCTCTGGGTGTTGCCAGTTCCTTGGTTCTTCTTTGGTCTCTTGGTCATCTCGCAAGCAATCCAGTGTAGCCCAGTCCACTATAGAGGCCGAGTATGTAGCTGCTGCTAGTTGTTGTTCCCAGCTGCTTTGGATGACCTACACAATGAGTGATTTGGGTGAGGAGTGCTCCTAGGTTCTACTTTTCTGTGACAGCACCAGTGCCATAAGCGTAGCCAAAAATCCTATCCTCCACTCCAAAACGAAACACATAGAAGTGAGGTACCACTTTCTGAGGGACAATGTTGAGAAGGGAAACATATCTTTGTCCTATGTCCCTACCCAAGACCAGCTAGCCGACATTTTCACCAAACCGCTTGATCAAGTCCCTTTCACTCGCTTGCGGGGTGAACTTGGTGTTTGCTTTCCTTTCTAGCTGAGTCTTGGAGCTTCTCATGTATATATGTGTCATATGTTCATTTTGTTGCATTTTCTTCATGCATTTTACTTTCTGTACAAAACCTGGTAGGATAGCCATCTTTGGATCACTTGTGCTAGGAAAAGCTTCTCGTATATACATTGATCACTGATGTGCTATTTATGAGACTTGTGCATGTTTGGTAAGTTGTGGATGTGAATGCTATGCTCTTGATGGTTTTGCCATATATTTGTGTTGAGATAGCTTTCTTTTGATGAAAATGCTAAATTGATGTCTCTCATGAGTAGATGCTTGTCTATGCTCAATTGGTGCTTAAATGCCTATATCATGTTTAGTTTGTGCTTGAGAATCATGTTCTTTTTGCTTGGGGTCAAAGACTTTTTTGTCATTGTAAATGTTTAGCCCTTTTGCTTGCTTGGGGAGGAGCATAAGCTTCTTTTTGCCGCAAAGGCACTTCATGTACCATGTTTAAACTTGAAAATGAAATTGGTGTGTGAATTGCCTTATGCTTGAAAAATGAGCCCCTAATCATGTTTTTATGCTTTGAAATTCATATCTTGGGTGCTAAACCGTAGCACGTTGTCTACCATGAGAAGTCTCATTTTAAGAAGTAGACACATGGCTTGGTGGCTTTAACATGACTTGAGTAGCTTGTGGGCGTTCATAATGATCTTGTGATGAGAATTTGTGATCTTGCATAAACTTTGGATGATCTAGTGTATTTGTGCTCAAATTGGTATGGATAGGGTCTTACTCATGAGATGAATGTTTATTTGTGAAAATTGCTTTTGGCCATGTCACATGCTTATATGTCTCTACCTTCTTGATGGCAATGTGCTAACTACACCATATCTACTTTGCTTGCTCTATGTCTCATTTGTAGCATTTTATGGTGCTCTTTGTATATTTGAGAAGCTTGGTAGATTGTATATATGCTTTGACATGCATTTTTCATGAAAACAAGTGGAAGAGTTTCATACACCTTGATTCATGCATTGTCAACAAGGGGGAGAGTTTTGTATGTATGGGGAGATTTTTCATGCATTGGAAGTTTTTGTGAAAAATTGGTATGCATTTGTGAGATGTTGCATGTGAGGAGAAAAATTGAGAAGAAGAGGTTGCATTTGCTCAGGGGGAGTTTGCATATGTGCAGGGGGAGCTCCTTTGGTTTGTGCTTGAGTTTTGTGCTTTGAGATGTGCTCTTTGAGAGCTTTGCTTTGTCTCGTCTGTGTTGAGCCGTTGCCCTTGTCTTAGGGGGCCGAGACTTGGTTTGGCGGGTGAACTTGTTTTCGCTTGTTCTTTGGCTTTGGATCACTTGCTTTGGAGGTTGGAGTTCGTGGTTGTTTTTCTTTTCTCTGTGTGATTTCTATGGGTGTTGTCAATGCACTCATCAAGGGGGAGATTGAGGACCAGGTCTGTCCGAAGACCAGTGGAGGGTCGCCCCTTAGTAATGAGTGATTGACAACGTTGTGTGGACTGATGCTTGGCTAAGTGTGCAGGTACAGGTTGCGGCTTGACTCGTGTTGGTGCAGGTGAAGAACAAGTGCGAAAGGCCTTAGCCGTGGCGGCCTCCGGGTGATGGAGTGGCAAGTAGGCTTGGTTCGATGGACCCGGTGGTCGATGGGGTCAAGTGCGAGCCGTGCGGTGCAAGACTGGCGGGCTGAAGTCGTGAACATGGGCCGGTGCAAGGTAGCAGATGGAGCCCGAAGCTTGCACGCGGGGTTTGTTGGTTTGCCCACAAAACCATCAGTGGACGGTTTCTTAGTTTGGGCCTCAAAACCAAGCCCGGAGGCCAGAGGCAATGGAGACGGTGATCCGGGAGCTTCGGGAAGCTTCGACCCGGAGGGCACGTGGCGTGATGGCGGGGTTTGTGTCGAGGTGAAGCGAAGCCACAGTGGAAGCGTGTCCGTCCGATGAAGACTTGACCAAAATGCCCCTGAGCGGTTGTATCTTCATTTGAGTTGTAGGGGTAGTGTGGTCATTTACCTACCTCCGACGGTGCGTAACTAGTGCAGGTTACGCGCTGAATTGACACGACTGGATGCAGCGTGGATTTTGCGTAACCTTTGCGGGTTTAGGTTACGCGATGCAACGCCATGACCCAGTCAGTATTGGATCAAGCATCAAGGACGGTGTGTAAACTGCATTCGACATGACCCAGTCGGTGTTGCATCAATCAAGCAGCACGGACGGTGCGTAACCAGTGCAGGTTACGAGCTGAACGACACGACCGGATGCATCGTGCATTTTGTGTAACCTTTGTGGGTTTAGGTTACGCGATGCAAAGACATGACACAGTCAGTGTTTGATCAAGCATCAAGGACGGTGTGTAAGCTGCATTCGACACGACCCAGTCGGTGTTGCATCAATCAAGCAGCACGGACGGTGCGTAACCAGTGCAGGTTACGAGCTGAACGACACGAATGGATGTAGCGTGGATTTTGCGTAACCTTTGCGGGTTTAGGTTACGCGATGCAACGACACGACCCAGTCATTGTTGGATCAAGCATCAAGGACGGTGCGTAAGCTGCATTCGACACGACCCAGTTGGTGTTGCATCACACACCACGGATGGTGCCCTGTACAGGTTACGCGCTGATTCGACACGACCGGATGCAGTGTGGATTTTGCGTAACCTTATCGGCTCCAGGTTACGTGGTGCAACGACACGACAGGATGCATGGGGATTTTGCGTGACAGACTCTGTGCGTAACCCAGTCGGTGAAGCACGCACCATATAGAACGGATGGTGCGTTGCCGAAACGTGCGTAACCGAGCAAGATGGTGCGTCGAATCAGAATGCAGCGTGGATTTTGCGTAACCGTCACGGTGCGTAACCCAGTCGGTAATGCAAGCGCCATGTAATGGTGCGTCACCGAATCTTGTGTAACTGAGCTTGTGCGTCACCGAAATGTGCATAACGAGCAGGATGGTGCGTCGAATCAGAATGCAGCGTGCATTTTGCGTAATCGTCACGGTGCGTAACCCAGTCGGTAATGCACGCGCCATGTGATGGTGCGTCGCCGAACCGTGCGTAACCGAGCTGGAGCAGGTGACGCATAGAATCGACACGACCGCTCAGTACGTAACCCAGTTAGTGTGGAGCCGTGCAGCCAGCCGTCTTAAAGGTGCGTAACCTACTACGTGCTTAACCGAGTCGGTGTTGCATCAAGCAGCACGGACGGTGCGTAACCTGTGCATGTTACGCGCTGATTCGACACGACCCAGTTGGTGTTGCATCAAGCAGCACAGATGGTGCGTAACTTATTGTGGTTATGCACTGATTCGACACGACCCAGTCGGTGTTGCATCTATCTAGCAGCACGGACGGTGCGTTACCAGTGCAGGTTACGCGTTGAATCAACACGACCGGAAGGAGTGTGGATTTTGCGTAACTTTTGCGGGTTTAGGTTACGCGATGCAACGACACGACCCAGTCAGTGTTGGATCAAGCATCAAGGATGGTGTCTAAGCTGCATTCGACATGACCCAGTCGGTGTTGCATCAATCAAGCAGCCCAGACGGTGCGTAACCAGTGCAAGTTACGAGTTGAACGACACGACCGGATGCAACGTGCATTTTGCGTAACCTTTGCGGGTTTAGGTTACACGATACAACGACACGACCCAGTCAGTGTTGGATCAAGCATCAAGGACGATGTGTAAGTTGCATTCGACACGACCCAGTCGGTGTTGCATCAATCAAGCAGCACGGACGGTGCGTAACCAGTGCAGGTTACGAGCTGAACGACACGACCGGATGCAGCTTGGATTTTGCGTAACCTTTGCGGGTTTAGGTTACGCGATGCAACGACACGACCTAGTCAGTGTTGGATCGAGCATCAAGGACGATGCGTAAGCTGCATTCGACACGACCCAGTCGGTGTTGCATTGTAACACCCTAGTTTGCAATTTGGCTAGGATTCAAAAATTTTATTAAAATTTGTTAGAATTTAAATAGAGAGTGTGTACAATTATTTCAAAACAAATAATATTTTCTAAAACCAATAAATGAATCATAGGTTGTAATTATTTGTTTGTTGCATTCATGTTGCCATGCATAGTTTTATTTGTGTGAAAAATGAGTTTGAGTTTTTAAAACTCGAATAGGTTCGTTTATAGGTTCAACCCTTGTATCTCCTTGATCTCGATCTGTAAATCTCTCCCAATCTTCTCTTTAAACAAGACCAATCCCTCTCTACCAAGAACCGTCTCTCCTCTGTCTAAACTCATCTCCCTCTTTCTCTCTCTAAGTCTTTCTTAGACCAAATATATCTCTCTGCCTCTCTTACTCTCTATCTCTTTATCTATACCCGAAGGCCTCCTCCACCTCTCTCCCTCTCTCTCTCTCTCTTTACTCAAGTGTTGTCTCTCCTTCTCTAAAACCAATCTATTCATTTCTCTCTCTTACTTGGTACCAAACTCTCTCTCTATATATATATATATCTACATCTCTATCGAAACCTCTTCAAAATCTCCAATCTTCTCTCCAAATCTCTCTCCCTCTACCCCTCCTCATCTCTATCTCCCTATACCCAGAGGTCCTCTCTTCTCTCTCTAAAATTGGAGCCTAGTTCATATCTCTCTTCCTATCTCCCTCTAGCTCACATCTCTCTCTCTCTCTCTACATCCTCTCTTTACCCAAGAGTCATCTCTCTACCTAAAACACATCTACCCTTTCTCTCTCTATATGAAAAACTAGAAGTCTGATCTCCTTGCCTCTCTTTTTCTCTCCAAACCGCAGTAGGCCAAATCAGGCCCGGCTCTCCCTTTTCTAGCCCACCTGCTCCCCCTCCTCCTTTTCTTTTTTTTCACGCGGCCCACAACTCCTTGAGGCCCAGCAGCAGCCCGCCAGACCTCCACCCTCCTCTCTCTCACTGCCAACCCTGGCCCACCCGTCATCCCCTCCACCTTCCTTCTTTCTCCCCCTCTCCTCTGTCTGCCGAGCAGGGCAGCGCCGCCAGCCAGGGGATTCAAAATCCCGGGGCATCCCGCGTCCCCTCCGCGCCCTCCCCGCCGCTATCCCCGCCTCAGCCCCACATGCGCCCCTACTGCGCCTCCACCTTGCCCAGAACCCCGTCCAGGTGCGCCCATGCCAAGAATGGCAGGCACCCCGACCCGCCATGGCCACGGCCATCACGGCCGCAATGACCGCGCCCCAATCCCCGGTCCTCACTGCCCCTTCCTCCTCTATAAGACAGCAACCTCGAGCCCTGTCCCTCTCCTTTGCCTCCCCGCTTGCTCCCCCTCGCTCAAGCACCGTCGCCACCAAGCTCTTCACTGCCGGAGCCGCCGCGGTAAGGAGCACCGCCGCCGTTGCCTTTCCCCGCTTTGGTCCTCCCTTACCCCTCCCTCTCCCTCCTTTGCTCACAAAGGACCACCAGGACCCCACTGCGACGCCCAGGAGCACGAAGCCGAGGCCGCAACCCCCTCCCCTATGAGCGCCCGCGACCCCGTCCGCCTCCGGCAGCCGCACGCGTCCTCTGCCGCCGCTCTGTCGACCATGAGCCCCTGGTGAGATGCGCACCGTCCTCCTCTCTCTCCTGGTCCAAACCGCACGCGTTTTGGTGCACCGTAACCCGAGATCGACGCAACTCCGACGATGCTCCAGCGAGCCACCACCGCCCCCCTATTCTACCCTGCACACTGGCGACCCAAAGCAGGCAGAGCACCCCTGGCCGCACGATCCCACGCGAACGGTCCAGACCACATACCCCTTCGGGTGTGTAACCGGTGCACCGTGCACCCGTGGACCAGGTCCACAGCTCCGGTCCACAGCCGCGTCAGCACCACGTGGCAGACCGAGCCAATCAGTGCCTGCCACGCGGCACCACCTCAGCTGAACCGCCCCATCAGCCACGCTTTTGCATAGAGACCCCTGCGAAATCTGGAAATCACGACCCCTATCTTTGTGTCTTGCAGTTTTGCACCAGAGCCCCTAAACAGATCCCACCTTTCGCAGTTTAGCCCAGCCAAACCTTTTTGCACAAATAACCCTCTGTTTTAACCATTTCGTGAGCACTGTTCATTGTGCCTTGGATATCTTCCCTGTTAGCCCCTGTAATCTTTAGATAATCGCAGATAAGTCCCTAGAACCTTCAAAACCTCATATCTTTCTCGTCCTAGCTCCGTTTTAGCTCGTTCAAGTTGCGTTAGCTTCATTTCGTCGTAGCGCACGTGTTAGCAGCGACGTTCACCATGTTTCATGTTTTTGGAAATTAAAGTTAATATTAATTTGATTAATGGCCAAATTCCATCTCTTTTGAATAAAATCAAATATAGGTTTAACCTTCGCCTTTTCCTTAGTAAAAGTTAACTTGATTAATTCGAACATAAATATGTTTTTCTTATAACTTGTTTAGCTTAGCCCGACACATGTTATAACTCGTTAGTTGCTCTCACATAAAGTTTCTTTTACAAAGATAAATGTTAATTTGGTATAAATTCTAATAAACTTTCATAAATAAAATATGACTAGGTTTATACCGTGCTTTCTATTCAAATATAATTTGATTAAGTTACAACATGTGGTATTTCTTCGAAATACCCAGTACACATATTTCTTTAAATAAAATAAATCAAGCATATAGTCTCTTCTTTCTTATATTATAATCTTTATCGATAGTTGTGCCCTTTCTACCCGTAGCTCCATTTAGTCGTCCCTTGCGCTCTAGAGTTTGTAGCTAGCTCACGTTAGCTAGTGGTGCACCTTTTTATAAAATGATTTTATTACCTGGTGCCTTGTTCTTAGTCTAGCATTGTGTTGTTTCAGTGATTGCTATGCGTGAACGAACGCTTCTGAGCAGTGGAGCATCGGGAAATGGGCAAGTGTCCTTGACATCTTGCTATTTATACCATCATGTTTTATTCACCATAATCACTGCTTTATTTATGATTTCTTGCATTAGATGTCTAAAATTTGCTGGGAATCCTATTAAGGATTGTGTACTAGATTTTCATTATCATTCCTTGCTTACCCTTAGAGGTTACCTATATGGGTAGCATATGCTTAGTTTGCTCAACATGGGTTGGTTTTAATCTTAAACTTGATTAATGACTATGCAACATGTTAATGTGGGTTATGGTTAGCAACATGAACACCCTAGGCGACTCAGGCAAGTGGTTTGAATGGTGGTTTGTGTTTGCTTGATGTTGGCCTTGCCTGAGTCAACTTTATAAGGACCGGTCTGTGGAGCGACCACCCGGGACTTACAGTACAACCACGAGAACTAATGGGCTATGGTCTTGGCCAATTAAGTAGGGTAAATCGGGAAATCCAGCTGGCCTGCGTTAAGCTGTTGGTTCCAGTGAGGGAGGCTAGGCCCCCAACATTCTGTGGCATGAGGACGGGTACCCGAACCCTGAGTTAGGTTAATGCGCCGCTGGTGAACCTATGTAAATGCCTCGTAGCGTCCCTATGCTATCACACCTAAGGAAGTGTGAAAGTGCCTGATCCGCATAGCATGGTTGGGTTTAACGTTCCTTTGAACGTTTACGCGACTCATGGGTAAAGATGTACAACCTCTGCAGAGTGTTAAAAACTGTTATAACAGCCGTGCTCACGGTCAAGAGCGGCATGGACCCACACATGGTTAGTTGGTGGTTTGGGTGGAACACAGTGGTGGTAACTGTGGTTTGAGAGCTGGTTTTGGTTCTATGCTGTTTTAACCTTAGGATCAGGACAGGTGGGTGCCTGTGCCTTGAATGGATGGGAAGCCTTATACACAATAAATTCTAGGTGCTTAATTCAAACTTGACCAACTAAAACTTGAGCTTTGCAGTCCACCAAATAAACCCTTTCCTTGCTCTAAGCCAGCATGTTATGCATACCTTTTTTTCTTCCACTTGCGGAGTACACGCCTCCAGGTGTACTCACCGTTTTCCCTTTCAACCCCTGCTGTTCTCTCCCCACTGCTGCTCAGATAAACAGAAGCTAGAAGAAGGAGCTACCTCGTGAAGACCATCGTGAAGGCTTGGAATTCTAGGTTGGCGTGCCCCCAGTCGACGTTCCTGTGGAAGATGGTGCCTACTCCGCTGCGATAGAATAACGATGTGTAATTTTCTGTTTAGACCCTCTGGCCATTTTGTAATAGTTATATGCTTGTAATGATATATGTTGTGATATTACACTGATGATGTTACTTTATGCATGAATTTGATCCTGGGCATGCATAAAGGGTGCATTCGGTTTGTCCTTTAAAACCGGGTGTTACATGCACCACACTCCACGGATGGTGCCTTGTACAGGTTACGTGCTGATTCGACGTGACCGGATGCAGCATAGATTTTGCGTAACCTTATCTGCTCCAGATTACGCGATGCAATGACACGACCAGATGCATGGGGATTTTGTGTGACAGGCTCTGTGCGTAACCCAGTCGGTGATGCACGCACCATACAGAATAGATGGTGCGTCGCCGAAATGTGCGTAACTGAGCAGGATGGTGTGTCGAATCAGAATGCAGCGTGGATTTTGCGTAACCGTCACGGTGCGTAACCCAGTGGGTAATGCACGCGCCATGTGATGGTGCGTCACCGAGCCGTGCATAACCGAGCTGGTGCGTCGTCGAAACATGCGTAACCGAGCAGGATGGTGCGTCGAGTCGGAATGCAGTGTGGATTTTGCGTAACCGTCACGGTGCGTAACCCAGTCGGTAATGCACGCGCCATGTGATGGTGCGTCGCCGAACCGTGCGTAACCGAGCTGGAGCAGGTGACGCGTAGAATCGACACGACCGATCAGTGCGTAACCCAGTCAGTGTTGAGCCATGCAGCTAGCCGTCTTAAAGGTGTGTAACCTACTACGTGCTTAACTGAGTCGGTGTTGCATCAAGCAGCACGGACAGTGCGTAACCTCTGCATGTTATGCGCTGATTCGACACGACCCATTCGGTGTTGCATCAAGCAGCACGGATGGTGCATAACCTCTTGTGGGTACGTGCTGATTCGACACGACCCAGTCAGTGTCGCATCAATCAAGTAGCATGGACAGTGCGTAACCAGTGCAGGTTACACGCTGAATCGACACGACTGGATGCATCGTGGATTTTGTGTAACCTTTGCGGGTTTAGGTTACGCGATGCAATGACATGACCCAGTCACTGTTGGATCAAGCATCAAAGACGGTGTGTAAGCTGCATTCGACACGACCCAGTCGGTGTTGCATCAATCAAGCAGCACGGACGGTGCGTAACCAGTGCAGGTTATGAGCTGAACGACACGACCAGATGCAGTGTGCATTTTGCGTAACCTTTGCGGGTTTAGGTTAAGCGATGCAATGACACGACCCAGTCAGTGTTGGATCAAGCATCAAGGATGGTGTGTAAGCTGCATTCGACATGACCCAGTCGGTGTTGCATCAATCAAGCAGCACGGACGGTGCGTAACCAGTGCAGGTTATGAGTTGAACGACACGACCTGATGTAGCGTGGATTTTGCGTAACCTTTGCGGGTTTAGGTTACGTGATGCAATGACACGACCCAGTCAGTGTTGGATCAAGCATCAAGGATGGTGCGTAAGCTGCATTCGACATGACCCAGTCGGTGTTGCATCACAATCCACGGACGGTGCCCTGTACAGGTTACGCGCTGATTCGACATGACTGGATGCAGCGTGGATTTTGCGTACCCTTATCAGCTCCAGGTTACGCGATGCAACGACACGACCAGATGCATGGGGATTTTGCGTGACAGACTCCGTGCGTAACCCAGTCGGTGATGCACGCACCATACAGAACGGAGGTGCATCGCCGAAACGTGTGTAACCGAGCAGGATGGTGTGTCGAATCAAAATGCAGCGTGGATTTTGTGTAACCGTCACAGTGCGTAACCCAGTCGGTAATGCACGCGCCATGTGATGGTGCGTCACCGAACCGTGCGTAACCGACCTGGTGCCTCGCCGAAACGTGCGTAACCAAGCAGGATGGTGCGTCGAATCAGAATGCAGCGTGGATTTTGCGTAACTGTCATGGTGCGTAACCCAGTCAGTAATGCACGCGCCATGTGATGGTGTGTCGCCGAACCGTGCGTAACCGAGCCGGAGCAGGTGACGCGTAGAATCGACATGACCGATCAGTGCGTAACGCAGTCAGTGTTGAGCCATGCAGCTAGCCGTCTTAAAGGTGCATAACCTACTACGTGCTTAACCGAGTCGGTGTTGCATCAAGCAGCACGGATGGTGTGTAACCTCTGCATGTTACGCGCTGATTCGACACGACCCAGTCGGTGTTGCATCAAGCAGGACGGATGGTGCATAACCTCTTGTGGTTACGTGCTGATTCGACATGACCCAGTCGGTGTTGCATCAATCAAGAAGCACGGACGGTACGTAACCTGTGCAGATTACGCACTGAATCAACACGACCGGATGCAGCGTGGATTTTGCGTTACCTTTGCGGGTTTAGATTACGCGATGCAACGACACGACCCAGTCAGTGTTGGATCAACCATCAAGGAAGGTGTGTAAGCTGCATTCGACACGACCCAGTCGGTGTTGCATCAATCAAGCAGCACGGACGGTGCGTAACCAGTGCAGGTTACGAGCTGAACGACACGACAGGATGCAGCGTGCATTTTGCGTAACATTTGCGGGTTTAGGTTACGCAATGCAACGACACGACCCAGTCAGTGTTGGATCAAGCATCAAAGACGGTGTGTAAGCTGTATTCGACACGACCCAGTCGGTGTTGCATCAATCAAGCAGCACGGACGGTGCGTAACCAGTGCAGGTTACGAGCTGAACGACACGACCGGATGCAGCGTGGATTTTGCGTAACCTTTGCGGGTTTAGGTTACGCGATGCAACGACACGACCCAGTCAGTGTTGGATCAAGCATCAAGGACGGTGCGTAAGCTGCATTCGACATGACCTAGTCGGTGTTGCATCACACTCCACGGACGGTGCCCTGTAGAGGCTACGTGCTGATTCGACACGACCGGATGCAGTGTGGATTTTGTGTAACCTTATGGGCTCCAGGTTACGCGATGCAACGACACGACCAGATGCATGGGGATTTTGCATGACAGACTCCGTGCGTAACCCAGTCGATGATGCACGCACCATACAGAATGGATGGTGTGACGCCGAAACGTGCGTAACCGAGCAGGATGGTGCGTCGAATCAGAATGCAGTGTGGATTTTGCGTAACCGTCACGGTGCGTAACCCGGTAGGTAATGCACGCGCCCTATGATGGTGCGTCGCCAAACCGTGCGCAACCGAGCTGGAGCAGGTGACGCGTAGAATCGACACGACTGATCAGTGCGTAACCTAGTCAGTGTTGAGCCTTGCAGCCAGCTGTCTTAATGGTGCATAACATACTACGTGCTTAACCGAGTCGGTGTTGCATCCAACAGCACGGACGGTGCGTAACCACTGCATGTTACGCGCTGATTCGACACGACCCAGTCGGTGTTGCATCAAGCAACACGGATGGTGCATAACCTCGTGCTGATTTGACACGACCCAGCCGGTGTTGCATCAATCAAGCAGCACGGAAGGTGCGTCACCAGTGCAGGTTACGCGCTGAATCGACACGACCGGATGCAGCGTGGATTTTGCGTAAACTTTGCGGGTTAGGTTACATGATGCAATGACACGACCCAGTCAGTGTTGGATCAAGCATCAAGGACGGTGCGTAAGCTACATTCGACATGACCGGATGCAGTGTGGATTTTGCGTAACTTTATCGACCTAAGGTTACCCGATGCAACGACACGACCGGATGCATGGGGATTTTGCGTGACAAACTCCGTGCGTAACCCATGCGGTGTAGCATGCACCATGCAGAATGGATGGTGAGTCGCCGAAATGTGCGTAACTGAGCAGGATGGTGCGTCGAATCAGAAAGCAGCGTGGATTCTGCGTAACCGTCTCGGTGTGTAACCCAGTCGGTGGTGCACGCGCCATGTAATGCTGCGTCGCCAAACTATGCATAACCGAGCTGGTTCAGGTGACGCGTAGAATCAACACGACTGATCAGTGCATAACCCAGTCAGAGTCGAGCCATGCAGCCAGCCGTCTTAAAGGTGCGTAACCTACTACGTGCTTAACCGAGTCGGTGTTGCATCAAGCAGCACGGACGATGCGTAACCTCTTCATGTTACGTGCTAATTCGACACGACCCAGTTGGTGTTGCATCAAGCAGCACGGATGGTGCGTAACTTCTTGTGGTTACGCGCTGATTCGACACAACCCAGTCGGTGCTGCATCTATCAAGCAGCACGGACGATGCGTAACTAGTGCAAGTTACGCGCTGAATCGACACGACCGGTTGCAGCGTAGATTTTACGTAACCTTTACGGGTTTAGGTTACGTCATGCAACGACACAACCCAGTCAGTGTTGGATCAAGCATCAAGGACAGTGCGTAAGCTGCATTCGGCACCACCCAGTCGGTGTTGCATCAATCAAGTAGCACAGACGGTGCGTAACCAGTGCACGTTACGAGCTGAACGACACGACCGGATGCAGCTTGGATTTTGCGTAACCTTTGCGGGTTTAGGTTACACGATGCAACGACACGACCCAATCAGTGTTGGTTCAAGCATCAAGGATGGTGTGTAAGCTGCATTCGACACGACCCAGTCGGTGTTGCATCAATCAAGCAGCACGGACGGTGCGTAACCAGATGTGCGTAATCGAAAAGGATGGTGCATCGAATCAGAACTCAGCACGGATTTTGCGTAACCGTCACGGTGCGTAACCCAGTCGGTAATGCACACGCCATGTGATGGTGCGTCACCGAACCGTGCGTAACCGAGCTGGAGCAGGTGACGCGTAGAATCGACACTACCGATCAGTGCATAACCCAGTCAGAGTTGAGCCATGCAGCCAGCTGTCTTAAAGGTGCGTAACCTACTACGTGCTTAACCAAGTCGGTGTTGCATCAAGCAGCACGGACGGTGCGTAACCTCTGCATGTTACGCGCTGATTCGACACGACCCAGTCGGTGTTGCATCAATCAAGCAGCACAGACTGTGTGTGGCCACGGCAGGTTACACGCTGAATCGACACGACCGGATGCAGCGTGGATTTTGTGTAACCTTTGCGGGTTTAGGTTACGCGATGCAACAACGCGACCCAGGCAGTGTTGGTTCAAGCATCAAGGACGGTGCGTAAGCTGCATTCGACACGACCCAGTCGGTGTTGCATCAATCAAGCAGCACAGACGGTGCGAAGCTGTTGACATTTCTTAACGCAATCACCTAAGAACTGGTTTGGAACCCATCTTGGTAATAGCGCCAGAAATGCTGATTAGTAAATCTTAAACATTTACAGAGATCCGCAAGCGCACAGAAGTACCATTGTAGCATTTCCCCAAAGGAGTATTCCAAAGGGTATCGAATCCAAGGAAGGCATTGGCGGAATGACAAGATCAACTCTATTGCAATGAGTATAGATCATAGACGGAAACAAACCAGACACTCAAGTGCAGGGGTAAAGATATGATAATGGGGTAGTGTGATCACACACACACTCACTCTCTCTCTCTCTAAAGAGTCCTAGGCATAGGAGGCGACACACGAGTTAGTTCTAGGTTATAATGTACTATACACATAAAGCTGGAAGGAACGAGTTAGATACACTAGCGTTGAAGAACATTGACTTGAGCACCCAGGTACCACGGGGAGATAACCTCCTGCGTTGCTTCTGCACAACTCCAGTTGTTATATTTTAGACTCCTACAACTTATCCGAATGTGGGGGATTTTAGAGGACCAACGGCTGTCACAACCGCGGCCTACCCCAAGACAAACCGTGGGATAAACTCATAAGTAAGGTAGCTACGCAACCCAAGCACCATGCTTATGTTGTTAGCCGAACTTGACCGGCCCGGGCTATTGTGACCATCAAGCCACCAGATAAACCAGCCAATTACACCGAGTACCATAGCTCAAGCACAGACTTCATACAATGCAATCATGTCATCTAATTAGATCAAACCAGGTTTTGTACACAAACGGATTTGTGTTTTCCTATGTCTGTTCAACTGGATCAAAGGGTCATGTTCGCGAAGAACACGAGGCTCTAACTTTTGAACAAACACTAGAAACATGTAAAAGTCACCCGTCAAGTGGATCGAAAGGCCTTGTTCATCAAGAACAGGAGTCTCTTAATGATGAACAGGTGAAGAACACATGAACAAATCACTCATGTATACTAACACAACTTTATATGAAATAGATAAATAACTGAAGTAGATCAAAGTCATAAAAATGAAATAAGACTCAAGATAACTCATACCTAGATCCCAAAGTAGACTTGGAACCTGAATTAGAACTACTCTAGCCTACCTCCTAGCCTTGAGACTAAAAGTGAGAGAGGTGTTGCAAGTGTGGATGTCTCATAAGTGAGCCCCCTCTCCTTCTATTTATAGGCCCGTGCACCGGCGTAGAATGGAGGCAAACACCCCGGGAAAGGTGCCTAGGATCAATGGAGGGCCACCACGTGGAAGCCCCTGAGTGGCGGCCTCAAGGTCGGTTCGGCCGACCCCCTGTGGGCCCCACTCGGGGTGTGCTTCCTCCTGGAGGCTGCCCTGTGGGTCCTTAGGTCGGTTCCCGGTGTCCACCCTATTTTGGCGCGGTTTGCATGCCTTTGTGGGCCCATGGATCCATGTGATGTCCACGTGTCACACTCTGATTCGTCGGGGGTTGCTTCACTTGGATTGCTTGCATGGCATGCATGCATGGCTCCCTAGTTGGCAGGTTTGCATTCATGGCATCCTTGTTGGCAGCCCACCTAGGATGAGGTGATGTGGCATGGACCCTAGAAGGTGAGTTTGGCACTCTTTTCTTGCTTATTTTCCTGCAATCAAATAATCTCCCAGGACAAGTGGAACTACATTATTCTTAACTAAATACGTGTAAGAAATGCCTTATTCTCCTTTATTCATGAGTATATTGACGGCTAAAGTAGGCACTTAACAGCCATCAACAACTCCCCCAAGCTAGCCTCTTGCTCGTCCCGAGCAAGAGATTAAGGACTTAGGTTGGTTAATCAGGAGTTGCTACGATGTTGTATTCTTAATGTATAACAAGATACAACTAGGTACTCTATCAAGAGTTGAAGAAGTTGGCATTGATCTTACCTTACACTTGATTGATATGGGGCATGTAGCTTCACCTACCTTGGGCGGTTGAAAGATAGAATGGTTGTATAAAGATTACTAATCACATGTACCTTGATCAGTTATCAATCCGGAGGTTTTGCAGGTTTTTCAAAAAGAAATCAAAGTTCCTCAAATGATACTCTCGGATCGCTCAATGTGTATGATTTCTCACCAAGGCTTTGGTTTGCCTTCTTTCACTATCTACTCCTAATAAGGCGATATGTGGAGCTGTAGGTAGGGAAAACATGTGGCATACCTGTTTCTCATATATTGTCGAGTCGAAAACCGGATCCTTGGAAGAACAAGTCATACACCCTGATCAAGATGTGCAAAAGTGTGTGTATGGTGGATGGATAATGAACTCCTCTTTTCATGGTTTTACTCTCCTCCTTTTCGAAATTTTTGAGACTTGGGTTATGTCTCTTTATTCTTTTCCTCTTTTTTTTACATAGCCCATAGTCCTTGCTGAATATTTTTTGGAGGGAGAGTAATTATGGAACATGTGCGGAGCTTTATTTTGTAAAATGGATGGGAAATGGATGAAATGATGGTTTCTAACTTCCAGTGTAGAAGTTTCGCATATGGTGGTGTGTACGTGATCTTGATCATAGGAGTATGACAAGTTACTCGCCGAGGGTCACAACAATTCGACAAAACTCAATGAAGAAATCAAGTAGCATATGTGGAGGTTTAACATAAGCTAAAATCTACATATGGCCTTGGATAGGACTTTCTTATCATTGAGGAACTTATCATTTTAACATTTTTCAAAAAAAACTCCGGATATCAAACATCACTTAGTACTAGCTCATAGCAACTGTATTATACCATATCATACCTCGCAACAACTTAGGCAAAGATCATGCTTTTTGCTACCCACTAATTTCAAGCTCAGGTTCGATCATACTAGCCAACAAACTCAAAACTTGGATAGGATACTAAGTTGTAAACAAGGCATACAAGAGGAATAAACAGAGCAATTATTCATCATTTCAACCATGGAGAATAAGAACACTCTTACCACGCATATGAAAACAAACTAATTTAAGAAAGCAAATAAATATTTTTGGTCTTTTTAACTTTTTCAGATTTTTAAGTGTTTTTAGCATATGAGGTTCTGAAAATAATAAAAGATACAAGTTACCTCAGAATGGGGGTCCTCCCCCAAGCTAGCTTCAGGCTCACTGTTGTGGAGGGTGGTATCCCAACCACGCGTAGTAAGCCCTCTGCTCCTCCAGCTGTCGTAGCTGTCTCTGCTCCATGGTGTGAATCCTCTCACCCATCATACACTGCCAGTCCCGAGTGGACTCAGCCTGCTGGTGCATCGTTTCCTCCATAGTACCGACACGGATGTTGAGCTCGCTCATCTGCTGAGTGAGGGTGGCCCCACGAGATGACGAACGCAACCCGAACGATGAAGACGAGTCTCCGTAGGTAGCTCCGGCGGGCCGAACCCACTCGCCACTCCCTGCACTAGCCCAGGTCGAGCTACTCGCACCCAGCTGACTCATGGGTTGGTCCCAACCGGGGGCATATCCGGGTGTAACTCCAGACATGTACCCGGCCAAGGCCCATGCGCCAGACAGCGGTGGTGTAGGCTGAGGCTGTGGCTGAGGTGACGGCTGCGGTGATGGCTATGGCGGCGGATGTTGTGGCGGTTGTTGTGCTGTCGCTGCCCTCCTTGCTGCACTCCTAGTGACCCAGTCTCCAAAAACACTAGAACGACGAGGTTCCTCAAGAGGAACGGTCAGTGGCCCTTGGCCGTACAAACGGAAATCCGGGTTAGGTAACTGAATCTGGTTTGCGTGGCCAGGGTAAAAGAAACCCTAGGAATCATCCGGGCCCTTTTTAAGAGTATGTCCTTGAATCAAATATGCCTCATCTATCATGGCCCGGGGAGAATCAATGTAGGGAATGTTAGCCCCTAGTGAAATCCTAAGACCCGAAATGATACGTGTGATCAGGGACGTACACTCAATAGAACCTGTCATCCTAAAATTTGTTAACCACTGCCGAATCATAGCTTGCTCTGGGGCGATTTTGATTCGTCTGACCGCGGCGTATAATATCCTCATCTCGTCTGTGCGCACGGTTCGAACATCATCCCTCGAAAAGAGAGTAATAGCGAGCCATTTGTGCCATAGTCAGAGAGTCAGATGCAATATATCGTTGCACCGAGGTGCTAACTTGCCACGGACAGGCCGACCAGAAATCTCTTCCTAAAAACTATCTCGAATAAAATCACTGCAAGCTTGATCGAGAGAAATAGCACAACGACGATGAAAACCGAGAGCACAACTAAGATCATGCCATGAGACTCGATACGACGTTCCATGGAAACCAAACGTAGTACCGGCCTCATCCTCCCGAAGAGTACAGAGAAACTAAATGGTGAGAGGCCTAGAACCGATCTCCCACACCGGAACAAAGTTCTCCCAACCAAGAGCATGCCAAATGGAATTGAACTCGGAGTCCATACCTGTTTTCTCGAGAAGGGCCGAATCGAACTCCTTGGTGTTGGCGAAGACTCGATCCTTGATGAGAGCATAGGCCTATCTCTCCCGGTCGTCCCTCAAGTCGATGAAGGTGGCATCGGTGTTGATCACCCCTTCGGCTCGTGGCGTAGGTAGCTCCTCCTCTTACTCTTCTTCACAGTCAGTTGACATTGGACTTGGTGTAGCTCCGGAGTGGTGAGATGAGCCCTCTCTGTCTCTAGAACGGCGTGAGCGGGTCACCTTCCGGTATGCACCGGTAATCCAACTCATCCTGCACAACAATGGGACAACACGAGCAACTCGGTGATGGGTTAGTGAAATCGAAATGAAATCCTTACCGAGCTTGCTCCACCAATATTCAATATTCAGCGACAAATTGGAGAGAGTGCTTGACACTTCCACTTGAGCAAGAAATCCAAGAAAACCAAAGAGCAAGAGCAAAGAGGGAGAGAGGGTGATGGAAATGAGTGAATGGGTGAAGAAACCCCTCAAACCACCTTCTATTTATAGGCAAACGAGCCAGGCACCGGGGTAGAGGACAAGGGCAACGGCTAGGAGCCGTTGGAAGAGGCGGGGCCCACATGACCGTTGGCCAGGGTCGGCCGACCCCTGGGGTTGGTCGACCCCCTACCGGGCCCGCCTGCTTCTGACTTTTTGCAACAGCTCTCTAGCGGCTACCTGATGTCCTGCCCAGATGTCTAGGTCCAGATTCGCCCAAAATGTTGCTCGAAAAATTATTCTTTGATTTTCCACTCAAGAAATTATTTTCAGAATTTTATTTGAAAAGGGAAATTTGCTAGAAAAATCTAGCATGTAGATGCAAGGTTGGAAAATTCAAATATGCATTTGGAAAAATCAAATAAAATTTTGGAAGGGAAATATGAGATAAATACCAATTTTACCTTCTGGCAAAAATAACTCATCTTTTTTAAGTCTGAGAGCGAGGCTGTTCTCGGCGATTAATTCCACTCGTCACCCCATTCCCGAGAGATTGATGGAGATGACTTCTGTATTTCCCGCCACACCCTTCTTGTTTTCTTAGGCTTTGTTGGAGTGGTGGGAAGTCGCGGGGGCTGTAGCTCCGTCCATGCCCCTGATTGCTCATTTTGGCCCTGCAGTGTATATCATTTCTCTTTTGGTGTTTGAAATCGGAACATCAAGTTCTTCTTCCCAATGCAGAATCGGATCGTTCCGGCTCCCACATTGATCCTTGCGTTGGCGTCACTCAGGAACGGTCTCCCAAGAATGAGAGGCATTCCCTCATCATCTTGCATATCAAGGACCACGAAATCCACAAAGATGCATGAACCTTGGACGAATACCAATAAATTCTCTACGATCCCCTCTGGATATCAGATCGATGCATCAGCAGGTTGGACGGCTGTCGCAGTTGGAGTTAGAGCTGGATACCCCAATTGTTCAAACATGACTTTGGACATAAGGTTAACACTTGCACCAAGGTCACAGAGAGCATGCTTAATCTTCTGGTAGTATATCTTGCAGGTGATAGCCGGATAACCAGGATCTTTCTTGTGTGAGATTGTTGAAGATTCCCATGGGTCAAGTATTTGCTGTATAGGCTTCCCTGCATAGTCAGTGGCTTGTGTCCGCCCAGAATGCCTACCCCATCTGGTGGACACTACACAAACATTTTCACAGGAGGACACTGGTTGCCCCGGAATCTTCCCGTCTTCAGCAGAGGGAACCAAGGCAGCTAACTGAGCCAACTGGGTTTCTATCATATTATTAAAGCTTAACTGGTTCTTAAGAGCAAACGAAAGGCTACCAATTTTAACATTAAGGCTCTCAAAGGCCTTATCATAGGCAGTTGTTTTCTTATTAAAGCCTTCATTGATCTTAGCTTGCCCAAAGACTAGATCTTTCAAGGAAGGTTGGTTTGGGTTGAAAGAATTACCTTGATTACCTCCTTGATAATAAGGGCGTGATTGATTCCACGTTTGACCTCCTTGTGGACGATAACCATTGTTATTGCCGTTCATGTACATCACATCCTCCTGAGTAGTAGGGCAGTAATTCCCTGAATGCCCAGTATTACCACAGACTTCTCAAGTCATGCGAGCATCCATAGCTTGAGTAGTGGTGGCCATGGCAGCCTTCTCATTGGCTAGATCATCCATTCTCTTCATCATTAGGTCCATCTTGGCGTGCAACATATCCGCTTCCTTGACGGTATGTGTACCCCTTTGACGTGGCTGGAGTCGATCATCACTCCACCCTTGATTGGTAACCATCTTCTCTATCAGTGTAGTAGCTTCAGTGATAGTAAGAGAGAAGAAAGCCCCTCCAGCTGCAGCATCAATATGGCCTCGGGCTGTCGGAGTCAGCCCATTATAGAAACTCTGAAGAATAAGCCAGTTGTCCATCCCATGATGAGGACAAGCTAGGATGTACTCCTGGAGTCTCTCCCAAGCTTCGGGGATAGTCTCATTTGCCGCTTGCTGGAAACTTAAAATTCGCCCCCGAAGGACATCGGTTTTGCCCAACGGAAAGAACTTCACGAGGAATGCTGCGGAGCACTTTGCTCAAGTGTTAATCTCTGCACGGTTAGCATAAAACCACTGCTTTGCCTTTCCCAAGAGGGAGAAGGGAAACAGTCGCAGGTGAATAGCATCTTCCTCCACTCCTCGTATAGTGAAGGTACTACATAGTTCTAGGAACTGCTACAGGTGGGTGCTCGTGTCTTCATTAGGCTTGCCACAGAATGGGCTAGCCTGTACCATCGTAATTAAGCCAGTCTTGATCTCGAAGTTTCCATTCCCAGTGTTGATCACGGGGCCTGTCGGCACCTGGTCAGCAGAGGGAGCGGAATACTCACGAAGAGTCTTTTCGACAGGGTTGGCCATGGAAGTTGATGCGGATGGCACAAAGGAAGCTGGATCGACTTCCGAATGTTCACGAGAAGGAGAGCCGAAATGATTTTGTGCCTTCCTTACGAGTGACTCAGGATCTTCAGTAAATTCGATGGCAAGTCAAAACCAGTCATGCACTACCTGTCTTCATCATCAATAGACAAAGAAGGCAATCCAAGTTAGCCTGCATTGAGAACTGTTTTATTCCTATCATGATTATAAACATATGCAAAGTGTTGATATGTCATCCTTAAGCCTTCCTCGGCAACAACGCCAGAAATGCTTGTTCACATTTCTTAACGCAATCACCTAAGAACAGGTTTGGAACCCATCCTGGTAATAGCACCAAAAATGCTGATTGGTAAATCTCAACGTTTACAGACATCCGCAAGCGCACGGAAGTACCATTGTAGCATTTCCCCAAAGGAGTATTCCAAAGGGTATCGAATCCAAGGAAGGTATTGGTGGAATGACAAGATCAACTCTATTGCAATGAGTATAGATCATAGATGGAAACAAACCAGACACTCAAGTGCAGGGGTAAAGATGTGATAATGGGGTAGTGTGATCACACACACACTCACTCTCTCTCTAAAGGGTCCTAGGCATAGGAGGCGACACACAAGTTAGTTCTAGGTTCTTCTGTACTATACACATAAAGCTGGAAGGAACGAGTTAGATACACTAGCGTTGAAGAACATTGACTTGAGCACCCAGGTACCACGGGGAGATAACCTCCCGCGTTGCTTCTGCACAACTCCGGTTGTTATATTTTAGACTCCTACAACTTATCCGAACATGGGGGATTTCAGAGGACCAACTGCTGTCACTACCGCGGCCTACCCCAAGACATACCGTGGGATAAACTCATAAGTAAGGTAGCTACACAACCCAAGCACCATGCTTACGTTGTTAGCCGGACTTGACCGGCCCGGGCTATTGTGACCTAGGTCAAGCCACCAGATAAACCAGCCAATTACACTGAGTACCGTAGCTCAAGCACAGACTTGATACAACGTAATGATGTCATCTAATTAGATCAAACCAGGTTATGTACACAAACGGATTTGTGTTTTCCCATGTCTGTTCAACTGGATCAAGGGGTCGTGTTCGCGAAGAACACGAGCCTCTAACTTATGAACAAACACTAGAAACATGTAAAAGTCACCCATCAAGTGGATCAAAAGGCCTTGTTCATCAAGAACAGGAGTCTCTAAATGATGAACAGGTGAAGAACACATGAACAAATCACTCATGTATACTAACACAACTTTATATGAAATAGATAAATAACTAAAGTAGATCAAAGTCATACAAATGAAATAAGACACAAGATAACTCATATGTAGATCCCAAAGTAGACTTGGAATCTGAATTAGAACTACTCTAGCCTACCTCCTAGCGTTGAGACTAAAAGTGACAGAGGTGTTGCAAGTGTGGATGTCTCATAAGTGAGCCCCCTCTCCTTCTATTTATAGGCCCGTGCACCGGTGAAGAATGGAGGCAAACACCCCGGGGAAGGCGCCTAGGACCAATCGAGAGACACCACGTGGAAGCCCCTGAGTGGCGGCCTCAAGGTCGGTTCGGCCGACCCCTGGGGTCAGCCGACCCCCTGTGGGCCCCACTCGGGGTGTGCTTCCTCCTGGAGGCTGCCCTGTGGGTCCTTAGGTCGGTTCCCGGTGTCCACCCTGTTTTGGCGCGGTTTGCATGCCTTTGTGGGCCCATGGATCCATGTGATGTCCACGTGTCACACTCTGATTCGTCGGGGGTTGCTTCACTTGGATTGCTTGCATGGCATGCATGCATGGCTCCCTAGTTGGCAGGTTTGCATGCATGGCATCCTTGTTGGCAGCCCACCTAGGATGAGGTGATGTGGCATGGACCCTAGAAGGTGAGTTTGGCACTCTTTTCTTGCCTATTTTCCTGCAATCAAATAATCTCCAAGGACAAGTGGAACTACATTATTCTTAACTAAATACGTGTAAGAAATGCCTTATGCTCCTTTATTCATGAGTATATTGACGGCTAAAGTAGGCACTTAACAGCCGCCAACAGTAACTAGTGCAGGTTACACGCTGAACGACACGACCGGATGCAACGTGGATTTTGCATAACCTTTGTGGGTTTAGGTTACGCTATGCAACAACATGACTGAATGCTTGGGGATTTTGCGTGACAGACTCCGTGCGTAACCCAGTCTGTGATGCACGCACCATACAAAACGGATGGAGCATCGCCGAAATGTGCGTAACCAAGCAGGATGGTGCGTCGAATTAGAATGCAGCGTGGATTTTGCGTAACCGTCACGGTGCGTAACCCAGTCGGTAACGCACGGTCCATGTGATGATGCGTTGCTGAACCATGCGTAACCGAGCTGGTGCATCCCCGAAACGTGTGTAACCGAGTAGGATGGTGAATCGAATCAGAATGCAGCGTGGATTTTGCGTAACCGTCACGGTGCATAACCTAGTCGGTAATGCACGCGCCATGTGATTGTGCGTCGCCAAACCGTGCGTAACTGAGCTGGAGCAGGTGACGCGTAGAATCGACACGACCAGATGCAGCATGGATTTTGCGTAACCGATCAGTGCGTAACCCAGTCAGTGTTGAGCCATGCAGCCGGCCGTCTTAAAGGTGCGTAACCTACTACATGGTTAACCGAGTCGGTGTTGCATCAATCAGCACGGACGGTGCGTAACCTCTGCATGTTACATGCTGATTCGACACAACCCAGTCGGTGTTGCATCAAGCAGCACGGAAGGTGTGTAACCTCTTGTGGTTACGTGCTGATTCAACACGACCCAGTCAGTGTTGCATGAATCAAGCAGCACGGACGGTGCGTAACCAGTGCAGGTTACGCGCTGAATCGACACGACCGGATGCAGCGTGGATTTTGCATAACCTTTGCGGGTTTAGGTTACGCGATCCAAAGACATGACCCAGTCAGTGTTGGATCAAGCATCAAGGACGGTGCATAAGCGGCATTCGACACGACCGGATGCAGCGTGGATTTTGCGTAAGTTTTTCGGCCCCAGATTACGCGATGCAACGACACGACCGGATGCATGGGGATTTTGCGTGATAGACTCCGTGCGTAACCCAGTCTGTGATGCATGCACCATGCAGAATGGATGGTGCGTCGACAAAACATGCGTAATAGAGCAGGATGGTGCGTCAAATCAGAATGCAGCGTGGATTTTGCGTAACCGTGTCGGTGCGTAACCCAGTCGGTGATGCACACGCCATGGGATGCTGCGTCACCGAACCGTGCGTAACCGAGCTGGTTCAGGTGACGCATAGAATCGACACGACCGATCAGTGCATAACCCAGTCAGTGTCGAGCCATGTAGCCAGCCGTCTTAATGGTGCGTAACCTACTACGTGCTTAACCGAGTCGGTGTTGCATCAAGCAGCACGGATGATGCGTAACCTCTGCATATTAAGCGCTGATTCGACACGACCCAGTTGGTGTTGCATCAAGCAGCATGGATGGTGCGTAACTTCTTGTGGTTACGCGCTGATTCGACACGACCCAGTCAGTGTTGCGTCTATCAAGCAGCACGTACGGTGCGTAACCAGTGCAGGTTACGCACTGAATCGACACGACCGGATGCAGCGTGCATTTTGCGTAACCTTTGCGGGTTTAGGTTACCGATGCAAAGACATGACCCAGTCAGTGTTGGATCACGCATCAAGGATGGTGTGTAAGCTGCATTCGACACGACCCAGTCGGTGTTGCATCAATCAAGCACCACGGACGGTGCGTAACCAGTGCAGGTTACGAGATGAACGACACGACCGGATGCAACGTGCATTTTGCGTAACCTTTGCAGGTTTAGGTTACGTGATGCAACGACATGACCAAGTCAGTGTTGGATCAAGCATCAAGGACGGTGCGTAAGCTGCATTCGACATGACCCAGTCGGTGTTGCATCACACTCCACGGACGCTGCCCTGTACGGGTTACGCGCTGATTCGACACGATCGGATGCAGCATGGATTTTGCGTAACCTTATCGGCTCCAGGTTACGCAATGCAACAACACGACTGAATGCATGGGGATATTGCATGGCAGACTCCGTGCGTAACCTAGTCGGTGATGCACACACCATACCGAACGGATGGTGCGTCACCGAAACTCGCGTAACCGAGCAGGATGGTGAGTCGAATCAGAATGCTGCGTGGATCTGCGTAACCTTCATGGTGCGTAACCCAGTCGGTAATGCACGCCCCATGTGATGGTGCGTCACCGAACCGTGCGTAACCGAGCTGGAGCAGGTGACGCGTAGAATCGACACGACCGGATGCAGCGTGGATTTTGTGCAACCGATCAGTGCGTAACCCAGTCAGTGTTCAGCCATGCAGCCAGCCGTCTTTAAGGTGCGTAACCTACTACGTGCTTAACCAAGTCGGTGTTGCATCAAGCAGCATGGACGGTGTGTAACCTCTGCATGTTACGCGCTGATTCGACACGACCCAGTCGGTGTTGCATCAAGCAGCACGGATCGTGCGTAACCTCTTGTGGTTACATGCTGATTCGACACGACCCAGTCGGTGTTGCATCAATCAAGCAGCACAGACGGTGCGTAACCAGTGCTTGCTGCGCGCTGAATCAACACGAACGGATGCAGCGTGGATTTTGCGTACCCATTGCGGGTTTAGGTTAAGCGATGCAGCGACACGACCTAGTCAGTGTTCGATCAAGCATCAAGGACGGTGCGTAAGATGGATTCGACACGACCGGATGCAGCGTGGATTCTGCCTAAGTTTATCGGCCCCAGGTTACACTATGCAACGACATGACCGGATGCATGAGGATTTTGCGTGACAGACTCCGTGCGTCACCCAGTCGGTGATGCACGCACCATGCAGAACGGATGGTGCGTCACCGAAATGTGCGTAACTGAGCAGGATGGTGCGTCGAATCAGAATGCAGCGTGGATTTTGCGTAACCGTCTCGGTGCATAACCCAGTCGGTGATGCACGCACAATGGGATGCTGCGTCGCCAAATCGTGCGTAACCAAGCTGGTTCAGGTGACGCGTAGAATCGACACAATCGATCAGTGCGTAACCCAGTCAGTGTCGAGCCATGAAGCCAGCCGTCTTAAAGGTGCGTAACCTACAACGTGCTTAACCGAGTCGGGGTTGCATCAAGCAGCACGGACGATGCGTAACCTCTGCGTGTTACGCGCTGATTCGACACGACCCAGTTGGTGTTGCATCAAGCAGCACAGATGGTGCGTAACTTCTTGTGGTTACGCGCTGATTCGACACGACCCAGTCCGTGTTGCATCTATCAAGCAGCACGGACGGTGCGTAACCAGTGCAGGTTACGCGCTGAATCGACACGACCGGATGCAGCGTGGATTTTGCATAACCTTTGCGGGTTTAGGTTACGTGATGTAACGACACGACCCAGTCAGTGTTGGATCAAGCATCAAGGACGGTGCGTAAGCTGCATTCGACACGACCGGATGTAGCGTGGATTTTGCGTAACTTTATCGGCCCCAGGTTACGTGATGCAACAACACGCCCGGATGCATGGGGATTTTGCGTGATAGACTCCGTGCGTAACCTAGTCGGTGATGCACGCACCATGCAGAACGGATGGTGCGTCGACAAAAAGTGCATAATCGAGCAGGATGGTGCGTCGAATCAGAATGCAGCGTGGATTTTGTGTAACCGTCTCGGTGTGTGACCTAGTCGGTGATGCACACGCCATGGGATGCTCCATCGTCAAACCGTGCGCAACCGAGCTGGTTCAGATGACATGTAGAATCAACACGACTGATCAGTGCATAACCCAATCAGTGTCGAGCCATGCAGCCAGCCGTCTTAAAGGTGCGTAACCTACTACATGCTTAACCGAGTCGGTGTTGCATCAAGCAGCATGGACGATGCGTAACCTCTGCATGTTACGCGCTGATTCGACACGACCCAGTTGGTGTTGCATCAAGCAGCACGGATGGTGAGTAACTTCTTGTGGTTACGCGCTGATTCGACATGACCCAGTCGGTGTTGCGTCTATGAAGCAGCACGGACGGTGCGTAACCAGTGCAGGTTACGCGCTTAGTCGACACGACCGGATGCAGCGTGGATTTTGCGTAACCTTTGCGGGTTTAGGTTACGCGATGCAACGACACGACCCAGTCAGTGTTGGATCAAGCATCAAGGACGGTGCATAAGCTGCATTCAACATGACCGGATGCAGTGTGGATTCTGCGTAACTTTATCGGCCCTAGGTTACGCGGTGCAACGACACGACCGGATGCATGAGGATTTTGCGTGACAGACTCCGTACGTCACCCAGTCGGTGATGCACTCACCATGCGGAACGGATGGTGCATCACCGAAACGTGCGTAACCGAGCAGGATGGCGCATCGAATTAGAATGCAGCATGGATTTTGCGTAACCGTCTCGGTGCGTAACCCAGTCGGTGATGGACGCGCCATGGGATGTTGCGTCGCCGAACCGTGCGTAACCGAGCTGGTTCAGGTGACACGTAGAATCGACACGACCAATCAGTGCGTAACCCAGTCAGTGTCGAACCATGCAGCCAGCCGTCTTAAAGGTGCGTAACTTACTACGTGCTTAACCAAGTCGGTGTTGCATCAAGCAGCACGGATGATGCGTAACCTCTGCATGTTACGCGCTAATTCAACACGACCCAGTTGGTGTTGCGTCAAGCAGCACGGATGGTGCGTAACTTCTTGTGGTTACGCGCTGATTCGACACGACCCAGTCGGTGTTGCGTCTATCAAGCTGCACGGACGGTGCGTAACCAGTGTAGGTTACGCGCTGAATCGACATGACCGGAAGCAGCGTGCATTTTGCGTAACCTTTGCGGGTTTAGGTTACGCTATGCAACGACATGACCCAGTCAGTGTTGGATCAAGCATCAAGGACGGTGCGTAAGCTGCATTCGACACGACCTAGTCGGTGTTGCACCAATCAAGCCCCACAGACGGTGCGTAACCAGTGCAGGTTACGAGATGAACGACACGACCGGATGCAACGTGCATTTTGCGTAACCTTTGCGGGTTTAGGTTACGTGATGCAACGACACGACCAAGTCAGTGTTGGATCAAGCATCAAGGACGGTGCATAAGCTGCATTCGACACGACCGGATGCAGCGTGGATTTTGCGTAACCTTATCGGCTCCAGGTTACGCAATGCAATGACACGATCGGATCCATAGGGATTTTGCATGACAGACTCCGCGCATAACCTAGTCGGTCATGCACGTACCATACAAAATGGATGGTGCATCGCCGAAATGTGTGTAACCGAGCAGGATGGTGTGTCGAATCAGAATGCTGCGTGGATTTTGCGTAACCGTCACGGTGCGTAACCCAGTCGGTAATGCACGCGCCATGTGATGGTGCGTCACCGAACCGTGCATAACCGAGCTGGAGCAGGTGACGCGTAGAATCGACACGACTGGATGCAGCGTGGATTTTGCGCAACCGATCAGTGCGTAACCCAGTCAGTGTTGAGCCATGCAGCCAGCAGTCTTAAAGGTGCGTAACCTACAACGTGCTTAACCGAGTCGGTGTTGCATCAAGCAGCACGGACGGTGTGTAACCTCTACATGTTACGCGCTGATTCGACACGATCCAGTCGGTGTTGCATCAAGCAGCACGGATGGTGCGTAACCTGTTGTGGTTACGTGCTGATTCGACACGACCCAGTCGGTGTTGCATCAATCAAGAAGCACGGACGGTGCGTAACCAGTGCAGGTTGCGCGCTGAATCGACACGACCGGATGCAGTGTGGATTTTGCGTAACCTTTGCAGATTTAGGTTATGCGATGCAACGACACGACCTAGTCTATGTTGGATCAAGCATCAAGGATGGTGCGTAAGCTGCATTCGACACGACTGGATGCCGCGCGGATTCTGCATAACTTTATCGGCCCAGTTTATCCGATGCAATGACACGACCGGATGCATGAGGATTTTGCGTGACAGACTCCATGCGTCACCCAGTCGGTGATGCACGCACCATGCAGAACGGATGCTGTGTCGCCGAAACGTGCGTAACCGAGCAGGATGGTGCGTCGAATCAGAATGCAGCGTGGATTTTACGTATCCGTCTCGGTGCGTAACTCAGTCGGTGATGCACGCGCCATGGGATGCTGCGTTGCCGAACCGTGCGTAACCGAGCTGGTTCAGGTGACACGTAGAATCGACACGACCGATCAGTGCGTAACCCAGTCAGTGTCAAGCCATGCATCCAGCCGTCTTAAAGGTGCGTAACCTACTACATGCTTAACCGAGTCGGGGTTGCATCAAGCAGCACGGATAATGCGTAACCTCTGCATGTTACGCGCTGATTTGACACGACCTAGTTGGTGTTGCATCAAGCAGCACGGATGGTGCGTACCTTCTTGTGGTTACGCGCTAATTCGACACGACCCAGTCGGTGTTGCGTCTATCAAGCAGCACGGACGGTGCGTAACCAGTGCAGGTTACACGCTGAATCGACACGACCGGATCCAGCGTGGATTTTGCGTAACCTTTGCGGGTTTAGGTTACGCGATGCAACGACACGACCCAGTCAGTGTTGGATCAAGCATCAAGGACGGTGCGTAACCTGCATTCGACACGACCGGATGCAGCATGGATTTTGCGTAACTTTATCGGCCCCACATTACGCGATGCAACGACATGACCAGATGCATAGGGATTTTGCGTGATAGACTCCGTGTGTAACCCAGTCGGTGATGCACGCACCATGCAGAACGGCTGGTGCGTCGACGAAACATGCATAATCGAGCAGGATGGTGCGTCGAATCAGAATGCAGTGTGGATTTTGCGTAACCGTCTCGGTGCGTGACCCAGTCGGTGATGCACGCGCCATGGGATGCTGCGTCGCCGAACCGTGCGTAACCAAGCTGGTTCAGGTGACGTGTAGAATCGACACGACCGATCAGTGCATAACCCAATCAGTGTCGAGCCATGCAGCCAGCCATCTTAAAGGTGCGTAACCTACTACGTGCTTAACCGAGCCCGGCAACGACGCCATAAATGCTTGTTGGCGTTTCTTAACGTCACCACTATTTGTACACCAAGAGAGAGCGAATAAGAACAACCGGGTATACCGCAAGCGCACGGAAATACCGCTGTAGCACTTCCCCAAGGAAGGAGAGTATTCCAAGGGTATCGAATCCAAGGAACAGCGTGTACTATCTCCTACTCTAGTATAGATGATCCAAGGACACAACACTGCTTGATAGGATAGGTAGAAAGGATCTGCCTCGACCGAGCGCAGAGTCTAGTTACGGTCTCTCAGGTATAGCACTCACTTCGGGCACCAAGCACAAGGCCAATGTGTTGGCTCGAGCCCAAGTCGGTATGCGACGTAGAGGGTTGACAAAGGGTCCAACAGGCTATCACCACTGCAGCCTACCTCTACGCTACGATCGTACGTGGTCTTCGAAGGATAGCTTAAGGTCCAGACACCTCGTCTACACCACTTACTATTTCTATGAATTCGCGAGGGAGATACTGGCACTATCTCAAGGTACGCTCTATCACTCATGCAAGATCACGAATGCACTTTGATCTAACTAGAAACATGCAGGAGCTTCACTTTACTCTAATAGACAAGCTGGCAAACTAGATGCAAACTTATGATCTAAGTCTACTGGATCGAAAGGGTTATGTTCGAAGAACACAAGCCTCTAAACCAAGAACAAACGAAGAACACAAGAACAAAGCAACTAAGCATGCATACGACTTTAGTCTAAATAGGAAATATCGAAATACTCACTTTAGTCTAGTTGAAGAACAAAGGCACCGCTGGGATCGTTCTTGAGGAAGATGTCATGAATCATGACATGGCCTCAAGCCTCCCACCTCACTTCCTAGCACTAATCCTATACAAAGAGCTCTCCTCTCCTAAAGAGAGAGGCTCCAAGCCAAAATGAAGAGGAGGAGGAGAAGTGTGTGTTCCAAAATGGAGCCCCTCCCCTCCTATTTATAGAGGAGGGAGAGGCTTGCTTCGGGGCTCCAAGTGCTCCTAAATGCCCGGAACTGCAACCAGGGGCCAATCAGGAGCTGCCACGTGGAAGGCCGGGATCAGCCGAACCAAAGGCGGTTCGGCCGATCCACGGTTCGGCCGAAGCCAAGGAGCCACGTGGCGCCCTGTGCTTCTTCGTGGTGGCTGACTGGTGGGCCCTGATGCCTGTCCTCCGTGCATGCCAAGTTTTCCCGACGGTTTTGGGGGATAAGTGGGCCCTTGAATCCATGTGATGTCCATGTGGCGCTTCGTGATTCGTCGGGCTTGCCTCTCTTGGATTGATGACATCAGTGATCCAGGGGAATCCTAGGTGGCATCCCCTCATTGGCTGGTCTTGAAGTGCTTGGATCAAAGACTTGTGCTTTTACTCCTCTTTCTAGTGCTATTCACCTATATTTGCATAATCACCAACACTTGTGGAAATGATTAGTTTAAGCCCTATTCTAGTGTTGATGATCGATTTCCATGCCAGAAGATATATGTTTGACGGGTAAGAAGTGAGTGAAAATCAGCCGTCAACAAATACCTCCACACTCGACCTTTGCTCGTCCCGAGTGAAGGGAAGAACAAGATCAAAGTGAGACATAATATCCACAGGTATGAAACAAGCATAAGGGATATTCCAGACCATACCTTGTACTTGTGAATTCTGAAGTGTCTATCATGCTATCTTGGGTAGTTGAAGAATGGAACGGTCATGAATCAAATCACTCCTGCTCATCATGTTAAGCACTTGGGGTTTTTGCAATAAATTTTCAAAACAAAACCTTGCTTAGCTCCTCATTTGATTCTCTCAGATCGCTAATGTGTAGATGTCCTCACCAAGCATTAGATTGTCTTTCTTCATCCTACTTCTAATGATGGCTATATGTGGAGCTCAGGGTAGGATAAAGGATAAGGCATACTTGTATCACATATATTGCAAAGTAAAAAACCAGATCCACAGAGAAAATCAAATCATACAATCAGATCAAGATGTGCACATGTATGGCTATGGGAGTATGGTAAGGTGGATACTAGGCCCGGAATGGGTGCTAGATATTACCATACATATATGAGGAATGTTGGTTGATGGTAAGGTGGACACTAACCCCGGAATGGACACTAGTTATTACCATCTAAGTTATGGAACTCCTTTTGCATGACCATCTCTCTCCTCTTTCTCCTTTATTTTGGACATGGGCTATTCTTTTTTTCTTTTTTTTTCTTTTTTTCATCATGCCTTGAGCATGTGTCTCTTTTTTTCTCTCTTTTTTTTCATAGCCCATGTCTCTTGAACAATACTTTTGGAGAGAGAGTCACACCACTTATGGAGCTTTATTTTTATGGAATGGATGAATGATACAATGCTAACTTCCAGTGTAGAAGCATAGCAAGGGGAATATGGTGGTGTGCACATGAATCTTGATCATGAAAGTAATGAAAAGACTTCTCACAAGGGTCATAGGATTTGACAAAGCTCAATGTAATAACAAGCAGCATATGAGTAGAAGGTTTTCAACTATATCATATGGCTCTAGTAGGGCGGTGGCATATCAAAGAGGAGCTTTCCAAAGGGTTTTCATGATTTTCAAATAAAATTACCAAGCACTCAAACATAAAGAGCGAAGATCATATCATCAAACCATATCACAAACACCAACTACTTAGATAAGCATGAGTTCCCTAATGGTATTTGTTCACAAGCATAAGATGATGAGTAAGGAATAAAACATATGCAAGCCAACGACAGGAACCATGTAGAGCAAGCATGGCACCAACAACTGAGTTTGATATAAAGGATATGAATTGAAATTCAAACAAACTCATGGATAAGGTAGAGTGAGGTAGAGGGTGCACATAACATCGCTTCTGAAGGATAAGAGACCAAGGAAGACCAGTGGTGATTCGGCTAACCATAAGGCAGCCGGCTCACTCTAGTTTACCTTGCTCTTGTCATGAAGGTATAGTCGATGTTGTGCAGCGCCTATGTGGGGGTTCTCTAGTGGAAATGTCGATGATGAGGTCGAGAGAACTCCCCCACACTAGTGGTTGACCCTGGTGCTGTTCTTCAAACGACAAATGAAAATAAAGGATGGACTCTACTGGTTCGAGAACCATAGTGTAACACCCTAGTTTCCAGATTTTTCAAGAAACTAAAATTTTGTTAGCAACATACTAGCTGTAGTTAGTTGGTTAGTAGAAATCATTAGCAAGGGAAAGAATTAATTTTATAAACCAAACTATTAAGCAATCATAGGATATAATAATGTTTGATGCATTCATGCCTTTGCATTCTGTTTATTGTCTGAAAAATAATTTTGACAATCTTTTTGCGAAACAACGATTAAGTTCTCTAGTGTGAATTTAGTCTCAGTTTAAGGTTAATCTCTGAAATAAAATAATATCTGTGGGCAGCAAATATGTTAAGGGCGTTGCCCATTTTCTCTCTCTTTCTCTCTTCTATATTTTTCCCTTTCCTTTTCTATTTCTTTTCTCTCCCAAAACATGTCGCTAGTTTTTGTTCAAGAGCAAATCAGAGCAGCCCAGCGACGGTTGAACCGCCGGTTCGATAACAGTGAACCGTTGAAGCGAACCGGCTACGAATACAATTGAACCAGTCTAATATACTGGTGATAATTAACATTACATAACATATTACATAGCTGACCATTAATAAAAATATACTCATGATGAAACTATATGCTAAATATTTAGTACACAAAGAAGAAGAACAAGTTTTTTTATTCTCTAGATGTATAAAGTTTGAGCTCTAAATCTATGAACAAGCTTATTAAAATGCAAGTAATTTCGTTTCTCTGGATCTATGCAGTCTGAACATTAACCGCCCCCTATTCAAATAAGTGATTGGAGTCTGGAACTTTGTAATCAGCATACCGATTGTTAGCCATGTCGTCCTCTACTTGTACAGCAGCAGCGGGGGCCGGGGGTAGGAATCAGAATCGCTGATGATGAGAACGAGCTGATGCGCGCCAGCTGCTGCGGTGTTGCCTGCTGCATGGCTGCATGGAGCACGTCGGGCCCCCGCGGCCGTCGCGGTGCTGCTGGCCGAGGCCGACGGCCCCTCGCGTGGCCGCCATCGCACCCTAGCGCCTGCCGCTGAACACCGGCCCCGCGCCTCTGGCCGTCGCACGCGCGCGCCTGCCGCAGTGCCGCTGCTGGCCGTTGGACCTTCGTGGCCGCCGCACGCTCGCCGGCTCGCACCGACCGCTGCACGTGAATCGCGATCCGCCGCCGTGTTTCGCGATCCGTCGCCGCCGCCAGCTCGCCGTGCGTGGTGTTTAGAAGCCGACGTGGTGCTCGTTGCTTGGGCTGGGACTTTTGTTGGCCCAACATCGGAGATACCAGAGCGCTAATCCAATGCATAAGCAAAACCGCTCCGGTTCGCAACGAACCGCCCGGTTCGCTGGTTCTATAAAAAACCGCCCGGTTTAGCCGATTTTCACCGGTTCGATTGCATGGACGGTCTTATAAGTGAACCGGACCGGTAGAGGCTCTGGTTCGGTCTTTTGCCGGTTCAACTGCCGGTCTGGTCCGGTCTAAATAACTATGCCCTCAGTTCCTCTCTGCCGCAGCAGCCAAGTCCGGCAAGGGATTTGAATCCCGCACAGCCCGCGCCCCAATCAGCGCCCGCGCTCATCTCGGACCTCCCCTGCAGCCCCTCCCTCACCCAAAGCTGCGTCCAGGTGCTGCCCTTCGCCCAGAATGGCAGGAGAACCACGCGCAGCGGCAGTCACGGCCGTGATCCCCCCCCGCCCGTGCCCCGGCCATCCCTCGCCTCCTGTCGCCTATAAAGGCCCAGCCCCAAACCTCGGCACCTCCCTTTGCCATCCCTGCTCGCTCCCCCTAGCCCTTGCGCCTTTGCCGTCGAGGAATCGCCGCCCGAGTTGCCTTGGTAAGCCAATGGCCGCCGAGTCCGTTCTCTATTCTGGAGCCTCGCCTCACCCCTCCTCTCTGCTTACACGTGTGCATCCAGGAGCACCAGGGAACGTCGCCGACAACCGGAGCCGCACGAAGACTGCTGGAGCGCCGCCGTCCGCCCGCCGTCCACTCCTCTTCGCCGTACACCTTCGCTGCTGTAACACCGACGACCAGAGTGACGTGGTGAGCACAGCACGTTTCCAACCCCATCCCTGTTCAAATCCTGTAGTCCCCTGAATCTTCCCAATCTTGCTGTCCATCTGCTAAATTCCTGTGTGTGCTATATGTATGCCCATGTATAATATAAACTTCATTTTAAATCCTGTAATTTAGCCAAAGTACCCATGTTTTACCTCTGAAAATTCCAGTATACTACAACCAGTACCTTGCGAACCTTCTGTTGATTATACATGTACCCTTCTAGTTTACAAAACCATACTGAACCACTAATTTAAACCCTGTTTAAAATACTTTGCAACTGCTAAACTATTTTCATTATCTCTGAAATTATTTATAGCCTTGTTAGCTTATAAAATGCTTCCAGCACATTTAAAATGTTTTCTGTTATTCTTTATTTCCAGAATATCGCTAGTTTAGTAGAGCGACCGTATCTTTTAGCTCGCAGCTCTGTTTTTAGTGTTCCTTGCACCTAAGCGATCGTAGCAGCGACGACCTTCTTTTAAAACCAGTTTCTTCAGTTTTCATCATGACTGGTGTACTGATCTTTTTTTTATTTCTTGTATGTTTGCTGTTTGCGCGTCTAGACGAGGTGCAGTTCGAGGATCTCCAGGACAGTGTGTTTGAGGAACCTGAACTGCAGGAGGAAGGCAAGTGGTCCTTGTGCATTCTTTTGTTTACCTATGTGTCAACCATAATCTAAATACCACTGTTTTTACGCTTTTCTTGCATTAGGAGTCAATATGCTGGGACCTATGTAGGAAGTTTACTTATATCTTTTCCTGACTTGTTCCCTTGAAGCCTTAGTACAACCGTGTATGGGTAGTTGCTTGCTTAGTCTATATAACATGGGTTGGGTTTGTAAATAATAATTTGATTAATACTCTATGCAACATGGTTCGGGTAATTCTTTTAGAAACAAGAAACTTTAGGCTGACTCCGGCAAATGGGGCATGGTTGGATGTGCACCTGTGAGATGGTGGTTGCCTGAGTCGGACCCTTTTTCTATGGATTAATCTTTGGAGTGATCTCTCGGGACTTTCCGTACAACCACGAGACTAATGGGCTATGGTCTTGGCTTAGTAACTCGGGTAATCCAGCGGACTACGTTGAGCAGGTATGGGGGCATGCAGCACCTCGGATATAAATGCGCGGCTCGGGTACCGCTGGTGCTCCAGCATAGGGCCTGAGGGTCAATGCGCGCTGGAGAACCGTTGGAAAGGCCTCGTAGTGCGTCCTATGCTATCACACCTCAGAAGTGTGAAAGTGCCTGATCCGCACGGCGTGACGGGAAGCGTGACTCGTGGGTAAAGTTGTACCACTTCTGCAGAATGTGATTTGACCTGATATATCAGCCGTGCTCACGGACAAGAGCATCCCGGAACCTCACATGGATAGTTGGTTGGTTGGTTCGGTTGGGATCTTTTGGGCTTTTATCCTAATAGGCTGGGTTTGGGAAGCTTTTATAATATTTAACTAGGTGCTCTAAATAAAATTTGACCAACTAAAATGAACGCTTGCAGTCCACCAAAAACAGCCTCCCCTTGATCAAGCCTTGCATCCTTCTTACATCCCTCATCTCTGCTATTCCCCCACCTCTGCTGGGTACCAACCATAAGTGTACTCATCCTTGCATGCTGTTCAGATGTGGTGACTGAGTTTGAGGAGTACAACAACGACGAGCCGGAGTTCTAGGAGGCGCGCTTCTAGTCGATGCCTGTGGTGTTGGATCTTCGCTTCCGCATAATAAAGTTATTATTTATCTATGTAACTTTCCTTTCAGACCTACGGGTCCTTTTGTAATAAATTAAACACGTGATGTGGTACTGTGATACACAATCTGGTGCTTTATGTAAGTTAAACTGATCCTGGCTTACATAAAAATGACATTTGGTTTATTTTGTGAACCGGGTGTTACAGAATTGGTATCAGAGCCATATCGACCATAGGACGCAACCTAGATAGAAATGGCAAGCCCCTAAGGATTATTTTTGCTATAAAAATTACTTCCAACTTATTTTGAGTACTTACAGAATTATTTTGTCTCAGTCTCATCTACTGCTACCTATTTTACTCTCTCTGCTTCTTTTCTAACAGAGAATGTCTTTTTGTTTGCAAAAAAAATAAGATTCAGTTTTATTTAAATTAGAATTGTGATCTTCCTTTACTTTTGATTTTAAAACATGTGTGTGCATTATTCGATTTCAGCATGCTGTGAGCCTTTTTGTTCTTGGTTCATCTCTGACCTTTTTGTTTTGCTAGAGGCACTGGAGATCAGCTTCGTTGATCTGAGCATGTAAAAAAATATATACAGCAACAGATCAGAGTTGTACTTTGTTTCAGGTTGTTGGAAATTGTGTTTCTTGATTCTCTGGAAGCAGGTGTTTCCTGGTTTGTTTAAGCTCCCAGAAATAAATTTTGCTTCCATCAGATCACTTTTTCCTTGCCTTTCAGATTATTTTATCAACATAAAGGAGCTTGACTTATGACCTATGCTGTCTGAGAGTGCAAATAAATCCTATGCAATGAATTTAACCTTTTTCTTGCATTTCAGTTCACCTGTTGATATAAAAGAGCTTGGCAAACTGCTGTTACTACCAGAAAAAAAAGAAATGGTGAACAGGTTGACAGTAAAAGGATGTTCCCTGGGTGTGTTTTATTTGGTGCTGATTTAAATTTCTGTCTTTGGAATCATTTTTGTCCCTAGCAGTTATATTTATGTTATCCCTCTAAAAAAATGTTTCACCAAGGAATCTGATACACAACCCATTTTTGCATTGGGTGTGTGGAGGTGGAAAAAAAAGTTCTTGTTCTCAGGTGGATTAAAAAAATATTCAGCTCGACTTTAAGGCATGTCTTAATTTTCTTTTGAAGCTGTACTCTTACCTCTGAATGTCACCTCTGAATGTTTTGTTCTCACAAATGAAACTGAGCTGCTGTACAGTTTCCATTTGCCTTTGGCGTGTGAGATGAGAACAAAGCAGACAAGGGTGATTAGGAAAAAAACTGGGTGCTACATGCTTTGCTCAAAAAAAAAAAGAAGAGACCGAAACAGTGTGTGGGTGTGCACCATTTGAGGTTTGACATCTTTTTGGTTCTTTGGGATAAACTACGCTGATGCACTCCCTGAAATTTGCACAGCCTGTAGAACTCAAAAATCCTGTGTCTGTAAAATGGTACCCTTTCATTTCTTTTTCAGTGTCAAATTTTCAGTTTGAACCATCTCCTTGTGTTTTCCTATGCAAACATGATTTATTTAGAACTGTGTTGCATCAATACCCCTCTTTTCAGTTTTATCCAGAGAAAAAAAAATCTATAACCTATCAGCATCTTTCTACTCTTGAGATTTAAACTGAATTCTGAGAAATCTTGTTTTTGTTTTTTTTTATAAATGTTGTAGATGTCGAACCCAAGCTACGAGGAGGACCCTGAGATCCGCGAGAGGGAGTTTCGGGAGTACATTGGAGAGCCGGGGTCTGAGACGATGCAGTACTTGCTGTGGGGATTAATGAAGCACCTGGGGTACACAAAGCAGCCCCGCTATGAAGGAAAGAAGACGCCGCTACCTGGACATGACTCATGGGAGGTGGTTCTGACCATGTATGCATGGGAGCCAACGGACGGGGAGTACAAATTGGAAAGGACCCACAAGTCGTATACGTCCTGGTCAACTTTTGAAGCCGCTAGGGAAGATGCTGCTCTACAGACACTGACTTACCTCCTAGAAGAAAATGCCGCACACATCAGCAATACAGCAACTAGCAGCCTCCCACGCCGTGCTAGTGGGACCTATGACTACATAGTACCACCTGCGGATGAGGATGAGAGCAACAACATGAAGGTGCAGACGTGGTTCACTAAATCTTCAATGAGGATGATGAAAGCTGCTCTGCAGGAATTGCATGTGACCCAGATTCGGCTTGATAAAATGACAAAGACGCTCCAAGCAACCTTGTTTCAGCATGCCACTAGAGCCGCAAATTCACCAACCATGGAAACCACTGACTGGACTATAGGATCACTCCCAGCAAAGAGGCTTCGTATTGATCCTGCTACGGGAATGTGCCCACAAGCGGAAGTTCTTGGTGCTGCTATACCTCCACCAGCCGCACCTCAGGAAGACGGGGCCGCCATAGCACCTGCAGCAGCAGCAGAAGACGCTCTCCCTCAAGATGCCCAAGCTGCATTGGAGGGTGAAGACGAGAGCGAACCATCGACTGCCGCATCCCACAATTAGGAAGCCTTCCCCTTTTATTTTAATAAAGAACGCTAGATATCGCTTTTTGTAATAAATGAATGTTATGTGTGGCTGCAGACTTGTTTTGTGCTCATGCTTGAGTTGCATCTTTGTAATGACTGTGATGAGTTAAGGGGTCCCTGCCCTTAAGGTCATCTTTTCTTATAATAATAGTTGTTCATCCTTAGTTGGGTTTTTCCTCCTTTCTGTATCTATATTCCTGCTGTCCTATACATGCTTCTTATACATTTTGGGCAATGCAAACAGATGGTTGAAACAAGGAGGAACGCTGCCGGTGGCAACACCAACTCCAACCAGCCAAACCCGCCGCCACCACCACCTCCACCGACCATGGAGCAACTGATGGCTATGCAAACTCAGATACTGCAAGGTATCGCTGCCAACATTGCAAATCTCCAGAATCAACCTGCGGCAGCAGCAGCAGTGCATGTTGCCCCTCCACCCAGGAACCCGCGGGATGAGTTCTTGAAGTCCAGGCCACCCACTTTTTCTCACTCATCTGATCCACTCCAAGCTGATGATTGGCTGAAAAATGTTGAGAAGAAATTAATTCAGGCACAATGCAATGACCGAGAGAAAGTTCTCTATGCCTCGGCACAACTCACTGGAACAGCAGCAGAGTGGTGGGATGCATGTGTATGCACATGGCAACCCAGATGCTATTACTTGGATTGAATTCAAGGATAGTTTCAGAAGCTATCACATACCAACTGGGTTTATGAAAATAAAGAAGAAGGAATTTCTATCTTTGAAGCAAGGAACCATGACTATCAATGAGTACCGTGATAAATTTATCCAACTGTCCAGATATGCACCTGAAGATGTGCGCACTGATTTAAAGAGGCAAGAGCTGTTTCTTGAAGGCCTGAGGGATAATTTACAGATTCATCTTATGTCTCGTGACTACCCTAACTTCCAGAACTTGGTAGATAAGGCCATTGGGCAGGAGTACAAGCTGAATCAAATGGAGGACAAGAAAAGAAAATTTCACGCTCCGACTCAAGGTGGCAGCAGCTCTCGCCCAAGGTTTTCTTCTCCACAAGGCCCTCAGAATCGACCCATAAATCAAATGAGGGCACAGCTACAGGCCAGCAATCCACGCCCTAACTTTCAGGTGCAGCGCACAGGCAATCAGGCACCACCAGCCAATAAACAAGGAGTGGCTGGACAAAATGCTTCAGGAGTTAGAGGCCCATGTTTCAACTGTGGTGGACATGGACATTTCTCCAATCACTGCCCGCAGCCCAAACGCACTCAAAATCAGGGATTTAACAATAATGGGCAGAAGCCAAATTTGCAGAATCAAGCTCCAGGCAATCAAGGACAGCAAAACTACATTCGCGGCAAGATCAACCATGTTGCTGCAGACACCGCGCAAAATGCTCAGGATGTTGTCATTGGTATGTTTCTTGTAAATTCAGTACCCGCTTCAGTTTTATTTGACTCAGGAGCATCTCATTCATTTATAAGCACACAAATGGTTGCAAAGTACAGTATGTCAATGGCCACTATGAAACACCCTATGCTAGTTAGTTCACCTGGTGGAGAAATGAGAACTCAATTTATTTGCCCTAGGGTCAGCATAAAGATAAGTGGGGTAGAATTTCTGGCAAATCTAGTGGTACTGGAATCAAAAGGGATCGAGGTCATCTTAGGCATGGATTGGCTGAGTAAATATAATGGAATCATACAATGTGCTAGCAAAACAATTTTGTTAACCACACTAGATGGCCAGAAAGTTGAATATGTGGTTGTTAAGCAACACAAAGAAATGCCAGACTCTGAATTAGTGGGAGAACCTGTTAAAAATGGAGAATCAGGACAAGTACACCATTTGGGTACAACACCAGGTATGCCATGAGATTTAAAGTAAATCATTTAGCCCTATTCAAAATTGGACACACCACTCACAAGCAAGGTTTAGAAGTGTAGCAGAATTATTTTGGACAAAGATAGGAAGTATAAAAGCACTGTACAGTCCAGAGCAACACAGCAAGCAGTAGCAATCCTTCCTAACCCATCCCCTGCAAAACCCTTCATGCTAGCCATCTTCGAATCTCGGGACGAGATTCTAGTTAAGTGGGGTAGAGTTGTAACACCCTAATTTCCAGATTTTGCAAGAAACTAAAATTTTGTTAGCAACATACTAGCTGTAGTTAGTTGGTCAGTAGAAATCATTAGCAAGGGAAAGAATTAATTTTATAAACCAAACTATTAAGCAATCATAGGATATAATAATGTTTGATGCATTCATGCCTTTGCATTGTGTTTATTGTCTGAAAAATAATTTTGACAATCTTTTTGCGAAACAACGATTAAGTTCTCTAGTGTGAGTTTAGTCTCAGTTTAAGGTTAATCTCTGAAATAAAATAATATCTGTGGGCAGCAAATATGTTAAGGGCGTTGCCCATTTTCTATCTCTTTCTCTCTTCTATATTTTTCCCTTTCCTTTTCTATTTCTTTTCTCTCCCAAAACATGTCGCTGGTTTTTGTTCAAGAGCAAATCAGAGCAGCCCAGCGGCCAAGCTCTTTTTCCAGCAGCAAGTCAACGAAGCCTCGCACCTGGGCATTGTCCACCTGCGACCTTGCAGCCCTGGTCCACACGCCGGCCTAATCCTCTTCACCTTCCTTTCTTCTTCCCTCAGTTCCTCTCTGCCGCAGCAGCCAAGTCCAGCAAGGGATTTGAATCCCGCACAGCCCGCGCCCCAATCAGCGCCCGCGCTCATCTCGGACCTCCCCTGCAGCCCCTCCCTCACCCAAAGCTGCGTCCAGGTGCTGCCCTTCGCCCAGAATGGCAGGAGAACCATGCGCAGCGGCAGTCACGGCCGTGATCCCCGCCGCCCGTACCCCGGCCATCCCTCGCCTCCCGTCACCTATAAAGGCCCAGCACCAAACCTCAGCGCCTCCCTTTGCCATCCATGCTCGCTCCCCCTCGCCCTTGCGCCTTTGCCGTCGAGGAATCACCGCCGGAGTCGCCTTGGTAAGCCAATGGCCGCCGAGTCTGTTCTCTATTCTGGAGCCTCGCCTCACCCCTCCTCTCTGCTTACACGTGTGCATCCAGGAGCACCAGGGAACGTCGCCGACAACCGGAGCCGCACGAAGACTGCTGGAGCGCCGCCGTCTGCCCGCCGTCCACTCCTCTTCACCGTACACCTTCACTGCTGTAACACCGACGACCAGAGTGACGTGGTGAGCACAGCACGTTTCCAACCCCATCCCTGTTCAAATCCTGTAGTCCCCTGAATCTTCCCAATCTTGCTGTCCATCTGCTAAATTCCTGTATGTGCTATATGTATGCCCATGCATAATATAAACTTCATTTTAAATCCTGTAATTTAGCCAAAGTACCCATGTTTTACCTCTGAAAATTCCAGTATACTACAACCAGTACCTTGCAAACCTTCTGTTGATTATACATGTACCCTTCTAGTTTACAAAACCATACTGAACCACTAATTTAAACCCTGTTTAAAATACTTTGCAACTGCTAAACTATTTTCATTATCTCTGAAATTATTTATAGCCTTGTTAGCTTATAAAATGCTTCCAGCACATTTAAAATGTTTTCTGTTATTCTTTATTTCCAGAATATAGCTAGTTTAGTAGAGCGACCGTATCTTTTAGCTCGCAGCTCTGTTTTTAGTGTTCCTTGCACCTAAGTGATCGTAGCAGCGACGACCTTCTTTTAAAACCAGTTTCTTCAGTTTTCATCATGACTGGTGTACTGATCTTTTTTTTATTTCTTGTATGTTTGCTGTTTGCGCGTCTAGACGAGGTGCAGTTCGAGGATCTCCAGGACAGTGTGTTTGAGGAACCTGAACTGCAGGAGGAAGGCAAGTGGTCCTTGTGCATTCTTTTGTTTACCTATGTGTCAACCATAATCTAAATACCACTGTTTTTACGCTTTTCTTGCATTAGGAGTCAATATGCTGGGACCTATGTAGGAAGTTTACTTATATCTTTTCCTGACTTGTTCCCTTGAAGCCTTAGTACAACCGTGTATGGGTGGTTGCTTGCTTAGTCTGTATAACATGGGTTGGGTTTGTAAATAATAATTTAATTAATACTCTATGCAACATGGTTCGGGTAATTCTTTTAGCAACAAGAAACTTTAGGCTGACTCAGGCAAATGGGGTATGGTTGGATGTGCACCTGTGAGATGGTGGTTGCCTGAGTCGGACCCTTTTTCTAAGGATTAATCTTTGGAGTGATCTCTCGGGACTTTCCGTACAACCACGAGACTAATGGGCTATGGTCTTGGCTTAGTAACTCGGGTAATCCAGCGGACTGCGTTGAGCGGGTATGGGGGCATGCAGCACCTCGGATATAAATGCGCGGCTCAGGTACCGCTGGTGCTCCAGCATAGGGCCTGAGGGTCAATGCGCGCTGGAGAACCGTTGGAAAGGCCTCGTAGCGCGTCCTATGCCATCACACCTCAGAAGTGTGAAAGTGCCTGATCCGCACGGCGTGACGGGAAGCGTGACTCGTGGGTAAAGTTGTACCACTTCTGCAGAATGTGATTCGACCTGATATATCAGCCGTGCTCACGGACAAGAGCATCCCGGAACCTCACATGGATAGTTGGTTGGTTGGTTCGGTTGGGATCTTTTGGGCTTTTATCCTAATAGGCTGGGTTTGGGAAGCTTTTATAATATTTAACTACGTGCTCTAAATAAAATTTGACCAACTAAAATGAACGCTTGCAGTCCACCAAAAACAACCTCCCCTTGATCAAGCCTTGCATCCTTCTTACATCCCTCATCTCTGCTATTCCCCCACCTCTGCTGAGGAGTACAACAACGACGAGCCGGAGTTCTAGGAGGCGCGCTTCTGGTCGATGCCTGTGGTGTTGGATCTTCGCTTCCGCATAATAAAGTTATTATTTATCTATGTAACTTTCCTTTCAGACCTACGGGTCATTTTGTAATAAATTAAACATGTGATGTGGTACTGTGATACACAATCTGGTGCTTTATGTAAGTTAAACTGATCCTGGCTTACATAAAAGTGACATTTGGTTTATTTTGTGAACCGGGTGTTACACATAGAGCCTTTATTCAAATTCAAATATTTTTGTTGTTTTTCTTTTATTTATTGTCACCATGTCATTTACTCTAGAAGGGTTAGATCACGATTGCATTTCATACACAAAGGGGAATATACTTACCTTGGACCTTTGAGAGGTCATATGTACCACCTTTGCATGTTGTGCAACATGAATCTGACACCTCAACCTACCTTCCCATTTGAATTTAGCTCAATGACTTACCCACTCAAATTGAACAATTTTCTGCAGGGGTTAGTCAGCATATATGCAACCAAGATCTATGAAAATATAACTCTAAGGTTCATCAATCAAAACTCGACACCATGTCTGGTTTTGACTGAAGAAGGTAGTTTTAACCTAAGCACCATGCTTAATTTAAAACAACATATGAATGTGCGGATTCCTAAACATTCAAACCAGAGTATATGAACAAAGATAAAGGAGGTATGAAAGCATGATCAAGCTATTTATCAAAAGGGACATAAACATGAGCATAAGACGGTGAACCTCGGAAACCTCCCGGAAGGGCTTTGTTTAATGTCAAAAGCAGGACTTACCTAGCTAGTGGGCAAGATGCAAGAGCTAACATTATCGCCACACCAGGATAAGATTTGGTAGAGGAGGAACTTTACTCAAGATGCTCACATCCTTCCCCCCACACTTCAAGTTTGCATTGCTAGGCAACAAAACTCAAGTGTGTGGTGATCAAGCTTCCTTTTGTAAATGTTCCCTCACCAAAGCTTATCTAGGTGTTGCAGCTGATATGGCTCACATGTTCGTAGGCATCACCAGTCCATCTTTCTTTTCAATCTCCACCTGAAAGGTTAGTGACCAAAAATACCCGAAGGACAACTTATCCTAAAAACATGCTCTTGCTTTTATTCGAAAAGGGAAATAAAACCTATGCTAATCCAGGCTATCTCCTGGTAGTGCTTTGTTTATTTAAGGTCATAAGCTCGACCATGGGAACTTCATCTTGCAGCTATCGTTGGTGGTGTCATTCCCGTCTCACCACCAATCCTTGATGTATCAGTGAAGCTTCAGCTGCAAGGTTAGTGCCACAGTGCACACATGAAATCTGCAATGCTTATGGTAAACATATGCATCTACAATCAACCTTCCAAATGTTTTGCAAAAGAGGACCAGAAGGTGGTTGTAGCCCTCGTATGTGCTCAGCGCACTAAGCATGGCTGACTCTAGAGAGGCATGATGCGAGCATGGTTTATGCGGTAGATCAAGGATGAAACTACCATGCTCGTATGTGGAATCCTTTCCTCCTGACTCCAGAGTCAGTGCCTCGAAAGGGTCCACGGCCCATGTATTCTCCATCTCAAGAGAGTCATCGTGGACGATCAATGTTGACTCTCGATCATAATCGAAAGCAACATGATACGGGCCATCGGGATGAGGCTGAAACTCGGTTGAGAATGGTGACGATCGTTCGCCTTCACAAAGGTGAAGAGAGTCTTTCGAGTCGTACTCATGAGGAGTAGAAAGTTCTACGCCCTCAATGAGAACATGCTCAGATGACATGAATGGAGGTATACACATCGTCTTCTCGAGCGGGTTTTGCTGGGGAAGAGGCTTCGCTATAGGGTGTCCCAAACAAGGGGTGGCAGTGGCAGAAATGACTTCCCCAAGATTACCTTCTAGGCTCCCTATGGATTCCTCAAAGAATTTCTCAAGTGGGGAGCCTAGGAGTAGATCAGGATAGAGGACATCGAAGATGTGGAAGTCTAAGCCAGCCTCAATCCTGTCTATGATGAGTGGCACGGCACTTGCAATCCCCCGACATTCAAGAACATGCCCAAAGGGGCAAGTCTTAAGGAGCATGTCGGATGGTGCTAGCAGAACTTTGCCTAAAATAGTTTCCGCTAAGTGCCATGGCATGATGTTAACCTCCATGATGGGGTCACAAAGGGCCTCTACGGCAATCCCTCTCACAGAACAAGGAATAACCAGAGAGGATGTACTATCCCAAAATGCTTCGGAAAAGCATATCGTTCCATCTGGCCATTCCTTCTTCATGGCCTCCTTAGGAAATGCTTCGTCAGGAGATCGAGAGGTGAAGGAGATACCGTAGGTCTAGGGAAAGGTTCTGTCAGAGGATGTCTAGATGGTTCAGCATGGACAGAAATGGTTTCCCTAAGCTCTTCTTCCGGGTTTCCTTGGGATTTATCAATAAGTTTTTCTAAGGGGAAACCTAGGAGAAGATCAAAATCCATGATGTCATAGATATGGAAATCTAACCGCACCTCTATGTCATCAATGGTGATCGGCACATCCCTAGCAATCCCTTTACATGGAAAAACACAGTGCCACCTGGGGCTATGGAAAAGTCCATCAGTCGGGATCAAGGGCGTGTCACCCACCAGAGTATCCAAAAGGGCCTCTGGTATGATGCAAGCCCCAGCAGTAGGGTCATGGACAACATCTACGGTGTTTCCTCTCATGGAACAATGGATGATCGTGGAAGTCGAGCCAACCCGAATTGCTTCGGATGTACACTTCTGAGGTGACCAACCCACTATCGTCCCATGATTCCAAACTTCATCGAGGACCTCATAAAGGTCCAACGATGTCGTAGGCTTCTCATGCCAAGAGTGATCTGAGGTATTTCTGATGTTTTGAGAAGGGTCATCCTCAAATCGGAAAGAGAACTCCGAAGGTTGAATTTCTTCTTCCTTTGATGTTCGTGGTTCGGGAGAGGGCTCAACAGAGGAATCAAGGAATTCAGAGAATGAAAGCTCAGATTCGGCTATTGAGAGACTCTCATGGACCAACTCAGACTCTAGATGGGGTTCGTTGTAAACAATATGGGAAGAAGAGGTTTCTAAGAAGAATTCTAGGATCTCTCTTCTTTCCACTAGAGTTTGGTCTTCGAACGAACCTCCAGCTAAAAGGTTGAGCTCTTGTGCAGATTTCATGTCTATACGAGTATAAAAGGTATACGTCACTATATCATCAGGTATAGACATGTCTGGGCTGGATGTCATAAGACGTAGGAACCTAGCCCAAGCTGCACCTATGGACTCACCCTCTAATTGCTCAAAGTCAAGGAGTTCACACGGCAAGAGCTCTATGCGTTCATAAAGGGAGAACGAGTCACAAAAGTTTTCTCGTAGTTCTCCCCAATTATTCACATGCTCTGTTGTGTGGGTGTACCATTGCTCCGCTCTATCTACGAGAGAAAACGGGAACAATTTCCACCTCAAAGTTTCTTGTGTCATGCCTGGAATTACCAAGCACGAACACAAGTCCTCGAACTCCTTTAAATGAACATTAGGATCATCACTGATCGCTCCAGAGAAAGGTCGATTCCGAACCATGGCTATAAAGCCGGAATGAAGCTCGCAGCAAGATGAGGAAGTTGATGGTTGCTCTAAGACGAAATCGCCCCTAGGGGTAGAGAGGCTTTGACAGGAAGGCATCTCAAAGGGTAACGGGGGTGAAGGTAGAACAAAAGAAACAAAAAGGATGTCTCGATGGGTGACGGGGGTGAAGGTAGAAGAAAACGAAAAAAAAGATAAATACGAGGACCACTAGGCTCGAAGATAGATACAGCAACCGCTCCCCAGCAACAGCGCCAGAAATGCTTGTTTGTGTTTCTTAACGTCACCACTAGTTGTACACCTAGAGGGAGCGAATAAGACCAACCGGGTATACCGCAAGCGCACGGAAATACCGCTGTAGCACTTCCCCAAGGAAGGAGAGTATTCCAAGGGTATCGAATCTAAGGAACAGCGTGTACTATCTCCTACTCTAGTATAGATGATCCAAGGACAACACTGATTGATAGGATAGGTAGAAAGGATCTGCCTCGACCAAGCGCAGAGTCTAGTTATGGTCTCTCAGGTATAGCACTCACTTCGGGCACCAAGCACAAGGCCAATGTGTTGGCTCGAGCCCAATGTTGACGGTGGAAGTTCACCATTTCCAACCCTCAATATTCTCACATAAATGGAGGCATATGCATTATTTACTAGCATTTAGGTTTGAATAATGTAGTTCCACTTGCCCTTGGAGATTATTTGTATGTAGGTGATTTACCCCTTAAAAGAGAAGGAAACTCCACTTCTATGAAGAAACCATGCCAACTCAGCTGAGGAGGTGGCTGCCACCAAGGGAGACATCACAAGACACGTCATCGATCCAAGGGAGGCACTCACTGACGAATCAGAGGACGCCACATGGACTTCACATGGATCAAAGGGCCCACCTCGGATACAAAATCAAGCCATGCACCAGGGATGGTTCAGAGGGCCCACAAGGCAGTCTACCAGAGGAAGCACACCAGGTGGGGCCGCCCTAGGGGGTCAGCCGATCCTAGGATTGGCCGAACCGCCTTAGTGGCATCCCATCCTGGCCTTCCACATGGTTGCTCCTCATTGGTCACTTGCTACAGTCCCGGGTGTTTAGGGGCCATTTGGGCGTCCGAGCAAGCCTTGTCCTCCTCTATAAATAGGAGGGGAGGGGCTCCCATTTCTCACACACCACTCTCTCATTCTCCTCTTACTTTTAGTTTCCAAGGCTAGGGGGTAGGCTAGAGTAGCTCTTCTTCAGGTTCCAAGTCCTCTTGTAAGTTTAGGTATGAGTTCTCTTTTATCTTTATTTCTTTGTATGACTTTGATCTACTTCAGTTATTCAGCTATTTCATATAAAGTCATGGTAGATCATATTCTTGATATGTTCTTGAGTTCATCCTCTGTTCGTCATTTAGAGGCTCGTGTTCTTCGTGAACACTACCTTTTGATCCACTTGAAGGGTGATAAAATCCTTCCTTATGTGTTTGTTCATAAGTTAGAGGCTCGTGTTCTTCACGAACACGACCCTTTGATCTTGCTGATTAGACATAAGAGAGTTCATATCTGTTCGTATGTCTAGCCTTAGTTGATCTTGTTATATAGAATGAGAGTGTTGCATGGGGTCTGTGTTCAAGCTACGGTACTCAGTCTAGTTGACCAGTCTTCTGGTGGCTCTCACCCTGGGTCACAATAGCCCGGGCCGGGTGAGGTCTAGCAGCAACGTAGGCATGGTGCCTGGGTTGCCTAGCTACGATAGTTATGAGCATACCCCCCATAACGAGAGGTCGGTCCTCAGGTGGTGACAGCCCTGTTGGATCCTAGGGCAACCTCCGCGTTGGGGTACCTACTGTAGGAGTCTAAAGTCTAGTTTCGTAGAGTGCTGGTCGTCGCGGGCTAGCTCCCCGTTTGTACCTGGGTGCTGAACCATGTTTCCCTCATGCAATACTCATGCTTATCTCTTGTATCTTCTAGCTTTGTATGTTTAGTATATTAGAACCTAAGCTAACTCGTATGTTCCCCCTAAGCCATAGTGTGCTAGAGTAGAGGTAGATTTGAGGTGTGTGTGTGTCACACTACCCCTATTATCTTTTATCTTACCCCTGCCTTTGAGTGTGTTTTCCCTATATCTATCTCTTGGTTTACATTCAGAGCAAAAGCATAAGTCTAAGATATCCGCCATTGCCTTCCTTGGATTCGATACCCTTGGAATACTCTCTTTCCTTGGGGAAATGCTACAATGGTTTATCTGTGCGCTTGCGGATTCGTTCATGATCGTTTAGATTAAACCTATGGCAACTCTCAATGTTCACGCTAACCTGCGCCAATTAGTTGTGACATTGGGAAGTGCCAACAGACACTTCTAGCGCTGACGCTAAGGACGGATTCCAAATCTGTTCTTAAGTGATCGACGTTCAGAAGTGTCAACAAGCATTTCTGGCACCGTTGCCGGGGAAGGCACAGGATTATCTTGACTATGCTCTGCATCTGTTTATAAACTCTGAGTAGGTTAGGACAACCCTCAATGCAGGCTAACCATCATTGTCTTCTGTTATCTTTGGATGATGAAGACAGGTAGTGTATGACTGGTTTGGACCTACCGGGGAATTTTACTGAAGATCCCGAGTCACTTGTGAGGAAAGCTCGAATTCATTTGGGCTCACCTAGTCGTACTCGTTCGGAGGACGAACCAGCTTCCTTTGTACCATCCACGTCCAACGCTATGGCCCAGAAGACACTTCGTGAGTACTCAGCTCCTTCCGCTGACCAGGTGCTGCAAGGCCCTGAGGTGGCAATGGGGACTGAAAACTTTGAGATCAAGACGGGTCTAATCACAATGGTACAGGCTAGCCCATTCTGTGGCAAGCCAAATGAAGATGCCAATGCTCATCTGCAGCAATTCCTAGAGCTGTGCAGCACTTTCGTCATCAGGGGTGCAAATATGGATGCCGTTAGTCTACGGCTATTTCCATTCTCCCTCTTGGGAAAGGCTAAGCAATGGTTCTACGCAAACCGGGAATCTATTGACACTTGGAGCAAGTGTTCACAGGCATTTCTCAAGAAGTTCTTCCCATGGGGTAAAACCAATGCTTTTCGTGGAAGGATTTCTGGTTTTCAGCAAGCAGCAAGTGAATCTATTCCAGAGGCTTGGGAGAGGCTTCAGGAGTATGTCCTGGCCTGTCCTCATCATGGGATGGAAGATTGGCTCATTCTTCAAAGTTTCTATAATGGGTTGACTCCGACAGCCTGAGGCCATATTGATGCTGCTGTTCAAGGAGCATTCTTCTCACTCACGGTTGACAATGCTAAATTGCTCATGGAGAAGATGGTCTCCAACCAAGGGTGGAGTGATGAAAGACTCCAACCACGACCGAGGGGTACTCATACTGTCAAGGAAGCAGACATGATTACTGCCAAGATGGATCTTCTTATGAAGAGATTGGATGACTACACCAGCGAGAAGGCTGCCATGGCCACTACTTCTTTGCCTATGGACTCTCACATGACTTGTGAAGTCTGTGGCAACACTGGGCACTTAGGTAACTATTGTCCGGAGACTCAGGAGGAAGTGATGTACATGAATGGCAATAACAATGGTTATCGTCCATCTCAACAAGGAGGCCAATCGTGGAATCAACAACGCCCTTACTATCAAGGAGGTAACCAAGGTAATTCTTACAATCCTAACCAACCTTCCTTGAGAGATCTTGTTTTTGGGCAAGTTAAGATTAATGAAGGTATTAACAAGAAGCTAGCTGCCCTTGATAAAACTATGGAAAGCCTCAATGTTAAGCTTGATAGTTTTTCTTCTGCCCAGAAGAGTCAGCTGAGTTTCAACAAGATGTTAGAAACCCAGTTGGCTCAGTTGGCTGCTTTGGTTCCTTCTCCTGATAACAGGAGGATCCCGGGGCAACCCGTGTCCTCTTGTGAAAATGTTAGTGTAGTGTCGACCAGGTGGGGTAAGCCACCTAGGAAGACACGTGCCTCTGACTATGCAGGAAAGCCCATTCAACAAATTCTTGATCCATGGGAGGAATCAGCAGTGGTGCACAAGAAAGATCCAGGCTACCCGACTATCACGTGCACAATCTATTACAAGAAGATCAGGCATGCTCTTTGTGACCTTGGTGCAAGTGTTAATCTCATGTCCAAGGCCATGTTCGAGCAACTGGGATATCCAGCTCTCTCTCCAACAGCACGGACTATCCAACTCGCCGATTCAACGATCCGATATCCAGAAGGAATTGCCGAGAGTTTATTGGTTAAGGTCAAGAGCTCTTATGTCTTCGCGGATTTCGTGGTCCTCGATATGGATGACGAGGGAGGAATGCCGCTCATCCTTGGGCGACCATTTCTCAGTGATGTCCGAGCTAGAATCAATGTGGGATCCGGTATCATCCGTTTCCGCATTGGGGAGAGGAACTTGAAGTTCCAGTTTCAGGACAAAGAAGTGCAATGCTATTTGGTGCAAGATAGTGTTGAGCAGCTTGGGGGAAGGACGGAGCCTTCACCCCTAAGGAAGAAATCTCCGTCAAAGAGGTTAAAGAAAATTCGGAAAGAGTGGCGGAAGATTGAGATGGCACCAACCTCTACTTCTCAGGAGTGGGGTGCTGAATGGAATTGATTGCTGAGAAGAGTCCAACTCGTCGGACTAAAAATGATGGGTCCTTTCTACCAAAAAGGTTAAAGCTGGTATTTATCTCATATTTCCCTTTCCAAAATTTCATTTCCAAAGTTGCATGTTTGATTTTCCAAAACTCTGCATTTGCATGCTAGATTTATCTAGCCCTTTTCCCTTTCAAAATAAAAATTCTGAAAATCATTTCTGAGTTTGAAAACCATAGAAAATTTATTTGGGCAATTTCTGGAGTAAACTTTGGCCGGTGCACCTTGGCATATTTTCATATAGCCGTTGGTATCACACCAGCCAAAGGGGGCCAGCACCGGGCCCACTAGTGGGCCGGCTGAACCAGGGTTCGGCCGAACCCTGGTAACGGCCATGTGGGCCCAGCCTTGGCCAACGGCTCCTAGCCGTTGCCCAACGGCTATCCCGCGGTGTGCTGCCCCTTTGCTCTATAAATTAGACCGGAGAGGGGGTGTTCTTCACCCATTCAACTCATTTCATTTCACACTCCCCTCTCTACTCCTTGCTCTCTTGGTTTTCTTGGATTTCTTGGTCAAGATTGGATCATCAAGTGGTCTCTCTATTGTGTTGCTGAAATTATTGCTATTGGTGGAGCAAGCTCGGTAAGAACTTCATTTGATTTCACTAACCCATCACCGAGTTGCTCTTGTTGTCGCTTGTTGTTGTGTTAGCATGAATTGGGCGGCAAACATTCTCTGGAGGGTGACACGCTCACGCTCCCGTTCGCGGGCAAGCACGAGTGAATCCACCCCCGCCGAGCCGACGCCGAGCCCATCAACGATGGATTATGAAGAAGAGCAGGAGGAGTAAGCCGAGCCACAAGCCGCGGAGGAGGTCGTCGACGACACCCCCTACCTCAGCTTGCGGGGCGATCAAGAGCAGCAGCCTATGCTCTCCTGAAGGACCGAGTCTTCGCCCACACCAGGGATTTCGACCCGGCTCTCATGGAGAAAACAGGTATGAATCTCGAGTTCGTTTCTATTTGGAATGCTCTTGGTTGGGAGGAGTTTGCGCCGGTCACAGAGCTTGGCTCTCGGCCCCTCGCCATCCAGTTTCTTTGCTCTCTTGCCGAGACCCCGTATGGCGTTGAGTTTCGTCTTTTCGGGACTGATTATCGTCTTTCTTGGAAGGATCTTAGTCGTCTTCTTGGTTTTAGTCCTCATTGTGCTATCTCTTTGAAGCGAGCTTGTGCGGGTTATGTTCGGGAATCTTTCTGGGCAGATATCTCTGGTCTTGTTTACAGTGGCAAGTTTGTACCTCGGTGCAATGTTATCGTGCATCCCACTCTCCGCCTGTGGCACAAGTGGGCCGCCATCACTCTCTTTCCACGAGAGGATGTTCGGCCCGTGCGCAGCGATGAGATGATGCTATTATACGCCGCTGTCAACCAGATCAAGGTCACTCCCGTTAAAGCAATGATTCAGCAGTGGATGACGAATTTCAAGATGATAGGTCCTATTGAGTGTACGGCTTTGGTGACTCGTATTGCTCTCAGAGTCGGGGTTCTTAGCGGGAATCCCGTACCCTTCATCGGGACGCCCCGAGTTCTCATTGATGAGGCATACTTGATCCAGAGGCATATACTCAAGAGGGGCCCAAATGATTCTTTGACTTTCTTCTTTCCGGGCTATGCAAATCAAATCCCGTTACCTAACCCGGGGTTTGGATTGTATAACTCGGAGTCACTCACCATTCCCCTTGTCACACAAGAGGAAAGCCGTTGTGCTAGTGTTTCAGGCAGGTCCACCAGGAGCGCGGCGAAGAGAGCACACATGTAGCAGCAGCAGCCACAGCCGACACCACCACCACATCCTCAGCCACAGCCTGTTACACCACCGGTGGCAGGAGGGGCCCCTGCGGGGTACATGTCCGGGGTTACCCCTGGATATGCACCTGGTTGGGACCAGCCCACCTACCAGCCGAGTGCGAGTGGCACGGCTTGCGCGAGGGCGAGCAGAGCTCAATGGGCCACAACCGCTAGTTCCAGCTCTGGTGGTCCACCTCCGTCTTCATCCTTCCGGCGACACTCTTCAGCCTCTGCACGTGATGCTCAGCTCGCACAACAGTTGGGAGAGCTCACCGTTCAGGTCACGGGAGTGGAGGAGACGCTGAACACCCACGTTGAGTCTACCTCAGCGTGGCAGCGTCAGGCTGGTGAGAGGATAGCAGCCATGCAGCAAGATCAGCGGCAGTACATGGATGCGCAGAGGGCTTACTATGCGAGTCAGGGTTTCTTCTACCCTCCTCCGCAGTGAGCCTGAAGCTAGCTTGGGGGAGGACCCCCATCCTGAGGTAACTTGTATCTTCCTTCATTTTCAGAATGTCCTATAAATGAAAATCCAAAAAAAAATCTGCAAAATAAAAAGATCAAAAATATTTATTTGCTTTCATCATCATCATTTGCTTAGTTTGGTTTGATATGCTTAGTAAGAATGCTTTGCCTCTATGGTTGAAATGATGAATAGTTTCTCTGTTTATTCTCCTCGTATGTCTTGCTTACAATTTTGTATCCTACCTAAGTTTTGAGTTTGTTGGCTTGTATGTTCAAACCTTAGCTTGAAAACTGTGGGTAGCAGAAAGCATGATCCTTGCCTAAGTTGTTGTGAGACATGATATGGTATAATAGAGTGCTATGATCTTGTGCTTAGTGATGCTTGACATCTGGAGTTTTCCTTTTTGAAAAAAATCAAAACATGATGAGTTCCTCAATGATGAGAATTTCCCATCCAAGGCCATATGTAGATTCTAGTTCTTAGCCTCCACATATGCAGCTTGTTCTCTCATTGAGCTTTGTCAAATTGTTGTGACCCTTGTTAGAACTCATACTCCCCTGATCAAGATCACGTACACGTTCATGCTAAACTTCTACACTGGAAGTTAAGCATTCATCATTTACTCCATACTGCTTAGGCATTCTTCCACAAATAAAACTCTATGTATCTTTGCATCATTCATCCCTCTCCAAATATCTCCAATAGAGACAAAGGGCTAGTTAAAAAAAAAGAAATGCATGGTCAAAAGCATGGCAAAAATAAATAAAGAGAGCTAGCCCCAGTCTCGAAAAAATTTCAAAGGAGAAAAAGGGATTGATATGTGCAAGAGAGAGTTCCACCATATAGATGGTAATAACTAGTACCTACTCCGGGGCTAGTGTCCACCTTACCATCAATCCCTCATTTCCTCATATAAAACGTGGCAATATCTAGCACCCATTTCCGGGCCTAGTATCCACCTTGCCATGTTCATATCCATCACACACATATGCACATCTTGATCAGGATGTATGTTTGTTTCTTCCAAGGATCCGGTTTTTGACTTAGCAATATATGAGAGACAAGTATGCCACATCTTCCCTACCTACAGCTCCACATAAAGCCTATTAGGAGTAGGATGTGAAGAAAGGCAGCATTGATGCCTTGGTGAGGAAACATACACCTTTGAGCGATCCGAGAGTATCATTTGAGGAACTCTGATTTTTCTTTTGAAAAATTTGCAAAACCTCCAGATTGCTAAGTTGATCAAGGTATGAGTGATTAAGCATTCTCTATATAACCATTCTGTCTCTCAACTGCTCAAGGCAGGTGAAGCTATATGCCCCACGTATCAGGTGAAAGGTAAGAACATTGCCAACTTGTTCAACTCTTGGTAGAGTACTTTGCTGTATGTTTGCCATAAGTTGAGAATACAACATTGTAGCAACTCCTGATCAACCAACCTAAGTCTCTAATGTCTTGCTTCGAGACGAGCAAGAGGTTAGCTTGGGGGAGTTTGTTGACGGTGGAAATTCACCATTTCCAACCCTCAATATTCTCACATAAATGGAGGCATATGCATTATTTACTAGCATTTAGGTTTGAATAATATAGTTCCACTTGCCCTTGGAGATTATTTGTATGTAGGTGATTTACCCCTTAAAAGAGAAGGAAACTCCACTTCTATGAAGAAACCATGCCAACTCAGCTGAGGAGGTGGCTGCCACCAAGGGAGACATGACAAGACACATCATCGATCCAAGGGAGGCACTCACCAACGAATCAGAGGACGCCACATGGACTTCACATAGATCAAAGGGCCCACCTCAGATACCAAATCAAGGCATGCACCGGGGATGGATCAGAGGGCCCACAAGGCAGTCTACCAGAGGAAGCACACTAGGTGGGGCTGCCCTAGGGGGTCGGCCGATCCTAGGATCGGGGATCGGCCGAACCGCATTAGTGGCGTCCCATCCTGGCCTTCCACGTGGTTGCTCCTCATTGGTCACTTGCTGCAGTCCCGGGTGTTTAGGGGCCATTTGGGCGTCCGAGCAAGCCTTGTCCTCCTCTATAAATAGGAGGGGAGGGGCTCCCATTTCTCACACACCACTCTCTCATGCTCCTCTTAATTTTAGTTTCCAAGGCTAGGGGGTAGGCTAGAGTAGCTCTTCTTCAGGTTCCATGTCCTCTTGGAAGTTTAGGTATGAGTTCTCTTTTATCTTTATTTCTTTGTATGACTTTGATCTACTTCAGTTATTCAGCTATTTCATATAAAGTCATGGTAGATCATATTCTTGATATGTTCTTGAGTTCATCCTCTGTTCATCATTTAGAGGCTCGTGTTCTTCGTGAACACTACCTTTTGATCCACTTGAAAGGTGATAAACTCCTTATGTGTTTGTTCATAAGTTAGAGGCTCGTGTTCTTCACGAACACGACCCTTTGATCTTGTTGATTAGACATAAGAGAGTTCATATCTGTTCGTATGTCTAGCCTTAGTTCATCTTGTTAGATAGCATGAGAGTGTTGCATGGGGTCTGTGTTCAAGCTACGGTACTCGGTCTAGTTGACCAGTCTTCTGGTGGCTCTCACCCTGGGTCACAATAGCCCGGGCCGGTTGAGGTCTAGCAGCAACGTAGGCATGGTGCCTGGGTTGTCTAGCTACGATAGTTATGAGCATACCCCCCGTAACGAGAGGTCGGTCCTGAGGTGGTGACAGCCCTGTTGGATCCTAGGGCAACCTCCGCGTTGGGGTACCTGCTGTAGGAGTCTAAAGTCTAGTTTCGCAGTGTACTGGTCATCGCAGGCTAGCTCCCCATTTGTACTTGGGTGCTGAACCATGTTTCCCTCATGCAATACTCATGCTTATCTCTTGTATCTTCTAGCTTTGTATGTTTAGTACATTAGAACCTAAGCTAACTCGTATGTTCCCCCTAAGCCGTATTGTGCTAGAGTAGAGGTAGATTTGAGGTGTGTGTGTCGCACTACCCCTATTATCTTTTATCTTACCCCTGCCTTTGAGTGTGTTTTCCCTATATCTATCTCTAGGTTTACATTCAGAGCAAAAGCATAAGCTAAGATATCCGCCATTGCCTTCCTTGGATTCGATACCCTTGGAATACTCTCTTTCCTTGGGGAAATGCTACAATGGTTTATCTGTGCGCTTGCGGATTCGTTCATGATCATTTAGATTAAACCTATGGCAACTCTCAATGTTCACGCTAACCTGCGCCAATTAGTTGTGACATTGGGAAGTGCCAACAGACACTTCTAGCGCTGACGCTAAGGACGGATTACAAATCTGTTCTTAAGTGATCGACATTCAGAAGTGTCAACACCCAAGTCGGTACGCGACGTAGAGGGTTGACAAAGGGCCCAACAGGCTGTCACCACTGCGGCCTACCTCTACGCTACGATTGTACGTGGTCTTCGAAGGATAGCTTAAGGTCCAGACACCTCGTCTACACCTCTTACTATTTCTACGAATCCGCGAGGGAGATACTGGCACTAGCTCAAGGTATGCTCTATCACTCATGCAAGATCACGAATGCACTTTGATCTAACTAGAAACATGCAGGAGCTTCACTTTACTCTAATGGACAAGCTGGCAAACTAGATGCAAACTTATGATCTAAGTCTACTGTATCGAAAGGGTTGTATTCGAAGAACACATGCCTCTAAACCAAGAACAAACGAAGAACACAAGAACAAAGCAACTAAGCATGCATACGACTTTAGTCTAAATAGGAAATATCGAAATACTCACTTTAGTCTAGTTGAAGAACAAAAGCACCGTTGAGGATCGTTCTTGAGGAAGATGTCATGAATCATGACATGGCCTCATGCCTCCCACCTCACTTCCTAGCACTAATCCTATACAAAGAGCTCTCCTCTCCTAAAGAGAGAGGCTCCAAGCCAAAATGAAGAGGAGGAGGAGAAGTGTGTGTTCCAAAATGGAGCCCCTCCCCTCCTATTTATAGAGGAGGGAGAGGCTTGCTTCGGGGCTCCAAGTGCTCCTAAATGCCCGGAACTGCAACCAGGGGCCAATCAGGAGCTGCCACGTGGAAGGCCGGGATCAGCCGAACCAAAGGCGGTTCGGCCGATCCACGGTTCGGCCGAAGCCAAGGAGCCACGTGGTGCCCTGTGCTTCTTCGTGGTGGCTGACTGGTGGGCCCTGATGCCTGTCCTCCGTGCATGCCAAGTTTTCCCGACGGTTTTGGGGGATAAGTGGGCCCTTGAATCCATGTGATGTCCATGTGGCGCTTCGTGATTCGTCGGGCTTGCCTCTCTTGGATTGATGCTGTCAGTGATTCAGGGGAATCCTAGGTGGCATCCCCTCATTGGCTGGTCTTGAAGTGCTTGGATCAAAGACTTGTGCTTTTACTCCTCTTTCTAGTGCTATTCACCTGTATTTGCATAATCACCAACACTTGTGGAAATGATTAGTTTAAGCCCTATTCTAGTGTTGATGATCGATTTCCATGCCAGAAGATATATGTTTGACGGGTAAGAAGTGAGTGAAAATCAGCCGTCAACAACTACGTGCTTAACCGAGTCGGTGTTGCATCAAGCAGCACGGACGATGCGTAACCTTTGCATGTGACGCACTAATTCGACACGACCCAGTTGGTGTTGCATCAAGCAGCACAGATGGTGCGTAACTTCTTGTGGTTACACGCTGATTCGACACGACCCAGTCGGTGTTGCATCTATCAAGCAGCACAGACGGTGCGTAACCAGTGCAGGTTACGTGCTGAATCGACACGGCCGGATGCAGTGCGCATTTTGCGTAACTTTTGCGGGTTTAGGATATGTGATGCAACGACATGACCCAGTCAGTGTTGGATCAAGCATCGAGGACGGTGTGTATGCTGCATTCGATACGACCCAGTCGGTGTTGCATCACACTCCACGGACGGTGCCCTGTACAGGTTACGCGCTGATTCGACACGACCGGATGAAGCGTGGATTTTGGGTAACCTTATCGGCTCCAGGTTACGCGATGCAACGGCACGTCCGGATGCATGGGGATTTTGCATGACAGACTCTGTGCGTAACCTAGTCGATGATGCACGCACCATACACAACGGATGGTGCATCGCCGAAATGTGCGTAACCGAGCAGGATGGTGCGTCGAATCAGAATGCTGCATGGATTTTTAGTAACCATCACGGTGCGTAACCCAGTCGGTAATGCACGCGCCATGCGATGGTGCGTCGCCAAACCATGCGTAACCGAGCTGGAGCACGTGACGCGTAGAATCGACACGACCGGATGCAGCGTGGATTTTGCGCAACCGATCAGTGTGTAACCGAGTCAGTGTTGAGCCATATAGCCAGCCGTCTTAAAGGTGCGTAACCTACTACGTGCTTAACCGAGTCGGTGTTGCATCAAGCAGCACGGACGGTGCGTAACCTCTGCATGTTATGTGCTGATTCGACACGACCTAGTCGGTGTTGCATCAAGCAGCACGGATGGTGCGTAACCTCTTGTGGTTACATGCTGATTCGACACGACCCTGTCGGTGTTGCATCAATCAAGCAGCACGGACGGTGCGTAACCGGTGCAGGTTACGCACTGAATCGACACGACCGGATGCAGCGTGGATTTTGCGTAACCTTTGCGGGTTTAGGTTACGCGATGCAACGACACGACCCAGTCAGTGTTGGATCAAGCATCAAGGACGGTGCGTAAGCTGCATTCGACACGACCGGATGCAGCGTGGATTCTGCGTAACTTTATCGGCCCCAGGTTACGTGATGCAATGACACGACCGGATGCATGAGGATTTTGTGTGACAGACTCCGTGCGTCACCCAGTCAGTGATGCACGCACCATGCAGAACGGATGGTGTGCCGCCAAAACGTGCGTAACCGAGCAGGATGGTGCGTCGTATCAGAATGCAGCGTGGATTTTGCGTAACCGTCTTGGTGCGTAACCCAGTCGGTGATGCACGCGCCATGGGATGCTGCGTCGCCGACCGTGCGTAACCGAGCTGGTTCAGGTGACACGTAGAATCGACACGACTGATCAGTGCATAACCCAGTCAGTGTCGAGCCATGGAGCCAACCGTCTTAAAGGTGTGTAACCTACTACATGCTTAACCGAGTCGGTGTTGCATCAAGCATCACGGATGATGCGTAACCTCTGCATGTTACGCGCTGATTCGACATGACCCAGTTGGTGTTGCATCAAGCAGCACGGATGGTGCGTAACTTCTTGTGGTTATGCGCTGATTCGACACGACCAAGTCGGTGTTGCATCTATCAAGCAGCACGGACGGTGCGTAACCAGTGCAGGTTATGCGCTGAATCGACACGATCGGATGCAGCGTGCATTTTGCATAACCTTTGCGGGTTTAGGTTACGTGATGCAACGACATGACCCAGTCAGTGTTGGATCAAGCATCAAGGACAGTGTGTAAGCTGCATTCGACACGACCCAGTCGGTGTTGCACCAATCAAGCACCACGGACGGTGCGTAACCAGTGCAGGTTACGAGATGAACGACACGACCGGATGCAACGTGCATTTTGCGTAACCTTTGCGGGTTTAGGTTACGTGATGCAACGACACGACCAAGTCAGTGTTGGATCAAGCATCAAGGACGGTGCGTAAGCTGCATTCGACACGACCCAGTCGGTGCTGCATCACACTCCACGGATGGTACCCTGTACAGGTTACGTGCTGATTCAACACGATCGGATGCAGCGTGGATTTTGTGTAACCTTATCGGCTCCAGGTTATGCAATGCAACGACACGACCGGATCCATAGGGATTTTGCATGACAGACTCCGTGCGTAACATAGTCGGTGATGCACGTACCATACAGAACGGATGGTGTGTCGCCGAAACGTGCGTAACCAAGCAGGATGGTGTGTCGAATCAGAATGCTGCGTGGATTTTGCGTAACCGTCACGGTGCGTAACCCAGTCGGTAATGCACGCGCCATGTGATGGTGCGTCACCGAACCGTGCATAACCGAGCTGGAGCAGGTAACGCGTAGAATCGACACGACCGGATGCAGCATGGATTTTGCGCAACCGATCAGTCTGTAACCCAGTCAGTGTTGAGCCATGCAGCCAGCCGTGTTAAAGGTGCGTAACCTACTACGTGCTTAACCGAGTCGGTGTTGCATCAAGCAGCACGGACGGTGTGTAACCTCTGCATGTTACACGCTGATTCGACACGATCCAGTCGGTGTTGCATCAAGCAGCACGGATGGTGCGTAACCTCTTGTGGTTATATGCTGATTCGACACGACCCAGTCGGTGTTGCATCAATCAAGCAGCACAGACGGTCCGTAACCAGTGCAGGTTGCGTGCTGAATCGACACGACTGGATGCAGCGTGGATTTTGCATAACCTTTGCGGATTTAGGTTACACGATGCAACGATACGACCTAGTCAGTGTTGGATCAAGCATCAAGGACGGTGCGTAAGCTGCATTCGACATGACCGAATGCAGTGTGGATTCTGCGTAACTTTATTGGCCCAGGTTATGCGATGCAACGACACGACCGGATGCATGAGGATTTTGCGTGACAGACTCCGTGCGTCACCCAGTCGGTGATGCACGCACCATGCAGAACGGATGCTGCGTTGCCAAAACGTGCGTAACCGAGCAGGATGGTGCGTCGAATCAAAATGCAGCGTGGATTTTGCGTAACCGTCTCGGTGCGTAACCCAGTCGGTGATGCACGTGCCATGGAATGCTGCGTTGTCGAACCGTGCATAACCGAGCTGTTTCAGGTGACGCATAGAATCGACACGACTGATCAGTGCGTAACCCAGTTAGTGTCGAGCCATGCAGCCAGCCGTCTTAAAGGTGCCTAACCTACTATGTGCTTAACCGAGTCGGGGTTGCATCAAGCAGCACGGACGATGCGTAACCTCTGCATGTTACGCGCTAATTCGACACGACCCAGTTGGTGTTGCATCAAGCAGCACGGATGGTGCATAACTTCTTGTGGTTACGCGCTGATTCGACACGACCCAGTCGGTGTTGCATCTATCAAGTAGCACAGACGGTGCGTAACTAGTGCAGGTTACGCGCTGAATCGACACGACTAGATGCAGCGTGGATTTTGCGTAACCTTTGCGGGTTTAGGTTACGCGATGCAATGACACGACCCAGTCAGTGTTGGATCAAGCATCAAGGACGGTGTGTAAACTGCATTCGACACGACACAGTCGGTGTTGCATCAATCAAGCACCACGGACGGTGCGTAACCAGTGCAGGTTACGAGATGAACGACACGACCGGATGCAACATGAATTTTGCGTAACCTTTGCGGGTTTAGGTTACACGATGCAACGACACGACCCAGTCAGTGTTAGATCAAGCATCAAGGACGGTGCGTAAGCTGCATTCGACACGACCTAGTCAGTGTTGCACCACACTCCACGGACGGTGCCCTGTACAGGTTACGCGCTGATTCGACACGACCGGATGCAGCGTGGATTTTGCGTAACCTTATCGGCTCCAGGTTACGCGATGCAACGACACGACCGGATGCATGAGGATTTTGCATGACAGACTCCGTGTGTAACCTAGTCGGTGATGCACGCACCATACAGAACAGATGGTGTGTCGCCGAAACGTGCGTAACCGAGCAGGATGATGCGTCGAATCAGAATGTTGCGTGGATTTTGCGTAACCGTCACGGTGCGTAACCCAGACGGTAATGCACGCGCCATGTGATGGTGCGTCACCGAACTGTGTGTAACCGAGCTGGAGCAGGTGACGCGTAGAATCGACACGACCAGATGCAGCGTGGATTTTGCGTAACCGATCATTGTGTAACCCAGTCAGTGTTGAGCCATGCAGCCAGCTGTCGTAAAGGTGCGTAACCTACTACGTGCTTAACCGAGTCGGGGTTGCATCAAGCAGCACGGACGATGCGTAACCTCTGCATGTTACACGCTGATTCGACACGACCCAGTTGGTGTTGCATCAAGCAGCACGGATGGTGCGTAACTTCTTGTGGTTATGCGCTGATTCGACACGACCCAGTCGGTGTTGCATCTATCAAGCAGCACGGACGGTGCGTAACCAGTGCAGGTTACGCACTGAATCGACACAACTGGATGCAGCGTGGATTTTGCGTAACCTTTGCGGGTTTAGGTTACGTGATGCAACGACACGACCCAGTCAGTGTTGGATCAAGCATCAAGGACGGTGCATAAGCTGCATTCGACACGACCAGATGCAGCGTGGATTTTGCGTAACTTTATCGGCCCCAGTTTACGCGATGCAACGACACGACCCGATGTATGGGGATTTTGCGTGATAGACTCCGTGCGTAACCCAGTCGGTGATGCACACACCATGCAGAACGGATGGTGCGTCGACGAAACGTGCTGTTGACGGTTGAATCTCATTGTAAACTTCGACTCGCAAGCGAACGAGCCATGGGACCCTTCTTCCCTTAAGTGTGAACACAAGGTATCGAATCCGTGGAACAGTGTGTAAAACAAGAATCAATTTATTAAAGCGAAAAGAACTCTTCGAATCTTTGAGAGAAGATCAAATGCAACTAATCTATAAAACTCAAGAGGTAGCAAGAGAAAGCATAGAGATAACCGATCTAGAAAGGTAGATGGTGCCTTTGTTGTAGTTCCGAACAAGAGATGAAGATAGAAAACGAATCTCATTAAAAGCCTCTTTAAACCGTGGTCTCCGTTCCATCCCTTGTGGTGCCGCCTTACACCTGATCCAGGCGTCCTGTCACGACGTCCCGGTTTTTCAGCGGTTAACCTACAAGCACGCTCACAAGGAGCATGTCGCAATCCTTGGTAGATCCGGTATGCACCTCTAGCCACCGCGGCTACAAGAATACCCCGAGCAATCTATCTCGAGAATAGATTGAAAAGAAGCAAACCCAAGAAGAACGAATTCGTAGAAGAGACACTTGATCTCTAGAAATCGGATTCATATAATAACTTCACCATGAATGATACATAAACAAGATCACCAACTAGGATCCTACCTTGATCTTGATTCTAGCTCTGGAACTCTGACGTGGTCTTCCTTGCAAGGTTCCCACGTCGGCTAGGGTGGCCCTAGACAACTAGCTCGACCCTCCTCTCCGAGATGGTGTCCCTCTAGCTTCTCTGCTCCTCGGCAGCGAATGACGAATGAATTGATACATGGCTTTTGGCGTGGCACCTATAAATAGCCCGAGGGGGATCTAGGTCAAAGGGGGCGACGAATGGCCGAGAAAATGGGCCAGGCCGATCGGCCCATTCCAATCGGCCTGGGCTCGTTTCGGCCCGGTTCGCCCCCCGCTTTCTTCTGGATGCTTCTCGTGATATTTGGAGTTCCTGCCGAGTTGCATGTGGGCCCTTGACGTCATCTTCTCCATGAAATAGATAAGGGTAGTTGTCGTGCAAGCTCCCGCATTTTCTGCTCAAGTCCCCGGAGAATTGCCTTCTCGTCCTTCGGTCCTCGGGTCATTTGGAGTCATGTTCACGTCGTGTCTTGACTTGTTCCGGGCTTCACGATCTTCTTGCAAAGTGCTCGATGAACGATATCTGGAATCATCCTTTTAAGTCCTTAATTCCTGCGTAAACAATAAACTCCAAAAACCACATGCATACACGAACTTGATATATCAAGGGGGTTAGGATCGTTAGTATGGATATTAAATTAATACCAACATTGAAGGTAAACTCATGGCTAGGTTGACGGAAATCGACCGCCAACATCCCTCCATGCTTAAACCTTGCTCGTCCTCGAGTAAGCCTTCAATGGATATCAGTGTTGCCCTTCAATATTCATAACCTGCACTTGATCATATATGAAAAAGACATAATGCTCTCTAAAATTATATAAGTTAAAGTTTCATAGTGTAACTAGCTTTCTTCTTCATGGAGAGTAGATATCAATAAAGCTCTTTCCACAAGTAATTAATCATGCTCCCAAAATTGAAATAAATCTTAGATATTTTGAAAATTAAGAACGAGATAGAAAAATTGCTTTACCAATATCAATAACAAACCTCCTTACATCTTGCTCATGTACTCTCAACTCATCTTATCTCTCAAGCCTACTAGAACTACTCCTTTCCTCTCTCAAGTATTTGGTGGAAAGCTTTATATGGAGCTATGGGAAAGTTTAGTCCTATCAAGATTTCATAAATGGAATGCAAACAAAACAAGACAAGTTCCTCATGGAATTACCGAGCCTAGTCAAAAAGGTCATTGGAAAATAATGTTTCAAGGAGGGGGGAGAGAAAAATACACACACTTTTAGATAGGTGGACATGTGCAAATGGAATGAAGTGATCCCGAGGCACAAGCAAAGTCCTCGTTATCGGATTGCACATGGTTGGAAAAGAGTATGGGTCTTGATCTTGAAGTTCTTTGAACCTTTCAAGTGTAACTAGAGAACCGGGGAGCTTTATATTTTTTTCTCCTTTATTTTTCTCCTCATACTTTTTCCTTTATTTTTTTTCTTTCATCATACTTTTTCTTTTCTCCATCATTTTTCCTTTGTCATTCATTTTTCATTTTTTTAACTCCCCTTGAACTCTAGACTACACTAGTACTTCCTTGGCAACCCCCCCATGCTTAGACGTTGCTCGTCCTCGAGCAAAAGAGGTGTAAGGAAAATGCCAAGGTGGTACTGAAATTTTTGGAATCTTCTATGGAGAAAGATACTCGAAATCTTCTACGGGTCCTTTTGGAATCTCCCGAAGTTATCTCCACTTGATGGCGCCTTCTTCTTGTAGTCTTCCTCAAAATATTCATCCATACTCAAGTTTGGGTTTGATCAAGGAGGTGAACACAAAAAGAGATGATATGGGTTTGTGAGTGGATATCCGGCGAGATTTGCGAAATTCCCAATGTGGAAACTCACAATGCACGCATAGAAAGGCTAGCAAAAAGATCGATACGCAAAAATACGGAATGACCAGCTTCTTAGACTCGAACCATTAAGAACTAAATCTGAATTGAAGCACCCAAAAATTAATCTTGAAACACTAAGGTTTTTCACTCAATCATAATATGGCTTTGGATGGGTAGAGCAAAATGCAAGTGGTCATTATGATAAGGCTAGCATCATTTTAAGCATAAATAGAAATCATCCTTGATTTAACCAAAAATGAGAGCATGAAAAACACCATGGGACTTAAATTATCGTTACCTCCACACAAGATTAAGCTAGTATTTAAGTTGATTTTCAGATTTGTTTTTAAAAGAGAGCACTAGCTTAATCATATATAAAACAAGTTTAGGCATGATCAAAGCGGCAACGATCAGCACATATCGCATGGTACAACTTTCCATCCATATTAAAAATTATAAAATGATGGTGAACTTTATTCATGGCGATGGAAAACGAAAACTACAACTACCACACACATGCTGAAATCAAATAAAATATAAGATGCTACGCACACACATTCTTGCACACAAACTGAAAATAAAAGAAAGGGAAAAATAAAAATCAATCCAAACTTGCATGCGTCTTCCTTCCTTCATCTTCACTCTTGCAGTGGTTTCTCGTTGTATCCTTGCTCATAATAATGTTGCATCGGTCCTCCATGAAACTCCTCTGGTGGCATTAGATGTAAGCGCCCAAGTTGGTAGGTGATGTTCGCCGTTCCCTCTTGCATGTTGTTCACTTGCGAGTGCACGATCTCAGTGTCTTGCATATTGCTCTCCACATAAGCTCCAATGATGGCTGCACTTTGTTGCGGTTGGACTAAATGTGAATAAGGTTGAACAAACGCCGCATTTGGTACTATGTATGGCGCGCCTCCCGGTTGACCATACATTGGAGGTGGAGGCCCCATAGGCACTCCACTCCCCCATGCTTGCATTGGAACACCCCCACATGGCTGCATTGGGACTCTAACTTGTGGTGATGGAATCCCTCCATGATGTGGCATTGGAACTCCGCCATATGGTGCTCCGGTCCACCCGGTAGGTACACTACCACTTGGTGCTCCTTGGAATGTGGCTCCTTGTCCTCCTTGGGCTGCGGATGATGACCCTTCTTCAATTATGACTCCTCTCTTGCTCTTCTTGGCTGCCACATGCGGTTCATCTCCCAACCAATCTTCTCTCCCTTCGATAAATAATTTCAATTTCATATCCGGGAGAGGGATATTTACCACTGTCACCCTGAATCTTTTCTTCTCATCTCCACTTATATACTTTCCTTGCCTCAAATAATCTATGCCCAATGAAGTCCCAATAAGCAAAAGTTGTGGGATTCTTCGGATTGTTGGCTTTAATGCAATAGCCAACATTATCAAATAGCAACCCGAACCAATACTTCCTCTTCCCGAGACCGCTTCACAAGCCCACCGATTTATCATGATGTATGTCGGGTTGATTTCTTGTCTTGCCACCAATCCCGCATATAGCCAATTCAACTCCGTGTCGGTGATCTTTGTCTCTCTCATCCTTCCCATGATACGCTTGCTCATCCATGAGTGGAAGACTTGGATAATAATATTCTTGATGCTATTTCTTGGTCGATTCTCCTTCTCCGAAATCATCCCCCAAAACTCTTCAATTTGGCCCACTTGGACTTCAACTAATTCCGGTGCATTCTTCTTGAAACCGAGCAACTCTCTAATATAATCATAGGGGATCACTTGCTCTACATCTTCAAGACGGAATGAAAGGCATGCCACGCCTTCCTCCGTGATCTTCGGCTTCATTGTCATAAGTATTTCAAGAGCAAGTTCCTTGTGCACATGTACCGTAACTCCATTGGAAAATTGCGTCCACCCAAGGTGATCTAAGAGTTGATAAATATCCGAATGGAATCCCAACTTGAGTAGAGCATCATCATCAAAATCAACATTCGCCACAATCCTTCCTTCATGAAAACCAAGCCTCTCTTCTTCTTCCTTCAACATAATGGTGAAGCCATATTTTGAGCGCTTGCTCTTGTAGGGTGGAGGGATGGTTGAGCGCGTCGATCGTCGTGGCGGCTCCTCGGTATGCCCACACGGTTCGGTGAACCGTATGGACGAGCTTCGTGTATCCCTCAGGCCACCAAGGAGTAGCATGTCACCCCTTGGTGCCACGGCATCTTCTTCCATGCTTCGCGGAGACTTGGAGACCGAGTGCCTCCGCGAAGAGCTCGACGATGGCGCCTTCGATGATGATGATGATTGTTTCTTCCCAAGAACGAAGTTGACGTCCTTCCTCATGGTTCCTTGCTGCAAGAACACTCAAACAACTCTCCCGGGGTTTCTTGCCGGAAGAAAAATTGCACAAAGAAAGTATATGGAAGAACAAGAATTGTGGTGAATTTTTTTCTTCAGGATTTTTGGACTAAGGATTGGAGGACGAATTTTTCTGGAGAGTTTGGGAGCTTCCTAGACTATGAACTTGGGGCTATGAACTTGCAACGGGGTGGAGGACTTACCATCCGAAGGGGAGCACCGGGGGCTTAAAAAGGGAGCCAGGCCGACCGGCCTAGTCTGATCGGCCTAGGGCCTCTCTTCCCCCAATTGCTCTCATTTTTTCTTGGGATGCTCTTTAGTGCATTGGGACCTCCTAGCCTCGTGCTCCACGTTAGACCACTGCCCAAATGTTCTCATCCACTCCTTTCCCTTGAATGATGCGCTTAATCTCCTTTCTCCTTTTCTTTGTGTAAACTCTTGTCTCCCATGTCTCCTTGCTTCATGTGCCTCCATTGATTCTTGAAACTTGAAAATCTTCCGGGTTGCCCTCCCGGTAGCCTTTATTCTTGAGTGGGTTGTCCTCCCGGTAGCTTTATTCTTGACTCGACGAACGGGTTGCCTCCCGCCAAGCGCTTTGTTTAGAGTCCATAGCTAGACTTCTTTACTCCTTCACTTCGGATCAACGCTCTTTGCGGGTGTTGCAATCTTGGGTACCCACTTCCGCACCATCTTCTTTGGCGCAGGTTTATTAGTTGGCCTTGTCATCTTTTTGGTCTTCACAGGCGGGCTTTGTTCCTTTGTCTTGACGGACGCGACAATCTTGACTTCATTGCTTTTCTTCGCTTCCTTCTCCTTTGGCTCTTCCTTGACAATGCGACGATGAGGCGGAACATATTTGACGTTAATCATATTACATACCTCGGAGCGTGGACGAAACTTGTAGATACTCCGTTCACCGTTAATGTCGAACTCGATCTTCCCCTTGCCGACGTCGATGGTTGCCCCGACGGTCTTGAGGAATGGCCTCCCAAGGATGAGAGGCGGCTTCGCCCTTTCTCCCATCTTGAGCACGACGAAGTCGACGGGGATGATGTAGTCCCCAACCTTCACGGGTACGTCCACGGTGATCCCTGCGCGGTAGCGAATAGAATTGTCACCCAACTCCAAACTCATAGCCGTGGGCTCTAGCTCCGGTAGGTGTAGCTTCTCGAACACGTCCTTTGGCATGACGCTCACACTTGCCCCAAGATCGCACAATGCCTTCTCGAAATTGAATGAGCTGATGGAACATGGGATGGTCGGACATCCGGGGTCTCTTTGCTTCGCCGGCCCTTGATTTGCAATAGCGGCGCTGCATTGCTCGGACATCTTGATGTGATCTCCCCCGAGTGCCGCCATCTCATACTTGTTGGCAAGTATGTCTTTGAAGTAGCGAGAGTATGTTGGAACTTGAAGAGCGTCCAATAGTGGCATGTTGATGCTTAACCTGCGCACCACTTCCACAAATTTTTCAAAGTGATGATCAATTTTACCTCGGAAGTAGCGTGGCTTTAGCGGCGGTATCTTCGTGTCATCACTTGGCATTTCAAACTCCGGCTCTTCGGTGACTATCTCCGGAGTAGTAGCAACTTTTTCCTTAATGTTTCCTTCCGTCTCGGCGGTTTGCTTAGGCTTCCTTGCTCTGGCTGAATTTTCGGGATCCACGGTCTCCTTTCCCGAGCGAGTTTCAATAGCTTTTGCCGACTCGGACCCTTGGGGCTGCCCCGATAGCTTTCCTTCATTGGCCGGAAGGCGCCCAGCAAGTTGTCCCACTTGTGACTCCAACATCTTCATCATATTAAGCACTTGTTGGTTGGAACTTCTGACCTCCGTCACCTTGCCATCAATATTCTCCAATATTTTGTCCATAGCCTTGAACATAGTGACGGTGTCCTTGTTGATTTTAGCTTGCTCGTCCATGAAATCCTTCAATTGTATACGAAGAGGCACCACATTTTGAAGAGATGAACTTTCATTAAATTGAGATCTACCTTGACCGTAGCGATAATTCAGCAAATCACCCTTCCTCATGTAGTCGAGCATCCTTGCTTTCCTCGGACAATCTTTTTGGACATGGCCGTACTCCCCGCACTCTTCACATGTGGATCTTGCTTCGGCAGCCTTTAGGTCTTGAGCCTCTTTCATTTCCACTTCCATCTTCTCCAACCTCCTCATGAGTGAGTCAATTTTTCCTTCGAGAAGATCCTCCTTTTCAACCTGCAAAACACCCTTGACAATGCTCGTGGGCTGAACCGGAAGTAAGCGTCCCGACGACGCCCATGTATCATTGTCCGCAACCTTCTTGAATAGAGTGAAAGCTTCTGTTGGAGTAAGCTCAATGATAGATCCTCCTGCCGATGCATCAATTACAGTCCTCGATGCCATATTGAGCCCTCGATAGAACTTTTGTACGAGGTCTTCCTTCGGGAACTTGTGATGTGGTACGGCCCGGATGTACTCATTGAAGCGCTCAAATGCCTCCACGATAGTCTCCGTAGGATATTGAGCAAAAGTAGCAATCTTATTACGCAAGCTTTGAGTCTTACCCGGTGAATAGTATTCCTTCATGAAAGCCTTCATCAACCCTTCCCAATTTTGCACCGTGTCCGTCGGCAAAGTATAGAACCATTGCAAAGCTTTCCCAAGTAGCGAGAATGGGAAAAGCCTCGCCCTCAATTGATTTTGAGTCACCCCATCCATCTTGAAAGTTTGACAAAGCTGGACGAAAGTTTGAATGTGGAGGTTAGGGTCCTCTTTACCGGTGAACGGTGAGTGTTGCACCATGCGGATGGTTGAAGTCTTGATCTCGAATGGTCTTGCGATGTCATCAAGGTTGAGAACGGGTATATCACGGAGTTCCGGGATGCATAGCTCCCCGATCTTGCGTTCCGGTTGTGGATCTCCCATTGGGGGCGGTTGTTGCGGATCTCCTCTCGGACTTAGTGGTGCTTTCGGACTTTGAGGTGGAGACTCCGACGACGATCCCGACGATCCGTCTTCCACTTTTGGATTCGCAAATTCCAGCTTCTTAGCTTGTGCCGCGCGTCTCCTTTGCCTATAAAGTTTTTCTAGATCATCCACAAAATTTTTCGGTTTGTTGGAGAGGTGGCCGTCCATCTCCTATTAGGGTTAGCAATAAACAAAATATACACAATATCTAAAAAGGAACAAAAAAAAGAAATTAGATTAGATTGATTCTTTTTAATTTATGGAATGATCAAATCTTTGTAGATGCAAAAGAAAAATTTAAAAGAAAACGAAAAATATTTATGAACACAATAATAGATTGGATCTTGATTACTTGTTCCCCGGCAACGGCGTCAGAAAAAGGGGGTTTGACAGCTTGTTGACGGTTGAATCTCGTGGTAAACATCGACCCGCAAGCGAACGAGCCATGGGACCCTTCTTCCCTTAAGTGTGAACCCAAGGTATCAAATCCGTGGAATAGAGTGTAAAACAAGAATCAATCTACTAAAGCGAAAAGAACTCTTCGAATCTTTGAGAGAAGATCAAATACATCTAATCTATAAAACTCAAGAGGTAGCAAGAGAAAGCATAGAGGTAACCGATCTAGAAAGGTAGATCGTGCCTTTGTTGTAGTTCCGAACAAGAGATGAAGCTAGAAAACGAATCTCATTAAAATCCTCTTTAAACCGTGGTCTCCGTTCCATCCCCTGTGGTGCCGCCTTACACCTGATCCAGGCGTCCTGTCACGACGTCCCGGTTTTTCAGCGGTTAACCTACAAGCACGCTCACAAGGAGCATGTCGCAATCCTTGGTAGATCCGGTATGCACCTCTAGCCACCGCGGCTGCAAGAACACCCCGAGCAATCTATCTCGAGAATAGATTGAAAAGAAGCAAACCCAAGAAGAACAAATTCGTAGAAGGACACTTGATCGCTAGAAATCGGATTCATATACTAACTTCACCATGAATGATACATAAACAAGATCACCAACCGGGATCCTACCTTGATCTTGATTCTAACTCCGGAACTCCGACGTGGTCTCCCTTGCAAGGTTCCCACGTCGGCTAGGGTGGCCCTAGACAACTAGCTCAACCCTCCTCTCCGAGATGGTGTCCCTCTAGCTTCTCTGCTCCTCGGCGGCGAATGACGAATGAATTGATACGTGGCTTTTGGTGTGGCACCTATAAATAGCCCGAGGGGGATCTAGGTCAAAGGGGGTGCCGAATGGCCGAGAAAATGGGTCAGGCCAATCGGCCCATTCCGATCGGCCTGGGCCCGTTTCGGCCCGGTTCGCCCCCCGCTTTCTTCTGGATGCTTCTCGTGATATTTGGAGTTCCTGCCGAGTTGCATGTGGGCCCTTGACGTCATCTTCTCCATGAAATAGATAAGGGTACTTGTCGCGCAAGCTCCTGCATTTTCTGCACAAGTCCCCGGAGAATTGCCTTCTCGTCCTTCTGTCCTCGGGTCATTTGGAGTCATGTTCACGTCGTGTCTTGACTTGTTCCAGGCTTCACGATCCTCTTGCAAAGTGCTCGATGAACGATATCTGGAATCATCCTTTTAATTCCTTAATTCATGCGTAAACAATAAACTCCAAAAACCTCATGCATACACGAACTTGATATATCAAGGGGGTTAGGATCGTTAGTATGGATATTAAATTAATACCAACATTGAAGGTAAACTCATGGCTAGGTTGATGGAAATCGACCGCCAACACGTGCGTAATCGAGCAGGATGGTGCGTCGAATCAGAATGCAGCGTGGATTTTGCGTAACCGTCTCGGTGCGTAACCCAGTCGGTGATGCACGCGCCATGGGATGCTACGTCGCCGAACCGTGCGTAACTAAGTTGGTTCAGGTGACGCGTAGAATCGACACGACCGATCAGTGCATAACCCAGTCAGTGTCGAGCCATGTAGCCAGCCGTCTTAAAGGTGCGTAACCTACTATGTGCTTAACCGAGTCGGTGTTGCATCAAGCAGCACGGACGATGCGTAACCTCTACATGTTACGTGCTGATTCGACACGACCCAGTTGGTGTTGCATCAAGCAGCACAGACGGTTCTTAACTTCTTGTGGTTACGTGCTGATTCAACACGACCCAGTCGGTGTTGCATCTATAAAGCAGCATGGACGGTGCGTAACCAGGGTAGGTTACGTGTTGAATCGACACGACCGGATGCAGCGTGCATTTTGCATAACCTTTGCGGGTTTAGGTTACGCGATGCAACGACATGACCTAGTTAGTGTTGGATCAAGCATCAAGGACGGTGTGTAAGCTGCATTCGACACGACCCAGTCGGTGTTGCATCAATCAAGCACCACAGACGGTGCATAACCAGTGTAGGTTACGAGCTGAACGACACGACCGGATGCAGTGTGCATTTTGCGTAACCTTTGCGGGTTTAGGTTACGTGATGCAAGCACACGACCCAGTCAGTGTTGGATCAAGAATCAAGGATGGTGCGTAACCCAATCGGTGATGCACGCACCATGGGATGCTGCGTCGTCGAACCGTGCGTAACCGAGCTAGAGCCGGTGACGCATAGAATCGACACGACCGATTAGTGTGTAACCCAGTCAGTGTTGAGCCATGCAACCAGCCGTCTTAAAGGTGTGTAACCTACTACGTGCTTAACCGAGTCGGTGTTGCATCAAGCAGCACGGACGGTGTGTAACCTCTGCATGTTACGCACTGATTCAACACGACCCAGTTGGTGTAACATCAAGCAGCACGGATTGTGCATAACTTCTTGTGGTTACGCGCTTATTCTACACGACCCAGTCGGTGTTGCATCTATCAAGCAGCACGGACGGGGCGTAACCCGTGCAGGTTACATGCTGAATCGACACGACCGGATGCAGCGTGGATTTTGCGTAACCTTTGCGCGTTTAGGATACGCTATGCAACGACACGACCCAGTCAGTGTTGGATCAGGCATCAAGGACGGTGTGTAAGCTTCATTCGACATGAACCAGTCGGTGCTGCATCAATCAAGCAGCACGGACGGTGCGTAACTAGTGCAGGTTACGCGCTAAATCAACACGGCCGGATGCAGCGTGGATTTTGTGTAACCTTTGCGGGTTTAGGTTACGCGATGCAACAACACGACCCAGTCAGTGTTGGATCAAGCATCAAGGACAGTGCGTAAGCTGCATTCGACACGACCGGATGCAGCGTGGATTCTATATAACTTTATTGGCCCCTTGTTACGCGATGCAGCGACACGACCGGATGCATGGGGATTTTGCGTGACAGACTCCGTGCGTAACCCAGTCGGTGATGCACGCACCATGCAGAACGGATGGTGTGTCGCCGAAATGTGCCTAATCGAGTAGGATGGTGCGTCGAATCAGAATGCAGCGTGGATTTTGCGTAACCATCTCGGTGTGTAAACCAGTCGGTGATGCACGCGCCATGGGATGCTGCGTCGCCGAACCGTGCGTAACCGAGCTGGTTCAGGTGACGCGTAGTATCGACATGACTGATCAGTGCGTAACCCAGTCATTGTCGAGCCATGTAGCCAGCTGTCTTAAAGGTGTGTAACCTACTATGTGCTTAACCGAGTCGGTGTTGCATCAAGCAGCACGAACGATGCGTAACCTCTGCATGTTACGCGCTGATTCGACACGACCCAGTTGGTGTTGCATCAAGCAGCATGGATGGTGCTTAACTTCTCGTGGTTACACGCTGATTTGACACGACCCAGTTAGTGTTGCATCTATCAAGCAGCACGGACGGTGCATAACCATTGCAGGTAACGTGCTGAATCGACGCGACCGGATGCAGCGTGGATTTTGTGTAACCTTTGCGGGTTTAGGTTACGCGATGCAACGACACGACCCAGTCAGTGTTGGATCAAGCATCACAGATGGTGCGTAAGCTGGATTCGACACAACCCAGTCGGTGTTGCATCACACTGCATGGACGGTGCCCTGTACAGGTTACGCGCTGATTCGACACGACCGGATGCAGCGTGGATTTTGCGTAACCTTATCAGCTCCAGGTTACGCGATGCAACGACACGACCGGATGCATGGGGATTTTGCGTGACAGACTCCGTGCGTAACACTGTCGGTGATGCACGCACCATATAGAACGGATGGTGCATCGCCAAAATGTGCGTAACCGAGCAGGATGGTGCGTCGAATCAGAATGCAGCGTGGATTTTGCGTAACCGTCACGGTGCGTAACCCAGTCGGTAATGCACGCGCCATGTGATGGTGCGTCGCCGAACCGTGCGTAACCGAGCTGGTGTGTCGCCGAAACATGCGTAACTGAGCAGGATGGTGCGTCGAATCAGATGGCAGCGTGGATTTTGTGTAACCGTCACGGTGCGTAAGCCAGTCGGTAATGCATGCGCCATGTGAGGGTGCGTCGCCGAACCGTGCGTAACCGAGCTGGAGCAGGTGACGTGTAGAATCGACACGACTGATCACTACATAACCCAGTCAGTGTTGAGCCATGCAGCCAGCCATCTAAAAGATGCGTAACCTACTACGTGCTTAACCGAGTCGGTGTTGCATCAAGCAGCACGGACGGTGCGTAACCTCTGCATGTTACGCGCTGATTCGACACGACCCAGTTGGTGTTTAATCAAGAAGCACGGATGGTGCGTAACCTCTTGTGGTTACGTGCTAATTCAACGCGACCCAGTCGGTGTTGCATCAATCAAGCAGCACGGACGGTGCATAACTAGTGCAGGTTACGCGCTGAATCTACACGACCGGACGCAGCGTGGATTTTGCGTAACCTTTGCGAGTTTAGGTTACGCGATGCAACGACACGACCCAGTCAGTGTTGGATCAAGAATCAAGGATGGTGCGTAAGCTGTATTCGACACGACCGGATGCAGCGTGGATTTTGCGTAACTTTATCGGTCCTAGGTTACGCGATGAAACGACACGACCAGATGCATGGGGATTTTGCGTGACAGACTCCATGCGTAACCCAGTCGGTGATGCATGCACCATGCAGAACGGATGGTGCGCCGCCGAAACATGCGAAACCGAGCAGGATGGTGCGTCGAATCAGAATTCAGTGTGGATTTTGCGTAACCGTCTCGGTGCGTAACCCAGTCGGTGATGCATGCACCATGGGATGCTGCGTCGTCGAACCGTGCGTAACCGAGCTAGAGCAGGTGACGCGTAGAATCGACACGACTGATCAGGGCGTAACCCAGTCAGTGTTGAGCCATGCAGCCAGCCGTCTTAAAGGTGTGTTATCTACTACGTGCTTAACCGAGTCGGTGTTGCATCAAGCAGCACGGACGGTGCGTAACCTCTGCATGTTACGCGCTGATTCGACACGACCCAGTTGGTGTTACATCAAGCAACATGGATGGTGCGTAACTTCTTGTGGTTACACGCTTATTTGACACGACCCAGTCGGTGTTGCATCTATCAAGCAGCACGGACGGTGCGTAACCCGTGCAGGTTACGTGCTGAATCAACACGACCGAATGCAGCGTGGATTTTGCGTAACCTTTGCGGGTTTAGGTTATGCTATGCAACGACACGACCCAGTCAGTGTTGGATCAAGCATCAAGGATGGTGTGTAAGCTTCATTCAACACGACCCAGTCGGTGTTGCACCAATCAAGCAGCATGGACGGTGCGTAACCAGTGCAGGTTATGCGCTGAATCGACACCACCGGATGCAGTGTGGATTTTCCGTAACCTTTGCGGGTTTAGGTTACGCGATGCAACGACACGACCCAGTCAGTGTAGGATCAAGCATCAAGGACGGTGCGTAAGCTGCATTCGACATGACCGGATGCAGTGTGGATTCTGCGTAACTTTATCGGCCCCATGTTACGCGATGCAGCGACACGACCGGATGCATGGGGATTTTGAGTGACAGACTCCGTTCGTAACCCAGTCGGTGATGCACGCACCATGCAGAACGGATGGTGCATCGCCGAAACGTGCGTAACCGAGTAGGATGGTGCGTCGAATCAGAATGCAGTGTGGATTTTGTGTAACCGTCTCGGTGTGTAACCCAGTCGGTGATGCACGCGCCATGGGATGCTGCGTCGCCGAACCGTGCGTAACCGAGCTGGTTCAGGTGACGCGTAGAATCGACATGACCGATTAGTGCGTAACCCAGTCAATATCGAGCCATGCAGCCAGCCATGTTAAAGGTGCATAACCTACTACGTGCTTAACCGAGTCGGTGTTGCATCAAGCAGCACGAACGATGCGTAACCTCTGCATGTTACGCGCTGATTCGACACGACCCAGTTGGTGTTGCATCAAGCAGCACGGATGGTGTGTAAATTATTGTGGTTACGCGCTGATTTGACACGACCCAGTTAGTGTTGCATCTATCAAGCAGCACGGACAGTGCGTAGCCAGTGCAGGTTATGTGCTGAATCGACGTGACCTTATGCAGCGTGGATTTTGCGTAACCTTTGCGAGTTTAGCTTACGCAATGCAACAACACGACCCAGTTAGTGTTGGATCAAGCATCAAGGACGGTGCGTAAGCTGCATTTGACACGACCCAGTCGGTGTTGCATCACACTCCATGGACGGTGCCCTGTACAGGTTACGTGCTGATTCGACACGACCGGATGCAGCGTGGATTTTGCATAACCATATCGTCTCCAGCTTACGCGATGCAACGACAAGACCGGATGCATGGGGATTTTGTGTGACAGACTCCGTGCGTAACCCAGTCGGTGATGCACGCACCATACAGAACAGATGGTGCATCGCCAAAACGTGCGTAACCGAGCAGGATGGTGCGTCGAATCAGAATGCAGCGTGGATTTTGCGTAACAGTCACGGTGCGTAACCCAGTCGGTAATGCACGCGCCATGTGATGCTGCGTTGCCGAACCGTGTGTAACCGAGCTGGTGCGTCACCGAAATGTGCATAACCGAGCAGGATGGTGCGTCCAATCAGAATGCAGCATGAATTTTGCGTAACTATCACGGTGCGTAACCCAGTGGGTAATGCACGCGCCATGTAATGGTGCGTCGCCGAACCGTGCGTAACCGAGCTGGAGCAGGTGACGCGTAGAATCGACACGACCGATCAGTGCGTAACCCAGTCAGTGTTGAGCCATGCAGCCAGCCGTCTTAAAGGTGCGTAACCTACTACGTGCTTAACCGAGTCGGTGTTGCATCAAGCAGCACGGATGGTGCGTTACCTCTGCATGTTACGCGCTGATTCGACACGACCCAGACGGTGTTGCATCAAGCAACACGGATGGTGTGTAACCTCTTGTGGCTACGTGCTGATTTGACACGACCAAGTCGGTGTTGTATCAATCAAGCAGCACGGACAGTGCGTAACTAGTGCAGGTTACACGCTGAATCGACACGACCGGATGCAACGTGGATTTTGCGTAACCTTTGCGGGTTTAAGTTACGTGATGCAACGACACGACCCAGTCAGTGTTGGATCAAGCATCAAGGACGGCGCGTAAGCTGCATTCGACATGACCCAGTCGGTGTTGCATCAATCAAGCAGCATGGACAGTGCGTAACTAGTGCAGGTTATGATCATTCGAGCTGTAGGTCGAGAGTGACGAACTTGCGAGTTCATCCTCTCCTTGGGTTGACAAAGGATCTCACCCTCACCTAAGTGGGATGACACGTAAGTTAACCCATGCTTCCAACGGAAGTGTAAAAGATAGGCATGTAACCACACTCCCGTAGGGCATTGATCAAGTCAAGAAGTGAAGAGTAGGATTTACATCCACTTGACTTGATCGGCATTGGTCTTAGCTGAACTTAGGATAACAAGATGATTGCTCAACTAGACCGGATATAAAATCGTGCTTCCGTAAGCCAAAGATATGGAAGTTTCACAGCGTTGGGCCCGTGTCTTGGCCTAACCCTCAGTGTGGCGGCACTTCGGATTGAGTCTTGACATGAAGCACGAAAAGCATCCATCGTGGCCTCCCCTGGAGAGTTGCGGGCAAGGTTGAAGGGATTGTCCCCACCAGGAACGATTATTCTTCCTCGACTACCCCTCTCCTCCTTCCCTCGAGACTAAGTCTTGAAGGCCGGGTTTTAAGAGAAGAAACAATAGGGGAATCTAGGGGCAGATTTTGCACTAAGTGCTCTTTCCCATAGATTCCTGCCAGTGGGGAGTGATATCTTCGACCAGAGCACAGAGAAATTTGGCAAATAAGCTCGGGCTCTCTCGAAGATGGGCTTAGGCAACTCGACATTGTCTCGTTTGGCGACCTCGTCACTTGAGTCAGGTGGGGAGCTGAAATCTCGGATTTCTCCTAGGACTTCCAGCCCTTGTTCCGGCTCTAAGAGCACAAAGGCGCCTCCCGAAACGGCATCAAGCATCATGCCACAATCTTTTCGTAAACCAGACCGGAAATGCTGCAAGAGCACTGGGTCAGGCAGACCAAGGATTGGGCAAGCTTCAACCAAAGAGGCAAAACGATGCCATGCCATGCCTAAGGTTTCCTTCTCTCTTTGTTTGAAACTGAGGATCACCATTCTTAGGGAAACAACACGCCGCATTGGAAAGAATCGAGTGCAAAACGATGCTGTCAATTCCTCCTAGCGTAGGTGGTTGCAACCAAAACAACGGTACCAAGTTCTCGCTTCCCCGGAGAGGGAGAACAGAAACAGGTTCCTCTTAAGAACATCTTGTGTTGCCCCGGTTTTACCCTGGGTAGAACACAATTCCTCAAAGTCTCTTACATGATCATAGGGATTCTCATGACTCATTCGCGAGAAGGGTTTTTCCTCAACTAGCTTCATGAGAGATGGGTGAACCATACAAGGTGTTAGAAGAGCGGGTTGTCTCCAGAAAGTTGATTCCATGGTTTCACTCGTAACAGGCGGAAGGTGTGTACAACGATAACCTTCCTGGGGTAGCGGGGGTAAAGGTAGAAATAAAAGGAAAACAAAAGATATGAGGATAGTCGGGTTCGTAGATTCTTGACAACCGTTCCCCGACAACAGCGCTAGAAATGCTTGTTGGTATTTCTTAACATCTCCACTATGGTGCCGGGTTAGCGTGAGTGTGTAAGAATCACCCGGGTATACTGACGGGTGCGAACGAATCCGCAAGCGCACGGATACACCATTTTAGCACTTCACCTCAGGAGTATTCCCAAGGGTATAGAATCCAAGGAACAGTATGGGGGACTCTACGAGTGACTATCCAAGGGCACACAGTCCCTGCTGAGGTAGGTGAGTGATATGAAGTCTCCTGTAGGTTCTCGACTCTAGAGAGGAACAAGCTCGGATAAGATCTCGCTTCGGACACCGGTCCCTCCTGGCTATAATAGTTGGTTCACAGCAAATGGTTGCCTACACGCTGTATCCGAACGTGGGGGATTTCAGAGGGTCCAACGGCTGTCACTACCGCGGCCTACCCCAAGACAAACTGTGGGATACAGGGCATTCGAAGGATAACCAGCAGTCTAGACACCACGTCTACACCACCGACTACTACTATAGCACGGCTACGTCTGACGTCCTGTAGAAACACTATAGCACTCCGTATAAATACGAAGCGATGAACCCGCGAGGTTGAGCTAGACCTTACTCGTCATTGAATCGATTCGTGCGAGGAGATATGATTGATACTTGATCTAAATCAGATATGCATGAGCTTCAATATATTCTAATAGACAGGCAATCACACAAACGGAATGCAAACTTATGCGCCTATAACAGAAGATCAAAGGTCATGTTCGTGAAGAACACGAGCCTCTAACTTATGAACAAACACAAAAGCATGAATAACTTGCTCGTCAACTAGATCGAGGAAGCACGTTCATGAAGAACGCGAGCCTCTAAATGATGAACGAACGAAGAACTCAAGAACAAATCACTCATGCATGAGAGCCACTTTAGTCTAAATAGAAAATACTGAAATACTCACTTTAGTCTAGATGAAGAACAGCATCGCTCAAGAGGTACAAGGGGATGATGGATGATGAACGGATCATCACCACCTCACCTCTACTCATCAACACACTCCTCCCTACCTAGCACCACCTAGTCTAGATCCTCCACACACACACACACTCATGGTGGGATGAGGTTTCACCTCCACCAAGAGAGAATGAGAGAGGGAGAAAGAGGTAAAGGTGAGAAATGGCTTCATGTGTGTTCATCCTCTTCTTACCCCCGTCTCCTCCTATTTGTAGGCTTGAGCAACCGGCGTGGGAGCACCCAAACACCCCGGGGATAGCTTCTAGGACCAATGACCGAGCACCACATGGAAGCACCTGAGTAGGCGCCACAAGGTCGGTTCGGCCGACCTGTGGGGTCGGCCGACCCCCTGTGGGCCCTACTCGGGGTGTGCTTTCTCCTGGTGGCTAATATGTGGGTCCTGAGGTCGGTTCCCGGTGTCCACGTGATTTGGAGTCGGTTTAGGCGCACTGGTAGGCCATGGGATCCATGTGATGCCTGCATGGCGGCTTCTGATTCACCGAGGCTTCCTCCCTTGGATTGGTGACGTCATGGATCCAGGGGATGCTTGCATGCAGCCCCTCATTGGCTGAGCCTAACTTGCTAGGATCATGAGGGTGTCTTTTCTCTCCATTTCTTATGCTAAACACCTGCATTCAACTTAGCATGCCACTTGTGGAAATTGTTAGTTTAAACCCCTATTCTAATGTGGATGCTTAGTTCTTATGACAAAATGCAGGGTTTGACGGTCCCAAATTAGGTACTTAACAGTCGTCAGCAGTGGCACGTAGAATCGACGAGCCTGATTGGTTGAGAGCCAAAATTGCCAAACCAAAATTGGGGCATGACCAATATTTTTGGCAAATGTGCTTTGGCATCAAACCAATTCAGTGCCAAAATTTTGGCTATTACATTTAAAACTAAAACATGTGTAACTTTTGCCCAGATTTTGGTAGAAAATGTTGGCATGCCCATGTTTTGACATGCCCCAATTTTGGTAGGGCACATTTGACTCTCAACCAATCAGGCCCGACACGACCGGATGCAGCGTGGATTTTGCACAACCGATCTGTGTGTAACCCATTCAGTGTTGAGCCATGCAGCCAGCAATCTTATAGGTGCGTAACTCAACACTATTTATAACTCAACACTTACCAGGAACGCAATACTCTATTTATAACTCAACAGTGAACAGGAACGCAACACTGCAGACTCCTGAAAGTGACCACGACAGGATGCAGCGTGGATTTTCCGTATCCGACGCCGTGCGTAACCTAGTCAGTGTTGAGGGAAATCAGTTCACAATGACATCAGTTCATCACTTACATTGAGCAACTAGGTGAGTCACACCAACAGGCTAAAAAGATCACTAAAACATAGTGGCATAGCTTCTTCTCCTCCACCAACTTGTCCAGCAACAGATCCCATCACGTCACTTTTAACCAGGAAGAAAGAAAGAATCACTTGGTTTTGGCGACATTCAACGGCGGCCTGGATAGTTGGGTCCGACGATGGCAATTCTGCCATTGTCCCATGCCTTAGATGAGTAAAATCAATATCAACGCGATGCACGACTCCACTGGCTGAACTCAACCAAACCAATAAAACACGTATCGGCAGCTGCAACCTCAGACGACAACAACTACCAGCACCGTTGTCATTGCCAACGATGTCCCACGCCGAGCCAGCCACCACCACAAGAGATGCCAGCCAGTTCGGATTGTGTCGTTGCCATGGCAACCAAATTGCTGCAGTATCATGGATACCCGAACTTACTTGTTAGACGAGCACATGCAACAAGCAATCCACAAAGTATTCATTTCATAACAACTATTAGGCTCCTAACTAAAACTAGTAAGACCCATAGTGCGATGGTGGTAGTGGGCATCCTTGATAAGAACCATTATCAGCACAGTACCGCATGAGCTTATCCCAGTGCAAATCCTGAAATTGTAAATTTGATGGAATTATAAATATTAGTGCATCTTGATTGATATAGATAATGATAGAGAGAGTATTACCTTTGTGATCATATCAGGGTTCCCGACAATGATGAGCAGTGATTTTGCACGGGTGATCGCAACATTAAACCCTCTATGATTGCTCAAAAATCCAATATTAAACAACTTGACAAATTCATTATACTTTACAGTTGACCTGAGTGTAGATATGATTATCACGTCCCGCTCTTCACCTATGAATTGTTCCACATTACCAACTTTCAATTGAGTCATGTCAAGTTTTTTAAGGGCTTTCTTAATCTTTGCAACTTGCTGGCGGTATGGAGCAATGACTCCTATATCAGCTTCACGGACAATACTACTACTTGTGAGTTTCCATACGAGGCTTACAACCTTACTAACTTCAATCCTATTGAACCATGATGGATCAGTGCTGTCCATCTCATCACATCCATGTATTCCGATAAAAAGAATAGGGAACAGATTATTACGTAGACCAATACAATCATAAGTCAATGGCACATTATGTTTGTCATGAGAGATCATTTCACCACTGTAGAAAAGTTTCGATGGTAGCTTCAGGATTAATCATCACATGACCATAATCAGGGTCATGATGCTGATGAAGACCATTATTTTGATAATCAATGAACTTTACTTGGGGCTTGTCATCGGCACATGAGAATTCATCATCTGAAACATTACTGATATAAGTTTCCATCTTGAATCCTTAAAAAAAGTAATATGCTAACAATGCTATAATAAACTAGACAGGATGATACCAACCCAAACATGCCAATATACTTAGGTAAAATAAGAGGGATGAGTTGACAGATTCTGGTAGCAACTAGCAACCCAAATAGCGGCGAAACTGGCATGCCAAATGTTTAGCCTTACATCTATCATGGTCTAAAGCCGGCTGATGATTCAGAGCATGTGAACAGCAAACCTTTCAAGTCCCATGACAAGTAGCATCAATATTTTCGTGATGGATGTATTAACGTCAACACTATGTTACAGATTTATGTTAGGAAATTGAATACCATAAAACCCTCCATAAAACCCCACTGAGACTAGCCTAAGTTTGACCAGCAACAATCCTAATTGGACAAGCTTACTACATGGTTAAATTTTTTATGACAAATCAATCAGAATACGGAGCTTTGCGCTTTTGAGTTATATGGCATGTACAGTTCACCTTCGGTGACATTATCAAATTGCCCCGCGGCAACCTGATGATGGCCACTATCTTCTACAAAGCAGCAGAGTAAGCAATCAGACACTATGGTGCATTAACTTACAATAGAAAGGAAAAGGAACAACGACAAGGCATAAACACAGAAAATTCAGGATACCTTCAGCATCTCTGTTCAAATGATCCATTTCCATAGCAGTATCAAAGCTCCTATGGAGATTCCTGGCAAGTAGTAGAGCTCTCCTTTTCAGGGATAAAATAATCACAAAATAGGCACCTTCTTCTTATATGATGTGGCAGTGCTCCTGCCTTTAATTCCAAAAAAAAGAGAGAGAGCGCCTACTTGGTTACGACAACAAGAACAACTGCATTGGTAGCCAAAATTTCTAGACATGCCTAGAATTAGGTTGGGCAAACATTGAAAGGCATCCAAGCAAGTTCTGATTTCCTACACTCGCCAAAACTATGGGATGGAACTAAAAAAATCAAATCAAATCAAATGCTCGTGAATTGGGTGGGGGTGGTGGCGGGGCGGAAGAGGTGGTGGGCTACCACACCCTCTGCCTCCTCATCATCCTGCCTGCCCCGCTCCCGCTATATCCCACTGCCGACTGGGGCCCCGCCTCCACCGCTAACCTCGATCAGTACCAAAGATCTTGAAATAAAGCCAACACGAATGTACATTACTGACGCAAGTTCTTAAATCACTACTCCATAACAAAAACAATCCGAGCGCCTCGAACCCAAGACAAAACTAGAAGAGCGCAAACCATCAGTTTTGATGTGCACGAGCAAGGATGTAGGGCCTGACCTGTGTGACGAAGAAACGAATCAATCGGCATCGACGGCCACGACTGCCGCTCAACTGGTCAAGTCCTCCGAGTGGATGGAAACTGGGAAACCAAGCAGATGGAATCTGAAAAGTCCAAAGCGGTCACGGACTTTCAACCCACGAAAATATGTTAATGAAAAAGAAAAAAACTGGGCAAACTCGTCAGTTCCCACCCGCTACCATGTGGCTCCTGGAATGCGGGCCCGGTGTCAGCCGTGGGAGGTATGATAGGCGACGCGAGCAACAGCCGAAGACGAGGAGTATTAAACGGACCCCGTGGGCCCGTGCCCGTGGCAACACCGTGATTAGCGATTTGCACTTGCACATTCCATGTTGTGGTGTGGCCCGCGTGTATCTAGCTCCGGGCGGTTTTCCGGCAACCGGATCTTAAAATCTCCCGATCCCTGCAGTAGCCTGTGCCACGTCATGGCGAGCCGTGCGCGTGTAACCCGGCCACGCGAGGCAGTCATAGCTTGGGTTTCGTAATCGTCGAGCCGTGCACTGGAAAAATGTGAAATCCCTTCATGCGTAAACAAGAGGGAGCGCTAGCGTGTCACCCGACGACGCGGAGCAGGTGGTACGATCCCAATGTACAAATGGCAGCAAACCGCGTAACCTAGGCTGAAGCACCACGTGTGCGTCATGGATTGTGCGTAACCCGCGGGTCCAGCTTAATTGATCATCGTCGCGATGTCACAGACGAGGTAGGAGTAACTAATAGCTAGGTGATACCCCGCGCGTTGTTGCGGGAATTTTTAAGCAAAATTTTAAGGTGTAATGTGAAAGTAGAAACACCAAAATGATTACATGACGATATTTATCTGTAAACAAAAATATATATGAAAGCATGTTAATTTTGTTGAGCGAGAACCATTCTTAAATGATTGATCCTACATGTATTTCAACTGCGAGAATTTTATGGCGTGCTACTCGCAAATACAACATGCTATTAGCCACAGAAAATCGACGCAGGCATAAATACATGTCTTGGTGGATGTTGACATGGTTTATAGTGGATGATGACATGGCGTGTAGTGGGTTATGACATGGCGTGTTGAGAGGCAAGAGAAATCGTTAGTGGGTACCAATTATATAGTTTATATAAGCTTAATTGCAGAGTGGATGCAGTACGCGTGTGCATCATGGATTGTGTGTAACCCAGTGTGTCCAGCTTACTCCTCAGGGCGGGCGGTGCTGTTGTGGCTGTGGACGACATGACAGGACGGAAGCGGAGGCGCCTACAGCAGCAGGCCCGTCCCATCCCATCCCGTCCCGTCCTGTCAAGGCTGTACACACGACACGACACAGTGACCGTGCGTAACCCTTGGCTTGGCAGCAAGCCGCGTAAACTAGGCTGAAGCACCGCATGGCACACGTAACGCAGTAGGTCCCGCTTACTCCTCAGGGCGGGCGGTGGCTGTGGCTACGGACGACACGATGGGTGGGGAGCGGAGGAGGGAGGCCCCGTCCCGTCGTCCATTGTAATAATGATGGTGCACCGCGTGGCCACAGCGGCCTGCCCTCACCGCAGTTTGCTTCTCCCCGAAGCGAAGCCCGCGCTCGGGAGGCTGACGCGTCGTCCATGGAATTCTCTAGTGCGCAGCCCGCTGAATGGCACTTGCGTAACCGAGACCTTGCAGGTTACGCGCTTAGTCGACACCACCCACCGTGTCCCATGGCAACCGCGACGCTGGCGTGCGTAGCCCAGGCGGCCATCACTGTATTACACGTGTGGACGCCTGGGATACACGGCATGCTTTGATCAAAGGCATATGCTATGGTAAGTTGGTAACCCAACCGCGAGCCTTGTTGCTCCACGCATCCATCATGGTTCCTCGTGCGTAACCTGCCGGGCGCTGCCACCAAAAGGTATCGGTTACGCATTCCACTTCACCTACCGTCTCTTGATGTGCCCAACTTAGGAGGCCTCTTGACCCCTCTGTTCCATCTTGATGTGCGGGCCTGACACGGTGGAGTAGCAGCAAATACAAGACTATGATCTCGGGAGATCGTTGTAGGTAGGAAAAAGAAAGGAAAGGAAAAAACAACAAACTATATCATTGATATAGCTGCAAAGTTAATTACTTCATTGCATCTTCATGTATCTTGCAGGCCTCAATTTGCAGGCTCTTGCTGGCTGGAGTTGCTCTTATACTAAGTTCGCCATTTTTTGAAACACACCAGTACTAGAATATTTGCCGTTTCAAGAATTTGACTATCTATCCTAAATTTTCAGTTCATCCAAGCTAGCTATCACTACATTTACTATTAATTATACTATGCAACAACAAAGTCGTGTAACCAAAATTGTTGTACGATTGTACCACGGAAGCATATATCATGCATAACTATGTGGCTGAAGGTTACACAGACTGTGTGGCTGAAGGTTACATTTTCATCAGAACTGCAGTTGGCTTCATCAGTGTAGGTACGAACCATCTGACTGATTCAAACAGTCATCTGGAACCATTCTGTTACTTCAGGGTTATATCTCTCATGACGACATCAACACCATCCATTATGCTGTGCTTCCTCAGCAAGCATCTTCTAAAATCCAAATCGAAGTAGTATATATTGTTGATGTCGGCGAATCTGTCGGCTGACAACACAAAGCAGGAGAAGTCATTATGGGTCGCCAATATGATTGTGCCATTTAGGTGGGACATGCTGCTGCAGCTGATACCATCACCGTTATTGATGGGCTGGTCTCTGAGGACAAAGCTCACTGGGGTGTTGGTGGAAGTGTCTAAGTCCGGAGTGTAGAAGTCGTCGGACGATCCACAGAGGAAGAGCACCTGATCCTCCTATTTGATTGTGTGATTCTGCAGGCATGGTTTAAAACAATCCTCCATCTGCAGCCAGAACTTCCTGACGCTGGTGTGAGTACTGGTTTTCCACTCCTCGTCAATTCCAAGTTCACATACCGCTGCGGTCATGGGAACACCCGGCTCGGTGTGCTTGGTGTAGACAATGATAGTACATTTATTCTCAATACTGTTTGATATGACAAATCCATATTCAGCCTTGCCATGGATGCAATTGGGCAGGGGCGGCAGTTCGGTGTTCCAACCAGTTAGCGGGTTGACAATCACACCCTTAGCATTCTTTCTAATATCGATCCCGATAAGGAGGCCGCTGTCATAACCGGTAATCCTTCCACGAACAAGGGCAGGGAAATAGCCACACTTAGCCACCTTCTTGCCATCTAGAACCGGGATTTTTATGCATGCAGACCAGGTCCCATCCAACGTCTGAAACTGTAGGCATTCATCGTACTAGGACAACATGATCCAGGGCTGAAAGCATGTGTCAGCAATGGGATTGACAGCATCCTTCCAGTTCTTGCAGACAGCACGGAACCTGACGTAGTCTATAGCATCCCCAATTAGTTTGGAGATGGACAAGACTATCTACTTTTCAAGCAAAGCCCAGTGCCTATAGGTGGAATCCAATGTTTCCTGCAATATATTACTCGAATTAACTATACAAACAACACATATAAATCATGTAAACTGTTTTACAGCTTATGAAGTGCATGAATCAAAACATTTAAGCTGTTCAACAAAAAATCCAAATAATTGAAAACTTATCACAAGCCAGTTTGTGTTATAACCTTATACTGGGGTCCCTGAAAATCCAGAGATGCAGTTCCATTTTCCTGAACATTAAGAAATAACAACCATCAATTAACAGTTGAGATTTGTGATTTCAGCAATAATTTACAGAAATTACAAAACAAAGACTGAGACTATGCAGATAAGAACCTGGTGGAGTTGCTGTTCAGCCAATTCCTCAGTTCTAGTTGACTCACAAATGAGCAGAGCAATTTTAGCAAGAAGTTTTTGTACACTCTGATTGTTAGTTCTCTGAATTTCGTTGTCCAATTTAGTGATTAAACTGATCAAGAGACCAAAAGTCTCTGAGATCTGGTCCGAATTCGCAATTTTATGATCCTCAATCTTCTTGACAATTTGCGACTTCAACTGTTAATCAGACAATGATCTGTCAAGATCGGAAATATAAAAATACATTCTACTACATGTTTTTGATTATTACATTGTTTCATTCATGAAAGTACGGTCACACAGCAGCAAGGAAAACAAGTTGTGCAAAACTCACATCTGGTGGCAAATCGATATTGTCAATTGAGATATATGTCGTTGAATCTGTGCAGTGGAAATCTTGTGCATAACATGTACTGTTGACGTTTTTCAACTGCAATGCAAAAATTGAGATGAATCAAAATAGTGCAAAAATGCATTAGGCCAAAAAAAACAGCTAAGCATGAGTTGCAAAAGGACATAAAATAGAGAGTTACCTTTAGTTCTCCGAAAAGTCCAAATCAGAACAGATGATCTTTTTCAATCTGTTTCGTTTCCTTGTAGCTATCCCAAAATATAAAACGAGGTAGTTTAACACATTGTTTAATCTCCCTCCTGTTGACATTTCTTAACGCAATCACCTAAGAACGGGTTTGGAACCCATCCTGGTAACAGCGCTAGAAATGCTGGTTGGTAATTCTTAACGTTACAGGAATCTGCAAGCGTACGGATGTACCATTGTAGCATTTCCCCAAAGGAGTATTCCAAAGGGTATCGAATCCAAGGAAGGCATTGGTGGAATGACAAGATCAACTCTATTGCAATGAGAATAGATCATAGACGGAAATAAATCAGACACTCAAGTGCAGGGGTAAAATATGATAATAGGGGTAGTGTGATCACACACACACACTCTCTCTCTCTAAGGGGTCTTAGCCATAAGAGGCAACATACGAGTTAGTTCTAGGTTCTTATGTACTATACACATAAAGTTGGTTGGAACGAGTTAGATACACTAGCGTTGAAGAACATTGACTTAAGCACCCAGGTACCACGGGGAGATAACCTCCCGCGTTGCTTCCGCACAACTCCAGTTGTTATATTTTAGACTCCTACAGCTTATCTGAACGTGGGGGATTTCAGAGGGACCAACGGCTGTCATTACCGCGGCCTACCCCAAGACAAACCGTGGGATAAGCTCATAAGTAAGGTAGCTACGCAACCCAAGCACCATGCTTATGTTGTTAGCCGGACTTGACCGGCTCGGGCTATTGTGAACCAGGTCAAGCCACCAGATAAACCAGTCAATTACACCGAGTACCGTAGCTTAAGCAGACTTCATACAACGCAGTCATGTCATCTAATTAGATCAAACGTATTTGTGTTTCCTATGTCTGTTCAACTGGATCAAAGGGTCGTGTTCGCGAAAACACAAGCCTCTAACTTATGAACAAACACCAAAAACATATGAAAGTCACCCGTCAAGTGGATCGAAAGGCCTTGTTCATCAAGAACAGGAGCCTCTAAATGATGAACAGGTGAAGAACACATGAACAAATCACTCACGTATACTAACACAACTTTATATGAAATAGCTGAATAACTGATGTAGATCAAAGTCATACAAATGAAATAAGATACAAGATGACTCATACCTAGATCCCAAAGTAGACTTGGAACCTGAATTAGAACTACTCTAGCCTACCTCCTAGCCCTGAGACTAAAAGTGAGAGAGGTGTTGCAAGTGTGGATGTCTCATAAGTGAGCCCCCTCTCCTTCTATTTATAGGCCCGAGCACCGGCGAGGAATGGATGCAAACACCCCGGGAATGGCGCCTAGGACCAATAGGGAAGCACCACATGGAAGCCCCTGAGTGGCGGCCACAAGGTCGGTTCGGCCGACTTGTGGGGTCGGCCGACCCCCTGTGGGCCCCACTCGGGGTGTACTTCCTCCTGGAGGCTGTCCTGTGGGTCTTTAGGTCGGTTCCCAGTGTCCACCCTGTTTTGGCGCAATTTGCATGCCTTTGTGGGCCCATGGATCCATGTGACGTCCACGTGTCACACTCTGATTCGTCGGGGGTTGCTTCTCTTGGATTGCTTGCATGGCATGCATGCATGGCTCCCTAGTTGGCAGGTGTGCATGCATGGCATCCTTGTTGGCAGCCCACCTAGGATGAGGTGATGTGGCATGGACCATAGAAGGTGAGTTTGTCACTCTTTTCCTACTTATTTTCCTGCAATCAAATAATCTCCAAGGACAAGTGGAACTACATTATTCTTAACAAAATACATGTAAGAAATGCCTTATGCTCCTTTATTCATGAGTATATTGACGGCTAAAGTAGGAACTTAACAGCCGTCAACAACTCCCCCAAGCTAGCCTAGAGATTAAGGACTTAGGTTGGTTGATCAGGAGTTGCTACGATGTTGTACTCCTAGTGTATGACAAGATATAGCTAGGTACTCTATCAAGAGTTGAAGAAGTTGGCATTGATCTTACCTTACACTCGATTATATGGGGCGTGTAGCTTCACCTGCCTTGGGTGGTTGAAAGATAGAATGGTTGTATAAAGATTACCAATCACATGTACCTTGATCAGTTATCAATCCGGAGGTTTTGCAGGTTTTTCAAAAAGAAATCAAAGTTTCTCAAATGATACTCTCGGATCGCTCAATGTGTATGATTCCTCACCAAGGCATTGTTTTGCCTTCTTTCACTACCTGCTTCTAATAGGTTGATATGTGGAGCCGTAGGTAGGGAAAACATGTGGCATACCTGTTTCTCATGTATTGTCGAGTCGAAAACCGGATCCTTGGGAGAACAAGTCATACACCCTGATCAAGATGTGCAAAAGTGTGTGTATGGTGGATGGATAATGAACTCCTCTTTGCATGATTTTACTCTCCTCCTTTTCGAAATTTTTGAGACTTGGGCTTTGTCTCTTTATTCTCTTTTTTTATGCATGCCCTTGAGCATGTTTCTCTCTTTTTTTTACATAGCCCATAGTCCTTGCTGGATATTTTTGGAGGGAGAGTAATCATGGAACATGTGCGGAGCTTTATTTTGTGGAATGGATGGGAAATGGATGAAATGATGGTTGCTAACTTCCAGTGTAGAAGTTTCGCATATGGTGGTGTGTACGTGATCTTGATCATAGGAGTATGACAAGTTTACTCACCGAGGGTCACAACAATTCGACAAGACTCAATGAAGAAATCAAGTAGCATATGTGGAGGTTAACAAAAGCTAAGATCTACATATGGCCTTGGATAGGAATTTCTTATCATTGAGGAACTTATCATTTAAACATTTTTCAAAAGAAAACTCCGGATATCAAACATCACTTAGTACTAGCTCATAGCAACTCTATTGTACCATATCATATCTTGCAACAACTTAGGCAAAGATCATGCTTTTTGCTACCCACAAATTTCAAGCTCAGGTTCGATCATACTAGCCAACAAACTCAAAACTTGGATAGGATACTAAGCGGTAAACAAGGCATACAAGAGGAATAAACAGAGCAACTATTCAACATTTCAACCATGGAGAATAAGAACACTCTTACCGCGCATATGAAAACAAACTAATTTAAGAAAGCAAATAAATATTTTTGGTCTTTTTAACTTTTCAGATTTTTATGTGTTTTTAGCATATGGGGCTCTGAAAACAATAGAAGATACAAGTTACCTCAGAATGGGGGGTCCTCCCCCAAGCTAGCATCAGGCTCACTGCTGTGGAGGATGGTATCCCATCCACGCGTAGTAAGCCCTCTGCTCCTCCAGCTGTCGCAATTGTCTCTAGTACAGTTTAGACTCAAGGGAGTTGTCCGGATGGAGTTCACCTATGAGCTCGTATTTCGACAAAGCGCGAACAGAATGGAGCAAGGATATCTTGATTCCTTTTAGAGGTCGGAACTTTTATTGAATAGGATAACTTACCGATCTTACCTGTCGGCAAAGGGCTCTTTTGTTTTAGGTCTTCCAGAGCCAGACTATCTCCCACATTACTTACCTTAGTGTAGGGTCAGCCGCTCTTGGAGATGAGGGAGTCGGCTCCTTGTCCACCCTTTTCCACACCTTCTTGGTCGTCTGTGGTATACAAGGTGCAGGGAGTGGTGCCTTGGACTGGGACTTGGATTCCAATATGGTTTCTGTCCTGCACTCATTTGCTCTTGCTCTTGCTTCCAGAAATTCTTCATAAAGGCAATGAGGTTGTCCACTTGTGGTTGCGTAGTTTTACTTCTTTGGGCAGGAGTGCCCGTCCTAGGTGTGCCTTTAACCATTGAGCATTGTTCCTTACGTGGGCGGAATTCAAACCTTTCTTCCTTGCCATTGATGTGGAGACGGATTACTCCAGCGCCAACATCAATTTGTGCATCAACCGTGCTCAGGAATGGACGTCCCAGAATGAGTGGTACTTCGTTACCAATGTCCATGTCAAGTACTACAAAGTCCACTGGAATGAAGCAGTCTCATACCTTCACCGAAATGTCCTCGGGTAGCTGCAGCTGCAAGGAAGTTGGGGATAATTCCGTATAGTTGAGTTGGTCGAAAACTACCATTGGCATGATGCTAACACTAGCGCCAAGATCACAGAGAGCATGGTCGAATCTCTGTGTTCCAATTGTGCATGTGATCGTGGGGCACCATGGGTCCTTCTTCTTTTATGGAAGACGATTGAGTATAGCTGCGCTACACTCTTCTGTGAGTGTTGGGGATCAGGGTAAAAAACGTCTCCCTCGGAGCTTTCCAAGGAAACACGCAGCGGCTGTTTCAGGAATCCACCGGAAGTTCACGAGTTTTTCAATCAGTGAACAGGTCCGAGAGAGCTGTTTTCTTAGGATTGAGGAAAGTTTTCTGGAAAGCTAGATGGATGAATAAGACGTTACTTTATATTAGAATTTATTACTGACCTTCGGAGTTCCAAAGGAAGTACGAAACCACCCTTTTTCCTTGTATTCTCTGATGTTCAGAAGCCCGGATGTTCCAGGATTTCTTCCTCGAGGCGGAGAATCTGGGAAAGAATATGGGAATGAAGCAGCGGAGGAATGCAAGCCCGAAGCTGCTCATGGAGGATTTCCGAAGATGATGAGTCACCCCGAAGCAGCTCAAGGCAGATCTCCGAAGATCACCAGTATATTCTTGAGAACCGAGGCTGACCAAGTCAAAGGCGTAACAAAGAAGATCCAAGAAGACGTGAGAAGCTTGGCCACGGAAGAAGAAGGAAGCTAGAACACGGAAATGGCACACTTGTAAATCAAAAAGGATCTCCATGATTACCGCAGACTAATGTACCCTCAGCATTTCCGTGTATTCGTAACTTTACAAAGGGTAGTTTCGGAATGTAAAAGTGACCCTCGGGCACTATAAAAGGAGCCCCTCGGCCTCCGTGTAAAGGGATCAGCTTTTTCAGAGAGAATTCACAGGCTTTTGTCAGTTTGCTCTCACCTTTTGTCTGGAGATTCCTGAATTCCCAACATTGGCGCCCACCGTGGTCTTAGCCGTTAAAAACCCACGATGGTTCCACCGAAGAAAACCAAGAAGCCTACAACACAAGATTTTGAGAGCGAGGACAACCAAGAAAACACAGAACAAGGCCTCGTCCTTCACCCCAAAACCAACACTGCGCAAGATCCAGAACAAGTCCAGAATCCCCAATATAACGAGAAAGAGAAAGGCAAAGAGCCGGAAGAAATCCCCGAAGCCAGCAATGAACGCAATGAGCACGAAACGCCCGATGAAGAGTTACAAGCGGCCATAAAACAGATCCAAACTCTGAAAAGACAGAAGGAAAAAATAGCCTTGCAAATCAAGGCCAAGAAACAGGCCACAGACAAGCTACAAAGACTAGAGCAAGCAAAGAAGGAAATAATGCAACTTCAGAAAGAAATTGATGATTTGGCAGAAGGAGAGGATAATTCCTACAAGCAATTCACAACAGACCCAGAGTCTGCAACCAAGAACCAGCGAATCAAGCAAAGCCTCATTTCTCCAGAAAACACAGAGCACATAAACAACGGGATTGCCCAGTTCAACGACCTCAACTCTCCACTTTCTGTAGGCCTCCAAACAGCTCCATGGCCATCCAAATACAAGCCAGTCTCGCTTCCAAAGTTCAATGGCTTCGGCAATTCCAGACAGTTCCTGATGAGTTATGAAGCTGCAGTAGCTTCGGCAGGAGGAGATGATGTTGCTTTAGCAAAGTCCTTCATTATTGCATGCGAAGGCCCAGTGCTTAATTGGTACTCGCTCTTACCTCCACACTCAATATACAGCTGGCTTGATCTGAAATCCAAGTTCCTACAAGTCTTCCAAGCTTTCCACCATACAACTACAAGAACAGTAGACTTATATCAGTGCAAGCAGAAAGACAAAGAGCCGCTGGCAGAATTCGTGAGAAGATTCATGCAGCTAAAATCCCAAACTCCGGAAGCAGATGACAAAGCAACCATCCCAGCTCTTATAAGTGGTTTAATTCCGGGACAAACAACTGGTCACTTCAACAGGCTGAACCCCAAATCAATGGATGAATTATTCAAAGAATTGGAAAAGTATTGTAAATCTGATGAAGACCACAAAAGAAGAGTAGCGGAAAGGTACCAACAAAGGCAATCCCAGAAAGGCAACAACTGGAACGGGAATCAACCCATCATGAATGTACAAGATAGTTCATCAAACAATCCGCCACAATCTCAAGATTATCATGGCCAGAGTTCTCAGCGCGGTGGCCATTCCGGAAGAGGAAGAGGAAGGGGTCGAGGAAGAACACCTCCAAGACTCCAAAATCATGATAGCAGAGATCCACACTTTCAATGCATATATCATGGTAGGGGGCATAGCACGGAAGCATGCCCAGAAACTCAGAAGAACTTCCAAAGAATCCAAGATCAACAACGCGCAGCCCAGATAACTGCCGCACCACCCAAACAAGTCCAACACACTTATTGGCAACAACAACCCTTTTCTCAAACCCAGCCTTTTATCCAGCCACATCAAACGATGTGGCAACCTTCGCCACAGTTCTATCCACAAACCCATTTTCCACAACCGCAGCCTTCGCAACAATTTTTCCAACAAACTTCAATTCCACAAAACCAAACTCCACAACAAACTTTCCCTCAAACCCAAGCCATACAAGTCATCGAACAACCACAGCCGATTCAAGCAAAAGAAGCATTACCACCACCACCAGCCCAAGTCCCAAAGACCGAGCAAAATATTTCCCAAAACACTTCAAGGGCATTGCCATCCTTTGGCATGATCTTGCCAATAACCGGAGGCTCTTCTATGGAATTTGACACCAAGAAGCAAAGAAATGATTATTACAAACAGATCAATTTAATCATCGATGATGGTCCAGCAGCAAGACCAGAATGGGCGAAGGTTCCAATAACCTTCACTGAAGAGGATTTCAGGCTGAAATCGGCTTCCCACAATGACGCGATGGTCGTCGAAGCTAATGTTGCTGGCTGGGTCATAGGAAATGTCCTGATAGATAACGGAAGTTCAGCAGATATCATCTTCACCAGCACCTTCCAACGCATGGGCCTCGCTCCTCACATGCTAGCACCACCAGAGAAGCCATTAGTTGGTTTCGGTGGGAAACCTGTCAGATCCAGAGGAAAAATATCTCTACCAGTATCATTCGGAGATTTGGACAACACAAGAACAGAACACATCATGTTCGATGTTGTCGATATGTACTATCCCTATAATGCAATCTTTGGAAGAGGATTCATCAACAGATTCGACGCCACATTCAGGCAACTTTTCTTATGTATGAAAATTCCAGCTCCGCGCGGAGTAATCACTATCTTCGGAGATCAGGGTGAAGCAAGAAGAATAGAAAAAGGAAACACTCCTGGGCAACAAAACATCCATCATCTGGCAGATGATCAGGAAAGACAACAGCCATACTCCGAAGCAAAGAGGGATAAAGAGAAAATTGAAATAAGTGTTGATGGAGAAACAAAAAAAGTATTCCTAGCTGGCATGCCAGATAGAGCGGTAACAATCGGGGTAGACCTAAGCCCTCAAGAAGAAGAAGAGCTAATCTTTTTCCTGAATCAAAACAAGGATGTCTTCGCATGGTCAGCAAAAGACCTACAGGGTGTTGACAGAGACATCATTGAACACAAGCTTGACACAGATGAAAAGATTCATCCGAAGAAGCAAAAACTAAGGAAAATGTCAGAAGAAAAAGCAAAGGCAGTAGAGGCAGAAGTCCAAAGATTACAAGATGCTCAGGTCATCCGAGAAGTAATCTATCTAGTATGGCTAGCCAATACAGTACCGGTCAAGAAAAAGAACGGAAGATGGAGAATGTGTGTGGATTTCACGGACATAAACAAGGCTTGCAAAAAAGATGACTATCCTCTAGAAAGAGTGGACAGAGTGGTAGACGATGCTGCAAACAGCGAAATGCTGTCACTTCTGGACATGTTCTCTGGCTATCACCAAGTCAGGGTAAGAAAAGAAGACGAGGAAAAAACAAGTTTCATAACACCATTCGGAACATACTGTTTCGTGAGAATGCCAGAAGGCCTAAAGAACGCAGGATCCACATTCTCCAGAATGATAGCAATTGTGCTGCATTATCAGCTTCGAAGAAACATTCTAGCATATGTTGACAACATCATTGTCAAGAGCATCAGAAGAAGTGATCACATCAGAGATTTGGCAGAAACATTCGCAAACCTAAGAGCAGCCAACCTCAAACTGAACCCAGAAAAATGTGTATTTGGCATTCAGAAGGGAAAGGTTTTAGGATGCCTAGTATCAACAAAAGGCATTGAAGCCAACCCTGATAAAATCAGAGCAATTGTGGGAATGCAAGAACCAGCCTCGGTCAAGGATGTGCAAAAGTTAACAGGAAGAGTGGCAGCACTAAACAGATTTATTCACAGAGCAGCGGAAAGAAGTTTGCCATTTTTCCAGATCCTCCGAAGCTCCAAGAACTTTCAGTGGAGTCAAACCCAGAGCCAAGCATTCCAGGAACTCAAAGAATACTTGACAAACATGACAAAGCTGTGCCCACCAGAGCCAAAGTCACCTCTCCTCTTGTACCTCGCAGCTTCCAACTCAGCAGTAAGTGCAGTCCTTGTTCAAGAGAAAGAAGAAAACGGGAAGTTAAGACAAGTGCCAGTTTACTTCGCTTCTGAAGCTCTATCAGGATCAAAACTATTCTATTCAGAACTAGAGAAGATCGCCTACGCAGTTATCATGGCAGCAAGAAAACTCAGACATTATTTTGAAGGCCATCAGATTCGTGTCATCACGAACCAACCTCTTAACAACCTCTTCACAAACAAAGATGCAACTGGAAGAATCGCAAAGTGGGCCGCAGAATTGTCTGGATACGTGGTAGACTTCGAAAGAAGAAGTGCCATAAAATCCCAAGTCTTGGCTGATTTTGTCGTAGACTGGACTTCGCCAATCATGGAAAACAAAAGCTGCGAACAAGTGCCATGGGTAATCTATTGTGACGGAGCCTGGTGTGGGAATTTCAGCAATAGTAACATCACCCTCGGGTATCAAAATAAGGTACGCAGCAAGACTAGATTTCCCAGACAAAGCAGTCTCCACCAACAACACCACGGAATATGAAGCTTTGCTACTAGCACTAAGAAAGATGAAGGCCTTGGGTCAGCAAACTTTCATTGTTAAATCAGACTCCAAAGTAATTCAAGAACATGTGGAAAAGGAAAGCGAGGCAAGAAATCTGGAACTTGTCAAATATCTGAAGAAAGTTCGAGAAATGGAAAAATACTTCAAAGGCTATACTGTGCAACACATCCCAAGGGCTGAAAATGGCGAAGCAGACAGGCTAGCGAAAGCGGCTACCCAGAATCAACCCCTACCCCCAGATGTTTTCTTTGAAATCATCACTTCCCCGTCGGTAAAAGAGCAAGAGGAAAGAATGGTGAATGTCATAGAGGGCGCAGATTGGAGAGCCCAAATCATGGCATTTTTAAGAGACCATTATGAACCCTCGGACGAAAATGAATTAAACAGACTCAAGCAAAGGGCAAGGGGCTATGCAATAGTAGATGGAGAGTTGTACAAATCTGGAGTTTCCGAACCCTGGCTAAGATGCATAACCTCAGAAAAAGGAAAGGAACTTCTGGCAGAAATTCATAACGGATTCTGCAGAGCTCATATCGGTGCAAGAGCACTCGCAGGGAAGGCAGTGAAACAAGGATTCTTTTGGCCGTCTATGATTGTTGATGCGAGAAAATTGATTCAAGAATGTGAGGCATGCCAAAAAACAGCAAGTCATCAAAAAGCACCTTCGCTCCCAATTCAACTCATTTCACCATCATGGCCACTACAAAGATGGGGGATGGATTTAGTGGGACCACTACCCACAGCTCAAGGCAATTGCAAATTCGCAGCAGTAGCTATTGACTATTTCACAAAGTGGATTGAGGCAAAACCACTAGCAAATATCACTGCTACAACTGTTAAGATGTTCTTCTAGCAGAACATAGTTTGCAGATTTGGAGTTCCAAGGGAACTCACAGTGGACAATGGAAAGCAATTTGACTGCTACACTTTCAAGGAATTCTGCAGAACCATAGGTACAGATGTCAAGTTTTCCTCAGTCTATCATCCTCAATCAAACGGGGCAGTGGAAAGGGCAAATGGAATCATATTCACGGGTGTCAAGAAGTGCTTATTCGATCAGAAGAAAGGCAAATGGGTCGATGAGCTACCTAGAGTCATCTGGTCTCACAACACAACCACATCAAGGGCTACGGGGTTCACACCTTTTCGTCTGCTATACGGTCCTGAGGCCATGACCCTAGAAGAAATCAAGAATGAAAGCATTAGAGCAAGCAAAAAAGCTGAAGATTCTCAAGAAAAAGAGAAATTAGAGAAAGATATGATCGAGCTAGACATCCTGGAAGCATCCCAAAACTTAGAGAAATACCAGCAGGAAACCAGAAAGTGGAAAGACAAGAAAATTGTAAGGAAGGAAATCAGAGTCGGAGACCTGGTCATCAAAAAGAAAAAGAATTGGGAAAATCCAGGGAAGCTGCAAGAAACTTGGGAAGGACCATACATAGTGAAAGAAAGCAACAGGCCCGGTTCTTTCCGTCTAACTGATGAGCTGGGAATGGAACTACCACATTCATGGAACGTAGAAAGCTTGAAAAGGTACTATCCTTAAGAAAATGTAGAATTCTATCTAGTTCGCGTTTAAATTTAAAAAAATTGTAAAAAACCCCGGTCTATGGATCTATAAACAGGACGAGGAAGAAAAAATAGGTTTACTTTTCCACAATTTTACTTTACCTAAAGGGACCGTTCTCTTTTCCTTGCAAGGGGAACTCCACCATGGAGGCAAGGTTTTTAATGAGGCGGGTCTCGTGTAAATTTCCTTTCTATCCATAATGAAAGAAGTTTTCCCCTAAATTTCCTGCATTCATGTTGATATCATTTCTTTATTATTACAAAATACAAATACTTGAAGGCCAAGAGCCACATCTAAAAAACCCGTGATTATCCAAGAAAATCACGAGGGCCGAGGCAATAGAGAACTTGTGGCCTTATTCCAAAAAAACCCGTGATTATCTAAGAGAATCACGAGGGCCGAGGCAACAGAGAAGTTGCGGCCTTATTCCAAAAACCCGTGATTGTCCAAGAGAATCACGAGGGCCGAGGCAACAAAAAAGTTGCGACCTTATTCCAAAAAACCCGTGATTATCCAAGAGAATCACGAGGGCCGAGGCAACAGAGAAGTTGCGGCCTTATTCCAAAAACCCGTGATTATCCAAGAAAATCACGAGGGCCGAGGCAACAGAGAAGTTGCGGCCTTATTCCAAGAAACCATGTGAAAGTCCAAGAAAAATTCGCAAAGTCAAGGCAGCAGAAGAATGCGGCCATGTTCCAAAGAATTCGCAAGGTGTGTTGAACACAACCAAGAGTTGTCATATCAACACATTCTTCCACCTTAAGTCCATAAAACTATATACAAAGTTTTATCAACTTATTTATAGAAGATCTTTTCTAAAAACGTTCAAGTAAGCTTCAAAATGTTTACCCTTTTGGAAAAGGACAACAATCCCTCGTGCTACGAAGCGCAAGGTAGGGAGGGTGACGTTTTTTACAAAAACTTTTCACTAAAGTTGCTTTTTCGCATCACAAGGGATAGCGTCTCTTTACAATAAACTCTCATAATGCAAAAGATCAGAGCATAAAGGGAGCTCTAGTACATGGCCAGGTTTCGACCCTCGCTGTTCAGCGATATCACAAACATAAGCAAAATCGTCATCCACAGCTAAGGGGCTGATGGGCTCCGTCTTCACGAAGCCGGACGTGCTTCCTTCAAGCGTCGCCACAGCAAAATCATCCCGAGAAGTAAAAAACCAGCCAAGAGGAAAGCTATGCATTGAAAAGTACTCGCAACAGAACATCCAAAAATCTCTGAAGGATTTTTCAGGAAAAGCTTCTTTGTACAGGCGCCAGGAAGCACCACTGGCCATCAAACGTTGATAATACATACGAACGGGGATGACATCCTACGCAGGCCCTCCTTCAAGGACCTGTGCGGGAATAATGTGTTACAAATCTTTTACAAGTTGTTTCAAATCAGGGACGTCCTAAATCCTAGACCTGCTCTGATTCTGTTGGAGCCGTGTCAGGATCAGCAACGTTTGCATCTTCGGCACTTTTTTCACCAGTCTCAGCAGTAGCAGCTCCGGAACTTTGCTCCAACGCCGCTTGAAGCTCTTCTTGGGCCTCGTCCTCCAAAATCTAAAAGGCAAAACAAGAAGATAACTATAGATAAACAACGACACAAGCAGATAAAGAAGCCAAGTCACACTCAAAGAATATCAAGAAGAAGAAAAATACCTTCGCAAGCTTCGCATGTGCAATTTCCTTGGCTAATTCTTTGCCGCCAGCCATCCAGAACTTCTTGACAAAATTCTTCTTAATGTTCTTCACATCCTCGTTTGCACGAATTCTAGAAACACTTGACGCCTCAGGAAATTCAAGACCAGAAGAGCAAAATTTCCCAAGATCTGCACAGTCCTTTATCTCCAACAATTTTAGAAGACTCTCGGTGCAAAACGTAGCAGCAAAATCATTGGCGGAACCAATGAGCTCAGGAAGACTTCAAATTCTTCAACAAGCCAATTAATGATTGCCACTGGATCTTCCACATCAGGACAAGGATTTGGCCTAGCACCATATTCTCCGAGAGCCTCGCTGTATTTCTCAAACAAAAACTCAAAGTTATTCTTAATCTTCTTTTCTCCATCCCGCATAATTTTTAGTTGCTCAGCAAAATCTTTCTCCAGGGAAATAATCCTAAGATCTTTTTCGCTGTTGGCCTTGGCAAGATCTACATTCCACTTCGCAGCCTCGGCATTCTTACTCTTAAGCTCTGAAATTTGATTAGCGTCACGCTCAATCGTTTTCCGTATTCTTCAATAATCTTCAAGTCATCTTCGCGAGACTTCTGAAGCTTCGCGTGTTCAATTTCCAAACTTTTGTAAGCATCATCAGCATGTTTTCTACTCTCTTTAGCAAGCTCCACCATCTCCTTCAGAGTCTTGTTATGAACCTCTAATTCTTCAGAAAGTTTCTTCGAAGAGGCCAAATCTCTTTCAAGATTAAGAATCTTGCCTTGAAATGAAAGAGCATGGTTCTGATCAGCACGAGTCTTTTTAGAAGAAATTTTGCCAGCTATTACGGATTTTAGTCCGAGAGTGGTGCTGATCATCGATAAATCTCTGGCAAGAAGCTTCCGAAGTGCTTCTTCAAAAACTGCAAGCAGCAAAAGACAAAGTAAGCAAAACTAAGATAGAACAAAGAAAAAATGAACACAAGACAAAACCAACATACCTGCGGGGTCAAAATAGTTACCAACTTCTTCGTGCGCGGATGTCACGATCGCGTGGGCATCATCTTGAACCATCTCAATCCAAGACTCTGGAAGTTTCTCTAAGTCCTGAAGAGAGAAAGGTGGCTTCTTCGAAGCTTCACCTCCGGATGAACTAGCGAAGGAAACAAGCGATCCTGGAGCATTCCACAGCATTTCAAAGCTATAAGGATCATCGTCTCTCCCAATCCCAGCACCACCAACGAACATTAACTTACCCTTCAGGTTCGTTCCAAAGGCTTGGTTATATCCATAGGTTTCGGCCGAAACTTCTCCATCCTCAGGAATATCTTGACGACCTAGAATAAGAAGTGGAAAGTGAGCAGGACCTCGCTGCACGGTTTTGTCAAGATCAGCCATAAATTTAAGAGAAGCATCACCGTCATTTGCCCTGTCTTCCGAGAGAACAATTCCCTTTTCCAAGGAAGAAGCTTCGGAGACTTTGGACGCATCTGGTTTTCCAGCATCCACGGGTTCTTTATCTGAAAGAGATTCAATATCAACAAAAGTATTCTCTGAGGAAGGAGAGCACACCACACGGCCCGGAATCACCTCACAGCAAGGCAGAAAATCACATGTTTTCTGATTGTCATCATCATCATCAGACAAGGCAGAAGCAACCCGAGCACGAGGCCTCGAGGAGATAACCTTTTTATTCCCCTTTTTCATCTTTAAATCAGCCAAAGCAGCTGCTGCATTTCTCTCAGCTTCGGAACTGTGAGGCGGTGAAGATACACTCCCGGAGGCTACTTTTCTCTTCTTGGAAGTTTCCAGAGTTTTTGTCTTTTCAGAAGTCTTGCCAGCTGCAGATGGTTTCTCAGAAATTGCCAAAACTTTAGGACTCTTTCTCTTCCGGGACTTCGCAGGAGCCCCGATAGCAACTGACCCAGTGACGCCGGGTGCCTGCATCAACCTCTTCGGGCCAGGAGGCCTTGGCCGAAGGGCTGGATCTGCGCCAAGTTCTGAGAAAACGTGATTCACGCGACGTTTATGCTTCACGATGTTCTTGAACTGCTTGTACTCACTCAGTTAGCATTTCCCGACCATGTCGACCACCAATTCTTCAACAAGAAAGATAAAATCATCCAAGGTCTGACCTTTGGAAAGGCGAAGATCGAATCTCGGAAAAGGAACAGGGCATGAAGCCCAATCCACAGAAAGATAGACAATCTTCTTGGATTGCCACCCATAAGATAATGGCCATACACTGGCGGCAACGTATTCCTCAATCACATCTCTTCCTCCAAGAATGGTACAGGCAAAGTAGAACTTGTCTTCACCCTTCTTAAAGCCTTCGGATTTCCTGCTGAAGGAAGCTGTGGAAACAGCGATCATTGGCCCGATGGGCGTGAAGAAAGGGTTTAGAGGGCCAGCAAGCCCCATCTCTTTCGACATGTCAACCTTGACATAAAACCAAAACTTCTGCCAGTCATCGGCCCACTTCTCATTATTGCAAGGAGCTAGTTGAATTCTCTCAATCTTCTGACTAGCATTCTTCCGATGTGTGTTAAAAGTGCTGCAGCCATAATGAGCTTCATACAAGTTGCCGTCATCAAGTTTTATAATCTTTCGCTGAATGTGAAGCTCAAAAAGCCGAGCAAAAACATCAGCACTTATATGACCTTCGAAAGTTTTTTGGATCCAGAAAAACTTGGATAACTCCAAAAAAGAATTTGGGGTAAGATGATGCATCTTCACTTGAAATCGATTCAGGATCGCAGGAAGACGTTCGTCACATGGAAATCTGAGGCCGGCAGTAAAGAAGTCTCTAAAAACGACTATCTCATCAGATGGATGTTTAGGAATTTCTTCACTCGTAGGCGCTCGGCCACAACCAGGAGGAAAGAATTTTGCATCCTCAAAATCCTTGATTAGCTCAGGAGTCACCGAAGATTTTCCAAAAACAAAAGTCGGAGGATACGCCACCTTCGGAGGCATCAACTCTTCCATCTCAACTTCAACTTGGGAAATGTCTTCTTCACTTCCTGAATCCTCGCCTGAGTTCACCTCTCCTTCCTCAACAGTCGTATCTACAAGACCCGGAACCAAAGGAGCGCTGCTTGAAGCGGGAGTTTTAGTAGTTTGCGGAGCTTCAGAACCCAGGGCGGCAGCCTGGGCAATTTCTTCCTCCGTCATCAGCTTAGTAGTATGCCTAACTCGAGCCACCTAAAACCAAGAAATAACGGAAAAAGTATAAAGACATCTATCCTACAAAATCAAAGGGCAAAAGCTAAAGAAATAAGGAATTTAGAAGATTACCTTCGGAGAAGAAGAAGAGCAGAGCTCAGAATGCAAACCGCCGAGAGAACCTTCGGAAGAATTCGAGAAGAAATCCAAGAAGGTTCAAAAGCATCCAAACGGTGAAAATCAAAAGTCACCGCAGGCCCCCTATTTATAGGAACGAATAGATGCGTCGAGTAGACGCCTCGATAAACGAACCGCCACCCTATAGAGAGCCGACGCGTGTCACCTCCGACGCCCGAGGGTGACGTTTTTACCCAATCCTGAGAAACTTTTTTCATGGAAACGAGTCGTCGGAGTCAACCCGCTTCCCCGAGGGGCTACTGTTGGGGATTAGGGTAAAAAACATCTCCCTCGGAGCTTTCTAAGGAAACACGTGTCGGCTGTTTCAGGAATCCAATGGAAGTTCACGAGTTTTTCAATCAGTGAACAGGTCCGAGAGAGCTGTTTTCTTAGGATTGAGGAAAGTTTTCTGGAAAGCTAGATGGATGAATAAGACGTTACTTTATATGAGAATTTATTACTGACCTTCAGAGTTCCAAAGGAAGTACGAAACCACCCTTTTTCCTTGTATTCTCTGATGTTCAGAAGCCCGGATGTTCCAGGATTGTTTCCTCGAGGCGGAGAATCTGGGAAAGAATATGGGAATGAAGCAGCGGAGGAATGCAAGCCCGAAGCTGCTCATGGAGGATTTCTGAAGATGATGAGTCACCCCGAAGCAGCTCAAGGCAGATCTCCGAAGATCACCAGTATATTCTTGAGAGCCGAGGCTGACCAAGTCAAATGCGTAACAAAGAAGATTCAAGAAGACGTGAGAAGCTTGGCCACGGAAGAAGAAGGAAGCTAGAACACGGAAATGGCACACTTGTAAATCAAAAAGGATCTCCGTGATTACCCTCAACATTTCCGTGTATTCGTAACTTTACAAAGGGTAGTTTCGGAATGTAAAAGTGACCCTCGAGCACTATAAAAGGAGCCCCTCGGCCTCCGTATAAAGGGATCAGCTTTTTCAGAGAGAATTCACAGGCTTTTGTCAGTTTGCTCTCACCTTTTGTCTGGAGATTCCTGAATTCCCAACAGTGAGCTTTACCACCTCTGAGGTGGGTAGAGCTCGCTTCTTGGTGAGGATATCCTTGAGGTAACGTGCGTATGTGGGTACACGCATTGCCTCAAGGAGTGCAACATTGATATATACCTTTTGAATCATGTCCACGAAACGAGTGAATTGTTCATCCACTGTTGTCTTCCTGTTTCGCTGAGGGAATGGCAATAAATTTGTTTCAATAAACTCAGGTTTATCTGCCCTGTCTTCAGGTGCGCTTGCTTGTGAGGGCTCCCTCATGCCAAGTGGTTCTCCATTGGGCTCTTCATCCCCTCTTGTGCTTTTCTTTGTTCCTGCATGGTTAGGATAGGGCGGATCGCGAGTGGTCTTACCCCCTCTCGTGACTACCGCTTTTGCATTTTCAACTGGTGGAACCATAGTGACTAATTGAGCCAACTGGGTTTCTATCATCTTATTAAAGCTCAACTGGTCTTTAAGAGCAGAAGAAAGGCTATCAATTTTAACATTAAGGCTCTCAAAAGCCTTATCATAGGCAGCTGTTTTCTTATTAAAACCTTCATTAATCTTAGCTTGCCTAAAGACTAGATCTTTCAAGGAAGGTTGGTTTGGGTTGAAAGAATTACCTTGATTACCTCCTTGATAATAAGGGCACGATTGATTCCACGTTTGACCTCCTTGTGGACGATAACTGTTGTTGTTGCCGTTCATGTACATCACATCGTCCTGAGTAGCAATGCAGTAATTCCCTGAAAGCCCAGTATTACCACATGCGAGCATCCATAGGTTGAGTAGTGGTGGCCATGGCGGCCTTCTCATTGGCTAGATCATCCATTCTCTTCATCATTAGGTCCATCTTGGCGTGCAACATATCCGCTTCCTTGACGGTATGTGTACCCCTTTGACGTGGCTGGAGTCGATCATCACTCCACCCTTGATTGGTAACCATCTTCTCAATCAGTGTAGTAGCTTCAGTAATAGTAAGAGAGAAGAAGGCCCCTCCAGCTGCAGCATCAATATGGTCTCGGGCTGTCGGATTCAGCCCATTATAGAAACTCTGAAGAATAAGCCAGTTGTCCATCCCATGATGAGGACAAGCTAGGATGTACTCCTAGAGTCTCTCCCAAGCTTCTGGGATAGTCTCATTTGCTGCTTGCTGGAAACTTGAAATTCGTCCCCGAAGGACATTGGTTTTGCCCAACGGAAAGAATTTCGCGAGGAATGCTGCGGAGCACTTTGCCCAAGTGTTAATCTCTGCACGGTTAGCATAGAACCACTGCTTCGCCTTTCCCAGGAGTGAGAAGGGAAACAGTCATAGACGAATACCATCTTCCTCCACTCCTCGTATAGTGAAGGTACTGCACAGTTCCAGGAACTGCTGTAGGTGGGCGCTCATGTCTTCATTAGACATGCCACAGAATAGGCTAGCCTGTACCATCATGATTAAGCCAGTCTTGATCTCGAAGTTTCCATTCCCAGTGTTGATCACAGGGCCTGTAGACACCTGGTCAGCAGAGGGAGCGGAGTACTCGCGAAGAGTCTTCTCGACAGGGTTGGCCATGGAAGTTGATGCGGATGGCACAAAGGAAGCTGGGTCGACTTCCGAATGTTCACGCAAAGGAGAGCCGAAATGAGTTCGTGCCTTCCTTACGAGTGACTCAGGATCTTCAGCAAAATTCGGCGGTAAGTCGAAACCAGTCATGCACTACCTGTCTTCATCATCAATAGACAAAGAAGACAATCCAAGTTAGCCTGCAATGAGAACTGTTTTATTCCTGTCATGATTATAAACATATGCAAAGTGTTGATATGTCATCCTTAAGCCTTCCTCGGCAACGGCGCCAGAAATGCTTGTTGATATTTCTTAACACAAACACCTAAGAACGGGTTTGGAACCCATCCTGGTAACAGCGCTAGAAATGCTAGTTGGTAATTCTTAACGTTACAGGAATCCGCAAGCGCACGGAAGTACCATTGTAGCATTTCCCCAAAGGAGTATTCCAAAGGGTATCGAATCCAAGGAAGGCATTGGTGGAATGACAAGATCAACTCTATTGCAATGAGTATAGATCATAGACGGAAGTAAATCAGACACTCAAGTGCAGGGGTAAAATATGATAATAGGGGTAGTGTGATCACACACACACTCACTCTCTCTCTAAGGGGTCTTAGGCATAGGAGGCAACATATGAGTTAGTTCTAGGTTCTTATGTACTATACACATAAAGCTGGTAGGAACGAGTTAGATACACTAGCGTTGAAGAACATTGACTTAAGCACCCAGGTACCACGGGGAGATAACCTCCCGTGTTGCTTCCGCACAACTCCGGTTGTTATATTTTAGACTCCTACAGCTTATCCGAATGTGGGGGATTTCAGAGGGACCAACGGCTGTCACTACCGCGGCCTACGCCAAGACAAACCGTGGGATAAGCTCATAAGTAAGGTAGCTACGCAACCCAAGCACCATGCTTACGTTGTTAGCCGGACTTGACCGGCCCGGGCTATTGTGACCTAGCTCAAGCCACCAGATAAACCAGCCAATTACACCGAGTATCGTAGCTTAAGCACAGACTTCATACAACGTAGTCATGTCATCTAATTAGATCAAACCAGGTTAGGTACACAAACGTATTCGTGTTTTCCTATGTCTGTTCATCTGGATCAAAGGGTCGTGTTCACGAAAAACACGAGCCTCTAACTTATGAACAAACACCAGAAACATATGAAAGTCACCCGTCAAGTGGATCGAAAGGCCTTGTTCATCAAGAACAGGAGCCTCTAAATGATGAACAGGTGAAGAACACATGAACAAATCACTCATGTATACTAACACAACTTTATATGAAATAGCTGAATAACTGAAGTAGATCAAAGTCATACAAATGAAATAAGATACAAGAGGACTCATACCTAGATCCCAAAGTAGACTTGGAACCTGAATTAGAACTACTCTAACCTACCTCCTAGCCTTGAGACTAATAGTGAGAGAGGTGTTGCAAGTGTGGATGTCTCATAAGTGAGCCCCCTCTCCTTCTATTTATAGGCCCGAGCACCGGTGAGGAATGGATGCAAACACCCCGGGAATGGCGCCTAGGACCAATAGGGAAGCGCCACGTGGAAGGCCCTGAGTGGCGGCCACAAGGTCGGTTCGGCCGACCTGTGGGGTCGGCCGACCCCCTGTGGGCCCTACTCGGGGTGTGCTTCCTTCTGGAGGCTGTCCTGTGGGTCCTTAGGTCGGTCCCCGGTGTCCACCCTGTTTTGGCGCGATTTGCATGCCTTTGTGGGCCCATGGATCCATGTGACGTCCACGTGTCACACTCTGATTCGTCGGGGGTTGCTTCTCTTGGATTGCTTGCATGGCATGCATGCATGGCTCCCTAGTTGGCAGGTGTGCATGCATGGCATCCTTGTTGGCAGCCCACCTAGGATGAGGTGATGTGGCATGGACCATAGAAGGTGAGTTTGTCACTCTTTTCCTGCTTATTTTTCTGCAATCAAATAATCTCCAACGACAAGTGGAACTACATTATTCTTAACTAAATACGTGTAAGAAATGCCTTATGCTCCTTTATTCATGAGTATATTGACGGCTAAAGTAGGCACTTAAAAGCCGTCAACACCTCCCATGTTCAAGCCAGTCCAGCAAATATAACTGCATAAACATCAGATGCATGAGCTACCATGATAACGATTTGATATGGATAGTCCTTAAACCAAAGAAATATGTTGACCCTTTCATGTAACAACTAAAATTTGGATCATTATAAATCTTTTCCTTTATATGCTTGGCACTGTTTTTTATATCTTCCAGTATGTAGCCAACCCAGTCATAGGACATTATACGAACCACGTCTTCGCAAATATGCAGCAATTTAGGGCTGACATTGTAAAGTGTGTCAGGAGCAAATATCCTGTCGGATAAAAGCAAAAGCCAACATGTAGCGAAAAGGTTATCATCATTGCCCTTATTGATCTCATTGAGTAATTTCATATGGGGGAATTCCTTTTCATTTTTTGATATACCCAGTTTTTCTCTGAACTTACGGACATTCTCTTGCCTGCCAGTTTGTGGTACAATTTTGTCCCCATTGGATGGTAGTCCGGTTAACCTAGCAAGACTTCTTTTGTTTACAGGTACACTTCCAGCAGAACCAAAATTAAAGCACATGTTTTCTTCATCAAAGTGGATCAGTATCCATGCTCCAAACTTTTCAAAGGAGTGATCAAGCTTCATTTGCAAATAAGCACCAAGTTTAAGATCATAAATTCTTTTTTCCTGGTTTGTATTCAGTTTTTTGTTGGCATTAATCACTGCATGTGGAGAGCACCTTGTTCTTACACGTACTTCCTTGTCCTGGCAAATACAACATATAGAATTATATATGGCAACAGCCAGATTACCAGAAAAAAGGAGTATTGCATGGAATCAGATAGTTTGAATCCGTACACTTGGGTCAAAACTGAGTATCAAGATGGTTGGATCTTGTCTTGGTTTTTTACTTGAGAGTTCTGAATCAGATACTGAAGTCTGAGTGACACACTTTCTAATTTTGCCTTTGGTGCGGTTTCTCGAATCCATCTTGGAGTCAGAACCTTTAAATACAACAAAAGGAACAATGCACCAATTAAAGTTAGGGAATGGGCCGACATGATGGGAATACAAAGATATAGGGATAATAAATTAAATACTTTGGTAAAATAACCTTTCAAGTGCCATGACAAGTAGCATCGATATTTTCGTGATGGATGTATTAACGACAACACTATGTTACAGATTTATGTCAGCAAATTGAACACCATAAAACCCCACTGAGACTGGCAATCCTAATTGGACAAACTTACTACATGGTTAAAAAATTTATTGACAAATCAATCAGAATATGAAGCTTTGCGCTTTTGAGTTATATGGCATGTACACTTCACCTTCTGTGACATTACCAAATTGCCCCACCGCAACCTGATGATGGCCACTATCTTCTACAAAGCAGCAGAATAAGCAATCAGACACTATGGTGCACTAACTTACAATAGAAAGGAAAAGGAACGCCGACAAGGCATAAACACAGAAAGTTCAGGATACCTTCAGCATCTGTGCGCAAATGATCCATTTCCACAGCAGTATCAAAGCTCCTATGGAGATCCCTAGCAAGTAGTAGAACTTTCCTATTCAGGGATAAAATAATCACAAAATAATACTTGTATCGGTACGCATTGGCAGTGCTCCTGCCTTTAATTTCAAAAAAAAAAGAGAACTAAATACTCGCCAAAATTGGTTACGACAACAAGAACAACTGCATTGGTAGCCAAAATTTCTAGTCATGCCTAGAATTAGGTTGGGCAAACATTGAAAGGCATCCAAACAAGTTCTGACCTACACTCGCCAAAACTACACGTACACAAGAACTAAATACTCAGAGAAGGCATGTGACTTACAGCGGCCGCGGAGGTGGCACCTTGCGGGCGTCCTCCTTCGTGACCTTCCGCGCCTCCTCCTTCTTCCGCTTAGTCTCCGGACTCGGTGACTTCGGCGCATCTTCCTCAGCGTCCGACGCGGACTTTGATCCCGTGTCGGTCGAGTCTTTCTCCAACTGAGGGGCGACCTTGCCCCTCTTCCTTTTCCCCTTCTTCTCCGACTCGAGCTTGGCGGTCTTTGAGGCATTGGCTTTGGAAGCCGGCTGCTTCCGAACAACGCTTCTTGTCCGCCGTGCCACTACCGACATCGCCATCGCTTGATCATCTGCGGCTACCTCCTTGTTGACGTCCGCCTCGACGGACGAGTCCGACGCATAACCCTCCATCAGGTCGGCAGGCGGCGCCCTGAAGTCCTCCTTTGCCCATAGCTTGAAATGGGGCTCCACGTATTGCCCCGCGACAACCTGATGATGGCCACTATCTTCTACAAAGCAGCAGAATAAGCAATCAGACACTATGGTGCATTAACTTACAATAGAAAGGAAAAGGAACGACGACAAGGCATAAACACAGAAAGTTCGGGATACCTTCAGCATCTCTGCTCAAATGATCCATTTCCACAGCAGTATCAAAGCTCCTATGGAGATCCCTGGCAAGTAGTAGAACTTTCCTTTTCAGGGATAAAATAATCACAAAATAGGCACCTTCTTCTTATATAATGTGGCAGTGCTCCTGCATTTAATTCCAAAAAAAAGAGAGAGAGCGCCTGCTTTGTTACGACAACAAGAACAACTGCATTGGTAGCCAAAAATTCTAGACATGCCTAGAATTAGGATGGGCAAACATTGAAAGGCATCCAAGAAAGTTCTGATTTCCTACACTCGCCAAAACTACGGGATGGAACTAAAAAAATGAAATGAAATCAAATCAAATCAAATCAAATGCTCGTGAATTGGGTGGGGGTGGTGGCGGGACGGAAGAGGTGGTGGGCTACCACACCCTCTGCCTCCCCATCATCCTGCCTACCCCGTCCCCGCTATATGCCGCCGCCGACTGGGGCCCCGCCTCTGCCGCTAACCTCGATCAGTACCAAAGTTCTTGAAATAAAGGCAACACGGATGTACAATACTGACGCAAGTTCTTAAATCATTGCTCCATAACAGAAACAATCCGAGCACCTCGAACCCAAGACAAAACTAGAAGAGCGCAAACCATCAGTTTCGATGTGAACGAGCAAGGACGTAGGGCCTGACCTGTGTGACGAAGAAACGAATCAATCGGCGCTGACAGCCACGACTGCCGCTTAACTGCTCAAGTCCTCCGAGGGGGTGGAAACTGGGAAACCAAGCAGACGGAATCCAAAAAGTCCAAAGCGGTCGCGGACTTTCAACCCCACGAAAATACGTTAATGAAAAGAAAAAAACTGGGCAAACTCGTCAGTTCCCACCCGCTACATGTGGGTCCTGGAATGCGGGCCCGGTGTCAGCCGTGGGAGGTATGATAGGCGACGCGAGCAACAGCCGAAGACGAGGAGTAGTAAACGGACCTTGTGGGCCCATGCCCGTGGCAACACTGAGATTAGCGGTTTGCACTTTCACATTCCATGTTGTGGTGTGGCCCACGTGTATCTAGCTCCGGGCGGTTTTCCAGCAATCGGATCTTAAAATCTCCCGATCGCTGTAGTAGCCTGTGCCATGTCCCGGCGAGCTGTGCACGTGTAACCCGACCACGTGGGGCAGCCATAGCTTGGGTTTCGTAATCGCCGAGCCGTGCACCGGAAAAATGTGAAATCCCTTCATGCGTAAACAAGGGGGAGCGCTAGCGTGTCACCCGACGACGCGGAGCAGGTGGTACGACCCCAACGTACAAATGCCAGCAAGCTGCGTAACCTAGGCTGAAGCACTGCGTGTGCGTCATGGATTATGCGTAACCCAGCGGGTCCAGCTTAATTGATCATCGTCGTGATGTCACAGACGTGGTAGGAGTAACTAATAACTAGGTGATACCCCGCGCGTTGCTGCGGGAATTTTTAAGCAAAATTTTAAGGTGAAATGTGAAAGTAGAAAGACCAAAACGATTACATGACGATATTTATCTGTAAACAATAATATATATGAAAGCATGTTAATTTTGTTGAGTGAGAACCATTCTTAAATGATTGATCCTACAGGTATTTCAACTGCGAGGATTTTATGGCATGCTACTCGCAAATACAACATGTTATTAGTCACAGAAAATCGACGAAGGCATAAATACATGTCTTGGTGGATGTTGACATGGTTTATAGTGGATGGTGACATGGCGTATAGTGGGTTATGACATGACGCGTTGAGAGGCAAGAGAAATCGGTAGTGTCGGTGTTTTAGACCGGCAAACCTACCAAGGGGGTACCCGAGGTAGTTGATTATGCGGTGGAGGATCGTGATCGGGAGACCGAGAACTCGAAGGTATGAGCAAGGACACGAGACACAAGATTTATACAGGTTCGGGCCGCCAAGGTGGCGAACCCTACGTCCTGTTTAGGGGATCAAGTATGACGCCCTGCGCTTGGTGTTGGGTGAGATGCCCTCCTAGGTACCCGACCCTCCTTTATATAGTCTAGGGGGCGGGTGCCTAGTCGGTTACAAGGTAGGAGTCCTAGTAGGATTACACAGAACGAGTCCTAGTAGGATTACATGGGAATTCTTGTAGGAGTCCGTCTTCATCCTTCCTCGTATAGGTACCCAGGGAGTATGCCCGACAAGCCCCCGAGCACATTGTAGTCGAGAGTAGTAGTTCGAGTAGTCTTGAAGCCTCTGCGAGTAGTTCTTGAGCGTCCTCGAGTACTGCTTGGAGAAGTCTTCAATAGTACTTGAACTGCCGCGAGGCTGGAAGGTGGTCCAGCTCATCAGTCTTGAAGTCGAGATTATATGGAAGTGCGATTGCAAAATCGCACTCCATATGGAGTAGCCCCCGAGCCTTAGGTTGAGTCGTAGACTAGCTGAGGGTCAATCTTGATTCCGAATCTTCCGTCTTGAAAAAATTGAATGATGGGTGTAGCATAGCAGCCCCCGAGCCTTGAAATGATTAGGTAATCAATCCAAGGGTCTTCAGTGTTCGTGAAAACCATCATCCGAGTACTCTTGCAGCGTGTAGCCCCCGAGATAAGAGAGCCGTATGAGCCACGTCGAGTAGTTGTTGGTACGGAACCTCCGAGCTTGAGAGCGAGCGAAGTCTGCTAGAGTTGTTCTAGAGTAGTAATTTGAATGCAGCCCCCGAGCTGGAGAGTTTCCGAGTAGTAATTTGGCGTCGAGCCGTAGAGCTTGAGAAGTAGCCGTGCCGTCAGAGCTGACTTTAGATGCGACCGAAGTCGACTTTAGATGCCGGCAGAGCGGACTTTTAGATGCGACTTGAAAAACCGAAGTCGACTTTAGTTGCCGCACGGAGCGGACTTTGAGGTGCGACTTAAAAATCGAAGTCGACTTTGGTTGCCGCACGGAGCGGACTTTGAGATGCAACTTGAAAACCAAAGTCGACTTTAGTTGCCGCACGGAGCAGACTTTGATATGCGACTATAGAAGTCGACTTTAGATTGCCGCGCGAAGCGGACTTTGATATGCGACTATAGAAGTCGACTTTAGATTGCCGCGCGAAGCGGACTTTAGATGCGACTATAGTAGTCGACTTTGTGCCACGCGGGGTGGACTTTAAGATGCAAAAAAAAGCACTTCCGGAATGCAAAATCGAACGAAAAATCAGAGAAAACGAATAGTTGTGCCACCGGAGCGGGCTTGAAGGTGGTTGCCGCCGGAGCAGGCTTAGGTGCGACTGTTAAAGTCGACTAGAGTACTTAGGGTACTAAGACCCATGGTTCGGAGCGCGAGTACTTAGGGTACTTAGACCCATGGTACGATGCGCGAGTATTTAGGGTACAAAACCCATGGTACAGAGCGTGAAGACCATGTGCAGCTAGGGACCATCGTTGCCAGGGCGCGAGGGCCACTTACAACTAGGTTCCATTGAAGCTTACACACGCAGTATGCCGCCGAAGCAGGCGAAGGTGCGACCGGAGTCGACTTTAAGTTGCCGCGCGGAGCGGACTTTAGAAGCTGCCTCCTTGGGATAGCCCCCGAGTTGATGAAGTAGGCTCGTGGTGACTTGATCGATATACCCCAAGAGTAGTCAGCAGAGTGTAGCCCTCGTGAAAAACCCGCCGAGAAGCGTACACCGATGAGTAGTCAGCATGTTGTCCTACATGATGAGGAGAACAAGTTGAGAAAAGAAAACAGTAATCATTTAAATAAATGACTTAGCTGTTGCTGCCTGGGCAGACTGTTAATGCGACCGGAGTCGAGTTGTGCCGCTGTAGCGGACTTGAGATTGTGCAGTTCTGAAAGGTAGTTCCCGTGTAGAAGCATGCACAGACGGGTAGTCCTTGGCGTGTTTGTCCTGCGCATGAAAGACAAGCCAAAGAGGAAAAACAATCATTTAAATAAATGACTTAGCTGTTGCCGCCAGGGCGGTCTTGTAGATGTAGCCGTGGCGGTCGGAGATGGAGCCGCGACGATTGTTGTCGAAGTTTGACCAGTCAGAGTTGATTCCGACTAGTTGTTGGGGCGTTTCTATCGTTCTCGACTAGTTTGGAAAACTAGTCAAGATGAGTGGTCGACTCGATGCGACCGGAAGACGATGTCGCGGCAGTGTGCGGCGTACTCGAAGTAGAGCCGGTGTTGCCGCGAGACAAGTAGTCGCGACGCACGGCGTGACTGAAGTAGAGCCAGTGCGACCGGACAACAAGTCGAGCGGCGGCGCATGGAGTAGTCGAGCCGCGAGACGGAGCGACCGGGCGCACGGCGAGAGCCAGTGCGACCGACCGACGAGAAGTCGAGCGGCGAGACGGCGCGTGGTCGATGACGAGCCGCGCGAGGAGCCGAGGCACCCGATCGCACAGCAGAGGCGAAGTAGTCGACGACGAGCCGCGCGACGAGCCGAGGCACCCGATCGCACGGCGTAGGTGAAGTAGTCGACGACGAGCCGCGCGACGTGCCGAGGCACCCGGACGCGCGGCGTACGTGAAGTAGTCGACGACAAGCCGCGCGACGTTCCGAGGCACCCGGACGCGCGGCGTAGGCGAAGTAGTCGACGACGAGCCTGCGCGAGGCAAAGTAGTCGACGATGAGCTGCGCCACGAGCCGTGCGACGTGCCGCGCGACGTGCCGAGGCACCCGGACGCGCGGCATAGCCGAAGTAGTCGACGACGAGCCGCGCGACGTGCCGAGGCACCCGGACGCGCGGTGTAGGTGAAGTAGTTGACGACGAGCCGCGCGACGTGCCGAGGCACCCGGACGCACGGCATAGGCGAAGTAGTCGGCGACGAGCCGAGGCACCCGATCGCACGACGTAGGTGAAGTAGTCGACGACGAGCCGTGCGACATGCCGAGGCACCCGGACGCGCGGCATAGGCGAAGTAGTCGACAACGAGCCGCGCGACCAGCCGAGGCACCCGATCGCACGGCGTAGGTGAAGTAGTCGACGACGAGCCGCGCGAGGCAAAGTAGTCGACGACGAGCTGCGCGACGAGCCGCGCGACGTGCCGAGGCACCCGGACGCGCGGCATAGCTGAGCGTGTTCTGCCGACGCGCGAACAGAGTACGGAAATCGATTCCGTTTTTCGACAGAACTCGGCGACTTGCTTTGCATTGCGACTTGACTTGCTTGTCGTCGAGTAGATTGCTTTTGATGATGAAAAGGTCCTTCGAATTCGCCCGGTGGTGATGATCACCCCTACCTGGCGCGCTAGCTGTCGGTGTTTTAGACCGGCAAACCTACCAAGAGGGTACCGGAGGTAGTTGATTATGCGGTGGAGGATCGTGATCGGGAGACCGAGAACTCGAAGGTATGCGCATGGACACGAGACACAAGATTTATACAAGTTCGGGCCGCCAAGGTGGCAAACCCTACGTCCTGTTTAGGGGATCAAGTATGGCGTCCTGCGCTTGGTGTTGGGTGAGATGCTCTCCTAGGTACCCGGCCCTCCTTTATATAGTCCAGGGGGCGGGTGTCTAGTCGGTTACAAGGTAGGAGTCCTAGTAGGATTACACGGAACGAATCCTAGTAGGATTACATGGGAATTCTAGTAGGAGTCCGTCTTCATCCTTCCTCGTATAGGTACCCGGGGAGTATACCCGACAGTTAGTGGGTACCAATTATATAGTTTATATAAGCTTAATTGCAGAGTGGATGCAGTACGCGTGTGCGTCATGGATTGTGCGTAAGCTAGCGTGACCAGCTTACTCCTCGGGGCGGGCGGCACTGTTGTGGCTGTGGACGACACGACGGGACGGGAGCGGAGGCGCCTGCAGCAGCAGACCCATCCCGTCAAGGTTGTACACACGACATGACACAGTGACCGTGCGTAACCCTTGGCTTGGCAGCAAGCCGCGTAACCTAGGCTGAAGCACCGCTTGGCACACGTAACGCAGCGGGTCTAGCTTACTCCTCGGGGCGGGCGGCGGCTGTGGCTGCGGACGACACGACAGGAGGGGAGCAGAGGAGGGAGGCCCCGTCCCGTCGTCCATCGTAATAATGATGGTGCACCGTGTGGCCCACAGCGGCCTGCCCTCGCCGCAGTTTGCTTCTCCCCGAAGCGAAGCCTGCGCCCGGGAGGCTGACGCGTCGTACATGGAACTAGGTGATACCCCGCGCGTTGCCGCGGGAATTTTTAAACAAAATTTTAAGGTGAAATGTGAAAATATAAATACCAAAATGATTACATGGTGATATTCATATGTAAACAAATTATATATGAAAGTATGTTAATTTTGTTAAAAGAGAACCATTTTTAAATGATTGATCCTACATGTATTTCAACTGTGAGAATTTTATGGCTTGCTACTCGCAAATACAACATGTTATTAGTTACAGAAAATCGACGAAGACATCAATATATGATTTCATAGATGTTGACATGGCTTGGTGGATGTTGACATGGCTTATAGTGACATGGCGTGTAGTGGGTTATGACATGGGGCGTTGAGAGGCAAGAGAAATCGTTAGTGGGTACCAATTATATAGTTTATATAGATTCTCTAGTGCGCAGCCTGCTGAATGGCACCTGCGTAACCGAGACCTTGCAGGTTACGCGCTTAGTCGACACCACCCGCCGTGTCCCGCGGCAACCGCGATGCTAGCGTGCGTAGCCCAGGCGGCCATCATTGTAACCTGCACCGCCTCGGTTACACGCGTGGACACCTGGGATACACGACATGCTTTGATCAAAGGCATATGCTATGGTAACCCAACCGCGAGCCATGTTGCTCCACGCAACCATCATGGTTCCTCGTGCGTAACCTGCCGGGCGCTGCCACCAAAAGGTATTGGTTACGCATTCCACTTCACCTGCCATCTCTTGATGTGCCCAGGCCTCTTGACCCCTCTATTCCCTCTTGATGTGCGGGCCTGACACGGTGGAGTAGCACATTTCATTGATATAGCAGCAAATACAAGACTACGATCCCGGGAGATTGTTGTAGGTAGGAAAAAGAAAGAAAAGGAAAAAAAACCAAACTATATCAATGAACCACCCGACGAATTATGATCTAGATTTTTTTGTAAGAAACATCCCTAATAGATTTGTCTCTCTATTTTCCATCCATCTCTGTAATTAGTTTTACAATTAAATCATGTTTAGTCTTCCTAATCTTCAATTTACAATTGCTACAGTAAATTTTCAAAAATTTCGTGACGAACTAAACAAAGCATTATTTGGAAACTATATATTTTTCTTCGAAATTTTACTTTGCACAAAAGTCAAAACGAGTGTCAGGCTGCTTGCACTAGCTTTGTTGGATTGTCTTCTTGTCCTTTTATCTGCGTTGCTGGGTGTTTCCCCTTCCTTTTTCACCGGTGGTGTCTGTCCGCCTTCGGCCTAGCGCGGGCCTTTCCTGCTTCTCCCCTCCCAATGCCCCCACAGTTACCCACTGCTCTATCTCCATCGAAGCCAAGAAGAATTCAAGAGGCGTTCGTGGTCGTCGGCGACGGCGGCGGCTCATTTCTTGGGAGTGGGCTGCTGATTTCTTGTTCATCGGCGCCGATTTGTTCGTCCTCAAAGGCACAAGCCAGGTTAGGTTTTGCTCGTTCATTTGGGGACGAATGGCTTAGTTCTGCGACTTTTATTTGAGTTGGGTTTGAGATTCAGAACTTGCTGCTGTTCATTTGGGTTGTCAGAGACGACCAGCGGTGATATTTGGTGAGAATGGTTCAATCTAACTCAAACACGGAAGGAATCCCTGGTATGTAGCTATTTTTTTGTATCTATGCCTTCGTCTATGGGATTATGAATTGCCATTGGTTGATTGGTTCATTGTTGCACTTGAAGATACTGTTCACCAGTTGCATCTACCAAGGGACTCAAGTCTTGACATTGCAGTGGTTCATCCTGGCAAAGATGCAAAAGGTACTTATTGACAAGTAAATTCTATATAATTTCATGTGTTGATTGAAAGGGTCAAATCATGTAGTGAGTGTGCCCATTCAAGATTGAGGTTGGTCAAATTTATTTTGTTTTGACTATCAGCTATTCACGTGCCTAAACCATAAACAGGCTAAAATTCATATAGTATCATATAACTATTTTCTTATTTCTTGTCTCTTTATACTCCCACATTGGGCTGCTCGGTCACGGGTTGTGTTGAACTTGCGTAACCGAGATCAATGCTACTTGCATGGTTCAAGAACACTTTCATAATTTATAGTAATTTTTATTTGTTATTATTCATTTCCATACTTATCTTCAGGGTCAGAGGTACCAATCTGTCTTTCCATAACTTGAATTGATTTATTGTTCGTCCTGTTGCTAAAGGTTCTGGCTCCAAGAAGAGATCAAGAAATGAAAGTGCCCAAAGAAAAAGAAAAAGGCTCACTGAGCCTTCAGATTCAAAATTAGACCCCTCAAACAAAAATGTAAAACAAGACACAGAGTGCATCTTCATATTCACAACCAACCCAATGGTGCGGATTCACACTATCTGATTCCATGCACAACTACTTTTTTTATGTTGATTAGACTGTTGCCATAAATAATTCTATATATTTGTATTTGCTAACAGAAGCATCAAAGGCTATCAACAAGGTGCTCTCCTCAGAAAATGATCAAATGTAACAATGACCTGCATCCCAGTTAGAGAAAAAGAATATGTGAAATTGGTTTTGGTGATTATTTGGAGTTGAAGCTTGAGCACACCTTTTTGCAGATTGGTGCATGGATGCTAATTCACTTTGATCTAGAAAACATGTGCTTTAATTTTGGTTGTGCTGGAAGTGTCCCTATAAACAAAAAGAGTCTTGCAAGGTTAACTGGATTGCCATCCACTGGGAAAAAAATTGAACCAAGCAAGAATGGCTGCGTCCATCAGTTCAAAGAAAAACTAGCTATACTCCAAAGCGAAAAGGGATTACCGGATGCTCATTTACTCGATGAGATCAAGAAGGGCAAAGATGATGATCTTTTTGTCACATGTTGGCTTTTGCTTTTATCTGACAAGATATTAGCTCCTGACACACTTAACAATGTCAGCCCTAAATTGCTGTATATTTGCCAAGATGTGACACATATAATGTCCTATGACTGGGTTGACTACATACTGGAAGATATTAAAAAAGTGCCAAGGATATAAAGGAAAAGATTGAGGGAGATCACAAAAGTAGCTATATAAAAGGATCAACATATTTACTTGGAGTAAGTAATATACACATCATATCGTAATCATGTTTCAGGAGTTATTTTTTCTATTTTGGTTGCTCATATATCTGCTGTTTATGCAGATATATTTGCTGGACTGGCTCGAACATGGGAGGAATATTGAACCATGTGCTGGACAACCTCGTTTTAAATTTTGGGATAGCTACAATGAAGTGAAACAGGTTGAAAAAGATCATCGATTGGGATATGGATTTTTCGGAAAACTAAAAGTAACTTTTGATTTTGTTTTTTTTCAACCTCATGATTTGCTGTTGTTTTGGCCTAATAATTTTTTGCATTTTTTTGATTCATCTCATTTTTACAATGTAGTTGAAAAATGTCAAGAATACTTGTTATGCACAAGATTTCCATTGCACAGATGTAACAACAAATGTTGATAGTACCCATGTGTCACCACAAGTGAGTTTTGCAAACCTTGTTTTCCTTGCTTCTATGAGACTGTACTTTTATGAATCAACAAAATACAAATGTACTACAAATCACCATACCAATATTGCGAAACATACCACCTTTATAAATATGTTATTAAAACATTGGATTTGAATTTTCTATAATATGTAGTACAATATAGTTTTATATTTCCGGTCTTGATCAATCATTGTCTTTTTACAGTTACTTTCACAAATTTTGGAGACTCTTGATCGTGCAAATGCACAAATTTTGGAGAATCTTGATCATTCAATTGCGAATTCAGCCAGCATGTTGCGGTTTATTGGTTCTTGCAAACAAATGATCAAGGATCATCAGGAGAAACTTGATAAGAGTACACAAAATCCTCTTACTGCTGGAATTGCATCGGCCATCAAGGCAAATGGAAACCGTTGTGAAAACTACAATAAATCAACTAGAACAGAGGAATTGTCTGAGCATCAACATCACCAAGTTCTGACATAAGATGCATAGTTTCAGTTGTCATTTTGCAGTGAGAAATTAGTTCAAAACTCCTAATTCCCAAGTGTTGCAGGAAGATGCAACATCAGATTCTCATGACTCCCACGCTATGGTAATAACACCGACTCTAATGGGGCTACTGAGTTCCTTTAAATTTTAAGTCAGACAAAATTGATAGCTTCCAGTTTTTAATGTCTATTGCAATGCAGTAGGCACGATCTGTTTTAATTCTGCTTCTAGTTCTGATTCTATGTTGAACTCAAATGATTTGATTCACATAGTTGAACTTATCTTACCAGAGAACTTTTAATCCCTTGCATTGGCACATAATCGAGATTGCTTGGTGAGACTAGACGGCTCTCCAAAGCATCCCCTTCAGGTTAGCATAGAGGATTGTGCTTCAAATGACCATTAGTGTTGCTTCACTAATAGTACGAGTTAACTTTTGATGATGCGAACAAGATTATAGGGAAATCATTCCGTTCAAAAGTTTATACGTTTATATGATCTCATCACTCGGTTCAAAAGATTATATGTTTGGCTTATGTAGGGAAATAGAAAAAAACCATGCATTGTGGAAGTGAACAAGATGCTTCATCCGTGGGCACCATTCAGCTTCATCATTCTGAGTTGCCTTGGAACAACCTCCTCATGGCTGCTACAGCATTGGTATCGGAACCATTTAATTCAGCTACAACTAATGTGTTGAGTGAAACTTACACAGTACTAACTGTTGATTGCGCGTTTAATCCCTTGCATGGGCACATAACCAAGGTTGCTTTTTTCGAATTCTAGGAACATACTAACACTCCTAGAAACCTGGAGGTACCACTAGGATGCTCTCCAAAGGATCCACTTCAGGTTAGCATAGAGGATTGTGCTTCAAATAATCATTAGTGTTTCTTCATTAATAGTACAAGTTAACTTTTTGATGATGCCCAGTACTTCCAAGATCATGTAATTAATAATTTTTTTACGAAGCTATTCCTTTATATCCATGAGCGCTAAAAAATGATTGAATGAAACGGGCATTAGGAAGTGGAGTTCCGGACGACCTAGCATTTGTTCAATACTAGCGCTGAAATTAAGAGCATAAAACTATCGGTTCAAATGATACGATTAGAAAATAGCAATCACAGATTGCAGATGTCTCTTGTTCTGTAGCAGCCTGTGTCTGCAATTCTGCAGCAGGAGCACGACATCATGTTTGCTGTTCCTTTTGTTTCTCGTTCTTGACGTGGAGTTTTGATCAGTTCTGCAGCAGCACATCTCGTTGAATAATTGATGTGCTTTATTGCTCTTGCATAAATCTCATCACTCAGTTCAAAAGCTTATATGTTTGGATTATGCAGGGAAATCAAGAAAGTACCACGTGTCGTGTAAGTGAAGAAGATGTTTCGTCTGTGGCCTGCATTCCGCCTCAAGATACTGAGTTGCCTGGGGAAAAACTCATCGTGGCTGCTGCAGAATTGGTATCTGAACCATTTAATTCAGCTGCAACTAATGTGTTCATTGAAACTTACGTAGCACTAACTGTTGATTGCGCGTTTTCAATTTTTTTGGTTATTTGCTGAAAAGCTTAAATGTATTGCTTCATAGACCGAGAGTAGATTGGAGAACCCAGAATGCACAAAACATGATGTCTCAACTAGTGACAAAGAGGTACATTAGCTGTTTTTAACACATTCTCATTCACCTGTGCCTAAAAATGTAGGCTCGTGATTAGCTGTTAAAACTGAGTGTCAATACGATACGCATCAGGATCAGAGAGGATCTTCATATTCACATCGCCAAGACGACGATGAAGAGGTGTATGACGTTTTGGATGAACGAAAGGAGAGTGAGGTTAGTATATATCTTTTGTATATGTTGGAGTATGGAATCTCAACAGGAAGAAGAATAGAAGGAAAAAATGACCATCCGCCCCCTCCCTTAAGCCTCTTTTTTCTTTATGTATAGGGAGGAGGTGGGTCTTTATTTTATTTCCATTGACAAAGTTTCAAATTACAAATAAGTCCTCAATTTTACAACAACTCCCTCATACCCCTTTATTAGCCTCTTTTATACATAAGGGGGTCCTAGCCTTAGGCCTTCTAAGGCGCACCCCCAACAGTATCCCCTCAACTATTCGGTCTTGGTCGGCACAACAAGACCTAATAGTTGCTCATGTTTAAAAGAGAACCAAATACAACAAACTCTGGTTGCAAGGAGCACCCTTGACAACCTACCCATGTGCGCCTCGGTAAAAACTCCATCCCAAAAACCCAATGGGAAAAAAAGGCATGGAGAAAAGAGCACGCACAATCTTGGGTTTACATATACCGACTCCAATTCATTTGCCTCCAAGTGACTTGAGCGACAGACTTTGATCTTCGAGCAGCTTCAATCTTTGCTTCAAGAGCTGATGTGGCTGAAGTACTCGTCGTTGTGCTAGCTGCAACATCTTCAAACTTTCTTACGAGCACCGGACAATGATGATGTACTGGTCCTCCAGTGCAGCCCCAGCCCCTCTTGGTCGATGTTCGTGAGAGGAGCTTCGCGTGTAGTAGTCGAAGTAGTCGAGGTGGAATCGCACTTGAAGTAGATGATGTTGTCGAAGTTGATGGCGCGGTACATATAGATGATGTTGTCGAAGTTGATGGCGAGGTACATGGCGATACCGAAGCTGACAATGATGACGAGGGTGAACCCCTTGAGTCGACGTAGTAGAAGATGTCAAGTTGAGGATGATGCCGAGTTGAGCTCCTCGAGCCGATGCAGCAGAAGACACGAAGTTGTGAAAGATGATGAGACTGAGCCCCTCTAGCGCCAAGCCTTGTCGAATCTGCAACTTAGGTTAGGTTGGCCCGACAGTCTTCACCTGAAAGAGGTTGTATGTATATAGTACAAAGAATAATGCAATCATCATTTCACATGAGCATCCTTAGATCCAGATCATATATGTAATGTCAAACATATGGTACTAGATGATTACTGTCATATCTCACAACTCTTCTTTGCTTCCACTATGTAATTTTAAATCCTGCAAGGTTAGAGGGATAAACAAGTGTAGGTTGAAATGAAAGTTAGCACAAGAATGAAATTTTCTTCTTTTTTTTGGATATAGCCGCAACATCATGTTGCCTCGTGGTTTTTCTGGGTAACCACACTCTTTTGGGATACGGCCGCAACTTCCCGTTGCATCCTGGCCTCGTGATTTTCTGGGTAACCACACTCTTTTGGGATATGGCCGCAACTTCCTGTTGCATCCTGACCTCGTGGTTTTCTGGGTAACCACTCTTTTGGGATATGACCGCAACTTCCCGTTGCATCCTGACCTCGTGGTTTTCTGGGTAACCACACTCATTTGGGATATGACCGCAACTTCCTGTTGCCTTTGGCTCAACTTGAAAAGTAAAACTGAAAATAACTCATGCAATGCAATGCTTTTGATGCATGCCTTGATGCAAATGACATGAATGAAATGTATGCATATGCAGAGATATATTTCATAGTTGGTCGTATCATCAAAATATAAAGGATCCAAGTGATTGATACTATCGCACGTGACAGAGTAGTATAGATTTGCCCATTCAAGAATTTGCATAGGCATACGAATCAAGATACGAAGGATCGAATTATCACTTGAAACATATATTGACAGACTGAAAATGGTTAAGTTTTTCTATGAGGGTTAGCTCAGATTAAGGTATTTTGACAACGGTAAAAAGTAGTAACAATGTTGCCCTGCAAAAGAAATATGTCCCTTGTTAGGAGGAAGGGGACGGAAGCAGTTACCTTGTTTGTTGATGAAGGCTAAAGTCATAGATAGAGCTAGTGCTTTTTGAGAACCATTATAGTGAGTGACCAACGATTGATGAATGCCAATAGAGGTGATTTCAATAGATGATGATATCCACATGCTGAGAATGTCCAAATGTGCAGAATGTCTATATGGTATATTATGTGATGAAAACCATGGCACTATGAAAACCAATATGTCATGCACTAATTTTTTTAACTTAGGAGATGAAAACTACCATACCTGCCAAGGAAAAGACAAAAGTCTAGTATATACGGGTTAGTCTTGAGAAGGTGCAGAGATACTTACGGTGATGAGGTCCTGCAAGAGAAGGTATTTTGAATTATATGATATAATAATTTGTATTTTTGGAAGAATGTCTCAATCAGAGGTCACATGCTTCATCTAACATCGGTATATTATCAACACAAATGAACAAATAAGTCGACAAAAGTTTGATCGAAAACTTTTGTGGACTTACTTTCAACTTTAGTCGATATAGAAACTCTTGGTTGCTTTCGACTATTAAATTTGGACATAGTCTTATAAAGTATACAACATTACATTGAAAATAGGTCACAGTTTGAATATGGTAGTGACATGTTGGTAAAAGTCAAGTAGCTAGATGTGTGAATAGTGCAAGAGTAATCACATGATTAACAGAGTAGCCTTTGTCGGTAAAGCAATAGTGGCATTAGTGAAGTGTTGCAAGTTAAGAGGATTTTCTGAAGGGTAAAAAAGAGTTTTCATGAGTAGCCCCTCTAGGGCTCTTGAAGTAGTACATAGGAAACACCTAGTTTCAACAAGTACCTTCCGCTCATGCTACTTATGGTTCATATTTAATATACCAGGCTTATTGTAACAAAAATTTGGTTATGATGGAGATAGCATAAACCATTCAAGTGAGAGGTTTTGAACTTAGAAATGGTTTGTAGATACTTACAAAGTGATTGTGATATCCAGAGGCATGATGGTGGTGTTACCTTGTTAAGCAACCAATATAACTTTGCAAGCTTCGCTCGACCTTTGCTGCATGCCCCACTGAAATCATTTTCCTCTACTATAGTTGTATTTCAAGAGATCCCTTGAGATAAGCAAGCTTATAATCTGAACTTGTAAATCTTTCCAATTGCTAGCAGATCTGCTGCATTTGCATTCTCTTTATTTATAATGTTTAAAAGCCAGTAATGAACCAATCAATGGAATATCCATATATCAATGATGATGTTATCTCCAGGTATAGACGTGAGGATCAATGAATATGTGGGACTCGATTCAGAACATGAATATTTTAGCAACCAGCAAAAACTATGATGGCCGAAAGCAGATATATTTGATACATGTGGTTCGATAAGTGCATTGGAGATAAGCACTTTAGTGTCTCACTAGAAAAAAGGAAGTTTTAACTCATGTGTAAAATAAGTTGGATGATGAGCACTTTAACGCATAACTGAATGCTTATGCTTAGATAAATAAGGATTTGGACATGTGAGTGAAGAGTGGGTAGTTCAAGAATTAATGCTACACAACATGTCCGACATTTACTAAAAATCTAAGGTAGCCTATCCAATTTTCTAACATGACTGGCAGTAAGCAAGCCAGCTATTATGACCTGGGAGATAACTATACACAGTAATTAGGAACTCAGAAACAAAAGCTTCTAAAACTGGCACCATACAGTTCATAGTATTTTTGCATAAGCAACATAGTGCACATGTTTCATTCATATATGCTGGCTGGGTAACAAACGGTACAAATTTAAGAGCTTATTAGCTCTTGAAAGATCAAGATGAGCTTCAAGTGTGGACCAAAACCTCAAACCCAATGTACTATGTTGCATAACTGTGCAATACATTGTCAGGCTAATAGGACAATAAATTAAATGCAACTAAACCAAACAGCTCATACATAAATCAGATATAACCATGCACAATTCCACACTACAAATCACAAGAGCATGAGAGGCTTGCACAAGATTGTTTATAGATCAGATTACTGTATGAGATGCTAGCAGAAATAAAGAGACAAAACTTGCTTTTCATGCATGAGAAAGCAGCCTCAGGGCAGGGGAAGGTCAGTTAGGTTATTTTTTAAGACGAGGTATTCCAAGGACTAGGAAATGTTAACTGAACAACTTTTGTAAGGAGATTGACAAACCTCCTGCTCTTCAGGTGGTAGAAATCAATAAGATCGTCTGGCTGGGCATGAGAGATCTGTGCCTTTGCCTTCATCTCCTCGGTCTCATCAAGCATTTTGGCAAAGCTCTGTCTGCATGACTGCAACCAAACCTTCCTGATATCGTCACCAGTATTGCAAAGCGACCTCACACATAGCACAATCCTATTATACGAATCATTATCAATCGGCTGCCCAGCTGAAGAATGGATGTCAGTAAAGCACCGGTGCAAGCCTTGTTTGCTTCAACCTTCGATGGCTGCACCTCCTCAAGCCTCTGTACAAGCTTGGTCAGGGTACATGCAACAACAACAGCCAGAAAGAAATCGCCTGACAAAATGAGTGACCCGAGGTTCATGGTTGAAGCTAATGAGCAAGGAGCAACTGATGGAGTTGAAATGGTCTCAGTGGCAGCACTCTGTGTGGCATAAGTGACATCTGCAAGAACAACAAGCCACCTGGAAGATACATTGACAGAGTTCACAACTGGCTGGCTTGCCAGAATCAGTCATTCCCCCATCATCAGAGATAGTGTAAAATGGTAGATCCCCAAGGAACAACTCGCCAAATTGCTTTCGTTGGCCTGAACACCAGATGCTGTTGCAATATGCAGTGAAACAGACTGTCCTGCAATCTAAATGCCAGGTTGCAGCTTCACAGTAAACCAAAAAAAACTCAAGCCCTGAGATTTTCTCTTATGCGGAGCTACATCCATGAAAAACCATGATACTGCTGTTCTAGGACGAGTAAATTATCAATGCAATATGCTACAGCATTCTACTTCAAATTAGCTTAGTAATCAGTCTGCTGTTTGAACATTGAAGTAACTCTGTCCTGGTACTATCAAGTCACATATCTCCAGAGAACATTATTAGGCTATGATCTGTTGGTTAACTTATTCTAACCCATTTAGTAAGAACCTGCAAATCAGCATCTCAATGCAAATTGATACTGATCCAATTAAAATTCATAAATAAGAAGAAGCACAAATGCACATGGTTATGCAAATAATTCTGTTATTAGACAGTACAGTCACAGTGAGGCTTAAAAAACTTTGATAGAAGAAGCTGAGCAAAGCGACATGGTATATAATGTTTTGAAATAAGTGAGGTGTAATCTGCAAGGTTCATAAATCCAACCCAGTCAATAGCATATGATCTGATCACGATGGGATGGTTTAAAGGAAGTAAAAGAAATCAGAATATAAACCTGTGGTCAGATCATCGTGAACACAACAATATGGGCACAAGCAGTAGCATAATAATTCATTCCTTCGCAAAAACAAACAATACCATGCTCCTGTACAAAACAGTTATACTTGCAGTATCATTGACATCTGCCTAGCTGAATGTCACAATACAAAGTATCATAAGCCTCCATGTTATAAAAGCATTCTTTGTCAAATGCCATCTGAATTCCACATTATACTAGCATAAACCACCAGTGAACCAGCATTTATAAATTGGTACTTATTTAGAGAGACATAAGGTCATCACATTTGGTTATCATCAAACCTAATAGGTAGGCATTTTTTTAAAAACAACACACTTAGCCTAGCATACGTAATATCAACAAGTTGTTTGGAAAACTCTATAGATTTACAGCTATGCAACTTCTGAGACACTGGCAAACTGTCTCATACATAAGAGTAAAACATCAGAACCGATATGCTGAATGCTTTAATTATAAATTGCTGGAATTTGAGATTGGTTCTTTTGCATGTTATTTGTTGGAAAATCAGAAGATAATTTGGCACAAGGCACGCGAATGGTGTTGCTATAGCCACAACATCAGTAGTATGAAATAGAAGGTTCATGAAAAGGAACATCTTATTCAAGGTTGTGGAAAGTTACCCAACACAGATTTTGTAACTCCGCATGGAACAAACTCAGTTGGTGCGAGAACCAAGCTCCAGGAACATCTCTCAATGATCAAGAAAGGACGTAACAGCAAAGTTAGTCTACAAGCATGCATACTCAAATCCAGTAGAAGTACTAGTTCTCTCAGCTTCCAGATTATTTCATAATCAGCAATCCAAAATAAAAAAGGTAATTGTCATTAATCATAATTTGGTTAAAAGATGGTATCCTTCATTTCAGCATCCTCATCTGTCAACTGGTAACAGGTGCAAATAATGCAATCATAGTTACAAGTCTGCACACTTTAGCCCTCGCCTATGTTGTATTATTATTGCTTGGATTACTTGTGCAAGGAAAACAGTTGATCAAACATAGCTAGAGCCTTAAGAGTTAAAATAAATCTGATGCAGCATCCTATCAAAAAAGTCTAGGTATGCTCTATCACTAGTTAACTCCAAGGTAACATGATAACACAACAATCACCTATGGACGGGAATGTCCTTCTATTACAATTAGCAAATAATCAACCAAAGCGTAATCAGCAAAGCATTTAGAATTTATGAGGAAGGTAACAGGCAGCAGAAAAACCATACAAAATTGACCTCTTATACAAATGAGATGGAAAACAACAATTTAAAGCATGTGCAGCAACAATTTTTTGAATCAAAGAAATGCGTGCCAACCAATCTAATTGCAATCAGATTCTAGATGGAAATTAGATAAAACATATATGCTTTTCTTGTTTGCAATGCAATATTTCACATGTCTGTCAAGCAATGTATGACAATCCAAGGCAAGGCAAGGGAAGTACTGATCCAACTAAAACCGGTACAGTGATGCTCAATACACTAAACTCCCTAAAACAAAGAAGTACTCTGCCTCATGGGTGTCAGATATATAACTCCTATCACCACAAGCTTGTGAAATGCAAGTGGTTAAGCAAAATCGGTTAAGCAAATACATCCACTTCAAAAATAAGCCCTCTGGTATAAGTGAAACTGGTTTAGGGATAGATAAATGCACATGGTTAAGCAGGTAGATTCAGTTTCAGTTATTAGACAATATGATCATGGTGAGATTTAAACAAATAAATTAACACTGTAGTCCGTTTTACTTCATGTCAATCTAGCAGCCAAAATGAAGTTGGATAGCAAAATCAATCCCAGTTCTGTTATGGTTCGAGGACCTGTGTGCTATCACCAATGAATTCATCAAGAGCAATAATTGTCTGAAAATCAAGCCAATACTTGTAGCTCACCAGGGATAAGCAGAGGAGGTAAAGTGTAGGACACTGGTTACCTGAGCAAATTTGAAGGAGAGAGGAAGGCCTGCCTGCCTCCCATCTGATGTGTGCAGGCAGGGTCCCCTCGAACGAGATGAGAGAGTACAGTTCAATTCTCACTATTTCTATTCTGGCATGAAGAAATTGCACTGCCCCACTACTTGGAGGCCAGCGACAGATGTAGATGGAGCAGCGACTGGAGCAATTTGTCCTCCTCTTCCTTGGCATTATCTACTTTCAGGTAGCCAAAGAATAAGATAGGGATAAAGCCTGGTTAAGTGGTGATAATTCCAGCAGCAAGTCCCATCCCAGATAATGATGCCTGCTTCCAAACTGCCTTGACCTCCCTGATCCTTGGTAGAGGAAGGCATGACGAAATCCGTTTCCCAACTCCCGATCAAAACAATCTGCAACCCACACGCTGAGAAAGCAAAATGAGGATCGAAACAGAACTAAATACTGGGAAAAAAAATAAACTGTGAACCGAACAGGTCGACCAAACTCGACCCGTTCGTTCCCCGTGCTGCTGGTGCCGCGGACGGCGACCGCGGGGGAGCAGTAGCTCCCAGACATCAGCAGCTCCTTGACGGGGACGCCGACGGTGAGCGCCTGCGCATAGACGATGAGCAAGGCGAAGGCAAGGTTGGCAGCGACGACGAGGAGGCGGTCGAGGACGGGGCGGTCCACGCTCCACGCTGGTCCAGAACAGGACGAATTCCTCCGAAGTGGATGGAGTGCTTCGCTTCGGTGGATGGAGGCGCGTCCGGCGGAGAGAGGCCACCAGTGGACGGCGCGACACTTCCTTCGATGCGGTCACCGCGAGGGCGGCGGAGGAAGTAGGAAGGCGGCGGATGACGGTCGGTGGCGTCGCCGCGCCGGGAAGGGGAGGACGATGGATGGGGTCACTTAGGGCTGGATGGGACTGGGCCGCGGATGGAGGAAGAGGGGCGGCCGCGGGATGCGCGTAGGCGGCGGTGTGGTGAGCGGTCAGCGGATCGGCGAGCGGGCACGTCAAGTTTACGGGTGCCCGTAAACTTGCTTCCGTCCGGTCGATCAGAGATCAGACAGTGGGAGGGTCGCCGGTCCGGCACGTGCGTGGGCCTGCAAAGAAAACGGAGAAAATGTCAAAAAAAAGAAAAAACAGGAAAAAGGTTTCAACAAAAAATGAACAAAACATTTATAAAAAGATCTAGAACAAAAATTCAGACAAAGTTTCCTGAAAAAAGGTTTTGAAAAAAAATTTGTGGGAAAACTTAAGAACAAAACTTTGTGGAAAAAAATTTTGACGAAATTTTCGTGGAAAAACTGAACAAAACTTTGTGGAAAAAAATTTTGACGAAATTTTCGTGGAAAAAACTGAACAAAACTTTGTGGAAAATGATTTTGACGAAATTTTCGTGAAAAAATCTTAGGAACAAAACTTTGTGGAAAAAGATTTTTCAAAAAATTCAGAAAAATCATAAAAAAGAAAAACAAAAAAAGTTTTGAAGAAAATGTGTGGAAAAATCAGAGAAAAAAGGGGGAAAACCCACCTGATGAGCTCCCGCCGCTACCCCGGCCGAGTTCGCCGCCGCGGCCGGGGACCTCGCTCGGAGGAGCGCGCCGCCGTCGTCACCCTCTCAACAGCGTCCCGCCCGGATCTCCCCGAGGGGGTGCGCGCTACTTCTCCCACGGGGAGCTCGCCGCCGACTGCGCGCCGCTGCTCTCCCCGGTGAGCGCGCCGCTGCTCCCCTGGGAGCTTGCCGTCGGGACGCGCCCATCTCGCCGCATCTCGTGGCTCCGCCATGCGCCATGCGTGCTGCTGCATCTCTGCTGGATCGGGATAAAGAAGAAGAAAGAGAAAAAAAGATAGAGAGGAGGAGTAGACCGGTAGAGAGTTATGCGTGTGGGGCTCAGCGGGGCCCACCCATGTGTGCTGCTGCTGCAACGTGCAGGTGAGGGTGAGGGCAACTGGTCGACCGCAGCGAGCGTGACACACGGGCGAGTGCTATCTCAATATCGTGTCGGCGAGCAGCGGCGTGGTGGTGCTCGTGGATTATTTCTCTGGCCGGACACGGTGGGCGCCACTGTTGGAGTATGGAATCTCAACAGGAAGAAGAATAGAAGGAACTCCTCCAAGCCTCTTTTTTTTCTTTATGTACAGGGAGGAGGTGGGTCTTTATTTTATTTCCATTGACAAAGTTTCAAATTACAAATAGGTCCTCATTTTTACAACAACTCCCTCATACCCCTTTATTAACCTCTTTTATACATAAGGGGGTCCTAGCCTTAGGCCTCGTAAGGCGAATAGGTCCTCAGTTTTACAACACTCCCTCATACCCCTTTATTAGCCTCTTTTATACATAAGGGGTCCTAACCTTAGCCTCCTAAGGCGCACCCCCAACAGTATAAAACTGAATCATTTCAAAATCGTCTGAGCTAATATTCTGATTCTATTGTGAACTCAAATGATTTGTTTCACATAGATGAACTTATCTTACCAGAAAACTTTTGATCCCTTGCATGGGCACATAACCAAGGTTGCTTTTCTCGAATTCTTGGTACATACACCTGGAAGCCTAGAGGTACCACTAGGATGCTCTCCAAAGGATCCCCTTCAGGTTAGCATAGAGGATTGTGCTTCAAATAATCATTAGTGGTTCTTCATTAATAGTACAAGTTAACTTTTTGATAATGCCTAGTACTTCCAAGATCGTGTAATTAATAGTTTTTTATGAAGCTATTCCTGTATATCCATGAGCGCTAAAAAATGATTGAATGAAACGGGCATTACGAAGTGGAGTTCCGGACGACAGCATTTGTTCAATACTGACGCTGAAATTAAGCATATAAAACTATCGGTTCAATTGATACGATTAGAAAATAGCAATCACAGATTGCAGATGTCTCTTTTTCTGTAGTAGCCTGTGTCTGCAATTCTGCAGCAGGAGCACTACATCTCGTTTGCTGTTCCTTTTGTTTCTCGTTCTTGACGTGGAGTTTGATCCAGTTATGCAGCAGCACATCTAGATGAATAATTGATGTGCTTTATTGCTCTTGCATAAATCTCATCACTCACTTCAAAAGCTTATATGTTTGGATTGTGCAGGGAAATCAAGAAAGTACCATGTGTGGTGTAAGTGAAGAAGATGCTTTGTCTGTGGCCTGCATTCCGCCTCAAGATACTGAGTTGCCTGGGGAAAAACTCATCGTGGCTGCTGCAGAATTGGTATCTAGACCATTTAATTCAGCTGCAACTAATGTGTTAAGTGAAACTTACATAGCACTAACTGTTGATTGCGCGTTTTCAATTTTTTGTGTTGTTTGCTGAACAGCTTTAATGTATTGCTTCACAGACCGAGAGTAGATTAGAGAACCCAGAGTGCGCAAGATATGATGTCTCAACTAGTGACAAAGAGGTACATTAGCTGTTTTTAACAAATTCTCATACACCTGTGCCTAAAAATATAGGCTCATGATTAGCTGTTAAAACTGAGTGTCAATATGATACGCATCAGGATCAGAGAGGGTCTTCATATTCACATCGCCAAGATGACGATGAAGAGATGCATGATATTTTAGATGAACGAAAGGAGAGTGAGGTTAGTATATATCTTTTGTATAAAACTGAATCCTTTCAAAATTTTCCGAGCTAATATTCTAATTCTATGTTGAACTCAAATGATTTGTTTCACATAGATGAACTTATCTTACCAGAGAGCTTTTGATCCCTTGCATAGGCACATAACCAAGGTTGCTTTTTTCGAATTCTAGATACCACTAGGATGCTCTCCAAAGGATCCCCTTCAGGTTAGCATAGAGGATTGTGCTTCAAATAATCATTAGTGGTTCTTCATTAATAGTACAAGTTAACTTTTTAATGATGCCCAGTACTTCCAAGATCATGTAATTAATAATTTTTTTACGAAGCTATTCCTGTATATCCATGAGCGCTAAAAAATGATTGAATGAAACGGGCATTACGAAGTGGAGTTCTGGACGACTGCATTTGTTCAATACTGGCGCTAAAATTAAGCACATAAAACAGAAAATAGCAATCACAGATTGCAGATGTCTCTTGTTCTGTAGTAGCCTCTGTCTGCAATTCTGCAGCAGGAGCACTACATCCCGTTTGCTGTTCCTTTTGTTTCTCGTTCTTGACGTGGAGTTTGATCCAGTTTTGCAGCAGCACATCTCGTTGAATAATTGATGTGCTTTATTGCTCTTGCATAAATCTCATCACTCAGTTCAAAAGCTTATATGTTTGGATTATGCAGGGAAATCAAGAAAGTACCACGTGTGGTGGAAGTGAAGAAGATGCTTCGTCTGTGGCCTGCATTCAGCCTCAAGATACTGAGTTGCCTGGGGAAAAACTCGTCATGGCTGCTGCAGAATTGGTATCTGAACCATTTAATTCAGCTGCAACTAATGTGTTAAGTGAAACTTACATAGCACTAACTGTTGATTGCTCGTTTTCAATTTTTTGGGTTATTTGCTGAAAAGCTTTAATGTATTGCTTCACAGACCCAGAGTAGATTGGAGAACCCAGAATGCGCAAGATATGATGTCTCAACTAGTGACAAAGAGGTACATTAGCTGTTTTTAACAAATTCTCATTCACCTGTGCCTAAAAATGTAGGCTCGTGATTAGCTGTTAAAACTAAGTGTCAATATGATACGCGTCAGGATCAGAGAGGGTCTTCATATTCACATCACCAAAACGACGATGAAGAGATGCATGATGTTTTGGATGAACGAAAGGAGAGTGAGGTTAGTATATATCTTTTGTATAAAACTGAATCCTTTCAAAATCTTCTGAGCTAATATTCTGATTCTGTGTTGAACTCAAATGATTTGTTTCACATAGATGAACTTATCTTACCAGAGAACTTTTGATCCCTTGCATGGGCACATAACCAAGGTTGTTTTTTTCGAATTCTAGGTACATACACCTGGAAGCCTGGAAGTACCACTAGGATTCTCTCCAAAGGATCCCCTTCAGGTTAGCATAGAGGATTGTGCTTCAAATAATCATTAGTAGTTCTTCATTAATAGTACAAGTTAAATTTTTAATGATGCCCAGTACTTCCAAGATCATGTAATTAATAGTTTTTTTATGAAGCTATTCCTTTATATCCATGAGCTCTAGAAAATGATTGAATGAAACAGGCGTTGCGAAGTGGAGTTCCGGACGACCTAGCATTTGTTCAATACTGGCGCTGAAATTAAGCGCATAAAACTATCGGTTCAAATGATACAATTAGAAAATAGCAATCACAGATTGCAGATGTCTCTTGTTCTGTAGTAGCTTGTGTCTGCAATTCTGCAGCAGGAGCACTACATCCTGTTTGCTGTTCCTTTTGTTTCTCGTTCCTGACGTGGAGTTTGGTCCAATTCTGCAGCAGCACATCTCGTTGAATAATTGATGTGCTTTATTGCTCTTGCATAAATCTGCAACTAATGTGTTCAGTGAAACTTACATAGTACTAACTGTTGATTACGCGTTTTCAATATTTTGGGTTATTTGCTGAAAAGCTTTTAATGTATTGCTTGACAGACAGAGAGTAGACTGAAAAGAAAGCATAAAAATCTTTTTTAGTGACATATTTTCAACCTCCTGTCACTGCAGGCATCATCATACATGACGAAAGATACCCATGACAAAATACCAGTGGATAAGTGTTGACATTTCTTAACGCAATCACCTAAGAACAGGTTTGGAACCCATCCTGGTAATAGCGCCAGAAATGCTGATTGGTAAATCTTAACGTTTATAGAGATCCGCAAGCGCACAGAAGTACCATTGTAGCATTTCCCCAAAGGAGTATTCCAAAGGGTATCGAATCCAAGGAAGGTATTGGCGGAATGACAAGATCAACTCTATTGCAATGAGTATAGATCATAGACGGAAACAAACCAAACACTCAAGTGCAGGGGTAAAGATATGATAATAGGGTAGTGTGATCACACACACACTCACTCTCTCTCTAAAGGGTCCTAGGCATAGGAGGCGACACACGAGTTAGTTCTAGGTTCTACTGTACTATACACATAAAGCTAGAAGGAACGAGTTAGATACACTAGCGTTGAAGAACATTAACTTGAGCACCCAGGTACCACGGGGAGATAACCTCCCGCGTTGCTTCTGCACAACTCCGGTTGTTATATTTTAGACTCCTACAGCTTATCCGAACGTGGGGGATTTCAGAGGACCAACGGCTATCACTACCGCGGCCTACCCCAAGACAAACCGTGGGATAAACTCATAAGTAAGGTAGCTACGCAACCCAAGCACCATGCTTACGTTGTTAGCCGGACTTGACCGGCCCGGGCTATTGTGACCCAGGTCAAGCCACCAGATAAACCAGCCAATTACATCGGGTACCGTAGCTCAAGCACAGACTTCATACAACGCAATCATGTCATCTAATTAGATCAAACCAGGTTATGTACACAAACGGATTTGTGTTTTCCTATGTCTGTTCAACTGGATCAAAGGGTCGTGTTCGCGAAGAACACGAGCCTCTAACTTATGAACAAACTCTAGAAACATGTAAAAGTCACCCGTCAAGTGGATCGAAAGGCCTTGTTCATCAAGAACAGGAGCCTCTAAATGATGAACAGGTGAAGAACACATGAACAAATCACTCATGCATACTAACACAACTTTATATGAAATAGATAAATAACTGAAGTAGATCAAAGTCATACAAATGAAATAAGACACAAGACAACTCATACCTAGATCCCAAAGTAGACTTGGAACCTGAATTAGAACTACTCTAGCCTACCTCCTAGCCTTGAGACTAAAAGTGAGAGAGGTGTTGCAAGTGTGGATATCCCATAAGTGAGCTCCCTCTCCTTCTATTTATAGGCCCGTGCACCAGTGAAGAATGGAGGCAAACACCCCGGGGAAGGCGCCTAGGACCAATGGAGAGCCACCACGTGGAAGCCCCTGAGTGGCGGCCTCAAGGTCGGTTCGGCCGACCCCTGGGGTCGGCCGACCCCCTGTGGGCCCCACGCGGGGTGTGCCTCCTCCTGGAGGCTGCCCTGTGGGTCCTTAGGTCAGTTCCCGGTGTCCACCCTGTTTTGGCGCGGTTTGCATGCCTTTGTGGGCCCATGGATCCATGTGATGTCCACGTGTCACACTCTGATTCGTCGGGGGTTGCTTCACTTGGATTGCTTGCATGGCATGCATGCATGGCTCCCTAGTTGGCAGGTTTGCATGCATGGCATCCTTGTTGGCAGCCCACCTAGGATGAGGTGATGTGGCATGGACCCTAGAAGGTGAGTTTGGCACTCTTTTCTTGCTTATTTTCCTGCAATCAAATAATCTCCAAGGACAAGTGGAACTACATCATTCTTAACTAAATACGAGTAAGAAATGCCTTATGCTACTTTATTCATGAGTATATTAACGGCTAAAGTAGGTACTTAACAGCCGTCAACAACTCCCCCAAGCTAGCCTCTTGCTCGTCCCGACCAAGAGATCAAGAACTTAGGTTGGTTGATCAGGAGTTGCTACGATGTTGTATTCCTAATGTATAACAAGATACAACTAGGTACTCTATCAAGAGTTGAAGAAGTTGGCATTGATCTTACCTTACACTTGATTGATATGGGGCATGTAGCTTCACCTACCTTGGGCGGTTGAAAGATAGAATAGTTATATAAAGATTACTAATCACATGTACCTTGATCAGTTATCAATCCGGAGGTTTTGCAGGTTTTTTAAAAAGAAATCAAAGTTCCTCAAATGACACTCTTGGATCGCTCAAATGTGTATAATTCCTCACCAAGGCTTTGGTTTGCCTTCTTTCACTACCTACTCCTAATAAGCTGATATGTGGAGCTGTAGGTAGGGGAAACATGTGGCATACCTGTTTCTCATATATTGTCAAGTCGAAAACCGGATCCTTGGAAGAACAAGTCATACACCCTGATCAAGATGTGCAAAAGTGTGTGTATGGTGGATGGATAATGAACTCCTCTTTTCATGATTTTACTCTCCTCCTTTTTAAAATTTTTGAGACTTAGGCTATGTCTCTTTATTCTTTCTTTCTTTTTTTATGCATGCCCTTGAGCATGTTTCTTTTCTCTTTTTTTTACATAGCCCATAGTCGTTGCCGAATATTTTTTGGAGGGAGAGTAATCATGGAACATGCGCGGAGCTTTATTTTGTGGAATGGATGGGAAATGGATGAAATGATGGTTGCTAACTTCCAGTGTAGAAGTTTCGCATATGGTGGTGTGTACGTGATCTTGATCATAGGAGTATGACAAGTTACTCGCCGAGGGTCACAACAATTCGATAAAACTCAATGAAGAAATCAGGTAGCATATGTGGAGGTTTAACATAAGCTAAAATCTACATATGGCCTTGGATAGGACTTTCTTATCATTGAGGAACTTATCATTTTAACATTTTTCAAAAGAAAACTCCGGATATCAAACATCACTTAGTACTAGCTCATAGCAACTCTATTATACTATATCATATCTCGCAACAACTTAGGCAAAGATCATGCTTTTTGCTACCCACTAATTTCAAGCTCAGGTTCGATCATACTAGCCAACAAACTCAAAACTTGGATAAGATACTAAGTTGTAAACAAGGCATACAAGAGGAATAAACAGAGCAACTATTCATCATTTCAACTATGGAGAATAAGAACACTCTTACCGCGCATATGAAAACAAACTAATTTAAGAAAGTAAATAAATATTTTTGGTCTTTTTAACTTTTTCAGATTTTTATGTGTTTTAGCATATGGGGTTCTGAAAATAATAAAAGATACAAGTTACCTTAGAAAGGGGGTCCTCCCCCAAGCTAGCTTCAGGCTCACTGCTGTGGAGGGTGGTATCCCAACCACGCGTAGTAAGCCCTCTGCTCCTCCAGCTGTCATAGCTATCTCTGCTCCATGGTGTGAATCCTCTCGCCCGTCATACACTGCCAGTCCCGAGTGGACTCAGCCTGCTGGTGCATCGTCTCCTCCATAGTACCGATACGGATGTTGAGCTCGCTCATCTGCTGAGTGAGGGTGGCCCCATGAGATGATGAGCGCAACCCGGATGATGAGGACGAGTCCCCGTAGGTAGCACCGGCGGGCCGAACCCACTCGCCACTCCCTGCACTAGCCCAGGTCGAGCTACTCGCACCCGGCTGACTCATGGGTTGGTCCCAACCGGGGGCATATCGGGGTGTAACTCCAGACATGTACCCGGCCGAGGCCCATGCGCCAGACAGCGGTGGTGTAGGATGAGGCTGTGGCTGAGGTGACGGCTGCGGTGATGGCTGTGGCGGCGGATGTTGTGGCGGTTGTTGTGCTGTCGCTGCCCTCCTCGCTGCACTCCTAGTGACCCTGTCTCCAGAAACACTAGAACGACGAGGTTCCTCAAGAGGAACGGTCAGTGGCCCTTGGCCGTACAAACGGAAATCTGGGTTAGGTAACCGAATCTGGTTTGCGTGGCCAGGGTAAAAGAAAACCAAGGAATCATCCGGGCCCTTTTTAAGAGTATGTCCTTGAATCAAATACGCCTCATCTATCATGGCCCGGGGAGAATCAATGTAGGGAACGTTAGCCCCTAGTGAAATCCCAAGACCCGAAATGATACGTGTGATCAGGGACGTACACTCAATAGAACCTGTCATCCTAAAATTTGTTAACCACTGCCGAATCATAGCTTGCACTGGGGCGATTTTGATTCGTCTGACCGCGACGTATAATATCCTCATCTCGTCTGTGCGCACGGTTCGAACAGCATCCCTCGGAAAGAGAGTAATGGCGAGCCACTTGTGCCACAGTCGGAGAGTCGGATGCAATATATCATTGCACCGAGGTGCTAACTTGCCACGGACAGGCCGACCAGAAATCTCTTCCCAAAAACTATCTCGAATAAAATCACTGCAAGCTTGATCGAGAGAAATACACAACGACGATGAAAACCGAGAGCACAACTAAGATCATGCCATGAGACTCGATACGACGTTCCATGGAAACGAAACGTAATACCGGCCTCATCCTCCTGAAGAGTACAGAGAAACTGAATGGTGAGAGGCCTAGAACCGATCTCCCACACCGGAACAAAGTTCTCCCAACCAAGAGCATGCCAAATGGAATCGAACTCGGAGTCCATACCTGTTTTCTCGAGAAGGGCCGAGTCGAACTCCTTGGTGTTGGCGAAGACTCGATCCTTGATGAGAGCATAGGCCTGTCTCTCCCGGTCGTCCCTCAAGTCGATGAAGGCGGCATCGGTGTTGATCACCCCTTCGGCTCGTGGCGTAGGTAGCTCTTCCTCTTCTACTTCTTCACGGTCGGTTGACATTGGACTTGGTGTAGCTCCGGAGTGGTGAGACGAGCCCTCTATGTCTCTAGAACGGCGTGAGAAGGTCACCTTCCAGTACGCACCGGCAATCCAACTCATCTTGCACAACAATGGGACAACACGAGCAACTCGGTGATGGGTTAGTGAAATCGAAATGAAATCCTTACCGAGCTTGCTCCACCAATATTCAATATTCAGCGACAAATTGGAGAGAGTGCTTGACACTTCCACTTGAGCAAGAAATCCAAGAAAACCAAAGAGCAAGAGCAAAGAGGGAGAGAGGGTGATGGAAATGAGTGAATGGGTGAAGAAACCCCTCAAACCCCCTTCTATTTATAGGCAACCGAGCCAGGCACCGGGTTAGAGGACAAGGGCAACGGCTAGGAGCCGTTGGAAGAGGCGGGGCCCACATGACCGTTGGCCAGGGTCGGCCGACCCCCTGCCGGGCCCGCCTACTTCCAACTTTTTGCAACAGCTCTCTAACGGCTACCTGATGTCCTGCCCAGATGTCTAGGTCCAGATTCGCCCAAAATGTTGCTCGAAAAATTATTCTTTGATTTTCCACTCAAGAAATTATTTTCGGAATTTCATTTGAATAGGGAAATTGGCTAGAAAAATCTAGCATGCAGATGCAAGGTTGGAAAATTCAAATATGCATTTGGAAAAATCAAATAAAATTTTGGAAGGGAAATATGAGATAAATACCAATTTTACCTTCTGGCAAAAAGGGCTCATCTTTTTTAAGTCTGAGAGCGAGACTGTTCTTGGCGATTAATTCCACTCGTCACCCCATTCCCGAGAGATTGATGGAGATGACTTCTGTATTTCTCGCCACACCCTTCTTGTTTTCTTAGGCTTTGTTGGAGTGGTGGGAAGTCGCGGGGGCTGTAGCTCCGTCCATGCCCCTGATTGCTCATTTTGGCCCTGCAGTGTATAGCATTTCTCTTTTGGTGTTTGAAATCGGAACATCAAGTTCCTCTTCCCAATGCGGAATAGGATCGTTCCGGCTCCCACATTGATCCTTGCATTGGCGTCACTCAGGAACGGTCTCCCAAGAATGAGAGGCATTCCCTCATCATCTTGCATATCAAGGACCACGAAATCCGCAAAGATGCATGAACCTTGGACGAATAACAATAAATTCTCTATGACCCCCTCTGGATATCGGATCGATGCCTCAGCAAGTTGGATGGCTGTCGCAGTTGGATGGCTGTCGCAGTTGGAGTTAGAGCTGGATACCCCAATTGTTCGAACATGACTTTGGACATAAGGTTAACACTTACACCAAGGTCACAGAGAGCATGCTTAATCTTCTGGTAGTATATCTTGCAGGTGATAGCCGGATAACCAGGATCTTTCTTGTGTGAGATTGTTGAAGATTCCCATGGGTAAAGTATTTGCTGTATAGGCTTCCCTGCATAGTTAGTGGCTTGTGTCCGCCCAGAATGCTTACCCCATCTGGTGGATACTACACAAACATTTTCACAGGAGGACACGGGTTGCCCCGGAATCTTCCCGTCTTCAGCAGAGGGAACCAAATCAGCTAACTGAGCCAACTGAGTTTCTATCATCTTATTAAAGCTTAACTGGTTCTTAAGAGCAGACGAAAGCCTATCAATTTTAACATTAAGGATCTCAAAGGCCTTATCATAGGTAGCTGTTTTCTTATTAAAACCTTCATTAATCTTAGCTTGCCCAAAGACTAGATCTTTCAAGGAAGGTTGGTTTGGGTTGAAAGAATTACCTTGATTACCTCCTTGATAATAAGGGCGTGATTGATTCCACGTTTGACCTCCTTGTGGACGATAACCGATGTTATTGCCGTTCATGTACATCACATCCTCCTGAGTAGTAGGGCAGTAATTCCCTGAATGCCCAGTATTACCACAGACTTCGCAAGTCATGCGAGCATCTATAGCTTGAGTAGTGGTGGCCATGGTAGCCTTCTCATTGGCTAGATCATCCATTCTCTTCATCATTAGGTCCATCTTGGCATGCAACATATCCGCTTCCTTGACGGTATGTGTACCCCTTTGGCGTGGCTGGAGTGGATCATCACTCCACCCTTGATTGGTAACCATCTTCTCAATCAATGTAGTAGCTTCAGTGATAGTAAGAGAGAAGAAAGCCCCTCCAGCTGCAGCATCAATATGGTCTCGGGCTGTCGGAGTCAGCCCATTATAGAAACTCTGAAGAATAAGTCAGTTGTCCATCCCATGATGAGGACAAGCCAGGATGTACTCCTGGAGTCTCTCCCAAGCTTCGGGGATAGTCTCATTTGCCGCTTGCTGGAAACTTGAAATTCGCCCCCGAAGGACATTGGTTTTGCCCAACGGAAAGAACTTCGCGAGGAATGCTACGGAGCACTTTGCCCAGGTGTTAATCTCTGCACGGTTAGCATAAAACCACTGCTTTGCCTTTCCCAAGAGGGAGAAGGGAAACAGTCACAGACGAATAGCATGTTCCTCCACTCCTCGTATACTGAAGGTACTGCATAGTTCCAGGAACTGCTGCAGGTGGGCGCTCGCGTCTTCATTAGGCTTGCCATAGAATGGGCTAGCATGTACCATCGTAATTAAGCCAGTCTTGATCTCGAAGTTTCCATTCCCAGTGTTGATCACGGGGCCTGTCGGCACCTGGTCAGCAGAGGGAGCGGAATACTCACGAAGAGTCTTCTCGACAGGGTTGGCCATGGAAGTTGATGCGGATGGTACAAAGGAAGCTGGATCGACTTCCGAATGTTCACAAGAAGGAGAGCCGAAATGATTTCGTGCCTTCCTTACGAGTGACTCAGGATCTTCAGTAAAATTCGATGGCAAGTCGAAACCAGTCATGCACTACCTGTCTTCATCATCAATAGACAAGGAAGACAATCCAAGTTAGCCTGCATTGAGAACTATTTTATTCTTGTCATGATTATAAACATATGCAAAGTGTTGATATGTCATCCTTAAGCCTTCCCCGGCAACGGCGCCAGAAATGCTTGTTGACATTTCTTAACGCAATCACCTAAGAACAGGTTTTGAACCCATCCTGGTAATAGCGCCAGAAATGCTGATTGGTAAATCTTAACGTTTACAGAGATCCGCAAGCGCACGGAAGTACCATTGTAGCATTTCCCCAAAGGAGTATTCCAAACGGTATCGAATCCAAGGAAGGCATTGGCGGAATGACAAGATCAACTCTATTGCAATGAGTATAGATCATAGACGGAAACAAACCAGACACTCAAGTGCAGGGGTAAAGATATGATAATGGGGTAGTGTGATCACACACACACTCACTCTCTCTCTAAAGGGTCCTAGGCATAGGAGGCGACACACGAGTTAGTTCTAGGATCTAATGTACTATACACATAAAGCTGGAAGGAACGAGTTAGATACACTAGCGTTGAAGAACATTGACTTGAGCACCCAGGTATCACGGGGAGATAACCTCCCGCGTTGCTTCTGCACAACTCCGGTTGTTATATTTTAGACTCCTACAGCTTATCCGAACGTGGGGGATTTCAGAGGACCAACGGCTGTCACTACCGCAGCCTACCCCAAGACAAACCGTGGGATAAACTCATAAGTAAGGTAGCTACGCAACCCAAGCACCATGCTTACATTGTTAGCCGGACTTGACCGGCCCGGGCTATTGTGACCCAGGTCAAGCCACCAGATAAACCAGCCAATTACACCGAGTACCATAGCTCAAGCACAGATTTCATACAACGCAATCATGTCATCTAATTAGATCAAACCAGGTTATGTACACAAACGGATTTGTGTTTTCCTTTGTCTGTTCAACTGGATCAAAGGGTCGTGTTCGCGAAGAACACGAGCCTCTAACTTATGAACAAACACTAGAAACATGTAAAAGTCACCCGTCAAGTGGATCGAAAGGCCCTGTTCATCAAGAACAGGAGCCTCTAAATGATGAATAGGTGAAGAATACATGAACAAATCACTCATGCATACTAACACAACTTTATATGAAATAGATAAATAACTGAAGTAGATCAAAGTCATACAAATGAAATAAGACACAAGACAACTCATACCTAGATCCTAAATTAGACTTGGAACCTGAATTAGAACTACTCTAGCCTACCTCCTAGCCTTGAGACTAAAAGTGAGAGAGGTCTTGCAAGTGTGGATATCCCATAAGTGAGCTCCCTCTCCTTCTATTTATAGGCCCGTGCACCGGCGAAGAATGGAGGCAAACACCCCGAGGAAGGCGCCTAGGACCAATGGAGAGCCACCACGTGGAAGCCCCTGAGTGGCGGCCTCAAGGTCGGTTCGGCCGACCCCTGGGGTAGGCCGACCCCCTGTGGGCCCCACTCGGGGCGTGCTTCCTCCTGGAGGCTGCCCTGTGGGTCCTTAGGTCGGTTCCCGGTGTCCACCCTGTTTTGGCGCGGTTTGCATGCCTTTGTGGGCCCATGGATCCATGTGATGTCCACATGTCACACTCTGATTCGTCAGGGGTTGCTTCACTTGGATTGCTTGCATGGCATGCATGCATGGCTTCCTAGTTGGCAGGTTTGCATGCATGGCATCCTTGTTGGCGGCCCACCTAGGATGAGGTGATGTGGCATGGACCCTAGAAGGTGAGTTTGGCACTCTTTTCTTGCTTATTTTCCTGCAATCAAATAATCTCCAAGGACAAGTGGAACTACATTATTCTTAACTAAATACATGTAAGAAATGCCTTATGCTCCTTTATTCATGAGTATATTGATGGCTAAAGTAGGTACTTAACAGCCGTCAACAATAAGATAACTGCTACATCAAATGAAGTTAAAAAGGGAAACTGTAAGATGCAACAAGCCAATAAGGATTTACAAGAACGTGACACAGAACAACCTTGTTCTGTAACTTTGACGACCTATCAATGTGACAAAAAGGAAATAAACAAACCAGACGTTGAAGAAAACTGTCGTGGGAGGCAAACTCATGAAAAATGAAGGAACTCCTTGAGGTATTGTTATCACTTCAGCGCCAGAGGTACATGACTATATCTATATCATTGATGAATTAATATTCTTGTCTTCTGCATGAGTTTTTATTTACGTAAAACCTATCATCTGTTGTGCAGTGAACTTATATTTTCTTCTGATAAATTCGGTGTTATAAGAGCCAATGAGTTGGTAGCATGTTTCACCAATGGAGGTTGTATGTAGCAATTACTAGATGTAGTAATTAAAATCATGCGGGCTGAAATGGATTCTAAATTAATATTTTCACTGGATGAAGTGGACACTTTGATGGAAGGGGGTGAGATGCATTTGCAAAGTGCTCTGGTTACATCAAAATTGGGAATAACAGAGATTTCAAAACTGACTACATGTGATATGGTAGATACCTCTTATATCAGTTTTTCATATATTTCTTTTTATTGCAGTGTTTGATTTATTGTATGTCATGCACATGTCAGCTTCTGGTGCCCTTGCTCAATAAGGAAAATTGTGCCTTGTATTCATTTGCTACCAAAGGGAAAGATAGGAAAATATGTGTTATCAGTGCAGCTAAAAAAGTTCTGAGTAAGGCTGCAAAGAAAAAGCTACTTGACAGGATGATTAACCTTTTAAAATATAATGATTTTCCAATCAAACGGATGTGGAGCATAAATTCTTTCAAGACAGCTCAAGTAATCCTTGCTGATGAAAAAAAAAGTTTGGATTCTATCTTTCGAAATTCATTGAAAGTTGGGATGGGACAAGGATTCACGGAATAATTGATAAGGTGATTTATTCTTTAACTTTGCCGTTTGACAAAATGTTTACATAAAAAACAACTGAGAATAGGTTTCATAAGTACCTCTGCTCTAAATACTCTCTTTTAAGCAGGAGACCATTGAAGATTTTTGACTAGTTCTGCTGGAGAAGGTTCTGGGCAATCCAGATAACAAAGCTCATATTCCTGAGAATATCAAGAATTATCTCCCCTATAATTGTAGACAACACAAACTCCTTGGTGAAGTGTTAAAACTTCAGGACACTTGGAACAGACACTTGTCTTTATCACTGATCAATTCTTGTTTCTTCCATTAGTTTATCTGCTAGAACTAAAAGCAAGTTGTATGATTTTGCAGTGGCAACATATTTCCAAGCCCCAAATATGGTATTGTACTTTCCAAGGACCAGGCAACTACTTACATTGACGGAAATGATTTGTCTGATGATTTTTTTGACTATGCTGTTAAATTTATCATTGATGATCTTTCTCCAAAAGATTCAAAATTTATATTTACAGTGACTCAGACTGTAAGTGTCATCTCTATTGCAAGTGGAATCTTTTTTAATCCATGAATATACATTATATATATATATTGATTTTTTTTGTTACTGCAAGCAATTTTTGCTGGCCGACTATTGGGACTACTCTACCTTCACAACTTTGATGAATTTGGATCATGAGATGCGACAATCGATTGCTTCTGCCAAATTGGTAAGCGTCTTGAATTCACCTCTCTTTTCTTTTGACAGCTAAAATGATGCCCACATGTAAAAGAAACCTAACCCAGTCGTGGAGTAGTCAGCATGTAATCAGAATTTTATTTCTATCTTTTGATACTATGAAGACTAATTTATTTCAATTATTCTGCACTTTGTCAGATACTGGTGCCAGTGCTAGCACATTCACACTTCACTTTGTATGTGTTCAGTATGAACAAGAAGTCCAGAAAAAAATATATTTTGGATTCTTTAGAAAGGGATTATGAAGGAGACGGAATGGAAAAGCGAGATGTGCATCATGAGGCTACAAAAAAAAGATTGCTGGTAGGATGCGTATGTTTGTTAGGGATACCTGTCCGCAACTGGAAATGAACTGGAGAGAAGATGATTATGTGTACTTTAAGGTCACAGCCCAGGGAAACAAATAGTATTGTGGATTCCATGTTTTGGAATATTTGCAACTTTGGACTGTGGAAGGATTATGCAGCATAGTTAATACGGTTAGTTTTTTAAAAAACCTTTTCCATTCATCAGTTTGTCTTTTCTTCATTACTAACGGAAGAGCAGAATCAGCTTTTGCTATCACTAAATAAAGATTAGAGTACATGTGGGTATAATTTTATTTGCTCTCTAACTATTTCTTTGTTGTAAGCAGGAGATGATTGAGGAATTTCGTCTAGAGCTGCTAGAAAAACTCCTCTCTCATCAAAGTAATGACACTGTTATTCCTGAGCAGATTAAAAAATATCTCCCATGAGACCACTGAGGCACAACTACGGATGGCAATGGGTTGGGTGTGGATTTTGGGTCCTTGGGTTGTGGGTTTGCTTCAGATTTTCACTCACAGGTTCACGGATTCGGATATCCGCAACGCTTTGGGTTTGGGGCGGATTTTAGATTTCGCCCACGGATGCCCATTGGAGCTCCGCAAATTTGCGACTCTTTTTATTTCACAGGGTGAAGATGATTCCACCATAATTGATGAATGATAAATTGTCTATTGTTATTCGTTTGGAGGACTATATATGGATGTTGATTTGTGTTTTCCACTTTTATTGAACTTGTAGTGTGCTGAATTGTATTGTTGCATACTTCTGAAACAATTTGGACAGTGTGTGATGTACTGATGTATTCTGTACTCTTATTTTTTATGAAGTTTTTTTTCCAGATTTTGGATTATCCATTGGGTTATCCTTGCATAGCAGCACACGGAAGGCAACACCATGCACATTTGGCTAAAAAAATGGCTCATGGTGATGATATTATGTGGTTGCTCGCTAATGACTCATCTAAACTTCAAAATATACGACACATAAAAAAATCATCTCCAACATTATCTATATTTTGATCCTACTTTATATATTTTTTCAACATAATCATATATGCACCATTTATTTGATTTATCTTATATTTATTTTTAGGTTACATCAAACACAATAAGCTACTTTAGGGGTCCAAGGACAAGAACGAGAAGAAAATTACCAAGTTCTGCCCGATCAAAGGAATATTAAAAAATTCCAATGCATGACGGGGAAAAGGGGGAGCGGACCCAGCCTTCACCGGGCTGACCAAATGGAATTAGGGCGAAAAGGCAACGCCTCCAGCGAGGGAATCTACACCGACGGTGCAGCCGTTGCCGGCACCGACCGAGGTCGTGCAAGGCTTTCGCCGAACCCTAAGACCAACTCCTCGCCGGCGATCTTCAGGCTTGGGCAGCAGGCGCACCGATGGAAAAGCAGCCAGAGCACCGAGGCGACAGCAACAAAGCACCGGCAGGCCGGTAGACCACGACCCACGCAAATGGCACAGACGACAAACAGGACCGATCCACGGCAACACAGACGACGACGGCGAAGGACCGGCGGCTGGGGCCGCCAAGGAGGAGAGCAGCACGAGTGGCGACGAGGAAGGGGGGGGGCGCAGGGTGCTAAAGGAGCGGCGACGCGTCGGAGACGGGGAGGAGGGCGCCAACGGTCGGGCGCCACCGCGGCCAAGGGGAGGGGGCGAAGATGAGGAGCCCCGAACATTATCTATATTTTGATCCTACTTTATATATTTTTTCAACATAATCGTATATGCACCATTTATTTGCTTTATCTTATATTTATTTTTAGCATAAAGATGGCAACGGGCAAACATAATCATATATGCACCATAATCATATATGCACCATTTATTTTCGACATAATCAGCCTACACCTCTACGCCGCCGCGGCCACTGTTCCAGCATAAAGAAGGCAACGGGCAAACAGCCCGCGGAGACCCAAGTATCGTGGCAAGCCCCTAAAGCCTAGAGATTGTGCAACCCTGTAACAGTGCTCGTGTAACCCAAGATCCATAGGACCATTACTGTCTTGCAGAAAGATGGTGTAACCCTGGAAGTTCGCAACACATCGCGCAAGCACATGCACTTGCACTGCACAACACCTTACCTGTCACTTATTAAGGCGCTCGTTTTTGCGTAACCCTATATACAATGTTTGGGCATTACTACTCCGTTGGACCATGCCATATATATACTAGGCACCGCGGCGGCGGCGGCTAACCGGCTCCTCACCCGCACCGTCTCCAAGGGTGAGGTGTTCGTCTTCCCGCGCGGCCTCCTGCACTTCCAGCGCAGCGTCGGGGCGGCGCTCGCCGTGGCGGTGTCGGCATTCGATAGCCAGATGCTCGGCATGCAGACGGCTGCCACAGCGATGTTCGGCGCCATGCTGGCGGTGCCCACCGATGTGCTGGCGCGGGCGTTCCGGACCAGCGCCGGGGTGGTGGAGTGCATCAAGTCCATGTTCCCGCCGCCGCCCAAGTGGTCAATCGCGCAGGATCGATCTGCAAGGATGGACGTGACTTGAACAAGGGTGGCGCTGGCGCGGGGCGCTAGGTAGCCGGTGCGGCCCCTCCTGGCGTCGAGCGAGGCCGTCGCCGCCGCCGACTCCGGGCCGCTGCCGGGTCCCCTCTTGGGCTGGGTGGGCCGTCGTCGGTGTCCGCCCCTCCCTCCGCGCCGCCGCCGTCGGTGTCCGCCGGTTCAACCCACCGCTACCGGCCGCCGCAGCTGTGAACGCTCCCCGACGACACGACTACCTGACGGAAGATCGGGCACCCCCGTTCCCATCATATGCAATTATGCATGGGGCTCGACGTGGACAATGGTGAAGACACCACGTCCGGGCGGTGGCAGAATAGCGCGGTCAGGGTGATGACATGTCGGGGCGGCACGGGCGTGACTATGAGGCCGGGAAGGTGGGGATGAGAGTGAGGTCGAGAGACGCAGAGGACGGCGAGCGAGGTCAGGGTGATGTGTGCGTGATGAGAACGATGGCGCGACCAGAGAAGGCGAGGTTGGTCAGACGGCGGTAAGGTTCGAAAGGCACGGACGAGAATGTTGGCGGAGCGTTGAGGTTGGGAAGGGGTGACGGTGTGGCCGAATAGACGACGAGATGAGCATTGTTTTCTCCCGTTGCTGCATGGTGCCAGGCTTATTATGTATGCATAACCTACACCGGGTCTGTTACGCATCGTCCATGCTGCACCGCAGCACCGGTCGTGTCCGCGTTACCTGCACCCGCTCGGTTACGCACCATCCAGGCTGCAACCACCAGGAATATGCACGCGCACATATAGGCTCTGGATGTATGCGTAACCTGAACCCGCTCAGACTCGGTTACGCACCTTCATGCTGCAACACCGACTGGGTAGTGTCGATTCGGCACGTAAAAAGACATGCCAAGTAAAAAAGAGTTCATCTCCAACAGTTTGGCATAATTCACTTGTCAAATGTAGATTTATCTTACATCAGGAACCCTGAGAGAGAAACAAAAATATGTTTCTACCCTTTCACCTCTTGAAACTTAAATCAGGAACCCTGAGAAAAAACAAAATTATTTTTATACCTTTCCACCTGTTCTGTTACGGAAGGATGCGACGCGGATAGCAGCGCACATATATACGCGCGGGGAGGGGAGGGATGCCAAGTTGCTATTGATGCCAAGTTGTTTCGCCAAACTGTTAGAGGCTAATTTTTCATGTTTTGCCAAAATTAGGTGGATGCCGAACTAAGATAGCAAACTGTTGGAGTTGCTCTAACCTGCACCCGCTCGGATTAATTATATACAACAAAAATGCAGTGTATGGTTTACGTAACCTGGACGAGTAGATTACGCAGGAGCCATGCTTTGTGAATGTGTGATGCAAAGTGCAAATGCCTGGGTATAAAGTACCCGACAACAGTTCAGTAAGATCAAAAAATTTCTTCAAGCAATGGAACAATTTAAATGTCATAGCCCATTCACTAGGAGGAGTGATTTTTTCATACATATATGTGGATTTCTATCTTGTTGACACATCAAGTGAAATGCCTTTCAATTGTTGATGAGGACGGGGATACCTTTCAATTGTTGTACTTGGAAAGCCGAAATCCCCTTAAAGATAAAAATCTTTCTCTGGTATATTAGAAAAGGTGTAATCTTGACCAAAGATAATCTAGCTAGGAGGCAATGGAAGGGGTGCACTAGTTGCTGCTTTTGTAGTAGGGAAGAAACTATTCAACACCTCTTTTTTTAATAGCCAAAATCCCCTTAAGATGTTGTGGATGACAATATCTATTACTTTTGGTATTAGAGCACCTGCAAATATTTCTAATCACTTTGGTCCTTGGCTTAGAAGTTTTTCAAATAAGCAAAGGAATCAAGTGTTGATCGGTGTGGCAGCTTTTTGCTGGGCTTTATGGCTCTGTAGGAATGAAGTTGTGTTCCAAAGATCAAAATTTGTGTCAATTTTATAGTTGATGTTTAGAGGAACATTTTGGATAAGGAGCTGGTCCATCTTATCCAAAGAAGAGGAAATGAGCATTTTGAAGGGAGGATGCCGTTGGTTAGAAACAATGTCGTTGGAGTTTTTTAACAAGAGTGGATGGAATGTTTGGAAAGCGAATTATGGACTAGTCGCCGGTGTTCGAGTGGTTTGGTTAGAGTGTTTCGTTTTAGTTTTGAGACTTGTGTGGTTCCTGGTCTGAATTTGTAAGTTTTTTTTTCATGCCTTGTTATGTTGATCGCCTGTAAGGCGAACTTGTATAGGTCTTAGATCCTGGTGGGTTACAGCTTTGTGGCTGTTGATGTTTTCGCTATCTGCAAGCACTTGCGAGAGTGCTGAGGCCGAAACTTTTGTTCCTTAATCTAAAAAAAGTGAAATGCCCTTGTTTGTATCCAGCTCACACTCAGTTGCACGCTTCATAAGCTCCTCCCTTTGCACGGATCGCGGTCGGTTTACACGCGGGATACGGTGCCAGTCGGGACAAGAATTGCCCGTTTTCGTTTACTACATCCCTAGCCAGCATAAAGATGGCAACGGGCAAACAGCCCGCGGAGACCCAAGTATCGTGGCAAGCCCCTAAAGCCGAGAGATTGTGCAACCCTGCAACAGTGCTCGTGTAACCCAAGTTCCATAGGTCCATTGCCGTCTTGCAGAAAGATGGTGTAACCCTGGAAGTTCGCAACACATCGCGCAAGCACATGCACTTGCACTGCACAACACCTTACCTGTCACTTATTAAGGTGCTCATTTCTGTGTAACCCTATATACAGTGTTTGGCCATTTACTACTCCATTGGACCATGCCATATATATACTAGGCAGCACATCAACAGACAGATCTGAAAGTAAGAAACATGAGTGCCGTACAAAAAGAGCAGCGGCAGATCTGCGGTTGTCGCGTCTGGTGGCAGATGGCCGTGGCGCTGCAGATCATAGCGGCGCACAGGGGACGTCCTGCGCTAGTAGAAGGTAATCTGGGTATGCAAATCTGTGCCTCTATTGCTGGTTTGATTTCTAATGTTTTCATTGGGGGTGGGGAATTGGGGATTCTGAAATCGGACTTTGCGGAAATCTCCAAGTTTCGTAGTCAAATTCACATAGATCAAATTGATTGATTTGAAATGGTTGGTATTGAGTCTAAGAAATAGTGTATCATTATATATCTATATTGGCTAACCGTTCCTCGTGCCAAGCCATGCAAGCACAAGGAAGTCGCCGGCGCCTAGAGGAAGGCGAGGGAGGGGTCGACTAGATCAGCAGCCTTCCTGACAAGCTGCTTCTCGAGATACTTGGCCATCTATTCGACCTACGCGAAGCTGCCCGTACCACCGCCATTTCCCGCCGTTGGTGTAACCTCTGGAAGAGGCTTTCCAATTTGGATTTCAACGATGTCGACCCAGATTCTGTCGAAACCGTGCTCGCACAGGTCACCAGCCCCGTTTTGGACAGGCTCGGCATCTCCTTCAGGACCCCAGTGGCCTGCCAGCGCGTCACTACACTTCTCCACGCTGCTGCGATTCTGACACCTGAGAGTTTCTCAATCCGCGTGGTGGTCCATTTAGAGGGAGATAATGTCATCAGGCCGCCTTGCTATAACCAAACTGTTTCCTTGAAGCTTCATGCAGAGAATTTATGCTTTGGGCCACCACGATCCGACCAATTTACCATGCTCAAGAACCTGTCCATGGTCGGGGGCTGCATGGACCCTGCTTCTATGCTCCCCATATGCCCATGGCTTCGTGTGCTCAAGATCAATGACTGTTGGGTGCTTGATATAGTGAAAGTTCACTCAGAGTTGCTAGAGGTGCTCTCTTTGCACACCACAACAGATTTAGAGACCATCAACCGTATTGACATTGATGCCCCCGTGCTTAAAGACGTGAAGGTGCGCATTAACACGGATTACAATTTCAGCATATCTTTCTTAGCTCCTGCAGTAAAGAATTTTTCCTGGGAATGTTGTGGTAAAGCTTGGTTTGGTGATTTGTGTGTCGTCGAAACCATACGTGAGCACAAGCTTCATGCTTGCTACGTCTTATCTTTGACAATTTTTTGCCGGGTGAGTCTCCTGCTCTTCTTAATCTTATGTTTATTTTCTATATGGTGCCAAACTGTTATGCATGTAACTTGATATTGCCTGTTTAAATGGCATTCAAACATTCATTTTTTCTCATGTACAGTGTTCGTCCCCACACTATGATCCTCGTGGTGGTTGGAGCTTTGTACAAGAGATAGAGTTACTTCCAGCAACCAACTTTTCCATTTTGGAGTTGGATCTAGAAATAGAGGGACACGCTTATGGTCCATTGGTAATGCACCTGCTTTGGATTCGACCAGTTATACAAAGGCTTAAGGTGACCCTATCAGTAAGCAAGGTATCCATTGCGATCATCAGTGTCATGTAAACCTTCTTAATAATTTAATTAAGTCTATCATGTTAAATTTACTTTCAGGTGGGAGAATCATGTGAAACAAACTACCCCCGTGAACAACCTAATAACAAGTGGATACGTGATAGTGTTGCTTTGACTGATCTTGAAGAGGTAGAGATTGTGGGCTTCAAAGCAAAAGATCATGAAATTGTTTTCCTTAAACTATTATTCCAATGTGCAACAATGCTCAGGAGGGTGACTTTGAAAGTGACAGGCAAGATATTGCTAAGTAGCGATGGATATAATAAAACCTACAACATCTATAAGGAGTATCCCGATGTGGTATTTTATGTTGTCGGGATCCCCATTGTTGTCGGGGCTGAGGGCGTGGTGGTAACTGGATGACCACTTCGATTCCTTGGACGCCCAAACTAGCTAACTGATATCACAGGTCCATGCGCTGCGCGGGCGTGGGAATGAGCTGTCGGCAGAAGTGCAGGCGACACTGGTGGATGCCCACACTATCGTCATGGACGCCAGGGAGCAGTTCACAAAAGCTTTGGAGACAATGTGCCACTCCTTTCCCCGGATCGGCAGTCAGTTGGTGAATATTTGCCTTGTTGCTGATGCCTTGGATAGGTTGCTAGACGTCCTCGCAGCAGGGGAATGCATCCTGGACTGCGTTATTGCATATTGTGGCTGCTCCTACTGGGATGCTGGTGGTGGTGCCGGCTAGTCCTACAACGAACGATGGAAGGAGCAGGCGCACCGACGCTGTTCAAATGCGTAACAAAGTTACAGCGAGATTTCTTTTTTCTTTCTTTTTTTGTTGTGGAGAATAAAGTTCCATCGGAAGGAGCATCTATGTATTATTATAATACAAAAGTATTAGGAGTCACCACATTCCTCCCCTAGAGGGTGTTGCTTATAACCTATTATAATACAAAAGTATTAGGAGTCACCACGTTCCTCCCCTAGAGGGTGTTGCTTAACCTAGTCGGTGTTGCATCAAGCTGCACGGACGGTGCGTAACCTTTTAGGTTACGTATTCGCAAAAAGAAACCTTTTAGGTTACGCGCTGAATCGACATGACGTAGTGGGTGTTGCATGCGCCATGCAGAACGGATGGTGCATACTGCATTGTGCGTAGCCGAATCGTACGTAACTGAGTTGGTGCAGGTGACGTGCAGAATCGACACGACCGGATGTAGCGTGCATTTTGCGAAACCAACACTGTGCATAATCCATGTCGCAAGTTTGTTTTAGAATACCCATGTCGCAATTTGGTAATTACCAGTTAGTTTAAGTACAGTATTACTAGGTGATACCCCGCGAGTTGCTGCGGAAATTTCTTAAACAAAATTTCAAGGTGAAATTTTGAAAGACACTAAGCTGAATAATTGCATGCCATGCGTTCAAATGAGATTAGACACTGGCCCAAATATGGTAGTAGTCTCGTAAAGAAAAGGCATATCGAAGAACAACACGTCTCTGTTCCATCCATTACACAATCGCTTACAATGCCATATAAGGCCTCAGCCAATGCAAGTCATTCTCATGAAACAAGACTTGTAGGTAGTTATAATCGACGCCGACCCAAGTGTTCCTTCAATGATTTCGGGAGCTCTGCACGGTTTAGTGTATGCATGATCTTTTGCTGCATCAACCTTTCACGATAGTTGGTGGCCCATTCCTGTCGGTACGAAAATATTGTAAACACAGCATGCCAACATTTGCAAGAACAAATATTAGTACGGTTTTGAGTATTGCTATATATACACATCAACAAACTCACTGAATTAGTAATATTAGATCCGTCCCAGTTGGTCATAAAGTGTAGGATGTAATGTCCAGAAGCATTAGTAGCCTCTTCATGCCTTGGGACATCTCCATACACTATCGGTTCCTTGGTCCAGTCGATATTCAATTCAGGACATATACCCCTGACACATTGTGTCATCCTGCTGGCAATTCTATCACATTTGGCTTTCTTGTGCAGCCTCCAGTTCTCTTGGTCTTCTCATTTGACCGGGTCCAGTATAGTGACTCTGATCCCAATCTCCTCGTTCATCCCAAAGGAGTATAATGTCCAATTATCATCATTATCATCAAATACTGGCAGGAGCAGCTGTTGAAACATGGCCTAGTTAATAAACATGTATTGATAAATGCTGCTTCCGCATTTACAGTTGAGGTAACATATAGTAAGCATTACCAAATTGCATAGCTCCAGGGAATACGGCGTTACCACACTTCTAATCTTCTCAGTGAAATCTGATATATTGTCTTCCCATGTGGAAGCATCTACATTTACCAAAGACCGCTAAAAAAAGGATCAGAAAAACAAATTTCAAAGCAATTACAAGTAACAATGCACCACAGGAAATTATATATTGAAACCTGGAAGAACCAACTGAAATTGAAGAAGGTATTATTATCTTCCAACCAGCATGACTTTCCTTAGACTCATCATGTGAGATTATTTTTATTCCCCAATCAATAAGACGAATGGTCTGGCGACAAGTTTCCTTGAAACATGGAATCAATTCGTGGGCACTGATCCTATAACTTGAATCCTCTGAACGAATTAATGTTGGACTGCACAAATTTTCATGCAATGGTAATAGACTTGAATTAGAAAGCAAATTCGTATACTTATCGACATCTTTTTCTAAGATGATCATCGCCTACCTTTGGCTGTCAAGTTTCATAATAGCATTGAAGAGATTGACATGATCTTCAGTGTTCTGATGCAATTTTTTAATTGTCCTCTCTCGTTGGCTTTTTCGCTGGAAATTGAAACTGTTTTCTTTTCCATCCTCTTTGCCTCCGCTCACCATATTCACCTTGTCAGCGTGAAGTGGCAATGACGACGTCGCAGGAACCTTACTAAATTGGCAAGATACACCCTTGCACGTAGTCATTGTTACAACTTCTTCCACCAGCTTTGGATCTTCCATGGGCTGTAATGATCACGATGATGTACCATATCACAAATTAAGTTTTCCATAAGTACATCTACCTTTCAAGAACAGTGGAGTACAATGAACATTAAAAATTTAAAAACTATGACTATGGAATATCACTGAACTGAATTGAACAGAAATGTACGATGTATTGTAGATCATGTGTGAGTTGTAAGTTTTGAATGTTCCCATTTCGTTTCATATCTGCATCAGCAGACACTGTTCTGAATAGATTGGTAACTTGAAAAGAATGACCAGTTTCCTGAAATGCAAATATTTCAATCTACAATTGTCAGTGTTGTGTTATCAATTAAATGCTTGAGATTTATGGGTACTAGAATGTAGCTAATATATTAAAATCCAAATAATCTTGTACAATAGAGTATCACGGTGCGGGGGTGGACATAGGTTATAGTTATTGCCCAATGAGTTTTGTATTGTATAAACATTCATACTGTACCAATTCACACGGCAATTGCATTAGAAATTTCCCCTTGGGCTATTCAGATGATAGACAAGCGTCGGAGGGTCTTTCTCTGGAAAGGAACGGCCTCTGTATCGGGCGGACAATGCCTACTTGCTTGGCCTCTGTAGAGCTCTCCGCATAGATTACGGCAGGCTACGCTAGCCTTCAGGTCCTACAACAAGAGGAGGCCGATACAATCTAGGGTCGTCAAGCTGTGTTGCTCACTTCAGATGTTTTAGCTCTACTCTGGTTTTGCTATTTCTTATGTCATGTTGTTTCCTTTTTCTCAGTGTTTCTCTACCAGTTATCCTTAGTCCCCTTGATCGGCCAAGTGCTGTTTGGCTGCATCAGGAACTGTTTGTAACTGCTTTCCTCTTAATGAAATACATGCCAAGGCACAGTCATGAAAAAAAATACTGCAGAGTGATGACACCAAAAGAATTGTTTGTTTGTTGATCAAGAATCTTACCACATCACCATTGGTGCTTGATGTGTCCACAATACTTGGATCTGGTGCCATTTCAGGTTTTGCAGAACAAACAGTGTGCATACCATGTCTCCATTCACAAGATGTTTTCCTCTATGCTGTGACAGAGAACACAAAAAGATTATGTATGTACCTATCATGAAAGACAACAATAACATCCGGCACTGTCATTCTACTAGTGTCATCACTGTTTGATGAGGTCGATTCATCTTGTGAAAGTGGGTGTTGTTCCTTTGACAATTCCATATGGAAAATTGGGTTATCAACGCTCATGGATATTTGTCGCTAAATGAAATGTCCTAGGAATCCAAATCTGAAATTCAAAATTCATAGAAGGGAAAAATTGTGAATATTGTACCTCTATTTGTTGTTCAGAATAAAGTTTTAAGGTATCTGATGATGTGCTCTCTGTAGAGAGTTGTGTTGCATGATCTCACAGTCCACACGGTCAGTTTCTTTCGGGGACATGAAATTTTCTATGTTACCTTCACCATGTTTTATTGGTAATGTACCCTGAAAAATAATTTAAAATTTATTAGAAAGATATGATTTAATTTCAAAAAAATGGTTGAAAAATCTTTGTTATTCTTGCACGAAACTGGCTTAGCATGTTGGACTGTTCTCTGGTCATAGCTGAGTCAGAACGAGTATCACTCTGCTTGAGAATTCCAAAGGCACTAGCCATTCTACAGGCATGTTGAATAATGTCGCATTCAGTTTCCTCTAGCAATTCAGTAGGCTGGGAGATATTTGCAGTCCCATCAGGCACAACAGATGTCACCAAGGACCTTTTTTTCATCTTCCTTCTTATGTGGATACATTGGATTAATTGTCAGTACTTACGTCGGCTGAGCAGGGTGACAAGATTTGCATTGATTAGAGAAAAATGTTGGCTGCTACTTTTTCCTTCTTGTTGGTTACAAAAATGGGTGTATGATCTGGAATGTGTGTTGGTTACAAGAACCACTTTCATTAACAAAATATATGTTCTGTACCATATTCATGTCACTATACAAAGTAAAAGATCCATGGATTGTCAAAAGAAATAATGCATAATCCATCACCTCATTTGCTATTTTGATACCCTGGAATGCCTTTAGAAATGTATCACACACCCCATCTGTCTTCCTCTCGGAAGCTACTGTTGTTTCGCCAAAATCGTTTGCATAACAAGTTTTCTTAACGTTTCATATCTGCAATATTAAAATAGGAACAATGTTAACAAACAATAAATGGTGCCTAATACATAAATATATAGGCACTAAAGTTATCGACAGGTGTTCACAGGATGCTTCAACTTGGAGTAGCTGTGCTTCACTCCAAAGTATAAACCGAGGTTCACCAACTGGAGGTGTGATAGTACTACACTGCATCCAGTCAAGGCAGTACAGCTGCTCATTATAAGTTAAAATCAATTAGCACAGATCTATCACCAAAAGTAAAATTGATCAGACTGCGACAAAGATTGTGTGAATATATCTTACTCCAAGGAGATATGTTGATCCAGGGATATTGTTGGCACCCATATGTACATTCTTATTATGTAATGCCTCTTTACCAAGTTTAAGATTATCGATGATGCAGCCAACCCAATCATAGGTCTTTAAATTATATACGTCAAGGCACACATTCAAATACCTCGTACTAATGTTATTGCCAGTATGTGGGACAATGATCTTGTCAACAATAAGCAGAGTCCAACAGGTGATAAAAATGTCATCAGCGGCACCTTCTTTGATTTTCGCCTGCAGTGCTCCGGTAGAGATTCTACGCCTCCCAAATTTATCAGGAAGCACAGCTAGTTTACTTTAAAATTCAATTATTCTTTTATCTGTATGACTGTTCTCTTGAATTTTTTTCCACTGCATGGTAATCCAGTTAGTCTTGCAAAACTAGCAAGGGATAAAGGGATATGTTTACCGTTCCCAAAGTCAAACCGCATGGCTTCTGTGTCAAAGTGCTTCAGCATCCATAACCCCAAGTCCAATAAGGAAGATATAATTTTCATCTCTAAGAAATTACCAAATACAGTGTCCTTGATCCTCTTGATCTGATGTGATTCCAAGTCTGGTTTGAGGTCTGTCAGCAAATGTGGAGCACACCTTGTGCTTATCCTCATCTTCTTCAAGTATAAAATACAAGCACACGATTTTATTAGTATTTTATAGAAAAAACAAAAGGATGAGAAAATTGTAGAAAGTGATAGCATGATGTAAGACCATACATTTGATGATCGTGTTTCCTGCAGTGGCACCTTAAAACCCGTGTTTCTCATTGTTGCCGGTAGTGGCTCCTTAAAATCAATGTTTCTCATTTCTAAGGGAACAGTTTCACTGTCTGATGGTGGTTGACTTTTCAACACAATTAATACCCCTTTGGGTATTTGTCGATGTCATTTTTTCAAAACCTAGACATCTGCCTATTTGCATGAAACAACCGAAATGAAGTTATGATCAGAAAAATTCTCGAAATGTACAAAGGTTAACCAAGCTCTACAACGAAGTTTCAGGCGCCAACATTCTTGATATTAACAAGAACAGATAAATTGATACTCCTACCTATTCCCCCAACGCCAGGACAAGGTTTCCCCGCGATTCATCAATCGGAAAATTGACACAGTGGATTGAATATCATACCTTTGATTGCTAAAAAACTATCATACCTTTCATGTGTTTTGTGCGATGGGTGCTCGATGTGTTCCTAACCTCGGAGGAATATGATTCATCGTCGCTTTCGTCGAAACCATCACAGTGGTATGATTCCATCACAGATGAATCGTGTGAATCGTCTACACCGATCATTTTCCAAGATTTTGTTCGCAATTTCGAAGGACACAAGCATCATCATTCATGAGAAAACCCCGAACAAAGGAGTGGAAAATTAGAAAGTATTATATAGTGATAATACTCTTACTGATGATCTCGGCAGATGATACCCTGTTGCCAGAAATCAACTGACAGGACGAACGATGTTTTCCAGCAATCCACCAAGTCCACCAAGTCTGCCAAGAAATAGTAAAGAACGAAACAGATCCATACCATGTATATATAGCCAGATCGGTGGACCCCGCAACAGAGATATAAAAATAAGATTTTAAGTATTTATTGAGAAATTTTAATATCATTTTAAGTTAATGAAACGGGAATGGAACTTCCATGCATCCGCATAACTGGAAGTGGTAGTGACGCAGGCGCACGATCCCTGCCTGCTGCGAGCTACAACTGCCTGCCGTGTGGGTTCCTGTCAAACCAGCGTAACCTGCTAGGCGGTGCAGGTTACGGATGATTGAGAACCAGTACCATTGCTCCAGCGTAACCGGGAGGTTCACCATCCAGCCTGGCTTGTGCGTAACCGACTGGTATCTACAACCTGCCGCGCGTGTTCCTCGGCAGCAGTAACCCACAGGAGTTGCAGCACGCAGCATGACACCTGCGTAACCAATACCGTTGATGACTCTCTCTATTCGAGAGGAAAAGGTGGTTGGAAAGATTTGATTTAAAGAAAAGGAACCCGCCGTGTTCGCGGCAACCCCGGTGCAGTGTGCGTAACCCAAGCGGCCGTTTACTTTTACATGGCCATGTGGGTAAGTAACCACATGTGTTAACCGAGGTGTGCGTGGTAGGTTACTGTGATAACCGCCTGTGTTACACGGCCAGCATCCAGTTATGCATGATGCGTGGTAACCAAGCGCTCTGCATTAGCGTGGAAGTTACGCATAACTCAGGTGTACGTAACCCAACGGTAATTAGATCTATTTTCGAGGATTGCTCTTTGTGCGATTTTTTTTTCAAATGCTAGGATTGCATTGTTCACGGGACGGAGGGAGTAGGTTATTAATGTTTCCTTTCTTTTCGGTTATGCCTTTCCATCAACTGATTGCGTGCGTTACGGTGTGAACGACAGTTTATTATTTCTCTTTCTCTCTCTCTCTCTCTCAGGAGGTTTACATTCTCTCCCTCCATTTTGGTAGACCTGCAAGTTCAGATCGCGGAGGCGGAGGAGGAAGAGGTTTTTGCTCATGTCGAGCGCGACGGAGAAATCGTCTGCTGATAGATATCCAAGTGTCCCTCATCTTGACAAGCAAGGCACACCGGACGACAATGCGACACCGACGACACAGAGTTCCGACGGCAAATCAACGGTGACTTTCGATGGCAAATCACAGTCGACGACGACGTCAAGGAAGCGGCCTCCTAGCGAAGAAAATTTAGCACCTGCAACCGGCAGCGGCCATCCTCGGAGACGGCGGCCCAACAACTTCAACTCCGGTGGCCCATTGTCGTCTACTCCGGAGGTATGTAACACACCATCCAGATTCCATACGACGCATGTATTGATTACTCTCTTTCCGTGACCAGATACCAATCAGTTCTACTTCTACCATTTCTTCGAAGTGCTCGAGCCTATGCATTCTAGGCACGCCGAAATGACTGGCGAATGTCCTTGGGCTGCTTTCAATAGCAAGAAAGAAAAAGCTAGAGTCTATCAAGTTTGAATTCTTGCTACACATCAAACCAATCACCATAAATCATCCATTGCTGATGTTGCTTGTCAACACGTACGATCCGGATCAAGCAGGTTTCAAGCTTGGTAGCGAGCTGGTCCAGTTGACGCCATCAGATGTGAAGGACATCATGGGTCTACCAATCGAGGGGAAAAAAGGTCAATATGACCAGTTGTGGTCGAGAAAAAACAAGGTCGCCACTAACATTGTCTGAGGTTGAAAACAGACTGAAGCAAAAGGACGGGCCTGCCGATGATTTGTTTCTTCGAGATTTCTTCATGTTTTTCCACAAGGTTTTATTTGACCCTGATACCAACCTAGCTATTCCAGCAAAAGTCCAGCGGCTAGTCGAGAATGTTGCTGACTTACATTTGATGAACTGGGGTGTTTATACTCTTAAGAATCTACAAGATGGTCTAGCTACTTACAAAAGGAAAGGGAATAATCCGACACCTGGTAGTACTCCTAAAGGCAGCCTGATCTTGTTGCAGGTAATAAATTTCCATTTCATTACCAGTTTCAAGACTAGTAGTTGGATTCACACAAGATATGTTTAACCCCGATTCCTAATCATGCAGTACTGGTACCTCGAGCATGTCCACGCATGTAGGCACCACAAAATCGATTATCCTGGACAACGGGAGTACCCATTAATGAGGCATTGGACAGAATGTTTAGCAAAGAAGCGACTGGAGATCGCCTCAATGGATGGTATCGCTAACGGAATTGTATGTCGTCTATGTCTCTTGCTTGCTAATTACTAGTACTCTTGTAACTGTGGGTTTCATGTCTGACAGTTATTTTCAATCTTTTGTGACAAAAGGTTTTCAAGAAGCTTCCATACAACCAAGAGAAGCAAAACAAACATGATGATGTTACTAGTAATGTACCTCCGGACAGAAGCCACGACACCAGTTCACATGCCCAGACGTTTCTATTCTCAAACAACGACTCTGCAATTGATGATGACGTTGCTAGATTCGGCAAAAGCAACGACTACTACCACGGGAATGAGACGGGTGTCACTGTCGACGTATGTACTCACAACTACATGGTTCATAAATGTTTAGTTTTTTTATGCAACCAAAATTTTATTTTATATTATTTATGCTTATGTCAGGAAATTTCAAAATTTCTTACAAAATAAAACATTGGCACCCCACTGCATGACAAAAATTATTCGCAGGTAAAAGTTCTGTTTATGCCAGTATTTTGAGAACTGCATTGCCTATTTTTATTATTAAAGTTGTTGTGCTCACAGGACATTTATAAATTCCTTGGCAAATACTCCAACCACGGCACAACACAACACGACATAAATCACAGCCAGGTTAAATTTCTGTTGTCACATTGTTTAAAAGACATGATTTGACTTGTGAATTTCTGAATTTGTATTTTCATAAATATTCTTTTAAGAAATGTTCTGATTCTGACATGACATTCTTACATTAATTGGTAAATACTCTGGCTTGAACACCCAACAGCTTGACAAAAATGATTGCCAGGTACAATCCCTGCTATACAGCACCAGTACTTGGTCCCAATATATAGAAAATGACATCTCCCTGAATAAGTTTATTTGTCATGACAAAACTAGAAAAATTTGTACACACATCAGGGCAGGCACGAGATGACAAATGTGCACAGTCCTAGAGCATACTCTCCTGCCTGTGAATATGACGATGACTACAGCCTGAAAGGATAAAGAAGTTTTAAACTTTGTCCTGAATAGCTGTGAAGATGCAATTGCCGTCAGTATCAATGACACAGAAATTCCAGTCAAAACATTGATGGGAATGGCTACTGATAAAAAAGACTGGATCTCCAATAAAGATGGCTGGATGCTTGATGATGTGAGTGTGTTTTATTTATGTTTCTGTTTTGCTCTACATGCAATATGTTACAATGCTGCATTGTATTTTACCTACTGTACGTCCTAATCTATCACGGTGTCTGAGTGTGATAGGTAATAGATGCGTACGTAGTAGCCAGAAAACTACTAAATGAAAAGGTGGCATACGTCAACACTTTTCTTGCTAGGAAATTACTATCTCCGGAAGAATTGAAATTCTCTCACAGTGGTTGGATTGCCAGAACTGGAGAATACTTCTTTAAATGTGCTATGGTCTATTCTTGATGCTAGCTTCGACACTTGATAGTACACCGCAAGATTGTAACAGCATTCCTGCATCTCAGGTATATATCCCTATAAATGTCAAAGGTAATCATTGGGTTCTTCTTGTGTTCAACATCATGATGAAGGAGGTGCAGGTCCTGAATTCGTTAGTTTGTAATGGAACGTGGGATGGCAAGATGGAATTGTCGCTGGTGACTACTCTGTATTATGTAGATGTCGTGCAAATGTAGTTAGCTCTTTCAACCATATGCACCTAATTCTTTGCTTCAGGTACAGTCAGTGCAGCATTGCATTGAAACCTACATTTCACAAAGAAATGTGAGTGGATCTTCAGAGATTGATGTCACCCGCCTCCAAAAAAAGATTGATGTCAAAAGTAGGATACCCGACATATTAGAGACATACCAACACAACAAGATAGGTAAGATATATCGTTGCACTAAAAGTATTTACTGTATATACCATATATGTAACATGTGCATTTTGAAGTGCGTCATGTGGCGTCTACGTCATCAAGTACATGATGCATTGGAATGGGAGTACACTTAATGCAACATTCACCCAAGTCCGTACGCTCGTCCATTTTATTATCATTTCACAATGAATACATTTGTGAATAACGCAGTATGTTTTTGCGGTCATTTGTTAACTTTAATCTTTAGGAACAAATGGATGCATTTAGGAAGAAGATTTGCTGTAGGTTGATTCTCTCGGAACACAACAAGATTCAGAGACAATCATACAATACACCTATTCTGGTTGGTGATTAGTGATTAATTTCCTAACCATATTCGATTACTAGTACCTAGTATATGTGAATCGATCTAATCATAGATATACCTATTATCCTCTGATCACCTTAGGAAACTGAGGTTGGAGTCTCAAAAGTGGACATTCAAGCACGCACAAAGCAACAAGGCAAATCTCCTTCTACCCAAGGAGGAAAAAAAGAGACAAGTATGGAGATACAGTTGCAAATAGAACACGATCTTAAATGAAGAGGTGATTCACCACCAACATGCTCTTCAAAGATCAAGCGTGTACACCTGAGGAAATAACAATGCTGTAGCCAGATGGTTAAGTGCTGATTAAAAATGGTTAAGTGCTGATTAGAAAATGGTTATGCATTCGTTTAAATTAGTTTTAAGTACTCCTATTTGAACTTTTAAATCAGTCCTAAACTCCTAATTATTATTATTCTTTTATGAATGATGAATGGTTTCCTTCAAGTCTGAACCTCTGAATGCGCTGTTCCAAAGTCTCATAACGGGCGTGTCGGGTGTGCATGCCAAACCTGCACCACCTCAGTTACACATGTGGACGCCTTGGGATACACGGCTCGTGAGTAACCAGCTGGGCGCTGCCAACAAATACGTGTGTCGTGTGTGCGTGCGTAACGCAAGAGGGCCTTTTACTCATGGCTACAGATTTATGTGTAACCTTCACCGGGTCGGTTTTACGTGTGCCTATGCATAATAACAAATATAGGCTCCAGATGTATGCATAACCTTCACTGGGTCGGTTTTACGCGTGCATGGTGCGTAGTAACGTGAGCCGGTTATGCACTATCCACGATTCCATGCTGTATCCGGTGGTGTCGATTCGGCGCGTAAGCTGGACCCACTCGGTTACGCACCGTCCACGCTGCATCCGGTCGTGTCGATTCGGTGCGTAACCTGCATCCGAGAGGGTTACCCACGAGCGGGTTCATGTTACGCATACATCTAGAGCCTATAATTGCGTGTGCGTATTGCAGGCGGTTGCAGCCTGGATGGTGCGTAACTGAGCAGCCGGTGCAGGTAACGCGCAGAATCGACACCACCTGATGCAGCATGGGCAGGTTACGCATAGATCTGAAGCCTATTTGTGCGTAACGCAGTCGGTGTTGTAGGAACAATGCAGCCTGGCTGCGTGCTAGCTAGTGGTACAACCTACAGAGGCTTGCGTAACCGAGAGCCCCGCTGCGTGCTGCAACAACCTGGGTTTTACTTGCTTAACCTGTGGCCAGCCGGTTACCCGCGAGCCATGGTGCGTAGCGTATTGGCGTATTGCAACCTCCCCATGGGATAAGCAGACTTTGAGATCTATGTGTAACCTGTTCGGTATGGGTTACACTGGAGCCACGCTGCGCTCTGCGTCCAACTACCTGGGTTGCCCACACGGCAAGTCGGCACCCGTCCAGCCCTCCTACGGGTTACGCATTCCTGTGAGGGCGTGTAGCAGAGATAAGAACACTCGGTGTCCCCTCGTGGCTCGTGATAACAACACTCGGCGTCCAACTTCACCTTTTTGACCTAGTTGACGAATGGCGGCAGCACGCCGATACCAATACCTCCGGTTCGTAATGTCCCTGCGCCGGGTGGATCCGTCGGTCTCTAGGGCTAACACCTCATGTGTGAATGAGTCGTCCAACACGGTGGGCAGGGAAACCGGGTTTCCCTTGATCCAGTGCACGGTCTGTGGGTTGGCACGGATCATTGAGCTCTGCGCATCGACTGACACGAATAGAGGCCGGGTGTTTTTCAAATGCCCAAGGAACATCAAGGGGGTGAGTTGTTTTTTCAATGCATTCGACGTGTCGAGTTTCAATGTGGTGATTGCTTTTCCGAACTAGGGTTTGAGCATTTTTGAACTATATTTGTAGGCACCTGATAGATGCCCTGAGTCCTATTGGCAAAGGGAGTACTTCGCGAAGCTTATCCGTATCAGGAGGATCATAGTGCATGAGGAACCAGAAGAAGAAACGACCTCTGAAGAGGATGCTGCTTCCGGGGTGATGCAAGCTGACAATGGAATGGAACAGAGTATGGACATTTTGGTCAGGACCATGAAGATGTTAGTTGTTATGGTGGGTCTATGTGCTGTTGTGGGAATTATCTCTGTAGCAATGAAGTAATTAACAGATGATGGACATTTTGGTCAGGATATGATGGAGATGAAATGAATGCCTTTCACGAGTGATTTTGACAGAAGTTGTATTGGTTTAAATTAGTGTTAATTAATTACTGATACTTGAATTAGTGTTAAAGGTGGGCAAAGATATGATTACTCTCACTCGTCTCGAGTAACAAAATGGAGTTTGGATCCATGTTGTGGTCACTGTCATCAACCCTAAAGGATCGTGCGTAACCTTGTGGTGTAGGTTACGGACCATGGATCGTGCGTGACCAACTAGGCGCAGGTTTAGATATTTTTAAAAGCACAACGTGAAATGAAAGCACGATCCCGAAATTGCCGGAAGGAGGAGACGCCAAGCGTGGACGTTCTGGGGTTTCTAATAAATGGTTTGCTCTTCTGGCTCGCAGCAGCATCTCATGTTGATCGGCAAAACCACGTAGCAATCTCCTTCCATACCACCAGCCGAGCAGCAGATTACATTCCAAGCATGGCAGCTTCAACGCCGGATTGCGCACGCGACTGCCACACAATTATTATTATTATTATTATTATTTTGGCGGCAACAACCTCGGCCCTCAAGTACCGGGGGTCATTGTTAATAGTAAGAGGCAAACCCCCATTCCCTCTCGTGAGAGAAGAAAAGAAAAAAGATATCGCGGTCTGCTCCCCGTGCTATCGCAACTAACGGAATGCTAAAGAAACTGCGCCCCCAGCCTTTGAGCAGCTCCTCCGAGGAGGGCAAGGCGACAATGGGAGGGAAAGCTGTGGAATGGGGCGGTCCTAGCAAACCACGTCCGCCCCCACCCCAAGCAGTAATCAGCCGTAGGCATTACTACACCGACAACAATCCTCTTCGAGACTACCATCACCGACCGCATCCTTGGCCTCAATGCATACACCAGGAGGACGCCATCGTCCAAACTTACGTCGTCTACATCGATGGGGGGCGCCGTTTCTTCTGCTGCCCTCACTTCATGGAAAGTTCCCGAAACTTAATTTCTTCTAATAACACAGTACTCTTCCATGCATCTTTCGTTTAGTACACCGGATCGATCGGCATGCACTTGCCTTGACTCGCATCTTGTCTCTTCCTGTAGGTGGATGACTGTGGCTACATAGAGTGGGTGGATCCGCCTGTTAACGCGCACATCCAAGTCAACACGGCTCATCTCCTCTCAATGGTTGAGAGTCTGGAAAGGATCCTTCAACAGGAGGGGAAGGACAACGACCATCTTTGGGATAAGCTGCTGGAGAGCAGGGGGGCGTCAACGATCTAGATCGGGTAGATCCCTACTACGCATGCATGTTGATTTCCGTTCTATCACCCAGACAATGTTCTCGATCTTTTTTGGCCAAAAAAACATATTCCTATGACTATATTTCACTATTAGAAATTATTCTGCAGTCCAGAGCTCATTCGTCTGAGAAGTTACGCGCGCGCGAGGGTCGAGGTCACGCTGTCTATGAAATCGACTCCCACATTTGCGTCTTGCTATGAAATCGTCCAGGATGACCTGTCCACATCTGATCTCACCTGCTTCTTCCGCGTGGGCACAAATGGCAGAAATCAGCTCCTAGCGGAGGCGCGGGGACGGAGGCAAAAGGTGAACCGATGGTTGCAGCATTGTTCCTGCAACACTGACTGCGTTACGGGGTGCGCCTATCACCAGCACCCCGTGATCGGCGAGTAACCTATACCCATTCGGTTACGCACTATCAGTGGTGACTGCACCTGCGAGTCAGTGTTGCCTGAATGGTGCGTAACCGAGTCAGTGTGTTACCCAGTCGTAGTTGCCCTATGCAGCAGCCACTGGTTGAAACTGGTTAAGTGCTGATTGGAAAGGCAGGTTATCAGGGGCGGACCTAGAGCACAATTTGAGCGAGGGCACACCTTGAGAATACAGAAATTTATGAAGATTTTATATAGAGAATTTTTGTCAATTAGCTTGATTTATACAATTTGAGTGAGCCCTTGCTCAGCGTAACGTATGTCCACCCCTGCAGGTTATTATGGATTCGTTTAAATTAGTCTTTGCACCAAGCAGCGATCCTCACAGCATAACCGAGACCCCGCATTCCTAAGTGTGCGTACCAGGAGCAGGAGAGAGTGCCTCATGCGTAACCGTCTAGGTCAGGTTACGCAGGATTGACACCGGCCGCCGTTTTCTGCCACCAAGGAGCGTTCCTCTCTAGGTATATGTGCGCATGCGCACTATCCTGGCAATTTCACGATCGTGCTTTTCATGGTGCATGGAGGCTTCCCTAATGAGACGATCGTTTCCATATCTCTCCCAGATTTCGTTGGCCCTTTCACTGCAGTAGCTATATAAACAGGGACCGGGAGGTGTGTTGGTCCATTATTCAATCATATTGTAGTGTCTCACTTTACTGTAGGTTTACTAGAAACAATTAGTGGTTTTCCCAGCGGATGCAGGTAGTATAGTCATCGTAGTACAGTAGTACTTATGACTACACCAGCAGCGCCAGAAGAGGTGGTTGTTGGTGCCTCCAGGTCCAGGCAAACACCTTCAAAGCGCCGACCCGAGACTTCTGATACTGATGATGTAAGTTCCCCGGCCAAGCGTCTGCAGACGATGGACACGCCACCACCGCCGCCCACCGCCAAGCGTCTACTGTTTGATGAGCCGGCCGCTCCTGCTCATCCCACCATCGAAGAACCGCCTGTGCATGAAGACGACAGTGAGGTACGTACGCACTGGTGGGATGCTCGATCTGGTGGTGTTCCTCCCGCACTACACTCTGTGCGGTTTAATTATTTTAATTTCCATCTCCTCATTTTCTTGTTCTTCATGCATGGGCACGCGTAGTTGATGAGTGAGTTGGAGAAGGAACTTTTGGATGTTCTGCCCTCAATTCGTGCAATGTACAAGGAAGATGATGACGACATCTCGGCAGATCAGTACATCCTGCACGATCCACCTGCAGCTCCTGATGCTCCATCCGTTGAGGTTGACGAAGACGATCCCTCCAGTATGTCAGGTGCTAATAATATACATATATACTCCATCATCGTGTATATATATCGACGAGTGTGCTTCTGCTGGCTCTAACTTGGTTGCCTTTTCTTGTCTCGCAATAATATAATACAGGTGGCGATGACGAGTACTAATCTCCGGGCCGGAAGATCATGGGTGTGTGCAACATAGGCCACCCCACTAGATCCCACGCCGCTGCGCTACTGGCTGATGATATGATGCAGCAGTTAGTTTGCTGGTGGAGACGAAACGGCCGGCCTCTTGTCTAGTACTAGCAGTAGTAGTAATAACGGGAATGGAGAAGATCAATCTAGTGCCTTCGGATGAATTCAGAATTCATAATATATATATGTTAACCCTGTTTCGGATCGGATAGATGCATGCATGCATCTATATTATATTAGTGCCTTTGCACCCTTTTCTATTTTTGCTGTTTTATATTCACTGCTAATCCAAATAAAAATAGCAAATAACCCAGACCGGCGTAACCTGCACCCAACCGATCACCGATTCAGCGTAACCATCCCTGCTGCATCTGGTCCTGTCGATCCTGCGAGTAACCTACACCCGCTCGGTTACGCACTATCAGTGCTACCCCCGTATAGATAGAGGTAGGCCGTGGTAGTGACAGCTATTGGACCCTTTGGACTCCTCCGCGATGAGAGACATGGGTACCCCTGGGTCCCCACCGGCCAGTGTCCCAAAGGTCCATTTCAAGTGGACCCGACCTGCCAGAAGCCCCGCCGACCTGCAAGTGGGCCCAACGACCTTACCCACAGTCCCGATGACTCCGGGCGACCTTATCAAGATCCCGGAAGAGCCGCAATACTTAGAGTGCAAGCCAAGGCAATAGTATATGGTGCAATGCCGCCTGAAGGTCCGAGTATCATGGGAAACTCCTTGTAATCCGGAAGGATAGCTTCCCAAATTGTAACCGACCCAGATATAGGCCCACGGACCTCGAATGGGAACCATAGTTCGTCCCCCATATAAGATGGCCAAGGGCTCCATTCGGGGGGACACCTTCATCTCTCTCACATAATCCACCACCACAACTGGACGTAGGGTTTTACTCTTTGGAGGCCTGAACCAGTCTAAACCTTTGTCTTCCTCGCCATACTCGCCGTGTTCCGAGTTCGCCACGTGAACAACCACCTACGCTCTTAGTTCTCGATCCTCTCCTTAACCTGCAAACTGATTGGGTAGCCCCCTTGCGGATCTATCCAGGTCTCACCCCCTGATAGTTGGCGTGCCAGGTAGGGGTGATCGGGAACTCGTTGTGCAGCATGGTGGCCTGATCTGGTGTCGTCTTCCCAGCGAGCATGGCGGCCATCCTCGCCAACCCTGTGGAGATCTGCTTTGAATCCTTCACGACGACCTCTCCTGTTCCGGTGGCCGCAGATCCTCCAGCGGCCGCAAGGCAGGTCGCGACGGTGCCCGTCGCCACCCCCGTGCCTGATCTAGTATCGGAGACCAACCCGCCCAGACCCGACGACCTTGTTTAGGGGATGGAGCGCGTCATCAGCATGACGGAGGAGACCTTGTGGAATTGCGAATGAGCTCAACGCTCGGCGCAGTTGGCGCTACACCACGATACCTTACCCTTCGACCTGCAATCTTCGCCTGGTCTTCGTCTCAGCCAGCTGTCCAAGCCCTCCCAGATCCAATCTGGGCGGCAGCCCTCTGGCGACCTAAAGCCCGCACCTCACGCCCAGCGTGACCCTCTCGACATGCCTTGCACCTGCCATAAGGGTGCGAGGCACACTCTCCACGGATGTTGCCTGCGGAAGAAGATCGACCAAGAGCACTCCCGCCATGCTACATGACCTCCCCAGTCCCCGGACTGTGGCGAATTCTAGAAGGTCCGGGTCCGCGTCTCCCCCAATGACTCGGACATCGTCTTCCGCCAGGTGTTCGTGGTCTCAGAGAACGAGCCACCCTGTCATGGTGCAACGGACTCCGAGGAGGCGGCGCACATCCAAGGCAATGCCCTGCGTGCCCAGCGGCGTGCAGAAGAGCAGCGCCGCACGTTCCCCCCTTGTGCTCGAGACCTCCGTCTCAAGTTCAAGGAGCTGGAGATCCCGACGTTCAACAGCCCCCAAGCCAACCTGGGCGCTGCCATTACGCGTCTCCAGCAAGCTCAGCTGACGCCCGACGCCGAGGAGGCTGTCGCTTACCATCGGGTCGCCAATGCCTTGGTGGAGGAAAAGAGCGCGACCTCCAAGTCCGCCGCATCTTCATCGACGCATCACTCACGCAGTCGATCCCATCGACCTCGGCGCAGCAACTTCCCCCCATCTAGGAAGAGGTCGCCCAGCACAACCCAGAACAGCCCAATGCCGCCAACGTCGACGACCTCTGCGTCAACATCGACACCAACAGGCGCGCCCACGACGTCCGTGACGTGTCGACCAGCGCCACCACAAGCGCGAGGAGCGGGAGCTGCGTCATCGCGTAGAGTATGATCGCGAGAATGGCCCCCCTGGTGCCGTCCATCGCATCATGGAGCGCGAGTAGCATGACCGCCACGACATTGAGAACCGGCGACGTGCCGTGTACGAAGATTAGTACGGCAACCCAGAGGTCGCCCGCGGCAATAGGGATTGCCAGCCGCGTTCCCAGGTCGTCGTCCCAGAGCGCAGGATTCACTCCGGCCCAAGGGACGCCGCTCCAGCTGGAGGCACCGGTGACGACCTAGCCTTCACCACCTTCCCCGCGTTGGCCCCCCGACTCAGGTCAGTGGACTACCCGAGAACTTCAAGCCAAACATCCAGAAGTACGATCGGCGCTCCGACCCCAACATCTGGCTGTTGACGTACTACATCGCCGTCAAGGCGGCTAGCGGCGGTTTCGACCACATGGCAGCCTACTTCCTGCTGGTGATGGGCGAGGCTCGCTCGCTCTGGCTCAACAACCTCCCGGCGGGCAACATCAAGTCCTGGGCTGACCTGTCCCAGGCCTTCACCTCTAACTTCTAGGCAACCTACAATCACCCGAAAAACACCTTCATCCTCGGGAGGGTCGTCATGAAGCCCAAGGAGCGGCTCCGTGACTACAACAACTGGTTCTTCGAGAACCGCAACACCTGTGTTGGCGTCAGAGACGACCAGATTGTCGAGAGCTACAAGAAGGGTATCAAAGATCACAAGCTCTTTGAGAACATCCATGCGTCTGGTGCCACCACTGTCAAAGCCCTCATGGATGTCGTCAACAAGCTCATCGACACTAAAGAGGCGATGGTGAACTAGTTCGACGCCGACGCTGGGCGCAACACCGGCACATCTGGTGCAGCAGGGGACTCCGGTTCCAAGCTGTGCAAGCGACCTTCCAAGGTGCTGGTAGCTGAGGGGCACCGACCTTCGACATTCAACCAGGAGGAGTTCGACGCAACTCTCGACAACCTCTGCGAGTTCCACGAGGGGGCCAATCATACCCTCCGTGAGTGCTCGCAGTTCAACAAGGCCTTCAGCACCCCTGAGGACCCCAAGCGCTCCAAGAAAGATGGCGACCGACCTTCGTCCCGCCGCTACAACAACAACTACCGCCGCGACGACCAGCGCGACCGGCGCGACGATCGTGATAACCGGGACCGCCGCGACAACCGCTGCGATGATCGCCACGACAACCGCCACGACGACCCACCTCCTGATGTTCGCCGTGACAAGCGCGACCTGCTGCCACCACCTCCGACAGGCAACCCCAACGAGCCCTTCCAGCCTCCGACCCACACGATCAACATGATCGTCGGAGGTCTCAAATCTCATGTCAGCTGGAGGCGCTACCGCAAGGACAAGTGCGAGGTCCACCTTATCCATACTCAGCCAATGGCACCTCTACGTTGGTCTGAGTAGGCGATCACGTTCTCTAGGGTTGATCACTGGGTCCACATTTCGGATCCTGTGTCCTACCCACTCATCGTCGAGCCCACGGTGGAGGGGGCCTTGCTCTCCCAGACTCTCATCGATGGGGGGAGCAGGCCCAACATCATCTTCGTCGAGACCTTGAAGAAGATGAAGTTCGACTTCGACAAGCTCATGGCATGCGACGAGCCCTTCTATGGCATCGTCCCGGGGAAAGCGGCCTACCCCTTGGGTCGGGTCTCCCTCCCCGCCACCTTCGGTACCGAGGACAACTTTCGCACGGAGTACCTCAACTTCGAGGTCGCTAAATTCAAGTCCTCCTACCACGCGATCCTAGGTCGCCCAATGCTGGCCAGGTGCATGGCCATCCCGCACTACACCTACTTGGTGTTGAAGATGCCTGCTCCAAACGGGGTCCTCTCCATCTACGGCGACCTCATGGTCTTCTTCATGTGTGACTCCGAGGCCCTCGACATCGCTGTGACCTTTGCCTGCGTCGACGCATCCGCAGTCTTGGTCGCTGAGGCCAAGAAGGTCGCTCCGAGCAACCTAACCATCCCGGAGCAGAAGCACACCGACACCACCCTGGACGCCGTACCTTCGACGAAGAGAGTCCGCCTCGGCCTGCCCGACGCGGAGAAGACGGTGGTGATCGGCGATGGCCTCGAGGAGAAATAGGAACTTGCTCTCACTAGTTTCCTCCGAGATAACGTGGATATATTCGCATGGAGTCCATCAGATATGCCAGGTGTCCCCAGGGAGATGGCTGAGCACTCCTTGGATGTAAGCAAGGCGACCAAGCCTGTCAAGCAGAAGCTGCGCTGCTTTGCAAAAGATCGCAAGGACATCATTAGGGTAGAAATAATAAAGCTCTTAGCTGCCGGATTCATCCGTGAGTGTAAAAATCCGGTTTGGCTCACCAACCCGGTGCTTGTACCCAGGAAAACAGGTCAATGGAGAATGTGTATCGACTACACTGACCTCAACAGGCACTGCCCTAAAGACCCCTTCCCTCTTCCTCGCATCGACCAGGTCGTGGACTCCCATCTTGAGAGTGAGCTTCATAATAAAGCCTAGGAGCCCCATCATGCCGGTGAGCTTCATGAGCTTTATTATGCCGGTGAGGTACTCGCAGCCGCGGAAGATGCTCTACACCCTCCTCGTCACCTCACGCAAGCTTCGACACTACTTCTAGTCGCACAAGATCAAGGTCGTCTCGGCCTTCCCCCTTGGTGAGATCCTGCACAGCCGCGACACCACTGGACGCATCGTCAAGTGGTCTTTCGAGCTAGGTGAGTTCGAACTAGAGTTCTGCCCAAGGCAGGCCATCAAGTCCCAGGTCATCGCTGATTTTGTCTCCGAGTGGACAGAGATCCAGCAACCCCCACCGTCGGAGGAGCTAGAGCACTGGAAGATGTACTTCGAGGGTTCCCTGAATGTCGAAGGCGCAGGAGCAGGCGTGCTCTTCATCTCCCCCCAGGGCGATCACCTGAAGTACGTTCTGCAGATCCACTACAAAGCGTCCAACAACGGTGCCGAGTACGAGGCCCTCATCCACAGGCTGCACATCGCTGTCTCCCTGGGGATCAAGCGCCTTATAGCATACGGCGACTCCAAGGTCGTCATTGACCAGGTCAACAAGGCCTGCGACATCAAGAAGGACACGACGGATGCCTACTGTGCTGAGGTGCACAAGCTCGAAGGTCACTTCGAAGGGATCGGGTTGCATCACGTCTGTCGCGACAACAACGTGGCAGCCGACATCCTCTCCAAGCTGGGCTCCAAGCACGCTTTGGTTCCGGCCGGTGTATTTGTCCAAGACTTACGCAAGCCTAAAATCAAGCTCCTCTCCGACCTAGAGTCACTAGTCGATGACGCACCCCCGCTAGGCGGCCGCGACATCCTCATGGCTGAGGCCGAAGATGACTGGCGCCTTGACATCATCGCCTTCATCCTCGAGCATCGGGTCCCTGAGGAGAAGGCAGAACGCGAGAAGGTCACGAGACGCAGTGCTAACTACGTCGTCATCGGTACAGAGCTCTACCAGAGGTCCGCCTCCAACGGTGTGCTGATGAAGTGCATCCTGTGATCTGAGGGCCTAAGGCTCTTAGAGGAAATCCACGGTGGCCAGTGTGACAATCATGCTGCTTCTGCTAACTTGGTGGGGAAAGCCTTTAGGTCTGGCTTCTACTGGCCTACCGCTATGGCTGACGCCCAGGACCTTGTCCGGCAGTGCAAGGGGTGCCAGTTCTTCACCAAGCAGCAGCACATGCCGGCCCAAGCCATGCGAACCATCCCTCCATCCTGGCCCTTCGCTGTATGGGGACTCGACTCGGTGTGACCTATCAAGACCGCCCCAGGCGGGTACAAGCGCATCATCGTGGAAGTGGACAAGTGCACCAAGTGGATCGAGGTTAGGCTTGTATCTAGCGTCACATCGAAGGTGGCAGCCAAGTTCATCGAGGGGATCACCCATCGCTTCGGAGTCCCTAACAGGATTGTCACCGACCTTGGCACAGCCTTGACAGGCGCTGATTTCTAGGATTTCTGCCAAGACAGCCTGATCAACGTATATTACTCCTCGGTGGCGCACCCACGATGCAATGGCCAGGTTGAGCGTGCCAACAGCATGGCGCTGTAGGCCATCAAGGACCGCATATTGGATGACGCATCACCCTACGCAACCAGGTGGCTCGCAGAGGTCCCTCATGTCATCTGGGGTCTTCGGACTCAGGTCAGCTCGGCCACAGGCTACTCCCCATTCTTCCTGGTCTATGGGTCTGAGGCCATCCTCGCCAGGGATGTTGCCTTCGGGGCTCCCCGCATTTAGCATTTCGACGAGGGCGAGGCTGAGCAAACACACAGGGTCGACATCGACAGCCAAGAAGAGCATTGTGTGGCCGCGATCATGCGTCACACCCGCCACGAGTAGCAGCTATGTCGCTACCATGACTGCAACATGCAGGAACGTTCCATCAACGTCGGCGACCTAGTCCTGCGGCGGATCCAGAACACCAAGGACATGCACAAGCTCTCGGCACCATGGGAAGGCCCCTTCATAGTCAAGGAGGTCATTGGACCGGCGACCTATCGCCTCCAATGGGCCGATGGCCAGGGCATCCCGAACCCCTGGAACATTGAGCACTTACATCGCTTCTATCCTTCAGAGCCTTGTATCACAATAAAAAAGCTATGTACTCTATCCTCTTGTAATTCATAATAAATAAATATAAGACCCCCTTTCGGTAGGATTCCTGTCGACCTATTTTTGGGTCTCTCTTTACTTTTTGTTCATCCCTCCCCCTCGACATGCTCAGAGGCTTGGCCTTTAGCGAGACCCGATGTGCTCAGGGGCTTGGTCTAAAGCCAGGCCCGACACGCTCGGGGGCTTGGCTTTGCCAATCTAAGGGTCCTATGACCTGAGGGGTTTTACCTTTCCTTTTAAAGTGTTTTCCCTTACCACAACATTTATGCTTTTTATGCATATTCTTAAGTCATGTAGTTGCGAGACCTTGGGTCCAAGGCCCCCTTCTGTGCACGAGCTGCACCTAAGCCTCCACACTGAGCCGTGTAGTCGGTAACCCGTTCCTCCACTGAGTTGGGTTAGCGGAGGGGACGGGTTTCACAGCTTCATTACTTTTGCGTTCTCATAACGAGTATCTTTGCCAAATAAGGGATTACACTCTTTAATTAAAATGACCTTTCACTCATGCAAGTTTATTTACATTATCAAAAGGGTCCACGACCTATCTACATTGACAGCCTAATACACCTTGAGTTACATTTTCAGAGGTCGACCTTCTTGACGATTTCCTCCGCGGTGGCTTGGATGTCTTCGGAGGCCACCAGTGTCACCAGGTTGATTTCTTCTGCGACCTTCCGTAGGTCGAGCACCGGCTCGTGGAACTTCACCGTGACCAGAGCTGCGGCTGCGGCGAGCTTGCTAGTGTCCAGCAACAAGGTCTTCATCCGACCTTCCGCTTCCTCTAGGCGGGCAACGAGCTCCTTGGGCTCTCCCCCATCCACCTGAGGGACATAGATGTCCATCAGGTACTCAGCGACCTCCTTGAGGTCGCCCAGCTACCTCTTAAGATCTGCAGTCATTTCTTGATGGTCAATGAGAGTCTGCATGACCTGGGAGGGGTCGATCTCCAGGTCCCGACGTACACCAGACTAATATGCAGCCTTCCGGGAAAAGTAATACTCACTGTCCTAGGCCTCCTTGGTCTTCTCATTGAGGCTCTTGACAAGGACCTTCGACTCCTTGAGTTCCATCTTCAAGGCGGCCTCCTTCTTCGTGGCAAATGGAATTAATGAAATTAAGGTCGGCATGTACCACAATCTCCAGAAATTAAGGTCGGGGTAAAGTTCAGACATACCATCCACAATGATCTTGAGGTCATCCTCAGCATCCTTCGCCTTTTCCTTGGCGATTTCAAGCTCCTTCCTCAGAGCGGCCATCGCCCTGTCCTGCTAGGCCATGGCGTCGTTGACACGCTGGATCTCCGCTGCGGCTTCGATCTTGGCCTGCAGTACGACCTTCCTGGCCGTGGTGGCCTCCATGTGCATATTGGTGCCCTCCCTCACCAGGTTCGCTCTGGCCTGTGCTCGCCCAGCGAGCGACTGCATCAAAAATATGTCAAGCTCCACAAGTCCTCAGAACAGATCGAGGAACCGGCTTCTTGGGAAGAGTAAAACTTACCGCGAGCGTCCTCGCAATCGTCTGATGCGCTACCTTGAACTCATCATGGTCACGGCGGTTAGCACGGATATCGTCCTCCCACGGGGTGCTGATGTAGAGGCACCGGTTCTTCTCCTCATTCCCTCCGCCGGGGCCACTCCATCCTGCAGCCTCCGCCTCCTGCACCAGCGGCAGGTTTGATGCGGGTGGCTCCTGTTGAAGACCGTCGCTCTGTTGCACAACATCGGAGGCAACCTTGGCCGCCGCCAATGTTGTTGTCCTTGTGGCCCCAGGGGCCTGGCTCGATACGTCGCCTGTCGACGTTGCCGGGTTGTGCCCAAAGGCCTCCTGGCCCGAGGCATTATTACCACTCTCCGATGTAGCAGGGGTCACCCTACCAAAAAAAAGCAGAGTTCATCAACGACGACGTATACACAACATGCAAGGTCGAGCATAACGGGGGAAAGATCGATGACCTACCTGCCACCAAGTTTCAACCCGGGCTTTATTGGCCTGGGTGGAGCCTTCATATTCTTCTTCCGCGACCCTTGGTCGCTCGGCCCTTCAGCGCTTGGCTTCGCGTGATCTTCCTCCATGACCTCGAGGAGCGCCTCCTTCACTTGCTCGGTCGGTGTATCACTCGACCTTGCATCATCATCACACGACCTCGCATCGTCATCTTCAGTAGTGTCCGTTCCGACCTCGGCGCTGGCTGTCGCCGACTCTGACAGCGCAGTGGCATTCTTCCTCTTCCTGTTCCTCTTCTCCGCTGTCTGTGTGGCGGCAGTCACTTTGGCGGCCTTGGATGCTGATATCTTGCCAGTGACCTGCCGCGCGCACCGGGTTGTTGGTGCGGCAGTCCCTGCGGCCGGATCTTCATCATCGCTACACCCACCGATCAGTCGGAGAGGTAGTTGTCGATGTACTGCTGTGGAGGCGCCTGGATGTCCTCCGCAGCTCGGACCATGAAGCTCTGTTCACCCTCATCAGGGAGGCGAGCTGGGCTCCAGTACACGCCTTCACGGCCCTACGTCAGACGACCTTCGTCACAAATCAGAAAATATTCACACAAACATGCAATCAAGGTCGATTTGGCAACATATGACTTACAGCTTCGGTGGGGCGCTTCAGGCTTAGCGCCTTGGGGCACGTCCGGTTCCGGATCTGCCCAGCGAATAGCTCCCTCACTCGAGCCACCTTCTCCTCCTTGGAGACCTTGCGCTGTGGCACCCGGGTGGGGTCGGCCTGACCCCAGTACTCATAGGCCGGGTGCAACCGATCCTGGATTGGCTGCAGGAGCCTCCGGCTGAAGCTGATGGCCACAGCACCGCCCGTCAATCCCTCTGCCTTCAACCTCACCAGGTCGTCCAGCAACGGCTTGATGGCATCGGCCTCCCGTGACGTCAGCTGGTGGGCCCACTCCGGCACTAGAACCGGTGCGAACCCCGACCTTGTCGCTAGCGCCGGCTTCGGGTTGTCGATGTAGAACCACCCTTGCCTCTAGCCTGTGGTGTTGTCCGGCAACACCATCTCGATGTACACCAGCTTCATGAACCGACGAAGCATAAAGCCGACACTCCCCACGACCTCGGATTTCCCCATTTTCTTCAGCTCGAAGAAGTGCCGCCACAGGCTGAAGTGTGGTGGTATCCCCAAGTATGCCTTGTAGAGGTGCACGAAGGAGGAAACAGTGGTAATGGCGTTGGGGACGAGATGTAGCAGGTCAATCCGGTAGTAGTGGAGGAGCCCACGGATGAAGTCGCCTGTGGGGACTCTGAATCCGCGCTCAACGTGCGTGACGAAGGCCACGGTCTCCCCGGTCCCTTCGGTGGGGAAGGCCTTGCCGGTCGCCGGCCTCCAGCCCACTTGCTCCTTGGGCTTCAGCAGCTCGCGCTCGACAAGACCTAGGAGCTGCTCCTCCGTCACCGTCGAGGGCTCCTAGATGCTCTCTGGCGTGGGCGCAAGCTTTGGAGCCATCTCTTCTTCTTCGACACCGGTGGATCTAGCTCTAAATACCACTAAGGATTTCGTGCACATACGGCAGCACGCGGCGTGGCGGATCTGAGCGCAGCAGCGTCGGCAGGTGCATGCAGAATGCTTTAAGCGGCAGCGGCGGAACCCTAACTTTGGGCGAAAATGAAAGCGAGTGGGTTCCTCTGCCCTTCACTTGGCCTTTTTATAACTGGGCCTCAACAGCGCTATGGGCCACCGCGCCCAACGTCTCTTGGGTTCAACAGAATTTTCAGCGACCCAACGAATCTACGGCTCAACGACTCATTCGGCCTAATGGTCACAGGCAGTAACGGCTCGCGCCATGCGGGAATCTATGCCCGTTGACTCTTTGGTCGACAGCTCTGCGTCCATGGACTCGTCATGCCCTACATAAAAGCCTCCAACTCGACTACAACTAACACCTGCTTCAAGGTCTCTTGACCGACCCTTGGGTCTATTATATTGCCTTTACAAGGTCGATGGGAACCTGCTGCCTGTTAGGTCGCCTCAGCCAACAAAGGTGGGTTCACAACACAGCTCCTGGGCCTTGCTGCCTGTTAGGTTGCCTCAGCCTACAAAAGCGAGTTCACACCATGGCTCTTGGGCCCTGCTGCCTGTTAGGTCGCCTCAGCCTACAACGGCAGGTTCACACCACGGCTCCTGGGCCCTGATGCCTATTAGTACGCCTCAGCCTACAAAGGCGGGTTCACACCAACGGCTCCATGCTTAAAGGCCCTGCTGCCCGTTGGCGACCTCCTGGTCATAACTACAGCTCCTCCGTGAGGTCGCTAAGGCCCCGCTGCCTTCCAGATCGCCTAGACCTACGATTTTCAGGTTGACGATCTGTGTTGTGTCACTACACAACGGCCGTGTCGATCCAGGTCGACATGGGCCATTTGTCACTTTCTAAGGCCTCCCGAAGGTCGGCGTGCTAATATAGCCCTGCTGGAACCTTGGTAGCCATACCATTACCGCTCGGCCGCCTCTACATCTACTTGGGACATACCATCTGTCATACAAATGCGTACATACAGCTTCATAAGCTACAAGGAGTTTGGCCCTTAGCCAATTACAAGATACAAAGACATTAAAGGCCATGAGCTACCCTATAAAATGTTTGCGATATAGTCTACACTAATAAGGCGTATTGCAAGTTTTCTTCTAGCCTCAGGACCTAGTTGAAGACCTCTACAGCCACTGTAGAGACGCCTGCCAAACAGCCACCTCTACTCGAGCTCTAACAGGTTTCCTGTGGTACTCAGCATCAAGTCTGAGCTTCTCCACAAGATCCGAAATGGAACCAGCATCATCTCGTGCCTCTCTGGGTGGAGCGTGGTGTTCTACAGCATCACATCAGGCCTCAGCGTGTAAGGCCCGGCGACGCATGTACTGCCCCAGGTTGCACCTGGATTTCTCGGTGGGCCCGGGAGAAGAGACTGATCGAGTTCTTCCGGCTTCGCAAGCATTCTTCTAGCTCCAAGCATGAACCGCTTTAGCTATACGCTCTGGTGGACGGACGCAAGTCCAAAGGATGGAAAAATTACTACACAACATCGCCATCGTTTCACAAGCGGCTTGGGTGCTTTGCTCAACGGTGTGGGTACCTATCTATACCCGGAGCACTCGGCCTTCGATCTTATCCGCAAGCCAGCTTGCGTGGCATCCTTATCCTCAAGGTCACTGTTCCTGTGTGCATCACGAGGTCACTATTCACCCGTGGGGGGGCATCAGCGCGCCTTTCCCCTACCTGACTGCTCCTGGTGCTTTTTGTCCCTTGCGGATGGACAACGGCCTACATCATGTGTGGAAGCAGACCCGTGACCGTACAGTGTGCTTATCACTCAGGTCATGTCATCTTTCGGCGTTTGGCGTTTTCCTCAAGATTCCAGACGTTTTGGACTATACGGCTCAGTTCGTCAGAGCATCATGATGACAACAGAAGGCTGTAGCTTCTCTTTTTTCTTTTTCTCTGGAGCATCAAACCGGCCATTCTTGTCACTTTACTGCTCGGGGGCTACTACACTAGTGCATCTCGCGACGCCCTATTCTCCTATGTCGCCTCGACCTACCGGAAGCCTGCTTCCACTACTCCTCTGCTCGACCTACCTACGGTTGGCATTGCGACCTTCCTTAAGGTCGCGGGAGATACTCTGTGTTACCTGACTCAGGTCAGGTTGGCGGTTCTTCAAGATCGGTGTCTTGCCTTTACTTCAACCTTCTGGCCACATATTCCAGGAGCTCGATGTTCGTCTTCGTGCACGCACTAGAGGGGTTTTTCTTTTTTGGATTCCCGTGCACCCTACGCGACCTTGACGACGCCACGTCTTCGCCAAGTTTCGACATGACTTCATGGGTACCATTGGGTCCCCACCGACCAGTGTCTCAGATGTCCGTGTCAAGTGGACCCGACCTGGTAGAAGCCTCGCGGACCTGCAAGTGGGCCCAGCGACCTTACCCACAGTCCCGACGACTCCGGGCAACCTTATCAAGATCCCGAAAGATCCGCAGTTCTTGGAGTGCAAGCCAAGGCAAAGTATACGGCGCACTACTGCCTGAAGGTCCGAGTGTCATGGGATACTCCTTGTAATCCGGAAGGATAGCTTCCCAAATTGTAACCGACCCAGATATGGGCCCACCGACCTCGAATGGAAACCCTAGTCCGTCCCCCATATAAGACGGCCAAGGGATCCATTCGGGGGGACACCTTCATCTCTCTCGCATAATCCACCACCACAACTGGACGTAGGGTTTTACTCTCCGGAGGCCTGAACCAGTCTAAACCTTTGTCTTCTGTTGGGGTAAAAACCATCCTCGAAGGGAGGCCAACACTTATAGGGAAGGGAAAACAAGTGGGAGTGAACCAAGCTAAGTGAAGGGGGAAGTCCCCCCCTCTCAACCCCCTTGGGTTGCTTATATAGTCATGGGGAGGAGTGCAAATTTAGCCCCAAGCCCCTGGTGGGTACAACAATTACTGCCTAGCCCCTATTTTGTACAAATGGGCAGAATAGGGGGTGCCAAGAGAATCATTTTCCCCAACAGTAGCCCCTCAGCTACTTTGGTTTGGACGATACAACAAAGCGAAGTAGCTGAAAAAAGGGGAAAGCCTAGGCACACCCTACTTCGGCCCCGAGGACACGCCCTCAGGACCATCTGCTCGTACGCCTCGCTAAAAACTCCATTCCGAAAACCCAGTGGGACAAAACAGAATGGAGAAAAGAGCACGTACACCTCGCGGATTCACATATACATTCATCGGCTAACGCAACTAACGTCATCTTTGGTCTTTATTTGACGATGAAAAGTTTTTTCTGGCGATGACGTCGGCTTCGTTGTCCCTGCTGAAAAAGGTCTTCTCCCTTTGGTTTTGATTTATCCTCCCGTAGTTGTCCCTTTCGTGTACTCAGTGTAGCCGAAGTAGAAGAGAGTGTGATGCCTTCTTCGTCCTCCCGAAGCTCTTGGGTCTTCGTTCATACGCATCGGGCAAGATGGGTGAATTGGTCCATCAAGATCCCTCCACAGCCCCCTTGGCCGATGCTTGTGGCGAAGACTGTATGTCGTGGAAGTAGTAGAGTGGTCAATGCAAACTAAAGTTGATGTTGATGCGAGGAAGAAGCCGCTAATTGCGAGGATAATGTATTTGTCGGTGGTAGAGACAGAATCTGCCATATAGCCTCTTCGCATGAGGTATTTAACAGTTGAAGCATTGAAGTCCATTATGATAACCCACTGAGCCGTATAGAAATGTCCAAAGAGCCATATAGATTAGACCGAAGAGTCAATGCTGAAATGCCCGAAGAACCATAAAAAGGTAGCCGAAGAGTTGGTGTTGAAATACCGGGGGCACCTGGGCTGAAGAGCCAATTCTGACATACCGGAGGCACTTATGCCGAAGAGCCATATGGTGTTGAATACCCGAAGAACCAATACTGAAATTACCAAAACTGAAATAGCCAACAAACTCAACTAGAAACTCATTATTCTTGATGGATAAGTACAGAAAAATTGATTGCGACATAGTGTTAATCTTGGAAAATTTTTAAGACACGGGACAACTACCGGAACAACAGGTTCTCACGCTACGAGGTTAATGACCATTTATTTGGATTTAAATAACATAAACCATGCATAGCAAGTAGCTAGCCTGCTCGAAGTGGCCCCTTAGCTCAACTTCGATTTCATTTTCACTCGAGTTTTAAGTGCTTCGCATTCACCGCCGAAGGCTTTTTTGTGACCCGAGGTGGCTCGTCAGCCCTGCCTCGCAATTTGCTTCGCGCATTCACCGCCGAAGGCTTCTTCGCTTGTGATAAAGCGGATGATTTCGCGACCACGCCGTTTAACGAGTCGACTTATCCCTACGGTTTTCCCGAGGGGCTTCGCGCATTGACCGCCGAAGGCTTTTTACCTAGCTCATGGAATTTCTGAGCCTTGAGTGAATTATATATTTTTTCCATTTTCCATGATCCGAAGAACCATAAGGCCGTAACTAAAGAATCATAACATAATATCCGAAGAGCTGTTCATGAACTTCACACACGATTGTGACATCATTGATTAATTTCGTGGGTCTTTAAAAATATTCCAGGATTAAGCGCTCTGTGAGAAAAATTGAGATAGGAAATATTTGCATGCTAGTAAAATTGTACAAAAATCTAGACCGTGTTGCGCTTGCATGCGTGATCAAACTGATAGCCCCGAAGCATATTAACTAGATGATTTGAAGTCTTCATCGAACTGCTTTCAACCGGAACTTACACATGTGTTACTTCACAAGCTTAAAAAGCTGCTTCGGGCGGTTCACGTAAAGTGGCATTGATCCATATTTTAAAAACGAAGTCGAATTGTAAACCATATTATGCTGTAACGAAGAGAAAAACCAAAAACAGAAGGACACGTGACTTTGTTTCACATGACTGTTAAACTAGAGTGCTAAAACCAACTTGTCTGATTTGCTAACACAGAGGATGCCTCTGAACGAAAAATAGGGTATGCGAAGTAATTAGCCTAGGTTACATCTAGTAGTGTACTATTTTATGCGAGTTGATTTGCATAGGCAAAGAAAGTGTTTGGCGGATTCAAACGAAGTGATGCCTCAAATTAATTTACTACGACAACAATAGCCAATTGACAAAACCTAGTGTTACCGAAGGTGAATGATAAAAAATGGGATGAAAGTGGAACATGCTCATGATTGAAACACTCCAGACTAAAAATGCATGTGAAATGAGTTAAGTGTTCGTAAATACTTGCATACATTAACTATATCTTGTCAAGCCAAAATGCTTAGTGATCCTGTTCCTGACAAAGCCGAAGCAGAAACCTAACTTTTTTTACAACTTCTACACATGCACAAAGCCCCAGGCCTTCAGCCTTGCTATTAAGCAAAACAGAGATCCTGGCACTACAGAAACAGACAATTGCATAGCTATGCTCCACCGAAGAGAAAACCCGCAGAAAGACTCAAGACTTCGGCTCATGAACGACTGAACTATCTTCTCTCAGCTAACTACAAAAGTGATCCGCTTGTTTGCTACAAAGCTTACCGAAAAGAGGTTCATAAAGACAAGTAGTAAGTGAAAAGATGTGAAACTTCTAAAATTAGGGAATGGAGTATTATTATTATTTATAGCTCGCAAGACGTGAGCTTTAGGTGAATCATTCACGTTTTGCATCCTCAGAGCGAAACGTGAATGTTCACCTAACTCTCTATACTTGTTTTCACGTGCCGAAAGTGACAACTCGATTTACATGAGTTGTCACTTCGGGGTGATCCGAACTAGAAACTACTTTGAGCACTACTCTTTCAATGGACAAAAAACGCAGGATGTCCTAAAGTCAAGTGCTACGCGAAACAATTTTGCAAACATCAAAGTAAAGCAAGGTCCGATAGCTGTTGCGCATGCACGCAGCCCCGAAGACATTTCTAAAGCAAACAACTAGGTGTGTTGTTTAGCAACCATAAATTAAGGTCAACCTTGCTACGATCTTCGGTTGTAACTTAACCAGAGCTTAAGACTATTAAACGAAAACTAGGTAACCCGAAGATGCGTTGTTTGAGTGTACGCATGCGTACAAGATCAAATCAAAGCGATAAGGCCATCCGAAAAGTTAAAGCCTTTCTCTGCTAGCTCATCTAAGTGCACACGCATAGGGCTGGATGAACGAAAAATTGCACACCTGTGCTGTTTCTTGTTCAAAAAACGTCTAAAAGAAGCCACTTGAACCAGGAGGATTAGTCCTGTTTTTCCAACAATTACAAGCCGAAAGGGTCGGTTACAAAATGCTACTCTTGCATTCTACAAACAAGATGCTGTGATGCTTCCCAAATTTATTTATACCAAGCATACCATTTCTGACATCTATGTGTATGTGATTTTACAAAAATGGAGATAAAAAAGTAACTCCAATCATCATTTTAAATATCACCCAACCTTAATCATACAGTTAAAACAAATATCTCTACCAATGAACCTCACACTACTACAGCCTCAAACAGTGCACATGATGCTATATTTCAAACTCTTGTTTATTTATTTACAGAACCAAACTGATGGTAAAGGGAAAATTCATAGCTCCTTTTACAGCCCCAACAACTAACATTGCTGATATCCAGGATAAAATAGATAACTCATTGATGCTACATTACAAACTGAAATAGTCTTCGGCTGACATGTTTAAAGATCCAGTGTACTGATGTTGTATTTTCCAAACCTTGGGTCCTGAAGGTACAGGTTCAAATGTAATCATCTTACAGCAAAATCAAATCTTTGATTCAAGAAGTGTGAGGACCAGGTGTGTCCGAGGACCAGTGGAGGGTCGCTCCTTAGTGATGAGTGATTGACAACGTTGTGTGGACTGATGCTTGGCTAAGTATGCAGGTACAGGTTGCGGCTTGACTCGTGTCGGTGCAGGTGAAGAACAAGCGCGAAAGGCCTTAGCCGTGGCGGCCTCCGGGTGATGGAGTGGCAAGTAGGCTTGGTTCGATGGACCTGGTGGCCTATGGGGTCGAGTGCGAGCCGTGCGGTGCAAGACTGGCGGGCTGAAGTCGTGAACATGGGCTGGTGCAAGGTAGCAGGTGGAGTCCGAAGCTTGCACGCGGGGTTTGTTGGTTTGCCCACAAAACCATCGGTGGACGGTTTCTTGGTTTGGACCTCAAAACCAAGCCCGGAGGCCCGAGGCGACGGAGACGGTGATCCGGGAGCTTCGGGAAGCTTCGAGGCGGAGGGCACGTGGCGTGATCGCAGGGTTTGCATCGATGTGAAGCGAAGTCGCGGTGGAAGCGTGTCCGTCCGATGAAGACTTGACCAAAATGCCCCTGAGGGGTTGTATCTTCATTTCAAGTTGTAGGGGTAGCATGGTCATTTACCTCCCTCCGATGGACTTCGTATAAATAGCGGAGAGGTAGATGGCATCTCTCTCTCTTGGGCTCTAGGGTTTCCTCCCCCGGTAGATCCCTCTGGACTGCTTCTTTTCCTCTGTATTCCTTAGGCTAGATTCTTGTATAGACTTTGAGCTCTGGAGGTATGGAAGCATTCGGCATTGTGATGATTTCCCCCTCCTAGCTCTTTGTGATTTTCGTGTCATTTTCAGAGGTCACTCAGAATCCTCATTATGTCATCCCAGATAGTTTTCTGCTTCCAGGTACACGGGACATGTTTGAGGCCAACAGCAAGGCCGTTGATTACTTATTCTGTGCTCTTTATGCCTCGGAGTTTGATCGAGTGTACGGAGAGGATGTGGCCAGAAAAATTTGGCTCAAGTTGAAGAATGCTCAAGTGCAAGCCCGTATGTTTACCACTTACCGGAGAGAGTACGAGAACTTCACTCATCTCCCCGGTGAGTCGACCGATGCTATGTTTCAGCGCTTCACTTGCATAGTCAACAACATGAGGGCCAATGTGATAGTGCTCCCATATACGGATCATGATCAAGCTATCAAGCTTTTGCATGCCCTAGATAGGTCTATGTGGGAAGCCAAGATCGAGGCCATTGAGGAGTCGAGCGCGTATGACACGCTGTCGCTGGATGAGCTGTTCTCCAAGCTCAGGTCTTCAGAGGTTGATCGTGGCTTGAGAGCCAAGAGCGAGAGCCCCACTGATCCTCATAGTTTGGCTCTTGTCTCAGGATCGAGGACTAACGCTAACTCTGTTGGCTTTTCTTTGTCTTGTGTCCTTGCCAGATGAGGACTTTGAGGTGCTGAGCGAGCATGATCTCGCCTTGTTGAGCAAGAGGTTTGGGCGGATGTACGAGAACCACAAGAATGCAAGGCAGAGCTCGGGGATGTGCTATCGGTGCGGGAAGCACGGGCACTTCATCGCCGAATGCCCTGAAGCCATGGAGATCAAGAACGACTACAAGGGCAAGCCCAAGCACGACTACAACAAGCACCGCTCCCGGAACGACTACAAGAACAAGCACAAGGACAAGGGCGAGAGAAGGCACAAGAAGAGTGGCGGCCACAAGAAGAAGACCGCTCGAGCGATGGTGGCCGGAGCGAGCGACATCGACTCGACATCAAGTGATGCTTCTTCTGATTCGAGCAGGGAGGAAGAGCAAGAAAGGCGCAAGGACAAGCGGCACACGGGCAAGAACTTCACTAGCCTCAGCTTCGTCGCACAAGGAGGCTTTTGCGGCATGGCGCACTCCAAGAAGGGTGGGAAGCACAGCTCGGATTTGAACTCCTACTCCGATGAAGAGGTACGACAAGATCCCAACTTCTTGCTAGAGGAGAATGCTAGGCTCAATGAGTTGCTTGATAACCGTGATGATGTGCTTAGAAAGACCGACAAGGAGAAGATGGAATTCAGGTCTTTGTTGGGTGATGCTAAGGACAAGGTAGCTGAACTTGAATCCTTGCTTGTGGATGCTAGAAATGAGATAGCTGCTTTGAAATCTGCTCCTGTGGTGTCTGATGAAATTGACTGTGGTGATTGCTCAGTTTTTCTTGCTGATTTGACTGCTCTCAAGGAGAAGCATGCCTCTACTTTGGAGGAACTAGATGTGATTAGGATTGAGTGTGATGAATTAAAGTCTAGGCCAGCTTTACTATGTGCTTGTACCTCATGTCCTGTTTTGCATGCTCGGCTAGATGAGTCTCACACTAGAATAGTTTCTCTTGAGGTGGCATTGAAAGCTCCTCTTCCTACATCATGTTCAACCTGTGAAATGCATGCTTTGAAAAACATGGAACTTGCACACTATATTGATCGTCTGCATGATGAAAATGATGAGCTTAGGAAATTGATGAGTTGGCTGTCTGGGTATGAGCCACAATTGAGTTTGATGTTGGCTCAGTTCAAGAGGTTTGATGGTCAGGCGTTGGGGGCTGAGAAGAGTGGTGAGGGAGAAGAGAAAGTTGGAGAGATCCCTACTCAACCACACACCATACCCATGAACAAATATGCACCCAAGCCAAACCATTTGAGAAACAAGCTTGATCCAACTCCTGACCCACCAGTGTTCCCCCAGAAAACAGAGAATTTTCAGAAATCCATAAAGTTTGTGAGCAACCTGGGTAATGTCTTTGAGGGGAAGTCAGGAGAGAAAGGTGTTGAGAAGCCCACAGAAAAGCCACCGCCTAAGCCAGTGCTAATCCACTTCCATTGTGAGTATTGTGGGAGGGATGGGCATAAGGATGAGTTCTGTTTCCGGAGGAAGAGGGATGAGCGGTTTGCTAGGGAGATGGCAAACAAGGACAGGTACCACCTTGCTCGTGGTGTGCCTGAGCCTCGTAGAGGGCCTCTACCTAGGGGTGAGGTGTATGTGCGTACAGTTCCCACCCGTGGAGGTGGAGGTGGAGGCGTGTTTCCTCAGAGAGACAGGCGTGTTGGGTTTGGGCGTGGTGAGAGGGCTCGACGTGCTCCTTCTCGTGACTGTTATGAGTTTGGGAGGCACGATCGGAGCTTTGGGTCTCAGATGGACTATGGGCCACGTTTTCCCCCTCGTGGTGCGTGTACTCCTCCAGTGAGACGTGACAGGTCCTTTGGTGGTAGGCGTGAGAGGGCTCCGCCTAGAGGTTTTGGGAGGATGGATTTTGCTAACCCTTCTTTTGAGCAAATGGCTCAGCACTGGTTTGACTCTTTTGGTACTAACCCCAGTGTTGAGTCGCTTGCTCATTCTCGTCCTCGTTTTTTATTGCAGGTGGGAGGCTTGGAGAACTTTTGGTTGATCGACTCAGGTTGCTCACGACACATGACCGGAGATCGTGGGTGGTTCTCCAGCCTCACCCCGGTGAGTACGAGGGAGTACATCACTTTCGGGGACAATGGGAGAGGACGAGTGCTTGCTGAAGGTAAGGTGAAGGTGAGTAGCAAGGTGACCTTAAGAAGTGTGGCCCTGGTAAAGTCACTTGGTTTCAACCTGTTGTCAGTATCTCAATTACTTGACGAAGGTTTTGAGGTTTGTTTTAAGTCGGGTGCTTGTCGTGTGCTTGATTCTCGAGGTGATCTTGTCTGTACGATCGTCCCCGAGGGTCAAATCTTTCGTGCCGACTTTTCCCAGTCTGTTGGTAACCTCGATGCTTTGTTGCTGGTGTTTCGACCGAGCTTTGGAAATGGCATAGGAGGTTGGGACACTTGAGCTTTGAGTTGCTTTCCCGCTTGAGTGGTCTTGATCTTGTCTGAGGTTTGTCTAAGTTGAAATTCGAGAAGGATTTGGTTTGTGCTTCTTGTCGGCATGGAAAGATGGTTGCTGCTTCTCACGCTCCTCTGACTTCAGTCATGACCGAGCGACCTTGTGAGCTGTTGCACATGGATTTGGTTGGGCCAGCTCATGTTCGTTCTGCTGGTGGGAAGTGGTATGTTCTTGTAGTTGTCGATGATTTTTTGAGGTACTCTTGGGTTTTCTTTTTGGAGGAAAAGAGTGAGACATTTAGCTTTGTTCGGGACTTGATCTTGAGGTTGAAGAATGAGAGACATGGTGATGCCATTCGAGCTATACGGAGTGACAATGGCACGGAATTTAAGAACTCTCATTTTGATGCCTTTTGCAGTGATCTTGGTCTTGATCATCAGTACTCTTCTCCATACGTCGCTTGCCAGAATGGCGTAGTGGAGAGGAAGAACCGGACCCTTTGTGAGATGGCCGGGACGATGCTCGATGAGCATAGGACTCCTAGGTGTTTGTGGGCCGAGGCCGTCAATACCGCTTGCTATGTCTCAAATCGCATCTTCCTTCGTGCCTTTAAGAAGAAGACCTCTTATGAGCTGATGTGTGGCCAACAACCCAAGGTGAGTCACTTTTGAGATTTTGGTTGCAAGTGTTTCATTCTGAAGAAGGGCAAGTTGGATAAGTTTGAGTCTAGATGTTCAGATGGGATTTTCCTTGGTTATGCAATTCATTCTAGAGCATATCGTGTGCTCGACCTTGACACTAACCGAATCATGGAGACTTGCGAGGTTACCTTCGACGAGACACAAGCATGTAGTTCTTCTGCTTTTGAGTGTGCAGGTGACGAGGAGATTGGAGCGAAAATCTTTGAGGATGAGAAGGACGGAGATGGAGACGACGACGATGATGGTGGTGATGCTCCAGCGGCTGATCGTGTATGTGCTACTTCCACGACTATGACGACGATCGAGGACGGACCATCCCCTACACCCACTACGACTGAGGCTGTTCGAGTGGAGGCTGCTGCTGAGGGGAGGTTGTGTCCAGGCGAGAGGCTCCCCAGCGAGTACAAGTTGATCACCCACCGACGACCATCATTGGTGACCTTGATGAACGCACTACACGGTCGAGGTCAAGGAATACTTCTCATTTCGCTGACTCTGCTTTTGTTGCTTCTTTCGAGCCCAAAGATATTCGACACACTTTATCTGATGAGAATTGGGTGAATTCCATGCATGAGGAGTTGGAAAACTTTGAGAGAAACCAAGTCTGGGTGTTAGTCGATCCACCGCCAAATTGCCGTCCCATAGGTACCATGTGGGTGTGGAAGAACAAAGAGGGTGAGAATGGAATGGTTGTGAGAAACAAGTCGAGGTTGGTGGCATAGGTGTTCAACCAGAAGGAGGGGATAGACTATGAGGAGACATTTGCTCCTGTGGCCCGTTTGGAGGCAATTAGGATCCATCTAGCCTTTGCCGTGGCTAAAGGGTTCAAGTTGTACCAAATGGATGTCAAGAGTGCTTTCTTGAATGGGGTGATAGAGGAAGAAGTGTATGTGAGGCAACCCCCGGGGGTTGAGAGTGAAAAATACCCACACCGTGTATACAAACTCCAGAGAGCGCTCTATGGGTTGAAACATGCACCTAGAGCTTGGTATGGCAGGCTGAGAGGGTTTTTGCTAAGTAAGGGGTTTGTGATGGGCACAGTTGATCAGACCCTGTTTCTCCATAATCATGGGAATGACCTTTTGATTGTTCAGATATACGTGGATGACATAATCTTTTGTGGCTCCTCTCATGATCTTGTTGCCAGATTTGCAGATGACATGAGCAGGGAATTTGAGATGTCCATGATGGGTGAGCTGCAGTTTTTCTTGGGTCTCCAGATCAAGCAGTGCAAGGACGGGACCTTTGTACACCAGGCGAAGTACACCAGGGACATGGTGAAGAAGTTTGGCATGAACGACTCCAAGCCGGTGACTACCCCGATGAGTACAACTACGGCTTTGGACGCGGACGAGGACGGCGAACCAGTGGACTAGAAGGAGTACCGGAGCATGATCGGCTCCCTCCTCTACTTGACGGCGACGAGGTTAGACATACAGTTCAGTGTGTGTCTGTGCGCTCGTTTTCAGGCTTCACCGAGGACTTCACATCGGCAGGCCGTCAAGCAGATTTTCAGGTACTTGAACTACACTCCTGAGTTTGGTCTTTGGTACTCTGCCTCCTCGACACTCCGGCTTCATGGGTTTTCTGATGCGGATTTCGCTGGGTGTTGATTGGACCGCAAGTCCACTTCTGGGTGTTGTCAGTTCCTTGGTTCTTCTTTGGTCTCTTAGTCATCTCGCAAGGAATCGAGTGTAGCCTAGTCCACCACCAAGGCTGAGTATGTAGCTGCTGCTAGTTGTTGTTCCTAGCTGCTTTGGATGACCTATACCACGAGTGATTTTGGTGAGGAGTGCTCCCAGGTTCCACTTTTCTGTGACAGCACCAGTGCCATAAGCGTAGTCAAAAATCCTGTTCTCCACTCCAAAACGAAACACATAGAAGTGAGGTACCACTTTCTGAGAGACAATGTGGAGAAGGGAAACATATCTTTGTCCTATGTCCGTACCCAAGACCAGCTAGCTGACATTTTCACCAAACCGCTTGACCAAGTCACTTTCACTCACTTGCGGGGTGTGCTTTCCTTTCTAGCTGGGTCTTAGAGCTTCTCATGTATATATGTGTCATATGTTCATTTTGTTGCATTTCCTTCATGCATTTTGCCTTCTGTACAAAACCTGGTAGGATAGCCATCTTTGGATCACTTGAGCTAGGATTGAGCTTTTCTTATATATATTGATCACTGATGTGCTATGGATGAGATATGTGCATGTTTGGTAATTGGTGGATGTGAATGCTATACTCTTGATGGTTTTGCCATATATGTATGATGAGATAACATTTTGTTTGTGAAAATGATAAAATTGCCTCTCATGAGTAGATGCTTGCCTTTGCTAAATTTGTGCTCAAATGCTTATATCATGCTCAGTTTGTGCTTGAGGATCATATTCTCTTTGCTTGGGGTCAAAGATCCTTTGTCAGTGTAAATGTTTAGCCATTTTGCTTGCTTGGGGAGGAGCATAAGCTTCTTTTTGCCGCAAAGGCACTTCATGTACCATGTTTAATCTTGAAAATGAAATTGGTGTATGAATTACCTTATGATTGAAAAATGAGCTCCTAATCATGTTTTATGTTTTGATATTCATATCTTGGGTGCTAAATCGTAACATGTTGTCTACCATGAGAAGTCTCATTTTAAGAAGTAGACACATGACTCGTTGGCTTTAACATGACTTGAGTAGCTTGTGGGCATTTATAATGATCTTGTAATGAGAATTTGTGATCTTGCATAAATTTTGGATGATCTAGTTCCTTTGTGTTCAAATTGGTATAGACATGGTCTCGCTCATGAGATGAATGTTTCTTTGTAAAAATTGCTTAAAATTGCTTTTAGCCATGTCACATGCTTATATGTCTCTACCTTCTTGATGGCAATGTGCTAACTGCACCATATCTACTTTGCTTGCTCTATGTCTCATTTATAGCATTTTGTTGTGCTCTTTGTATATTTGAGAAGCTTGGTAGACTATTTATATGCTTTGACATGCATTTTTCATGAAAACAAGGGGAAGAGTTTCTTATATCTTGATTCTTGCATTATCAACAAGAGCGAGAATTTTGGGAGATATACATGCAACGGGGAGAAATTTTCATGCATTGGAGGTTTTTGTGAAAATTTGGTATGCATTTGTGAGATGTTGCATGTGAGGAGAAAAATTGAGAAGAGGTTGCATTTGCTCAGGGGGAGTTTGCATATGTGCAGGGGGAGCTCCTTTGGTTTGCCTGAGTTTTGTGCTTTGTGATGTGCTCTTTGTGAGCTTTGTTTTGTCTCGGCTGTGTCAAGCCGTTGCCCCTGTCTTAGGGGGCCAAGACTTGGGCTAGCGAGTGATCTTGTCTTCGCTTGTTCTTTGGCTTTGGATCACTTGCTTGGAGGTTTGTGTTCGTGGTTGTTTTCTTTTCTTTTTCTCTATCATGGTTACTATGGGTGTTGTCAATGCACTCTTCAAGGGGGAGATTGAGGACCAGGTGTGTCCGAGGACCAGTGGAGGGTCGCTCCTTAGTGATGAGTGATTGACAACGTTGTGTGGACTGATGCTTGGCTAAGTGTGCAGGTACAGGTTGCGGCTTAACTCGTGTCGGTGCAGGTGAAGAACAAGTGCGAAAGGCCTTAGCCGTGGCGGCCTCCGGGTGATGGAGTGGCAAGTAGGCTTGGTTCGATGGACCTGGTGGCCTATGGGGTCGAGTGCGGGCCGTGCGGTGCAAGACTGGCGGGCTGAAGTCGTGAACATGAGCCGGTGCAAGGTAGCGGACGGAGTCCGAAGCTTGCACGCGGGGTTTGTTGGTTTGCCCACAAAACCATCGGTGGACGGTTTCTTGGTTTGGGCCTCAAAATCAAGCCCGGAGGGCCGAGGCGACGGAGACGGTGATCCGGGAGCTTCGGGAAGCTTCGAGGCGGAGGGCACGTGGCATGATCGCGGGGTTTGCGTCGATGTGAAGCGAAGCCGCGGTGGAAGTGTGTCCGTCCGATGAAGACTTGACCAAAATACCCCGGAGGGGTTGTATCTTCATTTCAAGTTGTAGGGGTAGCGTGGTCATTTACCTCCCTCCGATGGACTTCGTATAAATAGCGGAGAGGTGCATGGCATCTCTCTCTCTTGGGCTCTAGGGTTTCCTCCCCCGGTAGATCGCTCTGGACTGCTTCTTTTCCTCTGTATTCCTTATGCTACATTCTTGTATAGACTCTGACCTCTGGATGTATGGAAGCATTCGGCGTTGTGATGATTTCCCCCTCCTAGCTCTTTGCGATTTTTGTGTCATTTTCGGAGCTATTTTTGGGTGTTTTTGTTCTTTGCTCGATTCGTTGATTTGAGGGCGTTTTCTCTCGGATTTCTTTGAGGGGATCATGGATGGATGCCTTGTGCATCTTTGTGTGTGATCTTGACCCCTCAAACGCCGGGAAAACCCTTTGATTCGCGAGTTTTGGTTGGAGCCCGAGTTCTTAGTGGTGGTTCTTTTGATCCGTGATTCCCGGTGATTTAGTGAGTTAGAGGCTGAGATTTTTGGGGCATAGCTTCCTCTAGTGACGCTTCTCATCTCCCCCAAATTTTGTCTCAAGAGCTCTAGCCGTTTGGGAGATCCATTGATTTGAGGAAAAGTCTCCTCTCTAGGGTTCATGACCTAAATCATTTTTCTGGTGGTGATCCCTTGATCCTTTTGAGGAGATCTTTTAGGAAAAGTTTCCTTGTGTTGTTGAGAAGCTACGGTTTAAATTTCGTGATTTTTGGAGCTCGTTTGATCAAATTTTGGATTTTTCCCTCTCCCTCTCGAAGGCTGAAACTTTACTCCGGGAATAAGCCCGGAGTCTCCGGACATTACTCCGGGAACCCCGGAGACTCCGGGAAAAAGTGCGGATACTCCGGACTTGCCAAACCCGGAGACTCCGGGAAAAAGCCCGGAGACTCCGGACTTTCCAGTAGGGTGGCTTAGACTTGTTTACTTGTGCTTCCGCTTTGTTTCTAGGCTTGTCCTAACTTGTTCCTAGGGTCAGTAGGTCCGTTGTGACTACGTGATCTTGACAAGTTTGTGCGGGATTCTTTGGAAGTGATTCTGAGGTTTTAGGCCGAGTTCTTGAGAAGAATTTTTATCGGCTCCCATTCACTCCCCCCCTCTCTGGTCGCCAATTCGGTCCTTCAAAATGCTTAACAGTATGCTGAAGGAAAATGTCATTTATACAAAATGAAGTAGTGCAAAACATGGTGCTATGTCGTACCTTCACGCGAAGAGGTGACATGAGATGTTTCATTAAGCCCCGTTCCGAAGATGAATCTTAGATGTCCCAATATGATAAGTGATTTGCCAATTGCATTTTATCCGCAAGGGCCAAGACTGATCTGGCTGCATTGATTCCATTGCATGATTACCCAATTTGACCAAATGTTGAACTCCGTAGCGAAGACCCGGCAGTTAAATATGGTGACCGAAGAACCATGATACAATAAGCGAAGAGCAATGAGGCTATCCATAAACCACAAGTGAAAAGCCATAAGGCTGTAACCGAATAGCGATAAGGATGTTCATGGATTATAGTTCAATTGTGTCATTACGACCAGCGGGAAATCCACTAAATCCGAGATTAAACCCTCGACGGGGTAAGCAAGCAGAAACTGAAACTGCAAGTTAGCATCTTTATGCGAATTGGTGTTTAGCGATGCACAATACCCCAAACTCCCTATAAATCAGTGGAGTATTTCTCCGACAAAACAGGATACATCTAGTATGGTACGTAGAATCTATTGAATATCCTAATCAAAACAAATTATAGGGGGAGCACTCCAGGTGCTGTAATGGAGTGTAACGATGCGCTAGTATTAAAAATAACATTGGCCCTTAGAAAAAACTGATCAGAAGCACTCTTCAAAGCTAATACTAAGGCGACCTTCAGCTACTGAACCAAGAACATGCTAAAAGCTACCCGAGCTGTTACTCGAGCTACTTGAAAAACAGAAAGGCTACATGTGCAGCTATGCATGGCAGAAGTCAAGCAACACAGGAAGAAACGCCTAATGCTCAGCAAAAGCATGCCTACCTGCTCTACTATTTATGTTAGAATCCGAAGGACAAGCGATTTATAAAACATTACAACGATATGCTACAGAAACACCCAACATTATGGCCGTCTAACCAACCCAATGCATTCGGTTAAGGAAATAAATTTGGTTATTGAACAATGTCATCATGGCTAAGGGTTCATTTTTTGCTACTTAAAAATACAGTTATAAATCAATTCCTCATGCCCACACTAGAATATTTGTGGGAATGTCTGCCAATTGTCAAAAACCTCAACTTAACAAGGCTGTCGAGGAACACAAAGTTAAAGGTACAGCTGTAGGTACAACCACAAATTTGTGCTAAGTTATCAACCAGCATACAACAAAGCATTATACCAACAACTGCGTGTTGGATACACAACCACAATGATTGTCAGTTAATATGGTACCACGAAGATTAATATCAACTATAAAGCCTAGATGAACCTGCCTCCAAGGAAATTAGTCAAGCATTGCTATAATAATAAGCCCCTCGGCTACTTTTACCTATCCACCTGTAGGAAGTATCATTTTCAGTAAACCCGAAAAAGAAATGCCAAAAAACTTTATGAGGCCAGCTGCGCATAATAAGCAATATCTGTTTAAACATGGAGAAAACTACTTTGCAATCTGAAAATATGATACTAATTTAAAGTTCTAGCAAGCAAAAAACTGAGTGCTTATGTTTGAAGCATCCCTCTTAAATGCAGCTAAGATTTCTCCCAAGACTGAACAAAGGAACTCATTATACACTAGGAATCCCCTCTAGGGACACAAACTCACACTATTGACTGATAACCGAAACAAAGATCTGGATATGCTTTTTGAAGTGTGTTAAAGTGCAAAGATGACTAAGCTATTGTTTCAGAAACGGAGCGGGGTTAGTTATATAAAGCATACTGAACCTGCATAGTTTCTTATCTTGATGACAACATCAATAAAAATTGAGTCTAAAGCCTCATAGTTTAACACCATAAAACAACCGAATTTAATTTGGGCAGGACCAAGGTTCATTTAACAGCAACTAAGAAGCCCCAACTCTCAATTGGTGACAATGTTGGTGCTTGGAAATAATGTTTAGGCATGCAATGAGATGCCCTTGACCAATGCTTGAAATCCACTAAAAAGTTCTGACTCTGATGGCTTGACAAGAGAGCAGTGCGACCGCGTGACCAAGCTGAGACAACCAATCTGATGAACTCCAAAAAGAAATATGACTTTATCCACAAAGGAGCAGAGAAGATCCTTAATTGTTGATCATTGTATTTCCAAATTAAACAATTTGCCAAACTCTACTAGACTGAATAGTTCAACAGAAACAAACTCGGGCATAACAGTATGAAAAGTAGATACGCTCCGGTTAGAGAAAACTAGTGTAAGAAAATTATAGTTCATGCATTTTTTTAAACAAATAACCATGGTAACTAAAGCAGAACCTATGTAATATAGTCAAGTAAATTCATATATGAGAATATCTTTAAATTTCCAAGACCCCATGTCAGCAATATAAAATGCGGCAACAGAGACAAACTTCACAAGGCATGCTGAATTTAACAATCGGTACTATCAGACAGTAAAAAATGCAGGACACCACAGGCCTTTGTCACTAAAGCCATACTAAGAGGCATAGCCAAGCTGTAACCCCACAATAAGGAACTGAATAAAACCAAGGTGCCCATCTGAAATCTAAATGCAGGGTTCAACATTTAACTAGCTTCGCAGCCTATCCCGAGCATAATCAAGAAAATAAACTTGCTAATGATTAGCAGAACTGTTACCAAACTCTGGTTCTGCTTTACAGGGAAAACAAATCTGTTGAAATAGAGTTACAACCTACCTATTGTGTGAGGAAACAGAAAACCAAACTCTGTCTACTTCACATGAAGGCACAAAATTGTTCAGAATGTAGGATGATCTGCTTCCTAAGCGACGAACTACCAGCGCTTATGCTAGACTTCAAACCATGTGACTAGCGTTTCTACTGAAACTTGTCAGCGTCACTCGATTCGTCACTTGGCTAACTCCTAAAACTTTTAAGGTAACCAACTAGTGTTCAAATGTGGCATGGCAAATAAAATTCAATTGCTGTTTCCATCAGATCAAAGATGCAACTGATTGTTTCAACAGCTACTGACCGAATCCAAGCACATGAAAAGAGTTGAATAAAGAAAGCTTACTAATCCATGCCTGAAAAGACGGGATGCACTGGTGGTTGATGCATATCGTCAATCAGGTGCTTGGCGAGATGGATGAAGGTACTCCTGTTGCAGGTGTGGTGCAAGCCACTTGATATGGTGGATGTGGCTCCTGGTTGCTGCAGCAGTGGAGCTCACTAGTGTGGTTGGCACTTTCTGTTGCGCCCGCTGAGCCAGGGAAGACCTCAGGGACGAGCACCCCGTGGAGTCTTGCCTTGACGGGGATGCCGACGGTAAGCGCCTGCGCGTAGACGATGAGGAAGGCGAGGTTGGCGGCGACGCCGGCGAGGACAACGAGAAGGCGGTCGGGGACGGGGTAGATACGGAGGAGGTCCTCTTCCAGGTGCAGAGCTTCAGGGCAGCGACCGCGGTGGCGCCCTTGGATGCAGAAGCAGCAGGTAATGTCGCGGGCTTGACTGCTGAGGGAGTCGCGGCCTTGGGAGCGGCGGCGGCGGTGGTGGTGGCGGGCGGATCTGGGCGAGATAGCGGCGGCGGCGCCGGGAGAGACAGTTGGGATGCGGCGATCCTGTTTTTCTGGGTCGAAGAAGGATGCGGCGAATCCTGGAGCTGGGCTTCGGTGAGCTGGTGGGCTTCGGTGCTGAGCTTCGGCGAGCTGGCGATGACCCGAAGAGGTACCTGTGCTCCGGTGGGCTTCGGTGCTGAGCCGAAGATCTGGACCGAAATTGGGCTTCGAGTGCGCGCCGGTGTTGAGCCGAAGTGGGCTTCAGTGGCGAACAATGATTCCTTGACTTCGGTGCGTGATGACGCTGAGCTTCGGTGAACTGGGGCCGAAGGTGTCTCCGCGCGAAGTCCTTCGGTGGTTCTTTGCGAACTGGGCCGAAGTCTTCCGATGATTGCTTCGGGTGGGCCGAAGCTTCTAGTGAGCGAAGAGGTTTCTGATGGCTTCTCGTGAACTAGACTGCGAGGGGCTTCGGTGTGCTTGGCCGAAGATGCCTCGGCGAAATTCCATGTGGGAGGAAATGACACACGCGAGGGGCTTCTGATGGCTTCGCGTGAGCTTGGCCGAACTGAGCTCGTCCTTGAGCTTGACCGAAGATCAGTGGGAGTTTTGGCTACAGTGGGTGGACGGAACACGGTGGGCGCCAGTGGGAGTTTTGGCTACACGTTGGGGTAAAAACAATCCTCGAAGGGAGGCCAACACTTATAGGGAAGGGAAAACAAGTGGGAGTGAACCAAGCTAAGTGAAGGGGGAAGTCCCCCCCTCTCAACCCCCTTGGGTTGCTTACATAGTCATGGGAAGGAGTGCAAATTTAGCCTCAAGCCCCTGGTGGGTACAACAATTACAGCCTAGCCCCTATTTTGTACAAATGGGCTGAATAGGGGGTGCCTAGAGAATCATTTTCCCCAACATCTTTCTCGCCATACTCGTCGTGTTCCGAGTTCGCCACGTGAACTACCACCTACACTCTTAGTTCTCGATCCTCTCCTTAACCTACAAACTGCTTGGGTAGCGCCCTTGCGGATCTGTCCTGGTTTCACCCCCTGACACGCGCCGGGGTATTGTTGTAGGAGTTCGTAAATGTTGTGTTCGCTTGTATGCTGAGTGTTGCGAGGCTATCTCCCCATTTGTACCTAGGTGTTGGACCTACGATTGTGCAATGCAATGTGTATCTTTCTTGTATCAGCTAACTTCTATATGTATAGTACTTTAGAACCTAGAGCTAGCTCTGTACAGTCCTCCCTACGTCATAGTGTTTCTTAGAGAGATGAATCAGTGTGTGTCACACTACCCTATCCTATCATATATGCATTTGAGATTGTTGTCTCTTCTCCTATCTCCTATTTTATATTCAATGCAACAACATAAGTCTTGATATCCACAATTGCCTTCCACGGATTCGATACCCTTGGAATACTCTCTTCCCTGGGAAAATGCTACAATGGTATATTCATGCGCTTGTAGATTCGTTTGTGATCGTTCGGATTACCACTTGTAATTTCTGGCGTCATTGCTAGGAACACCTACACTTAGCAATAACATTAAGAAATGTCAACAAGCATTTCAGACATTGTTGTCGAGGACACCTACACTTTGCAGTGACATTAAGAAATGTCAACAAGCATTTTTGGTGCTATTATCGGTGAAGGCATAGGATAACCATGACTATGCTTTGCAATTGTTTATAACGCTTAAGTAGGGTAGATCAACTCTCAATGCAGGCTAACCTTGATTGTCTTCTTTGTGTCACACCCGAATTTATAAAAACAACCAGGTGCTCACTTTATGTATGCCAGGATCATACTTCATACATAAAGTTCGACTTCATCAGAGTTACATCACCATATCACGTTTATTTATACAAAATGACCCGTTAGTCCAAAATAAAATTACAAGGGGATAGAATATATGCGGAAGCAGGACTCCATAGCCACGGGCAATCAACCGGGGGTCGCATCCTAGATCCTCATCGTCTTCATCACCTGAGAAGCATTTATGGGGGAGACAGAGACACAGCAGGGGGTTGAAGGGAAAACGGTGAGTACATCGAAATGTACTCTGCAAGTGTTGGAGGGAAGGCTATGAGGGGGCTTATCAAAAAGGAAGGCTAACACAACTGGCTGCAAGCACAAATTTTAGTTGGTAAATTTTATTAAGCACCCTAATTACTAGATGAAGGACTTCCCAACCCAAAACCCACCTTAAAGGGTAAGATCATAACATCTAGGCCAAACCAACCTTCACTTCCCAGACCAAACCAACCAAACCACCAACTAAACATGTGAGGGTCCAGGCCGCTCTTGACCATGAGCACGGCTGTTATAACAGTTCAAATTAACACTCTGCAGAGGTTGTACAACTTTACCCACGAGTCGTGATACCCGTCACGCCGAGGCGGCCAAACCTCTTTACACACTTCCGAGGTGTGTTGGCATAGGTTCACTATGAGGCCTTTACAAAGGATCCACCGGTAGGTGTTGGCACACTCCTTGCCGAGTATTGGGCCCTGCCCTCATCAGCGCCGTCTAGCCACACCCATCACCGATTTCTCCTAATTAATTAGCCAAGCCCAGAGCCGATTAGGTCTCGTGGTTGTACGGTAAGTCCTGGGTGGTCGCTCCACGTACCGGTCCTTAACATGAGCAAGACAAAAACATGTATCTCCGAAACATTATATCCATACTTCTGATTTCCATAAACCATCATAAAACATTTGCTCAAGCCTAAGGATCCAAGATGCTAAAACATTACCAACCCACAATGTTGCATAGTTTATTAGTCAAGATTAAGATTAAACCAACCCATGTAGAGCAAGCTAAGCATATAAACTACCCTTAACTAACAACTCTCTAAGGGCTTCAAGGAATGGTAAGATCAAATCTAGTAAACCCTACATAGGATTCCCAGCAAATTGACTCAATGCAATGCATAAAGCATAAATAAAAAGGTGATTATTGTGTATAAAAATAAAGGCAAAAAGGAGTATGCATCAAGGGCACTTGCCTTCTTCAAGCTCGCGGTCCAAACTTCGTGTAGCCTTGATCTTGTCCAACAGCGACTACTCGTAGCTACTACCGGAAACAAGCATACATACAAACATATAAGAACAGTACACCAAATAGTTATAAAACAGTAAGAACCACATTTTAAAAGAACGGGCTCGTCGTTACTATCGCGTGAGCGCAAGAAACACCTAAAACGGAGCTACGAGCGAACAGTTATAAGAGTTTTACTAACGAAGGAGTAAACTGTAAAAAACTGCATTTTTGAAATTATTTAATTACTGGAAATGGGAATTATGACATCAGCATAGTGATTAATGATGTCAGCAAGGAGAATGATGAAAATGCGTATATATTTCTGGAAAATTTGGTAAATATTTCTGGTGATGACGTCATGCTAACGTCACCATGGACTATATTGCAAATATTTCTGGATGGAAGGGGTAACCAGCAAATTCACAAGAGATAGATAAACAAAGGATTAGTTTCTGGATTGTTCAGGGGCTATATCGCAAAATCGGCATGGTTGACTAGGTCACTGATGGATCTCAGCCGTTCATCTTGGTTTGGACGGGCGTGACTTGTCTGCTCAGCCTTGGCTTCCTGCGCTGCCCAGAACAAGGGAGTGCGGCGGCGTGGCTCGCCGGTGGCCGGCCATGGCAGGGCTGTGACGCACGGGGGACGGCGGAGAGTAGTGGAACCGGACGAGGGAAGGACTAGGAGTCTCACCAGGGGCTCGAAACGGGCGGAGGGGCGATGTAGAGGGCCGGCGGCGGAACGGGGCGGAGGCGGGCACAGGCGGCGCTGTAGCCTCGGGTTCACGCGTCTGGGCATCGGGGACGTGTCGAGGTGCTCCTGGGAAACCAAAGAAGGAAAGAGGAGGGTGTGAGGAGGTCTAGGGGTGGGGAATCAGTGGGGCAGACTGATTCACCGGCGGCGGCAAAGATGGCCGGAATGGTCGACGATTCCTTCACTGCGACTGGAGGTGGTGGTGTGTGATGACGAAAGGGAGACGTAGGGTCTAGCGCACGAGTTTTATAGGAGAGGAAGGGCTCGGGAGAGAGGAGGAATTGAGGCGGGTGGCATGGCTATAATGGCCGGCTTGAAAGGCAATTTTTTGCCTGAGCTCGTGATTTAGGGAGACTTTTGAATGGGAGAGGGAGGAGAGGGTGGTGCCGCACTTGGACGCGAGGTCGGGCAGGAGCAAAGCCGTGGGGGCAGCGTTGATTTAGGGGCGGACGGTGGCGTTGGTCTTGCTGTTTGACAGGGGAGAAAAGGAAAGGGGAGGAAGGTAAGGGATGATAGATGGGGCCCGCATGGAAGTGAGAGGGGAGAGAATAGGGTGGAGGCGAGTTGGGCTGGCCGCTGGGTTAGATGGGCTACGGCCCAGCTGGTGGTTGGGCCCGTGAGGGAAAAAGAGAGGGGGAGTGAAAGTGGTTTGGGCCGGGTTGTTTAGGAGGATTTGGCCCAAGCTGAGTTCGAATATTTTTCCAGCATTTAAACTTTTCTAGAGATACACCCTAGACGAGTTTGAGCAAAACAAATTCATTTTTCATACAATAAACATAGTGCAAGCAGCATGTATGCAACAACAACTTTATATAGCCTATGATTCATTTAATCAAATTTAGAAAATAATTATTCCCCTACAACTAAATGTGAACAAACTCTAATTAATTCTAAAAAATTTTAATTCTATTGTTAAAATGTAAATTAGGGTGTTACACTTTGTCTTTTGATGATGAAGACATGTAGAGTATGACTCGCTTCGACTTACCACCAAATTTTACAGAAGATCTAGAGTCACTCGTGAGGAAAGATCGAATTCATTTCGACTCTCCTCGCTATACTCGTTCGGAAATTGAGAGACATGGGTACCGATGGGTCCCCACCGACCAGGGTCCCAGAGGTCCCTGACAAGTGGACCCGACTTTCCAGAAGCTACGCCGACTTGCAAGTGGGCCCAGCGACCTTATCCACAACTCCGACGATTCCGGACGACCTTATTAGGATTCCGGAAGACCCTCAGTACTTGGCGTGCAAGACAAGAAAGAAGCATGTGGCGCACCACCGCCAGTAGGTCCGAGTATTGTAGGATACTCCTTGTAATTCGGGAGATAGCTTCCCACAATTGTAACCGACCCTGGCAAGGGTCCACCGACCTTGAATGGAAGCCCTAGTCCGTCCTCCCCATATAAGGCGGCCTAGGACTACATTCAAGGGGACATCTTGATCCTCCTCGCATAATCCACCACCACAACTGGACGTAGGGTTTTACTCTTCGGAGGCCTGAACCAGTCTAAACCCTTGTCTCCCCGTGTTCATCGCCATACTCGCCTAGTTCTGAGTTCACCACGTTGACTGCCACCTACGCTCTTAGTTTCCGATCCTCTCCATTAACCTACAAACTGCTTGGGTAGCCCCCTTGCAGATCTGTCCATGTCTCACCCCCTGACAGTTGGTGTGCCAGGTAGGGGCGATCGGGAACTCACTGTGCCGCATGGTGGCCCGATCTGGTGTCATTTTTCTGGCGAGCATGGTGGCCATCCTCGCCAACCCTGTGGAGATCTGCTTTGGATTCTTCACGGCGACCTCTCACGTTCCGGCGATCATAGCTCTTCCAGCGACCGCGGAGCAGGTCGTGACGGCACCCGTCGCCACCCCCGTTTCCGATCTAGTATCAGAGACCCACCCACCCAGACCCTATGACCTCGTTCAGGGGATGGAGCACATTATCAACATGACGAAGGAGACTCTAGAGATCTGCGAGCGAGCTCAATGCTCGGTGCAGATAGCACTACACCATGATGCCTTCCCCTTTGGCATGCAGTCTTCACCGGGCCTTCACCTCAGCCAGCTATCCACACCCCCAGATCCAATCTGGTCGGAGACCATCTGGCGATGTAAGGCCTGTACCTCGTGTTAGGCGCGATCCCCTCGACGTGCCTTGCACCTACCATAAGGGTGCGAAGCACACTCTCCGCGGATGCCGCTTGCGGAAGAAGATCGATCAAGAGCACCCCCGCCGTGCTAAACGACCTACGCAGTCCCCGGACTGTGGTGAATCTCAGAAGGTCCGGGTCTGCGTCTCCCCCAACGACTCGGACATCGTCTTCCGCCAAGTGCTCGTGGTCTCCGAGAACGAGCCACCCCGCGTCGGCGCGACGAACTCCGAGGAGGCGGCGCGCATCCAAGGCAACGCCCTGTGTGCCCAGCGATGTGCGGACAAACAGCGTCGCGCGGTTCTCCCCTGCGCTCGAGACCTGCGCACGGAGTTCGAGGAAGTGGTGATCCCGACGTTCAACAGCCCCAGGCCAACCTGGACGCTGCCATCACGTGACTCCAGGAAGCTCTGTTGACGCCCGGAGCTAAGCAGGCTATCGCGTACCTCCGGGTCACCAATGCCTTGATGGAGGAAAAGAGCGCGGCCTCTAAGGCCGCCACGTCTTCATCGACGCGTCACTCACGCAGCCGGTGCCATCGACCTCAGCGCAAAAACCTCCCCCCCATCCCGAAGGAGGTCGCTCAGCACAACCCGGAGCAGGTTGCCGCTGCCAACACTGGCGACCTTCGCGCCAACCTCGACGCCAACATGCGCACCCGCGACGTGCATGGCTATGTCGACCAGTGCCACCACGAGCGCGAGGAGCGCGAGCTACGTCATCGTGCAGAATACGATAGCGAGTACGGCCCCCCTAGTGCCGTCCACTGCATTATGGAGCGCGAGCAGCGCGACCACCACGACATCGAGAACCGGCGACGTACTGTGTACGACGCCGAACACGGCAACCCGGAGGTCGCCCAGGGCAACCGAGATCGGTAACCGCGCTCCCAGGTCGTCATCCCAGAGCGCAGCGTCCACTCCGCACCCAGAGAAGCTACCCCAGCTAGAGGCACCGGTGACGACCTAGCCGTCACCGCCTTCCCTGCGCTAGCTCCTCGACTCAGGTCGGTGGACTACCCGGAGAACTTCAAGATCAACATCAAGGAGTACGATGTGCGTTCCAACCCCAACATCTGGCTGTCGACCTACTACGTCGCCGTCAAGGCGGTTGGCGGCAGCTTCGATCACATGGCGGCCTATTTCCCGTTGGTCATAGGCAAGGCCCCCTCGCTATGGCTCAACAGCCTCGAGCCTGGCAGCATCAAGTCCTGGGCCGACCTGTTCTAGGCATTCCCCTCTAACTTCCAGGCGACCTATGATTGCCCTGGAAACGCCTTCAACCTCGACAGAGTCGTCATGAAGCCCAAGGAGCGGCTCCATGACTACAACAACCGGTTCTTCGAGAACCGCAACCAGTGAGTCAGTGTCAGGGATAACCAAATCGTCGAAAGCTATAAGAAGGGCATCAAAGATCGCAAGCTCTTTGAGAAGATCCACGAATCTGGCGCCACCACCGTCAAGGGCCTCATGCACATCGTCAACAAGCTCATGGACACGGAAGAGGCGATGGTGAACCAGTTCGACGCCGATGCCCCCGGCACATCTGGTACAGCAGTGGACTCGGCGTCCAAGCTGCGCAAGCGACCTTCTGAGGTCCTGGCAATTGATAGATGTCGAGCTTCGACCTTCAACCAGGAGGAGTTTGATGCCACGCTCGACAGCCTCTGCGGGTTCCACGAGGGATCTACACACACTCTCCGCGAGTGCTCCCAATTCAAGAAGGTCTTCAGTACCCCCATGGACCCCAAGCGTCCCAGGAACGACGACGGCCGCCGCGACAACCGCCGCTATAGCAACAACTACTGCCATGACGACCAGCAGGATCGGGTTGACAACCGTGACAACCGGGATCCTCGCGACAACCGCCGCGACGACCCACCTCCAGAAGCTCGCCACGACGAGGGCAACCTGCCACCCCCACCTCCGACAGGCAACCCCAATGGGCCCTTCCAGGCTGCGACTCGCACGGTCAACATGATCGTTGGGGGCCTTAAGTCCCACGTCAGCAGGAGGCGCTACCGCAAGGACAAGCGCGAGGTCCACCTCGTCCACACCCAGCCATCTGCGTCTCTGTGTTGGTCTGAGCAGGCGATCACTTTCTCCAGAGTTGATCACTGGGTCCACATCCCAGATCTTAGGTCTTACCCACTCGTCGTCGAGCCCACAGTAGAGGGGGCCCTGCTCTCCCAGACTCTCATTGATGGGGGGAGCGGGCTGAACATCATCTTCGTTGAGACCCTCAAGAAGATGAACTTCGACTTTGACAAGCTCACGGCCTGTGATGAGCCTTTCTACGCATCGTCCCAGGGAAGGCGGCCTACCCCCTGGGTCAGGTCTCCCTCCCCATCACCTTCGGTACCGAGGCTAATGTTGGGGCTGTAGAAAACCTCACCTATGGGCACCGGGGGCTTGCCAAAAGCTAAATAAACTACTGGGCTTCGGATCCGTTCTAGGCAAAGTAAAAGCTGTGGGCTTCACTAGCGTTTTCTTTAAAACTAGAAGTTGTCTCGCGCCCGTAAGCACGAATAGCCAAGGAAGTTGGGCTCCGGGGTGGTTGTTTTACTTCACGAACGTATAGCTTTAATGGTTTCTATTTCAGGAATAGCTAGGGAGTTTGGGCTCCGGCATCTTCTCCATACATCAAGCAGTTGCAAGATTTAACACCGCGACAAGATGTGTCATTTCAGGAAACATCCCGGAGCTCCCGATCGATAACGGTGAAGAACGGAGGTCCCGGCTTCGCCTTAAGGCCGAGTCGGTTCACAGCTCTCCGTTCCCAAGACTCCGAAGCTCTGCATCGCGCCGAAAATGAAGCATCGGGAGGAACGAGTTGGCGAAGCTCGGGGCTTCTCAAGGTTTCAAGCACGAAGACACAGTCAAAAGCTATTCCAACACGGAACCATCTCCGGTTCTCGCGGCGCATCTTCCGCTCCGCTGTTTCCGGTGCAACCTGCGCTCCGCGAACTACGACGTCAAATCCGCAACATATGTAAAAGACCAAGTTTGCCCCCATGTATTCTTGTTAGGTGTTAGGGTTTCGGGGGCATACGTGGAATGTAAATTTAGTCTTTTGGCACTATAAAAGGAGGCCCCCTCCTCATTGTAAAGATGTCGCGATTTTGGAAGGTCAAGTGTGTAAAGTATTGAGGAAAGCTAACTCTTTAATACAACTGAATTAAACGTGTTGATTGTGAATTGTTCATCAAATAATCCTATCTCAGTTTGGGGGTTTTGTGTCCCCAACAAAGGCGCCCACCGTATTCTTAGCCATCAAGGAACCCACAATGGCACCTCCAAAGAAGAAGACTGCTGACCAAGAAGAGCCTAGGGTGGCTGCCAAGGAAAAAAGAATCATAGTCGCTCCGGAGCCTAGGCCGGAGGACGAAGATTTCGCACGTACTCGAAGTGAAAAAAGAAAGGTGGCAGGGAAGGCCAGGCAAGATTCAGATCCAGAAACCAGCCTCGCAAATGATAAAGAGGGCGCAGCAGAAAGAGAGCTGGACTCAGTGTTAAGGCAAATCGAAGCCATGAAAAAAGAAAAAGAGAGGGTAGTATGGAACTCGAAGCTCAAAAACAAACTGATGAAAAAATAAAAAAAAATAAAGGCTGCGAAGCTACAGTTGGCTCGAATGCAGCAAGAACCGGATGAGTTGCAATCCCACCGGCACACGCCGCCAAGTCCCACCCCAAACTACGAAGAAGGCCCACCTCCGCAAAATGAAAACATTGTGTTCAACTTCCCAACCCACAGCACCGCAGGGATGTTCATGACTGTCGATGCAACCTCACCCTTATCCATTGGTTTGCAAACAGCGCCATGGCCCTTCTCCTACAAAACAATCTCCTTGCCAAAATACAATGGATTAACAAACCCAAAGCAGTTCATAATGAGTTACGAAGCCGTAGTAGCTTCGGCCAGAGGTGATGAAGTTGTTCTGGCCAAATCGTTCATCATTGCATGCGAAGGTGCAGCGTTGAATTGGTACTCGCTCCTACCCCCGCACTCAGTCTACAGCTGGGTCGATCTCCAAACAAAGCTTATCCAAAACTTCCAAGGTTTCCAAGCCGCAACTACAGATGAGGGGGACTTGTTCTATTGCATCCAAAAAGACAAGGAACCTTTGGCAAACTATGTGAGGAGATTTCTCCAATTGAAATCCCAAACTCCGGATGTATCAGAGAAGGTTGCCATAGCCGCCTGTATCAAGGGGCTCACTCCAGGGCAAACAGCCTCACACCTCTCAAGGAAAAAACCAAAGACAATGCAAGCACTTTTGGCGGAGCTCGAGGAATATTGTAGATCAGATGAAGACCACAAGAGAAGGGTGGCCAAGAGAAATCGCCTAAGGCAAGCACAAAGAGAGCAAGAGTGGGTTCCTTCACACCAGAGTGTGCAAAACAATAGAGCCCCGTATCCACCAAACCAAGTACTCCCAATCGTGGCCGCACCACACACCCAAAATCAAAACCCAAACCCACCACAAAACCAGCCTCCGCAAGCTTCGAACCGCGGAGGTCATAACCAAAGAGGAAGAGGGAGGGGCAATGGACCGTCTCCCCAAAACCAAAACTCTCGCCTACGACTATTTTATTACTCATTCCACGGAAAACAACCCCACCATTCCATAGACAACTGTCCCGAAACCAAAAGAACTTTAGAAAGAACGGCCGAAGAAAAGAGGGCCGCCCAAACCCAACACCAACCTCCGCCGCCCAAACCTGTCAATCACACCTGGCCTCAGCAACCTTTCCAGCAAAACCCATATCCAACCGCACCTCCACTCCATTCCTATAACCAAGGAAACCCAAGTAACTTCCAAACCAGCGCATATAGCCAACCACAACCATCATGGCAAGCACCAACACTGCAACAATACCAGCCGCAATACCAATGCAGCAAATCCCACCTCCGCCACCCAGCATGCCAAATGTAATTCCAAAGGCAGAGCCACCAAACCCAAGAAATGATCCCAAAGCCTTACCAACCTTCGGCTCTATCATGGCCATTTCCCAAACCGAAGCTCAAATCCAGGAAAACTCCTATCACCACGTGTTCCCAATAGTGGGGGGGTCATCCCTCGAATTCGAAAACAAAAGGATGAGAATGAATTATTTCAGAGAGGTGCACACCATAGTCCAAGACGGACCTCCGGTAAAGCCACCTTGGGCGCACGTACCCATCACCTTCACAGAGGAAGATTTCAAACTGAAAACAGTTGCGCATAATGACGCCATGGTCATCAAGACAATTATCACAGGCTGGGAAATTGGGGAGGTACTGGTAGACAACGGCAGCTCCGCGGACATTTTTTTCACCAAAACTTTCAGGGAAATGAAAATAGACCGACACTTGTTACAAGAAGCAGATGTTCCACTTCTGGGCTTCGGCGGAAAGCCCGTCAGAGCATTGGGAAAAATCACGTTGCCTATCTCCTTCGGGAATCTTGACAACCCAAGAACGAAGTTGATCACCTTCGATGTAGTGGAAATGCACTATCCTTACCTAGCCATCTTGGGCAGAGGCTTCATCAACAAGTTCGATGCAGTGGTCCGACAACTGTTTCTATGTATGAAAATCCCAGCGCTCAAAGGAGTCATCACTGTGTTTAGGGACCAACAGACAACAAGAGACATTGAAAAAGGCATATCTCCAGGCCAACGAAGCATCCACCATCTCACCCAGGCCGAAGCTGACGAAGCTAAGGAGAAAGAGAGGAAGAAAAAGTTTGTGGAGCCCAAAAGAGACAAGGAAAAGGTAAACATCAGCGCCGACGGCGAAACAAAAAGGATCCCATTGGACGCGCACGTCCCAGATAGGGCTGTAACAATCGGAGCTGAGTTAAGCACAGAGGAAGAACGGGAATTGCTAACATTTCTGGCCAAAAATCAAGACGTGTTCGCATGGTCAGCCCAAGACCTAAAAGGAGTTGACTGTGATATCATCGAACACAGGCTGGAAATGGACAAGAGCATCAGGCCCAAAAAGCAAAAGCTCCACAAAATGTCAGACGAGAAGGCCGAAGCCGTGAAAGCCGAGGTGCAAAGGCTGTTGGACGCCAACGTAATCCGCGAAGCCAAATATTCAACCTAGCTCGCAAACACAGTCCCTGTAAAGAAGAAAAACGGAAAGTGGAGAATGTGTATAGACTTCACAGACTTGAACAAAGCTTGCCCAAAAGACGATTACCCACTAGAAAGAGTAGACAAAATAGTGGATGATGCGGCAAACAGTGAGATGTTATCATTGCTCGACATATTTTCAGGCTACCACCAAGTCAGGATCAGAAAAGAGGATGAGGACAAAACCAGCTTCATTACCCCCTTCGGCATCTTTTGTTTCTTGCGAATTCCCGAGGGGCTTAAGAACGCAGGACCAACATTCACCAGAATGACAGTTTCGGTGTTTCCCGACCAGTTGCGTAGGAATCTACTGGCATACATCGACGACATAGTCGTCAAAAGCAACAAGCGTGGTGATCACATCTTTGACCTCGCAGAAACTTTCACGAACATGAGAGCCGCAAACCTGCGATTAAACCCTGATAAGTGTGTGTTCGGGGTTCGCCGAGGAAAAGTGCTTGGATGCCTGGTAGAAACAAAGAGAATACAAGCTAATCCCAACAAAATTCAGGCAATAATAAAGATGGAGGAGCCCAGGTCTCTGAAAGATGTGCAGAAACTCACCGGGAGAATCGCAGCGTTGAACAGATTTGTGTCCAAGGCTGCGGAGCGAAGCCTCCATTTCTTCCAAGTACTCAGAAACAACAAGAAGTTTGAATGGGGGCCCGATTAGAGCAAAGCATTTGCAGAGCTCAAAGTCTATCTCACCAAGTTAACCAAGTTGTGCCCACCGGAGCCTGGCTCCCCCTTGTTACTCTACATCTCGACTTCGTGAACTGCCATCTGGGCAGCATTAATACAAGAAAAAGAAATAGAAGGGAAGCCAACTCAAGTCCCAGTTTATTTTGTCTCCGAGACACTCACGGGGTCAAAGGTGTTTTATTCAGAACTTGAAAAAATTGCATATGCAGTTGTTATGGCAGCGCGCAAACTCAAGCATTATTTTGAGTCCCACAGAATCATAGTCGTGACAGATCAACCTCTGCATGAGCTTTTCAACAACAGAGAAGCTTCGGGGAGAATCTCTAAATAGGCTCTGGAGTTATCAGAACATGTAGTTGACTTCGAAAGAAGAAGCGCCATCAAATCTCAAGTCCTAGCAGATTTTGTTGTGGACTGGACTTCTCCAGCTAGTTTAAGCTCCGCAGACACTGAACAGCCATGGTTCGCATACTGCGATGGGGCTTATTGCCACAAAGGAGCTGGGGCTTCGGCAATCATAACCACACCAACAGGGATCAAAATGCGTTTCGCAGTCAGATTGGACTTCCCAGAAAATGAGAGAGCAACCAACAACACAACTGAATACGAAGCTTTGTTCCTTACACTAAGGAAAATGAAAGAACTAGGCCAGCAAAGTTTTATTGTGAGATCAGACTCTAAGGTCATACAAGGCCATGTAGAAAAAGATAGCGAAGCCAGAGAGCCAGAGCTAGTCAAATATCTCGCCGCGGTAAGATCCATGGAAAAGCATTTCAAAGGGTTCACAGTTGAGCACATCCCAAGGAACTCAAACAATGAGGCAGATGCACTAGCAAAAGCCGCTGCGCAAAACCAAGCCTTACCTCTGGATGTTTTCTATGAGGTTCTAACCACGCCTGCTGTGAAAGAGCCCAAAGCTAAAACAATCAATGTCATAGAGAAATATGACTGGAGAGCACCGATCATGGCTTTCCTAAGGGGTCACTATGAGCCTACCGAGGAAGTTTCCTTGAACCGCATGAGACAAAGAGCCCGAGGCTACGAGATAATTGATGGAGAATTGTACAAATCTGGCATATCAGCTCCAACCTTGAGATGCATCAGCTTCGACGCGGGAAAAGAGCTATTGAAAGAAATTCATTCAGATTTTTGCGGTGCTCACATAGGCTCTAGAGCTTTGGCTCAAAAAGCACTAAGGCAAGGTTTCTATTGGCCATCCATCATTGACGATGCCCATCACTTGGTAAAAACATGCGAAGCTTGCCAGAAGAATTCAAACAATCAGAGAAGCCCGTCGATGCCCACACAGCTAATACCACCTTCCTGGCCTTTGCAAAGATGGGGAATGGACCTAGTTGGACCCCTCCCAGCAGCGCAAGGAAACTGTAGATTTGCAGCTGTCACCGTGGATTATTTCACCAAATGGGTCGAAGCCAAGCCACTGGCTAGCATCACATCTCGCAACATCCAAAAGTTCTTTTGGCAAAGCATAATTTGTAGGTTCGGGGTTCCTTGGGAGCTAACTGTGGACAATGGAAAGCAATTTGACTGCAATGATTTCAGGGAATTTTGCCTCACCATGGGGACTAAGTTAAAATTTGCTTCCGTCTACCACCCACAATCAAACGGGGCAGTACAAAAAGCAAATGGCCAAATATTCTCTAGCATAAAGAAATGCTTATTCAACCAAAGAAGGGGAAAGTGGGTAGACGAGCTGCCGAAGGTAACTTGGTCTCACAACACTAGTGTCTCAAGAACTACAGGCTTCTCCCCTTTCAAGTTGCTGTTTGGTTCTGAAGCCATGACGCCTGAAGAGATCAAAAACCAAAGTTTACGAGTCCTAAAAGTGCAAGACTTGGGCTTCGAGGAAGCAGAAAAAGATTTGATCGAGGTGGACATACTTCAAGCTGCTGAGAACTTGGAAAAATATCAACAAGAAACCAAGAAATGGATGGACAAGAAAGTTGTGAGAAAAGAAATGCAGGTAGGGGACCTGGTCATGAAGAAGAAGAAAAATTTTGACAACCCAGGAAAGCTACAAGAACCATGGGAGGGCCCATTCATCGTAACAAAAAGCAATAGACCGGGATCTTTCCACTTGGCAGATCAGTTAGGCAACGCGTTGCCTAACACATGGAACGCGGACAGCCTTCTCAAGTACTACCCGTAGAAACAAAGACAATGTAAAGCTCAAGCTTCGTAAAACTTATAAACAGAGTCGGAGCTTAGTTATCTTATGTTTTTTCTTCTTTCTTTACATTTCTCAGCACTTTACATTTCCAAGATCCGTACTCTTTTCCTTGCAAAAAGGGGACTCCAAATCAGGAAGCAAGGTTTTTAATGAGGTGGATCTATCTATTAAATTTCAGTCTTAATGAAATTACATTCCCCTTAAAGTCCTCTGTTATTTACTTTCAGCAACTTACTTCCAGTTTTCTACTTATCGGAAAGGGGGTTTCTGCCCAAAAGAGCAACGAAAAGCAACAAGCTTACACACGTTGTCTTGTAAAAATCTTAGCAATCATGCCTAAGTACCAAAAGAATCCCACAGGCAACAGACTAAGTTGCGGGATCAATCGTTTTCTATGAAAAGAGTACTAAAGACTCGAAAGCAAGCAAGATTGCCGTTATTTGTTTATAAAAGAAAAGGTCTGCGAAGCTCGGAGCAAGCTTCGCTAGACTCTGACCTTTTCAGAAGGCATATCTATCCTAAGAAAATGTTATCCCATACAGCCACAGAAATTGGAGGATCGATCGCAAACACAAAAAGCAAACCTCTGTCGAAAAAGCAACAAGATTGCTAATATTCGACCATTGGAAAGAAAGTCTGCGAAGCTCGGAACAAGCTTTGCTAGTCTTTGAGCTTTTTTAGAAAGCACACCATTCCTACAGAAAAGTTGAAGGCTTTGCGAGTAATTTTTTTCACTCTTTTTCGAAGCTAAAAACATCGAGATCGACCTCCGAAAAATCGTTCTCAAAAAGGAGGTGATGTTTTCTTCAAATAGGGTCAACAAAAGTCAAAGCCTAAGAATAAAAAAGAAAGTGGCAACAAAGCCCATAGCATTTTACAATTATCATACTTAACCATAAGTCTTTCTACCCCAAAGTTTACTCGCCACGCAAGACAACAGTTCAGAAAAATTCTTAAGCTTCGGCATCTTTATCTTCAGCATCATCATTTGCCGCATCTTTATGGACGCCGGAGCCCGAACCGCCAGGGGCTGCGCTCGCAGGGGATCCACCACCTTCGCTGTCGCCTTCGCTCGAGTCCATTCCCAATGCCTCCTTTTCCTTAGCCTACAAAGCAAAAGAGTAAGTGTCGACCGGGCATCGCTAGGCCCACCAACACATTGTGGGCCATACCCGGGAGATGAGTTCTTGTACACCTGGACTACTCGACTAGTGGGCCACGGTGCTGGTACCGTGGGCTACAAGACAAGACAAGACCGACAAGGACTTGTACTAAGACTAGGATAGCTTTCCATACCCTGTATAGGCTACTCCGGGTCCTACTCGAATAGTACCCTTGTACCAATCCGACTTGTAACCCTGCCTCCCGTGGTATATAAGGTGAGGCAGGGACCCCTCTCAAAACATACGCAATCAATACAGAGCCACGCAGCATACAGGACGTAGGGTATTACGCACATTGCGTCCCGAACCTGTCTAATTGTGTGCCCCGTGTCTCACCATCGTGTTCCTGATCTCGGCGAGCCCCACCGCACAATCTACTACTTCGGGTACCCCATCGTAGGCTCGGTGTCTAAAACATTGACAGCTGGCGCGCCAGGTAGGGGGTCTCGTCGTTGATCCACTGGCGAACTCGATGGCTCTCGTCATCATCAAGCCGACCGTCGCTTTCCAGCAAGGCGGCACCTTCATTTTCGGTTCCTAGGTTTGGATTGCTGATGGCGCCTGATTGTTCCTGCGTTTCTTAGTGCCAACTCCGGAGTCAATGCTCAAGTCCTCGACGCTTACGCAAGCTTTGATGGAGGATTTCGTCGAAAATTTTGGCGAAATTTCAATCTCTGACCCGCTCAGAGAACTCGAGTCGGAGTCCGAGTACAACTCGACTTCGTCTCCTATTCAGGTTGAGTTGCTCCCTTCAGCTTCACAGCTTGCACTCAGCCTGGATAGCATCCCAGCACCACCTCTCTTCGGTCATCACCATGCCGTTTACCAAGCCGCATTGAAGTGCCTCATGTGCCCTGGCCCGAAGATCGTGCTCGAGTACTCTTCGGATTCGGACGTCAACCTCGACTACTATTCGGATTCATCTGAGTTCGAGTTCGACTACGGCTCGGTTTCTGATGAAGTACAACAACTGTCTGGCCCTGCTCAAGGACTGGTGATCACATCGACACCTGAGGGTAGATTCGTCTACTGGCCTGAGCATGTGCCTGCTGATCTCACACTAGATGATCAAGAGCGCTTTATCACTTGTCTCGACAAATTGGCCTTCCAAGAAGGTGCTAAGCTTGTTGATTATGATACTGATACTGAGCTCATTCAGAGTACGGGTACTTATTCATCACATCGAGAAGTGTTCGTCGTTGATGCAACTACTCCGCAAGGGCATCGTGCCAATTATCGCTTTCCGGATGATGTGTCTGATGATGAACTTTCTGCCAATGCTCCTGCCGATGAAACCGCGGAGGCCAAGACTGCACGTCGCCAACGTAATGCTGATCGTGCAACCCTTCGTCGGGAACTCGCGGGAGCTCTACCTACCCGTAATCTTCAAGAAGCTTTGGAGGCGGTTGCTACTCGTGAATATCGCACTCCAGAGGAAGCTATCAACGTGATCAATCTACCCGGTCGCTCTATGCCTCGTGACAGGGCGGCTGCTGAAGTCGCAAAATTGGCTGAGCTAGCTTACACTATGCTATGCCAGAATACCAGTGCTCCTAGTCACCATGGCAGCAGTGGCGGTGCTCATCGTACCACCCCCACTCCTTAACGCACACGTTCGGAGGCTAGCAACAAGGGCAGAGGCGATGATGGTAGTGTCAATACCAAGTCGGAAGACTCTCACTACGATGCTCGAACAACAATCAACGCCAGACGTGCTGAGCGTGAGAAGCAAAAGGATGCTGATTCTTATTCCTTTCCTGCTTTCTTACCTCGAATTCAAGCTCTGTTTCTTCCGGAGAAATTCAAGCCTTACGGCATCTCTAAGTACGATGGCAGGCAAGATCCAAGGTAGTGAAGTACTCTCAGAATCCAAGGCTCGATACCCTCCGGTACAGAAGCTACTCTATGCGGTTCTGATTACTTCACGGAAGCTCCGCCACTACTTCGACGAGTACAAGATTTTTGTGGTCACTAGCTACCCGCTTGGCGAGATATTGCACAACCGGGATTCCACAGGAAGGATTTCTAAATGGGCTGTAGAGCTTGGTGCTCTATCACTCGAGTTCAAGTCTCGCACTGCTATCAAGTCTCAAGCCTTGGTTGATTTCATGGCTGAGTGGCGGGAAAATCAAGTCCCAACTCCAATTGAGCGTCCAGAACATTGGGTCATGTACTTTGAAGGTTCCCTCAAGTTGGAAGGCGCTGGTGCCGGGGTACTTTTGATTTCTCCCAAAGGCAAACTACTCAAATATGTTTTGCAGATCTTCTGGAAGGTCTCAAACAATGAAGCTGAATATGAAGCTCTACTGCATAGTCTTCGCCTTGCAGTTTCTCTTGGCATTACATGACTACTTGTCTATGGTGATTCTTTGGTGGTCATCAATCAAGTCAATGATTATTGGGATCGTAATGCTGAGAACATGGATGCGTACTGTCAGGAGGTACGCAAACTCGAGAACAAATTCCATGGTCTCGAGTTCCATCATGTGATCCGCGATAACAATGTTGCTGCGGATGTCTTGTCGAAGCTGGGATCTACACGAGCTCAAGTGCTAGCTGGAATTTTCGTCCATGAACTCCACAAACCATCAATTCCGGAGCAATCATCTGCACCCACGACTACTTCAGTTCAGCCTGATCGAGAAGTGCTTATGATTGATGTGGACTGGAGAACTCCCTTCGTCGACTACATTAAACATCAGTTGATTCCAGAGGACAAGTCAGAAGCCGAGCGCATCTCACGCCGCATCGAGGCTTATGCCCTAATCGGAGATCAACTCTACAAGCGAGGCGCAAGCTCTGATGTACTCATGAAGTGCGTTTCTCGAGAAGAAGGCAAGGAAATCTTGGAGGAGACACACAAAGGAATCTGTGGCAATCACGCTTCTTCCTGCACCTTGGTGGGAAAAGTGTTCAGACGTGCTTTCTACTAGCCCACAGCTCTTGCTGATGTACAGGAACTAGTCAAAAAATGCCAAGGATGCCAATTTTTCGCCAAGCAACAACACGTTCCTGCCTACAAGCTTATCACGATTCCACCAACTTGGCGTTTCGCTTGCTGGGGGCTGGATATGATTGGTCCTCTCCCAAATGCGCCAGGGGGATTCAACAGAGTTCTGGTGGCTATCGACAAGTTTACCAAGTGGATTGAGGTCAAGCCTGTCACCTGTCCCAAGGCTGATCGTGTCCTCGACTTCTTGGATGAAATCGTACATCGCTATGGGTTCCCTAACCGCATCATCACAGACCTGGGTTCGAACTTCAACAATCACCAGTTTTGGGAGTACTGCAAGAACAGTGGAATTGACGTCCGGTACGTCTCCGTCGCTCATCCACGTGCCAACGGCCAAGTTGAACGCGCCAATGGAATGATACTCGATGCCCTCAAAAAGCGACTAGATGATGCAACAAATACCAAGGGCGGCAAGTGCGTCAAGGAACTACCCAATGCACTCTGGGGGCTACGCACTCAGCCTACTACTCCCACAGGGCAGTCACCTTACTTTCTGGTATATGACTCTGAAGCCGTTTTGCCTGCTGATGTCATGTGGCGTTCTCCGATGGTTGATCAGTATGAAGAAGGCGTAGCTGAAGAAACAAGACAGACAGATGTCGACAGTCTCAAGGAAGCTCGCTGCAACGCACTTGTTCAATCCGCTCGATACCTTGACAGGATTCGTCGTTACCATGACCGTAACGTTAAGGAACGCTCCTTCAATGTTGGTGACTTAGTCCTTCATCGCATCCAGAATACGACAGGGCTACACAAACTCAACTCGCCATGGGAAGGTCCTTTCTCTGTTCCAAAGGTTACTGGCCCAGGCTCATATCGTCTTCAAACTCTAGAAGGCAAGGAAGTCGACAACTCTTGTTATATCGACCAGCTTTGTCGCTTCTATCCGTAGGGGGTCTCAACAACCCTCTCCAGACGGCTCCGGTTGTAAAAACAACTCGTATTGGGTTTTCTCAACCCTTTCCTGGTAGCTTCGATTGCAACCACTCAACAGACAACTACGGTTGTCACCACTCGTAGGGGATCAAGATAATCCTCTCCAGACAGTTTCGGCTGTATCTTCTGGTGGCTTTCAGCTGCGAGCACCCGCAGGGGGCTTCATCAACCCTCTCCAGGCAGTCTCATTCTGCGACCTCGTAGGGAGTCATGATAACTCTCTCTAGACGATCCTGTATCGTGTAGAACAATAAGTGGCACATGCTGTCCATGTCTCTACTTTTCAATAAGAGGCTTCGGCCTAGAGTAACACCCTTCTGGTAGGGTCTCAGTGGAACTCTCATACAAGTTGCTGCTACAGCAAGGATGAGTTCATCACACTGTCCCCTACGGTCTTACTCGTTCTTCAGAACATCCTTGCGAGTACTCTCTCACTAGGCTCATAGCCTCAGAGGTACTTAAGACATTGTAAACACTGTACAATGTATTCAGTAATAAAGTTGCTACTCTATACCGACTTGTTACTGTCCTTTACTTGTTCATAACAAAGTCTTCTTTACGCTGCTACAGCTAAGGTGTTCAACTCGTTATGAATAAGTTCTTTTCGAGTACTCTCTCACTAGGTTCATAGCCTCAGAGGTACTTAAGACATTGTAAACTCTGTACAATGTGTTTAGTTCAAGTCGCTACTCTACACTGACTTGTTACTACTGTTCTCTTATTTCATGACAAAGCCTTCTTTTACGCTACTATAGCTAAGGTGTTCAACTCATCATGATTTAAGCTAACGTTCTTCGGAACATATCTACACTTTAGTACTTTTACTCGTGTTTTGTATCTCTTTTTGCAGCCTCACACTCAATACCAACTCGAGTACTTGGCCAACACATAAGCATACAAGGGATCCAGATAATTGATTTACTCAAAGTTTTCAATTATATTACATAAACACTTGTTTGGGATTACACTTGTCTTTCCCTAGTGTTTCTACTCTACAGGTACATCTAACGAAGATCGATGAACTTGGAGACTGCTTCCGCGATTGGAGAAGTCTGTTGCATCAACTCGTTGAGCCAATCATCGGTGCAATCTCCAGATCTGCCGTTCATGATGACCGTGAGATCTGCCTCAGCATAGAATGACTTGATAAAGCTAAAGACTTGGTTCGAAATTGTGCAATCCAGCCTCTGGGCGTACTCCAGGATCTTCTTCGGCGTGTCCTTCAACCTGCCTCCACCGCTGCCTTGACCACGTCGCTCCATAGGAAGCGCAGTGCCTCTACAGCATCGGCTTCAGCGGGTACTTCTTGGCGCTCTGGAAGTACATCTTCTTGTTGTTCTTGAGGAGTTTGGTCTCCTCTAGCAGCACTACTTCCAAAGGCGCCCCACTTCACATCACTGGATTTTCTGCATCAACAAGATTGGTTAGCAAATTCAAAATGAGCAATTTTAATAGGTACTCGAGTACTTGAGTACTTACAAAGCAGCTCGAGGCACCGAGACTTTCGGCCCAAGCATGTCGAAAAAAGAAGGCGCCGCTGGCACCTCTGGCACACTCTCCACCGGCGGCACACTTCCTGGTACCGCGGCTTCTTGTTGCTCATGCGCCACCGTCTCCATGGATGATGCTGGAACCACCTCGGGTTCTGTTATTCTTGGGGGGCTACTTGAGGGTACATTGGATGCACTCTCGATAACCTGCACAAGACAAAAATCAAGGCGTTACAGCAGAGAACAAGTACTCAATACGACATTGACTACTTAAGAGTTCTCAAACACTTACTGTAATGCAGGGGAGGCCTGAGATCTTCTTTACGGCCCGCTTCCCCACCGTGGTCCTCTTCTTCCGCGGCGGCAGAGTCACATCATCTGCAAGAGATGATGCCGGTCTCTTCGACGCTCCTGCGGCAAGGCCACTGGGGATGGACGTCCCGAAGTACCCATAGCGGCTCTTCACTTCAAAACGTTGTTGAAGTGTTTGGCCGTCTTCATTGCTTGAGGAGGCGTTCTCCACCAAGTCTTCTTCTTCTTCCCCTTGAGCAGATTGACTACTCTCAGGGGCTTGAGCCTCCACTCCTGTTGGCTCTCCCTCTGGCGCTTGTAGTGGGTCCTGGGACGAGGAGGGGGAATGGACACAAATTTTAAGACATCCTCATGCGAAACAAGGCAATTGTTAGCTACACGACTACTTACAATAAGTACTCGGAGGCTAGTTCTCGGAAACTTACCATACGCGGAGGATTGTCGGCACTATATTCACGGACGACTGCAGGAATTCCATGAAGATTCTTGAAGATCTTCTGCAGCCTTTCCATCACGCGATCATCACTGATCTCTTCAGCAGATAGCCTGGACCCATCATCCGCTCCAGTGTACTCAAACCCAAGATGCTCCCACTGCATCAAGGGTTGTACCCGTCGCTTCATGAAGCTGAAGGCTACCCTCTCAGCTGTCAAGCCTTGCGCCTTCTTTTGCACAATCTTCGCCAGCAGTTCTGGGATCTGGATGCACTCCTGCATCGTTGGTTCGTCCTTCCAGAGCCTGTCGTATACTAGCGCGAACATGCTTGGCTTCGGCAGCTGAGGCGGGGCGTTCTCAATGTAGAACCACTTGTTCTTCCAGTCTTGATTGGAGTCAATCAAGTCGTACTTGAAGTACAACTCTTGCGCCTTCTGGCGCATCTGCACTCCGGCTCCACCAACAACAACTGGGAAGTTGGCGTTGGGCTGTGGCTTCAGGCGGAAGATCTTCCTAAACAAGGCCCAGTGAGGGCGGATTCTGAGGAAGGCTTCGCAGAAGTGCACGTACACTGCAATCTGGAAGATGCCGTTAGGGTTGAGGTGTATGTGCTCCAGCTTGAAGAAGTCGAGGAAGCCGCGGAAGAAATCTGATGACGGCAGCGTTAACCCACCCTCGACGAAGTGGCCGAACATCAGGATCTCATCCGGGCTCTTCTCCATTGGCCACGCATCTCTGGCGGCAGAGCTCCAGCCGGCAATCGCCTTCTCGCGTAGCAACCCGTCGGCTTCGAGGGCCTTGATATCTTCTTCTCTCATCTTGGACTTCTTCCAAGAGACGGCCTGGCTCGGGGGCTTCGTGATGACCACTGTTTTGTACTTCGGCTCCGGCAACTGATTTTTGCCGCGGCCGGACTTCCTCTTTTGACCCTTGGACGGCGCTGGCTTCATCCTGTCAGTCACAAGAGTCTTCTTTCGCATCGACTTGTGGGCTGCGAGGGGGTGGAGGCGCAAACTCTTGGCAAAGTGGGCGCTCGAATTCTGCAGTGACTACGGATGCTAAAGCTTTCTGGATCTAAGGGTGAATGGAAGCAATGAAACCCTAAGAGATATCCCTTCGGGTATTTATAAAACCTAAACCCTAAAACGGTTCGACCTGGTGACCCTTCGAATTCAAGAAATTGGTTTCACTCAGGCGAAATTTTGGCTAAGTCAGAGGACTAAAATCGAAGACCTGCTCAACTCCATCTCGGGGGCTCGACTACTCGATGGAATTGGATTTCACTCAGCTACAGTTCAATGAATTCAGGCCACTATTCTGCAGTCAGATTGGATCCTTCAATTCGAGAAAGTACTCGACTCAAGGCTCGAGGGCTCCATGCCACGTGTCCTTCAGTTTTCCTCAGGATTTTACGGGATTATTTGACGAAGACTACAGATTGACCCTCAGCTTGCATTGTCAATTCGAACTAAGGCTCGGGGGCTACATCCATATAGGATGCGATTTTTTGCAAATCGCATTCCTATATTATTTCTTCGGACTTTCTAAGGATTTTTCGGAGCAAGATCAAAGAGTAGAAGATTGACCCTCAGCTTGAATCCTGGATTCGACCTAAGGCTCAGGGGCTACATTCCATATGGAATGCGATTTCAGTAATCGCATTTCCATATGGATCTTTGATGCAAAGATTTCAAGAACGAAGCGGGTATTATTGAAGACCTTCAAGGGAAGTACTCGGGGACGCTTGGGAACAACTCGAGAAGACTTCAAGACTACTCGTGGAGTTAGCTGGAGTACCTTCCAGCCTCGTGATGATTCAAGTACTATTGAAGATTGAAGCTTGTAGAACTTGGGGACGCTTGGGAACTACTCGTGAAGACCTTCAAGACTACTTGGAGCATCACACTCGACTACAAAGTACTCGGGGGGCTTGTCGACCGGGCATCCCTGGGCCCACCAACACATTGTGGGCCATACCCGGGAGATGAGTTCCTGTACACCTGGACTACTCGACTAGTGGGCCACGGTGCTGGTACCGTGGACTACAAGACAAGACAAGACGGACAACGACTTGTACTAAGACTAGGATAGCTTTCCATTCCCTGTATAGGCTACTCCGGGTCCTACTCGAATAGTACCCTTGTACCAATCCGACTTGTAACCCTGCCTCCTGTGGTATATAAGGCGAGGCAGGGACCCCTCTCAAAACATACGCAATCAATACAGAGCCACGCAGCATACAGGATGTAGGGTATTACGCACATTGCGGTCCGAACCTGTCTAATTGTGTGCCCCGTGTCTCACCATCGTGTTCCTGATCTCGGCGAGCCCCACCGCACAATCTACTACTTTGGGTACCCCATCGTAGGCTCGGTGTCTAAAACACTGATAGTAAGTACTCCAAAAGAAAAAAAGAAAGAAAACGCAAGTGAAAAATCACTGATGCAATCCGTTACCTCCGCCAAAAGCCGACGCGCCACAACCTTCGCATGTTCTTGCCCGGACGCCTCCCAGAACAAAGTCAAGAAAATTTTCTTGATTACTCGAACGTTCTTCGAAGTAACCTCGCACTCAAGCTCTTCCGCCGTTGGGAATTTGTAGTTTCTGGCGCCCAAAGCCAGAAAGTCTGTGCATCCAGTTCTCTCAAGCAGTCCAAGCAAAGTTTCCACACAGATTGAGGCTGCGTAATCGCTGGCACCGGTCATCACGCCAGGAGGATGATCGAACTCTTGCTCCATCCAGTCAAAGATAGCTTTAGCATCTTCATCGCCGGGAAAAGGCAGGGGCTCCGCACCGAACTTCCCAGAGCACGACGATACTTCTCATTTAAAACTTTGAAGTTCTTCTTCAAAACTTCTTCAGCAGCATCTATAAATTTGTTTCGCCCCTCAACTTCCTTCTTAAGATCTTCCATCTCAGTCTGTTGGGTTTTCTCTCCTTTTTAAAGACTTAATAGTACGGCCATCTTCTTCCGCTATCTTTTTAAACTCCTCAAGCAGGCTGTCGCGCTTTTACGCATCTTTATTCAAATTCTCTGCCGCGGTCTGAAAAGTCTGGACATTTTCTTTCAAAATTTCAATTGTCTCTTCTTGAATCTTGCGGAGCTTAACTAAAGTCGCGTTCTCTTCCTTCAGCCGAGTAATCTCGCGGCTCAGGTCAACTTGTGCAGCTTCAGACGCCAAGAACTTCTTCTCCTGAGAACGATATTTCTCAAGCAATTTTTGACTAGAAATCATCGATTTGTAACAGAGCTCCGCCGACAAGCCAGCCAAGTTGCCAGCCTCCATGTCTTCCATAGATTTCTCGTAAGCTGCAAAAATGTACAACACTTTCTCAGCATACGTTAAACACAAAAACCAGCAGAAGTAAGAACAAAAAACAAAAGATCAAGAACGGACCTTGGGGGTCAAAAGGCACCGAAGGCCCAGCACTAACGAAATTTCCTGGCTGCTTCACAATCAGAGAAGGAGTCGGAGCCCTGGGAATTTCCCCTTCCTCCAAAGCTTGACCGTCAAGGGCGCCACCTTCCACCTGCAGAGCATCTTTAGATGTGGCTCCTGCAAGCTGAGCAGAATCCCTTAGCTCCCAGAGCACATGAGATTCGATCACTCCACGCTCTCTATAAAATGGCAAATGAACAGATAATAAAGTTTGTAAATCCCTCATACCAACAGCCTTGTTGTAAGAGTAAGTTGAAGGGTCGAAAGAGCTTTTCTCTGCAAGCACCACCTCCAAAGTATGTCTGTCCACAATGCCAGATGAGCTCACAGTCTCGGCCAGGGATCGCATGAACTCAGGCGATGCTCTGGTATCCTCCGGGGCTTCAGGATGGTCGCCAGGGCGCAAACAGCTCTCTCCCTTGTCTTGAATGTTCTTAGCTCCGGGAAGTTTCGCACCTTCGCCAACCAGGCCCACACCACCAGCATTCCCTAGGACAGGATGATCTGTGGTGATCTCCTTGGGGCTGGGCACGACAACTTTTTCCACCTCAGGCTCAGGGTCGGCTGTGCGCTCCTGGTTTCCAGCACCTTCGGTCCCCAAGTCAAGAAATTCCAAGGTGTCAGAAGAACCAAGGATATTCACTATGCGGCATTGCTGCCTAGGTTTTGAACCAACCTTTTTGAGACGAAGGCCGGGCTTCGCCGCCTTCTCAGCGGAGGGACCCTTCTCTTGTGTCGCAACTTGCTTTTTCTTAGCACGCTCAAGCTGACTTGTCTTTAAAGAAGACAGCGGAGCTGCAGGCTTTTGTAAGTCAGCGGCAACGGCTTCGCCAGACGCCTCCGGCAAAGTCACATATTTCTTCTTCTTCTTTGCATCGGCCGGGTCAGGCGCGGCCTGAGTCGAATCACGGTCCCGCTTAGAAGACGCCTTGGGCTTCGCGCGGTTCTCTACTTCAACGCCAAGCTCAGAGAAAATACGGTTCACACGACGACCCCCAGTAGGTAGCCTTCGCGCAGCTTGGTACTCCGCCTCGGTGTAAGGACCAAGCAGGTCCACCACACGGCGCTCCACTTCACCCATGAATTCGTGAGCATTCTTTCCTTCAGGCATCTTCAGCCCGAAGCGAGGGAAAGGAATGGCCTTCGAAAACCAATCAACCGTAAGCCACTTAACCACCTTAGGATTCCAGCCAGCGGAGAGAGGCCAAATATCGGCAGCAACAAATTCTTCGGCGATATCACGACCAGTAAGAAACTGCGAAGCCAAAAGAAAGGCTTTTTGACAATCTTTAAAATCCTTGGTCTTCGCGAAGTCAGGGCCTGTCACATAACTCAAAGGAGTCATTCTTGTGATGCTGAAGGGATAATCTGCAACACCATCAGAGCCGCAAGGCATATCGACCTTCACGTAGAACCAGTAGTTTAGCCAATCATCGTCCCATTTGTTCTTGTGGGTAGGGTTGAGCTCCACTCTCTCTATATCCTTCTTGGTAATCCTCCTCCGGGTCGTGAAACTGATGCACCCAAAATGATTCTCGTACACAGCAGGATTGCCTTCTACCCGAAAATTTTGCTTTTGAACATGAAGCTCGTAGAACCGAACAAAAGCTTCAGTATCCACACGGCCATCACAAGAGCGCACGGCAAAAAAGAACTTAGACAATTGCACAAACACATTCGACGTCAGTTGGTGCAATTTGACACTGTACCGATCAAGGATTTTAGGGGGACGTTGAGAACAAGGAAAACGTAGACCGGCGTTGAAGAAGTCACGGAAAACCACAGCTTCGCCAGCTTTGGGCTCCGGAATTATCTCACCCTCTGGATGACGAGCAACCCCCTCCGGGAAAAACCCTTCTCATAATACTTGATCAAATTTTCAGAAACTAGCGAAGCTCCGAGAGCAAAAGATGGAGTTTTTGACTCCCTCCCAGCCATCAGCTCCGATGGCGAAGCTTCCACTCTAGAAATATCTTCACCCAGATCGGTCTCCTTCCCCTTGGCCGAGGGCGATGGCTCGTAATAAACTATATCCCCAGCCGGCTCTTCTGGGGCTTCGGCTGGCGCAGCTGAAGTAGCTATTTCTTCCTCAGTCATTGGCCGCGCGGTTTGTCTTTTACGGGCCAGAGCGAGTGAAAAAGTTTGAGCTCCGCAATAAAAACGAGCGTCGCAGCTCAGGCGAAATCACGCAGCGAGCACGAATCCTAAAGCAGCAGAAGCAAAGCAGGGCGGAGGCTTGGCTTCGGTGCAAGTAAGAAAAATAGGGGACCCCCGACCCCCCCTTTATATAGCCCGCGGAGAGAGAAGAGGTGCAACAGTCTCAGAATACGAACAGACACCTCAGGAAGGAGCGGTTTTACTGTAGTCCTCAGGAAAGAAATCAAGCGAAGCCGAGGGCTCCTAAACCAGCAAACTCCCCGGAGCCGAAGGTGACGTTTTCTTCATCAAAATCACAAAGTCGAGGAGAAGGTTAAATCTCGTTGTTCAAACACTTCTCCTTGAGGGGCTACTGTTGCGGCTATAGAAAACCTCACCTATGGGCACCGGGGGCTTGCCAAAAGCTAAATAAACTACAGGGCTTCGGATCTGTTCTAGGCAAAGTAAAAGCTGTGGGCTTCGCTAGCGTTTTCTTTAAAACTAGAAGTTGTCTCACGCCCGTAAGCATGAAGAGCCAAGGAAGTTGGGCTCCGGGGTGATTGTTTTACTTCACGAACGTATAGCTTTAATGGTTTCTATTTCAGGAATAGCTAGGGAGTTTGGGCTCTGGCATCTTCTCCATACATCAGGGAGTTGCAAGATTTAACACCGCGGCAAGATGTGTCATTTCAGGAAACATCCCGGAGCTCCCGATCGATAACGGCGAAGAACGGAGGTCCCGGTTTCGCCTTAAGGCCGAGTCGGTTCACAGCTCTCCGTTCCAAAGACTCCGAAGCTCTGCGTCGCGCCGAAAATGAAGCATCGGGAGGAACGAGTTGGCGAAGCTCGGGGCTTCTCAAGGTTTCAAGCACGAAGACTCGGTCAAAAGCTATTCCAACACAGAACCGTCTCCGGTTCTCGCGACGCATCTTCCTCTCCGCTGTTTCCGGCGCAACCTGCGCTCCGCAAACTACGGCGTCAAATCCGCAACATATGTAAAAGACCAAGTTTGCCTCCGTGTATTCTTGTTAGGTGTTAGGGTTTCGGGGGCATACGTGGAATGTAAATTTAGTCTTTTGGCACTATGAAAGGAGGCCCCCTCCTCATTGTAAAGGGGTCGCGATTTTGGAAGGTCAAGTGTGTAAAGTATTGAGGAAAGCTGACTCTTTAATACAACTGAATTGAACGTGTTGATTGTGAATTGTTCATCAAATAATCCTATCTCAGTTTGGGGGTTTTGTGTCCCCAACAGCTAACTTCTGCACGTAGTACCTCAACTTGGAGGTCGCCAACTTCAAGTCTTCCTACCACGCGATCCTAGGTTGCCCAATGCTGGCCAGGTTTATGGCCATCCCGCACTAAACCTACTTGGTTTTAAAGATGCCTGCTCCAAACGGGGTCCTCTCCGTCCTTGGGGACCTCATCGTCTCCTTCAAGTGCGACTCCGAGGCCCTCGACATCGCTGCGACCTCCGCCTGCGTCGACACCTCCGCGGTCTTGGTCGCTGAGGCCAAGAAGGTTACTCCGAGCGACCTAGCCATCCCAGAGCAGAAGCGCACCAACACCGCCCTGGACGCCACACCCTCCACGAAGAAGGTCTGCCTCGGCCTTGCCGACGCAGAGAAGACGGTGGTGATCGGCGACGACCTCGACAAGATATAGGAACTCACGCTCACCAGTTTCCTCCAGGATAATGCGGATATATTCGCATGGAGTCCATCAGATATGCCGGGTGTCCCCAGGGAGCTGGCTGAGCACTCCTTGGATGTAAGCAAGACGGCCAAGCCTGTCAAGTAGAAGCTTCGCCGCTTTGCGAAAGATCGCAAGGACGTCATTAGGGTAGAAATAATAAAGCTCCTAGCTGCAGGATTTATCAGAGAGTGTAAAAATCCAGTTTGGCTCACTAATCCGGTGCTTGTACCCAAGAAAACCGGTCAATGGAGAATGTGTATCGACTACACCAACCTCAACAGGAACTGCCCTAAAGACCCCTTCCCTGTTCCTCGCATCGACCAGGTCGTGGACTCCACGGCCGGAATTGTCCTTCTATGCTTTCTCGACTGCTACTCAGGTTATCACCAGATAGCCCTGAAGGTCTCCGACCAAGATAAAACGGCATTCATAATGCCGCACGGCATCTACTGCTACACGGCCATGACATTTGGCCTCAAGAACACCGGAGCGACCTACCAGAAGGCCATCCAAAAGTGTCTGGAGCGCCAGATCGGCAAAAACGTAGAAGCCTACGTCGACGATGTGGTCGTCAAGACCACCCAAGAGGATAAGCTCATAGCTGACCTCGCAGAGACCTTCGCCAACCTCCGACGCTATCGCTGGAAGCTAAATCCAGAGAAATGCGTCTTCGGTGTCCCTTCCGGCAAGCTCCAGGGCTTCATGGTCAGCAACTGAGGCATTGAGGCGAACCCCACCCAAGTGGATGCCATCCGCAAGATGAAGCAATCTACTGGGAAGAAGGACGTCATGAAGCTCACCGGCATGATGGCGGCCCTAGGTCGATTCATCAGCAAACTTGGAGAGAAAGGCCTGCCCTTCTTCATGCTCCTAAAGAAGGCAGACAAGTTCGTTTGGACCGAAGAGGCAGACCAAGCCCTGGAGCAACTCAAGACCTTCCTCACGTCACCCCCAGTGATGGTGCCACCAGCGCCTAAGGAAACACTACTACTCTACATCTCCGCGACCACCCTGGTGGTCAGCTCGGTCCTGGTGGCAGAGCGACCTGAAGAGGGTAGGCCTTACCCTCTCCAGCGACCTATCTACTACGTCAGCGAGGTCCTGTCAGACAGCAAGACCATGTACACCCAGCCGCAGAAGATATTATATGCCCTCCTCGTTACCTCGCGCAAGCTCCGGCACTACTTCCAGTCACACAAGATCAAGGTCGTCCCGGCCTTGCCTCTTGGCGAGATCTTGCACAGCCGCGACACCACTAGACGCATCATCAAGTGGTCCATCGAGTTAGGCCAGTGCGACCTAGAGTTCTGCCCCCAGCAGGCCATCAAATCCCAGGTCATCGCGGACTTCGTCTCGGAGTGGACAGAGATCCAGCAGCCCCCACCGTCAGAGCAACCTGAGCATTGGAAGATGCACTTCGATGGTTCACTGAACCTCGAAGGAGCCGGCGCAGGCGTGCTCTTCATCTCTCCAAAAGGGCGACCACCTGAAGTATGTCCTGCAGATCCACTACAAGGCGTCCAACAATGGCGCTGAGTACGAAGCCCTCATTCACGGGATATGCATCGCTATCTCTCTGGGGATCAAGCGCCTCATAGTGTACGGCGATTCCAATGTCATCATGGACCAAGTCAGCAAGGACTCCGAGGCCAAGAAGGATACGATGGATGCCTACTGCGCTGAGGTGCGCAAGCTTGAGGGTCACTTCGAGGGACTCGAGTTCCATCATGTCTGTCGCAACAACAACGTTGCGGCCGGTGTCCTCTCCAAGCTCGGGTCCAAGTGCGCGCTGGTCCCGACCGGCGTATTCGTCCAAGACCAACGCAAGCCTACTATCAAGCTTCTCTTCGACCCTGAGTCACCAGCTGATGATGCGACTGCGCCTGGAGGTCGCGATGTCCTCATGACCGAAGCTAAAGATGATTGGCGCCTCGACATCCTCACCTTCATCCTCGAGCACCGCGTCCCTAAGGAGAAGGTGGAGCACAAGAAGATCACGCGGCGTAGTGCTAACTACGTCGTCGTCGACACAGAGCTCTACCGGAGGTCCGCCTCCAATGGAGTGCTAATGAAATGGATCCTGCGATCTAAGGGCCTTAGGATCTTAAACGAAATCCACGGCGGCGAGTGCGACAATCGCGCCGCTTCTACTAACCTAGTAGGAAAAGCATTCAGATCCGGCTTCTACTGGCCTACTGCTATGGCTAACGCCCAAGACCTTGTCCGGTGATGCAAGGGGTGCCAATTCTTCGCCAAGCAATAGCACGTGCCGGCTTAGGCGGACCATCCCTCCATCCTGGCCCTTCGCAGTGTGGGGCCTTGACTCCGTGGGACCATTCAATACCACCCTTGGCGGGTACAAGCACATCATCGTGGTGGTGGTCAAGTTCACCAAATGGATCGAGGTCCGCCCCGTATCTAGCATCACGTCAAAAGAGGCGGCTAAGTTCATCGAGGAGATCACCCATCGCTTCGGGGTCCCCAACAGGATTGTCACCGACCTTGGCACGGCCTTCACAGGAGCAGATTTCTGGGACTTCTGCCAAGACAACCTGATCGACGTATACTACTCCTCGGTGGCACACCCACGGTGCAATGGACAGGTCGAGCGGGCCAACAGCATGGTACTATAGGCTGTTAAGGACCGCATCTTCGATGACGCATCGCCCTATGCAACTAGGTGGCTTGCAGAGCTCCCTCACATCATCTGGGGTCTCCGGACCCAGGTCAGCTCGGCCACAGGATATTCACCATTCTTCCTGGTCTATGGGTCAGAGGCCATCCTCCCCACCGACATCGCCTTCAGGGCTCCTCGCATCCAGCACTTCAACGAGGGAGAAGCGGAGCAAACACACAGGGTCAACCTTGACAGCCTTGAAGAGCATCGTGTGGCTGCGCTCATGCGCCACACCCGCCATGAGCAGCAGTTACGTCACTACCACGACCTCAACGTGTGGGAACGTTCCTTCAACGTTGGCGACCTAGTCCTACGGCGGATCCAGAACACCAAGGACATGCACAAGCTCTCAGCACCTTGGGAAGGCCCCTTCATAGTTAAGGAGGTCATTGGACCGGCTACCTATCGCCTCCAGTGGGTCAATGTCCAGGGCTTCCCGAACCCCTGGAATATCGAGCATTTACGTTGCTTCTATCCCTAGGAGCTCTGTATCGCAATAAAAAGCTATGCACTCTATCCTTTGTAATTCATAGTCAATAAATATAAAGATTCCCTTTCAGCAGCTTTCCCGTCGACGTACTTTTTGGGTCTCTATTTACTTTTTGTTCACCCCTCCCCCTCGACACGCTCGGGGGCTTGGTTTAAAGCCGTACCCGATGCGCTCGAGGGCTTGGTCTTAAGCCATGCCCGTCACGCTCGGGGGCTTGGCTTTGCCAACCTAAAGGTTGTATGACCTGGGGGGTTTTACCTTTCCTTTTTTGCAAGTGTTCCCCTTACCACAGCTTTTATGCTTTTTATAAGTGTTCCTAAGTCGTGTGGTTGTGAGACCTCGGGTCAAAGGCCCCCCTCCGTGCGCCGGCTACATGTAAGCCTCCACGCTGAGCCGTGCAGTCGGTAAGCCGTTCCTCCACCGAGTTGGGTTAGCGGAGGGCAAAGGTCTTGCAGCCTCATTACTTTTGCATTCTTATAACAAGTGTCTTGGCCAAAATAAGGGACCACGCCATTTAAATTCACGCGACCTTTTCATTCATGCAAGTTCCTTCTTACATCAAAAGGGTCCACGACCTATCTACATTAGTAGTCTGATACATCCTAAGTTACAATTTCAGAGCTCCAGCTTCTTAACGACCTCCTCCGCGGTGGCCTGGACATCTTCAGCACCCACCAGCGGTGCCAGGTTGATCTCCTCCATGACCTTCTGTAGGTCAAACACTAGCTCATGATGCTTCACCGTGGCTAGTGCTGCAGCCACGGCGAGCTTGCCACTGTCCATCAGCAGGGTCTTCATTCGACCTTCTGCCTCCTCCAGTCGAGCCACGAGCTCCTGTGGCCCACCTTCGACCTTGGGGACATAGACATCCACAAGGTACTCAGCGGCCTCCTTGAGGTCACCCAGCTCCTTCTTGAGATCTGCAGTCATCTCTTGATGGTTAATAAGAGTTTGGATTGCCTCGGAAAGGTCGATCTCCAGGTCCCGGCGTACACCAAATTCATATGCAGCCTTCCGGGTATAGTAATACTCACTGGCTTCGACCTCCTTGGTCTTCTCTTTGAGGGTCTTCACCTGGTCCTTAGACTCCTTGAGTTCCTTCTTCAAGGCGGCCTCCTTCTTCTTGGCATCTGCAAACAACAAGGTCAAGGTGAGCATGTGCCGTAAACTCCAGAAATCAAGGTCGAGGGTATATCCAGACATACCTACTGCGGCGATCTTGAGATCATCCTCAGCCTCCTTCGCCTTCACCTTGGCGGCATCGAGCTCCTCCTTTAAGGCGGCTATCATCGTGTCCTTTAGGGCTGCGTCATCCTTGAGGCGCCGGATCTCCTCTGCAGCCTCGATCTTGGCCTGCAGCACGTCCTCCCGGGCTGCGGTGGCTTCTGCGTGAAGCTTGGCGCCCTCATTCAGCAGGTTCGCCCAGCCCTGTGCTCGCGTGGCAAGCGACTGCGTAAACACAATGACGAAGGGTGTTAGACTAAGTTATTAGAGCAAGTTGAAGACCTAGAACCCGGGTGCAATCCGAACATACAATGAGGGTCCTCCCAATCGTTTGCTGCGCCTCCCAGAACTCGTCCAAGTCCCGACCGTCAGCAAGAATGTCCTCCTCCCACGGGGTGCCGGAGTAGAGGCACCTGTTGTTGTAACTAGGTATGCTCCCTCCTCTGGCTTCCGTCTCTTGTGTCAGCGGCGGGTCCTCAAGTTGAAGACCCTCGACCTGTTGCGCGTCATTGGAGGCGACTTTGGTCGCCGCTGACATTGTCATCCCCATGGCCCTAGGGGCCTGGCTCGAGACATCTCTACCTGATGTAGCCGGTGACTGTCCCACCGGCACCTTCCCCGCCTTGTGACTAAAGGCCTCCTGGCCTGAGGCGTTCTTGTTGCTATCCGATGTAGCAGGGGTCCTCCTGTCCAAAAGAGCAGATTTTGTTAGCAGCGACGTATGCAGAATCTGCAAGGTCGAGAAGACAAGGACCAAGTTCGACGACGTACCTGCCACCGAGCTTCAACCCAAGCTTTATCGGCCTGGGCGGAACCCACCTCTATTTCTTCTGTGACCCTTGGTCGCTCACCGCTTCAGCACTCGGCTTCGGGTGCTGTTCATCAACAACCCCGAGGGGTTGTCTTCTTCCTGCACAGTTGGCGTGTCGCCCGACCTTGGGCCAGCATCGTGCGACCCTGCATCGTCATCTTCGCCAGCACCGGTCCCGACCACGGCACTGACTGTCGCCGTCTCTGACGACACAGTGGTATCTCTCCTCTTCCTCTTCTTCTTCTTTTCTGCCTCTTGGGTGGCAGCGACCACTTTGGTGGCCTTGGTCGCCGTCATCTTCCCGGTGACCTGTCCCGTGCGCCGGGCCACTGGCGCAGAACCTCCCGCGGAGGGATCTTCGTCATCGCTACCTCCCACCGATGAGTCGGAGAGGTAGTCGTTGATGTACTGCTGAGGAGGCACATGGTTGTCCTCCGCAGCCCAGACCTTGAAGCTTCGCTCACGCTCGTCAGGGAGAGGAGCTGGGCTCCAGTACACGCCCTCGCGGCCCTGCAACAAGCGACCTTTGTCAACAACCAGCAAAGAACAAATATAAGCAAGAAATCAAGGTTGAATTGGCAACAAGTGACTTACAGCCTTGGTGGGGCACTTCAGGCAAAGTGCCTTGGGGCACGTCCGATTCCGGATCTGCCCGGCGAACAGCTCCTTCACCCGTGCCACCATCTCCTCCTTGGAGACCTTGCACTACGCCACACAGGTAGGGTTGGCCCGACCCCAGTACTCGTTGGCTGGATGTACCCAATCTTGGATCGGTTGCAGGAGCCTCTGACTAAAGCTGATGGCCACCGCGCCGCCTATCAGACCTCCCATCTTCAACTGCGCCAGGTCCTCCAGCAGCGGCTTGATGGCGTCCGTCTCCCGCGACGTCAACTGGTGGTTCCACTCCGGCACCGGGACCGGCGCAAACCCCGACTTGTCGCCAGTGCCGGCTTCGGGTTGTCGATGTAGAACCACCCTTGCCTCCAGCCCTCGGTGTTGTCCGGTAACACCATCTCGATGTACACCGACTTCATGTGGTGACGTAACATGAAGCCGATGCACCCGACGACCTCTGACTTCCCCGTCTTCTTCAGCTCAAAGAAGTACCGCCACAGGTTGAAGTGTGGTGGTATCCCCAAGTACACCTCGCAGAGGTGGACAAAAGAGGATATGGTGGTGATGGTGTTGGGAACGAGGTGTACCAGGTCGATCCTGTAGTAGTGGAGGAGCTCGCGGAAGAAGTCACCCATCGGGACTCCGAATCCGTGCTCGACGTGCGCAATGAAGGCCACCGTCTCTCCAGTCCCCTCGGAGGGGAAGGCCTCACCGGTGGCTGGCCTCCAGCCCACCTCCTCGTTGGGCTTAAGCAGCCCCCGCTCAACAAGACCTAGGAGCTGTTCCACGGTTACTGTCGAGGGCTCCCAGATGCTCTCAGGCACCGGCGCAAGCTCGGGAGCCATCTTTTCTTCTTCAAACCCGGTGGATCTAGATCTAAAAACCACCAGGGACTTTGTGCGCATGCGGCGGCGTGCGACGCGGTGGATCTAAGAGCGGCAGCACCGTCGGATTCACGCAGAAAGCTCCAGGCAGCGGCAGCGAAACCCTAAGCCTGCGCGGAAATGGAAGCGAGTGGGGTCCCCGGCCCTTCACTCGGCCTTTTATAACTGGGCCTCAATGGCGCTATGGGCCGCATCGCCCTAATGTCTCCGAGGATCGGCAACATTTTTGGCGACCCAATGGATCTATTCCCCAACGGCTCTTTCGGCCTAACGATCATAGGCAGTAATAGCTCGTGTCGTGTGAGAATCTATGCCTGTTGGCTCTCTGGTCGATAGCCTGGTGTGCATAGACTCGTTATGCCCTACTTGAAGCCCCCAAACCTCATTTTAATTGACATCTACTCCAAGGTCTCTCAACCACTGGATGACCTTCGGGTCTATCATACTACCTTTCTAAGGTCGACACGGTACCGCTGCCTACTGGGTCGCCTCAGCCTACATGGCGGGTTCACACCCCGGCTCCTAGGTCTTGCTGCCTACTGGGTCACCTCGGCCTACACGGCGGGTTTACACCGACAGCTCCGTGCTTAATGGCTCCACTGCCCATTGGCGGCCTCCTGGCCATGATTACAACTCCTCCTTGAGGTCGTTAAGGTTCCACTACCTTCTAGGTCGCCTAGACCTAAGATTCTCAGGTTAACGCCCTGCGTTGTGTCACTGCATAAGAGCCGGGTCGATCTAGGACGACACAGGTTCTTTGTCACCTCTTAAGGCCTCCTAAAGGTCGGTGTGCTATTACAGCCGCGCCGGGACCTTGGTAGCCATACCATTGCCACCTGGGCGCCTCTACATCTACTTGAGACATGACATTTATCATATAAATGTGTATTTACAGCTTCGTAAGCTACAAGGAGTTTTGGCCCTTGGCCAATTACAAGATACAAAGACATTTATGGCCCTGAGCTACCCTATATAGTGCCTGTGACACAATCTACACTAATAAGGCGCATCGCAAGCTTTCTTCTAGCTTCAGGACCTACTCGAAGACCTCTACAGCCACTGTAGAGGCAACTGACACACAGCCACCTCTACTCGAGCTCCAGTAGGTTTCCTGTGATACCCAGCATCAAGTCTGAGCTTAACCACAAGATTCCAAACGGAACCAGCATCACCTCGGGCCACACCGAGTGGAGCGTCGTGTTCTCCAGCATCACATCTGGCCTAAACAAGAAAGGCCCAGCGATGCATGTACTACTTCGTGCTCCACCTGGATTCCGCGGAGGGCCCGGGAGAAGAGGCTGATCGAGTTCTTCGAGCTATGCAAGCATTCTTCTAGCTCCAAGCATGAACGACACTAGCTCTATGCTCCAGTGGACGGACACAAGCCTTCGGCATGGAAATATAACTATTCAACTTCGCCACGGCTCCTCCCATGCAGCCTGGGTGGTTGGCTTCAAGGCATGGGTGCCTATTTATACCAGCAGCACCTGCCCTCTTATCTTATCTACAAGCCAGCTTGCGCGGCGTCCTTATCCTCACGACCATTGTACCCTCGTGGAGCACGAGGTTACTGTTCGCCCATGGGAGGCATTGGCGGGCCTTTCCCCTACCTAACTCCATTCAGGCGCATTTGTCTCTTATGGGTGGACAACGCTTTGTGCTTCGCCTGGGAGCCAGCCCGTGACCGTACAGTGCGCCCATGACTCAGGTTATGTCAGCCTTTGATGTTTGGCGCTTTCTACAAGATTCTAGAGGTTTTTGTCCTATTGGCTCAATTGGTTTGTCAGCACATTGTCTGGATCCAACAAAAGGCCGTAGGTTCTCATTTTTTTCTTCTTCTTCGGAGCATCAAACCGGCCATCCTAGTCACTTTACTGCTCGGGGGCTACTACACTAGTGCGTCTTGCGACACCCTATTCCCCCTAGGTCGCCTCAAATTACTAGAAGCCTTCTTCCACTACTTCTCTGCTCGACCTACCTACGGTCGGATGGGCAACCTTTCTAAAGGTCACAAGAGCTACTTTATGTTACTTGACCCAGGTCAGGTCGGCGGTCCTTCAAGATCGACGTCTCGTCTTCACTTCAACCTTCTGGCCTTACATTCGAAGAGCTCGATGTTTAACTTCGTGTGTGCATCGGAGGGGTTTCTTCTTTTTTGTGTCCCCGTGCACCCTACACGACCTTGACGGTGTTGTGCCTTCGCCAATCTTCGACACGACCTCGCCTCGGCCGCTACGCCTACACGTCGATCGGGGGCTTGAGAGACATGGGTACCCATGGGTCCCCACCGGCCAGGGTCCCAAAGGTTCCTAACAAGTGGACCCGACCTTCTAGAAGCCCCGCCGACCTGCAAGTGGGCCCAGCGACCTTATCCACAACTCCGACGACTTCGGACGACCTTATCAAGATCCCGGAAGACCCGCAGTACTTGGCGTGCAAGACAAGACAGAAGCATGCGGCGTGCCGCCGCCAGTAGGTCCAAGTATCGCGGGATACTCCTTGTAATCCGGGAGATAGCTTCCCACAATTGTAATTGACCCTAGCATGGGTCCACCGACATTGAATGGAAGCCCTAGTCCGTCCTCCCCATATAAGGCGGCTTAGGACTCCATTCAAGGGGACATCTTGATCCTCCTCGCATAATCCACCACCACAACTGAACATAGGGTTTTACTCTCCGGAGGCCTGAACCAGTCTAAACCCTTGTCTCCCCGTGTTCATCACCATACTCGCCTTGTTCCGAGTTCACCACATGGACTACCACCTACGCTCTTAGTTTCTGATCCTCTCCATTAACCTGCAAACTGCTTGGGTAGCCCCCTTGCAGATCTGTCCAGGTCTCACCCCCTGACAGAAGTCGATCCAGCTTCATTTGTACCATCCACATCAAACACTATGGCCCAAAAAACACTCTGTGAGTACTCATCTCCTACCACTGACAAGGTGCTGCAAGGCCCAGAAGTGGAAATGGGGACTGAAAACTTTGAGATCAAGATGGGTCTAATCATGATGGTACATGCTAGCCCATTCTGTGGCAAGCCTAATGAGGGTGATAATGCCCATCTTCAGCAGTTCCTAGAGCTCTACAACACTTTCATCATCAGGGGTGCAAATGAGGATGCAGTTCGTCTTCGTCTGTTTCCGTTTTCTCTCCTAGGGAAAGCAAATCAGTGGTTCTATGCGAACCATTAGACTAACAACACTGGGGCCAGTTCATTCCATGTCTATGTGATTGGCGGTGTCACCTCATTACCCTACTGCTGCCCAGATACGTCGACATTGCCGCCTATTCGAGACACCATCGCCGTCCCGCAGGAGGAGATGGAGCCCGACGACGGTATAGAGCTCGATGAATGGGAGTTCCCTCTGCGGCTGCGCGCGCCTGAGGTACATGGACAACGTGTAGTTGTCCATCTCCAGGCTCCTGATGCACTCCTGGCAGCCAGTGAGCTGTCGCTGGAGCTCCCGGTTCGCCGCCTCCTTCTCATTGCCAGTCGATGTTGGAGGAGCACGACCTTCTTCATGACAAGGTTCTCCAGCAGGGCCATGACCGCCTCGTCCAGTCCCCCGATAATAGAGGTGACATCGAAGTCCTTAAGGAACCTAGCGGCGCGGGCCCTGGTGTTGTCCACATCCGTGGCACTCACCATGTGAGGACCAGAGTGTCCGACGGCTAGTGGTTCGCCACTCCTTAGTGATGAGTGATTGACAATGTTGTTTGGACTGACGCTGTGCTCTATCTTGTGGATGTAGGTTGCGGCTTGATTTGCATTAGTGCAGGTGAAGAACAAGTGCTAAAGGTCTTAGCCTTGCAGGGCCTCCGAGGAGTGGAGGGACAAGTAGGCTTGGTTCGATGGACTTGGTGACCAGACGGGATCAAGTGCGAGTCACATGGTGCGAGTAGAGCAAGTCGAAGTCATGTGATACTGGGTTCGTTGGTTGATCTGAAAGCCAACATCGAGCTGGGGGCGAACGTGGCGGCCAAGTCGAAGAGCTCGGCCTGGAGGCTGCACCAAGCTTGCGAGGTTTGCAGCGGTTTACCACAAAATCGTTATGTTCATTAGTTGCTCCAAAAAGCCGACCCGAGGTTCCTGTGCGGCCAAGTCACTGACTGGTTTGGTTGTTGTCAATGTTTTAGACACGAAGCCTACCAAGGGGTACCCGAGGTAGTTTATTGTGCGGTGGGGCTCGCCGAGATCAGGAACATGATGGTGAGACACGGGGCACACAATTAGACAGGTTCGGGCTGCAGTATGTGTAATACCCTATGTCATGTATGTTGCGAGGCTCTTGATTGATTGTGTATATTCTCTGGGGGTCCCTGCCTCACCTTATATTACATAGGAGGCAGGGTTACAAGTCCGTTTGGATAAAAGAGTACTAGTCGAGTTCAACTAGGAGTAGCCTATGTCGGTTAATGAAAAGCTATCCTAATCTAGTACAAGTCCTGTCCCTTCTAGTCTTGCCTTGTGGTCCACGCTAATCTTGCACCGTGGCCCACTAGTCATGAGGTCCAAGTAGTCAGGCCTATTTCCGGGGCTTGGGCCACCTGGATGGTGGGCCCAGGGATGTCCGGTCAACAAGCCCCCGAGTACTTTGTAGTCGAGTGCGATGTATCAAAGTAATCTTGAAGGCTTCCGTGAGTAGTCTTCAACAATACATGAAACACCACAAGGCTGGAAGGTACTCCATCTAATTTTGCGAGTAATCTTGAAGTCTTCTCGAGTTGTTCCCAAGCGTCCCTGAGTACTTCCCTTGAAGATCTCTAATAGTACCCGCTCCGTTCTTGAAATCTTCGCATCGAAGATCCATATGGAAATGCGATTACTGAAATTGCATTTCATATGGAATGTAGCCCCCTGAGCCTTAGGTCGAATCAGAGATTCAAGTTGAGGGTCAATCTTCTAGCTCTTGTAAATCTTGCTCCGAAAAATCTATAGAAATCTCAGAGAAAAATCATATGGGAATACGATTACTAAAATCACATCCCATATGGGATGTAGCCCCCAAGCCTTAGTTCGAATTTATGAATTCAAACTGAGGATCAATTTGAAGTTTCCGCCAATTAATCCCACAAAACATGGAGAAACAACCGAAGGACACGTGGCACGGAGCCCCCGAGCCTTGAGTTGAGTACTTCTCGAGTTGAAGGATCCAAACTGACTATAGAAAGTGGCTTGAATTCAGTGTGTTGTAATCGAAAGAAATCCAATCCAATCGAGTAGTCGAGCCCTCGAGACGGAACAGTGTAGGTCTTAGAAATTCGAATAGGCCCACTGACTTAGCCGAAAAAATCGCCTGGTGTGAATCCAATCTGTTGAATGCAAAGAGTCTACAAGCTGAACCGGTAGGGTTTTTTGGTTATAAATACCTAGGGGGATATCCCTTAGGGTTTGCACTGCCTCCATTCGCCCTTAGATTTGGAAATAACCACTGCCGCCGCTGAGAGTTGAGCGCCCACACAGTGAATCGCCGTCGCTTCCACCACGTCGCAGCCCCCGAGTAGATGCGATCGAAGACGCTCGTGACTGGAAGGATGAAAAGCGAGCCGCCCAAGGGGCAGATGGAGAACAAGAGGAAATCTGGCCGCGGCAAAACCCAGTTGCTGGAGCCAAAGTTCAAGACGGTGGTGATTTATAAGCCACCATGCCAAGCCTGCACCTGGAAGAAATCCAAGATAAAGGAAGAAGATATCAAAGCTCTCAAGGATGCCGGCTTGCTTCGCGAGAAAGTGGTCGCCGGATGGAATGCCGCCGCCAGGGGTGCATGGACGATGGAGAAAAATTCGGATGAAATTCTGATGTTCAACCACTGCGCTGAGCGTGGATTGACGTTGCCGGCTTCAGATTTCTTCAGAGGCTTCCTCGACTTCTTCAAGCTGGAGCACATGCATCTGAACCCGAACAACATCTTCCAAATCTTAGTGTATGTGCACTTCTGCGAGGCTTTTCTTGGTATCCGCCCCCACTGGGCATTGTTTAGGAAAATCTTCCGATTGAAACCACAGCCCAATGGAAATTTCCCAGTAGTAGTCGGAGGGGCAGGAATCCAGATGCGCCAGAAAGCACAGGATCTATATTTTAAGTATGCATTGATAGATTCCAACTAAGACTGGAAGTCGAGGTGGTTCTATATTGAAAATGTGCCGCCTCAGCTGCCCAAACCTAGTATGTATGCCCCGGTATACGAGAAAATCTGGAAGGACAAACGTACTACTCAGGAGTGCCTCCAGATCCTAGAGCTGCTGGCAAGGATTGCTGAGAAGAAAGCGCAGGGCTTGACAGCTGAGAGAGTAGCCTTCAGCTTCATGAAGCACCATATACAACCCTTGATGCAAAGGGAGCATCTTGGGTATGAGTATACAAGCCTAAATCACGGATCTAGAATGTCTGCAACAGAGATCTGTGATGATTTGATTACGGAGAGGTTCCAGAAAATCTTCAAAAATATTGATGGAAAACCGGCGGCTGTGCAGGAGTTTAGCGCCGATAATCCTCAATGTTTGGTGAGTGATCAAAATCCATCTTCCGAGTACTTATTTAAAAGTAGTCGTAGACTAATAGAATTCCCTTGTCTGTTGCAGGAGGATGTTTTCAAACGGAAGAAGAGAGGTCTTCCCAAGTTGAAGTCCAAAAATCCGAGACTGGTCGCCCAGCTCTCGGGGAGGATGAAGTGCTGGTAGAAGACGCATCCACCAGTGATGATGATGAACAGAAGCTGTCCCAGCGCTTCGAGGTGAAGTCACAGTATGGCTACTCGGGGGCACCCACTCCTAGTGGTCCTCCTGCGGTAACTTTGAAGAGGCCGGCTCCATCACTTATCGAAGATGTGGTACAACCGCCACGGAAGAAAAGAACAGCAGTCGGGGAGCGTGCCGTGAAGAAAGTCATGGGCAAAACTCTTGAAATAAGTTGCTGAAACAAGTAATAAATATCTTGTTGAGTACTCAGAATCTTGTATTTTGACTTGTAGTTGTGAATGCAGGACACAACGAGTACTGCTCAAGTTGTAGAAACCAAGCAAGAAACATTGCCGGAAGCCCGCGAAGTCCTGTATATTGAGGATGTTGGGTCCTCGCCACCTACGGGGATACCCATGAGCGGCCTTGAAGCACCAGTTGAACCCTAGATGGTTCAACCAGCATCCGCTGAGCCTATGGTGACGGAGCAGCATGAAGCCGAGGTGCCAAGAGTTGCACCATCAACCCAAAATGTCCCAACTGTGCCCGAGATGCCCACATTGTTTGATCTGCTGGGACCGACGGTTGTGGTGCCTTGCGCAAATTTGTAAGTACCCAAGTACTCGAGTACTTCTTGTCTTTGAAAATATAGATGTTGACCAACTTGTTGATGTAGGAAATCGATGGACGTGAAGTGGGGAAATTCGAGCACCAGCACTGCTGTAGAGAGCCAAAGCCTTCTAGCTGAGCATGAAGATAGCTCCCAGGAACCCCAAAACAAGTCTGCGGAAGAGATGGTGACAGCAGAACTGACGCCGCGCGAGGTTTGCATCTACTTTGGAATGAAGTAATCAAATCTGCAGTTGCTGCAGCCCCCAGGCCAGAAATTAAACAACTTGAAAATATCAAACAGTAGTTTGTGAAGGCCTGTAAGTGGATCCAGAGGCTGTCCTGCATGAAGAAGATACTTCAGTTTTGCAAGCCCCCGTGCGACAGATAGACACACGGCTAGTTCTTGAGGATAGCCCGGAGGGTCGCGTATTGTCGCGCGAGCCAGAAATTGAAGATCTGACTCCGCTGTGCAATGCTGTAATGAACTCTGAGGCTGGAACAAGTACCCAAGCCAGGATAGAAGATTTGATGCCATATGATGACTCATGCCTGGACGAGGGCAACTTGGTTGTGCACTCAAAAATGTTCCGTAGCATTGAGAAGTTGTTCACGGTAAGTTGGATACTTGATCTCTTAGAGTAATTTTAGTCTAAGACCTCTGGTATCTGACCCTTGTGAGTTGATGTCTTGCAGGAAGTTGTCAAGTAGTCGAAATGGAAAACCAGGCTACTTGAACAATATGTTGCGGATATTGAAGAGGTCGCACAGCTTAGAGAAGAACTGAAAGACCAGAAGTTGTTGGCCCTGAAGCTGCAAGAGCGTCTTAATGCCAATGTGTTGATGGTCGATTTCCATCAACCAAGAGCACTTGTTACACACTGGTTTGAGCTTTGAATTGTAACTAACCCACCACTAGGCATACTAATGATGTAACAAGTTCACACTTGCATATGATTTTTGGAGTATGTTGTTTATGCAGTATTTAAGCACCTAAATGAGGACTTCTGGGTAGAGCTCATCGAGCACTTTATGAGAAGATCACGAAGCCTGGCACAAGTCAAGACACGAAGTGAACATGACTCCAAATGACCCGAGGACCGAAGCATGAAGCTGTGAAACTCCGAAGACCTAAACAGAAGATGCGGGAGTTCGCATGCCAAGTACCCTTATCCAAACCGCGGGGAAAACGACGTCAAGGACCCACATAAAGTTCGACAAATATTCAAGAAGACACGAGAAGCATCATGTTGAAAGATGGGGCCGAACCGGGCCAAAAAGGCCCTAGGCCGGCCGGCCCATGCCGACCGGGCTGGCCCGTTTTTGGCCCGGTTTGCGACACCCTTTGACCTAGATGCTCCTCGACTCATTTATATCCCCTGCCTCCGACGGCCGCCACATCCATCCATCACAACTCGATGAAACCTAGAAGCAAGCACCGGAGGGAGACGACGACCGCCGCGAGTCCTCGAACTTGCCTTGGAGATGGCCTAGGCCTACCCTAGCCACCATGGCTGCTCTGCGTGGTTGAGCCATGGTGGAGTTCCGGAGCTAGTTGAGGTCATCAATGGTATGTACTAGGTGGAGATGATCCAAACACACTTATTATTATGTGAGCAATGTTCATCATGTTTTCTGATCTATTAGTGATTCCATGTCTCCGTCTATGCTTTCTACTTATCATGAATATGATTTGATCCTTAGTCTTATGCATGCTTAGACTATATAGCATACTTTATGTAATAATGGTGATTAGGTCTAGTATGTCAACCCTTCATGGTTTGTAGACACATCCTCTTGGGTGTGCCCTTAGATCCCCCGCTCGATTAAGGGTGCACTGTGACAGGGTGATAGCCACAAAAGGCGGAAGATCTTCGGGAGGTAGGCCGGAGGTAGAAGTTTAAGGATGCTATTAGATGAGATGCATGGTTCATTGCTCTTTAGCTGGAACTACAACTAGAAGGCGATAGGCCTAGTTGCCCCTATGGTTGCGCTTTACCTTGCCTATGTTTGTGCATGTGATCAACCTATATGCTATCACTCATATCTATTAGGTTTACCTCTTTTATGCATTCGATGCTTCATATTAGGTTAGATTGAGTATATAAAGTAGAGAACCTTAGTGGTTTGCTTCTGATCCACGGATTCGATAACCTAGGGTAATACTCAAGGGAAAAAGTGCTATGATGATCCGTGAGGGACGGTGAATCTTGACGCGTTTCTAGACCGTCAACAAGCCCTTTTTCTAGCGCTGTTGCCGGGGATCGGTAACTCGAACCCTAGGGTTATCTACCTTTCTTTTTGACTAACCCTAATTTTTATTATTGCATATACGCTTGTTTTCTTGTTTGTGTCCTTGAAAGAGGTGAAAAGCTAGACACAAGATGTTTGAAGAGTTCTCTACACCTGCATTCCAACAAACATCAAGATTCGCTCTTTAGTGGTAGGTGCTAACTTTTGTTAGTGGCCCATCATCCGCTATCGAGTCCACACCATACACGAGAGATGATAAACAAGGTAAGTCAATGTGTCAATTAAAATTTTAAGACTAATGTTTTGTGGAGATTTGTTTGATCAAGCAATAGGTATTGGAAGCAATCACGATGCCCCCCAAGATCACAAGATCAAGCCCATCAACATCTTCAAAGTTTCTATTCGCATCAAGTTTTGCACAGCCTCATGGGAAGAACAACAAAATATCTTTGGATATTTAAAAGCCCCACGAAGTTACGCTTCTAACGAGTCAAGAATCAAGTTAATCGGAGGTTCCTACAAGCGGTTATGGCCGAATCACCAAGCAAAGCTGAAGTGAAACAGCCATAACTCCCTCATATGGACTCCGATTAAGATGAATGAGTAACCGTTGGAAAGGTAATTTCATAAAACCTTTGATAGAATTATATTTTGGTATATGTTCTGTTATGTATACAGGGGAAAATCCACGAAGAAGATGACGATGACAACAACGAAGAGGAGCTTGGGAACGCTTTCATTAGACCACACATGAAAAAATTCAGAGGCCTGGAGCAAAACAAAGACCCCTGGAGCATTGGAAAATGAAGACACAAGTTGGCGGCATCCGACGCAAGGATATGTTTGAAGCAAACCACAATGGATTACACACATAAGACAACATCCAACAGCGCGGATACTTTGGGCTCTCACACGAAGGTTCATGGAGCTACATGAAGACATTCAAGACATGTGTGAAGCCCCACAAACAAGTGAAGAGGAGTGATCCTACACAAAGCAACTTTGACGACATGTGGCACGAAGGAAGGAATCGAGAAAAAGTCTACGCGAGCCACCTCCGATCATCAAGCATTGTTTGCTTTCAACTCCGGAGGACCACTCATGATGAAAGGCTCGAAGGCTGAGGTACACATTAAACTCTCAAGGTACTTTTGGAGATGATATCTTCTTTTGATATATTCATGTTCATATCCTATAGTATGTTTTGATTCTATGCCTTGCACCTTTGTTGATCATGTTGATAGGGTAGAATTTCTTGAGATCAATAAAGAGGCTATGTTTTGCTTAAACTTTGTTAATTCCTTGCCTAATGAACCTTTGCCTAATGAGAGCTTTAGCGCTGATCAAGAACTTACGCTACCTTTAATCACATTTTGTTCATCCAACTTTAAATTGTGGTTGTGTATGCATATGTTCTCTTTACTTTTTATGATACTTGGACTTGCTTTGTGCTTGGTCAAACTTGTGACCTTAAAAGAGCATGTGCCGGGGGAAAACCCAAGTTTCACTAACCATGCAGGTCAATAAACCTTAATCAAGAGGAGAGAAGCCATGCCCCAAAAGAATTGCAAGCTCGTGCATCGCCTTCCCCGAATCTCGGGTGCGGACGTCGCTGTTTTCAACAGTTTTGAGCACCTGATCAGATATGTAGAAGAAGGAAAAAGTTGAAAGCCAGAAGCTCCATCAAGTGCTGATTCCAACACCTCCAAGATAGATGAATTTGAAGACCCGTACAAGGAGATATGGCAAAAACATTAGACGCTGCGCAGTCTGAAATCAGATTTGGACAGATTGCAGCGTTGGAGTAAAACAGACGTAACTCACTCGATAGGAGTCTGTTGGGGGTGAATAAATACTTGACGGAAAGACAATTTCATGCGCCACACATTGGAGAAGTTGTTTGCTACATGGTCTGATCTGGACACAGAGGAAAATTCGTGAAAGGAGAGGCAGCGACAAAGAGCAAAGGAGAAGGAGGGGATGATGATGCAATAGACGATCAAGCAAAATGATCGTGTCAAGCATGGAGAGTGGATCAAAGCTGCATGGACATCTTCAAATCGTACATGAAGGACCATGGCTTCGCGACCACGAGAAGGTACGTAAGAAAGTCGAGCTCTATGACTTTAAATGAAGCGCTTTGCGGGAGGTAACCCGTTTTCTTTTGTTTATATATATATATATATATATATATATAATATGACCGTCTACATTGTGATCTTAAACTGAACCATCAAGTAACATTGTACCATTTCTCTAATAAATGCCACAACACCATGTTGTTTGATTTAATGTTTATTGAGGGAGTACTTTGTTCTTGATCTTGGAAAACATGTAGACCCTTTTGTGTGCCTATTAGTGTTTAGGTTCTTTTTCTTTGTGTCTTTTTAGAGAGAGCTATGAAGTTGGCACCATCCTTTGACTCTAAGCTTGTGGCTAGTTAATTTAAGCTAACTCTTGCATTTGTTTTAGACCACCACCTTATCATGTCATTTTGTTCATCCATGTCATATTGCATTACATGTTTTGTTTTGATCTAACTTTTTTTCAACCAACCTAAGCCTTCCTGTAGCCCCCACAAAAACCCGTGGCCAACAAGGGTAGGGTTGACTTGTGTTGATTGGCTTGCACCATTCCGTTTGTCCAAGCCCATCTCTATCCCTTATTCTAACTAAAAACTTTAACTAGCCTTCCTATAAAAGCCTTAGGAAAACCTCTCCTATCCTTAGCCCTCCTAAAACCATAGGTTTGTTTTTCATAAAAAGACTCTTAACACCCATAACCTACCCTTAAACCTTGTTAGTTTGGTTGATTGATTCCTTTTGATGGGTGATTTTATTGTTGACAATGCTTACTTCATATGAAGTGAAGGCCAAACTTTGTCCATTGCTTATGTGAACCACATCAAAAGTCTTTTCAACCCTTGCTAATGTTTGTTTGCTCTAACTCGTTGCATTTGCATTTGCATTTTGCATCCACTTCATTTTCATCATCTTTATGAGAGCTAGGTCTTTGTGAAACTTTGTGATGAATGCTTTCATATCTATGCTTGGCACGACATTTTTACAATCTTGTGTGAACATGGTGTTTAGACAAGATTGAAGACCACTATCATTCAGTTTTATATACCTTGCTATAATATTGCATTGGTTGGTTTGAAAACTTTGCAATGCGCCCTACTTTTCTTGCACTATAAGGAATTACTAATCTTGGGACAAGCATGGTGTTTTGACCATGGTTAATAAACCTTTATGGCAAGGGAGAAGTTTGGAAACCACTTTGTAAGCATGGAGCATAGAATTTGGTGTAAACATTGTCTTTGTTTCTATACCATCCTTTCATTTCATTCACGCTTGCACACACGTACACCCATTAGGTTTTTAATTTTTCCTTTCACTAGATTGACTATGCCACAAGATTAAGATCTTAGGGGATGTCTTTGGTATGTTAGCATAGAGTGAGTATCCCCGACCGTCACCTCGGGGGTACTTTGTGCTTTAGAATTGTTTTGCAGGCATGGCGAATCACTCCCATGAGTTTGTGATAAAAGATAAAATTAAGATCATCAACACCTTCAAAATCCCGAAAGAAACACTGCTGTCTTCATCAAGATTAAGCACATGTTCAGAGATGTAAAAAAGAGTAAATTGGATATTCAGAAGCTCCACTAAGTCTTCTTTCCAACGCATCAAGATTCAACATTTCAGGAGACCTGTGTAAGGAGTTACAACCAAATCTTTGGGCGTCACACGTTCTGAAATCAGCCCGGACAGTTTTGCATTGATGGAGTAAAAAGGGCGTAACTCTCTTGTTCAGAGTCCGATTGGGGTGAATGACCACTCGTTGGAAATATAATTTGAAGCATTTTACGATGGAGCAATGGTTCAGTACATGTTCTGTTCTGGAAGTTGAAGAAAAATTCGTGGAAGTTGAAGCAGTGATAAAGGACAACATGGAAGGAGGTGGAGACAAGTTGAGAAACGATTGGGACTAAGGCTTATGACAAATGGTGGAAGTTGAAGGACAATCAAGGCAACAAAGATGAAGATGATCTCCACATATGGCGGTAGGACTTCAAGAATTACAAGATGGTTCATCATCTTCCATGCCTAGCAACATGGTAAGCATGGGGGAGGACTTGGTGGACATGAGAAGACCGCATGGAGTACAAGGATCACGGTTGCCACGGGATGCTAATTTTCTTCTTCCATGTTAAGCACAATGCTTAAGCATGGGGAATGTTGTGCTACACTTCAAGCATCAAAGGACGGTAACAAATCCTCATCCCGCTTTTTGTTTGTCTTTCTATATATCTGTTCATATGAATATGCTTTCCACAACCTTAGATGCAACCTTTGTATATCTCTCTATAGAATAAAATGGCTACTAGGAGTACAACCTAGATTCGTTTTTCTTTTCAATAATAATCATCGTTACCTTGTGCTCACCATAATGATATCTTGTATGCTCTTGCCTATGGATATATGATGATCGTTGCCACTTTGCTCATTCTTGTGCTTGGTTTGCATATGATTAAGCTAGTGCTCTCTTTAATATGATCTGAAATTTAAATTAATGCTAGCCTAATCTTTTGTGGAGGTTATGATAACTTGAGACCCATGGTATTTTTCGTTGCTCTCATTTTTGAATGAATCAAAGATCATTTATTTTTGTTCTTAAAAGATATGCTAACCTTGTCTTTGATACCACTTGCATTTTGCTCAACCTATCCAAAGCCTTATATTCATTGAGTGCAAAAACCTTAGTTTACAAGATTTATTTTTGGGTGCAATGATTCAAGGCTTGATTTCTCTGGCCCGAGACTAAGAAGCTGGTCATTCCGTTTTTGTGTATCTATCTTTATGCTAGCCTTTTTTATCCGTGCATTGTGAGTTTCTACATCGGGAATTTCGCAAACCTCGCCGAATATCCACCCACAAACCCAAAATATCTCTTTGTGTATACCTCCTTGACCACAACCTAAAACTTTGAGTATGGATGTCTATTTCGAGGAAGATTACAAGGAAGGTGAGGAGAGCCACTTCGACGGCACGAGCAGTACGCCATCCTAACCTTGGAGCCGCCGCCACTACCAGAACTTGTTCAAGAGGTCATCGATGATGTTGTGGAGCAGCTTCAGCATGATTTTCTAGTGAGAGTGATTTCTACCTTTCAGTCACCTTTGGGTTTAGGCCTGTTTCAGTTTGAGGATCAGTTTCAGAGAACCATCATGCTTGATGCCTCTCCCATTCAGTTTGGTCATGGTCAGATCCATGTGCAAAGGCACGATGAAGCTCGGAATTTTTGTGCTTGTCCTTACATTAGGGAATGTTGGATTATGTTTCTTGCTAACCCCCTGGATTATCAGAATATAGATTTTATAAGGGCATTTGTTGCACATTTTGGTAGATTTCTTAGATGGTTTGATGGGCCAAACAAGACACGGGTGCTTGCTCACTGCTTGGTGACGTCACTGGAGTGAATTCCTCATAGTTTGATTGTCTCTCAGGTAAGGTTTTTGATCGCGGGCTATGAAAAATAGCGGCGTCCTAGTCTGGCTGCTATTTGGCGCTATTGCGCCGCTATAGCGCCTCTATGGTGCCGCTATAGCGGCAGCTATGTGCAGTAGTGCCAGCTTGCTGCTGCCGCCACATCGCCACTATAGCGCCGCTATAGCGTGCTATTTGATTGAAACAGCAACATCGACATTACAATGTTGAACTAGCCTTAATAAGTTAATAATTCAAATAGCCATGACAATAGACAACATAATATGATAAATTCTCAACCTCAAAGCAAATACCAAATAGCCATGAAGGCATCAAGTCAACACATGAAGTTGAAGTACATAACCACACAACCATGGACCACACAACCATAAAGTTCACAAATGAGACCCCCCCCGCCGCTCGTGTTGCTCCCGTCGCGGGCGACGCGGGCGAACTCCAAACCCTAGCCGCCGCACCTCCCCCGGCGCCTCCCTCTGCCGCGCTGCCGCCTAAGTGGGCCACCGGAAAAGCAGGTGCAGCTCGTGATGAAGGCGGCGGCGAGGCTCCTCCCATGCTCTCTTGTAGATCTAGGCGGGCGCGGTCGCCTGGGACTCCTGAGGGTGCTCGCCGACGCGGGCGGCGACCCGTGGCGGTGAAGGTCACGGGGCTCCGGATCCGGCGCGACGCCAGCCGGATCCGAGGGCTGCGCGGCCAGGGCGCACGAGGCGGCGCGGGCGTTGGCTAGGGCGCGTGCGCCAGATCCAGCGTCTGACCGGCGTCAATTGGCTGCAGCGGCATGGAGGCGCACGGGCGCGTGGCGGCGGCAGCGAGGACGACGGCGAGCGGACGCCGATTCATGTCTTCCTCGCAGGCCGTCGGCCCGTCGCCTACGCTCCGAACCAACGCCGAGGTGGGGGCTGGTGCAAGGCTCGGGCGGGCCCGATGTCCGTGCTAGCCACCAGCTCACCTCCGCCTTGAGGAACTGGACCTGCTGGACGGCGGCGGCCTCCGGTCGCTTCCGACCGGTTTTCCAGCGCCTCCACAGTCTGGGCCCGAGGTACTGACGTCAACAGCGAGTCATCCTTGCTGATGTTGGTGCGACCTTGATGGGTGCTGGGCGAAAGCCTTGCCCGGTGTAATGCCGATGCCGGCGGCGGTGATGCTCTGGGGCTTCACATTCCTTCTTGGAGGCATCGTCGTAGCACCCGAAGCTCCATCCTGAGGGATTTCAGGTGAAAACCCAATCCGATCTTCCATCCAGCGATGGCGGCGGCGTCGTTGACGTCGTTCCCTTGATGAAGGCATTGCTTTTGAAGATCCCCTCAGGCCACCTCTCGCTCTGCCCTCTGTGGTGTGCCTTGTGCTCTGGTGGAACCGGGTGCCTCTGTTCTCCTTCGTACATGCCTTTGGATATGCTGGTACAGGTCGTTGGTTTCCATCATGGCTCGGCGAGTGTTTTCCTCCATTTGGCGCCTCTGCTCCGTCGGCGCGCCTCTTGTTGATGGTGTCATCAAATCCTATGTCGGGTGGTGTTTCCATCCTTCCGTCATTCCCCTACGAGGCTTCCTCCCCTTGTACGGCATTGGACGGCGGTAGGTGGAGCCCGGATGTGCTTCGAAAGGTGTTATCTTCAGCTTCAAGGAGGATCGTCGTGTCCCTTGGGTTTCGGTTTGTGCACCTCCCGCCATCTTTAGTCCCCATTCCGTTGGCCTGACCCTCAGATGGAGGGTGACATCGGAGCGGTGTAGCACAAGAGATGGTATGGATGTGCAACAACCTTGGCTCTCTGGGCGAGTATGTTTGTTCAATGGCGACTCTGGTCAGCGATCGGTGGTCACTCTTCAGCTTGTACCTTGTGTTCTGGATGTGTGTGACATCATTGGTGTTGTATCCGGGTGTATCCTTCCCACCCTATTGTTTTTATTGCTGAAAATCTTGTAATGTTTTGACCTACTCAAGGTCCTTCAATGAAATTCAGGTGGGGATTCTCTCCCCCCGGTGACTCTCAAAAAAAAAATAAAGTTCACAAATCACAATTCAAACAGCAACAGCCATGGTTATTGGTAACAGCCTAAAGTTTTTAATTACAGTCCACTTGCCTTGGTTTTTTTTGCCTGAGCCTATAGCGGCAAAATAGCGGTGATATGAAGCTATTCTAGAATAGCGGCGCAATAGCGCGATATAGCGGCAATAGTACCGATAGTGCAAAAAAGAAGAATAGCTTTGCGTCGAGAGCTACGGGCCGCTATAGCGCCACTATAGCGCGCTATTTAAAACCTTGCTCTCAGGGGACAGTTTTGGGGGGCAATGGTCGATCATGGACAATGCTAGTTTATATTCTAAACAGACATTTCCCTGACGCTTTTCCTCAGGATGAGTACCCTGCTCCTTTGGATGGTAATCCCCACCCAATAAATGGATAGATAAATCAGCTAAACATGAATGCTGCACAGGGCTGGCAAAATGATCTATTGGGCACTGGTAATGTTGTTTTGCAGGATGTTGGTCAGAATGTTGCACAGTTAGCCAATCTGCAGGGTGGTCTTTGTAACCACCAGTATGGCAATGATGACTGGGACCCTTGGCCCCAACCAGATGCATTTGTCGAGGAAGAGGCTAATGATGAAGTCATGGATGAGGAGATTGTAGTTGAACAACAAGAGATCTCCTTTGATCAGTCGGGTTCCACTGCTCAATATCTTAGAGCCCATGGACCTAACATTACAATGACCATTGAAGAAGTTATTACTGGCATTTCTGCTAATTCTAGTGCTTCAGACTCGTCATCATCATCCTCTGATGCAACCTCTGCTACAACAAATATGACAACTTCGGATTTCTATTGCCAGCCATCACAGAGCTTCAGTAATTTTGAGTTACAAGCATTCAGAAGTTGAGTGTAATGCCCATCCCATGGGTGCTTAATTTTCCAGTGGTTGTTTCAAGTGCAGCTTTTCAGCCTTTGGCAGCTCCAGAAGTAAATGATGCTTTTGATGAAAGTATGGCTATTGTTCCCTTCAAGCCCTCTCTCCACTCTGTTCTCATCAAAATTTGGGCAGAGGCTCAGATTGAGTCTTCTCACCCTGAGGAGCTTGAAACCTTGGTCAGCTCTAGCACTGTGTCTGAAGATGAACTTGCAATGCCTGTCCCTAGGAAGCTATTGTCCCTGCCACGTAGGGTCTCTGCTGCTAATGCTGCTACACCCCTAGGTACTGGTTCAGTCAAAAGGAGCCCAAGATTTTCTGAAGGCCAAGAGCAGTTGGTTGAACTGGTGTCCAATCCAAGAAAGAAGTAGTGTGTTTGGAGGACAGTGGATCAAAAGAATGTTGATAGTGCTTTAATGCTTCAGAACCCACCAAAACCAACTGATGATTCTTGCCCCGGACCAATTCCCAAGGAAATTCTGAAGAATTGGGGAATCATGTGCAATGTGGCTCTTGAGGAGCTCACAGATCAAGCCTTGATGGCAGGAACTTCCCAAAGGCGTCATGATGACAACAGCAACACTTAATTGCATCCAAAGTAGCTGCTCTGTGTCCTCTCTTGCTTCTTTCTTCTTTTGCTTCTAGTGTGTGGCTCCTGCCTGTATCTAATCTATGTACTCTTGTGGCTTGTGTGCCTTTGGCCTGAACTCTGTCTTTCTTTTTCCCTGAAATATCAAAGTGTGATCTACCCTGTATTGACCTTCCTTTTGGAATTGTATGTTTTCTGGCCTGCTTTCATCCTGGTCCCTACAGGTTCTCTTGTTAGCCAACCTGGTCCTTCCAGGTTGCACATTCTTGCAATCTCTCTTTTCAGTGGTATTGTATACTACTGCTCCAGTCCTCTACACTATTGTCCTGCCAATGAATAGAAGCTGGAATGTTAGGGGGCTCAACAGGCAGGAGAAATGCGATGCTCTTCAAAATAAGATTGATGAAAGCTCTTGCACTGTGGTTTGCTTGCAAGAAACTAAGAGGGAAGTTATAGATACACCTTTCATCAGAAAATTTGCACCGAAACGTTTTGATAAATTTGATTTTGTCCCCTCTTGTGGTGCTTCGGGGGGCATCTTGGTTATGTGGAGTAGTGCTGTCTTCACTGGTATAGTACTTGAAAAGCAAACCTTTGCTATTTCTCTAGCTTTCTCCTCGGTGCATAATCAGGAAGCTTGGAATTTAACAACTGTGTATGGTCCATGTTCTGAGCCAGCCAGATCAACCTTTATTAGAATAATATTGCGGATGACGACAATTGGGTCTTCGTGGGGGATTTCAACTTTTATAGATCTCTTGAGGATAGAAATAAACCAGGAGGCAACATCAATGATACTCTGATTTTTAATGATATTATTGGTCATCTTGGGCTTATTGAGCTACCTATCAAAGGGAGGGATTTTACATGGAGTAATATGCAAGAGGATCCGTTGCTCGAGCAGCTAGATTGGTTCTTCACATCAGTTAATTGGGCCACTGTTTATCCTAACACAATTGTGCTCCCTCTGGCTAAACCCATCTCTGATCATGTGCCTTGTAAAATCTCTATTGGTACCTCAATACCAAAATCCACAATTTACAGATTTGAAAATTTTTGGCCTCAGCACCCTGGCTTCATGGAGATAATGCAGTCAACTTGGTCTTCTAATCCTATAGGTACACACTCATATGCAACTACTCTCTTGATAGCAAAGCTGAAAGCCATGAGGTACTCTCTTAAGAGATGGAGCTGGTCACTGTACAACCTATCAGGCCTCATTGATAATTGTAACAAGGTCATATTTTTCTGGATTCTTTGGAGGAATGCAGGCCCTTATTTACAATGGAATTGAATCTAAGATCTCTGATCAAGGCCAAGCTACTTCAATTGCTGGATTACAGGAATATTTACTGGAAGAAAAGACATACAGTTAATAGAGTTATATTTGGTGATGAATGCACTAAATATTTTCATGCCCTGGCAACTCTGAGTTTCAGGAGAAATTCCATTTCACAGTTAAAAGATGTAGCAGGCAACTTGGTCGTAGATCTTGACTCTAAGGCTGACTTAATTTGGAGTGCTTTGAAATCAAGAATGGGAATCTCCTCCAGTCCAGTTATGCATTTTGATTTAGCTAACCTGGTCCACAGTGAGGTGGATCTCAATGATCTGGTTTTGCTAATCACAAAGGAGGTAATTGACAATGTGATAAAGCATTTGCCAGTGGACAAGGCCCAGGGCCTGATGGGTTCAATGGAATGTTCATAAAGAAAGGTTGGAACATCATCAAAGAAGATTTTTACAGGCTTTGTGATGATTTTTTTGAAGGCTCTGTTGATTTGGAGTCCATTAATAATTCTTTCATCACCCATGTGCCCAAGATCAGTAATCCAGAGTCTGTGAATGTCATCAGGCCTATTTCACTTTTAAATTGCAGCATCAAGATCCTAACCAAGATACTAGTTGACAGGCTACAGTTGTTCATACTCAAGCTTATCCATGCTAACCAATTCGGTTTTATAAAATCCAGATCAATTCAAGATTGCCTTGCCTGGTCTTTTGAGTACATTCATCAGTGTCACCAGTCTAAGAGGGAAATTCTCATTCTTAAGCTTGACTTTGCTAAAGCCTTTGACACCATTGAGCACTCCACAATTCTTCACATGATGGTGCAGCTTGGCTTCCCAGCAAGGTGGATTACATGGATTAAAAGGATCTTCAGCTCTGGTAACTCCTCTGTTCTCCTAAATGGGGTACCTGGTAAACAATTCAAGTGCAAGCGTGGTGTCAGACAAGGGGATCCCCTCTCCCCATTGTTATTTGTCTTGGCTGCTGATTTACTTCAGCACATTGTGAATAAAGCTTTCAGGATGAATCATCTAAAAGCACCTCTTCCTCAGTGCACACTGACTTTCCAATAGTGCAGTACGCTGATGATACACTGCTAATCATGCAAGCTGAGGCAAACTAGTTGTTGTGATTAAAGGCTCTCCTCAACACTTTTGCTGACTCAACAGGCCTCCAGGTTAATTATAGCAAATCTCTCATGGTGCCAATTAATGTTTCAGACGATAAAACCCATCGTCTTGCCTCAACTTTTGGATGTGCCATTGGTTCCATGCCTCTCACCTACGTAGGCCTCCCTATGGGCACCACAAAACCCAAAATTGAGGACATGTCGCCAATAATGACTAAGATTGAGCACAGATTAAATGGCTACTCCTCCCTCCCTTCCTACTCTGGTAGATTGCAGCTCATTAACTTGGTCATTACTCCCAGCACAACATACACAATGTGTTCCATCAAGTTAAGACAAGGGGTTATAGAGAACATAGACAGAGCAAGAAAGCAGTGTTTGTGGAGAGGCAATGATGCTGAAAAAAAAGGAGGTAATTTGGTTGCATGGGAAATGGTTCAAAAGCCAAAGGACAAGGGTGGTCTGGGAATTATAAACTTGAGGGTTCAGAATGATGCTCTCCTCCTAAAGCAAATGCATAAATTTTACTGCAAGGAGGACATCCCTTGGGTTCAGCTGATTTGGAGATCATATTACCTAGGGAAAGTGCCACATGCTGCAAGGGAGAGAGGGTCGTTTTGGTGGAAAGATATTCTTAGATTGTATCCCATCTACCGAAGTATCACCTCTTGCAAGCTCGGGAATGGCGAATCTGTTATGTTTTGGGATGATTGAAGGACCGAATAGGGCGACTAGAGAGGGGGCGAGTGAATGGGAGCCGATAAAAATTCTTCCCAAAGGTCGAACTCGGCCTATACCCCGATTGCCACTCCAAGTACTCGCGCACACAAAGGAAGCTCCAAACAAGGCACACGCAAGCCTAGAAGATCAACCAACAAGCCTAGGAGCAAAGAGTGGAAGCACCAGACACGAAGCAAAGCACTTGGTCAAGTCTGGGAACGACCAGTGTGGACCGTCCGGCTGGTACCGGCGGACTGTCCGCTAGTGTACGGCGGACTGTCCGCGGGTATGGCCCAGACTGTCCGAAATGGACAACAGAACTACCAGAGCTGCAAGCCGAAAATGGGACTGTTCGTGGAGGTCATGCAGACTATCCGCCAGTGTCGTGGACCGTCCGTGGGGCCTGGGCGGACTGTCCGTCAACCCGCTGGAAACCGCAGACAAAAACCCCAGACAAACTCTTCACCACGCGGACCGTCCGGGAGCTACACGCGGACTGTCCGCAAACACCTTGCAACCAAAACCTAGGGCCGAAACGGATCGAAACGAAGACTCGCAAGAACACGAAGAACACGCGAAGAACACATGTCGCGCGGACTGTCTGCGGGCTCCTCGCGGACTGTCCGCTAGCCCCGGACATAGCTGCTCGAGCTCGAGCTCGAGCTCGCGAAGTCAACTCTCCCAATCCATCACCGGATCTCCGAAACGCCAAAAGCTCTTGAGACAAGATTTGGGGGAGATGATAAGCAACACAAGAGGAAGCTATGCCCCAAAAATCTCGACCTCTAGGCCACTAAATCGCCGAGAATCGCGGATCACACAAACTCCACCAAGAACACGAACTCTGACCCAAAACTCACAAATTGAAGGCTCTCCACGGAGTTTGAGGAGTCAAAATCATACACAAACATGCGCAAGGCATCCACCCATGATCCCCTCAAAGAAATCCGTGAGGAAACGCCTTCAAATCCCCGAATCGAGCGAAGAACGAAACTCCCCAAAAATAGCCCCAAAAATGACACAAAAATCACAGAGGACTAGGAGATCACCGGGACACCGAATGCTTCCATACATCCAGAGGTCAGATTCTATACAAGAGTCTAGCCTAAGGAATCCAGAGGGAAAAGAAGCAGTTCAGAGAAAATCTACTGGGGGAGAAAGCCCTAGAGTCCAAGAGAGAGAGATGCCATCCACCTCTCCGCTATTTATACGAAGTCCATCAGAGGGAGGTAAATGACCACGCTACCCCTACTGCTTGAAATGAAGATACAACCCCTCAGGGGCATTTTGGTCAAGTCTTCATCGAGCAGACACGCTTCCACCGCGGCCTTGCTTAGCATCGACGCAAGCCCCGCGATCACGCCACGTGCCCCCCGCCTCGAAGCTTCCCGAAGCTCCCGGATCACCGTCTCCGTCGCATCGGGCCTCCGGGCTTGGTTTTGAGGCCCAAACAAAGAAACCGTCCACCGATGGTTTTGTGGGCAAACCACCAAACCCCGCGTGCAAGCTTCGGGCTCCAACCGCTACCTTGCACCGGCCCATGTTCCCGACTTCAGCTCGCCAGTCTTGCACCGCACGGCTCGCACTTGACCCCATCGGCCACCGGGTCCATCGAACCAAGCCTACTTGCCTCTCCATCACCCGGAGGCCACCACGGCTCAGGCCTTTCGCTCTTGTTCTTCACCTGCACCGACACGAGTCAAGCCGCAACCTGTACCTACACACTTAGCCAAGCATCAGTCCACACAACGTTGTCAATCACTCATCACTAAGGAGCGACCCTCCACTGGTCCTCGGGCACACCTGGTCCTCAATCTCCCCCTTGATGAGTGCATTGACAACACCCATAGTAACCATGATAGAGAAAAAGAAAAGAAAACAACCACGAACACAAACCTCCAAAGCAAGTGATCCAAAGCCAAAGAACAAGCGGAAACAAGATCACTTGCCAATCCAAGTCTCGGCCCCCTAAGACAAGGGCAACGGCTCGACATAGCCGAGACAAAACAAAGCTCACAAGAAGCACACCACAAAGCACAAAACTTAGGCAAACCAAAGGAGCTCCCCCTGCACAAATGCAAACTCCCCCTGAGCAAATGCAACCTCTTCTTCTCAAATTTTTCTCCTCACATGCCACATCTCACAAATGAATACCAACTTTCCACAAAAACTTCCAATGCAGGAAAAATCTCCCAAATTCTTCCCTTATCATACAACACTCTCCCCCTTGTTGACAATGCATGAATCAAGGTATATGAAACTCTTCCCCTTGTTTTCATGAAAGATGCATGTCAAAGCATATATATAATCTACCAAGCATCTCAAATATACAGAGAGCACAAGAAAATGTTACAAATGAGACATAGAGCAACCAAAGTAGACATGGTGTATCTAGCACATTGCCATCAAGAAGGTAGAGACATATAAGCATGTGACATGGCTAAAAGCAATTTCAAGCAATTTTCACAAAGAAATAGTCATCTCATGAGCAAGACTCTCTCTATACCAATTTGAACATAAATACACTAGATCATCCAAAGTTTATGCAAGACCACAAATTCTCATCACAAGATCATTATAAACGCCCACAAGCTACTCAAGTCATGTTAAAGCCACCGAACCATGTGTCTACTTCTTAAAATGAGACTTCTCATGGTAGACAAGCATGCTACGGTTTAGCACCCAATATATGAATATCAAACACTTAAAAACATGATTAGGAGCTCATTTTTCATTTTCAAGATTAAACATGGTACATGAAGTGCCTTTGCGGCAAAAAGAAGCTTATGCTCCTCCCCAAGCAAGCAAAAGGGCTAAACATTTATAATGACACAGGATCTTTGACCCCAAGCAAAGAGAATATGATCCTCAAGCACAAACTGAGCATGATATAAGCATTTAAGCACAAATTGAGCATAGACAAGCATCTACTCATGAGAGAGGTAGTTTTATCATTTTCACAACCAAAATGGTATCTCATCATACATATATGGCAAAACCAACAAGAGCATAGCATTCACATCCACAAGCTACCAATCATGCACATATCTCATCCATAGCACATCAGTGATCAATGTATATAAGAGAAGCTCATTCCTAGCTCAAGTGATCCAAAGATGGCTATCCTACCGGGTTTTGTACAGAAAGTAAAATGCATGAAGGAAATGCAACAATATGAACATATGACACATATATACATGAGAAGCTCCAAGACCCAAGCTAGAAAGGAAAGCACACCCCAAGCTCACCCCGCAAGCGAGTGAAAGTGGCTTGGTCAAGTGGTTTGGTGAAAATGTCAGCTAGCTGGTCTTGGGTAGGAACATAGGACAAAGATATGTTTCCCTTTTCCACATTGTCTCTCAGGAAGTGGTACCTCACTTCTATATGTTTCGTTTTGGAGTGGACGGAATTTTTGGCTACGCTTATGGCACTGGTGCTGTCACAGAAAAGTGGAACCTGGGAGCACTCTCTCCAAAATCACTCATGGTATAGGTCATCGAAAGCAGCTGGGAACAACAACTAGTAGCAGCTACATACTCAGCCTCGGTGGTGGACTGGGCTACACTCGATTGCTTGCGAGATGACCAAGAGACCAAAGAAGAACCAAGGAACTGACAACACCCAGAAGTGGACTTGCGATCCAATCGATACCCAGCGAAATCCGCATCAGAAAAACCATGAAGCCTGAGTGTCGAGGAGGCAGAGTACCAAAGACCAAACTCAGGAGTGTAGTTCACGTACCTGAAGATCCGCTTGACGACCTGCCGATGTGAAGTTCTCGGTGAAGCCTGAAAACCAGCGCATAGACACACGCTGAACTGTATGTTTGGCCTTGTCGCCGTCAAGTAGAGGAGGGAGCCGATCATGCACCGGTACTCCTTCTGGTCCACGGGTTCAGCGTCCTCGTCCGCATCCAAAGCCGTAGTCGTACTCATCGGTGTAGTCAGCAGCTTGGAGTCGTTCATGCCAAACTTCTTCACCATGTCCCTGGTGTACTTCGCCTGATGTACAAAGGTCCCGTCCTTGCACTGCTTGATCTGGAGACCCAAGAAAAACTGTAGCTCGCCCATCATGAACATCTCAAATTCCCTGCTCATGTCCTCTGCAAATCTGGCAACAAGATCATGAGAAGAGCCACCAAAGATTATGTCATCCACGTATATCTGAACAATGAAAAGGTCATTCCCATGCTTAAGGAGGAAAAGGGTCTTATCAACTGTGCCCATCACAAACCCCTTACTCAGCAAAAAGCCTCTCAACCTGCCATACCAAGCTCTAGGTGCCTGTTTCAACCCATAGAGCGCTCTCTGGAGTTTGTATACACGGTGTGGGTATTTTTCACTCTCAAACCCCGGGGGTTGCCTCACATACACTTCTTCCTCTATCACCCCATTCAAGAAAGCACTCTTGACATCCATTTGGTACAACTTGAACCCTTTAGCCACGGCAAAGGCTAGAAGGATCCTAATTTCCTCCAAACGGGCCACAGGAGCAAATGTCTCCTCATAGTCTATCCCCTCCTTCTGGTGGCACCCTTGCGCCACCAACCTCGACTTGTTTCTCACAACCATCCCATTCTCACCCTCTTTGTTCTTCCACACCCACTTGGTACCTATGGGACGGCAATTTAGCGGTGGATTGACTAACACCCAGACTTGGTTTCTCTGAAAGTTTTCCAACTCCTCATGCATGGAATTCACCCAATTCTCATCAGACAAAGCGTGTCGAATATCTTTGGGCTCGAAAGATGCAACAAAAGCAGAGTGAGCGAAATAAGAAGTATTCCTTGACCTCGACCGTGTAGTGCGTTCATGTAGGTCACCAATGATGGTCATCGGTGGGTGATCGACTTGTACTCGCCGGGGAGCCTCTCGCCTGGACACAACCTCCCCCTCAGCAGCTGCCTCCACTCGAACAGCCTCAGTCGTAGTGGGTGTAGGGGATGGTCCGTCCTCGATCATCGTCGTAGTCGTGGAAGTAGCACGTACACGATCAGCCACTGGAGCATCACCACCATCATCGTCGTCGTCTCCATCTCCATCCTTCTCATCCTCAAAGATCCTCGCTCCAATCTCCTCATCACCTGCACACTCAAAAGCAGAAGAGCTACATGGATGTGTCTCGTCGAAGGTAACCTCGCAAGTCTCCATGATTCGGTTAGTGTCAAGGTTGAGCACACGATATGCTCTAGAATGAATTGCATAACCAAGAAAAATACCATCCGAACATCTAGAATCAAACTTGTTCAACTTGCCCTTCTTCAGAATGAAACACTTGCAACCAAAAGCTCTAAAGTGACTCACCTTGGGTTGTCGGCCATGCATCAGCTCACAAGAGGTCTTCTTCTTAAAGGCACGAAGGAAGATGCGATTTGAGACATAGCAAGCGGTATTGACTGCCTCGGCCCAGAAACGCCTAGGAGTCCTATGCTCATCGAGCATCGTCCTGGCCATCTCACAAAGGGTCCGGTTCTTCCTCTCCACTACGCCATTCTGGCAAGCGACGTATGGAGAAGAGTACTGATGATCAAGACCAGGATCACTACAAAAGGCATCAAAATGAGAGTTCTTAAATTCCGTGCCATTGTCACTGTGTATAGCTCGAATGGCATCACCATGTCTCTCATTCTTCAACCTCAAGATCAAGTCTCGAACAAAGCCAAATGTCTCACTCTTGTCCTCCAAAAAGAAAACCCAAGAGTACCTCGAAAAATCATCAACAACCACAAGAACATACCACTTCCCACGAGCAGAGCGAACACGAGCTGGCCCAACAAAATCCATGTGCAACAGCTCGCAAGGTCGCTCGGTCATGACAGAAGTCAAAGGGGCGTGAGAAGCAGCAACCATCTTTCCATGCTGACAAGAAGCACAAACCAAATCCTTCTCGAATTTCAACTTAGGCAATCCTCGGACAAGATCAAGACTACTCAAGCGGGAAAGCAACTCAAAGCTCAAGTGTCCCAACCTCCTATGCCATTTCCAAAGCTCAGCCGAAACGCTAGAAACAAAGCATTGAGGAGGACCAACAGACTAGGAAAAATTGGCACGAAAGATTTGACCCTCAGGGACGATCGTACAGACAAGATCGCCTTGAGAATCAAGCACACGAGAAGCACCCGACTTGAAACGAACCTCAAAACCTTTGTCAAGTAATTGAGATACTGACAACAGGTTGAAACCAAGTGAATTGACCAGGGCCACACTTCTTAAGGTCACCTTGCTACTCACCTTCACCATACCTTCAGCAAGCACTCGTCCTCTCCCATTGTCCCCGAAAGTGATGTACTCCCTCGTACTCACTGGGGTGAGGCTGGAGAACCTCCCACGATCTCCGGTCATGTGTCTTGAGCAACCGGAGTCGATCAACCAAAAGTTCTCCAAGCCTCCCACCTGCAATCAAAAACGAGGATGAGAATGAGCAAGCGACTAGTGCTGAGCCATTTGCTCAAAAGAAGGGTTAGCAAAATCCATCCTCTCAAAACCTCTAGGCGGAGCCCTCTCACGCCTATCACCAAAGGACCTATCACATCTCACTGGAGGAGTATGCGCACCACGAGAGGGAAAACATGTCACGTAGTCCATCTGAGACCCAAAGCTCCGATCGTGCCTCCCAAACTCGTAACGGTCACGAGAAGGAGCACGTCGAGCCAACTCACCACGCCCAAACCCAACACGCCTGTCTCTCTGAGGGAACACACCTCCACCTCCACCTCCACGAGTGGGAATTGTACGCACATACACCTCACCCCTAGGTAGAGGCCCTCTACGAGGCTCAGGCACACCACGAGAAAGGTGGTACCTATCCTTGTTTGCCATCTCCCTAGCAAACCGCTCATCCCTCTTCCTCCGGAAACAGAACTCATCCTTATGTCCATCCCTCCCACAATACTCACAATGGAAGCGGATTGGCACTGGCTTAGGCGGTGGCTTCTCTGTGGGCTTCTCAACACCTTTCTCTCCTGACTTCCCTTCAAAGACATTACCCAGGTTGCTCACAAACTTGATGGGTTTCTGGTAATTCTCTGTTTTCTGGGGGAACACTGGTGGGTCTGGAGTTGTGTCAAGCTTGTTTCTCAAGTGGTTTGGCTTGGGTGCATATTTGTTCTTGGCTATGGTGTGGGATGGTGTGGGTTTCTCTCCAGCTTTCTCTTCTCCCTCACCACTCTTGTCAGCCCCCAACGCTTGACCATCAAACCTCTTGAACTGAGCCAACATCAAACTCAATTGTGGCTCATGCCCAGACAACCAACTCATCAATTTCCTAAGCTCATCATTTTCATCCTGCAGACGATCAACATAGTGTGCAAGTTCCATGTTTTTCAAAGCATTAATTTCACAGGTTGAACATGATGTAGGAAGAGGATCTTTCAATGCCGCCTCAAGAGAAACAATCCTAGTGTGAGATTCATCTAGCCTAGCATGCAAAATAGGACATGATGTACAAGCTCCTAACAAAGCTGGCCTAGACTTCAATTCATCACACTCAATCCTAACCACATCTAGTTCCTCCAAAGTAGAGGCATGCTTCTCCTTGAGAGCAGTCAAATCAGCAAAAAAAACTGAGCTATCACCACAATCAATCTCATCAGACACCACAGCAGCAGATTTCAAAGCAGCTATCTCATTTCGAGCATCCACAAGCAAGGATTCAAGTTCAGCTACCTTGTCCTTAGCATCACCCAACAAAGACCTAAATTCCCTCTTCTCCTTGTTGGTCTTTCTAAGCACATCATCACAGTTGTCAAGCAACTCATTCAGCCTAGCATTCTCCTCTAGCAAGAAGTTGGGATCATTTCGTACCTCTTCCTCGGAGTCGGAGTTCGAGTCCGAGCTGTGCCTCCCACCCTTCTTGGAGTGCGCCATGCCGCAAAAGCCTCCTTGTGCGACGAAGCTCAGGCCGGTGATGTTCTTGCCCGTGTGCTGCTTGTCCTTGCGCTTCTCTTGCTCTTCCTCGCTGCTTGAGTCGGAAGAAGCATCGCTTGATGTCGAGTCGATGTCGCTCGCTCCGGCCACCATTGCTCGAGCGGTCTTCTTCTTGTGGCCGCCACTCTTCTTGTGCCTTCTCTCGCCCTTGTCCTTGTGCTTGTCCTTGTAGTCGTTCCGGGAGCAGTGCTTGTTGTAGACGTGCTTGGGCTTGCCCTTGTAGTCGTTCTTGATCTCCATGGCTTCAGGGCATTTGGCGATGAAGTGCACGTGCTTCCCGCATTGATAGCAAAGACCAGAAGCACCGGACACGAAGCAAAGCACTTGGTCAAGTCTGGAAACGACCAGTGCGGACCGTCCGGCTGGTACCGGCGGACTGTTGGCTAGTGTACGGCGGACTGTCCGCGGGTACGGCCTGGACTGTCCGAAATGGACAACAGAACTACTAGAGCTGCAAGCAGAAAATCAGACTGTTCATGGAGGTCACGCGGACTGTCCGCCAGTGTCGCGGACCATCCGTGGGGCCTGGGCGGACTGTCCGTCAACCCGCTGGAAACCGCAGACAAAAACCCCAGACAAACTCTTCACCACGCGGACCGTCCGGGAGGTACACGCGGACTGTCCGCAAACACCTTGCAACCAAAACCTAGGGCTGAAACGGATCGAAACGAAGACTTGCAAGAACACGAAGAACACGCGAAGAACACAGGTCGCGCGGACTGTCCGCGGGCTCCTCGCGGACTGTCCGCTAGCCCCGGACAGAGCTGCTCGAGCTCGCGAAGTCAACTCTCCCAATCCATCACCGGATCTCCCAAACGCCAAAAGCTCTTGAGACAAGATTTGGGGGAGATGATAAGCAACACAAGAGGAAGCTATGCCCCAAAAATCTCGACCTCTAGGCCACTAAATCGCCGGGAATCGCGGATCACACGAACTCCACAAAGAACACGAACTCCGACCAAAAACTCACAAATCGAAGGCTCTCCATGGAGTTTGAGGAGTCAAGATCATACACAAACATGCGCAAGGCATCCACCCATGATCCCCTCAAAGAAATCCGTGAGGAAACGCCCTCAAATCCCCGAATCGAGCGAAGAATGAAACTCCCCAAAAATAGCCCCAAAATGACACGAAAATCACAGAGGACTAGGAGATCACTGGGATGTCGAATGCTTCCATACATTCAGAGGTCAGATTCTATACAAGAGTCTAGCCTAAGGAATCCAGAGGGAAAAGAAGTAGTTCAGAGAAAATCTACCAGGGGAGAAAGCCCTAGAGTCCAAGAGAGAGAGATGCCATCCACCTCTCCGCTATTTATACGAAGTCCATCGGAGGGAGGTAAATGACCACGCTACCCCTACTGCTTGAAATGAAGATACAACCCCTCAGGGGCATATTGGTCAAGTCTTCATCGAGCGGACACGCTTCCACCGCGGCCTTGCTTAACATCGACGCACGCCCCGCGATCACGCCACGTGCCCCCCGCCTCAAAGCTTCACGAAGCTCCTGGATCACCGTCTCCATCACCTCGGGCCTCCGGGCTTGCTTTTGAGGCCCAAACCAAGAAATCGTCCACCGATGGTTTTGTGGGCAAACCACCAAACCCCGCGTGCAAGCTTCGGGCTCCAACCGCTACCTTGCACCGGCCCATGTTCCCGACTTCAGCTCGCCAGTCTTACACCGCACGACTCGCACTTGACCCCATCGGCCACCGGGTCCATCGAACCAAGCCTACTTGCCTCTCCATCACCCGGAGGCCACCACGGCTCAGGCCTTTCGCGCTTGTTCTTCACCTGCACCGACATGAGTCAAGACGCAACCTGTACCTGCACACTTAGCCAAGCATCAATCCACACAACGTTGTCAATCACTCATCACTAAGGAGCGACCCTCCACTGGTCCTCGGACACACCTGGTCCTCAATGATAAATGGGATCCTTCGACTCTTGCACATGCTTTCCCTCAGTTATATGCTGCTACTGCAGACACCAACATATCAGTTATTACGGTGATCCAGGCACCTAATTTGGCCACTATTTCAACCTGCCTTTACCCCAACAGGAAATGCAAGAACTAGTTTCTCTACAAGACTATCTACGGGATATTTCATATGATGAATCTGAGAAGGATGTCCGCTTTTTTGTTTGGGGGAATGGAAGATACTCATCACAACGATTATACAAATTGGCTCATTCAGGCTTGCTGGTACCCAACACATTCATGTGGATTTGGCAATCTATGTGCATGCCAAGATTAAAGTTCTTTGCCTGGCTGATGGTGGCGGACAGGCTTAATACAAGAACAATGTTGCAGAGGAGAAACTATAATGTTCAGTCAGGGACTAGCTGTGTCATGTGCAACCTTGGCATGGAAGAAGATATAGATCACCTCTTCTTTTCTTGCCCTTTTGCGCAGCAGTGCTGGGCAAAAGTACGCATACAGTGGAATGTGGGCCTCAATATACATCACAGGATAGCACAAGCAAGAAGCAGAGTAACAAGTCCAGTATTCATGGAAGTGTTCATAATTGCAGCATGGAAGCTATGGAAGTTAAGAAATGCCGTCATCTTCGACAATGCAAATCCTCGGTTTGGAATCTGGAACGTGAGGTTTACAGATCAACTTGCACTCCAATCAATTTGTTTCAAAGATGATACACAATCTGTAGTTCGAACTTTGTTGTCTTCCCTGTAACTTTGTAGCTTAGCCTAGTTTAGCTCTGTACCTAGCTCCTTCCTCTAACCCACACCTTTGTAAGTCTTCCTTTCTCCTTTTTTCTTTTCCTGTATAGATAACTCTCTAACCCTTTTAATTTAAAAGCTTGAAGTACTGTGGCGAACTCCCCCACAGTTTTTCCTTAAAAAAAAAGTGGAGTAAGATTTTGGGAGACCTCCATGAAAGGATCCCTAGAAGATTTCCAGTATCTCTCTTCAAGAAAATACAAGAATTTCAGCATTTACCTTGGCACAATCATCACCTCTTGGCTCGGGGACGAGCAACGTCTAAGCATGGTGGGGGTTGCCAAGGAAGTACTAGTGTAGTCTAGAGTTCAAGGGGAGTAAAAAATGGGAAAAAAGAGAAAAGTGATGAAAGAAAAACAACAAAGTGGAAAAAGTATGATGAGAAAAGGAAGAAAAAAAGAAAAAAATGATAATAAAGCTCCCCGGTTCTCTAGCTACGTTTGGAAATTTCAAGAGGCTTCAAGATCAAGACCCATACTCATCTTTCCGACCATGTGCAATCCAATAATGAGGACTTTGTTTGTGCCTCGGGATCACTCTTTGCCATTTGCACATGTCCACTTATCTCACAGTGTGTGTATTTTTCTCTCCCCCCTCCTTGGAACATTATTTTTCCAATGACCTTTTTGACGAGTCTTGGTAAGTCCATGAGAAGCTTGTCTTATTTTGATAATATCTCTACTATAATATCTTGGTAGGACTTAACTTTCCCATAGCTCCATATAAAACCTTCCACCAAAAATTTGAGAGAGGAAAGAAGTAGTCCTAGTAGGCTTGAGAGACAATATGAGATGGTTCATGAGCAAGATGCAAGGAGGTTTATTATTGATCTTGGTTAAGCAATTTTTCTTCATCCCGCTCTTTATTTTCAAAATTTCTGAGATTTGTTTAAAATTTGAGGGCATGATTAATTACTTGTGGAAAGAGCTTAAATGATATCTACCTTCCATAGAGATGAAAGATAGTTCCATTATGGAACATTAACAATGTAAACTTGGAGAGCATTATGTTTTCTCATGTATGATCAAGTGCAGGGTATGAACATTGAAGGACAACACTGATATCCATTGAAGGCTTACTCGAGGACGAGCAAGGTTTAAGCATGGGGGTGTGTTGACGGTCGATTTCTGTCAACCAAGAGCACTTGTTACACTTTGGTTTGAGCTTTGAATTGTAACTAACCCGCCTCTAGGCATACTAATGATGTAACAAGTTCGCACTTGCATATGGTTTTTGGAGTATGTTGTTTACGTAGGATTTAGGCGTCTAAATGAGGACTTCTGGGTAGAGTTCATCGAGCACTTTATGAGAAGATCACGAAGCCCGGCACAAGTCAAGACACGAAGTGAACATGACTCCAAATGACCCGAGGACCTGTAACACCCCGTGTTTTTAATCAAGTGTTAATTTGTGCTAATCACTTTCCTAATCAAATGAACATCATTAGTGCTTAAGCACTTGATCAAAGATATGGTCCAACCCTAGTCAAACCCATGGACCCTAATACCCTGCCTAGAACTTTTGCCACGTTCTCCAAATTTCACCTAAACACTTCAAAATCTGCCAAACTAAAAGTTGTTCAGTTTTTCAAGGGACACAACTTTGCTTTTGAGTGGCATTTCAAATTTGATGTGAAAATTGGTGAAAAACCCTGGTCAATATCAAAAGCCACTATTTATTGGCACCAAGAAAATCCTCATGTTGGCATGATGTTTATGCACAATCTATTATTCAAAACACCCATCGACTTTTGTAAATGTTGTAGAGGTTTAGTTGATCTTCAACTTTGCTAATTATGCCTTGGAGCAGTTCTATAGCAAAATCATGAGTTTAAGACGGTCAAATAGGGACACTTTAAAACAAAAATGAGCTGGGAACGCGCCTGCGCACAGCGCCGTCGCGCGCGCGCCACGTCGGCCTCGCAGCTGTACGCCCGAGCACGCACGCTGAGGCACTAGAAAACCCATCGGTCCGAAGCCGTTGTCGTGGAGACTGTGCACGGGGAGTTGGTGACGCAGGCTAGGGCGCGTGGGCCGGTGCCACGCGGTGTGTCCGCACATGCCGGCGCCCGCATGCCAAGCCCGCCATTGGCCGGCGGCACCACCCCACGTCGCCACCGCCTAAGACCCATGCCATGACCCTAGTACTCGATGAAGGTCGCGCGAAACCACCTCTCCACGCCTCGCCGGCTATTTAAACCCCTACCCTCCTATGTCGCACGGGAGACCACTGCCGCCGTCCATGATTGCCGCCGCCGCCGATGATTTCTTCCCTCTGCTCATGCCCGTGACCAACCTGTGCCTCAAAGCTCTCCCCTAGCATCCCCTCGAGCTTCCACGGCCACACATGGATTAGCTCCACCCCGCATTTCGCCGGAACCCGAGCCTAGGCGGCCGTGCCACCGCCGTCTCGCCGCCAGCCATCACCGGAGGCTTCTCCGACCACACCACCGCCACCAATCGTGCTCAGGTGAGCATCTAGGCTACCCTATGCCATTTGTTGGGCGAGTCTGGCCGGCTATCACCGCCGACGAGCTCCCCCTGCGGCGGAAGGGCACATTTGTGAGGATTGATTTCTTTACAGGGGCTTTTGTGTAATCTAGGGGCATATCTTTGAAACTTCTAAATGTTCTAGGGTCTGCTCTGTAAGAAGATTCTTCATCTTTTATCCCTTTAGTCCAGTGACTTGGAAAATTCCTAGAAAATCGTAGAAAAATCGGAAAAATGCAAAACCAACTTTGTTGGTTTCCTTATGAACAGACCTACATCTTTTAGAAAGGTTGTCTATACTTTTGATGAGTAGGTTTTGAAATAAAATTCAAAATCAGTTTTAATGTGTTTGTTCATAACTTGAAATATACTCTTGTGCTGAGCTTGATCTTTGGATATGTTGTTAGTCATGACTAGTATAGGCTAGATCTAAGTTTTTGCACAAAGTTACTAAGTGAATCTCTAGATATGATTTATTTTGTATTTATACTAGATCTGTGTGTATATATTGTACAACTTCATGTGGATGCTTTCTGTGGCTGATCTTGTGGCTATCATCTTGTTAGGCTTAGATGTGCCTCTGGTGCATTTATCATGATTTTATGGAGTGTCTATATATATGTTTCTGAGTTATGCTTGTGCATAGGTTTAAATTCATAGTGCATGTTCTAATGATCAAGTGATGCTCATCTTTGGGCTAGTTGATGTGCTGTAGGATAAAGTTGGGCTACATTTTAGTCATGTATGCCCCTGTATAATTTCTTTGTGCATAGTTAGGCTAAAAATGGTTATTTTTGTGTAGCTTGATAGAATTAGTTTCTGGAGCTAATTTTTGGTGTGTAACCTAGTCATACACCAGAGCACCTCTGTGTAAAATTTGAGCTCCAGTGCAGTAGTAGTTTTCTCTGTAATATAGTTCTTGCTTTTGCTAGTAATAACTTGTCGTATTTTTCATGCTCAGGAGATGGCTCGATTTGCTATGAATTTTTTACAGTAACTCGGTTGCTACACTATGTGATTGTACAAAAATTCTCACTATCATTTACTTTATGATTTAAACAGAATGAATTTTGGAAGAAACTAAGTGTTATAAAAAGAGAAATAAAGAAATCACTCTTTTGAGGACTTAGGTGTGTTTCACTTTAGAGTATACCCCTGTTGGATCACTAAAACCAACTTGAGTGTTTTGTGAAGTAATTCTATTTTGTTTGTATAGATGTGCACACAATCACCATCAAAATAACCATTAATAAATGGTTACTTAAATTATCTCATGGAAGAGTATGCTGAATATATTCTTATCTAGGTAATGTGGTCAACTTTGCAGCCTATGCTTGTTGTGTGCTGTTGTGTTTAATTATACCACTTTCACCAACTAATTCATCCATATGCATCCTCCGTGTAGAAGTTCCTGACGGTAGCTACACGCTCGTGCCGGCTGACGAGGACGAGGGAGCAGGAGGCGACGTACACTTCGTGACCATAGATCAAGACCCGGACCAAAGTTCGGAAGATTGTCTGACTGCTAGAGCTGCCGAAGGCAAGCCCTGATTTATCGTTGACCTCTGTGTTTGTTTTTAAGCTTCTGAATTCATGATTGATTATCAATGTGCATTGTTGATGGTTCAAAATCGTGTTGAAGTTCACCGCAAGCGTACGGGTGACTTGGTGCCTTTTTCACCAAGGAGGGTCCCCCAAGGATTGTCAATCCAAGGATCGGAAGCAAACCGCTAGGGGTCTCTAACTTATCTAGTCAATCTAATCTAACATATAGCGTTGATTGCATACAAAGAGGTAAACCTTGATATATATGAGTGATAGCACAAGGTTCATCACATCCATGAACAACGGCTAAGGTAAAGCTCCACCGAAGGGGTAGCTAGGCCTAGCACCTTCAAGTGGAAGTTCCGGCAAACGAGCATCTCATCTACTAGCATCCTTAAACTCCTACATCCGGCCAACCTCCCGAAGACATCCACTCTTTCGGGGGAAATCACCCTATCACGATGCTCCCTTAATGACGAACCATGAAGGGTCCACAAGCTAAACCTAATCGCCACGATTACATAGAGCATGCTATGTAGTCTAATCTAGAATTAGACTAAGGATCAAACATATTAATGAAAGGTAGAAAGTATAGACAGAGACATGGAATCGCTAATAGATAGGAAAACACGATGAACATTGCTCACATAATAGTAGATGCGTTTGGATCATCACCACCGAGTACATACCATTGATGACCTCAACTAGCTCAAGAACTCCACCATGGCACAACCACGCAGGGCGGCCATGGTGGCTAGGGTTGGCCTAGGCCATCCCCTACACAACTTCGAGGTTTTTACTGCCGTCGTCTCCCTCCGGTGCTCACTTCTAGGTTTCGCCGAGTTCTGATGAATGGATGTGGCGGCTGTCGGAGGCAGGGGGTATAAATGAGCCGAGGAGCGTGTAGGTCAAAGGAGAGACCGAACCGGGCCCGAAACACCCCAGGACAGTCGGCATGGGCCGGCCGGCCCAGGCCCTTTTCGGCCCGGTTCGGGCCCATCTTCCTCCATGATGCTTCTCGCACTTTCTTGAATATTTGCCGAAGTCCATGTGGGTCCTTGACGTTGCTTTCCCCGCGGTTTAGATAAGGGTGCTTGGCGCGCAAACTCCCGCATCTTCCGTTCAGGTCCTCGGAGTTTCACGGCTTCATGCTTCGGTCCTCAACACATTTGGAGTCATGTTCACTTCGTGTCTTGACTTGTGGCAGGCTTCATGAGCTTCTCATAAAGTAATTGATGAACTCTTCCCGGCAGTCCTCATTTAGGTACTTAATTCCTGTGTAAATAACATACTCCAAAAACCACATGCAAGTGTGAACTTGTTACATCATTAGTGTGCGTAATGGCAGGTTAGCTATAATTCAAAGCTCAAACCAAAGTGTAACAAGTGCTCTTGGTTGACGGAAATTGATCGTCAGCATGCATTTATGTTCAAGAGTTGAATTGAAACCCTAGTTGCATGATCCCTTAAGTACATATGTTCTTTTACTAGTATGCTAGGTCGCTAGTTGCTATGCACTAAGGACCCGATACAAGTCGAGTGATGTACTTCGCTCGCGAGAATAGGTTCTTATGTTGGAATCATAAGATTGGATAAATTGGATTGCTCACATGGTAAGAGCATGGGATTCTGGGCTCCGGTCCAATAGTAAAGAAATTAAGCATTTGAACGTACTAAACATTTGTCAGAAATGAGTACGGTAAGCCTAGTACCTAAATGATGCGGTGCGGGAACTTTAGGCTACTAATCTTGGGTTGCGGCCCCAGTCTTGCAAACAGTGGTGCATATGTGATGCTGGATGCTAGTGTGAGGCATGCCAGATAGCCTTGTACCTAGGACTGTGGCATTAGATCCCAATCCGAGGAATGACGGGAACCGCCTGGTTGAATGAACTCTTTGTGAGGGTATTTCTCCCGTATGTTTAGGTCCACCTTGCAAGGTTATTAATCGATCGATCATCGGCCTCTCACCGTTATCCAAGAGTGCTTAATTGTCTGGCCATGATAATCTCTTTATGATGGAATATTGATAAACTTGATGTTTGATTAATTGTTTGCACAACTCATGCTTGCAATAGTTGCTTATCTAGTAATGGATTAATCTACTTGAACTTGAGCTAAAATATTGAAAGTAAGGATTAACCCCTTAGTAGCTTTTTTGGCAAAACAAACCCACTAGCCAAAAGTCAAGCATGATTAAAGGTTAAGTCTTTTATTTTTAGACTGGTAAGCCTTACTGAGTATTAGTATACTCAGCCTTGCTATAAATGTTGTTTTCAAGTGATAATGTTTGGCCTGGTGAAATCCCTCCCGGCTGGGAGCTGGAATGGGTGGATGACGAGGAGTAATGGTGTTATGAGTGGCCTCCCATGATGCCAAGTTATCGCTTAGTTTAATTCCGTTTTCTTTGAAACTCTGAACCATTTACCTTTCATGTCAAGAACAATGGTTATAATAATTTGACCCTACGAGGAAATTTGAATTAATTTGTAAGGTACTCTGGACACTCCTTCGTGGGAGTTTTAATGTATGCGTGTTCGATCCTCTGTGTGTTGTACAAGTGATTTACAGGGCTTTGACCCGGCAACACTCAACGGGATGATTCTTTATTATCGCTTAATGACCAAATGGAGTGGTTTAGGCGATAGTACGGAATTATCTCGGGTGGAGTTGTCACATGACCGAAGCATGAAGCTATGAAACTCCAAGGACCTAAACAGAAGATGTGGGAGTTCGCGCGCCAAGTACCCTTATCCAACCTGTGGGGAAAATGACGTCAAGGACCCACATAAAGTTCGACAAATATTCAAGAAGACACGAGAAGCGTCTTGGTGAAAGATGGGACCGAACCGGGCCAAAAACACCCTAGGCCAGCTGGCCCATGCCGACCGGGCTGGCTCGTTTTTGGCTCGGTTCGTGACGCCCTTTGACCTAGATGCTCCTCGGCTCATTTATATCCCCTGCCTCTGATGGCCGCCGCATCCATCCATCACAACTCGGCGAAACCTAGAAGCAAGCACCAGAGGGAGACGACGACCGCTGTGAGTCCTCGAACTTGTCTAGGAGATGGCTTAGGCCTACCCTAGCCACCATGGCCGCCCTGTGTGGTTGAGCCATGGTGGAGTTCCGGAGCTAGTTGAGGTCATCAATGGTATGTGCTCGGTGGAGATGATCCAAACGCACTTATTATTATGTGAGCAATGTTCATCATGTTTTCCGATCTATTAGTGATTCCATGTCTTTGTCTATGCTTTCTACTTATCATGAATATGATTTGATACTTAGTCTTATGCATGCTTAGACTATATAGCATACTTTATGTAATCATGGTGATTAGGTCTAGTATGTCGACCCTTCATGGTTTGTAGACACATCCTCTTGGGCGTGCCCTTAGATCCCCCGCTCGATTAAGGGTGCACGGTGACAGGGTGATAGCCACGAAAGGCGGAAGATCTTCGGGAGGTAGGCCGGAGGTAGGAGTTTAAGGATGCTATTAGATGAGATGCATGGTTCGTTGCTCTTTAGCTGGAACTACAACTAGAAGGCGATAGGCCTAGTTACCCCTATGGCTGCGCTTTACCTTGCCTATGTTTGTGGATGTGATCAACCTATATGTTATCACTCATATCTATTAGGTTTACCTCTTTTATGCATTTGATGCTTCATGTTAGGTTAGATGGAGTAGATAAGGTAGAGAACCTTAGCGGTTTGCTTCCGATCCACGGATTCGATAACCATGGGTAATACTCGAGGGAAAAAGTGCTACAATGATCCGTGAGGGACGATGAATCTTAACGCATTTCTAGACCGTCAACACAATGTTGCCAAGTGCCACAACACATTTCAAGAGATGACAGTGTAGAAAGATGATGTCATCAGGAAGAACAAGTTGCTGGGCCTGAAGAACAAAGGTAATACTACTGCTTGAACGTGCTATCAAATACTTATTATGTGTAGATTGCACCCTGATATGTTGTCATGGTCCTATGCAGAGCTGACTAATGAGGTTGAGAAGTACAAGCAGAAAGCCACTAATTGGCAGTTAGCTTAAAACCGCGAAGAATCAGCTAGCCTTGATCTTGAAGCAGATTATAATGTGTGCTGCATGGAACTTGATCATGAAATGCAGCTGCGTATTGATGGATCATATGACCTGCTGACTTGTATGTAGTCATTGAAGATCAAAATTGAAGAAGGAGAAAGTCTGCACTAGGAATTGAAGGCTTTGACAGAAGCAGCAGAGCCTGTGGTGAATCTGTTCGAGCCCAGAGTAGCAAGGGAGCCACCACGACCACTCATGGAGTGGCTGAAGGACACACCTGGGAAAATTCTGGAGTATGCGCGCCAGCTGGCTTGCACGATCCCGAACCAAGTGCTCAGCTTCATGAAGTCCTTCTACCCAGATGGAGATCTGACAGTCATCATGGGCGGAAGATCTGGCAACTGCTCTGACGACAGGCTGAACAAGTTGATGCAGCAAACATCCCCCATCGTAGAAGTCGTCTCCAGCTATATCAACTTGCGTTAGATGTACCTGTAGGGAAAGCACTGTTGGGAGCAAGTGTAATTCTGAACAAGCTATTGTGTTATGTGAAATATAATTGAAAAACTAGAAGTAATCAATTATCTGGATCCCTTGATTGCTTATCGGGATGCCTTTTACTCGAGACTAGGATTACGAAAAATACAACGAGTGTTGGCTGCAAAAAAGAGATACAATACCCGAGTTGAAGTACTCGAATGTAGATGTGTTCCGAAGAACGTTAGCTTAATCAAAACAAAAAAGAAACCCCAGTTGTAAAAGCGTAATAAAAATAAGGTTTTTTTGGCAAAGTAAGCAAAAAATACAGTAACAAGTCGATATGAGGGATAATCACTTTATTACATTCTGGAAAAAATATTTACATTACGTCGAGTACAATGGCTAGATACACTATCAAGATATAGTGTCTTAAGTATACTGAGCCACGGAGCCTAAGAGATAGTACTCGCAAGAATGTTCCAAGGAATGAGTAAGACCGTAGGAGACAGTGTGATGAACTCTTCTTGCTATAGCAGCAACTTGTGTTAGAGCTCCACTGAGATCCTATCAGGAAAGGTGTTACTCCCAGGCCGCAGCCTTTAATTAGGGAGGACATGGACAACATGTGCCGCTTATTGCCCCATATGGCACAGAGCCATCTAGAAAGGGTTATCGTGACCCCTGGTCAAGGACCGTCAGGAAAGTAGTCGCAAGGACTTGGATTGCAGCCGAAGCCGTCTGGAGAGGGTTGTCATGACCCCTAGAGTAGTCGTGAGGACTACGTGTAGAATCGACAGAGCTGGTCGATGTTCCAGGAGTTGTGGATTGCCTCACCTTCAAGTGTTTGGAGGAGATATGAGCCAGGGCCGGTGACCTTCGTGACAGAAAAAGGGCCTTCCCATGGCGAGTTGAGCTTGGGAAGTGATGCCGTGTTCTGGATGCGACGGAAGACTAGGTCGCGAACGTTAAAACAGTGCTCATTGATGTTGCGATCATGATAGCGGCGGATCTTCTCGAGATATCTGGCTGATTGAACAAGTGCATTGCAGCGAGCTTCTTCGAGACTGTCTACATATGTCTGTCTTGTTTCTTCAGCTATGCCTTCTTCATGCTGATCAACCGCCGAAGATCGCCACATGACATCAGCGGGCAAGGTGGTTTCCCTGTGGGAGTTGTAGGCTGAGTGCGCAGCCCCCAGAGTGCATTGGGTAGTTCCTTGATCCAATTGCCGCCCTTGGTGTTTGCAGCATCGTACAGTCATTTCTTGTGGGCGTCGAGTACCATCCCATTGGCACATTCCACTTGGCCGTTGGTGCGTGGATGAGCAATAGAGACGTACCGAACATCGATCCTGCTGTTCTCGCAGTACTCCCAGAACTGGTGATTGTTGAAATTCGAACTGAGGTCTGTGAAGGTGCGGTTGGGGAACCCATAGCGATGCACGATTTCATCCAAGAAGTTGAGGACTCTGTCAGCCTTCGGGCAGGTAAGAGGCTTGACCTCGATCCACTTGGTAAACTTGTCGATAGCCACCAGAACTCTGTTGAATCCCCCTGGTGCAGTTGGTAGAGGCCCAATCATGTCGAGCCCCCACCAGGCGAAAGGCCAGGTTGGCGGTATCGTGATGAGCTTGTAGGCTGGGACGTGTTGTTGCTCGGCAAAGAACTGACATCTGTGGCACTTTTTGACTAGTTCTTCTGCATCAGCAAGAGCTATAGGCTAGTAGAACGCTCGTCTAAAAGCTTTCCCCATGGACCCCCTTGTGTATCTCCTCCAAGATTTCCTTGCCTTCTTCACGAGAAACACACTTCATGAGTACGTTGGAGCTTGTGCCCTGTTTGTAGAGTTGATCCCCGACTAGTGCATAGACCTTGACGCGGCGAGAGATGCGCTCGGCTTTTGATTTGTCTTCAGGAATCAACTGATTTTGATATAGCCGACGAAGGCTGTTCTCTGGTCCACATCAATCATGAGCACCTCACGATCAGGCTGGGCTCGACCAGGATCAGTAGTCGTGGGTGCAGGTGATGGCTCCGGAATTGATGGCTTGTGGAGCTCGTGGACAAAGATTCCTGCTGGTACTTGAGCACGTGTAGATCCCAGCTTCGACAGGACGTCCGCAGCAATGTTGTTGTCACGGATGACATGGTGGAACTCGAGACCATGGAACATGTTCTCAAGTTTGCGTACTTCTCGACAGTACGCGTCCATATTGTCGGCATTACGATCCCAAGAGTCATTGACTTGATTGATGACTGTTGACATTTTGTAGTGCGATCACTTAAGAACAGATTTAGAATCCAACCTTATCGACAGAGCTAGAAATGCTTGTTGGCATTCCTTAACGTCACTACTAACGACGCCGAGTTAGTGTGAACATCAAGACTTGCCAAAGGTAAATCTAAACGATCATGAATGAATCCGCAAGTGCACAGATAAACCATTGTAGCATTTCCCCAAGGAAGGAGAATATTCCAAGGGTATCGTATCTGTGGAAGACAATGGCGGATATCAAGACTTATGCTTTTGCACTGAATGTAAACCAAGAGATAGATATAGAAAACAACAACTCAAAGACAGAGGTAAGATAAAAGATATGATAGGGTAGTGTGACACACACTCAAATCTACCTCTACTCTAGTAACTACGGCTTAGGGGGAACATACGAGTTAGCTCTAGGTTCTAATGTACTAAACATACAAAGCTAGAAAATACAAGAGATAAGCATGAAGCATTGCATGAAAGGGTAAGGTCCAGCACCCTGGTACAAACGGGGAGATAGCCCGTGACGACCAGCACTCTGCAAAACTATACTTTAGACTCCTAAAGCAATACCCCAGCGCAGAGGGTTTCAAAGGGTCCAACAGCTATCACCACTGCGGCCTACCTCAATCGTTACGAGGGGCATGCTCATAACTAACGTAGCCACACAACCCAGGCACCATGCCTGCGTTGCTGCTAGACCTAGGGTGAGAGCCACTAGAAGACTAGTCAAATTAGACCGAGTACCGTAGCTTGAACACAAACTTCATGCAACACTATTATGCCATCTAACAAGATCAAACTAGGGCTAGACATACGAACGGATACGAACTCTCTTATGTCTAGTGAACAAGATCAAAGGGTCGTGTTCATGAAGAACACGAGCCTCTAACTTATGAACAAACACATAAGGAATGAGTAAATTATTCTTCAAGTGGATCAAAAGGTAGTGTTCACGAAGAGCACAAGCCTCTAAATGATGAACAAGAGATGAACTCAAGAACATATCAATCATATGATCTACCACAATTTTATATGAAATAGCTGAATAACTGAAGTAGATCAAAGTCATACAAAGAAATAAAGATACAAGAGAACTCATACCTAGACTCCAAAGTAGACTTGGAACCTGAATAAGAGCTATTCTAGCCTACCCCCTCCCCTTCTATTTATAGGCAAGGAGGAGGCTTGCTTCGGGGCTCAAAGTGCCTCAAATCACCCAGGGATGCAGCAATGGACCAATGAGGAAGCAACACGTGGAGGGACGAGATGAGAGGAGCCAGAGGCGGTTCAGTCGATCCTAGGATCGGCCGGCCCCCTAGGCCCTCCTCTCGGGGTGTCCTTCCTCTGGGTGGCTGCCCTGTGGGCCCTTTGATCCTTCCCCCGTGCATGCCTCATTTTGGAATCCTAGGGGGGCCCTTTGATCCATGTGATGTCCATGTGTCGCTCTCTGATTCGTCGGTGAGTGCCTCCCTTGGATCAGTGACGTGGATTGCCACGTGTTTCCTTGGTGGCAGCCACCTCCTCAGCTGAGTTGGCATGGTTCTTCCATAGAAGGTGGGTTTCCATCTCTTTTTATGCTTATTTAACCTACATAAAAATAATCTCCAAGGACAAGTGGAATTACATTATTCAAACCAAAATGCAAGTAAATAATGCATATGCCTCCATTTATGTGAGAATATTGATGGCTGAAAGTAGTACTTAACAGCCGTCAACAAACTCCCCCAAGCTAACCTCTTGCTCGTCTCGAAGCAAGACATTAAGGACTTAGGTTGGTTGATCAGGAGTTGCTACGATGTCATATTCTTAACTTATGGTTAACATACAACAAAGTACTCTACCAAGAGTTGAAAAAGTTGGCAATGTTCTTACCATTCGCTTGATGACATGGGGCATATAGCTTCACCTACCTTAGGCAATTGAGAGACAAAATGGTTATTTAGCAAATGCATAATCACTCATACCTTGATCAGCTATCAATCCGGAGGTTTCACAAATTTTTCAAAAAGAAAATCAGAGTTGCTCAAATGATACTCTCGGGTCGCTCAAAGTGTATGGTTCCTCACTAAGGAATCAAGTTGCCTTTCTTCACATCCTACTCCTAATAAGCTTATGTGGAGCTGTAGGTAGGGAAGAAATGTGGCATACTTGCTTCTCATATTTTGCTAAGTCAAAAACTGGATCCTTGGAAGAAACAAACATACATCCGCATCAAGATGTGCATATGTGTGTGATGGTGATGACCATGGTAATGTGTACACTAGGCCCGGAAATGGGTGCTAGATATTACCATGCTTTATATGGGAAATGAGGGATTGATGGTAAGCTGGACACTAGCCCCGGAGTGAGTACTAGTTATTACCTTCTATATGGTGGAACTCTTTCTCTTGCACATATCAATCCCTTTCTCCTTTTGGAATTTTTTTCGAGACTTGGGCTAGCTCTCTTTATTTTATTTTTCGAGACCGTGTACGTGATCTTGATCAAGGGAGTATGAGTTGTAACAAGGGTCACAACAATTTGGCAAAGCTCAATGAGAGAACAAGCTGCATATGTGGAGGCTAACACGACCTAGAATCTACATATGGCCTTGGATAGGAAATGCTCATCATTGAGGAACTCATCATGTTTAGATTTTTCAAAAAGGAAAACTTCGGATGTCAAGCGTCACTAGGTACAAGATCTTAGCACTCTATTATACCATATCATGTATCACAACAACTTAGGCTAGGATCATGCTTTTTGCTACCCACAGTTTTCAAGCTAAGGTTTTAACATGCAAGCGAACAAGCTCAAAACTTAGGTAGGATACAAAGTTGTAAGCAAAGACATACGAGAAGAATAAACAGAGCAACTATTCATCATTTCAACCATAGAGGCAAAGCATTCTTACTATGCATATCAAAGCAAACTTATGATGAAAGCAAATAAATCTTTTTGGTTTTTTATTTTTGCAGATTTTTATGGGTTTTCATTATAAGGTATTCTGAAAACAAAGGAAGATACAAGTTACCTCAGAATGGGGGTCCTCCCCCAAGCTAGCTTCAGGCTCACTACTGAGGAGGGTAGAAGAAACCCTGAATCACATAGAAAGCCCTCTGCTCCTCCATGAGAGCCAGGTGTGGTTCGAGGACCGGTGGATGGTCGCTTCCTGGTGTGATGAGTGATTGACAACGTGGTGTGGACTGATTCTTGGCTAAGTATTGCAGGTGCAGGTTGCGGCTTGACTGGTGCAGGTGCAGGTGAAGAACAAGTGTGAAAGGTCGTTGTCGGTGAGGCCTCCAGGTGTGGAGAAGACAAGTAGGCTTGGTTCGAGGGACCCGGTGGCCAGCGGGGTCAAGTGCGGGCTGCATGGTGGCAAGAACGACAAGATGAAGTCATGGACGGTTTCTTGGTGGAGCCTCAAAACCAAGGTCGAGCCGGGACTACGTGGGAGCCGAGTCATGAGTGGTGATTGGCGGAGGCTACACCGAGTTCGCGGGGTTTCTGGTGGTTCACCAGAAAATCACTGGGTTCCTTGGTTGATCCACAAAGCTAAGACCGAAGAACCGAAGACGGAGGTGCAGCAGCTCCAGACCGGTCTGACCGGTGGGTACCGGTCTGACCGGTGAGGAGCACCGGTCTGACCGGTGTGCGACGACGCAGTACGGAATCTTCGAAGCGGAGGACACGTGTTGGGATCGCAAGGCTTGCGTCGAGGCTAAGCAAGTTTGCGGTCGCTGGGCATCCGTCCGATGGTGCGAAGACAAAGACTTCCAATTTCGCCCTCGAGGGGCATGTATCCCTAGTTAGCTAGTAAGGGTATTTTCGTCTTTCAGTTGCCTCCATATAACCCAAGTGGTGAGAGGATGGCAGCCATCTCTTGGAACCCTAGCTCATTTGGTTTTCCTATTTTCCTTCCTATTTTCTTAGGATTTTCGTAGGACTAGCTTGAGAGCTTCATGGTGAGATCTTGTGAGAGGGAAGGATGATCGGGCGGCAAGCTAGACCTTGTATGAACCTCTTTGGTATGTATAGATGATTCGGCGTGGTTCCTCAAGGCTTGGTTGTGTCTTTCCCGTTTCTCCTTTTTGGTGATTTTCGGAGCCCTTTCTTGGCGATTTTCTTGGAGCGATTTCGAGGCCTTTCTCTTTGGGATTTGGTGGGGGATGTATGCATGAACCCTTCGTGGTTCTTTTCCCTTTGATCCTCCTCCCAAATCCGTGAGCAAAGGGGCTCGATTTTGGGGTTTTCGTGGCTCTAGGATTAGAGGCATTCTTGGTGGGATTTCTTCGATTCCTCTTGATTTGACAAGTTTTGGTGGACCAAATCTTGGCTATGGAGTACCCATGAGGTGTTCCTACTATCCCCAAAGTCTTGTGCAAAACCGTGGAGCGAATCGGGAGATCGGGAGTTGGATTTGGAGGAGTTGACTCGCGGGCGCTGTTCATCCCGAGCTGCCCAGGCACGACCGGTCTGACCGGTGCTCTTGACCGGTCTGACCGGTGCTAGCCCTTGGTGGGTTTTTGTCTCGGGGAATAGCCTTGTCCGTGTGGTTTTGTCCCGTGGTCCTGCTGATCAGTTCTTGGCGTGTTTGGAGTTGTTTTGCTAGGTTTTGTGAGGGGTTCTTCTTCCTCACAGGTTGTGTTTAGTGGTGGTTTTTGTTCCAGGGCCTAGAGGAGTCACTGAGGCTTCCTGGAACGTGTGCTGTGCGGCTGCTGTAGCCACCGGCCTGACCGGCTCTGTCCACCGGTCTGACCGGTGTCACCGGTCTGACCGGCGCAGGCCATCGGTGTGACCGGTGTAGCACAGGCAGCAAGCCGTGCAAGTTTCCGCTGTGTGGTTTGGTGAGTTTTGGCTCGGAAGGTTGAGTGTTGGTTCCTAGGACCAGTAGCACTCCAGTGGCTGCGTGGTCTTGGCCAACTTGGGTAGTTGGGTCGGAGACGTGAGTTGGAAGCCGTGTTCGTCTTGTTGGAGTTCTCATCTCCTTCGAGAAGAATTTTTATCGGCTCCCATTCACTCCCCCCTCTCTGGTTCGCCTAATCGGTCCTTCACTCCATGTGTCGCTGCTGTGCCTGCTGCATGGCTTCAATCCTCTCACCAGCCTGACGCTGCCACGCTGAGGTAGACTCGATGTGGGTGTTCAGAGTCACCTCCAATCTCGTGACCTGGACGGTGATCTCTCCCATCTGCTGCGCGAGCTGAGCATCGCGTGCAGAGGCTGAGGAGTGCCGCTTGAAGGACGAAGACGGAGGCGGACCACCAGATCTAGAATTAGCAGGTGTAGCCCACTGAGCACCGCTCGCACTCACCCAAGCTGTGCCACTCGCACTCGGCTAGTAGGCAGGGTAATCCCAACTAGGTGCATACCCGGGGTAACCCCGAACATGTACCCCGCAGGGGCCCCTCCTGCCACCGGTGGTGTAGTAGGCTGTGGTTGTGGCTGTAGTGGTGGCTGTGACTGCTACTGCTGCTGCATGTGTGCTCTCTTTGCCGTGCTTCTGGTGGACCTGCCTGAAACACTAGCACGATGACTTTCCTCTTTTGTAACAAGGGGAATGGTTAATGACTCCGAGCTATACAATCAAAACCCCGAGTTAGGTAACAGGATTTGATTTGCATAACCCGGGAAGAAGAAAGTCAAAGAATCATTTGGGCCTCTCTTAAGTATATGCCCTTGGATCAAGTATGCCTCATCAATGAGAACTCGGGGCGTCCTGATGAAGGGTACAAGATTCCCTCTAAGAACCCCGAGTCTGAGAACAATACGAGTCACCAAAGATGTACACACAACAAGGCCTATCATCTTGAAATTCGTCAACCATTGCCGAATCATAGCTTTAACGGGGGAGACCTTGATCTATTTAGTAGCAGCATATAAAAGCATCAACTCATCGTTGCGCACGGGCCGAACATCCTCTCGTGGAAAGAGAGTAATGGCGAGCCACTTGTGCCACAAACAGAGAGTGGGATGCACGATATCATTGCACCAAGGTACAAATTTGCCACTATAAACTAGATCGGAAATGTTTGCCCAGAAAGAGTCTCGAACAAAACCCTCACAAGCCTTCTTCAAAGAAAGAGCACAACGATGATTAAAACCAAGGAGATGACTAAGTTCTTTCCACGAAACTCGGTAATCAGTCCCGAAAAGACGAAACTCAATACCATCAGCCACCTCGATAAGAGAGCTAAGAAACTGGATGGTGAGGGGCCGAGAGCCAAGCTCTGTGACCGGCGCAAACTCCTCCCAACCAAGAGCATACCAAATGGAAGCGAACTTGAGGTTCATACATGTCTTCTCCATGAGTGTCGGGTCGAAGTCTCGGGTGTGGACGAAGACTCGGTCCTTTAGGAGAGCATAGGCTTGCTCCTCTCAAGCACCTCCTCCGCTGCTTGTGGTTCGATTTGCTCTTCTTGCTCTTCTTCATAATCCATCGTTGATGGGCTTGGTTTTGGCTCGATGGCGACAGATGAACTTGTGCTTGCCTGTGAATAGGAGCGTGTCACGCTCCGAAGAGCGTTCGCTGCCCAACTCATGCTAGCACCAACGAGACAACAAGAGCAACTCGGTGATGGATTAGCGAAATCGAATGAAATTCTTACCGAGCTTGCTCCACCAATAGCAATACTTGCAGCAACACAATAGAGAGAGTACTTGATGATCCAAACTTGAGCAAGAAATCCAAGAAAACCAAGAGAGCGAGGAGTAGAGAGGGGAGTGTGAGTGCAATGAGTTGAATGGGTGAAGAACACCCCCTCTCCCCCTGCTATTTATAGGCAAATGCGCCAGGCATCCAGACATAGCCGTTGGGCAACAGCTAGAAGCCGTTGGAGCAAGGTGGGGCCCAGCAGCCGTTGGGCTGCTTCGGCCGAACCTGGGGTCAGCCGACCCCAGGCCGGGCCCACCTGCCCCCAGCTTTGGCCAGTGGCTCCCCAACGGCTAGCTAGGGGCCTGCCTGAGTGCGTCGGCCCAAATCACCCAAAATATTTTTCAAATGATTTTTCTAGATTTTTCAAACTCAGAAATTATTTTCAGAAATTTTATTTGAAAAGGAATGGGCTAGATAATCTAGCATGCAGATGCAGGGTTTGGAAAAATCAAATACGCAATCTGGAATCAAATAAAATTTTGGAAAGGGAAATATGAGATAAATACCATCTTTAACCATTTTGGTAGAAAGGACTCATCATTTTTAGTCCGACGAGTTGGACTTTTCTCAGCGGTTAATTCTACTCGACACCCCACTCCTCAGAAGTAGAGGGTGATGCCTTTTCAACCTTCCACCATTCTTTATGAATTTTCTTTTGCTTCTTTGACGGAGATTTCTTCTTCGGGGGTGAAGGCTCCGTCCTTCCCCCAAGCTGCTCAACACTATTTTGCACCAAATAGCATTGCTCTTCTTTATCTTTAAACCTGAATACCAAGTTCCTCTTCCCAATGCGGAAACGGATTACTCTGGCCCCCACATTGATTCTGGCTCAGACATCACTGAGAAATGGTCGCCCAAGGATGAGCGACATTCCTCCCTCGTCATCCATATCAAGGACCACGAAATCCGCGAAGACGTAGGAGTTCTTGACCTTGACCAATAAGCTCTCAACAATTCCTTCTGGATATCGTATCGTTGAATTAGTGAGTTGGATAGTTCGTGCTATTGGAGAAAGAGCTGGATATCCTAGTTGCTCGAACATGGCCTTGGACATGAGATTGACACTTGCACCAAGGTCACCAAGGGCATGCTTGATCGTCTTGTAATAGATTGTGCATGTGATAGCTGGATAGCCAAGATCTCTTCTATGCACAACTGCTGATTCCTCCAATGAATCTAGAACTTGTTGTATGGGCTTTCCTGCATAGTTAGGAGCATACGTCTTCCTAGGTGGCTTACCCCATCTAGTCGACACTACACTAACATTTTCACAAGAGGACACGGGTTGCCCCGGGATCCTCCCATTATCAGTAGATGGAACCAAAGCAGCTAACTGAGTTTCTAACATTTTGTTGAAACTCAGCTGGCTCTTCTGAGCAGAAGAAAAACTTTCAAGCTTAACATTGAGACTTTCCAAGGTTTTATCAAGGGCAGCTAGCTTTTTATTAACACCTTCATTAATTTTATCCTGCCCGAAAACAAGATCTCTCAAGGAGGGCTGGTTAGAATTGTAAGTATTACCTTGGTTACCTCCTTGATAATAAGGGCGTTGTCGACTCCACGTTTGGCCTCCTTGTTGAGGTGGATGATAACCATTGTTATTGCCGTTCATGTACATCACTTCCTCCTGAGTTGTAGGACAGTAGTTTCCCGAATGCCTAGTGTTGCCACAGACCTCACAAGTCATATGAGAATCCATAGGTAGGGTAGTGGTGGCCATGGCAGCCTTCTCGCTGGTGTAATCATCCAGTCTCTTCATAAGAAGGTCCAGTTTGGCAGTAATCATGTCTGTTTCCTCAACAGTATGAGTACCCCTCGGACGTGGTTGGAGTCTTTCATCACTCCACCCTTGGTTGGATACCATCTTCTCAATGAGAAATTTAGCATTATCAACAGTGAGTGAGAAGAATGCTCCCTGAGCAGCAGCATCAATATGGCCTCGGGTTGTCGGAGTCCACCCATTGTAGAAGCTTTGAAGGATAAGCCAATCCTCCATCCCATGGTGAGGACAGGCCAGGACATACTCCTGAAACCTTTCCCAAGCCTCTGGAATGGATTCACTTGCTGCTTGCTGAAAACCAGAAATTCTTCCATGAAGAGCATTGGTTTTACCCAATGGGAAGAACTTCTTAAGGAATGCCTCTAAACACTTATCCCAAGTATTAATGGCATCACGATTCATGTAGAACCATTGCTTGATTTAGAGAAGTTTGAGAATTGGATTTGAATTAGGAAGGTTGATATTGGATCAAAACCTAGGCGTGTTTAAAAACACTTTAAATCATTTTGACACACAAAACACAATGCAAGCGGCATGGATGCATCAGACATGTTTTATAACCTATGTTCATTCGATTGTGTTTAGAAAATAATATTTGTTTTGAAATGATTGTACACACTCTTTATTTAGTTCTAACAAATTTTTAATAAAATTTTAAATCCTAGCCAAATTGCAAACTAGGGTGTTACAAATACTACCCCACTTAACAGGAATCTCGTCCCGAGATTCTGCAGAAGGTTAGCAAGAGAGAGAAGGCTAGCAATAAGGGGAGACAAGGTTGTCTTGCATCTTTATCATCTTGTCGTGTTCATCACACCTTCGGGTCACTCGTTGGGGATGCTTCAACTCCGGTTAAACGGTCCATCATGGAGATCTTTTGTGAGTCTTTTATGATGATTTTTCTGAGCAACGATCACCATGAAACTTCTCTATGTGTTATCCTCTTATTTCTACCTTTGTTACCACTGTCGCAGTATCTTCCTATGAATGGTCAATGTCTCTTGATGGCATAAGTTTGCTGAAGTTTCTCGATCTCTAGCTTGCTTGGTGGTGACTACTTCTTTCTTTATCCTCTTAGGCTTTACTGGCTTGTTTGGTTGCGATACTTAATTGTTGTTCACTTTACCCATCATGGGGAGGATCATAACTGGGGCTACCCCTCTTAACAAGATCCTTATTGATTCCTTGTTGGTTACGATAGAGAGGCAACAATAGCTGGGGAGGAAGAACTCAAGGTTCAGAGGGAGCAAAAGATTGGAAACCCAACCTACGATCTACACATATTTACTTAACTGATGCCATTGCGGACGGAAGTCCCAAAACATCAACACTCATTTCGAAGAACCAAATCAAGCATTGCACAATAACAAGCATACAACAGCACACAAAAGCACACTAACATGGCACACATCCTTATTATAGCACACTAGCAATTAATACCTTAAGATCGATGTCTATCGATAAAAGAAACTTAGGTAGGCTTCTTATAACTCGTAAGACTAAAACTACCGATGGCTTTAAGTTAGTAGTCTTGAGGTCTTGAACGCGACACTTCTAACTTGATGGAGACTCTTCATCTTCGACCTTCAAAATTCTTTGAGCGACGGCTTGTTGAAGCATGGTCTTCTTGAGCACCTTCAGAAACTTCTTTCTGGATCAAAGGGGAAGTTAGTGACTATTGATTGTACAAGGAGGAGGGAGATACATCTTGTTTTCACAATAGAAGAGATTAGGAGGGATCAGAGTGCAAATCGGGAGATAGAAAGTCAAGGAGGTGAAAATTTTCAAAAATAGATAGTAATATAACCTTAGCGTCGACCAGATCTATCTAGGTTTGCGTCCTACAGTCGATATAGCTCTGATACCACTTCTGTAACACCCGGTTTTAAAGGACAAACCGAATGCACCATTTATGCATACCCAGGATCAAATTCATGCATAAAGTGACATCATCAGTGAATATCACAACATATATCATTACAAGCGTATAACTATTACAAAATGACCAGAGAGTCTAAAACAAAAGATTACACATCGTACATCTATCGCAACAGCGGAGTAGGCACCATCTTCCACAGGAACGTCGACTGGGGGCACACCAACCTAGAACTCCAGGTCTTCATGGTCTTCATGATCTGACTTCACCTTCTAACTTTTGATTATCTGAGCAGCAGTGGGGAGAGAACAGCAGGGGTTGAAAGGGAAAATGGTGAGTACACCTGGAGGCGTGTACTCCGCAAGTGGAGGGAAAAGTATGCATAACATGCAGGCTTAAAGCAAGAAAGGCTTTATGTGGTGGACTGCAAAGCTCAAGTTTTAGTTGGTCAAGTTTTAATTAAGCACCTAGAATTTATTGGGTAATAAGTTTCCCATCCCCTTCGAGACACAGGCACCAACCTGTCCTGATCCTAGGGTTAAAACATCATACCAGCTCCCAAACCACACTTCCACCACTGTGATCCACACGAACCACCAACTAACCATGTGAGGGTCCAGGGCGCTCATGACCGTGAGCACGGCTGTTATAACAGTTTTTAACACTCTGCAGAGGTTGTACAACTTTACCCACGAGTCGCGTAAACGTTCGAAAGAACGTTAAACCCAACCATGCTATGCCGGCCAAGCATTTTCACACTTCCTTTGGTGTGATAGCATAGGGACGCTACGAGGCCTTTACATAGGTTCACCAGCACGTATTAACCAGGTTACGGAGTATCAGCGACACCCGAGGTTCCTTGCCAGACTCTTGGGAGCTACGCCCTCATCCAGCCCAGACAGCTTAACACAGACCGCTGGTTTACCCTACTTACTTGGCCAAGACCATAGCCCATTAGTTCTCGTGGTTGTACTATAAGTCCTGGGTGGTCGCTCCACAGACCGGTCCTCATCAGATTGACTTAGGCAAGACCAACATCAAACATCACAAGCCACCATCCAACCACTTGCCTGAGTCAGCTAGGGTGTTCATGTGTTGCTAACCATAACCCACATTAACATGTTGCATAGTCATTAATCAAGTTTAAGATTACAACCCAACCCATGTTGAGCAAGCTAAGCATAAATCTACCCACATAGGTAACCTCTAAGGATAAGCAAGAAATGTCATGAAAAATCTAGTAAGCAGTCCTTAATAGGATTTCCCATCAATATTAGACATCTAATGCAAGAAAGCATAAATAAACAATGATTATGGTGTATAAGAAATAAAGGTACAAAATAGCAAGATGTCAAGGACACTTGCCCGTTTCCCGATGCTCCACTGCTCAGAGACGTTCCTCAACACGTAGCAATCAACTGAAACAACACAATTGTACAACTAAGAACATAGCACCAAACAATAAAAATCATTTTAAGGAAAGCGTACTACTAGCTAACTCTACCTACAGCAGACACGGAAGAGCAAGAAACAAGGAAAACATGGCTGCGGCTGGAAAGATAGGATTAGCTAGAGAGGGGGTCAATAGTTGTTGTTAGACTGCCATGGATTTAGGGACCGATGGTTATGAAAATATATTAGCATGAGGTTGCCCTCTGATTGTAGAATATGTTGAGTGAGAACATTGCGTGTGGTGGTGATAGCTAGAACTTTTGGAGGTGAAGTGACCGGATAAAAGGATGGATAGCAGCGATGTTGAACAAGTTTTCTTGTGGGTTGAATGTTTTCTTTAGAGATATGGAGAATTAATTTTGCATCCAGGTAAAAGGGAAATAGGAAGACACAAGAATAAAGAGTTGCACTAAGATGGTGTCGGAATCAAAAGGGAAAGATATGTCCTTGGTGGACTGCATGGCAGGGTGTACTATCAAAAATAAGAAGTGGAGCTCTGCTATGCATATGGCCAAGTAACTCGATGAGTTTATGTGAAACTAAGCGATACATGTGCTGGTCAAAAAGATCTCCCATTCGTTCATTGGATCAATGGGGAACACATATGTAAAACATGATTAAGTAGCTGTGTAAGCAGAACGGGCAGCAAGCATGGTGTGATTTATATCTCAAGAATCATGACTCATATAACTGAGTAACTTGACAATATCATGTGCAGGTATAAGGGTCACACTTTGGTTGAAGGGCTTGATCATTCGAGATCAGGGTCAGCGAGGCAACACGATAGAAAGACAGGATGACATGGCTGTGTGGACAATGTAGGCAATATGGATGGCAAAATTATTATTTCTAGAGCTGTAAGTCTGATGTCGTAACCATTTTTGCAGAGACATGCGCATGTATAGGGGGCACATGCTGGTTGAAGGGTTTTTGAAAGGAGAGCAAAAGGTCACCGGAAGTGCTGTGGCCAAGAGGTGGTTGTACGACTGCTTGCGAGGACAGCGACAAGATCAGCTCGGGATAGCATACATGATGATATCAATATCTTAGGAACCATGGCACAAATGAAGGATCCATATTGCAGGTATCATAGGCACATGGTGGTAGAAGGGTTTGGGGATTCGATGCACAGATAACTGTGGAGCACGATTAGAAAGGAGTGCAAGCAGAGCAATGGGTGACAGCAGGACAGCAGGAGTAGCGAGCATGGATAAAATTATTTGCTCAATTTTTGCATGTCCTATGATGGATCCATGTTGCAGGTGTATGTGTATATATAAGTGGATTGCGGTGGTAAAAGATCTTGATCACCGAGCACTAGGATCAGCGGGGAACGCAAAGGAAGACAGGGTGGCATGACTGTGTGGACAGCAAGGGCAGCGACCATGACAAGGATCATATCTCTAGTTCTGTAGGTCCTATTGCCCACAAAATTTGTAGAGACATGTGCAAGAACATGATACAGGTTGTGGTAAAAGGAATTGGTCATTGGTGGCCTAGATCAAGAGTAACGCGAATGCAAGACAGGGAGTCGTGTCTGAGTGAACTGCAGGGCAGCAGGCATGACGAGATTAATATCTCCAGATTTGCAAGTCCTTTTGCTCCACAAATTTGCGGAGTCATGTGCAGGTATATAAGACATAACATAGTCAAAGGATTCGAGCACTAGAGCACCAGGTCAGCGGGAAACGCAATGCTAATCAGCACCTGGATGGCTGGACGCGAGGACAGCGGTGGGCTAGTGAGGAAACCTTGTTGGGAATCGATGGAACTTGCGTTATGGTACTTGATTCATGATGAGAAACATGAAAACAGGGAGAGGATGAAAGAGGGAGTCTCACCTTGGGTTGTGGTGGTGATGAGCTTGGGCAGGATGAGAGGTGTTGGCGGTGGTTGATGGCGACGCGTTGGCAAAGGAGCGGTTCGGCGGTCTGTCCACCGCACACTGGGATCACCATGGCATCATCCTTCGGGGGCCTGCAATGCGGGGAGTGAGGAAGGAGGGCATTGCAGGTTAACATCAATATGGCGCCTCACCTATTGGCCATGACGGCAAGGGAAGATGGCACCCAACATGGAGAGGGCGGCCTTCCTGCGTGGGACTGAAGAGAGCAACGACGACGGTCTTGTCCAAATCGTTGCTTCGATCCATATGGGGTGGAGTGCAGCGGCAAAATCAAACCGCGACGACGAGGGCACTCCATTTTGGTGGTTAGCAAGGAGGGGGAAAGGAGGATGTGGAGGGGGCAGCCATGGACAGGACGAAGGGAGGAACTCGGCTAGGGAGGCTGATGCCTTTCCTCGTGATCTGATCTGAGGGGACGACAGAGAAAAGGGGAGGGCGCAATCAATGGGTGTGGGGCCAAGCACTTGCTGGTGTTGGCGTGAAGATGGACGGGATTTTGTCTAGGTTCACATGCAGCCATGGATGGAAGGGGGGGGCGACCTGTTCCTGCGTGAAATAGAGAGGGGGGCGACGTGGGAAGGGGGGAAGGCGTGAGGGAAGGGGGTGACGTGGGGGTAAGGAGGAAGGGAGAGGGGAGAGGTCGGTTTGGGCCTTGGCCCATGTCGAAATTGATTTGTATCAAAGGAGGAATAAGTACTCAATTCAGAAATTTAAGATGGATTCAACCAGCGGGAAAATGAGATGGGGAAAGTTCAATACATGAGTTCGGAGCGAGATTATGTTTGTGTAGATAGAGAAGGAAAAGGATAGTGAGTTGATTGAAGAGAGAGGGATTAGATGGCCACCATTCAAGATTGGCACAAGAGAAGATTAGTTTGTATGTGCATGCCCTTGCTTGAGAGGAAACATAGTCGCAAAGGGAACGAAGGGTTAGACAGGTTTTGGTTGGCGAAGATTTGATTTAGAGAAGTTTGAGAATTGGATTTGAATTGGGAAGGTTGATATTGGATCAAAACCTAGGCGTGTTTAAAAACACTTTAAATCATTTTGACACACAAAACAAATGCAAGCGGCATGGATGCATCAGACATGTTTTATAACCTATGTTCATTCTATTGTGTTTAGAAAATAATATTTGTTTTGAAACGATTGTACACACTCTTTATTTAGTTCTAACAAATTTTTAATAAAATTTTAAATCCTAGCCAAATTGCAAACTAGGGTGTTAAGTAGCCAACCAAAGATGACATTGATAGTATTGGATGGGTCCTGAAACCCAACGTCTTTATCAGTGTTATCCTTTTTCCCGTTGCCTTTGCAATACTTCAGATTTGGATGCTCCGGTTCCGGCATGTTCTTCAAGGCGCGACGAAGTTGGTAGCACTGCTCGGTGGTGTGATCGCTTTCTAGATGCCACGAGCACTTTTGTGTGGCTAGTTTTACCTAGTTAGGATCGTCTTGAACTTTGCCAGTGGGTTCCACGGCTGCAACCGTATTCTCAGGCTTGCGCTTGTGGTTGGGATTGCTCGAGTAGTTATTGTTTAACCGGTTGACCTGCTGTTGCTTCCACCATTGTTGTTGTTGTTGTTGTTTTGGTTGTTGCGCATATGCTTATACTGCTTCCGAGCTTTGTCTTCCTCATCCGCCCAGTGTGTGATCATCTCCTTGAGTTTGGTGATGTTGGCTGGACGGGCGCGACCGAAGTCTTGGAATAGCTTGTGATCACAGAAACAGTCCTGGAAGGTGTCTATGACTTCTTTCTCAGTGACATCAACAACAGTGGCTCTTTTCTCGAAGAAACAGTGCGTTTACTCGCGAAGAGATTTGCCTTGTTTTTGCTTGGTTAGCGTGAGGTCAATACGAGTACCATGATAGCCTAAAGAGTCAGGAACATTGCTGGTGAAGCGTTGCTTTAGTTGCACCTAGTTGTCAATGGAGCCTCTCTTGAGAGATTCGAACCATGTGAGCGGCTCCTACTCCAGACAGAAAGGGAAGTAGATGCATTTGGTATAATCATTGCCCCAAGCATTAGAGATGGACAGAGCATAGCAGCGCAACCACTGTAACACCCAGTTTTAAAGGACAAACCGAATGCGCCGTTTATGCATGCCCAGGATCAAAATTCATGCATAAAGTTACATCATCAGTGTAATATCACAATATATATCATTACATCGTTTAGATTACAAAATGACCAGAGGGTCTAAACAGAAAATTGCACATCATTATTCTATCGCAGCGGAGTAGGCACCATCTTCCACAGGAACGTCGACTGGGGGCACGCCAACCTAGAACTCCAGGTCTTCACGATGGTCTTCACGATGTAACTCCTTCTAGCTTCTGTTTATCTGAGCAGCAGTGGGGAGAGAACAGCAGGGGTTGAAAGGGAAAACGGTGAGTACACCTGGAGGCGTGTACTCCGCAAGTGGAGGAAAAGTATTCATAACATGCTGGCTTAGAGCAAGGAAAGGCTTTATTTAGTGGACTGCAAAGCTCAAGTTTTAGTTGGTCAAGTTTTAATTAAGCACCTAGAATTTATTGTGTATAAGGCTTCCCATCCCCTTCGAGGCACAAGCACCAGTCTGTCCTGATCCTAGGGTTAAAACATCATAGAACCAAAACCATTTCCCAAACCACAGTTACCACCACTGTGATCCACCCAAACCACCAACTAACCATGTGAGGGTCCAGGCTGCTCTTTACCGTGAGCACGGCTGTTATAACAGTTTTTAATACTCTGCAGAGGTTGTACATCTTTACCCACGAGTCGCGTAAACGTTCAAAGGAACGTTAAACCCAACCATGCTGTGCGGATCAGGCACTTTCACACTTCCTTAGGTGTGATAGCATAGGGACGCTACAAGGCCTTTACATAGGTTCACCAGCGCGTATTAACCGGGTTACGGAGTGTCAGCGGCACCCGAGGTTCCTTGCCGGACTCTTGGGAACTACGCCCTCATCAAGCCCAGATAGCTTAACACAGACCGCTGGTTTACCCTACTTAATTGGCCAAGACCATAGCCCATTAGTTCTCGTGGTTGTACTATATGTCCCGGGTGGTCACTCCACATAAAGGTCCTTATAAAGTTGACTCAGGCAAGGCCAACATCAAGCAATCACAAACCACCATTCAAACCACTTGCCTGAGTGGCCTGGGGTGTTCATGTTGCTAACCATAACCCACATTAACATGTTGCATAACCATTAATCAATTTAAGATTGAACCCAACCCATGTTGAGCAAACTAAGCATATTCTACCCATATAGGTAACCTCTAAGGGCAAGCAAGGAAAGATCATGAAAATCTAGTAAACAGACCTTAATAGGATTCCCAGCAAAGTTTAGACATCTAATGCAAGAAAGCATAAATAAAGCAGTGATTATGGTGAATAAAACATAAAGGTATAAAATAGCAAGATGTCAAGGACACTTGCCCGTTTCTCGATGCTACACTGCTCAGAGACGTTCCTTCATGCATAGCAATCAACTGAAACAACACAATGCTACACTAAGAACAATACACTAGACAATAAAATCATTTTAGAAAGAGGCGCACCACTAGCTAACGTGAGCTAGCTACAAACTCTAGAGCGTAAGGGACGACTAAACGGAGCTACGGGTAGAAAGGGCACAACTGTCAGTAAAGATTATATTATAAGAAGGAAGGAACTATATGCTTGATTTAATTTATTTAAACAAAACATATATGGAGGATATTCCAAAGAAATAACCCTTGTTGGAATTAATTCAAATTAAGTTTGATTCCAAATCACAAGTTGATCCTAGTCAACTTTTATTTATAAAGGTTTATTAGAGTTTATACCAAATTAACATTTATCTTTATAAAAGAAACTTTATGTGAGAGAAACTAACAAGCTAAAACATGTGTTGGGTTGAGCTAAACAAGTTATAAGAAAAACATATTTATGTTCGAATTAATCAAGTTAACTTTTATTAAGAAAAAGGCGAAGGTTAAAGCTATATTTGATTTTATTCAAAAGAGATTGAATTTGGATATTAATCAAATTAATATTAACTTTAATTTTTAGAAACAAGAAACATGGTTAACGTCATTACTAACACGTACTTTATGACGATACGAACCTAACACAACTTGAACGAGCTGAAACGGAGCTAAAACGTGAAAGATGTGAGCTATGGAAGGTTGCAGGGGCCTATCTGTGATTATCTAAAGATTACAGGGGCTAGAACAGGAGATTCACAAGACACAGATAATTGTGCACGCGAAAAGATAGAAAGCGAGGGTTCTAGGTGCAAAAGACGCTCGGCTGGGCTTTTCTGCAAAAGGTGGGATTTTTCCACGGGTGTATGGGCAAAACAACCAAGAAACAAAGAAAGGTGGGTAGGATTACTCGGTTCTGCAGGGGGCTACGAGCAAAAGCGCAGCTGACAGAGCACTTAGCTGACTGGACGCCGCGTGGCGTGTTGTGGTTGGCGCGAGCGGCTGACCCGGCGCTGGCGTGGCAGCTGACGGTGCCGTGGACCGAGGGGTGGACCTGGTTCACGGGTCCATGGTGGACCAGGGCCAAGGGGTGTAGCCCGATCTGATCTGGGCCGTTCGCGATGAGATGGACGGCTGCGGGGCGCGCTGCGGTTGGGGTCGCTGGCATGCAGGGGAGAAATAGAGGGGCAGCGGTGGTTCGCCGGAGCATCACAAGAGTTGAGCCGTTCCCGGGTTACAAGGCTTCGTTTCGCGTGCGGCTTCGACCGGGGAAAAGAGGAGAGGAAGGCAAGGCTCACCAGGGAGTTCTTGGCGTCGATGGAGTGGCGGGGACAGCTTGTGACGACGGGAGGCGGACGACGAGCAAGGGTGCTCGCAGGTGATGATGCCTGGGCTTCCGGTTCGTCTCTGTCGGCGCTGAGAAGGCTTCCCGGTGGTCCTGCGGGTGAAAGAGAGAGGAATGAGGGTGAGGTGGCCTCCATGGTGGCGAATGGAGCCGGCGGGTCTCCTTACCCGTGGTGGCCAGCGGTGGCGATTTCCGAAGGGAGGTGCCGCAGGGGCGGGATTGGTGTGGTGGAGCAACAAAGGGGAAGGTAGGGGCTCGGTCACAGCCATTTGTGGGCGAGGAGGTGATGCAGAGCTGGGGTTTGACGGCACGGTCATTGCGGCCGTGATGGCCATGGCCATGGCAGGCCGGGGCGCCTTCCATCCAAGCCACAGGCGCACCTGGACGGGATGCGAGGCAGGGGAGAGGGGAAAGAGACACGGTGGTAGACCCTGGCGGCGGAGATTTGCGGGCGGGGCGCGCGCGGGATGCCCGGGGATTTCAAATCCCGACGACGGCGGTGCTCAGCGAGTGATGCAGAGGAGGGGAGGAGGAAGGATGGTGGGGATGATGGGTGGGGACAGGGCGTCGGTGAGAGAGAGGGTGGGGAGGGGTCGCGGGCCTAGATGGGCCGGCCTCGTAAGGAGAGGAGGAGAGAGGTGGGCCGGCTGGGAAGGGAATGGAGGAGGTGACGAGGCGGGCTGGTGCTGGGCCGGCAGGAGAGGAGGGGGAGGTGGGCCAGTGTGGGATGGGTTGGATTTGGACAAGGATTTAGGCCCAAGGAAGATTCTTATTTCTGAAAAAGATTTAGAGATTTTAGAGATAGAGAGAGAAAGGGGGAGAATGGGTTTAGAGAGAGGGAAGAAAAGACCTTTAGTTGTAGAGAGATGGAGAGATATGGTTTTAGAGAGAGAAGAGAGAACTTAAGCTGTAGAGAGAGGTAGGTCTTCTTTAGAGGAAAAGATTGGGAGAGATTCAAGGATAAAGATTAGATAGACTTTAGAGATTAAGGATACAAAGGTTTAAACTATAGACGAACCTATTCGAGCCTTAAAACTCAAATTCATTTTTCACTCAAATAAAACTATGCATCGCAGCATGAATGCAACAAACAATTATTTATAGCCTATGATTCATTTATTTAATTTAGAAGAATATTATTTATTTTGAAAAGATTGCACACACACTCTATTTAATTCTAACAAATTTTAATAAAATTTTAAATCCTAGCCAAATTGCAAACTAGGGTGTTACAACCACTGCCTTGGATCTTGCTTGCCATCACATTTGGAGATGCCTTAGGGCTTGAATTTCTCCGGAAGGAAAAGAGCTTGGAGACGAGTGGAGAAAGCAGGAAAGGAGTCAGACTCGGTGTCCTTTTGCTTCTCACGCTCCACGCACTTGGCGTTGACTGTCATTTGAGCATCATAGCGAGAGTCCCCCGACTTGCTATTGACATTGCCGTCGGTGCTGTTGCCTCTGTTGCTAGCTTCCGGACGGGTGCGATTGGGAGTGTGAGTACCATGATAAGCACCCCCACTGCTGCCATGGTGACTAGGTGCACTGGTTCGCTGACATAGCATTGTGTAGGCTAGTTCAGCTAGCTTCGCGAGTTCTGTAGCCGCCCAGTCACGAGGCATGGCACGACCAAGTAAGTTGATCGCATTGATAGCTTCCTCTGGAGTACGATACTGGCGAGTGGCGACCGCATCTAGAGTCTCTTGTAAGTTGCGGATGGGCAGAGCTTCCACAAGTTTGCGACAGAGGGTTGCACGATCGGTGTTTCTCTGATGCGCAGTCTTGGCCTCTGTAGTTTCGTTGGGAGGTGCATTGGCAGAGAGTTCATCGTCAGAGACGTCATCTGGGAAGCGGTAATTGGCGCAGTGCCCCTGCGGAGTAGAAGCACCAATGACAAAAACCTCTCGGTAAGATGAGTAGTTGCCCGAGCTTTTAATGAGCTTAGTGTCGGTGTCGTAATCAACAAGCTTGGTGCCTTCTTGAAAAGGCAAGTTGTTGAGGCAGGCGACAAAGCGCTCTTGATCGCCCAAGGTGAGATCGGCAGGCACATGCTCAGGCCAGTAGACAAATCTACCCTCAAGTGTCGATGTGATCACCAGTCCTTGAGCAGGGCCTGACATGTGCTGTATTTCAGACGAATCCGAGTTGTAGTCGAACTCCAACTTAGACGAATCTGAGTCAAAGTAGTCAAGATTGACTTCCGCATCCGAGGAGTACTCGAGCACGGTCTTCGTCCCGGGGTGCGTGAGGATGGTCAACGCAGCTGGGTAAGCAACATCGACGTGGCGGTGTCCGGAGAGGGGTGGTGGGGGGCAATCTGAGCCGAGCACGGGCTGGGTAGCCAAGGCGAGTGGCTTAGATCGAGTTGACGGTGAAGTCGAGTTGTACTCGGACTCCGACTCGAGCTCTTTGATAGGGTCAGAAAGCAAAATCTCATCAAAATTCTTGACGAGATCTTCCATCGAAGCTTGCGTAAGAGTCGAGGACTTGAGCTCCAACTCCGAGGTTGACGTCAGGAAACACAGGAATGATCCAGCACCATCAGCAATGCAGACCTAGGAGCTGAAAACGGAGGTGTCGCCTTGTTGGGAAGTGATGATTGGCTTGATGATGACTGGAGCCATCGAGTTCGCCAGCGGATCAGCGACAAAAGCCCCTACCTGGTGCGCCAGCTGTCAGTGTTTTAGACACCGAGCCTACCAAGGGGTACCCGAGGTAGTTGATTGTGCAGTGGGGCTCGCCGAGATCAGGAACACGATGGTGAGACATGGGGCACATAATTAGACAGGTTCGGGGCACACAATTCTTTTTCCTAGTTTTTCTAGGCTAGCTTGAGAGCTTCATGTTGCATCTAGAGAGAGGGATGGATGTTCAGGCGGCTTTCTAGACCTTGTATGAACCTTTCATGGTATGTATAGAAGCTTCGGTGTGGTTCCTCAAGTGCTCTAGTTGTTCCTCCCATTTTTCCTTTTTGGTGATTTTCAGAGCCCTTTCTTTGGATTTTCGTGCTGAGATTTTGGGGGTGTTTTCCCATGGCATTTGTTGGTGGATTTACTCATGAGGATGTTGTGCCTCTTTTCTTGGTGATTTGTCCCCTCCAAATCCGTGGAAAGGCCTTCGATTTTGGGGGTTTTTGGAGTTCCTTGTGTTCTTGGGGTTAGAGCACGAGATTTGTGATACCTTCTATTATAGAGTGATTTGGGGCATATGATTCGAGCTAGAGGTCACCCATGAGGTGTTCCTAGCTTCCCCAAAGTTTCTCTTGAATCTGTGGAGCAAATCGGGAGATCAGGCGAAGGGAATCAAGGGGTTGACCCGCGGGTGGAGTTCTTCCCGAGCTGCCCAGGCCTGACCGGTGTGACCAGTGCCACTCACCGGTCTGACCGGTCCAAGCCCTTGTGGGTCTTTTTATTGCGGTAACGTGTGGTTCAGTGGGGTTTGGCTGGTGTTGCCCCAGGGTCACTTCTTGGTGAGTTTCTCCTTGGATTCCCCCTTCTTGGCTAGGTTGGAGTAGCTTCTTGTCACTGGTGGTTTCTTGGTTTGAGGTTGTTTGGGTTCCATGGCCTAGAGATCTCGTTGAGGCACTCTTGAATGTTTCTGTGTGTGTTGCTGTGCGCACCAGCCTGACTAGTACTGCACACCGGCCTGACTGTTGCCATCGGTCTGACCGGTGCGTCCCACCGGCCTGACCTATGTAGCTCATGCAGCAGGCAGCACAGTTTTCCGCTGCAGTGTTTTGGTTGCTTGTTTGGGTAGAGATACTTGTTCCTAGGATTAGTAGCACCTCCAGTGGCTATGTGGTCTTGGCAAGGTGTACGCAGGATTGCTCGGAAGTGAAATCGGGGCATAGGCCGAGGTTCTTCTTGGGAAGAATTTTTTATCAACTCCCATTCACTCCCCCCTCTCAGGTCTCCAATCTGGTCCTTCAATTGGTATCAGAGCCGGTTACGGATCTTATTTATTCTAACCAGTCTAAGATCCAAAGATGGGCGACTATGGAAAGGGGTCGGGTCCTCCGCACTTTGATGAAAAGAACTACCAGATGTGGGAGAGGCGCATGGGCACGTTTTTTGCATGGGAAAGGTCAACTGATCTAGGAAGTGACGCAAAATGCAAACTATGTCATTCCAGACAGTTTCATCCTTCCAGGTGCTCGGGACATGTTTAGCTCAACAGCAAGGCTGTGGATTACTTGGTCCCTGCTCTTTGTGCCGCGGAGTTAGATCGCGTGTATGGAGACGATGTGGCCGGCAAGATTTGGGTTAAGCTGAGGAATGCTTGTGGGGGTTATACCCCCGGGGTTCCACGCGAAGGGACCTCACGGCGTATCTACGAGGATGACGTGAGCCCACACAGGCGGCACTCAGCACGGGCACACGGATCAGGAATGAGATGGCACTCGAAGAGATATACTCCCATAGATGAAGACTAGTTGGTTAGGAAAGATATTACTTGTGATCAAAGGGAAATCTTGTATAACTGACTAGGATAGATCTCACGTGATCTGTAACCCTACCCCCATGGCTATATAAGGGTGGTAGAGACCCCCCTCCAGAACAAGTCCAATCAGATTCCCATTCACGGAACAATCAATACAACCACTAGAGCAGGACGTAGGGTATTACGCAACTTTGCGGCCCGAACCTGGATAAACCCTTGTGTCCTTCGTTCACCATCTAACTTCAGTCTCGGCGATCCCCTCCACACCATCTACCACCATAGCCTACCCTGTTGTGGACTGCCAGCACCATTGTACCAACAGTTGGCATGCCAGGTAGTGGCTTTGTCGTAGATAATTGGCAAGCTTGATGGTCGTAGTCAAGATCCCAGCTAGCTGCCTCGCCCTCGCCGCATTGGGAGCAGGAATTCCCTTCGGAAGCTTCGGCCTCGACTCCACCGTCGACGATCAGGCGGCCGGGTACGTGACCCCACCTCAGAGTCACATCGTCATCAGGGAGATCCCTTGCATCATCCCCGACACAGTGATCACCGCTAAAAAGCCCTCCGGAGTAGATTCCACACCGCCTGCAGGCAAAAGACCAGTTCCAAGATCCAATCTGGAGAAGCCTAGGGCCTGTCGAGTCCTTTTCGGCACGCCATCGCCAGCCCGGAGGCCCAGCCTCCCGGTGGAAGACCTGAAGGTTGCAGGATCCACTGGTCCTCCCAAGTGCGATCTGGTCCTATCTATGGATCAGATCATCGACAACATCGTTGATACCATCGCGATCTGTGAGGCCACTCTAGACATCCTGCAGGCCGAGCGCTTTCCCCACGAGTTGAAGAGCACCGCCGCCTCCGCCTTGGAGACAGCGAAGGAAACCCGTGACGTGGCCTCCTCACCCCTATCGCTGGAATACCACTCGGACGAGGATGCACCGCACTTCGTGTTGATGGCGATCATCCCTCTAGATGGTGATGACCTAGATGAGACCCTCATCCCCATCTTGGAGGAAGACGGGCAAGTCGGAGAATGGACCACTGACGCATCGGAAGATTTGCGCCGGCCAAACTACTCGGCTAGGCGATCTGATCCCAGCTCCGGATCGGAGGGCTCCTATACATCCCTGAGAGCTACACTCAGCATCGAGTACAGCTCCGAGACTCTCGGATCTACCGATACTACGGAGATCTAATCTGACAATGCCTCCTCTTCTGAGTCCTCGAACGGGGGCCAAGCGCCCGCTTTCATCTATGCGGCGGTAGCGACCGGTGCACCACCAGCCGTCTCGGAGGACGAGCTCACTCGGGAGGGTGAGACCATCGCCTAGAAGAACGAGTGCGAACATAAAAACGTGGATTGTGAGCGACGGCGCCAAGAGATTCGGCGCCAAAACGACCAGCGTCGTGACAACCGGCGCCAGGACGACGAGGAGGACGAGTACTACTCGGAATCCATCCCGCCTCAGCACAGGAGGAGGTGACGCACTCGGCGCGCCCGAGGCATACACCCCCGGAGGCTAGAGGACGACTTCACAGTAGATTACGTCGGGTAAAGGGTCTACGCGACCCCCAAGGAGAACCTCATTGTCTTGAATGAGGAGCTCGGGAAGATGCCGCTGGGGACACCAGGCTTGGCTCGCTTGCAAGCCCTAGTACAGGCCACCACAACCCAGACCAACCGGATCGACCCCTCCCTGCCAGTCAGGTAGAAGGAGACCGGGAACATCGTGACGACGGCAGGGACCTGCGCAAGAAGCTGCGTCACCGGGACGCGAGACATACCATCGACCGTCACGCTCGGGAATAGCACCGGCATCAGTCGAGACGCCGCCGCGACTACGATCGGGAGCACAGAGCCCCGAACCGGCACGACAGGTGCAACACCACACCACCCACTAACTCACACGGTTGGTACGAGGACTACTGCTCGGATGACTACACGTACTCCGAGGAAAGCTACAGCTCCTATGGCAAGACCACTGCTGGCCGCCGCAAAGGTCAAGAGGGAACCACTTCCTATAAGGGTTTCCTCTCCCTCACGGCACGGATATGGAAGGTAATTGGCCCCGTGGGTTCAAGCTGACCGACGTGGACAAATACGATGGGACCTCTGATCCTGTCCAATGGCTACAGATCTACTCCACCACGGTCAAAGCTGCGGAAGGTAACTCCGACGTGATGCCAAACTATCTACCGATCATGCTCACGAAGAGGTGCATAAGCTGGCTAGCAGGACTCCCGACGAACTCCATCGACTCATGGGACGAGCTCTGCACCTACTTCATGAGCCAATACTCTGGGACATGGGAGTGGCCGGGTAACAAGGGGTCACTGGATCAGATCTGGCAGTTCAAGAACGAGTCGCTGTGCTCGTACATCCGTCGCTTCTCCGAAAAGAACTCCCTTCCTTTCGTCGAGGAGCACGACATCATCAACGCCTTCCAGCATGGACTGGGCTATGGCAAGCTGGTGAACATGTGGGCTCAAAGGCCCCCCAAGACTATCCACGAGCTTTTCAATGTGGCGAATCTGGAAGCTGATGGCGAGGAGGCCGAGTGCGAGCAGCTCAAGAACGTCAAGTCCCGCTGGGATGATGATGGCTCTCTGCGTGAGCGCCGCAGGCGCTACGACCCAGATTGAGAGGGTGAGACCACTGAACAAGGGGCAAGGCGGAACAGGAGGCGCAAGCCCGAGACCGTAGCCGCCGTCCAGGCTGGCATGAAGCGGATAGATCCCTCCGAGTTCCAAAATCTCCTGGATATGCAGTGCCCGTACCACAAGAACAACAAACACTCAGCCTGCGAGTGTTTCGGCCTGAAGAACTACTTCTTCGGCAAGAGCCGTCAGAGAGGTCCGCCAAAGGGTGACAAGGCAAAGGGCAAGCATGAGGTGCCTGCAGAAGACAACGATGACGACTTCCAGGTCGCCGACTGCACCGTTAACATGATCTATAGTGGGCCCGAGCAGCTGGAGGGGAAGCGTAAGGGGAAGCTCACAGATCATAAGCTGGTGTACACAGCCCAGCACGGGACCCCAGTACCTGTTGACGGCTGATTTTCACTCACTTCTTACCCGTCAAACATGTACTTTTTGGCATTGAAATTGATCATCAACACTAGAATAGGGCTTAAACTAATCATTTCCACAAGTGTTGGTGATTATGCAAATACAGATGATTAGCACTAGAAAGAGGAGTAAAAGCACAAGTCTTTGATCCAAGTACTTCAAGACCAGCCAATGAGGGGATGCCACCTAGGATTCCCCTGGATCACTGACATCATCAATCCAAGAGAGGCAAGCCCGACGAATCATGAAGCACCACATGGACATCACATGGATTCAAGGGCCCACTTATCCCCCAAAACCGTCGGGAAACTTGGCATGCATGGGGGAGTGACCTCAGGGCCCATTAGTCAGCCACCAGGAGAAAGCACAAGGTGCCACATGGCCCTAGGGTTTCAGCCGAACCCTAGATCGGCTGAACCGACTCTGGTTCGGCTGATCTCGACCCTCCACGTGTCAGCCCCTGATTGGTCCCTGGTTGTAGTTCCGGGCGTTTAGGAGCACTTGGAGCCCTGAAGCAAGCCTCTCCTTCCTCTATAAATAGGAGGGGAGGGGCTCCATTTTGGAACACACACACTTCTCCTCCTCCTCTTCATTTTGTCTTGGAGCCTCTCTCTTTAGGAGAGGAGAGCTCTTTGTATAGGATTAGTGCTAGGAAGTGAGGTGGGAAGCTTGAGGCCATGCCATGATTCATGACATCTTTCTCAAGAACGATCCTCAGCAGTGCCTTTGTTCTTCAACTAGACTAAAGTGAGTATTTTGACATTTCCTATTTAGACTAAAGTCGTATGCATGCTTAGTTGCTTTGTTCTTGTGTTCTTCGTTTGTTCTTGGTTTAGAGCCTTGTGTTCTTCGAACAGAACCCTTTCGATCTAGTAGACTTAGATCATAAGTTTGCATCTAGTTTGCCAGCTTGTCTATTAGAGTAAAGTGAAGCTCCTGCATGTTTCTAGTTAGATAAAAGTGCATTCGTGATCTTGCATGAGTGATAGAGCATACCTTGAGCTAGTGCTAGTATCTCCCTCACGGATTCATAGTAATAGTAAGTGGTGTAGATGTGGTGTCTGGACCATAAGCTATCCTTCGAAGAGCACGTACGATCATAGCGTAGAGGTAGGCCTCAGTGGTGACAGCCTGTTGGACCCTTTGTCAACCCTCTACGTCGCGTACCGAGTTGGGCTCGTCGCCACTACATTGGCCTTGAGCTTGGTGCCCGAAGTGAGTGCTATACCTGAGAGACCGTAACTAGACTCTGCGCTCGGTTGAGGCAGATCCTTTCTACCTATCCTATCAATCAGTGTTGTGTCCTTGGATCATCTATACTTGAGTAGGAGATAGACACTCCGTTCCTTGGATTTGATACCCTTGGAATACTCTCCTTCCTTGGGGAAGTGCTACAGCGGTATTTCCGTGCGCTTGCGGTATACCCGGTTGTTCTTATACGCTCCCTCTAGGTGTACAACTAGTGGTGACGTTAAGAAACGCCAACAAGCATTTCTGGCGCCGTTGCTGGGGAATGGTTGCTGTATCTATCTTCGAGCCTAGTGGTCCTCGTATTTATCTTCTTCGTTTTCTTCTACCTTCACCCCCGTTACCCATCGATATATCCCTTTTGTTTCTTTCCTTCTACCTTTACCCCATTATCATGGAGCAAACTTCTATCCAAAATCTTTCTGCTCCCAAACCTGAGTTGTTAGAGCCTCTGCCCTCGGAACACCCAATCACCACATCTAGCTATTAACTCAGTACCGATCTTATCTCTTTGATCGGGAAATCGTATTCCTTTTCCGGGGACCGTCAAAACCCCTATGATCATTTACAAGAGTTTGAGCGTCTGTGTTCATGTTACACCTTTGCTGGCATGACACACGATATCGTTCATTGGAAATTGTTTCCTTTTTCCTTCACAGGGAGCGCGAGGCAATGGTACAACGATCGAGCGAGTCATGTTGGCGGCAGCTGGCCAAAACTTGTCGGTGAATTCTGCCAACAGTTTTTTCCACCCGCTTGTCTCATCGCCTTGCGAAAGGATGTGCTCGGATTTAAGCAAAATGATAAGGAAACCTGGGGTGCAGCGTGGGAAAGATTCTTATGTTTGGTAAATTCAGGCCCCACGCTATCGATACCCGACCATGTGCTCTATCAGCATTTCTATGCGGGATTGGACGCCAAGTCCGCCGGGCACCTTGACGATGCCTCGGGAGGCTCCTTCCCGGATAAAACTCCAAGTGAGGGAAGGAAGATCCTTGATCTTATAGCAGCTAACGACTCCTTCACAGTTGAGCCGGTAGAGCCTCAAGAGGAATGCACACCTGAAAAAGAGATCACTCCTGAACCTGAGCCTGAACCTTCGTCACCCAAATCCATAAGCTCTGTTCAGGAGACCACGACACCGGAGGAAAGAGACAATTCAACCTCCAGAGTCTCTTCCACAGTTTGAGGATGATATAATAGGTGATTATGGAAACACCTCAAACTATGGTTGCGAGAGAAAACCGCCATCACTCGTGATTTCCCCAGATCCCTTGGATGTCGCTTTCCTCAGGGACAACGTTCGGGAATTAACGGCCATCATGACCCAAGAATGGTTGAGAGAGTCGGAATCAACAGCCGGAATTTTCCAGCTCCTCCCGCCTCGATCAACCCTTCCTTGTGTCATGAATGGGAGGGTAGTGAAAGTTCTCTACAACCCTCTGGTGGGAGTCAATATCATGACCAGCACTTATGCTCTGAGGAATTTGCGGACGAACCTCTGACTCCTACCCAGACGTCTATCAGGACTCCTGAAGGAGAAATCCTAGAAGGAGTAGGGATCTTGAAGGCTATCCCCATCACGTATAAGGAGGCCGACTTTGCTCTTGACTTCCACACTTATGACGTCCTTAGCTTCGACCTCATGATAGGATTGCCCCACGAAAAATTTCTTCTAGAGGCCCCAACCCAAGGTAAGCTTAACGTTTGCCTAGGGAAGGAGGTTTTCTCTGTAGAAATCTTGAGAGCGAAAAATGCGAGAACTGATCCTCCTGATGACTCTACACACATTGAGGAGGTTAAGGCAATCATTCCGGGAGATTCGCCGGAATCCCTCCTCGACGAGTGGGCACCCGAGTTCATAGATGAGATAGAGGAGCCTGATGAGCCTATAGATATATCTGAATCCCAGGCTCCACCTAAGCCTCCTATCGAACTCAAGCCTCTGCCCACCGGCCTTCAATATGTTTTCCTCCATGGGGACACTGAGTCCCCAGTGATCATTAACGACAATCTTTGATGAGGAATCCAGAAGGCTCATCTCTGTCCTAGAGAAACACCGATCGGTGTTCAGCTACTCTCTTCAGGATCTAAAAGGGATAAGCCCGACTCTCTGCACCCATCGCATCCTTGTAGAGTCAGAGATTCCACCGACAAGGGAGCCGCAGAGAAGGCTGAACAACACGATGAGAGAAGTCGTGAAGAAAGAAGTTCTTATACTTCTTCACGCTGGGATCATTTACCCAGTCCCTTATAGTGAATGGGTGAGCCCCGTTCAAAGCGTACCCAAGAAGGGAGGTATGACGATAGCCCCTAATGAGTTCGGCGAGCAGATTGCTCAACGCCTTCCCACAGGGTGGAGGATGTGCATAGATTATTGAAGGACCGATTCGGGCGACCAGAGAGGGGGGGAGTGAATGGGAGCCGATTAAAAATTCTTCCCTAAGATCGAACTCGGCCTAAACCCCGATTACCACTCCACGAATCCGTGCACACACTAGAAGCTCCAAACAAGGCACACACACACCAAGAAGATCACTGGAGAAGCCTAGGAGCAAAGAGCGGAAGCACCAAAGCAAGAATCAAAGAACTCGAGCACTGCTGCGAGGTCCAAGTCGGACAGTCCGCCTGGCTGCTGCGGACAGTCCGCCAGGGTAGCGCGGACGGTCCGCGAGGCAGGCACGGACGGTCCGAAATTGACTCAGAGGCTAACAAAAACTCCGGGAGAAAAACCTCTCCATGCGGACAGTACGGCACGGGCTCGCGGACGGTCTGCCAAAACCACTGGAAACCCTAGACAAAAGACAAGCCACCCCAGACGAAATCTAAGGGCCGCGCGGACAGTCTGCCAGGACCACGCGGACGGTCCGCGAACTGACTGCAAAATAAAAGCCCGAAACCAACAGATCGAAATGGTCCTCACGAAGAACAAACGAAGAACATGATGAACAGCCGCGCTGTCGACACCTCGCGGACAGTCCGCATGAGGCCCGCGGAGGGTCCGCCGAGCTCGAACAGAGCAGAAAAAGCTCGAGCTCAGAAGTCAACCCAACCTTTCCATCACCGGATCTCCCAAATGGTTGAGGCTCTTGAGACAAGATTTTGGGGAGATGAAAAGCGTCACACAAGGATGCTATGCCCCAAAAATCTCGACTCCTAAGCCACTAAATCACCAGGAATCGCGGATCAACCGAACTACCACCATGAACTCGGGCACCAACCAAAAACGCATGAATCGAAGGCTCTCCATAGCGTTTGAGGGGTCAAGATCACACCTAAAGATGCGCAAGGCATCCACCCATGATTCCCTCAAAGAAATCCGTTAAGAAACGCCTCCAAAATCACGAATGGAGCCAAGAACGAAAACTCCCAAAAATAGTCCCAAAAATGACATGAAAATCACAGAGGACTAGGAGATCACCGGGGCGCCAAATGCTTCCATACATCCAGAGGTCAGATTCTGTACAAGAGTCTAGCCTAAGGAATCCAGAGGGAAAAGAAGCAGTTCAGAGAAAATCTACCGGGGGAGAAAACCCTAGGGAGCAAGAGAGAGAGATGCCATCCACCTCTCCGCTATTTATATGAAGTTCATCAGAGGGAGGTAAATGACCACGCTACCCCTACTGCATAAATGAAGATACAACCCCTCAGGGGCATTTTGGTCAAGTCTTCATCGAGCGGACACACTTCCACCATGGCCTTGCTTAGCTTCAACGCAAGCCCCGCGATCACGCCACGTGCCCCCTGCCTCGAAGCTTCCCGAAGCTCCCGGATCACCGTCTCCGTCGCCTCGGGCCTCCGGGCTTGGTTTTGCGGCCCAAACCAAGAAACCGTCCACCAGATGGTTTTGTGGGCAAACCACCAAACCCCGCGTGCAAGCTTCGGGCTTCAACCACTACCTTGCACCGGCCTCTAGGTGTGGGCGTTCGGGTTACCCGATTAGTTCGGGTCGGGTAATTCGGGTAATTCATAATTCGGGTAATGAAAACTGCTACCCGATATTAGCCTCGAAAAAACACTACCCGAAATTTCGGGTACCCGATAATTCGGGTTCAGGTTCGGGTATACCTAATCTACCCAAATTTACAGAAAATGACAAACTACATAAAATGTTAGTAGAATTTTAACAGAAAAGATCACTAGTAATTTGTGTAGAATTTCAACAACAAGTTGAGAAGAATAATATATTATAGTCGCTTGTTCAAACCAAGAGAATTATATTATAATAAAGTGACAATTTTAAGTGTTCAACTAACAATACGTGATAAATACAAAGACAAAGGCAAATTTTGGGTAGTTTGGGTAGTTCGGGTACCGAAATGTATTACCCGAATTACCCAAATTAAATTCGAGTAATCACAATCACTATCCGAACTTGGGATCGGGTACCTTGGGTTTGGGTAATTCGGGTTCGGGTAATGGGTACCGGTCCATGTTCACGACTTCAGCCCGCCAGTCTTGCACCGCACGGCTCGAACTTGACCCCATCGGCCACCGGGTCCATCGAACCAAGCCTACTTGCCACTCCATCACCCGGAGGCCGCCACGGCTAAGGCCTTTCGCGCTTGTTCTTCACCTGCACCGGCACGAGTCAAGCCGCAACCTGTACCTGCACACTTAGCCAAGCATCAGTCCACACAACGTTGTCAATCACTCATCACTAAGGAGCGACCCTCCACTTGTCCTCGGACACACCTGGTCCTCAATTATAGGAAGCTCAACAAGGCTACAAAGAAGGACCACTTTCTGCTCCCATTCATCGATGAGATGCTCGAGCGGTTGGCGAATCACTCCTTCTTCTGTTTCCTTGATGGGTATTCTGGCTACCATCAAATCCCTATCCACCCTGATGACTAGAACAAGACCACCTTCACCTGCCCTTATGGATCCTATGCTTATCGGAGAATGTCTTTCGGGTTGTGCAATGCACCTTCATCATTCGCAAATCATTCCAGAGGTGCATGATGTCTATCTTCTCAGACATGATCGAGCAAATCATGGAGGTTTTCAAGGACGATTTCTCCGTCTATGGTAAAACTTTCGATGAGTGTCTCAGAAATTTAGATAGGGTCTTGCAGAGGTGTCATGAGAAGGACTTAGTCCTCAATTGGGAGAAATGTCATTTCATGCTTCGAGAGGGCATCGTGTTAGGACACTTGGTGTCCGAACGAGGGATAGAAGTGGATCGTGCCAAGATTGAGGTAATAGAAAAGCTTCCTCCTCCTGTAAATGTCAAGGGCATCCGTAGCTTCCTCGGCCATGCTGGGTTCTATCGACGGTTCATTAAGGACTTCTCACAGGTAGCTAGACCCCTTACCAATCTCTTAGCCAAGGATGCGCCCTTCGAATTCACAAAGGAATGTATGGAATCTTTCCTTACCCTTAAGAATGCACTCATCTCTGCCCCAGTTATCCAGCCTCCCGACTGCACGCTGCCTTTCGAGATCATGTGTGATGCTAGTGACTATGCTGTAGGGGCCGTCTTAGGCCAAACTAAGGACAAGAAACATCATGCTATAGCCTATGCTAGCAAAACCATGACAGGAGCTCAGTTGAATTATGCTACTACTGAGAAAGAGCTCCTTGCTGTTGTCTTTGCTATAGATAAGTTTAGATCTTACTTAGTGGGAGCCAAGGTAATAGTTTATACTGATCATGCAGCTCTTAAATATCTGCTCACTAAGAAAGATGCTAAACCCCGCCTGATTAGATGGATTATGCTCCTTCATGAATTTGATCTAGAAATAAGAGATAAAAAAGGAGTAGAAAATTCTGTTGCGGATCATTTGTCTCGTATGCGTACTACTAACCCGCAGGAAGCACCTATCAATGACTCTCTACGAGACGACATGTTGCTAAAGGTCACAGATAGTAACCCTTGGTATGCAAACATTGTAAATTATCTGGTGACTGGGTACATACCCCCTGGAGCCGATAGGAAGAAATTGGTTCATGAGGCAAAAAGACACATATGGGATGATCCATACCTCTATAAAGTTTGCGCTGATGGATTGTTGAGAAGATGTGTACCGCGTACTGAAGGAATACAAATCATTGAGAAGTGCCATTCCGGATCTTATGGTGGCCACTATGGTACTTATCGTACACATGCAAAGATATGGCAAAGTGGGTTCTTCTGGCCAACTATGTATGATGACAATAGAAATTTTATCCAAAAATGCAAAGCTTGCCAGAAGCGCAGAGGAATTACTACCAGAGATGTAATGCCCTTACATGATAATCTGCAAGTGGAGCTTTTTGACGTATGGGGTATTGATTTCATGGGCCTGTTTCCGAAGTCTGATGGAGCTGAATACATCTTGGTAGCAGTCGACTATGTGTCAAAATGGGTAGAGGCTATAGCTTGTAAGTCGGCCGATGCCAAGCACTCCAAAAAGATGTTCAAGGAAGTGATATTCCCTCGCTTCGGCATTCCAAGGATGGTAATTAGTGATGGTGGGTCCCACTTCACTGATACCGATTTCAGAAGATTCTTGAAGAACCAAGGGATCCAACAAAGCGTTGCCACTCCATACCACCCCCAAACTAATGGCCAAGCAGAAACCTCCAATAAGCAGATCAAGAATATTCTACAGAAAACAGTGCAGGAGGCTGGCCAAGGTTGGAAGAAGCATCTTGATGATGCCTTATGGGCCTATCGAACAGCTTACAAAACTCCATTGGGAATGTCCCCATATCAATTAGTATACGGAAAGATGTGCCATCTACCATTGGATGTGGAGCATAAAGCTCATTGGGCAATCAAAAGGTTCAACTTGGATTTCCTGAAGTCCGGAAGGAATAGGCAAAAGCAGTTAGCAGAACTGGAAGAATGGAGAGAGAAGGCCTATCACAGTGCAAAGATCTATAAAGAGAGAACCAAGAGGTGGCACGATAAGAAAATCAAGAAAAAAGAATTTGCACCAGGTGATAGAGTGCTACTTTTCAACTCCCGATTCAAGCTGTTCGGAAGAGGGAAATTGCGCAGTAAATGGGAAGGACCATTCACAGTGGTAGAGGTAGCTCCTCATGGAGCTATCACTCTGCAAAATGATGAAGGCAACTATTTTAAGGTGAATGGCCAGCGATTGAAAATCTTCCTCGAGCCGGACAACATCGAATATTAAGTGATCAACTTCATCGAGGATGGGTACAATAAGTAAGAGTGTGCCCAACACCAGGTAAGTCCTCTCTCCCCTACTTTCTTTATCCCTTCAAGCTTATTTTCATTTCTTAGGAAAAGACAGTGTGGGGGAAATCCCCACCCTGCAGAATAAAAAGAAGGACCCGAGGTGCGCAACTTCCCTATCTCACTTCCATGTACGTTTGAGTTTGTTTTGAATCTCGAAATCAATCTTTTATATCAATCTCATGAGGTAATTTTTCTATGTCATACATGATTCCTGTGGTTGGTTTGCATAAGTTTTATTCCTTACTCATCATCTTGATGCTTGTGAACAAATATCATTAGGGAACTCATGCTCATCTAAGTAGCTGGTGTTTGTGATATGGTTTGATGATATGATCTTTGCTCTTTATGTTTGAGTGCTTGGGAATTTTATTTGAAAATCATGAAAACCCTTTGCAAAGCTCCTCTTTGATATGCCACCGTCCCACTAGAGCCATATGATGTTCATAGTTGAAAACCTTCTACTCATATGCTTCTTGCTTTTGCATTGAGCTTTGTCAAATTCTGTGACCCTTGTGAGAATTCTCTTCATTACTTTCATGATCAAGATTCATGTGCACACCACCATATCCCCCTTGCTATGCTTCTACACTGGAAGTTAGCATTGTATCATTCATCCATTTCATAAAAATAAAGCTCCATATGTGGTGTGACATCTGTCTCCAAAAGTATCCTTCAAAAGAGACATGGGCTATGAAAAAAATAAAATAATAAAGACACATGCTCAAAGCATGATGATGAAAAAAAGAAAAGAAAAGAAAGAATAGCACCCATATCATATATGGTAATATCTAGCACCCATTCCGGGCCTAGTATCCACCTTACCATACTCACCATATCCATACACGTGGACATCTTGATCTGGTGGTATGATTTGATTTTCTCTGTGGATCCAGTCTTTGACTTTGCAATATATGTGATACAAGTATGCCATATCCTTTATCCTACCCTGAGCTCCACATATAGCCATCATTAGAAGTAGGGTGAAGAAAGGCAATCTAATGCCTTGCTGAGGACATACACACTTTGAGCGATCCGAGAGAATCAAATGAGGAACTAAGCAAGGTTTGTTTTGAAAATTTATTGCAAAACCCCAAGTGCTTAACATGATGAGCAGGATTGATTTGATTCGTGACCATTCCATTCTTCAACTACCCAAGATAGCATGATAGACACTTCAGAGTTCACAAGTGCAAGGTATAGTCTGGAATATCTCTTATGCTTGTTTCATACCAATGGATATCCTGTCTCACTTTGATCATGTTCTTCCATTCACTCGGGACGAGCAAAGGTCGAGTGTGGGGGTATTTGTTGACGGTTGATTTTCACTCACTTCTTACCCGTCAAACATGTACCTTTTGGCATTGAAAATTATCATCAACACTATAATAGGGCTTAAACTAATCATTTCCACAAGTGTTGGTGATTATGCAAATACAGGTGATTAGCACTAGAAAGAGGAGTAAAAGCACAAGTCTTTCATCCAAGTACTTCAAGACCAGCCAATGAGGGGATGCAACCTAGGATTCCCCTGGATCACTGACGTCACAAATCCAAGAGAGGCAAGCCCGACGAATCATGAAGCGCCACATGGACATCACATGGATTCAAGGGCCCACTTATCCCCCAAAACCGTCGGGAAACTTGGCATGCACGGGGGAGTGACCTCAGGGCCCACCAGTCAGCCACCAGGAGAAAGCACAAGGAGCCACATGGCCCTAGGGTTTCGGCCGAACCCTAGATCGGCCGAACCGACTCTGGTTCGGCTGATCTCAGCCCTCCACGTGTCAGCCCCTGATTGGTCCCTGGTTGCAGTTCCGGGCATTTAGGAGCACTTGGAGCCCTGAAGCAAGCCTCTCCTTCCTCTATAAATAGGAGGGGAGGGGCTCCATTTTGGAACACACACTTCTCCTCCTCCTCTTCATTTTGGCTTGGAGCCTCTCTCTTTAGGAGAGGAGAGCTCTTTGTATAGGATTAGTGCTAGGAATTGAGGTGGGAGGCTTGAGGCCATGTCATGATTCATGACATCTTTCTCAAGAACGATCCTCAGCGGTGCCTTTGTTCTTCAACTAGACTAAAGTGAGTATTTCGACATTTCCTATTTAGACTAAAGTCGTATGCATGCTTAGTTGCTTTGTTCTTGTGTTCTTTGTTTGTTCTTGGTTTAGAGGCTTGTGTTCTTCGAACACAACCCTTTCGATCCAGTAGACTTAGATCATAAGTTTGCACCTAGTTTGCCTGCTTGTCTATTAAAGTAAATTGAAGCTCCTGCATGTTTCTAGTTAGATCAAAGTGCATTCGTGATCTTGCATGAGTGATAGAGCATACCTTGAGCTAGTGCTAGTATCTCCCTCGCGAATTCGTAGTAATAGTAAGTGGTGTAGACGTGGTGTCTGGACCATAAGCTATCCTTCGAAGACCACGTACGATCGTAGCATAGAGGTAGGCCGCAGTGGTGACAGCCTGTTGGACCCTTTGTCAACCCTCTACGTCGCGTACCGAGTTGGGCTCGTCGCCAGTACATAGGCCTTGAGCTTGGTGCCCGAAGTGAGTGCTATACCTGAGAGACTGTAACTAGACTCTGCGCTCGGTCGAGGCAGATCCTTTCTACCTATCCTATCATTTAGTGTTGTGTCCTTGGATCATCTATACTAGAGTAGGAGATAGTACACTCCGTTCCTTGGACTCGATACCCTTGGAATACTCTCCTTTCTTGGGGAAGTGCTACAGCGGTATTTCCGTGCGCTTGCGGTATACCTGGTTGTTCTTATACACTCCCTCTAGGTATACAACTAGTGGTGACGTTTAGGAACGCCAACAGTACCTATGCTGGTCGCAGGTCCCGATCACTTTCAGCAGGGAAGACAACCCGGTGGCGCTCACCAGGCCCGGGCGGTACCCCCTGGTGCTGAACCCCATGATCCGTAACGTGGGGCTCGGCAAGATGCTGGTGGACAGAGGTAGTGGCCTCGACATCCTCTTCGCCAGCACCCTGAAGGAGTTGAGGCTCATCCCCATGGATTTGAGCCCGACTGACAAGCCATTCTTTGGCATTGTACCTAGGGATCCCTCGGTACCACTCGGCTAGATCTTCTTGCTGGTCCCTTTCGGTACGATCGATAATTACCATACCGAGCATGTTCGCTTCATCATGGTGGACTTCGAGACAGCCTACCACGGCATACTTAGCAGGCCTTCACTGGCCAAATTCACGGCAATTCCACACTACACCTACATGGTGCTGAAGATGCCAGCACCAAATGGCGTCCTCAACCTCAGAGGGGACTGTCAGATGACGAGCACGTGTGAGAAGCAGAACCTTCACATCGCAGCCACACTCGACCTCTCCAGACGTACCGCGGAGGTCCTGGCCGCCGCCAGCAAGCTGGACCCAGTCGATCTAGAGATCCCGATGAAGAAGCTGGTGATGGAGGTGATCCAGCGGGAGAAGCAGGCGATGAAGAAGGTGTCTCTCAGATTTGAGGACCCTTCCAAGACGGCGACCATAGGGGCCAACATGGACCCCAAATAGGAAAGCGTGCTCGTCGAGTTTTGTTGCCGGCTGTTAAGTGCTACTTTTATGCCGTCAACTCCTGCATAAAATGAATGAAAAGTGATAATCAACACTAGAATAGGGCTTATACTGACAAATTCCACAAGTGGTGATGTATATTTGAATGCAGGCAATTAGCACAAGAAATAGAGCAAAAGTACACCTTATCCGTCCACCTCATCAATCCAAGCCTGTGCACCTCGGCCAATCCAATCCAATTTGTTCGGCTTATCCCAAGGTTAGGTAGAGGCAGTCCAGGTGGTGGTGACAGCCCGTCTGGCCCTCGTTGATCCTCCGCAGCTGGATATAGTTAGAGCTCCGTTCCATATAGATCCGCGTGCCGGAGTCACCTGTTAAGTCAGGGCTATCGGTACGCTAAGCCAAGTTCTATCTAGAGATTGACCTTTAATCCCAGCTATAGAGCTATCTTTAGGAATCCTCTCTATCCTTGCCTTTTATCTGGGTGTGTCCTTGGACTGACTAGTACGAAGTTAGTGCACACTGTTCCCTTGGATTCGATACCCTTGGAATACTCTGAGGTGAAAGCTACAACAGTATCCGTGCGCTTGCGGATTTATTCGTGTGACGCTAAAATACCCAACAAGTTCCTGCGTGCTAACTTGGATATATTCGCTTGGAAACCAGCGGCTATGCCGGGGGTGCCCAGAGAGCTCACCGAGCACTCCTTGAAGGTTGACGTGAACGCGAATCCCGTCAAGCAGAAGCTATGTCGATTCGCGCAGGACTGCAAGGAGGCAGTAGGGGTAGAGCTTGCAAAACTGTTAGCTGTCAGTTTCATAAAGGAAGTATATCATCCTGATTGGTTAGCTAATCCAATTCTTGTATAATCAATGGTGAATGTGCATAGACTATACCAATCTCAACAAACACTACCCCAAAGACCCCTTCACCCTCCCACGAATAGACCAAGTCGTTGATTCCACAGTGAGATGTGCCCTGCTCTGTTTTCTCGACTGCTATTTTGCCTATCACCAGATAAGCCTTAAAGTCGAAGACCAGATCAAGACATCATTCATTACCCCCCACAGCGCGTACTGTTACCTGACAATGTCTTTCGGTCTGAAGAACACCGACGCGACCTACCAATGTGCTATCCAAGCATGTCTGTCGACTCAGATCGGCAAGAACGCCGAGGCCTACGTAGACTACGTCGTAGTCTAGATTCGAGATCCTGATAAACTTATCAAGGACTTGTCTGAGACCTTCGCCAACCTGAGGGTTTACCGCTGGAAACTTAACCCGAAAAAGTGTGTTTTCGCCATTCCCTCGGGAAAACTACTTGTCTTCCTTGTTAGCAACTACGGCATAAAGGCAAACCCAGAGAAGATCCACACGATTACCCGGATGAAGCCTCCAAGATGCCAGAAAGACGTGCAGAAGCTTGCCGGGTGCATGGCAGCACTCAGCCGGTTCATCTCATGAATCGGCGTGCGCGACCTGCCCTTCTTCAAGCTCCTGAAGCACCAAGACGACTTCAAGTGGGATGAGAAGGCCCAGAAATCTTTCCTGGAACTTAGGGAATACCTCCAGAGCCCCCCTATCCTCACTGCACCGCAAGCCAACGAGACGCTATATCTCTACATCTCTGCTACCACACATGTTGCAAGAACGGTACTAGTCGTAGAGCGCAAAGAGGAAGGCCACGCCTACGCCGTCCAGAGATCGGTCTACTTCATCAGCGAGGTATTGACTGACTCAAAGGTGTGGTACAACCAAGCATAGAAACTACTCTACGCGTTGTTGATCACCGCCTGCAAGTTGAAGCACTACTTCGAGGCCCACAAGATCGTCGTAGTTTTCAACTACCCCGATATCCTTCATAATAGGGATGTCATGGGAAGAATCGTGAAGTGGTCCATTGAGCTGGCCGCGCACGATATTACATTCGTACCCCGCAGTACGGTAAAATCGCAAGTACTCACAGACTTCATAGCCGAGTACATGGAGATACAAACACCATCTACTACCGCCGAACCTGAGCATTGGACCATTTATTTCGATGGCTCGCTCAGGATTAAGGGAGGCGGAGCTGGAATCTTGTTCATCTCCCCGAAAGGCGAGAAGCTGCAGTATGTACTGTAGATTATGTTCAAGGTCTCGAACAATGCGGTTGATTACGAAGCATCCCTACACCGGCTATGCATCGCCATCTCACTCGAGATAAAACACTTGGTAGTTAGGGGAGACTCAGCCCTGGTGGTTAATCAAGTCAACATGAAGTGGCAGAGGACAAATGAGAAGATGGATGCATACTGTGCAGAGATACGCAAACTTGAAGGTAAGTTTTTAGGCCTGGAGTTCCAGCACGTAATCCGCGATGACAAAAAGGACGCCAACGAACTGGCCAAGATGGGTTCCACCTAAGCCCAGGTGCCACCTGACGTCTTCGTCCAGGACCTCATAAAACCCTGCATCAAGAATCCCGATGAGCAGGTCGACCCTTCTGAAGGGCTCAGGGAAGTCCTTATGATCGAGCCACAACCCGAGTGGATCTCACAGATGGTCGAGTACATCAAGTAGGGCACATTCCCGAGTCCCTCATCCGGAAACGAGAGGGAAGAACGGGCGTTGCAGCAAAGCATCTCTCGCAAGAGCAAGAACTACGTCCTGATAGGTGACAAGCTATACCGCCCAGGAGCACACTCCCGAGTGCTTCAGAAGTGCATTCCAGAAGAGGAATGACGAGAGCTCATGTCAGAGATCCATGGCGGCATGTGCGGGAACCACGTCGGGGCGCGAACCATTGTGGGGAAAGCCTTCTGGTCTGGTTTCTACTGGCCCACAGCTGTCGCAGATGCTGAGGTGTTGGTCAAACGTTGCGAGGGATGCCAATTCTTCTCATGACAGATACACGTCCCGGCCTAGGCCCTACAAACGATCCCTATATCTTGGCCCTTCACGTGCTGGGGACTTGACATGATCGGTCCCTTCAAGAAAGCATCGGGAGGATACGACCACATACTGATGGCGGTGGACAAGTTCACCAAGTGGATAGAGGTCAAGCCAATAAATCGCTGACAGCGGCCAAGGCGGTAGAGTTTATATCGGAGATTGTGCACAGATTTGGTGTCCCTAATAGGATCATCACTGATCTGGGCACAAATTTCATAGGAAGAGAGTTTCAGGAATACTGCAACGATCTCCTCATAAAGGTAGCCCGAGCTTCAGTGGCACACCCCGCGCCAATGGACAAGTCGAGCGAGCTAATGGAGCAGTGTGTTGATGGTCGATTTCCGTCAATCAAGAGGACTTGTTACACTTTGGTTTGAGCTTTGAATTATAACTAACCCGCCACTAGGCATACTAATGATGTAACAAGTTCACACTTGCATATGGTTTTTGGAGTATAATGTTTACGCGGGATTTACACGCTTAAAGGAGGACTTCCTGGTAAAGTTCATCGAGCACTTTATGAGAAGATCACGAAGCCCGGCATAAGTCAAGACACGAAGTGAACATGACTCCAAATAACCCGAGGACCAAAGCGCGAAGCTGTGAAACTTCGAGGACCTGAATAGAAGTTGTAGGAGTTCGCGCGCCAACTACCCTTATCTAAACCGCGGGGAAAATGATGTCATGGACCCACATGAAGTTCGTCAAATATTCATGAAGACACGAGAAGCGTTGGGGAGCGAACCAGGGCCGAACCGGGTCGAAAAGGGCTTAGGCCGGTCGGCCCAGGCCAGCCGGCCTACCCGGTTTTGGTGCCGGTTCGGCCTCCCCTTTGACCTAGACCCTCCTTGGTCTATTTCTATCGCCTGCCTCGGACGGCCGCCGCATCCATTCATTAGAGAGCTGCTGAATCGAGGAATACACACTGAAGGAAGCTGTCGCCGCCGCTAGTCCTCAACATTGCCTAGGAGATGGCTTAGGCTAGACCCTAGCCACCATGGTTGGCCCTGCATGGTGAAGCCATGGTGGAGTTCCGGAGCCATGCCTTGGATTCATCAAGGCACATGTACTTTTGACGGTGATATCAATCTAATCTTGCCTCAACTTTTGATCTACTTTGATGCTTGCCTTCTCTCATTCATGTGTGTAGCTAGCATATGATCTTAGTAGGAATAGATCTAATCTATGTCTTGCGGATACATCAAAGTGGTGCACGGACTTACGAGTAGTCGTTCGGCGTTGATTACCTTCCGTAGTGACAGTACGATATAGGGAAAGCGCCGAATGAACGTGCAATGGATATCTCCTTATCATGGTATGAGTTTTATGTTAGTTTATCACTTTGGCCAGAGTTGCAACTAGGAGATGGTAGGCTAGTGCTACCTTTTGGCATGTACCTTTTGGCTATCGAATGTGATCCATACATCCACCGGTGTTTGTATGTAAAACCCTTATGCAATCTATGCTTCAAGTAGGATTAGACCGGTTAGATGGAGAACCCTAGGTAGTTTGCTTCCGATCCATGGATTGATACCTTGGGTCACCCCCGAGTGAAAAAGGCCACACGTGATCCGTACGCTTGCGGATCGAAATGCGACACATGTTTCAAACGTGAACAAGCCCTTTTTCTAGCGTTGTTGCTGGGGATTGGAACTCGAACCCTAGGGAGATCTATCTTTCTTTTGGACTAACCCTAATTTTATCATTGCATATATGCTTGTTTTCTTGTTTGTGTCCTTGAAAGCAGGTGAAAAGCTAGACACAAGACGTTCGATGAGTTCTCTACGTACACACCCCAATAAGATGATCGCAACATCAAGATTCGCTCTTTAGTGGTAGGTGCTAACTTTTATTAGTGGCCCATCATCCGCTATCGAGCCCACACCCTACACAAGAGCACGTGAACAAGGTAAGTCAGTGTGTAAATTAAAATTTTAACACTAATGTCTTGTGGAGATTATTTTGTTCAAGCAATAGGTATTGGAAGCAATCACGGTGCCCCAAAGATCACAAGATCAAGCACGTCAACATCTTCAAAGTTTCTGTTTGCATCAGTTTTTGCACAGCCCCATTGGAAGGACAATACGATATCTTTGGATATTTAGAAGCCCCACGAAGTTACGCTTCCAACAAGTCGAGATTCAAGTCTATCGGAGGATTCTACAAGCGGATATGGCCGAATCAGCGATGGTTGCACATCCTGAAAATGCAAGCAAAGCTGAAGTGAAACAGCCATAACTCCCTCATTTGGACTCCGATTAAGATGAATGAGTACCCGTTGAAAAAGTAATTTTATTAATTTTTAAATAGAGAAATATTTTTGTATATGTTATGTTATGTACACAGGGGAAAATCCATGAAGAAGAGGCAGCAACACGATGAGGACAAGACGGTGAAGATAAAACAACAACAACGAAGAGGAGCTTGGGGGATGCTTTCATTAGACCACACATGAAGTAATTCATAGGCTTAGAACAAAACAAAGACCCCTGGAGCATTAGCAAATGAAGGCATAAGTTGGCGACATCCGACGCAAGGAGATCTTTGGAGCAAACCACAAAGGCTTACACACAAAGGACAACATCCAATGGTGCGGACACTTTGGGCTCTCACACGAAGGCTCATGGAGTTACATGAAGACATTTAAGAGATGTGTGAGCCCATAAATGAAGAGGAGTGATACTACTCAAAGCAACCTTGATGACATGTGGCACAAAGGGAGAAATTGGGAAAAGTCTACGCGAGCCACCTCTGATCATCAAGGATTGTTCGCTTTCAACTCCGGAGGACCACTCACGATGAAAAGCTCGAAGGCTAAGGTACACATTAACCTCTCAAGATACTTTTGGTGATGATAATGTCCCTTTGATATTTTGATGTCCATCCAAAAGTATGATTCGATTCTATGCCTTGCACCCTTGATGATCATGTTGATAGGCTAGAATTTCTTGAGAATGATAAAGAGGCTATGTTGTGCTTTAACTTTGTTAATTTGCATACCTAATGAATCCATGCCTAATGAGAGCATTAGCGCAGAGCAAGAAACTTATGCTACCTTTAATCACAACATGCTTTGTTCATCCAATTTAAATTGTGGTTATGATTGCGTATGTTTATTTTACGTCTTGCAAATCTTGGACTTGCTTTGTGCTTGGTCAAGCTCATGACCTTAAAAGAGCGTGTGTCGGGGGAAAACCCAAGTTTCACTAACCATGCAGGTCATTAAACCTTAATCAAGAAGAGAGGAGCCATGCCCCAAAGAATTGCAAGCTCGTGCATCGCCTTCCCCGAACCTAGAGAGTGGATGTCGCTGTTTCCATCAGTTTTGAGCACCTGATCAGATATGTAGAAGAAGGCAAAAGTTGAAAACCATAAGCTCCATCAAGTGCCGATTCCAAAGCCTCCAAGATTGATGAATTTGAAGACCCGTACAAGGAGATATGGTAAAAACATTAGGCGCTGCGCAATCTGAAATCAGATTTGGACAGATTGCAGCGTTGGAGTAAAACGGGCGCATCTCACTCAATCGGAGTCTGTTGGGGGTGAATAAATACTTGATGGAAAGACAATTTCATGCACCACGCATCGGAGAAGTTGTTTGCTACATGGTCTGATCTGGACAGAGAGGAAAATTGTGAAAGGAGAGGCAGCCACGAAGAACAAAGAGAAGGAAGGGATGATGATGCAAGAGACGATCGGGCAAGCCTCTCATCAAGCAAAATGATCGTGTCAAGGATGGAGAGCGGATCAAAGCTGCATAGACACCTTCAAATATTTCATGAAGGACCATGGCTTCGTGACAACAAGAAGGTATGTAAGAAAGTCGAGCTCTAGGACTTTAAATGAAGCGCTTTGCGGGAGGCAACCCGTTTTCTTTTGCTTATATATATATATATATATATATATATATATATATATATATATGTAATATGACCGTCTACATTGTGCTCTTTATCTGAACGATCAAGTACCATTGTACCATTGCTCTAATAAATGCCACAACATCATGTTGTTTGTCCTAATTTCTATTGAGGGAGCACTTTGTTATTTGATCTTGGAAAGCTTGTAGACTCTTTTTGTGTGCCTATTAGTGTTCAGAGAGTCTTTTTCTTATGTATTTTTAGAGAGAAATATGAAGTTTACCACCCCTTTAATTCTAAACTTGTGGCTAATTAATCTAGGTTTAGATTTTCTTTTTAGACCTTCTCCACATCATGATCATGTTTATTTTTGTGCATATGCATTGCATCTTACCATTACCATTCTTTTTGCACTCCATACATGTTTTGTATATAGTTGGCTCGGTTGATGTCTACACTTAATGATGTATGCCTTCATATCCATGATAATGCTTCACGCATGGCTTTTTCCATTGCAATCTTGTGTAAACGTGGTGTTTAAACTTGTTTGCGGACCATCATCATTTAGTTTAATAAACCTTGCTAACTTCCATTTTTGCATTGGTTGGTCTATAAGCTTTGCAATGCGCTTTGTTTTTCTTATGCTATATGGAGTTATTGATCTCGGGATAGACAAGGTGTTTTAACCTTGGTTAATAAATCCTTCTGGGTATGGAAAGTTCAGCAACTTAGTTGTAAGCATGGTGCTTAGAACTAGGTGTAAACATTGTCTTTGTTTATATACCATCCTCTCATTCATATGCACACTTGCACACACGTACACCCATTAGGTTCTTAATTTTTCTTTCACTATATTAACTAGGCCACAAGTTAAGATCTTTGGGGATGTCTTTGGTTTGTTGGCATAGAGTCAGTATTCTCGACCATCACCTCGGGGGTACTTTGTGCTTTAAAATTGATTTGCAGGCATGGCGAATCACTCCCATGAGTTCGTAATAAAAGCGGAAATCAAGATCGTCAACACCTTCGAAATCCAGAAAGGAGCACTGCTGTTTTCATCAAGATTGAGCACATGTTCAGAGATGTACAAGAGAGAAAAATTGGATATTCAGGAGCTCCATCAAGTCATCTTTCCAACACATCAAGATTCAACATTTTAGGAGACCCGTGCAAAGAGTTACAACCAAATCATTGGGCATCGCACGTTCTGAAATCAGCTCGGGAGAACCTGCACTATCAAGATAAAAAGGGCGTAAACTCTTTCGTTCAGAGTCCAATTGGGATGAATGACCACTCGTTGGAAAGATAATTTCAAGAACTTTTTAGTGGAATAATATTTCATTACATGTTCTGTTCTGGAAGTTGAAGAAAAATTCGTGGAATTTGAAGCAGCGATAAAGGACAACATGGAAGGAGGTGAAGACTCGCGACAAAGGGGGAATGTTGAAGGACAATCAAGGCATGACGGTGATCTCCGCACATGGTGGTAAGACTTCAAGAATTACAAGATGGTTCATCATGTTGCATGCCTAGCAACATGCTAAGCATGGGGGAGGACTTGGTGGACATGAGAAGAACGCATGGAGTACAAGGATCACGGTTGCCATGGGATGCTAATTTTCTTCTTCCATGTTAAGCACAATGCTTAAGCATGGGGGAGGTCGCACTACACATCAAGCATCAAAGGACGGTAACAATTCCTCAACCCTCTTTTTGTCCTTGTCTTTCTATATGTCTGTACAAATGTATATGCTTTCCACAACCTTAGATGCAACCTTTGTAAATCTCTTTATAGAATAACATGGCTACTAGGAGTACAACCTAGATTTGGTTTTCAACAAATAATAATCACCATTACCTTGAGCTCACCATGATGATATCTTGTATGCTCTATCTTATGGATATATGATGATCGTTGCCACTTTGCTCATTCTTGTGCTTGGTTTGTAAATGATTAAGCTAGTGCTCTCTTTAATGCAAATCTGAAATTAATTTAAATACTAGCTTAATCCTTTGCGGAGGTCGTGATAAAGATGAGACCCATAGTTTTTTTCATGCTCTCGATTTTGGATGGGTTAAAGATGATTTATTCTAAAAAGTAATGCTAACCTTGTCATTAATACCTCTTGCATGTTGCTCTACCTATCCAAAGCCTTATATTTGATTGAGTGCAAAACCTTAGTGTACAAGATTTATTTTTGGGTACATTGATTCAAGGCTTGATTTCTCTGGCCCGAGAGTAAGAAGCTGGTCATTCCGTTTTTGCGTATCTTTCTTTATGCTAGCCTCTTCTATCAGTGCATTGTGAGTTTCCACAATGGGAATTTCGCAAACCTCGCCGCATATCCACCCACAAAACCCAAAAACATCTTTTTTGTGTTCACCTACTTGACCACAACCCAATAAATGAGTATGGATGAATATTTTGAGTAAGATTACAAGGAAGGTGCCGTCAAGTGAGCAAGACTTTGGGAGAATTCCAAAAGGATCCCTAGAAGATTTTCGAGTATCTCTCTCCAAGAAAATATGAGAACTTCAATTTCTACCTTGGCATATCTATCACCTCTTTTACCCGAGGATGAGCAAACGTTGAAGCATGGGGGGGGTTGCCAAGGAACTGCTAGTATAGTGTAAAGTTGAAGGGGAGTAATAAAAAAAAGTATGATAAAAGAAAAAAAGAAAAGAAGAGAAAAGTGATGAAAGAAAAAAATAAAGAAGAAAAAGTATGATGAGAAAAGAAAGAAAAGAAAAAAAAGAGAAGAAGTAATAATAATAAAGCTCCTCGGTTCTCTAGCTACATTTGGAAATTTCAAGAGGCTTCAAGATCAAGACCCATACTCATCTTTCCAACCATGTGCAATCTGATAACAAGGACTTTGTTTGGGCCTCGGGATCACTCTTTGCCATTTGCACATAGTTGACGCAAAAAACGGAATCAAGTTCTTCAACGGCAACACGTAACGGATCCCCGGGATGTAATAAGGCGTGACAACTGACCTGACCTGTTGATCGGCACGGAATGATAGGAAACGTTAGATATGGGTTAGATCGACTAGAGAACCGATGTGGGTCTTCAACAAGTAACAACCTGATCGGCCGATACAACTGTAGAGCGGATCGGCTTGCTGGAGCAGTCGAAGTGCAAGTATGGTCAAAACGGCTAGATCAGCCGATTTGATGACGTAGGCAAAGCGCGAGCAAAAGCAGAGCAAACTAAGCGCTACGAGACAACACTCGAACCAATCTAAATCAGCTGTATCATTGTGAATCGATGCAATAGCGAAGATAGCCGATATGATATGATCACAAGCTGGATAAATTTGTGATAAAAGCTAAATAAACAAGAAAAGACTTGCAAACCTAGCTGATATCGATAAATTGTGAATAAAACTAGGCGAAACCACAGTGATGCGCCCGGAGGTTAAAGCCTAGTTAATATTCGATAAAACGGTACTGACAAGCTTGTCGGAGGTTGATCGATACAGCCCGACGAGCTAGAAGAACAGCGTTTGAAGAAACAAGAAAATAAGAAGTAAAAAAGTGTGGCGAAGTCACCAACTTGAAAAAGTATAGGTTTTGTGTATATTTGTGTGTACAAACTTTCTCTGACCACGCAGGGACGCTATTTATGTCCTGAGGACAACTTGAGTCCTAGTCGATGACCACAATGTTTACTTGAATCTAGAGAAATAAAACTACCAAAAACATAACGATTCTCATAGGAATCGGACTCTCTAAACTGACCCGATGTCAACTTGATTGTTGACACGCCTCCGTCTTCCTTCCTTTGGCGTATTCTTTTTCTGCCACGTTTCTTCTCCATCAATCGGTTGATTCCAGATCGGCTGGTCACTTCTCCCCCTTTCTCCATTGGCTTTAAGGTCTTCTTGATGTTTTTCGGCTCTTCTCCGACAAGTGTCAAAAAACGGTGTCAACACATGCCCCCCAGTTTCGGAGTAAATATCCATTTGCTCCGAAATTCTCTCAATTTCGGGTTTTTTTTCCGGATATATTTCTTAAACTTTGAGTTTCTAGAGGCCATAAATATCACCCCCCTTAGCTGTTTTCTCTGCATGCGTTGCCCTTTTCCTGTCGTTTCATATCTCCCAAGTTGATTAGATCTGTGATTGATCTTTTTCGTCGTGATTGATGACTTCTGCTGATGATGGTCGTCATACCAATTCAGGTAATCTCTTTATTGACCTTCGTGAGCCGAAGTGGTTAACCAATCAATCATCTTTCTGAGGTCATCCATGATTTGGTCATAATACCCTAAAGATTTGCTGACATCTTAGGTATCACGACTCCTAAAGATCCTCAAAAAAGAATGGTGATTACTAGGAAGATCTTGATCAATGATTCGAAGAAGCTCAAAGTGTCCGCCGATGCTTCCGTTGGTGATGTATTTGTTGAAGCTGGATCTGGGGTTGGTATATCAGCTGATGCAATGATTGTGCAGATCCCTTTTTTCATTTCTTTTGATATATTCTACATTCCCTTATCCTTCTCCATTTGTAGTCTTCTGGATTGTTGAGCAAATTCTTTATCAGGACGAGGCAAGGGCTTCATCAGCGCAAGACATCATGCCAGAGTTAAGTAAAAAAACAAGCTGAAGAAAATCCAGCATCAGCCAATTCTCTTCAAGGATGGCAAACTGATGTTGACATAGAATCAGCTTCTTATAAAGAGCCTGCAGATGTTATCTTGATCGATGAAGATGAATCAGTCACATTGAAACCTGATTCAGTTGTAAGCATCTCATTTTCTTTTGTTAATCTCACCATGTATTTTCTTAATAATCCCCTCTTTTGACCTGCCTTTTGTTTTTCGTAGATCCAAAATGATCCCTCCATCAGCAGTTCTTCTCATGTACCATCTTCAAGTCCTGTTCGTGACAATGTTCAGGCACATCTTCGAGAGATGTCGCTTCTCCTCGATCAGAATATCAGTCAATTGGTTCAAGAAGCAGAACCAGTTATACAAATTTATAAGCAAATCAGAGGACAGTTGCCAACTGAAGTAAAGGATAGGCTCCACCCGGTTGCTTTCATAGAAAGTTATCAGCTTCATGTTGAACATGCACAACATCGTATGGAGGAGAGGATCCGTCAGGATCAGTTGATTTTGAATCGAGAAGTTCTTGATTCTCAGATGGCCGACTTGGGTAACAAGATACAGATTTTATCCTCTTCTCATCCTGAGATTGCTGCTACTGTAGACCGAATGAAGAGCAAACGAGTGGATCTTCTTGCGGAATTAAAGCAACTTGACGAAGATCTATCTTTGGAGGAGAAAAAACTATCAGATCTTCCAAACCTGATCAACAGTATGGAGCGTCAGAAAGACATTATTTTCAATAAAGCTCAAGGTATCAGCCGATTTCTAGTTCAGTTGACGCCGATCGTCAAAAAATAAAAAAAGTTGACCAGCTCTGTTTAGATGCTATCAACGCCATCCGTTCGCTAGGCATAACTTAAATCCCTTTGTTTATGTAGCTCTGGAACTAGCTTAAATATTGGCTAACTCCCAACGCTCTTCTTTTATTGCTTTGCTCTTCATTGTATTTCATCTCAAAAAATCGACCATCTGTATGATTTATGCATCTCTCCTGGATGATTATCCTTCCCAACAATATGTACTATTGATCCTTCTGAATCACAATAGATGAATGCTACCTATTAGCTTTCCAATGCTGGCCTGTTACTCAGAATTGTCTTGTCCTTTCTTCTTCTATAAAATACGCTCTCTTTGTCCAAAGGTCTCTCCAGAAGTCCACTAGAATCATAGCAAGTTTTAGCCGATGGTCCAAATCAGCTATCTCAAGTCTTTGGGAATGAGAGGTGTTTACTCTTAAAAGAGTTTTCAGGAAGAAAAAACTTTTACTTAGACTGACTTTGCTACTTGATGGTGCTATGAAGGTTGCAGTCTTCATCTGCGACTTTGGGAGGACATCAATACCAAAGTATGCTCTGCAATTTGTGGATGTGCATAATTTCCCAATTTGATGTATTAACGCTGGCCTCATTTTTTGGAAAATGCATCTCTGAACTAATGTCAGCCTCTTGAACACTGCGTCATTCACGGAGCATCTGTTCCTCTTTTGACCGGATCTGGCGCTTCTGTTCCTGTCTTCTACTCCCTTCTTCATCCTTATCTCTTTTTGGTGTTTGGGCTATAAATAGACCCTGCATCTGTTGAGGAGAAGTATACCTCTCAATCATGGCTCAAAATATAAGTCTGATAGATTGCCAACTTCTTCTCTTCATCTTTCTTCTCTCTTCTTATTTCTCGATGGCTAGAAGGATTCTTGTGAAGTAGTATGGGGTACGCTTCTCTCCCTGGCCTTATCTCGTGAAGCCAGGAGGTCCAACGGCTAGAAGAACCCTTGTGACGCGTCTTGGGTTCATCAGTTGGTGGAGGAGAGTTTGCGTGTAGTCCCTTTGGCATCAGGAAGAAGAACATGCCTATGTCTTGTTCACCGGCGAGTTGTGAGGAAAAGTCACAAAATTGTGATTTCTCTTGTTAACTTTGCACTTCCTTTTGCTTTTTAGTATTTGCTTCCCCTGTATACCTTCCTTCCTGGCAATCATGGATTGCCCAGTGATGATGAACGTAATCGGCTGATTTGTTGTCCTTGTCAGACTTTGTAATATCACCATGTACTGAAATATGAGAGAGAAATATATAAATATATATATATATATGCTCATATTTTTGTTCTAAGGGCGATTGTTATATCAGCCATTTATCCGAATCATAGATCAGCTATAAGTGTTTGAACACATTTGTATTTTTACAATTTTTTCCACTAAAGGTGATAACTCAGTATCGGCTATCTCCCAAAACCTAAATCGGTTAAGAAGCCAGAAGTAGTAATCGGTCAAGTAATTAATTCAATTTTTTCAAACTTTGTTTTGATCTTGACGAACATTGGCCTAGTCTTGTTGAAGTCCAATCAATCGGTCGATGCAACCTTTCTTTTATTTTTGAGAACCGATCGCCTGAATTGGCTGAAGCTCGAAGTCAGACATCTTGAGGAAATTTGTATCCCATACTTTCCATAATGTGCAGATCACTTTATCAAAATTCCAATGCGCATCGGCTGCTGCAATATGGAAAGAGGAATCGGCGTTGACTACTTCCACCGAATCTCTGATCCATTGGATCACGCATTGATGCATAGTAGATGGAATGTAGCAATTGGCGTGAATCCAATCTCTTCCAAGTAATAAATTGTATGATCCCTTCCCCTTGATGACGAAAAAGGTAGTTGGAAGGGTCTTGCTGCCATTTGTCAGATCCACACATATAGCCCCCATTGCGGATGATGAGTTTCCTTCGAAATCAAGTAGCATGATGTCGGTCTTGGTTAAGTCTTGCTCACTTTTCCCAAATCTTCGAAGCATTGAGTAGGGCATGAGATTGACCGATGCACCACCATCTACCAGGAGCCTTGTGACTGACTTTCCATTGACAAGTCCTTCGAGAAACAAAGCTTTCATATGCTAACGCTTTTCCTCATATGGTTTCTCAAAATTGGCCAGCATTGGATCCAAGGTTAACTGAGCCGATCCTAACTCCCCATCTGAACTTTCTTCATCTGAGTTGTCTTCAAGAGTCATGAACTCCTTGGGTACCATGAAGACCATGTTAACATCTATTACTAGTTGACATTCTCTCTTGTTATCAAGTTTGGGTTTAGGTTGCCAGATTTGAGATCAGACCTTATTCTTATCAAGTGCTTGCTTCTCGATCTCTTCTTGCTGTTCCAATTGTCGCAAGCGCTGGACCCTCCCCTTCTGAGACTTGGTCAAACCTTCTGGACACCACCTAGGTTGATGAACTTCGTGTTGGCTTCTATCCTCATATGTAGCTTTATGCCTTTCTGGATTCCTTGCCAATACGTCTTCATCAGAGACCCTGCTATCAGCCATATCCTCTAGCCAATTAGGTCGGCTATCTTGGTGCTTGGCCCCCAGCCGATCATGTATATTAGCTTAGCCCCCAAGACGAACATGCACGTTGGCCTTGCCCCCCAGCCGATCATGTACTGAGACACGTTGTTTGCGATGCTCTGGCTGATCTTGATTGGCGGGCCTTCTGTCCCTGTTATCGAAACAGGCCCTTTTGGAAGATTGTCCTTCAGAATAAAAACCATTGCACTCTGGACAATTATCCATTGTTGGAAGTTTAATCCCTTCTTCCCAACAATATCTGAAGAACGGGCATCTCTAGTGATTTGAATTGCGTCTTGCCCACTCTTCTCCTTCTCTGATCCTTTGTTGATGGCGTTGATACTTGCTCAGAAGAAATTGGGATTGAGCAAATCTCCTTGGTGCTTTTGAATTATTTTCTTCAAGTAGTCCTTTGCCTTTTGCTTCTTCTGTCGTTATCTGAGCCTTGGGATCAGTGACCTTTTTATTTTGAGCCGATTCAGATGTCAACCCTTTTGCTTGTGAAGTTGATTCCTTTAAAACTTCCACCATATTAGCAGGGAAAAGATGTTGATCAATCTTCATCAGCTTTCCTGACTTGGAAGGTGTCTCAAATTTAAGCTTCCCTTGATCTATTGCATTTTGAATCTGTTGACGAAACACCTTGCATTCGTCAGTATTATGGGATGTAGCATTATGTCACTTGCAGTACTTGATCTTCTTGAGCTCCTCAACACTTGGGATAGTATGATTCTGAGAGAGTTTAATCTGACGCTACTAAAGAAGGAGATCAAATATCTTATCAGCTTTAGTTATATCAAAACCAAACTTCTCAGGTTCCTTCCTGCCGAAGGGACATGCAATCGGCTTCCTGTTTGGCACCCACTCGGCTAGATTAATCTCAGTCTCTTCCTCTGAATCAGAATTCTCCACATAAGATATTTTCTTCTGATAATTCCTTCGAGGTTCATAAGGCCGTGAATATCTTTCATGACTTAGTCGGTGTACCAACTGGTTGATGCTTTCGAACTCCTGTGAAGCATACTTCTCTTTGATTGAAGGCAAGAGTCCTTGAAAAGCCAATTTTGCCAGTTGTTTGTCAGTCAAAGATAGGCTGAAGCACTTGTTCCTCATCTCTCTAAATCTCTGAATAAAATTTACCACCGACTCATCGTTCCTCTGCTTCAAGCTAGTCAGATTAGTAATTTTCATTTCATGTATTCCAAAGAAGAAATAACCATGGAACTTCTTCTCAAGATCTTCCCAACTTTGAATAGAATCAGCTGGTAGCGATGTAAACCAAGCAAAGGCTGGCCCTGATAGAGAGGATGAGAATAATCGAACTCTTAGTGCCTCATTTGATCCTGCATCTCCACATTGAATAATAAATCGGCTGATATGCTCGATGGTGGATGTGTCATCTTGACCAGTAAACTTGGTGAAGTCAGGCACTTTATATCTCTAAGGGAATGGAATTTGATCAAAATAAGCAGGGTATGGTGTGCGATACATGTTGGTTTGCTGCTTTGGCTTCAACCAAAAATGCTTTTGTATCAAATCTGTAATCTCAGCCATAAATTTCTTATTCTGATCAATCTGCTGGTTTCCTGCCGAAGGATTTGGCCGATTCTATATCATTCCAACAGTTCCTGGCTGTTCCTGCATGATTGGCTGTGAAGCCAAAGGTGTATGCAAAGCCATATATTGAGGAATCCCGCCTAAATGAGGTGTTCTATGTTGAGTTCCTTGCTGTATATGTTGCCTGTTTGGAGTACCTTGTATATGTTGTTCTGGCAACTGATATGGCGAATTCACAGGTTGAGCCATTTGATCCCATAACGCTGCCTGATACATGGCATTGTTGTATTGCTCTTGTAAATTCGCAGCATAGGTTCTAACTCCATAAGCTTCATCAGCTGGGCTCATCTGTTCTGGTGTCAATGGATGACTTATGATAGGTTGACCAGCTGCAGCTCCACTGGAAGTCATCTGTTGTGGAGATTTCCGCATGCTAGAATTCTCTTGAGCCGATTGAATAGGCTTGACCATGTGCATATGAAGCGACTGAATGTCATAATGCTGAGCTTTGAGATTCTTTGGTTCAATGAAAGCAAATTTGATTCCTTTGTCATGCTGCACTGTAGTTCCAATTAACTCTCCAAACCTTGCTGCATATAGACCAGTAGGAGTTTCTTCTCTCTTTTGAGTTGATTCAGTCGCAACACCCTTCCCACTTGTGTCTTTCTCTGAAAAAGTTGTTGGTGCATCAGGGATAACAGGTGCGTGACTCGGAGAACCTGAAGGATCAGCAATTCCCGTCGTGGTTGCTGACAAAATCGATGCTGTATGAGAAGCACCATCTGAAGTAGACTATCCCGGCTGAAAAGCTAATTTTTCATAACTAAATCTCACGGTAGCAACAGTTGGAATTGTTGTACCAGGTTGATAATACACTGGTCCTTTGTATCCACTTGCGAGTTCATCTCTGAGTACTTCTCTCACAGAATTATGCACTGTGCTGTGGAAAACAGAAGATTGATCAATCAGAGACTCGTGCATAGCTTTTGTCATCATATCATGCAGCTTCCTAGGATCGGCTTGTATTATCAACTCATGAGGTCTTGGAAGAGGAGTTTTCTTGATAGCTCCTTGCTTGGTTGAGCCGAAACTTCCCATCAATAGCTGACCACATTCCGCCATGCGCTCATCGAACTCAGCTTTATCTTCTTCACGAAGTTGTTCTAATGTGATAGCTTGGGTCTTGTCTGTACCAGCTTCTTTAGGAAGTTTTGGTCCTGACATTGTTGACTAATTCTTTGTGTCCCACCGGACGTGCCAAGATGTGTTGACGCAAAAAACAGAATCAAGTTCTTGATGTAACAAGGCATGCGAGCCGACCTGACCTGTTGATCGGCACAAAAAGATTGGAAATGTTAGATATGGGTTAGATCGGCTAGAGAACTGATGTGGGTCTTCAAAAAGTAACAGCCTGATCGGCCGATACAACTGTAGAGCGGATCAGCTAGCTGGAGCAGCCGAAGTGCAAGTATGCTCAAAACGGCTAGATCAGCCGATTTGATGATGTAGGCAAAGCGCGAGCAAAAGCAGAGCAAACTAAGCACTACGAGACAACACTCGAACCAATCTAAATCGGTTGTATCGTTGTGAATCAATGCAGTAGCGAAGATAGCCGATAAGATATGATCACGAGCTGGATAAATTGGTGATAAAAGTTAAATAAACAAGAAAAAACTTGCAAACCTAGCTGATATCGATAAATTGTGAATAAAACTAGACAAAACCACAACGATGCACCTGGAGGTTAAAGCCTAGTTAATATTTGATAAAACAGTACTAACAAGCTTGACGGAGGTCGATCGATGCAGCCCGACGAGCTAGAAGAATGTTGTTTGAAGAAACAAGAAAATAAGAAGTAAAAAAGGGTGGCGAAGTCACCGACTTGAAAAAGTAAAGGTTTTGCGTGTATTGGTGTGTACAAACTTTCTCCGACCACGCAGGCCCGCTATTTATGTCCTGAGGACAACTTGACTCCTAGTCGATGACGACAATGTTTACTTGAATCTAAAGAAATAAAACTACCAAAAACTTAACAATTCTCATTGGAATCGGACTCTCTAAACTGACTTTGACCCGATGTCAACTTGATTGTTGACCCGCCTCCGTCTTTCTTCCTTTGGCGTATTCTTCTTCTGCCACGTTTCTTCACCATCAGTCGGTTGATTCCAGATCGGCTGGTCGCTTCTCCCCTTTCTCCATTGGCATTGAGGTCTTCTTGATGTTTTTTCGGCTCTTCTCCGACATGTATCAAAAAACGGTGTCAACACACATGTCCACCTATTGTAAAGTATGTGTATTTTTCTCTCCCCCTCCTTGGAACATTATTTTTGCAATGACCTTTTTGACGAGTCTCGGTAAGTCCATGAGAAGCTTGTCTTGTTTTAATAATATCTCAACTATAATATATTGGTAGGACTAAACTTTCCCATAGCTCCACATAAAGCCTTCCACTTATATATTTTGAGAGGGGAAAGGAGTAGAACAAATAGGATTAAGAGACTTGATGAGATGAGAGTTCATGAGCAAGATGCAAGGAGGTTTAAATTTTTGAACTTGGTTTAGCTCTTTTTCTTCATCTTGCACTTCATTTCAAAATTTCTGAGATTCATTTAAAGTTTGAGGGCATGATTAGTTACTTGTGGGAAGAGCTTAAATAATATCTACCCTCCATAGAGATGAAAGCTAGTTACATTATGGAACTTTAACAAATGTAAACTTAGAGAGCATTATGTTTTCTCATGTATGAACAAGTGCAGGGTATGAACATTGAATGGCAACACCAATATCCATTAAAGGCTTACTCGAGGACGAGCAAGGTTTAAGCATGGGGGTATGTCGACGGTCGATTTCCGTCAACCAAGAGCACTTGTTACACTTTGGTTTGAGCTTTGAATTATAAGTAACCCGCCACTAGGCATACTAGTGATGTAACAAGTTCACACTTGCATATGGTTTTTGGAGTATAATGTTTACGTAGGATTTACACGCTTAAAGGAGCACTTCTGGGTAAAGTTCATCGAGCACTTTATGAGAAGATCACAAAGCCCGGCATAAGTCAAGACACGAAGTGAACATGACTCCAAATAACCCGAGGACCGAAGCGCGAAGCTGTGAAATTCTGAGGACCTGAACAGAAGATGTAGGAGTTCGCGCGCCAACTACCCTTATCTAAACCACATGGAAAACGACGTCAAGGACCCACATGAAGTTCGGCAAATATTCATGAAAACACGAGAAGTGTTGTGGAGCGAACCAGGGCCGAACCGGTCCGAAAAGGGTCCAGGCCGGACGGCGTACCCTGTTCCGGTGCCGGTTCGGCCTCCCCTTTGACCTAGACCCTCCTCGGTCTATTTATATCGCCTGCCTCTGACAACCGCCACATCCATTCATCAGAGAGCTGCCGAATCAAGGAATACACACCGAAGGAAGCCGTCGCCGCCGCGAGTCCTCGACGTTGCCTAGGAGATGGCTTAGGCTAGACCTTAGCCGCCATGGTTGGCCCTGCATGGTGAAGCCATGGTGGAGTTCCGGAGCCATGCCTTGGATTCATCAAGGCACATGTACTTTTGATGGTGAAATCAATCTAATCTTGCCTCTACTTTGATGCTTGCCTTCTCTCATTCATGTGTGTAGCTAGCATATGATCTTAGTAGGAATAGGTATAATCTAGGTCTTGCGGATACATCAAAGTGGTGCACGGACTTACAAGTAGTCGTTCAGCGTTGATTACCTTCCGTAGTGACAGTACGATATAGGGAAAGTGCCGAAAGAACGTGCAATGGATATCTCCTTATCATGGTATGAGGTTTAGGTTAGTTTATCACTTTGGCGTGTACCTTTTGGCTATCGAATGTGATCCATACATCCACCCGTGTTTGTATGTTAAACCCTTATGCAATCCATGCTTCAAGTAGGATTAGACCGATTAGATGGAGAACCCTAGGTAGTTTACTTCCAATCCACGAATTGATACCTTGGGTCACCCCCGAGTGAAAAAGGCCACACGTGATCCGTATGCTTGCGGATCGAAATGCGACACGTGTTTCAAATGTCAACACAGTGCTAGTGGCACTCAAGAAGCGCATCTTCGATAGGCTGAAAAATACGTGACACGCTGGCTCTGAGAGCTCCCTGTAGTAATCTGGGCACAGCGGACTGTTGGCGGTCAAATATGACACCCCTAAGGAACTTGTTACACTTTGGTTTCGGCTTTGATTTGGAACTAACCCACCACTAGGCATACTAATGATGTAACAAGTTCGACACGAGCATGTGTTTTTGGAGCTGTTTGTTTATGCAGGAAATCACGAGCTTAATGGATAAGTTTGCATCAAGTTCCGAAGGTGTTAAGCAAGAGGATCAAGGAGCTCCGTTCGTGTGCGAATACAAGATGAACTTACTTCCAAAGGTGGCAAGGACCAAGATGCAACCGCAAGATATTCCCGAGGACCAACACAAAAGACCGGAGTTCATGCGACAAGACCCTCTATCTTGATCGCGGGGATAACGACGTCCAAAGCCCACATGCGAAGGAGCAAAAGATTCAAGGGTCGAGAGAAGCCTGATCGCGAAAGATGGGCTCGAACCGAGCCAAAAAGTCCCTAGGCCGATCGGCCTGGCCCCTTTTTGTGGCGGTTTAGCCTCCCCTTTCTTGTGCGTGATGGTCATCCAACCCTAAGTCTATGCCTCCGCCGCCATTCGCCAGAAAGACCGATAAAAGCCCCCGAGGTCGACCACATCAAGGCATTCAACTTTCAGAGATTCAACCAAGGGAGAGAGCCACATATAGGAGAGAGGAGGATGCCCAGAAACCCTAGCAAGGTCCCATTGGCGCCGCCACAAGATCAAGAGCAAGGAGGAGATTGGATCTTCAAGGGAGAAAGCAAGGTAGAGAGCATCTTCCTCGTCGATCTTCATCTACTTTGGAGGATTCTACACCATGTCTCGTGCTTCAATGTGTAACATTATGGGGTAAAGTCCTTGTTTGTCCTTGGGGTTGAAGGGAGAGCTTGAGTTGTAATCACCAAATCTATGTTTCGGATCTATTTGCTATCATATTCGTGTTGATGGTGCTTTAATCTTAAAGGCCGGCTGGCTTGCTTAGGGGATGCATATCCTTTTGTTCTTTATTTGATTACCGTCGTGTAGTGATAGTACGCGGGAGGGAAAGTATATTGAACTAGGTTCACACCCTTAGCCTTGCATCCCTAGTTTACATCAACTTCTTGTGCACCTATCGTTCGATCATGGATTACCCTCGTGTAGTGACTAGTATGCGAGAGGGAAAGGATCGAACTCGGTGCACCCTTACCTTTGATAGTTTAGATCGGATGTTCTTGCTCGGTGGTTACATCTCTAAGTGATCCTAGATCCCTTGGACAAGCATTCTTAATATCTTGTGCTCTCTACGTTGATTTCTTTAACTTAGTTTAGATTAGTTCTTTGCTCATACACACTTCCTTCGATAAAGAGTTTTGAATCAACGAGATTAGTGCTTAGTTGAGCGTAGCAATCCACTTGTTCCACGGATTGATAAACCTTGGGGGATACTCTAATGGAACAGCTACAACCGGCCCGTGCGCTTGCGGATCGTAATTTGGCGCGTTATCTACCGTCAACACAGACACACCAAGTCATGCTACTGGTCAGTCTCCCTTCTTCCTAGTGTACAGATCAGAGACGGTACTTCCTACCGACCTGATGTTCGGCACACCAAGAGTTGAGGTGTTTGACAAGAACAAGGCTGAGGAGGTGCGCATCGAGAACATCGACAACATCGAGGAAGGACGACTTGCAGCAACCATCCAGGGAGCACGGTATGCCCAAGCTCTTAGGCGCTACCACGACAAGAATGTGCAAGGGAGAGCCTTTTGCGTTAGTGACCTCGTTCTCCGGAGGATCCAAAGCAAGAAGGACATGCACTAGCTATCGGCTCCATGGGAGGGGCCTTTCATAGTAAAGAAGTCAACAGGCCGGGTGCTTACCGGCTAATGCGGGAGAACGACACCGATGTGCCCAACTCTTGGAACATCGACCATCTACACCGCCTCTTCCCATAAAAGCTATGTATCTTTTCAATTTTCTGTACTTACACATGCTAGCAATCTGGGCAATGAACAAAAAATCTTGATATTTTGAGTTTTCTCACTTCGATACCCTGTTTGCATGATCAGACCCAAGTTCCAAATCTGAAACTTGGGGACTGCTTCTTTTTTCGGCAATGTTTATTTCTGTCAAAAATTAAAACACTCATCTAAACACGGATCCTAAGACTCATAAAGTACTCGGTAAAATACATCTTAAATCGTGGGCCGAGATCTTCGCCTAGCTAAGGTACTACGTGTGTACGAGAGTATGCCCTCTGCGCTAGGAAACTGAGGCCAACGGGACTACGGTTGCTCGTAACAGACTAACTACCGGAGAAATTAAAAGTACATGGATACCGTCAAAGTAAAGTGCCACTATTAAAACAAATGTCTTAAAAGTACGATGTCACATCAGTTCAAAAAAAATATTACAATTACTTATTTAATGTTTTTTCACCGCTGCAGCAGGAACCCACTCGGCTCATCCTCGTCAGGCATGACATACTCGGCGAGCTTCTCCGCCACGTCCTTCACCTCCTCTAGCAGCTCGTTGACCCGCGTGGACGACGTCCCACGAGCGAACCCGCCACGGAACAAGCCCACATCGAACTGTGGGATGTAAGAGCAGAAGACGGTGAGGCAGTGGCTGGTGCTTGCCAGACTGACCTCGCGAAGAAGCCCTTGGAAGCGAGAAGACGCCGCCTGGACTCGCTCCAGCAGAGACGGAGTGCGGACGGCGGGCTTGCCAAATTCCCGCACGGAGGAGGACTCGGCAAGTGGGGCCAGCTCGTCCTGTAGAGGGCCCAGAGCTTCACTGAGCACCCGAAACTAGCTCCTCTCGGACTCCACGCGAGCCTCCAGATTTGCGAATTGGGCGAATAGGTTCCGCCGCAAGTCTGTTCAACCGTCAGAAGGACTCGACAACACAAAGATACAAGAAAGGCAAAGGGGGAAGACAACTCACCAGCGAGCTCTTTCCTGGCCACAGCCCGCCCTCTGGTCGCCTGCTCCAAGGCTTTCCCTGTCGCATTCGCCCGAGCCCGGACAGTCTCAAGCTCCTGTTCAGCTTGGGCCCGAGCTATTTTCAATAATCAAATCAGATACAAACATTCGGAAGAATACATGGAGTAAGAGACAATAGACCTCTCTGGTGCTCCTCCGCTGCCTCACGAAGGGACGCGACGGTGGTCCCTGCAGCGGCCTCTGCAGCGGCTTTCTCCACGCAGGTACGCTCAGCGACGGCAACCGCAGCAGCTCTCTCCCGGCATAGCCCCTCGAGTTCCCGGTTGCTGCCATCCTGACGCGCAACACCTATTCCTCAAGGCGCAGCACCCGGTCGCGTAGCGTGACGACGTTGGACCTAACATCCTCCAGTAGCTTGCTCTTGCGAGCAGACGCAGCGGACATGGGCTGCATAACAAGATGATCAAGAAAATATACAATGAAGCAAAAAGGAGGATCCAAAGATGCAGTTACCCCTGCCAGCCGAGCAAACCTAGTAGCCAAGGTCACCAGCTCCTGCCGATTGTCCTCGTCGATGACCGGGTCGCCGAGCACCTCCTCCGCTTTGCTAGCGCACACCTGAGCAATCATACCAGGGCATGGCAGGCTCACGCGTGACGTGGGGAGCACTCGGTGGATCTCCTCAACCTCGGGGACTGCCACAGAGGCAGCACCCAAGGCCATGGACCCAGGGTCCCTACGCTGGGGATTGGCCGCCCGGGGGGTTGCGCTGGCGCCCGGCACAGCGCCGGAGTGCTCCGAAGCACTCGGCGGACGGGCCGCCGGACCGGTGTCTGCTGCGGGCACCTCACCCGCGACAGGGACAACTCTGGGCTCCCTGCAAACAAAAACAATTCCAACACCATGATCCTCAAACTACCGTCCAACGAACGACACCAGAACAAAACAATGACCTGCATAACAACTTACTCGGTGGACACACGCAGACGAGCGCGCTTGCGAAATCCAGAGGCAGAGGATGCAGGCCTCTTCGTCCCGACAACCGCCTTTGACGCCGGCTTGGGCGCACCCTGCGTCGTCACAGGGCGCATCGGGGCAGTCTGCGGCGAAGGGCGTGGCACGCCCGGACTCCGAGGAGCAGTTTCCGTTCGTTGAAGGGAAGGTAGAGGAGAAGGAAGAGAAGGTGGAGGAGAACGAGGAGAAGAAGGAAGACAAGGAGAAGCAGCCTTCGTACCGCTCGGGGCCTCCTTGGCGGCCTCCAGAGGGGTGTCGCCGGCCTCTAGAGGGGTCCAACTCCTCGTCGTCAGAGTCACCCGACAGCACCAGCTTGCGCCCGCGCGACGTCGGCTCATCAATCTTGAGCGAGCCGGGTGGCGCACTTCGCACCTCTGGCCGACTACTACCTTTGTGCTCCTTGCCCTTGCCAGCAGGATCGGTGCATTCGCCACCCGAAGGGGCCGCGGCTGCACATCGCCCAGGCTCCGGAGAAGCTGCGTGCCGGACCAGACTCGGCGCCACCACACCATCGCCACCAGCAGCGACATGGGTGTGGGCGATCTCTAACCTCTACAGCTCGCCTAGCCTGCCACCACGCCGCCACCCCAGCCAGCGTTCCCGGCAATGGCGAGCCAGAGAAAAAAGCCGCACGACCCTACAAATGATAATTTTGGTGCTCTTGTGGGGCTTCACCCAGAAAAACTACCATCCTTGGAGCTCTTCTTCCCCCAGCGAGTCTTCGAAGTCATGGCCCTCGCTGGGTGTTGGCGTTTCTTAACCTCAACGCTAGGCACCGTAATAGCGTGAGCGTGTAAGAGACTCCCGGGCACACTGACGAGTACGAATGAATCCGCAAGCGCACGGATACACCGTTGTAGCACTTCTCCCTAAGAGAATGAGTATTCCCACAGGGTATCGAATCCAAGGACAGGAGAGTTCTGGCTCAAGCCTAGCTGATGGTCTAAGGACACAACACTAATTGATAGGATAGGTAGAAAGGATCTGCCTGACCGAGCACAGAGTCTAGCACGGTCTCTCAGGTATAACACTCGCTTTGGGCGCCAACCCACCCTAGTTGTTTAAGGCTAGGCAATATGTTCTGGCAACGGGACCCTACTCGGTACACAGGCGCGGAGGGTTCCAAAGGGTCCAACAGGCTGTCACCACTGTGGCCTACCTCTATCGTTACGCGAATGTACTTGGTATTCGCAGGATAACCTATGGTCTAGACACCACGTCTACACCACTGACTACTACTATAGCCGGACACCGTCTGACGTCCCGATAGCCTGACTATAGCACTCCGTATAAATACAGAACTACGAATCCGCGAGGGAGATACTGGCACTAGCTCAAGGTATACTCTATCACTTATGCAAGATCATGAATGCACTTTGATCTAATTAGATAAATGCAGGAGCATCAACTTTACTCGAATAGACAAGCTAGCAAACAAGATGCAAACTTATGATCTAGTTCTACTAGATCGAAAGGGTTGTGTTCGAAGAACACAAGCCTCTAAATCAAGAACAAACGAAGAACACAAGAACAAAGCAACTAGGCATGCATAGAACTTTAGTCTAAATAGAAAATGTCGAAATACTCACTTTAGTCTAAATGAAGAACAAAGGCACCGCTAAGGATCGTTCTTGAGGAAGATGTCATGAACATGACATGGCCCCAAGCCTCCCACCTCACTTCCTAGCACAAATCCTATACAAAGAGCTCTCCTCTCCTAAAGAGAGAGGCTCCAAGACCAAAATGAAGAGGAGGAGGAGAAATGTGTTCCCAAGAATGAGGCCCCTCCCCTCCTATTTATAGAGGAGGAGGTGGCTTGCTCCGAGGCTCAAAGTGCCCCAAAACGCTCGGGATCGCAACAGGGGACCAATCAGGGTCTGCCACGTGGAGGGCTAGGATCAGCCGAACCAAGGTCGGTTCGCCCGATCCTGGGTTCGGCAGAAACCCTCAGGCCACGTGGTGCCTCATGCTTTCTCCTGGTGGCTGACTGGTGGGCCCTGAAGTCACTCCCTCGTGCATGCCAAGTTTCCCGACGGTTTTGAGGGATAAATGGGCCCTTGAATCCATGTGATGTCCACGTGGCGATACGTGATTCGTCGGGCTTGCCTCTCTTGGATTGATGACGTCAGTGATCTAGAGGAATCCTAGGTGGCATCCCCTCATTGGCTGAGCTTGAAGTACTTGGATCAAAGACTTGTGCTTTTACTCCTCTTTCTAGTGCTAATCACATGTATTTGCATAATCACCAACACTTGTGAAAATGATTAGTTTAAGCCCTATTCTAGTGTTGAAGATCATTTCTCATGCCAAAAGGTACATGTTGACGGGTATAAAATGAGTAGATAACAGCCGTCAACAAATACCGCCACACTCGACCTTTGCTCGTCCCGAGTGAAGGGAAGAACAAGATCAAGGTGAGACATGATATACATAGGTATGAAGCAAGCATAAGAGATATTCCGAACCATACATTGCACTTGTGAACTCTATGAAGTGTCTATCATGCTATCTTTGGTGGTTGAGGAATGGAACAGCCATGAATCAAATCACTCCTGCTCATCATGTTAAGCAACTTAGGGTTAGCTTTTGCAAGAGTTTTCTAAACAAACTTTTCTTAGCTCCTCATTTGATTCTCTCAGATCACTCAATGTGTATATGTCCTCACCAAGGCATTGCTGCCTTTCTTCATCCTACTTCTAATGATGGCTATATGTGGAGCTCAGGGTAGGATAAAGAGAAAGCATACTTGCATCACATATAGTGCAAAGTCAAAAACTGGATCTACAGAGAAAAGCAAATCATACCATTGTTGGTGTTTCTTAACCTCAACACTAGGCGCCGTGGTAGTGTGATCATGTAAGAAACTCCCGGGTACACTGACGAGTGTGAACGAATCTGCAAGCGCACGGATACACCGTTGTAGCACTTCTCCCTCGGAGTATGAGTATTCCCGTCGGGTTTCGTTCCTAGGACGGAGATTAACCAGAGAGGGTCTATCCAAGGACACCAGCTTCCGCTGGGGTAGGTAGGGATATGAGAACCACTTTCTTAAGGGACTTAACTCCCCGTGGGGTACCAGCCCATCCTAACTTTTTAGGGAGAGGCCAATGTACTGGCAACGGGGCCCAACTCGGTACGCAGGCGCGGAGGGTTCCAAAGGGTCCCACAGGCTGTCACCAATGCGGCCTACCTCTATCATTACGCGAACGCACGTGGTCTTCGCAGGATAACCAGAGCCCAGACACCACGTCTGCACCCCAGATAACTACTATAGTGCAGTTACATCTGTCGACCCGCTAACAATACTATAGCAACCCATATAAATACGAAACCATGAACTAGAGAGAGAACGGATCAAATCATACTAGTCATCGAGCTACGAAGCAGAAAGAAAGCTATGGATGCAAACAAACGAGATACATCAGACCTACTCAGCTAAACAGGATCAGAGCATGCAAACAGGTATATGAACTACTGGACTAGCTCTAAAGGATCAAAGCCTTGTGTCACGAAGAACACAAGCCTCTAACTTATGAACGAGCTAAGAACACAAGAACAAATCAAGCATGCATGATGTCCACTATAGTCTAAATAAGAAATGTTGAAATACTCACTTTGGTCTAAATGAGGAATGAGCATCCACGAGGACATCAACTCACTCCTCACCCCTACTCTACCTCTCAACTAATCCTAGTCTAGATCTCACCTCAACACCATTCTACCACATAGAGGTGAGAATCACCTCATATGGGCAGAATTAGACAGAGGCAGAGAGAGCTACACAAGAGACAAGTGGAACTTGAGAGCTTGGTGGTGTGTGTGAAATGAGGCCCCTCCCCTTCTATTTATAGGCAAGGGAGTGGCTTGCTCCGAGGCTCCAAGTGCTCCAAAACACCCCGGGATGCAGCCAAGGACCAATGGGAGAGCAACACGTGGAAGGAGGAGATCAGCCGACCCTAGGTCGGTTCGGCTGATCCTAGGGTTGGCCGAAGCTCCCAGCCGACCATCTGGCCCGTGCTTCCTCTAGCTCGCTTTCATGTGGGCCCTAGTGCCCCTCCTCCGTGTATGGCATGTTTCCTGGCGATTTAGTTGGCAAAGTGGGCCCATGGATCCATGTGATGCTGACGTGCCAGTGTATGATTCGTCGAGAGTTCTTCACATGGATTGGTGACATCATGGATCCAGGAGAATCCATGTGGCAGCCCCCTGATTGGCCAGCATTTGAGTGCCTTAGATTGGAGTGGAGTGAATGTGCATGGATTCCTCTCATTTCTTATGCCAAATACCTACATTCGAATAGACATCGACACTGGTGGAATGTATTAGTTTAAGCTCCTATTCTAGTGTGGATGTGCAATTCATGCTTCAAATTGCAGGAGTTGATGGCCATAAAAATGTTACTTAACAGCCGTCAACAACACCCCCACACTTGACCTTTGCTCGTCCCAAGTGAAGGGGAAACAAAGCCAAGTGGGTCATGAATACCAATGAGTAAGACAAACATAAGAGATATTCCAAGTCATACCTTGCTCCTGTGAACCTCTGTGGAGTGGCTATCATGTCTCCTTGGGTGATTGAAAAGTAGAACAATTGTGAATCAAGTCACTTGTGCACCTGATGATAAACACCTTGGGGTTTTGCAAAGGTTTTCATAAACAAAACTCTTGGTGGCTTCCTCATTTGATTCTCTCAGATCGCTCAATGTGTATATGTCCTCACCAAGGCATTTGCCTTTCTTCATCCTACTTCTAATGATGGCTATATGTGGAGCTCAGGGTAGGATAAAGAGAAAACATACTTGCATCACATATATGGCAAAGTCAAAAACCGGATGCACAGAGAAAATGAAATCATACCATCAGATCAAGATGTGCACCACTATGGCTATGGTGGGTATGGTAAGGTGGATACTAGACCCAGAATGGGTCCTAGATATTACCATTCATATATGATGAAAATTATGGGTTGATGGTAACGTGGAAACTAGCCCCAGAATGGACACTAGTTATTACCATCAAGATTATGGAACTCCCTTTTTTGCATGACCATCTCTCTCCTTTTTCTCCTTTTACTTTGGACATGGGCTATCCTTTCTTTCTCTTCTTTTTTTTCATCAACATGCTTTGAGCATGTGTATTTATGCAAATTTTTTTCATAGCCCATGTCTCTTTTTGAAGGATACTCATAGAGAGAGAGGTCACATCACATATGGAGCTTTTATTTTTGTGGAATGGATGAATGATACAATGCTAACTTCCAGTGTAGAAGCATAGCAAGGGGAAGTAGGTGGGGTGCACATGAATCTTGATCATGAAAGTAATGAAAGAATTCTCACAAGGGTCACAGAATATGACAAGGCTCAATGTAATAACAAGCAGCATATGAGTCTAAGGTTTCAACTACGAAGATCATATGGCTCTAATGGGACAGAGGCATATCAAAGAGGAGCCTTTACAAGAGGTTTTGAATTTTTCAATAAATAACCCAAGAGAGTTAGTCATCAGAGCAACAGATCATATCATCCAGCCATATCATACTTGTCAATTACTTAGGTGAACATGCTTGTCCTTAAGAAGGTTATGGTTCACAAGCATCAGGCAGGTAACAAGGAATAAAACATATGTGAGTCTACTCAGGCATCAGGCGAGCTGGGTGATCTTTAGCATCATCATTCGTGTTTTAGTTTAGAGATAGACAGATATAGCTTATAAAACTCAGGAATGAAAGAGAGTGAGATGTCGAGATGCAGACCGGCGCTATGCATGGGAGTTGAACCGTGAGAGGCTCTCCACAGGAGTGAACTCATGCGGGTCTCGTTCAGGTTCTTTGTAGGTGATCGATCAGCTAGCGCGGAGTGCTCATAGCGGGTACGCGCGAAAATGTTGTGCCTGCATTGGGAGAGACGTTGCTCTTCCCCCACACTGTCTCGAACCTAGATGTCCTCTAAATCAAAAGACCAAAGTAATGACACAAGGGTGGTTAAACTGGGTTACATGACCGGTGAGCCACTTTATTCAAATCCAAAAGTTCTAGAAATAAAATGATTAGGCGCTTACACACATGGAAAGAAATAAATGAAATGAAGGGAAATAAAGGGAAACAAACCTAGACCTAGACTAGCGCCTAATAGACTAAAGTTGGGGCTAATCCCCACTACTCAGCGTCATAGAGGGCCGCATGCCCTGTAGCCGAAAACAGCCTCCTCATCTTCGCACAGAGGCCGCGGCGAAGGTCGCGTATGTCGTCTCTCAGCTCGGCAAGGTCCAACTTCTGCTCTGAGTAAGCAGCCCTGAGCTTCTCATTACTGGCCTCCAGTTCCTTCATCAGCTGGGTCAGCTTGACCACTGAGGAGAGCTTAGGGAGCTGCTCGGTTGCCCGAGTCCTCTCCCGGGACCTCCAAGTGTAGGGCGGCGGTGGCAAGCCGTCGTCCAGGCCAAGGTCTTCATCCTCTTCTGGCAGGATTGGAGCTAGGCTTGCCTCAGGGGTCTTCTCCTTGGTCAGTGCCGACTTCATGGTCACCGGCAGCTACGGTGAAGGAGCGGACTGCACTGAGCTCGTCTGCCCTCCAGCTAGCGACGATCCAAGTGCGCTAGGTGGAGCGAACGGCAAACCCTTGGGGCGACGTGGTTGGCCTGCCGTAGGGGCTGGCCGCTCGTCTCATGTGCCTCTTCCCAGGCGAGGCAGAGCGCCTAGACGGCGGCGTGCCTGGAATCCTCCTGCCCGGCGGGATGGTGGCGAGCGGAGGAACATCTAGGACTCCGGCCACCATCGCAAGGTCCGCAGCGGGGGCGGCAACAATGGAGGGGTTGCTTCCTGCCCCGGGACCGGTGGACGAGGTGGAGCTGTCGAAGGGGACGTCACTCCTCCCAGCCATGGGTGCGGTGATGAGCTGAGGATGGTGAGGTGGAGGAGATGGATTCTCCGCGATGTGAAAACTCGTCGGGCGGCAGGGAGAAGGTTTCTAGAGGAGAATGAGACGCACACGCGAAAGAATAAGGGAGGCGGTGTCACCAGGGTTTCGGCCGAACCTGGGTTCGGCCGGCCCTAGGTGGGCCCCTCTGGCCTTCCCCTCCTCGTGTGGGCTCAAACAGGTCTCAGGATCAAAGGCCCAGGTGGATTCCCGAGATGGAAAGGTTGGCTTAGGCTTAAGGCTAGGATAAGGTTGAGGTTGAGTAATCAACCTCTACTATATAATAACTTTGGCCAAGCGATAATATAACCATAGAAAATCTGGGGGAGCTCACCTTGACAACATACCTGGTTTGTCAAAAGTGTAGGAACTTTTGATGGGGATCATGAAGCGCTTACCGTGTCGCCACAATGGTGTTGCCTTCCTGTGGTCCTTTGCTTACTCCTTTTATCTTGGCAATTTCTTTCTCCTGCATAATCAATATCCACAAGATACCCGAAGGATAATTCTTCTTGGGGAAACGAGATGAGTCCCAAGAGTACTCAGGGTGTGGGTGTCTTGCGATCTCCTATCTCACTCATGACCACCTCCCTTGCAGATACGGTGATATGTGATGATAAGCTCTGATCTGCAAGGTTAGCACATATACGAACTCGATCCCAAAAGATATATCGAAGCCAAAAGCAAACATGATCATCCCAGAGATGCCGAGGCATCCCTGAGGTGGTCACGGGACTCGAGAACTATAGCACTAGTGTCTCAGAACTCGGAGATGAAAAGATCGAGCACTGAGGTTAGTGCTTCATCAACAGGTACCGATCTCCGAGTGAACTCAAGCTCAGAAAGACACTCGGCCTCAAAAGGGGATAGAACATGGACTTCCAAAGGCCGGTGTATGATCAGGAACTAGAGTTCGGATGAAGAACGAGATTTAACTCGCTCTTGCCTTAGGCAGAGGGTCTGATGTTTTCATCAGAATGATGGAAACATCCCGAGGTCTAGCTTAAGCTTCCAATGGGAGGTTGTAGGAAAGCTGGAAAGTGCAACTCCCATTGGGCATCAATCAAGTCAGGCATAAGGTATGAAGTTTAAGCTTCCCCTGACTGATCAGCATCGATCGATGGGCTTAAGATAAGAAGTGAATGCACTCCAGTCGATTGGTAAATGATCGTGCTCTTCGGTCTGATAAATGAATCCAATGGATTATGAAGCAGAGACCGATGTCTTGGTTTATACGAAACTTTAGTGCAAGGCACTTCCGCTCAAACCTCAACGTAGAAACACGATAAATCCCTCATACTATCCTTAGGAGATAGTAGTTTAGGATCGAACAGGCCATCCTGGCTGGGATTGACTTTTCCTTCCGAACCACTCCCCCCATCCTCCCGCGAGACAAAGTCTCGGGGAGAAGGTCTAAGAAGATGCACTAGAGGGGAACCCAAGGGTAGACCTCGCGCCCCGAAATCTTTCCCTTAGACTCCTGCTATTCAGGAATGACATCTTCAGCCAGAGCTTAGAGAGAGTGGATATGAAGTCTCAGGCTTGACTGATGATGGATCTAGGTGGCTCAACATCTCCTCTGGTGGGTACCTCATTGATCGGGATGCAAGGGGAGCTGAAATCCCGGAGATTCTCCATGATCTATTTTGCCTCGACAGCATCTAGGTGCACAAAGGATCCTCCGGAGAGAGCATTAAGCCTCATGGCATCATCCTTCCGCAATCCAAACCAGAAGTGCTGGAGCAACATCCAATCGGGAATGTAGAGGACTGGGCAATCTTCCACCGTAGAGGCGAAACGATGCCATGCCATTCCTAGTGATTCCTCCTCACATTGCTTGAAACAGAGAATCTTAGTCCTTAGCGAGATGACACGTCGTATCGGGAAGAATTGGGAGCAGAATGCCGCTCTCAAACTTTCCCAAGTAAGGTAGTTTCTACCAAAACAACAGTGCCAATCCTGTGCTTTCCCGGAGAGGGATAGCGAGAAAAACTCTCTTTTCCGAGCATCTGGTGATTCTCCGGTTTTACCCCGAGTTTCAATTAGAAGCTCATAGTCTCTCACATGATCAAAGGGGTTCTCATGACTTAACCTCGAGAAGGATAGGTCCTGAATTAGCTTCATGAGAGAGGGGTGAATCCGACAACCAGATGTGAGAACGAGTCTTGACAAAGATGTCTCTGAGGGTTCACTCCTCAAAGGTGGAAGGTGTTTATGAGGATAACCTTCCATGGGTAGCGGGGGTAGAGGTAGAGGTAAATAAAACAAAAAGGGTATCTCAAAGGGTAACGGGGGTGAAGGTAGAAGAAAAAAAAAGATAAAGATAAATACAAGGATAGACGGGCTTGAAGGTTAACAACAGCCGTCCCCGGCAACGGCGCCAGAAATGCTTGTTGGCGTTTCTTAACCTCAACACTAGGCGCCGTGGTAGCATGAGCGTGTAAGAAACTCCTGGGTACACTGACGAGTGCGAACGAATCCGCAAGCGCACGGATACACCGTTGTAGCACTTCTCCCTCGGAGAATGAGTATTCCCGACGAGTTTCGTTCCTAGGATGGAGATTAACCAGAGAGGGTCTATCCAAAGACACCAGCTTCCGCTAGGGTAGGTAGGGATATGAGAAGCACTTTCTTAAGGGACATAACTCTTAAGATGGATCTGTCCGCTATTAGTCCTCCCCGTGGGGCGCCAGCCCATCCTAACTTTTTAGGGAGAGGCCAATGTACTGGCAACAGGGCCCAACTCAGTACGTAGGCGCGGAGGGTTCCAAAGGGTCCAACAGGCTGTCACCAATGCGGCCTACCTCTATCGTTACGCGAACGCACGTGGTCTTCGCAGGATAACCAGAGCCCAGACACCATGTCTGCACCACAGATAACTACTATAGCGCGGTTACGTCTGTCGACCCGCTAACAACACAATAGAAACCCATATAAATATGGAACAATGAACTAGAGAGAGAACAGATCAAATCATACTAGTCATCGAGCTATGGAGCAGAAAGAAAGCTATGGATGCAAACAAACGAGATACATCAGACTTACTTAGCTAAACAGGATCAGAGCATGCAAACAGGTATATGAACTACTGGACTAGCTCTAAAGGATCGAAGTCTTGTGTCACGAAGAACACAAGCCTCTAACTTATGAACGAGCTAAGAACACAAGAACAAATCAAGCATGCATGATGTCCACTATAGTCTAAATAAGAAATGCTGAAATACTCACTTTGGTCTAAATGAAGAACGAGCATCCACGAGGACATCAACTCACTCCTCACCCCTACTCTACCTCTCAACTAATCCTAGTCTAGATCTCTCCTCGACACCATTCTACCACATAGAGGTGAGAATCACCTCACATGGGCAGAATTAGAGAGAGGGAGAGAGAGCTACACAAGAGAGAAGTGGAACTTGAGAGCTTGGTGGTGTGTGTGAAATGAGGCCGCTCCCCTTCTATTTATAGGCAAGGGAGTGGCTTGCTCCGAGGCTCCAAGTGCTCCAAAACACCCCGAGATGCAGCCAAGGACCAATGGGAGAGCAAGACGTGGAAGGAGGAGATCAGCCGACCCTAGGTCGGTTCGGCCGATCCTAGGGTCGACCGAAGCTCCAGGCCGGCCATCTGACCCGTGCTTCCTCTGGCTCGCTTCCATGTGGGCCCTAGTGCCCGTCCTCCGTGCATGGCATGTTTCCTAGCGATTTAGTTGGCAAAGTAGGCCTATGGATCCATGTGATGCTGACGTGGCAGTGTATGATTCGTCGAGAGTTCTTCACATGGATTGGTGACATCATGGATTCAGGAGAATCCATGTGGCAGCCCCTGATTGGCCAGCATTTGAGTGCCTTGGAATGTAGTGGAGTGACTGTGCATGGATTCCTCTCATTTCATATGCTAAATACCTGCATTCAAATAGACATCGACACTGGTGGAAAGTATTAGTTTATGATCCTATTCTTGTGTGGATGTGCAATTCATGCTTGAAATTGCAGGAGTTGACGGCCATAAAAATGGTACTTAACAGCCGTCAACAACCATCAGATCAAGATGTGCACCGGTATGGCTATGGGAGTATGGTAAGGTGGATACTAGGCTCGGAATGGGTGCTAGATATTACCATCAAGATTATGGAACTCCTTTTTGCATGACCATCTCTCTCCTTTTATTTTGGACATGGGCTATCCTTTCTCTTTCTTTTTTTCATCATCATGCTTTGAGCATGTGTCTTCATTTTTTTTCATAGCCCATGTCTTTTTTTGAAGGATACTTTTAGAGAGAGAGGTCACACCACATAAGGAGCTTTTATTTTCAAATGGATGAATGATACAATGCTAACTTCCAGTGTAGAAGCATAGCAAGGGGAAATAGGTGGGGTGCACATGAATCTTGATAATGAGAGTAATGAAAAGAATTCTCACAAGGGTCACAGAATTTGACAAAGCTCAATGCAATAACAAGCAGCATATGAGTGTAAGGTTTTCAACTATGAATATCATATGGCTCTGGTAGGACGGTGGCATATCAAAGATTAGCTTTGCAAAGGGTTTTCAGTTTTTCAAATAAAATTCCCAAGCACTCAAACATTTAGAGCGAAGATCATATCATCGAACCATATCACAAACGCCAACTACTTAGATAAGCATGAGTTCCCTAATGATATTGGTTCACAAGCAACAAGATGATAAGTAAGGAATAAAGCATATGCAAGCCAACCACAGGAATCATGTAGAGCAAGAGAAGCACAATACTTTGAGTTTGATATGAAGGATAGGAATTGAGATTCAATCAACCTCATCGATAAAGGAGAGTGAGATAGAGGGTGCACATACCATTGCTTCTGAAGGATAAGAGCTCAAGGGAGACCAGTGGTGATTCGGCTAACCATAAGGCAGCCGGCTCACTCTGGTTTACCTTGCTCTTGTCATGAAGGTGTAGTCGATGTTGTGCAGCGCCTATGTGGGAGTTCTCTAGTGGATATGTCGATGATGAGCTTGAGAGAACTCCCCCACACTGGTGGTTGAATCTGGTGCTGTTCTTCAAACAAAAAGATGGGAACAAAAGGTGGACTCTACTGGTTTGAGAACCGTAGAGCCTTTATTCAAATTCAAATGTTTTTGGTTTTTTTATTGTCACCATGTCATTTACTCAAGAAGGGTTAGATCAAGATTGCATTCCATAAACAAAGGGGACTATACTTAACTTGGACCTTTGAAAGGTCAGATGTACCACCTTTGCATGTTGTGCAACATGACACCTCAACTTACCTTCCCATTTGAATTTAGCTCAATGACTTACCCATTCAAATTTGACAATTTTTCTATAGGGGTTAGTCAGCATATATGCAACCAAGATCTATGAAATATATAACTCCAAGGTTCATCAATCAAAACTTGACGCCATGTCTTGTTTTGACTGAAGAAGACAATTTTAACCTAAGCACCATGCTTAATTTAAAACAGCCTATGAACCTATGTTGCAACATACATTCAAACCAGAGCATAAGAACAAAGATAAAGGAAGCATGAAAGTATGATCAAGCTATTACCAAAAGGAACATAAGCATGAGCATATGACGGTGAACCTCGGGCAACCTCCCAGAAGGGTTTTGTTTAATGTCAAAAGCAGGACTTACCTAGCTAGTGGGCAAGATGCAAGAGCTAACATCATTTCCACACTAGGATAAGATTTGGTAGAGGAGGAACTTTACTCAGGATGCTCACATACCTCCCCCACACTGAAGTTTGCATTGCTAGGCAACAAAACACAAGTGTTTGGTGATCAAGCTTCCTTTTGTAAATGTTCCCTTACAAAGGCTTATCTAGGTGTTGCAGCTGATGTGGCTCACATGTCCGTAGGCATCACTGTCCATCCTTCTTTTCAATCTCCACCTGAAAGGTTAGTGACCAAAAATACCCGAAGGACAACTTATCCTAAAAACATGTTCTTGCTTTTATTCGAAAAGGGAAATAAAACCAATGCTAATCCAGGCTATCTCCTGGTCGTGCTTTGTTTATTTAAGGTCATAAGCTCGACCATGGGAACTTCATCTTGAAGCTATCATTGGTGGTGTCATTCCCGTCTCACCACAAATCCTTGATGTATCAGTGAAGCTTTAGCTGCAAGGTTAGTGCCACAGTGCACACACGAAATCTAATATGCTTATGATAGACATATACATCTACAACCAACCTTCTGAACTTTCTACAAAAGAGGACCATAAGGTGATTGCAGCCCTCATGCGTACTTAGCACACTAAGTAGGTCTGACTCTAGAGGGACATGATGCGAGCATGGTCTGTATGGTGACTCAAGAATGAAGCTACCATGCTCGTGCGTGGAATTCTTTCCTCCGGACTCCAGAGTCAGTGCCTTGAAAGGTTCCATGGCCCATGAATTCTCCATCTCAAGAGAGTCATTGTGGAAGCTCGATGTTGACTCTCGATCATGATCGAAAGCAACATGATACGGGCCATCGGGAAAAGGCTGAAACTCGATCGAGAATGGTGACGATCGTTCGCCTTCACAAAGGTGAAGAGTCTCCCGAGCTATCCTCATGAGGGTTATAACATTCTACAACCTTAATGAGAATGGGCTCGGATGATGCAAATGGAGATGTATGCATCATCTCCTCGAGTAGGTTTTGTTGGAGAAGAGGCTTCGCCATAGGATGTCCCTGACAAGGGGTAGAAGTGGCAGAAGCGACTCCCCTAAGCTTATCATCTAGGCTCTCTAAAGATGTATCAAAGAGCTGCTCTAAAGGGGAGCCTAGGAGGAGCTTGAGATCAAGGACATTGAAGATGTGAAAGTCTAAGCTAGCCTCGAACCCATCTATGATAAGCGGCACGGCACTTGCAATCCACCGACATTCAAGAACGCGTCCAACAGGACAAGTTTTGAGAGCATGTCAGATGATGCTAGCGGGACTCTACCCAAAAGAGTTTCTGCTACATGCCATGGCAAAATGTTAACCTCTATGATGGGGTTACAATGGGCCTCTACGACAGTGCCTCTAATAGAGCAAGGGACGACCAGAGAAGGTTAACTATTATAAATTGCTTCGGAAAATCGTCACTCCCCCTGACCATTCCTCCCTCATGGCCTCCTCAGGATATGCTTCGTCAGGAGGATCAGGAGGTAGAGGTGGCATCACAGGCCTAAGGGAAGGTTCTATCGAAAGATATCTAGAATGATCGGTATGAACAGAATGAGGTTCCTACCCTAATTGGGCATCGAAAGAATTCGAGGTGTCTGAAGGATTTCTAGATGGGTCATCCTCGACACTACAACGACTGGAACATATGACAACACGTTCAAACCGTCGCAGCATGGGGGTTTTGGTCGCGATATGGGTCGTGTAGCGACTATTCGACTCCGTCGCCAGGTGTCGCAATAAAACCGGTCGCAATAGGTTTTTGCGACGCCTCACAATTCACGTCGCTATTATGGTCTATTGTTGCGACGGCGCCTGGCATAGCAATTGGTTCAAATCGCAACGACTTGTGTCATTGTGATATGGGCTTTTGCAACGCAATGCGTCATTGCGATAGTGGTATTTGCGACCACTCTGGTCAGTTGCAAACAAGCGCTATTACGATCAAATCATTGTGTCGCAATACGACACCTGTGCTGTTGCAATAGCAATGGAGGATATCACAGCGCACGCGTAGCCGTCGCCATATGTTTGAACCAAATCGCTACACTAAATGCTGTCGCTATACATGAAGAGGGTCACGCAATGAACCATGGGTCATCGTGGTATGCCTGAACAAAATAGCAACGCTCGGTGTCGTCGCTATACACGAAGAGGGTCACACTACCAGATATGGTTCGTCGCCATATAATTGAACTAATTCACCACGCTAACTACCGTCGCTAGACAGGTTGGTGGTCAGGCAACCAAGTACATGTCGTCGCTATATTCCTGAACCAAATCGCAACGCGAATGACCAATTGCTATACACGTTGATGGTGACACAACCAAAGATGTGTCGTCGCCATATTCTTGAACCAAATCGCAACGCGAACGACTAGTTGCTATACACGTTGATGGTGACACAACCAAAGATTTGTCGTGGCCATATTCTTGAACCAAATCGCAACCCTAACTACCGTTGCTATACACGTTGATGGTCACGCAACCAAAGATGTGGTGCGTCGCCATATTCGGGGACAAAATCGCAACGCCAATTGCCATCGCTATAGAAGAAGAGGGTCACGCAAGCAAAGATGGGTCGTCGCCATTTTGTCGACCCAAAGCGTAACGCTACTTAACGTCGCTATATGCGTAGGGGCATCCCAACAAAGTTTGTGTCGACACTATATCCTCAAATGATAGCGCATCAGATCAATCTTTGGTCTCCATATGCATATGGTATGTCACAACGAACTATATGGTTCGTCGCTATTTGTGTAGAGGATAGCGCAACGAAATTTTAGTCGCCAGGCTACACGCTGGATGCCCGGCGTCGCCAAATTTCATGCAACAAAATTTTCAAAACATAAACTCATGCAACCCATGTACAAACAAATCAATAATGAAATCGATCCTTTATTCATGACCAGCATTCATCATATATTTCAAAGTAAGAACTCTTGTCCATCGATCACAGTAAAAAAATTTGTAAAGAATCTATATTGTTCTTACGCACTACTACAATCTGGATATCACTCCTACACTTGCATTGATCATCAATTTTTAGGTTGGAGTGGAAGTTTCTTATTGGTAGGTTTGTTATTGATGGTAGGTGGGACTCTGTTTGCCGTTCTTGAGATTCTTTTCACCACCGGACCATCTTCCATGCCATCCTGAATGTAAATGAATTAGAGAATTTCAGCATATGAACTGGAAGTGGAAAATATTAATGGCATTATGAGAGGACAATTCCAGACACAGATCTATCCAGGGCATGCAAAAGCTTGATAGCTTGATCATGATCCATGTATGGGAGCACTGTCACATTGGCCCTCATGTTGTTGACTATGCTAGTGAAGCACTGAAACATAGCATCGGTCGACTCACCGGGGAGATGAGTGAGGTTCTTGTACTCTCTCCGGTAAGTGGAAAACAAATGGGCTTGCACTTGGGCATTGCCAACATGAGCGTTTCTCAACTTGAGCCAAATCTTTCCGGCCACATTCTCTCTGTACACTTGTTCGAACTCCGAGGCACAAAGAGCACGGAACAAGTAATCAACGGCCTTACTGTTGGCCTCACACATGTCCCGCGATCCTGGAAGAAGAAAACTATCTGGGATGACATAATGAGGATTTTGAGTGACCTCCCAGATCAGAGTTCCCTTCCCTCGCAAAAACGCACCCATGCGCCTCTCCCACATCGGGTAATTCTTGCTACCAAAGTGCGGAGGACCCGACCCCTTGCCATAATCACCCACCTTTGGATCTTAGACTGGTTAGAATCAAGAAGATCTGTAACCGGCTTTGATACCAATTGAAGGACCGAATAGGCGACCAGAGAGGGGGGGAGTGAATGGGAGCCGATAAAAATTCTTTCCGAAGGTCGAACTCAGCCTATACCCTGATTGCCACTCCGAGTACTCACACACACCAAAGAAGCTCTAGACAAGGCACAAACAAGCCCTCAAGATCAAGAGACAAGCCTAGAAGCAGAGAGCGGAAGCACAAGACAAGAACCAAAGGACTTAGCCAAATCTGCGAAGGCCTGGGCGGACGGTCCGCAAGGGTACGGCGGACAGTCCGTGTCACTCGCGGACAGTCCGTGTCACTCGTGGACAGTCCGTGTGGACACGGCGGACAGTCCGCAATAACACACCGAACCTCCAGTAGCGCACCAAGGAAATTCGGACAGTCCGGGCAGGCACCGCAGACGGTCCGACACCTCGCGGACAGTCCGGCCACCCCTGGCGGACAATCCGGCCACCCCTGGTGGATAGTCCGGCCAAACTCGCTGGATACCCCAGACAAACTTCGAGCCACCCCAGACAAAAACCAAGCCACGCGGACAGTACGTACTCCTCACGCGGACAGTCCGCAAACCTCCTGCAACAAAACCCTAGCTGCGCCACGGATCAAAACACGAGTTCGCAAAAACAGGCAACGAACACGCGAAGAACCCTAGACGCGTAGACTATCCGTGGCCACCACGCGGACCGTCCGCGAGCCACGAACAGAACCAAAAACGCCCGACCCGCGGGGTCAACTGCTCAAACTCATCACCGGATCTCTCAAACGGCTGAAGCTCTTAAGACATGATTTTGGGGAGATGAGAAGCGTCACTAGATGAAGCTATGCCCCAAAAATCTCAACCTCTAACTCCCTAAATCACCGGGAATCGCGGATCACACAAATCACCACCACGAACTTGAACTCTGGCCAAAAACTCACGAATCGAAGGCTTTCCCTGGCGTCTGAGGGGTCAAGATCACACACAAAGATGTGCAAGGCATCCACCCATGATCCCCTCAAAGAAATCCGAATGAAAACGCCCTCAAATCCCCGAATCAAGCGAAGAACGAAACTCCCCAAAAATAGCCCCGAAAATGACACAAAAATCATAGAGGACTAGGAGATCACCGCAACACCGAATGCTTCCAGACATCCAGAGGTCAGAGTCTATACAAGAATCTAGCCTAAGGAAAGCAGAGGAAAAAGAAGCAGTTCAGAGCAATCTACCGGGGGAGGAAACCCTAGAGTCCAAGAGAGAGAGATGCCATCCACCTCTCTGCTATTTATACGGAGTCCGTCGGAGGGAGGTAAATGACCACGCTACCCCTACAACTTGAAATGAAGATACAACCCCTCAGGGGCATTTTGGTCAAGTCTTCATCAAGCGGACACGCTTCCACCGCAGCCTTGCTTAGCATCGACGCAAGCCCCGCGATCACGCCACATGCCCCCCGCCTCGAAGCTTCCCGAAGCTCCCAGATCACCGTCTCCATCGCCTCGGGCCTCCGGACTTGGTTTTGCGGGCCAAACCAAGAAACCGTCCACCGATGGTTTTGTGGGTAAACCAACAAACCCCGCGTGCAAACTTCGGGCTCCATCTGCTACCTTGCACTGGCCCATGTTCTCGACTTCAGCCCACCAGTCTTACACCGCACGGCTCGCACTCGACCCCATCGGCCACCAGGTCCATCGAACCAAGCCTACTTGCCTCTCCATCACCGGAGGCCACCATGGCTAAGGCCTTTCGTGCTTGTTCTTCACCTGCACTGACACGAGTCAAGTCGCAACCTGTACCTAGACACTTAGCAAAGCATCAGTCCACACAATGTTGTCGATCACTTATCACTAAGGAGCGAACCTCCACTGGTCCTCGAACACACCCGGTCCTCACATTTTGTTGCATTCCATTCATGCATTTTACTTTCTGTACAAAACCTGGTAGGATAGCCATCTTTGGATCACTTGTGCTAGGAAAAGCTTCTCTTATATACTTTGATCACTGATGTGCTATGTATGAGATATGTGCATGTTTGGTAAATGGTGATGTGAATGCTATGCTCTTGATGGTTTTGCCATATACTTATATTGATATAGCTTCATGTTTGTGAAAATGATAAAATTGCCTCCCTCATGAGTAGATGCTTGTCTATGCTCAATTTATGCTTAAATGCCTATACCATGTTTAGTTTATACTTGAGTATCCTGTTCTCTTTGCTTGGGGTCAAAGACCTTTTGTCATTGTAAATGTTTAGCCCATTTGTTCACTTTGGGAGGAGCATAAGCTTCTTTTTGCCGCAAAGGCATTTCATGTACCATGTTTAAACTTGAAAATGAAATTAGTGTATGAATTTCCTTATGCTTGAAAAATGAGCTCCTAATCATGTTTTTATGTTTGTGATATTCATATCTTGGGTGCTAAACCGTAGCATGTTGTCTACCATGAGAAGTCTCATTTTAAGTAGACACATGGCTCGGTGGCTTTAACATGACTTGAGTAGCTTGTGGGCGTTTATAATGATCTTGTGATGAGAATTTCTGATCTTGCATAAACTTTGGATGATCTAGTGTATTTGTGCTCAAATTGCTCTGGATAGGGTCTTGCTCATAAGATGAATGTTTCTTTGTAAAAACTGTTGCTTAAAATTGCTTTTGGCCATGTCACATGCTTATATGTCTCTACCTTCTTGATGGCAATGTGCTAACTACACCATGTCTACTTTGCTTGCTCTATGTCTCATTTGTAGCATTTTATTGCGCTCTTTGTATATTTGAGAAGCTTGGTAGATTGTATATATGCCTTGACATGCATTTTTCATGAAGACAAGGGGAAGCTTTTCATATACCTTGATTCATACATTGTCAACAAGGGGGAGAGTTTTGAGAGATATGTATGATAGGGTGAGAAGTTGGTTGTGTGCATTTGGGGAGAATTTTCATGCATTGGGAGATTTTGTAAAATTGGTATGCATGTGAAGAGAAAAATTGAGAAGAAGAGGTTGCATTTGCTCAGGGGGAGTTTGCATATGTGCAGGGGGAGCTCCTTTGGTTTGCCTGTGTTTTGTGCTTTGTAGTGTGCTCTTTGTGAGCTTTGTTTTGTCTCGGCTGTGTTGAGCCGTTGCCCTTGCCTTAGGGGGCCGAGACTTGGTTGGGCGAGTGATCGTGTTTTTCACTTGTTCTTTGTCTTTGGCTCATTTGCTTGGAGGATTGTGTTCGTGGTTGTTTTCTTTTCTTTTTTCTCTATGATGGTTACTATGGGTGTTGTCAATGCACTCATCATGGGGGAGATTGAGGGCCAGGTGTGTCCGAGGACCAATGGAGGGTCGCTCCTTAGTGATGAGTGATTGACAGTGTTGTGTGGACTGATGCTTGGCTAAGTGTGCAGGTAAAGGTTGCGGTTTGACTCGTGTCGGTGCAGGTGACGAACAAGCGTGAAAGGCCTTAGCCGTGGGGGCCACCGGGTGATGGAGAGGCAAGTAGGCTTGGTTCGATGGACCCGGTGGCCGATGGGGTCAAGTGCGAGCGGGGCAAGACTGGCGAGCTAAAGTTGTGAACATGGGCCGGTGCAAGGTAGCGGATCTAGCCCGAAGCTTGCACGCGGGGGTTTGTTGGTTTGCCCACAAAACCATCAGTTGGACGGTTTCTTGGTTTGGGCCGCAAAACCAAGTCCGGAGGCCCGAGGCGACGGAGACAGTGATCCGGGAGCTTCGGGAAGCTTCCATGTGGGGGGCACGTGGCGTGATCGCGGGGCTTGCGTCGATGCTAAGCAAGGCCGTGGTGGAAGCGTGTCCGCTCGATGAAGACTTGACCAAAATGCCCCTGAGGGGTTGTATCTTCTATTTGAGTTGTAGGGGTAGCGTGGTTATTTACCTCCCTCCGATGGACTTTGTATAAATAGCAGAGAGGTGGATGGCATCTCTCCCTCTCTTGGACTCTAGGGTTTCCTCCCCCGGTAGATTGCTCTGAACTACTTCTTTTTCCTATGCTTTCCTTAGGCTAGATTCTTGTATAGACTCTGACCTCTAGATGTATGGAAGCATTTGGCGTTGCGGTGATCTCCTAGTCCTCTGTGATTTTCGTGTTATTTTCGGGGCTATTTTGGGGGAGTTTTGTTCTTCGCTCGATTCGGGGATTTGAGGGCATTTTCCTTCGGATTTCTTTAAGGGGATCTTGGGTGGATGCCTTGTGCATCTTTGTGTGTGATCTTGACCCCTCAAATGTCGGGGAAAGCCTGCAATTCGTGAGTTTTTGGCTGGAGCTCGAGTTCTTGGGGGTGGTTCATGTGATCCGCGATTCCCGACGATTTAGTGAGTTAGAGGTCGAGATTTTTGGGGCATAGCTTCATCTTGTGTTGCTTATCATCTCCCCCAAATCTTGTCTCAAGAGCTTTAGCCGTTTGGCAGACCTGGTGACCTGGCGGACTGTCTGCGAGCGGCGTGCGGACTGTCCTGTGACCCCTGTTGGTCAGGTGTTCATCCGTGTTCGTGTGCGTTCGCGTTTCGATCAGTTTTGTCGCTAGGGTTTTGTTGCAGGGTGTTTGCGGACTGTCTGCGTGAGGTGTGCGGACTATCCACGTGGCTTGAATTTCGTCTGGGGTGGTTCGAGGTTTGTCTTGGGTGTCCAAAGAGTTTTGCCGGACTGTCTGCCAGGAGTGGCCGGACTGTCCGTGGGGTGCCGGACTGTCCGTGATGCTTGCCCAGACTGTCCGAATTTCCTCGGTGTGCTACTGGAGGCTCGGTGCGTTATTTCAGATTGTCCGCCGTGACCACATGGATTGTCCGCGAGCAGCACAGACTGTCCGCCGTACCCATGCGGACTGTCCGCCCAGGCCTTCGCAGATTTGGCTAAGTCCTTTGGTTCTTGTCTTGTGCTTCCGCTCTTTGCCTCTAGGCTTGTCTCTAGGTCTTGTGGTCTTGTGTGTGCCTTGTCTAGAGCTTCTATGGTGTGTGCGAGTACTCAGAGTGGCAATCGAGGTATAGGCTGAGTTCGACCTTCGGGAAGAATTTTTATCGGCTCCCATTCACTCCCCCCTCTCTGGTCGCCTATTCGGTGCTTCAACCATTCACTCCTTTATTGAAATTAAAAGCAGATCAAGAATTCGTATGGGGACAGGAACAGCAGGAAGCACTGGATGATATCAAACAGTATCTGAAATCTCCTCCTGGTTTGGTACCACCTCAACATAACAAGCCGTTCAAACTATACTTGTCAGTCTCAGATAGCGCTATTGGATCGGCTTTAATTCAAGAGTTTGAAGGGATAGAAAGAGTAGTATACTTTCTAAGTAGAAGACTCTTGGATGCAGAGACTCACTACCCTCTAGTAGAGAAGCTGTGTTTATGCCTGTATTTTTCTTACACAAAACTGAGACATTTTCTTTTATCGGCTGAATGCACAGTAGTGTGCAAGAATGATGTGGTCAAATACATGCTATCCCTACCGATCTTAAAAGGGCGTATTGGAAAATGCGTATTAGCTTTATCAGAATTTGACCTCAGATATGAATCGGCTAAAGCCGTCAAGGGACAAATAATGGCCGATTTCGTTACACAGCATCGTGGATCCAGTGTAGCTAGTATTGCTCCTTGGTCTTTATTCTTTGATGGATCATCATGTGGAGTCAGGGCAGGAGTTGGAGTAATCTTAACATCACCTAAAGGAGAAACTTATGACCTTTCTTTTCCAATTGAGAAGACTTCCACCAACAACCAAGCAGAATATAAAGCGTTATTAACAGGGATTACACTACTTCGAGAAAATCAAGTCAAAGCATTAGAAATATTTGGTGATTCTTTATCAGTCATCAAGTAGCTTACTGGAGAATATGAATATGAAAGATGATATCTTGCGGGCTTATCACGAAGCATGTATGGACTTACTCAGGGAGTTTAAAACAATGACATTAGAGCATATTCCAAAGGCATATAATGAGGATGCTAATCGGTTGGCTCAAAACGCCTCTGGCTATCGCCCGATTGTCACCTTGGAATACACTACCGATGACTGGAGAAAGGAGATAGCCGATTATCTTTCAGATCCTTCCAAAAAAGTTTATCGTCGAATCAGATTTAAAGCTCTTAAATACGTGTTATTAGATGTTCAACTCTATTATCGAACACTTGATGGAGTTTTGCTCAAATGTTTAATTACAGAGGAAGCAAAGGTATTGATGGGTGGAATTCATGAAGGTGTTTGTGGAGCACATCAATCTGCTTTCAAGATGAAATGGATGATCAAGAAGAATGGATACTTTTGGCCAACCATACTAGAATATTGTTTCAAATATTACAAAGGGTGTCAAGATTGCCAAAAGTTTGGGAATGTGCAAAGAGCTCCAACATCGGCTATGAATCCAATAATCAAGCCATAGCCATTCAGGGGATGGGCAATCGACCTCATCGACCAGATCTTTCTACCATCGTGCAAATGACATAAATTTGTATTAGTGGTGACTGATTATTTTACCAAATGGGTTGAAGCCATTCCTTTAAAAAATGTGACGTCAAGCAACGTGATTGAGTTTGTGAAAGAGCATATTATTTACAGATTTGGGATACCTCAAACTATTACAACTGATCATGGAAGCCAATTTACATCTGGAGAATTTGACGAGTTTGCTACTAGTATGGGGATAAAAATGTTAAATTCATCTCCCTATTATGCTCAAGCCAATGGACAAGCTGAAGCTTGCAACAAAGGAGTTATTAAACTAATTAAAAGGAAAATTGATGAAAGTCGAAGACGATGGCATATGGTACTTCATGAGGCATTATGGGCTTACAGAATGGCTTGTCATGGCGCTACTAAAATTTCACCTTATCACTTGGTTTATGGGCATGACAACGTTCTACCTTGGGAACTGAAAACAGGATCAAGGCGTGTGACATTGCAAGACTAGCTATCGGCTGAAAATTACTCAACTTTGATGAAATAAGAATTAGAAGATCTAGCCGGTAGCAGGCTCAATGCGTTAATAAATATTGAGAAGAACAAGCAAAGAGTGTCCAAATGGTATGATAAGAAAGTCAATGTCAAAGAATTCTATCAAGGAGATCTAGTCTGGAAACTCATACTGCCAATTGGAACTAAAGATCTAGAGTTTGGCAAATGGTCACCCAACTAGATAGGACCTTATCGTATCTGCCGATGTGCTCCAAACAATGCATATATTCTGGAAACATTGGAAGGAGAAGAGTTGTCGCGTGTACTGAATGGAAAATATCTAAAGAAGTATTACCCGAGTATCTGGGTGGATGCTTAGCCAAATACTATTCCTAGCTGTTTAGCCGATTCTGGTTTCGGATAATTGCTAGAACATATTTATAGCCGAATCACAAATTGCATAATGGCTGGTGTAACAATCGCCCTTAGAATGAAAAAATTCACCAAAAAGAGAATATGCACAAGGAAAACCAAGCGAGAAGAAAGAGCAAAGTTCGTCAATCAGATTATATGAAGTCAGCATGATTGATCAAGGCCAATATTGTTATTCTGAGCTTCTAGACAACCTCATGCATCCACAAATTGCAGAGCAAGAACATGCATCATTTTTGTCCTTGTCCTAGCAACAAAGATGATTGTGAGCTTCCTAGCATCATCCATCTGCAAAGCTCGTCCTAATAGAAGTTTACCAAGGAACAACGCCAAGGGTTGTTTCCTGAGGATTTTTACAAGAGTATATACCTCTCATCCCTAAAAGAAGTCGATATAATCATCGGACAAAGAAGTGTGATGATAAGGAAGAAAACTTATGAAAAGTATTTTGGACAAAGGGGTACATTTTATAGAGGAGAAAGCAAGACAGAATCACATGCTATATATTAAAATCAGATCAAGCGTCAACAGACAAATCCAAGGCATTCAAAAGCATTAAAAAGGGGGGGACAAAAGGTGATCAGAGAGTTTCACAATCTTCATATGTGAAAATACAAGATCAGCCATAGATTAATAAAGTTACATAATCCCGAAGGAGTGGATTGCATTTATCGCACTGACACGGAATTGGTTGATTTCTTCCATCTCCCTGCGGTCTTCATCGGCTGAACCAGGAATCAACTGTTCCCCGCTCTGTATGATATGGGCCTTCTTGGCAACAATAAGCATCGTACACTCCATATCAGCAATAGCCTCTAGAAGATCAACTAAATTCTTCTTCTCTTGCGAAAGGGCTTCATCGACCTGGCGCAATTCTTCAAGAAGCGCTGATATTTTTCTTTCCAATTGTTCAATAGAGTGGACAATGTTGGAACGAGAACCAGAAAGGACTTGGATCCGATTTTCCAGATCGGCCAATTGAGAATCAAGATTTTCTCAGTTTTTCGTAATCGTTAGCTGACGGGCTCTTTCTTCCAGCCGATTCTGGGCGTGTTCAAACCGAAGCTGTTCACTTTCTATAAAGGCCACTCGATGCAATTTTTCCTTGACTTCGACTGGTAGATGACCTCTCTTAGATTTGAAAATCTCTCTGATCGGATCGGCCTCTTGATCAAGTTGACTAATATCCTGGCTGAGCAAAGGAAGCATGTCTTGGAGTTTGGCACGAATGTCATCAGGGAGTGGACCCAAGGACAACACCGAGAAGAGTTGCCAATCAGAAGATCATCCTCGAGAAACAAAATTAAAAGAATAAAATAGTATCCTAGATAAAGACTGCACAAAGAATAGAAAGGTGCTTACAGTCAAGTTTGGAAGAGTTGTGTTAGTAATTACTTCTTCTTCGTCTTTGACCTGAATCAATTTAGGGGAGTCTCTACGAAATTCGGGAATTTATGATTGCTCCGGGATATTCTAAAAAGAAGAAATTATTAACAAGAAGCAAAAGAGAATAAAGTTACATACATCAATGGTGTGTTGATCAAATAAGTCCCAAAAACTACCTCTGAAGGAAGATTGTCCTGAAGCCGATCATGTGTTGTGTCCTGTCCTACCATTTGATGTTTTACATTTGACTGATCGGCCAACACCTCCTCGGGAAAACTATCTGTATTAGGCTCTGACAAGAGGTTCTCTGTCGATTGATCAACTGGAGGATCTACAATTGTTTCCTAAGGATTTCATCTAGCAAATTAGAGAGATGCAGAAGAAACTTGAATAAATGAATAAGAATAAATGAGCCAAAATATAGTATATACCTTTGTGATATCAATGGAAGCAGAGGCTATGGTTACACCAACTGAAGGAATGGTTTTAGCTCGTTTACACCGAGTCATTACCTTTGAGGACCAGGTATGTCCGAAGACCAGTGGAGGGTCACTCCTTAGTGATGAGTGATTGACAACGTTGTGTGGACTAATGCTTGGCTCAGTGTGCAGGTACAGGTTGCTGCTTGACTCGTGTTGGTGCAGGTGCAGAACAAGCACGAAAGGCCTTAGCCGTGGTGGCCTCCGGGTGATGGAGAGGCAAGTGGGCTTGGTTCGATGGACCGGGTGGCCGATGGGGTCAAGTGCGATTTGTGCGGTGCAAGACTAGCAAGTTGAAGTCATGGACATGAGCTGATGCAAGGTGACGGTTCGAGGCCGAAGCTTGCACGCGGGATTTGGTGGTTTGCGCACAAAACCATCGGTGGACGGTTTCTTGGTTTGGGCCGCAAAACCAAGTCCGGAGGCCCGATGCGATGGAGACGGTGATCCGGGAGCGTCGGGAAGCTTCGAGGCAGGGGGCACGTGGCGTGATCGTGGGGCTTGCGTCGAGGCTAAGCAAGTCCGCGGTGGAAGCGTGTCCGCTTGATGAAAATATCTGAAGACTTGACCAAAATTGATAGATCACGGTACTACCTGCTGTTGGATTCATACATTTTTTTTAGTTTAGAATCACTCAGTTGAATTAGTTGACTTGCTGGAAGTACCAATTCTGTTGATAGGAAGCCACCCAATGTAGAGATCAAGCTATGTTCAGCTACTCAAGATACTATTTAGTCTCATGTGAAGTGACAGTTTGAACTGGTATTCATGGATGCTCAATGTTTGTATGGCTAATATGATAACCTATATGTAACGTCTAGGCTTGGTCATAAATGAATGTGGATTGTATGGCTAATGTGCTTGAAATTAGTTCTCAACTAATTTCGAGCCAAATAATTTTTTTATCTATTGAAATGATACCATTGGATGGTCCGTTGATAAAAGCATATGTAGCATCAAACTGTCTGTGGGTAAAATTTGGTTACACACTGTCCATCGGTATATGTTGGTCCGTTGGTATATCTTCACGTTGTGATGGACGGTCCGTCGGTACAAGTGGAGTCCGTCGGTATAAACTTATACCGACGGGATGTACACCGACAGCAAGTGTCCGTCGGTATAGACTTATACCAACGGACCCTCTGTTGCTATAGAGGCTTATAACGATTGTCCGTCCATTGTTGTTCCAGGGTTGTGGTGTAGTGGGTGTGTATCTTCATTTTACGTTGTAGGGGTAGCATGGTCATTTGCCTCCTTCGGTGGACTTCGTATAAATAGCGGAGAGGTGGATGGCATCTCTCACTTGGACTCTAGGGTTTTCCCCCTGTAGATCGTTCTGGACTGCTTCTTTTCTCTGCTATTCCTTAGGCAAGATTCTTGTATAGACTCTGACCTCTGGATGTATGGAAGCATTCAGCGTTGTGATGATCTCCTAGCTCATTGTGATTTTCCTGTCTTTTTGGAGATATTTTTTGGGTGGTTTTGTTCTTCACTCGATTCGTTGATTTGAGGGTGTTTTCTCTCGGATTTCTTTGAGGGCATCATGGGTGGATGCCTTGCGCATCTTTGTGTGTGATCTTGACCCCTCAAACGCAGGGAAATCCCTTTGATTCGCGAGTTTTGGTTGGAGCACGAGTTCTTGGTGGTGGTTCATGTGATCCGTGATTTCTGGTGATTTAGTGAGTTAGAGGCCGAGATTTTTGAGGCATAGCTTCCTCTTGTGACACTTCTCATCTCCCCAAATCTTGTCTCAAGAGCTCAAGCTGTTTGGGAGATCCGGTGATGGAAAGGAGGGGTTGACCTCGTGCACGTGGTGTTTCTGCTTCTGTCCGAGCTTGGCGGACCGTCCGCGGAGGTCCTGCGAACTGTTCGCGAGTGGCGTGTTCTTCGCCTGTTCGTTCGTGTTCTTGCGCGCTCGAGTTTCGATCTGTAGTGTTGGAGGTTTTTGTTTGGGAGGTGTTTCCCGGACTGTCTGCCAGGTGGGGCCGGACTGTCCGCGAGGGCCGGACCGTCCGCAGTGCTTGCCCTGGAGGTTCGGTGTTGTTTTTCAGACTGTCCGCCCTGGGGTTGCGGACCGTCCGCTAGACGCACGGACTGTCCGCCGTACACACGCAGACTGTCCGCCTGGAGCCTTGCAGATTTGGCTAAGTCTCTTGATTCTTGTCTTGTGCTTCCGCGCTTTGTTTCGAGGCTTGTCTCTAGGACTTGTAGGCTTGTGTGTGCCTAGTCTAGAGCTTCTTTGGTGTGTGCGAGTGATCGGAGTGGCAATCGGGGTATAGGCCTTGTTCATCCTTCGGGAAGAATTTTTTATCGGCTCCCATTCACTCCCCCTCTCTGGTCGCTTGCTCATTCTGATTCTCATTTTTTATTACAGGTGGGAGGGTTGGAGGACTTTTGGTTGATCGACTCCGGTTGTTCACGTCACATGACCGGAGATTGTGGGTGGTTCTCCAGCCTCACCCCGGTGAGTACGAGGGAGTACATCACTTTTGGGGACAATGGGAGAGGATGAGTGCTTGCTGAAGGTATGGTGAAGGTGAGTAGCAAAGTGACCTTAAAGAGTGTGGCTTTGGTCAAGTCACTTGGTTTTAACCTGTTGTCAGTATCCTAGTTGCTTGACGAGGGTTTTGAGGTTCGTTTTAAGTTGGGCGCTTCTCGTGTGCTTGATTCTCGAGGCGATCTTGTCTGTACGATCGTCCCCGAGGGTCAAATCTTTCGTGCTGATTTTTCCCAGTCTGTTGGTTCTCCTTGATGCTTTGTTGCTGGCATTTCGGCTGAGCTTTGGAAGTGGCATAGGAGGCTAGGACACTTGAGCTTTGAGTTGCTTTCCCGCTTGAGTGGCCTAGACCTTGCCCGAGGATTGCCAGAGTTGAAATTCGAGAAGGATTTGGTTTGTGCTTCTTGTCAGAATGGAACGATGATTGCTGCTTCTCACAACCCTCTGACTACGGTCATGACTGAGTGACCTTGTGAGCTATTGCACATGGATTTGGTTGGCCTAGCTCGTGTTCGCTCTGCAGGTGGGAAGTGGTATGTGTTGGTTGTGGTTGATGATTTTTTGAGGTACTCTTGGGTTTTCTTTTTGGAGGATAAGAGCGAGACATTTGGCTTTGTTTGAGACTTGATCTTGAGGTTGAAGAATGAGAGACATGGTGATGCCATTCGAGCTATACGCAGAGACAATGGCACGGAATTCAAGAACTCTCATTTTGATGCCTTTTGCAGTGATCTTGGTCTCTATCATCAGTATTCTTCTCCGTACGTCGCTTGCCGGAATGGCGTAGTGGAGAGGAAGAACCGGACCCTTTGTGAGATGGCCAGGACGATGCTTGATGTGCATAGGACTCCTAGGCGTTTCTGGGCCGAGGCGGTCAATACCGCTTGCTATGTGTGGAATCGTATTTTCCTTCGTGCTTTCAAGAAGAGGACTTCATATGAGCTGATGCATGGGCGAAAACCCAAGGTGAGTCACTTTCGTGCTTTCGAATGCAAGTGTTTCATTCTAAAGAAGGGCAAATTGGATAAGTTTGAGTCTAGATGTTCAGATGGTATTTTGCTTAGTTATGCGATTCATTCTAGAGCATATCGTGTGCTCAATCTTGACACTAACCGAATCATGGAGACTTGCGAGGTAACCTTCGACGAGACACAACCATGTAGTTCTTCTGCTTTTGAGTGTGCAGGTGACGAGGAAATTGGAGCAAAGATCTTTGAGGATGAGAAGGATGGAGATGGAGATGGAGATGAAGACGATGATGGTGGTGATGCTCCCGTGGCTAATCGTGTACACACTACTTCCACTACAATGATGACGATTGAGGATGGTCCGTCCCCTACACCCACTACAACTGAGGCTGTTCGAGTGGAGGCTGCTGCTGTGGGGTAGATTTTGTCCAGGCGAGAGGCTCCCTGGCGTGTACAGGTGGATCACCCACCGACGACGATCGTAGGTGACCTTCATGAACGCACTACACGACCGAGGTCAAGGAATATTTCTCATTTTGCTCACTCTGCATTTGTTGCTTCGTTTGAGCCCAAAGATATTCGACACGCTTTGTCTGATGCGAACTGGGTGAATTCCATGCATGAGGAGTTGGAGAATTTTGAGAGAAACCAAGTTTGGGTGTTAGTCGATCCACCACCAAATTGCCGTCCCATAGGTACCAAGTGGGTGTGGAAGAACAAGGAAGGTGAGAATGGGATGGTTGTGAGAAATAAGTCGAGGTTGGTGGCTCAAGGGTTCAACCAGAAAGAGGGTATAGATTATGAGGAGACATTTGCTCCTATGGCCCGTCTGGTGGCGATTAGGATCCTTCTAGCCTTTGCCGTGGCTAAAGGGTTCAAGTGGTTCCAGATGGATGTGAAGAGTGCTTTCTTGAATGGGGTTTGAGAGTGAGAAATACCCACACCTTGTATACAAACTCCAGAGGGTGCTTTATGGGTTGAAACAGGCACCGAGGGCTTGGTATGGCAGGTTGAGAGGCTTTTTGCTGAGCAAGGGGTTTGTGATGGGCACAGTTGATAAGACCCTGTTTCTCCTTAAGCATGGAAATGACCTGTTGAATGTTCAAATTTACGTGGATGACATAATCTTTGGTGGCTCTTCTCATGATCTTGTTGCCAGATTTGCAGATGACATGAGCAGGGAATTTGAGATGTCTATGATGGCGAGTTGCAGTTTTTCCTAGGACTCCAGATCAAGCAGTGCAAGGATGGGACGTTTGTACATCAGGCGAAGTACACTAGGGACATGGTGAAGAAGTTTGGCATGAACGACTCCAAGCCGCTGACTACACCGATGGGTACCACTACGGCTTTGGATGCAGATGAAGATGACAAACCCGTAGACCAGAAGGAGTACAGGAGCATGATCGGCTCCCTCCTCTACTTGACGGCGATGAGGCCGGACATACAGTTCAGTGTGTGTCTGTGCGCTCGTCTTCAGGCTTCACCGAGGAATTCACATCGGCAGGCCGTCAAGCGGATTTTCAGGTACTTGAACTACACTCCTGAGTTTGGTCTTTGGTATTCTACCTCCTCGACACTCAGACTTCATGGGTACTCCAATGCTGATTTTGCTGGGTGTCGCTTGGATCACAAGTATACCTCTGGGTGTTGCCAGTTTCTTGGTTCTTCTTTGGTCTCTTGGTCGTCTCGCAAGCAATCCATTGTAGCCCAGTCCACTACAGAAGCCGAGTATGTTGCTGCAGCTAGTTGTTGTTCCCAGCTTTTACGGATGACCAACACTATGAGCAATTTCGGTGAGGAGTGCTCCTAGGTTCCACTCTTTTGTGACAGCACCAGTGCCATAAGTGTAGCCAAAAACCCAGTCCTTCACTCCAAAACGAAACACATCGAAGTGAGATACCACTTTCTGAGGGATAATGTTGAGAAAGGGAAGATATGCTTGTCCTATGTACCTACCCAAGATCAGCTAGCCGACATATTCACTAAACCACTTGACCAAGTTACCTTCACACGTTTGCGAGGTGAACTTGGAGTGTGTTTTCCTTTCTAGCTAGGTCTTGGAGCTTCTCATGTATATATGTGATATATGTATCATTTGTTGCATTCCATGCATGCATTTTTACTTTATGTACAAAACCTGGTAGGATAGCCATCTTTGGATCATTTGTGGTAGGATGAGCTTCTCTTATATACATTGATCACTATGATGTGCTATATGTGAGATATGTGTATGCTTTGGGAATGGTGATGTGAATGCTATGCTCTTGATGGTATTGTCATATATTCATGATGAGATAGCTTCCTTTTGTTGAAAATGTTAAAAATGCTTCACTCATGAGTAGATACTTGTCTATGCTCAATTTGTGCTCAAATGCCTATATCATGCTTAGTTTGTGCTTGAGTATCATGCTCTCTTTGCTTGGGATCAAAGACTCATGTGTCATGGTAAATGTTTAGCCTATATGTTCACTTGTGGAGGAGTATCAGCTTCTTTTTGCCGCAAAGGCATTTCATGTACCATGCTTAAACATGAAAATGAATTTGGTGTATGAATTGCCTTATCTTTAAAAATGAGCTCCTAATCTTGTATTTATGCTTTTATGTATATATCTTGGGTGCTAAACCGTTGCATGATGTCTACCATGAGAAGTCTCATTTTTAGAAGTAGACACATGGTCGGTGGCTTTGACATGACATGTAGTAGCTTGTGGGCGTTTGCTATGATCTTATGATGAGAACTTGTGATCTTGTATGAGCTTTGTATGATCTAGTGTATTTTTGCTCAAATTGCCATGGATAGGGCTTTGCTCATGAGATGAATGTTTCTTTGTGAAAATTGCTGAAAAATGCTTTTGGCCATGTCACATGCTTATATGTCTCTACTTTCTTGATGGCAATGCGCAAACTACACCATGTGTATTGTTGACGGCTGATATTTGCCATTTTTATGGCCGTCAACTCCTGCAAATTGGAGCATGAATTGCACATTCACACTAGAATAGGAGCTTAAACTCATAATGTCCACCAGTGTCAATGTCTATTCGAATGCAGGTATTCAGCATAAGAAATGGGAGGAATCCATGCACTTTCACTCCACTCCAATCCAAGGCACTCAAATGCTGGGCAATCAAGGGCTGCCACATGGATTCTCCTGGATTCATGATGTCACCAATCCATGTGAGGGACTCTCAACGAATCATACGCTGCCACGTCAGCATCACATGGATCCATGGGCCCACTTTGCCAACTAAACCGCCAAGAAACGTGCCATGCACGGAGGAGAGGCACTAGGGTCCACATGGAAGTGAGCCAGAGGAAGCACACCCCAAATGGAGGGCTGGGAGCTTCGGCCGACCCTAGGATCGGCCGAATCGACCTAGGGTCGGTTGATCTCCCCCCTCCACGTGTTGCTCGCTCATTGGTCCTTGGCTGCATCCCGGGGTGTTTTGGAGCACTTGGAGCCTCGGAGCAAGCCACCCCCTTGTCTATAAATAGGAGCGGAGGGGCTCCATTTCACACACACCACCAAGCTCTCAAGTTCCACTTCTCTCTTGTGTAGCTTTCTCTCCCTCTCTCTAATTCTGCCCATGTGAGGTGATTCTCACCTCTATGTGGTAGAATGGTGATGAGGAGAGATCTAGATCAGGATTAGTTGAGAGGTAGAGTAGGGGTGAGGAGTGAGTTGATGTCCTCGTGGATGCTTGTTCTTCATTTAGATCAAAGTGAGTATTTCAGCATTTCTTATTTAGACTATAGTGGACATCATGCATGCTTGATTTGTTCTTGTGTTCATGGCTCGTTCATAAGTTAGAGGCTTGTGTTCTTCGTGACACAAGGCTTCGATCCTTTAGAGCCAGATCCATAGTTCATATACCTATTTGAATGCTCTGATCCTGTTTAGCTGAGTAAGTCCGCTGTATCTCGTTTATCTGCATCCATAGCTTCCTTTCTGCTCTGTAGCTCAATTAATGATAAGATGATATGAATCCGATCTTTCTCTTGTTCGTGGGACCGTATCTATGCGGTTGCTATAGTGTAGTTAGCGGGTCGACAGACGTAACCGCACTATAGTATTTATCTGGGGTACAGACGTGGTGTCTGGGCCCTGGTTTTCCTGCGAAGACCACGTACGATCGTAGCGTAGAGGTAGGCCGCAGTGGTGATAGCCTGTTGGACCCTTTGTCAACCCTCTACATCGCGTACCGAGTTGGGCTCGTTTGCCAGCACATTGATGTGCTGTCGCCCCGTGAGGATGACTAAGACCTGACAGATGCATCTTGAGATCTAAGTCCCTTAAGGAAGTGCATCTTGTATCCCGACCTATCCCAGCGAAAGCTGGTGTCCTTGGATAGACCCTCACTGGTTACTCTCTGTCCTAGGAACGAAACTCGACAGGAATACTCATCCTCCTAGGGAGAAGTGCTACAACGGTGTATCCGTGCGCTTGCGGATTCGTTCGCACTCGTCAGTGTACCCAGTAGTTTCTTACACGCTCACACTAGTGCGCCAGTGGTGGTGACGTTAAGAAACGCCAACAAGCATTTCTGGCGCCGTTGCCGGGGACGGTTGTTGTTAACCTTCGAGCCCGTCTATCCTCATATTTATCTTTTTTCCTTTTTTTCTACCTTCACCCCCGTTACCCTTTTTGAGATATCCCTTTTTGTTTTCTTTACTTCTACCTCTACCCCCGCTACCCATGGAAGGTTATCCTTGTAAACACCTTCCACCTTCGAGGAGTGAACCCTCAGAGCCATCTTCATCAAGACCCACTCTTACATCTGGCCTTTGGCTTCGCCCCTCTCTCATGAAGCTGATTCAGGACCTATCCTTCTCGGGGTTCAGTCATGAGAACCCCTTTGATCATGTGAGAGACTACGAGCGTCTGATTGAAACTCGGGGTAAAACCAGAGAATCGCCGGATGCTCGAAAAAGAGAGTTCTTCCCGCTATCCCTCTCCGGGGATGCACGGGATTGGCACTGTTGTTTTGGTAGGGACTACCTTACTTGGGAAAGGTTGAGAGCGGCTTTCTGCTCCCAATTCTTCCCAATACGACGTGTCATCTCGTTACGGACCAAGATTCTCTGTTTCAAGCAATGTGAGGAGGAATCACTAGGAATGGCATGGAATCGTTTCGCCTCCGCGGTGGAAGATTGCCCAGTCCTCTACATTCCAGATTGGATGTTGCTTCAACACTTCTGGTTCGGATTGCAGAAGGAAGATGCCATGAGGCTTAATGCTCTCTCCGAAGGATCCTTTATGCACCTAGATGCTGTCAAGGGAAAAGAGATCGTGGATAATCTCCGGGATTTCAGCTCCCCGTGCATCCCGGTCAATGAGGCACCCACTAGAGGAAATGTTGAGCCGCCTAGATCCATCATCAGCCAAGTTCGAGGTTTCATATCTATTCTTTCTGAGCTCTGGCTGAAGACGTCATTCCTTAATGGCAGGAGTCTACGGGAAATATTTCGTGGCGCGAGATCTACCCTTGGGTTCCCCTCACGTGCATCTTCTTAGACCTTCTCCCCGATACTTTGTCTCGTGGGAGGACGGAGAGAGTAGTTCGGAAAGAACGACCATTCCCGGCCAGGATGACTTGTTTGATTCTCACTACTATCTCCTAAGAAGGGTATGAGAGGCCTATCGTGTTTCTATGTCAAGGTTTGAGCTGAAGTGCCTTGCACTGAAGTTTCGTATAAACCAAGACATCGGTCTCTGGTTTATAATCCATTGGATTCATCCATCAGACCGAAGGAACACGATCATCTACCGATCGAATGGAGTGCATTCACTTTTTATCTCGAGCACATCGATCGATGCCGATCAGTCAGGAGAAGCTTGCACTTCGTATCATATTCCTGACTTGATCGATGCCCAATGGGAGGTGCACTTTCCAGTTTATCCATAACCCCCCATTGGAAGCTTAGGCTACACTTCGGAATGTTTCCATCGCCCGATGAGAACATCGAACCCTCTACCTAAGGTAAGAGCGAGTTAAATCTTGTTCTTCATCCGAACTCTGGTTCTTGATCGTACACCGGCATCCGGAAGTCCATGCTCTATCCTCTCTGAAGGCCGAGTGTCATTCTGAGCTTGAGTTCACTCGGAGATCGGCACCTATTGTGAAGCACTAGCCTCAGTGCTCGATCTTTTCATCTCCGAGTTCCGTGACCCTAGTGCTATAGTCCTCAAGTCCTGTGACCACCTCAGGGAATGCCTCGGCCTCTCTGGGATGACCATGCTTGCCCTCAGCCTCGATACACCTTTTTGGGCTCGAGTTCGTATATGCACTATCCTTGCAGATCAGAGCTTAGCATTACATCAACATTGTCTGCAAGGAGATGGTCATAAGTTGAGACAGCAGATCACAAGACACCCGCATCCTGAGTAGTCTTGGGACTCATCTCGTTTCCCCAGGAAGAATTATCCTTCGGGTATCTTGTGCACCGTGGTCATGCAGGAGAAAGAAATTGCCAAGATAAAGAGGAGTAGGCAAAGGACCACAGGAAGGCAGCACCACTATGGCGACACGAATGCTTCATGATTACCGTCAAAGGCGCCTACACTTTTGACGAACCAAGTATGTCGCCAAGGTGACTTCCCCAGATTCTCTATGGTTATATCATGGCTTGGCCAAGGTTGGTATATAGTGGAGAATGAATTCTCAACCTCAACCTTATCCTAGCCTTAAGCCTAAGCCAATCTTTCCATCTCGGGGAATCCACCTGGGCCGTCGATCCTGAGACTTGCTGGAGCCCACACGAGAAAAGGGATGGCCAGAGGGGTCCACCTGGGGCTGGCCGAACCCTGGTTCGGCCGAAACCCTGGTGCCGCCTCTCCCCTTCTTCTTTCGTGTGTGCGTCTCATTCTCCTCCAGAAACTTTCTCTCTACCGCCCGACGAGTTTTCGCGTCGCGAGATCCATCTTCTACACCTCACCATCCACACTCATCACCGCATCCATTGCCAGAAGGAGTGTTGTCCCCTTCGACGGCTCCACCTCGTCCACCGGTCCCGGGGCAGGAGGCAACCCCTCCATCATTGCCGCCCCCGCTGCGGACCTCACAATGGTAGCCGGTGTCTTGGATGTTCCTCCGCTCGCCACCATCCCGCCGGGCGGGAGGATTCCAGGCACGCCGCCATCAAGGCGCTCCGCCTCGTCTAGGAAGAGGCACATGAGACGGGCGGCTAGCCCCTACGGCAGGCCGACCACGGCTCAGCTTCGCCCTAGGGGTTTGCCGCTCTCTCCACCTAGCACACCTGGATCGTCGCTAGCTGGAGGGCAAACGAGCTCAGCGCAGTCCGCTCCTTCGCCGCAGCCGCCGGTGACTATAAAGCCAGCACTGCCCAAGGAGAAGGCTCCTGAGGCACGCCCAGCTCCAATTCTGCCAGAAGAGGAGGAAGACTTTGGCCTGGATGACGGGTTGCCACCGCTGCCCTACACTAGGAGGTCTAGGGAGAGGACTCGGGCGACCGAGCAACTCCCTAAGCTCTCCTCAGTGGCCAAGCTGACTCCGCTAATGAAGGAATTGGAGGCTAGCAATGAGAAGCTCAGAACTAATTACTCAGAGCAGAAGTTGGACCTGGCCGAGCTGAGAGACGACATGCGTGACCTTTGCCACGGCCTTTGTGCGAAGATGAGGAGACTGTTCTCGGCTACGGGGCATGCAGCCCTCTATGATGCCGAGTAGTGGGGATTAGCCCCAGCTTTAGTTCATTAGGCGCTAGTCTAGGTCTAGGTTTGATTTCCCATTATTTCCCTTTATTTTATTTATTTTTTTTGCGTGTGTGTAAGCGCCTAATCGTTTCGTTTGAAACATTTGGATTTGAATAAAGTGGCTCACCGGTCATGTAACCCGGTTTAGCCGCCCATTGTGTCATTACTTTGGTCTCTTTGATTTAGAGGACATCTAGGTTCGAGACAGTGTGGGGGAAGAGCCACGACTCTCCCAATGCAAGCACGACGTTTCCCATACGTACCCACTGTGAGCATTCCGCACTAGCCGATCGATCACCTGCAGAGAACCTGAACGGGACCCGCACGAGTTCACTCCTGTGGAGAGCCTCTCACGGTTCACTCCCATGCATAGCGTCGGTTTTCATCACGACAACTCACTCTCTTTCATTCCTGAGTTTTATAAGCTATATCTGTCTATCTCTAAACTAAAACTCAAATGATGATGCTAAAAGATCACCCAGCTCGCCTGTACCTGAGTAGACCTACATATGTTTTATTCCTTGTTATCTACCTGATTCTTGTGAACCATAACCTTCTTAAGGACAAGCATGTTCACCTAAGTAATTGACGAGTATGATATGGCTGGATGATATGATCTATAGCTCTGATGACTAACTCTCTTGGGGAATTTATTTCTGAAAAACTCAAAACCTCTTGGAAAGGCTCCTCTTTGATATTCCTCTATCCCATTAGAGCCACATGATCTTTGTAGGTAAAAACCTTCAATTTATATGTTGCTTGTTATTACTTTGAGCCTTGTCAAATTCTGTGACCCTTGTGAGAATTCTTTTCATTACTTTCATGATCAAGATTTATGTGCACCCCACCTATTCCCCCTTGCTATGCTTCTACACTGGAAGTTAGCATTGTTTCATTCATACCACAAAAGTAAAAGCTCCATATGTGGTATGACCTCTCTCTCTAAAAGTATCCTTCAAGGAAGAGATATGGGTTATGAAAAAAAAATATACACATGCCCAAAGCATGTTTGTAAAAAAAGAGAGAAAAGAAGAAAGGATAGCCCATGTCCAAAATAAAGAAGGAAAAAGGAGAGGGATGGTCATGCAAAAAGGACTTCCATAATTTTGTATGGTAATATCTAGCACCCATTCCGGGCCTAGTACCCACCTTACCATACACACCATAGCCATACCGGTGCACATCTTGATCTGATGGTATGATTTGATTTTCTCTGTGGATCCAATCTTTGACTTTGCAAAACATGTGATGCAAGTATGCTTTCTCTTTATCCTACCCTGAGCTCCACATATAGCCATCATTAGAAGTAGGATGAAGAAAGGCAAATGCTTTGGTGAGGACATATACACATTGAGCGATCTGAGAGAATCAAATGAGGAAGCCATCAAGAGTTTTGTTTATGAAAATCTTGCAAAACCCCAAGGTGTTTATCATCAGGTGCATAAGTGACTTCATTCACAGCTGTTCTACTTTTCAATCACCCAAGGGAACATGATAGCCACTACACAGAGGTTCACAGGAGCAAGGTATGACTTGGAATATCTCTTATGTTTGTCTTACTCTTTGGTATTCATGACCCACTTGGCTTTGTTTCCCCTTCACTCGGGACGAGCAAAGGTCAAGTGTGGGGGTGTTGTTGACAGCTGATATTTGCCATTTTTATGGCCGTCAACTCCTGCAAATTGGAGCATGAATTGCACATTCACACTAAAATAGGAGCTTAAACTCATACTGTCCACCACTGTCGATGTCTATTCGAATGCAGGTATTTAGCATAAGAAATGGGAGGAATCCATGCACTTTCACTCCACTCCAATCCAAGGCACTCAAATGCTAGGCAATCAGGGGCTGCCACATGGATTCTCCTGGATCCATGATGTCACCAATCCATGTGAGGGACTCTCGATGAATCATATGCTGCCACGTCAGCACACATGGATCCATGGGCCCACTTTGCCAACTAAACCGCCAGGAAACGTGCCATGCACGGAGGAGAGGCACTAGGGCCCACATGGAAGCGAGCTAGAGGAAGCACACCCCAGATGGAGGGCCGGGAGCTTCGGCCGACCCTAGGATCGGCCGAACCGACCTAGGGTCAGTTGATATCCCCCCTCCACGTGTTGCTCACTCATTGGTCCTTGGGCTGCATCCTGGGGTGTTTTGGAGCACTTGGAGCCTCAGAGCAAGCCACCCCCTTGTCTATAAATAGGAGGGGAGGGGCTCCATTTCACACACACCACCAAGCTCTCAAGTTCCACTTCTCTCTTGTGTAGCTCTCTCTCCCTCTCTCTAATTCTGCCCATGTGAGGTGATTCTCACCTCTATGTGGTAGAATGGTGATGAGGAGAGATCTAGATCAGGATTAGTTGAGAGGTAGAGTAGGGGTGAGGAGTGAGTTGATGTCCTCGTGGATGCTTGTTCTTCATTTAGATCAAAGTGAGTATTTCAGCATTTCTTATTTAGACTATAGTGGACATCATGCATGCTTGATTTGTTCTTGTATTCGTGGCTCGTTCATAAGTTAGAGGCTTGTGTTCTTCGTGACACAAGGCTTCGATCCTTTAGAGCCAGATCCATAGTTCGTATACCTGTTTGCATGCTCTGATCCTGTTTAGCTAAGTAAGTCTGTTGTATCTCGTTTATCTGCATCCATAGCTTCCTTTCTGCTCCGTAGCTCAATGAATGATAAGATGATCTGAATCCAATCTTTCTCTTGTTCGTGGGATCGTATCTATATGGTTGCTATAGTGTAGTTAGCGGTTGACAGATGTAACCGCACTATAGTATTTATCTGGGGTACAGACGTGGTGTCTGGGCCCTGGTTGCATTTGAGAAAAGAGGTTGCATTTGCTCAGGGGGGGTTTGCATATGTGCAGGGGAGCTCCTTTGGTTTGCCTGAGTTTTGTGCTTTGTGGTGTGCTCTTTGTGAGCTTTGTTTTGTCTCGGCTGTGTTGAGCCGTTGCCCTTGCCTTAGGGTGTCGAGACTTGGTCTGGCGAGTGATCATGTTTTTCGCTTGTTCTTTGGCTTTGGATCACTTGGTTGGAGGTTTGTGTTCGTGGTTGTTTTCTTTCCTTTTTCTCTGTGTTGATTACAATGGGTGTTGTCAATGCACTCATCAAGGGGGAGATTGAGGACCAGGTGTGTCCGAGGACCAGTGGAGGGTCGCTCCTTAGTGATGAGTGATTAACAACGTTGTGTGGACTGATGCTTGGCTCAGTGTGCAGGTACAGGTTGCGGCTTGACTCGTGTTGGTGCAGGTGAAGAACAAGCTCGAAAGGCCTTAGCCGTGGTGGCCTCTGGGTGATGGAGAGGCAAGTAGGCTTGGTTCGATGGACCCGGTGGCCGATGGGGTCAAGTGCGAGCCGTGCGGTGCAAGACTAGCAAGTTGAAGTCATGGACATGAGCCGGCGCAAGGTGGCGGTTCGAGGCTGAAGCTTGCACGCGGGGTTTGGTGGTTTGCGCACAAAACCATCAGTGGACAGTTTCTTGGTTTGGGCCGTAAAACCATGTCCGGAGGCCTGATGCGACGGAGATGGTGATCCAGTAGCGCCGGGAAGCTTCAAGGCGGGGGGCACGTGGCGTGATCGCGGGGCTTGCGTCGAGGCTAAGCAAGTCCGCGGTGGAAGCGTGTCCGCTCGATGGGAATATCTGAATACTTGACCAAAATACCACTGAGGGGTGTGTATCTTCATTTTAAGTTGTAGGGGTAGCGTGGTCACTTGCATCCTCCGGTGGACATCGTATAAATAGCGGAGAGGTGGATGGCATCTCTCTCTCTTGGACTCTAGTGTTTCCTCCCCCGGTAGATCGCTCTGGTGTGCTTCTTTTCTCTGCTATTCCTTAGGCTTGATTCTTGTATAGACTCTGACCTCTGGGTGTATGGAAGCATTCGGCGTTGTAATGATCTCCTAGCTCTTTGTAATTTTTGTGTCTTTTTGGAGCTATTTTTGGGTGGTTTCATTCTTCGCTTGATTCGTTGATTTGAGGGCATTTTCTCTCGGATTTCTTTGAGGGGATCATGGGTGGATGCCTTGCGCATCTTTGTGTGTGATCTTGACCCCTCAAATGCCGGGAAATCCCTTCGATTCGCGAGTTTTGGTTGGAGCCCGAGTTCATGGTGGTGGTTCATGTGATTCGTGATTTCCGGTGATTTAGTGAGTTGGAGGCCGAGATTTTTGAGGCATAGCTTCCTCTTGTGACGCTTCTCATCTCCCCCAAATCTTGTCTCAAGAGCTCGAGTCGTTTGGGAGATCCGGTGATGGAAAGGAGGGGTTGACCTCGTGCGCGTGGCGTTTCTACTTCTGTCCGAGCTTGGCGGACCGTCCGCGGAGGTCCTACGGATTATCCGCGAGTGGCGTGTTCTTCGCCTGTTCGTTCGTGTTCTTGCACGCTTGAGTTTCGATCCGTAGTGTTGGAGGTTTTTGTTTGGGAGGTGTTTCCCGGACTGTCCGCCAGGTGTCCGGACTGTCCGCGAGGGTCGGACCGTCCGCGGTGCTTGCCCGGACTGTCTGAATTTCCTCGGTGCGCTTCTGGAGGTTCGGTGTTGTTTTTCGAACTGTCCGCCCTGGGGTTGCGGACCATCCGCCAGACACACGGACTGTCCGCCGTACACACGCGGACTGCCCACTTGGAGCCTCGCAGATTTGGCTAAGTTTCTTGATTCTTGTCTTGTGCTTCCGCGCTTTGTTTCGAGGCTTGTCTCTAGGACTTGTAGGCTTGTGTGTGCCTAGTCTAGAGCTTCTTTGGTGTGTGCGAGTGATCGGAGTGGCAATCGGGGTATAGGCCGAGTTCATCCTTCGAGAAGAATTTTTTATCGGCTCCCATTCACTCTCCCCCTCTCTGGTGGCCTATTCGGTCATTCAACCTTCACAACCAGCTTATCAGGTAACCCCATAGCTTTCCTCTTAGCAGATTGACAAGCAAGACCATCCAAAAGCCAGTGATCAGAGGAGCATCTTGACCAATATAAGGAGTAGCCCGAGGGGGGAGATATTTGATAACCCTCCCACTTCTGCTAACATCCCGAGGAGTAACAGAGTCACCCTGAAAAGGGAAAAGGAAACAATGATTAACCTATACAGAGTATGCAAGACCAAGTGTAAAAGGGTCGAAAAATACCTCATCTGCACGAGCATTATACCCACTGTCAAGCCTTTCACAATAAACTCTGGGAGCAACACAGAAAAGATGACCATGCCATTCCCTCCACCAAACCTTAAAAAGAGGGGAAAAGAAAGAAACAGGCTGCCATGAATCCAGATTATTAGTAGCAGAGTCTGGGACCAGGTCCTTCAGGCATCAATAATGGATAAGTTCAGTAAGTGGTTCTCTCGGCTTGACTAGGTTAGTGAAATATAAGCCGATTGGTAAATGACCAAACCGCAATTGATGAGCAGCCACACAGGGATTATAGAACTCATATGAGGCAAATAGGGCTTTTCCAAAGAAACCAGATGGGTGGATCCCAGGTTTAATAATCACTTCAAGTGCCTCATTCACAGCATCATCTGAGAGGTCATCAAAATCATAAAGGTATTCAAAAACATTGTTGACATCCTCATATGCATATGAGATGATGGTATCCCTCTTAGGGCCGATATAGAAAATCCTGAAGAACTCGGAACCCTCACGAGCATCTTGTTTTCGGTCAGGAAACACTGAAACTGCTTCTCCAAAGTTGGTATATCGTCGAGTAGTTGGAGGGACACCTTTTGGCTCATTTTGAGGGCAACTCATTGTTGACGCAAAAAACGGAATAACGTTCTTCAACGACAACACACAACGGATCCCTGGGATGTAACAAGGTGTACCAGCCGACCTGACCTGTTGATCAGCACGGAAAGATAGGAAACGTTAGATACGGGTTAGATCGGCTAGAGAACTGAAGGACCAGAATGGCGACCAGAGAGGGGGGAGTGAATGGGAGCCGATAAAAATTCTTCTCCGAAGAGTCGAACTCGGCCTATGGTCCCAAACGCAACTCCGGAGTCCTCGACACCTCGCTAGCCAAATCCACACAGCCACTGAAGTGCTGCTGGACCTAGGAACTAGCACACCACCGAAAACACTCGAGAACGCAACGGAAAACAACTCGAGCAGAACCTCCAGACCCAAACCGGTCAGACCGGATACTCAAACCAGTCAGACCGATTTGCTCAGACTTAGCTTCTCACAAGACAGGGAAAACCGGTCAGACCTCTTTCCCAAACCGGTCAGACCGGTTTTGCCAGACTTAGCCAAAAACTCGAAACACCAAACTGGTCAGACCTCTTTCCAAACCGGTCAGACCTCTTTCGCCCAGAGAGCTCCAACTCAAAAACCCAAAACTATAGCAAACGAACTTGAAACTCAACGAAACTTGGACCAGAGCTTCTTCTATCAAAGGAAGACTTGTTCCCAGAAGATCTCCAAAAGACACCGCTGACCAAACCGGTCACCAAACCGGTCAGACCGGTTTTGCCATACAGACGGGAAAAATGTAGCCCGCGGAAACCACCTCTTCTTCCAACCAACCGATCTCTCGATTCACCCAACAGATTGCGACCAAACTTCGGGGGAAGGTGGATTACCTCTTGGGCAACCTCTGTCTCAAAGGATCCATCCCGAAATGCATCCAAAATGAAGGAATCGAAAGTCAACCGCCAAGAACACCTTTTCCCGAGTTCATCCAAAAACCACCAAATCCAAGGGATTCCGGGGAGTTTGTGGGGGCAAAGATCACCAAGCAAAGGTACACAAGGTACTCATACGTGATCCCCACAAACAAAACCCAAAGGAAACACCCTCAAATCCTCTCCACGAAAATCCAAAGAAAAGGCTCCGAAAATCACCAAAAAAGAGTAACGGGATGAACACGAAGAACACTTGAGGAACCACGCCGAATCTTCTATACATACCATGAAAGGTTCATACAAGGTCTAGCATCCGCCCGTACATCCATCCCTCTCACAAGATCTCACCATGAAGCTCTCATGCTAGCCTAAGGAGAAAATAGGAAGCTAAAAAGAGAAATTGTCTAGAGCAAATGAAAACCCTAAAGCCCAAGAGATGGCTGCCACAACCCTTCCACTCGGCTTATATATGAGGTCCTCCGGTGGGGGTAAATGACTAGAATGCCCTCTAGGCGATACAACCCCTCGAAGGGCATATTTGGAAACTTGACAGCCTTTCCATCGGACGGACGCCCAGCAATCACACCTCGCGTAGCCTCGACGCCAAGCATGCGATCCCGACGTGTGTCCTCTGCTTCGACGACTTCCAGCCGCGCCACGACCAAACCGGTCAGACCGGTTTCCCAAACCGGTCAAACCGGTTCTGGTGCCTTGGCTGCACCTGAAGCTCAGGTCGGCTTTCTGGAGCAACCGACGAACCCAGCGATCTTTTGGCGAACTGCTGCAAACCCCGCGAGCTTGGTGCAGCCTCCACGCTGAGCTCCTCGACTTGGCCGCCACGTCCACTACGGCTCCATGTTGGCTTTCAGATCAACCAACGAACCCGCTATCTGACTTTGACTTGCTCTTCTCGCACCATGTGACTCGCACTTGATCTCGTCTGCCACTGGGTCCATCAAACCAAGTCTACTTGTCCCTCTAGTCCTTCGGAGGCCCCGCAAGGCTAAGACCTTTCGCGCTTGTTCTTCACCTGCACCAACGCACATCAAGCCGCAGCCTACATCCACAAGATAGAGCACAGCGTCAGTCCACACAACGTTGTCAATCACTCATCACTAAGGAGTGGCCAACCACTAGCCATCGGACACTCCGGTCCTCAATCACCGCCTTGATGAGTGCATTTACAACACACCACACAATCATAGCATAATGAAAAGTAAAAGCAAAAGACAAACGAAAACCTCCAAACAAGTGATCCAAAAGCCAAACAACACAAACCCTCGATCACTTGCAATCTAAAGTCTCGGTCCCCTAAGGCAAGGGCAACGGCTCAACACAACCAAGACAAACCACCAAAGCTCTCAAAGAGCAAACCAAAGCTCACACGGGGCAAACCCACCAAAACGAGAACTCAAACGACACAAGGAGCTCCCCCTGAACACATGCAGCTCCCCCCTAAGCAAATGCAACTCCCCCTGAACCAATGTGTGCAAACTTACTGAATAGCAGCAACCAAACCGGTCAGGCCGGATTCCCAAACCGGTCAGACCGGTTTCTGACACTATCTTCCAAACCGGTCTGACCGGTCTCTGGACCGATTTTCCTGTCAGAAAAAAATGTTCCAATGCAGCCCGAAAATGCATGAAAACCTTCTAAATGCTTCCAGAAAACTTTTCCATGCCCAAACTTCTCCCCCTTGTTGACAAAGCACGAATCAAGGCATTTCTACGAAAAATTCAACTAGAGACTTCTCAAATGGACATAGAGCCATAGAATGTGCTAGGAGGAAGCAAATGGACTACTTAGAGTTGACAAAGGTCCGAAATAGCACAGCCATCAAGAATGTTCAGTTGCATACACACAAGTTCAAGCCATGGTAAAATTTACCATTTTTGCGTAAAATTTCCCTCTCATGAGCAAAGACCTAAACATGAGCAAAACATGCCAAAGTGAATCTAAATCACACAAACTTCATGCTAGGTCACATATCCTTGACACAAGATCATTACAAACACCCATAAGCATCTCATGTCATGTTAAAGCCACCGAGCCATGTGTCTACCTAAAATGAGAATTCTCATGGTAGACAACATGCTACGGTTTAGCACCCATATTAAACTCAGATTTAGAGCATTTATGACATGGAACAAGTGAGAGCATAACTTCAAGCACAAGCATTTCATACCAATTTCATTTTTCATATTTAAGCACAAAATGGTACATGAAGTGCCTTTGCGGCAAAAAGAAGCTTATGCTCCCCCACAAGGTAACACATGGGCTAAACATTCATAATGACACATGGGTCTTTGACCCCAAGTGAAAAGCACATGATATCCAACCATGAATTAAGCATGATATAAACCACCAAAGCACACTAAGATCATGCAAAGCCTTAAACTCACAAGAGAGAGCCTATCTAGCATTTTTGATAAAAGTAAGCTATCTCATCATGGATATACAACCAAACTATCAAGAGCATAGCTTATCATCCCAACTATCAATCAAGTACATCCACAAGCTCAATCATAGCATATCATAGGGATCAATGTACATAGGAGAAGCCATTCCTAGCCAATGCATATGATACAAATGCAATGCATAACATATCTTACAAAGATGCAAAACTATACATCAAGATACAAAGATGGCTACTCCATGAAATTAAACATGTATGATACATATGCTACAAATTGAGCTCCCAAAGACCAACTCAAAAAGGACAACACACACCAAGTTCTCCCCGTAGACGAGCAAAGGTAGCTTGGTCAAGTGGTTTTGTGAATATGTCGGCTTTTTGGTCTTGGGTAGGTACATGGCTCAACACTATGGTGCCCTTCTCAACATTATCTCTCAGGAAGTGGTATCTCACTTCTATGTGTTTTGTTCTGGAATGAAGCACTGGGTTTTTGGCAACGCTTATGGCACTGGTGCTATCACAAAGAAGTGGGATCTGAGTGCACTCCTCACCAAAGTCTCTCATGGTATAGGAAATCCAAAGCAGCTGGGAATAACAGCTAGCGGCTGCAACATACTCTGCTTCAGTGGTAGATTGAGCTACACTCGACTGTTTACGGGAAGACCAAGAGACCAAAGAGGAACCAAGAAACTGACAAGAACTAGAGGTAGACTTGCGCTCCACATGACACCCAGCAAAGTCAGCATCGGAGAATCTGTGAAGTGTGAGTGTCGAGGAGGCAGAATACCAAAGACCAAACTCAGGAGCATACTGCAAATACCTGAAGATCCTCTTGATGGCCTGCCGAAGTGAAGTCCTCGGGGAAGCCTGAAAACGAGCGCACAGACACACACTGAACTGAATGTCCTGCCTCATCGCCGTCACGTAGAGGAGGGAGCCGATCATGCTCCGGTACTCCTTCTGGTCCACTGGTTCACCATCCTCGTCTACATCCAAAGCTGTAGTCGTACTCATCGGTGTTGGCATGGGCTTCGCATCGTTCATGTTGAATTTCCTCAGCATGTCCTCGGTGTACTTGCTCTAGTGCACGAAGGTCCCGTCCTTGACCTGCTTGATCTGTTGCCCCAAGAAAAACTGTAGCTCGCCCATCATAGACATTTCAAATTCCCTGCTCATGTCATCTGCAAACTTGGCAACAAGATCGTGAGAGGAGCCACCAAAGATTATATCATCCACATAAATCTGTACAATCAAAAGGTCATTCCCATGCTTAAGGAGAAACTGGGTCTTATCAACTGTGTCCATCACAAACCCCTTACTCAGCAAGAACCCTCTCAACCTGCCATACCAAGCCCTCGGCGCCTGTTTCAACCCATAGAGCGCCCTCTGGAGTTTATACACACGGTGTGGGTATCTCTCACTCTCAAACCCCAGTGGTTGCTTCACATACACTTCTTCCTCTATCACCCCATTCAAGAATGCACTCTTCACATCCATCTGGAACAACTTGAACCCTTTAGCCACGACAAAGGCTAGAAGGATTCGAATTGCCTCCAGACGGGCCACCGGAGCAAATGTCTCCTCATAATCTATACCCTCTTTCTGGTTAAACCCCTGAGCCACCAACCTCGACTTGTTTCTCACAACCATCCCATTCTCACCTTCTTTGTTTTTCCACACCAACTTGGTACCTATGGGACGACAATTTGGCGGTGGATCGACTAACACCCAGACTTGGTTTCTCTCAAAGTTCTCCAACTCCTCATGCATGGAATTCACCCAGTTTGCATCAGAAAGAGCGTGTCCAATATCTTTAGGCTCAAAGGAGGCAACAAAAGCAGAGTGAGCGAAGTGAGAAGTATTTCGTGACCTCGACCGTGTAGTTCTCTCATTCATGTCTCCAATGATCTTCGAAGGAGGGTGATCCACTTGTACACGCCCAGGAGCCTCTCGCTTGGAGACTACCTCCCCCTCCACAGCTGCTTCCACCCTTGCTTGCGGTACATGTTGATGCGTCATAGTCGAAGTAGAAGGCCCGCCATCAACTGTAGTCATCATCGTGGAAGTAGTATGTACACGATCCGCAGCGGGTACACGATCCTCGCCATCACCATCACCATCTTCTTCTTCCTCCTCAAAGAGCGTCTCGGCCATCTCCTCGTCACCTGCACAATCAAAGCCAAGAGAGCTACATGGCACTGTCTCGTCGAAGGTCACCTCGCAAGTCTCCATGATTTTGTTAGTCTCAAGATTAAGCACCCTATAAGCTCTAGAATGGTATGCATATCCAAAGAAAATACCATCATTAGATCTAGCCTCAAACTTATCAAGCTTTCCCTTCTTGAGAATAAAACACTTGCAACCAAAGACTCAGAAGTGACTCACCTTAGGAGCTCTACCATGCATAAGCTCATAGCACGTCTTTTTCTTGAATGCTCGGAGAAAGATCCTGTTCGACACATAGCACGCGGTGCTCACCGCCTCAGCCCAAAACCTCCTAGGAGTCCTGTGCTCATCGAGCATCGTCCTAGCCGTCTCACACAACGTCCGGTTCTTCCGTTCCACAACTCCATTTTGAGGGGGCACATAAGGAGTCGAGTACTGATGCTCAAGACCAAGATCACAGCAAAAGGCATCAAAACGAGAGTTTCTGAACTCAGAGCCATTATCACTATGGATTGCTCGAATGGTGTTCCCATGCCTCTCATTTTTCAACCTCACGATCAAGTCTCGAACAAAATCGAAAGTCTCACTCTTATCCTCCAAGAAAAACACCCAGGCATAGCGAGAGTAGTCGTCCACCACAACCAGAACATACCACTTCCCACCCACCGAGCGAACTCGAGCTGGCCTAACAAGGTCCATATCCAACAGCTCTGTCAGACGCTCTGTCATGACAGCAGTCAGGGGTGGATGAGAAGCAGAGACCATCTTGCCATGCCTACAAGGCGCACAAACCAACTCCTTCTCAAACCTCAACCTTGGCAATCCTCGGACCAAATCGAGACCACTCAAGCGGGAAAGCAGATCAAAGCTCAAGTGTCCCAACCGCCTATGCCACTTCCACAAATCAGGAGAACCAGCCACTAAACACCGTGCGGGACCATCGGGCTGAGAGAAATCAGCTCGAAAGATCTGACCCTCGGGGATAACCATACAAACACGGTCACCTCGAGAATCAAGCACCTCAGATGCACCCAACTTAAACCGAACCTCAAACCCCTCATCAAGTAGCTGAGACACAGAAAGCAAATTGAACCCCAGCGACTTGACAAGAGCAACACGCCTCAGAGACACCTTCTTGCTTACCTTCACCATTCCTTCACCAAGAACTCGTCCCTTACCATTATCCCCAAAAGTGATGTACTCCCTGGTACTCACTGGGTTGAGGCTTGTAAACCACCCCCTGTCTCCGGTCATCTGTCGTGAACAACCGGAGTCCAACAGCCAAACGTTCCTCAAGCCTCCCATGTGCACATCAAAAACGGGGATGAAAGTGAGCAGACGACTCAACACTGGGGTTAGTGCAAAAGGAATCAAACCAGTGTCGAGCCATTTGCTCAAAAGAGGGGTTAGCAACATCCATTCTACCATATCCACCAAAGCTACGACCCCTACCAAACTGAACCGCCTCACGTCTCGCTGGAGGAGCACGATCACCACGAAAGGAAGAGCATGGCCCATACCTTCTCTGAGACTCAAAGCTGCGACGACCTCTCCCATCCTCGTATTGACCATGAGATGGAGAACGTCCAGCAAACAACCCACGACCAGACTCAAACTGTCTGCCACCTGCACCACGACCAACTGAACTAACTCCATGGCCACGAAACTCAACATGAGCACCTCTCTGGGCTGAACCGGTCTGACCGGTTTCCCTAACTGGTCTGACCGGTTTCCCCCTGCCAGCAACACGGTCTCGATCAGCCACTCTCTGACTTCCCCAAGCTGGTATAGATCTCACCACAGCCTCTCCCCTGGGTAGTGGCATATGAGGCTCAGGCACACCATGAGTAGGGTGGTACCTGTCCTTGTTTGCCCACTCCTTCGCCATCCTCACATCCCTCTTCCTCTTGTAGCAAAACTCACCAACATGACCTTCCTTGCCATAATACTCACAACGGAATCTGACTTGCTTTGGCTTTGGCTGTGGGTTCTCAACAAGTTTCTCTTCCTCTTTCTTCTCACCCTTCCCCTCAAACACGTTTCCCTTGTCGCTCACAAACTTGATGGGTTTTTGATATTTTTCCGTTTTGTGAGGGAAAATGGGTGGATCGGGAGTGGTGTCAAGCTTGTTTCTCAAGTGGTTAGGCTTGGGAGCGAATTTGTTCATGGGGGTAGTTTGCGGTGGAATAGGAATCTCTCCAACTTTCTCTCCCTTCTCACCACTGCTCTCACCAACCTTGTGAGAGCCCAATGCCTGACCATCGAACCTCTTAAACTCAGCCATCATTAAGCTCAATTGTGGCTCATGCCCAAACAACCAACTCATTATCTTTCTTAGTTCATCATTTTCATCCTGCAAGCGATCAACTGCGCAAGTTCCATATTTTTCAAAGCATGCATTTCACATGTAGAACAAGAGGTAGGAATAGGAACTTTCAACTCTGCCTCTAAGGAAACAATCCTAGCATGTGCATCATCCAATTTACCATGCAACACAGGGCAAGATTTACACGCACCAAGCAAACTTGATCTAGCTTTCAACTCAATCAATTGAACCCTAGCCACATCTAGTTCCTCAATAGTGAGGGCATGCTTCTCTTTCAGGGCAGTCAAGTTAGATAAGAAACGTGAATAATCATTGCAATCAACTTCATCGGTAACAACAGGAGCAGATTTCAAAGCAGCCATAGCAAGCATGTCATCCAAATGCCTAGCCTCTAGCTCAGCTACTTTCTCCCTAGCTTCCTCAAGCGAGGCTCTAACCTCTTTTCTCATTTTCTTAGCATCCCTAAGCACACTATACCTATTATCAAGCAGTTCATTCAGAGTGGCATTTTCCTCGAGCAAGGAGTCAAGGGTAGGTGGTGATACCTCATCCTCGGAGTCGGAGTCCGAGTCCCCTTTGCCGCTCTTCTTGCTCCCTAAACTGTGTGCCATGCCGCAGAATCTGCTTGTTGCCATGAAGCTCAACCCGGTGAAGTTCTTGCTCGAATGCTTCTTGTTCTTGTGTCTTCCACGGTCTTCATCTTCAATACTCGAGCTTGACGTGGTGTAGCAGGAGGAAGAGGTGTCCACGTCGCTCGCACCGGCAACCATTGCTCTCGACTTCTTCTTGTGGTAGCCGCCCTTCTTCTTGCCCTTGTACTCGTCTCGACTCTTGTACTTGGAGTTGTGGTTCCGGGATCGATGCTTGTGCTCGGCCTGCTTGTACTCGTTCCTCGGGCGATGCTTGTACTCTTGCTTGTACTCGGGTTTCTTGTGCTCGATCTTGTTCTCGTCTGCTTCTGGGCACTCGGCGAAGAAGTGTCTATGCTTCCCGCACTTGTAGCACGTCCCCGAGTTCCTCCTGAAGTTCTTCCTGTTCTCGTTCAGGCGCCCGAACCGCTATGTCAGCAAAGCAAGATCGTCATCATCCAAAGCCTCAAACTCCTCATCTGGCAAAGACACAAGAGCAGACAGAGAGAACATCCTAGAGGATTGATTAGAGTTAGTTCTCGATCCAGTCACAAGCGCAAGGCTATCATCAGCAGGACCCTTGCCCTTCTTGGCTCTCAGGTCTCGGTCCACCTCGGACGACTTGAGCTTAGAGAACAGCTCGTCCACCGTCAGGGTCTCATACACATTGGACTCCTGAATAGCCTCAACCTTCGCTCCCCATACATCAAGATCCAACGCGTGTAAGAGCTTGATAGCTCTATCATGATCATCGTATGGAAGCTTGGTGATGTTGGCTCTCCTGTTGTTCACAATCAGCGTGAAGCGCTCGAACATGGCATCCACAGACTCTCCGGGGAGGTGAGTGAAGTTATCATACTCTCTCCAGTAGGTCATAAAGCAACGTGCCTTCACCTGATCATTACCACCATGTGCATTTCACAGCTGAGTCCATATCCGATTTGCCAACTTCTCTCCATACACCCTACTGAACTCGGATGCACAAAGAGCACGGTAGAGATAGTCCACTGCCTTGTTGTTGGCTTCGAACATGTCCCTACTCTCGGGCAGCAAGAACGTCTCTGGTATGACATAGTTCTCGTCAACCGTGACATCCCAAATCAGCTGAGCCGTTCCACGCAAGAACGCGCCCATCCGGGCTTCCCACATCTGGTAGTTCTTCCCATCGAAGTGGGGAGGACCCGAACCCTTCCCATAGTCTGCCATCTTTGGATCTCAACCGGTCAAGGTCTCAATGATTCGTATCCGGCTCTGATACCAATTGAAGGACCAGAATGGCGACCAGAGAGGGGGGGAGTGAATGGGAGCCGATAAAAATTCTTCTCCGAAGAGTCGAACTCGGCCTATGGTCCCAAATGCAACTCCGGAGTCCTCGACACCTCGCTAGCTAAATCCACACAGCCACTGAAGTGCTGCTGGACCTAGGAACAAGCACACCACTGAAAATACTCGAGGACGCAACGGAAAACAACTCGAGCAGAACCTCCAGACCCAAACCGGTCAGATCGGATACTCAAACCGGTCAGACCGGTTTGCTCAGACTTAGCCTCTCACAAGACAGGGAAAACCGGTCAGACCTCTTTCCCAAACCGGTCAGACCGGTTTTGCCAGACTTAGCCAAAAACTCGAAACACCAAACCGGTCAGACCTCTTTCCAAACCGGTCAGACCTCTTTCGCCCAGAGAGCTCCAACTCAAAAACCCAAAACTAGAGCAAACGAACTCAAAACTCAACGAAACTTGGACCAGAGCTTCTTCTATCAAAGGAAGACTTGTTCCCAGAAGATCTCCTCCAAAACACACCGTTGAACAAATAGGTCACCAAACCGGTCAGACCGGTTTTGCCAGACAGACGGGAAAAACGTAGCCCGCGGAAACCGCCTCTTCTTCCAACCAACCGATCTCCCGATTCACCCAACGGATTGCGACCAAACTTCGGTGGAAGGTGGATTACCTCTTGGGCAACCTCTATCTCAAAGGTCTATCCCGAAATGCATCCAAAAGGAAGGAATCGAAAGTCAACCGCCAAGAACACCTTTTCCCGAGTTCATCCAAAAACCACCAAATCCAAGGGATTCCGGGGAGTTTGTGGGGCAAAGATCACCGAGCAAAGGTACCCAAGGTACTCATACATGATCCCCACAAACAAAACCCAAAGGAAACACCCTCAAATCATCTCCACGAAAATCCAAAGAAAAGGCTCCGAAAATCACCGAAAAAGAGAAACGGGATGAACACGAAGAACACTTGAGGAACCACGCCGAATCTTCTATACATACCATGAAAGGTTCATACAAGGTCTAGCATCTGCTCGTACATCCATCCCTCTCACAAGATCTCACCATGAAGCTCTCATGCTAGCCTAAGGAGAAAATAGGAAGCTAAAAAGAGAAATTGTCTAGAGCAAATGAAAACCCTAAAGCCCAAGAGATGGCTGCCACAACCCTTCCACTCAGCTTATATATGAGGTCCTCCGGTGGGGGTAAATGACTAGAATGCCCTCTAGGCGATACAACCCCTCGAAGGGCATATTTGGAAACTTGACAGCCTTTCCATAGGACGGACGCCCAGCAATCACACCTCGCCTAGCCTCGACGCCAAGCATGCGATCCCGACGCGTGTCCTCCGCTTCGATGACTTCCAGCCGCGCCATGACCAAACCGGTCAGACCGGTTTCCCAAATTGGTCCGACCAGTTCTGGTGCCTTGGCCGCACCGGAAGCTCAGGTCGACTTTCTGGAGCAACCGACGAACCCAGCGATCTTTTGGCGAATCGCTGCAAACCCCACGAGCTTGGTGCAGCCTCCATGCCGAGCTCCTCGACTTGGCTGCCACGTCCGCTCCGGCTCCATGTTGGCTTACGAATCAACCAACGAACCCGCCATCCGACTTCGACTTGCTCTTCTCGCACCATGTCACTCGCACTTCATCTCGTCTGGCCACCGGGTCCATCAAACCAAGTCTACTTGTTCCTCCAGTCCTTCGGAGGCCCCGCAAGGCTAAGACCTTTTGCGCTTGTTCTTCACCTACACCAATGCACATCAAGCCGCAGCCTACATCCACAAGATAGAGCACAGCGTCAATCCACACAATGTTTTCAATCACTCATCACTAAGGAGTAGCCAACCACTAGCCATCGGACACTCCGGTCCTCAAGAACTGGTGTGGGTCTTCAATGAGTAACAGCCCGATCGGCCGATACGACTGTAGAGCAAATCGGCTAGCTGACGTAGCAGTCGAAGTGCAAGTATGTTCAAAACGGCAAGATCAGCTGATTTGATGACATAGGCAAAACGCAAGGAAAAGCATAGCAAACTAAGCACTACGAGACAACACGCAAACCAATCTAGATCGGTTGTATCGTGAAGATAGCCGATATGATATGATGACAAGCTGGATAACTTGGTGATAAAAGCTAAATAAACAAGAAAAAACTTGCAAACCTAGCAGATATCGATTAATTGTGAATAAACCTAGACGAAACCACAGCGATACGCCCGGAGGTTAAAGCCTAGTAAATATTCGATAAAACGGTACTTACAAGCTTGCAGGAGATCGATCGATGCAGCCCGACGAACTAGAAGAACGACGTTTGAAGAAACAAGAAAACAAGAAGAAATAAACATTTGGCGAAGTCGTCGACTTGTTGAAAAAGTAAAGGTTTTGTGTATATTGGTGTGTACAAACATTCTCCGACCACTTAGGGCCGCTATTTATGTCCTGAGGACACCTTGACTCTTAGTCGATGACGACAAATATTTACATGAATCTAAAGAAATAAAAACTACCAAAAATTTAATGATTCTCATAGGAATCGGACTCTCTAAACTGACTTTGACCCGATGTCAACTTGATCATTGACCCACCTTCGTTTTCTTTCCTTTGGCGTATCCTTCTTCTACCATGTTTTTCATCCATCAACCGGCTGATCCCAGATCGGCTGGTCTCTTTTCTCCCTTTCTTTATCGGCTTTGAGGTCTTCCTGATGTCTCTTCGTCTTTTCTCTGGCACGTGTCAAAAAATGGTGTCAACACATGCCCCCAGTTTCAGAGTAAATTTCTTTTGCTTTGAAATTCTTATCTTCTCCATTTCAATCTCTAAGGATTCCTTGTGATCTTCCTTTAATGAAAAATCAATCCACACGATATCTTCCAGGTAATCTTTCCTCATAAATGACATTAGCTGCCCACCAAACTCAGACGCATCCAATTATACACCATTGATTCTCCTTGTATGACAGTTGTCATTGTTGCCATCACATGGTTTCCAATCCACCACCTTGCATTGCTTCTATAAAAATCAACCTTAACTTGATGGATATCAACTGCTTCTTTACGCTACTTCACTTCCTTGGCCGATAATTCCAAAAACGGCTGATTTTTTTACTTTAGGCATGGAAGGCATCTCTTCTTGCAAATACTCTCAGGACATATCACCTTCTACTGTCTCTTGATGAACTTTCGTAAGACTGAGCTTTGTAGTTGGATGGTGCTATGAAGATTGTAGTTGCTGTTAGTGTTGTTGAGGGAAGATTATCCATGGTATATGCTCTGCAGTTTGTCGACATAGAGGATCCCTATTCTTAATTTATTGGTGCTGGCCTTGTTTCTTAGGGAACGTATCTCTGAATCAATGTCATTTTCTTGAAGGCTGAGTCATTCACGTGGCGTTTGTTCCCCTTTTGACCGTATACTTTGATTGGCCTATAAAATGAACCATCTCTATCTCTTTCCTTGTACCTCTGTTGTGATGTCTTCTTCTGTGAATCAGGTTTTTTGGTTCTGTCTTTGTATCTCTCTATGGATTTTGTATGATAATTATCCATCTCTTCTTCCCAGTCTCCCAACCGTGAGGACGTAGAAAGGATCCTGACGAACATCAATGCTCATGGTGCGAATCAACAAGTGCTGACGTTGAGGCAGAAGCAAGGTCTTCAACTTGTTATCTCCACAGATGTGAAAAACTTAGAGGCTCTGGAAACCAGGAGGGCACTCCTTCTTGAGGAATTGAATAAAGTAGAGGGTGAAATAGACATCACCAAGATGCAATTAGAGAAGGCCAAAGATTTAGAGAAATCTTGATATAATTTTCCTTTAGCCAATGTGATCGGCTTTCAATAAATTTCAGCTGGTGTAATTAGCTTTTGCTTTACTGTGTTTCATCTAGAAGACAATCGTCTGTATGGATTGTGCCTTTTCTGAATGATTTCTTTCTTCTGACAGCATGCACTGCTTGCCCTATGATCTCTCTGAATCATGGCAGATGAATGCTTCTCACCTATTCTTGAATGCCATCAATCCTTTAATGTCAACATGTGGCTCTGAACTGTCTTTTCCATGCATCCCTCCTATAAAACTCAGCTTGTAATCCAATGGTTCTTGACTTGTTCCCTTTCGTAGGCTTCCCTTTTTCTTTTAGCTGAAAATTTCTGGATCGGCTTGTTGCTCTTAGGGATGGGAGGCATTTTCCTCTTGGAGTGTATTCAGGAAGATTTAAAGCTTTGTTTGCAGCAACAAGCACCTCTTTGAAATAGTTTTGCTTCATGTCGCTGCCAGTAAGCTTGTTGATGTCCTTAGTAACATTGAGGAATACCCCTTTTCTCCTTCTATTCTTCTGGAGTACATAGTTTTTTCCCTTAAAAGCTTCTGAGCGCTCCTCCCTTTTTTGGGGAAACGGATCACTGAAATCAATGTCAGCCTATGAAAACTGAGCTATTCATGGAAGGACTGTTTCCAACTTGACCAGATCTGGTATCTCTTTGATTCCTTCTTATCTTCTTCAAGTTCCATCCCCTCTGGTTTGGGCTATAAATAGCAACTGAATGTTCATCGGTTCTCTGCACCTTCCACCATGGTCCAAATGCTAGATACGATAGGATGTAGGCTTTTGTTGTTTGATTGTTCCTTCTTTCCCCTTTCTCACCATGGCTAGAAGAATCCTTGTGAAGTAGTGCAGCGTCACCTCGCCTTCTCCGACTCTTCTTGCGAAGCCAGGAGGTACAACAACTAGAAGAATCCTTGTGAAAAAGCTTGGGTTCAACGGCTGAAGGGAAGGAGCAAGGTAGAATGTCACGCTGCACCGGTGTCGGAAGAGGAGCGCGGCAAGGGGACGACCATCTTGGTCATCAACTCGTGAAGCCTTTTGCGGAATATCACAAATTCTGGGGAAGATCTTAGTCTTCCATTTCCTCTTCGCGGCACCCCATTCTCTCTGGTGTTCATCGATTCAATATCCTCATCATATGAGAGATAGGATAATTATCTTCTAAATTATGTACTCCATTGCTCTTCCATGAAGATGTAAACACGATGTACTAAAATCTGATATATATATATATATATATATATATATATATATGCTCATATTTTTGTTCTAAGGGCAATTGTTACATCGGCCATTATCCGAATCATAGATCGGCTATAAGTGTTTGAATACCTTTTGATTTTTACAATTTTTTGCACTAAAGGCGATAACTCAGTATCGACTATCACCCGAAATCTAAATCGGCTAAGAAGCCAGAAGTAGTAATCGGCTAAGTAGTTAATCCAATTTTCCAATTTGCTTTGGTTTTGAAGAACATCAGCCTTGTCTTGTTGAACTCCAATCTTCTTAATCGGCTGATGCAGCTTTCTGTCTTTTCTTTTATATTTAAGAACCGATCGTCTAGATCGGCTGAAGGTCGAAGTCAAACGTCTTGAAAAAATCTGTCTCCCACACTTTCCCTGATATGCAGATAACTTTGTCAAAATTCTAATGTGTATCAACTGCTGCAATATGGAAGGAGGAATCGACGTTGACTACTTCTACTGAGTCTCCAATCCATTGGATCACGCATTGATGCATAGTAGACGGAATGCAGCAATTGGTGTGAATCCAATCTCTTCCAAGTAATAAATTGTATGATCCCTTCCCCTTGATGACGAAAAAGGTGGTTGGAAGGGTCTTGCTGCAGATTGTCAGATCCACACATATAGCACCCATTGCGGATGATGAGTTTCCTTCGAAATCAAGTAGCATGATGTCGGTCTTGGTTAAGTCTTGCTCACTTTTCCCAAATCTTCGAAGCATTGAGTAGAGCATGAGATTGACCGATGCACCACCATCCACCAAGAGCCATGTGATTGGCTTCCCATTGACAAGTCCTTTGAGAAACAAAGCTTTCATATGCTGACGCTTTTCCTCATCTGGTTTCTCAAAACTGACCAGCATTGGATCCAAGGTTAACTGAGCCGATCCTAACTCCTCATCTGAACTTTCTTCATCTGGGTTATCTTCAAGAGTCATGAATTCCTTGGGTAGCATGAAGACCATGTTAACACTTGCCATTGGTTGACCTTCTTTTTTACTATCAGTTTTGGGTTTAGGTCGCCAGATTTGGGATCGAACCTTCTTCTTGTCAAGTGCTTGCTTCTCAATTTCTTCCTGATGTTCCAATTGTCGCAAGTGCTGGACTCTTCTCTTCTGAGATTTGGTCAATCCTTCTGGGCACCACCTAGGTTGACGAGATTCATGTTGACTTTTGTCTTCGTATGTAGCATTACGCCGTTCTGGATTTCTTGCCAACACGTCTTCATCAGGGAACCTGCTGTCAGCCATATCCTCTAGCCCATTAGGTTAGTTATCTTGGTGCTTGCCCCCAAGTAGATCATGTACATTGGCTTTGCCCCCAAGCCGATCATGCATGGTGGCCTTGCCCTCCAGCTGATCATGTACTGAGATGCGTTGTTTGTGATGCTCTGGCTGATCTTGATTGGTGGGCCTTCTGTCCCTGTTATCAAAACAAGGTTTTTTGGATGACTGTCCTTCTGAATAGAAACCTTGACATTCTAGACAGATATCAGATGTTGGAAGCTTGATCCCTTCTTCCCAGCCATATCTAAAGAATGGACACCTCTAGTGTCCTGCGTTGCGTCTTGCCCATTCTTCCTTTTCCTTGATTTGCTTCTGTTGGCGCTGGAACTTTGTCAGAAGAACTTGTGAAGTGACTTGCTGTTTGGTACCTTTTGAATTGATTCTTTCTTCAAGCAACCCCTTCCCTTTGGCTTCTTCAGTTGTCATCTGAGTTTCAGGATCAATGGTTCCTTTATTTTTAGCCATTTCAGATGTCAACACCTTTGCTTTGGTTGTCTCAACTGTGTTAGTAGGAAAAGGGTGTTGATCGATCTTCATCGGCTTTCTTGACTTGGAAGGTGTTTCAAATTTTAGCTTCCCTTGATCTATAGCACTTTGGATCTGCTGTTGAAACACCTTGCACTCCTTAGTGTTATGAGATGCAGCATTATGCCACTTGTAATACTTGATCTTCTTTACCTCTTCAGCACTTGGAATAGTGTGATTCTGAGAGAGTTTAATCTGACCCTGCTGAAGCAGGAGATCAAATATCTTGTCGGCTTTAGTTATATAAAAACCAAACTTCTCGGGTTCCTTCTTGCCGAAGGGACATGCAATCGGCTTCCTGTTTGACACCCACTCGGCTAGATTAATCTCAGCCTCTTCATCTGAATCTGAATCCTCTACATAAGATATTTTCTTCTGATAATTCCTTTGAGGTTCATAAGGCCATTAAGAGCTTTCTTGGCTTAGTCGGTGCACCAACTGGCTAATGCTCTCAAACTCCTGTGAAGCATACTTCTCTTTGATTGACGGCGAGAGTCCTTGAAAAGCCAATTCTACCAGTTGTTTGTCAGTCAAAGATAGGCTGAAGCATTTGTTCCGCGTCTCTCTGAATCTCTGAATGAAATTTACCACTGACTCATCATTGCTCTGCCTCAAGCTAGTCAGATCAGTAATTTTCATTTCATGTATTCCAGAGAAGAAATAACCATGGAACTTCTTCTCAAGATCTTCCCAATTTTGAATAGAATCAGCCGGTAGTGATGTAAACCAAGCAAAGGCTGGCCCTGATAGAGAAGATGAAAATAAGCGCACTCTTAACAACTCATTTGATCCTGCATCTCCACATTGAATAATAAATCGGCTGATATGCTCGATTGTGGAGGTGTCATCTTGACCAGTAAACTTGGTGAAGTCGGGCACTTTATATCTCTGAGGGAATGGAATTTGATCGAAATAAGCAGGATATGGTGTCTGATACATGTTGGTTTGCTGTTTTGGCTTTAACCCGAATTGACTTTGAATCATGTTTGTAATTTCAGCCATAAATTTCTGATCAATCGACTGATTACTTGCCAAAGGATTTGGCCGATTTTGTATCGTTCCAACTGTTCCTGGTTGTTCATGCATGATTGGCTATGAAGCCAAAGGTGTATGTAAAGCCGTATATTACAGAATCCCAACTGAATGAGGTGTTTTATGCTGAGTTGCTTGCTATATATATTGCCTGTTTGGAGTACCTTGTATATGCTGTTCTGGCAATTGATATAGTGAACTCACAGGTTGAGCCATTTGATCCCATAGTGCCGCCTGATACATGGCATTGTTGTATTCCTCCTCTAAATTCGCAACATAGGTTCTAACTGCATAAGCTTGATCAGCTGGGCTCATCTGCTCTGGTGTCAATGGATGATTTGTGATAGGTTGACCAGTTGCTGCTCCACTGGAAGTTAATTGGGGTGGAGGTTTCTGCATGCTAGAATTTTCTTGAGCCGATTGAATGGGCTTGACCATGTGCATATGAGACTTCTTAATGTCATAATGCTGCGCTTTGAGAGTCTTTGGTTCAATGAAAGCAAATGTGATTCCTTTGTCATGCTGTACTGCGGTTCCAATTAGCTCTCCAAACCTTGCTGCATATGGTCCAGTAGGAGTTTCTCCTTCCTTTTGAGTTGATTCAGTTGCAACACCTTTCCCACTTGTTTCTTTCTCTGAACGAGACGTTGGTGCATCAGGGGTATCAGGTGCCTGAGAACATGAAGGATCACCAATTCCAATCGTGGTTGCTGATAGAATAGGTGCCGTATGAGAAACACCAGCTGAAGTAGGTTGTCCCGGCAAAGAAGCCGATTTTTCATGGATAAACCTCATGGTAGCAAAAGTTGGAATTGTTGTACCAGGTTGATAATATACCAGTCCTTTGTATCCACTTGCAAGTTCATCTCTGAGTACTTCCTTCACACAATTCTGCACTGCGTTGTTAAACAGAAGCTTGATCAATAAGAGATTGGTGCATAGCTTTTGTCATCATATCTTGCAGCTTCCCAGGATTGGCTTGTACTATCAACTCATGAGGTCTTGGAAGAGGAGTTTTCTTGATAGCTCGTTGCTTGGTTAAGCAAAAACTACCCATCAATAGCTGACCATATTCTACCATGCGCTCATTGAACTCAGCTTTGTCTTCTTCACGAAGTTGATCTAATGTGATAGCTTGGGTCTTGTCTGTATCAGCATCCTTAGGAAGCTTTGGTCCTGACATTGTTGACTAGATCTTCATGTCCCACTAGGCGTGCCAAGATGTGTTGACGCAAAAAATGGAATAAAGTTCTTCAATGGCAACACGTAACAGATCCCTGGGATGTAACAAGGCGTGCCAGCCGACCTGACTTGTTGATCGACACGGAAAGATAGGAAATGTTAGATACGGGTTTAGATCGGCTAGAGAATCGATGTGGGTCTTCAATGAGTAACAGTCCGATCGGCCGATACGACTGTAGAGCGAATCGGCTAGCTGACGTAGCAACCGAAGTGCAAGTATGTTCAAAATGGCTAGATCAGCCGATTTGATGACGTAGGCAAAGTGCAAGCAAAAGCAGAGCAAACTAAGCACTACGAGACAACACTCGAACAAATCTAGATCGGCTGTATCGTGAAGATAGCCAATATGATATGATCACGAGCTGGATAACTTAGTGATAAAAGCTAAATAAACAAGAAAAGACTTGCAAACCTAGCTGATATCGATAAATTGTGAATAAAACTAGACGAAACCACAACGATACACCCGAAGGTTAAAGCCTAGTACATATTCGATAAAATGGTACATACAAGCTTGCTGGATATCGATCGATGCAGCCCGACGAACTAGAAGAACGACGTTTGAAGAAACAAGAAAACAAGAAGAAATAAACTTTTGGCGAAGTCACCGACTTGTTGAAAAAGTACAGGTTTTGTGTATATTGGTGTGTACAAACTTTCTTCGACCATGTAGGGCTGCTATTTATGTCCTGAGGACACCTTGACTCCTAGTCGATGATGACAAAGCTTTACTTGAATCTAAAGAAATAAAAACTACCAAAAATTTAACGATTCTCATAGGAATCGGACTCTCTAAACTGACTTTGACCCGATGTCAACTTGATCGTTGACCCACCTTCGTTTTCTTTCCTTTGGGTATCCTTCTTCTGCCATGTTTTTCTTCCATCAATCAGTTGATCCCAGATCGGCTTGTCTCTTTTCTCTCTTTTTTATCAGTTTTGAGGTCTTCCTGATGTCTGTTCGGCTTGTCTCTGGCACATGTCAAAAAACGGTGTCAACACTCATAGAGAAAATATCTCTTCCCAAGATACGGTGAAATTGAAGGTTCAACCACATATTGATGAACCACCAAGGACCTCCTAAACTCCAAACAGGATTGCCAGCTGACAAATTAATAGAAACTTGATGAAGAAAATTATATACTACTCCAAGAAGATGTTTACCAAGGGGAATATCATTGCCATTGGCCAATAATTCAGCAATAATCTGGTAATTTGAGGTCGGTCCAACTGTTGTTCCACAAAAGACGAATTTCTCTAGCCACATATTCAAAAAGATTACATGCTCTCTGATTAAGATGGGGCCTATCTTTGCATATTCCTGAATGTCAGGGGGTTGAGACCTAGACAGATCCGCAAGGGGGCTACCCAAGCGGTTTGCAGGTTAATGGTGAGGATCGGGAACTAAGAGCGTAGGTGGTAGTTCATGTGGTGAACTCGGAACACGGCAAGTATAGTGAAGAACACGGGGACACAAGGGTTTAGAATGGTTCAGGCCTCCGGAGAGTAAAACCCTACGTCCAGTTTGGTGGTGGAATTATGCGAGAGAGATGAAGGTGTCCCCTCGAATGGAGCTCTAGGCCGCCTTATATGGGCAGCGGGCTAGGGTTTCCATTCGAGGTCGGTGGACCCGTATATGGGTCGGTTACAAGATGGAAGGCTATCCTCCCGGATTACAAGGAGTATCCCGTGATACTCGGACCTACTGGCGGCACCACGCCGCGTGCTATTGCTTGCCTTGTGCTCCAAGTACCGCGGATCCTCCGGGATCTGGATAAGGTCACCCAGGGTCGTCCGTGGTCGTCGGGACTGTAGATAATGTCTTTGGGCCCACCTGCTGGTCGGCAGGGCTTCTGGCAGGTCGGGTCCACTTGGCAGTGACCTCTAGGACGTGTAGGCGTAGCGGTCGAAAAGAAGTCATGTCGAAACTTGGCGAAGACACGGCGCCGTCAAGGTCGTGTAGGGTGCATGGGGATCCAAAAAAGAAAAACCACTCCAATGCACGCACGAAGTCGAACATCGAGCTAATGGAATATGAATCCATAAGGTCGAAGTGAAGGCGAGACGACGACCTTGAAGAACCACCGACCTGACCTGGATCAGGTGACACAAAGTAGCTCTCGCGACCTTCAGAAAGACCGCAATGCCAACCGTAGGTAGGTCGAGTAGAGAAGTAATGGAAGCAGGCTTCCATGTAAGGAATCGGATGCTCGTAGCCTAAGAGGGGGAGGGGGTGAATTAGTCAACTTAAAACCTTAAGCCTAGGGTTATCACTATTTGCTCAAAACATAAACTAGAACATGCTATCTAGATGTGCAACTATGGTTGTTCTAGTGTGAAACTCCCATCCCAAAACAAGTTTTGCAACCTATAGACAATCCTAGAAAGATACTACTCTAGGAAAGAAAAGGCAAGCAAGGATTGCAAGAAAGTAATGCGGAAACGTAAAGGGGGATGAGAGGAAGCAAACTCTTGACACACGATTTATCCCGTGGTATCGGTAGGCACTAAGCCACCCCTAGTCCACGTTGTTGAAGCACTCCACACAAGAGTATTGCTTCCCGGTCACCAAGTCTCTCCCAAGAGCACCACTTGACTTGTCACAAAGGCTCGCCACAAAGGCACTCGCCAAGCTCCCTTGGTCACCTTGATGCCGCCTCCACTAAGGAGCTTCTCCATCAAGGGAAGGGGGTCTCCACGTCCCCCGGACAAAGTGTCCTCACCACTCCACACCAAGCCGGAGGGTCGAAGACGTTTACTAGAGAGCCCCTTAGGCTCCAAGGCTTCCGGTGCACGTTGTACAGCTTGATCCACTCAAGAATCACCTCACAAGGTAGGCACACCTTGAACTCACTCAGCTCTAAGCTAACCTAGCACTAAGCACACACACCAAGCATGTGAAAAGCCTTTGGATGTTCAATTAAGCACTAGCATGGCATGGATATGATCTCCAATGTGTCTTGGACTCCTCTGCACTTCCACATACTCCAACAATCTCAAATGGGTGAGTGGAGGGGGTATAAATAGCCCAAGGCAACCAAAGAGCCGTTGGCTAACAGCTACAGAAAATTGTACCGTCGGTTGAACCAATGCTAGTATTTCAGGGCCATCGGTTCATCCGATGCCCCATCCACGTCACTTAGCCGTTGCAGCTCTGCTGACGCAAATCATCTGGCGCATATACCGACGCACCGTCAGTTCATCCGGTGCTGAAGACTTCGCGGCCAAAACCTTACTGTTAGCAAACACACGGCCGTCGGATGAACCGCTGCAACAACTGTCGGTTCATCCGATGGTTAAGACTTTGCAACTGGCTACTCTCTGTTAGCTGTCTTCACACTATTGGATAGACCGATGGCTACTTCCCATGGTCCGTCGGTTCATTCTGGTGCTTCTAACACAATTGCATCTTCTCTGGTCAATCATCCGGTGCAACTAAAAATCCCACCATCGGTACATCCGACGGTCCCAATCTGACTTGGTCTTCAACGCAGCATACCAAATCCTCCAGCCATTGCACTAACGCTTGCTTCTAAGGTACCGACGGTTCATCCGACGGTGTCTTTTCCCTTCTTTTTCTTCTTGTCGGTTTTGCATGTGGTATTTTTGCATACTTGGGACCTAGAAATATCTACAAGGACATGATCAACAATATAGTTAGTCCCATTGATCATGTTGTCATTAATCACCAAAATCAAACTTGAACAAATAGCATATGAGGCCATGTTCGCTACATTCCATGAAGTCGATGTGACGTAGAAGGAAGAGGGCATTGCAAGACGCACTCGTGTAGTAGCCCCCGAGCAGTAAAGCGACCAGAATGGCCGGTTTGATGCTCCAAAGAAGAAGAAGAGAAAGAGAACCTATGGCCTTCTGTTTCCAGCATGATGCTCTGACGAACAGAGCCAATAGGCCAAAAAACATGGAATCTTGAGGAAGACGCCAAACACCAAAAGCTGCCATGACCTGAGTCACAAGCGCACTGTATGGTCATGAGCCTGCTCCCACGTAAGGCACAAGCCGCTGTCCACTCGCAAGGGACAAAAGCACCAGGATGTAGTCAGGTAGGGGAAAGGCGCGCCAATGCCCCCCATAGGTGAATAGTGACCTCGTGCTTCACACGGGAACAGTGACCTTGAGGATAAGGACGCCACACAAGCTGGGTTGCAGATAAGATCGGAGGCCGAGTTGCTGCGGGTATAAATAGTGATGGGAACTAGGTGGCCTGATCTTCCGTCAGGAAAGGATAACTTTCGTTTTTGGCGGGTGTGACACACCGATCCGGCTTCAGATCCAAAGACCCGAATTCCTGCAACCTTATCACCACAACTCCTCTGGTTATCAACCGTGTCACGATCCGGATGACTTTGCCAAGAAGGCTAATCCTTGCCTGCGAAATGAAGAACACAAGCAAGAACTCGAAAGAACGCAGCTCTCAAAATATCGTGACAAACTGCAGATGAATGATTAAGCACAGGAGTTGGGGTTTCACAAACAGACGAGCGGCAACTGTTCGAAGACAGATTGAACTAAAGGAAAACCCAACCCTAATGGATGGGCGGCTACTATTTATGAAGACCCTAGGGTCATGCAAGACCCTTTGGACGCGCCCCTAATGGGCTCCAAAACGGTACAAGGCCCAAAGACCAAAATACGGCGATGGAACACCTGAACAGATTCTGGATGTCAACTTCCTCTGACGATTCCCGTCGACTCCAGCTGAATTTGGCCTGAGACCAGTTCCATTGGAACGGTATTCTTCTCACATTTCTAGGCATATAAGGAACACAAAAATATGAGCCTGTATGCGACCGTAAGACCAGTTTTACTGCACGCTGCTCCTGGACTCCGAAATAGACCCGAAGTCGTCTTGGTTTGGGCCTCCACCTCGACTTGGATGCCCTCGCTGGTCAACCACACCTCTATGTCCTTCCTCAAGTATCTCTTGGTCATCTCCTTGGTTCCTAATCAACAAACATTCATAAGGTAGCAATCTATTCTCTAAATTATACGAATAAGTACCAAGGAAGGAGGTCACCTCTAAATTCAGTTGTCGCGCACGTGCTCTTGTAATTGGACCTTAATGCTCAATGGAGGGTTGTTATGTATATGTACAGTAGTGATGTCCTCATCATCCTCCCCCTCTTGAAGTGGAGTCGTCCTCGACTCGAGGTCATCCTCCTCTCCCATGTATGGTCTCAAATCTGCAATGTTAAATGTGGGACTAACCCCGAATTCTGGAGGCAACTCAAGCCTATATGCATTATCATTAATCTTTTCAAGAATTTTAAAAGGACCATCCGCTCGAGGCATTAACTTAGACTTTCATAGATCTGGAAATCTATCCTTTCTTAAATGCAACCAAACTAAATCACCCAGTTCAAACTTAAGTTCTTGTCTACCTTTATTACCAGCAATCCTATATTTTTCATTCATCTTTTCAATATTGTTCTTAACTATCTCCTGCATTTGCAAAATAAAATCAGCATGCTCTTTTGCATCCGTATGAATTATCTCACTAGTTGGTAAAGGTAACATATCAATAGAAGCACGGGGGTTGAAGTCATACACTACCTGAAAAGGACTCACCTTTCTTGTAGAATGTGTAGCCCTATTTTAAGCAAACTCCACATGGGCCAAACATTCTTCCCACATCTTTAGATTTTTCTTCAAAATAGCACGCAACATGGTACCCAATGTACGGTTGACGACCTCCATTTGTCCATCTGTTTGTGGATGACATGTTGTGGAGAACAACAATTTGGTACCCAATTTATTCCACAGAGTTCTCCAAAAGTGACTCAGAAATTTTGCATCACGATCTGAAACAATAGTAGAGGGCATACCATGCAAACGAACAATCTCTTTGAAAAAGAGGACATCAATATGAACGACATCATCACATTTATGACATGGTATAAAGTGCGCCATCTTAGAAAACCGATCCACCACAACAAAAATAGTATCCCTCCCCTTTTTGGTCCTAGGCAATCCAAAAACAAAATCCATACAAATATCTGCCCAAGGAATAGAAGGAACGGGAAGGGGCATATACAAACCATGTGGATTCAAACGTGACTTTGCCTTTTGACATGTAGTGCAGCGACTCACGAATCTCTGAACATCTTTCCTCAGCTGTAGCCAAAAGAAATGTGTGGCCAATGCATCCTCCGCCTTTTTGACACCAAAATGCCCCATCAACCCGCTACCATGTGCTTCCTGCAACAAAAGAAGACGAACGGATCCAACTGGATTGCATAGGCGATTAGCTCGAAACAAATACCCATCATTCAGCACATATTTATTCCAAGCACGACCACCCTCTTTGCAATGCACAAACACATCTTTAAAATCAGCGTCAAATTCATATTGTCCCTTAATCAATTCAAGTCCAAAAATACGATAATCAAGTTGAGACAACATGTCGTAGCAGCGAGATAAAGCATCAGCAATAACATTATCTTTCCTTTTCTTGTGTTTAATGATGTAGGGAAAAGATTCAATAAATTCAACCCACTTAGCATGTCGACGGTTTAATTTATTTTGCATGGGAAGGTACTTAAGTGATTCATGATCAGAATGAATGATGAATTCCTTAGGCCATAAATAGTGTTGCCACGTCTCTAGTGAACGAACAAGAGCATAAAATTCTTTATCATACGTGGAATAATTCAGAGTAGGTCCATTTAATTTCTCGCTAAAATAAGCAACAGGTTTACCTCCTTGCATCAAGAAACCACCAATGCCAATGCCGCTAGCATCACATTCAAGCTCAAAAGTTTTACCAAAATCTGGAAGTTGTAGCAAAGGAGCTGAAGTAAGCCTCTCCTTCAAAGTATCAAAAGCAACCTCTTGTGCTGGACCCCAATGGAATGAGACACCTTTATTTGTCAACTCATGGAGCGGGGCGGCAATAGTGCTGAAATCCCTCACAAAATGCCTATAAAACCCTGCAAGACCAAGAAAACTACGCACCTGTGTAATAGTCTCGCGAATAGGCCAGCTCCTAATTGCATCAATCTTTGCACCGTCCACTTCAATACCCTGTGGAGTCACAACATAACCAAGAAAAGCAACTCGATTGGTGCAAAAAATGCACTTCTCAAGGTTAGCATACAAACGTGCCGCTCTCAAAGCGTCAAAAACAGAATGTAGGTGATCAAGATGTTCATCCTGTGACTTGCGATATATCAATATATCATCAAAATAAACCACCACAAATTTACCAATGAACGCATGTAAGACCTCATTCATCAAATGCATGAAAGTGCTAGGTGCATTAGTGAAACCAAAGGGCATGACTAACCACTCATATAACCCAAATTTTGTTTTGAAAGCAGTTTTCCATTCATCGCTCAACTTCATTTTAATTTGGTGGTAGCCACTATGCAAATCGATCTTAGTAAAAATTATCGCACCACTTAACTCATCAAGCATATCATCTAATCGAGGTATAGGATGACGGTATCGTATGGTTATGTTGTTAATAGCTCTACAATGGACACACATACGCCAAGTACCATCTTTCTTAGGAACCAAAAGTACAGGCACATAACAAGGACTAAGGCTCTCGCGGACATACCCACGGTCCAAAAGTTCTTGGACTTGTCACTGAATCTCCTTAGTCTCCTCAGGGTTGGCCCTGTACGCTGCTCGGTTGGGCAAAGATGCTCCCGGAATCAAATGAATTTGATGCTCAATACCCCTCAAAGGTGGCAGCCCTTGTGGTAGTTCATGACGAACAACATCCGCATACTCCTGCAAAATATTAGTGACATCGGAAGGCAAAGTGTTAGCTATATCATCAATGCAAAACAAAGCATCCTTGCATATCAGCACATAACACACATCGGAAACCTTAATATCATGAAGATCAGACTTGGTTGCAAGCATAACAGAATTCTTTAGTCTAATTGCAGCAGGGGTTTCTATGTTAGTATCAGGTTTAGCATCATCATCAGGTGTAGCAAGTCTCTCTTTTTCAGCTTGTATAATTTCAGCAGGGGTCATGGGTTGCAAAGTAAGTTTTTGGCCCTTACGCATAAGAGTATACATGTTACTTCTACCATGGTGGAGAGCATCATTATCAAATTCCCATGGACGGCCCAACAAAAGAGAACAAGCTTGCATGGGTACCACATCACATTCAGCAAAATCAGAATACAGACAAAGCGAGAAATGCACGCGGGCAGTTTGAGTTACCTTAACCTTACCCGTGTCGTTGAGCCACTGAACATGGTATGGATGTTTATGACGGCGCATGGCCAAGCCTAGGTTGGTAACCAAGTCCAAACTCACCAAATTGTTGCAGCTTCCTCCATCAATGATGACACGAGCACGCCGATCTTTGATCACAAATAAAATCTGGAATAAATTATGTCGCTGCATCCTCTCGGCTTGCGCCATGTGTGTACTTAAAACTCGACTGACAATGCAAATCCGGAAGAAGGCGAAAGACGCCGAGGAGGACCTCAAGATTATCATAGATGGTATGCCTTGCTTGGCTCCCGACCTTGATTTCTAGAGGTTACGGCATGCACTGACCTTGATTTTGATCTTTCCAGATGCCAAGAAGAAGGAGCACGCCTTGAAGAAGCAACTCAAGGAGTCCAAGGACCAAGTGAAGAGCCTCAAGGAGAAGACCAAGGAGGCCTAGGCGAGTGAGTATTACTTTTTCCGAAAAGCTGCATATGAGCTTGGTGTACGTCAAGACATGGAGATCGACCTCTCTCGGGCCATACAGACCATCATTGACCAGCAAGTGATGATTGCAGATCTTGAGAAGCAGCTGGGCGACCTCAAGGAGGCCTCTTAATACCTGAAGGACATTTATGTCCCTCGGGAGGAGGGGGCAGAGCCCAAGGAGCTAGTTGCCCGTCTGGACGAGGCAGAGGGCCGGATGAAGACGCTGGTGCTGGACACCAGCAAGCTCGCCGTGGCCGCAGCTTTGGCTACGGTGAAGTTCCACGAGCCGATGTTCGACCTGCGGAAGATTGCAGAGGATGTTGGCTTGGCAGAGTTGGTGAATGCTGAAGATGTCCAGGCCGCCGCGGAGGAGATCATCAAGAAGGTCGACCTTTGAAAATGTAGTTCAGCGATGTATCAAACTGTTGATGTAAATGAGGGCGTGGACCTTTTTGACGATGTACATAAACTGGCATGAATGAAAAAGTTCCTTTTAATTAAAGAGCATAACCCCTTATTTGGCAAAAACACCCATTATGAGAACTCATTGGTAATGAAGTTGCAAAACATGTCCCCTCCGCTAACCCAACTCAGTGGAGGAACGGCTTACCGACTGTACGGCTCAGCGAGGAGGCTTAGGTGCAGCCGACGCGCGGAGGGGGCCCTTGGACCCAAGGTCTCGCAACCACACGACTTAAGAATACGCATAAGAAGCATAAGAGTTGTGGTAAGGGAAAATGCTTTAAGAAAGAAAAGGTAAAACCCCTCAGGTCGTAAGACCCTTAGATTGGCAAAGCCAAGCCCCTGAGCGTATCGGGCCCGGCTTTAGACCAAGCCCCCGAGCGCATCGGGTCCGGCTAAAGACCAAGCCCCCGAGCGTGTTGAGGGGGAGGGATGAATAGAAAGTAAAAAGAGACCCAGACGTAGGTCGACAGGAAGCCTGCCGAAAGGGAATCTTATATTTATTGAATATAAATTACAAGAGGGTAGAGTACATAGCTTTTTTATTTTGATACATGGCTCCTAAGGGTAGAAGCGATGTAAGTGCTCGGTGTTCCAGGGGTTCGGGACGCCCTGGCCATCAGCGCATTGGAGGCGATAGGTCGCCGGTCCAATGACCTCCTTGACTATGAAGGGGCCTTCCAAAGGCGCCGAAAGCTTGTGCATGTCCTTGGTGTTTTGAATCCGCCGCAGGACCAGGTCGCCGACGTTGAAAGAACGTTCCCGCACGTTGCGGTCATGGTATCAACGTAGCTGCTACTCGTGGCGGGTGTGGTGCTTCAGCGCGGTCACATGATGTTCTTCAAGGCTGTCGAGGTCGACCTTGCGTGTTTGCTCAGCTTTGCCCTCGTCGTAATGCTGGATGCGAGGAGCCCCGAAGGCGACGTCGGTGGGGAGGATGGCCTCTAACCCATAGACCAGGAAGAATGGGGAGTAACTTGTGGCCGAGCTGACCTGAGTCCGGAGACCCCAGATGACATGAGGGAGCTCTGCTAGCCACCTGGTGGCGTAGGGCGATGCATCGTCAAAGATGCGATCTTTGATGGCCTGCAGTACCATGCCGTTAGAACGCTCGACCTAGCCATTGCACCGTGGGTGCACCACCGAAGAGTAGTAGACGTCGATGAGGTTGTCTTGGCAAAAGTCCCAGAAGTCAGCCCATGTGAAGGTTGTGCTAAGGTCGGTGACGATCCTGTTGGGGACCCCGAAACGATGGGTGATCTCTGTTGGGGACACAAAACCCCCAAACAGAGAGAAAGAAATCCAACTAACAGTTCACAATCAATGCGTTATGTTCAAAAGTCATAAATGATCAACTTTCCTCAACGTATTACACACTCCACTTTCCAAAATGGCCGTCCCTTTACAATGAGGAGAGGGCCTCCTTTTATAGTGCCAAAAGATAAAATTTACATTCCAAGTATGCCCTCGAAATCCTAACATCTGACAAGAATTACCTGAGGGCAAACTTGGTTTTTTACACATGTTGCGGAATTGACGCTGGATTTAGCGGAGCGCAGATCGCGCCGGAGACAGAGGAGCGGAAAATGCAGCGTGAAGACCGGAAATAGTTCCATGTCGGACCAGCCTTTGACCAAGTCTTCGCTCTTGAATCTTTGCGAAGCCTGGGGCTTCGCCTTCTTGCTCCACTTGACGCCTCGTTCGTGCTGCATCCTCGGAGCTTCGGTGCTTTCCAGGTGGGGAGGCGGCAGACTGGCTTGGCTCCGAGCTGAAGCTGGGTCCCTCGCCATTCATCGCCTTGAAAAGAGAGCTCCGGGTTGCTTCCTGAAAAAACATATCACGTGATAGTGTTGAACCTCGTAATTACTTGATGGGCGAAGAAGATGGCGGAGCCAAGACTCGCTAACTGCCCTTGAATGAGAAATCTTTTCTAAACGTTAGTGGAGTGGATCGACCGCGCCGGAGCCCTGGGTTCCGCCGTCTTCGGTCGGTTCTTCGTGCTTTTAGCGTGCGATACAGTTTCTTTGTTTTTAAGAAAAAACCTAGCGAAGCCCGTGACTCTTACTCTTCCTAGAAAGGATTCAAAGCTTAACTGTTTATTTTAGCCTTTGACAAACCCCCGGTGCCTATAGATGTGGTTTTCTATAGCCTCAACAGTAGCCCCTCGAGGAGAAGTGTTTTGAACGAGACTTAACCTTCTCCTCGACTTTTGTTTTGTGATCTGATGAAGAAAACGTCACCTTCGGCTCCGGGGAGTTTGCTGCTTTCAGTAGGCTTTCGGCTTCGCATGATCGACTTCCTAAAGACTACAGTGAAACCACACCTTCCCGAGGCGTCCATTCATATTTCGAGACTCTAGCGCTTCCTTCTCTCTCCTCGGGCTATATAAGGGGGGTTGGGGGGTCCCTCGGTTTCTTATTTTCACCGAAGCCAGGACTCCGCCCCACACACCTCAGTTGCTTTAGGATTCGTGCCAGCAGATTTCGCCTGAGCTTCGCCGTGTGCTTCCACAGCGGGGCTCAAACCTTGTTTGCTCATCGTGGCCCGTAGGAAGCAAACCGCGCGGCTAATGACTGAAGAAGAAGTCGTTGCTTCAGTTGCGCCAGCCGAAGCCCCAGAAGAGCCGGTTGGAGATATAGTTGATTACGAGCCATCCCCATCGGCCAAGGGGAAAGAAATTGATCCTGGTGAAGATATTTCTAGAGTGGAAGCTTCGCCATCAGAGTTGATGGCCGAGAAGGAATCTAAAACTCCATCGTACATTCTTGGACCTTCGCTTGTGTCTGACAATCTGATCAAGTATTATGAGGAGAAAGGCTTTTTTCCTGCAGGAGTCGCCCGTCACCCTGAGGGTGAAACTATTCCGGAGCCAAAAGCTGGCGAAGCCGTGGTTTTTCGTGATTTTTTCAATGCTGGTTTACGGTTTCCCTGCTCCCGTCGCCTGCCAGAGATCCTTGATCGCTACAGTGTGAAGTTTCATCAGCAAACGCCGAATGCATTTGTGCAACTGTCTAAGTTCTTCTTTGCTGTGCGTTCTTGCGACGGCCGAGTGGATACTGAAGCTTTTGTTTAGTTCTACGAGCTTCATGTTCAAAAGCAAAATTTTTGGGTGGACGGCGATCCTGCTGCGTACGAGAATCATTTTGGGTGCATCACTTTCACGACTCAGAGAAGGAATACCAAGAAAGACATAGAGAGAGTGGAACTCAGCCCCGCCCATAAGAACAAATGGGACGATGATTGGCTGAGTTACTGGTTCTACGTGAAGGTCGACATGCCCCGTGGCTCCGACGGTGTTGCGTACAATCCCTTCAGTATTACAGTGATGACTCCTTTGAGCTATGTGACAGGACCTGACTTCGCGAAGACCAGGGGCTTTAAAGATTGTGAAAAAGCTTTTCTCCTGGCTTCGCAGTTCCTCCCCAGTCGTGATATTGCCGATGAATTTGTTGCTGCTAACATCTGGCCTCTCTCTGCTAGTTGGAACCCTGAAGAGGTTAAGTGGCTTACAGTTGATTGGTTTTCGAAGGCTATCCCTTTTCCCCGATTCGGGCTAAAGATGCCTGAAGGAAAGAAGCTCATGAGTTCGTGGGTGAGGTGGAGCGCCGCGTGGTCGACCTACTTGGTCCCTATACCGAGGCGGAGTATCAAGCTTCGCGAAAGTTGCCTACTAGAGGCCGCCGAGTGAATCGCATTTTCTCTGAGCTAGGCATTGAAGTGGAGGATCGCGCAAAGCCCAAGGTTTCGTCTAAGCGTGCTCGTGATCTGACCCAGGCCGCGCCTGACCCAACTGATGCAAAAAAGAAGAAGAGTACTGTGAACTCGCCGGAGGCATCTGGCGAAGCCGCTGCTGCTGGCCAACGAAAATCTTCAGTCCCGCTTTCTTCTTCAAAGACGAGCCAACTTGAGCGTGCTAAGAAGAAACAAACTTTGGCGCAAGAGAAAAGTTCTTCCGCTGAGAAATTGGTGAAGCCCGGTCTTCACCATAAAAAGGCTGGCTCGAAGCCTAGGCAACAACGCCGCATTGTAAACATCCTTGGCTCTTCTGATGACTTGGAATTTCTTGACTTGGGGGTTGAAGATGATGGGAATGAGGAACGCGGAGCCGCCCCTTTGCCTGAGGTGGAGAAAGTTGTCGTGCCTAGCCCGAAGGATGTTGTCACGGACCCTCCTGTTTCGGAGAATGTTGGTGGTGCGGATCCGGTTGTTGACGTTGCAAAACTTCCCGGAGCTAAGATCAGTCAAGATAAGGGAAAAAGCCCTGCGCATCTTAGTGCCCATCCTGAAGCTTCGGATGACGCAAAAGCATCGCCCGAATTCATGCAGTCATTCGCGGAGACTGTGAGCTCATCTGGCGCTATGGAAGGACATACTTTGGAGATGGTGCTTGCGGAGAAGAGCTCTTTCGATCCTTCAACGTACTCTTACAACAAGGCTGTTGGTATGAGGGATTTACAAACTTTATTATCTGTTCGTTTGCCGCTTTATAGAGAAAGCGGGGTAATCGAATCTCGTGTGCTCTGGGAGCTAAGGGATTTTGCTCGGCTTGCAGGAGCTACATCAGAAGACGCTGTACGGTTGGAAGGTGGCGCCCTTGGTAACCAAGTTTTGGAGGAAGGGGAAATTCCCGGTGCTCCCGGCTCTTCTTTGATTGTGAAACAACCAGGCACTAGTACCTCTGCTAAACCTTCGGCGCCTTTAGATCCCAAAGGTTAGTCCTTGACTTCATTTGCTTTCTTCTGTTGTTTTTGCTAGTTTTAGCGTTTTTTGTTAGGTTTGGACATGCTGTGTATACTTTTTTGTTTTTTTCTTAGCTTTTGAAAACTTCGTCGAAGACATGGAGGCCGGCCGCCTGGCCGACCTATCAGCTGAGCTTTGTTATAAAGCTATGATTTCAAGTCAGAAGCTCCTTGAAAAGTACCGTCTTCAAGGGAAGAAATTCCTGGCTTCCGAAGCTGAGAAGATCGAGCTGAGCCGTGAGGTCATTAGGCTGAAAGAAGAAAACAGAGCTCTAGCCAAGATTTGCAAGCTGCGAGATGAAAGTATTGAGATCTTGAAAGATAACGTCAAGACCTATCAGGAAGCATCGTTAAAATTAAATGAGGATGCTGAGAAACGTGACAGCCTGCTCGAGGAGTTCAAAAAGATAGCCGAAGATGATGGCCGCACTATTGAGACCTTGCAAAAGGATGATTAACTATTTATTTTAGCCTTTGACAAACCCCCAGTGCCTATAGGTGAGGTTTTCTACAGCCCCAACAATCTCCTCGATGAACTTGGCCGCCTCCTTCGATGTAACGCTGGATACGGGCCTGACCTCGATTTATTTGATGAACTTGTCCACCGCCACGATGATATGCTTGTAGCCGCCGGGAGAGGTCTTGAAAGGTCCCACCGAGTCGAGGCCCCACACTGCGAAGGGCCAGGACGGGGGGATGGTCCGCAGGGCCTGAGCCGGCATGTGCTGCTGCTTGGCGAAGAACTGGCACCCCTTGCATCGCCGGACAAGGTCCTGAGCATCGGCCAGAGCGGTGGGCCAGTAGAAGCCCGACCTGAAGGCTTTCCCCACCAGGTTGGCGAAAGCGGCATGGTTGCCGCACTCACCGCCGTGGATTTCCTCTAAGAGCCTGAGGCCTTCAGATCATAAGATGCACTTCATTAGCACACCATTGGAGGCGGACCTTAGGTAGAGTTCTGTGCCTATGATGACGTAGTTGGCGCTACGCCTCGTGACCTTCTCGCACTCTACCTTCTCCTTGGGAACCCGATGCTCGAGGATGAAGGCGAGGATGTCAAGGCGCCAATCATCTTCGACATCAGCCATGAGGACGTCACGGCCACCTGGCGGGGTCGCATCATCAGCTGGTGACTCTAGGGCGGAGAGAAGTTCGATGGTAGGCTTGCGTAGGTCTTGGACAAACACACCGGTCGGAACCAGCACGCGCTTGGAGTCGAGCATGGAAAGGACGTCGGCCTCTACATTATTATCGCGACAGACGTGATGGAACTCGATCCCCTCGAAGTGGCCTTCGAGCTTGCGCACCTCGGCACGATAGGCATCCATCGTGTCCTTCTTGATGTCGCAGGCCTTGTTGACTTGGTCGATGAGGACCTTGGAGTCGTCGTACGCTATGAGACGCTTGATCCCTATGGAGACAGCGATGCGTAGCCCGTGGATGAGGGCTTCGTACTCGGCACTGTTGTTAGATGCTTTATAGTGGATCTGTAGGATGTACTTCAGGTGATCGCCCTGGGGGGAGATGAAGAGCACGCCTGCTCCCGCTCTTTCGAGGTTCAAGGAACCATCGAAGTACATCTTCCAGTGTTCTGGCTTCTACAATGATGGAGGTTGCTGGATCTCTGTCCACTCAGAGACAAAGTCAGTGATGACCTAGGACTTGATGGCCTGCCTTGGGCAGAACTCGAGGTCGAACTCGCCTAGCTCGATGGACCACTTGACGATGTGTCTAGTGGTGTCGCGGCTGCGCAGGATCTCACCGAGTGGGAAGGCCAAGACGACCTTGATCTTGTGCGCCTAGAAGTAGTGCCGGAGCTTGCGCAATGTGACGAGGAGGGCATAGAGCATCTTCTGCGGCTGCGAGTATCTAGTCTTGCTATCTGACAAGACCTCGCTGACGTAGTAGACAGGTCACTGGACTGGGTAAGGTTTGCCTTCTTCAGGTCGCTCTGCCACTAGAACCGAACTGACCACCAGAGAGGTTGCGGAGATGTAGAGTAGTAGCGTTTCCTTCGGTGCCAGGGGCACCATCACCGGGGGTGACGTAAGGAAGGTCTTCAGCTTCTCCAGGGCCTGGTCAGCATCTTCTGTCCAGACGAACTTGTCCGCCTTCTTCAGCAGCTTGAAGAATGGCAGGCCTTTCTCCCCAAGCTTGCTGATAAATCGACCAAGGACCGCCATCATGCCGGTGAGCTTTATGACGTCTTTGTTCCTGGTAGGTCGTTTCATCTTGCGGATGGCATCAACCTTGGTGGGATTCGCCTCGATGCCCCGGTGGCTGACCATGAAGCCCAGGAGCTTGCCGGACGGGACACCAAAGACGCACTTCTCTGGATTGAGTTTCCAGCGATAATGGCGGAGGTTGGCGAAGGTCTGGGCGAGGTAAGCTATGAGCTTATCCTCCTCGGTGGTCTTGGTGACCACATCATCGACATAGGCTTCCATGTTGTCATCGATCTAGGACTCCAGATACTTCTGGATGGCCTTCTGGTAGGTCGCGCCAGCATTTTTGAGACCAAAAGTCATGGTCGTGTAGCAGTAGATGCCGTACGGTGTTATGAATGCCTTCTTGTTTTGGTCAGAGACCTTCAGGGCTATCTGGTGATACCCTGAGTAGCAGTCAAGGAAGCATAGCAGGACGCTCCCTGCCGTGGAGTCCACGACCAGGTCGATGCGAGGAAGAGGAAAGGGGTCTTTAGGGCAGTGCCTATTGAGATCGGTGTAGTTGATGAGCCAAACCGGGTTTTTACATTCGTAGATGAAACCGGCAGCTAGGAGCTTTATTATCTCCACCCTAATGATCTCCTTGCGATCTTTCGCAAAGCGACGTAGCTTCTTCTTGACAGGCTTGGCTATCTTGCTTACATCCATGGAGTGCTCAGCTAGCTCCCTGGGACACCCGACATATCTGATGGACTCCATGCGAATATATCCGTGTTATCCCGAAGGAAACTGATGAGCACGAGTTCCTATTTCTCCCTGAGGTCGTCGCCGATGACCACCGTCTTCTCTACGTCGGGCAGGCCGAGGTGGACCCTCTTCGTCGATGGCATGGCATCCAGAGCAATGTCTGTGCGCTACTGCTCCGGGATAGTCAGGTCGCTCAGAGTGACTTTCTTGGCCTCGACGACCAAGACTGCAGAGGCATCGACGCAGGCATAGGTCTCGGCGATGTCGAGGGCCTCGGAGTCGCACTTGAAGGAGACCATGAGGTCGTCGTAGACGGAGAGGACCCCGTTTGGTGCAGGCATCTTCAACACCAAGTAGGTGTAATGCGGGATGGCCATGAATCTGGCTAGCATCGGGCGACCTAGGATCGCATGGTGGGAGGACTTGAAGTCGGCGACCTCGAAGTTGAGGTACTCCGTGCGGAAGTTGTCCTCTGTGCCGAAGGTGACGGGGAGGGAGACCCGACCCAGGGGGTAGGCCGCTTTCCCCAGGACAATGTCGTAGAAAGGCTCGTCGCACGCCGTGAGCTTGTTGAAGTCAAACATTATCTTCTTCAGCGTCTCGACGAAGATGATGTTGAGCCCGCTCCCCCCATCGATGAGGGTTTGGGAGAGTAGGGCCCCTTCCACCGTGGGCTCGACAACGAGCGGGTAAGACCCAGGGTCTGGGATGTGGACCCAGTGATCAGCTGTGGAGAACGTGATCGGCTGCTCAGACCAATGCAGAGGCTGCGTCGACTGGGTGTGCATGAGGTGGACCTCATGCTTATCCTTGCGGTAGCGCCTTCTGCTCACATGGGATTTGAGACCTCCGACGATCATGTTGATCATTCGGGTAGGTGGATGGAAGGGCCTGTTGGGGTTGCCTGTCGGAGGTGGAGGCGGCAGGTCGCGCTCGTCATGGCGAGCTTCGGGGCGTGGATCGTTGCGGCGGTTGTCGCGGCGATCATCGCGGCGGTCTCGGTCGTCACGGTCATCGTGCCGGTCCCGTCGGTTGTTGCGACGGTAGTTGTTGTAGCGGCGCGAAGAAGATCTGTCGCCATCTTTCTTTGGTCACTTTGGGTCCTCAAGGGTGCTGAAGGCCTTCTTGAACTGCAAGCACTCACGAAGGGTATGACTGGCCCCCTCGTGAAACCCATAGATGCTGTCGAGCACTACATCGAACTCTTCCTGGTTGAACGTCGAAGGTCGACGACCCTCAGCCGCGAGCACCTCGGAAGGTCGCTTGCGCAATTTGGAACTGGAGTCCCCTGCAGCGCCGGATGTGCCAGCGTCGTGCCCAGCGTTGGCATCGAATTGGTTCACCATCGCCTCGTCGGTGTCGATGAGCTTGTTGACGACCTCCATGAGGGCAGCAACAGCAGTGGCGCCAGACTCGTGGATCTTCTCAAAGATCTTGCGATCCTTGATGCCCTTCTTGTAGCTCTTGATGATCTGGTCGTCTCTGATGCTGACGTAGGTGTTACGGTTCTCGAAGAACCAGTTGGTGTAGTCACGGAGCCGCTCCTTATGCTTCATGATGATCCTCCCGAGGTGGAAAGCAGTTCCAGGGCGATTATAGGTCGCTTGGAAGTTGGAGGTGAAGGCCTGGGACAGGTCGGCCCAGGAGTTGATGCTGCCAGCTTGGAGGTTGTTTAGCCAGAGCGACGGGGCGTCACCCATCACCAGCGGGAAGTAGGCCGCCATGTGGTCAAAGTTGCCGCCAGCCGCCTTGACGGCAACGTAGTAGGTTGACAGCTAGATGCTGGGGTCGGAGCGTCTGTCATACTTCTAGATGTTCGGCTTGAAGTTGTCAGGGTAGGATACCAATCTGAGTCGAGGAGCCAGCACGGGGAAGGTGGTGATGGCTATGTCATCGATGTCGCCTCCAGCTTGAGCGGCGCCCCTAGGGGTGGAGTGAACGCTGCCCGCAGGGACAACGACCTGGGAACGGGGTTGGCGATCCCGATTAGCGGTGGCGACCTCCAGGTTGCTGTACTGCTCTTCATACACAGCACGTCGCCGGTTCTCGACGTCATGGCGGTCGCGCTGCTCGCGCTCCATGATGCGATGGACGGCACCAGGGGACCATACTCGCGGTCGTACTCCACGCGATGACGCAGCTCCCGCTCCTCGCGCTCGTAGTGATGTTGGTCGATGTAGCCACGGGTGTCGCGGGCACGCCTATTGTTGTCGAGGTTGACGCGGACGTCGCCGCCGTTGGTGCCGTTAGCCTGGCGGTTAGGCTGCTCGGGGTTGTGCTGATCGACCTCCTCCTGAATGGGTGGAAGGTTGCTGTGCCGAGGTCGATGGGATTGACTGCGCGATTGGTGCGTCGACGAAGATGTGGCAGCCTTGGAGGCCGCACTCTTCTCATCCACCAGGGCCATGGTGAACCGAAGGTAGGCGATGGCCGCCTTGACCTCAGGTGTCAGCTGATCTTGCTGGAGACGTGCCATGGCAGCACCCAAGTTGGCCTGGGGGCTATTGAACGTTGGGAGCCCTGCCTCCTCGAAGTCGAGGCGAAGGTCTCGAGCGCAAGTGGGACTGCGCGACGCTGTTCTTCTACACGTCGCTGGGCACGCAGGGCGTTTCCTTGGATGCGTGCCGCCTCCTCGGATTCCGTCGCGCCGTGACGTGGTGGCTCGTTTTCTGGGACTACGAGCACCTGACGGAAGATGATGTCCGAATCGTTGGGGGAGACACGGACCCGGACCTTCTGAAACTCACCGCAATCCGGGGACTGGGGAGTTCGTGTAGCATAACGGGGGTGCCCTTGGTCGATCCTTTTCCGCAGGTGACATCCGCGGAGAGTATGCCTCGCACCTTTATGGTAGGTGCAAGGTACGTCGAGAGGGTCGCGCCGGGCACCAGGGGTAGGCTTTAGGTCACCAGATGGCCGCCGCCCAGATTGGATCTGGGAGGGCTTGAGCCTTGAGCCGAGATGGGCATCGGCCGAAGATCGTAGGCTGAAGGGGAAGGTATCGTGGCGCAATGCCAGCTGCGCCAAGCGTTGAGCTCACTCACAGATCTCGAGGGTTTACTACGTCATGCTGATGACGCACTCCATCCCCTGAACAAGGTCATAGAGTTTGGGCGGGTGGGTGTTGACAGCTGTTAAGTACCTAGTTTAGCTGTCAATATACTCATGAATAAAGGAGCATAAGGCATTTCTTACACATATTTAGTTAAGAATAATGTAGTTCCACTTGTCCTTGGAGATTATTTGATTGCAGGAAAATAAGCAAGAAAAGAGTGTCAAACTCACCTTCTAGGGTCCATGCCACATCACCTCATCCTAGGTGGGCTGCCAACAAGGATGCCATGCATGCAAACCTGCCAACTAGGGAGCCATGCATGCATGCCATGCAAGCAATCCAAATGAAGCAACCCCCGACGAATCAGAGTGTGACACGTGGACATCACATGGATCCATGGGCCCACAAAGGCATCCAAACCGCGCCAAAACAGGGTAGACACCGGGAACCGACCTAAGGAACCAAAGGGCAGCCTCCAGGAGGAAGCACACCCCGAGTGGGGCCCACAGGGGGTCGGCCGACCCCAGGGGTCGGCCGAACTGACCTTGAGGCCGCCACTCAGGGGCTTCCACGTGGTGGCTCTCCATTGGTCCTAGGCGCCTTCCCCGGGGTGTTTGCCTCCATTCTTCGCCGGTGCACAGGCCTATAAATAGAAGGAGAGGGGGCTCACTTATGAGACATCCACACTTGCAACACCTTTCTCACTTTTAGTCTCAAGGCTAGGAGGTAGGCTAGAGTAGTTTTAATTCAGGTTCCAAGTCTACTTTGGGATCTAGGTATGAGTTGTCTTGTGTCTTATTTCATTTGTATGACTTTGATCTACTTCAGTTATTTATCTATTTCATATAAAGTTGTGTTAGTATGCATGAGTGATTTGTTCATGTGTTCTTCACCTGTTCATCATTTAGAGGCTCCTGTTCTTGATGAACAAGGCCTTTCGATCCACTTGACGGGTGACTTTTACATGTTTCTAGTGTTTGTTCATAAGTTAGAGGCTCGTGTTCTTCGCGAAAACGACCCTTTGATCCAGTTGAACAGACATAGGAAAACACGAATCTGTTAGTGTACATAACCTGGTTTGATCTAATTAGATGACATGATTGCATTGTATGAAGTCTGTGCTTGAGCTACGGTACTCGGTGTAATTGGCTGGTTTATCTGGTGGCTTGAGCTAGGTCACAATAGCCCGGGCCGGTTAAGTCCGGCTAACAACGTAAGCATGGTGCTTGGGTTGCGTAGCTACCTTACTTATGTGTTTATCCCACGGTTTGTCTTGGGGTAGGCCGCGGTAGTGACAGCCGTTGGTCCTCTGAAACCCCCACGTTCGGATAAGCTGTAGGAGTCTAAAATATAACAACCGGAGTTGTGCAGAAGCAACGTGGGAGGTTATCTCCCCGTGGTACCTGGGTGCTCAAGTCAATGTTCTTCAACGCTAGTGTATCTAAGTCGTTCCTTCCAGCTTTATGTGTATAGTACATTATAACCTAGAACTAGCTCGTGTGTCGCCTCCTATGCCTAGGACCCTTTAGAGAGAGAGTGAGTGTGTGTGTGATCACACTACCCCATTATCATATCTTTACCCCTGCACTTGAGTGTCTGGTTTGTTTTCGTCTATGATCTATACTCATTGCAATAGAGTTGATCTTGTCAGTCCGCCAATGCCTTCCTTGGATTCGATACCCTTTGGAATACTCCTTTGGGGACATGCTACAATGGTACTTCCGTGCGCTTGCGGATCTCTGTAAACATTAAGATTCACCAACCAGCATTTCTGGCGCTATTACCAGGATGGATTTCAAACCTGTTCTTAGGTGATTGCATTAAGAAATGTCAACAAGCATTTCTGGCGCCGTTGCCGAGGAAGGCTTAAGGATGACATATCAACACTTTGCATATGTTTATAATCATGATAGGAATAAAACAGTTCTCAATGCAGGCTAACTTGGATTGTCTTCTTTATCTATTGATGATGAAGACAGGTGGTGCATGACTGGTTTCAACTTGCCATCGAATTTTACTGAAGATCCTGAGTCACTCGTAAGGAAGGCACGAAATCATTTCGGCTCTCCTTCTCGTGAACATTCGGAAGTCGATCCAGCTTCCTTTGTGCCATCCGCATCAACTTCCATGGCCAACCCTGACGAGAAGACTCTTCGTGAGTATTCCGCTCCCTCTGCTGACCAGGTGCCGACAGGCCCCGTGATCAACACAAGGAATGGAAACTTCGAGATCAAGACTGGCTTAATTACGATGGTATAGGCTAGCCCATTCTGTGGCGAGCCTAATGAAGATGCGAGCGCCCACCTGCAGCAGTTCCTTGAACTATGCAGTACCTTCACTATACAAGGAGTGGAGGAAGATGCTATTCGTCTGCGACTGCTTCCCTTCTCCCTCATGGGAAAGGCAAAGCAGTGGTTTTATGCTAACCGTGCAGAGATTAACACTTAGGCAAAGTGCTCCGCAGCATTCCTCGCGAAGTTCTTTCCGTTGGGCAAAACCAATGTCCTTCGGGGGCGAATTTCATGTTTCCAGCAGACAGCAAATGAGACTATCCCCAAAGGTTGGGAGAGACTCCAGGAGTACATCCTGGCTTGTCCTCATCATGGGATGGACAACTGGCTTATTCTTCAGAGTTTCTATAATGGGCTGACTCCGACAGCCCGAGGCCATATTGATGTTGCAGCTGGAGGGGCTTTCTTCTCTCTTACTATCACTGAAGCTACTACACTGATGGAGAAGATGGTTACCAATCAAGGGTGGAGTGATGATCGACTCCAGCCACGTCAAAGGGGTACACATACCGTCAAGGAAGTGGATATGTTGCACGCCAAGATGGACCTAATGATGAAGAGAATGGATGATCTAGCCAATGAGAAGGCTGCCATGGCCACCACTACTCAAGCTATGGATGCTCGCATGACTTGCGAAGTCTGTGGTAATACTGGGCATTCAGGGAATTACTGCCCTACTACTCAGGAGGATGTGATGTACATGAATGGCAACAACAATAGTTATCGTCCACAAGGAGGTCAAATGTGGATTCAATCGCGCCCTTATTATCAAGGAGGTAATCAAGGTAATTTTTTCAACCCAAACCAACCTTCCTTGAAAGATCTAGTCTTTGGGCAAGCTAAGATTAATGAAGGTTTTAATAAGAAAACAGCTGCCTATGATAAGGCCTTTGAGAGCCTTAATGTTAAAATTGATAGCCTTTCGTCTGCCTTTAAAGACACGTTTAGCTTTAATAAGATGATAGAAACCCAGTTGGCTCAGTTAGCTGCCTTGGTTCCCTCTGCTGAAGACGGGAAGATTCCGGGGCAACCCGTGTCCTCCTGTGAAAATGTTTGTGTAGTGTCCACCAGATGGGGTAAGCATTCTGGGCGGACACAAGCCACTGACTATGCAGGGAAGCCTATACAGCAAATACTTGACCCATGGGAATCTTCAACAATCTCACACAAGAAAGATCCTGGTTATTCGGCTATCACCTGCAAGATATACTACCAGAAGATTAAGCATGCTCTTTGTGACCTTGGTGCAAGTGTTAACCTTATGTCCAAAGTCATGTTTGAACAATTGGGGTATCCAGCTCTAACTCGAACTGCGACAGCCGTCCAACTTGCTGATGCATCGATCCGATATCCAGAGGGGATCGTAGAGAATTTATTGGTATTCGTCCAAGGTTCATGCATCTTTGCGGATTTCGTGGTCCTTGATATGCAAGATGATGAGGGAATGCCTCTCATTCTTAGGATCAATGTGGGAGCCGGAACGATCCGATTCCGCATTGGGAAGAGGAACTTGATGTTCCGATTTCAAACACCAAAAGAGAAATGATATACACTGCAGGACCAAAATGAGCAATCAGGGGCATGGACGGAGCTACAGCCCCCGCGACTTCCCACCACTCCAACAAAGCCTAAGAAAACAAGGAGGGTGTGGCGGGAAATACAGAAGTCATCTCCATCAATTTCTCGGGAATGGGGTGACGAGTGGAATTAATCGCCGAGAAAAGTCTCGCTCTCAAACTTAAAAAGATGAGTCCTTTTTGCCAAAAGGTAAAATTGGTATTTATCTCATATTTCCCTTCCAAAATTTTATTTGATTTTTCCAAATGCATATTTGAATTTTCCAACCTTGCATCTGCATGCTAGATTTTTTCTAGCCAATTTCCCTTTTCAAATAAAATTCTGAAAATAATTTCTTGAGTGGAAAATCAAAGAATAATTTTTCGAGCAACATTTTGGGCGAATCTGGACTTAGACATCTGGGCAGGACATCAGGTAGCCGTTAGAGAGCTGTTGCAAAAAGTTGGAAGCAGGCGAGCCCGGCAGGGGGTCGACCGACCCTAGGGGTCGGCCGACCCTGGCCAACGGTCATGTGGGCCCCGCCTCTTCCAACGGCTCCTAGCCGTTGCCCTTGTCCTCTACCCCGGTGCCTGGCTCGGTTGCCTATAAATAGAAGGGGGTTTGAGGGGTTTCTTCACCCATTCATTCATTTCCATCACCCTCTCTCCCTCTTTGCTCTTGCTCTTTGGTTTTCTTGGATTTCTTGCTCAACTGGAAGTGTAAAGCACTCTCTCTAATTTGTCGCTGAATATTGAATATTGGTGGAGCAAGCTCGGTAAGGATTTCATTTCGATTTCACTAACCCATCACCGAGTTGCTCGTGTTGTCCCATTGTTGTGCAAGATGAGTTGGATTACCGGTGCGTACCGGAAGGTGACCCGCTCACACCGTTCTAGAGACGGAGAGGGCTCGTCTCACCACTCCGGAGCTACAACAAGTCCAATGTCAACCGACCGTGAAGAATAGGAAGAGGAAGAGCTACCTACACCGCGAGCCGAAGGGGTGATCAACACCGATGCCGCCTTCATCGACTTGAGGGACGACCGGGAGAGACAGGCCTATGCTCTCATCAAGGATCGAGTCTTCGCCAACACCAAGGAGTTCGACTCGGCCCTTCTCAAGAAAACAGGTATGGACTCCGGGTTCGATTCCATTTGGCATGCTCTTGGTTGGGAGAACTTTGTTCCGGTGTGGGAGATCGGTTCTAGGCCTCTCACCATTCAGTTTCTCTGTACTCTTCGGGAGGATGAGGCCGGTATTAGTTTCATTTCCATGGAACGTCGTATCGAGTCTCATGGCATGATCTTAGTTGTGCTCTCGGTTTTCATCATTGTTGTGCTATTTCTCTCGATCAAGCTTGCAGTGATTTTATTCGAGATAGTTTTTGGGAAGAGATTTTTGGTCGGCCTGTTCGTGGCAAGTTAGCACCTCGTTGCAACGATATATTGCATCTGACTCTCCGACTGTGGCACAAGTGGCTCGCCATTACTCTCTTTCCGAGGGATGAAGTTCGAACTGTGCGCACAGACGAGATGAGGATATTATACGCCGCAGTCAGACGAATCAAAATCGCCCTAGTGCAAGCTATGATTCGGCAGTGGTTAACAAATTTTAGGATGATAGGTTCTATTGAGTGTACGTCCCTGATCACACGTATCATTTCGGGTCTTGGGATTTCACTAGGGGCTAACGTTCCCTACATTGATTCTCCCCGGGCCATGATAGATGAGGCGTATTTGATTCAAGGACATACTCTTAAAAAGGGCCCGGATGATTACTTGGTTTTCTTTTACCCTGGCCATGCAAACCAGATTCAGTTACCTAACCCGGATTTCCGTTTGTACACCCAAGGACCACTGACCGTTCCTCTTGAGGAACCTCGTCGTTCTAGTGTTTCTGGAGACAGGGTCACTAGGAGTGCAGCGAGGAGGGTAGTGACAGCACAGCAACCGCCACCACATCCGCTGCCACAGCCATCACCGCAGCCGTCACCTCAGCCACAGCCTCAGCCTACACCACCGCTGTCTGGCGCATGGGCCTCGGCCGGGTACATGTCTGGAGTTACACCCGGATATGCCCCCGGTTGGGACCAACCGATGAGTCAGCCGGGTGCGAGTAGCTCGACCTGGGCTAGTGCAGGGAGTGGCGAGTGGGTTCGGCCCGCCGGTGCTACCTATGGAGACTCGTCTTCATCATCCGGGTTGCGTTCATCATCTCGTGGGGCCACCCTCACTCAGTAGATGAGCGAGCTCAACATCCGTGTTGGTACTATGGAGGAGACGATGAACCAGCAGGCTGAGTCCACTCGGGACTGGCAGCGTATGACGGGCGAGAGGATTCACACCAAGGAGCAGAGACAGCTGCGACAGCTGGAGGAGCAGAGGGCTTACTACGCGTGGTTGGGATACCACCCTCCACAGCAGTGAGCCTGAAGCTAGCTTGGGGGAGGACCCCCATTCTGAGGTAACTTGTATCTTCTATTGTTTTCAGAACCCCATATGCTAACAACACATAAAAATCTGAAAAAGTTAAAAAGACCAAAAATATTTATTTGCTTTCTTAAATTAGTTTGTTTTCATATGCGCAGTAAGAGTGTTCTTATTCTCCATGGTTGAAATGATGAATAGTTTCTCTGTTTATTCCTCTTGTATGCCTTGTCTACAACTTAGTATCCTATCCAAGTTTTGAGTTTGTTGGCTAGTATGATCGAGCCTGAGCTTGAAATTTGTGGGTAGCAAAAAGCATGATCTTTGCCTAAGTTGTTGCGAGATATGATATGGTATAATAGAGTTGCTATGAGCTAGTACTGAGTGATGTTTGATATCCGGAGTTTTCTTTTGAAAAATGTTAAAATGATAAGTTCCTCAATGATAGGAAATTCCTATCCAAGGCCATATGTAGATCTTAGCTTCTGTTAACCTCCACATATGCTACTTGATTTCTTCATTGAGTTTTGTCGAATTGTTGTGACCCCCGGCGAGTAACTTGTCATACTCCTATGATCAAGATCACGTACACCCCACCATATGCGAAACTTCTACACTGGAAGTTAGCAACCATCATTTCATCCATTTCCCATCCATTCCACAAAATAAAGCTCCGCGCATGTTCCATGATTACTCTCCCTCCAAAAATATTCAGCAAGGACTATGGGCTATGTTAAAAAAAAGAAAGAAAAGAAACATGCTCAAGGGCATGCATAAAAAAGAAAGAGAGAAAGAATAAAGAGACATAGCCCAAGTCTCAAAAATTTCAAAAAGGAGGAGAGTAAAATCATGAAAAGAGGAGTTCATTATCCATCCACCATACACACACTTTTGCACATCTTGATCAGGGTGTATGACTTGTTCTTCCAAGGATCCGGTTTTCGACTCGACAATATATGAGAAACAGGTATGCCACATGTTTTCCCTACCTGCAGCTCCACATATCAGTTTATTAGGAGTAGGTAGTGAAAGAAGGCAAACCAAAGCCTTGGTGAGGAATTATACACATTGAGCGATCCGAGAGTATCATTTGAGGAACTTTAATTTCTTTTTGAAAAACCTGCAAAACCTCCGGATTGATAACTGATCAAGGTACATGTGATTAGTAATCTTTATACAATCATTCTATCCTTCAACCGCCCAAGGTAGGTGAAGCTACATGCCCCATATCAATCAAGTGTAAGGTAAGATCAATGCCAACTTCTTCAACTCTTAATAGAGTACCTAGCTGTATCTTGTTATACATTAGGAATACAACATCGTAGCAACTCCTGATCAACCAACCTAAGTTCTTGATGTCTTGCTCGGGACGAGCAAGAGGCTAGCTTGGGGGAGTTGTTGACGGCTGTTAAGTACCTACTTTAGCCCTTAATATACTCATGAAAAAAGGAGCATAAGGCATTTCTTACACGTATTTAGTTAAGAATAATGTAGTTCCACTTGTACTTGGAGATTATTTGATTGCAGGAAAATAAGTAAGAAAAGAGTGCCAAACTCACCTTCTACGGTCCATGCCACATCAGCTCATCCTAGGTGGGCTGCCAACAAGGATGCCATGCATGCAAACCTGCCAACTAGGGAGCCATGCATGCATGCCATGCAAGCAATCCAAGTGAAGCAACCCCCGACGAATCAGAGTGTGACACATGAACATCACATGGATCCATGGGCCCACAAAGGCATGCAAACCGCGCCAAAATAGGGTGGACACCGGGAACCGACCTAAGGACCCACAGGGCAGCCTCCAAGAGGAAGCACACCCCGAGTGGGGCCCACAGGGGGTCTGCCAACCCAGGGATCGGCCAAACCGACCTTGAGGCCGCCACTCAGGGGCTTCCACGTGGTGGCTCTCCATTGGTCCTAGGCGCCTTCCCCGGGGTGTTTGCCTCCATTCTTCGCCGGTGCACAGGCCTATAAATAGAAGGGGAGGGGGCTCACTTATGAGACATCCACACTTGCAACACCTCTCTCACTTTTAGTCTCAAGGCTAGGAGGTAGGCTAGAGTAGTTCTAATTCAGTTTCCAAGTCTACTTTGGGATCTAGGTATGAGTTGTCTTGTGTCTTATTTCATTTGTATGACTTTGATCTACTTCAGTTATTTATCTATTTCATATAAAGTTGTGTTAGTATGCATGAGTGATTTGTTCATGTGTTCTTCACCTATTCATAATTTAGAGGCTCCTGTTCTTGATGAACAAGGCCTTCCGATCCACTTGACGGGTGACTTTTACATGTTTCTAGTGTTTGTTCATAAGTTAGAGGCTCGTGTTCTTTGTGAACACGACCCTTTGATCCAGTTGAACAGACATAGGAAAACACGAATCCGTTTGTGTACATAACCTGGTTTGATCTAATTAGATGACATGATTGCGTTGTATGAAGTCTGTGCTTGAGCTACGGTACTCGGTGTAATTGGCTGGTTTATCTGGTGGCTTGACCTGGGTCACAATAGCCCGGGCTGGTCAAGTCCGGCTAACAATGTAAGCATGGTGCTTGGGTTGCGTAGCTACCTTACTTATAAGTTTATCCCATGGTTTGTCTTGGGGTAGGCCGCGGTAGTGACAGCCGTTGGTCCTCTGAAATCCCCCACGTTTGGATAAGCATTAGGAGTCAAAAATATAAGAACCGGAGTTGTGCAGAAGCAACGTGGGAGGTTATCTCCCCGTGGTACCTGGGTGCTCAAGTCAATGTTCTTCAACGCTAGTGTATCTAACTCATTCCTTCCAGCTTTATGTGTATAGTACATTAGAACCTAGAACTAACTCGTGTGTCGCCTCCTATGCCTAGGACCCTTTAGAGAGAGAGTGAGTGTGTGTGTGATCACACTACCCCATTATCATATCTTTACCCCTCCACTTGAGTGTCTGGTTTGTTTCCGTCTATGATCTATACTCATTGCAATACAGTTGATCTTGTCATTCCGCCAATGCCTTCCTTGGATTCGATACCCTTTGGAATACTCCCTTTGGAATACTCCTTTGGGAAAATGCTACAATGGTACTTTCGTGCGCTTGCGGATCTCTGTAAATGTTAAGATTTACCAACCAGCATTTCTGGCGCTATTACCGGGATGGGTTTCAAACCTGTTCTTAGGTGATTGCGTTAAGAAATGTCAACAGTGGGTCTCCGACGTTAGATCGGAAACAGAGGTGGCGACAGGCGTCGCCGCGACCTGCTCCACGGCCGCTGGAGAAGCTGCGGCCGCCGGAATAGGGGAGGTCGTCCTGAAGGAGCCAAAGCAGATTTCCACGGGGTTGGCGAGGATGGCCGCCATGCTTGCCAGGAAGATGACTCCAGATCGGGCCACCATGCTGCACAGCGAGCTCCCGATCGCCGCTACTTGGCGTGCCAACTGTCAGGAGTTGAGACCTGGATAGATCCGCAAGGGGGCTACTCAAGCAGTTTGCAGGTTAATGGAGAGGATCGGGAACTGAGAGCATAGGTGGTAGTTCACATGGTGAACTCGGAACACAGCAAGTGTGGCGAAGAACACGGGGACACAAGGGTTTAGACTAGTTCAGGCCTCAGAAGAGCAAAACCCTACGACCAGTTTGGTGGTGGAATTATGCGAGAGAGATGAAGGTGTCCTCTCGAATGGAGCTCTAGGCCGCCTTATATGGCCAGCGGGCTAGGGTTTCCATTCGAGGTTGGTGGACCCGTATTTGGGTCGGTTACAAGATGGAAGGCTATCCTCTCAGATTAAAAGGAGTATCCTGTGATACTCGGACCTACTGGCAGCACCACGCCGCATGCTATTGCTTGCCTTATACTCCAAGTACTGCGGATCCTCTGGGATCTGGATAAGGTCGCCCAGGGTCGTCCGTGGTCGTTGGGCCTGTGGATAAGGTCTTTGGGCCCACCTGCAGGTTGGTGGGGCTTCTGGCAGGTCGGGTCCACTTGGCAGGGACCTCTGGGACACTGGTCGATGGGGACCCAGGGTACCCATGTCTCTCACTGAACATATCTAGTCCAACCCCAATGTTTTTTGTTTCAAACCGATAACTTGGTTTCTAACCCCAATGAGAGAAGAGGGTGTCTTCTGAGGTAATATCCAATCCCGTCAACAGAAGCACATTAGCAAGAGTCGGTGTCCTAGGCCCATGACTGAACAAAAAGGCATTTAAAGCATCCGACCAAAAATATGAAGCAACTATGAGCATAGGTTCATGTTGAGTCATGTTGGACAGAGAAAGAGTGATACACTAGCCGATTTTGTACGTATCATAGTGTTCTTAAACTTGTAAGACATCCTATGATACCAATCTTCCAGCCGGGAGTATTTCCTGTCCATGTTATAAAAGCATTTTTCCAATCGATAAATTCATAGACGCATGCTTAAAGGGAATTCTGTCAGTTTCAAGGTTGATTAAATCTGAAGGATCTGGATTACCCATGGGACCCAATAAGATCGCCCCAGGTCTATCGCTCAGAGGAATGGTGATATGATTCCTAAGCTCCTGCAAAATACTTCGAATCTAAGATATGACGGAAGAAATCAGCAAAGGTGAAATCGGCAGGGGGAGAAAAGTTTAAAAAATACCTCGGGGATTGAATCGAGGGTCGCTGTCAGAGCGAATGAAGGGGCCGCTTAGGGTCACCGCTGGTAGAGTTTGACGCGGAAGCCATAAAATCGATGGGAAAATCTACTTTAGTTCTGGCGCGGCTATGGAGATTGCAAGGGCGGAAGAGGAACTGTAGCGAGAGGTTATGGAAGCAAAGGGACGGCAGGAAGGGTTACTTTTATGACCTCGAGTCCTCAAGTTTGTTTGGAAAATTGAAGGACCGGATTGGCGACCAGAGATGGGGGGAGTGAATGGGAGCCGATAAAAAATTCTTCCCAAGAAGAACCTCGGCCTATGCCCCGATTTCACTTCTGAGCAATCACGCGCACACCTTGCTAAGACCACGTAGCCACTGAAGGTGCTACTGATCCTAGGAACATGTATCTCTACCCAAACAAGCAACCAAAACACTGCAGTAAAAAATTGTGCTGCCTGTTGCCTGAGCTACACTGGTCAGGCCGGTGGAACGCTCCAGTCAGACCGATGACAACGGTCAGGCCGGTGTGCAGCACCGGTCAGGTCGGTGCGCACAACAACATGCACAGAAACGTTCCAGAGAGCTTCAAGGAGATCTCTAGGCCCTGGAACCAAAACCACCTCAAACCAAGAAACCACCAGCGACAAGAAGCTACTCCAACCTAGCCAAGAAGGGGCAAACCAAGGAGAAACTCACCAAGAACTGACCCTGGGGAAACACCAGCCAAACCCCACTGAACCACACATTCCCCCAAGCAAAAGTCTGACAAGGGCTTGCACCGGTCAGACCGGTGAGAGGCACTGGTCAGACCGGTCAGGCCTGGGCAGCTCGGGAAGAACTCCACCCGCGGGTCAACCCCTTGATTCCCTTCGCCCGATCTCTTGATTCGCTCCGCGGATTCAAGAGAAACTTTGGGGAAGGTAGGAACACCTCATGGGTGACCTCTAGCTCAAAGCATATGCCTCAAATCTCTCTAGAATAGGAGGAATCGCAAATCTCGTGCTCTAACCCCAAGAACACAAGGAACTCCAAAAACCCCAAAATCGAAGGCCTTTCCAGGGATTTGGAGGGGACAAATCACCAACAAAAGAGGCATAACATCCTCATGAGTGAATCCACCAACAAATCCCGTGGGAAAACACCCCCAAAATCTCACCATGAAAATCCAAAGAAAGGGCTCCGAAAATCACCAAAAAGGAAAAACGGGTGGAACAACTAGAGCACTTGAGGAACCAGGTCGAAGCTTCTATACATACCATGAAAGGTTCATACAAGGTCAAGCAAGCTGCCCGAGCATCCATCCCTCTCTCTAGATGCAACATGAAGCTCTCAAACTAGCCTAGGAAAAACTAGGAAAAAGAAAAGAGCAAATGGTTGAGGACCAGGTGTGTCTGAGAACTAGTGGAGGGTCGCTCCTTAGTGATGAGTGATTGACAACGTTGTGTGGACTGATGCTTGGCTAAGTGTGCAGGTACAGGTTGCGGCTTGACTCGTGTTGGTGCAGGTAAAGAACAATCGCGAAAGGCCTTAGCCGTGGTGGCCTCCGGGTGATGGAGAGGCAAGTAGGCTTGGTTCGATGGACCCGGTGGCCGATGGGGTCAAGTGCGAGCCGAGCGGTTGTTGACGGTCAATATTTGCCATTTTCAAGGCCATCAACTCCTGCAAATTTGAGCATGAATTGCACATCCACACTAGAATAGGTGCTTAAACTCATACTTTCCACCAGTGTCGATGTCTATTCGAATGCAGGTATTTAGCTTAAGAAATTGGAGGAATCAATGCACTTTCACTCCACTCCAATCCAAGGCACTCAAAGGCTGGCCAATCAGGGGCTGCCACAGGGATTCTCCTGGATCCATGATGTCACCAATCCATGTGAAGGACTCTCGACGAATCATACGCTGCCACGTCAGCATCACATGGATCCATGGGCCCACTTTGCCAACTAAACCGCCAGGAAACGTGCCATGCATGAAGGAGAGGCATTAGGGCCCACATGCAAGCGAGCCAGAGGAAGCACGGGCCAGATGGCCGGCCAGAGGGTTTGGCCGACCCTAGGATCGGCCGAACCGACCTAGGGTCGGTTGATGCTCCCCGTCCATGTGCTGGATGCTCATTGGCTCTTGGCTGCATTCCCGGGTGTTTAGGGGCACTTTGAGCCCCGGAGCAAGCCTCCTCCTTGTCTATAAATAGGAGGGGAGGGGCTCCATTTCTCACACACCACCAAGCTCTCAAGTTTCACTTCACTCTTGTGTAGCTCTCTCTCCCTCTCTCCAATTCTACCCATGAGAGGTGATTCTCACCTCTTTGTGGTAGAATGGTGATGAGGAGAGATCTGGATTAGGATTAGTTGAGAGGTAGAGTAGGGGTAAGGAGTGACTTGATGTCCTCGTGGATTCTTGTTCTTCATTTAGATCAAAGTGAGTATTTCAGCTTTTCTTATTTAGACTATAGTGGACATCAGGCATGAATGATTTGTTCTTGTGTTCGTGGCTCGTTCATAAGTTAGAGGCTTGTGTTCTTCATGACACAAGGTTTCGATCCTTTAGAGCCAGAGCCGTAGTTCATTTACTTGTTTGCATGCTCTGATCCTGTTTAGTTAAATAAGTCCGCTGTATCTCGTTTAGCTGCATCCATAGCTTCCTTTCTGCTCCTAGTTCAATGATATGATCTGATTCCGATATTTCCCTTGTTCGTGGGACCGTATCTATATAGTTTCTATAGTGTTGTTGCGGGTCGACAGACGTAACCGCATTATAGTATTTATCTGGGGTACAGACATGGTGTTTGGGCCCTGGTTTTCCTGCGAAGACCACGTACGATCGTAGCGTAGAGGTAGGCCGCAGTGGTGACAGCCTGTTGGACCCTTTGTCAACCCTCTTACGTCGCGTACCGAGTTGGGCTCGCTTGCCAGCACCCTGGAGTGTTGTCGCCACGCGGGGATGACTAAGACCTGACAGAATAACATCTTGAGAGCTAAGTCCCTTAAGGAAGTGCTTCTTGTATCCCGACCTATCCCAGCGAAAACTGGTGTCCTTGGATAGACCCTCTCTGGTTACTCGCCATCCTGAGGGAACGAAACCCGACGGGAATACTCATTCCCCTAGGGAGAAGTGCTACAAAGGTGTATCCGTGCGCTTGCGGATTCGTTCGCACTTGTCAGTGTACCCGGGAGTTTCTTACACGCTCATGCTGCCACGGCGTCTAGTGTTGAGGTTAAGAAACACCAACAAGCATTTCTGGCGCCGTTGCCGGGGACGACTGTTGTTAACCTTCGAGCCCGTCTATCCTCATATTTATCTTTTTCCTTTTTCTTCTACCTTCACCCTTGTTACCCTTTTTTTGAGATATCCCTTTTTGTTTTCTTTACTTGTACCTCTACCGCCGCTACCCATGGAAGGTTATCCTTGTAAACACCTTCCGCCCTCGAGGAGTGAACCCTCAGAGCCATCTTCGTCAAGATCCACTCTTACATCTGGCCTTTGGATTCGCCCCTCTCTCATGAAGCTAATTCAGGACCTATCCTTCTCGGGGTTGAGTCATGAGAACCCCTTTGATCATGTGAGAGACTACGAGCGTCTGATTGAAACTTAGGGTAAAACTGGAGAATCACCGGATGCTCGGAAAAGAGAGTGTTTCCCGCTATCCCTCTCCGGGGAAGCACGGGATTGGCACCGTTGTTTTGGTAGAGACTACCTTACTTGGGAAAGGTTGAGAGCAGCTTTTTTCTCCCACTTCTTCGCAATACGACGTGTCATCTCGTTAAGGGCAAAGATTCTCTGTTTCGAGCAATGTGAGGAGGAATCACTAGGAATGCAATGGAATCGTTTCGCCTCCGCGGTGGAAGATTGCCTAGTCCTCTACATTCCCGACTGGATGTTGCTTCAGCACTTCTGGTTTGCATTGCGGAAGGATGATGCCATGAGGCTTAATGCTCTCTCCGGAGGATCCTTTGTGCACCTAGATGCTGTCGAGGGAAAAGAGATCCTGGATAATCTCCGAGATTTCAGCTCCCCTTGTATCCCGGTCAATGAGGCACCCACCAGAGGAAATGTTGAGCCACCTAGATCCATCGTTAGCTAAGTCCAAGGTTTCATATCCATTCTTTCTGAGCTCTGGCTGAAGATGTCATTCCTGAATAGCAGGAATCTAAGGGAAAGATTTCATGGCGCGAGATATACCCTTGGTTTCCCCTCTTGTGCATCTTCTTAGACCTTCTCCCAAGACTTTGTCTCGTGGGAGGACAGAGAAAGTAGTCCGGAAAGAACGACCATTCCCGGCCAGGATGACTTGTTCGATCCTCACTACTAACTCCTAAGGAGGGTATGAGAGGCCTATCATGTTTCTACGTCAAGGTTTGAGCTGAAGTGCTTTGCACTGATGTTTCGTATAAACCAAGACATCGGTCTCTGCTTTATAATCCATTGGATTCACCCATTAAGACCGAAGGAGCACGATCATCTACCGATCGAATGGAGTGCATTCACTTTTTATCTCGAGCACATCGATCGATGCCGATCAATCAGGAGAAGCTTGCACTTCGTATTTTATGCCTAACTTGATCGATGCCCAATGGGAGGTGCACTTTCCAGCTTATCCATAATCCCCCATTGGAAGCTTAGGCCAGACTTCAGAATGTTTTCATCACCTCGACGAGAACATCGAACCCTCTACCTAAGGTAAGAGCGAGTTTAATCTTGCTCTTCATCCGAACTCTGGTTTAAGATCGTACACCGGCCTCCGGAAGTCCATGCTCTATCCTGTTTGAAGGCCGAGTGTCTTTCTGAGCTTGAGTTCACTCGGAGATCGGTACCTATTGGTGAAGCACTAGCCTTAGTGCTCGATCTTTTCGTCTCCGAGTTCCGCGACCCCAGTGCTATAGTCCTCGAGTCCCATGACCACCCCAGGGAATGCCTCGGCCTCTCTGGGATGATCATGCTTGCCCTCAACCTTGATATACCTTTTTGGGCTCAAGTTCGTATATGCACTACCCTTGCAGATCAGAGCTTATCCTCATATCAACATTGTCTGCAAGGAGATGGTCGTAAGTTGAGACAGGTGATCACAAGACACCCGCATCCTGAGTACTCTTGAGACTCATCTCGTTTCCCCAGGAAGAATTATCATGTGGGTATCTTGTGGACCGAGGTCATGCAGGAGAAAAAGTTGCCAAGTTTCAGAGAAGTAGGCAAAGGACCACAGGAAGACAGCACCATTGTGGTGACCCAAACGCTTCGTGACTACCGTCGGATGTGCTTACACTTTTGACAAACCAAGTATGTTGCCAAGGTGATTCCCCCCAAATTCTTTATGGATATATCATGGTTTGGCCAAGGTTGGTATATAGTGGAGGATGAATTTTCAACCTCAACCTTATCTCCGCCTTAAGCCTAAGCCAATCTTTCCATCTCGGGGAATCCACCTGGGCCGTCGATCCTGAGACTTGCTGGAGCCCACACGAGAAAGGGGAGGACCAGAGGGGCCCACAGGGGGCCTGCTGAACCCAGATTCAGCCGAAACCCTGGTGCCGCCTCTCCCCTTCTTCTTTTGCGTGTGCGTCTCATTCTCCTCCAGAAACCTTCTCCCTGCCGCCTGATGAGTTTTCGCATCGCGAAACCCATCTCCTCCACCTCACCATCCTCAACATCACTGCATCCATGGCTGGTTACGGTTTCGCTCAGCTCCGTAGGGAGGCCTCACCCCTTACTTCAGGGGGAGGGAGCCCCTCTCATCTCATCGACCTCAGTAACCTGGATGAGGTGATGGGATCGCCGGAGGCCATGACTCCCTAGAGAGGCCGGAGTGTAGAGAGCACTCGCTGGGTGCGTACCGACTCCCCGGTGCAGTCGTCCCGGCGAGGCTCCTCCTCCTCGCCTTCTTTCCCGGTCAGGATGGCCACCATGGGGAACAAGGCTGCTGCCAAGCGCGTCTTGTTCGACGATCCCCCTGGGCCACCCTTGAAGCCCGGAGAGCGCTACATTAGGTCTGACTTCAACAGCTACGGAGAGGCCTTCTGCCATACTTATGAGCAGGATGTATGGGACGAGTTCCCGCTTCCACAGACCCGGTGCAAAATCTTCGGAGTGAAGACAGCCACTGGAGGCTATGGTACACCATACCATAGGCCGCCTCAGTGGGAGCGAGTCCTCACCAAGATCATTGCAGACATCCGGGTAAATGGCGTCAAGAAGACCCCGGCCCTAGCAAATCTAGCAAACAAACTAGCTGAACTGTTCTTAGAACATGAGAAGCTAGTTGAGGAGCTGGCTAAGCAGAGGGACGAGTACCGTGAGCTCAGGCGTGAGTATCACCAGCTGGAGGAGGACATGAACCAGAAGCTGCGGAGGTTGGCGGTAGCTGAGGGAGAGGAGTAGATCCTCTCCGAGTAGTGGGGATTAGCCCCACCTTTAGTTCATTAGGCGCTAGTTTAGGTCTAGGTTTGATTTCCCTTTGTTTCCCTTTATTCCATTTATTTCCTTTGCATGTGTGTAAGCGCCTAATCATTTTGTTTGAAACATTTAAATTTGAATAAAGTGGCTCACCGGTCATGTAACCCGGTTTAGCCACCTATTGTGTCATTACTTTGGTCTCTTTGATTTAGAGGACATCTAGGTTCGAGACAGTGTGGGGGAAGAGCCATGACTCTCCCAATGCAGGCACGAAGTTTCCGTACGTACCCACTGCGAGCACTCCGTGCTAGCCAACCGATCACTACTGAGAACCTGAACGTGGCCCGCATGAGTTCACTCCTGTGGAGAGCCTCTAACGGTTCATCTCTCATGCATAGTGCCGGTTTGCATCTCGACAACTCACTCTCTGTCATTCCTTAGTTTTATAAGCTATATATGTCTATCTCTAAACTAAAACTCAAATGATGATGCTAAAGATCACCCAGCTCATTTGTACCTGAGTAGACTTACATATGTTTTATTCCTTGTTATTTGCCTGATGCTTGTGAACCATAATCTTCTTAAGGACAAGCATGTTCACCTAAGTAATTGACGAGTATGATATGGCTGGATGATATGATCTTTTGCTCTGATGACTAACTCTCTTGGCGAATTTATTTTTGAAAACTCAAAACCTCTTGGAAAGGCTCCTCTTTGATATGCCTCCGTCCCATTAGAGCCATATGATCTTTGTAGGTAAAAACCTTCGGTTCATATGCTGCTTGTTATTACTTTGAGCTTTGTCAAATTCTGTGACCCTTGTGAGAATTCTTTTCATTACTTTCATGATCAAGATTTATGTGCACCCCACCTATTTCCCCTTGCTATACTTCTACACTGGAAGTTAGCATTGTATCTTTTATCCATTTCATAAAAATAAAGCTCCATAGGTGGTGTGACATCTCTCTCCAGAAGTATCCTTCAAAAAGAGACATGGGCTATATAAAAAAATTATATATATATATATACATGCTCAAGGCATGATGAAAAAAAGAAAAAGAAGAATAGCCCGTGTCCAAAATAAAGGAGGAATAGGGGAGAGATGAGATCATGCAAAAAGGAGTTCCATATCATAGATGGTAATAACTAGTGTCCATTCCGGGGCTAGTGTCCACCTTACCATCAACTCGCAGTTCTCACCTTGTATATGTATGGTAATATCCAGCACCCATTCTGGGCCTAGTATCCACCTTACCATACACACCACAACCATTCTGGTGCACATCTTGATCTGATAGTATGTTTTGATTTTCTCTGTGGATCCAGTCTTTGAATTTGCAAAATATGTGATACAAGTATGCTTTCTCTTTATCCTACCCTGAGCTCCACATATAGCCATCATTAGAAGTAGGATGAAGAAAGGCAAATGCCTTAGTGAGGACATATACATATTGAGCGATCTGAGAGAATCAAATGAGAAAGCCACCAAGAATTTTTTTTATGAAAATCTTGCAAAACCCCAAGGTGTTTATCATCAGGTGCATAAGTGACTTGATTCACAGCTGTTCTACTCTTCAATCACCCAAGGGAACATGATAGCCACTACACAGAGGTTCACAGGATCAAGGTATGACTTGGAATATCTCTTATGTCTGTCTTACTCTTGGGTATTCATGACCCACTTGGCTTTGTTTCCCCTTCACTCGGGACGAGCAAAGGTCAAGTGTGGGGGTGTTGTTGACGGTCAATATTTGCCATTTTCAAGGCCGTCAACTCCTGCAAATTTGAGCATGAATTGCACATCCACACTAGAATAGGTGCTTAAACTCATACTTTCCACCAGTGTCGATGTCTATTCGAATGCAGGTATTTACCTTAAGAAATGGGAGGAATCAATGCACTTTCACTCCACTCCAATCCAAGGCACTCAAAGGCTGGCCAATCAGGGGCTGCCACATGGATTCTCCTGGATCCATGATGTCACCAATCCATGTGAAGGACTCTCGACGAATCATATGCTGCCACGTCAGCATCACATGGATCCATGGGCCCACTTTACCAACTAAACCACCCGGAAACGTGCCATGCACGGAGGAGTGGCATTAGGGCCCACATGCAAGCGAGCCAGAGGAAGCACGGGCCAGATGGCCGGCCAGAGGGTTCGGCCGACCCTAGGATCGGTCGAACCGACCTAGGGTCGGTTGATCCTCCCCGTCCACGTGCTGGTTGCTCATTGGCTCTTGGCTGCAATCCCGGGTGTTTAGGGGCACTTTGAGCCCTGGAGCAAGCCTCCTCCTTGTCTATAAATAGGAGAGGAGGGGCTCCATTTCTCACACACCACCAAGCTCTCAAGTTTCACTTCTCTCTTGTGTAGCTCTCTCTCCCTCTCTCCAATTCTGCCCATGAGAGGTGATTCTCACCTCTTTGTGGTAGAATGGTGATGAGGAGAGATCTGGATTAGGATTAGTTGAGAGGTAGAGTAGGGGTAAGGAGTGAGTTGATGTCCTCGTGGATGCTTGTTCTTCATTTAGATCAAAGTGAGTATTTCAGCATTTCTTATTTAGACTATAGTGGACATCATGCATGATTGATTTGTTCTGGTGTTCGTGGCTCGTTCATAAGTTAGAGGCTTGTGTTCTTCATGACACAAGGCTTCGATACTTTAGAGCCAGAGCCGTAGTTCATTTACTTGTTTGCATGCTCTGATCCTGTTTAGTTAAATAAGTCCGCTGTATCTCGTTTAGCTGCATCCATAGCTTTCTTTCTGCTCCCAGTTCAATGATATGATCTGATTCCGATCTTTCCCTTGTTTGTGGGACCATATCTATATGGTTGCTATAGTGTAGTTGCGGGTCGACAAACGTAACCACATTATAGTATTTATCTGGGGTACAGACGTGGTGTCTGGGCCCTGGTTTTCCTGTGAAGACCACGTACGATCGTAGCGTAGAGGTAGGCCGCAGTGGTGACAGCCTGTTGGACCCTTTGTCAAGCCTCTTACGTCGCGTACCGAGTTGGGCTCGCTTGCCAGCACCCTGGAGTGTTGTCGCCCCGCGGGGATGACTAAGACCTAACAGAATAACATCTTGAGAGCTAAGTCCCTTAAGGAAGTGCTTCTTGTATCCCGACCTATCCCAGCGAAAGCTGGTGTCCTTGGATAGACCCTCTCTGGTTACTCGCTGTCTTGAGGGAACGAAACCCGACGGGAATACTCATTCCCCTAGGGAGAAGTGCTACAACGGTGTATCCGTGCGCTTGCGGATTCGTTCGCACTCGTCAGTGTACCCGGGAGTTTCTTACACGCTCACGCTGCCACGGCGCCCAGTGTTGAGGTTAAGAAACGCCAACAGCGGTGCAAGACTAGCAAGTTGAAGTCATGGACATAGGCCGGTGCAAGGTGGCGGTTCGAGGCCAAAGCTTGCACGCGGGGTTTGGTGGTTTGCCCACAAAACCATCGGTGGACGGTTTCTTGGTTTGGGCCGCAAAACCAAGTCCGGAGGCCCGATGCGACGGAGACGGGGATCCGGGAGCGTCGGGAAGCTTCGAGGCGGGGGCACGTGGCGTGATCGTGGGGCTTACGTCGAGGCTAAGCAAGGCCACGGTGGAAGCGTGTCTGCTTGATGGGAATATCTGAAGACTTGACCAAATTGCCCCTGAGGGGTGTGTATCTTCATTTTAAGTTGTAGGGGTAGCGTGGTCATTTACCTCCTCTGGTGGACTTCGTATAAATAGCGGAGAGGTGGATGGCATCTCTTTCTCTCTCTAGCTCTAGCTCTCTCTCCCCTAGATGATTTGCTTCCATTTTCTTTGATCCATAGGCTAGACAATTTCTTGTATAGAATCTGACCTCTGGATGTATGGAAGAATTCGGTGTTGTGATGATTTCCCTCTCCTAGCTCTTTGTGATTTTCATGTCATTTTCGGAGCTATTTTTGGGTGTTTTTGGGAGCTATCTTTGCGATTCGTCGATTTGAGGTTGTTTCTCTCCGGATTTCTTTAAGGGTATCATGGGTGAGTGCCTTGTGCCTCTTTGTGGATGATCTTGACCCCTCAAACGCCAGATTTGGCCTTCGATTCGTTGATTTTTGGATGAACACTAGTTCATAGTGTTCTTGGCCAAGTTCCGTGATTCCGGGAATTGTAGGATGTTTGAGGCTGAGATTTTTGGGGGCATAGCATCTTCTTAGGGTGTTCATCATCTACTTAAAATTTCGTCTGAAGTCTCTAAGTGGTTTGGGAGATCCATTGATCGAAAGTTTGGGGCGATTTCGCTGGCTGTTTTCTAGGCTGTCCCGAGTGATCCGGTCACTTGGGCCGGGTGATCTAGAGGGGTAGGTTGATCTGGCCACTTGTGGCCGGGTGACCCGGAGCGGCTCTGGATGCTACAGTGTGATCTGGCCCAAGTGTCCGGGTGACCCGGTAGGACTCAGCCTTTTGCTTTGTTGCTCGAGCTCTTTCGTGTTTGCCTCCGCTTTGCTTCCTAGCCTCCCAAGCTTTGTTCCTAAGGTCTCGAGAGGGGTATGTTTGTGCTCCCGCTTGATCGTGTGTGACCTTCGGAGTTGCGATTGGGACATAGGCCGAGTTCTTTTGAGAAAGAATTTTTATCGGCTCCCATTCACTCCCCCCTCCCTCTCTGGTCGCCTGATCGGTCCTTCAATTGGTATCAGAGCCAGTTATGGATCTTCATGATTCTAACTAGTCTAAGATCTAAAGATGGGTGACTATGGAAAGGGGTCGGGTCCTCCGCACTTCGATGGCAAGAATTACCCGATGTGGGAGAGGCGCATGGGCGCGTTTTTGCGTGGGAAGGGGACTCTGATTTGGGATGTGACTCAAAATCCTCATTATGTCATTCCAGACCGTTTCCTTCTTCTAGGATCGCGGGACATGTTTAAGGCTAACGGCAAGGCCATTGATTACTTGTTTCGTGCTCTCTGTGCCTTGGAGTTCGAGCGAGTGTACGGACAGAATGTGGCCGGAAAGATATGGCTTAAGCTCAGGAATGCTCATGTTGGCAATGCCCAGTTGCAAGCCCGTTTGCTTTCCACTTACCGGAGAGAGTACGAGAACTTCACTCATCTCCCCGGTGAGTCGACTAATGCTATGTTTCAGCGCTTCACCAGCATAGTCAACAACATAAGGGCCAATGTGACGGTGCTCCCATACATGGATCATCATCAAGCTATCAAGCTTTTGGATGCCCTGGATAGGTCTGTGTGGAGTGCCAAGGTTGAGGCCATTGAGGAGTCAAGCGTGTGTGATACCTTGTCGCTTGATGAGCTGTTTTCTAAGCTCAGGTCTTCAGAGGTTGATCGTGGCTTGAGAGCCAAGAGTGAGAGCCCCACTGATCCTCATAGTTTGGCTCTTGTCTCAGGATCGAGGAGTAATGCTAACTCTGTTGGTTTTTCTTTGTCTTGTCTTGTGTCCTTGCCAAATGAGGACTTTGAGATGCTGAGCGAGGATGATCTCGCCTTGTTGAGCAAGAGGTTTGGGTGGATGTACAAGAACCGCAAGAATGTGAGGAGAAGCTCAGGGATGTGCTATCGGTGTGGGAAGCACGAGCACTACATCGCCGAATGCCCTGAAGCCATGGAGATCAAGAATGACTAAAAGGGCAAGCCCAAGCACGACTACAACAAGCACCACTCCCGGAATGACTACAAGGACAAGCGCAAGGACAAGGGCGAGAGAAGGCCCAAGAAGAGCACCGGGTACAAGAAGAAGACGGCTCGAGCGATGGTTGCCGGAGCAAGCGACATCGACTCTACTTCCAGCGACTCTTCTTCCGGTTCGAGCAGTGATGAAGAGCAAGATCGGTGCAAGGACAAGCGGCACACAGGCAAGAACTTCACCGGCCTCAGCTTCGTCGCACAAAGTGGATTTTGTGGCATGGCGCACTCCAAGAAGGGTGGGAAGCACAACTTGGATTCGAACTCCGACTCCGAGGAAGAGGTACGACATGATCCCAACTTCTTGCTAGAGGAGAATGCTAGGCTAAATGAGTTGCTTGATAACCGTGATGATGTGCTTAGGAAGACCAACAAGTAGAAGAGAGAGTTTAGGTCTTTGTTGGGTGATGCTAAGGACAGGATAGTTGATCTTGAGTCTTTGCTTGTTGATGCTAGAACTGAGATAGATTCTTTGAAAACTGCTCCTGTTGTTTCTGATGAGGTTGACTGTGGTGATTGCAATGCTTTTCTGGCTGACCTGACTGCTCTCAAGGAGAAGCATGCCTCAACTCTTGAGGAACTAGATGTGCTTAGGATTGAGTGTGATGAATTGAAATCTAGACCTGCTTTGTCAGGTGTTTGCACTTCTTGTCCTGTGCTGCATGCTAGGCTAGATGAATCTCACACCAAGATAGTTTCTCTTAAGGCTGCATTGAAAGCTCCCATCCCTACATCATGTTCTACCTGTGAAATGCATGCTTTAAAAAACATGGAATTCGCACACTATGTTGACCGTTAGTAGGATGAGAATGATGAATTGAGAAAAATGATGGGGTGGTTGTCTGGGCATGAGCCACAATTGAGTTTGATGTTGGCTCTGTTTAAGAGGTTTGATGATCAGGCATTGGGGGCTGGCAAGAGTGGTGAGAAGAGTGGTGAGGGAGAAGAGAAAGCTGGAGAGATTCCTATCCCACCATACACTATACCTATGAACAAATTCGAACCCAAGCCAAACCATCTCAGAAACAAGCTTGATACAACCCCAGATCCACCAGTGTTCCCCCGCAAGTCAGAAAACTATCAGAAACCCATCAAGTTTGTGAGCACCCAGGGGAGTGTCTTTGGTGGGAAGTCAGGAGATAAAGCTGTTGAGAAGCCCACAAAAAAGCCACAGTCGATCCGCTTCCATTCTGAGTATTGTGGGAGGGATGGGCATAAGGATGAGTTTTGTTTCAGGAGGAAGAGAGATGAGAGGTTTGCTAGGGAGATACCACCTGTCCCATGGGGTGCCTGAGCCTCGTAGAGGGCCTCTACCTAGGGGTGAGGTGTTTGTGCATACAGTTCCCACTCATGGTGGTGGAGGTGTGTTTCCCCAGAGAGATAGGCGTGTTGGGTTTGGGTGTGGTGAGTTTGCTAGACGTGCTCCTGCTCGTGACCGTTATGAGTTTGGGAGGCACGATCAGAGCTTTGGGTCTCAGATGGACTACGAGCCACATTTTCCCCCTCGTGGTGCGCGTACTCCTCCAGTGAGACGTGACAGGTTCTTCGGTGGTAGGAGTGAGAGGGCTCCGCCTAGAGGTTTTGATAGGATCGATTTTACTAACCCTTCTTTTGAGCAAATGGATCGACACTGGTTTGACTCCTTTGGTACCCCAGTGTTGAGTCGCTTGCTCATTCTCGTCCTCATTTTTTATTACAGGTGGGAGGCTTGGAGGACTTTTGGTTGATCGACTCCGGTTGTTCACGTCACATGACCAGAGATCGTGGGTGGTTCTCTAGCTTCACCTCGCTGAGTACGAGGGAGTACATCACTTTCAAGGACAATGGGAGAGGACGAGTGCTTGCTGAAGGTATGGTGAAGGTGAGTAGCAAGGTGACCCTGAAGAGTGCGGCTTTGGTCAAGTCACTTGGTTTTAACATGTTGTCAGTATCCCAGTTGCTTGACGAAGGTTTTGAGGTTCGTTTTAAGTTGGGCGCTTCTCGTGTGCTTGATTCTCGAGGCGATCTTGTCTTTACGATCGTCCCCAAGGGTCAAATCTTTCGTGCTGATTTTTCCCAGTCTGTTGGTCCTCCTCAATGCTTTGTTGCTGGTGTTTTGGCCGAGCTTTGGAAATGGCATAGGAGGTTAGGACACTTGAGCTTTGAGTTACTTTCCCGCTTGAGTGGTCTTGACCTTGTCCAAGGATTGCCTAAGTTGACATTTGAGAAGGATTTGGTTTGTGCTTCTTGTCGGCATGGAAAGATGGTTGCTACTTCTCACGCCCCTCTGACTGCGGTCATGACTGAGTGACCTTGTGAGCTGTTGCACATGGATTTGGTTGGGCCAGCTCGTGTTCGCTCTGCGGGTGGGAAGTGGTATGTGTTAGTTGTGGTTGATGATTTTTCGAGGTACTCTTGGGTTTTCTTTTTGGAGGATAAGAGAGAGACATTTGGCTTTGTTCGGGACTTGATCTTTAGGTTGAAGAATGAGAGACATGGTGATGCCATTCAACCTATATGCAGTGACAATGGCACAGAATTCAAGAACTCTCATTTTCATGCCTTTTGCAGTGATCTTGGTCTCGATCATCAGTATTCTTCTCCATACGTCGCTTGCCAGAATGGCGTAGTGGAGAGGAAGAACTGAACCCTTTGTGAGATGGCGAGGACAATGCTCGATGAGCATAGGACTCCTAGGCGTTTCTGGGCCGAGGCGGTCAATGCCGCTTGCTATGTCTCAAATCGCATCTTCCTTTGTGCTTTCAAGAAGAAGACCTCTTAGGAGCTGATACATGGGCGACAACCCAAGGTGAGTCACTTTAGAGCTTTCGGTTGCAAGTGTTTCATTCTGAAGAAGGGCAAGTTGGATAAGTGTGAGTCTAGATGTTCAGATGGTATCTTTCTCGGTTATGCGATTCACTCTAGAGCATATCGTGTGCTCAACCATGACACTAACCGAATCATGGAGACTTGCGAGGTAACCTTCGACGAGACACAGCCATGTAGCTCTTCTCCTTATGAGTGTGCAGGTGATGAGGAGATTGGAGCGAGGATCTTTAAGGATGAGAAGGATGGAGATGAAGATGAAGACGATGATGGTGGTGATGCTCCCATGGCTGATCGAGTACACGCTACTTCCACTACTACGATGATGATCGAGGATGGTCCATCCCCTACACCCACTATGACAGAGGTTGTTCGAGTGGAGGCTACTGCTGAGGGGGAGATTGTGTCTAGGTGAGAGGCTCCCCGGCGTGTACAGGTGGATCACCCACCGACGACGATCTTAGGTGACCTTCATGAACGCACTACACGGTCGAGGTCAAGGAACACTTCTCATTTTTCTCACTCTGCATTTGTCGCTTCGTTTGAGCCCAAAGATATTCGACACACTTTGTCTAGTGAGAATTGGGTGAATTCCATGCATGAGGAGTTGAAGAATTTTGAGAGAAACCAAGTTTGGGTGCTAGTCAATCCACTGCCAAATTGTCGTCCCATATTTACCAAGTGGGTGTGGAAGAACAAAGAAGGTGAGAATGGGATGGTTGTGAGAAACAAGTCGAGGTTGGTGGCTCAGGGGTTCAACCAGAAAGAGGGTATAGATTATGAGGAGACATTTGCTCCTGTGGCCCGTTTGGAGGCAATTAGGATCTTTCCAGCCTTTGTCGTGGCTAAAGGGTTCAAGTTGTACCAAGTGGACAAGAAGAGTGCTTTCTTGAATGGGGTGATAGAGGAAGAAGTGTATATGAGGCAACCCCTGGGGTTTGAGAGCGAGAAATACCCACACCATGTATACGAACTCCAGAGAGCGCTCTATGGGTTGAAACAGGCACCGAGAGCTTGGTATGGTAGGTTGAGAGGCTTTTTGCTGAGCAAGGGGTTTGTGATGGGCACAGTTGATAGGACCCTGTTTCTCCATAAGCATGGAAATGACCTATGATTGTTCAGATTTACGTGGATGATATAATCTTTGGTGGCTCTTCTTATGATGTTGTTGCCAGATTTGCAGATGACATGAGCAGGGAATTTGAGATGTCTATGATGGGTGAGCTGCAGTTTTGCTTAGGACTCCAGATCAAGCAGTGCAAGGACGGGACGTTTGTACATCAGGCGAAGTACACCAGGGACACGGTGAAGAAGTTTGGCATGAACGATGTTGGCGGTCGATTTCCGTCAACCAAGAACACTTGTTATGTTATAGTTTGGATTTCATTTTGGGACTAACCCGCCACAAGGCATACTAATGATATAACAAGTTCATCGTTGGATGTGTGTTTTGGAGTATAATGTTTACACAGGAATTCACGCACTAAATGAGAAGAGATGCACTCGGTTCGGAGGATGATTTACGTGATGATCAAGAGGCTCCGACCGTGCGTGAACTTGACTCCAAAGGTGGCAAGGACCAACGTGCTTCAATGGAGAATCTCCGAGGACCAAGATGAAAAGACCGGAAGATCATGCGTGAGGACCCCTGAACTTGGTCGCGGAGATAACGACGTCCAAAGCCCATATCCGAAGGAGGAAAAACCCCAAAGTGCAAGAAATGACACGTGGCAAAAGACGGAGGCGAACCAGGCCGTGAATGGGCCAGACCGGCCGGCCTAGGCCGGCCGGCAAACCCCCTTTCCACGTCGGTTCGCCGCCGCCTTTCTTCGGTGATAAGTTCGCAGAACCCTAATTGTTTGGGGAGAGAAGACATTCGCGAAAGACGACTAGAGAAGCCTCGGGAGATCAAACACAATGAAGAGGGTTGATCGAGAGGGTGAAGATCCAAGAGAACCATCACCTAGGTCAATGGAGGCCACCACGAGGAAGGAGGACGTCGAGGCCTTGCCACGGCACCACCGGAGTTGAAGGACATCAAGAGACGTACTCCATCAGGGGCATCCACCATGTTCAACGGTGCCATGCCTAGCATCTTGATGGGGTAAAGTAATCGTTTGTCCATGGAGTTGTAATGGATCTTGACATGTAGTCACCCACTCTCTTGTTTGGATCTTTGTCTATCATACCTTTTGTTGATGATGCTTAATGTTTAAGGTTAGCTACCATTGCCATCGGGGTTGCTCCCGTAGATCACGTCAACATACCGTGTTCATTAGGGTTAGCGATGATTACCTTCGCGTAGTGACTAGTACGAGGGAAGGGAAACGCCTAACTCTTTGTTCACATCCTTAGATAGATTGGATCAGGGTTTTACCATGTTTTGGGTGATTGCATCTCAAGTACCTAGACTCCATGGGCATACGTCTTTCATACTCGTGAACAACTCTCTCCTTCTCTTTAACATAATCTAGGGTTAGTTTGTCTTTACTTTATAGATTAATCTTTACATCATAAAGTCCTTAATCAACTAAGTTAGAGTTAGTTTAAATGCAAGTAATTCCCTTGCTCCGTGGATTGACAAGAACCTAGGGCGTCCCCTCCCTTGGTGAAAAAGACACCAAGTCACTCCGTGCAATTGCGGCGAAGTTGAACGTGGTTTTGAACCGTCAACAAGCCCCTTTTTCTGGCGCCGTTGCCGGGGAGCAAGCAAGTTTACTTCGTTTAATCTCTCATTAATTTTGTTGATTACTAACACCTAACGTTTGTGTTCTAGAAAAACACACTCTTTTGTTTTTGTTTTTGATTGTCTAGATGGTGTTCGTTGGAAATCCTTTGGAGGAACCGGAAAAATCGCTAAGAGACTATGCTAGCCCTTGATGTGAGGACATCAAGGTACAAGAGTCGGATTCGATTCTCGAAGCGACAAGGTACGAAATCAGAGTTCAAATCATCAAGATGGCAGCAACTAATCCGTTCTGAGGGATAGAGACGGACAATCCATATAGACATATCCAGCGCTTCACGACGTTGTGCAATTCGGTACGACAAGTGGGAGTTCCCGATACTTGGTTTAAATGGAATCTTTTTCCCTACTCACTTGCTGATGAAGCAACAAAGTGGTATTCGTTCGCGTCCTTCGAAGCCGAGGGAAATTGGGATCAATTGGTAAAGAAATTTTGTGCCAAGTTCTTCCCTATAACCAAGATTCAACATATAAGGATGCAAGTGATGACTTTCAAGCAAGGAAAAGAAGAGGGGATTGATCAAGCGTGGAATCGATTCAAAAAACTAGTTGAACAAGGACCAAGACTCGGATTCCCGGGTGACGTACTATTGCATACATTCTTTTTTTCCCTAACCCCTAGTTGCTTGGAATACGTTCAAATGTGTGCAGGAGGGGATCTCATGGAGAAAACACTCACGGAAGCTGCCAAACTTCTACAAAAAATAAGTAAAGCGGCAGCCATGTGAAGAGATTGGGAAATACGACTTTCAGGAAAGCCGGAATGCGACACAAGTGTGGTACCCCTTGCTGCAATTTTCAGAAATACGGCCCCGGAAGAGTAGAAAGAGGAACCAATCCCAAGAAAGGTTGAAGAAGCCAAACATGAGGAAACTAGAACTATCCCGGAGAGTGATCATGCCAAGACAAGCAAAGCAAATGAAAGAACTGTGTCAAGCGCGAAGCCACAAAGGGAGTTCGAGCAAATGGATTGGATCCCACTTGATTTTGAAGAAATCTTTGACAAGAGGAGACCATTCCCTAATCAAAAGGGAACGACAAGAGCTTTAGAGATGGACTTCCCGCCGAAAAAACAAGTAGAACATCCATACAACCTAGAGACACCCGGGGAGGTCCTTCAAAAACTCTTTAGCAAAGAAGAAGTTGATCTGGACCATGTGGCCGCAGCTAAAAGAATCATGGGAATCAAGCCCGAGGCGTCGCCATTCGCCCGCCTCGCTGAAATTTTTGCCATAGGATCCGATGAAGAAGAGAAGACGCCGTCGCGTATAGATTGCAAGGTTAACAACATAAATTGCAAGGCGTTATGCGACATTGGAACACAAGTAAGTGTCTTGTCTTCCAAGATTTTTAATGAAATTCATGACCACACCATCGACCTAGTTCCAACCTCTACTAAATTAATTATGAGAGATGGTAGAATTGTTAAACCTCTAGGAATTGCTCGTGACCTAGAAGTTTTAATTTCCGAAAAATGCATTCCAACCGATTTCTTCATTGTTGATGTCTACCATGATAAGAATGATCATGTAATTCTTGGTAGACCTTTTCTTAAGTTGGTTAATGCCGTTTTAGATGCCGGAAAAGGAAAAGTAACTATTAATCTTGATGGAGATAATCACACATACAATTTTCTTCCCGCTTCTAGAATTGCCTCACCCCTACCTCTTGATGACGAAGAGGTAGGGAGCCTTCGTTTTGTTGAAACTTTCAGGGATCCGCTACAAAGAGCTATGGAGAATCAATCTAATGATGAGCTAGATGAAGAGTTAGCAGAAGCAACCAAAGGACTAGAACCGCAAGACGGAAGCTTAGAGGAGGACAAATTTGAAGACCTTGGAGAAATTGTACATGAGGAACCACAAGCACCGGAGGTGAATCTTAAGCCATTGCCCAAAGGATTGAAATATGAATTTTTGAGCCCGGACAAGACTTATCCCGTGATTGTGAGTGATGAATTGAGTCCCGAGGAGAATGATATGTTGTTGAATTTATTAAAGAAGCACAAGAAAGTGATGGGGTATTTGATAAACGATCTTAAAGGACTCAGCCCAGCATTTTGCACTCACCACATACCTATGGAGGATCAATGTAAGCCCGTAGTGGACCATCAAAGGAGGTTAACCCATGCCATGCGAGAGGTGGTGAAGAAGGAGGTTATCAAGTTGTTGGACGCCGGAATCATCTACCCGGTGCCGCATAGCGAATGGGTGAGCCCCGTACATTGTGTGCCTAAGAAAGGAGGTTTGACCGTGGTGAAGAATGAGAAGAATGAATTGATACCGCAAAGAACCGTGACCGGATGGAGGATGTGTATTGACTACCGGAAATTGAATAAAGCAACAAAGAAAGATCACTTCCCCCTACCGTTCATCGACGAGATGCTTGAGAGGTTAGCAAATCATGCACATTTTTGCTTTCTTGATGGGTACTTGGGTTCATGCAAATACCTATTCGCCCGGATGATCAACATAAGACAACATTTACTTGCCCTTATGGAACATTTGCGTATAGAAGAATGCCTTTCGGTTTCTGCAATGCTCCAGCCTCTTTTCAATGATGTATGATGGCGGTATTTTCGGAGTTCATCGAGGAAATTGTTGAGGTATTTATGAATGATTTCTCCGTCTACGGTAAATCTTTTGCGGATTGCTTGGCAAACTTGGATAAAGTTCTCACTAAATGTTCGAAGGTTGATTTGGTGCTAAATTGGGAGAAGTGTCACTTTATGGTGAGACAAGATATAGTGTTGGGACATGTGATATCTGAGAGAGGGATTGAGGTGGACAAGGCTAAGGTTGAAACGGTTGAAAAACTTCCACCCCCAACAGATATCAAATCTTTGAGGAGTTTATTGGGCCATGCAGGATTCTATAGAAGATTCATCAAGGATTTCTCAAAGATTACCAAGCCATTGACCAATCTTCTCCAAAAAGATGTGCCATTCAATTTCAATGACAAGTGCTTAGCGGCATTCCGAACATTAAAGAGAGCTCTCGTAACCGCACCTATCATTCAACCGCCCGACTGGAATCAACCTTTTGAGATAATGTGCGGCGCTAGTGACTATGCCGTTGGAGCGGTGTTGGGACAACGAAAAGAAGGCAAGGTACACACTATTTACTATGCTAGCAAAACCCTCAATGGAGCTCAATTAAATTATGCAACAACGGAGAAGGAATTGCTCGTGATAGTGTTTGCCTTTGAAAAATTCAGATCATATATTGTGAATTCTAAGGTGATTGTCTACACAGATCATGCGGCGATTAAGTATCTCTTGTCTAAAAAATATGCCAAGCCAAGGTTGATTCGATGGATCCTTCCCTTGCAAGAATTTGATGTGGAGATTCGGGACAAAAAGGGGTCGGAAAATGTTGTGGCCGACTATTTATCAAGGATGAATCGTGAGGATGATAAAGAGCCTATTGAAGATAAGATGAGAGATGATCACCTCTATCACATCCTTGACAAAGATACTTGGATGATCAACATTATTCGAGCCATACGAAAAATGCCACTTGATCATTTGGGTAGGAACGCTCAAAGGAGAGTGATCGCCGAGAGCCGAAAATATTATTGGGATGCACCTTACCTCTTTAGACTTAGAGCGGATGGAGTCTTACGAAAGTGTATACCAAGAGATGAAAGGGCTGAAATATTGAGAAAGTGTCACTCAGGCGAATATGGAGGACACTATGGACATTTTAGGACTCAAGCAAAGGTATGGGCTAGTGGATTTTATTGGCTAGAGATGCATGAAGATTTAAAGAGGTATGTTGCTTCTTGTCCGGAATGTCAAAGAACGGGGAATATAAATCAAAGAAATGCTATGCCCTTGAATTACAACTTGCAAATTGATCTATTCGATGTATGGGGAATTGACTTCATGGGACCTTTCGCTAGTTCAAATGGATATGAGCATATTTTGGTTATGATTGATTATGTATCCAAATGGGTGGAGGCTATCCCTTGTCAAAGAGCTTCAACGAAAGAATCCATATTCATGATCAAAAATATTATATTTCCATGCTATGGAGTCCCGCGAGTATTGATAAGTGATGGAGGAACACACTTCACGGGAAATAGCTTCAGAAAATGCTTGTCCAAGTTGGGGATCGAGCATAGAGTGGCCACGGCTTACCACCCACAAACCAATGGTCAAGCGGAAACTTCAAATAGGTAGCTCAAGAGCATTCTTAACAAGACCGTTGAAAAAGGAGGTAAAGATTGGTCAAAGAAATTAGATGGAGCATTGTGGGCTTATCGGATGGCATACAAGACACCAATAGGTATGACACCATATCAATAATTTGTCTATGGTAAATCATGTCATTTACCTTTGGAGTTAGAACATAAAGCATATTGGGCGATCAAAGAGATGAATTTTGATTTTGATGCCGCGAGAATCAAACAGAAGATTCAAATAAGTGAACTAGAAGAGATGAGGCTCAAAGCTTATGAGAGTGCAACCATCTACAAGGAAAGAATGAAGAGGTGGTATAATAAAAGGCTTCGAGCAAAGGAATTCAAAGAAGGTGACAAGGTTCTCCTCTATAATTCAACGTTCAAAAAATTCGGGAAAGGAAAATTGAAAAGCAAATGGGATGGACCGTACATCGTTCACTCGGTCTCACCAAATGGAGTGGTAACAATCATGGATGTGAAAGGAGATCAATATGTGGTTAATGGTCAACGGTTAAAGGTTTTTCTTGAACAAGACATTGTGCCCATCGACTACATTGATATATATCACATGGAGGACGAGCCCGAGCGTCAAGCCTAAGATGTAAAATGAGGTAAATTTTCTGTAAATATGTTTTCATTTTCGTTTTCGTATTTATTTCGAGTCCTTTTTCATAATTTTTAGTTGGACTCTACCACCACCTAGGCTAGTATTCACAAAACACCGAGGGTCGCAAAAGTTGGGCCGCAAGTGCCCAAAAGAGGGGGTAGGCCGGCCGGCCCATGCCGACCGGCCCACCACCCCCCTTCGTCCGTTTTCGCTCGTTTTTGTCTGGGACACGGTTCGATGCATTTCCTTTTCCTATCTTCCCTTTTTGGGGGCGACAAAAATAGGTAAGGGAGGGTTTCGGCCGAATCCTTCCAGGGATATTTAAGGATGCTTGGGGAGCTGGAGGTTTGCATCTCAATTGCAATCTCGAACCTCCACGAAAGCACCCAAGCACCCATGGCATCCTCGAGCAGCACCAAAGGCAAGGAGGAGGTGAAGGCAACCATGGAAGATGAAGCACGCCTCCCCTCTCCAACTCCGGCGACCGAGGAGCTTCACCGGTACGCTATGGTGCCGGAGCCCAAGAAGAATGTGAAGAGGACCGCAAGGATTCAATGCGGAGGGCGTGTCCCAAGTGGGGGCATGGCTAGCCCAAATCCCTGGGTTGAGGTGAAGGAGAAGCCCGCTTCTCCCATTCGCCGCTCAAAGAGGCTCCTTGGGAAGAAGAGGAAGGATTACAAGGAAAAGACCCCCGAGCCGGCGGATTTCTACGCAGATAGTGACTACTCCGATGATTGAAGCCCTAGCTCGTGGGCAGCCGGTGGAAGAGACGATAACGATCTCTACATTTGGGAGGAGATGCCCAAGGAGGAGCCGGAGGAGCATCATGAGCAAGGCGAAGGAGGCAACCCAGACGGCGGCAATGATCCAGACGGTGGAGATGATGGAGATGATGACCCGAACGAAGAGCACAACATGTGTTGCGTGGCTTGCCGCAATGCTATCGCAGAGCTCTTCTCATCCCTAGATGATGTTTCCACACCATCAACGCCATGCAACAAAGAATTGAAGATTGGGAGCGCATGGCGGATGATGACTTCAAGTACCTCAACCGCAACATAAGCAAGCTCTTCGGGATGAATAAGAATTTCAAGAAGAAGGAGTGGTGCAACTCGTGCGGAAAGTACCACTAGGTGTTGTAGTTAGATAGTTCTCTCCCTTTGTGCCTTTTGTAAAGTTACGACGAGGATGTCGTTAGATTTAGGCGTGGGGGAGCTAGCTATTTACCTTTTTAAATTTTTGCTTAAAGTGGTGTGAGAGTCTAGTCTTTAAATTGTGAGTCAAGTGTGAGAGTCTTGTGTGAGTCTTTGTTTTATCTTTTTAGCTTGAAAGAGTCTTAAATTAGCGTTGAGTCAAAGAAAAAAGAAATAAAAAGTGTCTTATGCAAAGTCTCATGTTCCTTTTCTTGTTATATCTTTGCTTTATATTTCTTATTTGAGCATGAACTTGTCGAATAATTATTTACCGTGGTGCTTAGTGGAAAGTTACCTTTGTAAAGCACCCATACTCAAACTTTGATCTAGGACTTTGCTTCGTCTATGCTTTTAGTAATGCTAAACTTTGGAGATTTTATTTCTGAAAATTAAGAAAAACACCTTGCTACGAAGGTTAGCAATTTCTTTCTCCAAGTTGAGAGGTGATATCTATCCTTTACAAAGCCTTTACATACATATATAAGCTCCACCATTAGTGTTGATTAGCATGATGAGTTAAGTTAGGATTTTACTCTCCTGGGAGGTCTAATTTCAAGCAATGATCATGTCCTTGATGTATATCTTTTATTGCTAGCCTCTTCATGTATTAGGTAACGGGAATTTCACATTGAATGCCCCATACATCGCCGGGTTCCTTACCCAAACCAATAAACATCTTATTATCATCTTACTCCTTGAACACAACCCATATTCAAAGATTCGTTCAATCTCTAGGCATATTTTTATTTAAAATTCAGATTGTTATTCATGTTTAAATGATGAGCGAAAAGCTTGGGAGAAGAAGGTAAATAGGTGGAAAGAAAAAGAAAATATATATGTATGTGTATATGTGTGGTGCGCACACAAGAAGAAGAAAGAAAGAAAGAAAAAGAAAAAAGAGAGAGAAGAGAAAAGAAAAATAAAAGAAAGAAAATTCAAGGCAAGGCAAGAAAGATATAAAGAGGGATGACAAGTCAAGTGAAGATCAAATGAAGTGCAAGGAAGGATGTGTTGACGCTTTTTCTGGTCAAACACACAGATGCGCTAGCTCGCGCGGATGTCGAAAATCAACTCGTCGAAGTTTCGAGCACGAGCTGGTCTGACCACCTGGGGGGCCGGTCTAACGGCCTGGAGCAGAAGCGTCGCCGAAATCCTAAGTTCGTCGCTCCGGGAGGGACCCCGTCAGGAGAAACGCACCTAGGGTTGTCCTGAGGTCGGCAAGGCCACTCAGAACTTCCTCAACCGCCGTGGAGACGAAGGGGGTTGGAAAAGCTAGGATTTGAAGAAAATAATGTAGAAAATTGATAATTCGATTGGATGATAGGTCTCAATCGGCCACGCCCCTTTATATTTATAGGGGGGAGGTCTTGCCCTGCAAGGAACTCTTTACAACTTGAGAATAGCCAAAAATCCCTAATTTGGGTCGGACTCGGGGAAACCCGGTCAGACCACCTGGGGGAGGCGGTCAGACCGCCTGGCGGCCTTTGTGCCGAACCGGCTATAGGGCACGCGGTCAGACCGCCTGGGTGACCTGGTCTGACCGCCTGGCCCAGCCTGATCCGGCTTTTGCCAATTTTGAGTGTCAACATATGCCCCCTGTTTTTTAGTAAAGCTTGTGTGCTAAAAAATAAATCTAAGGACGATGTGACACCTCATCAGCCATTTTTTGAACTCAGGGCGATTCTTACTTAGAAATCGGCCATATCACCTTCAAGCGTCTTGCCATACACTTGGGTAAAACTTCTTCAAGTATCTTCCATTAAGAGCCCGAGGAAGTTGTTGTCCTTTAAAGTTTCCACCATATAAGAATTTCCAGAGCAAATCCTCACAATCCTATATGGTCCTTCCCAACTTGGAGACCACTTGCCGAACTTGTTACTCTTAGATCCTATAGGTAAAATGGTCTTCCAAATCAAATCACCTACCTGAAAAGATTTGGCTTTTACCTTCTTGTTGTATGCTCTAGCAACTCGTCTCTTATCTTTCCCAATTGCTTCCAAAGCCTCTAATCGCTTGTCGGTCACTTCATCAACATTGTCCATCATCAAAGCATAATATGTATCAAAATCAAGATCATTTTGCTTTGCAAGTCTATATGCGCCTAGATTCACCTCAATGGGTAAAACGGCCTCTTGACCATACACAAGCTCATATGGAGTAACTTTAGTAGCACCATGTATAGAAATATGATGAGCCCATAAAGCTTCAGATAATACCTTATGCCATCTCCTAGGATTATCTTCTATCTTTTTCTTAATGAGCTTAATCAAAGTCCTGTTGCTAGACTCGGCTTGAGCATAATACGGGGATGAATTGAGCAACTTAATACCATAAGAATTGACAAAATCACGCACCTCTTTAGCAATGAATGAAGTACCTTGATCCGTAGTTAAAGTTTGTGGAATGCCAAATCTATGAATAATATGCTCTGTAATAAACTCAATTACCTCCCGATGTGTCATATTCTTGAGAGGTATAGCTTCAGTCCACTTGGTAAAATAATCAGTAGCCACGATCACAAAACAATGCCCTTTCGACGAAGGTGGGTGAATCTTGCCAACAAAGTCCAAACCCCATCCTCTGAAAGGCCAAGGCTTAATAATCAGATGCATCAATGCAGCAGGCACCAACTGAATATCCCCATGCTCTTGACATTCTTTACACCCTTTGTAATACCGAAAACAATCAGCTATCATAGTAGGCCAATAAAAACAAGCACTCCTGAGGAGCCACTTCATCTTAGGAGTCGATTGATGAGTACCACAAATTCCATCATGAACTTCCGCCATAGCTAGCTTCGCTTGATCAGGACCTAAACACTTTAAAAGCAAATCATCTGCAGTCCGACGTACAACTCACCATCATCTAAAATGAACTTCAGAGCCCATCGCCGGACTTTTTGATCACTAGTACCTTTAGGATCCTGCAAATACATAATCAAAGGCTTTCTCCAATCATCCACTTCGTCCTCAACAGTTTTGGAAGAAACAATGGACGAAGTGATTTTTTCCTCTGCAGGGCGGTCAGATCGTCCTGGCAGGGCGGTCAGACCGGGTAAGGTGGTCTGACCGGGTGAAGGATGTAGTCTGACCGCCTCCTCCAGGGCATAACCCTCGGCTTTGCTAAACATCGGTTTTCGTTCTTGAAAATTTCTTTTTTGAACATCATAACCAGATGCTTGCTGAGCTAGAGCATTTGCCCTCGGATTCTCTTCCCGTGGCACATGACTAATCACAAATTCATCCATACAAGATATGATGTCTAAACATTTATCAAGATAAGCATTTAAAGCACCATTTAAACATTGACATATTTTAGATACTTGCTGCACCACTAACAAGGAATCACCATATGCTTCTACATGTTTTACTTCCATATCTTGTAAAATTTGTAAACCAAATAAGAGAGCCTTGTATTCGGTTTGATTGTTAGTGCAATCTTGATCCAATCGGTTAAGAGCTTCAAAAACAGCCCCATTGGGTGAAATAATAATAACTCCAACACCACAACCACTTCTACAAACTGATCCATCAAAATGCAACTTCCATGGAGTAAAAGTTAAATAACCGACATCAAAATTAGGTTGCTCATTAATTCTATGTTCTAAAATAAAGTCGGCTAGGCTACAATTTGACCTCTCATTGATTTAATGGGTTCACAATGTAAATCATATTCAACAAGAGCATAAGCCCATTTGCCGACTCTACCACTTAGAATAGGTTTTTGCAACATATATTTAATTATGTCGGTTTGACAAGCCACATAGCAAGTGCTTGATAATAAATAATGCCTTAACTTGGTACAAGCACAATATAAAGATAAAGATAACTTTTCAATAAAAGTGTACCTCGTTTCGGTGTCTAATAATCTCTGCTTTCATAAGCAACAACATACTCCTTGCCATCGGTCTCTTGAGTCAAAACAGCCCCAATAACGCTTTCCTCAGCCGCCACATATAGTCTGAAAGGAACACCACTCTTGGGTGCTTGAAGGACAGGCAGCGTAGTAAAATAATTCTTGATCTCATCAAAAGCCTCTTGCTGTTTTGCCCCCTAAGTAAATTCTGATCCAGCTTTCAACTGAAGTAAAGAAGTAAAAGCATTCACCTTCCTAGACAAGTTACAAATGAACCGCCTCAAATAATTTACCTTGCCCAAGAACTTTTGCAAATCCTTCTTACAAGTATAAGCTTGAACCTTTTTAATTGACTCAATCTTTTTGGGATCAATCTCCACACCTTTCTCATGCACAATAAAGCCCAAAAACTTACCAGCCGACACACCAAAGGCACATTTGAGTGGATTCATCTTTAAGTTATATCGACGCATTTTTTCAAATGCTAGTTTAAATCGGCTAATGGGAATTTAAACCAGCCGATTTGACAACAATATCATCGATATATACTTCTACTATTATACCAAGCAAGTCATGAAAAATCAAATTCATAGCCCTTTGATAATTAGCACCAGCATTTTTCAAACCAAAAGTCATGACTACCCACTCAAATAAGCCTACAAATCCTGGACATATGAAAGCCGTTTTGGAGATATCCTCTTCGGCCATAAAGATTTAATTATACCCAGCATTACCATCAAGAAAACTAAGAATCTTATGTCCAGATGCGGAATTAACAAGAAATTCAGCTATAGGCATAGGATATTCATCTTTAGGAGTAGCTTTATTAAGATCTATGCAAACACGAAGCTTTTTAGTTCCTTTTTTCTCAACAGGCACAATATTAGAGATCCAATCAGCATATCGACAAGGCCTTATAAAATTAGCAACAAGCAACCGATTGATTTCATCTTTCACTCGGTCATATACATCAGGATTAAAATTCCTACGAGGTTGCTTATAAGGCTTAAAACCAGGTTTAATAGGCAAATTATGCTCAACTAAATCACGACTTAAACCAGGCATTTTAGTATAATTCCATGCAAAGCAGTCGACATACTCCTTTAACAACTTTATTAATTCTGATTTAAAGATAGGATCAAGATTCTTGTTTACAAATGTCGGCCTAGGTATAGTGCCATCACCAATGTTTACCTCCTCAAGACGATCAGCCGACGTAAACCCTTGTCCTAACTTTCCCAAATCATCCAAGTCATCGATGGCTTCACACGTATCATTCTTATGCGCCCGATAGTGATCAATCCTTTGCTGCAACCACTCTTTAGTTGAACTCATTGACTCACATGAAGTGGTTTAACCGATTTTCGATCGGTTTTATGACAGCAGGAATGAAACCATCCTTGGAACAACTTACAAAGTCATAATCAGATAAATCTAAGCTAGATAGACATTTTACATCATCACATACATTTATAGAATGACTATCTGCTACAGCTACACAAGAAGAATTATCTCCATGTACAATCTCTACCTCATCGTCTATCCATTGTATTAAAAATTGATGCAAGGTAGAAGGCACACATTTATTTGCATGAATCCAATCATGGCCAAGGATCAAGCTAAAGTTACCTTGTGTCTTAGCGACGAAGAAGGCAGTAGCTAGCATTTTGCTTCCAATAGTGAGCTCCATGGAGATAACACCCTTGGCACCTATCGGATCATCTCCTCCCACACCGCTGATGGTCGTGTTGGTCTTGATCAATTCTTTATCTGAACCTCCCAGCTTCTTGAACAGAGAATATGGCATCAGGTTGACAATTGCACCTCCATCGAGTAGCATCCGAGAGATAGGCTTCCCATTGATGTGACCCTTCATGTACAAAACCTTCAGATGATTATCAGCATCTTTAGGCTTCTGGAACACAGCATCCTTCGGCCCAAAGTCAAGATGAGCAAAGTCCTCCTCTGAAGGTGCAGAGCCATCAACGAATAAATGAACCACATTAATATCAAGGTTCATGCGCTCTGGAGAAGAACTGTAATCAACGAGTTGATCGTCGTCTTCTGACGCAGGCACCGACGACAACCCACCATTGCAAACCATGGGAACCAAAGGAGTGAAACCGGGCGACGTTTCTGGAGCACCCGGTCTGACCGCCTCTAGGGCCGATCTGACCGCAGGGGCTGGTCTGACCGCCAGGTCAGCCGGTTTGACTGCCTCTGCTGCTGGCTGAAACGCCGCCTGCGGTCTGACCGCGTCTTCTGACGATTTGACCGCCTCAGCCTGAGATATGTCTTTAACTCTCCACTCCTTCCCTTGAGGCACCATAGGTCTGTAGTTGTTGAACATCTCATCTCTTTTTGCCTCCATCTCCTTTTCCTTCTTCTCCCGAAACCTCAGTCTTTGAAGCTTCCTCCTTTGAGTATGAGTCAATCCGGGAGGACACCACCTTGGCAAGAAGTTATTGGAGTTGGAACCACTCCCACTAGCCTCATGATCATTAGCAGCACATCCTTTCTGAGTAGGTGTCATAACCTGATTGTTTAGCACAATCGGTCTTTTGCCACTTTTCTCAATAGGAACATCCATTGTCCCAATCTGTATTATGTCTTGGCCAGTAGTCCTCTCTGGATCAATATCCATCTTCTGAACCTCCTCCTCTCTGACCTTGAGCTTGTAAACTTGTCGTGGAGGAGATTGAATATTTTTTCTGGGCAGGACGGTCTGACCACGTGTAGGGGGCGGTCTGACCGCGTTGGCTTGCTGGGCGGTCTGACCACGTGTAGGGGGCGGTCTGACCGCGTTGGCCTGCTGATGCTGCCCTGACCAACATGGAGCCCAACGATCTTGTGTAGGTCGTGAAATCCGATCCAGTACTGGTCTTCTTGGCCCTCCCCATCCAGGATGGAAGGACTGCTGATAAAGCACCCACATCACTCCATTGTCATCATAAACCGGGTGAGGTTGATTTGAAGGCGCCCATTGTGGAGTAAAGTGTTGCCCCTGCTGTGATGAGTCACCTCTGAACCTTGTAGCTGCTCTTGGAGGCGACGACGGCCTCTCTTGATGTGGAGGTGATCTCATCCTTTTCTTTAATGGCTGATCACTTGTAACGGCCTTTTGCTTAGAGTACTTGTCAAATAGCATATCAAATGTGACCTTTGACTTTGAAATACTCCCCTGATTCTTGGCAATATTAAGCTTCCAGTTTCCAATCTCCGGCCGCTTTGGAATAAGCATTTTTGGCCGACCATGGGGAGGGGCGGTCTGACCGCCCTGGGTTGACTAGGCTCGGTTGCTTGTTGACCAGACGACGTAGACGATCCTTGCCCCCCAAGTCGAGAAGCTTTGATAGTAATTTTGAATGTCTCTCTGCCATCAGGGGTCTTCTCACATGCAACTTCCCTTATCAACTCTTTTCCTCTCAAATCAGGCTTAGCCTCCCCGATTACCACGTTCTTGCCTTTAGTTGCTTTGGCTTGGTGTGGCCGAATCAATACTTTAGGTTGCTGCAGATCCATGGTATTGACAGGAAAAGGTTGTTTGTCCACTTGCATCTCATGAAGCACCAAACGACCTTCATTTATGACCGATTGAATCTGACGACGAAACACATTACAATCATTAGTAGCATGAGAGTAATAATTATGAAACTTGCAATATTCACGTCATTTAATTTCATCAAGTGGAGGTAAAGTATGAGTCAATTTAATGTTTCCAGATTTAAGTAGTTCATCAAATATGCGATCACATTTAGAAACATCAAAAGTAAACTTTACTTCTTCTTGCCGACCTTTACTAGCCGGCTTAAGAAGTGAGCAAGAATAAGATTTCTCTTTAGAAGGCCTAATTAATTCAGCAGTATAAATTTTTTTATCTCCGTCGCTCGAGCTATCAGAATCATAATTAATATGATGTACATTTGAACGACGTGATTTAAAATTATCTTTTTCTTTATTCAATCGGTTTTCAACAATTAAGGCTCTTACTTGAACTTGTGCAACCGAAAGAAAATCTGAGCCTTCTACTCTATCTCTAATAGAAGATCTTAAACCTTTTAAGCAAATGTCAGCGAGATCCATATCAGTAATTGACAAATTAAAGCAACGGTTTTTAGTTTCTTTAAACCTTTTAATGTAAGAAGAGACATTTTCATCTCTCCCTTGCCTAACAGATGTTAAATCTGTCAATTTTAATTGTGTGCTCCCACTATAGAAGTGATCATGAAACTTACGTTCTAACATATCCTAAGATATAATAGAACCAGGAGTAAGCGATGAAAACCAAGCAAAAGCAGTGCCAGTCAAAGATAAAGAAAATAAACGTACTTTCAAAGCATTAAAAGCACATGCTTCACCTAGTTGAGCTGTATACTGACTAATGTGTTCCCACGTGGTTCGATCATCATCACCACTAAATTTAATTAAATCAGGCATACACCAACCACGTGGAAGAGGGAAATTATCAAACTCGGGATCATATGGTTTTTGATACAAATTAGTATTACCAATATCAACACCAAGTTTAGTTTTTACCACATTAGCCAAATCTTCCTTAAATTTGCTAAATTCCGCCCAATTATGATCATTTAGCTATTGTGGAGCTGGATTCACCATGTTCATTTTATTCAGATAGGGAGACATCTTAGCATGAGCAAGCTTATAACTCTCAAAAACATCATCAGGAATTATGTTCTTTTGAGCCATTGAATTATTAGTCGTGCTATAATATGGTCCAGGGTTAAATTATTAAAATTCGGCACGATAGAAATCGGCTCAGGCTGTTCATACACAAGATCTAATGCACTGGTCTGACCGGTCGGACCGGTACCTTGCATCGGTTCAACCGATTTGAATGGTTGAAACGGAAGGGTTTGACCAATTGGATCATGTGGCATGCCATACTAATAATTCATGTTATTAGTAACAGGCAAAGGTGCTAAGCTAGGATGAATCCCTTTATTAGTATTAAACTTAGGACCACTGCTATTAGTTTCATTATTATAAAAACCAGCATTGCTCCTATCTTTTTCAAGATCCTCCAAGCGTTCTAAACGAGCAATATAAGATGCAATCAAACCATCACTATCATTAGTAGATTTCGGAGAAGATGAAGTAGGGGGTGGTTTTCTTACATTGGTTACTACCTCAACCATATTGTCATTTAGCTTGATCCGTGGTAGCTCAAATTCTTTCAATCTTGCTACCTTTCCGTGGCGATCCTTCTTGACGCCTGCGAGGAACTGAATTTGAAGTTACTCTTGCAGTGCCTTGAACTTTTGTTGCTCCTCCGGAGAAAGATCCTACATTGAAGCCATCACGATGTTGTTCATGTCAAGTTCACAACGAGAACCCATTGGGCTAGGGTTAGATTGAACGGTTTTAGCAACCTAATCTTCTTTCCCCAGCGGAGTCGCCAAAAGTGTGTTGACGCTTTTTCTGGTCAAACACACGGATGTGCTAGCTCGCGCGGATGTCGAAAATCAACTCGCCGAAGTTTCAGGCACGAGCCGGTCTGATCGCTTGGGGGGCGGTCTGACCGCCTGGAGCAGAAGCGTCGCCAAAATCCTAAGTTCGTCGCTCCGGGAGGGACCCCGTCGGGAGAAACGCGCCTAGGGTTGTCCTGAGGTCGGCAAGGCCACTCAGAACTTCCTCAACTGTCGTGGAGACGAAGGAAGAAAGCAAAGGGGTTGGAAAGCTAGGGTTTGGAGAAAATAATGTAGAAAATTGATAATTCGATTTGATGATAGGTCTCAATCGGACACACCCCTTTATATTTATAGGGGGGAGGTCTTGCCCTACAAGGAACTCTTTACAACTCGAGAATAGCCAAAAATCCCTAATTTGGGTCGGACTCGGGGAAACCCGGTTAGACCGCCTGGGGGAGGCGGTCAGACCGCCTGGCGGCCTTTGTGCCGGACCGGCTACAGGGCACGCGGTCAGACCGCCTGGGTGACCTGGTCTGACCGCCTGGCCCAGCCTGATCCGACTTTTCCCAATTTTGAGTGTCAACAGGATGCCACGATGTTGGGAACGAATCTTATTCCATACCATGTGCAATCCGACATCAAGGACATCATTAGTTCCTTGAAGTCATTATTCTTATTCCCTTTGCACATGTCCACCATTCTAAATCTTCTCATCCTTGACACCCTTACATTATTGTTTAATTCTCATGATCATTGGCTTGGAAGGTGAACAACCACTAGAGGATTTTCCTAGCTTGATAATACTTGTGCTAGCTTCACTAGCCATACCTATAGCTCCACCTTACATCATATATGAGAGACTTGTGGGAGGTGAGAGTTTATGAAATTATCTAGGATAGCCACTTTAATGAGCGACACGTGAGAACTTGGAGAAGGAATTTGTCTAATGCTTTGTGCAGGAATTTTATTTTTAAAAGTTTGCAAAACCCTCCAATGGAAGTAAGAAAGCAAGTATGGATGAAGTTGAAGATCTCTAGTGAAAATGTAAGAGTTGTGGGGTAAGTCTTGAATTAGTAATTTCTAAACACCCACGTTTACATTATGATTTTTGTTTCATGTCTCTTATATTAAAGATGAATGATTGACTAACCTGAAAGGAAGGATTTGACGAAGCATGTTTTAAACTCCATGGATGAACAACTTTTGAGAAACTTGCACGAGGACGCGCAAGATCTAAGCGTAGGGGGATGTTGGCGGTCGATTTCCGTCAACCAAGAACACTTGTTATGTTATAGTTTGGATTTCATTTTGAACTAACCCGCCACTAGGCATACTAATGATATAACAAGTTCATCGTTGGATGTGTGTTTTGGAGTATAATGTTTACACAGGAATTCATGCACTAAATGAGAAGAGATGCACTCGGTTCGGAGGATGATTTACGTGATGATCAAGAGGCTCCGACCGTGCGTGAACTTGACTCCAAAGGTGGCAAGGACCAACGTGCTTCAATGGAGAATCTCCGAGGACCAAGATGAAAAGACCGGAAGATCATGCGTGAAGACCCCTTAACTTGGTCGTGGAGATAACGACGTCCAAAGCCCATATCCGAAGGAGGAAAAACCCCAAAGTGCCAGAAATGACATGTGGCAAAAGACGGAGGCGAACAGGGCTGGGAATGGGCTAGGTCGGCCGGCCCAGGCCGGCCGGCCCACCTCTTTTCCACGTCGGTTCGCCGCAGCCTTTCTTCGGTGATAAGTTCACGGAACCCTAATTGTTTGGGGAGAGGAGCCATTCGTGAAAGACGACCAAAGAAGCATCGAGAGATCAAACACAAGGAAGAGGGTTGATCGAGAGGGTGAAAATCCAAGAGGACCATCACCAAGGTCAACGGAGGCCACCACGAGGAAGGAGGATGCCGAGGCCTTGCCACGACGCCGCCGGAGTTGAAGGACACCGAGAGACGGACTCCATCGGGGGCATCCATCATGTTCAACGGTGCCATGCCTAATGTCTTGATGGGGTAAAGTAATCGTTTGTCCATGGAGTTGTAATGGATCTTGACATGTAGTCACCCACTCTCTTGTTTGGATCTTTGTCTATCATACCTTTTGTTGATGATGCTTAATGTTTAAGGTTAGCTACCATTGCCATCGGAGTTGCTCCCGTAGATCACGTCAACATACTGTGTTCATTAGGGTTAGCGACGATTACCTTCGCGTAGTGACTAATACGAGGGAAGGGAAACGCCTAACTCTTTGTTCACATCCTTAGATAGATTGGATCTGGATTTTACCATGTTTTGGATGATTGCATCTCAAGTACCTAGACTCCATGGGCATACATCTTTCATACTCGTGAACACCTCTCTCTTTCTCTTTAATATAATTTAGGGTTAGTTTGTCTTTACTTTATAGATTAATCTTTACATCATAAAGTCCTTAACCAACTAAGTTAGTGTTAGGTTAAACGCAAGTAATTCCCTTGCTTCATGGATTGATAAGAACCTAGGGGTCCCCTCCCTTGGTGAAAAAGGCACCAAGTAACTTCGTGCACTTGCGGCGAAGTTGAACGCGGTTTTGAACCGTCAACAAACGACTCCAAGCCGCTAACTACACCGATGGGTACCACTACGGCTTTGGATGCCGACGAAGATGGCGAACCCGTGGACCAGAAGGAATACCAGAGCATGATCGGCTCCCTCCTCTACTTGACGGCAACAAAGCCGGACATACAGTTCAGTGTGTGTCTGTGCGCTCATTTTCAGGCTTCACCGAGGACTTCACATCGGCAGGCCGTCAAGCGGATTTTCAGGTACTTAAACTACACTCCTGAGTTTGGCCTTTGGTATTCTGCCTCCTCAACACTCAGACTTCATGGGTACTCCGATGCTGATTTTGCTGGTGTCGATTGGACCGCAAGTCTACCTCTGGGTGTTGCTAGTTTCTTGGTTCTTCTTTGGTCTCTTGGTCATCTCGTAAGCAATCCAGTGTAGCCCAGTCCACTACAGAAGCCGAGTATGTAGCTGCAGCCAGTAGTTGTTCCCAGCTCCTATGGATGACCTACACTATGAGCGATTTTGGTGAGGAATGCTCCCAGGTTCCACTCTTTTGTGACAGCACCAGTGCCATAAGTGTAGCCAAAAACCTAGTCCTTCACTCCAAAACGAAACACATCAAAGTGAGATACCACTTTCTGAGGGACAACATTGAGAAAGGGAACATATCTTTGTCCTATGTACCAAGTTACCTTCACACGCTTACGAGGTGAACTTGGAGTGTGTTTCCCTTTTTAGCTGGATCTTGGAGCTTCTCATATATATATGTGATATATGTATCATTTGTTGCATTCCATGCATGCATTTTACCTTTATGTACAAAACCTGGTAGGATAGCCATCTTTGGATCATTTGTGCTAGGATGAGCTTCTCTTATATACTTTGATCACTATGATGTGCTATATGTGAGATATGTGTATGCTTTGGAAATGGTGATGCGAATGCTATGCTCTTGATGGTATTGTCATATGTTCATGATGACATAGCTTCTTTTTGTTGAAAATGCTAAAAATGCTTCACTCATGAGTAGGTACTTGTCTATGCTCAATTTGTGCTCAAATGCCTATATCATGCTTAGTTTGTGCTTGAGTATCATGCTCTCTTTGCTTGGGGTCAAAGACCCATTTGTCATGGTAAATGTTTAGCCCATATGTTCACTTGTGGAGGAGCATAACCTTCTTTTTGACGCAAAGGCATTTCATGTACCATGTTTAAATTTGAAAATAAAACTGGTGTATGAATTGCCTTGTGCTTGAAAAATGAGCTCTTAATCATGTCTTTATGTTTTGATGTATATATCTTGGGTGCTAAACTGTTGCATGCTGTCTACCATGAGAAGTCTCATTTAAAGAAGTAGACACATGGCTCGGTGGCTTTGACATGACATTTAGTAGCTTATGGGCGTTTGCTATGATCTTGTGATGAGAACTTGTGATCTTCCATGAGCTTTGTATGATCTAGTTTATTTTTGCTCAAATTGCCATGCATAGGGCCTTGCTCATGAGGTGAATGTTTCTTTGTGAAAATTGCTTAAAAATTGCTTTTGGCCATGTCACATGCTTCTATGTCTCTACTTTCTTGATGACATTACGCTAACTACACCATGTCTACTTTGCTTGCTCTATGTTTCATTTGTATCATTTTATTGTGCTCTTTGTATATCTGAGAAGCTTGGTAGATTGTATATGCTTTGACATGCATTTTTTAATGAAAACAAGGGTGAGAGTTTCATGGTACCTTGATTCATGCATTGCCAACAAGGGGGAGAAGAATTTGTGAGATTTTTTGCATGTGGGGAGAAAAATTTGAGAAAAGCGGTTGCATTTGCTCAGGGGGAATTTGCATATGTGCAGGGGGAGCTCCTTTGTTTTGCCTGAGTTTTGTACTTTGTGGTGTGCTCTTTGTAGAGATTTGTTTGTCTCGGCTGTGTTGAGCCGTTGCCCTTGCCTTAGGGGGCCGAGACTTGGTCTGGTGAGTGATCTTGTTTTCGCTTGTTCTTTGGCATTGGATCACTTGTTGGAGGTTGGTGTTTGTGGTTGTTTTCTTTTCCTTTTTCTCTATGATGGTTACTATGGGTGTTGTCAATGCACTCATCAAGGGGGAGATTGAGGACCACATGTGTCCGAGGACCAGTGGAGGGTCGCTCCTTAGTGATGAGTGATTGACAACATTGTGTGGACTGATGCTTGGCTAAGTGTGCAGGTACAGGTTGCGGCTTGACTCGTGTTGGTACAGGTGAAGAACAAGCGCGAAAGGCCTTAGCCATGGTGGCCTCTGGGTGATGGAGAGACAAGTAGGCTTGGTTCGATGGACCCGGTGGCCGATGGGGTCAAGTGTGAGACGTGTGGTGCAAGACTAGCAAGTTGAAGTCATGGACATGGGCCGGTGCAAGGTGGCGGTTCGATGTCGAAGCTTGCACGCGGGTTTAGTGGTTTGCCCACAAAACCATCGGTGGACGGTTTCTTGGTTTGGGCCGCAAAACCAAGTCCGGAGGCCCGATGCGACGGAGACGGGGATCCGGGATCGTCGGAAAGCTTCGAGGTGGGGGGCACGTGGCGTGATCGCTATTGACGGTCGATTTCCGTCAACCAAGAGCACTTGTTACACTTCAGTTTGAGTTTTGATTTATAACTAACCTGCCACTAGGCATGCTAATGATGTAACAAGTTCGCACTTGAATGTGGTTTTTTTGAGTTTGTCGTTTACACAGGATTTAAGCGCCTAAATGAGGACTTCCGGGTAGAGTTCGTCGAGCACTTTATGAGAAGGTCACGAAACCCGGCACAAGTCAAGACACGAAGTGAACATGACTCCAAATGACCTGAGGACCAAAGCATGAAGCTGTGGAACTCCGACAACCTAAACAGAAGATGCGGGAGTTCATGCGACAAGACCTCTTATCTTGATCGCGAGGATAATGACGTCTAAAGCCCATATGCAAAGATGCAAAATGTGAAAATTGCAGGAAAAGTCGCGTGAAGGATGACGGGCCTGAAGTGGGCTAGAGGGCCCAGGCCCTTGAGACTTGGAGGTTTACCCACAAGATCAACCCAGCCCAAGACATATTTGCGTAGCCCAGAACAGCATGATCTTTCGGTGCAGATTCGGAGACTTAAACGGCCTCTAATGGCAAAAGTTTCAATAACAAAGTTGTGGGCCTCCACAAGAGCTTTGATTTGGACATATGGAAGGCCCAATTCGGGTCAAGGAGCTTGGAGATATGGCCTCCGAAATATTTGCTGCGCAGATAAGTCCGAAATCAGACAGATTATCTTCCGAGACCGTTTTGAGGATCTTATCTTCCTTTACAAGTAAAACAATGAATACCAAAGTTGGCGATAATTTCGTGGCACACAATCTAGACACCGAATTTGCATTATTTGGAGTCGGTACGTGGGAGATATGGTGCCGGAAAGGAAGGGCTGCGAATCAGGAAAATCTGAGCGAGGCTGATTTTATGGAAACCAAGTTTGCTTAACTCCTAAGCAAGATCTCGTGCATGAAAAGGGGGAGCACGCCCCAAGGCTCCCCAAGGGCATAATACAACCCCTTGGATGTCCAAGGGAGTGGAGGAATCCAATCCATTAACGAGAGAGCCGCCGAATTGAGGAATACACACCGAAGGAAGCCGCCACCGCCGCGAGTCATCGACGTTGGCTAGGAGATGGCTTAGGCAAGACCCTAGTCACCATGGTTGGCCCTGCGTGGTGGAGCCATGGTAGAGTTCCGGAGCCATGTCTTGGATTCATCAAGGCATATGTACTTATGACGGTGATATCAATCTAATCTCGTCTCTACTTTTGATCTACTTCGATGCATGCCTTCTCTTATTCATATGTCTAGCTAGCATATGCCCTTAGTAGGCATAGATCTAATCATGATGAAGTCGGTGGTTGATTACCCTCGTGTGGTGACAGCATGCGGGAGGTAAAAGGCCAAACAAATGTGTGATGGTTGATCTATGTCTTGCGGATACATCGTAGTGGTGCACGAGAAGTCGGTGGTTGATTACCCTCGTGTGGTGACAGCATGAGGGAGGGAAAAGACCGATGGAACGTGTAATGTTGAGTTTGATCTATGGTGAGTATCGTGAGAGTCATTGCGTGGCCACCAAGAGGAGGAGTTTCGAGTAAAGAGCACTTGGTGGGCGTTTGAGATAAAGCTTTGGGGAACCTTAGGCGTCAACACGCACCTCGCAAGGGCTTCCATGGGAAAGTTCATAGAGATGACTCTTTATCATGATATGAGTATGAGTATTAAATTAGTTTATCACTTTGGCCGGAGTTGCAACTAGAAGACGGTGGGCTTGTGCTACCTTTGGTCATGTTACCTTTTGGCTATCGAATGTGATCCATACATCCATCCATGTTTTAAACCCTTTATGCAATCTATGCTTCATGATTAGGAAAGGTTCAATAGATTAGATGGTAAACCCTAGGTAGTTTCATGTCGATCCATGGATTGATAAACCTTGGGGGATACTCTAAGGGAAGAGCTACAACCGACCCGTGCACTTGCGGATTGAAACTTGGCGCGTTATTGAACCGTCAACAAGCTTTTCTGGCGCCGTTGCCGGGGATCGGCAACTCGAACCCTAGGGTAATCTACCTTTCTATTTTACTAACCCTAATTTTTATTATTGCATATACGCTTGTTTTCTTGTTTGTGTCCTTGAAAGTAGGTCAAAAGCTAGACACAAGATGTTCGATGAGTTCTCTACATACACACCCCAACAAGATGGTTGCAACATCGAGATTCACTCTTTAGTAGTAGGTGCTAACTATGTTAGTGGCCCATCATCCGCTATTGAGCCCACACCCTACACAAGAGCACGTGAACAAGGTAAGTCAATGTGTCAATTAAAATTTTAAGACTAATGTCTTGTGGAGATTTGTTTATTCACGCAATAGGTATTGGAAGCAATCGATGCCCCCGAGATCACAAGATCCATCTCTTCAACATCTCCGAAGATTCTGTTCGCATCAATTTTTGCACAGCCCGATGGGAAGAACAACAGGATATCTTTGGATATTTAGAAGCCCCATGAAGTTACGCTTCCAACGAGTCAAGAATCAAGTTGATCGGAGGTTCTTACAAGCGGATATGGCCGAATCACCGATGGTTGCACGTCCTGAAAATTTCTTAACAGCAAGCAAAGCTGAAGTGAAACAGACATAACTCCCTCATTTGGACTCCGATTAAGATGGATGAGTACTCGTTGGAAAGGTAATTTTATAAATTTTTAAATAGAATTATATTTTGGTATATGTTCTGTTATGTATACAGGGGGAAATCCAAAGAAGAGGCAGCTGCAATATGATAAGAACAAGATGGTGAAGGTGAGGATGACAACAACGAAGAGGAGCTTAGGAAATGCTTCCGCTAGAACACTCATGAAGAAATTCAGAGGTTTGGAATAATATAAAGACCCCTGGAGCATTGGCACATGAAGACACAAGTAGGCGACATCCGGCGCAAGAAGATGTTTGGAGCAAATCATGAAGGATTACACACATAAGACAACATCCAATGGCGCGGATATTTTGGGCTCTCACACGAAGGATCATGGAACATCATGAAGACATTTAAGATATGTGTGAAGCCCCGCAAATGAAGAAGAGGAGTGATCCTACACAGAGCAACCTTGACGACATGTGGCACGAAGAGAGGATTTGAGAAAAAAATCTACGCAAGCCACCTTCGATCATCAAGGATTGTTCGCTTTCAACTCCGAAGGATCACTCACGAAGAAAAGCTCGAAGGCTAAGGTACACATTAACCTCTCAAGATACTTTTGGTTCTGATAATGTCCCTTTGATATTTTGATGTCCATCCAAAAGTATGTTTCGATTCTATTCCTTGCTACCTTTTGATGATCATGATAGGCTAGAACTTCTTGAGATTGATAAAGTGGCTATGTTGTGCTTTAACTTTGTTGATTACATGCCTAATGAACCTTTGCCTAATGAGAGCTTAGCACAGAGCAAGAAACTTATGCTACTTTTAAGCACAACTTTCTTTGTTTACCATATTTAATTTGTGGTTATGGTTGCATATGTTTGTTTCACACTTTGCAAATCTTGGACTTGCTTCATGCTTGGTCGAGCTCGTGACCTTAAAAGAGCGTATGTCGGGAGAAAACCAGAGTTTCACTAACCATGCAGGTCATTAAACCTTAATAAAGAGGAGAGAAGCCATGCCCTAAAGGAATTGCAAGCTCGTACATCGCCTCCCTCGAATCTCGAGTACGAACGTCGCTGTTTTCATCAATTTTGAGCACCTGATCAGATATGTAGATGGAAAAAGTTGAAAATCAGAAGCTCCATCAAGTGCCGATTCCAACGCCTCCATGATCGATGAATTTGAAGACCAGTAGAAGGAGATATAGCAAAAACATTAGGCGCTGCACAATCTGAAATCAGATTTGAACAGATTGCAGCGTTGGAGTAAACGAGCATAACTCGCTCGTTCGGAGTCCGTTGGGGGTCAACAAAGACTTGATGGAAAGACAATTTCATGCGCCACGTATTGGAGAAATTGTTTGCTACATAGTCTGGTCAGGGCAGAGAGGGAAATTCATGAAAGAGGAAGCAGCGACGAAGAGCAAAGGAGGAGAAGGTGACGATGATGCAAGCAAATGATCGGGCAAGCCTCTCATCAAATAAAATGACTGTGTCAAGCACGGAGAGTAGATCAAAGCTGCATGGACATCTTCAAATATTACATTAAGGACCATGGCTTCGCAACAACAAGAAGGTACGTAAGAAAGTCGAGCTCTATGACTTTAAATGAAGCGCTTTGCGGGAGGCAACCCATTTTCTCTTGTTTATGTTTATATATATATAATATGACCGTCTACATTGTGATCTTAAACTGAAACATTAAGTAACATTGTACCATTGCTCTAATAAATACCACAACACCATGTTGTTGGATTTAAATGCTATTCAGAGAGCACTTTGTTCTTGGTCTTGGAAAACTTGTAGACCTTTTTGTGTGCCTATTAGTGTTAATTTCTTTTTCTTTGTGTCTTTTTAGAGAGAGATATAAAGTTGGCACCATCCTTTAACTCTAAACTTGTGGCAAGTTAATTTAGACTAACTCTTGCATTTGTTTTAGACAACCACCATATCATGTCATTTTGTTCATCTACATTGCATTGCATTACATGTTTTGTTTTGATCTAACTTTTTGTCCAACCAACCTAAGCCTTCCCATAGCCCCCACCAAAAACCGTAGCCAACAAGAGTAGGGTTGACTTGTGGCCAAGCCCACCTCTATCCCTTGTTCTAACTAAAAACATCACTACAAAAAATCTTGTGGTCCATGACGGTCGATTTTCGTCACGGATCATCAAAATTTCGTCATAAAACAGCATCTATGACGAAATTTGAGAAGGTCATGTATTGAGCGTCACGGATCCCTTCTCGTGACGTCCTTAAGTTTTCGTCATAGATTAACGTGATCCATGACGTTCTCAAGCCGTCATAGATTTGTCTAAAGCCCACTGAACCCAGCCCAAAGCCCAAAATTTGTGACGAACTTGACCGTCATGGATTACCTTACCACATCACTTGTAGATGTCATGGACAATGACCTAGCTGCTGATGTGGCTGAGGACGTGACAAGTGATGACATAGCAGACAACATGGCACATGATTACGTGGCAGATGATGTGGCACTTGCTGACGTCAGCACTGGGTCCAAAAAATCATGACATCAGCACATGCCATATGTTAACAGGCCGAATTCAAGATTGGACCTAAAATTGGACAGCTATTTCAGCCCATATAAATTTCAGCTCAACCCAAATAAATTTCAACCACAGCCCATGATTTCAACCACAACCCTTATACATTTCAGCCACATCACAGATACATTTCAGCCCAACAAAATTGTCCCAACAGATCCAAATTTAAAATCCGAGGACTATATAGTGCTATATAGAGAACTCTAAGAAGAAAACTATAGTAGCATCTTCGGAATCGCATGGTACAAGGACTAGAACTGAGACTTGTCAAGGCTGTCGAAGTAGGGATGCTCCATCGCTGCGATAGGTGATATCCTGTTTGCAGGATCAAGCTGAAGCATTTTCTGCAACATGTCAATCACAAAACTGTCAGCTCAATGTCTCTTTCTTTCTTACATGGAGAACTCACTCAGTTCCTTATTCGATAGGAATGACAAAACATCCTAATAAAACCATAAGCTGATTTTTTTTCTATTTTAGGGCATAATCAGATATTGATTTTGCTCTGAAGTGACAATTTTAGCAAATGTTATCACTGGGAAACAAATGAACAAACTGAAGCGAAGCATGTTAGGAATAAATGCATTCAGTAGTAATCAAGTGGTTAAGACACTAAAAGAAAACATGCAGAGTTGATAGAGCCATTTCAAATATGAGAGAAGAAATGCATCTACTTCAGGTTAGATAAATGAATAAGTTGTTGGCTCAACATTTTCAGGTACAAAGAAACTTATTGATGGCAGGTCAACGCCTTCAGGTTCCATCGTTGGGACAGCACAGGCCAAACTTTGGGGCTTCCACTGTGGAAACTCGTGCCAATCCCTCAAATCACTCACTCCAGGCCACTGCTCCTCAGAAGGTGTTCCCAACAACTGTTCCCAGAAGCAAATTCCGGTCAGTCCATAGTATATAGAATGGTTTTTATGTGTGCATCACTATCTACTTGATGAAAGGTCTGACAGACAAGAATTACAAAAATTAAGAGTAATTTTGCAATATGTCTGACAGACAAGAATAACAAAAATCAAACTATTATCACATTTAATAAGAAAGAACTCATGACATCCAGCATATGGATAGGAGATCAATTACTTCACAGCCAACAGAGTGACAATATCCTAGGGACTAGCAAGGTATGACTCATATTATGGTACCAATGCATGGGTGAAGAAGAGAAACATACCTCAGGAGGACTAGCATACCAAAGATACATCCAACAGACCACATATCGACACCAGTTGAGTAATGTGTTGCTCCAAGCAAAACTTCAGGAGCTCTATACCAAAGTGTCACAATCTACATAGAAACAGAAAATGAAAGAGCTTACTAGATCATGCTCAGAAACTCGGTTACAATGTTAAATTTGTACTGGACAATCCAACTGGCAGATGTTAATCAGTACCTCGTGGGTGTAGCTCTTCATTTCTTTTCCACCAACATCATTTCTTTTCCACCAAACATAAACCTTTAGTATGATTTGACCATGTTAGCAATGACTAGTAGAGAATCCAAGGCAATGTTCACAGGAACACATAACTAACAATAACAGAGCCTAGCGTTCGTGCCTGGTTGGTCAAATGTAGAGCACTCTGTATTGGGGGAACACTAACTAATACTATTCTAAACACTAACATGTGCTCGAAAGCATTCGATTAATTAAGACTCAAAGCATGTGCATCGCTATTCTCTAGTGGTAAGTAAATCACATCGACAGGGATTGCAGGAAGCTTACGCTTGGGGACTGAACAATTTTGCTAATAATCAGTTGCTAATAACCACTATGATGGTAGGAAGCTTACGCTTGGGGAAGAACCCGCAGCAGCACCCGCCGGCTCTGAACCTGTAGACGAGCAGGCGCTCCTCGTCCTCGCAGCAGTAGCCTAGCAGCCTGACGAGGTGCGAGTGGCGGAACTCCCGATGACTCTGGAACCCCGCGGCGTTGAGCTGCTTCATGGCGACGGGCTGCGCGGCGAGGAAGCTGCTGAAGTCGTGCGTCACGCCGCGGAGCTCGCCGAGCCTGAACGAGTGCAGCTGCAGTGGGCCAGCCATCTCCCCGGCTGCCGCCTCGCTGGCTCCCGCTCCCGCCGCCGTCCGACGATGCCATGGTGGCCGACGCCGGGCTGTTGGCCAGGGATGAGAGGCGCTGAAACGGCGCCAGGCGGCGGGAGAGCTCCGGCTGCTGGGGCTGGCACCAAGGGGCTGCATCTGACACCGACACCATCTCCGTCTCCCTCTCTCTCTCCAACGGGAGGTGGCGGCGGCGCGCGAATCTGAGATAGGGTGGGGAGGGGATCCGTGGGGAGGAGACAGGAGGGTGGAGTGTGGCGCGGAGGCGAGGGGGGCGCGCAGATATAGCGGGTGGGTGGCCATGGCGCCGCGGACGCCGATGGCGGGGTGGGGTGCTCCGGCGCTGCGGCGGATTTGGGGCGAGGGCAGTGGGCGGATCTGGGGAGCAGTGGGATCTGGGGAGGGAGTGGGGTGCGGCGGGGCAAGGGGGTAGGAAGGGAAGGAGAGACGGGCGCAGCTCGAGGGCCGCCACCGGAGGCGAGGAGGAGGGGGGAGAAGGGGGCGCAGCTCAGGCGGCCCGTACCTAGCCTGGGGGCGGCCGGGGAGGAGAGGAAGTGAGGGAGAGAGGGAGGAGAGGAAGTGTGCGGGTGCGGGAGGAGGATGATTTAGGTTTTGCCGGTATTATATACCATGGCAACATGATCTGAGCTGTCAAATCGTTGATGAACGGTTGAAAAGAGATGAGCCGTGCAAACTCAGCCTAAAAACAGCCTAGAAATTGATCTTTTGACCTATTTAGTAAATTTAACATTTATTTTTTATTTTGATGGTATAAATGTACTAAATTCTAAGACATTAAAAATGATTTTAAGAAAATTAAAAAACTATATTTAGGCACATATGGTCCAGTCTAGCTCACATCTTGGAGATTGAAGAAAAAAATCAATTGACTTATAGGGAAAACTCGAACTTCTACTACTGACCGTGTTATAAAATAATGATAATAATACCTAAAATGTCTCCAAAAATTATGTAAATTGGCATAGAATCATTTTATGGATGTACAAGCTTGACAAAAAAGTTTCATAAGATTTTGTGAAAATTGGAGTATACATTGTTCATGAACTAGCTAGTCTCTCACATTGTTTCATACAACTCAACTCAAACTTCAGATTTATTGGAAATAATTAAAATTTAAACTACATGTATGTCAAAAAGTCTGCTGGTGGCCCTCCATTTTCGCAGAGCTGGGCCGCCCTGTTGGGCTGCGCAGCTAGGCCTGCCTGTTGGGCTGCGTGGGCTGGTTTGGGATCTCGGGGTGGTTTCCTGGTCTGCGTTAGGAGTTAGAGGGCCACCAGCAGACTTTGACTCCGGTTAGCAAGCCCAGGTTACTTTGACTCCTGTTTGAGTCCCTCAATTTTTGCGAAGGTCTGATTTTCGTCCCTAAACTTCGTAACTACACAAAGTATATCATTCAACCTTTGAAACCATCCAGATTACGTCTATAGTCTGGTTATGCGTGGTTTTAAAAATAGTTTTGTATTTTCCTTTTTTAATTTAATTCGGCTGAATATTTAGAAAATCATAGTAAATTATAAAAAAAATCAGAAAACAGAAATCCATTTTTGTTTGCGTTTAGATAGGTATATCTATATACTAAATATATAATATTATATGCTTTAGAAAAAGTTTTTAAATTTAGATTTTTAATTTATTGATCGTGATGATCTCTAATTATTTTCACACATTGTATGATTTTTTAATTTATTGATCATGATGAAATGATGAAACGCATTATGGGTCGGATTATGACGAAATTGGCGCAACGTCATAGTGTTTGGACTTCATATCGGGCCTCATATCCAACTTTGCTAATCTATGACGAAATCTAACTATTGTCATGGATGCAGTGTGATCTGTGACGAAATCTATGACGAAATTAGCACAACGTCATAGTGTTTGGACTTCATATCGGGCTTCATATCCAGCACTGCGAATCTATGACAAAATTTGACTATTTGTCATAGATGCAGTGTGATCTATGACGAAATAAAAAAACGTCATGAGAATTTCGTCATGGATCAAAGGATTTCTTGTAGTGCATTAACTAGCCTCCCTATAAAAACCTTACGAAAACCTCTCCTACCTTTAGTCTTCCTAAAACCTTAAGTTTGTTTTTCATACAAAGACTTTTACCACACCTTAGATAGAATTTCTAAACTTGACTCTCTCTCTTCAAAATTCTTATTTGAGCCAAAAATATAGGATACCCATAACCTACCCTTAAAACCTTGTTAGTTTGGTTGTTTGATCTTTTCAACCCTTGCTAACATTTGTTTGCGCTAACTCTTTGCATTTGCATTATGCATCCATCCCATTGTCATCATTCACTTTATGTTAGCTTGGGACTTGTGAAACTTTATGATGAATGCTTTTATATGTATGTTTTGCCAGCATTTTAATTTGCAATCTTGTGTAATCATGGTGTTTAGACATGATTGGAGACCCCCATCATGCAGTTTTATATACCTTGCTATCATATTGCATTGGTTGGTTGATAATCTTTGCAATGCGCCCTACTTATGTTACACCATAAAGAATTGTTAATTTTGGGATAAGCATGATGTTTTGACCTTGGTTAATAAATCTTTATGGCAATGGAGAAGTTTGGCAACCACTTTATAAGCCTGGAGCTTAGAATTTGGTGTAAACATTGTTTTGTTTTTTATACCATCCTTTCATTTGCATGCACCCTTGCACACAAGTACACCCTTTAGGTTTCTAATTTTTCTTTCATTAGATTAACTATGCCACAACTTAAGATCTTAGGGGATGTCTTTGGTTTGTCGGCATAGAGTGAGTATTCCCGACCATCACCTCGGGGGTACTTTGTACTTTAAAATTGTTTTGCAGGCATTGTGAATCAGTCCCATGAATTCGAGATAAAAGATGAAATCAAGATCGTCAACACCTCCAAAATCCCAAAAGAAACACCGCTGTCTTCATCAAGACTAGGCACATGATCAGAAGTGTACAAAAGAGGAAAATTATATTTTCAGGAGCTCCATTAAGCCTTCTTTCCAACACATCAAGATTCAACATTTTAGGAGACCTGTGCAAGGAGTTACAACCAAATCTTTGGGTGTCACACGTTCTGAAATCAGCAAGGGACAATTTGCACTCATGGAATAAAAAGAGCACAACTCCTTTGTCCGAAGTCCGATTGGGATGAATGACCACTTGTTGGAAAGATAATTTCAAGCACTTTACAATGGAGCGACGGTTCAGTACATGTTCTGTTCTGGAAGTATAAGAAAAATTCGTGGAAGATGAATCAGCAATGAGGGACAACATGGAAGGAGGTGAAGATGGAAACGATTGGGACGGAGGCTTGTGACAAAGGGTGGACGTTGGAGGACGATTAAGACAAAGTGAAAAGTTTGACGATCCACACATGGCGGTAGGACTTCAAGATGGTTCATCATCTTCCATGCCTAGCAACATGCTAAGCATGGGGGAGGATTTGGTGGACATGAGAAGACCGCATGGAGCAAGGATCACAGTTCTTCTTCCATGTTAAGCACAATGCTTAAGCATGGGGGAGGCCGCGCTACACTTCAAGCATCAAAGGACGGTAACAAATCCTCAACCCTCTTTTTGTCCTTGTCTTTCTATATGTCTGCACATATTTATGCCTTCAACAACTTTAGATGCAACCTTTGTATATCTCTCTATGGAATAACATGGCTACTAGGAGTACAACCTAGATTTGTTTTTTTTTCAATAATAATCACCGTTACCTTGTGCTCAACATGATATCTCGTATGCTCTTGCTTATGGATATATGATGATCGTTGCCACTTTGCTTATTCTTATGCTTGGTTTATATATGATTAAGCTAGTGCTCTCTTTTAATATGAATCTGAAATTTATTTAATGCTAGCCTAATCTTTTGTGGAGGTTATGATAAATTAAGTCCCATAGTTGTTTTTTGTTGCTCTCATTTTTGAATGAATCAAAGATCATTTATTTTTGTTCTTAAAAGATATGCTCACCTTGTCTTTAATACCACTTGCATTTTGCTCTACCTACCCAAAGCCTTATATTCAATTGGGTGCAAAAACCTTAATTTACAAGATTTATTTTTGGGTGCATTGATTCAAGGCTTGATTTCTCTGGCTCGAGACTAAGAAGTTGGTCATTCCGTTTTTGCGTATCGTTCTTTATGCTAGCCTCTTCTATCCGTGCATTGTGAGTTTCCACATTGGGAATTTCGCAAACCTCGCCGGATATCCAACCACAAAACCCAAATATATCTTTTTTGTGTTCACCTCCTTGACCACAACCCAATATATGAGTATGGATGAATATTTTGAGGAAGATTACAAGGAAGGTGCTTCAAGTGAGTAAGGGAGACTTCGAAAAGAATCCCTAGAAGATTTTTCGAGTATCTCTCTCTAAGAAAATATGAGAGCTTCAATTTCTACCTTGGCGTATTTATCACCTCTTTTGCCTGAGGACGAGCAAACGTCTAAGCATGGGGGAGGTTGTCAAGGAAGTGCTAGTATAGTCTAGAGTTCAAGGGGAGCAAATAAAAAAAAAGAGAAAAAGTATGATGAAAGAAAAAAAATGAATGAATAAAAAAATGATAAAGAAGAAAAAGTATGATGAGAAAAAGAAAGAAAGAAGAAAGAAAGAGAAAAAATAATAAAGCTCCTCGGTCCTCTAGCTATGTTCGGTGCTTTTTGAGTTTTCAAAATGGATTTCAAGATCAAGACCCATACTCATCTTTCCAACCATGTGCAATCCGATAATGAGGACTTCGTTTGTGCCTTGGGATCACTCTTTGCCATTTGCACATGTCCACCTATCTCAAAGTGTGTGTATTTTTCTCTCCCTCCTCCTTGTAATATTATTTTTCCAATGACCTTTTTGACGAGTCTCGGTAAGTCCATGAGAAGCTTGTCTCTCCCCCCTCCGTTCACCACCGTTTGCTCATGTTTATGTCCCTTTATTCAAAAGCTTGATCATGCTTTTGTGCTTCCTTTATCTATGTTTGTAATGCTATGGCTTGAGTGCATGTTCAGCTACATGTTTTCATAGGATGTTTTAAATTAAGCATGGTGCTTAGGTTAAAACGGTCTTCTTCAATCAAACAAGACATGGTGTCGAGTTTGATTGATGAACCTTATAGTTAATACTTTCATCGATATTGGTTGTATATGCGGACTAACCCTTGTAGGAATTTTTGAATCCAAATGGTTAAGTCATTGAGTTTGATTCAATTAGGAAGGCAAGCCAAGGTATCTTTGCCTTGTCTGAGCTATGTCTCATGGTGAATAAAAAACAAAAAAAAAATTTGATTTTGAATAAAGACTCCCTGGTTCTTGAACTAGTAGAGTTCCTCTTTTGTTTCCACTTTTTGTTTGAAGACAGCACCAGGTACATGAACAAGTGTGGGGGGCGATCTCCCAAGCTTATCATCGACATACACACTTGAGATCTCCCACACAAGCATTGCACAACATCGACTGCGCTTTCATGACGAGGGACAAGGTAAACTAGAGTGAGTAGGCTGCCCCACGGGTCAGCTGAACCACTACTGGTCCTCCTTTATCCCCATTTCTTCAGAAGCGATGGTATGTGCACCCTTTATCTCACTCTCCTTGATTCTGAGTTTGAATGAGTTTCAATTATTATCTGCTAAATCAACTCATGGAATCGTGCTCGACTTGCTCTACATGTTTCCTATGGTTGGCTTGCATATGTTCTATTCCTTACCTATTATCTTGATGCTTGTGAACAAATATCATTAGGGAACTCATGCTCATCTAAGTAGTTGGCGTTTGAGATATGGTTTGATGATATGATCTTTTCTCTAAATGTTCGAGTGCTTGGGAATTTTATTTGAAAAAAAAAACTGAAAACCCTTTGCAAAGCTCCTCTTTGATATGCCAAAGTCCTACCAAAGCCATATGATGAGTTATCTTGAAAACCTTAGACTCATATGCTGCTTGTTATTGCATTGAGCTTTGTCAAATTGTTGTGACACTCGTGAGAATTCTTTTCATGCTTTTATGATCAAGATTCATGTGCACAACACCATATCCCCTTGCTATGCTTCTACATTGGGAGTTAGCATTGTATCATCCATCCATTCCATAAAAATAAAGCTCCATGTATGGTGTGACCTCTGTCTCCAAAAGTATCTTTGAAAAAGGACATGGGCTAAAAAAAGAAAAAAATGGAGAAAAGAAAAAAATGCTCAAGGCATGAAAAAAGAAGAAAACAAGAGAGATAGCCCATGCCCAAAGGAAAGGAGAAAAAGGAGAGAGATGGGATCATGCAAAAAGAAGTTCCAATAAATTCGATGGTAATAACTAGCACCCATTTGTGACACCCTAAAATTCCATCACTAAAATTTGCTTAAGCAACATAGTGCTTTAGGATTAGTCTTAAGGATTTAATTAATTTGCTAATTAATTTGAGCTCTAAAGTAATTGAATTGAATTTAATTAATTTAGAGACAACAAGTGTTTGGGCATCATTTTTTGGCTTTGCATGGTTTTTGGTTGCTTGTGTGATGTTTTAAAAGTTTATAAAATTTTGTGAAAAGTTTGAAAGAAAATTTGAATGAATTTGAGTTGAAAAGGTTTGAATAAAAGGAGTTTGAAAAAAAACCTATCTTTTCTAACCCCTTCCTCCCTTTCGGCCCACTCCGGCCCGTCTTTAGCCGCGGCCCGTCTTCCTCTTTCTCCCCCCTTTCTCTCACTCGCTGGCGCGTGGGGCCCGCCTGTCGGCACCTCCTCCTTCCTCGCGTCCCCCTCCTCTGCTTTGCCCTGCTTCACCGCCGTGATGGCCGCCGCCTCGTCCCGCGCCTCCCTACCTCCCCCTTCCATCCCCGGGCCTCGAATAAAAGGCAATAAAGCCGCAGACCACGAGCCTTTAATTCCCTTTCCTTTTCCCCCTCTTTCTTGCCCTCTTTACACCCGAGAGTTCCGCCGGCCATCAATGGCAAGTCCGCCACCAGAGCTCACCTTTCCGCTTCCCCATCTCCCATCTCTGTCCACATATAAGCCAGGCACGAACCTTTGCCTCTCCCTTTGCTCAGCCGCGGCTTGCTTAGCTTCCTCGCCTCCTCACGCGCCTAGACACCAAAGCTCACCGCCGCCTCTGTTTTCATCACCGCCGCCGGAGGAGCACGTCGACGGTGAAGTACTCGGCCCCTCCCTTTTTCTCCTCCGTGCACGAGGCTCACCGCTCTCTCTCTCTCCTCGTTCCAGGTGCTTCCGTTCGCCGCCGGACCGAGCCGCGCCCGTCCTTCTCCGCCGGAGCGCCGCCCGAGCTTGCCGCCGTCACCGATCTTCATCACCGTTGCTCCTTCCTCGCTCGTGTACTTGCCCGGCTCTTCTCCGTGTGGTGAGCAACGTCTCCCCGTCATCCTTCGTCCCGCACATGCACCGCAGCACTGGCGTCCGCACTCCGGCGAGGTCCGCGCCGCCCCCTTCCGGTGTGGGCAGTTGTGGTCGCCGGGACCTCCTCTTGGATGGCTCGGTTGCGTTCGCGAGCATCTCAGCTACGCGTAGAACCCGCTTGTGCACGAAATGGTGCCCCGTAGCGCGATCTTGGGCTGCGCCGGCGAGCCCGCCGCCGCACGCCGCCTCCCTCCGGCGACACCACCGCCGCCTCCCGCTTGCACACGTTCTCGACCGCTGGATCTTCGATCTACGGCTCGGATCCACGGCCCGCGCGTGTCAAAACCTGGGCGTACCGGTCAACCGGGGCTCTTTTGTTTAAGAGCCCCTGAGCTTCCATCGTTTCACAAGCCGGTCCTTCCACCTTCAAGAATCTTTACGAATAGGTCCTCATTTTTATGTTTTAGCCCCTGTCTTCTCTAGTTTCTATCACCAGAGGTCCTTTTCACCCTTTTTCACACTTAAACCCCTCTGTTTATATATGAAATTATGTTTCTAGTCCCTGGTTTATTTTAAATAAACCCTGTAAACCTAGTTTTCTTGCAGAAAGGTCCCTGTGTTTTGTTTTAATCATATCTTTTATGTTTTAACTCCGTTTTTTGCGTATAATATATCGGAATGATCGTATCAGCGAGTAGATCCTTTTAATCAGCGTGTTTTTAGCATATAGTACTATTTGGTGTATTGTTTTATTTATTTATTGTTTGCTTATGCTTGTGCGTAGATATCGTGCCTGTTTCGACTGAGCACCCCGTTGGAGAAGATCAGGAAGAGTCTTTCTTGGAAGCAGAGGATCCTCAGTTTGTAGAAGAAGGCAATTGGACTTCTCCCTCTGCATATTCTTCTTGGACCTATATAACTGCATATTTAAATAATACTTACTTTTACATATTGCTATGCATTAACTTGATGGGAAATCACCTTTTTAAGGACATGACTAGAGTTTTAGCCCTGTCACCTTGATCAACCCTTTTTAATAAATGTTTTCGGTGGATGAATGCTTAGCTGCTATGCATGAGCTGGTTACAAATGGTTTTATGATACAGACTTTCATGTTATGAAATGTTGGTTATGTTTTAAGACAAGATCATTAAGATTTAATTGGAACATGGAGAACCACCCAAGAAAACAGTACAACCACAGTCCATATGGCTCTGGCTTAGCCAATTAATTTGGTGTGTGAATGAACTGACGATCTTATCCGAAAGGGGCAGAGGGGGACCGGGGTTGCAGGGGTATAGCCCGGTTCTTTTGGGGTAGCAGCCTTTGTTAAGGTGCTGACCATTAGGGAGGGTTATGGTCCGCCCTGGTCTGTAACTATGCGGGTCGTTAGTCTTTTGCATGCCTTTGTAAAGGCTTCGTAGTGAACCCCTAGACACTCACCTTGGAAGTGTTTAAGGGTCTGGCTAACCCGGGCAACATGGGGAACACGAGCTGTGGCGAAAGTGTACAACCTCTGCAGAGTTAAAACTGATCGATCAGCCATGCTCACAGTCAAGAGCGGCTTGGACCCTCACATGATAATTGAACTTAAAGATGAGTCTAAGTTGTGGTTCCTTATGGTTTTGAGATATGGTTACAACTGTTTAATCTTTTGGGGTTGGTATAAACTTACACCTAGTAATAGGCTTGCTAATAAAACTTGATCAACATTAAAATGCTAACCGCTGCAAAACCTTAGCCTATCCTTGATAGCCTTACATGTTTTCCCCCACTTGCTGAGCTCCAACCATAAGAGTGCTCACCCTTGCTTACCGCTGTTCAGATGAGAACAACGGTGAGGAGTACTGGAGCGACTTTGAAGAGTTCTGAGGCATGCGATCCCCAAGTCATATGCCTGTGGAAGAAGAAGATGAAGACACTCGTTTAGTTATTGTTTGTTTTACGGGACCTTCGTGTCCACTGCCTGAGTGTAATAATGAATATTGTAATGGTTAACTCTTGTACATTTGATTACAGTTATGGTATTACACTCTTTTGTCTATCGTATGTGTGTAACTTGATCCTGGCGCACATATGAGATGCATTTGGTTTCATTTCGGAAATCGGATGTGACAAAGTGGTATCAGAGCAGTAATGACTGTAGGATGCAGCCTTAAGTTAGAAATGGTCGGAAATTAAGGATTCATGATCTAGAAGCCATGTCATCATTCAAATTTTACTTAATTATGTATAAAAACTAAGTTATTCAGTTTACTTTTATTTTAACTGCTATCATTTTGTTTTATCTAAGCTGAGTTTCCTTTTTGCTTATCAGATGGCCAGAACAAAGAACACTGCACGCAGGAGCACTGGTGGCCGTGTTCCCACTAGTCGGTTGGCACCCCGCTACCCAGTGAATGAGCCAGAGCTAGAACAGCAGCCTGAGGTTCAGGTGGAGGTTCAGGTGGAGGATGAGGTAGAAGAGGATCCTGAGGAGAGGATACTCGAGGATGACGCCGAAGATCATCGTGGGATACCGCAGCTGTATGGCGGCACCTACCTGGAGGTGGATGTCGATGGTGATGTTGTGATACCACCAGCTGCCCCTGCACCTGATGCTCCTGCACAAGATGCTGCTGGAGGTTATCCAGATGACTCTGGAGACGACAGCAGTGACAACGATGTTGAAGATAGCATCAGTGGAGATGGCAGAAATGATGGTGATAATGGCAGCAGTGGCAATGATGAGATTGAAACTATTAACAGTGCTGCGAATGTCAATCAGATGGATGAAGACCCTCGCTTCCACGGAGCGACTTATGACTATCATCATGCTGTGGATGTTGAGGGACAGTTTGTGGTTTTACTGGAGGAGACACTGCAGTATCTCGATTTCACCGCGAGGCCTCTCTACGTCACCAGGCACTACACGGAGCCTGGGATGGAGGATTACTACACTACGAAGGTTCACATTCGTGTGCCTCTTCATGGAGGTGTTGGGCATCGTGTTCACTCTTCTCACTCCAGCTCAGCTCCTATGACAGAGGAAGCTGCTTCAGTGAACGATGCAGCGAGGAGAGCTCCGTGGTCCATCAGCAACAGATACCGTGAGCAGCTGCATGAGTATGATTTCCGCCATGTCCTTAGCCGTCCTCGAGCCAGCTCCAACACTGTTGTTCCTGTGGGGAATAACAGAGATGGTCGTGTGGACATCCTGGCCCGTGTTGCTTCAGCACTCAACATGGACTTGGAGGGATCTTATGATGAAGTGGATCATCTACATGATCAGCTCCAGAGGGCACAGGCATGGATTGCACAGCTGGAAGCACAGGTTGCTGGGCGACGTCCTCCTGAGGAAGAAGCACCCTTCTGTCCTCCGGAGTCTCCGCCTCGCAAGAGGACCCGATATGGTACTAATGAAGTGACGCCCAGCGTGCGCCAGGAGTAGAGTTTAGAAAGACCCACCTTTACTTTTGTCATCATTAGAACGCTCCTGTGAGGGCGATTCTTGTAATAATGCTTGTTGCTTGAAAACTTGGATGTTTCATTTCTTTGTTTGTGTGTGTTGTTTTGTGGAGTGATGGCCACAAAGCAATGAGAACAAAATCATTTAGTAATAAAGGGTTTTGGTTATCTTTATCTGTGATGTTTCCTCATCTAGTTTGGATGATGCAAAATCTGTTCATGTAACTCTCTGACTGAGCAGTCAAGTTTGAATTTTATCTCGAGCTACAGAATTCCGTTTGATGTGAAACCAGTTGGGTTAGATCACAAATTTTATGAGCAGATCTCTGGTAAATTTTCAGCAGTAATGAATAAGTATTCACGGGGTTATGAATGAAACTTGAGGGATGTTAGAATCTGTCAAACTCTGCTGACACAGTGGTCTTGTTTATTTTATATCTCGAGTTGTATAACTCCAATTGAGACGAAACCAGTTGGGTCGGTTTTGAAATTTCATACTGCATGTGCTGAATTATTTTCATAATTTTTGGATAACATTACTGGGAGTTACACGTGGTTTATTGAGACTAACAGAATCTGTTCAAGTTAAAAAAATTCAAGCATCCTTATCCTTTGAATCTACTCTTTATGCATCACTTATATGAAATATATTTCTCTAACAATCAGATGGTACAAACCAGGTCAGGAGGAGGTCAGGACGTCCCGCCAGTGATACGTGCTCATATAGCTAACCAACAAGCTCAAGCACCACCACCTCCACCCCCACTCAATCAAATGGATCCAGCAATGTTGCAGTTTATCACCGCTCAAACCCAGCTGTTGCAGAACCTCACTGCAACAGTCCAAAACCTTCAAGCTCAGCAGCAAAACTAGCCAGTACCACCTCACCTGCCTCACCCACAGCCGAGGGACAAGCACAAGGAATTCATGAGCCACAACCCTCCCACCTACTCTCACTCAACTGATCTGCTAGACGCTGATGATTGGTTGAAGACAGTTACCAAGAAACTTGAGATTGTTCAGTGCACCGACAGAGAGATGGTCTTATATGCTGCTGGAAGACTGACTGGGCAGGCTGGTGATTGGTGGGATGCATATTCAACTGCACATCCTAACAGGAACAACATTACTTGGCAGGAATTCCAGGACAATTTCCGTACTTATCACATTCCTTCGGGAGTAATCAAGCTTAAGCAGAACGAATTCCTAGCACTGAAGCAAGGGAATATGTCTGTCACTGAGTACCTTGACAAGTTCACCCATCTGTCTCGTTATGCTCCGGATGAAGTCAGTACAGATCCTAAGAGACAGGAAAGATTTCTGGATGGCTTGATTGGGCCTCTCAATTATCAGCTGCAAAGTCATACATTTCCAGATTTCCAGACCCTGTTGAACAAGGCTATTGGACTGGAAAGTAAGAGGAAGGAACTGGGCGAGCAGAAATGCAAGTTCCAGTCTCATGGGCAATCTAGCAGTAACACTCGTCCTCGCTACAGTTCACAGCAAGGCTCATATCATCATCGTCATGGTGGTCAAGGGGGAAAGTATCCACAGAACTTACAGCTGCAGCGTTCATTCCAACCACAGCGCTTCAACCCTCAGACACCACGAACTCCTACTCCTCAGCAGAATCGCTCCAACAACGGCTCTGGGGCACCTGTCAGAAACAAAACTCCTGTTCAGCCTAGTGGATGTTTCAAGTGTGGAGAGCTGGGGCACTATGCTAACAATTGTCCCAAGAGAGGAATGCAGACTCCTCAGAGGGATAATGGTCAGAGGCCTGGACAGTCATCTTCTCAGCCTCGTACTCCACAAGCTCCTAACAAAAGAGGCCAGCAGAACTATATGCGTGGCCGAGTGAATCATGTATCTGTGGAGCAAGCCCAGAATGACTCCGGCGTGGTACTGGGTACGTTTCCCGTCAACTCTATACCTGCTACAGTTTTGTTTGATTTGGGAGCATCACATTCATTTGTAACTGATCAATTTGTGGAAAAACATAACATATCTATGAGTCCTATGAAGACACCTTTGCTAGTTAGTTCCCCGGGAGGTGAAATGAAAACTGGTCGTATATGCCCACAAGTGAGCATTAATATCATGGGAGTAGACTTCCTAGCTAACTTAGTGGTCTTAAAGTCATGGGGAATAGATGTGATCCTAGGTATGGATTGGTTACAGAAATATGATGGAGTGATACAGTGCCATAAGAAGTCAGTATTGATAACTAGTCCACAAGGAGAAAGAATAGAATATGTGGGTACTCCCTCATCCAACAGCGGTACTGTGAATTCAGTTGAAGGCAAGGCCTTGGAGGATATAAAAGTAGTAGATGAATATCCTGATGTGTTTCCAGATGATTTGCCAGGTATGCCACCTGACCGTGACATTGAATTCAGTATTGAACTTATACCTGGTACTGCTCCTATATCAAAAAGACCCTATAGAATGGATGTTAAAGATTTAGCTGAACTAAAGAAACAAATAGAGGAATTACTTAGTAAAGGGTTTATCCGTCCTAGTTCTTCACCATGGGGAGCCCCCACACTCTTTGTAGATAAAAAGGATGGATCTAGGAGGTTGTGTATAGATTATCGATCTCTTAATGAGGTTACTATCAAGAACAAATACCCTTTACCCCGAATCGAGGATTTGTTCGATCAGATGAGAGGAGCGAAAGTTTTCTCCAAGATAGATCTCCGATCAGGTTACCATCAGTTGAAAATCCGACTGGAGGATATACCAAAGACGGCATTTACGTCTAGGTATGGGTTGTATGAGTTCACTGTGATGTCATTTGGCTTGACCAACGCCCCGGCATACTTCATGTACTTGATGAACAAAGTGTTTATGGAGTATCTTGATAAGTTTGTTGTGGTATTCATTGATGATATTCTGGTGTTTTCTCGGAGTGAGCAAGAACATGAAGAGCACTTGAGACTTATGTTGCAGAAACTTCGGGAACATCAACTGTATGCCAAGTTTAGCAAGTGTGATTTCTGGTTGAAGGAGGTCTCCTTTCTCAGACACATTATCACTGATGGTGGGATTGCAATGGATCCAAGCAAGGTCTGGGATGTGTTGAACTGGAGTCCGCCTAAGAATGTACCGGAGATCAAAAGTTTCCTTGGACTTGCAGGATACTATCGCAGATTCATCCAGGGATTCTCGAAGATTGTGAAACCCCTTACAACTCTACTTGAGAAGGGTAAAGAGTTTAAGTGGGATGATAAGTGTCAGGCTAGTTTTGAGGAACTAAAGAAAAGATTGACCACAACTCCTGTGTTGATAATGCTAGATATACACAAAGGGTTTGATGTGTATTGCGATGCTTCTCGACAAGGATTAGGTTGTGTGTTGATGCAGGAAGGAAAGGTTGTAGCTTATGCTTCAAGACAGTTGAGGAAACATGAGCAGAACTATCCTACACATGATCTCGAGTTAGCTGCGGTTGTGCATGCTCTCAAAATCTGGAGGCATTATATGATTGGAAATAAGTATCAGGTTTTCACCGATCATAAGAGTTTGAAGTACATCTTTACACAGAAGGATCTTAATCTAAGGCAACGAAGATGGTTAGAATTAATCAAGGATTATGATCTGGATATTCAGTATCACCCTGGTAAAGCAAATGTTGTAGCAGACGCTTTGAGTCGGAAAAGTCAGGCCAATATTTTGATAGGTCGCTTGTTACCTCAGGAGTTATGCTGGGAAATGGCACAGCTTAACTTGGGAATAGTTGCTCAGAATGAAACCTTGACATTGGAAATTGAGTCGACTCTTGAGCGGGATATTAGAAAAGGGTAGTTGACTGATGAAAAGATTATGGAATACAAGAAGTTGATAAAGTTGGGTAAAGTTCCAGAGTTCAGGGAAGATGAACAAGGAACTGTGTGGTTCAAGAACAGAATCTGTGTACCCGAGATTAAAGAGCTGCGAGAAACCATATTAAAAGAAGCACATGATTCAGCTTACTCTATTCATCCTGGAAGTACTAAGATGTATCAAGATCTAAAACAAAGATATTGGTGGTATGGGATGAAAAAGGATGTAGCAGCTCATGTAGCTTTGTGTGACACGTGTCAAAGAGTCAAAGCCGAGTATCAAAGACCAGCAGGGCTGCTTCAACCTTTAAAGATACCTGAGTGGAAATGGGAAGAGATTGGCATGGATTTCATTGTGGGTCTACCTCGTACTCGTGATGGGTATGACTCCATATGGGTTATTGTGGATCGATTAACCAAGGTAGCACACTTTATTCCAGTGAAGACGACATATACGAGAGTCAAGCTGGCAGAGTTATATAATTCAAGAATAGTGTGTCTACATGGAGTTCCGAAGAAGATAGTGTCAGATCGAGGCACTCAGTTCACTTCATGGTTTTGGCAGAAGTTACATGAATCAATGGATACAAAGCTAAATTTCAGTTCAGCGTATCACCCTCAAACAGATGGACAAACAGAAAGAACAAATCAGATCCTTGAGGATATGTTAAGGGCTTGTGCTTTGAAACATGGAGGTAGCTGGGATAAGAGTTTGCCCTATGCAGAGTTTGCTTATAATAACAGCTATCAATCCAGCATTAGGATGACACCTTTTGAAGCTTTGTATGGAAGGAAATGCAGAACACCCTTGTTTTGGAACCAGACTGGAGAGAGTCAGCTCTTTGGACCGGACATCATAAGAGAAGCAGAAAAGCAGGTTGAAATAATTCGGGAAAATCTCAAAGCTGCACAGTCATGACAGAAAAGTTATGCTGATCCTCGTAGAAGGGAAGTAGTATTGGAAGTGGGTGATTATGCATATCTTAGAGTGTCACCTATCCGAGGTCTGCGAAGGTTTAATGTCAGAGGGAAGTTGTCACCTCGTTTTATTGGACCTTTTAAGATTGGAAAGGAGAGGAGAAGTAGCCTACCAGCTGGAACTGCCAGCACAGTTGTCAGGAGTACATGATGTGTTTCATGTATCACTGTTAAAGAAATGTACGAGTGAGGTCAGAATAGAACCAGTACAACTGGAAGATATTGAGATGGAGAAAGATTTGACTTATAAAGAATACCCTGTCAAAATCTTGGATACCTCAGAAAGGGTTACTCGGAGCAAGGTCATCAGAATGTGTAAAGTACAGTGGAGTCACCATATAGAGGAAGAGGCAACCTGGGAAAGAGAGGATGAACTCATGGAAGACTTTCCTCAGCCGTTCTCTAATCCTTCTGAATCTCGGGACGAGATTCTCTTTAAGGGGGTAGGATTTGTGACACCCTAAAATTCCATCACTAAAATTTGCTTAAGTAACATAGTGCTTTAGGATTAGTCTTAAGGATTTAATTAATTTGCTAATTAATTTGAGCTCTAAAGTAATTGAATTGAATTTAATTAATTTAGAGACAACAAGTGTTTGGGCATCATTTTTTGGCTTTGCATGGTTTTTGGTTGCTTGTGTGAAGTTTTAAAAGTTTATAAAATTTTGTGAAAAGTTTGAAAGAAAATTTGAATGAATTAGAGTTGAAAAAGTTTGAATAAAAGGAGTTTGAAAAAAAAACAAACCTATCTTTTCTAACCCCTTCCTCCCTTTCGGCCCGTCTTCCTCTTTCTCCCCCCTTTCTCTCAATCGCTGGCGCGTGGGGCCCGCCTGTCAGCACCTCCTCCTTCCTCGCGTCCCCCTCCTTTGCTTTGCCCTGCTTCACCGCCGTGATGGCCGCCGCCTCGCCTCGCGCCTCCCTGCCTCCCCCTTCCATCCCCGGGCCTCGAATAAAAGGCAATAAAGCCGCAGACCACGAGCCTTCAATTACCTTTCCGTTTCCCCCTCTTTCTTGCCCTCTTTACACCCGAGAGTTCCGCCGGCCATCAATGGAAAGTCCGCCACCGGAGCTCGTCTTTCTGCTTCCCCTTCTCCCCTCTCTATCCACATATAAGCCGGGCACGAACCTTTGCCTCTCCCTTTGCTCAGCCGCGGCTTGCTCAGCTTCCTCGCCTCCTCACGCGCCTAGACACCAAAGCTCACCACCGCCTCTGTTTTCATCACCGCCGCCGGAGGAGCACGTCGACGGTGAAGGACTCGACCCCTCCCTTCTTCTCCTCTGTGCACGAGGCTCACCGCTCTCTCTCTCTCCTTGTTCCAGGTGCTTCCGTTCGCCGCCGGACCGAGCCGCGCCCGTCCTTCTCCACCGGAGCGCCGCCCGAGCTCGCCGCCGTCGCCGATCTTCATCACCGTTGCTCCTTCCTCGCTCGTGAACTCGCCCGGCTCTTCTCCGTGTGGTGAGGAACGTCTCCCCGTCATCCTTCGTCCCGCACATGCACCGCAGCACTGGCGTCCGCACTCCGGCGAGGTCCGCGCCGCCCCCTTCCGGTGTGGGCAGTTGTGGTCGCCGGGACCTCCTCTTCGATGGCTCGGTTGCATTCGTGAGCGTCTCAGCTACGCATAGAACCCGCTTGTGCACGAATGGTGCCCCGTAGCGCGATCTTGGGCTGCGCCGGCGAGCCTGCCGCCGCACGCCGCCTCCCTCCGGCGACACCGCCGCCGCCTCCCGCTTGCACACGTTTTCGGCCGCTGGATCTTCGATCTACGGCTCGGATCCATGGCCCGCGCGACTCAAAACCCGGGCGTACCGGTCAACAGGGGCTATTTTGTTTAAGAGCCCCTGAGCTTCCATAGTTTCACAAGCCGGTCCTTCCACCTTCAAGAATCTTTACGAATAGGTCCTCGTTTTTATGTTTTAGCCCCTGTCTTCTCTGGTTTCTATCACCAGAGGTCCTTTTCACCCCTTTTCACACTTAAACCCCTCTGTTTATATATGAAATTATGTTTCTAGTCCCTAGTTTCTTTTAAATAAACCCTGTAAACCTAGTTTTCTTGCAGAAAGGTCCCTGTGTTTTGTTTTAATCATATCTTTTATGTTTTAACTTCGTTTTTCGTGTATAATATATCGGAATGATCGTATTAGCAAGTAGAACCTTTCAATCAGCGTGTTTTTAGCATATAGTACTGTTTGGTGTATTGTTTTATTTATTTATTGTTTGCTCATGCTTGTGCGTAGATATCGTGCCTGTTTCGACTGAGCACCCCGTTGGAGAGGATCAGGAAGAGTCTTTCTTGGAAGCAGAGGATCCTCAGTTTGTAGAAGAAGGCAAGTGGACTTCTCCCTCTGCATATTCTTCTTGGACCTATATAACTGCATATTTAAATAATATTTACTTTTACATATTGCTATGCATTAACTTGATGGGAAATCACCTTTTTAAGGACATTACTAGAGTTTTACCCCTGTCACCTTGATCAACCCTTTTTAATAAATGTTTTGGGTGGATGAATGCTTAGCTACTATGCATGGGCTGGTTACAAATGGTTTTATGATACAGACTTTCATGTTATGATATGTTGGTTATGTTTTAAGACAAGATCATTAAGATTTAATTGGAACATGGAGAACCACCCAAGAAAACAGTACAACCACAGTCCATATGGCTCTAGGTTAGCCAATTAATTAGGTGTGTGAATGAACTGATGATCTTATCCGAAAGGGGCAGAGGGGGACCGGGGTTGCAGGGGTATAGCCCGGTTCTTTTGGGGTAGCAGCCTTTGTTAAGGTGCTGACCATTAGGGAGGGTTATTGTCCGCCCTGGTCTGTAACTATGCGGGTCATTAGTCTTTTGCATGCCTTTGTAAAGGCTTCGTAGTGAACCCCTAGCCACTCACCTCGGAAGTGTTTAAGGGTCTGGCTAACCCGGGCAACATGGGGAACACGAGCTATGGTGAAAGTATACAACCTGTGCAGAGTTAAAACTGATCGATCAGCCGTGCTCACGGTCAAGAGCGGCTTGGACCCTCACATGATAATTGAACTTAAAGATGAGTCTAAGTTGTGGTTCCTTATGGTTTCGAGATATGGTTACAACTGTTTAATCTTTTGGGGTTGGTATAAACTTACACCTAGTAATAGGCTTGCTAGTAAAACTTGATCAACATTAAAATGCTAACCGCTGCAAAACCTTAGCCTATCCTTTATAGCCTTGCATGTTTCCCCCCACTTGCTGAGCTCCAACCATAAGAGTGCTCACCCTTGCTTACCGCTGTTCAGATGAGAACAACGGTGAGGAGTACTGGAGCGAGTTTGAAGAGTTCTGAGGCATGCGATCCCCCAGTCATATGCCTGTGGAAGATGAAGATGAAGACACTCGTTTAGTTATCGTTTGTTTTATGGGACCTTCGTGTCCACTGCCTGAGTGTAATAATGAATATTGTAATAGTTAACTCTTGTACATTTGATTACAGTTATGGTATTACACTCTTTTGTCTATCGTATGTGTGTAACTTGATCCTGGCGCACATATGAGATGCATTTGGTTTCATTTCGGAAATCGGATGTGACAAACCCATTCGGGGCCTAGTGTCCACCTTACCATCACTACAACATTCATCATATATATGGTAATATCTAGCACCCATTCCGGGCCTAGTATCCACCTTACCATATCCATCACATCCATACATGTGCACATCTTGATCTAATTGTATGATTTGATTTCCTCCTTGGATCTGGTTTTTGAGCTTGCAATATATGTGATACAAGTATGCTTTATCTTTTATCCTACCCTGAGCTCCACATATTGCCATCATTAGAAGTAGGATGAAATAAAGGCAATTCTAATACTTTGGTGAGGACATATACACATTGAGCGATCTGAGAGAATCAAATGAGGAGCTGAGCAAGGGTTTGTTTTGAAAACTTATTGCAAAACCCTGAGTTACTTGACATGATGAGCAGAAGTGATTTGATTCATTACCGTGCCATTTCTCAACTACCCAAGATGGCATGATAGACACTCCACAGAGTTCACAAGTACAAGGTATGGTTTTGAATATCTTGAGGACCAGGTGTGTCCGAAGACCAGTGGAGGGTCGCTCCTTAGTGATGAGTGATTGACAATGTTGTGTGGACTGATGCTTGGCTAAGTGTGCAGGTACAGGTTACGACTTGACTCGTGTCGGTGCAGGTGAAGAACAAGCGCGAAAGGCCTTAGCCGTGGCGGCCTCCGGGTGATGGAGTGGCAAGTAGGCTTGGTTCGATGGACCCGGTGGCCGATGGGGTCAAGTGCGAGCCGTACGGTGCAAGACTGGCAGGCTGAAGTCATGAACATGGGCCGGTGCAAGGTAGCATTTGAAGCCTGAAGCTTGCACGCGGGGTTTGGTGGTTTTCCCACAAAACCATCAGGTGGACGGTTTCTTGGTTTGGGCCACAAAATCAAGCCCGGAGGCCCGAGGCGACGGAGACGGTGATCTGGGAGCTTCGGGAAGCTTCGAGGTGGGGGCACGTGGCGTGATCGCGGGGCTTGCGTCGATGCTAAGCAAGGCCGCGGTGGAAGCGTTTCCGCTCGATGAAGACTTGACCAAAATGCCCCTGAGGGGTTGTATCTTCATTTAAGCAGTATGGGTAGCGTGGTCATTTACCTCCCTCCGATGGACTTCATATAAATAGCGGAGAGGTGGATGGCATCTCTCTCTCTTGGACTCTAGGGCTTTCTCCCCCGGTAGATTTCTCTGAACTGGTTCTTTTCCCTCTGGATTCCTTAGGCTAGACTTGAGGACCATGTGTGGTTCAAGGACCGGTGGATGGTCGCTTCCTGGTGTGATGAGTGATTGACAACGTTGTGTGGACTGATTCTTAGCTAAGTATTGTAGGTGCAGGTTGCGGCTTGACTGGTGTTGGTGCAGGTGAAGAACAAGCGCGAAAGGTCATCGCCGGTGAGGCCTCTAGGTGTGGAGAAGACATGTAGGCTTGGTTCGAGGGACCCGGTGGCCAGCGGGGTCAAGTGCGGGCCGCATGGTGGCATGAACAGCAGGATGGAGTCGGTGGACGGTTTCTTAGTTGAGCCTTAAAACCAAGGTCGAGCCGGGACTTCGTGGGAGCCGAGTCATGAGTGGTGATTGGTGGAGGCTACATCAAGTTCGCGGGGTTTGCGGTGGTTCACCAGAAAACCACCGGGTTACTCGGCTGAGCCACAAAGCCAAGGCCGAAGACCGGGCATAGCTGTCAGGCCAAAACCGGCCTGACCGGTATGGGAAACCGGTCTGACCGGTTTGGGGTCACAGGGCGCCGGAAGCTTCGAAGCGGAGGACACGCGTCGGGATCGCAGGGCTTGTGTCGAGGCTAAGCGAAGTGCGGTCGCCGGGCATCCGTCCGATGGTGCTACGAAGACAAATTCCCAAAGTGCCCTTGGTGGGTGTGTATCCTAGTTTAGGCTTTAGGGGTATTTTAGTCTTTCAGCTTGGCTCCATATAACCCAAGTGGTGAGAGGATGGCAGCCATCTCTTGGAACCCTAGCTCATTTGGTTTTCCTATTTTCTCTTCCAATTTTCCTTAGGATTTTCGTAGGACTAGCTTGAGAGCTTCATGGTGAGATCTTGTGAGAGGGAAGGATGATCGGGCGGCAAGCTAGACCTTGTATGAACCTCTTTGGTATGTATAGATGATTTGGTGTGGTTCCTCAAGGCTTGATTGTGTTCTTCCCATTTTTCCTTTTTGGTGATTTTCAGAGCCTTTTCTTGGATTTTCCGTGGGGAAGTTTTGGGGGCGTTTCTTTGAGGGATTCTTGTTGGATGTCACGTATGAGGACCTTGTGCCTCTTTGCTTGGTGATCTTGCTCCAACAAACCCTCCGAAACGTCTTCAATTTGGTGGTTTTCGGTGGAATCCATGGGAAGGTGCTCTTGAGGGTTGACTTTCGATTCCTCTTGATTGAGTTGGTTTTGGGGACCGAGCTTCTAGCCAAAGGTAGCCCACAAGGTACCCCAGCTATCCCCAAAGTCTCACTTGAATCCGTGGAACGAACCGGGAGATCGATCGAGGTGAAGGCTAAGTTTTTCCCGCGGCTGAGTTCTTCCCGACTGTCCAGGCAAAACCGGCCTGACCGGTTTCCCAAACTGGTCTGACCGGTTTAGCCCCAGTGGGCTGTCGTGAGGATTTTGAGCAGGAGAGCCTTGTTCTGGCTATGGCTTTTCTTGTTCAAAGGTGGAGAGGTTCTTGAGGTGTTTTGGGGCAGTTTTGGCCTCGAAGGCCTTTTGGGGATTTCCTGGACAAAACCGGCCTGACCGGTTTGCCAAACCGGCCTGACCGGTTTCCCCTGCCTGTGAGAGGCTAAGTCCCAGAGAATCAGTCTGACCGGTTTCAGAAACCGGCCTGACAGGTTTTGGTTGCCAGCAGCAGTTTCGAGTTGTTTTCCGCTGCGTGTTTCGAGTGGCTGTTGGTTGGATCTTGCTCCTAGGTTCAGTAGCACTCCAGTGGCTACGTGGACTTGGCAAGAGAAGCTTGCGGAGGTGTCCGAGTGAAATTGGGTTCATAGGCCGAATTCTTGAGTAGAATTTTTATCGGCTCCCATTCACTCCCCCCTCTGTGGTTCGCCGTTCTGGTCCTTCAAGTGGTATCAGAGCCGGTTCGGGTCTTCATTGACTCTTACCAGTCTAAGATCCAAAGATGGCATACCCGGAACAGGGTTCGGGTCCTCCGCACTTCGATGGGAAGAACTACCAGATGTAGCAGAGGCGGATGGCAGCGTTCCTCCGCGGAAAGGGTCAGATCCTTTGGGACGTTACGGTGAACACAGCTTATGTTCATCCGATGAACTTGCTTGCTCCAGGATCGAGGGATATGTTCGAAGCCAACAACAAGGCGGTCGACTACTTGTTTCGTGCTCTGTGTCAGCCCGAATTCGATCGGGTTCAGACAGAGGACTTAGCCTGTAGGATTTGGGAGCAGTTGAAGGATGCACATGCTGGGAATGCTCAGGTTCTGGCTCGGATGTACGCGACTTACCGGAGAGAGTACGAGAACTTCACTCATCTCCCCGGCGAGTCTATCGATGCCCTTTTCCAGCGATTTACCGTCGTTGTGAACAACATGAGAGCCAATGTGGCCGTGCTCCCATACGATGATCATGATAGAGTCGTGAAGCTCTTGCACTCGTTGGATCATACCGTATGGGACGGGAAGTTTGAGGCAATCCTTGAGTCCTAGAAGTATGACACCTTGACCGTGAACGAGCTGTTCTCGAAGCTCAAGTCGGCTGAGTTGGACCGTGGTATGACAGCCAAGATCGAGAGCCCGACTGATTCTCATAGTCTAGCTCTCGTTGGTGGCAAAGGAGCTAAGTCTAACGCTAATGCATCCTCCAGGATGTACTCTCTGTCTTCTTTGATGTCTTTGCCAGACGAGGAGTTCAACGTGCTTGGAGAGGACGAGCTGGCGTTGCTGACCAGGCGGTTCGAGAGGCTGCACGAGAACCGGGTGAACACGAGGAGGACAGCACGGACATGCTTTCAGTGCGGCAAGCCAAGACACTTCGTCGCCGACTGCCCGGAGAAGACGGAGAACAAGGACGGCTACAGGCACCGTTCGAGCAAGGACGGCAAGTACCGATCAAGGCACGATCACAAGCACAAGAACAAGCACAAGGACGAGCGACGGTCGAGGAAGAAGGACGGCCGCGGCAGGAAGGCCCGAGCGATGGTCGGAGCGAGCGACATCGACTCCAGCTCTGCCTACTCTTCCTCGAGCTCGAGTAGCAGCGAAGATGAAGGTGATCGGTGCAAGAACAAGAAGTCATCCAAGAACTTGAGCGGGCTGAGTTGCTTCGCACGAGATGGCTTCTGCGGCATGGCTCGTAGCTCCGGCAGCAAGAAGAGTCACCAGAGCGACTCGGACTCCGACTCCGAGGATGAGGTATGTGATGAGCTCTCTTCTTTGCGCAAGGAGAATGAGGAGTTGGTTGACTTGCTTGATAATCGCGATCACATGCTTAGAGAGGCCAAGAAGATGAGGAAAGAGCTTAGGGCCTCACTAGAAGATGCTAGGAACCGTGTGGCTGAGCTAGAAACCTAGAACCTAGATGCTAAGCTTGAGATTGATTCGCTTAAGGCTTCTCCTGTGGTTTCTGATGAGATTGATTGCTGTGATTGCTCTGTGTACCTAGCTGATCTTACTACTCTTAAGGATAAGCATGCTTCTACTTGTGATGAACTAGATGTGCTTAGAGTTGAAGTGGCTGAGCTTAAGTCTAGACCTGCTTTGCTAGGTGCTTGTACTTCTTTCCCTGTTTTGCATGGAAAGATTGATGAGATGCATGCTTACACTGTTTCGCTTGAGGCTAAGTTGAAAGAGCCTATTCCCACTTTTTGCTCTACTTGTGAATTGCATGCGGTTAAGAATTTGGAGCTTGCGCATTATGTTGATCGCTTGCAGGATGAGAATGATGAGCTGAGGAAATGTATGAGCTGGTTGTCGGGTCAGGAGCCTCAGCTTGGTATCATGATAGCGGCTTTCAAACGCTATGATGGTCAGGCACTTGGGGTTGACAAGCTTGGAGAAAACAGTGGTGAGGGAGTTGAGAGAGTTAGAGAGATCCCTATCCCACCACTAAACAGACACAAGAACAAGTTTGAGCCCAAGCCTAATCATCTCAGAAACAAACTTGACACTACTCCAGATCCACCCATATTTCCTCGCCCAACAAGTGATTTCCAAAGACCAGTGAAGTTTGTGAGCTCCAAGGAGAGTGAGATTGGAGAGAAGAAGGGTGAGAGGGCAAGTGAGGAGAAACCGAGTGAGCAACCCCAACCAAAACCAAAGCCAAAACCAATCCGGTTTCATTGTGACTATTGCGGGACAGATGGTCACAAAGGGGAGTTTTGCTTCAAGAAGAAGCGAGAGGAGAGAATGGCAAAGGAGTGGGCAAACAAGGACAGGTACAACCCATCTCATGGTGTGCCTGAGTCTCGTATGCCACTGCCTAGGGTTAAGGCCATTGTTCGCACAGTTCCGGCTTGGGGAGAAAAGAGTGCTTTGGGTGGAAGGAACCCTGCTGGAGGAGTTAAACCGGCCAGACCGGTTTGGAAATCGGTCAGACCAGTTTGGACTGATCGGACAGCAAAACCGGTCAGACCGGTTCCAGAATCAGTCAGACCGGTTTGGAGACAGCAGGGTGACCAGTCTGGTTTTCGTGCTCGTGAGGATGCTCGGTTTGGTTCTGGTGGTCGTGGTTCTGGTGGTTGGTCCGGAAAGTTTGCAGGTGGTCAGTTTGCTAGGCGTTCTCCACCTCGTGCTCAATACGAGGGTGGGAGGAGTCGTAGCTTTGAGATGGAGAGGAGGAACAGTCCACGGTTATCCTTTCGTGGCTTTCGTTCTCCTCCAGCTAGGGAGGGTTGGTTCCCTCGTAGTGGTTACCGTGGTGGTGTTCGTAGTGGTAGCTTTGATAGGCGTGATGATATGGTTTGTGCTAACCCCACTTTGGAGCAAATGGCTCGGCCCTGGTTTTACTCTTTTGGTACTAACCCCAGTGCTGAGTCGTTTGTTCACTCACGTGCTCGTTTTTGAATTTCAAGTGGGAGACTTGAGGAACGTTTGGTTGATTGACTCCGGTTGCTCGAGGCATATGACCGGAGACAAGGGGTGGTTCTCAAGTCTCGTCCCGGTGGTGTCCAAGACATACATCACCTTTGGGGACAATGGCCGAGGGCGTGTGCTATCAGAAGGTGAGATCAAGGTAAGTGACAAGGTCACTCTCAGGCGTGTTGCTCTTGTTCAATCGCTCGGGTTCAATTTGCTTTCCGTGTCCCAGCTTTTGGATGAGGGCTTTGAGGTGTTGTTTCGGCCTGGTGGTTCTCGGATTTTAGATTCTCGAGGGGACCTTGTTTGCATGGTCGTTCCCGAGGGTCCAGTGTTCCGAGCTGATTTCTCTCAGTCTTCTAGTGTGGAGCGTTGCTTTTTGGCTGGTTCTTCGAGTGAGTTGTGGAAGTGGCATAGGAAGTTGGGTCACTTGAGCTTTGACCTTTTGTCTCGCTTGAGTAAACTCAATTTGGTCCGAGGATTGCCACGGTTGAGGTTTGAGAAAGAGTTGGTTTGTGCGCCGTGTAGGCATGCCAAGATGGTAGCCTCTTCTCACCCGCCTCTCACTGATGTGATGACTGAGCGTCCATGCGAGTTGCTCCATATGGACCTTGTTGGCCCAGCTCGTGTGCGATCTGCAGGTGGGAAGTGGTATGTCCTTGTTGTGGTGGACGACTACTCTCGGTATGCGTGGGTGTTCTTTCTTGAGGAGAAAGGGGAGACATTTCGTTTTGTTAGAGATCTTGTCTTGAGGTTAAGAAACGAGAGGCACGGAGATGCCATACGAGCGATCCGCAGTGACAATGGCTCGGAATTCAAAAACTCTCGCTTCGTAACCTTTTGCCATGACTTGGGTCTTGAACACCAGTTTTCGAGTCCGTATACGCCTCCCCAGAATGGCGTGGTGGAAAGGAAAAACAGGACCTTGTGCGAGATGGCTCGGACGATGCTCGACGAGCATAGGACTCCGAGAAGGTTCTGGGCTGAGGCGGTCAATACCGCGTGCTATGTATCGAACAGGATCTACCTCAGGGTTCACAAGAAGAAAACCTATTACGAGTTGATGCACGGTCGCACACCCAAGGTGAGTCACTTCCATGTCTTTGGTTGTAAATGTTTCATTCTGAAGAAAGGGAAGAAGTTGGACAAGTTTGAGGCTAGGTCTGTCGATGGCATTTTCTTTGGTTACGCATCTCATTCTAGAGCATTTCGTGTGCTCAATCTTGAAACTAACCAAATTGTGGAGACTTGCGAGGTGACCTTCGATGAGACACAGCCACGTAGTCAGCTTGTTTTTGAGTGTGCAGGTGGCGACGAACTTGGTGAGGAGATCTTTCAGGAGGAGGAGCATGAACATGGAGATGATGAAGATGGCGGTGTGGTGCTCGCGGCTGAACATGTACCTACTACTTCGACGACGATCGAGAATGGGCCCTCTCCCACACCTACAACGACAAACCCAGATCAAGGCGAAGCTGCTGTTGAGGGGGAGGTAGCATCAAGGCGAGAACCTCCCCGGCGAGTGCAAGTGGATCATCCAGCTTCGAGAATCATCGGCGACATGAATGAATGTACTACACGGTCGAGGGTTCGGAACAATTCTCATTTCGCTCATGCTGCTTTTGTTGCCACTTTTGAGCCCAAGGACATTGGACACACGCTATCTGATCACAATTCGGTTAACTCGATGCATGAGGAGTTGCAGAATTTTGAGAGGAACCAAGTTTGGGAATTGGTTGACCCTCCCCCAGGGTGTAAGCCGATTGGGACAAAATGGGTGTGGAAGAACAAAGAGGGAGAGAAAGGAGAAGTGGTGAGGAACAAGCAAAGAGGGAGAGAAAGGAGAAGTGGTGAGGAACAAGTCAAGACTTGTTGCTCAGGGGTACTCACAGAAAGAAGGGATCGACTACGAGGAGACCTTTGCTCCCGTAGCTCGTTTGGAGGCGATCAGGATCCTTCTAGCCTTTTCCGTGGCTTAAGGATTCAAGTTGTACCAGATGGATGTTAAGAGTGCTTTCCTAAATGGTGTTTTGGAGGAAGTAGTGTATGTGATGCAACCACCGGGGTTTGAGAGTGAGAAGTACCCCCACCGGGTGTACAAGTTGAGGAAGGCGCTGTATGGGTTGAAGCAGGCGCCTAGAGCTTGGTACGGTAGGTTGAGGGGGTTCCTGTTTGAGAGAGGGTTTGAGATGGGGAAGGTCGATCAGACCTTGTTTCTCCTCAGGCAGGGCAGAGATATCCTGATTGTGCAGGTATACGTGGATGATATTGTCTTTGGTGGCTCGTCTAACTCTCTTGTTGCAAGGTTTGCAGAAGACATGAGCAGGGAATTTGAGATGAGCATGATGGGTGAGTTGTAGTTCTTCCTCGAGCTACAGATCAAGCAATCAAAGGAAGGAACATTTGTGCACCAAGCTAAGTACACCAAGGACATTGTGAGGAAGTTCAAGATGGAGGACTCGAAGGCCATAGCGACGCCTATGAGTACGACTACAGCTCTTGATGCGGACGAGGAAGGTGAACACGTGGACCAGAAGGAGTATCGGAGCATGATCGGGTCACTCCTACTTGACGGCGATGATGCCGGACATCCAATTCTCGGTATGTCTGTGCGCTCGTTTTCAAGCGTCTCCGAGGACTTCGCATCGGCAAGCAGTCAAGCGCATATTCAGGTATTTGCGACATACTCCCGACTTTGGCCTTTGGTACTCCGCGTCTTCTTCTTTGGCTCTTCATGGATTTTCAGACGCGGATTTTGCTGGGTGTCAGTTGGATAGGAAGTCCACTTCTGGGACTTGCCAGTTCTTGGGTTCTTCTTTGGTGTCTTGGTCTTCCCGCAAACAGTTGAGTGTTGCTCAATCCACTACCGAGGCAGAGTATGTGGCCGCAGCTAGTTGTTGCTCTCAGCTCCTTTGGATCACATACACCATGAGTGACTTTGGTGAGGAGTATACCTATGTCCCACTTCAATGTGATAGCACAAGTGCCATAAGCGTTGCAAAGAACCCAGTACTCCATTCCAAAACCAAGCACATAGAAGTGAGGTATCATTTCCTGAGAGACAACGTAGAGAAAGGAAAAATTGCTTTGATCCATGTACCCACACATGACCAGCTAGCCAATATTTTCACCAAACCCCTAGATCAGGCAACTTTCACTCGTTTGCGGGGGGAGCTTGGTGTGTGTTTGATTTCTTGAGTTGGTGTGTGGGAGCTCCTTTGTAGCATATGTATAGCTTTCGTTTGTGCATTTCTTGCATTTGGCATGGCATATGTAACATGATGTATAGGCATCTTTGTATCTTAGGTTGCTTGCATTTTGTATCATATGCATTGTGTAGGAAAAGCTTCTCCTATATACATTATTCACCATGCTATGCTATATATGATCTTGTCAGCTAGTTTGGTATGATATGGCTTAGTGTGGCTTAGCTCTTGATGATCTTGATCTATGTCCATGGTTGATAGCTATGTTTTTGAAAAACGTCATATGTATGCTCTCTTGTGAGTAAATGCCTTTATATGATCTTGACATGTTATTGTGGCTTGGCTATGCTTAATTTGTGGTTGGATAGCTTATTTTGATCATATGGGGCCAAAGGCTCATTTGCCATCATGAATGTTTAGCCCCCATGCTTCATCTTGTGGAGGGGCATAAGTTCCTTTTTGTCGCAAAGACTTTTCATGTACCAATTCAAATCTGAAAATGAAATGTAAATTGCTTGGAAAATGTGCTCCCATGTCATATATGCTTAATTTACTTGCTTTTGGGTGCTAAACCGTTGCATGTTGCTTACCAATGAGAAGTCTCATATTTAGAAGTAAGCACATGGCTCGGTGGCTTTGACATGACATGAGGTGCTTGTGGGTGTTTATGATGGTCTTATGCTTAGAATGGTTGTCCTAGCATGAAGTTTGTGTGGTTTTGCCATTTTGACATGTTTTGCTCATGTTTAGGACTTTGCTCATGAGAGGGAATTTTTTCGCAAAAGTGTTCAATTCTCTCTTAGCTTTATCCAATGGCTGTGAAACTTGGTGATCTTGTAGTTGATGTTCATACGATGCTGTAGAGTATCTAGCTTGCTCATTTGATCATGTGTAGCATCGTGTGATGAATTTTGTCTATTTGAGAAGCTCTAGTTGCATCTTTTCCAAATTTGAGCCTTGATTCATGCATTGGCAACAAGGGGGAGAAAGAATGGCTGAGAAAAGTTGCATTGCATCCATAGAACCTATCCCAACAGTCAAGGGGGAGCTTGTGCATTTCTTTTGCATTTTTGGCTTTTGGGGGTGTGATCTGCTGAGTTAAATCGGTCTGACCGGTTTTGGGAACTGGCCTGACCGGTTTGGTGGAACCGGCCTGACCGGTTTGGGTAACCGGTCTGACCGGTTTGTGCCCAGTGTTGGCACATGTTCAGGGGGAGCTCTTGTATGCTTTGGTGGTTTGTGCTCTTTGCTTGAGCTTGTCTTTGACTCGGTTGTGTCGAGCCGTTGCCCTTGCCTAAGGGGACCGAGTCTTTCCTCTTTCAAGTGATCTTGCTCTTTGCCTTTGTTTGGTTTTCGATCGCTTGTTTGAGTTTCTTTTAGTCGTCTCTTTTCTTTTCCTTTTCTCTTTGTTTACCAAAAGTGTGTGTTGTCAATGCACTCATCAAGAGGGAGATTGAGGACCATGTGTGGTTCGAGGACCGGTGGATGGTCGCTTCCTGGTGTGATGAGTGATTGACAACGTTGTGTGGACTGATTCTTGGCTAAGTATTGCAGGTGCAGGTTGCGGCTTGACTAGTGTTGGTGCAGGTGAAGAACAAGCGCGAAAGGTCGTCGTCGGTGAGGCCTCTAGGTGTGGAGAAGACAAGTAGGCTTGGTTCGAGGGACCCGGTGGCCAGCGGGGTCAAGTGCGGGCCGCATGGTGGCATGAACAGCAGGATGAAGTCGGTGGACGGTTTCTTAGTTGAGCCTTAAAACCAAGGTCGAGCCGGGACTTCGTGGGAGCCGAGTCATGAGTGGTGATTGGCGGAGGCTACATCAAGTTCGCGGGGTATGCGGTGGTTCACCAGAAAACCACCGGGTTACTCGGCTGAGCCACAAAGCCAAGGCCGAAGACCGGGCGTGGCTGTCAGGCCAAAACCGGCCTGACCGGTTTGGGAAATCGGTATGACCGGTTTGGGGTCGCAGGGCGCCGGAAGCTTCAAAGCGGAGGACACACGTCGGGATCGCAGGGCTTGCGTCGAGGCTAAGCGAAGTGCGGTCGCCGGGCATTCGTCCGATAGTGCTACGAAGACAAATTCCCAAAGTGCCCTTGGTGGGTGTGTATCCTAGTTTAGGCTTTAGGGGTATTTTAGTCTTTCGGCTTGCCTCCATATAACCCAAGTGGTGAGAGGATGGCAGCCATCTCTTGGAACCCTAGCTCATTTGGTTTTCCTATTTTCTCTTCATATTTTCCTTGGGATTTTCGTAGGACTAGCTTGAGAGCTTCATGGTGAGATCTTGTGAGAGGGAAGGATGATCGGGCGGCAAGCTAGACCTTGTATGAACCTCTTTGGTATGTATAGATGATTCGGCGTGGTTCCTCAAGGCTTGATTGTGTTCTTCCCGTTTTTCCTTTTTGGTGATTTTCGGAGCCTTTTCTTGGATTTTCCGTGGGGAAGTTTTGGGGGCGTTTCTTTGAGGGATTCTTGTTGGATGTCACGTATGAGGACCTTGTGCCTCTTTGCTTGGTGATCTTGCTCCAACAAACCCTCCGAAACGTCTTCAATTTGGTGGTTTTCGGTGGAATCCATGGGAAGGTGCTCTTGAGGGTTGACTTTCGATTCCTCTGGATTGAGTGGGTTTTGGGGACCGAGCTTCTAGCCAAAGGTAGCCCACGAGGTACCCCAGCTATCCCCAAAGTCTCACTTGAATCCGTGGAACGAACCGGGAGATTGATCGAGGTGAAGGCTATGTTTTTCCCGCGGGCTGAGTTCTTCCCGACTGTCCAGGCAAAACCGGCCTGACCAGTTTCCCAAACCGGTCTAACCGGTTTAGCCCCAGTGGGCTGTCGTGAGGATTTTGAGCAGGAGAGCCTTGTTCTGGCTATGGCTTTTCTTGTTCAAAGGTGGAGAGGTTCTTGAGGTGTTTTGGGGCAGTTTTGGCCTCGAAGGCCTTTTGGGGATTTCCTGGACAAAACCAGCCTGACCAGTTTGCCAAACCGACCTGACCGGTTTCCCCTGCCTGTGAGAGGCTAAGTCCCAGAGAATCGGTCTGACCGGTTTCAGAAACCGGCCTAACCGGTTTTGGTTGCTAGCAGCAGTTTCGAGTTGTTTTCCGCTGCATGTTTCGAGTGGCTGTTGGTTGGATCTTGCTCCTAGGTTCAGTAGCACTCCAGTGGCTACGTGGACTTGGCAAGAGAAGCTTGCGGAGGTGTCCGAGTGAAATTGGGTTCATAGGCCGAATTCTTGAGTAGAATTTTTATCGGCTCCCATTCACTCCCCCCTCTCTGGTTCGCCGTTATGGTCCTTCAAGACTCTTGTACAGAATCTGACCTCTGGATGTATGGAAGCATTCGGCGTCCCGGTGATCGCCTAGTCCTCTATGATTTTCGTGTCATTTTTGGGACTATTTTTGGGGAGTTTTGTTCTTTGCTCGATTCGTGATTTTGGGGGCGTTTCTTCACGGATTTCTTTGAGAGGATCATGGGTGGATGCCTTACGCATGTTTGTGTGTGATCTTGACCCCTCAAATGCCGTGGAAAGCCTTCGATTCGTGAGTTTTTTGCCGGAGTTTGTGTTCTTGGTGGAGTTCGTGTGATCCGCGATTCCCGGCGATTTGGTGGCTTAGAGGATGAGATTTTTGGGGCATAGCTTCCTCTTGTGTTGCTTATCATCTCCCCCAAATCTTGTCTCATGAGCTTTTGGCGTTTGGGAGATCCGGTGATGGATTGGGAGAGTTGACTTCGCGAGCTCGAGCTCGAGCAGCTCTGTCCGGGGCTGGCAGATAGTCCGCGAGGAGCCCGCGGACAGTCCGCGCGTCCAGGAGTTCATCGCGTGTTCTTCGTGTTCTTGCATGTCTTCGTTTCGATCCTTTTTAGCCCTAGGGTTTCGTTGCAAGAGGTTTGCAGACAGTCCGCGTGTTGATCACGGACGGTCCGTTTGGGAAGTTTTGTCTGGGGTTGTTGTCAAGGGTTTCCAGCGAGCTGGGCTGACGGTCCGCGCTGCCCTCACGGACAGTCCGCGACACTGGCGGACGGTCCGCAAGGCCTAGCCGGACAGTTCGTATTTCCAGGTTTGTCTCTGGTAGCTCTGGTGTTCATTTCAGACAGTCCGCGCAGCACCTGCGGACAGTCCGCCGTACCCTAGCGGACGGTCCGCCCGTACTGCACGGACAGTCTGCTCCTGGCGTTTCCAGATTGTGCCAAGTGCTTTGATTCTTGTCTAGTTGCTTCCACTCTTTGCTCCTAGGCTTGTTGGTTGATCTTCTAGGCTTGTGTGTGCCTTGTTTGGAGCTTCCTTTGTGTGCGTGAGCGTTTGGAGTGGCAATCGGGGTATAGGCCGAGTTCGACCTAAGGGAAGAATTTTTATCGGCTCCAATTCACAACCCCCCTCTCTGGTCACTCGATTCAGTCCTTCATATCTCTTATGCTCGCTTTATACCTTTGGATATCATGTCTCACCTTGATCCTTTCTCCTTCACTCGAGGACGAGCAAAGGTCAAGTATTGGGGTGTTGTTGACGGCTGTTAAGTACCACTTTTATGTCGTCAACTCCTGCATAAATTAAATTGAATGTGATCATCAACACTAGAATAAGGCTTTCTACTGACAGTTTGCACAAGTGTTGGTGTTTCTAGCTTTTGTTGCTGGACACACCGAAATACGTATAAAAGGGTACAGTTGAGAGCAAGTGAAGCAATGACATATATAGGACATCATCCATAATAGTCTCAAATGCCCATTTGGACCGCACCATTGCGACGGGCTCATCGAGATGATCAAAATGGATATATTACTGTGACAGAACCGTCCAAATTAATTCCCATTTAACACACATAACTCATCCACTTGGTCATTATGCATTAAAGAAGAGTTAACTTGTCGATATCCACCGGGTCAAGCCCGGTAAATCACTTACAACAAAGGATCGAAAGATTGTACATCAAAACTCACACGAAGGCGAGTCCAGAGATAAACAAGTCTTCATTTATTACATCATGCCCAACATAGGTTCATTATTACAAACCAAGTCTTTTACATAAAGTAAATAGTTCAGAGTTCGAAACACAGCGGAAATAAACTACTAACGAGGTAGGTAACATCACTAGAGGCCATTAGTGACGCCACTAAGTATTGTCCTCCTCCCACTCAACTTCCCAACCGGGTGGGAGAGAACCAGGCCACGGAAACCCATCATCATTCACATCATTACCTGAAAACATCAACAAAGCAAGGCTGAGTATACTAATACTCAGCAAGACTTAACCGTCGGGTGATGAGAACATCACCAACTCTGTAGACATGCAAAGCTTTATGGCTAGTGGGTATTCTTTTGTTGAAAAGCAACAAAGAGTATGTCCTTACTTTCAAGTTTTAGCTCAAGATTCTAGTTGATTATCCATTACTAGATAAGCAACTATTGCAAACATAAGTTGTGCAAACAATTAAACATACAACAGTATTACTTCTCAATTCCATCATTAAGGGACATAGAGTGCATGGTTAAGCACTCTCGGGTAACCGTGAGAGGCCGATGATCGATAGATTAGTAACCTTGCAAGGTGGACCTAAACACACGGGACAATGCATACCCCATCACAACGACCACGGCCCCTACAGGGCGGGGTACGCACCAACCAGGCGGTTCCCAATCTTCCTCGGTTCAGGATCAGAGCCCACAGTCCCTGGTACAAGTTGGTCAGGTCACGGACTCACATGCCGCCCGAATCCACACATGCACCACTGTCTAGAACCTGGGGACTACTCCCGAGATTAGTGGTCGAGAGTTCCCTTACCGGTTCAAAAAGGTACTAGGTTTACCGGTCCCACTGCCGACAAATGCTTAGTACATTCAAACGCTTAACCACAGACCTACTGGCCGGAGCCGGTCCCATGCTCTTACCACATGAGCAGGTAGGTTCAACAATCTTATGATTCCAACATAAGACACCTATAACTCGCGAGTGACAAACATCACTCAACTTCTACGGGGTCCTTAGAGCATGGCAACTAGCGACCAAGCATACTAGTGATTGAACATAAGAACCTAGGATCATGCATCTAGGGTTTCAATACAACTCCTAAAACTTAAATGCACAATCATAATAAGGATAGTTGCATAAGTTAAAAACATAGGTTATGCTCCGGGGCTTGCCTTCACTAGCACAGTCAGTGGGAAATTCCTCCGAAGCTGAGTTCGGGTCTTGCTGCACTTCCACGGTGTTCACTTCTCCCTCAGCTGGTTCTCCTTCAACGTCCAACACCAGCTCGTAGTTCCCGTCCGGAAGTTCTACACGATATGCATATGCATGACTTTAATTATTCAAGTCTAGGGAGTGAAGTGTTTCTGAAATTTCAGAGATAAACATGGGTGTATTGTAGGCCACATTCACCTGCATAAGATTTTATTCAACTTTTCTTTACACTAGGAAAAGTGGGTGTGTAGGTGAAGGTTATTATTCTTATTTGTTGGTGATTGTGTGCACATCTAAATTATTTAATTTATTTTACTTCACCAAAGTAATGGTGCTGTGTAAGGTGTATTTTGGTGAAGCTTTGTTATTTGAAATTAAATTACACCAAAAGTATTATTGGTTAATCTTTTTATTTCACTTATAAAGCTTGGATTACTTAAGAAATTATTTCTGAATGTTTCACACACCAATAAACAGAGATAAAAATCACACCAGCACAAGACATACTGTCTAGGCTACTGACCAAAAATTACTTTAAAACAAGCTATAGATTGCACATGAAAAAACTAGGAAGCACTAGCTAGCATAAATTTAATCATTTTATACAGAGAGATCTATATACAATCTAGGATCAAGATTTCACACAGATCAATATCATGAGATATCTGAGCTAGTCAAAAATTACCAGGGTCAGAAACATACTATAACATGCTTGATCAAAATAGCTCATATTTAAGCCATAAATTAATTTGAACTATCTAAACATGTCAAAAGCTATTCATCTATTTATCATGGTTGTATCTAGTCATACTTAGGCTACTGCAAAAAGATCAACCCTATTTTTTGAAACAGAATTTAAATACTAAACAGAAACATAACTGCTGCCTTATATCAAAATAAATTCATATCTACAAAACTATAACAGATCTATGTGCCATTTTCTACACAGGAACAAGAATGGCCATAATAGAAACATATCCAAAATTCACATTCAGATCAGCTAAAGATTTCAAATTATTTCAAATCTAGCCAAACTGATCATTTCAAAATTATTCAAAACCTAGAAAGAAATTTAAAAACTTCCTTTCTAGAAAAGTTGCTTCTGTTCATATGGATTACAGAACAGTTGAGTTTGTATTTTTCTGATTTTTATTCGATTTGTTATGAATTTTCTAACACACTGGGTATTTAAACAAAACTTGAAGAATCTTTTTCTATTTAGCCCCCTAGATATTTGCACAGCAGACCCTAGAAAGAAATTGATCTTCACAGATCGGCCCTTGGCGGCGCAGGGGCTCTCGCCGGTGGCGAGGGGCTGCCGGACTTGGCCGTGTGAGTGGCGGGGCGTGTGTGTGTGCTCACCCTAAGTCGACTGGTGGTGGCAGCTCGGTTGGGGAAGACTCCGGCGATGGCCGGCGGCGAGGTCGGGGCAGAGCAGCCACTGCGGCCGCAATGCCGGTGAACTTGCAGCTTCTCCGGCTGATGTGCGTCCTCGGGGAGCTTCACTGGGTCACAGGGGATGAGCAGGTGCCATGGATGGTCGACGGGAAGGGGCAGAGGGTTGAGCTCGTCGTGGGGGCAACAATGGCGGGCGGCGAAGCAGGGGATTCCCGCGCGAGCGCGCCTGGGCTTCTCTTTTATACACGGGCGCAGGCACAGGGGTGTGATGAGCTACCCGAGCTGCATGGACGCCACCTCGCGGGCCAGCTGGCCAGGGGCTCACGGGCGCGGCGCCATGGCGGCACGGCGGAGCGGCGCGTGCACGGCTAGTCGGCGTAGGGCGCTCGAGTGCCCGGGGCAGGTGAGGTTCGGCGATAGGAGGATGTGGACAAGCGCACTGCGACGGGTCTTGGCTGGCTAACATCACAGGCGAGGTGTGGCTGCGCGGTGACGCTGGCGGCGGCACGTGTCGACGGGCTTCACGGCGAGCCGACAGCGCGGACGCCTCAGGGGCTTGCCAGCTGTCTAGGTGCTCCACGTCGGACTAATCAGTCACGGGGGTCAGGTGGGGCCCACTGGCGCCGGCGTACGGGTGGGCATGCACATGATGGCGCAGACGCCGGGGCGCGGCGCACGGCGCGACGGCGACGCGAGAGCGCGCGCCTTGGCGCTCGGGGTTCAAATCCAGTTCGGCTTAGGGATATTTGACCGGCTCAAACAATTCAAATTTGAATACAAGTTCAAAATCGACCAATGTAGAAGTTGTGGATGAGGTATAGCACTAGAACTTCTGCAAAGGTTGACTAGTGAATGGATCAAAGGATTGGGCAGAAAACTTGCTTGAAATCAGGATTTTTCTCGACGCCGGCAACAGTGCCTTCTGCACTTCAAACCGATTTTTGAAGCATTTCCACTCAAAATTTGAAATACCACTAATTAGATGAAATGTATCCCATTAAATTCTGAGCAACTTTTAGTTTGGCAGAATTTTCAGTACTTAAGAAAAATTTTGAGATCTATTTGAGACATCAACACAAGGTCATAAGAACATAGGGTTTTGACCCCTTTGACTAGGTTTGACCAAGGTGATTAGGGTTTATCTCTAGGAGTTGACCATGATTAGCAACATGAACACATGATTAAGAACATAAACATCAGGGATGTTACAACCTACCCCCCTTAAACAGAATCTCGTCCCGAGATTCGAAAATCAAAGACAAAGGTAGGGTCAAGGTCTTACGATTTTGAGCTTGTAGAAAACCAGGGTAGTTGGTATTTAGGTAGTGTTCCGTTTCCCACGTAGCTTCCTCCTCAGAATGGTGACTCCATTGTATCTTGTACATTGTCACTGACTTTCTCCGAGTTTTTCTTTCCTTTCTATCAAGTATTCTCATAGGGTGTTCCACAACTGACAGATCGGGTTTGATCCACGCATTCGCTTCATTTATAACCCTTTTCTCCGGCTTATGGACACATCTTCTTAATTGAGACACATGAAACACATTGTGGACAGTAGCAAGTCGATCCATAAGACGGATGTGATAAGCAATCGGTCCACATGTCTCAATGATCTCATAGGGTCCTATATATCGCGAAGCCAGTTTTCCTTTTACACCAAATCTCCGCACTCCTTTGGTGGGTGAAACTTTCAAATATACTTTTTCACCAACTTGGTATTCTCTAAGTGCTTTCCCTTCATCATGATAACTCTTTTGCCTCATCTGTGCGGCTTTCAAGTTTTCACGTATCACTTCTACTTTTTCTTCGGCTTCCTTGACTAAGGCAGGGCCAAAGAATTTCCTTTCTCCCGTCTGGGACCAATTCAACGGTGTGCGACACCTCCGTCCATAAAGAGCTTCGAATGGTGACATTTTCAAACTAGCTTGGTAGCTGTTATTATAAGAGAACTCAGCCAAGGCTAGACATGAATCCCAATTCTTGTTGAAATGGATAATGCAAGCCCTCAACATGTCTTCTAGGACTTGATTAACCCTCTCAGTCTGACCATCCGTTTGAGGATGATAAGCAGAACTGTGAATTAATTTAGTTCCCATGGAGTCATGCAGGTGTTGCCAAAATCTTGCCATGAATTGAGAGCCTCTATCAGAAATGATAGTCCTAGGAACTCCGTGTAATCTCACGATGCGCTCAAAATAAATTTCTGCATATTGTTTGGCTGAATATGAGGTGTGTACTAGAATAAAATGTGCGGTCTTTGTGAGTCTATCCACAATAACCCACACCGAGTCATGGTGCTTAGAGGTAAGGGGTAAGCCTACGATGAAATCCATACTTATGTCATCCCATTTCCAGGAAGGTATGGGCAAAGGTTGAAGAGTACCCGCTGTTTTCAAATGACTCGCTTTGATTCTCGCACAAGTGTCACATTCTGAGACATATTTGGCTATGTCCACCTTCATGTTGGACCACCAAAAATTTTCCTTTAAGTCTTGGTACATCTTACTACTTCCAGGATGAATTGAGAATTTGGAAAGATGTGCCTCATCCATAATCTCTTTGCGAAGATCAGGATTCTCTGGAACAACAAGACATTGTTCAAACCAGATTGTCCCATTAGGATCTTGGCGAAAGCAACTGACTTTGGGATTATTTTCGGACAATTTCTGCTTAATGGTTTTGATTCCCTCATCACTAGATTGAGCCGTGATGATTTTATCCCACAAGGTGGATTCAATGGATATAGCATTTATCATGCCTTGGGGAACCATTTCCAAATGAAGTTTACTCAACTCGCTGCATAAGGTATCATTATATGCTTCCACGGATAAGTAGTTGTAGTGAGCCTTGCGGCTAAGAGCATCTGCAACAACATTTGCTTTGCCAGGGTGATAATGTACCTTTAAATCATAATCTTTAATAAGCTCCAACCATCTCTGTTGTCACATGTTTAAATCAGCTTGGGTGAAGATATACTTGAGGCTTTTATGATCAGTGAATATATTGCATCGTGTTCCCATTAAGTAATGCCTCCAAATTTTGAGAGCATGAACAACTGCTGCTAATTCAAGATCATGAGTGGGATAATTCTGTCCATGGGGTCGAAGTGCTCGGGAAGCATATGCAATGACTCTATTTTCTTGCATGAGCACACAACCAAAACCCATACCTAAGGCATCACAATAAACCTCATATGGTTTAGAGTTGTCTGGTTGAGCCAAAACAGGTGCTGAAGTCAAGTGTTGATTAAGGGTGTGGAAGGCTTTCTCACACTTCTCATCCCACACAAACTTCACCCCTTTCTTCAACAGTTCAGTCATGGGTTTGGCAATTCTTGAAAAATCCGGAACGAATCGCCGATAGTAACCAGCTAACCCAAGAAAGCTTTGAATTTGATGAACGGACTTAGGTGGTTTCCAATCCATCACTTCTTCTACTTGGCTTGGATCTACTGAAATACCATCGCTAGAAATAGTGTGACCCAAGAATTTCACACTATCCAACGAAAACTCACATTTTGAGAATTTAGCATAAAGCTGGTGATCTCTCAAGCATTGTAGAACAATGCGATGGTGTTGAGCATGTTCCGCTTCATTCTTGGAATAGATTAAAATATCATCAATGAAGACCACCACAAACTTGTCTAGCTCGTTCATGAATATGGAATTCATGAGATACATGAAGTAGGCAGGTGCATTAGTCAACCCGAAGGACATGACTAAGTACTCATAGAGCCCATAGCGTGTGGAGAAAGAAGTTTTAGGGATGTCACAAGGTCGAATCTTTATCTGATGATAACCAGACCTAAGATCAATCTTGGAAAAGACCTTTGCTCCCGATAGCTGATCAAATAACACATCAATGCGGGGAAGGGGGTATTTATTTTTGATGGTCACCGCATTGAGAGGTCTGTAGTCCACACATAGCCTCAAACTGCCATCTTTCTTCTTAATGAAGAGAGCAGGGCATCCCCAAGGAGAAGAACTCGGGCGAATGAAACCCTTATCCAATAATTCCTGAAGCTGTGTTTTTAACTCAGCCAGTTCCTTGGGTGGCATTCGGTAGGCTCTTTTGGAGATAGGAGCCGTACCAGGTTGAAGTTCGATAACAAATTCAACATCGTGATCTGGTGGCATACCCGGCAGTTCATCAGGAAACACATCCGGGTACTCGCAGACCACTGGAATCTCCTCTACTGGTAAGGTTATGGCCACAAAAGCACAAGGATTGACTGACTCTCTATGGGGCAAGTAGAGCGTTGAAGCTCCTACGGCTGGTGAGTTGATTTCTATCCGCCTCTCGGTAATATCCAGGGTCACCTTATGTTGGGTCATCCAGTCCATTCCTAATATGACATCCATACCGTCTAGACCCAAGGTTATAAGATTGGTCTGGAACACCCTGCTACCCAGTTTCAAGGGTACTCCACGAACTATGGTATTTGTAAGGATTTTCCCCCCTGGTGTTGCAATCTGATAGTTGCTCTTAATTTGCAATACCTTTAAACCCGACTTAATTTGTGTTTGCTTGTTCATAAAACTATGTGTAGCACCAGAATCAAATAATATCTTAATAGGTTTGCCTTGGATAGAAAATGTACCCATCATAACTGCTGCTCCCTCAGGAATTCCCATCATGGTGGTGAAGTTGAGGCGACCCTACTTGACTTGCACGATCGACTTCTTTCCCTTCTCCTTGTTGTTCTGGTTTGATCCACGTCCTTGATTCTGCTGGTTGGACTGGTTTTGCTTCTTAGGGTGGGTGCATTCACTAGCATAGTGTCCTGGCTCTCCACAGTTGTAGCATTTGCCATCCCTAGGGTTGCGGTTTGGATGGAAAGCATTGGACTTGTAGTTCTGCTACTGGGAAGCAGAAGAATGGTAGTCTCCCCTCTGCTGATTCTGGGGAGGCTTTGCCACCCAACGTCCAGAATGTTGGTTCCCATTGGAACTCTGGGAAACCTTCTTCACTATGCGATACTTCCTATTGGGTGTGTTGTTAGAGTTGGAAGGGGCCTTTCTCTTCTTGTCATTCCTCACCTTCTTCGTAGCATCTTCTTGAGAAATGGCCAAGTTCACTATCTCATGATAGGTATTGGTCTTGATGGGGTTAAGCCTTTCATACAGCTTGGGATCCAGACCACGTCAGAAACGATCCATCTTCTTCTCATCGTTGTCCATATGATATCCCCCATACTGACACAGATTGTTGAATTTCTGTGCATACTGATACACAGAGTCAGAACCTTGTTTTAATGCCAGTAGTTCACCGATTTTCCGATCCACCATTCCCTGAGGAATGTGATGAGTCTTGAATGCCGTTTTGAACTCATCCCAGGTGATGGCATGTCCAGCAGGTTGTGTCATCTTGAAATGTTCCCACCAGATCAAGGCAGGACCACGGAGTTGCAGGGCTGCAAAGCTGGCCTTGCGCTCTTCCGAGCATGGAAAGGTGAGAGCATCAAACCTAGCCTCAATAGCACGAACCCAAGCATCTGCCTCTAGGAGTTCTTCGGCTTTGGTAAAGATCGGTGGCTTCAAAGCCGTGAAGTGCTCATTCTTGGCCACATTTTGTTGTCATCACGCTGAGGGACGCGTTGCTGATGGTTGTGCAGGATCTGGCGCATCATATCCTCTTGAGCACGCAGATATGCCTCCATAGGCGTCATGGGTGGTGGCGGTGGCGGTAGGTTGCTGCCACTGGCATCACTAAACCCGTGGGGAGTATTGCGAGTGTGACTAACCATCTGAAAAATCGTTGGAGCAGGGATTAGTCACATACTCATAATCTTGCTGATATAAGCATAAAAAAGAAGAACATGTCAAATAATTCCACTCAACAGCAGAATTTTTCAGAGGAGTCAACAACAATACGCTGAAGTATAAAATTCATAACTCCCAACTCGCTCAACGTATAATGCTGAAATTGGGTCACAAGGTGCATAATTTCGTGCTCTACAACATTGGTATTCAACTGAAACTCCAATTTTTATGTTAACATGTCCGAAAATTTCAGTTCTTGACTCTCTGTCCAGTCTGATTTTCAGAAAACCGAGGGTCACAAAAATATGCATAACTCTCAGTTCGTAAGGGTAAAGAGGCTGAAATTTTACGAGCATGTACGTCACGAAATTTCCAACAACCTTGATATTCATTGCATAAACCAAATTTGACCATAAGAAGGTTCAAATTACACATTACATAAGCTGCTGCAGAAAGTCTTACAACATTTAGGTCACACCACATTTTTACAACACCAGGTTACAACACATACCAAAGTCTTGGTTCACATACATAGTGGTTAACATGTAGCACACGCTACACAAGAGAAATACTCTGTCTACGTCAGCCTAACCTCCACGGACCAAAATTAGGCCACCCGTAAGAGTACGCACGCTACACTGACTACTAGCATCTAGAAGTCATCTAGGTTACCCACTGAGGAAACGCTCACAGCGGGCGAACCAATCTCCATAGGTGATGGCTGTGGCGACTCTCTCTCACTATCCACCATAGACTGAGCGTCATCCGGGTTGCCCTCCATGGCTCCTGGAACCGGTGGCTATGGCGGCTGTGGTGGCTGCTGCAACACGATGATCAGGCCATTAGCGGCCTCTAAGTCGTCGTCCATCAGCTCCAGCTGCTCCTACATCTGGGCCAGTGCCTATATGTGTTGTAGGCGCTCATCTCTTATCTGATCCATCTCCACTCGCATCTGCTCTCGCTGCTCCTGAAGTCCCACAATAGTCTGCACACGAGCAGCTAGCTGATCCACCCACTCTGACTCACAGTTCACCCAGTGAGCCACTCTCTCCTCTAGTGCGGTGATCCTCAGACACGCCTCTGCAAGGTCTCGCTCTAGCCCCATGTGGCTAACGGAGATAGAGCAAAGGTGGTGAGTGTGCACTCCCAACACTCCAGCGGTGTCGAGAGCTACAGAAGACGTGGCTGCGGTAGCCGTACTGCAAAGAGCCTGAAGACGGTACAGTGACTGCGCACACCGAGCCATCTCCTGTAGTACGTCAAGTGGGGTCCTGTCCATCAGAAGTGCGGCCATGTTCCCCATACGGCCCCTCCACGCGGGGTCCTCAGGGTCCACGGTCGGAAGTAGTCCCACTGGGGTCGACGACACCTCGAGAGGGTGCTGATCACCGAAGGTGTTCAACACACTCAAGGCGGCAACCTCAAGGGTCTCCATCAACTGAATACTCCTCACGTCCGTGCTCAGGTCCTTCCACTCGGGGTGAGTGGGGTGAAGCTGCACGGTAACACGAACACAACAACGAGGCACTCCAAGCTGCGTAGTCTCCAAAGCCTCGTACGTCGGAGGAGTGGTGTAGCCCGACGAGCGAAGAGTGTCCCACAAAATGCGGGGAAACCCCTTGATGTGCAGTCCATCGGTGCGGACCGTACCATCTGGTCGTACCTCCCAGAACACTTGTCCAGCCATCTACATCCACAAAACTCTCACTGATTAGCGTGAGTTGAGAAGATGACAGATTCTGTCCAGTGCATAAAAATGCATGTAACTACTTAGTGCTCAAATTTTACCAACTACTTAGTTACATTATTTAGCACAAGATTGGTATTCAAGAGCTGAGCTAAAAAGCATAGGAAGATGCTCAAAAAGACCGAAGTTCAGTTTGCTGTCTCCCAGGAAAAACAGCAAACAGACCGGCACCAAACTGAGCATAACTCCAGATTCTCTTGCTCAAAAATTCTGAAATTTTTACAGCAGTATCTTGACTAAGCTTGCCACAACTTTCCTATCTAACTTTTCTCCAGAAGGAGCTGTTTAGGGGGTCCAAAAATTCGGACCAGCAGAGTGACCCAACTTAGAACAGAGAAGACAACAAGATAGGGAAGGTTTGGATTAACTTTTGGTGAGGTGGTTTTTAACATGGATTTTTGGAATGATTTATATTTCGTTGATAGACTTAGCATGATGCAAAAACGTCCTAACCATTCTCACAAGGCAAGTCCATGCCTAAAATTCGAAGTTAATGCCGGTGGCTTGGCACAATATACGAATCTCCCTATAATAGCTAGTCGAATATCTATTCGATTCTCGCTCTTACGAATCGCGGTTAGTGTACCTGCTGAAAATGAACCTTCCATGCCAGCACGTCATGAAAGCATCCTCATACATTACTGTTCACTATAGAAATGGCACCCATGCGTTTAACGCTGCATGGACAGCGTCCAACCTGAGATACACTCCTTTTGAATGGAGGGTATCCCCCTTCACATGTTCGTAATGCGGAATCATGCACATGTATGGCAAAACGTGGCGACATCACAACCCATGATATATTCATGTGGAATAGAACATATCATCCTTCGCATGCTTTGCATACGGAAAGCACACGTATAAGACACATGGGCATCCAACCGAGAAGATATGATACGTTGAATAGATTGCCCTATCGACCCTCGCATACTCGTGATGCGGCATAACCACGTATGAGACACGTGGGTTAAGAATGTGCTGGTAGTTAGTTTAGATACACCATATATTACTAGCCACCTGAAAGAACCCGAAAATCCCGCGAGGGCCTCTCGGACTAGTTAATCCTTAGCGTTCCTGACGAATTTTTGGAAACACACCTTAATCTTGCAAGTTTTATTTCAAAAACATGTTATTAAGGGTGTATTAAGATCTCTAGTGTACAATCGAGCTCTGATGCCAGCTGTGACATAACCGTCCAAATTAATTCCCATTTAACACACATAACCCATCCACTTGGTCATTATGCATTAAAGAGGAGTTAATTTGTCGATATCCGCCGGGTCAAGCCCGGTAAATCACTTACAACAAAGGATCGAAAGATTGTACATCAAAACTCACACGAAGGCGAGTCCAGAGATAAACAAGTCTTCATTTATTACATCATGACCAACATACGTTCATTATTACAAACCAAGTCTTTTGCATAAAGTAAACATTTCAGAGTTCGAAACACAGCGGAAATAAACTACTAACGAGGTAGGTAACATCACTAGAGGCCATTAGTGATGCCACCAAGCACTGTCCTCCTCCCACTCAACTTCCCAACCGGGTGGGAGAGAACCAGGCCACGGAAACCCATCATCATTCACATCATTACCTAAAAACATCAACAAACCAAGGCTGAGTATACTAATACTCAGCAAGACTTAACCGTCATGTGATGAGAACATCACCAACTCTGTAGACATGCAAAGCTTTATGGCTAGTGGGTATTCTTTTGCTGAAAAGCAACAAAGAGTATGTCCTTACTTTCAAGTTTTAGCTCAAGATTCTAGTTGATTATCCATTACTAGGTAAGCAACTACTGCAAACATAAGTTGTGCAAACAATTAAACATACAACAGTATTACTTCTCAATTCCATCATAAGGGACATAGAGTGTATGGTTAAGCACTCTCGGGTAACGGTGAGAGGCCGACAATCGATCGATTAATAACCTTGCAAAGTGGACCTAAACACACGGGACAATGCATACCCCATCACAACGACAACAGCCCCTACAGGGCGGGGTACGCACCAACCAGGCGGTTCCCAATCTTCCTCGGTTCAGGATCAGAGCCCACAGTCCCTGGTACAAGTTGGTCAGGTCACGGACTCACATGCCGCCCGGATCCACACATGCACCACTTTCTAGAACCTGGGGACTACTCCCGAGATTAGTGGTAGAGAGTTCCCTTACCGGTTCAAAAAGGTACTAGGCTTACCAGACCCACTCCCGGCAAATGCTTAGTATGTTCAAATGCTTAACCACAGACCTAATGGCCGGAGCCGGTCCCATGCTCTTACCACATGAGCAGGTAGGTTCAACAATCTTATGATTCCAACATAAGACACCTATAACTCGCGAGTGACAAACATCACTCGACTTCTAGCGGGTCCTTAGAGCATGGCAACTAGTGACCTAGCATACTAGTGATTGAACATAGGAACCTAGGATCATGCATCTAGGGTTTCAATTCAACTCCTGAAACTTAAATGCACAATCATAATAAGGATAGTTGCATAAGTTAAAAACATAGGTTATGCTCCGGGGCTTGCCTTCACTAGCACAGTCAGTGGGAAATTCCTCCGAAGCTGAGTTCGGGTCTTGCTGCACTTCCACGGTGTTCACTTCTCCCTCAGCAGGTTCTCCTTCAGCGTCCAACACCAGCTCGTAGTTCCTGTCCGAAAGTTCTACTCGATATGCATATGCATGACTTTAATTATTCAAGTCTAGGGAGTGAATTGTTTCTGAAATTTCAGAGATAAACATGGGTGTATTGTAGGCCACATTCACCTGGATAAGATATTATTCAACTTTTCATTACACTAGGAAAAGTGGGTGTGTAGGTGAAGGTTATTTTTCTTATTTGATGGTGATTGTGTGCACTTCTAAATTTATTTTACTTCACCAAAGTAATGGTGCTGTGTAAGTTGTATTTTGGTGAAGCTTTATTATTTGAAATTAAATTACACCAAAAGTATTATTGGTTAATCTTTTTATTTCACTTATAAAGCTTGGATTACTTAGGAAATTATTTCTGAATGTTTCACACACCAATAAACAGAGATAAAAATCACACCAGCACAAGACATACTGTCTAGGCTACTGACCAAAAATTACTTTAAAACAAGCTATAGATTGCACATGAAAAAACTAGGAAGCACTAGCTAGCATAAATTTAATCATTTTATACAGAGAGATCTATATACAATCTAGGATCAAGATTTCACACAGATCAATATCATGAGATATCTGAGCTACTCAAAAATTACCAGGGTCAGAAACGTAATATAACATGCTTGATCAAAATAGCTCATATTTAGGCCATAAATTAATTTGAACTATCTAAACATGTCAAAAGCTATTCATCTATTTATCCTGGTTGCATCTAGTCATACTCAGGCTACTGCAAAAAGATCAACCCTATTTTCTGAAACAGAATTTAAGTACTAAACAGAAACATAACTGCTACCTTATATCAAAATAAATTCATATCTACAAAACTATAATAGATCTATGTGCCATTTTTCTACACAGGAACAAGAATGGCCATAATAGCAACATATCCAATATTCACATTCAGATCAGCTAAAGATTTCAAATTATTTCAAATCTAGCCAAACTGGTCATTTCAAAATTATTCAAAACCTAGAAAGAAATTTACAAACTTCCTTTCTAGAAAAGTTGCTTCTGTTCATATGGATTATAGAACTGTTGAGTTTGTATTTTTCTGATTTTTATTCGATTTGTTATGAATTTTCTAAGAAACTGGGTATTTAAACAAAACTTGAAGAATCTTTTTCTATTTAGCCCCCTAGATATTTGCACAACAGACCCTAGAACGAAATTGATCTTCACAGATCGGCCCTTGGCGGCGCAGGGGCTCTCGCCGGTGGCGAGGGGCTGCCGGACTTGGCTGTGTGAGCGGTGGGGTGTGTGTGTGCTCACCCTAGGTCGACTGGTGGCGGCAGCTCGGTCGGGGAAGACTCCGGCGATGGCCAGCGGCGAGGTCGGGGCAGAGCAGCCACTGCGGCAGTAATGCCGGCGAACATGCAGCTTCTCTGGCCGATGTGCATCCTCGGGGAGCTTCACTGGGTCACAGGGGATGTGTAGGTGCCATGGGTGGTTGACGGGAAGGGGCAGAGGGTGGAGCTCGTCGTGGGGGCAACAATGGCGGGCGGCGGAGTAGGGGATTCTCGCGCGACCGTGCCTGGGCTTCTCTTTTATACACAGGCGCAGGCACAGGGGTGGGATGAGCTGCCCGAGCTGCATGGACGCCACCTCTTGGGCTAGCTGGCCAGGGGCTCACGGGCGCGGCGCCATGGCGGCACGGCGGAGCGGCGCGTGCACGGCTAGTCGGTGTAGGGCGCTCGAGTGCCCTGGGCAGGCGAGGTTCGGCGACAGGAGGATGTCGACAAGCACACGGCGATGGGTCTTGGCTGGCCAGCTTCACAGGCGAGGCGTGGCTGCGCGGCGGCGCTGGCGGCGGCGCGTGTCGACGGGCTTCATGGCGAGCCGACGTCGCGGATGCCTCAGGGGCTTGCGAGCTGTCCAGGTGCTGCACGTCGGACTAATCAGTCACGGGGGTCAGGTGGGGCCCACTGGCGCCGGCATACGGGCGGGCGCACACGTGAAGGTGCAGACCTCGGGGTGCGGTGCACGGCGCGACGGCGACGCGAGAACGCACGCTCTGGCGCTCGGGGTTCAAATCCAGTTCGGGTTAGGGATGTTTGACCGGCTCAAACAATTCAAATTTGAATACAAGTTCAAAATCGACCAATGTAGAAGTTGTAGATGAGGTATAGCACTAGATCTTTTGCAAAGGTTGACCAGTGAATGGATCAAAGGATTGGGCCGAAAACTTGCTTGAAATCAGGATTTTTCTCGGCGCCGGCAATAGTGCCATCTGCACTTCAAACCAATTTTTGAAGCATTTCCACTCAAAATTTGAAATGCCACTAATTAGATGAAATGTGTCCCATTAAATTCTGAGTAACTTTTAGTTTGGCAGAATTTTCAGTACTTAAGAAAAATTTTGAGATCTATTTGAGACATCAAGACAAGGTCATCAGAACATAGGGTTTTGACCCCTTTGACTAGGTTTGACCAAGGTGATTAGGGTTTATCTCTAGGAGTTGAGCATGATTAGCAACATGAACAATTGATTAAGAACATAAACATCAGGGATGTTATAATTACTTGCCTACTTTGGAGGTTAGATGGAGAAGGTATTAAATGGACAAAATATATGAAGTGGGAGACATGTGGCAGGCACTGATTGGTGGGCTCGGCGGGCCCCACGCCAGCACAGCAGTGCGCCCAGGCAGCTGCACGGGATCCACCAGGAGCCGCCATGTGGCGTCGCCCTATTGGCCAGCATGCAGCGTAGCGGATCACATCCGCGTGCGGGGGAAGCCATGCACCAAGGCGACGTGGAGAGCTCCTGATGGCTGTCTCCCTCCGCACGCAGGAGCGCGGGGCGTGCGCGAGCCGCCTGCCCGGACGCGTGGCACCCGCAGAGTGGTGCTGCATGAGGCATGCGCGGGAGCGTGTGGGCGGGCGGAGGACCGCGACCCCGGCCAAGTGGCGCGACGCTGTTGGCCCGCGCTGGGTCAGTTGCATGGTTCCCGTGGTCCACAGGCTGGTTCTCCTCTGTTTCGCCCGGTTCTTGCACCCAGCGACCGGTTCGGCTCTGGTTCACGCCCCTAGGATCCGGTTCTTGCCCGGTTTTCACCTCCACCGCCTCAGGCTCCTTCCCCTGGAGGCTACAGTGCCTTGGGGTGCAAGTTTGCTGCTAGGTGGTGCACTGGGAAGGCTGGAAATAGGGGAAAATGGTGCTCAAACACCCCCAAGACAAGCCTACTCTTTGCCTATAAATACAAGGGGAAGGGGGTCATTTTAGACACACCACATCACCCAAGGATGTGAGCTTCCCTTCAAAGGAGAGGCCTCTCCTTGGTAGATTAGAGAACAAGAGAGTGAGAGAGGGATTTGTATCTCTATGGATGCTTCGTTCTTCAATTAGAGTAAAGTGAGTATTTTTCGTATTTTCTATTTAGACTAAAGTGTGAGTGATATGTTCTTGTGTTTTGGGCCTGTTCATCATTTAGAGGCGTGTGTTCTTCACGAACACGGCCCCTCGATCTAGTTGATTAGGTGCACTAGTTTGTATCCCGTTTGTATGACTTGTCTATTAGAATAAAGTGGAAATGCTTGCATGCTCTGATTAGAATAAAGTGTGTTCGTGATTTCTTTCTAATAGTTTATGCCTGGTTGCATGAGTAGACTTTTTCCTCTGCTAGTGCGTAGATCATGGGTTTATGCGTTCATCTGCTACAAGTCGTTCGTATACATTGGAAGAATAGTACGAGGTCGAGTGCTCTCCTGTATGCCTTTAGTATAAGCTAGTAGTACATATAGTGAGTGAGATCAGTTCTCTTCCGTGGTCGTAGTTCTATAAGTATAGAGTGCCATAGTTCGTTGGCTACGACAGTAATCACAGCGTAGACGTTGTGTCACGCTATCGGTTATCATTCGTTCGGCTTATCCCAAGGTTAGGTAGAGGCAGTCTAGGTGGTGGTGACAGCCCATCTGGCCCACGTTGATCCTCCGCAGCTGGATATAGTCAGAGCTCCGGTCCACATAGATCCACGTGCCGGAGTCGCCTGCTAAGTCAGGGCTAGCGGTACCCTAAGCCAAGTTCTATCTAGAGATCGACCTTTAATCTCATCTATAGTGCTATCTTTAGGAATCCTCTCTATCCTTGCTTCTTATCTGGGTGTGTCCTTGGACCGACTAGTAGAAGTTAGTGCACACACGTTCCCTTGGATTTGATACCCTTGGAATACTCTGAGGTGAAAGCTACAACGGTATCCATGCGCTTGCGGATTTATTTCGTGTGCTGCTAAAATACCCAAAAACCTTTCTGGCACCGTTACCGGGGAACAGTTGCTGTATCTATCTTCGTACCCAGTGGGCCTCGTATCTTTTCATTTTTCTTTATTCTGCCCTTACCCCTGTTACCCATGAGAGGTCATCCTTTCACGACCTCTCCACCTCAACTTACGAGTTCAATGATCCATCAACGTCTTCATCTAACCATGAACTCAACCCCGACCTTATAGACATGGTTCAAGATAGACCCTTCTTTGGAGCGATCAATGAAAATCCCTACATCCATATGAAAGAATTCGAGGATTTGTGTTCACGTTTGGCTATCCCAGACATGACATAGAAAATCATGAGGTGGAAGTTGTTTCCTTTCTCTCTAATGGGGAGAGCGGAACAATGGTACACTCACACTGTAGGGAGTGTGAACGGTAATTGGGAAGAGCTTCGGGATGACTTTTGTATCTCGTTCTCTCTCATGGAGAGGACGGAGCAATGGTACACTCGCATAGCCTCTCTCCCAATGGACATTCTCGAATTCGAGCAATTAGAGGAGGACTCTACACGTCCAGCATGGTCTAGGTTCTTACGCCTTTTGGCTTCTGACCTAGACTTATTCTCTCTTCCTGAAGATGTATCACTATACATCTTTTGCATGGGTTTAGACACAGATGCTGCCTTAGATCTCGACGACACCATCGGTGATTCATTTGTTTGCAAAACTCTAGGAGAAGTACCATATCCCCACTCGGGTGGGCCCATACGTATACGAATACATGTCATGAAGCCCCTCGTGTGGGACCCGGGGGGTATATCCCCCACAAAGATCCACATGTGAAGAATGTGGGGAGTACGGCCATGTCTAGAAAGATTGTCTGGAGGAAGCAAAGGTGCTCGACTACATGAGAAAAGGAGATTTGCCGAACTTCCGCTACGGGCAAGGTAAACCTCAATTTAATGAAAGTTCGTCTATTAAAAATATGGTGCCTCTTCGTATACAATTGAAGGACTTCATGGATGAGCAAGCAAAGATCAACAAGGACACTGTCACTAAGTTCAAGACTATGGATAAAATATTGGTGAACATCGATGGCAAGGTGACGGAGGTCGGGAGCTCCAACCATCAAGTGCTCAACATAATGAAGATATTGGAGACGCAAGTGGGACAACATGCTGGGTGCCTAACTGCTAATGAAGGAAGATTGTCGGGGCAGCCCCAAGGTCCCGAGACGGCGAAGGCTATTCAAACTCGCTCGGGAAAGGAGACGGAGGATCCCGAACTTCCAGCCGGAGCAAGGAAGCCTAAGCCAACCGTCGAAGCGGAAGATCACACTAAGGATAAGGTGACTACCATTCCGGAGATTGGTACCGAAGACCGGAATTCGAAATGCCAAGTGATGACACGAAGATGCCTACACTAAAGGCACACTACTTTCGAGGTAAAGTTGATAGTCATTTTGAAAAGTTTGTGGAAGCGGTGCGAATGTTAAGCATCAACATGCCGCTATTGGACGCTCTCCAAGTTCCTACATATTCTCGCTACTTCAAAGACATACTTGCGAACAAGTATGAGATGTCAACACTTGGGGCGGATCATGTCAAGATGTCCGAACAATGTAGTGCCGCCATCGCAAATCAAGGGCCCGAGAAGCAAAGAGACCCCGGATGTCCGACCATCCCATGTTCTATTGGCTCATTCACGTTCGAGAAGGCATTATGTGACCTTGGAGAAAGTCTGAGTGTCATGCCAAGATGTGTGTTAGAGAAGCTACGCCTACCACTTGAGCCTACGGGTATGTGCTTGGAGTTGGGCGACAACTCAATTTGCTATCCTGTGGGAATTGCCGAAGATGTGCCTGTGAAAGTTGGAGATCACTTCATCCCCGTTGATTTCGTGGTACTTGAGATGGGAGAAAGGGAGAGGCTGCCCGTCATCCTATGGAGGCCCTTCCTCAAGACCGTCAGGGCAATGGTCGACGTTGGCAAGGGAGAGATCAAGTTCGACGTCAATGGCACACGAAGCATATTCAAGTTTCGTCCACGTTTCGAGGTATGCAACATGATCAATGCTAAATATGTTCCACCTCATCGTCGTTTTAGAAAGGAAGAGCCAAAGAAGAAGGAGGAGCCCAAGAAGAAGGAAGTGAAGGTGATCAAAGAAGTCGTTGCATCTGTCAAGACCAAAGAACAAAAGCCGCCTGTGAAGACCAAAAAGATGACTAAGCTGGAGAATAAGCCCGTGCCCAAGATTGTGCGGAAGTGGGTACCCAAGATTGCAACGCCCGCAAAGAGCGTTGATCCGAAGTGAAGAAGAGAAGAATTCTAGCCATGGACTATAAACGAAGCTCTAGGCGGGAGGCAACCCGTTCGTCGAGTCAAGAATAAGCTACCGGGAGGACAACCCGATGAAGAATAAAGCTGCCGGGAGGGCAACCCGGATTATTTCTGATTTGAAGTAAGTTGGTCTTAGAATTTGCTACGCAAGACTTGGTATAAACTCTTAAGTGGTTGAACTTATTTTTGAGACATTTAATTTGCTCGGATATTTCATTTGGATTTTATTTGACCATAAACCTATGATATGAGCCATCCTACGATTTATTTGCTTCTTTTCGAGAAACCAATACCAAAAATTCAGAACCTACCCACACCTTTCATCATCTTCATGATGACAAGGTTGGTTTGTTTTATATCATAAAAACACACGAGTAGAGCCCCGTGTTGTTCCTTAATGATTTTTAATCTTTAACGCATGCTAGGACTCGCGTGAACCTAGGAAAATTGATTTTTGGTTTCATTCAACTTGATATCAACCGGTTTCTCTAGAATTAGAATTTTTCCAAGCCCCATTTATTTTTGTTTATTCAAAACATCTCTCTCATGTTTGGCCAAAATTAGAACCTAAACCCATACCCTCACGTTCAAGCCGGAGGAGCTCGCTATCAATTAATGTGGGCAAGTGATCCCGGTGTAACCAAAATCAATGTAATCGGAATGTTTTGACTTACAAATGTTTTTGATGCCTAAAAAATCCTCTAAAAATACATTTGAACTCATTGATATCTCTGAGTTAATTTTTAATTTTCAAAATTAGAGGAGTAATTAGCATCTAAACATGATCAAGGGAAGGTTTTGAGCTTAATTGAACTTCTAATGCTCCATGATGCATCACGGGAAGGCTTCATCATTGAGGCATCTTGAGCACATGCAAGGACAAGCATGGGGGAGCAGCAAGGTTTGATTTTCTGCAGGATATGGATGATAGCAAGGGAGGCAAGGAAGCATGGAAGTGACACAAAGTAAATGATCAAGATGGAGGACTTCATCATGAAAGAAAAAAGAGTGGCTGAGAAGAATTGGACGGTGGAAGGTGTGGAGCACGAGTACACAGCACCATGATCAATCAAGCAACAAGTGGGAGAAAGAAGAGCCAAAAAATAGGGGCAGGGGCCCAAGGCCAATCGGCCCAGGCCGGCCGGCCTGGCCTATTTCTTCACCCCCCCCCGGTGCTTGTCTTCCTCAGGTAAGTCATTTACTTCATTGCTAGTTCTTGTTCTTGAGCTCCCAGTCCAGAACCTCCAGAAACACCTCTGAAAAATTTGTTCTCCATTCGTGAGTCCAAAAATTCAGAAAAATACGTCACAATTCTTGCCCTTCCATATACTTCTTTTGTGTGTATTTCTACTGGGAAGAAACCCCCGGGAGAGTTTGTTCGTGATTTGTGCAGCAACAACAAAATAAGGAAGGCTTTTAGCAAGGTCCTTGGAAGGAAGACACAATCGTTATCGTCGAGGCCGGCTCAACAAGTTCTTCGCGGAGGCACTCAATCTCTGAGTCACCGCGAAGCATGGAAGAGGACGTGGTGCCATCAAGGAGCGACACGATGCTCCTTAGTGGAAGAAGAGACACACGAAGCTCGTCCATGCGGTACACCGAACCGCAAGGGTGCACGGAGGAGCCGCCCGTCCAACCTCGTTGCTCGACTCGTTCATCCCCTCCACTACCGTACACTCCGCGACGTTGCGAGTATGGATTTTTCATGATGACGGAGGAGGAGGAGGAGAAGCTTGGGCGCCTAGAGAAGAGGATTGTGCCCAACATTGACTTCGATGATGATGCTCTCCACGTGTTGGGATTTTCTCCGGATATCAATCAAATGATGAACCACCTTGGTTGGGGGCAATTTTCCGATGGAGTAGGGGTGAGCTTTCACATGGAGCTTGCCATGGAAATTCTCATGATGATGGCGCCAGTTATTAATGAAGGGGTGCCATCCCTCTCGTTTTGACTCAAGGATGATGAGCACATAATTTCTTATGAGCAAATTAGAGAGTTGCTCGGTTTTCAGAGAGAAGCCCCTGAGCAAGTTGATGTTAATGAATGTGTATTGGAAGGATTTTGGAGTATGATTTCGGGGGAAGATAACCGGCAAAGAAATAGCATTCGGAATCCCATCATCCGGATATTTCATTCTTGGATGAGCAAAAGGATTTTGGGAAGAATGAAGGAGTCCAAGGTCACCGACATGGAAGTTAATTGGCTTTATTCGGCATTGATTGAAAGGCAAGCCATTGATCCATCATATATCATGATCAATCGATGGTGTTGTGAGGCAACATCGGGGACTGGACAAATTGGTTCGGGATGCTATCTATCTATGATAGCAATTTTTGTGAAGCCGGGTATTTAAAGGAACCCAAAATTCCTACTTGCGGGAAATTCACTTGGGATTGATTACATGAAGCAAGGAAAATACATTAGTGGAGATAAAAAGAGAGAGTAAAAGGTGGCAAAAGACAATGTTCCTCTCCCAAATATGAGGCTGAAATTATTTATTGAAGGGAGAGAGAATTGGTTAGAAGAAGGAATTCTCGTACCGTCCAAGAAGAACAAAAGAGGAAGAATTATATAAGCGGGATCGTCTTCCGCAGCCCAAGACCAAGGAGGGGCTGCATATCATCAACCGTCTGGAGGGATTCCTATGCCGCCACCCTACTACGAAAGTGTGCCGATGCAAGCATGGGGGAGTGGTGCAGCCATGCCGCCACCTCCTCCAACATATTGTCCACCAACTTTTGTTGTGCCAAATGAAGCATTTGTGGCACCTTATACAAGCATGCCCCAACCCCAACAAAGTGCAGCCATTATTGGGGCGTATATGCAAAGGAATATGCAAGACGTCGAGAGGATCCGGAGCCATGTCGACCATTGGCATGAAGGAACGGCGGGGGTCGCCCATCAATTAGGACGCCTTCAATTTGTGCTGCCGGATCAATTTCGTGGAGGGGCCATGCAAACATATTTTGAGCAAGGATTCAACAAAAGTCAACCGACGGAGCAAGAGCAATCAGATGTGGAGTGAAGAAAGAAGGAAGGAATGAAGCTTTTTAAGCGTGGTTTGATTTTTCCTTTTTCTTTTTTTTATTTTTCATCTTGTGTGCGTTTATGTATGCGTAGTATTTTCTTGTTTTTATTTAATTTCAGCATGTGTGTGGTAGTAGTAGTTTTTTATCCATCGTCATGAATAAGTTTCACCATTGCTTTTATGATCTTAATATGGATGGAAAATTGTACCATGTTGATATATGATGATCGTTGCCGCTTTGCTCGATCTTATGCTTGATTTATGCATGTTTAAGCTAGTGCTCTCTTTTAATATGAATCTGAAATTTAATTAAATGCTAGCTTAATCTTGTGTGGAGGTTATGATAACTCAAGTCCCATAGTTCTTTTTCGTTGCTCTCAATTTTGAACGAATCAAAGAACCTTTTTATTCTGAAAAAGTTATGCTAACCTTGTCACAAGTACCGCTTGCATTTTGCTCTACCTATCCAAAGCCTAAACTAACTAGAGTGCAAAACATTAGTATATACAAGATTTATTTTTGGGTGCATTGATTCAAGGCCTGATTTCTCTGGCCCGAGACTAAGAAGCTGGTCATTCTGTTTTTGCGTATCGTTCTTTATGCTAGCCTCTTCTATCTGTGCATTGTGAGTTTACACATTGGGAATTTCGCAAACCTCGCCGGATATTCAACCACAAAACCCAAACATATCTTTTTTTGTGTTCACCTCCTTGACCTCAACCCAATATATGAGTGATGAATATTTCAAGGAAGATTACAAGGAAGGTGCCTCAAGTGAGTAAGGGAGACTTCCAGAAGGACCCCTAGAAGATTTTTCGAGTATCTCTTTCTAGAAAATATGAGAGCTTCAATTTCCACCTGGGCATATTTATCACCTAAGGACCAGGTGTGTCCGAGGACCAGTGGAGGGTCGCTCCTTTGTGATGAGCGATTGACAACGTTGTGTGGACTAATGCTTAGCTAAGTGTGCAGGTACAGGTTGCGGCTTGACTCGTGTCAGTGCAGGTGAAGAACAAGTGCGAAAGGCCTTAGCCGTGGCGGCCTTCGGGTGATGTAGTGGCAAGTAGGCTTGGTTCGATGGACCCGGTGGCTGATGGGGTCAAGTGCGAGCCGTGCGGTGCAAGACTGGCGGGCTGAAGTCGTGAACATGGGCCGGGGCAAGGTAGCGGTTGAAGCCCGAAGCTTGCACGCGGGGTTTGGTGGTTTGGCCACAAAACCATCTGGTGGACGGTTTCTTGGTTTGGGGTGCAAAACCAAGCCCGGAGGCCCGAGGCGACGGAGACGGTGATCCGGGAGCTTCGGGAAGCTTCGAGGCGGGGGGCACGTGGCGTGATCGCGGGGCTTGCGTCGAAGCTAAACAAGGCCGCAGTGGAAGCGTGTGCGCTCGATGAAGACTTGACCAAAATGCCCCTGAGGGGTTGTATCTTCATTTCAAGTAGTAGGGGTAGCGTGGTCATTTACCTCCCTCCGATGGACTTCATATAAATAGCGGAGAGGTGGATGGCATCTCTCTCTCTTGCTCCCTAGGGCTTTCTCCCCCGGTAGATTTTCTCTGAACTGCTTCTTTTCCCTCTGGATTCCTTAGGCTAGACTCTTGTACAGAATCTGACCTCTGGATGTATGGAAGCATTCGACGTCCCGGTGATCTCCTAGTCCTCTGTGATTTTCGTGTCATTTTTGGGACTATTTTTGGGAGTTTTCGTTCTTCGCTCAATTCGTGATTTTGGAGGCGTTTCTTCACGGATTTATTTGAGGGGATCATGGGTGGATGCCTTGCGCATCTTTGTGTGTGATCTTGACCCCTCAAATGCTGTGAAGAGCCTTCGATTCGTGCGTTTTTGGTTGGTGCCCGAGTTCATGGTGGTGGTTCGGTTGATCCGCGATTCCCGGTGATTTAGTGGCTTAGGAGTCGAGATTTTTGGGGCATAGCATCCTTGTGTGATGCTTTACATCTCCCCAAAATCTTGTCTCAAGAGCTTCAACCGTTTGGGAGATCCGGTGATGGAAAGGTTGGGTTACTCCCGAGCTCGAGCTTTTTCTGTTCTGTTCGTGCTAGGCGAACGGTCCGTGGGTCCCTGGCAGATGGTCCGCGTGGCTAGGGTTCGTCCCATGTTCTTCATGTTCGTCGCGTGTAATTGAGCGCTTTCGTTTCGATCCGGTTGGATCCCAGGGTTTGGCTGGAAAGCGTTTGGCGGACAGTCCGTGGTGGTCTCACGGACGGTCCGCGTGGCCGATTTTCTAGCGGACGGTCCGCGTGCTCACCACGGACAGTCCGAATTTCGGGGGTGCTCTACTGGTGGTTCAAGGCTCTTTTACGGACAGTCCGCCGTGACCGTCCGGACAGTCCGCACCCTCCTCGCGGACGGTCCACCCGGTCACCCCGGATAGTCTGCCAAGGACTTCCCAGCAGTGCCTAAGTTCTTTGGTTCTTGCTTTGATGCTTCCACTCTTTGCTCCCAGGTTTCTTGGTTGATCTTCTAGGCTTGTGTGTGCCTTGTTTGGAGCTTCCTTTGTGTGCACGGATTCGTGGAGTGGCAATCGGGGTATAGGCCGAATTCGACCTTAGGGAAGAATTTTTATCGGCTCCCATTCACTCCCCCCTCTCTGGTCGCCCGATTTGGTCCTTCAATTGGTATCAGAGCCGGTTATAGATCTTCGTGATTCTAACCAGTCTAAGATCCAAAGATGGGTGATTACGGCAAGGGGTCGGGTCCTCCGCACTTTGATAGCAAGAATTACCCGATGTGGGAGAGGCGGATGGGCACGTTTTTGCGAGGGAAGGGAACTCTTATCTGGGAGGTCACTCAGAATCCTCATTATGTCATCCCAAATAGTTTTCTGCTTCCAGGATCGCGGGACATGTATGAGGCCAACAGCAAGGCCGTTGATTACTTGTTCCATGCTCTCTGTGCCTCGGAGTTTGATCGAGTGTACGGAGAGGATGTGGCCGGAAAGATTTGGCTCAAGATGAAGAATGCTCATGTTGGCAATGCCCAAGTGCAAGCCCGGATGTTTACCACTTACCGGAGAGAGTAAAAGAACTTCACTCATCTCCTCGGTGAGTCGACTGATGCTATGTTTCAGCGCTTCACTTGCATCGTCAACAACATGAGGGCCAATGTGACAGTGCTCCCATACACGGATCATGATCAAGCCATCAAGCTTTTGCATGCTGTGGATAGATCCGTGTGGGAAGCCAAGATCGAGGCCATTGAGGAGTCGAGCGCATATGATACACTTTCTCTTGATGAGCTGTTCTCCAATCTCAGGTCTTTAGAGGTTGATCGTGGCTTGAGAGCCAAGAGCGAGAGCCCCACTGATCCTCATAGTTTGGCTCTCGTCTCAGGATCGAGGACTAAAGCTAACTCTGGTGGTTTCTCTTTGTCCTGTCTTGTGTCCTTGCCAGATGAGGACTTTGATGTGCTTAGCGAGGACGATCTCGCCTTGTTGAGCAAAAGGTTTGGGCGGATGTACGAGAACCGCAAGAATGCAAGGCGGAGCTCGGGGATGTGCTATCGGTGCGGGAAGCACGGGCACTTCATCGCCGAATGCCCTGAAGCCATGGAGATCAAGAACGACTACAAGGGCAAGCCCAAGCACGACTACAACAAGCACCGCTCCCGGAACGACTACAAGGACAAGCACAAGGACAGGGGCGAGAGAAGGCACAAGAAGGGTGGCGGCCACAATAGGAAGACCGCTAGAGCGATGGTGGCCGGAGCGAGCGACATCGACTCGACATCAAGTGATGCTTCTTCCGACTCGAGCAGCGAGGAAGAGCAAGAGAAGCGCAAGGACAAGCGGCACACGGGCAAGAACATCACCGGCTTGAGCTTCGTCGCACGAGGAGGCTTTTGCGGCATGGCGCATTCCAAGAACAGTGGGAAGCACAGCTCGGATTCGAACTCTGATTCCGTTGATGAGGTATGACAAGATCCCAACTTCTTGCTAGAGGAGAATGCTAGGCTCAATGAGTTGCTTGATAACCGTGATGACGTGCTTAGAAAGACCAACAAGGAGAAGAGGGAATTTAGGTCTCTGTTGGGTGATGCTAAGGACAAAGTAGCCGAGCTTGAATCCTTGCTTGTGGATGCTAGGAATGAAATAGCCTCTTTGAAATCTGCTCCTGTTGTGTCGGATGAAATTGATTGTGGTGATTGTTCAGTTTTTCTTGTTGACTTGACTGCTCTCAAGGAGAAACATGCCTTTGTTCTTGAGGAACTAGATGTGTTTAGGATTGAGTGTGATGAACTGAAGTCTAGGCCAGCTTTGTTAGGAGCTTGTACATCATGTCCTATTTTGCATGCTAGGCTAGATGAATCTCACACTAGAATTATTTCTCTTGAGGCGGCATTGAAAGCTCCTCTTCCTACATCATGTTCAACCTGTGAAATGCATGCTTTGAAAAACATGGAACTTGCAAAGTATGTTGATGGTCTGCAGGATGAAAATGATGAATTGAGAAAAATGATGAGGTGGTTGTCTGGGCATGAGCCACAATTGAGTATGATGTTGGCTCAGTTCAAGAGGTTTGATGGTCAGGCATTGGGGGCTGACAAGTGTGGTGAGAAGAGTGGTGAGGGAGAAGAGAAAGCCGGAGAGATTCCTATTCCACCACATACCACACCTATGAACAAATTTGCACCCAAGCCAAACCATCTCAGAAACAAGCTAGTCACAACCCCAGATCCTCCAGTGTTCCCCCACAAAGCTGAAAACTACCAAAAACCCATCAAGTTTGTGAGCACCCAGGGGAGTGTCTTTGATGGGAAGACAGGAGAGAAAGCTGGAGAGAAGCTTGTAGAGAAGCCACAGCCTAAGCCAGTGCCGATCCGCTTCCATTGTGAGTATTGTGGGAGGGATGGGCATAAGGATGAGTTTTGTTTCCGGAGGAAGAGGGACGAGAGGTTTGCTAGGGAGATGGCAAACAAGGACAGGTACCACCTTGCTCGTGGTGTGCCTGAGCCTCGTAGAGGGCCTCTACCTAGGGGTGATGTGTTTGTGAGGACAGTTCCCACACGTGGAGGTGCAGGTGGAGGTGTGTTCCCTCAGAGAGACAGGCGTGTTGGGTTTGGGCGTGGTGAGTTGGCTCGACGTGCTCCTTCTCGTGACCGTTATGAGTTTGGAAGGCACGATCGGAGCTTTGGGTCTCAGATGGACTACGGGCCACGTTTTCCCCCTCGTGGTGCGCGTACTCCTCCAGTGAGATGTGGTAGGTCCTTTGGTGGTAGGTGTGAGAGGGCTCCGCCTAGAGGCTTTGGGAGGATGGATTTTGCTAACCCTTCTTTTGAGCAAATGGCTCAACACTGGTTTGACTCTTTTGGTACTAACCCCAGTATTGAGTCGCTTGCTCATTCTCGTCCTCATTTTTGATTGCAGGTGGGAGGCTAGGAGAACTTTTGATTGATCGACTCCGGTTGCTCAAGACACATGACCGTAGATTGTGGGTGGTTCTCTAGCCTCACCCCGGTGAGTACGAGGGAGTACATCACTTTCGGGGATAATGGGAGAGGACGAGTGCTTGCTGAAGGTATGGTGAAGGTGAGTAGCAAGGTGACCTTAAGAAGTGTGGCCCTGGTCATGTCACTTAGTTTCAACCTGTTGTCAGTATCTCAATTACTTGACGAGGGTTTTGAGGTTCATTTCAAGTCGGGTGCTTCTCGTGTGCTTGATTCTCGAGGTGATCTTGTCTGTACGATCGTCCCCGAGGGTCAAATCTTTCGTGCCGATTTTTCCCAGTCTGTTGGTCCTCCTCGATGCTTTGTTGCTGGCATTTCGGCCGAGCTTTGGAAATGGCATAGGAGGTTGGGACACTTGAGCTTTGAGTTGCTTTCCCGCTTGAGTGGTCTTGATCTTGTCCGAGGATTGCCTAAGTTGAAATTCGAGAAGGATTTGGTTTGTGCTTCTTGTCGGCATGGAAAGATGGTTGCCGCTTCTCACGCCCCTCTGACTTCTATCATGACCGAGCGACCTTGTGAGCTGTTGCACATGGATTTGGTTGGGCCAGCTCGTGTTCGCTCTGCTGGTGGGAAGTGGTATGTTCTTGTGGTTGTTGATGACTTTTCGAGGTACTCTTGGGTTTTCTTTTTGGAGGATAAGAGTGAGACATTTGGCTTTGTTCGAGACTTGATCTTGAGGTTAAAGAATGAGAGACATGGTGATGCCATTCGAGCTATACGCAGTGAAAATGGCACGGAATTCAAGAACTCTCATTTTGATGCCTTTTGCAGTGATCTTGGTCTTGATCATCAGTACTCTTCTCCTTACGTCGCTTGCCAGAATGGCGTAGTGGAGAGGAAGAACCGGACCCTTTGTGACATGGCCAGGACGATGCTCGATAAGCATAGGACTCCTAGGCGTTTCTTGGCCGAGGCGGTCAATACCGCTTGCTATGTCTCAAATCGCATCTTCCTTCGTGCCTTTAAGAAGAAGACCTCTTATGAGCTGATGCATGGACGACAACCCAAGGTGAGTCACTTTAGAGCTTTTGGTTGCAAGTGTTTCATTCTGAAGAAGGGCAAGTTGGATAAGTTTGAGTCTCGATGTTCGGATGGGATTTTCCTTGGTTATGCGATTCATTCTAGAGCATATCGTGTGCTCAACCTTGACACTAACTGAACCATGGAGACTTGCGAGGTAACCTTCGATGAGACACAGCCATGTAGCTCTTCTGCTTTTGAGTGTGCAGGTGACGAGGAGATTGGAGCGAGGATCTTCGAGGATGAGAAGGACGGAGATGGAGACGATGACAATGATGGTGGTGATGCTCCAGCGGCTGATCGTGTACGTACTACTTTCACTACTACGACGACGATCGGGGATGGACCATCCCCTACACCCACTACGACTGAGGCTGTTCGAGTGGAGGCTGCTGCTGAGGTGGAGATTGTGTCCAGGCGAGAGGCTCCCCGCCAAGTACAAGTTGATCACCCACCGACGACCATCATTGGTGACCTTCATGAACGCACTACACGGTCGAGGTCAAGGAATACTTCTCATTTCGCTCATTCTGCATTTGTTGCTTCTTTCGAGCCCAAAGATATTCGACACGCTTTGTCTGATGAGAATTGGGTGAATTCCATGCATGAGGAGTTGGAAAACTTTGAGAGAAACCAAGTCTGGGTGTTAGTCGATCCACCGCCAAATTGCCGTCCCATAGGAACCAAGTGGGTGTGGAAGAACAAAGATGGTGAGAATGGGATGGTTGTGAGGAACAAGTCGAGGTTGGTGGTGCAGGGGTACAACCAGAAAGAGGGCATAGACTATGAGGAGACATTTATTCTTGTGGCCCGTTTGGAGGCAATTAGGATCCTTCTAGCCTTTGCCGTGGCTAAAGGGTTCAAGTTGTACCAAATGGATGTCAAGAGTGCATTCTTGAATGGGGTGATAGAGGAAGAAGTGTATGTGAGGCAACCCCCGCGGTTTGAGAGTGAAAAATACCCACACTGTGTATACAAACTCCAGAGAGCGCTCTATGGGTTGAAACAGGCACCTAGAGCTTGGTATGGCAGGTTGAGAGGCTTTTTGCTGAGTAAGGGGTTTGTGATGGGCACAGTTGATAAGACCCTATTTCTCCTTAAGCATGGGAATGACATTTTGATTGTTCAGATATATGTGGATGACATAATCTTTGGTGGCTCTTCTCATGATCTTGTTGCCAGATTTGCAGATGACATGAGGAGGAAATTTGAGATGTCCATGATAGGCGAGCTGCAGTTTTTCTTGGGTCTCCAGATCAAGCAGTGCAAGGACAGGACCTTCGTACATCAGGCGAAGTACACCAGGGACATGGTGAAGAAGTTTGGCATGAACGACTCCAAGCCGCTGACTACACCGATGAGTACGACTACGGCTTTGGACGCGAATGAGGACGGCGAACCCGTGGACCAGAAAGAGTACCGGAGCATGATCGGCTCCCTCCTCTACTTGACGGCGATGAGGCCAGACATACAGTTCAAGCGGATCTTCAGGTATTTGAACTACACTCCTGAGTTTGGTCTGTGGTACTCTGCCTCCTCGACACTCAGGCTTCATGGTTTTTCTGATGCGGATTTTGCTGGGTGTCGATTGGATCGCAAGTCCACTTCTGGGTGTTGTCAGTTCCTGGGTTCTTCTTTGGTCTCTTGGTCATCTCGCAAGCAATCGAGTGTAGCCCAGTCCACCACCGAGGCTGAGTATGTAGCTGCTGCTAGTTATTGTTCCCAGCTGCTTTGGATGACCTACACCATGAGTGACTTTGGTGAGGAGTGCTCCCAGGTTCCACTTTTCTGTGACAGCACCAGTGCCATAAGCGTGGCCAAAAATCCTGTCCTCCACTCCAAAACGAAACACATAGAAGTGAGGTACCACTTCCTGAGAGACAATGTGGAGAAGGGAAACATATGTTTGTCCTATGTTCCTACCCAAGACCAGCTAGCTGACATTTTCACCAAACCGCTTGACCAAGCCACTTTCACTCGCTTGTGGGGTGAGCTTGGGGTATGCTTTCCTTTCTAGCGTAGGTCTTGGAGCTTCTCATGTATATATGTGCCATATGTTCAGTTTGTTGCATTTCCTTCATGCACTTTACTTTCTGTACAAAACCTGGTAGGATAGCCATCTTTGGATCACTTGAGCTAGGAATGAGCTTCTTTTATATACATTGATCACTGATGTGCTACGGTTGAGATATGTGCATGTTTGGTAAATTGTGGATGTAAATGCTATGCTCTTGTTGGTTTTGCTATATATGTATGATGAGATAGCATTTTGGTTGTGAAAATGATAAAACTACCTCTCTCATGAGTAGATGCTTGTCTATGCTCAATTTGTGCTTAAATTCTTATATTATGCTCAGTTTGTGCTTGAGGATCATATTCTCTTTGCTTGGGGTCAAAGATCCTTTGTCATTGTAAATGTTTAGCCCTTTTGCATGCTTGGGGAGGAGCATAAGCTTCTTTTTGCCGCAAAGGCACTTCATGTACCATGTTTAACTTCAAAATGAAATTGGTGTATGAATTGCCTTATGCTTGAAAAATGAGCTCCTAATCATGTTTCTATATTTTGATATTCATATCTTGGGTGCTAAACCGTAGCATGCTTGTCTACCATGAGAAGTCTCATTTTAAGAAGTAGACACATGGCTCGGTGGCTTTAACATGACTTGAGTAGCTTGTGGGCGTTTATAATGATCTTGTGATGAGAATTTGTGATCTTGCATAATCTTTGAATGATCTAGTGCCTTTATGTTCAAATTGGTCTGGATAGGATCTTGCTCATGAGATGACTATTTCTTTGTGAAAAAGTGCTTAAAATTGCTTTTGGCCATGTCACATGCTTATATGTCTCTACCTTCTTGATGGCAATGTGCTAGATACACCATGTGTACTTTGCTTGCGCTATGTCTCATTTGTAGCATTTTGTTGTGCTCCTTGTATATTTGAGAAGCTTGGTAGACTGTATATGTGCTTTGACATGCATTTTTCATGAAAACAAGGGGAAGAGTTTCATATACCTTGATTCATGCATTGTCAACAAGGGGGAGAGGTTTGTATGATAAGGGGGAGAATACACATGCTTTATGGGGAGAGTTATGCATTGAGAGTTTTTATGCAAAATTGGTATACATGTGTGGCATGTGAGGAGAAAAATTTGAGAAGAAGAGGTTGCATTTGCTCAGGGGGAGTTTGCACATGTGCAGGGGGAGCTCCTTTGATTTTCCTGAGTTTTGTGCTTTGTGATGTGCTCTTTGAGAGCTTTGTTTTGTCTCGGCTGTGTCGAGCCGTTGCCCTTGTGTTAGGGGGCCGAGACTTGGATTGGCGAGTGATCGAGTTTTCAATTGTTCTTTGGCTTTGGATCACTTGCTTTGGAGGTTTGTGTTCGTGGTTGTTTTCTTTTCTTTTTCTCTATCATGGTTACTATGGGTGTTGTCAATGCACTCATCAAGGGGGAGATTGAGGACCAGGTGTGTCCGAGGACCAGTGGTGGGTCGCTCCTTAGTGATGAGTGATTGACAACGTTGTGTGGACTGATGCTTGGCTAAGTGTGCAGGTACAGGTTGCGGCTTGACTCGTGTCGGTGCAGGTGAAGAACAAGCGCGAAAGGCCTTAGCCGTGGCGGCCTCCGGGTGATGGAGTGGCAAGTACGCTTGGTTCGATGGACCCGGTGGCCGATGGGGTCAAGTGCGAGCCGTGCGGTGCAAGACTGGCGAGCTGAAGTCGTGGACATGGGCCGGGGCAAGGTAGCGGTTGATGCCCGAAGCTTGCACGCGGGGTTTGGTGGTTTGGCCACAAAACCATTTGGTGGACGGTTTCTTGGTTTGGGCCACAAAACCAAGCCCGGAGGCCCGAGGCGACAGAGATGGTGATCCGGGAGCTTTGGGAAGCTTCGAGGCGGGGGGCACGTGGCGTGATCGCGGGGCTTGCATCGCAGCTAAGCAAGGCCGCGGTGGAAGCGTGTCCGCTCGATGAAGACTTGACCAAAATGCCCCTAAGGGGTTGTATCTTCATTTCAAGCAGTAGGGGTAGCGTGGTCATTTACCTCCCTCCGATGGACTTCATATAAATAGCGGAGAGGTGGATGGCATCTCTCTCTCTTGCTCCCTAGGGCTTTCTCCCCCCGTACTTTTTCTCTGAACTGCTTCTTTTCCCTTCGGATTCCTTAGGCTAGACTCTTTTACAGAATCTGACCTCTGGATGTATGGAAGCATTCGACGTCCCGGTGATCTCCTAGTCCTCTGTGATTTTCGTGTCATTTTTGGGACTATTTTTGGGAGTTTTCGTTCTTCGCTTGATTCGTGATTTTGGAGGCGTTTCTTCACGGATTTCTTTGAGGGGATCATGGGTGGATGCCTTGCGCATCTTTGTGTGTGATCTTGACCCCTCAAATGCTGTGAAGAGCCTTCGATTCGTGCGTTTTTGGTTGGTGCTCGAGTTCACGGTGGTGGTTCGGTTGATCCACGATTCTCGGTGATTTAGTGGCTTAGGAGTCGAGATTTTTGGGGCATAGCATCCTTGTGTGATGCTTTACATCTCCCCAAAATCTTGTCTCAAGAGCTTCAACCGTTTGGGAGATCCCGTGATGGAAAGGTTGGGTTGACTCCCGAGCTCGAGCTTTTTCTGTTCTGTTCGTGCTAGGCGGACGGTCCGCGGGTCCCTGGCGTACGGTCCGCACGGCTAGGGTTCGTCGCGTGTTCTTCGTGTTCGTCGCGTGTTCTTGAGCGCTTTCATTTCGATCCGGTTGGATCCCAGGGTTTGGCTGGAAAGCGTTTGGCGGACAGTCCGCGGTGCAATCACGGACGGTCCGCGTGGCCGGTTTTCTGGCAGACGGTCCGCGTGCTCACCACGGATAGTCCGAATTTCAGAGGTGCGCTACTGGTGGTTCGAGGCTCTTTTACGGACAGTCCGCCGTGACCGTCCGGACGGTCCGCGCTCTCCTCGTGGACGGTCCGCCCGGTCACCCCGGACAGTCCGCCAGGGACTTCGCAGCAGTGCCTAAGTTCTTTGGTTCTTGCTTTGATGCTTCCGCTCTTTGCTCCCAGGCTTCTTAGTTGATCTTCTAGGCTTGTGTGTGCCTTGTTTGGAGCTTCCTTTGTGTGCACGGATTCGTGGAGTGGCAATCGGGGTATAGGCCGAATTCGACCTTAGGGAAGAATTTTTATCGGCTCCCATTCACTCCCCCCCTCCCTGGTCGCCCGATTCGGTCCTTCATCACCTCTTTTGCCCGAGGACAAGCAAACGTCTAAGCATGGGGGGGGGGTTGCCAAGGAAGTGCTAGTATAGTCTAGAGTTCAAGGGGAGCAAATAAAAAAAGAGATGAAAAGTATGATGAAAGAAAAAATGATAAAGAAGAAAAAGTATGATAAGAAAAAGAAAGAAAGAAGAAAGAAAGACAAAAAATATATATATAATAAAGCTCCTCGGTTCTCTAGCTATGTTTAGTGCTTTTTGAGTTTTCAAGAGGATTCAAGATCAAGACCCATACTCATCTTTCCAACCATGTGCAATCCGATAACGAGGACTTCGTTTGTGCCTCGGGATCACTCTTTGCCATTTGCTCATGTCCACCTATCTAAAAGTGTGCGTTCATCTCTCCCTCCTCCTTGATAACATTATTTTTCCAATGACCTTTTTGACGAGTCTCGGTAAGACTATGAGAAGCTAGTCTTGTTTTAATAATATCTCAGCTATAATATCTTGGTAGGACTAAACTTTCCTATAGCTCCATATAAAGCCTTCGACCATATACTTTGAGAGAGGAAAGGAGTAGAACAAGTAGGCTTGAGAGACAAGATGAGATGAGAGTACATGAGCAAAGTGCAAGATGGTTATTTTTTATCTTGGTAAAACAATTTTTCTCTTTATCTCATTCTTTATTTTTCAAAATTTCTGAGATTTGTTTAAAAGTTTGAGAGCATGATCAAGTACTTGTGGAAAGAGCTTGAATGATATCTACCCTCCATAAAGAAAAAAGTTAGTACATTATGGAACTTTAATGAATATAAATCTAGAGAGCATTATGTTTTCTCATGTATGATCAAGTGTAGGGTACGAACATCGAAGGGAAACACTGATATCCATTGAAAGCTTACTCGAGGACGAGCAAGGTTTAAGCTTGAGGGGATGTTGGCGGTCGATTTCCGTCAACCTAGCCATGAGTTAACCTTCTATGTTGGTATTAATTTGATATTCACACTAACGATCCTAACCCCCATTATATATTAAGTTCGCACTCACGCATGGTTTTTGGAGTTTATTGTTTACACAGGAATCAAGAGCCTAAATGAGGACTTCTGGGTAAGGTTCATCAAGGGTTTTACGAGAAGATCATGGACCCCGAGACAAGTCAAGATACAAGATGAACATGACTCCAAATGAACCAAGGACTAAAGTGTGAAGCCGAGAAGTGTCGAGGACCTAGAAGGAAGATGCGGGAGTTCATACACAAAGCACCCTTATCTAAACCGCGAGGAAAATGACGTCAAGGACCCACATGCAACTCAGCAAAAACTCAGGAAGTCGCGAGAAGCTTTGGGAACAAAACTGGTGGCGAACCGGGCCGAAAACACCCTGGCCGGTCGGCCCAGGCCGGCCGGCCTGGCCCGTTTTCGTGCCGGTTCGCCGCCCCCTTTTACCTAGATGATCCTCGGGCTATTTATAGTCCTTGTGCGAAGTTGCAACTATCAAACCATTCGTCATTCGCCGCCGAGGAGCATAGGAGCTTGAGGGACACCACCTCGGAGAGGAGGGTCGTGTTAGTCGTCTAGGGTTCACCTAGCCGGCGTGGGAACCTTGCAAGGAAGACCACGTCAGAGTTCCGGAGGCTTGAATCAAGATCAAGGTAGGATCCCGGTTGGATCCGATTCCTAGCGATTGTAACACCCGGTTTTAAAAGGACAAACTGCATGCCCAGGACGAATTCATGCATAAAGTGACATCATCAGTGTAATATCACAACATATATCATTACAACGTTTAGATTACAAAATGACCAGAGGGTCAAAATAGAAAATTACACATCGTTGTTCTATCGCAGCAGAGTAGGCACCATCTTCCACAGGAACGTCGACTGGGGGCACGCCAACCTAGAACTCCAGGTCTTCATGTTCCAGCTTCTTCTTCTAGCTTCTTACTATCTGGGCAGCAGTGGGGAGAGAACAGCAAGGGTTGAAAGGGAGAACGGTGAGTACACCTGGAGGCGTGTACTCCGCAAGTGGAGGGAAAAGTATGGATAACATGCAGGCTTAAAATAAGGCTTTATTTAGTGGACTGCAAAGCTCAAGTTTTAATTAAGCACCAAGAATTTATTGTGTATAAGGCCTCCCATCCCCTTAGAGGCACAGGCACCAACCTGTCCTGATCCTAGGGTTAAAACATCATAGAACCAAAACCAGCTCCCAAACCATAGTTCCACCATTGTGATCCACCCAAACCACCAACTAACCATGTGAGGGTCCAGGCCGCTCTTGACCGTGAGCACGGCTGTTATAACAATTTTAACACTCTGCAGAGGTTGTACATCTTTACCCACGAGTCGCGTAAACGTTCAAAGGAACGTTAAACCCAACCATGTTGTGCAGATCAGGCACTTTCACACTTCCTTAGGTGTGATAGCATAGGAACGCTACGAGGCCTTTACATAGGTTCACCTGCGTGCATTAACCAGTCTCAGGGTACAAGACCCATCATTGAGCCTTGTCGGATTCTTGGGAACTACACCCTCATCCAGCCCAGACAGCCTAACACAGTCCGTTGGGTTACCCTACTTACTTGGCCAAGACCATAGCCCATTAGTTCTCGTGGTTGTACTGTATGTCCCGGGTGGTCACTCCACAGACCGGTCCTTAAAAAGTTGACTCAGGCAAGGCCAACATCAAGCAATCGCAAACCACCATTCAAACCACTTGCCCGAGTCGCCTAGGGTGTTCGTGTTGCTAACCATAACCCACATTAACATGTTGCATTGTCATTAATCAAGTTTAAGATTAAAACACAACCCATGTTGAGCAAGCTAAGCATGAATCTACCCATATAGGTAACCTCTAAGAGTAAGCAAGGAATGATCATGAAATTCTAGTAAACAGTCCTTAATAGGATTCCCATCAAAATTAGACATCTAGTGCAGGAAAGCATAAAAAAAATTGTGATTATGGTGAATAAAACATAAAGGTATAAAATAGAAGATGTCAAGGACACTTGCCCGTATCCCCGATGCTCCACTGCTCAGAAGCGTTCCTTCACACGCAACAATCAACTGAAACAACACAATGCTACACTAAGAACAAATCACTAGACAATAAAACCATTTTAGAAAAGCGTACTACTAGCTAACGCGAGCTAGCTACGAACAAGAGAGCGCGTGAAAGGCCAAAGCGAAGCTACGGGTAAAAAGGCACAACTATCGATAAAGATTATATTATAAGAAGGAACTATATCCTTGATTTATTTTATTTATACAAAGCATGTGTGGAGGATATTCCGGAGAAATAACCTTTGTTGGAATTAATTCAAATTAAATTTGATTCAAAACACAAGTTGATCCTAGTCATACTTTATTTATAAAAGTTTATTAGAATTTATACCAATTTAGCATTTATATTTATAAAAGAAACTTTATGTGAGAGCAACTAACGAGCTAAAACATGTGTCGGGTTGAGCTAAACAAGTCATAAGAAAAACGTATTTATGTTTGAATTAATCAAGTTAACTTTTATTAAGGAAAAGACGAAGGTTAAACCTATGTTTGATTGTATTCAAAAGAGATTTAATTGAACATTAATCAAATTAATATAAACTTTAATTTTTAGAAAAAGGTAACATGTTAAACATGGCTGCTAACACGTTCTATACGACGAGGCGGACCTAACGCAACTTGAACGAGCTAAAACGGAGCTAAAACATGAAAGATATGAGCTTCGGAAGATTGCAGGGGCCTATGTGTGATTTTCTAAAGATTACAGGGGCTATAAGGGAAGATTCGCAAGACTCAGAGAAATCTGGCCGCGAAAAGAAGAAAGATCAAGGGTTTATGAGCAAAACGCGCTCGGGTGGACCAAATCGTGAAAGGTGGGATTTTTCTAGGTGTTTATGTGCAAAAGGTCCAAGACACAGAGATGGACAGAGAGATTTCTTGGTTTGGCAGGGGCCTTTGTGGAAAAGGGCAGATGACGCGGCGCCATGTGGCGCGAGCCGGTTGGTTGGAGCGGCTGATGTGGCTGGTGACTGGTCCGTGGACTCGTGCACCACGTTGACGTGGCTGGTCTATGGGTCCATGGTGGACCAGGGTCAAGGGGGTAACACCCCGATCTAATCTGAGCTGTCCGTGCAAGGATGAGCGGTTGCGGTCGCACGCGGGTGCTTGGCTGCCGGCGGGGAGGTGGACGGCGGGGTCTGGCGGCGGCTCGCCGGAGCCTCGCCGGAGACGTGGGTGCCGGCGCTACCGGGCACCATTTCGCGTGGGATTCGTTCGGGGAGAAAGAGGAGGATACAACAAATCTCACTAGGGGCTCGTTGACGGTGGTGGGGCGACGGAGAGGTCGTACATCGATGAGGGGTGGACGGGATTGCGGGCACACGCGGAGGAGGGGGTTGCAGCCTTGGTTTCGCACTCCACAGCGTCGCGGTGCGGTCCTGGTGATCTTGCACGGGCACGGGAGGGAGAGCGAGGATCATAGAGGGCTGGAGCGGAAGAAACCGGTGATGGCGGAGCTCCTCACCGCGGCGAGCTCTGGTTTCGAAATCCATGGCGGAGGGGGCGCAGCGGCGGGCGAGGTTTTGTGGAGAGGCAAAGGGAGATGAGGGAGCTCGGTTCCAGCTGTTTATAGACGAGGAGGGGGACAGGGGATGATCAGGATTGGGCGGTAGGTTCACGGCCATGACTGACGGGGGTCGTGCTTGCCTTCCATACGAGGCGCTGCCGCACCTGGACGCGGTCATGGCCTGTGGGAGAGTCGCGAATGGTGACAGGGGCGCAGGGTGGGTCCACGCGGTGCGGAGATTGGGGCGGAGGCGCGCGCGGGATGTCCGGGGATTTGGAATCCCGGCCGGCGGCGCTGCTCGGCAGGTGAGGCAGAGGAGGGGGGAGAAGGAAGGAAGGTGGTGGTGGGGATGACGAGTGGGCCTAGGCTGGCAGTGAGAGGAGGAGAAGGAGGGGTTTGCGGGCCAAGCTGGGCCGACAGGTTTGGTGGGCTTGCGAGAGAGAAGATGGAGGTGGTGCTGGGCCTGCTCGATTTGCTGGGCTTTGCCAGAGAGAAAAAGAAGAAGGGGAGGAGAGCTGGGCTGTTTGGGCTGAAAAGAAGAGGGGATTGGGTTGGGTTGGATCAAGGGTTTGGGGCCAAAGGAATTTAGATATAGATGCTTTGATATATGTAGAGAGAGAGAGAGATCTGAGCTAGAGAGAGAGAGAAAGAGAGATATGACCTAGGCTCGAATTTCAGAGAGAGGAGAGATGGCCTTTGGGTAGAGACAAACAGATAGAGAGTAAGAGAGGTAGAGAGATATATTTGGTCTAAGAAAGACTTAGAGAGAGAAAGAGGGAGATGGGTTTAGACAGAGGAGAGACGGTTTTTGGTGGAGAGAGATTGGTCTTGTTTAAAGAGAAGATTGGGAGAGATTTACAGATCAAGATCAGAGAGATACAAGGGTTAAACTATAGACGAACCTATTCGAGTTTGAAACTCAAATTCATTTTTCACACAATAAACATTATGCATTGCAGCATGAATTCAACAGACAAATATTTATAACCTATGATTCATTTATTGGTTTTAGAAAATATTATTTGTTTTGAAATAATTGTACACACTCCCTATTTAATTCTAACAAATTTTAATAAAATTTTAAATCCTAGCCAAATTACGAACTAGGGTGTTACAAATACTACCCCACTTAACAGGAATCTCGTCTCAAGATTCTACAAAAGGTTAGCAAGAGAGAGGAGGTTAGCAATAGGGAGAGACAAGGTTGCTTTGCATTTTATGTCATCTTGTCTTGTTCTTCACAGCTTCATGTCACTAGTCGGAGATTCCTTCAACTCTTGTGGATGGTCCATCATGGAGATCATTTGTGAGTCCTTTATGATGATTTTTCTGAGCAATGATCACCTTGCACTTTCTTCATGTGTTGTCCTCTTGTTGTTTCCTTTGTTCCAATTGTCTGGTATCCTTTCGGTGAATGGTCCATGTAGAAGTTCTTAGTGGTATAAGTTTTGCTGAAGTTTCTCAATCACACTTCTTCTTGCTTCGTCGTTCCCATTCTTCATTGTTTCTTCATGGGTTGTCTCATGAGAGTGTTCATGAACATTCTCTTGAAGTGGTTCGAGTAGCGCTGAAGTGATGGCTTTGTAACTCTTTTAGGCTTTACTGGCTTGTTTGGTGACAATTCTTCCTTCTTGTACACCTTGATTGTCATAGGTAGAAGCATGGCCGGTGCTACCCCTCTTAATAGAGGATTCCTCTTAATTCCATGTCGATTAGGATAGAGAGGGAGAAATGGCTGATGGGGGGAGAAGAACTCAAGGTTTAGAGGGAGCAAAAGACTGAAAACCCAACCTACGATCTATACGTATAACTAACTGATGTCATCGCGGACAAGGGTCCAACAACACATCAACAATCATCACTAAGAGGCAAATCAAGCAGGGCACAATAACAAATAGCAGCAGACAAAGGAACACTAACATGACACGAGTCCTTATAAAAGCACACTAGCATTTGACACCTTAGCATCGTTGTCTATCAACAAAAGAAAACATAGGTAGGCTTCTTATGACTCGCGAGACTAGAACTATCGATGGCTTGAAGTTAGTAGTCTTTTGGTCTTCAATGCGACACTTCTAGCTTGAAGGAGACTCTTCATCTTCGATCTTGAAATTCTTCGAGCGATGACTTCTTGAAGCATGATCTTCGTGAGCATCTTTGGAAGCATCTTTCTTGATCATAGGGGAAGTTAGTGACTAAACATTATACAAGGATGAGGCAGGAGCAACTTGTTTTCACAATACTACCTCCATTCCCCAATAGATGATGTTTCAGACCAGAATTACTACTAAAATTAGCCTAAACTTGTTGGTCCTAACGTCAAATAAAAAAGGACGGAGGTAGTAGAAGAGAATAGGAAGGATCAGAGTGTAAATCAGGAGGCAGGAAGTGAAGGAGGTGAAAATTTTCAAAATAGGGTGAAGATATAACCTTAACGTCGACCAGTTCTATCTAGGTTTGCGTCCTACAGTCGATATAGCTCTGATACCACTTCTGTAACACCTGGTTTTATAAGGACAAACCGAATGCACCCTTTATGCATGCCCAGGATCAAATTCATGCATAAGGTGACATCATCAGTGTAATATCACAACATATATCATTACAATGTTTACATTACAAAATGACCAGAGGGTCAAAACAGAAAATTACACATCGTTATTCTATCGCATCGGAGTAGGCACCATCTTCCACAGGAACGTCGACTGGGGGCACGCCAACCTAGAACTCCAGGTCTTTATGTACCAGCTTCTTCTTCTAGCTTCTTACTATCTGGGCAGCAGTGGTTAGAGAACAACAGGGGTTGAAAGGGAGAACGGTGAGTACATCTGGAGGCGTGTACTCCACAAGTGGAGGGAAAAGTATGCATAACATGCTAGCTTAAAACAAGGAAGGCTTTATTTGGTGGACTGCAAATCTCAAGTTTTAGTTGATCAAGTTTTAATTAAGCACCTAGAATTTATTGTGTATAAGGCCTCCCATCCCCTTCGAGGCACAGGCACCAACCTGTCCTGATCCGAGGGTTAAAACATCATAGAACCAAAACCAGCTCCCAAACCACAGTTCCACCACTGTAATCCACCCAAACCACCAACTAACCATGTGAGGGTCCAGGCTGCTCTTGGTCGTGAGCACGACAGTTATAACAGTTTTAACACTCTGCAGAGGTTGTACATCTTTACCCACGAGTTGCGTAAACGTTCAAAGGAACGTTAAACCCAACCATGCTGAGCGGATCAGGCACCTTCACACTTCCTTTGGTGTGATAGCATAGGGACGCTACGAGGCCTTTACATAGGTTCACCTGCGCGCATTAACCAGTCTCAGGGTACAAGACCCATCATTGAGCCTTGCCGGACTCTTGGGAACTACGCCCTCATCCAGCCCATACAGCCTAACACAGTCCGCTGGGTTACCCTACTTACTTGGCCAAGACCATAGCCCATTAGTTCTCGTGGTTGTACTGTATGTCCCGGGTGGTCACTCCACAGACCAGTCCTTAAAAAGTTGACTCAGGCAAGGCCAACATCAAGCAATCGCAAACCACCATTCAGACCACTTGCCCAAGTCGCCTAGGGTGTTCATGTTGCTACCCATAACCCACATTAACATGTTGCATAGTCATTAATCAAGTTTAAGATTAAAACACAACCCATGTTGAGCAAGCTAAGCATGAATCTACCGATATAGGTAACCTCTAAGAGTAAGCAAGGAATGATCATGAAATTCGAGTAAACAGTCCTTCATAGGATTCCCATCAAAATTAGACATCTAATGCAGGAAAGCATAAATGAAATAGTGATTATGGTGAATAAAACATAAAGGTATAAAATAGCAAGATGTCAAGGACACTTGCCCGTTTCCCCGATGCTCCACTGCTCAGAAGCGTTCATTCACGCGCAGCAATCAACTGAAACAACATGATGCTACACTAAGAACAAAGCACCAGACAATAAAACCATTTTAGAAAAGCATACTACTAGCTAACGCGAGCTAGCTACGATCAAGAGAGCGCGTGAAAGGTTAAAGCGAAGCTACGGGTAAAAAGGCACAACTATCGATAAAGATTATATTATAAGAAGGAACTATATGCTTGATTTATTTTATTTATACAAAGCATGTGTGGAGGATATTCCAGAGAAATAACCTTTGTTGGAATTAATTCAAATTAAATTTGATTCAAAACACAAGTTGATCCTAGTCATATTTTATTTATAAAAGTTTATTAGAATTTATACCAATTTACCATTTATATTTATAAAAGAAACTTTATGTGAGAGCAACTAACGAGCTAAAACATGTGTCGGGTTGAGCTAAACAAGTTATAAGAAAAACGTATTTATGTTTGAATTAATCAAGTTAAATTTTATTAAGGAAAAGACGAAGGTTAAACCTATGTTTTATTTTATTCAAAAGAGATTTAATTGAACATTAATCAAATTAATATAAACTTTAATTTTCAGAAAAAGGTAACATGTTAAACGTGGCTGCTAACACGTTCTATACGACGAGGCGGACCTAACGCCACTTGAACGAGCTAAAACGGAGCTAAAACATGAAAGATATGAGCTTCGGAAGATTGCAGGGGCCTATGTGTGATTTTCTAAAGATTACAAGGGCTAACAGGGAAGATTCGCAAGACTCAGAGAATTCTGGCCGCGAAAAGAAGAAAGATCAAGTGTTTATGAGCAAAACGCGCTCAGGTGGACCAACCGTGAAAGGTGGGATTTTTCTAGGTGTTTATGTGCAAAAGGTCCAAGACACAGAGATGGACAGATAGATTTCTTGGTTTGGCAGGGGCCTTTGTGGAAAAGGGCGGATGACGGGGCTGTCTTGCTGACGCGGCACCACGTGGCGCGAGCCGGTTGGTTGGAGCGGCTGATGTGGCTACTGACTGGTCCTTGGACTCGTGCACCACGTTGACGTGGCCGGTCTATGGGTCCATGGTGGACCGGGGTCAAAGGGGTAACACCCCGATCTAATGTTAGCCGTCCATGCAAGGATTAGCGGCTGTGGTCGCACGCGGGTGCTTGGCTGCCGGAGGGGAGGTGGACGGCGGGGTCTAGCGGCGGCTCGCCGAAACCTCGCCGGAGATGTGGGCGTTGGCGCTACAGGACACCATTTCGCGTGGGATTCGTTCGGGGAGAAAGAGGAGGATACGACGAATCTCACCAGGGGCTCATTGACGGCGGTGGGGCGGCGGAGATGTCGTACGTCGATGAGGGGCGGACGGGATTGCGGGCACACGCGGAGGACGGGGTTGCGGCCTCGGTTTCGCACTCCACGGCGTCGCAGTGCGGTCCTGGTGATCCTGCACGGGCACGGGAGGGAAAGCGAGGATCAGAGAGGGCCGGAGCGGAAGAAACCGGCGATGGCAGAGCTCCTCACCGCGGCGAGCTCCAGTTTCAAAATCCATGGCGGAGGGGGCGCATCGGCGGGCGAGGTTTTGCAGAGAGGCAAAGGGAGATGAGGAAGCTCGGTTCCGGCCGTTTATAGATGAGGAGGGGGACAGGGGTGACCGAGATTGGGCGGCAGGTAAACGGCCATGACTGACGGGGGCCGTGCTTGCCTTCCATCCGAGGCGCTGCCGCACCTGGACGGGGTTGTGGCCTGTGGGAGAGTCGTGAAGGGTGATAGGGGCGCATGGTGGGTCCACTCAGTTCAGAGATTGGGGCGGAGGTGCACGCGAGATGTCCGGGGATTTGGAATCCCGGTCGGCGGCGCTGCTAGGCGGGTGAGGCAGAGGAGGGGGAGAAGGAAGGAAGGTGGTGGTCGGGATGACGAGTGGGCCTGGGCTGGCAGTGAGAGGAGGACAAGGAGGCGTTTGCGGGCCAAGCTGGGCCGACAGGTTTGGTGGGCTTGCGGGAGAGAAGAGGGAGGTGGTGCTAGGCCTGCTCGATTTGCTGGGCTTTGCCCGAGAGAGAAAAAGAAGAAGGGGAGGAGAGCTGGGCTGCTTGGGCCGAAAAGAAGAGGGGATTGGGTTGGGTTGGATCAAGGGTTTGGGGCCAATGGAGATTAGATATAGATGCTTTAATATATAAATATATATAGAGAGAGATGTGAGCTAGAGAGAGAGAGAAAGAGAGATATGAACTAGGCTCGAATTTTAGAGTGAGGAGAGATGGCCTTTGGGTATAGATAGAGAGATAGAGAGTCAGAGAGGTAGAGAGATATATTTGGTCTAAGAAAGACTTAGAGAGAGAAAGAGGGAGATGGGTTTAGACAGAGGAGAGACGGTTCTTGGTAGAGAGAGATTGGTCTTGTTTAAAGAGAAGATTGGGAGAGATTTACATATCAAGATCAGAGAGATACAAGGGTTGAACTATAGATGAACCTATTCGAGTTTGAAACTCAAATTCATTTTTCACACAATAAACATTATGCATTGCAGCATGAATGCAACAGACAAATATTTATAACCTATGATTCATTTATTGGTTTTAGAAAATATTATTTGTTTTGAAATAATTGTACACACTCTCTATTTAATTCTAACAAATTTTAATAAAATTTTAAATCCTAGCTAAATTACGAACTAGGGTGTTACAGCGATCGAGTACCTTTGTTTATGATTCTTGTTCTTGCTTGGGTGTTTTCTTCCTCAATCTATTCTCGAGATAGATTGCATGGGATGTTCTTGTAGCCGCGGTGGCTAGATGTGCGTACCCGATCTACCAAGTAGTTCAACGCACTCCTTGCGAGTGTGCTCTAAGATTCGACCGCGAAGAAAGGGGAACATCATGACAGGATGTTAACACCGAGTACGGCAGGGCGACTTAGAGGGTTTGACCAAAGGTCAAGGTTTAAATACACTTTTAATGAGATTCGTTTTGCTCTCTCTTCTATCTTGCTCGGAACTACAACATAAACACGATCTAGATCGCTCTACATCAGTACCTCATTGCTTTCTCTTGCTACCTCTAATGATCTTAGTAGATTAGATGCATTCGAAACTTCTTCAAGATGCAAGTGTTTCTCGGTTATTAGATTGAGTCTTGCGGATTCGATACCTTAGGTGATACTCGAGGGAAAAAGGTACTACATGATCCGTAAGCTTGTGGTGAACCTTGGCGCGTTATTGAACCGTCAACAGGGAACATTACAAAAGAAAGCTTGATCTCCGCACACTTGAGTTTTGTTGCCTAGCAATGCAAACTTCAAGTGTGGGGGAAGTCTGTGAGCATCCTATGTAAAGTTCCTCTCATCAAAATATTATATTGGTTTGGAGATGATGTTGGCTCTTGCATCTTGCCCAACTAGCTGGGTACGTCCTGCTTTTGACTTTATACAAAGCCCTTCGGGAGGTTGCCTGATGTTCACCACCGTTTGCTCATGTTTATGTCCCTTTGGTGATAGCTTGATCATGCTTTTCTGCTTCCTTTATCTATATTTGTAATGCTATGGTTTGAGTGCATGTTTAGCTACATGTTTTCATAGGCTGTTTTAAATTAAGCATGGTGCTTAGGTTAAAACGGTGTTCTTCAATCAAACAAGACATGGTGTCGAGTTTGATTGATGAACCTTATAGTTAATACTTTCATCGATATTGGTTGTATATGCGAACTAACCCTTGTAGGAATTTTCGAATCCAAATGGGTAAGTCATTGATTTTGATTCAAATGGGAAGGTAAGCCAAGGTATCTTTACCTTGTCTGAGCTATGTCTCATGGTGAATAAAAAACAAAAAAAAATTGAAGTTGAATAAAGACTCCCTGGTTCTTGAACCAGTAGAGTTCCTCTTTTGTTTCCACTTTTTGTTTGAAGACAACACCAGGTACATGAACAAGTGTGGGGGGCGATCTCCCAAGCTTATCATCGACATACACACTTGAGATCTCCCACACAAGCATTGCACAAAATCGACTGCACTTTCATGACAAGGGACAAGGTACACTAGAGTGAGTAGGCTGCCCCACGGGTCAGCTGAACCACTACTGGTCCTCCTTTATCCCCATTTCTTCAGAAGCGATGGTATGTGCACCCTTTATCTCACTCTCCTTGATTCTGAGTTTGAATGAGTTTCAATTCTTATCTTCTAAATCAACTCATGGAATCGTGCTCGACTTGCTCTACATGTTTCCTATGGTTGGCTTGCCTATGTTCTATTCCTTACCTATTATCTTGATGCTTGTGAACAAATATCATTAGGGAACTCATGCTCATCTAAGTAGTTGGCGTTTGAGATATGGTTTGATGATATGATCTTCTCTCTAAATGTTCGAGTGCTTTGGAATTTTATTTGAAAAAAAAACTGAAAACTCTTTGCAAAGCTCCTCTTTGATATGCCAAAGTCCTACCAAAGCCATATGATGAGTTATCTTGAAAACCTTAGACTCATATGCTGCTTGTTATTGCATTGAGCTTTGTCTTGTGACCCTCGTGAGAATTCTTTTCATGCTTTCATGATCAAGATTCATGTGCATACCATATCCCATTGCTATGCTTCTACACTGGGAGTTAGCATTGTATCATCCATTGAGAGCCAGGTGTGGTTCGAGGACCGGTGGATGGTCGCTTCCTGGTGTGATGAGTGATTGACAACGTGGTGTGGACTGATTCTTGGCTAAGTATTGCAGGTGCAGGTTGCGGCTTGACTGGTGCAGGTGCAGGTGAAGAACAAGCGCGAAAGGTCGTTGTCGGTGAGGCCTCCAGGTGTGGAGAAGACAAGTAGGCTTGGTTCGAGGGACCCGGTGGCCAGCGGGGTTAAGTGCGGGCCGCATGGTGGCAAGAACGGCAAGATGAAGTCATGGACGGTTTTTTGGTTGAGCCTCAAAACCAAGGTCGAGCCGGGACTACGTGGGAGCCGAGTCATGAGTGGTGATTGGCGGAGGCTACACCGAGTTCGCGGGGTTTCAGGTGGTTCACCAGAAAACCACTGGGTTCCTTGGTTGATCCACAAAGCCAAGACCGAAGAACCGAAGACGGAGGTGCAGCAGCTCCAGACCGGTCTGACCGGTGGGTACCGGTCTGACCGGTGAGGAGCACCGGTCTGACCGGTGTGCGACGACGCAGTCCGGAATCTTCGAAGCGGAGGACACACGTCGGGATCGCAAGGCTTGTGTCGAGGCTAAGCAAGTTTGCGGTCGCTGGGCATCCGTCCGATGGAGCGAAGACAAAGATTTCCGAATTCGCCCTTGAGGGGCATGTATCCCTAGTTAGCTAGTAAGGGTATTTTCGTCTTTCGGTTGCCTCCATATAACCCAAGTGGTGAGAGGATGGCAGCCATCTCTTGGAACCCTAGCTCATTTAGTTTTCCTATTTTCCTTCCTATTTTCCTTAGGATTTTCGTAGGACTAGCTTGAGAGCTTCATGGTGAGATCTTGTGAGAGGGAAGGATGATCGGGCGACAAGCTAGACCTTGTATGAACCTCTTTGGTATGTGTAGATGATTCGACGTGGTTCCTCAAGGCTTGGTTGTGTCTTTCCCGTTTCTCCTTTTTGGTGATTTTCGGAGGCTTTTCTTGGCGAATTTCATGTGGCGGTTTTGAGACCTTTCTCTTTGGGATTTGGTGGGGGATGTATGCATGAACCCCTCGTGGTTCTTTTCCCTTTGATTTCCCTCCCAAATCCGTGAGTAAAGGGGCTCAATTTTGGGGTTTTCGTGGTTCTAGGGTTCGTGGTGTTCTTGGCGGAAATCCTTCGATTCCTCTTGATTCACCAAGTTTTGGTGGACCAAATCTTGGCTATGGAGTACCCATGAGGTATTCCTACTATCCCCAAAGTCTTGTGCGAATCCGTGGAGCGAATCGGGAGATTGCGAGTTGGATTTGGGGGAGTTGACTCGCGGGCGCTGTTCATCCCGAGCTGCCAAGGTCACACCGGTCTGACCGGTGCTCTTGACCGGTCTGACCGGTGCTAGCCATTGGTGGGATTTGTCTCAGGGAACAGCCTTGTCCGTGTGGTTTTGTCCCGTGGTCCGGCTGGTCAATTCTTGGCGTGTTTGGAGTTGTTTTGCTAGGTTTTGTGAGGGGTTCTTCTTCCTTCCAGGTTGTGTTTCGGAGGTGGTTTTTGTTCCAGGGCCTAGAGGAGTCACTGAGGCTTCCTGGAACGTTTGCTGTGCGGCTGCTGTAGCCACCGACCTGACCGGCTCTGTCCACCGGTCTGACCGGTGTCACCGGTCTGACCGGCGCAGGTCATCGGTCTGACCGGTGTAGCACAGGCAGCAAGCCGTGCAAGTTTCCGCTGTGTGTTTTGGTGAGTTCTGGCTCGGAGGGTTGTGTGTTGGCTCCTAGGACCAGTAGCACTCCAGTGGCTGCGTTGTTTTGGCCAACTTGGGCAGTTGAGTCGGAGACGTGATTTGGAAGCCGTGTTCGTCTTGTTGGAGTTCTCATCTCCTTCGAGAAGAATTTTTATCGGCTCCCATTCACTCCCCCCCTCTCTGGTTCGCCTAATCGGTCCTTCAATTGGTATCAGAGCCGGTTTGGGTCTTTATTGATTCTTACCAGTCTAAGATCCAAAGATGGCGTACCAGGAACGGGGTTCGGGTCCTCCGCACTTCGATGGGAAGAACTACCAGATGTGGCAAAGGCGGATGGCGGCGTTCCTCCGCAGAAAGGGTCAGATCCTTTGGGATGTCACGGTGAACACAGCTTATGTTCATCCGGTGAACTTCCTTGCTCCAGGATCGAGGGATATGTTCGAAGCCAACAACAAGGCTGTCGACTACTTGTTTCGTGCTCTGTGTCAGCTTGAATTCGATCGGGTTCAGACAGAGGACTTAGCTTGTAGGATTTGGGAGCAGTTGAAGGATGCTCATGCTGGGAATGCTCAGGTTTAGGCTCGGATGTACGCGACTTACCGGAGAGAGTACGAGAACTTCACTCACCTCCCCGGCGTGTCCGTCGATGCCCTTTTCCAGCGGTTTACGGTCGTTGTGAACAACATGAGAGCCAATGTGGACGTCCTCCCATACAATGATCATGATAGAGCTGTGAAGCTCTTGCACTCGTTGGATCGTACCGTATGGGACGGGAAGTTTGAGGCTATTGTTGAGTCCGAGAAGTATGACACCTTGACGGTGAACGAGCTGTTCTCGAAGCTCAAGTTGGCTGAGTTGGACCGTGGTATGACAACCAAGATCGAGAGCCCGACTGATTCTCATAGTCTCGCTCTCGTTGGTGGCAAAGGAGCTAAGTCTAACGCTAACGCATCCTCCAGGATGTACTCTCTGTCTTCTTTGATGTCTTTGCCAGACGAGGAGTTCGACGTGCTTGGAGAGGACGAGCTGGCGTTGCTGACCAGGCGGTTCGAGAGGCTGCACGAGAACCGGGTGAACACGAGGAGGACAGCACGAACGTGTTTTCAGTGCGGCAAGCCAGGACACTTCGTCGCCGACTGCCCAGAGAAGACGGAGAACAAGGACGGCTACAGGCACCGGTCGAGCAAGGACGGCAAGTACCGATCGAGGCGCGATCACAAGCACAAGAACAAGCACAAGAACGAGCGACGGTCGAGGAAGAAGGACGGCCGCGGCAGGAAGGCCCGAGCGATGGTCGGAGCGAGCGACGTCGACTCCAGCTCCGCCTACTCTTCCTCGAGCTCGAGTAGCAGTGAAGATGAAGGTGATCGGCGCAAGAACAAGAAGTCATCCAGGAACTTGAGCGGGTTGAGCTGCTTCACGGGAGATGGCTTCTGCGGCATGGCTCGCAGCTCCGGCAGCAAGAAGAGTCACCAGAGCGACTCGGACTCCGACTCCGAGGATGAGGTATGTGATGAGCTCTCCTCTTTGCGCAAGGAGAATGATGAGTTGGTTGACTTGCTTGATAACCGCGATCACATGCTTAGAGAGGCCAAGAAGATGAGGAAAGAGCTTAGGGCCTCACTAGAAGATGCTAGGAACCGTGTGGCTGAGCTAGAAACCCAGAACCTAGATGCTAAGCTTGAGATTGATTCGCTTAAGGCTTCTCCTATGGTTTCTGATGAGATTGATTGCTGTGATTGCTCTGTGTACCTAGCTGATCTTACTGCTCTTAAGGATAAGCATGCTTCTACTTGTGATGAACTAGAAATGCTTAGGGTTGAAGTGGCTGAGCTTAAGTCTAGACCTGCTTCGCTAGGTGCACTTCTTGCCCTGTTTTGCATGGAAAGATTGATGAGATGCATGCTTACACTGTTTCGCTTGAGGCTAAGTTGAAAGAGCCTATTCCCACTTCTTGTTCTACTTGTGAATTGCATGCAGTCAAGAATTTGGAGCTTGCACATTATGTTGATCGCTTGCAGGATGAGAATGATGAGCTGAGAAAATGTATGAGCTGGTTGTCGGGTCAGGAGCCTCAGCTTGGTATCATGATAGCGGCTTTCAAACGCTATGATGGTCGGGCACTTGGGGCTGACAAGCTTGGAGAGAATAGTGGTGAGGGAGTTGAGAGAGTTGGAGAGATTCCTATCCCACCACCAAACAGATACAAGAACGAGTTTGAGCCCAAGCCTAACCATCTCAGAAACAAACTTGACACTACTCCAGATCCACCCATATTCCCTCACCCAACAAATGATTTTCAGAAACCGGTGAAGTTTGTGAGCCCAAAGGGAGGTGAGGAAGGAGAGAAGAAGGGTGAGAAGCCGAGTGGGCAGCCCCAACCCAAGCCAAAGCCTAAGCCACAGCCCATAAAGTTCCATTCTGGGTATTGTGGGAGAGATGGTCACAAGGATGAGTTTTGCTTCAAGAGGAAGCGTGAGGAGAGAATGGCTAGAGAGTGGGCTAACAAGGACAGGTACCACCCCTCTAATGGTGTACCTGAGCCTCGTATGCAGATGCCCAGGGCCAAGGCAAGTGTGAGGACGGTTCCAGCTTGGGGAGATCGGAAGGCTGTAGGTGCTGCTGCTGGCCGAGCTACACCGGTCAGACCGCTGTACTACACCGGTCAGACCGGTGCAGGTCTGGGCAGACAGCGAGTCGGGTTTCGTGCTCATGAGGATGCTCGGTTTGGTTCTGGAGGTCGTGGTTCTGGTGGTTGGTCTGGAAAGTTTGCAGGTGGTCACTTTGCTAGGCGTTCTCCACCTCGTGCTCAATACGGGGGTGGGAGGAGTCGTAGCTTTGAGATGGAGAGGAGGAACGATCCACGGTTGTCCTTTCGTGGCTCTCGTCCTCCTCCAGCTAGAGAGGGCTGGTTCCCTCGTAGTGGTTACCGTGGTGGTGTTCGTGGTGGTAGCTTTGATAGGCGTGATGATTTGGTTTGTGCTAACCCCACTTTGGAGCAAATGGCTCGGCACTGGTTTTACTCTTTTGGTACTAACCCCAGTGCTGAGTCGTTTGTTCACTCACGTGCTCGCTTTTGAATTTCAGGTGGGAGACTTGAGGAACGTTTGGTTGATTGACTCCGGTTGCTCCAGGCATATGACCGGAGACAAGGGGTGGTTCTCAAGTCTCGTCCCGGTGGTGTCCAAGACATACATCACCTTTGGGGACAATGGGTGAGGGCGTTTGCTATCAGAAGGTGAGATCAAGGTAAGTGACAAGGTCACTCTCAGGCGTGTTGCTCTTGTTCAATCGCTGGGGTTCAATTTGCTTTCTGTGTCTCAGTTGTTGGATGAGGGCTTTGAGGTGTTGTTTCGGCCTGGTGGTTCTCGGATTTTAGATTCTCGAGGGGACCTTGTTTGCATGGTCGTTCCCAAGGGTCAGGTGTTTCGAGCTGATTTCTCTCAGTCTTCTGGTGTGGAGCGTTGCTTTTTGGCTGGTTCTTCAAGTGAGTTGTGGAAGTGGCATAGGAAGTTGGGTCACTTGAGCTTTGACCTTTTGTCTCGCTTGAGTAAACTCAATTTGGTCCGAGGATTGCCACGGTTGAGGTTTGAGAAAGAGTTGGTTTGTGCACCGTGTAGGCATGCCAAGATGGTAGCCTCTTCTCACCCGCCTCTCACGGATGTGATGACTGAGTGTCCATGCGAGCTGCTCCATATGGACCTTGTTGGCCCAGCTCGTGTGCGATCTGCGGGTGGGAAGTGGTATGTCCTTGTTGTGGTGGACGACTACTCTCGGTATGCGTGGGTGTTCTTTCTTGAGGAGAAAGGGGAGACGTTTGGTTTTGTTCGAGATCTTGTCTTGAGGTTAAGAAACGAGAGGCACGGAGATGCCATACGAGCGATCCGCGGTGACAATGGCTCGGAATTCAAAAACTCTCGCTTCGAAACTTTTTGCCATGACTTGGGTCTTGAACATCAGTTTTCGAGTCCGTATACGCCTCCTCAGAATGGCGTTGTGGAAAGGAAAAACAGGACCTTGTGCGAGATGGCTCGGACGATGCTCGACGAGCATAGGACTCCGAGAAGGTTCTGGGCTGAGGCGGTCAATACCGTGTGCTATGTGTCGAACAGGATCTACCTCTGGGTTCACAAGAAGAAAACCTGTTACGAGTTGATGCACGGTCGCACACCCAAGATGAGTCACTTCCATGTCTTTGGTTGTAAATGCTTCATTCTGAAGAAAGGGAAGAAGTTGGACAAGTTCGAGGCTAGGTCTGTCGATGGCATTTTCTTTGGTTATGCATCTCATTCTAGAGCATTTCGTGTGCTCAATCTTGAAACAGACCAAATCGTGGAGACTTGCGAAGTAACCTTCGACGAGACACAGCCACGGAGTCAGCTTGTTTTTGAGTGTGCAGGTGACGACGAACTTGGAGAGGAGATCTTTCAGGAGGAGGAGCATGAACATGGAGATGATGAAGATGGCGGTGTGGTGCCCGCGGCTGGACATGTACCTACTACTTCGACGACGATCGAGAACGGACCCTCTCCCACGCCTACAACGACAAATCCAGATCAAGGCGAAGCTGCTGTTGAGGGGGAGGTAGCATCAAGGCGAGAACCTCCCCGGCGAGTGCAAGTGGATCACCCAGCTTCGAGAATCATCGGCGACATGAATGAACGTACTACACGGTCGAGGGTTCGGAACAATTCTCATTTCGCTCATGCTGCTTTTGTTGCCACCTTTGAGCCCAAAGACATTGGACACGCGTTATCTGATCATAATTGGGTTAATTCGATGCATGAGGAGATGGAGAATTTTGAGAGGAACCAAGTTTGGGTGTTGGTTGACCCTCCTCCAGGGTGTAAGCCGATTGGGACAAAATGGGTGTGGAAAAATAAAGAGGGAGAGAAAGGAGAAGTGGTGAGGAACAAGTCAAGACTTGTTGCTCAGGGGTACAGTCAGAAAGAGGGGATCGACTACGAGGAGACTTTTGCTCCTGTAGCTCGTTTGGAGGCGATCAGGATCCTTCTAGCCTTTTCCGTGGCTAAAGGGTTCAAGTTGTACCAGATGGATGTGAAGAGTGCTTTCCTGAACGGTGTGTTGGAGGAAGAGGTGTTTGTGAGGCAACCACCGGGGTTTGAGAGTGAGAAGTACCCCCACCGGGTGTACAAGTTGAGGAAGGCGCTGTATGGGTTGAAGCAGGCGCCTAGAGCTTGGTATGGTAGGTTGAGGGGGTTCCTGTTTGAGAGAGGGTTTGAGATGGGAAAGGTCGATCAGACCTTGTTTCTCCTCAGGCAGGGCAGAGATATCCTGATTGTGCAGGTATACGTGGATGATATTGTCTTTGGTGGCTCGTCTAACTCTCTTGTTGCAAGGTTTGCAGAAGACATGAGTAGGGAATTTGAGATGAGCATGATGGGCGAGTTGCAGTTCTTCCTCGGGCTACAAATCAAGCAATCAAAGGAAGGAACATTTGTGCACCAAGCTAAGTACACCAAGGACATTGTGAGGAAGTTCAAGATGGAGGACTCCAAGGCCATGGCGACGCCTATGAGTACGACTACAGCTCTTGATGCGGACGAGGAAGGTGAACACGTGGACCTGAAGGAGTACCGGAGCATGATAGGGTCACTCCTCTACTTGACGGCGACGAGGCCGGACATTCAATTCTCGGTCTGTCTGTGCGCTCGTTTTCAAGCGTCTCCGAGGACTTCACATCGGCGAGCAGTCAAGCGCATTTTCAGGTATTTGCGACACACTCCTGACTTAGGCCTTTGGTACTCTGCGTCTTCTTCTTTGGCGCTTCATGGTTTTTCAGACGCGGATTTTGCCGGGTGTCGGTTGGATAGGAAGTCCACTTCTGGGACTTGCCAGTTCTTGGGTTCTTCTTTGGTGTCTTGGTCTTCCCGCAAACAGTCGAGTGTTGCTCAATCCACTACCGAGGCAGAGTATGTGGCCGCAGCTAGTTGTTGCTCTCAGCTCCTTTGGATCACATACACCATGAGTGACTTTGGTGAGGAGTATACCCATGTCCCACTTCAATGTGATAGCACCAGTGCCATAAGCGTTGCAAAGAACCCAGTGCTCCATTCCAAAACCAAGCACATAGAAGTGAGGTATCATTTTCTGAGAGACAACGTAGAGAAAGGGAAGATAGCTTTGATCCATGTACCCACACATGACCAACTAGCCGATATTTTCACCAAACCCCTAGATCAAGCAACTTTCACTCGTTTGCGGGGGGAGCTTGGTGTTTGTTTGATTTCTTGAGTTGGTGTGTGGGAGCTCCTTTGTAGCATATGTATAGCTTTCCTTTGTGCAATTCTTGCATTTGGCATGGCATATGTAACATGATGTATAGGCATCTTTGTGTCTTAGGTTGCATGCATTTTGTATCATATACATTGTTTAGGAAAGGCTTCTCCTATATACATTATTCACCATGGAATGACATATATGTCTTTGTGAGCTAATTTGGTAAGCTATGGTTAGTTTGGCTTAGCTCTTGATAATCTTGGGTTATATCCATGGTTGATGGCTCTGTTTTTGAAAATTTTCATATATATATATGCTCTCTTGTGAGTAAATGCCTTTACATGATCTAGACATGCTTTTGTGGCTTGGCTATGCTTAATTTGTGGTTGGATAGCTTATTTTGATCATATGGGGCCAAAGGCTCATTTTCTATCATGAATGTTTAGCCCCCATGCTTCATCTTGTGGAGGGGCATAAGTTCCTTTTTGTCGCAAAGACATTTCATGTACCAATTATAAATCTGAAAATGAAATGTAAATTGCTTGGAAAATGTGCTCCCATGTCATATGTGCTAATTTTAATTTGCTTTGGCTGCTAAATCGTTGCATGATACCTACCAATGAGAAGTCTCATATATAGAAGTAGGCACATGGCTCGGTGGCTTTGACATGACTTGAGGTGCTTGTGGGTGTTTATGATGGTCTTATGCTTAGAATGGGTGTCCTAGCATGAAGTTTGTGTGGCTTTGCCATTTTGACATGTTTTGCTCATGTTTAGGACTTTGCTCATGAGAGGGTGATTTTTCGCAAAATTGCTCAATTCTATCTTAGCTTCGCCCAATGGTTGTGAAACTTGGTGGTCTTGTAGTTGATGTCATTATGAAGCTATAGAGTATCTAACTTGCTCATTTGGACATGTGTAGCATCCTTTGTTGAATTTTGTCTATTTGAGAAGCTCTAGGTTGCATTTTTTACACTTTTGGCTTGATTCATGCATTGTCAACAAGGGGGAGAAGGTTGACCATGTTTTGGCCTACTGAATGCATCTAGAAGGTTTTCAGGTGGTTTCGAGCCATTTCTGGGCTCTGTTGTGCACCGGTCTGACCGGTTGAGGTCACCGGTCTGACCGGTCAGAGTGCTGGTCCTGTTCACATGTTGAGCACCGGTCTGACCGGTGGTGTCGACCGGTCTAACCGGTCAGAGCTGAGCTGTTGCAGCTGCTCTGTTTCGTGAAGTGGCTCGCATGCATTCGTCCAGGGGGAGTTGCATTGGTTCAGGGGGAGCTTGCATGTGTGCAGGGGGAGCTCTTTGTGCTTTTCGAGCTTTGGATTGTTGGCTTGTGCTCTTTGCTTGAGCATGTTTTTGTCTCGGATGTGTCGAGCCGTTGCCCTTGCCTAAGGGGTCCGAGACTTGTCTTCTTCAAGTGATCTTGCTCTTTGCCTTTTCTTTGGCTTTCGATCGCTTGTTGGAGTTTCTTTTAGTCATTTCTTTTCTTTTCCTTTTCTCTTGGTTACCAAAACGTGTGTGTTGTCAATGCACTCATCAAGGGGGAGATTGAGAGCCAGGTGTGGTTCGAGGACCGGTGGATGGTCGCTTCCTGGTGTGATGAGTGATTGGCAACGTGGTGTGGACTGATTCTTGGCTAAGTATTGCAGGTGCAGGTTGTGGCTTGACTGGTGCAGGTGCAGGTGAAGAACAAGCGCGAAAGGTCGTTGCCGGTGAGGCCTCCAGGTGTGGAGAAGACAAGTAGGCTTGGTTCGAGGGACCCGGTGGCCAGCGGGGTTAAGTGCGGGCCGCATGGTGGCAAGAACGACAAGATGAAGTCATGGACGGTTTCTTGGTTGAGCCTCAAAACCAAGGTCGAGCCGGGACTACGTGGGAGCCGAGTCATGAGTGGTGATTGGCGGAGGCTACACCGAGTTCGCGGGGTTTCCGGTGGTTCACCAGAAAACCACTGGATTCCTTGGTTGATCCACAAAGCCAAGACCGAAGAACCGAAGACGGAGGTGCAGCAGCTCCAGACCGGTCTGACCGGTGGGTACCGGTCCGACCGGTGAGGAGCACCGGTCTGACCGGTGTGCGACGACGCAGTCCGGAATCTTCGAAGCGGAGGACACACGTCGGGACCGCAAGGCTTGTGTCGAGGCTAAGCAAGTTTGCGGTCGCTGGGCATCCGTCCGATGGAGCGAAGACAAAGATTTCCGAATTCGCCCTTGAGGGGCATGTATCCCTAGTTAGCTAGTAAGGGTATTTTTGTCTTTCGGTTGCCTCCATATAACCCAAGTGGTGAGAGGATGGCAGCTATCTCTTGGAACCCTAGCTCATTTAGTTTTCCTATTTTCCTTCTTATTTTCCTTAGGATTTTCGTAGGACTAGCTTGAGAGCTTCATGGTGAGATCTTGTGAGAGGGAAGGATGATCGGGCGGCAAGCTAGACCTTGTATGAACCTCTTTGGTATGTATAGATGATTCGGCGTGGTTCCTCAAGGCTTGGTTGTGTCTTTCCCGTTTCTCCTTTTTGGTGATTTTCGGAGGCTTTTCTTGGCGAATTTCTTGTGGCGGTTTTGAGACCTTTCTCTTTGGGATTTGGTGGGGGATGTATGCATGAACCCCTCGTGGTTCTTTTCCCTTTGATTTCCCTCCCAAATCCGTGAGTAAAGGGTCTCAATTTTGGAGTTTTCGTGGTTCTAGGGTTCGTGGTGTTCTTGGCGGAAATCCTTCGATTCCTCTTGATTCAACAAGTTTTGGTGGAATAAATCCTGGCTATGGAGTGCCCATGAGGTATTCCTACTATCCCCAAAGTCTTGTGCGAATCCGTGGAGCGAATCGGGAGATTGGGAGTTGGATTTGGGGGAGTTGACTCACGGGCGCTGTTCATCCCGAGCTGCCCAGGTCACACCGGTCTGACCGGTGCTAGCCCTTGGTGGGATTTGTCTCGGGGAACAGCCTTGTTCGTGTGGTTTTGTCCCGTGGTCCGGCTGGTCAATTCTTGGTGTGTTTGGAGTTGTTTTGCTAGGTTTTGTGAGGGGTTCTTCTTCCTTCCAGGTTGTGTTTCGGAGGTGGTTTTTGTTCCAGGGCCTAGAGGAGTCACTGAGGCTTCCTGGAACGTTTGCTGTGCGGCTGCTGTAGCCACCGGCCTGACCGGCTCTGTCCACCGGTCTGACCGGTGTCACCGGTCTGACCGGCGCAGGTCATCGGTCTGATCGGTGTAGCACAGGCAGCAAGCCGTGCAAGTTTCCGCTGTGTGTTTTGGTGAGTTCTGGCTCGGAGGGTTGTGTGTTGGCTCCTAGGACCAGTAGCACTCCAGTGGCTGCGTGGTTTTGGCCAACTTGGGTAGTTGAGTCGGAGACGTGATTTGGAAGCCGTGTTCGTCTTGTTGGAGTTCTCATCTCCTTCGAGAAGAATTTTTATCGGCTCCCATTCACTCCCCCCCTCTCTGGTTCGCCTAATCGGTCCTTCATCCATCCATTCCATAAGAATAAAGCTCCATGTATGGTGCAACCTCTCTCTCCAAAAGTATCTTCGAAAAAGGACATGGGCTAAAAAAAAGAAAAAAAGGAGAAAAGAAAAAAAAAAGCATAAGGAATGAAAAAAAGAAGAAAAAAAGAGAGATAGCCCATGCCCAAAGGAAAGGAGAAAAAGGAGAGAGATGGGATCATGCAAAAACGATTTCCAATAAATTTGATGGTAATAACTAGCACCCATTCCGGGCCTAGTGTCCACCTTACCATCACCACAACATTCATCATATATATGGTAATATCAAGCACCCATTCTGGGCCTAGTATCCACCTTACGATATCCATCACCTCCATACATGTGCACATCTTGATCTAATTGTATGATTTGATTTCCTCCTTGGATCCGGTTTTTGACATTGCAATATATGTGATACAAGTGTGCTTTATCTTTTATCCTACCCTGAGCTCCACATATAGACATCAATAGAAGTAGGATGAAAGAAAGGCAATTCTAATGCCTTGGTGAGGACATATACACATTGAGCGATATGAGAGAATCAAATGAGAAGCTAAGCAAGGGTTTGTTTTGAAAACTTATTGCAAAACCCCGGGTTACTTGACATGATGAGCAGAAGTGATTTGATTCATTACCGTGCCATTCCTCAACTACCCAAGATGGCATGATAGACACTCCACATAGTTGACAAGTACAAGGTATGGTTTGGAATATCTCTTATGCTCACTTTATACCTTTGGATATCATGTCTCACCTTGATCCTTTCTCCTTCACTCGAGGACGAGCAAAGGTCAAGTGTGGGGGTGTTGTTGACGGCTGGTAAGTACCACTTTTATACCGTCAACTCCTGTATAAATTAAATGGAAAATGATCATCAACACTACAATAAGGCTTTATACTGACAATTTCCACAAGTGTTGGTGTTTCTAGCTTTTGTTGCAGGACACACCGAAATACGTATAAAAGGGTACATTTGAGAGCAAGTCAAGCAATGACATATATAGGACGTCATCCATAACAGTCTCAAATGCCCATTTGGACCGCACCATTGCGACGGGCTCGTTGAGATGATCAAAATGGATATATTACTTGCCTACTTTGGAGGTCGGATGGAGAAGGTATTAAATGGACAAAATATATGAAGTGGGAGAACGTGGCAGGCACTGATTGGCGGGCTCGACGAGCCCCACGCCAGCACAGCAGCGCGCCCAAGCAGCCGCACGAGATCCACCAGGAGCCACCATGTGGCATCACCCTATTGGCCAGCATGCAGCGCAGCGGATCACATCCGCGTGCGGGGGAAGCCATGCACCGGGGCGACGTTGAGGGCTCCTGATGTCCGCCTCCCTCCGCACGCTAAAGCGTGGGCGCGCGCGAGCTGCCTGCTTGGACGCGTGGCACCCGCGGAGTGGTGCTGCGCGAGGCATGCGCAGGAGCGTGCGGGTGTGCGGAGGACCGCGGCCCGGGCCAAGTGGTGCGACGCTGTTGGCCCGTGCAGGGTCAATTGCATGGTTCTCGTGGTCCGCTGGCTGGTTCTACTCTGTTTCACCCAGTTCTTGCACCCAGCGACTGGTTCGGCTCCGGTTCTTGCTCCTAGGATCCAGTTCTTGCCCGGTTTTCACATTCACCGCCTCAGGCTCCTTCCCCTGGATGCTACAGTGCCTTGGGGCGTGAGTTTGCTGCCAGGTGGCGCGCTGGGAAGGTTGGAAGGAGGGGAAATGGTGCTCAAACACCCCCAAGACAAGCCTCCTCTTTGCCTATAAATACAAGGTGAGGGGGTCATTTTAGACACACCACTTCACCCAAGGATGAGAGTTTCCCTTCAAAGGAGAGGCCTCTCCTTGGTAGATTAGAGAATAGGAGAGTGAGACAGGGATTTGTATCTCTATGGCTGCTTCGTTCTTCAATTAGAGTAAAGTGAGTATTTTTCGCATTTTCTATTTAGACTAAAGTGTGAGTGATATGTTCTTGTGTTCTTCGTCTGTTCATCATTTAGAGGCGCGTGTTCTTCACGAACACACCCCCTCGATCTAGTTGATTAGGTGCACAAGTTTGTATCCCATTTGTATGACTTGTCTATTAGAGTAAAGTGGAAATGCTTGCATGCTCTGATTAGAATAAAGTGTGTTCCTGATTTCTTTCTAATAGTTTATGCTTGGTTGCATTAGTAGACTTTTTCCTCTGCTAGTGCGTAGATCCTGGATTTATGTGTTCGTCTGCTGCAAGTCATTCGTATACATTGGAAGCATAGTACGAGGTCGAGTGCTCTCCTGTATGCCTTTAGTATAAGCTAGTAGTACATATACTGAGTGAGATCAGTTCTCTTCCGTGGTCGTAGTTCTATAAGTACAGAGTGCCATAGTCCGTTGGCTACGGTAGTAATCACAGCGTAGATGTTGTGTCACGCTACCGGTTATCATTCGTTCGGCTTATCCCAAGGTTAGGTAGAGGCAGTCTAGGTGGTGGTGACAGCCCATCTGACCCTCGTTGATCCTCCGCAGCTGGATATAGTCAGAGCTCCGTTTCGCATAGATTCGTGTGTCGGAGTCACCTGTTAAGTCAGGGCTAGTGGTACCCTAAGCCAAGTTCTATCTTGAGATCGATCTTTATTCTCATCTATAGTGCTATCTTTAGGAATCCTCTCTATCCTTGCTTCTTATCTAGGTGTGTCCTTGGACCGACTAGTACGAAGTTCGTGAACACACGTTCCCTTGTATTCAATACCCTTGGAATACTCTGAGGGGAAAGCTACAATGGTATTCGTGCGCTTGCGGATTTATTTCGTGTGTCGCTAGAATACCCAACACTAGCCCAGTGCAAACCCGCCAAGCTCTGAACTCCGGCCTTGGCTTTGTGGCTCAGCCAAGTAACCCAGTGGTTTTGTGGCCAAACCACTGCAAACCCCGCGTGCAAGCTTCAGTTGTCAGCTGCTACCTTCCACCGGCTCCATCCCTCTCGACGTCGTCTTGCTCTTATTGCCAGCGTACGACCCGCACTTGATCCCGTCGGCCACAGGGTACCTCGATCGAAGCCTACTTGTCTCTCCACTCCTGGGAGGTCACACAGGAATATACCTTTCACACTTGATCTTCACCTGCACCGCGCGAATCATGCCGCAACCTGTACCTGCAATACTAGGCCAAGAGTCAGTCCACACAACGTTGTCAATCACTCATCACTAAGGAGCAGCCATCCACCGGTCCTCAGGCCACACAGGTCCTCAATCTCCCCCTTGATGAGTGCATCGACAACACCGACACATAGTAACCATCATACGAAGGAAAAGAAAATGAAACAAATACAAACCCAACAAGTGATCCAAAATCCAAACAAAAAACCCCTGAACACTTGGAGCCAAAGTCTCGGTCCCCTAAGGCAAGGGCTGGCTCAACACAACTGAAACAAAAACCAAAGCTCACGAGCAGCAAACCACCAAAGCAAGAAACTCAAGCAACACAAGGAGCTCCCCCTGAACACATACAGGCTCCCCCTGAGCAAATGCACACTCCCCCTGAACACATGCATGCAATGCGTGCCATGCAAAACAGAGCTGCTCAGCTCTGGCCATCACGGTCAGACCGATAACCTCCACCGGTGAGGCCGGTGACCATTAATCTCCAACATGATCTACCTCACCGGTCAGACCGATGGCACACACCGGTCAGGCTTGTGCACAACAGAGCCCAGAAAATGCTCGAAACCACCTAAAAACTTTCTAACTGCATCCAGAACCACTTTTCCTTCACAAACTTCTCCCCCATGTTGAAAATGCATGAATCAAGGCATTTCTACAAAAATTTCAACCTAGAGCTTCTCAAATAGACAATGAGCACCACAAAATGCTACAAGTGAGCACATGAGCAAGCAAGACATTCCAAAGATTCGTATGAGCATTGCCATCAAGATAGTAAAGCTATATGAGCATATGAGCAAGCCATGATCAAAATACACAATTTGGCAAAAAATGTCCCTCTCATGAGCTAGAGACCAAAGCATGAGCAAAGTCTACCAAAGTGAATTTAAATCACACAAACTTCATGCTAGGTCACATATCCTCAACACAAGATCATTACAAACACCCATAAGCATCTCATGTCTTGTTAAAGCCACCGAGCCATGTGTCTACTTCTTAAAAAGAGACTTCTCATGGTAGACATCATGCAATGGTTTAGCACCCAAATTATTGAAATTTTAAAGCATTTATGACATGGAACAAATGAGAGCACAACTTTAATCAAATCATTTCATACCAATTTAATTTTCCATATTTAAGCATAAAATGGTAAATGAAGTCCATTTGTGGCAAACAGAAGTGTATGCTTCCCCACAAGGTAACACATGGGCTAAACATTCATAATGACAAATGGGTCTTTGAACCCAAGTCAAAAGCGCATGATATCCAACCATGAATTAAGCATGATAGAAACCACCAAAGCACACTAAGATCAAGCACAAGCCTTAAACTCACAAGAGAGAGCCTATTGACATTTCGTAGCGCGATCACTTAAGAACAGATTTAGAATCCATCCTTAGCAACGGCGCTAGCAATGCCTGTTGGCATTCCTTAACATCACTACTAACAACGCCGAGTTAGCGTGAACATCAAGACTTGCCAAAGGTAAATCTAAACGATCATGAACGAATCCGCAGGCGCACAGATAAACCATTATAGCATTGCCCCAAGGAAGGACAATATTCCAAGGGTATCGTATCCGTGGAAGGCAATGGCAGATATCAAGACTTATGCTTTTGCACTGAATGTAGACCAAGAGATAGGTATAGAAAACAACAACTCAAAGACAGGGGTAAGATAAAAGATATGATAGGGTAGTGTGACACACACTCAGATCTACCTCTACTCTAGTACACTACGCCTTAGGAGAACATACGAATTAGCTCTAGGTTATAATGTACTAAACATACAAAGCAAGAAGATACAAGAGATATGTATGAAACATTGCATGAAAGGGTAAGGTTCAGCACCTAGGTACAAACGGGGAGATAGCCCGCGACGATCAGCACTCTGCGAAACTATACTTTAGACTCCTACAGCAATACCCCAGCGCGGAGGGTTTCAAAGGGTCTAACAGCTGTCACCACTGCGCCCTACCTCAATCGTTACGGGGGGCATGCTCATAACTAACGTAGCCACACAACCCAGGCACCATGCCTATGTTGCTGCTAGACTTCACACGGCCCGGGTGTTGGTGTTTCTTAACATCACCACTAGTTGTACACCTAGAGGGAACGTATAAGAACAACCGGGTATACCGCAAGCGCAAGAAAATACCGCTGTAGCACTTCCCCAAGGAAGGAGAGTATTCCAAGGGTATCAAATCCAAGGAACGATGTGCACTATCCTCTACTCTAGTATAGATGGTCCAAGGACACAACACTGATTGATAGGATAGGTAGAAAGGATCTGCCTTGACCGAGTGCAGAGTCTAGCACAGTCTCTCAGGTATAACACTCACTTTGGGCGCCAGCACATCCCAACTTTTTAGGGAGAGGCCAATGTGCTGGCAACGAGCCCAACTCGGTACGCAAGCGCGGAGGGTTGCAAAGGGTCCAACAGGCTGTTTCCACTGTGGCCTACCTCTATCGTTACACGAACACACGTGGTCTTCGTAGGATAACCTATGGTCCAGACACCATGTCTACACCACTGACTACTACTATAGCCGGACACCGTCGGACGTCCCGATAGCCAGACTATAGCACTCCATATAAATACGGAACTACGAATCCGCGAGGGAGATACTGGCACTAGCTCAAGGTATGCTCTATCACTCATGCAAGATCACGAACGCACTTTGATCTAACTAGAGATATGCAGGAGCATCAACTTTACTCTAACAGACAAGCTGGCAAACTAGATGCAAACCTATGATCTAAGTCTACTAGATCGAAAGGGTTGTGTTCGAAGAACACAAGCCTCTAAACCAAGAACAAACAAAGAACACAAGAACAAAGGAACTAAGCATGCATACGACTTTAGTCTAAATAGAAAATGTCGAAATACTCACTTTAGTCTAGTTGAAGAACAAAGGCACCGCTGAGGATCGTTCTTGAGGAAGATGTCATGGACATGACATGGCCCCAAGCCTCCCTCCTCACTTCCTAGCACTAATCCAATACAAAGTGCTCTCCTCTCCTAAAGAGAGAGGCTCCAAGCCAAAATGAAGAGGAGGAGTAGAAGTGTGTGTGTCCAAGAACGGGCCCCTCCCCTTCTACTTATAGGCAAGAAGGGAGCTTGCTGCGGGGCTCAAAGTGCCTCAAAACGCCTGGGATTGCAACCCAGGACCAATCATGAGCTGCCACGTGGAAGGCCGGGATCAGCCGAACCAAAGTCGGTTCGGCCGATCCACGGTTCGGCCGAAACCACGGCGCCACGTGGCGCCTTGTGATTCTTCGTGGTGGCTGACTGGTGGGCCCTAAAGTCACTCCCCCGTGCATGCCATGTTTCCCGACGGTGTTGGGGGATAGGTGGGCCCTTGAATCCATGTGATGTCCATGTGGCGCTTTGTGATTCGTCGGGCTTGCCTCTCTTGGATTGATGACGTTAGTGATCCTGGGGAATCCTGGGTGGCATCCCCTCATTGGCTGGTCTTGAAGTACTTGGATCAAAGACTTGTGCTTTTACTCCTCTTTCTAGTGCTAATCACTTGTATTTGCATAATCACCAACACTTGTGGAAATGGTTAGTTTAAGCCCTATTCTAGTGTTGATGATCATGTCTCATGCCAAAAGGTACATGTTGACGGGTATAAAATGAGTAGTTAACAACCGTCAACAAATACCCCCACACTCGACCTTTGCTCGTCCCGAGTGAAGGGAAGAACAAGATCAAAGTGGGACATGATATCCATAGGTATGAAGTAAGCATAAGAGATATTCTGAACCATACCTTGCACTTGTGAACTCTATGAAGTGTCTATCATGCTATCTTGGGTGGTTGAGGAATGGAATGGCAATGAATCAAGTCACTCCTGCTCATTATGCTAAGTAACTTGGGGTTTTTGTGAGAATTTTCAAAACAAACTTTGCTTCGCTCCTCATTTGATTCTCTCAGATCACTCAATGTGTAAATGTCCTCACCAAAGCATTGCTGTCTTTCTTCATCCTACTTCTAATGATGGCTATATGTGGAGCTCAGGGCAGGATAAAGGATAGAGCATACTTGTATCACATATATTGCAAAATCAAAAACTAGATCCACAGAGAAAATCAAATCATACAATCAGATCAAGATGTGCACATGTATGGGTATGGCGAGTATGGTAAGGTGGATACTAGGCCCGGAATAGGTGCTAGATATTACCATACATGTATGATGAGAGTTGGTAGATGGTAAGGTGGACACTAGCTCCGGAATGGATACTAGTTATTACCATCTATATTATGGGACTGCATTTTGCATGACCATCTCTCTCCCTTTTCTCCTTTATTTTGGACATGGGCTATTCTTTCCTTCTTTTTTTCTCTCTTTTTTTTCATCATGCTTTGAGCATGTATCTCTTTTTTTCTTTTTTTCATAGCTCATGCCTCTTTTGAAGGATACTTTTGGAGAGAGATATCACACCACATATGGAGCTTTATTTTCATGAAAGGGATGAATGATATAATGCTTACTTCCAGTGTAGAAGCATAGCAAGGGGAAATAGGTGGTGTGCACATGAATCTTGATCATGAAAGTAATGAATAGAATTCTCACAAGGGTCACAGGATTTGACAAAGCTCAATGCAATGACAAGCAGCATATGAGTAGAAGGTTTTCAACTATATCATATGGCTCTAGTAGGACGGTGGCATATCAAAGAGGAGCTTTGCAAAGGGTTTTCAAGTTTTCAAATAAAATTCCCAAGCACTCAAACATTCAGAGCGAAGATCATATCATCAAACCATATCACAAGCACCAACTACTTAGATAAGCATGAGTTCCCTAATGATATTTGTTCACAAGCATCAAGACTATGAGTAAGGAATAAAACATATGCAAGCCAACCACAGGAATCATGTAGAGCAAGCATAGCACACATTACTGAGTTTGGTTTCAAAGGATATGAATTGAAATTCAAACAAACTCATGGATAGGATAGAGTGAGATAGAGGGTGCACATACCATCGCTTCTGAAGGATAAGAGATCAAGGAAGACCAGTGGTGATTTGGCTGACCAGAGGGCAGCCATCTCACTCCAGTTTACCTTGCTCTTGTCATGAAGGCATAGTCGATGTTGTGCAGTGCCTGTGTGGGGGTTCTCTAGTGGAAATGTTGATGATGAGCTTGAGAGAACTCCCCCACACTAGTGGTTGAACCTGTTGCTGTTCTTCAAACTACAAATGAAAACAAAGGATGGACTCTACTGGTTCGAGAACCATAGAGCCTTTATTCAAATTCCAATATTTTTGTTGTTCTTGTTTTATTTTTATTGTCACCATGTCATTTGCTCGAAAGGGTTATACCAAGATTACACTTCATACACAAAGGGGAATATACTTACCTTGGACCTTTGAGAGGTCATACGTACCACCTTTGCATGTTGTGCAACATGAATCTGACACTTCTACTTACTTTCCCGTTTGAATTTAGCTCAATGACTTACCCATTCAAATTTGACAATTCTCTGCAGGGGTTAGTCAGCATATATGCAACCAAGATCTGTGAAGATATAACTCTAAGGTTCATCAATCAAAACTTGACACCATGTTTTGTTTTGATTGAAGAAGACAGTTTTAACCTAAGCACCATGCTTAATTTAAAACAGCCTATGAATGTGTGGATTCCTAAACATTCAAACTAGAGCATATGAACAAGGATAAAGGAAGCATGCATGCATGATCAAGCTATCTTCAAAAGGTACATAAGCATGAACAAAAGATGGCGATCCTCGGGCAACCTCCCGGAAGGGCTTTGTTTAATGTCAAAAGCAGGACTTACCTAGCTAGTAGGCAAGATGCAGGAGCTAACATCATCACCACACTACGATAAGATTTGGTAGAGGAGGAACTTTACTCAGGATGCTCACATACCTCCCCCACACTTGAAGTTTGCATTGCAAGGCAACAAAACTCAAGTGCGTGGTGATCAAGATTCCTTTTGTAAATGTTCCCTCACCAAAGCGTATATAGGTGTTGCAACTGATGTGGCTCTCATGTTCGTAGGCATCACCTGTCCATCTTTCTTCTCAATCTCCACCTGAAAGGTTAGTGACAAAAAATACCCGAAGGACAACTTATCCTAAAAACATGTTCTTGCTTTTATTCGAGAAGGGAAATAAAACCTAACCTAATCCAGGCTATCTCCTGGGAGTGCTTTGTTTATTTAAGGTCATAAGCTCGACCATGGGAACTTCATCTTGCAGCTATCGTTGGTGGTGTCATTCCCGTCTCACCACCAATCCTTGATGTATCAGTGAAGCTTTAGCTGCAAGGTTAGTGCCACAGTGCACACACGAAATCTGATATGCTTATGATAGACATATACATCTACAACCAGCCTTCTGAACTTTCTACAAAAGAGGACCATAAGGTGATTGCAGCCCTCATGCGTGCTCAGCATGTCTGACTCTAGAGGAGCATGATGCGAGCATGGTCTGTATGATAGATCAAGGATGAGACTACCATGCTCGTGTGTGGAATCCTTTCCTCCGGACTACAGAGTCAGTGCCTCGAAAGGTTCCATGGCCCATGAATTCTCCATCTCAAGCGAGTCATCGCGGAAGCTCGGTGTTCACTCTCGACCATGATCGAATGCAACATGATACGGACCAGCGGGAAGAGGCTGAAACTCGGTCGAGAGTGGTGACAGTCATTCGCCTTCACAAAGGTGAAGAGAGTCTCCCGAGTCATCCTCATGAGGGGTAGAACATTCTACAGCCTTAATGAGAACGGGCTCGGATGATGCGAATGGAGATGTATGCGTCATCTTCTTGAGCGGGTTTTGCTGGGGAAGAGGCTTTGCCATAGGATGTCCTGAAAAAGGGGTAGCAGTGGCAGAAGTGACTCCCCAAAGCTTATCATCTAGGCTCCCTAAAGATGTATCGAAGAGCTGCTCTAAAGGGGAGCCTAGGAGAAGATCGAGATCAAGGATATCGAAGATGTGAAAGTCTAGGCTAGCCTCGATCCCGTCTATCTTCAGCGGCACGGCACTTGCGATCCTGAGAGCCAGGTGTGGTTCGAGGACCGGTGGATGGTCGCTTCCTGGTGTGATGAGTGATTGACAACGTGGTGTGGACTTATTCTTGGCTAAGTATTGCAGGTGCGGGTTGTGGCTTGACTGCTGTTGGTGCAGGTGAAGAACAAGCGCGAAAGGTCGTTGCCGGTGAGGCCTCCAGGTGTGGACAAGACAAGTAGGCTTGGTTCGAGGGACTCGGTGGCCAGCGGCGTCAAGTGCGGGCCGCATGGTGGCAAGAACGGCAAGATGAAGTCATGGACGGTTTCTTGGTTGAGCCTCAAAACCAAGGTCGAGCCGGGACTACGTGGGAGCCGAGTCATGAGTGGTGATTGGCGGAGGCTACACCGAGTTCGCGGGGTTTCCGGTGGTTCACCAGAAAACCACTGGGTTCCTTGGTTGATCCACAAAGCCAAGACCGAAGAACTGAAGACGGAGGTGCAGCAGCTCCAGACCGGTCTGACCGGTGGGTACCGGTCTGACCGGTGAGAAGCACCGGTCTGACCGGTGTGCGACGACGCAGTCCGGAATCTTCGAAGTGGAGGATACGCGTCGGGATCGCAAGGCTTGCGTCGAGGCTAAGCAAGTTTACGGTCGCTGGGCATCCGTCCGATGGAGCGAAGACAAAGATTTCCGAATTCGCCCTTGAGGGGCATGTATCCCTAGTTAGCTAGTAAGGGTATTTTCGTCTTTCGGTTGCCTCCATATAACCCAAGGGGTGAGAGGATGGCAGCCATCTCTTGGAACCCTAGCTCATTTGCTTTCCTATTTTCTCTTCCTATTTTCCTTAGGATTTTCTTAGGACTAGCTTGAGAGCTTTATGGTGAGATCTTGTGAGAGGGAAGGATGATCGGGCGGCAAGCTAGACCTTGTATGAACATCTTTGGTATGTATAGATGATTCGGCGTGGTTCCTCAAGGCTTGGATGTGTCTTTCCCGTTTCTCCTTTTTGGTGATTTTCGGAGCCCTTTCTTGGCGATTTTCTTGGAGCGATTTCGTGGCCTTTCTCTTTGGGATTTGGTGGGGGATGTATGCATGAACCCTTCGTGGTTCTTTTCCCTTTGATTCCCCTCCCAAATCAGTGAGCAAAGGGGCTCGATTTTGGGGTTTTCGTGGCTCTAGGGTTAGAGGCGTTCTTGGTGGGATTTCTTCGATTCCTATTGATTTAGCAAGTTTTGGTGGACCAAATCTTGGCTATGGAGTGTCCATGAGGTGTTCCTACTATCCCCAAAGTCTTGCACAAATCCGTGGAGCGATTCGGGAGATCGGGAGTTGGATTTGGGGGAGTTGACCCGCGGGTGCTGTTCATCCCCGAGCGGCCCAGCCTGACCGGTCTGACCGGTGCTGTTCACCGGTCTGGCCGGTGCAGAGGCTCTGTGGGTTTTGCCTCGGGTGAACGTCTGGGTGAGTTCGTTGGTGTCCCGTGTTGCTGATGTTTCGAGTTTGGTCCTGTTTGGAGCTCGGTAGATCAGTTTGGTGGATTTGGGATTTCCTGGCTTGGACCGGTCTGACCGGCGAGCTACACCGGCCTGACCGGTGTAGAGGTCTTCTGTGGAAGTTCTCAGATTTTGCCAACAGGGACCGGTCTGACCGGTGCTGCTCACCGGCCTGACCGGTGTAGCCCAGTAGCTGCTCGAGTCAGTTTTTCCGCTGCGTTCTCGAGTAGGTGTAGGTGGTTGTTGGTTCCTAGGACCAGTAGCACTCCAGTGGCTGAGTGGTCTTGCCAACTTGGGTAGTTGAGTCAGAGACGTGATTTGGAAGTCGTGTTCGTCTTGTTGGAGTCCTCATCTCCTTTGAGAAGAATTTTTATCGGCTCCCATTCACTCCCCCCTCTCTGGTTCGCCTAATCGGTCCTTCAATTGGTATCAGAGCGGGTTCGGGTCTTCATTGACTCTTACCAGTCTAAGATCCAAAGATGGCGTACCAGGAACGGGGTTCGGGTCCTCCGCACTTCGATGGGAAGAACTACCAGATGTGGCAGAGGCGGATGGCAGCGTTCCTCCGCGGAAAGGGTCAGATCCTTTGGGACGTCACGGTGAACACAGCTTATGTTCATCCGATTAACTTCCTTGCTCCAGGATCGAGGGATATATTCGAAGCCAACAACAAGGCGGTCGACTACTTGTTTCGTGCTCTGTATCAGTCCGAATTCGATCGGGTTCAGACAGAGGACTTAGCTTGTAGGATTTGGGAGCAGTTGAAGGATGCTCATGCTGGGAATGCTCAGGTTCAGGCTCGGATGTACGCGACTTACCGGAGAGAGTACGAGAACTTCACTCATCTCCCCGGCGAGTCTGTCGATGCCCTTTTCCAGCGATTTACGGTCGTTGTGAACAACATGAGAGCCAATGTGGCCGTGCTCCCATACGATGATCATGATAGAGCCGTGAAGCTCTTGCACTCGTTGGATCGTACCGTATGGGATGGGAAGTTTGAGGCTATTGTTGAGTCCGAGAAGTATGACACCTTGACGGTGAACGAGCTGTTCTTGAAGCTCAAGTCGGCTGAGCTGGACCGTGGTATGATAGCCAAGATCGAGAGCCCGACTGATTCTCATAGTCTCGCTCTCGTCGGTGGCTCAGGTGCTAAGACTAACGCTAACCCATCCTCCAGGATGTACTCTTTGTCCTCTTTGATGTCTTTGCCAGACGAGGAGTTCGATGTACTTGGAGAGGACGAGCAGGCGTTGCTGACACGGAGATTCGAGAGGATGCACGAGAACCGAGTGAACTCAAGGAGGAACTCGAGGGCATGTTTCAAGTGCGGCAAGACCGGACACTTTTTCGCCGAGTGTCCGAAGGTGAACAACCACGACAAGCGCAAGTCCAAGGACAAAGGAAGAAGATCCAAGAAGAAGGAACATGAACATGGGAGGAAGACACGGACCCAAGAGAAGATCAAGAGATCAAGCGACATCGACTCCGACTCTGAGGACGTGTGATCAAGCTCGAGTGAAGAAGAAGAAGAAGAAGAAGAAGAAGAGGACAGCAAGAGGCAACACAGGAAGAAGAAGAAGGACTTCGGCAAGTACTTTAACGGCCTTTGCTGTACCGCAAGCAAGACTTTGAGAGGCTGCAACAAGAAGGATGGTCTTTACGGCATGGCACGCAGCTCCGGCAGCAAGAGAAGCCAGAAGAACGCCTCGGATTCAGACTCCGACTCCGAGGATGAGGTATGTGATGAGCTCTCTTCTTTGCGCAAGGAGAATGAGGAGTTGGTTGACTTGCTTGATAATCGCGATCACATGCTTAGAGAGGCTAAGAAGCTTAGGAAGGAGCTTAGAGCTTTGCTTGAAGATGCTAGGACTAGAGTGACTGAGCTAGAAACACAGGTTCTTGATGGCAAGCTTGAAATTGATTCGCTTAAGGCTAGCCCTGTGGTTTCTGATGAGGTTGATTGTGCTGATTGCTCTGTTTTCCTAGCTGATTTGACTGCTCTTAGGGAAAAGCATGCCTCCAAGTGTGAGGAACTAGATGTGCTTAGGGTTGAGTTGGCTGAGCTGCAATCTAGACCCACTTTGCTTGGTGCATGTACTTCTTGCCCTGGTTTGCATGAAAAAATTGCTGAGCTTCGATCTCGCATTGTTTCACTTGAGGCTGATTTGAAAGTGCCTATTCCTACTTCTTGTTCTACTTGTGAGTTGCATGCTGTGAAGAATTTGGAACTTGCACAATGTGTTGACCATTTGCAGGATGAAAACAATAAGTTGCGTGAAGTGCTGAGTTGGTTGTCTAGTCAGGAACCTCAGCTTGGTATGATGATTGCTAGCAATAAGCGCTTTGATGGTTGGGCTTTCGGATCTGATAAGTTTGGTGAGAGCAGTGGTGAGAGAGAAGGAAAATTTGGGAATATTCCAGTTCCACCACAACCCATACCCAAAGACAAGTTTGTACCCAAGCCAAACCAGTTGCTTAAGCCGAGAGAAAAACCAAGTGAGAAGGCTAGTGAAAAGCCTAGTGAGAAACCTAGTGAGAAGCCTTGTGAAGAGCCTCACCCCAAGCCTAAGCCAAGATCAATCCGTTTCCATTGTGAGTTTTGTGGAAAGGATGGTCACAAGAGAGAGTTTTGCTATAAGAGAAGAAGAGAGGCGAGAATGGCTAAGGAGTGGGCAAACAAGGACAGGTACCACCCTTCTCATGGTGTGCCTGAGCCTCGTAGGTGTTGTGCATACGGTTCCAGCATGGAGAGATAGGAGAGCTTCAGGTGGAGGCAAGTTTGCTGGCCAAGGACCACCGGCCAGACCGGTAAGAGTGACCGGTCAGACCGGTGCCAGGCAGAGTGCTGGACAGTTTGGTTTCCGGGGCCGTGATGTTAGAGGGTTCAGCCCTTTTGGTCGTGGAACCGATGGTAGGCGCTTTGAGTCAAGTGGTGTTGAGTTTGCTGGACGTTCTCCGCCTCGTGATCAATACGAGTTTGGGAGAGGTCACAGCTTTGAGTCTCAGAGGGGCTACGGACCACGCTTTGCCTTTTGTGGTACTCGTACTCCTCCAGTGAGACGGGAGTGGTTTCCCATGGTGGTTCCAGGTTTGATAGGATGGATCGCAGTTTTGATAGGCGCGGTAGGATGGATGTTGCTAACCCTACTTTTGAGGAGATGGCTCGGCACTGGTTTGACACTTTTGGTACTAACCCCAGTGTTGAGTCATTTGCTCGCTCTCGCTCTTGGTTTTGAGTTGCAGGTGGGAGGCCCGGAGAACATTTGGTTGATATCGGGGGTGGTTCTCCGGCCTCATACCCCGGTGATGACATGGAGGTACATCACTTTCGAGGATGGTGGACAAGGACGGGTGAATTCTGAAGAAATGATAAAGGTAAGTGAATTTGTGTCCTTCAAGTGTGTGGCCTTGGTCAAGCCACTTGGTTCGTTTCGCTCCTTGCCCTATCTTATGTGTGTAAGGTGAGCTTTGTATGCTCTTTGACCTTAATGCATGAGTTTAGGGGGAGCCTGTGTGCTTAGTATGCTCTTTACTCTATCATGTGTACTAAGGGTGAGCTTTGTATGCACTTTGGCCCTAGTGCATGTGTTTAGGGGGAGCTTGTGAGTTTTGCGCTCCTTTGCTCTTTTGCCGGTGGTGTTGAGCCCTTTTTGCCTCCCCTCAAGGAGCCGGTCGTTTGTGAGCTTTGTGTGTGGGAGCTCCTTTGTAGCATATGTATAGCTTTCCTTTGTGCATTTCTTGCATTTGGCATGGCATATGTAACATGATGTATAGGCATCTTTGTATCTTAGGTTGCATGCATTATGTATCATATGCATTGTTTAGGAAAGGCTTCTCCTATATACATTGTTCACCATGGAATGATATATGTCTTTGTGAGCTAGTTTGGTAAGCTATGGTTAGTTTGGCTTAGCTCTTGATGATCTTGATTTATATCCATGGTTGATGGCTATGTTTTTCAAAAATCTCATATGTATGCTCTCTTGTGAGTAAATGCCTTTATATGATCTTGACATGTTTTTGTGGCTTGGCTATGCTTAATTTGTGGTTGGATAGCTTATTTTGATCATATGGGGCCAAAGGCTCATTTGCCATCATGAATGTTTAGCCCCCATGCTTGATCTTGTGGAGGGGCATAAGTTCCTTTTTGTCGCAAAGACATTTCATGTACCAAGTTCAAATCTGAAAATGAAATGTAAATTGCTTGGAAAATGTGCTCCCATGTCATATGTGTTTTTTTTAATTTGCTTTGGGTGCTAAACCGTTGCATGATGCCTACCAATGAGAAGTCTCATATCTAGAAGTAGGCACATGGCTCGGTGGCTTTGACATGACATAAGGTGCTTGTGGGTGTTTATGATGGTCTTATGCTTAGAATGGTTGTCCTAGCATGAAGTTTGTGTGGCTTTGCCATTTTGATATGTTTTGCTCATGTTTAGGACTTTGCTCATGAGAGGGTAAATTTTCGCAAAATTGCTCAATTCTATCTTAGCTTCGTCCAATGGTTGTGAAACTTGGTGATCATGAAGTTGATGTCATTACGAAGCTATAGAGTACCTAACTTGCTCATTTGGACATGTGTAGCATCCTATGTTGAATTGTGTCTATTTGAGAAGCTCTAGGTTGCATTTTTTTTGCATTTTTGGCTTGATTCATGCATTGTCAACAAGGGGGAGAAGTTTGAGCATGTTTTGGCTTGCTGCATGCATTTAGAAGGTTTCCAAGTGGTTTCGAGCTAGTTTTGAGCTTGTGCAGTTCCCAGTTTTTCCCAGGTGGTCATCGGCCTGACCGGTGAGGTACACCGGTCTGACCGGTGTGAGGTCCAGGTACTGGGCGATCTAGCACACCGGTCTGACCGGTGTGGTTGACCGGTCTGACCGGTCAGAGCAAAGCTGAAGCAGCTGCTCTGTTTTGCGAGGTGGTTTGCATGCATTCGTCCAGGGGGAGTTGCATTGGTTTAGGGGGAGCTTGCATGTGTGCAGGGGGAGCTCTTTGTGGTTTTCGAGCTTTGGTTTGATGGTTTGTGCTCTTTGCTTGAGCATGTGTTTGTCTCGGATGTGTCGAGCCGTTGCCCTTGCCTAAGGGGTCCGAGACTTGTCTTCTTCAAGTGATCTTACTCTTTGCCTTTTCTTTGGCTTTCGATCGCTTGTTGGAGTTTCTTTTAGTCGTTTCTTTTCTTTTTCTTTTCTCTTGGTTACCAAAACGTGTGTGTTGTCAATGCACTCATCAAGGGGGAGATTGAGAGCCAGGTGTGGTTCGAGGACCGGTGGATGGTCGCTTCCTGGTGTGATGAGTGACTGACAACGTGGTGTGGACTGATTCTTGGCTAAGTATTGCAGGTGCAGGTTGCGGCTTGACTGGTGTTGGTGCAGGTGAAGAACAAGCGCGAAAGGTCGTTGCCGGTGAGGCCTCCAGGTGTGGAGAAGACAAGTAGGCTTGGTTCGAGGGACCCGGTGGCCAGCGGGGTCAAGTGCGCGCCGCATGGTGGCAAGAACGGCAAGATGAAGTCATGGACGGTTTCTTGGTTGAGCCTCAAAACCAAGGTCGAGCCGGGACTACGTGGGAGCCGAGTCATGAGTGGTGATTGGCGGAGGCTACACCGAGTTCGCGGGGTTTCCGGTGGTTCACCAGAAAACCACTGGGTTTCTTGGTTGATCCACAAAGCCAAGACCGAAGAACCGAAGACGGAGGTGCAGCAGCTCCAGACCGGTCTGACCGGTGGGTACCGGTCTGACCGGTGAGGAGCACCGGTATGACCGGTGTGCGACGACGCAGTCCGGAATCTTCGAAGCGGAGGACACGCGTCGGGATCGCAAGGCTTGCGTCGAGGCTAAGCAAGTTGGCGGTCGCTAGGCATCCGTCCGATGGAGCGAAGACAAAGATTTTCGAATTCGCCCTTGAGGGGCATGTATCCCTAGTTAGCTAGTAAGGGTATTTTCGTCTTTCGGTTGCCTCCATATAACCCAAGGGGTGAGAGCATGGCAGCCATCTCTTGGAACCCTAGCTCATTTGCTTTCCTATTTTCTCTTCCTATTTTCCTTAGGATTTTCATAGGACTAGCTTGAGAGCTTCATGGTGAGATCTTGTGAGAGGGAAGGATGATCGGGCGGCAAGCTAGACCTTGTATGAACCTCCTTGGTATGTATAGATGATTCGGCGTGGTTCCTCAAGGCTTGGATGTGTCTTTCCCGTTTCTCCTTTTTGGTGATTTTCGGAGCCCTTTCTTGGCGATTTTCTTGGAGTGATTTCGAGGCCTTTCTCTTTGGGATTTGGTGGGGGATGTATGCATGAACCCTTCGTGGTTCTTTTCCCTTTGATTCCACTCCCAAATCAGTGAGCAAAGGGGCTCGATTTTGAGGTTTTCGTGGCTCTAGGGTTAGAGGCGTTCTTGGTGGGATTTCTTCGATTCCTCTTGATTTAGCAAGTTTTGGTGGACCAAATCTTGGCTATGGAGTGCCCATGAGGTGTTCCTACTATCCCCAAAGTCTTGCACAAATCCGTGGAGTGATTCAGGAGATCGGGAGTTGGATTTGGGGGAGTTGACCCGCGGGTGCTGTTCATCCCCGAGCGGCCCAGCCTGACCGGTCTGACCGGTGCTGTTCACCGGTCTGACCGGTGCAGAGGCTCTGTGGGTTTTGCCTCGGGTGAACATCTGGGTGAGTTCGTTGTTGTCCCGTGTTGCTGCTGTTTCGAGTTTGGTCCTGTTTGGAGCTCGGTAGGTCAGTTTGGTGGATTTGGGATTTCCTGGCTTGGACCGGTCTGACCGGCGAGCTACACCGTCCTGACCGGTGTAGAGGCCTTCTGTGGAAGTTCTCAGATTTTGCCAGCAGGGACCGGTCTAACCGGTGCTGCTCACCGGCCTCACTGGTGTAGCCCAGTAGCTGCTCGAGTCAGTTTTTCCGCTGCGTTCTCGAGTAGGTGTAGGTGGTTGTTGGTTCCTAGGACCAGTAGCACTCCAGTGGCTGCGTGGTCTTGGCCAACTTGGGTAGTTGAGTCGGAGACGTGATTTGGAAGCCATGTTCGTCTTGTTGGAGTCCTCATCTCCTTCGAGAAGAATTTTTATCGGCTCCCATTCACTCCCCCCCTCTCTGGTTCGCCTAATCGGTCCTTCAGATCCCCCGACATTCAAGAACGTGTCCAAAGGGACAAGTCTTGAGGAGCATGTCAGATGGTGCTAGCGAAACTTTGCCCAGAAGAGTTTCCGCTAAGTGCCATGGCAAAATGTTAACCTCCATGATGGGGTTACAATGAGCCTCTACGACAGTGCCTCTAATAGAGCAAGGGACAACTAGAGAAGGTGAGCTATTCCAAGTTGCCTCGGAAAATCATGTCACTCCCTCTGACCATTCCTCTCTCATAGCCTCCACAGGATATGCTTCATCAGGAGGATTAGGAGGTAAAGGAGGCACCGCAGGCCTAAGGGAAGGTTGTGTCAGAAGATTTCTAGAATGATTGGTGTGGACAGAATGAGGTTCCTCCCTTAATTGGGCATCGAAAGAATTCGAGGTGTCTGAAGGATTTCTAGATGGGTCATCCTCGAATTTGCAAGTGGACACCGAAGGTTGAATTTCTTCTTCCTTTGGTGTTTGAGGTTCAGGAGAGGGCTCAACAGACAAGTCTTGGGATATGGAAGATGCAAACTCTGACTTGGATGTTGAGGGACCCTCATGGCTCGACTCGGATTCTTGGTTGGGTTCATTGTGATCAATAGGGACAGAAGAGTTTTCTAAGAGGGAATCTAGGATCTCTCTTCCTTCCATTGGAGTTCTTTCCACAAACAAACCTCCAGCAATAACGTCTAGATCGAGGGCAGAATCCATGTCTAGACCCATACAAAAGATGTATAATGACATATCGATGGGTAAAGACGGACTAGGTGTCGACACCAAATGGTGTAGGAACCTAGCCCATGCCACTCCTAGTGACTCCTCTAATTTCTCAAAATCGAGGATACTTGTTGGAAGAGAAGCTACACGAGTGTACCATTGCTCCGTCCTTTCCATGAGAGAAAATGAGTGGCAAAAGTTATCTCGGAGTTCTCCCCAATCACCGTTCACACTTTTATAGTGTGGGCGTACCATTGTTCCGCCTCTCCTACGAGGGAGAAAGGAAACAACTTCCACCTCATGGTGTCCTGTGTCATGCTTGGCATAGCCAGACTAGAACATAGTTCCTCAAATTCCTCCAAATGGAGGTAGGGGTCTTCATTGATTGCTCCAAAGAATGGTCGATCTTGAACCATGGCTAAAAAGCTAGGGGGAGTTCATAGCCAGATGATGAAGATGATGATGGCTTTTCGAACTCACCCCTTGAGGTAGAGAAGCTTTGAAAGGAAGGCATCTCAAAGGGTAACGGAGGTAAAAGTAGAACGAAAGAAACAAAAAGGATATGTCGATGGGTAACGGGGGTGAAGGTAGAAGAAAACGAAAAAGATAAATACGAGGACCACTTGGTTCGAAGATAGATACAACGACCGTTCCCCGGCAACGGCGCCAGAAATGCTTGTTGGCCTTTCTTAACATCACCACTAGTTGTACACCTAGAGGGAACGTATAAGAACAACCGGGCATTCCGCAAGCGCACAGAAATATCGTTGTAGCACTTCCCCAAGAGAGGAGAGTATTCCAAGGGTATCGAATCCAAGGAACGATGTGCACTATCCTCTACTGTAGTATAGATGGTCCAAGGACACAACACTGATTGATAGGATAGGTAGAAAGGATCTGCCTTGACCGAGCACAGAGTCTAGTACGGTCTCTCAGGTATAACACTCACTTTGGGCGCCAGCACATCCTATCTTTTTAGGGAGAGGCCAATGTGCTGGCAACGAGCCCAATTTGGTATGCAGGCGTGGAGGGTAGCAAAGGGTCCAACAAGCTATCACCACTGTGGCCTACCTCTATCGTTACGCGAACGCACGTGGTCTTCGTAGGATAACCTATGGTCCAGACACCACATCTACACCACTGACTACTACTATAGCCGGACACCGTCTGATGTCCCGATAGCCCGACTATATCACTTCGTATAAATACGGAACTACGAATCCGTGAGGGAGATACTAGCACTAGCTCAAGGTATGCTCTATCACTCATGCAAGATCACGAACACACTTTGATCTAACTAGAGATATGCAGGAGCATTAACTTTACTCTAATAGACAAGCTGGCAAACTAGATGCAAACTTATTATCTAAGTCCACTAGATCGAAAGGGTTATGTTCGAAGAACACAAGCCTCTAAACCAAGAACAAACGAAGAACACAAGAACAAAGCAACTAAGCATGCATACGAATTTAGTCTAAATAGAAAATGTCGAAATACTCACTTTAGTCTAGTTGAAGAACAAAGGCACCGCTGAGGATCGTTCTTGAAGAAGATGTCATAAACATGACATGGCCCCAAGCCTCCCATCTCACTTCCTAGCACTAATCCTATACAAAGAGCTCTCCTCTCCTAAAGACAGAGGCTTCAAGCCAAAATGAAGAGGAGGAGAAGTGTGTGTGTCCAGGAATGAGGCCCCTCCCCTTCTATTTATAGGCAAGAGGGGAGCTTGCTCTAGGGCTCAAAGTGCCTCAAAACGCCTGGGATTGCAACCAAGGACCAATCATTAGCTGTCGCGTGGAAGGCCGGGATCAGCAGAACCAAAGTCGGTTCGGCCGATCCACGGTTCGGCCGAAACCACGGCGCCACGTGGCGCCTTGTGCTTCTTCGTGGTGGCTGACTGGTGGGCCCTGAAGTCACTCCCCCGTGCATGCCAAGTTTCCTGACGGTTTTGGGGGATAGTGGGTCCTTCAATCCATGTGATGTCCATGTGGCGCTTCGTGATTCGTCAGGCTTGCCTCTCTTAGATTGATGACGTCAGTGATCCAGGGGATTCCTGGGTGGCATCCCCTCATTGGCTGGTCTTGAAGTACTTGGATCAAAGACTTGTGCTTTTACTCCTCTTTCTACTGCTCATCATCTGTATTTGCATAACCACCAACACTTGTGGAAATGGTTAGTTTAAGCCCTATTCTAGTGTTGATGATCATGTCTCATGCCAAAAGGTACATGTTGACGGGTATAAAATGTGTAGTTAACAGCCGTCAACACCGGGCTGTTGTGACCCAGGGTGAGAGCCACCAGAAGACTAGTCAACTTAGACCGAGTACCGTAGCTTGAACACAAACTTCATGCAACATTATCATGCCATCTAACAAGATCAAACTAGGGCTAGACATACGAACGGATATGAACTCTCTTATGTCTAGTCAACAACATCAAAGGGTCGTGTTCCTGAAGAACACGAGCCTCTAACTTATGAACAAACACATAAGGAATGAGTAAATCATCCTTCAAGTGGATCAAAAGGTAGTGTTCATGAAGAACACATGCCTCTAAATGATGAACAAGAGATGAACTCAAGAACATATCAATCATATGATCTACCACAACTTTATATGAAATAGCTGAATAACTGAAGTAGATGAAAGTCATACAAAGAAATAAAGATACAAGAAAACACATACCTAGACTCCAAAGTAGACTTTGAACCTGAATAAAAGCTACTCTAGCCTACCCCCTAGCCTTGGAAACTAAAAGTGAGAGGAGAATGAGAGAGTGGTGTGTGAGAATATTGAGGATTGGAACTACATTATTCAAACCTAAATGCTAGTAAGATATGCATATGCCTCCATTTATGTGAGAATATTGAGGATTGGAAATGGTGAATTTCCACCGTCAACAAACTCCCCCAAGGTAACCTCTTGCTCGTCTCGAAGCAAGATATTAGAGACTTAGGTTGGTTGATCAGGAGTTGCTACAATGTTGTATTCTCAACTTATGGCAAACATACAGCAAAGTACTCTACCAAGAGTTGAACAAGTTGGCAATGTTCTCACCTTTCACCTGATACGTGGGGCATATAGCTTCACCTACCTTGGGCGGTTGAGAGACAGAATGGTTATATAGCATGTGCATAGTCACTCATACCTTGATCAGCTTAGCAATCCAGAGGTTTTGTAAATTTTTCAAAAGAAAATCAGAGTTCCTCAAATGATACTCTTGGATCGCTCAAAAGTGTATGGTTCCTCACCAAGTCATCAATGTTGCCTTTCTTCACATCCTACTCCTAATAGGCTTTATGTGGAGCTGTACGTAGGGAAGATGTGGCATACTTGTCTCTCATGTTTTGCTAAGTCAAAAATCGGATCCTTGGAAGAAACAAACATACATCCTGATCAAGATGTGCATATGTGTGTGATGGATATGAGCATGGCAAGGTGGATACTAGGCCCGGAAATGGGTGCTAGATATTACCATGCTTTATATGAGGGAATGAGGGATTGATGTTAAGGTGGACACTAGCCCCGGAGCAGGTACTAGTTATTACCATCTATATGGTGGAACTCTTTCTCTTGCACATATCAATCCCTTTTTCTCCTTTTGAAATTATTCGAGTCTTGGGCTAGCTCACTTTATTTATTTTTGCCATGCTTTTCTCTCTTTTTTTTAGCTAGCCCTTTGTCTCTATTGGAGATGTTTGGAGAGGGATGAACGATGCAAAGATACATAGAGTTTTATTTATGGAAGAATGCATAGGCATATGGAACAAATGATGAATGCTTAACTTCTAGTGTAGAAGTTTTAGCATGAACGTGTACGTGATCTTGATCAGGGGAGTATGAGTTCTAACAAGGGTCACAACAATTTGACAAAGCTCAATGAGAGAACAAGCTGCATATGTGGAGGCTAAGAACTAGAATCTACATATGGCCTTGGATAGGAAATTTCTCATCATTGAGGAACTCATCATGTTTTGATTTTTCAAATAGAAAAACTCTGGATGTCAAGCATCACTAAGCACAAGATCATATCACTCTATTCTACCATATCATGTCTCACAACAACTTAGGCAAGGATCATGCTTTTTGCTACCCACAGTTTTCAAGCTAAGGTTTGAACATATAAGCCAACAAACTCAAAACTTAGGTAGGATACAAAGTTGTAAGCAAGACATACCATGGAAATAAACAGAGCAATTATTCATCATTTCAACCATAGAGGCAAAGCATTCTTACTAAACATATCAAAGCAAACTAAGCAAACGATGATGATGAAAGCAAATAAATATTTTTGGTCTTTTTATTTTTTTGCAGATTTTTTTGGATTTTCATTTATAAGATATTCTGAAAACAAAGGAAGATACAAGTTACCTCAGGATGGGGGTCTTCCCCCAAGCTAGCTTCAGGCTCACTGCGGAGGAGGGTAGAAGAAACCCTGACTCACGTAGTAAGCCCTCTGCGCCTCCATGTATCGCTACTGATCCTGCTGCATGGGTGCTATCCTTTCACCAGCCTGACGCTGCCATGCTGAGGTAGACTCGACGTGGGTGTTCAGCGTCTCCTCCAATCCCGTGACCTGGACGGTGAGCTCTCCCATCCGCTGCGTGAGCTGAGCATCGCGTGCAGAGGCTGAGGAGTGCCGCCGAAAGGACGAAGACGGAGGTGGACCACTGGAGCTGGAACTAGCGGGTGTGGCCCACTGAGCACTGCTCGCATCTGCCCAAGCCGTACCACTCGCACTCGGCTGGTAGGTGGGCTGGTCCCAACCAGGTGCATATCCAGGGGTAACCCCGGACATGTAATCCACAGGTGCCCCTCCTGCCACCGGTGGCGTAGCAGGCTGTGGCTGAGGCTGATGCTGTGGTGGTGGTATCGGCTGTGACTGCTACTGCTGCTGCATGTGTGCTCTCTTTACCGCGCTTCTGGTGGACCTGCCTGAAACACTAGCATGACGGCTTTCCTCTTATGTAACAAGGGAAATGGTTAGTGACTTCGAGTTATACAATCCAAACCCCAGGTTAGGTAACGGGATTTGGTTTGCATAGCCCGGAAAGAAGAAAGTCGAAGAATCATTCGGGCCCCTCATGAGTATATGCCCTTGGATCAAGTATGCCTCATCAATGAGAACTCGGGGCGTCCCGATGAAGGGTACGGAATTCCTGCTAAGAACCCCGAATCTGAGAGCAATACGAGTCACCAAAGACGTACACTCAATAGGACCTATCATCTTGAAATTCATCAACCACTACCGAATCATAGCTTTAACAGGAAAGACCTTGATCCGATTAACAACGGCGTATAAAAGCATCATCCCATCGCTGCGCACGGGCCGAACATCCTCTCGTGGAAAGAGAGTAATGGCGAGCCACTTGTGCCACAGGCAGAGAGTGGGATGCACAATATCGTTGCACCGAGGTACAAACTTGCCACTGTAAACAAGACCAGAGATATCTGCCCAGAAAGTGTCTCGAACAAAACCCTCACAAGCTCGCTTCAAAGAAACAGCATAACGAGGACTAAAACCAAGAAGATGACTAAGATCCTTCCAACAAAGACGATAATCGGTCCCAAAAAGATGAAACTCAATGCCATCAGGAATCTGGGTAAGAGAGCAAAGAAACTGGATGGTGAGGGGCCGAGAGCCAAGCTCTGTAACCGGCGCAAACTCCTCCCAACCAAGAGCATGCCAAATGGAAGCAAACTCGAGATTCATACCTGTTTTCTCGATGAGGGCCGGGTCGAAGTCCCGGGTGTGGGTGAAGACTCGGTCCTTCAAGAGAGCATAGGCTTGCTCCTCTCGAGCGCCCCGCAAGCTGAGGTAGGGGGTGTCGTCGATGACCTCCTCCGCGGCTTGTGCCTCGGCTTGCTCTTCTTGCTCTTCTTCATAATCCATCGTCGATGGGCTCGGCGTTGGCTCGGCGGGGGTGGATGCACTCGTGCTTGCCCGCGAACGGGAGCATGATCGTGTCACCCTCCGGAGAGTGTTCGCCGCCCAATTCATGCTAGCACAACAACAAGGGACAACAAGAGAAACTCGGTGATGGGTTAATGAATCGAATGAAGTTCTTACCGAGCTTGCTCCACCAATAACAATACTTTCAGCAACACAATAGAGGGAGCACTTGATGATCCAATCTTGAGCAAGAAATCCAAGAAAAACAAGAGAGCAAGGAGTAGAGAGGGGAGTGTGAATGAAGAGTGTTGAATGGGAGAAGAACACCCCCTCTCCCCCTGCTATTTATAGGCAAATGCGCCGGGCATGCAGACATAGCCGTTGGAGCAAGTTGGGGCCCAGCAGCCGTTGGGCTGCTTCGGCCGAACCTGGGGTCGGCCGACCCTAGGCCGGGCCCACCTGCCCTCTGCCCTGGCTAGTGGCTCCCCAACGGCTAGCTGGGGGCCGCCTGAGTGCCTCGGCCCAAATTCCCTCGAAATATTTTTCAAATGATTTTTCTTGAATTTTCAAACTCAGAAATGATTTTCGGAAATTTTATTTGGAAAAGGGAAAAGGGCTAGATGAATCTAGCATGCAGATGCAGAGTTTTGGAAAATCAAATATGCAATTTTGGAAATAAAATTTTGGAAAGGGAAATATGAGATAAGTACCAGCTTTAACCTTTTTGGTAGAAAGGACCCATCATTTTTAGTCCGACGAGTTGGACTCTTCTCAGTGATCAATTCCATTCAGCACCCCACTCCTGAGAAGTAGAGGGTGGTGCCATCTCAATCTTCCGCCATTCTTTCTGAATTTTCTTTAGCCCCTTTGACGGAGATTCCTTCCTCGGGGGTAAAGGCTCCGTCCTTCCCCCAAGCTGCTCAATACTATCTTGCACCAAATAGCATTGCTCTTCTTTGTCCTGAAACTTGAACTTCAAGTTCCTCTTCCCAATGCGGAAACGGATGATTCCGGACCCCACATTGATCCTAGCTCGGACATCACTGAGAAATGGTCGCCCAAGGATGAGCGGCATTCCTCCCTCGTCATCCATATCAAGGACCACGAATCCGCGAAGACATAAGAACTCTTGACCTTAACCAATATGCTCTCAATAATTCCTTCTGGATATCGTATCGTTGAATCGGCGAGTTGGATAGTCCGTGCTGTAGGAGAGAGAGCTGGATATCCCAGTTGCTCGAACATGGCCTTGGACATGAGATTAACACTTGCACCAAGGTCACAAAGGCATGCCTGATTTTCTTGTAATAGATTGTCCATGTAATAGTCGGGTAGCCTGGATCTTTCTTGTGCACCACTGCTGATTCCTCACATGGATCAAGAATTTGTTGTATGGGCTTTCCTGCATAGTTAGAAGCATGTGTCTTCCTAGGTGGCTTACCCCACCGAGTTGACACTACACTAACATTCTCACAAGAGGATACGGGTTGCCCCGGGATCCTCCCGTTGTCAGGAGATGGAACCAAAGCAGCCAATTGAGCCAGCCGGGTTTCTAACGTTTTGTTGAAACTTAGCTGACTCTTCTGAGCAGAAGAAAAACTATCAAGCTTAACGTTGAGACTTTCCAAAGTTTTATCAAGGGCAGCTAGCTTCTTGTTAACACCTTCATTAATCTTAGCTTGCCCAAAAACGAGATCTCTCAAGGAAGGTTGGTTGGGATTTTACGAATTACCTTGGTTACCTCCTTGATAATAAGGGCGTTGTTGATTCCACGATTGGCCTCCTTGTTGAGGTGGACAATAACCGTTGTTGTTGCCATTCATGTACATCACTTCCTCCTGAGTCTACGGATAGTAGTTGCCTGAGTGCCCAGTGTTGCCACAGACATCACAAGTCATGTGAGAGTCCATAGGCAGAGTAGTGGTGGCCATGGCAGCCTTCTCGCTGGTATAGTCATCCAATCTCTTCATAAGAAGATCCATCTTGGCAGTAATCATGTCTGCTTCCTTGACAGTATGAGTACTCCTCAGTCGTGGTTGGAGTCTTTCATCACTCCACCCTTGGTTGGAGACCATCTTCTCAATGAGTAATTTAGCATCATCAATAGTGAGTGAGAAGAATGCTCCTTAAGCAGCAACATCAATATGGCCTCGGGCTGTCAGAGTCAACCCATTATAGAAGCTTTGAAGAATGAGCCAATCCTCCATCCCATGGTGAGGATAGGCCAGGACGTACTCCTTAAGCCTTTCCCAAGCCTCTGGAATAGATTCACTTGCTGCTTTCTGAAAACTAGAAATCCTTCCACGAAGAGCATTGGTTTTACCCTATGGGAAGAACTTCTTGACAAATGCCTCTGAACACTTACTCCAAGTGTTAATAGCCTCACGATTCGCGTAGAACCATTGCTTAGCTTTCCCCAGGAGGGAGAATGGAAACAGCCGTAGACGAACAGCATCCATATTTGCACTCCTGATGACGAAAGTGCTGCATAGCTCTAGGAATTGCTGCAGATGAGCATTGGCATCCTCATTTGGCTTGCCACAGAATGGGCTAGCATGTACCATCATGATTAGACCCGTCTTGATCTCAAAATTTTCAGTCCCCATTGCCACCTCAGGGCCTTGCAGCACCTGGTCAGCGGAAGGAGCTGAGTACTCACAAAGTGTCTTCTGGGTCATAGCGTTGGACATGGATGGTACAAAGGAAGCTGGATCGCCATCCAGACGAGTACGATGAGGTGAGCCGAAATGAATTTGAGCTTTCCTCACAAGTGACTCGGGATCTTCAATAAAATTCCCTGGTAGGTCAAAACCAGTCATACACTACCTGTCTTCATCATCCAAAGATAAAAGAAGACAATCAAGGTTAGCCTGCATTGAGAGTTGTCCTAACCTACTCAGAGTTTACAAACAGATGCAAAGCATAGTCATGATAATCCTGTGCCTTCCTCGGCAATAGCGCCAGAAATGCTTGTTGGCGTTTCGTAGCGCCGTCATCTTAAGAACAGATCTGGGACCCATCCTTAGTGACGACACCAGGAAACGCCTTTTAGGCACCTCTCAATGTCACAACTAATGGCGTCGGGTTAGCGTGAACATCGAGACTTGCCATACGATAATCTAAACGATCATGAACGAATCCGCAAGCGCACAAATAAACCATTGTAGCATTTCCCCAAGGAAGGAGAGTATTCCAAGGGTATCGTATCCGTGGAAGGCAATGGTGGATATCTTAGACTTATGCTTTTGTTCTGAATGTAAACCAAGAGATAGATATAGGGAACAACAGACTGAAAGGCAGAGGTAAGATAAAAGATATAAGGGTAGTGCGACACACACACTCAGATCTACCTCTACTCTAGCACACTACGGCTTAGGGGGAACATACGAGTAAGATCTAGGTTCTAATGTACTAAACATACAAAGCTAGAAGATACAAGAGATGGGCATGAGTATTGCATGAGAGAGATAAGGTTCTGCACCCAGGTACAAATGGGGAGCTAGCCCGTGACAACCAGCACTCTGCGAAACTAGACTTTAGACTCCTACAGCAGGTACCCTAGCACGGAGGTTGCCCAAGGATCGAACAGGGCTGTCACCACCTGAGGACTGACCTCTATCGTTACGGGGGGTATGCTCATAACAATCGTAGCTAGAAAACCTAGGCACCATGCCTACATTGCTGCTAGACTCCACCCGGCCCGGGCTATTGTGACCCAGGGTGAGAGCCACCAGAAGACTGGTCAACTAGACCGAGTACCGTAGCTTGAACACAGACCTCATGCAACACTCTCATGCCATCTAACAAGATCAACTAAGGCTAGACATACAAACAGATATGAACTCTCTTATGTCTAATCAATAAGATCAAAGGGTCGTGTTCGTGAAGAACACGAGCCTCTAACTTATGAACAAACACGTAAGGAAGGAGTTTATCACCCTTCAAGTGGATCAGAAGGTAGTGTTCACGAAGAACACAAGCCTCTAAATGATGAACAGAGGATGAACTCAAGAACATATCAAACATATGATCTACCATGACTTTATATGAAATAGCTAAATAACTGAAGTAGATCAAAGTCATACAAAGAAATAAAGATAAAAGAGAACTCATACCTAGACTTCCAAGAGGACTTGGATCCTGAATAAGAGCTACTCTAGCCTACCCCCTAGCCTTGGAAACTAAAAGTGAGTGGAGAATGAGAGAGTGGTGTGTGAGAAATGGGAGCCCCTCCCCTTCTATTTATAGGCAAGGAACAGGCTTGCTCGGAGGCTCAAAGTGCTCCAAAACACCCGGGAGTGAGGCAATGGGCCAATAGGGAGCTGCCACGTGGAGGGCCAGGATGGAGCCCCTAGGTCGGTTCGGCCGATCCTAGGATCGGCCGCACCCCTAGGGTGGCCCCACCTGGTGTGTTTCCTCTGGTTGGCTGCCCTGTGGGCCCTCTGCTCCATCCCTGGTGCATGGCTTGATTTGGTAATCGAGGTAGGCCCTTTGGTCCATGTGAAGTCCATGTGGCATCCTTTGATTCGTCGGTGAGTGCCTCCCCTGGATCGATGACGTGGAATGCCATGTTTCCCTTGGTGGCAGCCACCTCCTCAGCTGAGTTGGCATGGTTTATTCATAGAAGGTGAGTTTCCATCTCTTTTAAGGGGTAAATCACCTACATACAAATAATCTCCAAGGACAAGTGGAACTACATTATTCAAACCAAAATGCTAGTAAATAATGCATATGCCTCCATTTATGTGAGAATATTTAGGGTTGGAAATGGTGAATTTCCACCATCAATAGACACATAGCAAGCGGTATTGACCGCCTTGGCCCAGAAACGCCTAGGAGTCCTGTGCTCATCAAGCATCGTCCTGGCCATCTCACAAAGGGTCCGGTTCTACCTCTCCACTACGCCATTCTAGCAAGCGACATATGGAGAAGAATACTGATGGTCGAGACCAAGATCACCACAAAAGGCATCAAAATGAGCGTTCCTAAATTTCGTACCATTGTCACTGCGTATAGCTCGAATGGCATCTCCATGTCTCTTTTTCTTCAACCTCAAGATCAAGCCCCGAACAAAGCCAAATGTCTCGCTCTTATCCTCCAAAAAGAAAACCCAAGAGTAGCTCGAGAAATCATCAACCAAAACCAACACATACCACTTCCTACCCACGGAACGAACACGAGCTGGCCCAACCAAATCCATGTGCAACAGCTCACAAGGTCGCTCGGTCATGACCGCAGTCAGAGGGGCGTGGGAAGCAGCAACCATCTTTCCATGCCGTCACGGAGCACAAACCAAATCCTTCTAGAATTTCAACTTAGGCAATCCTCGGACAAGGTCTAGGGCACTCAAGCCGGAAAGCAACTCAAAGCTCAAGTGTCCTAGCCTACTATGCCATTTCCAAAGCTCGGCCGAAACACCAGCAACAAATCATCGAGGAGGACCAACATACTAGGAAAAATCGGCACGAAAGATTTGACCCTCCGGAACGATCGTACGGACAAGATCACCTCAAGAATCAAGCACACGAGAAGCGCCCAACTTAAAACGAACCTTAAAACCCTTGTCAGGCAACTAGGATACTGACAATAGGTTAAAACCTAGTGACTTGACCAAAGCCACACTCTTCAAGGTCACCTTGCTACTCACCTTCACCATACCTTCAGCAAGCACTCGTCCTCTCCCATTGTCCTTGAAAGTGATGTACTCCCTCGTACTCACCGGGGTGAGGCAGGAGAACCACCCATGATCTCCGTTCATGTGACGTGAACAACCGGAGTCGATCAACCAAAAATCCTCCAAGCCTCCCACCTGCAATAAAAAATGAGGACGAGAATGAGCTAGCGACTCAACACTGGGTCAGTACCAAAGGAGTCAAACCAGTGTCGAGCCATTTGCTCAAAAGAAGGGTTAGAAAAATACATCCTATCAAAACCTCTAGGTGGAGCCCTCTCATACCTACCACCAAAGAACCTGTCATGTCTCACTGGAGGGGAATGCGCACCACGAGCGGGAAAATGTGGCTCGTAGGACCTTTGAGAACCAAAACTGCAATCGTGCCTCCCAAACTCATAACGGTCACGAGCAGGAGCACGTCCAGCAAACTCACCACGCCCAAACCCAACAGCCTATTGTTGACGGCTGATTTTCACTCACTTCTTACCCGTCAAACATATATCTTCTGGCATAGAAATCGATCATCAACACTAGAATAGGGCTTAGACTAATCATTTCCACAAGTATTGGTGATTATGCAATTACAGGTGAATAGCACTAGAAAGAGGAGTAAAAGCACAAGTCTTTGATCCAAGCATTTCAAGACCAGCCAATGAGGGGATGCCACCTAGGATTCCGCTAGATCACTGATGTCATCAATCCAAGAGAGGCAAGCCCGACGAATCACGAAGCGCCACATGGACATCACATGGATTCAAGGGCCCACTTATCCCCCAAAACCGTCGGGAAACTTGGCATGCACAGGGGAGTGACCTCAGGGCCCACCAGTCACCCACCCAGAGAAAGCACGACGCAGAAGGTCTCCCGGGGGGTTCGGCCGACCCTAGGATCGGCCGAACCGACCTAGGGTCGGTTGATCCCCACCTTCCACGTGCTGCTGCCTGATTGGTCACTTGCTGCGATCCCAGGTGTTTTGGGGCACTTTGAGCCTCCGAGCAAGCCACCCCCTCCTCTATAAATAGGAGGGGAGGGGCTCCATTTTGGAACACACACTTCTCCTCCTCCTCTTCATTTTGGCTTGGAGCCTCTCTCTTTAGGAGAGGAGAGCTCTTTGTATAGGATTAATGCTAGGAAGTGAGGTGGGAGGCTTGAGGCCATGTCAAGATTCATGACATCTTCCTCAAGAACGATCCTCAGCGGTGCCTTTGTTCTTCAACTAGACTAAAGTGAGTATTTTGATATTTCCTATTTAGACTAAAGTCGTATGCATGCTTAGTTGCTTTGTTCTTGTGTTCTTCGTTTGTTCTTGGTTTAGAGGCTTGTGTTCTTCGAACACAACCCTTTCGATCCAGTAGACTTCGATCATAAGATTGCATCTAGTTTGCCAGCTTGTCTATTAGAGTAAAGTGAAGCTCATGCAAGTCTCTAGTTAGATCAAAGTGCATTTGTGATCTTGCACGAGTGATAGAGCATACCTTGAGCTAGTGCCAGTATCTCCCTCACGGATTCGTAGGAATAGTGAGTGGTGTAGACGAGGTGTCTGGACCATAAGCTACCCTTCGAAGACCACGTACGATCGTAGCGTAGAGGTAGGCCGCAGTGGTGATAGCCTGTTGGACCCTTTGTCAACCCTCTACGTCGCGTACCGAGTTGGGCTCGAGCCAGCACATTGGCCTTGTGCTTGGTGCCCGAAGTGAGTGCTATACCTGAGAGACCGTAACTAGACTCTACGCTCGGTCGAGGAAGATCCTTTCAACCTATCTGATCAATCAGTGTTGTGTCCTTGGATCATCTATACTAGAAGTAGAAGATAGTGCACATCATTCCTTGGATTCGATACCCTTGGAATACTCTCCTTCCTTAGGGAAGTGCTACAGCGGTATTTCCGTGCGCTTGCGGTATACCCGGTCGTTCTTATATGCTCCCTCTAGGTGTACAACTAGTGGTGACGTTAAGAAATGCCAATACCTATCTCTCTGAGGAAAACCACCTCCACCACCACGTGTAGGAACTGTACGCACAAACCCATCACCCCGAGGTAGAGGCCCTCTACGAGGCTCAGGCACACCATGAGAAGGCGGTACCTGTCCTTGTTCGTCATCTCCCTAGCAAACCTCTCATCCCTTCTCCTCCTGAAACAGAACTCATCCTTATGCCCATGCCTCCCACAATACTCACAATGGAAGCGGATCAGCTGTGGCTTCTTTGTGGGCTTCTCAACAGCTTTCTCTCCTGACTTCTCACCAAAGACATTCCCCTGGGTGCTCACAAACTATATGGGTTTCTTGTAGTTTTTGGTTTTGTGCAGGAACACTGGTGGATCTAGGGTTGTGTCTAGCTTGTTTCTGAGGTGGTTTGGTGTTGATGGTTCAAAACTGCGTTCAACTTCACCGCAAGTACACGGATTGACTTGGTGCCTTTTTCACCAAGGGAGGGGACCCCTAGGTTCTTGTCAATCCACGGAGCAAGGGAATTACTTGCGTTTAACCTAACACTAACTTCGTTGATTAAGGACTTTATGATATAAAGATTAATCTATAAAGTAAAGACAAACTAACCCTAGACTATGTCAAGAGAAAGGTGGTTCACGAGTATGAAAGATGAATGCCCATGGAGTCTAGGTACTTGAGATGCAATCACCCAAAACATGGTAAAACCCTGATCCAATCTATCTAAGGATGTGAACAAAGAGTTAAGCGTTTCCCTTCCCTCATACTAGTCACTACGCGAAGGTAATCATCTCTAACCCTAATGAACACGGTATGTTGACGTGATCTACGGGAGCAACCCCGATGGCAATGGTAGCTAACCTTAAACATTAAGCAACATAAACATGAAGATAAGATAGATAAAGATCCAAACAAGAGAGTGGGTGACTACATGCCAAGATCCATTACAACTCCATGGACAAACAATTATTTTACCCCATCAAGACGCTAGGCATGGCACCGTTGAACATGGTAGATGCCTCTAATGGAGTCCGTCTCTTGGTGTCCTTCGACTCCGGCGGCGCCGTGGCAAGGCCTCAGCGTCCTCCTTCCTCGTGGTGGCCTCCGTTGATCTAGGTGATGATCCTCTTGAATCTTCAGCCTCTCGATCAACCCTCTTCCTTGTGTTTGATCTCCCGAGGCTTCTCTGGTCGTCTTTCGCGAATGGCTCCTTCCTCCAAACAATTAGGGTTCCTCAAATTTCTCACTGAAGAAAGGCAGCGGCGAACTGAGGCGAAAAGAGGATGGGCCGGCCGGGCTGGGCCGACCGGCCTGGCCCACTTCTGGCCCGGTTCGGCTCTGTCTTTTGACACGTGTCATTTCTTGCACTTTGGGGTTTTTCCTCCTTCGAATATGGGCTTTGGACGTCGTTATCTCCGCGACCAAGTTAAGGGGTCTTCATGCATGATCTTCTGGTCTTTTCATCTTGGTCTTCGGAGATTCTCCATCGAAGCACAGTGGTCCTTGCCACCTTTGGAGTCAAGTTCACGCATGGTCGGAGCCTCTTGATCATCATGTAAATCGTCCTCCGAACCGATTGTATTTCTTCTCATTTAGTGCATGAATTCCTGCGTAAACATTATACTCCAAAACACACATCCAACGATGAACTTGTTATATCATTAGTATGCCTAGTAGCGGGTTAGTTCCAAAATGAAATCCAAACTATAACATAACAAGTGTTCTTGGTTGATGGAAATCGACCGCCAGCATCCCCCCACGCTTAGATCTTGCGCGTCCTCGAGAGAGTTGCTCAAAAGTTGTTCATCCATGGAGTTTGAAACATGCTTCGTCAAATCCTTCTTTTCAAGTTAGTCAATCATTCATCTTTAATATAAGAGACATGAAACAAAAATCATAATGTAAATGTGGGTGTTTAGAAATTACTAATTCAAGACTTACCCCACAACTCTTACCTTTTCACTAGAGATCTTCAACTTCATCCACACTTGTTTTCTCACTTCCTTTGGAGGGTTTTTGCGAACTTTAAAATAAAATTCCTGCACAAAGCATTAGACAAAGTCCTTCTCCAAGTTCTCACATGTCACTCAATAAAGTGGCTATCCTAGATAATTTTATATACTCTCGCCTCCCACAAGTCTCTCATATGTGATGTAAGGTAGAGCTATAGGTGTGGCTAGTGAAGTTAGCACAAGTGTTATCAAGCTAGGAGAATCCTCTAGTGGTTGTTCACCTTCCAAGACAATGATCATGAGAGTTACCATAATGTAGGGGTGTCAAGGATGAGAATATTTAGAATGGTGGACATGTGCAAAGGGAAAAAGAATAATGACTTCAAGGCACTAATGATGTCCTCGATGTCGGATTGCACATGGTATGGAATAAGATTCGTTCCTAACATCGTGGCATCCTTCCTTGCACTTCATTTGGTCTTCACTTAACTTGTCATCCCTCACTACAACTTTCTTGTCTTGCCTTGGATTTTCTTTCTTTTCTTTTCCTTCTTTTTCTTCTCTCTTTTTTTTTCTTTTCTTTTCTTCTCTTTTTTTTCTTTTTCTCTTTTTTTTCTTGTGTGCGCACTACACACATACACAATTTTTATCTTTCTTTTCACCTCTTTACCTTCTTCTCCCATGCCTTTCGCTCAACTTTCGAACATGTTCACAATCTGAATTTTAAATATAAACATGCCTAGAGATTGAATGAATCTTTGAATATAGGTTGTGTTCAAGGAGTAAGATGATAAAAAAGATGTCTATAGGTTTGGGTAAGGAATCCGGCGATGTACGGGACATTCAATGTGAAATTCCCGTTACCAAATACACGAAGAGGCTAGAAACAAAAGGTATACATCAAGGACATGATCATTGCTTGAAATTAGACCTCCCAAGAGAGTAAAATCCTAACTTAACTCATCATGCTAAACCACACTTATGGTGGAGCATATGTATGTATGTAAAGGCTTTGTATAGGATAGATATCACTTTCAACTTGGAGAAAGAACTTGCTAACCTTCATAGCAAGGTGTTTTTCTTAATTTTTAGAAATAAAACCTCCAAAGTTAGGATTACTAAAAATGTAGACAAAGCAAAGTCCTAGATCAAATTTTGAGCATGGGTGCTTTACAAAGGTAAGTTTCCACTAAGCACCACGGTAAACAATTAATCAAAATGCTCATGCTCAAATAAAAAAGATAAATTAAAGATATAACAAGAAAAGAAACATGAGACTTTGCATAAGACACTTTTTATTTCTTTTTTCTTTGACTCAACGCTAATTTAAGACTCTTTCAAGCTAAAAAGATAAAACAAAGACTCACACACTCTCACACTTGACTCAAAATTTAAAGACTAGACTCTCACATCACTTTAAGCAAAAATTTAAAAAGGGAGCTAACTAGCTCCCCCCACGCTTAGATCTTACAACGTCCTCATCATAACTTTACAAAAAGGCACAAAGGGAGAGAACTATCTAACTGCAACACCTAGTGGTACTTTCCGCACGAGTTGCACCACTCCTTCTTCTTGAAATTTTTATTCATCCCGAAGAGCTTCCTTATGTTGCGGTTGAGGTACTTGAAGTCATCTTCCGCCATGCGCTCCCAATGTTCAATTTTTTGTTGCATGGCGTTGATGGTGTGACAACACTCATCAAGGGATGAGAAAAGCTCCGCAATGGCGTTGCGGCATGCCGCGCAACACACATTGTGGTCTTCCTCCGGATCATCATCTCCATCGTCTCCACCATCCGGATCATTACCGCCGCTTGGGTTGCCTCCTTCGCCTTGCTCTTCCGGATGCTCCTCTGGCTCCTCCTTGGGCATCTCCTCCCAAATGTAGAGATCGTTATCGTCTCTTCCGCCAGCTGCCCATGAGCTAGGGCTTCGATCATCGGAGTAATCACTATCTCTATAGAAATCCGCCGGCTCAGGGGTCTTCTCCTTGTAATCCTTCCTCTTCTTCCCAAGGAGCCTCTTCGAGCGGCGAACGGGAGAAGCGGGCTTCTCCTTCTTCACCTCAACCCAAGGATTTGGGCTAGCCATGCACCCTCTTGGAACACGCCCTCCACATTGAATCCTCGCGGTTCTCTTCGTCTTCTTCTTGGGCTCCGGCACCACAGCGCACCGGCGAAGCTCCTCGTTCGTAGGAGTTGGAGAGGGGAGGTGTGCTTCTTCTTCCATGGTCGCCTTCACCTCCTCCTTGCCTTTGGTGCTACTCGAGGATGCCATGGGTGCTTGGGTGCTTTCGTGGAGGTTGGAGATTGCAATTGAGATGCAAACCTCGAGCTCCCCAGACATCCTTAAATATCCCCGGAAAGATTCGGCCGAAACCCTCCCTTACCTATTTTTGTCACCCCCAAAAAGGGAAGACTGGAAAAGGAAATGCACCGAACCGTGTCCCAGAGAAAAACGAGCAAAAACGGGTGAAGGGGGGTAGTGGGCCGGTCGGCATGGGCCGGCCGGCCTACCCCCTCCTTTGGGCCCCTGCGGTCCAACTTTCGCGGCCCTCGGTGTTTCATGAATACTAGCCTAGGTCGTGGTAGGGTCCAAGTAAAAATTATGAAAAGGACTCGAAATAAATGCGAAAACAAAAACAAAAACATATTTACAGAAAATTTATCTCGTTTTACGTCTTAGGCTTGACGCTCGGGCTCGTCCTCCATGTGATATATATCAATGTAGTCGATGGGCACGATGTGTTGTTCAAGAAAAACTTTAATCGTTGACCATTAACCACATATTGATCTCCTTTCACGTCCATAATTGTGACCGCTCCATTTGGAGAGACCGAGTGAACGATGTACGGTCCATCCCATTTGCTCTTCAATTTTCCTTTCCCGAATATTTTGAACCTTGAAATTATAGAGGAGAACCTTATCACCTTCTTTGAATTCCTTTGCTCGAAGCCTTTTATCATACCACCTCTTCATTCTTTCCTTGTAGATGGTTGCACTCTCATAAGCTTTGAGCCTCATCTCTTCTAGTTCACTTATTTGAATCATCCGTTTGATTCCCGCGGCATCAGAATCATGATTCATCTCTTTGATTGCCCAATATGCTTTATGTTCTAACTCCAAAGGTAAGTGACACGATTTACCATTAACAAATTGATATGGTGTCATACCTATTGGTGTCTTGTATGCCGTCCGATATGCCCACAATGTTCCATCCAATTTCTTTGATCAATCTTTACCTCCCTTTTCAACGGTCTTATTAAGAATGCTCTTGAGCTGCCTATTTGAAGTTTCCGCTTGACCAATGGTTTGTGGGTGGTAAGCCGTGGCCACTCTATGCTCGATACCCAACTTGGACAATCAATTTCTGAAGCTATTCCCCGTGAAGTGTGTTCCTCCATCAATTATCAATACTCGCGAGACTCCATAGCGTGGGAATATAATATTTTTGATCATGGATATGGATTCTTTCGTTGAAGCTCTTCGACAAGGGATAGCCTCCACCCATTTGGATACATAACCAACCATAACCAAAATATGCTCATATCCATTTGAACTTGTGAAGGGTCCCATGAAGTCAATTCCCCATACGTCGAATAGATCAATTTGCAAGTTGTAATTCAAGGGCATAGCATTTCTTTGATTTATATTCCCCGTTCTTTGACATTCCGGACAAGAAGCAACATACCTTTTCGAATCTTCATGCATCTCCGGCCAATAAAATCCACTAGCCCATACCTTTGCTTGAGTCCTAAAATGTCCATAGTGTCCTCCATATTCACCTGAGTGACACTTTCTCAATATTTTGCCTCTTTCATCTCTTGGTATACACCTTCGTAAGACTCCATCCGCTCCAAGTCTAAAGAGGTAAGGTGCATCCCAATAATATTTTCGGCTCTCGGCGATCACTCTCCTTTGAGCGTTCCTATCCAAATGATCAAGTGGCATTTTTCGTATGGCTCGAATAATGTTTATCATCCAAGTATCTTTGTCAAGGATGTGATAGAGATGATCATGTCTCATCTTATCTTCAATGGGCTCTTTATCATCCTCATGATTCATCCTTGATAAATGGTCGGCCACAACATTTTCTGACCGCTTTTTGTCCCGAATCTCCACATCAAATTCTTGCAAGAGAAGGATCCATCGAATCTACCTTGGCTTAGCATCTTTTTTAGACAAGAGATACTTGATCGCCACATGATCGGTGTAGACAATCACCTTAGAATTCACAATATATGATCTGAATTTTTCAAAGGCAAACACTACGGCGAGCAATTCCTTCTCTGTTGTTGCATAACTTAATTGAGCTCCATTGAGGGTTTTGCTAGCATAGTAAATAGCGTGTACCTTGCCCTCTTTTCGTTGTCCCAACACCACTCCAACAGCATAGTCACTAGCGTCGCACATTATCTCAAAAAGGTTGATTCCAATCAGGCGGTTGAATGACGGGTGCGGTTACGAGATCTCTCTTCAATGTCCGGAATGCCGCCAAGCACTTCTCATTGAAATTGAATGGCACATCTTTTTGGAGAAGATTGGTCAATGGCTTGGTAATTTTTGAGAAATCCTTGATGAATCTTCTATAGAATCCTGCATGGCCTAAGAAACTCCTCAAAGATTTGACATCCGTTGGAGGTGGAAGCTTTTCAACCGTTTCAACCTTAGCCTTGTCCACCTCAATCCCTCTCTCGGATATCACATTTCCCAACACTATACCTTGTCTCACCATAAAGTGACACTTCTCCCAATTTAGCACCAAATCAACCTCCGAACATTTAGTGAGACCTTTATCCAAGTTTGCCAAGCAATCTGTGAAAGATTTACCATAGACGGAGAAATCATCCATAAATACCTCAACAATTTCCTCGATGAACTCCGAAAATACCGCCATCATACATCGTTGAAAAGAGGCTGGAGCATTGCATAATCCGAAAGGCATTCTTCAATACACAAATGTTCCATAAGGGCAAGTAAATGTTGTCTTGTGTTGATCATCTGGGTGACTAGGTTTTTGCAAGAACCCCGAGTACCCATCAAGAAAGCAAAAATATGCATGATTTGCTAACCTCTCAAGCATCTCGTCGACGAACGGTAGGGGGAAGTGATCTCTCTTCGTTGCTTTATTCAATTTCTGATAGTCAATACACATCCTCCATCCCCAGTCACGGTTCTTTGCGGTATCAATTCATTCTTCACCACGGTCAAACCTCCTTTCTTAGGCACACAATGTACGGGGCTCACCCATTCGCTATGCGGCACCGGGTAGATGATTCCGGCATCCAACAACTTAATAACCTCCTTCTTCACCACCTCTCGCATGGCATGGGTTAACCCCCTTTGATGGTCCACTACGGGCTTGCATTGATCCTCCATAGGTATGCGGTGAGTGCAAAATGCTAGGCTGAGTCCTTTAATATCATTTATTGAATATCCCATCACTTTCTTGTGCTTCTTCAATAAATTCAGCAACATATCATTCTCCTCGGGACTCAATTCATCACTCACAATCACGGGATAAGTCATGTCCGGGCCCAAAAATTCATATTTCAATCCTTTGGGCAATGGCTTAAGATCCACCTCCGGTGCTTGTGGTTCCTCATGTACAATTCTCCAAGGTCTTCAAATTTATTCTCCTCTAAGTTTCCATCTTGCGGTTCTATTCCTTTGGTTGCTTCCGCTAACTCTTCATCTAGCTCATCATTAGATTGATCCTCCATAGCTCTTTGTAGCGGATCTCTGAATGTTTCAACAAAATGAAGGCTCCCTACCTCTTCGTCATCAAGAGGTAGGGGTGAGGCAATTCTAGAAGCAGGAAGAAAATTGTACGTGTGATTATTTCCATCAAGACTAATAGTTACTTTTCCTTTTCCGGTATCTAAAATGGCATTAACCAACTTGAGAAAAGGTCTACCAAGAATTACATGATCATTCTTATCATAGGAGACATGAACAATGAAGAAATCGGTTGGAATGCATTTTTCGGAAATCAAAACTTCTAGGTCACGAGCAATTCCTAGAGGTTTAACAATTCTACCATCTCCCATAATTAATTTAGTAGAGGTTGGAACTAGGTCAATGGTGTGTTCATGAATTTCATCAAAAATCTTAGAAGACAAGACACTTACTTGTGCTCCAATGTCGCATAACGCCTTGCAATTAATGTTGTTCACCTTGCAATCGGATCCTATAGCGAAAACTTCAGCGAGGCGGGCGAATGGTGACGCCTCGGGCTTGATTCCTATGATTCTTTTAGCTTCGGCCACATGGTCCGGATCAACTTCTTCTTCTCCAAAGAGTTTTGGCGGACCTCCCCGGTTGTCTCTATGTTGTATGAATGTTCCAGTTGTCTTTCCGGCGGGAAGTCCATCTCCAAAGCTCTTGCCGTTCCCTTTTGATTAGGGAATGGTCTCCTCTTGTCAAAGATTTCTCCAAAATCAAGTGGGATCCAATCCATTTGCTCGAACTCTCTTAGTGGCTTCGCGCTTGACATAGTTCTTTCATTTGCTTTGCTTATCTGGGCGTGATCACTCTCCGGGATAGTTCTAGTTTCCTCATGTTTGGCTTCTTCAACCTTTTCAAGGATTGGTTCCTCTTTCTTCTCTTCCGGAGCCGTATTTCTGAAAATTGCAGCAAGGGGTGCCACACTTGTATCACATTCCGGCTTTCCTGAAAGTCGTATTTCCCAATCTCTTCGCATGACTGCCGCTTTACTTATTTTTTGTAGAAGTTTGGTAGCTTTCGTGAGTGTTTTCTCCATGAGATCCCCTCCTGCACACATTTGAACGTATTCCATGCAACTAGGGGTTAGGGAAAAAAGTATGTATGCAATAGTACGTCACCCGGGAATCCGAGTCTTGGTCCTTGTTCAACTAGTTCATTGAATCGATTCCATGCTTGATCAATCCCCTCTTCTTCTCCTTGCTTGAAAGTCATCACTTGCATCCTTATATGTTGAATCTTGGTTCACTACGTGAAAACCTCAAATAGGTCATGCAGCATTTGTAACGGGCCCTTAACACCCGTTACAGAGACCCCATCTGTAACGGTTGTTGTTTGGCGCCCGTTATGCATAAGCGCGGCAGGCTCGACCCCGACCTCACCCTGACCTCGCCACCACAACACCCGTTACCAATGAGGACTTCTGGTAACGGACTTCTTAAACGCCCATTACAAGTTTTCTTTGTAACGGACGTTACCGATGACTTTCCTATTGGAGACGCGTGGTTTTTGGACGCGTCTCATTTTATGACAACCCAATTGGCGACGCTTGTTTGGACCTAGCATCTCCTTTGTTTTCTCACAATAGAGACGCGTGTTGTTATTACGCGTCGTTGTCTTTGCGTTCCGACCACTCTGCTATCTCCGACAACTACACTCGCTCTCTCTCCTCTGAGGGCCCCACTCGCTCTCTCCCCGCTGTTGTTGCAGCAGCATTTTTGCGCGCCCTCTGAAGGCCCCACTTGCTGCGCGCGCTCTCTCTCCTCAGAAAGCCAGCGCTGCAGCAGGCCGGCAGGCCGTGTGCGTGACGGCGTAAGGTGCCGGCGGACGTCGACCGCAGCGCGGCGTCCCTCTGTGCCGTACGTCGCTGTACATCCTCCAAAGCAGCAGCTTATCCTCATCCTCGGGCTCGACGCCGTCCTCCGCACCGTCGCCGTCACCGTCCTCCACGCCGTCGCCACGGCTGCGATGCCTCGTCCTCCTCCTCAGAAGCGCTCGCCTCGTAGACAGTCCTCGTCATGGTGGAAATTGCCCCCTTTTATTGAACTTCGCTGTCCTAATCCTCTTACTCATCGGTTTTGGTGATGCATTAATTATGCTCATTTGATGGATGAAAATTGCAGATGGCTGCTGCTGCTCAGGCTTGGATGTACAGTAAGACCTGAGATTGGGACAGTAATTTCTTAAGGGGGGTCAATGGTTTTCTAGATCAAGCAAAGGTGGATATGAGAAACCGTGGTGTTCAGGCAATGCTTTGCCCCTATATAGATTGTCTCAACCAGAAGAAGTTCGGACAACGGGATAACATTTTTCATCATTTGATCACATGTGGTTTCAAAGAAAATTACACGTGTTGGAATAAACATGGTGAGGAAGGGCTTAATGAAGTCGAAGCAGGATGCCTAAATGAAGGTGAAGCGCGACACCATGCTACGGGCCTTAATAATGAAGGGGCAGCGCTATGCCATGATGAAGAGCTTGATGAAGGTGGAGTTTTTGATGAGGAAAATGAACCATTCCCACCAATTGTGATGAGGCCTGAGGATATCACTGATCAAGAAGTTACGGGCTTCAATGATGATGAGTTGTTGCAACATGTGCGCAATGTTGATCAAATGTTGCGCGATGTTGAGTTTCAACGAGTGTATACAGCTTCTGAATTAGCGAGGTTGAAGCAGTTCATTGAAGATTCAAAGAAACCCCTCTATCCTGGTTGCAAGAAGTACTCTCGCCTTTCTGGTGATCTAAAACTTCTGCAGCTGAAGGCATATCATGGTTGGAGCAACAAAAGTTTCAAACAACTATTGGATCTCCTTAAGGACATGCTACCCGAGGGAAACCAAATAGCCGAGTCTGTCTATGAGGCAAAGAAGATAATTTGTCCTCTGGTAATAGAGGTTGAAAAAATTCATGCTTGCAAGAACAGTTGTGTATTGTTCCGTGGACATTATGCAGACCTTGACAAGTGCCCCAAGTGTGGGTTCGATCGGTACAAGAGGAAAAAAGATGGTGGTGATGATAACAATGCTGATGATGACGAGAATGAGCCCATGGAGATCACAGGCAACAAGAAGAAGAAGAAGGTTAAAGGGGCTCCTGTGAGGGTAGCATGGTATTTTTGCATCATTCCTCAGTTGAGAAGATGGTTCGCCACACGAAAGGAGGCCCAACTCTTGTGTTGGCATAAGACACGAACGAAGGAAGTTGGCAAGATTAAGCACCCCGCAGATGGCCAACAATGGCCAAACATTGATTCCCACTTTGAGGAATTTGCCGGTGAAAGCAGGAACATTCGGTTCGCTATGAGCACAGATGGCGTGAACCCATTCGGTAACTAGAGTTCAACACATAGCACCTGGCCTGTCGTGCTGTCAATGTACAACCTTCCTTCCTGGCTATGCAAGAAATGGAAATACATGATGCTGACAATATTGGTCTCCGGGCCAAAGCAACCTGGCGACCGTATTGATGTCTACTTGAGGCTACTAGTTGATGACTTGAAGATACTTTGGAAGCCTGGTGTGAAGGAGGTTTGGGATGAGTTCGGCCATGAGGAGTTCACATTGCACGCCATGTTGTTCGCCACCATCAACGACAACCCGGCTCATAGCAACCTTTCTGGCCAGAGTAAAAGGAAAGGTGCAGCTTGCCCACACTGCTTGGAAGAAACTTGTGCAGTGTGGCTAAGAAATTCAAAGAAATTCTCATTTATGGGGCACCGTCGTTTCCTCAGCAAGAAACATGCCTACCGGGACATGGATTGTCAGTTTAATGGGGAAAAGGAGAATCGACAAGCGCCAATGCATGTGACTGGAGATCTGATCCACTTGCAAGTCAAGTCAAGGACGTCGAAACTATCGAGGAGTTACCCAAATTGTCTAAAAAGAAACTTCGCAAAAGAAAGAAGCGAGATGGTGAAGAGGAATAAGAAGATGGGCAAGGAATGTGGAACAAGAAATCAATTCTATGGGAGCTAGAGTATTGGCCGCTTTTGGATGTGCATCATTCGATTGACAACATGCACGTCAAGAAGAATGTGTGTGAAGCTACTTTGGAAACATTGCTACAACAGAAGTCGAAAGGAAAAGATCATAAAAATGCAAGGGAGGATCTTAAAGAAATGGGCATTAGGTCGGAGCTCTATGCAGAGGAAACAAACACAGGGATGGACCTTCCTGTTGCTGGAACCACCTTGTCAAAGGCAGAGAGAAAAGAATTCTGTGAGTTTTTGCATGGTTTGAAAGTACCTTCAGGCTACTCATCGAACTTCAAGAGGCTAGTGTCGGTGAAGGACATGAAAATGAATTTCAACTTGATGAAACTCTCATGATTGCCATGTGTTGATGACATCTATTCTTCCTGTTGCACTAAGAGGTATCAAGACAGAACTAGTTTGCGACGTGGTCACGAGCTTGTGTTTATTCTTCAATGAAATAGAACAGAAGGTGATTGATCAAGAAAAACTATTGCACTTAGAGAGGAGGCATTTCGAGACCCTATGCCTGCTTGAAGCTACCTTCCCACCATCATTCTTTGATCTCATTCTGCATCTAACAACACACCTCGCGAGGGAGATCTGGTACCTCGGCCCATCTTACCTTCATCAGATGTTTCCATATGAGAGGTACTTTGGATTCCTCAAATCATTGGTATATAACAGGTCATTTCCGGAGGGAGCCATTGTTCATGGCTATGAGACCATCGAAGCAGTGGAGTGGGCCATGGGTTATATGGACCCCCAAAACCCCATTGGTGTGCCTCATTCACGACATGAAGGTAGGCTTTCAGGTGTTGGGACCTTGGGGAAAAAGTCAATCACTCCGCACCCAGAGGACTTCAAGAAGGCTCATTTCACCGTGATAGAACAGAGCGTGGAGGTTACACCATTTGGCAATGAGCACAAGCAACAACTACATGAACAAAACCCTAGCTGTACTGAGGATTGGGTTGCAAAGAGGCACACGCAATGCTTCAACAGGTGGCTCCGAGATTATGTCCAGCAGAGTGGCAGTGCTGCTATAACCGACAATCTAAGAAAACTAGCAGCAGGGCCATTATTCACTGTTACAACATATCAAGCAATGGATATCAATGGATACACGTTCTACACCATGGCCCAGGATGCCAAGAGCGTCTATCAAAATAGTGGTGTGCGTGTACGGGCCGTCGACAATAAGAAAAAACAGCCACATATTATGGTCAAATAGTGGAAATTTGGGAGCTTGATTATGTAGGATTCAAGGTAGCCTTGTTTCAGTGTAGATGGGTCACCAATGCGAAGAGAGCTATGATCAAGGACAAATTTGGTTATGTTAGTGTTGATCTCCAGGTCTTTGGTTACAAAACCGAACTGTTTGTCTTCGCCAAGGATGTTGAGCAAGTGTTCTATGTACCTGACCTTGCAAAGAATAACTGGAGTGTGGTTTTGCCTGGAAAAAAAGGATTGTTGGGGTTAAAAATGTTGTTGAGGAGGAGGAATACAACCAGTTTGATGAAAGTCCATCCATTCACACTTCATACATGCCTCGAGTCTTGGGAGCTGACAAAACACCATACTTGCGAAGCGACCATCGTGAAAAGATCCATATACAAAAATCAAAGAAGAAAAAGAAGCAAGATTGATTTCTGCTGAATCCGATCCTTTTTGTAAAATGCAGGGATGTCTATTGCTGGAAATGGAATCCTTTTTGTAATATATATAGGATGTGTATTGGTGGAATTTGAATCTCCTTTCTGTAATATATGATGCCTATATATTCTGCCTAAGATACTGCCTAAGATGCCTATAAGCGAGATGTGCAATTAGTAGTACCACTCATCAGAGAGTATTGATATTATTTTGTCTACATTTCGTCAAACTTCAAAGAGTTTGACTACTCGATAAACGAGATGTGCAATTAGTAGTATCCACTCGCTCATCGGAGACGCGTCTCCTGTATCTTCTCTCCAAAATAAATAACCGTTGCCCCAACCCCTTCTTCTTCCCGCGAAACCACCACAGCCCCTTCATCTACCCGCAAGAAAACCACAACTGCCTACACTCCTCGTCGTGCCCCTCTGCCGCACTCATGGCATCGAGGGAGCACCTGCGGTCGCTCGCGGAACTCCCGGCGGAGGTGCTGGCGATCATTGTTAACCGAGTCGGTGCGACATCGAATCGGCCTATGGAGGACCTCTATAGCCTACGGGCAACCTGTAAGGACATGCTCGGCCCCTGCCATGACAGAGATGTCGGTAGGCGCCTGGCGCTGGATCGGGTTCTAGTCGAGCAAATGCAGAACAACGACCCCGTCGGCTACGACGTCTTCCTTCGTAGCCTGGCTGCAGTTGGCAACCCGATGGCTTGCTTCCTCACTGGGATGGACAGCATCTTCGGCAGGAACCGCAGCCCTCAGCCTCCCCTCGACGAGCTCCTCCGCGCTGCCAATGACGGGCACAGAGGGGCGGCCTATGTGGCTGCCATCTTCCTCTACAGAGCCAACAGCTGGGCCGACGCCGACACCACTGCAATTGCGTACATGAAACAGGTTGAGGGCGAGGAGCAAGGGTAGTGGTGTCCGTGTTTGATCAGCAATTTGCAATCCCTAGATTTCTGGCATCGTGGGGTCAATCTGGCTTGGCAAATTAGGAGTGTCGCCCTCCGCCGTGGCCTCCGCCGGCCGACGCTGCCAACGGCGGTGGCGCGAGGCAACATTCAACATTGCGCAGGCAAAGCATTCTGCGGTACGGCGCCGAGCCGAAGGGGGTTTTGCATGTCTTCTTCTATCGTGTAAAGTATCGTCCAATCGGTTATTGATAGACAAGATTTGATTTCTTACATTTCTGAGTCAAATCCAAGGTTGCGGCGCCCTCTGCTTCCTCCTCTATACTATTGGAATGAAGAACAGTTTGTGTGGCAAAATGAGACGAGGATTAACCATCCCGCGTCTCTAATAGGAGTGGGGCCCAGTTCCATTAGAACGAAGAACAGTTCTCATTTCTCCTTTTAATCTGCAGTCAAATTTTGTAACATGTATTTCTCCGTCGTGCTCAGTCCAAATTTGATGATTTTTTTCCTAGTTTTTTCTAAAATCCCCATCTTTTCATTAATTTCATTGTTTAGTGTATATTCCGTTTTGTGAATAATGTTTATATGCCTTATCTTGTTCTTTGTAAGTACAACATAGAAATAATATTTGTTTTCCACAACCATTAGTAATGAAACTTTGCATTTCGTGATCTTATGGTGAACACATGCTTGTGTTAAAATTTCAAATGCATACGAGATCGAACATGTTGCAAAGTGTGGAAAACTTCAATATTGAAGCAACATTCTAGGAAACTATGTGAGAGATGTAGCCATTTGTACACAAGTATATTCTTCCTTTATCGAAACCATTTGAATTTTTTATGACAAGTTTAGGTACCCAAATTATGTTTCCACGTAAATTTGTAGAATTTTTGGAGTAAACTAAGATGTTATTAGAATTATTATATCACAAGCATGAGATGTATATTTGAATTATAAGAATGTTAGGTATGCAAGTGTCGCTGTTGATATTTTATTAAAATACTAAATGTCCAAATATGAATTGATGTTATTTTTAATGAATTTTTAGGCGCTATTTTACCGGCTCTAATATTTGATGGATGCGAGTTTCAGTTCTAAAAAATAGTGTCGGGCCCACGCGTCAGTGTCAGCAGCCTATATAAAGAAGATAACCACCTGGACCTACCTGCCAACGAGGCGACGCGATTTTTCTAACCAGCGTCGGCGATGAGTATCCATTGTCTCCATGATCGAGTTCATCACAGGAGGAACAGATATTATAGGCGACGCGGATGGATCTGCCCCCGTCTCTTAGATCGAGTTCATGACATATATACAAAATCCAACAACCAAACTAACCACTTCATGATCGACAAACAAACTAAGCAGTTCATGATCGACAAACTAAGTAGTCCAACAACCTGACGAACAAACTGACGAACGTCGGAGTGGATCAATTAGTCGGTCGCCGCTGTCGGAGTCCCGCCGTCGGAGCCGTCGTCGCCGCCGTCGGAGCCGTCGTCGCCGAGAAGAGACCGCTGGACCACGGGGAGCTTCTCAAGCCTTTCAGCCAACACGTGGATCCTGAAGGCGAGACCCTTGACGCTGCCATCCTTGTTATGGTCAGGCACCTCGATCTTCAACGCTTCGCCAACATCTCGGAGCTTCATGAACGCGCGCTGGAGTAGTTCGACGGCGAAGCTGATGTCGGCAGCCTCATTCTTCTCCTTCTCCTTGGGCGCCACCGGCTCCTTCCCCTTCTCCTTGATGGTCAACTTCCTCCGACGGCGGCTTTCGTCGTCGTCATCCTCTCTTCGTCCCCGCTTCGCTGATGGGTCACTCGACGCCATGCTCTTCTCGCTCCTTGTTGGTGAGATCTCTCGTTGACCGGAGGTTGTGGTTTTTTGATGGCGAGGGGGAAGAAGATGAAGCGAAAGAAACGATATGAATATGGAGCAACCAGCAGTCGGGGATTTATGATGACAAGACGTGAACCGTCAGGGCACCTTCCTCCCCATGCCCCACGTCCCCTAAGCCTTGGGAACCATTTTTTGGGAGCAAAACCGTCCAAAAACACGCATCGCATTTCAATTTCGCGGGAAGATGGAGGGGCAGGGGCAGGGGCAGTTGTCGGGCCCACGCGTCAGCAGCCAAACCGCGTCGCATTTCAAGTTCCATATTATTAGTAACAGGTTTTTATAAATGGTCGCGTCGCATTTCAATTTCTAAACCCCGTCGCATTTCGATTTCCAGATCCCGTCGCCTTTCCATTTCCTTCCCTTCTCCTTCATGGCCGCGGTGTGCTTCATGGAGCTGCTGCCAAATGAACTGGTCACCCAGATCATCCTCCGCTGCATCAAGGGTGAGCCCGTCATTTGTTTCCTGATCCTTCATAATCGGGTCTGCGGCACCTTTCGGCGTATCTGCGACTCGGATGAGGTACTCCTGTAGGTGTCGCTACGTGAGCTTCGTCAAGAGGGCAAGAATCGCTACGTCAGGTCCTTGTTGGAGGAGTGCTTCCGCCTCGCCAAACATTCGGAGGCATTATGCTTCGAGGGGATGGAGAGGTTGATGAGTCGGCAGAATCTCGATGAGGGTCTGGAGCTCGTCGGAAAGGCCGCTGCCAAAGACGTCGGTGCGAAGTACTTCTTAGCGATGCTGAAGTACCATCGCAACCCTGGAGACCCCGAAGCGATGGCACTGCTCCACGAAATCAGCGGCGGGCCGTCGCCCCCTGACAGGCGCTGGAAGAACCACAACCTGCACCGGCTGCGCTACCTCGTCCGCCGGGATCTCCATAACATTGCGTGGTGGTACTGGCTTTGTGACGGCGACGATGACATTCCGTTGCTGCCTGTCCAGAATCCCCACGTCTGCATTTGGGTAGCGGGATGTAAGCGCTACGGGCCGGAGACCACAGGGATCATCCACTACTGCAGCGCTGAGTGTCGCATCCATCATGAGTTCGACCTCTGGACGCGTGGATTCAGCGTCGCGGTGGAGTACGCCGTCAGCGGGATGAACATCGGGATGTAGGCGGAAGCATCAATAAAAATTATGTATCTTGAATGTAAATTATTACATATTCTGTGTCGCATCCACAAGATTTGATTTCTCACGTTTCTGAGTCAAATCGAAGGTTTCGGTGGTCTCATTTGCCGCATTAGAGGCCTAGGGTGCCCTCTTGGATGTCAAAGTGGGCACGGCGGCGGCGGTGGCGGTGGCCTCTGCTAGTCTGCTTCCTCCTCTGTTCTATTGGATGGGCGTAGGAGACGAGGATTGGAGGGGCAAATGAGACGCGGGTTAACCACCCCCTCTATTCTATTGGAATGAAGAATAGTTCTCATTTCTCCTTTTAATCTACAGTCAAATTTTGTAACATGTATTTCTCCGTCGTACTTAGTCCAAATTTGATGATTTTTTCCTATTTTTTTCTAAAATCCCCATCTTTTCATTAATTTCATTGCTTAGTGTATATTCCATTTCGTGAATAATGTTTATATGCCTTTATCTTGTTCTTTGTAAGTACAATATAGAAATAATATTTGTTTTCCACAACCATTAGTAATGAAACATTGCATTTCGTAATCTTATGGTGAACACAAGCTTGTGTAAAAATTTCAAATGCGTACAAGATCGAACACATTGCAAAGTGTGGAAAACTTCAATGTTCAAGCAACATTCTAAGAAATTATGTAAGAGATGTAGCCATTTGTACACAAGTATATTATTCCTTTATCGAAACCATTTGAATTTTTTATGACAAGTTTAGGTACCCAATTTATGTTGCCACGTCAATTTGTAAAATTTTTGGAGCAAACTAAGATGTTATTAGAATTATTATATCACAAGCATGAGATGCATATTCGAATTATAAGAATGTTGGGTACACAAGTGTGATTGTTGATATTTTATTAAAATACTAAATGTCCAAATATGAATTGATGTTATTTTTAATGAATTTTTAGGTGTTGTTTTACCTGCTCTAATATTTGATGGATGCGAGTTTCATTTCTAAAAAATAGTGTCGGGCCCACACGTCAGTGTCAGCAGCCTATATAAAGAAGATACCTGCCGACGAAGCGACGCGGGTTTACTAACCATTGTCGGCGATGACTATCCATTGTCAGCATCAGCAGGCAAACCTTGCGCGCGCTGTTCAAAATTTCCCACCTATATTGACTATAATGCCCATGGAATTCCGATTCCACAAGAGAGCTGTTCAAGGGCACGCCAGTAATTTTCGTGAACATAGTAACGCGTGCGCAGGGGACATATACTCGGGAGTCTAATTCAGACAGATCCACCACGCCTGCACTCTCCCCGCCGCCGCCCTGCTCCTTCTCCAGCCCTAGCCCGCCACCGCCGCTCTCCCCGCCGCAGCCCTGCTCTTCTCCAGCCCCACCATTCCCAGCGTGACGTTGGCGAAGCAGCTCCAGCCATGACGACGGTGACGAGGACGCGGTTACTGGCGTGCAGACGGCGTCCCGGCCAACCTAGATACAGTTGTTGACACCTCTGAATGTCGATCACTTAAGAACAGATTTGGAATCCATCCTTAGCGTCAACGCTAGAAGTGTCTGTTGGCACTTCCCAATGTCACAACTAATTGGCGCAGGTTAGCGTGAACATTGAGAGTTGCCATAGGTTTTATCTAAATGATCATGAACGAATCCGGAAGCGCACAGATAAACCATTGTAGCATTTCCCCAAGGAAAGAGAGTATTCCAAGGGTATCGAATCCAAGGAAGGCAATGGCGGATATCTTAGACTTATGCATTTGCTCTGAATGTAAACCAAGAGATAGATAAAGGGAACAACACACTCAAAGGCAGGGGTAAGATAAATGATATAAAGGGGTAGTGTGACACACACACCTCAAATCTACCTCTACTCTAGCACACTACGGCTTAGGGGGAACATACGAGTTAGCTCTAGGTTCTAATGTACTAATCATACAAAGCTAGAAGATAAGAGATAGGCATGAGTATTGCATGAGGGAAACATGGTTCAGCACCCAGGTACAAACGGGGAGCTAGCCCATGATGACCAGCACTCCGCAAAACTAGACTTTAGACTCCTATAGCAGGTACCCCAGCGCGGAGGTTGCCCTAGGATCCAACAGGGCTGTCACCACCTGAGGACCGACCTCTCGTTACAGGGGGTATGCTCGTAACTATCGTAGCTAGACAACCCAGGCACCATGCCTACATTGCTGCTAGACCTCACCCAGCCTAGGCTATTGTGACCCAGGGTGAGAGCCACCAGAAGACTGGTCAACTAGACCGAGTACCGTAGCTTGAACACAGACCCCATGCAACACTCTCATGCTATCTAACAAGATCAACTAAGGCTAGACATACGAACAGATATGAACTCTCTTATGTCTAATCAACAAGATCAAAGGGTCGTGTTCGTGAAGAACATGAGCCTCTAACTTATGAACAAACACATAAGGAAGGAGTTTATCACCCTTCAAGTGGATCAAAAGGTAGTGTTCACGAAGAACACGAGCCTCTAAATGATGAACAGAGGATGAACTCAAGAACATATCAAGAATATGATCTACCATGACTTTATATGAAATAGCTAAATAACTGAAGTAGATCAAAGTCATACAAAGAAATAAAGATAAAAGAGAACTCATACCTAAACTTCCAAGAGGACTTGGAACCTGAAGAAGAGCTACTCTAGCCTACCCCCTAGCCTTGGAAACTAAAAGTAAGAGGAGAATGAGAGAGTGGTGTGTGAGAAATGGGAGCCCCTCCCCTCCTATTTATAGAGGAGGACAAGGCTTGCTCAGACGCCCAAATGGCCCCTAAACACCCGGGACTGCAGCAAGTGACCAATGAGGAGCAACCACGTGGAAGAGCAAAATGGGTCGCCACTAAGGCGGTTTGGCCAATCCTAGGATCGGCCGACCCCCTAGGGCGGCCCCACCTGGTGTGCTTCCTCTGGTAGACTGCCTTGTGGGCCCTCTGCTCCATCCCCAGTGCATGGCTTGATTTGGTATCCGAGGTGGGCCCTTTGATCCATGTGAAGTCCATGTGGCGTCCTCTGATTCATCGGTGAGTGCCTCCCTTGGATCGATGACGTGTCTTGTCATGTCTCCCTTGGTGGCAGCCACCTCCTCAGCTGAGTTGGCATGGTTTCTTCATAGAAGTGGAGTTTCCTTCTCTTTTAAGGGGTAAATCACCTACATACAAATAATCTCCAAGGGCAAGTGGAACTACATTATTCAAACCTAAATGCTAGTAAATAATGCATATGCCTCCATTTATGTGAGAATATTGAGGGTTGGAAATGGTGAATTTCCACCGTCAACAAACTCCCCCGAGCTAACCTCTTGCTCGTCTCGAAGCAAGACATTAGAGACTTAGGTTGGTTGATCAGGAGTTGCTACAATGTTGTATTCTCAACTTATGGTAAACATACAGCAAAGTACTCTACCAAGAGTTGAACTAGTTGGCAATGTTCTTACCTTTCACCTGATACGTGGGGCATATAGCTTCACCTGCCTTGAGCAGTTGAGAGACAGAATGGTTATATAGAGAATGCTTAATCACTCATACCTTGATCAGCTTAGCAATCTGGAGGTTTTGCAAATTTTTCAAAAGAAAAATCAGAGTTCCTCAAATGATACTCTCGGATCGCTCAAAGGTGTATGTTTCCTCACCAAGGCATCAATGCTGCCTTTCTTCACATCCTACTCCTAATAGGCTTTATGTGGAGGTGTAGGTAGGGAAGATGTGGCATACTTGTCTCTCATATATTGCTAAGTCAAAAACCGGATCCTTAGAAGAAACAAACATACATCCTGATCAAGATGTGCATATGTGTGTGATGGATATGACCATGGCAAGGTGGATACTAGGCCCGGAAATGGGTGCTAGATATTGCCACGTTTTATATGAGGAAATGAGGGATTGATGGTAAGGTGGACACTAGCCCTGGAGTAGGTACTAGTTATTACCATCTATATGGTGGAACTCTTTCTCTTGCACATATCAATCCCTTTTTCTCCTTTGAAATTTTTTCGAGACTTGGGCTAGCTCTCTTTATTTATTTTTGCCATGCTTTTGAGCATGCTTTTCTTTCTTTTTTTTAACTAGGCCTTTGTCTCTATTGGAGATATTTGGAGAGGGATGAATGATGCAAAGATACATAGAGTTTTATTTGTGGAAGAATGCATAAGCAGTATGGAGTAAATGATGAATGCTTAACTTCCAGTGTAGAAGTTTAGCATGAACGTGTACGTGATCTTGATCAGGGGAGTATGAGTTCTAACAAGGGTCACAACAATTTGACAAAGCTCAATGAGAGAACAAGTTGCATATGTGGAGGCTAAGAACTAGAATCTACATATGGCCTTGGATGGGAAATTCTCATAATTGAGGAACTCATCATGTTTTGATTTTTTTCAAAAAGGAAAACTCCGGATGTCAACCATCACTAAGCACAAGATCATAGCACTCTATTATACCATATCAAGTCTCACAACAACTTAGGCAAGGATCATGCTTTCTGCTACCCACAGTTTTCAAGCTAAGGTTTGAACATACAAGCCAACAAACTCAAAACTTAGGTAGGATACAAAGTTGTAAGCAAGACATATGAGGAGAACAAACAGAGCAACTATTCATCATTTCAACCATAGAGGCAAAGCATTCTTACTAAGCATATCAAACCAAACTAAGCAAATGATGAAAGCAAATAAATATTTTTTTGGTGTTTTTATTTTGCAGATTTTTTTAGATTTTCATTTATAAGATATTCTGAAAATGAGGGAAGATACAAGTTACCTCAGGATGGGGGTCCTCCCCCAAGCTAGCTTCAAGCTCACTGTGGAGGAGGGTAGAAGAAACCCTGACTCGCATAGTAAGCCCTCTGCGCATCCATGTACTGCCGCTGATCTTGCTGCATGGCTGCTATCCTCTCACCAGCCTGACGCTGCCACGCTGAGGTAGACTCGACGTGGGTGTTCAGCGTCTCCTCCAATCTCGTGACCTGAACGGTGAGCTCTCCAATCTGCTGTGCGAGCTGAGCATCACGTGCAGAGGCTGAAGAGTGTCGCCAGAAGGACGAAGACAGAGGTGGACCACCGGAGCTGGAACTAGCAGGTGTGGCCCACTGAGCTCTGCTCGCGTCCGGCCAAGCCGTGCCACTCGCACTCGGCTGGTAGGTGGGTTGATCCCAACCAGGTGCATATCCAGGGGTAACCCCGGACATGTACCCCGCAGGGGCCCCTCCTACCACCGGTGGTGTAACAGGCTTGACTATGATGGTTGGCTGTGACAAGTTAGTACCATGGAACAAGCTCAAGGAATGTGCCGATGGACATCGCTCCTGAACTTGCCCCAGCAAGAATGCAGAAAGTACAAAGCAGAAGTAGATTGCTTTTCCCTAATCAGAATTTTATTGTGCAAAAAATAAAGATAACTTACCAAACTCACCTATTGGTGTACGGCTCATTATTTGAAGTCTGTAGAGCCAGACTTGGTTCCGGAGTACTTACCTGAGCAACGGGACAGCCATCTCCTTCGGAACAGAAGTCGGCTTCCTATTCACCCTCCGCCACATCTTCTGAGTGTTGTGTGGGTTGTGACGTGTGGGAGGTGAATTCTTGGACTGGGACTGAGATTTCCAATATTGTTTCTTTCCCGTGCCCATGAGTTGTCATTCTTCCTTCCAAAAATTCTTCATGAATGCAATGAGACTGTCCACTTGCCGTGGTGGCACTTGGACCTCTCGTGCCGGAGTGTCGGAAGTTGGTAACCCTTTGATCATCGAGCATTGTTCTTTTCTTGGACGAAACTCAAATCTCTCCTCTTTGCCATTGATGTAGAGACGGATCACACCAGCCCCACATCAATTTGTGCATCAGCTGTACTCAGAAATGGTCGCCCAAGTATGAGCGGCACCTCCTTGGTGATCTCCATGTCCAGCACCACAAAGTCAACGGGAATGAAGCAATCTCAGACTTTCACTGGAATGTCCTCAGCTATCCCCGCTGGGTATCAGACTGAAGAATCGGCCAGCTGCAGCTGCAAAGTGGTTGGAGATAAACTTGTGTAGTTAAATTGATCAAAGACTACCTTAGGCATGACGCTGACACTGGCCCCTAAGTCACAGAGAGCATGGTCGAAATGTTGGGTCCCAATCATACAAGTGATTGTGGGACACCCTGGATCCTTCTTCTTCTCCACCGTCAACAACAGTGACGCGGATTCGGCGTCCCCAGCCACGACAACGAGCTGGCCACCTCAGGCAACAAGGCGACACGGATGGGGCCTCTCCGACCACCACGAGAACAACTACTTCATTCACAACAGAGGTTAGTGCTGCTTGAACCCCCAACGCCCTCTCTCTGCTCGGCCACCCAATCTGCTATTCCTGTCAAGGTGGATTAGGGAGACATGCTACTTTATGGTTGTTCACATAGGATTATTCTTCTAGAATTGCCTGCATTAGTACAGCATGCCTTAATAGTTCATTTTTAATTGATTGGCTATGCATTTGATGGATGAATTTTGTTGCTCCAAGTCTGTTTGAATAAATTGTTGCTAACAGATGAACTTATATGAACTGTTGAAATTTTGTTATGCTTCGAATGTACCAGATCGACAGTTATGCTTTGGACCTGTTAGCATACTTTAATTCTAATTGCTTTGTCCTCTTGTTGCATGTACACATGGAACACACAATTCATTACTGCTAAAGTTGGACAAGGAAGCAGTTGAAGGAATTTAGTCTCTGCTTTGATATATAAGCATATTGCTTCACCCTGTCAAAATGGTTAGCACCTATCCCCAACCTGTATGCTAATATCAACTATTTTGCCTGTCAGAGAATAAGAATTTATCTTATTTTGTTTAGGTTTTCAGTCTAGCTTATGTTGCTCTACTGACGACCTGACATATCATCTATAGTCTCCCACAACACCAAACTCCTCTACCTCCAGTGCACCATCACAGCCCATCGACGGTGAACCTTGTTCACAGCCTATCGACGGTGATCCTTCTTCACAGGGTCACTCAGCACATACTGCTGCGAGTAGTACTCGATCCCGCGGGTCAAGGACACAAACCAAATGGCCAGAAGACAAGTTGACCGCAACTGGACTTGATAACAATTATTGGCCTACCCCAGATGCTGCGAGGGATAGATTTGTATTGGTCTGTGGCCTCATTGCTCGAGAGAGGGTGTCAATCAACAGGGCAGTTGAAGATCTCTCACCAATTGAGAAGGAAGAGTTGTTCACAGTTTTAGAGGAAAAGCTAGATTACCCAGCCAATCTGGCTGAATCTGTTCGCAAGAAGGCAGTTAAGGCAGCTATGTCAGAGATTGCAACCTTGCAACGGCGGTTCAAGACCCATTTAAGAAAAAAATATGTGAGCCAAGAGGAGACTCCCTTTGTGAAGCATGCTTTTTTGTAGCCAGAAGACTGGACCGTGTTTGTGCAGGAAACCAATTCTCCTAGATTTCAGCGATTGAGCCAGGGGATGAAAGAAAAGAGAGCATTGCATGATAAGCCACACAGGACGGGCAGAAAAGGTTATGTTCGTAAAAGGAAAGAGTGGGAGGAGGAGGATGCAAAGCTAGCTGAAGAAGGAAAATAGAACCCTTGGGACCAATTTCCTGGACGTTCGAGGCCTTATCTGCAGGCAAGGGTAGGGAAGAGGAAGGCCACTAGTGAAGGAAGCAGGGACACAACATTCAGTAACCCTGCGGTGGTGGGGGTAGCAACTAGGGTGAAAACACTTGTAGCTCAGGCTAGCGATGGTTCTTTCGGGGTTAGGGAGAATGATATCCTCACCGCAGCACTTGAGACTCCAGAGCATCGAGGTCGGGTCCGAGGCGTGTCTAGTTCACTTGGCTGGGGTAAAGGGTTTGGTGAAGAGTTTGCTCGAATGTACAGGAAGAAGAGGAACAAGAAGGCTGGACCATAGATGGAAGACCTAGTTGGTCAAGTAGTCACCAGAATTGTCTCCATTCTTGAAGAATCAGGCTTTGATATAAGGAAAAATGTACTTCATCCTCCCTAATCACCACCTGACAGTAGCAGCGAGGAAGAAGATGTGCATGGCCTCGAGGAAGAAGATGTGCATGGTAGTGAGGAAGAAGAAGCACGTGGCAGAGAGGAAGACCATTGGCATGTTAGCGAGGACGAAGGTAGTCAACAGCACATTGATAGTCGATCACCTATGCTGGACACAATAGATAAGCTGACAGAGCCAACCAAGTGCAGCCTTTTGAATGGCTCCGGGAATAAAGTGGAGCTCGCACTAGCCACTGTCTTTCCATTGCAAAAGACTCTCCATACAGTACCGGTGCAGGATTGGGTATGTTGTGGTGCAACCTAGTTATGTGTGGGGCAATACGTGTCACTACCCTATGCCTGTACCAATTGGGGGGGATGAAGTAACAACCCTAGCTGAGGCTCTCTGTCTAAGGATCCAATGGTCAAACAACAGGATCCATGTACCACCCATTACGAGAAATACCAACCCTGCTCCCACATTAGGTAGCAGGGGTACAACATCAGATGGAGGTACTGCAGCTCAGTGTCAGCAAGAGAAAGCTCAGCAGCAGCAGATCAGCAAAACTACGCAGCAGGAGCATCGACAACAGCAGGAGGACAGGCAATCTCCGCCTAAGAAGCAGTAGCAGATCAGCAAAACTACGCAGTAGGAGGAGCATCGACAACAGCAGGAGGAGGACAGGTAAGCTCCACCTAAGAAGCAGCAGATCAGCAAAACTATGCAGCAGGAGCATCGACAACAGCAGGAGGAGGACAGGCAATCTCCGCCTAAGCAGCAGCAACGACAGGCGGAGGACAGGCAATCTCCGCCTGAGCAGCAGCCACCGCAGAAGAAGGGGGCCACGATACCTCTGCCTAGAGATGAGCTTCTTAACTGTTTTTGGACAAAATGGGATCCAAAATACAAGCCTGCTCTGCCTATGTTGTCAGAAGAGGACTTACAGGCTGCTGGACCGAATTGTGCCAGGTTGCATGCTTATGCCATGGAACACAATAAGGATAAACTTAGTTTTCCAGCAAAGTTGCTTGAAGACTCCTTTCATGTTGCTGGTGATTTAATGTTAAACATTGCATTCAGTCACTTGTATGACCTTATAACCCTGCTTGCTCTGGATGAGACCTTCTTGAGGTTGTGGACATTATAAGTGCCTTAAAACCAAAATAGATATTTCTTTAATTTTGACCACAAAGTTCATGCATGCTAACATTTGGATTTTTGTAGGAAAATGATGGACAAGGCAGCGGAGATGAAGATCAGTGTTGGGTTTTTGGATCCACCGGTTCTCACGACCACAAAGATTGATAGGCAGTCTAACCTTTTAATAAAAGCATTGAGAAATGCAATGACGAATGACTACGTGGTGGGTGCCTTCTGCACCGGTGGCCACTATGTAACACTGATCATCTGTATGAAGTTCAAAGAGGTTTGGTATCTAGATTCTGCAAAACATCATCCCGTGTGAAAGTTCGAAGACCTCCGAGCGCTTGTGCAATGGTCCGTACCTTGTAGGTTTTGTTCACAAAATTCAATCTCTTAGTGTTTCTAATCGGTATTGCTGATCATGCAGGGCCTCTGAAAATACCTGCCCAAAGGACGAAGTGATGAAAGGAAAGAAGAAAAAGTTAAAATCCAATCTTACATTCAAGCACAAGCCAAATACCACTGTAAGACCTGGGTTTTTTTATGGTCCCTTCATACCAATTTGGTACTGCATTAACTTGTCATTTTGGTACCTCGATGCGCAGTGTGCTCAGCAGCCATCGGGGTCCTTTTTGCATGGATTCCATGTGGCATTCAATATGTTCAAACTACTCGAAGACATACCTCACATCAAGAAGGCTGCTGTAAGTAGATAATGCTCTCACCCTTGTCTCTGCTCATATTCTCCATTTGATTTTAGAAACTGATTTGTACTTGTATTCTCATAATTATTTTATTTTGCAGGATTTCAAACCTGCCCTAAATATTTCTACAGAAGATCTAAAGTCGGTCCGGGAGATGCTGTGTGAGTACATTATTAAGGAGATCTTCGACCGAAACGGCAACCTCTATAATGGTGCACCGTGAGTTCATTATACTGCCTGACAAACTTGAAACTTGCTGCATTCAGGCTAGTTTAGTACTGCCTGAGAAACCTGCTTGGCTGGGGTCAGATGTTGCCTGGTTTAGGCAGTTTTCTCAGGACTCCATCCAAACAAAAAGCACCGATGACGAACTTGAAACTTTAGCATGCATGTCGATCTGATGAGGAACTTGATGTGATCTCGCATTGTGTATATATATGTGATCTTGCTTGTGTATATATGTGATGAGAATGTGTTTGTGATGTCTCATTGCATTGCTGTGGTGGCTGCCAAATCCTGGCTATTTCCAGGATGCAACCCGTGATATGGTGGCTGCCAAATCCTGGCTAGTTCCGGGATGCAGCCAGAAAACAGGCAGGTTACTATAGGTGCCCTACGTATCGGTCACGGGCGTTAAGTAAGGCACGTTACAAAAAATGATCCGTGAGTAACGGGCTTCACTAGGAACGCCCGTTACAAGTATGACTAGTGGGCCGTAGAAGTTGATGCTTTTGTCGAGATAGAGGAGACGCGCTTCCAGAGCACGTGTCTCCTGTCGTCGAGATAGAGGTGATGCGCGTCCAGAGCACACGTTTCCTTTCGTGGAGACAGGCGAGACGCGCGTCCAGAGCATGTGTCTCCTTTCATCCAGACAGAGAAGACGCGCGTACAAAAAATGCGTCTCCTTACGTGCAGACGCGTGTCCACAGCAAACGTCTCCGACATTGAGTTCATGTAACGGGCTCGGTTTCTGTACCCATTACCAAAGGTCCATGTGGGCCCAGAGAAATAGACATTTCAGGTGATCGGTAACTAGTTTCGGTAACGGTCTTGGTTAGACACCCGTTACTAATACGTGTTAGGAGTAACGGGCTCAGTTTCTACGCCCGTTACCAAAGGCTCCGGTGGGCCCGGAGAAACAGCCATTTCAGGTGACCGGTAAGTAGTTGTGGTAACGGTCTTTATTCGACGCCCGTTACAATTACGTGTCATCAGTAATGGGCATCAGCCCGTTACCTTTGTTGGCTTATTTGTAACGCTTGATAGGTAACGGGCGTTTTGCCCATTACCAATAGCCATCCGCACCCGTTACCAATGTCTGTTTTTCACGTAGTGGTTATAGGGAAGAACTTGGCACAAAATTTCTTTACCAATTGATCCCAATTTCCCTCGGCTTCGAAGGACGTAAATGAATACCACTTTGTTGCTTCATCGGTGTCACACCAAAGTTTAATGGCAAACTTGAATGCTAGATTATATGTGTGCCAGGATCAAATTTCACACATATAACGACATTGTGAATACCAAAAGACAGTGTCTCAAACGTAAAGAGAGTATTAAACTTACTACAGACTGACAGTCTCATAACTTAAACAAAATAGAATCTCTAGCAGCGGAACGAACGCCTCCACAGGCAGCTGACTGAAGACACGGTCGCCTAGAACTCGTCAAAGTCTCCGGGATAGTCTTCAAACCTCTCCTAGTCTGAGCAGCAATCCGAGTAGTGTAGTTGCAATAATGAAAACAAGCGTGAGCACATGCCGTACTCAGCAAGCGGAAAAGATATATAACATGCAAGGCTTCATGTGGATGGCTGATGGTTAAGCAAGTAAGCATTTTAGTTGATCAAGTTTTATTAGCAACATAATTACTAAGCAATGTAAGTTTATACCATCCCTTAAGATAACATAGAGATCATAAACAATAGTAAAAATAGAAAGCATCAAATTAATATTATCTTCCATAATTTAATCACGTGGTGGTCCAGGCCGCTCTTGACCGTGAGCACGGCTAACCGGTTAGTTTTACACTCTGCAGAGGTTGTACACTTTCACCACAAGTCACATAAAAGTTCAAAGAACTTTAAACCCAACCACGCGATGCTGATCAGGCATCATACCACATTACCGAGGTGTGATCGCATAGGGATGCTACGAGGCCTTTACAAAGTTCCCCTAGGAAGTTGCAACCCACAAGGTTACCGGATCAGTTAGCAAGGTATAAAGTCCCCTAGCGGGTACCGTGTCTTAGCAAAGCCCAACTCCTCGCTAGAGCGAGTTCATACCCCATAGTACCGCCACCCCTTGTTCTTATCAGGTAAAGCCACTCCTAACCAGGGTTACTAAATAATTAGCCAAGGCCAGTGCCATTTAGCTCTTGTGGTTGCACTGTTTTCCTGGGTGGTTCTCCATGTTCCAATTAACATATGGTCTTGTATTAATGAAGGTATAACATAAGTAAATCAAGATTAATATTGTTTCATTAATACCACCATGTAACCAGATAAAGCATAGCGAGAACTACCCAACAATAAAGTAAACCCAATTGATCAAGGTATAGGGTATAAGCATCTAGTCAAACCTTAATTGGGACCCATCAATTTAATGCAAGCAAAAGTAAATACAGTGAATTAAATGCATGTTATATAGGAAAGCAGGAATGCATCAAGGTAGACTTGCCTTCAATTAAATCGTGCTGCTACTCAGACACTTGGAAGTCTTGCTCTTCGAATTCGACGAACGGTTCGATCTCTACGTAGCACATTCATCACATACAAGCACACAATAAAACAAATTAAGAAACAGGCACCAAACTATACAAACAGAACTAAACAAGGGCATAAAACTAATCTACACTTCGATACGATCATTTGGACATAAAGAACGCTAAAAACAGAACTAAAACAGAAAAGATACGGCTAAAAGAAGGTGCAAGGGTCTAACTGTGAAGATTCTAAGGTTCCAAGGGCCTAACTGTAAGAAAACAGGGGCTAAAACATAATTAAACACAAGGGCTTCAGTGTAAAAACATCAGACTGGACCTCGGCTATTAAAACTATTAAGGTCTGGGGCTCAAACAGAAGAAAAAGGACCTAATGGTAAGGGTCTTTGTGAGGTGGAAGGACCGGCTTGTTATTTTAGAAAAGACGGGGGCTTTTCTGCATAAGCTGTGCGGACGCGGGGGAAAAGAACCGGTTGACCGGTATGCTGACTTCGGTCAGATCGATCTGGGCCTCGGCTCCAGATCGGACGGCCCTGGTCGTCCGTAGGCGCGAGGCGGCGGCGCGGTGCCATCGAGCGGCGGCGTAGCAGCGAAACGCCGGCGAGGTCACGCATCCGCGAGCTAGAGCGCTCGATTTCCAGCGCGAGAAGGCCTAGGACGGAGCCCGCGGCACGCTGAGGTGAACTAGGGCTTCAGGGAGGGCAGACGGACGGCGACGGTGGTGCAAGGCTCGACGCAGCGGTGGCGGTGGGAGAAACCACTCCGGCGAGCATGCGCGCGTGACACAGAGTGCCCGGATGAAAACAAATAGCACCGGAAGCTTCCTCACCCTCGTGCGGTGCTCCGGGGCAGGCTCACGACGACGAACGAGCGGTGAGGTGGCGAATCAACACGGCGGCGTCGCACTAGGGTCTCGGTCGGCAGCGGTGGAGGCACTGGAGCTGCGGCTTCGTGATCTAGGGTTCAAGGCCAGGGGTGGCGGCACCTTTAAGTAGGGCCGGTGCACCCGTACTTTGGCGTGCGGGCCACGACTCCGAGGCGGAGGGGAGACGTGTGTGCGGCGGGCTCGAGCTCGGACTCTGGCCGGAGTCCCGCCCAGTCTGGAGGAGAGGGATGACGTGCGGCCCCCACCTGCCAGTGGCTGCACGCAGAGGGAAAAAGGGAGGCTCACCTGTGGGCCGGCTGGGCCGAAAGGCTAACCCCGCCTGCGTAGTGCTCTCGGGCCGAAAGAGATGACGAGCTAAAAGAGAGAAAGAAAGGGGAGGGAAGGAAAGAAGTTTTAAACATTTTTGAAAAGGAGATTTCAAACCAAAGTTTTCAAACTTAAATCAAACAATTGAATTCAAACCTGAGTTTAAATGCAAGCAATCAAAATAATGCACGAGCACGAATGCCACAATAAATTCATATGATTCATTATTTACTTAATTAACAAACAATTAAATGCCTAGGAAAGGATAAGCAACCTTATAGTCCTTAAACTCAAGCAATGTTGCTAGCAAATTTTATTTAAGCATAAATTTGAAAATTAGGGTGTTACAAATCCTACCCCCCTTAGGATGAATCTCGTCCTCGAGATTCGGATAGATCTGTGAAAAGATCGGGAAATTCTGCCTTCAATTCCTCTTCTCTTTCCCATGTTGCCTCATCATCTGCATGATTACTCCACTGTACCTTACACATCCTGATTACCTTATCCCTCGTAACTCGTGCCATAGTATCAAATATTCTTATCGGGTGCTCAGTAATAGTAAGATCATGATTGATATCCAACCCATCCATAGGCAACGGATCCTTATCATAAGGCTTTAATCCCTTCTTCAGCTGTCAAATATGGAACACATCATGCACATCTGAGAGCTGAGTGGGTAGGTCCAACCTATAAGCCACTTCCCCAACTCTCTCAGTAACCTTGAAAGGTCCGATGAAACGAGGGGACAACTTTCCTTTGACTTTGAACCTGCGCAACCCTCTGATTGGTGAAACCTTCATATACACATAGTCACCTTCCTGAAAGGTCACATCTCTCCTCTTCTGATCCGCATAACTCTTCTGTCAAGATTGAGCAGTCTCCAGATTCTCTCTGGTCACTTGAACCTGCCTCTCTGCCTCCTTTATGATATCAGACCCAAATAGCTGACTTTCTCCCGTCTCACTCCAATACAATGGTGTTCTGCACTTCCTTCCATATAAAGCTTCAAAGGGTGCCATTTTGAGACTAGCCTGATAACTGTTATTGTAAGAAAACTCTGCATATGGCAAGCTCTTATCCCAACTGCCTCCATGCTTCAGTGCACAAGCTCTCAACATATCCTCTAAGATCTGATTGAGTCTCTCAGTCTGTCCATCTGTCTGAGGATGATAAGCCGAGCTAAAGTTCAACTTTGTATCCATGGACTCATTAAACTTTTCCAAAAAGCGAGATGTGAACTGAGTACCCCGATCTGACACTATCTTCTTCAGTACACCGTGCAAACACACAATTCTGGACATGTATAACTCAGCTAGCTTTGCTCCTGTATAGGTGGTCTTCACTGGGATAAAGTTAGCAACTTTAGTTAATCGATCCACAATAACCCATACTGAGTCGTAACCATCCCTGGTACGAGGCAATCCAACAATGAAATCCATGCCGAGTTCTTCACACTTCCATTCAGGCACTTTCAATGGTTGAAGTAATCCGGCTGGCCTCTGATGCTCTGCTTTAACTCAATGACAAGTGTCACACAGTGCTACATGTGCTGCCACATCTCTCTTCATTCCATACCACCAATACCTCTTCTTAAGATCGTGATACATCTTTGTACTACCCGGATGAATGGAATAGGATGAATCATGAGCTTCCCTCAAGATTGTCTCTCTGAGATCCTTCACATCTGGCACACAAATCCTGTTCTTGTACCATATGGTTCCTTGATCATCCCTTCTGAACTCTGGAGCATTACCCTTCTCCATAGTCTCCTTAATCTTTTTAATCATCTCATCCTCCAACTGTCCTTTTCGTATCTCCTGTTCGAAGGTAGATTCCAACTCCAGGGTCACTCCCTCTGTGTGAGCAACAATCTCCAAATTAAGCCTCTCAAACTCCTTCATCAGCTCATCCGGTAGTTGAAAAGCCAGAACCATATTAGCATGACCCTTCCGACTTAAGGCATCTGCAACCAGATTTGCTTTCCCAGGATGATAATGAACCTCCAAATCATAGTCTTTGATCAATTCCAACCAACGACACTGTCTTAGATTGAGATCCTTCTGAGTGCAGATGTACTTTAGACTCTTATGATCAGTGTAAATCTGACACTTAGTTCCCATGACATAGTGCCTCCAAATCTTCAATGCATGAACCACTGCTGCAAGTTCTAGATCATGAGTCGGATAATTCTGCTCATGTTTCCTCAACTGTCAAGATGCATAGGCTATAACATGTCCCTCTTGCATAAGAACACAACCCAAACCCTATAGAGAAGCATCACAATAGATATCGAAACTCTTCTGCAAATCTGGCATCACTAACACTGGGGCTGTGGTCAACCTCTTCTTCAACTCTTCAAAACTAGCCTAACATGCCTCTGTCCATCTGAACTCTCTATCCTTCTCAAGCAGTGTCGTGAGTAGCTTCACTATCTTAGAGAATCCCTCGATGAACCGACGATAGTAACCAGCTAGTCCAAGGAAACTCCTGATCTCTATCACTGTGCGAGGCTGCTCCCACTTTAACACATCAGTAACCTTGCTTGGATCCACTGCAATACCTCCGTTGGTAATGATATGACTAAGAAAAGATACCTCCTTGAGCCAGAACTCACACTTGCTGAACTTGGCATACAACTGTTGCTCCCTAAGCTTCTGCAACACAAGCCTCAAATGCTCCTCATGCTCTTCCTCATTCTTGGAGTAAATCAAGATATCATCAATAAACACCACAACAAACTTGTCCAAATACTCCATAAAGATCTTGTTCATCAGGTACATGAAATAGGCAGGTGCATTGGTCAATCCGAAGGACATAACTGTGTACTCATATAACCCATATCTGGTAGTGAATGCAGTCTTAGGAATATCTGAAGCCCTGATCTTCATCTGATGATAACCAGAACGCAAATCAATCTTAGAGAACACCTTGGCTCCTTTCATCTGATCAAACAAATCTTCAATGCGAGGCAATGGATACTTGTTCTTGATAGTAACATCATTAAGAGACCTGTAGTCCACACACATCCTCTGTGTACCATCCTTCTTTCCCACAAAGATAACCGGTGCTCCCCAAGGTGAAGAACTAGCTTGAATAAACCCTTTACTCATTAAATCACTAATCTGTGCCTTTAATTCTCGCAGTTGATCACTAGACATTCTATATGCATGCTTGAAAATAGGAGCAGTACCAGGAAGTAGATCAATAACGAACTCAACATCTCGGTCAGGAGGCATACCTGGTAGCTCATCAGGAAAAACATCCGGGAACTTGCACACAACTCTGATATCCTCCAAATTCTTCCCATCAAGCTGATTCACTGTACTGGTTGTAGCTGGAGGTGGATCTGCTGCAAACTCAAACCTTTCCCCAGCTGGACTAGTGAGAAGAGCTGATCTCTTAGCACACTGATTCACTGCGTCACATGCTGTCAACCATCCCATTCCCAGTATAACATCAATCCCTCTTGATTGCAGTATTATAAGATTTGCCCAGAAATCCCTGCCCATAATCTTGAGACTGACACGATTACACTGATATGTGGCTTTCATCTCTCCCCCTGGTGTACTAACTACCATATTGCGAGGCATAGGACTAACGGGTAGATTATGTTGAGCTACGAACAGGGAAGTAATAAAAAAATGGGATGCTCCAGAATCAAATAAAACTGTGGCGGGAGTGGAGTTGACTAGGAACATACCGAGCACTATTCACGGATCCTCCTGAGCATCACCCGCTTCAACGTGATTCACCCTGCCACGTGCATAGCTCTGCTGTCCCTTGTTGACTTGCGGGGTCTGATTCCCATTCCTCATCTGCTGCATCTGCTGATTCTGCACTGGAGTGTTGGGGGGAATTCCTCTTAGGACATGCGTTGGCATAGTGACCAAGCTCTCCGCACTTGAAGCAAGTGGTAGTTGCAGGATTGGGGGGGCACTGGGCCTCACAGGGGTGCCAACTGGAGCTCTCTGCTGATTCTGTTGGAAGGAGGGACGTGCTGTCTGCGGAGCTGAGCGCTGAACAGACTGCTGGAACTGTTGGGGCTGCTGAGCGGGGTGCTGGAACTGCTGCTGCATAGGGCGTTGGTACTGCTGTTGCCCAAAGTTCCCACTCGAACCTCCATAGCGGAATGGTGCATAGTTCCCCTGCTGTGAATTGAAGCGAGGACGAGTGATACTCCCAGACTATCCAGAGCTAGTAGCCTTCCTCTTCTGATCGCCCAATTCCTTACGCTTGGCCTCCAAGCCTATGGCCCTGTCAATCAGCTCTTGAAAGGTCGGGAAGGTATGGGACATAAGCTGGTATTGGAGTGGTCCAGCTAGTCCTTCCAGGAACAACTCCTGCTTCTTCCTGTCTGTGTCACCATCTTTAGGAGCATAGCGTGACAGCTCTGTGAACCTATCCTTGAATTCCACCATGGACATCCCTTCTTGCTTAAGAGCAAGAAACTCTTTCTTCTTCAACTTCGTCAGACCAGCAGGAATATGATGGCTTCTGAAGTTAGTGGTGAACTCCTGCCAGGTGACGGCATTCTGGTTGGCATGGGCAGCGACAAAAGCATCCCACCATGCCGAAGTTGATCTCTGTAGTCGCCCTGCAGCGTATAGGACCTTCTCTCTATCATCACACTGAGCTGTTGTGAGCATCTTCTCAATAGTTTTCAGCCAGTCTTCAGCTTCTAGTGGGTCTGCTGCATGTGAGAAACTGGGTGGCTGGTGGCTCATAAACACCCGATGCTTATTCACCAGAGCCTGCTACTAGGGTTGGTTATTGCTTGGAGCCTGCATGTTGGCCACAGTGTTGGTCAAGTTCTGCAGGAGCTGAGTCTGGGCATCCAGAAACTGGCGCATGACTGGATCCATTTGTGGTTGTCGAGGTACGTTGCTAGATCTGTTGTTTCTCCCTGGACGAACCACTGCCAGTTGATCAACTCCTGACCCTGACCTGGTTGTCACCATCTGAGTGTTAGGAACATTGATTTAGATGATTGAACCAAGAGAAAATCTTAAAAGTTAATGCAAGGCAGATTTTCAGATTAGGACAGATTTTGTTGATCTCAAAGAACTAGTTACAACTCTCGGCATGAGAAGCCAAAAATTCTGAAATTTTTCTGAGGTGCCGTTTACAAAATTAGTGATCTAACTCAACTGGAATTACCTCATTTGGATGTCTGTAGCCTGAGATATAAAATTATTAAGACGACTATATCAGCAGAGTTATCAGGTTCTAATTGCAGTAAAGGTTTAAGCATAACTCCCAAAATATAAGTTGATTGATGCTCAATTTTTAACAGGAACACCACCATGAAATTCTCGAACTAACCGAACTGGATTTGCATTAACAGGAATTTTGTAGCTCGAGATATTAAATAAACATTACTGATAGGTCAAAAGCAGCTTGAATAGATTTGATTCTCACAGATCTTGATATAAGATTGAGTAAAGAAAGCATATAGAATATGATAAAGAAAGATATGTGACAGAAACTTAAACCCAACTAACCAACTTTATTAAACCAATGTTGTTGTGGTCATCACCCCACAACACATTGCGCTCAAACAAAGATCCAAATCATCCAATGTTGCATACACACTCAAACCAAACACACTCCTATAACTAAGCACACTCTAAACGATCGTTGAAAACTAACGGTTACAAAGACTCTGATTAACACCTAAGGACTCCTATTCTCTTGAAGAGGTTCAGTGCGATCGTCTGGAGTGTCGTAGCGGGGCCTCTTAGGTGATGGAGAGGTGTTGGGCTCTTCAATCTCAACGATCACTGGCTCCTCCTTGTTCATCAGAGTAGCTTGCAACGCACGGTTCTGAGTCTCCAAGTCGAAGACCTTCTCCTGAGCTTCAGCAAGGGTGTTGTTGGCGTCATCAAGAGCAGTGTTAATGGCAGCCAACAACTCTCGAACGTGGTTCAAGGTCCCTTCATGAGCTGGAGCTGGAGCAATGTAGGTCTTAGCTTCCCCACTAGCTCTGTAGGGAATGTGTCTGTACGAAGTGTCCTCCAGCTCAGCACGTGAGTCATGGGAGAGTACATAAAGTGCCCTCCTTGCAGCTTCAGCAATCCCAGCATCTCTGGTAGTCCTGTGAGCAACATCTTGGTGCCTTGATACCTCCCTGTCACCATGGATAGGATCCTCCTGATACAGGATAGCAGTCACCACCCACTAGGGTTCGAACCATGGATGTGTCCACAGCTCGCATTGGTAGGCTGGCGCCACATTGTGCCCCAGACGAAACACTGTTGCTCTCAGCTTGTCAGCCATGGGAATGCCTCTCCCATTATTGACATTGCTAACGTCATCGACTAGAAACAGATATAAGATCCATCTCTATCGACGGCGCCAGAAATGCAAAGGTATATCTTAACATGATGCTAAGTGTATATCAGATGTTGCTTTCAGATAAACTAAAAGATAAATCCGCTACGGGTCATAGCACAACTCGATCTAGGTTGTCATCCCTGACAGAAGTGCCACTAAAACGCATGGATTGGTACTCTTACATATGCCTTGGATCTCTAGATACGAAAATATATATAAATGGGTATCCGCAAGCGCACAGATATGAATATACCATTGTAGCATTTTAACCAGGAGTAAAACCAGGTATCGTATTTATATTCTACCACAGGGAAAGAAGTCTTCTATCTATAATAACAATACATGCACATCTCTCAGTTGTGTAATGTAAAGTGACCAAAATATATCAATTACTATAAACAGGTGTAAGTCACATAAAGATAATGATAATGATAGCATTGATCAAGTCATAACATAGTGAACCACCAGAAAGTGTCAATATAGAAAGAGAAGCGTATTCGCAGCCTAGTTAGCGAGGATACTCCTCGGTAACCCTAAACTATATGTCAATGCTTACTATGATTAGTGCAATACATTTAACAATCATGAAAGAAGAACTATTATACTTATGCATGGGGAGACTACCTAGGAGGATCAAGGCCGAAACTTGAAACAACCCAAATAGTATAAGGCTCCACTAGTCCTACACACGGGGGGTGGATTGCAAAGGACTCAATAGTGCTGTCACCACCACGATCTACCACACGACCCGACATGTAGGGTGCAATCGCAGGTAAATACAGTATAAGCACCACGCTTACACTATCTTTACCACTCACCCATGTTAACAGATGATCTAGGTGAGGGCTATACGACTCCATACACGAATATAAAGGTAAATCAACTATGCTGAACATGTAATCATAATAAACACCAAAGCATATAATCTCGAATATAATCATTGATAAGAACATATGTCTCTACAGCAAATGTAAAAGAACTTATAAAGAACTTACAAGAGCAAAGCTATATCAGTATCTCGAACAGCTTCTAGACGATCAAGAGCCAAGTAGACGCCTTGCCTCCCCCTAGATCTAGACTAGTTAGCTACTCTCTATATGGTGTTTCTAGGGCGTAGTATCTCAGACTTGATGACTTGATCTGGTGTATGAACTGAAGCCAGACTCTCTTCTGCTAGGGGGGTCAGGGGCTGCTTATATAGTCCTGAGGAGGTATCATGCGTCGTACGATCAAACCGACCTAACCTTCGGTTTAGATTGATCCTCGTAGGCGGTGGAAGAACATTCCCGAAGTAGGGCTGACGTGGCGCCCGGGGGAGGCCGACCGGCCCCACCACCAGGCCGACCGGCCTGGGGTGGGCCCCCCTCGTGGTCCGCTTCGTCCTGGTCGGTTTTTGTCCCTTCCAGATGCTTCTTTCTTGGATGCCAAGTCACGTTGAGTTCCGGAGTCTTCTGGAGTCTTCTAGAATTTGTTCTTTGTCCTATTTTTCTGATTAATCCCTGCTAGGCATAGAATTCTCCAAAACTCCAAGAAAACTATTAGTGACACCCTATTCTAAGTTGGTATTAACAATTATGCCCTTTTCTCATGTTTGGTTGACTTATAAATATATAAGATAAAATGTGTCAACACCCATCCACATTATAGAGATATCCCTTCCAAGCCACTTCCTCGACAAGCTGAGCTTGCTCCTTTGCTGCCTCCTCTTGTTCTTCAAGTTCCTCTGGCTATTGTTCTCCTTCTAGAATCACCTCTTCTGGGTCTTCCTCAGGTTCTTCAGGCTCTGCAGCGGCTTCCTCAGCTGGTTCCTCCTCTTGCTTTTCATCATCAGACACTAGGATGATTTCCGGAGTAGGTGTTGGAGACTGTGCTGCAGGTGGTGCTTCCATCATTATCTCCTCGTCAGTGTCCCCTTCATGCTCTCTACTCTCCATAGGATAGTAGTAATAATCTTGGTCCTCCAAGTGGCGGGGAAACTGGAAAGAGCCTGTACGGGATGTCTGCAACCGACGAACCATCTAAAGAAAGAGAAGACAAGTGCTGAATTAAGACATATCTACATATGATAAAACAAGGTTAAGACACAAATAGATATTCCAAGGATGAGGGGAAACAAGAGTAAGTAGATTTAAAAATAAATTTTATAAAGAAAGCATTAGCGTGGCTTCTAATAATAATCCTTAATCACGACCATTTTCTAACTAGGCTAACGTCCTACAGTCAACACGGCTCTGATACCCCTTTGTCACCCCCGAGTTTTAAGGCAAACTTGAATGCTAGATTATATGTGTGTCAGGATCAAATTTCACACATAATGACATTGTGAATACCAAAAGACAGTGTCTCAAATGTAAAGAGAGTATTAAACTTATTACAGACCGACAGTCTCATAACTTAAACAAAATAGAGTCTCTAGCAGCGGAATGAATGTAAGGAATCGGATGCTCGTAGGATAAGAGGGGGAGGGGGTGAATTAGGCAACTTAAAAACTTAACCTATGGCTTTCACTACTTGCATGAAACATAAACTAGAACATACTATCTAAATGTGCAACTAAGGTTGTTCTAGTGTGAAACTCCCATCCCAAAACAAGTTTTGCATCCTATAGCCAATCCTAGCAAGATACTACTCTAGGTAAGTAAAGGCAAACAAGGATTGCAAGAATGTAATGCGGAAACGTAAAGGGGGATGAGAGGAAGCAAACTCTTGACACACGATTTATCCCGTGGTATCGGTAGGCACTAAGCCACCCCTAGTCCACGTTGAAGCACTCTACACAAGAGTATTGCTTCTCGGTCACCAAGTCGCTCCCAAGAGCACCGCTTGAATTGCTACAAAGGCTCGCCATGAAGGCACTTGCCAAGCTCCCTTGGTCACCTTGATGCCGCCTCCACTAAGGAGCTTCTCCACCAAGGGAAGGGGGTCTCCACGTCCCCCGCACAAAGTGTCCTCGCCGCTCCACACCAAGCCGGAGGGTCGAAGACGTTTGACGGAGAGCCAGCTAGGCTCCAAGGCTTTCGGCGCACCTCGTACAACTTGATCCACTCGAGAATCACCTCACAAGGTAGGCACACCTTGCACTCACTTAGCTCTAAGCTAAACCTAACACGAAGCACACACACAAAGCATGTGCAAGTCTATGGATGAGCAATTTAGCACTTGGATGACTTGGATATGATCTTCTATGAGTCTTGAACTCCTCTGCACTTCCACACACTCCAGCAACTCCAAATAGGTGAGTGGAGGGGGTATAAATAGCCCAAGGCGTCCAAAGAGCTGTTGGCTAAAAGCTGCTGAAATTGATACCGTCGGATGAACCGCCGCTATACATTTCCCAGGCGTCGGTTCATCCGGTGCCCTCCACGTCATATGACCGTTGCTTCCCTGCTGACATGTTTCATCCGACGCATACACCGACGGTCTTCTTGGCTAACCGTCGGTTCATCCGGTGCTGATAGGTTTGCTTCAAAAACCTCTCTGGTAGCATTTTTGAAGCCATCGGATGAACAATTGCTCAATCCTTGTATCCATCGGTTCATCCGGTGCTGAAGGGCTTCACTTCTGGAACTCTCTGTTAACTGATATGATGTCGTCGGATGAACCGCTGCATGCCCATCGGTTCATCTGGTGCTATAGATTTCTACAGGCTTGGTCTTCTGATTCATCCGGTGCAACTAGAACTGAGGGCGTCGGACGATCCGGTGTTCGTAGTGTTGACTCGAGTCTACACGCAGTGTACCACTTCATCCGACGGTTGCACCGACGCTGTCTCTTAGTGTACCGTCGGTTCATCCGGTGCTACTGTTTTCTTTCTTTTTCTTCCACGGTTTCTTCTCATTTTGGCATATGGTATTTTTGCATCCTTGGGACCTAGAAGTGTCTACAAAGACATGCTAGACAATATGGTTAGTCCCATTGATCATGTTGTCATTAATCACCAAAATTAAGCTTTGAACAAATGGCATATGAGGCCATGTTCGCTATAATCTCCCCCTTTTTGGTGATTTATGACAACACAACCAAAGCAAGCATAAATTTGCAAAAGTTGACAAAATTGAACCACTTACACTTGCTTGGATGCTTACCATCATCCAACTCCCCCTAGATGTGTTCTCCCTCTTTCATGATCTTTTCTTCACATGTAGCTTGCTACTTCCCCCTTTGAAAACTTTGACTTGCTTTGGTTCCACATTCTCCCCCTTTGGAATAAAATCTCCAAAAAGTGTCAAAAACAAAAGGGTCTCCAAAGGAAATTTAGCAAGTCCTAGCAATCATAGCTCAAGGAGAAATGTTAAATACAAGGGAGAAAGCCGCATGAACTATGATCCATATGTATGATATCAATGAAGATACCACATGTGCGAATAACTAAGGTGGATCACAAGCTCATGAGACTAGCATGATACGAACTAAGCTCCCCCTAAGTGTGTGCACAAAATGATAATGTGAAAATCAAGTGCACAACTACAAACATTTGTAAGATAAGGAAGCTTAGAGCATATCATGCAAGGAGGTAGCTTAAAAGACAAGAGATAAGACAAGAGGGTTCTTGTAACATTACCGCTTGTAGATTTTGAGCATTGCATACCTCTGGGGGTTGTTCCTCTTCTACCTTGTTGGCACCACATTGAGATGAGCCACTTGAAAATGATATCACTTGGAGATGACACCACTTTGAAAGAAGCTTGCAAAGAAGACACTTGGGGTACCACAAGGATTAGGAATGTATGAGTACATTGCCTTTGAACTTATATAGAGACATAAGCTCGCAAGGACATGACTCAATAGCATGAAGCTCATATTGCTATATTCACTCTCTTAGAGATGTTAGATCACATTTAGAGTGAAATAGCATCCTCTTAGAATGAAGTACCACACCGGAACGCGTCATCAAGGGACTACACATGATAAGCTTGAAATGATGTTAGTCCCACAAACAAACCATAGGATTAGCTCCCCCTAAATGTGTGCTTTTAGTGTTTGAATCACCAACCAAATGTATGCACATTGTTTATGACAACAAAAGGGAAGCTAACCCTATAGCTTGCTCATGATGCAAAGAGATATATATGAAAACATGCATGATGAAAGAAACAAGTGTAGCTTTCCTACACACTAATCAAACCATGTAGGTTGCTCATGGGTTAGCACATGACACAAGCAACCTACCACATGTAAACAACTAGGCATAGCAACAAATGCAAGCTAAACAAGGCAATGGAGCTACAATGATACATGAGATGAGTTCTCGTATCCATTACCTTAACCGGGGAGCTTGGGCAACACATGTCCAATCTTGCAAGCTTGGCTTCTTAGACTTGAATCTTCACTTCTTCTTTGTGCCAAGCCTCCCAAGTCCCTGTACTCAAGGCCTTTACGTGGCCTTAGGAACCCAAACCACTTGAGGCCCCTTCATGTTGGTGATGACTTCCTTGGGCACCCAAATGGGTTGGTTCCAACCCCACTCCTTCATCTTCCAAACCTTGTGTGCAACCACCTTGCCATTAGCCTTCTTCTTGATGACATAGGAGTTGCTCTTAATCTTGTTCCTGCGGTTGGGCTTGGTGTAGATGAGAGAGCTCTTGATGGTGGTGTTCATCTTCTTCTTCTCACCCTTGTCCATCTTCTTGAAAAATTGAGGGCATTTGTAGAACTTGTGCCCTTCTTCATGACACTTGTAGCAAGTTACGGTTGATCCCTTCTCAAGCTTCTTCACCATGTCATCACGGTTATCTTGAGAAGGTTGGACATTGCTCTTCATGTCTTGAGAGGCTTCTTCTTGTTCTTCATTGTTCTTGCCCTTGCCCATCAAGTTAACCAACCTCTCTCGGAGCCATTTCACTTCTTGCTTGAGCTCATCATTCTTCATGCTTAAAATCTTAACATTCTCATTGCAAGATGGTGAGCTAGATTCATCAATTAAATCAACGCAAGAAGTTGAAACATCTACCTTGGATATAGGAATTGCACAAGAGATAGATGATTCATTGAGCTCAAAGAAATCACTAGTTTTAATCTCAATGCTCTCTAGCTTAGATTTTAGCTCTTTATTCTCTTTGCTAAGCAATTTGAAATTGCACAACCAATGTTCATAATTTGTAGCAAGGGTAGCACTAAGATCATTGAGAGCGTTGAGTTCTTTAATTTCATTAGCTTATTTTTCTAGCATCCCTTTTTGCTCATTTACTAGCTCAACAAGATCATCAATTGAGGTGGTGTCGGATTCATCATCACTCACATTGCTTTCCATACCTTGGGCCATAAGGCACATGTGTGGTGATGATAGGGGACCTTGCACGAAGCGGGTGGTGAAGTTCTTGCTTGATTCATCACTTGAGCTACAAGAACTTGATTCTCCACCACTTATCCACTCATGGATGGCGGTGAGTGCTTCTTGCTTTTGCTTCCTCTCCTTGACCACCTTCTTCTTGGGCTTGCGCTTGATCTTGGTGAACTTGATGTGTTGATGATGACACCCTTCTCTCAAGTGGATGTTGTAGCCGTACATGTTGACTTTCTTCACATAGTTGAAGATCTTCTTCACGTACATGGCAACCATCGACTCAACCTCTTCATCACTTGAGGAGCCTTCATCGTCATCACCTTCATCATCTTCACTTGAGCTTTCTTGTCGGCTTGAGAGAGCATGACTTGTGGTTGGTGAAGATGGCTCTTGGGGTGTTGGCTTGAGCTCAACCTTCGGTTCTTCCTTTGTCTTGAGCTCTTCCTTGGAAGCTTTCTTGGACTTGGGCATGATTTGCAATTCATGTGCCATGATCTTGCTCAAGATTTGAGATGGCTTCAAGTCTTCAAGCTTCTTCTCATAGATGATAGCCTTCACCAAGTCATAGTCGGGCTTTCGGAGACTTTGAAGGATCTTGCGGTTGATGTTCAAGTCTGTGATGTTCTTCACACCCAAAGCATTAATCTCATTGACAAGAACATTTAGGCGTGAGTACATAGATTCGGCATTTTCATTCTCAAGTTGCTTAAAGCTATTGAATTCCTCAAGGAGACAATCATAGCGTTCATTAGCAACTTCTTTTGAACCCTCATTTTGTTCCTTGATGGTATTCCATAGCACATGAGCATTTTCACTAGTAAAAACTCTATTGAAAACACCTACATCTAGAGAGGATAAAATGATACTCTTTGCAATAACACCAAATTGTTTTTCCTTCTGAGTACCATTTCTAACACCCTCATCGGTGACCCTCCAAACATCAAGATCCTTAGCTTGTAAATAAGCTTCCATAAGGACCTTCCAACGAGAGTAGCCTGTGCCATCGAAATGTGGAGCCAAACCTATGGTATCCACCCCTTTCATCCTCTAAAGAGCAACTCACTAGGCGGTGAAGCGTAACCGATCCAATGAGCCGGTATTCACAAATTGCCAATCGAATTGGCGAATCCTTGTGAAGGAAGTGAGTCCCGGCTCTTATACCACTTGTAAGGAATCGGATGCTCGTAGCCTAAGAGGGGGAGGGGGTGAATTAGGCAACTTAAAAACTTAACCTATGGCTTTCACTACTTGCATGAAACATAAACTAGAACATACTATCTAAATGTGCAACTAAGGTTGTTCTAGTGTGAAACTCCCATCCCAAAACAAGTTTTGCATCCTATAGCCAATCCTACCAAGATACTACTCTAGGTAAGTAAAGGCAAACAAGGATTGCAAGAATGTAATGCGGAAACGTAAAGGGGGATGAGAGGAAGCAAACTCTTGACACACGATTTATCCCGTGGTATCGGTAGGCACTAAGCCACCCCTAGTCCACGTTGAAGCACTCTACACAAGAGTATTGCTTCTCGGTCACCAAGTCGCTCCCAAGAGCACCGCTTGAATTGCTACAAAGGCTCGCCATGAAGGCACTTGCCAAGCTCCCTTGGTCACCTTGATGCCGCCTCCACTAAGGAGCTTCTCCACCAAGGGAAGGGGGTCTCCACGTCCCCCGCACAAAGTGTCCTCGCCGCTCCACACCAAGCCGGAGGGTCGAAGACGTTTGACGGAGAGCCAGCTAGGCTCCAAGGCTTTCGGCGCACCTCGTACAACTTGATCCACTCGAGAATCACCTCACAAGGTAGGCACACCTTGCACTCACTTAGCTCTAAGCTAAACCTAACACGAAGCACACACACAAAGCATGTGCAAGTCTATGGATGAGCAATTTAGCACTTGGATGGCTTGGATATGATCTTCTATGAGTCTTGAACTCCTCTGCACTTCCACACACTCCAGCAACTCCAAATAGGTGAGTGGAGGGGGTATAAATAGCCCAAGGCGTCCAAAGAGCCGTTGGCTAAAAGCTGCTGAAATTGATACCGTCGGATGAACCGCCGCTATACATTTCCCAGGCGTCGGTTCATCCGGTGCCCTCCACGTCATATGACCGTTGCTTCCCTGCTGACATGTTTCATCCGACGCATACACCGACGGTCTTCTTGGCTAACCGTCGGTTCATCCGGTGCTGATAGGTTTGCTTCAAAAACCTCTCTGGTAGCATTTTTGAAGCCATCGGATGAACAATTGCTCAATCCTTGTATCCATCGGTTCATCCGGTGCTGAAGGGCTTCACTTCTGGAACTCTCTGTTAACTGATATGATGTCGTCGGATGAACCGCTGCATGCCCATCGGTTCATCTGGTGCTATAGATTTCTACAGGCTTGGTCTTCTGATTCATCCGGTGCAACTAGAACTGAGGGCGTCGGACGATCCGGTGTTCGTAGTGTTGACTCGAGTCTACACGCAGTGTACCACTTCATCCGACGGTTGCACCGACGCTGTCTCTTAGTGTACCGTCGGTTCATCCGGTGCTACTGTTTTCTTTCTTTTTCTTCCACGGTTTCTTCTCATTTTGGCATATGGTATTTTTGCATCCTTGGGACCTAGAAGTGTCTACAAAGACATGCTAGACAATATGGTTAGTCCCATTGATCATGTTGTCATTAATCACCAAAATTAAGCTTTGAACAAATGGCATATGAGTCCATGTTCGCTATAATCTCCCCCTTTTTGGTGATTTATGACAACACAACCAAAGCAAGCATAAATTTGCAAAAGTTGACAAAATTGAACCACTTACACTTGCTTGGATGCTTACCATCATCCAACTCCCCCTAGATGTGTTCTCCCTCTTTCATGATCTTTTCTTCACATGTAGCTTGCTACTTCCCCCTTTGAAAACTTTGACTTGCTTTGGTTCCACATTCTCCCCCTTTGGAATAAAATCTCCAAAAAGTGTCAAAAACAAAAGGGTCTCCAAAGGAAATTTAGCAAGTCCTAGCAATCATAGCTCAAGGAGAAATGTTAAATACAAGGGAGAAAGCCGCATGAACTATGATCCATATGTATGATATCAATGAAGATACCACATGTGCGAATAACTAAGGTGGATCACAAGCTCATGAGACTAGCATGATACGAACTAAGCTCCCCCTAAGTGTGTGCACAAAATGATAATGTGAAAATCAAGTGCACAACTACAAACATTTGTAAGATAAGGAAGCTTAGAGCATATCATGCAAGGAGGTAGCTTAAAAGACAAGAGATAAGACAAGAGGGTTCTTGTAACATTACCGCTTGTAGATTTTGAGCATTGCATACCTCTGGGGGTTGTTCCTCTTCTACCTTGTTGGCACCACATTGAGATGAGCCACTTGAAAATGATATCACTTGGAGATGACACCACTTTGAAAGAAGCTTGCAAAGAAGACACTTGGGGTACCACAAGGATTAGGAATGTATGAGTACATTGCCTTTGAACTTATATAGAGACATAAGCTCGCAAGGACATGACTCAATAGCATGAAGCTCATATTGCTATATTCACTCTCTTAGAGATGTTAGATCACATTTAGAGTGAAATAGCATCCTCTTAGAATGAAGTACCACACCGGAACGCGTCATCAAGGGACTACACATGATAAGCTTGAAATGATGTTAGTCCCACAAACAAACCATAGGATTAGCTCCCCCTAAATGTGTGCTTTTAGTGTTTGAATCACCAACCAAATGTATGCACATTGTTTATGACAACAAAAGGGAAGCTAACCCTATAGCTTGCTCATGATGCAAAGAGATATATATGAAAACATGCATGATGAAAGAAACAAGTGTAGCTTTCCTACACACTAATCAAACCATGTAGGTTGCTCATGGGTTAGCACATGACACAAGCAACCTACCACATGTAAACAACTAGGCATAGCAACAAATGCAAGCTAAACAAGGCAATGGAGCTACAATGATACATGAGATGAGTTCTCGTATCCATTACCTTAACCGGGGAGCTTGGGCAACACATGTCCAATCTTGCAAGCTTGGCTTCTTAGACTTGAATCTTCACTTCTTCTTTGTGCCAAGCCTCCCAAGTCCCTGTACTCAAGGCCTTTACGTGGCCTTAGGAACCCAAACCACTTGAGGCCCCTTCATGTTGGTGATGACTTCCTTGGGCACCCAAATGGGTTGGTTCCAACCCCACTCCTTCATCTTCCAAACCTTGTGTGCAACCACCTTGCCATTAGCCTTCTTCTTGATGACATAGGAGTTGCTCTTAATCTTGTTCCTGCGGTTGGGCTTGGTGTAGATGAGAGAGCTCTTGATGGTGGTGTTCATCTTCTTCTTCTCACCCTTGTCCATCTTCTTGAAAAATTGAGGGCATTTGTAGAACTTGTGCCCTTCTTCATGACACTTGTAGCAAGTTACGGTTGATCCCTTCTCAAGCTTCTTCACCATGTCATCACGGTTATCTTGAGAAGGTTGGACATTGCTCTTCATGTCTTGAGAGGCTTCTTCTTGTTCTTCATTGTTCTTGCCCTTGCCCATCAAGTTAACCAACCTCTCTCGGAGCCATTTCACTTCTTGCTTGAGCTCATCATTCTTCATGCTTAAAATCTTAACATTCTCATTGCAAGATGGTGAGCTAGATTCATCAATTAAATCAACGCAAGAAGTTGAAACATCTACCTTGGATATAGGAATTGCACAAGAGATAGATGATTCATTGAGCTCAAAGAAATCACTAGTTTTAATCTCAATGCTCTCTAGCTTAGATTTTAGCTCTTTATTCTCTTTGCTAAGCAATTTGAAATTGCACAACCAATGTTCATAATTTGTAGCAAGGGTAGCACTAAGATCATTGAGAGCGTTGAGTTCTTTAATTTCATTAGCTTATTTTTCTAGCATCCCTTTTTGCTCATTTACTAGCTCAACAAGATCATCAATTGAGGTGGTGTCGGATTCATCATCACTCACATTGCTTTCCATACCTTGGGCCATAAGGCACATGTGTGGTGATGATAGGGGACCTTGCACGAAGCGGGTGGTGAAGTTCTTGCTTGATTCATCACTTGAGCTACAAGAACTTGATTCTCCACCACTTATCCACTCATGGATGGCGGTGAGTGCTTCTTGCTTTTGCTTCCTCTCCTTGACCACCTTCTTCTTGGGCTTGCGCTTGATCTTGGTGAACTTGATGTGTTGATGATGACACCCTTCTCTCAAGTGGATGTTGTAGCCGTACATGTTGACTTTCTTCACATAGTTGAAGATCTTCTTCACGTACATGGCAACCATCGACTCAACCTCTTCATCACTTGAGGAGCCTTCATCGTCATCACCTTCATCATCTTCACTTGAGCTTTCTTGTCGGCTTGAGAGAGCATGACTTGTGGTTGGTGAAGATGGCTCTTGGGGTGTTGGCTTGAGCTCAACCTTCGGTTCTTCCTTTGTCTTGAGCTCTTCCTTGGAAGCTTTCTTGGACTTGGGCATGATTTGCAATTCATGTGCCATGATCTTGCTCAAGATTTGAGATGGCTTCAAGTCTTCAAGCTTCTTCTCATAGATGATAGCCTTCACCAAGTCATAGTCGGGCTTTCGGAGACTTTGAAGGATCTTGCGGTTGATGTTCAAGTCCGTGATGTTCTTCACACCCAAAGCATTAATCTCATTGACAAGAACATTTAGGCGTGAGTACATAGATTTGGCATTTTCATTCTCAAGTTGCTTAAAGCTATTGAATTCCTCAAGGAGACAATCATAGCGTTCATTAGCAACTTCTTTTGAACCCTCATTTTGTTCCTTGATGGTATTCCATAGCACATGAGCATTTTCACTAGTAAAAACTCTATTGAAAACACCTACATCTAGAGAGGATAAAATGATACTCTTTGCAATAACACCAAATTGTTTTTCCTTCTGAGTACCATTTCTAACACCCTCATCGGTGACCCTCCAAACATCAAGATCCTTAGCTTGTAAATAAGCTTCCATAAGGACCTTCCAACGAGAGTAGCCTGTGCCATCGAAATGTGGAGCCAAACCTATGGTATCCACCCCTTTCATCCTCTAAAGAGCAACTCACTAGGCGGTGAAGCGTAACCGATCCAATGAGCCGGTATTCACAAATTGCCAATCGAATTGGCGAATCCTTGTGAAGGAAGTGAGTCCCGGCTCTTATACCACTTGTAAGGAATCGGATGCTCGTAGCCTAAGAGGGGGAGGGGGTGAATTAGGCAACTTAAAAACTTAACCTATGGCTTTCACTACTTGCATGAAACATAAACTAGAACATACTATCTAAATGTGCAACTAAGGTTGTTCTAGTGTGAAACTCCCATCCCAAAACAAGTTTTGCATCCTATAGCCAATCCTACCAAGATACTACTCTAGGTAAGTAAAGGCAAACAAGGATTGCAAGAATGTAATGCGGAAACGTAAAGGGGGATGAGAGGAAGCAAACTCTTGACACACGATTTATCCCGTGGTATCGGTAGGCACTAAGCCACCCCTAGTCCACGTTGAAGCACTCTACACAAGAGTATTGCTTCTCGGTCACCAAGTCTCTCCCAAGAGCACCGCTTGACTTGCCACAAAGGCTCACCACGAAGGCACTTGCCAAGCTCCCTTGGTCACCTTGATGCTGCCTCTACTAAGGAGCTTCTCCACCAAGGGAAGGGGTCTCCACGTCCCCCACACAAAGTGTCCTCGACCCTCCACACCAAGCCGGAGGGTCGAAGACGTTTGCCGGAGAGCCACCTAGGCTCCAAGGCTTTCGGCGCACCTCGTACAACTTGATCCACTCGAGAATCACCTCACCAGGTAGGCACACCTTGCACTCACTTAGCTCTAAGCTTAACCTAACACTAAGCACACACACAAAGCATGTGCAAGTCTATGGATGAGCAATTTAGCACTTGGATGGCTTGGATATGATCTTCTATGAGTCTTGAACTCCTCTGCACTTCCACACACTCCAGCAACTCCAAATGGGTGGGTGGAGGGGGTATAAATAGCCCAAGGCGTCCATACAGCCGTTGGCTAAAAGCTGCTGAAATTGATACCGTCGGATGAACCGCCGCTATACATTTCCCAGGCATCGGTTCACCCGGTGCCCTCCACGTCATATGACCATTGCTTCCTTGCTGACACGTTTCATCCGACGCATACACCGACGGTCTTCTTGGCTGACCATCGGTTCATCCGGTGCTGATAGGTTTGCTTCAAAAACCTCTCTGGTAGCATTTTTGAAGCCATCGGATGAACCATTGCTCAATCCTTGTATCCATCAGTTCATCCGGTGCTGAAGGGCTTCACTTCCGGAACTCTCTGTTAGCTGATATGACGCCGTCGGATGAACCACTGCATGCCTATCGGTTCATCCGGTGCTATAGATTTCTGCAGGCTTGGTCTTCTGATTCATCCGGTGCAACTAGAACTGAGGGCGTCAGACGATCCGGTGTTTGTAGTGTTGACTCGAGTCTACACGCAGTGTACCACTTCATCCGACGGTTGCACCGACGCTGTCTCTTAGTGTACCGTCGGTTCATCCGGTGCTACTGTTTTCTTTCTTTTTCTTCCACGGTTTCTTCTCATTTTGGCATATGGTATTTTTGCATCCTTGGGACCTAGAAGTGTCTACAAAGACATGCTAGACAATATGTTTAGTCCCATTGATCATGTTGTCTTTAATCACCAAAATTAAGCTTTGAACAAATGGCATATGAGGCCATGTTCGCTACAACGAACACCTCCACAGGCAGCTGACTAAAGACACGGTCGCCTAGAACTCGTCAAAGTCTCCGGGATAGTCTTCAAACCTCTCCCAGTCTGAGCAGCAATCCGAGCAGTGTAGTTGCAATAATGAAAACAAGCGTGAGCACATGCCATACTCAGCAAGCGGAAAAGATATATAACATGCATGGCTTTATGTGGATGGCTGATGGTTAAGCAAGTAAGCATTTTAGTTGATCAAGTTTTATTAGCAACATAATTACTAAGCAGTGTAAGTTTATACCATCCCTTAAGATAACATAGATATCATAAACAATAGTAAAAATAGAATGCATCAAATTAATATTATCTTCCATAATTTAATCACGTGAGGGTTCAGGCCGCTCTTGACCGTGAGCACGGCTAACCGATTAGTTTTACACTATGTAGAGGTTGTACACTTTCACCACAAGTCGCATAAAAGTTCAAAGAACTTTAAAGCCAACCACGCGATGCTGATCATGCATCATACCACACTACCGAGGCGTGATCGCATAGGGATGCTACAAGGCCTTTACAAAGTTCCCTTAGGAAGTTGCAACCCACAAGGTTACCGGATCAGTTAGCAAGGTATAAAGTCCCCTAGCGTGTACCGTGTCTTAGCAAAGCCCAACTCCCTGCTAGAGCAAGTCCATACCCCACAGTACCACCGCCCCTTGTCCTTATCAGGTAAATTACTCCTAACCAGGGTTACTAATTAATTAGCCAAGGCCAGAGCCATTTAGCTCTTGTGGTTGCACTGTTGTCCTGGGTGGTTCTCCATGTTCCAATTAACATATGGTCTTGTATTAATGAAGGTATAACATTAGTAAATCAAGATTAATATTGTTTCATTAATACCACCATGTAACAAGATAAAGCATAGCAAGAACTACCCAACAATAAAGTAAACCCAGATGATCAAGGTATAGGGTATAAGCATCTAGTCAAACCTTAATTAGGACCCATCAATTTAATGCAAGCAAGAGTAAATACAGTGAATTAAATGCATGTTATATAGGAAAGTGGGAATGCATCAAGGTAGACTTGCCTTCAAATGAATCGTGCTGCTGCTCAGACACTTGGAAGTCTTGCTCTTCGAATTCCACGATCGGTTCGCTCTCTACGCAGCACATTCATCACATACAAGCACACAATAAAACAAATTAAGAAACAGGCACCAAACAATACAAACAAAACTAAACAGGGGCATAAAACTAATCTACACTTCGATACAATCGTTTGGGCATAAAGAACGCTAAAAACGGAATTAAAACGGAAAAGATATGGCTAAAAGAAGGTGCAAGGGTCTAATTGTGAAGATTCTACGGTTCCAGGGGCCTAACTGTAAGAAAACAGGAGCTAAAACATAATTAAACATAAAAACATAAGGGCTTCGGTGTAAAAACATCAGACTGGACCTCGGCTATTAAAACTATAAAGGTTAGGGGCTAAAACAAAGAAAAAGGACCTAATGGTAAGGGTCTTTGTGAGGTGGAAGGACCGGCTTGTTATTTTAGAAAAGACGGGGGCTTTTCTGCAAAAGCTGTGCGGACGCGGGGGAAAAGAACCGGTTGACCGGTACGCTGACTTCAGTCAAATCGATCTAGGCCCTCGGCTCCAGATCGGACGGCCCTGGTCGTCCGCAGGCGCGAGGCGGCGGCGCGGTGGAGTCGAGCGGCGGCGCAGCGGCGAAACGCCGGCGAGGTCGCACATCCACGAGCTAGAGCACTCGATTGCCAGCGCGAGAAGGCCAGGGACGGAGCCCGCGGCACGCTGAGGCGAACTAGGGCTTCAGGGAGGGCAGACGGACGGCGACGGCGGCGCAGGGCTTGACGCAGCGGCGGCGGCGGGAGAAACCACTCCGGCGAGCATGCGCGCGTGACACAGAGCGCCTGGACGAAAACAAATAGCACCGGAAGCTTCCTCATCCTCGTGCGGTGCTCCGGGGCAGGCTCATGACGACGGACGAGCGGCGAGGCGGCGGATCAACACGGCGGCGGTGCTCTAGGGTTTCGGTCAGCGGCGGCGGAGGCACTGGAGCTGCGGCTTCGTGATCTAGGGTTCAAGGCCAGGGGTGGTGGCGCCTTTAAGTAGGGCCGGTGCACCCGTGCCTTGTTGTGCGGGCCACGACTCCGAGGCTGAGGGGAGACGCGTGCGTGGCCGGCTCGAGCTCGGACTCTGGCCGTAGTCCCGCTCGGTCGGGAGGAGAGGGATGACGTGCGGCCCCACCTGCCAGTGGCTGCACGCGGAGGGAAAAAGGGAGGCTCGCTTGTTGGCCGGCTGGGCCTTAAGGCTGACCCCGCCTGCATAGTGCTCTCGGGCCGAAAGAGATGACGGGCTAAAAGAGAGAAAGAAAGGGGAGGGAAGGAAAGAAGTTTTAAACATTTTTGAAAAGGAGATTTCAAACCAAAGTTTTCAAACTTAAATCAAACAATTGAATTCAAACCTGAGTTTAAATTCAACCAATCAAAATAATACACCAGCATGAATGCCATAATAAATTCCTATGATTCATTATTTACTTAATTAATAAACAATTAAATGCCTAGGAAAGGATAAGCAACCTTATAGTCCTTAAACTCAAGCAATGTTGCTAGCAAATTTTATTTAAGCATAAATTTGAAAATTAGGGTGTTACAATCGGCAAGTGAGTAGGGAAAAGATTCCATTTAAACTAAGTGTTGGGAACTCCCTCTTGTCGTACCGTATTGCACAATGTCGTGAAGCACTAGATATGTCTATATGGATTGTCCGTCTCCACCCCTCGGAACGGATTAGTTGCGGCCATCTTGATGATTTGAACTCTAATTTCGTACCTTGTCGCTTCGAGAATCGAATCCGACTCTTGTACCTTGATGTCCTCACATCGAGGGCTAGCATAGTCTCTTAGTGATTTTTCCGGTTCCTCCAAAGGATTTCCAACGAACGCCATCTAGACAATCAAAAACAAAAAACAAAAAGAGTGTGTTTCTTGAACACAAAGGTTAGATGTTAGTAATCAACAAAATTAATGAGAGATTAAATGAAGTAAACTGGCTTGCTCCCCGGCAACGGTGCCAGAAAAAGTGGCTTGTTGACGGTTCAAAACCGCGTTCAACTTCACCGCAAGTACACAGAGTGACTTGGTGTCTTTTTCACCAAGGGAGAGGACCCCCTAGGTTATTGTCAATCCACAGAGCAAGGGAATTACTTGTGTTTAACCTAACACTAACTTAGTTGATTAAGGACTTTATGATATAAAGATTAATCTATAAAGTAAAGACAAACTAACCCTAGATTATGTCAAGAGAAAGGTGGTTCAGGAGTATGAAAGACATATGCCCATGGAGTCTAGGTACTTGAGATGCAATCACCCAAAACATGGTAAAACCCCAATCCAATATATCTAAGGATGTGAACAAAGAGTTAAGTGTTTCCCTTCCCTCGTACTAGACACTACGCGAAGGTAATCGTCTCTAACCCTAATGAACATGGTATGTTGACGTGATCTACGGGAGCAACCCCGATGGCAATGGTAGCTAACCTTAAACATTAAGCAACATCAACATGAAGATAAGATAGATAAAGATTCAAACAAGAGAGTGGGTGACTACATGCCAAGATCCATTACAACTCCATGGACAAACGATTACTTTACCCCATCAAGACGCTACGCATGGCACGATTACTTTACCCCATGGAGTTCGTCTCTCGGTGTCCTTGAACTCCGGCAGCGCCGTGGCAAGGCCTCGGCGTCCTCCTTCCTCGTGGTGGCCTCCGTTGATCTAGGTGATGATCCTCTTGAATCTTCACCCTCTCGATCAACCCTCTTCCTTGTGTTTGATCTCCCGAGGCTTCTCAGGTTGTCTTTCGCGAATGGCTCCTTCCTCCAAACAATTAGGGTTCCGCGAATTTATCACCGAAGAAAGGCGGCGGCGAACCGAGGTGAAAAGGGGGTGGGCCAGCCGGCCATGCCCACTTGCTGCCCGGTTCGCCTCCATCTTTTGCCACGTGTCATTTCTTGCACTTTGGGGGTTTTTCCTCCTTTGGATATGGGCTTTGGACGTCGTTATCTTCGCGACCAAGTTAAGGGGTCTTCATGCATGATCTTCCGGTCTTTTCATCTTGGTCTTCAAAGATTCTCCTTCGAAGCACATTGGTCCTGGCCACCTTAGGAGTCAAGTTCATGCACGGTCGGAGCCTCTTGATCATCATGTAAATCGTCCTCCGAACCGAATGTATTTCTTCTCATTTAGTGCATGAATTCCTGCGTAAACATTATACTCCAAAACACACATCCAACGATGAACTTGTTATATCATTAGTATGCCTAGTGGCGGGTTAGTTCCAAAATGAAATCCAAACTATAACATAACAAGTGTTCTTGGTTGACAGAAATCGACCGCCAACATTTGGCTTGGGTGCAAATTTGTTCATGGGTGTAGTGTGTGGTGGGACGGGAATCTCTCCAACTTTCTCTTCTCCCTCACCACTCTTCTCACCACTTTTGCCAGCCCCCAACACCTGAGCATCAAACCTCTTGAACTCAGCCAACATCAAACACAACTGTGGCTCATGCCCAGAAAACCACCCCATCAATTTCCTCAAATCATCATTCTCATCCTGCAAATGATGAACATAATGCGCAAGTTCCATGTTTTTCAATGCATGCATTTCACAGGTAGAGCATGATGTAGGGATAGGAGCTTTTAATGCAGCCTCAAGAGAAACTATCTTAGTTTGAGATTCATCTAGCCTAGCATGCAACACAGGACAAGAAGTGCAAGAACCTAACAAAACAGGTCTAGATTTCAACTCATCACGCCCAATTCTAAGCACATATAGTTCCTCAAGAGTTGAGGCATGCTTCTCCTTGAGAGCAGTCAAGTTAGCCAGGAAAACATTGCAATCACCACAATAAACCTCATCAGAAACAACAGGAGCAGCTTTCAAAGAGTCTATCTCAGTTCTTGCATCAACAAGCAAAGACTCAAGCTCAACTATCTTGTCCTTAGCATCACCTAACAAAGACCGAAACTCTTTCTTCTCCTTGTTGGTCTTCCTAAGCACATCATCACGGTTATCAAGCAACTCATTCAGCCTAGCATTCTCCTCTAGCAAGAAGTTGGGATCATGTCGTAATTCTTCCTTGGAGTCGGAGTTCGAATCCAAGCTGTGCTTCCCACCCTTCTTGGAGTGCGCCATGCCGCAAAAGCCACCTTGTGCGACAAAGCTGAGGCCGGTGAAGTTGTTGCCCGTGTGCCACTTGTCTTTGCGCCAATCTTGCTCTTCATCGCTACTCGAACCGGAAGAAGCGTCGCTTGCAGTGGAGTCGATGTCGCTCGCTCCGGCAACCATCGCTCGAGCCGTCTTCTTCTTGTACCCGCTGTTCTTCTTTGGCTTTCTCTCGCCCTTGTCCTTGTAGTCGTTCTGGGAGCGGTGCTTGTTGTAGTCGTGCTTGGCCTTGCCCTTGTAGTCGTTCTTGATCTCCATGGCTTCAGGGCATTCGGCAATGAAGTGCTCGTGCTTCCCACGCCGATTGCACATCCCCAGCTTCTCCTCGCATTCTTGCGGATCTCATACATCCGCCCAAACCTTTTGCTCAACAAGACGAGATCCTCTTCGCTCAGCACCTCAAAGTCCTCGATCAGTGGGGACCTCGCTCTTGGCTCTCAAGCCACGATCAACCTCTGAAGACCTGAGCTAAGAGAACAACTCATCCAGCGTCAAGGTATCATACACGCTCGACTCCTCAATGGCCTCGACCTTGGCACTCCACACAAACCTATCCGGTGCATGCAAAAGCTTGATAGCTTGATCATGATCCGTGTATGGGAGCACTGTCACATTAGCCCCCATATTGTTCACAATGCTGGTGAAGCGCTGAAACATCACATCGGTCGACTCACCAGGGATATGAGTGAAGTTCTCGTACTCTCTCCGATAAGTGGAAAACAAACGAGCTTGCACCTAGGCATTGCCAACATGAGCATTCCTGAGCTTAAGCCATATCTTTCCGGCCACATCCTCTCCATACACTCGATCAAACTCCAAGGCACAGAGAGCACGGAACAAGTAATCATCAGCATTGCTGTTGGCCTCAAACATGTCCCGCGATCCTGGAAGAATGAAACTGTCTGGAATGAAATAGTTAGGATTTTGGGTCACAACCCAAATCAGAGTCCCCTTCCCACGCAAAAATGCACCCATGCGCCTCTCCCACATCGGGTAATTCTTGCCATTGAAGTGCGGAGGACCCGACCCCTTACCATAGTTGCCCATCTTTGGATCTTAGACTGGTTAGAATCACGAAGATCCGTAACCGGCTCTGATACCAATTGAAGGATCGAATAGGTGACCAGAGAGGGGGGAGTGAATGGGAGCTGATAAAAATTCTTCCCGAAGGATGAACTCGGCCTATACCCCGATTGCCACTCCAATGACTCGCACACACCAAAGAAGCTCTAGACTAGGCACACATTAGCCTACAAGTCCTAGAGACAAGCCACGAATCAAAGAGCGGAAGCACTAGACAAGAATCGAATCAAAGAGGCAAGTCTGCAATAGACCATGCGGACAGTCCGTGGTGTACGGGCGGACTGTTCGGATGGCCTGGGCGGACTGTCCGCAAGGCCCACGCAGACCGTCCGCAAAAGCGGACAGAACCTCTAGAAGTGCACTTCGAAAAATTAGACTGTCCGCGAGGGACTCGCGGACTGTCCGGACCTTCACGGACCGTGCGGCACTCAAGTACGGATTGTCTGCAAACTCTGTGCAACCAAAACCACCTGAGGCAACAGATCAAAACACGAACTTGCAAGAACACGCGAAGAACACCTGCACAGTTCAGGGCCTGGCGGACCGTCCACCACAGCCTTGCGGACTGTCCGCGGTTTACGAACCGAAACAGGAAAAGCCAAGCCGCGGGAGTCAACCCTCCCAACTCATCACCAGATCTCCGAAACCACTTGAGTTCTTGAGACAAGATTTGGGGGGAGATGTGAAGCGTCACTAGATGAAGTTATGCCCCAAAAATCTCGATCTCTAACTCGCTAAATCACCGGGAATCGCGGATCACATGAACAACCACCAAGAAACCATGTTCTTCCAAGAACTCGCGAATTGAAGGATTTTCCCGGCGTTTGAGGGGTCAAGATCACACCCAAAGATGCACAAGGCATCCACCCATGATCCCCTCAAAGAAATCCGTGAGAAAACACCCTCAAATCAACGAATCGAGCGAAGAACAAAACACCCCAAAAATAGCTCCGAAAAAGACACGAAAATCACAAAGAGCTAGGAGAGGGAAATCATCACAACGCCGAATGCTTCCATACATCCAGAGGTCAGAGTCTATACAAGAATCTAGCCTAAGGAAATACTGGAAAAAGAAGCAGTCCAGAGCGATCTACCGGGGGAGGAAACACTAGAGTCCGGAGAGAGAGAGATGCCATCCACCTCTGCGCTATTTATACGAAGTCCACCGGAGGAGGCAAATGACCACGCTACCCCTACAACTTAAAATGAAGATACACACCCCTCAGGGACAATTTGGTCAAGTCTTCAGATATTCCCATCGAGCAGACACGCTTCCACCACGGACTTGCTTAGCCTCGATGCAAGCCCCACGATCACGCTACGTGCCCCCGCCTCGAAGCTTCCCGACGCTCCCGGATCACCGTCTCCGTCGCATGAGGCCTCCAGACTTGGTTTTCAGGCCCAAATCAAGAAACCGTCCACCGATGGTTTTGTGGGCAAACCACTAAACCCCGCGTGCAAGCTTCAGCCTCGAACCGCCACCTTGCACCAGCCCATGTCCATGACTTCAACTTGCAAGTCTTACACCGCACAGCTCGCAGTTGACCCCATCAGCCACCGGGTCCATCGAACCAAGCCTACTTGCCTCTCCATCACCCAGAGGCCACCTCGGTTAAGGCCTTTTGCACTTGTTCTTCACCTGCACCAACACAAGTCAAGTCGCAACCTGTACCTGCACACTGAGCCAAGCATTCAGTCCACACAACGTTGTTAATCATTCATCACTAAGGAGCGACCCTTCACTGGTCCTCGGGCACACCTGGTCCTCAGATCACAACTAGCGTATCATAGCAATCAATGTATATAGTTGAAGCTCATCCTACTATGTCAGAAATGCAAGAAAAACCTAAGATACAAGGATGACTATACATCATGATACAAACGCAATGCCATGCATAAAATAAATATGATACATATGATACAAAGAAGCTCCCACCACCAACTCAAGAAGGCAAACACACACCGAGCTCACCCCGCAAGCGGGTGAAAGTGGATTGGTCAAGTGGTTTGGTTAAGATATCTGCTAGTTGGTTTTGGGTGGGTAGATGGATCAAAGCAATCTTTCCCTTCTCCATAGTGTCTCTCAGGAAGTGGTACCTCACCTCTATATGCTTGGTTTTGGAGTGGAGAACTGGGTTCTTGGCTACACTTATGGCACTGGTGCTATCACAAAAGAGTGGAACATGGGAACACTCCTCACCAAAGTCGCTCATAGTGTAGGTAATCCATAAGAGCTGGGCACAACAACTGGCTGCAGCAACATGCTCGGCCTCTGTAGTGGAGTGGGCTACACTGGACTGCTTGCGGGATGACCAAGAAAACAAAGAAGACCCAAGAAACTGACACCCACCAGAAGTAGACTTACGATCCAAACGACACCCAGTGAAGTCAGCGTCCGCAAATCCGTGAAGGTTGAGTGTCGTGGCCGCAGAATACCAAAGACCAAACTCAGAGGTGTAGTTCAAGTACCTAAAAATCCTCTTGACGGCCTGCCGATGTGAAGTCCTCAGTGAAGCTTGAAAACGAGCGCACAGACACACACTGAACTGTATGTCCGGCCTCATCGCCATCTAGTAGAGGAGGGAGCTGATCATGCTCTTGTACTCCTTCTGGTCCACGGGCTCGCCATCTACATCCGCATCCAAAGCTGTAGTCTTACTCATTGGTGTAGCCATTGGCTTCGAGTCATCCATCTTGAATTTCTTCACTATGTCCTTGGTGTACTTGGCTTGATGCACAAACGTCCCGTCCTTGCACTGCTTGATCTGAAGCCTGAGAAAAAACTGCAACTCACCCATCATGGACATCTGGAATTCCCTGCTCATGTCATCTGCAAACCTGGCAAAAGAAGTGTGAGAAGAGCCACCAAAGATTATGTCATCCACGTATACCTGCACGTGAGGAGAAAGAGAGTCCGATCTACTATCCCCATCACAAACCCCTTGCTGAAAAGAAACTTCCTCAACCTTCCATACCATGCCCCGGGAGCTTGTTTTAGGCCATATAGTACTTTTCTAAGTTTGTATACCTGATGGGGAAACCTCTCACTCTCAAAACTCGGGGGGTTGCCTCACATACACTTCTTCCTCTAAAAACCCATTTAGGAAGGCACTCTTCACATCCATTTGGTACAACTTGAATTTTTTAGCAACTGAAAATGCTAGAAGGATCCTAATTGCCTCCAAACGGGCCACCGGAGCAAATGTCTCCTCAAAGTCTATCCCCTCTTTTTGGCTAAACGCCTGAGCAACCAACCTCGCCTTGTTTCTCACTATCTCCCCATTTTCTCCCTCTCTGTTCTTCCACACCCATTTTGTCCTAATAGGTTTGCATTTGGTGGAGGCTCAACCAACTCCCACACCTGATTCCTCTCAAAAGTCTCAAGCTCATCATCCATAGTGTTCACCCAATCTGGATCGGAAAGTGCGTGTGCAATATCTTTGGGCTCAAAAGAAGTGACAAATGTAGAATGAGCGTAATGAGAATGCCTCTGTGACCTGGACCATGTAGTACATTCATGAATGTCACCTATGATCGACGAAGGTGGTTGATCCACCTGAACACACCAGGGAGTCTCAGGTCTGGAGACCACCTCCCCCTCAGTAGTAGCATCCACTCGAATAGCCTCAGTCCTCATCGGTGTAGGTGAAGGACCATCCTCGATCGTCGTCACCGTAGTGGAAGTAGCATGTACACAGCCAGCTGCGCGAGCACCACCACCACCATCTTCTTCGCCATCTTCCTGTACCTCCTCCTCGAAGATCTCCTTGCCAAACTCCTTATCACCTGCACAATCAAATACCAAAGAGCTACGCGGCTGTGTCTCGTCGAATGTAACCTCACAATCTCCGCGATTTGGTTAGTTTCCAAATTGAGCACACGAAATGCTCGAGAGTGAGTAGCATAACCAAAGAAAATACCATCGACAGACCTAGCCTCAAACTTATCCAACTTTCTGCCTTTCTTAAGAATGAAACACTTGCAACCAAAGACATGAAAGTGACTCACCTTGGGTACTCGCCCATGCATCAGCTCATAGCAGGTTTTCTTCTTGAAGCTCGGAGGAGAATCCTATTTGACACATAGCACGCGGTATTCACCTCCTCGACCCAATACCTCCTAGGAATCCTGTGCACATCGAGCATCATCCTAGCCATCTCACATAGGGTCCAATTCTTCCTTTCCACAACACCATTCTGAGGAGGGGTGTACGGAGTTGAAACCTGATGCTCAAGACCAAGATCACGACAAAAGGTCTCAAAACGAGAGTTTCTGAATTCCGTGCCATTGTCACTACATATAGCTCTAATGGCATCCCCCTGTCTCTTGTTCTTCAACCTCAAGATCAGGTCTCGAACAAAACCAAATGTCTCACCCTTATCCTCCAAGAAAAACACCCAGGCATAGCGACAGTAATCGTCCACAACCACAAGGACATACCACTTCCCACCGACCAAGCGAACTCGAGCTGGCCCAACAAGGTCCATATGCAACAGCTCTGTCGGACGCTCTGTCATGATAGCAGTTAGGGGTGGATGGGGAGTGGCTACCATCTTGCCATGCCTACAAAGCGCACAAACCAAATCCTCCTCAAAACGCAACCTGGGCAATCCTCGGACAAGATCGAGTGCACTCAAGTCGGAAAGCAGCTCAAAGCTCAAGTGCCCCAACCTCCTATGCCCCTTCCACAACTCAGAAGAAGGACCAGCAACCAAACACCTCGGGGGACCAAAAGACCGAGAAAAATCAGCGCTTCAGATCTGTCCCTCGGGCACGATCGTACAAACAGGATCACCTCGAGAGTCAAGAACTCAAGAAGCCCCCAACTTAAAACGCACCTCATAACCCTCCTCCAGTAACTAAGATAATGACAACAGGTTATACCCAAGTGACTTGACGAGAGCCACACACTTTAAGGTCACCTAGCTGCTCACCTTAACCTCACCTTTTGAAAGCACCCGTCCTCGTCCATTATCCCCGAAAGTGATGTACACCTTTGATACCACCAGGGTGAGGCTGGAGAACCACCCCATGTCTCCGGTCATGTGTCGCGAACAACCGGAGTCAATCAACCAAACGTTCTGCATGCCTCCCACCTGCAAATCAAAAACGAGAACGAGAATGAGCAAGCGACTCAACACTGGGGTTAGCACAAAAAGGTTCAAACCAGTGTCGAGCCATTTTCTCAAAAGTGGGGTTAGCAACATCCATCCTATCATGTCCAAAGCTACGACCACCACACTGAACCACCTCACGCCTCGCTGGAGGAGAACGGCTACCACGAAAAGGAAAGCATGGCTCGTAGCCCCTCTGAAACCCAAAGCTGCGATGACCTCTCCCATCCTCATATCGATCACGAGGTGGAAAACGTCCAGCAAACACACCACCACCAGAAACAAACCCTCTACTGCTTGTACCATGACCATAGGAACCACCACGATCACGAAACCCGAAACGGCCATCTCTTTGGGCTGCACCGGTCTGACCGGTGCCCCTGACTGGTCTGACCGGTGCACCCCGGCCAGCACCTCTGTCCCGATAAGCAAAGCCCCTAGCACCCCAAGCTGGAACAGACCTCACCACAGCCTCTCCTCTAGGAAGTGGCATACGAGGCTCATCTATGTAACACCCTAGTTTGCATTATGGCTAGGATTTAAAATTTTATTAAAATTTGTTAGAATTAAATAGCGAGTGTGTACAATATTTTCAAAATAAATGATATTTTCTAAATTAATAAATGAATCATAGGTTATAAATATTTGTTTGTTGCATACATGCTGCAATACATAGTTTTGTTTGTAAGAAAAATGAATTTGAGTTTTAAAACTCTAATAGGTTCGTCTACAGTTTAACCCTTGTATCTCTCTAGTCTTTATCTCTAAATCTCTCCCGATCTTTTCCTTTAAACAAGACCTACCTCTCTCTACAGCTTAAGTTCTCTCTTCTCTCTCTAAAATCATGCCAAGATCATATCTCTCTCTACCATCATCTCTTCTCTCTCTAAAACCATATCTCTCCATCTCTCTATAGCTAAAGGTCCTTCTCCCTTTAAAATCATGGTAAGTTCAGATCTCTCTCTATCTCCCTATCTAAGTATCTATATCCAACCCCTTTTGGGCCCAAACCCATATCCATGCCAAAATCACTTCCCTCTTTCAAACCCTCTCCCCTTGAGCCCAAAGTCCAATCCAAAACCCGGCCCTATCTCTCTATCTCTCCCTCTTTCTCTCATCTATCACCTTCCCTTTTAAAGCTTAATCTCAATTTCTATCCATGTTGAGTTTTCTCCCAATCTTTACCACTTATTCGAAAATCTACATTTAATATCCTAGTTGAGTCTTTCTTGCTCTATCATGCATTGTTCATACAAATCAAAACCAATCCGATCCAAGTCCATGATGAGAAGCTCTCCTATCTCATCCATTATTCAGCAACCCAAAACCCTCTCATCTATGCTAATGGGCTTAGTCACAATCTCATTCGCATTCCCCATAATAACCCTGGGCCAAAGCCCAACTCTCCCACCTCTCCCACACCTTCCTGGCTGACCCACACCTCCTCCCCACGTCACCCCTTTTCCCCGACCAAAACAGGCACCACACCCCTCCCTGTGTCACCATTCCTTCCTTGATGCCGCCCCTCTCCATGATAAAATGAACCTGGACACCATCAAAGATGGCAAGCACGTCCCCCTCCCCTTCTCATGCCTCCCCTAGCCCCACCTTCCCAATAGGCCCCTCTTCTCTCTGTCTCGCAAAACAGATCACACTGATGGAAACAGAAGCCTCCCTGGCCGAGCTCCTCCCTCTCCCTTGCCATGGCTGCCCCTTCCACATCCTCCCTACCCCCTCTCTGTTAACCACCAAAACGGAGTGCCCTCATCATTGGGATTCCAATATGCCGCTGCATCTCTCCCCTCAAGCAGTGATGCACACCATGGAGGGATGATGTCGCTTCTGTCCCATACACGTGAAGGACATGGTCGCCTGGGTATCTAGCGCCCCTCCTCACCTTTATCCCATATCCATCCCTCTCTGATGTGCTCTAAATGCAGGTCCCAAGGATGCCCGGATGACCACCCATGATGCCAAGCTAAACCCATACCCTTGCTGAACCATGGGCAGGTTTCCCCATGTTGCTGACGTCGTCGTTGCCGTCAACCGTCACTGCCTCTCGCCATCGTGCTCATCTCCAGCCATCACAAACACACAAAGTAAGACCTCCTCTCCTCCCTCCCTCTATTTTGGTCGTCCATATTGTGAATCATGTGCCATAGATCAAATCCCCATGGTTTCTTGGTTGAGTTTCCCGTGGAAATAGATGCTGTACTCGCGACCCATTTTCCTGTCTCCAGATGGCGCAGTGTTCCCCGGTAATCTATGTATCATATCGTCGAATCTTTCAACCACCACGTGCCACTTATACCTGCACATGTGCCTACATGATTAATCCTCCATATGATCTGTGAACCTAGAGAAAATCAATTCTTCGTAGTCGTTGTTCTGTCTGTCCAGCCTGCAGTACAATCCTGTCTTTCTATCGTGTTCTCCGCTGATCCTGATCTCGGATGATCATGCCGTTTTACCATCATGTGACCCTTATACCTGCACATGATCTTGACAGGTAGATCAACCATGTTATCCATGATTCTTGAGATATAAATTTGTACATGCTTGCTGCCCCTTCCATTTACACATCCACAAAAATCATGTTCTACAGCTGTGTTCCCTGTTGATGCAATGAAGCAATGGTAGAACTCTTCGAACAGAATGTGTATATCTTAGTTTCACATGGTCCTCCAAAATGGCTTAGTCATACATGTTATGTTCACTGGCATAATAATCTAGCCATGCCCTCTGACTACGCTGTCCACACAGCTGTGTCATGCTGCCTTGCTTTTGCATACCATATCAAACCAGCAAGACAATCGATGAGCCTCTCAAGTAGAGTACTCCCATAACCCAGGAAATCAGATGAAATACCAGTTTCTTTTTTCATCATCGTTCTTTCTGTCTAGCAGCTTGTGACAATCAATTCATACACTGCATTCCATGGTGATGCAGAAATCATATCAAAGCACATTTTTTAGTGTGTTCCCATGTTTCCTTCCCTTGGATGCAGAACTACTTCTCCATGTCTCTAAAGAAACAACCAGCACACAAGAAAACTTGTTCAACGTCGCTGTTGTCCATCCTTTTCTCCGGTCGCTTTACCCTCCAAAAGTTCTAGCTATCAGTACTCCACGCAATGCTCTCACTTCAACATATTCCACAATAAGAGAGCAACCTCATACTAATATCTTTTCATAACTATCGGTCCCTAAGTCCTTGGCATCCTAACGACAACCATCCACTCCCTCTCTAGCTAATCCTATCTTTCCAGCTGCAGCCTTGTTTTCTTTGTTCTTGCGCTTCCGTGTCCGCTGTAACTAGTGTTAGCATACGTTTTTCAAAACATTTTATTTATTGATGATTGGTGTATTGTTCTTAGTTGTATTGTGCTATTCCAGATGATTGTTGTGCGCTAAGGAAACGTCTCTGAGCAGTGGAACATCGGGAAACAGGCAATTGTCCTTGAACATCTTGCTATTTTGCACCTTTACCTTTTATACATCTTATCACCTTTTTATGTATGCTTTCTGCATTAGATGTCTAATTTGATTGGGCAATCCTTTTAAGGACAGTTTACTAGACTTGTTTAATCATTCCTTGAAGCCCTTAGAGGTTACCTTGTTGATGGATAGATTTACGCTTAGCTTGCTCAACATGGGTTAGTTCTTAATTAATTTTGACTAATAGAACTATGCAACTTGTGGTTTGGGTTAATCTTTTAGCAACATGGAACCCTAGGCAACTCAATGCTACTCATGATGGCAAGTGTTGGTCCTGATGATTTATGAAGTTTATGGATATAAGTTTTGATGTGGTTTCTTGGTCTTGCCTGAGTTGAAATCTTTAAGGACCGGTCTGTGGAGCGACCACCCAGGACTTATAGTGCAACCATGAGACCTAAAGGGCTCTAGGCTTGGCCAATTAATTAGGTGAAGCTGGTGATAGGTGTGGCTAGACGGCGCTGATGAGGGCAGGGCCCAATACTCGGCAAGGTGTGTGCCAACACCTACTAGTGGATCCTTTGTAAAGGCCTCGTAGTGAACCCATGCCAGCACATCTCAAAAATGTGTTGTGAAGAGGTTCGCAACCTCTCGCGTGACGGGTATCACGACTCGTGGGTAAAGTGTACAACCTCTGCAGAGTGTTAAGAACTGTTATAACAGCCGCGCTCACGGTCACGAGCGGCTCGGACCCTCACATAGTTAGATGGTTGGTTTGGTGGTTTGGGCTTGGTTCTATGGTTGAGATCATGCTGGTTATGAGATGGCTTGGCCTTAGGTTGTTATGGGTAGGGAAAGTCCTTTGAAACATAATATTACTAGGTGCTTTAATTAAAATCTGACCAACTAAAATTTGAGCTTTGCAGTCCACCAAATAAAGCCTTCCTTGCTCTAAGCCTGCATGTTATGCATACTTTTCCCTCCACTTGCGGAGTACACGCCTCCAGGTGTACTCACCGTTTTCCCTTTCAACCCCTGCTGTTCTCTCCCCACTGCTGCTCAGATAGACAGAAGAAAGAAGAAGGAGCTACATCGTGAAGACCCAGAGTTCTAGGTTGGCGTGCCCCCAGTTGACGTTCCTGGGGAAGATGGTGCCTACTCCGCTGCGATAGAATAACGAAGTGTAAATCTTTTGTTTTAGACCTTCTAGTCATTTTGTAAAGGTTATAAACACTATAATGATATATGTTATGATATTCACTAATGATGTCACTTTATGCATGAATTTGATCCTCGGCATGCATAAAGGGTGCATTCGGTTTGTCCTTTAAAACCGGGGTGTTACAGAAGTGGTATCAGAGCTATATCGACTGTAGGACGCAAATCTAGATAGAATTGGTCGACGTTAAGGTTATATTTTCACCCTATCTTGAAAAATTTCACCTCCTCGACTTTCTGTCTCCCCATTTGCACTCTGATCCCTCCTAGTATCTTCTGTTGTGAAAACAAGTTGTATCTCCCTCCCTCTTGCATAATTCTTAGTCACTAACTTCCCCTATGATCAAGAAGAAGGTACTGAAGGTGCTCAAGCAAACCATGCTTCAACAAGCCGTCGCTCGAAGAATTTCAAGAACGAAGATGAAGAGTCTCCACCAAGCTAGAAGTGTCACGTTGAAGACCTCAAGACTACTAACTTAAAGCCATCGGTAGTTTTAGCTTTACGAGTTATAGGAAGCCTACCTAAGTCTCTTTTATCGATAGACATCGATGTTAAGGTATTAATTGCTAGTGTGCTATAATAAGGATGTGTGCCATGTTAGTATGCTCTTGTGTGCTGTTGTATGTTTGTTATTGTGCAATGCTGATTTGGTTCTTTGTAATGATTGTTGATGTGTTGCTGGACCCTTGTCCGCAATGACATCTATTCAGTATATATGTATAGATTGTAGGCTGGGTTTCCCTTCTTGCTGCTTCTCAACCTTGAGTTCTCCCTCTGCAACCATTGCTCCCTGTCTATCCTAACCAACATGGAATCAAGAAGAATCTTGTTAAGAGGGGTAGTTCCAGCCATGCTTCTCCCCATGACAAAAAGAGTGAACAAGAAGGAAGAATCGCCACCAAACAAGCCAGTAAAGCCTAAGAGGATAAAGAAGGAAGATCGTCATGAAGCAAGCTACAGATCGAGAAACTTCAGCAAACTTATACAACCAAGAGTTTCTACATGGACCATTCATAGGAAAGTACACCTCAGGATGCTAACAAAGATCACCACAAGAGGACGACAAATGGAGAAGTTGCATGGTGATCGTTACTCAGAAAAATCATCATAAAAGACTCACTAAAGATCTCCATGATGGTCACAGGAGTTAGAAAGATCTCGAACGAGTGACCCGAAGGTGTGAAGAACAAGACAAGATGAGATTTGCAAAGGAACCTTGCCTCCCCACATTTCTAGCCTCTTTTCTCTTGCTAACCTTTTGCAGAATCTCGGGACGAGATTCCTGTTAAGTGGGGTAGTATTTGTAACACCATAGTTTTCATTATGGCTAGGATTTAAAATTTTATTAAAATTTGATAGAATTAAATAGCGAGTGTGTACAATATTTTCAAAACAAATGATATTTTCTAAATTAATAAATGAATCATAGGTTATAAATATTTGTTTGTTGCATACATGCTGCAATGCATAGTTTTATTTGTGTGAAAAATGAATTTGAGTTTTAAAACTCGAATAGGTTCATCTACAGTTTAACCCTTGTATCTCTCTAGTCTTTATCACTAAATCTCTCCCGATCTTTTCCTTTAAACAAGACCTACCTCTCTCTACAGCTTATGTTCTCTCTTCTCTCTCTAAAATCATGCCAAGATATATATCTCTCTAAAACCATATCTCTCCATCTCTCTACAGCTAATGGTCCTTCTCCCTTTCTCCCTTTAAAATCATGGTAAGTTCAGATCTCTCTCTATCTCTCTATCTAAGTATCTATATCCAACCCCTTTTGGGCCCAAACCCATATCCATGCCAAAATCACTTCCCGCTTTCAAACCCTCTGCCCTTGAGCCCAAAGTCCGATTCAAAACCCGGCCCTATCTCTCTATCTCTCCCTCTTTCTCTCATCTATCACTTTCCCTTTTAAAGCTTAATCTCAATTTCTATCCATGTCGAGTTTTCTCCCAATCTTTACCACCTATTCGAAAATCAACATTTAATATCCTAGTCGAGTCTTTCTTGCTCTTTCATGCTTTGTTCATACAAATCAAAACCAATCCGATCCAAGTCCATGATGAGAAGCTCTCCTATCTCACCCATGATGCCAAGCTGAACCCATACCCTTGCTGAACCATGGGCAGGTTTCCCCATCTTGCTGATGTCGTCGTTGCCGTCAACCGTCGCTACCTCACGCCATCGTGCTCATCTCCAGCCATCACATACACCCAAAGTAAGACATCCTCTCCTCCGTCCCTCTATTCTGGTCGTCCATATTGCGAATCATGTGCCATAGATCGAATCCCCATGGCTTCTTGGTCGAGTTTCCCACGGAACTAGATGCTGCACTCGCGACCCATTTTTCTGTCTCCAGATGGCACAACGTTCCCCGGTAATCTATGTATCATATCGTCGAATCCTTCAACCACCACGTGCCACTTATACCTGCACATATGCCTACATGATTAATCCTCCATATGATCTGTGAACCTAGAGAAAATCAATTCTTCGTAGTCGTTGTTCTGTCTGTCCAGCCTGCAGTACAATCCTGTCTTTCTATCGTGTTCTCCGCTGATCCTAATCTTGGATGATCATGCCCTTTTACCATCATGTGACCCTTATACCTGCACATGATCTTGACAGGTAGATCAACCATGTTATCCATGATTCTTGAGATATAAATTTGTACATGCTTGCTGCCCCTTCCATTTACACATCCACAAAAATCATGTTCTACAGCTGTGTTCCCTGTTGATGCAATGAAGGAATGGTAGAACTCTTGGACCAGAATGTGTATATCTTAGTATCACATGGTCCTGCAAAATGGCTCAGTCATACATGTTATGTTCACTGGCATAATAATCTAGCCATGCCCTCTGACTACGCTGTCCACACAGCTGTGTCATGCTGCCTTGCTTTTGCATACCGTATCAAACCAGCAAGACAATCGATGAGCCTCTCAAGTAGAGTACTCCCATAACCCAGGAAATCAGATGAAATACCAGTTTCTTTTTTCATCATCGTTCTTTCTGTCTAGCAGCTTGTGACAATCAATTCATACACTGCATTCCATGGTGATGCAGAAATCATATCAAAGCACATTTTTGAGTGTGTTCCCATGTTTCCTTCCCTTGGATGCAGAACTACTTCTCCATGTCTCTAAAGAAACAACCAGCACACAAGAAAACTTGTTCAACGTCGCTGTTGTCCATCTTTTCTCCGGTCACTTTACCCTCCAAAAGTTCTAGCTATCAGTACTCCACGCAATGCTCTCACTTCAACATATTCCACAATAAGAGAGCAACCTCATACTAATATCTTTTCATAACTATCGGTCCCTAAGTCCTTGGCATCCTAACGACAACCATCCACTCCCTCTCTAGCTAATCCTATCTTTCCAGCTGCAGCCTTGTTTTCTTTGTTCTTGCGCTTCCGTGTCCGCTGTAACTAGTGTTAGCATACGTTTTTCAAAACATTTTATTTATTGATGATTGGTGTATTGTTCTTAGTTGTATTGTGCTATTCCAGATGATTGTTGTGCACTAAGGAAACGTCTCTGAGCAGTGGAACATCGGGAAACGGGCAAGTATCCTTGAACATCTTGCTATTTTGCACCTTTACCTTTTATACATCTTATCACCTTTTTATTTATGCTTTCTGCATTAGATGTCTAATTTGATTGGGCAATCCTTTTAAGGACAGTTTACTAGACTTGTTTAATCATTCCTTGAAGCCCTTAGAGGTTACCTTGTTGATGGGTAGATTTATGCTTAGCTTGCTCAACATGGGTTAGTTATTAATTAATTCTGACTAATAGAACTTTTCAACTTGTGGTTTGGGTTAATCTTTTACCAACATGGAACCCTAGGCAACTCAAGGCTACTCATGATGGCAAGTGTTGGTCCTGATGATTTATGAAGCTTATGGATATAAGTTTTGATGTGGTTTCTTGGTCTTGCCTGAGTTGAAATCTTTAAGGACCGGTCTGTGGAGCGACCACCCAGGACTTATAGTGCAACCACGATACCTAAAGGGCTCTAGGCTTGGCCAATTAATTAGGTGAAGCTAGTGACAGGTGTGGCTAGACGGCGCTGATGAGGGCCGGGCTTAATACTCGGCAAGGAGTGTGCCAACACCTACTAGTGGATCCTTTGTAAAGGCCTCGTAGTGAACCCTTGCCAGCACATCTCGGAAATGTGTTGTGAAGAGGCTCGCAACCTCTCGCGTGACGGGTATCACTACTCATGGGTAAACTGTACAACCTTTGCAGAGTGTTAACAACTGTTATAACAGCCGTGCTCACGGTCACGAGTGGCCAGGACCCTCACATAGTTAGATGGTTGGTTTGGTGGTTTGGGCTTGGTTCGATGGTTGAGATCATGCTGGTTACGAGATGGCTTGGCCTTAGGTTGTTGTGGGTTGGGAAAGTCCTTTGAAACATAATATTACTAGGTGCTTTAATTAAAATCTGACCAACTAAATTTTGAGCTTTGCAGTCCACCAAATAAAGCCTTCCTTGCTCTAAGCCTGCATGTTATGCATACTTTTCCCTCCACTTGCGGAGTACACACCTCCAGGTGTACTCACCGTTTTCCCTTTCAATCCATGTTGTTCTCTCCCCACTGCTGCTCAGATAGACAGAAGACAGAAGAAGGAGCTACATCGTGAAGACCTAGAGTTCTAGGTTGGCGTGCCCCCTGTCGACGTTCCTGGGGAAGATGGTGCCTACTCCGCTGTGATAGAATAACGAAGTGTAAATCTTTTGTTTTAGACCTTCTGGTCATTTTGTAAAGGTTATAAATGTTGTAATGATATATGTTATGATATTCACTAAAGATGTCACTTTATGCATGAATTTTATCTTGGGCATGCATAAAGGGTGCATTCGGTTTGTCCTTTAAAACCGGGTGTTACAATGTATATCATGAGAAGGATGATACCTATCCTTGTTAACCCACTCCTTAGCCATCCTATCATTCCTCTCCTTCTTGTAGCAAAACTCGCTCACATGACCATCCCTCCCACAATAATCACAATGGAAGCGGACTGGTTTTGGCTTTGGCTGTGGAGCTTCTCTCGGTTTCTCTACCACTTTCTCTCCTGGCTTACCCACAAACACGTTCTCAAGGGTGCTCACAAACTTCATCGGTTTCTGGAAGTTATGTGTTTTGTGGGGGAACACTGGTGGATCTAGAGTGATGTCTAGCTTGTTTCTCAGGTGGTTGGGCTTGGGAGCAAATTTGTTCATGGGTGTAGTTTGTGGTGGAATAGGGATCTCTCCAATTTTCTCTCCTCCCTCACCACTGCTCTCACCAACCTTGTCAGAACTCAACGCCGGACCATCAAACCTCTTAAACTTAGCCATCATCAAACTCAGCTGTGGCTCATGCCCAGACAACCAACTCATCAATTTCCTCAACTCGTCATTTTCATCCTGCAAGCGATCAACATAATGTGCAAGCTCCAAATTCTTAAAAGAATGTAATTCACATGTAGAGCATGATGTTGGAATAGAAACGTTCAAAGCACCTCCAAGGAAACAATCCTATCATGAGGTTCATCTAGTCTAGCATGCAACACAGGACAAGAAGTGCAAGCACCTAGTAAAGCAGATCTAGATTTCAACTCATCAAGCTCAACCCTAAGCAAGTCTAGTTCCTCCAACTTAGAGGCACACTTTTCCTTAAGCACAGTCAAATCAGCCAAGAAAGCATTGTAGTCATCACAATCAGGATCATCAACAACAACAGGAGCAGTCTTAAGGGAATCAATCTCAAGTCTAGCTTCAAGATTCACATATTCTAGCTCAGCTATCTTCTCCCTAGATTCTTCAAGCGAGGCCCTAAGATCTTTTGTAAGCTTCTTAGCCTCTCTAAGCATGCTATCACGGTTGTTAAGCAAAGCAACCAACTCAGCATTCTCCTGGTCCAAGGAAGATAGCTCATCACATACCTCATCCTCAGATTTTGATCCCGAGTCATCCTTCTGGCTCTTCTTGCTGCTGGAGCTGTGGGCCATGCCACAGAAGCCATCCTCTCGTGCAAAGCAACTCAGGCCGCTGAGGTTCTTGGAACCGTGCTTCTTGCTCTTGCGCTTGCCATCGTCGTCGTTGTCGCTGGAACTCGACGAGGTGTAGCAGAAACTGGAGTCGACGTCGATCGCTCCCACCATCGCCCGAGCCTTCTTCTTCTTATCATAGCCGCCGCCCTTCCTCGACCTCCACTCGTCCTTGTCCTTGTACTTGTGCTTGTGCTCACACCTCGAGCGGTGCTTATTCTCGATCCTTGGGTGGTGCTTGTACTCGTTCTTGGGCTCGATCTCCTGCGGACACTCAGCAATGAAGTGTCCCTACTTGCCACATCTGTACCACGTACGTGTGGTCCTCCTCATGTTCACGCGGTTCTCGTGCAGCCTCTCGAACTTCTGGGTCAGCAGGGCCAACCTGTCCTCTCCAAGCTCGTCGAACTCCTCATCTGGCAGGGCACTATTGGGGTTTGTTACCGCCGGCAAGTAAATTTATAAGAACGTGTGTACGGATCCGCACGGTTGCACAAGAGACACTCGAGATTATACTGGTTCGGGCCTCCGGAGAGTAATAGCCTACGTCCAGTCTGAGAGGGGGTGTTCTTTATGCTCAGGAGTTTGCAGTAGGGGATACAAACAAGTCGGGAGAGGGTTTCGAGCCCAAGTCCCTGGCGTGTAGGTGGTTCTTGTAGCAGGATTCTATGTACATGAGTATGAGTGTGTCTGTGTTGATGTATCAGATGAGATGTCGATACTAAGTGTGTGTGGGGGTGGAAACGAATGTGTCTTGCAAGTGTCCCTCTCTTCCACTTTTATAGTCTATCAGGCGGTTACATCGAGGGTGTAAGCTAGTATACAACATAGGACGTCCTCCTCCGCGTCGGGCTATCAGGCGGAGCGGCAAAGAACTGTTATGGTGCCTCAGGTTATAGCGTAGGTCTTCCTTGAGTCGTGCGTCCCAAGCAGTTGTTCCTGGGGCTTCCCGCACCCTTCTCTGAGAAGTTAGTCGGGTACGAGAAGTAGGATCCATATCCTACCCTTGTCAGTAGAACAGGAGCTTGTCTTTTCCAGTTACTGTGGAGGTGGAGTGGTCTATGCCACGGCGTTCGAGGGATAGGGAGCGGTGTGCAGTGTGCCATTCGTGGCACTGCATTTCCCGTGACATCCGTAGTACGACGCGTACTACCCCATTTGTGGAGGAGCAGGCGGATCCGCCCTCTGACACCAAATCGACTTGGTCAGGGCGGATCGGCGTGGGGAGGCCAGCACGTGGCAAGTCGCGGGCTAACGCACCCTGATATCACGGGATATCGACGGGGCCCGTGTATGTTGATGGTTGTTAAGTGCTACTTTTACAACGTCAATACCTGCATAAAATAAATGTTAAAGGATCATCAACACTAGAGTAGCACTTGACACTAATGATTTCCACAAGTGTTGGTGTTTCTAGCTTTTGTTGCAGGATGCACCGAAATGCGTGCCAAAAGGTACAATTGAGAGCAAGTGATCCAATGGCTATTAAAGGACATCATCATAAATAACCTCAAATGCCAATTTGGACTCCACCATTGCGACGGGCTCGTCGAGACGATCAAAATAGACATATTATATGCCTACATCGGATTTCGTATGCACAAGATACACAAAGGACAAAATACTGACATCACAAGTGGGACCCACCGCCCTTCCTCGTACCGCAGACATGCAGACGCAGCCACGTAGCGGCCCAGCAGTGGCCAGCCGCCTTTGCCACGGGCCGACGCAGGCAGCAGCGCCAGGCAGGCGTGCGGCATGCACGCGAAGCCTAGGACACCTGGTGTGCGCTGGTTGGCTTCGGCTCGCTGCTGGGGATCGCGGACGTGGGCGCGCAGGCAGATTGGCAGGGTGATGTGGCAGCTGGTGATTGGCTCGGCGGCTGTCCCATGGATCGCTGACGCGAGCACCGATGCATGCGCGCGGTTCGGCCGCCTGGCCGGACACGCGGCGGCACAGGACAGGCTCGGGGAAAGGCGGTGGCACGGGTTGCAGCCGGTTCACCGGCTGGCCTGCGGTTCACCCCCCTTGTTCGCCCGGTTTGCCCTCTGTACTGCTGGTTTTGCCCTCTTTTACACCGGTTTAGGCACTGGATACTCCGGTTCTTCCCGGTTCTCGCCCCAGGAGACCGGTTCTCCGCAGGACACGTGTCACCACGCGATTGAGGGCGCCCAGCACTGCTGCACAAGCCTCCTACCTCCCTTGGCCAATAAATATGGGGAGAGGGGGCTATAATAGAGGCATCCCATTGTCCTCCTCCTCTTTAGAAACACTTGTTTCCTCTCTCATGTGATCTCTCATGGATCAAATGAGTTGATCCATGTAGGTGAGAGTAGGTGCTAGGTAGAGTGTGGTGTTGGTGAGGGTGTCATGTTCTTCAATTAGAGCAAAGTGAGTATTCTTGTATTTTCCAATTAGACTAAAGTGTTATTCATGCATGAGTGATATGTTCTTGAGTTCTTCGTTCGTTCATCATTTAGAGGCTCGTGTTCTTCATGAACGTGCTTCCTCGATCTAGTTGACGAACAAGTTACTCACGCTTTTGTGTTTGTTCATAAGTTAGAGGCTCGTGTTCTTCACGAACACGACCCTTTGATCTTTTGTTACAAGTGCATAAGTTTGCATTTCGTTTATCTGAATTATCCCGTTAGATCTTGTTGGCGTACATTAATACGCTGGCATTCGTTCTTCCTATCATCTGTGTGATCCTGTGGTAAGTGAGATTAGCTCGAAGCTCGCGGGTTCGTCGCTCCGTCTTTGTACGGAGTGCTATAGTGTTGTTACGGGCCGGCAGACGTAACCGTGCTATAGTAGTAATTGGTGGTGTAGACATGGTGTCTAGACTACGGGTTACCCTTCAAATGCCCTGTATCCCACGGTTTGTCTTGGGGTAGGCCGCGGTAGTGACAGCCGTTGGACCCTCTGAAATCCCCCACGTTCGGATACAGCGTGTAGGCAACCATTTGCCGTGAACCAACTATTATAGCCAGGAGGGGCCGGTGTCTGAAGCGAGCATAATTGCCTGCTCTTCTCCTCTGGGACCAGTATTCATAGGAAGTGCCTCATCATCTCTTAACCTTAGCTAGGGGCTTGGTGTCCTTGTACCGTTCGTCTAGGATAGAAGGTAGTGCACACCGTTCCTTGGATTCGATACCCTTGGGAATACTCCTGAGGTAAAGTGCTACAGCGGTATTTCCGTGCACTTGCAGAATCTTTCGTACCCGTCGGTATACCCAGGTGGATCTTACGCTCCCGCTAGGTGTACAACTAGTGGTGAGGTTAAGAAATACCAACAAGCATTTCTGGCGCTGTTGCCGGGGAACGGTTGCTGTATCTATCTTCGAACCTAGTGGTCCTCGTATCTTTTGTTTTTCCTTTTTCTTCTACCTTCACCCCCGTTACCCATCAGATATCCTTTTTGTTTCTTTTCTTCTACCTTTACCCCCGTTACCCTTTGAGATGCCTTCCTTTCAAAGCTTCTCTACCTCAAGGGGTGAGTTCGAAGAGTCATCATCATCTTCATCATCCGGCTATGAACTTCCCCCTGGCTTTTTAGCCATGGTTCAGGATCGACCATTCTTTTGAGCAATCAATGAAGACCCCTACCTCCATTTGGAGGAATTTGAGGAACTGTGCTCTAGTTTGGCTATGCCAGGCATGACATAGGACACCGTGAGGTGGAAGTTGTTTCCTTTCTCCCTCATAGGAGAGGCGGAACAATGGTACGCCCACACTATAGAAAGTGTGAACGCTGATTGGGGAGAACTCCGAGATAACTTTTGCCACTCGTTCTCTCTCATGCAAAGGATGGAGGAATGGTATACTCGTGTAGCTTCTCTTCCAATAAGTATCCTCGATTTTGAGAAATTAGAGGAGTCCCTAGGAGCGGCATGGGCTAGGTTCCTACACCTTTTGGTGTCGACACCTGGTGCGTCTTTACCCATCGATGTGTCATTGTACATCTTTTGTATGGGTCTAGACATGGATTCTGCCCTCGATCTAGACGTTATTGCTGGAGGTTTGTTTGTGGAAAAAACTCCAAGGGAAGGAAGAGAGATCTTAGATTCCCTCTTAGAAAACTCTTCTGTCCCTATTGATCACAACAAACCCAACCAAGAATTCGAGTCGAGCCATGAGGGTCCCTCAACATCCAAGTCAGAGTCTTCATCTTTCGAATCTCAAGACTTGTCTGTTGAGCCCTCTCCTGACCCCCAAACGCCAAAGGAAGAAGAAATTCAACCATTGGTGTTCACTCGCAAATTCGAGGATGACCCATCTGAAAATCTTTTAGATACCTCAAATTCTTCTGATGCCCAATCAGGGGAGGAACCTTATTCTATCCACACCGATCATTCTAGAAATCTTTTGACAGAATCTTCCCTTAGGCCTGCGGTGCCTCCTCTACCTCCTGATCCTCCTGACAAAGCATATCCTGAGGAGGACATGAGGGAGGAATGGTCAGGGGGAGTGACACGATCTTCCGAGGCAGCTTGGAATAGTTCACCTTCTCTGGTTGTTTATTGCTCTAGTAGAGGCACAGTCGTAGAGTCCCATCGTAACCCCATCAGGGAGGTTAACATTTTGCCATGGCACTTAGTGAAAACTCTTTTGGGCAAAGTTCCGCCAGCACCATCCGACATGCTTATCAAGACTTGTCCCTTTGGACATGTTCTTGAATGTCGGGGGATCGCAAGTGACGTGTCGCTGATCATAGACGAGATCGAGGTTAGCTTAGACTCTCACATCTCTGATGTCCTTGATCTCGATCTTCTCCTAGGCTCCCCTTTACCGCAGTTCTGTGATACATCCTTAGGGAGCCTAGATGGTAAGCTTAGGGAAGCTGTTTCCACCACTACTACCCCTTGTCTGGGATATCCTATGGCGAAGCCTCTTCCCCAGCAAAACCCGCTCGAGAAGATGACGTGTACATCTCCATTCGTGTCATCCAAGCTTGTTCTCATTGAGGGTGTAGAATTTTCTACTCCTCATGAGTGTGACTTGGGAGACTCTCTTCACCTTTGTGAAGGCGAACGATCGTCACCATTCTCGACCGAGTTTCAGCCTCTTCCCGCTGGCCCGTATCATGTTGCTTTCGATCATGGTCAAGAGTCAACATCGAGCCTCCACGATGCATCTCTTCAGATAGAGAACTCATGGGCCATGGAATCTTGTGAGGCACCGACTCTGGAATTCATGGGCAAAGGTTCCGCATATAAGCATGGTAGTTTCATTCTTGATACACCACATGAACCATGCTTGCATCATGCCTATCTAGAGCCGGCCATGCTTAGTGAGCTGAGCATGCTCGAGGGCTGCAATCACCTTATGGTCCTCTTTTGTAGAATGTTTAGAAGGTTGATTGTGGATGTATATGTCTATCATAAGCATATCAGATTTTGTGTGTGCATTGTGGCACTGACCTTGCAGCTAAAGCTTCGCCGATACATCAAGATTGGTGGTGAGACGGGAATGACACCACCAACAATAGCTGCAAGATGAAGTTCCCATGGTCGAGCTTATGACCTTAAATAAACAAAGCACTGCCAGGAGATAGCCTGGATTAGCTTAGGTTTCATTTCCCTTTCGAATAAAAGCAAGAACATGTTTTTAGGATAAATTGTCCTTCGGGTATTTTTGGTCACTAAGCTTGCAGGTGGAGATTGAAAAGAAAGATGGACAGGTGATGCCTACGAACATGTGAGCCACATCAGCTGCAACACCTAGATAAGCTTTGGTGAGGGAACATTTACAAAAGGTAGCTTGATCACCACACACTTGAGTTTTGTTGCCTAGCAATGTAAACTTCAAGTGTGGAGGAGGTATGTGAGCATCCTGAGTAAAGTTCCTCCTCTACCAAATCTTATCCTGGTGTGATGATGTTAGCTCTTGCATCTTGCCCACTAGCTAGGTAAGTCCTGCTTTTGACATTAAACAAAGCCCTTCCAGGAGGTTCCCGAGGTTCACCGTCTTATGCTCATGCTTATGTCCCTTATTGATGATAGCTTGATCATGCTTTTGTGCTTCCTTTATCTTCATTCATGTGCTCTGGTTTGAATGTGTGAGCAATTGCATACATTCATAGACTGTTTTAAATTAAGCATGGTGCTTAGGTTCAAATTGTCTTCTTCAGTCAAAACAAGACATGGTGTCGAGTTTTGACTGATGAACCTTAGAGTTATATTTTAATAGATCTTGGTTGTATATATGCTGACTAACCCCTGCATAAAATTGTCAAATTTGAATGGGGAAGTCATTGAGCTAAAATGGGAAGGTAAGTTGAGGTGACAGATTCATGTTGCACAACATTCAAAGGTGGTACATATGGCCTCTCAAAGGTCCAAGGTAAGTATATTCCCCTTCGTGTATGAAATGTAATATTGGTCTAACCCTTTCGAGTAAATGACACAGTGACAATAAAATAAAATAAAAACCAAAAATATTTGCTTTTGAATAAAGGCTCTATGGTTCTCGAACCAGTAGAGTCCATCTTTTGTTTCCACTTTTGCTTGAAGAACAACACCAGTACAAGCACCAGTGTGGGGGAGCTCTCTCAAGCTCATCATCGACATATCCACTTGAGAACTCCCACACAAAGGGCTGCACGGCATCGACTACGCCTTCATGACAAGAGCAAGGTAAACCGGAGTGAGCCGGCTGCCTTTTGGCTAGCCGAATCACCACTGGTCTCCCTTGTTCCTCATATCCTTCAGGAGCAATGGTACGTGCACCCTTCATCTCACTCTCTACCTATGAGTTTGAATGATCCTCAATTCTTATCCAATAAATCAAACTCAAATATCGGTGTTTTGTTTGCTCTACATGATTCCTGTGGTTGGCTTGCATATGTTTTATTCCTTACTTATTATCTTGATGCTTGTGAACAAATATCATTAGGGAACTCATGCTTATTTAAGTAGTTGGCGTTTGTGATATGGTTTGATGATATGATCTTCGCTCTTTATGTTTGAGTGCTTAGGAATTTTATTTGAAAAATCATAAAACCCTTTGCAAAGCTCCTCTTTGATATGCCACAGTCCCACCAAAGCCATATGATGTTCATAGTTGAAAACCTTATACTCATATGCTGCTTGTCATTACATTGAGCTTTGTCAAATTCTATGACCCTTGCGAGAAGTCTTTTTATATTTTCATGATCAAGATTCGTGTGCACACCACCATTTCCCCTTGCTATGCTTTTACACTGGAAGTTAGCACTGTATCATTTATCCATTCCGTGAAAATAAGGCTCCATATGTGTTGATCTCTCCCTCCTAGTTTTTGTTACACAAGAGACATGGCTGTCGGAAAAAAATATGGGCACATGAAGGTCCAGGTATTGAAAAAAAAAGAAAAAAAAAGAGTTGGACACATGAAGGTCCACAAAAAAAATATAAGAGACAGCCATGTTCTCAAAAGATTTTTATACAAGAGAGAGAATCATGCAAAAAGGAGTTCCATAACTTAGATGGTGATAACTAGTATCCATTCCGGAGCTAGTGCCCACCTCACCATCAACCAACATTCATCATATATGTATGGTAATATCTAGCACCCACTCTGGGCCTAGTATCCACCGTACCATACTTGTCATGCCCATACACGTGCACATCTTGATCTGATTGTATGAATTGCTTTTCTCTTGGATCCAGTCTTTTACTTTGCAATATATGTGATACAAGTATGCCTTATCATTCATACCTACCCTGAGCTCCACATAAGCTATCATTAGAAGTAGGATGAATAAAGGCAGTTTAATGCCTTGGTGAGGACATATATACACTGAGCGATCCGAGAGAATCAAATGAGGAGTAAAGCAAGGTTTGTTTTTGAAAACTTGTTGCAAAACCCCAAGTTACTTAACAGGATGAGCAGGAGTGATTTGATTCATAACCGTTCCATTCCTCAACTACCCGAGATAGCATGATAGACACTTCATAAGTTCACAAGTACAAGGTATGGTTTGGAATATCTCTTATGCTCGCTTCATACCTTTGGACATCATGTCTCACCTTGACCAGACTCCCTTCACTCAGGACGAGCAAAGGTCAAGTGTGAGGGAGTTGTTGACACCGTCAATACCTGCATAAAATAAATGTAAAAGGATCATCAACACTAGAACAGTGCCTGATACTAATGATTTCCACAAGTGTTGGTGTTTCTAGCTTTTGTTGCAGGATGCACCGAAATGCATGCCAAAAGGTACAATTGAGAGCAAGTGATCCAATGGCTATTAAAGGACGTCATCATAAACAACCTCAAATGCCAATTTGGACTCCACTATTGCGACGGGCTCGTTGAGACGATCGAAATGGACATATTATATTCCTACATCGGAGTTCGTATGCACAAGATACACAAAGGACAAAATGCTGACGTCACAAGTGGGACCCACCGCCCTTCCTCGTACCGCAGACGTGTAGACGGAGCCACGTGGCGGCCCAGCAGTGGCCAGCCGCCTCTGCCACGGGCCGACGCAGGCAGCAGCGCCAGGTGGGCGCGCGGCATGCACGCGAAGCCCAGGACACCTGGCGGCCGCTGGTTGGCTTCGGCTCGCTGCTGGGGATCGCGGACGTGGGCGCGCAGGCGGATTGGCAGGGTGATGTGGCAGCTTGTGATTGGCACGGCGGCTATCCCATGGATCGCTGACGTGAGCACCGACGCATGCGCGTGGGAAGACGCGGCGTGCGCGCGGTTCGGTCGCCTGGCCGGACATGCAGCGGCACAGGACAGGCTCGGGGGAAGGCGGTGGCGTGGGTTGCGGCCGGTTCGCCAGCTGGCCCGCGGTTCACCTCCCTAGTTCGCCCGGTTTGCCCTCTTTTAAACTGGTTTAGGCACAGGATACTCCGGTTCTTCCCGGTTCTCACCCCAGGAGACCGGTTCTGCGCAGGACATGTGTCACCACACAATTGAGGGCGCCCAGCACTACTGCACAAGCCTCCTACCTCCCTTGGACTATAAATGTGAGGAGAGGGGGCTAGAATAGAGGCATCCCATTCTCCTCCTCCTCTTTAGAAACACTTGTTTCCTCTCTCATGGATCAAATAAGTTGATCCATGTAGGTGAGAGTAGGTGCTAGGTAGAGTGTGGTGTTGGTGAGGGTGTCATGTTCTTCAATTAGAGCAAAGTGAGTATTCTTGTATTTTCCAACTAGACTAAAGTGTTATTCATGCATGAGTGATATGTTCTTGAGTTCTTCGTTCGTTCATCATTTAGAGGCTCGTGTTCTTCATGAACGCGCTTCCTCAATCTAGTTGATGAACAAGTTACTCATGCTTTTGCGTTTGTTCATAAGTTAGAGGCTCGTGTTCTTCACGAACACGACCCTTTGATCTTTTGTTACAAGTGCATAAGTTTGCATTTCGTTTGTGTGAATTATCCCGTTAGATCTTGTTGGAGTACATTAATACGCTGGCATTCGTTCTTCCTATCATCTGTGTGATCCTGTGGTAAGTGAGATTACCTCGAAGCTCGCAGGTACGTCGCTCCGTCTTTGTACGGAGTGCTATAGTGTTGTTACGGGCCGGCAGACGCAACCGTGCTATAGTAGTAATCGGTGGTGTAGACGTGGTGTCTAGACTACAGGTTATCCTTCGAATGCCCTGTATCCCACGGTTTGTCTTGGGGTAGGCCGCGGTAGTGACAGCTGTTGGACCCTCTAAAATCCCCCACGTTCGGATACAGCGTGTAGGCAACCATTTGCCGTGAACCAACTGTTATAGCCAGGAGGGGCCGGTGTCCGAAGCGAGCATAATTGCCTGCTCTTCTCCTCTGGGATCAGTATTCATAGGAAGTGCCTCATCATCTCTCAACCTTAGCTAGGGGCTTGGTGTCCTTGGACCGTTCGTCTAGGATAGAAGGTAGTGCACACCGTTCCTTGGATTCGATACCCTTGGGAATACTCCTGAGGTGAAGTGCTACAGCGGTATTTCCGTGCGCTTGCGGAATCTTTCGTACCCGTTGGTATACCCAGGTGGATCTTACGCTCCCGCTAGGTGTTCAACTAGTGGTTAGGTTAAGAAATACCAACAGTGTACCCGCGGCCTTGACGGTCAAGTCTTGAACTGGTTGGAGGGGGAAAACTACTCGTGCGAGTAGGTGGTCTATGCCGCGCCTCCCGATGCTTAGGGCGTAGCGTGTACTGTGCTGTTCTTTGCTTAGCGCTTCTCACGCTGTTCGCGGTACGATAGCCACTGTGCCGTTCGTGGCAGGTTTTGACGGATCCGCCTCCTGGCACCGAATCAGCTAGGCCCGTGTGGGACACTACGGTGGAGCGGACGCATGGCGATGCGCGGGGGGGGCGTGCGTGGAGATTCCGGGATCTCGATCAGGAGGGACCCACGCGCCCTTTACCTTCTGCATGAAGCCCGTGCAGATCAGCAACGGAAAGTACTCGTGCGAACAAGTAGTCAGAGACGGGGAGCGGAAACTACTCATCCGAGCGAGTAGTCGGAGGCGGCGGTGGAGCCCCGTTGTATGGGCTGTCATGTACTCAGAGGAGAAGGCGCCGGTGGCCGTGGGCTGTCCGCCTTCCGGCCCATGACGGGAACAGGTCATACGGGCTCTCGGGTACTCGGGGGCCTAATACTCGTTGTATTAGCCGTCAAAGTACACCGTACGTGGGTTCGTACCGCGTTTTTTAGAGGTCCTGGTGGGCCCTAGTCCATGGCCTCGTCAGTAGCCCCCGAGCCTGGTGAGGGAGTCAAGGACTCGCTCCCAGGCTCAATTGCCATGGAGATGAAGAAGCCAGTCGTGTTTTCTGCGGCGGGGACGCGCGAGCGGACCCGCGGGTAGTAGCCCCCGAGCCCATGGACAAGTCGGAGACTTGTGCGTGGGGTTAAATGTTGAAATCTTGAATTTGGGGAAGTTTGCTGCTTGCTGCGCAACACGCGCCATGGGATGAATGGCGGAGATCCCGCGCCGGTTGCGAGATTTGTGGGCCCTGCTCTAGATGACGTGGCGGCACAGTCGTGGGCGGTTGACAGTAGTGGGCACGTCTTTTGAGGGGCGACCCTTCGGCGAGTGGAGGACGTGACCCGAGGTGGTCCGGGCATTAACTGCTAGGGGGGCAATCATTTCTCCCCTTTTATACCACGGCCGCCGGCTAAAATCCTTCCCCTTCCTCTTTCTTGTGGACTTCGCCGCCATCGCCACTGCCTTTGCCTCTGCACCCGCCTTGCGCAAGCCACCGAGCCCTCGTCGCCTCCAACCGCAAACTAGCTCTGTGCACCACCGCCACTACAGCCACCGCTGTGTCGAACTGGGCATCCTCGATGGCGAGCTAGTGCAACCTCGATCGCCTCACCGCCGACGGCATGCTGCCGCCGCTGACCGGAGCGGAGGAGTAGAATGTTCCCGGAGCCGAGAGCAGCCCCAGGCCCCCGAAGGGATACGTGGTCTCGTTCGTGATTTTCCACGAGCGCGGGTTCTACGTTCCGGTGGGGCGGTTCATCTGCGCTGTCCTCGAGGAGTACGAGCTCGAGCTCCACAACTTGAACCCGAACGGCGTCCAGCAGATGGCGACATTTGGAGCTCTATGCGAAGGGTATCTGGGACAGGGAGCCTACTGGGACCTGTTCTGATACTTCTACAAGTTCGTCTGCCTGTAGAACGAGGGCACCGCGGCGCTGATTGGGTGGGCCGGACTTCGCGGAAAACAGGGGAGGATGGATGAATACATTCCTACCTCCCTGACAAGCTCTAACAGCGGGTGGCACCGGGATTGGTTCCACCTCAAGAATGATCTCGAAAACCCACTGCCCGAGTTCACCAACCGCTGGCATGACCGGGCGCCGGCGAAGTGGAAGTACGGGCCAGAGAAGAAGGATCAACCCCGGTTCCTCAACGACGCCCTTGACGGCCTCAAGATATTCTGCAACAATGGGGTGGACTTCATCATCGTGATTGGCGGCTACCACGCAAGAGGGGTCGTCCCGCTCCGTCGTCGCGTCCTGTGCCTTTCTCAGATGACGGACGATCGGGCTCCCTTCGTGGGGACGGTGACGGCCGACCCCCTGCCCTCGATGGACGAGGTCCAGCACCGGGTGTCCCAAGCCACTGGGGTTACTCATCTGTTCTGGCCGCCGCCGAACACGCTGCCGATGCTTCCTTCTCCGACCACCGCGGCCCTGGTACACCTCTCCCGATTTCTTTTCGATTTGTTTTCTGTGACTATGGGTGATGACTTTCTTGTGTCTGCCTAGATGGCGTCTGTGCGCATCCTCACCTTGCGTCCTCCGCTGGAAGAGGATCGGGCGCTCACTCGGGAGATCACCGCGCAGCAGAAGCGGCGGGGGGAGCGCAGGAGGGCCCATCAGCAAAAGGAGATCGACAAGCGGTCGAGGAACGACGGCCGGGCTTCGCACCGGCGTGCCGAAGAGGCCAACGTCTCCGAGAACGAGGACCCCTCATCGCCGCCGCCAAACACGGACGAGGCCGAGTCCGAGTTCGAATGGACTGATGACGAGGCGATGGCGACGTCGCAGCCACACGGCGGGTTGGTGCCTGCCTCGACCACAGCTGGTGCCGGCTCGAGCCAACAGGCGCCGTCCCCGTCCTCCCGAGCTGATCGGCCCGGGACGAGCGGCCGCACCTCTCAGCGGAGCCGCCGCGAGGAGAGTAGAAGCTCTCCGCGGCATAGCGACCCCACTCACCACACGTCCAGGCGCGACACCTCGCACCACCATTCATCTCGCCAGAGGTCACATTCGCCCTCGGCACGCTCGTCACGGGAGCGACGGAGTGCGCCGGGGGTTTCTTCTCCGCTTGCGGCCCAGAGCGGGGGACTGGCCCCGACCCAGCGGCGTCTTCCGTCGATTGTGGTTGCCGGGGGCGGAGCGATGCCTTCTTCGACCTCTGCTCCGTCTACGGGGAGCAAAAGGGCGGCGTCCCCCCTCAACCCGACTTTCAGCTCCAAGCGGCCCCGCCTCATCGCAGAGAGGTAAGCTCCGAGTTGCAATCTTTTGACCATCCCTCCGTATTCATGGGAAGCACGCTTTTTGCCAGTCGTCGTTGTGACATTCTTCTTGTGTCAAGGCGCGTGACCGCCGTACCCTGAGGCCGGTGCCAGTGAAGTCTTTGCGCCGCCCGGCCTAGGTGGTCGGGGATACGCCGCCGTCAGGCGGTCCGCCGCCCTCCCTACAGTCGGGGGCAGCGGTTCAAGAGACAGGAGGGTCCGGGACCCAGGAGATGACAGTCCCACTGCGGGGAGTTGGGAGCCCAGCTCACAGCGACCTGTCGATGGGCATGATGGGTTTGGGGGGTGAGGCCCCCACAGAAGAAGCGCTCTTGGCTCACACGGCCGAGTTAGCAAGGTGCCTGTCTGGCCTCCCAGAGCAAACTCCAGAAGACCCTACTCCTGAGGCGCAGGCGGGCAGCGCCGAACAGCCGGCCCCCGAGTCATTGATGGGGGCGGGAGATGACGCTGCAAACGTTGAGCGGCCAGCCCCCGAGTCGTTCGAGGGGACGGGCGATGCCGCGGCGGGCTCGAGACCTCAGCCCTCAAGTTGCTAACGGGAACGGGGAGCACTGCAGCGGAGGTGGAGACGGCCAGCCTTGACTCCGAGGAGGCCCCTGCTGCGACGGTCGTTGCGGTGACCGAGGAGGCCGTCCCGATCTCGTCGGCCGCCATGTCTGACGCCGCTCCCCAACCGAGCCCCACAGAAGTGGTTGTCATCCCGGAGTCGCCTTCCCTGGTCGCCTCTCCCCTCACGGTGGCGGACGAGCAGATGCCACCTCCGACCTCGGAGGTCAGAGAGAGCTCGAGGGGGTCAGGGCTAACCACGTCGATGGTGGAGGAGGAGACGGAGGCTTCGCTGCTCTGGCTGGTGCCTGTCTTGCAAGTTCAGGCCTTCGTCGACTTGGATGTTGACCGTGACGCGGAGCTCCTGGCCCGTCGCAACTTGGAGCGAGGCCTGCACCTGAGCGAACAGGTGCTGCGTCAGTTGGAGCGGGCGATTAGGGAGCTGGTCCTACCCTCCTCGAGGGTGAGTCATAATCCTCTTTTTCCACCTCTTCAATTTCCATGCTTGTTTCCTCGTTGCCCTTGACCGTGAAGTTTACGTGTGGTCCAGGAGCTTGTCGGCCGCTGTGACGACAAGTCACCAGCCCTCGAGGCACTTCGCACGAAGAAGACCCAACTAGAGGTGCAGCTGGCCACAACCTATCTAGCGGTGGCGGCCAGCGAGGTTGACCGGGCAGCTGAGCCTGCGAACCTCGAGGCGAGGGCGAAGGCTGCTGAGGACCGCGTGGCCGCGGCGCAGGCGGAGAAAACCGCCCTGGAGGAGAAACTTGTCGCGGCAGAGCAGGCAGCGACGGAGCTACGCTCCAACACCGAGACCGCTGCTTGCGCCGCCCGCCAAGAGAAGACGGAACTCGAAGCCAGGGCGGGCCGGGCCGAGTCCGACCTCCAGATGGCCCGCGAGAGGGTGACCGTGCTTGAGGCCCAGGTTGGCAGCATCAGCACCGAGAAGGGCCGACTCGAAGAAGTTGCCCAGAAGCGTGAGGAGGAGATCATCGGTGAGTACCTCACAACCTGTTGCCCTCGCTTTTTGCTTGTGTGTGGTCACTTGATTCGTGACGTTATCTCGTTTTCGGAGTGGACAGCTCTCCGCGTGGCCCGCACCGACTTGGAAAAGAAGGTTGCGGATCAGGAGAGCGTCGCAGCCACCCGCCTTGTCGAGAATGAGAAACTGACAGAGCTCGCTCGCGAGTCTGCCGAGAGGCTCAAAAGTAACAGCCGTGTCCCCTTCATGCTTTGCCTTCTTTGAACCAAGATGTCTTTTGCTAACATTGGTTCCCTTTTTTCTTCAGAGGTCGTGGCAGAACTCGAGGAGGAATGGAAGCTGCACGAGGTGACCCAGACCAACCTCACGCGGGTGCAGACGATTTGTGACAGGATGGCGATGGTCATCACCAAGGCGATGGACGACCTTAGGGTTCCCTCCGGCCTCAACATGAAGGATCGTCTAGAACTCGCTACCGCGACAGCTCATCGGCAGTCAATGGATGTGGCTCGCGACATCATCCGCAAGGTGGTGGCCATCTTCTTGTCGCATTATCCGAAAATGGACAGGGAGCTGCTGGGCCAAGGATGGTGTCCGGGTTACGACAACGACGAGTACGGCCGCATCGAGGAAGGCGCTGTTGACTTCGCCCAGATTATGATGAAGCATGCCCTCCACGACCTGGGCCTGTGAGGAAGGAAAAACAGAGTCGCCTAGTTGAGGCTTTTGGTTATGCCGGTGATGACTTGTAATAAACTTATGGATCGAGCCCTTGTGGCAAACTCGTGGGTCAAGTACCCATTTTTATTTCAAGTTAAGCATTTCGTTTATTTGTTCGTTGGCCTTTTCCGGAGTAGTTAGGGGACTTCGCGAACCCAAGCAGTGTAGCTTAAGACCTTGCTGGCGGTGTCTTGCTCTGTAGCCGCGGGGGCGTAGGAACCTGGCGACTCCACTGGGCTTAGCCTTGAAGCGGTACTACTTGGGTGGACAGCCCCCGAGTACTTTAAGAGGGATAGGTGTATGCGTGTTTTTGCAAACAAGAAAACTCCCCGGAGTTCATAGCTTAGACGGTTATCTGACAACCTTTCGAGGGGACGAGTGAATGACCACTTGAGGTCGCAAACTTTGCTCTTGGGACTTTGCACTGTAGCCGCGGGGGTGTAAGTACTCGGGGCCCGGACGAGCGCAGGTTTGTAACCGCTAGAGCCGTCGTTCATCTCCCTCTAAGGGGTGCAGGCGTACCGCAATGATCATACGAGAAACCATAGACGGTTTTTGATCAAAAAAAGATTTTGAAACGTGCGAGGGAGAGGTGCCGTGGCCCCGGGTAGCCCACGAGCCCATGGACAAGTCGGAGACTTGCCCATGGGATGAGACGTTTTACTCGAGTAAAAAACGCAAGCTTGAGGATGATATCATCTCACGAAAAAAGAAAGACTCAGAGCTCTTGCATTATCATAAGATGAAAAAAAGGAAAAACTTAAGGGTAAAAATGGCGTAGCTGCTCTATGTTCCAAGCGTTGGAGATGACCCTGCCGTCCTCGTCCTTGAGCTTGAAAGTTCCCGGACGGAGTACTTGGTCGACGATGAACGGACCCTCCCATGGCGGTGAGAGCTTGTGTCGCCCCTTGTTGCTTTGAACTCGTCGGAGGACAAGGTTGCCGACTTGGAACTCGCGTTCCTGTATATTTCGCTCATGGTAGCGACGCAGAGCCTGCTAATATTGTGCCGAGTGAGGAGAGCGACGCTGTGCGCCTCGTCCAACTGGTCGATGGTGTTTTCGAGGGTGACCTGGTTGCCTTCTTCGGTGTAGGCTTGAACCCGTGGGCTGCCATAGTCGATGTCCGTCGGGAGGATTGCCTCCGACCCGTGGACCAGGAAGAAAGGCGTGCAGCTGGTAGCCCGACTAGGCGTGGTGCGTAGGCTCCATAGGACGGACGGGAGCTCCGCGGCCCACGTAGCCTGAAACTTCTCGAGGCGCTTGAAGATTCGCGGCTTCAGACCTTGCAATATCATGCCGTTGGCCCTCTCCACTTGCCCATTGGTCCTCGGGTGGTTGACAGCAGCCCAGTCCACGCGAATGTTGTTGTCGTCGCAGAACTTGAGGAATTTCTTGACGGTGAACTGGGTACCATTATCGGTGATGATAGAGTTTGGAATCCCGAAGCGATAGATGATATCGGTGAAGAACGCAACGGTCTCCTGGGAGCGGACATTAGTTATGGGCTTGGCCTCGATCCACTTTGAAAACATGTCGATGGCTACGAGCACGTGGGTGTAGCCCCCAGTTGCTTTTCTTAGTGGTCCGACCATGTCTAATCCCCAGACCGCGAAAGGCCAGGTGATAGGAATGGTTTGTAGCGCTTGCGCTGGGAGATGAGTTTGTCGTTCGTAGAATTGACAACCTTCGCAGCTGCGCACGATCCGAGTTCCGTCGGCGACTGCGGTTGGCTAGTAAAACCCCTGTCAGAAAGCCTTCCCGACAATGGTCTTCGGGCCGGCATGATGTCCGCACGTGCCTACATGAATTTCTTGCAGCAGCTCCTTGCCTTGGTCAGCCAGAATGCAACGCATGAGTATGCCCTCAGCACCCTTTCGTCGGAGCTCGCCGTCGACGAGTTTGTATGACTTGGCGATGCGAGCGATCCGTCGAGCCGTCTCCTTGTCGGGTGGTAATTTTCCTTCCACCATCCACTCAAGGATCGGGATCCTCCAGTCTGGGTCCTTAAGGTTGGGCTCCCGCACCTCATCAATCTCCATGACCTCTTGTGTCGACGGCTCCAGTGGCTTGTCCTCCTCGAAACGGACGGACGACTCGTACTGGTCGCTGGCGAAGACCCCGTGTGGTACGGGTTTTCGATTCGATGCTGCTTTCGCGAGAGTATCTGCGGCTTGTTGTACTCATGCAGCACATGATTGAGTTCGAGCCCATGGAACTTGTCTTCCAGCTCGCGCACCACCTGGCAGTACACGGCCATTTTGGGGCTTAGACAATTCTTCTCCTTCATCACCTATCCCACGACCAGGTCGGAGTCTCCCCTGATCTCGAGGCCAAGGATTCCTAACTCGAGGGCGATCCGGAGACTGTTAATGAGCACCTCGTACTCCGTGACGTTGTTAGAGGCCACGAAATGTAGTTGGACCATGTACTCCATTCGCATGTCCAGAGGCGAGATGAAGACAAGTCCGACCCCGGCTCCTTCCTTCATGAGGGACCCGTCGAAGTACATGAGCCATGTCTCGTACTCGATGGGAGCAGGGGGAGTTTGGATATCTGTCCATTCGGCGACGAAATCGGCCAATGCCTGCGACTTGATGGCGGTGCGGGGTGCATATTCGATGTTCTGTCCCATCAACTCGAGGGCCCACTTGGCAATTCTCCTTTCTTCCTCTGGGCTCTGTATGACCTTACCGAGCGGGTATTTTGACACCACCGTGATGCGGTGTGAGTCAAATAGTATCGGAGCTTCCGCTTAGTGATGAGGATAGCATAGATCAACTTTTGAATTTGTGGGTAGCACGTTTTCGAGTCGGAGAGGACTTCGCCCACAAAGTAGACCGGGCGTTGTACCTTCTGTGTCCTCCCAGGCTCATCTCACTCGACTACTAACGTCGCGCTCGCGACCTGGGTCGTTGCGGCGATGTATAGGAGCATCGACTCTCCCTCCGTTGGTGCGATAAGCACTGGTGGGCTCTCGAGTAGTTTCTTGAGCGAGTCGAGTGCTTCCTGCGCTTCTGGTGTCCACACGAAATGTTCCGACTTCTTCATGAGCTTGTACAGTGGCAAGCTGTGTTCACCTAGTCGAGCGATGAACCTGCTGAGAGCAACGAGGCATCCGGTGATGCGTTGCACTCCCTTCAGATTTTTCAAGGGCCCCATGCCCATGATCGCAGAGATCTTCTCGGGATTGGCCTCGATGCCGCGTTCCGATACGACGAAACTGAGTAACATGCCCCTAGGGACCCCAAAAACACACTTCTTGGGGTTTAACTTCACACCGTGCTCCCTCAGCTTCTCGAAGACCGCAGTGAGGTCGGGGATCAGGTCGCCCACCTTTTTTGACTTGACCACGATGTCATCTACATAGGCCTCGATTAGCCGTCCGATGAGATCTCCAGAGACGCGTCGCATGCATCTCTGAAATGTAGCCCCTGCATTCTTCTGCCCGAACGGCATAGAAACGTAGCAGTACGCGCCGAACGGGGTGATGAATGAGGTCGCGAGCTGGTCGATCAGACTGATCGCGATTTGGTGGTACCCGGAGTAAGCATCGAGAAAACAGAGGGTTTCGCACCCGGCCGTTGAATCGACTACTTGATCTATACGTGGTAAAGGAAATTGATCTTTTGGGCACGCCTTGTTCAGGCTTGTGTAATCAATGCACATCCTCCATTTTCCATTCTTCTTCTTAATGAGTATAGGGTTTTCTAACCACTCGGGGTGGTACACTTGATTTCCTCGCCAATGGCCTTGCACTTGTCAGAGTTGAAGCGGCATAGACGCTTCTTGATTTCCTCGCCAATGGCCTTGCACTTGTCGGAGTTGAAGCGGCATAGACGCTGCTTGATTGGCTTCGAGCTGGGCTTAATGTTAAGCTTGTGCTCGGTGACCTCCCTTGGAATCCCTGGCATGTCGGAGGGTTTCCATGCGAACACGTCGAAGTTCGCGTGGAGGAAGTCGACGAGCGCGCTTTCCTAGTCGGAACCGAGCGCCGTCCCGATACGGATCATGCGGCCGTCCTCGGAGACGGGCACTTCCTTGGTGTCCTTGGCGGGCTCGAAAGAGCATGCCGCTCGCTTGGACAACTCGGGGATATCTTTGTCCTCAGAGGGGGGCTCTGCGGAGAGCTTCTCGGACCGGATCAGTGCTTCAGTGAACTGGAAGCACTCAGCATCACATTCGTATGCGTACTGGAAAATTGTACCTGCCGTGATGATGCCTTTCGGCCCAAGCATTTTCAGCTTGAGGTACGTGTAGTTGGGGACGGCCATGAACTTCGCGTAAGCTGGCCATCCGAGTATCGCGTGATATGTCCCCGGGAACCCTACCACTTCGAAGGTGAGGGTCTCCTTTCGGAAATTGTTCAGAGTTCCGAACGTGACAGGTAGATCGATCTGCCCGAGGGGAACTGCCTCCATCCCGGGTACGACCCCGTGGAAAGGCGCCGTTGACGGCCGCAGTCTGGACCCCGGGATCCCCATGTCGTCGAGGGTCGACATGTAGATGATGTTGAGGCCGCTGCCGCCGTCCATCAGCACCTTGTGCACGCGCTTGGTGCCGAACAAGGGTGACATGACTAGTGGTTAGTTGCCCGGACGTGGGACGTGGTCGGGGTGATCGCGACGATCAAACGTGACCGGTGTCTCCGACCACTTTAGGTATGTTGGAGCTCCGCGCTCGGTGTGGTAAACTTCTTGCTGAATCAGTTTCTCCTGGCGTCTGGGTGGTCGCGCTTTTGACCCCCCGAAGATCATCATAACAGCTCCATCTTCACGGGGGTTGGCACCTTCATCGTTGCCCTTGTCCTTCCCTCCATCACTGGCCGGAGCAGTGTTTCGCTTCTTCAGCGTGCCAGAGAGGTAGAACTTCATCAAGTTGCAGTCCTTCAAGGTGTGCTTGACCGGGCCCTCGTGGTTGGGGCACGGGGCCTCCAACAGCTTCTCCAAGTGATCCTTCGGTGGGTCACCTCTGGGTCTTGCTGTCTTTCGGTCGACAGCAGCCACCAAGGTGTCATCGCGGTACCACTTATCTTTATTCTTCTTTTTCTTGTTGGTTGGCGCAGATGGACCGTCGTCAGCTCCGGCCGGCTGCTTCCCCTTGCTGGTGCCGGGACTGAGCGTTGCGGCCACAGCTTTCTCCCTGTTGGCGTGGTCGGTCGCGATGTCGAGCAGCTCCCGAGTAGTTCGCGGCTTCCATCGCCCGATCCGGTGGATCAACGTGGCACACGTGGTGCCATTCTGGAAGGCCGAGACGATGTCCGTATCGGTGGTCCTGGGCAACTCGGTGCATCGCTTGGAGAAGCGCCAGATGTAGTCGCGTAAGCTCTCACCCTTCATCTTCTTGCAGTTGCGCAAGTCCCAGTGGTTCCCTGGTCGGGCGTACGTGCCCTAGAAGTTTTCGATGAAGGCGTCGCGTAGCTGCGACTAGCTGTCAATCTTGCCTCGTGGCAAGTGCTCGAGCCACATGCGAGCCGAGTCCGCGAGATGTAGCGGGAGATTCTTGATGATGAACAGGTCGTCCCGTGCTCCACCGGTGTTACACACCAGCCGGTAGTCTTATAACCAAACGCTGGGGTTGGTTTCACCATCGTACTTAGGTACGGAGGTCGGAGCTCTGAAACACGAAGGGAAACAGGCGTTGCGCACATTCTTCCCGAAAGCGCGACATCCTTGGGCGTCAGGTGAGTTGCTCCGGCTTCGATCTTCGTCGCTATCGTAACGGCCGCCGCGCCGCTGACTGTACTCCTTGTGAGGCTGTTGCTCGTAATCGTCATCTTGGCCCACGTCCACCCTCTGCCGCGCCTTGATGGTGTCACGCGCGTCGCGGTGGGGACCCAAGCGGCTTTTGACCGGCACGTTGACCTCCCCAGACCGTCGCGGCTGCTGCAACGGCGTCGCAGGTTGTTGTGGCTCATAGTGCCCGCGACCCTGCGAGCCCCACTGACGAGAAGCGGAGCTCTCAGCCTACTGTACGGCAGCAGTCTCGAGGAGTGTCTTGATTTGCTTGTGCATTTCTTTCTCCTGAGGGGTGGCAGGTTCTGGTATCTTCCGGAGAAGAACTGCAGCTGCCGCCAGATTCTGCGACACCCTCTTGAAGACGGGCATGCCGTTGACGACGTCTCGGTCGTCGTTGACAATGCATTGCTAGACGTCTCTAGCACGCACACGGGCGGGAGTTGGATTTGGGTCCTGCCCGAGTTGTTGGTGGAATTGTGCCCACTCATCGTCTAGCTGGCGCTGCGTGTCCTCCAACTCATCTAGTCGCGCTCGCTGCGCGACTCCGTTGGGCAGGACTTGAGCCTCGGCCGCGCTATCCGCTGTCGAGCTGTGGGTGGAGTGGACCGCCCCCTCCGGAGTGTGGGCCGGTGCTGGTGCGACCGGGGTGTTGCCGACGACGAAGCACTCGCGCGAGGGGTCATATCCCTCGTCGTCAGAGTCGTCGGAGTAGCCGAAGCAGTAGTCTGCCGTCATCTGGAGACGACGGAAGGTGCTTGCGTCTCGAAGTCCGGAGTAGTCCCACTCCGAGTCCATGACATCGTCCGTGCTGTCAGACTCGAGGTACTGCTCATCGAGCGAGGTCGCCGGGAGCTTCCTGTTGCACCACAGACGATGGCTTGGGTAGTTGTCGTACGCGGCTAGGTTCGTGCCCGACGAAGAGGAATATGCTGCCGCCGTGTAGCGCGTCCCTCGGGAGAGCGAGGGCAGAGGTGCGCTCTCTCTGGCGATGCGCTCCGTCGAGTCAGACGGCAGGGAATCCTCAGCTGGGTCGGTGACCAGTGGTGCGCCAGCTTTGACCCGCAGAGGGGAGGTAGCGTGTGCTGCCCTACGTCGCTCCGCTTTGGCTTGTCGCGAGCGCTTGCCTGAGCGTCTCTTGCATCGGGGCGAGCGCGGCGCGGCGGTCGGAGTAGGAGCTGGCGCAGGTGTGTCGTCGGCCTCGTCGACGAGGTTCATGAGATAGCCGTCTCCAGTCGCCCGGAAGTTCAAGATCCCGAAATGGATCCCGAGCCCAGCCAGGAGCACGTCGGATGATCCCATGGGGTAGCTCATCAGCGACAATTTGGCGATGGCTTCCGTCGAAGCAAATGATGGGAGGGATGTGCGGACCCTAAAAGGAACGTCGAAAACACGCGAAGGCCCCTACCTGGCATGCCAACTGTCGGGGTTTGTTACCGCCGGCAAGTAAATTTATAAGAATGCGTGTACGGATCCACACGGTTGCACAAGAGACACTCGGGATTATACTGGTTCGGGCCTCCAAAGAGTAATACCCTACGTCCAGTCTGAGAGGGGGTGTTCTTTATGCTCAGGAGTTTGCAGTAGGGGATACAAACAAGTCGGGAGAGGGTTTCGAGCCCAAGTCCCTGGCGTGTAGGTAGTTCTTGTAGCAGGATTTTGCGTACGTGAGTATGAGTGCGTCTGTGTTGATGTATGAGATGAGATGTCGATACTAAGTGCTTGTGTGGGTGGAAACGAATCTTCCCCTTTTATAGTCACAAGGGAGAGATTCAGGGTGGTTACATTGAGGGTGTAAGCTCGTATACAGCGTAGGATGTCCTCCTCCGTGTCGGGCTGTCAGGCGCAGTGGCAAAGAACTGTTACGGTGCCTCAGGTGACAGTGTAGGTCTTCCTTGAGTCGTGCGTCCCAAGCAGCTGTTCTTGGGGCTTCCCGCACCCTTCTGCGAGTAGTTAGTCGGGTACGGGAAGTAGGATCCGTATCCTACCCTTGTCAGTAGAACAGGAGCTTGTCTTTTCCAGTTATTGTGGAGGTGGAGTGGTCTATGCCACGGCGTTTGAGGGATAGGGAGCGGTGTGCACTGGGCTGTTCGTGGCACTGCATTTCCCGTGCCGTCCGTAGTACGACGCATACTACCCCATTTGTGGAGGAGCAGGCGGATCCGCCCTCTGACACCAAATAGACCTGGTCAGGGCGGACCGGCATGGGGAGGCCAGCACGTGGCGAGTCGCGGGCTAACGCGCCCGGATATCACGGGAAATCGACGGGGCTCGTGTACCCACGGCCTCGATGGTAAAGTGTTGAACTGGTCGGATGGGGAAAACTACTCGTGCAAGTAGGTGGTCTATGCCGCGCCTCCCGATGCTTAGGGCGTTGCGTGTACTGTGCCATTCATTGCTGAGCACTTCTCACGCCGTTCGCGGTACAGTAGCCACTGTGCCGTTCATGGCAGGTTTTGACGGATCCGCCTCATGACACCGAATCAGCCAGGCCCGTGTGGGACGCTGCGGTGGAGCAGACACGTGGCGATGCATGGGGGGACGTGCGCGGAGATCCCGGGATCTCGATCAGGAGGGACCCACGCGCCCTTTGCCTTCTGCACAAAGCCCGCGGAGGTCGGCGACGGAAACTACTCATGCGAACGAGTAGTCGGAGATGGGGAGCGGAAACTACTCGTCCGAGGGAGTAGTCGGAGGCGGTGGTCGAGCCCCGTTGTATGGGACGTCATGTACTCGGAGGAGAAGGCACCGGTGGCCGTGGGCCATCCGCCTTCTGGCTGTTGATGGTTGAAATTCACCATTTCCAACCCTCAATATCCTCACATAGATAGAGGCATATGCATTATTTACTAGCATTTTGGGTTGAACAATGTAGTTCCACTTGTCCTTGAAGATTATTTGTATGTAGGTGATTTACCCCTTAAAAGAGATGGAAACCCACCTTCTATGAAGAAACCATGCCAACTCAGCTGAGGAGGTGGCTGCCACCAAGGAAAACATGGCATTCCACGTCACCGATCCAAGGGAGGCACTTACCGACGAATCAGAGGACGCCACATGGACTTCACATGGATCAAAGGGCCCACCTCAGATACCAAATCAAGCCATGCACCGGGGATGGATCAGAGGGCCCACAGGGCAGCCACCCAGAGGAAAACCACCCCGAGTGTGGGCCTAGGGGGCCGGCCGATCATAGGATCGGCCGAACCGACCTAGTGCCGCCCCATCTCGTCCCTACACGTGGCACTCGCTCATTGGTCACTTGTTGCATCCCGAGGTGTTTCGGAGCACTTTGAGCCTCCGAGCAAGCATGGTCCTTGTCTATAAATAGAAGGGGAGGGGGCTCCCATTTCCTACACACCACTCTCTCATTCTCCTCTCACTTTTAGTTTCCAAGGCTAGGGGGTAGGCTAAAGTAGCTCTTATTCAGGTTCCAAGTCTTCTTGGGAGTCTAGGTAGGAGTTCTCTTTTATCTTTATTTCTCTGTATGACTTTGATCTACTTCAGTTATTCAGCTATTCCATATGAAGTAATGGTAGATCATATGCTTGATATGTTCTTGAGTTCATCCTCTATTCATCATTTAGAGGCTTGTGTTCTTCGTGAACACTACCTTTTGATCCACTTGAAGGGTGATAAACTCCTTCCTTATTTGTTTGTTCATAAGTTAGAGGCTCGTGTTCTTCACGAACACGACCCTTTGATCTTATTGATTAGACATAAGAGAGTTCATATCTGTTTGTATGTCTAGCCTTAGTTGATCTTCTTAGATGGCATGAGAGTGTTGCATGAGGTCTGTGTTGAAGCTACGGTACTCGGTCTAGTTGACCAGTCTTCTAGTGGCTCTCACCCTGGGTCACAATAGCACGGGCTGGGTGGAGTCTAGCAGCAACGTAGGTATGGTGCCTGGGTTGTTTGGCTACGATAGTTATGAGCATACCCCCCGTAACGATAGAGGTCGGTCCGCAGGTGGTGACAGCCCTATTGGATCCTTGGGCAACCTCCGCGCTGGGGTACCTGCTGTAGGAGTCTAAAGTCTAGTTTCACAGTGTGCTGGTCATCGCGGGCTAGCTCCATGTTTGTACCTGGGTGCTGAACCTTATCTCTCTCATGCAATACTCATGCCCATCTCCTGTATCTTCTAGCTTTGTGTGTTTAGTACATTAGACCCTAGAGCTAGCTCGTATGTTCCCCCTAAGCCGTAGTGTGCTAGAGTAGAGGTAGATCTGAGTGTGTGTGTCGCACTACTCTATTATCACTTATCTTACCCCTGTCCTTGAGTTTGTTATTTCCTATATCTATCTCTTGGTTTACATTCAGAGCAAAAGCATAAGTCTAAGATATCCGCCATTGCCTTCCACGGATACGATACCCTTGGAATACTCTCTTTCCTTGGGGAAATGCTACAATGGTTTATCTGTGCGCTTGCGGATTCGTTCATGATCATTTATATTAACCTTTGGCAAGTCTAGATGTTCACGCTAACCCGGCGTCATTAGTTGTGACATTGAGAGGTGCCTACAAGGCGTTTCTTGGTGTTGTCACTAAGGATGGGTCCCAGATCTATTCTTAAGATGACGGCACTATGAAACGCCAACAAGCATTTCTGGTGCCGTTGCCGGGGAAGGCACAGGATTATCATGACTATGCTTTGCATCTGTTTATAAGCTATAAGTATGTTAGGGCAACTCTCAATGCAGGCTAACCTTGATTGTCTTCTTTTATCTTTGGATGATGAAGACAGGTAGTGTATGACTGGTTTCGACTTACCGGAGAATTTTACTGAAGATCCCGAGTCACTTGTGAGGAGAGCTCGAATTCATTTCGACTCACCTCATCGTACTCGTCCGGAAGGCGAACCAGCTTCCTTTGTACCATCCACGTCCAACGCTATGGCCCAGAAGACACTTCGTGAGTACTCAGCTCCTTCCACTGACCACGTGCTGCAAGGCCCTGAGGTGGCAATGGGGACTGAAAATTTTGAGATCAAGACAGGTCTAATCACGATGGTACAGGCTAGCCCATTCTGTGGCAAGCCAAATGAGGATGCCAATGCTCATCTGTAGCAATTCCTAGAGCTATGCAGCACTTTCGTCATCAGGGGTGCAAATATGGATGCTGTTCGTCTACGACTGTTTCCATTCTCTCTCTTGGGGAAAGCTAAGCAATGGTTCTACGCAAATTGTGAGGCTATTAACACTTGGAGTAAGTGTTCAGAGGCATTCCTCAAGAAGTTCTTCCCATTGGGTAAAACCAATGCTCTTTGTGGAAGTATTTCTGGCTTTCAGCAAGTAGCAAGTGAATCTATTCCATAGGATTGGGAAAGGCTTCAGGAGTATGTCCTAGCCTGTCCTCACCATGGGATGGAGGATTGGCTCATTCTTCAAAGCTTTTATAATGGGTTGACTCCGATAGCTTGAGGCCATATTGATGCTGCTGCTCAAGGAGCATTCTTCTCACTCACTGTTGATGATGCTAAAGTACTCATTGAGAAGATGGTTTCCAACTAAGGGTGGAGTGATGAAAGACTCCAACCACGACCGAGGGGTACTCATACTGTCAAGGAAGCAGACATGATTACTGCCAAGTTGGATCTTCTCATGAAGAGATTGGATGACTACACTAGCGAGAAGGCTGCCATGGCCACCACTACTCTGCCTATGGACTCTCATATGACTTGTGAAGTCTGTGGCAACACTGGGCACTCAGGCAATTATTGTCCGGAAACTCAGGAGGAAGTGATGTACATGAATGGCAACAACAACGGTTATCGTCCACCTCAACAAGGAGGCCAATCGTCGAATCAACAACGCCCTTATTATCAAGGAGGTAACCAAGGTAATTCTTACAATCCCAATCAACCTTCCTTGAGAGATCTCGTTTTCGGGCAAGCTAAGATTAATGAAGGTGTTAACAAAAAGCTAGCTGCCCTTGATAAAACATTGGAAAGTCTCAATGTTAAGCTTGATAGCTTCTCTTCTGCCCAGAAGAGTCAGCTGAGTTTCAACAAAATATTAGAAACTCAGTTGGCTCAGCTGGCCGCTTCTGTTCCCTCTGTTGAAAATGCAAATGCGGTGACCACGAGAGGAGGTAAGTCCACTCGGGATACACCGTATCCTAACCATGCAGGGACAGATAAGAAAGGCATAACAGAAGTTGAGAATATCCATGAGGATTCATCCGACTCGGAAGAATCCCCCCAAGTAAGGAAGGTGCCACCGACAGAAAAAGCACCTGAAGGAGTGAAGGCACATCCGGGATTCATAGAAGCCAAGGTGATGTCATTCCCTCAAAAGAGCAGGAAGGCAATAGTGGATGAACAATTCAACCGCTTCGTGGACATGATTCAGAAAGTTTATATCAACGCCCCATTGCTCGAGGCAATACACGTACCCACTTACGCACGTTATCTCAAGGACATCCTAACCAAGAAGTGAGCCCTTCCTACAACTGAAGTGGTATGACTCACAGAGGAGTGCAGTGCCGCCATACTCAACTGCCTTCCTGAGAAAAAGAAGGATCCAGGGTGTCCCACAATCACTTGCATGATTGGGACCCAACGTTTCGACCATGCTCTTTGTGACTTAGGGCCAGCGTCAGTGTCATGCCTAAGGTAGTCTTTGATCAACTTAACTACACGAGTCTATCTCCAACCACTTTGCAGCTGCAGCTAGCCGATTCTTCAGTCCGATACCCAGCGGGGATAGCCGAGGACATTCCAGTGAAAGTCTGAGATTGCTTTATCCCCGTTGACTTTGTGGTGCTGGACATGGAGATCGCCAAGGAGGTGCCGCTCATACTTGGGCGACCATTTCTAAGTACAGCTGATGCACAAATTGATGTGGGGGCTGGTGTGATCCGTCTCTACATCAATGGCAATGAGGAGAGGTTCGAGTTTCATCCAAGAACAGAACAATGCTCGCAGATCAAGGATTTACCAACTTCCGACACCCCAGCACGAGAGATCGAAGTGCCACCACGGCAAGTGGACAGTCTCATTGCATTCATGAAGAATTTTTGGAAGGAAGAATGCCAACTCATGGGCACGGGACAGAAACAGTATTGGAAGCCTCAGTCCCAGTCCAAGAAATCACCTCCTACACATCACAACCCACACAACACTCAGAAGATGTGGCGGAGGGTGAGTAGGAAGCCGACTTCTCCTCCGAAGGAAAGGGCTGCCCCACTGCCTAGGTGAGAACTTTGGAACCAAGTCTAGCTCTAAAGACTCAAAATAATGAGCTCTGCGCTGACAGGTAAGTTCGGTAAGTTATCCTTATTTTCCATACAATAAAATTCTGGTTCAGGAAAAGCAATCTACTTCTGCTCTGTGTTTTCTGCATTCTCGCTGTGGCAGGCTCAGAGGTGATGTCCATCCGGACATTCCTTGAGCTTGCACCATGGTATTAACTTGTCATAGCCACAGCCACTGCCTACTACGCCACCGGTGGTAGGAGGGGCCCCTGCGGGGTACATGTCCGGGGTTACCCCTGGATATGCACCTGGTTGGGATCAGCCCACCTACCAGCCGAGTGCGAGTGGCACGGCTTGGGCGGGCACGAGCAGTGCTCAGTGGGCCACACCCGCTAGTTCTAGCTCCGGTGGTCCACACCCGTCTTCGTCCTTCCGGCGGCACTCCTCAGCCTTTGCACACGATGCTCAGCTCGCGCAGCAGATGGGAGAGCTCACCGTCCAGGTTACGGGATTGGAGGAGACGGTGAACACCCACGTCGAGTCTACCTCAGCATTGCAGTGTTAGGCTGGTGAGAGGATAGCAGCCATGCGGCAGGATCAGCAGCGATACATGCAGGCGCAGAGGGCTTACTACGCGAGTCAGGGTTTCTTCTACCCTCCTCCGCAGTGAGCCTGAAGCTAGCTTGGGGGAGGACCCCCATCCTGAGGTAACTTGTATCTTCCTTTGTTTTCAGAATATCTTATAAATGAAAATCCAAAAAAATCTGCAAAAATAAAAAAACCAAAAACATTTATTTGCTTTCATCATCATCGTTTGCTTAGTTTGCTTTGATATGCATAGTAAGAATGCTTTGCCTCTATGGTTGAAATGATGAATAGTTGCTCTGTTTATTCTTCTCGTATGTCTTGCATACAACTTTGTATCCTACCTAAGTTCTGAGTTTGTTGGCTTGTGTGTTCAAACCTTAGCTTGAAAAACTGTGGGTAGCAAAAATCATGAACCTTGCCTAAGTTATTGTTAGACATGACATGGTAGAATAGAGTGCTATGATCTTGTGCTTAGTGATGCTTGACATCTGGAGTTTTCTCTTTGAAAATCAAAACATGATGAGTTCCTCAATGATGAGAATTTCCCATCCAAGGCCATATGTAGATTCTAGCTCTTAGCCTCCACATATGCAGCTTGTTCTCTCATTGAGTTTTGTCAAATTGTTGTGACCCTTGTTAGAACTCATACTCCCCTGATCAAGATCACATACACGTTCATGCTAAAACTTCTACACTGGAAGTTAGCATTCATCATTTGCTCCATATTGCATATGCATTCTTCCATAAATAAAACTCTATGTATCTTCGCATTATTCATCCGTCTCCAAATATCTCCAATAGAGACAAAGGGCTAGCCTTGAAAAAAAAGAAAGAAATAAAAAAAAGCATGCTCAAAAGCATGGCAAAAATAAAATAAAGAGAGCTATCCCAAGGTCTCGAAAATTTCAAAAAGGAGAAAAAGGGATTGATATGTGCAAGAGAAAGAGTTCCACCATACAGATGGTAATAACTAGTACCTACTCCGGGGCTAGTGTCCACCTTACCATCAATCCCTCATTCCCTCATATAAAGCATGGTAATATCTAGCACCCATTTCCGGGCCTAGTATCCACCTTACCATGCTCACATCCATCACACACATATGCACATCTTGATCAGGATGTATGTTTGTTTCTTCCAAGGATCCTGTTTTTGACTTAGCAAAACATGAGAGGCAAGTATGCCACATCTTCCCTACCTACAGCTCCACATAAAGCCTATTAGGAGTAGGATGTGAAGAAATGCAACATTGATGCCTTGGTGAGGAACCATACACTTTTGAGCGATCCGAGAGTATCATTTGAGGAACTCTGATTTTCTTTTGAAAAATTTACAAAACCTCCAGATTGATAAGCTAATCAAGTTATAAGTGATTATGCACATGCTATATAACCATTCTATCTCTCAACCGCCCAAGGCAGGTGAAGCTATATGCCCCACGTTATCAGGTGAAAGGTAAGAACATTGCCAACTTGTTCAACTCTTGGTAGAGTACTTTGCTGTATGTTTGCCATAAGTTGAGAATACAACATTGTAGCAACTCCTGATCAACCAACCTAAGTCTCTAATGTCTTGCTTCGAGACGAGCAAGAGGTTAGCTTGGGGGAGTTTGTTGACGGTTGAAATTCACCATTTCCAACCCTCAATATTCTCACATAAATGGAGGCATATGCATTATTTACTAGCATTTTGGGTTGAATAATGTAGTTCCACTTGTCCTTGAAGATTATTTGTATGTAGGTGATTTACCCCTTAAAAGAGATGGAAACCCACCTTCTATGAAGAAACCATGCCAACTCAGCTGAGGAGGTGGCTGCCACCAAGGGAAACATGGCATTCCACGTCATCGATCCAAGGGAGGCACTCACCGACGAATCAGAGGACGCCACATGGACTTCACATGGATCAAAGGGCCCACCTCGGATACCAAATCAAGCCATGCACCGGGGATGGATCAGAGGGCCCACAGGGCAGCCACCCAGAGGAAAACCACCCCGAGTGGGGGGCCTAGGGGGCCGGCCGATCCTAGGATCGGCCGAACCAACCTAGTGCCGCCCCCTCTCGTCCCTACACGTGGCACTCGCTCATTGGTCACTTGCTGCATCCCGGGGTGTTTTGGAGCACTTTGAGCCTCCGAGCAAGCCTGGTCCTTGTCTATAAATACAAGGGGAGGGGCTCCCATTTCCCACACACCACTCTCTCATTCTCCTCTCACTTTTAGTTTCCAAGGCTAGGGGGTAGGCTAGAGTAGCTCTTATTCAAGTTCCAAGTCTTCTTGGGAGTCTAGGTATGAGTTCTCTTTTATCTTTATTTCTTTGTATGACTTTGATCTACTTCAGTTATTCAGCTATTTCATATAAAGTCATGGAAGATCATATGCTTGATATGTTCTTGAGTTCATCCTCTGTTCATCATTTAGAGGCTTGTGTTCTTCGTGAACACTACCTTTTGATCCACTTGAAGGGTGATAAACTCATTCCTTATGTGTTTGTTCATAAGTTAGAGGCTCGTGTTCTTCATGAACACGACCCTTTGATCTTATTGATTAGACATAAGAGAGTTCATATCTGTTTGTATGTCTAGCCTTAGTTGATATTGTTAGATGGCATGAGAGTGTTGCATGAGGTCTGTGTTCAAGCTACGGTACTCGGTCTAGTTGACCAGTCTTCTGGTGGCTCTCACCCTGGGTCACAATAGCCTGGGCCGGGTGGAGTCTAGCAGCAACGTAGGCATGGTGCCTGGGTTGTCTGGCTATGATAGTTATGAGCATACCCCCTGTAACGATTGAGGTCGGTCCGCAGGTAGTGACAGCCCTGTTGAATCCTTGGGCAACCTCCGCGCTGGGGTACCTGCTGTAGGAGTCTAAAGTCTAATTTCGTAGAGTGCTGGTCGTCGCGGGCTAGCTCCCCGTATGTACCTGGGTGCTGAACCTTATCTCTCTCATGCAATACTCATGCCATCTCCTGTATCTTCTAGCTTTGTATGTTTAGTACATTAGAACCTGGAGCTAGCTCGTATGTTCCCCCTAAGCTATAGTGTGCTAGAGTAGAGGTAGATCTGAGTGTGTGTGTCACACTACCCTATTATCTCTTATCTTACCCCTGTCCTTGAGTTTGTTGTTTCCTATATCTATCTCTTGGTTTACATTTAGAGCAAAAGCAAAAGTCTAAGATATCCGCCATTGCCTTCTACGGATACGATACCCTTGGAATACTCTCTTTCCTTGGGGAAATGCTACAGTGGTTTATCTGTGCACTTGCGGATTCGTTCATGATCGTTTAGATTAACCTTTGGCAAGTCTCGATGTTCATGCTAACCCGGCGTCATTAGTTGTGACATTGAGAGGTGCCTACAAGGTGTTTCTTGGTGTTGTCACTAAGGATGGGTCCAAGATCTGTTCTTAAGATGACGGCGTTACGAAACGCCAACACCGGCCCATGACGGGAACCAGTCGTACGGGCTCTCGGGTACTCGGGGGCCTAATACTCATTGTATTAGCCGTAAAAGTACACAGTACATGGGTCCGTACCGTGTTTTTTAGAGGTCCTGGTGGGCCCTGGTCCATGGCCTCGTCAGACACAAAGGAAGATAGAGAAAACATCCTCGAAGAGGAGTTAGCATTAGTCCTTCCACCAAATCCGGACACGAGAGCAAGATTTTGGGACTAAGTTGGGCTCTCAGCCTTGGCTCTCAGGCCACGCTTCACCTCTGACGACTTGAGCTTAGAGCACAGCTCATCCTCAGTCAACATCTCATACACACCAGACTCCAAGATGGCTTCGATCTTGGCACTCCACACATATCTGTCAAGTGAGTGCAAGAGCTTGATAGCTCTATCATGATCCGTGTATGAGAGCACCGTTATATTGGCCCTCATGTTGTTCACAATACAGGTGAAGCGCTGGAACATGGCATCAATCGACTCGCTGGGGAGATGAGTGAAATTCTCGTACTCTCTCCGGTGAGTGGCAAATAAGTGAGCCTGCACCTGAGAGTTCCCAACATGACCATTGTCAGTATAATGGTGCCGGCAGTCCAGCATGGGGTAGGCTATGGTGGTAGATTGTGTGGAGGGGGTCGCCGAGACTGAAGCTAGATGGTGAACGAAGGACACAGGGGTTTACCAGGTTCGGGCTGCAAAGATGCGTAATACCCTACGTCCTGCGTTGGTGGTTATATTGATTGTTCCGCGAATGGGAATCTGATTGGATTTGTTCTGGAGGGGGGTCCCTATGCCCTTATATAGGCATGGGGGGTAGGGTTATAGATCACGTGGGATCTATCCTAGTCGGTTATACAAGATTTCCCTTTGATCACAAGTAATATCTTTCCAAACCAACTAGTCTTCATCTATGGGAGTATATCTCTTCGAGTGCCATCTCATTCCTGATCCGTGTGCCCGCGCCGAGTGTTGCCTATGTGGGCCCACGCCGTCCTCGTAGATAGGTCGTGAGGTCCCTCCGCGTGGCACCCCGGGGGTCCCCCACAGCAGTCCCTGAGCGCTTCTTAACCAGACTGCAACTTCGATCTTGAGCTTCGAACGTCGTTCGAGTGTTTTGTTGACTTCTGCCGAGTGCTTGACGCCCTCAGCTAAGTGCTTTGATCTCCGTTCTGCTCGTGTCTTGATGCAGCCGAGTGGTCCATGAAGCTTAACTCGTGGTTGCCGGGTGGTTGAGGAGAGCTCTTCTCCAATCTAGAGCTTGGTAAGATCACCGAGCTAGAATATGTACACTCTTGTCGAAGACGAAGTGTACACACTTAGTCCCCGAGCCTTGATAAAGATGGAAAAGGTTTATCAAGGGTCAAAAGGAATAAAAGCGACTGATTGTCGATGTCTTTGGCTGGGCATCCCCCTTTTAGGAGAATTGAACCCATGTCTCCCAGACCTTCGCTGTCCGGCCATGTTTGAATTCTTGGCCAAGGGCCTTGCTTCTGGCTTCGGTTGGTCATGGTGACACCGTGCGTGCTCACTGAATGGGCGCATCTCCGGAAGCGCCCATTAGGGCAGTCCCTGAGGTTTGGAATAGTTAGAATAACTATTTCGAAGCTCTAAAAAAGAGACTAGAAGTGGATTTACCGTCATCCCTTTTGGGAGAGTACCTCCCAGATCATCTGATCCGGTACGGTGCCCAGGGAGAGCTCCAGCTCTGCCCCAGATTCACCATATGGCTCACCGTGTTCTCAAGAAGAACTCGCGGAAGGTCACCCGTCCTAGCCATCGCACAGTGGCTTCTGAACGGCTCTGGCCTTTGTATGGCATGCCTCCGAGAGAACACTCTGGAGCTAGTCAACTGAACCTACTTTGAGATTCGTGCTGTTTGATTTCTGAGGGCGGGTTATCTGATAACCTGGCAACCCGTGACTCCGAGTCACGGCCTCTATGTGGCTCGTATACCCTATGTATTGGAAAACCTTTTTATAATTGCGGGGCGTGATCCACTTCATGGGAATCTCGCACCCCTTGGCCCGTTTGAGGAACGTGGCCGGTTTAGGCCTGGGACGGCACAAATATGAAGCGTCAGGGGTGATGGTGTTGACGTGGTGAACCGTCCGTGAGTAACTCGCGAGTCGATCCCGTGTGCGACGTGGCGAAGCAACGGGACGGAGTGGGGCCCGCCACGACTCCCTTTTCGGCCGCCCGCATTTAAGGCAAGCCAGGGGCACGCTTGCTTTCACTCCCCCATCATTTCATGTCGCCTCGCTTCCCGTAGGAAACCATGCTTCACCTCCTCCTCCGGCTACTCCGCTGCCGCATCCCGCTCGATCAGCCGCCGCAATAGTTTGCCTCCAACAGTCCTCGAGCCCAGTGTTGATGGTTGTTATCCACTCATTTTATACACGTCAACATGTACCTTTTGGCATGAGAAATGATCATCAACACTAGAATAGGGGTTAAACTAATCATTTCCACAAGTGTTGGTGATTATGCAAATTCAGGTGATTAGCATTAGAAAGAGGAGTAAAAGCACAAATCTTTGATCCAAGTACTTCAAGCTCAGCCAATGAGGGGATGCCACCTAGGATTCCCCTGGATCACTGACATCATCAATCCAAGAGAGGCAAGCTCGACGAATCACGTATCGCCACGTGGACATCACATGGATTCAAGGGCCGACTTATCCCTCAAAACCGTCGGGAAACTTGGCATGCACGAGGGAGTGACTTCAGGGCCCACCAGTTAGCCACCAGGAGAAAGCACGAGGCGCCACGTGGCCCGGGGGTTTCGGCTGAACCCAGGATCGGCCGAACCAACCTTGGTTCGGCTGATCTTGGCCCTCCACGTGATAGCCCCTGATTGGTCCCCTGTTGCGATCCCGGGCATTTTGGGGCATTTTGAGCCCCGGAGCAAGCCACCTCCTCCTCTATAAATAGGAGGGGAGGGGCCTCGTTCTTGGACACACACTTCTCCTCCTCCTCCTCTTCATTTTGGTCTTGGAGCCTCTCTCTTTAGGAGAGGAGAGCTCTTTGTATATGATTAGTGCTAGGAAGTGAGGTGGGAGGCTTGGGGCCATGTCATGTTCATGACATTTTCCTCAAGAACGATCCTCAGCGGTGCCTTTGTTCTTCATTTAGACTAAAGTGAGTATTTCGACATTTTCTATTTAGACTAAAGTTCTATGCATGCCTAGTTGCTTTGTTCTTGTCTTCTTCATTTGTTCTTGATTTAGAGGCTTATGTTCTTCGAACACAACCCTTTCGATCTAGTAGAACTAGATCATAAGTTTGCATCTTGTTTGCTAGCTTGTCTATTAGAGTAAAGTTGATGCTCCTGCATTTATCTACTTAGATCAAAGTGCATTCGTGATCTTGCATAAGTGATAGAGTATACCTTGAGCTAGTGCCAGTATCTCCCTCGCAGATTCGTAGTTCCGTATTTATACGGAGTGCTATAGTCGGGCTATCGGGACGTCAGACGGTGTCCAGCTATAGTAGTAGTCAGTGGTGTAGACGTGATGTCTGGACCATAGGTTATCCTGCGAATACCAAGTACATTCGCGTAATGATAGAGGTAGGCCGCAGTGGTGACAACCTGTTGGACCCTTTGGAACCCTCCGCGCCTGTGTAACGAGTAGGGCCCCGTTGCCAGAACATATTGCCTAGCCTTAAACATGTAGGGTGGGTTGGTGCCCAAAGCGAGTGTTATACCTGAGAGACCGTGCTAGACTCTGCGCTCGGTCAGGCAGATCCTTTCTACCTATCCTATCAATTAGTGTTGTGTCCTTAGACCATCAGCTAGGCTTGAGCCAGAACTCTCCCGTCCTTGGATTCGATACCCTGTCGGAGTACTCATTCTCTTAGGGAAAAGTGCTACAACGGTGCATCTGTGCTCTTGCGGATTTGTTCGCACTCGTCAGTGTACCCGTGAGTCTCTTACACGCTCACGCTATTACGGTGCCTAGCGTTGAGGTTAAGAAACGCCAACAAGCATTTCTGGCACTGTTGCCGGGGACGGTTGTTGTTTCTATCTTCGAGCCTAGTGGTCTTCGTATCTTTTTATCTTTTCTTTTGTTCTACCGTTACCCCCGTTACCCTTTGAGATGCCTTCCATTCAAAGCTTCTCTACCACAAGGGGTGAGTTCGAAGAGCCATCATCATCTTCATCATCTGGCTATGAACTCCCCCTGGATTTTTAGCCATGGTTCAAGATCGACCATTCTTTGGAGCAATCAATGAAGACCCCTACCTCCATTTGGAGGAATTTGTGGAACTATGTTCTAGTCTGGCTATGCCAGGCATGACACAGGACACTGTGAGGTGGAAGTTGTTTCCTTTCTCCCTCATAGGAGAGGCGGAACAATGGTACGCCCGCACTATAGAAAGTGTGAACAGTGATTGGGGAGAACTCCGAGATAACTTTTGCCACTCGTTCTCTCTCATGGAAAGGACAGAGCAATGGTACACTCGTGTAGCTTCTCTTCCAATAAGTATCCTCGATTTCGAGAAATTAGAGGAGGAGTCACTAGGAGTAGCATGGGCTAGGTTCCTACACCTTTTGGTGTCGACACCTGGTCCGTATTTACCCATCGATGTGTCATTATACATCTTTTGTGTGGGTCAAGACATGGATTCTGCCCTCTATGTAGACGTTATTGCTGGAGGTTTGTTTGTGGAAAAAACTCCAATGGAAGGAAGAGAGATCCTAGATTCCCTCTTAGAAAACTCTTCTATCTCTATTGATCATAACGAACCCAACCAAGAATCCGAGTCGAGCCATGAGGGTCCCTCAACATCCAAGTCAGAGTTTGCATCTTCCATTTCCCCAGACTTGTCTGTTGAAACCTCTTCCGAACCCCGAACACCAAAGGAAGAAGAAATTCAACCTTCAGTGTTCACTTGCAAATTCGCACTACAGCGTTTTGTACATATTGCGACCCTTTTCTATAGCAACGGGTGGTTTTGGTCGCTATACACCGGGGTTACTGTGACAGTATACCATAATGGTCGTGATAGGTGGGAATGTTGCGACCAGTTGCGGACCGTTGCATTATTTATTGTGGTGGTCGCGATAGGTAAGGGTCTATGGCGACGCATGGACTCGTGTCGCAATTCTGGCTATGGTATTGCCACGGTTTTTCGTAATTGTTGCAATTGTTGCCCATTTTGCAATGACTATGACACGTTGCTATTCGTGGTGTCGTTTGTTGCAAAAGAGTCTTGCATATAGCAACGACAGGTGCTGTGTGTTGCAAAAAGTCTTTGGGATAGCAATGAAAATGCACTCGTTGCGACTGAATTCTTTGGTATAGCAACGTGGATCCAAAGTGTTCCAAATTGCTCGTAGGTATGGCAACGGTAACACGAATAGTTGTAACAGATTGCATATGTAGCATCGAACCAAAAAACATCGCAATAGAGGTAATGTTAGTGCGACAATATAGCGTCGTTGCTATTGAAAGAACTGTCAGTCGCAATTGATGTGTTTGTGGGTGCCACCAGGCTACCGTGGGCCCGTTCAATGGCCTGTGGGCCTAGACCATGGCCCGCACAGAACTGTCCATCTTTGTACACAGAGTCCTAACCCAACTCTATTTTGTTTGACCGACCCCAACCCAACTATATATATCAACCTGTAATACGAAGGAAAAAACCCAAACACATTGTTGTTGCCGTTTCGCGATCCGCCAGGGTGACGCTGCCAAGCACCGATCATCTGCATCACAACTTCGAACGACCGAGAAAAAGTCTGTTCTTCGGATCCCATAAGCCAAGGTATAATCGATTATGAGATCCATGTGCATGGAATTTTATTTTGTTAATTAGCTTGTATATACACCTTAGTTTAATACTATATTATCTTATACTGATCCAGCACCCTTTGTATTATCTGCTGTAGTTGGGTTTTTTTCTTTGCAATGGCAAGTGAGGATTGTAGTTGGATGGAATTGGAGCCTTCGATTCGACAAGTTTATTGAGGATCTCTTTCATGACAAATTTGATGGAGAGCAAGTGCAATGTCCATGCTCTAGATGTCGTCGGATGGCATTTCAAGGAAGAGAAGAGGTTGAACATCACTTGGTTACAAAAGGGTTTGATAGGGCTTACATAAAAGAGCAACAAGAACGCCATCGTCATGGTTGTGAACCTATGGCTGTGGATGACGACGACGAAGTTGAACGTGGTTCTGATGATGCTGATGATCGGGAGGCCACCAATAGTTTGTTTTCCTCTCTGATCAGTGGTGCCATACATGGTCGAGTCAGAGATGATGGTAACAAAGATGAGGAGCCAAATGAGGCAGCAAGCAAGTTTTTCAAATTAATGGAAGAAGCAAGGATAGAGTTGTACCCTGGTTGCAAGGATGCTTCTAAGATTTCTTTCATTGTCAGGCTATATCAGATCAAGTGCATGTGTGGTTTAAGCAACACTGCAATGGAGCAAATATTGTTCCTGTTCTCTCTTGTGCTGCCAAAAGGGTATTGTCTCACAGATAGCCTGGATAAAATTCGAAGGGTGGTTCAAGACCTTGGCTTGGACTACATAAAGATACATGCTTGTGTCAATGACTGTGTGTTATTCCGTGGAGTGTACGCTAGCATGGACAACTGTCCAACATGCGATGAGAGTAGGTGGAAAACTTCAGGTTCACAGGGCACTGACGAGGTTGGCACTAATGCAGCAAAGAAGAAGTGGTTTCCTGTTAAAATTATGAGGTACTTTCCGCTGGCTCCTCGACTGCAGAGATTATATATGAACAAGGAAACATCCACGTATATGCATTGGCACGATAAAGAATTGGTTCAAGATGGCAAAATGTGACACCCAGCTAACTCAAAGGCGTGGAGGCACGTGAATGACACGTTTCAAAAAGAATTTGCATATGAACCACGAAATATCAGGCTTGGACTTGCATCAGATGGCTTCAATCCATTCGGGATGCTGAACATCACTTACACTACTTGGCCAGTTATCCTAATTCCTTATAACCTGCCTCCTTGGTTGTGCTTGAAACAATCCTTCTGGATGATGTCCATGCTAATTCCTAGGCCTAAGTCTTCAGGAATTAACATTGATGTGTATTTGCAGCCTTTGATCGATGAACTCAAAACGCTTTGGGAACATGGAGTTGATACTTGGGATGCCAAGGAGAAGCGCAATTTTACCCTGCGTGCTATGTTACTCTGGACAATAAACGACTTTCCTGCTTACGTGATGTTATCTGGCTGGAGCACGAAAGGGAGGTTTGCTTGTCCTTATTGTCACAAGGACACTGATTACATGTGGTTAAAATTCAGTTTAAAGCATTGCTACATGGGGCATCAGTGTTTTCTGCCTAAAAACCACAAGTGGCGAAGGCTCAAGGTCAGCTTTAACAACACTATTGAAACGAGGGACCCTACAGTGCCACTCAGCGGTCAAGAAGTTCGGGATCAGTAACCGAGTTTCCAACAAGTCATTTTTGGAGCCACTACTTCGAAGAAGAGGAAGCAGCATGATGAAGATTCTAGATGGCACAATAGGAGGAAGCAGAGTATTTTCTTTGAGCTTCCATATTGGGATTCGTTGCTTATACGCCACAATATTGATGTGATGCGTACTGAGAAGAATATTTGTGAGAGCTTGATTGGGACTTTGCTGAATTTAGCAGGTAAAACTAAGGACAGTGAGAAGGCTTGACTTGATCTGAGAGAATTGGGTATAAGGAAGGATCAGCATCCAGTTCTGAATGAGAAACGGAAATACGATATGCCACGAGCATTGTACACGTTAGGTGATTCTGAAAAGGAAATCATGTGCAACTTTCTACAAGGTGTTAAGATGCCCGATGGTTATGCCACAAATATCAGGAGAAATGTCGATGTCAATGGGCGCAAGGTTTCAAATCTGAAAAGTCATGATGACAATATTATATTACAAAAACTCCTACCCTATGTGGCACGCGACATATTGTTGGATGCTGTAGTGAACCCATTGATCCAGCTCAGCAGGTTCTTTAACGCGGTATGTTCAAAGGAGATTGACGAGACCGAGATGCAAGAACTCACCAGATCGATTGCAGAGACTCTTTGTCGGCTTGAGATGATTTTCCCTCCAGTATTTTTTGATATTATGATGCACTTACCAGTTCATATTGCTTGGGAGGCTGAAATTGGAGGCCCTGCTCCGTATAGGTGGATGTATCCAGTTGAAAGGTACCTATGTACCCTCAAAGGATACGTGAGGAACAAAGCGTTCCCAGAGGGTTCTATAGCAAAGGGATATATCTCGGAGGAGTGCCTTACTTTTTGTTTTCGGTTCTTTGAAGGTGTTAGTACAAAGCTTAATAGGCCAGAACGTCAAGAAAATAGCGCTGTTAATGAACCACCTGCCGGTCTGAGTGTTTTTGCGAGCATGGACAGTGGGCAAAAGAAAAGTGTTTCTAGGCATAATTCCCATATACTAGAAGATAAAGAATTCTCGATGATGAGACACTACATATTATCAAACTGTGATGAGGCCATTGAATTTGCAAAGTAAGCAACACATGAAAATTATACGAATTTTGTTTCATTGTGTAGACTATATATCTAACTGTGATTATATATATATATTTAAATGTTGCAGTGAGCATAAGGCAGAATTGGCGAAAGTCAACTCACTGAATGTTGAAAGCAGGCACAAGGAACACTTTGTAGCATGGTTCGAGCGAAAAGTGAGTCATATACATTTCTTTCAAATTTAAATCGTCAAATTTGAATGTGCTCTTAACATATTATCTTTACTTATGTGAGTGTAGATGTGGAATCTAAATTTTGTGGGGAAAGCAGATAAGATGCTGTATGTGCTATCTCGTGGTCGTGAAAGAATTGCTTATTTGAAGAATAAGTGCTCAATCCACGGCTTCTATTTTTGGACATCACATATAGAGAATAATCTAACAACACAAAACAGTGGTGTTGTCGTCAGTGGTGTGCAGGGCATGGAATGGTATGGAGTGATTAAAAAAATCTTCGTACTTGATTTTCCTGAATCAAAGCAAGTCATGTTGTTCCAGTGTGACTGGTTTGATATGCCACAACAAGGACAAAGCAAATCAAGAGGGTACAAAAGAGATAAATATGGGATTATCGATATTGATACCTCTCTGCTACGGTATTCATGTGATGAGCCATACATCCTGGGAACACAAGCAGAGCAAGTGTGCTATGTGAAAAGCGGGAAGAAAGGCAGCAAATGGTGCAGCACCCTCAAAATGAAACCTAGGGCCCTGTTTGCTACACCTGAAGGAGAGGAAGGCATTGATAATAACAATGACATAAATGTTGGTGATACTGAATTGGACTCGGTTGTTTTAGGTGTTGAAAATATTCCTGTTGAGGACCACCATGAGGATTTGACAACATGGAGGAGGGTAGATGTGGAAGGGACAAGTGTTGATGCTTCTCTTGTTGATCATGCTAAACCCATGGCTGAACCGGATCACGCAGACATACCTGAAGACGAGGACGATGGTGATGAGACCTACACTGGTGATGGAGTGATTGCTCCAGGATATTCAGAAGAAGGACATGACGAAGATGGTTTGTAATCATAATTAGGGGTTGCATTGTTTACTTGTATTGAACTATAATACTTCCAAAATTTGTGAGTAATAAATAATTTGTGGTGAAGATGTCAGTTATTTGCAAGTTTGGCGTCATTCTGATGTCTTTCTGTGCAGTCAATATTATGATTACAGCATCATTAGGCTTAATTTGTATATCACAGCATTATTCTCATGGAAATGCATAGCTTCAGAAACGCACAAAAGTGAATCAAAGATAATATATATGTAGCATATGTATAAGATAGCATAATTCGAGTATACTCAAGCCACATCTGCTTGTTCTTAACGTAGCATCGTGCTCCCAACACTAGGAAAGCAAAAGCAACAGACAAAAGACAAAGAAGAAGATATCCTATCTACTTCTTCAGTTCAGATCGCTTCATCCTCCGCTTCAGTCCTGATCAGATTCTTGAGAGTAGAACTCACCCCTCGCATGCTTCTGTTTGATCTCTTTGCGAAGACCTTCTGCCATTTGAAATATCTGACATTTTACAAGGGGCTCTCAGAAAGCATTTACAGAAGATCATCAACTGCATTTCATGGCAGTTGCTAATTATGTTTTCAGAAAAACTCATACTGATGCTAAACTTAAAGGGTAGGAATATATATCACCTCACGAAGAGACTTAGTAGGTCCATTGTATTCTTTGACGTCGCTGTCATAATTTACCATCATCTTGCATTTTATCTTTGGGAAACACAACTCATACTTCTTTCCTTTTGACTGAATTACATACAAATCTGGGTCAGAACATATTGCACACACATAATAATTACGAAACAAATTTGCTCACTTTGAAGTAAACTAGTAGTGTTGCCCTCACCTCATCCAAGCGTGCCGGTAGGCCAAAATCGTCGATTCCCATGTCTGTGTCCGATTCAGTTGTGGGCCAAGCCTGGGTGTACAAGTGGCGGCTCTTTTTCTACATCAAAACTATTTTTTCAATTTTCACTGACAGATCAAACCATCTAAGACTACAAAGGCGCTGGAAAGGGTTTGGCTCACCTTATCCTTCTTGCTGCGCGACGACGAGGCTTCGACGACTATTACTCTTGTTCCATTCTTCCTGGTGGCTTTGTGGGCATGGGCATCGCTTGATCGGTAGCCCATTGGGATGAATGGGACTTCGACATTCACGACGTGTTCCAAGTCGACCTCGACCCGTGCCTCCACGGCAATCCGGTGCCTACTTTGTGGTCGTGGGGTGGATGAGGGCCTGCGGCGGCTCGACGGAGTCACTGATGTCGATGACGGGCTGCGGCGGCTCGACGGAGTCACCGATGTGGATGATGGACTTCGCTTGAAGCGACCATCAGCGTCGCGCGGCTGCCTGCGAGAGGGGTGCGTGCGTCGGGCCATCGTCACAATGCAGGTGGATGAGATGGTGGCAGCGGAGATGGGAGGGGTGGAAGGTATATAGGCGGCGAGGGGGGAAGATCGCGCGCGAGAATTTTGGGACGTGAAATGGCAGGGCGGAAAAAAATGCAACTAGGGGGCCAGACGGTTGGAAAATGTTCAGCTATCTTATGTTCAGTTCGTCCGCGCAAATTTGACGAATTGTGGAAAAAGTGTGTGCGTCCTGTGAGAGAATATGTGAGTCAATGTGACTCAATTCAAATTCAGAGGTAAATAAGTTACATTCAGAGGTAAATTAATAAGTTACATTAGGGGTTTTGTTTTGGTTTGGTTTTTGTGTGAACCAAAGAAAATTAAAATGGAGAAGGCGCGTGGAAAAAGGCGGGAAGGCTGATGAAAGAAAAGCAAAGGCAAGAAGCCATTGAAAGTTTCTACTTAGACTAATTTGCACATAGACTTGCACATCAAAACGTAGTAGCAGAGTACGTGACTACATCACTGCATTGCATACATTCTGAAAACCATTGTTCATTAGCTAGCACAATAATAAACTTTGGTATTCATCACTTTGCTATTCATCACTTTTCCATTTGACTTCATTTAGTGTTTCAAAATCTTGATTCTTTTTTGAATTGTTTAATTTCAAAATTATGATTGTTTAAACATACTCACATGAGATGCAGTGGACACCATTAGCTTGATTATTATTTTCTAAGAATGTAGGAAAAAAATTTCCTGATTTGGACATCATTTGTGAAATCTAAACAAGTTTGTAGTTATGATTAAGAATCATACAATCAAGTGAAGTAGGTTCATGAAGAACTCAAGAACACATCAGAATCTGGGCGCCGACAGGTGGGACCCAATGAGACTAATGGGGAAATCTTGCGGGTTTAGGCCCACATGACACGGGTTTGGCCCATTAAAGCACAAAAATATGGGACAACAAAATATTGACTACCAAAATCAACAAATAATTAGTGGACTAATGGCAGTTGTGTTTATCCCCGAGTTGTGCTGCCCAGGTTCGAAACCCACGAGGAACTTTTATTTTTATTTTATTTTTTGCCTATACTCTCCTATACAGAAGTTGAAATTTACAACTTGTACAGAGTTTGATCCTTTGACCATATTTAATTTTGGAATTTCCCAAATTCAAAATGTAAATAGGGTCGTAAATGATCTCTACCTCCTTTTGCTAATATATGGAGGGAGTAGGTCACTAGACAAAAGCCAGCATTAGAACTGACCAAACAAAGTCATATAAAATAATTACCAAAAACAGTCATATAGAAATGACCGTATCAATAGTGGTAGAGGAAGTCATCAAATAAACATGCATCACACACTGGTATTCAGTCACTTAGTGCACTACAGATAGAAATTACACACAATATCACACATTACAATAAAGTTCTCAAGTCTAACACATAGATAAGATAGATTATTAGAATCCAAGTCTCTCATGATACTTAAGGTAAGGCAAAGTTCTCTCTACAAAAGTTAAGTAGCCATTCATCCTTCTTCTTCTTCATCTTCATCTAGCCATCACAAAGCTTTAATGCTTCTTCTTCATGTCCTGCAAGAACTCTTTGGCATCAAATTGAGTTATGAAGCAATTTGCCTAAAAGCCTATTTTTTCCCTAAACAATGTGTGCAAGACTAGCATTCAGCATTTTCTATTGTTATTGATAGAAATACCAAAAACAAACGATGATTCTGTTATAAAAACTACCAACTAAATCAGCATATGAACTAGTTTCTATTTGACCAAAGAACAAGCTAACCATATGAGCTAGTTTATGTTATAACAACCTACGATTAAGTTAACTCACACTATAAAATACATCATGCAGAGCGATACAGACATAAACAAAATATGAGGAATTAACAATACGATGGTTCGAGGGGGGACTAGTTCACCTTCTTCTGCTGCTTCCCCTTCTCATTGTCATACCGTGGCAGCTTTCTAACTCGAAAGCCTGCTGCCCAGAGTTCGTGGCAATACGAACAACGGGACGGGTCCATCTCATCATCATAGCCAATGCTTCCAGGGCAGGTGCACGTGTCCCCTCGCAACCAAGCGGCAGGAAACTCTGGAGATTCGATCTAACAGAAATAGTGCTTGAATCATGTTACCATAACAAGAGATCTAGCACAAGAAATAAGAATCTACCAAAAAGGTACTCACAAATGTGTAAATTGAGATTGTTTCATGCTTCAAAAAACTAAGTTATCTAGCATCTGCAATATACCTACCAAAAGTGGATCTTTATCTAGTATCAGGGAACCAAGCAAAAGTGAATCTTTGTCTACCAAAAGTGAATCTTCATCTAGATTCAGAGAACCTAGCACACTTACCTCATCGACCCTGCTTGGGCCTGGGATGAATCCTACATTGCTTGGTAGCGTAGTAGGATCCTCGTGCTGCACGTCCTCATCGATCACCATGCGAGGTAGCAAGTGGTTGTACCGGCCTTCTGCGCGGTCGCCTGTAGATGCGCCCAGGGTGGTAGAGCGGCAGCGGATTGGAGAACGAAGCAGCGTCACCGGCCCGCGTGTGGACGGAGGCACCGAGGTCGGCGGGGACCGTATGAAGCGCCCTTTTGCGTCGCGCGCTTGCCTCCTAGAGTTGTGCTCCCTCCGCTCAGCCATCGTTGTTGCTCCGCTCCTCTCCTTGGCTTGCTGTGGCAAGGGATGGGGGGAGATGGAGCCGCCGACGGCGGCGGCGGCGGTTTTGCGCGTCAACAGTCGACACTTTGGGGAAAGAAGGCGAATTGCTAGGCGGCGAGATCGTTTGCCTTCTATTGTAGAACTAGTATAGTTCACATTCCCATTCAGATGACAAATGCTCCCAGAACGAAGGGCCCACACGCCAGGTCCTCCACGCACGCCCCAGAATCATATGTGTTTTGACTTCTTGAAGAACAAGCCCCATTTTTCTTTTTAATCTCTGCATGAACCTTGTATCTAGTATTTCACCATCATATGAACTGCAAATTAGATCATTGTTTCTTGCTCAAAAAAAAGATCATTGTTTTTATTTAAAATTCCTAAAATCATGCTGTACCAATGTATACTACACCTTTATGAATGTTGATGAGTTCTAAACTGACTTTTCCATTTGAAATCTGAAATTTGAGAAGACTAAATTTGAGAATTTCTAAACTGATGAAATCTTAAATTTAAATAGTTGAAGGTAAATTTGAGAAAAGTAGGGAAGTTGTTTCCACCACCAAGCGGTTGTCAAATGGAGACCACCAAGAAGGGCGCACCTGTCCGCAGTGTGGGCCCTTGCTTCCCTGGGCCTACATGTCATTGCCTTTAGGATGGAAACAAGTGCGGTGTATCTAGATTTCATCAAGGAGCCAAACTGCCCTCTTCTCTTTCCTTTTTGCCTCTCCTCCCCCAAAACCACATCCTCCGAGCTGTTCACAAAGTCTCGGTAGGTCCCACCTATCGGCCCCAGATTCAGAAGTGTGTTTGACTTCTTGAAGAACAAGCATATTTTTTTCTTTTTAATCTCTGCATGAACCTTGTATCTAGTATTTCTCCCTCATATGAATTGCAAATTAGATCATTGTTTTTCCTAAAAATTCCTAAAATCATGTTGTATCAAGTTATCAACTTGTTAAGGCTAATGTTTTGAAAAATCTACTCGTATTGGTCTGTTTCAACAATTTAACAAATTGACAACAACAAGCAAACTTTTGTACACACAAAATGAAGTCAACAAGAAAAGTGATGAATACCAAAGCTTCAAAACTCATCAAGATCTACAAACTTTATTTAGGTCTTTCTGTCATTTTCTAAAGTGGTAATAACATGAAGTACAAAATTGACAGACCTCTTAGATAGTTTCTTCAACTATCTATGTCAATCTAGGATTAATGACCAATGTATACTACAACTTTTGAAAACGACAATGTGACCTAAACAAACATTGTAGACCTTTATGAATTATTAAACTTTGGTATTCATCACTTTCCCACTTGTTATCATTTATGTATCAAAAATCTTGCTTGAAGTTGAGAATTATTGAAATTCACAATTAGGATTGTTCAAACTCTATCAAATGGAGTAGTGACTTAAATAAAGTTTGTAGATGTTGATGAGTTCTACAACTTTCGTATTCATGACTTTTTCATTTGAAATCATTTGTTGCCCCAGTTAAATTTGAGAATTTGAAAACTGATGAAATCTAAAATTTAAATAGTTGAAGGTAACTCGGATGGGGAAATGCCCAAAACAAAAGTAGGAGATCCCGATAAGTACTAAAACTATTGTATTGACAACTTTCTCGTTTGAACTCGTTTTTTATGTCTTAGAATTTAAATACACTTCAAATCATTAAAAGAAATTAAACACTAGTTCACTTCGGTGACTAGTAACTAATAGTAAACGCAAACGAGTTGACTACCTAGTGGGTCCCACTTGTCAGCGTCTTCTTCGTGTCCCCACTACTTTTCCTGGAAGTAGATCCTCTACATTGTCTAGTGGGTCCCACCTGTATGCGGCTTCTTCATGGAAACTGTGTCCCCACTTCCTTTCTGTTTATACACGAAACTTTGGTATTCATCACTTTTCCATTTGACTTCATTTAGTGTTTCAAAATCTTGATTTTTGTTTTGAATTGTTTAATTTCAAAATTATGATTGTTCCAACATACTCACATGAGATGTAGTGGACACCATGAGCTTGATTATTATTTTCTAAGAATGTAGGGAAAAAATTCATGATTTGGACATCATTTGTGAAATCTAAACAAGTTTATAGTTATAATTACGAATCATAGAATCATGTGATGTAGGTCCATGAAGATCTCAAGTACACACCAGAATCTGGCCAGCGGTACTTTTCTGTCAGAACAAATCAGCACCAACCACCAGCCGACAGCTAGACGAACAGGGTGTATGTGGTTGGTGGGACCCATGACTTCGCCCCTTCCTCTTGACGAGTAAAGACAAACCCAACTGGACTCTTTGACGAGTTGGTCCCATGATGCTGGGGCCCACGAGTCAGTGTCTGATCGCAAGATCGTGTCCCTTTACATTCGTATGAGTAGCGGTGCCGGCGGATTCCACCGAACGTCTCTCCCCTTTCCTCCAGATTTCTCCCCAATCTCTGTTCCAGGCTTCATCCATCGCTCGCGCTCCGCCTCGCTCTCGCCGTCGGCTTCCTCCATCGCCGGTGATGGTTCGCTCCACCCGCTCTCGCAGCTACGCTCCCACCTCCACCCCGGGTGCAGAGGCCCGGATCAACCAGGGTCGCACCCGCATTGCCGCCTCCCCTCCAGTGGGCGCCAATGTTGCGGCGCCCCGAGTGGAGCACCACTCCACCTAGTAGAGGCGCGACTCGCGAGGAAGATTCGCGAGGAGCACACGCACCAGGAACCCACTACCACCAACCAGGTACGTGTTCGTCGTTTTCGACGCCGAGGATGAAGAGGCAGCACCGGTCGTCATCTCCGAGTCGGAGGACGGATTAAGAGCCTCTCCTCCTCCTCCCGGCCCCCCGGTTAGTATCGATCCTCTGTTTTTAATTTCTGTTAGGATCGATTTGCAATTGGGGTTGTCTATTGTACACATAGATTTGTGGTAAACCTAGATGAATGTGATCAGTCTAGACTGTACATATTGTTCCTGTCATCAACCTTGACTATATATGTGATTAAAATGATTCTAAATATTTTTGGATTGTTTTAGATAAAATTATTCCACAACTAGATTGTAACTTGTTAGAACATTATTGTGGATGGGCAGCCAAAGATAAGCTTGCATGTTAATTTGAAATTGATTGATATAACGATAGTCCTTGCATTCATGATTCTGATATTGATAACTATTTTTGGCAATGAAGACTCCTCAGCATGACCATGTCTACATGGTCAACGATAAGGTCTCGATTCACTGCACGTTCTCACACGAGAGCGATGAGGAGACTAGAGAAGGGCCATTGGCGTCGAGGAGGGAGGTCAGATATGGTGGTCCATGCTGTAGTCATTCCTAATTTCCCAGCTTATACATGCTAACTTCAGTAATGCCAATTAACAGCTCAAGGGAATGGGTGAGCAGCTCGCGTCCTTCTGAAGCAGAAATATTTCAACCCCTGAAGATGGTGCCTAAACATGAACAAGAGCTTCGTGGTTGACTTATGTAGTACTTATGAAGGACCGAATCGGGCGACCAGAGAGGGGGGCAGTGAATGGGAGCCGATAAAAATTCTTCCCTAAGGTCGAACTCGGCCTATACCCCGATTGCCACTCCACGAATCCTTGCACACAAAGGAAGCTCCAAACAAGACTCACACAAGTCTAGAACAACACGAGAGAAGCCTAGGAGCAAAGAGCGGAAGCACCAAAGCAAGAATCAAAGAACTTGAACAGTTCTGGAACGCACCTGGCGGACCGTCCGGGTTGACCGAGCGGACCGTCCGCGTGGATGGCGCGGACTGTCCGGCAGGTCACGGCGGACCGTCCGCAAAAACACCTCGAACCACCAGTAGCGCACCACCGAAATTCGAACTGTCCGTGGAGGCTCTGCGGACCGTCCGCCAGAAAACCGGCCACGCGGACTGTCCATGAGATCCTCACGGACTGTCCGCCAAACACCTTGCAACCAAAGCCTGCGGGCGAAATGGATCGAAACAAAGACGCGCAAGAACACGAAGAACACGAGACGAACCCTAGGCGCATGCGCTCCTCGCGGACCGTCCGCGACGCTCGAGCGGACCGTCCACGACACACAGACAGAGCAGAAAAAGCTCGAGCTCGGGAGTCAACCCAACCTTTCCATCACCGGATCTCCCAAACGGTTGAAGCACTTGAGACAAGATTTTGGGGAGATGTAAAGCGTCACACAAGGATGCTATGCCCCAAAAATCTCGACTCCTAAGCCACTAAATCACCGGGAATCGCGGATCAACCGAACCACCACCATGAACTCGGGCACCAACCAAAAACGCACGAATCGAAGGCTCTCCACAGCGTTTGAGGGGTCAAGATCACACACAAAGATGCGCAAGGCATCCACCCATGATCCCCTCAAAGAAATCCGTGAAGAAACGCCTCCAAAATCACGAATCGAGCGAAGAACGAAAACTCCCAAAAATAGTCCCGAAAATGACACGAAAATCACAAGGGACTAGAAGATCACCATGACGTCGAATGCTTCCATACATCCAGAGGTCAGATTCTGTACAAGTAGCCTAAGGAATCCAGAGGGAAAAGAAGCAGTTCAGAGAAAATCTACCGGGGGAGAAACCCTAGGGAGCGAGAGAGAGAGAGATGCCATCCACCTCTCCGCTATTTATATGAAGTTCATCAGAGGGAGGTAAATGACCACGCTACCCCTACTGCATAAATGAAGATACAACCCCTCAGGGGCATTTTGGTCAAGTCTTCATCGAGCGGACACGCTTCCACCGCGGCCTTGCTTAGCTTCGACGCAAGCCCCGCGATCATGCCACATGCCCCCCACCTCGAAGCTTCCCGAAGCTCCCGGATCACTGTCTCCGTCGCCTCGGGCCTCCGGGCTTGGTTTTGCGGCCCAAACCAAGAAACCGTCCACCTGATGGTTTTGTGGGCAAACCACCAAACCCCGCGTGCAAGCTTCGGGCTCAACCGCTACCTTGCACCGACCCATGTTCACGACTTCAGCCCGCCAGTCTTGCACCGTACGGCTCGCACTTGACCCCATTGGCCACCGGGTCCATCGAACCTAGCCTAGTTGCCACTCCATCACCTGAAGGCCGCCACGGCTCAGGCCTTTCGCGCATGTTCTTCACCTGCACCGACACGAGTCAAGCCGCAGCCTGTACCTGCACACTTAGCCAAGCATCAGTCCACACAACGTTGTCAATCACTCATCACTAAGGAGCGACCCTCCACTGGTCCTCGGACACACCTGGTCCTCAATCTCCCCCTTGATGAGTGCATTGACAACACCCATAGTAACCATGATAGAGAAAAAGAAAAGAAAACAATCACGAACATAAACCTCCCAAGCAAGTGATCCAAAGCCAAAGAACAAGCGAAAACGAGATCACCCGCCAATCCAAGTCTCGACCCCCTAAGACAAGGGCAACAGCTCGACACAGCCGAGACAAAAAAAAGCTCTCAAAGAGCACATCACAAAGCACAAAACTCAGGAAAATCAAAGGAGCTCCCCCTGCACATGTGCAAACTCCCCCTGAGCAAATGCAACCTCTTCTTCTCAAAAATTTTCCTCACATGCCACATCTCACAAATGCATACCAATTTTGCATAAAAACTCCCAATGCATTAAAATTCTCCCCAAATGCATGTGTTTTCTCCCCCATATCATACAAAACTCTCCCCCTTGTTGACAATGCATGAATCAAGGTATATGAAACTCTTCCCCTTGTTTTCACGAAAAATGCATGTCAAAGCATATAAACAGTCTACCAAGCTTCTCAAATATACAAGGAGCACAACAAAATGCAACAAATGAGACATAGAGCAAGCAAAGTAGACATGGTGTAGTTAGCACATTGCCATCAAGAAGGTAGAGACATATAAGCATGTGACAAGGCTAAAGACCAATTTTAAGCAATTTTCACAAAGAAACATGCATCTCATGAGCAAGATCCTATCCATACCAATTTGAACATAAAGGCACTAGATCATTCAAAGTTTATGCAAGATCACAAATTCTCATCACAAGATCATTATAAACGCCCACAACCTACTCAAGTCATGTTAAAGCCACCGAGCCATGTGTCTACTTCTTAAAATGAGACTTCTCATGGTAGACAAGCATACTACGGTTTAGCACCCAAGATATGAATATCAAACCATAAAAACATGATTAGGAGCTCATTTTTCAAGCATAAGGCAATTCACACACCAATTTCATTTTCAAGATTAAACATGGTACATGAAGTGCCTTTGCGGCAAAAAGAAGCTTATGCTCCTCCCCAAGCAAGCAAAAGGGCTAAACATTTACAATGACAGAAAGGTCTTTGAACCCAAGCAACACAAACTGAGCATGATATAAGCATTTAAGCACAAATTTAGCATAAACAAGCATCTACTCATGAGAGAGGCAGTTTTTATCATTTTCACAACCAAAATGCTATCTCATCATACATATATAGCAACACCATCAAGAGCATAGCATTTACATCCACAAGCTACCAATCATGCACATATCTCATCCATAGCACATCAGTGATCAATGTATATAAGAGAAGCTCATTCCTAGCTCAAGTGATCCAAAGATGGCTATCCTACCAGGTTTTGTACAGAAAGTAAAATGCATGAAGGAAATGCAACAAAATGAACATATGACACATATATACATGAGAAGCTCCAAAACCCAAGCTAGAAAGGAAAGCAAACCCCAAGCTCACCCCGCAAGCGAGTGAAAGTGGCTTGGTCAAGCGGTTTGGTGAAAATGTCAGCTAGCTGGTCTTGGGTAGGGACATAGGACAAAGATATGTTTCCCTTCTCCACATTGTCTCTCAGGAAGTGGTACCTCACTCTATGTGTTTCGTTTTGGAGTGGAGGACAGGATTTTTGGCTACGCTTATGGCACTAGTGCTGTCACAGAAAAGTGGAACCTGGGAGCACTCCTCACCAAAGTCACTCATGGTATAGGTCATCCAAAGCAGCTGGGAACAACAACTAGCCGCAGCCACATATTCAGCCTCGGTGGTGGACTGGGCTACACTCGATTGCTTGCGAGATGACCAAGAGACCAAAGAAGAACTAAGCAACTGACAACACCCAGAAGTGGACTTGCGATCCAGTCGACACCCAGCAAAATCCGCATCAGAAAAACCATGAAGCCTGAGTGTCGAGGAGGCAGAGTACCAAAGACCAAACTCAGGAGTGTAGTTCAAGTACCTGAAGATCCGCTTGACGGCCTGCCGATGTGAAGTCCTCGGTGAAGCCTGAAAACGAGCGTACAGACACACGCTCAACTGTATGTCTGGCCTCGTCGCCGTCAAGTAGAGGAGGGAGCCGATCATGCTCCGGTACTCCTTCTAGTCCACGGGTTCTCCGTCCTCATTCGCGTCCAACGCCGTAGTCGTACTCATCGGTGTAGTCAGCGGCTTAGAGTCATTCATGCCAAACTTCTTCACCATGTCCCTGGTGTACTTCGCCTGATGTACGAAGGTCCCGTCCTTGCACTGCTTGATCTAGAGACCCAAGAAAAACTGCAGCTCTCCCATCATGGACATCTCAAATTCCCTGCTCATGTCATCTGCAAATCTGGCAACAAGATCATGAGAAGAGCCACCAAAGATTATGTCATCCACGTATATCTGAATAATCAAAAGGTCATTCCCATGCTTAAGGAGGAACAGGGTCTTATCAACTGTGCCCATCCCAAACCCCTTACTCAGCAAAAAGCCTCTCAACCTGCCATACCACGCTATAGGTGCCTGTTTCAACCCATAGAGCGCTCTCTGGAGTTTGTATACACGGTGTGGGTATTTTTCACTCTCAAAACCCAGGGGTTGCCTCACATACACTTCTTCCTCTATCACCCCATTCAAGAAAGCACTCTTGACATCAATTTGGTACAACTTGAACCCTTTAGCCACGGCAAAGGCTAGAAGGATCCTAATTGCCTCCAAACGGGCCACAGGAGCAAATGTCTCCTCATAGTCTATGCCCTCTTTCTAGTTGTACCCCTGCGCCACCAGCCTCGACTTGTTCCTCACAACCATCCCATTCTCACCCTCTTTGTTCTTCCACACCCATTTGGTTCCTATGGGACGGCAATTTGGCGGTGGATCGACTAACACCGAGACTTGGTTTCTCTCAAAGTTTTCCAACTCCTCATGCATGGAATTCACCCAATTCTCATCAGACAAAGCGTGTCGAATATCTTTGGGCTCGAAAGAGGCAACAAATGCAGAATGAGCGAAATGAGAAGTATTCCTTGACCTCGACCATGTAGTGCGTTCATGAAGGTCACCAATGATGGTCGTCGGTGGGTGATCAACTTGTACTCGCCGGGGATCCTCTCGCCTGGACACAACCTCCCCCTCAGTAGCAGCCTCCACTCGAACAGCCTCAGTCGTAGTGGGTGTAGGGGATGGTCCGTCCTCGAACGTCGTGTAGTAGTGGAAGTAGTACGTACACGATCAGCCGCTGGAGCATCACCACCATCATCATCATCGTCTCCATCTCTGTCCTTCTCATCCTCGAAGATCCTCGCTCCAATCTCCTCGTCACCTGTACACTCAAAAGCAGAAGAGCTACATGGCTGTGTCTCGTCGAAGGTTACCTCGCAAGTCTCCATGGTTCGGTTAGTGTCAAGGTTGAGCACACGATATGCTCTAGAATGAATCGTATAACCAAGGAAAATCCCATCCAAACATCGAGACTCAAACTTATCCAACTTGCCCTTCTTGAGAATGAAACACTTGCAACCAAAAGCTCTAAAGTGACTCACATTGGGTTGTCGACCATGCATCAGCTCATAAGAGGTCTTCTTCTTAAAGGCACGAAGGAAGATGCGATTTGAGACATAGCAAGCGGTATTGACCGCCTCAGCCCGGAAACGCCTAGGAGTCCTATGCTCATCGAGCATCGTCCTGGCCATCTCACAAAGGGTCTGGTTCTTCCTCTCCACTACGCCATTCTGGCAAGCGACGTATGGAGAAGAGTACTGATGATCAAGACCAAGATCACTGAAAAAGGCATCAAAATGAGAGTTCTTAAACTCTGTGCCATTGTCACTGCGTATAGCTCGAATGGCATCACCATGTCTCTCATTCTTCAACCACAAGATCAAGTCTCGAACAAAGCCAAATGTCTCACTCTTATCCTCCAAAAAGAAAACCCAAGAGTACCTCGAAAAGTCATCAACAACCACAAGAACATACCACTTCCCACTAGCAGAGCGAACACGAGCTGGCCCAACCAAATCCATGTGCAACAGCTCACAAGGTCGCTCGGTCATGACAGAAGTCAGAGGGGCATGAGAAGCGGCAACCATCTTTCCATGCCGACAAGAAGCACAAACCAAATCCTTCTCGAATTTCAATTTAGGCAATCCTCGGACAAGATCAAGACCACTCAAGCGGGAAAGCAACTCAAAGCTCAAGTGTCCCAACCTCCTATGCCATTTCCAAAGCTCGGCCGAAATGTGGCCACGAGGGGGAAAATGTGGCCTGTAGTCCATCTGAGACCCAAAGCTCCGATCGTGCCTCCCAAACTCGTAACGGTCACGAGAAGGAGCACGTCGAGCCAACTCACCACGCCCAAACCCAACACGCCTGTCTCTCTAAGGGAACACACCTCCACCTCCACGAGTGGGAACTGTCCTCACAAACACATCACCCCTAGGTAGAGGCCCTCTACGAGGCTCAGGTACACCACGAGCAAGGTGGTACCTGTCCTTGTTTGCCATCTCCCTAGCAAACCTCTCATCCCTCTTCCTCCGGAAACAGAACTCATCCTTGTGCCCATCCCTCCCACAATACTCACAATGGAAGTAGATTGGCACTGGCTTAAGCTGTGGCTTCTCTACAAGTTTCTCTCTAGCTTTCTTTCCTGTCTTCCCATCGAAGACACTCCCCTGGGTGCTCACAAACTTGATGGGTTTTTGGTAGTTTTCAGCTTTGTGGGGGAACACTGGAGGATCTGGGGTTGTGTCTAGCTTGTTTCTGAGATGGTTTGGCTTGGGTGCAAATTTGTTTATTGTTGTGGTATGTGGTGGAATGGGGATCTCTCCGGCTTTCTCTTCTCCCTCACCACTCTTCTCACCACACTTGTCAGCCCCTAACGCCTGACCATCAAACCTCTTGAACTGAGCCAACATCATACTCAATTGTGGCTCATGCCCAGACAACCAACTCATCAATTTCCTAAGCTCATCATTTTCATCCTGCAAACGGTCAACATAGTGTGCAAGTTCATGTTTTTCAAAGTATGCATTTCACAGGTATAACATGATGTAGGAATGGGAGCCTTCAAAGCAGCCTCAAGAGAAACTATTCTAGTGTGAGACTCATCTAGCCTAGCATGCAACACAGGACATGAGGTACAAGCACCTAACAAAGCTGGCCTAGATTTCAATTCATCACACTCAATCCTAACCACATCTAGTTCCTCAAGAGTAGAGGCATGCTTCTCCTTCAGAGCTGTCAAATCAGCAAGAAAAACTGAACAATCACCACAATCAATTTCATCCGACACAACAGGAGCAGACTTCAAAGCAGCTATCTCATTTCTAGCATCCACAAGCAAGGATTCAAGTTCAGCTACTTTGTCCTTAGCATCACCCAACAAAGACCTGAATTCCCTCTTCTGCTTGTTGGTCTTTCTAAGCACATCATCACGGTTGTCGAGCAACTCATTCAGCCTAGCATTCTCCTCTAGCAAGAAGTTGGGATCTTGTCGTACCTAGTCATCGGAATCGGAGTTTGAATCCGAGCTGTGCTTCCCACCCTTCTTGGAATGTGCCATGCCGCAGAAGCCACCTTGCGCGACGAAGCTCAGGCCGGTGATGTTCTTGCTCGTGTGCCGCTTGTCCTTGCGCTACTCTTGCTCTTCCTTGCTGCTCGAGTCGGAGGAAGCATCACTTGATGTCGAGTCGGAGGAAGCATCACTTGCTTGTCCTTGTAGTCATTCCGGGAGCGGTGCTTGTTGTAGTCGTGCTTGGGCTTGCCCTTGTAGTCGTTCTTGATCTCCATGGCTTCAGGGCAATCGGCGATGAAGTGCCCGTGCTTCCCGCACCAAGAGCACATCCTCGAGCTCCGCCTTGCATTCTTGCGGTTCTCATACATCCGCCCAAACCTCTTGCTCAACAAGGCGAGATCGTCCTCGCTCAGCACATCAAAGTCCTCATCTGGCAAGGACACAAGACAAGACAAAGAGAAACCACCAGAGTTAGTGTTAGTCCTCGATCCTGAGACGAGAGCCAAACTATGAGGATCAGTGGGGCTCTCGCTCTTGGCTCTCAAGCCACGATCGACCTCTGAAGACCTGAGCTTGGAGAACAGCTCATCAAGCGAAAGCGTATCATACGCGCTCGACTCCTCAATGGCCTCTATCTTGGCTTCCCACACAAACCTATCCAGGGCATGCAAAAGCTTGATAGCTTGATCATGATCTGTGTATGGGAGCACTGTCACATTGGCCCTCATATTGTTGACTATGCAAGTGAAGCGCTGAAACATAGCATCGGTCGACTCACCGGGAAGATGAGTGAAGTTCTCGTACTCTCTCCGGTAAGTGGTAAACATCCGGGCTTGCACTTGGGCATTGCCAACATAAGCATTCTTCAACTTGAGCCAAATCTTTCCGGCCACATCCTCTCCGTACACTCGATCAAACTCCGAGGCACGGAGAGCACAGAACAAGTAATCAACAGCATTGTTGTTGGCCTCAAACATGTCCCGCGATCCTGGAAGTAGAAAACTATCTGGGATGACATAATGAGGATTCTGAGTGACTTCCCAGATAAGAGTTCCCTTCCCTCGCAAAAATGCGCCCATGCGCCTCTCCCACATCGGGTAATTCTTGCCATCAAAGTGCGGAGGACCTGACTCCTTGCCGTAATCGCCCATCTTTGGATCTTAGACTGGTTAGAATCAAGAAGATCCGTAACCGGCTCTGATACCAATTGAAGGACCGGTTTGGGCGACCAGAGAGGGGGCAGTGAATGGGAGCCGATTAAAAATTCTTCCCTAAGGTCGAACTCGGCCTATGCCCCCATTGCCACTCCATGAATCCGTGCACACACAAGATGCTCCACAAGGCACACACAAGCCAAGAAGATCACTAGAGAAGCCTAGGAGCAAAGAGCGGAAGCACCAAAGCAAGAATCAAAGTACTCGAGCACTGCTACGAGGTCCAAGTCGGACGGTCCACCTGGCTGCTGCGGACAGTCCGCCAGGGTAGCGCGGACGGTCCGCGAGGTAGGCGTGGACGGTCCGTGAGGCAGGCACGGACGGTCTGAAATTGACTCAGAGGCTAACAGAAACTCTAGGGAAAAATCTCTCGACGCGGACAGTCCGGCAAGAGCTCACGGACGGTCCGCCAAACTCTCAGAAAACCCCAGACAAACAAGCCGGCACCCCCAGACAAGATTATGACCACGCGGACAGTCCGCACGGTCCACGCGGACGGTCCGCAAACCGTCTGCAACACCAAAACGCTGAGCCACCAAATCGAAACACGAACCACGAAGAACCAACGAAGAACACGAAGAACAGCTGGGCTGTCTAAGCCACGCGGACGGTCCGCACGGGTCACGCGGACTGTCCGCCAAGCTCGGACAGACAGAAAACTGCACGACCCCGCAAGGTCAACCCTCCAAATCCATCACCGGATCTCCCAACCACCAAAAGCCCTTGAGACAAGATTTGGGGTAGATGATAAGCAACCCAAGAGGAAGCTATGCCCCAAAAATCTCATCCTCTAAGTCACTAAATCGCCGGGAATCGCGGATCACACGAACTCCAACGAGAACACGAACTCCGGTCGAAAACTCACGAATCGAAGGCTCTACACAGCGTTTGAGGGATCAAGATCATACACAAACATGCGCAAGGCATCCACCCATGATCCCCTCAAAGAAATCCGTGAAGAAACGCCTCCAAAATCACGAATCGAGCCAAGAACGAAAACTCCCAAAAATAGCCCCGAAAATGACACGAAAATCACAAGGGACTAGAAGATCACCGGGACGCCGAATGCTTCCATACATCCAGAGGTCAGATTCTGTACAAGAGTCTAGCCTAAGGAATCCAGAGGGAAAAGAAGCAGTTCAGAGAAAATCTACCGGGGGAGAAACCCTAGGGAGCGAGAGAGAGAGAGAGATGCCATCCACCTCTCCGCTATTTATATGAAGTTCATCGGAGGGAGGTAAATGACCACGCTACCCCTACTGCATAAATGAAGATACAACCCCTCAGGGGCATTTTGGTCAAGTCTTCATCGAGCGGACACGCTTCCACCGCGGCCTTGCTTAGCTTCGACGCAAGCCCTGCGATCACGCCATGTGCCCCCCACCTCGAAGCTTCCCGAAGCTCCCAGATCACCGTCTCCGTCGCCTCGGGCCTCCGGGCTTGGTTTTGCGGCCCAAACCAAGAAACCGTCCACCTGATGGTTTTGTGGGCAAACCACCAAACCCCGCGTGCAAGCTTCGGGCTCAACCGCTACCTTGCACCGGCCCATGTTCACGACTTCAGCCCGCCAGTCTTGCACCGTACGACTCGCACTTGACCCCATCGGCCACCGGGTCCATCGAACCAAGCCTACTTGCCACTCCATCACCCGGAGGCCGCCATGGCTCAGGCCTTTCGCGCTTGTTCTTCACCTGCACCGACACGAGTCAAGCCGCAACCTGTACCTGCACACTTAGCCAAGCATCAGTCCACACAACGTTGTCAATCACTCATCACTAAGGAGCAACCCTCCACTGGTCCTCGGACACACCTGGTCCTCAACTTATATCTGCACTTGTTTAGTTTTAGCTTTTGTTAAGGAGCCTTGAGCTTGTTGTGGTTGATGGACTTATGTAGTACTCTTGATCTGATGTATGATGCTTTTGCAAGCCTTACTTGTGCCTGATGGACAACTAATATATGTATGAAAATTATATACCTGCTGAATGGTTGTGTTCATGAGATGATTTTCTTTTTTCGTCCATGAGATGTTCTCGTCATCCTTTTAATTTTGTTGTTTCTATGTTTTATAAATATTTTGCTCTATACTTGTCAATCAGAAATCCACATAAAATGTACACGAACACATCAATAATTAGAGCAAATTTCTTGTGAGCAAATGGAGAACACATGTGCAATCACAAGAAAGATCAAGGGTAATAATAATACTAGCATTCACTAGCGACCATATATTCCCACTGAAGCAATGCCATTATACAAGGTCATTACACAAAAGCCTCATTCATCAAACCTAATTGTTCATGACATCCTACTTGTTCATTAGTACCTCCATTTCCTAATACATGATATAATGGAGGGAGTAGTTCACTACACAAAAGCTATCTAATTAACATTCCTTGGAGGCGTGCCTACGGGAGTGCCCAACGCTTGATGGCCAGCCGGAGGTCCTCCACCTTAGCCCCAATCTGAAATGTTTTTACAATGCATTATCAGTGATTTTTTTGAAAGGAATGCATTATCAGTGATAAGTACATCAAAATTTGAATAAAACTGAACATAGTGAACATAGGGAATGAAGGTAATACCTCGGCATTAGGAGGACGCCTTCGCGAGGGGGCCGGGAGGCAGAACTCATCGTCGTTGTCGTCATTGCATTCCACGAATATCCTCACTCGTGGGATGTTGAGCTCATAAGTCACCTTCGACCCAAGATCCTGAATTAAGAAATCCAGACATGAACAGCAAAATTCCACTTGTGAACTTAAGATTAATCATGTTGCAATCAGAGGTGATCAAAAATTTGTATGAAACTGACCAACATAAAATTCATATCCTAATTGTACCAAGAATGCTACTGACTAAAATTTGCATCAAACTGAGCAAAACATTGCACAAGTAAATTTAGCTAAGGTGAAACCACTCACAAAGAAACTCACTGATTCTTAACTGCATGATCTCTACCAAAAATGTTGCATATGTACCCTAGTCTGAGTTGCTGGCCAAATATGGCAATCTGACAACGTACCAATCACTGAATTCCTCAGATGGTTCCTATCAGTTTTAGCAATTTTTATTCAGAACTATTTTCAATAAAGTTCTCTTTACATTTCCATAGTCGGCAGCCATGAATGCCAGAACTGTAATACTAGCCAAGAAATCCTAAATTGCAAGTCCTAGAATTGATTACAACTCATAAACAATTTCGCAATCACACATAAATAATCAAATCAATGTACTAAGCAACCAGAGGAATTAAAGACAAGGTTCTCGAATACTAAAGGGGGAAATTAAATTTGGTACGAGTTAGAAAACTTACCGGACGCTCCCAATCGAAATCCGGCCATTTGCAGGGGTAATCCTCCTCCTCGCTGGACTCCTCCACCGGCTTGGACTTCTTGGCGTCAGGGTGCTGAAAACCCTCCTCGTCAGCCTTCCGCTTCCGAGGCATCCTAGCGGATTCAGCATCCGCTTCCTCGGATGCCTGACGAACATCGGGCAAGGGTAACCAATGCCGCCACTGCCTCCACCGCCGCCGCCCCCGTCTCCCGGCTCCTCGAAGATGCCGCCAATGTGGCCTTGGATGAGGAACGGTGACGCGAAACCCTCGACGACGCTGACGACTCCGGCTCCATCTTGGCATGCGGGTCCGGCGGTGGGGTGGTTTGGAAAGTGATCGGAGTTGGGCGATGGTGGGTGGTTTCTACTGTAGCGAGGCGACTGGGGTGAGACAAGCAAGCGAACTGTCGGGGCAGGGCGGCGGTATCTAGGCTCACACAGGGTGCGGTTCTATAAAACTCCCACACAGAAACATCAGTTGTTTCCACCCCAAGCGGCTGACAAATGGAGCCCACCACGAAGGGCCCACATAGAAACCCCACACCAAAGGGATGCGACCCACGAGCGTGCAACTGATCTGGAGACGACTACCTCGCGTGTGCTTTTTCATCATTGCGTTTGACTTGCGGCTCCCACCTATTGGCATGTGATGAACTTATTTTTGTATTTTGATTCATAATCAAAACTTAAAACAAGTTTATATTTCACGTATGATGTCCTAATCAGGTGATTTTTTCCCCTACATTCTTAGAAAACAATAATCTATCTCATGGAGTGCATTGCTCTCCATGTGACATTGTTTGAACAATCCAAATTTCGAAATTCAAAGATTGATATCTAGAATCGATATTTTTAAACACCAGATGATGTCAAATAGAAAACTTGTGAAAACCAAAGTTTCATATCTCAACAAGATTTACAATCTTTATTTAGGTTGTTTTGTCATTTTCAAAAGTGGTAACTACATGTAGTACAAAATTGACAAGTCTCTAACATAGTTTCTTAAACTATGTGAGTGAATCTAGAGTTAATGAACAATGTGTACTACCACTTTCTCAAATGAAAAAACGACTTAAACAAAGTTCATAGATCTCGATGATTTATTAAACTTTGGTATTCACCACTTTTCCATTTGACATCATCTGGTTTTCAAAAATATCGATTCTAGAAATCATTTTTTGAATTTCGAAATTTGTCCTATTCAAACTCTATCAAATGGATTACTGGCTTAAATAAAGATTGTAGGTCTTAATGAGTTCTACAAGTTTGGTATTCACGACTTTTTCGTTTGACAACATTATGACCCTAAAAATGTAGTATCAAATTTTCAAATTTCAAGTTTTTGTCTTTCAATCAAATTACTCGCATGGGGAACTTACCAAAATAATAGTTGTACATGTCGATTAGTTCTAAAACTAATCAAGAAATCATGAGTGCAAAAAAATATCTAATTCAAAACAAAAGTTCTTTTGATTTTTGAAATCAGTAGCAATTTTGTTGTAAAAAAATTCAGTAGCAATTTGCGTAATCCCGTCGTCGTCCCGCGCGTTGGACCAGCAGCACGAGCGCAACATGTAGACTGGTTGCGGGTCCGACGTGTCAGCAGCTACTTCATGGAAACTTTGTCCCCACTTCCTTTTATCTTATAGACGAAGCGGAACCGACAGCATAGAATATTGCATTTCTTCCTCTTCCCCCAATCCGTCCCATCACAACTGGGGTTTTCTTGCCTTCTCCCATCGCCGGTGGCCGGGTCTTCCATTCCCATCGCCAGAGGCTGCCATGGGCGTGCCACCTTGCTCTGAAGCAAGAATCCCCGCCGAATCGACCCAAGGCGATGCAGTCGGATGCAGCGCCGCAGCATTCGAGAACCAATGGGACGCCGCACTCGCAGCAAGATCCGCTGCTCCCTACATCAAGTACCAAGGAGATGCACTGGGCGCAAGCGCCGCCTTGTCAGCAGGACGCATCAGTTACCAGGTGAGCCAATCCCAGCCAGCATCTCCATATACATACAGTCATGGATCGGATTAGATTAAGATTCCTAACTCTGTTTCTTGATTCGGTACTGTAGCGTGGCAAGCGCTGCCCCAGCATGGAGTTGGACGCCGATGAAGGTGCATCCAATGCTGGAGAAGGCAGCAACGTCTAGGATTGCAATGCTGATTTAGTGGCGGTTTGAGGAAGCCACCACGACTGGGATCCATGGCGCCCCGCCGGCAAGGCAAGATTTTCTGTTTCAACGCTGGATCTGGTGGTACCAAAAACTTCGGAACACGAGGTCATCTTCTTCAAGGGGCGGTATCCCACCATCCATACGACGATCACTTGCGATGTGGTTGTGGTGGAGCAGTTCATCTAAGAAATCCGAGGTACCTCCCCTGCTAAACGGTTGATTGTCGGGTTGGACACAGAGTGGATTGAACTTCCCAAGGGCGGTGGGTACAAGACTGCACTATTGCAATTGTGCGTTGGGCCACGTTGCCTTCTGTTCTAGGTGCTCCATGCTGGTTACAAGCTCCCAGACATCCTAATCAAGTTCCTCACAAAGGAAGACCACGTCTTTGTCGGAGCTCATATAACCAACGATGTTGCACGCTTAGAGAAGGACTGTGGCATCACGATTACTAATCCGAAAGACCTTCAAAAGATAGTACCTCAAGTTAATGAGTATAGCATTCTTGGCATAAATGGAAAGAGGTCAGCACTGGAGAAGTTGGGTGCACGGGTTCTTAACCTACCTATCAAAAAGGATTACACATTTGATCACACCCTTTGGGGTCTTAGGTATTTGGAAACCTGGCAAGTTAATTACGCAACCCAGGATGCATTTCTGTCATTTGAGATTGCGAATCAACTTGTGGTCAAGCATGGTTACCAATTTATGTAAACTTGTGTTGTAATGAAGTAGCTTAAAATCAAGTCAATGTGTATGTATGAATATATGTAATTACGCTTCGATGTAGTCAAGTACTCTGCTACTTTATAATGTGCTAGTATGTTAACAAATTAGTGCAATGCATGCTAAGATGTTTTATAAATGGCAGTACACAAAAGATCTCGAGAAATACATATCAATGGTTTCCATCAGATAGCTAAACCCTTCATAAAATGTTAGAAAAAAGAACCACCAGATTTGGAGAACAATGGAGAAATATATACAAGTTTACATTGTTATCTAAGAATCAAGGTAAAAAACAGAACAAGAACATTTGACCAGGTCCGGGCGCCGACCGGTGGGGCCCACTAGTAAGTCGTACACGACAAAAAGCAGTGTGGCCCCTTTAGGATGGAAACAACTGATGTATCTAGCTTTCCTGAAAAAGACGAACTGCCATCCTCTTTCCTTGTTGCCTCCTCCCCTAAAACCAGCCATCAAACCACTAGGGTTTCCTCCCTTCCCATTGCCTGCCGCATCCTTCTCGTCCACCTACACCGTGATGATGGCGAAACACAACAATTGCATTTCTCGGAGGCAGCTGCGCGACGAACGAGGTCGCTTCATGCGAAGTCCGGCGACCTCTGTGCCGACGACAAGGAGCCGCAGAACAAAATCGACCATGGGATTTGGAGCAATCACCGGGGCGGTGGCCAGGAAGAACGAACATGAAGTGGGAGCAAGCGCCGCCACCCCTAGGAACCAAGGTGATGCAGCGGTTGGTGCAAGCGCCACCGCCGCCGTCCCATCACGGATCAATAAGCAGGTGACCGGTCAAGGGAGGAAAAAATTATGTTTTTTTCCTTTTTTTATATTGGATTTGGTCTGTTGGTGCTAGAATGAACTGAGGCTATGGAAGGTCGTGATATCTTCATTTAATTAATGCCAGTCACACTATTATGAGTGCAGCATTACATAATACCTTTAAGATGTTAAAACTTGTTATCTCCTCATAGCTCCGGCGAACCCACCACATGTACACTTGTGATCTTGTTACCCTGGACTCTCTTGAAGTTCAGTATGACTTCCCAGATGTGCCTGCTTACCCTGCAATTGCTTTGGTGAGTGCATTGATTAGCCTACTTAGATATTGCTGGTTTTTTTGTGCTAGTTCAATTGGGGTAAGTACTGGTAGTAGTATACCCAATGTAAATGTGCAATGGAAGTTTTTCATCATGCATCATTGTGATCCTTTTTTTTTAAATGAAGCAAGGTGGAAAGAACTCAAAGAAGTATGAAATTGTGTACCACAAGATAACCTGTCACTTTGCTATGAGTGCTGAGAGCGATGACGAGGTTTCCAATGATCCAGTTCTGTCTAGTGTGCAGGTGATGTTACTAATTAACTCAGTTTGTCGAAGTGTAGCTATTTTTAGTATTTATTGGCTAATGAAAATTCATTTCTGTTTGTGGAAAAACAAATATATATATAGTCGCATAATAACTTTGTGGCGACTTGTTCTCTGGTTTATTATCTGAAAACATATCTCTCAAACCCAAATAATTAATCATCATTCTATTTTTTGCCTTTCAATTAACATGCTAAATAATTCTTCTTCTCCAGTTGCTAATGCACCCTTTGTAAAATGTCAGATACGATGGATGGCGGAACAGTTGCGCAGAGCTGTCAAACGAAGGGTGCAGGTTGGTCAGTACCGCACAGAAGATATTGATGATTGAGCTGCTTGTCTAAGACGATGACTGTCGCACTGCAAGGGCAGTGGCGTATTATTATGCATATTTAGATGCTTATCTCTTGGTGTTATCCATATGTAGTGGAATCAGTTTTATTGGATGCTGCGTGTGCTTTCTTATGGTCACAATGGCAACTACCTTTTACTACTTTACAGTATGTGTTAAACTAGTACTTTGTGGGAGGTTGTATCTTTCACGGTCTGCCTGATGGCTGACATGTTTAATACTGTATCAGTAATTGTTTCTCAATACAGTTTTAAAAAGATTTCAGATATAGGTTCTATGAGACCACACTACATAAAATGACACCGAGCCACGCCTGGCCACGCTCAGCCATGCCCCCCAGCGGCAGCCGGCCGCACCCCAGCCACGGCCGGCCGCAGCCACGCAGCGACCGGCCGCGCCGCGCCACGCTACGCCACGCAGACTCTAGGGAAATAAAAAAAGAAAATGCTCGGAGATGGGATTCGAACCCAGGTCTTGGAGGAGACTCCCACGTCTTGGAAAGGCACTTGTTAATGGAAATTGGAGAGGCGGCTGCCAGTTATTGGAACCTTGAAAGCCGCCGCCGGGTATTGGAAACTCTCACGCTCCTCCGCCGCGCCCTCTCCGCCCAACTCTCACGCTCCGCGCGACTTCCCTTCAACGCCGGCACTCATGGCATTGAGGGAACACCCGGGGTCGCTCGAGGAACTCCCGACTGAGTTGCAGGAAATCATCGCTGGCCGAGTCGGTGCGACGTCGAATCGGCCAATGGAGGACCTCAGGAGCCTACGGTCCACCTGCAAGAGCATGCTCGGCCCCTGCCGCGACAAAGAAGTCGGTAGGTGCCTGGCACTAAATCGGGTTCAAGTCGTGCAGATGCAGAACGATGACCTCGAGGGCTACGACGTCTTCGTATGTTGCCTGACTGCAGCCGGCAACCCGGAGGCCTGCTTCCTCACCGGGATGGACGACATCTTCGGCAGGAACCGCAGCCCGCGGCCTCCCCTCGACGAGCTACTCCGCGCTGCCGAGGCCGGGAACAGAGGGGCGGCCTATGTCGCGGCTGTCTTCCTCTACAGGGCCAACAGCGGGGCCGACAACGACGCCACTGCAATTGCGTACATGAGACAGGTTGAGAGCATGCCTTTATGGCAGTGGCGTTCGCGATTGATCGATAACTTGCACCTGGCTTGGCAAATGAGGGGTATCGCCCTCCGCCTGGGCCTCCGCCGGCCGACGCTGCCACCGGCGGTGGTGCGAGGCAACATTCAACATTGCATAGGCCGAAGATCATGCGGAAAAGATCCGTACCGGAAGGGGTTTGCCATGTATTTCTATAGTGATGAATGTAAGCTTCATTACAAATGCCTTGAGTTCTTCTATCGTGTAAAGAATCGCTAGCTACATAGGATAGAATGGTGTAAAGTGTATCACTGTATGAAAACCCAAAAAAGTGACCACAATTACACCTCATTGCATGATTTAGTTCTGGTTCACAACATAATGTAAATTATTTTCAAAACAATTGTCATGACAGTAAATTGTCTCTTGAGACACCAAACAAAATTGAGTAAGTATGAAACAAAAAAGTCATCATCTCGGCCTTGTACCACAGAAGCAACTGGTGCAACACAACTCCATCATCAATGTACGTGCCACTTGATCAGAAACAAAAGAATTTTAAATCCAAAATTTGGATTATTTAAACTTTGTGAAATGGATTAATGACTTAAATAAAAGGTTGGTTGTTGAGTTCAACAACTTTGACCGAAATTAACTTTGTCGCTTACCACCGAGAAAGACATGCACCTTTACAATGAACCTACACTAGCTTGGTTGTGTTCCTCACGTGTTCTCCTTTTGGCCCGACATGTGGGACCCACACTGGATGCAGCAGGAGGGAAAACTCAACACGTTTTCGTCCAAAAACATTTCACATCCTGCCAGATTAACCCTCAGATATACCGGCCTCATCCCCACATCCCCCAAATCCACTCGCGGTAGCTATCCCCCTAAACCACGCGCGGCGGCTATCCGACGACCATAGTTATGAAATCAGGTCTTCGATCGGGAAGGCGATCGACGACCAAAGGAGGGAATGAGAGGAGGCGGCCGGAGGTGGAGGACGGTTGTATTCTTTGCTATCGAGTTCACCATGTCCGGCAAGCTACGACCCACCAAAGTAATAACACGGAATGGGGTCGTAGTCGAGGAAGCCGATGTGTACGCCGAAAACAATATCAGGTGCGTATTGGCCGCCTCTTACTGGAGAAAACATGTGTGCAATATATACATTGTTCCCTCCATGCAATCGATTTGATATACCTCTTAGCCCATCTAGGTTTCTCGATCAATGAATCAAGGGCGGATCTAGTATCAAAGTACACGGGGAGCTTATCTTCTTCTTCCTCCTCTCTTATCCCTTCTCTCTTTTCCTTCTTCCTTCTATTCATCAATGGATGAATTTTCCAGGAGGAGCTTCCATTGAATCCATGGGGGTAGGGCCAGGCGGAGCTAGAGGGAAGTGAAAGGGGGTGCGGCACCATCGTAGAATTTGCGGTATAGAGTAAAATTAACATGGACAAATTTTAGGTTTGATAAGAGATTACCAAAATTTTGTGGGTGCAACCGCAACCACAAACACAAAATGTACCTCCGCCCCATTAATTGCATTTGTTTTTTCCATGAACAATTGATTTCACTAGTACACATATATATGCGCATCAATTACTTTAGTTATTTTCAACATCCGTCAATTGTTTCTTCCTTCCCTTAATCAGAAATACGTGTTCATAATTATGTGCACATGCAGGACTATCTCAATCTTAAAATTTGTAACAGAACCTAATTGTTGTTGTTGTAAAAATTACTCTGAATAGGCAGTGTGCTATTTGACCACAGCATATTTGTTTTTCACATACTATCTACTACTAGTGTATATATACATATATGCATATACCATTATTAGTACTACAACTAAATTTTTTCATGTTGGCGTATTAATATTTATGTGCACATGTAGAGAAAGCGATTTGACAGGTGAGCTTTGGAATATACTAATCGAATGCCGCGACGAACCTGATGAAGAATTAAGATACATCTCTTGTACAGTGGACAAGGGTGGTATAGACCTTCCCTTCCTGATACACATTAGAGATGAGTGTCGTTATCAACACCGGGACTACATGTCCTACATGAAGATAATTAATGAAGAAGATGACAGATCAGCGGTTCTTGAGGAAATTAAGAGTAAAAAAAAGTAGCGGCCATGCGTGATCACGTGGAGTCAACCAACGAGAAGATATTAACGTTGGTACTATCAAGAGCAGATCGGGATGGTGAAGATGTCCTCATTTCACCCCTGAAACCACAAAGTAGGGGGTTTTGGCAGAGTGCTGATAGTGATGATCATGACTACGACGACTACTTAGAGTGTGTTGCATACAAAGGTTGGCTTGCTAAGCAACCCAAAAACTGTGGTACGTATGTTGCTTGTTCTACACTGTCCACATGTACCCTTGACTGCACATTTTAATCACATACCAGTGTTTATAATTTGCAGAACTATACTATGACTTCAGGGAGGCCACCCAAAAGACGTACCAAGCATGGTTACAACATGTTGGACTTCTGAAACGAATTCGTAAGTACTTTTCCTTGTCGACTGCAGCTTATTTGTGATGAGAAATGTGAACCTACTAACAAGTATAAGTGCTTTCCATTTTTTCAGTGGCTTTTACTAAAGCTCAAGCTAAACCTAAAGAAGTAGTCGTACTCCCACGTGATGAGAGCAATGACAGCAACATGACGCCGCCACCCGAAACGACGCCGCCACAACAACATCCATCGCATGCTAGGAGAGAAAAGAAGACAAGAGGTTATAGAAGCTTCACACCTCTAGGAACTTCACTTTGTATTGTTCATTGGTTTCTGAAACAGCTATTGTTCAGTAGTAATTGTTATGTTCTCTGATGTGAATGCAAGTAGGTGGCAAGAAAGTTGGCCGTGGAAACCTGAAAGGCCTATCTGCAAGTTCCTTGAGAGCAAAATCTGGTGGCAACAAACTAAAAATTCAGTTCTCAGCAAAGTTGGGTGGTGCCTGTGGACCAAATAGACGTGCCTTTGTTGATGAGATTGTTTTATAGATAAGGATGAATTGTCCAGTAATTGGAGTCAGATTTTGGAAAGATATTAGTAAAGATGTCAAGAAAGACATCGCAGCACATATAATGGTATGTCACTGTCCACCGCTTGCATCTATTTTCTTCGTACACAATGCTATGATTGAATCATGCATGCATAACAAGTTTCGTTCCCACCAGGAAGGATGGGATTTAGAGGGCATTCAAGATCCAAAGAGCAAGATTTTGAAGATTGCCCACGAACGCTACAAAGGTTGGCGAGGCGACTTGAGTGCTACATACAAGTCATACAAGAGTTATGATGAGAGAATGAAACACAAGCCTGATGAGTTGAACATTGTGGAGTGGCACTATTTGTGCCAGTACTTTGGAACTAACTATTTCAGGGTACATTTTTTTCCTACTTAAGTACAACATTGAGAGTTGTATAGATATGAGTTCAACCTTTCATCGCTTAACAACACTCTTTCAATCCTTGCAGGGAATGAGCATCAAAAACTCTGGCAATCGCGGCCAAATGGTTAACAACCATTAAGGTGGTTCGAAACCTTACTCTCAGTGGAGTTGGAAAAATGTAAATTTTGGTTACAATATTCTCATCTTTCACTATCTACATTAGACAATCATATATTAATGTTGTGCAATGTTGCAATCATAGCGAGATCCCGAAACTGGTGCTGAGCCACGCCAGTTGGAACTCTGGAAGGTTACTCACTCGAAGCAAGGAAAATGGATATCTGACGTGGCTGAGAGTATTTATGTGAGTAGAAATTCCATCATAACCTTGCTTGCACATAACACTCGTTTAATTCTGCATCAAACCATGGCCACGGTTTTCCATCTTACAATGATTTCCTGTCCTCAGAGTCGTACCGCCAAGAAATTATCTTTGCTAGCAAATTCGGATGAAATGGAAGAAGGAACACCAAGTATCACTTCTGAGGCTGTTAGGGAAGAGCAATGTTTCCAGGAAACATACAAGGAAACGACAAGAGTCAAATCCTCCGTGTCACGTGGCCATGGTTACATGGCGAGTCGAATAAGCAACAAAGATATTCAGGAGAGGATGTTACAGGAGAGAATCGAGAAGGTCGAAGCATGAGAACGTGAGTTTGAAGAAAGACTTAAGAAGCATGAAGCTGACAAGGAAGCCGAGCAACAAGAAATGGCCAGAGCAATTGAACAAAAAGTGCAGGATAAGTTTGAAAAGATGTTTCAGCCTTACAAACGCTTATTATTACAATCTTCTGAGGTAACTAGAACATTGTACCTGTTGTGATCGTAACTTGACCAATGCACACTAGTAGGGATGTTGTCATCAATGACGTTCCCTTAACATCACCGAAGGCACCAAAATGGTCACAGGTAGTCATTTGTGACGATTTTGTGACGATATTCATTTGGTCACAGAATTGGCGTCACATTTGTGCATCTGTGACGAAATGAGTTTTTTCGTCACAGATGTGTCTCTAATCTGTGACGAAATAGTTGTCGTCATGGAAATGAATTCAATCTATGACGAACGTCGTTGGTCACGGATATAACTCCGTTGTCGTCATAATTTTCCGTGTGCCTGGCTGCCTGACGGCGCCGTTAACGGCGTTTATGAGTCGTGACGATCCGGTTTGGTCATAGTTGTTGTTTTGTTTTGGTCATAGTCTGTTGTACGCCACGCTGGCAGATGACATGGCGGTGACATCATCAATGACGTGGCAGCTGACATCATCAATTTAGAATCGTCATAGAATACATGTTTTAATCGTCACAGAATGATATTTGCCATCGTCACCTTTTGATATAAAATGGTCACAGATTTGCCATCACTTTGGTCACAAATATAACATCAATTCGTCACAGATTAGAAATTAGTTTGGTCACAGGTACAGGATCACTTTGGTCACAGAATTGCAGATAATAATTTAATTTGAATTTGCAAATGATATATAATGGCCACACAAATCCATATACGATTGGAAAAAGTATTCAAGTGTGCATACAACTGATTGGACACCAGTACACATTGCATCACATAGTTTGTTGAAACAGTACCAAATATAATAAAAAGTTGCTAACACGACCAAGTTACTGAGTAGTGAAAGTGAACATGCAGTTCAAAGCATAACTGTGCAGCAGCTATGTTCATGTCGATGAAGAAGCATTTCCCTGGAGGGACAAGAGCTTCTTGATGAGCAAATTGGTCTCGGCCATCTCCTTGGTGTTCTGCTCTGTAATTTTCTTGTACTCCTCTAGCTCCCTCTGTGTCCTTGCCCGCTCTTCCTCAGCCTCTTCAATTTTCTTCCTTAGGTCATCAAGTTCACCTTGAACAGCTGCTGTCGCTTCAGCTGCAAGTTGCTCCCGAAGCTCACTTTCATGTGATGATCCTGACTTGGAGGATGAGGGTGTTTGTAAGCCAACACTCTTTAGGAATTGGTTGGAGCTGTGCTGAGAGAGCACCTTCGACACGACCTGCACACTGGATGCTGGCATTTCACCTTCAGGAATAGGTTCAGCCCTCAAAGCTTCCATTTCAGTCTGTAATATCATGAAGACATAAGAGTTACATGTATTTGAGCAATAGGAAGATGACAGTTGGTAATTATTGGAATAAATTTGAGGTACGCATATGTGACAACAAGGGCTTCAGGTGAAATATGTTTCATGACAGATATACACATAATATGATGGAGATAAAATCCATACAAGCAACTGATCTCACAAGAAGGGATACTAGTAAAAAATCACAACAAACAGGGCTACAAATGAAGCATGAAAAATCATACAATTCTCAGCTGCCAAAAACATGATTACTATCTCAGTATATAGATCTGGAGGTTATTGAACAAACAAATTCAAATTTAAGGTCACACATACATGGTATTACTCTGGTCACAGAATTGCAGCTACTAAACTATTGGACCCTCTCCACAAAGCCCAAAGATCCAGATCATTCAAATCCAAATAATATGTATGCATATAATCCACATATGCTTTAAGTTAAATTGCAACTAGTAGGCAACTAGGCATATTGTTTTTGCACTTACCAGTGCCTCTCTTGCCAGGTCACTCAGGCCACGTTTGGAGCTAGTGTGGCAGGTCTGGAAGGCCTCCACCGCATCAACTTCTTCAGTCTGATCTAGGCTGGGTTCTTCCATGTTTCTTTTCTGCTTCTGTATTGTGCAAAAAAAATCACAGCATAGTATTCTCAGATGTAATGGAAAATAATTGGTTCAGTGGAAAAGTGCATGTAAGTGGAAAAGATAATGATTTCCTTACATATGCATGTAAGTGTGCCTCATAGCAGCGAGAACCCGTAGCCTGATGATACTTTACTTGATTGCGGTTGTGCTTGTTATTTTCACATGTTTTCTACAAGAGGTTGAAAATTTTAGATGGTATCATAGGGTGAAAATAAGATCCTTTGGAAAGTGATAGTGAAAGAAGGTTGTAAGACATGATACACATACCATGTTCTTTGGATCTGTCCACTTTGCAACAAGTGCCCTCCATTGTTCATCACTCATGTAGTCAACAGGAGAAGTTGTCGTAATCTCATTTGCAGGTACACCATTGAAGTATTTCTTCTTTAGCCTATAACGTTGGTTTTTTAACGTAGTGCGCATCAAATCAGTCACAGCTGCCTTTGTTGGGGCATGGTTTGTGTTAATGGCCAATCGACCCTAGACATATGACAGTTGGATATTTAGTTAGTCAAGTAAGCATAAGTTGCAAAAGTTTAATACGGATACAGTAAGGCACTTACAGCTAGCTGTCCCTCAAAGTTTTTGTAGTGTGTGTCATCTTTCTTGTAATCTTTCCAATGTGGAAGGATAGGAATGCTCTCCCGAATGATGACGCCAGCCTCTGAAGCTAACTTGGCAGCTTGAACAGGTTCATGAGGCCTTCTTTTTCCTTCTTTAACAACTATGGGCAATCTCCTTCCCATAGCTCTGGTCATGTTGTCCAGCTGCTTTCCCATTGTAGCTGGTCTGGGCCTCCTAGGACGTCGCTGTTCAGCAGCTACGAAAGAGAATTTTTCTTTTGGTTCAATCATTTAATACCTTCAAAAACAACAAAAGAGATGACGTAAGTAAATGAAAAAATATAACTTGCCTCCAGGAATTGAAAGTTCATCATTAGGAGCTCCAATATGTTCCTCTACAGCTGCATTGTCATGACCAGCTGCTTCATTGCATTCCTCTGATGTGTTGTCATGAGCAACTGTTCCATTGCATTCCTCTGCAGCTGCATTGTCATCAGAAGGGGTTGTACGTTCCTGTACAAGAAGCCTTTTTGACATTCTTGGTTCAGATTCAGAAGGCAGCACATCTGATTGAGTAGCTGCCCTCACTCTCTTACTGTTCCTAACTCCAGGCGCCATTCTAGGAATAGATTTCTTAATCTTTGGAGAGAGGAGTTTGGGCCTATACGGTGAGAGAAGCTGGGGGAAAAAATACTCTTGTAAGTCATATGCATTAATAAGGAACACCATATGTTAATCAAGATGTGTGTCTCAAAGAATATGCATGTAAATCCAAGAGCATAATTCAGATCAGAAATAATTAATTGCAATCCAATATATAAGTGCTCAATACCATATATTGAACATTTAATATCAATGCAATGTAACTCCTAAAACATAATTCAGATCAGCAACATGTAAACCTAGATCATAGATCTAATAAGGAATAGCATGTACTAAACAAGATGTATGTTTGAAGTATGGTCCATCAACTACTTTGAAGATTTAGAAGAAGCACCTCAAGTTCTGGCTGATCATTAGATTCAGTGTCATCATCATCAGTACTATCTCCTTGATCATCCTCACCAAGGAGATACTCCGATGATGATGAATCTTCATTATCTGTTCCCTTGGTTGCTGATTTTTTCCCCTTCTTTTGTGCAGATTGTTGCAAGGAGTTATTAAATACAGAAGCAAATCTATTCAATCTGAGCTCTTCAAAGACCTTTTGATTCTCCGCCACTTGTTTATCTCGGAATCTCTCATAATCCTCAGCTATTGTAGGTTCTTTGAAGGAAAAGAAATTGGATGTATTAGAAAATTTAAAAGGCTTGAACTAATAGGTAAGAGGTAATAATACTACTTAAAAGTTTAGAGTTCCGGGGTCTGAGATATGAGCTATAGTATTCAATCCGAGGTCTTGAAACAACTTTTGATTTTCCGCCACGCGTCTATCTCGGCTTCTCTCATATTCAGTTATTGTGGGTTCTTAGAAGAACAAGAAATTGGGTGTATTAGAAATTTTAGTAGGCTTGAACTAATAGGTTAGAGGTAATAGCACTACTTTAAAGATAGATAAGAGGTCTGAGATCTGAGATAAGAGCTACAACTATGTGTGGACTCCAAGATTACAGTGAATGAAAAACTCTTATAACTCTATGAATAAGTATGAACATAGATGGGACTGAACTACAATCTTGCCAGACAAATACATTTCGGATCGGTGTGACAAAAGCTAATGCACAACTGCATAATAATAGGAAGAAAATTGCAGTTCTACTTTAACAAAATTGTAGATCTACTATAACAAATAAAGTTGGATTTTTTCACAGACCTGCAGAGTGCGTTTTTTAGTTGTCCCCTTGTTGACACCATTGATGTTGTGGCCAAGGTGCGATTTGAAACCTGCACATGTGCCTAGGGTTAGGTTGGGGAAGAAAAAGAGGTGGATGAGGAGAGAAATGTAGGCGAGAGAGAGGGATAGGAGGGCGGCGTAAAACCAAATCGTCTTCTTGACGGCGCTGCTCGTCGGCGGCGGCAGTGGTTAGGGTTCCAGCGACTGAGTGGTTGATTGGAGTAGGGAAAGGGAGGTGGGGCGTTGAGAGAGAGGATAGGTGGAGGCGGCGTGGAAAGTACTCACCTGGGAGAGGAACCACCTCGTCGCCGGCGAGGGGTCCTGTGGCATCGGCGGCTTCTCCGGTTCGAGGGGGAGCTGCAGAGGAGATAGGAAACGGGGGAGGTTTGACGAGAAGTGGGGAATGGAGGTTATTAAAGAGCGTTTTTGGCGGAAATAATTTTCGGGAGAAAAGACACCGAAAAAATTTGGCGCAATTCTTGCCGCCCTTTTTTTTTGGTAGTCGGATATATAGTATTAGTATATGTTTCCTCGCTCCATACCAAACATACTTGTGTAGCCCAATGGTAAGGCTCATTGAGTGCAAACCCTCACCTACCGGGTTCGAGTCCTGTGGGGCTCATATTTTTTGAACAACGTTTCTTTGAATTGTTTTTAGACATCATTTGTTTTTAAACATCATCTGTGTTCTATGTTCTTGGTTTTTTTTTATTTTTTTTAAAAACACCTCATTTAGCATAGATGAACACAGTATAGAAGTCTAAGATGATTTGGAGATACTTTAGATGCACATATCTCACATGTGGCTTTGTCTCTCGCTTAGTCACATTGGTTGTAGTGGGACATGTATGCCGTTGTGATAACATGCACCCCCCACTTTGTCAGAATCAATTTACATTTTTTTTGTCATGACTGTATACGTAATTGGTGTGTCCCTGCAAGTTTGTAGATTTTTCTAACTATAATAGGGTATTTTAACATTTATTATTAAGTAAATCAACAAATAATCAAAGTAATAGGAAAAAATGCTCCGAAAATTCCACAAATGTACAACATCTCTTAGTTTGGATCCATTAACACCCTAGCAAAGATTGACATGATTTGGAGATACTTTAGATGCACATATCTCACATGTGGCTACGTCCCTCGCATAGTCACATTGGTTGTAGTGGGACATGTATGCTGTTGTGATAACATACACCACCCACTTTGTCAGAATCAATTTACATTTTTTTTGTCATGACTGTATACCTATTTGGTGTGTCCCTTCAAGTTTTTAGATTTTTCTAGCAAGGTTAGGGTATTTTAACATTTTTTCGTTATTAAATCAACAACTAATTATAGTTATAGTAAAAAATGAAACGAAAATTGCATAAATGCTCAAAACCTACACCCAAGTAAAGTTTCATCACTAATTGAAGGTAGTCGACCCTTACATCCTAGTAAAGTATGCATGCCTCACATATACTCAATGTGTGCAATTGAGACATGTAGTCAAGTGAGTGGGATCTGTGGTACACAATAAAAAGTTCAAAAGAAAATAAAATATAAATATGAAAAGAAGAATATTACTAGCATTGGCACACACTAAAAGAAAATAAAATCTAAATATGAAAAGAAGAAAAAAAATATAAATATGAAAAGAAAAGAAAATCTAAATATGAAAAGAAGAAAAAAAATAAACAAAAAAGGCTCCCACAAGGTTCGAACCTGGGACACCTGTGGTGCTAGATTCAGACGGCGTTGCCATTGGGCTAGTAAGGTATGTTCGTTTGATGCAGAGATGTATATTACTTAACATGTTGAAGGACCGCTTCGTCTGCCAGATCTATTAAAACCGTCTTCCCCCAAATCGTCACCGAGATCGTCCCCCAAACCGTCTTCCCCACACCACCTCGTCGCCTCCGCTTCCGCCATGCGCCACCACTCCTTCGGCCCCTTGCGCCGCCTCGTCGCCGGCGGTGTGAAGATGAAGAAGGCGGTGAGGAGGAACCCGGAGAAGTCGGCTCGGGCGAGTAACCAGAGGCGGGACCCTGCGACCGGGAGGTTCACCAGGGCTCCCACTGACGTGGTGGTGCGCCGCGCCGCCGCCGCCTCCGCCGGCGTGGGGGGCATCCTTCCTGTCGTCCCCCAGGGATTCGAGGGGGTCACCCCCGATCCCAGTCTATCGATAGGGTTCGATCTATCTGCTCTCCCTGACTCCCTCTATGTTCTTGATTTTTTTTTGTTGCAGTTGAATTAGATGAATATAGTTAGATTTGTCGTGCTCAGTCTGTACATGTTGTTAGATTAGAGTGCATCTTCAGGGTTCATTTTTTTTCAGTTGTACTAGACCTTGATTTTCTCTCTGTCATGTTCTGTCAGTTGAACTAGTTGAATAATGTTGCAAGTGTGTAGTTGCTGGTTCTGATAAGTGAAAAAATGAAAGGAACATAGTAGTTGAACCTTGTTCTACCAGAGAATTTTTAGAAAGCCATGTTATAGGAAAAATCCACCAGTAGCTGAACATAGTAGCTGAACCTTCTAATGTTATAGTAGCTGCTGCTTTGACACCCTTCTGAATAGAGATATCAATTTTAGCTTAAGACACCCTGCTGTTATAGAGATATTGCTTCTGATAAGAACAAAGTCATGCATTTTAGAGATAATAATTTTAGCTTATGACAGGTATCTTGTCATGAATTTTAGCTTCAAATCAGTTCTATATCCTAAGACTATTAGTAGCTTATGATCAAAATTTATGGGACATAAACTGTATTCTTTCCCTGTGAAAGTGGAAATCCTAGTAGACTGAGGTCTGAGACTTGATAGTCCATCTAATTTTAATACAGAAGCTATCATTACAAGTATTTATGGTTCTTTTCTGCTTCCATGTTCATATATTTCTGCTTCCAAATTTCAGGCCAGGGCGCGCCAGGGAATCTCCACCAGTGCCGCGGAGCGCGCGCTGAGAGTCACCGAGCGCCGCAAGAAGAAGGTCTGCCAGAAAACCTGATACACAGTGAGCATCGGACGCGACAACGGCAAGAAAACCATCGCTATTAGTAGCTCTAGCAGTGAGGAGACTACTACAGATGATTCTAGTGGCAAGGACTCAACTGTGAAGGCAGTGAAGCAGCTGAAGGGGAAGGAGAGGGTGAAGGGGAAGGAGGAGAAGGTGAGCTGGCCTTGTCACAGGACAACGTCAAGTGGCTGGAGGAAGTTACACGACGAGCTGGCCTTGTCACAGGACAACGTCACGTGGCTGGAGGAAGAGCTCAAGAGGGAGAAGAAAAGGCAGGCAAGACTGAAGGCTGCACTCAAAGCTGCATCTGACAAGGCACAAGGCAAGTAGTGCCTTTGTGAGTGATGGTAGCTGCTTTTGTTTCTAGGTGGAACCTAAGGGCCATAGTTAGTTGTGACTTTTGCTTGTAAATATGGTCAGTCCAATGTGGCAACAAGACAAGTAACCTAGCTGGTGGCATGTACATGCCTTTTAATATAAGATGTTACCTTGTTAAAGTATCAGTGGTGTTGATCATTCTGTATACCTTAATTTTTTGTAACATGTGTTGCCACGCCTTTGAAATCTGAATTTGGGCAAGAACTACTGACAAACGACAGAACTGAGAAAAATTAAAAAACTTGAAGAAACTATTTTGTTCCAAACAAATAGTATAAATGATCTCAACAGTTCATACTAGGAAAGAACACAATTAGTCATATACTAGAAATCCTCATCTTCATCATCTAGGGACATGTCATCATTATTATCGTTGCCATCATCACTACAGTATTGCAGTACTGTCTCATCCTCCTCCTCATCCTCTGAACCTTCATCTGTAATTGGAGCTTGCTTCTTGTTTCTTATAAATTCTTGTAAATTGCCTTCAATTATAGTGGCTTCGCCCCCTTGAACAATGCGCAATGGCACGTTATCATCACCTTCTTCGACCACATGCTCAGTATCTGAATGGTAATCATCCTGATGCACATCATGACTGGCCTCATCTTTTTCAGCCACATCATATGTATTCCTATGTTCAAATTTCTGCACAACTCACCAATCTTTACCTAAAGATGTGTCTTGAATGTAAAAAATCTTTTTCGATTGAGATGTTAGGATGAAAGGATCAGTCTTGTACCATAATGACTGCACATTGACGGATTTGAAATGTCTGTCATCTTGAACGCCTTTCCCCCTGCCTTCTTGACTGTACCAATCGCATCGAAATATAACCACAGTCCGACGTACTTGTAGATTCGAGTTATACTGCAACTCAATTACCTCTTTAAGGACTCTAAAAAAATCTATGTTGTTGCCATTATGTTCACCTGGAGTCATGACACCACTATTTTGTGTCTGCAGGAACTTTTCACGATCCACTGTGCTATACCGAACACCATTAATCTTGCAAGCTGCAGAAAACTTAACTCGTAGACATGGTCCACAAGACAGTGCCCACAATCCTTCGCTAACTGAATCTGGATTCTCCTTGTGTTTGTCCTCAATCTGTTGCAACGGAAATAATCAATTGAACAATTACATATGCATTTAATTCATAAATCTATGTAGTTACTTATGTGGCGCCTAAACCACTTGGAAAATCCTTGTTCAACCATTCTATCAACATTATTTAGTTGTGCACCTTGCTGCAACAGCTCATCTCTGTACAACCTGCAAGGGCAAGTTTATTCAACTTAAAATTTTGTAATTTGAAAAATAAATCAGAAAGTAACAAAACACATACTTACTCCTTATATTCATCAGCTTCTTCACAATTATGTAGCACATACCAAACTAACTTATCCATGACATCATCATCAATATACTGGACCCTGCTGCCTCCAACAAGAGTAACACCATGTTGGAAAACAGAGATGTCATCAGGCAATGGCACCTCTCCACCACTATCATCCTCAGAGTTGAATCTAGTGTCCATATCCTCCATGTACCTAGAACAGAACGTCAAGGTGTCACTTGCCACATATGCCTCAGCAATTGAACCTTCTGGCTTCGCCCTGTTCCTTACAAAATTCTTCAAAGTGCCCAGGCGCCTTTCTATTAGGTACATCCAGCCATACTGAACAGGACCTCTAAGCAGTGCCTCGTCAGGTAGATGTACACACAAGTGCACCATCACATCAAAGAATGCAGGGGGAAAGATTTTCTCAAGCTTCCATAGGATCAATGGAATCTGTTCTTTCAGCCGTTTCACAACATCAATCCTTAGATTTCTACTGCATAGCTCCCTAAAAAAGGTCCCGAGCTCCACAATTGCTTCATAAACATCCTTCGGCACCAGTCCTCTAAGTCCAGCAGGTATGATTCTTTGAAGGAGTATGTGGCAAGAATGTGTCTTGAGCTTTCCAACCACCCTCGATCCATCTTCACTAATATATCTTGCTAGGTTAGCAGCATATCCATCAGGAAACTTGATACCTTTCAGAAACTTGCAAAACTCAACTTTTTGATCCTTCCCCAAGATATAAGGAGCTGGTGGAGCACTGACTGAGTTGTTCCCTTTCTCCTGTAGGTGCAAATGATGTCTGATGCCCATATCGTACAAATCTAGCCTAGCATTATGTGTGTCCTTGGTCTTGCCAGGTACATTTAGTAATGTGCATAGAAGGTTCTCACATACATTTTTCTCTATGTGCATCACATCAAGATTATGTGGAAGCTTCAAATGTTTCCAGTAAGGCAGTCTCCACAATGCGGATTTGCGGCTATAAATCTTTGGACCCACATTACGCTTTCTTTTTTCCAACTGGTTTCAGGTTCCTTCATCTGCTTCCCTGGCCTGACATCTTTCACCTTCTCTAGCTCCTCTACCACCTCAGCCAAAGTGAACCTCTGTGGTGCTTCTTTGTTTTCCCGCTTACCATCGAAAGCCAAGCTTCTCCGCCATGCATGTGTCTTTGGAAGGTATCGACGATGTCCAATGTAACATATCTTATTCCTTATTGCCCGAGACAACGGATCCTTGTCGCAGTAAATACATGCATAATACCCTTTTGTTGTTCGCCCAGACAACGTGCTCAATGCCGGATAATCATGTATACACCATAGCACGGCAGCACGAAGGTCAAACTTCCTACCAGTACACGCATCATAGGTACTGACACCCTTCCATAGCTCTAGCAGTTCTTCAATTAGGGGCTCAAGGAACACATCAAAATCCTTTCCTGGAGATTTTGGACCTGGGATGAGTAATGACATAAAGCAATTTGCTGGATTCACACATTCCCATGGTGGGAGATTCAGTGGAGTCAGAAGCACTGGCCACATACTGTACTGGTTACTCATGTTGCCAAATGGATTGAACCCATCTGTAGCTAAGGCAAGCCTCAAGTTCCTCGGTTCAGCTGCAAAGTCTTTTTCCTTACTGTCAAAGTACTTCCATGCATCCCCATCAGCTGGATGGCTCATTACATTGTCCACTAGCTTCCTCACTTTCTTGTGCCATTGAGTTTCCTCAGAAGTACGCTTTGAAGCATATATTCTCTTCAACCTTGGCAAAAGTGGAAAATGTCTCAGTACCTTATGTGGAACCTGCTTGGTCCCAGTTTCGTCTTTCTATCTGGACTCCTTGCATACTGGGCACACATTCAACTTTGCATACTTGGATGTTTTCGAATCCCGAAACAAAACACAATTGTTCGTGCACACATGTGTGTTTTCGTATCCAAGGCCCAACTCTCGAAGGTATTTCTTTGCCTCATCATAAGAATTTGGCAACTCACTCTTAGGGTATCCTGATGAGATCAAGTTCATCATCGTGGAAAATCCTGCATTGCTAATTCGATAACGAGACTTGATATACAACATCCTCACCATAAATGAGAATTTTGAATGCCTAGATCCCGAGCTAAGTGCCTTCTTCACATCTTCAAGCACTCTTGCAAACCTTGGCTGTTCTCCATCAGCCTCTGCTTGAGCATACATATCACCAATCATCTCTGGTACTCCAAGATCCTCATCAAGATGACCATCATCGTCCACATCCACATGTATCCCATAGTCATGATCACCTTCCACATCCTGGTGCTCTGTATTCTCAACTTCAGTACTATCTGCAGGCTCCCCATGATGAATCCACCTGGTATATGTAGCTGACATTCCAAAGATGTGTATATGGTTTTCTACATCATGCTGGGGTCGCACCCTTTTATTCAGACAATTGCGGCAAGGACAACGTATCTCTGTGTCTTCTGGGTATCTTTCTCTAACAAAATTCATAAACTCTTCAACTCCTTTCAAATATGGAGGTGTGAATTGTTTCCCAAATATCCAACTTCTATCCATCTGTTTTGACAAACACAACAAATTATTTAAAAAGACCCAAACAGACATTAAATTGAACAGATACAAAAAAGTGCAAATTTAAACAATTATTTGATAAACAAAACTTTGCATCTTAGTTTCGGGATCAAAAAATTCAATTCACAGCTGCATATATGACCTAAACTTTCAAGCACATATGCATATCTCAACAAAAATTTCAAACAAAAAAATCCTCAAACCTTGCAACCGCCGCCGCCGTTCTGACCACGACGGAGACACCTCTCGTCGCGCCAGACGCCTCCTCTGCCCTCGTCTCGAGCGCAGGAGCTGCTATACTACGCCGACGCCGCGTCCATGGGTGTACCAGGGACCTCGATCACACGCCTGACGCCTAGACCGCAATAACTGCCGCCGCTCGTCCCTGAGTCGCGATGAACTTCACGTACCGGCGCTCACAACGGAAAAAAAGATACTTAGGTCACATGTATCGTCGGCCCATTACATATGATCGATGTCATGACAGGCCCAAGATTCAATAATTAACTTACAAATAGACTAAATGCAAACTCACAACATGAAACAACATGTAGTGCAGTGGTATGGTTCCTACTTCTGAACAGGCTGGTCCCTGGTTCGAAGCTCCGCGGGAGCACTTTTTTTGCCAATTACAATTAAAAATACTCATGTGCAGAGAGTGGGCTGAAACAGCTGTGGACCCCACGCCGTCACGCTGTCAAGTGCAAAAACCTAATCGGTGACCAATTTGATTCATCATTAGTTGTGCCAAATGATACTACTTAAATTATGATGATACCAAATCTAATCTGTGACCACTAGGTTTCGTCATTACCATACTGCATACCAAAATTTAATCTATGACGATCTCCTTTTACTGTTCTGTGACATTTATTTCATTTTCGTCATAATTCTTTAACCCAAATCTTCGTCACTCACAACTTATGACGAAAATGGACATTTCGTCATGGAATACATACCATTCTGTGACCAAAGTAAGCAGCGTCACGAGCAGATCGTCACTGATGATCACTTTCCTAGTAGTGGCACCTAATACCTTACCTTCCCTCTTTTCAAATACGCAGAGTACACCTCAATCCAACAACACTATAGCTGACGTTGAAGCTACGGTCAATAAGGATGACACTGCTGCAACAACATTAGTGCAGAGTCAAGAAATAGCGAATAAGGTAACGATTATACCTGGTTGTGATTGACTAAATATATATTTATGTCTCTAATCTCTTTTCTACCCTCTCTTACAATGTGCAGACTCCCTCTGAAACCATCAACAACACTAAAGCAGTAGCGCAGGGTAATGAAGTAGCACAGAGTCAAGAAATGGTGAACAAGGTAACGACGACACTTGGTTGTGATTGGCAAAAAAACAAATTTATGTCACTAATCTTTTTGCATGGCCTCTTTTGCAATGTGCAGGCTACCCCTGGAACCGTCAACAATAATTCAAATGAAATTGTACCTCCGAGGAGTGTCCAAAAGGTTCTCGTAACACCAGTACTGCAGGATCATGTAACAGCGAACCAGGTACTAACGACATCGAACAAGCTATCTAATCATGATGCATGGTGTACTTTGAATTACAGCTGACATTGTTCCATTAACTTTATAATCCAGATTGATCCAACAAGCACTGTGACAAAAGATAAGGAAAATGTGGCACCTAACATCAATGATTCAAGTGCCCACATTTCAAAGAGATTGTTTCCTGAGAAACATCAAAAACCTGATGCACCTGCTGCAGCTCCCAGAGTTATTGGTCCACAACACCTGCTGAAGGAGGCTAAAACGCGATCAGGCAAGAAGAGGCCATTGAGGAGTCGAGTGTGTATGATACGCTTACGCTTGATGAGCTGTTTTCCAAGGTCAGGTCTTCGGAGGTTGATCATGGCTTGAGAGCCAAGAGCGAGAGCCCCATTGATCCTCATAGTTTGGCTCTTGTCTCAAGATCAAGATGTAATGCTAACTCTATTGGTTTCTCTTTGTGTTGTCTTGTGTCCTTGCCAGATGAGGACTTTGAGGTGCTGAGCGAGGATGATCTCACCTTGTTGAGCAAGAGGTTTGGGCAGATGTACGAGAACCGCAAGAATGCAAGGCGGAGCTCGGGGATGTGCTATCGGTGCGGGAAGCACAGGCACTTCATCGCCGAATGCCCTGAAGCCATGGAGATCAAGAACGACTACAAGGGCAAGCCCAAGCACGACTACAACAAGCACCGCTCCCAGAGCGACTACAAGGACAAGCGTAAGGACAAGGGCGAGAGAAGGTCCAAGAAGAGTGGCGGCTACAAGAAGAAGACGGCTCGAGCGATGGTTGCCAGAGCAAGCGACGTCGACTCCACATCAAGCGATGCTTCTTCCGACTCGAGCAGCGAGGAAGAGTAAGAAAGGCGCAAGGACAAGCGGCACACGGGCAAGAACTTCACCGGCCTGAGCTTCGTCGCACAAGGTGGATTTTGCGGCATGGCGCACTCCAAGAAGGGTGGGAAGCATAGCTCAGATTCAAACTCCGATTCCGAGGAAGAGGTACGACATGATCCCAACTTCTTGCTAGAGGAGAATGCTAGGCTGAATGAGTTGCTTGATAACCGTGATGATGTGCTTAGAAAGACCAACAAGGAGAAGAGGGAATTTAGGTCTTTGTTGGGTGATGCTAAGGATAAGATAGCTGAGCTTGAATCCTTGCTTGTGGATGTTAGAAATGAGACATGCTCTTTGAAATCTACTCCTGTGGTGTCTGAAGAGATTGACTGTGGTGATTGTTCAGTTTTTCTTGCTGATTTGACTACTCTCAAGGAGAAGCATGCCTCTACTCTTAAGGAACTAGATGTGGTTAGGATTGAGTTTGATGAATTGAAATCTAGGCCAGCTTTGTTAGGTGCTTGTACCTCATGTCCTGTGTTGCATGCTAGGCTAGATGAGTCTCACACTAGAATAGTTTCTCTTGAGGCTGCTTTGAAGGCTCCCATTCCTACATCATTTTCTACCTGTGAAATGCATACTTTGAAAAATATGGAACTTGCACACTATGTTGACCGTTTGCAGGATGAAAATGATGAGCTTAGGAAATTGATGAGTTGGTTGTCTGGGCATGAGCCACAGTTGAGTTTGATGTTGGCTGAGTTCAAGCGGTTTGATGGTAAGGCGTTGGGGGCTGGCAAGAGTGGTGAGAAGAGTTGTGAGGGAGAAGAGAAAGTTGGAGAGATTCCTACTCCACCACACACCATACCCATGAACAAATATGCACCCAAGCCAAACCACCTCAGAAACAAGCTTGATACAACTCCAAACCCACCAGTGTTCCCCAAGAAAACAGAGAATTACCAGAAACCCATCAAGTTTGTGAGCAACCTGGGTAATGTCTTTGAAGGGAAGTAGGAGAGAAGGCTATTGAGAAGCCTGTAGAGAAGCCACAGCCTAAGCCACAGCTAATCCGCTTCCATTGTGAGTATTGTGGGAGGGATGGGCATAAGGATGAGTTATGTTTCCGGAGGAAGAGGGATGAGAGGTTTGCTAGGGAGATGGCAAACAAGGACAGGTATCACCTTTCTCGTGGTGTGCCTGAGCCTCGTAGAGGGCCTCTACCTAGGGGTGAGGTGTATGTGCGTACAGTTCCCACTCATGCAGGTGGAGGTGGTTTTCCTCAGAGAAATAGGCGTGTTGGGTTTGGGTGTGGTGAGTTGGGTCGACATGCTCCTTCTCGTGACCGTTACGAGTTTGGGAGGCATGATCGGAGCTTTGGGTCTCAGATGGACTACGGGCCACGTTTTCCCCCTTGTGGTGCGCGTACTCCTCCAGTGAGACGTGACAGGTCCTTTGGTGGTAGGCGTGACAGGACTCCTTCGTCAGGAGAGGTTTTGGTAGGATGGATTTTGCTAACCCTTTTTTTGAGCAAATGGCTCGACACTGGTTTGACTCTTTTGGCACTAACCCCAGTGTTGAGTCGCTTGCTCATTCTCGTTCTCATTCTTTTTTTATTACAGGTGGGAGGCTTGGAGAACTTTTGCTTGATCGACTCTGGTTGCTCATGACACATGACCAGAGATCGTGAGTGGTTCTCCAGCCTCACCCCGGTGAGTACGAGGGAGTACATCACTTTCGGGGACAATGGGAGAGGACGAGTGCTTGCTGAAGGTATGGTGAAGGTGAGTAGCAAGGTGACCTTAAGGAGTGTGGCTCTAGTCAAGTCACTTGGTTTTAACCTGTTGTCAGTATCTCAATTACTCGACGAAGGTTTTGAGGTTCGTTTTAAGTCGGGCGCTTCTCGTGTGCTTGATTCTTGAGGCGATCTTGTCTGTACAATCGTCCCCGAGGGTCAAATATTCCGTGCCGATTTTTCCCAGTCTATTGGTCCTCCTCGATGCTTTATTGCTGGCGTTTCGGCTGAGCTTTGGAAATGGCATAGGTGGTTGGGACACTTGAGCTTTGAGTTGCTTTCCCGCTTGAGTGGCCTTGATCTTGTCCGAGGATTGCCTAAGTTGAAATTCGAGAAGGATTTGGTTTGTTCTTCTTGTCGGAATGGAAAGATGGTTGCTGCTCTCACGCCCCTCTGACTGCGGTCATGACCGAGCGACCTTGTGAGCTATTGCATATGGATTTGGTTGGGCCAGCTCGTGTTCACTCTGCTGGTGAGAAGTGGTATGTTCTTGTGGTTATTGATGATTTTTCGAGGTACTCTTGGGTTTTCTTTTTGGAGGATAAGAGCGAGACATTTGGCTTTGTTCAGGACTTGATCTTGAGGTTGAAGACTGAGAGACATGGTGATGTCATTCGAGCTATACGCAGTGACAATGGCACGGAGTTTAATAACTCTCATTTTGATGCCTTTTGTAGTGATCTTGGTCTTGATCATCAGTACTCTTCTCCATACGTCGCTTGCTAGAATGGCATAGTGGAGAGGAAGAACCGGACCCTTTGTGAGATGGCCAGGATGATGCTCGATGAGCATAGGACTCCTAGGCGTTTCTGGGCCGAGGCAGTCAATACCGCTTGCTATGTCTCAAATCGCATCTTCCTTCGTGCCTTTTAGAAGAAGACCTCGTATGAGCTGATGCATGGGCGACAACCCAAGGTGAGTCACTTTAGAGCTTTTGGATGCAAGTGTTTCATTCTAAAGAAGGGCAAGTTGGATAAGTTTGAGTCTAGATGTTCGGATGGTATTTTCCTTGGTTATGCATTTCATTCTAGAGCATATCATGTGCTCAACCTTGACACTAACCGAATCATGGAGACTTGCGAGGTAACCTTCGACGAGACACAGCCATGTAGCTCTTCTGCTTTTGAGTGTGCAAGTGATGAGGAGATTGGAGCGAGGATCTTTGAGGATGAGAAGGATGGAGATGGAGACGAGGATAATGATGGTGGTGTTCCCGTGGCGGATCGTGTACACGCTACTTCCACTACTACGACGATGATTGAGGATGGACTATCCCCTACACCCACTACGACCGAGGCTGTTCGAGTGGAGGCTGCTGCTGAGGGGGAGATTGTGTCCAGGCGAGAGGCTCCCTGGCATGTACAGGTGGATCACCCACCGACGACGATTGTAGGTGACCTTCATGAACGCACTACGCGGCCGAGGTCAAGGAATACTTCTCATTTTGCACACTCTGCATTTGTTGCTTCGTTTGAGCCCAAATATATTCGACATGCTTTGTCTGACGAGAATTGGGTGAATTCCATGCATGAGGAGTTGGAAAATTTTGAGAGAAACCAAGTCTGGGTGTTAGTCGATGCACCACCAAATTGCCGTCCCATAGGTACCAAGTGGGTGTGGAAGAACAAAGAGGGTGAGAATGGGATGGTTGTGAGAAACAAGTCGAGGTTGGTGGCTCAGGGGTTCAACCAAAAAGAGGGCATAGATTATGAGGAAACATTTGCTCCTGTGGCCCGTTTGGAGGCAATTAGGATCCTTCTAGACATTTTCTCTATCATGGCTACTATGGGTGTTGTCAATGCACTCATCAAGGGGGAGATTGAGGATTGGGTGTGTCCGAGGACCAGTGGAGTGTCGCTCCTTCGTGAAGAGTGATTGACAACGTTGTGTGGACTGATGCTTGGCTAAGTGTGCAGGTATAGGTTGCGGCTTGACTCATGTCAGTGCAGGTGAAGAACAAGCACGAAAGGCCTTAGCCGTGGTGGCCTCCGGATGATGGAGAGGCAAGTAGGCTTGGTTCGATGGACCCGGTGGCCGATGGGGTCAAGTGCGAGCCGTGCGGTGTAAGACTGGCGGGCTGAAGTCGTGAACATGGGCCGGTGCAAGGTAGCGGATGGAGCCCGAAGCTTGTACGCGGGGTTTGTTGGTTTACCCACAAAACCATCGGTGGATGGTTTCTTGGTTTGGGCCGCAAAACCAGGTCCGGATGCCCGAGGCGACGGAGACGGTGATCTGAGAGCTTCGGGAAGCTTCGAGGCGGGGGGCACATGGCGTGATCACGGGGCTTGCGTCGATGCTAAGCAAGGCTACGGTGGAAGCATGTCTGCTCGATCAAGACTTGACCAAAATGCCCCTGAGGGGTTGTATCTTCATTTCAAGTTGTAGGGGTAGCGTGGTCATTTACCTCCCTCCGATGGACTTCGTATAAATAGCGGAGAGGTGGATGGCATCTCTCTCTCTTGGACTCTAGGGTTTCCTCCCCCGGTAGATTGCTCTGAACTGCTTCTTTTTCCTCTGCTTTCCTTGGGCTAGATTCTTGTATAGACTCTGACCTCTGGATGTATGGAAGCAATTGGCATTGCGGTGATCTCCTAGTCCTCTGTGATTTTCGTGTCATTTTCGGGGCTATTTTTGGGGAGTTTCGTTCTTTGCTTGATTTGGGGATTTGAGGGCATTTTCCTTTGGATTTCTTTGAGGGGATCATGGGTGGATGCCTTGCGCATCTTTGTGTGTGATCTTGACCCCTCAAACGCCGGGGAAAGCCTTCGATTCATGAGTTTTTGGCCGAAGTTCGAGTTCTTAGTGGTAGTTCGTGTAATCTGCGATTCTCGGTGATTTAGGGAGTTAGAGGTCGAGATTTTTGGGGCATAGCTTCATCTAGTGACGCTTCTCATCTCCCCAAAACCTTGTCTCAAGAGCTTCAGCTGTTTGGGAGATCCGGTGATGAGTTTGAGCAGTTGACCCCGCGGGTCGGGCGTTTTTGGTTCTGTTCGTGGCTCGCGGACAGTCCGCGCGGTGGCCACGGACAGTCCGCGCGTCTAGGGTTCTTCGCGTGTTCGTCACCTGTTTTTGCGAACTCGTGTTTTGATCCGTGGCGCAGCTAGGGTTTTGTTGCAGGAGGTTTGCGGACTGTCCGCGTGAGGAGTGCGGACTGTCCGCATGGCTTGGTTTTTGTCTGGGGTGGCTCAAAGTTTGTCTGGGGTGTCCAGCGAGTTTGGCAAGACTGTCCGCCAGGGGTGGCCGGACTGTCCGTGAGGTGCCGGACCGTCCGCGGTGCTTGCCCGGACTGTCTGAATTTTCTCGGTGCGCTACTGGAGGTTCGGTGTGTTATTGCGGACTGTCCGCTGTGTCCACACGGACTGTCCGCGAGTGACACGGACTGTCCGCCGTACCCTTGCGGACCGTACGCCCAGGCCTTTGCAGATTTGGCTAAGTCCTTTGGTTCTTGTCTAGTGCTTCCGCTCTTTGTTTCTAGGCTTGTCTCTTGATCTTGAGGGCTTGTTTGTGCCTTGTCTAGAGCTTCTTTGGTGTGTGCGAGTACTCGGAGTGGCAATCAGGGTATATGCTGAGTTCGACCTTCGGGAAGAATTTTTATCGGCTCCCATTCACTCCCCCCCTCTCTAGTCGCCTATTCGGTCCTTCAAAATGAAACATATATACATTAGAAGCTCCAAGACCCAGCTAGAAAGGAAAGCACACCCCAAGTTCACCCCACAAGCGAGTGAAAGTGTCTTGGTCAAGTGGTTTGGTGAATATGTCGGCTAGCTGATCTTGGGTAGGTACATAGGACAGAGATATGTTTCCCTTCTCAACATTGTCCCTCAGAAAGTGGTATCTCACTTCTATGTGTTTCGTTTTGGAGTGAAGGACTGGGTTTTTGGCTACACTTATGGCACTGGTGCTGTCACAAAAGAGTGGAACCTGGGAACACTCCTCACCAAAATCGCTCATAGTGTAGGTCATCCAAAGTAGCTGGGAACAACAACTAGCAGCAGCTACATACTCGGCCTCTGTAGTGCACTGGGCTACACTAGATTGCTTGCGAGATGACCAAGAGACTAAAGAAGAACCAAGGAACTGACAACACCCAGAGGTAGACTTGCGGTCCAATCGACACCCAGCAAAATCAGCATCGGAGTACCCGTGAAGTCTGAGTGTCGAGGAGGCCGAATATCAAAGACCAAACTCAGGAGTGTAGTTCAAGTACCTGAAAATCCGCTTGACGGCCTGCCGATTTGAAGTCCTCGGTGAAGCCTGAAAACGAGCGCACAGACACACACTGAACTGTATATCCGGCCTCATCACCGTCAAGTAGAGGAGGGAGCCGATCATGCTCTGGTACTCCTTCTTGTCCACGGGTTCGCCGTCCTCGTTCGTATCCAAAGCCGTAGTGGTACTCATCGGTGTGGTCAGCGGCTTGGAGTCGTTCATGCCAAACTTCTTCACCATGTCCCTGGTGTACTTCGCCTGATGTACAAATGTCTCGTCCTTGCACTGCTTGATCTGAAGTCCTAAGAAAAACTGCAGCTCGCCCATCATGGACATCTCAAATTCTGTGCTCATGTCATCTACAAATCTGGCAACAAGATCATGAGAAGAGCCACCAAAGATTATGTCATCCACGTATATCTGAATAATCAAAAGATCATTCACATGCTTAAGGAGAAATAAGGTCTTATCAACTGTGCCCATCACAAACCCCTTACTCAGCAAAAAGCCTCTCAACCTGCCATACCAAGCTCTAAATGCCTGTTTCAACCCACAGAACGCTCTCTGGAGTTTGTATACACGGTGTGGGTATTTTTCACTCTCAAACCCAGGGGGTTGCCTCACATACACTTCTTCCTCTATCACCCCATTCAAGAAAGCCCTCTTCACGTCCATTTGGTACAACTTGAACCCTTTAGCCATGGCAAAGGCTAGAAGGATACTAATTGCCTCCAAACGGGCCACAGGAGCAAATGTTTTCTCATAGTCTATACCCTCTTTCTGGTTGAACCCCTGAGCCACCAACCTCGACTTGTTTCTCACAACCATCCCATTCTCCCCCTCTTTGTTCTTCCACACCCACTTGGTACCTACGGGATGACAATTTGGTGGTGGATCGACTAACACCCAGACTTGGTTTCTCTCAAAATTCTCTAACTCCTCATGCATGGAATTCACCCAATTATCGTCAGACAAAGCGTGTCGAATATCTTTAGGCTCAAACGACGCGACAAAAGCAGAGTGAGCAAAATGAGAAGTATTCCTTGACCTCGACCGTGTAGTGCGTTCATGAAGGTCACCTATGATCGTCGTCGGTGGGTGATCCACCTGTACACGCCGGGGAGCCTCTCACCTGAAACAATCTCCCCCTCAGCAGCAGCCTCCACTCGAACAGCCTCAGTCGTAGTGGGTGTAGGGGATGGTCCAGCCTCGATCGTCGTCGTAGTAGTGGAAGTAGCATGTACACGATCAGCCACGGGAGCATCACCACCATCATCGTCGTCGTCTCCATCTCCATCCTTCTCATCCTCAAAGATCCTCGCTCCAATCTCCTCGTCACCTGCACACTCAAAAGCAGAAGAGCTACATGGTTGTGTCTCATCGAAGGTTACCTCGCAAGTCTCCATGATTCGGTTAGGGTCAAGGTTAAGCACACGATATGCTCTATAATTAATCGCATAACCAAGGAAAATTCCATCCGAACATCTAGACTCAAACTTATCCAACTTGCCCTTCTTCAGAATGAAACACTTGCAACCAAAAGCTCTAAAGTGACTCACGTTGGGTTGTCGCCCATGCATCAGCTCATAAGAGGTCTTCTTCTTAAGGACACGAAGGATGATGCGATTTGAGACATAGCAAGCGGTATTGACCGCCTCGGCCCAGAAATGCCTAGGAGTCCTATGCTCATCGAGCATCGTCCTGGCCATCTCACAAAGGGTCTGGTTCTTCCTCTCCACTACGCCATTCTGGCAAGCGACATATGGAGAAGAGTACTGATGATCGAGACCAAGATCACTGCAAAAGGTATCGAAATGAGAGTTTTTAAACTCCGTGCCATTGTCACTACGTATAGCTCGAATGGCATCACCATGTCTCTCATTCTTCAACCTCGAGATCAAGTCTCGAACAAAGCCAAATGTCTCCCTCTTATCCTCCAGAAAGAAAACCCAAGAGTACCTCGAAAAATCATCAACAACCACAAGAACATACCACTTCCTACCCGCAGAGCGAACACGAGCTGGCCCAACCAAATCCATGTGCAACAGCTCACAAAGTCGCTTGGTCATGACCGCAGTCAGAGGGGCATGAGAAGCAGCAACCATCTTTCCATGCCGACAAGAAGCACAATCCAAATCCTTCTCGAATTTCAAATTAGGCAATCCTCGGACAAGATCAAGACCACTTAAGCGGGAAAGCAACTCAAAGCTCAATTGTCCCAACCTCCTATGCCATTTCCAAAGCTCGACCGAAACGCCAGTAACAAAGCATCGAGGAGGACCAACAGACTGGGAAAAATCGGCACGGAAGATTTTACCCTCGGGGACGATCGTACAAACAAGATCACCTCGAGAATCAAGCACACGAGAAGCGCCCGACTTAAAATGAACCTCAAAACCTTTGTCAAGCAACTGAGATACTGACAACAAGTTAAAACCAAGTGACTTGACCAAAGCCACACTTCTTAAGGTCACCTTGCTACTTACCTTCACCATACCCTCAGCAAGCACTCGTCCTCTCCCATTGTCCCCGAAAGTGATGTACTCCCTCGTACTCACCAGGGTGAGGCTGGAGAACCACCCACGATCTCTGGTCATGTGTCGTGAGCAACCGGAGTCAATCAACCAAAAGTTCTCCAAGCCTCCCACCTGCAATCAAAAACGAGAACGAGAATGAGCAAGTGACTCAACACTGGGGTTAGTACCAAAAGAGTCAAACCAGTGTCGAGCCATTTGCTCAAAAAAAGGATTAGCAAAGTCCATCCTACCAAAACCCCTAGGCGGAGCCCTCTCACGCCTACCACCAAAGGACCTGTCACGTCTCACTGTAAGAGTACACGCACCACGAAGGGAAAAATGTGGCCCGTAGTCCATCTGAGACCCAAAGCTCTGATCGTGCCTCCCAAACTCGTAACGGTCACGAGAAGGAGCACGTCGAGCCAACTCACCACGCCCAAACCCAACATGCCTATCTCTTTGAGGAAAACCACCTCCACCTCCACGAGTGGGAACTGTACGCACAAACACTTCACCCCTAGGTAGAGGCCCTCTACGAGGCTCAGGCACACCACGAGAAAGGGGGTACCTGTCCTTGTTTGCCATCTCCCTAGCAAACCTCTCATCTCTTTTCCTCCTGAAACAGAACTCATCCTTATGCCCATCCATCCCACAATACTGACAATGGAAGCGGATTGGCTGTGGCTTAGGCTGTGGCTTCTCTACAAGCTTCTCAACAGCCTTCTCTCCTGACTTCCCCGACATTCCCCAAGTTGCTCACAAACTTGATAGGTTTCTGGTAGTTTTCTATTTTCTAGGGGAACACTGGTGGGTCCGGAGTTGTATCAAGCTTGTTTCTGAGGTGGTTTAGGTTGGGTGCATATTTGTTCATGGGTATGGTGTGTGGTGGAGTAGGAATCTCTCCAACTTTCTCTTCTCCCTCACCACTCTTCTCACCACTCTTACCAGCCCCCAACGTCTGACCATCAAACCTCTTGAACTCAGCCAACATCAAACTCAATTGTGGCTCATGCCCAGACAACCAACTCATCAATTTCCTAAACTCATCATTTTCATCCTGCAAACGGTCAACATAGTGTGCAAGTTCCATGTTTTTCAAAGTATACATTTCACAGGTAGAACATGATGTAGGAATGGGAGCTTTCAAAGCAGCCTCAAGAGAAACTATCCTGGTGTGAGACTCATCTAGCCTAGCATGCAACACAGAACATGAAGTGCAAGCACCTAACAAAGCTGGCCTAGATTTCAGTTCATCACACTCAACCCTAATCACATCTAGTTCCTCAAGAGTAGAGGCATGCTTCTCCTTACACTAGAAGAATAACAAGAATTTACGACCATATGTTAACGTCCGTGGATGATTTGTGGTCGTCGGCCTTGTTTTGAGTCGTTTTCCAGAAAAATGATGAGGCGCGACGACCACATGACCGGTGGTCGCTATTTTTCGCGTGATGTGGTCGTTAATACCTGATCCTGATTACAAATATCTGTTTATCGAGTTATAGATGCGTACGAGAATAGATCGATGCTACTGGCAGTTGCGTGACACGGCTCTCCCAGCGCCGCCTCTATCCTTCCCGTCTCTCCAGCTTTCGGGAGGATCTCCACCCAATTCCAGATCGACGCCGGCAACCACGATCGATCTTCACTGCTGGCGCGGGCATATCGATGAAGTAGACTCGGCGCCCATATCGACGCCGGCGACCACGACCTACATACACTGCCAGCACGAGCAGATCGAACTACCTGATCACCATCGAGGTCTCTTGAACTCCAGTCCGCCCCAGATCCTGGCCCCCTCCTAATCTCCTTGGCGAATCCCAGTTCTCTGGTGATTGTATATTCCTCTTCAAGGAACGGTATAGTAATTTATCCCTACCTCTCTAAGCAACGATCTAGTTTTTCCTTGCTACAGAAACTACAGGCAAGCAAAATAAATTATTCTGAAGTCTGAACCCATCATGGATGAAATGCGTGGTTGAAGCTATAATTGCAATGATCAAGTTAGAACTAGAAGTGCATTCGTAGATTCGGGTATCAGTATCAGTATGAGCAGCTAGACTATTATTTTTACGTCATATTATGTATTTCTAGTTTTCTGGAACCATTTGCAAGATAATAAATCTTGTCATGTTAACCCAGGTCCCCTACTACAGGTAAAGACAGGTACTTTGGTAGTACGATGAGTACTCACTCTACCAGGTAAAGACACGCAGTTCGAGTACTCTCCATCTACCGATCAATTTTCTAACCCAGGCAGTGGTCGAATGATGGAAGTAGATATGATTGTTTATATTTTTATGGGAGTCCTGTTTGATGATGACATCTTGGTGTCTGTTCTGCAGACCTCTGTGAATTGGCAAGAGCAAAAAGACATACAAGCTAGGGACCATGAGTACTAACTGATGAATGTGTATGTTGCTTCCCAAGATCTATAGATGCTAAGTTGAATTCCTATTATAGTCTACTCTAATGTGAAAACTGAATTCATTTTTCATAACATGACTCATTTTGATTGTTTATAGTACATTCTCCTTTACGTTTAATCCTATAAGCTCGTGCAGGTTCAGGAATTCTGTACATAGCATATATATATTTGTTCATCTTTTCATTTTATTTATTACATTATTACTGATTTAAAAGAGATGTTGGTCAGAGAAGCACCAATAGAGCACTAGTTTTATCTTCATATACAGATGTGTTTAATGCCTTTACTCACCCTGGTTCAACCGTGTCTTTCTAGAAGGTTACATAGCATTTTTTCGCTCAGGTTCCTTTTCGTTATTTTGCACAAATTTTGTCCAGGTTAGATAAGCAAGATGTATTTAAACTCAATATTACTAGATCTCAATTTCCAGCTGGACATCAACTGTATGTTAACTTTTTTCTTATTATAATGGCAGAGCAGTGAGCTTTCAAGTGCTTCAGAGTAGCAGTCGGCTTGTAGTTTCTATTGTGCAATCAGTATGATATGAAATTGCATATTCAAGGAATCTGGATGAAGAAGATTATTAGAAGCACAACTGAACTATTCATGAAGAGGTTATGGGACTTAGGCCAGGTAGTATTAGTTATTAGTGCCTCTGATTGATAATTTGATCTGTTTTGTTGTAAAGATACTTCTTTGGAGGTTTAATAAATAATAAATGTTTGATGCTGCAAAATAATTATTTTTATTTTGTTCTGATGTCTAGAGTTTTGTTAATATAAGGTTGTATGAAAGTGGTACTTGATACCTGTAAGTAGCCAATGTGAAAATATTAGTTATAAACTATGGTTGTTGTTTTAAAAAAGTGGTGGTAGGTGCTGTACAGTATTTAGTAAAGTATTGTTCTAAAAAAAGGTATTTAGTAAAGTATTATTAAAGAAAAATGTGGTCGTTATTATTTAAAAAGTGGTTGTTAACATCTCATGACAGGTGTTGTAATTATAAGAGCGATGAAAAATGTGGTCGTTACTACTATAAATCTGGTCGTTAATAATGTAATATCAACGACCACATATTTTCTGGTCGTTGAAAAGTTAACGACGGGAAATTGAATGTGGTCGTTAATTGTATTAACGATAGAGCCTTTAACGACCATAAACGACCACATTTTGAGAGCAGTCAAATCCGGTCGTTAATTGTAATAACTTTTAACGACCACATCTAGACTTTTAACGACCACATATCCGGTCGTTAAAACCCCTTCCTCTAGTAGTGTTGAGAGCAGTCAAATCAGCAAGAAAAACTGGGCAATCACTACAATCAATCTCATCAGACACAACAGGAGCAGATTTCAAAGAGCCTATCTCATTTCTAGCATCCACAAGCAAGGATTCAAGCTCAGCTATCTTGTCCTTAGCATCACCCAACAAAGACCTAAATTCCCTCTTCTCCTTGTTGGTCTTTCTAATCACATCATCCCGGTTATCAAGCAACTCATTCAGCCTAGCATTCTCCTCTAGCAAGAAGTTGGGATCATGTCGTACCTCTTCCTCCGAGTCAGAGTTCGAATCTGAGCTGAGATTCCCACCCTTCTTGGAATGCACCATACCGCAAAAGCCTCCTTGTGCGATGAAGCTCAGTCCGGTGAAGTTCTTGCCCGTGTGCTGCTTGTCATTGCGTCTTTCTTGCTCTTCCTCGCTGCTCGAGTCGGAAGAAGCATCACTTGATGTGTAGTCGATGTCGCTCACTCCGGCAACCATCGCTCAAGCCGTCTTCTTCTTGTACCCTCTACTCTTCTTGGGCCTTCTCTCGCCCTTATCCTTGCACTTGTCCTTGTAGTCGTTCTGGGAGCGGTGCCTGTTGTAGTCGTGCTTGGGCTTGCCCTTGTAGTCATTCTTGATCTCCATGGCTTCAGGGCATTCGGCGATGAAGTGCCTGTGCTTCCCGCACCGATAGCACATCCCCGAGCTCCGCCTTGCATTCTTGCGGTTTTCGTACATCCGCCGAAACCTCTTGCTCAACAAGGCGAGGTCGTCCTCGCTCAGCACCTCAAAGTCCTCATCTGGCAAGGACACAAGACAAGACAAAGAGAAACCAATAGAGTTAGCATTAGTCCTCGATCCTGAGACATGAGCCAAACTATGAGGATCAGTGGGGCTCTCGCTCTTGTCTCTCAAGCCACGATCAACCTCTGAAGACCTGAGCTTGGAGAACAACTCATCAAGCAACAACGTGTCATACACGCTCGACTCCTCAATGGCCTCGACCTTGGCACTCCACACAGACCTATCCAGAGCATGCAAAAGCTTGATAGCTTGATCATGATCCGTGTATGGGAGAACTATCACATTGGCCCTCATGTTGTTGACTATGCTAGTGAAGCGCTGAAACATAGCATCAGTCGACTCACCGGGGAGATGAGTGAAGTTCTCGTACTCTTTCCGGTAAGTGGAAAACAAACAGGCTTGCACTAGGGCATTGCCAACATGAGCATTTCTCAACTTAAGCCAAATCTTTCCGGCCACATTCTCTCCATACACTCGCTTGAACTCGAGGCACAGAGAGCACGGAACAAGTAATCAACGGCCTTGCTGTTGGCCTCACACATGTCCCGCGATCCTGGAAGCAGAAAACTGTCTCGGATGACATACTGAGGATTCTGAGTGACCTCCCAGATCAGAGTTCCCTTCCCTCGCAAAAACGCGCCCATGCGCCTCTCCCACATCGGGTAATTCTTGCCATCAAAGTGCGGAGGACCCGACCCCTTGCCATAATCGCCCATCTTTGGATCTTAGACTGGTTAGAATCAAGAAGATCCGTAACCTGCTTTGATACCAATTAAAGGACCGAATAGGCGACCAGAGAGGGGGGAGTGAATGGGAGCCGATAAAAATTCTTCCCGATGGTCGAACTCAGCCTATACCCCGATTGCCACTCCGAGTACTCACACACACCAAAGAAGCTCTAGACAAGGCACACACAAGCCCACAAGACCTAGAGACAAGCCTAGAAGCAAAGAGCGGAAGCATAAGACAAGAACGAAAGGACTTAGCCAAATCTGCGAGGGCCTGGGCGGACAGTCCGCATGGGTATGGCAGACAGTCCGTGTGGTCACGGCGGACAGTCCGAAATAACGCACCGAGCCTCCAGTAGCACACCGAGGAAATTCGGACAGTCTGGGCAAGCACCGCGGACAGTCCGGCACCCCGCGGACAGTCCGGCCACTCCTGGCGGACAGTCCGGCAAAACTCGCTGGACACCCCAGACAAACCTCGAGCCACCCCAGACGAAATCCAAGCCACGCGAACAGTCCGTAAACACCCTGCAATAGAACCCTAGCGACAAAACGGATCGAAACGCGAACGCGCACGAACACGGATGAACACGAGATGAACAGGGGTCACGCGAACAGTCTGCACGCCGCTCGCGGACAGTCCGCCAGGCGCGGACAGAGCAGAAAAAGCCCGACCCCGTGAGGTCAACTCTCCGAATCCATCACCGGATCTCCCAAACGGCTAAAGCGCTTGAGACAAGATTTGGGGGAGATGATAAGCAATACAAGATGAAGCTATACCCCAAAAATCTCGACCTCTAACTGTTGGTGTTTCTTAATCTCAACACTAGGCGCCGTGGTAGCGTGACCGTGTAAAAAACTCCCGGGTACACTGACGAGTGCAAACGAATCCACAAGCGCACGGATACACCGTTGTAGCACTTCTCCCTAGGAGAATGAGTATTCCCATCGGGTTTCGTTCCTAGGACATCAGCTTTCGCTGGGATAGGTCGGGATACAAGAAGCACTTCCTTAAGGGACTTAGCTCTCAAGATGCATCTGTCAGGTCTCAGTCATCCCCGCGGGGCGACAGCACATCAATGTGCTGGCAAGCGAGCCCAACTCGGTACGCGACGTAGAGGGTTGACAAAGGGTCCAACAGGCTGTCACCACTGTGGCCTACCTCTACACTACGATCGTACGTGGTCTTCGCAGGAAAACCAGGGCCCAGACACCACGTCTGTACCCTAGATAAATACTATAGTGCGGTTACGTCTGTCGACCCGCTAACTACACTATAGCAACTGTATAGATACGGTCCCACGAACAAGAGAAAGATCAGATTCAGATCATCTTATCATTCATTGAGCTACGGAGCAGAAAGGAAGCTATGGATGCAGATAAACGAGATACAGCGGACTTACTTAGCTAAACAGGATCAGAGCACGCAAACAAGTATATGAACTATGGATCTGGCTCTAAAGGATCGAAGCCTTGTGTCACGAAGAACACAAGCCTCTAACTTATGAACGAGCCATGAACACAAGAACAAACCAAGCATGCATGATGTCCACTATAGTCTAAATGAGAAATGTTGAAATACTCACTTTGATCTAAATGAAGAACAGGCATCCACGAGGACATCAACTCACTTCTCACCCCTACTCTACCTCTCAACTAATCCTAATATAGATCTCTACTCATCACCATTCTACCACATAGAGGTGAGAATCACCTCACATGGGCAGAATTAGAGAGAGGGAGAGAGAGCTACACAGGAGAGAAGTGGAACTTGAGAGTTTGGTGGTGTGTATGAAATGGAGCCCCTCCCCTCCTATTTATAGACAAGGAGGTGGCTTGCTCCGAGGCTCCAAGTGCTCCAAAACACCCCGGGATCTAGCCAAGGACCAATGAGCGAGCAACACGTGGAGGGGGGAGATCAACCGACCCTAGGTCGGTTCGGCCGATCCTAGGGTCGGCCGAAGCTCCTGGCCAGCCTCTTGGCTTGTGCTTCCTCTGGCTCGCTTCCATGTGGGCCCTAGTGCCTCTCCTCCGTGCATGGCACGTTTCCTGGTGGTTTAGTTGGCAAAGTGGGCCCATGGATCCATGTGATGCTGATGTGGCAGCATATGATTCGTCGAGAGACCCTCACATGGATTGGTGACATCATGGATCTAGGAGAATCCCTGTGGTAGCCCCTGAATGGCCAGCATTTGAGTGCCTTGGATTGGAGTGTAGTGAAAGTGCATGGATTCCTCCCATTTCTTATGCTAAATACCTGCATTCGAATAGACATCGACACTGGTGGAAAGTATGAGTTTAAGCTCCTATTCTAGTGTGAATATGCAATTCGTGCTCCAATTTGCAGGAGTTGACAGCCATAAAAATGTCAAATTTTAGCCGTCAACAACACCCCCACACTTGACCTTTGCTCGTCCCGAGTGAAGGGGAAACAAAGCCAAGTGGGTCATGAATACCAAAGAGTAAGACAAACATAAGAGATATTCGAAGTCATACCTTGCTCTTGTGAACCTCTGTGTAGTGGCTATCATGTTCCCTTAGGTGATTGAAAAGTAGAACAGCTGTGAATCAAGTCACTTATGCACCTGATGATAAACACCTTGGGGTTTTGCAAGATTTTCATAAACAAAACTCTTGGTGGCTTCGTCATTTGATTCTCTCAGATCGCTCAATGTGTATATGTCCTCACTAAGGCATTGCCTTTTTTCATCCTACTTCTAATGATGGCTATATGTGGAGCTCAGGGTAGGATAAGGAGAAAGCATACTTGCATCACATATTTTGCAAAGTCAAAGACTAGATCCACAGAGAAAATCAAATCATACCATCAGATCAAGATGTGCACCGGTATGGCTATGGTGTGTATGGTAAGGTGGATACTAGGCCCGGAATGGGTGCTAGATATTACCATACATATATATGGTGAGAATTGTGGGTTGATGGTAAGGTGGACACTAGCCCCGGAATGGACACTAGTTATTACCATCAAAATTATGGAACTCCTTTCTGCATGACCGTCCCTCTCCTTTTTTCCTTCTTTATTTTGGACATGGGCAATCTTTTCTTCTTCTTTTTTTTCAGAACATGCTTTGGGCATGTGTGTATATATATATATATATATATATTTCATAGCCCATATCTCTTCCTTGAAGGATACTTTTAGAGAGAGAGGTTATACCACATATGGAGCTTTTACTTTTGTGGTATGAATGATACAATGCTAACTTCCAGTGTAGAAGCATAGCAAGGGGAAATAGGTGGGGTGCACATAAATCTTGATCATGAAAGTAATGAGAAGAATTCTCACAAGGGTCACAGAATTTGACAAGACTCAATGTAATAACAAGCAGCATATGAGTTGAAGGTTTTTGCCTACAAAGATCATATGGCTCTAATGGGACGGAGGCATATCAAAGAGGAGCCTTTCCAAGAGGTTTTGAGTTTTTTAAAATAAACAGCCCAAGAGAGTTAGTCATCATAGCAACAGATCATATCATCCAGCTATATCATACTCATCAATTACTTAGGTGGACATGCTTGTCCTTAAGAAGGTTATGGTTCACAAGCATCAGGTAGATAACAAGGAATAAAACATATGTAAGTCTACTCAGGTAAAGCGAGCTGGGTGATCTTTTAGCATCATCATTCGAGTTTTAGTTCAGAGATAGACAGATATAGCTTATAAAACTCAGGAATGAAAGAGAGTGAGTTGTCGAGATGCAAACCAGCACTATGCATGAGAGATGAACCGTGAGAGGCTCTCCACATGAGTGAACTCGTGCGGGTCCCGTTCAGGTTCTTTGTAGATGATCGATCAGCTAGCGCGGAGTGCTCACAGTGGGTATGTATGGAAAACGTCGTGCCTGCATTGGGAGAGTCGTGGCTCTTCCCCCACACTGTCTCGAACCTAGATGTCCTCTAAATCAAAGAGACCAAAGTAATGACACAATGGGTGGCTGAACCGGGTTACATGACCGGTGAGCCACTTTATTCAAATCCAAATGTTTCAAACGAAAAGATTAGGCACTTACACACATGCAAAGAAATAAATGAAAGGGAAATAAAGGGAAATCAAACCTAGACCTAGACTAGCGCCTAATAAACTAAAGCTGGGGCTAATCCCCACTACTCGGCATCATAGAGGGCCGCATGCCCCGTAGCCGAGAACAGTCTCCTCATCTTCGCACAAAGGCCGCGGCGAAGGTCACGCATGTCGTCCTCAGCTCGGCCAGGTCCATCTTCTGCTCTGAGTAAGCAGTTCTGAGCTTCTCGTTGCTGGCCTCCAATTCCTTCATCAGCGGGGTTAGCTTGGCCACTAAGGAGAGCTTAGGGAGTTGCTCGGTTGCTCGAGTCCTCTCCCTGGACCTCCTAGTGTAGGGCGGCAGTGGCAACCAGTCGCCCAGGCCAAAGTCTTCCTCCTCATCTGGCAGAACTGGAGCTGGGCGTGCCTCAGGAGCCTTCTCCTTGGGCAGTGCCGGCTTTATAGTCACCGGCGGCTGCGGTGAAGGAGTGGACTGCGCTGAGTTTGTCTGCCCTCCAACTAGCGACGATCCAGGTGTGCTAGGTGGAGCAAGTGCCAAACCCTTGAGGTGAAGCTAAGCTGTGGTTGGCCTGCCGTAGGGGCTGGCCGCCCATCTCAAATGCCTCTTGCCAGGCGAGGCGGAGCGCCTAGATGGCGACGTGCCTAGAATCCTCCCGCCTGGCGGGATGGTGCCGAGCGGAGGAACATCTAGGACACCGGCCACCATTGCGAGGTCCGCAATGGGGGCGGCAACGATGGAGGGGTTGCCTCCTGCCCCGGGACCGGTGGACGAGGTGGAGCCGTCGAAAGGGACAACACTCCGTCCGGCCATGGATGCGGTGATGAGCTGTGGATGGTGAGGTGGAGGAGATTGATTATCGTGACGCGAAAACTCGTCGGGCGGTAGGGAGAAAATTTTTGGAGGAGAACGAGACGCACACGCGAAAGAAGAAGGGGAGAGGCGGCACCAAGGTTTCGGCCGAACCAGGGTTCGGCCGGCCCTAGGTGGGCCCCTCTGGCTCTCCCCTTTCTCGTGTGGGCTCCAGCAAATTTCAAGATCGACGGCCCAGGTGGATTCCCCGAGATGGAAAGGTTGGCTTAGGCTTAAGGCTAGGATAAGGTTGAGGTTGAAAATTCATCCTCCACTATAGAACAACCTTGGCCAAGCCATGATATAACCATAGAGAATCTGGGGGAGCTCACCTTGGCAACATACTCGGTTCGCCAAAAGTGTAAGCACCTCTGACGTAATCATGAAGCGTTCGTGTCGCCACAATGGTGCTGCCTTCCTGTGGTCCTTTGCCTACTCCTCTTTATCTTGGCAATCTCTTTCTCCTGCGTGACCACGGTCCACAAGATACCCGAAGGATAATTCTTCCTGGGGAAACAAGATGAGTCCCAAGAGTACTCAGATGTGGGTGTCTTGTGATCTCCAGTCTCAACTCATGACCATCTCGTTGTAGATAATGTTGATGTAACGATAAGCTATGATCTGCAAGGGTAGTGCATATACGAACTCGAGCCCAAAAAGGTGTATCGAAGCTAAAGGCTGGCATGATCATCCCAGAGAGGCCGAGGCATTCCCTGAGGTGGTCACGAGACTCGAGGACTATAGCACTGGGGTCGCGGAACTCAGAGATGAAAAGATCAAGCACTAAGGCTAGTGCTTCACCAATAGGTACTGATCTCTGAGTGAACTCAAGCTCAGAAAGACACTCGGCCTTCAAAGAGGATAGAGCATGGACTTCCGGAGGTCGGTGTTCGATCAGAAACAAGAGTTCGGATGAAGAACGAGATTTTAACTCGCTCGTGCCTTAGGCAGAGGGTTCGATGTTCTCATCGGGGTGATGAAAACATTCCGAAGTCTGGCCTAAGCTTCCAATGGGGGGTTATGGATAAACTGGAAAGTGCACCTCCCATTGGGCATCGATCAAGTCAGGCATAAGATTTGAAGTGCAAGCTTCTCTTGACTGATCGGCATCGATCGATGTGTTCGAGATTAAAAGTGAATGCACTCCATTCGATCGGTAGATGATCGTGTTTCTTTGGTCTGATGGATGAATCTAATGGATTATAAAGCAGAGACCGATGTCTTGGTTTATACAAAACTTTAGTGCAAAGCACTTCAGCACAAACCTTGATGTAGAAACACGATAAGCCTCTCATACCCTCCTTAGGAGATAGTAGTGAGGATCGAACAAGTCATCCTGGCCGGGAATGGTCGTTCTTTCCGGACTACTTTCTCCGTCCTCCCACGAGACAAAGTCTCGAGGAGAAGGTCTAAGAAGATGCACGAGAGGGGAACCCAAGGGTAGATCTCGTGCCACAAAATCTTTCCCTTAGATTCCTGCTATTCAGCAATGACATCTTCAGCCAGAGTTCAGAAAGAGTGGATATGAAATCTCGGAATTGGCTGATGATGGATCTAGGTGGCTCAACATTTCCTCTGGTGGGTGCCTCATTGACCGGGATGCAAAGGGACCTGAAATCCCGGAGGTTATCCATGATCTCTTTTCCCTTGACAGTATCTAGGTGCACAAAGGATCCTCCCGAGAGAGCATTAAGCCTCATGGCATCATCCTTCCACAATCCAAACCAGAAGTGCTGAAGCAACATCCAATCTGGAATGTAGAGGACTGGGCAATCTTCCACCACGGAGGCGAAATGATTCCATGCCATTCCTAGTGATTCCTCCTCACATTGCTTGAAACAGAGAATCTTGGTCCGTAACGAGATGACACGTCGAATTGGGAAGAAGTGGGAGCAAAAAGCTGCTCTCAACCTTTCCCAAGTAAGGTAGCCTCTAGCAAAACAACGGTGCCAATCCCGTGCTTCCCCGGAGAGGGATAGCGGGAAAAACTCTCTTTTCCGAGCATCCGGTGATTCTCCGGTTTTACCCTGAGTTTCAATCAGATGCTCGTAGTCTCTCACGTGATCAAAGGGGTTCTAATGACTTAACCCCAAGAAGGATAGGTCCTGAATTAGCTTCATGAGAGAGGGGCGAAGCCTATAGCCAAATGTAAAAGTGGGTCTTGACGAAGATGGCTCTGAAGGTTCACTCCTCGAAGGCGGAAGGTGTTTACAAGGATAACCTTCCATGGGTAGCGGGGGTAGAGGTAGAAGTAAAGAAAAACAAAAAGGGATATCTCAAAAAGGGTAACGGGGGTGAAGGTAGAAGAAAAAGGAAAAAAGACAAATACGAGGATAGACGGGCTCGAAGGTTAACAACAACCGTCCCCGGCAATGGCACCAGAAATGCTTGTTGGCGTTTCTTAATCTCAACACTAGGCTCCGTGGTAGCGTGAGCATGTAAGAAACTCCCGGGTACACTGATGAGTGCGAACGAATCTGCAAGTGCACGGATACACCGTTGTAGCACTTCTCCCTAGGAGAATGAGTATTCCCGTCGGGTTTCGTTCCTAGGACGGAGAGTAACCAGAGAGGGTCTATCCAAGGACACCAGCTTTCGCTAGGATAGGTCGGGATACAAGAAGCACTTCCTTAAGGGACTTAGCTCTCAAGATGCATCTGTCAGGTCTCAGTCATCCCCGCGGGGTGACAGCACATCAATGTGCTGGCAAGCGAGCCCAACTCGGTACGCGACGTAGAGGGTTGACAAAGGGTCCAACAGACTGTCACCACTGTGGCCTACCTCTACGCTACGATCGTACGTGGTCTTCGCAGGAAAACCAAGGCCCAAACACCACGTTTGTAACCCAGATAAATACTATAATGCGGTTATGTCTGTCGACCCGCTAACTACACTATAGCAACCGTATAGATACGGTCCCATGAATAAGAGAAAGATCGGATTCAGATCATCTTATCATTCATTGAGCTACGGAGCAGAAAGGAAGCTATGGATGCAGATAAACGAGATACAACGGACTTACTTGCTAAACAGGATCAGAGCACGCAAACAAGTATATGAACTATAGATCTGGCTCTAAAGGATCGAAGCCTTGTGTCACGAAGAACACAAGCCCCTAACTTATGAACGAGCCACGAACACAAGAACGAACCAAGCATGCATGATGTCCACTATAGTCTAAATGAGAAATGCTGAAATACTCACTTTGATCTAAATGAAGAACAGGCATCCACGAGGACATCAACTCACTCCTCACCCCTACTCTACCTCTCAACTAATCCTAATCTAGATCTCTCCTCATCACCATTCTACCACATAGAGGTGAGAATCACCTCACATGGGCAGAATTAGAGAGAGGGAGAGAGAGCTACACAAGAGAGAAGTGGAACTTGAGAGCTTGGTGGTGTGTGTGAAATGGAGCCCCTCCCCTCCTATTTATAGACAAGGAGGTGGCTTGCTCCGAGTCTCCAAGTGCTCCAAAACACCCCGTGATGCAGCCAAGGACCAATGAGCGAGCAACACGTGGAGGGGGGAGATCAACCGACCCTAGGTCGGTTCGGCTGATCCTAGGGTCGGCCGAAGCTCCCGGCCAGCCTCCTGGCTTGTGCTTCCTCTAGCTCGCTTCCATGTGGGCCCTAGTGCCTCTCCTCCATGCATGGCACGTTTCTTGGCGGTTTAGTTGGCAAAGTGGGCCCATGGATCTATGTGATGCTGATATGGCAGCGTATGATTTGTCGAGAGTCCCTCACAAGGATTGGTGACATCATGGATCTAGGAGAATCCATGTGGTAGCCCCTGATTGGCCAGCATTTGAGTGCCTTGGATTGGAGTGGAGTGAAAGTGCATGGATTCCACCCATTTCTTATGCTAAATACGTGCATTCGAATAGACATCGACACTGGTGGAAAGTATGAGTTTAAGCTCCTATTCTAGTGTGAATGTGCAATTCATGCTCCAATTTGCAGGAGTTGACGGCCACAAAAATGGCAAATTTCAGCCGTCAACACTAACTCACTAAATCGTCAGGAATCGCGAATCACACGAACCACCACCAAGAACTCGAGCTCCGGCCAAAAACTCATGAATCGAAGGCTTTCCCCAGCGTTTGAGGGGTCAAGATCACACACAAAGATGCGCAAGGCATCCACCCAAGATCCCCTCAAAGAAATCCGAAGGAAAACGCCCTCAAATCCCCAAATCGAATGAAGAACAAAACTCCCCAAAAATAGCCCCGAAAATGACACGAAAATCACAGAGGACTTGGAGATCACCGCAACGCCGAATGCTTTCATACATCCAGAGGTCAGAGTCTATACAAGAATCTAGCCTAAGGAAAGCAGAGGAAAAAGAAGCAGTTCAGAGCAATCTACCGGGGGAGGAAACCCTAGAGTCCAAGAGAGAGAGAGATGTCATCCACCTCTCCGCTATTTATACGAACTCCATCAGAGAGAGGTAAATGACCATGCTACCCCTACAACTCAAATAGAAGATACGACCCCTCAGGGGCATTTTGGTCAAGTCTTCATCGAGTGGACACGCTTCCACTGCGGCCTTGCTTAGCATCGACGCAAGCCCCATGATCACGCCACATGCCCCCTGCCTCGAAGCTTCCCAAAGCTCTCGGATCACCGTCTCCGTCGCCTCGGGCCTCCGGACTTGGTTTTGTGGCCCAAACCAAGAAACCGTCCACCTGATGGTTTTGTGGGCAAACCAACAAACCCCACGTGCAATCTTCGGGCTCGATCCGCTACCTTGAACTAGCCCATGTTCACGACATCAGCTCGCCAGTCTTGCACCGCACAGCTCGCACTTGACACCATCGGCCACCGGGTCCATCGAACCAAGCCTACTTGCCTCTCCATCACCCGGAGGCCGCCACTGCTAAGGCCTTTCGTGCTTGTTCTTCACCTGCACCGACACGAGTGAAATCGCAACCTGTACCTGCACACTTAGCCAAGCATCAGTCCACACAACATTGTCAATCACTCATCACTAAGGAGCGACCCTCCACTAGTCCTCGGACACACCTGGTCCTCAATGGTCGAATCCTTTCTGATAGATTTGATATGAACCTTCGCATGAAATTGATTTTTCCAATGAGAGATTGCAGCTCCCTTTTATTAGTAGGAGGTGCCACTTTGTCAATTGCACTGATTGATTTCTCTCCAATCTCAATTCCATGTTCATGAATCATGAAGCCTAAGAATTGACCAGCTGATACACCAAAAGCACATTTGTTAGCATTCATCTTTAACCCAAGTTTCCTTGTGCTCTCCAACGTCTTTCGTAGATCAGCAAGATGCTCTGTGTAATCTTTTGATTTCATGACCACATCATCAATGTAAATTTCTACTATTTTGCCAATAAGATCATGGAAAATATAATTCATAGCTCTTTGAGATGTGGCCCCAGCATTCTTCAAGCCGAAAGTCATGACTACCCACTCGTATAAACCAACATGTCCAGGACATCTGAAAGCAGTTTTCACAATATCCTCAATTGCCATGAATATTTGATTATAACCTGCATTTCCATCCATAAAGCTGATGACTTTATGTCATGCTGCAGCGTTTACCAGAGCATCAGCCACAGGCATTGGGTAACCATCCATTGCCGTTGCTTTATTTAAATCCCTGAAATCAATGCATACGCGTAGTTTACCATTCTTCTTGTAAACAGGGACTATATTGGAAATCCATTCGGCATATCGACATTGCCGAATGAATCCAGCTTCGAGTAACTTAGTTATCTCGGCTTTTATATCTGGAAGTATCTTGTCATTGCATGGTCTCAGCCTTTGTTTGAATAGTCGATATCATGGTTTAATAGGCAACCGATGTTCAACAATTGATCAGTCTAATCCAGGCATTTCGTAGTATTCCCAAGCGAAGCAATCCTTAAACTCTTTTTAGAATAGCAAGTAACTCCTTTTTATACTCAGGGTCTATCTTGGTGCTAATGAACGTTGGTATTGATTTGTCATCATCACCGAGAAATGTCTTTTCTAACTCATCAGCCGATGTAAATCCATGTCCAAGTTTCCCTTCATCCTCTATAAATTGATCCATTAACTCTGCCCATTCCTTCTCTCCTTTGGTCTGTTTTTGCTGTCGCTAAAATTTGCTCAACAACATCTGGGATGTGAGGATCTGATTTGAAACCTTCGAATCCTTTTCTCCAAGCAATCCTTTTCTTTCCTCCTTAGTCATTACTTGAGTTTCTGATTCAAGAACTTCCTCATTTTCAGCCGATTTGGATATCAACACCTCTGTCTGGGACGTATCTTCAGTTACATCGGCCATGTGTATGGAAAAAGAGTGTTGATTAGTCTCCCTTGGCTTCGTCAATTCAGATGGTACTTCGAATTTGAACGTCTTTTCATCTGGTGCAGCTGCTTCAATTGTACAAGGTGTGAATAACTCTTCATGTACAACCTCCTCTTGAACTGATTGGTCTATTTCTAATTCTTGTTGATAAGTCAATTCTTGCAACCAGTTTTCTTTCATTTGCTGCAACTGAACTGACATTTGGGAAAAATGTTTCCCCCCAGGCCAAACTTGTCGTAATTCTTGTACCGTCGGCCAATCTGCCTGCTGAACCTGATGAGCTTGCATATATGGCTGGAAAGCTATCGGCTGAGGAGCCGATTCTTGAACCCAATTCTGATGAACTGTTTGACAACGAATTCCTAATGAATAATAAATAGGCGAGGTCTTGAATGTTGTATTAACTGATAATTCCGGCTGTTGATAGTATGGCTCCAAGTAGCCTTGCTGCTGAACTGGGTCGTAAAAATTAGCCGATGTAATCGGCTGCTGAAAATATGGTCCCAGATAATCCTGTTGTTGAGCTAGACCGTAGGAGAACATCTCTCTGTTGCGCATAAGATTTGCTACTACTTGAGAATATGTGATGGACATCTTTGGGCCTTTTATGGTAGAATAATATCTTCGTGTCCCACCGGGCATGCCAAGATGTGTTGACGCAGAAAATGGAATAAAGTCCTCCGCGGCAGCACGTAACGGATCCCCGGGATGTAACAAGGCATTCCAGCCAACCTGACCTGTTGATCGGCACGGAAGAGGATAAGAAGTTAAATACAGGGTTAATCGGCTAGAGAACCGATGGATGTCTTTCACATGGGCACAGCGCAACAGCCCGATCGGTCGATGCGAGATCGATCGAGATCGGCCAGCCGATAGGAAGCCGAAGTGCAAGTATGTTCAGAACGGCAAGGATCAGCCGATCTGGTGACGTCAGCAGCGAGGCGGATCCGGATCGGCTGTGAGACCGGTACACTTGGTGACGCAACGAGAGTTAGCCGATACGTTCGAACCTCGAGCGGGATAAGTTGGTGATAAAAGCTAAATAAACAAGAAAAGACTTGCAGATCTAGCTGATATCGATAAGTTATGAACAAATCGAGACGAAACCACAACGATACGCCTTGGAGGTTAAAGCCTAGATATTACTCGGTAAAGCGGTACTTACAAGCCTACCGGAGGTCGATCGATGCAGCCCGACGAACTCGAAGAACGGCGCTTGAAACAAGAAAACAAGAAGAAGAAAAACTTGTGGCGAAGCAGTCGACTTGAAAGGTAAATTGCAGGAAAAAGTGATGGTTTGTGTTTGTTGGTGTGTACAATTTTCTCCGACCACGCGGGGTCGCTATTTATGCCCTGAGGGCAACTTGACTCCTAGTCGATGACGACATAGCTTACTCAAATCTAAGCATATTACAATTACTAAAATAGATGACTCGTGCAAGAGTCAGACTCACTAAACTTTGTTTGACCCGTTGTCAACTTGATCGTTGACCCGCTTATCATTCTTGTCTTCCTTGGCGTATTCTTCTTTTGCCGCTTTTCTTCCTTTGCGTCGGTCGATCCCCGTCCTTGACCATCGCCTGGTCTCGTTGACTTCTACTTAATCGGCAGATTTCACATCGGCTGATTGCTCTCTTTTACCTCTGTAGTTTTCTTGGTGCCTCTTCGCCTCTTACTAACACGTGTCAAAAAGCGGTGTCAACATGTCTGGTCAACAGTCGTGGTGCGGCCAGAAGTAGTCGAAGCGGAGGACACGTGTTGGGATCGCAGGCTTGGCGTCAATGCAGCGCGAGGTGCGGTTGCTGGGCGTCCGTCCGATGGAAAGGCTATCAAGTTTCCAAATTTGCCCTTCGAGGGGTTGTATCACCTAGAGGGCATTTTAGTCATTTACCCCCACCGGAGGACCTCATATATAAACTTGGTAGAAGGGTTGTGGCAGCCATCTCTTGGGCTTTAGGGTTTTCATTTGCTCTAGCAATTTCTCTTTTTAGTTTCCTATTTTCTCTAGGACTAGCTTGAGAGCTTCATGGTGAGATCTTTGGAGAGGGTGGATGCTAGGGAGGCAAGCTAGACCTTGTATGAATCTTTCCTTCGATGTATAGAAGGTTTGGCGTGATTCCTCTAGCTCTTTTGGTTCTCTCCCGTTTCTCTTTTTGGTGATTTTCGGAGCTCTTTCTGGAAGTATTTTTGGAGAGGGATTTGGGCGGATTTCTTTGGGTTTGTTTGTGGAGATCACATATGAGTGCCTTGTGCCTCTTTGCTTGGTGATTTGGCTCCACAAACTCTGCAAATTCCACTCGAATCGGGGGCTTTTTGGATGAACTCGTGGATGAAGGTTTTGGGTCTTTGACTTTCGATTCCTCTTGATTTAATGGATCTTTGGGGACGATCTCTTCGGCATGGCTTGTCCACGAGGTGTTACACCTATCCCCAAAGTTTTGCTTGAATCCGTGGAGCGAATCGGGAGATCGATTGACGTGAAGTTCGAGTCTTTTCCGTGGGTGGAGTTCTTCCCGAGTGCCGAGGCCAAAACCGGCCTGACCGGTTTTGCCCACGGTGGGTTTTCATGGAGATTTTTGGCTGGCAAGTTTTTCTCCACCAGAAGGTTCTCTGGTCCAAGTTTCATCAAGTTTCGAGTTCGTTTGCTTAGTTTTGGCCTCTTTGATCTTTTGGCGGTTGTCTGTGCAAAACCGGCCTGACCGGATTGCCAAACCGGCCTGACCGGTTTCACCCAGTTCGTGAGAGGCTAAGTCTGAGGAAACCGGCCTGACCGGTTTGCCAAACCAGCCTGACTGGTTTGTCTCTGGAGGTTGTGCTCGAGTTGTTTTCCGCTGCGTTCTCGAGTGTTTTCGGTGGTGTGCTAGTTCCAAGGTCCAGTAGCACTCTAGTGGCTGCATGGATTTGGCTAGCGGGGTGTCGAGGATCTTGGAGTTGCGTTTGGGACCATAGGCTGAGTTCTACTCTTTGGAGAAGAATTTTTATCAGCTCCCATTCACTTCCCCCTCTCTAGTCGCCATTCTGGTCCTTCAATTGTTATCAGAGCCAGATATGGATCATTGAGACCTTGACCGGTTGAAATCCAAAGATCGCGACTATGGGAAGGGTTCGGTTCCTCCCCACTTCGATGGAAAGAACTACTAGATGTGGGAAGCCCGGATGGGTGCGTTTTTGCGAGGAAAGGGTCAGTTGCTGTGGGACGTCACGGTTGACGAGAACTATGTCATACCGGAGTCGTTCATTTTGCCTGGGACTAGGGATATGTTTGATGCCAACAACATGGCCGTGGACTATCTCTATCGTGCTCTCTGTGCATCCGAGTTTAGTAGGGTGTATGGGGAGAAGCTAGCACACAGGATTTGGACCCAGTTGAGGAATGCCCATGGTGGAAACAATTAGGTGAAGGCGCATCACTTTATGACCTACCGGAGAGAGTATGAGAATTTCACTCATCTCCCCGGAGAGTCTATGGATGCCATGTTTGAGCGCTTCACGCTGATTGTGAACAACATGAGAGCCAACATCACCGAGCTTCCATACGATGATCATGATAGAGCTATCAAGCTCTTACACGCGCTGGATCTTGATGTATGGGGAGCAAAGGTTACGGCTATTCAGGAGTCCAGTGTGTATGAGACCCTGATGGTGGACGAGCTGTTCTCTAAGCTCATGTCGTCCGAGGTGGACCGTGACCTAAGAGCCAAGAAGGACAAGGGCCCTGCTGATGATAGCCTTGCTCTTGTTTCTGGAACGAGAACAAACTCTAATCACTCTTCTAGGATATTCTCTCTGTCTGCTCTTGCTTCTTTGTCAGATGAGGAGTTTGAGGTGCTAGATGATGAGGATCTTGCTTTCTGACCAAGCGGTTCGGGCGCCTGAACGAGAACATGAAGAACTTCAGGAGGAACTCAGGGACGTGCTACAAGTGCGGGAAGCGCAGGCACTTCATCGCCGAGTGTCCAGAGGGAGATGAGCACAAGATCGAGTACAAGAAGCGTAAGTACAAGCAGGAGTACAAGCATCGCCCGAAGAACGAGTACAAGCAGACTGAGCACAAGCACCGATCCCGGAACCACCACTCCAAGCACAAGAGCCGGGACGAGTATAAGGGCAAGAAGAAGGGCGGCTACCACAAGAAGAAGTCAATAGCGATGGTGGCTGGTGCGAGCAACATGGACACTTCTTCTTCCCGCTACACCACGTCGAGCTCGAGCAGTGAAGATGAAGACCATGGAAGCCACAAGAGCAAGAGGCACTCGAGCAAGAACTTCAACGGGTTGAGCTTCATGGCGGCGAGCGGCTTCTGCGGCATGGCACACAGTTCGGGTAGCAAGAAGAGCAACAAGGAGGTCTCGGACTCTGACTCCGAGGATGAGGTACTTCCACCCACCATTAACTCGTTGCTTGAGGAGAATGCTACATTGAATGAATTGCTAGATAATCGTGATTGTGTGCTTAGAGATGCTAAGAAGATGAGGAAAGAGCTTAGGGCCTCTCTTGAGGAAGCTAGAGAAAAAGTGGCTGAGTTAGAGGCTAGGCATTTTGATGATATGCTTGCTATGGATGCTTTGAAGTCTGCTCCTATTGTTATTGATGAGGTTGATTGCAGTGATTGCTCTATTTTCCTGTCTGATTTGACTGCTCTGAAAGAAAAGCATGCCCTCACAGTTGAGGAACTAGATGTGGCTAGGGTTGAGTTGGATGAGGTGAAAGCTAGATCTAATTTGCTTGGTGCTTGCAAGTCTTGTCCTGTGTTGCATGCTAAACTAGATGATTCAAATGCTAGGATTGTTTCCCTTGAGGCTGAGTTGAAAGCTCCTATCCCTACTACTTGTTCTACATGTGAATTGCATTCTTTGAAGAATATGGAACTTGCACATTATGTTGATCGCTTGCAGGATGAGAATGATGAGTTGAGAAAAATGATGAGTTGGTTGTCGGGTCATGAGCCTCAGTTGAGTGTGATGATGGCCGCTTTTAAGCGCTTTGATGGCCAGGCTTTGGAGTCAGAGAAGGTTGGTGAGTGTAGTGGTGAGAGTGAGAAGAAGATTGGAGATATCCCAGTTCCACCACAAACTACACCCACAAACAAATATGCACCCAAGCCAAATCACCTACGAAACAAACTTGACACCACTCCAGATCCACCCGTGTTCCCTCACAAAACAGGCAACTTCCAAAAACCGGTGAGATTTGTGAGTACCCTTGGGAATGTGTTTGAGGGGAAGGGTGAGAAGAAAGAGGAAGAGAAACCCATTGAGAACCCACAGCCAAAGCCAAAATAGGTCCAATTCCATTGTGAGTATTGTGGGAGAGATGGTCACGTTGGTGAGTTTTGCTACAAGAGGAAGAGGGATGAGAAGTTGGCTAAGGAGTGGGCTAACAAGGACAGACCCTTCTCATGGTGTGCCTGAGCCTCATATGCCACTACCTAGAGGAGAGGTTGTGGTGAGGTCTATACCAGCTTGGGTAGGTAGGAGAGTTGCTGATCGGGACCGGGGTGCTGCCAGGGAGGCACCGGTCAGACTGGTCAGGGGCACCGGTCAGACCGGTGCACCCTAGAGAGGTGCTAAGCTTGGGTTTCGAGGCTGTGCTGTTGGTGGATTTGGTCTGGTGGTCATGGTACAGGTGGTAGATAGTTTGAGTCTAGTCGTGGGTTGTTTGCTGGACGTTCTTCACCTCATAGTCGATATGAGGATGGGAGAGGTCGTCGCAGCTTTGAGTCTCAGAGGAGGTACAGGCCACGCTCTTCCTTTCATGGTGATCGTACTCCTCGAGCGAGACGTGAGGTGGTTCAGTTTGGTAGGGGTCATAGCTTTGGTAGACTTGATAGGATGGATGTTGCTAACCCCTCTTTTGAGCAAATGGCTAGACACTAGTTTGACTCCTTTTGTACTAACCCCAGTGTTGAGTCGCTTGCTCATTTTCGTCCTCATTTTTGATTTGCAGGTGGGAGGCTTCAGGAATGTTTGGTTGTTGGACTCCGATTGTTCACGACACATGACCGGAGACAGGGGGTGGTTCACAAGCCTCACACCAGTGAGTACCAGGGAGTACATCACTTTTGGGGATAATGGTAAGGGACGAGTTCTAGGTGAAGGTATGGTAAAGGTAAGCAGGAAGGTGTCTCTAAGGCGTGTTGCTCTTGTCAAGTCACTGGGGTTCAATTTGCTTTCTGTGTCTCGGCTGCTTGATGAGGGGTTTGAGGTTCGGTTTAAGTTGGGTGCGTCTCAGGTGCTTGATTCTCAAGGCGACCTTGTTAGTATAGTCGTTCCTGAGGGTCAGATCTTTCGAGCTGATTTCTCTCAGTCTGATGGTCTAGCACGAAGTTTGGTGGCTAGTTCTTCTGATTTGTGGAAGTGGCATAGGCGGGTGGGACACTTGAGCTTTGATTTGCTTTCCCGCTTGAGTGGTCTCGATTTGGTCCGAGGATTGTTGAGGTTGAGGTTTGAGAAGAAGTTGGTTTGTGCACCTTGTAGCCATGGTAAGATGGTACCTGCTTCTCATCCACCCCTGACTGCTGTCATGACAGAGCGTCTGACAGAGCTGTTGCATATGGACCTTGTTGGGCCAGCTCGAGTTCGCTCGGTGGGTGGGAAGTGGTATGTCCTGGTTGTGGTGGACGACTATTCACACTATGCCTGGGTGTTTTTCTTGGAAGATAAGAGTGAGACTTTCGGTTTTGTTCGAGATCTGATTGTGAGGTTGAAAAATGAGAGGCATGGGAACACTATTCGAGCAATCCGTAGTGATAATGGCTCTGAGTTCAGGAACTCTCGTTTTGATGCCTTTTGTTGTGATCTTGGTCTTGAGCATCAGTACTCAACTCCTTATGTGTCCCCCTCAGAATGGAGTTGTGGAAAGGAAGAACCAGACGTTGTGTGAGATGGCTAGGACGATGCTCGATGAGCACAGGACTCCTAGGAGGTATTGGGCTGAGGCGATGAGCACCGTGTGCTATGTGTCGAACAAGATCTTCCTTCGAGCGCTCAAGAAGAAAACAAGCTATGAGCTCATGCATGGTAGAGCTCCAAAGGTGAGTCACTTCCGAGTCTTTGGTTGCAAGTGTTTTATTCTCAAGAAGGGAAAGCTGGATAAGTTTGATGCTAGATCTAGTGATGGTATTTTCTTTGGATATGCTAACCATTCTAGAGCTTATAGGGTGCTTAATCTTGAGACTAACAAAATCATGGAAACTTGCGAGGTGACCTTCGATGAGACATTGCCATGTACCTCTGTTGGTTTTGATTGTGCAGGTGATGAGGAGATGGCTGAGACGCTCTTTGAGGAGGAAGAAGAAGATGGTGATGGTGATGGTGAGGATCGTGTACCTACTACTTCCACGATGATGACTACAGTTGATAGTGGACCTTCTACTTCGACTACGATGCATCAACATGAACCACAAGCAAGGGTAGAAGCTGCAGTGGAGGGGAAGGTAGTCTCTAGGCGAGAGGCTCCTAGGCGTGTGCAGATAGATCATCCTCCCTCGAGGATCATTGGTGACATCAATGAGAGAACTACACGGTCGAGGTAACGAAATACTTCTTATTTTGCTCACTCTGCATTTGCTACCTCTTTCGAGCCCAAGGATATTGGACACGCACTTTCTGATGCAAACTAGGTGAATTCCATGCATGAGGAGTTGGAGAACTTTGAGAGAAACCAAGTCTGGGTGTTAGTCAATCCACTACCAAATTGCCGTCCTATAGGTACCAAGTGGGTGTGGAAGAAAAAGGAAGGTGAGAATGAGATGGTTATGAGAAACAAGTCGAGGTTGGTGGCTCAGGGGTTCAACCAGAAAGAGGGTATAGACTATGAGGAGACATTTGCTCCTGTTGCCCGTTTGGAGGCAATTAGGATCCTTCTAGCCTTTGCCGTGGCTAAAGGGTTCAAGTTGTTCCAAATGGATGTGAAGAGTGCGTTCTTGAATGGGGTGATAGAGGAAGAAGTGTATGTGAAGCAACCACCAGGGTTTGAGAGTGAGAGATACCCACACCATGTATACAAACTCCAGAGAGCGCTTTATGGGTTGAAGCAGGCACCGAGGGCTTAGTATGGTAGGTTGAGAGGGTTTTTGCTGAGTAAGAGGTTTGTGATGGGCACAGTTGATAAGACCCTGTTTCTCCTTAAGCATGGAAATGACTTGTTGATTGTACAGATTTACGTGGATGACATAATCTTTGGTGGCTCTTCTCACGATCTTATTGCCAAGTTTGCAGATGACATGAGCAGCGAATTTGAGATGTCTATGATGGGCGAGCTGCAGTTTTTCTTAGGGCTCCAGATTAAGCAAGTCAAGGACGGGACCTTCTTGCACCAGAGCAAGTACAACAAGGACATGCTAGGGAAGTTCAACATGAATGATGCGAAGCCCATGTCAACACTGATGAGTACGACGACATCTTTGGATGCGGACGAGGATGGTGAACCAGTGGACCAGAAGGAGAACCGGAGCATGATCGGCTCCCTCCTCTACTTGACGGCGACGTGGCCGGACATACAGTTTAGTGTGTGTCTGTACGCTCGTTTTCAGGCTTCCCTAAGGACTTCACATCGGCAGGCCGTCAAGAGGATTTTCATGTATTTGCAGTACTCACCTGAGTTCGGTATTTAGTATTCTGCCTCCTTGACACTCACACTTCACAGATTTTCTGATGTTGACTTTGCTGGGTGTCGTGTGGAGCGCAAGTCTACCTCTGGTTCTTGCCAGTTTCTTGGTTCCTCTTTGGTCTCTTGGTCTTCCTATAAATAGTCGAGTGTAGCTCAGTCTACCACAGAAGCCGAGTATGTTGCAGCCGCTAGTTGTTGTTCCCAGGTGCTTTGGATTTCCTATACCATGAGAGACTTTAGTGAGGAGTGCACTCAGATCCCACTTCTTTGTGATAGCACCAGTGCCATAAGCGTTGCAAAAAAACCCAGTGCTCCATTCCAGAACAAAACACATCGAAGTGAGGTACCACTTTCTGAGGGACAATGTTGAGAAGGGAACCATAGTGTTGAGCCATGTACCTACCCAAGACCAAAAAGCTGATATATTCACAAAACCACTTGACCAAACTACCTTTGCTCGTTTACGGGGAGAGCTTGGTGTGTGTTGTCCTTTTTGAGTTGATCTTTGGGAGCTCACTTTGTAGCATATGTATCATACATGTTTACTTTGATGTATATCATGCATGTTTAAGTTCATAGGATAGCCATCTTTGTATCTTGATGTATAGTTTTGCATCTTTGTGAGATATGTCTTGCATTGCATTTGTATCTGTCGACCGGGCATCCCTGGGCCCACCAACACATGTGGGCCATACCCGGGAGATAAGTTCATGTACACCTGGACTACTCGACTAGTGGGCCACGGTGCTGGTACCGTGGACCACAAGGCAAGACAAGACGGACAAGGACTTGTACTAAGACTAGGATAGCTTTCCATATCCTGTATAGGATACTCCGGGTCCTACTCGAATAGTACCCTTGTACCAATCCGACTTGTAACCCTGCCTCCCGTGGCATATAAGGCGAGGCAGGGACCCCTCTCAAAACATACGCAATCAATACAGAGCCACGCAGCATACAGGACGTAGGGTATTATGCACATTGCAGCCCGAACCTATCTAATTGTGTGCCCCGTGACTCACCATCGTGTTCCCGATCTCGGCGAGCCCCACCGCACAATCTACTACTTCGGGTACCCTGTCGTAGGCTCGGTGTCTAAAACACTGACAGCTGGCGCGCCAGGTAGGGGCTCTCATCGTTGATCCACTGGCGAACTCGATGGCTCTCATCATCATCAAGCCGACCGTCGCTTTCCAGCAAGGCGACACCTTCATTTTTGGCTCCTGGGTTTGCGTTGCTGACGGCACTGGATCATTTCTGCGTTTCTTGGCGCCAACTCCAGAGTCAAAGCTCAAGTCCTCGACGCTTACACAAGCTTCGATGGAAGAACTCGTCTAAAATTTCGACAAAATTTCGATCTCTGACCCGCTCAGAGAACTCGAGTCGGAGTCCGGATACAACTCGACTTCGTCTCCTATTCAGCCTGAGTTGCTCCTTTCAGCTTCATAGCTTGCCCTCAGCCTGGATAACATCCCAGCACCACCTCTCTTCGGCCATCGCCATGTCAGTGCCGCTTACCAAGCTACGCTGAAGCGCCTCATGTGCTCTGGCTCGAAGATCGTGCTCGAGTACTCTTCGGATTCGGACGTCAACCTCGACTACTATGATTCGGATTCATCTGAGTTCGAGTTCGACTACGGTTCGGATTCTAATGAAGTACAACAACTGACTGGCCCTGCTCAAGGATTGGTGATCACATCGACACCTGTGGGTAGATTCGTCTACTGGCCTGAGCATGTGCCTACTGATCTCACCTTGGATGATCAGGAGCGCTTTATCACTTGTCTCGACAACTTACCCTTCCAGGAAGGTGCCAAGCTTGTTGATTATGACACCGATACTGAGCTCATTGAGAGTACGGGTACTCACTCACCTTATCGGGAAGTTTTCGTCGTTGATGCATCTACTCCGCAAGGACATCGTGCCAATTACCATTTCCCGGATGATTTGTCTGATGATGAACTCTCTGCTAATGCTCCTGCTAATGAAACTGCGGAGGCCAAGACTGCACGTCACCAACGCAATGCTGATCGTGCAACCCTTCGTCGGGAACTCGCGGAATCTCTACCTACTCGTAATCTTGAAGAGGCTCTGGATGCGGTAGCTACTCGTCAATATCGCACTCTAGAGGAAGATATCAACGCGATCAATCTACTTGGTTGCTCTATGCCTCGTGACAGGGCGGCTGCTGAAGTCGCGAAGCTGGCTGAACTAGCCTACACTATGCTACATCAAAACACCAGTACTCCTAGTTGTTGGCATTTCTTAACGTCACCACTAGTTGTACACCTAGAGGGAGCGTATAAGAACAACCGAGTATACCGCAAGCCAACGGAAATACCACTGTAGCACTTCCCCAAGGAAGGAGAGTATTCCAAGGGTATCGAATCCAAGGAACGGCGTGTACTATCTCCTACTCTAGTATAGATGATCCAAGGACACAACACTGATTGATAGGATAGGTAGAAAGGATCTGCCTCGACCGAGCGCAGAGTCTAGTTACGGTCTCTCAGGTATAACACTCACTTCGGGCACCAGGCACATCCTAGGCCAATGTGCTGGAGCGAGCCCAACTCGGTACGCGACGCAGAGGGTTTGCAAAGGGTCCAACAGGCTGTCACCACTGCGGCCTACCTCTACGCTACGATCGTACGTGGTCTTCGAAGGATAGCTTATGGTCCAGACACCACGTCTACACCACTTACTATTACTATGAATCTGCGAGGGAGATACTGGCACTAGCTCAAGGTATGCTCTATCACTCATGCAAGATCACGAATGCACTTTGATCTAACTAGAGACATGCAGGAGCTTCACTTTACTCTAATAGGCAAGCTGGCAAACTAGATGCAAACTTATGATCTAAGCCTACTGGATCGAAAGGGTTGTGTTCGAAGAACACAAGCCTCTAAACCAAGAACAAACGAAGAACACAAGAACAAAGCTACTAAGCATGCATACGACTTTGGTCTAAATAGGAAATGTCGAAATACTCACTTTAGTCTAGTTGAAGAACAAAGGCACCGCTGAGGATCGTTCTTGAGGAAGATGTCATGAAGAACATGACATGTCCTCAAGCCTCCCACCTCACTTCCTAGCACTAATCCTATACAAAGAGCTCTCCTCTCCTAAAGAGAGAGGCTCCAAGCCAAAATGAAGAGGAGGAGGAGAAGTGTGTGTCTCAAATGGGATCCCCTCCCCTCCTATTTATAGAGGACGGGGTGGCTTGCTCGGAGGCTCAAAGTGCCCCAAAACGCTCGGGATCGCAGCAAGTGACCAATCAGGCAGCAGCACGTGGAAGGTGGGGATCAACCGACCCTAGGTCGGTTTGGCCGATCCTAGGGTCGGCCGAAACCCCCGGGAGGCCTTCTGCGTTGTGTTTTCTCAGGGTGGCTGCCATGTGGGCCCTGATGCTTGTCCTCCGTGCATGCCAACTTTCCTAGCGGTTTGGGTACTGAGTGGGCCCTTGGATCCATGTGATGTCCACTTGGCGATTCGTGATTCGTCGGGCTTGCCTCTCTTGGATTGATGACGTCAGTGATCCAGGGGAATCCTATGTGGCATCCCCTCATTGGCTGAGCTTGAGGTACTTGGATCAAAGACTCGTACTTTTACTCCTCTTTCTAGTGCTAATTACCTGCATTTGCATAATCACCAACACTTATGGAAATGGTTAGTTTAAGCCCTATTCTAGTGTTGATAATCATTTTCCATGCGAAAAGGTACATGTTTGACGGGTAAGAAGTGAGTGAAAATCAGCCGTCAACACTAGTCACCATGGCAACAGTGGAGGTGCTCATCGTACCACTCCCACTCCTCAACGCACACGTCCGGAAGCTAGCAACTGGGGCAAAGGTGGTGAAGGCAGCGTCACTAGCAAGTCAGGAGACTCTCGCTACGATGCTCGCACAACAATCAACACCAGACGTGCTGAGCGGGAGAAGCAAAAGGATGCAGACTCTGATTCCTTTCCTGCTTTCTCTGCTCGACTTCAAGCTCTGCATCTTCCGGAGAAATTCAAGCCCTATGGCATTTCTAAATATGATGGCAAGCAAGATCCATGACAGTGGTTGCACTGTTATGCTCTGTCTATCACTAATGCTGGGGGCAATGATGATACTAAATGTATCTATTTCCCTTTTGTTCTGGAGCAAGAGCCCCTCACATGGTTCGAGTCTCTCAAATGTGGCTCCATCGACAACTGGGGACAACTCAAGCAACACTTCACCAGCAACTTCACGGGTTCTCTGGGCCGTCATGGTACTCGGATGGACCTGGCCCTGATCAAACAAAAACAAGGCGAGACTCTTCGCGAGTACATGCACTGCTTCTTCGAAAAAAGGACTACTGTTGTTGATGTCACCGAGAAAGAAGTCATAGATACCTTCCAGGATGGTTTTTATGACGATAGGCTTTTCCAAGACTTCGGTCGTGCTCGCCCAGCCAACATTACCGAGCTCAAGGAGATAATCACTCACTGGGCGGACGAGGAAGACAAAGCTCAGAATCGGTTCAAGCATCTTCGCAACAACTAGAACAACAACAACAACAACAACAATAATACTGGTGGAAGCAATAGCAGGGCAATTGCACGGGTAATAACAACTCGAGCAATCCTAATTGCAAGCGCAAGTCCGACAACACTGTTGCAGCCATGGAAACTACTGCCAAGACTGAAGATGATTCTCACTGGGTAACATTGACCAAGCAAAAATGCCCATGGCACCCAGGAGGCGATCATACTACAGAGCAGTGTTACCAACTTCGTCGTGCGCTGAAGAATACACCTGAGCCAACACACCCAAACCCAAGGTTTCGTAAACACAAGGGGAAGAAGGCTAATAACGACAAAGACACTGGGTTTCAACACCCTTCCAACACTGTCAATGTCATATTTGGTGGGATTCCAACCAAGCGCATGCAGAAACTTGCACTCAGGGAGATTATGTCCATCCAACCAGCAGCTCCAACTTTTCTAACGTGGTCTGAAACCCCCATTACCTTTGCAAGGGCGGATCAATGGACTAGTTTCTCTGAGCCAGGATGATATCGTCTCGTTCTGGACCCAGTGGTGGCAGGCTCTAGACTCACTAAGGTTCTTATTGATGGTGGCAGTGGTCTCAATGTCCTGTTTGCCAAGACCTTGAAGAAGATGGGCCTGGATATCACTAATATGCTTACCAAGACCAACTCGCCGTTCTATGGTATCATTCCGGGCAACGCAGCTGTTCCTTTGGGTTCAGTTGTACTACCCGTTACCTTTGGGACTAAGGATCATTATCACATCGAGTACATCAAGTTCGAGGTTGCTGACTTCGAGACTTCTTACCATGCCATCCTCGGCAGACCTGCTTTGGCCAAGTTCATGGCTATTCCACACTACGTGTACCTTGTACTCAAGATGCCGAGCCCCAAAGGAGTTCTTTCATTGCAAGGGGATTTGAAGCGTTCTTACGACTGCGACACTGAAGCCGTAGAACTTGCTTCGACAACTCAAGTACCCAATGCTATGATGGAAGTCTTCGCTGCAGCTAAAAAGCTTGCTCCGAGCGAGCTGGAAGTTCCTGAGAAGACGGATAACAACAACAAGCCTGCACCGACTGGTTATGTCCTGCTCAAAGCCATTGACCTTGGTACTGGTGACAGCAGCAAGACGACCATGATCAGTGCACATCTTGATCCTAAATAGGAAGACGCGCTCATCAACTTCCTTCGGGCTAACCGTGATATTTTTGCGTGGAAGCCATCTGACATGCCAGGTGTGCCCAGGAGGTTGATTGAGCACTCACTCAACGTCGATCCTAATGCTACCCCCAAAAGACAACACCTTCGTTGCTTTGCTGATGACCGCAGGACTGCTATCAAGAAAGAGCTTGCCAAACTACTCGCGGCTGGCTTCATCCGGGAAGTTTTTCACTCGCAATGGCTCGCTAACCCTGTGCTCGTCAGAAAGAAGAACTCTAATGATTGGAGGATGTGTGTCAACTACACTGATCTCAACAAGCATTGCCCCAAGGATCCTTTTGGGTTGCCAAGGATTGATCAAGTTATTGACTCTACGGCGGGCTGTGCTCTACTCTGTTTCTTGGATTGCTACTCCGGATATCATCAAATTGCAATCAAGGAATCTGATCAAGAGAAGACCGCATTCATCACCCCGTTTGGTGCCTATTGTTACACAACAATGTCCTTCGGGTTGAAAAATGCTGGTGCTACTTATCAAAGAGCTATCCAAGCGTGCTTCAAGAGGCAGCTTCACAAGAACGTGGAAGCATACGTGGATGACGTCGTTGTAAAGACTAGGGATCCAGACATGCTTATCGCGGATCTTGAAGAAACCTTTGCTTCGCTACGGGAGTACCAAAGGAAGCTCAACCCAAACAAATGTGTCTTTGGCGTGTCATCGGGAAAACTATTCGGGTTCATCATCAGCCATCGTGGCATCGAAGCAAACCCCGAGAAGATTACCGCCATCTCCAACATGCAAGCTCCGACTACTATCAAAGATGTCCAGAAGCTTACTGGTTGTATGGCATCACTCAATCGCTTCATCTCGTGACTTGGAGAACGGGGTCTACCTTTCTTCAAGCTACTCAAGCAGCAAGATAAGTTTACATGGACAACTGAAGCTGATCAAGCTCTTTCTCAGCTCAAGGAGTTCTTATCCAAGCCTCCAGTCCTTACAGCTCCTTTGCCCAATGAAGAGCTCTTGCTCTACATCGCTGCGACTACTAATGTCATCAACACTGCTATTGTCATTGAACGGCAGGAGGATGGCCATGGCTACCCTGTCTAGAGGCCGGTTTACTTCGTCAGTGAAGTACTTTCAGAATCCAAGGCTCGCTACCCTCCGGTACAGAAGCTACTCTATGCAGTTCTGATTACTTCACGGAAGCTCCGCCACTACTTCGACGAGTACAAGATTTCTGTGGTTACTAGCTACCCGCTTGGTGAGATATTGCACAACCGGGATTCCACAGGAAGGATTTCTAAATGGGCTGTAGAGCTTGGCGCTCTATCACTTGAGTTCAAGTCTCGCACTGCTATCAAGTCTCAATCCTTGGTTTATTTCATGGCTGAGTGGCGGGAAAATCAAGTCCCAACTCCAATTGAGCGTCCAGAACATTGGGTCATGTACTTTGACGGTTCCCTCAAGTTGGAAGGCGTTGGTGCCGGGGTACTTTTGATTTCCCCAAGGGCGAGCAACTCAAATATGTTTTGCAGATCTTCTGGAAGGTCTCAAACAATGAAGCTGAATATGAAGCTCTACTGCATGGCCTTCGCCTTGCAGTCTCTCTTGGCATTACACGACTACTTGTTTATGGTGATTCTTTGGTGGTCATCAATCAAGTCAACGATTCTTGGGATCGAAATGCTGAGAACATGGATGCGTACTGTCAGGAAGTACGCAGACTTGAGAACAAATTTCATGGTCTCGAATTCCATCATGTTATTTGCGACAATAATGTTGCTGCGGATGTCTTATCGAAGCTGGGGTCTACATGAGCTCAAGTGCCAGCTGGAATCTTTGTCCATGAACTCCACAAACCATCAATTCCGGAGCAATCATCTGCACCTACGACTACTTCAGTTCAACCTGATCGAGAAGTGCTTATGATTGATGTGGACTAGAGAACTCCTTTCATCGACTACATCAAGCATCAGTTGATTCCTGAAGACAAGTCAGAAGTCGAGCGCATCTCACGCCGCGTCAAGGCTTATGCTTTAGTTGGAGATCAACTCTACAAGCGAGATGCAAGTTCTGATGTACTCACGAAGTGCGTTTCTCGTGAAGAAGGCAAAGAAATCTTGGAAGAGACACACAAAGGAATCAGTGGCAATCATGCTTCTTCCCGCACCTTGGTGGGAAAAGTGTTCAGACGTGCTTTCTACTGGCCTACAGCTCTTGCTGATGCAGAGGAACTAGTCAAGAAGTGCCATGGATGCCAATTCTTCGCCAAGCAACAACACGTTCCAGCCTACAAACTCATCATAATTCCACCAACTTGGCCTTTCGCTTGCTGGGGGCTGGATATGATTGGTCCTCTCCCAAATGTGCCAAGGGGATTCAACAGAGTTCTGGTGGCTATCGACAAGTTTACCAAGTGGATTGAGGTCAACCCTGTTACCTGCCCCAAGGCTGATAGAGTCCTCGACTTCTTGGATGAAATTGTACATCGCTATGGGTTCCCTAATCGCATCATCACAGACCTGGGTTCGAATTTCAACAATCACCAGTTCTGGGAGTACTGTGAGAACAGTGGAATTGACGTCCGGTACGTCTCCGTCGCCCATCCACGCGCCAACGGCCAAGTGGAACGCGCCAATGGGATGGTACTCGATGCTCTCAAAAAGCGACTATACGATGCTGCAAATACCAAGGGCGGCAAGTGGATCAAGGAACTACCCAACGCACTCTAGGGGCTACGTACTCAGCCTACTACTCCCACGGGGCAGTCACCATATTTCCAGGTCTACAGCTCTGAAGCTGTATTGCCTGCTGATGTCATGTGGCGTTCTCCGGCGGTTGATCAGTACGAAGAAGGCGTAGCTGAAGAAACAAGACAGACGGATGTCGACAGTCTCGAGGAAGCTCGCTGCAACGCACTTGTTCAATCAGCTCGATATCTTGAGAAGATTCGCCACTATCATGACCGTAACGTTAAGGAACGCTCCTTCAACGTTGGTGACTTAGTCCTTCGTCGTATCCAGAACACGGCAGGGCTACACAAACTCAACTCACCATGGGAAGGTCCTTTCTCTGTTGCGAAGGTTACCGGTCCAGGCTCGTATCGTCTCCAAACTCTTGAAGGTGAGGAAGTCGACAACTCTTGGAACATCGACCAGCTTTGTCGCTTCTACCCGTAGGGGGTCTCAATGACTCTCTCCAGGCAGCTTCGGTTGCAACCACTCAACAGACAACTACAGTTGTCACTACTCGTAGGGGGTCTCAACAACCCTCTCCAGACAGTTTCGGCTGTATCTACTCGTGGCTTCAGCTGCGATCACTCGTAGGGGATCATGACAATCCTCTCCAGGCAGTCTCATTCTGCGACCTCGTAGGGAGTCATGACAACTCTCTCCAGACGACTCCGCGTCGTATAGAGCAATAAGTGGCACATGCTGTCCATGTCTCTATTTCTAATAAGAGGCTTCGGCCTAGCGTAACACCCTTCTGGTAGGGTCTCAATGGAACTCTCATACAAGTTGCTGCTACAGCAAGGATGAGTTCATCACACTGTCCCCTACGGTCTTACTCGTTCTTCAGAACATCCTTGCGAGTACTCTCTCACTAGGCTCATAGCCTCAGAGGTACTTAAGACATTGTAAACTCTGTACAATGTGTTGAGTAATAAAGTTGTTATCTTACATATCGACTTGTTACTGTCCTTTGCTTATTCACAACAAAGTCTTCTTTTACGCTGCTACAGCTAAGGTGTTCAACTCGTTGTGAATAAGTTCTTTTCGAGTACTCTCTCACTAGGCTAATAGCCTTAGAGGTACTTAAGACATTGTAAACTTTGTACAATGTGTTTAGTAAAAGTTGCTACTCTATATCGACTTGTTACTACCCTTAGCTTATTTCACAACAAAGCCTTCTTTTACGCTGCTACAGCTAAGGTGTTCAACTCGTTGTGATTAAGCTAACGTTCTTCGGAACATATCTACACTTGAGTACTTCTACTTGTGTATCGTATCTCTTTTTGCAGCCATACACTCATCATCCACTCGAGTACTTGGCACACACACAAGCATACAAGGGATCCAGATAATTGACTTACTCAAGTTTTCAATTATATTACATAAACACTTGTTTGGAATTACACTTGTTTTCCCCCTAGTGTTTATCCTACAGGTACATCTATCGGAGATCTATGAACTTGGAGACTGCTTCCGTGATTGGAGTTGTCTGTTGCATCAACTCGTTGAGCTTGTCGTCGGTGCAATCTCCAGACCGTCCGTTCATGATGACCGTGAGATCCGCCTCTACGTAGAAAGACTTGATGAAGCTCAGGACTTGATTTGGGATCGTGCAGGCCAGCCTCTGAGCATACTCCAGAATCTTCTTCGGTGTGTCTTTCAACCTCTCCACAAGTGGACGAGGCTGAACTCCAGCAACCCTGGGCTCGAAGAGATTCGCCACTGGCTCGGCTGCTTCTGTCAAGGCTTTCAATTTTGCGCGCAGGCCTTCAGATTCTTGAATCTTCAACTTGAGCGACTACATGCATGTCAACAAGTCATTCCAGCCGGCAATGTGAATCTCCATCTCACGCTCAAGTTCGAAGCACCGCACCTTATAATCGACTTCAAGATCCATGCGTGTTGCTTCTTCACGATTATAAGCCAGCTGCCAGTCTAGCGCCTTGTTCTTGAACTTATCAATTTCTTCAGTTAGCTCTGCAGAAGATCAAGACTACTTATTAGATGGCAGCGTGCAAGGAAAAAGTACTCAACGATGAATTCAGAAAGGGAGATTACCTTTTTTCTTCTCGTGCAGAGACTTGTTCTTACCGACAATGTCATCCTTCTGGGCCGTCAGCTTCTGGATTTCGTTGTGGTACTCGGCGGCATTTCCATCAAGTCTCTCCTGCAGCTTCAGAGACAAGGCTTTTTGCTCCTTCAGCTGTTCTCTGAGCTGCGAGACTTCTTCGATGTCTGCCGCGTGTTGCTCTAGCAGACGAGTCTTGCACTTTGACTGCTTGACTACTTCCTGCAAAGGCAAAAACAACTTAAGAGTCAGAGACAAGATATCTTTGGCTAAAAAAGTACTCTACAAGAAACTACAACTTACCGCGAAGAGCTTCTCTACGCTGCAGAACATCTCGGCATGTGCTTGCAAGTTGTCCTCATCCCAGCATGAGTCGTCATACGGCATCAATCCTTCAGCCATGGATTGAGTACTTGTGCTTGCCGCAGAGTACTTCGCAGCGCAGCGCTGAGGAGCCGGGTCTTCAATTAGTGGCTCATGCGGCTCTATGCGGTCCTCCGGGTTGTCTTCAAGCACCAGCTGTGCATCAATTTGACGCACGGGGGCTTCAGCAACTGGAATTTCTTCGTGGCGCAGTCCGGCGTCTGGATCAACCTCCAGGCCTTCATTCACCATGGCTTCAATATCATCAGGTTGCTGAGCCTTGGGCTTGGAAGCTGCCTCCACCACTGCCTTGACCACGTCGCTCCAGAGGAAGCGCAGTGCTTGTGCAGCATCAGCTTCAGCGGGTACTTCTTGAGGCTCTGGAAGCACAATGTCTTGCTGTTCTTGAGGAAGTTGATCTCTTCCGCCAAGACTACTCCTAGAGGCTCCTCACTTCACATCAGTGGATTTTCTGCATCAACAAGTTGGTCAATAAATTCAAAGTGAGCAATATCAATAAGTACTCGAGTACTTGGGTACTTACAGAGCAGCTCGAGGCACCGAGACTTTTGGCCCCAGCATGTCAAAAAATGAAGGCGCCGCCGGCACCTCTGGCACACTTTCCACCGGCGGCACACTTCTTGGTATCGCGGCTTCTTGTTGCCCGCGCGCCACCGTCTCGACGGTCGATGCTAGAACCACCTCGGGTTCTGTTGTTCTTGTTGGGCTGCTTGAGGGTACATTGGCTGCACTCTCAATAACCTATGCAAGACAAAATTCAAGGCATTACAGCAGAGAGCAAGTACTCAACATGTTAATGACTACTTAAGTTCTCAAATACTCACCGTAATGGAGGGGAGACCTGCGATCTTCTTAACAGCTCGCTTCCCCACCGTGGTCCTCTTCTTCTGCGGCGGCAGCGTTACATCATCTGCAAGAGATGATGCCGACCTTTTCACTGCTCCCACGGAGAGACCACTAGGGATTGGCGCCCTAGAGTACCCGTAACGGCCCTTCACTTCAAAACGCTATTAAAGTGTTTGGCCGTCATCGTCGCTTGAGGAGGCGTCCTCCACCAAGACTTCTTCTTCTTCCCCTTGAGCAGATCGACTACTCTCAGGGGCTTGAGCCTCAACTCCTGTTGGCTCTCCCTCTGGCGCTTGTAGTGGATCCTGGGGACGAGGAGGAGGGTTGGACACAAACTTCAAGACATCCTCCTGCGAAACAAAGCAAATGTTAGCTACACGACTACTTATAATAAGTACTCGGGGGCTAGTTCTTGGAAACTCACCAGACGCGGAGGGTTGTCAGCACTATACTCCTGGACAGCTGCAGGAATTCCGTGAAGATTCTTGAAGATCTTCTACAGTCTTTCCATTACAAGATCATCACTGATCTCTTCTGAAGACAGCCTCGGGCCATCATCAGCTCCAGTGTACTCGTACCCAAGATGCTCCCACTGCATCAAGGGTTGTACTCGTCACTTCATGAAGCTGAAGGCTACTCTTTCAGCTGTCAAGCCCTGCGCCTTCTTGTGCACAATCTTCGCCAATAGCTCTGGGATCTGAATGCACTCTTGCATCGTTGGTTCGTCCTTCCAGAGCCTGCCATACACCGGCGCAAACATGCTTGGCTTCGGCAGCTGAGGCGGGGCGTTGTCGATGTAGAACCACTTGGTCTTCCAGTCTTGGTTCGAATCAATCAAGTCGTACTTGAAGTACAACTCCTGTGCCTTCTGGCGCATCTAGAGACCGGCACCACCGACTACCACCGGGAAATTGGCATTGGGCTGCGGCTTCAAGCGGAATATCTTCCTAAATAGAGCCCAATGTGGGCGGATTGCAAGAAAGGCTTCGCAGTAGTGCACGTACACTACGATCTGGAAGATACTGTTGGGGTTCAGATGTACGTGCTCCAACTTGAAGAAGTCGAGGAAGCCCCTGAAGAAATCTGATGATGGTAGCGTCAACCCACGCTCGACGAAGTGGCCGAACATCGGGATTTCATCTGGACTCTTTTCTATTGGCCATGCATCTCCAGTGGCAGAGCTCCAGCCAACAATCGCCTTCTCGCGCAGCAACCCGGTGGCTTCGAGGGCCTTGATATCATCTTCCCTCATCTTGGATTTCTTCCAAGAGATAGCTTGACTTGGTGGCTTCGTAATCACCACAGTCTTGTACTTGGGCTCCGGCAACTGATTTTTGCCGCGGCCGAACTTCCTCTTCTGACCTTTGGACAGTGCTGGCTTCATCCTTCCAGTCCCGAGGGTCTTCTTTTGCATTGACTCGAGGGCTGCGAGGGGGTGGAGGTGGAAGAACTTGGCGGTGTGGACGCTCGAACTCTGCGGCGGCTACGGATGCTAGGGTTTTCTTTCCGGATCTAAGGGCGAATGGAAGCAGTGAAACCCTAAGGGATACCCCTTCGGGTATTTAAAAACCAAAACCCTAACGATTCGACCTGGTGACCCTTCGTATTCAACAGATTGGTTTCACACAGGCAAAATTTTTCGGCTAAGTAAGGGAACTTAAATCCAAGACCTGCTCGGCTCCATCTCGTGGGCTCGACTACTCGATGGAATTGGAATTTACTCAGCTACAGTTCACTGAATTCAGGCCACTATTCTACAGTCAGATTGGATCATTCAATTCGAGAAAGTACTCGACTCAAGGCTCGGGGGCTACATCCATATAGGATGCGATTTTTGCAAATCACATTCCTATATTATTTCTTCGGATTCTCTGCGGATTTTTCGGAGCAAGATCAAAGAGTAGAAGATTGACCCTCAGCTTGAATCTTGGATTCGACCTAAGGCTCGGGGGCTACATTCCATATGGAATGCGATTTTAGTAATCATATTTCCATATAGATCTTTGATGCAAAGATTTCAAGAACGAAGAGGGTATTATTGAAGACCTTCAAGGGAAGTACTCGGGGACGCTTGGGAACAACTTGAGAAGACTTCAAGACTACTCGTGGAGTTAGCTGGAGTACCTTCCAGCCTCGTGATGATTCAAGTACTATTGAAGATTGAAGCTTGTGGAACTCAGGGACGCTTGGGAACTACTCGTGGAGATCTTCAAGACTACTTGGAGCATCATACTCGACTACAAAGTACTCGGGGGCTTGTCGACCGGGCATCCCTGGGCCCACCAACACATGTGGGCCATACCCGGGAGATAAGTTCCTGTACACCTGGACTACTCGACTAGTGGGCCACGGTGCTGGTACCATGGACCACAAGGTAAGACAAGACGGACAAGGACTTGTAATAAGACTAGGATAGCTTTCCATATCCTGTATAGGCTACTCCGGGTCCTACTCGAATAGTACCCTTGTACCAATCCGACTTGTAACCCTTCCTCCCGTGGCATATAAGGCGAGACAGGGACCTCTCTCAAAACATACGCAATCAATACAGAGCCACGCAGCATACAGGACGTAGGGTATTACGCACATTGCGGCCCGAACCTGTCTAATTGTGTGCCCCGTGACTCACCATCGTGTTCCTGATCTCGGCAAGCCCCACCGCACAATCTACTACTTCGGGTACCCTGTCGTAGGCTCGGTGTCTAAAACACTGACAGTATCATATGCATTTAGTAGGAAAGGCTTCTCCTATATGTACATTAATCCCTATAATATGCTATGTTTGAGCTTGTGGATGTACTTGATTGATTTTTGGGATGATAAGCTATGCTCTTGATAGTTTGGTTGTATATTTATGATGAGATAGCTTATTTTTGTCATAAATGCTAGATAGGCTCTCTCTTGTGAGTTTAAGGTTTTGCATGATCTTAGTATGCTTTGGTGGTTTATATCATGCTTAATTCATGTTTGGATATCATGTGCTTTTCACTTGGGGTCAAAGGCCCTTTTGTCATTATGAATGTTTAGCCCATGTGTTACCTTGTGGGGGAGCATAAGCTTCTTTTTGCCGCAAAGGCACTTCATGTACCATTTTATGCTTAAATGTGAAAAATGAAATTAGTATGAAATGCTTGTGCTTGAAGTTATGCTCTCATTTATTCCATGTCACAAATGCTTTAAATCTGAATTTATATAGGTGCTAAACCGTTGCACGATGTCTACCATGATAAGTCTCATTTTAAGAAGTAGACACATGGCTCGGTGGCTTTAACATGACATGAGATGCTTATGGGTGTTTGTAATGATCTTGTGATGAGGATATGTGACCTATCATGAAGTTTGTGTGATCGAGATTCACTTTGGTATGCTTTGCTCATGTTTAGGTCTTTAGCTCATGAGAGGGAAATTTTTCGCAAAAATGCTAATTTTTACCATGGCTTGAACTTGTGTGTATGCAACTGAACATTCTTGATGGCTGTGCTATTTTGAACCTCTGTCAAGTCTAAGTAGTTCGCTTGCTTGTTCCTAACACACTTTATGGCTCTATGTTCATTTGAGAAGCCTCTAGTTGAAATTTTTGTAGAAATACCTTGATTCATACATTGTCAACAAGGAGGAGAAGTTTGTGCATAGAAAAGTTTGCTGGGAGCATTTAGAAGGTTTTCATGCATTTCCGGGTTGCATTGGAGCATTTGTTTTTTACAGTAAAACCGGTCTAGAGACCGATCAGACCGGTTTGGAAGATGGTGTCAGAACCCGTCTAACCGGTTTGGCAATCCGGCCTAACCGGTTTGGTTGTTACTACTCGGTATGTTTGCACGCATTGGTTCAGGGGGCGCTGCATATGTTCAGGGGGAGCTCCTTGTGTTGTCTGAGTTCTTGTTTTGGTTGGTTTGCTCCATGTGAGCTTTAGTTTGCTCTTTGAGAGCTTTGGTGGTTTGTCTCGGTTGTGTTGAGCCGTTGCCCTTGCCTTAGGGGACCGAGACTTTGGATTGCAAGTGATCAAGGGTTTGTGTTGTTTGATTTTTGGATCACTTATTTGGCTTGTTTTTGTTTGTCTTTTGTTTTTACTTTTTCTTTATGTATCGATTATGTTGTGTGTTGTCAATGCACTCATCAAGGGAGAGATTGAGGACCAGAGTCTCCGACGGCTAGCGGTTGGCCACTCCTTAGTGATGAGTGATTGACAACGTTGTGTGGACTCACGATGCGCTCTATCTTGTGGATGTAGGCTGCGGCTTAATTTGCGTTGGTGCAGGTGAAGAGCAAACGCGAAAGGTCTTAGCCTTGCGGAGCCTCCTAGGAGTGGAGGGACAAGTAGGCTTGGTTCGAGGGACCCGGTGCCCACACGGGATCAAGTGCGAGTCACATGATGTGAGAAGAGCAAGTCAAAGTCAGATGATAGCGGGTTCGTTGGTTGATCCGAAAGCCAACATCGAGCCGGGGCGAACGTGGCGGCCAAGTCGAGGAGCTCGGCGGAGGCTGCACCAAAAACTCGCGAGGTTTGCAGCGGTTCACCACAAAATCGCTGGGTTGATCGGTTGCTCCAGAAAGCCGACCCGAGGATCCGATGCGGCCAAGTCACCAGAACAGGTCTAACCGGTTTGGGAAACCAGTCTGACTGGTTTGGTCATGGTGCGGCCGAAAGTTGTCGAAGCGGAGGACACGCGTCGGGTTCGCAGGCTTGGCATCAATGCTACGCGAGTTGCGGTTGTTGGGCGTCCGTCCGATGGAAAGGCTGTCAAGTTTCCAAATTTGCCCTTCGAGGGGTTGTATCGCCTAGAGGGCATCTTAGTCATTTACCCCCACAGGAGGACCTCATATATAAACTTGTTGGAAGGGTTGTGGCAGCCATCCCTTGGGCTTTAGGGTTTTCATTTGCTTTAGGCAATTTCTCTTTTTAGTTTCCTATTTTCTCTAGGACTAGCTTGAGAGCTTCATGGTGAGATCTTTGGAGAGGGTGGACACTAAGGAGGCAATCTAGACCTTGTATGAATCTTTCCTTTGATGTATAGAAGGTTCGGCGTGATTCCTCTAGCTCTTTTGGTTGTCTCTCCCATTTATCTTTTTGGTGATTTTCGGAGCTCTTTTTGGATTTTTGTAGAGGGATTTGGGGCAGATTTCTTTAGGTTTGTTTGTGGAGATCACATATGAATGCCTTGTGCCTCTTTACTTGGTGATTTGTCTCCACAAACTCCGCGAAATCCACTCGAATCGGGGGCTTTTTGGATGAACTCGTGGGTGAAGGTTTTGGGTCTTTGACTTTCGATTCCTTTTGATTTAGTGGATCTTTGGAGACGATCTCTTAGGCATGGGTTGTTCATGAGGTGTTACACCTATCCCCAAAGTTTTGTTTGAATCCGTGGAGTGAATCGGGAGATTGATTGTGGTGAAGTTCGAGTCTTTTCCGCGGGTGGAGTTCTTCCTGAGTGCCCAGGCCAAAACCGACCTAACCGGTTTCCCAAACCGGCCTGACCGGTTTTGCCCACGGTGGGTTTTCGTGGAGATTTTTGGCTGGCAAGTTTTTCTCCACCAGAAGGTTCCCTGGTCCAAGTTTTGTCAAGGTTCGAGTTCGTTTGCTTAGTTTTGGCCTTGTTGATCTTTTGGGGTTTTCTGTGCAAAACCGGCCTGACCGAATTGCCAAACCGGCTTGACCGGTTTCACCCAGTTCGTGAGAGGCTAAGTCTGAGGAAACCGGCCTGACCGGTTTGCCAAACTAGCGTGACTGGTTTGTCTCTGGAGGTTGTGCTCGAGTTGTTTTCCGCTGCGTTCTCGAGTGTTTTCGGTGGTGTGCTAGTTCCTAAGTCCAGTAGCACTCTGGTGGTTGCGTGGATTTGGGTAGCGGGGTGTCGAGGATCTTGGAGTTGCGTTTGGGACCATAGACCGAGACCGAGTTCTACTCTTTGGAGAAGAATTTTTATCAGCTCTCATTCACTCCCCCCTCTCTGGTCGCCATTCTGGTCCTTCACCATCTCGCTGATGAGCCTCTCGATCCACGTTACGTGACCGCTGCTACCTGATAGGACAGCGGCAGCGGTGTTGGGAGCTAGGGCGTGATGGTCGTCGTCGTCGTCGATGATGTCAGCAGCGGTGCCTTCGCCTTCATCGTTGTCGTCAGGCTCCATCTCCTCCCGCAAGGTGGTGGTGGTGTCCCGACTCAGTGGCAGTGTTGATGTATCTGGGCGGCAACGGGGTAACAAGGTGAGGCCACCAGTCACACGGTTGCGGAAGGAACCGGCGCGCGGGGGAAGGGGGTCACTGGAGCACCCAGATAGGGTAGGGGGTGTTTTGGAAAAACCTAGTTTAGGAAGGACATTGACGGGCTGTTTTTTTTAAATTTATCCCATCTCCACCTCTATCCATCCCGTGGGATCCTATGACCCTGATTAGTGTTTCCAAAATTTGCATACTTTTGATTAAAAAGATTTAACATTTTTGACAATTAAATAAAAGAAAAGTTCGTACCATTATGGCCCAGCCCATAGCTTCTCAGCCCAGCCCACTCATCTTCTTTCCTCCCAATAGTCCAGCCCAGTTATTTTTCCAATCATATACACAAACCAACCTCACTTCAGCCGCCGCAATCCTCCGTCGTCGCTACCTCTTCGTCGGCGCTCCCCCGCCGCCGCCGGCAGCCATCCTCCCCAGATCGGCGCCCCAGCCGCACGCAGCCTGCCCCGCGTTGTGCGCCCTCTCCCGAGCCCCACGAAACCCCAGTGGCAGCTCCGTCCCCTTCTCCTCCTCCCTGCCCCGCGGCCAGGCATGGTCAGTACAGCACGGCCACTCTACTGCGGCGTTGCTTGTTCCGGCCTCGATTCCACCTGTCTTACCTCATTGCTGTGTGCAGGAGAGCAAGCATCGTGGGAAGACGGAGGGCGGCGGCGGCGGCGGTCACCGAGTGGATCTGGATGAGGAAGAGGACCTCGAGGAATTCCGGCTGCCGATGAGCCACCGGCCGACCGAAAACCTCGACATGGAGGGGCTCGAGCAGGCCTCCGTCCACACGCAACTCCCCGCGTCCAACGTCGGCTTCCGGCTGCTCCAGAAGATGGGTTGGAAGACCGGCAAGGGGCTCGGCAAGAACGAGCAAGGTATTGCCCTACTTTTACTACTGCACATACTCCCTTCCCTGAAATGCTATTGTACCCCCAGGCGCGTGTCTCGTGTCAGGATTGGTTGCGTCTCGATTGCAGTTCGAAATTGAGAGTTCACAGTGAAGGCGGTTGTATTGTTGCTTATTAATGGTTGATGATGTTCCCCAGTCGTCGATTCGTAGTTGGTTTAGACTGAACTATTAGCATGCTCATGTTCATGCAATGTTATGCTTGCCATGCTGATCTCCTTGGTTGTTGAGCTATGGTTTAGGATTGATAACAGTTCTTTTGCTAATATCAGTTTGATGCTAGTCTTCAACTGTTACCCTTGTTTATCTCATCAGCTATCCTGATACACAACCAGTAGCTATTTCCTCACCATTTCCAAACTTTTGGTAGGAAAGAATGGGCACCTTTTGGTGTGTTTCTTGTTTTAGCAATCACCTTAACCTTTCCATATGATTTATGATTTGCGTCACTATGAGTAATATTTTCATCTGAACATTTGAGATGATTACAAATTTGTTTTCCCGCTTACTAAAAGGCCCTCTTGTAAGACATAAATGCTGATATACCTTTTGCATTTACTTGTGTTCTGCTTCACTTTTCCTGCACCTAAGAGATTTAGGAACATATAAATCCCTTTTTAGATACTCTCTCCGTTTCAAAATACTTGTTATTCTGGCTTTTCTAGATACATTCCCTTTGTTACGAAAACCCAGAATGACAAGTATTTTGAAACGGAGGGAGTACTTTCTACACCTGTAGTGGACTTGATAACCAAAGAATCGCCTCGTATCTTTCATTTAACTAACCTGATGATGCTTCTACACTTCTAAGAATACCTTTCTTTGTTGTGGTGCAGGTATACTAGAGCCAATAAGAGCTGACATGAGAGATGCAAAATTAGGTGTTGGGAAGCAAGAGGAAGATGACTTCTTCACATCTGAAGACAATGTGCAAAGAAAGAAATTGAATATTGAACTTGAGGAGACTGAGGAACATATAAAGAAGCGTGAGGTATGCAATCAACTTCTCATCTAATTTCTTTACGCTCTTCAAGTATATTTTCTGGGTTGATGCTTGACATGCTGGAAACCTGTCTAGTCATAATCGTCATATAGCTTGTAGCTAGCTGTGCTTTCCTGAGGATGGCTAGCATCAACCATCAAGATTTTTGAGCATTTCATGCACTTTTTATTTGGTGGTTCTTTTCCCTGTTTGGCGCAAATCATGACAATCCAGGTCATAGCAGAGCGCGAGCACAAAATCCGCAGCGAAGTCAAGGAGATACAGAAGGTGTTCTTTTGTAGCCTCTGCAATAAGCAATACAAGCTGGCCCATGAATTTGAGAGTCACCTGAGCTCATATGACCACAACCATAGGAAGGTAATCCATTTTGAATGCTCCTTTGACTTTCCTAGTGCATTGTGTTGCTTTTTTATTCATTATATATTCATCTGCGCTGTTCTGAATACCTTTGTTTGTGCAGAGGTTTAAAGAAATGAGAGAAATGCAGAGCAGCAGTGGTAGCCGTGATGACAGGCAGAAACGTGAACAGCAGCGTGAAGAGAAGGAACTAGCAAAAATTGCCCAACTGTATCCATTAATACTTGATTTAGTTGTTTTATCCAATACTGAACTATGCTATTCTTAAGATATGCATTAGAAATTTAAGATGCATGTGGAACATTTAATTTCCTTAATGCACCTTTAGGGCAGATGCTCATAGGAAGCAGCAGCAGCAGAAGCAAGAAAATTCAGAGGCCCCAGCAGAGAGTGTTGCACCAAAAAACATTGCAGGCCCTAGCAACCAGGATCAGCGGCGAACATTGAAGTTTGGATTCTCCATGGCTCCTTCCAAGGTTAATATCTTGACGATTTAATGTTCAATTTATTTGCATAATTGCATTTCAGGACTACCCTCCAAATTTTATCACTAACAGATGATTCCATGACCCATATGTCATTGAGATCATTTTTCGTAGGCACTGCTGAAAATTCTTATTGAATTAGAGTAAATGGAAATTGGTATTTTCTGAAGGAAGATAGTTGGGAAAATAGTAGATTATGGAGGTGCATAGCACACATACATATATAGGCAAGGGTCTAGGGTTGGTTTATAGAAATACCACCAATCAAGGAGACCCTTGCCCTCTACACAAGAAACCCGGGGGGCAGCCATCAGGCCAGGCACGCCACAGACCCCAAAGGCCCAACAGGGCCTGTACACAATCATTCTAACACGCCCCCGCAGTCTAATCGTCGGTGCCACGAACGTTTAGACTGGATCTAAACTCTTTGAAGACAGAAGAAGGCAGCCCCTTGGTGAAAATGTCGGTGTACTGTGAAGCTGATGGAGCATGGAGCACACGGACACTGTTGGGGAATCAACCTTTTTCTAGTCACCCTCGCTCGTTCGGAGGAAACATGGTTCTCACACAAACTCGTTTTCTTCTTAAAATGCGTTTTTACAAAACTTGGGCTTATGAAAAAATAAGGATGTTTCTTGCCGAGCGAAGGTCACAAGTCCCTCCCTTTTTATGTTTCTCATAAAATGAACTTCGATTATCCAGAAAAAGTGTTTTCTCCTCTGATCTGGTAAAAACACCGCTTTCACTAACAAAGGCTTTTGTCGAAGAAGAATGGGGTTTCCATTGGTTATGTTTTCAGGGAGCGTAGTCAAAGAATGGTGAAGATTCATGAAAACCGTGCCTCAAAGTCATGGTTTTGTTCGAAAAATGCTGCGGTACCCAAGATCATGCAAGAAAAGACAAGTTCCGTCAAAAAGTGACGCCAGCACAAGTGATGATGGCGTCAGCCCGAGCGAAGATGCCGAGAAGGAAGAAGAGATCCCGGATTGAAGAAAATGCTTCGATGTTGAATCAGTCAATGGCGTGATCGAGAAGATACAAAGAAACGTGAGAAGCTTGGCTACGCAAGGAGAAAGAGGCTAATACACGCTAAGGGCAAATCTGTAATATGAGCGAAGTCCTCGTGATTGCCGGGGACGAATGTACCCCTCCTCCCCCCCCACTTTCCATATATATGTATTGTAATCAAGGGTAGAAGTGGAATGTAAAAGTGACCTCCGGGCACTATAAAAGGAGCCCCCTCGCCTCCGTGTAAAGGGATCACGTTTTTTCAGAGATAAAGCGCCTTTGGCAGTGCCTTTTCACTTTATTGTCTGGGGATTTTTGAATTCCCAATAGACACCACCAATAGCAACACGCTCCCGAACAAAGTGGAGATCGATCTCGATGTGCTTGGTGCGTTGATGTTGAACGGGGTTGGCAGACATGTAGACGGCGTTGATGTTATCACAATAAACCAGGGTGGCTCGGCGAAGCGGCGAGTGAAGCTCAACAAGAAGCTGACGCAACCAGGATGCTTCGGCGACAACGTTGGCCACAACCCGATATTCGGCCTCGGCACTGGAACGAGAGACAGTGACTTGCTGCTTCGAAGACCAAGAGATGAGATTATCACCAAGGAAAACAACATTCCCAGAAGTGGACTTCCGTGTGTCTTGGCATCCAACCCAATCTGCATCGGAATAAACCACCAGGCTGTCTTGAGAACATGGTCGAAGCGAGAGGTCGAGATGAAGAGTCCCACAAACATAGCGCAGGATGCGCTTGACAGCTGCCAGATGAGGTTCTCCAGGAGCATGCATATGAAGACACTTGTTGAACAGCATAGGAGATGTCGAGCCTGGTGAAAGTCAAGTACTGAAGTGCGAAAATCAGTGGCTTGCTGTTTCCCGTGGAGAGCCCCAATATCTGCGGATAGCTTGGGGTTGGTGTCGACCAGAGTGCTGCAAGGCTTGCAGGCGGACATACCAGCGTGGTCCAAGATATCAATCATGAACTGGCGCTGGGAGAGGTGCAGGCCGCCGTCGATAAGATGCTGAACATGAACTCCCAAAAAATGATGAATAGGCCCCAAATCTTTCTTAGAGAACTGTCTCTGAAGATCCTGGATGAGGCGTCGCAGCAGAGCTGGTGACGAAGTGGTGAGGACTATGTTATCAACATATAAGAGGAGATATGCAGTCTCGGAACCACGGCGGTAGACGAACAGTGAATTGTCCGCCTGGACTCCACAAACCCAAGTGACAGAACATAAGCGGCAAAGGTGTTGTTCCCTGCGCGGGGTGCCTGTTTCAGTCCATACAAGGACTTGTTGAGCCGACACACATAATCAGGGTGAGTAGAATCTTCAAACCCTGATGGTTGAGCGCAATACACAGTCTCGGAGAGCATGCCATGCAGGAAGGCATTCTTGACGTCGAGCTGATGAACCGGCCAGCGCCGAGAGACTGCAAGAGACAATACAGTACGAACTATAGCAGGTTTGACAACAGGACTGAAGGTCTCACCGAAATCAACACCAGGACGCTAAGAATAACCACGAACTACCCATCTGGCCTTGTAGCGCTGAAAAGAGCCATCAGAGTTGTACTTGATCTTGAACACCCACTTGCCGGAGACCACATGAGTGCCTGATGGTCGAGGAACGAGATCCCAAGTCTTGTTCTGAAAGAGGGCAACAACTTCCTTTTCCATGGCGGCTCTCCAATTAGGATCAGCGAGAGCGGCGCGAAAAGACTTGGGAACTGGCGAAAGCAGCATTGTATGGAGCAGGGCCGGTTGTCGGAAACCCATCTTGGCGCGTGTCGTCATGCGGTGCTGGTTGACGTCGGGATGTACCGGGACGTCACCTTTGGGCAGCCGAGGGGCAGCAGCAACCGGAGTAGCGGCGGGGCTGCTGACTGGCGGCGCCCCCGAACTGGTGGAAGGGGACACTTGTGGTGACGGAGATGCGGAGACTGCAGGAACAGGCTGACGGCGCGTAAAAACATGGCGAAAATCCCGATCATTCACCGGGAGGGGCGCGAAATCGGGCGGGACGACGGTAGCCCGCAAGGGCGTCGAGGAAGCGCCGAGGGCCGCACATGGCAGTGCGGGGGAGACGCCGGAGGCCGCACGTGGCAGTGCGGGGGAGGCGCCGGGAGCTGCACGTGGCAGTGCGGAGGGGACACCTGAGGCCGCATGTGGCAGTGCGGGAGAGGCGCCTGAGGCCGCACGTGGCAGTGCGGACGGCGTCGGAGCTCCATCGGGATGACCTGTAGGGAATGGTCGGCACAGGGTCAGAAGGTGCATCCAAAAACTCGTTTGTGTCCGGGGTGCCAGTAGCGGCACGTTCCGCAAAGGGAAAGCTATGCTCATCGAAGATGACGTGGCGAGAGATGATAATCCGGTTGGAGGACAAGTCAAGACAGTGATATCCTTTGTGATGAGGTCAATAGCCAAGAAAAACACACATGGTGGAACGCGGGGAGAGCTTATGAGGAGCTGCGGCGGAAAGGTTCGGGTAGCACTTGCAGCCGAACACGCGGAGATGCTCATAAGAGGGCTCCGTGCTGAAGAGAGCATGATGGGGGGTATCCATGGACAGCGCCTTGGTTGGCAAAAGGTTGAGGACATAGGTGGCTGTAGCTAGAGCTTCGACCCAATAGGAGGGCGGAAGGCTGGCTTGGAACAATAGTGAGCGCACTATGTTGTTGGTGGAGCGAATGATACGCTCGGCACGACCATTGTGGGCTGAAGTGTAGGGACACGACATGCGCAGCAAAACGCCATGGCTGGAGAAGAAGGTGCGGGCGCTGGAGTTATCAAACTCGCGGCCATTGTCACACTGGACAACCTTAACAGTAACCCCGAACTGCGTTTTCACATAGGAAAAGAAATTAGCTAGAGTGTTAAACGTGTCTGATTTGAGTCGAAGAGGAAAGGTCCACAAAAAATGTGTGTGATCATCAAGTATAACCAAATAATACTTGAACCCAGATATGCTAGTAACAGGGGATGTCCATAGATCACAATGAATAAGATCAAAACGACTCAAAGCTCTAGATGATAAAACTCGAAAAGGTAAACGAGTGTGACGACTGAGCTGACACGCATGACAAAGAGACGAGCTAATGTCTTTACTACATGAAAAAGATAATTTGGCCAAGACTTCATGGCCAAGATGTCCCAGACGACGATGCCAAAGTGTGGATGGGAGGCCAGTAGTGAGCGCGGCAGCAGCAGGAAGGCGCAGGGGGTACAACGGGCCTGAGCTATTGCACCGAATGGTCACGTTCTGATCCTTCACAGAACAACCAGCGGGGTCAAATTCAACTGAGCAATTATTATCGGTAGTGAACTAGCGCACAGAGATTAAATTCTTAATAAGTTTTGGTGAAACAAGAACATTATGAAGAGATAAATTAGAAGGAAGATGTGCAAAGCTAGTGGAAGTGACAATAATGTTAGAAGGAATAGGATATCGCTGGGAAAAAAAATGTGAAAGAGAGGAAGGATTAGAGGCCATGTGAGAGGTAGCACCTGAATCGAAGTGCCATTCGTGTTGCTGCGGCTGGTTCAGCGTCAAGGTGATGAAGGTGGTGGCGAGGGACTGGGGATCCCAGTACGGGGCACCGTCGGGGTTGCTGTAGATGCCGGGAACGCCTGTTGGCCACTGTCCGGGAGCATGGGAGGACCCAGATGCTTGCGCCTGGAGAAGGGCCTGCGCCTGTGCAGCCTGGGCAGGCTGAAGCTGCTGCGCCTGGCCGGCCTGGTATTGGGCCAGGAGCGTTTAGGGAGGCGCCTGACCAGTGGCACTCGACCACATCTGAAGGCCCGGCCAGGTGATCACCAGGCCCGGCGGGACGCCAGGGGAGCCGCCGGTAGACTGCAGCTAGAAGCGGTCGCCATTGCCGCTGTTGTTGCCGCCGCCCCCGGACTTGGAACGCTGACCGCTTTTCCGCCTGTTGCCGCCATTGCCACCGGAGCGACGCTGCTTGGGAGCACTGTCGTTCGCACCCCCGGAGGCGCCACCGGAGTAACTGGTGCGAGGAGGGTGCTGAGGGCGACCGCCGTTGCTGGTGTTGCCGCTATTCGCGCTGTTGCCGCTGGCCTGAGGTGCAGAGGCGAGGAGGGCGGTGGAGGTGTCGGTCGCCGGTTTGCCTACGGTGAGGTCCTCGAGGAGAAGCTCATTGCGAGCCTCGAGGAACGTATGGAACAGGCGTCCGCGGCGGAGGTGAACACCTATGTGGGCGAACTTCTCGTTGAGGATGACGGTGCGGTCGGAGACGTCCTCGCAAAACCACCCAGAGCGTCGGCCATGGTCTTGAGGTGCCGGCAGTAGTCGGTGATGGAAAGATCACCCTGGATGAAGGTGCGGAACTCGGTGTTGATGAGGATGGCGCGCTGCTCCCGATTGCTGAGGAATTGACACTCGACGGCGAGCCAGATGAGGCGAGCAGAGGCACCGGGCTGCAGCACGGTCTCGACAAGGTCGTTGGAGATGAGCGGACGACGCAATCCATCCGAGCCCAGTCAGGAAGGATCACGGCGGGGCTGTCACGTTCGACGTGGTCCTGCAGGGAGAACTTGCCGACGGTGAGGAGGAACTGTTTGCGTCAACGGGTGTAGTTATTGGTGACGAGGTCGAGGACGATCGGGACGAGCAGACGGATGTTGTGGACAGCGACGGCCTGCGAGTGAAGATGAAGGACGGCGGCGGCTTCATGCATCGACTGGGTGACATCCGGAGAGGGGTCGGACACGTGGGACTCCTTGTCGTCGTCGCCATCTTCAGCACCGGCGGCCTCGGCGGCGGCCTTGCGCTCGGCGGCGGCGCGAGCCAGGGCATCGCGGATGCGCTGGTCCACGGCTTCGCGTTCCTTGAGGGCGAGGGCAGCCTCGTCCTCGCGGCCTTGGCGCGGTTGAGGCAGGCGTTGCGCTCCTTCTTGCGTGCGTCGGCGTCGGCTTGGGCGCGCTCGGCTTCGAGGCGAGCCTGCTCCTTGGCCTCCGCCAGGGCGCGCTCGCGGTGCTCTTGTTCCTCAGTGGCAAGAGCAGAGGGGGTAGGGGTCCCGGCCATGGATGCGCGGCGGACAGAGGCAGGGCGGCGCGCGGCTGGAGTTTGCGGAAGCAGAGGAAGGGAATAACCTAGCCTCTTGATACCATGAAGGAAGATAGAATTGGGAAAATAGCAGATTATGGAGGTGCATAGCACACATACATATATAGGCAAGGGTCTAGGGTTGGTTTATAGAAATACCACCATTCAAGGAGACCCTTGCCCTCTACACGAGAAAACCGGGGGGCGGCCATCAGGCCAGGCATGCCACAGACCCCAAAGGCCCAACATGGCCTGTACACAATCATTCTAACATTTTCATCTCCTACGATTCCATATTTAGTGTTACTATAGATTTAACCTGTAATATCATTTGTTCAAAATAGAGAACTGGAGTATGAGCCTTTTTCTTTGATTAAACTAAACTCGTAATGCTGTTCGGATCATTGTAATTATGGGATGTTTGGTTCCCAGGGGCTTATAATAAGCCCTGTCACATTGAATGTTTTGATGCCATTTAGGATTAAATACAATTTAATTATAAAACTAATTGCATAAGCCCTAGGCTTTTTCACCATACGAATCTATTAAGCCTAATTAATCTATGATTAGCACATGTTCACTATAGCATCACATGAGCTAATCATGGCAGGCTTAATAGATTCGTCTCGCGAAAAAGCCTCGGGGTTATGGAATTCGTTTTGCCATTAGTCTACATTTAATACTCCTAATTAGCATCCAAACATGCGATGCGATGACACTTATAATGAGCACTGTAGGAACCAAACACCTAAATAATTGGCCATTTTAAGAATAGTTATTGAACCTTTCATTTTTAACAGCAATGCAGTTGCCTATAATCATTAAAATGACCTCATTTTCTTTGCGCGTACAGGCTCCAGTTGGCAAAGCCAGCAAGAGACCAAAGGTTGCTACAAAAGTTTCTTCAGTCTTTGGCAATGACAGTGATGAGGACTCGTGATCTTTGCCATAGAGTGGTAGCACTTACAAGGAAACGTGAGATGCCATGTATGTATCGCCTTCTGTTTTGCCACTGGCTTGGCCTCGCTATGGATGGTGGCATCTCGACATCCTCATGTGAACAAAAAGGAACTTTGAATGCAACCCTGTGAATTGTATGAGCTAGAGGGTACATTGTACAATGAAATCTGTATTGTTCTTGCTGGAACTTGAAAGCTATTTTTACCATTCGTTCTTGCCCTTCAGTTTGCAATCCACCTTTGTAGCCTGTACAATCATCATTTGCTTTAAATGTAATACCTTTGTATTAGATACCACTGTTGAGTCACATTGTCACTGGCAAACTTGGAAGCCTTTTGTCGTTGAGGGCCCTTTTCTGTTACTTTGAGGACAGTGGATCAACACTTAAGTTTCCTTTCACCAAATTTTTCGTGATTACTTGTCAGTGTCAGGTCAAGTTATAATTACTTAAACTTGCACTTTTGACTGCCATGGATCACATGTTACGAAGTTGTTTTTTTTTCTTCTGAAGAATAAAAGTGGAGGGCACTCAAAGTGCAAATGGATGGACTATGGAGCCCATGAGGGAGCAGTTGGCCTGCTGGATCTGTGGTGTTGTGCCTTTGTGGTCCATGAGAAGAAAGAAAGCATTTACAGGTAGCCATGCCTTGTTCAGAGGTGAGAGTTACTCGCATACATGTGGATCACCTGCATGGCATCTCCATTTGGATGCAGAGCAAGTCAATGCGTGAATTGCAAGCATGCCAGAACCCATCAGGTAGGTATATATACATCATCCAAAGGTTACAGTCCAATCCAAATTCAATTATTGGTATGCTGCTGCTGTTTGCCTTGATGTCAAGTACGTTTTCAGAAGAGTTTAGCAGATTGATCTCATCTCTATTGGTCCCTTTTCTCCTACCCTTTTATCTTGTTTGTTACGGTATTCGGACACTGCTAGCTGGTCCTGCATTGCGTAGTATCTTTGGTTTAGGGTCTGCTGTGAAGTATGGTGCCATGCGAACCAGCTGCTAGCTCATCCTGAAGATGCTGCATACCTAACACGTACTCAGCTCATGCTGTGTGTGATCAGACAAATTATTCCATGGTTGATCTGAAAACTCGAAGAACAATGAGTTTCCATACCATGATAGCATGTGCTATGTCAACATTATAGCATTGATTCCCATATTGCCTTTTCAGAAAACATTTAAAACTAGCAACAGGGGAGCAGATCACTGTAGTTCAATTGATAGGTTGCACGGTGGCTAAGACTAAAGTTTGTGCCATCATGAATTCATGATATATGATTATTTCATTTATTGCATTGTTTTATTGCTTTGTATGGATTATGAGGAATCTTATTGTCTAATGTTTCAACTTAACGATTGTAGTACCGTTTTGCAACATTATTGTGATGGTATTGGATGACCATGCATGTCTTGCAGTGCTGATGATGTTCGACAAGGCCAGGCCACAAGGCAGACTGCTTAACCTCTCCATGTGGCAGCAAATTTTTTAGGAAGCCATTTGGTTTTTTAAGGCAAAATACTTCATTACATGATGGTTCACCAAGGGTGCGGGTACAACAACAAATAGACCAAAAAATAGTTTGTTAGGAAAATGTAAAAAAACTGCACAACAAATCAACCATTGAGTCACAGTATATATAGACAAGAAATTGACAATCTTTCATGACGATGAATTCATTCGTGGGCAGATCTCTGGTTGATCCGAAATTGTTTAGTGGTGGGACAGTGAGGCACAGGGTAGTGGTTGGAATTGGACATGCATGGCAGCATCTGCCTGTTGTATTATGCTGTGGATTCTGGAGTCGCAAGCAGTAGGATTGACATATTATTATCAGGTGACCTGGTTGAGCTTCCTCCAGCACAGCACGATGGAGTTCCTAATTCTGTACTGAACATATTTGCTATTCTCAGTTGCTTACCTGCCTCCAGTTGCTGCTTAACTGCCCACTCACTTCATCCTTGTCTCTCTTTAAAAAATAAGGGAAAAAATGTTGATGTCAGATTCGTCTACCTGTCTCGGCATCTTATATAATGATTTAAGGTAATCTCTCTGTGCAGGGAGACATTGTTATCTCTATTTCTTACCAAATTTTGGATGGAAAAGTATGATGGTGCCAGGCCACATGGGGACAGAGTGGTAGGTCTTGTGACCTTGTCCAACAACATCAGCAAAGTGAACATGAACACCCAAAATCATATACATGATATGTACTTGATATTAATAACTTTTTTGCAAATTGGAACATGAAAAGAGGGATGATGTTTTCCTTCAAAAAGGTGTTAAACAATCTGCTTTCAAAAATAACTGATACTACCAATCACACGAATATGTCAACCATTTCAATCAAAAAGCACCTGTTGTAGGCTAATTCTTGGGTTACGATTATTTCTGCTTTCTACTACCATTATAACACGTATAATAAAACCTATATGCACAATATTTGTTAGGGAGGTGACTCTCTCCTATGAAGGAGACATTGTACCCTTTTCTGATCAGACATCTGCATAACAATTCTTAATGCAAAAATAATATCATTATGAAAAATATTTATTGAGCTTGACTTGGTTTGACAGGATCGCCTAACTAGTTTATTCCAGTTTATAAAACAAAACGAAGCTAAGGTATATGAGTACTTAGCTCATACCAAAATTATGTGCATGGTGTCTTGTGTGTGGTACTCTCTGCATCTTAACCATTCCTTACCATTCTCCCATCAACAATTTATGAGACTGTATTTCTTTGTCAAAAGATTTTACCAGGTTTTCCCTATGATCCTCTTGGTTTGAAACTCTGCCTTACCAAAAATTTTGTTAGTAGGTCAGCATTCACTGGGAGGTAGGGGCCTATGGTTGTCGAGGTAAGGATAATGCCCAATCACAACTCCTTCCAGATTAAAACATAATTGCGTAATGTCTGTATAAATTCCTTCACATACCAGGTGGTCTATAGTTTTTCAGACCTGCTAGTGCTCAAACGTTCCATGGAAATTTCTCAGTGGACACTCAGTCGGAATATTGAAAATAAACTACTGCAACAGACTAGGTCAAAACTACCGCAACACTAGAAATCACAGCTTGCAACATAAGGAAACATGTATTAAAATGACTGGGGTTCTAGGACAACACTAGAAATCCGATTCTAAATAGACAACTTCGGTCGCAACATTATACAAATGTTTCACGCAACATCCTCGGAGAGTGACAACAAGTAGAAATAAAGTTTGGAACATCAATACATACCTTTTGAAACATTTAAAATTACAATAGTAACATTTTTAAACTACAGTTGCAATATTATAAAATCATTTTATAAAACATATGCATATCTCTAAAAAAACAAAATGAATTGGTTAATTAGGCCCTTTTGATTTCCATAAGTCACCTGACTTATTAAGTCTCTGACTATATAAGTCAGTCATATTTGGTTGCAGGGACTTATAAGTCAGTTAGTAAAGAGGAAAAAAAGGTGACTTATGCAGCTTTAAGTATGAGTGGAGCAACTTATGGACTTAAAAGTTATGAGACTTGAGCAAATAAGTCAGAATTATTTGGCTCTCACAAGTGACTTTTTTGCACTTTAAATCAGGTGACTTACAAGAACCAAAAAGGATTAGACTAAAAAGCTGCAACATGATAAATCAACTGTTGAAATATCTAGAATAACTTTTTGCGACATCATAATTCAACATTTGTTGTAATACCAATACTCAACTGAAACGTTCTGCAACTCATCACGCATCTATCCTAACAAAAATACACGTAGAAAATTCCCACTGCAACATTCATCCTTGGGGGTTGGAGCGTCTCTCGCATTGCACCATCATCGATATCGCATGCCTGTCACATATGTGTGTAAAAAAATTTCTACTACAGCATGGTTGCAAGGTCGGAGGTGTCCGATTTTTGTTGGGGGTATCGGATGTCCTATCGATAGCATTACCCATAACTTTTGTTGTCGTAATCCATTACTGTCAATTTTGAATTGCACAATATTTTTTTAAGTTGGAGGGAATGCCCATTGTGCTTATACTGTATTATATTTTAAATCATTTTCACGGCCGGGGAGGCTGATTTGGAAACAAGTTTATGTTATTTGGTTCTATTACCTCACCATATCCCCGACCAAGATTTTTCTTGCTTTCTTAAGATCGAGAGCTAAATTGGCTCATCCACTAGCATGGCTTTTCTTGGCACTAGCATGCACGACTATATAAAGAATCATTTTGTATGACTTGTCCTATAGTGTTTATTTTCCATTTGAAAAAGTCGTGTGCTCCTGAATGGAATGATTTTCTGCTAATTCACAAGGAAGCAGTGATTAAAAAAGATCAAAGTGGGAGCAACAAGTTATGTTACCAACTTCTTTCATAAGCTAATTTCCACACAAGCATAGGCCATCTCGATAATGGGTGTGTTTAGTTCTCTGAATTGGGATGCAAAATTCTGGATTTTGCACGGATTTTGGGCTGAAAAGCACTTTCCGAACTGAAAAGCACTGTAACACTTTTCGTTTGTTTGTGGTAAATATTGTCCTACTATGGCCTAACTAGGCTCAAAAGATTCGTCTCGCAAAGTACATCCAAACTGTGTAATTAGTTTTTGATTTCATCTACATTTAGTACTCCATGCATGTGCCGGCATTTTTGATGTGATGTTTGATGTGATGGAGAATCTTCTTTTTGCATAGTGAATTTTGGGGAAGTTGGGCTTCTAAACACACCCAATGCGGTAAACTAGACATTGCATAGGCTGATAAATGCACTCTCCCTAGCTAATCCCTATCCCTATATATAGGGCATATTAGGATTTGAAAAAGTCATAAAGAAATAAACTTTGGTTATAAAATTTATCTTAGAACCAAATTGTCAAAAAATTTGAAATTAATCAAATTGTCTCACAAGAGAAGTCCAATCAGTCGGCCATTCCTTTGGGCCTGGCTGGACCTGGACCCTAGGTTGCATTTAAAGGCTTCACTCCATTTTCACTGTAACTTATTCAGATCCAAGTTATGCGGCATCTTTTTGTTTGTCCCCATAACAGGAGTTGATTTGAATCTTCATATATGGGCACTCACTCCCCTGTGCTGCTCCTCTCTCTCCAGCCTACTTTGATGGGTACTCAAGTCATTACTACTCATAAGCAGGGCCTTGGACTTTGATGGGTACTTTGAGCTTAGATCTACCAGGTCCAACTTCCTATACTTTTCTTGCTCCTCTCATCTCCATTCCCAAACACACATCATATTCATATATATACAACACCAACAAGGCTATTTAGCATATATAGGTACTAGTAGCAGTAAGAGTGCAAACAGAGGACACACTACCAGAGCAAAGATTCCATACATGGCTCTCGCCAGCCTCCTGCTCCCCTCCTCCTCGGCCAGCAAGGCCGCCGCCGCCCCCGGCGACCGCTCCGACAGCTGGCGTCATGACCACAACCACCACGGCAGCAAGCGCAAGAAGAAACCACCGCCGCCATCACCGCAACCGTCGCTCTCGTCGGCACCAAGAACCCCGCCAGGTTCACGAAGCCAGCGCGGCATGGCCGTGTCCGCGTCGTCATCGTCATCCAAGAAGAGCCCCAACAAGGTCGCCGCGGCGGCGGCCAAGAACCGGCCGCAGTACCAGCAGCAGCACCGCACCCAGTCGACGAAGAAGTCCGAGGAGGCGTCGGCGTCCTCGTCGTCGTCATCATGGGAGCAGGTGAAGAGCCTGCTGAGCTGCGGGAGCGCGACGGCGGCGGCGCGCGTGCACGACCCCGCGACGCCCTCGGCGCTGGCGCGGCTCCGCAGGAGCGGCGCGGGGGCCTGCGGCGCCTCGCTCTGCGCCATGCGGGACGTGGTGGTCGACGCCGCCTCCACCGCCGCGTCGTCCGCCGCCGCCTCCGCATCCGCCGACCGTGACACGGCCCCGCTGAACCGCCGCCGCCGCGTGCACCGTGCTGGCTCGTCGTCCTCCTCCTCCGCCGCCACCGGCGCCGGTCACCACTCGTCCTCCCTCCGCGGCCTCTCCGGCTGCTACGAGTGCCGCGCCATCAACGTCGAGCCCATGTCGAGGTCAGCTCTACTAGGCATCTAGCAGCTTGTGATTTGTTAATTAAGCTTAATTTATTACTAGTGATCGTCAGGATGATTAAGGTAATGATGGTGTGCTGATTGCGCCTAGCTAACCGTGATTAATTTGTTGTTAACAAATCAAATTAATAATGAAGCAGGCGGTACCCGAGGCCGAGGGAGCTGTGCGCCTGCCCGCAGTGCGGCGAGCTGTTCACCAAGGCCGACAGCTTGGAGCACCACCAGGCCATTCGCCATGCAGGTATGCAGCTATCTCCCTGCTCCCTGCTCTGCTCATCTCTCTGTTTTTTTTTGCATCACCATTGGACTTTTTTTTTCCTCTTAATTTTGTCATTGATTTGTATTTTTTTTTGGTACTGAAGCTAACATGAATGCTAGCTGTTCATGGTGAAGTCTAGGTAGCTTAGATATCTGCGAGGTAGCTACAGTGTCGGTGTCTGGTCAATAGGACTAATTTGTTAATCGTGATTAAGGGTCTGTTTGGCACAGCTTAGCTTCACTAGCTAAGCTGTTTTATTAGCTAACAGCTTCCCCAACAGCTTTTAGTGAGGGGAGAGAGCGGAGGAAGCTGCGAATTCCCAGCTCCATCGAGCGGACGTGAGCGGAAACTTTTTCTCTCAGCGTGATTTCAGGGAAGCTGAGCAGAGAGCTGACCGTTTGGCTATTGAAGTTGTGAAGCTGCTCGTGAAGCCGCTCATGAAACGGTACCAAACGGGCCCTAAATGGTTCGTTCTACCAAATTACTACTCCATTGTTGTGTTATCTAAAAATTAAGGTCATTTTCCAGTCCACCAGTAGTATACTAGTGTGATGAACAGTTGTTGGTACTATTAGTTTATGAGAGTAGTATAATTAATCTCTTGGCACATCCATCCATGTGAGTGGAGGTAGAGCAGTAGAGGTAGAGGTATAGAGGAGACAAACAGAAAGGTCAGGGAAGATGCTGCCCATCAAAGTTATCCCCCTCTGATTCCTTTTCACCTTTTCCTTTGTCTTTTGTGGTTTACAAGCAAGCAGCATGCAAGCACTGCATTCTCCAAAAAGCATCAACAACATTTGTTTATATAATTAACTGGATCACACAAACTAATCCATGAGGCCGTGCATGATCCAGCGCAAACCCAGTTGCTTGCACTATCTAGCAGCAGATGAGGTGAGGCTCTCAGTCAGTGCTGCTGCTGCATTAATCAATAAGCATGCATATGGTGCCTTTTGAGTTCAGAACAGTCACATGAAAGGTAAAGAGGCTCCACATGCATGACTCACAATCACAACAGACTATTGGACATGATCAACAGCTTGTGGCAGCACAGTAGTTGACATGCATGGTATCAAGCCATCACCACAACTGGATTTATAGTGGTTGGTATAGAGCACTGTAGAGAGGCTGCTGCATCAAAGCAGCTGGAATAATTCAAAGGGGGGACAGATTCAATCAGAACTTCTTGCTTTGCCTGAAACAACTAAGATGATTGCTCTATAAATCAAGCATGGCAAAGTTGATGATAATGATACATGCATGTATGCAAAAAATATATAATAATAATAATAATAATAATAATAATAATAATAATAATAATAATAATAATAATAATAATAATAATAATAGCATGCCATTGCTCTGGCATGAAAAAGTTGGGAGTGATGGGTTGCATTGCATGCATGGAGTACACGCTTTTGAGATGCTTTAGGTCAAGAAAGGTGTCCTGAATCACAGGGCAATTGAAGCCATCTGCCTCAAAGCCATGAATGCCTACTGTTGTCCTTGTTCAAAGATGCCACCGGTGCCGCCGTACCCGCTGCATAGATTTCAGCACATTCATTGCACTCTGTCCACTGTCAAGGGTACTATACTCCTAGAGATTAGGAAAGCTAGACAAAGGATTAATGGCTGCCTTTGGTTAATCGCGTCTTCTTCCACGGGCTAATCAGTGATCCATCCATGGTCGTCGCAGTGTCGGAGCTCGGGCCCGAGGACTCCGGCCGCAACATCGTGGAGATCATCTTCAAGTCCAGCTGGCAGAAGCGGGACCGCCCCATCTGCCACATCGACCGCATCCTCATGGTGCATAGGACGCCGCGCACCGTCGCCAGGTTCGAGGCCTACCGCGACGCCGTGCGCTCCCGCTGCCGCGCCACGGCGGCGCGTGCCGCCGCCGCCGGCAACGAGCTGCTCAGGTTCCACTCCGCGCCGCTCGCGTGCGCGCTCGGGCTCAGCGGCGCCACCTCCCTTTGCGCCGCTGCTGATCCATCCAGCATCAGGAGCAGTAACGCCGCCGCCGCCGACACGGCGTCTTCGTCGTCCACCTCGCCGGTGGTGGCGTCTCCTTCCACCGCCGCCACGTGCTGCGGTGTGTGCACGGCCATCCGGCGCGGGTTCGCGCCGTGGGTGGGCGCGCATCCGCTCGGCGTGCGCACCACGGCCAGCAGCGGCCGCGCGCACGACTGCGGCAGCTCGGCGTCGTCGTCATTGGTGCAGGCGGTGGTGAACGATAACAACGGCGGCTGCCGCGCCATGCTGCTGTGCCGCGTCATCGCCGGCCGCGTCCGACGCGACGGCGGCGATGCCACGCCCGCAGCAGGGGAGGAGGCCGGCCCGTTCGACTCGGTGGCCGGCGAGGACGCCGCCACCAGCAGCGTGTACGGAAACCTCGAGGAGCTCTTCGTGGCCAACCCCAGAGCCATCCTGCCCTGCTTCGTCGTCATCTACAGTGTGCTTGAATGAATCTTAATTCAGTGAACCACATATTCTTCTTACTTAGTAGTTCATATACATTTAATTTTGTACTAAAGAAGAAGAATGTAGACCAAGATTAATGTCTGTTAATTTTTTTTTCTGTCAAAGCTACTACTTTTATATATGTGCACCATATATATTATGTTTGTAAAATTTTACTTTGTAGTTGCATAAATATATGTATATGTATATATATGTAAAAAAGAGAAGGATGAGTTGCTATCAGTTTAGTTATTATAGTTCAATATTGCATTTGTCCATGAGCATGCTTTTTTTCTCCTTTGCATGTCAAGGTATATGTGTTGGGTGACTTGGGTATGCAGTGGTTGAGTAATTGCGGAAGTGCTCAAGTCAACAGCAGCTGCAGGTGGACCTTTTGTTCTGCATGTTGAGGTGCCTAGACAGATTCAGATCCATCCACAGAAGGGCAGAACCTCACTGGCCTGTTTGGAAGCTGTTGATGTTGATGATGGCTGTTGTGTTGCTCAAATTGTACCATATTTTATCCACAAGGTCAAACACATGCTGCGGATCTCAAGAACAAGTATGACTCAGCCCTCATCTTTTCCCAATTTTTACTTGGAATGAGAGGAAAATCTGACAGGAAGAAGACACAATATTTTTTGTCTACTCTGCTCTGTTCATCTAGCCTCTATATTGGCTGAGACAAACCTTGAGCCACTGAAACGATTGATCTATATATTGATCATGTGTCTTGTGTCCTGTGAGGTTGTTAGATATGTGCCGCGAATATATTTTATTCTAATAGCTGAGACAAATAATACTTAGTAGGACTGATGGTAAAAATCAAAGAGTTTTACCTGTATGTCATTAAAAAAGTTGGCACAGACCTGTGTACCCCTGAAAAGTTACTTCGCACCCACATGTCACTTACTAGAACTTTCAAGTCATGTGTGCCATTTCGTCCACCATCTGGTACATTTCCATCGTTAGGCGGGCCTGACATGTGGGACCGGGTATGTGAAATATCCATCTTACCCTTTCAGCCACTGCAAGGTGGGTCCTACCTGTCAATGTTGATTTTTTCCCTTCTTCCTCCCCGCCGGCCTTCCACCTCCTCCGTAACGCCGCCCCGTCCACCTGCGCATGAGCCGGCGCCCGGGCGGAGCTCGGCCGCGCGTGCGCCGGTGCGGCCGGCCGGAGCTCGCCCTCGCGCGCCCGCGGTGGCCGGGCGGAGCTCTCCCGCGTGCGCGCCCGCGCGGGGGCTGCGGTGACCTGGTGTTGACGTTTGATTATCGTTGCAAAGTTCGTTTGGACTTGCAAGCGGACAAATCCTCCGTCGTAGTCAAGGGACCCTTCTTCCCTTGAGTGGTGAACCCAAGGTATCGAATCCGTGGAACAATGTGTAACGCAAGATCCAATCTAATAAGCGGAAAACACTTTGATCTTGAGAAGGGTTTTTGCATCTAATCTATGGAAGAACCATGAAAACACATCTAATCTACTAAACACCGAAGGTAGCAAGAGAAAGAGAAGGGAGGTAAAACCAATCTAGAGATTGGATCGGGTCTTTTGTTGAAGTTCCAAAACCAAGAAGAATAAAGCAAACGAATCTCATTAAAAGCCTCTTTAAATCGTGGCTTCCGTTCCAACCCTCAAAGGCACCTACCGTACACGTGATCAACATCCTATCACGATGTCCCTCTTATTGTGTAGGTGAACCTAAGAACACGTTCACGAGAAACGCGTTGAAAACGCTCGGTAGGTCAGGTATGCAGCTCTAGCCACCATGGCTACAAGAACATCCTATGCAATCTATCCGGAACAGATTGGAGAATAAGAAAACCCAAGCGAAGACAAAGTAGAAGAGAAAGCACTTGATCGTTAGAAATCGGATTCAATCTTACAAATTCAACATGAAGTATAGTACATGGACAAGATCACCACCGGGATCCTACCTTGATCTTGATCCTAGCTTCTAGAACTCTGACGTGGTCTTCCATGCAAGGTTCCCACGTCGGCTAGGGAAACCCTAGTCAACCATCTCGACCCTCTCCTCTCCGGAAGGGTGTCCCTCTCTTTTCTGCTCCTCGGCGGCGGATGACGAATTGCTTCCTGCGTGGCTCGAGGCACGGGGGCTATAAATAGTCAAAGGGGGTGCCGAACCGGGCTCGAAGTGGGCTTGGCCGGCCGGCCTGGGCCCAATTCGGCCCCGGCTTCCTCCGTGTTGCTTCTCGCGTCTTCCTGACTTTTTGCCGAGTTGCATGTGGGTCCTTGACGTCATTTTCCTCGCGGTTTAGACAAGGGTGCTTGGTGTATGAATTCCTGCATCTTCCGTCTAGGTCCTCAGCACTTCTCGGCTTCACGCTTTAGTCCTTGGTTCATTTGGAGTCATGTTCATTTTGTATCTTGACTTGTCTCGGGGTCCGTGATCACCTTGTAAAACCCTTGATGAACTTTACCCGGAAGTCCTGATTTAAGCTCTTGATTCCTGTGTAAACAATAAACTCCAAAAACTACATGCGGTGCGAACTTGACATATAATGAGGGTTAGGATCGTTAGTGTGAATAACAAATTAATACCAACATAGAAGGTAAACATGTGGCTAGGTTGACGGAAATCGACCGCCAACATCCCCCCATGCTTAAACCTTGCTCGTCCTCGAGTAAGCCTTCAATGGATATCAGTGTTGCCTTTCAATGTTCATACCCTGTACTTGATCATACATGAGAAAACATAATGCTCTCTAAATTTATATTCATTTAAGTTCCATAATGTACTAACTTTTATCTTTATGGAGGGTAGATATCATTCAAGCTCTTTCCACAAGTACTTGATCAAGCTCTCAGACTTTTAAACAAATCTCAGAAATTTTGAAAAATAAAGAATGAGATAAAGAGAAAAATTGCTTTACCAAGATCAAAAATAACCATCTTGAACTTTGCTCATGTACTCTCATCTCATCTTGTCTCTCAAGCCTACTTGTTCTACTCCTTTCCTCTCTCAAAGTATATGGTGGAAAGCTTTATATGGAGCTATTGGAAAGTTTAGTCCTACCAAGATATTATAGTTGAGATATTATTAAAACAAGACTAGCTTCTCATGGTCTTACCGAGACTCATCAAAAAGGTCATTGGAAAAATAATGTTATCAAGGAGAGGGGAGAGAAAAATACACATACTTTGAGATAGGTGGACATGTGCAAATGGCAAAGAGTGATCCCAAGGCACAAACGAAGTCCTCGTTATCGGATTGCACATGGTTGGAAAGATGAGTATGGGTCTTGATCTTGAATCCTGTTGAAAACTCAAAAAGCACTAAACATAGCTAGAGAACCGGGGAGCTTTATTATATATATATATATATTCTTTCTTCTTTCTTTCTTTCTTTCTTTTTCTCATCACACTTTTTCTTCTTTATCATTTTTTTTCATCATTTTTTTCTTACATCATACTTTTTCTCTTTTTTTATTTGCTCCCCTTGAACTCTAGACTATACTAGCACTTCCTTGGCAACCCCCCCATGCTTAGACGTTTGCTCGTCCTCAGGCAAAAGAGGTGATAAATATGCCAAGGTGGATGTTGAAGCTCTCATATTTTCTTAGAGAGAGATACTCGAAAAATCTCCTAGGGATCCTTTTGGAAGTCTCCCTTACTCACTTGAAGCACCTTCCTTGTAATCTTCTCCAAAATATTCATCCATACTCATATATTGGGTTGTGGTCAAGGAGGTGTACACAAAAAAGATATGTTTGGGTTTTGGTTGGAAATCCGGCGAGGTTTGCGAAATTCCCAATGTGGAAACTCACAATGCACGGATAGAAGAGGCTAGCATAAAGAACGATACACAAAAATGGAATGACCAACTTCTTAGTCTCGGGCCAGAGAAATCAGGCCTTGAATTAATGCACCCAAAAATAAATCTTGTATATACTAATGTTTTGCACTCAAGTAAGTTTGGGCTTTGGATGGGTAGAGCAAAATGCAAGCGGTACTCATGACAAGGTGTCACACCCGAATTTAAAGGCAAATTCGAATGCACATATTATATGTGTGCCAGGATCAAAGTTCACACATATAACGACTCAGTGAATACCATAACACAATGCCATAATGTAAAGAGAGTATTAAACTTCATTACAGACCAAACTGTCTCATAAACGGTCTAATTATTAACGAGTAGCAACGCAGCGGATAGGATCAACACCACAGGAAGTTGACTGGTGACACGTCTGCCTAGAAGGCTTCAAAGTCTTCCGGGAAGTCTTCAAAACGACCGTCTGAGCAGCAGTCCAAGTAGTGTAGTTGCAAGAAATAAAATCAACCAGCGTGAGCACATGTCGTACTCAACAAGGGAATGTAACTATAACAACATGCAAGGCTCTTTGGGTGGATGGCTGACATGGTTAAAGCGGTAAGCAATTTTAGTTGGTCAGATTTTAGTAAGCAACTAATTACTAGCAGTGTAAGTATATACCAACCCAGAGATAATAAATGCAACAAGATTAGGATGCAATGCACAAGATTAATTCATGTTCCATAATTTACCCATGTGAGGGTCCAGGCCGCTCCATGACCGAGAGCACGGCTAATCGATTAGATTTACACTCTGCAGAGGTTGTACACTTTACCCACAAGTCGTGTCCTCGATATATGCCCAGGTTAATTACTCCCTTAAACACTTCCGAGGTGAGTGGCATGGGTTTCACTACGAGGCCTTTACAAAGATTCCCTAGCATGAGCTGCTTGCTAGGTTTCATGACAGCGCAATGCATAACCCTCTCTCAAGACTGCGAAGCTATCACAGAGCAGATCAGCTTGAGGGCCGGGCTATACACCAACTACCGGCACCCCCTAACCCTTATCAGGTAAAGCATACTACACACTAAGGTTTCTAATTAGTTATCCAAGACAGAGCCATTTGTCTTGTGGTTGCACCTGGTTCCTGGGTGGTCGCTCCATGTTCCGATTAACAGGGCCAATCTTGCTTAATGAGGGTAGAGCATAAAATAAATCAAGTTTACTTTTGTGTATCATTAAACCATCCTCAACCCGATGTTAGCAACTAAGCATGTGCTACCCAACATAAGTAAAACCCCAGGTTAACAAGGACATGGTAAACAACACTAGTCACACCTTAAGCATAGGATTCCCATCAATTTAATGCAAGCAATAAAATAAATAAATGTAATTAAAATGCAGCTGTATAGGAAAAAGGGCATGCATCAAGGACTTGCCTTCCACAAACTCAGAGGGCTGCTCAAACTCTTCAACGTCTTCAAAAGCTTGAACTTCAGCGAAAGCTTCAAACGACACGTTCTCTACGCACCACACAATTTATACATACAAGCAAACAATGAAATAAAAAAAGAAACAATCACCAAATAGTAACAACAGAGCAAAACTACTGCGTAAAGCTATTCTACTCTCCGATACGATTGTTTGGACATAAAGAACGCAAAAAATGGAGTTAGAACGGAGAAGATATGGCTAAAAGAAGTTACAGGGGTCTAACTGCGAAGAAACTAAACCTACAGGGGCCAAACTGCTAAAAACCGGGGCTTAAAACATAACTAAATGTATAAACCTAAGGGCTGCGGTGCAAAAACATAAAGCTGGACCTCGGGCGCAAAAACCAGAGAATCTAGGGTCTAAACTGTAAAGAAAAGGACCTATCTGCAAGGACCTTACTATGGCGGGAGGACCGGCATGCAAAATCTAAAAGCCTAGGGGTTTTTTAGCAAAACGGCGGCGTCCACGCGGGGTTGACCGGTACGCCGGGAATTGACTCGGGGTTAGATCTGATCCGGGCCGTTGCTTCGCGATCCAGCGGACCAGGTGTCGCACAACCGGCTGGCGGCGGTGGCTACGATGGCGAGCGGCGGTGCTCGACCGGGAGCTCGCCGGCGAAACGCAAATGCGCGATTCCGACAACTATTCGATGCGCGGACGACACCGAAGCGAAACGCGCGAGCAAGCGAACTCAACAGAGACACCGGGATGCGCACACAGGCGACAACGACGTCCCGCGGCTCGGTCCGGCGGACGGCGGCGGAGGAGCCAACTCCGACGAGCTCGTGCGCGGTACACAGGCCACAAGAGCAACCACTCGTGGCACCAGAGGCTTCCTTACCTCCACGCGGATCTCCGGAGCTGCTTCGCGTCGATGGACCGGCGGCGGACGACAAGATCAGCAGCAGCGGCGGCGCTAGGGTTGCGGCGGCGCAGCTCGGGGTCGCTAGGGTTAGGGCTTGGGGGAAACAGGGCACGGGAGCCGGCAGCGGGGGTATTTATGAGGGCCAGGGCGCCTTCTTGGCATGCGGGCCAAGACTGGGGAGGCGGCACGGGCACGGACGCAGAGGCGGCGCGGCTCCGGGCTCGGTCGGAGTCCTGGCGCGACGGGAGGTCGGGGATGACGGCTGGGGCCCTCCCGTCAGCGGCCGCAGCGAGGGGGGGTGTTGGCGGGCCGGAGCTGGGCCGGTAGCTGAACTGGGTTGTGCGCTGCTGAGGAAAAAGGAGGGGAGCGAGCGGACGGGCCGAGGAGAAGGAGGGGGTGCGCCGGACTTCGCTGGGCTGCGCGCAGAAGAAGAGAGGGGAGGGGGAAACGGTGGACCGGGGCGGGAGCTGAGGGAGGTTGAGCGGACTTTTGAAGCTTATACGGGCCGAACTAAACAGGAAAGGGTAGGAGAGGGAAAAGAGCTTCTCTTTTTTTTTAAACCTTTTGAACCTCAAACAAAATTTGAATTCAAACACAAATTTGAATTCAAGCACTCAAAAGTGATGCACCAGCATGAATGCCACATTCAACTCCTATATTTATTTATTTTATTATCAAAAATTATTTAAATGCCTAGAAAAATTAAACAACACCTTAAAAACCTTAAGCAAAGACATAGTTGCTAACAAAATTTTAAAATTGAGAGAAAATTGTTTATTAATTCATTTTTCTTATTCACATCCTGAAATTAGGAATTTCAGGGTGTGACACAAGGTTAGCATAACTTTTTGAGAATAAAAAGGTTCTTTGATTCATTAAAAATTGAGAGCAATGAAAAAGAACTATGGGTCTTGAGTTATCATAACCTCCACACAAGATTAGGCTAGCATTTAATTAAATTTCAGATTTATATTAAAAGAGAGCACTAGCTTAAACATGCATAAAATAAGCACAAAAATGAGCAAAGCGGCAAGTTTCATCATATATCAACATGTCATTAACTTATTATCTTCACTAAAGGTGATAATCATGGTGGCAAACTTTATTCATGTTGATTTAAAGCAAACACTACTACTAACACACATGCTGAAAATAAATAAAAACTAGAAAATGCTACGCACACACAAATTTGCATAAAAGCTGAAAATAAAGAAAAAGGAAAGAGGAAAAATCAAACCAAAGTTGAAGACATCATTATTTTTCTTCTTCCTCCTTCTCCATTCTTCGTCTTGCGGTGATTGATATTGATGATCTTGCTTGTAGCATGGTTGCGCCGGTCCTCCTTGAAATTATTTCGGCGGTGATATGTGAAGGCGACCAACTTGATAGGCAATGTTTGCGGTCCCTTCTTCCATTTGACTTGCATTGGTTTGGATGGGACGCCATGAAAACTTTGTTAGGAACCTTGTATGGTGGAGGATGTGGTGGCGTAGCGGCCCCACTCCCCCATGCTTGCATTGGCACACTTCCTCCATATGGGAATCCCTCCATGTGGTTGTTCATTATCTTGATGTGCAGCCTCTACTTCGTCTTGGGCTGCGGAGAATGATCCCTCTCCCACAATTTTTCCTTTATTTGCGGGGTTTCACACATGTCTTAAATGTCTTCATGTAGTTCCATGATCCTTCATGTGAGAGCCCAAAAATATCCGCGCCATTGGATGTTGTCTTATGTGTGTAGTCCATCGTGGTCTTCTTGAAACATATCCTTGCGTCGAATGCCGCCAACTCGTGTCTTCATTTGCCAATGCTCCAGGGCACATGTCTTAAATGTCTTCATGTAGTTCCATGATCCTTCATGCGAGAGCCCGAAAATATCCGCGCCATTGGATGTTGTCTTATGTGTGTAGTCCATCGTGGTCTTCTTGAAACATCTCCTTGCGTCGAATGCCGCCAACTCGTGTCTTCATTTGCCAATGCTCCAGGGGTCTTTGTTTTGTTCCAAGCCTCTGAATTTCTTCATGAGTGGTCTAATGGAAGCATTCCCTAAGCTCCTCTTCGTTGTTGTCGTCCTCACCTTCGCCATCTTGTTCTCATCATATTGCAGCTGCCTCTTCCTTGGATTTCCCCCTATATACATAAACAGAACATACACCAAAATATGATTCTATTGAAAAATTTATAAAATTACATTTCCAATGGGTACTCATCCATCTTGATCAGAGTCCAAATGAGGGAGTTATGGCTGTTTCACTTCAGCTTTGCTTGCTGTCCAGAAATTTTCAGGACGTGCAATCATCGGTGATTCGGCCATATCCGCTTGTAGGAACCTCCAATTGATTTGATTCTTGACTCATTGGAAGCGTGACTTCGTGGGGCTTCTAAATATCCAAAGATATCCTGTTGTTCTTCCCATGAGGCTGTGCAAAACTTGATGCGAACAGACTTCGAAGATGTTGAAGAGCTTGATCTTGTGATTTCGGGGGTATTGTGATTGCTTCCAATACCTATTGCTTGAACAAACAAATCTCCACAAAACATTAGTCTTAAAATTTTAATTGACACGTTGACTTACCTTGTTCTTAATCTTCTTTGCCGGTACAAGAAATCCTTCCTCTAACCAATTTTGTCTTCATTCAATCTCAACCTCATGTTGGGAAGAGGAACATTAATCTTTGTCAACTTGTACCTTCTCCTCTCATCTCCATCAATAAATTTTCCTTGCTTCATGTACTCGATCCCAAAGAAATCTTGACAAGGAGAAATTTTGGGTTCCTTGTTATCTTCTCCCGAAATCATTCCCAAAATTCCTTCTAACATATTTTCTTGGACATCACCTTGCTCCGGGGCATCCTTCTTGCAACTGAGTAGTTCTCCAATATATCCATAAGGAACTAGTTGATATTTATCTTCAAGGCGGAATGAGAGGCATGACACCCCTTCATTAATCACCGGTGCTAATATATAAGAATTCCCAAGGCAAGCTCCTTGTGAGTAGTCACACCAACTCCATTAAGGAATTGCACCCATCCAAGGTTGCTCAAGATTTGATATCCGAGTAGAATCCTACACTTGGAGGGCATCATTGAAGTCAACATTTGGCAAGCCTCCTCTCAAGATGAACAGGCCTCTCCTCCTCCTCTTCTGTCTTCATGATGAAACCATTGGAATGCCTCGGAGTGTATGGTGGTGGAGTGGATGAACGAGTTGAGTGTCGTGGTGGAATGAGTGGCTCCTCCGTGTGTCCTTGCGGTTTGGTGTACTGCATGGACGAGCTTCGTGTACTCCTTATGCCACCAAGGGGCACCGTGCCACTCCTCGGTGGTGCCATGTTTTCCTCCATGCTTCGGGGAGACTCGGAGACCGAGTGCCTCCTCGAAGAGCTTGATGATGACCTTCGATGATGATGATTGTGTCTTCCTTCCGAGGATGATGTTCATGATCTCTCTCATCATTCCTTGCTGCACAAAGTCACAAACAACTCCCCCGGGGGTTTCTTGCCGGTGGAAATACACACAAAGAAAGAATATGGATGGCGGAGTTTATTATTGCTAGGGTGAAGTGTGAGGTGCACAAGATAGGAGTGATGTTTGCCCAAAGGGTTTACGAATACTTGAACATGCAACCGCCTATCATGGTGAAGCCAATCTATTGAGGTGTGACATGATATGTTGACGTGATCTACAGGAGCAACCCCAAAAGCAAGGTAGCTAACCTTAATCATCAAAGCATCATCAACATGAACAATAGATCGAAAACAAAAGGATCGGCGATTACATGACAAGATCCTACAACCCCATGGAACTCAAATTTTTCCTAGGTTGTTTCCGGAACTTATGGGCTACGAACTCAAGAACACGAATTAATAAATGGATAAAATACTTACCGCGTGACCCATGAGATTCCATCGCCCAAACATTCACAATCACTCTTTTGCTTGTGTGGTTCCACCTCCATTATTTTGCTTTTTGTCACTTCTTTGCTCCCTTGCCTCATGTGCTTCCATTAATTTCCTGCAGAACAAAGCCCTTACTTCCCCCATGCTTGTCCTTTGCATGTGCCCAAAATGCCAAATGATTGATGCTTTCCCAAGATGCATCATGGAGCACTATATGTTAATCAAGCTCAAAAACCTCCCCTTAATCATGTTTAGATGCTAATTACTCCTCTAATTTTGAAAATTAAAAATTAACTTAGCGCTAGCGATGAGTCCAAATATATCATTAGAGGAGATTTTAGGCATCCGAAACAATTGTAAAATTTATTTTGGTTGCACCAGGATCGATTGCTTTCATTAATTGATAGCAAGCTCATCCGACTTGACCGTGGGGGCATAGATTTAGGTTCTAATTTTGGTCAAACATGAGAGAGAGAGAGATTTTAAATAAAAATAAATTCAATGGGGCTTAGAAAAATTCTAATTCTAGAGAAACCGATGGATGTCGAATTGAAAGAAACCAAAAATCAAGGTTCACACAAGTCCGGCCATGCATCAAAGATTAAAGACCATTAAGGAACATACCAAGGCTCTACTCGTGTGTTTTTAACATGAAAAACCAGCGAACCTTAACATCATGGAGAGGATGAAAGGCTTGGATAGAATCTGAATTTTTGGTACGAGTTTCTCGAAAAGAAGCAAATAAATCATGGGATGGCTCATGTCATTGGTTTAAGATCGAGAAATCCAAATAAAATGACTGAGCAAACAAAAGGTTCTCCAAAACTTGTTCAACCACTTAAGAGTTAATAAAATGTTTTGCGTAGCAAATTTAAAGACTCACTTACTTGAAATTCGAAAATCTTCCGGGTTGCCCTCCCGGTAGCTTGACTCTTCAACGGGTTGTCCTCCCGGTAGCTTATTGTTGACTCGACGAACAGGTTGCCTCCCGCAAAGCGCTTCATTTAAAGTCTATAGCTAGACTTCTTCTCTTCTTCACTTCGGATCAACGCTCTTTGTGGGCATTGCAATCTTGGGGACCCCACTTCTACACCATCCTTGGCCTTGGTGTAGGTTTATTCTTCGGCTTAGTCATCTTTTTGGTCTTCACAGGCGGGCGTTGATTCTTGGTCTTGACGGATGCAACAACTTTTGTGTCTCCGCTTCGTTCTCCTTTGGCTCCTCTCTTCCGATGTAACGATGAGGTAGATTGTATTTTATATTGACCATGTTACATACCTTGAATCGTGGTTAACTTGAATGCACTCCTCTCGTCATCACTTGATCTCCCCCTTGCCGACGTCGATTGTTGCTCCGACGGTCTTGAGGAACAACCTCCTATGATGAGTGGAGGATGAGGTTGATCTCCTTTTAATCTTGGAGGTGGAGTTTCTCTTGGAGATTCCGACGATGTCTGGCCTCCGCTTTTAGATCTTCGTGTTGCACATCATCTTTTCCTGCAAAATTTTTCTAGACCATCCACAAAATATATGTTTTTTTGTTGGAGATGTAGCCGTCCACCTCCCATTAGGGTTAGCCAAATATATACAAAAACTAAAAGAAAACTAGGGTTTAGCAAAACCCTAGATTAGATTGATTTTTTTATTGAGGATGATCAAAATTAAGAGACGCAAAAGAAAAATCAAGAGAAAAACAGAAAATATTCACAAACGCAATACTAGATTGAATCTTGATTACTTGTTCCCAGGCAACGACGCCAGAAAAAGGGGCTTGTTGACATTTGATTATTGTTGCAAAGTTCGTTTGGACTTGCAAGCAGACAAATCCTCCGTCGTAGTCAAGGGACCCTTCTTCCCTTGAGTGGTGAACCCAAGGTATCGAATCCGTGGAACAATGTGTAACGCAAGATTCAATCTAATAAGCGGAAAACACTTTGATCTTGAGAAGTGTTTTTGCATCTAATCTATGGAAGAACCATGAAAACACATCTAATCTACTAAACATCGGAGGTAGCAAGAGAAATAGAAGGGAGGTAAAACCAATCTAGAGATTGGATCGGGTCTTTTGTTGAAGTTCCAAAACCAAGAAGAATAAAGCAAACGAATCTCATTAAAAGCCTCTTTAAATCGTGGCTTCCGTTCCAACCCTTAAAGGCACCTACCGTACACGTGAACAATATCCTATCACGATGTCCCTCTTATTGTGTAGGTGAACCTAAGAGCACGTTCACGAGGAACGCGTTGAAAACGCTCGGTAGGTCAGGTATGCACCTCTAGCCACCATGGCTACAAGAATATCCTATGCAATCTATCCGGAATAGATTGGAGAATAAGAAAACCCAAGCGAAGACAAAGTAGAAGAGAAAGCACTTGATTGCTAGAAATCGGATCCAATCTTGCAAATTCAACATGAAGTATAGTACATGGACAAGATCACCACCGGGATCCTACCTTGATCTTGATCCTAGCTTCTAGAACTCCGACGCGGTCTTCCATGCAAGGTTCCCACGTCGGCTAGGGAAACCCTAGTCAACCATCTTGACCCTCTCCTCTCCGGAAGGGTGTCCCTCTCTTCTCTGCTCCTCGACGGCGGATGACGAATTTCTTCCTGCGTGGCTCGAGGCACGGGGGCTATAAATAGCCCGAAGATCACCTAGGTCAAAGGAGGCCCCGAACCGGGCCCGAAGTGGGCTGGGCCGGCCAGCCTGGGCCGGCCGGCCTGGGCCCAATTTGGCCCAGTTCGGCCCCGGCTTCCTCCGTGTTGCTTCTCGCGTCTTCCTGACTTTTTGCCGAGTTGCATGTGGGTCCTTGACGTCATTTTCCTCGCGGTTTAGTCAAGGGTGCTTGGCGTATGAATTCCTGCATCTTCCGTCTAGGTCCTCAGCACTTCTCGGCTTCACGCTTTAGTCCTTGGTTCATTTGGAGTCATGTTCATTTTGTATCTTGACTTGTCTCAGGGTCTGTGATCACCTTGTAAAACCCTTGATGAACTTTACCCGGAAGTCCTCATTTAAGCTCTTGATTCCTGTGTAAACAATAAACTCCAAAAATCACATGCGAGTGCGAACTTGACATATAATGAGGGTTAGGATCGTTAGTGTGAATAACAAATTAACACCAACATAGAAGGTAAACATGTGGCTAGGTTGACGGAAATCGACCGCCAACACCTGGCCAAGGCGGCTGCCAATTACATGGCGCGGGTGGCCGACGACGTGGTCTCCAAATTAAAACACGAGGGGGTCTGCACCACAACAACCAGCATGAGCTCGCACACAGTTGCAGCGCTACTCAATGTGGACAGAGACCAGCCAGAACTCATCGACGACGAGCGGCGGCGAAACGGACCGGTGTCTGCAGTTTTGGACCAAAATCCAACGTCTACGGTGAAGGAGGAGATGGGGAAAATGGGGTTGTACCATCCATGTCTCATCGGGATTCCGTTTTGGTGGTTGGTCACGGAAGAGATGACCGGGACAGTGGAGCTACCAGCTGTACCCGAGCTCCAGGGCCGGCGGCACGCCCGCGGCGGCTGGGTGAAGCTCGCCCCTGTGCGCGTGCCCGCAACGGCCTGGCAGAGCTCTCGGGCCGGAGCTCTCCCGTGCGTGCGCTCGTGCGGCCGGCGGGAGCTCTCCCGTGTGCGTGCGCCCGTGCGGCCAGCGGAGAGCAGTGGATCGTCGTTGGCGTGGGGCTTGGCCGGTGCACTGGAGCAGAGGAGCGTGAAGGGGTGGATGAAGGGGAAGGAGATGTTTGGTGGGGCTTGCAGGGGTAAAATGGTCATTTCACATGTCCATTTGACACCGTTAGGGAGAAAAATGGACGGAATGGCACACATGACTTGAAAGTTCAAGTCAGGGGCATGTGGGTGCGAAGTAACTTTCCAGGGGTACACAGGTCTATGCCAACTTTTTTAATAGCATATAGGTAAAAAGTCTCTAAAAATTAAGGGAAGCCAACCCACAACATAAAGACACATGAGGGTGCTGCACAACCAGATCAAGGATGGTGTCATGCGCAGTATCTCTACTTGATGATGCACTTATAATGTTAACTGTAGTACCATGTTTGGTCAAATGGTCATGCTCTGTGCACATGCAAACTCTATATCATTGACTATATAATCAAGGCTTACAACTTATCACTGTTTGTGTGCCATTGGGTATGAGGACATCCTTCCCTTTTATCTTTTTTTCCCCGAAATCCCTTTTGGAGCATCTTTGGATGGATTGTTTGAACAATTCATTTCATCAAGAAACCAGGGAAAATTGTTGTGTTTTGAACTCCTTTTAAATAATGAATGCAATTTTAAGTCCTCACTCAACTTTATATACGAAAAGGAAAGTCTGATAGGGAGAGACACAGTTCGTTTATCTGCCGTGTTCTGTTCATCTAGTCTAGTAGCATTGTGGTTGGGACAGACCTTGAGACCCTGAAATGATGGATCTCATTTGACAGCTATATATTGGTCATGTGAAGTTGTTGGTACATCAAATCCTTGCTTATTTTTCTTGGATCTTATTTATACAGGCATCCTCTTTAAACTATACTATGCTGTTGACAATAACAATTAAGTTTGATTAATTTCGTAGATGACACATGTCAGCTCAATGTTTTGAGATGCCAAAACATGTCCCACAAGCATAGATAGATCAGTCTAACCAAAATGTCAGCGAAAAGGTCGGAAGCCTTAACTATATCCCAGTCAATCCTCTAGGATCGATTAGGATGCCCTAAACATGAACGAAGGAAGCTACACAACAAGATCAGCCATATATTTGATATATGTGCAAAGGATGGTGTCATGTGCCACAACCCCACTTGCTGATGTAGTTGTCATGACAATTGTAGCATGTTTGGTAAAATAATAGCCATTTTGCACCATCAACATAGTGTACTGAATTGTGAAATAGCATCTAGCCTAGCGATAAGAGCACTTGAGTAGCACCCAGCAGGTCCCGTTCGATTCACCGTGGAAGAAAATTAAATGGATCTCGAATAAAAAATATATAAAGAAATAGGTTGGAACTTTCCTGCTGACTTTGGTAAGAAAACATAGTGTACCAAATTTGTTAAGGGTCTGCTTGGGAGTGCTCTGTTCTCAGTTTATCAGCTTCGCTCCAACTTTGTCCAGCCAAACACCTCTGGCTCTTAAAACTCTACTCCAACAAAAAGGTGGAGTTTTGGGCCAACTTTACATTTTTTCTGGAGCACCTCAGGGGGTACTCCCAAAATCCACGTTTCAACGTCCTCGCAGAGTTGTAGAAATATTACCCACTAATGCCACTGGTTATGTAAAAAATAGTTTGTTGTTTCTTTTCTATCAGCTTCTTCCCGTCGTGCCTCCTTCCCCGCCGTGCTCCACACCTCCACCCCGTCGCGCCCCTCTTCACTCCGAGCCCGCACCACTGACCGCACCTCCTTCCCTGCGCAGCTCGCACCACCGGTCACGCTGCTTTCCTTGCGCAGCTCGCGCCGCTGGCTGCACCTCCCTCCCTGCTCGACAGCTCCATCCACGAGTCCTTCCTGTCCGGCGGCGGCGGGGCTGTGGCCTCCCTGCCCGGCGGAGGTGGCGCGCGGCCACCCAGCTCGACATAGGTGGGACCGGCGGCCTCCTAGCCCGGTGGTGCTCCATCCTGGAGGCCTCCCTGCCCGGCGGTGGCGGGGCCATGGCCTCTTCTTCCTGTGTGCCAAAATCCGATTCACGACGACAGAGCACCTTTGGGTGCAACTACGACCGCCGGGAGCTCCGCGAGGTTGAGCCGCAACTCCACCACCTGTCCTTGCCGCCCAAACCGCACCGGTGCACCGCAGCCATCGCTTAACCTCCGACCTGCCGGTCGTGCGACACCACCTGATCTGGCCCACCTTCGCCCGTTTCCGCAGTCGGTGAGAAACTCCGAGACCCCCTCGCTCGCCTCCTCCGTTTCCCCAACTCGCCTAGGCCTCACTACAAGAAAATCGTTGACTAGTGATGCAACCACATTTTAGCGTCATTAATTTATGACGTTCATGGATGATCTCGTCATTAAATTTTACTTCCGAGCAAATTTCGTGACAAAAAAACTTTCGTCATAAGAGTTGGTACTGTAACCGAGTATTCCCTGTTCCAAGCTAGTTTTGTGACGCCATAAGCTCCGCAACATCGTTATAAACCAACTTTGGTCCCACATGTAAGTATTATTTTAAAAATAGAGTGTTCCAAGTCGTCATAAAATTCGGAAGGGTCCCATATGTAAGTAATCTTTCGAAAATAGAGTGTTCCAACTCGTCATAAAATTTTGCAGGGTCCCACATGTAAGCATTTGTTTAAGAATAGAGTGTTCCAACTTGTCATAAAATTTAATAGGGTCCCACGAGTCAGTCTGATAAAAAAGGGAGGAAAATTAAAAGGATACAATGTCAATAGCTGGGGTCGAACTCGGGACCTTTGATTCTGAAGGGGAAGGCAGCACTACCACTGAGACATGATACAGTTTGTGTCATTTGAGCCAAGAAGATTCTTTATATTTGTTTATTTGTGTTTATATTATTTCGTATGCCCCATGTAAGTTAAAGCAGATAAATATGACGGTAAAACAAGGAGAAAATGTGCTCCTCCCGTGGGTCGAACCTATTACCACTCGAAGGGAAATTTTTTACATTGACTAGGTCCCATCTGTAAATTTCAGGTGAGTCTTTAATATAAATCGGTAATTCGAAGGCGAAACGCTTCACTGCCTTCGCAAAGACTCTCGACTTTTGCTACACAGATCAACAATTCGAAGGTGAGACTTTTAGCACGAATGGCAGATCCTAGAGGCGACGGGAAGATGGTTGCGCCGCAACATCCAAGCAATGAGAGGATGAAACAGCACGACGAGGTTAGTCCTCTGGTTTGAGCCGCTATATGTTCTCCTATCTTCCTAGGTTTGGGGATATCGAGATTTAGGGATCTGGAGGATTGATGATCATATATATTAGATTCAGATTTCATCGTACCCTTAGATTTGCACTTCGATTGGTGTTAGAAGTTGATAGGCTATAGACAATTCATATGTGTTAGATTCGGTTAGTTTTCAATTTACATCATCTTTTGATAGGTTCTTTTATTTTAGTAGCTTCTGGATGTTCTTCATGCCACTCGTTTTATGGATTTTTCTGGAGGTGCACAGTTGATAGGATTGATAGGTCCTTATATTTTCAATTTTCATCGTTTTATGGATTAATCGATTGAAGAGACTATCTCTGAGCTATAGACTATGAAGGGACATCTGGATTCTGCCATGATTCTTATCCTTTGCACAACTCATAGGTGTTAGATTCAGTTAGTTTCCAATTTGCATCGTTTGATGGATTTATAGGTTCTTGTATTTTACTAGATTCTCCAGGAGCTTCAAGCCAATGCCGCTGAGCTAAAAGCACTACAAGAGGTTGTACTATACAAGGGCCTATATAAGCAAATGTTACAACAGTTGTTACAGCAGGAGAAAGCCGCGCTGGAAAAATATAATGAGTTACAGAAGGATCATACTGACCTGTTAAAAGTGGCTTGCAAATTGATGGAAGAGAATATATCCCTGTTGAAAAAAGAGAACATGAACCTCAAAGCTGCAGGAGGCCAGAAATGAGCTGGAGAAGTTCCAGCAATCGTTATGATTATAAATGGGTAGCCTCAGTGGCAAGACTAATTAGATGTTTGTGAACATTGTGTCAATCATGTATTCTGCAAGTGTCATTTTCGTATTCTGAACATTGTGTCGATCATGTATTCTGAACATTGTGCCTTATGCTTGTATTTTGGTGTTGGCTACTCTTGAGCTCATCAGTGCGCAGGCGGCCTCTACTTCAAGATGAGCTGGGAAGAATGGTTACTCTTGAGCTCTTACGATGTTTGCTACTCGTAGGATAGCAAAAACTTGTTGTTGCTGCTGCTACTACTACTACTGCTACTGCTACTGCTACTACTACAGCTACTGCTACAGCTACTGCTACTGCTACTGCTACTACTACTACTGCTGCTGCTGTTTTTTCATTGTAAGATGTTGGGTTTTCTCATTGCGTAGCAGTGAGAGTTTAATCCTGTCCGACTGAATACTACAGAACAGACTTTATGGATGAGAAATTTATGGACGAGGAAGCTACGGTCTGTTGATATTTTGTAGGGAGGACCTTCCTGCGTAACAAATGCGTAACTGCTTGTTTCCAAGTGTCGCCTATTCCAGTGTGTAAAAAAGTAAGGTCCCACAAGGTCACAATTTAGTGTGACAAAAAGGAGTAAAATAAAAAAAGAAACAACGTTAACAAAAAAGGTCGAACCCATGACCTTTATTCTGAAGGGGTAGGCAGCACTACCACTGAGACATGATGCAATTTGTGTTATTTGAGCCAAACATATATCTTATATTAGTTTTTTCTACCATTGCCGATCTGTTGATGTTTGCTACTTGGTGGTGTCAACTTTGTTGTTATGAGTTGAGAAACTTGTTGCTACCTGATCATCTTGTTGTGATGAGCCAAGAAACTTGTTGGTACCTGATCATCTTATGATGTTTGATACTCGGTGGTGTGAACTTTGTGGTGATGAGTTCCTATGAGATGCCATCTTATTATGTCGATTTTTAATCTATTTCAAATTGATTTGAGCACCTAATCACCATTCCAAATTCATAAGCATTGTGTAACTGCGGAACTAGGCAAAAAAGAAGGTAGAGGGAGAACAACAGATATATCGTAATAATATAGTGATACAAGAGGGAAGTTAGGAATGAGGAAGGTCTGATCTTTTGATGTTTTGCAGGGAGGACCTTCGGGAGTAACAATTGTGTAACTACTTGTTTCCAAGTGCCGCCTATTCCATGTGGCCAGCCGCCTCACAGTAACTGGACACGTCAGCCCCAACAATAGCATAAAGTGGTTCTGGTAAGTTGGCAGGAGAAAAGCCCGCACTGCAGCCAAAAAAAAGTTTTCCCGCAGACAAGTGTATATATATCATTTCTCTCGATGACACGGCGTACACTACTGCAACTCTGCAAGAGACTCGCCAGCACCACGCTCTTGTTCCTTGTGGCAAAGGCTAGAGCTAGCGTCAGTGCGTAGATCTGCTCTTGCTCGTGGCGGGAATGGCGAATCGTAGCGGCCCTAGCAGCGAACGGAGGAGCAGGCGGTCAGGTCAGTCCTCTGTTTTACCATGCTACTTTGACCAATCATTCTAGGTTAATGGACTATATTCATGTATTTTAAAGGTGTTTGGAGTAGACTCCGATATCCCTAGATCACCGACGCCTGGTCCTCGTGAAGTTATCGTTCTAGATCCTAATGAAAACGAGTGCAAGGACGATTTTCCTGTCCATTTGAGGTATGACTGGACATGCACTAACCCTGGGTGTCGGTATGTATGCTGCTGCGAGCTAAATGATAACTTGTTTCACTTCTAACAAATTTTGCTTCTGTGTTTAATGTTAGTGTGGTCAATCGCTAATTATATGAACGAAATCGGTGACTACAAATTGATGGCATGAAGTGCATGTCGTTTAGGTAGATAGATCCAGAAGGGGAAATTAGGACTATAAAAGTTCTAGAGAAACTAATGGAAATGAAGGTAAAAGTAGAAGAGGAAGCAAGGTCGTGGAAAGAAGCATGTACAGCTGCTAAGGAGGAGGCCAATGTCAAAGCAGATGAGCTGAAGACGATGGTGCGATACTACAGGGAGGTAACCCATAACCTGTTTGAGACAAGAAAGAAAATGAGAAACGATGCTCTGTTGTCTCCTACAGAAAAGGGTGAAGCCAACAGGTACTTAAAAGCTGAAAGCGAGGCAAGGATGTGGAAGGAAGAATGTGCAAAGGCTAATAGGGAGAATCAAAAGACTGTCTCTGAGCTGCAGACGGTGAAGAAGCACCTAGATTCTACCATGATTGTGGTGAAGAAGGTGAAGGAATTGCTACGACAGGCCTCATATAAGAGGTCACTCAAGGACAACAATGAGGCATAATGTGATTCGTGGTGTTATTGCTAGGTAGACGGTTCAAATTTGTATCATGCTTGTATTTTGGTGTTTGCTAACGGATCATCTTATGATGTCTGTTGCTTATTATATGTGGTGTGAACTTTGTGGTGATGAGTAGCTATGATGGAAAATTTGATTGTGGTAGCAACTTGTTCCATCATATTTACCATTTAAAACTAATGCACTGCATAATTGAGGAAGACTAATAGTATAGGTATTTCTATGATATATATAGAAATGTGTTACAGATGGTTACATAATCAAAGATCCACATTATGCATATCTAGGCAACAGCCATGTTCCTCGCAACCAAATCCTCTAAAAGTCCCTAACGAATGAATGCAGAGTTAATTCGACCATCTCAGCTTCTTTCTCCTCTAAAACATTAATGAACAATCGGTCTTGACCTTCGAGTAGAGAAGAGTTGCTCATGCCAATAACCCATGACAACTGAAGTCAAACAAGTGCATATTTTTCACTCCTCAAAAATTGAGACGTGCACTTAATTTGGGACGAATAAGTGCACATTTTGACTCTTCAAAAAATGAGATACGGAGTACAGTATGCGATTATTTTGGGATGGAGGGAGTACAACGTTTCTTCCGATCCATTAACATTCTGCCAAACGGACTTTCCCCCTTTCTCAGGAAATATTTCCCACATTATAGAAAAAGTAATCTTTTCGGGGGACGTCTTGTCAATAATGGCTGAATTGGTTCCTCTCATAAATATCCCACTCTTGCAACCAACAACAAACCCCTTTCTCGCACAGCTCCCTCTCCCTACTCTTGCAACCAACAACAAACTCCATTCTCGCACATCACCCTCTTCCTCTCCCCATGGAGCCATTGTCTCCTAGAGGTGCGGCGCAAGCCACATCCTCCTCTTCTTCTGATGAAAGGGAGGATCCCCAGTTGTCTGATGAAGAGGAGGTAGAGCAGAGCCCAATTCGAGTGCTGGTGGACACATCCTCTGATGATTCAGAGTTTGTGGAACTAATGGAAATCCAAGATGGGGTGCCTCTGAAACATCGCACCCCTCGCAGGTCAGCAAGAGGTGCTAGGGGTCAGGGGCGCGGAAGCACTGCCACTAGCCGGCGAACTATCTTCTCCAAGCACCATCATCCTATCTCATCCCATCGGTCGGCGGTAGTCAATCTCTACCATCCTCGTCGAGCAGAGGCCATCATCCACCATGCTCGACCGACCGCCATGGAGCGGCACCATCATCCCCAGAAGGCGCTAATGGAGGGACGACCTCATATGCGGTCGATGCCCGGGGTGGTCCACAACCATCTTCCATGGGCGGCGGCAACAGAATGACTACCTCGTCCGTGAGCAGCTGCAACAAGGTGCCGGGTGCACCATCGACCAAGAAGTAGCGCCACAATTAGTGGCAACTGCTACTGGTAGATGGATTAGAAGAAGTAGAGCAGCAGCTCTGTTTTATCATTTCTTTTACTACTGTTTTATTAAGATGTTGGGTTTTATCATTGCATACTACTAAATTGTAAGATGTTGGGTTTTGCTTATAAAATGTTGTGTACCAGTGACACTTTAATCCGGTCTGACTGAATACTGCACAACGGACTTTCGCATGTTGTTCATGCAGTCTCATTGCCTAGAACGACTACTGTTCCACTTTGTTTTATCTTTTCTTTTACTACTATTTTTTCATTTGCTACTTGGTGGTGTGAACTTTGTTGTGATGAGTTGAGAAATTTGTAGCAACCTGATCATCTTATGATGTTTGCTACAAAACAAACTTTCGCCTTGTGTTCATCCGTTATTTAAGAAATCAAGGGAACATACTTTCTGTTTTCACTGAATTTATATCGAGGGAGTAGACACACATCACCATTTTTATTAGAAACAACACAATCCAAATACAAACGACATTACGAGACAAATGCATGCATACACATTGATTACAGATGAGGATGAATTGATCCACTATCGGTGGAAGTACAACGACATACTCTTTACGACATACTACTAGCAATCTACCATCACAGCTCATACTACTACCATTACGACATACTACTACCATCACAACATACTACTACCATCACGGCCTCATGGCAATCCTGTCACTGCACGAAGTGCAACAAAACATGTATCCTGGAGCAGATACTCCTCCAAAGCGTGATGCCTTGCCCTTGTATCCCATAGCCAGGCAGGCAAAATGGCGATGTTATGTGTGTGTAACAGCAGGTCACGAATGGTCCATTGCCATGACCCCTCAGGCAAAAATGGGCACACCCACATTCCTTCGTGAAAAATACGGGTTGGACCGGCCTGCTGAAGCCAAAGCAACACAGACCATTTCAGGTCTTGCGATTCATCTTGTTCAATGACTGTTGACGTAGAAAACAGAATAAAGTCCTCCGCGACAGCACGTAACGGATCCCCGGGATGTAACAAGGCGTGCCAGCCGACCTGACCTGTTGATCAACACAGAAGAGGATAAGAAGTTAAATACGGGGTTAATCAGCTAGAGAACCGATAGATGTCTTCCACGTGGGCACAGCGCAATAGCCCGACCGACCGATGCGAGATCGAACGAGATCGTCCAGCCGATAGGCAGCCGAAGTGCAAGTATGTTCAGAACGGCTAGGGTCAGCCGATCTGGTGACGTCAGCAGCGAGGCGGGTCCAGATCGGCTGTGAGACCGGTACGTCTGATGACGCAGCGAGAGTTTAGCCGATACAATCGAGCCTCGAGCAGGATAAGTTGGTGATAAAATCTAAATAAACAAGAAAAGAGTTATAGATCTAGCTGATATCGATAAGTTGTGAATAAATCTAGATGAAACCACAGCGATACGCCCGGAGGTTAAAGCCGAGATGTTACTCGGTAAAGCGGTACTCACAAGCCTGCCGGAGGTCGATCAATGCAGCCCAGCGAACTCGAATAACGACAGGTTAAACAAGAAAACAAGAAGAAAGAAACTTTTTGGCGAAGTTACCGACTTGAAAGGTAAATTGCTTGATAAGTAAAGGTTTGTGTTTGTTGGTGTGTATAATTTTTCCCGACCGCGCAGGGTCGCTACTTATACCCTAGAACACTACGAACTCCTAGTCGATTATGACAAAGCTTACTTAACTAACAGAAACTATAACTGCTTAAAAAAATGACTCATGCAAGAGTCGGACTTGCTAACTATCTTCGACCTATTGTCAAACGAGGTTGACCCGCCTGAGCCTTCCTTTTCCTTCCTTGGCGTAGTTTTTCCTTTGCCGCCTTTCTCCCTTCTTATCAGTCGATCCCCTCCTTTGACGATCGGCTAGTCTTTGTTGACTTGTCCTTAAATTGGCCGATTTCGTGTTGGCTGGTCGCTCCTCCTCCTTTTCTTCAGTTGGCTTTGTAGCTCTTCTGGTTCCTCTTTGCCTCTTGTCAACATGTGTCAAAAAACGATGTCAACACATGCCCCCCAGTTTCGGAGTAAATATCCTATTGCTATGAAATTCTCTCGATTTCGATTTCTTTCTTCGAGTCGAACGTAATCAACGGACAAATCTCCTAACAATTTCGAGATTTTTGGGGCCATAAATATCAGGCTCCGTGGCTTACTTCTCTGCATGCGTTGCCTTCCTTTTGTCTTTATAGCTTCTGAGTCGATTAGATTCTGTAATTTGATCTTCTGTCAAAATCGATGGCTTCTGCATCAGGCTCTGTCGTTGATGGCTGTCGAATAAATCCAGGTAACCTTTCCATTGATCCTTCATTAGAGATATCAAATCACCACCCGTGATCTGAAGTGGTCGGCTGATCGATTATTTTCCTTCCCAAGATCATTCATGGTTTGTTCATAAGGCTTTAAGGATTGCTGACATCTCAGGCGTTACGGTTCCTAAAGCTCCTGAGAAGAGAAAGGTAATTGCTAGGAAGATCTTGATCAAGGATTCGAAGAAACTCAAAGTGTCTGCCGATACTTCCGCTGGTGATGTATTTGTTGACACTGGATCTGCGGCTGGTATATCAGTTGATGCAATCACGGTAATCATCCTATCTGGACTTTTTCCTCCTTTCTTTTGATGTATTCTCTTATTCCCTTACTCTTCTTTATTTGTAGTCTTCTGGTCTGTTGAGTAAATTTATCCAAGAGAAAGCAAGAGCTTCGTCGGCACAAGTCGTTGCACCAAAGTCAAATGAAGGGCAAACCGAAGAAGATCTAACTTCGGCCAATTCTCCTGGAAAGGAACCCCAAACACAGAAATCTATACCAGCTGAGGAACTTCAAGGTCAATCTGCTGCTGAACACGAACTTCCAAGATCGACCATCCTTCCTGATGTAGAAGTTAGAGATGCTGAAGTAGCCGATGATCTTCAGGGATGGCGAGTTGATGTTGACACAGAATCAACTGTTTATTTTAACACTGAAAGCCAAAAAGATCCTGCTGACATCATCTTGATTGAAGATGATGAACCAACTACATCAAGATCTAACCCAATTGTAAGCATCTCCCTTTCTTTGTTAATCTAGCTAGATTCTCTTTTGATAATAACTATTTCGACCTGCCTTTTATTTTTGTAGTTTCAAGATACTCCCTCCATCGGCAGCTCTTCTCATGTATTTTTTGATAATGTTCAAACATGCCTCCGAGATATGTTACTTCTCCTTGATCAAAACATCAGTCAGTTGGTTCAAGAGGCAAAACTAGTCAGACAAATTTATAAGCAAATCAGAGGGCAGTTTCCGGCTGAAGTAAAAGATAGGCTCCATCCAGTTTCTTTCATAAAGAGTCATCACCTTCGCGTCGAACATGCACAACATCGTCTGGAGGAAAGGTCTCATCAGGAGCAGTTGGTTCAAAATTGAGAAGCCCTTGATTCTCAGATGGCCGATTTGGATGACAAGATCCAAGTTTTGTTTCATTCCCACCCTGAGATTGTTGCCACTGTTGACCGGATGAAGAGCAGACGTGTGGATCTTCTTGCAGAATTAAAGCAGCTTGAAGAAGATCTATCTCTATAGGAGAAAAGACTAGCAAATCTCCCAACCATGATTGATAGTATAGAGCACAAGAAAGATGTCGTTGCCAAGAGATCCCAAGCCCTCAGCCGTGAGGAACGACCGATCTCCGGTTCAGCCGATGCCGATCATCAAGAAATAGAAGAAGTTGACCAGCTCCATCTCGATGCCATCAAAGCCATTCATTCTTTGGGCATAGTTTAAATGCCTTTGCATGTATAACTTTGGAACTTAGTTTTTTGTAGATGATCCCTTAATGTTAGCCAACTTCCAATGCTCTTCTTTTATTGCCTTGTCCTTCTCTTTTGACCGAATGCTTGATCGGCCTATAAATAAGCCATCGCCATCTCTTTTCTTGTACCTCTGACGTGATGTCTTCTTCTTCCTCTTCTGTGAATCAGGTTTGTTCCTACCTTTGTGTTGACGGTCGATTTCCGTCAATCAAGAGCACTTGTTACACTTTGGTTTGAGCTTTGACTTATAACTAACCCGCCACTAGGCGTGCTAATGATGTAACAAGTTCACACTTGCATGTGGTTTTTGGAGTATGTTGTTTACGCAGGATTTAAGCACCTAAATGAGGACTTCCAGGAAGAGTTCATCGAGCACTTTATGAGAAAATCATGAAGCCCGACACAAGTCAAGACACGAAGTAAACATGACTCCAAATGACCCGAGGACCGAAGTATGAAGCTGTGAAACTCCGAGGACCTAAACAGAAGATACGGGAGTTCGCATGCCAAGTACCCTTATCCAAACCGCTGGGAAAACGACGTCAAGGACCCACATGAAGTTCGGCAAATATTCATGAAGAGACGAGAAGTGTCGGGGAGCGAACCGGGGTCGAACCGGGCCGAAAAAGGCCTAGGCCGGTCGGCCCAGGCCGGCCGGCCCACCCCTTTTCTATGCCGGTTCATGTCCCCCTTTGACCTAGATGCTCTTCAGTCTATTTATATCACCTGCCTCCGACGGCCGCCACATCCATTCACGAGAACTTGGCGAAACCTAGAAGTGAGCACCGAAGGGAGACGACGGCAGCGGAGTCCTCAAAGTTGTGTACGGGATGGCCTAGGCCAACCCTAGCCGCCATGGCCGCCCTGCGTGGTTGTGCCATGGCGGAGTTCTTGAGCTACGTATTCATCAGCTTAGGTATGATCTCAGTGGTGATGGTGTAATACATACTTTCATGTGAGCAATGTTGACGGCTGTTAAGTGCTGCTTTCACACCGTCAATACCTACATAACATAATGGTAAAAGGATCATCAACACTAGAATAGGGCTTAATACTGATGATTTCAACAAGTGTTGGTGTTTCTAGCTTTTGTTGCAGGATGCACCGAAATACGTGCCAAATGGCACAATTGAGAGCAAGTAGTCCAATGGCTAATAAAGGACGTCATCATAAACAACCTCAAATGCCTAATTGGACTGCACCATTGCGACAGGCTCGTCGAGATGATCGAAATGGACATATTATATGCCTACATCGGAGTTCGTATGAAGGAGATACACAAAGGACAAAGTTGCTGACGCAGTGCTAACGTCATCCCGGGCCCGCGCTACACCGCCATGCATGCAGGAGGCACCGGATAGGAGTGGGTGAAGGATGATTTGGCGGCTTGCGGCAGAAGGAGGCCGAGCGGTGCACGTGTCGCGCGGAGGAGCGCGGGAAGGCGGTGCCTGGTTTGCCGCGGTCCGCTCGGCCTGGTTCACCTGATTCGCTCGGTTCAGGGGTCTTTAGGAGCGGTTTTCACCCTGGGACACATCGGATGCTCCGGTTCTTCACGATTCTTCATGGTTCTCGCCCGTTTTCGCCTGCCATGTGTCACACTGCTATTTGCTGCGCCCAGAAATCTGCACAAGAGGGAGGAAAGAGCAAGCCACCCCGTCCTCTATAAATAGGAGGGGAGGGGCTCCCATTTGAGACACATCCAACCTCTCCTCTCCTCTCATTCCCCATGTAGGGTGTGTGTGTGTGTGTGAGTGCTAGGTAGAGAGGGAAGTGAAGGTGATGATGAATGAGTTCTTCTTTGTTCTTCATTTAGACCAAAGTAAGTATTGCGACATATCTCTTTTAGACTAAAGTGTGTTCTTGCATGATTGATATGTTCTTGTGTTCTTCATGTGTTCTTGAACTAGAGGTTTGTGTTCTTCATGAACACAACCCTTTGATCTAGTTGAATACCTATGTAAGTGCATTTATCTGTTTGTCTGTGGATCACTCCTTTGATCTAGTTGAGGCTCATAAATATGTCAGTAGTTGTTCTTCCTAACCTATCCTGATCTGATAAGGTACGATCTAGTACACACTTGCTTACATTCGTGGTTCCATATTTATATGGATTGCTATAGTGCTGTAGACGGGCAAGGCAGACGTCGCAGTGCTATAGTAGTTATCGGGAGTGTAGACGTGGTGTCTATACTCCAGTTATCCTGCGAAGACCACGTGCGTTCGCGTAACGATAGAGGTAGACCGCAGTGGTGATAGCCTATTGGACCCTTTGCAACCCTACGCGCCTGTGTATCGAGTTGGGCCCCGTTGCCAGGACATTGGCCTCTCCCTAAAAAGTTAGGATGCCCTGGCGCCCCGTGGTGAGTTCCATACCGTGAAGCGATACGACCTTGATCAATACATTTAGGAAGCCCTTCACCTTCTCCCCTACCATAGCTGAGCTTGGTGTCCTTGGACCATCCATACTAGAGTAGAAGATAGTGCACATCGTTCCTTGGTTTCGATACCCTTGGAATACTCTCCTTCCTTGGGGAAGTGCTACAGCGGTATTTCCGTGCACTTGCAGTATACCCGGTTGCTCTTATACGTTCCCTCTAGGTGTACAACTAGTGGTGACGTTAAGAAACGCCAACAAGCATTTCTGGCGCCGCTGCCGGGGAATGGTTACTGTATCTATCTTCGAACCTAGTGGTCCTCGTATTTATCTTTTTTCATTTTTCTTCTACCTTTACCCCCGTTACCCTTCAAGATATCCTTTTTTGTTTTCTTTACTTCTACCTCTACCCCCGTTATCCATGGAAGGTTATCCTTGTAAACACCTTCCACCTTCGAGGAGTGAACCCTCAGAGCCATCCTTGTCAGAACCCGTTCTTTCATCTGGCTGTCGGATTCGCCCCTCTCTCATGAAGCTAATTCAGGATTTTTCCTTCTCGGGGTCAATTCATGAGAACCCCTTCGATCATGTGAGAGACTACGAGTGTTTGGTTGAAACTCCGAGTAAAATCAGAGAATCACCGGATGCTCGGAAAAGGGAATTTTTCCCGCTATCTGTTGACGGTTCGAAACCGTGTTCAACTTCACCGCAAGTACACGGAGTGACTTGGTGCCTTTTTCACCAAGGGAGGGGACCCCCAAGGTTCTTGTTATTCCACGGAGCAAGGGGATTGCTAGCGTTCGATCTAAAGCTAATCTAGTTGATTAACTAGAGATTAATCTAAGAGCAAACTAATCTTAAAACAAAGAGGTGTGTGAGGTGAACAAAAAGGGAAAATAAAATATGACTCCAAGGCCCTAATGATGTCCTTGTTGTCGGATTGCACATGGTTGGAATATCGAAGATTCGTTCTCAACAACATCACATCCTTCCTTTGCACTTCTCTTGATCTTCACTTGACTTGTTATCTCTTCTTATACCTTTCTTGCTTTGCCTTTGAATTCCTCTTTTTCCTCTTTCTTCTTTATTCCTTTTTCTTTTTTTTTCTTTCTTTTTTTTTCTTTTTCTCACTTTTTCTTCTCTTTATACCCTTTTTTCTCTTTGCTCGACATCTTTATCTCTTCTCCGAAGCTTTACGCTCGCCTCCATGGCGTGGAAATACAATCTTAAATTTTGCCAAAATCCTTGCTAGAGACGGAACGAATCTTCGGGCATAGGTTGTGTTCAAGGAATAAGATGAATAAAAAGATATTATGGGTTGGGTATGGAATCCGGCGATACACGGGACTTTCGATGTGAAAGTCTCGTTACCGAATATATGATGAGGCTTGCAATAAAAGATATAAAGCAAGGTCATGATCATTGCTCGAAATTAGAACTTCCAAGAGAGAAAAGCCCTAACCCAATTCATCATGCTAACAACACTTATAGTGGAACGAATATACAAAGGCTTTGTAAAGGATAAGCTCGCTGTCAACTTGGAAGGCTTTATTGAAAGGGGTTTTTCATGTAATTTTCAGAAATAAAAACCTCCAACTTTGTAATAATTGTAGCATAGCTAAACAAGGTTCTAGCTCAAAGTAAAGTATGGATGCTCTCACGGGCAAGAACCCACTAAGACCACAGAAACTTTCGTGCTCATTGCTCATGATCAAATATAAAGATAAAAGATAGATAAACGAGTAAGCAAGAAAAATAAAACACAAGACTCTTTTTTTTATTTTTTATTGACTCAACGCTAACATTAACACACCATCGAGCTAAAACAAGAAAAACTTCAAACCAAACCAAACCAACCAAACTACTAGGGCAAAAAGTTTTTGGAACTAGCACTAGTTCCTCCCCCACGCTTAGACCATACGACGTCCTTGTCGTAGTTTTTACAAAAAGAACAAGAGGGGGGACAACCGCTAAACTTGAATATAAACCCTTGTAGAAGGTTTGGCCTAGAAAAAATTCAAAAAATACGCTAAAAAGAAATAAAAACTAAAATATATACATGTGACGTACCTTGTTTTTCATCCTAGGTTCGACGCTCAGGTTCATCCTCCATTGTGAAAATGTCAACGTAGTGTAGGGGCAGGACGTCGGGTTCAATATAGACCTTGAGCCGCTCACCATTCACCACGTATTGGTCACCTTTTGCATCCATGATAGTAACCGCTCCTGGCGCCCCGTGGTGAGTTCCATACCGTGAAATGATACGACCTTGATCGATACATTTAGGAAGCCCTTCACCTTCTCCCCTACCATAGCTGAGCTTGGTGTCCTTGGACAATCCATATTAGAGTAGAAGATAGTGCACATCGTTCCTTGGATTCGATACCCTTGGAATATTCTCCTTCCTTGGGAAGTGCTACAGCGGTATTTCCGTGCGCTTGCGGTATACCCGGTTGCTCTTATACGTTCCCTCTAGGTGTACAACTAGTGGTGACATTAAAAACACCAACAAGCAATGATAATCTTATCATCCGATCTATTAAGCGATTCCATGTCTCCGTCTTTACTTTCTACCATTCATGAATATGTTTGATCCTTAGTCTAATTCTAGATTAGACTACATAGCATGCTATATGTAATCATGGTGATTAGATCTACTATGTCGATCCTTCATGGTTGGTAGACACGTTCTCTTGGGCGTGCCCTTAGACTCCCCGTATCATTCAGGGTGCACCGTGACAGGGTGATTACGCCCGAAAGTGCGGATGTCTTTGGGAGGTAAGCCAGAGGTAGGAGTTTAAGGATGCTTTAGATGAGATGCTTGTTTGTTTGCTCGTTTAGCTAGAACTACAACTAGAAGACAATAGGCCAAGTTACCCCTTCGGTGGAGCTTTACCCTAGCTGTTGTTCATGGACGTGATCAACCTTGTGCCATAACTCATATCTATCAAGGTTTATCCTTTGTATGCAATCAACGCTTAATGTTAGGTTAGTTTGGCTATACAAGGTAGAGAACCTTAGCGGTTTGCTTCTGATCCTTGAATTGACAAACCTTGGGGACCCTCCTTGGTGAAAAAGGCACCAAGTCACCCGTACGCTTGCGGTGAACTTCAACACGGTTTTGAACTGTCAACAAGCCCTTTTTCTGGCGTTGTTGCCGGGGATCGGCAACTCGAACCCTAGGGTGATCTACCTTTCTATTTGACTAGCCCTAATTTTTATTATTGCACATACGCTTGTTTTCTTGTTTGTGTCCTTGAAAGCATGTGAAAAGCTAGACACAAGACGTTCGAGGAGTTCTCTACACCCGCATTCCAACAAACATGAAGATTCGCTCTTTAGTGGTAGGTGCTAACTTTTGTTAGTGGCCCATCATCCGCTATCGAGCCCACTATTGACGGCTGTTATCCGCTCATTTTATACCCGTCAACATATACCATTTGGCATGAGCAATGATCATCAACACTAGAATAGGGCTTAAACTAATCATTTCCACAAGTGTTGGTGATTATGCAAATACAGGTGATTAGCACTCGAAAGAGGAGTAAAAGCACAAGTCTTTGATCCAAGTACTTCAAGCTCAGCCAATGAGGGGATGCCACCTAGGATTCCCCTGGATCAGTGACGTCATCAATCCAAGAGAGGCAAGCTCGACGAATCACGCATCACCACGTGGACATCACATGGATTCAAGGGCCCACTTATCCCCCAAAACCGTGAGGAAACTTGGAATCCACAGAGGAGTGACTTCGGGGCCCACCAGTCAGCCACCAGGAGAAAGCACGAGGTGCCACGTGGCCCGGGGGCTTCGGCCGAACCTAGGATCGGCCGAACCGACCTTGGTTCGACTGATCCTGGCCCTCCACGTGGCAGCCCCTGATTGGTCCCCTGTTGCGATTCCGGGCGTTTTGGGGCACTTTGAGCCTCCGAGCAAGCCACCCCCTCCTCTATAAGTAGAAGGGGAGGGGCTCCCATTTGAGACACACACTTATCCTCCTCCTCTTCATTTTGGTCTTCGAGCCTCTCTCTTTAGGAGAGGAGAGCTCTTTGTATAGGATTAGTGCTAGGAAGTGAGGTGGGAGGCTTGGGGCCATGTCATGTTCATGACATCTTCCTCAAGAACGATCCTCAGCGGTGCCTTTGTTCTTCATCTAGACTAAAGTGAGTATTTCGACATTTTCTATTTAGACTAAAGTCGTATGCATGCATAGTTGCTTTGTTCTTGTGTTCTTCGTTTGTTCTTGATTTAGAGGCTTGTGTTCTTCGAACACAACCCTTTCAATCTAGTAGACTTAGATCATAAGTTTGCATCTAGTTTGCCAGCTTGTCTATTAGAGTAAAGTTGATGCTCCTGCATATCTCTAGTTGGATCAAAATGCATTCGTGATCTTGCATAAGTGATAGAGTATACCTTGAGCTAGTGCCAGTATCTCCCTCGCAGATTCGTAGTTCCGTATTTGTACGGAGTTCTATAGTCGGGCTATCGGGACGTCAGACGGTGTTCGGCTATAGTACTAGTCAGTGGTGTAGACGTGGTGTCTGGACCATAGGTTATCCTACGAATACCAAGTACATTTGCGTAACGATAGAGGTAGGCCGCAGTGGTGACAGTGTTGGCGGTCGATTTCCGTCAACCAACAACACTTGTTATGTTATAGTTTGGATTTCATTTTGGAACTAACCCACCACTAGGTATACTAATGATATAACAAGTTCATCGTTGGATGTGTGTTTTGGAGTATAATGTTTATGCAGGAATTCATGCACTACATGAGAAGAAATACATTCGGTTCAGAGGACGATTTACATAATGATCAAGAGGCTCCGACCTTGCGTGAACTTGACTCCAAAGGTGGCAAGGACCAATGTGCTTCAATGAAGAATCTCCGAGGACCAAGATGAAAATACCGAAAGATCATGCGTGAATACCCCTTAACTTGGTCGCGGAGATAACGACGTCCAAAGCCCATATCCGAAGCAGGAAAACCCCAAAGTGCAAGAAACGACACGTGGCAAAAGACGGAGGCGAACCGGGCCGGGATTGGGCCAGGCCGGCCGGCCCAGGCCGGCCAGCACACCCCCTTTTCACCTCGGTTCGCCGCCACCTTTCTTCGGTGATAAATTCATGGAACCCTAATTGTTTGGAGGGGAGAGCCATTCGCAAAAGACGACCAGAGAAGCCTCGGGAGATCAAACACAAGGAAGAGGGTTGATCGAGAGGGTGAAGATTCAAGAGGATCATCACCTAGGTCAATAGAGGCCACCACGAGGAAGGAGGACGCCGAGGCCTTGCAACGAAGCCGCCGGAGTTGAAGGACACCGAGAGTGAGACTCCATCGGAGGCATCCACCATGTTCAACGGTGCCATGCCTAGCGTCTTGATGGGGTAAAGTAATCGTTTGTCCATGGAGTTGTAATGGATCTTGACATGTAGTCACCCACTCTCTTGTTTGGATCTTTATCTATCATACCTTCATGTTGATGATGATTAATGTTTAAGGTTAGCTACCATTGCCATCAAGCTTGCTCCCGTAAATCACGTCAACATACCATGTTCATTAGGGTTAGAGACGATTACCTTCGCGTAGTGACATGTACGAGGGAAGGGAAATGCTTAGCTCTTTGTTCACATCCTTAGATAGATTGGATCGGGGTTTTACCATGTTTTGGGTGATTGCATCTCAAGTACCTAGACTCCATGGGCATACGTCTTTCATACTCGTGAACCACCTTTCTCTTTCTCTTTAACATAATCTAGGGTTAGTTTGTCTTTACTTTATAGATTAATCTTTATATCATAAAGTCCTTAATCAACTAAGTTAGTGTTAGGTTAAACACAAGTAATTCCCTTGCTCCGTGGATTGACAAGAACCTAGGGGGTCCCCTCCCTTGGTGAAAAAGGCACCAAGTCACTTCGTGTACTTGCGGTGAAGTTGAACGGGGTTTTGAACCGTCAACAAGCCCCTTTTTCTGGCGCTGTTGCCGGGGAGCAAGCCAGTTTACTTCATTTAATCTCTCATTGATTTTGTTGATTACTAACATCTAACCTTTGTGTTCAAGAAGCACACTCTTTTTGTTTTTTATTTTTGATTGTCTAGATGGCGTTCGTTGGAAATCCTTTGGAGGAACCGGAAAAATAGCTAAGAGACTATGCTAGCCCTCGATGTGAGGACATCAAGGTACAAGAGTCAGATTAGATTCTCGAAGCGACAAGGTATGGAATTAGAGTTCAAATCATCAAGATGGCAGCAACTAATCCGTTCCGAGGGGTGGAGACGGACAATCCATATAGACATATCCAGCGCTTCACGACATTGTGCAATACAGTGCGACAAGAGGGAGTTCCCGACACTTGGTTTAAATGGAATCTTTTTCCCTACTCACTTGCTGATGAAGCAACAAAGTGGTATTCATTTGTGTCCTTTGAAGCCGAGGGAAATTAGGATCAATTGGTAAAGAAATTTTGTGCCAAGTTCTTCCCTATAACCAAGATTCAACATATCAGGATGCAAGTGATGACTTTCAAGCAAGGAAAAGAAGAGGGGATAGATCAAGCGTGGAATCGATTCAACGAACTAGTTGAACAAGGACCAAGACTCGGATTCCCAGGTGACGTACTATTGCATACATTCTTTTTTTCCCTAACCTCTAGTTGCATGGAATACGTTCAAGTGTTCATGGAGAAAACACTCACGGAAGCTGCCAAACTTCTACAAAAAATAAGCAAAGCGGTAGCCATGCGAAGAGATTGGGAAATACGACTTTCGGGAAAGCCGGAATGCGACACAAGTGTGGCACCCCTTGCTGCAATTTTCAGAAATATGGCTCCGGAAGAGAAGAAAGAGGAACCAATCCCTGAAAAGGTTGAAGAAGCCAAACATGAGGAAACTAGAACTATCCTGGAGAGTGATCACGCCGAGACAAGCAAAGCAAATGAAAGAACTATGTCAAGCGCGAAGCCACTAAGGGAGTTTGAGCAAATGGATTGGATCCTACTTGATTTTGGAGAAATCTTTGACAAGAGGAGACCGTTCTCTAATCAAAAGGGGATGGCAAAAGCTTTGGAGATGGACTTCCCGCCGGAAAGACAAGTGGAACATTCATACAACATAGAGACAACCGGGGAGGTCCTTCAAAAACTCTTTGGCGAAGAAGAAGTTGATCCGGACCATGTGGCCGAAGCTAAAAGAATCATGAGAATCAAGCCCGAGGCGTCACCATTCACCCGCCTCGCTGAAATTTTTTCCATAGGATCCGATGAAGAAGAGAAGACATCACCGCGTATAGATTGCAAGGTCAACAACATTAATTGCAAGGCGTTATGCGACATTGGAGCACAAGTAAGTGTCTTGTCTTCTAAGATTTTTGATGAAATTCATGACCACACCATTGACCTAGTTCCAACCTCTACTAAATTAATTATGGGAGATGGTAGAATTGTTAAACCTCTAGGAATTGCTCGTGACCTAGAAGTTTTAATTTCTAAAAAATGCATTCCAACCGATTTCTTCATTGTTGATGTCTACTATGATAAGAATGATCATGTAATTCTTGGTAGACCTTTTCTTAAGTTGGTTAATGCCGTTTTAGATGCCAGAAAAGGAAAAGTAACTATTAATCTTGATGGAAATAATCACACATACAATTTTCTTCCCGCTTCTAGAATTGCCTCACCCCTACCTCTTGATGACGAAGAGGTAGGGAGCCTTCGTTTTGTTGAAACTTTCAGGGATCCGCTACAAAGAGCTATGGAGAATCAATCTAACAATGAATTGGATGAAGAGCTAGCAGAAGCAACCAAAGGACTAGAACCGCAAGACGGAAGCTTAGAGGAGGATAAATTTGAAGACCTTGGAGAAATTGTACATGAGGAACCACAAGCACCGGAGGTGGATCTTAAGCCATTACCCAAAGGATTGAAATATGAATTTTTGGGCCCGGACAAGACTTATCCCGTGATTGTGAGTGATGAATTGAGTCCCGAGGAGAATGATATGTTGCTGAATTTATTGAAGAAGCACAAGAAAGTGATGGGATATTCGATTAATGATCTTAAAGGACTCAGCCCAGCATTTTGCACTCACCGCATACCTATGGAGGATCAATGCAAGCCTGTAGTGGACCATCAAAGGAGGTTAACCCAAGCCATGCGAGAGGTGGTGAAGAAGGAGGTTATCAAGTTGTTGGACGCCAGAATCATCTACCCGGTACCGCATAGCGAATGGGTGAGCCCTGTACATTACGTGCCTAAGAAAGGAGGTTTGACCGTGGTGAAAAATGAGAAGAATGAATTGATACCGCAAAGAACCATGACCGGATGGAGGATGTGTATTGACTATCAAAAATTGAATAAAGCAACAAAGAAAGATCACTTCCCCCTACCGTTCATCAACGAGATGCTTGAGAGGTTAGCAAATCATGCATATTTTTGCTTTCTTGATGGGTACTCGGGGTTCATGCAAATACCTATTCACCCGGATGATCAACACAAGACAACATTTACTTGCCCTAATGGAACATTTGCATATAGAAGAATGCCTTTCGGTTTATGCAATGCTCCAGCCTCTTTTCAACGATGTATGATGGCAGTATTTTCGGAGTTCATCGAGGAAATTGTTGAGGTATTTATGGATGATTTCTCCGTTTATGGTAAATCTTTCACGGATTGCTTGGCAAACTTGGATAAAGTTCTCACAAAATGTTCGGAGGTTGATTTGGTGCTAAATTGGGAGAAGTGTCACTTCATGGTGAGACAAGGTATAGTGTTGGGACACGTGATATCCGAGAGAGGGATTGAGGTGGACAAGGCTAAAGTTGAAACGATTGAAAAGCTTTCGCCGCCAACGGATATCATATCTTTGAGGAGTTTCTTAGGCCATGCAGGATTCTATAGAAGATTCATCAAGGATTTCTCAAAAATTACCAAGCCATTGACCAATCTTCTCCAAAAAGATGTGCCATTCAATTTCAATGAGAAGTGCTTGGCGGAATTCCGGACATTAAAGAGAGCTCTTGTAACTGCACCCGTCATTCAACCGCCCGATTGGGATCAACCTTTTCAGATAATGTGCGACGCTAGTGACTATGCCGTTGGAGCGGTGTTGGGAGAACGAAAAGAAGGCAAGGTACATGCTATTTACTATGCTAGCAAAACCCTCAATGGAGCTCAATTGAATTATGCGACAACGGAGAAGGAATTGCTCGCCGTAGTGTTTGCCTTTGAAAAATTGAGATCATATATTGTGAATTCTAAGGTGATTGTCTACACTGATCATGCGGCGATCAAGTATCTCTTGTCTAAAAAAGATGCAAAGCCAAGGTTGATTCGATGGATCCTTCTCTTGCAAGAATTTGATGTGGAGATTCGGGACAAAAAGGGGTCGGAAAATGTTGTGGCCGACCATTTATCAAGGATGAATCGTGAGGATGATAAAGAACCTATTGAAGATAAGATGAGAGATGATCACCTCTATCACATCCTTGACAAAGATACTTGGATGATCAACATTATTCGAGCCATACGAAAAATGCCACTTGATCATTTGGATAGGAACGCTCAAAGGAGAGTGATCGCTGAGAGCCGAAAATATTATTGGGATGCACCTTACCTCTTTAGACTTGGAGCGGATGGAGTCTTACGAAGGTGTAGACCAAGAGATGAAAGAGGCGAAATATTGAGAAAGTGTCACTCAGGCGAATATGGAGGACACTATGGACATTTTAGGACTCAAGCAAAGGTATGGGCTAGTGGATTTTATTGGCCAGAGATGCATGAAGATTCAAAGAGGTATGTTGCTTTTTGTCCGGAATGTCAAAGAACGGGGAATATAAATCAAAGAAATGCTATGCCCTTGAATTATAACTTGCAAATTGATCTATTCGACGTATGGGGAATTGACTTCATAAGGCCCTTCACAAGTTCAAATGGATATGAGCATATTTTGGTTATGGTTGATTATGTATCCAAATGGGTGGAGGCTATCCCTTGTCGAAGAGCTTCAACTGAAGAATCCATATCCATGATCAAAAATATTATATTCCCACGCTATGGAGTCCTGCGGGTATTGATAAGTGATGGAGGAACACACTTCATGGGAAATAGCTTCAGAAAATGCTTGTCCAAGTTGGGGATCGAGCATAGAGTGGCCACGGCTTACCACCCACAAACCAATGGTCAAGCGGAAACTTCAAATAGGCAGCTCAAGAGCATTCTTAACAAGACCTTTGAAAAGGGAGGTAAAGATTGGTCAAAGAAATTAGATGGAGCATTGTGGGCGTATCGGACAGCATACAAGACACCCATAGGTATGACACCATATCAATTTGTCTATGGTAAATCGTGTCACTTACCTTTGGAGTTAGAACATAAAGCATATTGGGCAATCAAAAAGATGAATCTTGACTTTGATGCCGCGGGACTCAAACGGAAAATTCAAATAAGTGAACTAGAAGAGACGAAGCTCAAAGCTTATGAGAGTGCAACCATCTACAAGGAAAGAATGAAGAGGTGGTATGATAAAAGGCTTCGAGCAAAGGAATTCAAAGAAGGTGACAAGGTTCTCCTCTATAATTCAAGGTTCAAAATATTCGGGAAAGGAAAATTGAAGAGCAAATGGGATGGACCGTACATCGTCCGCTCGGTCTCGCCAAATGGAGCGGTCACAATCATGGACGTGAAAGGAGATCAATATGTGGTTAATGGTCAACGGTTAAAGGTTTTTCTTGAAAAAGACATCGTGCCCATCGATTCCATTGATATATATCACATGGAGGCCGAGCCCGAGCGTCAAGCCTAAGACGTAAAACGAGGTAAATTTTCTGCAAATATGTTTTTGTTTTTGTTTTCATATTTATTTCGAGTCCTTTTCTTATTTTAGCTGGACCCTACCACCACCTAGGCTAGTATTCACGAAACACCGAGGGCCGCAAAAGTTGGGCCGTGGGGGCCCAAAGGGGGGGTAGGCCGGCCGTCCCATGCCGATCAGCCCACCACCCCCTCTCCTCCGTTTCGGCTCGTTTTTCTCTGGGACACGGTTCGGTGCATTTCCTTTTCCTGTCTTCCCTTTTTGGGGGCGACAAAAATAGGTAAGGGAGGGTTTCGGCCGAATCTTTCCAGGGATATTTAAGGATGCCTGGGGAGCTCGAGGTTTGCATCTCAATTGCAATCTCCAACCTCCAAGAAAGCACACAAGCACCCATGGCATCCTCGAGCAGCACCAAAGGCAAGGAGGAGGTGAAGGCAACCATGGAAGATGAAGCACGCCTCCTCTCTCCAACTCCGGCGAATGAGGAGCTTCGCCGGTGCGCTGTGGTGCCAGAGCCCAAGAAGAAGGTGAAGAGAACCGCGAGGATTCAATGTGGAGGGCGTGTTCCAAGAGGGCACATGGCTAGCCCAAATCCCTGGGTTGAGGAGAAGAAGGAGAAGCCCGCTTCTCCCGTTCGCCGCTCGAAGAGGCTCCTTGGGAAGAAGAGGAAGGATTACAAGGAGAAGACCCCCAAACCGGCGGATTTCTACAGAGATAGTGATTACTCTGATGATCGAAGCCCTGGCTCGTGGGGAGCCGGTGGTAGTTTTGACAATGACCCCTATTTTTGAGAGGAGGAGCCCAAGGAGGAGCCGGAGGAGCATCCGAAAGAGCAAGGCGAAGGAGGCAACCCAGGCGGCGGTAATGATCCAGACGGTGGAGACGATGGAGATGATGATCCGGAGGAAGAGCACAATGTGTGTTGCGCGGCTTGCCGCAACGCCATTGCGGAGCTCTTCTCATCCCTTGATGAGTGTTTCCACACCATCAACACCATGCAACAACGAATTGAGGATTGGGAGCGCATGGCGGAAGATGACTTCAAGTACCTCAATCGCAACATAAGAAAGCTCTTCAGGATGAATACAAATTTCAAGAAGGAGTGGTGCAACTCATGCGGAAAGTACCACTAGGTGTTGTAGTTAGATAGTTCTCTCCCTTTGTGCCTTTTGTAAGGTTACGACGAGGACGTCGTAAGATCTAAGCGTGGGGGGGGGAGCTAGCTACCTACCTTTTAAATTTTGCTTATAGTGGTGTGAGAGTCTAGTCTTTCATTTTTAAGTCAAGTGTGAGAGTGTGTGTCTTTGTTTTATCTTTTGAGCTTGAAAGAGTCCTAAATTAGTGTTGAGTCAAAGAAAAAAGAAATAAAAAGTGTCTTACGCAAAGTCTCATGTTTCGTTTCTTGTTATTCTTTTACTTTATCTTTCTTATTTGAGCATGAGCTCGTTGAATAATTGTTTACCGTGGTGCTTACTAGAAACTTACCCTTGTAAAGCACCCATACTCAAACTAAGATCTAGGACTTTGCTTTGTCTACTCTTTTAGTAATGCTAACTTTGGAGGTTTTATTTCTGAAAATTAAGAAAAACACCTTGCTATGAAGGTTAGCAAGTTCTTTCTCCAAGTTGAGAGGTGATATCTATCCTTTACAAAGCCTTTACATACATATATATGCTCCACCATAAGTGTTGTTTAGCATGATGAGTTAAGTTAGGATTTTACTCTCTTGGGAGGTCTAATTTCAAGCAATGATCATGTCCTTGATGTATACCTTTTATTGCTAGCCTCTTCATGTATTCGATAACGGGAATTTCACATTGAATGCCCCGTACATCGCCGGATTACTTACCCAAACCTATATACATCTTTTTATCATCCTACTCCTTCAACACAACCCATATTCAAAGATTCGTTCAATCTCTAGGCATGGCTTTATTTAAAATTCAGATTGTGATCATGTTCGAAAGTTAGGCGAAAAGCTTCAGAGAAGAAGGTAAAGAGGTGAAAAGAAAAAAAAAGTGTATGTGTGTATTACGCACACAAGAAAGAAGAAAAGAAAAAAAAGAGGAAAGAGGAAAAAGAAAAAAAAGAGAGAGGAAAGAAGAAAAAGAAAAAAAGGGGGAAAGAAAATCCAAGGCAAGGCAAGAAAGGTGTAGTAAGGGATGACAAGTCAAGTGAAGAACAAATGAAGTGTAAGGAAGGATGCCACGATGTTAGGAACAAATCTTATTCTATACCATGTGCAATCCGACATCGAGGACATCACTAGTGCCTTGAAGTCATTATTCTTTTTCCCTTTGCACATGTCCTCCATTCTAAATCTTCTCATCCTTGACACCCCTACATTATGGTTTAATTCTCATGATCATTGGCTTGGAAGGTGAACAACCACTAGAGGACTCTCCTAGCTTGATAACACTTGTGCTAACTTCACTAGCCACACCTATAGCTCTACCTTACGTCACATATGAGAGACTTGTGGGAGGTGAGAGTTTATAAAATTATCTAGGATAGCCACTTTAATGAGTGACATGCAAGAACCTGGAGAAGGGCTTTGTCTAATGCTTTGTGCAGGAATTTTATTTTTAAAAGTGCAAAAACCCTCCAAAGGAAGTAAGAAAGCAAGTGTAGATGAAGTTGAAGATCTCTAGTGAAAAGGTGAGAGTTGTGGGGTAAGTCTTGAATTGGTAATTTCTAAACGCCCATGTTTACATTATGATTTTTGTTTCATGTCTCTTATATTAAAGATGAATGATTGACTAACTTGAAAGGAAGGATTTGACGAAGCATGTTTCAAACTCCATGGATGAAAAACTTTTGAGCAACTTGCTCGAGGACGCACAAGATCTAAGTGTGGGGGATATTTCAAACTCCATGGATGAAAAACTTTTGAGCAACTTGCTCGTGGACGCACAAGATCTAAGCGTGGGGGGATGTTGGCGGTCGATTTCCGTCAACCAAGAGCACTTGTTATGTTATAGTTTAGATTTCATTTTGGAACTAACCCGCCACTAGACATACTAATGATATAACAAGTTCATCGTTGGATGTGTATTTTGGAGTATAATGTTTACGCAGGAATTCATGCACTAAATGAGAAGAAATACATTCGGTTCAGAGGACGATTTACATGATGATCAAGAGGCTCCGACCGTGCGTGAACTTGACTCCAAAGGTGTTAAGGACCAATGTGCTTCAATGAAGAATCTCCGAGGACCAAGATGAAAAGACCGGAAGATCATGCGTGAAGACCCCTTAACTTGGTCGCGGAGATAACAACGTCCAAAGCCCATATTCGAAGGAGGAAAAACCCCAAAGTGCAAGAAACGACACGTGGCAAAAGATGGAGGCGAACCAGGTCGGGATTGGGCCAGGCCGGCCGGCCCAGGCCGGCCGGCCCACCCCCTTTTCGCCTCAGTTCGCCGCCTCCTTTCTTCGGTGATAAATTCGCGAAACCCTAATTGTTTGGAGGGGAGAGCCATTCGCGAAAGACGACCAGAAAAGCCTCGGGAGATCAAACACAAGGAAGAGGGTTGATCGAGAGGGTGAAGATTCAAGAGGATCATCACCTAGGTCAACGGAGGCCACCACGAGGAAGGAGGACGCCGAGGCCTTGCCACGGTGCCGCCGGAGTTGAAGGACACCGAGAGACGGACTCCATCGGAGGCATCCACCATGTTCAACGGTGCCATGCCTAGCGTCTTGATGGGGTAAAGTATTCGTTTGTCCACGGAGTTGTAATGGATCTTGAGATGTAGTCACCCACTCTCTTGTTTGGATCTTTATCTATCATACCTTCATGTTGATGATGCTTAATGTTTAAGGTTAGCTACCATTGCCATCGGGGTTGCTCCCGTAGATCACGTCAACATACTGTGTTCATTAGGGTTAGAGACGATTACCTTCGCGTAGTGACATGTACGAGGGAAGGGAAATGCTTAGCTCTTTGTTCACATCCTTAGATAGATTGGATCGGGGTTTTACCATGTTTTGGGTGATTGCATATCAAGTACATAGACTCCATGGGCATACATCTTTCATACTCATGAACCACCTTTCTCTTTCTCTTTAACATAATCTAGGGTTAGTTTGTCTTTACTTTATAGATTAATCTTTGTATCATAAAGTCCTTAATCAACTAAGTTAGTGTTAGGTTAAACGCAAGTATTTCCCTTGCTTCGTGGATTGACAAGAACCTAGGGGGTCCCCTCCCTTGTTGAAAAAGGCACCAAGTCACTCCGTGTACTTGCGGTGAAGTTGAACGTGGTTTTGAACAGTCAACAGATAGCCTGTTGGACCCTTTGGTACCCTCCGCGCCTGTGTACCGAGTAGTGCCCTATTGCCAGAACATATTGCCTAGCCTTCAATAGCTAGGGTGGGTTGGCGCCCAAGGCGAGTGTTATACCTGAGAGACCATGCTAGACTCTGCGCTCGGTAAAGGCAGATCCTTTCTACCTATCCTTAGACCATCAGCTAGGTTCGAGCCAGAACTCTCCCGTCCTTGGATTCGATACCCTGTGGGAATACTCATTCTCCTAGGGAGAAGTGCTACAACGGTGTATCCGTGCGCTTGCGGATTCATTCGCACTCATCAGTGTACCCGGGAGTCTCTTACAAGCTCACACTATTACGGTGCCTAGCGTTGAGGTTAAGAAACGCCAACAAGCATTTCTGGCACCATTGCCGGGGACGGTTGCTGTATCTATCTTCGAGCCTAGTGGTCTTCGTATCTTTTTATCTTTTCTTTTTATTCTACCTTTATCCCAGTTACCATGGAGCAAACTTCTATCCAAAACCTTTCTGCTCCCAAACCTGAGTTGTTAGAGCCTCCGCCATCGGAACATCCAATTACCACATCTAGCTATCAACTCAGTACCGATCTTATCTCTTTGATTAGGGAATCGTATTCCTTTTCCGGGGACTGTCAAAACCCCTATGAGCATTTGCGAGAGTTTGAGAATTTGTGTTCATGTTACACCTTTGCTGGCATGACACACGATACTGTCCGTTGGAAATTGTTTCCTTTTTCCCTCACGGGAAGTGCGAGGCAATGGTACAACGAACACGTAGGCGCTGCTGGTGGCAGATGGACGGAACTTGTCGGTAATTTCTACCGACGGTTTTTTCCACCTGCTCATCTCATCGCCCTGCGAAAGGATGTCCTCGGATTTAAGCAAAATGATAAGGAAACCCTGGGTGCGGCGTGGGAAAGACCCTTACGTTTAGTAAATTCGGGTCCCACGCTGTCGATACCCGACCATGTGCTCTATCAGCATTTTTATGCGGGATTGGACGTCAATTCCGCCGGGCACCTTGACGATGCCTCGGGAGGCTCTTTTCTGGATAAGACTCCAAGTGAGGGAAGGCAGATTCTTGACCTTATAGCAGCTAATGCCTCCTTCACGGCCGAGCCGGAAGACTCTCAAGAGGAATGCGTACCTAAAGAAGAGATCACTCCTGAATCTAAGCCCGAACCTTCATCATCCAAATCCATAAGCCCAGTTCTGGAGACCTCAACACCGGAGGAAGAGGCAACTCAACCTTCGGAGTCCCTTGCGAAGTTTGAGGATGATATAGTTGGCGACTTTGGAAATACCTCAAACTATTGTTGCGAGAGAAAACCACCATCACACCTGTCTCCCCCAGATCCTATGGAAATTGCCTTCCTTAGGGACAACGTTCGGGAGTTAACGGCCATCATGACCCAAGAATGGTTGAGAGAGTCAGAATCAACAGCCGGAACTTTCCAGCTCCTTCCGCCTCGATCGACCCTTCCTTGTGTTATGAATGGAAAGGTAGTGAAAGTTCTCTACAACCCCCTGGTAGGAGTCAACATCATGTCCAGTGCCTGCGCTTTGAGAAACTTCACGGACAAACCTCTGACTCCTACCCAGACGTCTATCAGGACTCCTGAAGGAGAAATCCAAGAAGGAGTAGGGATCTTGAAGGCTATCCCCCTCATGTATAAGGAGGCCGACTTTGCTCTTGATTTCCATACCTATGATGTCCTTAGCTTCGACCTCATGATAGGATTGCCTCTCGAGAAATTTCTTGTAGAGGCCCCTACCCAAGGTAAGCTCAACGTTTGCCTTGGGAGGGAGGTCTTCTCTGTTGAAATTTCAAGAGCGAAAAACGCAAGAACTAATCCTCCTTATGACTCTACACAAATTGAGGAGGTCAAGGCAATCATTCCGGGAGATTCGCCGGAATCCCTCCTCGACAAGTGGGCACCTAAGTTCATAGACGAGATAGAAGAGCCCGATAAGCCTATAGATATATCTGAATCCCAGGCTCCACCTAAGCCCCCTATCGAACTCCAACCTCTGCCCACCAACCTCCGATATGTGTTCCTTCATGGGGACACTGAGTCCCCAGTGATCATTAATGATGATCTTTCTGATGAGGAATCCAGAAGGCTCATCTCCATCCTAGAGAAGTAACGATCTGTGTTCGGATACTCTTTTCAGGATCTTAAGGGGATAAACCTGACTCTCTGCACCCATCGCATCCCCGTAGATACAGACATTCCACTGACGAGGGAGCCTCATAGGAGGCTGAATAATGTGATGAGAGAGGTCGTGAAGAAAGAAGTTCTTAAACGTCTTCACGCTGGGATCATCTATCCAGTCCCCTATAGTGAATGGGTTAGCCCCGTTCAATGCGTACCCAAGAAGGGAGGAATGACGACAACCCCTAATGAGTTCGGCGAGCAGATTGCTCAACGCCTTCCCACGGCGTGGAGGATGTGCATAGATTATAGGAAGCTCAACAAGGCTACAAAGAAGGATCACTTCCCGCTCCCATTCATCAATGAGATGCTTGAGCGGTTGGCGAATCACTCCTTCTTCTGTTTCCTTGACGGGTATTCTGGCTACCATCAAATTCCTATCCACCCTTATGACCAAAACAAGACCACCTTCACCCGCCCTTATGAAACCTATGCTTATTAGAGAATGTCTTTTGGGTTGTGCAATGCACCCGCGTCGTTCCAGAGGTGCATGATGTCTATCTTCTTAGACATGATTGAGCAAATCATGGAGGTTTTTATGGACGACTTCTCCGTCTATGGTAAAACTTTCGATGAGTGTCTCAGGAATTTAGATAAGGTCTTACAAAGGTGTCATGAGAAAGACTTAGTTCTCAACTGGGAGAAATGCCATTTCATGGTTAAAGAGAGCATCATGTTAGGACACCTGGTGTCCGAACGAGGGATAGAAGTGGATCGCGCTAAGATCGAGGTAATAGAAAAGCTTCCCCCTCCTGTTAATGTCAAGGGCATCCGTAGCTTCCTCGGCCATGCTAGGTTCTACCGGCGGTTCATTAAGGACATCTCGCAGGTAGTTAGACCCCTTACCAATCTCTTGGCCAAGGATGCGCCCTTTGAATTCACAAAGGAGTGTATGGAATCCTTTCTCACCCTCAAGAACACGCTCATCTCTGCCCCAGTCATCCAGCCTCCCGACTGGACGCTGCCTTTCGAGATCATGTGTGATGCTAGTGATTACGCTGTAGGGGCCGTTTTAGGCCAAACTAAGGATAAGAAACACCATGCTATGGCCTATGCTAGCAAAACCATGACAGGAGCTCAGCTGAACTATGCTACTACTGAGAAAGAGCTCCTTGCTGTTGTCTTTGCTATAGACAATTTAGATCCTACTTAGTGGGAGCCAAGGTAATAGTTTATACTAATCATGCTGCTCTTAAATACCTGCTCACTAAGAAAGATGCTAAACCCCACCTGATTAGATGGATTCTGCTCCTTCAAGAATTTGATTTAGAAATAAGAGATAAAAAAGGAGTAGAAAATTCTGTTGCGGATCATTTGTCTCATATGCATACCACTAACCTGCAGGAAGCACCCATCAATGACTCTCTACGAGACGACATGTTGCTGAAGGTCACGGATAGCAACCCCTGGTATGCGAATATTGTGAATTATCTGGTTACAGGGTATATACCCCCAGGAGCCGATAGGAAGAAGTTGATCCATGAAGCCAAATGGCACATGTGGGATGATCCGTACCTATATAAAGTCTGCGCTGATGGGCTGCTGAGAATATGTGTACCGAGTAATGAAGGAATGCAGATTATTGAAAAATGCCATGCTGGGCCATACGGTGGCCACTATAGCACTTACCGTACACATGCAAAGATATGGCAAAGTGGGTTCTTCTGGCCGACCATGTATGACAACACGAGGAATTTCATCCGAAGATGCAAGGCTTGCCAGAAGCACAGAGGAATTACTACCAGAGATGCAATGCCCCTACATGATAATCTGCAAGTGGAACTTTTCAACGTATGGGGTATTGATTACATGGGCCCATTCCCAAAGTCTGAGGGAGCTGAATATATCTTAGTGGCAGTCGACTATGTGTCAAAATGGGTGGAAGCTATAGCCTGCAAGTCGGCCGATGCCAAGCAGTCCAAAAAGATGTTCAATGAAGTGATATTCCCTCGCTTCGGCATTCCAAGGATGGTAATTAGTGATGGGGGATCCCACTTCACTGATACAAACTTTAGAAGATTTCTGCAAAGATGTGGGATCCAACACAACATCGCCACTCCATACCATCCCTAGACTAATGGCCAAGTGGAAACCTCCAATAAGCAGATCAAGAATATTCTACAGAAAACAGTACAGGAGGCTGGCAGAGCTTGGAGGAAGCATCTCCCTGATGCCTTATGGGCCTATCGAACAGCTTACAAAACCCCACTGGGAATGTCTCCATATCAATTGGTATATGGGAAAACATGTCACCTACCAGTGGAGGTAGAACATAAAGCTCATTGGGCAATCAAAAGGTTTAATCTGGAATTTCTGAAGTCCGGAAGGAACAGGCAGAAACAATTAGCAGAATTGGAAGAGTGGAGAGAGAAAGCCTATCACAGTGCAAAGATCTATAAAGAAAGAACCAAGAGGTGGGATGATAAGAAAATCAAGAAGAAAGAATTTGCACCAGGTGATAAAGTGCTACTATTCAACTCCTGATTCAAGCTATTTGGAAAAGGGAAACTGCGCAGCAAATGGGAAGGACCATTCACAATAGTAGAGGTAGCCCCTCAAGGAGCTATCACTCTACAAAATGATGAAGGCAACTGTTTCAAGGTGAATGACCATCGGTTGAAAATCTTCCTCGAGCCGGACGACATTGAATATGAAGTGATCAACTTCGTCGAGGACGAGTAAAATGGGCAAGAGCGTGCCCAGACATCAGGTAAGTCCCCCTGTCCCTACTCTCTTTATCTTTTCAATCTTATTTTCATTTCTTAGAACAAGACAGTGTGGGGGAAATCCCCAACCTGCAGAATAAAAGGACCTGAGGTACGCATCTTCCCTATCTCGTTCCCCTGTATCTTTGAGTTTGTTTGAATCTCAAAACCAATCTTTTATATCAAACTCAGGAGATATTTTTCCATGTCATTCATGAATCCCAAGGTTGGCTTGCATATGTTTTATTCCTTGCTTATCATCTTGTTGCTTGTGAACCAATATCATTAGGGAACTCATGCTTATCTAAGTAGTTGGTGTTTCTGATATGGTTTCATGATATCATCTTCTCTCTTTATGTCTGAGTGCTTGGGAAATTTTGAAAATCTGAAAATCCTTTGCAAAGCTCCTCTTTGATATGCCACTGTCCTACTAGAGTGATATGATGTTTTTAGTTGAAAACCTTACAATCATATGCTGCTTGTTATTGCATTGAGCTTTGTCAAATTCTGTGACCCTGGTGAGAATTCTTCTCATTACTTTCATGATCAAGATTCATGTGCACCCCACCTATTTCCCCTTGCTATGCTTCTACGAAGTTAGCATTGTATCATTCGTCCATAAAAGTTCCATGCGTGGTGTGACCTCTCTCTCTCTAAAATATCCTTAAAAAAGAGACATGGGCTATGAAAAAAAATATGTTTAAAGCATGATGAAAAAAAGAAGAAAGGATAGCTCATGTCCAAAAAATAAAAGGAGAATAAGGAGAGGGATGGTCATACAAAAAAGGAGTTCCATAACCTTGATGGTAATAACTAGTGTCCATTCCGGAGCTATTGTCCACCTTACTATCAACCCATAGTTCTCATCATATATTTATGGTAATATCTAGCACCCATTCTGGGCCTAGTATCCATCTTACCATGCTCGCCATAGCCATACTGGTGCACATCTTGATCCGATAGTATGATTTGATTTTCTCTATGGATCCCTTTTTGACTTTGCAATATATGTGATGCAAGTGTGCTTTCTCTTTATCCTACCCTGAGCTCCACATATAGCCATCATTAGAAGTAGGATGAAGAAAGGCAACAATGCCTTGGTGAGAACATATACACAATGAGTGATCTGAGAGAATCAAATGAGGAGCTAAGCAAAGTTTGTTTTGAAAACTCTTGCAAAAACCCCAAGTTACTTAACATGATCAGCAGGAGTGATTTGATTCATGGCCGTTCCATTCCTCAACCACCCGAGATAGCATGATAGACACTTCATAGAGTTCACAAGTGCAAGGTACGGTTCAGAATATCTCTTGTGCTTACTTCATACCTATGGATATCGTGTCTCACTTTGATCTTGTTCTTCCCTTCACTCGGGATGAGAAAAGGTCGAGTGTGGGGGTATTTGTTGACGGTTGTTATCCACTCATTTTATACCCGTCAACATGTACCTTTTGGCATGAGAAATGATCATCAACACTAGAATAGGGCTTAAACTAATCATTTCCACAAGTGTTGGTGATTATGCAAATACAGTTGATTAACACTAGAAAGAGGAGTAAAAGCAAAAGTCTTTGATCCAAGTACTTGAAGCTCAGCCAATGAGGGGATGCCACCTAAGATTCTCCTGGATCAATGACGTCATCAATCCAAGAGAGGCAATCTCGACGAATCACGCATCGCCACGTGGACATCACATGGATTCAAGGGCCCACTTATCCCCCAAAACCGTCGGGAAACTTGGCATGCACGGGGGAGTGACTTCAGGGCCCACCAGTCAACCACCAGGGGAAAGCACGAGGTGCCACGTGGCCCGGGGGCTTCGGCCGAACCCAGGATCGGCCGAACCGACCTTGGTTCGGCTGATCCTGGCCCTCCACGTGGCAGCCCCTGATTGGTCCCCTGTTGCGATTCCGTGCATTTTGGGGCACTTTGAGCCTCCGAGCAAGCCATCGCCTCCTCTATAAATAGGTGGGGAGGGGCTCCCATTTGAGACACACACTTCTCCTCCTCCTCTTCATTTTGGTCTTGGAGCCTCTCTCTTTAAGAGAGGAGAGCTCTTTGTATAGGATTAGTGCTAGGAAGTGAGGTGGGAGGCTTAGGGCCATGTCATGTTCATGACATCTTCCTCAAGAACGATCCTCAGCAGTGCCTTTGTTCTTCATCTAGACTAAAGTGAGTATTTTGACATTTTCTATTTAGACTAAAGTCATATTCATGCATAGTTGCTTTGTTCTTGTGTTCTTCATTTGTTCTTGATTTAGAGGCTTGTGTTCTTCGAACACAACCCTTTCGATCTAGTAGACTTAGGTCATAAGTTTGCATCTAATTTGCCAGCTTGTCTATTAGAGTAAAGTTGATGCTCCTGCATATCTCTAGTTAGATCAAAGTGCATTCGTGATCTTGCTTAAGTGATAGAGTACACCTTGAGCTAGTGCCAGTATCTCCGTCGCGGATTCATAGTTCCGTATTTGTACGGAGTGCTATAGTCGGGCTATCGGGATGTCAGACGGTGTCCGGCTATAGTAGTAGTCAGTGGTGTAGACGTGGTGTCTGGACCATAGGTTATCCTGCGAATACCAAGTACATTCACGTAACGATAGAGGTAGGCCGCAGTGGTGATAGCCTGTTGGACCCTTTGGAACCCTCCGTGCCTGTGTACCGAGTAGGGCCCCGTTGCCAGAACATATTGCCTAGCCTTAAACAGCTAGGGTGGGTTGGCGCCCAAGGTGAGTGTTATACCTTAGAGACCGTGCTAGACTCTGCGCTCGGTCAAGGTAGATCCTTTCTACCTATCCTATCAATTAGTGTTGTGTCCTTAGACCATCAGCTAGGTTCGAGCCAGAACTCTCCCGTCCTTGGATTCGATACCCTGTGGGAATACTCATTCTCCTAGGGAGAAGTGCTACAACGGTGTATCCGTGCGCTTGCGGATTCGTTCGCACTCGTCAGTGTACCCAGGAGTCTCTTACACGCTCATGCTATTACGGTGCCTAGCGTTGAGGTTAAGAAACGCCAACACCCACACCCCACAAAAGTGAAGATAAACAAGGTAAGTCAATGTGTCAATTAAAATTTTAAGACTAATGTTTTGTGGAGATTTGTTTGATCAAGCAATATGTATTGGAAGCAATTGCGATGCCCCCGAGATCACAAGATCAAGCTCTTCAACATCTTCAAAGTTTCTGTTCGCATCAAATTTTGCACAGCCTCATGGGAAGAACAACATGATATCTTTGTATATTTAGAAGCCCCACGAAGTTACGCTTCCAACGAGTCAAGAATCAAGTCGATCGGAGGTTCCTACAAGCGGATATGGCCGAATCACCGATGGTTGCACGTCCTGAAAATTTATGGACAGCAAGCAAAGTTGAAGTGAAACAGCCATAACTCCCTCATATGGACTCCGATTAAGATGAATGAGTACCCATTGGAAAGGTAATTTCATAAACCCTTAAATAGAATTATATTTTAGTATATGTTCAGTTATGTATACAGGGGGAAATCCAAAGAAGAGGCAGCTGCAATACGATGAAAACAAGATGGTGAAGGTGAGGACGACAACAACGAAGCGGAGCTTGGGGAATGCTTCCGCTAGACCACTCATGAAGAAATTCAGAGGCTTGGAAAAAACAAAGACCCCTGGAGCATTGGCAAATTAAGGCACAAGTTGGCGACATCCTACGCAAAAAGATGTTTGAAGAAGACCACGAAAGATTGCACACAAAGGACGACATCCAATGGCGCAGATGTTTTGGGTTCTCACACGAAGGATCATGGAGCTACATTTTCACAACCAAGATGTGTGAGCTCACAAGTTAAAAGGAGTGATCCAACACAAAGCAACCTTGACGACATGTGGCACGAAGGGAGGATTTGAGAGAAAGTCTATGCGGGCCACCTTCGATCATCAAGGATTGTTCGCTTTCAACTCCGGAGGATCACTCACAATGAAAAGCTCGAAGGCTAAGGTACACATTAAACTCTCAAAGTACTTTTGGAGATAATATCTTTATTTTGATATATTCATGTTCATATCCAATAGTATGTTTTGATTCTATGCCTTGCACCTTTAATGATCATGATAGGCTAGAATTTCTTGAGAATGATAGAGAGGCTATGATGTGCTTTAACTTTGTTAATTTACATGCCTAATGAACCTTTGCCTAATGAGAGTTTAGCACTAAGCAAGAAACTTATGCTACCTTTAATCACAACATGCTTTGTTCATCCAATTTAAATTGTGGGTATGGTTGCACATGTTTTCTTTAGAACTTGCAAATCTTGGACTTGCTTTGTACTTGGTAAAGCTAATGACCTTAAAAGAGCATTTGTCGGGAGAAAACCCGAGTTTCACTAACGATGCATGTCATTAAAACTTAATAAAGAGAAGAGAAACCATGCCCTAAAGGAATTGCAAGCTCGTGCATCGCCTCCCCGAATCTCGAGTATGCACGTTGCTGTTTTCATCAATTTTGAGCACCTGATCAGATATGTAGAAGAAGGAAAAAGTTGAAAATTAGAAGCTCCATAAAGTGCCGATTCCAACGCCTCCAAGATCGATGACTTTGAAGACCAGTAGAAGGAGATACGGCAAAAGCATTAGGCGCTGCACAGTCTGAAATCAGATTTGGACAAGTTGCAGCGTTGGAGTAAAACGAGCATAACTCACTCGTTCGGAGTCCGTTAGGGGTCAACAAAGACTTGATGGAAAGATAATTTTATGCGCCACACATCGGAGAAATTGTTTGCTACATGGTATGGTCTGGGCAGAGGGAAATTCATGAAAGAGGAAGCAGTGATGCAGAGCGAAGGAGGAGAAGGTGACGATGATGCAAGGAAACAATCGGTTAAGCCTCTCATCAAGTAAAATGATCGTGTCAAGCATGGAGAGTGGATCAAAACTGCATGGACATCTTCAAAGCTTACATGAAGAACCATGGTTTCGCGACCACGAGGAGGTACGTAAGAAAGTCGAGCTCTGTGACTTTAAATGAAGCGCTTTGCGGGAGGCAACACATTTTCTGTTGTTTATATTTATATATAAATATTATGACCGTCTACATTGTGATCTTACACTGAAATATCAAGTAACATTTTACCATTTCTCTAATAAATACCACAACACCATGTTGTTTGATTTAATTGCTAATGAGAGAGCACTTTGTTCTTGATCTTGGAAAACTTGTAGACCTTTTTGTGTGCCTATTAGTGTTTAGGTTCTTTTTTTGTGTGTGTCTTTTTAGAGAGAGATATGAAGTTGGCACCATCCTTTAACTCTAAACTTGTGGCTAGTTAATTTAGGCTAACTCTTGCATTTGTTTTAGACAACCACCATCATGTCATTTTGTTCACCCATGTCATATTGCATTGAATGTTTTATGTTGATCTAACTTTTTGTCCAAACAACCTAAGCCTTCCTATAACCTTAGGTTTGTTTTTCACAAAAAGACTCTTAGCACACCTTAGATAGAATTTCGAAACTTGACTCCCTCTCTTCAAAATTCCTATTTGAGCCAAAAATATAGGATACCCATAACCTACCCTTAAAACCTTGTTAGTTTGGTTGTTTGATCTTTTCAACCCTTGCTAACATTTGTTTGCACTAACTCTTTGCATTTGCATTATGCATCCATCTCATTGTCAACATTCACTTTATGTTGGCTTGGTCTTTCGTGAAACTTTATGATGAATGCTTTCATGTTTATGATAATGCTTCTTAAGGGCATTTTTCCTTTTTTTGCAATCTTGTGTAAACATGGTGTTTAGACATGATTGGAGACCCCCAGCATTTAGTTTTATATACCTTGCTATCATATTGCTTTGGTTGGTTTATAAACTTTGCAATGCGCCCTACTTATCTTACACCATAAAGAATTGTTAATTTTGGGATAAGCATGGTCTTTTGACCTTGGTTAATAAATCTTTATGGTAATGGAGAAGTTTGGCAACCACTTTGTAAGCATGGAGCTTAGAATTTGGTGTAAACATTGTCTTGTTTTATACCATCCTTTCATTTGCATACACACTTGCACACACGTACACCTTTTAGGTTTTAATTTTTCTTTCACTAGATTAACTATGCCACAAGTTAAGATCTTAGGGGATGTCTTTGGTTTGTAGTATAGAGCGAGTATTCCTGACCGTCACCCCGGGGGTACTTTGTGCTTTAGAATTGTTTTGCAGGCATTGTGAATCACTCCCATAAGTTTGTGATAAAAAGCTGAAATCAAGATCATCAACACCTCCAAAATCTCGAAAGAAGCGCTGCTGTTTTCATCAAGATTAAGCACACATTCAAATGTGTACAAAAGAGGAAAATTAGATATTAAGGAGCTCCATTAAATCTTCTTTCCAACGCATCAAGATTCAACATTTTAGGAGACCCGTGCAAGGAGTTACAATCAAATCTTTGGATGTCACACGTTCTGAAATCAGCCCGGGACAGCTTGCACTCACGGAGTAAAAGGGCATAACTCCTTGGTTCGAAGTCCGATTGGGATGAATGACCACTCATTGGAAAGATAATTTCGAGCACTTTGCAATGGAGCAACAGTTCAGTACATGTTCTGTTCTGGAAGTATAAGAAAAATTCGTGGAAGATGAACCAGCAATGAGGGACAACATGGAATGAGGTGAAGATGGTATAAGAAACGATTGGGACGGAGGCTTGTGACAAAGGGTGGATGTTGGAGGACAATCAAGACAAAGTGAAGAGTATGATGATCCACACATGGTGGTAGGTCTTCAAGATGGTTCATCATCTTCCATGCCTAGCAACATGCTAAGCATGGGGGAGGATTTGGTGGACATGAGAAGACCGCATGGAGTACAAGGATCACGGTTGCCACGGGATGAAAATTTTCTTCTTCCATGTTAAGCACAATGCTCAAGCATGGGGGAGGCTGTGCTACACTTCAAGCATCAAAGGACGGTAACAGTTCCTCAACCCTCTTTTTGTCCTTGTCTTTCTATACGTCTGCACATATGTTTATGCTTTCCACAACCTTAGATGCAACCTTTGTATATCTCTCTATAGAATAACATGGCTACTAGGAGTACAACCTAGGTTTGTTTTGTTTTCAATAATAATCACCGTTACCTTGTGCTCAACATGATGATATCTCGTATGCTCTTGCTTATGGATATATGCTGATCGTTGCCGCTTTGCTTATTCTCGTGCTTGGTTTATATATGATTAAGCTAGTGCTCTCTTTAATATGATCTGAAATTTAAATTAATGCTAGCCTAATCTTTTGTGGAGGTTATGATAACTTAAGTCACATAGTTGTTTTTCATTGCTCTCAATTTTGAATGAATCAAAGATCCTTTTTTATTCTTAAAAGATATGCTAACCTTGTCTTTAATACCACTTGCATTTTGCTCTACCTATCCAAAGCCTTACATTCAATTGAGTGAAAAACCTTAGTTTACAAGATTTATTTTTGGGTGCATTGATTTAAGGCTTGATTTCTCTAGATCGAGACTAAGAAGATGGTCATTCCATTTTTGCGTATCTATCTTTATGCTAGCCTTTTCTATCCGTGCATTGTGAGTTTCCACATCGGGAATTTTGCAAACCTCGTCGGATATCCACCCACAAACCCAAAATATCTTTTTGTGTATACCTCCTTGACCACAACTCAAAACTTTGAGTATGGATGAATATTTCGAGGAAGATTACAAGGAAGGTGCTTCAAGTGAGTAAGGGAGACTTCCAAAAGGATCCCTTGAAGATTTTTCTAGTATCTCTCTCTAAGAAAATATGAGAGCTTCAATTCCCACCTTGGCACATTTATCACCTCTTTTGCCCGAGGACGAGCAAACGTCTAAGCATGGGGGGGGGGGTTGCCAAGGAAGTGCTAGTATAGTCTAGAGTTCAAGGGGAGCAAATAAAAAAAGAGAAAAAGTATGATTAAAAAAATGATGAAAAAAATGATAAAGAAGAAAAAGTATGATGAGAAAATGAAAGAAAGAAGAAAGAATAAATAAATAAATAAATAAAATAAAGCTCCCCGGTTCTCTAGCTATGTTTAGTGCTTTTTGAGTTTTCAAGAGGATTCAAGATCAAGACCCATACTCATCTTTCCAACCATGTGCGATCTGATAATGAGGACTTCGTTTGTGCCTCGGGATCACTCTTTGCCATTTGCACATGTCCACCTATCTAAAAGTGTGTGTTCATCTCTCACCCCCTTGAAAACATTATTTTTCCAATGACCTTTTTGACGAGTCTCGGTAAGTCCATGAGAAGCTTGTCTTGTTTCGATAATATCTCAATTATAATATCTTGGTAGGACTAAACTTTCCCATAGCTCCATATAAAGCCTTCCACCAAATATTTGAGAGAGGAAAGGAGTAGAACAAGTAGGCTTGAGAGACAAGATGAGATGAGAGTTCATGAGCAAGATGCAAGGAGGTTTATTATTGATCTTGGTAAAGCAAAGTTTTCTTCATCCCGCTCTTTATTTTTCAAAATTTCTGAGATTTGTTTAAAATTTGATTAATTACTTGTGGAAAGAACTTAAGTAATATCTACCCTCCATAGAGATGAAAGCTAACTACATTATGGGACTTTAATAAATGTAAACATGGAGAGCATTATGTTTTCTCATGTATGAACAAGTGCAGGGTATGGACATTGAAGGGCAATACTGATATCCATTGAAGGCTTACTCGAGGACAAGCAAGGTTTAAGCATGGGGGTATGTTGACGGTTGATTTCCGTCAATCAAGAGCACTTGTTACACTTTGGATTGAGCTTTGATTTATAACTAACCCACCACTAGACGTGCTAATGATGTAACAAGTTCACACTTGCATGTGGTTTTTGGAGTATGTTATTTACGCAAGATTTAAGCGCCTAAATGAGGACTTCCGGGAAGAGTTCATCGAGCACTTTATGAGAAGATCGTGAAGCCCGACACAAGTCAAGACACGAAGTGAACATGACTCCAAATGACCCGAGGACCCAAGCATGAAGCTGTGAAACTCCGAGGACCTAAACAGAAGATGCGGGAGTTCGCACGCCAAGTACCCTTATCCAAACCACTGGGAAAACGTCGTCAAGGACCCACATGAAGTTCGGCAAATATTCATGAAGACACGAGAAGCGTCGGGGAGTGAACCGGGGCCGAACCAGGCCGAAAAGGTCCCAAGCTAGTCGGCCCAGCCTAGCTGGCCCACCCCTTTTCTGTGCCGGTTCGTGTCCCCCTTTGACCTAGATGCTCTTCGATCTATTTATATCACCTGCCTCCGACGGCCACCACATCCATTCACGAAAACTCGGCGAAACCTAGAAGTGAGCACCAGAGGGAGACGACGGCAGCGGAGTCCTCAAAGTTGTCTAGGGGATGGCCTAGGCCAACCCTAGCCGCCATGGCCGCCCTGCGTGGTTGTGCCATGGCGGAGTTCCGAAGCCACGTATTCATCATCTTAGGTATGATCTCAGTGGTGATGGTGTAATACATACTTTCATGTGAGCAATGATAATCTTGTCATCCGATCTATTAAGTGATTCCATGTCTCCATCTTTACTTTCTACCTTTCATGAATATGTTTGATCCTTAGTCTAATTCTAGATTAGACTACATAGCATGCTTTAAGTAATCATGGTGATTAGATTTAGTATGTCGATCCTTCATGGTTGGTAGACATGTTCTCTTGGGCGTACCCTTAGACTCCCCGTATCATTAAGGGTGCACCGTGACAGGGTGATTACCCCCGAAAGTGCGGATGTCTTTGGGAGGTAAGCTGGAGGTAGGAGTTTAAGGATGCTTTAGATGAGATGCTTGTTTGTTTGCTCATTTAGCTAGAACTACAACTAGAAGACAATAGGCCAAGTTACCCCTTCGGTGGAGCTTTACCCTAGTCGGTGTTCATGGACGTAATCAACCTTGTGCCATAACTCATATCTATCAAGGTTTATCTTTTGTATGCAATCAACGCTTAATGTTAGGTTAGTTTGGCTAGACAAGGTAGAGAACCTTAGCGGTTTGCTTCCGATCCTTGGATTGATAAACCTTGCGGACCCTCCTTGGTGAAAAAGGCACCAAGTCACCCGTACGCTTGCGGTGAACTTCAACACGATTTTGAACCGTCAACACTTTGTATCCCTCTATGGTTTTCACAGGATAGCTTAACCATTTCTTCTCCTCAGTCTCCCAGCCGTGAGGACGTAGAAAGGATCTTGACGAACATTAACGCTCATGGTGCGAATCAACAAGCGCCGACGTCAAGGCAGAAGCGAGGTCTTCGACACCAAGATGCAGTTTAGAGAAGGCCAAAGATTTAGAGAAATCGTAGTGTAATTTTCTTTAGCCAATTTGATCATCTTTTAATAACTTTAAGCTGATGTAATCAACTTTTGCTTTATTGTGTTTCATCTATATGATCCATGCATTCTTCTGGATGATTCTCTTCTCTGACAACATGTACTATTTGTCTTGTGATCTTTCTGAATCATGACAAATGAATGCTACCCATTTGCTCTTGAATGCCATTAGTCTTTTAATACCGGCATGTGACTCTAAACTGTCTTTTCTCTTCCTTCTCTATAAAATGTGCTTCCTTGTCCAAAGGTCTTTCTAGAAGTCCACCAGAGTCATAGCAAGTTTTAGCCAATGATTCAGATCAGCTGTCTTAAGTCTTTGGAAACGAGAGGCATTCACTCTCAACAGAGTTTTCAAGAAGAAATAGCCATCTACCCCAAATAGTAAGCATTTACATAGAATGACTTTGTTCCTTGACGGTGCTATGAAGATTGGAGTCTCTGTCTGCAACTTTGAGGGGACAACAATATCAATGTATGCTCTGCAGTTTGTGGATGTGCATAATTTCCCAATTTAATGTATCAGCTCTGGCCCCATTTTTGGGAAACGCATCCCTAAATCAATGTCAGCCTCTTGAACGCCGAGTCATTCACGGGGTGTCTGTTCCTCTTTTGACCGGATCTGGCGCTTCTGTTTCCATCTTATCCATCCTCCTTCATCCTTATCTCTTTCTGGCGTTTGGGCTATAAATAGACCCTGCATCCATCGATGAGAAGGATACTGTAACATCCCGGAGTTTTCCGGATTGTTAGTTTTTGTAAAAATGTGGATTTCAAAATTTTTGCTTGAAATGGAGTGAATGCTTAAAATTATAAGGATGTCTTCTTTGAAACCTTTCCTAAATTCCTAGATTTATTTTGAGCTAAATAATAAATTTTAGGAAATATAAATGCTAGTGTGATAACTTTGGAGTTTATGGCTTTTAATAGGATTTTATTTGTGTGTGGTTCAAATTTGAATTCTAAATTTAAATTTGAATTGAAATAGTTTAAGGAATAGATAGGAGATAAGGAAAATAGGAAAAACCCTTTTGTTTCTGTTGGGCCTTATCTCTTCGCCGAAGTCCGCCGAACCTCCTCCAACTCCTAGCCTGGTCTGCTCTTTCGCCGGCCTGCATAACTCGTCTGCCCAGCTAACCACTCCGGCCCACCCGGCCTTTCAGCTTCACCGGCCCAGCTCCCAACCGGCTGCCTCCCACCTACGACACCGCTGCTGCCGCTTACAGGCGGGCCCCTCTTGCTAGTCACCGCCCCTGTTCCCCTTTCTCCTCCACGCTGACGCACGTCGCGAGAGCAACAGTGACGGGTGCCGCACCGCAGCTGCCTCGCCTCGCCTCGCGTCACCAGATTCGCGCCGCGTGGCCGCGGCACAGACGCCGAGGATCCCAGCCGCTCGCTCCCGTGCCGCGAGTCCTAGCCCTCTCGCTTATATGTCGTGCCGCACCCATCTTCTCCCCCGAAATCCGCCGCCACTCCTGGGGTTTTCCCCCGTCCTCCACCAGAGAAGAAGGGAAGAAGGGAGACGAGAAGGAAGGGGAGGAGAAGAAGCCGAAGCACGCCGCCGTCCGTGCATGTACCACGACGCCAACCCGAAGCTCAAGCCGCCTGTGCCAGAACACCGGCGCCGCCGCGACGTCCCCGCTCTGCTCCTCTGCTCCAAGCCGAGTCTGCTCTGCTCCACCTCTCCACCGCCGCACCTCGCTCCGACTAGGGTCACCAGGTGAGGCGGTCCCCCCTCTTTCCCTGTTGTGAACCCAGCCTTCGCACCATGGAGGTGGTGATCCCCTGCTCTGGCCGCTCTGCTCCGCGCCGCCGCCACAAAATGCCGTCGCCTTGTGGGCCAGCCTTCGAGCTGTGCTGATCGCTTGCAGGTGCCGCAGCCTTCTCCGACGCGCGCGCAAGCCCGCCTGACCTCCCCCTTTTTTTCTGTGCTCCGCCAGCCTGTGTCGCCGCCATGGCTGAACCGTCAGTGCACGCACGCGCACGCACACGCACAGGGAGGCAAGGCCCCGTCTTTGGGTCCTCTTCCACACTGATCACACCATATCACACCCAACACACCCGCATGCCCTCATGCACGCTCTGGCGATCAAGGTGTCGCCTTCGCCGCCGGTCCATTACCATGGCACCGCCGTTGCGAAACACCGGCCAAAGCCCCGACCTTTTCTCTCTTTCTGCACGAGTTTGAGTCTGCCCCAGCGCACGCGCTCACCTGTGCGCATGCACCGATCGCGCGGCCATCCCACCTTGCTTTCACGCACCGCACGCGCACATTTGTCGCCGCCGCGTGCCTGTCCAGGCCGGCGTGCTCGCCCAAACGCGCGCGCGCACGCGTGCCGTGCCGCGCCGAAAGCCTCGTTGCGCCGCTGCCTTGCACCGGCCAAGGGCAGTCTTGGTCTTCCCCTCTATTTCCCCTGGAGTCCTTGCTGGCTGCACGCTCATGTCGCTGCCGCCATCAGCGAGAACACGCAAGCCACCACCACACGTTTTCCCCCTGCGTTGTCGCTTAGAGTCGCGGCAAGGCGAGGCCTTTTGCTCTCCAGGCCGGACCTTAGGTCCTCGAAGTTCTTCACGAGCACGCGCACGTCGTTCATGCGGCCACCCTATGCGCAAGCCAACGCCACCGCTCTGTTTTATCGCCGCCATCCTCACACGCGAACGCGCACGCGTCCGCCCGGCCGGAGCGCACCCATGCGCGCACGTCGGCGTCTTTAGCCTTAGGCCAGCACGTTGTCTCGCCGTGCCCCTCATCATGTTTGGCTCCTCCTCGCCGCGCCACCGTCTCGTCACCGCACCGCCGCCCTATTTCACGTCGTCGCTGCCCTGTTCGCGCTGCGCGCCCGCCTCTGCCTAATCCGGCCGAAGGCCGAGCCTTTTGTGCCCCAGAAGAAAACCCTAGGATCCCCTGAGCCTCGCCGTGAACCCTGTTCGCCAGACGCCGAAAAGCTTCACCGCTAGCGAGCCTTGCCACCTCAGGGACCCTTTGGGGATTTTCCTCGAACACCAGGTGGCCGTCCCGACCCTGTTGGGGGTTTTTGTTGCACAGCCGCATCCACACCTTGTCGCAGCCACACCGGATCACCTGGATCGAGTGCGGCTGACCAATCCCCTGTTGAGCCACATCATAGTCCACACACTCGGGAGCCACACCGGATTCCTCCGGATCCCGTGTACCCAGCCAATCCCGCCTGAGCCATAACTCTGCCTGCTCTGCTCCTTGCCACACCGCATCTGCGCCGGGATCCCGTGCACCCGCCACGTCAGCAGCCACCTAGGCTGCCACCTAGCTTGTAGCCCTCCTGCAGCCGGCTAGAGCTATCTGCATGGTAGCCACCTCAGCCATAGGAGCCGGCCTTTAGCTAGCCTGTAGTTGGTTTAGAGCCAGCTAGAGTTAGCTAGTAGCTAACCTAAAGTCAGTGCTGTTGTGTATGCGCAATTTAATTTCAAAAAAGGTTTTAAACTTCGAAAATTCATAACTAATTATTCTGAGCTCCGAAAAACATGAAACCACTTTCATAATCTTTCTAAAATCATGACGCACCCGTTAGTTAGGTGTTTGCTCTCTTTTAGCCCTTCCTGCTTCTTCTTTCGGTGTTAATTGCATTTAGCTCCGGTAATTTATTTATATTCGCGAATCTAGGAGCTACCGGAGCCGGAGAGCCGACCCAGGACTACGACGATGACTTCGCCTTTGATGACTACCCTCAGGCAGGTTCACGCCCGACCTACTTTTAATGCCCAGTAGGCATTGCTTTTAGAACTGCTAGCGCTTTACTTATTCATGATGATGGATTATGATGAAACCTTGCACTGCCCTTTTTAAATACCTTGTCCTTGATTGACCTACTACTACTTCTATATATATATGCGTGTTTATACGCTGAGCTTCGCTGTGCATGTGTTGGGACTATGTGGTAGTTTCTTGGCGTGTGTGGGGAAAAACCGACAGGAGAAGGTGTTTTGGGATACTTGGCGGGGGTGAGCTCAAGACAACCCGATCCAGGATCGGGGGCCAGGGTTCGTCTTCTCGGGCGATTCCCAGTTTGGTACCTATGGCGGGTACACTGTTTTAGGAGCACAGGTGTTGGGGTTTTTGTGATGACTTGGAGGATAGGAGCTCGCCCCTGTCTGAAACCGAGTGGGTCGCTTTGTGTTCACGGGACTTTCGTACACACCACCTCGCCGAGAGTGGGGATAGGGCCGGGTCGACCCTGGCAAGTGCGATTCCATACCTGCTAGCAGGATAGAGGGTATCAGTGGGAGGGAAGTGGGTGAGGACCCTTTCCCTTTGCAGTCGCTCCTCGTGTGGCCACACGAAGGCATGTTCATAGTTCTGGGGTGGTCCTTTGCGAGGGACCGCATCGAGACCCGGATGCAGGATGGAATCGTAACTCCTAGGTGTTCGCTCGGTAGGATGGGCTCGGTTGGCTGATCACCGTTGGGTGCCATTCCGAGTTGGGTACAGGTGTACACGCTCTGCAGAGTTTTGATCTATACGTATAGCCGCGTCCTCGGTTATGGACATGCCCGTTGTTTACTCCGACTCTTACGTTTTGGGATTTCTACCTCCCCCCTTATAGGATGAGAGTGTATGGTGAGTCGTGGTTGTACACGGGGAGAGGGGAGTTGCTCCCTCTGCCTCACGGATCCGGGTGCAATCATTGAGGTGCGAGGAGTGGGAGTTCTCGCACCGACCCTAGATGGAGATAGGTGCTGGTGACGGTGATCTGGGTGACCAGGTGTAACCGTTTGCGGATGAGCGGTATGGGAATTGGTGGGAATTGGAGAATTCTTTTCTTTATGAGATGCTGCTGCTACTTAGGAAACCCCAGCCTTTGCCTTGAACCTTTTTATACCATTAGAAGTAGGCCACTTAAAGCTTGCATACGGTTGGTGACGTGTACCTATCCCGATCCTTGGGGATAACCCCTGAGCTTGCAGGGTATGAGTCAGACTTCGACAACAACGCCGACGGATGGTACGATTGAAGGGCGCGACGCTACGCTCAAGGATGCCTGTGGGAGAGAAGGATGAAGCTGGAGACATCTTCTGGAAGCTAGCTACCGCTGTGTAGGCTCTTATTCATGTTATTTCGCCAAGAGACGTGTAATGATGTACTCCTGTAAGGATTTGTAATAAAAGTAATACTTTTGGATGCTTTATTTCATTGTATGGTTGTGATATTTATCTGTGATGGATGTCTGTGCGTGATAGCGTCTGATCCAGGGACTATCACAAGTACAGGTTGACCGGTTTTCCTCTTTTTGAAAACCCGGGTCGTTACACATACTTCCCAACCATGGCTCGAAACATAAGTCTGATAGATTGCCAACTTCTTCTCGTCGCCTTTCTCCCTCTTTCTTCTGATCTCTTGATGGCTAGAAGAATTCTTGTGAAATAGTATAGGGCATGCTTCTCTCCCTGGTCTCATTTTGTGAAGCCAGGAGGTCCAACAGCTAGAAGAATCCATGTGACGCGTCTTGGGTTCATCGACTGGTGGAGGAGAGTTTGCATATAGCCCTTTTGGTATCAGGAAGAAGAACAAGCCTATGTCTTGTTCACCGGCGAGTTGTGAGGGAAGGTCACAAAAATTGTGATTTATCTTGTCGACTTTGCACTTCCTTTTGCTTTTTAGTATCTGCTTCCCTTGTATACCTCTCGTCCTGGCAACCATGGATTGCCCAGTGATGATGAACATAATCGGCTGTTTTTTCTGATTTGTTTTCCTTATCAGACTTTGTAATATCACCATGTACTGAAATATGAGAGAAAGAAATATATATATTTATTTTTTTTGTTCTAAGGGCGATTGTTACATCGGCCATTATCCAAATCATGTATCGGCTATAAGTGCTTAAACACTTTTGATTTTACAATTTTTTCTGCTAAAGGCGATAACTCAGTATCGGCTATCATCCGAAACCTAATTCGGCTAAAAAGCCAGAAGTAGTAATCGGCTAAATAATTATTCTAATGTTCCAACTTTGCTTTGGCTTTGACGAGCATCGGCCTTGTCTTGTTAAAGTCCAATCCTCCCAATCGGCTGATGCAGTTTTGTGCTCTTTCCTTTATATTTTGGAACCGACCATCTGGATCGGCTGGAGCTCAAAGTCAGACATCATGAGAAAATCTGTTTCCCATATTTTTCCTGATATGCATATGACTTTATCAAAGTTCCACTGCGTATCGGCTGCTGCAATGTGGAAGGAAGAATCAGCGTTGACTACTTCCACTAAATCTCCAATCCATTGAATAACACATTGATGCATGGTAGATGGGATGCAACAATTGGCGTGAATCCAATCTCGTCCAAGTAATAAATTGTAGGATCCTTTCCCCTTGATGACAAAAAAGGTAGTTGGAAGGGTCTTGCTGCCGATTGTCAGATCCACGCAGATAGCACCCATTGCAGATGATGTGTTTCCCTCAAAGTCGAGCAGCATGATATCGGTCTTGGTTAGATCCTGCTTGTCCGTACAATGGTACCGGTAGTCCACCATGGGGTAGGCTATGGTGGTGGATTGTGTGGAGGGGATCACCGAGGCTGAAGCTAGATGGTGAATGAAGGACACAGGGGTTATATCCAGGTTCGGGCCGCAAGGATGCGTAATACCCTACGTCCTGCGTTGGTGGTTGTATTGATTGTTCCGCGAATGGGAATCATATTGGACTTGTTTGAGAGGGGGTCCCTGCCGCCCTTATATAGGCATGAGGGGCAGGGTTACAGATCACGTGGGATCTATCCTAGGCGGTTATACAAGATTTCACTTTGATCACAAGTAATATCTTTCCTAACCAACTAGTTTTATCTATGGGAGTATATCTCTTCGGGTGCCGTCTCATTCCTGATCCGTGTACCCGCGCCGAGTGCCGCTCGTGTGGGCCCACGCCGTCCTCGTAGATACGCCATGAGGCCCCTCTGTGAGGCACCCCGGGGGTATATCCCCCACAACAGTCCCCGAGCGCTTCATAACCAGACTGCAACTCCGATCTTGAGCTTCGAACATCGTCCAAGTGCTTTGTTGACTTTTGCCGAGTGCTTGATGCCTTCAGCTAGAGCTGGGACTTGGGCTGTGCCATTTTCGGGCGGGTCGTGGCACGACCCGAAGCATGACACGACATGAAAAAATTTGGGCTGTGCCGGCATGACACGAACACGAGGGTCGTGCCGTGCCCAAGAACTCAGCCCGATGGGCGGCACAACACGACACGTATTTTGGGTCGTGCTTGGGCTGACACGGCACGAAATTAGCCAATGAGCACGTAGATAGCCCATTGTACTTATTTCAATACGTTCATATTTATTTCTAATTGATAGCCATGTCAGTCAAGGAAGGAGCAATTCGAGGAAGGAGTTGTCTAAGGAAATCACAAAATTTGTGTTCCATGCATGGTATGTGTGGCAACGGTGACAAAATCTTAAATTCCTAATATACACTACCTTCTGTTGACGGTTGTTAAGTACTACATTCAGCCATCAATATTCTCACATAAATGGAGGCATAAGCATTATTTAGTTGCATTTTGGTTTGAATAATGTAGCTCCACTTGTCCTTGGAGATTATTTGTATGTAGGTGAAATAGCCATTAAAAGGGATGGAAACCCACCTTCTATGGAAGAACCATGCCAACTCAGCTGAGGAGGTGGCTGCCACTAAGGAAACACATGGCATTCCACGTCCCTGATCCAAGGGAGGCACTCACCAACGAGAGAGCACCACATGGACTTCACATGGATTCAAGGGCCCACCTCTGATACCAAATCAAGCCCATGCACCGGGGCTAGATCAGAGGGCCCACTGGGCAGCCACCCAGAGGAAACACACCTCGAAAGGAGGGCCGGAGGGGCCGGCCGAACCGCCTCTACCTCCTTTCATCGTGTCCCTCCACGTGGTAGCTGCTCATTGGTCACTTACCTCACTCCCGGGTGTTTTGGTGGAGTTTGAGCCCCGAAGCAAGCCTCCTCCTTGCCTATAAATAGAAGGGGAGGGGCTCCCATTTCACACAGACCACTCTCTCATTCTCCTCTCACTTCTAGTCTCCAAGGCTAGGGGTAGGCTAGAGTAGCTCTTCTTCAGGTTCCAAGTCTTCTTTGGAGTCTAGGTATGAGTTCTCTTTTATCTTTATTTCATTGTATGACTTTGATCTACTTCAGTTATTCAACTATTTCATATAAAGTCATGATAGATCATATGCTTGATATGTTCTTGAGTTCATCTCTTTTTCATCATTTAGAGGCTTGTGTTCTTCGTGAACACTACCTTTTGATCCACTTGAAGGATGATAAACTCATTCCTTATGTGTTTGTTCATAAGTTAGAGGCTCGTGTTCTTCACGAACACGACCCTTTGATCTTGTTGACTAGACATAAGAGAGTTCGTATCCGTTCGTATGTCTAGCCTTAGTTGATCTTGTTAGATGACATGATAGTGTTGCATGAGGTTTGTGTTCAAGCTACGGTACTCGGTCTAAGTTGACCAGTCTTCTGGTGGCTCTCACCCTGGGTCACAAAGGCCCAGGCCGGGTGAAGTCTAGCAGCAACGTAGGCATGGTGCCTGGGTTGTGTGGCTACGTTAGTTATGAGTATACCCCTCGTAACGATAGAGGTAGGCCGCAGTGGTGACAGCTGTTGGACCCTTTGGAACCCTCCGCACTGGGGTATTGTTGTAGGAGTCTAAAGTATAGTTTCGAAGAGTGCTGGTCGTCACGGGCTATCTCCCCGTTTGTACCTGGGTGCTGAACCTTACCCTCTCATGTAATGTTTCATGCCTATCTCTTGTATCTTCTAGCTTTGTATGTTTAGTTCATTAGAACCTAGAGCTAACTCGTATGTTCCCCTTATGCCGTAGAGTACTAGAGTAGAGGTAGATCTGAGTGTGTGTCACACTACCCTATCATATCTTTTATCTTACCCCTGCCTTTGAGTTGTTGTTTCCTATATCTATCTCTTGGTTTACATTCAGTGCAAAAGCATAAGTCTATGATATCCGCCATTGCCTTCCACAGATACGATACCCTTGGAATATTCTCCTTCCTTGGGGAAATGCTACAATGGTTTATCTGTGCGCTTGCGGATTCGTTCATGATCGTTTAGATTTACCTTTGTCAAGTCTTGATGTTCACGCTAATCGGCGTCGTTAGTAGTGACGTTAAGGAATGCCAACAAGCATTTCTGGCGAGGTCGCTAAGAATGGATTCCATATATGTTCTTAAAGTGATCGCGCTAAGAAATGTCAACACCTTCCATAGATGAGTATACGACCTACGCAATACTAACATTCTCCTTCAATGCATATAGAGCCCAATCATCTTTCTTCTCGTTTGTATGTCATCAGTTAATCACTGCCAACACACACAAAATGATCCGCAGCAGGCAAAAACAACCAGCAAGGTGCTGCCGCTGCTCGCGCTCACCTAGTTCGATCAACATCGATGCACAGTGCTCACCTAGTCCGATCGACGTCGATCCACGGCGCTCAACTAGTCCGGTGGATCCACGGCGTTCGCCTACTCCGAAGGACTCCGAGGATGAAGAGCGGCTTGGAGGCTCCCCGGAGACACCGGCCACCAGCAAGGATACTGCCAGGCCATCCGCTATTCCCAAGAGTGGGAGTGCCAAGTGCTGGAAACATTTCACCAAGAACAACGAATTGATCAATGGTAAGTGGGTTACAGTTTCAGCAACATGTAATTATTGCAAGAATTTGTATTCTACAGGACCACGTGGTGGTACTGGGCATCTTAATCGGCATTATCCAGCATGCTTCAAAAGATATACCATGAAAGAACAAGACGAAAGAGTGCAAACTCAATTGAACATCGCAGCAGATGGCTCGGTAAGTACATGGGTATATGATCCTGAAGTTGCTCACCAGGAAATTGCAAGGTATATAGCTGTGGAAGATCAACCCATTAGGATGGGTGAAAGTTTTGCTTTTTAAAGAATGATCCAACGTGCATTTTGTCCGTAATACTCTAATGTGTCCAGGAAAACCACCAAGAAAGATATAGTCAAAGCTTATCATGAAAAGTTAGCCGCTCTAAGAGAGAGCCTTTGTGCAATAACCTTTTTGATTGCTTTGACATCAAATAAATGGACGTCCTCGCATCAGAGAACATCCTTCCTCAGTGTAGTTGCCCATTACATTGACAACAAATACAGGTTGAACAAAAGGGTTATAGGATTCAAGGACATTGATGAGTCCCATACTAGAGAGGCCATTGCCTCAAAAATTATGGAGGTTATTCGGGAATACAAGATAGAAGATAGAGTTGCTTCTATTACATTGGACAATGCATCAGCCAACACATCAGCCATGAACACTCTTAAACCACATATACAGAGCTATATTGGTGGATACGTTCTCCACCAAAGATGTGTGTGCCACATAATCAACCTTATGGTGCAGGCAGGTATGTCACAGGTAAGTAAACATTTAAGCAATATTCGTAGTGCTATTCAGTTTCTTTCGACCTCACCACTTGCTTACAGCAAATTCAGAGAGTATTACAAGGTTAGAGGTAAGAAACCAAGAAAATTTGGCCTGGACATGAAGGTAAGATGGAATTCCACTTATCATATGCTAAAGTAGGTAAAAGGGTACGAGAATATTATCACCACTTTTGTCAATGTTCAAGGTACTGGAATTGTGCTTACTAACACAGATTGGCAAGATGTCGCAAGTTTGTGTGATTTCCTTTTTAGGCCGGGCACAAAGATTGACTGTCGCAAGGTAAGATTGGCCAAAGACTATTACTAACACAGATTGGCAAGCTGAAGGCGAGTGCTTTGATCTTCGTTCTGCTCGCGTCTTGATGCAACCGAGTGGTCCTTGAAGCTTAACTCGTGGTTGCCGGGTGGTTGAGGAGAGCTCTTCTCCAATCTAGACCTTGGTAAGATCACCGAGCCAGAAAATGTACACTCTCGTCGAAGACAAAGTGTACACACTTAGTACCCAAGCCTTGATAAAGATTGAAAAGGTTGATCAAGGGTCAAAAAGAATAAAAGTGACTGATTCTCAATGTCATTGGCCGGGCATCCCCCTTTTCAGGAGAATTGAACCCATGTCTCCCAGACCTCCACTGTACAGCCATGTTTGAATGCTTGCTCAAGGGCCTCGCTTCTGGCTCCGGTTGGTCATGGTGACACTGTGCATGCTCACTGAATGGGCACAGCTCCGGATGCACCCATTAGGTCAGTCCCCGAGGTTCGGAATAGTTAGAGTAACTATTTTGAAGCTCTAAAAAAGAGACTAAAAGTGGAATTACCATCATCCCTTTTGGCAGAGTGCCTGCCAGATCTTCTGATCTAGTACGGTGCCTGGGGAGAGCTCCAGCTCTGCCCCAGATTTGCCATATGGTTCACCGTGTTCTCAAGGAGAACTTGCGCAAGGTCACCCGTCCTAGCCATCGTAAAGTGGCTTCTGAACGGCTCTGGCTGTTGTATGGCATGGCTCCGGGAGAACACTCATGAGCTAGTCGATCGAACCTGCTTTGAGATTCGTGCCATTCGATTCTTGAGGGCAGGTTATCTGATAACCTGGAAACCCATGACTCTGAGTCATGACCTCTGTGTGGGCCATATTCCAAATTTACTGGTAAAGCCTTTTCATGATCCGAGGCGTATCCCACTTTATGTGAAACTCGCACTCCTTGGCCTGTTAAGAAATGCGGCCCATTTAGGCCCGAGAAGGCCCGAATACGAAGTGTCGGGGGTGATGGTGTTGACGCCACGTTGGAGACGAACCGTCCGCGAGTAACTCGCGAGTCGATTCCATGTGCGACGTGGCGAAACAACGAGACGGAGCGGGGCCCGCCTCGACTCCCTTTTCGGCCGCCCGCATTTAAGCAAGCCAGGGGCACGCTTGCTCTCACTCCCCCATCATTTCACGTCGCCTCGCTTCCCATAGGAAACCACGCTTCACCTCCTCCTCCGGCTACTCCGCCACCGCATCCCGCTCGATCCACCGCCGTGATAGTTCGATCCGCCGGATCTACAGCCGGCGGAGTGCCAGATCCAGATCCACCACACAAATCGCCCCCATCCCCTTCGCCTCCGGCAGTCCCTGAGCCCAGCGAGGGCCATGACTTCGAAGATCTACTGGGGGAAGAAGAGCTCCAAGAAGGCTGCGGCGGTCGTGAGGAGATCCCCGTCGCGGCATCCTTCACCACCGGCGCCTCCGCGTTGGGGTGAGGAGTGGGTCTGCTCCATCTTGACGCGGACGCAGATCCTCGCCTTGATTTGGGGCGGGATCCTGCTCGACGAGGCCACCGAGGAGTAGCGTGCAGCGGCGGGGGAAGATTTCCGCACGCCGAAGATGCACGAGGCGGTGGTGTTCGAGTCGTGGTACCCCCGCGGATTCGGGTTGCCTGCACACCCTTCTTCCGCGGGCAATTGTACTACTATGGGTTGCAGGTCTGCAACTTCAACCCTAACTCCATCCTGCACATCGCCATCTTCATCCATCTATGCGAGGCATACCTCAGTATCGCCCCGCACTTCAACCTCTTCCGGTACTTCTTCTAGGTGAAGCCCCACAAGAGTGCCAAGAAGCCCAAGGTGGTGGGTGGCGCTGGGCTCCAGCTCCGGCAGTAGACCTCCGGCGAGTACATATCAGTGCCGCTCATCAGCTCCAACAAGGGCTAGCACAACGAGTGGTTCTACACCACCAACCATGCCCCGCAGGTGCCATGCGACATCGAGACGCGCCCGACCCCACTTCGCTGCTGGGACGAGTAGCTGGGCAACGCCGAGATGGGTCAGGTGTCGGAGCTGCTGAAGCTGATCCGGAACCTGAAGGCGGCCAGTCTCACTGGGGTGGCAGTCATGGCGAACTTTGCCACCCGGCATCTGCAACCGCTGAAGGAGAGGGCGTACCCGGCGTACGAGTATGCCGGGAAGACTTCGACACGACGCCGGAGGTGCCGGAATGGGGGGAGCCGGAAGTGCTGGTGGAGCGCATCCGTGAGTGCTTCTCCCTCCACACCGTCATCACGTCGCACGGCGCGCCGCATCCCTACAGCCTAGCGAACCCTCCGCCTGCTGTAAGTGACAATTTTCCGCTTTTTATGGTCCGCCCATTAGGGCATAGACATATTCCTGGTAGGTGTCTGTTGAAATGCTTGAACCAAAATTATAATTAGTAGGGTCGTGCGGCTTTTTTCTCTGCCTCGCCGCTGCCGGGAACACTGACTGGGGCGGTGTCTCTCCCTGGCAGGCTCAGCGAGCTGCAGAGGTTGGAGATCACCCACGCCCATTCCGCTGCTGGTGGCGGTAGCATGGTGGCGCTGGGTCCAACCCGACGCGCGGCCGCTCCGGAGCCTGGCCGACGTGCAGCCGCGGCCCCTGCGGATGGTGAATGTGCCACGCCTGCTTGCAAGGGGAAGGAGCACAAAGGTAGCAGCCGGTTGGAGGTGCGGCATGCGCCGCCCGGCTCGCTCAAGATTGACAAGCCGGCGTCACACCGGCGCAAGCTGGTGCTGCCGAGCGACTCCGACGACGAGGAGTTGAGCCCTCGTCTGTTCGGTGCCAGCGATGTCCCTCTGGAGGCCGCCAAGGAGGTGCTGAGTGGTACGGCGGCTGCCTCTCCTTGTCTTCCTTCTTCTCCTCCTCCTCCTCCACCTTCTCTTCCTTCTCCTTGACCTTCTCTTCATCGAACGAAAACTGCTCCTCAGAGTACTAGCATGCCACGCCCGTCGCCGCAGACTGCCCCGGCGCCCCCTGTGATGACACAGGGTGCACCCAGGCCGGCTTCGAAGGCGGCTGTCTGGGTGAAGAGGCCTACATCCTCCAGCTCCGAGTTCTGCAAGCGCGCTCGTCTGCGCGTATCCACCGAGTAAGCTGTTCTGCAGGTCATCATGTTGTTCTGTTTGTCGTTCGCTGATCTGTTGTGGTTGAAGTTCGTGGTGTTCGAATTGTTGTTGTTTGCAGGGAGCCCAGCGTTGTCCCCGTCATGGGTGAGGTGTCCGCGCCAGGTGCTGGTGAGGACCAGGTGTGTCCAAAGACCAGTGGAGGGTCGCTCCTTAGTGACGAGTGATTGACAACATGGTGTGGACTGATGCTTGGCTAAGTGTGCAGGTACAGGTTGCGGCTTGACTCGTGTCGGTGCAGGTGAAGAACAAGCGCGAAAGGCCTTAGCCGTGGCGGCCTCCGGGTGATGGAGAGTGTTGGCATTTCTTAGCGCCATCACTTTAAGAATAGATTGGAATCCATCCACATTGAAAACACCAAGAAACGCATGTTGGCTATTCTTAACGTGACAACTAAAGACGCCGAGTTAGCGTGAACATCAAGACTTGCCAAAGGTAAATCTAAATGATCATGAACGAATCCGCAAGCACACAGATAAACCATTGTAGCATTTCCCCAAGGAAGGAGAATATTCCAAGGGTCTCGTATCCGTGGAAGGCAATGGCAGATCTCATAGACTTATGCTTTTGCACTGAATATAAACTAAGAGATAGATATAGGAAACAACAAACTCAAAGGCAGGGGTAAGATAAAGATATGAAAAGGTAGTGTGACACACACACTCAGATCTACCTCTCCTCTAGCACACTATGGCTTAGGGGGAACATACGAGTTAGCTCTAGGTTCTAATGTACTAAACATACAAAGCTAGAAGATACAGGAGATAGGCCTGAGCATTGCATGAGAGGGTAAGGTTCAGCACCCAGGTACAAATGGGGAGCTAGCCCGCGATGACCAGCACTCTGTGAAACTAGACTTTAGACTCCTACAGCAAGTACCCCAGTGCGGAGGGTTCCAAAGGGTCCAACAACTGTCACCACTGCGGCCTACCTCTATCGTTACGGGGGTATGCTCATAACTAATGTAGCCACACAACCCAGGCACCATGCCTGCATTGCTGCTAGACTTCACCCGGCCTAGGCTATTGTGACCCAGGGTGAGAGCCACCAGAAGACTGGTCCACTTAGACCGAGTACCGTAGCTTGAACACAAACCTCATGCAACACTCTCTTGCCATCTAACAAGATCAACTAAGGCTAGACATACAAACAGATACGAACTCTCTTATGTCTAGTCCATAAGATCAAAGGGTCGTGTTCGTTTAGAACACGAGCCTCTAACTTATGAACAAACACATAAGGAATGAGTTTATCATCCTTCAAGTGGATCAAAAGGTAGTGTTCCTGAAGAACACACGCCTCTAAATGATGAACAAAGGGTGAACTCAAGAACATATCAAGCATATGATCTACCATGACTTTATATGAAATAGTTGAATAACTGAACTAGATCAAAGTCATACAATGAAATGAAGATAAAAGAGAACTCATACCTAGACTCCAAAGAAGACTTGGAACCTGAAGTAGAGCTACTCTAGCCTACCCTCTAGCCTTGGAAACTAAAAGTGAGGAGAGAATGAGAGAGTGGTGTGTGAGAAATGTGAGCCCCTCCCCTTCTATTTATAGGCAAGGAGGAGGCTTGCTTCGGGGCTCAAACTCCACCAAAACACCCGGGAGTGAGGCAATGGACAAATGAGGAGCAAACACGTGCAAGGCCGGGATGAACCGACCCTAGGTCGGTTCGGCCGATCCTAGGGTCGGCCGAACCCCTAGGTCGGCCATCTCGGCTGTGCTTCCTTTGGGTGGCTGCCCTGTGGGCCCTTTGATCCACCCCTGGTGCATGGCTTGATTTGGTATCCGAGGTGGGCCCCTTGATCCATGTGCAATCCATGTGGCACTCTCTGATTCGTCGGTGAGTGCCTCCCTTGGATCAATGACGTGGAATGCCATGTGTTTCCTTGGTGGTAGCCACCTCCTCAACTGAGTTGGCATGGTTGCTCCATAGAAGGTGGGTTTCCATCTCTTTTAAGGGGTATTTTACCTACATACAAATAATCTCCAAGGACAAGTGAAACTACATTTTTCAAACCAAAATGTAAGTAAATAATGCTTATGGCTCCATTTATGTGAGAATATTGATGGCTGAAAGTAGTACTTAACAGCCGTTAACAAACTCCCCTAAGCTAACCTCTTGCTCGTCTCGAAGCAAGACATTAGGGACTTAGGTTGGTTGATCAGGAGTTTCTACGATGTTGTATTCCCAACTTATGGCAAACATACAGCAAAGTACTCTACCAAGAGTTGAACAAGTTGGCAATGTTCTTACCTTTGACCTGACGACGTGGGGCATATAGCTTCACCTGCCTTAGGTGGTTGAGAGACAGAATGGTTATATAGCATGTGCATAATCACTCATACCTTGATCAGCTATCAATCCAGAGGTTTTGTAAATTTTTGAAAAGAAAATCAGAGTTCCTCAAATGATACTCTCGGATCGCTCAAAAGTGTATGGTTCCTCACCAAGGCATTAATGCTGCCTTTCTTCACATCATACTCCTAATAGGCTTATGTGGAGCTGTAGGTAGGGAAGAAATGTGGCATACTTGTCTCTCATGTTTTGCTAAGTTAAAAACCGGATCCTTGGAAGAAGCAAACATACATCCTGATAAAGATGTGCATTTGTGTGTGATGGATATGAGCATGGTAAGGTGGATACTAGGCTCGGAAATGGGAGCTAGATATTACCATGCTTTATATGAGGAAATGAGGGATTGATGGTAAGGTGGACACTAGCCCCGGAGTAGGTACTAGTTATTACCTTCTATATGGTGGAACTCTTTCTCTTGCACATATCAATCCCTTTTTCTCCTTTAGAATTTTTTCGAGACTTGGGCTAGCTCTCTTTATTTTATTTTTGCCATGCTTTTGAGCATGCTTTTCTTCTTCTTTTTTTAGCTAGCCCTTTGTCTCTATTGGAGATATTTGGAGAGGGATGAATGATACAAAGATACATAGAGTTTTATTTTGCGGAAGAATGCATAAGCAAAATGGAATAAATGATGAATGCTAACTTCCAGTGTAGAAGTTTAGCATGAACGTGTACGTGATCTTGATCAGGGGAGCATGAGTTCTAACAAGGGTCACAACAATTTGACAAAGCTCAATGAGAGAACAAGCTGCATATGTGGAGGCTAACAAGAGCTAAAATCTACATATGGCCTTGGATAGGAAATTCTCATCATTGAGGAACTCATCATGTTTTGATTTTTTTCAAAAAGGAAAACTCCGGATGTCAAGCATCACTAAGTACAAGATCATAGCACTCTATTCTACCATATCATGTCTCACAACAACTTAGGCAAGGATCATGCTTTTTGCTACCCACAGTTTTTCAAGCTAAGGTTTGAACATGCAAGCCAACAAACTCAAAACTTAGGTAGGATACAAAGTTGTAAGCAAGACATACGAGAAGAATAAACAGAGAGGCAAAGCATTCTTACTATGCATATCAAAGCAAACTAAGCAAACGATGATGATGAAAGCAAATAAATCTTTTTGGTCTTTATATTTTTGCAGATTTTTTTGGCTTTTCATTTATAAGATATTCTGAAAACAAAGGAAGATACAAGTTACCTCAGGATGGGGTCCTCCCCCGAGCTAGCTTCAAGCTCACTGCGGAGGAGGGTAGAAGAAACCCTGACTCGTGTAGTAAGCTCTCTGCTCCTCCATGTGTGGCTGCTGAGCCTGCTGCATGGCCGCAATCCTTTCACCAGCCTGACGCTGCCACGCTGAGGTAGACTCGACATGGGTGTTCAATGTCTCCTCTAGTCCCGTGACTTGGATGGTGAGCTCTCCCATCTGCTGCGCGAGCTGAGCATCGCGTGCAGAGGCTGAGGAGTGCCGCCGGAAGAATGAAGACAGAGGTGGACCACCGGAGCTGGAACTAGCAGGTGTAGCCCACTGAGCACTACTCGCTCTCGCCCAAGCTGCGCCACTGGCACTCGGCTGGTAGGTGGGCTGTTCCAACCAGGTGCATATCCAGGGGTAACCCCGAACATGTACCCCGCAGGGGCCCGTCCTGCCACCGGTGGTGTAGCGGGCTATGGTTGTGGCTGTGGTGGTGGCTGTGACTGCTGCTGCTGCATGTGTGCTCTCTTCGCTGCGCTTCTGGTGGACCTGCCTGAAACACTAGCACGATGGCTTTCCTCTTGTGTAACAAGGGGAATGGTTAGTGACTCCGAGCTATACAATCGAAACCCCGGGTTAGGTAACGGGATTTGATTTGCATAACCCGGAAAGAAGAAAGTCAAAGAATCATTTGGGCCTCTCTTGAGTATATGCCCTTGGATCAAGTATGCCTCATCAATGAGAACTCGGGGCATCCCGATGAAGGGTACGGGATTCCCGCTAAGAACCCCGAGTCTGAGAGCAATACGATTCACACTACAAGAAATCCTTTGATCCATGACGAAATTCCCATGACGTTATTTGATTTCGTCACAGATCACACTACATCCATGACAAACAGTCAGATTTCATCATAGATTCGTAGTGTTATATATGAAGCCCGATATGAAATCCAAACACTATGACATTTTGTCAACTTCGTCATAGATTTCAACACATATCACACTGCATCCATGACAAATAGTCAAATTTCGTCATAGATTCGCAGTGTTGGATATGAAACCCGATATGAGTCCAAACACTATGACGTTGTGCCAATTTCGTCATAGTTCGACCCACGATGTGTTTCAGCATTTCGTCATGATCGATAAATTTTAGAAAAACTTTCATATAACGTGTGAAAATAAATATACATCATTACGATCAAGGTTCAAACCGTGCACCTCTTGCCTCAACTAAACAACCCTTACCACTACACTACATACAAATTCGTATTTTTCATTTGCATTCAACATTTTTTAGCTTGGTTTTGGCACCTGCCAACCGCGGCCGCGCTCGGCCGAGCCCCGGCCGGCCGCAGCTGCCCGCGCCACAGCCCCGGCCGGCTGCAGCCTCCTACGCCAAGGCCGTGGCTGGCCGCGCCCTGGCCGCGGCCAGCTGCACCAAGGTCGTGGCTAGCCGCACCCTAGCCGCGGCCGGCTGCACCAAGGCCGTGGCTGGCGGAGCCCTGGCCGCGGCCGGCTGCACCAAGGCCACCCTCAAGATTAAAGGAAAAATAAAAAAAATGTGGTCCAACATGAGTTCAAACCCTCCACACCAAAGAAAGAGTAAAAGTACTTCTACCAACAGACCACCTCCTCTCATGGGGTAACATGTGTTATTTAAATTTACTCATAAGTGTACATTTGTGAAAAATGTATAGTGTCACTTTAATGAAATCATTTAAATTTTTTATCATATACTTGTGACCCTAAAATATGTCTCCACACAATTTTTTCAATTTTTTGACCAAATTTGAATATTATTCTATTTACTATGAGGTAATTTTGACATAAAAGTTTGATTTGCCCCTAGAAGAGAATTGAATTTTTCATCAATCTTCTAGATGTGGGCTAGAATGGACCATATGTGCCTAAATATAGTTTTTTGAGTTTTTTTGAATCTTATTAGAGGTACATATAGGTCAATTTGGAATTACTTTCGGTAAACACGTAGAAATTCATTTAAATGATAGAAAATAGCAAATCTACTCGAAAATTCTTTAAACTCCTAGGTGACAACTTATATGTTGTATTTTACATTAGAAAAATGTATTGGGGGCATATAAGATAAATATTTTGCAACTTACTTCACAAGGGTGTATTCATTAGTGGTTTAAAAAATAGAAAAATATCTTTTTTGCACAACAAATGGCAATGTGAATCCCCATATGTTAATATAAGAGTAAATGTAAGCTTATGTCCAGAAGTGAGGTGTATATGAGCAAGAAAGTACTTTATGGTATACAAACTTTAAAGTTTAAGTTGAGTTGTATGAAACAATGTGAGAGACCTATATAGTTTGTGAACAATGTATACTCTAATTTTCACAAAATCTTATGAAACTTTTTTGTCAAGCTTGTACATCCATAAAATGATTATATTCCAATTTTCATAATTTTTGGAGAAGTTTTAGGTATTATTATCATTATTTTACAATGAGGTGACTAGTAGAAGCTTTAGTTTTCCCTATATGTTAATTGAATTTTTCGTCAATATACAAGACATGGGCTATCATGTAAGATAGTATCCTAAATATAATTTTTTAGGAATTTTATAAATATTATTTGACATACATGTAGTTCAAAAATTAAGTATTTCCAATAAACACCCAGAAATTCATTTAAATGATAGAAAATAGCAAATATTGTTAAAAAACTTTGAAAATCCTATGTGACAACTTATATGTTGTATTTTACACGTGAAAAAAGTTTTGAGGGTATGTAAGATAATAGTTTTTCAAGTTACTTCACAAGGGTCTATTCATTAGGTATTTTAAAATAGAAAAATATCTTTTTTTCATAATAAATGGCAATGTGAATCCCCATGTGTTAATAGAAGAGTAAATGTAAGGTTATGTGTAGAATTGAGGTGTACATGACCAATAAAATACTTTAGGGTATACAAACTTCAAAGTTTAAATTGAGCTGTATGAAACAATGTAAGAGACCTATATAGTTTGTGAACAATGTATACTCCAATTTTCACAAAATCTTATGAAACTTTTTTGTAAAGCTTGTACATTCCTAAAATGATTCTATGACAATTTACATAATTTTTGGAGATGTTTTAGGTATTATTATCATTATTTTATAAAAAGGTGTCTAGTAGAAGTTCGAGTTTTCCCTATAAGTCAATTGAATTTTTCTTCAATCTCCTAGATGTGGGCTATAATAGACCATATGTGCCCAAATATAGTTTTTTGAATTTTTTAATCTTATTAGAGGTACATATAGGTCAATTTGGAATTACTTTCAGTAAACATGTAGAAATTCATTTAAATGATAGAAAATATCAAATCTACTTGAAAATTCTTGAAACTCCTAGATGGCAACTTATATGTTGTTTGTTACGTGTGAAAAATAAATTGGGGCATATAAGATAATAATTTTGCAACTTCCTTCACAAGGGTGTACTCATTAGTGATTTAAAAAAAATAGAAAAATAACTTTTTTGCACAACAAATGGTAATGAAACTTTATAATTGTTAAAGTTATGGTCAACATATGTTTGTGAACAAATTTTAGATGCAACTGAGTTTTAAAAAGTTACGAGGTGCTCAAATCTTAAAGTTTGTGTTGAGATGTATCAAACAATATGATGAACTATCTAGTTTATGAACAATGTATACTCCAATTCTCATAAAATCTTATGAAACTTTTTTGTCAAGCTTGTACATCTAGAAAATGATTCTATGCCAATTTGCATAATTATTTGATACATTTTAGGTATTATTATCATTATTTTATAATGAGGTGACTAGTACAAGTTTGAGTTTTCCACATAAGCTAATTGAATTTTTCATAAAAATCCAAAACATGGGCTATCATGTAAGATAGTGGTCTAAATATAATTGTTTAAGATTTTTAAAAATATTATTTGACACATATGTAGTTCAAAATTTAATTATTTTCAATAAACACCTAGAAAATCATTTAAATGATAGAAAACGCAAATATGTTCAAAAATTCATGAAGTTCTTACACTATAACTTATATGGTTTCAATTACATTTCGAAAGTGTATTGGATATTCAAGATATTGTATTTTGCAAACTACTTCACAAAAGTGCATTAAATGGAAAAAGAAAAAAGAAAAACATTAAACAGAAAAGTTTACCGCGAAAAGCATGATTTTGGCCCAACTAAGTATCTGGCCCAATACATGACATCTTTTTAACCGTTAGATGGAACTTTGGATGGCTCAGATGAACCGTGCACCGAATAAAAGTACCTGGAATGTCACCAGCCGCTTCTTCGCAAACCCTACCTCTCCCTCTCCCCGCTCCGCCCACTCGTCCTCCTCGTCTCACCCACCGACCACTGGCACCCGGCCATGGGGCTTGCAGGTGCAAGATCCGGCCGTCGCGGACCCAGATCCAGCAATCATGGGCCCAGATCCAGGGCTTCCATGCGCCTGCCTCTGCCGTGTTGGCGTGGCCCACCACTCCCCCCGCGTCGTCATGCTCTTCTCGCTCGACCAGTCGTGACCCGAGTCCGCTTGACCACCTGGCCGCCGCCTGACTGCCATCTCGACGAACAAGACAGCGGATCCAGGTTCAGGTGCGCCCCTCATTCATCCCCTTCTCACCATCTCCTCTGCATCGTCCCTTCCCTGTCCAATCCCCTTTACTTTCTTGCTAGGGTTCTACTCCAGTACGGGCTTGGCGTGTCGGTGAAGGGCTAGGGTCTACGAGCGGTTGAGCATGATCTTCCTCAATCACGCATGGGTGCTGGTCCACCTGCAGCAGCCATCCCTTTGTTGCAGGTCATTCCCTTCCTATGCGCCTGCATTTTCTTTTTCCACTAGCAGCTAGCAGGGAACTTCATATGTGTTTGAACATTTTGATGTTAATCCTGACACTAAAATATATTCTAAATGTTTTGTTCTGTTGGATTCAAGTAGACATTTTCTTGCCAATCATTTTGTGAGCTGAGCAAGATGCCTATGTGTTCCATTGTGAAATGAACATTGCGTCTTTGTTACTCATGTGAGCATACTGTAAACATGAATGTCTAATGTTTAATTTTGTGACCTCCATTCATGAAGTGAAACACTACATTTCAGTGATCTATTTCAACAAATGTTGCTTGTGTTCAGGTCCATTTGTGCATAGTGTCATGACTGATCAATATCTGTCAATGTTTGTGCATCCTATATGGTTCAGTTAGCTTCCATTCAAATATGTGTATGCACTGAAATCATAGTTTGATTACTAATATAAACCTGTAATGCATGTGTTGTTCCATAAGTTGCTACGAATAATCAGAGACTGAGTCATTATCTAAAATTACAACTTGTTGTACTGCATAGTAAAATGCTAAAATATGAAACTGCAGACTGTAGTAAACTGTAAATTAGTATGGAATTAATTGAGCCCTTGTATTTAGACTAAGTTTATGTTTCCTCTTAGCTTGATAAAACATGCAGTCACCTATTAGCTTCATATTTTTTTACACATACTTGTGACACTTGTTGCTTGAGATTTCCTGAGCTAAACTATTTACAGAGATAGTGTTATATTGGGTCTTTGTATCTTGGATTACTTGGATTAATTCCTTGCTTTTTATCTGAGCTCTAGTGCGTAGCCAGTTAGGTGTGTCTGTAGCTTGTTTTGACCTATGTAGTTCGGTTCTTTTAGCTGGAGCCTTGTCTTGCTAATCTTTGCTTGCTTAAAAAAGTACTAGCACATGACTACAAAGATATGACTAAAAAAAGGCATGAAAATTTCCACGGCAATTGTGTGTGAACCTAGTGTCTAGAACTGCGCCATCACCTCCCTGCTCAAAGATTTTTTTTCAATTAATTGTAATTGCAATTTCAGAACTGAGAAAGCAATACAGTGAACTAATGCAACATTCTCCCTTAATGACTAGCTCATGTGCTTCATTTATTCATTGTTAGTTTTGCAAATTGTTTGGTGGAGGAATAGAACTGCTTACATCTCTTGTACTACTATATTTCCTTACCTCATGTGCTTCATTTTATTCATTGTTAGTTTTTGCAAATTATTTGGTGTAGGAATAGAACTGCCTGCATCTCTTGTACTACTATATTTCTTTAATTGTTTGGTGCAGCAGCCTGACTGTCCAAATTGCCTGCCTGACTGGTTTTGTTTCTGTGTTGAGTAACTCCAACTAGGGACTGTCCTTTGTTGTCTGCTGTACTAACCATCTCTAGCATTAGATCTATGTTTCCTATTAATGCTTGATTAAGCTTCTGCTTCAGTTGCAAATCTGAATGTTACATGTTCTTCTTGTCTAGGATTCGTGTTGCAGTCAACCAGCTAGTTGACCATTTAGGATTTTACACAGGAGCCTTGAATTGGCCATGTGGTTCAAGGTAAGATCTTCTTAGACAATCTTTTTAGTGGCAATCTCGTAATGCAGTAGTGGAAACATATGTCAATTCCTTCCAGTTGCGACTGAATAGGGACGACACTTATTTGATTATTTGTCTATCTACCAAATGTCATTTCTAACTGAATATGCACGTTGATTTGCCATTTTCCATGATAGCTACTGTGTATGGAATAAGTGGGTGGACAGGCGGTCAATTTAGTTGTAATGCTCATACGGTAGACATTCCTATTCATTGTACATCTGTACATTATATACTTTGCTCAGGAACTCATCCTACCAAGGTGTGTTTGTTTTCCTTCGATTGACTGAATGCCAGGGAAGAAATATTTCCCTTCTTTCTTATGGAGACCGATTATTATAGAAAGTGCATATATGTATCTGACTTGCCATGTATCTGCTAGCATTTATAATGGTTTCTAGCAAGTACTACGAGGACATGCTGGTTATTATGTTATAGCTCTAGCTGAAACAAATTAAACAAATGGACTGGTAGTATGATCGAGATGGTTGCTAGTTGAAACTGAAACCAAATTAAACCCGGTGTTTATTATGCTTTAAATTGAATGGTTGTATACTTGTAGTGGTTGAAAGGATAACCTGTGAGATGAATCTGCTAATTTAAGTGCTAGCTGTTACTTCTATCTGTGTTGATTTCTGTTTATTTCCGGCTTATATTTCATAGACTTGGCTAGTTGTTTAGCATGTCCTTCTGCCTGCATAGAATCTGTACAAGTCAAAGCTAGCTCATTACAGTAAAGTGCTCAGGTTGATCTGCAGCAAGTAAAAAGGTTATGCTTTCAATAGTCATTTCATCTGTTTATCAAGGTTTTTTAGAAATCAAATAGTGCTTGTTTGTTTGTTTCTTAGTCGTAAGGCATTTGTTTTCTGTTAATGGAGGCAGGAATTTGTTTGTAACTTGCATTTCCAGTTGGCTTATTCCCAATGTGATTTGCTCATTAATTTGGAGTAGCATGTGAGCTCATTATTTTTTTCTGTATGTATGGAGCTCACATCTCACAGATCTCTACCTCCGATTTTCCTATACATTCTGAAATTTATCATATGTGCAGGTACACCATTGTTGTGGATGTGAATGAGTAGGACGTCAAGCATACATGCATATTTCTTCTAGGTGAAAGATAAAGAAGCAAGCTGAGAACTTAGCTTGTACTGGGTCAAAATCAACCAAGTTAAGCAGCATGGTGGTATGTTAGCTTATAGTGGGCCACAACTTTTTGGTTTTTCTGGTGCTGGAATGGCTGATTGCTAGTTATCCTGATGAAAAAAATGTATACGATGTTTCCTTTGATGTCATGCAGAATGCAACATGATTTATTTGATTTTTGTTAGTTTTTTCCGGCTGGATATTTGATTGGGCTGAAATTTGTATGGATTGTATTTTTTTCAATGTGCTGGAAATAAAAGCTAAACAGCTGGTTTATTTTAGACCCATTTTGAATTGAGCCTATTAATTACCACGTCATCACTTGCCACATCATCTGCCACGTGGCTGCCACATCATCTGCCACGTGGCCGCCACATCATCATCTGCCACGTGGCTGCCACATCATCAACTGCCACGTCATTAATTGCCATGTCATCTGCCACGTCCTGATCCACGTCAGCATCCAACTCATCGTCCATGTCATGTACGAGTGACGTGGCAAGTTAATCCATGACGTTCATTTTTGTTATAGCTTTTGGGCTTTGGGCCGGGTTCAGTGGGCTTTAGACAATTCTATGACGGCTTCATAACATCATGGATCACATTAATCTATGACGAAAACTTAAGGACGTCACGAGAAGGGATCCGTGACGCTCAATACATGACCTTCTCAATTTTCGTCATAGATGTTGTTTTATGACGAATTTTCGATGATCCATGACGAAAGTAGCACGTCATAGACTGCAACATGTTTTGTAGTGTCACCAAAGACGTACACTCAATAGGACCTATCATCTTGAAATTCATCAACCACTACCGAATCATAGCTTTGACGGGAGAGACCTTGATCTGGTTAACAGCGACGTACAATAGCATCATCTCATCACTGCGCACAGGCCGAACATCCTCTCGTCAAAAGAGAGTAATGGCGAGCCACTTGTGCCACAAACAGAGAGTGGGATGAACAATATCATTGCACCGAGGCACAAACTTGTCAGTGTAAACAAGACCAGAGATGTCTGCCCAGAAAGAGTCTCGAACAAAACCCTCACAAGCCTTCTTCAAAGAAACATCACAACGAGGACTACAACCAAGAAGACGACTAAGTTCCTTCCAAGAAACACGGTAATCGATCCCAAAAAGACGAAACTGAATGCCATCCTGAATCTCGGTAAGAGAGGAAAGAAACTGGATGGTGAGGGGCCGAGAGCCAAGCTCTGTAACCAGCGCAAAATCCTACCAACCAAGAGAATGCCAAATGGAAGCGAACTCGAGATTCATACTTGTTTTCTCCATGAGGGCTGGGTCGAAGTCCCGGGTGTGGGCGAAGACTCGATCCTTCAGGAGAGCGTAGGCTTGCTCCTCTCGAGTGCCCCGCAAGCTGAGATAGGGGGTGTCGTTGACGACCTCCTCCGCCGCTTGTGGCTCGGCTTGCTCTTCTACATAATCCATCGTCGATGGGCTCGGCGTCGGCTCGGCGAGGATGGATGAACTCGCGCTTGCCCGCGAACGGGAGCGTGTCACCCTCCGGAGAGTGTTTGCCACCCAATTCATGCTAGCACAACAACAAGGGACAACAAGAGAAACTCGGTGATGGACTAGAAAAATCGAATGAGACTCTTACCGAGCTTGCTCCACCAATAGCAATACTTTCAGCAACACAATAGAGAGAATACTTGATGATCCAATCTTGAGCAAGAAATCCAAGAAAACCAAGAGTGCAAGGAGTAGAGAGGGGAGTGTGAATGAAATGGGTTGAATGGGTGGAGAACACCCCCTCTCGGGTCCAATTTATAGAGCAATGGGGGCACAACGGCCAGATTCCGACCAGAGGCAACGGCTACTAGCCGTTGGCACCGATGGGACCCGAGAGCCGTTGCTCCCAGGTCCGCCGAACCAGGGGTCGGCCGAACCCTGGTGGGCCCACCTGGCAGCCCCCTTTGGCCAACAGCCTCTCAACGTCTATATGAGGTTATGCCTGGGTGCCTCGGCCAAAGTTTGCTCCAGAAATTGCCCAAATGATTTTCCTAAGGTTTTCAATCTCATAATTTTATTTTGCAAAGGGAAAAGGGCTAGATAAATCTAGCATGCAGATGCAAGGTTTGGAAAACTCAAATATGCAATTTTGGAAATAAAATTTCGGAAAGGGAAATATGAGATAAGTACCAGCTTTAACCTTTTTGGTAGAAAGGACCCATCATTTTTAGTCTGATGAGTTGGACTCTTCTCAGCAGTTAATTCCACTCGGCACCCTACTCCTGAGCAGTAGAGGTTGGTGCCTTCTCAATCTTCTGCCATTCTTTATGAATTTTGTTTTGCTTCTTTGACAGAGATTTCTTCTTTGGGGGTAAAGGCTCCGTCCTTCCCCCAAGCTGCTCAACACTATCTTGCACCAAATAGTATTGCTCTTCTTTGTCCTGAAACTTGAACTTCAAGTTCCTCTTCCCAATGCAGAAACGGATTATCCCAGACCCCACATTGATTCTATTTCGGACATCACTGAGAAATGGTTGCCCAAGGATGAGCGGCATTCCTCCCTCGTCATCCATATCAAGGACCACAAAATCCGTGAAGACATAAGAGTTCTTGACCTTAACCAATAAGCTCTCAACAATTCTTTCTGGATATCATATCGTTGAATCAGCGAGTTGGATAGTCTGTGCTGTAGGAGAGAGAGCTGGATATCCCAGTTGCTCGAACATGGCCTTGGACATGAGATTAACACTTGCACCAAGGTCACAAAGGGCATGCCTGATCGTCTTGTAATAGATTGTGCAAGTGATAGTCGGGTAGCCTGGATCTTTCTTGTGCACAACTGCTGATTCATCCCATGGATCTAGAATTTGTTGTATGGGCTTTCCTACGTAGTTTGAAGCACGTGTCTTCCTAGGTGGATTACCCCACCTAGTTGACACTACACTAACATTTTCACAAGAGGATATGGGTTGCCCCGGGATCCTCCCGTTATCAGCAGATGGAACCAAAGCAGCTAGCTGAGCCAACTGGGTTTCTAACATTTTGTTGAAACTCAGCTGGCTCTTCTGAGCAGAAGAAAAACTATCAAGCTTAACGTTGAGACTTTCCGGGGTTTTATCAAGGGCAGCTAGCTTTTTGTTAACACATTCATTAATCATAGCTTGCCCGAAAGCAAGATCTCTCAAGGAAGGTTGGTTGGGATTGTAAGAATTACCTTGGTTACCTCCTTGATAATAAGGGCGTTGTTGATTCCACGATTAACCTCCTTGTTGAGGTGGACGATAACCATTGTTGTTGTCATTCATGTACATCACTTCCTCCTGAGTCTCCGGACAATAATTTCCTGAGTGCCCAGTGTTGCCACAGACTTCACAAGTCATATGAGAATCCATAGGCAGAGTAGTGGTGGCCATGGCAGCCTTCTCGCTGGTGTAGTCATCCAATCTCTTCATAAGAAGATCCAACTTGGCTGTAATCATGTCTGCTTCCTTGACAGTATGAGTATCCCTTGGTCGTGGTTGGAGTCTTTCATCACTCCACCCTTGGTTGGAAACCATCTTCTCAATGAGTAATTTAGCATTATCAACTGTGAGTGAGAAGAATGCTCCCTGAGCAGCAGCATCAATATGGCCTCGGGCTGTCGGAGTCAACCAATTATAAAAGCTTTGAAGAATAAGCCAATCCTCCATCCCATGGTGAGGACAGGCCAGGACATACTCCTGAAGCCTCTCCCAAGCCTCTGGAATAGATTCACTTGCTGCTTGCTGAAAACAAGAAATTCTTCCACGAAGAGCATTGGTTTTACCCAATGGGAAGAACTTCTTGAGGAATGCCTCTGAACACTTATCCCAAGTGTTAATAGCATCATGATTCGCATAGAACCACTGCTTGGCTTTCCCCAGGAGAGAGAATGGAAACAGTCAGAGACGAACAACATCCATATTTGCACCCCTGATGATGAAAGTGTTGCATAGCTCTAGGAATTGCTACAAATGGGCATTGGCATCCACATTTGGCTTGCCACAGAATGGGCTAGTCTGTACCATCGTGATTAGACCCGTCTTGATCTCAAAATTTTCAGTCCCCATTGCCACCTCAGGGCCTTGCAGCACCTGGTCAGCAGAAGGAGCTGAGTACTCACGAAGTGTCTTCTGGGCCATAGCATTTGACGTGGATGGTACAAAGGAAGCTGGTTCGCCTTCCGGACGAGTACGACGAGGTGAGTCAAAATGAATTCGAGCTTTCCTCACAAGTGACTCGGGATCTTCAGTGAAATTCTCTGGTAAGTAGAAACCAGTCATACACTACCTGTCTTCATCATCCGAAGATAAAAGAAGACAATCAAGGTTAGCCTGCATTGAGAGTTGTCCTAACCTACGCATAGTTTATAAACAGATGCAAAGCATAGTCATGATAATCCTGTGCCTTTCCCGGCAACAGCACCAGAAATTCTTGTTGGCATTTCTTAGCACCGTCACTTTAAGAATAGATTGGAATCCGTCTTTAGTGACAACACCAAGAAATGCCTATTGGCTCTTCTTAACATCACAACTAACGATGCCGAGTTAGCGTGAACATCAAGACTTACCAAAAAGTAAATCTAAACGATCATGAACGAATCCGCAAGCGCACAGATAAACCATTGTAGCATTTCCCCAAGGAAGGAGAATATTCCAAGGGTATCGTATCCATGGAAGGCAATGGCGGATGTCATAGACTTATGCTTTTGCACTGAATGTAAACTAAGAGATAGATATAAGAAACAACAAACTCAAAGGCAGGGGTAAGATAAAGATATGAAAAGGTAGTGTGACACACACACTCAGATCTACCTCTACTCTAGCACACTACGGCTTAGGGGGAACATACGAGTTAGCTCTAGGTTCTAATGTACTAAACGTACAAAGCTAGAAGATACAGGAGATAGGCATGAGCATTGCATGAGAGGGTAAGGTTCAGCACCCAGGTACAAATGGGGAGCTAGCCCGTGACGACCAGCACTCTGCGAAACTAGACTTTAGACTCCTACAGCAAGTACCCCAGCGCAGAGGGTTCCAAAGGGTCCAACAGCTGTCACCACTGCGGCCTACCTCTATCGTTACAGGGGGTATGCTCATAACTAACATAGCCACACAACCCAAGCACCATGCCTGCGTTGCTGTTAGACTTCACCCGGCCCGGGCTATTGTGACCCAGGGTGAGAGCCACCAGAAGACTGGTCAACTTAGACCGAGTACCGTAGCTTGAACACAAACCTCATGCAACACTCTCATGCCATCTAACAAGATCAACTAACGCTAGACATATGAACGGATACAAACTCTCTTATGTCTAGTCAATAAGATCAAAGGGTCGTGTTTGTGAAGAACACGAGCCTCTAACTTATGAACAAACACATAAGGAATGAGTTTATCACCCTTCAAGTGGATCAAAAGGTAGTGTTCATGAAGAACACAAGCCTCTAAATGATGAACAAAGGATGAACTCAAGAACATATCAAGCATATGATCTACCATGACTTTATATGAAATAGCTGAATAACTGAAGTAGATCAATGTCATACAATGAAATAAAGATAAAAGAGAACTCATACCTAGACTCCAAAAAAGACTTGGAACCTGAAGAAGAGCTACTCTAGCCTACCCCCTAGCCTTGGAAACTAAAAGTGAGAGGAGAATGAGAGAGTGGTGTGTGAGAAATGGGAGCCCCTCCCCTTCTATTTATAGGCAAGGAGGAGGCTTGCTTCGGGGCTCAAACTCCACCAAAACGCCCGGGAGTGAGGCAACAGACTAATGAGGAGCAAACACGTGCAAGGCCGGGATGAACTGACCTTAGGTCGGTTCGGCCGATCCTAGGGCCTGCCGAACCCCTAGGGTGGCCATCTCAGCCGTGCTTCCTCTGGGTGGCTGCCCTGTGGGCCCTTTGATCCTCCCCTGGTGCATGGCTTGATTTGGTATCCGAGGTGGGTCCCTTGATCCATGTGAAGTCCATGTGGCGCTCTCTGATTTGTCGGTGAGTGCCTCCCTTGGATCAATGACATGGAATGCCATGTGTTTCCTTGGTGGCAGCCACCTCCTCAGCTGAGTTGGCATGGTTTCTCCATAGAAGGTGGGTTTCCATCTCTTTTAAGGGCTATTTCACCTACATACAAATAATCTCCAAGGACAAGTGGAACTACATTATTCAAACCAAAATGCAAGTAAATAATGCTTATGCCTCCATTTATGTGAGAATATTGATGGCTGAAAGTAGTACTTAACAACCGTCAACAGAGAGGCAAGTAGGCTTTGTTCGATGGGCCCGGTGGCCAATGGGGTCAAGTGCGAACCGTGCAGTGCAAGACTAGCGGCTGAAGTCATGAACTTGGGCCGGTGCAAGGTAGCGGATCGAGGTCGAAGCTTGCACGCGGGGTTTGGTGGTTTGCCCACAAAACCATCAGTGGACGGTTTCTTGGTTTGGGCCGCAAAACCAAGTCTGGAGGCCCGATGCTTCAGAGATGGTGATCCGGGAGCATCGGGAAGCTTCGAGGCGGGGGGCACGTGGCATGATCGCGGGGTTTGTGTCGATGCTAAGCAAGACCGTGGTAGAAGCGTGTCCGCTCGATGAAGACTAGACCATACTACCCCTGAGGGGTGTGTATCTTCTATTTGAGTTGTAGGGGTAGCGTGGACATTTGCCTCCTCTGGTGGACCTCGTATAAATGGCAGAGAGGTGGATGGCATCTCTCTCTCTTGGATTCTAGGGTTTCCTCCCCCGTAGATCGCTCTGGACTGCTTCTTTTCCTCTGCTTTCCTTAGGCTAGATTCTTGTATAGACTCTGACCTCTGGATGTATGGAAGCATTTGGCGTTGCGGTGATCTCCTAGCTCTTTGTGATTTTTGTGTCTTTTTTGGAGCTATTTTTGGGGTGTTTCATTCTTCGCTCGATTCGTGGATTTGAGGGCATTTTCCCTCAGATTTCTTTGAGGGGATGATGGGTGGATGCCTTGCGCATCTTTGTGTGTGATCTTGACCCCTCAAATGCCGGGAAACACCTTCGATTCGTCAGTTTTTGGCCGGATCCCGAGTTCTTGGTGGTGGTTTGTGTGATCCACGATTCCCGGTGATTTAGTGAGTTAGAGGCCAAGATTTTTGGGGCATAGCTTCCTCTTGTGACGCTTCGCATCTCCCCCATATCTTGTCTCAAGAGCTCTAGCCGTTTGGGAAATCCGGTGATGGAAAGAGGGAGTTGACCTCCCATTCACGAGGGTTTTCAGCTCTGTCCGCACATGGCGGACTGTACGCGGTCCCCGTGCGGATGGTCTGCGAGGTGCCTGACAGCCCGGCTGTTCTTCGTGTTCTTCATGTGTTCTTGCGTGCCTTTCACTCGATCCGTTGAGTCGGTTGGTTCTTTGTGCAAGAAGTTTGCGGACGGTCCGTACTAGAATGCCAGACGGTCCGTGACGAGGCGGACGATCAGCGGGTCCATCACGGACGGTCTATTTTTCTCGGTGCGGTACTAGAGGTTTTGGTGGCTTTTTCGGATGGTCCACCGAGCCATCGCGGACAGTCCGTGCCCTCATCGCGGACAGTCCGCCTATTCTCCACGGACGGTCCGCTAGGGGCTTCGCAGAGTTGCCTAAGTTGTTTGATTCTTGTCTTGTGCTTCCGCGCTTTGCTTCAAGGTTTGTCTCTAGGACTTGTAGGCTTGTGTGTGCCTAGTCTAGAGCTTCTCTGGTGTGTGCGAGTGATCAGAGTGGAAATCGGGGTATAGGCCGAGTTCGTCCTTCGGGAAGAATTTTTATCGGCTCCCGTTCACTCCCCCCCCTCTCTGGTCGCCTATTCGGTCCTTCAATTGGTATCAGAGCCAGTTATGGATCTTCGTGATTCTAACCAGTCTAAGATCCAAAGATGGGTGACTATGGAAAGGGGTCAGGTCCTCCGCACTTTTGATGGCAAGAATTACCCGATGTGGGAGAGGCGCATGGGCGTGTTTTTGCGAGGGAAGGGAACTCTGATTTGGGATGTCACTCAGAATCCTTATTATGTCATCCCAGACAGTTTTCTGCTTCCAGGATCGTGGGACATGTGTGAGGCCAACAGCAAGGCCGTTGATTACTTGTTCTGTGCTCTGTGCCTCGGAGTTGGAGCGATTGTACGGAGAGAATGTGGCTGGAAAGATTTGGCTTAAGTTGAGAATTTCTCATGTTGGTAATGCCCTGGTGCAAGCCTGTTTGTTTTCCACTTATCGGAGAGAGTACGAGAACTTCACTCATCTCCCCGGTGAGTCGACCGATGCTATGTTTCAGTGCTTCACCAGCATAGTCAACAACATGAGGGCCAATGTGACAGTGCTCCCATACACGGATCATGATCAAGCTATCAAGCTTTTGCATGCCCTGGATAGGTCTGTGTGGATTTCCATGGTCGAGGCCATTGAGGAGTCGAGCGTGTATGATACGCTATCGCTTGATGAGCTATTTTTCAAGCTCAGGTCTTCGGAGGTTGATCGTGGCTTCAGAGCCAAGAGCGAGAGCCCCACTGATCCTCATAGTTTGGCTCTTGTCTCAGGATCGAGGACTAGTGCTAACTCTATTGGTTTTTCTTTGTCTTGTCTTGTGTTCTTGCCAGATGAGGACTTTGAGGTGCTGAGCGAGGATCATCTCGCCTTGTTGAGCAAGAGGTTTGGGCGGATTTATGAGAACCGCAAGAATGCAAAGCGGAGCTCGGGGATGTGCTATCCGTGCGGGAAGCACGGGCACTTCATCGCCGAATGCCCTGAAGCCATGGAGATCAAGAACGACTACAAGGGCAAGTCCAAGCACGACTACAACAAGTACCGCTCCTGGAATGACTACAAGGACAAGTGCAAGGACAAGGGCGATAGGAGGCCCAAGAAGAGTAGCAGGTACAAGAAGAAGACGGCTCGAGCGATGGTTACCGGAGTGAGCGACATTGACTCCACATCAAGCGATGCTTCTTCCGATTCGAGCAGCGATGAAGAGCAAGATCGGCGCAAGGACAAGCGGCACACGGTCAAGAACTTCACCGGCCTCAGCTTCGTCGCACATGGTGGATTTTACGGCATGGCGCACTCCAAGAAGGGTGGGAAGCATAGCTCGGATTCGAACTCCGACTCCGAGGAAGAGGTACGACATGATCCCAACTTCTTGCTAGAGGAGAATGCTAAGCTCAATGAGTTGCTTGATAACCGTGATAATGTGCTTAGGAAGACCAACAAGGAGAAGAGGGAATTTAGGTCTTTGTTGGATGATGCTAAGGATAAGATAGTTGAGCTTGAGTCCTTGCTTGTTGATGCTAGAAATGAGATAGGTTCTTTGAAAGCTGCTCCTGTTGTGTCTGATGAGGTTGATTGTAGTGATTGCAATGTTTCTCTGGCTGACTTAGACTGCTCTCAAGGAGAAGCATGCCTCAACTCTTGAGGAACTAGATGTGCTTAGGATTGAGTGTGATGAATTGAAATCTAGACCTACTTTGTTAGGTGCTTGAACTTCTTGTCCTGTGTTGCATGCTAGGCTAGATGAATCTCACACTAGGATAATTTCTCTTGAGGCTGCTTTGAAAGCTCTTGTTCCTACATCATGCTCTACCTGTGAACTGCATGCTTTGAAAAACATGGAACTTGCACACTATGTTGACCGTTTGCAGGATGAGAATGATGAGTTGAGGAAAATGATGGGGTGGTTGCCTGGTCTTGAGCCACAACTGAGTTTGATGTTGGCTCAGTTTAAGAGGTTTGATGGTCAGGCGTTGGGGGCTGGCAAGAGTGGTGAGAAGAATGGTGAGGGAGAAGAGAAAGCTGGAGAGATTCCTATCCCATCACACACTACACCCATGAACAAATTCGAACCCAAGCCAAACCATCTCAGAAACAAGCTTGACACAACCCCAGATCCACCTGTGTTCCCCCACAAGTCTGAAAACTACCAAAAACCCATCAAGTTTGTGAGCACCCAGGGGAGTGTCTTTAGTGGGAAGTCAGGAGAGAAAGTTGTTGAGAAGCCACAGCCAATCCGCTTCCATTGTGATTATTGTGGGAGGGATGGGCATAAGGATGAGTTCTGTTTCAGGAGGAAGAGAGATGAGAGGTTTGCTAGGGAGATGGGAAACAAGGACAGGTACCACCTTCCTCATGGTGTGCCTGAGCCTCGTAGAGGGCCTCTTCCTAGGGGTGAGGTGTTTGTGCATATAGTTCCCACTCGTGGAGGCGGTTTTCCTCAGAGAGATAGGCGTGTTGGGTTTGGGTGTGGTGAGTTGGCTAGACGTGCTCCTACTCGTGTCCGTTACGAGTTTGGGAGGCACGATCGGAGATTTGGGTCTCAGATGGACTACGGGCCACATTTTCCCCCTCGTGGTGCGCGTACTCCTCCAGTGAGACGTGACAGCTTCTTCGGTGGTAGGCGTGATAGGGATCCGCCTAGGGGTTTTGATAGGATGAGTTTTTCTAACCCTTCTTTTGAGCAAATGGCTCGACACTGGTTTGACTCTTTTGGTACTAACCCTAGGGTTGAGTCGCTTCCTCATTCTCGTCCTCGTTTTTTATTGCAGGTGGGAGGCTTGGAGGACTTTTGGTTGATCGACTCCGGTTGCTCACGACACATGACCGGAGATCGTGGGTGGTTCTCCAGCCTCACCCCGGTGAGTACGAGGGAGTACACCACTTTTGGGGACAATGGGAGAGGACGAGTGCTTGCTGAAGCTATGGTGAAGGTGAGTAGCAAGGTGACCCTGAAGAGTGTGGCTTTGGTCAAGTCACTTGGTTTTAACCTGTTGTCAGTATCCCAGTTGCTTGACGAAGGTTTTGAGGTTCATTTTAAGTTGGGCGCTTCTTGTGTGCTTGATTCTTGAGGCGATCTTGTCTGTATGATCGTCCCCGAGGGTCAAATCTTTCGTGCCGATTTTTCCCACTCTGTTGGTCCTCCTCGATGCTTTGTTGCTGGTGTTTCGGCCGAGCTTTGGAAATGGCATAGGAGGTTAGGACACTTGAGCTTTGAGTTGCTTTCCCGCTTGAGTGGTCTTGACCTTGTTCGAGGATTGCCTAAGTTGAAATTCGAGAAGGATTTGGTTTGTGCTTCTTGTCGGCATGGAAAGATGGTTGCTGCTTCTCATGCCCCTCTGACTGCGATCATGACCGAGCAACCTTGTGAGCTGTTGCACATGGATTTGATTGGGCCAGTTCGTGTTTGCTCTGCGGGTGGGATGTGGTATGTTCTAGTTGTGGTTGATGATTTTTCGAGGTACTCTTAGGTTTTCTTTCTGGAGGATAAGAGTGAGACATTTGGCTTTGTTCGGGACTTGATCTTGAGGTTGAAGAATGAGAGACATGGTGATGCCATTCGAGCTATACGCAGTGGCAATGGCACAGAATTCAAGAACTCTCATTTTGATGCCTTTTGCAGTGATCTTGGTCTCGATCATCAGTATTCTTCTCCATACGTCGCTTGCTAGAATGGCGTAGTGGAAAGGATGAACAGGACCCTTTTTGATATGGCCAGGACGATGCTTGATGAGCATAGGACTCCTAGGCATTTCTGGGCCGAGGCGGTCAATACTGCTTGCTATGTCTCAAATCGCATCTTCCTTCGTGCTTTCAAAAAGAAGACCTCTTATGAGCTGATGCATGGGAAACAACCCAAGGTGAGTCACTTTAGAGCTTTTGGTTGTAAATGTTTCATTCTGAAGAAGGGCAAGTTGGATAAGTTTGAGTCTTGATGTTCAGATGGTATTTTCCTCGGTTATGCGATTCATTCTAGAGCATATCGTATTCTCGTGTTGTCAGCGCATAAACAAGCAAAAAAAATAAACAAATCATTGTCCGAATCATGACACTGGAACCAGAGTGTGCGTGAGTGTGTGCGCCTGCCTAACTAACATGCATGTACTAGCTTGCTAGGTTAGGAGGACTCTGGTGGATTGGATCGGACCCAAAGGTCAACCGACAACCACACAAAAAAGGAGTTTGAGAATCTACTCACATGTGTGTGTCGTCTCTACCTCTTTGATTACTTCTTGCCTGTTAGAAGATTGACACCAACGACACTTGGAACACACTTTGCTACTAACTCATCACACGAGAGCCGCCGCCGTAAGCATAGTTTTAAAAGAATATGCTCTCGTCTGATGGTACACTATACTCCTACTAGTCAACACATAAATCCAGTCCGTGATACACATACACCGCACGTACACTAGTAAACAAAAAAGCATGCCAATTAACAAATAAAAAAGGGCATTCGTGCATGCATGCGAGTACCAGATACTGCTCATGTAACCGAAAATCCACAGATCTCCTGCTTCTGAATAATCGAGGTTGCCTTTTGCTTATGTCTTCTCACTGTGTGTGTGTGTTTACTCTTGCTGCTTCACTTTAATGATGTTGCGAGTGTGAACCGTCGGAAAACTCTCTCCTGTGGACTGTGGTCGATCCGATCGACATGGATGGACCCCCCAAGCTAGCACGCACGCACGCACATGCCAACACTTCAGGTGGGCTCTGACGACAGCCCAGAGGCCCACAAATTCTCTCCTCCAGTAGCTGCTGACCACCGGGCCCGGCGCGTCGTGGCTGCGTTAGGTAAGATGGGCCGGGTGTGCAGGTGATGAGGAGATTGGAGCAATGATCTTTGAGGATGAGAAGTATGGAGATGGAAATGAAGACGATGATGGTGGTGATGCTCCAGTGGCTGATCGTGTACACGCTACTTCCACTACGACGACGACGATCGAGGATGGTCCATCCCCTACACCCACTACGACAGAGGCTGTTCGAGTGGAGGCTGCTGCTGAGGGGGAGATTGTGTCCAGGCGAGAGGCTCCCCGGCGTGTACAGGTGGATCACCCACCGACGACGATCATAGGTGACCTTCATGAACGCACTACACGGTCAAGGTCAAGGAACACTTCACATTTCACTCACTCTGCTTTTGTTGCTTCGTTTGAACCCAAAGATATTCGACACGCTTTATCTGATGAGAATTGGGTGAATTCCATGCATGAGGAGTTGGGGAATTTTGAGAGAAACCAAGTTTGGGTGTTAGTCGATCCACTGCCAAATTGCCGTCCCATAGGTACCAAGTGGGTGTGGATGAACAAAGAAGATGAGAATGGGATGGTTGTGTGAAACAAGTCGAGATTGGTGGCTCAGGGGTTCAACTAGAAAGATGGTATAGATTATGAGGAGACATTTGCTCCTGTGGCCCGTTTGGAGGCAATTAGGATCCTTCTAGCCTTTGCTGTGGCTAAAGGTTTCAAGTTGTACCAAATGGACGTGAAGAGTGCTTGCTTGAATGGGGTGATAGAGGAAGAAGTGTATGTGAGACAACCCCCGGGGTTTGAGAGCGAGAAATACCCACACCGTGTATACAAACTCCAGAGAGCGCTTTATGGGTTGAAACAGGCACCTAGAGCTTGGTATGGTACGTTGAGAGGCTTTTTGTTGAGTAAGGGGTTTGTGATGGGCACAGTTGATAAGACCCTGTTTCTCCTTAAGCATGGAAATGACCTATTGATTGTTCATATTTACGTGGATGACATAATCTTTGGTGGCTCTTCTCATGATCTTGTTGCCAGATTTGCAGATGACATGAGCAGGGAATTTGAGATATCTATGATGGGCGAGCTGCAGTTTTTCTTAGGACTCCAGATCAAGAAGTGCAAGGACGGGACGTTTGTACATCAGGCGAAGTACACAAGGGACATGGTGAAGAAGTTTGGCATGAACGACTCCAAGCCGCTGACTACACCGATGGGTATGTTGACGGCTGTTAAGTACTACTTTTAGCCCTCAATATTCTCACATAAATGGAGGCATATGCATTATTTACTTGCATTTTGGTTTGAATAATGTAGTTCCACTTGTCCTTGGAGATTATTTGTATGTAGGTGAAATACCCCTTAAAAGAGATGGAAACCCACCTTCTATGGAGAAACCATGCCAACTCAGCTGAGGAGGTGGCTGCCACCAAGGAAACACATGGCATTCCACGTCATTGATCCAAGGGAGGCACTCACCGACGAATCAGAGAGCGCCACATGGACTTCACATGGATCAAGGGGCCCACCTCGGATACCAAATCAAGCCATGCACCGGGGATGGATCAAAGGGCCCACATGGCAGCCACCCAGAGGAAGCACACCAGGTGGGGCCTTCCTAGGGGGCTGGCCGATCCTAGGATCGGCCGAACCGACCTAGTGGTGCCCCATCTGCCCCCTACACGTGGCAGCTGCTCATGGGTCCATTGCCTCACTCCGGGGTGTTTTGAGGCCATTTGGTGCTCCGAGCAAGCCTGGACCTTGCCTATAAATAGAAGGGGAGGGGCTCCCATTTCCCACACACCACTCTCTCATTCTCCTCTCACTTTTAGTTTCCAAGGCTAGGGGGTAGGCTAGAGTAGCTCTTCTTCAGGTTCCAAGTCTTCTTTGTAGTCTAGGTATGAGTTCTCTTTTATCTTTATTTCATTGTATGACTTTGATCTACTTCAGTTATTCAGCTATTTCATATAAAGTCATGGTAGATCATATGCTTGATATGTTCTTGAGTTCATCCTTTGTTCATCATTTAGAGGCTTGTGTTCTTCATGAACACTATCTTTTGATCCACTTGAAGGGTGATAAACTCATTCCTTATGTGTTTGTTCATAAGTTAGAGGCTCGTGTTCTTCACAAACACGACCCTTTGATCTTATTGACTAGACATAAGAGAGTTCGTATCTGTTCGTATGTCTAGCCTTAGTTGATCTTGTTAGATGGCATGAGAGTGTTGCATGAGGTTTGTGTTCAAGCTACGGTACTCGGTCTAAGTTGACCTGTCTTCTGGTGGCTCTCACCCTAGGTCACAATAGCCCGGGCCGGGTGGAGTCTAGTAGCAACGCAGGTATGGTGCCTGGGTTGTCTGGCTACATTAGTTATGAGCATACCCCCCAAACGATAGAGGTAGGTCCGCAGTGGTGACAGCTGTTGGACCCTTTGCAACCTTTCACGTTGGGGTACCTGCTGTAGGAGTTTAAAGTCTAGTTTCGCAGAGTGCTAGTCGTCGCGGGCTAGCTCCCTGTTTGTACCTGGGTGCTGAACCTTACCCTCTCATACAACGCTCATGCCTATCTCCTGTATCTTCAAGCTTTGAATGTTTAGTACATTAGAACCTAGAGCTAACTCGTATGTTCCCCCTAAGCCGTAGTGTGCTAGAGTAGAGGTAGATCTAAGTGTGTGTGTCACACTACCCTTTATATCTTTTATCTTACCCCTGCCTTTGAGTTTGTTGTTTCCTATATCTATCTCTTAGTTTACATTCAGTGCAAAAGCATAAGTCTAAGATATCCGCCATTGCCTTCCACGGATACGATACCCTTGGAATATTCTTCTTCCTTGGGGAAATGCTACAATGGTTTATCTGTGCGCTTTCGGATTCGTTCATGACCGTTTAGATTATCCTTTGGTAAGTCTTGATGTTCACGCTAACTCGGTGTCGTTAGTTGTGATATTAAGAGGTGCCTACAAGGTGTTTCTTGGTGGCAATGGGGACAGAAAATTTTGAGATCAAGACGGGTCTAATCACGATGGTACAGGCTAGCCCATTCCGTGGCAAGCCAAATGAGGATGCCAATGCTTATTTGCAGCAATTCCTAGAGCTGTGCAGCACTTTCATCATCAGGGGTGCAAATATGGATGCCGTCCGTCTACGGCTGTTTCCATTCTCTCTCCTGGGGAAAGCCAAGCAATGGTTCTATGCGAATCGTGATGCTATTAACACCTGGGGAAAGTGTTCAGAGGCATTCCTCAAGAAGTTCTTCCTATTGGGTAAACCAATGCTCTTCGTGGAAGAATTTCTGGTTTTCAGCAAGCAGCAAGTGAATCTATTCCAGAGGCTTGGGAAAGGCTTCAGGAGTATGTCCTGGCCTGTCCTCACCATGGGATGGAGGATTGGCTCATTCTTCAAAGCTTTTATAATGGGTTGACTCCGACAGCCCAAGGCCATATTGATGCTGCTGCTCATGGGGCATTCTTCTCACTCACGGTTGATAATGCTAAATTACTCATTAAGAAGATGGTTTCCAACCAAGGATGGAGTGATGAAAGACTCCAACCACGATCGAGGGGTACTCATACTGTCAAGGAAGCAGACATGATTACTGCCAAGTTGGATCTTCTTATGAAGAGATTGGATGACTACACCAGCGAGAAGGCTACCATGGCCACCACTACTCTGCCTATGGACTCTCATATGACTTGTGAAGTCTGTGGCAACACTGGGCACTCAGGAAATTACTGTCCGGAGACTCAGAAGGAAGTGATGTACATGAATGGCAACAACAATGGTTATTGTCCACCTCAACAAGGAGGCCAATCGTGGAATCAACAACGCCCTTATTATCAAAGAGGTAACCAAGGTAATTCTTACAATCCTAACCAACCTTCCTAGAGAGATCTCGTTTTTGGGCAAGCTAAGATTAATGAAGGTGTTAACTAAAAGTTAGCTGCCCTTGATAAAACTTTGGAAAGTCTCAACGTTAAGCTTGATAGTTTTTCTTCTGCTCAGAAGAGTGAGCTGAGTTTCAACAAAATGTTAGAAACCCAGTTGGCTCAGCTGGCTGCTTTGGTTCCATCTGCTGATAACGAGAGGATCCCGGGGCAACCCGTATCCTCTTGTGAAAATGTTAGTGTAGTGTCAACTAGGTGGGGTAAGCCATCTAGGAAGACACGTGCTTCTAACTACGCAGGAAAGCCCATACAACAAATTCTAGATCCATGGGAGGAATGAGCAGTTGTGCACAAGAAAGATCTAGGCTACCCGACTATCACTTGCACAATCTATTACAAGACGATCAGGCATGCCCTTTGTGACCTTGGTGCAAGTGTTAATCTCATGTCCAAGGCCATGTTCGAGAAACTAGGATATCCAGCTCTCTCTCCTACAGCACGGACTATCCAACTCACCGATTCAACGATACGATATCCAGAAGGAATTGTTGAGAGCTTATTGGTTAAGGTCAAGAACTCTTATGTCTTCACGGATTTTGTGGTCCTTGATATGGATGACAAGGGAGGAATGCCGCTCATCCTTGGGTGACCATTTCTCAGTGATGTCTGAGCTAGAATCAATGTGGGGTCTGGGATACTCCGTTTCCGCATTGGGATGAGGAACTTGAAGTTCAAATTTCAGGACAAAGAAGAGCAATGATATTTGGTGCAAGATAGTGTTGAGCAGCTTGGGGGAAGGACGGAAACTTTACCCCCAAGGAAGAAATCTCCGTCAAAGAGGCAAAAGAAGATTCAGAAAGAATGGCAGAAGATTGAGATGGCACCACCCTGTACATCTCAGGAGTGGGGTGCTTAGTGGAATTGATCGCTGAGAAGAGTCCAACTCGTCAGACTAAAAATGATGGGTCCTTTCTACCAAAAAGGATAAAGCTGGTACTTATCTCATATTTCCCTTTCCAAAATTTTATTTCCAAAATTGCATATTAGATATTCCAAAACCTTGCATCTACATGCTAGATTTATCTAGCCCTTTTCACTTTTCAAAATAAAATTTCTGAAAATAGTTTCTGAGTTTGAAAATTCAAGAAAAATCATTTGAAAAATATTTCGAGAGAATTTGGGCCGAGGCACTCAGGCAGGCCCCCAGCTAGCCATTGGGGAGCCACTAGCCAGGGCAGAGGGCAGGTGGGCCCGGCCTGGGTTGGGCCGACCCCAGGTTCGACCGAAGCAGCCCAACAGCTGCTGGGCCCCACCTTGTTCCAACGGCTCCTAGCCGTTGCCCAACGGCTATGTCTGTATGCCCGGCGCATTTGCCTATAAATAGCAGGGGGAGAGGGGGTGTTCTTCACCCATTCACTCACACTCCCCTCTCTACTCCTTGCTCTCTTGGTTTTCTTGGATTTCTTGCTCGAGATTGGATCATCAAGTGTTCTCTCTATTGTGTTGCTGAAAGTATTGCTATTGGTGGAGCAAGCTCGGTAAGAATTTCATTCGATTTTACTAATCCATCACCGAGTTGCTCTTGTTGTCGTGCTAGCATGAATTGGAGGGCGAACACTCTCCGGAGGGTGACACGCTCACGCTCCCGTTCACGGGCAAGCGCGAGTTCATCCACCCTCGCCGAGCCAACGCCGAGCCCATCGACAATGGATTATGAAGAAGAGCAAGAGGAGCAAGCCAAGCCACAAACCACGGAGGAGGTCGTCAACGACACCCCCTACCTCAGCTTGCGGGGCGCTCGAGAGGAGCAAGCCTACGCTCTCCTGAAGGACCGAGTCTTCGCCCACACCCGAGACTTCGACCCGGCTCTCATGGAGAAAACATGTATGAATCTAAAGGACCAAGTAGGGCGACCAGAGAGGGGGGAGTGAATGGGAGCCGATAAAAATTCTTCCCGAAGGTCGAACTCGGCCTATACCCGGATTGGCACTCCAAGTACTCGCGCACACAAAGGAAGCTCCAAACGAGGCACACACAAGCCTAGGAGCAAAGAGCAGAAGCACCAAAGCAAGAACCGAAAGACTTAGCCAAGTCTGCGAAGTCCAGGGTGGACCGTCCGCAAGCTCCAGGCGGACCGTCCGCGGGACCCAGGCGGACCATCCGCAAGCTCAGGGCGGACCGTCCGAAATAGCAGACCGAACCACCAGTAGTGCACCCTGAAATTTGGACCGTCTGAAGAGGCCACGCGGACTATCCGCCAGTGTCGCGGACTGTCCGTGAAGCCTGTGCGAACTGTCCGCCAAGCTCGCTGGAAACCCCAGACAAACTCAGCTCCACCCCAGACAAAATCTCGACCACACGGACCGTCCGTGAAGCACTCGCGGACTGTCTGCCAAACCTCGCGCAACAAAACCCTAGGGCCGAAACGGATCGAAATGCGAACACGCAAGAACATGAAGAACTCGCGAAGAACACAGGACACACGGACTGTCCGCGAGGTCCTCGCGGACTGTCCGCTAGCCCCGGACAGAGCTGCTCGAGCTCGAGCTCGAGCTCGCGAAGTCAACTCTCCAAATCCATCACCGGATCTCCCAAATGCCAAAAGCTCTTGAGACAAGATTTGGGAGAGATGGTAAGCAACACAAGAGGAAGCTATGCCCCAAAAATCTCGACCTCTAAGCCACTAAATCGCCGGGAATCGCGGATCACACGAACTCCACCAAGAACTCGAACTCCAGCCAAAAACTCACAAATCGAAGGCTCTCCACGACGTTTGAGGAGTCAAGATCACACACAAAGATGCGCAAGGCATCCACCCATGATCTCCTCAAAGAAATCCGAAGGAAAACGCTCTCAAATCCCCGAATCAATCAAAGAACGAAACTCCCCAAAAAGAGCCCCGAAAATGACACGAAAATCACAGAGGACTAGGAGATCACCGCAACGCCGAATGCTTCCATACATCCAGAGGTCAGGGTCTATACAAGAATCTAGCCTAAGGAATACAGAGGGAAAAGAAGCAGTTCAGAGAAATCTACCGAGGGAGAAAGCCCTAGAGTCCAAGAGAGAGAGATGCCATCCAGCTCTCCGCTATTTATACGAAGTCCATCGGAGGGAGGTAAATGACCACGCTACCCCTACAACTTGAAATGAAGGTACAACCCCTCAGGGGCATTTTGGTCAAGTCTTCATCGGACGGACACGCTTCCACCGCGGCTTCGCTTCGCATCGACGCAAATCCTGCGATCACGCCATGTGCCCTCCGCCTCGAAGCTTCCCGAAGCTCCCGGATCACCGTCTCCATCGCCTCGGGCCTCCGGGCTTGGTTTTGAGGCCCAAACCAAGAATCCGTCCATCGATGGTTTTGTGGGCAAACCAACAAACCCCGCGTGCAAGCTTCGGGCTCCATCCGCTACCTTGCACCGGCCCATGTTCATGACTTCAGCACGCCAGTCTTGCACCGCACGGCTCGCACTTGACCCCATCGGCCACCGGGTCCACCGAACCAAGCCTACTTGCCAGTCCATCACCCGGAGGACGCCACGGCTAAGGCCTTTCGCGCTTGTTCTTCACCTGCACCGACACTAGTCAAGCCGCAACCTGTACCTGCACACTTAGCCAAGCATCAGTCCACACAATGTTGTCAATCACTCATCACTAAGGAGCGACCCTCCACTAGTCCTCGGACACACCTGGTCCTCAATCTCCCCCTTGATGAGTGCATTGACAACACCCATAGAAATCACATAGAGAAAAAGAAAAGAAAACAACCACGAACACAAATCTCCAAAGCAAGTGATCCAAAGCCAAAGAACAAGCGAAAACACGATCACTCGCCAGACCAAGTCTCGGCCCCCTAAGACAAGGGCAACGGCTCGACACAGACGAGACAAAACAAAGCTCACAAGGAGCACACCACAAAGCACAAAACTCAGGAAAAAAACAAAGAAGCTCCCCCTGCACATATGCAAACTCCCCCTGAGCAAATGCAACCTCTTCTCAATTTTTCTCCTCTAATGCAACATCTCACAAATGCATATCAATTTTCCACAAAATCTCCCAATGCATGAAAAATCTCCCCAAATGCGCATAACTTCTCCCCTTATCATACATGAGGACCAGAGTGTCCGATGGCTAGTGATTGGCCACTCTCTAGTGATGAGTGATTGACAACGTTGTGTGGACTGACGCTGTGCTCTGTCTTGTGGATGTAGGCTGCGGCTTGATGTGCGTTGGTGCAGGTGAAGAACAAGCATGAAAGGTCTTAGCCTTGTGGGGCCTCCGGAGGACTGGAGGGACAAGTAGGCTTGGTTCGATGGACCTGGTGGCCAGACGAGATCAAGTGCGAGTCACATGGTGCGAGAAGAGCAAGTCGAAGTCGGATAGCGGGTTCGTTGGTTGATCCGAAAGCCAACATGGAGCCGGAGCGGACGTGGCGGCCAAGTCGAGGAGCTCAGCGTGGAGGCTGCACCAAGCTCGCAGGGTTTGCAGTGGTTCGCTAAAAGATCGCTGGGTTCGTCGGTTGCTCCAGAAAGCCGACCCGAGGTTCCGGTGTGGCCAAGGCACCAGAACCGGTCTGACCGGTTTGGGAAACTGGTCTGACCGGTTTGGTTGTGGCGCGGCCGAAAGTCATCAAAGCGGAGGACACGCGTTGGGATCGCATGCTTGGTGTCGAGGCTACACGAGGTGTGATTGCTGGGCGTCCGTCCGATGGAAAGGCTGTCGAGTTTCCAAATATGCCCTTCGAGGGGTTGTATCGTCTAGAGGGCATTCTAGTCATTTACCCCCACCGGAGGACCTCATATATAAGCCGAGTGGAAGGGTTGTGGCAGCCATCTCTTGGGCTTTAGGGTTTTCACTTACTCTAGATAATTTCTCTTTTTAGCTTCCTATTTTATCCTTAGGCTCGCATGAGAGCTTCATGGTGAGATCTTGTGAGAGGGGTGGATGTACGGGCAGATGCTAGACCTTGTATGAACCTTTCATGGTATGTATAGAAGATTCGGCGTGGTTCCTCAAGTGTTCTTGGTGTCTCCCCCGTTTTCCTTTTTGGTGATTTTCGGAGAAGAATTTTTATCGGCTCCCATTCACTCCCCCCCTCTCTGGTCGCCATTCTGGTCCTTCAATTGGTATCAGAGCCGGATACGGATCATTGAGACCTTGACCGGTTGAGTTCCAAAGATGGCGGACTATGGGAAGGGTTCGGGTCCTCCCCACTTCGATGGGAAGAACTACCAGATGTGGGAAGCCCGGATGGGCGCGTTCTTGCATGGAAAGGCTCAGCTGATTTGGGATGTCACGGTTGACGAGAACTATGTCATACAGGAGACGTTCTTGCTGCCCGGGAGTAGGGACATGTTCGAAGCCAACAAAAAGGCAGTGTACTATCTCTACCGTGCTCTTTGTGCATCCGAGTTCAGTAGGGTGTATGGAGAGAAGTTGGCAAATCGGATATGGACTCAGCTGAGAAATGCACATGGTGGTAATGATCAGGTGAAGGCACGTCGCTTTATGACCTACCGGAGAGAGTATGAGAACTTCACTCACCTCCTCGGAGAGTCTGTGGATGCCATGTTCTAGCGCTTCACGCTGATTATGATTAACATGAGAGCCAACATCACCAAGCTTCCATACGATGATCATGATAGAGCTATCAAGCTCTTACACGTGTTGGATCTTGATGTATGGGGAGCGAAGGTTGAGGCTATTCAAGAGTCTAGTGTGTATGAGACCCTGACGGTGGACGAGCTGTTTTCTAAGCTCAAGTCGTCCGAGGTGGACCGAGACCTGAGAGCCAAGAAGGGCAAGGGTCCTGCTGATGATAGCCTTGCGCTTGTGACTGGATCGAGAACTAACTCTAATCAATCCTCTAGGATGTTCTCTCTATCTGCTCTTGTGTCTTTGCCAGATGAGGAGTTTGAGGCTTTGGATGATGAGGATCTTGCTTTGCTGACCAAGCGGTTCGGGCGCCTGAACGAGAACAGGAAGAACTTCAGGAGGAACTCGGGGATGTGCTACAAGTGCGGGAAGCATGGACACTTCTTCGCCGAGTACCCAGAAGCAGACGAGAACAAGATCGAGCACAAGAAACCCGAGTACAAGCAAGAATACAAGCATCGCCCGAGAAACGAGTACAAGCAGGCCGAGCACAAGCATCGATCCCGGAACCACAACTCCAAGTACAAGAGTCGAGACGAGTACAAGGGCAATAAGAAGGGCGGCTACCACAGGAAGAAGTCGAGAGCAATGGTTGCCTGTGCGAGCGACATGGGCACCTCTTCCTACTACTACACCACGTCAAGCTCGAGTAGTGAAGATGAAGACCGTGGAAGACACAAGAACAAGAAGCATTCAAGCAAGAACTTCACCGGGTTGAGCTTCATGGCGACGAGCGGATTCTGCGGCATGGCACACAGTTCAGGCAGCAAGAAGAGTGACAAAGAGGACTCAGACTCCGACTCTGAGGATGAGGTATCACCACCTACCCTTGACTCCTTGCTCGAGGAAAATGCCACTCTGAATGAATTGCTTGATAATAGGGATAGTGTGCTTAGGGATGCTAAAAAAATGAGAAAAGAGCTTAGAGCCTCGCTTGAGGAAGCTAGGGAGAAAGTAGCTGAGCTAGAGGCTAGGCATTTGGATGACATGCTTGCTATGGATGCTTTGAAATCTGCTCCTGTTGTTACCGATGAAGTTGATTGCAATGATTGTTCAGTTTTCTTGTCTAACTTGACTGCCCTGAAAGAGAAGCATGCCCTCACTGTTGAGGAACTAGATGTGGCTAAGGTTGAATTGATTGAGTTGAAAGTTAGATCAAGTTTGCTTGGTGCGTGTAAATCTTGCCCTGTGTTGTATGGTAAATTGGATGATGCACATGCTAGGATTGTTTCCTTAGAGGCAGAGTTGAAAGTTCCTATTCCTACCTCTTGTTCTACATGTGAAATGCATGCTTTGAAAAATATGGAACTTGCGCACTATGTTGATCGCTTGCAGGATGAAAATGATGAACTGAGAAAGCTAATGAGTTGGTTGTCTGGGCATGAGCCACAATTGAGCTTAATGATGGCTGAGTTTAAGAGGTTTGATGGTCAGGCATTGGGCTCTGACAAGGTTGGTGAGAGCAGTGGTGAGAAGGGAGAGAAAGTTGGAGAGATTCCTATTCCACCACAAACTAGCCCCATGAACAAATTCGCTCCCAAGCCTAACCACTTGAGAAACAAGCTTGACACCACTCCCGATCCACCCATTTTCCCCCACAAAACGGAAAACTATCAAAAACCCATCAAGTTTGTGAGCGACAAGGGAAACGTGTTTGAGGGGAAGAGTGAGAAGAAAGAGGAAGACAAACCTGTTGAGAACCCACAACCAAAGCCAAAGCAAGTCAGATTCCGTTGTGAGTATTGTGGCAAGGAAGGTCATGTTGGTGAGTTTTGCTACAAGAGGAAGAGGGATGAGAGGTTGGCGAAGGAGTAGGCAAACAAGGACAGGTACCACCCTACTCATGGTATGCCTGAGCCTCGTATGCCACTACCCAGGGGAGAGGCTGTGGTGAGATCCATACCAGCTTGGGGAAGTCAGAGAGTGGCTGATCGAGACCATGTTGCTGGCAGGGGGAAATCGGTCAGACCGGTTAGGGAAACCAGTCAGACTGGTTCAGCCCAGAGAGGTGCTCGTGTTGAGTTTCGTGGCCGTGGAGTTAGTTCAGTTGGTCGTGGTGCAGGTGGCAGACAGGTTGAGTCTGGTCGTGGGTTGTTTGCTGGACGTTCTCCATCTCATGGTCAATATGAGGATGGGAGAGGTCGTCGCAGTTTTGAGTCTCAGAGGAGGTACGGGCCACGCTCTTCCTTTCGTGTTGATCGTGCTCCTCCAGCGAGACGTGAGGTGGTTCAGTTTGGTAGGGGTCGTAGCTTTGGTGGATATGGTAGAATGGATGTTGCTAACCCCTCTTTTGAGCAAATGGCTCGACACTGGTTTGATTCCTTTTGCACTAACCCCAGTGTTGAGTCGTCTACTCACTTTCGTCCCCGTTTCTGATGTGCAAGTGGTAGGCTTGAGGAACGTTTGGCTATTGGACTCCGGTTGTTCACGACACATGACCGGAGACAGGGGTGGTTTACAAGCCTCAACCCAGTGAGTACCAGGGAGTACATCACTTTTGGGGATAATGGTAAGGGACGAGTTCTTGGTGAAGGAATGGTGAAGGTAAGCAAGAAGGTGTCTCTGAGGCGTGTTGCTCTTGTCAAGTCGCTGGGGTTCAATTTGCTTTCTGTGTCTCAGCTATTTGATGAGGGGTTTGAGGTTCGGTTTAAGTTGGGTGCATCTGAGGTGCTTGATTCTCGAGGTGGCCATGTTTGTATGGTTATCCCCGAGGGTCAGATCTTTCGAGCTGATTTCTCTCAGTCTGATGGTCCCGCACGGTGTTTAGTGGCTGGTTCTCCTGATTTGTGGAAGTGGCATAGGCGGTTGGGACACTTGAGCTTTGATCTGCTTTCCCGCTTGAGTGGTCTCGATTTGGTACAAGGATTCCCGAGGTTGAGGTTTGAGAAGGAGTTGGTTTGTGCGCCTTGTAGGCATGGCAAGATGGTCGCTGCTTCTCATCCACCCCTGACTGCTGTCATGATAGAGCGTCCGACAGAGCTGTTGCATATGGACCTTGTTGGGCCAGTTCGAGTTCGCTCGGTGGGTGGGAAGTGGTATGTTCTGGTTGTGGTGGACGACTACTCTCGCTATTCCTGGGTGTTTTTCTTGGAGGATAAGAGTGAGACCTTCGGTTTTGTTCGAGACTTGATCGTGAGGTTGAAAAATGAGAGGCATGGGAACACCATTCGAGCAATCCGTAGTGATAATGGCTCTGAGTTCAGAAACTCTCGTTTTGATGCCTTTTGCTGTGATCTTGTTCTTGAGCATCAGTACTCGACTCCTTATGTGCCCCCTCAGAATGGAGTTGTGGAAAGGAAGAACCGGACGTTGTGTGAGATGGCTAGGACGATGCTCGATGAGCACAGTTCTCCTAGGAGGTATTGGGCTGAGGCGGTGAGCACCGCGTGCTATGTGTCGAATAGGATCTTTCTCCGAGCATTCAAGAAAAAGACGTGCTATGAGCTTATGCATGGTAGAGCTCCTAAGGTGAGTCACTTCCGAGTCTTTCGTTGCAAGTGTTTTATTCTCAAGAAGGGAAAGCTTGATAAGTTTGAGGCTAGATCTAGTGATGGTATTTTCTTTGGATATGCAAACCATTCTAGAGCTTATAGGGTGCTTAATCTTGAGACTAACAAAATCATGGAGACTTGCGAGGTGACCTTCAACGAGACAGTGCCATGTAGCTCTCTTGGCTTTGATTGTGCAGGTGACGAGGAGATGGCCGAGACAATCTTTGAGGAGGAAGAAGAAGATGGTGATGGTGATGGTGATGGCGAGGATCGTGTACCTACTACGGATCGTGTATATACTACTTCCACGACGACGACTACAGTTGATGGCGGGCCTTCTACTTCGACTACGACGCATCAACATGTACCGCAAGCAAGGGTGGAAGCAGCTGTGGAGGGGGAGGTAGTCTCCAGGCGAGAGGCTCCTAGGCGTGTACAAGTGGATCACCCTCCTTCGAAGATCATTGGAGACATGAACGAGAGAACTACACGGTCGAGGTCACGAAATACTTCTCACTTCGCTCACTCTGCTTTTGTTGCCTCCTTCGAGCCTAAAGATATTGGACACGCTCTTTCTGATGCAAACTGGGTGAATTCCATGCATGAGGAGTTGGAGAACTTTGAGAGAAACCAAGTCTGGGTGTTAGTCGATCCACCGCCAAATTGCCGTCCCATAGGTACCAAGTGGGTATGGAAAAACAAAGAAGGTGAGAATGGGATGGTTGTGAGAAACAAGTCGAGGTTGGTGGCTCAGGGGTTTAACTAGAAAGAGGGTATAGATTATGAGGAGACATTTGCTCCGGTGGCCCGTCTGGAGGTGATTTGAATTCTTCTAGCCTTTGTCGTGGCTAAAGGGTTCAAGTTGTTTCAGATGGATGTGAAGAGTTCGTTCTTGAATGGGGTGATAGAGGAAGAAGTGTATGTGAAGCAAACACCGGGGTTTGAGAGTGAGAGATACCCACACCGTGTGTATAAACTCCAGAGGGCGCTCTATGGGTTGAAACAGGCGCCGAGGGCTTGGTATGGCAGGTTGAGAGGGTTCTTGCTGAGTAAGGGGTTTGTGATGGGCACAGTTGATAAGACCCTGTTTCTCCTTAAGCATGGGAATGACCTTTTGATTGCACAGATTTACGTGGATGATATAATCTTTGGTGGCTCCTCTGAAGGACCGATTAGGCGAACCAGAGAAGGGGGGAGTGAATGGGAGCCGATAAAAATTCTTCTCGAAGGAGATGAGAACTCCAACAAGACGAACACGGCTTCCAACTCACGTCTCCGACCCAACTACCCAAGTTGGTCAAGACCACGCAGCCACTGGAGTGCTACTGGTCCTAGGAACCAACACTCAACCTTCCGAGCCAAAACTCACCAAACCACACAGCGGAAACTTGCACGGCTTGCTGCTTGTGCTACACCGGTCAGACCGATGGCCTGCGCCGGTCAGACCGGTGACACCGGTCAGACCGGTGGACAGATCCGGTCAGGCCGGTGGCTGCAGCAGCCGCACAGCAAACGTTCCAGGAAGCCTCAGTGAATCCTCTAGGCCCTGGAACAAAAACCACCACGAAACACAACCTGTGAGGAAGAAGAACCCCTCACAAAGCCTAGCAAAACAACTCCAAACACGCCAAGAACTGAACAGCAGGACCACGGGACAAAACCACACGGACAAGGCTGTTCCCTGAGACAAAAACCCACCAAGGGCTAGCACCGGTCAGACCGGTCAAGAGCACCGGTCAGACCGGTCGTGCCTGGGCAGCTCGGGACGAACAGCGCCCGCGAGTCAACTCTTCCAAATCCAACTCCCGATCTCCCGATCCGCTCCACGGTTTTGCACAAGACTTTGGGGATAGTAGGAACACCTCATGGGTACTCCATAGCCAAGATTTGGTCCACCAAAACTTGTCAAATCAAGAGGAATCGAAGAAATCTCACCAAGAACACCTCTAACCCTAGAGCCACGAAAACCCCAAAATCGAGCCCCTTTGCTCACGGATTTGGAAGGGGAATCAAAGGGTAAAGAACCACGAAGGGTTCATGCATACATCCCCCACCAAATCCCAAAGAGAAAGGCCTCGAAATCGCTCCAAGAAAATCGCCAAGAAAGGGCTCCGAAAATCACCAAAAAGGAGAAACGGGAAAGACACATCCATGCCTTGAGGAACCACGCCGAATCATCTATACATACCAAAGAGGTTCATACAAGGTCTAGCTTGCCGCCAGATCATCCTTCCCTCTCACAAGATCTCACCATGAAGCTCTCAAGCTAGTCCTACGAAAATCCTAAGAAAATAGGAAGGAAAAATAGGAAAACCAAATGAGCTAGGGTTCCAAGAGATGGCTGCCATCCTCTCACCACTTGGGTTATATGGAGGCAACCGAAAGACTAAAATACCCTTACTAGCTAACTAGGGATACATGCCCCTCGAGGGCGAAATTGGAAGTCTTTGTCTTCGCACCATCGGACGGATGCCCAGCGACCGCAAACTTGCTTAGCCTCGACGCAAGCCTTGCGATCCCGACGCGTGTCCTCCGCTTCAAAGATTCCGGACTGCGTCGTCGCACACCGGTCAGACCGGTGCTCCTCACCGGTCAGACCGGTACCCACCGGTCAGACCGGTCAGACCCACCGGTCAGACCGGTCTGGAGCTGCTGCACCTCCGTCTTCGGTTCTTCGGTCTTGGCTTTGTGGATCAACCAAGGAACCCAGTGGTTTTCTGGTGAACCAATGGAAACCCCGCGAACTCGGTGTAGCCTCCGCCAATCACCACTCATGACTCGGCTCCCACGTAGTCCCGGCTCGACCTTGGTTTTGAGGCTCAACCAAGAAACCGTCCATGACTTCATCTTGCCGTTCTTGCCACCATGCGGCCCGCACTTGACCCCGCTGGCCACCGGGTCCCTCGAACCAAGCCTACTTGTCTTCTCCACACCTGGAGGCCTCACCGGCAATGACCTTTCACGCTTGTTCTTCACCTGCACCTGCACCAGTCAAGCCGCAACCTGCACCTGCAATACTTAGCCAAGAATCAGTCCACACCACGTTGTCAATCACTCATCACACCAGGAAGCGACCATCCACCGGTCCTCGAACCACACCTGGCTCTCAATCTCCCCCTTGATGAGTGCATTGACAACACACACGTTTTGGTAACCAAGAGAAAAGGAAAAGAAAAGAAACGACTAAAAGAAACTCCAACAAGCGATCGAAAGCCAAAGAAAAGGCAAAGAGTAAGATCACTTGAAGAAGACAAGTCTCGGACCCCTTAGGCAAGGGCAACGGCTCGACACATCCGAGACAAAACATGCTCAAGCAAAGAGCACAAACCATCAAACCAAAGCTCGAAAACCACAAAGAGCTCCCCCTGCACACATGCAAGCTCCCCCTGAACCAATGGAACTCCCCCTGGACGAATGCATGCGAACCACTTCACGAAACAGAGCAGCTGCAACAGCTCAGCTCTGACCGGTCAGACCGGTCGACACCACCGGTCAGACCGGTGCTCAACATATGAACAGGACCAGCACTCTGACCGGTGACCTCAACCGGTCAGACCGGTGCACAACAGAGCCCAAAAATGGCTCGAAACCACCTGAAAACCTTCCAAATGCATTCAGTAGGCCAAAACATGCTCAAACTTCTCCCCCTTGTTGACAATGCATGAATCAAGCCAAAAATGCAAAAAATGCAACCTAGAGCTTCTCAAATAGACAAAATTCAACATAGGATGCTACACATGTCCAAACGAGCAAGTTAGATACTCTATAGCTTCGTAATGACATAAACTTCATGATCACCAAGTTTCACAACCATTGGGCGAAGCTAAGATAGAATTTAGCAATTTTGCGAAAAATCACCCTCTCATGAGCAAAGTCCTAAACATGAGCAAAACATGTCAAAATGGCAAAGCCACACAAACTTCATGCTAGGACAACCATTCTAAGCATAAGACCATCATAAACACCCACAAGCACCTCATGTCATGTCAAAGCCATCGAGCCATGTGCCTACTTCTATATATGAGACTTCTCATTGGTAGACATCATGCAACGATTTAGCACCCAAAGCAAATTAGAATTAGCACATATGACATGGGAGCACATTTCTCAAGCAATTTACATTTCATTTTCAGATTTATAATTGGTACATGAAATGTCTTTGCGACAAAAAGGAACTTATGCTCCTCCACAAGATGAAGCATGGGGGCTAAACATTCATGATGGCAAATGAGCCTTTGGCCCCATATGATCAAAATAAGCTATCCAACCACAAATTAAGCATAGCCAAGCCACAAAAACATGTCAAGATCATGTAAAAGCATTTACTCACAAGAGAGCATACATATGAAATTTTCAAAAACATAGCCATCAACCATGGATACAAACCAAGATTATCAAGAGCTAAGCCAAACTAACCATAGCTTACCAAATTAGCTCACAAAGACATATATGTCATTCCATGGTGAACAATGTATATAGGAGAAGCCTTTCCTAAACAATGCATATGATACAAAATGCATGCAACCTAAGATACAAAGATGCCTATACATCATGTTACATATGCCATGCCAAATGCAAGAAATGCACAAAGGAAAGCTATACATATGCTACATAGGAGCTCCCACACGCCAACTCAAGAAATCAAACAAACACCAAGCTCCCCCCGCAAACGAGTGAAAGTTGCTTGATCTAGGGGTTTGGTGAAAATATCGGCTAGTTGTTCATGTGTGGGTACATGGATCAAAGCTATCTTCCCTTTCTCTATGTTGTCTCTCAGAAAATGATACCTCACTTCTATGTGCTTGGTTTTGGAATGGAGCACTGGGTTCTTTGCAACGCTTATGGCACTGGTGCTATCACATTGAAGTGGGACATGGGTATACTCCTCACCAAAGTCACTCATGGTGTATGTGATCCAAAGGAGCTGAGAGCAACAACTAGCTGCGGCCACATACTCTGCCTCGGTAGTGGATTGAGCAACACTCGACTGTTTGCGGGAAGACCAAGATACCAAAGAAGAACCCAAGAACTGGCAAGTCCCAGAAGTGGACTTCCTATCCAACCGACACCCGGCAAAATCCGCGTCTGAAAATCCATGAAGCGCCAAAGAAGAAGACGCAGAGTACCAAAGGCCGAAGTCGGGAGTGTGTCGCAAATACCTGAAAATGCGCTTGACTGCTTGCCGATGCGAAGTCCTCGGAGAAGCTTGAAAACGAGCGCACAGACACACCGAGAATTGAATGTCCGGCCTCGTCGCCGTCAAGTAGAGGAGTGACCCGATCATGCTCCGGTACTCCTTCTGGTCCACGTGTTCACCTTCCTCGTCCGCATCAAGAACTGTAGTCGTACTCATAGGCGTCGCCATGGCCTTGGAGTCCTCCATCTTGAACTTCCTCACAATGTCCTTGGTGTACTTAGCTTGGTGCACAAATGTTCCTTCCTTTGATTGCTTGATTTGTAGCCCGAGGAAGAACTGCAACTCGCCCATCATGCTCATCTCAAATTCCCTGCTCATGTCTTCTGCAAACCTTGCAACAAGAGAGTTAGACGAGCCACCAAAGACAATATCATCCACGTATACCTGCACAATCAGGATATCTCTGCCCTGCCTGAGGAGAAACAAGGTCTGGTCGACCTTCCCCATCTCAAACCCTCTCTCAAACAGGAACCCCCTCAACCTACCATACCAAGCTCTAGGCGCCTGCTTCAACCCATACAGCGCCTTCCTCAACTTGTATACCCGGTGAGGGTACTTCTCACTCTCAAACCCCGGTGGTTGCCTCACAAACACCTCTTCCTCCAACACACCGTTCAGGAAAGCACTCTTCACATCCATCTGGTACAACTTGAACCCTTTAGCCACGGAAAAAGCTAGAAGGATCCTGATCGCCTCCAAACGAGCTACAGGAGCGAAAGTCTCCTCGTAGTCGATCCCCTCTTTCTGACTGTACCCCTGAGCAACAAGTCTCGACTTGTTCCTCACCACTTCTCCTTTCTCTCCCTCTTTATTTTTCCACACCCATTTTGTCCCAATCGGCTTACACCCTGGTGGAGGGTCAACCAACACCCAAACTTGGTTCCTCTCAAAATTCTCCTACTCCTCATGCATCGAGTTAACCCAATTATGATCAGATAACGCGTGTCCAATGTCTTTGGGCTCAAAAGTGGAAATAAAAGCAGCATGAGCGAAATGAGAATTGTTCCGAACCCTCGACCGTGTAGTACGTTCATTCATGTCGCCGATGATTCTCGAAGCTGGGTGATCCACTTGCACTCGTCGGGGAGGTTCTCGCCTTGATGCTACCTCCCCCTCAACAGTAGCTTCGCCTTGATCTGGGTTTGTCATTGTAGGTGTGGGAGAGGGTCCATTCTCGATCGTCGTCGAGGTAGTAGGTACATGTTCAGCCGCGGGCATCACGCCGCCATCTTCATCATCTCCATGTTCATGCTCCTCCTCCTGAAAGATCTCCTCGCCAAGTTCGTCGTCACCTGCACACTCAAAAACAAGCTGACTACGTGGCTGTGTCTCGTCGAAGGTTACCTCGCAAGTCTCCACGATTTGGTTAGTTTCAAGATTGAGCACACAAAATGCTCTAGAATGAGATGCATAACCAAAGAAAATGCCATCGACAGACCTAGCCTCGAACTTGTCCAACTTCTTCCCTTTCTTCAGAATGAAGCATTTACAACCAAAGACATGGAAGTGACTCACCTTGGGTGTGCGACCGTGCATCAACTCGTAACAGGTTTTCTTCTTGTGAACCCTGAGGTAGATCCTGTTCGACACATGACACGCGGTATTGACCGCCTCAGCCCAGAACCTTCTCGGAGTCCTATGCTCGTCGAGCATCGTCCGAGCCATCTCGCACAAGGTCCTGTTTTTCCTTTCCACCACGCCATTCTGGGGAGGTGTATACGGACTCGAAAACTGATGTTCAAGACCCAAGTCATGGCAAAAGGTTTCGAAGCGAGAGTTTTTGAATTCCGAGCCATTGTCACTGCGGATCGCTCGTATGGCATCTCCGTGCCTCTCGTTTCTTAACCTCAAGACAAGATCTCGAACAAAACCAAACGTCTCCCCCTTCTCCTCAAGAAAGAACACCCACGCATACCGAGAGTAGTCGTCCACCACAACAAGGACATACCACTTCCCACCCGCAGATCGCACACGAGCTGGGCCAACAAGGTCCATATGGAGCAGCTCGCATGGACGCTCAGTCATCACATCGGTGAGAGGCGGGTGAGAAGAGGCTACCATCTTGGCATGCCTACACGGCGCACAAACCAACTCTTTCTCAAACCTCAATCGTGGCAATCCTCGGACCAAATTGAGTTTACTCAAGCGAGACAAAAGATCAAAGCTCAAGTGACCCAACTTCCTATGCCACTTCCACAACTCACTCGAAGAACCAGCCAAGAAGCAACGCTCCACACCAGAAGACTGAGAAAAATCAGCTCGGAACACCTGACCCTCGGGAACGACCATGCAAACAAGATCCCCCTGAGAATCTAAAATCCGAGAACCACCAGGCCGGAACAACACCTCAAAACCCTCATCCAACAACTGGGACACAGAAAGCAAATTGTATCCAAGCGATTGAACAAGAGCAACACGCCTGAGAGTGATCTTGTCACTTACCTTAATCTCACCTTCTGACAGCACACGCCCTCGCCCATTGTCCCCAAAGGTGATGTACTTCTTTGTCACCACCGGGACGAGACTTGAGAACCACCCCTTGTCTCCGGTCATATGCCTCGAGCAACCAGAGTCAATCAACCAAATGTTCTTCAAGTCTCCCACCTGAAATTCAAAAGCGAGCACGTGAGTGAACAAACGACTCAGCACTGGGGTTAGTACCAAAAGAGTAAAACCAGTGCCGAGCCATTTGCTCCAAAGTGGGGTTAGTACAAACCAAATCATCACGCCTATCAAAGCTACCACCACGAACACCACCACGGTAACCACCACGAGGGAACCAACCCTCTCTAGCTGGAGGAGGACGAAAACCACGAAAGGGAAACCGTGGATCGTTCCTCCGCTCCATCTCAAAGCTACGACTCTTCTCACCCTCGTATTGAGCACGAGGTGGAGAACGCCTAGCAAACTGACCACCTGCAAACTTTCCAGACCAACCACCAGAACCACGACCTCTAGAAACAAACCGAGCATCCTCATGAGCACGAAACCCGACTCGCTGTCTGCCCAGACCTGCACCGGTCTGACCGGTGTAGTACACCGGTCTGACCGGTGTGGCTCGGCCAGCAGCAACACCTGCAGCCTTCCGGTCTCCCCAAGCCGGAACCGTCCTCACAATCGCCTTGGCCCTGGGCATCTGCATACGAGGCTCAGGTACACCATTAGAGGGGTGGTACCTGTCCCTGTTAGCCCACTCTCTAGCCATTCTCTCCTCACGCTTCCTCTTGAAGCAAAACTCATCCTTGTGACCATCTCTCCCACAATACCCACAATGGAACATTATGGGCTGTGGCTTAGGCTTAGGCTTGGGTTGGGGCTGCCCACTCGGCTTCTCACCCTTCTTCTCTCCTTCCTCACCTCCCTTTGGGCTCACAAACTTCACCGGTTTCTGAAAATCATTTGTTGGGTGAGGGAATATGGGTGGATCTGGAGTAGTGTCAAGTTTGTTTCTGAGATGGTTGGGCTTGGGCTCAAACTTGTTCTTGTGTCTGTTTGGTGGTGGGATAGGAATCTCTCCAACTCTCTCAACTCCCTCACCACAGTTCTCTCCAAGCTTGTCAGCCCCAAGTGCCTGACCATCATAGCGTTTGAAAGCCGCTATCATGATACCGAGCTGAGGCTCCTGACCCGACAACCAGCTCATACATTTTCTCAGCTCATCATTTTCATCCTGCAAGCGATCAACATAATGTGCAAGCTCCAAATTCTTAACCGCATGCAATTCACAAGTAGAGCAAGAAGTGGGAATAGGCTCTTTCAACTTAGCCTCAAGCGAAACAGTGTAAGCATGCATCTCATCAATCTTTCCATGCAAAACAGGGCAAGAAGTGCAAGCACCTAGCAAAGCAGGTCTAGACTTAAGCTCAGCCACTTCAACCCTAAGCATATCTAGTTCATCACAAGTAGAAGCATGCTTATCCTTAAGAGCAGTAAGATCAGCTAGGTACACAGAGCAATCACAGCAATCAATCTCATCAGAAACCACAGGAGAAGCCTTAAGCGAATCAATCTCAAGCTTAGCATCTAGGTTCTTGGTTTCTAGCTCAGCCACACGATTCCTAGCATCTTCTAGTGAGACCCTTAACTCTTTCCTCATCTTCTTGGCCTCTCTAAGCATGTGATCGCGGTTATCAAGCAAGTCAACCAACTCATCATTCTCCTTGCGCAAAGAAGAGAGCTCATCACATACCTCATCCTCGGAGTCAGAGTCCGAGTCACTCTGGTGGCTCTTCTTGCTGCCGGAGCTACGGGCCATGCCGCAGAAGCCATCTCTCGCGAAGCAGCTCAACCCGCTCAAGTTCCTGGATGACTTCTTGTTCTTGCGCCGATCACCTTCATCTTCACTGCTACTCGAGCTTGAGGAAGAGTAGGCGGAGCTGGAGTCGACATCGCTCGCTCCGACCATTGCTCGGACCTTCCTGCCGCGGCCATCCTTCTTCCTCGACCGTCGCTCGTCCTTGTGCTTGTTCTTGTGCTTGTGATCGCGCCTCGATCGGTACTTGCCATCCTTGCTCGATCGGTGCCTGTAGCCGTCCTTGTTCTTCGTCTTCTCCGGGCAGTCGGCGACGAAGTGTCCTGGCTTGCCGCACTGAAAGCACGTCCGTGCTGTCCTCCTCGTGTTCACCCGGTTCTCGTGCAGCCTCTCGAACCGCCTGGTCAGCAACGCCAGCTCGTCCTCTCCAAGCACGTCGAACTCCTCATCTGGCAAAGACATCAAAGAAGACAGAGAGTACATCCTGGAGGATGCGTTAGCGTTAGACTTAGCTCCTTTGCCACTAACGAGAGCGAGACTATGAGAATCAGTCGGGCTCTCGATCTTGGCTGTCATACCACGGTCCAACTCAGCCGACTTGAGCTTCGAGAACAGCTCGTTCACCGTCAAGGTGTCATACTTCTCGGACTCAACAATAGCCTCAAACTTCCCGTCCCATACGGTACGATCCAACGAGTGCAAGAGCTTCACGGCTCTATCATGATCATTGTATGGGAGGACGTCCACATTGGCTCTCATGTTGTTCACAACGACCGTAAATCGCTGGAAAAGGGCATCGACGGATTCGCCGGGGAGATGAGTGAAGTTCTCGTACTCTCTCCGGTAAGTCGCGTACATCCGAGCCTGAACCTGAGCATTCCCAGCATGAGCATCCTTCAACTGCTCCCAAATCCTACAAGCTAAGTCTTCTGTCTGAACCCGATCGAATTCAGGCTGACACAGAGCATGAAACAAGTAGTCGACAGCCTTGTTGTTGGCTTCGAACATATCCCTCGATCCTGGAGCAAGGAAGTTCATCGGATGAACATAAGCTGTGTTCACCGTGACATCCCAAAGGATCTGACCCTTTCCACGGAGGAACGCCGCCATCCGCCTTTGCCACATCTGGTAGTTCTTCCCATCGAAGTGCGGAGGACCCGAACCCCGTTCCTGGTACGCCATCTTTGGATCTTAGACTAGTAAGAGTCAATAAAGACCCGAACCGGCTCTGATACCAATTGAAGGACCGATTAGGCGAACCAGAGAGGGGGGCAGTGAATGGGAGCCGATAAAAATTCTTCTCGAAGGAGATGAGAAATCCAACAAGACGAACACGGCTTCCAACTCACGTCTCCGACCCAACTACCCAAGTTGGTCAAGACCACGCAGCCACTGGAGTGCTACTGGTCCTAGGAACCAACACTCAACCTTCCGAGCCAAAACTCACCAAACCACACAGCGGAAACTTGCACGGCTTGCTGCTTGTGCTACACCGGTCAGACCGATGGCCTGCGCCGGTCAGACCGGTGACACCGGTCAGACCGGTGGACAGATCCGGTCAGGCCGGTGGCTGCAGCAGCCGCACAGCAAACGTTCCAGGAAGCCTCAGTGAATCCTCTAGGCCCTGGAACAAAAACCACCACGAAACACAACCTGTGAGGAAGAAGAACCCCTCACAAAGCCTAGCAAAACAACTCCAAACACGCCAAGAACTGAACAGCAGGACCACGGGACAAAACCACACGGACAAGGCTGTTCCCCGAGACAAAAACCCACCAAGGGCTAGCACCGGTCAGACTGGTCAAGAGCACCGGTTAGACCGGTCGTGCCTGGGCAGCTCGGGATGAACAACGCCCGCGAGTCAACTCTTCCAAATCCAACTCCCGATCTCCCGATCTGCTCCACGGTTTTGCACAAGACTTTGGGGATAGTAGGAACACCTCATGGGTACTCCATAGCCAAGATTTGGTCCACCAAAACTTGTCAAATCAAGAGGAATCGAAGAAATCTCACCAAGAACACCTCTAACCCTAGAGCCACGAAAACCCCAAAATCGAGCCCCTTTGCTCACGGATTTGGAAGGGGAATCAAAGGGTAAAGAACCACGAAGGGTTCATGCATACATCCCCCACCAAATCCCAAAGAGAAAGGCCTCGAAATCGCTCCAAGAAAATCGCCAAGAAAGGGCTCCGAAAATCACCAAAAAGGAGAAACGGGAAAGACACATCCAAGCCTTGAGGAACCACGCCAAATCATCTATACATACCAAAGAGGTTCATACAAGGTCTAGCTTGCCGCCCGATCATCCTTCCCTCTCACAAGATCTCACCATGAAGCTCTCAAGCTAGTCCTACGAAAATCCTAAGAAAATAGGAAGGAAAAATAGGAAAACCAAATGAGCTAGGGTTCCAAGAGATGGCTGCCATCCTCTCACCACTTGGGTTATATGGAGGCAACCGAAAGACTAAAATACCCTTACTAGCTAACTAGGGATACATGCCCCTCGAGGGCGAAATTGGAAGTCTTTGTCTTCGCACCATCGGACGGATGCCCAGCGACCGCAAACTTGCTTAGCCTCGACGCAAGCCTTGCGATCCCGACGCGTGTCCTCCGCTTCGAAGATTCCGGACTGCGTCGTCGCACACCGGTCAGACCGGTGCTCCTCACCGGTCAGACCGGTCTGGAGCTGCTGCACCTCCGTCTTCGGTTCTTCGGTCTTGGCTTTGTGGATCAACCAAGGAACCCAGTGGTTTTCTGGTGAACCACCGGAAACCCCACGAACTCGGTGTAGCCTCCGCCAATCACCACTCATGACTCGGCTCCCACATAGTCCCGGCTCGACCTTGGTTTTGAGGCTCAACCAAGAAACCGTCCATGACTTCATCTTGCTGTTCTTGCCACCATGCGGCCCGCACTTGACCCCGCTGGCCACCGGGTCCCTCGAACCAAGCCTACTTGTCTTCTCCACACCTGGAGGCCTCACCGGCAATGACCTTTCACGCTTGTTCTTCACCTGCACCTGCACCAGTCAAGCCGCAACCTGCACCTGCAATACTTAGCCAAGAATCAGTCCACACCACGTTGTCAATCACTCATCACACCAGGAAGCGACCATCCACCGGTCCTCGAACCACACCTGGCTCTCATCCTCTCACGATCTTGTTGCCAAGTTTGCAGATGACATGAGCAGGGAATTTGAAATGTCTATGATGGGCGAGCTGCAGTTTTTCTTGGGGCTACAGATCAAGCAGGTCAAGGACGGGACCTTTGTGCACCAGAGCAAGTACACCAAGGACATGCTGAGGAAATTCAACATGAACGATGCGAAGCCCATGTCAACACCGATGAGTACGACTACAGCTTTAGACGCGGACGAGGATGGTGAACCAGTGGACCAGAAGGAGTACCGGAGCATGATAGGCTCCCTCCTCTACTTGACGGCGACGAGGCCGGACATACAGTTCAGTGTGTGTCTGTGCGCTCATTTTCAGGCTTCACCGAGGACTTCACATCGGTAGGTCGTCAAGAGGATCTTCAGGTATTTGCAGTATGCTCCTGAGTTTGGTCTTTGGTATTCTGCCTCCTCGACACTCACACTTCACGGATTCTCCGATGCTGACTTTGCTGGGTGTCGTGTGGAGCGCAAGTCTACCTCTGGTTCTTGTCAGTTTCTTAGTTCCTCTTTGGTCTCTTGGTCTTCCCGTAAACAGTCGAGTGTAGCTCAATCTACCACTGAAGCAGAGTATGTTGCAGCCGCTAGCTGTTGTTCCCAGCTGCTTTGGATTTCCTATACCATGAGAGACTTTGGTGAGGAGTGCACTCAAATCACACTTCTTTGTGATAGCACCAGTGCCATAAGCGTTGCCAAAAACCCAGTGCTTCATTCCAGAACAAAACACATAGAAGTGAGGTACCACTTCCTGAGAGATAATGTTGAGAAGGGCACCATAGTGTTGAGCCATGTACCTACCCAAGACCAAAAAGCCGACATATTCACAAAACCACTTGACCAAGCTACCTTTGCTCGTTTACGGGGAGAGCTTGGTGTGTGTTGTCCTTTTTGAGTTGGTCTTTGGGAGCTCACTTTGTAGTATATGTATCATACATGTTTACTTTGATGTATAGCATGCATGGTTAATTTCATAGTGTAGCCATCTTTGTATCTTGATGTATAGCTTTGCATCTTTGTAAGATATGTTTTGCATTACATTTGTATCATATGCTTTGGCTAGGAATGGCTTCTCCTATGTACATGGATCCCTATGATATGCTACGTTTGAGCTTGTGGATATGCTTGATTGATATTTGAGATGATAAGCTATGCTCTTGATAGTTTGGTTGTATATTCATGTTGAGATAGCTTACTTTTGACAAAAAGGCTAGATAGGCTCTCTCTTGTGAGTTTAAGGCTTTGCATGATCTTAGTGTGCTTTGGTGGTTTACATCATGCTTAATTCATGTATGGATATCATGTGCTTTTCACTTGGGGTCAAAGACCAATTTGTCATTATGAATGTTTAGCCCATGTGTTACCTTGTGGAGGAGCATAAGCTTCTTTTTGCCGCAAAGGCACTTCATGTAGCATTTTGTGCTTAAAAATGAAAAATGAAATTGGTATAAAATGCTTGTGCTTGAAGTTATGCTCTCATGCGTTCCATGTCATAAATGCTTTAAATCTGAATTTAATATGGGTGCTAAACCGTAGCATGTTGTCTACCATGAGAAGTCTCATTTTAAGAAGTAGACACATGGCTCGGTGGCTTTAACATGACATGAGATGCTTATGGGTGTTTGTAATGATCTTGTGTCAAGGATATGTGACCTAGCATGAAATTTGTGTGATTTAGATTCACTTTGGCATATTTTGCTCATGTTTAGGTCTTTGCTCATGAGAGGGAAATTTTTCGCAAAAATGCTCAATTTTACCATGGCTTGAACTTGTGTGTATGCAACTGAACATTCTTGATGGCTGTGCTATTTCTGACCTTTGTCAATTCTAAGTAGTCCATTTGCTTGCTCCTAGCACATTCTATGGCTCTATATCCATTTGAGAAGCCTCTAGTTGAAATTTTCGTAGAAATACCTTGATTCGTGCTTTGTCAACAAGGGGGAGAAGTTTGGGCATGGAAAAGTTTTCTGGAAGCATTTAGAAGGTTTTCATGCATTTTCGAGCTGTATTGGAACATTTTTGTCTAACAGGAAAATCGGTCTGGAGACCGGTCAGACCGGTTTGGAGACCGGTTTGGAAGATAGTGTCAAAAACCGGTCTGACTGGTTTGGGAATCCGGTCCGACCGGTTTGGTTGCTGCTTTTCGGTTAGTTTGCACGGATTGGTTCAGGGGGAGTTGCATTTGCTCAGGGGGAGCTGCATGTGTTCAGGGGGAGCTCCTTGTGTCGTTTGAGTTCTTGCTTTGGTTGGTTGGCTCCGTGTGAGTTTTGGTTTGCTCTTTGAGAGCTTTGGTGGTTTGTCTCAGTTGTGTTGAGCCGTTGCCCTTGCCTTAGGGGACCGAGACTTTGGATTGCAAGTGATCGAGGGTTTGTGTTGTTTGGTTTTTAGACCACTTGTTTGGAGGTTTTTCGTTTGTCTTTTGTTTTACTTTTCGTTACATTATGTTTAAGTGGTGTGTTGTCAATGCACTCATCAAGGGGGAGATTGAGGACCAGAGTGTCTGATGGCTAGTGATTGGCCACTCTCTAGTGATGAGTGATTGACAACGTTGTGTGGACTGACGTTGTGCTCTATCTTGTGGATGTAGGCTGTGGCTTGATGTCCGTTGGTGCAGGTGAAGAACAAGCGCGAAAGGTCTTAGCCTTGCGGGGCCTCCGAAGGACTGGAGGGACAAGTAGGCTTGGTTCGATGGACCCGGTGGCCAGACGAGATCAAGTGCGAGTCACATGGTGTGAGAAGAGCAAGTCGAAGTCGGATAGCGGGTTCGTTGGTTGATCCGAAAGCCAACATGGAGCCGGAGCGAACGTGGCGGCCAAGTCGAGGAGCTCGGCGTGGAGGCTGCACCAAGCTCGCGGGGTTTGCAGCTGTTCGCCAAAAGATCGCTGGGTTCGTCGGTTGCTCCAGAAAGCCGACCCGAGGTTCCGGTGCGGCCAACGCACCAGAACCGGTCTGACCGGTTTGGGAAACCGATCTGACCAGTTTGGTCGTGGCACGGTCGGAAGTCGTCGAAGCGGAGGACACACGTCGGGATCGCATGCTTGGCGTCGAGGCTACGCGAGGTGTGATTGCTGGGCGTCCGTCCGATGGAAAGGCTGTCGAGTTTCCAAATATGCCCTTCGAGGGGTTGTATCGCCTAGAGGGCATTCTAGTCATTTACCCCCACTAGAGGACCTCATATATAAGCCGAGTGGAAGGGTTGTGGCAGCCATCTCTTGGGCTTTAGGGTTTTCACTTACTCTAGATAATTTCTCTTTTTAGCTTCCTATTCTCTCCTTAGGCTAGCATGAGAGCTTCATGGTGAGATCTTGTGAGAGGGATGGATGTACGGCCGGATGCTAGACCTTGTATGAACCTTTCATGGTATGTATAGAAGATTCGGCGTGGTTCCTCAAGTGTTCTTGGTGTCTCCCCCGTTTTCCTTTTTGGTGATTTTCGGAGCCTTTTCTTTGGATTTTCGTGGAGAGGATTTGAGGGTGTTTCCTTTGGGTTTTGTTTGTGGGGATCACGTATGAGTACCTTGGGTTCCTTTTCTTGGTGATCTTTGCCCCACAACCTCCCCGGAATCCTTTGGATTTGGTGGTTTTTGGATGAACTCGGGAAAATGTGTTCTTGGCGGTTGACTTTCGATTCCTCCCTTTTGGATGCATTTCGGGATGGATCCTTTGAGATAGAGGTTGCCCAGGAGGTAATCCACCTTTCCCCGAAGTTTGGTTGCAATCCGTTGGGTGAATCGGGAGATCGGTTGGTTGGAAGAAGAGGTGGTTTCCGCGGGCTGCGTTTTTCCCTTTTGCCTGGGCGAAACCGGTCTGACCGGTTTGGGAAACCGGTCTGACCGGTTTTGGTCATAGTGGCCGTTTGGGAAGATTTTTGGTAGGCGCGCTGTTCTCTGTCTAAGAAGTCCTCTGGTCCAAGTTTCGTCGAGTTTGGAGTTCGTTTGCTTGGTTTTTGGCCTCGTTGATCTTTGGGGGTTTTCTGGGCAAAACCGGTCTAACTGGATTGCCAAACCGGTCTGACCGGTTTCACCCTGTGTTTGAGAGGCTAAGTGTTGGAAAACCGGTTTGACCGGTTTGAGTATCCGGTCTGACTGGTTTGTAGCTGGAGCTTTACTCGAGTTGTTTTCCGCTGCGTTCTCGAGTGTTTTCGGTGGTGTGCTAGTTCCTAGGTCCAACAGCACTTCAGTGGTTGTGTGGATCTTGCTAGTGAGGTGTTGAGGACTCCGGAGTTGCGTTTGGGGCCATAGGCCGAGTTCTTCTTTGGAGAAGAATTTTTATCGGCTCCCATTCACTCCCCCCCTCTCTGGTCGCCATTCTGGTCCTTCAATACATAACTCTCCCCCTTGTTGACAATGCATGAATCAAGGTATATGAAACTCTTCCCCTTGTTTTCATGAAAAATGCATGTCAAAGCATATAAACAATCTACCAAGCTTCTCAAATATACAAAGAGCACAACAAAATGCTACAAATGAGACATAGAGCAAGCAAAGTAGACATGTTGTAGTTAGCACATCGCCATCAAGAAGATAGAGACATATAAGCATGTGACATGGCTAAAAGCAATTTGAAGCAATTTTCACAAAGAAACATTCATCTCATGAGCAAGACCCTGTCCATAACCATTTGAGCACAAATACACTAGATCATCCAAAGTTTATGCAAGATTACAAATTCTCATCACAAGATCATTATAAACGCCCACAAGCTACTCAAGTCATGTTAAAGCCACCGAGCCATGTGTCTACTTCTTAAAATGAGACTTCTCATGTTAGACAACATGCTACGGTTTAGCACCCAAGATATGAATGTCAAAAGCATAAAAACATGATTAGGAGCTCATTTTTCAATCACAAGGCAATTCATACACCGATTTCATTTACAAGTTTAAACATGGTACATGAAGTGCCTTTGCGACAAAAAGAAACTTATGCTCCTCCCCAAGCAAGCAAAAGGGCTAAACATTTACAATGACAAAAGATCTTTGACCCCAAGCAAAGAGAATATGATTCTCAAGCACAAACTAAACATGATATAGGCATTTAAGCACAAATGGAGCATAGACAAGCATCTACTCATGAAAAGAAAGATATCTCAACACAAATATATGGCAAAACCATCAAGAGCATAGCATTCACATCCACAATTTACCAAACATGCACAAATCTCACATATAGCATATCAGTGATCAATGTATATAAGAGAAGCTTTTCCTAGCACAAGTGATCCAAAGATGGCTATCCTACCAGGTTTTGTACAGAAAGTAAAATGCATGAATGCAATGCAACAAAACGAACATATGACACATATATACATGAGAAGCTCCAAGACCCAGCTAGAAAGGAAAACACACCCCAAGCTCACCCCGCAAGCAAGTGAAAGTGACTTGGTCAAGCGGTTTGGTGAAAATGTCGGCTAGCTGGTCTTGGGTAGGGACATAGGACAAAGATATGTTTCCCTTCTTAACATTGTCCCTCAGAAAGTGGTACCTCACTTCTATGTGTTTCGTTTTGGAGTGGAGGACAGGATTTTTGGCTACGCTTATGGCACTGGTGCTATCACAGAAAAGTGGAACCTGGGAGCTCTCCTCACCGAAATCACTCATGGTGTAGGTCATCCAAAGCAGCTGGGAACAACAAGTAGCAGCAGCTACATACTCGGCCTCTGTAGTGGACTGGGCTACACTGGATTGCTTGTGAGATGACCAAGAGACCAAAGAAGAACCAAGGAACTGACAACACCCAGAGGTAGACTTGCGGTCCAATCGACACCCAGCAAAATCAGCATCGGAGTACCCGTGAAGTCTGAGTGTCGAGGAGGCAAATACCAAAGACCAAACTCAGGAGTGTAGTTCAAGTACCCGAAAATCCGCTTGACGGCCTGCAGATGTGAAGTCCTCGGTGAAGCCTGAAAATGAGCGCACAGACACACACTGAACTGTATGTCCGGCCTCGTCGCCATCAAGTAGAGGAGGGAGCCGATCATGCTCCGGTCCTCCTTCTGGTCCACGGGTTCACCATCCTCGTCCGCGTCCAAAGCTGTAGTGGTACTTATCGGTGTTGTCAGCGGCTTGGAGTCATTCATGCCAAACTTCTTCACCATGTCCCTGGTGTACTTCGCCTGATGTACAAACGTCCCGTCCTTGCACTGCTTGATCTGGAGGCCCAAGAAAAACTGCAGCTCGCCCATCATGGACATCTCAAATTCCCTGCTCATGTCATCTGCAAATCTGGCAACAAGATCATGAGAAGAGCCACCAAAGATTATGTCATCCACGTATATCTGAACAATCAAGAGGTCATTCCCATGCTTAAGGAGAAACAGGGTCTTATCAACTGTGCCCATCACAAACCCCTTACTCAGCAAAAAGCCTCTCAACCTGCCATACCATGCTCTAGGTGCCTGTTTCAACCCATAGAGCACTCTCTGGAGTTTGTATACACGGTGTGGGTATTTTTCACTCTCAAACCCCGGGGGTTGCCTCACATACACTTCTTCCTCTATCACCCCATTCAAGAAAGCACTCTTGACATCCATTTGGTACAATTTGAACTCCTTAGCCACAGCAAAGGCTAGAAGGATCCTAATTGCCTCCAAACGGGCCACAGGAGCAAATGTCTCCTCATAGTCTATCCCCTCCTTCTGGTTGAACCCCTGAGCCACCAACCTCGACTTGTTTCTCACAACCATCCCATTCTCACCCTCTTTGTTCTTCCACACCCACTTGGTACCTATGGGACGGCAATTTGGTGGTGGATCAACTAACACCCAGACTTGGTTTCTCTCAAAATTCACCCAATTCTCAACAGACAAAGCGTGTCGAATATCTTTGGGCTCGAAAGAAGCAACAAAAGCAGAGTGAGCAAAATGAGAAGTATTCCTTGACCTCAACCGTGTTGTGCGTTCATGAAGGTCACCAATGATCGTCATCGGTGGGTGATCAACTTGTACACGCCGAGGAGCCTCTCGCCTGGACACAACCTCCCCCTCAGCAGCAGCCTCCACTCGAACAGCCTCCGTCATAGTGGGTGTAGGGGATGGTCCATCCTCGATCGTCGTCATAGTAGTGGAAGTAGCGTGTACACGATCAGCCACGGGAGCACCACCATCATCATCGTCGTCGTCTCCATCTCCGTCCTTCTCATCCTCAAAGATCCTCGCTCCAATCTCCTCATCACCTGCACACTCAAAAGTAGAAGAGCTACATGGCTGTGTCTCGTCGAAGGTTACCTCGCAAGTCTCCATGATTCGGTTAGTGTCAAGGTTGAGCACACGATATGCTCTAGAGTGAATCACATAACCAAGGAAAATACCATCTGAACATCTAGACTCAAACTTATCCAACTTGCCCTTCTTCAGAATGAAACACTTGCATCCAAAAGCTCTAAAGTGACTCACCTTGGGTTGTCGGCCATGCATCAACTCATAAGAGGTCTTCTTCTTAAAGGCACGAAGGAAGATGCGATTTGAGACATGACAAGCGGTATTGACCGCCTCGGTCCAGAAACACCTAGGAGTCCTATGCTCATCAATCATCGTCCTGGCCATCTCACAAAGGGTCCAGTTCTTCCTCTCGACTACGCCATTCTGGCAAGCGACGTAGGGAGAAGAGTACTGATGATCGAGACCAAGATCACTGCAAAAGGCATCAAAATGAGAGTTCTTAAACTCCGTGCCATTGTCACTGTGTATAGCTCGAATGGCATCTCCATGTCTCTCATTCTTCAACCTCAAGATCAAGTCCCGAACAAAGCCAAATGTCTCAGTCTTATCCTCCAAAAAGAAAACCCAAGAGTACCTCAAAAAATCATCAACAACCACAAGAACATACCACTTCCCACCCGCAGAGCGAACACGAGCTGGCCCAACCAAATCCATGTGCAACAGCTCACAAGGTCGCTCGGTCATGACCGAAGTCAGAGGGGCATGAGAAGCAGCAACCATCTTTCCATGCCGACAAGAAGCACAAACCAAATCCTTCTCGAATTTCAACTTAGGCAATCCTCAGACAAGATCAAGACCACTCAAGCGGGAAAGGAACTCAAAGCTCAAGTGTCCCAACCTCCTATGCCAATTCCAAAGCTCGGCCGAAACGCCAGCAACAAAGCATCGAGGAGGACCAACAGACAAGATCGCCTCGAGAATCAAGCACACGAGAAGCACCCAACTTGAAACGAACCTCAAAACCTTCGTCCAGTAACTGAGATACTGACAACAGGTTAAAAGCAAGTGACTTGACCAGGGCCACACTTCTTATGGTCACCTTGCTACTCACCTTCACCATACCTTCAGCAAGAACTCGTCCTCTCCCATTGTCCCCGAAAGTGATGTACTCCCTCGTACTCACCGGGGTGAGGCTAGAGAACCACCCACGATCTCCGGTCATGTGTTGTGAGCAACCGGAGTCAATCAACCAAAAGTCCTCCAAGCCTCCCACCTACAATAAAAAATGAGGACGAGAATGAGCAAGCGACTCAACACTGGGGTTAGTACCAAAAGAGTCAAACCAGTGTCGAGCCATTTGCTCAAAAGAAGGGTTAGCAAAGTCCATTCTACCAACACCCCGAGGTGGAGTCCTATCACGCCTACCACCAAAGGACCTGTCACGTCTCAATGGAGGAGTACGCGCACCACAAGGGGGAAAACGTGGCCCATAGTCCATCTGAGACCCAAAGCTCCGATCGTGCCTCCCAAACTCGTACCGGTCACGAGAAGGAGCACACCGAGCCAACTCACCATGCCCAAACCCAACACACCTGTCTCTCTTAGGAAACACACCTCCACCTCCACCTCCACGAGTGGGAACTGTATGCAAATACACCTCACCCCTAGGTAGAGGCCCTCTACGAGGCTCAGGCACACCACGAGCAAGGTGGTACCTGTCCTTGTTTGCCATCTCCCTAGCAAACCTCTCATCTCTCTTCCTCCTAAAACAGAACTCATCCTTATGCCCATCCCTCCCACAATACTCACAATGGAAGTGGATCAGCTGTGGCTTAGGTGGTGGCTTTTCTGTGGGCTTCTCAACCACTTTCTCTCCTGACTTCCCCTCAAAGACATTACCCATGTTGCTCTCAAACTTGATGGGTTTCTGGTAATTCTCTGTTTTCTGGGGGACCACTGGTATGTCTGGAGTTGTATCTAGCTTGTTTCTCAGGTGGTTTGGCTTGGGTGCATATTTGTTCATGGGTATGGTGTGTGGTGAAGTAGGAGTCTCTCCGGCTTTCTCTTCTCCCTCACCACTCTTCTCACCACTGTTGTCAGCCCCCAACGCCTGACCATCAAACCTCTTGAACTGAGCCAACATCAAACTCAATTGTGGCTCATGCCCAGACAACCAACTCATCAATTTCCTAAGCTCATCATTTTCATCCTGCAAACGGTCAACATAGTGTGCAAGTTCCATGTTCTTCAAAGTATGCATTTCACAGGTTGAACATGATGTAGGAAGAGAAGCTTTCAATGCTGCCTCAAGAGAAACAATTCTAGTGTGAGATTCATCTAGCCTAGCATGCAAAATAGGACATGAGGTACAAGCTCCTAACAAAGCTGGCCTAGACTTCAATTCATCACACTCAATCCTAACCACATCTAGTTCCTCTAGAGTAGAGGTATGTTTCTCCTTGAGAGCAGTCAAATCAGCAAGAAAAACTGAGCAATCACCACAATCAATTTCATCAGACACCACAGGAGTAGATTTCAAAGCGCCTATCTCATTTCTAGCATCCACAAGCAAGGATTCAAGCTCGGCTATCTTATCCTTAGCATCACCCAACAAAGACCTAAATTCCCTCTTCTCCTTGTTGGTCTTTCTAAGCACATCATCACGGTTATCAAGCAACTCATTGAGCCTAGCATTCTCCTCTAGCAAGAAGTTGGCATCTTGTCGTACCTCTTCCTCGGAGTCGGAGTTCGAATCCGAGCTGTGCCTCAAACCCTTCTTGGAGTGCACCATGTCGCAAAAGCCTCCTTGTGCGATGAAGCTTAGGCCGGTGAAGTTCTTGGCCGTGTGCCGCTTGTCCTTGCGCCTTTCTTGCTCTTCCTCGCTGCTCGAGTCGGAAGAAGCATCATTTGATGTTGAGTCGATGTCGCTCGCTCCGGCCACCATCGCTCGAGTGGTCTTCGTCTTGTGGCCGCCACTCTTCTTGTGCCTTCTCTCGCCCTTGTCCTTGTGCTTGTCCTTGTAGTCGTTCCAGGAGCGGTGCTTATTGTAGTCGTGCTTGGGCTTGCCCTTGTAGTCGTTCTTGATCTCCATGGCTTCAGGGCATTCGGCGATGAAGTGCCCGTGCTTCCCGCACCGATAGCACATCCTCGAGCTCCGCCTTGCATTCTTGCGGTTCTCGTACAGCCGCCCAAACCTCTTGCTCAACAAAGCGAGGTCGTCCTCGCTCAACACCTCAAAGTCCTCATCTGGCAAAGGCACAAGACAAGACAAAGAGAAAGCACCAGAGTTAGCGTTAGACCTTGATCCGGAGACAAGAGCCAAACTATGAGGATCAGTGGGGCTCTCGCTCTTGGCCCTCAAGCCACGATCAACCTCTGAAGACCTGAGCTTGGAAAACAGCTCATCCAGCATCAGCGTATCATACACGCTTGACTACTCAATGGCCTCAACCTTGGCACTCCAACCGGACCTATCCAGGGCATGCAAAAGCTTGATAGCTTGATCATGATCCGTGTATGGGAGCACTGTCACATTGGCCCTCATGTTATTGACTATGCTAGTGAAGCGCTGGAACATAGCATCGGTCGACTCACCGGGGAGATGAGTGAAGTTCTCGTACTCTCTCCGGTAAGTGTAAAACAAACGGGCTTGCACTTGGGCATTGCCAACATGAGCATTTCTCAACTTGAGCCAAATCTTTCCGGCCACATTCTCTCCGTACACTCGCTCGAACTCCGAGGCACAGAGAGCACGGAACAAGTAATCAACGGCCTTGCTGTTGGCCTCACACATGTCCCGCGATCCTGGAAGCAGAAAACTATCTGAGATGACATAATGAGGATTCTGAGTGACCTCCTAGATAAGAGTTCCCTTCCCTCGCAAAAACGCGCCCATGCGCCTTTCCCACATCGGGTAATTCTTGCCATCAAATTGCGGAGGACCCGACCCCTTGCCATAATCGCCCATCTTTGGATCTTAGACTGGTTAGAATCAAGAAGATCTGCAACAGGCTCTGATACCAATTGAAGGACCGAGTAGGGCGACCAGAGAGGGGGGGAGTGAATGGGAGCCGATAAAAATTCTTCCCGAAGGTCGAACTTGGCCTATACCCCGATTGCCACTCCAAGTACTCGCGCACACAAAGGAAGCTCCAAACGAGGCACACACAAGCCTAGAAGAACAAGAGATAAGCCTAGGAGCAAAGAGCGGAAGCACCAAAGCAAGAACCGAAAGACTTAGCCAAGTCTGCGAAGTCCAGGGCGGACCGTCCGCAAGCACCAAGCAGACCGTCCGCGGGACCCAGGCGGACCGTCCGCAAGCTCAGGGCGGACCGTCCGAAATAGCAGACCCAACCACCAGTAGCGCACCCTGAAATTCAGACCATTCGAAGAGGCCACACGGACTGTCCGCCAGTGTCGCGGACCGTCCGTGAAGCCTGTGTGGACTGTCCGCCAAGCTCGCTAGAAACCCCAGAAAAACTCAGCTCCACCCCAGACAAAATCTCGATCGCGCGGACCGTCCGTGAAGCACTCATGGACTGTCCGCCAAACCTCATGCAACAAAACCCTAGGGCCGAAATGGATCGAAACGCGAACGCAGAAGAACACGAAGAACACGTGAAGAACACAGGACGCGCGGACTATCCGCGGGGTCCTCGCGGACTGTCCGCTAGCCCCAGACGGAGCTGCTCGAGCTCGAGCTCGCGAAGTGAACTCTCCAAATCCATCACCAGATCTCCCAAACGCCAAAAGCTCTTGAGACAAGATTTGGGGGAGATGGTAAGCAACACAAGAGGAAGCTATGCCCCAAAAATCTCGACCTCTAAGCCACTAAATCTCCAGGAATCGCGGATCACACGAACTCCACCAAGAACTCGAACTCCGGCCAAAAACTCACGAATCGAAGGCTCTCCATGGCGTTTTAGGAGTCAAGATCACACACAAAGATGCGCAAGGCATCCACCCATGATCTCCTCAAAGAAATCCGAAGGAAAATGCCCTCAAATCCCCGAATCAAGCGAAGAATGAAACTCCCAAAAAATAGCCCCGAAAATGACATGAAAATCACAGAGGACTAGGAGATCACCACAACGCCAAATGCTTCCATACATCCAGAGGTCAGAGTCTATACAAGAATCTAGCCTAAGGAATACAGAGGGAAAAGAAGCAGTTCAGAGAAATCTACCGGGGGAGAAAGCCCTAGAGTCCAAGAGAGAGAGATGCCATCCACCTCTCCGCTATTTTTACGAAGTCCATCAGAGGGAGGTAAATGACCACGCTACCCCTACAACTTTAAATGAAGATACAACCACTCAGGGGCATTTTGGTGAAGTCTTCATCGTACGGACACGCTTCCACCGCGGCTTCGCTTCACATCGACGCAAACCCTGCGATCACACCACGTGCCCTCCGCCTCAAAGCTTCCTGAAGCTCCCGGATCACCGTCTCCATCGCCTCGAGCCTCCGGGCTTGGTTTTGAGGCCCAAACCAAGAAACTGTCCATCGATGGTTTTGTGGGCAAACCAACAAACCCCGCGTGGAAGCTTCGGGCTCCATCCGCTACCTTGCACCGACCCATGTTCACGACTTGAGCCCGCCAGTCTTGCACCGCACGGCTCACACTTGACCCCATCGGCCACCAGGTCCACCGAACCAAGCATACTTGCCACTCCATCACCCGGAGGCCACCACGACGAAGGCCTTTCGTGCTTGTTCTTCACCTGCACCGACACGAGTCAAGCCGCAACCTGTACCTACACGCTTAGCCAAGCATCAGTCCACACAACGTTGTCAATCACTCATCACTAAGGAGCAACCCTCCACTGGTCCTCGGACACACCTGGTCCTCAGAATCTCGAGTTTGCTTCCATTTGGCATGCTCTTGGTTGGGAGGAGTTTGCGCCGTTTACAGAGCTTGGCTCTCGGCCCCTCACCATCCAGTTTCTTTGCTCTGTTACCGAGATTCAGGATGGCATTCAGTTTCGTCTTTTTGGGACCGATTATCATGTTTCTTGGAAGGAACTTAGTCGTCTTCTTGTTTTTAGTCCTCGTTGTGTTGTTTCTCTGAAGAAGGCTTGTGAGGGTTTTGTTCGAGACTCTTTCTGGGTAGACTTCTCTGGTCTTGTTTATAGTGGCAAGTTTGTACTTCGGTGCAACGATATCGTGCATCCCACTCTCCGTTTGTGGCACAAGTGGCTCGCCATTATTCTCTTTCCATGAGAGGATGTTCGGCCCGTGTGCAGTGATGAGATGATGCTATTATACGCCGCTGTTAACCAGATCAAGGTCTCTCCTGTTAAAGCTATGCTTCGGCAGTGGATGATGAATTTCAAGATGATAGGCCCTATTGAGTGTACGTCTTTGGTGACTCGTATTGCTCTCAGACTCGGGGTTCTTAGTGGGAATTTTGTACCCTTCATCGGGATGCCCTGAGTTCTCATTGATGAGGCATACTTGATCCAAGGGCATATACTCAAGAGGGACCCAAATGATTCTTTGACTTTCCTTTTTCCGGGTTATGCAAATCAAATCCCGTTACCCAACCTGGGTTTTGATTGTATAGCTCGGAGTCACTAACCATCCCCCTTGTTACACAAGAGGAAAGCCGTCGTGCAAGTATTTCATGCAGGTCCACCAGAAGCGCGGCGAAGAAAGCACACATGTAGCAGCAGCAGCAGTCACAGCCACCACCACAGCCACAGCCACAGCCTGCTACACCACCGGTGGCAGGAGGGACCCCTGCGCGGTACATGTTCGGGGTTACCCCTGGATATGCACCTGGTTGGGACCAGCCCACCTACCACCCGATTGCGAGTGGCACAGCTTGGGCAAGTGCGAGCGGTGCTCAGTGGGTCACACCCACTAGTTCCAGCTCCGGTGGTCCACCTCCATCTTCGTCCTTCCGGCGGCACTCCTCAGCCTCTGCACGAGATGCTCAGCTCGCGCAGCAGATGGGAGAGCTCACCGTTCAGGTCACGGGATTGGAGGAGACGCTGAACACCCACGTCGAGTCTACCTCAGCGTGGCAGCGTCAGGCTGGTGAGAGGATCGAAGCCATGTAGCAGAACCAACAGCGATACATGGAGGATCAGAGGGCTTACTATGCGAGTCAGGGATTCTTCTTCCCTCCTCTGCAGTGAGCCTGAAGCTAGCTTGGCGGAGGACCCCCATCCTGAGGTAACTTGTATCCTCCTTTGTTTTCAGAGTATCTTATAAATGAAAACCTAAAAAATCTGCAAAAATAAAAAGACCAAAAATATTTATTTTGCTTTCATCATCATCGTTTGCTTAGTTTGCTTTGACATGCATAGTAAGAATTCTTTGCCTCTGTGGTTGACATAATGAATAGTTGCTCTATTTATTCTCCTCGTATGTCTTGCTTACAACTTTGTATCCTACCTAAGTTTTGAGTTTGTTGGCTTGCATGTTCAAACCTTAGCTTGAAAACTGTGGCTAGCAAAAAGCATGATCCTTGTCTAAGTTGTTGTGAGACATGATATGGCAGAATAGAGTGCTATGATCTTGTGCTTAGTGATGCTTGACATCCAGAGTTTTTCTTTTTGAAAAAAATCAAAACATGATGAGTTCCTCAATGATGAGAAATTCCCATCCAAGGCCATACGTAGATTCTAGCTCTTAGCCTCCACATATGCAGCTTGTTCTCTCATTGAGCTTTGTCGAATTTGTTGAGACCCTTGCTAGAACTCATACTCCCCTGATCAAGATCACGTACACGTTCATGCTAAACTTCTACACTGGAAGTTTGCATTCATTATTTGTTCCATTTTGCTTATGCATTCTTCCACAAATAAAACTCTATGTATTTTTGTGTCATTCATCCCTCTCCAAATATCTCCAATAGAGACAAAGGGCTTGTGAGGGTTTTGTTCGAGACTCTTTCTGGGCAGACTTCTCTGGTGAGGTGAACTTGGAGTGTGCTTTCCTTTCTAGCTGGGTCTTGGAGCTTCTCATGTATATATGTGATATTTGTTTCATTTTGTTGCATTCCATGCATGCATTTTACTTTCTGAACAAAACCTGGTAGGATAGCCATCTTTGGATCAGTTGTGCTAGGATAAGCTTCTCTTATATACTTTGATCACTGATGTGCTATATATGAGATATGTGCATGTTTGGTGAATGGTGATGTGAATGGTATGCTCTTGATGGTTTTGCCATATATTCATGATGAGATAGCTTTATGTTTGTGAAAATGCTAAAATTGTTTCACACATGAATAGATACTTGTCTATGCTCAATTTGTGCTCAAATGCCTATATCATGTTTAGTTTGTGCTTGAGTATCATGTTCTCTTTGCTTGGGGTCAAAGACCCATTTGTCATCGTAAATATTTAGTCCATATGTTCACTCGTGGAGGAGCATAAGCTTCTTTTTTCCGCAAAGGCATTTCATGTACCATGTTTAAACTTGAAAATGAAATTGGTGTATGAATTGCCTTATGCTTGGAAAATGAGCTCTTGATCATGTCTTTTTGCTTTGATACTCATATCTTGGGTGCTAAACCGTTGCATGTTGTCTACCATGAGAAGTCTCATTTTAAGAAGTAGACACATGGCTCGGTGGCTTTAACATGACATTTAGTAGCCTATGGGCGTTTACCATGATCTTGTGATGAGAATTTGTGATCTTGTATAATCTTTGAATGATCTAGGTTATTTTTATTCAAATTGCCATGGATAGGGCTTTGCTCATGAGATAAATGTTTCTTTGTGAAATTTTCTTAAAATTGCTTTTGTTCATGTCACATGCTTATATGTCTCTACTTTCTTGATGGCAATGCGCTAACTGCACCATATCTAGTTTGCTTGCTCTATGTCTCATTTGTAGCATTTTGGGGAGAATATGTATGCTTTTGTGAGATTGTTGCAGGTGAGGAGAAATTTGAGAAAAGAGGTTGCATTTGCTCAGGGGGAGTTTGCATATGTGCAGGGGGCGCTCCTTTGATTTCCCTGAGTTTTGTGCTTTGTGGTGTGCTCTTTGTGAGCTTTAGGGGGCCGAGACATGGTTTGGCAGGTGATCATGCTTTTCGCTTGTCCTTTGGCTTTGGATCACTTGCTCGGAGGTTTGTGTTCGTGGTTGTTTTCTTTTCTTTTTCTCTATGATGGTTACTATGGGTGTTGTGAATGCACTCATCAAGGGGGAGATTGAGGACCAGGTGTGTCCGAAGACTAGTGGAGGGTCGCTCCTTAGTGATGAGTGATTGACAACGTTGTGTGGGCTTACGCTTGGGTATCTTCTATTTGAGTTGTAGGGGTAGTGTGGTCATTTGCCTCCTCCGGTGGACCTCGTATAAATAGCGGAGAGGTGGATGGCATCTCTCTCTCTTGGACTCTAGGGTTTCCTCCCCCGTAGATCGCTCTGGACTACTTCTTTTCCTCTTCTTTCCTTAGGCTAGATTCTTGTATAGACTCTGACCTCTGGATGTATGGAAGCATTTGGTGTTGCAGTGATCTCCTAGCTCTTTGTGATTTTTGTGTCTTTTTCGGAGTTATTTTTGGGTTGTTTCGTTCTTCGCTCGATTCGTGGATTTGAGGGCATTTTCTCTCGAATTTTTTGAGGGGATCATGGGTGGATGCCTTGCGCATCTTTGTGTGTGATCTTAACCCCTCAAACGTCGGGAAACACCTTCGATTCGTGAGTTTTTGGTCGGAGCCCGAGTTTTTGGTGGTGGTTCATGAGTTCCGCGATTTCCGGTGATTTAGTGAGTTAGAGGCCAAGATTTTTGGTGCATATCTTCCTCTTGTGACGCTTCTCATCTCCCCCAAATCTTGTCTCAAGAGCTCTAGTCGTTTGGGTGATCCAGTGATGGAAAGAGGGAGTTGACCTCCCGTTCGCGAGCATTTTCAGCTCTGTCCGCACTTGGCGGACAGTCCGCGATCCCCGTGCGGATGGTCCGCGAGGTGCCTGACAGCCCGGCTATTCTTCGTGTTCTTCGCGTGTTATTGCATGCCTTCGTTCGATTTGGTGAGTCGATTGGTTTTTGGTGTAAGAAGTTTGCAGACGGTTCGTACTAGAATGCCGGACGGTCCGTGACGAGGTGGACGGTCCGTGGGTCCATCACAGATGGTCCGTTTTTCTCGGTGCGCTACTGGAGGTTCTGGTGGCTTTTTCGAAAGGTCTGCCGAGCCATCGCGGACGGTCCGCGCCCTCATCGCGGACTGTCCGCCTGGTCTCCACAGACGGTCCTCCAGGGGCTTCGCAGAGTTGCCTAAGTTGTTTGATTCTTGTCTTGTGCTTCCACGCTTTGCTTCAAAGTTTGCCTCTAGGACTTGTAGGCTTGTGTGTGCCTAGTCTAGAGCTCTCTAGTGTGTGCGAGTGATCGGAGTAGAAATCGGGGTATAGGCTGAGTTCATCCTTCGGGAAGAATTTTTATCGGCTCCCATTCACTCCCCTCCTCTCTGGTCGCCAATTTAGTCCTTCAGCTGGTCCGGCTGCGCATCAGCCGAGTGCTTCGGAGCACTCCGGTGCGGCGTCGGGCGCCAGCGCAACCCCCCGGGCGGCCAGTCCCCAGGGTAGGGACGCTGGGTCCATGGCCTTGGGTGCTGCCTCTATGGCAATCCCTGAGGTTGAGGAGATCCACCGAGTGCTCCCCACGTCGCGCATGAGCCCACCACGCCCTGGTAGGATTGCCCAGGTGCATGGTGGCAGAGCGGAGGAGGTGCTCGGTGACTCGGTCGTCGACGAGGACAATCGGCAGGAGCTCATGACCCTAGACGCAAGGTTTGCTCGGCTGGCGGAGGTGAGTGCATCTTCAGATCTTCCTCTTGTTTGCTCCACTGTATCTTCTTTTAATCATCCTGTTGTCTAGACCGTGTCCGCTGCGTCTGTTCGCAAGAGTGAGCTGCTGGAGAACGTCGACTCCAATGTCATCACGCTGCGCACCCGGGTGCAGCGCCTCGAGGAATAGGTTGCAGCGCGCTAGAATGGCAGCAACCGGGAGCTCGAGGGGCTGCATCGGGAGAGAGCTGCTGCAGTTGCTGCCGCTGAGCGTGCCTGTGCGGAGAAAGCCACTGCAGAGGCCGCTGCGGAGGCCACCATTGTGTCCCTTCGTGAGGCAGCGGAGGAGCACCAGAGAGGTCTGTTGTTTCTTATTCCCTGTATTCTTCCAAACACTTGTATCTGATCTGATTCTTTAAAACATCTCGGGCCCAAGCTGAACAGGCGCTTGAGATTGTCCGGGCTCGAGCAAAGGCGATGGGGAAGGCCCTGGAGCAGGCCACCAGGGAGCGGGCCGTGGCCAGGAAAGAGATCACTAGTGAGTTGTTTTCTCCCTTTGCCTCTCTTGTTTCCTTGTGTTGTCTAGTCCTTCTAACGGTTGAACAGACTTGCTGTTGGCGGTTGATTTTCGTCAACCAAGAACACTTGTTATGTTATGGTTTGAACTTCATTTTGGAACTAACCCGCCACTAGGCATACTAATGATATAATAAGTTCACCGTTGGATGTGTATTTTGGAGTATAATGTTTACGTAGGAATTCATGCACTAAATGAGAAGAGATGCACTCGGTTCGGAGGATGATTTCTGTCGGGGCTCTCTACTGCTGACAGTAGATTTGTATCGGATCGTGTGTCGGACCCGGATGGGTGGCACAGGAGACACGAGGGGTTATACTAGTTCGAGCCTCCTAAGAGTAATACCCTACGTCCAGTTTCGAGCGATCGTGTTCTTATGCCAGGGAAGTCTGTACTAGGGGTTACAAACTAGTCGGGAGAGGGTGTCGGAACCCAAGTCCTTGTGGGTGTAGCTCGAGCTACGTGTGTATGGTCAGAGGGTGTTGAATGAACAACTAGCATCCTACACCTAAAACGGTTGCCCTCCTCCCCCTTTTATAGACGCAAGGGTGAGGGGCAAAAAGGGGATACAAATACGTGCTACAGTGCTACGGTGCTGGGAGGTCTTTTCCCATGTCGATGTCTATCAGGAGGCATTGAAGGGTGCTGAGCTATCGTGGTGTTGGCGATTGCCGCGTGTGCGGGCCGCACTGTATATTCCGAGTACTTAGCGCCTCCTCTGAGTTCTTCCTTAGATGACTCAGCTCTTTTGAGAGTTGATTAGGCCCGCCACGTTACGGCCTAAGTGTCGGTAGGCGCCACCCATAGATGGTCATTGAGTACCTGCTCTGATGGGGTGGCGTCCCACAGAGGTTGGACGGGATGGCGTGTTGGAGGCCGCGTGGGTGCACAGTGCGGCATTACGGGTCCTTTCAGAACAAGCCGCCCACGCATCCTGCCAGCTGGGGTGTTTGCATGGCGTGGAGACCCGGAGCCTTGCGTGTCATCGCGGGGAAGTTCGAGCGTCAGGGCAGTGCCACGTTCATGTGGGGCCCCTGATCCCGCGCTCTGACCTCCATGTGTGGGCCCTTCCTTAGTCGGAGACGGAAACTACTCGTGTGAACGGGTAGTCGGAGGCGGAGACTACTCGTGCGAACAAGTAGTCGGAGGCGAGGCGGAAAGTTGTCGTGCGAGGTGGAAGGTTGTTGTGCGAACCGCCTACTAGTCGGAGATGAGGTGTCTTGTCGATGAGGGTCTTGACGAAGATTTGCATCCCTCCTTGTCCTGGATCTTAGCCTTGACGCTGTCAATGGTGTCAGAAGACTCCGTCCCAAGGGTGATTATCTCGTTGCTTAAGGGGCCCTAATCCAGGCCCTCATCAGTAGCCCCCGAGCCCACTAGGGAGTTGTAGACTCGCTTGTGGGGTTTTAATATTGAAATGTTGTTGCCGTTTCGAAATCTCCGGTCAAGGCGGTCGTGGCCGCATCTGCGGTCATGCCCATGGCGGTGATCATGGCTGACGTGGATGATATGACGGGTTGAGGGGACGACGCGCAGTTGGTTTAGATTCGCGGGCCAACCGGGCGTCGAACCGTCACGCAGGCGTGCGCCAGTTGCCCCGGGGGTGTGCCCTCTGAGTGGGCGGCCTTTCGGCGTGGTGGGGCCAACATTTAAGGCCGGCACACACGTCTGCTCCTTATTAACTGTGCGCCGGTAGAGTTTCAAACCATTTGTTCCCCAATCTTCACCATAGCCAGCGCCGCCCGCTCCTCTAATTCTTCGCATCTGTTGCGCCGCCGCCGCTTCTTCCACCGGCGCCGTGTCTAGGAGCTTGACGACGCCATGTCGAACTGGACCCGTTCCAATGTCACCCGCGTGACTCTCCACCGCCTCGTCACTGCCGGGCAGCTGCCGGCACCACTGTTGCTGAGGAATGCAAGGTGCCGGAGAACGAGTCCGTCCCGCGTCTGCCGCCGAGCTACGTCGTCTTGTTCGTGGTGTTCCACGAGCGCGGCTTTTCCGTCCCCGCCGGGCGGTTCATCCGCGCGGTGCTCTGGGAGTACGGGCTTCAGCTCCAGCACCTCAACCCGAACAACATCCAACAAATGGCGGCGTTCGAGGTGCTGTGCGAGGGGTACCTGGGAGTGGGAGCCCACTAGCACCTCTTCCGGTGCTTCTTCAAGTTCGCCTGCTTGAAGGACCGCAGGATCCTGGCGATGATCGGATGTGCCATCCTCCGGATGAAGTAGGGTAGGGGAGAGGAGTACATCCCCTTCTCGCTGATGAGCTCCAACAGCGGCTGGCACAAGGGTTGGTTCTACCTCAAGAACGACCCGAGCACCCGCTGCCGGAATACACCGGCGTCCCAATCACCGAGGCACCGAAGAATTCGAGCCACGGCCCCCCAGAGGCAGAGTAGACGAAGCTGCTCAAGGATTGCTGGGCGGTCCTGACCCGGCTCCACAATGCCAGGGTAGATTTGGCGGCAGCCCCTGCGCATCTGCGGGATGACGCCCGATAGGGCGCCCTTCGAAAGGACTGTGACGGTGCTCGAGTTGCCCTCATTGGATAAGATCCAGCGCTGCGTGGGGCTGGCCATCGGGAAGGCGTCGTACTCGTGGTGACCATCACGGCTTCTGCCCGTGCTTCCCCATGAGGGGATCAAAAAATATGTAAGTTTCCCCCTTTTCCAACTAGCCTTCTGACTAGTTTGGGAGTTTTTGTTGATAGTGTCTTCTTGGAGCTCTTGGCCATCGTAGTGATTCCTTTCCTTTTTCTTGTTCTTAGCTAAAGTCCGCAGACCCTATCCCCGCGAAGCCTCCTCTCCCCCAGGATGCGATACGGAATCGCTCCAATGTTGCCGCGGAGAAGAGGAGGGCCGACCGCAAGGCCAAGCACAAGAAAGAGGAGATCGTGAAGCGCAAGCGGAACGACCGCCGCGCCAAGCGCCGGAAGCTAAAAGAGATTGCCGTCTCCTCGGATGAGGACACCTCACCATCGCTGCCGTGGTCCGGTGATGAGAGGAGCGCTAGCGTTGACTGGAGCGCTCTGTCGACGCCGTCTGCATCGCACCCTCCTCAGTGGCATACCATGGAGGCCAGCTCGAGACGGCGGCCTGAGCCGACCGTCGGTGAGCGGGGGTCGAGCTCCAGCTTGCACCCAACCCCACGCCCCGCCCAAGAGGACCAGAGGGTGACCCGCTCCCATGCGGGCCCCGTCAGCCATCAACCTCCAAGGGAAAGGAGGGATTCTCCACGATGGGACGACCCGTCCAGGCGGCTGGCGGACCATGATTCGTCCTGCCACCGCTCCTCCGGCGACACAGCGCGAGGGGAGTCACGCTCCCCGAAGAGGAGGTCACCGTCCGAGGCGAGATCGACGCCGCCAATGTCTTCCCTGTGTGCGCCGCAGGGGGGAAACACGAGCGCACCCCCACGGCACCTTCAATCCTTGGTCATCAGGGACGGCGGAGCCCCGTCCGTGCAGGTCCCCCTTGCCCCAGGTGGAGGTCGGAGACCATCCTCCTTCACGGCGGCGGGCAAGAGGCCAGCCCCCAAGTCGTCGATTGATCAGAGGTCAGCCACTGAGTCGGGCGTGGCTACTAGGCCCGTCAAGCGGGCCCGCATCACATCCTCCACGTACATACTGTATCGCAGCATCTTGTTATTTCAGTTTTGCTGTCCTTCGTTCGCCTTTTGATTTGCTTTTTCGTGCCAGCCATGCCGACACCAACGTGCTCAGTATCGCGCCGCAGAAACACGTGGTTTTGACCGCACACGATCCTCCATCCGAGCCCCACCCGGCGACCCCTCCGCCCGTGTCAGCAATGGCACAGGCCGAAAGCAGGGCCACCGAGGCGGTCAAAGTCCTCGAGGCGGCGGCGCCTCCACTGGCGTCAGAAGTTGGTGGAGTGGTCGGGGGGCAAACAGCCCCCGAGGAGGTCGAGCCCCCTGCGGCGCCCACCGTCGATCGTGATGCCGGCGCATCGGTGGCTCCCGAGGCGTCCATCCAGCCCCAGGGGGCCATTGACCTTGAAAGGCCCAACCTCTCGGGCGGCGACACTGCCGCCTTCGAGGCCGAGCTGGAACGGTGCCTATCAGGGCCGGAAGAGCCAGCGGCCGAGGCGACTGTGCTGTCAACCTCAGCGATTGCGGCCGCGGTCGAGATGGCCAAGGCCAACCCCGAGGAGTCCACGACCAAGGTGGCGGAGGCGGAGCCAGACGTGGTCGTGCCCCCAACGTCCACCGCGAGTGCAGCGGCGCCACCTGCAAGTGTGGTGGTGCCTGCGGCGAGTACATCGGTGGAGCCATTGCTCCAGCCCACCGTTCCCGACGCGGAGGTCGTGCTGGTCGCGGACTCGCCCCACCCAGACCTGCAGGTGCCTGCCGCTCCTAAAGATGTGGTGGGCAGCGTCTCCCCGGATACGATTCGGGAAGTCGGGGAGAGCTCGGGAACTCGCCCCTTCTCGGCCACGGGGTTGCAGACGGCACCGTCGGAGGGGGGAGAGCACATCCTCGACCTCGTGCGCTCCTCATGGACCGGAACTGGCATGGCTGAGCCACACGACGACGAGGACGAAGAGGCCGCGGCCCGTTGCCGCCTCGAATGGGGCTTATGGTGGGCAGAATGAGCATTCAATGAGCTCGTCCTCCCCACCCAATGGTGAGTTTGTCGAGCCCGATCTTGGTCTTGTTTCTTTGTCTTTGCAGACATCGCCGTGGATAATATTCTACTCGGAACAGGTTCTTGCAAACTGCGGCGCCAAGAAGGCGCGCACCATCAAGGAGCTCTGGGCCGAGAGGTCCCAGCTGGAAATGCAGTTGGCGGTCGCCCGACTAGCTGCTACAGGCGCGATGGCGAACAAACCATCAACAAGGATTGTGGGGGATATACCCCCGGGTCCCACACGGAGGGGCTTCATGACGTGTATTCGTATATGTATGGGCCCACCCGAGTGGGGATATGGTACGGCGTACGGATCAGGATGAGGCGGCGCCCGAGGAGATATCATCCCATGAACAAAGATCGGTTAGTTAGGAAAGATATTGCTTGAGCCGGAAGGCCAAATCTTGTAATCGATTAGTTATAGATTCCCTGAGATCTGTAAACCCTGCCCCCCAGGCTATATAAGGGCAGTAGGGACCCCCCTCAGAAACAACTCCATGGGATTCCCAATCGTGGAACCATCAATACAACACACCGAGCACAGGACGTAGGGTATTACGCCTCCCGGTGGCCTGAACCTGGATAAACCTTGTGTCCTTTGTTCACCATCTAGCTCTAGTCTCCGCGTTCCCCACCAAACAATCTACCACCATAGCCTACCCCGTGGTGGACTTCCGGTTCATTGCACCGACAGTTGGCGCGCAAGGTAGGGGTTCGCCGCGATAGTTGGCGAGCTTGATGGCCGCAGTCAAGATCCCTGCTAGTTGCCTTGCCTTCACCGCGTTGGGAGCGGGAATCCCTTTCGGGAGCCTCAATCCCGTCTCTGCCGTCGACGAGCAGGCGGGCGGCTACGTGACTCCTTCTCAGGGTCACATCATCATCGGAGAGATCCCATGTGTTCTCTCCGACACCGTGATCACCACGGAAAAGCCTTCCGGAGCGGTTTCCACACCGCCCACGAGGGGAAGACCGGCTACCAGATCTAATCTGGACAAGCCCAAAGCCTGCCGAGTGCTTTTCGGCACGCCGCAGCAAGCCCGGAGGCCAACCCTCCCGATTCAAGATCTGACAGTTGAAGGGTCATCGAACCCTCCCGCGGACGATCTGGTTGAATCTTTCGACCGGGTCATTAGTCACATGGCTGACACCATCGCCATCTGTGAGGCAACCCTAGGTACCCCACAGTCCGAGTGCTTTCCCTTCGGGTTGAAGAGCACCGCCGCCTCCATAATCACGGAGGAGGTAAAGCGAAACCTAGCGGTGAACCATGCACCCGAGCCGATCGAATACCACTCGGACGACGATTCGCCACGCTTCGTGAATGTGGTTCTCTCCCCCATACGAGAGGTGAACCGCGACGCGTCCCTCCTCCCCATACTGGAAGAGGAAGAGGACGGTCAACTCTGCGACTGGACCATGGATGAGTCAGAGGATGAGCGCCGCTCAGGCCGATCTGCTGGGCGATCTGGCCCCGAGTACGTTTCGGAAGGTTCCTTTGCGTCCCTCGAGGCGGCTCTCAGCCTGGACGAAAGCTCTCCCTCCCGTGGGTCCAACGACACGGTCCTGATCAGCTCTACAAGCTCACCCTCGGATCTGTCTGACGGAAGCTGGTCACCTGCCTTTGTCTACGCGGCAGCACCAGGGCCCCCGCCGGCGATCTCTGAGGACGAGCGCACTCAGGATAACGAGACGGCCGCACAAAAGGCCGAACGGTTATGGAATAATGCGGACCAAGTGCGACGGTGCCGAGAGGCCCAGGGCGACGAGGAGGAGGACGAAGACCTTCAAAGCTCCGACCCCCCGCGCCGCAACAGGCGGCGGCGTCGCACCCGCCGCACGACCAGAGTCCAGCCCCGAAGGTTCGAGGATGACTTCACCCTCGAGTACGACGGGCACAAGGTCTACGCGACCCCCAAAGCAAATCTCATTGTGATAAATGAAGCGGTTGAGAGGCTGCCTCCAACTACGCCAGACATTGGGCGCATACGGGCCTTGGTGCAGGCCGCTGCGACCCAGCACAACCGCGTCGATCCCTCCCTGCCAGTGGGGCAGGGGGAGATGAGGGTACCCGCCGCTCGCGCCACAAAAGAGCGCGACACGACGAAGGTGAAGACTTGCGCGACCGGCTCCACCGCCGCGATGCGAGGACCACGATCAACCGCAACCGCGAGGAGCGCCGCCGTCAAGAATCAAGGTGACGCAATGACTACGATAGGGAGCACGGAGCTCCCCATCGCCGGGAGAGACACGGCGACTCGCAGAGCGGGTACAAAGACTACTACTCGGATTCCTACGAGGAGTCCGGGGATAGCTACAGCTCCTACGAGCGGCCGGCCGACGGACGCCGCGGAGGTCGAGAGGGTGTCCCGTCCTACGACGGCTTCCTCTCCCTCTCGAAAAGGCTACGTCGGGTGACATGGCCCCGAGGCTTCAAATTGTCCGACGTCGACAAGTATGATGGCACGTCGGACCCCGCGCAATGGCTCCAGATCTACTCTACCGCGGTCAAAGCTACGGGAGGAAACGCTGACGTGATGGCAAATTACTTGCCCATAATGCTCACGAAGGGGTGCAGAAACTGGCTTGCGGGGCTCCCGAGGAACTCCATTACATCCTGGGATGACCTCTGCAAGTTCTTCACGAGCCAATACTCCGGTACATGGGAGAGGCCGGGGAACAGGAGGATGCTGGATCAGATCCGGCAGCGCAAGAACGAGTCGCTACGCTCGTACATTCGGTGCTTCTCCGAAAAGAAGAACTCTCTTCCTTTCGTCGAGGAGCACGACGTCATCAGCGCCTTCCAGTATGGACTGGCTTACGGCAAGCTGGTGAATAGGAGGGTCCATAAGCCCCCGAGGACCGTAAACGAGTTCTTCGCCACAGCCAACAAGGAGGCTGACGGTGAAGAGGCAGAACGCGAGCAGCTGAAGCACATCAAGTCTTGTTGGGAAGACGATGATTCCCCACGTCCACGTCGGCCACACCATGATTTGGACTGAGAGGGAGAGACCTCCCAGCAGGGCACACGGCGCAACAGGAGGCGCAAGCCGACTGAGGTCGTGGCGGCCGTAGAGTCCGCCCCGAAGCGCATGGACCCATCCGAGTTCCAGAAGATGCTGGACATGCAATGCCCGTACCACAAGAACCATAAGCACTCGACTCGCGACTGCTTCGGCCTGAAGATCCACTTCTCCGGCAAGGGACGCTCCAAGGGTCCCTCCAAGAACAACAAGAGCAGGGGAAAGCGCGCTCCCCCACCAGATGATGATGAGGAAGACTTCCAGGTCGCCGACCGTATGGTCAACATGATCTACGGCGGCCCGGACCAGATCGAGGGGAAGCGCAAGGCTAAGCTCACAGAAAGGTTACTGGTGTACGCTGCCCAGCATGGCACACCCCAGTTCATGCGGTGGTCGGAAGTCCCGATCACCTTCAGTAGGGAGGACCACCCGGAGGTCGTCGTCAGGCCCGGGCAGTACCCCCTCGTGTTGAAGCCTACGATTCATAACGTGGGACTTTGCAAGATGCTGGTGGATGGAGGCAGTGGCCTCAACATATTGTCCGCCAGCACACTCAAGGAGTTGGGCCGCACTCCCCTGGACTTGAGCCCGACCGACAAGCCTTTCTTCGGGATCGTACCTGGAGATCCTTCAGTACCACTCGGTCAGATCTCTCTGCCAGTCACCTTTGGCACGATCGAGAACTACCGGACAGAGTACGTCCGATTCATTGTGGCGGACTTCAAGACAGCCTATCATGGCATACTCGGCAGGCCGGCACTAGCCAAATTCATGGCGGTGCCCCACTATACCTACATGGTGCTGAAGATGCCTGCGCCAAACGGGGTCATTACCCTCAAAGGTGACTCCAACACAGCCAGTGCCTGTGAGAAGGAGAACCTCCACATCGCTGCCACCCTGGATCTCTCCAGGCGCATTGCTGAAGTCCTGGCGGCTGCCAGCAATCTCGACCTGGTAGATCTGGAGATCCCGACCAAGAAGCCGGCGACGCAGGCGATCCAGCGAGAGAAGGAGGCCGTGAAGAAGGTGTCACTCAACCTTGAGGATCCCTCAAAGACGGCGACTATAGGGGCCAACCTAGACCCTAAATAGGAAAGCGTGCTCGTCAAGTTCCTACGTGCTAACTCCGACATATTCGCTTGGAAACCAGCGGATATGCAAGGAGTGTCCAGAGAGCTCGCCGAGCACTCCTTGAAGGTTGACCCGAATGCTAAGCCGATCAAGCAAAAGCTTCGTCGGTTCGCGGCTGACCGCAAGGAGGCAATAGGAGTAGAAGTTACGAAGCTGTTAGCTGCCAAGTTTATCAAAGAGGTGTATCACCCAGACTGGCTGGCTAATCCAGTTCTTGTATCCAAAAAGAATAAGCAATGGAGAATGTGCGTTGATTATATCGATCTCAACAAACACTGCCCCAAAGACCCCTTCACCCTCCCGCGAATAGACCAAGTCGTTGACTCCACGGCGGGCTATGCCCTGTTTTCTCGACTGCTATCCAGGCTACCACCAGATTAGCCTGAAGGTCGAAGACCAGATCAAGACGTCGTTCATTACGCCCCATGGTGCGTACTGTTACTTGACAATGTCCTTTGGTCTGAAGAACACCGGTGCGACGTACCGGCGTGCCATCCAGGCATGCCTAAAGACGCAAATCGGCGTAAACTGCGAAGCATACGTAGATGATGTCGTGGTCCAGATTCGAGACCCCGATAATCTTATCAAGGACTTAGCTAAGACCTTCGCTAACCTGAGGGTTTACCGGTGGAAACTTAACCCGGAAAAGTGTGTTTTTGGCATTCCCTTAGGAAAACTACTCGGATTCCTTGTCAGCAACCGCGACATAGAGGCAAACCCAGAGAAGATCCACGCGATCCCTCGGATGAAGCCCCCCAAATGCCAGAAGGATGTGCAAAAGCTGGCCGGGTGCATGGCAGCACTCAGTCGGTTCATCTCTCGACTCGGTGTACCGGGATTGCCCTTCTTTAAACTCCGCAAACATCAAAACGATGATTTCAAGTGGGATGAGGAGGCCCAGAAGCCTTTCCTGGAACTCAGGAGCTATCTGCAAAAGGCCCCCATCCTCACAGCACCAGAGCAGGGGGAAACTCTCTACCTCTACATCTCGGCTACCACGCATGTGGTCAGCACGGTACTAGTTGTGGAGTGCAAAGAGGAAGGACATGCGTACGCCGTCCAGAGGCCGGTCTACTTCATAAGCGAGGTGCTGACCGACTCTAAGGTGCGGTACTATTAGGTGCAGAAACTGCTCTACGCACTACTAATCACCGCACACAAGTTGAAGCACTACTTCGAAGCTCATAAAATCGTCGTAGTTTCCGACTACCCCATAGGCGACATCCTGCACAACAGAGATGCCATGGGAAGGATCATGAAGTGGTCCATTGAGCTGGCTGCACACAACATAACTTTCGTACTGCGCAACACGATCAAGTCGCAGGTACTCGCAGACTTCGTGGCGGAATACATGGAGATCCAGACGCTATCCACTACCGCTGAACCTGAGTACTGGAACATGTACTTTGATGGATCACTTAGGATTAAAGGAGGCAGGGCCGGCATAATTTTCATCTCCCCAACAGGAGAGAAACTACGATACGTGCTGTAGGTCATGTTCAAGGTTTCGAACAATGCGGCCGAGTACGAGGCGGCCCTCCACGGGATCCGTATCGTCGTATCGCTCGGGATAAAATACTTGATGGTCAAGGGCGACTCTGCCCTGGTGGTAAACCAGGTTAACAAGAAGTGGAACCGGACCAGCGAGAAGATGGACGCATATTGCGCGGAGATCCGCAAACTCGAAGGCAAGTTCTACAGCTTAGAGTTTCAGCATGTACTCCGTGATGATAACAAGGCGGCCGATGAGCTAGCTAATATGGGATCCACGAGAGCCCAGGCACCACTGGATGTCTTTGTTCAAGACCTGATCAAGCCTTCCATCAAAAACCCCGATGCGCAAGTCGATCCATCAGAAGGACTCAGCGAGGTCCTGATGATTGAACCACAACCCGAGTGGATCTCTGAGATGGTCGAGTACATCAAAGATGGCACGCTCCCGAACCCTGCAGTAGTCTGGGGACTGCGGACACAGCCGAGTCGTGCTACTGGTCAGACTCCTTTCTTCCTGGTATATGGATCTGAGGCGGTGCTCCCCACCGACCTCATGTTCAATGCCCCGAGAGTTGAAGTATACGACGAAAATGAGGCTGAGAAGGCGCGGATTGAGGATATCGACAGCATCGAGGAAGGACGGCTGGCGGCAACGATTCAGGCAGCTCGGTACGCCCAAGCTTTGCGGCGTTACCATGATAAAAATGTGCAGGAAAGAGCTTTCTACGTTGGAGATATAGTCCTACGCAGGAACCAAAGCGAGAAGGACACGCACAAGTTAGCAGCCCCATGGGAGGGGCCATTCATAGTGAAGGACATCAGCAGGCCGGGTGCCTATCGGCTGATGCGGGAGGACGGCTTGGATGTGCCCAACTCATGGAACATCGAGCACCTACGCCGCTTCTACCCATAACAAAAGCTATGTATCACTTTCTGTTCAAAGTCTTTTGTACATTATACATGTTAGCAGTCCGTGGCAATGAATTCAGTTTCATGTCTCATGAAGTTTTTCTACTTCACCCTTACATATGCTTACATGCCCTTTCTCACCCAAGTTTCAATTCTGAAACCTGGGGACTGCTTTACATACAACAAAGTTTTCCATGTTAAAACTAAATAACGCATATCTAACACGGATCTTACGACTCATAAAGTATTCGGTAGCATACGTCTTAAATCGTGGGTCGAGGTTTTCGCCAAGCCAAGGTACTATGTGTGTATGAGAGTACGCCCTCTGCGCTAGGAAACTAAGGCCAACGAGCCTATGATTTCCCGTAATAGACTAACTACCGAAGAAATTAACAGTATAAAGATACCGTTAAAGTAAAGCGCCTACTTAACAAGTACCAAATATCAACGAATCAAAGTACCAGTGCACCCACAGCACCACGCAATATTACAACTTTTAACTTTTAAAGTTTTTATGGCTGGGACAGGAGGGCATCACCATCAGCTTCTTCATCAGCCACCGCGACGACGTCGTCAGCAAGCTACTCCGTCGTGTCCTTCACCTCCTCCAGCAGCAGCTCAGCCTGCTGTGGCGACGTTCCGCGAGCGAAGCCACCGTGGAAGCGATCCATGCTGATCGAGGGGTAGAAGGAGCGGAAGACACCGAGGCAGTGGCTGGCACTCGCCACGCCGACCTCGCGAAGATAGTCGGGGAAGCGTGCCGCCGCCACCTGGGCACGCTCCAGAAGGGTTGGCGGGCGCACCACTGGATCACCGAACTATCGCACGGAGGAGGACTCGGCAAGGGGTGCAAGCTCGTCCAAGATGGGGCGCAGCGCTTCACCGAGAGCTTTGAATTGAGCCCTCTCCGATGCGATGCGGGCCTCGAGATCTGCATATTGGGCAAATTGTTTTTGCCAGAAATCTGCTCAACGTCAGGAGAACCTATCGACGAACATTCAGGGATAACACGGGAGTGCAAGGTAACCAACCTGACAGCTCTTTTCTCGCCACAGCGGCCTGCCTGCACGCCTCTAGGCCGTCCTGCCGGAGCTTCTTCATGCGGCCCCAAAGGGATTTGAGCTCCTCCTCCGCCTTGGCCCGAGCTGTTGCCAAGAGATGATCAACACGAAGTACTCGGCCAATGGCGAAACAAAAGTAAAACATAATGAACATACCTTGCTGGTTTTCCTCCGCCGCCGCCCGGAGCGTTGCCTCACTCGCCTCGGCAGCCGCCTTCTCCTGACACAGCCTCTCCACCTCCCGGTTGCTGCTGTCTCGCTGAGCAACTGCTTGCTGCTCGAGATGCTCCAACTAGGCGCGCAGAGTGGTGTTCAGATCAGCAGCGGTGCCGACGCGCTCGAGCACAGCGCTCTTGCGCGCAGACTCTGAGGCCACGGTCTGTCAAGACACAGCAAGAGATCAATCGACTACAACCAGCAAGCATTCACAATAACAAGAGGAAGAAAAAATTATCTCGGCAAGCTGGAGGGTCCTCCGCGCAATGGTGACGAGCTCCGCGCGGTTCTCGGCGTCGATTGCCAGATCCCCAAGCACTTCATCCACGCGAGTGCCACGCACCTGGGCCACACGTCCAGGGCGTGGCGGGCTGAGACGCGGCAGAGGGTGCTCCCGCTAGATCTCCTCGATGCCAGAGGCTTCAGCCGCAGCAGCGCCGGGAGCTGCAACGTGTCCAGCCCCACGCTAGGGACTGGAGCCACGAACAGCAGCATCAGCAGCGACAGCCGCAGCATCAGGAACCCCCGACTCAATAGCCGGGTGCCCATCAGAAGCACTCGGGTGTGGCGACACCGGGGCGGCAGACGGCAGGGATGACTCGTCGACTTCGGAAGGGAGGTTGCAAGGACCCCTGTTCGTACAAATAAGACATAAAGATCGCTTTTCGATCCTATGAACAAAAGAAAAACAAGGATGGACGATTTCAAGAAAACTTACTCGGAGGACACGCGGACACGGGTACGACGCAGAAAACTAGAGCCAGAGGAGGCGGATCGCTTCACCCCACTGACCACCGCCGTAGGTGCTGGAGACGGTGTTGCAGCGGCAGTCTGCGCAGTCTGAGGAGTGGGGTGCGTAGCGTCCGCCACCGGTGGCACTGGGCACGACGGCTGAGAAGGAAGAGAAGAAGTGAAGTGACCGGTAGGCACCGGCGCCGCCTGAGCCGTCGTCACTGAGGGAGCTTCGCCGATGTCAAAGGTGAGGGGCACCTCCTCCTCCTCGTCCTCCGACAGCACAAGCTTGCGCCGGCGTACCTCTAGTTCGTCGATGTTGAGCGACCCAGGGGGCGCACGCCGCGCCTCAGGATTCCGGCTGCCCTTAAGTTCCTTGCCTTTGCTGGCCGGTGCAGCACACTTCTCCTCCGGAGCAGGGGCTGCGGGCCAACGGGGCTCAGGCTGGACCGTCTCACCGCCACCCGCTGCAATGTGGGCCCCAGTGCGCTCCATCCGCTGCAGCTCGCCAAGGCGACCGGCCAAAGGACCCTGCCCGGCCAATGAGCTAGGCACAGGCGCCACAGAGACAAAAGCCCTGCGATCCTACAAATTCGCAGACAAACAAACAGACCCATTTCATCAAACATCTGGTGGGCACATGTTAATGCCCTAATGGGCGCCCTATAAAAGAAAAAACTGTTACCTCAGGCGGATAGTTCGCCAGGTTGAACGGCTTCAGCGCGTCGCGGTTGGAGATGATGGTGCCGGGAATGAAGCACCGACGGACGCGCTCCTTCAGCTCCATCACTCTCCCCGGCTCTGTCGCTCGCCGCGCCGTGTCGTGGTCGTCGCCGGCATACTCGTACGCCGGGCGTACCCTATCCTGGAGAGGCTGCGTGCACCGTACGGAGAAGCTCGCAATTACCGCGATGCCAGTGAGCCCGGCCTCCTTCAGCTTCCGGATATGGTCCAGCAGCACGGACACCTACCCCATCTCCGCCTCGTCAACCTCTTCATCCCAGCATGGGAGAGGAGTCGGCAGCGCATCGATGTTGCAAGGCACCGCCGAAGCATGGTTGGTGGTGTAGAACCACTCCGAGTGCCGGCCCTTGTTGGAGCTGACGAGCGGCACCGGAATGTACTCGGCAGAGTGCCTCTGCTTGAGCTGGAATCCGGTGCCGCCCACCACTCAGGGCTTCTTGGAGTTCGGGTGGGGCTTCACCCACAAGAAATAACGAAAAAGATTGAAATGCGGGGCGATTCCAAGAAACGCCTCGCACAGATGCACAAAGATGGATATGTGCAAAATGGAGTTGGGGTTGAGATGGCACAGCTCCAAATCGTAGTAGTAGAGCAGACCGAGTAAGAAGGGATGTGCGGGCAGGCCGAACCCGCGGAGGTAGGCCGACTCGAAGACGACGGCGTCGTCGGTCGACGGCGTGGGGAACTCCTCCCCCGCAGCAGGACGCCATCCCACGACGGCGGACTCGAGCAGCACGCCCCCCAACACCAGGGCGCTGAGGTGCTCCGTCATGGTGACGGAGCGCACCCACTCCTCGCTCCGCATCGGCGGCAGAAGCGGGGACGACGACGACGGAGATGGCGAGCACCTCGCCTCGGAGGCGCCACGCCTCGACTTCTTGGTGTGCCGGCGGGATCCCACCGACGACATCCTCGCTACGCTCGGGGACTCAGGCGGGGAGTGGTCTACACCCTCGCTACGCTCGGGGACTCCCCGGGAGCTACGGCTTAGATGCGGTGCGGCGGCGGATCTGGATCTGCAGCCTCGCTGGAGCCAAACCCGGTGAAGATCGAGCTAATGCGGCGACGGATCCGGCGGATCGAAAGGCGGAGCAACCGGAGAAGGAAGAGCCAAGGACGGCTGCGTGGTTTCCTATGGGAAGCGAAGCGACGTGACTTGTCACACCCGGATTTAAGGGCAAATCCGAATGCATAGAATACATGTGCGCCAGGATCAAGTTACACACATGCATCAACTCAGTGAATACCAAAAACAGTGTCAAAAGCGTAAAGGAAGTATTATCACTTTATTACATGACCGAATGTCTCATAATCGTAACAAAAGCGAGTACTAGCAGCGGAAAAGGACGTCTCCACAGGCAGCTGACTGGTGGCACGCTCGCCTAGAAACCGTCGAACTCTCCAAGAAAGTCTTCAAAGCGTCCGTCTGAGCAGCAGCCGGGTAGTGTAGATGCAATATAGAAACAACAAGCATGAGCACATATCGTACTCAACAAGGGAAAATGCTATAACAACATGCAAAGGCTTTATGGTGGAAGCTTGTGGTTGCATAGCAGGTCAGCATTTTAGTTGGTCAAATTTTATTAAGCAAGCTGATTTACTAGCAAATGTAAGTTTATACCAACCCAGAAATTAACATAAGCATCATCAACATGAACGAAAGTAAATGCAACAAGTTTAATCCATCTTTCATAGTTTACTCATGTGAGGGTCCAGGCCGCCCTTGACCGTGGGCACGGCTAACTAGTCAGTTTTACACTCTGCAGAGGTTGTACATCTTTACCCACAAGTCGCGTAAAAGTCCCGAAGAACTTTAAACCCAACCATGCGATGCCGGCCAAGCATCATACCACACTACCGAGGTGTGATTGCATAGGGACGCTACGAGGCCTTTACAAAGATTCCCTAGCACGGGCTGCTCGCTAGGTTACCTGATCAGTGCAGCGCATAAAGCTCCCTAGCAGGTACCGTGTCTTAGCAAAGCCCAACTCCCCGCCAGAGCAGGTCTATACACCATCTACTGTCAGCCCCCAACCCCTTTCAGGTAAAGCATACCACAATACTAAAGTTTCTAATTACTTGGCCAAGACAGAGCCATATGTCTTGTGGTAGTACTGTTTTCCTGGGTGGTTCTCCATGTTCCGATTAACAAAGGTGATCTTGTTTAATGAAGGTATAACATAAGTAAAGCAAGATTAACGTTGTTGTTCATTAGAACCACCATGATCCCAAGTTGAGCAACTAAGCAAGGTCTACCCAACATAAACATAAACCCAGGTTGAGCAAGGCACATGGATAAACAAAGCTAGTCAATCCTTAGATAATAGGACCCTTCAATTTAATGCAAAGCAATAAATAAATAACGGTGTAATTAAAATGCATGTTGTAATAGGATAAACGGGTATGCAGTAAGGACTTGCCTTCTACCAGCTTCGGAAACTGCTCAGGGTCTTGAAAGTCTTCAACAGCAGCGAAATCCTCGAACGGCTCGTACTCTACGCTCCACACATTCACATACAAGCCTACAATAGAATAAATTCAGAAACAATCACCAAACAGTACTAACAGAACAAAACAGAGGCATAAAACTGTTCTACTCGTCGAGACGATCGCATGGACACAAAGAACGCTAAAAACGGAGCTAAAACGACTAATATATAGCTTAAACAAGATCAGGGACTTAACTGTGAAGAAAACTAAACTATAAGGGCTAAACCGAAGAAACTTGGACCTAATCGTAAGAAAACTTCCACGGCGGAAGGACCGGCTTAAGAAATCTAAAAACGCAGGGGCTAAACTGCAAAACTGCCGAGCAAAGGCTGGGTTGACCGGCCCTTGACTGGTTTGACTCCGGCCGGTTAGATCTGAGCCGTCAGTTTTGGATCTGCCGGCTCTGGTGCTGCGCGAGCGCGGGGCAGCGGCGCTACGGCAGCGAGCGGCGGCGGACGGCCGAACTACGGCGAGCGCGCGCGGGTTCGAGCTAGGGGGCTCGGTTTCATGCGCGGAAGGCACAGGGGCGAAGCGGGGGTCACGGCGCACTCAACCAGAGCACCGGAGCGGGCGGTCGGCCAACGGAGACGGCGGGTGGCTCGGTACGGCGGTCAGCACGGCGGCGCAATGACGGCGTGCTCGTCTCGGCGACTCGAGGCACGGGGACGTCAACAGGATGCACGGGCGGCTTCCTCACCTTGCGACAGAGCTCCGGGGCGGCTTCTCGACGACCGAAGAGCAGCGGCGCGGGAGATCGAAGCCGGCGGCGGCGCACTAGGGTTCCGTGCTAGGGTTTTGGGGGGGAAAAGCCACGGGTGGAGGAGGCGGCGCCTTATAAAGGCCGAGGGGTCGCGCATCGGCGTGCGGGCCACGGGAGATGCGGCACGGGACGCGGTGCGGCACGGTGCGGGGTCGGGGCCGAGCTCGAGTCTGGCTCAGGCGCGTCGGGCGGGATGACAGGCGAGTCCCGCCCGTCAGCGGCTGCGCGCGGGGCAACACGGACGTGGGCCGCCTTGGGCCAAAAGGCAGGCTGGGCTGCAGGAGAGGGATGGAGCAGAGCGGGCCGGCGCAAGAAGATGGGTCGAGCAGAGCGGCGTAGGCGAACGAGGCCGAGGAGACCGAGGGGCGGCATCAAACTTTCGCCCGCTGGGCTTCAAACGCAGCTGTGCCGAAAGAGAGAAAGGGATAGGGAGGGAAAGAAGAGCTTTGCATTTTTTTAAAGAAAGGGCTTCAAACAAATGAATTCAAACTTGAATTTGAACTCAAGCAAATCATAAACAATGCTCCAGCATGGATGCAACAAACATCAAGCCATTTATTTATTTTCGGAAACCAAATAATGTTTTTGTTTTTTTTTCCTGTACTATATTCCCTGTAAAGAATCAAATGTTGGGCAAAATTTTAAAAATTATGGGAAAATCATTCTTTAAATTTTCTTCCTATTCACATCCTGAAATTCGGGAATTTCACGGTGTGACAAATCTACCCCCCTTAAAAGGAATCTCGTCCTCGAGATTCGGAAGAACTAAGAAAGATTTTGAGAATAGATAGATAGAATTGATATGGGGGCAGTGTTGATAAAGGACATACCAAACACGGTCATTGCATTTACGTGGTTCAATCTACCACGTGCGGAGTTCTGCTGTCCCTTGGCGCTTTGCGGGGTCTTGTTTCCATCTCTCATCTGCTGACTCTGCACTGCAGTATTTTGCATGCTCCTCTGGGGGCAGTTGTTGGCATAGTGGCCAGTCTCTCCACACTTAAAGCAAGTATTTCCAACAGGAGTGCTGGGTGCACTAGGTCTCACTGGGGTTCCCGCTGGGGTGTTCTGACTAGACTGCTGGTCATTGGGGCGTGGAGTCTGTGGAGTGGACTGCTGCAACTCTTGAATAGGGTGCTTGAACGGTTGATTGTTACGCTGAAACTGATTCTGCCTAGAGTTACCATCTGGACCTCCAACATGGGGTGTTGTCCTCTGCTGTGGAATGAAACGGGGGCGAGTGCTGCTCCCAAACTACACAGAGGTAGTGGCCTTCCTCTTCAGATCTCCCAACTCTCTGCGCTTTGACTCCAAGCAGATAGCCTTGTCCATCAGCTACTGAAATGACGCAAAAGTGTGAGACATAAGCTGGTACTGAAGTGGTCCAGCTAATCCCTCCATGAATAGCTCCTGTTTCTTCCCATCATCAGCAACATCTTCAGGTGCATAGCGAGACAACTCAATGAACTTGTCCCTGAATTCAGCCACTGACATTGCTCCCTGCTTGAGAGAAAGGAACTCCTTCTTCTTCAACTTCATCAGGCCTGCCGGAATATGATGGCTCCTGAAGCTGGTGGTGAACTCCTGCCAAGTGATGGTGTCCGGTGTAGCATGAGCGGCAACATAGGCATCCCACCAAGCTCCTGCTGTACCCTCAAGTTGTCCTGCAGCATACAGGACCTTCTCTCTGTCATCACACTGAGCGGTAGTGAGCATCTTGCCAATAGTCTTCAGCCAGTCATCAGCCTCAAGTGGATCTGCGGCATGTGTGAACACTGGTGGACGATGGCTCATGAACTCCCTGTGCTTGTTCATGGGCGCCTGCTGCTGTTGCTGCTGAGGTGGATTGTTGACTTGAGCCTGCAGGTTGGCCACAGTGTTGGTCAAGTTCTCGAGTAGCTGAGTCTGAGTCTGGAAAAACTGCTGCATGGCCGGATCCATCTGTCCTTGTTGTTGTGCACTGCCGAGACTGCTGGCTCTCCCTAGACGAGTCACTGGGGCTGATCAACACCTGACCCGGACCTGGTGTTCACCATCTGAGTGTTAGGAACATTGATTTAGATGATCGCACGAAGAGAAAAGCTCAAAAGATAAAACAGTGCAGACTTCCAATTTAAGTCAGATTCTGTTGACTCCAGATATTCAGGTATAACTCTCAACGTGGCTAACCAAAAATTATGAGCTTTTGGCCAGTAAAAGGTAATGAAACTGCGGAACTAGTCCAACTGGAATCACCTCGATCAGAGCTATATAACTCCAGATATAAAATAAACAAGTCAGGTATATCAGCAGTGCTAACAGATTCGAGTAGCTTCAAAGTTTCGGGAATAACTCTCTGACTATGAAATCAAAATTTCTGCGTTTTGGACAGAAAAACACCCATGAAATTTCTGAACTTATCCAACTGGATTTGCCTCAAACGGAGGTCTATAGCTCCAGATATAAATTAATGAAGTCCACTGTGTCGGCAGAGTTTTACAGATTCTGATAGCTCCAACGTTTCGTGCATAACGCCAAGGATATTTATTGGATGGGGCTGAATTTTTGAAAGAAAATCCGTTATGAAATTTATGAACTAACCCAACTGGTTTTGCATCAATCGGAGCTCTGTAGCTCGAGATATTATCAAAACCCTACTGCTGTGTCGAAGGTTGACGAGAGCAGATTTGCAGCAAGATAGATTCCAAGATAGATAAGTAAAAATTTATTAAATGATTAAGAAGGTGCAAGATAAAAAGGATGGTTGACACAGAGCTTAAACCCAACTAATCAAACTTATACTAAACCAATGTCATTGTGGTTATCAATCCACAATACATTGCACTCAAGCAAAGATCCAAATCAATCATTAACACAAGATCAAGCATTCAAACACACCACTAAATTAAGCACACCTAAACGGCGATCGTGGCTAACGATTACATAAGGATAAAGCCTAGAGAACCTAGATCCTAAGGGAGATCTTCAGGTTGAACTTGATAAGGTAATAAGATTACTAAGCACAACTCTGAACACGGGGAGGGTAAAGATAGGAAAAGATTATAGAGCATAGAATAGATGCTAAAGATTCCTTAGAGCAAGAACAAGGAGGCATAGAGTAGAAAGATAGCCAAAGATAAAATAAAGAGCAAATAGAATATCAAGGATGGGGTAAGAACAAGGATTAGTATATTAAAATTAGAATTAAAGCATAGCTTGAAGTGAGAATGGCTTCTAAAATAATATAATCCTTAAATTCGACCATTTTCTAACTAGGCTAACGTCCTACAGTCAACACAGCTCTGATACTACTTTGTCACACCCGGATTTAAGGGCAAATCCAAATGCATAGAATACATATGCGCCAGGATCAAGTTACACACATGCATCAACTCAGTGAATACCAAAAACAGTGTCAAAAACGTAAAGGAAGTATTATAACTTTATTACATGACCGAATGTCTCATAATCGTAACAAAAGTGAGTACTAGCAGCGGAAAAGAACGTCTCCACAGGCAGCTGACTGGTGGCACGCTCGCCTAGAAACCGTCGAACTCTCCAAGAAAGTCTTCAAAGCGTCCGTCTGAGCAGCAGCCGGGTAGTGTAGATGCAATATATAAACAACAAGCATGAGCACATATCGTACTCAACAAGGGAAAACGCTATAACAACATGCAAAGGCTTTATGGTGGAAGCTTGTGGTTGCATAGCAGGTCAGCATTTTAGTTGGTCAAATTTTATTAAGCAAGCTGATTTACTAGCAAATGTAAGTTTATACCAACCCAGAGATTAACATAAGCATCATCAACATGAACGAAAGTAAATGCAACAAGTTTAATCCATCTTTCATAGTTTACTCATGTGAGGGTCCAAGCCGCCCTTGACCGTGGGCATGGCTAACTAGTCAGTTTTACACTCTGCAGAGGTTGTACATCTTTACCCACAAGTCGCGTAAAAGTCCCGAAGAGCTTTAAACCCAACCATGCGATGCCGGCCAAGCATCATACCACACTACTGAGCTGTGATTGCATAGGGACGCTACGAGGCCTTTACAAAGATTCCCTAGCACGGGCTGCTCGCTAGGTTACCTGATCAGTGCAGTGCATAAAGCTCCCTAGCGGGTACCGTGTCTTAGCAAAGCCCAACTCCCCGCCAGAGCAGGTCTATACACCATCTACCGTCAGCCCCCAACCCCTTTCAGGTAAAGCATACCACAATACTAAAGTTTCTAATTACTTGGCCAAGACAGAGCCATATGTCTTGTGGTAGTACTGTTTTCCTGGGTGGTTCTCCATGTTCCGATTAACAAAGGTGATCTTGTTTAATGAAGGTATAACATAAGTAAAGCAAGATTAACATTGTTGTTCATTAGAACCACCATGATCCCAAGTTGAGCAACTAAGCAAGGTCTACCCAACATAGACATAAACCCAGGTTGAGCAAGGCACATGGATAAACAAAGCTAGTCAATCCTTAGATAATAGGACCCTTCAATTTAATGCAAAGCAATAAATAAATAACGGTGTAATTAAAATGCATGTTGTAATAGGATAAACGGGTATGCAGCAAGGACTTGCCTTCTACCAGCTCCGGAAACTGCTCAGGGTCTTGAAAGTCTTCAACAGCAGCGAAATCCTCGAACGGCTCGTACTCTATGCTCCACACATTCACATACAAGCATACAATAGAATAAATTCAGAAACAATCACCAAACAGTACTAACAGAACAAAACAGAGGCATAAAACTGTTCTACTCGTCGAGATGATCGCATGGACACAAAGAACGCTAAAAACGGAGCTAAAACGACTAAGATATAGCTTAAACAAGATCAGGGACTTAACTGTGAAGAAAACTAAACTATAAGGGCTAAACCGAAGAAACTTGGACCTAACCGTAAGAAAACTTCAACGGCGGAAGGACCGGCTTAAGAAATCTAAAAACGCAGGGGCTAAACTGCAAAACTGCCGAGCAAAGGCTGGGTTGACCGGCCCTTGACTGGTTTGACTTCGGCCGGTTAGATCTGAGGCGTCAGTTTTGGATCTGGCGGCTCTGGTGCTGCGCGAGCGCGGGGCAGCAGCGCTACGGCGGCGAGCGGCGGCGGACGGCCGAACTACGGCGAGCGCGCACGGGTTCGAGCTAGGGGGTTTGGTTTCATGCGCGGAAGGCACAGGGGTGAAGCGGGGGTCACGGCGCACTCAACCAGAGCACCGGAGCGGGCGGTCGGCCAACGGAGACGGCGGGTGGCTCGGCGCGGCGGTCAGCACGGCGGCGCAACGACGGCGTGCTCGTCTCGGCGACTCGAGGCACGAGGACGTCAACAGGATGCACCGGCGGCTTCCTCACCTTGCGACAGAGCTCCGGGGCGGCTTCTCGACGACCGAAGAGCAGCGGCGCGGGAGATCGAAGGCGGCGGCGGTGCACTAGGGTTCGGTGCTAGGGTTTTGGGGGGGGGGGGAAAGCCACGGGTGGAGGAGGCGGCGCCTTATAAAGGCCGAGGGGTCGAGCATCGGCGTGCGGGCCACGGGAGATGCGGCGTGGGACGCGGTGCGGCACGGTGCGGGGTCGGGGCCGAGCTCGAGTCTGGCTCAGGCGCGTCGGGCGGTATGACAGGCGGGTCCCGCCCGTCAGCGGCTGCGCGCGGGGCAACACGGACGTGGGCCGCCTTGGGCCAAAAGGCAGGCTGGGCTGCAGGAAAGGGATGGAGCAGAGTGGGCCGGCGCAAGAAGATGGGCCGAGCAGAGCGGCGTAGGCGGACGAGGCCGAGGAGACCGAGGGGCGGCATCAAACTTTCGCCCGCTGGGCTTCAAACGCAGCTGGGCCGAAAGAGAGAAAGGAATAGGGAGGGAAAGAAGAGCTTTGCATTTTTTTTAAAGAAAGGGCTTCAAACAAATGAATTCAAACTTGAATTTGAACTCAAGCAAATCATAAACAATGCTCCAGCATGGATGCAACAAACATCAAGCCATTTATTTATTTTCGGAAAACAAATAATATTTTTGTTTTTTTTCCTGTACTATATTCCCTGTAAAGAATCAAATGTTGGGCAAAATTTTAAAAATTATGGGAAAATCGTTCTTTAAATTTTCTTCCTATTCACATCCTGAAATTCGGGAATTTCAGGGTGTGACATGACTGCAGGGGAGCGCGTGGTGAGCCACGCCTTTGGGCTGCCTTAAATGCGGCAGACGGAACGGTGGTCGTGGCATGCCCTACCACCCGTGCGGTCGCGTCACCGCGGCGCGGGAGATTCTTCTCGTGAGAAACTCGCGAGTACGACTCACGTACGGCGCGCCAGCTCAAGCCTTATCCACGATGCTCCCGATTCCGGCTACTGGGCCTTAACAGGCCGTGGCTCTAATTGGGCCAAGGGGTTAAAACCTTCCCTTCTATGGGAAGACACCCTTAAAATTAAAAATGGCCTTCCAAAAATCATTGGTTGGCTTAAACCACTAAGAGGCCGTGACCCAGAGTCACGTACTGCCAGGTTATCAGATAACCCGCCCTCGAAAATTCGGTTTTAACTCCTAAGAGAGTTTAAAAAATCTGCTAGCTCATGAGTGTTCTCCCGGAGGCATGCCATACACAGGGCAAAGCTGTTCAGAAGTCACGATTATGATGACTAGGGCTGGTGACCTCGCGCGAGTGCTCCGTGAGAACACGGTGGGCCATACGGCAAATTTGGCATAGGGCCGGAGCTCTAACCAAACATCGTACCAGGTCAGATGACCCGAGTGGTACTCTCCCAAATGGGATGATGGTAATACCAAACTAAATCCTTTTTAGAGCTTCGAAATAGTTACTTTAACTATTCCGAACCTCGGGGACTGCCCTAATGGGCGCATCTCCAGATGCGCCCATTCAGCGGCTAAAACCCGCCAACACGATCACCCGGGATCATACCAAGACAAAGTCTCATTGACTAAAGTTAGGGTCGGGGATACGGTAGGCGATCAGAGGTCCCCTTTTTTCCAAAAGGGCACCCATTATAGAAGACATCAGGGAGCGGTCGCTTTGATTCTCTTTTGACCCTAGGTAAACCTCTTCAATCTTTATCTAGGCTCAGGGACTAAGTGTGTACACTTCGTCTTCGATGAAAGTGTACAATCTCCAATCCCGGATGATCTGAATAAATCACAAACATGGTGAAGAGCTCTCCTCAACCACCCGGCAACCACGAGTTTCAGCTTCAAGACCACTCAGCTACACCAAAGGTCAGATCAGACGACGTTCAAGGCACTCAGACGAAAGGCATTAAGCACTTGGCTGAATGGCGAAAGTACACGAGAAGAAGCACAACGCTGAAGATCGAAGTTGCAGTCTGGTTAAGAAGCGCTCGGGGACTGCTGTGGGGGATATACCCCCCGGGTCCCACACGGAGGGGCTTCATGACGTGTATTCGTATATGTATGGGCCCGCCCGAGTGGGGATATGGTACGGCATACGGATCAGGATGAGGCGGCGCCCGAGGAGATATCATCCCATGAACAAAGATCAGTTAGTTAGGAAAGATATTGCTTGAGCCGGAAGGCCAAATCTTGTAATCGATTAGGTATAGATTCCCTGAGATCTGTAAACCCTGCCCCTCAGGCTATATATGGGCAGTAGGGACCCCCCTCAGAAACAACTCTATGGGATTCCCAATCGTGGAACCATCAATACAACACACCGAGCACAGGACGTAGGGTATTACGCCTCCCGGCGGCCTGAACCTGGATAAACCTTGTGTCCTTTGTTCACCATCTAGCTCTAGTCTCGGCGATCCCCATCAAACAATCTACCACCATAGCCTACCCCATGGTGGACTGCCGGTTCATTGCACCGACAGTTGGCGCGCCAGGTAGGGGCTCGCCGCGATAGTTGGCGAGCTAGATGGCCGCGGTCAAGATCCCTGCTAGTTGCCTTGCCCTCGCCGTGTTGGGAGTGGGAATCCCTTTCGGGAGTTTTGATCCCGTCTCCACCATCGACGAGCAGGCGGCTGGCTAAGTGACTCCTCCTCAGGGTCACATCATCATTGGAGAGATCCCATGCATTCTCTCCGACACCGTGATCACCACGGAAAAGCCTTCTGGAGCGGTTTCCACACCGCCCGCAAGGAGAAGACCGGCTGCCAGATCCAATCTGGACAAGCCCAAAGCCTGCTGAGTGCTTTTCGGCATGCCGCATCAAGCCCGGAGGCCAACCATCCCGGTTCAAGATCTGACGGTTGAAGGGTCATCGAGCCCTCCCATGGATGATCTGGTTGAATCTTTCGACTGGGTCATTAGTCACATGGCTGACACCATCGCCATCTGCGAGGCAACCCTGGGTACCCCACAGTCCGAGTGCTTTCCCTTCGGGTTCAAGAGCACCGCCGCCTCCGTAATCACGGAGGAGGTAAAGCGAAACCTAGCGGTGAACCATGCGCCCAAGCCAGTTGAGTACTACTCGGATGACGATTCACCGCGCTTCGTGAACGTGGTTCTCTCCCCCATACGAGAGGCGAACCGCGAAGCATCCCTCCTCCCCATACTGGAAGAGGAAGAGGACGGTCAACTCTACGACTGGACCACGGATGAGTCAAAGGGTGAGCGTCGCTCAGGCCGATCTGCTGGGCGATCTGGCCCCGAGTACGTTTTGGATGGGTCCTTTGCGTCCCGCGAGGCGGCTCTCGGCCTGGACGAAAGCTTGCCCTCCCGTGGGTCCGACGACATGGTCCTGATCAGCTCTACAAGCTCACCCTCAGATCTGTCCGACGGAAGCTGGTCACCTGCCTTTGTCTACGCGGCAGCACTAGGGCCCCGCCGGCGATCTCTGAGGAAGAGCGCACTCAGGATAACGAGACGGCCGCATAAAAGGCCGAACGGTTACGGAAGAATGCGGACCGAGCGCGACGGCGCAGAGAGGCCTAGGTCAACGAGGAGGAGGACGAAGACCTTCAAAGCTCCGACCGCTCGCGCCGCAAAAGGCGTCCGCGTCGCACCCGCCGCACGACCAGAGTCCAGCCCCGAAGGCTCGAGGATGACTTCACCCTCGAGTACGACGGGCACAAGGTCTATGCGACCCCCAAAGCAAATCTCATTGTGCTAAATGAAGCGGTTGAGAGGCTGCCTCCAACTACGCCAGACATTGGGTGCATACGGGCCTTGGTGCAGGCCGCTGCGACCCAGCACAACTGCGTTGATCCCTCCCCGCCAGTGGGGCAGGGGGAGACGGAGGGTACCCGCCGCTCGCGCCACAAAAGAGCGCGACGCGACGAAGGTGAAGATTTGCGCGACCGGCTCCGCCGCCGCGATGCGAGGACTACGATCAACCGCAACCACGAGGAGCGCCGCTGTCAAGAATCAAGGCGACGCAATGGTTGCGGTTGATCGTGGTCCTCGCATCGCGGCGGCGGAGCCGGTCGTGCAAGTCTTCACCTTCGTCGCGTCGCGCTCTTTTGTGGTGCGAGCAGCGGGTACCCACCGTCTCCCCCTGCCCGACTGGCGGGGAGGGATCGACGCGGTTGTGCTGGGTCGCAGCGGCCTGCACCAGGGCCCGTATGCGCCCAATGTCTGGAGTAGTTGGCGGAAGCCTCTCAACCGCTTCACTTAGCACAATGAGATTTGCTTTGGGGTCGCGTAGACCTTGTGCCCGTCGTACTCGAGGGTGAAGTCATCCTCGAGCCTTCGGGGCCGAACTCTGCTCGTGCGGCGGGTGCGACGCCGCCGCCTGTTGCGGCGTGGGCGGTCGGAGCTTTGAAGGTCTTCGTCCTACTCCTCGTCGCCCTGGGCCTCTCGACGCCATCGCGCTCGGTCCGCATTCTTTCGTAACCGTTCAGCCTTTTGTGCGTCCGTCTCGTTATCCTGAGTGCGCTCGTCCTCGGAGATTGCCGGCGGGGGCCCTGGTGCTGCCGCGTAGACAAAGGCAGGTGACCAGCTTCCGTCGGACAAATCTGAGGGTGAGCTTGTAGAGCGGATCAGGACCGTGTCGTAAGACTCACGGGAGGAAGAGCTTTCGTCCAGGCCGAGAGCCGCCTCGAGGGACGCAAAGGACCCATCCGAAACGTACTCGGGGCCAGATCGCCTAGCTGATCGGTCTGATCGGCGCTCACCCTTTGACTCATCCGTGGTACAGTCGCGGAGTTGACCGTCCTCTTCCTCTTCTAGTATGGGGAGGAGGGACGCGTCGCGGTTCGCCTCTCGTATGGGGGAGAGAACTACATTCACGAAGCGCGGCGAATCATCATCCGAGTAGTACTGAACTGGCTTGGGCGCATGGTTCACCGCTAGGTTTCGCTTTACCTCCTCCGTGATTACGGAGGTGGCGGTGCTCTTCAACCCGAAGGGAAAGCACTCGGACTGCGGGGTACCCAGGGTTGCCTCGCAGATGGCGATGGTGTCAGCCATGTGACTAATGACCCGGTCGAAAGATTCAACCAGATCGTTCGCGGGAGGGTTCGATGACCCTTCAACTGTCAGATCTTGAACCGGGAGGGTAGGCCTCCGGGCTTGCTGCGGCGTGCCGAAAAGCACTCGGCAGGCTTTGGGCTTGTCCAGATTGGATCTGGCAGCCGGTCTTCTCCTTGTGGGCGGTGTGGAAACCGCTCCGGAAGGCTTTTCCGTGGTGATCACGGTGTCGGAGAGAACGCATTGGATCTCTCCGAAGATGATGTGACCCTGAGGAGGAGTCATGTATCCAGCCGCCTGCTCGTCGACGGTGGAGACGGGATCGAAGCTCCCGAAAGGGATTCCTGTTCCCAACGCGGCGAGGACAAGGCAACTAGCAGGGATCTTGCCTGCGGCCATCAAGCTCGCCAACTATCGCGGCGAACCCCTACCTGGCGCGCCAACTGTCGGTGCAATGAACCGGCAGTCTACCACGGGGTACGCTATGGTGGTAGATTATTTGGTGGGGATCGCCGAGACTAGAGCTAGATGGTGAACAAAGGACACAAGGTTTATCCAGGTTCAGGCCGCCGGGAGGTGTAATACCCTACGTCTTGTGCTCGGTGTGTTGTATTGATGGTTCTACGATTGGGAATCCCATGGAGTTGTTTCTGAGGGGGGTCCCTGCCGCCCTTATATAGCCTGGGGGGTAGGGTTTACAGATCTCAGAGAATCTATAGCTAACCGATTACAAGATTGCCCTTCCGGCTCAAGCAATATCTTTCCTAACTAACCGATATTTGTTCATGGGATGATATCTCCTCGGGCGCCGCCTCATCCTGATCCGTACGCCGTACCGTACCCCCACTCAGGTGGGCCCATACGTATACGAATACACATCATGAAGCCCCTCTGTGTGGGACCCGGGGGGTATATCCCCCGACAGCAGTCCCCGACCGCTTCTTAACCAGACTGCAATTTCGATCTTCAGCGTTGTGCTTCTTCTCGTGTACTTTCGCCATTCAGCCGAGTGCTTAATGCCTTTCGTCTGAGTGCTTTGAATGTCGTGTGATCTGACCTTCGGTGCAGCCAAGTGGTCTTGAAGCTGAAACTCGTGGTTGCCGGGTGGTTGAGGAGAGCTCTTCACCATGTTTGTGATTTATTCAGATCATCCGGGATTGGAGATTGTACACTTTCGTCGAAGACGAAGTGTACACACTTAGTCCCCGAGCCTAGATAAAGATTGAAGAGGTTTATCTAGGGTCAAAAGAGAATCAAAGCGACCGCTCCCTGATGTCTTCTATAATGGGTGCCCTTTTGGAAAAAAAAGGTACCTCTGATCGCCTACCGTATCCCCGACCCTGACTTTAGTCAATGAGACTTTGTCTTGGCATGATCCCGGGTGATCGCGGTGGCGGGTTTTAGCCGCTGAATGGGCGCATCTCCAGATGCGCCCATTAGGGTAGTCCCCGAGGTTCAGAATAGTTAAAGTAACTATTTCAAAGCTCTAAAAAGGGTTTAGTTTGGTATTACCATCATCCCATTTGGGAGAGTACCACTCGGGTCATCTGACCCGGTACGATGTTTGGTTAGAGCTCCGGCCCTATGCCAAATTTGCCGTATGGCCCACCGTGTTCTCACGGAGCACTCGCGCGAGGTCACCTGCCCTAGTCATCATAATCGTGACTTCTGAACAGCTTTGGCCTGTGTATGGCATGCCTCCGGGAGAACACTCATGAGCTAGCAGATTTTTGAAACTCTCTTAGGAGTTAAAACCAAATTTTCGAGGGCAGGTTTTCTGATAACCTGGCAGTACGTGACTCTGTGTCACGGCCTCTGAGTGGTTTAAGCCAACCAACGATTTTTGGAAGGCCATTTTTAATTTTAAGGGTGTCTTCCCGTAGAAGGGAAGGTTTTAACCCCTCGGCCCAATTAGAGCCACGGCCTGTTAAGGCCCAGTAGCCAGAATCGGAAGCGTTGCGGATAAGGCTTGAGCTGGCGCGCCGTACGCGAGTCGTACTCGCGAGTTTCTCGCGAGAAGAATCTCCCGCGCCGCGGCGACACGACCGCATGGGTGGTGGGGCCCGCCACACCACCGTTCCGTCTGTCGCATTTAAGGCAACCCAGAGGCGTGGCTCGCCACGTGTTCCTCTGCAGTCACGTCGCTTCGCTTCCCATAGGAAACCACGCAGCCGTCCTTCGCTCTTCCTTCTCCGGCCGCTCCGCCTTTCGATCCGCTGGATCTGTCGCCGTATTAGCTCGATCTTCACCGGGTTTGGCTCCGGCGTGGCTGCAGATCCAGATCCGCCACCGCGCCACATCTAAGCCGCAGCTCCCAGGGAGTCCCTGAGCGTAGCGAGGGTGTAGACCACTCCCCGCCCGAGTCCTCGAGCATAGCGAGGATGTCGTCGGTGGGATCCCGCCGGCACTCCAAGAAGTCGAGGCGCGGCGCCTCCGAGGCGAGGCGCTCGCCATCTCCGTCATCGTCGTCCCCGCTTCCGCCGCCGATGCGGAGCGAGGAGTGGGTGCGCTCCGTCTCCACGACGGAGCGCCTCAGCGCCCTGGTGTTGGGGGCGTGCTGCTCGAGTCCGCCGTCGAGGGATGGCGGCCTGCTGCGGGGGAGGTGTTCCCCACGCCGTCGACCGACGACGCCATCATCTTCAAGTCGGCCTACCTCCGCGGGTTCGGCCTGCCCGCGCATCCCTTCTTCCTTGGTCTGCTCTACTACTATGGTTTGGAGCTGTGCCATCTCAACCCCAACTCCATTTTGCACATATCCATCTTTGTGCATCTGTGCGAGGCATTTCTTGGAATCGCCCCGCATTTCAATCTTTTTCGTTATTTCTTGTGGGTGAAGCCCCACCCAAATGCCAAGAAGCCCCGAGTGGTGGGCGCCACTGGATTCCAGCTCAAGCAGAGGCACTCTACCGAGTACATTCCGGTGCCGCTCGTCAGCTCCAACAAGGGCTGGCACTCAGAGTGGTTCTACACCACCAACCATGCTCCGGCGGTGCCCTGCAACATCGATGCGCGGCCGACTCCTCTCCCATGCTGGGATGAAGAGCTTGACCAGGCGGAGATGGGGCAGGTGTCTGTGCTGCTGGAGCATATCTGGAAGCTGAAGGAGGCCGAGCTCACTGGCGTCGCGGTAATGGCGAGCTTCGTCGTACGGTGCACGTAGCCGCTCCGGGATAGGGTACGCTCGGCGTACGAGTATGCCGGCGACAACCACGACACGGCGTGGTGAGCGACAGAGCCGGGGAGAGTGATGGAGCTGAAGGACCGCGTCCGTCAGTGCTTCGTTCCCGGCACCGTCATCTCCAACCGCGACGCGCCTAAGCCGTTCAACCTGGCGAACTATCCGCCTGAGGTAACGGTTTTTTCTTTTATAGGGCGCCCATTAGGGCATTAACATGTGCCCACCAGATGTTTGATGAAACGGGTCTGTTTGTTTGTCTGCAAATTTGTAGGATCGCAGGGCTTTTGTCTCTGTGGCACCTGTGCCTGGCTCATTGGCCGGGCAGGGTCCTTTGGCCAGTCGCCTTGGCGAGCTGCAGCGGATGGAGCGCGCCGGGGCCCACGTCGCGGCGGGTGGTGGTGAGACGGTCCAGCCTTAGCCCCGTCGGCCCGCAGCCCCTGCTCCGGAGGAGAAGTGTGCCGCACCGGCCAGCAAAGGCAAGGAATGCAAGGGCAGCCGGAATCCTGAGGCGCGGCGTGCGCCCCCTCGGTCGCTCAAGATCGACGAACTAGAGGTGCGCCGGTGCAAGCTTGTGCTGTCGGAGGACGAGGAGGAGGAGGTGCCCCTCACCTTTGACAACGGCGAAGCTCCCTCAGTGACGATGGCTCAGGCAGCGCCGGCGCCTACCTGTCACTTCACTTCTTCTCTTCCTTCTCAGCCGTCAGGCCCAGTGCCACCGGTGGTGGACGCTACGCACCCCACTCCTCAGACTGCGCAGGCTGCCGCTGCAACACCGTTACTAGCACCTACAGCGGCGGTCAGTGGGGTGAAGCGATCCGCCTCCTCTGGCTCCAGTTTTCTGTGTCGTACCCATGTCCGCGTGTCCTCCGAGTAAGTTTTCTTGAAATCGTCCGTCGTTGTTTTTCTTTTGTTCATAGGATCAAAAAGCGATCTTTATGTCTTGTTTGTACGAACAGGGGTCCCTGCAACCTTCCTTCCGAAGTTGATGAGTCATCCCTGCTGTCTGCCGCCCCGGTGTCGCCGCACCCGAGTGCTTCTGATGGGCACCCGGCTGTTGCGTCGGAGGTTCCTGATGCCGGCTGTCACTGCTGATGCTGCTGTTCATGACTCCAGTCCCCAGCGTGGGGCTGGACACGTTGCAGCTCCCGGCGTTGCTGCAGCTGAAGCCTCTGGCATCGAGGAGGTCTAGCGGGAGCTCCCTCAGCCGCGTCTCAGCCCGCCATGCCCTGGACGTGTCGCCCAGGTGCGTGGCACTCGTGTGGATGAAGTGCTTGGGATCCGGCGATCGACGCCGAGAACCGCGCGGAGCTCGTCATCATTGCGCGGAGGACCCTCCAGCTTGCCGAGGTAATTCTTTCTTCCTCTTGTTGTTGTGAACGCTTGCTAGCTGTAGTTGGTTGATCTCTTGCTGTGTCTTGACAGATCGTGGCCTCGGAGTTTGCGCGCAAGAGCGCTGTGCTCGAGTGCGTCGGCACCGCTGCTGATCTGAACGCCACTCTGCGCGCCCGGTTGGAGCGTCTCGAGCAACAAGCAGTCGCTTAGTGAGACAGCAGCAACCGGGAGGTGGAGGGCTGCGTCAGGAGAAGGCGGCTGCCGAGGCAAGCGAGGTGACACTCCGGGCTGCAGCAGAGGAAAACCAGCAAGGTATGTTGATTATGTTTTGCTTTTGTTTCGCTGTTGCCCTAGTACTTCGTGTTGATCGTCTCTTGGCAACAGCTCGGGCCAAGGCGGAGGAGGAGCTCAAATCCCTTTGGGGCCGCATGAAGAAGCTCCGGCAGGACGGCCAGGAGGCGTGCAGGCAGGCCACTGTGGCGAGAAAAGAGCTGTCAGGTTGGTAACCTTGCACTCTCGTGTTATCCCTGAATGTTTGTTGATAAGTGCTCCTGACGTTGAGCAGATTTCCAGCAAAAACAATTTGCCCAATATGCAGATCTCGAGGCCCGCGTCGCATCGGAGAGGGCTCAGTTCAAAGCTCTCGGCGAGGCGCTGTGCCCCATCCTAGACGAGCTTGCGCCCCTTGCCGAGTCCTCCTCCGTGTCACAGTTCGGTGATCCGGTGGTGCGCCCGCCAACCCTTCTGGAGCGTGCCCAGGCGGCAGTGGCACGCTTCCCCGGCTGTCTTCGCGAGGTCGGCGTGGCGAGTGCCAGCCACTGCCTCGCCGTCTTCTGCTCCTTCTACCCCTCGATCAACGTGGATCGCTTCCGCGGTGGCTTTGGTCGCGGGACGTCGCCACAGCAGGCTGAGCTACTGCTGGAGGAGGTGAAGGACACGGCGGAGCAGCTTGCTGACGACGTCGTGGCCGCGGCTGATGAAGAAGCTGATCGTGATGCCCTCCTATCCCAGCCATAAAAACTTTAAAAGTTAAAAGTTGTAATATTCTGTGGTGCTGTGGGTGCACCAGTACTTTGATTCGTTGACATTCGGTAGTTTTAAGTAGGCGCTTTACTTTGACAGTGTCTTTGTACTGTTAATTTCTTTGGTAGTTAGTCTATTACGGGAAATCGTAGGTTCGTTGGCCTTCGTTTCCTAGCGCAGAGGGCGTACTCTCATACACGCGTAGTACCTTAGCTTGGTGAAAACCTCGACCCACGATTTAAGACGTGTGCTACCGAGTACTTTATGAGTTGTAAGATCCATGTTAGATGAGCATTTATTTAGTTTTAACATGGAAAACTTTGATGTATGTAAAGCAGTCCCCAGGTTTCAGAATTGAAACTTGGGTGAGAAAGGGCATGTAAGCAGATGTAAGAGCGAAGTAGAAAAACTTCATGAGACATGAAACAGAATTCATTGCCATAAACTGCTCACATGGATGAAGTACGAAGAACTTTGAACAGAAAATGATACATAGCTTTATTATGGGTAGAAGCGGCGTAGGTGCTCGATTTTCCATGAGTTGGGCACATCAGAGCCGTCCTCCCGCATCAGCCGATAAGCACCCGGCCTACTTATTTCGTTCACTATGAATGGCCCCTCCCATGGGGCTGCTAACTTGTGCATGTCCTTCTTGCTTTGGATCCTGCATAGGACCAGATCTCCGACGCAGAAAGCTCTTTCCTGCACATTTTTATCGTGGTAACACCGCAAAGCTTGGGCATACCAAGCTGCCTGAATCGTTGCCGCGAGCCATCCTTCCTCGACGCTGTCGATATCCTCAATCAGCGCCTTCTCAGCCTCGTTTTCGTCGTATACTTCAACTCTCGGTGCATTGAACATGAGGTCGGTGGGGAGCACCGCCTCAGATCCATATACCAAGAAGAAAGGAGTCTGACCAGTAGCACGACTTGGCTGTGTCCGCAGTCCCCAGAGTACTACAGGGAGTTCGCGTAACCATTGGGTCGCGTACTTTTTCAGGCGATCGAAGATGCGTTTCTTCAGTGCTTCGAGCACCGCTCCATTAGCTCGCTCAACTTGACCATTGGCATGTGGGTGCGCGACTGAGGCACGTGCCACCTTGATGAGGAGTTCATCGCAATATTCCTAGAACTCCCTTCCTGTGAAGTTTGTACCCAGGTCGGTTATTATCCTGTTAGGGACACCGAATCTATGCACGATTTCTCCTATGAACTCGGCTGCCTTGGCAGCTGTGAGTGCCTTGATTGGCTTGACCTCTATCCATTTGGTGAACTTGTCAACTGCTACCAGGATATGGTCGTACCCTCCGGATGCTTCCTTGAAAGGCCCGATCATGTCGAGTCCCCAGCACGCGAAGGGCCATGAAACGGGTATCGTCTGCAGAGCTTGGGCTGGAACGTGTATTTGTTTTGCGAAGAATTGGCATCCCTCGCAATGTTTCACCAACGTCTCAGCGTCTGCAACGGCTGTGGGCCAGTAGAAGCCAGACCGGAAAGCTTTTCCAACAATGGTTCTTGCTCCGGCGTGGTTGCCACACATGCCACCATGGATCTCCGCTAGGAATTGTCGTCCTTCTTCCTCCGGTATGCACTTCTGGAGTACTCGGGACTGTCTGCCTCGGCGATACAGGTTGTCGCCGGTCAGGACATAGTTCTTGCTCCTGCGACTGATCCGCTCGTGCAACGCTCGTGTCTCCCTTTCCTGACCTGGTGGAGGGTTCGGTAGCGTGCCATCTTTGATGTACTCGACCATCTTGGAGATCCACTCGGGTTGTGGTTCAATCATCAGGACCTCGCCGAGTCCTTCTGATGGATCGACTTGCGCATCGGGGTTCTTGATGGAAGGCTTGATCAGGTCTTGAACAAAGACACCCGGTGGTACCTGGGCTCTCGTGGATCCCATATTAGCCAGTTCATCGGCCGCCTTGTTATCATCACGGAGTACATGCTGAAACTCTAAGCCGTAGAACTTGCCTTCGAGTTTGCGGATCTCCGCGCAATATGCATCCATCTTCTCGCTGGTCCGGTTCCACTTCTTGTTAACCTGGTTTACCACCAGGGCAGAGTCGCCCTTGACCATCAAGTATTTTATCCCGAGCGATACGGCGATACGGAGCCCGTGGAGGGCCGCCTCATACTCGGCTGTGTTGTTCGAAACCTTGAACATGACCTGCAGCTTGTATCGCAGTTTCTCTCCCGTTGGGGACATGAAAATTATGCCGGCCCCGCCTCCTTTAATCCTGAGTGGTCCATCAAAGTACATGGTCCAGTACTCAGGTTCAGCGGCAGTGGATGGGGTCTGGATCTCCGTGTATTCCGCCACGAAGTCTGCAAGTACCAGTGACTTGATCGTGTTGCGTGGTACGAAAGTTATGTCGTGTGCGGCTAGCTCAATGGACCACTTCACGATCCTTCCCATGGCATCTCTGTTGTGCAGGATGTCGCCTATGTGGTAGTCGGAAACTACAACGATTTTTTGAGCTTCGAAGTAGTGCTTCAACTTGCGTGCGGTGATCAGTAGTGCGTAGAGCAGTTTCTGCGCCTGATTGTACCACACCTTAGAGTCGGTCAGCACCTCACTTATGAAGTAGACCGGGCTCTGGACGGCGTACGCATGTCCTTCCTCTTTGCACTCCACAACTAGTACCGTGCTGACCACATGCGTGGTAGCCAAGATGTAGAGGTAGAGAGTTTCCCCCTGCTCTGGTGCTGTGAGGATGGGGGCCTTTTGCAGATAGCTCCTGAGTTCCAGGAAAGACTTCTGGGCCTCCTCATCCCACTTGAAATCATCGTTTTGATATTTGAGGAGTTTAAAGAAGGGCAATCCCCGTACACCGAGTCGAGAGATGAACCGACTGAGTGCTGCCATGCACCCAGCCAGCTTTTGCACATCCTTCTGGCATTTGGGGGGCTTCATCCGAGTGATTGTGTCGATCTTCTCTGGGTTTGCCTCTATGCCGCGGTTGCTGACAAGGAATCCGAGTAGTTTTCCTGAGGGAACGCCAAAAACGCACTTTTCAGGGTTAAGTTTCCACCGGTAAACCCTCAGGTTAGCGAAGGTCTTAGCTAAGTCCTTGATAAGATTATCGGGGTCTCGAATCTAGACCACGACATCATCTACGTATGCTTTGCAGTTTACGCCGATTTGCGTCTTTAGGCACGCCTGGATGTCACGCTGGTATGTCGCACCAGCGTTCTTCAGACCAAAGGACATTGTCAAGTAACAGTACGCACCGTGGGGCATAATGAACGACATCTTGATCTGGTCTTCGACCTTCAGGCTAATCTGGTGGTAGCCTGAATAGCAGTCGAGAAAACAGAGCAGGGCACAGCCCGCCATGGAGTCAACGACTTGGTCTATTCGCGGGAGGGTGAAGGGGTCTTTGGGGAAGTGTTTGTTGAGATCGGTATAATCAACGCACATTCTCCATTGCTTATTCTTTTTGGATACAAGAACTAGATTGGCCAGCCAGTCTGGGTGATACACCTCTTTGATAAACTTGGCAGCTAATAGCTTCGTAACCTCTACCCCTATTGCCTCCTTGCGATCAGCCGCGAACCGACGAAGCTTTTGCTTGATAGGCTTAGCATTCGGGTCAACCTTCAAGGAGTGCTTGGCGAGCTCTCTGGGCACTCCTTGCATATCCGCTGGTTTCTAGGCGAATATGTCGGAGTTAGCACGCAGGAACTCGACGAGCACGCTTTCCTATTTAGGGTCCAGGTTGGCCCCTATAGTCGCCGTCTTCGAGGGATCCTCGAGGTTGAGCGACACCTTCTTCACGGCCTCCTTCTCCCGCTGGATCACCTCCGTCGCCGGCTTCTTGGTCGGGATCTCTAGATCTACCGGGTCGAGCTTGCTGGCAGCCGCCATGACTTCAGCAGTGCGCCTGGAAAGATCCAGTGTGGCAGCGATGTGGAGGTTCTCCTTCTCACAAGCACTGGCTGTGCTGGAGTCACCTTTGAGGGTAATGACCCCGTTTGGCGCAGGCATCTTCAACACCATGTAGGTATTGTGGGGCACCGCCATGAATTTGGCTAGCGCCGGCCTGCCGAGTATGCCATGATAGGCTGTCTCGAAGTCCGCCGCAATGAATCGGACGTACTCCATCCAGTAGTTCTCGATCGTGCCAAAGGTGACTGGCAGAGAGATCTGACCGAGTGGTACTGAAGGATCTTCGGGTACGATCCCGAAGAAAGGCTTGTCGGTCGGGCTCAAGTCCAAGGGAGTGAGGCCCAACTCCTTAAGCGTGCTGGCGAACAATATGTCGAGGCCACTGCCTCCATCCACCAGCATCTTGCAAATTCCCACGTTATGAATCGTAGGCTTCAACACGAGGGGGTACCGCCCGGGCCTGACGACGGCCTCCGGGTGGTCCTCCCTACTGAAGGTGATCGGGACTTCCGACCACCGCAGGAACTGGGGTGTGCCATGCTGGGCCGCGTACACCAGTAACCTGTCTGTGAGCTTAGCCTTGCGCTTCCCCTCGATCTGGTCCGGGCCGCCGTAGATCATGTTGACCGTACGGTCGGCGACCTGGAAGTCTTCCTCGTCATCATCCGCTGGGGGAGCGTGCTTTCCCTTGCCCTTGTCGTTCTTGGAGGGACCCTTGGAGCGTCCCTTGCTGGAGAAGTGGTTTTTCAAGCCGAAGCAGTCGCGCGCTGAGTGCTTATGGTTATTGTGGTACGGGCATTGCATGTCCAGCATCTTCTGGAACTCGGACGGGTCCATGCCCTTCGGGGCGGACTCTACGGCCGTCACGACCTCAGTCGGCTTGCGCCTCCTGTTACGCCGTGCGCCCTGCTGGGAGGTCTCTCCCTCTCGGTCTGGATCGTGGCGTGGCTGACACGGACGTGGGGAATCATCGACTTCCCAGGGAGACTTGATGTGCTTCAGCTGCTCGCGTTCTGCCTCTTCACCGTCAGCCTCCTTGTTGGCTGTGGTGAAGAGCTCATTTACGGTCCTCGGGGGCTTCTGGGCCCACCTATTTAGCAGCTTGCCATAAGCCAGTCCATGTTGGAAGGCGCTGATGACGTCGTGCTCCTCGACGAAAGGAAGAGAGTTCTTCTTTTCGGAGAAGCGCCGAATGTACGAGCGTAGCGACTCGTTCTTGCGCTGCCGGATCTGATCCAGCATCCTCCTGTTCCCCGACCTCTCCCATGTACCAGAGTATTGGCTCGTGAAGAACTTGCAGAGGTCGTCCCATGATGTAATGGAGTTCCACGGGATCCCTGCAAGCCTGTTTCTGCACCCCTGTTGAATTTGAGTATAGGACAAGCCGTACTATCAAGAGGGATTCTAATGGCAAGTTTGGGTGGATTCAAGTGCTCATAGAACATCTATCCTAATCCTAACCCATTCCTTGAGGAGAGAGACCTGCTGCTGTTTTGCCCCTGTTGTTTCCTTGTTCGGAGGTTCCGAGTTTAATCTCGGAGGTTCCGACCGTATGGGCTTCAGTCAGCAGAGGTTTCAGGGTTCGGAAGTTCCGAGATTTTTCTCGGAGGTTCCGGACTTTGAAATATGACCGTTACAGTTCTGGATCTGGGGGTATTTATACCCCTTGGTCCCCCAACGGTCATTCTCTCTTCTCCCCCGAACAGTGACGCATTCTAGCTTCATTCTCTCACCTTGCATTGACTCCAAACCTACTCTCTTCCAAATCCTTGCCTAGCATTGATTGAGAGTGGAAATTGAAGTGAGATTGTGAGCAAAACCTTCCATTCCTTGTTCTTGAGCACTTGGAGAAGTCCTAGCAAGCTTGGTGGATCTATTACTCTTGGAGCCTTGCTCCTAGACGGATAGAGGTTCTTGGAAGCTCTCCAACCAGATTGTGGAAGCTCCAAGCTGTTTGTATTACCCTTGTGAATCTAGTGGAAAGTCTCCACCTATTACCCAAAGTGATAGGTGAGAGAGAGGAGTGGATCTTTGTGGTCCTTAGCCTTTGTGGCTTCCTCAACAACGTGGACGTAAGCAAGCCTTTGTGGCGAGCTGAACCACGGGATAAATCTTGTCTCGTGTGTGCTTTGATTTATATACTTGCTTATCCTTGTTCATGCTTGTTCTTGACTAGATCTACTAGGGTTTGTCTCCGATCTACTTTGTGGTAGCATCCTAGCTGGTTCTTTGCTTAGAAATCATCTTTCTAGGTCCTTAGTATCTCCTAGAATTTGGTAGATCTGTTTTTCATCATGTAATCCGTAGTTTATTTCATAGTTGCTCTGAACTAATAGATCTCGGAAGTTCCGTGATTATTTTCGGAGGCTGCCTCATTCGGAGGTTCCGGAAATAATCTCGGAAGTTCCGAACCCTGACAGTCACTTTGCAGAAAAAGTTTAAATTTGTGTGCAGGCCTATTCACCCCCCCTCTAGGCCATATTACCTCGATCCTTTCAATTGGTATCAGAGCGGGTTATCCTTGCAAACACTTAACCGTGTGAGGATATGGCAAGTGAAGATGACAAGCAAGAGGAGGAGGAATTTGAAGATTTGCTAAGTGAAGTTGAAGGTGATGCCTCGGAGGTAGGCAACACCTCAGCCCAAGAGAAGTTTGACAAGCTCAAGAAGGCTGTCAAAGAAAGCTCCAAGAACAATGGCAAGAAAAGCAAGAAAGAAGACAAGAAGAAAGAGAAAGAAGAAGAAAAGAAGAAAGAGGACAGCAAGCAAGAAAAGAAGAAGAAAAGGAAGAAAGAAGAAAAGAAGAGAAGAAAGAGAACACCTTCACCATCTCCATCACCATCTTCATCGCCCTCATCATCATCTTCATCTAGTGAGAATGGAGATGGGGATGACTAGTACTACGGCACAAGAATTCCCAAGAGAACACTCAAGCCCAAGCCAAAGCCCAAGGCCAAGTCCAAGGATGATTATAGAAGCATATCCTTTAACTATGATTCTTTGGAAACTAAATCTAAGGATGATATCACTATACCCGTTGGCAAGTTGCCCCAATTTGATGGGACCAACTTTGCTAAATGGAAGCATATGATGAAAGCTTATCTAACCGGTTTGAGTTTGGAGTTGTGGAATATTGTGTGTAGGTTTTGATGATCCCGAAGACTTTGGAAACCTCACACCACGTGATCGTCGCAACATTAGGAGGAATGCTCAAGCTACAAGCATACTCCTTAGTGCCTTGAATGCCCAAGAGTACAATCGTGTTAGTGGACTAGAGATTGCCAAAGAGATTTGGGACATCCTCCACATTGCTCATGAGGGTGTTGACAAGGTCAAGAAATCCAAGATCAACATATTGATGGCCGAACTTAATAGATTCACTATCTTTGATGGAGAAGGGCCACAAGAGATGTTTGATAGGTTGATGGTCATAGTTGGGAAGATAAGAGGCTTAGGTGGTGATGAGTTTGATGACCACTTTGTTGTGAAGGTGATGTTGGAGGCCTTTGCTCCAAGAAATCCTACTCTAGTCACCTTGATTAGAGAGAAGAAGAGATTTGAGGAGTTCTCTCCAAATGATGTTCTTGGGAGAATTCTTACTCATGAGCTTATGGACAAGGAAATCCAACAAAGGAAGAAAATTGGTGAGCTAGAAGCTAAGTTGAACAACTTGAAGGTCAAAGAGGTTGCTCTCCATTCTAACAAGTCAAGCAAGCCTACTACCTCATCCAAGCACTCTACTTCATCCAAGCCCTCCAAGTCAAAATCAAAGAAAGTGGAAGTAGAGAGCTCTACAAGTGACTCAAGTGAAGATGAAGATGAAAGCTCTCATGTTGAGATTGGGGATATGGCTTTGTTCATGAAAACATACAAAACAGGCTTGAAGAAGCAAGGTTACAAATTTGCTAAGAGAAGGTTCCCCAACAAGAAAAAGAGAACTTGCTACAATTGTGGAAGCATCGAGCACTTCATAGCGGATTGCCCAAATGAGAAGAGAGAAAACAAGAATGACAAAGGCAAGGGAAGCTACAAGAAAGATCAAAAACCACATCACAAGAGAAGAAACTATGGTGGAGAAGCTCATATCGGTCATGAATGGAACTCTGGAGATGAGAGCTCTAGTGAAGGAGAAGGAAAAAAGGTTGCAACCGTGGCTATCAAGAAGCTCCCTTCTACCTCAAGGTTGTTCAACAACTTGACCGATGATGAAGAGAGCTCATCCATTCATTGCTTCATGGCCAAGGGTGAGAAGGTAAAAACTAGCTCAAAACCCTCTCCTCCACCAAGTGATGAGTCGGAAATGGACTCTAGTGATGAATCTAGTGATGAGGAAGCAAACCAACTTGTTAGTAAGATGGATGAGCAATCTAAAGATTTTATGGCTAGGTTGATAGTGGAACTAGAGAAAAACCAAGACATTCTTGCATCCGAAAGAAGTGAGCTTGAGGCTTTGCGTTTGGAAGTGAGCCAAGCGGAGAGCGTCATAGCTACTCTCAAGGAAGACCTTGCTGCCTCTCAAGCTCAATGTAATTCTCTCAAGTCGAGGAATGAAGAGCTTGAGGAGCAATATAGTCTCCTTTGGAGTAGCACCTCACATCCTTCGAAGGTAAAGGGTGACTCTAGTGCTTCTACTAGCAAGGGCTGTGATAAATGTTTCAATGTTGATCTTGAATCCTATGCTACTAATCTTGCTAACATGGAAGCTATGAAAAAGGAAATTACCAGGTTAAACTCAATCATAGCTAGAGGATGCATGAGTGAAGAGAACAAGAAGGTAAAGTTCTCCAACAGAAAGATGTTGGAGAAAAGTGAGAAACCAGGTTTTGGCTATGTTGAAGGTGGCAAGACCAATGAAAGAAAGATCATCAAGGAAAAAGAGTGCCTAGAATTCAAGAGTACTGGGTTTCTGTTTACCCAGACCCCGGAGGTTCCGAGCTCAAAGCCCAGAGGTTCCGGAGTCTGGAAGCCTCGAGCCACACAGACAGCAGAACTCGGAGGTTCTGAGAAAATTCTCGGAGGTTCCGGAGTCTGCAAAGACAGAACCAAGAAGAAAGGCAAGACTCAACCCCAGCAAGCTTCCAAGGCATCTAACACTTGTTTGCAGGTTTAGAACCATCCAATCATGCCTAGAAGGAACTTGTCCCTCAACAAGAACAAGGCTCATGCATCTAGAGACATACCCCCTAGCTATGTGTTGAGACGCAACAATCTTGGTAAAGTTGTTGCCACGTATGTTGGAAATGAGTCTAACATATATGTGAAAAGATCACTATGGGTTCCTAAAATTTTGGTTGCTAACGTTGAAGGCCCCAAGTCAAATTGGGGACCTAAAAGAAGGAACTAAATTGTTTTGTAGGCATACTCCTCCGGTGGATCAAGTTGGGTGCTTGATAGCGGATGTACACATCATATGACCAAAGAAAGGAGTATGTTTTCATCCTACCTCCATTTGAAAGGACCAAAAGAAACAATTGCCTATGGAGGGGATACAAAAGGAGAAGTCATCGGTGTAGGTGATATCCCTATCTCTCAAAAATATTCGATTACCAATGTTTTACACGTTGATCCGTTAGGTTACAATCTACTATCGGTCTCACAACTTAGTGAGATTGGTTTTGATTGTCACTTCTCGGATAAGGGTGTGTCCATCATAAGAAGGGAGGATTCCTCTATTGTCCTTATGGGTCGCTTGAGGGGGAGGCTTTACCTAGTTGATCTCAACAAAAGTAAGGTTTCTCCCAAGACTTGTTTAGTGGCAAAATCTAGCATGGGTTGGCTATGGCATCGCCGACTAGCCCATGTTGGCATGAGGAACTTGGCCAAACTTTTGAAACATGAACACATCCTTGGACTAACAAATGTACATTTTGAGAAAGATAGGATATGCAAAGCATGCCAAGCCGGAAAGCAAGTAGGAGCACCTCACCCACCAAATAGCATCCTCACTACATCAAGCCCGTTGGAGCTCATTCACATGGATCTATTTGGACCGGTGGCCTACATAAGTATTGGTGGTAACAAATATGGCTTGGTTATTGTTGATGATTATTCTCGCTTCACGTGGGTGTTCTTTGTGTTTGATAAAAGTGAGGTACAAGGAAAAGTGAAGACTTTCATAAGAAGAGCACAAAGGGAGTTCGAGCTACCAATCAAGAAAGTGAGAAGTGACAATGGCTCGGAATTCTGGAACACCAATGTTGAAGAATTTCTTGATGAAGAGGGCATCAAGCATGAATTTTCAGCTCCTTATACCCCTCAACAAAATGGGGTGGTTGAGAGGAAGAACCGGACTCTTATTGAGATGGCAAGAACCATGTTGGACGAGTACAAGACTCAAGACATCTTTTGGGCCGAAGCCATCAACACGGCTTGCCATGCTATCAACCGCCTCTATCTTCACAAGTTTCACAAGAAGACCTCCTATGAGCTTATCACCAGTAAAAAGCCTAAGGTGTCTTACTTTAGAGTGTTTGGGTGCAAATGTTTCATTCTAAACAAGAGGCCCCGAACTTCTAAGTTTGCACCAAAGGTTGACGAAGGATTTCTTCTTGGTTATGGTCCAAATGAGCATGCTTACCGAGTCTTCAATCTAACCACCGGGAGGATTGAAGTCACGGTAGATTTGACTTTTGATGAATCTAATGGCTCTCAAGTGGATCAAGTTGACTTAAATGTTGTAGGTAATGAGAAGCCATCTTGTGAAGCAATCAAGCAATTGGCCATATGTGATGTTAGACCAGTTGAAGCACAAGAGGAAGATGAGGATCAACTCCAAGCTTCAACACCACTCGAAGGGCCTGAAGTTACTGGTTCAGCAGATGTGCAGACTTCGGAGGTTCCGAGAAAATCTCCGGAGGTTCCGGGAACTGCCACTGAGACTCAACCTCCGGGAAATTCTCTGGAGGTTCCGGGGTCTGGAAACTCAGCACCACAGGACACTGTGAACCAGCAATCTAATCAGCAAGGGGCTGCTCAAGCAAGTACATCTGAGCCTCAAGTTGATGAAGATGATGAAGACCAACCTCTACACCAACCTCTTGGACCATCACATCCTCGTGTACATCAAGTCATACAAAGGGATCATCCCGTTGACAATATCCTTGGGAGCATAAGGAGAGGGGTAACAACACGATCACGTCTTAAGAATTTTTGCGCATTTTACTCGTTTGTTTCCTCTGTTGAACCCATTAAGGTAGATCAAGCTCTTGAGGATCCGGATTGGGTGGTGGCTATGCAAGAGGAGTTGAACAACTTTGAGAGAAATCAAGTGTGGGAGTTGGTGGAAAGACCAAAGACGAACATCAATGGCACCAAATGGGTCTTTAGAAACAAGCAAGATGAGTTTGGCATTGTGATTAGGAACAAAGCAAGATTGGTCGCTCAAGGGTACACTCAAGTTGAAGGACTAGACTTTGGAGAAACATATGCACCGGTGGCAAGACTTGAAGCAATACGGTTTCTACTCGCTTTCGCTGCCCATCATGACTTCAAGCTATATCAAATGGATGTCAAGAGTGCATTTCTCAATGGACCACTCTTCGAAGAAGTCTATGTTGAGCAACCGCCGGGTTTTGAAGATCTCAAGCGTCCTAATCATGTCTACAAACTCCGTAAGGCGCTCTATGGGCTCAAGCAAGCACCAAGAGCATGGTATGAATGCCTTAAGGATTTCTTGCTCAAGCAAGGCTTTGAGATAGGCAAAGCCGATGCTACTCTCTTTACTAGAAAAGTTGATGGTCATATCTTTGTGTGCCAAATATATGTCGATGACATAATATTTGGTAGTACTAATGAAACTTTTTGTGAAGAGTTTAGTAGGGTGATGACAAAGAGGTTTGAGATGTCCATGATGGGTGAGCTCAAGTTCTTTCTTGGATTTCAAATCAAACAAGCAAAGGAAGGGACGTTCATATGTCAAACCAAGTACACAAGGGATATGCTTAAGAAGTTTGACATGGACAAGGCAAAGCCCATCAAGACTCCAATGCCTACCAATGGACACTTGGACCTCAATGAAGAAGGGAAATCCGTGGACCAAAAGGTATATCGCTCCATGATCAGCTCTCTTCTTTACTTATGTGCATCTAGGCCGGATATTATGCTTAGTGTGTGCATGTGTGCTAGATTTCAAGCTAACCTGAAAGAGTGCCATCTCATGGCCGTAAAGAGAATCTTGAGATATCTAGTGCATACCCCTAACCTTGGCTTGTGGTATCCTAAGGGCTCCACTTTCGATCTACTTGGCTATTCAGATTCCGATTATGCCGGTTGCAAGGTAGATAGAAAGAGTACATCGGGGACTTGCCAATTTCTTGGTAGGTCTCTAGTGTCTTGGAACTCTAAAAAGCAAAACTCAGTAGCCCTTTCCACCGCCGAGGCCGAGTATGTTGCAGCCGGCGCTTGTTGTGCTCAACTACTTTGGATGAAGCAAACCTTAAAAGATTACGGATGTCACTTTACCCATATCCCACTTTTGTGTGACAATGAAAGTGCCATAAAGCTTGCAAATAACCCCGTAAGCCATTCTCGTACAAAACATATAGACATCCGTCATCATTTCTTGAGAGACCACGAAGCCAAAGGAGATATCGCTCTAAGTCATGTGAGCACCGATCAACAACTAGCCGATATCTTCACTAAACCTCTCGATGAGTCAAGGTTTTGTAGTTTGAGGAATGAACTAAATATTCTTGATTCTCGTTGCGTGGTTTGATCTCTAGTATGCCTTGGTTGTTTGCTTCTTAATTTTGATATTCTCTGAAAAATTCTTTTGAAAAAGCTTTTGTGAAAACTTTGGTTTGATAGTGCTTTAAAATCTATTTTCATATCCCTAACTTGTCTTAAATGGCTATAGTTGTATGTGTGATTGCTTGTTTTCTAGCCACTTGAGTCAAGGATGCCATGACCTAAGGATCTCAGTTGATAAAAGGTTCAAAATCTCAAAAGGAGTGAAAGTTGAAAGTCTCTGGAATTCAAGTTTCGGAAGCTCCGGAAAAATCTTTGGAGGTTCCGAGCCTCGGAAGCTCAGAGAAAATCTTCGGAACTTCCAATCTTTATCGACTCAGCATTCAGTCCGTCAGAGGAGCAGTTTAAAAGGAATCAGGCATCTCCCCTGGAATATTCTTTTACCCCTAGGGTTAACCCATCTCTCCCTTTCACCGCGCAGTTACCAGATCCCTTTTCACCGCATCGGCCTCTCTCCTTCTCGCTCCCGCACCCACATCTCCATCTCTCTCCACCGCCCCGCCGCCGCTTTCGTCCTCGTCGCCGGTGACCGTACATCTCTCGTACATTCCGCCAGGAAGGCCGCGCATCTCTCGTCGTCGATGGGCCGCAAAAGCTGAAGATGGAGGGGGAGCCGCTTGGAGTCTGACCTAGATCTGGTGCCGTTCCTCTGAAGATTGAAGGAGGAAGACGTCTTGATCTTCATCAACTCTCTCCTTCCTCGCCGACTCTTTTGTGCAAGTAGAGGGGACAACATTGCACCGCCGGACCCGTTCCGGCGAGTTGCTCTCCCTCAGCACCACCAGACCACCTTGTGATCTGGAGGGGGCCTCTGGTCTATGTTCCCTGGCGTCAAAAGCTTCACAATCACATCGGCTTTCATCTCCTTCCCTTTGATTCAAGGTAACCCTAACCCTAATTTCCAGATCTGTCGGTTACCTTAGGGTTCTAGGTGTTCTTAGTGTAGAGATGCTATCCTGTGCTATTCTGTGGATGCTGTGATGCCTGTTTGATTGAACTTAGTTGAAGGTTGAATCAAAGTACAAAATGCAGGAAGGTTCAAAGAGTCTCGGAGGTTCCGAGAAAATTCTCGGAGGTTCCGAACTCTGTAGCCAACTGTAGGTTGATTTTGATTCAAAATTCCACTAAGATACAATTCACTTGCATCACTTCACCCATTCTCTGTCAGTCCTTTTATATCTAGTTTGCATCTCTTGGCTAGGTTTCAGTTGAAGGTTGAATCAACAAACTGTTCTTTGTCAGTGCCCAGACTCGGAGGTTCCGAGAAAATCCTCGGAGGTTCCGAAGTCTGTATTGACAAGGGACAGTCTGTGATTCAAAATTCCATTGAACCTTAACCATTTGATCTTCAATCTCTGTCTTTGATTCTCTACACCAACCATTCTTTATCTATTCCTTATCTGTTACATATCCCTTATCTGGCAGATGTCTGGAGGGTCTGCTGACAAGACTTATGCTAAGAGGCAGAGGCAGCCCTATGATACTGCTGCAGGAGAAAGAGCCTTCAAGATTGCAGCTAGAGAGGTAGTTAGTGGCAGTGGCAGCAGGGGCAAGGCAACCCCTAGAAGAGGCAAAGGTGGTAGCTTGTCTGGTGGCAGGGGCTCTGGATCAGCAGCTCATGTTGAGGACAATGGGGGAACAGAAGGAAAGACTATTCCCATTGAGCTAGAAGATGATATGCTTCTTGGAGAGATTGACTCCAGATACCTGAAGTATCACAAGGCTTTGCTCAAGAGGCGTCACCCAACAAAGTATGACAATTCAGTGTACATTGAGCACACCAACTATGATGGAGCATGATACCTTGTCAAGAAGGCAAGAGAAGAGAACCCTTATGTCAACCCAAAGATGGCTGCTATAGACTATAGGTTCTGGTCTGTTTTTCACTTCAAGTTCTATGAGACAGTGCTGAACACCAAGATGAAACTGATCAAGATGAAGTGGATTGACTTTACACACTTGGAAGCAGCAGAAGAACCAGTAAAGAGGGATGTGCTTGATTTGGTGGACAAGTACAAGATGAGAGACATTATGAGCTTCAAATATGACTGGAATATTGAAGTACTAGCACAATTCCATGCTACTTTCTTCCATGAGGACATCAGAGAGACCATCCACTGGATGACTGAGGGGGTACACTACAAGGTAGACTTCACCACTTTTGCCAGGCTTTTTGGATTCAGCAAGGAAGACAGGGATGCTGAGGTGATTCACTTTGAGCCACACATGAATCACAGCATGATCTCCTCAGCCTATGAATATGATGAGCTTGCAGATGGGTCTACAATAGCTCTTAAGCCTGTCTACTATGTGTTGAACAACATGTTCAGAGAGACTATCTATCCCAAAGGTGGGAGTGACTCTACCAGCCTCAGGAGATTTGCTCCAAATTTGCTTGCAAGGATGCTGCCTGGGGCAAAACCCTTCTCTGTCAGCAAGTTTATCTGGTTCAATCTGGTAGAAGTGACTGAGAGTGGCAAATGCAATCTGCCATATGCACCTTACATTATGTACATGATTGAGATGGTGTTAGGCATTAGCTTCAAGAAGGATGTGGAGCATGCCTCTTATCAAGTGAAGCAATGGCAGCATCAGAAGAAGCAGCAGGTAGTTGAAGATTACATCTTGAAGACAGCAGGGTCTGAGCAGCAAGAGGAACCCAGTAGGGCACCTATGCCTGCTGGTCTGCACAAGCTGAGGGGCATGGTGAGGGACATCTGGAGGTTTTGCAACTGGACAGCAACACAGATGTATGAGTTGAGGCAGGACATGAACAAGCTGTTGAAGCATCAAGGGCTGTCCTTTAATGCCATGCTGCCTCCTTCACCTATCTTCCCTGAATTTCCTGAGTATACCACTAGTGAGGGTGAAGATGAGGGTGAGAAGGACAGAGACAGCCCACTGCCTAGAAGAGACATGCCTGCTGCTCATACTGATGATGAAGAAGAAGATGTTGAGCCCCTTAGTGCTAAGATGGCCAGGCTGAGAAAAGAGGCTGCTGGGAAGAAAGCCATGGGGACTTCCACTCCTGTCAAAGTAAGGAAGAAAGCCACTGCAGGAAGATCTGTCAGAAGGCCTGCCGATCTCTCTTCTGGATCTGACACTGATCTTGGATTGGAGTCTGACAGCACTGTTCCTGAGGCTGAGGAGGAGGAGTCTGGCTTCAGTGATGATGAATGATTCCCTGCAGGTCCAAATCTAACTTCCTCTCTTCTTTTCTTCCCTTTTTGTTAAGTGTTGACAAAGGGGGATTGAGATGATCTATTGACCTAGCTGGCTGGCTTAGGGGGCTAACAAAAATCTTTTGTTCTTTTGGTGAGATGAGAGTGCTAACTGTTCTTTGGGGCCTCTCATGAACTCCTGGTGGTATTGCCTCTGTTGGCAAGTATGGTCTGGTCATGGTTGAACTTTGGGATGTGAAGAAAACTTTAAAACTCTTGAGTGATGTGTGTAATAGGGCAAGAGGTGCTGAATTATTTCTATCTGTATCTAGCTGCTATTACTGGTACATGTTATTGGCTTAATTGTGGTTGATTGATTGTTAGAGTATCTGTTGCAGACTTCGGAGGTTCTAAGAATTTTTTCGGAGGCTCCAACTCTAGGTTCATCCTGGAGGTTCCGGAAACTTTCTCGGAGGTTCCGAACTCTGTTAACAGATAACTCCCTGTGTGTATGACATGCCATATGCATCACGTATTACTTGTTACACTTCTTTTGCACCCCTCGATGATGTGAATACAACATATCCTGTCACTTTACTCACAATGTATGCAATTCAAATGTCATATGAGACATATCACTCTATTCAAAAGGGGACATGCATACATTGAGGGGGAGACTTGTATTCAAATCATCAAAAGCTCAATCCTTCAAATTAAATTGTAAACTTTAATTGGGTTGTCAACATTTACCAAAAAGGGAGAGATTGTAAGTGCAATCAAGCCCTATGAGGGTTTTGGTGATGTTGACCACACAATTAAAGAGCTAATGAGCCTTTGAGTCTATTGTGCAGTACAAGAATGTTTTACAGGTTCAAAAGAAAGAAAGGAGACCCCTCAATTACATGAAGAAGGATTCCTATGCTCTTTGGAGGAGTTTATTTATTTTATCTTTTGAATTTGAGTATAGGACAAGCCGTACTATCAAGAGGGATTCTAATGGCAAGTTTGGGTGGATTCAAGTGCTCATAGAACATCTATCCTAATCCTAACCCATTCCTTGAGGAGAGAGACCTGCTGCTGTTTTGCCCCTGTTGTTTCCTTGTTCGGAGGTTCCGAGTTTAATCTCGGAGGTTCCGACCGTACGGGCTTCAGTCAGCAGAGGTTTCAGGGTTCGGAAGTTCCGAGATTTTTCTCGGAGGTTCCAGACTTTGAAATATGACCGTTACAGTTCTGGATCTGGGGGTATTTATACCCCTTGGTCCCCCAACGATCATTCTCTCTTCTCCCCCGAACAGTGACGCATTCTAGCTTCATTCTCTCACCTTGCATTGACTCCAAACCTACTCTCTTCCAAATCCTTGCCTAGCATTGATTGAGAGTGGAAATTGAAGTGAGATTGTGAGCAAAACCTTCCATTCCTTGTTCTTGAGCACTTGGAGAAGTCCTAGCAAGCTTGGTGGATCTATTACTCTTGGAGCCTTGCTCCTAGACGGATAGAGGTTCTTGGAAGCTCTCCAACCCGATTGTGGAAGCTCCAAGCTGTTTGTATTACCCTTGTGAATCTAGTGGAAAGTCTCCACCTATTACCCAAAGTGATAGGTGAGAGAGAGGAGTGGATCTTTGTGGTCCTTAGCCTTTGTGGCTTCCTCAACAACGTGGACGTAAGCAAGCCTTTGTGGCGAGCTGAACCACGGGATAAATCTTGTCTCGTGTGTGCTTTGATTTATATATTTGCTTATCCTTGTTCATGCTTGTTCTTGACTAGATCTACTAGGGTTTGTCTCCGATCTACTTTGTGGTAGCATCCTAGCTGGTTCTTTGCTTAGAAATCATCTTGCTAGGTCCTTAGTATCTCCTAGAATTTGGTAGATCTGTTTTTCATCAAGTAATCCGCAGTTTATTTCATAGTTGCTCTGAACTAACAGATCTCGGAAGTTCCGTGATTATTTTCGGAGGCTGCCTCGTTCGGAGGTTCCGGAAATAATCTCAGAAGTTTCGAACCCTGACAGTCACTTTGCAGAAAAAGTTTAAATTTGTGTGCAGGCCTATTCACCCCCCCCCCCTCTAGGCCATATTGCCTCGATCCTTTCAGTCTTGTTATCCTGAGTGCTCTCGTCCTCGGAGATTGCCGGCGGGGGCCCTGGTGCTGCCGCGTAGACAAAGGCAGGTGACCAGCTTCCGTCGGACAGATCCGAGGGTGAGCTTGTAGAGCTGATCAGGACCGTGTCGTCGGACCCACGGGAGGGAGAGCTTTCGTCCAGGCCGAGAGCCACCTCGAGGGACGCAAAGGACCCATCTGAAACGTACTCTGGGCTAGATCGCCTAGCAGATCGGCCTGAGCGGCGCTCATCCTCTGACTCATCCGTGGTCCAGTCACAGAGTTGACCGTCCTCTTCCTCTTCCAGTATGGGGAGGAGGGACGCGTCGCGGTTCACCTCTTGTATGGGGGAGAGAACCACGTTCACGAAGCGTGGTGAATCGTCGTCCGAGTGGTATTCGATCGGCTCGGGTGCAGGGTTCACCACTAGGTTTCGCTTCATCCTCTCTATGATTATGGAGGCGGCGGTGCTCTTCAACCCGAAGGGAAAGCACTCGGACTGCGGGGGACCCAGGGTTGCCTCGCAGATGGCGATGGTGTCAGCCATGTGACTAATGACCCGGTCGAAAGATTCAACCAGATCGTCCGCGGGAGGGTTTGATGACCCTGCGACCATCAGATCTTGAACCGGGAGGGTTGGCCTCCGGGCTTGCTGCGGCGTGCCGAAAAGGACTCGGCAGGCTTTGGGCTTGTCCAGATTGGATCTGGCAGCCGGTCTTCTCCCCGCGGTCGGTGTGGAAACTGCTCCGGAAGGCTTTTCCGTGGTGATCACGGTGTCAGAGAGAACGCATGGGACCTCTCCGATGATGATGTAACCCTGAGGAGGAGTCACGTAGCCAGCCGCCTGCTCGTCGACGGTGGAGACGGGATCGAAGCTCCCGAAAGGGATTCCCGCTCCCAACGCGGTGAGGGAGAGGCAACTAGCAGGGATCTTGACTGCGGCCATCAAGCTCGCCAACTATCACGGCGAACCCCTACCTGGCGCGCCAACTATCGGTGCAATGAACCGGCAGTCCACCACGGGGTAGGCTATGGTGGTAGATTGTTTGGTGGGGATCGCCGAGACTAGAGCTAGATAGTGAACAAAGGACACAAGGTTTATCCAGGTTCAGGACGCCGGGAGGCGTAATACCCTACTTCCGGTGCTCGGTGTGTTGTATTGATGGTTCCACGATTGGGAATCAGATGGAGTTGTTTTTGAGGGGGGTCCCTGCCGCCCTTATATAGCCTGGGGGGCAGGTTGGGAATCACTGCTGTGGGGGATATACACCCCGGGTCACACACGGAGGGGCTTCATGTCGTGTATTCGTATACGTATGGGCCCACCCGAGTGGGGATACGGTACGGCGTACGGATCAGGATGAGGCGACGCCCGAGGAGATATCATCCCATGAACAAAGATCGGTTACTTAGGAAAGATATTGCTTGAGCCGGAAGGCAAATCTTGTAATCGGTTAGCTATAGATTCTCTGAGTAAACCCTGCCCCCCAGGCTATATAAGGGCGGTAGGGACCCCCCTCAAGAGGAAGTCCATCTGATTCCCAATCGTGGAACCATCAATACAACACACCGAGCACAGGACGTAGGGTATTACGCCTCCCGGCGGCCTGAACCTAGATAAACCCTGTGTCCTTTGTTCACTATCTAGCTCTAGTCTCGGCGATCCCCACCAAACAATCTACCACCATAGCCTACCCCGTGGTGGACTGCCGGTTTATTGCACCGACAGTTGGCTCGCCAGGTAGGGGTTCACCGCGATAGTTGGCGAGCTTGATGGCCGTAGTCAAGATCCCTGCTAGTTGCCTCGCCCTCGCCGCGTTGGGAGCGGGAATCCCTTTCGGGAGCTTCGATCCTGTTTCCACCGTCGACGAGCAGGCGGCTGGCTACGTGACTCCTCCTCAGGGTCACATCATCATCAGAGAGATCCCATGCGTTCTCTCCGACACCGTGATCACCACGGAAAAGCCTTCCGGAGCGGTTTCCACACCGACCACGAGAAGAGGACCGGCTGCCAGATCCAATCTGGACAAGCCCAAAGCCTGTCGAGTCCTTTTCGGCACGCCGCAGCAAGCCCGGAGGCCAACCCTCCCGGTTCAAGATCTGACGGTCGCAGGGTCATCAAACCCTCCCGCGGACGATCTGGTTGAATCTTTCGACCGGGTCATTAGTCACATGGCTGACACCATCACCATCTGCGAGGCAACCCTAGGTACCCCGCAGTCCGAGTGCTTTCCCTTCGGGTTGAAGAGCACCACCGCCTCCATAATCACAGAGAGGATGAAGCGAAACCTAGTGGTGAACCCTGCACCCGAGCCGATCGAATACCACTCGGACGACGATTCACCACGCTTCGTGAACGTGGTTCTCTCCCCCATATGAGAGGTGAACCGCGACGCATCCCTCCTCCCCATACTGGAAGAGGAAGAGGACGGTCAACTCTGCGATTGGACCACGGATGAGTCAGAGGATGAGCGCCGCTCAGGCCGATCTGCTAGGCGATCTGGCCCCGAGTAAGTTTCGGATGGGTCCTTTGCGTCCCTAGAGGCGGCTCTCGGCCTGGACGAAAGCTCTCCCTCCCGTGGGTCCGACGACACGGTCCTGATCAGCTCTACAAGCTCACCCTCGAATCTGTCCGACGGAAGCTAGTCGCCTGCCTTTGTCTACGCGGCAGCACCAGGGGCTCCACTGGCAATCTCCGAGGACGAGCGCACTCAGGATAACTAGACGGCCGCACAAAAGGCCGAACGATTACGGAAGAATGCGGACCGAGCGTGACGACACCGAGGGGCCCAGGGCGACGAGGAGGAGGACGAGGACTTTCAAAGCTCCGACCGCCCGTGCCGCAACAGACAGCGGCGTCGCACCCGCCGCTCGAGCAGAATTCCACCTCGAAGGCTCGAGGATGACTTCACCCTCGACTACGATGGGCACAAGGTCTATGCGACCCCCAAAGCAAACCTCATTGTGCTAAATGAGGCGGTTGAGAGGTTGCCTCCAACTACGCCAGACATTGGGCGCATACGGGCCTTGGTGTAGGCTGCTGTGACCCAGCACAACCGCGTCGATCCCTCCCCGCCAGTTGGGCAGGGGGAGACGGAGGGTACCCGCCGCTCGCGCCACAAAAGAGCGCGACGCGACGAAGGTGAAGACTTGCGTGACCGGCTCCGCCGCCGCGACGCAAGGACCACAATCAACCGCAACTGCGAGGAGCGCCGCCGCCAGGAATCCAGGCGACGCAACGACTACGAAAGGGAGCATGGAGCTCCCCATCGCTGGGAGAGACGCGGCGACTCACAGAGCGGGTACGAAGACTACTACTCGGATTCCTACGAGGAGTCCGGGGATAGCTACAGCTCCTACGAGCGGCCGGCCGACGGACGCCACGGAGGTCGAGAGGGTGTCCCGTCCTACGACGGCTTCCTATCCCTCTCGAAAAGGCTACGTCGGGTGACATGGCCCCGAGGTTTCAAATTGTCTGACGTCGACAAGTATGACGGCACGTCGGACCCCGCGTAATGGCTCCAGATCTACTCCACCGCGGTCAAGGCTGCGGGAGGAAACGCCGACGTGATGGCAAACTACTTGCCCATAATGCTCACAAAGGGGTGCAGAAACTGGCTTGCAGGGCTCCCGAGGAACTCCATTATGTCCTCGGATGACCTCTGCAAGTTCTTCATGAGCCAATACTCCGGCACATGAGAGAGGCCGGGGAACAGGAGGATGCTGGACCAGATCCGGAAACGCAAGAACGAGTCGCTGCGCTCGTACATCCGACGCTTCTCCGAGAAGAACTCTCTTCCTTTCGTCGAGGAGCACGACGTCATCAGCGCCTTCCAGCATGGACTAGCTTACGGCAAGCTGGTGAATAGGTGGGCCCAGAAGCCCCCGAGGACCGTAAATGAGCTCTTCACCACAGGCAACAAGGAGGCTGACGGTGAAGTGGTAGAACGCGAGTAGTTGAAGCACATCAAGTCTCGCTGGGAAGACGATGATTCCCCACGTCTGCGTCGGCCACGCCACGATCCGGACCGAGAGGGAGAAACCTCCCAGCAGGGCGCACGACGCAATAGGACGCGCAAGCCGACTGAGGTCGTGGCGGCTGTAAAGTCTGCCCCGAAGCGCATGGACCCGTCCGAGTTCTAGAAGACGCTGGACATGCAATGCCCGTACCACAAGAACCATAAGCACTCGGCGCGCGACTGCTTCGGCTTGAAGAACCACTTCTCCGGCAAGGGACGCTCCATGGGTCCCTCCAAGAACGACAAGAGCAAGGGAAAGCACGCTCCCCCAGCGGATGATGATGAGGAAGACTTCCAGGTCGCCGACCGTATGGTCAACATGATCTACGGCGGCCCGGACCAGATCGAGGGGAAGCACAGGGCTAAGCTCACAGACAGGTTACTGGTGTACGCGGCCTAGCATGGCACGCCCCAGTTCCTGCGGTGGTCGGAAGTCCCGATCACCTTCAGTAGGGAGGACCACCCGGAGGCCGTCGTCAGGCCCGGGCGGTACCCCTTGTGTTGAAACCTACGATTCATAACGTGGGACTTTGCAAGATGCTGGTGGACGGAGGTAGTGGCCTCAACATATTGTTCGCCAGCACGCTCAAGGAGTTGGGCCTCACTCCCTTGGACTTGAGCCCGACCGACAAGCCTTTCTTCAGGACCGTACCCGGAGATCCTTCAGTACCACTCGGTCAGATCTCTCTACCAGTCACCTTTGGCACGATCGAGTACTACCGGACAGAGTATGTCCGCTTCATTGTGGCGGACTTCGAGACAGCATATCATGGCATACTCGGCAGGCCGGCGCAAGCCAAATTCATGGCGGTGTCCCACTATACCTACATGGTGCTGAAGATGCCTGCGCCAAACGGGGTCATTACCCTCAAAGGTGACTCCAACACAGCCAGTGCCTGTGAGAAGGAGAACCTCCACATCACTGCCACCCTGGACCTCTCCAGGCGCACTGCTGAAGTCCTGGCGGCTGCCAGCAAGCTCGACCCGATAGATCTGGAGATCCCGACCAAGAAGCCGGCGACGGAGGTGATCCAGTGGGAGAAGGAGGTCGTGAAGAAGGTGTCACTCAACCTTGAGGATCCCTCGAAGTCGGTGACTATAGGGGCCAACCTGGACCCTAAATAGGAAAGCGTGCTTGTCGAGTTCCTGCGTGCTACTCCGACATATTCACCTGGAAACCAGCAGATATGCCAGGAGTGCCCGGAGAGCTCGCCGAGCACTCCTTGAAGGTTGACCCGAAAGCTAAACCGATCAAGCAAAAGCTTCGTCGGTTCGCGGCTGACCGCAAGGAGGCAATAGGGGTAGAAGTTACGAAACTGTTAGCTGCTAAGTTTATCAAAGAGGTGTATCACCCAGACTGGCAGGCTAATCCAGTTCTTGTATCCAAAAAGAATAAGCAATGGAGAATGTGCGTTGATTATACTGATCTCAACAAACACTGCCCCAAAGACCCCTTCACCCTCCCGCGAATAGACCAAGTCATTGATTCATCGGCGGGCTGTGCCCTGCTCTGTTTCCTCGATTGCTATTCAGGCTACCACCAGATTAGCCTGAAGGTCGAAGACTAGATCAAGACGTCGTTCATTACGCCCCATGGTGCGTACTGTTACTTGACAATGTCCTTTGGTCTGAAGAACGCCAGAGCGACGTATCAGCGTGCCATCCAGGCATGCCTGAAGACACAAATCGGCGTAAACTGCGAAGCATAAGTAGATGATGTCGTGGTCCAGATTCGAGACCCTGATAATCTTATCAAGGACTTAGCTGAGACCTTCGCTAACCTGAGAGTTTACCAGTGGAAGCTTAACCCGGAAAGGTGCGTTTTTGGTGTTCCCTCAGGAAAACTACTCGGATTCCTTGTCAGCAACCGCGGCATAGAGGCAAACCCAGAGAAGATCCACGCGATCACTCAGATGAAGCCCCCCAAATGCCAGAAGGATGTGCAAAAGCTGGCCGGGTGCATGGCAGCACTCAGTCGGTTCATCTCTCGACTCGGTGTACGGGGATTGCCCTTCTTTAAACTCCTCAAACATAAAAACGATGATTTCAAGTGGGATGAGGAGGCCCAGAAGTCTTTCCTGGAACTCAGGAGCTATATGCAAAAGGCCCCCATCCTCACAGCACCAGAGCAGGGGGAAACTCTCTACCTCTACATCTCGGCTACCACACATGTGGTCAGCACGGTACTAGTTGTGGAGCGCAAAGAGGAAGGACATGCGTACGCCGTCCAGAGGCCGGTCTACTTCATAAGTGAGGTGCTGACCGACTCTAAGGTGCGGTACAATCAGGCGTAGAAACTGCTCTACGCACTACTGATCACCGCACGCAAGTTGAAGCACTACTTCGAAGCTCATAAAATCGTCGTAGTTTCTGACTACCCCATAGGCGACATCCTGCACAACAGAGATGCCATGGGAAGGGTCATGAAGTGGTCCATCGAGCTGGCCGCACAAGACATAACTTTCATACCACGCAACACGATCAAGTCGCAGGCACTTGCCGACTTCGTGGCAGAATACACGGAGATCCAGACGCCATCCACTGCCGCTGAACCTGAGTACTGGACCATGTACTTTGATGGATCACTCAGGATTAAAGGAGGCGGGGCCGGCATAATTTTCATCTCCCCAACAGGAGAGAAACTGTGATACGTGCTGCAGGTCATGTTCAAGGTTTCGAACAACGCGACCGAGTACGAGGCAGCCCTCCACGGGCTCCGCATCGGCGTATCGCTCGGGATAAAATACTTGATGGTCAAGGGCGACTCTGCCCTGGTGGTAAACCAGGTTAAGAAGAAGTGGAACCGGACCAGCGAGAAGATGGATGCATATTGTGCGGAGATCCGCAAACTCGAAGGCAAGTTCTACGGCTTAGAGTTTCAGCATGTACTCCGTGATGATAACAAGGCGGCCGATGAGTTGCCAAATATGGGATCCACGAGAGCCCAGGTACCACCGGGTGTCTTTGTTCAAGACCTGATCAAGCCTTTCATCAAGAACCCCGATGCACAAGTCGATCCATCGGAAGGACTCGGCGAGGTCCTGATGATTGAACCACAACCCGAGTGGATCTCCGAGATGGTCGAGTACATCAAAGACGGCATGCTCCCGAACCCTCCACCAGGTCAGGAAAGGGAGACGCGAGCGTTGCACGAATGGATCAGTCGCAGGAGCAAGAACTATGTCCTGATCAGCGACAAGCTGTACCGCCGAGGCGGACAGTCCCGAGTACTCCAGAAGTGCATACCAGAGGAAGAGGGACGACAACTCTTAGCGGAAATTCATGGAGGCATGTGTGGCAACCACGCCGGAGCAAGAACCTTTGTTGGAAAAGCTTTTCGGTCTGGCTTCTACTGGCCCACAGCCGTCGCAGATGCTGAGATGTTGGTGAAACATTGCGAGGGATGCCAGTTCTTCGCAAAACAAATACACGTTCCAGCCCAAGCTCTGCAGACGATACCCGTTTCATGGCCCTTCGCGTGCTGGGGACTCGACATGATCGGGCCTTTCAAGAAAGCATCCGGAGGGTACGACCATATCCTGGTAGCAGTTGACAAGTTCACCAAATGGATAGAGGTCAAGCCAATCAAGGTGCTCACGGCTACCAAGGCAGCCGAGTTCATAGGAGAAATCGTGCATAGATTCGGTGTCCCTAACAGGATAATAACCGACACGGGTACTAACTTCACAGGAAGGGAGTACCAGGAATATTGCGACGAACTCCTCATCAAGGTGGCACGCGCCTCAGTCGCGCACCCACGTGCCAATGGCCAAGTCGAGCGAGCTAACAGAGCGGTGCTCGAGGCACTCAAGAAGCGCATCTTCGATCGCCTGAAAAAGTACGCGACCCGCTGGCTACGCAAACTCCCTGCAGTACTCTGGGGACTGTGGACACAGCCGAGTCGTGCTACTGGTCAAACTCCTTTCTTCCTGGTATATGGATCTGAGGCGGTGCTCCCCACCGACCTCATGTTCAATGCCCCGAGAGTTGAAGTATACGACGAAAACGAGGCTGAGAAGGCGCGGATTGAGGATATCGACAGCATCAAGGAAGGACGGATCGCGGCAACGATTCAGGCAGCTTGGTACGCGCAAGCTTTGCGGCGTTACCACGATAAAAATGTGCAGGAAAGAGCTTTCTGCATCGGAGATCTAGTCCTACGCAGGAACCAAAGCAAGAAGGACATGCACAAGTTAGCAGCCCCATGAGAGGGGCCATTCATAGTGAAGGAAATCAGCAGGTCGGGTGCCTATCGGCTGATGCGGGAGGACGGCTCGGATGTGCCCAACTCATGGAACATCGAGCACCTACGCCGCTTCTACCCATAATAAAGCTATGTATCATTTTCTGTTCAAAGTTCTGCATACTTTATCCATGTTAGCAGTTTGTGGCAATGAATTCAGTTTCATGTCTCATGAAGTTTTTCTACTTCGCTCTTACATCTGCTTACATGCCCTTTCTCACCCATGTTTCAATTCTGGAACCTGGGGACTGCTTTACATACAGCAAAGTTTTCCATGTTAAAACTAAATAAACGCTCATCTAACACGGAATAAATGACTCATAAAGTATTCGGTAGCATACGTCTTAAATCGTGGGTCGAGGTTTTCGCCAAGCCAAGGTACTATGCGTGTATGAGGTACGCCCTCTGCGCTAGGAAACTAAGGCCAACAAGCCTACGATTTCCCGTAATAGACTAACTACCAGAGAAAATAACAGTACAAAGATACCGTCAAAGTAAAGCGCCTACTTAACAAGTACCAAATGTCAACGAATCAAAGTACTAGTGCATCCACAGCACCACATAATATTACAACTTTTAACTTTTAAAGTTTTTATGGCTGGGATAGGAGGGCATCACCATCAGCTTCTTCATCAGCTGCCGCCACGACGTCGTCGGCAAGCTGCTCCGTCGTGTCCTTCACCTCCTCCAGCAGTAGCTCAGCCTGCTGTGGCGACGTCCCGCGAGCGAAGCCACCGCAGAAGTGATCCACGCTGATCGAGGGGTAGAAGGAGCGGAAGACGGCGAGGCAGTGGCTGGCACTCGCCACACCGACCTCGCGAAGACAGCTGGAGAAGCGCGCTGCCGCCGCCTAGGCACGCTCCAGAAGGGTTGGCGGACGCACCACCGCACCACCGAACTGTCGCACAGAGGAGGACTCGGCAAGGGGCGCAAGCTCGTCCAGGATGGGGCGCAGCGCTTCGCCGAGAGCTTTGAATTGATCCCTCTCCGATGTGATGCGGGCCTCGAGATCTGCATATTGGGCAAAGTGTTTTTGCCGGAAATCTGCTCAACGTCAGGAGCACTTATCGACGAACATTCAGGGATAACACGGGAGTGCAAGGTAACCAACCTGACAGCTCTTTTCTCGCCACAGCGGCCTGCTTGCACGCCTCCTGGCCGTCCTGCCGGAGCTTCTTCATGCGACCCCAAAGGGATTTGAGCTCCTCCTCCGCCTTGGCCCGAGCTGTTGCCAAGAGATGATCAACACGAAGTACTCGGGCAACGGCGAAACAAAAGCAAAACATAATCAACATACCTTGCTGGTTTTCCTCCGCCGCCGCCCAGAGCGTTGCCTCGCTCGCCTCGGCAGCCGCCTTCTCCTGGCGCAGCCTCTCCACCTCCCGGTTGCTGCTGTCTCGCTTCACAACAGCTTGCTGCTCGAGACGCTCCAACCGGGCGCGCAGAGTGGCGTTCAGATCAGCAGCGGTGCCGACGCGCTCGAGCACAGCGCTCTTGCGCGCAGACTCCGAGGCCACGGTCTGTCAAGACACAGCAAGAGATCAATCGACTACAGCCAGCAAGCATTCACAACAACAAGAGGAAGAAAAAATTACCTCAGCAAGTTGGAGGGTTCTCCGCGCAATGGTGACGAGCTCCGCGCGGTTCTCGGCGTCGATCGCCGGATCCCCAAGCACTTCATCCACGCGAGTGCCACGCACCTGGGCGACGTATCCAGGGCGTGGCGGGCTGAGACGCGGCTGAGGGAGCTCCCGCTGGATCTCCTCGATGCCAGAGGCTTCAGCCACAGCAACGCCGGGAGCTGCAATGTGTCCAGCCCCACACTAGGGACTGGAGCCACGAACAGCAGCATCAACAGCAACAGCCGCAGCATCAGGAACCCCCGACGCAACAGCCGGGTGCCCTTCAGAAGCACTCGAGCGCGGCGACACCGGGGCGGCAGACGGCAGGGATGACTCGTCGACTTTGGAAGGGAGGTTGCAGGGACCCCTGTTCATACAAACAAGACATAAAGATCGCTTTTCGATCCTATGAACAAAAGAAAAACAAGGATGGACGATTTCAAGAAAACTTACTCGGAGGACACGCGGACACGGGTACGACGCAGAAAACTGGAGCCAGAGGAGGCGGATCGCTTCACCCCACTGACCACTGCCGTAGGTGCTGGAGACGGTGTTGCAGCGGCAGCCTACGCAGTCTGAGGAGTGGGGTGCGTAGCGTCCTCCACCAGTGGCACTGGGCCCGACGGCTGAGAAGGAAGAGAAGAAGTGAAGTGACCGGTAGGCGCCGCCTGAGCCGTCGTCACTGAGGGAGCTTCGCCGATGTCAAAGGTGAGGGGCACCTTCTCCTCCTCGTCCTCCGACAGCACAAGCTTGCGCCGGCGCACCTCTGGTTCGTTGATCTTGAGCGACCTAGGGGGCGCACGCCGCGCCTCAGCATTCCGGCAGCCCTTGCGTTCCTTGCCTTTGCTGGCTGGTGCGGCACACTTCTCCTCCGGAGCAGGGGCTGCGGGCCGACAGGGCTCAGGCTGGACTGTCTCACCGCCACCCGCCGCAACGTGGGCCCCGGCGTGCTCCATCCGCTGCAGCTCGCCAAGGCGACCGACCAAAGGACCCTGCCCGGCCAATGGGCCAGGCACAGGCGCCACAGAGACAAAAGCCCTGCGATCCTAGAAATTCGCAGACAAACAAACAGACCCATTTCATCAAACATCTGGTGGGCACATATTAATGCCCTAATGGGCGCCCTATAAAAGGAAAAACCGTTACCTCAGGCGGATAGTTCGCCAGGTTGAACGGCTTCGGCGCGTCGCGGTTGGAGATGACGGTGCCGGGAACGAAGCACTGACGGACACGCTCCTTCAGCTCCATCACTCTTCCCGGCTCTGTCGCTCGCCACGTGGTGTCATGGTCGTCGCCGGCATACTCGTACACCGGGCGTACCCTATCCCGGAGCGGCTGCGTGCACCGTACGGCGAAGCTCGCCATTACCGCGACGCCAGTGAGCCCGGCCTCCTTCAGCTTCCGGATATGCTCCAGCAGCACGGACACCTGCCCCATCTCCGCTTGGTCAACCTCTTCATCCCAGCATGGGAGAGGAGTCGGCCGCATCGATGTTGCAGGGCACCGCCGGAGCATGGTTGGTGGTGTAGAACCACTCCGAGTGCCAGCCCTTGTTGGAGCTGACGAGCGGCACCGGAATGTACTCGGCAGAGTGCCTCTGCTTGAGCTGGAATCCAGCGTCGCCCACCACTCGGGCCTTCATGGCGTTCGGGTGGGGCTTCACCCAGAAGAAATAACGAAAAAGATTGAAATGCGAGGCGATTCCAAGAAACGCCTCGCACAGATGCACAAAGATGGATATGTGCAAAATGGAGTTGGGGTTGAGATGGCACAGCTCCAAACCGTAGTAGTAGAGCAGACTGAGGAAGAAGGGATGCGCGGGCAGGCTGAACCCGCGGAGGTAGGCCGACTCAAAGACGACGGCGTCGTCGGTCGACGGCGTGGGGAACTCCTCCCCCGCAGCAGGCCGCCATCCCTCGATGGCGGACTCGAGCAGCACGCCCCCCAACACCAGGGCGCTGAGGCGCTCTGTCGTGGAGACGGAGTGCACCCACTCCTCGCTCCACATCGGTGGCGGAAGCGGGGACGACGACGATAGAGATGGCGAGCGCCTCGCCTCGGAGGCGCCGCGCCTCGACTTCTTGGAGTGCCGGCGAGATCCCACCGACGACATCCTCGCTACGCTCGGGGACTCGGGCGGGGAGTGGTCTACACCCTCGCTACGCTTGGGAACTCCCCGGGAGCTGCGGCTTAGATGCGGCGCGGCGGCGGATCTAGATCTGCAGCCTCGCCGGAGCCAAACCCGGTGAAGATCGAGCTAATGCGGCGACGGATCCGGCGGATCGAAAGGCGGAGCGGCCGGACAAGGAAGAGCGAAGGACGGCTGCGTGGTTTCCTATGGGAAGCGAAGCGACGTGACTGCAGGGGAGCGCGTGGCAAGCCACGCCTCTGGGCTGCCTTAAATGCGGCAGACGAAACGGTGGTCGTGGCGGGCCCCACCACCTGTGCGGTCGCGTCACCGCGCGCACGGGAGATTCTTCTCGCGAGAAACTCACGAGTACGACTCGCGTACGGCGCGCCAGCTCAAGCCTTATCTGCGACGCTTCCGATTCTGGCTACTGGGCCTTAACAGGCCGTGGCTCTAATTGGGCCGAGGGGTTAAAACCTTCCCTTCTACGGGAAGACACCCTTAAAATTAAAAATGGCCTTCCAAAAATCGTTGGTTGGCTTAAACCACTCAGAGGCCGTGACCCAGAGTCACGTACTGCCAGGTTATCAGATAACCCGCCCTCGAAAATTCGGTTTTAACTCCTAAGAGAGTTTCAAAAATCTGTTTGCTCATGAGTGTTCTCCCGGAGGCATGCCATACACAGGCCAAAGCTGTTCAGAAGTCACGATTATGATGACTAGGGCAGGTGACCTCGCGCGAGTGCTCCGTGAGAACACGGTGGGCCATACGGCAAATTTGGCATAGGGCCGGAGCTCTAACCAAACATCGTACCGGTCAGATGACCCGAGTGGTGCTCTCCCAAATGGGATGATGGTAATACGAAACTAAACCCTTTTTAGAGCTTCGAAATAGTTACTTTAACTATTCCGAACCTCGGGGACTGCCCTAATGGGCGCATCTGGAGATGCGCCCATTCAGCGGCTAAAACCCGCCACCGCGATCACCCGGGATCATGCCAAGACAAAGTCTCATTGACTAAAGTCAGGGTCGGGGATACGGTAGGCGATCAGAGGTACCCTTTTTTCCAAAAGGGCACCCGTTATAGAAGACATCAGGGAGCGGTCACTTTGATTCTCTTTTGACCCTAGATAAACGTTCAATCTTTATCTAGGCTCGGGGACTAAGTGTGTACACTTCGTCTTCGATGAAAGTGTACAATCTCCAATCCCGGATGATCTGAATAAATCACAAACATGGTGAAGAGCTCTCCTCAACCACCCAGCAACCACGAGTTTCAGCTTCAAGACCACTCAGCTGCACCGAAGGTCAGATCAGACGACGTTCAAAGCACTCGGACGAAAGGCATTAAGCACTCGGTTGAATGGCGAAAGTACACGAGAAGAAGCACAACGCTGAAGATCGAAGTTGCAGTCTGGTTAAGAAGCGCTTGGGGACTGCTGTGGGGGATATACCCCCCGGGTCCCACACGGAGGGGCTTCATGACGTGTATTCGTATACGTATGGGCCCACCCGAGTGGGGATACGGTACGGCGTACGGATCAGGATGAGGCGGCACCCGAGGAGATATCATCCCATGAACAAGGATCTGTTAGTTAGGAAAGATATTGCTTGAGCCGGAAGGCCAATCTTGTAATCGGTTAGCTATAGATTCTCTGAGATCTGTAAACCCTGCCCCCCAGGCTATTTAAGGCGGCAGGGACCCCCCTCAAAAACAACTCCATCTGATTCCCAATCGTGGAACCATCAATACAACACACCGAGCACAGGACGTAGTGTATTACGCTGCCCGGCGGCCTGAACCTGGATAAACCCTGTGTCCTTTGTTCACCATCTAGCTCTAGTCTCGGCGATCCCCACCAAACAATCTACCACCATAGCCTACCCTGTGGTGGACTGCCGGTTCATTGCACCGACAAGGACTGCGCTCGAAGCCGCGATAAAGTACGCGAAGGACCGTGTAGTAGCTGCGCAGTCGGCCGCAGACGCCACCGTGATGGAGAGGACGGCCCTTGAGGCGAAGCTTGCCCAAGCGGAGGCAACAGCCACGGAGCTGCGTACCGCCGCTGCTACCTCTGCCGAGGCCACTCAGGCTGCTACCACTGCAGCAACTGCAGCTGAAGCCGCTTCCCAGACTGCCACCTAGGTGAAGGCGGCGCTCGAGAAGAAGGTGGCCGAGCTGGAGCAAGACCTGGTCCTTGCCTGGGTGGACCTCAATAAGGCCAACAAGCAAGTGGGTGACCTCGCCACCAAGCTGCAGGAAGCCACCGACGAGGAGACCTAGCTCCGCAACGTCACTGCTAAGCTGCAGCAAGACCTTCAAGGTGAGCAACCGAGCACTTTCAGCTCCCGTAGTTGAAGGACCGAATAGGGCGACCAGAGAGGGGGGGGAGTGAATGGGAGCCGATAAAAATTCTTCCCAAAGGTCGAACTCGGCCTATACCCTGATTGCCACTCCAAGCACTCGCGCACACAAAGGAAGCTCCACACAAGGCACACACAAGCCTAGAAGATCAACCGACAACCCTAGGAGCAAAGAGCGGAAGCACCGGACAAGAATCAAAGCACTTGGTCAATTCTGGAAACGACCAGTGCGGACCGTCCGGTTGGTACTGGCGGACTGTCCGCTAGTGTACGGCGGACTGTCCGCGGGTATGGCCCGGACTGTCCGAAATGATCAACAGAACCACCAGAGATGCAAGCCGAAATTCGGACCGTCCGAAGAGGTCACGCGGACCGTCCGCCAGTGTCGCGGACCCTCCGTGAGGCCTAGGCGGACTGTCCGCCAACCTCGCTGAAAACCCCAGACAAACCTCAAGGCACCCCAGACAAAATCTCGGCCGCGCGGACCGTCCGTGAAGCCCTCGCGGACTGTCCGCCAAACCCCTTGCAACCAAAACCTAGGGCCGAAACGGATCGAAACGAACACGCGCATGAACACGAAGAACACGGGACGAACCCTAGCCGCGCGGACCGTCCATGGCCACCACGCAGACTGTCCGCGAGCCACGAACAGAACCAAAAACGCCCGACCCGCGGGGGTCAACTCCAAGAACTCATCACTGGATCTCCCAAACGGTTGAAGCTCTTGAGACAAGATTTTGGGGAGGTGAAAAGCGTCACACAAGGATGCTATACCCCAAAAATCTCGACCTCTAACTCCCTAAATCGCCGGGAATCGCGGATCACACAAGCAACCACCAAGAACTTGAACTCCGGCCAAAAACTCGTGAATCGAAGGCTCTCCACGGCGTTTGAGGAGTCAAGATCACACACAAAGATGCGCAAGGCATCCACCCATGATCTCCTCAAAGAAATCCGAAGGAAAACACCCTCAAATCCCCGAATCGAGCGAAGAACGAAACTCCCCAAAAATAGCCCCAAAAATGACACAAAATTCACATAGGACTAGGAGATCACCGCAACGCCAAATGCTTCCATACATCCAGAGGTCAGAGTCTGTACAAGACTCTAGCCTAAGGAATCCAGAGGGAAAAGAAGCAGTTCAGAGAAATCTACCGGGGGAGAAAGTCCTAGAGTCCAAGAGAGAGAGATGCCATCCACCTCTCTGCTATTTATACGAAGTCCATCGGAGGGAGGTAAATGACCACGCTACCCCTACTGCTTGAAATGAAGATACAACCCCTCAGGGGCATTTTGGTCAAGACTTCATCGGACGGACACGCTTCCACCGCGGCTTCGCTTCACCTCGACGCAAACCCCGCGATCACGCCACGTGCCCTCCGCCTCGAAGCTTCCCGAAGCTCCCAGATCACCGTCTCCGTCGCCTCGGGCCTCCGGACTTGGTTTTGAGGCCCAAACCAAGAAACCGTCCACCGATGGTTTTGTGGGCAAACCAACAAACCCCGCGTGCAAGCTTCGGGCTCCAACCGCTACCTTGCACCGGCCCTTGTTCCCAACTTCAGCCCGCCAGTCCTGCACCGCACGGCTCGCACTTGACCCCATCGGCCACCGGGTCCATCGAACCAAGCCTACTTGCCACTCCATCACCCGAAGGCTGCCACAGTTAAGGCCTTTGGCGCTTGTTCTTCACCTGCACCAACACGAGTCAAGCCGCAACCTGTACCTGCACACTTAGCCAAGCATCAGTCCACACAACGTTGTCAATCACTCATCACTAAGGAGCGACCCTCCACTGGTCCTCGGACACACCTGGTCCTCAATCTCCCCCTTGATGAGTGCATTGACAACACCCATAGTAACCACAGAGAGAAAAAGAAAAGAAAACAACCACGAACACAATCCTCCCAAGCAAGTGATCCAAAGCCAAAGAACAAGCGAAAACAAGATCACCCGCCAATCCAAGTCTCGGCCCCCTATGACAAGGGCAACGGCTTGACACAGCTGAGACAAAACAAAGCTCACAAAGAGCACATCACAAAGCACAAAACTCAGGAAAATCAAAGGAGCTCCCCCCTGCACATATGCAATCTCCCCCTGAGCAAATGCAACCTCTTCTTCTCAATTTTTCTCCTCACATGCAACATCTCACAAATGCATCCCAATTTTCCACAAAATCTTCCCATATCATACACAAATCTCCCCCTTGTTGACAATGCATGAATCAAGGTATATGAACCTCTTCCCCTTGTTTTCATGAAAAATGCATGTCAAAGCACATATACAATCTACCAAGCTTCTCAAATATACAAAAAGCACAACAAAATGCTACAAATGAGACATAGAGCAAGCAAAGTAGACATGGTGTATCTAGCATATTGCCATCAAGAAGGTAGAGACATATAAGCATGTGACATGGCCAAAAGCAATTTTAAGCATTTTTCACAAAGAAACATTCATCTCATGAGCAAGACCTTATCCATGCCAATTTGAACACAAAGGCACTAGATCATTCAAAGTTTATGCAAGATCACAAATTCTCATTACAAGATCATTATAAATGCCCACAAGCTACTCAAGTCATGTTAAAGCCACCGAGCCATGTGTCTACTTCTTAAAATGAGACTTCTCATGGTAGACAACATGCTCCGGTTTAGCACCCAAGATATGAATATCAAAAGCATAAAAACATGATTAGGAGCTCATTCTTCAAGCATAAGGAAATTCATACACCAATTTTATTTTCAAGATTAAACATGGTACATGAAGTGCCTTTACGGCAAAAAGAAGCTTATGCTCCTCCCCAAGCAAGCAAAAGGGCTAAACATTTACAATGACAAAAAGGTATTTGACCCCAAGCAAAGAGAATATGATCCTCAAGCACAAACTGAGCATGATATAAGCATTTAAGCACAAATTGAGCATAGACAAGCATCTACTCATGAGAGAGACAATTTTATCATTTTCACAAACAAAATGCTATCTCATCATACATATATGGCACATCCATCAAGAGCATAGCATTTACATCCACAAATTACCAAACATGCACATATCTCATCCATAGCACATCAGTGATCAATGTATATAAGAGGAGCTCAAATCTAGCTCAAGTGATCCAAAGATGGCTATCCTACCAGGTTTTGTACAGAAAGTAAAATGCATGAGAGGAATGCAACAAAATGAACATATGACACATATATACATGAGAAGCTCCAAGACCCAGCTAGAAAGGAAAGCATACCCCAAGCTCACCCCGCAAGCGAGTGAAAGTGACTTGGTCAAGCGGTTTGGTGAAAATGTCAGCTAGCTGGTCTTGGGTAGGGACATAGGACAAAGATATGTTTCCCTTCTCAACATTGTCCCTCAGAAAGTGGTACCTCACTTCTATGTGTTTCGTTTTGGAGTGGAGGATAGGATTTTTGGCTACGCTTATGGCACTGGTGCTGTCACAGAAAAGTGGAACCTGGGAGCACTCCTCACCAAAATCACTCATGGTGTAGGTCATCCAAAGCAGCTGGGAACAACAACTAGCAGCAGCTACATACTCAGCCTCGGTGGTGGATTGGGCTACACTCGATTGCTTGCGAGATGACCAAGAGACCAAGGAAGAACCAAGGAACTGACACCCAGAAGTAGACTTGCGGTCCAATCGACACCCAGCGAAATCCACATCAGAAAAACCATGAAGCCTGAGTGTCGATGAGGCAGAGTACCAAAGACCAAACTCAGGAGTGTAGTTCAAGTACCTGAAAATCCGCTTGACGGCCTGCCGATGTGAAGTCCTCGGTGAAGCCTGAAAACGAGCGCACAGACACACGCTGAACTGTATGTCTGGCCTCGTCGCCGTCAAGTAGAGGAGGGAGACAATCATGCTCCGGTACTCCTTCTGGTCCACAGGTTCGCCGTCCTCGTCCACGTCCAAAGCCGTAGTTGTACTCATTGGGGTAGTCAGCGGCTTGGAGTCGTTCATGCCAAACTTCTTCACCATGTCCCTGGTGTACTTCGCCTGATGTACAAAGGTCCCGTCCTTGCACTGCTTGATCTGGAAACCCAAGAAAAACTGCAGCTCGCCCATCATGGACATCTCAAATTCCCTACTCATGTCATCTGCAAATCTGGCAACAAGATCATGAGAAAAGCCACCAAAGATTATGTGATCCACGTATATCTGAACAATCAAAAGGTCATTCCCATGCTTAAGGAGGAACAAGGTCTTATCAACTGTGCCCATCACAAACCCCTTACTCAGCAAAAAGCCTCTCAACCTGTCATACCAAGCTCTAGGTGCCTGTTTGAGCGCTCTCTAGAGTTTGTATACACGGTGTGGGTATTTTTCACTCTCAAACCCCGGGGGTTGCCTCACATACACTTCTTCCTCTATCACCCCATTCAAGAAAGCACTCTTGACATCCATTTGGTACAACTTGAACCCTTTAGCCACGGCAAAGGCTAGAAGGATCCTAATTGCCTCCAAACGGGCCACAGGAGCAAATGTCTCCTCATAATCTATCCCCTCCTTCTGGTTGAACCCCTGCGCCACCAACCTCGACTTGTTTCTCATAACCATCCCATTCTCACCCTCTTTGTTCTTCCACACCCACTTGGTACCTATGGGACGGCAATTTGGCGGTGGATCGACTAACACCTAGACTTGGTTTCTCTCAAAGTTTTCCAACTCCTCATGCATGGAATTCACCCAATTGTCATCAGACATTGCGTGTCGAATATCTTTAGGCTCAAAAGAAGCGACAAAAGCAGAGTGAGCGAAATGAGACTTGTTCCTTGACCTCGACCGTGTAGTGCGTTCATGAAGGTCACCAATGATGGTCGTCGGTGGGTGATCAACTTGTACTCGCCGGTGAGCCTCTCGCCTGGACACAACCTCCCCCTCAGCAGCAGCCTCCACTCGAACAGCCTCAGTCGTAGTGGGTGTAGCGGATGGTCCGTCCTCGATCGTCGTCGTAGTAGTGGAAGTAGCACGTACACGATCAGCCGCTGGAGCATCACCACCATCATCGTCATCATCTCCATCTCCGTCCTTCTCATCCTCAAAGATCCTCGCCCCAATTTCCTCGTCACCTGCACACACAAAAGCAGAAGAGCTACATGGCTGTGTCTCGTCGAAGGTAACCTCGCAAGTCTCCATGATTCGGTTAGTGTCAAGATTGAGCACACGATGTGCTCTAGAATGAATCGCATAACCAAGGAAAATCCCACCCGAACATCGAGACTCAAACTTATCCAATTTGCCCTTCTTCAGAATGAAACACTTGCAACCAAAAGCTCTAAAGTGACTCACCTTGGGTTGTCGGCCGTGAATCAGCTCATAAGAGGTCTTCTTCTTAAAGGCACAAAGGAAGATGCGATTTGAGACATAGCAAGCGGTATTGACCGTCTCGGCCCAGAAACGCCTAGGAGTCCTATGCTCATCGAGCATCGTCCTGGCCATCTCACAAAGGGTCCGGTTCTTCCTCTCCACTACGCCATTCTGGCAAGCGACGTATGGAGAAGAGTACTGATGATCGAGACCAAGATCACTGCAGAAGGCATCAAAATGAGAGTTCTTAAATTCTGTGCCATTGTCACTGCGTATAGCTCGAATGGCATCACCATGTCTCTCATTCTTCAACCTCAAGATCAAGTCCCGAACAAAGCCAAATGCCTCACTCTTATTCTCCAAAAAGAAAACCCAAGAGTACCTCGAAAAGTCATCAACAACCACAAGAACATACCACTTCCCACCAGCAGAGCGAACACGAGCTGGCCCAACCAAATCCATGTGCAATAGCTCACAAGGTCGCTCGGTCATGACAGAAGTCAGAGGGCGTGAGCAGCAGCAACCATCTTTCCATGCCGACAAGAAGCACAAACCAAATCCTTCTCAAATTTCAACTTAGGCAATCCTCGGACAAGATCAACACCACTCAAGTGGGAAAGCAACTCAAAGCTCAAGTGTCCCAACCTCCTATGTCATTTCCAAAGATCAGCCGAAACACCAGCAACAAAGCATCGAGGAGGACCAACAGACTGGGAAAAGTCGGCACGAAAGATTTGACCCTCGGGGACGATCGTACAGACAAGATCGCCTCGAGAATCAAGCACATGAGAAGCACCCGACTTGAAACAAACCTCAAATCCTTCGACAAGTAATTGAGATACTGACAACAGGTTAAAACCAAGTGACTTGACCAGGGCCACACTTCTTAAGGTCACCTTGCTACTCACCTTCACCATACCTTTAGCAAGCACTCGTCCTCTCCCATTGTCCCCGAAAGTGATGTACTCCCTCGTACTCACCGGGTTGAGGCTGGAGAACCACCCACGATCTCCGGTCATGTGTCGTGAGCAACCGGAGTCGATCAACCAAAAGTTCTCCAAGCCTCCCACCTGCAATAAAAAACGAGGACGAGAATGAGCAAGTGACTCAACACTGGGGTTAGTACCAAAAGAGTTAAACCAGTGCAGAGCCATTTGCTCAAAAGAAGGGTAAGCAAAATCCATCCTGCCAAAACCTCTAGGCAGAGCCCTCTCACGCCTACCACCAAAGGACCTGTCACGTCTCACTGGAGGAGTACGCGCACCACGAGGGGGAAAATGTGGCCCGTAGTCCATCTGAGACCCAAAGCTCCGATCGTGCCTCCCAAACTCGTAACGGTCAAGAGAAGGAGCAAGTCGAGCCAACTCACCACGCCCAAACCCAACACGCCTGTTTCTCTGAGGGAAACCACCTCCACCTCCACGAGTGGGAACTGTACGCACATACACCTCACCCCTAGGTAGAGGCCCTCTACGAGGCTCAGGCACACCACGAGAAAGGTGGTACCTGTCCTTGTTCGCTATCTCCCTAGCAAACCTCTCATCCCTCTTTCTCTGGAAACAGAACTCATCCTTATGTCCATCCCTCCCACAATACTCACAATGGAAGCGGATTGGCACTGGCTTAGACGGTGGCTTCTCTGTGGGCTTCTCAACACCTTTCTCTCCTGACTTCCCCTCAAAGACATTACCCAGGTTGCTCACAAACTTGATGGGTTTCTGGTAATACTTTGTTTTCTGGGGGAACACTGGTGGGTCTAGAGTTGTATCAATCTTGTTTCTCAAGTGGTTTGGCTTGGGTGCATATTTGTTCATGGGTATGGTGTGTGGTTGAGTAGGGATCTCTCCAACTTTGTCTTCTCCCTCACCACTCTTCTCAGCCCCTAACGCCTGACCATCAAACCTCTTGAACTGAGCCAACATCAAACTCAATTGTGGCTCATGCTCAGACAACCAACTCATCAATTTCCTCAGCTCATCATTTTCATCCTAAAGACGATCAACATAATGTGCAAGTTCCATGTTTTTCAAAGCATGCATTTCACAGGTTGAACATGATGTTGGAAGAGGAGCTTTCAATGCTGCCTCAAGAGAAACAATCCTAGTGTGAGATTCATCTAGCCTAGCATGCAAGATAGGACATGATGTACAGGCTCCTAACAAAGCTGGCCTAGACTTCAATTCATCACACTCAATCCTAACCACATCTAGTTCCTCCCAAGTAGAGGCATGCTTCTCCTTGAGAGCAGTCAAATCAGCAAGAAAAACTGAGCAGTCACCACAATCAATCTCATCAGACACCACAGGAGCAGATTTCAAAGCAGCTATATCATTTCTAGCATCCACAAGCAAGGATTCAAGTTCAGCTACCTTGTCCTTAGCATCACCCAACAAAGACCTAAATTCCCTCTTCTCCTTGTTGGTCTTTCTAAGCACATCATCACGGTTATCAAGCAACTTATTCAGCCTAGCATTCTCCTCTAGCAAGAAGTTGGGATCTTGTCGTACCTCTTCATCGGAGTCGGAGTTTGAATCCGAGCTGTGCTTCCCACCCTTCTTGGAATGCGCCATGCCGCAAAAGCCTCCTTGTGCGATGAAGTTCAGGCCGGTGAAGTTCTTGCCCGTGTGCTGCTTGTCCTTGCGCTTCTCGTGCTCTTCCTCGCTACTCGAATCGGAAGAAGCATCGCTTGATGTCGCTCGCTCCGGCCACCATTGCTCGAGCGGTCTTCTTCTTGTGGCCGCCACTCTTCTTGTGCCTTCTCTCACCCTTGTCCTTGTGCTTGTCCTTGTAGTCGTTCTGGGAGCGGTGCTTGTTGTAGTCGTGCTTGGGCTTGCCCTTGTAGTCGTTCTTGATCTCCATGGCTTCAGGGCATTCGGCGATGAAGTGCCCGTGCTTCCCATACCGATAGCACATCCCCGAGCTCCGCCTTGCATTCTTGCGGTTCTCGTACATCCGCCCAAACCTCTTGCTCAACAAGGCGAGATCATCCTCGCTCAGCACCTCAAAGTCCTCATCTAGCAGGGACACAAGACAAGACAAAGAAAAGCCAACAGAGTTAGCGTTAGTCCTTGATGCTGAGACGAGAGCCAAACTATGAGGATCAGTGGGGCTCCTCAGGGGCATTTTGGTCAAGACTTTATCGGACGGACACGCTTCCACCGCGGCTTCGCTTCACCTCGACGCAAACCTCGCGATCACGCCACGTGCCCTCCGCCTCGACGCTTCCCGAAGCTCTCGGATCACCGTCTTCGTCACCTCGGGCCTCTGGACTTGGTTTTGAGGCCCAAACCATGAAACCGTCCACTGATGGTTTTGTGGGAAAACCAACAAACCCTGCGTGCAAGCTTCGGGCTCCAACCACTACCTTGCACCAGCCCATGTTCCCTACTTCAGCCTGCCAGTCCTGCACCGCACGGCTCGCACTTGACCCCATCGGCCACCGGGTCCATCGAACCAAGCCTACTTGCCACTCCATCACCCGGAGGCCGCCACGGCTAAGGCCTTTCGCGCTTGTTCTTCACCTGCACCAACATGAGTCAAGCCGCAACCTGTACCTGCACACTTAGCCAAGCATCAGTCCACACAACATTGTCAATCACTCAGCACTAAGGAGCGGCCCTCCACTGGTCCTCGGACACACCTGGTCCTCAGTAGTGCTTTTTTCTTCGTGTTGCTTGTCGGCGATGTTGACTTGTCTTCTTGTGTCGGTAGGGCTTCGCGTGGCTCGCGCCGCATTGGCCACGAGGCTCATAGAGGAAGCGGGCAAGGTCACCGCTGCTGAGCTCAAGATCCAGAAGATGACTGGGATGGCCAAGAACTTGTCGGACCAGGTCTCGAGTATGACCTTTTAGCCTTGTCCCTCCCTTCTTTTGCTTGTGCTCCTCACAACTAAACTCCTACTCATTTTCCCTCTTCAGAGGTCAAGGCCGAGCTCGAGGAGTCCAGGAAGGCTCAGCGCGAGGCGGTGGCGGCACGCTAGAAGGACCTCATGGACCGCACCAAATTCGGTCGGTTTGTCAAACGAATCTTGTCGGATCTTGGTGTTCCATCCGTCCAGATGCCTCCCCAGGCACTTGGGGATTGGGTGGCGCTTCTCCCAGGCATAGTCAAGGAGCGAGAGCTGGCGACGACTCGAAAGGTGGTGCACCGGGTTCTTGCCATGTTCGACTCGCACTACAAGGGGTTGGACCGCAAGACGTTGAGTGGCGGCTGGGCACCCGGCTACTCGGATGATGAGTACAACAAGCTCGAGGAGGACTGCGCTGCCTTCACCCGCGCCATGGCCGATGCAGTGATGAAGGACCTGGAGCTAATCCCAAAAGACACAGCGGGAGCCGAAGGCAGCTCTAGGCCTTCTAGTTAGATGTATCATTTTGTATCATAGATAACCAAGACAAACTTGTATGTGTATTGCCTCGAACGGTTTTCGTTTTGTTTAAACCTGTCACTGCTGAAACATTCCCCGAGCACTCGGGGACGACTGCGGAACGAAGTAGTGGTACTTAGAAACTCAGGCCGATCGAACTTTACTATGGAGCCGCGGGGGCGTAGGAGTCGGAGAGCTCGACCAACCTGAGCCGCAAAGTGACGCCACGTGTTCGCAGCCCCCAAGCACTTAGGGAGGTTCAAAAGTGACTTGCACATTTTTCGTCAAAGTCGTTTTGGCCGGAGCCCGCGCGGTTATCCAAGCACTTTTTGAAAGAGGTCAGACGGCGACCTGCGAACCTGGGCCGCGCTCGCAAATCTTCGCACCGTACCCGCGGGGGCATGGGTGCTAGGAGCTTTGAACGAGCGGCAGCGCCGAGACGCGCACAGATCGACATCTTTTTCTTTCGCAAGATAGGGTGTTCCGCCAAAAAACCGTTCGCGCGTGTGATTGGTTATGACATGTTCGTCGGAGAGTTTTGTTTTAAAAACAGGAAAACGAAAGGAGGCCATCGTGCCCCGGGTAGCCCCTGAGTGTTGAGCGTTTCTGCATGGGTGCAGGGACGCTTTCCACTCAGCCTTAGAAAATGTTGATGCATGTAGAGAAGATGCCAACACGAAAGCTTGCGAACTTATGAAATTGTGAACAAAAGCATATGGCATTATTCATTGATCATAAGACAGAACGAGGAACGTTACTCAAGGGTAAAAATGGCGTAGGTGTTCTATGTTCCATGCATTGGAGATGACTCTGTCGTCCTCGTACTGAAGCTTGAATGCCCCTGGTCGGAGCACTTGATCAATGATGAATGGCCCTTCCCACGGGGGCGCGAGCTTATGTCGATCCTTGTTGCCCTGAACTCGTCGGAGTACTAGGTCTCCGACCTGGAACTTGCGGTTGCGCACATTGTGCTCGTGATAGCGTCGCAGAGCTTGCTGGTATCGAGCCGAATGTAGGAGTGCCACGTCGCGTGCTTCATCAAGCTGGTCGATAGCATCTTCGAGTGCGACCTGGTTCCCTTCCTCGGTGTATGCTCGAACTCTCGGGCTGCCGTAGTTGATGTCCGTCAGGAGGACAGCTTCCGACCCGTGCACCATAAAGAACGGTGTGAAGCCGGTGGCTCGACTAGGCGTGGTGCGCAGGCTCTAGAGGACGGATGGCAACTCAGCGACCCATCTTGCCCGAAACTTCTCGAGTCGTTTGAAGATCCGAGGCTTCAATCCTTGCAGGACCATGCCATTGGCCCTCTCGACCTGCCCGTTGGTCCTCGGGTGTGCAACAGCGGCCCAATCTACGCAGATGTTGTTGTCGTCGCAAAATTTGAGGAACTTCTTCCCCGTGAACTGTGTGCCGTTGTCAGTGATGATAGAGTTCGGGATCCCGAAGCGATAAATGATGTCGGTGAAGAATGCCATGGCATCCTCGGAGTGGACCTTCACTATGGGTCGGGCTTCGATCCATTTGGAAAACTTGTCGACAACCACGAGTAGGTGTGCGAAGCCCCGGGCGCTTGCTTGAGCGGCCCGACCATGTCCAGCCCCCACACAGGGAAAGGCTAGGTGATGGGGATGGTGTGGAGCGCTTGCGCCGGGAGGTGGGTTTGTCGAGCGTAGAACTGACACCCTTCGCAGCGTCGCACGATGTCTTTGGAGTCGGCCACTGCGGTTGGCCAGTAGAAACCTTGTCGGAAATCCTTTTCGATAAGGAACCTTGGGCCGGCATGATATCCGCACGTCCCGACGTGGATTTCTTGGAGCAGCTCTCTGCCTTGGTCCCTCAAGATGCAGCGCATGAGTATGCCTGCCGCGCCTCGCTTGTAGAGCTCGCCGTCGATGAGGACGAACGCCTTGGCTCGCCGCTAGATGCGGCGCGCCTCCGTGTGGTCGGAAGGCAGTTTTCCCTCGACCAGCCACTTGAGAATCGGGAACTACCAGTCTGGATCTTCTAAGTTTGGCTCTAGTTGTTGATCGATCTCCATGACTTCCGGCACCTATGACTCTTGTGGTTGTTCCTCATCGACCCGGATGGACGGTGTGTGCTGGTCGCTAGCAAACACACCGTTTGGTACAGGCTTGCAGCTCAATGCTGTCTTGGCGAGGATATCAACAGCTTTATTGTAGTCGCGCAGCACGTGATGGAGCTCGAGCCCGTGGAATTTGTCTTCCATTTGACGCATGGTCCGACAATACGCGGCCATCTTCGGATCAATGCAATTTTTCTCTTTCATGAATTGATCTACGACAAGCTCTGAGTCTCCCCGGATCTCGAGACAGCGGATCCCGAGCTCGATCGCAATTCGAAGGCCGTTGATGAGTGCTTCATACCCGGCGACATTGTTGGAGGCAGGGAAGTGCAGTCGAACCATGTACTCCATACGCACGCCCAGAGGCGAGATGAAGACAAGGCCCGCCCCCACTCCTTCCTTCATGACGGAGCCATCAAAATAAATTGTCTATGTTTCGTGCTCGACTGGTGCCGGCAGAGTTTGGATTTCTGTCCATTCAGCGACAAAGTCCGCCAATACCTGCGATTTGATGGCACTGCGTGGTGCATATGCTACATTTTGCCCCATCAACTCGAGGGCCCACTTGGCTATCCTTCCCTCGAATTTAGGGTTCTGGATCACTTCCCCGAGCGGATACTTGGACACCACCGTGATGGGATGCGCGTCGAAGTAGTTTCAAAGCTTGCGCTTGGTGATTAGGACAACATATACTAGTTTCTGAATTTGCGAGTAGCGGGTTTTCGAGTCGGAGAGTACCTCACTTACGAAATAGACCGGCCGCTGCACCTTGAGCGACCTTCCAGGTTCTTCTCGTCCGACCACCAGCGTAGCGCTCACCACTTGGGTTGTCACGGCCACATATAGGAGCATCGGTTCTTCTGGCGCCGGCACTGTGAGCACTAGAGGACTCTTTAGGAGGTTCTTGAGTGAGTCGAGCGCTTCCTGAGCCTCGTGTGTCCATGCAAAGTGGTCGAACTTCTTCATCAGGCGGTACAACGGCAAGCTACGCTCTCCGAGTCGGGCGATGAAACGGCTAAGAGCTGCGAGGCAACCTGTGACGCGTTGTACGCCTTTCAGATTCTGGATTGGTCCCAAGTCAGTGATGGCCGAGATCTTCTCGGGATTATACTCAATGCCGCGTTCCGACACGACAAAGCCGAGGAGCATGCCCCTTGGAACCCCGAAAATGCATTTATCGGGATTAAGCTTCACCCCATGTTCTCTCAACTCACAAACACTTCCGTGATGTTGGGGATCAGATCGCTCGTTTTCTTGGCTTGACCACAATGTCATCGACGTACGCCTCGATTATCTGTCCTATAAGATCTCCAAAGGCACGTCGCATGCATCTTTGGAATGTGGCGCCCATGTTTTTGAGCCCGAACAGCATCGAGTTATAAGAATAAGCGCCAAATGGAGTGATGAAGGACGTCGCGAGTTGATCCACTATGCACATCGCAATCTGGTGGTACCCGGAGTACGCATCGAGAAAACAGAGGGTTTCGCACCCTGCCGTTGAATCGACTACTTGATCTATGCGAGGCAAAGGGAACGGGGTCCTTGGGACATGCCTTGTTAGGGCCCGTGTAGTCAACACACATCCTCCATTTCTTATTCTTCTTCTTTACAAGTACAGGGTTAGCAAGCCACTTGGGGTCGAATGAACCCTTCACTAAGAAGTTTCTTGATCTCCTCGCCGATGGCCTTGCACTTCTCGTCGTTGAAGCGGCAGAGGCGTTGCTTCACCGGTTTCGATCCCGGTTTGATGTTCAATTTGTGCTCGGCAACCTCTCTCGGGATCACTTCATGTCGGATGGTTTCCATGCGAACACGTCGAGGTTCGCTTTGAGGAAGTTGATGAGCGCGCTTTCCTATTTAGGATCGAGTGCCGTCCCGATACGGAGCGTGTGACCATCATCGGAGACAGCCGCATCCTTGACGTCCTTGGCGGGCTCGAAAGAGCAGGCCGCACGCTTGGACGACTCGGGGATGTCCGGGTCCTCGGAGTGAGGCTCGGCGCGGAGCCACTCGGACCGGATGAGCGTCTCAGCGAACTGAAAACACTCCACATCGCATTCGTATGCGTGCTGGAACGTAGTCACCACTGTGATGACCCCCTTCAGACCGGGGGGCACGACCATAAACTTCGCGTAGGCCGGCCTCCCGAGGATGGCGTGGTACATCCCCGTGAACCCCACCACTTCGAAGGTGAGGGTTTCTGTGCAGAAGTTCCACTGAGTCCCAAACGTGACGGGCAGATCAATCTGCCCGATTGGGAGTGCCTCCGTCCCAAGGACGACCCCGTGGAACGGTGTAGGTGATGGGCGCAGTCGGGACCGCGGAATGCCCATGCTGTCGAGCGTCGACATGTACCGGATGTTGAGGCCGCTTCCCCCGTGCATCAGCACCTTGTGGACCCGCTTGGTCCCGAACAAAGGAGCCACCACGAGAGGGTTGCATCCTGGCTGCGGCACGTGGTCAGGGTGGTCTGTACGGTCGAAAGTGATCGGAGTCTCCGACCACTTGAGGTACGACGGTGTCGCGGGCTCGGTGTTGTAGACCCCACGCTAGATCAGCTTCTATTGGCATCTTGAGGGTCGTGCCGGCATCCCACCAAAGATCATGTGTACAGCACCGTCCTCACGGGGGTATGCAGCCCTTGCCTCATCATCGTCGTTGTCGGGGAGAGGTGCGTCCTTCTTCAGAGGATCTGCAGTCTTGGGCTTGAGCGTGCCGTTGACGTAGTTCTTCATTAGGCGTCAGTCCTTGAGCGCATGCTTGACGGGCATCTCCTGGTGGGTGCACGGCGCCTCCAAGAGCCTCTCGAAATGGTCCTTCGGGGGACCGTTCTGATTGTTCTTGGGTCGGGTGGCCTTGCGTTCGACTGCCACGACAAGGTGGTCATCGCAGCTATGCTTGTCGTTCTTTTTCTTCTTCTTGGACCGCGAGGACGGCCCCTCGCCGTCGTCCATGACTTGTTTACCCTTGCCTTGAGGGGTGTTCAAAGTTGTCGCGACCGCGTCCTCGTCATCATGGTTGGTCGCGATGTCGAGAAGCTCCCGAGTGGTCCTTGGGGTCCTGCACCCTAGCCGATGGATGAGGGTGGTGTCGTTCTAGAATGCCGAAATGGCGTCGTTGTCGGTTGCACTACGGAGCTCGGTGCAGCGCTTGGAGAAGCACCGGATGTAGTCACGCAGGCTTCTGCTTGCAGTTCCGCAGCTCCCACTGCTTGCCGGGGCTGGCGTACGTGCCTGACAGTTGCTGATGAAGGTCTGACATAACTCAGCCTAGCTGTTGATCCTGCCGCATGGCAGGTGTTCGAGCCAGCTTCGCGCGGAGTCGGCGAGGTAGAGCGGTAAGTTCTTGATGATGAAGAGATCATCTGTCATTCCTCCCGCATGACACGTGAGCCTGTAGTCTTCCAACCCGATGCTAGGGTTTGTCTCCGCGTCGTACTTGGGGACTGTTGTCAGGGCCCGGAACCACGAGGGGAAACGCGCATTGTGCACCTTCTGGCCGAAGGCGCGAGGCCCTCTCGGATTGGGCGTCAAGCTGCGGCCACGATCCTCCTCGCTGTCATAGCGCCCGCCACGCCTCTGGCAGTACCACCAGCGTGGGCGGTGCTCATCGTGGTGGTCGCGATCGTCATCGTGATTGCTGCCGTAGCCGTACTCGTAGTCGTCGTCGCTGGCAACTCGGCGGCGGGCTCGGAGAGTGTCGCGGGCGTCGTGGTTGGGTCCCAGGAGCTGCTTGACCGTCGCTTCGCCTGCCTCCCTGTCGCGGCTCTGATGCCTCGACAGAGGTGGGTCCTGGCGCCGCACGGACTGCGTCACTCACGCCTCACATGCCGAACGTTGGTGCGACGCTGAGCATTCCGCCTATTGCGCGGCCGCCGTCTCAAGGAGGGTCTTGAGCTACTGGCGGACCCTTCTCTCCTCAGGGGTCGCCGGTTCGGGGCAGCCACGCAGGAGCATGGTTGTGGCCACGAGGTTTTGCGACGCGCGCATGAAGAGTGGCGCGTCGCCGTCGTCGACGGCGGCATCCTCGTTGATGCGATGGTTCACGTCACGTGCATGTGCGCGAGCCTGTGGTATCTGATCGCGGGGCCTGGACCGCTCGGGTTCCTGGCGGTAGTCCCACTGCTCATACTCTTGCTCACGGCGTTGTTCATGCCGCGGGTCACGCTGAGGGTCGCGTGGCCTCTCCTCCTCTCCGAGTGCTCGGTGGAGGTTTGCCAGCTCTTCGTCGAGCTGGCGACTGGCCTCGGCGATCTCGTCGAGACACGCCCGACGCTGGGCGTCCATGGCGCGGTGGCGAGGTGCCTCTTCGCCATCCGTCGAGCTGCTAGCGCTCCAGATCTTGCAGACATTGCATTCGCGCGTGAAGTCCGGCAGAGGCGCCGGTGGCCCCAGCCGCACAACCACGGAGCTCGGGGTGATGTAGGAAGCCCTCAGTGCATCCACGTAGGCTGTCACCGGGTCGTCCGGGAGGCTGTGCTGCTCGTGGGGGTACATGGCACTATACCGCCCCATGAACTCACCCCAGGTCAGCGGCTCGGACCCGCTGGCTTGGAAGGCGAGGTCGGTGAGGTAGTAGGCCGCGAGCCTAAAACGCTTTTGTGTTGGGTTCGGCCCCAACATGGCCATGATCGTCTCGCCTGTGAAGCCACAGACGAAAGCGACGTGCCCCGCCGCCCCTGTCAAGGCGGTGGGGTGCGCGGGTCGGGTGAAGGTGTTCCCGACGACGGACTCCGTCGGCCCGGTGTAGACAAAGCCGAGGGAGCCGAACAGCATGGTGGCACTGGGAGTCAGTGAAACTCTGCGGCCCTCCATCTGGATCGCAGATGAAGTTCGGTGAGACACACGACGTGCCCCTACCTGGCTCGCCAACTGTCGGGGTTCTCTACCGCCGGCAGTAGATTTGTATCGGATCGTGTGTCGGACCCAGATGGTTGGCACAGGAGACACGAGGGTTTATACTGGTTCGGGCCTTCTAAGAGTAATACCCTACGTCCAGTTTCGAGCGATCGTGTTCTTATGCCAGGGAAGTCTGTAGTAAGGGTTACAAACTAGTCGGGAGAGGGTGTCGGAACCCAAGTCCCTGTGGGTGTAGCTCGAGCTACGTGTGTATGGTGAGAGGGTGTTGAACGAACAACTAGCATCCAACCCCTAAAATGGTTGCCCTCCTCACCCTTTTATAGACGCAAGGGTGAGAAGCAAAAAGGGGATACAAATATGTGCTATAGTGCTACGGTGCTGGGAGGTCTTTTCCCATGTCGATGTCTGTCAGGAGGCATTGAAGGGTGCTGAGCTGTAGTGGCATTGGCGATTGTCGCATGTGCGGGCAGCACTATATATTCCGAGTACTTGGCGCCTCCTCCGAGTTCTTCCTTAGATGACTCAGCTCTCTTGAGAGTTGATTAGGTCCGCCACGTTACGGCCTAAGTGTAGGTAGGCGCCACCCGTAGGTGGTCATTGAGTACCTGCTCTGACGGGGTGGCATGCCACAGAGGTTGGACGGGACGGCGTGTTGGAGGCCGCGTGGGCGCACAGTGCGGCATTACGGCTCCTGTCAGAACAAGCCGCCCAGGCGTCCTGCCAGCTGGGGTGTTTGCATGGCATGGAGAACCGGAGCCTTGTGTGTCGTTGCGGGGAAGTTCGAGCGTCGGGGCAGCACCACGTTCGTGTGCGGCCCCTGATCCCACGCTCCGACCTCCATGTGTGGGCCCCGCCTTAGTCGGAGATGGAAACTACTCGTGCGAACGGGTAGTCAGAGGCGGAGACTACTCGTGTGAACAAGTAGTCGGAGGCGAGGTGGAAGGTTGTCGTACGAGGCGGAAGGTTGTCGTGCGAACCGCCTACTAGTCGGAGATGAGGTGTCTTGTCGATGAGGGTCTTGACGAAGATCAGCATCCCTCCTTGTCCTAGATCTTAGCCTTGACGCTGTCAATGGTGTCAGAAGACTCCATCCCAAGGGTGATTATCTCGTTGCTTAGGGGGTCGTAATCCAGGCCCTCGTCAATTTCCATGATTATCAAAGGGCTCCGACCGTGCGTGAACTTGACTCCAAAGGTGGCAAGGACCAATGTGCTTCAATGAAGAATCTCTGAGGACCAAGATGAAAAGACCAGAAGATCATGCGTAAAGACCCCATAACTTGGTCGTGGGGATAACGACGTCTAAAGCTCACATCCGAAGGAGGAAAAACCCCAAAGTGCAAAAGAAGACACGTGGCAAAAGACGGGGGCGAACCGGGCCGGGGATGGCCCAGGATGATCGACCCAGGCCGGCCGGCCTACCCCCATTTGGGGTCGGTTCGCCGCCGCGTTTCTTCGGTGAAAAGATCGTGGAACCCTAATTGTTTGGAGGAGGGAGCCATTCGTGAAGGACAAACAGAGAAGCCTCAGGAGATCAACCACAAGGAAGAGGGTTGATCGAGGGAGTGAGCATTCAAGAGAATCATCGCCGAGGTCAAGGGAGGCCACGACGAGGAAGGAGAACACCGAGGCCTTGCCACGGCTCCATCGGAGTTGAAGGACACCGAGAAACGGACTCCATCGGAGGCATCCACCATGTTCAACGGTGCCATGCCTAGCGTCTTGATGGGGTAAAGTTATCGTTTGTCCATGGAGTTGTTATGGATCTTGATATGTAGTCACCCACTCTAGTTTGGATCTTATGTCTATCATACCTCTTGTTGAGGATGCTTAATGTTTAAGGCTTGCTACCATGCTTTCGGGGTTGCTCCCTGTTGGTGTTTCTTAACCTCATCTCTAGTTGCGCAACTAGAGGGAGCGTATAAGAGCGACCGGGTATACCACAAGCACACAGAAATACCGCTGTAGCACTTCCCCAAGGAAGGAGAGTATTCCAAGGGTATCGAATCCAAGGAACGATGTGCACTATCTTCTACTCTAGTATAGATGGTCCAAGGACACAACACTGATTGATAGGATAGGTAGAAAGGATCTGCCTTGACCGAGCACAAAGTCTAGCACGGTCTCTTAGGTATAACACTCACTTTGGGCGCCAACCCACCCTAGCTGTTTGAGGCTATTAAAGGACGTATTTCAGTGCATCCTTCAACAAAAGCTAGAAACACCAACACTTGTGGAAATCATTAGTATCAAGCCCTATTCTGGTGTTGATGATCCTTTTACATTTATTTTATGCAGGTATTGACGGTGTAAAAGTGGCACTTAACAGCCGTCAACAATACCCACACACTTGACCTTTGCTCGTCCCGAGTAAAGGGAGCCAGATCAAGGTAAGACATGATATCCAAAGGTATGAAGCGAGCATAGGAGATATTCCAAACTATACCTTGTACTCGTGAACTTTGTGTAGTGTCTATCATGCTATCTTGGGTAGTTGAGGAATGGAACGGTCATGAATCAAATTATTCCTGCTCATAATGTTAAGTAACTTGGGGTTTTGCAATAAATTTTCAAAACAAAACCTTGCTTAGCTCCTTATTTGATTCTCTCAGATCGCTCAATGTGTATATGTCCTCACCAAGGCATTAGATTGTCTTTCTTCATCCTACTTCTAATGATGGCTATATGTGGAGCTCAGGGTAGGATAAAGGACAAACCATACACTACAACGATTGGAACATATGACGACACGTTCAAACCGTCTCAACACAGGGGTTTTGGTCGCGATATGGGTCGTGTAGTGACTATTCGAGTCTGTCGCCAGGTGTCGCAATAAAACCAGTCGCAATAGGTTTTTGCAACACCTCACAATTCACGTCACTATTATGGTCTATTGTTGCGATGGCGCCTGGCGTAGCAATTGGTTCAAGTCGCGACGACTTGTGTCGTTGCGATATGGGCTTTTGCAACGCAATGCGTCGTTGCGATAGTGGTATTTGCGACCACTCCAGTCAGTTGCAAACAAGCGCTATTACGATCAAATCATTGTGTCGCAATACGACACCTATGCTGTTGCAATAGCAATGGAGGATATCACATGGAATGTGTAGCCATCGCCATATGTTTGAACCAAATCGCAACACTAAATGCCGTCGCTATACACGAAGAGGGTCATGCAACCAACCATGGGTCGTCGTGGTATGCCTGAACAAAATAGCAACGCTCGGTGTCGTCGCTATACACGAAGAGGGTCACGCTACCAGATATGGTTCGTCGCCATATAATTGAACTAATTCGCCACGCTAACTACCGTCGCTAGACATGTTGATGGTCAGGCAACCAAGTACATGTCATCGCTATATTCTTGAACCAAATCGCAACGCGAAGGACCAGTTGCTATACACGTTGATGGTGACGCAACCAAAGATGTGTCATCGCTATATTCTTGAACCAAATCGCAACGCAAACGACCAGTTGCTATACACGTTGATGGTGACGCAACCAAAGAATTGTCGTGGCCATATTCTTGAACCAAATCCCAACCCTAACTACCGTTGCTATACACATTGATGGTCACGCAACCAAAGATGTGGGGTGTCGCCATATTCGGGGACAAAATCGCAACGCCAGTTGCCATCGCTATAGAAGAAGAGGGTCACGCAACCAAAGATGGGTCGTCACCATGTCGCCGACCCAAAGCGCAATGCTACTTAACGTCACTATATGCGTAGGGGTATCCCAACAAAGTTTGTGTCGACGCTATATGCTCAAATGATAGCGCATCAGATCAATCTTTGGTCGCCATATGCATATGGTATGTCACAAAGAACTATATGGTTCGTCGCTATTTGTGTAGAGGATAGCGCAACGAAATTTTGGTCGCCAGGCTACACGCTGGATGCCTGGCGTCGCCAAATTTCATGCAACAAATTTTTCAAAACATAAACTGATGCAACCCATGTACAAACAAATGAATAATGAAATCGATCCTTTATTCATGACCAGCATTCATCATATATTTCAAAGTAAGAACTCTTGTCCATCAATCACAGTACAAAAATTTGTAAAGAATCTATATTGTTCTTACGCACTGCTACAAGCTGGATATCACTCCTACACTTGCATTGATCATCAATTTTCAGGCTGGAGCGGAAGATTCTTATTGGTAGGTTTGTTGTTGCTGGTAGGTGGGACTCTGTTTGCCGTTCTTGAGATTCTTTTCACCGCCGGACCATCTTCCATGCCATCCTGAATGTAAACGAATTAGAGAATTTCAGCATATGAACTGGAAGTGAAAAATATTAATGGCATTATGAGAGGACAATTCCAGTTAGTACGTACCTCGTGTGCTCTCTTCTTGCCTGATCGCGTTTTAGCCTCCTTCAGCAGGTGTTGTGGACCAATAACTCTGGGAGCCACAGCAGGTGCATCACGTTTTTGATGTTTCTCAGGAAACAGTCTCTTTGAAATGTGGGCACTTGAATCATTGATGTTAGGTGCCACATTTTCCTTATCTTTTGTCACAGTGCTTGTTGGATCCATCTGGATTATAAAGTTAATGGAACAATGTCAGCTGTAATTCAAAGTACACCATGCATCATGATTAGATAGCTTGTTTGATGTCGTTAATACCTAGTTCGCTGTTACATGATCCTGCAGTACTGGTGTTACGGGAACCTTTTGGACACTCCTCGGAGGTACAATTTCATTTGAATTATTGTTGATGGTTCCAGGGGTAGCCTGCACATTGCAAAAGAGGCCATGCAAAAAGATTAGTGACATAAATTTGTTTTTTTTGCCAATCACAACCAAGTGTTGTCGTTACCTTGTTCACCATTGCTTGACTCTGTGCTACTTCATTACCTTGCGCTACTGCTTTAGTGTTGTTGATGGTTTCAGAGGGAGTCTGCACATTGTAAGAGAGGGCAGGCAAGAGATTAGAGACATAAATATATATTTAGTCAATCACAACCAGGTATAGTCATTACCTTGTTCGCTGTTTCTTGACTCTGCACTAATGTTGTTGCAGCAGTGTCATCCTCATTGACCGTAGCTTCAACGTCAGCTGTAGTGTTGTTGGATTGAGGTGTACTCTGCGTATTTGAAAAGAGGGAAGGTAAGGTATTAGGTGCATTGGTCAAGTTACGATCACAACAGGTACAATGTTCTGGTTACGTCAGAAGATTGTAATAATAAGTGTTTGTAAGGCTGAAACATCTTTTCAAACTTATCCTGCATTTTTTGTTCAATTGCTCTGGCCATTTCTTGTTGCTCGGCTTCCTTGTGAGCTTCATGCTTCTTAAGTCTTTCTTCAAACTCACGTTCTCGTGCTTCGACCTTCTCGATTCTCTCCTGAATATCTTTGTTGCTTATTCGACTCGCCATGTAACCATGGCCATGTGACACAGAGGATTTGACTCTTGTCATTTCCTTGTATGTTTCCTGGAAACATTGCTCTTCCCTAACATCCTCAGAAGTGATACTTGGTGTTCCTTCTTCCATTTCATCTGAATTTGCTAGCAGAGATAATTTCCTGGCGGTACGACTCTGAGGACAGGAAATCATTGTAAGATGGAAAACCGTGGCCCTGGTTTGATGCAGAATTAAACGAGTGTTATGTGCAAGCAAAGTTACGATGGAATTTCTACTCACATAAATACTCTCAGCCACGTCAGATATCCATTTTCCTTGCTTCGAGTGAGTAACCTTCCAGAGTTCCAACTGGTGTGGCTCAGCACCAGTTTCGGGATCTCGCTATGATTGCAACATTACACAACACTAATTTATGATTGTCTAATGCAGATAGTGAAAGATGAGAATATTGTAACCAAAATTTACATTTTCCTAACTCCACTGAGAGTAAGGTTTCGAACCACCTGAATGGTTGTTAACCATTTGGCCGCGATTGCCAGAGTTTTTGATGCTCATTCCCTGCAAGGATTGAAAGAGTGTTGTTAAGCGATGAAAGGTTGAACTCATATCTATACAACTCTCAATGTTGTACTTAAGTAGGAAAAAAATGTACCCTGAAATAGTTAGTTCCAAAGTACTGGCACAAATAGTGCCACTCCACAATGTTCAACTCATCAGGCTTGTGTTTCATTCTCTCATCATAACTCTCGTATGACTTGTATGTAGCACTCAAGTCTCGTCTCCAACCTTTGTAGCGTTCGTGGGCAATCTTCAAAATCTTGCTCTTTGCATCTTGAATGCCCTCTAAATCCCATCCTTCCTGGTGGGAACAAAACTTGTTATGCATGCATGATTCAATCATAACATTGTGTACGAAGAAAATAGATGCATGCGGTGAACAGTGACATACCATTATATGTGTTGTCATGTCTTTCTTGACATCTTTACTAATATCTTTCCAAAATCTGACTTCAATTACTGGACAATTCATCCTTATCTGTAAAACAATCTCATCAACAAAGGCACGTCTATTTGGTCCACAAGCACCACCTAACTTTCCAGAGAACTGAATTTTTAGTTTGTTGCCACTAGATTTTGCTCTCAAGGAACTTGCAGATAGGCCTTTCAGGTTTCCATGGCCAACTTTCTTGCCACCTACTTGCATTCACATCAGAGAACATAACAGTTACTACTGAACAATAGCTGTTTCAGAAACCAATGAACAATACAATGTGAAGTTCCTAGAGGTGTGAAGCTTCTATAACCTCTTGTCTTCTTTTCTCTCCTAGCATGCGATGGATGTTGTCGTGGTGGCGTCGTTTCGGGTGGCGGCGTCGTGTTGCTGTCATTGCTCTCATCACGTGGGAGTACGACTACTTCTTTAGGTTTAGCTTGAGCTTTAGTAAAAGCCACTGAAAAAATGGAAAGAACTTATACTTGTTAGTATGTTCACATTTCTCATCACAGATAAGCTACAGTCGACAAGGAAAAAGTATTTACGAATTCATTTCAGAAGTCCAACATGTTGTAACCATGCTTGGTAAGTCTTTTGGGTGGCCTCCCTGAAGTCATCGTATAGTTCTGCAAATTATAAACACTGGTATGTCAGTAAAATGTGCAGTGAAGGGTACATGTGGACAGTGTAGAACAAGCAACATACATACCACAGTTTTTGGGTTGCTTAGCAAGCCAACCTTTGTATGCAACACACTCTAAGTAGTCGTTGTAGTCATCATCATCACTATCAGCACTCTGCCAAAACCCCCTACTCTGTGGTTTTAGGAGTGAAACGAGGACATCTTCACCATCCCGATCTACTCTTGATAGTACCAACTGTCAGGGGGTGAGACTGGACAGATCCGCTAGGGGGTTGCCCTAGTGGTTTGCAGGTTAATGGAGGATCGGGACCTAAGAGCGTAGGTGGTTATGCACGTGGTGCACACGGAGCTAGGCGAGTATGGCGGCGAAGAACAGGGGGACAAGGGTTTATACTGGTTCAGGCCTCCGGAGAGTAAAACCCTACGTCCAGTTGTGGTGGATTATGCGAGGATGAAGATGAGTTGTCCTGCGCATGGAGCCCTAGGCCGCCTTATATGGGGGGACGGGCTAGGGTTTGCATGCGCAGGTCGGTTGACCCGTGTTGGGGTCGGTTACAATTGTGGGAGGCTTATCTCCCGGATTACAAGGAGTATCCCGTGATACTCGGAGCTATAGGCGGCGGCACGCCAGGTCACCGTGTCTTGTCTTGCACGCCAAGGCTTCACGGGTCTTCCGGGAGCTTGACTAGGTCGCTGGGCCCACTTGTAAGGTCGGCGAATCTTCTGGAAGGTCGGGTCCACTTGACAGGGGCCTCTGGAACCCTGGCCGGTGGGGACCCATGGGTACCCATGTCTCTCAAGCCCCCGATCGACGTGTAGGCGTAGAGGCCGAGGCAGGGTCGTGTCGAAGAGCAGCAGAGGCGCGGCACCGTCGAGGTTGTGAAGGGTGCACGGGGATCAAAAAAAAAGAAACCCCTCCGATGCACGCTCGGAGTTGAACGTCGAGCTTCTGGGTCGAAGGACCATAAGGTCGAGGTGAAGACGAGGCGTAGATCATGTAGAATCGCCGACCTGACCTGAATCAGGCATGTTGTAGTAGCAGTCACAACCGTTAGAAAGGTCAACAAGCCTACCAAGGGTAGGTCGAGCCGAGATGTGATGGAAGCAGGCTTCCATTAGGTCATGGCGACCCAAAGAAAATAGGGCGTCGAAGGCGCACTAGTGTAGTAGCCCCCGAGCAGTAAAGCGACCAGAATGGCCGGTTTGATGCTCTAAAGAAGAAGAAAAAGAATTAGCCAAACCTACGACCTTCTGTTTAGGAAACTGATGCTCTTGTAGGGTCGACGCTAGAGGACAAGAGCTCCAGAATCTTGCAGAGGGTAGCAGACGGCAGGTCTGTCGTAACCAGAGTCACAAGTGCACTGTACGGCCACGGGCCAGCATACTCATGAAGCACAGGTTACTGCCACCTGCAAAAGACAAAAGTGCCTCAATGTGCAGTCAGGTAGGGGTCAGGCGCGCCGATGCCTTTTCACAGGTGAACAGTAACCTCGTGCTCCACGAGGGCACAGCGCCTTCGAGGATAAGGACGCCACGCAAGTTGGCCTGGCGAGTGAGACTGGATTGCATGTGCTTGGTGGTATAAATAGGTGCCCAAGGTTTGAAGCAAACCGCACCAATCTTCAAAGGAGATCCAAGATGACCCAGTGTAGTAATATTGCCACACCGTGGGCTTGTGTCCGCCAACCAGAGTGAAGAAGTGATGTAGTTCATGCTTGGAGCTAGAAGAATGCTTGCGAGGCTCGAAGAACTCGATTGGCCTCTTCTCCCAGCCTCACCGAGGAGCCCGGAAGGAGTATGAAGTAGCAGTTGCATCGTCGGCCCTGACACTTTCAGGCATGATGTGATGCTGGTGAGCACCGCGCTCCACCCGGTGAAGTTGGTGTTAAAGCTCGGACCTTCTGCAATCGTGCGGTGAAGCTCAGACTTGATGCTGGGCACTGCAGGAGACCGGTTGGTGCATGAGTAGAGGTGGCTGTGTGGCAGCTGCCTCCACAGTGGCTGTAGAGGTCGTCGAGTAGGCCCTGAAGCTAGAAGAAAGCTTGTGACAAGCTTATTAGTGTAGATTGAGTCGTAAGCACTTTGGAAGGTAATTCAGGACCTTTAAGATCTTTGTATCTTGTAATTTGGCCAAGGGCCAAACTCCTTGTAGCTTATGAAGCTGTAAATATAGATTTGCATGAGCAGTGACATGGCTTTAGTAATTTGTATGGGCGCCCGGGCTGCAATGGTACGGATACCAAGGTCCTAGCGGGGCTGTAATACCACGCCGACCTTCGAGAGGCCTTTCGTAGAGACAGGGAGCCCGTGTCGACCTGGGTCGACACGGCCGTTGTGCAGTGACACAATGCAGGTAGTCAACCTGAAAAGTCCTAGGTCTTAAACGACCTAGAAGGCAGCAGGGCCTTAGCAACCTCGGGGAGGTGCTACTTGACCAAGAGGTCGCCAACAGGCAGTGGAGCCATTAACCACGGGGCCGTTGGTGCAGCCATTTAAGGCAACGTTAATAGGTAGCAGGACCTTAGCGACCTCGGGGAGGTGCTACTTGACCCGGAGCTCACCAACGGGCAGTGGAGCCTTTAAGCGCAGGGTCGTTGGTATAAACCAGCCACGAGAGCTAAGGCGATCCAGTAGGTAGCAGGACCTAGGAGCCAGGGGTGTGAACCCGATAGTCAGTGCTGAGGCGTCCTAGCAAGCGGTAGTACCTATCGACCTTGTGAAGGTGTTATCATAGACCCGGAGGTCGTAAGAGGCCAAAAGACCTTGAAGAAAATAAAGGGGGGCTTGAAATAAGGCATAGTGAGTCCATGGACACCGGGCTGTTGGGCAAAAACCAACGGCAATGGATTCCCGCACGGCTCGAGCCGTAACTGCTTGTAGCCGTTAGGCCGAAAGAGCCGTTAGGCAATGTATCCGTTGGGTCGCCGGTGATGTCGGCGAAACTGAGGGGACGTTTGGGGCGCCGCGGCCCACCGCACTGAGATGGCCCAGTTATAAAAGGCCGAGCGAAGGGTCGAGGACCCCACTCGCTTCCATTCCCCGCAGCAGCTAGGGTTTCCAATCCACCGCCAGAAGCTTTAGCGCATAGAATCGCTGGCGTTGCCGTGCTTAGTTCCGCCGCGCCCAGCGCCGCCGTATGCGCCAAAAATCTCTGGTGGTATTTAGAGCTAAATCCACCGGTTTTGAGGAAGAGAAAATGGCCCCAGAGCTTGCGCCGGCCCCGGAGAAGGTGTGGGAGCACTCGACGGTGACGGAGGCGCAGCTCAAGGAGCTGGTGGAGCGCGGGCTACTGAAGCCCAGGGAGCAGGTGGGGTGGAGGCCCGCCGCCGGCAAAGCGTTCCCCTCCGAGGGAACTGGGGAGACCGTCGCCTTCGTCTCGTATGTCGAGCGCGGCTTCGGAAATCCGGCGGGCGACTTCTTCCGCGGGCTTCTCCACTTCTACCGCATCGACCTGGTGCATCTCGTCCCCAACGCCATCACCACGGTATCCTCGTTCATCCACCTGTGCGAGGCGTACCTGGGGATACCGCCACATTTCGACTTGTGGTGGTATTTCTTCGAGGTGAAGAAGACGGGGAAGAACGGTGTCGTCGGCGCCGTCGGCTTCATGCTACGCCGCCACATGAAGACGGTGTACATCGACATGGAGTTACCGGACAACACCCAAGGCTGGAGGCGGGGCTTGTTCGACATCGACAACCCCAAACTAGCGCTGCCAACCAGGTCGGGGCACACGCTAGTCCCGGTGCCAGAGTGGTCCAACCAGCTAACGTCGTGGGAGATGGACGCCGTCAAGCCGCTGCTGGAGGACCTCAAGCAACGGAAGGAAGAAGGGCTGACCAGCGGAGCGGTGGCCATTAGTTTCAGCCAGAGGCTGCTGCAGCCGATCCAAGATCAGGTGCACCCGGCCTACGAGTACTGGGGGCAGACCGACCCGACCCGCGTACAGCAGCGGAAGGTCTCCAAGCAGGAGATGGTGGTGCGAGTGAGGGGGCTCTTCAACAGGGTGATCCGGAACCGGACATGCCCCAAGGCATTCTCCCTCACACGGTCCGCGAACGTGGTATGTCGCTGATCGACCTTGATTTCTCTGTTGTTGTTGCATTCCCCTTGTTCTGAAATGAAGGTCGACTGATTCGCAGGGTCGTGAAGGTTTGTTCTGGTGTCCGGCTCCCCTCGCGGACGAGGGAGAGCGCAGTTTCAAGGTCCGGGCGGCGGAGGACGTGAGGGCTCCACCGCCGGAATTGTTGGAGAACTACCTCTCCGACTCATCGGTGGGGGGTAGCGATGATGAGGATCCGCCCGTGGTGAGCCCCGCGCCGACGACTCGGCGTACGCGGCAGGCCACCACTAAGTTCCCGGCGCACAAGGGCGTCAAGATCATCTCCGCCACCATCGAGGCGGAGAAGAAGAAGAGGAAGAGGAAAGACGTCACTGCATCATCGGAGACGGCAACGACTGTCACCGAGGTCGTCTTCAAGGAGTGTGATGATACGGGGTCACGCGACGTCACCGGAGGATCGGGCGGCGCAGCGGCCGTAGGAGAAAGCAGTGCCCCACCGGTGGTTATCGGTGAGCAGCAGCAGAAGCCGAGCGCGGAGGGCGTGAGCGACCAAGGGTCGCAAAAGAAGCCAAGGCGGGCACCGCCCCGGCCGATGTCGATGAAGCTGAAGACCGGCAGCGGGTATGTTGTTGAGCTTGATTTATGTTGTTCTTCATCTTTGCGGCTGTGTTGAGTAGGTTGGTGCTGACGAACATGTGCACCTTGGGCAGGGGGACTCCTGCCGTTTCTGGTAGCAGCAAGAACGCCTCAGGCCAAGAGGCCTTTGGTTGGAAGGTCGAGAAGTTGCCGGCCGAGCAATCACCCGTGACCTCAGGTGGGGATTTTAGCAGTAAGCCCCCTGAGGTCGTGGAGACAACGCCGTCGGCGGTAGCCAATGTCGCTGCAGAGGGCGCTCGGCAGGAGGAGGACCCATGCCAGCAAGACCCACCTGAATCAAGTCTGCCAGGGACGCGGGGGGCGGTAGCCGGAGATGGAAGCGGGGAAGCCGAACAACAACCCTGCCTCTATGAAGGTACTCCATGGGAGGACGACGTCTGGGCCGATGCCAAGGATCTTGATGACTTCAAGGCGGCGCAGGCGACCATCGGCAGGACGCTCGTGGTAAGTTTGCATTACCTTTGGGGCTGCATCTTGGGTTCGCCCAAATGCAATGTTTTAATGATCTCGATGTGTTGTTGCAGACTCTTGCTGAGCGCACGCAAAAAAGGGCGACCCTGCTAAAGGAGGGCGCCAACCTTCACGCGGAGCTGGCAACGACCCAGGAGGCTGTACTTCAGGCCAAGGTGGAGGCCGTGAAGGAAATAAGGAGCCTCAAGGACGAGGCGATCTTAAAGGACTAGGCCGTCGAGGCCTTGAAGTGGGAGCTTGAAGCTGCAAAGCTGAAGGTGAAGGAAGCGGAGGACGATCTGAAGAACGCCACCGCAGGTACGTCGAGAGACGCCTTTTTGGTCTTTTATGTTTAACCGTCGTGGTGACACGTTCTTGACCTTGTCACTTGTAGAGGCCAAGAAGAGGGAGACTGCCTTGAAGAAGGATCTCAAGGAGTCGAAGGAGCAGGTGAAGATCCTCAAGGAGAAGCACCAGGAGGTCGTCGCGAGTGAGTCTTACTTCACCCGTAAAGCTGCTTATGAATTTGGGGCGCGCAGGGATCTAGAGATCGACCTTGGCCGGGTGATGCAAACCCTTATTGATCATCAAGAGATGACTGCAGATCTTGAGAAGGAATTGGACGACCTCAAGGAGGCCACCGAGTATCTTGTGGATGTCTACGCCCCGAAGGTCGAGGGTGGACCACAAGAGCTCGTTGCGCGGTTGGAGGACGCGGAGGGTCGCATAAAGACCTTGCTGATGGACGGTGGCAAGCTCGCCGCTGCTACCGCACTGGCCACGGTGAAGCACCATGAGCCGTCATTCGACCTCGAGAAGGTCAAGGAGGAGCTGGACTTGGTGCAGCTGGTGGCCAGCGTAGAGATTCATGCCGCTGCGGACGATATCATGAAGAAAATAGACCTGTAGACGTAGCTTAGAACTGGCAGACAGTTAGTAACAATGTGTCGTGGACCCTTTTGATGTAATATGAACATTGCATGAATGAAAGAGGCATGTTATGTGATCCCTTATTTGACTTTGTATACTCCTTGTAAGAACGCAAAGGTAACGAAGTTACGAGACTCCTTTTCCTCCGCTAACCCAACTCAATGGAGGAACAGCCTGCTGACCACACGGCACGACGCTAGAGGCTTAAGTGCGGCCAGCGCGTGGAGGGGGTCAGGGACCCAAGGTCAAGCAACCCCACAACCTAGGAATACTTATAAAATGCATAAGAAGCTGTGGTAAGGGAACACTTGTGAAGAGAAAGGTAGAAACCCCAGGTCGGGCGACCCTTAGGTTGGCAGAGCCAAGCCCCCGAGCGTGAAGGGCCGAGCTTAGAGCCAAGCCCCCGAGCGTGAGGGGTCCGGTTTTAAACCAAGCCACCGAGCATGTCGAAGGGGAGGGGTACACAGAAAACAAGCAGGTTGAAAGAGAAATCTTTATTTTTATATAGAATTACAAAGGATAGAGTACATAGCTTTATTGTGATACAAAGCTCCTAAGGATAGAAGCGACGCAAGTGCTCGATGTTCCAGGGGTTAGGCACACCCTGGCCATCAGCCCATTGGAGGCGATAGGTCGCCGGTCCAATGACCTCCTTAACTATGAAGGGGCCTTCCCAAGGTGCAGAGAGTTTGTGCATATCCTTGGTGTTCTAGATCCGCCGCAAGACTAGGTCGCCAACGTTGAAGGAATGTTCACGCACATTGCGATCGTGATAGCGACGTAGCTACTGCTCGTGGTGAGTGTGGCGCATGAGCACAGCCACACGGTGTTCCTCGACGCTGTCGAGGTCGAGGCGGCGTGTTTGCTCAACTTCTCCTTCATCGAAGTGCTGGATGCGAGGGGCACCAAAGGCCACATCGGTGGGGAGGATAGCCTCTAATCCGTAGACCAGGAAGAAGGGTGAGTACCCTGTAGCCGAGCTGACCTGGGTCCTGAGACCCCAGAGGACGTGAGGGAGCTCTGAGAGCTACCTGGTGGCGTAAGGCGCTGAGTCGTCAAAGATACGGTCTTTTATGGCCTGGAGAACCATGCCATTGGCCCACTCGACCTGGCCGTTGCACCGCAGGTGTGCTACCGAGGAGTAGTATATGTCGATCAGGCTGTCTTGACAGAAGTCCCAGAACTCGGCTCCTGTGAAGGTCGTGCCAAGGTCGGTGACGATCCTATTTGGCACCCCGAAGCGATGCGTAATCTCCTTGATAAATTTGGACGCCTCTTTCGACATGATGCTAGATACGGGACGGACCTCGATCCACTTGGTGAACTTATCCACCGCCACGAGTATGTGCTTGTAGCCGCCTGGTCCGCTCTTGAAAGGTCCCACAGAGTCGAGACCCCAAACTGCAAAGGACCACGACGGGGGGATGGTCCTGAGGGCCTGAGCCGGGAGGTGCTGCTGCTAAGCGAAGAACTGGCACCCCTTGCAACGATGTACAAGTTCTTGGGCATCGGCCAAGGCCGTGGGCTAGTAGAAGCCAGACCTGAAGGCCTTGCCTACCAGGTTGGAAGAGGCGGCGTGGTTGCCGCACTCACCGCCGTGGATCTCGTCCAAGAGCCTGAGGCCCTCGGATCTCAGGATGCACCTCATCAGTACTCCAGTGGAGGCAGACCTCCGATAGAGTTCCTGGCCAACGATGACGTAGTTGGTGCTACACCTCGTGATCTTTTCTCGCTCTGCCTTGTCCTCAGGTACTCGATGCTCGAGGAGGAAGGCAATGATATCAAGGCGCCAGTCATCTTCTGCGTCGATCATTAGGATCTCGCGACCTTTAGGCGAGGTAAGCTCGTCATCAGGCGACTCTGGGTCGGGGATGAGCTTGATGGATGGCTTGCGTAGGTCCTGGACGAACACGCCGGCCGGAACCAGTGCGCGTTTGGAGCCAAGTTTGGAGAGGACGTCCGCAGCGACATTGCTGTTGCGGCAGACGTGGTGGAACTCGAGCCCTTCGAAGTGACGCTCGAGCTTGCGCACCTCGGCACAGTATGCATCCATCGTATCCTTCCTAGCTTCAGAATCCTTGCTGACTTGGTCGATGATGACCTTGGAATCGCTGTAGGCCAGGAGGCGCTTGATCCCGAGGGAGACAGCGATGCGGAGCCCGTGGATGAGGGCCTCGTATTCGGCGCCATTGTTGGACGCATTCTAGTGGATCTGTAGGACGTACTTGAGGTAGTCGCCCTTAGGGGAGATGAACAAGACACCTGCGCCTGCCCCTTCGAGGTGTGCTTAGCTCGACGAGGGAGCTCAAGTACTCGACCTGCTCCGGAGACTGGGTAGGTCGCTTAGCTCGATGAGGAAGCTCGTTGTCGATCTTCTTCTGCAGGCGGCACCCACAGAGGGTGTGCTTTGCGCCCTTGTGGTAAGTGCAGGGCACGTCGAGGGGGTCACACCGAGCGCGAGGCACAGGCCTTGGGTCGCGCGAAGGTCACCGCCCAGATTGGATCTGAGGAGGCGTGGAGAGTTGGCTCAGGCGAAGGCCGGGCATAGACTTCAGGCCGAAGGGAAATGTGTCATGGCGTAGCGCTGTCTGCGCCGAGCGTTGAGCTCGTTCGCAGATTTCCAAGGTTTCCCTCATGGAGCCGATGACGTCTTCCATCCCCTGGGCAAGGTCACAGGGTTTGGGTGGGTGGGTCTCCGATACTAGATCAGGAACAGGGACGGCGGAGGACGCCGTGACGACCTTGTCGGAGGTCGTTGGGAGAGTCGAAGCTGCCAGAGTAGGTGAGGTCGCCGTGAAAGATCCAAAGCAGATCTCCACGGGGTCGGCGAGGAAGGCCGCCATGCTCGCCGGGAAGACGACGCCAGTTTGGGCCACCATGCTGCACAGCGAGCTCCCGATCACCCCTACCTGGCGCACCAACTGTCAGGGGGTGAGACCTGGACAGATCTGCTAGGGGGTTGCCCTAGTGGTTTGCAGGTTAATGGAGGATCGGGACCTAAGAGCGTAGGTGGTTATGCACGTGGTGCACACGGAGCTAGGCGAGTATGGCGGCGAAGAACAGGGGGACAAGGGTTTATACTGGTTCAGGCCTCCGGAGAGTAAAACCCTACGTCCAGTTGTGGTGGATTATGCGAGGATGAAGATGAGTTGTCCTGCGCATGGAGCCCTAGGCCGCCTTATATGGGGGGATGGGCTAGGCTTTGCATGCGCAGGTCGGTTGACCCGTGTTGGGGTCGGTTACAACTGTGGGAGGCTTATCTCCCGGATTACAAGGAGTATCCCGTGATACTCGGAGCTACAGGCGGCGGCACGCCAGGTCACCGTGTCTTGTCTTGCACGCCAAGGCTTCGCGGGTCTTCCGGGAGCTTGACTAGGTCGCTGGGCCCACTTGTAAGGTCGGCGAGTCTTCTGGAAGGTCGGGTCCACTTGACAGGGGCCTCTGGAACCCTGGCCGGTGGGGACCCATGGGTACCCATGTCTCTCACCAACCTTAATATCTTCTCGTTGGTTGACTCCACATGATCACGCATGGCCGCTACTTCTTTTTTACTCTTAATTTCCTCAAGAACCGCTGATCAGTCATCTTCTTCATTATTTCTCTTCATGTAGTACATGTAGTCCCGGTGTTGATAACGACACTCATCTCTAATGTGTATCAGGAAGGGAAGGTCTATACCACCCTTGTCCACTGTACAAGAGATGTATCTTAATTCTTCATCAGGTTCGTCGCGGCATTTGATTAGTATATTCCAAAGCTCACATGTCAAATCGCTTTCTCTACATGTGCACATAAATATTAATACGCCAACATGAAAAAATTCAGTTGTAGTACTAATAATGGTATATGCACATATGTATATAAACACTAGTAGTAGATAGTATGTGAAAAACAAATATGCTGTGGTCAAATAGCACACTGCCTATTCAGACTAATTTTTACAACAACAACAATTAGGTTCTGTTACAAATTTTAAGATTGAGATAGTCCTGCATGTGCACATAATTATGAACTCGTATTTCTGATTAAGGGAAGGAAGAAACAATTGACGGATGTTGAAAATAACTAAAGTAATTGATGCGCATATATATGTGTACTAGTGAAATCAATTGTTCATGGAAAAAACAAATGCAATTAATGGGGCGGAGCTACATTTTGAGTTTGTGGTTGCGATCGCACCCACAAAATTTCGGTAATCTCTTATAAAACCTAAAATTTGTCCATGTTAATTTTACTCTATACCACCAATTCTACGATGGTGTCGCACCCCCTTTCACTTCCCTCTAGCTCCGCCCGGCCCTACCCCCATGGATTCAATGGAAGCTCCTCCTGGAAAATTCATCCATTGATGAATAAAAGGAAGAAGGAAAAGAGAGATGGGATAAGTGAGGAGGAAGAAGAAGATAAGCTCCCCCTGAACTTTGATACTAGATCCGCCCCTGATTCATTGATCGAGAAACTTAGATGGGCTAAGAGGTATATCAAATTGATGGCATGGAGGGAACAACGTATCTATTGCACACATGTTTTCTCCAGTAAGAGGCGGCCGATACGCACCTGATATTGTTTTCGGCGTACACATCAGCTTCCTCGACTACGACCCCATTCAGTGTTACTACTTCGGTGGGTCGTAGCTTGCCGGACATGGTGAACTCAACAGGGAAGAATACAACCGTCCTCCACCTCCGGCCGCCTCCTCTCGTTCCATCCTTTGGTCGTCGATCGCCTTCCCGATCGAAGACCTGATTTCGTAACTATGGTCGTCGGATAGCCGTCGCGCGTGGTTTAGGGGGACAGCTGCCACGAGTGGTTTTCGGGGACGTGGGATGAGGTCGATATATCTGAGGGTTAATCTGGCGGGATGTGAAATGTTTTTGGACGAAAACATGCTGAGTTTTCCCTCCTGCTGCATCCAGTGTGGGTCCCACATGTCGGGCCAAAAGGAGAACACGTGAGGAACACAACCAAGCTAGTGTAGGTTCATTGTAAAGGTGCATGTCTTTCTCGGTGGTAAGCGATAAAGTTAATTTCGGTCAAAGTTGTTGAACTCAACAACCAACCTTTTATTTAAGTCATTAATACATTTCACAAAGTTTGAATAATCCAAATTTTTTATTTAAAATTCTTTTGTTTCTGATCAAGTCACACGTACATTGATGATGGAGTTGTGTTGCACCAGTTGCTTCTATGGTACAAGGCCGAGATGATGACTTTTTTGTTTCATACTTACTCAATTTTGTTTGGCATCTCAAGAGACAATTTACTGTCGTGACAATTGTTTTGAAAATAATTTACATTATGTTGTGAACCAGAACTAAATCATGCAATGAGGTGTAATTGTGGTCACTTTTTTGGGTGCTTTTCATACAGTGATACACTTTACACCATTCTATCGTATGTAGCTAGTGATTCTTTACACGATAGAAGAATTCAAGGCATTCGTAACGAAGCCTACATTCATCACTACAGAAATACATGGCACACCCCTTCCGGTACGGATCTTTTCCGCATGATCTTCGGCCTATGCAATGTTGAATGTTGCCTCGCACCACCACCGGTGGCAGCGTCGGCCGGCGGAGGCCCAGGCAGAGGGCGATACCCCTCATTTGCCAAGCCAGGTGAACCCCACGATGCCGGTAAAACAGAGATTGCAAGTTGTCGATCAATTGCGGACGCCACTGCCATAAAGGCTCGCCCTCAACCTGTCTCATGTACGCAATTGCAGTGGCGTCGTCATCGGCCCTGCTGTTGCCCTGTAGAGGAAGACAGCCGCGACATAGGCTGCCCCTCTGTTCCCGGCCTCGGTAGCACGGAGTAGCACGTCGAGGGGAGGCCGCCGTCTGCGGTTCCTGCCGAAGATGTCGTCCATCCCGGTGAGGAAGCAGGCCTCCAGGTTGCCGGCTGCTGCCAGGCTATGAACGAAGACGTCGTAGCCCTCGGGGTTGTCGTTCTGCATCTGCATGACTCGAACCCGATTTAGTGCCAGGCACCTACCGACTTCTCTGTCGCGGCAGGGGTCGAGCATGCTCTTGCAGGTGGACCATAGGCTCCTGAGGTCCTCCATTGGCCGATTCGACGTCGCACCAACTCAGCCAGCGATGATTGCCTGCAACTCAGTCGGGAGTTCCGCGAGCGATCACAGGTGCTCCCTCAATGCCATGAGTGCCGGCGTTGAAGGGAAGTCGCGCGACGCAGAGCGTGAGAGTTGGGCGGAGAGGGCACGGCGGAGGAGCGTTAGAGTTTCCAATACCCGGCGGCGGCTTTCAAGGTTCCAATAACTAGCGGCCGCCTCTCCAGTTTCCATTAACAGGCACCTTTCCAAGACGTGGGAGTCTCCTCCAAGACCTGGGTTCGAATCCCATCTCCGAGCATTTTATTTTTTTATTTCCCTAGAGTCTGCGTGGTGTAGCGCGGCGCGGCGCGGCTGGCTGCTGCATGGCCGCGGCCGGCCATGGCTGGGGTGCGGCCAGCTGCCGCTGGGGGGCATGGCTGGGCGCGGCTAGGCGTGGCTGGGTGTCATTTTATGTAGTGTGGTCTCATAGAACCTATATCTGAAATCTTTTTAAAACTGTATTGCGAAACAATTACTAATACAGTATTAAACATGTCAGTCATCAGGCAGACCATGAAAGATACAACCTCCCACAAAGTACTAGTTTAACACATACTGTAAAGTAGTAAAAGGTAGTTGCCATTGTGACCATAAGAAAGCACACGCAGCATCCAATAAAACCGATTCCACTACATATGGATAACACCAAGAGACAAGCATCTAGATATGCATAATAATATGCCACTGCCCTTGCAATGCGACAGTCATCGTCTTAGACAAGCAGCTCAATCATCAATATCTTCTATGCGGTACTGACCAACCTGCACCCTTCGTTTGACAACTCTGCGAAACTGTTCCGCCGTCCGTCGTATCTGACATTTTACAAAGGGTGCATTAGCAATTGGAGAAGAAGAATTATTTAGCACATTAATTGAAAGGGAAATAATAGAATGATGATTAATTACTTGGGTTTGAGAGATATGTTTTCAGATAATAAACCAGAGAACAAGTCGCCACCAAGTTATTATGCAACTATATATATATTTGTTTTTCCACAAATAGAAATTAATTTTCATTAGCCAATAAATACTAAAAAATATCTACACTTTGACAAACTGAGTTAATTAGTAACATCACCTGCACACCAGACAGAACTGGATCATTGGAAACCTCGTCATCTCTCTCAGCACTCATAGCAAAGTGACAGGTTATCTTGTGGTACACAATTTCATACTTCTTTGAGTTCTTTCCTCCTTGCTTCAATTAAAAAAAACAGGATTACAATGATGCATGATGAAAAACTTCCATTGCACATTTACATTGGGTATACTACTACCAGTACTTACCCCAATTGAACTAGCACAAAAAAACCAGCAATATCTAAGTAGGCTAATCAATGCACTCACCAAAGCAATTACAGGGCAAGCAGGCACGTCTGGGAAGTCGTACTGAACTTCAGGAGACTCCAAGGTAATAGGATCACAAGTGTACATGTGGTGGGTTCGTCGGAGCTACGAGGAGATAACAAGTTTTAACATCTTAAAGGTATTATGTAATGTTGCACTCATAATAGTGTGACTGGCATTAATTAAATGAAGATATCACAACCTACCACAGCCTCAGTTCAGTCTAGCACCAACAGACCAAATCCAATATAAAAAAATAGGAAAAAACATAATTTTTCCTCCCTTGACCGGTCACCTACTTATTGATCCGTGATGGGACGGCGGTGGTGGCGCTTGCACCAACCGTTGCATCACCTTGGTTCCTAGGGGTGGTGGCGCTTGCTCCCACTTCATGTCCTTTCTTCCTGGCCGCCGCCCCGGTGATTGCTCCAAATCCCGTGGTTGATTTTGTTTCGCGGCTCCTTGTCGTCGGTGCAGAGGTCGCTGAACTTCGCATGAAGCGACCTCGTTCGTCGTGCAGCTGCCTCCGGGAAATGCAGTTGTTGCGTTTCACCATCGTCATAGTGCAGGTGGACGAGAAGGATGCGGCAGGTGATGGGAAGGGAGGAAACCCTAGTGGTTTGATGGCTGGTTTTGGGGGAGGAGGCAAAAAGGAAAGAGGATGGCAGTTCGTCTTTTTCAGGAAAGCTAGATACACCGGTTGTTTCCATCCTAAAGGGGACACACTGCTTTTTGTCGCGTACGGCTTACTAGTGGGCCCCACTGTTCGGCGCCCGGACCTGGTCAAATGTTCTTGTTCTGTATTTTACCTTGATTCTTACATAACAATGTAAACTTGTATATATTTCTCAATTGTTCTCCAAATCTGGTGGTTCTTTTTTCGAACTTTTTATGAAGGGTTTAGCTATCTGATGGAAACCATTGATTTGTATTTCTCGAGATCTTTTGTGTACTGCCATTTATAAAACATCTTAGCATGCATTGCACTAATTTGTTAACATACTAGCACATTATAAAGTAGCAGAGTACTTGACTACATCGAAGCATAATTACATATATTCATACATACACATTGACTTGATTTTAAGCTACTTCATTACAACACAAGTTTACATAAATGGGTAACCATGTTTGACCACAAGTTGATTCGCAATCTCAAATGACAGAAATGCATCCTGGGTTGCGTAATTAACTTGCCAGGTTTCCAAATACCTAAGACCCCAAAGGGTGTGATCAAATGTATAATCCTTTTTGATAGGTAGGTTAAGAACCCGAGCACCCAACTTCTCCAGTGCTGACCTCTTTCCATTTATGCCAAGAATTCTATACTCATTAACTTGAGGTACTATCTTTTGAAGGTCTTTCGGATTAGTAATCGTGATGCCGCAGTCCTTCTCTAAGCGTGCAACATCGTTGGTTATATGAGCTCCAACAAAGACGTGGTCTTCCTTTGTGAGGAACTCGATTAGGATGTCAGGGAGCTTGTAACCAGCATGCAGCACCTGGAACAGAAGGCAACGTGGCCCAACGCACAATTGCAACAGTGCGGTCTTGTACCCGCCGCCCTTGGGAAGTTCAATCCACTCCGTGTCCAACCCGACGATCAACCGTTTAGCAGGGGAGGTACCTCGGATTTCTTGGATGAACTGCTCCACCACAACCGCGTCGCAAGTGATCGTCGTATGGATGGTGGGATACCGCCCCTTGAAGAAGAGCACCTCATGTTCTGAAGTTTTCGGTACCACCAGATCCGGCGTTGAAACAGAAAATCTTGCCTTGCCGGCGGGGCGCCATGGATCCCAGTCGCGGTGGCTTCCTCGAACCGCCACTGAATCAGCATTGCAATCCTAGACGTTGCTGCCTTCTCCAGTATTGGATGCACCTTCATCGGCATCCAACTCCATGCTGGGACAGCGCTTGCCACGCTACAGTACGGAATCAAGAAATAGAGTTAGGAATCTTAATCTAATCCGATCCATGACTGTATGTATATGGACATGCTGGCTGGGATTGGCTCACCTGGTAACTGATGCATCCTGCTGACGCGGTGGCGCTTGCGCCCAGTACATCTCCTTGGTTCTTGACGTAGGGAGCAGCGGGGCTTGCTGCGAGTGCGGCGTCCCACTGGTTCTCGAATGCTGCGGCACTGCATCCGACTGCATCACCTTGGGTCGATTCGGCGGGGATTCTTGCTTCAGAGCAAGGTGGCACGCCCATGGCAGCACTCCGGTGATGGGAATTGAAGACCCTGCCGCCGGCAATGGGAGAAGGCAAGAAAACCCCAGTTGTGATGGGATGGATTGGGGGAAGAGGCAGAAATGCAATATTCTATGCTGTCGGTTCCGCTTCGTCTGTAAGCTAAAAGGAAGTGGGGACACAGTTTCCATGAAGTAGTCGCTGACACGTCGGACCCGCAACCAGTCTACGCGTCGCGCTCGTGCTGCTGGTCCAACGCGTGGGACGACGACGGGATTACGCAAATTGCTACTATTTTTTTTTTGACAATAAAATTGCTATTGATTTCAAAAATCAAAAGAACTTTTGTTTTGAATTAGATATTTTTTTGCACTCATGATTTCTTGATTAGTTTTAGAACTAATCGACATGTACAACTATTATTTTGGTAAGTTCCCCATGCGAGTAATTTGATTGAAAGACAAAAACTTGAAATTTGAAAATTTGATACTACATTTTTACGGTCATAATATTGTCAAACGAAAAAGTCGTGAATACCAAACTTGTAGAACTCGTCAAGACCTACAATCTTTATTTAAGCCAGTAATACATTTGACAGAGTTTGAATAGGACAAATTTCAAAATTCAAAAAACGATTTCTAGAATCGATATTTTTGAAAACCAGATGATGTCAAATGGAAAAGTGGTGAATACCAAAGTTTAATAACTCATCGAGATCTATGAACTTTGTTTAAGTCATTTTTTAATTTGAGAAAGTGGTAGTACACATTGTTCATTAACTCTAGATTCACTCACATAGTTTAAGAAACTATGTTAGAGACTTGTCAATTTTGTACTATATGTAGTTACCACTTTTGAAAATGACAAAACGACCTAAATAAAGATTGTAAATCTTGTTGAGATATGAAACTTTGGTTTTCACAAGTTTTCTATTTGACATCATCTGGTCTTTAAAAATATCGATTCTAGATATGAATCTTTAAATTTCGAAATTTGGATTGTTCAAACAATGTCACATGGAGAGCAATGCACTCCACGAGATAGATTATTGTTTTCTAAGAATGTAGGAAAAAAACACCTGATTTGGACATCATACGTGAAATATAAACATGTTTTAAGTTTTGATTATGAATCAAAGAAACAAGGTTAGGAGGTCCATCATGAACTCAAGAACATATCTGAATCTCTGCGCCGACACGTGGGACCCAAGGAGACGATGTGTCATGCACGCAATTATGGTATAATAAAAAAACATGGAGGCAATAAACCAAATTGGATTTAGTAGTCTAATGGTAGTTGTTTTCATCCCCTAGCTTTGATTTCTAGGATCAAATCCCAACAGTAACTTTTTTTGCCTATATTCTCATACACAGTCGTTGAAACGTATTAATTTCCCCATGCAAGTTAGATTGAAAGATAAAAATTTGAAAAACCTTCACAAATTGCTACTGTTTTCAAAAACCTTAAAAAATTGATAGAACTTTTGTTTTGATTTAGATATTTTTTTGCACTCATGATATCTTGATTAGTTTTAGAACTAATTGAAAAGTACATACAACTAATATTTAGGTAAGTTCCCCATGTGAGTAATTTGATTGAAAGACAAAAACTTGAAATTTGAAAAGGTGATACTACATTTTTACGGTCATAATGTTGTCAAACGAAAAAGTCGTGAATACCAAACTTGTACAACTCTTCAAGACCTACAATCTTTATTTAAGCCAGTAATCCATTTGACAGAGTTTGAATAGGACAAATTTCAAAATTCAGAAAATGACTTCTAGAATCGATATTTTGGAAAACAAGATGATGTCAAATGGAAAAGTGGTGAATACCACAGTTTAATAACTCATCGAGATCTATGAACTTTGTTTAAGTCATTTTTTCATTTGAGAAAGTGGTAGTACACATTGTTCATTAACTCTAGATTCACTCACATAGTTTAAGAAACTATGTTAGAGACTTGTCAATTTTGTACTACATGTAGTTACCACTTTTGAAAATGACAAAACGACCTAAATAAAGATTGGAAATCTTGTTGAGATATGAAACTTTAGTTTTCACAAGTTTTCTATTTGACATCATCTGGTCTTTAAAAATATCGATTCTAGATATGAATCTTTGAATTTCAAAATTTGGATTGTTCAAACAATGTCACATGGAGAGCAATGCACTCCACGAGATAGATTATTGTTTTCTTAGAATGTAGGAAAAAACACCTGATTTGGACATCATACGTGAAATATAAACATGTTTTAAGTTTTGATTATGAATCAAAGAAACAAGGTTAGGAGGTCCATCATGAACTCAAGAACACATCTGAATCTTTGGCCGACACGTGGGACCCAAGGAGACGATGTGGCATGCGCGCAATTATGGTATAATAAAAAAACATGGAGGCAATAAACCAAATAGGATTTAGTGGTCTAATGGTAGTTGTTTTCATCCCCTAGCTTTGATTTCTAGGTTCGAATCCCAACAGTAACTTTTTTGCGTATATTCTCCTACACAGTCGTTGAAACGTATTAATTTCCCCATGCAAGTTAGATTGAAAGAAAAAAATTTGAAAAACCTTCACAAATTGCTACTGTTTTCAAAAACCTTAAAAAATTGATAGAACTTTTGTTTTGATTTAGATATTTTTTTGCACTCATGATATCTTGATTAGTTTAAGAACTAATTGAGAAGTACATACAGCTAATATTTAGGTAAATTCCCCATGCGAGTAATTTGATTGAAAGACAAAAACTTGAAATTTGAAAATGTGATACTACATTTTTAGGGTCATAATGTTGTCAAACGAAAAAGTCGTGAATACCAAACTTGTAGAACTCGTCAAGACCTACAATCTTTATTTAAGCGAGTAATCCATTTGACAGAGTTTGAATAGGACAAATTTCGAAATTCAAAAAATGATTTCTAGAATCGATATTTTTGAAAACTAGATGACGTCAAATGGAAAAGTGGGGAATACCAAAGTTTAATAACTCATCGAGATCTATGAACTTTGTTTAAGTCATTTTTTCATTTGAGAAAGTGGTAGTACACATTGTTCATTAACTCTAGATTCACTCACATAGTTTAAGAAACTATGTTAGAGACTTGTCAATTTTGTACTACATGTAGTTACCACTTTTGAAAATGACAAAACGACCTAAATAAAGATTGTAAATCTTGTAGAGATATGAAACTTTGGTTTTCATAAGTTTTCTATTTGACATCATCTGGTGTTTAAAAATATCGATTCTAGATATCAATCTTTGAATTTCGAAATTTGGATTGTTCAAACAATGTCACATGGAGAGCAATGCACTCCATGAGATAGATTATTGTTTTCTAAGAATGTAGGGGGAAAAACCACCTGATTAGGACATCATACGTGAAATATAAACTTGTTTTATGTTTTGATTATGAATCAAAATACAAAAATAATTTCATCACATGCCGACAGGTAGGAGCCGCAAGTCAAATGCAATGATGAAAAAGCGCACCCGAGGTAGTTGTCTCCAGATCAGCGGCATGCTCGTGGGTCGCATCCCTTTGGTGTTGTGTGGGCCCTTCGTGGTGGGCTCCATTTGTCAGCCGCTTGGGGTGGAAACAACTGATGTTTCTGTGTGGGACTTTTATAGAACCACACCCTGTGTGAGCCTAGACGCCGCCGCCCTGCCCCGACGGTTCGCTTGCTTGTCTCGCCCCATTCGCCTCGCTACAGTAGAAACTACCCACCGCCGCCCAACTCCGATCACATTCCAAACCACCCCACCGCCGGACCCGCACGCCAAGATGGAGCCGGAGTCGTCAGCGTCGTCGAGGGTTTCGCGTCGCTGTTCCTCGTCCAAGGCCGCATTAGCGGCATCTTCGAGGAGTCGGGAGACGGGGGCAGCGGCGGCGGAGGCAGTGGCGGCATTGGCCGCATTGCCGGGGTGGTTACCCTTGCCAGATGTTCGTCGGGCATCCGAGGAAGCGGACGCTGATTCCGCTAGGATGCCTCGGAAGCGGAAGGCTGACGAGGAGGGTTTTCAGCACCCTGACGCCAAGAAGTCCAAGCCGGTGGAGGAGTCCAGCGAGGAGGAGGAGTACCCCCGCAAATGGCCGGATTTCGATTGGGAGCGTCCGGTAAGTTTTCTTACACGTACCAAATTTAATTTCCCCCTTTAGTATTCGAGAACTCTGTCTTTAATTCCTCTGGTTGCTTAGTACATTGATTTGATTATTTTTGTGTGATTGCGAAATTGTTTCTGAGTTGTAATCAATTCTAGGACTTGCAATTTAGGATTTCTTGGCTAGTATTACATTTCTGGCATTCATGGCTGCCGACTATGGAAATGTGAAGAGAACTTTGTCGAAAATAGTTCTGAACAAAAATTGCTAAAACTGATAGGAACCATCTGAGGAATTCAGTGATTGGTACGTTGTCAGATTGCCAAATTTGGCCAGCAACTCAAACTAGGGTACATATGCAACATTTTTGGTAGAGATCATACAGTTAAGAATCAGTCAGTTTGTTTGTGAGTGGTTTCACCTTAGCTAAATTTACTTTTGCAATGTTTTGCTCAGTTTGATGCAAATTTTAGTTAGTAGCATTCTTGGTACAATTAGGATATGAATTTTACGTTGGTTGTTGACGGCTGTTAAGTGCTACTTTTACACCGTCAATACCTGCATAAAATAAATGGAAAGTGATCATCAACACTAGAATAGGGGTTTATACTATCAATTTCCATAAGTTTTGGTGTTTCTGGCTTTTGTTGTAGGATGCACCGAAATACGTGTTAAATGACACAGTTGAGAGCAAGTGCACCAATGCATAGATATGGCATCATCATAAACAATCACAAATGCCAAATTGGTCTGCACCACTGCGATGGGCTCATCAAGACGATCGAAATGGATATATCATTTGCCTAGTTTGGAGTTCGGATGAAAGAGATATACACAAGATAACATGTGGGCCCGGTGGGACCCACACCAAGCCACATGGCGATGTGCTGCCCCACAGGAGTCCACATGTCCACGACACATCATCGATCCAAAGGAACACACTCTCAACCAATCAGGAGCCAGTACGCGGATCTAAGGGCCCACAACCACGAGATAAATGGCTAGAAATACCACATACACCCCCATACCCACCTTGGGACCCACCTGGAAGTCACCTGGATGAAAGGCGGTGCGAGGGGAGCTACCTGGGGGTCGGCCGACCCCCCAGGTCGCCCGACCCCATTTTGCGGCCCCTCGTGTCGCCCTTCCATGTGTCGGCTTGTCGTGAAGAAGCAAAGGCGGTCCTAGGTGTGTGCCCGAATATTCCCTCAGGATCCTGACGGAAAGCTCCTTCTCTTGCAAGCTACTTTGCCTCCACTCCTCTTTGCCACATGTCACTACCCTATTGGTGGCTCCCATGGCCGCCAAGGGGCTCCTCCTACCCCCCCCCTTGGCCAATAAATAGAAGTGGAGGGGGCTAGAATAGAGACATCCCATTCCTCCCTCTCTCTTTAGAAACACTTGTTTCTCCTCTCATTTGATCTCTCATGGATCAAATGAGTTGAGGAGATGGCTATGTAGATGGTGATGTGGGTGAGATCCCAACTTGTTCTTCATTTAGAGCAAAGTGAGTATTCTTGTATTTTCCAATTAGACTAAAGTGATGTTCATGCATGGGTGATATGTTATTGAGTTCTTCGTTCGTTCATCATTTAGAGGCTCATGTTCTTCATGAACACGCTTCCTCGATCTAGTTGACGAACGAGTTACTCACGCTTTTGTGTTTGTTCATAAGTTAGAGGCTCGTGTTCTTCACGAACACGACCCTTGATCTTTTGTTATAAGCGCATAAGTTTGCATTCTGTTTGTGTGAATTATCCCGTTAGATCTCGTTGGGAGACATGAATCCGTGACTAGTCGTTCTTCCTCACGCCAATCGATTCAATTACGAGTAAGGTCTAGCTCCACCTCGTGGGTTCGTCGCTCCGTATTTATACGGAGTGCTATAGTGTTTCTATGGGGTGCCAGACGTAGCCGTGCTATAGTAGTAATCGGTGGTGTAGACGTGGTGTCTAGACTACGGGTTATCCTTAGAATGCCCTGTATTCCACGGTTTGTCTTGGGGTAGGCCGCGGTAGTGACAGCCGTTGGACCCTCTGAAATCCCACACGTTCAGATACAACGTGTAGGCAACCATTTGCCGTGAACAAACTGTTATAGCCAGGAGGGGCCAGTGTCCGAAGCGAGATTCTTATCTGAGTTTGTTCCCCTCTAGAATCGAGTACCTACAGGAAGCACCCCATCATCTCCCTACCATAGCTGGGGCTTGGTGTCCTTGGACCGTTCATCTAGGATAGAAGGTAGTGCACATCGTTCCTTGGATTCGATACCCTTTGGAATACTCCTGAGGTGAAGTGCTACAGCGGTATTTCCGTGCGCTTGCGGATTCTTTCGTACCCGTCGGTATACCCAGGTGGATCTTACGCTCACGCTAGGAGCGCAACTAGTGGTGACGTTAAGAAATACCAACATTGGTCAGTTTCATACAAATTTTTGATCACCTCTGATTGCAACATGATTAATCTAAGTTCACAAGTGGAATTTTGCTGTTCATGTCTCGATTTCTTAATTCAAGATCTTGGGCCGAAGGTGACTTATGAGCTCAACTTCCCATGAGTGAGGATATTCGTGGAATGCAATGACGACAACGACGATGAGTTCTGCCTCCCGGGCCCCTCGCGAAGGCGTCCTCCTAATGCCGAGGTATTACCTTCATTCCCTATGTTCACTATGTTTAGTTTTATTCAAATTTTGATGTACTTATCACTGATAATGCATTCCTTTCAAAAGAAATCACTGATAATGCTTTGTAAAAACATTTCAGATTGAGGCTAAGGTGGAGGACCTCCGACTGGCGATCAAGCGCTGGGCACTCCAGTAGGCACGCCTCCAAGGAATGTTAATTAGAAAGCTTTTGTGTAGTGAACTACTCTCTCCATTATATCATGTATTAGGAAATGGAGGTACTAATGAACAAGTAGGATGTCATGAACAATTAGGTTTGATGAATGAGGTTTTTGTGTAATGACCTTGTATAATGGCATTACTTCAGTGGGAATATATGGTCGCTAGGGAATGTTAGTATTATTATTACCCTTGATCATTCTTGTGATTGCACATGTGTTCTCCATTTGCTGACAAGAAATTTGCTCTTATTATTGATGTGTTCATGTACATTTTATGTGGATTTCTGATTGACAAGTATAGAGAAAATTATTTATAAAACATAGAAACAACAAAATTAAAAGGAGGACGAGAACATCTCATGGACGAAAAAAGAAAGTCATCTCATGAACACAACCATTCAGCAGAGATATACATAAAAGGTATATAATTTTCATACATATATTAGTTGTCCATCAGGCACAAGTAAGGCTTGCGCACAAAAGCATCATACATCAGATCAAGAGTACTACATAAGTCCATCAACACTACTAGATTTTCCCCTTAATACAACACACAAAATGTGTAGCAATATACCATATTTGGTTGCAATAGCCGCAATTACAACCAAATTTTTTCATCAACCATGTGATGCGAAAGGTGGCATTGCATTAGCCTGTAGCAACAGTGGTCTTTTTTTGGTTGCAAAAGTTTTTCTATTGCAACGCAATACGGCGTTGCAACTAGCATCTTAGACCGCGCTCGTGTTGGTTGCAAATTATTCTATTGCGACGCATCTGGTGTTGCCATAGGTGCAATTGCATCGTACCAATCACGTTGCAATTCAAAAAAACTTGTGTTGCTAAGTCTTGTATTGCTACGCTCTAATTGTGGTTGCTATAGGGGAAGCACCTCTATTGCCACGAAAGTTGCTTGGGTGCAATACGTGATTCCCTCTATCACCACGAAATTGATTTCGGTGCTATAGGTGGTGTCCTCTATTGCCACTAAAGTATTTTTGGGTGCTATATGGGGTTCCCTCTATTACCACGAAAGTATTTTTGGGTGCTATACGGGGTTCCCTCTATTACCACGAATTTGATTTCGATGCTATTGGTGGTGTCCTCTATTGCCACCAGGTTCGTTTGGGTGCTAGAGGTGGACAGTTCTATTGCCACGCATTAGTAATGGTTGTTATAGGTGCAACATTCTATTACCACCAAAATCATTTGGAGGCAATAGGTGGAGCACACTATTGCCACCATGTTTGATTGGTTGTTAGATATTTTCTACGTTATTGCTTCGAAAATGTTTTTCCACGCTTATTTATCTATATCACCAATAATTCAAAATAATATAATACATGATCAATAATAATTATGCATTTATCATTCATGAAACAAGATTCAACCATTCACTGTACACTTCCATGACACACGAAGTACTGAAATAGTAGGCTAATTTAAAAAGAAATGAAGAACTTGATCAGCAAAAGGTGACTTTAAGACGATCCCATCACTTGATCGGCAAGGGTAACTTCAAGATGCTCCCCATCACTTGTTTGCTCCATTCGAACTGCCTTGGGTTGCTGAAAAGAATGAATAACATTCCTTTAGCATCAAGTAAACTGAAATTATGAGATGTGTTCAATATCAACTTTTTCATTACAAACAAGCTGGATTTCAGTACATTATACAAAGAGCATTTATGCATATCTTAATCAATTGAGAGTAAACAGAGAGAGGAGGAAAATGGCCAAACCTTGTGATATGTGATGGACGGAGCAGGCTAGTTGGTTTCCTGGTACACACAATCCAGAAACTGCAAACATATGGAAATGAAAAGGAGTTGGCTCAGGACAATGCAGGTATGGACCAAAATTCAAGTAATATTGCAAAAGATTAAGAATTGAAACAGACAGTCATGCATCCTGATGCTCCCAGTGACCCATCTATAAGGTATCAGACAAGTAAATAATTACACACACCTCAAAGTTTGCACCAGACGCTAATGAAACTGATCACCAAATTTTCTCTATGAAAATATTCTGACTTCCATATGAACATAGCTCACCATTTACGAATTTTCTCTATAAATTTCGGATTGCAACATACCTCTGAGAAGAAATGTAGGCAATGGCATGGAGGAGGGTACTTCTCTACACTGAAGGTGAGTGCATTAGTGCCCTGCGCTTCACATCTCACTTGCTGCCCTAGATGAAAAATATAAAAAAAAGAACAAAGAGCAAGAGAATTATATGATTTGTGGACAACACGCTGATTAATGTAGTGAACTAACTGCCGTTGCTGACAATTTCCCTAAACATTTCGCATGCCCCAACAGTACACAAACTATGGAAGACCTTACCAATCAAGATATATCTCCACTTTGAATGCAGTGAAACTATAACATTTCAAATCGACAACCCAGAAAGCAACTTGCATCATCATTATATCTGTTCAAATGATCGAAGCACCATCCACCATAATTCAAACATGGACCCAATTCTGAAGCACATACAAGATAAGCTGACATGTTTTAGCAAACATAATTTGGAAAGCAACCAAGAATGTTTCTTTTAATGCCTGCTAACATTTAGATGTTAAAATGCTACTGCAGTACTGAATTCAGACATACCTGTTTATTTGCATTATGCATATAGAAAAAAATTATAGCTATCCTGAGTTTTGCTAACATAAACTCAAATGCATGCAGAATAGATGATTATACATATTATATCTCCTTTACCAATAAATGACGCGGCATAAATACTACGAATAATAGTTATCCTATCCTGCATGAGACGATCGAGTTCAGCACTCCGATCCATTGGTAGCTCAGGAATAGTGCAACATAATTCATGGCCTACCTGACGTCGCCAGGACGATTGAGAGACGATGTGGCTCCGGGTAGTGTTCAGGGCCGTCTCCAGGATTTTGGGGCCCGTGGCAAAATGCACAATGAGGCCTATTATTTAGTATAAGTAAGGTCTATTGTTATATTTATGTTGCTTGACTACGTGTTATTCCATACAGTATTTAGAAAAGTATAGGCCTGTAGGGGCCGACTATAGAACTAATAAAAAATAAAAATCGTTAATCTAATCGATAATTAAACATGTACATGAGGAACTCGGCAATTTTTTTTAATATCTGAAAAGAAGCAAAATACAAGAGCCCTACCTACACGGTTACAGCTGGTTTAAATATTTTTTATTGTAAAGCACTCAACAGCTGGTAGAAAATAGCATCTGATCAGAACAGATCATGGCGCACATGGCGTATTTGACCATGGCGCAGTGTAAAGGCAGGCGAGGCGCGTGCAGTGAAGCAAGGCTGTGAGCTATACCTATACGGCGTATATATACACACACATGACACATACCTCACACTTGTGATTTGGGGCCCTAATTTTTTGGGGCCCTGCGCAGGCGCTCACCTCGCACGCCCTCATCGACGGACCTGGCAGTGTTGGGTCGTCGTCGCGGGCGACGGGCGGCGCACCCTGGATCGACGTCAACAGCGGCGCCCTGGACGATGATGACGATGGTGGTGCCCTGGATCGACGTCGACGGCGGTGCCCTGAACAACAACGACGTGCCCTCTAGATCGACATGCACCCTGGAACGATGAGCGGCGGTACCCTAGATCGACGTCGAGAGGGTGGTGCACCCTGGATTGACGTCGACGGCGGCGTTAGGTATCTGATCTGCTCATGCAGGGATACCTACAGTTCCTCAGGATTCCCAGCGCTGAACTCACCCTCAATTCTACAGAAAGCAACAGACAAAGTAAGTCCACTTCTAGGAATTGAAGACACAACCAAAAGTATACTGGATCAAACATTATTGGAGACTTGTGAGAACAGTTGCACACTATGCTTTGGCATGCAAGCAAGGTCCGCACTATTCTGGAGAACATAGAAAAAACCCATGTATATTCTAGGATAGTTTGAAATCTAGACAAAACAAAGTAGCACTATATAGCACACCAGTGCCAAAAAATCATATAGTACATGGTTTCTTTACTTAACTGCTATGTGGTTGAAATATAACAGTGACACCTGACTACTTCACTTTGGCCTTAGAAATACAGGGAACATAGTGTTTTCTAAACACAAAATTTTATCTACATAGCCCACAAATTCATCCAATCTGCCATCACTTGACTACATAAGTTCAGATGCAGGTTCCATGTCAAGTTGAATAGCTAGAAATTGAATTTCTGCGACAAACAATACATATGCACAGTTACATTGACATTGTGGCAAACACTTGCTGTACATAGCTGGTTACCAGGGGCAGATGCCTCCATCACTGGTCATGAGAAAGAACCCTCACCTGTCGCAGTGGCCATGGCAGCGGAGCGGGCGTTGAGTATGTCGCATGGCTTCCCGCCGATGCTCCCCGCGTGCCGGCGGCCGGGATCTGCCAGTCCCGTATCTGATGGCCGGGATTTGCAGCTCGCTGAACTACCTTGCCACAGCCCCTAGGGTTCGAGGGCTGACCGAGTCGCCGCCAGGGACGGGCGGAGGAGTGGGTTCTCGCGGCGGCGGAGTAGGGGCCGAGGAGAAGACACCACCGCCGCCCTTAAGGGCCGCCACCGGTGCCACGGTAACCGACCTTGAGGGAGAAGCCGCCACCCGCAACTTGAGGGAGGAGGGAAAGAGCTGCGACCTTGAGGAAGACCTGCGCGTGCAGGTAGGAGGCGGCGGCCTCGACCTCGAGTGCGTGCAGGCGGCAGGGTGGGAGAGAAGAGGCGGCGGCGTCACACGAGGTGGAAAAGGAGCAGCACCAGCAGCTAGGTTATCGGAGGTGGCCTCCCGTTTCGCCAGACGGGCCAGCGTGGCAGCCCATTTCCTCGGCCCAGACCAGAGCTAGGCCTAGGTAGGGATCTGGCAGGCCTGCACTACTAGCGGCCTAGTAGCTAGGCGAAGCTCGCCTGACGTTTTTGCCTCAGGTTGGGCATCGACGACAACAACGTCTAAAAACAAAATGATTCTTGGTCAGAAATTCCGTTTATGATTTTAATACATTGATTTTTTTCATACACAAGAAAAGGTTTTATGCATAACAATTATGAGGAGAAAGCAAGAAAAGACTTTTAAGTTATTTCATATAATAATGGCACGTTGATATGTGGGATAGAGCATGCTTGTAGAAATTTTGAAGGGTTCCATAATAAACAGAATAAATAGAATAACTTATGACAAAGCAGTATTGTCATGAACTTCGTCACAAATATACGAATCGGATAAGTTATGACGATTTCTAGTTGGTCTTAGTGACGAACATATCTTTTGTGTCACTAAACTATATTGGCCTCTGCAAAATGTCACAAACAGGATTGACATTATGACGTTTTGATCGGTTGTCACGAGGTATTCGTCGTAGAAAGCCATATTTCTTGTAGTGCTTGGTGGTGGGAGGAGGAAACAAAGGGAGGGGAGGAGGTTGTGGAGGCGGAGGGCCGACGGTGGAATTGGAGGAGGCGGAGATGACGTATGCGCGGAGAGGAGGAGAGCGGATGGGGCGCGTGATTTGGGAGGCAGAGGCAGAGGTAGACGCGCAGACATTTTTTTTACGATGGCGTCGTGGGTGGGGGGCGCCCAGTGTCACCAGGAACGCGGTACGAGCCCACGTCCCGCGTACCGGGTTCACACGTACCGATCGAGGAACGGGTTCGAAGCCTGGTACGTTTTTGGGTACATCGAACTGTTTGACACCGACCGGGACACCGATCCTGTTGGGCTAGGGCTAGAAGGCCGGTGTCTACGCTTCTGTTGGGCACTTGGGCTGTTATTTTGTCGATGCAGTTAATGGCCCAACCACGGGACGAACATCATTAATCTCAGAAGGTTCCAATAAAAAAATCAATAATCTCAAAACAAAAAAAAATTATACTCTGGAGCCGTTCTTCCCGATATAAAAATCACTTCTTCCTCTAAAAAAATCATTTCTTCCTCTAAATTAAAGCTGTTGAACGAAAATGTCCAACGATTATAAAACTTACTACTAATATACTTTATACCGCCTTTTTGCTTTTGCTTACGTATCATGAACAAAAACTGTGTGTAGGTGTATAATTAATAATTATTGTATAAAGGGATTGTTAATTAACATCATCCTAGATGGATAGTCCCAAACTAATATCTCGACAATAGTGGGTTCACGTACCCATCTTTGAGCCATCGTCCCGAAGAGGTATACCCCCCTTCATACCGGGAACTTGAAAGGTGTCGATCCACGTCCCACGTATGCGTTCCTCGACCCCTACATACCGGGAACTTCGTGACAATGGGGGCACTAGAGTAGTGTCACACGGAACGCGGGACGGTGCTGCATTCCGCGTCCCGGGTACACAGATCTGAGGACGCGAGGCGGAGAAGGAGCAAGTGCGGCAGGGGTGTGCGGGAGGGAGTTAGGGTTTGGTCTGCGGGATGTGCAACATTGTCGTGTTATAATTACCAGATTTTGATACTCGAAATGATTTCATCTAAAAAAAATCATGAATATAAAGGTCGTAGAAGTCATCAAGATCTATCACTTCTATTTTGGTCATTTTTTGATATGACTTTGTTGGTCAGTTCTAATTTTGAATTTCAAAATATTAAAACTTCGAACAAAATTTTAGGATACTAAGTAATTTCAAATAAAAAAGTCATCAATAACAAAAATGTATAACTCATCAAGATCTACAAACTTTATTTAGGTCATTAATCGATGTGACAAAGTTGGAATAATCCAAATTTTAAATTTCAAAAATTGATAACTAAAAGCAAGATTTAGAACACTAAATGATTTTAGATGAAAAAGTGATGAATACCAAAGTTTCATAACTCATCAAGATCTACAATATTTATTTAGGTCATTTTTTCAGTTGAGAAAGTGGTAGTATACATTGTTCATTAATCTTTGATACACTCACATTGTTTAAGAAACTATGTTAGAGACTTGTCAAATTTGTATTACATGTTATTACCACTTTTGAAAATAACAAAATGACCTAAATAAAGACTGTAGATCTTGATGACACATGAAACTTTGGTATTCATCACTTTTCCATTTGAAATCATTTAGCGTAAAATAATCTTGCTTTCGGTTGTCATTTTTTGAAATTCAAAAATTAGATTGTTCAAACAGACTCACACGAGAAGAATTTTTAAAACAATGGCATTAACAAGTTTCGTAATTTGATAGAGCATGATTTTAGAAAATTTGGAAAAAAGAATCTTCAGAATTGGAGTAGCCATGTAGGAGAAATACCAGATACATGTTTAAATTCCAGATTAAAATAATTAATACGAACGATTTGCATGTTCTTTAGTCTGGCCATGTGGCACAACGTGATTGGCCTAATCGGCTGCACGCGGATCACCCTAGGCACGGTTCATCCTTGGTTTGATTCCCCTCTTTGACATTACGTATAGAAAAAATAATGTATTCTTCCACAACATAAAGCGCAACATAGTGGTATAGTGCTAAACTCTGAAACCCAAGGACCTGGGTTCTAATCCCAAGTCTCTCCTGCTGTTGGCTTTTTTAACGTTTTCAAGTGTTGTGCAAATTTTACACGATTTGTTTTTGTTGCAACACCCAAAATATGTTGCAATAGACCCTAAATCGATGCAATAGATGCAATTGCACTACGTAAGAGTTCCAAATTTGAAAATAATTTACTATTTTCCATTCTTTAAATGAATTTACCTGTGTTTAAAAATTTTAATTTCAATTTTTACTATTCATGTGAGGCTAGTGCAGCTAGTGCTAATATACCATCCTTCACATTGCAAATCAAAAAGAAGTTTGTAGCTTAGTGGTTGATGTTCTTATTCCTAAACCTATGGTCCTTGGTTCGACTCCCTAACACCACCTTTTTCTCGGTTTTTTTTGCAATAAAATAGAAAAAGAAAAGAAAAACCCCACAAAAGGAGAGAACCTAGGATTTGAACCTAGGTACTTGGGTTTGAGAGTTGAGAACCTTACCACTAAACTACACATCATGTTGTGATCAAATACATTATTTTTTGTATATATACATAATGGTAAAGAGTGAATTTCAAAAAATGACAACAATAAGCAAGATTTTTTACTCTAAATGAGGTCAAATGGAAAACTGATGAATACCAAAGTTTCATATCTCATCAAGATCTATGATCTTTATTTTGGTCTTTTTGTCATTTTCGAATGTGGTAACAACGTGTAGTACAAATTTGACAAGTCTATGACATAGTTTCTTATACCATGTGAGTGAATCTGGGATTAATGACGAATGTATACTACCATTTTCGCAAATGAAAAATTGATATAAATAAATATTGTAGATCTTGGTGAGTTATGAAACTTTGGTATTCATCACTTTTTCAGCTGCATTCATTTAGTGTTCCAAAATCTTGCTTTTAGTTATCAATTTTTCAAATTCAAAATTTGGAGTATTCAAACTTTGTCACATGGATTAATGGCCTGAATAAAGTTTGTAGATCTTGATGAGTTATACAGTTTTGTTGTTGATGACTTTTTCATTTGAAATTACTAAGTACCCCAAAATTGAAAAGTTTGAATATTTGAAAATTTGTATTTCAAAAAAATACAAGTTCAAGCCAGATTTGATACTCGAAATGATTTCATCTGAAAAAATCATAAATATAAAGTTGTAGAAGTCATCAAGATCTATCACTTTTGTTTTGGACATTTTTTATATGACTTTTTTTGGTCAGTTCTAATTCTGAATTTCAAAATTTTAAAACTTCGAACAAAATATTAGGGTACTTAGTGATTTCAAATGAAAAAATTATCAACAACAAAACTGTACAACTCATCAAGATCTACAAACTTTATTCAGGTCATTAATCGATGTGACAAAGTTTGAATAATTCAAATTTTGAATTTCAAAAATTGACAACTAAAAGCAACATTTTGGAACATGATTTCAGCTCATAAAGTAATGAATACAAAAGTTTCATAAGTCATCAAGATCTACAATCTTTATTTAGGTCATTTTTTCATTTGAGAAAGTGGTAGTATACTTTGGTCATTCATCCTTGATTCACTCACATGGTATAAGAAACTGTGCCGTAGACTTGTCAAATTTGTACTACATGTTATTACCACTTTCAAAATGACAAAAAGACCAAAATAAAGATTGTAGATCTTGATAAGATATGAAACTTTTGTATTCATCACTTTTCCACTTGACATAATTTAGAGTAAAAAAATCTTACTTATAGTTGTCATTTTTTGAAATTCACTCTTTACCATTATGCATACAAAAAATAATGTATTCCATCACAACATGATGTTTAGTGTAGTGGCAAGGTGCTGAACTCTTGAAACTAAAGGACCTGGGTTCAAATCCTAGGTTCTCCCCTTTAGCGAGTTTTTTATTTTCTTTTTCTATTTTTCTATTGCACCCCTTTGGTTTTTGTCTTTTTCAGAGTTGTGCAAATTTTATAAAGTTTTTTTATTGCAATGCCCAAAATTTGTTGCAATAGACCCTTAATAGATGCAATAAGCGCAATCGCACTAAGTGGTGGGGTGCGGCTAGGGTGCGACTGGGCGCGGCTGGGCGTGGCCGGCCATTGCTGGGGTGCGGCTGGCCATGGCTGGGGTCCGACCGGGGTCCAACCGGCTGGGCGCGGCTTTGGTGCGATCGGGCGCGACACGCAGACTCAAATAAAATTTATGAAAAGTGCACAGATAATATACCATCCTTCACGTTGCAAATCAAAAATAAGTTTGTAGCTTAGTGGTTCATGCTCTTATTCCTGAACCTAAGGTCCTTGGTTCGATTCCCTAGCACCACCTTTTTTCAAAATATATCTTTTTTCCCTACCGATGGATGGTGACGTGGCGCGTGCGGCTTGTGATGTGGTCTTGGTGCTGGCTGAATTTGTATCATACAAAATATTAACAAAGTACAAATTCATCATAACTAATTGAGTAGCCTATTGGTAGCTGTGTTGCCTCATGAGCTAAAGGGTGCAGGTTCAAATCGTAGTATTGATATTTTTTATTTATTTAGATTTTTCTACCCAATAATTTAACAAGGTAAAAAATACAAAAAATGTTCAAAATATTCTACAAAATGACATGAAAACATATTTTAAGTCTATAATCTTGCTATAAAAATTAGTTGATTTTAACAAAGAGAGAATATGATTGTTCATAAAAAGTTAGATGATTTTAACAAAGTGAGAATATAATCTCTCACTTAGTTTCCTATAACTCAACTCTAACTTTGAAGTTTGCATGCATCATAACATCGTTCAACTCATATGCACTTCAATTTTTTTGCACAATCTTATGATAAGGTTGTAGACCCAAAATTGGAGTCTAAATATAGGTTACAAAAATTCATTTTGGAATCTAATTTGAGTCGTACAATTGAATTATTCAAGTATCTCATTTTGTGTATATCAAAAAAAAAGTGGTGGAAAAGGGCATTGAACCTAAGACCTAGCACAACAAACTAGCTAGAACAACCACCACACCACTTCATCATCTATTTTAAGGTGTTGTGCTCTGTTTTAGTTATATGTTTGATAGCATTGCGTATATTGCAACTATTGAGGGTCTAGGGCAACACATTTAGGTTGTTGCATCAGGTCTGTTTTAGTTATATGTTTGGTAGCATTGTGTATATTGTAACAATTGAGGGTCCCCAGCCACGCCAGCCGCGCCCCAGCCACAGTCGGCCGCGCCCAGCCAGGTCCCCCGGCGGCAGCCGACCGCACCCCATCCACGCCTGGCCGCGCCCCAACCACAGCCGGTCGCGCCCAGCCAGGTCGCCTGAGGACAGCTGGCCACATCCCAGCCATGCCCGGCCGCGCCCCAGCCACAACCGACCGCACCACGCACCTCGTTTAGGTGCAACCAAGGAAGACCTCGTTGCAATAAGTCTGATACGAGATCAAGACAACAGTACCGGCCGTGGCACCGCACAGATGTTGATTGATCGCCGTGGAGATCTATACGTACGTTGTGGAGATCGATCTAGATGGAGACCAAGACGCCGCCGTGGAGATCTTGATGGAGACCGACATCATCAAAGACTTGGAATTTTGGAACGGTCCCGATGAGTCCCTATCTGATCGTCGTTTTGATCCCCTACATAAGCATCGTGATAGACAAATTACAGTGCAACCAAGGAATACCTCGTTGCAATAATTCTGATAAAGTTGCAACGACCACGAGAAATAGTGCAACCACTAAATTTCGTGGCAATATGTACACGCTATTGCATCTTGAGGCTAGAAACGAAGCAATAGCCCTCCATGTATTGCAACAACGCACTGATAAATTTGCAACCCAAATAAGACGTTGCGATATAGCCGTTCAAAAGCAACCAACCCTAGTTTGGTGGCCATAGCAACTTTCTATTGCAACACACGAAATGCTAATGCAACGCAAAAATGGTGTAGCAGTATTTCCATCCAAATGCAACACAAATCCTCAAAATGGGTGCATTAGCGTCAACCTGTTGCAACACAAAAAATAAATATTGCAACTCAAATTTTGTGTAGTAATAGACACGCATATTACAACCAAATTACTGTTTCGGTGCCATAGTACCCCCCCTATTGCAACCAAATTAGTGGTGTTGCCTAAAAGTTTTGTGGCAATAGGGGGAAAACCTTGTAGTGCAACCACAACAAGCTCAAGGCTTCTTAACAAAAGCTAAAACTAAACAAGTGCAGACATAAGTACTACATAAGTCAACCACGAAGCTCTTGTTCATGTTTAGGCACCATCTTCAGGGGTTGAAATATTTCCACTTCAGAAGGTCGCGAAGTTGCTCACCCATTCCCTTGAGCTGTTAATTGGCATTACTGAAGTTAGCATGTATAAGCTGGGAAATTAGGAATGACTACAGCACGGACCGCCATATCTGACCTCCCTCCTCGACGCAAGTGGCCCTTCTCCAGTCTCCTCATCCCTCTCGTGCGAGAACGTGCAGTGAATCGAGACCTTATCGTTGACCACGTAGACATGGTCGTGCTGAGGAGTCTTCATTGCCAAAAATAGTTATCAATATCAGAATCATGAATGCAAGGACTATCGTTATATCAATCAATTTCAAATTAACATGCAAGTTTATCTTTGGCTGCCCATCCACAATAATGTTCTAACAAGTTACAATCTAGTTGTGGAATAATTTTATCTAAAACAATAAAAAATATTTAGAATCATTTTAATCACATATATAGTCAAGGTTGATGACAGGAACAATATGTACAGTCTAGACTGATCACATTCATCTAGGTTTACCACAAATCCATGTCTAAAATAGACAACCCCAATTGCCAATCGATCCTAACAGAAATTAAAAACAGAGGATCGATACTAACCGGGGGGCCGGGAGGAGGAGGAGAGGCTCTTAATCCGTCCTCCGACTCGGAGATGACGACCGGCGCCGCCTCTTCATCCTCGGCGTCAAAAACGACGAACACGTACCTGGTGGGTGGCAGCGGGTTCCTGGTGCGTGCGCTCCTCGCGAATCTTCCTCGCGAGTCGCGCCTCTGCTGGGTGGAGTGGTGCTCCACTCGGAGCACCGCAACATTGGCGCCCACTGGAGGGGAGGCGGCAATGCGGGTGCGACCCTGGTTGATCCGGTCCTCTGCACCCTGGGTGGAGGCGGGAGCGTAGCTGCGAGAGCGGGTGGAGCGAACCATCACCGGCGATGGAGGAAGCCGACGGTGAGAGCGAGGCGGAGCGCGAGCGATGGACGAAGCCTGGAACAGTGATTGGGGAGAAATCTGGAGGAAAGGGGAGAGACGTTCGGTGGAATCCGCCGGCACCGCTACTCTTACGAATGTAAAGGGACACGATCTTGCGATCAGACACTGACTCGTGGGCCCCTGCATCATGGGACCAACTCGTCAGAGAGTCTAGTTGGGTTTGTCTTTACTCGTCACAAGAGGAAGGGGGCGAAGTCGTGGGTCCCACCAACCACATACACCCTGTTCGTCTGGCTGTCGGCTGGTGGTTGGTGCAGATTTGTTCTGACAGAAAAGTACTGCTGGCCAGATTCTGGTGTGTTCTTGAGATCTTCATGGACCTACATCACTTGATTCTATGATTCGTAATTATAACTATAAACTTGTTTAGATTTCACAAATGATGTCCAAATCAGGAAATTTTTTCCTACATTCTTAGAAAACAATAATCAAGCTCATGGTGTCCACTGCATCTCATGTGAGTATGTTTAAACAATCATAATTTTGAAATTAAACAATTCAAAATAAGAATCAAGATTTTGAAACACTAAATGAAGTCAAATGGAAAAGTGATGAATACCGAAGTTTCATAACTTGTCAAGATCAACAATCTTTAGTTAGGTCGGTTTTTCATTTGACAAAGTGGTACTACACATTGTTCATTAATCCTAGGTTCACTCACATAGTTTAAGAAACTAGGTTGGAGACATGTCAATTTTGTAGTACATCATAGTACCACTTCTGAAAATGACAAAATGACCTATATAAAGATTGTTCATCTCGATGAGCTATGAATCTTTGGTATATAAAGACCCCAGTTGTGATGGGACAGTTTGGGGGGAGAGGTAGAAAGACAATATTCTATGTTGTAGCTTCGTGTATAAACAAAAAGGAAGTGGGGACACAGTTTCCATGAAGAAGCCGCATACAGGTGGGACCCACTAGACAATGTAGAGGATCTACTTCCAGGAAAAGTAGTGGGGACACAAAGAAGACGCTGACAAGTGGGACCCACTAGGTAGTCAACTCATTTGCGTTTACTATTAGTTACTAGTCACCGAAGTGAACTAGTGTTTAATTTCTTTTAATGATTTGAAGTGTATTTAAATTCTAAGACATAAAAAAAGAGTTCAAACGAGAAAGTTGTCAATACAATAGTTTTAGTACTTATCGAGATCTACTACTTTTGTTTTGGGCATTTCCCCATCCGAGTTACCTTCAACTATTTACATTTTAGATTTCATCAGTTTTGAAATTCTCAAATTTAGCTGGGGCAACAAATGATTTCAAATGAAAAAGTCATGAATACGAAAGTTGTAGAACTCAGCAACATCTATAAACTTTATTTAAGTCACTACTCCATTTGATAGAGTTTGAACAATCCTAATAGTGAATTTCAATAATTCTCAACTTCAAGCAAGATTTTTCATACATAAATGATGACAAGTGGGAAAGTGATGAATACCAAAGTTTAATAATTCATAAAGGTCTACAATCTTTGTTTAGGTCATGTTATCGTTTTCAAAAGTTGTAGTATACATTGGTCATTAATCCTAGATTGACTTAGATAGTTGAAGAAACTATCTAAGAGGTCTGTCAATTTTGTACTTCATGTTATTACCACTTTAGAAAATGACAGAAAGACCTAAATAAAGTTTGTAGATCTTGATGAGTTTTGAAGCTTTGGTATTCATCACTTTTCTTGTTGACTTCATTTTGTGTGTACAAAAGTTTGCTTGTTGTTGTCAATTTGTTAAATTGTTGAAACAGACCAATACAAGTAGATTTTTCAAAACATTAGCCTTAACAAGTTGATAACTTGATACAACATGATTTTAAGAATTTTTAGGAAAAACAATGATCTAATTTGCAGTTCATATGAGGGAGAAATACTAGATACAAGGTTCATGCAGAGATTAAAAAGAAAAAAATGTGCTTGTTCTTCAAGAAGTCAAACACACTTCTGAATCTGGGGCCGATAGGTGGGACCCACCGAGACTTCTAAATCTAGTTCTAGAATAGAAGGCAAACGATCTCGCCGCCTAGCAATTCGCCTTCTTTCCCCAAAGTGTCAACTCTTGACGCGCAAAACCGCCGCCGCCGCCGCCGGCTCCATCTCCCCCCATCCCTTGCCGCAGCAAGCCAAGGAGAGGAGCGGAGCAACGACGATGGCTGAGCGGAGGGAGCACAACTCTAGGAGGCAAGCGCGCGATGCAAAAGGGTGCTTCACGCGGTCCCCGGCGACCTTGGTGCCTCCGTCCACACGCGGGTCGGCGATGCTGCTTCCTTCTCCAATACACCGCCGCTCTACCACCCTGGGTGCATCTACAGGCGACCGCGTGGAAGGCTGGTACAGCCACTCGCTACCCTGCATGGTGGTCGATGAGGCGTCCACCACGAGGATCCTACTGCGCTACCAAGCAATGTAGGATTCACCCCAAGCCCAAGCAGGGTCGATGAGGTAAGTGTGCTAGGTTCTCTGAATCTAGATAAAGATCCACTTTTGGTAGGTATATTGCAGATGCTAGATAACTTAGTTTTTTGAAGCATGAAACAATCTCAATTTACGCATTTGTGAGTACCTTTTTGGTAGATTCTTGTTTCTTGTGCTAGATATCTTGTTATGGCAACATGATTCAAGCACTATTTCTGTTAGATCGAACCTCCAGAGTTTCCTGTCACTTGGTTGTGAGGGGACACGTGCACCTGCCCTGGAAGCATTGGCTATGATGATGAGATGGACACGTCCCGTTGTTTGTATTGCCACGAACTCTGGGCAGCAGGCTTTCGAGTTAGAAAGCTGCCACGGTATGACAACGAGAAGGGGAAGCAGCAGAAGAAGGTGAACTAGTCCCCCCTCGAACCATCGTATTGTTAATTCCTTATATTTTGTTTAGGTCTGTATCGCTCTGCATGATGTATTTTTTAGTGCGAGTTAACTTAATCGTAGGTTGTTATAACATAAACTAGCTCATATGGTTAGCTTGTTCTTTGGTCAAATAGAAACTAGTTCATATGTTGATTTAGTTGGTAGTTTTTATAACAGAATCATCGTTTGTTTTTGGTATTTTCTGTCAATAATAATAGAAAATGTTGAATGCTAGTCTTGCACACATTGTTTAGGTAAAAAATAGGCTTTTAGGCAAATTGCTTCATAACTCAATTTTATGCCAAAGAGTTCTTGCAGGACATGAAGAAGAAGCATTAAAGCTTTGTGATGGCTAGATGAAGAAGAAGAAGAAGAAGGATGAATGGCTAGCTTAACTTTTGTAGAGAGAACTTTGCCTTATCTTAAGTATCATGAGAGACTTGGATTGTAATAATCTATCTTATCTATGTGTTAGACTTGAGAACTTTATTGTAATGTGTGATATTGTGTGTAATGTCTATCTGTAATGCACTAAGTGACTGAATGCCAGTGTGTGATGCATGTTTATTTGATGACTTCGTCTACCACTATTGATATGGTCATTTCTATATGATTGTTTTTGGTAATTATTTTATATGACTTTGTTTCGTCAGTTCTAATGTTGGCTTTTGTGTAGTGACCTACTCCCTCCATATATTAGCAAAAGGAGGTAGAGATCATTTATGACCCTATTTACATTTTGAATTTGGGAAATTCCAAAATTAAATAGGGTCAAAGGGTCAAACTCACGGGCCCCACCTTGGACAAACACGTTATTATCTATACAAGTTGTAAATTTCAACTTCTGTATAGGAGAGTATAGGCAAAAAAATAAAAATAAAAGTTCCTCCTGGGTTTCGAACCTGGCAGCATAGCTCGGGGATAAACACATCTGCCATTAGTCCTCTAATTATTTGTTGATTTTAGTAGTCAATATTTTGTTGTCCCATATTTTTGTGCTTTAATGGGCCAAACCCGTGTCATGTGGGCCTAAACCTACGAGATTTCCCCATTAGTCTCATTGGGTCCCACCTGTCGGCGCCCAGATTCTGATGTGTTCTTGAGTTCTTCATGGACCTACTTCACTTGATTGTATGATTCTTAATCATAACTACAAACTTGTTTAGATTTCACAAATGATGTCCAAATCAGGAAAAAAAATTTCCTACATTCTTAGAAAACAATAATCAAGCTAATGGTGTCCACTGCATCTCATGTGAGTATGTTTAAACAGTCATAATTTTTAAATTAAACAATTCAAAAAAGAATCAAGATTTTGAAACACTAAATGAAGTCAAATGGAAAAGTGATGAATAGCAAAGTGATGAATACCAAAGTTTATTATTGTGCTAGCTAATGAACTATGGTTTTCAGAATGTATGCAATGTAGTGATGTAGTCACGTACTCTGCTACTACGTTTTGATGTGCAAGTCCATGTGCAAATTAGTCTAAGTAGAAACTTTCAATGGCTTCTTGCATTTGCTTTTCTTTCATCAGCCTTCCCGCCTTTTTCCACACGCCTTCTCCACTTTCATTTTCTTTGGTTCACACAAAAACCAAACCAAAACAAAACCCCCAATGTAACTTATTAATTTACCTCTGAATGTAACTTATTTACCTCTGAATTTGAATTGAGTCACATTGACTCACATATTCTCTCACAGGACGAACACACTTTTTCCACAATTCTTCAAATTTGCGCGGACAAACTGAACATAAGATAGCTGAACATTTTCCAACCGTCTGGCCCCCTAGTTGCATTTTTTCCGCCCTGCCATTTCACGTCCCAAAATTCTCGCGCGCGATCTTCCCCCCTCGCCGCCTATAAACCTTCCACCCCTCCCATCTCCGCCGCCACCATCTCATCCACCTGCATTGTGACGATGGCTCGACGCACGCACCCCTCTCGCAGGCAGCCGCGCGACGCTGATAGTTGCTTCAAGCTGAGGACCAGGTGTGTCCGAGGACTAGTGGAGGGTCGCTTCTTAGTGATGAGTGATTGACAACGTTGTGTGGACTGATGCTTGGCTAAGTGTGCAGGTACAGGTTGCGGCTTGACTTGTGTCGGTGCAGGTGAAGAACAAGCGCGAAAGGCCTTAGCCGTGGTGGCCTCCTGGTGATGGAGAGGCAAGTAGGCTTGGTTCGATGGACCCGGTGGCCGACGGGGTCAAGTGCGAGCTGTGCGGTGCAAGACTGGCGGGCTGAAGTCGTGAACATGGGCCGGTGCAATGTAGCGGATGGAGCCCGAAGCATGCACGCGGGGTTTGTTGGTTTGCCCACAAAACCATCGGTGGACGGTTTCTTCGTTTGGGTCTCAAAACCAAGCCTGGAGGCCCGAGGCGACGGAGATGGTGATCCGGGAGCTTCGGGAAGCTTCGAGGCGGAGGGCACGTGGCGTGATCGTGGGGTTTGCGTCGAGGTGAAGCGAAGCCGCGGTGGAAGCGTGTCCGTCTGATGAAGACTTGACCAAAATGCTCCTAAGGGGTTGTATCTTCATTTGAGTTGTAGGGGTAGTGTGGTCATTTACCTCCCTCCGATGGACTTCGTATAAATAGCGGAGAGGTGGATGGCATCTCTCTCTCTTGGAGCCTAGGTTTTCCTCCCCTGGTAGATTGCTCTGAACTGCTTCTTTTCCCTCTGTATTCCTTAGTCTAGATTCTTGTATAGACTCTGACCTCTGGATGTATGGAAGCATTCGGCGTTGCGGTGATCTCCTAGTCCTCTGTGATTTTCGTGTCATTTTCGAGGCTATTTCTGGGGAGTTTCGTTCTTCGCTCGATTCGGGGATTTGAGGGCGTTTTCCTACGGATTTCTTTGAGGAGATCATGGGTGGATGCCTTGCACATCTTTGTGTGTGATCTTGACTCCTCAAACGCTGTGGAGAGCCTTCGATTCGTGAGTTATTGGCCGGAGTTCGTGTTCTTGGTGGAGTTCGTGTGATCCGCGATTCCCGGCGATTTAGTGGCTTAGAGGTCGAGATTTTTGGGGCATAGCTTCCTCTTGTGTTGCATATCATCTCCCCCAAATCTTGTCTTAAGAGCTTTTGCCGTTTGGGAGATCCGGTGATGGATTTGGAGAGTTGACTTCGCGAGCTCGAGCTCGAGCAGCTCTGTCCGGGGCTAGCGGACAGTCCGCGCGTCCAGAAGTTCGTCGTGTGTTCTTTGTGTTCTTGCGCGTCTTCGTTTTGATCCGTTTCGGCCCTAGGGTTTTGGTGCAAGAGGTTTGCAGACAGTCCGCGTATCGATCACGGATGGTTCGCGTGGGAAGTTTTGTCTGGGGTTTTGTCTGGGCTTTCTAGAGAGCTGGGCGGACGGTCCGCGCTGCCCTCACGGACAGTCCGTGACACTGGCGGACAGTCCGCAAGGCCTAGCCGGACAGTCCGTATTTTCGGGTTTGTCTCTGGTAGCTCTGTTGTTCATTTCGGACAGTCCGCGCAGCACCTGCGGACAGTCCGCCGTACCCTAGCGGACGGTCCGCCCGTACTACACGGACAGTCCACGCCTGGCGTTTCCGGATTGTGCAAAGTGCTTTGATTCTTGTCTAGTTGCTTCCGCTCTTTGCTCCTAGACTTGTCTCTTGTTCGTGTAGGCTTGTGTGTGCCTTGTTTGGAGCTTCCCTTGTGTGCGCGAGCTTGTGGAGTGGCAATCGGGATATAGGCCGAGTTCGACCTTCGGGAAGAATTTTTATCGGCTCCCATTCACTCCCCCCTCTCTCTGGTCGCCCTACTCGGTCCTTCAATTGGTATCAGAGCCGGTTATGGATTTTCTTGATTCTAACCAGTCTAAGATCCAAAGATGGGCGATTACGGCAAGGGGTCGGGTCCTCCGCACTTTGACGGTAAGAATTACCCGATGTGGGAGAGGCGCATGGGCGCGTTTTTGCGAGGGAAGGGAACTCTTATCTGGGAGGTCACTCAGAATCCTCATTATGTCATCCTAGATAGTTTTCTACTTCCAGGATCGCGAGACATGTGTGAGGCCAACAACAAGGCCGTTGATTACTTGTTCCGTGCTCTCTGTGCCTCGGAGTTCGAGCGAGTGTACGGAGAGAATGTGGCCGGAAAGATTTGGCTTAAGTTGAGAAATGCTCATATTGGCAATGCCCAAGTGCAAGCCCGTTTGTTTTCCACTTACCGGAGAGAGTACGAGAACTTCACTCATCTTCCCGGTGAGTCGACCGATGCTATGTTTCAGCGCTTCACTAGCGTAGTCAACAACATGAGGGCCAATGTGATAGTGTTCCCATACACGGATCATGATCAAGCCATCAAGCTTTTGCATGCCCTATATAGGTCCGTGTGGAGTGCCAAGGTCGAGGCCATTGAGGAGTCGAGCGTGTATGATACACTGACGTTGGATGAGCTGTTTTCCAAGCTCAGGTCTTCAGAGGTTGATCGTGGCTTGAGAGCCAAGAGCGAGAGCCCCACTGATCCTCATAGTTTGGCTCTTGTCTCCGGGTCAAGGTCTAACACTAACTACGGTGGTTTCTCTTTGTCTTGTCTTGTGTCTTTGCCAGATGAGGACTTTGAGGTGCTGAGCGAGGACGATCTCGCCTTGTTGACCAAGAGGTTTGGACGGATGTACAAGAACTGCAAGAATGCAAGGCGGAGCTCGGGGATGTGCTATCAGTGCGGGAAGCACGGGCACTTCATCACCGAATGCCCTGAAGCCATGGAGATCAAGAACGACTACAAGGGTAAGCCCAAGCACGACTACAACAAGCACCTCTCCCAGAACGACTACAAGGACAAGCACAAGGATAACGGCGAGAGAAGGCACAAGAAGAGTGGCGGCCACAAGAAGAAGACCACTCGAGCGATCGTGGTCGGAGCAAGCGACATCGACTCGACATCAAGCGATGCTTCCTCCGACTCAAGCAGCAAGGAAGAGCAAGAAAGGCGCAAGGACAAGCGCACACGGGCAAGAACTTCACCGGGCTCAGCTTCGTCGCACAAGGAGGTTTTTGCGGCATGGCGCATTCCAAGAAGGGTGGGAGGCACAGCTCGGATTCGAACTCCGATTCCGAGGAAGAGGTACAACAAGATCCCAACTTCTTGCTAGAGGAGAATGCTAGGCTCAATGAGTTGCTTGATAACCGTGATGATGTGCTTAGAAAGACCAACAAGGAGATGAGGTAATTTAGGTCTTTGTTGGGTGATGCTAAGGATAAGATAGCCGAGCTTGAATCCTTGCTTGTGGATGCTAGAAATGAGATAAGCGCTTTGAAATCTGCTCCTGTGGTGTCTGATGAGATTGACTGTGGTGATTGCTCAGTTTTTCTTGCTGATTTGACTGCTCTCAAGGAGAAACATGCTTCTACTCTTGAGGAACTAGATGTGGTTAGGATTGAATGTGATGAGTTGAAGTCTAGGCCAGCTTTGTTAGGAGCTTGCACATCATGTCCTATTTTGCATGCTAGGCTAGATGAATCTCACACTAGAATTGTTTCTCTCGAGGCGACATTGAAAGCTCCTCTTCCTACATCATGTTCAACCTGTGAAATGCATGCTTTGAAAAATATGGAACTTACACACTATGTTGATCGTCTGCAGGATGTAAACGATGAGCTTAGGAAATTGATGAGTTGGTTGTCTGGGCATGAGCTACAATTGAGTTTGATGTTGGCTCAGTTCAAGAGGTTTGATGGTCAGGCGTTGGGGGCTGACAAGAGTGGTGAGGGAGAAGAGAAAGCTGGAGAGATCCCTACACCACCACACACCATACCCATGAATAAATATGCACCCAAGCCAAACCACCTGAGAAACAAGCTTGATACAACTCCAGACCCACCAGTGTTCCCCCAGAAAACAGAGAATTACCAGAAACCCATCACGTTTGTGAGCAACCTGGGTAATGTCTTTGAAGGGAAGTCAGGAGAGAAAGGTGTTGAGATCCCACAGAAAAGCCACCGCCTAAGCCAGTGCCAATCCGCTTCCATTGTGAGTATTGTGGGAGGGATGGGCATAAGGATGAGTTCTGTTTCCGGAGGAAGAGGGATGAGAGGTTTGCTAGGGAGATGGCAAACAAGGACAGGTACCACCTTGCTCATGGTGTGCCTGAGCCTCGTAGAGGGCCTCTACCTAGGGGTGAGGTGTATGTGCGTATAGTTCCCACTCGTGGAGGTGGAGGTGGAGGTGTGTTCCCTCAGAGAGATAGGCGTGTTGGGTTTGGGCGTGGTGAGTTGACTCGACGTGCTCCTTCTCGTGACTGTTACGAGTTTGGGAGGCACGATCGGAGCTTTGGGTCTCAGATGGACTACGTGCCACGTTTTCCCCCTCGTGGTGCGCGTACTCCTCCAGTGAGACGTGACATGTCCTTTGGTGGTAGGCGTGAGAGGACTCCACCTAGAGGTTTTGGTAGGATGGATTTTGCTAACCCTTCTTTTGAGCAAATGGCTCGACACTGGTTTGACTCTTTTGGAACTAACCCCAGTGTGGAGTCGCTTGCTCATTCTCGTCCTCATTTTTGATTGCAGGTGGGAGGCTTAGAGAACTTTTGGTTGATCGACTCCGGTTGCTCAAGACACATGACCGGAGATCGTGGGTGGTTCTCTAGCCTCACCCCGGTGAGTACGAGGGAGTACATCACTTTCGGGGATAACGGGAGAGGACGAGTGCTTGCTGAAGGTATGGTGAAGGTGAGTAGCAAGGTGACCTTAAGAAGTGTGGCCCTGGTCAAGTCACTTGGTTTCAACCTGTTGTCAGTATCTCAGTTACTGGACGAAGGTTTTGAGGTTCGTTTTAAGTCAGGTGCTTCTTGTGTGCTAGATTCTCGAGGCGATCTTGTCTATACGATCGTCCCCGAGGGTCAAATCTTTCGTGCCGATTTTTCCCAGTCTGTTGGTCCTCCTTGATGCTTTGTTACTAGCATTTCGGCTGAGCTTTGGAAATGGCATAGGAGGTTGGGACACTTGAGATTTGAGTTGCTTTCCCGCTTGAGTGGTCTTGATCCTGTCCGAGGATTGCCTAAGTTGAAATTCGAGAAGGACTTGGTTTGTGCTTCTTGTCGGCATGAAAAGATGGTTGTTGCTTCTCACACCCCTCTGACTGCGGTCATGACCGAGCGACCTTGTGAGTTGTTGCACATGGATTTGGTTGGGCCAGCTTGTGTTCGCTCTGCGGGTGAGAAGTGGTATGTTCTTGTGGTTGTTGATGATTTTTCGAGGTACTATTGGGTTTTCTTTTTGGAGGATAAGAGCGAGACATTTGGCTTTGTTCGGGACTTGATCTTGAGGTTGAAGAATGAGAGATATGGTGATGCCATTCGAGCTATATGCAGTGACAATGGCACAGAGTTTAAGAACTCTCATTTCGATGCCTTTTGCAGTGATCTTGGTCTCGATCATCAGTACTCTTCTCCATACGTCGCTTGCCAGAATGGCATAGTGGAGAGGAAGAACCGGACCCTTTGTGAGATGGCCAGGACGATGCTCGATGAGCATAGGACTCCTAGGCGTTTCTGGGCCGAGGCGGTCAATAACGCTTGCTATGTCTCAAATCGCATCTTCCTTCGTGCTTTTAAGAAGAAGACCTCTTATGAGTTGATGCATGGTCGACAACCCAAGGTGAGTCACTTTAGAGCTTTTGGATGCAAGTGTTTCATTCTGAAGAAGGGCAAGTTGGATAAGTTTGAGTCTAGATGTTCGGATGGTATTTTTCTTGGTTATGCGATTCATTCTAGAGCATATCGTGTGCTCAACCTTGACACTAACTGAATCATGGAGACTTGCGAGGTATGCCCCCCTGTTTCTTTGTAAAGCTTGCGTACCAAGAAATACCTAGCAGCCCCAAAACTGCACCAGAACAATGTCGAGCACAAGTGTAGCAAACAAGTTTAACCTTTTAAAGGACGATAGCATCTATCGACCATATTACCCGACTTTGTCCAATATGAAGTTTTCGACTTGTTACTGCCATTTATACACATTGTGTGAGTGAAACAAGCCTGAGTACACACCCCCTCGGCTGTGAATCATTGAATTATTATTCCTAAGTCATTCACACACTTGTAAGCTTTTGTGAATGCATAAATCGACCAAATCGCTATAATGACAATTGGTCTTTGCAATACTCACTAAATTGACAATGATGAGGTATAAAATAATTCAGAAATGCATTCACAAGTTATTTTTGACCATAAATAGAGTAGGATGAGTAATCAGCCCCAAAAACAATACGACACAATTACCTTGGAATCGATGGACAGCCGGATTACTCTTGCATTCTTTTTGCTAGAAGGTCTTTTAATGCATCATCAGATTATACTAGTGGCCAGCAACTAATGGCTGATTTTGGCTTCAAGAAGTTCTAAAAATCTTAATTGCCAAAGCAGCAACCACACCGGTCAGACCGGTCACGATAGTCGGTCAGACCGGTCACGATAGTCGGTCAGACCGGTCTGTCTAGGATGTGCACTCCAAATTACTGAACATCGGCCTTCTTCCATAAGAATGTCTTTTGGACATCATGGCCTGATGCTCATTGTCTTAGAATGCTAATCCTGATTTTATATGTCTAGACATATCAAATGTTATAAAAATTGAGATGACATTCTAAACACATATCAAAAAATATCTAGTGACTCATTTTAATGTAAAAACTGTCTGCACATGTATCAATAAGTCACCAAATGCCTTTGCATGATTTCACAACCATGGATCCTCAAATCTAGCCTGAATAGAAAAAATTCATATTCGTCTTGTTAATTGAGACTAAATACACCAACCGGCTAAAAAATCTCAAAACATCATCATTTGGTGAAATAAGGACAGCACCAATATTTTGAGAAATCTTGCAAGCCGATTTAGTAAATAGAAACTCCATAGTGGTGAATTACTCTTTTAGCTTAAGTCTTGCCCCCCGAGTACTTAAGGTACCAAAAAAGGTTATAAGCAACCTCTTATCGGGAAGTTATCACTTTAGGACGATGATCTAAGAGATTCATCGTCCATGTATGTCGTCAAGGATGATAATTCAATATCATCCACAAAGAATCCATCCGTAAGAATATGCACAACCGAAATAAAAGAGTAGAGATATATAAATTCAGAAATTAAAACCATCTCTAAGAACTAAATATTTCGGCTTTTGCAAATTAATCAATATGCATAGTAATTTGGTGATAACCCTCTATGATATAAAGATGATCCATGTGGAACCCAAGGACCAAAATAAGAGTATGAGGGATAATCAAACATATCTAAGGATGAATTCCAAAACATAGGCATATGTGGCATTTGTAAAGCAAATGAACTAGGTAATGACCAATAATTTTGATGATTTGGTGCAAACCTCAATTTTGAAGAATGTCTCTCATATCTTTTCTTCTCCTTCAATTGTGTTGCACCTTTTGCTTGATCATCACCCGTGTCTTGAGTCTGAATGCTTCCTTTAGGAATCCATGCCATGCCTTTCTTCCTCAGCTCTTGAGCACTAAGCTTTTGGAACTCCTTCTTCCGCCAATTTGATAAACCAAGCGAATGGCTTGGCTTTGCTTCAGTTTTGGACAGCGGCGCTTCAGTCTTCATTTCTGGCCTCTTCACCTTCTTTTGTCCAGATTTGGCATTTGGAGAATTAACAACTGATTTTTCCCTCTCTTTGCCATTAGTAGCCGAAGCGCTCAACACATTAATCGGCTTTTTATTAACTGAATTCAGATCTGAACTTTTATCTTTGCGACCATCTCTTTTCACTTGGTAAACTTGCTTGACAACCTTTTTCTTGTTTTGAGCACTAGACCGATTTTTATACTCAAAACAGCCATTTTCAACATACGACTGCCTTGCACATGATGGTCGCCTTGGAGCTGCATACTCAACATGATATGGCTTGAAATATGAAGGAGTATGTGCCCATGAATCACTCCACCCCCATGATGAATAAGGATGAGCACTAGTGGGATATGGAGCATATGAAACCGGCATTGATGGCTCAAAAGGAGAATATGATGTTGCTGATTGAAAGCCCTTTCTTTGCCGATTCCAATTCCCAGGATTATGCTTAGGAGGCAATCTTGATGATTTAACTTTATTTAACCGATTAGCACATTTGGTCTCATTATCTTTTTGATACTTAGCCAGAAGTTCATCAAAAGTAAGCTTCGGCCTTTTACCATTGTGCTTGACATGGTCTTTACCTCCATTAGCTACAGGATGTTCAGATTTGGACATCCCTGATTTTTTCACACTTGCACCGGTCAGACCTTTGGGCTGCACCGGTCTGACCTGTGGGTCACCGGTCAGACCTTTGGGTTGCACCGGTCTGACTTGTGGGTCACCGGTCAGACCTTTGGGTTGCACCGGTCTGACCTGTGACTCCAGAACAGGAAGAGTAACAGGTTCCTGTCTTGATGAAGAAAAATCCTTTTGCCCCCCAGTAAATTCCGGGATTTTGATAGGTTTATCGTCCTCGAAAATCGTTTGATCTTGCAAGTTATGGACGATGTCCTTCTCAACACTCGGGAGCTTTGAATCTTTCTCTTTGGCAATTAAATCCGGATCTTTGGATAAACCGGCTGATGCTAACCGATTCAATGATCCTCTGCCATCAAAACCAATTGTAGACAACCGGTCATCCTCTTGTGTTTGAGCAAATTTCAATTGTCCAGTATTAATAGCCGATTGTATAAATTGGCGAAAAGTATTGCAATCACTAGTATTATGATCAAAAGAGTTATGCCACTTGCAATATTTTCGATCTCCTATCTCAAGAGGTAAAGAACTAACTTTGTGATAAGAGAGCTTAATAAAATTATTCTCTAGCAAGATATCAAATAAATTATCACACAAAGTTAAATCAAAGGTGTACTTTATTCTCTCCAACCAATGCTTTTGTGGAGACGGCTTTAAGGCTAAGCAAACGAATGGTTCAGATTTCTCATCGACTCAATCGGCTATACCTTTATTTGCACTTCTCATGCCCGATGCTTTAAAGTTGGTCACTATATTAGCATCGGACTTCACAATGGTTCTCGATTTTGATTTTTTGCTTTTAAGTCCAGAATATCCATAAGCACACCATGAAGAGAAAAACTTTGACAATGATGATGTAGAAAATTTAAATGTCAAAGTATTTTTATGACCAGCCTTTTTAATCTTTACAATGCATTGGCTGATAGAATTTGAAGGTATATTGTTGCTAACAAGTAAATTACCATCCTCAATCGATCTTCTAGAATTATTTATGATAGAATCACTAGTAAATGAATTTACTAAAAATACACGATCTGATTGGGAATTACTTGTAAAACATACCTTATCAAATAAATTAGAGAGGCGAGGAACCTTGATGTAGATGATGTCGTACTTCTCTTCTTGAGGGCAGCCCACAGTCATCTTCTGCTTGGACCGGTCAGACCGGTGTAGGGAGCCGGTCAGACCGGTGCCTCCAGGGTTGCTGGAAATCACCTCGTGTCGACATACAACTGATTCCTTCTTGCCTCCTTTGTCTTTGTTTGCAATAGTTTGATGTTCTGATATTTTTTCAGCCTGAACTTGTCGCTTAGTAGCATGATAATTGCTAGCAAAAGATACGACAACTCCGGCTTTAGGAAAATCAAACATAGCTGTTTTCTTTTGATTGATATCCTCTTGTGCAGCTAAGTTTGACTCTCTAGATGTAACAGATTCAGAATGTACATTATTTGGTTCAGTTGTCATAATAACTGAACTATTGCTCAAATCTGAATCATTTTTATTTTTCTTGGAGATTGCTACTTGAGAAAGAAAGTCGCGTTGAAATTGTGCAAGAATCTCATCTAATTCTTGACGCATCTCCTCAGAAAGGTCCTCTTCTTTGACCTCTTCATCTAAGTACATGCTTGCTGAATTTTCATTAATCTGGTTATAATTATGATGAATATTTGAAGCCAAATCATGATTATTAACATTTGCAAGCGATGCGGAGAAGGTAGGTGAAACCTCTACTTTAGTAGCAAGTGATGCAACATGTATTGGTTGAGAGCAACTGGCCAGATGGCTGAAATTAGAATGGCCAATTTCCTCATTTACCAATGTGCTTGCTGAATTCTCATTAATTTGGCTATGGTTATGGATAACAATTGGAGCCAAATTACGATTATTAGCATTTGCATATGGTACTGAAATTGTAGGTGCAATCTCCATGCTATTAATAATTTGTGAAGCATATGATGGTTGAGAATAACTGGCCTGATAGCAAGAATTAGCATAGCCAATTTTCTCATTCACCGGCATGTTTTGTGATGTAATCACATATTGTGAATTTCATGCTGATGAATAAATAGATGAAGCACCTTGCTGAAAATTAGTAGAATTACTAGCATGTGGTGTTCCATAAGAATTGGCCAAACTCACAATGTTAGTTTGGCCTTGATACATGTTAACCGACTTTTGAACTTGTTGCACAGCCGGTGTGTGAGAGTAATGTTGTATGTTGCTAGTATCATTAAAATTCAAAGCATGCATATTATTTGACAATGGCTTTTGCATATTAAATTCAGAATTATAATTTGCATAATTAAAACCATCTGAACAAGTACTAGCCGATGCAATATGCCTACTAGTATCATATCTAGCAACATCAACATAAGGATTCATGGTACTTGCAAAATAATTATTAACATTAGACATAGGTAATGTATTTGCAAATTGTACCTTGGGCTCGTCGTAGTAGGACTGATGTGAAGTATATGAATAGCCCGCCATAATAAGTCTTGATGCTTCAGATCTTGTAATATAGATAAATCCAGAAAATCCAAGCAATCAATGACCAATATCTTGCTTCTCTTCTAGTCTTCAAAATGTAGTAGCAAGCAAGACAAAACACAATGCAAACGGCTTGAGCAGCCTGATGCAATGTGATAATTATCGATGCAATCAGTCTCAAAAGACCTGATTCAACTATAGTCGGCGAACCAAGTAATAGATCAATTTGATAAAAGGCTAGGAATCGATAGAACGGTTTGAGCAACTAGAGATTCTGGGTTCGTTCCCCAGCGGAGTCGCCAATTTGTTGATGCCTTTTAGGACCAACACATGAGAGCACTAGACCGTGCGGGTCGCGAACGGACCGAAGAGCGAGGACGCTGCCGGGACCGGTCAGACCGGTCAGGCGCACCGGTCAGACCGGTGCCCTGGGGTTTGGCTCAAGTCGATCGTTCGGGAGGATAACTACCACTCTTATATGATGGAGGACGGCTAGGTTTACGAGCAAACCAGCAAAGAGATAACCAACGCACTTACGTGGCGAAGAACGACTAGTTTACAAGCAAACTAGCAAAGGCCGTCGAAGCTCTCGCCCGGAAGGGACCCCGTCAGGGCGTGGATGTCGTCGGCGTGCCCTAGGTCGACCAGCGAGCCTTAGGACGTCATCTATGACCGTGGAGATCAAGAGACGAGAAGCATGGAGGTTGGAAAAGCTAGGGTTTAGAGTAAAAAGTAAAGGTAATGATAGATTCGATTGTGTTTTCCTCAATCGGCCGTGGCCCTTAATAAATATAGGGTGGGGAGGTCTTGCCCCAGTAGGAGTCGAAGCCTATACAAATTCCATGTCGAAATACAACTCCTAACTCGGATTTGACTGTGGGCACCGGTCAGACCGTCGGGCCCCACCGGTCAGACCGGTCAGGCGCAGGGTTGGTTCTTCCCAGGACCATAACTCCCTCATCCGGACTCCGAATTGGACGTTCCACATATGCATTTCGATCATCTCGACGAGATCTACGCAATGGTGAAGTCCAATTGGCATTTTGAGCACTTTGGTTTGACCGGTCTGACCGGTGTGGTCAAAGGTCAGACCGGTCAGGGCTGCTGAATCGGCTATATGACCAATAACTGAATCAGATCAGTTGGCCTTCTTATATAAGCCAGATCAGACACTTTTGACCATGATTATTTGATCTACATGATTATCTTGATCCTTTTGGCAAAAGCTTCATCTTGGTGCACTTGAACTCATGATTTGACATCACATCGACGCTTCTTCAAATACTTCTTCGCCCTCTTTATGAAATCATATTCAGAACTTCCAAGATGACCCTCTTGTCCTGTAAAATGCATATCCAAGCCAAACTAGCAAAATATCAAGGATTAGTACTAAATTGGCAATTCTAGCCTGAGCCTCACATATCTTGAACCGTGCCACTTTTGGGTGCGAACAGTATCAATATCGATTATCCGATATTTATCTCTTTTGTACCCTCTTGAATTGCTTTGTCCTTGTTGAGGCATATCAAACCAGTCACACTGGAACAACATGACTTACTTTGATTAAGGAAAATCAAGTACAAAGATTTTTTTAATCACTCCATACCATTCCATGCCCTGCACACCCCTGACAACAATACCACTGTTTTGTGTTGTTAGATTATTCTCTATATGTGATGTCCGAAAATAGAAGCCATTGATTGAGCACTTGTTCTTCAAATAAGCAATTCTTTCAAGACCACGAGATAGCGCATACAGCATCTTATCTGCTTTCCCCACAAAAGTTAGATTCCTTATCTACACTCACATAAGTAAAGATAATATGTTAAGAGCACATTCAAATTTGATGATTTAAATTCGAAAGAAATGTATATGACTCACTTTTCGCTCGAACCATGCTACAAAGTGTTCCTTGTGCCTGCTTTAACATTTAGCGAGCTGACTTTCGCCAATTCTGCCTTATGCTCACTGCAACATTTAAAAATATATATATGATCACAATTAGATATATAGTCTAGACAATGAAACAAAATTCATATAATTTTCATGTGTTGCTTACTTTGCAAATTCAATGGCCTCATCACTATTTGATAATATGTAGTGTCTCATCATCGAGAATTCTTTGTCTTCTAGTATATGGGAATTATGCCTAGAAACACTTTTCTTTTGCCCACTGTCCATGCTAGCAAAAACACTCAGACCGGCAGGTGGTTCATTAACAGCGCTATTTTCTTGACGCTCTGGCCTATTAAGCTTTGTACTAACACCTTCAAAGAACCGAGAACAGAAAGTAAGGCACTCCTCCGAGATATATCCCTCTGCTATAGAACCCTCTGGGAACGCTTTGTTCCTCACGTATCCTTTGAGGGTACGTAGGTACCTTTCAACTGGATACATCCACCTATACGAAGCAGGGCCTCCAATTTCAGCCTCCCAAGCAATATGAACTGGTAAGTGCATCATAATATCAAAAAATGCTGGAGGGAAAATCATCTCAAGCCGACAAAGAGTCTCTGCAATCGATCTGCTGAGTTCTTGCATCTCGGTCTCGTCAATCTCCTTTGAACATACCGCGTTAAACAACCTGCTGAGCTGGATCAATGGGTTCACTACAGCATCCGGCAATATGTCGCGTGCCACAAAAGGTAGGAGTTTTTGTAATATAATATGGTAATCATGACTTTTCAGATTTGAAACCTTGCGCCCATTGACATCGACATTTCTTCTAATATTTGCGGCATAACCATCGGGCATCTTAACACCTTGTAGAAAGTTGCACAGGATTTCCTTTTCAGAATCACCAAACGTGTACAATGCTGGTGGCATATCGTATTTCCCTTTCTCATTCAGAACTGGATGCTGATCCTTCCTTATACCCAATTCTCTCAGATCAAGTCGAGCCTTCTCAGTGTCCTTAGTTTTACCTGCTAAATTCAGCAAAGTCCCAATCAAGCTCTCACAAATATTCTTCTCAGTATGCATCACATCAATATTGTGGCATATAAGCAACGAATCCCAATATGGAAGCTCAAAGAAAATACTCTGCTTCCTCCAGTTGTGCCATCTAGAATCTTCATCACGCTGCTTCCTCTTCTTCGAAGTAGTGGCTCCAAAAGTGACTTGTTGGAAACTCGTGTACTGATCCCGAACTTCTTGACTGCTGAGTGGCACTGGAGGGTCCCTCGTTTCAATAGTGTTGTTAAAAACATGTCATTCACGTGCCTCCACGCCTTTGAGTTAGCTGGGTGTCGCATTTTGCCATCTTGAACCAATTCTTTATCGTGCCAACACATATACGTGGATGTTTCCTTATTCATATATAATCTCTGCAGTCGAGGAGCCAGCGGAAAGTACCTCATAATTTTAACAGGAAACCGCTTCTTCTTTGCTACATCAGTGCCAGCCTCGTCAGTGCCCTGTGAACCTGAAGTTTTCCACCTACTCTCATCACATGTTGGACAGTTGTCCATGCTAGCGTACACTCCACGGAATAACACACAGTCATTGACACAAGTATGTATCCTTACGTAGTCCAAGCCAAGGTCTGGAACCACCCTTCAAATTTTATCCAGGCTATCTGGGAGACAATGCCCTTTTGGCAGCACAAGAGAGAACAAGAACAGTATTTGCTCCATTGCAGCATTGCTTAAACCACACATGCACTTGATCAGATATAGCCTGACAATGACAAAAATCTTAGAAGCCTCCTTGGAACCAGGGTACAACTCTATCCTTGCTTCTTCCATTAATTTGAAAAACTTGCTTGCTGCCTCATTTGGCTCCTCATCTTCGTTACCATCATCTCTGACTCGACCATCTATGGCACCCCTGATCAGATAGCAAAACAAACTATTAGTGGCCTCCCGATTGTCGGCATCATCAGCACCACCTTCAACTTCGTCGTCATCATCCACAGCCATAGGTTCACAAGCATGACGATGACGTTGTTGTTGCTCTTTTTTGTAAGCCCTGTCAAACCCTTTTGTAACCAAGTGATGTTCAACCTCTTCTCTTCCTTGAAATGCCATGCGACGGCATCTAGAGCATGGACATTACACTTGCTCTCCATAAAATTTGTCATGAAAGAGATCCTCAATAAACATGTCGAATCCGCGTTGCCATGCAGAATCTGAAGGCTCCAATTCCATCCAACTGCAATCCTTACTTGCCATTGCAAAGAAAAAAGCCCAACTACAACAGATAATACAAAGGGTGCTGGATCAGTATAAGATAATATAGTATTAAACTAAGGTGTATATACAAGCTAATTAACAAAATAAAATTCCGTGCACATGGATCTCATAATCTATTATGCCTTGGCTTATGGGATCCGAAGAACAGACTTTTTCTCGGTCGTTCGAAGTCGTGATGCAGATGATCGGTGCTTGGCAGCGTCACCCTGGCGGATCGCGAAACGGCAACAACGATGTGTTTGAGTTTTTTTCCTTCGTATTACAGGTCGATATATATAGTTGGGTTATGGTCGGTCAAACAAAATAGAGTTGGGTTAGGACTCCGTGTACAAAGATGGACAGTTCTGTGCGGGCCATGGTCTAGGCCCACAGGACATTGAACGGGCCCACGGTAGCCTGGTGGCACCCACAAACACATCAATTGCGATTGACAATTCTTTCAATAGCAACGACGCTATATTGTCGCACTGACATTACCTCTATTGCAACATTTTTTGGTTCGATGCTACATATGCAATCTGTTACAACTATTCGTGTTACCTTTGCCATACCTACGAGCAATTTGCAACACTTTGGATCCATGTCGCTATACCAAAGAATTCAGTCGCAACAAGTGCATTTTCATTGCTATCTCAAAAACTTTTTGCAACACACAGCACCTGTCGTTGCTATATGTAAGACTCTTTTGCAACAAATGACACCACGAATAGCAACGTGTCATAGTCGTTGCAAAATGGGCAACAATTGCAACAATTACGAAAAACCGTGGCAATACCATAGCCAGAATTGCGACACGAGTCCATGCGTCGCCATAGACCCTTACCTATAGCGACCACCACAATAAATACTACAACGGTCCACAACTGGTCGCAACATTCCCACCTGTCGCGACCATTATGGTATACAGTCTCAGTAACCCCGGTGTATAGCGACCAAAACCAACCGTTGCTATAGAAAAGGGTCGCAATATGTACAAAATGCTGTAGTGATACTTGCATCACATATATTGCAAAGTCAAAAACTAGATCCACAGAGAAAATCAAATCATACAATCAGATCAAGATGTGCACGTGTATGGCTATGGGAGTATGGTAAGGTGGATACTAGGCCCAGAATGGGTGCTAGATATTACCATACATATATGGGGAATGTTGGTTGATGGTGGTAAGGTGGACACTAGCCCCGGAATGGACACTAGTTATTACCATCTAAGTTATGGAACTCCTTTTTGCATGACCATCTCTCTCCTTTTTCTCCTTTATTTTTGGACATGGGCTATTCTTTCTTTCATTTTTTTCTCTTTTTTTCTCATCATGCCTTGAGCACGTGTCTCTTCTTTTCTTCTCTCTTTTTTTTCATAGCCCATGTCTCTGGAAGGATACTTTTGGAGAGAGAGTCACACCACTTATGGAGCTTTATTTTCAGGAATGGATGAATGATACAATGCTAACTTCCAGTGTAGAAGCATAGCAAGGGGAATATGGGTTGTCTGGGCTCTCTACCGCCGGCAGTAAATTTGTAACGGATCGTGTGTCGGACCCGGATGGTGAGCCCGAGAGACACGAGTGTTTATACTGGTTCGGGCCTCCGGAGAGTAATACCCTACGTCCAGTTCTGAGTAGTCGTGTTCTTATGCTAGGGATGTCTGTAGTAGGGGTTACAAACTATGTGATCGGTCAGCCCCTCAAACGATTGCCCTCCTCCCCTTTTATAGACGCAAGGGTGAGGGCAAAGAGGGAATACAAAAATGTGCTACAGTGCTGGGAGGTCCCTTCCAACGTCGATGTCCGTCAAGAGGCATTGAAGGGCGCTGAGCTGTAGTGGCGCTGGCGGCTGCCGCATGTGCAGGGGGCACTGTACGCTCCGATTACTTGGCGCCTCCTCTGAGCTCCCTCTTAGATGACTCAGCTCTCTTGAGTGTTGATTAGGCCTGCCACGTTACGGCCTAAGTGTAGGTAGGCACCGCCTGTAGACGGTAATCGAGTACCTGCTCTGACGGGGTGGTGTGCAGCAGGGTTTGGACGGGACAGCTTGTTGGAGGCCGCGCAGGCGTACAGTGCGTCATTACGGCCTCTGTCAGAATGAGCCGCCTTCGCGTTCCGCCAGCTGGGATGTTTGCATTGCGTGGAGAACTGGAGCCTTGCGTGTCGTTGCGGGGGAGTTCAAGCGTCAGGGTAGCGCCACGTTCGTGTGGGGCCCCTGATCCCTAGCTCCAAACTCCACGTGTGGGCCCCGTCCTAGTCGGAGACGGAAAACTACTCGTGCGAACGAGTAGGCGGAGGCGAGGCGGAAAGCACTCGTGCGAGGCGGAGAGCACTCGTGCATGGCGGAGAGTACTCGTGCGAGGTGGAAAGTACTCGGAGATGAGGCGGAGGGTACTCGGAGATAAGGAAGTCTTGTCAGTGAGGGTCTTGACGAAGATCTGCATCCCTCCCTGTCCTGGATCTTACCCTTGACGTTGTCAATGGTGTCAGAAGACTCCATCTCAAAGGTGATTATCTTGTCGCTTAGGGGGCCCTAATCCAGGCCCTCGTCAGTAGCCCTCAATCCTGGGGTGGGAGTCAAGGACTCGCTCACAGGTTTAGAGACGAAGAAGTGTCGTAGTAGTTTTTGCTTTTTGATTTACTCGGTGGGTGCGCGCGAGCGCATCCGCCGGATGTAGCCCCCGAGCCCGCAAGGGAGTTGTAGACTCGCTTGTGGGGTTTTAATCTTGAACTGTTGTTGCCGTTTCAATATCTTCAGTCGAGGCGGTTGTGGCCGCATCGGTGGTTGCGCCCGTCATGATGGTCGTGGCTGACGTGGCCGATATGATGGTTGGAGGGGACGGCGCACAGTTGGTTCAAATTCGTGGGCCCACCGGGTGTCAAACCATCGCGTAGGCGTGCGCCTGTCACCCCGCGGGGGGGGGGCACCTTATGAGCAGGAAGTTTTACGGTGTGGTGGGGCCAACATTTAAGACTGGCGCCCACATCCGCTCCTTATAAACCGTGCGCTGGAAGAGTTTGAATCCATTTGCTCCCCCAATCTCCGCCATAGCCAGCGCCACCTGCCCTTCTTCTCTTCGCATCTGCTATGCCACCGCTGCTTCTTCCATCCGCGTTGTGCCCCAAAGCTTGCCGATGCCATGTCGAACTGGACTTGCTCCAATGTCACCCGCACGACCCTCCAGCGTCTCGTCGCCACCGGTCAGCTGCCGGAGCCCACCGCCACCGAGGAATGGAAGTGCCGGGTAGCGAGTCCGTCCCGCGTCCGCCGCCGGGCTACGTCGTCTCATTCGTGGTGTTCCACGAGCGCGGCTTCTCCGTCCCCGCCGGATAGTTCATCCGCGTGGTGCTCTGGGAGTACCAGCTTCAACTCCAGCATCTCAACCCGAACAACATCTAGCACATGGAGGCATTCGAGGCGCTGTGCGAGGGGTACCTGGGAGTGGGAGCTTACTCGCACCTCTTCCGGTACTTCTTCAAGTTCGTCTGCTTGAAGGATAAGGCGCTCCCGGCGACGATCGGGTGCGCCAACCTCCGGATGAAGCAGGGGAGGGGGGAGGAGTACATCCCCGTCACGTTGACGAGCTCCAACAGCGGCTGGCACAAAGGTTGGTTCTATCTCAAGAACGACCTCGAGCACCCGCTGTCGGAGTATACCGGCACCTTAATCACCGAGGCGCCGAAGAACTAGAGCTACGGGCCCCCGGAAGCAGAGCAGGAGAAGCTGCTCAATGATTGCTGGGTGGTGCTGTCCCGGCTGCGCGACGCCGGGATCGACTTGGCGGCCGTCATCGGCGAGTACCATGCGTTGGGGATCGTCCCGCTCCGTTGGCGGCCCCTGCGCATCTGCCAGATGACGCCCAACAGGGCTCCCTTCGAAGGGACCGTGACGGCGCCCGAGCAACCCTCACTGGATGAGATCCAGCGCCGCGTGGGCTGGCCATCGGGAGGGCGTTGTACTCGTGGCCTCCGTCCCGGCTTCTGCCCATGCTCCCCCAAGAGGGGACCAAAAAATACGTAAGTCTTTCTCCTTCCCGACTTGCCTTCCGACTAGTTTTGGATTCTTTGGTTGTCAGCATCTTCTCGGAGCTTCTGCCCCTCATATTGATTTCTTTTCTTTTCTTTGTCTTTTTCTTGCTCCTAGCTGAGGCCCACAGAACCTACGCCCGCGAAGCCTCCTCTCCCCCATGACGCGATAAAGAATTGCTCCAAGGCTGCCGCGGAGAGGAGGAGGGCCGATTGCAAGGCCAAGCACAAGGAAAAGGAGATCATGAAGCACGAGCGGAACGACCGCCGCGCCAAGTGCCAGAGGTTGAACGAGATTGCTGTCTCCTCAGACGAGGATCCTTCGTTGTCGCCTCCTCCTTTGCGGCAGGCCTCGGAGGCCAGCCCGAGACGGCGGCCGGAGCCGTCCGTCTGTGAGCAAGGGACGAGCTCCAGCTCGCATCTGCCTCCACGCCCCGTTCAAGAGGACCGGAGGGTGACCCACTCACGGTCGGGCCCTGTCAGCCAACAGCCTCTGAGGGAGAGGAGGAACTCTCCGCGGCAGGACGACTCATCCAGGCGGCCAGCGGACCGTGATTCATCCTCCCGCCGTTCCTCCAGCGACACAACACGGCGGGAGCCGCGTTCTCCAAGGAGACGGTCGCCATCCGAGGCGAGATCGACACCGCCGGCGCCTTCTCCGAGTGCGCCGCAGGGGGAGAACATGAACGTACCCCCGCGGCGCCTTCAGTCCTTAGTCGTCCGGGGCGGCGGGGCCCCACCCGTGCAGGTCTCCCTCGTCCCTGGTGGTGGTCGAAGCCCACCCTCTGACGTAGCGGCGAGCAAGAGACCAGCCCCCGAGTCGTCAGACATGGCCCCTAGGCCCGTCAAGCGGGCCCGCGTTACTTCCTCTACGTAAGTACCATTTCACGACCTCTCGTTGTTTAGTTCTTTATTTTTTGTTCGCCTTTTGATTTGCTTTCCCATGCCAGGCGCTCTGACACCAGCGCGCTCAGCCGTGCGCCGCAAAAACGCACAGTTCTGGGCGCGCTCAATCTTCCATCTGTCCCCCGCCCGACAACTCCACCGCCCGTGCCGGCGGCGGCGCAGGTCGAGAGCGGGACCGCCGAGGCGGTCAAGGTCCCTGAGGCGGCGGCGCCTCCACCGGCGTCAGGGGATGGTGATGTCGTCAGAGGGTAGGCAGCCCCCGAGGAGATGTAGCCCCCGGAGGCGCCTACCATCCATCGCAATGTTGGTGCGTCAGCAGCTCCTGAGGCAGGCGCACCCTCGGCGCCGGATGCCGGTGGAAGCGCGACCGAGGCGATGGTGGCTCCCGAGTCGTCCGCCCAGCTCCAGGTGGCCACCAACCTTGAGGAGCCCAACCTGTCAGGTGGCGACTCGGTCGCCTTCGCGGCCGAGCTGGAACGGTGCCTGTCGGCGCCGGAGGAGCCGGTGGTCGAGGCACCCGTGCCGCCTACCTCTGTGGTTGCTGCCGCGATCGAGGTGGCTGGGGCCAACCCTGAGGGGTCCGTGACCCAGGCGGCGGAGGCGGAGGCGGACTCCATCGTGCCCCCAACACCAACCGCGAGTGCGGTGGTGCCTCCGGCGAGCGCTGCGGTGCCGGTCGCAAGTACACTGGTGGAGCCGTCGCCCCAGCCCGTCGTCCCCGACATGGAGGTGGTGGTGATCGCGGACTCGCCTCACCCAAACACGCAAGTGCCTACCGGTCCTGAAGATGTGGCATGCAGCGTCTCCTCGGGTATGGTCCGAGAGGTTGGGGAGAGCTCGGGAGCTCGCCCCTTCCTGGCCATAGAGAGGGGAGAGCACAGCCTCGGACTTGGGCGCTCTTCACGGACCGGGACCCATGAGGTCATGTCGCGCGACGATGAGGAGGAGGAGGCCACGGCCTGTACCGCCTCGCATGGGGTTTAAGGTGGGCTGAGCAAGCAGTCAACGAGCTTGTCCTCCCTGCCTCAACAGTGAGTTTGCCGAGCCCGATCTTGGTTTTGTCTCTTTATTTCTCCAGGCGTTGTTGTGGATGACCCTCTACTCGGAACCGGTGCTCGCAAGCTGCAGCGCCAAGAAAGCGCACACCATCGAGGAGCTCCGGGCTGAGAAGGTCCAGCTGGAGATGCAGTTGGAGGCCGCTCGACTGGCGGCTGCAGGGGCGGTGGCGAGTGAGGCGTCGACGAGGACCGCGCTCGAAGCCGCGGCAAAATCCGTGGAGGACCGTTTAGTGGCTGCGCAGTCAGCTGCTGACGCCGCCGTGTCGGAGAGGGCATCCCTTGAGGCAAAGCTTGCCCAGGCAGAGGCCACAACCGCGGAGCTGCGCACCGCCATTGCAACTACCGCTGAGACCGCTCGGACTGCCGCCGCTGCAGCCACCGCTGCTAGAGCTGCTTCCCAGGCCGTCGCCTAGGAGAAGGCGGCGCTCGAGAAGAAGGTGGCTGAGTTGTAGCAGGACTTGGTTCACGCTGAGGTCCACCTCAAGACGGCCACCAAGCAGGTGGGTGTCCTCGCCACCAAGCTGCAGGAAGCCACCGACAAGGGGACCCGGCTCCACGACGGCAATGCCAAGCTGGCGCAAGACCTCGATGGTGAGCAAACGAACTGCTTCAGCTTCTGTAGTGCTTTTTTCTTTTGTGTTGCTTGTGGACGATGTTGACTCGTCTTCTGGTTTTGACAGGGCTTCGCTTGTCTCGTGCCGCATTGGCCAAGAGGCTTGTGGAAGAGGCGCAAAACGTCACCGCCTGCAAGCTGAAGATCCACGAGATGACCGAGATGGCCAAGAACATGTCAGACCAGCTTTCGAGTATGATCTTTTTACCTTGTCCCTTCCTTTCTCTTGCTTGTGTTTCTCACAACTAAACTCTGGCTCGCTTTCTCTCTTCAGAGGTCAAGGCCAAGCTCGAGGATTCCAGGAAGGCTCAGCTCGAGGCGGAGGCGGCATGCGAGAAGGACATCATAGACCGCACCTGAGAGACATGGGTGACCTTATCAAGATCACGGGCGACCTTATCAAGATCCCGGAAGATCCGCGACACTTGGCATGCAAGTCAAGGTAGTAGGACGTGGTGCGCCGCCGCCTGTAGCTCTGAGTATCATGGGATACTCCTTGTAATCCGGGAGATAAGCTTCCCGCAATTGTAACCGACTCAGACATGGGTCCACCGACCTTGAATGGAAGCCCTAGTCCGTCCCCCCGTATAAGGCGGCTAAGGACTCCATTCAAGGGGACATCTCATCTTAATCCTCTCGCATAATCCACCACAACTGGACGTAGGGTTTTACTCTCCGGAGGCCTGAACCAGTCTAAACCCTTTGTCTCCTCGTGTTCTTCGCCATACTCGCCTAGTTCTGAGTTCACCACGTGGACTACCACCTACGCTCTTAGGTTCCGATCCTCCATTAACCTGCAAACCACTAGGGCAACCCCCTAGCGGATCTGTCCTGGTCTCACCCCCTGACAGTTGGCACGCCAGGTAGGGGTCGAACCTACGACCTTCTGCTTAGGAAATAGTTGGATCCGAAGCAACCCAGGAACGACAGTGGTCGCCGCGACAACTGCCCCTACTACAACAACTACCGTCATGACGACCAGTGAGATCAACGCGACAACTGGCGCGAGGAGCAACATGACGATCGCCGCGAGACCTCTCGCAGCGACCCACCTCCAGCGCCTCCTCGCGACGAGACCAACCTGCCGCCTCCGCCACCGACAGGCAACCCCAATGGCCTTTCCAGGCCGCAACTCGCACAATCAACATGATCGTTGGGGGCATCAAGTCCAGCGTCAGCAGGAGGCGCTACCGCAAGGACAAGCGTGAGGTCCACCTCGTCCATACTCAGCCAAGTGCGCCTCTGCGTTGGTCTGAGCAGGCGATCACATTCTCCAGAGCTGATCACTAGGTCCACATCCCGGATCCTGGGTCCTACCCGCTCATCGTCGAGCCTACGGTGGACAGGGCCTTGCTCTCCTAGATCCTGATCGATGGGGGGAGCGGGCTCAACATCATCTTCGTTGAGACCCTTAAGAAGATGGGCTTCGACTTCGACAAGCTCACGGAGTGCGACGAGCCCTTCTACGGCATCGTCCCTGGGAAGGCGGCCTACCCCCTAGGTCGGGTCTCCCTCCCCGTCACCTTCGGTACGGAGGCAAACTTCCGCATGAAGTACCTCAGCTTCGAGGTCGCCAACTTCAAGTCCTCCTACCACGCGATCCTAGGTCGCCCGATGCTGGCCAGGTTCATGACCATCCCGCACTACACCTACTTGGTGTTGAAGATGCCAGCTCCAAATGGGGTCCTCTCCGTCCTGGTGGATCTCATCATCTCCTTCCAGTGCAACTCGGAGGCCCTCGACCTCGCCGTGACCTCCGCCGCCGTCGACGCCTCCGCGGTCTTGGTCACTGAAGCCAAGACGGTCGACCCGAGAGACCTTGCTGTCCCAGAGCAGAAGCGCACCGACACCACCCTGGACGCCGTGCCCTCCACGAAGAAGGTCTGCCTCGGCCTTGCCGATGCAGAGAAGATGGTGGTGATCGGCGACGGCCTCGACCCCAAATAGGAACTCGCGCTCACCAGTTTATTCCAGGATAACACGGACATATTCGCATGGAGTCCATCGGATATGCCGGGTGTCCCCAGGGAGCTGGTTGAGCACTCCTTGGATGTAAGCAAGACGGTGTTGGTATTTCTTAATGTCACCACTAGTTGCGCACCTAGCGTGAGCGTTAGATCCACCTGGGTACACCGACGGGTACAAAAGAAACCGCAAGCGCATGGAAATACCGCTGTAGCACTTCCCCAAAGGAGTATTCGAAAGGATATCGAATCCAAGGAACGATGTGTACTACCTTCTATCCTAGACTGGTGATCCAAGGACACAACTCTATAGGATGAGATGAAGATGGAAAGGATCTTGCTGGTAGCGTGAGAGTTGAGAACAGCCTCTCGATTAGGGACTTCTCGTTTCGGACACCGGCCCCTCCTGACTATAACAGTTGGTTCACGGCAAATGGTTGCCTACACGCTGTGTCCGTACGTGGGGGATTTCAGAGGGTCCAACGGCTGTCACTACCGCGGCCTACCCCAAGACAAACCGTGGGATACAGGGCAAACGAAGGATAACTTGAAGTCTAGACATCACGTCTACACCACCGATTACTTCTATAGCACGGTTACGTCTGTCGACTCGTAACAACACTATAGCACTCCGTGCGAAGACGGAGCGACGAACCCACGAGAGAGAGACCCGAACTCACTCAGATATACGCTATTCTATGCAAGGGGTCACAGATGAACTTGATCTAGATTAGGATAAAGGAGCATCCACTAACTCTGGTCAGACTAGCAGGCATACAAACAGGATACAAACTTAAGTGTTTATGAGAGAAGATCAAGGGTCGTGTTCATGAAGAACACGAGCCTCTAACTTATGAACAAACGCAAAAGTATGAGAAACTCGATCGTTAACTAGATCGAGGAAGCGTGTTCGTGAAGAACATGAGCCTCTAAATGATGAACGAATGAAGAACACAAGAACACAGTATGAATGCATTTTAGTCTAACTGAGAATGTCGAAATACTCACTTTATTCTAAATGAAGAACAGAAGCATCCATAGAGGATCGTTCTTGAGGAAATGTGCCAAACACCATGAAACAACCCCAAGACACCACCCCACCTTCCTTCTAATCTCTAAAGCACTAGTAAGCCAGCACTAATCCTATGCACGAGCTCTCCTCTCCTAATGAGAGAAGCCAAAAGGCAAAAGTGAAAAGGAGGAGAAGAAGTGTGTGTCCTATTCTCTACCCCCTCTCCTTCTATTTATAGGCCTGAGCACCGGCGTGGAAGCACCCCAAACACTCTTGGAATGAAGTAAGGAGCCAACCAGGAACCACCATGTGGAAGGCCAGGATTGGGCGCCACAGGGTCGGTTCGACCGACCTGTGGGGTCGGCCAACCCCTTGTGGGCCCCACCTCCCTTGTGTTTTCTCCTGGTGTCTGATGTGTGGGTCCTTATGGCGGTTCCAGGTGTCCACGTGGTTTGGAGGCGGTTTAGGCACTCTGGTGGGCCATGGGATCCATGTGATATACGCGTGGCGACTTCTGATTCGCTGAGGCTTTCTCTCTTGGATTGGTGACATCATGGATCCAGGGGGTGCTTGCATGGCAGCCCCTCATTAGCTGAGCTTGGATTGCTTGGATTGGTGAGGTGGATGGATAAAGTGTGCGTTTGCTCCCTCTCTTGTGCTTATTGGCTGCATTTGAATATACACCACAACTTGTGGAAATTGTCAGTATAAGGCCCTATTCTATTGTGAATGTATATTTCTCATGTCAAAATGCAGGCGTTGACGGCCACAAATATGGTACTTAACAGCCGTCAACAACTCCCCCACACTTGACCTTTGCTCGTCCCTGAGTGAAGGTGAGAGGTTCAAGGTGGAAAAAGCTACTTAAGGTGTAGAGCAAACAAGAGATCATTCCAAACTTTTACCTTGGACTTGTGAGCTTGTGGAGTGTCTATCATGCTATCTTGGGTAGTTGAGGAATAGAACGGTCATGAATCAAGTCACTCCTGCTCGTCATGTCAAGTAACTTGGGGTTTTACAATAAGTTTTCAAAAACAAACCTTGCTTTGCTCCTCATTTGATTATCTCGGATCGCGCAGTGTATATATGTCCTCACCAAGGCATTAAACTACCTTTATTCATCCTACTTCTAATGATAGCTTATGTTGAGCTCAGGGTAGGTATGAATGATAAGGCATACTTGCATCACATATATTGCAAAGTAAAAGACTGGATCCAAGAGAAAAGCAATTCATACAATCAGATCAAGATGTGCACGTGTATGGATATGATGGGTATGATAAGGTGTACACTAGGCCCGGAATGGGTGCTAGATATTACCATAAGTATATGATGAGTGTTGGTTGATAGTAAGGTGGACACTAGCCCCGGAATAGGTACTAGTTATTACCATCTAAGTTATGGAACTCCCTTTTGCATGATTTTCTCCGCTCTCCTTTTTGAAATTTTTGAGATATGGGCTATCTCTCTTTTCTTTTTTTTCTTTTTTTATAGCCCAATCTATTTTTTTAGAGATATTTGGAGAGGGATAAATCATGGAACCATGCATGGAGCTTTATTTTGTGGAATGGATGAATGAGACAATGCTAACTTCCAGTGTAGAAGCATAGCAAGGGGTAAATGGTGGAGTGCACATGAATCTTGATCATGAAAGCATAAAAAGGCTTCTCGCAAGGGTCGCAGAATTTGACAAAGCTGAATGCAATAACAAGCAGCATATGAGTATAAGGTTTTCAACTGGTAGCATCATATGGCTTTGGTAGGACTGTGGCATATCAAAGAGGAGCTTTGCAAAGGGTTTTATGATTTTTCAAATAAAATTCCCAAACACTGAGACATTTTAGAGCGAAGATCATATGATCCAACCATATCACAAACATCAACTACTTAGATAAGCATGAGTTCCCTAATGATATTTTTGCTCATAAGTGCCAGGATAAAAAGTAAGGAATGAGCCTAGCTGCCTACTATCCTTGAGGTTATGAGGTAAGGAGAATAAAAATTCAGAGGCGTAGCCTTTATTTAGTTAAAGTGCGGGTGGCGTACCTTTGTGTGCTTCTGGTTGGTTGTGTGCGGGTCTCCCTCACACTAGTTTCTTACCTGATATCTTGGAAGGCCATGATCGGGAGCTTATAGCCCCTTTGCGAGCTTGATGATCTCATACTCCTTATCATCCAGCTCCAGGAAGATCTTCAAACGCTGACCGTTTACCTCGAAGGTTTCTCCTTCATCATTTTGTATGGTGATTGCTCCATGGGGTGCAACTTCAATGATAGAGAATGGTCCTTCCCATTTGCTTCGCAGTTTCCCATGTCCAAAGAGTTTCTCCCTTGAATTATAGAGCAGGACTTTATCTCCAATAGTGAATTCCTTTCTTATGATTTTCTTGTCATGCCACCTCTTGGTCCTTTCCTTATAGATTTTGGAGTTGTCATATGCTTAGTCTCTCCATTCTTCCAACTTTGAGATCTGCTGCTGCCTTTGCCTTGCTGCCTTGGGGAAATTTAAGTTAAACCTCTTAATGGCCCGGTGGGCTTTATGTTCAATCTCTACTGGCAGATGGCATGTTTTTTCATAGACCAGTTGATAGGGTGACATTCCGATTGGCGTCTTGAAAGCGGTCCTATATGCCCATAATGCATCAGGTAGATGTCTCTTCCAACAATTCTCTGCTTCCTTTACTGTCTTCTGCAAGATATTTTTGATTTGCTTGTTCGACGTTTCAGCCTGACCGTTGGTTTGAGGGTGATATGCTGTGGCAATATTGTGATGTATCCCTAGTTCTGCTAGGAATTTTCTGAACTTTTTATCGATAAAGTGTGAACCTCCATCACTAATTACCAACCTGGGTGTGCCGAATCGGGGTAGGATGATGTCCTGGAAAATCTTTTTGGATTGTTTGGAGTCTGCCGAAGGGCAAGGTATTGCCTCTACCCATTTTGACACATAGTCGACTGCTACTAAGATGTACTCGCAGCCTTCTGATTTCGGTAATGGTCCCATAAAATCAATTCCCCAAACGTCGAAGAGTTCCACTTGCAGGTTGTCATGTAGGGGCATGGCATCTCTTGTAGTGATCCCCCTATGTTTTTGGCATCTGCGGCATCTTCGAATAAATTCCTTGGTATCTTCATACATGGTCGGCCAGAAGAAACCGCTTTGCTAGATTTTTGCATGTGTGCGGAAAACCCCATGATGCCCCCCATAGGGTCCTGCGTGACATTTCTCAATGATTTACAGTCCTTCTGGAGAGGGTACACATCTTCGTAACAACCCGTCATTACAAACTCTGTATAGATATGGATCGTCCCACATATGCTTTCTGCTGTCATGTATCAACTTTTTCCAGTCCGCCCCTGGTGGTATATATCTTGTAACCTAACAATATTTGCATACCAGGGGGCGGAGTCGGTGACCTTTAGCAGCATATCATCCCGGAGGTAGTCGTTTATTGGCAAGTCCTGCGAGTTAGTAGCATGCATATGCGACAAATGATCTGCTACGGAATTTTCTACTCCCTTTCTATCTTTGATTTCAATATCAAATTCTTGGAGTAGCAAAATCCACCTAATCAGCCGGGGTTTTGCATCTTTCTTAACAAGCAGGTATTTTAATGCAACATGATCAGTATAGATGATTATCTTAGACCCTACGAAGTAAGATCTGAATTTATCTAGCGCAAAGATTACTGCCAGGAGCTCCTTCTCAGTTGTGGTGTAATTTAGCTGAGCTCCGGTCATAGTCTTACTAGCATAAGCAATCGCATGATGCTTCTTGTCCTTGGTTTGGCCAAGCACGGCTCCTACGGCGTAATCACTGGCATCACACATGATCTCAAAAGGAAGCGTCCAGGCTGGGGGCTGAATGATCGGGGCTAAGATGAGAGCTTCCTTAAGGGTGAGGAAAGCTTTCATGCAATCTTCGGTGAACTCGAAAGGAGTGTCTTTGGCCAGTAAGTGCGTGAGTGGTCTAGCTATTTGGGAAAAGTCTTTGATAAAATGACGGTAGAACCCTGCATGGCCTTAGAAACTGCGGATTCCCTTTACATTGGTGGGGGCTTCCATGCTTTCTATAACTTCGATTTTGGCTTGGTCTACCTCTATCCCCCACTCAGAAACTAAGTGACCCAAAATGATGCCTTCGCGGACCATGAAATGACATTTCTCCCAGTTTAAAACTAGGTCCTGATCCTGGCATCACTGCAAGACTTTATCTAGGTTCTCTAGGCAGTCATCGAAAGTCTTCCCATAGACAGAGAAGTCGTCCATGAAGACCTCCATGATCTGCTCAATCATGTCTGAGAATATAGACATCATACACCTTTGGAACGATGCGGGTGCATTACACAACCCGAACGACATTCTACGATAAGCATAGGTTCCATAGGGGCATGTGAAAGTAGTCTTGCTTTGGTCATCTGGATGGATGGGGATTTGATGGTATCCAGAATACCCATCAAGAAAACAAAAGAAGGAGTGGTTTGCTAGTCGTTCCAACATCTCATCGATGAAGGGTAGAGGGAAATGGTCCTTCCAGGTGGCCTTATTGAGCTTCCTATAGTCTATGCACATCCTCCATTTGTCGGGGAGACACTGGGCGATCATCTCACCCTGCTTGTTGGTGGTTTTTGTCATCCCTCCTTTCTTGGGAACAACCTGGACAGGACTAACCCACTCGCTATATGGCACGGGGTAGATGATTCCAGCGTGCAAAAGTTTTAGCACCTCCTTTTTGACTACCTCCCTCATATTGTCATTCAACCTTCTCTGAGGCTCTTGAGAGGGTGGAATTTCTGAATCTACGGGGATGTGATGGGTACAGAGAGAGGGACTTATCCCTTTCAGATCTTGGAGAGAATATCCGAAGACAGCGTGGTGTTTTTCTAAGATGGCCATAAGTCTTCTAGTTTCCTCTCTTGTGAGTTTGTCGCTAATGATCACTGGGGTTTCGGTATCCCCATGCAGGAAGACATACCGAAGCCCGTCTGGCAAAGGTTTTAGCTCGATAGGAGGCTTAGGAGGAGCTTCGCACTCCAAAATATCTATGGGTGCAGCGGGTTCTGCTTCTTCCTCTATGAATTTCCCAGCGTTTTCATCGAGGAAAGCTTCTGGGAATTGTCTAGGGATAATGGCTTTCACTTCCTCAATCACTCCGGGATCAGGGGGAGGATCCATCGTGGCATATTTAGCTCTGACAATCTTAACTGACAGGACTTCCTCTCCTAGTCGGACGCCAACTTTCCCTTGCGCTGGGGCCTCCTTGAGAAATTTCTCAATGGGGAGTCCTATCATGAGATCGAAATCCTCGATATCGAAGACATGAAAATCAAGGACAGAATGGACACCACCACAGATAACAGGTATCTGGCTGAGGATTCCTATCCCTTCCATGGTTTGTTCGTGGTTGTCCATGGCGGATATGCTAGAAGGAACTAAGGGTTCATCTCCCAAGACTTCTATTGCGTAAGCACTTGAGATGATGTTAGCCCCAACCAAAGTGTTGTAGAGGGCATCTATCTGCCTCCCGCGCATGGTACATGGGAGGGTCGAATGAGATTGGCTAATCTGGAGGGCTTTGGATGAGCACTCTAGCTATTCTGACCACTCCCGAGTCATGATAGCGGTTAACTCCCGAACAGTGTCCTTGAAATAAGCTATCTCGTCAGGATCTGGGGGAATGTCCGGGATCGGTGGTTTCCCCCTACATTGGTAGTTTGAGGTGTTTCCATAATCTTCAAAGAGGTCATCATCAAGCATCAATTGCGGCACTAAAGATTGAGAAGTTTCCTCTTCCAATGCCGATGGTTCGGGGGGATCGTCTGCGGCTGGATCTACAGATGTGGACAGTGTAGTGCTGGTCTCAGCTGCTAAGGCATCCCCTACTTCGGGTACACTTTCTTCTGGGGGGGGTTTAGGTTCGGTTGAGAAAGGGAGATCACGTAGGATTTTCTCCAGGATGTTCTTCCCTTCACTTATGGGCGTTTGCATAAATGATCCTCCAGAAGATGCGTCCAGCTGTGAAGCTGAACTCTTGTTCAGGCCTATGTAAAAGTGTTCGAGCAATATGTGCTCTGGTAGGTGTAGGACTGGACCTGAGTTCACCAGATGTGAGAATCTCTCCCAGGTTGCTCCTAGGGTCTCCTCTCTTTGGCTAAAGTTGAAAATATCCCTACGCAGGGCGGCAACACGAGAGGCAGTGAAGTACCTCTCGCAAAACATTTTTATCAGGGAATCCCAATTGCCCTCGACCTTACCCGCTTCACGTGTGTACCATCGCTTTGCATCTCCCAATAGGGAGAAAGGAAACAATTTCCACTTGAGGGTGTCATGTTTCATGCCATCAATGGCGTAGCATGAACAGATTCTGTTAAATTCTTGTAGGCATTCATAAGGGTTCTCACTAACTATCGCCGAAAAGGAACAAGTCCTCCGAACCAAGTCAATCAAGTTAGGGCCGAATTCATAGCTCGTCGTGTGAATTGGGTGCTCAGATGGTGGTGGCTCAAATGATTCAGCTCTGGGGGCGGAAAGATCTTGAATAGACCGATCCTCCATGGTAAAGGTAAACCAAAAAGAATTGAAAAGAGAAAAGGAAAACAAAGATAAATACGAGGACCACTAGGTTCGAAGATAGATTCAGCAACCGTTCCCCGGCAACGGCGCCAGAAATGCTTGTTGGTATTTCTTAACGTCAGCACTAGTTACGCACCTAGCGTGAGCGTAAGATCCACCTGGGTATACCGACGGGTACAAAAGAATCCGCAAGCGCACGAAAATATCGCTGTAGCACTTCCCCAAAGGAGTATTGCAAAGGGTATCGAATCCAAGGAACGATGTGTACTACCTTCTATCCTAGACTGGTGATCCAAGGACACAACTCTATAGGATGAGATGAAGATGGAAAGGATCTTGCTGGTAGCGTGAGAGTTGAGAACAGCCTCTCGATTAGGGACTTCTCGTTTCGGACACCGGCCCCTCCTGACTATAACAGTTGGTTCACGGCAAATGGTTGCCTACACGCTGTATCTAGACGTGGGGGATTTCAGAGGGTCCAACGGCTGTCACTACCGCGGCCTACCCGAAGACAAACTGTGGGATACAGGGCAAACGAAGGATAACCCGAAGTCTAGACACCACGTCTACACCACCGATTACTACTATAGCACGGTTACGTCTGTCGACCCGTAACAACACTATAGCACTCCGTATGAAGACCGAGCGACGAACCCACGAGATAGAGACCCGAACTCACTCAGATATATGCTATTCTATGCAAGGGGTCATGGATGAAATTGATCTAGATTAGGATAAAGGAGCATCCACTAACTCTAGTCAGACTAGCAGGCATACAAACAGGATACAAACTTAAGTGTTTATGACAGAAGATCAAGGGTCGTGTTCATGAAGAACATGAGCCTCTAACTTATGAACAAACGCAAAAGTATGAGAAACTCGATCGTCAACTAGATCGAGGAAGCGTGTTCGTGAAGATCACGAGCCTCTAAATGATGAATGAACAAAGAACACAAGAACACAGTATGAATGCCACTTTAGTTTAACTGAGACTGTCGAAATACTCACTTTATTCTAAATGAAGAATAGAAGCATCCGTAGAGGATCATTCTTGAGGAAATGTGCCAAACACCATGGCACAACCCCAAGACACCACCCCACCTTCCTTCTAATCTCTAAAGAACTAGCAAGCCAGCACTAATCCTATGTAAGAGCTCTCCTCTCCTAATGCGAGAAGCCAAAAGGCAAAAGTGAAAAGGAGGAGAAGAAGTGTGTGTCCTATTCTCTACCCCCTCTCCTTCTATTTATAGGCCTAAGCACTGGCGTGGAAGCACCCCAAACACCCCGGGAATGAAGTAAGGAGCCAACCAGGAACCACCATGTGGAAGACCTGTGGGGTCGGCCGACCCTTGTGGGCCCCACCTCCCTTGTGTTTTCTCCTGGTGTCTAATGTGTGGGTCCTTATGGCGGTTCCAGGTGTCCACGTGGTTTGGAGGCGGTTTAGGCGCTCTGGTGGGCCATGAGATCCATGTGATATACGCGTGGTGACTTCTGATTCGCCGAGGCTTTCTCTCTTGGATTGGTGACATCATGGATCCAGGGGTGCTTTCATGGTAGCCCCTCATTGGCTGAGTGTGGATTGCTTGGATTGGTGAGGTGGATGGATAAAGTGTGCTTTTGCTCCCTGTCTTGTGCTTATTGCCGGCATTTGAATATACACTGCAACTTGTGGAAATTGTCAGTATAAGGCCCTATTCTATTGTGAATGTATATTTCTCATGTCAAAATGTAGGCGTTGACGGCCACAAATATGGTACTTAACAGCCGTCAACAGACGGCCAAGCCTGTCAAGCAGAAGCTTCACCGCTTTGCGAATGATCGCAAGGAGGTCATTAGGGTAGAATTAGTAAAGCTCCTAGCTGCCAGATTTATCAGCGAGTGTAAAAACCCGGTTTGGCTCGCCAACCCGGTCCTTGTACCCAAGAAAACCGGTCAATGGAGAATGTGTATCGACTACACCGACCTCAACAGGCACTGCCCTAAAGACCCCTTCCCTCTTCCGAGCATCGACCAGGTCGTGGACTCCATGGCCGGAAGCGTCCTCCTATGCTTTCTCGACTGCTACTTAGGGGATCACCAGATAGCCCTGAAGGTCTCTGACCAAGACAAAACGGCGTTCATAACACCGCACGGCATCTACTGCTACACAGCCATGACCTTTGGCCTCAAGAACACTGGCGCGACCTACCAGAAGGCCATCCAGAAGTGTCTCGGGCGCCAGATCGGCAAAAACATAGAAGCCAAAGTCGACGATGTGGTCGTCAAGACCACCCACGAGGATAATCTCATAGCCGACCTCGCAGAAACCTTCGCCAACCTCCGCGTCTATCGCTGGAAACTTAATCCAGAGAAGTGTGTCTTCGGTGTCCCGTCTGGCAAGCTCCTGGGCTTCATGGTTAGTAACCAGGGCATCGAGGCGAACCCCACCAAGGTGGTTGCCATCCTCAGGATGGAGCGACCTATAGGGAAGAAGGACGTCATGAAGCTCACCGGCATGATGGCGGCCCTGGGTCGATTCATTAGCAAACTTGGAGAGAAAGGCCTGCCCTTCTTCAAGCTGCTAAAAAAGGCGGACAAGTTCGTCTGGACCGAAGAGGCGGACCAAGCTCTAGAGCAACTCAAGGCCTTCCTCACGACACCCCCGGTGATGGTGCCCCCGGCGCCTGAGGAACCACTACTGCTCTAAATCTCTACGACCAACCTGGTGGTCAGTTCTGTTCTGGTGGCTGAGCGACCTGAAGAGGGTAGACCCTACCCTGTCCAACGACCTATATATTATGCCAGCGAGGTCCTATCAGACAATAAGACCAGGTACAACCAGCCTCAGAAGATGCTCTACGCCCTACTCATCACCTCTTGCAAGCTCCGGCACTACTTCCAGTCGCACAAGATCAAGGTCCTCTCGTCCTTCCTCCTCGGCGAGATCCTGCGGAGCTGCGACACCACTAGATGCATCATCAAGTGGTCTATCGAGCTAGGCTAGTTCGACCTAGAGTTTTGCCCCAGGCAGGCCATCATGTCCCAGGTCATTGTAGACTTCGTCTCAGAGTGGACAGAAATCCAGCAGCCTCCACCCTCGGAGCGACCTGAGCACTGGAAGATGTACTTCGATGGTTCCCTGGACCTCGAAGGCGCCGGCACAGGCGTCCTGTTCATCTCCCCCAAGGCAACTGCCTCAAGTGCATCCTGCAGATCTACTACAAGGCGTCCAACAACGGTGCTGAGTACGAGGCCCTCATTCATGGGCTACGCATCGCTGTCTCCCTGGGGATCAAGTGCCTCATAGCCTACGGCGATTCCAAGGTCATCATCGACCAAATCAGGAAGGACTCCGAAGCCAAGAAGGACACAATGGATGCCTATTGCGCTGAGGTGCGCAAGCTCGAGCGTCACTTCGAAGGGCTCGAGTTCCACCACGTCTGCCGCAACAACAACGTCGCGGCTGATGTCCTCTCCAAGCTCAGCTCCAAGCGAGCGCTGGTGCCAGCCGGCGTGTTTGTCCAGGACCTACGCAAGCCGTCCATCAAGCTTCTCCCCGACGTAGAGTCGCCAGATGACAAAGTGACCCCACCGGGAGGTCGCGACGTCCTCATGATCGAGGCAGAAGACGACTGGCGCCTCGACTTTATCGCCTTCCTCCTCGAACATTGAGTCCCTGAGGACAAGGCCGAGCGCAAAAAGATCACGAGGCGGAGTGCCAACTACGTCGTCATCGGCAACGAATTCTACCGGAGATCTGCCTCCACTGGGGTTTTGATGAAGTGCATCCTACGATCTGAGGGCCTTAGGCTCATAGACGAGATCCACGGCGGCGAGTGCGGCAACCACGCTGCCTCCACCAACCTCATGGGCAAAGTCTTTAGGTCCGGCTTCTACTAGCCTACAGCCATGGCTGATGCACAGGAACTTGTACGTCGATGCAAGGGTGCCAATTCTTTGCCAAGCAGCAGCACGTCCCGGCTCAGGCCCAACGCACCATCCCCCCGTCCTGGCCCTTCGCAGTATGGGGCCTCGACTCTATGGGACCCTTCAAGACTGCCCCTGGTGGCTACAAGCACATCATCATGGTGGTGGACAAATTCACCAAGTGGATCGAGGTCCGTACCGTATCCAGTGTCACGTCTAAGGAAGCGGCTAAGTTCATCGAGGAGATCACCCACCGCTTCGGGGTGCCCAACAGGATCGTCACCGACCTTGGCACGGCCTTCATAGGAGCTGACTTCTAGGATTTCTGCCAAGACAACCTGATCGACGTATACTACTCCTCGGTGGCGCACCTACGGTGCAACGGCCAGGTCGAGCAGGCCAATGGCATGGTCCTGCAGGCCATCAAGGACCGCATCTCAGATGGCTCTTCGCCTTACGCAACTAGGTGGCTCGCAGAGCTCCCTCATGTCATCTGGGGTCTCAGGACCTAGGTCAGCTCGGCTACAGGGTACTCCTCCTTCTTCCTAGTCTATGGGTCAGAGGCCATCCTCCCCACCGACGTCGCCTTCGGGGCTCCTCGCATCCAGCACTTCGATGAAGGAGAAGTGGAGCAAACATGCAGGCTCGACCTTGACAGCGTCGAAGAACATCATGTGGCCGCACTCATGCGCCACACTCGCCACGAGCAGCAGCTACGTCGCTACCACGACCGCAACGTGCGGGAACGTTCCTTCAACGTTGGCGACCTAGTCCTGCGGAGGATCCAGAACACCAAGGACATGCACAAGCTCTCAGCACCTTGGGAAGGCCCCTTCATAGTTAAGGAGGTCATTGGAATGGTGACCTATCGCCTCCAATGGGCCGATGGCCAGGGCGTCCCGAACCCCTGGAACATCAAGCACTTACGTCGCTTCTATCCTTAGGAGCCTTGTATCTCAATAAAAGCTATGTACTCTATCCCTTGTAATTCACCAGCAATATATATATAAAGATTCCCTTTCGGCAGCCTTCCTGTCGACCTACTTTTATGGGTCTCTATTTACTTTCTGTTCACCCCTCCCCCTCGACGTGCTTGGGGGCTTGGTTTAAAACTGGACCCCACGCGCTCGGGGGCTTGGTGTTAAGCCCGGCCCTTCACGCTCGGGGGCTTGGCTTTGCCAACCTAAGGGTCATTCAACCTGGGGGTTTTTTACCTTTCTTTCTACCTGTGCTCCCTTACAACAACTTTTGTGCCCTTTATAAGCATTCTTAAGTCGTGTGGTTGCTCGACCTTGGGTCTAGGACCCCCTCCACATGCCGGCTGCACGTAAGCCACCACGCCGAGCTGTGTAGTCGGTAAGCCGTTCCTCCACTGAGTTGGGTCAGCGGGGGGACAGGGGTCTGTGTGGCTTCATTACTTTTGCGTTCTTATAAATAGTATTTAAGTCAAATAAGGGATCACGTCAGTTAATTAAATGTGGCCTTTTTATTTATGCAAGGTTTATCTTACATCAAAAAGGGTCCACGACCCATCGACACTAACAGTTTGCTACATCCTAAGATACATTTCAGAGGTCTATCTTCTTCACGATCTCCTCCGCGGCGGCCTGGATGTCTTCAACGCCCACCAGCGGAGCCAGGTCGAGCTCCTCCCTGACCTTCTGAAGGTCGAACGCCGGCACATGGTGCCTCACTGTGGCCAGTGCGGCAGCCGCGGCGAGCTTGCTGCTATCCATCAGCAGGGTCTTCATTCGACCTTCTGCCTTCTCCAGCCACGCGACGAGCTCTTGCGGTTCGCCCTCGACCTTGAGGACGTAGACGTCCACAAGGTACACAGCGGCCTCCTTGAGGTCTTCCAGCTCCTTCTGAAGATCTGCAGTCATCTCTTGATGATCAATAAGGGTTTGCATTGCCCGGGACATGTCGATTGCCAGGTCCCTGCGTACACCAAATTCATATGCAACCTTCCGGGTATAGTAATACTCACTGGCTTCGACCTCCTTGTTCTTCTCCTTGAGGGTCTTCACCTAGTCTTTCGACTCCTTGAGGTCCTTCTTCAAGGTAGACTCCCTCTTCTTGACCTCTGCAATCGACAAGGTTAGGAATGGCATACCACGACGTAAGTTTCACACATCAAGGTCAAGGCTACTCGCAGACATACCTGTAGCGGCGATCTTCAGCTCGTCTTCCGCCTCCTTTGCCTTCAACTTGGCGGATTCGAGCTCCTCCTTCAAGGCCGCCATCGCCCTGTCCTTCAGGGTTGCATCGTCCTTAAGTCGCTTGATTTCACCTGCGGCCTCGATTCTGGCCTGCAGCACGGCCTCCTGGGCCGCGGCTAGCTCCGCATGAAGCTTGGCACCTTCCTTCAGCAGGCCTGCTGTTGACATTTCTTAACGCAATCACCTAAGAACAGGTTTGGAACCCATCCTGGTAATAGCACCAGAAATGCTGGTTGGTAAATCTTAACATTTGCAGAGATCCGCAAGCGCACGGAAGTACCATTGTAGCATTTCCCCAAAGGAGTATTCCAAAGGGTATCGAATCCAAGGAAGGCATTGGCGAATTGACAAGATCAACTCTATTGCAATGAGTATAGATCATAGACGGAAATAAATCAGACACTCAAGTGCAGGGGTAAAGATATGATAATGGGGGTAGTGTGATCACACACACACTCACTCTCTCTCTAAAGGGTCCTAGGCATAGGAGGCGACACACAAATTAGTTCTAGGTTCTAATGTACTATACACATAAAGCTGGAAGGGACGAGTTAGATACACTAGCGTTGAAGAACATTGACTTGAGCACCCAGGTACCACGGGGAGATAACCTCCCGCATTGCTTCTGCACAACTCCGGTTGTTATATTTTAGACTCCTACAGCTTATCCGAACGTGGGGGATTTCAGAGGACCAACGGCTGTCACTACCACGGCCTACCCCAAGACAAACCGTGGGATAAACTCATAAGTAAGGTAGCTACGCAACCCAAGCACCATGCTTACGTTGTTAGCCAGACTTGACCAGCCCGGGTTATTGTGACCTAGGTCAAGCCACCAGAAAAACCAGCCAATTACACCAAGTACCGTAGCTCAAGCACAGACTTCATACAACACAATCATGTCATCTAATTAGATCAAACCAGGTTAAGTACACAAACGGATTCGTGCTTTCCTATGTCTGTTCAACTGGATCAAAGGGTCGTGTTCGCGAAGAACACGAGCCCTTAACTTATGAACAAACACCAGAAACATGTGAAAGTCACCCGTCAAGTGGATCGAAAGGCCTTGTTCATTAAGAACAGGAGCCTCTAAATGATGAATAGGTGAAGAACACATGAACAAATCACTCATGCATACTAACACAACTTTTTATGAAATAGATAAATAACTGAAGTAGATCAAAGTCATACAAATGAAATAAGATACAAGACAACTCATACCTAGATCCCAAAGTAGACTTGGAACCTGAATTAGAACTACTCTAGCCTACCTCCTAGCCTTAAGACTAAAAGTGAGAGAGGTGTTGCAAGTGTGGATGTCTCATAAGTGAGCCCCCTCTCCTTCTATTTATAGGCTCGTGCACCGGCGAGGAGTGGCTGCAAACATCCCGGGAATGGCATCTAGGACCAATGGGGAGACAGCACGTGGAAGGCCAGGATGAACCGACACAAGGTCGGTTCGGCCGGACCCTGGGGTCGGCCGACCCCCTGGTGGGCCCCCCTAGCATGTGCTTTCTCCAGGTGTCTGCCCTGTGGGTCCTAAGGTCGGTTCCTGGTGTCCACCCTGTTTAGGCGCGGTTTGCATGCCTTTGTGGGCCCATGGATCCATGTGATGTCCACGTGTCACGCTCTGATTCGTCGGGGGTTGCTTCACTTGGATTGCTTGCATGGCATGCATGCATGGCTCCCTAGTTGGCAGGTGTGCATGCATGGCATCCTTGTTGGCAGCCCACCTAGGATGAGGTGATGTGGCATGGACCATAGAAGGTAAGTTTGGCACTCTTTTCTTGCTTATTTTCCTGCAATCAAATAATCTCCAAGGACAAGTGGAACTACATTATTCTTAACTAAATACGTGTAAGAAATGCCTTATGCTCCTTTATTCATGAGTATATTGACAGCTAAAGTAGGCACTTAATAGCCGTCAACAACTCCCCCAAGCTAGCCTCTTGCTCGTCCCGAGCAAGAGATCAAGAACTTAGGTTGGTTGATCAGGATTTGCTACGATGTTGTATTCCTAATGTATGACAAGATACAGCTAGGTAGTCTATCAAGAGTTGAAGAAGTTGGCATTGATCTTACCTTATACTCGATTGATATGGGGCGTGTAGCTTCACCTGCCTTGGGCGGTTGAAAGATAGAATGGTTGTATAAAGATTACTAATCACATGTACCTTGATCAGTTATCAATCCGGAGGTTTTGCAGGTTTTTCAAAAGAAATCAAAGTTCCTCAAATGATACTCTCGGATCGCTCAATGTGTATCATTCCTCACCAAGGCTTTGATTTGCCTTCTTTCACTATCTACTCCTAATAAGCTGATATGTGGAGCTGTAGGTAGGGAAAACATGTGGCATACCTGTTTCTCATATATTGTCGAGTCGAAAACCGGATCCTTGTGAGAACAAGTCATACACCCTGATCAAGATGTGCAAAAGTGTGTGTATGGTGGATGGATAATGAACTCCTCTTTGCATGATTTTTACTCTCCTCCTTTTCAAAATTTTTGAGACTTGGGCTATGTCTCTTTATTCTTTTCTCTCTTTTTTTTATGCATGCCCTTAAGCATGTTTCTCTCTTTTTTTTCAACATAGCCCATAGCCCTTGCTAAATATTTTTGGAGGGAGAGTAATCATGGAACATGCACGGAGCTTTATTTTGTGGAATGGATGGGAAATGGATGAAATGATGATCTCTAACTTCCAGTGTAGAAGTTTCGCATATGGTGGTGTGTACGTGATCTTGATCATAGGAGTATGACAAGTTACTCGCCGAGTGTCACAACAATTCGACAAAACTCAATGAAGAAATCAAGTAGCATATGTGGAGGTTAACAGAAGCTAAGATCTAAAAATGGCCTTGGATAGGAATTGCTTATCATTGAGGAACTTATCATTTTAACATTTTTCAAAAGAAAACTCCGGATATCAAACATCACTTAGTACTAGCTCATAGCAACTCTATTATACCATATCATACCTCGAAACAACTTAGGCAAAGATCATGCTTTTTGCTACCCACAAATTTCAAGCTCTGGTTCAATCATACTAGCCAACAAACTCAAAACTTGGATAGGATACTAAGTTGTAAACAAGGCATACAAGAGGAATAAACAGAGCAACTATTCATCATTTCAACCATGGAGAATAAGAACACTCTTACCGCGCATACAAAAACAAACTAATTTAAGAAAGCAAATAAATATTTTTGGTCTTTTTAACTTTTTCAGATTTTTATGTGTTTTTAGCATATGGGGTTCTGAAAACAATAAAAGATACAAGTTACCTCAAAATGGGGTCCTCCCCCAAGCTAGCTTCAGGCTCACTGCTGTGGAGGGTGGTATCCCAACCACGCGTAGTAAGCCCTCTGCTCCTCTATCTATCGCAGCTGTCTCTGCTCCATGGTGTGGATCCTCTCGCCCGTCATACGCTGCCAATCCCGAGTGGACTCAGCCTGCTGGTGCATCATATCCTCCATAGTACCGACATAGATGTTGGGCTCGCTCATCTGCTTAGTGAGGGTGGCCCCACGAGATGATGAGCGCAACCCAGACGATGAGGACGAGTCCCCGTAGGTAGTACCGGCGGGCCGAACCCACTCGCCACTCCCTGCACTAGCCCAGGTTCGAGCTACTCACACCCGACTGACTCATGGGTTGGTCCCAACCGGGGGCATATCTGGGTGTAACTCCAGACATGTACCTGGCCGAGGCCCATGCGCCAGACAGCAGTGGTGTAGGCTGAGGCTGTGGCTGAGGTGACGGCTGCGGTGATGGCTATGGCGGCAGATGTTGTGGCGGTTGCTGTGCTATCGCTGCCCTCCTCGCTGCACTCCTAGTGACCCTGTCTCTAGGAATGCTAGAACGACGAGGCTCCTCAAGAGGAACGGTCAGTGGCCCTTGGCCGTACAAACAGAAATCCGGGTTAGGTAACCGAATCTGGTTTGCGTGGCTAGGGTAAAAGAAAACCAAGGAATCATCCGGGCCCTTTTTAAGAGTATGTACTTGAATCAGATACGCCTCATCTATCATGGCCCGGGGAGAATCAATGTAGGGAACATTAGCCCCTTGTGTAATCCCAAGACTTGAAATGATACGTGTGATCAGAGACGTACACTCAATAGAACCCGTCATCCTAAAATTTGTCAACCACTGCCGAATCATAGCTTGCACTGGGGCGATTTTGATTCGTCTGACTGCGGCATATAATATCCTCATCTCGTCTGTGCGCACAGGTCGAATGTCATCCCTCGGAAAGAGAGTGATGGCGAGCCACTTGTGCCACAGTCGGAGAGTAGGATGCAAGATATCGTTGCACCGAGGTGCTAACTTGCCACAAACAGGCCGACCAGAAATCTCTTCCCAAAAACTATCTCGAATAAAATTGCTGCAAACTTGATTGAGAGAAATAGCACAACGACGATGAAAACCGAGAGCACGACTAAGATCATGCCATGAGACTTGATACGACGTTTCATGGAAACAAAACGTAATACCGGTCTCATCCTCCTGAAGAGTACAGAGGAACTAGATGGTGAGAGGCCTAGAACCGATCTCCCGCACCAGAACAAAGTTCTCCCAACCAAGAGCATGCCAAATGGAATTGAACTCGGAGTCCATACCTGTTTTCTCGAGAAGGGCCGAGTCAAACTCCTTGGTGTTGGTGAAGACTCGATCCTTGATGAGAGCATAGGCCTGTCTCTCCCGGTCGTCCCTCAAGTCGATGAAGGTGGCATCGGTGTTGATCACCCCTTCGGCTCATGGCGTAGGTAGCTCTTCCTCTTCTTCACGGTCGGTTGACATTGGACTTGGTGTAGCTACGGAGTGGTGAGACGAGCCCTCTCCGTCTCTAGAATGGCGTGAGCGGGTCACCTTCCGGTACGCACAGGTAATCCAACTCATCTTGCACAACAATGGGACAACACGAGCAACTCGGTGATGGGTTAGTGAAATCGAAATGAAATCCTTACCGAGCTTGCACCACCAATATTCAATATTCAGTGATAAATTGGAGAGAGTGCTTGATACTTCCACTTGAGCAAGAAATCCAAGAAAACCAAAGAGCAAGAGCAAAGAGGGAGAGAGGGTAATGGAAATGAGTGAATGGGTGAAGAAACCCCTCAACCCCCCTTCTATTTATAGGCAACCGAGCCAGGCACTGGGGTAGAGGACAAGGGCAACGGCTAGGAGCCATTGGAAGAGGCGGGGCCCACATGACCGTTGGCCAGGGTCGGCCGACCCCTGGGGTCGGTCGACCCTCTGCCGGGCCCGCCTGCTTTCAACTTTTTGCAACAGCTCTCTAACGGCTATCTAATGTCCTGCCCAGATGTCTAGGTCTAGATTCGCCCAAAATGTTGCTCGAAAAATTATTCTTTGATTTTCCACTCAAGAGTTATTTTCAGAATTTTATTTGAAAAGGGAAATTGGCTAGAAAAATCTAGCATGTAGATGCAAGGTCGGAAAAATCAAATATGCATTTGGAAAAAATAAAACTTTGGAAGGGAAATATGAGATAAATACCAATGTTACCTTTTGGCAAAAAGGACTCATCTTTTTACGTCTGAGAGCGAGACTTTTCTCGGTGATCAATTCCACTCGTCACCCCATTCCCGAGAAATTGATGGAGATGACTTCTGTATTTCCCGCCACACCCTTCTTGTTTTCTTAGGCTCTGTTGGAGTGGTGGGAAGTCGCGGGGGCTGTGGCTCCGTCCATACCCCTGATTGCTCATTTTTCCCCTGCAGTGTATAGCATTTCTCTTTTGGTGTTTGAAATCGGAACATCAAGTTCCTCTTCCTAATGCGGAATCGGATCGTTCCGGCTCCCACATTGATCCTTGTGTTGGAGTCTCTCAGGAATGGTCTCCCAAGAATGAGAGGCATTCCCTCATCATCTTGCATATCAAGGACCACGAAATCCGCAAAGATGCATGAACCTTGGACGAATACCAATAAATTCTCTATGATCCCCTCTGGATATCGGATCAATGCACAGCAAGTTGGACGGCTGTCGCAGTTGGAGTTAGAGCTGGATACCCCAATTGTTCAAACATGGCCTTGGACATAAGGTTAACACTTGCACCAAGGTCACAAAGAGCATGCTTAATCTTTTGGTAGTATATCTTGCAGGTGATAGCCGGATAACCAGGATCTTTCTTGTGTGTAATTGTTGAAGATTCCCATGGGTCAAGTATTTGCTGTATAGGCTTCCCTGCATAGTCAGTGGCTTGTGCCCGCCCGGATGGCTTACCCTATCTGGTGGACACTACACAAACATTTTCACAGGTGGACACGGGTTGCCCGGAATCTTCCCGTCTTCAGCAGAGGGAACCAAGGCAGCTAACTGAGCCAACTGGGTTTCTATCATCTTATTAAAGCTCAACTGGTTCTTAAGAAAAGACGAAAGACTATCAATTTTAACATTAAGGCTCTCAAAAGCCTTATCATAGGCAGCTGTTTTCTTATTAAAGCCTTCATTAATCTTAGCTTGCCCAAAGACTAGATCTTTCAAGGAAGGTTGGTTTTGGGTTGAAAGAATTACCTTGATTACCTCCTTGATAATAAGGGCATGATTGATTTCATGTTTGACCTCCTTGTGGATCATAACCGTTGTTATTGCCATTCATGTACATCACATCCTCCTGAGTTGTAGGGCAGTAATTCCCTGAATGCCCAGTATTACCACAGACTTCGCAAGTCATGCGAGCATCCATAGCTTGAGTAGTGGTGGCCATGGCAGCCTTCTCATTGGCTAGATCATCCATTCTCTTCATCATTAGGTCCATCTTGGCGTGCAACATATCCGCTTCCTTGACGGTATGTGTACCCCTTTGACGTGGCTAGAGTCGATCATCACTCCACCCTTGATTGGTAACCATCTTCTCAATCAGTGTAGTAGCTTCAGTGATAGTAAGAGAGAAGAAAGCCCCTCCAGCTGCAACATCAATATGGCCTCGGGCTGTTGGAGTTAGCCCATTATAGAAACTCTGAAGAATAAGCTAGTTGTCCATCCCATGATGAGGACAAGCCAGGATGTACTCCTGGAATCTCTCCCAAGCTTCGGGGATAGTCTCATTTGCTGTCTGCTGGAAACTTGAAATTCGCCCCCGAAGGACATTGGTTTTGCCCAACGGAAAGAATTTCGCGAGGAATGCTGCGGAGCACTTTGCCCAAGTGTTAATCTCTGCACGGTTAGCATAAAACCACTGCTTTGCCTTTCCCAAGAGGGAGAAGGGAAACAGTCGCAGACGAATAGCATCTTCCTCCACTCCTCGTATAGTGAAGGTACTGCATAGTTCCAGGAACTGCTGCAGGTGGGCGCTCGCGTCTTCATTAGGCTTGCCATAGAATGGGCTAGCCTGTACCATTGTAATTAAGCCAGTCTTGATCTCGAAGTTTCCATTCCCAGTGTTGATCACGGGGCCTGTCGGCACGTGGTCAGCAGAGGTAGCAGAATACTCACGAAGAGTCTTCTCGACAGGGTTGGCCATGGAAGTTGATGCAGATGGCACAAAGGAAGCTGGATCGACTTGCGAATGTTCACGAGAAGGAGAGCCGAAATGATTTCGTGCCTTCCTTACGAGTGACTCAGGATCTTCAGTAAAATTCGATGGCAAGTCGAAACCAGTCATGCACTACCTGTCTTCATCATCAATAGACAAAGAAGACAATCCAAGTTAGCCTGCATTGAGAACTGTTTTATTCCTATCATGATTATAAACATATGCAAAGTGTTGATATGTCATCCTTAAGCCTTCCCCGGCAACAGCGCCAGAAATGCTTGTTGACATTTCTTAACTCAATCACCTAAGAACAGGTTTGGAACCCATCCTGGTAATAGCGCCAGAAATGCTGGTTGGTAAATCTTAACGTTTACAGAGATCCGCAAGCGCACGGAAGTACCATTGTAGCATTTCCCCAAAGGAGTATTCCAAAGGTTATCGAACCAAGGAAGGCATTGGCGGATTGACAAGATCAACTCTATTGCAATGAGTATAGATCATAGACGGAAATAAATCAGACACTCAAGTGCAGGGGTAAAGATATGATAATGGGGGTAGTGTGATCACACACACGCTGACTCTCTCTCTAAAGGGTCCTAGGCATAGGAGGCGACACACGAGTTAGTTCAAGGTTCTAATGTACTATACACATAAAGCTGGAAGGAATGAGTTAGATATACTAGCGTTGAAGAACATTGACTTGAGCACCCAGGTACCACAGGGAGATAAGTTCCCGTGTTGCTTCTGCACAACTCCGGTTGTTATATTTTAGACTCCTACAGCTTATCCGAACGTGGGAGATTTCAGAGGACCAACGGCTGTCACTACCGCGGCCTACCCCAAGACAAACCGTGGGATAAACTCATAAGTAAGGTAGATACGCAACCGAAGCACCATGATTACGTTGTTAGCTGGACTTGACCGGCCCGGGCTATTGTGACCCAGGTCAAGCCACCAGAAAAACCAGCCAATTACACCGAGTACCGTAGCTCAAGCACAGACTTCATACAACGCAATCATGTCATCTAATTAGATCAAAGAAGGTTAAGTACACAAACAGATTCGTGCTTTCCTATGTTTGTTCAACTGGATCAAAGGGTCGTGTTCGTGAAGAACATGAGCCTCTCACTTATGAACAAACACCAGAAACATGTGAAAGTCACCTGTCAAGTGGATCGAAAGGCCTTGTTCATTAAGAACAGGAGCCTATAAATGATGAACAGGTGAAGAACACATGAAAAAATCACTCATGCATACTAACACAACTTTATATGAAATAGATAAATAACTGAAGTAGATCAAAGTCATACAAATGAAATAAGATACAAGCCAACTCATACCTACATCCTAAAGCAGACTTGGAACCTGAATTAGAACTACTCTAGCCTACCTCCTAGCCTTAAGACTAAAAGTGAGAGAGGTGTTACAAGTGTGGATGTCTCATAAGTGAGCCTCCTCTCCTTCTATTTATAGGCCCGTGCACCAGCGAGGAGTGGCTGCAAACACCCCGGGAATGGCATCTAGGACCAATGGGGAGACAGCACGTGGAAGGCCAGGATGAACCGACACAAGGTCAGTTCGGCCGAACCCTGGGGTAGGCCGACCCCCTGGTGGGCCCCCCTGGCCTGTGCTTTCTCCAGGTGTCTGCCTTGTGGGTCCTAAGGTCGGTTCCCAGTGTCCACCCTGTTTTGGCGCGGTTTGCATGCCTTTGTGGGCCCATGGATCCATGTGATGTCCACGTGTCACGCTCTGATTCATCGGGGGTTGCTTCACTTGGATTGCTTGCATGGCATGCATGCATGGCTCCCTACTTGGCAGGTGTGCATGCATGGCATCCTTGTTGGCAGCCCACCTAGGATGAGGTGATGTGGCATGGACCATAGAAGGTGAGTTTGGCACTCTTTTCTTGCTTATTTTCCTGCAATCAAATAATCTCCAAGGACAAGTGGAACTACATTATTCTTAACTAAATACGTGTAAGAAATGGCTTATGCTCCTTTATTCATGAGTATATTGACGGCTAAAGTAGGCACTTAACAGCCGTCAACACCTGCCCTGCCCTGTGCCCGCTCGGCGAGAGACTGCATCAACACACCACAAAATATTCGGTCGATTCGTCGAATGGATTTTGTCTGAGCTTGGCGTTCCGTCCGTCCAGATGCCTCCTAAGACGCTCGCAGATCGAGTGGCGCTTCTTTCGGGTGTAGCCAAGGAGCAAGAGTTGTCGACATCTCCGAAGGTGGTGCATCGGGTTCTCGCCATGTTCAACTCGCACTACCAAGGGTTGGACAACAAGGCGTTGAGTGGAGGTTGGGCCCCCGGCTACTCGGATGAGGATTACGACAAGATCGAGGAGGACTGCGCCGCCTTCGCCCACACCATGGCTGATGTAGCAATGAAGGACCTGGACCTGATTCTAAAAGACACACCAGAAGTCGTAGATGGCTCCGGGCCTTCCAGTTAGATGTATCAATTTGTATGATAGATAGACGAGACGAACTTGTGTGTGTCTGCCTCAAACAGTTATCATTTTGTTTTTAAGCTATCATTTCTGAAGCATTCCCCGAGTACTTGGGGACGACTACGAAATGGAGTAGTGGTACTTAGGAACTCAGGCTGATCGAACCTTACTCTGAAGCCGCGGGGGCGTAGGAGTCGGAGAGCTCGACCAACCTGAGCGGTAAAGTTGCGCCACACAATCGCAGCCCCCGAGCACTTAGGGACGTTCAAGACATGACTTGCGCACTTTTCGTCAAAATCGTTTTGAGCCGGAGCCCGAGCGGTTACCCAAGCACTTTTTGAAAGTAGTCGGATGTCAAACTGCGGGCCTGGGCTGCGCTCGCAAGTCTTCGTACCATAGCAGCGGGGGTGTGGGTGCTAGGAGCTTTGAACGAGCGGCAACACCGAGACGCGCACAGATCAACATCTATTTGTTTCCCAAGATAGGGCGTTCCGCCAAAAAACCGCTCGCGCGTGCGATTAGTCACGACAAACTTGTCAAAGAATTTTGTTTTAAAAATGGGAAAACGAAAGGAGGGCACTGTGCCCCGGGTAGCCCCCGAGCGATGAGCGTTTTAGCACGGGTGCAGGGACGCTTGCAGCTCAGCCTTGCATAACATTGAAACATGCAAAGAATATGCCAACGAGAAAGCTTGCGAACTTATGAAATTGTGAACAAAAGCTCATGGCATTATTCATTGATCATAAGGAAAAAAACGAGGAACATTACTCAAGGGTAAAAACGATGTAGATGTTCGATGTTCCATGTGTTGGAGATGACTGTGCCGTCGTCGTGCCGAAGCTTGAATGTTCCTGGACAGCACACTTGATCAATGATGTACGACCCCTCTCCCGGGGGTGCGAGCTTATGTCGATCCTTGTTGCTCATAACTCGTCAGAGTACTAGGTCTCCGACCTGGAACTGGCGATCGCGCACGTTGCGCTAGTGATTTCGCTGCAGAGCTTGCTGGTACCGAGCTGAGTGCAGGAGCACCACGTCGTGTGCTTCATCAAGCTGGTCAATAGCATCTTCGAGTGCAACTTGGTTCACCTCCTTGGTGTATGCTCGAACTCTTGGGCTGCCGTAGTAGATATCCGTCGGGAGGACAACTTCCGACCCGTGCACCATAAAGAACGGCGTGGAGCCGGTGGCTCGACTTGGCGTGGTGCGCAGGCTCCAGAGAACGGATGGCAACTCAGCGACCCATCTTGCCCGAAACTTCTCGAGTCGCTTGAAGATTCGAGGCTTCAAACCTTGTAGGAGCATGCCATTGGCCCTCTCGACCTACCCGTTGGGCCTCGGGTGTGCAACAGCGGCCCAGTCCACTCGGATGTTGTTGTCGTCGCAAAACTTGAGGAACTTTTTTTCCCGTGAACTGCATGCCGTTGTCGGTGATGATTGAGTTTGGGATTCCGAAGCGATAAATGATGTCGGTGAAGAACGCCACGGCTTCCTCGGAGTGGACCTTTGCTATGGGTCGGGCTTTGATCCACTTGGAAAACATGTCAATTGCCATGAGTAGGTGTGTGAAGCCCCCGGGCGCTTGCTTGAATGGCCCGACTATGTCCAGCCCCCACACAGCGAAAGGCCAAGTGACAGGGATGGTCTGGAGCGCTTGCGTCGGGAGGTGGGTTTATCGAGTGTAGAACAGACAACCTTCGCAGCGTCGCACGATGTCCTTGGCGTCGGCCAATGGAGTTGGACAGTAGAAACCTTGTCGGAATGCCTTTCCGACAAGAGTCCTTGGGGCGGCATGATGTCCGCATGTGCCGGCGTGGATTTCTTGGAGCAATTCTCTGCCTTGGTCCCTCAAAACATAGCGCATGAATATGTCTATCGCGCCTCGCTTGTGGAGCTTGCTGTCGATGAGGACAAACGCCTTGGCTCGCCGCGAGATGCGGCGCGCCTCCGTCTGGTCGGAAGGCAGCTTTCCCTTGACTAACCACTCGAGGATCGGGATGCACCAGTCTAGATCTTCTAAGTTTGGCTCTTGTGGTTGATCGATCTCCATGACTTCCGGCGCCTATGGTTTTGGCGGTTGCTCTTCATTGATCCGGACGGACGGTGCGTGCTGGTCGCTAGCAAACACACAGTGTGGTACAGGCTTACGGCTTCATGCTGCCTTGGCGAGGATGTCAGCAGCTTTGTTGTAGTCGCGCAGCACGTGATGGAGCTCGAGCCTGTGGAGTTTGTCTTCCAGCTGACGCACGGTTCGATAATAGGCCGCCATCTTTGGATCAATGCAATTTTTTTCTTTCATGACCTGATCCACGACAAGCTTGGAGTCTCCACAGATCTCGAGATGGCGGATCCCAAGCTCGATCGCGATTCGAAGGCCGTTGACGAGCGCCTCATACTCGGCGACATTGTTGGAGGCGGGGAAGTGCAGTCGAACCATGCACTCCACACGCACGCCCAGAGGCGAGATGAAGACAAGGCCTGCCCCCGCTCCTTCCTTCATGACGGAGCCGTCAAAATACATCGTCCATGTCTTGTGCTCAATCGGTGATGGCGGAGTTTGAATTTCTGTCCACTCAGCGACAAAATCCGCCAACACTTGCGACTTGATGGCACTACGCGGTGCATATGATACATTCTGTCCCATCAACTTGAGAGCCCATTTGGCTATCCTTTTTCCTTCAGCCTCGGGATTCCAGATCACTTCCCCGAGCAGATACTTGGACACCACCATGATGGGATGCACGTCGAAGTAGTGTCGAAGCTTGCGCTTGGTGATCAAGATAGCATACACTAGTTGCTGAATTTGCAAGTAGCAGGTTTTTGAGTCGGAGAGTACCTTGCTTATGAAATAGACCAGCCGCTGCACCTTGAGCGACTTTCCTGGTTCTTCTCGTTCGACCACCAACGCTGCGCTCACTACTTGGGTTGTCGCAGCCACGTACAGGAGCATCGGTTCTTCTGGCATCAGTGTTGTGAGCACTGGAGGACTCTTCAGGAGGTTCTTGAGCAAGTCGAGCACTTCCTGAGCCTCGGGTGTCCTTGCAAAGTGGTCGGACTTCTTCATCAGGCGGTACAACGGCAAGCTGCTCTCTCTGAGTCGAGGGATGAATCGGCTGAGAGCTGCGAGGCAGCCGGTGACGTGTTGTACACCCTTCAGATTCTGGATTGGCCCCATGTTAGTGATGGCTGAGATCTTCTCGGGATTAGCTTCAATGCCGCGTTCCGACACGACAAAGCCAAGGAGCATGCCCCTCGGAGTTAAGCTTCACCCCGTGTTCTCTCAACTTTGCGAACACTTCCGTGAGGTCGGGGATTAGATCGCCCGTTTTCTTTGACTTGACCACGATGTCGTCGACGTATGCCTCGATTATTCGTCCTATAAGATCCCCAAAGACGCGTTGCATGCATCTTTGGAACGTGGTGCCCACGTTTTTGAGCCCGAACGGCATCGAATTGTAGCAGTAAGCACCAAACAGAGTGATGAAGGATGTCGTGAGTTGGTCCGCTATGCACATCGCAATCTGGTGGTACCCGGAGAATGCACCGAGAAAACAGAGGGTTTCGCACCCTGCAGTTGAATCGACTACCTGATCTATGCGAGGCAAAGGGAACAGGTCCTTGGGACATGCCTTGTTAAGGCTCGTGTAGTCAACACACATCCTCCATTTCTTATTCTTTTTTTTACAAGTACAGGGTTAGCAAGCCACTCGGGGTGGAACACTTCTTGGATGAACCCTGCACTAAGAAGCTTCTTGATCTCCTCGCCGATGGCCTTGCACTTGTCGTCATTGAAGCGGCGCAAGTGCTACTTGACTAGTTTCGATCCCGGCTTCATGTTCAGTTTGTGCTCGGCAACTTCTCTCGGGATTCCCTTCATGTCAGAGGGTTTCCATGCAAACACGTTGAGGTTCGCTTTGACGAAGTCGACGAGCGCGCTTTCCTATTTAGGATCGAGCGCCGTCCCGATACGGAGCGTGCGGCCATCATCGGAGACAGCTGCATCCTTGACGTCCTTGGCAAGCTCGAAAGAGCAGGCCGCACGCTTGGACGACTCGTGGATGTCTTGGTCCTCGGAGGGAGGCTCGGCGTGAAGCCTCTCGGACTGGATGAGCATCTCAGCGAACTGAAAGCACTCTGCATCGCATTCGTATGCATACTGGAACGTAGTCCCCTCTGTGATGACCCCCTTCGGACCGGGGATCTTCAGCTTGAGATACGTATAATTGGGCACAACCAAAAACTTCGCGTAGGCCGGCCTCCCGAGGATGGCATGGTACGTCCCCGAGAACCCCACTACTTCGAAGGTGAGGGTTTCTGTGCGGAAGTTCCGCGAAGTCCCGAACGTGACGGGCAGATCGATCTGCCCTATCGGGAGCGCGTCCTTCCCAGGGATGACCCCGTGGAAGGGTGTAGGCAATGGGCACAGTCGGGACCGCGAAATGCCCATGCTGTCGAGCGTTGTCATGTACAGGATGTTGAGTCCTCTTCCCCCGTCCATTAGCACCTTGTGGACCCGCTTGGTCCCGATCAGACGAGCTACCACAAGAGGATAGGATCCTGGCTGTGGCACGTGGTCGGGGTGGTCTGTACAGTCGAAAGTAATCGGAGTCTGCGACCACTTGAGGTATGACGGCGTAGCGGGCTCAGAGTTGTAGACCTCACACCTAATCAGCTTCTCTTGGCATTTTGAGGGCTGAGCTGGTGTCCCGCCAAAGATCATGTGCACGGCATCGTCCTCGCAGGGGAAAACCACCTCCGCTTCATCATCATCGTCGTCGGGGAGAGGCGCGGTCTTTTTCGGTGATCCGCCGTTTGGGCTTGAGCGTGCCGTTGACGTAGTTCTTCATCAAGCGGTAGTCCTTGAGCGCGTGCTTCACTGGCGTCTCGTGGTGGGTGCATGGCACCTCCAAGAGCCTTTCGAAATGGTCCTTCGGAGGACCGTTCTGATTGTTCTTGGGGCAGGTAGCCTTGAGCTCGACTGCTGCGACGATGTTGTCATCGCGGCTACGCTTGTCGTTCTTCTTCTTCTTCTTGGAACGCGAGGAGGGCCCCTCGCCGTTGTCAACAACATGTTTCCCCTTGCCCTGAGGGGTGTTCAGGGTTGCCGCGACTGCCTCCTCCCCGTCAGCATGGTTGGTCGCGATATCGAGAAGCTCCCGAGTGGTCCTCGGGGTCCTGCACCCTAGCCGATGGATGAGAGTGGTGCAGGTGGTGCCGTTCTGGAATGCCGAGATGGCGTCATTGTCGGTCGCAGTGGGGAGCTCGATACAGTTCTTGGAGAAATGCCTGATGTAGTCGCGCAGGCTCTTGCCCGGCTGCTGCTTGCAGTTCCGCAGCTCCCAATGCTTGCTGGGGCGGGCGTACGTGCCTTGGAAGTTGCCAATGAAGGTTTGACGTAGTTCCGCCCAACTGTTGATCCTACCACATGGCAGGTGCTCGAGCCAGGTTCGCGCGGAGTCGGTGAGGTAGAGCGGTAGGTTCTTAATGATGAAGAGATCATCCGTCGCTCCGCCCGCGTGACACACGAGCCTGTAGTCCTCCAAATAGACGCTAGGGTAGGTCTCCCCATTGTACCTAGGGACTGTCGTCGGTGCCCAGAAATGCGCAGGGACGCGCGCATCTCGCACCTTCTGGCGAAAGGCGCGAGGTCCCTTTGGATCAGGCGAAAAACTACGGTCGCGATCCTCCTCACTGTTGTAGCGCCCGCCGCGCTTCTGACTGTACCGCCGGTGAGAGCGGTGCTCATCTTGGTGGTCGCGGCCGTCGTCGTGGTTGCTGCCATAGCTGTACTCATAGTCGTCGTCGTTGGCGGCTCGACGACGAGCCCGGAGCATGTCGCGGGCGTCACGGTTGGGTCCTAGGCATGTCTTGACTGTCGCTTCGCCTGCCTCCCTATCGCGTCCCTGATGCCTCGGTGGAGATGGGTCCTGGCGCCACAAGGATGGTGTCTCTCGCGCCTCGCGTGCAGAGCGCTGGTGCGACGCTGAGCTTTTAGCCTGCTGCGCGGCCGCCATCTCAAGGAGGGTCTTGAGCTGCTAGTGAACCCTTTTTTCCTCGGGGGTGGTGGGCTCGGGGCAGCCACGTAGGAGCATGGCTGCGGCCACGAGGTTCTGCGCCGCACGTCTGAAGCGTGGCGCATCGCCGACGTCGACAGCGGCGTCCTCGTTGATGCGCCAGTTCACATCACGTCTGCGTGCGCGAGCTTATGGCGCCGGCTGCTCCGCCTCTTGCTCATGGCGTTGTTCACGCCGCTGGTCATGCTGAGGGTCGTGTGGTTCGTCCTCCACTCCGAGTTCTTGGTGGAGGTTTGCGAGCTCTTCGTCGAGCTGGCGCTTGGCCTCGGTGATCTCGTCGAGGCGCGCCCAACGTTGGGCGTCTACGGCGCGGTGGCGAGGATCCCCTTCGTTGTCCATCGAGCTTGTGGCAGTCTGGGCCTCAAGGACATTGCACTCACGTGTGAAGTCTGGCAGAGGCGCTGGTGGCTTCGGCGCACGACCGTGAAGCCTGGGGTAATGTAGGAGGCCCTCAGCGTGTCCACGTAGGCCGTCACTGGGTCATCCGGGAGGCCCTGCTGCCCGTGGGGGTACATGGCGCTGTACCGCTCCATGAACTCGCTCTAGGTCAGCGGCTCGGACCCGCTGGCTTGGAAGGCGAGGTCGGTGAGGTAGTAGGCGGCGAGCCTAAAATGCTCCTGCGTTGGGTTTGGCCCCAACATGGCCACGATCGACTCGTCCGTGAAGCCACGAACGAAAGTGGCGTGCCCCGCCGCCGCCGTTGAGGCGGTGGGACGCGCGTGTCGGGTGAAGGTCCTCTCGACGACGGACTCCGCCGGCCTGGTGTAGATGAAGCCGACGGAACCGAAGAGCATGGTGGTGCCGGGAGTCAGCGAAACTCCACAACCCTCGATCCGGATCGCTGGTGAAGTTCGGCGAGACACACGATGTGCCCCAACCTGGCGCGCCAACTATCGAGGCTCTCTACCGCCGGCAGTAAATTTGTAACGGATCGTGTGTCGGACCCGGATGGTGAGCACGAGAGACACGAGTGTTTATACTAGTTCGGGCCTCCGGAGAGTAATACCCTACCTCTAGTTCCGAGTAGTCGTATTCTTATGCCAGGGATGTCTATAGTAGGGGTTACAAACTATGTGATCGGTCAGCCCCTCAAACGGTTGCCCTCCTCCCCCTTTTATAGACGCAAGGGTGAGGGGCAAAGAGGGAATACAAAAATGTGCTACAGTGCTGGGAGGTCCCTTCCAACGTCGATGTCCATCAGGAGGCATTGAAGGGCGCTGAGCTGTAGTGGCGCTGGCGACTGCCGCGTGTGCAGGGGGCACTGTACGCTCCGAGTACTTAGCGCCTCCTCTGAGCTCCGTCTTAGATGACTCAGCTCTCTTGAGTGTTGATTAGGCCTGCCACGTTACGGCCTAAGTGTAGGTAGGTGCCGCCTGTAGACGGTAGTCGAGTGCCTGCTCTGACGGGGTGGCGTGCAGCAGGGTTTGGACGGGACGGCTTGTTGGAGGCCGCGCGGGCGTACAGTGCGTCATTACGGCCTCTGTCAGAATGAGCCGCCTTCGCGTTCCGCCAGGTGGGGTGTTTGCATGGCGTGGAGAACTGGAGCCTTGCGTGTCATTGCAGGGGAGTTCGAGCGTCGGGGCAGCGCCACGTTCGTGTAGGGCCCCTAATCCCGCGCTCCAAACTCCACGTGTGGGCCCCGTCCTAGTCGGAGACAGAAAACTACTCGTGTGAATGAGTAGTCGGATGCGAGGCAGAAAGCACTCGTGCGAGGCGGAGAGAACTCGTGCGAGGCGGAGAGTACTCGTGCGAGGCGGAAAGTACTCGGAGACGAGGCGGAGGGTACTCTTAGATGAGGAAGTCTTGTCAATGAGGGTCTTGACGAAGATCTGCATCCCTCCCTGTCCTGGATCTTAGCCTTGATGTTGTCAATGGTGTCAGAAGACTCCATCTCCAAGGTGATTATCTTTTCGCTTAGAGGGCCCTAATCCAGGCCCTCGTCATGGGTGTGCACATGAATCTTGATCATGAAAGTAATGAAAAGAATTCTCACAAGGGTCACAGAATTTGACAAAGCTCAATGAAATAACAAGCAGCATATGAGTAGAAGGTTTTCAACTATGAACATCATACGGCTTTGGTAGGACGGTGGCATATCAAAGAGGAGCTTTGCAAAGGGTTTTATGATTTTTCAAATAAAATTCCCAAGCACTCAAACATAAAGAGCGAAGATCATATCATTAAACCATATCACAAACACCAACTACTTAGATAAGCATGAGTTCCCTAATGATATTTGTTCACAAGCATCAAGATGATGAGTAAGGAATAAAACATATGCAAGCCGACCACAGGAACCATGTAGAGCAAGCATAGCACAAATTGCTGAGTTTGGTTTCAAATGATAGGAATTCAAATTCAAACAAACTCATGGATAAGGATAGAGTGAGATAGAGGGTGCACATACCATCGCTTATGCAGGATAAGATATCAAGGGAGACTAGTGGTGATTCGGCTGACCATAAGGCAGCTGACTCACTCTAGTTTACCTTGCTCTTGTCGTGAAGGCGTAGTCGATGTTGTGCAGCGCCTGTGTGGGAGTTCTCGAGTGGATATGTCAATGTTGAGCTCGAGAGAACTCCCCCACACTAGTGGTTGAATCTGGTGCTGATCTTCAAATGACAAATGAAAACAAAGGATGGACTCTACTGGTTCGAGAACCATAGAGCCTTTATTCAAACTCAAATAGTTTTGTTGTTTTTGTTTTATTTTATTGTCACTGTGTCATTTGCTTGAAAGGGTTAGACCAAGGTTACACATTATACACAAAGGGGAATATACTTACCTTGGACCTTTGAGAGGTCATATGTACCACCTTTGCATGATATGCAACATGAATCTGACACCTCATCTTCCCTTCCCATTTGAATTTAGCTCAATGACTTACCCATTCAAATTTGATAATTTTCTGCAGGGGTTAGTCAGCATGCATGCAACCAAGATCCATGAAGATAGAACTCTAAAGTTCATCAATCAAAACTCGACACCATGTCTTGTTTTGAATGAAGAAGACAGTTTTAACCTAAGCACCATGCTTAATCTAAAACAGCCCATGAATGTACAACCGGAACAATAACATTCAAACCAGAGCATATGAGCAAAGATAAAGGAAGCATGAAAGCATGATCAAGCTATCATCAACAAGGGACATAAGCATGAGCATAAGACGGTGAACCTCGGGCAACCTCCCAGAAGGGCTTTGTTTAATGTCAAAAGCAGGTCTTACCTAGCTAGTGGGCAAGATGCAAGAGCTAACATCATCGACACACCAGGATAAGATTTGGTAGAGAAGGAACTTTACTCAAGATGCTCACATACCTCCCCCACACTTGAAGTTTGCATTGCTAGGCAACAAAACTCAAGTGTGTGGAGTTCAAGCTTCCTTTTGTAAATTTTCCCTCACCAGAGCTTACCTCAGGTGTTGCATTTGATGCAGCTCACATGTTTGTAGGCATCACCTATCCATTCTTCTTTTCAATCTCCACCTGAAAGGTTAGTGACCAAAAATACCCGAAGGACAACTTATCATAGAAACATGTTCTTGCTTTTATTCGAAAAGGGAAATAAAACCTATGCTAATCCAGGCTATCTCCTGGTAGTGCTTTGTTTATTTAAGGTCATAAGCTCGACCATGGGAACTTCATCTTGCAGCTATCGTTGGTGGTGTCATTCCTGTCTCACCACCAATCCTTGATGTATCAATGAAGCTTTAGCTACAAGGTTAGTGCCACAGTGCACACACGAAATCTGATATGCTTATGATAGACATATACATCTACAACCAACCTTCTGAACTTTCTACAAAAGAGGACCATAAGGTGATTGCAGCCCTCATGCGTGCTCAGCGCACTAAGCCTGTCTGACTCTAGAGGGACATGATACGAGCATGGTCTGTATGGCGAATCAAGAATGACGCTACCATGCTTGTGTGTGGAATCCTTTCCTCCGGACTACAGAGTCAGTGCCTCGAAAAGTTCCATGGCCCATGAATTCTCCATCTCAAGAGAGTCATCGTGGAAGCTCGATGTTGACTCTCGATCATGATCGAAAGCAACATGACACAGGTCAGCGGGAAGAGGCTAAAACTCGGTTGAGAGTGGCGATAATCGTTCGCCTTCACAGAGGTGAAGAGAGTCTCTCGAGTCATCCTCATGAGGGATAGAACATTCCACAACCTTAATCAGAACAGACTCGGACGACGCAGATGGAGATATATGTGTCTTCTTCTCGAGCGGGTTTTGCTGGGGAAGAGGCTTCGCCATAGGGTGTCCCAAACAAGGGGTAGCAGTGGCAGAAGCGACTCCCCTAAGCTTACCATCTAGGCTCCCTAAAGATGTATCAAAGAGCTGCACTAAAGGGGAGCCTAGGAGAAGATCGAGATCAAGGACATCGAAGATGTGAAAGTCTAAGCTAGCCTCGATCCCGTCTATGATAAGCGGCATGGCACTTGCAATCCCCCGACATTCAAGAACGTGTACAAAGGGACAAGTCTTGAGGAGCATGTCGGATGGTGCTAGCGGGACTTTGCCCAGAAGAGTTTCCACTAAGTGCCATGGCAAAATGTTAACCTCCATGATGGGGTTACAATAGGCCTCTACGATGGTGCCTCTAATAGAGCAAGGGACAACCAGAGAACGTGAACTATTCCAAATTGCTTCGGAAAATTGGGTCACTCCCTCTGACCATTCCTCTCTCATGGCCTCCTCAGGATATGCGTCGCCAGGAGGATCAAGAGGGAAAGGTGGCACCGCAGGCCTAAGCGAAGGTTCTGTCGAAAGATCTCTAGAATGGTCGGTATGGACAAAATAAGGATCCTCCCCTAATTGGGCATCAAAAGATTTCGAGGTGTCTGAAAGATTTCTAGATGGGTCATCCTCGAATTTGCAAGTGGACACCGAAGGTTGAATTTCTTCTTCCTTTGGTGTTCGGGGTTCGGAAGAGGTTTCAACAGACAAGTCTGGGGATATGGAAGATGCAAACTCTGACTCAGATTCTTGGTTGGGTTCGTTGTGATGAGCAGGGACAGAAGAGTTTTCTAAGAGGGAATCTAAGATCTCTCTTTCTTCCATTGGAGTTTTTTCCACAAACAAACCTCCAGCAATAACGTCTAGATAGAGGGCAGAATCCTTGTCTAGACCCACACAAAAGATGTATAATGACACATCAATGGGTAAAGACGGACCAGGTGTTGACACCAAAAGGTGTAGGAACCTAGCCCATGCCACTCCTAGGGACTCCTCCTCTAATTTCTCGAAATCGAGGATACTTATTGGAAGAGAAGCTACACGAGTGTACCATTGCTCCATCCTTTCCATGAGAGAGAACGAGTGGCAAAAGTTATCTCGGAGTCCTCCCCAATCACCGTTCACACTTTCTATAGTGCAGGCGTACCGTTGTTCTGCCTCTCCTATGAGGGAGAAAGGAAACAACTTCCACTTCAAGGTGTCCTGTGTCATGCCTGGCATAGCCAGACTAGAACACAATTCCGCAATTTCGTCCAAATGGAGGTAGGGGTCTTCATTGATTGCTCCAAAGAATGGTCGATCCTGAACCATGGCTAAAAAGCTAGGGGGGAGTTCATAGCTAGATGATGAAGACGATGATGGCTCCTTAAACTCACCCCTTGAGGTAGAGAAGCTTTGAAAGGAAGGCATCTCAGAGGGTAACGGGGGTAAAGGTAGAAGAAAACAAAAAAGATAAATACGAGGACCACAAGGCTCGAAGATAGATACAGCAACCGTTCCCCGGCAACGGCGCCAGAAATGCTTGTTGGCATTTCTTAAACTCAACACTAGTTGTGCACCTAGAGGGAGCGTATAAGAGCGACCGGGTATACCGCTGTAGCACTTCCCCAAGGAAGGAGAGTATTCCAAGGGTATCGAATCCAAGGAATGATGTGCACTATCTTCTACTCTAGTATAGATGGTCCAAGGACACAACACTGATTGATATCATTGGTAGAAACGATCTGCCTTGACCGAGCGCAGAGTCTAGCACGGTCTCTCAGGTATAACACTCACTTTGGGAGCCAACCCACCCTAGTTGTTTAAGGCTAGGTAATATGTTCTGGCAGCAGGGCCCTACTCGGTACACAGGCGCGGAGGGTTCCAAAGGGTCCAATAGGCTGTCACCACTACGACCTACCTCTATCGTTACGCGAATGTACTTGGTATTCGCAGGATAACCTATGGTCTAGACACCACGTCTACACCACTGATTTCTACTATAGCTGGACACCGTCTGACGTCCTGATAGCCCAACTATAGCACTTCGTATAAATACGGAACTATGAATCCGCGAGGGAGATACTGGCACTAGCTCAAGGTATGCTCTATCACTCACGCAAGATCACGAATGCACTTTGATCTAATTAGATAAATATAGGAGCATCAACTTTACTCTAATAGACAAGCTAGCAAACTAGATGCAAACTTATGATCCAAGTCTACTAGATCGAAAGGGTTGTGTTCGAAGAACACAAGCCTCTAAATCAAGAACAAATGAAGAACACAAGAATAAAGCAACTAAGCATGCGTAAGACTTTAGTCTAAATAAAAAATGTCGAAATACTCACTTTGGTCTAAATGAAGAACAAAAGCACCACTGAGGATCATCCTTGAGGAAGATGTCATGAACATGACATGGCGCCAAGCCTCCCACCTCACTTCCTAGCACTAATCCTATACAAAGAGCTCTCCTCTCCTAAAGAGAGAGGCTCCAAGGACAAAATGAAGAGGAGGAGGAAAAGTATGTTTCCAAGAATGAGGCCCCTCCCCTCCTATTTATAGAGGAGGGGGTGGCTTGCTCGAAGGCTCATTTGTCACCAAAGCACACCGGGCTGCGCCTGAGGACCAATGGGGGATCACCACGTGGAAGCAGGAGACGAACAACGACAAAAGGGGAGCTGCTGAACCAGGGTTCGGCCGAACCTTATTTGACACACTTCGTCATGTGCTTTCTCTGAGAGGCTGGTATGTGGGTCCCATGATCTTTCCCAGGTGCATCCGGAGTTTTGAGGCGGTTTGGGTCCCCGGTGGGCCCTTGGATCCTTGTGCTGCACACGTGGCGGTATCTGATTCGTCGGGAGTGGCTTCACATGGATTGATGAGGTGTCATGGACACATGACATCCAATGTGGCACACGTCGCCACGTGGTCTGGTGTGGGTCCCACCGGGTCCACATGATGATATCAAGAGGGTGATCTTGTCTTTTGCATATCTTTCCGATCCGGACTACGAAGTATATAAGTGATATATCCATTTCAATCGTCTCGACGAGCCCGTCACAATGGTGCAGTACAAATTGGCATTTGAGGTCGTTTATGATGATGTCCTTTAATAGCCATTGGACTACGTGCTCTCAACTGTACCATTTGGCACGTATTTCGGTGCATCCTGCAACAAAAGCTAGAAACACCAACACTTGTGGAAATCATTAGTATCAAGCCCTATTCTAGTGTTGATGATCCTTTTACATTTATTTTATGCAGGTATGGATGGTGTAAAAGTAGCACTTAATAGCCGTTAACACTCCCGTAGATCACGTCAATATACCGTGTTCATTAGGGTTAGTATCGATTACCTTCATGTAGTGACATGTACGAGGGAATGGAAACGTCTAGTTCTTTGTTCACATGCTTAGATAGATTGGATCGGGGTTTTATCATGTTTTGGGAGATTGCATCTTCAAGTGCCTAGACTCCATGGTCATACGTTCTTCATACTCGTGAACCTCTTATTTCTCTTTAACATAATCTAGGGTTAGATTGTCCTTACTTTATAGATTAATCTTTACATCATAAAGTCTTAATCAACTAAGTTAGTGTTAGGTTAAACCCTAGTAATCCCCTTGCTCCATGGATTGACAAGAACCTTAGGGGTCCCCTCCCTCGGTGAAAAAGGCACCAAGTCACTCTGTGTACTTGCGGTGAACTTGAACGCAGTTTTGAACCGTCAACAAGCCCCTTTTTCAGGCACCGTTGCCGGGGAGCAAACCAGTTTACTTCGTTTAATCTCTCATTCATTTTGTTGATTACTAACACCTAACCTTTGTGTTCTAGAAAAATACTCTTTTGTTTTTCTCTTTGATTGTCTAGATGGCGTTTGCTGGAAATCCTTTGGAGGAACCGGAAAAATCGCTAAGAGGCTATGCTAGCCCTCGATGTGAGGATATCATGGTACAAGAGTCGGATTTGATTCTCGAAGCGACAAGGTATGAAATCAAGGCTCGAATCATCGAGATGGCAGCAACTAATCCGTTCCGAGGGTGAGAGACAAGGGTACCCCTGTGTCCCCACCGACCATTGTCCCAGAGGTCCCTGTCAAGTGGACCCGACCTGCCAGAAGCCCCGCCGACCTGCAAGTGGGCCCAGCGACCTTACCCACAGTCCCGACGACTCCGGGTGACCTTATCAAGATCCCGGAAGATCCGCAATACTTGGAGTGCAAGCCAAGGCAATAGTATACGGCGCACTTCTACCTGAAGGTCCAAGTATCAGGGGATACTCCTTGTAATCCGGAAGGATAGCTTCCCAAATTGTAAACGACCCAGATATGGGCCCACAGACCTCGGATGGGAACCCTAGTCCGCCCCCCATATAAGACGGCCAAGGACTCCATTCGGGGGGACACCTTCATCTCTCTTGCATAATCCACCACCACAACTGGACGTAGGGTTTTACTCTCCGGAGGCCTGAACCAGTCTAAACCTTTGTCTTCCTCGCCATACTCGCTATGTTCCGAGTTCGCCACATGAACTACCACCTACGCTCTTAGTTCTCGATCCTCTCCTAACCTGCAAACTGCTTGGGTAGCCCCCTTGCAGATCTGTCTTGGTCTCACCCCCTAACAGTTGGCACGCCAGGTAGGAGCGATCGAGAACTCGCTGTGAAGCATGGTGGCCCGATCTGGTGTCGTCTTCCCGGGAAGCATGCCGGCCATCCTCGCCAACACTGTGGAGATCTACTTCAGATCCTTCATGATGATCTCTTCTGTTTCGGTGGCCGCAGCTCCTCCAGCGGCCGCAGGGCAGGTCGCGACGGCACCCGTCACCACCCCTGTGCCCGATCTAGTATCAGAGACCCACCCGCCCAGACCCTATGACCTTGTTCAGGGGATGGAGCGCGTCATCAGCATGATGGAGGAGACCTTGGAGATCTGCGAACGAGCTCAATGTTCGGTGCAGCTGGTGCTACGCCATGATACCTTCCCCTTCGGCCTGCAATCTTCGCCTGGTCTTCGTCTCACCCAGCTGTCCAAGACCTCCCAGATCCAATCTGGGTGGCGGCCCTCTGGCGACCTAAGGTCCGCACCTCGTGCCCGGCGCGACCCTCTCGACGTGTCTTTTACCTACCATAAGGGTGCAAGGCACACTCTCTGCGGATGTCGCCTGCAGAAGAAGATCGACCAAGAGCACCCCCGTCGTGCTACACGACCTCCCCAGTCCCTGGACTGTGGCGAATTCCAGAGGGTTCGGGTCTGCGTCTCCCCCAACGACTCGAACATTGTCTTCCGCCAGGTGCTCGTGGTCTCAGAGAACGAGCCACCCCGTCACGGTGCGATGGACTCCGAGGAGGCGGCGCGCATCCAAGGCAACGCCCTGCGTGCCCAGCGGCGTGCAGAAGAACAGCGCCGCGCGGTCCCTCCTTGTGCTCGAGACCTCCGCCTCGAGTTTGAGGAGGCGGGGATCCTGACGTTCAACAGCCCCAGGCAAACCTAGGCGCTGCCATTATGCATCTCCAGCAAGCTCAGCTGATGCTCGAGGCCGAGGAGGCCATCGCTTACCATCAGGTCGCCAATGCCTTGGTGGAGGAAAAGAGCGCGGCTTCCAAGTCCGCCGCATCTTCATCGACGCATCACTCATGTAGTCGATCCCATCAACCACACCGCAGCAACCTCCCCCCATCCAGGAGGAGCTCGCCCGGCAGAACCCGGAACAGCCTAATGTCGCCAACGTCGATGACCTCCACGTCAACATCGATGCCAACAAACGTGCCCGCGACGTCCGCGGCTACGTTGACCAGTGCCACCGCGAGCGTGAGGAGCGGGAGCTGCGTCATCGCACGGAGTATGATTGCGAGTACGTCCCCCCTGGCGCTGTCCATCGCATCATGGAGCGCGAGCAGCGTGACAGCCACGACATTGAGAACTGGCGATGTGCCATGTACGAAGATCAGTACAGCAACCCGGAGGTCGCCCGCGGCAACAGGGATGGCCAGCCGTGTTCCCAGGTCATCATCCCAGAGCGCATCATTCACTCCGGCCCTAGGGATGCCGTTCCAGCTGGAGGCACCGGTGACGACCTAGCCATCACCGCATTCCCCGCACTGGCTCCCCGACTCAAGTCGGTGGACTACCCCGAGAACTTCAAGCCAAACATCCAGAAGTACGATGAGCGCTCCGACCCCAACATCTGGCTATCGACCTACTACGTCACTGTCAAGGCGGCTGGCGGCGGCTTCGACCACATGGCTGGCTACTTCCCGCTAGTGATGGGCGAGGCTCCCTTGCTCTGGCTCAAAAACCTCCCTGTAGGCAGCATCAAGTCCTGGGCCGACCTGTCCCAAGCCTTCACCTCTAACTTCTAGGCGACCTACAATCGCTCAGGAAACGCCTTCAACCTCGGGAGGGTCGTCATGTAGCCCAAGTAGCGGCTCCGCAACTACAACAATCGGTTCTTCAAGAACTGCAACACCTGCGTTGGCGTCAGAGACAACAAGACCGTCGAGAGCTACAAGAAGGGTATCAAAGATCGCAAGCTCTTTGAGAAGATCCATGAGTCTGGTGCCACCACCGTCAAAGTCCTCATGGATGTCGTCAACAAGCTCATCGACACTGAAGAGGCGATGGTGAACCAGTTCGACGCCGATGCTGGGCATGATTGCGGCACATCTGGCGCAGCAGGGGACTCTGGTTCCAAGCTGCGCAAGTGACCTTCCGAGGTGCTGGCGGCTGAGGGGCGCCGACCTTCGACATTCAACCAGGAGGAGTTCGACGCAACTCTCGACAGCCTCTGCAGGTTCCACGAGGGGGCCAATCATACCCTTCGTGAGTGCTCGCAGTTCAAGAAGGCCTTCAGCACCACTGAGGACCCCAAGCGCTCCAAGAAAGACGGCGACCGACCTTCGTCCCGCCGCTACAACAACAACTACCGCCGCGACGACCTGCGCGACCGGCGTGACGATCATGATAACCGGGACCGCCGCGACGACCACCGTGATGATCGCCGCGACAACCGCCGCGACGACCCACCTCTTGAAGTTCACCGCGACGAGCGCGACCTGCTGCCTCCACCTCCGACAGGCAACTCCAATGGGCCCTTCCAGCCTCCAACCCACATGATCAACATGATCATCGGAGGTCTCAAATCTCACGTCATCCAGAGGCGCTACCGCAAGGACAAGCGCGAGGTCCACCTCATCCACACTCAGCCAACGACGCCTCTGCATTGCTCTGAGCAGGCGATCACGTTGTCCAGGGTTGATCACTAGGTCCACATTCCGGATCCTGGGTCCTACGCACTCGTCGTCGAGCCCACGGTGGAGGGGGCCTTGCTCTCCCAGACTCTCATCGATGGGGGGAGTAGGCTCAACATCATCTTCGTCGAGACATTGAAGAAGATGAAGTTTGACTTCGACAAGCTCACAGCGTGAGACGAGCCCTTCTATGGCATTGTCCCGGGGAAAGCGGCCTACCCCCTGGGTCGGGTCTACCTTCCCGTCACCTTTGGTACCGAGGACAACTTTCGCACGAAGTACCTCAACTTCGAGGTCGCTAACTTCAAGTCCTCCTACCACGCGATCCTAGGTCGCCCGATGCTGGCCAGGTTCATGGCCATCCCGCACTACACCTACTTGGTATTGAAGATGCCTGCTCCAAACGGGGTCCTCTCCCTCTACAGCGACCTCATGGTCTCCTTCAAGTGCGACTCCGAGGCCCTCGACATCGCTATGACCTCTGCCTATGTCGACACATCTGCAGTCTTGGTCGCTGAGGCCAAGAAGGTCGCTCCGAGCGACCTAACCATCTTGGAGTAGAAGCGCACCGACACCGCCCTGGACATTGTACCTTCAACGAAGAGAGTCCGCCTCGGCCTGCCCGACGCGGAGAAGACGGTGGTGATCGGCAATGGCCTCGAGGAGAAATAGGAACTCGCGCTCACCAGTTTCCTCCGGGATAATGCGGATATATTCGCATGGAGTCCATCAGATATGCCGGGTGTCCCCAGGGAGCTGGCTGACCACTCCTTGGATGTAAGCAAGACGGCCAAGCCTGCCAAGCAGAAGCTGCACCGCTTTGCGAAAGATCACAAGGACGTCATTAGGGTAGAAATAATAAAGCTCCTAACTGCCGGATTCATCCGTGAGTGTAAAAATCTAGTTTGGCTCGCCAACTCGGTCCTTGTACCCAAGAAAACCGGTCAATGGAGAATCTGTATCGACTACACCGACAGGCACTGCCCTAAAGACCCCTTCCCTCTTCCTCGCATCGACCAGGTCGTGGACTCCACGGCCGGAAATGTCCTATTATGCTTTCTCGACAACTACTCAGGGTGTCACCAAATAGCCCTGAAGGTCTCCGAGCAAGACAAGACGGCATTCATAACGCCGCACAGCATCTACTGCTACATGACCATGACCTTCGGTCTCAAGAATGCCGGTGCGACCTACCAGAAGGCCATCCAGAAGTGTCTGGAGTCCTAGATCAGCAAAAACGTAGAAGCCTACTTCGACGACGTGGTCGTTAAGACCACGGAAGAGGATAAGCTCATAGCTGACCTTGCCGAGACCTTCGCCAACCTTCGCCACTATCGCTGGAAGCTCAATCCAGAGAAGTGTGTATTTGGTGTCTCGTCTGGCAAGCTCCTGTGCTTCATGGTCAGCAACCGGGGCATCAAGGTGAACCCCACCAAGGTGGATGCCATCCGCAAGATGAAGCGACCTACTGGGAAGAAGGACGTCATGAAGCTCACCGACATGATGGCGGCCCTAGGTCGATTTATCAGCAAGCTTGGAGAGAAAGGCCTGCCCTTCTTCAAGCTGCTAAAGAAGGTGGACAAGTTCATTTGGACCGAGGAGGCCGACTAGGCCCTAGAACAACTCAAGACCTTCCTTACGTCGACCCTAGTGGTGGTGCCCCCGGCACTGAAGGAAACGCTGCTGCTATACATCTCCGCGACCATCCTGGTGGTCAGTTCGATTCTGGTGCTAGAGCGACCTGAAGAAGCCAAACCCTAACCCGTCCAGTGACTCGTCTACTACGTCAACGAGGTCTTGTCGGATAGCAAGACTAGGTACTCGCAGCTACAGAAGATGCTCTACGCCCTCCTCGTCTCCTCGCACAAGCTTCGGCACTACTTCCAGTCGCACAAGATAAAGGTCGTCTCAGCTTTCCCCCTTAGTGAGATCCTGCGCAGCCGCGACACCACTGGACGCATCATCAAGTGGTCTATCGAGCTAGGTGAGTTCGACCTAGAGTTCTACCCAAGGCAGGCCATCAAGTCCCAGGTCATCGCTGATTTCGTCTCCGAGTGGACAGAGATCCAGCAACCCCCACCGTCGGAGGAGCTAGAGCACTAGACGATGTACTTCGACGGTTCCCTGAACCTCGAAGGCGTTGGAGCAGGCGTGCTCTTCATCTCCCCCTAGGGCGATCACCTGATGTACGTTCTACAGATCCACTACAAAGTGTCCAACAATGGCACTGAGTATGAGGCCCTCATCCACGGGCTGTGCATCGCTGTCTCCCTGGGGATCAAACATCTTATAGCGTACAGCGACTCCAAGGTCGTCATCAACCAAGTCAACAAGGCCTGCGACATCAAGAAGGACACAATGGATGCCTACTGCGCCGAGGTGCGTAAGCTTGAATGTCACTTTGAGGGGATCGAGTTCCATCACAACTGTCGCGACAACAACGTGGCAGTCGACGTCCTCTCCAAGCTGGGCTCCAAGCACGCTTTGGTTCCGGCCGACGTATTTGTCCAAGACCTACGCAATCCTACAATCAACCTCCTCTCCGACCTAGAATCACCAGTCGATGACGTACCCCCGCCAGGCGGCCGCGACGTCCTCATGGCTGAGGTCGAAGATGACCGGCGCCTTGACATCATCGCCTTCATCCTCGAGCATTAGGTCCCTGAGGAGAAGGCATAACGCGAGAAGGTCACGAGACGCAATGCCAACTACATCATCATCGGTACAGAGCTCTACCGGAGGTTCGCCTCCAATAGTGTGCTGATGAAGTGCATCCTGCGATCTGAGGGCCTAAGGCTCTTAGAGGAAATCCACGGCGGCGAGTGCGGCAATCATGCCGCTTCTGCTAACTTGGTGGGGAAAGCCTTTAGGCCTGGCTTTGGCCTACCGCTATGGCCGATGCCCAGGACCTTGTCCTATGGTGCAAGGGGTTCCAGTTCTTTGCCAAGCAGCAGCACATGCTGGCCCAGGCCCTGCGAACCATCCCTCCATCCTGGCCCTTCGCAGTATGGGGACTCGACTCGGTGGGACCTTTCGAGACCGACCCAGGTGGGTACAAGCACATCATCGTGGCGGTCGACAAGTTCACCAAGTGGATCGAGGTCAGGCCTGTATCCAGCGTCACATCGAAGGAGGCGGCCAAGTTCATCGAGGAGATCACCCATCGCTTTGGGGTCCCTAACAGGATTGTCACCGACCTTGGCACAACCTTCACAGGAGCTGATTTCTGGGATTTCTGCCAAGACAGCCTAATCGACGTATATTACTCCTCGGTGGCGCACCCATGATGTAATGGCCAGGTCGAGTGTGCCAACGACATGGTGCTGTAGGCCATCAAGGACCGCATCTTCGACGACGCGTCGCCCTACGCAACTAGGTGGCTTGCAGAGCTCCCTCATGTCATCTGGGGTCTCCGGACTTAGGTCATCTCAGCCACAGGCTACTCCCCATTCTTCCTGGTCTATCAGTCTGAGGCCATCCTCCCCACCGACGTTGTCTTCGGGGCTCCCCGCATTCAGCATTTCGACAAGGGCAAGGCCGAGCAAACACGTAGGGTCGACCTCGACAGCCTCGAAGAGCATTGTGTGGCCGCGATCATGCGTCACACCCACCACGAGTAGCAGCTACGTCGCTACCACGACCGCAACGTGTGGGAATGTTGCTTCAATGTCGGTGACCTAGTCCTGCGGTGGATCCAGAACACCAAGGACATGCACAAGCTCTCGGCACCTTGGGAAGGCCCCTTCATAGTCAAGGAGGTCATTGGACCGGCGACCTATAGCCTCCAATGGGCTGATGGCCAGGGCATCCCGAACCCCTAGAACATTGAGCACTTACGTCGCTTCTATCCTTAGGAGCCTTGTATCACAATAAAAAAGCTGTGTACTCTATCCTCTTGTAATTCATAATAAATAAGTATAAGATCCCCTTTCGGCAGGATTCCTGTCGACCTATTTTTGAGTCTGTCTTTACTTTCTGTTCATCCCTCCCCCTCGACACGCTCGGGGGCTTGGTCTTTAGCGGGACCCGACGTGCTCGGGGGCTTGGTCTAAAGCCAGGCCCGACACGCTCGGGGGCTTGCCTTTGCCAATCTAAGGGTCTTATGACCTGAGGTGTTTTACCTTTCCTTTTAAAGTGTTTTCCCTTACCACAGCTTTTATGATTTTTATGTGTATTCTTAAGTCATGTGGTTGCGAGACCTTGGGTCCAAGGCCCCCCTCTACGCGCCAGCTGCACCTAAGCCTCCACGCTGAGCTGTGGAGTCGGTAAGTTGTTCCTCCACTAAGTTGGGTTAGCAGAAGGGACGGGTTTCACCGCTTCATTACTTTTGCGTTCTTATAACGAGTATCTTTGCCAAATAAGGGATTACGCTCTTTAATTAAAACGACCTTTTCACTCATGCAAGTTTATTTACATCGTCAAAAGGGTCCACGACCTATCTACATTGACAGCCTAATACACCCTGAGTTACATTTTCAGAGGTCGACCTTCTTGACGATTTCCTCCATGGTGGCTTGGACGTCTTCAGTGTCCACCAGTGTCGCCAGGTTTATTTCTTCTGCGACCTTCCATAGGTCGAACGTCGACTCGTGGAACTTCACCGTGCCCAGAGCTGCGGCTGCGGCGAGCTTGTTGGTGTCTAGCAAAGAGGTCTTCATCTGATCTTCCGCTTCCTCCAGGCGGGCAACGAGCTCCATGGGCTCTCCCCCGTCCACCTTAGGGACATAGATGTCCATCAGGTACTCAACGGCCTCCTTGAGGTCGCCCAGCTCCCTCTTAAGATCTGTAGTCATTTCTTGATGGTCAATGAGAGTCTGCATGGCCCGGGAGAGGTTGATCTCCAGGTCCCGTCGTACACCACACTCATATGCAGCCTTCCAGGAAAACTAATACTCACTGTCTTGGGCCTCCTTGGTCTTCTTCTTGAGGCTCTTGACTTGGTCCTTCGACTCCTTGAGTTCCTTCTTCAAGGCGGCCTCCTTCTTCTTGGCATCTGGAATTAACGAAATTAAGGTCGGCACGTACCACAATCTCCAGAAATTAAGGTCGGGGTAAAGTTCAGACATACCATCCATGATGATCTTGAGGTCATCCTCAGCATCCTTCACCTTTTCCTTGGCGGTTTCGAGCTCCTTCCTCAGAGCGGCCATCGCCCTGTCCTGCTGGGCCATGGTGTCCTTGACACGCTAGATTTTTGCCGCAGCTTCGATCTTGGCCTGCAGTACGGCCTCCCAGGCCGCGATAGCCTCCATGTGCATCTTGGCGCCCCCTCACCAGGTCCACTCTGGCCTGTGCTCGCCCAGCGAGCGACTGCATCAAAACATATGTCAAGCTCTACAAGTTGTCAGAACAGATCGAGGAACCAGCTTCTTGGGAAGAGTAGAACTTACCTCGAGCATCCTCGCAATCGTCTGCTACGCTACCTTGAACTCATTAAGGTCACGGCGGTTAGCAAGGATATCGTCCTCCCACGGGGTGTCGGCGTAGAGGCACCGGTTCTCCTCCTCATTCCCTCCACTGGGGCCGCTCCCTCCTGCAGCCTCCGCCTCCTGCACCAGCAGCGGGTCTGATGCGGGCGGCTCCTGTTGAAGACCGTCACTCTGTTGCACAACATTGGAGGTGACCTTTGCCGCCGCTGACATTGTCGTCCCTGCGGACCTAGGGGCCTGGCTTGATACGTCGCCCGCCGATGTTGCCGGCGACTGCTCCACCGGTGTCTTACCTTCCTTGTGCCCAAAGGCCTCATGGCCCGAGGCATTCGTGCCACTCTCTGATGTAGCAGGGGTCACCCTGCCAAAAAAGAGTAGAGTTCGTCAACGATGACGTATACACAACATGCAAGGTCAAGCATAACGGGGGAAAGATCAATGACCTACCTGTCACCAAGTTTCAACCTGGGCTTTATTGGCCTGGGTGGAGTCTTCCTCTGCTTCTTCCACGACCCTTGGTCGCTCGGCCTTTCAGCGCTTGGCTTCGCGCATTCTTCCTCCACGACCTGGAGCAGCGCCTCCTTCACTTGCTCAGCCGGTGTATCACCCGACCTTGCATCATGATCACGCGACCTCGTGTCGTCATCTTCACCAGTGTCCGTCCCGACCTCGACGCTGGCTGTCACCGACTCTGACGACGCGGTGGCATCCTTCCTCTTCCTCTTCTTCTTCTCTGATGTTTGGGTGGCAGGAGTCACTTTGGCGGCCTTGGACATCGATATCTTGCCAGCGACCTGTCGCGTGCGCCGAATTGTTGGCGCGGCAGTCCCTGCGGCCGGATCTTCATCATCGCTGCCCCTCACCGACGAGTCAGAGAGGTAGTCATCGATATACTGCTGTGGAGGCGCCTGGATGTCCTCCGCAGCTCAGACCTTGAAGCTCCGTTCACCCTCGTCAGGGAGGGGAGCTGGGCTCCAGTACACGCCTTCACAGCCCTATGTCAGACGACCTTCGTCACAAATCAGAAAATATTCACACAAACATGGAATCAAGGTCGATTTGGCAACATATGACTTACAGCTTCGGTGGGCGCTTCAGGCTTAGCGCCTTGGGGCACGTCCGGTTCTGGATCTGCCCGGCGAACAGCTCCCTCACTCGAGCCACCATCTCCTCCATGGAGACCTTGCGTTGTGCCACCCGGATGGGGTCGGCCTGACCCCAATACTCATAGGCCGGGTGCACCCGATCCTGGATCGGCTGCAGGAGCCTCCAGCGGAAGCTGATGGCCACAGCGCTGCCCGTCAATCCCTTCACCTTCAACCTCGCCAGGTCATCTAGCAACGGCTTGATGGCGTCGACCTCTCGTGACGTCAGCTGGTGGGCCCACTCCAACACTGGAACCAGTGCGAACCCCGACCTTGTCGCTAGCGTTGGCTTCGGGTTGTCGATGTAGAACCACCCTTGCCTCCAGCCCGTGGTGTTGTCCAGCAACACCATCTCGATGTACACCGGCATCATGAACCGGTGAAGCATGAAGCCGACGCTCAACCACGACCTCGGATTTCTGCGTTTTCTTCAGCTCGAAGAAGTGCCACCACATGCCAAGTGTGGCGGTATCCCCAAGTATGCCTCGCAGAGGTGCACGAAGGAGGAAACGGTGGTGATGGCATTGGGGACGAGATGTACCAGGTCGATCTGGTAGTAGTTGAGGAGCCCACGAAAGAAGTCGCCCGTGGGGACTCCGAATCCGCGCTCGACATGCGCGACGAAGGCCACAGTCTCCCCGGTTCCCTCGGTGGGGAAGGCCTCTTCGGTCGTCGGCCTCCATCCCACTTGCTCCTTGGGCTTCAGCAGCCCACACTCGACAAGACCTAGGAGCTGCTCCTCCGTCACCGTCGAGGGCTCCTAGATGATCTCTGGCACGGGCGCAAGCTCGAGAGCCATCTCTTCTTCTTCGAAGCCGGTGGATCTAGCTCTAAATACACTAAGGATTTCGTGCGCATACGGCAGCGAGCGGCGTGGCGGATCTGAGCGAGGCGGCGCCAGCGGGTGCGTGCGGAATGCTTTAAGCGGCGGCGGCAGAACCCTAACTCTGGGTGGAAATGAAAGCGAGTGGGGTCCTCTGCCCTTCACTCGGCCTTTTTATAACTGGGCCTCAACGGCGCTACGGGCCACCGCGCCCAACGTCTCTTGGGTTCAACGGAATTTTCAGCGACACAACGGATCTACGGCTCAACGACTCTTTCGGCCAAACGGTCACAGGCAGTAATGGCTCGCGCCGTGTGGGAATCTATGCCCGTTGACTCTTTGGTCAAAGGCTCAGCGTCCATGGACTCGTCATGCCCTACATAAAAGCCCCCAACTCGACTACAACTGACACCTGCTTCAAGGTCTCTTGACCGCTGGACGACCCTTGGGTCTATCATATTGCCTTTACAAGGTCGATGGGAAACTGCTGCTTGTTAGGTCGCCTCAGCCTACAAAGGCGGGTTCACACCATGACTCTTGCGCCCTGCTGCCTATTAGGTCACCTCAGCCTACAAAGGTGGGTTCACACCATGGCTCCTGGGCCCTGCTGCCTGTTAGATCGCCTCAGCCTACAACGGCAGGTTCACACCATGGCTCCTGGGCCCTGCTGCCTGTTAGGTCGCCTCAGCCTACAAAGGCGGGTTCACACCAACTACTTCGTGCTCTGCCTGTTGGTGACCTCCTGGTCATAACTACAGCTCCTCCTTGAGGTCGCTAAGGCCCCGCTGCCTTCCAGGTCGCCTAGACCTACGATTTTCAAGTTGATGACCTGCGTTGTGTCACTACACAACGGCCGTGTCGATCCAGGTTGACACTGGCCATTTGTCACTTTCTAAGGCCTCCCGAAGGTCAGTGTGCTAATATAGCTCTGTTGGGACCCTGGTAGACATACCATTGCAGCCCGGGCGCCTCTACATCTACTTGGGACATACCATCTGTCATACAAATGCGTACATACAACTTCATAAGCTACAAGGAGTTTGGCCCTTGGCCAATTACAAGATACAAAGACATTAAAGGCCCTGAGCTACCCTATAAAATGTTTGTGATACAGCCTACACTAATGAGGCATATCGCAAATTTTCTTCTAGCCTCAGGACCTAATTGAAGACCTCTATAGCCACTGTAGAGACGGCTGCCACACAGCCACCTCTACTCGAGCTCCAACAGTTTTCCTGTGGTACCCAGCATTAAGTCTGAGCTTCACCACAAGATCCGAAATGGAACCAACATCATCTCGGGCCTCTCCAGGTGGAGCGTGGTGTTCTACAGCATCACATCAGGCCTCAGCATGTAAGGCCCGGTGACGCATGTATTGCCCCATGCTACACCTGGATTTCTTGGTGGGCCCGAGAGAAGAGGCTGATCGAGTTCTTCCGGCTTCGCAAGCATTCTTCTAGCTCCAAGCATGAATGGCATTAGCTCTACGCTCTGGTGGACGGACGCAAGTCCAAAGGATGGAAAAATTACTACACAGCATCGCCATGGCTTCACAAGCGACATGGCTGCTTTGCTCAACGGCGTGGGTACCTATTTATGCCCGGAGCACTCGGCCTTCGTTCTTATCCACAAGCCAGCTTGCGCAGCGTCCTTATCCTCCAGGTCACTGTTCCTACATGCAACACAAGGTCACTGTTCGCCTGTGGGGGCATCGGCGCGCCTTTCCCCTACCTGACTGCTCCTGGTGCTTTTTGTCCCTTGCGGATGGACAGCACCCTGCATCATCCATGGAAGCAGGCCCGTGACCGTACAATGTGCTTATGACTCAGGTCATGTCAGCTTTCGGCGTTTGGCATTTTCCTCAAGATTCCAGAAGTTTTGGACTATACGGCTCAGTTCGTCAGAGCATCATGATGACAATAGAAGGCCTTAGGTTCTCTTTTTCTTTTTCTCTGGACCATCAAACCGGCCATTCTGGTCGCTTTACTGCTCGGGGGCTACTACACTAGTGCGTCTCGCGCCGCCCTATTCTCCTATGTCGCCTCGACCTACCGGAAGCCTGCTTCCACTAGTCCTCTGCTCGACCTACCTACGGTTGGCATTGCGACCTTCCTTAAGGTCGCGGGAGATACTCTGTGTTACCTGACTCAGGTCAGGTCGGCGGTTCTTCAAGATCGACATCTTGCCTTCACTTCGACCTTCTGGCCTCATATTTCAGGAGCTCGATGTTCGTCTTCGTGCGCGCACTGGAGGGGTTTTTCTTTTTTGGATCCCCGTGCACCCTACGCGACATTGACGACGCCACGTCTTCACCGAGTTTCGACATGACTTCGTCTCGGCCGCTACGCCTACACGTCGATCGGGGGCTTGAGAGACATGGGTACCCCTGGGTTCCCACCGGCCAGTGTCCCAGAAGTCCCTGTCAAGTGGACCCGACCTGCCAGAAGCCCCGCCAACCTGCAAGTGGGCCCAGCGACCTTACCCACAGTCCCGATGACTCCGGGCAACCTTATCAAGATCCTAGAAGATCCGCAGTACTTGGGGTGCAAGCCAAGGGGATAGTATACGGTGCACTACCACCTGAAGGTCCGAGTATCACGGGATACTCCTTGTAATACAGAAGGATAGCTTCCCAAATTGTAACCGACCCAGATATGGGCCCACAGACCTCGAATGGGAACCCTAGTCCGTCCCCCATATAAGATGGCCAAGGGCTCCATTCGGGGGGACACCTTCATCTCTCTAGCATAATCCACCACCACAACTGGACATAGGGTTTTACTCTCCGGAGGTCTAAACTAGTCTAAACCTTTGTCTTCCTCACCATACTCGCCGTGTTCTAAGTTTGCCACGTGAACTACCACCTACGCTCTTAATTCTCGATCCTCTCCTTAACCTGCAAAATGCTTGGGTAACCCCCTTGCGGATTTGTCCAAGTCTCACCACCTGACAGAGGGATGGAGTCGGACAATCCATATAGACATATCCAGCGCTTCACGACGTTGTGCAATACAGTATGACAAGAGGGAGTTCCTGATGCTTGGTTTAAATGGAATCTTTTTCCCTACTCACTTGCCGATGAAGCAACAAAGTGCTATTCATTTGCATCCTTCGAAGTCGAGGGAAATTGGAATCAATTGATAAAGAAATTTTGTGCCATGTTTTTCCCTATAAGCAAGATTCAACATATAAGGAGGCAAGTGATAACTTTCAAGCAAGGAGAAGAAGAAGGGATTGATCAAGCGTGGAATCGATTCAACGAGCTAGTTGAACCAGGACCAAAACTTGGATTTCCCGGTGACGTACTCTTGCATACATTTTTCTTTTCCCTAACCCCTAGTTGCATGGAACACGTTCAAATGTGTGCAGGAGGGGATCTCATGGAGAAAACACTCACGGAAGCTTCCCAGCTTCTACAAAAAATAAGCAAAGTGGCGGCCATGCGAAGAGATTGGGAAACACGACTTTCGGGAAAGCCGGAGTGCGACACAAGTTGGCACCACTTGCTGCAATTTTCAGAAATACGGCCCCGGAAGAGAAGAAAGAGGAACCAATCCCAAAAAAGGTTGAAGAAGCCAAACATGAGGAGACTAGAACTATCCCGGAGAGTGATCACGCCGAGACAAGCAAACCAAGTGAAAGAACTATGTCGAGCGCGAAGCCACTAAGGGAGTTCTAGCAAATGGATTGGATCCCAATTAATTTTGGAGAAATCTTTGACAAGAGAAGACCATTCCCTATTCAAAAGGGGATGGCAAAAGCTTTGGAGATAGACGTCCTGCCGGAGAAACAAGTGGAACATCCATACAACTTAGAGACAACCGGGGAGGTCCTTCAAAAGCTCTTTAGCGAAGAAGAAGTTGATTCAGACCATGTGGCCGAAGCTAAAAGAATTATGGGAATCAAGCCTGAGGTGTCACCATTTGCTCGCCTCGCTGAAATTTTTGCTATAGGATCCGATGATGAAGAGAAGACATCGCCGCGTATACATTGCAAGATTAACAACATTAATTGCAAGGCGTTATGCGACATTGGAGCACAAGTAAGTTTCTTGTCTTCTAAAATCTTTGATGAAATTCATGATCACACCATTGACCTAGTTCCAACTTCTACTAAATTAATTATGGGAGATGGTAGAATTGTTAAAACTCTAGGAATTGCCCGTGACCTAGAAGTTTTAATTTTCGGAAAATGCATTCCAACCGATTTCTTCATTGTTGATGTCTACTATGATAAAAATGATCATGTAATTCTTGGTAGACCTTTTCTTAAGTTGGTTAATGCCGTTTTAGATGCCGAAAAAGGAAAGGTAACCATTAATCTTGATGGGGATAATCACACATACAATTTTCTTCCTGCTTCTAGAATTGCCTCACCCCTACCTCTTGATGACGAAGAGGTAGGGAGCCTTCATTTTGTTGAAACTTTCAGGGGCCCGCTACAAAGAGCAATGGAGAATAAATCTAATGATGAGCTAGATGAAGAGTTAGCGGAAGCAACCAAAGGACTAGAGCCGCAAGACGGAAGCTTGGAGGAAGATAAATTTGAAGACCTTAGAGAAATTGTACATGAGGAACCACAAGTACTGGAGGTGGATCTTAAGCCATTGCCCAAAGGATTGAAATATGAATTTTTGGGGCTGGACAAGACTTATCCCGTGATTGTGAGTGACGAATTGAGTCCCGAAGAAAATGATATGTTGCTGAAATTATTGGAGAAACACAAGAAGGTGATGGGATATTCAATAAATGACCTTAAAGGACTTAGCCCAGCGTTTTGCACTCGCCGCATACCTATGGAGGATCAATGCAAGCCCGTAGTGGACCATCAAAGGAGGTTAACCCATGCCATGCGAGAGACGGTGAAGAAGGAGCTTATCAAGTTGTTGGATGCCAGAATCATCTACCCGGTGCAGCATAGCGAATGGGTGAGCCCCGTACATTGTGTGCCTAAGAAAGGAGGTTTAACTGTGGTGAAGAATGAGAAGAATGAATTCATACCGCAAAAACCGTGAACGGATGGAGGATGTGTATTGACTATCGAACATTGAACAAAGCAACAAAGAAGGATCACTTCCCCCTAGCGTTCATCGACGAGATGCTTGAGAGGTTAGCAAATCATGCGTATTTTTGCTTTCTTGATGGATACTCGGGGTTCATGCAAATACCCATTCACCCGGATGATCAACATAAGACAACATTCACTTGCCCTTATGGAACATTTGCGTATAGAAGAATGCCTTTTGGTTTATGCAATGCTCCAGCCTCTTTTCAATGATGTATAATGGCGGTATTTTCAGAGTTCATCGGGGAAATTGTTGAGGTATTTATGGATGATTTCTCTGTCTATGGTAAATCTTTTGCGGATTGTTTGGCAAATTTGGATAAAGTTCTCACTAAGTGTGCGGAGGTTGATTTGGTACTAAATTGGGAGAAGTGTCACTTCATGGTGAAACAAGGAATAGTGTTGGGACATGTTTTATCCGAGAGAGGGATTGAGGTGGACAAGGCTAAGGTTAAAACGGTTGAAAAGCTTCCACCATCCACGGATGTCAAGTCTTTGAGAAGTTTCTTGGTCTATGCGGGATTCTATAGAAGATTTATCAAGGATTTCTCAAAAATCACCAAGCCATTGACTAATCTCCTCCAAAAATATGTGCCATTCAATTTTAATGAGAAGTGTTTGGCAGCATTCTGGACACTAAAGAGAGCTCTCGTAACCGCACCCATCATTCAACCGCCCGATTGGACTCAACCTTTTGAGATAATGTGCGACGCTAGCGACTATGCCGTTGGAGCCGTGTTGGGACAACGTAAAGAAGGCAAGGTACATGCTATTTATTATGCTAGCAAAACCCTTAATGGAGCTCAACTAAATTATGCAACAATGGAGAAGGAATTGCTAGCGGTTGTGTTTGCCTTTGAAAAATTCAGATCATATATAGTGAATTCTAAAGTGATTGTCTACACCGATCATGCGGCGATCAAGTATCTCTTGTCTAAAAAAGATGCCAAGCCAAGGTTAATTCGATGGATCCTTCTCTTGCAAAAACTTGATGTGGAGATTAGAGACAAAAATGGGTTGGAAAATGTTGTGGCCAACCATCTATCAAGAATGAATCGTGAGGATGATAAAGATCCTATTGAAGATAAGATGAGGGACGATCATCTTTATCATATCCTTGACAAAGATACCTGGATGATCAACATTATTCGAGCCATACGAAGGATGCCACTTGATCATTTAGATAGGAACACTCAAAGGAGAGTGATCGCCGAGAGCCGAAAATATTATTAGGATGCACCTTACCTCTTTAGACTTGGAGCAGATGGAGTCTTACGAAGGTGTATACCAAGGGATGAAACAGGTGAAATATTGAGGAAGTGTCACTCAGGTGAATATGGAGGACACTATGGACATTTCAGGACTCAAGCAAAAGTATGGGCTAGTGGATTCTATTGGCCAGAAATGCATGAAGACTCAAAAAGTTATGTTGCTTCTTGTCCGGAATGTCAAAGAGCGGGCAATATAAATCAAAGGAATGCAATGCCCTTAAATTATAACTTGCAAACTGATCTATTCAACGTATGGCGAATTGACTTCATGGGGCCCTTCACTAATTCAAATGGATATGAGCATATCTTAGTTATGGTTGATTATGTATCCAAATGGGTAGAGGCTATCCCTTGTCGAAGAGCTTCAATGGAGGAATCCATATCAATGATCAAAAATGTTATATTCCCACACTATGGAGTCCCGCAAGTCTTGATAAGTGATGGAGGAACATACTTCACGGGAAATAGTTTCAGAAAATGCTTGTCCAAGTTGGGGATCGAGCATAGAGTGGTCAAGCGAAAACTTCAAATAGGCAGCTCAAAAGTATTCTTAACAGGACCGTTGAAAAGGGATGTAGAGATTGGTTGAAAAAGTTGGATGGAGCATTGTGGGCCTACAGGACGGCACACAAGACACCAATAGGTATGACACCATATCAATTCGTTTATGGTAAATCATGTCATTTGCCTTTGGAGTTAGAACATAAAGCATATTGGGCGATCAAGGAGATGAATCTCGATTTCGATGCCGCGGGAATCAAACAAAGAATTCAAACAAGTGAATTGGAAGAGATGAGGCTCAAAGCTTATGAGAGTGCAACCATCTACAAGGAAAGAATGAAGAGATGGTATGATAAAAGGCTTCGAGCAAAGGAATTCAAAGAAGGTGACAAGGTTCTCCTCTATAACTCAAGGTTCAAGATATTCGAAAAATGGAAGTTAAAGAGCAAATGGGATGGACCGTATATCGTTCACTCGGTCTCGTCAAACGGAGCGGTAACAATCATGGATGTGAAAGGAGATCAATATGTGGTTAATGGTCAACGATTGAAGGTTTTTCTTGAACAAGACATCGTGCCCATCTACTACATTGATATATATCACATGGAGGACGAGCCCGAGCATCAAGCCTAAGACGTAAAACAAGGTAATTTTTCTGTAAATAAGTTTTTGTTTATCTTTTCGTATTTATTTTGAGTCCTTCGTGATTTTTAGCTAGATCTTTTCACCACCTAGGCTAGTATACACGACACACAGAGGCCTGCAAAAGATGAGCCACGGGGGCCCGAAACAGGGGGCAGGCCGGCCGGCCCATGCCGACCGACCGAGCACCCCCTGCCTCGGTTTCCGCCTATTTTTTCTCTGGGACGCGGTTCAGGTTATTTCCTTTTCTTGCCTACCTTTTTAAGAGCTACAAAATTAGGCAAGGAGGGGTTTCGGCCGAATCTTTCCAGGGATATCTAAGGACGTATGGGGAGCTCGAGGACTGCATCCCATTTGCAATCTCTCACCTCCACGAAAACATTCAAGCACCCATCGCGATTTTGAGCAACACCAAGGGGAAGGAAGTGGAGAAGGCGACAATGGAAGAAGAAGCACGCCTCCCATCTCCAACACCAGCGACCGAAGAGCTTCGTCAGTGCGCTATGGTGCCCAAGCCCAAGGAGGAAGTGAAGAGGACCTTATGGAGGGCGTGTCCCAACAAGGCAAATGGCTAGCCGAGATCTGTGGGTTGAAGAGAAGAAGGAGAAGCCTGCTTCTCCCGGACACTGCTCAAAGAGGCTCTTAGGGATGAAGAGAGAATTATAAAGAGAAGACCCCTGAGCCGGTGAAGATATACGGAGATAGCGACTACTCCGATGATCGGAGCCCTAGCTCATGGGCAGCCGGTGGTAGAGATGATAATGACCTCTATGTTTGGGAGGAGGTGCCCAAGGAGGAGCCGAAAGACCACCACGAGAAGACGAAGGAGGCAACCCAGACGGCAGTGACGATCCAGACGACGAAGATGACGGAAGCAACAATGATCTGGCGGAAGAGCACAATATGTGTTGCGCGGCTTGCCGCAACACTATAGCAGAGCTCTTCACTTCCCTTGATGAGTGCTCCCACAACGTCAACGCCATGCAGCAAAGGATTGAGGATTTAGAGTGTGTGTGGAAGATGACTTTAAGTTCCTTAACCAGAATATAAGGAAGCTCTTCGGGATGAACAAGAACTTCAAGAAGGAGTGGTGCACCTCGTGCAGGAAGTTTCACTAGGTGTAGTAGTTAGTGTGTTTACCCCTTTGTACTTTTTGTAAAGATATGACGAGGACGTCGTAATATCTAAGTGGGGGGGGAGCTAGCTAGCCACCTTTTTAAATTTTTTGCTTAAAGTGGTGTTAGGTCAAGTCTTTAAATCGAGTCTAGTTTGAGTCAAGTGTGAGAGTCAAGTGTGAGTTTTGCTTTATCTTTTTAGCTCGAAAGTGTCTTAATTTAGTGTTGAGTCAAGAAAAAAGAAATAAAAAGTGTCTTATGCAATCCTCTTGTTTCTTTTCTTGTCATGTCTTTACTTTATCTTTGTTATTCGAGCATGAGCTTGGTGATTAATTATTTACCTTGGTGCTTAGTGGAAATTTACTTTTGTAAAGCACCCATATTGAAACTTTGATCTAGGACTTTGCTTCATCTATGCTTTTAGTAATGCTAAAATTGGAGGCTTTAATTTCTGAAAATTAAGAAAAACACCTTGCTATGAAGGTTAGCGATCTCTTTCTCCAAGTTGAGAGGTAAAATCTATCCTATACAAGGCCTATATATATACTCCACCATAAGTGTTGTTTAGCATGATGAATTGGGTTAGGATTTTACACTCTTGGGAGGTCTAATTTCGAGCAATGATCATGTCCTTGATGTATATCTTTTATTGCTAGCCTCGTCATACATTCGGTAACGGGAATTTCACATTGAATGCCCCGTACATCGTCGGATTCCATACCCAAACCCATAAACATCTTTTTATCATCTTATTCCTTGAACACGACCCATGTCCGAAGATTCGTTCAATTTTTAGGCAAGATTTTATTTTAAATTCAGATTGGTATTCATGTCAAAAGGATGAGCGAAAGGCTTCAGAGAAGAAGATAAAGATGTGGAAAGAAGTTTATGTATGTGTATATGTGTGGCGCGCACACAAGAAAGAGAAAAAGAAGAAAAGAAGAAAAAGAAAAAGAAAAGAAAAGAAGGAAAAGGAGAAAAATCCAAGGCAAAGCAAGAGAGGTATAGTGAGGGATGATAAGTCAAATGAAGATCAAAAGAAGTGCAAGAAAGGATGTGATGATGTTGAGAACAAATCTTTGATATTCCATACCATGTGCAATCCGACGTCGGGGACATCATTAGTGCCTTGAAGTCATATATTCTTTTCCCTTTGCACATGTCCACCATTCTAAATCTTCTCATCCTTGATACCCTTACATTATGGTTTAATTCTCATGATCATTGGCTTGGAAGGTGAACGACCACTAGAGGATTTTCCTAGCTCGATGATACATGTGCTAGCTTCGCTAGCCACACCTATAGCTCCACCTTACATTATAAATGAGAGACTTGTGGGAGGTGAGAGTTTATGATATTATCTAGGATAGCCACTTTAAATGAGTGACATGTGAGAACTTGGAGAAGGACTTTGTCTAATGCTTTGTGCAGGAATTTTATTTCTAAAAGTTTGTAAAAACCCTCTGATGAAAGTAAGAAAGTGAGTATGGATGAAGTCGAGGATCTCTAGTGAAAAGGTATGAGTTGTGGGGTAAGTCTTGAATTGGTAATTTCTAAACGCTCATGTTTACATTATGATCTTTGTTTCAAGTATCTTATATTAAAGATGAATGATTGACTAACTTGAAAGGAAAGAATTGACGAAGCATGTTTCAACTCCTTGGATAAACAATTTGTGAGCAACTTGCTTGAGGATGCGCAAGATCTAAGTGTGGGGGGATGTTGGCGGTCGATTTCCGTCAACCAAGAACACTTGTTATGTTATGGTTTGAACTTCATTTTGGAACTAACCCACCACTAGGCATACTAATGATATAACAAGTTCACCGTTGGATGTGTATTTTGGAGTATAATGTTTACACAGGAATACATGCACTAAATGAGAAGATATGCACTCGGTTCGGAGGATGATTTCCATGATGATCAAAGGGCTCCGACCGTATGTGAACTTGACTCCAAAGGTGGCAAGGACGAATGTGGTTCAATGAAGAATCTCTGAGGATCAAGATGAAAAGACCGGAAGATCATGCGTAAAGACCCCTTAACTTGGTCGTGGGGATAATGACGTCTAAAGCCCACATCCGAAGGAGGAAAAACCCCAAAGTGCAAAAGAAGACACGTGGCAAAAGACGGGGGTGAACCGGGACGGGGATGGCCCAGGCTGATCGGCCCAGGCCGGCCGGCCTACCCCCATTTGGGGTCGGTTCACCGCCACCTTTCTTCGGTGATAAGATCATGGAACCGTAATTGTTTGGAGGAGGGAGCCATTCGCGAAGGACGAACAAGGAAGAGGATTAATTGAGGGAGTGAGCATTCAAGAGAATCATCGTCGAGGTCAAGGGAGGCCTCCACGAGGAAGGAGGACGTCGAGGCCTTGCCACGGCACCGCCGGAGTTGAAGGACACCGAGAAACAAACTCCATCGGAGGCATCCACCATGTTCAACGGTGCCATGCCTAGCGTCTTGATGGGCTAAAGTTATCGTTTGTCCATGGAGTTGTAATGGATGTTGATATGTAGTCACCCACTCTAGTTTGGATCTTATGTCTATCATACCTTTTGTTGATGATGCTTAATGTTTAAGGCTAGCTACCACGCTTTCGGGGTTGCTCCCGTAGATCACGACAACGTACTGTGTTCATTAGGGTTTGTATCTATTACCTTCACGTAGCGACGTGTACGAGGGAAGGGAAACGTCTAGTTCTTTGTTCACATGCTTAGATAGATTGGATTGGGGTTTTATCATGTTTTGGGTGATTGCATCTTCAAGTTCCTAGACTCCATGGGCATACGTTCTTCATACTCGTGAACCTCTTATTTCTCTTTAACATAATCTAGGGTTAGATTGTCTTTACTTTATAGATTAATCTTTACATCATAAAGTCTTAATCAACTAAGTTAGTGTTAGGTTAAACGCTAGTAATCCCTTGCTCCGTGGATTGACAAGAACCTTGGGGGTCCCCTCCCTTGGTGAAAAAGGCACCAAGTCACTCTGTGTACTTGCGGTGAACTTGAACGTAGTTTTGAACCGTCAACACTTGCGGCGGAAACTATTCGCCCAATTCGCAGATCTGGAGGCTCACGTGGAGTCCAAGAGTAGCCAGTTTCGGGTGCTCGGTGAAGCTCTGGGCCCTCTCCTGGACAAGTTGGCCCCGGTTGCCGAGTCCTCCTCCATGCGGGAATTTGGCGAGCCCGCCGTCCGCCCGCCGTGTCTGCTGGAGCGAGTCCAGGAAGCGTCTTCGCACTTCTAAGGGCTTCTTCGTGAGGTCAGTTTGGCAAGCGCCAGCCACTGCCTCATCATCTTCCGCTCCTACCTCCCTCAGTTTGATGTGGGCTTCTTCCGTGGTGGGTTCGCTCGTGGGACATTGACCACGCGGATTGAGGAGCTGCTAGAGGAGGTGAAGGACGTGGCGGAGAAGCTCGCCGAGGATGTCGTGCCCGACGAGGATGAGCAGAGTGGTTTCCTGCTGCAGCCGTGAAAAAACATTAAATAAGTAATTGTAATATTTTACCTGTACTGACGTGACATCATACTTTTTAAGATGTTTGTTTTAATGGTGGCGCTTTACTTTGACAGTATCCATGTACTTTTAATTTCTCTGATAGTTGGTCTGTTACGAGAAACTGTAGTCCCGTTGGCCTCAGTTTCCTAGCGCAGAGGGCGTACTCTCGTACACGCGTAGTACCTTAGCTTAGCGAAGATCTCGGCCCACGATTTAAGACGTATTTTACCGAATACTTTATGAGTCTTAGGATCCGTGTTTAGATGAGTGTTTTAATTTTCGGCAGGAGTAAACATTGCCAGGAAATAAAAGTAGTCCCCAAGTTTCAGATTTGTAACTTGGGTGTGATCATGCAAGCTGGGTATCGAAGTGAAAGAACTCCAAAAATCATGAATTTTTATTCATTGCCCAGATTGCTAGCATGTGAAAGTATAAAAAATTGGAAAGATACATAGCTTTCATGGGTAGAAGCGGCGTAGATGCTCGATGTTCCAAGAGTTGGGCACATCGGTGCCGTTCTCCCGCATTAGCCGGTAAGCACCTGGCCTATTGACTTCCTTTACTATGAAAGGCCCCTCCCATGGAGCCGATAGCTTGCGCATGTCATTCTTGCTTTGGATCCTCCGGAGAATGAGGTCACCTATGCAAAAGGCTCTCTCTTGCACATTCTTGACATGGTAGCGCCTCATAGCTTGGGCATACCGTGCTGCCTGGATGGTTGCCGCGAGCCTTCCTTCCTCAATGATGTCGATGTCCTCAATGCGCGCCTCCTCAGCCTTGTTCTCGTCGAACACCTCAACTCTTGGTGCACCGAACATCAGGTCGGTTGGAAGTACCACCTCTGATCCATACACCAAAAAGAATGGAGTCCGACTAGTAGCACGACTCGGTTGTGTCCGTAGACCCCAGATTACTGCGGGGAGCTCTCGGAGCCAGCGTGTTGCGTATTTCTTCAGCCTATCGAAGATGCGCTTCTTGAGTGCCTCGAGCACTGCTCCGTTAGCTCGCTCAACCTGTCCATTGGTGTGGGGATGTGCCACTGAACCTCAGGCTACCTTTATAAGGAGATCGTCATAGAACTCCTGAAACTCTCTTCTTGTGAAATTTGTGCCCAGATCAGTGATGATCCTGTTGGGGACACCAAATTTGTGCACAATCTCCGATATGAACTCTGCCACCTTGGCCGCTGTCAGCGATTTTATTGGCTTGACCTCTATCCAATTGGTGAACTTGTCCACCGCCACCAGGATGTGGTCATATCCCCCCGATGCTTTCTTGAAAGGACCGACCATGTCGAGTCCTCAGCACACAAAGGGCCAAGATATAGGGATCGTTTGTAGGGCCTGGGCCGGGACGTGTATCTATCGTGTGAAGAATTGGCATCCCTCGCAACGTTTGACCAGCGTCTCGGCATCTGCGATAGTGGAAACCAGACCGGAAGGCTTTCCCCACAATGGTTCGCGCCCCAGCGTGGTTCCCGCACATGCCACCACGGATGTCTGACAAGAGTTCTCATCCTTCCTCTTCTGGAATGCACTTCTGAAGCACTTGGGAGTGTGCTCCTCGGCGGTATAGCTTGTCACCTATCAGGATGTTGTTTTTGCTCGTGCGAGAGATTCTTTCCTGCAAAGCCCGTTCTTCCCTCTCGTTTCCGGGTGAGGGACTCGGGAACGTGCCGTACTTGATGTACTCGACCATCTATGAGATCCACTCGGGTTGTGGTTCGATCAGAAGGACTTCACCGAGTCCTTCAGATGGGTCGACCTACGCATCAAGATTCTTGATGGAGGGTTTTATGAGGTCCTGGACGAAGACGCCGGGTGGCACTTGGGCTCGGGTGGATCCCATCTTTGTCAGTTCGTCGGTGGCCTTGTTGTCGTCGCGGATTACGTGCTGGAACTCTAGGCCAAAAAACTTGCCTTCAAGTATGCGTATCTCCGCACAGTATGCGTCCATCTTCTCGTTTGTCCGCTGCCACTTCTTGTTGACTTGGTTAACCACCAGGGATGAGTCTCCCCTCACTACCAAGTGTTGTATCCCAAGCGAGATGGTGATGCGTAGCCCATGTAGGGCCGCTTCGTACTCAGCCGCATTGTTTGAGACCTTGAACATAATCTGTAGTACATACTACAGCTTCTCGCCTTTCGGGGAGATGAACAGGATTCGAGCTCCGCCTCTGGTAATCCTGAGCGAGCCATCGAAGTACATGGTCCAATGCTTGGAAACTATGGGGTAGTCGGAAACTACGATGATCTTGTGAGCCTCGAAGTAGTGCTTCAACTTGCGGGCGGTGATCAACAGCGCATAGAGTAGTTCTGTGCTTGGTTGTACCGCACCTTCAAGTCGGTCAATACCTCACTAATGAAGTAGACTGGTCTCTGGACGGCGTAGGTGTGGCCTTTCGCTTTGCGCTCTACGACTAGTACCGTGCTTGCCACGTGTGTGGTAGTAGAGATGTAGAGATAGAGCGTGTCCTTGGCTTGTGGTGCAGTGAGGATAGGGGGCTCTAAAGGTATTCCCTGAGTTCCAGAAAAGATTTCTGGGTCTCCTCCTCCCACTTGAAGTCTTCTTGGTGCTTTAGGAGCTTAAAGAAAGGCAGACCACGCACACCAGTCGTGAGATAAATCGGCTGAGTGCTGCCATGCACCCGGCGAGCTTCTGCACGTCTTTCTGGCATCTTGGAGGATTCATCCGGGTAATCGCGTGGATCTTCTCCGGGTTTGCCTCTATGCCACAGTTGCTAACAAGTAAGCCGAGTATTTTTCCCAAAGGAACACCGAAAATGCATTTTCTGAGTTAAGTTTCCAGCGGTAAACCCTCAGGTTGGCGAAGGTCTCAGACAAGTCCTTGATAAGGTTATCAGGATCTCGAATCTGGACTATGACGTCGTCTACGTAGGCATCGGTGTTCTTGCTGATCTGTGTTGACAGACATGCTTGGATAGCATGTTGGTAGGTCGCGTCGGAGTTCTTCAAACCGAAACACATTGTCAGGTAACAGTACGCACCGTGGGGCGTAATTAATGACGTCTTGATCTGGTCTTCGACTTTAAGGCTTATCTGGTGATAGCCTTAATAGTAGTCAAGAAAACAGAGCAGGGCACAGCCCACCATGGAATCAACGACTTGGTCTATTCGCGGGAGGGTGAAGGGGTCTTTGGGGCAGTGTTTGTTGAGATTGGTATAGTCAACGCACATTCTCCATTGATTATTCTTCTTGGATACAAGAACTAGATTAGCTAACCAGTCAGGATGATACACTTCCTTTATAAAACCAGTAGCTAACAGTTTTGCAAGCTCTACCCCTATTGCCTCCTTGCGGTCTTGCGTGAATCAGCATAACTTCTACTTGACGGGCTTCGCATTGACGTCAACCTTCAAGGAGTGCTCGGCGTGCTCTCTGGGCACCCCCGGTATATCCGCTGGTTTCCAAGCGAATATATCCGAGTTAGCATGCAGGAACTCGACGAGCATGCTTTCCTATTTGGGGTCCATGTTGGCCCCTATGATCGCCGTCTTGGAATGGTCCTCAAGCCCGAGGGACACCTTTTTCGTCGCCTCCTTCTCCCGCTGGATCGCCTCCGTCGCCGGCTTCTTCGTCAGGATCTCTAGATCGACCGAGTCCAGCTTGCTGGCGGCGGCTAGGACCTCCGCGGTGCGTCTAAGAGGTCGAGCGTGGCTGTGATGTGAAGGTTCTTTCTCGCATGCGCTCGCCGTCTGACAGTCCCCTCTGAGGGTGAGGACGCCATTTGGTGCTGGCATCTTCAACACCATGTAGGTGTAGTGTGGGATTGCCACGAATTTGGCCAGTGAAGGCCTACTGAGTATGTCGTGGTAGGATGTCTCGAAGTCCTCCACGATGAAGCAGACGTGCTCGGTACGGTAATTGTCGATCGTACCGAAAGTGACCGGCAAGAAGATCTCGCTGAGTGGTACCGAGGGATCCCCGGGTACGATGCCAAAGAAAGGCTTGTCGGTCAGGCTCAAATCCATGAGGGTGAGCCTCAACTCCATTAGGGTACTAGCGAAGAGGATGTCGAGGCCACTGCATCCGTCCACCAGCATCTTGCAGAGCCCCACGTCACGAATCATGGGGTTCAGCACCAGGGGGTACCGCCCAGGCCTGGCGAGCGCCACCGGGTAGTCTTCCCTGCTGAAAGTGATCGGGACCTCTGACCAGCGTAGATACTGGGGGGTCCTGTGCTGGGCTGCGTACACCAGCATACAATCTGTGAGCTTTGCCTTGCACTTTCCTTCTAGCTACTTGGGTCCACCGTAGATCATGTTATCAGTGCGGTCGGCGACCTGGAAGTCGTCATCATTGTCTTTTGCAGGCGGCTCGCGCTTGCCCTTGGCCTTGTCACCCTTTGGTGGACCTCTTTGACGGCTCTTGCCAGAGAAGTAGTTCTTCAGGACGAAACACTCGCGGGCCGAGTGCTTGTTGTTCTTGTGGTATGGAATTGCATGTCCAGGAGCTTCTGGAACTCGAAGGGGTCTATCCGCTTTGCGCCAGCCTGAACGGCAGCCACGGTTTCGGGCTTGCACCTCCTGTTCTGCCTTGCTCCCTGTTCGGCGGTCTCTCCCTCTCGATCTGGGTCGTAGCACTTGCGGTGGTCACGCGAAGAGCCGTCATCATCGCAGCGGGACTTGACGTTCTTGAGCTACTCGCGCTCGGCCTCCTAGCCGTCAGCTTCCAGATTCACCACGTTGAAAAGCTCGTGGACGGTCTTGGGGGGCCTTTGAGCCCACATGTTTACCAGCTTGCAATAGGCTAGTCCGTGCTGGAAGGCACTAATGACGTCGTGCCCCTCAACGAAAGGAAGGGAGTTCTTCTTTTCAGAAAAGCGACGGATGTACGAGCGCAGCGACTCGTTCTTGCGCTGCCAGATCTGATCCAGCATCCTCCTGTTACCCGAACGCTACCACGTGCTGGAGTATTGGCTCGTGAAGTAGGTGTAGAGCTCATCCCATGAGTCGATGGAGTTCTTCGGGAGTCCTGCTAGCTAGCTTCTGCACCCCTTCGTGAGCATGATCGGCAGATAGTTTGCCATCACGTCAGAGTTACCTCCCGCGGCTTTGACCGCGGTGGAGTAGATCTGTAGCCATTGGACGGGATCGGAGGTCCCATCATATTTGTCCACGTCGGACAGCTTAAATCCATGGGGCCAGTTCACCTTGCGCAGCCGTGCCATGAGGGAGAGGAAACCATTATAAGAGGTGGTTCCCTCTCGACCTTTGCGGCGGCGAGCGGTGGTCCTCCCGTAGGAGCTGTGGCTTCCTCGGAGTACGTGTAGTCGTCCGAGTAGTAGTCCTCGTACCCACTGTGTGTCTGTGGGCGGCGTGGTGTTGCGCCTGTCGCACCAATTTGGGGCTCCGTGCTTCCGATCGTAGTCGCAGCAGCGTCTCGACTCATGCCGGCGCGGTTCCCGAGCGCGGCGGTCGATGGTATGCCTCGCGTCCTGGTGATGCAGCTTCTCGCGTAGGTCCCCACTGTCATCGCGGCGTGCGCACTTGCGGCGTGGCCTTCGCGCGTTCCCGGTCTCCTCGTGCCCAACTGGCGGGGAGGAGTCGATCCGGTTGGTCTAGGTCGCACTAGCCTGTACCAGGGCTTGAAGGCGAGCCAAGCCTGGTGTCCCTTGCGGCATCTTCTCAACCTCCTGATTCAGGACAATGACATTCTCCTTGGGGGTCGCGTAGACCCTCTGCCTGGCATAGTTGACAGTGAAGTCGTCCTCCAGCCTCCGGGGGCGTATGCCATGGGCGCGCCGAGTGTGCCGCCTCCTCCTGTGCTGGGGCAGGCTGGATTACGAGTAGTACTCGTCCTCCTCATCATCTGGACGCCGGTTATCACGACGCTGGTCATTTTGGCACCGAATCTCTTAGTGCCGTCGTTCCCGATCAACGTTTTTGCATTTGCGTTCGGTCTTCTGGGTGGTGGTCACACCGTCCTGAGTGGGCTCGTCCTTCGAGATAGCTGGGGGTGCGCCTGCCGCTGCCGCCGCATAGACGAAAGCGGGCGCTCTGCCCCCGTTCGAGGACTCGGAAAATGAGGTGCTGTTAGATTGGATCTCCATAGTATCCGTAGATCCGAGAGTCTCGCACCTGTCCTCGATGCCGAGTGCATCTCTCAGGGATGTGAAGAAGCCCTCCGATCCGGAGCTGGGATCAGATCGCCTAACCAAGTAGTTTGGCCGGCGCAGATCTTCCGATCCGTCGGTGGTCCACTCCCCGACTTGCCCGTCTTCCTCCAAGATGGGGAAGAGGGTCTCACCTAGGTCATCACCATCTAGAGGGGTGATGACCATCGATACGAAGCGTGGCGTGTCCTCGTCCGAGTGTTATTCAACCGACCGGGGCGAGGAGATCGCATCGAGGGTTTTCTTCGCCGTCTCCAAGGCGGAGGCAGCGGCGCTCTTTAACCCATAGGGAAAATGCTCGGCCTGCGGGACGTCTAGAGTGGCCTCGCAGATCGCGATGGTATTGACCATGTTGCCGATAATCCTATCCATAGATAGGACCAGATCACATTTGGGAGGATATGCTGATCCTGCAACCTTATGGTCTTCCACCGGGAGGCTCGGCCTCCGGGCTGGTGACGGTGTGCCGAAAAGGACTCGGCAGGCCCGGGGCTTCTCCAAATTGGATCTGAGAGCTGGTGCGTTGCCTGCGGGCGGCGTGGAATCCGTTCCGGAGGGCTTTTCCATAGTGATCGCGGTGTCGGAGATGATGCAAGGGATCTCCCCGATGACGATGTGACCCTGAGGTGGGGTCACGTAGTCGGCCGCCTGCTCGTCGGCGGTGGAGTCGGGGCCGAAGCTTTCGAAGGGAATTCCCACTCCCAACGCTGCGAGAGCGAGGCAGCTAGCTGGGATATTTACTGCGGCCATCAAGCTTGCCAATTATCTTCGGTGAAGCCCCTACCTAGCGCGCCAACTGTCGGTACAATGGTGCCGGCAGTCCACCATGGGGTAGGCTATGGTGGTAGATTGTGTGGAGGGGATCGCCGAGATTGAAGCTAGATGGTGAACGAAGCACACAAAAGTTTATCCAGGTTCGGGCTGCAAGGATGCGTAATACCCTACGTCATGTGTTGGTGGTTGTATTGATTGTTTCGCGAATGGGAATTAGATTGGACTTGTTTGACAGGGGGGGTCCCTACCGCTCTTATATAGGCATGGGGGGCAGGGTTACAGATCACGTGAGATCTATCCTATTCGGTTATACAAGATTTCCCTTTGATCACAAGTAATATCTTTCCTAACCAACTAGTCTTTATCTATGGGAGTATATCTCTTTGGATGTCGTCTCATTCCTGATCCGTGTACCCATGCCGAGTGCCGCTCGTGTGGGCCCACGCCGTCCTCGTAGATACACCGTGAGGCACCCCGGTGGTATATCCCCCACACTGCTCACTCTTTCCAAATATCCGGAGCATTGAGTAAGGCATGAGATTGACCAATGCACCACTATCCACTAGGAGCCTTGTGACTAGCTTCCCATTGACATGTCCTTTGAGAAACAGAGCTTTCATGTGCTGACGCTTTTCCTCATCTGGTTTCTCAAAGCTGGTCAACATTGGATCCAAAGTTAACTGAGCCGATCCCAGTTCTTCGTCTGAAATTTCTTCTTATGAGTCGGCTTCGAGAGTCATGAATTCCTTTGGTAGCATGAAAGCCATGTTGACACTTGCACTGGTTGATTGTCTTTCTTCTCATTGGCTCTTGGTTTCGGTCGCCCGATTTGGGATCGGACCTTCTTTTTATCGAGTGCTTGCTTCTCAATTTCTTCTTGCTGTTCCGATTGTCGCAAGCGCTGGATCCTCCTCTTCTGAGATTTGGTCAATCCTTTCGGGCACCACTTAGGTTGACGGGTTCTGTGTTGGCTTTTGTCTTCGTATGTAGCGTTACGCCTTTCTGGATCTCGTGCCGACACATCTTCATCAGGGACCCGGCTACCAGCTATATCTTCTAGCCGATTGGGTCGACTGTCTTTGTGCTTGCCCCCAAGCCGATCATGTACGCTGGCCTTGCCCCCCAGCCGATCATATATGTTGGCCTTGCCCCCCAACCGATCATATACTGAAATGCGTTGGTTGGGATGTTCTTACTAATCTTTATTGGTGGGCTTCCTATCCCTGCTATCAAAACAAGGCCTTTTAGACGACTGCCTTCTGAATAGAAGCCTTCGCATTCTGGACAGTTGTCAGATATCGGAAGCTTGATCCCTTCTTCCCAGCAATATCTAAAGAATGGACATCTCCAGTGTCCTGCGTTGCGCCTTGTCCATTCTTCCTTTTCCTTGATCTGCCTTTGTTGGCGTTAGAACTTGGTCAGAAGAACCTGTGATGTGATCTGCTGCTTTGAACCCTTTGAATTGATTCCTTATTCAAGCAATCCCTTTTCTTTGGCTTCTTCGGCTATCATCTGGGTTTCAGGATCAATGGTTCCTTTATTTTTAGACGATTCAGATGTCAATACCTTTGCTTTGGTTGTTTCAACCGCGTTGGTAGGAAAAGGGTGTTGACCGATCTTCATCGACTTTCCTGATTTGGAAGGTGTCTCAAACTTTAGCTTTCCTTGATCTATTGCACTTTGGATTTGTTGATGAAACACCTTGCACTCCTTAGTGTTGTGAGATGTGGCATTGTGCCACTTCCAGTACTTGATCTTCTTCAATTCTTCAGCAATTGGTATAGTATGATTTTGTGAAAGCTTAATCTGCCCTTGCTAGAGGAGAAGATCAAATATTTTGTCAGCTTTGGTTGTGTCAAAACTGAACCTCTCAGGTTCCTTTTTTCCGAAGGGACATGCAATCAGCTTCCTGTTTCGTACCCACTCAGCCAGATCGACTTCAGCTTCTTCTTCTTCATCAGAGCAATCCACATAGGATATTCATTTTTGATAATTTCTCCTAGGTTCATAGGAACGGGTGCTCTCATGACTTAGCCGATGGAGTAATTGGCTGATGTTCTCGAACTCTTGTGATGCGTACTTCTCCTTGATAGATGGCAACAGTCCCTGAAAAGCCAATTATTCCAACTGTTTATCGGTCAGGGATAAGCTGTAGCATTTGTTCCTCATCTCCCTGAACCTCTGAATGAAGTTGGGTACCGATTCATCATTCCTTCGTCTTAAGCTGGTAAGATCAGTAAGTTTCATCTCATGAATCCTCGAGAAGAAGTGTCCATGAAACTGCCTTTCCAAATCTTCCCAACTCTGAATTGAATTGGCTGGGAGCGATGTAAACCAAGCAAAGGCTGGCCCTGACAGTGAGGATGAGAATAACCGTACTCTCAATGACTCATTTGTTCCTGCCTCTTCACACTGGATGATGAAGCGAGTAATATGCTCAATGGTGGAGGTGTCATCCTGGCCAGTGAACTTGGTGAAGTTGGGCACCTTGAACCTTTGAGGAAATGGGATCTGATCAAAGGATGCAGGGTAGGGTGTCCGATACATATGTGTTTGCTGCTTTGGCTTTAACAAGAATTGATTCTGCTGCATATTTGTAACCTCCACAATCAAACTTTTCTGATCAATCGGCTGAGGACCTACCGAAGGATATTGTTGTCCTGAAGTTACCATAGTTGTTCTCGGCTGCTCCTGAACAATCGGTTGGATAACTGAAGGATTAGGAGGAGACCAATACTGCCTTGGGATCTCAATGCCATGTGGTGTCCCTTGAAGTAGTTGTTCAGCAGAAAAACCTTGATTTGTCTAGCTTGCTTGCGGAGCAATCGGCTATTGCACATACTAGATGTTTGAAAAATCCTGGATCTGTTGCTCTTGATATTGCGGTGTAGAGAACAGAGGAGGATCTGTCATTTCTTCCAAGAGTGCAGCTTGATTCAAAGCCTCATTGTATTCCTCTTGGAGTTTAGCAGCATAACTTCTGACTCCAGATGCCTTCATGGCTGAGGTCATCTTCTCTTGTTCTATCTGGTGACTTACAATCGGTTGGCTAGCCGAAAATCCACCTAACATAATTGGTTGTAGTGTCATCTCTTGAGTTTTGTGCACCCTCTGAGGAGCAGGTAGCGGCTTGACCATATAAGCATGCCGAGGTGATATCTCGTAACTCTACTGACTCTGGGATCATTGATCAAAGAATGTGAATGTAATCCCTCTATCATGATGATCAGTACCAACCAGGTTATTGAGCTTTGCTGCATAAGGGCCAGTGTGCTTGGGTATTACTGTAGTCTCTTTCCTTTGGAATGACTCTGGTGCAGAACTCACAGGCATACCATATTTTGGATCTGTAGGAGTAATAGATATGAAGCCTTGAGACCCTGGTTGACTGAATCCCCCCATAGTTGTTGATCACGGCATGGAAGAAGGAGGGGTTGTTGTAATAGTATCAGGAGTAGAAGTTGTAATTGTCTGGGAAACCAACAACACTTCTTTGAACTACTTGTTAGTCATGGACGGAAAGCCACGTTAGGTTGATAATATGATGGTCCCTTGAATGAGCTCATGACTTCTTCCCTAAGAACCTCCTTCACGCTGTCCTGCACTAAATTATTGAAGACAGAAGATTGATCAATCAGAGCGTGATGCATAGATTTTGTCATCATGTCTTGTAATCTTCCAGGATCGGCCTGTATGATGATCTCCGTGGGCTTTGGAAGAGGAACTTTCTTCACTGGCCCTTCTCTGGTAAGGCTGAAACTGCCCATTAGAAGTTGACCATAGTCTGCCATGCAATTCTCATACTCGGCCTTGTCAGCTTCCTTGAGTTGATCCACTGTGATTGGTTGGATGTTGTCCTTGTGGACTTCATCGGGCTTCATGAATTCTTTAGACATCATCCTGATTCTTCGTGTCCCACCGAGCGTGCCAAGATGTGTTGACGCAGAAAACAAAATAAAGTCCTCCGTGGCAGCACGTAACGGATCCCCGGGATGTAACAAGGTGTGCCAGTCGACCTGACCTGTTGATCAGCACGGAAGAGGATAAGAAGTTAAATACGGGGTTAATCGGCTAGAGAACCGATAGATGTCTTCCACGTGGGCACAGCGCAACAGCCCGATCGGTCGATGCGAGATCGAACGAGATCGGCCAGCCGATAGGCAGCCGAAGTGCAAGTATAATCAGAATGGCTAGGGTCAGCCGATTTGGTGATGTCAGCAGCAAGGCGGGTCCGGATCGGCTGTGAGACCAGTGCGTCTGATGATGCAGCAAGAGTTTAGCCGATACAATCGAGCCTCAAGTAGGATAAGTTGGTGATAAAAGCAAAATAAACAATAAAAGACTTGCAGATCTAGCTGATATCGATAAGTTGTGAATAAATCTAGACGAAACCACAGCGATGCACCTGGAGGTTAAAGCCTAGATGTTACTCGGTAAAGCGGTACTCACAAGCCTGCCGGAGGTCGATCGATGCAGCCCGGTGAACTCGAAGAACGACGCTTGAAACAAGAAAACAAGAAGAAAGAAAATTTTTGGCGAAGTCGCCGACTTGAAAGGTAAATTGCTTGAAAAGTAAAGGTTTGTGTTTGTTGGTGTGTACAATTTTAACCGACCGCGCAGGGTCGCTACTTATACCCTAGAACACTATGAACTCCTAGTCGATTACGACAAAGCTTACTTAACTAACAGAAACTATAACTGCTTAAAATAAATGACTCGTGCAAGAGTCGGACTCACTAACTATCTTCGACCCGTTGTCAAACGAGGTTGACCCGCCTGAGCCTTCCTTTTCCTTCCTTGGCGTATTTTTTCCTTTGCCGCCTTTCTCCCTTCATATCAGCCGATCCCCTCCTTTGCGATCGGCTGGTCTTTGTTGCTTGTCCTTAAATCGGCCGATTTCGTGTTGGCTTGTCGCTCCTCCTCCTTTTCTTCAATTAGCTTCGTAGCTCTTCTGGTTCCTCTTTGCCTCTTGTCAACATGTGTCAAAAAACGGTGTCAACAATGAGCACTAGACACGGGGGTGGCATTTCAACAGGCAATAGCAGAGGTGGCGGCCTGGGCCGTGGGCGAAAAGGTGGTGCCATGAGGTTCAGCTGATCCTGAGCTGCCATTGGGGCCGAGTGCTGCTGCGGTGCTGATGCCAGCGGAAGTGTAGGTGCCATTGGGGCGGGGTGCTGCTGCTACGGTGCCAATGCCAGCGGAAGTGGAGGTGCCATTGGGGCCGGGTGCTGCTGCGGTGCCGATGGCAGCGGCTGAACCGGGTACTGGTGAGGTGCCATTGCGCCCGACTGCTCCTGCTTCCCCGACTCCTCCAAGTTCTATGCTTCGTCCCTTCCTTGCCCGGCCATTCTCCACGTACTGCATACATAAACGAAGAACAAACCCTACATAAGCTAACAATATAATGAGACCATCTCAATATCATGCATACATAAAGTAAACAAGACTAACCAAGAAAATGATCTCACCCTTGTATCCCACTGAAGTTGAGAAATGCAAGACGAACAGTGTGCCGCACTCGCCTATTTATCGACTACGGTGGGCACGTGAGCTCGGTGTAGCATTGCTAAAGTTACTATGGAATATGTGAGATGCCTGGAATATAGTCAGGCCTACACCTAATACGAATCTATCTAGGTCAAAATCTTCAGTGGTGCACATCGATTACATGTGTGGACGATGGGTATCACGGGATGAGCCCGACGTGTCTAGGTATGTGTTCAATTCCGGACTCTCCGGTCTAGACCACAAGAAAGTCCTATCTACAACTCAAGCCGCATCAGTTGCATCTAATGGTTGTCTGAACTGCATCAGCTCATGTTGCATCAACTACGAGACAACTCTCTATCGTTTGTTTATGAAAAGTTTTAGGTGTCAATTGCATCTGGAGAAACAGATTGGGTGCTGTAAGGCTGCACAAGGCAATCAGATCGACCGGATGGTCCTTGCATTGCAACACGCATGGTGCAGGATGACTTGACAAGTCCTCCTCAATCAGGTACGCTGCATGAGTAGTGACTGAAAAGGTCTACAACTGGTCTAGATTCGCACTTGATGATTCCTGTAGGCCTTGGAGACAAAGAAATGTGATGAACTTGTTGATGCGACAAGTCCAAAATGGAATAAGCTGGGAATTGGAAAAGCAATATATGTTTGTGTGTGTGTAATATTAACATGCATATAAGCACAGAAGGGTATCTCGAATGGGTGTTTGGGGATGACACACTCCCACAAGTTGTTCCACGTGTCGATCATTGAGAATTGCAGTTAAGCACTGGCACCGAGCATTAACCGACGAGCTTGTGTGTAAACCTGCTCTGAACGTACGTGTTGATCATTATGAATCGCACTTAAGCTCTAGAACCGTGAAGTTCATGACCCGAACATGGCGACACCCGCACTGAAGGGATGCGTCCATTCTTTGCGTGGTAACTGATGTCCACGAACGGACGTTTCGGAACGACACATTCCCTCCCACTACTATAATATGAGACAGTTTATGCACGATACGATCATTGCAGGTCATTTGCATTCATGGTTTAGACGCTAAAATGTCTCCTTCCATGCAACTCGACTTCTCATTCTCAAGCCAGGAAGAGAAAGCAGAAGGAAACGCGGGCCAGTACAAGGAATCTGTTATGTTCATGGTGGGAGGCTATCAATGGAGGCTACATTGCTATCCTACAAGTATGAATGATCATAAGTGGATGGATGTTCTAGATGGCATTGTCGTCGTCCTCGTTCCTATGCACAAATCACAAATGGTACGTGTCTCATTGCTGCTATGAATACACACACTCACACATGGTGATATAGTCACATTATGTCAAGCCTGTGACTGCTTTCTTCGACGTAGGTGCGAGTATTATTGCGTGCGATGGCTGGAGACCCAAACGATGAAGATGATATGTTTCGAGTTCAAGCTACAAAAGAAGTGGTTTTCACTAATCGGGGTCTAAAAGAAGGAGGCTTTGAATGTCTAGTGGAGCATCATGACATTGATCGCGTGACCTCCAATGAAGATCGCATACACATATCGTGTGGTGTTACAGTACTAGAGGACGACTGCGTTGAAGTTCCTCCCCCTCCATCACTACAAACAAGCATATGTGAAAGCGTTGCAGCCCAAGCCCCTGTTGACGTTGTCTTCCACGTAGGTGCAAAATGCCGAGTGATACGAGCGAAACGTGTCGATGTGGCGAAAGTATGTTGTGTGATGGAGGCAATGCTCTACAACCAAGGAAGGGAGTCACGCTCTGAAACTGTTACACTTATAGAAACAAACCCTAATGGCTTCTCGCTCCTGATCAAATATTCTAGGGAAGGATCACTCCCGGAGGAGGATGATTTATGGGACACTCATGCCAACGCCTGGCCTTATGTACTCTGGGTCGCCGACATGTACCAAGTCGAAAGGTTGAAGTTGCACTGTGCGTCAAACATGTGGGACATGCCAAGCGAGGAAACTGTGACCTCATTTCTATGATGGGCAATTCAGGCTAACTGCACACAATTACAGGACAAGTGCATGTCTCTCTCTTAGAGCGGATCTTTCCTCACGGAATACTCACATATGATTGGGCGGTCGTATGCACTGATCACCCCGAATTTATGTGCGATCTCCGTAGAAGATTACCTGAAGGGTTGTACCAGGGTCCCCTGTAGTTTGTAGTTTTAATGTTTTATTTAAGTGTGTTTAGTCATGTAATAAATAGTTGAAACGGTATGTTAATTTGTTGCAGTGAGTACATTTGTAATGCAATAATTGGATCATCCGTCGAACGTGAATATGAATTAGAGTATAGACCTCTGTGTGTTTGTCAATTCCATGATCCATGGTGGAACGGACAACCCACAGTCAACAACTTGCCTCTCTGCGTATGGTCACTGACGTTTGGGTCCGACACCCAAGCGGTCTTTCGTTTGGGTCACTAACGTTTGGGTCCATGATCCAAAGTCTTTCGTTTCCCGCTCTGGAGCAGAGAGGCGGGACTTGAAATTTTGAATTCCCCGCTCCTCCTCCTAGTCCTCCAAAATCAGGGGATCTTCTCATCTACCTCCGAAGAGACCTAGTTGATCTACGGCAAAAGTAGCAATGGCGACCTAGCTACCAACGACGCCTTCCTCTACTACGAGCGGTCGGCTTCCTCTGCTATGAGCGGCGGCCTTCCTCGGCAACGTCCTTGAAGCTGCAAGATGGTTCAAACCTGTTGCTCCGTCGGCTCCCCCGAGGATCACCCTAGCGACCGCAGATCTGCAACAGTTGCGAAGAACAACATGTTCAAGGCCCAAGTTCAGGCTGCTAAATTGAGACGGCATTCGACACCTTCTTCCCTTCCTATTCGTCAGGTCTGCGGGCTCCTCCCTGTATTGATCGATTCAATTAGATTGCTTCCCCATGTTCTTTGGCATTCTATAATATTCTTTCATGTTTGGGTGATTGTGGATCTACTGTACCCTATCGCAAGAGTTTGTTGGAAGTCATTTCATTTGAGGTATGTAGAAATTTGTAGATGAAATTATTAGACTGCTTCCCCATGCTCTTTGCCTTTCAATATTGTTGTTGCATGCTTGGGTGATTGTGGATCTTTTGTTCCCTATTGCAAAAGATTGTTCGAAACCGACTTATTTGAGGTTTGTAGAAATTAAAGGATAAAATTATTATATTGCTTACCCATGCTCTTTGGCTTTCCATATTTTTGTTGCATGCTTGGGTGATTATGGATTTGGTGTGATCGCTCATGTACCACATTGAACTTAATAGACGAAATTGCTTCCGATTGCCAATGGTCTCAACCCTTATCTCTTGTTCTTGTACTTGTTTCAGCGGGCAAAAGGGTCAACATCTGTAGTCGCTCCTGTTCAGACCTGCTCCAAGGTAACAAACTTAATTAACAGCTTCTTTGTTTCCGATTGCGAATGATCTCAACCCTTACCTGTTGTTCTTGTACTTGTTTCAGCGGGCCAAAGGGTCAACATCTGTAGCCACTCCTGTTCAGACCTGCTCCAAGGTAACAAACTTAACACCTTCGTTTCCTTAGTTTGAATCAACTACAAGATCCGAATCTGACTTGGGATCCACTGTTGCTAGATGGAAGCTACCAAGTCAGTGATGCTTCTTCCCGAACAAATTAAAACAGAGGAGCACTCAGAATGGGTACCAAATCCTTATGTACTAGTGTTGATGAAGAGCGAGTTGACGCTCCCAATCAAGACAGGGTACAACTTCGACAATGGTTTGTTGCTCACCGGAAAGAGTTATGTAGCTTGAAGAAGAAGACCGAAGAATCAGAATCAACTCTGAAAATGCAGTCCGCTGAGGTTAAGAGGTTGCAGAAGCTTACCGAAGACAGTGAAAGACCTTCTTCGTCTACTGCTTAGTAGTAAAAGATGAAGAGGTTAAGATCCTTAGATCAAAGCTCTAATATCTCTTGTGATTATGGCCTGGATTTTGTTTTGTTAATCTATGTTCCTTGTGGGACTGTTATCTTGTAATAGTTTGTGATATGTGATGAACAATATGGTCGTGCTTGATAGTAAACAACAGTTTGTTTTATTGTATAAAGAAATATGTGCTGATTACTATTTTGCCAACCGGATCCGGATTATTCTAAAAAAAGATCAGAATTGAAATGAAATCAATTAATATTGATGCACGATTAGTTAATTTTATGTTGGCCTTCAGTGGGCTTAGCCCACTATTTATTGGGCCAAAAGCCAATTTCATTGAAATTAACGTGACATTGTGACAATCCCACCCGAGATAAGTCCGTACTATCACCTAAACCAATCCACTTTGGTCATTAAGTGATAATAAAGAATTATCTCATTGAGTATTGCCGGGTCAAGCTTGGTAAATCACTTGAAATCAACACACAGAGGATCGAACACGTATACATTAAAACTCCCACAAAGGAGAGTCCAGAGTACCATACAATTTAAGACTAATCTTCCCCATTGGGTCAATTATTACAAATCATAGTTCATAAAATGATAAACCATAGTTCAGAGTTTTTAAAAGACAGCGGAAATAAAGTACGGTAACTTAGCATCATGGGAGGCCACCCATACCACCCTTATTCTTCGTCATCCACCTGTTCCAGCTCCCAGCCGGGTAGGGTTTCTCCAGGCCAAACACTCTCACCTGAAAACAACATATATAGCAAGACTAAGTATACTAATACTCAGCAAGGCTTACCCGTCTAAAATAAAAGACTTAACCTCTACACATGCTTGGCTTTTGGCTAGAGGGTTTGGTTTGCCAAAAAGTGACTAAGGAGTTAATCCTTACTTTCAATATTTTAGCTCAAGTTCTAGTAAATCAAGTTGTTACTAGGTAAGCAACTAATACAAGCATAATTGTGCAAATAATTAATCAAACATCAAGTTTATCAACATTTCATCATAGAGGGATTATCATGGCCAGATAATTAAGCACTCTCGGATAACGGTGAGAGGCCGACGATCGATTGATTGATAACCTTGCAAGGTGGACCTAAACATACGGGAGAAAGTACTCATGTTGGGGAGTGACCCGTCCCCGAAGTGGGGCCAACAAATACAAGTACTGAAAAAACTTAGAGCCGAGAACAAGTCACAACGTGTCTTCGGGTGGGCTGTTAGCAAGCCTCCCCTAAGACCTGCCCCTTTTCATTTCATCAGGGCTCGTTTAAATAGGCCCGTATCATTTACACTTTACATCCTTACCCTCGCCTTTTTACATTGTGCTAAGGATCTTTGAGGGCATTACAGTATTTTTACATCAGCTCGCCCAACTACCACCCTTCCAACTCGACGCTTTACACCCTGGCACTCGTAAAGGGGGCCCACGCTTTTTTCTCCCTCTTCGGGGGCTCGTCGCAAACTCGAAGTTTCGTGCCCTCTTCGCGTCATGTTCCGCGTCGTCACCTTTGTGCGTCCACCTTGGAGCGCCCTCTAGCCCCCTTTAGGCCAACATTTCCCATTTTCGCGAAGGTTCTTTACATCTCTGCATGTTCTGCGCCTTCTGTCCTTCGAACTCGTGATGCCTCTTCGCGCGAAGGTTCTTTGCACCTTCGCGTGTCAAGCACCTTTGATGCCCTGCTGCGCCGCTCCCTGAAGGCGTCAAGCCTGCATCAGCACCAAAGAACAGAAAACGGCCACCTTTCCTCGGCCCGAAGGCCGGTAGACGAAATGGGTAAAATAGGGGGTTAGGTGCGAAATGGATTTCCCCAACATTAGCCCTTCACCTGCGAAGGTTTGTCTTCCTGACGAGCCGAAGTAGCGAAACTTAAACGGGTAGAAATATCTTCGCACCGGAGTGCCTCCCCATTTTGGCTCGTCAAGATCTTCGCTTTCTTACACGTGTTTGGTTGTTTTGATTCTCCTATTTTTTCGCGATATGGTATCTTTCCCTGATTTTTCGCTTATCTGTTCCTGTTTTCTCGAGATATGCACGCGCAACTGTCGCTTCGATACTTCCTATGTTCTCGCGCCACGTACTTCCTTGATTGCCGTGCCACATGGGCTATATAAGGCCGCCGCCACCCCCCAGTGCCAGACCCCCTGCTGCCATTGCTCTCTGATCACCTTGCGTGTGCTCTTAGCTGGTAACTTCTTGTTAACCTTGTTTTGTACCTTCGCTTCTGTTAGTTGTTATTTATTACTTGCATGTTCGCTAAGCTGTGTTGTGCTTGTCCTCCTTTGGTTTTAGGTTGTTGCTTATTTCTCTCTTGTTCACTCACCTTTGTGATGGCTCCGAAGTCTGGCGCGTCAAAGCCCCCAAAGGCCACTACGAAGGTTTTTGGGCGAAGTCGCGTTACTCCACGGCTTCTTTCTGAGTATGAGAAGCTTGGGTACTTCGAGAGCGGGCATGCTAGAGCTCCAGGGAACGAGGTGACCCCAACCCCCAAGGACGATGAGGTTGTAGTTTTTCGTGACCTTTTTGCTGCTGGCCTTCGTTTTCCTCTAGATCCTGTCATTGTTGCAATCCTTCGCAACTTTGATATGTACGTTCATCATCTCACTCCGAATTCGATTCTTCGGTTGAGTCTGTTTATGTGGGCGTGCAAAACGGGTGTTAATCCCACTGTAGCCAACTTCGTGCGCGCACACACTATCCACCATCAACCCTTGTTTATGGAGCGCGCCGAGGGTGACTCATACATCAAGGAAGAGGCTCAGTTTGCTTCGCTAAATTTTAGATACAGGACTGATGTAGATGTCCCCGTTGTGTGTTACAAGAACCGATGGGAGGATGATTGGAACACTTTCTGGTTTTATATCAAGGTTGATGATAGTGCCACCCCACTTGTTGTCAAGGAACTTCAAGATCTTCCGAAGGGCGTTGGTTTGGCTCCCGATGACTCTGATCAGTCCCGGCTTTTCTTGGTTGTCTTTAGGGAAATTGCTAAGATCATGGGTACTCACAATCTTGTCAAAGAGTACTGCTGCTGCAAAATTTTTCCGGTGCAGGCTGGCTGGTCTATAGCCGCGTGGAGCGATTTTACAAGCCCTATATAAATCCCTGACTTCACAAAAAGCTTCGGTATTAAACTCGAAGGTTTGTCTTTGTTTCTCTTTTGTATTTTCTTTGGTTTGTGTATTTTGCGTTTTTGTCTTATACTTTGCTCTTTGCAGATATTGATGTCTTGCTTGTCGAAGATGCCGCCAATGAAATTCTTGGTCCTGCTAGCCTCAAGGAAGAGAACGACATTATGAACCGTATAGGTGGTCGTCGCGACAATCGTGTTTTCAAGTTTTTTGGTATTAACGCTGCTGATCGTCAAGTTACTACTACGCGACGTGAAGCTGCTGCTAAGCGAGCTGCGAAGAAAGGGTCTGGCAGTGCCGCTGAACCTTTGGCTGTGGCTGCGCCTTCTCGTGGTGGCAAACGACGCGCGAAGGCTGCCAGCAACCGTCAACCCAAGCGCCGACTCAAACAAAGATCTGCGTCTCCTGAGACTGTTTCCTCCAGTCCCAATGGTAGTGATGGGAACCGAAGCAATGGTGACAAAAGCCATGATAATGTTGCCGATCCTGCGCTGTCCGAGCGAAGCATTCGGGCATCCGACCCGGAGTGCAACGAGGAACAAGTTGACGTGACTTCGCTGTCGCCTGGCCCGGAAGTTGGTGCCGGTACCATCGCTCGCCCATTTGACATTGACATCAGCGATCGTGAACCGGAGAGCGATGAAGAGCTTGTTGCTCCCTCCAAAGCAAGTGGCAAAGCACCTGCTACTGCCGAAGACATCCCCAAAGAAACTGTCCCTTCTACGGGTTTGGTTCCTTCCACTTCGTGTAAAGTCAATGATGCTTTTGCTACTGGTGCTGGTGACGGTGATAGCAGCTCTGAGACTGAGTCTGACAGTGGACGGCGAAGTGGCAGTGTTTTTGTCAGTCCTGAATCTCCCTCGGTCGTTACGCGACGTCTCGGAATTTCTCGGAATTCCCGTTTCTTTGGCGATCGTAAAAGTAAGCTACTTCAGTTCTGCAACGATGATCGTGAACGTGCTTTGCTTCAAGAAGCTGGTCAATCTTTTAGCTTTCCTATTTTGGAAGAGGATCTTGGCCGCGAATGCGCTGATGAAGTTTTAACACAAGCTCAAGATCTTGCCATGAAGACTTTCGTTGCTTGTAGAGTTGCTCAGCGGCGTCATCGCGAAGATGCTTGTCAGTTCAACCTTCGTGAGCAGACTACCTCTTCTGCTCTCGAGAAACAAATTACCACAGTCAAGAAACTTCAGAGTGAAAAAGATAGTCTTTCTGCTGCTTTGGATGATGAGCGGAAGAAAAACGCTGCTTTGTCTTCGGAGATTAAGTCCTCTTTGAAGAAAAACAACAATCTTGAAGGTGAAGTTACTAAGCTGAAGGAGGCTTTGGAAACTGAGAAGAAGAAGATGAGAGCCATGTGTGGTTCGAGGACCGGTGGATGGTGCTTCCTGGTGTGATGAGTGATTGACAACGTGGTGTGGACTGATTCTTGGCTAAGTATTGCAGGTGCAGGTTGCGGCTTGACTGGTGTTGGTGCAGGTGAAGAACAAGCGCGAAAGGTCATTGCCGGTGAGGCCTCCAGGTGTGGAGAAGACAAGTAGGCTTGGTTCGAGGGACCTGGTGGCCAGCGGGGTCAAGTGCGGGCCGCATGGTGGCAAGAACAACAAGATGAAGTCATGGACGGTTTCTTGGTAGAGCCTCAAAACCAAGGTCGAGCCGGGACTACGTGGGAGCCGAGTCATGAGTGGTGATTGGCGGAGGCTACACCGAGTTCGCGGGGTTTCCGGTGGTTCACCAGAAAACCACTGGGTTCCTTGGTTGATCCACAAAGCCAAGACCGAAGAACCGAAGACGGAGGTGTAGCAGCTCCAGACCGGTCTGACCGGTGTGCGACGACGCAGTCCGGGATCTTCGAAGCGGAGGACACGCGTCGGGATCGCAAGGCTTGCGTCGAGGCTAAGCAAGTTTGCGGTCGCTGGGCATCCGTCCGATGGAGCGAAGACAAAGATTTCCGAATTTGCCCTTGAGGGGCATGTATCCCTAGTTGAAGGACCGATTAGGTGAACCAGAGAGAGGGGGAGTGAATGGGAGCCGATAAAAATTCTTCTCGAAGGAGATGGGAACTCCAACAAGACGAACACGGCTTCCGAAACACTTCTCCGACTCAACTACCCAAGTTGGTCAAGACCACGTAGCCACTAGAGTGCTACTGGTCCTAGGAACCAACAACTCAACCAAACGAACCAAACACCCCAAACGCACAGCGGAAAACTGAGCAGCCTGTTGTCTGTGCCACACCGGTCCGACCGATGGCTCCTGCCGGTCAGACCGGTGGACTCTGCCGGTCAGGCCGGTGGCGAACAGCAGATGCACAGCAAAGTTCCAGGAAGCCTCAGTGACTCCTCTCGGCCCTGGAACAAAAACCACCACCAAAGAACAACCTGCCAAGAAGGAAAACCCCTCACAAAGCCTAGCAAGACAACTCCAACCGGGCCAAGAACTGGACAGCCGGACCACGGGACAAAACCACACGAATCATCTATACATACCAAAGAGGTTCATACAAGGTCTAGCTTGCCGCTCGATCATCCTTCCCTCTCACAAGATCTCACCATGAAGCTCTCAAGCTAGTCCTACGAAAATCCTAAGGAAAATAGGAAGAGAAAATAGGAAAACCAAATGAGATAGGGTTCCAAGAGATGGCTGCCATCCTCTCACCACTTGGGTTATATGAAGGCAACCGAAAGACGAAAATACCCTTACTAGCTAACTAGGGATACATGCCCCTCAAGGGCGAATTCGGAAATCTTTGTCTTCGCTCCATCGGACGGATGCCCAGCGACCGCAAACTTGCTTAGCCTCGACGCAAGCCTTGCGATCCCGACGCGTGTCCTCCGCTTCAAAGATTCCGGACTGGGTCATCGCACACCGGTCTGACCGGTTCTCCGCTCCGGTCAGACTAGTACCCACCGGTCAGACCGGTCTGGAGCTGCTGCACCTCCGTCTTCGGTTCTTCGGTCTTGGCTTTGTGGATCAACCAAGGAACCCAGTGGTTTTCTGGTGAACCACCGGAAACCCCGCGAACTCAGTGTAGCCTCCGCCAATCACCACTCATGACTCGGCTCCCACGTAGTCCCGGCTCGACCTTGGTTTTGAGGCTCTACCAAGAAACCGTCCATGACTTCATCTTGCCGTTCTTGCCACCATGCGGCCCGCACTTGACACCGCTGGCCACCGGGTCCCTGGAACCAAGCCTACTTGTCTTCTCCACACCTGGAGGCCTCACCGGCAACGACCTTTCGCGCTTGTTCTTCACCTACACCAACACCAGTCAAGCCGCAATCTGCACCTTTAATACTTAGCCAAGAATCAGTCCACACCACGTTGTCAATCACTCATCACACCAGGAAACGACCATCCACCGGTCCTCAAACCACACATGGCTCTCAATCTGCCCCTTGATGAGTGCATTGGCAACACACACGTTTTGGTAACCAAAGAGAAAAGGAAAAGAAAAGAAACGACTAAAAGAAACTCCAACAAGCGATCGAAAGCCAAAGAAAGGCAAAGAGCAAGATCACTTGAAGAAGACAAGTCTCGGACCCCTAAGGCAAGGGCAACGGCTCGACACATCCGAGACAAAGTATGCTCAAGCAAAGAGCACAAACCATCAAACCAAAGCTCGAAAACCACAAAGAGCTCCCCCTGCACACGTGCAAGCTCCCCCTGAACCAATGCAACTCCCTCTGGACGAATGCGTGCGAACCACTTCATGAAACAGAGCAGCTGCAACAGCTCAGCTCTGACCGGTCAGACCGGTCGACACCACCGGTCAGACCAGTGCTCAACATGTGAATAGGACCAGCACTCTGACCGGTCAGACCGGTGTGCAAGAGAGCCCAGAAATGGCTCGAAACCACCTGAAAACCTTCTAGATGCATTCAGTAGGCCAAAACTTGCTCAAACTTCTCCCCCTTGTTGACAATGCATGAATCAAGCCAAAAATGCAACCTAGAGCTTCTGAAATAGACAAAATTCAACATAGGATGCTACACATGTCCAACTGAGCAAGTTAGATACTCTATAGCTTCGTAATGACATCAACTTCATGATCACCAAGTTTCACAACCATTGGACGAAGCTAAGATAGAATTGAGAAATTTTGCGAAAATTTACCCTCTCGTGAGCAAAGTCCTAAACATGAGCAAAACATGTCAAAATGGCAAAGCCACACAAACTTCATGATAGGACAACCATTCTAAGCATAAGACCATCATAAACACCCACAAGCACCTCATGTCATGTCAAAGCCACCGAGCTATGTGCCTACTTCTATATATGAGACTTCTCATTGGTAGGCATCATGCAATGGTTTAGCACCCAAAGCAAATTAAAATTAGCACATATGACATGGGAGCACATTTTCCAAGCAATTTACATTTCATTTTCAGATTTGAAATTGGTACATGAAATGTCTTTGCGACAAAAAGGAACTTATGCCCCTCCACATGATCAAGCATGGGGGCTAAACATTCATGATGGCAAATGAGCCTTTGGCCCCATATGATCAAAATAAGCTATCCAACCACAAATTAAGCATAGCCAAGCCACTAAAACATGTCAAGATCATATAAAGGCATTTACTCACAAGAGAGCATACATGTGATATTTTTCAGAAAACATAGCCATCAACCATGGATATAAACCAAGATTATCAAGAGCTAAGCCAAACTAACCATAGCTTATCAAACTAGCTCACAAAGACATACATATCATTCCATGGTGAACAATGTATATAGGAGAAGCTTTTCCTACACAATGCATATGATACAAAATGCATGCAACCTAAGATACAAAGATGCCTATACATCATGTTACATATGCCATGCCAAATGCAAGAAATGCACAAAGGAAAGCTATACATATGCTACAAAGGAGCTCCCACACACCAACTCAAGAAATCAAACACACACCAAGCTCCCCCCGCAAACGAGTGAAAGTTGCTTGATCTAGGGGTTTGGTGAAAATATCGGCTAGCTGGTCATGTGTGGGTACATGAATCAAAGAGATTTTTCCTTTCTCTACGTTGTCTCTTAGAAAATGATACCTCACTTTTATGTGCTTGGTTTTGGAGTGAAGAACTGGGTTCTTTGCTATACTTATGGCACTGGTGCTATCACATTGAAGTGGAACATGGGTATACTCCTCACCAAAGTCACTCATGGTGTATGTGATCCAAAGGAGCTGAGAGCAACAACTAGCTGCGGCCACATACTCTGCCTTGGTAGTGGATTGAGCAACACTCGACTGTTTGTGGGAAGACCAAGACACCAAAGAAGAACCCAAGAACTGGCAAGTCCCAGAAGTGGACTTCCTATCCAACTGACACCCGGCAAAATCCGCGTCTGAAAAACCATGAAGCGCCAAAGAAGAAGACGCAGAGTACCAAAGGCCGAAGTCGGGAGTGTGTCACAAATACCTGAAAATGCGCTTGACCGCTTGCCGATGCGAAGTCCTTGGAGACGCTTGAAAACGAGCACACAGACATACCGAGAACTGGATTCTGGCCTCGTCGCCGTCAAGTAAAGGAGTGACCCGATCATGCTCCGGTACTCCTTCTAGTCCACGTGTTCACCTTCCTCGTCCGCATCAAGAGCTGTAGTCGTATTCATAGGCGTCGCCATGGCCTTGGAGTCCTCCATCTTGAACTTCCTCACAATGTCCTTGGTGTACTTAGCTTGGTGCACAAATGTTCCTTCCTTTGATTGCTTGATTTGTAGCCCGCGGAAGAACTGCAACTCACCCATCATGCTCATCTCAAATTCCCTGCTCATGTCTTCTGCAAACCTTGCAACAAGAGAGTTAGACGAGCCACCAAAGACAATATCATCCACGTATACCTGCACAATCAGGATATCTTTGCCCTGCCTGAGGAGAAACAAGGTCTGATCGACCTTCCCCATCTCAAACCCTCTCTCAAACAGGAACCCCCTCAACCTACCATATCAAGCTCTAGGCGCCTGCTTCAACCCATACAGCGCCTTCCTCAACTTGTACACCCGGTGGGGGTACTTCTCACTCTCAAACCCCGGTGGTTGCCTCACATACACTTCTTCCTCCAACACACCGTTCAGGAAAGCACTCTTCACATCCATTTGGTGCAACTTGAACCCTTTAGCCACGGAAAAGGCTAGAAGGATCCTAATCGCCTCCAAATGAGCTACGGGAGCAAAGGTCTCCTCGTAGTCGATCCCCTCTTTCTGACTGTACCCCTGAGCAACAAGTCTTGACTTGTTCCTCACCACTTCTCCTTTCTCTCCCTCTTTGTTCTTCCACACCCATTTTGTCCCAATCGGTTTACACCCTGGGGGAGGGTCAACCAACACCCAAACTTGGTTCCTCTCAAAATTCTACAACTCCTCATACTTCAAATTAACCCAATTATGATCAGATAGCGCGTGTCCAATGTCTTTGGGCTCAAAGGTGGCAACAAAAGTAGCATGAGCGAAATGAGAATTGTTCCGAACCCTCGACCGTGTAGTACGCTCATTCATGTCGCTGATGATTCTCGAAGCTGGGCGATCCACTTGCACTCGCCGGGGAGGTTCTCGCCTCGATGCTACCTCCCCCTCAACAGCATTATCGCCTTGATCTGGGTTTGTCGTTGTAGGTGTGGGAGAGGGCCCGTTCTTGATCGTCGTCGAAGTAGTAGGTACATGTTCAGCCGCGGGCACCACACCGCCATATTCATCATCTCCATGTTCATGCTCCTCCTGAAAGATCTCCTCGCCAAGTTCATCGTCACCTGCACACTCAAAAACAAGCTGACTACGTGGTTGTGTCTCGTCGAAGGTTACCTCGCAAGTCTCCACGATTTGGCTAGTTTCAAGATTGAGCACACAAAATGCTCTAGAATGAGATGCATAACCAAAGAAAATGCCATCGACAGACCTAGCCTCGAACTTGTCCAACTTCTTCCCTTTCTTCAGAATGAAGCATTTACAACCAAAGACATGGAAGTGACTCACCTTGGGTGTGCGACCGTGCATCAACTCGTAACAGGTTTTCTTCTTGTGAACCCTGAGGTAGATCCTGTTCGACACATAGCACGCGGTATTGACCGCCTCAGCCCAGAACCTTCTCGGAGTCCTATGCTCATCGAGCATCGTCCGAGCCATCTCGCACAAGGTCCTGTTTTTCCTTTCCACCACGCCATTCTGGGGAGGCGTATACGGACTCGAAAACTGGTGTTCAAGACCCAAGTCACGGCAAAAGGTTTCGAAGCAAGAGTTTTTGAATTCCGAGCCATTGTCACTGCGGATCGCTCGTATGGCATCTCTGTGCCTCTTGTTTCTTAACCTCAAGACAAGATCTCGAACAAAACCAAACGTCTCCCCTTTCTCCTCAAGAAAGAACACCCACGCATACCGAGAGTAGTCTTCCACCACAACAAGGACATACCACTTCCCACCCGCAGATCGCACACAAGCTGGGCCAACAAGGTCCATATGGAGCAGCTCGCATGGACGCTCAGTCATCACATCGGTGAGAGGCGGGTGAGAAGAGGCTACCATCTTGGCATGCCTATACGGCGCACAAACCAACTCTTTCTCAAACCTCAACCGTGGCAATCCTCGGACCAAATTGAGTTTACTCAAGCGAGACAAAAGGTCAAAGCTCAAGTGACCCAACTTCCTATGCCACTTCCACAACTCACTCGAAGAACCAGCCAAAAAGCAATGCTCTGCACCAGAAGACTGAGAGAAATCAGCTCGGAACACTTGACCCTCGGGAACGACCATGCAAACTAGGTCCCCTCGAGAATCTAAAATCCGAGAACCACCAGGCCGAAACAACACCTCAAAGCCCTCATCCAACAACTGGGACACAGAAAGCAAATTGAACCCCAGCGATTGAACAAGAGCAACACGCCTGAGAGTGACCTTGTCACTTACCTTGATCTCACCTTCTGATAGCACACGCCCTCGCCCATTGTCCCCAAAGGTGATGTATGTCTTGGACACCACCGGGACGAGACTTGAGAACCACCCCTTGTCCCCGGTCATATGCCTCGAGCAACCGGAGTCAATCAACCAAACGTTCCTCAAGTCTCCCACTTGAAATTCAAAAGCGAGCACGTGAGTGAACAAACAACTCAGCACTGGGGTTAGTACCAAAAGAGTAAAACCAGTGCCGAGCCATTTGCTCCAAAGTGGGGTTAGCACAAACCATATCATCACGCCTATTAAAGCTACCACCACGAATACCACCATGGTAACCACTACGAGGGAACCAACCCTCTCTAGCTGGAGGAGGACGAAAGCCACGAAAAAAAGACCGTGGATCGTTCCTCCTCTCCATCTCAAAATTACGACTCCTCCCACCCCCGTATTGAGCACGAGGTGGAGAACGTCTAGCAAACTAACCACCTGCAGACTTTCCATACCAACCACCTGAACCACAACCACCTGAACCAAACCGAGCATCCTCACGAGCACGAAAACCAGACCACCACCTGCTACCTTCCGGTCTCCCCAAGACGGAACAGTCCTCACAATCGCCTTGGCCCTGGGCATCTGCATACGAGGCTCAGGTACACCATTAGAGGGGTGGTACCTGTCCTTGTTAGCCCACTCTCTAGCCATTCTCTTCTCACGCTTCCTCTTAAAGCAAAACTCATCCTTGTGACCATCTCTCCCACAATACCCACAATGGAACTTCATGGGCTGTGGCTTAGGCTTAGGCTTGGGTTGGGGCTGCTCACTCGGTTTCTTCCCCTTCTTTTCTCCTTCCTCACCTCCCTTTGGGCTCACAAACTTCACCGGTTATTGGAAATCATTTGTTAGGTGAGGGAATATGGGTGGATCTGGAGTAGTGTCAAGTTTGTTTCTGAGATGGTTAGGCTTGGGCTCAAACTTGTTCTTGTGTCTGTTTGGTGGTGGGATAGGGATCTCTCCAACTCTCTCAACTCCCTCACCACTGTTCTCTCCAAGCTTGTCAGGCCCAAGTGCCTGACCATCATAGTGTTTGAAAGCCGCTATCATGATACCAAGCTGAGGCTCCTGACCCGACAACTAGCTCATACATTTCCTCAGCTCATCATTCTCATCCTGCAAGCGATCAACATAATGCGCAAGCTCCAAATTCTTAACCGCATGCAATTCACAAGTAGAGCAAGAAGTGGGAATAGGCTCTTTCAACTTAGCCTCAAGCGAAACAGTGTAAGCATGCATCTCATCAATCTTTCCATGCAAAACAGGGCAAGAAGTGCAAGCACCTAGCAAAGCAGGTCTAGACTTAAGCTCAGCCACTTCAACTCTAAGCACATCTAGTTCATCACAAGTAGAAGCATGCTTATCCTTAAGAGCAGTAAGATCAGCTAGGTGCACAGAGCAATCACAGCAATCAATCTCATCAGAAACCATAGGAGAAGCCTTAAGCGAATCAATCTCAAGCTTAGCATCTAGGTTCTGGGTTTCTAGCTCAGCCACACGGTTCCTAGCATCTTCTAGTGAGGCCCTAAGCTCTTTCCTCATCTACTTGGCCTCTCTAAGCATGTGATCGCGATTATCAAACAAGTCAACCAACTCCTCATTCTCCTTGCGCAAAGAGGAGAGCTCATCACATACCTCATCCTCGGAGTCAAAGTCCGAGTCGCTCTGGTGACTCTTCTTGCTGCCGGAGCTACGAGCCATGCCGCAGAAGCCATCTCCCACAAAGCAGCTCAACCCGCTCAAGTTCTTGGACGCCTTCTTGTTCTTGCGCCGATCAACTTCATCTTCGCTGCTACTCGAGCTCGAGGAAGAGTAGGTGGAGCTGGAGTCGACATCGCTCGCTCCGACCATCGCTCGGGCCTTCCTGCCGCGGCCGTCCTTCTTCCTCGACCGTCGCTCGTCCTTGTGCTTGTTCTTGTGCTTGTGATCGTGCCTTGATCGGTACTTGCCGTCCCTGCTCGACCGGTGCCTGTAGCCGTCCTTGTAGCCGTCCTTGTTCTCCGTCTTCTCCGGGCAGTCGGCGACGAAGTGTCTTGGCTTGCCACACTGAAAGCACGTCCGTGCTGTCCTCCTTGTGTTCACCCGGTTCTCGTGCAACCTCTCGAATCGCCTGGTCAGCAACGCCAGCTCGTCCTCTCCAAGCACATCGAACTCCTCATCTGGCAAAGACATCAAAGAAGACAGAGAGTACATCCTGGAGGATGCGTTAGCGTTAGACTTAGCTCCTTTGCCACCAACGAGAGCAAGTCTATGAGAATCAGTCGGGCTCTCGATCTTGGCTGTCATACCACGGTCCAACTCAGCCGACTTGAGCTTCGAGAACAGCTCGTTCATGGTCAAGGTGTCATACTTCTCGGACTCAAGAATAGCCTCAACCTTCCCGTCCCATACGGTATGATCCAACGAGTGCAAGAGCTTCACGACTCTATCATGATCACCGTATGGGAGCACAACCACATTGGCTCTCATGTTGTTCACCACGACTGTAAAATGCTGGAAAAGGGCATCGACGGACTCGCCGGGGAGATGAGTGAAGTTCTCGTACTCTCTCCGGTAAGTCGCGTACATCCGAGCCTGAACCTGAGCATTCCCAGCATGAGCATCCTTCAACTGCTCCCAAATCCTACAAGCTAAGTCCTTTGTCTGAACCCGATCGAATTCGGGCTGACACAGAGCACGAAACAAGTAGTCGACCGCCTTATTGTTGGCATCGAACATATCCCTCGATCCTGGAGCAAGGAAGTTAATCGGATGAACATAAGCTGTGTTCACCGTAACGTCCAAAAGGATCTGACCCTTTCCGCAGAGGAACGCCGCCATCCGCCTCTGCCACATCTAGTAGTTCTTCCCATCGAAGTGCAGAGGACCCGAACCCCGTTCCTGGTACGCCATCTTTGGATCTTAGACTGGTAAGAGTCAATGAAGACCCGAACCTGGCTCTGATACCAATTGAAAGACAGATTAGGCGAACCAGAGAGGGGGGGAGTGAATGGGAGCCAATAAAAATTCTTCTCGAAGGAGATGGGAACTCCAACAAGACGAACACGGCTTCCGAAACATTTCTCCGACTCAACTACCCAAGTTGGTCAAGACCACGTAGCCACTGGAGTGCTACTGGTCCTAGGAACCAACAACTCAACCAAACGAACCAAACACCCCAAATGCACAGCGGAAAACTGAGCAGCCTGCTGTCTGTGCCACACCGGTCAGACCGATGGCTCCTGCCGGTCAGACCGATGGCACCGGTCAGACCGGTGGACTCTGCCGGTCAGGCCGGTGGCGAACAGCAGAGGCACAGCAAAGTTCCAGGAAGCCTTAGTGACTCCTCTAGGCCCTGGAACAAAAACCACCACCAAAGAACAACCTGCCAAGAAGGAAAACCCCTCACAAAGCCTAGCAAGACAACTCCAAACGGGCCAAGAACTGGACAGCCGGACCACGGGACAAAACCACACGAACAAGGCTGTTCCCCGAGACAAATCCCACCAAGAGCTAGCACAGATCAGACCGGTCAAGAGCACCGGTCAGACCGGTCGCGCCTAGGCAGCTCGGGATGGACAGCGCCCACGAGTAAACTCCCCCAAATCCAACTCCCGATCTCCCGATTCGCTCCACAGATTCGCACAAGACTTTGGGGATAGTAGGAACACCTCATGGGCACTCCATAGCCAAGATTTGGTCCACCAAAACTTGTTGAATCAAGAGAAATCGAAGGATTTCCGCCAAGAACACCACGAACCCTAGAACCACGAAAACCCCAAAATTGAGCCCCTTTACTCACGGATTTGGGAGGGGAATCAAAGGGAAAAGAACCACGAGGGGTTCATGCATACATCCCCCACCAAATCCCAAAGAGAAAGGTCTCAAAACCGCCACAAGAAATTCACCAAGAAAAGCCTCCGAAAATCACCAAAAAGGAGAAACGGGAAAGACACATCCAAGCCTTGAGGAACCACGCCGAATCATCTATACATACCAAAGAGGTTCATACAAGGTCTAGCTTGCCGCCCGATCATCCTTCCCTCTCACAAGATCTCACCATGAAGCTCTCAAGCTTGTCCTATGAAAATCCTAAGGAAAATAGGAAGAGAAAATAGGAAAACCAAATGAGCTAGGGTTCCAAGAGATGGCTGCCATCCTCTCACCACTTGGGTTATATGGAGGCAACCGAAAGACGAAAATACCCTTACTAGCTAACTAAGGAACCCACCGGTCAAACCGATCTAGAGCTGCTGCACCTCCGTCTTCGGTTCTTCGGTCTTGGCTTTGTGGATCAACCAAGGAACCTAGTGGTTTTCTGGTGAACCACCGGAAACCCCGTGAACTCGGTGTAGCCTCCGCCAATCACCACTCATGACTGGGCTCCCACGTAGTCCCGACTTGACCTTGGTTTTGAGGCTCTACCAAGAAACCGTCCATGACTTCATCTTGCCGTTCTTGCCACCATGCGGCCCCCACTTGACCCCGCTGGCCACCGGGTCCCTCGAACCATGCCTACTTGTCTTCTCCACACCTGGAGGCCTCACCGGCAATGACCTTTCACGCTTGTTCTTCACCTGCACCAACACCAGTCAAGCCGCAACCTGCACCTGCAATACTTAGCCAAGAATCAGACCACACCACGTTGTCAATCACTCATCACAGCAGGAAGCGACCATCCACCGGTCCTCGAACCACACATGGCTCTCACTAGTCAGCTAGTAAGGGTATTTTCGTCTTTCGGTTGCCTCCATATAACCCAAGTGGTGAGAGGATGGCAGCCATCTCTTGGAACCCTAGCTCATTTGGTTTTCCCATTTTCTCTTCCTATTTTCCTTAGGATATTCTTAGGACTAGCTTGAGAGCTTCATGGTGAGATCTTGTGAGAGGGAAGGATGATCGGGTGGCAAGCTAGACCTTGTATGAACCTCTTTGGTGTGTGTAGATGATTCGGCGTGGTTCCTCAAGGCTTGGATGTGTCTTTCCCGTTTCTCCTTTTTGGTGATTTTCGGAGGCTTTTCTTGGCGAATTTCTTGTGGCGGTTTTGAGACCTTTCTCTTTGGGATTTGGTGGGAGATGTATGCATGAACCCCTCGTGGTTCTTTTCCCTTTGATTCGCCTCCCAAATCCGTGAGTAAAGGGGCTCAATTTTGGGGTTTTCGTGGTTCTAGGGTTCGTGGTGTTCTTGGCGAAAATCCTTCGATTCCTCTTGATTCAACAAGTTTTGGTGACCAAATCTTGGCTATGGAGTGCCCATGAGGTGTTCCTACTATCCCTAAAGTCTTGTGCGAATCTGTGGAGCGAATCGGGAGATCAGGAGTTGGATTTGGGGGAGTTGACCCGCGGGCGCTGTTCATCCCGAGCTGCCCAGGCGTGACCGGTCTGATCGGTGCTCTTGACCGGTCTGACCGGTGCGAGCCCCTGGTGGGTTTTGTCTCGGGGAACTGCTGTGTTCGTGTGGTTTTGTCCCGTGGTCCTGCTGTCCAGTTCTTGGCCCGTTTGGAGTTGTCTTGCTAGGCTTTGTGAGGGGTTTTCCTTCTTGGCAGATTGTTCTTTGGTGGTTGTTTTTGTTCCAGGGCCTAGAGGAGTCACTGAGGCTTCCTGGAACTTTGTTGTGCATCTGCTGTTCGCCACCGGCCTGACCGGCAGAGTCCACCGGTCTGACCGGTGCCATCGATCTGACTGGCAGGAGCCATTGGTCTGACCGGTGTGGCATAGATAGCAGGCTGCTCAGTTTTCCACTGTGCGTTTGGGGTGTTTGGTTCGGTTGGTTAAGTTGTTGGTTCCTAGGACCAGTAGTACTCTAGTGGCTACGTGGTCTTGGCCAACTTGGGTAGTTGAGTCGGAGACGTGTGTTGGAAGCCGTGTTCATCTTGTTGGAGTCTCTATCTCCTTCGAGAAGAATTTTTATCGACTCCCATTCACTCCCCCCCTCTCTGGTTCGCCTAATCGGTCCTTCAGAAGAGCGAAGGCTTGAAAGGCCTTTACAAAGTTAAACTGAAAGAGCTCAACGAGCTTTCTTCTACTCATGCTGATCTTGTGAAGGAACATGAGGGCTACTGCGACGAAGTTGAAAAACATATCATTCCTGTTTGCAATAAGGTGCATGATCTTTTGACAGATTTCGGCACTGCGCCTGGGCCATATGTTGTCCAGGGTCAATATATTGGTGATATTTTTAAATGACTGTCTGATGGTGTGACAACTCTATCTTCGGCTAGGCGATCCTTCGGTGAACTAAGCGCTGGGGTTGCTGCAAGGACTATTTGCCATTCTGTGTACTCTCTATTGAGCACCCCACCTGACGGGTCTGAGCCTTCTGTTTCAAAAACCGATCTTCGTCAGATGCGCGATGGATCCTTCGCCTAGCCTCAGGAAACCAATGTCGATCGCATCCCTGCTTTGCCAAAGAACATTGCGAAGAACTTTGTTAAAGAGTTCTATCGTAAGTTTGGTTTTGGCTATGCTGTTGCTGAAGCTCGTCACGTCCTGCGGAAGGTTATATTGCTTTATTCTTCGCTAAGTTAATGCTATCTTTTATTTTTGCTTAGTTTTGACATTTTGTCTTTCTTTTCCAGACTAGCCCCAGCCCCGCTGCTTCTGGTCAAGCAGGTGCCATTTCTAGTGCCGGGACTACTCTTCCTTCTTCGACACCTTCAGCCGATGCTGCTCCTCGCGATGCTTCTACTGCTCCGCCGTCTTCGTCTAGTGGAGTGCAGGGCGCCGTCTCTTCGGTTGCTCCCACTACTTCGGCTGCTGCCCATACGACTGAAGAGGTGTGAGGGTTGGTGTCGCGATGTCTAGTGCTAGGCTAGAAGTGTTGGGACACATTTTGTCAGTGTAACTGAACTATTTTGCGAATCTGCGCAGGTGCCAGAGTTGTGCCCTGCGCAGATAGACGAAGATGCATGTCCTGTCGTTATAAATTGTGGTGACTATTTTATGTCTGGTTCTATATGGCGAAAGTTTCACTTGAAATTTCCTCATGCGTCCTTCGACGAGTTTTGGTCTTACAAGATTAACCGCTATGATGAACGCAACAATGCGTCTAAGGATTTCTTCGAGCAGTATAGCTAGAATCAGCTAATTCATTATTCAACTTCGCGACAACAACTACGTGGGAGCGACTCTTCGGCTATTGCTCAACCTTCGAGTAGTTCTTTGTATAGCGGCGGTTCTTCTGTAGCTATCCCGAAGGTGGAGATAGTTGATCTTACCGAAGACGATGTGCATGAGTACACATACAAGCGTTCTCACTGTCGAGGCACAAGATTACTTTTTAGCGTGTTTGGCCATAACTTGGCTTTGTTGTTATGTTTGCGACTGTGTTGTTGTTGGAACACTTTGTTGTAATAAGCTATTATTTCTATGAAGTTATTTGGTTTGAAACTGCGGGAAAAAAGGGAACTCAAACCGAGAAGCGCCTCCCCCTAGTTTCCTTTTCCGTGTTTCACAACCTGCACTAGCGAGTTTTATTGCCATGATACATTTTTTTCTCGTGTGCTGTCTTTGCGCAGATGTATGATGTGAACTGTTATTGCGAGACGTTTTTTTCTTTTTGATTGCGATGTCAAACGATGTTTTTTACTCCTCGAGATGACTCGTCAGTCGAATCTCGCATTTTGCTTCGCGCATACAGTGCCGAAGGCTTCTTTCCTTACGGTAGAAGGAGATGATTTGCGACTGCGCCTTTTAACGAGTCGACTTATCCCTGCGAATTTTTCTTGCAGGTGCTTCGCACATTGACCGCCGAAGGCTTTTTATTTTATTTTTTTTTCACGTGCTCGACTTCGCTGCGAGCACCCTAAGTGAACCGATTACATTTTTGCGATTTGCCTAAAATGTAATTGTTCACTTACGTGATGTGAGATGTATTTTGTGACCTGTGCCGAAAGTGACAACTCATTTCATTTGAGTTGCGTCACTTCGGACTTCCTGATGCGCATCGTTGGTATTTTTTGGGGAGTCCTTGTTATATTTTCCAAGGAGATATTACATAAGAAGACCGCCTCATTAAAAACCTCGCATCCCTGTTGTGCTGATGATTACACAAGTAGAGAATCTCCCCGCGAGGAAAAGAGTACGACTTCGAAAACTTAAAGAGAAAATGTTTGTTACAAAAATGCAAAATGAAAAGAAACTACTAAGAGAAAGCTAAGATACAACGAAGTTTGCCCCTCTGTTACAGCCAATATTTTTTCAGCATATCTTCGTTCCATGAGTATGGATCCTCCACCCCTTCTAGGTTGGTTAACCTGAATGCCCCTTGCCTTGTTTCTGTTGCGATAAATGGACCGTCCCATTTCTCTTGCAGTTTTCCCACGCCTCGTGTCTTTTTCCTTAAGACCATGTCTCCTGTTTTTATGTTTCTCCTTCGCACCTTCTTATCCTTCCACCTTCTGGTTTCATCTTGATAAGTTTCGATGTTCTGTAGTGCTTGGAGTCTTGCCTCTTCGCTGATGTCCAGTGCTGGTGCCATGTCTCCGTTTTCAGGTGGTTCTTCGGTACGTATGGACCCTAGCTTTATTTCTTCTGGTACCATCGCTTCTTCACCGTATAGTAACTTGAAAGGTGTGAATTTTGTGGCTCTTGACTCTGTTGTGTTGTGAGACCATATGACTCTTGGTAATTCGTCTGCCCACTTGCCCCTTGGCATGCCTGTAATGTTTCTTTTGATGCCAGTGAAAATTGTTCTGTTGGCCCTTTCGACAGCCCTGTTGGACTGTGGGTGATACACCGAAGCGAAACACAACTTGGTGCCTAGATGAAAGCAGAATTTGCGAAAGTCTGCTAAGTCAAATTGCTTGCCGTTGTCCACTATTACTTCGTACGGGACACCAAACCTGCAAACTAAATTTGCCAAAAGAATTTTTGTATCACTCCCAAAGTTATGGTCTGCACAGCCTTCGCTTCAATCCACTTCGAGAAATATTCAATAGCCACTATTGCATATTTGTAGTTTCTCGGGGCCGTTGGCAGGGGTCCCACAATATCAATTCCCCATCTTGCGAAGGGTCATGCCGAAGGAAGGAGTTGTATCTCGTAAGGTGAAAACTTGGAGTAGTTTATGTGCTTTTGGCAATTTTCGCATGTTCTTACGATCTCTTCAGCATCTCTAACTGCTGTTGGCCAATAAAAAGCTTCGCGAAATGCTTTGGCCACTAACTTTCTTATTCCTATGTGAGAAGAGCACATGCCTGCATGTATTTCTCTGAGCAACTCTTTGCCTTCTTCGCGTGATACACACTTAAGTAATGGTGCGCATACGCCTGCCTTGTACAATTTTTCCCCCCTCAAGATGAATGACCTTGCTCTTGCTGCCATTCTCTTCCTGTCAACTTCGCTTTCTGGTTCATAATGGCCTTTTAGATATGCTACTATTTGTGCCCTCCAATCTTCGTTGGTGATTGCGCTGACAAGTTTCGGCTCTGTATCCCCGAAGTGTGCAGTCATTTTTCTTAATGTTTCAAAGAACCAGCGGGCGCAAGTCACAAACTCCCCCTTTTCGGGCGCAAGTCAACAAATACAAGTACTGAAAATACTTAGAGCCGAGGACAAGTCACAACGTGCCTTCGGGTGGGCTATCAGCAAGCCTCCCCTCAGACCTCCCCCTTTTCATTTCATCAGGGCTCGTTTAAATAGGCCCGTATCATTTACACTTTACATCCTTACCCTCGCCTTTTTACATCGTGCTAAGGATCTTTGAGGGTATTACAGTATTTTTACATCAACTCGCCCAACTGCCACCCTTTCAACTCAACGCTTTACACCCTGGCACTCGTAAAGGGGTCCACGCTTTTTTCTCCCTCTTCGGGGGCTCGTCGCAAACTCGAAGCTTCTTGCCCTCTTCGCGTCATGTTCCCGCGTCGTCACCTTCGCGCGTCCGCCTCTGGAGTGCCCTCTAGCCCCCTTTAGGCCAACATTTCCCCTTTTCGTGAAGGTTCTTTGCATCTCCGCGTGTTCTGCGCCTTCGGTCCTTCGAACTCGTGATGCCTCTTCGCGCGAAGGTTCTTTGCACCTTCGCCTGTCAAGCACCTTTGACGCCCTGCTGCGCCGCTCCCCGAAGTCATCAAGCTTGCATCAGCACCAAAGAACAGAAAACAACCGCCTTTCCTCGGCCCGAAGGCCGTTAGACGAAATGGGTAAAATAGGGGGTTAGGTGCGAAACGGATTTCCCCAACAACTCACAATGAGTCCATTCAACCAAACGGTTCCCGTCATTCCTCAGATTGGGATCTGATGCCACAGTCCTAAGTACAAGGCTAGCTGGCATGCCTCACACTAGCATCCAGCGTCACACATGCACTACCGGAAGCCAGCCAGGGGCCGCAACCCAAGATTAGTAGTGCAAAGTTCCCGCACCGCATCATTCAGGTTCTAGGCTCACCGTACCCATTTCCGACAAATGTTTAGTATGTTCAAACACTTAATTTCTTAACCACTGGACCGGAGTCCAAAATCCCATGCTCTTACCAAGTGAGCAATCCAATTTATCAAATCTTATGATTCCAACACAAGAACCTATTCTCGCGAGCGAAGTACATCACTCGACTTGTACCGGGTCCTTATTGCATAGCAACTAGTGACCTAGCATATTAGTAAAAGATCATAGGTACTTATGGATCATGCATCTAGGGTTTCCATTCAACTCCTGAACTTAAATTCACATAGATAATCAAACATAAATTCAGAAATTTAAAAAGGAAACACATAGGTGAATGTTAAACCGGGGATTGGCTTCACTAGCAAGTTAGTAGGAAAGTCTTCCGAACTTTGGTTCGGGTCTTGTTGCACTTCCACGTAGTTCACTTCTCTCTCGAACAGTCCGTCACCTCGTTCCGGGACGAACTCGTAGCTACCATCAGAAGGTTCTACACGTAGGATGCACATGCAAGACTTAGTTGGTGAAGTTAAGTTATTTAATTACAAAACATCACATGACAAGCGTAGCGTGTCAAGTTGACCACAATCATCTAGATAGAATATATTCAGCATACTCTTCCATAAAGACAAATCAAGTAACATTTATTAATTATTATTTTGAGGGTGATTGTGTGCACATCTATACAAACAATGTAGAAATACCTCACAAAAGACCAAGTTAAATTTCAGGGGTCTTTAACAGGAGAATTTCTTTAAAGATAAAACACACATAAGTCATTAAAAGAGGCATTTCTTTATTTCTCTTTTTATCAAACTTAGTTTCTTCCAAAAATTATTCTGGTTAAACGATGCAGTAACTTACAGTGAAACTTTTTGTACAAGCACACAGTGCTACAACAGAAATACTGCTAAATTTTCATAGCCAACAGAGCTATATATTGAGCATGAAAAATATGACAAGTTATTCTTAGCAAATGCAAGAATATTTAATACAGAGAAAACTACTCAAGCATTGAAGCTCAAATCTTACACAGAGCCTCTATGGACTAAAACTGGACTACACACGAAAAATTAGCACCAGAACCTATTTCATTCATGCTATACAAAAATAACCATTTTCAGCCTTATTAAAACTAAAGAAATTATACATGAATATATATATCTGTAAAGTAGCTCAAATTTCTCCTACAGCATAAACATGGTATGGACATCAACTAGACCAAAGATAAACATCAATGGATCAACCGAAACTGAGTTATAGATTTCACTTTACAAACAAGCATTCATATGATAACTATACACAGATATATAGACAATTCATAAATACATGATAAAATCACCAGTAACACAACTAAGCCTAACGAGATGATAACTATAAGATGAGCCACAGAAAGCATTCATATGAAGCTTTACAAAATATATACACAAATCTAGTATAAATGTCAAATAAATCATAACTAGCGATTCACTTAGTAACTTTCTGCAAAAAATTAGGTGTAGCCTATTCTAGAGATGACTAACAACATATCCAAAGATCAAGCCTAGAACAGGAGTACAACTCAAGTTATGAGCAAACACATACCAACTGGATTTGAATTTTCATTCAAAATCTACACATCAAAAGTATATACAGCCTTTCTAAAAGATGTAGATCTACTCACAAGGAAACCAACAAAATTGGTTTTACATTTTTCTGATTTTTCTATGATTTTTTCTGTGATGTTTCAAAGATCTGGCAAAACATGCACAAGGAGGAAGAATCTATTTATAGACAGGCCCTTGGATCAAAGTTTTATTTCACACAAATGCCCTCGACATTTTTGAACAGGCCCTGGAAAGATTCCAATCATTACACGACGGTACTTGGCGGCGCAGGAGAGGCTCGCCGGCGGTGAGGACCGCCGGACTCGGTCGGGAAAGGGCAGGGGAGTACCCCTTGCTCACCTGTGGGTCGGGTTCGGGGCTTGCACGGGTCGGGGACATGGCCGGCGAGAACGCACAGTGGCGCAAGGCGGAGACAGCCGCCGCGAGCTTGATTCCGGCGAACTGCCGGCCGGCCAGGACGGAGTGATGCTTTGGTGGGCTATAGGTGATTCTAGTGGAGGTAGCAGTAGGCTGAGGCGGTGGCTTCCAGGTCCGGGAGCTGGAGCTCACCGTGCGGCATCCATGGCGGACACGGCGGCGACGGCAGGGCAGTGGCAGTGTATGTGTGTGCATGAGCGCTCGAAGCTTATATGGGGCGGGTCGACGATGACTTGGAAACCACGGCTTCAGCCAATGGGCGAGGCAGCCAGACATGCGACATGGGGAGGGCACGTACGGCGGCGACGCGATAGGAGGGGCGGCGATGGTCGGCGCGGCTCGGCCTGGAGGAGCCCAGCTCGTGGCGGTGGGTGACTAAGCGCGGACGTCGGTGCAATGTGGGTCCCAACTCTCGCACGCGGAGAAGCGCATCGCACGGACCGGCGAGCGGAGGAGTGCCTCGGCGTGCGCTCACTCGGCGGCTGACGTGGCGGGGCGCGACGGTGTCGTGCGCAAGGGCGCATCCCGATGCAGAAACAAATCGAGATACCCTGGTTTGACCAGGTTTTTCTTGCAAAAATGCAACTAAAGTGCACTGTGTGGTAATAAGCAAAGTTGTAGATCTCACTATCCTCTACAACTTTTACAAAGGCCGATAGGTGTTTTACTCAACAGATCAAGCAAAAACAGCAGGCAAACATCAGGATTTTCTCGACACTTATGAATAGTGCCTACAGGCGTTGACCAAAGTTTTTTACTAATCTCCACTCTAAATTTGGCATGCCACCCAGAAGCAAAGTTGTGTCCCTTGAAAAACTGAACAACTTTTGTATTGGCAGAATTTGAAGTGTTTAGGTGAAATTTGGAGAACGTTGCAAAAGCTCCAGAAAGGTGTAGGTGTTAAGGGTTTAAAAGAGATTTTGACCAAGTGTTGACTAAACCTTGACCAACCTTGACCATTAGGGTGTGTTGGCTAGGTTTTCTAGGGGATGACCCAGGTTGTCAAGTGTTTGACCAAAGTCAACATGTTTGACTTGGTGGACCAGTCATTAGCGTTAATTAACCCTAATTCAAAACCTGGGGCGTCACAGCCTACCCCGCTTAAAAGGAATCTCGTCCCGAGATTCGTAGTTTTAAACAAGGATAGGGATATACCTGTTGTTCCATTGTTCCTTCCGGAAGGTCAACTATAGTTGCGGTTTTGGCTCTGCTCTTCTTGGCTCGGGCGAGTTGTCTCCTGCGCTTCTTTTTCTTGTTGCTCTACTTTCTAGCACATGGCTTGAATTCGGTGCAGGTAATTTCCCATTCACTTAAATCCAATTCAGGAAAAATTTGCTTGGGATTCCTACTCCTTCTCTCTTCCTTCCTAAGATCCATAGGTATTTCTGATGGCGGTAGTAGAGAGTCGGAGGTGCTGGGTTCATCTTGATTCATATGACCCACCAACAGACAGCAGAAATGGGCATGTTTGACCACCGATGCAGACAATGACTGAGTGAAGCTGGCAGTTAAACTAGTTTGAGACAGCCCTGGATAACAACCATGGATAACATTGTGCACTATCTGACTAAGCACTGCATTCTGTTCTTCCAACATCTGGATCGCACCAGTGATTGTATCTATATCAGCTTGGGTAGGGGCTTGGGATGAGCAAGACTCATAACGACGAGGTTTCTCTGGATTTGCTCTGGTGGAGTTCCTAGTCTGAGTGTCCACTTCTGGTATATCTGAACTGGCACCAAGGGTAGGTTGCGGTTGTAGTATCTGAAATATTTCCTGCTGCACCTGGAGGATTTGGCGTATCACGTCTATTTGAGCAGCTGTTAAGCCTTCTAGTATTGTCATGGAAGGCGGTGGTGGTGTATCGCTACCACTCCATTCACCGACATTATTGGGGAAGTTGCGTGTTGGTCCCACCATCTAAAAGATTGAGTTCCCGTTAAACACATATTCATAAACTTGCTTATAAACATTAACAAGTAGAATATGTGCAACAAAAGCTCATTCATGGCAAGTTTTTCGAGATCAGACAGCAACGGTTAGGGTGATGCCTTCGAACAAGACAAAGGTTACACAGGAAGAAAGACATATCTCATTACACTTCTCAACATCGAGAATTCAGATAGGGCAAAAGATACATGTTGTTCTCCTCACTTGTCTCCATGCCGCTCATGAGGAAGCGGGCGATGGATGTGTACATGAAAAACTAAGAGCAGACAGATTCCGCCGGCGATGCAGAGATACATCCCCACCAGCGTCCAGTGAAGCGACTCGAACATCTCCAGAAACGGAGCCATGGTCGACAGTGTAGGTTTGGGTTCTTCTTCTAACCTACTTCTGAGCTTCTTCTTGATGTCGTCGATGCAGACGGAGAGACAGCTTGCTCGGCGAGGAATGGAGCAGACAGCAGAGATGGGCTGGTGGCGGTTGCCGAAGAACAGCCGGAGGAAAGAAGAGCGACAGTGATGTCGAACTCAACTGGGAGACAAGATTTGGAAATGGCGATATCGAGGAAGGGCTTTATTTTTATGCTACTGCAGGATTGCAACGGTCGTCCAAGATCATCTGCGGTTGGAACTGACGGAGTGATCCGGTGGTGACTGCACGTGTCTCAATAGTGTTCGGCCCGAGAGAGCTCGGTGACGTTATCACGGCTGCGGAAAAGAGATGGCAGGGCGACTCTACGGTGTAGTGTGTTCGTGGCGCGGAAAAGGATGAAGTTCAACGGTCCGAAGAAACGATCGTGATGACGGCGGGAACAGGAAGAGTTCAGGATGTCCACCATCTGGGTTTAAACTTGTTGTAACGAGAATTTTGCCAGAGACTCTACTTGTCCTTCGTTAGTTGGTCTTTTGATTCCTAATATTTGGAAGGTATGATCAATGGATCATAGATTGAGAAGTGATGGAAAACTCTCATATCTTTGACCTTTAGAGAACCTTGACTGCTCAGGAAAACTCTACTCCTTCTCCTTCCACTTAGGCGGTTGATTTGAATTTCTGCTTAGAGATCTTTGAGATTGGACGACGGGAACCAATTTGACAAGTTCCATACTGATTTTGATGAAGAAAAGGAAGGCTAGTAAACAAGGTTTGTCAAGTTTGTTTACTATGATTCCTGGATTTATTTCAGTAGAGCAATTAAGGTTGATGATGGATCAAGGACTCCGCCATCATAAGTCCAAGGTCAGTTGTCCATAACAATACTGAAAGATGGCAAGGTCATAGAGAGCGGTTGTAAGGAGTCGTTCGAGGTTATCAGATGACAATGACTTGGAAAGGACAGGTCGATACGAAAATTGCAGAAGATGCTTGCTCACATGTTATTAACTGGTGAGTTTTGATGACATCATTTCTTGCATTACTAATGCAGTGATTTTCTTAACTTGGTGATGATGTACCAAAAGAACATATGATTGTGAGACTAAGGCATGTGGGATACGTGGTGCAACAATGAAATGGTGCCCATGTTGATGCTCATGACGTGGTGCATAGGGGATAGGGTAGAAAGGTTGAAACTTATTGCACATGCATGTTAGTCATCCTAAGTTTACCATGCATAAGTTGTGCAATGCATGATCATGCTCATGAGTGGTTTCAATAAGGGTGCAACCTACAAGAGATGATGATGATCCTACAACTTAAAAGACTTTGGATGCTCTTTATCCATGTTTTATTTATTCGAACATTTTTGTGAGCAAGCCAAAGGTAGAAGCTCAAGGTTGGTGAGATCAAACGGGAGCACGACAAGGAAATCTTATCAAGGAAAAGCTGAGTACTCCTAGAATATTTAACCAAAAATTCTCATTTTCAGTTAGAGATAAAATCCTTCACATGGTCTGACTTTGGTTTTTAACTTGATTCAGGAATTGATCACAATAGTGTTATTCAAACATCCATTAGATTTCTGCGATAAGGTGTTTCACCATAACATTACATCAATGTCAAGTTCAGAATCACCACAACATAACACATTGGGTTACAATGCAATCTAGCTGCGCAAAGCATACTCTTAGGTCAGCCTACCACAAAACCATCCAAAGGTGCCTGCACTCCCTAGCGCATGTCCTTCTACTACAATACTTTAAACTCGTCATTACTCTATTACAAGCAGATTGGCTTCCACTGGAATCAACTAGCCTTAGCTTCACCTTCTCTTATTCGGCCTACTTAAAGTGAAGCAAGCTCAAGGTGAGGCAGGTCCAGACTCTATTCCAGACTCTCCCTGAGTGTCCTCTGGATGTTCTTCCTCTTCTAGTCCAGGAACAACAGGAGGAGCTGCTGCAGCTTCTAGTTGATTCTCCAGATAAAACATATACTGGTCGTTGTGTTGTAACATGAAATTCTGCTCGAGAATGGTTTGACCCATCTCACGCATTCCTCTCTTATCCTTGCGTCTTCTTTTCTTAAGTGCAGCTATCTGAGCTCGGTCTTCTTCCAACTCTTGTGTGGTATCCTTCCCTTCCTTAACGTGCTGCCTATAATTTTGGTGTCTATAGAACACACCTTCTCCCACCATCAGTTGATAGGTGTCATACAAGACCTTGGAGAAACAGACCGAGGTAGCAAGATCAGGATTATAGTGAGCATTGCCTTGAGCGGGGAGAAACGCTTCACGTTCCACCCATTGCCCAGGGTATTCTGCTCCTATCGGAATTACCTTGGCTGCAGTACCAGCTACCAAGGCAGAATGCTTCCCACAAAAGGTGGTGAGAGCTTCAAGAGCGGCCTTTTGTATGGTGCTAGGCAGTGTCAAGCCTTGGGCTGTGCATTCCCATGTTTCCCAGTCAGGATTCATCGAGCAAGTGGGGATCTTCACCTTCACTTCCCAAAGAAGGATTTGTCCCGAGGTCATGATCTCACGTCCCATGTACCCTCGATACGTGGTGTATCTAAAGTCCTTCAAGGTGTCCCACAGAAGTGCAGGAAATCCACCCTCCTCGAGGCAGTTCAAGTGAGTCCACACCGGCGCTTTAGCGGTCATGGATCCGGAGTTGGACATCTGGATAGAGTGACAAATGTAAGTATTCTGATGAAGGAATGTGCACAAGGATAGATTCTCATAACTATAAAAGTGAGTTGCATGCAAAAACCACACTAAGGATTCTACTTTCATCAAATCCTTGGTAGATACCGAGGAACAATTCAGATCCTCATGTGGGTAAAATTGGGATAGCCATCTATACAAAGGTACAAAGTATGCCTAAATTCAAACGAGCGTGACATACAAACGGCATAAAGTTCTGTCAGTTGTGAACAAAAATTCATAACCCAGAAACTATAGCCCCAAAAATTCCCAAATTCTTATAGCAACTTAGCAAGGTTATGAGGCACATTTTTGGTATTCAAAGGTTGGCCTAAAAAGATTTGGAAGGTGCTCAAAAAGATACAAGTTCAGATTGAGGTCTCCAGGAAAACAGCAAGACAGGGTGTCACTATTTTGAGCATAACTTGAGATCTATAGAAGCTATGATCATGAACTTTTTACAGCAACAACTAGATTAGATATGGAGCAACTTTGGTATAGATCATCTAGTCATATTATTTTTACAACAGGGGTAAAAATTTAAGCAAACAGACTCATCTATTTGATGACTAAGCAACAAGCAAGCTATACATACAACCTATATTAAAACAGCAAGATAGCAAGGTGGTGCCTAGAGAGCATACAAACATGTATGATTTGCAAAATTTTAGAGTTTAACAATTTTTAGCATGATGCAAAAAGCGTTACATACGACCTCACAAGGTGATCAAGCCAAAAATCGAAGTTAGTGCCGGTGACAAGGCTTATATACTTCTCTCCCTATAATAACTAGTCGGAGCTACACTTTGGTTACGTAACGATCGTACGAAACATGGTTAGTGTACCTGCAGAAAAGAACCTTCTGTGCCAGCACGTCACGAGAGCGTCCACATATATTACCATTCACTATAGAAATGGTATCCATGCATTTTGCACCGCATGGACGGCGTCCAACATGAGACACGCCGCTTTTGAATGGAGGGTGTCCCCCTTCGCATGTTCGTAATGCAGAATCATGCACACGTATAGCAAAACGTGGCGACATCACAACCCATGACATGTCCATCTTGAATAGAACATGGCATCCTTCGTATGACTTGCATACGGTAGCACACGTATAAAACACGTGCACATCCAACCGAGAAGATAGGATCTGTGGAATAGATTGCCCTATCAACCCTCTCATACTCGTGATGTGGTACCACACACGTATGAAACACGTGGCTTAAGACGTTCTAGAAGTTAGCATAAATAAACCATAAATACTTAGCCACCTTAAAAAGGACCCAAAAATTCCCTCTAGGGCCTTTCAGTCTAAACATTCCTTAACGATCCAACGTATTTTTTCAAATTCCAACCAATCTTGGCAAGTTTTAATTGTAATTCATGTGATTATTATTAAACTAATTACTCTGGTGTATACGGATGCTCTAGTACCAACTGTGACAACCCCACCCGAGATAAGTCCGTACTATCACCTAAACCAATCCACTTTGGTCATTAAGTGATAATAAAGAATTATCCCATTGAGTATTGCCGGGTCAAGCCCGGTAAATCACTTGAAATCAACACATAGAGAATCGAACACGTATACATTAAAACTCCCACGAAGGAGAGTCCAGAGTACCTTACAATTTAAGACTAATCTTCCCCGTAGGGTCAATTATTACAAATCATAGTTCATAAAATGATAAACCATGGTTCAAAGTTTTTAAAAGACAACGGAAATAAACTATGGTAACTTAGCATCACGGGAGGCCGCCCATAACACCCTTATTCTTCATCATCCACCCGTTCCGGCTCCCAGCCGGGTAGGATTTCTCCAGGCCAAACATTCTCACCTGAAAACAACATATATAGCAAGACTGAGTATACTAATACTCAGCAAGGCTTACCCGTCTAAAATAAAAGACTTAACCTCTACACATGCTTGGCTTTTGGCTAGAGGGTTTGTTTTGCCAAAAAGCGACTAAGGAGTTAATCCTTACTTTCAATATTTTAGCTCAAGTTCTAGTAGATCAAGTTGTTACTAGATAAGCAACTAATACAAGCATAATTGTGCAAACAATTAATCAAACATCAAGTTTATCAACATTTCATCATGGCTAGATAATTAAGCACTCTCGGATAACGGTGAGAGGCCGACGATCCATCGATTAATAATCTTGCAAGGCGGACCTAAACATACGGGAGAAAGTACTCACAATGAGTTCATTCAACCAAACGGTTCCCGGCATTCCTCGGATTGGGATCGGATGCCACAGTCATAAGTACAAGGCTAGCTGGTATGCCACACACTAGCATCTAGCGTCACACATGCACTACTGGAAGCTAGCCGGGGGCCGCAACCCAAGATTAGTACCGCACCGCATCATTCAGGTACTAGGCTTACCGTACCCATTTCCAACAAATGTTTAGTATGTTCAAACGCTTAATTTCTTAACCACTAGACCGGAGCCCAAAATCCCATGCTCTTACCACGTGAGCAATCTAATTTATCAAATCTTATGATTCCAACATAAGAACCTATTCTCGTGAGCGAAGTACATCACTTGACTTCTACCGGGTCCTTAGTGCATAGCAACTAGCGACCTAGCATACTAGTAAAAGATCATAGGTACTTATGGATCATGCATCTAGGGTTTCCATTCAACTCCTGAACTTAAATTCACATAGATAATCAAACATAAATTCAGAAATTTTAAAAAGGAAACACATAGGTGAATGTTAAAGCGGGGCTTGCCTTCACTAGCAAGTTAGTAGGAAAGTCTTCCGAACTTTGGTTCGGGTCTTGTTGCACTTCCACGTAGTTCACTTCTCTCTCGAACAGTCCGTCACCTCGTTCCGGGACGAACTCGTAGCTACCATCAGAAGGTTCTACACGTAGGATGCACATGCAAGACTTAGTTGGTGAAGTTAAGTTATTTAATTACAAAACATCACATGACAAGCGTAGTGTGTCAAGTTGACCACAATCATCTAGATAGAATATATTCAGCATACTCTTCCATAAAGATAAATCAAGTAACATTTATTAATTATTATTTTGAGGGTGATTGTGTGCACATCTATACAAACAATGTAGAAATACCTCACAAAAGACCAAGTTAAATTTCAGGGGTCTCTAACAGGAGTATTTCTTTAAAGATAAAACACACATATGTCTTTAAAAGAGGCATTTCTTTATTTCTCTTTTTATCAAACTTAGTTTCTTCCAAAAATTATTCTGGTTAAACCATGCAGTAACTTATAGTGAAACTTTTTGTACAAGCACACAGTGCTACAACAGAATTACTGCTAAGTTTTCATAGCCAACAGAGCTATATATTGAGCATGAAAAATACGATAAGTTATTCTTAGCAAAAGCAAGAATATTTAATACAGAGAAAACTACTTATGCACTGAAGCTCAAATCTTACACAGAGCCTCTATGGACTAAAAATTAGCTCCAGAACCTATTTCATTCATGCTATACAAAAATAACCATTTTCAGCCTAGTTAAACCTAAAGAAATTATACAGGAATATATATAACTGCAAAGTAGCTCAAATTTCTACTACAGGATAAAGATGGTATACACATCAACTAGACCAAACATAAAGATCACTGGGTCAACCGAAACTGAGTTATAGATTTTACTTTACAAACAAGCATCATTCAGAAACAGATATATAGATAGTTCATAAATACATGATAAAATCACCAGGAAAACATCTGAGCCTAACAAGATGATATCTACAAGGTGAGCCACAGAAAGCATTCAAATGAAGCTGTACAAAATATATACACTGATCTAGTATAAATGTCGAATAAATCATAACTAGAGATTCACTTAGTAACTTTGTGCAAAAACTTAGGCGTAGCCTATCCTAGTGACGACTAACAACATATCCAAAGATTAAGCCAAGAACAGGAGTACAACTCAAGTTATGAGCAAACACATAACAACTGGATTTGAATTTTTATTCAAAATCTACACATCAAAAGTATATATAGCCTTTCTAAAAGATGTAGATCTACTAACAAGGAAACCAGAAAAATTAGTTTTACATTTTTTTGATTTTTCTATGATTTTTTGTGATTTTTCAAAGATCTAGCAAAACATGCACAAGGAGGAAGAATCTATTTATAGACAAGCCCTTGGTTCAACATTTTATTTCACACAAATGCCCTCGACATTTTCGGACAGGCCCTGGAAAGATTCCAATCATTACACGACGGTCCTTGGCGGTGCAGGGGAGGCTCGCCGGCGGCGAGGACCGCCGGACTCGGCCGGGAAAGGGTGGGGGAGTAACCCTTGCTCACCTGTGGGTCGGGCTCGGGGCTTGCACGGGTCGGGGATGTGGCCGGCGAGGACGCACGACGGCACCAGGCGCAGACAGCCGCCGCGAGCTCGATTCCGGTGAACTGCCGGCCGGCCAGGATGGAGTGATGCTACGGTTGGCTATAGGTGATGCTAGTGGAGGAGCAGCAGGCTCAGGCGGTGGCTTCCAGGTCCGGGAGGTGGAGCTCACTGTGCGGCATCCATGGCGGACACGGCGGTGACGGTAGGGCAGTGGCGGTGTATGCATGTGCATGGGCGCTCAGAGCTTATAAGGGGCGGGTCGACGATGACTTGATGACCACGGCTTCGGCCAATGGGCGAGGCAGCCAGACGTGCGACGTGGGGAGGGCGCGTACGGCAGCGACGTGATAAGAGGGGCGGCGATGGTTGACACGGCTCGGCCTGCAGGAGCCCGACACGTGGCGGTGGGTGACTGGGCGCGGACGTCAGTGCAACGTGGGTCCCAACCCTCGCACGCGGAGAAGCGCAACGCACGGACCGGTGGGCGGAGGAGCGCCTCGGCGTGCACGCACTCAACGGCCGACGTGGCGGGGTGCGACCATTTCGTGCGCGAGGGCGCGTCCCGACGCAGACTCAAATCGAGATACCCTGGTTTGACCAGGTTTTTCTTGCAAAAATGCAACTAAAGTGCACTGTGTGGTAATAAGCAAAGTTGTAGATCTCACTATCCTCAACAACTTTTACAAAGGCCGATAGGTGTTTTAGTCAACAGATCAAGCAAAAACAGCAGGCAAACATCAGGATTTTCTCGGCACCTATGAATAGTGCCTGCAGGTGTTGACCAAAGTTTCTCACTAATTTCGACTCCAAATTTGGCATGCCACCCAAAAGCAAAGTTGTGTCCCCTGAAAAACTGAACAACTTTTGTATCGACAGAATTTGAAGTGTTAGGTGAAATTTGGAGAACGCTGCAAAAGCTCCAGAAAGGTGTAGGTGTTAAGGGTTTAAAAGAGATTTTGACCAAGTGTTGACTAAACCTTGACCAAGCTTGACCATTAGGGTGTGTTGGCTAGGTTTTCGAGGTGATGACCTAGGTTGTCCAGTGTTTGACCAAAATCAACATGTTTGACTTGGTGGACCAGTCATTAGCATTAATTAACCCTAATTGAAAACTTGGGGCGTCACAGACATATAAGTCCGCAAACAATGTGCGTAATTGTTGGACTCGACCCAACAAAAATGGGCCCAACCTAATCAAAATTGTGGTCGAAAAAATAACAAATGGGCCCAACAAATCTTTTTTGGACTATCTGCACAACGCCAGCTGACAGTAACAGTGTTAGGCTCAACCCATCTTTAAACGGGCCAAATTCGTTTTATGACGCAAATGGTTCGTCACAATTGGCATGCCACATCGGATGCCACAGCAGATTATGTCCAGTGTGACAAAGATGCAGGAACGAAGTTATGACGTTTTGTAAGGATGATTTTATACGTGTCATTGAACTTATGACGCCGCGAAATAATGTCTCATCATTAATCGTAGTTTGTGACGCTCGATTAATGACGGAGGGTTTTAGTAACAACTGACGTCATTAATCGCGGTTTATGACGAGAATCGCCCTTTTTTACGTCACTAGTCGGCACATTTCCTGTAGTGCCTCTAGCTCACAGGTGTGCCGTCAATCGCCAGAGCTGCAGCCACCTAGCCTGGCGGCAGGGGAGGCCGTGAGGGAGCCGCGGGGGAGGATGCGAGGGTGCCATGTGGGAGGCGCCGGCGACGGGTGTGGAGGCCGCGGCCGCAGGGAGGCCACGCCTCCGGCTGCCCCGCTCCTCCGGTGAGCCTCGAGCCCTCGAGCTCGGGCCGGCGTTGGCGTGCGGGGAGAAGAGAGAAGGGGAAAATAGAAGAGAGTGACATGTGGGTCATTTATCAAGAGCATATTAGACTTTTATCGGAGAAAACGTGTGTTCATGGAGTTGCAGTTAGGTTGCATGCTAAACAGTACCTTTGCTCCAGAAACTCTACCGTAGAGCTACTTCATGGTGGAGTTGGTGTAGAGCTAGGAAATCTGGAGCAGAGCAAACATGCCCTAAATGTGTATATGTTCAAGCTTTATATTGGTTTCTTTTTTTCACTTGTACGTAAAGCATTGGAGCAGTGAAGTTGTTCCTTTTTGTGTCTCTTGGATGCTATAATTTGAGCAATAATTCATTTATCTTGGGGTTTGTTAAAATTTTCATGTCTTGGTGAGATTACTTCTTAAAGCATATGTAAAGTAGTTTGTTAAAATTTTCATGTCTTGCTTCAAAATAACAAAAAAAATTCCTAAATTACTTTTTAAAGCATATGTAAAGTAGTCACTTCAACTGACGGTGTATTTATAGGTTTTAGGTATAGTTCCGGATAGGGTGCTAAACATGAACGTTGCGGCCAAATATTTTTACGCGTATTTTTATTGTGATAGGCATATGAAGATGTAGTAGAGGAAGTGACACTAGAATCCAAGTGCCATATGTTACGGTGAGAACATTTGATAAATATTTTTATTGTGATAGGCACACAATGATGTTTGCAAGGGAGTTTTATCTACGCTGTGTTATATTGACAAATATGCAATATCATATATATTAACTGTTGCAATCTTATATATTGGGTGTTGATGTTGTAACTGTACACGGTTTAAAAATATTGTGACTACATTTTTAAAGTGTTGCATGAACATATGGTTTCGGGTTCATAAAGAGACAGGCAGAATCTCACCAAATTCCAAAGATGTTGGTGGCTGTTCTTTTCAAAGTTATATATTTGTTCACAAGGTCAACCTCATGTGCCTGATCTTACTTCTCAGAAATAATTCATTCCCCTACTCCCTCCGTTCCTGTCTCAAAAATATCGAGATTCAAAGTTTACCAATAATTTAACTAACAATTTTTTACCTTTTTAAATATAGACTTGATATTGTTGGATTTATAATCAAATGTACTATCCAATAGTTATAAATTTATAACCACAAATAATATAATATAAGATAAATGAATGGTATGAAAGGGCCTCTAACCAAGTGGTTAGAACACTCGAGTAGCACCTAGCAACTCCGGGTTCGACTCTCAGTGGAAGCAAATTAAACAGGGCTGAAATAAATAATAAATAAATAAATAAACATAAAATATGTGGAGGTTTCCTCTACTGACTTCAGACCTATATTGGTAGGAGCTGTATGGCCAAAATATATAGAATCTGTCCAGAATATACCTAAATTAAAATGCACATGCTCAAGGCTTCAAAAAATTGGAACATGTTTTTTTAACCAAATTAAAGGAGGCTGTTCCACTTATGCTCTATTTTCACCATATAATGATTATCATAGGAAAAAAAATCTCATTATCGCAGGGTGGAAAATTTCTCGCACTTAAAACAAAACCTTCATTTGTTATTTTATTTCTTGCTTTAGTCACAAACGAGATGTTTTGGATAATTATTTGTTCAAAATTTTGAAACATTGAAAGGACTCTCAGTTTTTATACCGCCAACATACTTTAGCTCGATTAGATGTCAGTGAAACTTTAGCATTTTCAAATAAATATGCTTTGTATTTGTGAACAGAGGGAGTAGTAAAGACAGTGGAGCTGCGTGGGCCAAGCTTCACCTGCTCCTTGTCAAATAATTCATCACAACTTGGGGGCAATCAGCGATTAAGCATAAACTTGTGGCGTCGTGTAGATATCTGCAGATCCAAATGGCCCTCCACAATGTCATAGCAGTGTTTCGATCCTTTCAGCCTGTGAATGTGCAGTGCAAACTTTTGGCACCACAAACCCTGCATGAGATGCAATGAAGCACCATAAATGGCACACAGCCTAATGGCATGAAAACGGGAAGGAAGCAAACGTGGCATGGGTACATCATGACCATGTACTAAAACTGACCGCACTGGCGTCCGCAACCCCTCCCTCGAGTAAACAGTTTCAGGAAAAAGTGCCGCAGCGGCTTACGGTACGCCTTCCGTGACGCCCCGCGAGCTCCCCGGTTCCTGAAAGCCTGGCGGAGGTAGAGGGCATCCGGGATGCCGACGTGGCGTGGGGCCCACGGGAGGGCTGTTGCTCCGCGCACGGCAGGATGAAGGGGAGAAGAGAAGAGGATAAGGGATTCGCTGCCGGAGGTGGAGGCCGACGCCGGCGCGCACGAGATCTCGGTCGATCCTCGAAGGGAGCAGGGGAGCCCGGAGTCGGCCGCGGCAGCTCGGCGGATGCTCCTTCATGCCGCCGCCGGCCGTGGCAGATCAACACGTCATGGCACCTCGCCGTCGCCCCGCAGCGCCGGTTCCTCGAGCTTCGCCATTGGCACCGCGTGCGAGATGGACGCCGCCGCCGCCGCCGCAGATGGCTTCCGAGCTCCGCCTCTGTCTCCTTCGAGCCCAAGATGGAGCCTCCGCCCGCGCACGACGAAGAGGCCGCCGCCGCCACCATGGGCATCATCGCCGCACGCCTCGAGGACATCCTCTGCTCCTCGGCCGGCATAGCTCTGCCTCCACCCACCCAGCTCCCGTGTGCCGCCCCAGCTTCGATTCACTGACGCGGGAAGGGAGGGAGGGGCGTCGGAGCTAGTGCCTCCTCTGTCGACTGCCGAATTGACGGCGCCGCCCCTCGAGGGGGTGTGACCACCCGGCGGCCTTCGAGGAGGCGCGTGACCCCGGCCACCTTTGCTGCTTCTCCGCGACTGCCGTGTAGCGGCGAAGAAGGCCCGCCAATGTTCCTCCACCATGTCGTCATCGTCCAAGATGCAAATCTGTCGTTCCTCCACCGTGCCGTCGGCGTCCAAGGCGCAAATCTGTCGTTCTTCCACTGTGTCGTTGTCGTCCAAGGCGCAGATTCGATGTTCCTCCACCGAAAGAGAGGAGGGAGGGCACCAGACCCGCGCCCGCACTCGTCGATGCCGGAGCTCCGAGATCTGCCTCCGAGCTCGACGGCGGAGCTGATGCCGGAGTTGGGCTGGAGCTGATGCCACACGCCGCCTCGGGCGCATCCTGCCACATAAATGGAGCTGGCCTGCCTGTAAGCATCAAAGCCCCACCGCACCTATGGTAAGGGTGTGTTTCGGTGATAAATGACAATCATATACTTGTGACTAACATTTGTTTTGTAGCGGATTTATCTTTGGGTTATTGTCATAAGTAATAAATGAAAAGAGACCCCTCAATTTGAATTTATGGATGATCTATGGACAAAGACTACAAGGCTAAGGACATTTCTAGTTCCAAGTGTCACAAGGAGATGAAGGACACTTGGATTTGCTAGTTTGTAGTATTTGACCGTACTATTAATAGGGGTTCACACTCTAGTAGATTGACCATGCCAAATGCTATGCCATATTCATGCACTATCAAGCTCCTTGGTCACTAAATAGCTCAAGACACTCATGGAAATACATTGGAAGCAAAAGACTTGAAGAAAAACTCAAAGGTGATTGAATTGGATGAGTTGAAATGGAAAAGGGCGCGTCGGATGATCTGACGCTATCATTCCTAGTTGCACCGGATGATTAATGTGAAAGATTCAGTAGAATTCAGCACCACCGGAAGAAACGACGGTGTATCAGCAGAGGCATCGGTTCATCTGGTGACCTAGGGTTTGGTAACAGTGACAAATCAAGTCAAGGCCTTCAGCACCAGATGAAGCGACGGTCCTAGCAGCGGTTCATCTGGCGCACGCATATATTTCATACGGAGACGCACCGAGTGAACCTGCTTCAGCACCGGATGAACCGACATCCAGGAAGATTATCAGCGGTTCATCCGGCGACTATGTTTATTCTACGCAGAGACGTTTTGAGTAAAGTCGCTTCAACACCGGATAAACCGACGCATCGACGGTGTATGTGTCGGATGAATTGGTACAGCATTCGAGTTCAACGGCTATAATTCGAGACACAGAGTGACCGGATGATCCGACACTGTCACAGGGGGGACCGTCACTTCATCCGACGGTACTACTTTTCAGAGGACTTTTCCAACGGCTAGCCTCCCTTGCTAGCCCTATAAATTGGACGCCCCCTGTGTCCCCTGAGCTGCCTTTGCCACTCTGAAGAACCACAGCAGCCAAGGAGAAGCAGAGTTAGTGCTTTGATCATTTGGATTTCATCTTCCTAGCCAAGAGGGATTCTTTCTTGGCGATCAAGAGTTTCAAGGTGCTTTCATTGGCATAGCTGAGTGCATTGGTCAAGTGAAAGGTTGTGAGCTTGTTACTCTTGGAGTTTGATGGCTCCTAGACGGCCTCAGTGATTGGGGGTTCTTGGTGAGCTCTTGGAGATTGTGGGAGCCCCGGGAAGTTCTTGGTGTAAATAGATTGAGACCCACCATTCCGGAGATGGAGAACGGGTACTCTTAGTGAGCACTCAAGTCTAAGTGGCTTGAGGGGGAGCAAAACTCTTTGTGAGTGCTCCAACGTGGATTAGGGAGAAGCGTCAACTTCTCGATACCTCAGGAAAAAATTCGGTTGTCTCGTGTCTTCCCTTTCTACCTTCTTGCACTTAATTCCGCATTTACATTCAGCTCTTAAGTTCCTTTGCTTTTGTTCCCTCTAGTTTGCTTTGCTTGTTGCATATCTTGACTAGGGTGCTTTTCACATGTTAGTGTGATTCTTGCTAAGGAACTTGGTTGCTAGTGTGCTTAGTTGGTAGGAAGAATCCTTTTTTAGATGGGCAACACTAGAGATATAGGTTAAGGTTTGCTTTATCTTCTAGAAATTTGAAGAAGGCCCAAATTCAACCCCCCTTCTATAGGCCATCGATCCTACAAGTGGTGTCAGAGCTTAGGCTCTCTTTTTGGTGGCTTAACCGCCTAGAGAGATGGGCAAGGGGAGTGGTAATGGCCCTCCCAAGTTGGCGGGGAAACGGTTCACTTTTTGGGCACATAGAATGGCTAGCTTTCTTCAAGCACAACACCATGATGCATGGATCACTACCATTTATCCCATGCCAATTGAACCCACCGAAAGTGAAACCAAGTGGAACTATCGTACTAGAAACTTTATCTTTGACACTCTTGAGGAGGACTTGTTTGATAGGGTGTTTGCTTTGGAGACTGCTCATGAGGTTTGGATGGAGCTCAAAAGAATCCATGTAGGCAACAAGAAAATCCGTGAGGAGAAGTATGAGTTGCTTAAGGTTGAGCTAAATGAGTTTAAGATGAAGGATGATGAGGGTGTAGAGGAAATGTACTCTAGGATGGGTGTTATTATTGAAAATATCAATGCTCTCGATGTTGCTAACGTGTCCGAGCAGGAAATTATTCAGAAAATTATTCAAACACTTCCCAAGCCCAAGTACAACATCGTGAAGGCACTCATCTTTGAGAAGGACTTCGAAACTCTCACCATCACCGAAGTTGTGAACAAGATTCGATCTCATGAGATGTTCTTGATGGGTCAAATTGAAGGATCTTCTTCCACATCAAGCTCCAAGAAGGATCTTGCACTCAAGGCTAGTGACAAGCCCAAGTCAAAGTCAAAAGCAAAGCCTCCTCCCTCTTCAAGTGAAAGTGAAGACAAGAGTGACTCAAGTGATGAAGATGATGGTGAACTTACTTTCCTCATGAGGAGGACCACCAAATTGCTCTCCAAGATTGGCAAGAAAGGCTACAACTATGATCCCAAGAAGAACAAGTTTCGCTCATCAAGAAGAAGTGGTGAAGGTGGCAAGAGGAAGTGCTACAATTGCCAAAGCTATGATCATCTATCATATGATTGCCCCAAGCCCGACAAGCGAGTGTCAAGCTCTAGCAAGAAGAACGAGAATGATGATGATAAAGAGAAAGATGACAAGCACTCCAAGAAGGACTCATATAAGAAGAAGTCTTCTAGCAAGCCCTATAACAAGAAGAAGGGTGGTCATCATTCTCTCTTGGCAAATGAGTGGATCACGGATGGTGAAACTTCAAGTGAATCAAGCGATGATGAAGATGAGAAGAACAAGAAGTTTGCCGGTCTTGTGATCATAGATGATGAAGAACCTCCTCTTCCTCCACCACCTATGTGCTTCATGGCTAAACACTCCAAGGTGAGCGATAGTGAAGATAGTGACTCCTCGGATAGTGATAATGAACTTTCACCTCATGCTCTTAAGGGTCTTCTAGATCAATACACCGACATGATCAAGAAACAAAAGAGTAAGCTCAAGGCTCTTGAAGAGACCCATGAGAAGCTTAAGCTATCCAATGATGAGTTGCTTGTGAAACACAATGACCTTAGCAAAGACCATGAAGCTTTGGTAGTGTCTCACAAGTCACTTAGAGATGACCATGACAAGTTACTTGATAAGCACAATGAGCTAATCGTCAAACATGATGATATAACTGTGCTTAACAAGTCTCTTGAGTCAAGTCAAAAGATGCTTAAGAAAGATCATGTGGTCTTAGAGATGAAGTATCAAGAGATTGAGCTTGCTTATGAGGCCATTTGTGCTAGTGGGCAAGAAATTGCTAGAGACATCACTAAGACAAATGCTTCTACTTCTTGTGATGATTTGATTGAAGAACCTAAGATCTTGCTAAGTGATGAGAATGTTGCCTCATCTTCCAAGACTAACCATGATAGGGTGAAAGCACTTGAAGAGGAAGTAAGAAGCCTAAGATCTTGTGTGAAGAACATGGCCAAGGGTGAAGCATTGCATAAGGAGATCCTCTATCACAATGCAAGAGATTATGGCTCTAGGGGACTTGGCTCCTTCCCTCAACCCATCAAAGAGACTCGCAAGTCAAAGGAACTTTATGGGTACTTTGTGAAGGAAGTTGGGTCTTATTGCCAACATTTCAAGATCACCGGTCATCACACAAGGTAGTGTCCTTTACCTTCACGTCCTTTGCCTAAATTACCTTGCAACTATCATTCCATGTTCAACAATAACCATTTCTTGTTGTTGAAGAATAGCAAAGGCAAGCTGGCGGCAAGGTTCATAGGGACCAAGGCTAAAGTGAATCATCCTAGGAAAATTTGGGTTCCCAAAGCCTTAGTAACTCATGTGATTGGGCCCAAACTTGCTTGGGTTCCTAAATCTTCAATTTGATCTCTTTGTGTGTAGGTGAACTACAAGACCGGGGGAAGTCATTGGGTTCTTGATAGTGGATGTAGTCAACACATGACTGGCCAAAGTAAAATGTTCGCCTCTCTAGTGGATGATACGGGGAATCATGAGCAAGTCACATTTGGTGATAATTCTAAAGGAAGAGTTTCCGGTTTGGGTGACATAACCATTGCAAAAGATCTCTCTCTTTCCAATGTTTTGTATGTAGACTCTTGTACTTATAACTTGCTTTCCATTGCTCAATTTTTGTGATCTTGGCTTATCTAGCTTGTTTGATGATGAGGGAGTTATCATTACTAACAAGAAATCTAATGAAGTTGTGTTCAAAGGTTTTCGCTATGGGAACATCTATCTTGTAGACTTCTCCTCTCATGAAGTGAACTTGACTACTTGTCTTTTCACCAAGACATCCAAGGGTTGGCTATGGCATCGCCGTATTGCACATATAGGCATGAGTCAACTCAAGAAGGCTTTCAAAAGAGGTTTTGTTCTTGGTGTGAAGGATGTCACATTTGAGAAGGACAAGTTATGTGGAGCGTGTCAAGCCGGCAAGCAAGTAGCAAGTCACCATCCTATGAAGGCTTATGTATCTACCTCAAGACCTTTGGAAATCTTGCACATGGACCTCTTCGGCCCTACTACATACAAGAGTCTTGGTGGTAATCTCTATTGTCTTGTCATTGTTGATGATTACTCACGCTACACTTGGACATTGTTTTTGGAGGACAAGAGCAAGACATTCGGGATCTTCAAAAACATTGCTAAAAGGGCTCAAAATGAATTTGAGTCACCTATTGTGAAGATCCGGAGTGACAATGGATCGGAATTCCGGAACACTCAAGTGGAAGAGTATTGTGATGAGCTAGGCATCAAGCACGAATTCTCTTCAACCTACACACCACAACAAAATGGTGTGGTAGAAAGGAAGAACAAGACCCTCATCACATTGGCTAAAGCTATGTTGGATGACTATGGTATCTCTCAAAGATTTTGGGCGGAAGCTATCAACACAGCGTGTCATGCTTCAAATAGGGTGTATCTCCACCGACTATTAATGAAGACACCCTATGAGCTTCTCATTGGGAGGAAGCCCAACATCTCCTACTTCCGAGTCTTTGGGTGTAAGTGTTTCATTTACAAGAAGAGGAAGCACCTAGAGAAGTTTGAGAGTAGGGTAGATGAGGGCATGTTTCTTGGTTATGCATCAAACTCCAAGGCATATCGAGTATTCAACAACACTACACGTGCTGTTGAAGAAACATGTGACGTGGAGTTTGATGAATCTAATGGCTCCCAAGGAGATGGCTATTGTTGTGATGATGTAGGAAAAGAACCTCTACGAGAAGCAATGAAGAAGATGGCTATTGGGGACATCAAGCCCAAAGAGGATGATGACGCACCTTCTACTTCCCACAACCATGAAGACTCATCCTCTTCTGATGATGACAATGATGATCATCAAAGAAGAACAAGACAAGAAAGCCCATCTTCCTCACATGGACCACCTCCTACATCACAAGACACCCAAGATCAAGAGAGAGAAGAATCGGAAGTGGTGCAACCTCAAGATGATCCAACTTCTACCACACTTGAGAGGCGTACAAGGACTTCATCAAACCACCCCATCGATCTAGTCTTGGGTGATCCCAAGGGTGGTACACGTACTCACCGCAAACAATATGCTTCGTTTTGCAAACATCATGCATTTGTTTCTTCTGTAGAACCCACTACTAAAGAGGAAGCTCTCGAGGACCCGGATTGGATCTTGGCTATGCAAGAAGAGCTCAACAACTTCACAAGAAATGAAGTTTGGGTCCTAGTAGAGCGCCCCAAGAACAAGAATGTGATTGGCACCAAGTGGGTCTACCGAAACAAGCAAGATGAACATGGAGTCGTGGTGAAGAACAAGGCAAGGCTTGTCACCAAGGGCTACTCGCAAGTAGAAGGCTTGGACTATGGGGAGACCTTTGCTCCGGTTGCACGTCTTGAAGCAATCCGTATCCTTCTTGCTTATGCTTCTTGTCACAAAATGAAATTGTTCCAAATGGATGTCAAGAGTGCCTTCTTAAATGGCTTCATTAATGAAGAAGTCTATGTTGAGCAACCTCCCGGTTTTGAAGATACCACACATACTAACTATGTCTATAGGTTGGTCAAGGCTTTGTACGGACTCAAGCAAGCTCCTAGGGCATGGTATGAGAGGCTCCGGGACTTTCTCATCAAGGAAGGCTTCAAGATTGGGAGAGTGGACAATACTCTATTCACCAAGATAATCAACGGAGAGCTCTTCATTTGTCAAATCTATGTTGATGATATCATCTTTGGCTCTACCAATCTTAAAGTGTGCAAGGACTTTAGTGATCTCATGACAAGGGAATTCGAGATGTCTATGATTGGGGAGCTCAACTTCTTCCTTGGGTTTCAAATCAAGCAATTGAAGGAAGGGACCTTCATCCATCAAGAAAAGTACACTAATGATATTCTCAATAAGTTCAAGATGGATGATTGCAAGCCAATCAAGACACCAATGCCTACTAATGGACATCTCGACTTAGATGAGGGAGGTAAACCGGTTGACCAAAAGCTTTACTGTTCTATGATCGGCTCTCTTCTTTACCTTACCGCATCTAGGCCCGATATCATGTTTAGTGTTTGCATGTGTGCTCGGTTTCAAGCCAACCCTAAAGAATCTCACCAAAGTGCTTTGAAAAGGATCCTTAGATACTTAAAATACACACCTAGCATTGGCTTGTGGTACCCCCATGGTGCTTGTTTTGTGCTCTTGGGTTATTCGGATTCGGATTTTGCCAGATATCGAGTAGACCGTAAGAGCACTTCGGGTGGGTGTCATTTGCTAGGTCGATCTTTGGTTGCTTGGTCCTCTAAGAAGCAAAACTCCATGGCCTTATCCACTGTGGAGGCGGAATACATTTCCGCCGGGGCTTGTTGTGCTCAAATCCTATATATGAAGCAAAGCCTCTTGGATTATGGTGTGGTTCTAGATAGGGTTCCTCTCCTTTGTGACAATGAATGTGGCGTAAAAATTACTAACAACCCGGTTCAACACTCATGCACCAAGCACATTGATATCCGCCATCACTTCTTGCGAGACCATGTGGCTAAAGGTGATATTCTCCTTTGTGGTGTTCGCTCCGAGGAGCAATTGGCGGATATATTCACTAAGCCTCTTGATGAAAACACCTTTTGTAGGCTAAGGAGTGAATTGAATGTGCTTGATGCGTCTAACATCATGTGATGCTTGTCATATAGTTTGCATTTGCATATGTACATGATGTAGGGGCTTGTCTAACCTTGTTAAGATAGTGGTGAGTATGGGTCTTGCTTGAGCCGGTGGTTCCAAAGTTTCGCTCAAGGCATGTTGAAAGGCTCACCATGAGTAAGCTTAACAAGGGTTCAAACTTGGCAAGATAGTTTATCTTTCCACTTTGCATCTTTGCTTGTCATATAGTATGCATTCATGTTTACTTTCATGCATTTGTTCTTGCATTGCATCGCGTGAGAGGTGTCACAAAGGAAAATCACACTATGAGAAAGTTGCTTAGCGTTCAATACAAATCAACAACTCCATAAGTGTGCTAAGACAAATAATGGTGCTTAATGCCTATTGAGTTATGTCCTAAAGAGCTTAAAGTTTCCATCTCTAAGTTCAAAGGCAATAACTCATACATTCCCTTTTTTGGATCTTATTCGCCTATTTTTCTAAAAATTTATAAGGTCTATCCCTTGTAGGGAATCTATGGTGTATATACCTCTATTTTGCAAAGGAGTGCTTGAGGGGTGAGGTTGTCACTCAGGATTGATCCAAAAATGTGCTTGTGTTGGCTTGTGTGTGGCATTTGTCAGATCAAAAATGAGCTTTAGTTCAACATTCTGTTTTTATCACCATTGGATGAACCGTTGCTATGTAGGTTCCAGTGTCGGTTCATCTGGTGGCCAGGTCAGTTTGAATTTTGCTCAGCGCGCCTCTGTTAGCTATTGTCGGATGAACCGACACTCACCTCTGTGGACGTAGCGGTTCATCCGGTGCTACTGAAATTTGAGGAAAATTCAGACCTGCGCAAGAATCATCCGACGAATCTAAAATCAAGGCCATCGGATCATCCGGTGATGTGTTTCACAGTTTTGCACATATCGTCCGATGGTTCGACCGACGTTGCGTGTTTTCTTACCATCGGTTCATCCGGCGCTTCTCTGCAGCGTGGCCCCACATGTCATATCCGTCTTGACCGTTTCATCCCCCAAATCCGTATCACACTGTTCCGCCGCCTCGAGCCCGTACACCGCCGATCCCGTTCGCTGCCGGCCGTCTCCGCTCAAGCCACTCCACCAGCGACCTCCGCCGACCTCCAGCCTCGCCGCCGGCAAGCTCCACCACCGCGCCGCCGCCTCCTTCGAGCAGTTTTGCGCGGGTGCCGTGGCTAACCCTAGCTAGGGCTTTGGAGCGCCGCCGCCTTCTCCAGCCAAATCCGCCGCCGCGGCTCGTCGGAAATCATTCTCAGGGACGCGGAAGTCTTCCTCCACCTCCACTGCCTCTTCTCCTCTTCGATCATTCGCAGTGGTGTGCCCCGCCTCTTCCCCTCCTGCTTCAGTTCATGCATCTGTTGGGAATTGGCTGGAATTTCTGAGGAATCAAACCATGATTTTGAGCTATGCTGTCTAGATTGCATCTAGAGTGCTCATTTATTCAGAATTGGTGCTCAATTTTATCTAGACCCTGCTAAATCTCACATCTTTGAGCACTGCTGCTACTGTTCATGCCCTGTTCCTATAAAGTTCATGTCTGTTGGGAAATTCAGTGGATGTTTCTGTGAATTGTGACCATGTTTATGAGCTACTACATCCATGTCGTATATTTTGCTCATTTACATCACAGATGTTGCTCTGTTTATGTTATCTCTAGCACTTGTTCCTGTTCTAGCTCTCTCACACACATCATGTACACATAAGGACAGTCCTAGAATCACCTTTCTTTATCTTGAGACATGATCATCTCCTAGACTTCATGCTTAGGCTCCATCTATTCATATGCTTTGCTTAAGGACTCCCTTTCCTTAGTTACTTATCTAGTTTATATACTTCGCTCGCCATTCTATAATCTTCCACCCTCTCTTTGACAGATGGCAGGCGACAAGAGGAAGGGCAAGGCAGTTCTTGAGCCGAAAAAGAAGAAGAGCAAGCAGGATAAGGAGTGGGAGCGTGTACTCCGAGTGCCCGACACCTAGGGTCAGCCACAGAGGGGCATTCGGATTGGGAGCAGTGCACAGGGTCAGGGGGAGCAGCCCCATGAGCAGCAGGTGTTACGGCGTTCAGGCCGTACTGGGACCTGACAGACAGAGACAGAGACACAGTCACCTCCTTCTGCACCTCGTATCGGTCCTCGGACTTGTGGCGGACACACTCAGCCACAGCCGACTCCGAGGCAGAGGAGGACAGCCGCAGAGCAGCAGGTGGAGCAGGAGCAGGAGGATCAGTCGAGAGAGGGCCCTGAGATTCGTTTTGGTGCACAGCGTGCAGAGGCCTTCGGGGTCTATCTCCGTGATCTGAGGAGCCTTTCTGGTCCGAAGATCCGGAAGTTGAGGTTTGTTACGAAGGACGAGTGGTTCCCACCTCAGAGAGAGAACTGTGACCCCCCGGTTCTGGACTATCCTTCAAAAGAACTTCTATGCCTCCTATGTCAGGAAGGGGTCACAACTGAGCCAGCACAGGATGTTGCAGTGGACATCACTCAGAGCAGCAGCAGCTGGAGTCCCGATACTCCCACACTTCGACTACCTACCGGGACTTGCAGCTTTGGTCAGTGAGAGGCCACGTTACGTGCCAGAGTGGGTCAGAGTGTTCTACTCCACGGTCTACGTTGAGGATGCCCGGCTCTCTATCAGAGTCATGTTCATGGGGCAGCAGTTCAGACTCACTCGAGAGGGGATAGCAGAGTTTCTTGGGGTTCAGGTCGACGACACTTCGATTCACTACCTGGCCTACCCCGACGTTGAGGCTCCTCGTCGAGCTTACACTCCTATGGTTTCGACAGACGAGCAGATCAGTTTTCTCTTCCAGCAGTCGTTCCTCCCCGGCACCCCTCGGACCCCTGACAGATTAACACGCGAGGCCTACGTGGTCCACTTCGCTCTCAGGAGGTCCCTACTCTTCAGGATGGGGAATGCAGAGTCGATCACCGGGGTCCAGCAGTGGTTACTCCTATATATCATGACTCACCAGCCGTTCGACATCGTGGATATCTTGCTTAGTGAGATCGAGGATGCTATTATGGATGGCATGGGGATGACCAGGTAGTTCCCCTTTGCTCACTGGATCAGTTGGATGCTCTCTTGACTTGAGTCGCAGCGGTATATCTCAATTTTGGAGCGATCCAGGTACGTGTTCAAGACGTATCAGCCGCTGATGCTAGGGGACAGGAGGCAGGGACCCAGGGGACGGAGACGAGCAGTTGAGGACTTACAGGCTCGTGCTGCAGCTGAGGTAGCTATGGACGAGGCCGCTCGTCAGGACGAGCTTCTTGCTCTAGCTGAGGGGCCTATGCCTGCGTACCTTGCCACCGACACAGATGAGGATTGGAGCGAGGATGAGGACTTTGAGCCCGAGCCATAGCACGTCTTCCGTGTTTGTCGTACTCATGACGACGAGGCTGGGGGCTCCAGTTTGCCAGGACAGAGAGAGGCTGAGTCGCCGATTCCACCGATCTCCACTTCTCAGGTCACTCAGCCCGACGCTTTAGCTTCAGTGATCCAGTCCTTGGCCGACCAGTCCAAGGCCATGATGGAGATTCAGCGCGAGATGCAGGCGCAGTTCCAGAGATAGCAGCCAGCAGGTTATGCTAGACAGTATACGCCAGCAGCAGGAGGCACAAAGGCAGCAGTTCCAGCAGCAGCAGGAGGCTCAGAGGCAGCAGCTACAGCAGCACCAGATGATGACTGCTCAGATGTTCTCATTTATGTCCACCTGTTTGGGTCAGCTCTTTCAGTACACGGGGCTTTAGCTTCCGACACTCCGGACCCAGCAGTTTCTTCAGCCTGAGCCAGCCGTTTCTGTACCTCCTATCAGTGTTGTGAGTCTCCCGATCCCGACGGTCTCACTCTTGACCTCACCACTCCTTTCGTCAGGGACGTTCACCACTCAGCAGCTCTCGACTCCATAGACGACTACTCTTCTTGAGCAGCTCAGAGCAGGACAATTCTCACAGACTCCATCGACTCAGCTGATGTCTCCCTTCCCGACAGGTCCACTGATTTTTGAGACACCAGCACGACCTTCTCTGGGGTTCACCTCGCCCATGTCGTCTATGGCGACTCCTCAGGCAGAGCGACTCGATCAGGCGGATCCTACACTTCGTTCTATCACTCAGCAGATCGAGTCCGAGATGGTAGCAGCGAGCTCTCAAGCACTTCCTACCTCTACCGGCACCGACACAGCTCGTATCTCTTCACCTGTCCAATCTTCGCCGGCCCGATCTTCAGAGCTGTCGGGGTTCGAGTCCGACGACGGTGACACCTCCGAGTACCACGTTGCTCCTTCTGTGGTTGTTACCTCGATGCTGCTGACTTCTTCTCCACCTCAGTAGATTATGACCCTTTTTGGTGCTTGTTGCCAAAGGGGGAGATAGATAGGGGGAGCTTGGGAGTATGTTTTGAGAGCTTTTGTGCCCCTTGTTTGTTTTGTGGAGTTCATGACGAGACATGTATTTGGATCTTGTGTATGTTGATGGTTTACATGTCTACTCATGCTTGTGTGTTTGTTTAATTAATGCATGTGTGCTTGTGTTTATCCTTTCCATGCATTAGTTGTAGAGTTTTTGCTTTAATTTCAAATTCTCGTATATCTCTACTTGTGTTGTCATCTATCACCAAAAAGGGGGAGATTGTAAGCATCAAAGCCCCACCGCACCTTTGGTAAGGGTGTGTTTCGGTGATAAATGACAACCATATACTTGTGACTAACCTTTGTTTTATAGCGGATTTATCTTTGGGTTATTGTCATAAGTAATAAATGAAAAGAGACCCCTCAATTTGAATTTTTCGATGATCTATGGACAAAGACTACAAGGCTAAGGACATTTCTAGTTCCAAGTGTCACAAGGAGATGAAGGACACTTGGATTTCCTAGTTTGTAGTATTTGACCGTACTATTAAGAGGGGTTCACACTCTAGTTGCTTGACCATGCCAAATGCTATGCCATATTCATGCACTATCAAGCTCCTTGGTCACTAAACAGCTCAAGACACTCATGGAAATACATTGGAAGCAAAAGACTTGAAGAAAAACTGAAAGGTGATTGAATTGGACGAGTTGAAATGGAAAAAGGCGCGTCGGATGATCCGATGCTATCATTCCTAGTTGCACCGGATGATTAATGTGAAAGATTCAGCAGCATTCAGCACCACCGGATGAACTGACGGTGTATCAGCAGAGGCATCGGTTCATCCGGTGACCTAGGGTTTTGTAACATTGACAAATCAAGTCAAGGCCTTCAGCACTGGATGAAGCGACGGTCCTAGCAGCGGTTCATCCGGCGCATGCATATATTTCATATGGAGACGCACCGAGTGAACCTGCTTCAGCACCGGATGAACTGACACCCAGGAAGATTATCAGCGGTTCACCCGGCGACTATGTTTATTCTACGCAGAGACATTTTGAGTAAAGTCGCTTCAGCACCGAATAAACCGACGCATCGACGGTGTATGCGTCGGATGAATTGTTACAGCGTTCGAGTTCAACGGCTATAATTCGAGATACAGAGTGACTGGATGATCCGACGCTGTCGCAGGGGGAACCGTCACTTCATCCGACGGTACTACTTTTCAGAGAACTTTTCCAACGGCTAGCCTCCCTTGCTAGCCCTATAAATTGGACCCCCCTGCGTCTCTTGAGCTGCCTTTGCCACTCTGAAGAACCACAGCAGCCAAGGAGAAGGAGAGTTAGTGCTTTGATCATTTGGATTTCATCTTCCTAACCAAGAGGGATTCTTTCTTGGTGATCAAGAGTTTCAAGGTGCTTTCATTGGCATAGCTGAGTGCATTGGTCAAGTGAAATGTTGTGAGCTCCTAAACGGTCTCGGTGATTGGGGGTTCTTGGTGAGATCTTGGTGATTGTGGGAGCCCCGGGAAGTTCTTAGTGTAAATGGATTGAGACCCACCATTCCGGGGATGGAGAACGGGTACTCTTAGTGAGCACTCAAGTCTAAGTGGCTTGAGGGGGAGCAAAACTCTTTGTGAGTGCTCCAACGTGGATTCGGGAGAAGCGTCAACTTCTCGATACCACGGGAAAAAATTTGGTTGTCTCGTGTCTTCCCTTTCTACCTTCTTTTACTTAATTCCGCATTTACTTTCAGCTCTTAAGTTCGTTTGCTTTTGTTCCCTCTAGTTTGCTTTGCTTGTTGCTTATCTTGACTAGGGTGCTTTTCACATGTTAGTGTGATTCGTGCTAAGGAACTTGGTTGCTAGTGTGCTTAGTTGGTAGGAAGAATCCTTTTTTATATGGGCAACACTAGAGATATAGGTTAAGGTTTGCTTTATCTTCTAGAAATTTGAAGAAGGCCCATATTCAACCCCCCTTCTATAGGTCATCCATCCTACACTGCCGCCGCGTGGTGCTGCGACCATGCACGCCTTGCCGAGCTCCGACTCCACCTCGCGCCGACGATGGAGGGGGAGGAGCAGGGGCGCCGACGATGGGGTACTGGGGAGGCGGAGGATTTGAGGAGGCAGGGGCGCAGTGGAGAAGAAAATGAGGAGGGGAGGAGAGAGAGAGGGGGAGGAGAGATGGATGAATAAAATAGATGGTAGTTGAGATAGAGGAAGAGATATGAAGGATGACGAGTACAGAAGAAAGTTGTGTAAATTAGAGAATTTTGATGACTAGGCAGGAATATTCTCTTTTAAAGGAGGATACGAAGGAACATAAGTGCGAATAGTCTAACTCTTAACACCATTTATCATAGGTTGTCGGTATGTGATCCGTGTAAGGTCAATCCATTAATTACTATTCATGAGACATTGCTAATTTTTCGATCGCGTGGTCATAATTAGCCACTTTCATTTACTGTTACGGGTTGACTGCATGTTTTTTTTAAGACGTGCAAAGCACGTTTTTCATTAAGAGAGGAGAAACAAAATCCGGGTTAGATTACAATAGGTACGTGGCCTAACAAAAGAAGAGAAGACGAAAACATTACACCGCCCGCACCGGGTGAACACGTAACAGCCTAGCGAGCGGGAGGAAGCCCGCACGCGCCCAAGTCCTGGCCTCCTCCAGGATCACCGGAACGAGCGCCACCGGCATGAGAGCTTCCTTGTCATGAACGCGCCGGTTCCGCTCCCTCCACAGCGACCAAGCGACCAACCAGACGAAGGAGTCGAAACCTTTCCTCCGTGCCTTAGCGACCTGTTTCCTGGCGGAGCACCACCATTCGGCGAACCTCACCGGGCGATCTGGAGCCGGGTTCTGAAGGAGAATATGTCTGAGGGCCACAAGCCAGGTCTCTCTAGAGAAGACACAGTCCACCGTCAGATGGTCCAGCATTTCAGATTCCTAGGTGCACAGCGCGCAAGTTTCCGAGTCCCTAAGCCCGTGACGGTGTAGCCGGTCCGACGTCCAACAACGGCCGTGCAAGACCAGCCAAGCAAAGAACTTGCACTTCCCCGGCATGTGAACCTTCCAGATCTGCCTTGCACCGAGGATGTCGACGCGACCAAGAAATAGGGCGGAGTAGGCCGAAGCCGAGGAGTAGACTCCGCTAGGCGACCATTTCCAGATGAACCGGTCAGGTTCGGTCGTGAGCCTGACCTCCTGCAGTAGGTCCCAGATGACAAGGTACTGCAAGACCACCTGCACAGTCCGGGTGTGGGTTACATCAGCGACCCAACGGATCCCGGCCGCCCCGGTCTGCAAGGCCTCAGCGACAGTGCGGGCCCGACGCACCCTAGGCGAGACCGCAGCCCAGAGGTTAGGTGCTAGGGATTTGATGGGGTACCCGGAGAGCCAGTTGTCTTCCCAGAAAAGCGCATGGGTACCGCCCCCCACCTCCACGGAAGTGGAGGCGTTGAAGAAAGCCTGGGTGGCCTTGTCCACGGGGAAGCGGAACGCCACCCAAGTCCTGTCCGGGTTAGTCCTCGCCAGCCACAACCAACGTAGGCGCAGTGCCAAAGACACGAAGGTTGGGTAGGCCGAGTCCACCGCAGCGATGGGGCAGGTGACATTCACCCAAGCGACCAGACAGCGACCGCCCGAGGCCACCTCTGTGCCGGACCAGAGGAAGCCACGGATGAGGGTTTCGACTGCGCGCAGTGCCCAGGGGGAGGTGGAAATCACCATCGAAGTGTGAACTAGGATGGCAGAGAGCGTGGATTTGGCAAGCACGAGGCGGCCACTGCGGCTCAACAGTCTGCCCTGCCAAGGGGGCAGGCGCCTAGCGACCTTATCGACCAATGGCTGCATCGCCGCTTTGGGTAGCCTCTTGATAGAAAGGGGTACCCCGAGGTAGGTGCAAGGGAAGTCGACGATCGTGCAGGAGAGAATGGATCGGACCAAAGATAGGTGCCCCTCAGAGCAGTTGATGGGGTAGACCTGGCTTTTGGTGTAGTTTGCCGCCAAGCCGGCCGCGCTTTCGAAAAGCGACGAGACCGCCTTGACAACCCGCAGATCAAGCTCGGCCGGAGAGAAGAAAGCGACCACATCATCAGTGTAGAGAGAGGCGCGAAAGCGGATACTCCTCCCTAGATCTAGAAGGAGGCCACGGGATTCTGCCTTGCGGAAGAGGGCATGGAAGCATTCCACAGCACAAAGAGCATGGGGGAAAGGGGATCGCCCTGACACAGGCCTCGACCGTGGCAGATCCGCTGCCCAGGGGCACCGTTAAGCAAAACCCTGGTGCTGGCGGTGGACAGAATGACTGAGATCTAGTCGGTCCATCTGCGAGGGCAGCCGACAGCCGAGAGGAGCTCAAGAAGAAAAACCCAGCCGACCGAGTCGAAGGCTTTCGCTAGATCAATTTTGAACATGGTCCTAGGAAGCTTTCGACTAGAAAGCGCTCTCGTCATGCCAAGGACGTAGCGGAAGTTGTCATGGATGAGGCGACCTTTGATGAAGGCACTTTGGTTGGGCGAGATTAGAGAAGAGAGGTGCGGGGCGAAATGATTGGCGGTCGCTTTGGAGAAAAGTTTCCCAAAGCTATGGATTAGACTGATGGGCCGGTAATCCGAGAGAGCGACCGGGTCTGGTTTTTTAGGCAAGAGGGTGAGGAGGGCACCGTTCAGGTGGTGGAAGCTGCGGAAGTCCATGTTAGAGAGGGCGTTGAACGCCCGCAACACATCGCCCCTGATGATCGACCAGCAAGATCGGTAGAAGCGACCCATGAAACCATCCGGGCCGAGGGCCTTGTCCAGTGGGAGGTCCTTGATCACCTCCCAGACCTCGGCCTCCAAAAAGGGAAGAGCGAGGTCCTCTACGTCCATCCGCGGGAGTCCCAACTCCTCAAAATCGAGGGCGCAGGAACGCTCATGATGGGCACCCAGAATTCGGTCGAAGTAGTCAAAGGCTGCCGAAGCCTTGTCCTCTTCCCGAAAAACTGGACGACCACCGACCAGAAGTGAGGGGATCAAATTTTTCCTACTACGGTGATTGGCATGTAGGTGGAAAAGTTTAGAGTTGGCGTCCCCCTCACGCAGCCACCTGAGGCTGGACTGTTGCCGAGCGATCGTTCGCTGCAGCGAGGTCAGGCCTAGGTAGCATAGTTTGAGGAACCACCGCAAAGAGATCTCCTCGGGAGAGAGCGACCGTGGGTCCAGTGTGACCTCAAGGCGGAAGATGACCTCCTTGGCAATCTGGATCTGCAGGAGAATGCTGCCGACCGCCTTGGAACTCCACTTTACCAAGGCCTTCGTTGTCTCATGAAGGAGGTGGTCGATCATACGGAGCGGGTCAGCATCAGGGCGCGGCCCCGACCAGACCGCCTTGACTGTGTCCAAGAAGCCTTCGACCTTAGATCAAAAGGCATGAAAGATGAAGCGTTTCTTAGAGTGCACCCCACAGTCAAGAAGGAGGAGGAGGGGAGCATGATCGGAACACCTAGATGAGACAACATGTAGAGCGGAAGAGGGGAAAAGAAACTCCCAGTCTTGGGAAACAAAAACTCTGTCGATACGCTCCAAGGTGGGATGCGACCTCTCGTTGCTCCAAGTGAAGAGACGGCCCTGGAGATGTAGCTCGAGAAGCTCAAGGTCGTTAAGTAAATGACGGAAGCGACCCATCATTCTGCGCGAGAGGCGGCCATTATTCTTGTCAGCCGCCTGGTAGATGAGGTTGAAGTCCCCGTAAAGAACCCAAGGTCCAGAGAGCATCGGACGGAGGGTACGGATCTCAGCGAGAAAGGATACTTTATCCGCCTCGGACTGCGGACTGTAAACAAAGGAGAGCCACCAGGACTCAGAGGGTGTGGAGAGCAGCGCGACCTTCACCGTAACATGGTGAGCGCCAAAGGAGGGGGAGGAGACGAGCTAGGTGTCTTTGCGCCAAGCGACCAGAATACCACGGCGGGAGCCCGCAGCCGGCAACGCAACATAATCAAAGTCGAGCCCTAACATATCAAGCATGAAGGATGGGGGTACAACCGCGAGCTTAGTCTCTTGCAGACAAAGAAGAGAGACACGCTCGAAAGCAAGCAACTCACGGACCGCCGAGCGTCTAGCACACTAGTTAAGTCCGCGGACATTCCAAACAGCTATGTTTACATCCATTTAAACACCAAAAAAGACGACCTCTCGACTAGCACAGGCTCTAGCCTGCGCGTCGACGACCAGCTGCTCCTCGGGGAAGAGCTCACGAACCACCGCCTGGAACTCGTCATCCTCCAGCACGGAGCACTGGAAGGACCCCTCGACCTGGTCACCGAAGAGCTCACAGATAGCTCTGCAGTGCTCCTCCGACAGGCCAACAGCGAAGAGCCTCGTGTAGCGCTGGAACGCGGCGGCGGCGGGTGCCTCGCGCGGCGCCACGACTCCCAGCTTCCGCATCAGCAGGTTCTGGCCCGCGGTGACCGGGTTCGGACCTCGGGCCCTGGAAACCGCGGCGAGACGGCTGCTGCGGCGAAGCGTGGAGAGTGGCGGGCAAACCTTCGCCCGGCGACGGCACGGCGCCTCTAGAACCGGGGAAGGGGGTGGCCGCTGCAGAGAGGCGCAGAAGTCCGCCACCAAAGACTCGAGGTCGCCCTGAGAAGGCCCCTCAGTCGCAGCAGAAGGTGGGGAGTGCGACCTGAGAGCCTGGGAGGGGGTAGACAGCTCCGCGGCCACCGGAGGGACGTCCGGCGAGTGCCGAGGGGTAGAGGGACACGACTCGGCGGGGGCCAGAGAGGTAGAAGGCGACCGGAACGGAGGCGGGGCGACCACGAGGGAAGAGCCGGGCGAGGGGGCCGCGGGCAACGCCAGCTGGCGGGCCGCTAGGGGGGAGCAGCCTGCAGAAGACGTCCGCCACCGGCACGACACGACGGGGGGCAAATCTCTCCCCCCCACGCGCGGAGGCAGCGTCAGGCACGGACGAAATGAGAGCAGCTGTCGTCGTGCGGAGCCCAGAGGCTGGCGGGCCACCAAGGCCAACCGCGGCCAGACCGGAGGCGGTGGCTGGGCCGCAGCCGGCAGAGGCCAAGCTGCCCCGAGCAGCGGCGAGGCAAAGGGTGGCGGTGGCCAGGCTGCGGCCAGCCGCAGCCAGCCAATGGCCAGTAGCGGCCGAGCGACATCCCGTGGCGACCGGGCGGCAGCCAGCCACAACCAGGCTGCGGCGTGCCGCGGCCAGGCTGAGGCTGGCAGCGGTCAGGCTGCTGCCGGCCGCGAGCAGGCGGTGGCCGGCAGCGGCCGGGCAGCGGCCAGCCGGGGCCGGGTCCAGGCTGGCTGGCCCGAGGCTGGCAGTAGGCGGAGCCCGGCTGGCGACGGCCAGGTCGGCGCGAACAGGCGAGGCAGAAGAGGCGACCAGAAGCTCCGCCTCAAGAAGCATCGGGTCGTCGGCAAGGCTCCTGGGCGGCGTCGACGCACGAAGAGGAGGGAGGTGCTCTGACGGCGTGTACTCGTCACAGCTGAAGTGCCGCACGACCGGAGGCGAAGAGGAAGCAGAGGAAGCCCGGGCGAGTGGGGCCGCCACCGGCAACGCACGTACCTCGGCTGGCCGCGTAGAGAAGGGGGCAGCCGGGGCGCGAAACGGTGTAGCAGCGGCGGAGAGACGAGACGACCGAGGCGGGGCGGCAAGTGGGCGGTTGATGCCCTGCAGCGCCCAGTAGGGGTAGGAGGGAGCCGGAAGGACCGACGGAGGTGCAGAAGTGGGGGCACCCCAGCAGGCGGCTCCCTACCCACCCCCTGCGGCACAATCAGACCGCCCGCCAGAAGCGGGTGGAGGCCCTCCCCTCGGGGCCCGCGACGGCGCGGCAGCAGCATCCCCGGTGGCTGAGGGCCCCGGCAGCGGAGGGGTGGAAGAGCGACCCGAAGAGCCAGAAGGGCCACCCTCCGACCCCCCCGACTGGGAAGCAGCCGGGGGAGCCAGAGTGTCGATGATTTGGGCGATGTCGACCGTCGCCCGGTAGCATAGGCAGGGCTGGCCGGCGCCCAGCCCGGGGAACTCGATCGGTGCCAGCATGTCCATCTGCACCGGGATCAAGTCCGGGTCGACGCAGCCGGCCTGGACGACGAGCTCCTTGAGGTTGGCCTTCGACTCTGACTCAGGAGCCAGGTTGATGACCGCGCAGGAGGAGCCGAGGACGTCGTGCGCCGTGGAACGCAGCCACAGGTGCGGAGGCACGCCCTTGATGCCCACCCGCACCTGGTAGCGCAGCGCCGCGTCGACCGCCCAGTTCTCCCGCCGCCACCGGCAGAAGGTGAGGCGAAAGGGGCCGTCCGGGGTGGGTGCCTGGAGAACCCGCAGCATCTCAGGGCCGTCCTGGAAGACGATGAGGAAATCCTCTGGGTGGAAAGGGTAGGCCATGAACGTCCCCGGCTGTACGCCCAAGCGACCGGTGAGGTAGGCAACCACATCCGCCGTAGTGGCAGACGGACGGGTGCCCGCGACCATGGCGACCAGAGCGCGCTCCAGAGCGACCTCATTGGCCTCGACCTCAGGAGTGCGTGCGACAATGCATGTCTCCAGCTGCGGGCGGGGCGAGGGGTGCCCCAGGGGCGCCGGGGGGAGGGGGCGGAGGCGGAGGGGCCACGGCTCGTTTATATCGATGTAGATATACATGTAGAAATTTTATTTTATGTTTAAGATATAGAAATTTATTTATAGAATGGTCAAAATCTTGAGAAAATAAAGAAAACAAGAATTTTTTTACTCTCTTATTACATTGTTCTCTTTCTTTCTTTTTGCCTTCTGTAGAACATACTGCAGAGACTAGCTCGGCGCTAAATGGACATTTTCTGCTAGAATGAAGGACCCTGCTAGCTCAGTTTGCAATCCAACCATTTTTCTTTCATTTACTACATTACATTTAAAATAACAAAGATATATGCAATTCTTAGTCCTTATCCAAGGTTATTTCTTTGTTAATACATAAGAAGGCAAGGCACTGAAAAGTGGACCTTGCGAGGCACTGAAAAGTGGACTTTGTTATTTCCATGTTATATGTATAAGTGCATGTTTTATGTTTAGGATTCAAGATGCAAGACTAGTAGTGATAGCAAAAGACTTTTCAGGCAAGGCTCGGTGCTTCAGTTTCTTTTTTGAACAAATATTTGTGCCTTTATTTTGGGACATGGCTGCTCCGCTGCTGGCTTACTGGAACACATACTCGTACTTGTATTTGTGCGTTTATTTTACTAGTAAGTTGCACGTGCGACACGCACATGTTTACAAAGTAACTTATTGAAATGTGGTGGAATGCAAAAAGAATAAACAACGTAATGAATTTGCAAGCAACACTTAGAGGATGGTCTGGAATTTCTCAAAATTTCATTTATATCTAACAAATTGTAACTTTAATTTGAGGAGACAAAAAAATACAACAAATTTTCTAGTTGTCAGTTGCAGTGTGGCAGAGGAGGACAATGACGATGGTAATTTCTTAAAACCAAAGTCTTCCTGCAAATCTAGATGGTCTGTAGTTTAGTATGCACTAATATCTACATGTTTCACATTTTTAAATATATTTGACACAAGAATTATATCACAGTTTATTATGAAGATAGCAATATCAGAACTCATTATGTAATTATCAATTGCTTTGTTGTAAAATGATAGGTCTTACAGGATATTGTAGAAAATACACATTGGAAATAAGAAAGAAAAGTCCTGAGATCCTCCCTGCAAGCATAAAAAATATATATGTAGCAATGCATTGTTCTAGCCATAATTCCAAAACTAAATTGAAAAAAACAGAGATTGTGAATAGCTCCAAAAGAATTTGTTTAGCTACAGTTTAAGAGCTAGGTTGTTCTTGTAACATTATGGCACCAATATGGCAAACGTGTGAATAACATCTTATTCTTTTGTCATTAGCACCAATATGGCATCATGCCATGATCACTCAGCTCTCCTCCCAACACGGATTTTCGCATATTAACATGCAGACATACTCAAGACTTACATAATCAATGTGGACGCCAAGATGAGCAAAAATTGCTTTTAAGTGCTAATCTTGTTTCTCAATTTTTATTTATAAGTTTTGGACAAGCAAGATGATATATATTATTTATAAACTGGGGATACATTCCTCCGGTGTAGGGATGGCAATGGGGCCCCGATCCCCGATCCCCGACGGGGAATTCCTCCATTAGGGGATGTAACTGGGAGATTTTTAATCCCCGCGGGGATCTTAGCAGACAAAATGTGATCCCCGTCGGGTGAAGCGGGGCTCTTAACGTTCTGCTCGTCCCCGTTCCCCGACGGGGACCCCGTGTAGGCATGTTTATGCATACAGGCTGAAAGAAGCCCATCTAAACATTGAAGCCCAAGCCCATAAAGAGAGTATAAATACAGCTGGGAAACCCTAACAACACTCATCTTCTCCTCGTCTCCAGCCGCCTCTTTCTTTTCCCGCAGCTCGCAGGCCAGGGGGCACGGCGGCGGCACGAGCAAGCTAGGGGGCACCGCGTCGGCGCACGGGGCCAGGTGCCGGCGGCGACGCGCGCAAGCCAAGGGGCACCGCATCGGCACGCGGGCCAGGGGCCGGCGGTGGCACGCGGTCCTAAGGCCGTCAGCACTCAGCAGCGCGCGGAGGCCCCTTCGGCCGTCGGCAGGCGAGCAAGGCCTCAGCCCTCATGGCAGCCGGGGGACCGCAACCAGCAGGAAGAGCTCCTCTCCCGACGGAGGTGGCTCTGCTCTGCTCTCGCAACTAGCCGGGCACTCAATCTTTCTTTCTTCTATGCTCTGCTAAGGTCGTCTGCAGGCAAGTCAACATCAAGGTGGCTGTGGCTCTGGGCCTCTGGCATTTGTTCGATTCAGAGATTTGCAGTGTGGCACCAGTGGTGTTGGTTCAATTATTGCTGGATTAGTTGCAATATTTTTCTAGATCTTGCTCTGACATGTAATCTATTTAGCCGATGTTGCAAGATTCTTTTTTTTTTATCATTTTTCCGCTTCTGAAATTCTTGAGTATATATTTTTGCGGGCTGGGATCCCTGGAAGTAATCAGCTATTATCGAATTTTTTCTCCTTCCGCGGTCTGCGCTTGAGTTCTTCGATATTTGTCGGGGTCGGGTCCCCGTCGGGTACGTGATCCCCGCTCGGGGACGGGGACGGGGGAAAATCATCCCCCGCGAGCGGGGACGGGGATGAGAACGGGGAGCTTTTGCGTTCTCGGGGGGCAAAACGTTCTGCAGATCCCCGGCGGGGATGTCCCCGTTGCCATCCCTACTCTGGTGGCACCTGCCCCGAGGACGCCGCCCGTTCTCTCCTCCCCTCCCGACGCCGACGGCCGCGGAGCTCCCTCGCAGGGGTCAACTGAGGCGCGACGGCGACGTACAGCTCCCAGGTGCGGATCTGCCAAGCTTCGGGGTGGTGCGTACGCCGCTGGACCATTGCAATGGTGGGCCTTGAGGCGACAGGGAGGAACTAGAGCCGAAGCAAGGGCGTCCTCGCACTCGCTGGCCCGCACATCCTCCTTCCCCACTCCGACGGCCTCCTCGGGGCAGAGGAGCAGGGGTACGGCTAGACTGGCGCCGTCGCAGGGCCCCTGCCCTCTCTCCATCTGCTTATGTTCCTGAAACCAATGTAGGCTAAGTGATTTAACTAATCCCATTTCAAATTCCATTATGCATTTGCTCTTATCTTGAAACCACATAAATGCATGTCCTCAATGAATATTGCCAAGCCTGGAGCTATACTTGACCTGCCACAGAAAGTAAAAATATCCAACCATGTTTGTGTTGTTCGAATATTTTCGCTCTAACAAAACTTCCTAGATAGTCTGCATTCTTGCAGATGGCCATATATCTGCGTAGTTTGCATGATGCTGATATGCTTGAATCCAAGGAACTGTTGAACCACTCAAGAGCCAGTTCAACTCCTCTCTCCAAAGACAATTGCTGCAAGAGTCTCCAAAATCCAAGCATAAAAATAGAGCTGTTTTGTTGTACTTCAGTGAAACACCAAACCTGATGCAAACTGGTTTCACTTGCAACCACCACATGACCAACAGATATCACCAAATAATAGTATGTATCAAATGTTACATTTTCTTCCCAATATAGCCGGCCAAATCTCCATACCCATTGACTGACCCATAGGTGTATCATCAAGTAGAAGACACTACATGGAGCAGGTGATAGCCATTGTTGTGGCAGTGACTGCCCACCATATAATTGATATTGCTTCAATTTGTTCTGAGTGACACTTGATGCGGTAACTGACAGACATGATGTATTGCTCAATATCTTAAGCTAAGAGAGTAAGAGGAATTAGGAATATGAATTACACTTCCATAAAGCAACAGATGGAAGCCTAGACGGCCAACTGCCAAAACTGAACTCTTGAGCACGATTTGTTGAAGCACATACTGAAGATAGTAAACCCATGTCATCTTTTCCTCATTGGAGTCCAGCCCAACCACAAAAGAAAGATAGTCAACCAATGAATGTATACAAATGATGCCAACCATTGTTGTTGTGGTCGCCTTCCAACTTGATAGCAGCTAAAATTGAAAGATGGCCAAGACATAGGACGTTGCATCAGACTGTTATCATGAAAATGTGCTAGTGCTGGTGGTGGGCCATCATTGATACAACTCCAAGTACTCACTCAGATGAACATGTTCTGTATTAGGAACATGACAGCAGATGAAATTCACCTGGATTCGCGAGAGGGTCGACTGAGATCGACAGATGGGACTCCGGGTACAGAAACAATGTGGCGCCGCCTCACTCTTCTTCGTGGCAGCCAGCCACCATCTTCCTTGCGAAGCCGCCGCCGCCGCTGCTGCTTTGGCGGTCCCGTGAGCCGGCCGCTCGATGCCTAGTGGTGCCGGCTGATGGGCGCGACAGGGTGACGGCCAAGGCTTCCCTCCCTTGAGCTGGCGAGGCACGCGGAGGCAGGGGCGGTCGGCGTGCCCAGAAGGCAGGGACGGCCAAACCGGCAGCTCCTGCATCCTCTCCGCTCGGTCCTTCCTTCTCCCCGCTGGCGGAGGTCCCCGGCACCGTCCGCCACTCGCCCTTCCCTCTCTCAACCTCCGATTCTCCTGGATCTCGCGGCAGCGACGGAGGACGAGTGGCCCAGCGACACCTCCCTTGAGCTGGCAACGCGCGCGGAGGCAGGGGCGGCCGGCGCGCCCAGACGAGGCAGAGACAGCCAAACCGGCAGCTCCTGCGCCCTCTCCGCTCGGTCCTTCCCTCTCCCCGCCGGCGGAGGTCCCCGGCACCGGTCGCCACTCACCCCTCCATCTCCCAAACTCCGATTTTCCTGGATCTCGCGGCAGCGGCGGAGGACGGTTGGCCCGGCGACAGTGTGGGGTCCGAGGCGGAGGCCGAATCCATGGCGGTGCTGACCTCCTCTCCTTCCAAGCCTCCTCGCATCGGTCTTCGTCTCCTTGTGATGGCCATCCTCCCCGGCGGCACGAGGTGGCGACAAACTCACGCGAGCGGAGGCCCACATGACAGCGGGAGGGTGACGGCGGAAAGCATAACGCGGTACAGTGGCGGGTACACCGTACACGCGAGTTGGGTGGGTGGGCCCGGCGGGTATAGGTGGGCGGGTACACACGCGGTGGGTGAAAAAAATATTACGTTTTTGGCAGAAACGCTCTCCAAATTGCGATTTTTTGGTCTTCCATAGTCCTTCCACACTATCCACTTCCAAAAACATATGACGGGTGGGTCCGGTGTGAGGGGTACGATGGATCCGATTTGGGTGAGAATTGTTTTAAATTGTTTTCGCTCCTTATAGTATAGATGATGATTTTGAATTTGATAGGTGCACTTAAAATGGGACGGATGTAGAGTAAGAAAGCAAGGCACTGAAAAGTCCTTGTCAAATTCAGTGCTAACTGGGGCCCTCTGCCTTATGCATGGTCGGCACACATCAGTACAAACTCGTGCTTTCGTGTAGATATATTTGCAAAGTTTCGGCATCACAAAACCAGCGTGAGATGCAATGAACAAACGATAAATAAATGGCACATGCTTGGTCCTAATGGCATCAACATTGGGAGACAGCAGACATGACAAAGCTGTATCTTGTACTGACGCTTACACAATTGATCAAGGTTGTCGGTCGATCAGAGAGATCCATGTAGGGTCAGCTGATTGCTATCACCCCTTGATTATTCAGCTTGAAAAGTGGAAAAGAGGCGACTTGAACACATCCCTTGAAGCACCATGTTTCGCCTATGAAAAATAATTTCCTTGCAGAGATCACTGAAGATGAGCTTCAGCTTCACTGAAAACATGGACTGACAAGAACATTACAAAGTATAAAATGACATCCAAGTAATATTACTAGATCGAATTGAATAGCCACACAAACCAAACATAAACTATCTTCCTACTAGTACTATCTGCACTACTATATGCTATGTTTTGATTTGGTGAGTGCAGAAGAAAGCATGTCTCTCAAGATACGAGGTGGCGAGGCAACAAAATGTTATTTTCGAGCGAGTTCTTGCACTGAAAATGTGTGTCCCTGACTTCATTGCTAAGAAGCATATCAGGCTTTCTTTATGTATGTTGCAGCACACTTTTGTAGGGAAAAGTGTGTATGAAGCCAATTGTGGGCAGCCAGATGTTTGGATTTTTTTTTCTTTTGGTAGATTAGTTACCATCGCCTTTGTCAATGAAAATCATTGGCAGCTTTTGTTTCAACTTTGTGCTGTTTTGCAATTTTATCATTTAGATAATAGCAACACACTTTGAAAAAAGCAGTATGAGTTATGGACTCAAAGGAAGTTGACATGTTTCCTCAGGAAAATATTGACTCTAAGAATTGTAGCGAACATGACCTCATATGCCATTTGTTCAAGTTTAATTTTGGTGATTAATGACAATATAATCAATGGGACTAACCATATTATTGAGCATGTCTTTGTAGACATTTCTAGGTCCCATGGATGCAAAAATACCACATGCCAAAACCGTGAAGAAGAAAAAGAAGAAATGAGCACCGTCGGATGAACCGACGGTACAAAGGAAGAGGTGTCGGTGCAAGCGTCGGTGTATTTGATACACTGCGTGGAGACTCAAGTAAACAGGCACCGTCGGATGAACCGATGGTTCACATTCTAGATGCGCCGGATGAATTGCCAGAGGAGAAGCAGTGAAGACGAAAGCGTCGGATGAACCGACGGTCCATTGGAGGGCACCGTCGGTCTATCCGGTGGTTCAATAGCACAAGACAGAGAGGCACTGGCGCAACGGCTAGTAGCACCAGATGAAACGGTGATCAAAGCAGCGGTTTAACCGGTGGTGTGCGAAAACCTAATAGAGACGCCCGGAGAAGATTTCCTTCAGCACCGGATGAACTAACGCACCGTCGGATGGAGCGTCGAATAAATTTCGTCAGCAGAACTGCAACGACTAAGTGACGTGGATGGGGCACCGGATGAACTGATGGCCCTGAAATACTAGCATCGGTTCATCCGACGCTATACTTTTCAGTGGCCGTTAGCCAACGGCTCTTTGGACGCCTTGGGCTATTTATACCTCTTTCACTCGACCATTTGGAGTTGCTGGAGTGTGTGGAAGTGCAGAGGAGTTCAAGACTCATAGAAGATCATATCCAAGCCATCCAAGTGCTAAATTGCTCATCCATAGACTTGCAAATGCTTTGTGTGTGTGTTTAGTGCTAGGTTTAACTTAGGGCTGAGTGAGTGCAAGGTGTGCCTACCTTGTGAGTTGATTCTCGACTGGATCAAGTTGTACGAGGTGCGCCGGAAGCCTTGGAGCCTAGGTGGCTCTCCAGCAAATGTCTTCGACCCTCCGGCTTGGTGTGGAGCGGCGAGGACACTTTGTGCGGGGGACGTGGAGACCCCCTTCCCTTGGTGGAGAAGCTCCTTAGTGGAGGCGGCATCAAGGTGACCAAGGGAGCTTGGCGAGTGCCTTCGTGGCGAGCCTTTGTGGCAAGTCAAGTGGTGCTCTTGAGAAAGACTTGGTGACCGGGAAGCAATACTCTTGTGTAGAGTGCTTCAACAACATGGACTAGGGGTGGCTTACTGCCTACCGATACCACGGGATAAATCCCGTGTCAAGAGTTTGCTTCCTCTCATCCCCTTTATGTTTCCGCATTACTTTCTTGCAATCCTTGCTTGCCTTTACCTTCCTAGAGTAGTATCATGTTAGGATTGACTATAGGTTGCAAAATTTGTTTTAGGATGGGAGTTTCACATTAGAACAACCTTAGTTGCACATCTAGATAGTATGTTCTAGTTTATGTTCCATGCAAAGTAGTGAAAACCATATGTTAAGTTTTTAAGTTGTCTAATTCACCCTCTCCCCCGTTTAGGCTACGAGCATCCGAATCCTTACAAGAATAAGAATGTTGTTGAATTACATAACGTCATTATTCAGATAAACAGAATCATTACATATTCAAAGCATGGCCTAGCCCTTTTTGCAATGAAAATAAATTGAGTCCTTTATGCACAGTCTGTGCAATCCGTACTAAAGTACCGAGACTAAACTGACTGTTCAAACACTAAAATCCGTACTAATCATGCTAGGACCGAATCCTTAATCAACCAAATGCATGACATATGTCCAAGCAGTATGGTGTCATCTGCAGTATATATCTGCAATTAATGGTGCAGTTTGAAGACTTGAGCCATCTGAAGAGTCAGAGAGTAGATAAAAATGCAGAAACTTGTAGAACGTAAAGACACTGAACACTGGCCTAGGCTAACTCACCTGCCCCTTGTCAAACTCATCAATACATTGGGTCCTTCCACCCTAATAAGGTCTGGCATATCAGAAGTTCAGAACACACTCATGCTGATGTCATGCAGTGATGCAGATGAATCTGCACATTCAAATGGTCCTTCAGAGTCTTGTTGATCATGTCTGCCTGTTATTGTGCAGTGTGAATTTTGGCGTCAAGTAGCATAAAAATGGGGATTCTCCACCTTCAGCTGCATATTCAATTTGACATCAAAGCTGGATGGTATCATGTGCAGTTTATATCTCTCCAACTATATAGGATGCATATTTGATATTCGGGGAATGACACCTGTGAAAGGAAATAAAGGTCACGTACAGATTCTGGAAGAGATACACATTAAGCCACAAGACTGTAAAAATGTGGCAGTTTGTATATTTTTCTGTAAAAGTAGCTATGCATGGACATGATTCTCAATATTTGACCGACGACGAGGACCAATCATAATCAAATTCGTCCAACTCCAAGCGTTATATACTCCAATGCCTTGATTTCATTATTGCAGAGTAATGGCCTTTGCAGGCAACAAGATACTGACACCATGCCCTCGACACCATTGCGGCTAGGATGCATCGCTTGCATGCCCGGCCTCTTTATTATTTTTTCGGCACAATTTCCAGAGATGGTAAAATGTGGATGAAGCAAAGTGTGGGTAGGTAGATGCTGTTGCGAAATTGTTGATAATTTGTTTCCGTTGACTAATCATCACCAAGACTCTTTTTCTATAAACATTAAACAACCATGTAGATACATTTTTACAAAAGTAAAGGTACTCTTTCTGAAGTAGTATGGTGAGTATGAACTAAAAGATGTGCTCCTTTTTTTATCATTGACTCTAAGAATGTGGTCAATTTCCCTTTCTTTAGACAAACTAAGTGGAGTATTATGTATTCAGGGAATATTATGTGGCTTTGTTTAGCCCTTTTTGCAAAGGTAGTTCTTTGTGTATTGTGGAAACTACATAAGAGTGTGAGAGAGAAAAAGAGAGAGAAGGAAAACTGCAATATGCTCCCTCTATTCCTAAAAACCTGACGTTTAGGACAGCGACATAGTCTCCAAAACACAACTTTGACCTCTTGTTATTATAAAAATATTTGAAGCATCTTCCCACTCAAATTCTTCTGAATTTGTATGTGGGCCGGATTCGAGGTCCGGCAAGGTGGATTCGAGGCCCGGCAAGAATCTCCAGCAAGAAATTAGGGTTCACGATTGGGGATTCACACGAATATTCCATCTACTAAGGGAGATTCGCAAGAATATCCCATCTACTGAGGGAGATCACCAGTTGTATGCCGGCCTAGCAAAGGTGCCGGGCACGCCGGCACGGGGTAGTGAGGCGTGGTGGCGGTGGTGCGGTAGACGGGTGTTGGAGGAGGATGGTTGGACGGTGCTGGACAGTGGTGGAACTCGGGGTGGTCTGCGGGGGTCATGACCACCCCCAACAAATGATTTTTTTTAAGAGATTACTCATTTTAATCAACACTTTGTCAGCCCATGCATGATTAATTAGCAAGCCTCTGCCTCCATGTTCCTCCTTCAACTTAAAGCAACAACCAAGTTTATTTTCCTAATCTATATCTCCTAGGTATATCAGATTCAATTTCTTGTCTCATACTAAAAGAGAGATATTGCAAATTAGGTCACAACAAATTCAATTATTCATGATTAATACGGTGAACTGTGCGGTGAAATTAAATGAACAAGGTATATTGACCACCTTTGCAAACTTTTTGCTTTTGTGTACATATTGCTGTTGCAAAATTAATTACTATAAGTATAGCATGGCTACTAAATGCTTGAGTGGACAATGAAAAATTAGAGTAAATTACAAAATTTTTGAATCTTCAAATGTTTGTATGGCCTCCTCTATTTTTTCTCTCCAGTTCCGCCACTGGTGCTGGAGTGCTGGGGCGAGGGATGATATCAGCGACGGTGGAGGTGGGAGGTGATGGCGGGAGGGGTAGCCCGGTAGGAAGGCTGGCCGGTGCAGCGCTCTGGTTAGATCCTAGTTTGCCAGTGACAGAAGGGTGGAGGCACATGGGGCGGCACGCAGTTGGCAAAATAAGCGCTGCAAAGAGAGCAGCTGGTGGAGCTGGAGATAGAGGAAGCATTGGATGGAGATATGATGGTTCAAAATTCAAGTAAGAGTAACCTTTATCTAACCTGGGCGACCGATATACAGTTATACACTTCATAATAATATGTTTTGCCGCCTCTTCAAGTGACTTGATTTTGCGATTGCAGAATAACTGAATAAGCCATGCCCGCGAATGGGCTTGTAGTCCAATGGTAGGATGGTCCAGTGGGACGCTACCCACCAGGGTTCAAATCCTGGTGCTCGCACCTTTTCTTGAATTTATTCCGGGATTTTCCGGCGTTATGCATTAAGTGGTAAGCGACGTTCCCGTCGACGACAAGGCGCCAGTGGTGACTTCGGGAATCTCCAGATCTGCCGGTGCTCAGTCCTTCGGAGGTGCTCATAGGGGTAGGGTTTGCGTACGTGTGTTCATAGGGGTGAGTGTGTGTGCGTGTTGTGAGTGTCTGTGTTGTACTGTGTAATCTCAAAAAAAGAATAAGCCATGCCATCTCACGTCTCATTTTTTAAAAGAACGTGCATAGCATGTATTTCATTAAGCAGAAGAGAGTTGGAGTTTACAAACGGTACAACATAAAACCAAAGCCGTTCAGTGGCCAAACAATAACACCACGCATGCGACATCAAAGCCTAGGGGCTAACAGAAATGAAATTCCGCTGAAACCGGCAGATACCCAGAGCCTCGCCTCGTCGAGGACGGAAGGAGCCAAAATGACCGGCATCAGAGCGCAATGATCATGGACCCGATGATTGCGCTCGCGCCAAAGCGACCAAACAACGAGCCAAGCCAGGGACTCAAAGCCTACCCTCCTAGCCCTGGGAACCCTCTTCCTGGCGTGTAACCACCATGCCGCGAACGGCTCAAGCGCCTGCGGCACAAGCGGATGGAGCCCTACCTCACCCAGGACCCGGAACCAGACCTCCCGACTAAAGGAGAAGTCAGTCAACAGGTGGTCAATCGTTTCTACCTCATGAGCATAGAGAGCGCACCCATCCGAATCCTGCAACCCGTGCCGCCGCAGACGGTTGGAAGTCCAACAGCGACCATGGAGGACGAGCCAACCAAAAAACTTACACCTCACAGGGCCTGCACCTTCTGAAGCTATCGGGCACCCAGAAGCTCAGTTTTACCCTGGAAGAGGGCCTGATAAGCTGATGCGACCATGAACTGACCGTTTGGCGACCACTTCCATACAAACCTGTCCGGAGAAGAGGAGAGGGTCTAGCCATGGACCAAATCCCAGATCCGGAGGTACTGGACGAGCACCTGTACCGTGAGTGCGAGCTTGATATCTTGTATCCAGCGATCCTGAGCAAGCCCCTGAGCGATCGTACGCTTGTTCCTAGTCCTGATGGGCATCGCTGCCCAAAGGTTAGGGGCAAGCGTCTGGATCGAAGCGCCGTTAATCCAATTGTCCGACCAGAAGAGGGTGTTGGAGCCGTCACCGACCACGACCGTCATAGAGGTAGCAAAGAACTCCTTTGCCAGCTCATCAGAAGGCAGACACAGACCCGTCCACGTGCTTGTGGCATCAATTCGAGCCAACCTGAGCCACTGTAAACTAAGGGCGAAACCCATGAGCCTAAGGTTAGGGATGCCCATGCCCCCATAAATGGTCGGACAGGCCACTCTAACCCAGGCCACGACAAACTTTCCACAAGAAGCGACCTCTATGCCACACCAGAGGAAACTCCTGATGATGGTTTCAATAGCATGAATCACCTAAGGAGAGATGTCAATGGCCGTCGAAATATGTACTGGAATAGCCGAGAGGGTGGACTTGACCAGGATGAGCCTCCCACTCCTATTTAGAAGCCGACCTTTCCAAGCGGGAATGTGCTTGGCGACCTTATCAACCAATAGTTGTAGAGCCGCCTTGGGCAGCCTATGGATGTAGAGGGGAACTCCAAGGTAGGTGCAAGGAAAATCCGTGGCTACGCACTGAAGAATGGAGGTAGCAAGGTTAACCTCCGTGTCAGTGCAACGAATCATGAAGATCTGGCTTTTAGAGAAGTTAGTGGATAGCCCCGTGGCCTTCTGAAAGAGCACCAAGATCTCTTGTACGACCCTGAGCTTCTTAACGACCGGTGCTAGGAAAAGCACCACATCATCGGCATAGAGGGACGTTCTATGCAAGATACGACAACCCAGAGGCTCGAAGAAGTCCATCTCCACCGCTCGCCTAATCAAAGCGTTAAGGCATTCCATGACTAGGACAAAAAGAAGCAGGGAGAGGGGTCCCCTTGTCTCAAACCGCGACCATGGAAGATCCTGCGACCTGGGACCCCATTCATGAGCACCTTCGTGCTCACCGTAGAGAGAATGGTGGAAACCCAATCTGTCCACCTGGTGGGACAGCCAACCGTTCAGAGTAGCTCGAGCAGAAAACCCCACGAGACCGAGTCAAAAGATCTCCTGAGGTCAAGCTTCAACATAAGTCTGGGTAACTTGGTGGCACTCAGAGCCCTTACCGTCCCCTGAACAAACCGAAAGTTATCCTGAATACTACGACCTTTGATGAATGTGTAAGGAAATCGGATGCTTGTAGCCTAAGAGGGGGAGAGGGTGAATTAGGCAACTTAAAACCTTAAGCCTAGGGTTATCACTATTTGCTCAAAACATAAACTAGAACATACTACCTAGATGTGCAACTACGGTTGTTCTAGTGTGAAACTCCCATCCCAAAACAAGTTTTGCAACCTATAGCCAATCCTAGCAAGATACTACTCTAGGAAAGTAAAGGCAAGCAAGGATTGCAAGAATGTAATGCGGAAACGTGAAGGGGGATGAGAGGAAGCAAACTCTTGACACGCGATTTATCCCGTGGTATCGGTAGGCACTAAGCCACCCCTAGTCCACGTTGTTGAAGCACTCCACACAAGAGTATTGTTTCTCGGTCACCAAGTCTCTCCCAAGAGCACCACTTGACTTGCCACATGGGCTCGGCCACAAAGGCACTCGCCAAGCTCTCTTGGTCACCTTGATGCCGTCTCCACTAAGGAGCTTCTCGACCAATAAAGGGGGTCTCCACGTCACCCGCACAAAGTGTCCTCGCCGCTCCACACCAAGACGGAAGGTCGAAGACGTTTACCGGAGAGCCACTTAGGCTCCAAGGCTTCTGGCGCATCTTGTACAACTTGATCCACTCAAGAATCGCCTCACAAGGTAGGCACAACTTGCACTCACTCAGCTCTAAGCTAACTTAGCACTAAGCACACATAACAAGCATGTGCAAAGCCTTTGGATGTTCACTTAAGCACTAGCATGGCATGGATATGATCTCCAATGTGTCTTGGACTCCTCTGCACTTCCACATACTCCAGTAAACTCAAATGACGAGGTGGAAGGGGTATAAATATCCTAAGCTAACAAACTAGCTGTTGGCCAAAAGCTGCTGAGAAATGTACCATCGGATGATCCGACACTATGCTTTTCCTAGGCGTCGGTTCATCCGGTGCTACTAGCCGTTGGCCTTCAACCTCACTTGACCGTTGACACAAATCATCTTGTGCATTGACCGATGCACCGTCAGTTCATCCGGTGCTGAAGACTCCACGGCCAAAACCTCTCTGTTAGCTTCTTTAGTGTCATCGGATGAACCGCTGCTCAAACCCTTGTAACCATCGGTTCATCCGGTGCTGAAGAGCTCTAACTTCAGCCGTCTCTGTTTTAAACAAACTGATCATCAGATAGACCGACGGCTCCTATAAATGGACCGTCAGTTCATCCGGTGCTACTGACCCAGCTGCTTCTTCTCCAGGATTTCATCCGATGCAACTAATCATCTGACAGTCTATGTAAACTGAGCCTTCTTCATGTAGTGTACCAGTTCATCCAGCCATTGCACCGACGCCGTCTTCCAAGGTACCGTCGGTTCATCCGACAGTGTCTTTGAGAAACCAAGTTGATATGTGCCTTGGTTCATATATGATGACAGATGGACCAGAAGTTTTGAGGCTTTGTGTTGAGTGTGTTTCGTTGGGTTGTGTTGTCGGTTGTGTAACTTCATATGCTTATGTGGTGTGTTGTCAATGCACTCGTGAGGAGTGGTTGACAACGGTGCGTGGACTGACTCTTGGCCAAGTATTGCATTTGTTGGTTGCGGCTTGGTTTGCGTTGGTGCAGGTGAAGAATAAGCATGAAAGGTACATGCCAAGGTGGCCTCCGGGGTGATGGAGAGACAAGTAGGCTTGGTTCGAGGGACCCGGTGGCCGACGGGATCAAGTGCGGGCCGCATGGTGTAAGAAGAGCAAGACAAAGTCGAGGACATAGAGCCGGTGTATTGGTGGCGGCCAAGTCAAGGAACGAGGCAAGACCGAGTAGACCGTTCGGGCACCGGAGGTGAAAGGTTTGACAGGCTCGACGCCTGGCGTGGTGAGGCCGGGCCGTGCACGCGGGGTTTTGTGGTTTGGCCACAAAACCATCGGAGGACGGTTTCTTGGTTTGGACCTCAAAACCAAGTCCGAAGGCCCAACGCGACAGAGACGGGGATCCGGGAGTGTCGGGAAGCTTCGAAGCTGGCAACACGCGGCATGATCGAGGTGCTTGCGTCGGGAGGACGCGAAGGCCCGATGGATGCGCGGCTGTCAGATGGTGAACTTCATGTGTTGACCAAAATGCCCCTGTGAGGGCTTGTATTGTATCTCCTAGAGTAGGGGCACTTCGGTCTTTTCCGTAGGGCCTATATATAGGAGGAGGGGGCTGAATTTTCAGCCAACTCTTTCGGCAAGTGGTGGGAGTGCTCTTTCATTTTTGGGAGCTCTTGGGAGAGAAGGTGAGAGAAGTGAGTGGATCTTTGTTTGGAGCTTTTTGCCATCCAAGATTTGCAATTCTTGGAGTGGCTTGTATCCGATTGGACAAGAGATTCTTAGTGAATTCTTCCTCTTAATCTTGTGCCAATTCTTCTATTCCCGAGTCCCTTTTGTTGCATTTTCGGAGCTCATTTTGTGCTATTTTCGTGCTTGGCTCGATCCATCGTTTCTAGGTTGTTTTGTCTCAGATTTCTTCGAGGGGATCACGGGTGAGTGCCTTGTGCCTCTTTGTGGATGATCTAGACCCCTCAAACGCCGGGAATCGGGCTCGATTTGGTGAGGTTTGAATGAACTCGAGTTGGTGCTTTGAGCGCACAAGATTTGCGATTCTGGTTGATTGGATAGGTTTGGGGCTCCAAGATTTTGGGCATAGCTTCTCCTAGAGACGCTTCTCATCTACCCAAAATTTGGGCTCAATCCGTGTAGCGGTTTGGGAGATCCGTCGATCGGAAGTTGGAGGTGTTTTCACGAGGCTCGCGTTCCTGTTTCTGTGTACAGGGCGGACAGTCCGCGGGCACGTGGCGGACGGTCCGTGAGGATAGTGTTCGTTGTGTGTTCGTCGAGTTCTTCGCGAGTTCTTGTGTGCCCGTATTTCAATCCGTTGGTTCAGGAGTTTTTGGTGGTATGAGGTTTGCGGACGGTCCGTACTTGAGTGCCGGACGGTCCGTGTCGTGGTGGACAGTCCGTGTTGTGGCGGACAGTCCGCGAGTCCCTTGCAGATAGTCCGATTTTTCGAGGTGCGTCTCTGGTGGCTCGGTTGGCTTTTTCGGACAGTCCAACCCGTTCGTGCGGATAGTCCACCCAGGCCTTGCGGACGGTCCGCCCGTACCAGCCGGACAGTCTGCCTGGGTGTCTGCAGCTTTGCTGCAGTGGCTTGATTCTTGTCTTGTGCCTCCGCTTCTTGATTCGTGGCTTGTCTCTAGGACTTGTAGGCTTGTGTGTGCCTAGTTTAGAGCCGCTTTTGTGTGTGCGAGTGATCCGAGTGGCAATCGGGGTATATGCCGAGTTCTCTCTTTGGAGAGAAATTTTTATCGGCTCCCGTTCACTACCCCCTCTCTGGTCGCCTATTCGGTCCTTCAGTCATTTATTTTCTTCTTCTTCTACAGTTTGTAGCCTCAAAAGACATGCATGTGGCATTTTTGCATCCATGGGACCTAGAAATATCTACAAAGACATGCTAGACAATATGGTTAGTCCCATTGCTTGTGTTATCATGAATCACCAAAATCAACTTGAACAAATGGCATGTAAGGCCATGTTCGCTACAGAACGCACTCTAATTAGGCGACACCAAACGACCCATGTCAGGAGCGAAGCGGTTAGCTAGAGCTTTGTAAAAGATCTTCCCAAAACTGTGGATCAGGCTGATCGGGCGGTAGTCACCCATACCGGACGGGTCATCCTTCTTTGGGAGCAAGGTCAGCAAAGCATCATTCAGTAGGTGGAAACTGTGACAGTCCATCGAGGAAAGGTCATCAAAAGCTCGAAAAAACATCTGCTTTGATGATCGACCATGCCGAGATGTAAAAACGACCAGAGAAGCCATCCGGACCAGGAGATTTGTCTAGAGCCATCTCCTTGATGACCGCCCAAATCTCCTCATTAGCGAAAGGGCGACCCAAAGCCGACAGGTCTAGCCTAGGCAACCCCAGAGCAGCAAAATCCAGGGTTGCGGTTCTCTCAAAAGTCGTACCTAGGACACCGTCGTAGAAGTCAAAAGCCGTCTTCGCTTTGCCTTCCTCGCTCCTAACGACCACATTATCAATGACCAATGAGTGGATGTGAGTTTTACGGCGGCGGTGGTTAGCATGTAGGTGGAAGAACTTAGTACTAGCATCACCCTCCTTGAGCCAAGTTAAGGACGACTGCTGACGAGCAATAGTTCGCTCCAAGGATGTGAGCCCAAGGTATATCAGCTTGAGGAAGTGCCGTAGCGCTACCTCAGCCGGACAAAGCGACCTCGTATCCTGTGCTACCTCCAGACGGAAAATAACCTCCTTAGCGACCTGAATCTTCACACGAATACTGCCCACCTTCTTCGCACTCTAGCGCTTCAACTCCTTAGTAGTTTCCCGCAACCGCTGGTCGATGGTACGAAGAGGGTCAAGGCCTTCCTGCGGGTGACCCCAACCAATTGTGACCACCTCCGCAAAGCCCCCAAACTTTGGTTAGAAAGATTCAAAGCGGAATCGCTTTTTCAAGTGGAAGTCATCATCAAACAGCAGGAGAAGCGGTGCATGGTCGGAGCAGCGAGAAGCAACTGCCTGGAGGGAGCACCTAGGGAAGATAGATTCCCAGTTGACTGAGACGAACACCCTATCAATCTGCTCGAGGGTGGGATGCGAGCTCTCGTTACTCCAAGTGAAAAGCCTACCATGCAGGTACAACTCCTTAAGGTCAAGATCATTCAGGAAGCGCCTAAAGCGACCCATCATACGGTGATGTAAGCGACCATTGTTCTTGTCAGCCGCCTGGTAGATTAGGTTGAAATCTCCACAAAGAACCCAAGGGCCGACCAGCGAGGCTCTTAGCGTGCGAAGTTCCTGAAGGAAAGCGACCTTGGTGCTGTCCTCCTGAGGACCATAGAACGTAGTTAGCCACCAAGAGAAGGAAGGGTTCCCTCTAAGCGCCATTCAGACAGACACCGAATTGGCGGAAGTAGACGAGCTTAGGACCGACCACACATCAACATTCCAAGCGACCAGAATACCACCACAGGTATGCAAGGCATTGAGAGCGACAAAGTCATAGCCCAAACCAAACAAATCTAGCATAATGGCATCAATTACAACATCCAGCTTAGTCTCTTGCAAACAAATGAGCGACACATGCTCCGACCTAACTAACTCCCTAACCACCATATGCCGCCTCCTACGATTGAGGCCACACACATTCCAAACAGCCAAATGTTCAACCATTGAAACAACCGCACAATGACCGCGACCACGAGGCACCCAGCTAGACCAGGCAGGCACCCTCAACCAGAACCTCCTCCGGGAAGAGCTCTCTATTCGCCATGAGAAAGTCATCATCCTCGAGCACACAGCAGTGAGAGCCCTCAAAGCGACCACCAAAGAGCCACCGGATCACCTCACAGTGCTCCTCAGAGCGACCGACCGCAAACAGCCTCGGGTACTCCTGAAAATCTCATGTCTCATCCATGTTGCCTGCAGGTAACAAGATGCTGCTTCGAAGGAAGGTGTCCCTGCATATTATCAAGTTCCATAACATTTTTTCTAGGTAAGCGAAGGCATTAATGTTTAGGAAAAATTGGTCTCATAGCATCAAAAGATCACTGTTTTCGTGAAATACCATTGAAAGTTTGTTGTTCTGTAAAATAGCATCGAATGCAATGGTCTATCACTGAAAAATAGCATTTTATTACATCCGAAGAAAAACGCCGTCCCCTTTGTCAACCTCAAGCCTCCGCCAGTCCGCCCCCTTCTCCTTTGCTGAGGCGACGCAAGCACACTGCTCGCCTGCTCCACCTCGACTGGCCGCCTCGTTTTTCTACCCTGACAAGCTCTTCGTCGGTGTCCTCCTCCTCCCGCTCCCCGTTTTGCCCCTGAAGCTGACAGCCAAGCAACTCCAGGAGCACCTCCTCCCGCGTCTCACCACGCCAAGCATCTCCTCTTCCACCTTACCTCCCTCTGCTCCCTTCTCCTCCATCAACGAGTGCGAGCCCGGGCGTCACACAGGGAGGGGACGGTGAGGGTGGGCGACAAGCTTTTACTCCGGGTGGGCACCAGCGGGCTTGCTGTTCTTGTGCGTCTGAAGCAGCGGTGCTCTCCTGTCAGTGAATGCTAGCTCGGAGGCAGAGGGTGCAGGCTTGGCCGCAGGTCGACGGATCTGCCTCCGCCAAACCGGGCTGAATTTGCCCATCGGCATGCCACCGCTAGCGTGACTGGGGCTTGCTGCCCACCACCATGGCGGAGCCACCTCACCGCGAAAGTTGCTATGCGAGCACGACGCGCTACTAAGCTTCCGCGCGGGCAGCCACGTCTTTGACTATCCGGACAACTGGACCTGCTGCTAGCCACCACGCAGCTTGCTCCGGCCCGGCGTCAGCTTCCTTGCGTGCTGGCATCGGTTGCCGCCTGCCGTGCCACCCAGCTGCTCCACTCTGGCCCGAAATCCACGCCCGTGCACATCGATCGTGGGCTCGTGGCTGCCACCCACCACGCCGGCTAGCTAGTCGCTCTGCTCTGACCTGACGGACTCAAGCGCCAGCATGTGCCGGCGCACGAGCTTCTCGCCGCGCCTGTCGTCACCCCGCCGACCAACCATGCCGCGAGCGCTGCCTGCAGTCTGGCCGAGCACGCCGCCTCACCTCCAAGAGCCATCTTCACCGCACAGACGGCCGCGTCTGCCTTGCTGTTGATGGCTGTTAAGCACCACTTTCAGCCATCAATATTCTCACATAAATGGAGGCATATGCATTATTTACTTGCATTTTGGTTTGAATAATGCAGTTCTACTTGTCCTTGGAGATTATTTGTATGTAGGTGAAATAAGCATAAAAAGAGATGGAAACCCACCTTCTATGGAATGATCCATGCCAACTCAGCTGAGGTGGTGGCTGCCATACTGATTCTAGGTGGCATCCACGTCACTGATCCAAGGAAGGCACTCACCAACGAATCAGAGAGCAACACATGGACTTCACAAGGATTCATGGGCCCAACTAGGATTCCAAACCACCATCAAACAAGCTATGCACTGGGGAAAGCTCAGAAGGCCCACCTGGCAGCCACCATGAGGAAGCACACCAGGTGGGGCCGAACCGACCTAGGGGCGCCACATCCTGGCCTTCCACGTGGTGCTTCATCATTGGTCACTTGCTGCATCCCCGGGTGTTTTGGAGGCATTTGGTGCCCGAAGCAAGCCTGGGTCTTGCCTATAAATAGAAGGAGAGGGGCTCCATTTCTCACACACATCTCTCTTGACTCTCCTCTCACTTTTAGTTTCCAAGGCTAGGGGGTAGGCTAGAGTAGCTCTTATTCAGGTTCCAAGTCTACTTTGGAGTCTAGGTATGAGTTCTCTTGTATCTTTATTTCTATGTATGAATTTGATCTACTTCAGTTATTCAGCTATTTCATATAAAGTTGTGGTAGATCATATGATTGATATGTTCTTGAGTTCATCCATTGTGCATCATTTAGAGGCTCGTGTTCTTCGTGAACACTACCTTTCGATCCAGTTGAAGGGTTATTTACTCATTCCTTATGTGTTTGTTCATAAGTTAGAGGCTCGTGTTCTTCACGAACATGACCCTTTGATCTTGTTGACTAGACATAAGAGAGTTCGTATCTGTTCGTATAACTAACCCTAGTTTGATCTTGTTTGATAGCATTATTGTGTTGCATGAAGTTTGTGTTTAAGCTACGGTACTCGGTCTAAGTTGACCAGTCTTCTGGTGGCTCTCACCCTGGGTCACAATAGCCCGGGTCGGGTGAAGTCTAGCAGCAACGCAGGCATGGTGCCTGGGTTGTGTGCCTACGTTTGTTATGATCTTGCCCCCGTAACGATTGAGGTAGGCCGCAGTGGTGACAGCTGTTAGACCCTTTGAAACCCTCCGCACTGGGGTATTGCTGTAGGAGTCTAAAAGATAGTTTCGCAGAGTGCTGGTCGTCGCGGGCTATCTCTCTGTTTGTACCTGGGTGCTGAACCTTACCTTTCATGCAATACTTTATGCTTATCTCTTGTATCATCTAGCTCTGTATGTTTAGTATCGTAGAACCTAGAGCTAGCTTCGTATGTCCCCCCTAAGCCGTAGTGTGCTAGTGTAGAGATAGATCAGAGTGTGTGTCACACTACCCCTATCATATCATTTATCTTACCCCTGTTTTTGAGTTGTTGTCTTCTATATCTATCTCTTGGTTTACATTCAGTACAAAAGCATTAGTCTTGATATCCGCCATTGCCTTCCACATATACGATACCCTTGGAACACTCACTTCCCAGGGGAAATGCTACAATGGTTTATCTGTGCGCTTACGGATTCGTTCATGATTGTTAGATTTACCTTTGGCAAGTCTTGATGCTCACTCTAACTCAGCATCGTTAGTAGTGACGTTAAGAAACGCCAACACTTGCCTCCCGACGCCTGGCCACTGCGCTCCTCTCCCTAGTCCGGTTGTCACGTACAAGCTTGCTCGCACTCGGCCCCTCATCCACCTCGTCCGCTCCACCGCAGGGCCCGCTCGGGGGCAAGACAGGGAGCGGGAGAAGAATGGAAGACGCCGGCGGCGAAGAGCTCACTGACACAGGACGGTGAGGCAGCGGGGAAGCAGCTCGTCTGGTGGAGCGTGCCTGCCGCCTTAGCAAAGGAGAAGGGGGGAGGAGGAGGTTGACGGACGCGACGACGTTTGCTCCAAAACGTCATAGAATGCTATTTTCCGGTAATGTTGCATTCTTTTGATACTATTTTACAGGGCGGTGAAGTTTGGATAGTATTTACGGAAACGGTGATCTTTCGATGTTATGAGACCAATTTTCCCTAATGTTTAAACTAGAATGGTGATGGGCCTTCACAATCTTCTTCCTGCAAGTTTCTTTCAGCCCACTTTAAGTTTTGGCTGCAGTTTGTTGGCGACCCAGCATTTTGGTTTGCTGATCGGGTACGGTTTTCAGTTTCTGCAAACTTGGGACTAAGAAACCCTTGAGACCATTCTAAAAGGAGGTCAATCCTGTAACAGTCCACCCAGTCGATTCCCTAGAAAAAAGGAATCCTGTACTCCAACATTTGAGAGATTCAGTTTAGGGCCCAACCAAAATTCATTTTAGGTAAATATTTATTATGCTTTATACAATTCAGCTATTTCTTTTTAAAAAAGAACTTTATTTCAGTCTCTATAAGCTATGCATCATCCATTGTATTGCCATCATGTTTTTCTATTAATGACCACTATCTAATAAAAAACATACCTTTTTAGTGAATTGAAACTTTATTTATTTTGGTTGGGTGTGTGTCAAACCTGGGCAATAGTGCAACACCTAGGCGACACACAAGATCCATTGTAGTGGACTCTCCACCCATAAAAAATAAATTTAATATCATATATTAAACTGATAAGAACAGATACTACAATTGATCCTAGCCAAAAGGCCGAGAAAGGTATGAGCTCTAATGGTTACACAATGTTTGTTTTATAACCTCATGGCATGGCTCTGCATTTTGGCTGCTCGATGTGGTACTAAATAAATTACGCCTCTAATTCAGTTCTCCCGGCTCTCTCGATTTTTTTTAGCAAAATCTTCGTGCTCTCTGGTGGACCGTAATACTACTGTGCTTATTGTCCTGAATTATTCAGCCCAGTCCGAATCAAACTAATTTAGATTAAAATGTTTTGCCAAATTCTGCCACGTTCAATTTTTTGAGGTATTTGCGAAACTTGCCAGTTGCCACTACTAGCAAAATTGCCCATATGTGTTGCGACGGCACAAGAAATAAGCAATTATCATACATACTCCGTAGTCCTTATGAGAATCACGTACGTCATCATTTTTTTTTTGTTTCAGTTAGCAGTGAAGTGTTTGTATTCCACTTAAAGTACTTAACCACCACACACCTGACACATGTGATGTACCTTCAGTAAAAGGACTACATGCAACTTTGTTCTTGACAAGTTGATCGTTATTTTTACACGACACCACGACATCAACCACATGTATGCGTATGATCGATGATGCACCGTACCCACCCCACTCATCATCACGCTAGAGTAGCTACCAACTGTTCCCCACGCATATACATCCAGTCCTCAACCACACATGGATCTACAAACTAACACACCAACCTGGACATATGATTCACCTAATCCTGATTCACATGGCACATGCTGCAGCCGCATGCAAAGGTGACGCCGCCACCGCTGCGCTCGCTTCCACGGCGGTGGTCGACGGAGGGCGGCCGCCGGCCGCCGACCGCTTCAGGAACTCGATGCAGTCGTCCACCGCCTCGCTGCGGTACGAGTCTGTGTACGCCACCGACGCCGCTGCTGGGCTCACCCGCGCGGCCGCTCTGGACGGCGTCGCCGTCACCGATGTCGCCGCCCGCCGCAGGGTTCCGGGGGCGCCGCCACACTTTGTCGTCGTCGTTGTCGCCGTCGTCGTGGCCGACAGCATCGCAAGACGCAGCACGACGTCGCGGACGCGGTCCAGCATAGACACCTGCGTGGCAGCGGCTCCCCGGCGGGATCTCCGGCCACCGCCGCCGCCGCCGCGCAGCCTCGGGATGCAAGTGACTGTCGCCTCCTTCAGGTGCAGGGGCTCGGCCTGAAGGTTCGTGTTGGGTCTCTCTCGAATTTCCTTGGGCACACTAGCTTTAGTCTTGAGCTCTTCTGGATGAACTCACCGCGCTCTGTGCCGTGTTTCATGGGCTTTATATGTGCAAGAAAGAGAAGAGCCATTTGGTTGTTCTTTGCCTGTCGACACTGGATTATAGCAAGTAAAAAATTTACGATGCTACCCCAAGTTGCTGGTTCACATGCATGTTGCACGCAAAGCAAGGGCAGACCAGCAGCGCTGCATATCTTTCAGTTGCATGATTGATTGTCCAGACAGTCAGGCTTGTTCGTATCTGTACCCTACTAAAAAATTCCCGGATACACGGATGTCCCTTCTGTATTGAGTCTGGTAAAAGAACTTTGTATATATCCACACATTACTTCATTTCTTTCTACGCACCTGTAGAGAAATGATCTTGATTCTCAACAAAAATCTCAGAAGGAATTGGATCTGGAACTAAAGAAAGTTTAGACCCGGGTCTATCATAGTTCATGAAGACTCCTTCTGTCTTAGTTTGTCTCGGATTTGAATTTCATAGTTCGGGTCTAAGTCTTGGGTCAAAATCCATAGACTAATTCATATTTCAAAGAACTTCGACCATGGTATTGATATTCTAGAAATTGGTATATTTTCAGAGAAACTAATGGTCAAAAGGACGACGCAAACCATTGGGCACAAAATGAAACACACCATTACACACCAGTGCCACTCCTCAGATGTAGAATGCAACGGATAAAAGAACATGCAAGCTATAAAAACAAGAGCCAATTGGAGAAGGCTCCCTAAATAAAGGACATCTTTATGATGGCTGGTAGCAACTAAAACAGAAGGGTATTAAATACAAAAAAAAATGGAATGATTCATGATCTGTATTGAACAACATGCAGGATTCTGGATTTTCAATGAAATAACTTTGCATAGCCTATGGTTAGTAGGTGCCTTTCTAGAAGATTTGGTTCAGCCGACAATCATTCAAAGGAAGATGAAGACCCTACAAGATCTTTAAATGTGCACAATTTGTTTTGAACAGAAGCTTATGCTGTCTTATGCATGGCCATGTGGCACAAGATGCCAAATCAGTGAACCTCAACAGCCCTATTTGGAGGATCTGATTCCTCATATTCAGCAATTTGACCCCCAATTATCAGGCCGACCACCTATTAACTAGACCATCAAATGTGGCTCGTAATAAATTTATAAACAATAGCCGATAAGACAAGATATATCTTCATCTGATTGTACATGTTTAGCTCATTAGCTGGTAGTTAGAGATTAGATTCCTCATAATCTGAAAAGGCAGGGAAGATTCAGCAAGTAGAAAATTAATTTGTTCCATAGAAATATTTTGCCATCAGAATTTTTAGATCAACTCAATAAATGTTGCCCCTAAAAAAAGTACTTCAGTTTTGTGTTTATTTCAATAAATTAAACAAGCCATGATACTGCACGGCTTAATTAAAGTTGACAGGGAAATGATTATGGGTCATGTTTAACTAGGCAGGCTTCGTCGGCTTAGGTCTTCTGTTAGGCTCCATCCGGAGCGGGCAGGGGTTGTTTTAGCGGTTGTGTTGTTGCTTTTTCTCTTTGGTCATTTTCGAACAAGTGTCACTTCTCCTTCTTCTAATGAAAAACGTGCTTTGCACGTTCTCTAAAAAAACACAGCCAAAACTGACAAAAAAAAAGAGAGAAACTCACAGATTATTATAAGAGATATACCAAACAGAAGAAATAGGTTTGGATTCGGTAGCAGCTTTGTGATAGGAACATAATTATCTCCTTGCTAGAGGTGTATGGCGGGAACGTTTAGGCATGATTAATGAGTTATTCTCTCGTATCATATTTTCTGCACTTATTGTAATATCATTTAGTATGAGTGATTACGGTAGATGGCAAAAGTCATTAGTCATATACCTATACTAATATATGATTTAGTTGTGGCACCCAAACATATAACTAAACATCAATGTGGCTAGTTAAACATTTATGGATAATACGACCTATCTTTGTGTGAATGTGGCAGTTATAGATTAGAGATACCCTAGATCTGAAAAGCAGGAAGATTCTACAACCTTTTTTAGATTAAGAAAATTATTCGGTCTTGAACAATGACATGTGAATGTCTACGACAACAAAGAAATAAATTCGGCCACATAGGCATGAGATTCATGAGTACTTATTACACTCCATGTCTCAAAACGATGAACAAAGAAAATAAAAATGTAAGAAACTAAAAAAGAAAGTTAGAAACACTAAGCTTCAAACTTCTTCTATACTCATTGCCTTGGGCTTTGCAGAGAAACTAATCCCTCGTATCTACTGTTGTCTTAGAAATTTCAGAACTTAGGAGCATCCTGCTTGATAGCCACCTACTTCCTGGTGCTCTCTTATCACATAGAAACTCCACTTAGTCAATCTCTACCATGTACCATACACTATAGCAACCCAATCAAGTGCTCTGAAATAACCCGTGCACCACAATCCTAAGGACTCCAAAATGGAACCACAGGAGGCAAGCAATGCTAAAGATCGACTCACCGCCCGCTGCCCAAACCTGCGAGTCGGTTCTTCGGTTTTCACCTGAAAATATCCAGAGAGGTCAAGGTCCTCGCCAAAACACCTCTACAGAGACAACGATGCATCATGGCACCAATGAAGACTGGTCATGAGTTTTCCCTGAGAACATAGACACCTGATGATGACCCAATGCCGCTCCACCACGCCCCATCAATAGGGGACGTTGCTGGTGCCATCTCGCGGAAGTGTGCAAGCGTCCAATAGTGCCCTCACACGGCGCCCACAATGCACCTCTCGAGCCTCAATACTGCCTACACACGTGACTGTCGATGCCTTGGCTTATACCCTATCATTGGCGCAATGCCTCATTGGTGGCATCCAGTCCAGTGATGCGGCAACCAAGCACAAGTCTATATCGCCTCCCACCAGCACAGCAGGCATATGCCCTTTAGATCCAGCCAGGTGCAGGTAGATGCCAAATTTGACCCAGAGGTGTTCAATCTGGCCGCCAGCATAACCTCCACATCCGCCACCACATAAGCAGAATAGGATCCATATAGAGAAGCTCGCTGGGCACCACCGGATGGACAGTATGGTCCACCAGGGTCCCAAGAGGAGATCATGGAACTACCCACCTGGGGGGGTCTCTACCGATTACCAACAATGGGCCGAACCTCCCGCGACGTGGATTTTGTCACCAACCAAGCTGCAAGAAGATTGGACAAGCAAGGAGATTGGGAAGGAGGGGGGGGGGGGTTGAGGGAGGAAAAAGGATGGGGCAAACCGAACGAAGCCTTGCCGCCACCCTCCTTGCTACTTGGCAGGTTTCCAATAGTGGCGGAGGCACGGAGCGGTTAGGAAGGGGCCAACGACGGGGAGGTGAGGGAACCACCCGAGTCACCCAAGCATTTCTCGAGCAGGTTCAAAAGGGCAAGATCTCTTCGAAAGATTCTACAAATAGCATAATAGTTTATTTGGAAGGTTTCATGTATTCCCATTAAAGAAGAGCTTTCATTTCCTCTATGGTTGTGATTTTACTATCCGTTTTGAAACTACCCGTTTTGGTATCCACACTTGTTCATTTTGTTATTGCCCCTTTTTTTGACCAAAGTCAATACACTACAAGAAATCATTTAATCTGTGACGTAATCATTCTGTCGCAGATTAAATAAAATTCGTCACAAATCAGCATACACGACGATTTAAATTTTCCTGGTGGAATGAACGTCATTGATTAAATCTGTCGACGTTCCTTACTAAACATCACAGTCCGTGACGTATCTGGATCGTCACGAAGTAGCCCGAGGCCCATGCAGCCCAACCTCTAGCCCACTATTCGCGACAAAATAAATCGTCACGATTGCTGCTGACTTGGATGTGACATGGCTGCTGACTTGGAGGTGACGTGGCTGCTGACATTGAGGTGACGTGTTTGCTGACTTGGAGGTGACGTGTCTGCTGACTTGGAGGTGACGTGGCTGCTGACTTAGATTTGACGTGGCTGCTGACATGGACAATGGGTGATGACGTGGATAGTGACGAGGATGCTGACGTGGCATGCTGACATGGATTTTGTTTTTTTTTTGCACGTGGAATTTGATTTAAATCAATCCATTCTCATTTCAGCCCATTTCACATACAGCACATTAAATCAATCCATTTTCATTTCAGCGCAAATCAAAATAAAAACCAACCCATTTTCAAAGAAGATTAAGCATTTCTTTACAAGGATAAATAATAATCCAACATCACATCACAACAAATGAAGCATCTCATCACAACAATAATACACATGGCACATATATTTTCATCTAGCATCAAAAGCCACCATGGCAAAAGCTCAAGTTTGACCTCGAACTCAGCAAACTACATCATCTCCTCTTGGTCCCTTATCCTTTTATATTCTGGTTCCTGCAATTGCATTGACAAGTCATCCATTTGTTGGTTCTGCAAGAACTAATGTTCTAGATAATTATACAAAGTAAGATTGGGAACTTATGAAACTAGAAACATTAGATACATGAAAGTAATATTCAAAGCTAAAACTGACAACATTTTCTGCTAACAGTACACTTGTTGTTACTAAAACCAACACAAGCAAACAAGGGTGCTATATACTAACCAAGTAATAGGTGACTGCATGTTTTAGATAATGACTCAGTCTCTGATTATTCGTAGCAACATATGGAACAACACATGCATTTCTAGTGATAATTAGATGTTACATACAAATTTTTAGATATGAGCAGTAGTGTAAAGAATCCAACTTGCTAAATCAATGAGCAGTGATCAAGAAAGCCCACTTACATAATCCAGTAACATGAGTGGAAAGGAAAGGCAGCCACTCACTGGATGCAGCTCCAAGATTCAGATCCGCCATCAAGCGCACATGCACATATAAAAAATATAAGAAAGTTAAGAGTCAGTTAGAGATAAGTAGATCATCAATGAGCATAAGAAAAATGAGTATTGTTCATCTCCTATGATTTCCAAAATCAAATCCTGCAACAAGCACACTAGCCTTTAATAAAAATGTACACTAGCCTTTGATAAAAATGTGTGAGAGAAATAATGTAACACAACACAAAGCACCTAATTGAAAGCACACAGGCATCAATCGCATGATAATGAAAGGCAGTTTTGTGTGAGGAAAACTGTCATACTAATCCATTGATTATTGTTGAGTAAAGCAAGCAACACATGAATGGACATGGAACTGCAGAGACGAATCCAAACATCTGTTTCACCTTAAGAGACATTCCATCGAACATATTACCTGCAAGGGAAGTCTGTACAACGAAAGCTGCATCCTGGAGAATGGAAGGTGTTGCCATGCTTCAAACCATTTGATGCCGAGCAGTTGGTTGATGTTGGAGCCGTCCGCTACTGACACTGAAGGACCGCATTGGCGACCAGAGGGGGGGGGGAGTGAATGGGTGTCGATAAAAATTCTTCTCTTGAAAGAACTCGACCAATATCCCGAAAGCCACTCCAAAACGCACTTCGTGTCTAATTGCCAAGATGACACGAGTCAACTAGTGACACGTTCACCTTAGAAATGACTAGACACGCTCAAAGCGTTGAGGAAGAAAAACAAACCGAGGCACCGAAAAAGCTTGCACAAGAGATAAGCTAAGCCACAATTAAAACAACACTTCCTAAGCATGCACAAAATTAAAGCTACTACTAATGAACTAAAGATCAAGTGCAGTTATAGCTACTGTCCAACGGACTAAACATGCACACAAGAGCTGAAAAGAATTAACTTGAATTAAATCCTAGCACAATGCTAACAGGAACCACCAACGATGCTCAAAAGCACAAGGTCAAACTAGTAATGATTAACCAATGATTAAATAAAGAGCTTGCTGCAGCGTGCGAATGCAAAAATCAAGCTTTTGACCTGCGACGGAACTGCTCTGGTGTTCGTGCTGCTGCCTGTGTGTGCCTTGGGCCTGCTGCTACTAGCTCTAGCCTGCAGCTTGACCTCCGCCGCCTGCGATCCTTGCTGGTGCGCTGCGTGTGCCTGCTGCAGTGCTGTTCCGGCTTCCTGCTGAGCCGCTCGAAGCTGCTGGAGGTCACGAACTGGAGATGTTGCTGGATCGCTCCCTCTCCATGATTTTCACGCGCTCGTCCACAAGTGGCTGCGCACCTATCGCTGCACCTCGCGAGTCACACACCGCCTGCTCCCCTGCGCACACAATCAAAACAGAAAACGCGTGGAACAAAATCGATCATATACGGACCGTCCGTGAGGACCGCGGACCGTCCGTCGAAGGACCACGGACCGTCCGTAAAACAGCCCCGAGAGCTCCAGAAACTTCCTGTCGTGCACCCCACACCACACGAACCGTCCGTGAGAGCACGACGGACCGTCCGCGAGAAAATCACAGATGAACAGCGATGAACACAGACGAACTCGCGGGTCAACTCCCCCAAAGCTGTGCACGGATCTCTCAAACGGCTCGGTGGATTGAAACCAAATTTTAGGTGAAGGAGAAGCGTCCCTAGAGGAAACTATACCTAAAATTTCGTGACTCCAAACCAACTCAATCAAGAGGAATCGCAAATCTCGGGGATGAACACTAAGAACTCGAGTTCATCCAAAAAGCTTCAAATCGAAAGTGATTCCCAGCGTTTGAGGGTGCAAGATCACCAATAAAAGAGTCACTAAGTACTCATGCGTGATCCCCTCAAAGAAATCTTAGAGGAAACACCTCCAAATCCGATGAACGAAAATTCCTCTGAAAATTCCTCCAAAAAAGAAAAACGCAGGGAATAATAGATATGGCACAATACTAAGGAAAAGATTTCACTATTAATCACTTAACCATATCGGTTACAAGCCACTCCAAGAACCACAAATCTTGGATGGCAAAAAGCTCACACAAAGAGCCACTCACTCCTCTCACCTTCTCTCCCAAGAGCACCCCAAAATGAAAGAGCAATCCCACCACTAGCCAAAGAGTTCGCTGAAAATTCAGCCCCCTCCTCCTATATATAGGCCCTCCGGAAAAGACCGAAGTGCCCCTACACTAGGAGATACAATACAAGCCCTCACAGGGGCATTTTGGTCAACACATGAAGTTCACCATCGGACGGCCGCACATCCATCGGGCCTTCGCGTCCTCCCGATGCAAGCACCTCGATCATGCCGCGTGTCGCCCGCCTCGAAGCTTCCCGACGCTCCCGGATCCCCATCTCCGTCGCGTTGGGCTTTCGGACTTGGTTTTGAGGCCCAAACCAAGAAACCGTCCTCTGATGATTTTGTGGCCAAACCACCAAACTCCGCGTACATGGCCCGACCTCACCACGCTAAGCGTCGAGCCCGTCAAGCCTTTCACCTCCGGCGCCCGGACGGTCTACTAGGTCTTGCCTCGTTCCTTGACTTGGCCGCCACCAATGCACCGGCTCCATGTCCACGAGTTCGTCTTGCTCTTCGTGCACCATGCGGCCCGCACTTGATCCCGTCGGCCACCGGGTCCCTCGAACCAAGCCTACTTGTCTCTCCATCACTCCGGAGGCCACCTTGACATAGACCTTTCACGTTTGTTCTTCACCTGCACCAACACAAACCAAGCCGCAACCAACACCTGTATTACTAGGTCAAGAATCAGTCCACACAACGTTGTCAACCACTCCTCACGAGTTCATTGACAACACACCACATAAACATATGAATAGAAGACACACAACCAACAACACAACCCGACGAAACACACTCAACACAAAGCCTCAAAACATCCGGTGAATCCCTCATCATATACGAATCAAGGCACATATCAACTTGGTTTCTCAATCTCCCCTTTGATGAGTGCATTGACAAAAGATGGTTTGAAAGCAAAGGAAAAACTCATTCAAGTGCCCAAAAGTCAAGAAAAAGCAAACACAAGGCAACTTGAAATGAGAAGAGTTCCAGCCAAAGACTCTCGAAACCAAAGGAAGCAGAAAGGCCAAACACCACTGAAGAGTCAAGCAATCCACAAGAGCTACAAGGAATCCCGAAAGCCATCAAACCAATTTCAGCTCTTAACAAAGCACTTGTCAACCGCTCATCACCATCAAATCAAGGTTCATATCAACTTGATTTTCCAAATTTCTCCCCCTTGAGGAGTGCGTTGACAACGTGTGAGCACAAAGAAATGGTTTGAGAAAGCAAAGGCCGAACAACTCATCCAAGTGAACGAAAACCACACAAGGGCAAAGAACAAAGTCACTTGGCATGAGACAAACCACAAAGGCCATAACAATATCTCGGTCCCCAAAGACATGGGCAACGGTTCGACACAACCGAGACAAGAACACATGGTCCCTCAAGAAGAGACACAAAGGGCTCAACACCGATCATGGACAAACGAAAGCACATGATCCCTCAAGAAGAGGCACAAAGGGCTCAACACTAATCATGTGACGATCGAAAACTCAAATCAACCACCGGCTCCTCAAGAAGAGGCAAAGGGGCTCAACACCACCGGCAAAAGAGCAAAAGAGCACAAAACTCACAAGCCCCCCCTAAACACATGCACTAGGGCCAAAGAGCATACATAGCTCACCCTAAACACATGTGACACAGCAAAGATCACACCAAGCTCACAAGCTCCCCCTAAGCACATGCACAAGGGCCAAAGAGCATACAAAGCTCACCCTGAATGTATGTGATAGAGCAAAGACCAAAACACCAAAGCACAACTCAGGCAAACAAAGGAAACTCACCAAAGCCCCCCTACACAAATGCATACTTCGCCTGAACATGTGCGTGCAAACTCTAGTTCTCCCCCTGAACTGGGTATTCCTCTGGATGCAACAAATGCATGAAAACTGAAACATTTTCTCCCCCAAATGCAACTTTTCCTCCTTGTTGACAATGCATGAATCAAGGCTATTTTGCAAGAAATTCAACTACTAGCTTCTCAAATATACAAAGAGCTCTATAAAATGCTACAAGTGAGATAATGAGCAATCAAGATAGTTCATAGTTCCATAAAAGTATAGCCATCAAGATAGTAAAGCTATATAGGCATATGGTAAAGGCATGATCGAATTATGCATTTTTGTGAAAAATTTCCCTCTCATGAGCAAAGACCTAAACATGAGCAAAACATGCCAAAGTGAATCTAGATCACACAAACTTCATGCTAGGTCACATATCCTCATCACAAGATCATTACAAACACCCAAAAGCATCTCATGTCATGTTAAAGCCACCGAGCCATGTGTCTACTTCTTAAAATGAGACATCTCATGGTAGACATCATGCAACGGTTTAGCACCCATATAAATTCAGTTTTAAAGCATTTATGACATGGAACAAGTGAGAGCATAAATTCAAGCAAAGAATTTCATACCAATTTCATTTTGCACATTTAAACATAAAATGGTACATGAAGTACCTTTGCGGCAAAAAGAAGCTTATGCTCCCCCACAAGGTAACACATGGGCTAAACATTCATAATGACAAATGGGTCTTTGACCCCAAGTGAAAAGCACATGATATCCAAGCACAAATTAAGCATGATATAGACCACCAAAGCACACTAAGATCACAAGAGAGAGCCTATCCTAACATTTTTCAAAAATAGACATCTCAACATGCACATATAGCAAAACTATCAAGAGCGTAGCTATCCATCACCGAATCATATCAAACATGCTCAAAAGCTCACAACTAGCATATCATAGTATTCATGGCATATAGGAGAAGCTCAACCTACCATGCATATGATACAAATCCAACAAAGGTAGATATGTATATCAAATGCAACATGATATATGACACAATGCAAGACAAGAATGTCAAACCTACCAATGTCTATACATCATGATATATGATACATATGCAATGCAAAATGCATGGGGAGACACAGAATCTTGACTCAACAACAAGAAGGCTTACAAGGGGACACACCAACCAAGAACCGCTCCAAGCGAGAGAAGAGCCACCAAAGATCCCAATTGAGTACCATAGGAAAGATACCAATTGCAAGACCGCCAAAGATCCCAATTGAGTACCATAGAAGGGATACCAATTGAAGGATCACAAATGGCTACCAAAAGCAACAACACTCCTAAAACAAATTCCCCTTCGAATGAAGCCAAGCTCCCCCTCAACCAAACACAACTAACAAAGAAAAGAGAAGCTCTAAAACCAACCGAAAAAGGGAGAAAACCAAAGGAGGAACAAAAACACAACCCGAAGACTAGACAAGCCCAAAACTCCAAGGAAAGCTCACAATATGCTACACAATGCATTGACAATATCAATTAACATAAATAAAGCATTGTAACATGATTCTACATATGAATAAGCATGGGCTAGCAAGCATGTCAACAAGGTGTAAACCAATACAAGGATACTAAACCAAAATGATACCAAAGAACAACATGCCAACCATGATACAAGAACTAAACAAAGGCATGATACAAGTTTATTGGGATCAACCACCAAGATATTACAAAGCTAGGATGACAAGATATAAATGTGGGACAAACATGCTAACAAGAAAGGTACCACTGAGCTAGAAAAAAATGATATGGATGAACAACATGACTATAACACCCCAGATGTTTATCTCTTGGTAATCTAGGATGTTAACCTAAGCTCATGGTGTTAAAGGAAAAGTAAAGCAAGTTTTGTGAAAACACCATTAGGAGCAAAGTTTGGCCTGAACTTGATTTCAATTTTCACTCAGAGCTTGAACTTTTGCCAAAATGCCAGTTGTCACCAAGATGCAGGACCATGACCTTATATTTGTCACTTTTGGAAATTGGAATGGAAGAAGGAGTGAAGCCCTATCACAATTGATCAATCTCCTAAAAAAAGCCTTCTAAGTTCAATTGATGGCTTAGCCACAATCTCAAGATTTTGTATAGAAACTTCAAAATCGACCAATATGAAAGTTGTGGAATTCCTCAAGAATAGCAAATCATCTTTTAGGTGGAAGTTAAGATCTTGAGAGAAAAGCCCTCAAATCTTGGAGTCAAACCTTTCATACAATGGTCAAATCCCTATTTCATATACCCTTCTCTAGAACTTTGGTCAAATCTCCAAAAATTCCCAAAACACTAAAAATCTAGCCAATACAAAAGTTGTACAGAATTTTATGGGACACATTTCATCTAATTGGTAGTTTTTCAAATTTTGAGTGGAAATGCCTCAAAAACGTGGTCAACGCTCTGAGCACCGGGTTGACTGCGCCGAGAAAATCAGGAAGTTCAAGCCAAATTTCTGCTAAATCTGTTCGGAATTTCACTGGTCAACCTTTGCGAAACTTGTAGAGGGTTATCTCCTCTACAACTTTGCTATTGGCCGAAATGTGACTTACTTTTGGATTTGAATTGATATGCTCGGTCAAAGTGCCTTAGTCCGAATCTGTTTTGCTGTCTGCCACCCCTGCGCGCGCGCTCTGGTCGCGACGTCGTGCTGCGACCGCGCCCCGGCGCTCGTGCGCCGCACGCGCCCGCGCTGCTCCCACCTGTGACACCTGGCCGAACGTCGAGGTGGGCCCGCTGTCCATCACCCGAGGTTGCCCGTGCCACGAAGACTTCCCACGCGTCGCGCCCGGCCGCTTGTCCTCGACAGGCGCCTCACCACGCGGCGCCGACTACCCTGCCGTCGCCATGCAGCGCTGCCACGCGCCGTCACTCGCTGGCACAGACGTTGAGTTGGCCAGCTGGCCATCGGACGCCGTGGAAATGGGCTACTCCTCTCGCCCGCCTATAAAAGGGAGAAGCTCCCCTGAGCTCACTGCGCCGCCACACAGCGCCGCCAGGCTGCCGCAGCTCACCGTCGGAGCGCCGCTATCGCGCCACCTCACCCATGCCCGCTCGCTCTCGCCTGAGTTGCTCAGCAGCACCACACGCCCCAGTCCAACGTCCCAGGGCCACGCAATGCCTAGTCCGGCCACCCTGCTCGCCGGATGAGCCGTCCCTGCGGCCGGAGCTCCACCCCGTTGTCGAGCTCTCACTCCCGAGCCATCCCGTCGCCATCCAAGCTTCTCAGCAGCGCCACCTCGACCCACTGGAGCTTCCCGTGCCACGCGTTGACGTGCCCGGCCACCCAGCTCGCCGGAGTGTGCCCCGCCGCGGCCGGAAGATCTGCCCGCCGTCAATCCTCGCCGCCGGTCACCCCTCCGAGCACCGGCACTGGCCCAAGGTGATCACTAGGCCCTCCTCCGCCCTTTCCCCTGCTCTATCTCGCCGCCGTTGCACCGGAATCCGGCCACCATCACCGGCGACCATGGCAAGGATATGCCTGTGAAGATTAGGAACAAGCCAGGGTTCGAGTTGTAAATATAGGGAGCTCTGTGCAAATGTAAGGGTATATTTGTGAAACAAAATCTTTGACTGAGGGTCCGGATGAAAGTAGATTCTTTAAACCTAGATTCAAATTGCTGAGACCTTCTAAAATTCATAGTAAATCAAATAAAAATCAGAAAAATACAAGCTCAATTGTTCTGTGATCCTCATGAACAAATGCAACTTTTCTAGAAAGGAATTTTGTAAATTTCTTTCTAGAATTTAAATAATTTTGAATTGATCAGTTTGAATAGATTTGAAATAATTTGAAATCTATAACTGATCTGCATGTGAAATTTTAATATGTTGTTAGTCTTGTCATGTTTGTTCTTGTGTAGAAACATTGCACATAGATCTGTTATGAATCTTTAGTTATGATTTAATTTTGATATATGGCAGCTTCTAAGTTCCTGTTTAGTTTTAAATAATTGGTTAAGCAAATAGGGTTGATCTTTTTGCAGTAGCCCGTTATGCCTAGATGAAGCTATGGTTAATTTGTGAGTAGCTTTTGACATGTTCATCTAGCTCTAATTAATTTAGGCCTTTAATATAAGCCTTTTTAATAAAGCATGTTATTTTTAGTTTCCAGCCATGATCATTTTTGAGTAATCTTGATTGACCTTGTTATGGTTATAGTAAAAATTGTAGCCTCAATGCGTGCTTATATATTGCAGTGTGATTTATTTATCTGTTCAGCAGTGTTATAGTGTTGTATTTTTCATGCTAGATCTGTAGCTTAGTTTAATCTGAATTTTTCTGAGTAGCTCAGTTATGCCATGTTTATGCTCTGTGTAATTTCTTGAAGCTATATCATGTATAGATATCTCTGAATAAATAGATCATGTTTGTGGCAGCTAGTTAATGTTAGATTTTTCATGTGCAGTTTATAGCTTAGTTTGATCTAAATTTTGGGCAGTAGCCTTGTTGCCATGATATGTGCTTGTATAAATTTTATCTCTATTTTTTTGTGTGTGGAACATCCAGAATTAAATATTGAAGTAATTCAAGCTTAATAAGTGGAATAAAAGGAAAACTAAAATCACTTTTATGTGACTTGAATTTAAATAACAAAGCTTCACCAAAATACACCCTAAACAACACCCTTTCACTTTGCTGAAGTCAATTAAGTTAATTAGTTTAGATATGCACACAATCACCATCAAATAAGAAAGATAAATAACACACATACAATTCCTTGATTAAGGAAGAGTACACTGGATATAATCTTATCCAGGTGAATGTGCCCAACAATACACCCCATGTTTATTCTTTAAATATGAACTAAGTTCTTCCTTCTTAAAAACGAACACTTAAAGTTACGCATATGCATGTCGTGTAGAACCTCCGGTTGAGAGCTACGAGTTGGTGTCGGAAGCTGAAGGAGAGCTTGTTGAAGGAGAAGGTGAACGCGTTGGTTTTGCAACAAGACCCGAACCAAGTTCGGAGGATCTCCAACTAACTTTTCTAAGTGAATGCAAGCCCCGGAGCATAACCTATGTTTTCAACTTATGCAATTATCTTTGCTATGTTTGTGCATTTAAGTTTTAGGAGTTGATTTGAAACCCTAGATGCATGATCTTAGGTTCCTATGTTCCAATACAAGTATGATAAGTCACTAGTTGCCATGCTCTAAGGACCCGGTAGAAGTCGAGTGATGTTCGTCACTCGCGAGCTATAGGTGTCTTATGTTGGAATCATAAGATTGTTGAACCTACCCGCTCATGTGGCAAGAGCATGGGACCGGCTCCGGCCAGTAGGTCTGTGGTTAAGCGTTTGAACGTACTAAGCATTTGCCAGGAATGGGACCGGTAAGCCTATTACCTTTTTGATCCTGTAAGGGAACTCTCTACCACTAATCTTGGGAGTAGTCCCCAGGTTCATGACAATGGTGCATGTGTGGATCCGGGCGGCAAAAGATGTAAGTCCGTGACCTGACCAACTGTACCAGGACTGTGGACATTGATCCTGAACCGAGGATGATTGGGAACTGCTTGGTTGGTGCGTACCCCGCCCTGTAGGGGCTGTGGTCGTTATGATGGGGTATGCATTCTCCCGTGTGTTTAGATCTATCTTGCAAGGTTATTAATCGACCGATCGTCGGCCTCTCACCGTTATCCGAGATTGCTTATCCATACACTCTATGTCCCTTAATGATGGAATTGAGAAGAATATTGTTGTATGCTTAATTGTTTGTACAACTTATGCTTGCATAGTTCCTTTCCTAGTAATGGATAATTAACTAAAATTTTGAGCTAAAACTTGAAAGTAAGGACATACTCTTTGTTGCTTTTCAGCAAAAGAAACCCACTAGCCAAAAAGCTTGCATGTCTAGAGAGTTGGTGATTTTCCCATCACCCAATGGTTAAGTCTTGCTGAGTATTAGTATACTCAGCCTTGCTTTGTTGATACCTTTTGCAGGTGTTAATGTGTTTGATGGTATTCGTGGACTGGTTCCCTCCCACCCTTTGGGAAGGTAGTGGGAGGATGACAGTGCTTAGTGATATCATGGATGGCCTCCCATGATGTTGCTTATGGCGTTTAGTATTTTATTTCCGCTGTGTTTTCAAACTCTGAACAGTTTACTTTCTTGTATGAAACTTGGTTTGTAATAATGAATAGTTGATGATTATGATGTATTAAGGGTGTATTGAGTATCTCTGGACTCGCTGTCGCGTGATGAGAGCCATGTGTGGTTCGAGGACCGGTGGATGGTCGCTTCCTGGTGTGATGAGTGATTGACAACGTGGTGTGGACTGATTCTTGGCTAAGTATTGCAGGTGTAGGTTGCGGCTTGACTGGTGTTGGTGCAGGTGAAGAACAAGCGCGAAAGGTCATTGCCGGTGAGGCCTCCAGGTGTGGAGAAGACAAGTAGGCTTGGTTCGAGGGACCCGGTGGCCAGCGGGGTCAAGTGCGGGCCGCATGGTGGCAAGAACGGCAAGATGAAGTCATGGACGGTTTCTTGGTTGAGCCTCAAAACCAAGGTCGAGCCGGGACTACGTGGGAGCCGAGTCATAAGTGGTGATTGGCGGAGGCTACACCGAGTTCGCGGGGTTTCCGGTGGTTCACCAGAAAACCACTGGGTTCCTTGGTTGATCCACAAAGCCAAGACCGAAGAACCGAAGACGGAGGTGCAGCAGCTCCAGACCGGTCTGACCGGTTAGGAGCACCGGTCTGACCGGTGTGCGACGACGCAGTCTGGAATCTTCAAAGCGGAGGACACGTGTCGGGATCGCAAGGCTTGCGTCAAGGCTAAGCAAGTTTGCGGTCGCTGGGCATCCGTCCGATGGAGCGAAGACAAAGATTTCCGAATTCGCCCTTGAGGGGAATGTATCCCTAGTTAGCTAGTAAGGGTATTTTCGTCTTTCGGTTGCCTCCATATAACCCAAGTGGTGAGAGGATGGCAGCCATCTCTTGGAACCCTAGCTCATTTGGTTTTCCTATTTTCCTTAGGATTTTCTTAGGACTAGCTTGAGAGCTTCATGGTGAGATCTTGTGAGAGGGAAGGATGATCGGGCGGCAAGCTAGACCTTGTATGAACCTCTTTGGTATGTATAGATGATTCGGCGTGGTTCCTCAAGGCTTGGATGTGTCTTTCCCGTTTCTACTTTTTGGTGATTTTTGGAGCCCTTTCTTGGCGATTTTCTTGGAGCGATTTCGAGGCCTTTCTCTTTGGGATTTGGAGGGGGATGTATGTGTGAACCCTTTGTGGTTCTTTTCCCTTTGATTCCCCACCCAAATCCGTGAGCAAAGGGGCTCAATTTTGGGGTTTTCTTGGCTCTAGGGTTAGAGGCATTCTTGGTGGGATTTCCTCGATTCCTCTTGTTTTGACAAGTTTTGGTGGACCAAATCTTGGCTATGGAGTGCCCATGAGGTGTTCCTACTATCCCCAAAGTCTTGTGCAAAACCGTGGTGTGATTCGGGAGATCGGGAGTTGGATTTGGGGGAGTTGACCCGCGGGCGCTGTTCATCCCGAGAGCTCAGGGCACACCGGTCTGACCGGTGCCTCTCACCGGTCTGACCGGTGCAGACTCTCTATTGAGTTTTGCTCGGGTGAACGTCTTGGTGAGTTCCCTGTTGTCCTGTGTTGCTGCTGTTTCGGGTTTGGTCCTATTTGGAGCTCGGTAGGTCAGTTTGGTGGATTTGGGATTTCCTGGCTTGGATCGGTCCGACTGGTGAGCTACACCGGCCTGACCGGTGTAGAGGCCTTCTGTGGAAGTTCTCAGATTTTGCCAGCAGGGACCGGTCTGACCGGTGCTGCTCACCGGCCTGACCGGTGTAGCCCAGTAGCTACTCGAGTTGGTTTTTCCGCTGCGTTCTCGAGTAGGTGTAGGTGGTTGTTGGTTCCTAGGACCAGTAGCACTTCAGTGGCTGCGTGGTCTTGACCAACTTGGGTAGTTGAGTCGGAGACGTGTTTTGGAAGCCGTGTTCGTCTTGTTGGAGTTCTCATCTCCTTCGAGAAGAATTTTTATCGGCTCCCATTCACTCCCCCCCTCTCTGGTTCGCCAATCGGTCCTTCAATTGGTATCAGAGCCGGTTCGGGTCTTCATTGACTCTTACTAGTCTAAGATCCAAAGATGGCGTACCAGGAACGGGGTTCGGGTCCTCCGCACTTCGATGGCAAGAACTACCAGATGTGGCAGAGGCGGATGGCAGCGTTCCTCCGTGGAAAGGGTCAGATCCTTTGGGACGTTACGGTGAACACAGCTTATGTTCATCCGATGAACTTCCTTGCTCCAGGATCGAGGGATATGTTCGAAGCCAACAACAAGGCTGTCGACTACTTGTTTCGTGCTCTGTGTCAGCCCGAATTCGATCGGGTTCAGACAGAGGACTTAGCTTGTTGGATTTGGGAGCAGTTGAAGGATGCTCATGCTGGGAATGCTCAGGTTCAGGCTCGGATGTACGCGACTTACCGGAGAGAGTACGAGAACTTCACTCATCTCCCCGGCGAGTCCGTCGATGCCCTTTTCCAGCGGTTTACGGTCGTTGTGAACAACATGAGAGCCAATGTGGCCGTGCTCCCATACGATGATCATGATAGAGCCGTGAAGCTCTTGCACTCGTTGGATCGTACCGTATGGGACGGGAAGTTTGAGGCTATTGTTGAGTCCGAGAAGTATGACACCTTAACGGTGAACGAGCTATTCTCGAAGCTCAAGTTGGCTGAGTTGGACCGTGGTATGACAGCCAAGATCGAGAGCCCGACTGATTCTCATAGTCTCGCTCTCGTTGGTGGCAAAGGAGCTAAGTCTAACGCTAACGCATCCTCCAGGATGTACTCTCTGTCTTCTTTGATGTCTTTGCCAGACGAGGAGTTCGACGTGCTTGGAGAGGACGAGCTGGCGTTGCTGACCAGGCGGTTCGAGAGGCTGCACGAGAATCGGGTGAACACGAGGAGGACAGCACGGACGTGCTTTCAGTGCGGCAAGCCAGGACACTTCGTCGCCGACTGCCCGGAGAAGACGGAGAACAAGGACGGCTACAAGGATGGCTACAGGCACCGGTCGAGCAAGGATGGCAAGTACCGATCGAGGCGCGATCACAAGCACAAGAACAAGCACAAGGACGAGCGATGGTCGAGGAAGAAGGACGGCCGCGGCAGGAAGGCCCGAGCGATGGTCGGAGCGAGCGACGTAGACTCCAGCTCCTCCTACTCCTCCTCGAGCTCGAGTAGCAGCGAAGATGAAGGTGATCGACGCAGTAACAAGAAGGCGTCCAGGAACTTGAGCGGGTTGAGCTGCTTCGCGGGAAATGGCTTCTGCGGCATGCCTCGTAGTTCCGGTAGCAAGAAGAGTCACCAGAGCGACTCGGACTCCGACTCCGAGGATGAGGTATGTGATGAGCTCTCCTCTTTGCGCAAGGAGAATGATGAGTTGGTTGACTTGCTTGATAATCGCGATCACATGCTTAGAGAGCCCAAGAAGATGAGGAAAGAGCTTAGGGCCTCACTAGAAGATGCTAGGAACCGTGTGGCTGAGCTAGAAACCCAGAACCTAGATGCTAAGCTTGAGATTGATTCGCTTAAGGCTTCTCCTGTGGTTTCTGATGAGATTGATTGCTGTGATTGCTCTGTGTACCTAGTTGATCTTACTGCTCTTAAGGATAAGCATGCTTCTACTTGTGATGAACTAGATATGCTTAGGGTTGATGTGGCTGAGCTTAAGTCTAGACCTGCTTTGCTAGGTGCTTGTACTTCTTGCCCTGTTTTGCATGGAAAGATTGATGAGATGCATGCTTACATTGTTTCGCTTGAGGCTAAGTTGAAAGAGCCTATTCCCACTTCTTGCTCTACTTGTGAATTGCATGCGGTTAAGAATTTGGAGCTTGCGCATTATGTTGATCGCTTGCAGGATGAGAATGATGAGCTGAGGAAATGTATGAGCTGGTTGTCGGGTCAGGAGCCTCAGCTTGGTTTCATGATAGCGGCTTTCAAACGCTATGATGGTCAGGCACTTGGGGCTGACAAGCTTGGAGAGAACAGTGGTGAGGGAGTTGGGAGAGTTGGAGAGATCCCTATCCCACCACCAAACAGACACAAGAACAAGTTTGAGCCCAAGCCTAATCATCTCAGAAACAAACTTGACACTACTCCAGATCCACCCATATTCCCTCACCCAACAAATGATTTCCAGAAACCGGTGAAGTTTGTGAGCCCAAAGGGAGGTGAGGAAGGAGAGAAGAAGGGTGAGAAACCGAGTGGGCAGCCCCAACCCAAGCCAAAGCCTAAGCCACAGCCCATCAAGTTCCATTGTGGGTATTGTGGGAGAGATGGTCATAAGGATGAGTTTTGCTTCAAGAGGAAGCGTGAGGAGAGAATGGCTAGAGAGTGGGCTAACAAGGACAGGTACCACCCCTCTAATGGTGTACCTGAGCCTCGCATGCAGATGCCCAGGGCCAAGGCGATTGTGAGGACGGTTCCGGCTTGGGGAGACCGGAAGGCAATAGGTGGTGCTGCTGGCCGAGCTACACCGGTCAGACCGGTGCAGGTCTGGGCAGACAGCGAGTTGGTTTTCGTGCTCGTGAGGATGCTCGGTTTGGTTCTGGTGGTCGTGGTTCTGGTGGTTGGTCTGGAAAGTTTGCAGGTGGTCAGTTTGCTAGGCGTTCTCCACCTCGTGCTCAATACGGGGGTGGGAGGAGTCGTAGCTTTGAGATGGAGAGGAGGAACGATCCACGGTTTTCCTTTCGTGGCTTTCGTCCTCCTCCAGCTAGAGAGGGTTGGTTCCCTCGTAGTGGTTACCGTGGTGGTGTTCGTGGTGGTAGCTTTGATAGGCGTGATGATTTGGTTTGTGCTAACCCCACTTTGGAGCAAATGTCTCGGCACTGGTTTTACTCTTTTGGTCTAACCCCAGTGCTAAGTCGTTTGTTCACTCACGTGCTCGCTTTTGAATTTCAGGTGGGAGACTTGAGGAACGTTTGGTTGATTGACTCCGGTTGCTCGAGGCATATGACCGGAGACAAGGGGTGGTTCTCAAGTCTCGTCCCGGTGGTGTCCAAGACATACATCACCTTTGGGGACAATGGGCGAGGGCGTGTGCTATCAGAAGGTGAGATCAAGGTAAGTGACAAGGTCACTCTCAGGCGTGTTGCTCTTGTTCAATCGCTGGGGTTCAATTTGCTTTCTGTGTCCCAGTTGTTGGATGAGGGCTTTGAGGTGTTGTTTCGGCCTGGTGGTTCTCGGATTTTAGATTCTCGAGGGGACCTTGTTTGCATGGTCGTTCCCGAGGGTCAAGTGTTCCGAGCTGATTTCTCTCAGTCTTCTGGTGTGGAGCGTTGCTTTTTGGCTGGTTCTTCGAGTGAGTTGTGGAAGTGGCATAGGAAGTTGGGTCACTTGAGCTTTGACCTTTTGTCTCACTTGAGTAAACTCAGTTTGGTCCGAGGATTGCCACGGTTGAGGTTTGAGAAAGAGTTGGTTTGTGCGCCGTGTAGGCATGCCAAGATGGTAGCCTCTTCTCACCCGCCTCTCACCGATGTGATGACTGAGCGCCCATGCGAGCTGCTCCATATGGACCTTGTTGGCCCAGCTCGTGTGCGATCTGCGGGTGGGAAGTGGTATGTCCTTGTTGTGGTGGACGACTACTCTCGGTATACGTGGGTGTTCTTTCTTGAGGAGAAAGGGGAGACGTTTGGTTTTGTTCGAGATCTTGTCTTGAGGTTAAGAAACGAGAGGCACGGAGATGCCATACGAGCGATCCGCAGTGACAATGGCTCGGAATTCAAAAACTCTCGTTTCGAAACCTTTTGCCATGACTTGGGTCTTGAACACTAGTTTTCGAGTCCGTATACGCCTCCCCAGAATGGTGTTGTGGAAAGGAAAAACAGGACCTTGTGTGAGATGGCTCGGACGATGCTCGACGAGCATAGGACTCCGAGAAGGTTCTGGGCTGAGGCGGTCAATACCGCGTGCTATGTGTCGAACAGGATCTACCTCAGGGTTCATAAGAAGAAAACCTGTTACGAGTTGATGCACGGTCGCACACCCAAGGTGAGTCACTTCCATGTCTTTGGTTGTAAATGCTTCATTCTGAAGAAAGGGAAGAAGTTGGACAAGTTCGAGGCTAGGTCTGTCGATGGCATTTTCTTTGGTTATGCATCTCATTCTAGAGCATTTCGTGTGCTCAATCTTGAAACTAACCAAATCGTGGAGACTTGCGAGGTAACCTTCGACGAGACACAGCCACGTAGTCAGCTTGTTTTTGAGTGTGCAGGTGACAACGAACTTGGCGAGGAGATCTTTCAGGAGGAGGAGCATGAACATGGAGATGATGAAGATGGCGGTGTGGTGCCCGCAGCTGAACATGTACCTACTACTTCGACGATGATCGTGAACGGGCCCTCTCCCACACCTACAACGACAAATCCAGATCAAGGCGAAGCTGCTGTTGAGGGGGAGGTAGCATCAAGGCGAGAACCTCCCCGGCGAGTGCAAGTGGATCACCCAGCTTCGAGAATCATCGGCGACATGAATGAACGCACTACACGGTCAAGGGTTCGGAACAATTCTCATTTCGCTCATGCTGCTTTTGTTGCCACCTTTGAGCCCAAAGACATTGGACACGCGCTATCTGATCATAATTGGGTTAATTCGATGCATGAGGAGTTGGAGAATTTTGAGAGGAACCAAGTTTGGGTGTTGGTTGACCCTCCTCCAGGGTGTAAGCCGATTGGGACAAAATGGGTGTGGAAAAATAAAGAGGGAGAGAAAGGAGAAGTGGTGAGGAACAAGTCGAGACTTGTTGCTCAGGGGTTCAGTCAGAAAGAGGGGATCGACTACGAGGAGACTTTCACTCCTGTAGCTCGTTTGGAGGCGATCAGGATCCTTCTAGCCTTTTCCGTGGCTAAAGGGTTCAAGTTGTACCAGATGGATGTGAAGAGTGCTTTCCTGAATGGTGTGTTGGAGGAAGAGGTGTTTGTGAGGCAACCACTGGGGTTTGAGAGTGAGAAGTACCCCCACCGGGTGTACAAGTTGAGCAAGGCGCTGTATGGGTTGAAGCAGGCGCCTAGAGCTTGGTATGGTAGGTTGAGGGGGTTCCTGTTTGAGAGAGGGTTTGAGATGGGGAAGGTCGATCAGACCTTGTTTCTCCTCAGGCAGGGCAGAGGTATACGTGGATGATATTGTCTTTGGTGGCTCGTCTAACTCTCTTATTGCAAGGTTTGCAGAAGACATGAGCAGGGAATTTGAGATGAGCATGATGGGTGAGTTGCAATTCTTCCTCGGGCTACAGATCAAGCAATCAAAGGAAGGAACATTCGTGCACCAAGCTAAGTACACCAAGGACATTGTGAGGAAGTTCAAGATGGAGGACTCCAAGGCCATGGCGACGCCTATGAGTACGACTACAGCTCTTGATACGGACGAGGAAGGTGAACACGTGGACCAGAAGGAGTACCGGAGCATGATCGGGTCACTCCTCTACTTGACGGCGACGAGGCCGGACATCCAATTCTTGGTATGTCTGTGCGCTCGTTTTCAAGCGTCTCCGAGGACTTCGCATCGGCAAGCAGTCAAGCGCATATTCAGGTATTTGCGACATACTCCCGACTTTGGCCTTTGGTACTCCGCGTCTTCTTCTTTGGCTCTTCAAGGATTTTCAGACGCGGATTTTGCCAGGTGTCGGTTGGATAGGAAGTCCACTTCCGGGACTTGCCAGTTCTTGGGTTCTTCTTTGGTGTCTTGGTCTTCCCGCAAACAGTCGAGTGTTGCTCAATCCACTACCGAGGCAGAGTATGTGGCCGCAGCTAGTTGCTGCTCTCAGCTCCTTTGGATCACATATACCATGAGTGACTTTGGTGAGGAGTATACCCATGTTCCACTTCAATGTGATAGCACCAGTGCCATAAGCGTTGCGAAGAACCCAGTGCTCCATTCCAAAACCAAGCACATAGAAGTGAGGTATCATTTTCTGAAGGACAACGTAGAGAAAGGAAAAATCGCTTTGATCCATGTACCCACACATGACCAGCTAGCCGATATTTTCACCAAACCCCTAGATCAAGCAACTTTCACTCGTTTGCAGGGGGAGCTTGGTGTGTGTTTGATTTCCTGAGTTGGTGTGTGGGAGCTCCTTTGTAGCATATGTATAACTTTCCTTTGTGCATTTCTTGCATTTGGCATGGCATATGTAACATGATGTATAGGCATCTTTGTATCTTAGGTTGCATGCATTTTGTATCATATGCATTGTTTAGGAAAAGCTTCTCCTATATACAGTGTTCACCATGGAATGATATGTATGTCTTTATGAGCTAGTTTGGTAAGCTATGGTTAGTTTGGCTTAGCTCTTGATAATCTTGGTTTATATCCATGGTTGATGGCTATGTTTTCAAAAAGGTCACATGTATGCTCTCTTGTGAGTAAATGCCTTTATATGATCTTAACATGTTTTAGTGGCTTGGCTATACTTAATTTGTGGTTGGATAGCTTATTTTGATCATATGGGGCCAAAGGCTCATTTGCCATCATGAATGTTTAGCCCCCATGCTTGATCTTGTGGAGGGGCATAAGTTCCTTTTTGTCGCAAAGACATTTCATGTACCAATTTCAAATCTGAAAATGAAATGTAAAATGCTTGAAAATGTGCTCCCATGTCATATGTGCTAATTTTAATTTGCTTTGGGTGCTAAACCGTTGCATGATGCCTACCAATGAGAAGTCTCATATATAGAAGTAGGCACATGGCTCGGTGGCTTTGACATGACATGAGGTGCTTGTGGGTGTTTATGATGGTCTTATGCTTAGAATGGTTGTCCTAGCATGAAGTTTGTGTGGCTTTGCCATTTTGACATGTTTTGCTCATGTTTAGGACTTTGCTCATGAGAGGGTAAATTTTCGCAAAATTGCTCAATTCTATCTTAGATTCGGCCAATGGTTGTGACACTTGGTGATCTTGTAGTTGATGTCATTACGAAGCTATAGAGTATCTAACTTGCTCATTTGGACATGTGTAGCATCCTTTGTTGAATTTTGTCTATTTGAGAAGCTCTAGGTTGCATTTTTTGCATTTTTGGCTTGATTCTTGCATTGTCAACAAGGGGGAGAAGTTTGAGCATGTTTTGGCTTGCTGCATGCATTTAGAAGGTTTCCAAGTGGTTTCGAGCTAGTTTTGAGCTCGGGCAGTTCCCAGTTTTTCCCAGGTGGTCATCGGCCTGACCGGTGAGGTACACCGGTCTGACCGGTGTGAGGTTCAGGTGCTGGGCGATCTAGCACACCGGTCTGACCGGTGTGGTTGACCGGTTTGACCGGTCCAGAGCAAAGCTGAAGCAGCTGCTCTGTTTTGCGAGGTGGTTTGCATGCATTCGTCCAGGGGGAGTTGCATTGGTTCAGGGGGAGCTTGCATGTGTGCAGGGGGAGCTCTTTGTGGTTTTCGAGCTTTGGATTGTTGGCTTGTGCTCTTTGCTTGAGCATGGTTGTGTCTCGGATGTGTCGAGCCGTTGCCCTTGCCTAAGGGGTCCGAGACTTGTCTTCTTCAAGTGATCTTGCTCTTTGCCTTTCTTTGGCTTACGATCGCTTGTTGGAGTTTCTTTTAGTCGTTTCTTTTCTTTTCCTTTCCTCTTGGTTACCAAAACATGTGTGTTGTCAATGCACTCATCAAGGGGGAGATTGAGAGCCGTGTGTGGTTCGAGGACCGGTGGATGGTCGCTTCCTGGTGTGATGAGTGATTGACAACGTGGTGTGGACTGATACTTGGCTAAGTATTGCAGGTGTAGGTTGCGGCTTGACTGGTGTTGGTGCAGGTGAAGAACAAGCGTGAAAGGTCGTTGCCGGTGAGGCCTCCAGGTGTGGAGAAGACAAGTAGGCTTGGTTCGAGGGACCCGGTGGCCAGCGGGGTCAAGTGCGGGCCGCATGGTGGCAAGAACGGCAAGATGAAGTCATGGACGGTTTCTTGGTTGAGCCTCAAAACCAAGGTCGAGCCGGGACTACGTGGGAGCTGAGTCATGAGTGGTGATTGGCGGAGGCTACACTGAGTTCGCGGGGTTTCCGGTGGTTCACCAGAAAACCACTGGGTTCCTTGGTTGATCCACAAAGCCAAGACCGAAGAACCGAAGACGGCGGTCTGACCGGTTTGACCGGTGAGGAGCACCGGTCTGACCGGTGTGCGACGACGCAGTCCGAAATCTTCGAAGCGGAGGACACGCGTCGGGATCGCAAGGCTTGCGTCGAGGCTAAGCAAGTTTGCGGTCGCTGGGCATCCGTCCGATGGAGCGAAGACAAAGATTTCCGAATTCGCCCTTGAGGGGCATGTATCCCTAGTTAGCTAGTAAGGGTATTTTCGTCTTTCGGTTGCCTCCATATAACCCAAGTGGTGAGAGGATGGCAGCCATCTCTTGGAACCCTAGCTCATTTGGTTTTCCTATTTTCCTTCCTATTTTCCTTAGGATTTTCTTAGGACTAGCTTGAGAGCTTCATGGTGAGATCTTGTGAGAGGGAAGGATGATCGGGCGGCAAGCTAGACCTTGTATGAACCTCTTTAGTATGTATAGATGATTCGGCGTGGTTCCTCAAGGCTTGGATGTGTCTTTCCCGTTTCTACTTTTTGGTGATTTTCGGAGCACTTTCTTGGCGACTTTCTTGGAGCGATTTCGAGGCCTTTCTCTTTGGGATTTGGTGGGGGATGTATGTGTGAACCCTTCGTGGTTCTTTTCCCTTTGATTCCCCACCCAAATCCGTGAGCAAAGGGGCTCGATTTTGGGGTTTTCTTGGCTCTAGGGTTAGAGGCGTTCTTGGTGGGATTTCCTCGATTCCTCTTGTTTTAACAAGTTTTGGTGGACCAAATCTTGGCTATGGAGTGCCCATGAGGTGTTCCTACTATCCCCAAAGTCTTGTGCAAAACCGTGGAGCGATTCGGGAGATCGGGAGTTGGATTTGGGGGAGTTGACCCGCGGGCGCTGTTCATCCCGAGAGCTCAGGTCACACCGGTCTGACCGGTGCCTCTCACCGGTCTGACTGGTGCAGACTCTCTGTTGAGTTTTGCTCGGGTGAACGTCTTGGTGAGTTCCCTGTTGTCCTGTGTTGCTGCTATTTCGAGTTTGGTCCTATTTGGAGCTCGGTAGGTCAGTTTGGTGGATTTAGGATTTCCTGGCTTGGACCAGTCCGACCGGCGAGCTACACCGCCCTGACCGGTGTAGAGGCCTTCTGTGGAAGTTCTCAGATTTTGCCAGCAGGGACCGGTCTGACCGGTGCTGCTCACCGGCCTGACCGGTGTAGCCCAGTAGCTACTCGAGTTGGTTTTTCCACTGCGTTCTCGAGTAGGTGTAGGTGGTTGTTGGTTCCTAGGACCAGTAGCACTTCAGTGGCTGCGTGGTCTTGACCAACTTGGGTAGTTGAGTCGGAGATGTGTTTTGGAAGCCGTGTTCGTCTTGTTGGAGTTCTCATCTCCTTCGAGAAGAATTTTTATCGGCTCCCATTCACTCCCCCCCTCTCTGGTTCGCCTAATCGGTCCTTCACGTGAGTCGTATTGTACAATCTTCGATTCTTTGTTATAAGTGATTTACTGGGCTAGACCCAGCAGATATCGACAAGTTAACTCCTCTTTAATGCATAGTGACCAAGTGGATGGTTTATGTGTTAAATAGGAATTAATTTGGATGGTTCTGTCACAGCTAGCATCAGAGCTTGATTGTACATCAGAGATATTAGAACATCCTTAATAACATATTTTTCCAATAAAACTTGCAAGATCAAGGTGTTTGCAAAATGCGTTAGGAACGCTAAGGATTAACTAGTCCGAGATGCCCTAGAGTGATTTTTGGGTTCTTTCAGGTGGCTAGTATTTTATGGTTTATCTAAACTAACTCCCAGCACATTTTATTATCTGTCAAAACTTAGTTTCTTGCACAACCATACTAGTTCAGCACATTTTGCTATATGTGCTCGTGTCACATGAAAGTCATGTGAGGGATGGATGGGACCTATTCCGAAGGGAACCCACTATCGCGTCTGTGTCTCGCCACGTTTTGCCATACGTGAGCATGATTCCGCATTACGAACATGTGAAGGGGGATGCCCTCCATTCAAAAGGAGCATATCTCAGGTTGGACGCTGTCCATGCAGCGTTAAACGCATGGGTGCTGTTTCTATAGTGAACGGTAATGTATGTGGACGCTTTCGTGAGTGCTGGCACGAAAGGTTCGAGATGTTCTGTGATTTTCTGCAGGTACACTAACCTCGATTCGTAAGAGTTAAGATCGAGTAGAAATTCGACTAGCTATTATAAGGAGAGTCGTATGTTGTGCCATGCCACCGGCACTAACTTCGATCTTGACAAGGAATTGTCTGTGAGGACGAATAGGTTTTCGCATGCATCATGTTAAAATCTCTAAACTGAACATCAAAGATAATGAGTACAATTTGAAATCACTTTCATCCAAGTTTTTGTTAAGTTAGCTTAAGGTCTTTCTAGTGTTTGCTAAATGATCCGCTGGTCCGGAATTTTTTGGGCTAGCAAAAGAAGTTTTCTCCGGAGATCTTTTACTCAAAAGTTGTCTCCAATTTTGCAACAAAGATGTTGTAAAATTTTCATAAGCCTTGGATCAGCCAAACTCAAGATATGATCTTTTTCTGAAGGAGTGACCTAGCTGTCAATCCGAGAGCTTATTTGTTCTGAAATATTTCGACCCACAATACAGTGTTTTCTGAAGAAAAGTTAGGTATGAAAGTTGCTCCAAATCTTGTCAAGCATCTGCTGTAAAAAGTTCAGAAATTTTGGTTGAAGGAATTTTGAGTTATGACCAAAATAGTGCAGCACTGTTTGCTGTTTTTCCTGAGACACAGCCACTGGAGTTTTAATTCTTTTGGCTATCTTCTTCTAGTTTTTAGCTCTACCTTTGAATACTAATTTTGTACTCCTCAACTTTACCGAGTACCTGGTAAAATTTCAGAATTTTTAGCTAAGCAGAATTTCAGTTACACTAATTTGAGTAACTGCCTGTCTGCTGAAAATTTCTGGACGATAGCAAACTGAAGCTTGGACCAATCACCTCTTTTCCCATCAGTCGTAGCCCAACCTTGGAATACCAAAGTTGTTTGGAACTTCAAGTTTGGTGTGCTCATAAAAGTTGAGTATCGTTGCAATCTTATGCCGAGAGTTATGAACTTTTTAGTAACCCTCTGCCTGCTGTCCATCAGCCAAGATAGAGCACCGGTCTCCAAAGTTTTTCGAGCATATTACCATTAGTGTTTGCCAAACTGGAAAATGCAAAGCTTGCTTCTACCTCAATAAGGATCTGGTGGAAGTCAGGAACCTCTAGTTTTATGGTTTTCCAAATGTGATCATTTTGTATGGCTGCTAAAAATCTATCTTTTATGCACCTACATCCATCTGGTTTCTTACGTATGTTACTCTCTTTAGATGGCCAATTATGGATCTGAAATGGTTAATGAAGAAGGATGGACTCACGTTGATTACCCTCAGGAGAGTGGTTTTCCCATGATTTTGTGGACCACTTTGATGGACTTTGGATATACTACCCAACCACAGTATATGTACCGTGAGTACCGGAACGAGGGACAAATCCCCTGTTGCGAAGTAAAAGTGAAGATTTCAGCTTGTCCCGCTAACCCAAGCTGGGAAGCATGGGAGAGTAAAGCACAAGGCTTAGAGTGGGCTGACACCTTGCAAAAGGCTGATCTTGAAGCACTCACCACTTTTTGTGGGAAGCATTCTGCATTGGTAGCTCACACTACAGCCAAGGTAATTCCCCTGCACGATCAATACCATGGACAATGGACCGAGCAGGAGTCTCTCATCTCTGTTCAAGAAAACCCTCACTACAATCCTGATCTGATCACCTCAGTTCGTTTTTCCAAAGCAATGTATGATACCTACCAACTGTTGGTCAGAGAAAATGCAATCTGTAGACACCAAGTTAGAGAAATGGAAAGTACCACACATGAGTTGAAGGAAGCTCAAGCCATGATAAGAGCTCTTAAGAAAGGAAGACGCAAGGATATAGCAAAAATACGAGAACTGCGTCAAGAAATTCAGGACCAGGACTATATGCTACATCAGGCCGATCTATACATGCTAGACATGGAAAATCAATTAGAAGCAGTAGCAGCTCCACCACCAGGACCTGTTATTCCTCCACCTGAAGATGGTGAGAATCACAATGAGATTCAAGGAGAATCTGGAATAGAGTCTGGATCTGCGTCACCCTGAGCCTTTGTTTTCAACTTGAGGAAAATAAAAGGTTAGCATGAGGCTAGCTAGTGGATCTAGTTTGGATATTGTCATGAGTGTAATAAAATAAGGAGATGTACAAGTGCTATGTATGAACCATAATAGTACTTTGCTAATGACTTGGTCTTCAAAGTTTACTCTCAGTTTGTAATCTTCTCCTGGCAGTGCAAACCTGATATCTCAATTGACATGTTTCAATTCCACTGTGTGTATGCATTCTGAAGCACTCAACTTTTCAGTGATATTGATATCCTTGAGTCGATCACTTTTTGATCTCTCAACTTCAAAATCTTTCTTTCTTAACCACTGCTCACACAATTTGAGTAAATGAGAACAATGTTACAAGTGGCCGAATCTTTTTGGTATACATGTTGACTCTCATCCTTTCCAGAAGTTGTCATTTGTCAACTGAGAGTTGATACTTCCAAGGACATACCCTGAGTAAACATCTTGTTGTTTTCCTAGTGCAACTTCAGAAATTTCAGTGAACAAATTTAACAAAAGTTGTTTACTAGCCTTCCCTTTCTTCATAGAAATCTCTATGGAACCATTCAATTTGGTCTTCTTCTGTCTCAATCTCAAAGTTCACCTAGTATCAAAATCAACCAAGTTAATTTGAAGGAGCATGAGCAATGAAGGTTCTCTAAAAGTCAAGATATGAAGAGTTTTATACTAATCAATTATCTATGATTCTTTTTCAGCTTCAACCAAATCAACAAACTCGGTATATTTGAAAAGAAAGAATGGACAAAAGCCTTTGACAGTTTTCCCAGACAAAAATAAGTTTTAGTTTGAATTGTGGATACCCCAGGATCTTCTCGTGTTTCCCAAATTCATAGTCAATTTCTCTTGAGAATCAATTTGACCCCTCCGTATTTGTGCTCTGACTGTTCTGTACTGTGTCGTCGCTCTGCCACCTTTCTACCGCAGTAGCTGATCGCCGCCTACGCACACCTTATGACAGCCGTCTTGTCCCCATGGCATCTCGTGCCAGCCACCACCGTGCCACATGCCACTACCACTGCACCTCCATGCCTCCATACCCCGACCCCTACACAAGTGGCGCAAGCACCACCGCCACTACACCATGGTGAGCATCCATAAATGGACCACCTTCCATTGATTTCCACTACCCCTTCCTTTGCATCCACTAGAGCCATCACCTCCCGTCGCCCTCCCTTCTCTCCAGCTCTTTCTTTGAGCGCACACCGGCCATTTTCATCGTTTCCAGCATTTCCTCCATCTTCCTCAGCAAGGTGAAGAAGAATCAAGCCTCTTCAGAAGTCGAAGTCAGTTCAAGCCTTCCCTTGAAGCTCGTCTACTAAATGATTGGTGACTACATCAAGAAGAAGAAGAAGCTCAAGAAGAAGAAGGTCACCAGAAGAAGCCAATCTATGGATCGTTCTCTCGAGATATGTGATTCAGATTGTTGGGACGCCTTGATGATGTTCATTTGTTTTGCACCTCTGCTATGCTTGTTTATAGCTTTTCATGTGCACATTTAGTGCCTGCTTCCTCATGAGTTACATGGAAGTTTGTGATGAAACCCAGGTATCTTCCATCGTCTTTGACTTCTAGATCTTAGAGAGTTTAGCCTTGCTCTGTTAAGTTTCTCTATGTAATCTGTACCTTCCCCTGAAAAGTCTATCAAGCTTGTTGACGAATCTCGGGATGAGATTCTGTTTAAGGGGGGGGGGTAGGTTGTAACACCCCAGGTGTTTATCTCTTGGTAATCAAGGATGTTAACCTAAGCTCATGGTGTTAAAGGAAAAGTAAAGCAAGTTTTGTGAAAACACCATTAGGAGCAAAGTTTGGTCTGAACTTGATTTCAATTTTCACTCAGAGCTTGAACTTTTGCCAAAACGCAAGTTGTCACCAAGATGCAGGAACATGACCTTATATTTGTCACTTTTGGAAATTGGAATGGAAGAAGGAGTGAAGCCCTATCTCAATTGATCAATCTCCTAAAAAAAGCCTTCTAAGTTCAATTGATTGCTTAGCCACAATCTCAAGATTTTGTATTGAAACTTCAAAATCAAACAATATGAAAGTTGTGGGATTCCTCAAGAATAGCAAATCATCTTTTAGGTGGAAGTTAAGATCTTGAGAGAAAAGCCCTCAAATCTTGGAGTCAAACCTTTCTTACAATGGTCAAACCCCTATTTCATATACCCTTCTCTTGAACTTTGGTCAAATCTCCAAAAATTCCCAAAACACTGAAAATCTGGCAAATACAAAATTTGTACAGAATTTCATGGGACACATTTCATCTAATTGGTAGTTTTTCAAATTTTGAGTGGAAATGCCTCAAAAACGTGGTCAACGCTCTGAGCACCGGGTTGACTGCGCCGAGAAAATCAGGAAGTTCAAGCCAAATCCCTGCCAAATCTGTTCGGAATTTCACTAGTCAACCTTTGCGAAACTTGTAGAGGGTTATCTCCTGTACAACTTAGCTATTGGCCGAAATGTGACTTACTTTTGGATTTGAATTGATATGCTCGGTCAAAGTGCCTTAGTCCAAATCTGTTTTGCTGTCTGCCGCCCCTGCGCGCGCTCTCTGGTCGTGACGTCGCGCCGCGCCCGCGCCCCGGTGCCCGTGCGCCGCATGTGCCAGCGCTGCTCCCGCCTGTGACACCTGGCCGAACATCGAGGTGGGCCCGCCGTCCATCGCTCGAGGTTACCCGTGCCACGAAGACTTCCCACGCGTCGCGCCCGGCCGCTTGTCCTCGACATGCGCCTCACCACGCGGCGTCGACTGCCCTGCCGTCGCCATGCACCGCCGCCACGTGCAGTCACTCGCTGGCACAGACGTCGAGTTGGTCAGCTGGCCATCGAACGCCGTGGCAATGCGCTGCTGCTCTCGCCCGCCTATAAAAGGGAGAAGCTCCCTTGAGCTCGCCGCGCCGCCACACAGCGCCGCCAGGCTGCCGTACCTCGTCGTCCGAGCACCGCTATCGAGCCACCTCGCCCGCGCCCGCTCGCTCTTGCCTGAGTTGCTCAGCAGCACCACAAGCCCCAGTCCAACGTCCCAGGGCCACGCATTGCCAAGTCCGGCCACCCTGCTCGCCAGAGCAGCCGTCCCTGCGGCCGGAGCTCCACCCCGTCACCGAGCTCTCACTCCCGAGCCGTCCCGTCGCCGTCCAAGGTTCTCAGCAGCGCCACCTCGACCCACTGGAGCTTCCCGTGCCACGCGTTGACGTGCCCGGCCACCCAGCTCGCCGGAGTGTGACCCACCGCGGCTGGAAGATCCGCCCGCCGTCAATCCTCGCCGCCGGTCACCCCTCCGCCCCGTCCGAGCACCAGCACTGGCCCAAGGTGATCACTAGGCCCTCCTCCGCCCTTTCCCCCACTCTATCTCACCGCCGTTGCCCCTGAATCCGCCCACCATCACCGGCGACCATGGCAAGGGTATGCCTGTGAAGATTAGGAACTTGCCAGGGTTCGAGTTGTAAATATAGGGACCTCTGTGCAAATGTAAGGGCATATTTGTGAAACAAAATCTTTGACCGAGGGTCCGGATGAAAGTAGATTCTTTAAACCTAGATTCAAATTGCTGAGACCTTCTAAAATTCATAGTAAATCAAATAAAAATCAGAAAAATACAAACTCAATTGTTTTGTGATCCTCATGAACAAATGCAACTTTTCTAGAAAGGAATTTTGTAAATTTCTTCCTAAAATTTAAATAATTTTGAATTGATCTGTTTGAATAGATTTGAAATAATTTGAAATCTATAACTGATCTGCATGTGAAATTTTAATATGTTGTTAGTCGTGTCATGTTTGTTCTTGTGTAGAAACATTGCACATAGATCTGTTATGAATCTTTAGTTATGATTTAATTTTGATATATGGCAGCTTCTAAGTTCCTGTTTAGTTTTAAATAATTGGTTAAGCAAATAGGGTTGATCTTTTTGCAATAGCCCGTTTATGCCTAGATGAAGCTATGGTTAATTTGTGAGTAGCTTTTGACATGTTCCTCTTGCTCTAATTAATTTAGGCCTTTAATATAAGCCTTTTTAATAAAGGATGTTATTGTTAGTTTCCGGCCATGATAATTTTTGAGTAATCTTGATTGACCTTGTTATGGTTATAGTAAAAATTGTAGCCTCAATGCATGCTTATATATTGCAGTGTGATTTATTTATCTATTCAGCAGTGTTATAGTGTTGTATTTTTCATGCTAGATCTGTAGCTTAGTTTAATCTGAATTTTTGTGAGTAGCTCAGTTATGCCATGTTTATGGGTTGTGTAATTTCTTGAAGCAATATCATGTATAGATATCTCTGAATAAATAGATCTTGTTTGTGGCAGCTAGTTAATGTTAGATTTTTCATGTGCAGTTTATAGCTTAGTTTGATCAAAATTTTGCGCAGTAGCCTTGTTGCCATGATATGTGCTTGTATAAATTTTATCTTTGTTGGTTTGTGTGTGGAACATCCAGAATTAATTATTGACGTAATTCAAGCTTAATAAGTGGAATAAAAGGAAAACTAAAATCACTTTTATGTGACTTGAATTTAAATAACAAAGCTTCACCAAAATACACCCTAAACAACACCCTTTCACTTTGGTGAAGTCAATTAAGTGAATTGGTTTAGATATGCACACAATCACCATCAAATAAGAAAGATAAATAACACACATACAATTCCTTGATTAAGGAAGAGTACGCTGGATATAATCTTATCCAGGTGAATGTGCCCAACAATACACCCCATGTTTATCCTTTAAATATGAACTAAGTTCTTCCTTCTTAAAAACGAACACTTAAAGTTATGCATATGCATGTCGTGTAGAACCTCCGGTCGAGAGCTACGAGTTGGTGTCGGAAGCTGAAGGAGAGGTTGTTGAAGGAGAAGGTGAACGCATTGGTTTTGCAACAAGACCCGAACCAAGTTCGGAGGATCTCCAACTAACTTTGCTATGTGAAGGCAAGCCCCAGAGCATAACCTATGTTTTCAACTGATGCAGTTATCTTTGCTATGTTTGTGCATTTAAGTTTCAGGAGTTGATTTGAAACCCTAGATGCAGGATCTTAGGTTCCTATGTTCCAATACTAGTATGATAAGTCGCTAGTTGCCATGCTCTAAGGTCCCGGTAGAAGTCGAGTGATGTTCATCACTCGCGAGCTATAGGTGTCTTATGTTGGAATCATAAGATTGTTGAACCTACCCGCTCATGTGGTAAGAGCATGGGACCGGCTCCGGCCAGTAGGTCCGTGGTTAAGCGTTTGAATGTACTAAGCATTTGCCAGGAATGGGACCGGTAAGCCTAGTACCTTTTTGATCCGGTAAGGGAACTCTCTACCACTAATCTCGGGAGTAGTCCCCAGGTTCATGACAGTGGTGCATGTGTGGATCCGGGTGGCAAAAGATGTAAGTCCGTGACCTGACCAACTGTACCAGGGACTGTGGACATTGATCCTGAACCGAGGATGATTGGGAACCGCCTAGTTGGTGCGTACCCCCGCCCTGTAGGGCCAGTGGTCGTTATGATGGGGTATGCATTCTCCCATGTGTTTAGGTCCATCTTGCATGGTTATTAATCGATCGATCGTCGGCCTCTCACCGTTATCCGAGATTGCTTATCCATACACTCTATGTCCCTTAATGATGGAATTGAGAAGAATATTGTTGTATGCTTAATTGTTTGTACAACTTATGCTTGCATAGTTGCTTACCTAGTAATGGATAATTAACTTAAATTTTGAGCTAAAACTTGAAAGTAAGGACATACTCTTTGTTGCTTTTCAGCAAAAGAAACCCACTACCCAAAAAGCTTGCATGTCTAGAGAGTTGGTGATTTTCCCATCACCTGACGGTTAAGTCTTGCTGAGTATTAGTATACTCAGCCTTGCTTTGTTGATACCTTTTGCAGGTGTTGATGTGTTTGATGGTATTCGTGGACTGGTTCCCTCCCACCCTTTGGGAAGGTAGTGGGAGGATGACAATGCTTAGTGATATCATGGATGGCCTCCCATGATGTTGCTTATGACGTTTAGTATTTTATTTCCGCTGTATTTTCAAACTCTGGATAGTTTACTTTCTTGTATGAAACTTGGTTTCTAATAATTAATAGTTGATGAATATGATGTATTAAGGGCATATTGAGTATCTCTGGACTCGCCGTCGCGTGAGTCATATTGTACAATCTTCGATCCTTTGTTATAAGTGATTTACCGGGCTAGACTCGGCAGATATCGACAAGTTAACTCCTCTTTAATGCATAGTGACCAAGTGGATGGTTTATGTGTTAAATAGGAATTAATTTGGACGGTTCTGTCACAATGACATAACCACCATAGAGCAACCATAAAGCATGACACGATGTTCATATATATCATCCACCACAATATCATACAAAGGATAACAAGATAGATATACAAGATCACAAAACTATCATGAACAAGGTGGCTAGCCTACCATGGTTTACACACAAGCAATACACGAGTATATACAAGTGAGCACAAGGGGAAAATAAAACTCACTATACATGTGTACAAAGGCTTTCAAGAGCCATACAAAGCGGTGTGGAGAACCATCTTGTCTTGATCACCTCACGTCCAAAGATCAAGTACCATAAACCTCATGTTGTCCAACCGGGTCTCCATACCTACACACAAGGAGACTAAAAAGACAGAGTCTTGTATCCCAAAGGGTTAGCAAGCACATACTTGGGAATCCAATACTTGGTCACACGGGTAAGCGATGCACACAACTTATCATGTGGGTTAGCATGATGCAAATGCCGTTTCGAATGAAAAGGTTTTCGAACAGTCTTGGAACCATGCCTCAAAGGAGTAACTCGCGAAGAAAACCGAGTGCTACCACAAGCAAAAAGGCAAAGGTCCTTTGAGGTCATAGGAGAAGAACCAACACAAGCACCACGGGAAGCATGTTGCGGACCAACACAAGAAACACTAGAAGCATGTCCACGAGCATGGCCTAACTCAATAGAAAGAGTGTCATAAAACTCGTCCACAAATCGTGCCTTCTTAGGCTCACAAGTGTTCATGCCATGAGAAGGGCTATGAACAACCAAAGGCCTAGAAGCACCTCCTCTCCGCATTTTCCTTGCCTGGCGGTAGCAAAAGCTCTCTTGATGCCCATCCTTCCCACAATGAGAGCAATGGTACAAAGGCCTATCGGGAGGCACGGTCCGAGTGGACGAATCACCATTCTCTTGTAAGTGGGAAGTCCCTTGGGACTTAGAACAAGAAGCATCAATCCCAACATCCAACTTGGTGCCCACATTAGAATCACACATGCCATGAGAAAGGCTACGTGGCTTCTTAAAAACTTTGGCATGCACACGTCGCTCGTGCTTGACACGGCGAAAGAAAAACTCAATGGTATGCCCATCCTTCTTACAAAAGGTGCATTGCAACCTCGGCTTGGGAGTATGAGTTCCAAATATGTGGGAGGCACCCTTGCCATTCAATTCACCTTGGGCAACTCCGGAAGATCCACCAAGCTTAGGAATAGCTACGCGAGAGCTATCCAAAGCACTAGTACAAGTGCCACCATCCAAAGACTCACGCTCAAGATAAGAAGTCAACTCCGGTTGAGAAGAAGCAATTTTAAAAGAATCAACATCGGAGTGACAAGAAATGCAAGAATCCAAGCCCTTGGCACAAAGACTCTTGCACCTTGTGCGCAAAACCTCATTTTCAAATTTGAGGCTCTCACAAGTACCACATGTCATATTTCTCAAATTCTCAAATTCCGCCTCAATGCATCTAGCATATGTGGTACGCAAGAGTTCATTCTCTTTCTCAATGTTGGCACTCATCTCATCATGCACAACCAACTTGGCGCTCATATCATCACGCATTTTCTTTAAAGCAAAACTTCACTTTCCAAATCAATGCATGAAGTGCAAATGAGACCACATGAACAAGTATCATCATTTACATCAACCAAAGCATCATCATCATCACAAGAAGTATGGCAAGCATCCTCTACAAGCAACAAAGAGCACTTGCTACAAGGCATGGATTTCATATCACCAATTTCAGCCCTAGCATGCTCAAGTTCATCTACACATGTGGTGTTGGTCAATTTTAGTTCATTAATTTCAGCAAGCAAAGACTCACAAGAAACACATGGTAAGGAAGCACTTGTCTCCAACAAAGCAATCTTACTTCTAGACACATCAAGATCAATATTCAAAGCAACACAAGATTTGCAAGGTATAGAAGCATTAGATTTCAACAAGTCATTCTCATCCATCAAACAAGCAAGAGAAGAGTTCAATTCTTCATTCTTTCTAAGCAAGCTACTCACATCACTTGCAAATTCAAGATTTTCAACAAGCAAGGCATCACAAGATTTGCAAGGCAACGATGCATTGAAACTCAACAATTTAATTTCCTATTTCAAGCAAGCAATAGAAGAGTTTAAAGCATCATTCTTAGCATGCATGGTGTTACAAGAAGTGCAAGAATTTAAAGCACAAGACTTCCAATGAGCCATACCACATTTCAATCTAGCAAGGGAGCATTTCATCTTCTCATTCTTCCTACGCAAGGCATCACAAAAATCTATGTTTCTCCTATGAAAATCTCCACAATCACATTCACAATCATTCAACCTATCGCATAGGATCAAGATGCCTTTGGCAAGCGTACCTCGGTTCATGTCCCTTAGCTTGTGGTAGAGCTCTCCCTTCTTGAGATCACCATCTTGATAGTCCTCGATGAGGGACATCATCTTCTCCACTCCGACATCTGACTCAACCTCCACACTCCTCCTACTCAAAGAATCACAAGGAGAAGAGCTTGGTGCCATACTCAAAGCACCGGTTAGGATTAACCGAAAACAAGCTCAAAGAAAAAGCAAAGCACCTCTTCTCTTTTGTCGCCCTATGGATCTTAGACTGGTTAGAGTCGCAAAGACCCGCAACCGGCTCTGATACCAATTGAAGGGCCGGATTGGCGACCAGAGAGGGGGGGGGACGTGAATGGGAGCCGATAAACATTCTTCTCTTGAAAGAACTCGACCTATATCCCGAAAACCACTCCAAAACGCACTTCTCGTCTAATTGCTAAGATGACACGAGTCAACTAGTGACACGTTCACCTTAGAAATGACTAGACACGCTAAAAGCATTGAGGAAGAAAAACAAAACGAGGCACAAAAAAGCTTGCACAAGAGATAAGCTGAGCCACAATTAAAACAACACTTCCTTAGCATGCACAAAATTAAAGCTACTACTAATGAACTAAAGATCAAGTGCAGTTATAGCTACTGTCCAACAGACTAAACATGCACACAAGAGCTGAAAAGAATTAACTTGAATTAAATCCTAGCACCATGCTAACAGGAACCACCAATGATGCTCTAAGGCACAAGGTCAAACTAGCAATGATTAAATAAAGAGCTTGCTGCAGCGTGCGAATGCAAAAATCAAGCTTTTGACCTGCGACGGAACTGCTCTGGTGTTCGTGCTGCTCCCTGTGTGTGCCTTGGGCCTGCAGCTACTAGTTCTAACCTACAGCTTGACCTCCGCCGCCTGCGATGCCTGCTGGTGTGCTGCGTGTGCCTGCTGCAGTGCTGTTCCGGCCGCCTGCTGATCCGCTCGAAGCTGCTGGAGGTCACGAACTGGAGATGTTGCTGGCTCGCTCCCTCTCCATGATTTGCACGCGCTCGTCCACACGTGGCTGCGCACCTATCGCTGCACCTCGCGAGTCACACACCGCCTGCTCCCCTGCGCACAGAATCAAAACAGAAAACACGTGGAACAAAATCGATCATATACGGACTGTCCATCGGGGCACTACGGACCGTCCGTGAGGACCGCGGACTGTCCGTCGAAGGACCACAGACCGTTCGTGAAACAGCCCCGAGAGCTCCAGAAACTTCCTGTCGCGCACCCCACACCACATGGACCGTCTGTGAGAGCACGACGGACCGTCCGTGAGAAATCACAGATGAACAGCGACGAACACAGACGAACTCGTGGTTCAATTCCCCCAAACCCGTCCATGTATCTCCCAAACGGCTCGGTGGATTGAAACCAAATTTTAGGTGAAGGAGAAGCGTCTCTAGAGGAAGTTATACATAAAATTTCGTGGCTCCAAACCAAGTCAATCAAGAGGAATCACAAATCTCGGGGATGAACACTAAGAACTCGAGTTCATCCAAAAATCTTCAAATCGAAAGTGATTCCCAGCGTTTGAGGGTGCAAGATCACCAATAAAAGAGACACCAAGTACTCATGCGTGATCCCCTCAAAGAAATCTTAGAGGAAACACCTCCAAATCCGATGAACGAAAATTCCTCTGAAAATTCCTCCGAAAAAGAAAAACACAGGGAATAAAAGATATAGCACAATACTAAGGAAAAGATTTCACTATGAATCACTTAACCATATCGGTTACAAGCCACTCCTAGAATCACAAATCTTGGATGGCAAAAAGCTCACACAAAGAGCCACTCACTCCTCTCACCTTCTCTCCCAAGAGCATCCCAAAATGAAAGAGCACTCCCACCACTAGCCAAAGAATTCGCTGAAAATTCAGCCCCCTCCTCCTATATATAGGCCCTCCGGAAAAGACCGAAGTGCCCCTACACTAGGAGATACAATACAAGCCCTCACAGGGGTATTTTGGTCAACACATGAAGTTCACCATCGGACGGCCGCACATCCATCGGGCCTTCGCGTCCTCTCGACGCAAGCACCTCGATCATGCCGCGTGTCACACGCCTCGAAGCTTCCCGACGCTCCCGGATCCCCGTCTCCGTCGCGTTGGGCCTTCAGACTTGGTTTTGAGGCCACCAAGAAACTGTCCTCCGATGATTTTGTGACCAAACCACCAAACCCCGCGTACATGACCCGGCCTCACCACGCCAAGCGTCGAGCCCGTCAAGCCTTTCACCTCCGGCGCCCAGACGGTCTACTCGGTCTTGCTTCGTTCCTTGACTTGGCCGCCACCAATGCACCGCCTCCATGTCCACGACTTCGTCTTGCTCTTCTTGCACCATGCGGCCCGCACTTGATCCCGTCGGCCACCGGGTCCCTCGAACCAAGCCTACTTGTCTCTCCATCACTCCGGAGGTCACCTTGGCATAGACCTTTCACACTTGTTCTTCACCTGCACCAACACAAACCAAGCCACAACCAACACCTGCATTACTAGGTCAAGAATCAGTCCACACAACGTTGTCAACCACTCCTCATGAGTGCATTGACAACACACCACATAAACATATGAATAGAAGACACACAACCAACAACACAACCCGACGAAACACACTCAACACAAAGCCTCAAAACATCTGGTCAATCCCTCATCATATACGAACCAAGGCACATATCAACTTGGTTTCTCAGACACCATCTCCTGGGCCTTGGACTTTGCTGCACAACCGAGCCCACAAAACCAGGCAAGCATCAGGATGCAAGATTGTATCTAATCAAATATCAATTATATCTAACAAGCCAAGTACTTCTCTAATCTCCTCTAACTACTCTAGAGTACTTCGTACATGCACAATTGAACAATATTCAAATCGGAAACAAGAAAACAAGCCCACCAGTGCGTTCAGCACAAGCGCACGGACACAAATAGGTATATGAGTAGCAGCACAAGCACACAGATCCATGTGAATCAGCACAAGCACACAGATCCATGTGAATCAGCACAACATAGCATAAAGATTCAGACCCAAATATCATGCAAGTGTTATCTAAAAGTAAAAATAGATTGACTATCATTTCAACTTTGGTGTCAACTCTATTGGTAAATCATTTAGCACTTTCTGATTCTAAAATTTCCCCTACAGGAACAAATTTGACCATCTTATAAAATTTAATTTCCTCAAGCTATATGTTGGTGACACATAATTCGTGGTCTATGGGGACTTTGATTCATGGTATAGTGCTTTGCTGACCTGACTAGCTATGTCCCAGTGTATGATGGTCATCAGAATAGATTCGTATATTGGGAGGGGGAAGTGTAAGCAAAACGGGTGTCCGTACCTTGTGTCTCGGCCTGAAAAGAGGTGAGATCGTGCGCTGTAGCCTCCAGACGGCGCCGATCCCAAATCTCATCCACGAGGGAGACCATCCACCCAAAGACGTTCTTGAGAGCCACATTGTCATCAAATAGATCCTGTCCTGGTGTGAAAACAAACTGGAGAACAAAATCAATTTAGCAGACAGAACCGGCAGACACAAGAAAAACAAACTCAAATCGAGATCCTGTCCTGATGGAAAGCTGAACTGAAGAACAAAATCGATTTAGTAGACAGAATCGGCAGGCATGCACAAGAAAAACAAACTCAAATCGAACTCACAGCAGTCTCATCGATCCGCTTCGGGAATACCCAACCACCGGCCGCTGCCGCCGCAGCCGATGCGGCGGCCGCCTCGTCCATGCTTGCAGGGGGGCGGTGAGGTGGACCTGGAGACGAGCGAGCAGATCTCCCTCTTGTCCTCTCGAAAGCTCGTGAGATCCGGAATTCGTGCGGGTGGCGGGCGAGCAGCGCCCGTCGGGGGAGCAGCACAGGCCGCGAGTCGCGGCGGCGTGGGTGGCGAGGGGATTGGGTGGAGAGGGGGGGATTGGGAGGAGAGGGGGACGTGGGTGGCAGGGAGGCGACAAGAGGGGAGGGGAGCGCGGGTGGGAGAGAGCTGCGGGGGTAGGGTATTGGGGCAGCGGAGGAATCTTTTATACAAAGCACAGATCATCTCGACCGTTCCATTTGATCCAACGGTTAGAATTAAGGTTTCTTCCTGGGCTGTAGCAGTTCGATGGGCCGAAATCGGGCCTCTCACAGTAGACTTCATAGTTTAATATTTTTCATTTTCTTTTTTCATTTTAAAGCACCTTGTGAAGTAATATGAAAACAATACATCTTGTAGTCTCTAATAAATTTTTAAAAAGTAATACACTACATCTAAGTTGTTCTGTACAAATCTCAACAATTACTTAACCGATTTGCTATTTTTTACAATTTAAATGAATTTCTATGTTCTTATTGAAAATAATTCAAGATTGAACTATGTCTAGCTCAAATAAGATTTTAAAAAATACATAGGAAATATATTTAGTCTCTATATTCCATTTTAGATCATATAAAAAAAATAGATGAAAATTTCAATTTTCTTCAAGGGACAATTCAAACTTATACATCTAAATTAGCACATAATAATTCCAATAATATCAGAATTAGGTTAGAAAATTCTATAAGATGATGTGACAACATATTTTTGATGCATAAGATTATAGTAAAAAAACTGAATTTTTTTACTAAAGTTGGATCACACATTATTCACAAATGGATGGATCCTTACATAGTTGAAGGACCGAATCGGGCGACCAGAGAGGCGGGGAGTGAATGGGAGCCGATAAAAATTCTTCCCTAAAGTCGAACTCGGCCTATGCCCCGATTGCCACTCCGCGAATCCTTGCACACAAAGGAAGCTCCAAACAAGACTCACACATGCCTAGAAGATCACGAGAGAAGCCTGGGAGTAAAAAGCGGAAGCACCAAAGCAAGAATCAAAGAACTTGAGCACTGCTGCGAAGCCCCTGGCGGACTGTCCGCGGTGACCAGGCAGACCGTCCGCGAGGAGGGCGCGGACTATCCAGTAGGTGACGGCGGACCGTCCGCAAAAACGTCTCGAGCCACCAGTAGCGCACCCCCGAAATTCGGACCGTCCGTGGTGAGCACGCGGACCGTCCGCCAGAAAACCGGCCACGTGCACCGTCCGTGAGACCACCGCGGACTGTCCGCCAAACACTTTCCAGCCAAACCCTGAGATCCAACCGGATCGAAACGAAAGCGCCCAAGAAAACGTGACGAACACGAAGAACACGGGACGAACCCAAGTCGCGCGGACCGTCCGCCAGGGACCCGCGGACCGTCCGCCAAGCACGAACAGAACAGAAAAAGCTCGAGCTCGGGAGTCAACCCAACCTTTCCATCACCGGATCTCCCAAACGGTTGAAGCTCTTGAGACAAGATTTTGGGGAGATGTAAAGCGTCACACAAGGATGCTATGCCCCAAAAATCTCGACTCCTAAGCCACTAAATCACCGGGAATCGTGGATCAACCGAACCATCACCATGAACTCAGGCACCGACCAAAAACACACGAATCGAAGGCTCTCCACGGCGTTTGAGGGGTCAAGATCACACACAAAGATGCGCAAGGCATCCACCCATGATCCCCTCAAAGAAATCCGTCAAGAAACGCCTCCAAACTCATGAATCGAGCGAAGAACGAAAACTCCCAAAAATAGTCCCAAAAATGACATGAAAATCACAGAGGACTAAGAGATCACCAGGACGCCGAATGCTTCCATACATCCAGAGGTCAGATTCTGTACAAGAGTCTAGCCTAAGGAATCTAGAGGGAAAAGAAGCAGTTCAGAGAAAATCTACCGGGGGAGAAAGCCCTAGGGAGCAAGAGAGAGAGATGCCATCCACCTCTCTGCTATTTATTCAAAGTCCATCGAAGGGAGGTAAATGACCACGCTACCCCTACTGCTTGAAATGAAGATACAACCCCTCAGGGGCATTTTGGTCAAGTCTTCATCGAGCGGACATGCTTCCACCGCGGCCTTGCTTAGCTTCGACGCAAGCCCCGCGATCACGCCATGTGCCCCCGCCTCGAAGCTTCCCGAAGCTCCCGGATCACTGTCTCCGTCACCTCGGGCCTCTGGGCTTGGTTTTGCGGCCCAAACCAAGAAACCGTCCACCTGATGGTTTTGTGGGCAAACCACAAAACCCCGCGTGCAAGCTTCGCGTTTCAACCGCTACCTTGCACCGGCCCATGTTCACGACTTCAGCCCGCCAGTCTTGCACCGCATGGCTTGCACTTGACCCCATCGGCCACCGGGTCCATCGAACCAAGCCTACTTGCCACTCCATCACTCGGAGGCCGCCACGGCTAAGGCCTTTCGCGCTTGTTCTTCACCTGCACCGACACGAGTCAAGCCGCAACCTGTACCTGCACACTTAGCCAAGCATCAGTCCACACAACGTTGTCAATCACTCATCACTAAGGAGCAACCCTCCACTGGTCCTCGGACATACCTGGTCCTCAATAGTTTCTTATAACTCTAAGTCAAAACTTTGGGATTTGAATAACCCTTGACATTTTTGAACTCGTATGAACCTCAAAATTGGACATATTCTTAAATTCACCCTCCAATTAACATTTGTTGATTTACAATGCCACTTGTTGTGCAAAAAAAATATTTTTCTATTTTTAAATACCTAATTAAGACATCTTTATGAAGTAACTTGAAAAATAATTACTTTATACACCCCAACACATTTTTCACATGTATTAGACAACATTTAAGTTTCCTTCAAAGACTTTTAGGATTTTTTGAATAAATTTACTATTTTCTATCATTTGAATGAATTTCTGCGTGCTTACCAAAAGTTATTCGTAGTTGACCTATGTGTACCTCCAATAAAACTGGAACAATTTCACAAAAATCATATTTAGGTTTCTATGCTCTATTCCAGGCCATGTTTTGGAGATTGATGTCAAATTCAATTGAGTTATAAGGAACATTCAAACTTTTATCTCAAAAGTACAACATAATAATTAGAATAATATCTAAATTTGGTCGAAAAATTCTACAAATTGGCATAACAACATGTTTTTTGTCCACAATCTTGCCATAAAAAATTTAAGTGATTTCAAGAAAGTAGGACCATACATTATTCACAAAGGATACATCCTTCTTATAGTTTCCTAAAACTCAAAGTCAAACTTTGAGATTTGAATACCTCATAACAATTTTTGACTCGTATGCATCTAAATTTTGGACACAACCTTATGTTGACCATAACATTAGCAATTATAAAGTTAAATTAGTAATTTTTATTAAAAACATGTATTTATATTCTCTACATAAATGGATTGAAACAAGCCATATGAATAAGATTAAGGAAACAATAACCGCCTTACAAAATAACACAATAAAATGAAAGAACGTGATTTTAGAAAAAAATAGGAAAAAAACACCAAATTCGGAATTCATATGAAAGAGAAAAACCAAATACAACTTTTAATTCAAGATTAAAAAGAGAAAGATGAACCCTATAGGTGTTCTTCATCTCTTTACATTTCGGATATAAAATGCAACCCTACCCACCAAGTTTTTACAGTATATATAATAAACTTCTGCAAACAAACACAACACGACTTGAACCTCAGTGGTAACTTGTCATCCTCCCATCTCGCAGGTCGTGGGTTCGAATCCCACTTCCGCCCTATTTTTTTGGCGCCCAGCGTGAGATTATTCCGGAGGCACGGTGGGCCAGCGTGGGCCGTTTGATTCCGGAGGTCGGTGGGCCAGCGTGGGACTCATCTCTATGTGATAAGTATATTGTTTGCAACATATATTAACAAACATAGAAGTGGTGCAGTGGTAGGACTCATTGGCTTTTTGTGGTTGGTCCTGAGTTCGATTCTTGATCCCTCCCTCATTTGGCACATTTTTTTTTCTTTTTTCTTAATCTTTTTAAAAATAAAAAATGGGGTGACAAAACCCGGATTTGAACCCTGGTTGCTAGGGTCAAACACACATTCCACCATTGCACTACTTCAAGTAGTTCTTACACTCTTCATGTTGTTTTTTACCTATAGCGATATAGCCATCAACATAGCTGGGTGGCGACGTGGTGACGGCTGACAGACAGGGAACAGTAGCTCTCACGTGCGGCTGTGTCAATACGGGCCTGGCCTGTTAATCATAAATATGTGGTTAGTTTCATGTACAAAAGAATTAAAATGTGGCGCGGGTTCGAGCACCGTCCCCTCCTTTTTTTCCCGCTCTCCTTTTTTTTCCTCTGCGTGACTGCTCTGGCTCCTTTTTTTCCCTCCGCGTGACAGGTCGGGGCGTCGCCGCCGGTCGGCCGGCCGTGGCCTGGGTGCGGCCAGCCGCGGCCAGGGTGCAGCCGGCCGTGGCCTGGGTGCGTCCGGCCAGGGCTGGCCAGAGCCGGCCTAGGTGCGGCCGGCCGTGGCCGGGGCGCGGCCAGGGCCGGCCGGGGCACGGCCGCGACCGACCACTGCCACCTTTTTCTTTTTGTTTTTCAATTTTTCAAACTTTTTCATTCATAACATGACTATTTGTTATTTGTTGATCTTTTTTAGATTTTTTTCATTTTTCAATTTTTTTCATTGACTATTTGTTATTTGTTGATTTTTTAAGATTTTTTAACATCCTAACATGACTATTTATTATTTGTGATCGCAACGAATCTGCTAAAATGTCACAGCATTATGGGCCGAATTGCGACGAATTTAACAAATCGTCGTAGTGTTCTGGGCTTCAATATCCATCAGTGCACATCCATGACGAAAAATAGAAATACGTCACAGACGCAGTGCTCTTCGTGATGTTCTCTGAGAACGTCGCAGAAAGTTCGTCACAGATTAAATAGTTTTTTGTAGTGGTAGGGAAAGCCCCTACCAATTTTTTTATTTCAGACCCTTTAATTCGCTCCCACACGTAGTCAAATCTTAGTTTGCTAGGTGCTACTCATGTGCTGTAACCACGAGACTCATGTCCTATTGTTTTAGCTTCCTTTGTTGTTGGTGGTGTTGTTTCCTTTATCTTTGCACTTCAAAGGTTCTTCTGAAGTTGCGTTCATGTAACTCTCTTCTACTTAATGAAATACGTGTTATGCACGTTCTTTAAAAATGGACACTGCCAAGTTCATGGTACCGTGATTATAGGGTACATACAAACAGTTCTCCATTAGACAACAATGACATTGTCTCCTACATACAGATGTTTGGCTGCCCTTAATTTCGTGACGTTTTCTATGTGGTGGTGGTTATGAGTATCTGAATGTTCATTAAGTTGACAAAAGCACTTCGTACTCCATGTGTCTGCGCTAGCTGTTAACTAGTGTGCATTGGCTTGATTCAATCTAGTATTAAAATTAAAGCTAGTACGTAATAAGAGTACTCAACATACCACCAAAGAGGTGTGTAATCATACGTGTTCGCGCTCTAAAAAATCATTTGTGTGTGTGACCTTTATGGACCCTCTATGCATGTCTGTATGTTAATTTCACCTGTCCAACTTTTAGTGCTAAAGGGTTCTGTTTGGAATGGGGAATCATTTTAATTATTTCACTATGGCAATACTTATCGTTCATGAAAAAAAGTTCATTCATTCTAACAGCCAGGGCCTTGTGAGATGAAGTGCGTGGGTTTTTTCAGATCAAGCAACGCCAGACACCTGTTGTAAACAAAGGGATAGCAAAGATTAAGTAATCCTATATATCCTATAGTAAATAGGCTCATTAAGGGATGGATAAACAACCATTATCCAGAAACTAAAGTTACCTCCCACATCCGACCGCAAGTTGTGCAACTTTAACACTAAATTAACATCCATCTGCAGTAGGATTTTACCTTCAAGCATGTTTCTTTAGTTCACCTACACCTAAGATGTTTCTAAAGATCCCAACATGAACAATGGATCATTGATGAGGCCAATTAGTAGATAATAGTGACCACCTGCTTCATTAGCAAAGCGACTATTAGCAAACAACCGAATACTTTCAACCATGCAATAATGCAAAGATAAGCAGCAGTAGACAATATATGTGGTGTCTTTCAGAAAATTTGTGTAGGATTATCCACTAAGAAGGTTATAATTATGCATATCCTATGGCCAAATAAATAGGCATCACCTTCAGATGGACAAAAGTCAGATGTGGTTTCTTTACACCTGCACTTGTACGAAAATTAACCAGGTGCTGATAGTGTTGTCAAGTTAGCACGCTGTATGATAATTTTGAAAAGAATTGTAATTACTCGGATCATTTCTACATACTGATTTATTACTGGCCAGTTTGATATGAAATCAGGTCAATTCAGTTAGTGAAAAAGATCGAAATAAACCCAATTCTTTTATGCAAAAAGTTAAGGCATATGTTAATGACTTAAGAAGGCCCCGGCCCCTAACTAATTGGTGATGATAACTGCACATGGAACCTTGTACCTTAAAGCCTTAGAATTTCCAAAAGTAGCACCAATCTTCATCAAAATGCTTCTGGCCCATCCCCGTCACTCCATCAACAACTAATAACAATATATACAAATTAACTAAACAGCGCTACTAGATACAATTTTTTGCTGCAAATTATAAACAATAAGCACGTACCATTTGGGCACTCATACACATCGTATATAGGACCATCGATGGATCAGTGGACACTTGTAGCTAGCAACCTTAGCTTAGCTTACAATTCAAGACCACCAGATCACTGCACGCAATTAGGCCAAATAATCACCCTTCAGTTGGTTTAGTACCAAACACAATTAACACTAGAGGCTGCAAGTCGGAGCTAGCACATCAAGAATGTCCAGGCTGCAAGCAAAAAGCTTCCGGAGGAAAGCTTCCCACAGCCACAACAAGGCGCCGAGGAGGTGGCCGTCAAGGCTGGTGGATGGCTTCAGGAGGATGCTGGTGGGGCTCTTCTCTTTCCCACCACGGCCGCCTAAGGTGACCTTCTCCGTCGAGGAGCACCGTGCCGCTGGCACCGGCGGAGGCGCAGCAGCAGCAGCAGGAGGAGGAGGAGGAGGCAGCGGCGACGCGTCGAAGCGGTCGTCGTGGAGCAGCTCGAATCTGCACCTGCTGAATGCGCACTACGACGAGGCCATCGCCGACTGCGTCGAGTTCTTCAACAAGTCCGCCAGGGTGGACCTCAGGTCAAGGCCACACTTTTGATCTGGGTACGGTCTGTCTGTGGTTAATCTAGTGACCATATCGATGCACGATCAATGTTTAGGTAGATCTATTTCGTCGTCCCTGATAGATCGATGCACATGTCTCGAAAGTAAAAATCGATTTTGGACTCCGTAAGTATGTCCAATCCCGAGGACTGGGCATAGCCCAGTTGGTGAGCTTCCCAGGTGTGGAAGCCACCGCTCCTGAGTTCGATTCCCATCAGGGACGGATTTACGCACCTCATTTTCCTCTTAATGAAAAACCACCTAGTTCCTCCTAGGTTGGGTTTAATTTTTAGTATGTCCAATCCCAATCAAAGCTACTCCAGCCAAAACAGGCTCTGTATGTGTAGATGTTCTTGTCCATCTGCATCAGTGTGTATATATCTGTATGTTTTTGTACGCCTGCTCAAGATTATTAATCAGATCATGAATGCATGCTTTCTCTTTTTCATTCACAGGAATGTACTACCGAGAATTATTGTGCCTTGTGTGTAAAGATAGACGGAAATGTTTTATCCAGAAGATTAATTAGCTAGGAAAGAAACCAAGGATAGTTGGGTGGTTAGCAACTTAGCATCGTCCCCTACTGCGGCTAGAGGGATTGAAGGACCGGAACGGCGAACCAGAGAGGGGGGGAGTGAATGGGAGCCGATAAAAATTCTACTCAAGAATTCGGCCTATGAACCCAAAATCACTCGGACACCTCCACAAGCTTCTCTTGCCAAATCCACGTAGCCACTGGAGTGCTACTGGACCTAGGAACAAGACTCCACCAAGCAACACCCGAAAACACGCAGCGGAAAACAACTCGAGCACCTGCTGCCAGAGTAAAACCGGTCAGGCCGGTTTCTCAAACCGGTCAGACTGGTTTTGCAAGGGGAGAAAACGACTAAGTCACCCGAAACCGGTCAGACCTCTTTGCCAAACCGGTCAGACCGGTTTTGCCAGACTTAACCAAAATCCAACACACCAAAACCGGTCAGACCCCTTTCCTAAACCGGTCACACCGGTTTTGCCCAGGGAGCTCAAACTCAAAATAACAAAACTAGAGCAAACGAACTCGAAACTTGACGAAACTTGGACCAGAGCTTCTTCTATCAAAAGGAAACTTGTTCCCAGAAGATCTCCCCAAAAACACACCTTTGACCAAACCAGTCAGACCGGTTTGGCAAACCGGTCAGACCTGTTTTGCCCAGAAATCCCCCAAAGATCAACAAGGTCAAAAACCAAGCAAAATAACTCCAAACGCGACAAAACTTGGACCAGAGGACTTCTTAGATAGAGAACAACACGCCTACCAAAAATCTTCCCAAACGGCCACTGTGACCAAAACCGGTCAGACCGGTTTCCCAAACCGGTCAGACCGGTTTCGCCCAGACAGATGGGAAAAACACAGCCCGCGGAAACCACCTCTTCTTCCAACCAATCGATCTCCCGATTCACCCTACGGATTACAACCAAACTTTGGGGGAAGGTGGATTACCTCTTGGGCAACCTCTATCTCAAGGGATCCATCCCGAAATGCATCCAAAAGGGAGGAATCGAAAGTCAACCACCAAGAACACCTTTTCCCGAGTTCATCCAAAAACCAGCAAATCGAAGGCCTTTCCACGGGTTTGGAGGGGCAAGATCACCAAGAAAAGAGGCACCACGTCCTCATGTGTGATTCCCACTACAAATCCCGCAAAGAAACTCCTCCAAAATCTCCCCACGAAAATCCCTTCAAAAAGGCTCCGAAAATAGCTCCGAAAAAGAAAAATGCAGGGAATAAAAGATATGGCACAAGATGAAGATGGAGAAATCACTATGAATCATGTAGCCATATCCGGTTACAAGCCACTCCCAAGAATCACAAATCTTGGATGGCAAAAAGCTCAAACAAAGAGCCACTCTCTCCTCTCATCCTCTCACCAAGAGCACTCCAAGAAGAAGGAGCACACCCACCTAACCTAGCCAAAAGAGATGGCTGCCCAACCAGCCACTCCTCCTACATATAGAGCCCTCCGGACAAAAGACCGAAGTGCCCCTACACTAGGAGTTACAACACAAGCCCATGCAAGGGCATTTTGGTCAACACATGATTAGCACCATCGGACGGATGCGCATCCACCGCAAGCCCGCGTACCACCGACGCAACTCTTGCGATCATGCCGCGTGTCCTCCGCTTCGAAGCATCTCGGTGCCCTGCGACCCCAAACCGGTCAGACAGGTTTCACCAACCGGTCAGACCGGTTTTGGTCTGTCAGTCACACGGAGTCTTCGGCCTTGGCTTTCTGGCTCAGCCAAGTAACCCAGTGGTTTTGTGGTGAACCACTGGAAACCCCGCGGACTTGATGTAGCCTCCGCCAATCACCACTCATGACTCGGCTCCCACGAAGTCCCGGCTCGACCTTGGTTTTGAGGCTCAACCAAGAAACCGTCCACGACTTCATCTTGCCGTTCTTGCCACCATGCGGCCCGCACTTGACCCCGCTGGCCACCGGGTCCCTCGAACCAAGCCTACTTGTCTTCTCCACACCTGGAGGCCTCACCGGCGACGACCTTTCGCGCTTGTTCTTCACCTGCACCTGCACCAGTCAAGCCGCAACCTGCACCTGCAATACTTAGCCAAGAATCAGTCCACACCACGTTGTCAATCACTTATCACACCAGGAAGCGACCATCCACCGGTCCTCGAACCACACCTGGCTCTCAATCTCCCCCTTGATGAGTGCATTGACAACACACACATTTTGGTAACCAAGAAAAAAGGAAAAGAAAAGAAATGACTAAACGAAAACTCAAACAAGCGATCGAAAGCCAAACAAAGGCAAAGAGCAAGATCACTTGAAAGAGGACATACTCGGTCCCCTTAGGCAAGGGCAACGGCTCGACACAACCGAGTGAAAAACAAGCTCAAGCAAAGAGCACAAACCACCAAAGAAACCACGAGCTCTCCCTGGACATGTGCCAACCCTAGGCACAAACCGGTCAGGCCGGTTTCACCAAACCGGTCAGGCCGGTTTAACTTAGCAGAAACACCCCCCAAAAACCAAAAATGCAAAAGAAATGCACAAGCTCCCCCTTGACTGTTGAAGTATGTTCTAGGGATGCAATGCAACTTTTCTCAACCAACCTTTCTCCCCCTTGTTGCCAATGCATGAATCAAGGCTCAAATTTGGAAAAGATGCAACTAGAGCTTCTTAAATAGACAAAATTCATCACAAGATGCTACACATGATCAAATGAGCAAGCTAGATACTCTACAGCATCGTATGAACATCAACTACATGATCACCAAGTTTCACAACCATTGGGTAAAGCTAAGAGAGAATTGAGTTATTTTGCGAAAAATCACCCTCTCATGAGCAAAGTCCTAAACATGAGCAAAACATGTCAAAATGGCAAAGCCACACAAACTTCATGCTAGGACAACCATTCTAAGCATAAGACCATCATAAACACCCACAAGCACCTCATGTCATGTCAAAGCATACCGAGCCATGTGCTTACTTCTATGTATGAGACTTCTCATTGGTAAGCAACATGCAACGGTTTAGCACCCAAAAGCAAGTAAATTAAGCACATATGACATGGGAGCACATTTTTCAAGCAATTTACATTTCATTTTCAGATTTATAATTAGTACATGAAATGCCTTTGCGACAAAAAGGAACTTATGCCCCTCCACAAGATGAAGCATGGGGGCTAAACATTCATGATGGCAAATGAGCCTTTGGCCTCATATGATCAAAATAAGCTATCCAACCACAAATTAAGCATATCATAGCCACTAAAACATGTCAAGATCATATAAAGGCATTTACTCACAAGAGAGCATACATATGACATTTTTCAAAAACATAGCTACAACCATGGATATAAATCAAGATCATCAAGAGCTAAGCCACACTAAGCCATATCACACCAAACTAGCTCACAAGATCATATATAGCATATCATGGTGAACAATGTATATAGGAGAAGCTTTTCCTACAAAATGCATATGATACAAAATGCATGCAACATAAGATACAAAGATGCCTATACATCATGATACATATGCCATGCCAAATGCAAGAAATGCACAAAGGAAAGCTATACATATGCTACAAAGGAGCTCCCACACACAAAGCTCACAAACGACCGGCTCCTCGAGGGGAGGCAAAAAGGGCTCGACACCACCGGCAAAAGAGCAAAGGAGCGCAAAACTCACAAGCTCCCCCTAAACACATGCACTAGAGCCAAAGAGCATACAAAGCTCACCCTTAGTACACATGATAGAGTTAAGAGCACACTAAGCACACAGGCTCACCCTAAACTCATGCATTAAGGTCAAAGAGCATACAAAGCTCACCTTACACACATGAGATAGGGCAAAGAGCAAAAGACCGAGTGGATTGACCAATGCCACACCCTCGAAGGTCACAAATTCACTTACCTTGATCATTTCTTCAGAAGTCACTCGTCCTTGTCCACCATCCCCGAAAGTGATGTACCTCCTTGACACCACCGGGGTATGAGGCCGAAGAACCACCCCCGATATCAACCAAATGTTCTCCGAGCCTCCCACCTGCAACTCAAAAACAAGCTGACTACGTGGCTGTGTCTCGTCGAAGGTCACTTCGCAAGTCTCCATGATTTGGTTAGTTTCAAGATTGAGCACACGAAATGCTCTAGAATGATATGCGTAACCAAAGAAAATGCCATCGACAGACCTAGCCTCAAACTTGTCCAACTTCTTCCCTTTCTCCTCAAGAAAGAAAACCCACGCATACCGAGAGTAGTCGTCCACCACAACAAGGACATACCACTTCCCACCCGCAGATCGCCCACGAGCTGGGCCAACAAGGTCCATATGGAGCAACTCGCATGGACGCTCAGTCATCACATCGGTGAGAGGCGGGTGAGAAGAGGCTACCATCTTGGCATGCCTACACGGCGCACAAACCAACTCTTTCTCAAACCTCAACCATGGCAATCCTCAGACCAAATTGAGTTTACTCAAGCGAGACAAAAAGGTCAAAGCTCAAGTGACCCAACTTCCTATGCCACTTCCACAACTCACTCGAAGAACCAGCCAAAAAGCAATGCTCCACACCAGAAGACTGAGAGAAATCAGCTCGGAACACTTGACCCTCGGGAACGACCATGCAAACAAGGTCCCCTCGAGAATCTAAAATCCGAGAACCACCAGACCGAAACAACACCTCAAAGCCATCATCCAACAACTGGGACACGGAAAGCAAATTGAACCCCAGCGATTGAACAAGAGCAACACGCCTGAGAGTGACCTTGTCACTTACCTTGATCTCACCTTCTGATAGCACACGCCCTCGCCCATTGTCCCCAAAGGTGATGTATGTCTTGGACACCACCGGGACGAGACTTGAGAACCACCCCCTGTCGCCGGTCATACGCCTCGAGCAACCGGAGTCAATCAACCAAACGTTCCTCAAGTCTCCCACCTGAAATTCAAAAGCAAGAGCGAGAGCGAGCAAACGTCTCAACACTGGGGTTAGTACCAAAAGAGTCAAACCAGTGCTGAGCCATCTCCTCAAAAGTGGGGTTAGCAAAACCATCCTATCACGCCTATAAAAGCTGGAACCACCACGGGGAAACCACTCCCGTCTCGCTGGAGAAGTACAAGAACCACAAAAGGGAAAACATGGTCTGTAGCCCCTCTGAGACTCAAAACTGCGACCCCTCCCAAACTCGTATCGACCACGAGGTGGAGAGCGTCCAGCAAACTCAACACCACCAGACTCAACATCCCTACCACTTGCACCTCGACCAAAAGAACTGAACCGACTAGCTCCATGAGCACGAAACGCAAACTGCTCACCCTACTGCCTCCAAACCGGTCTGATCGGTTCTGGAACCGGTCTGACCGGTTTGCCTGTACGAGCAACCCAAACCGGTCCGACCGGATTCAAAACCGGTTCGACCGGTTTATCCCGGCCAGTAGGGTCTCTTCCACCCGAAGCACTCCTAACTCCCCGAGCCAGAGCGCACACACAAACAACCTCACACGGGGCAACACAAACGAAGAAACGCTCAGAGCGAGAGAAGAACCTCCAAAGATCCCAATTGAGTACCATAGAAAAGATACCAATTGAAAGATCACAAATGGCTACCAAAAGCTACACCCTCAAAATCAAATCCCCTAATGAGTGAAGCCAAGCTCCCCCTCAACCAAAGACAACTAGCAAAGCAAGAGCTAGGAAAAGAAAGAGCAAAAGAGAAGCTCTAAACCCAACCGAAAAGGGAGAGAACCAAAAGAGGAACAAAGCACAACCCGAAGACAACGCAAGCCCAAAACCCAAAGAACTCCCAAAACATGCTACACAATGCATTTACAATACGAAACAAGATAAATAAAGCATTGTAACATGATTTCACATATATGAATACAAGCATGGGCTAACAAGCATGTCATCAAGGTGCAAACCTATACAACTAGCTTAACCAAAATGATACAAATGAACACCATGCCAAATATGATAAAAGAACTAAATAAAGGCATGAAACAAGTTCATTTGGATCAACCACCAACATATATTACAAAGCTAGCATGACAAGGTATACATGGGGGACAAACATGCTAACAAGAAAGGATACCATAGAGCTAGACAAAAATGATATGGATGAACAACATGACATAACCACCATAGAGCTACCATAAAGCATGACATGATGTTCATCTATATCATCCACCACAATATCATACAAAAGACAACAATATAGGTATACAAGATCACAAAGCTATCATGAACAAGGTGGCTAGCCTACCATAGTTTACACACAAGCAAGACACAAGTATATACAAGTGAGCACAAGGGGAAAAGAAAACTCACTATACATGTGTACAAAGGCTTTCAAGAGCCATCCAAAACGGTGTGGAGAACCATCCTGTCTTGATCCACTCATGTCCAAAGATCAAGTACTATCCAACCCATGTTCTCCAACCGCGTCTCCATACCTACACACAAGGAGACGAAAAAGACCGAGTCTTGGATCCCAAAGGGTTAGCAAGCACATACTTGGGAATCCAATACTTGGTCACACGGGTAAATGATGCACTCAACTTATCATGTGGGTTAGCATGATGCAAATACCGGTTCGAATGAAAAGGTTTTCGAACACCCTTAGAACCATGCCTCAAAGGAGCCACTCGCGAAGAAAACCGAGTGCTACCACAAGCAAAAAGGCAAAGATCCTTCGGGATCGTAGGAGAAGAACCAACACAAGCACCATGGAAAGCATGTCGCAGACCAACACAAGAGGCACTAGAAGCATGTCCACGAGCATGGCCTAACTCACTAGAAAGAGTGTAATAAAACCCGTCCACAAATTGTGCCTTCTTAGGCGCACAAGTGTTCATGCCATGAGAAGGGCTATGAACAACCAAAGGCCTAGAAGCACCGGCTCGCCGCATTCTCTTTGCCCGGCGGTAGCAAAAGCTCTCTTGATGCCCATCCTTCCCACAATGAGAGCAATGGTACAAAGGCCTATCGGGAGGCACGGTCCGAGTGGACGAATCACCATTCTCTTGTAAGTGAGAAGTCCCTTGGGACTTAGAGCAAGAAGCATCAACCTCAACACTCGACTTGGTGCCAACATTAGAATCACACATGCCATGAGAAAAGCTACGTGGCTTCTTAAAAGCTTTGGCATGCACACGTCGCTCGTGCTTGACACGGCGAAAGCAAAACTCAACGGTATGCCCATCCTTCTTGCAAAAGGTGCATTGGAACTTCGGTTTAGGAACATGAGTTCCAAAAATATGAGAAGCACCTTTGCCATTCGAATCACCTTGGGCAACACCGGAAGAAGCAACAAGCTTAGGAGTAGCTGTGGGAGAGGTATCCGAAGTACTAGCACACTTGCTACCATCCAAAGACTCACACTCAAGAGAAGAAGTCGACTCCGGTTGAGAAGAAGCAAATTTAGAAGCATCAACATTGGAGTGACAAGAAATGTGAGAATCCAAACCCTTAGCACAAAGACTCTTGCATCTTGTGCGCAAAACCTCATTTTAAAATTTGAGGCTCTCACAAGTACCACATGTCATATTTCTCAAATTTTCAATTTCTTTTTCAATGCACTTAGCATATGTGGTACGCAAGAGTTCATTCTCTTCCTCAAGGTTGGCACTCATCTCATTATGCTCAACCAACTTGGCGCTCATATCATCGCGCATTTTCTTCAAAGCCAAAACTTCACTTTCCAAATCAATGCAAGAGGTGCAAATGAGACCACATGAACAAGTATCATCATTTACATCAACTAAAGCATCATCATCATCACAAGAAGTATGGCAAGCATCCTCTACAAGCAACAAAGAGCACTTGCTACAAGGCATAAACTTCAACTTACAAATTTCAGCCCTAGCATGCTCAAGATCATCTACACATGTGGTGTGAGTCAATTTTAATTGATTAAAATCAGCAAGCAAAGACTCACAAGATGTACATGGTAGGGAAGCACTTGACTCTAGCAAAGCAATCTTACTCCTAGCCATATCAAGTTCATCATTCAAAGCAACACAAGAGTTGCAAGGCATAGAAGCATTGAATTTCAACAAGTCAATTTCAGATTGCAAGTTAGTAAGAGACAAGTTTAAATCTTCATTCTCTCGAAGAAATGTGCCAACATCATTAGCATACTCAAGATTTTCTCCCCTAACAAGTTTATTTTCAGCAAGCAAAGCATCACAAGATTTGCAAGGCAAAGATGCATTGAAATGCAACATTTTAATTTCAGATTTTAGGTGAGCAAGAGAGGAGTTCAACTCAACATTCTTAGCATGCATGGTAATACAATAGTTGCATGAATTCAAAGCACACGACTTCCAATAAGCCATACCACATTTCAACCTAGCAAAAGAACATTTCATCTTTTCATTCTTCCTACGCAAGGCATCACACACATCTATGTTTCTCCTATGCAAATCCTCACAATCACATTCACAATCATTCAACCTATCGCATAGGATCAAGATGCCTTTAGCAAGCGTACCTTGGTTCATGTCTCTTAGCTTGCGGTAGAGCTTGCCCTTCTTGAGATCACCATCTTGATAGTCCTCGATGAGGGACATCAGCTCCTCCACTCCGGCTTCCGCCTCAACCTCCATACTTCTCCTGCTCAAAGAACCACAAGGAGAAGAGCTTGGTGCCATACTCAAAGCACCGGTTAGGATTAGCCAAAAACAAGCTCAAATCGTGCAAACCAAAACCGCAAGACAAAGCACCCCTTCTCTTTTTGTCGCCCTATGGATCTTAGACTGGTTAGAGTCACAAAGACCCGCAACCGGCTCTGATACCACTTGAAGGACCGGAACGGCGAACCCGAGAGGGGGGGAGTGAATTGGAGCCGATAAAAATTCTACTCAAGAATTCGGCCTATGAACCCAAAATCACTCGGACACCTCCACAAGCTTCTCTTGCCAAATCCACGTAGCCACTGGAGTGCTACTGGACCTAGGAACAAGACTCCACCAAGCAACACCCGAAAACACGCAGCGGAAAACAACTCGAGCACCTGCTGCCAGAGTAAAACCGGTCAGGCCGGTTTCTCAAACCGGTCAGACTGGTTTTGCAAGGGGAGAAAACGACTAAGTCACCCGAAACCGGTCAGACCTCTTTGCCAAACCGGTCAGACCGGTTTTGCCAGACTTAACCAAAATCCAACACACCAAAACTGGTCAGACCCCTTTCCCAAACCGGTCACACCGGTTTTGCCCAGGGAGCTCAAACTCAAAATCCCAAACTAGAGCAAACGAACTCGAAACTTGACGAAACTTGGACCAGAGCTTCTTCTATCAAAAGGAAACTTGTTCCCAGAAGATCTCCCCAAAAACACACCTTTGACCAAACCGGTCAGAACTGTTTTGCCCAGAAATCCCCCAAAGATCAACAAGGCCAAAAACCAAGCAAACTAACTCCAAACGCGACAAATCTTGGACCAGAGGACTTCTTAGATAGAGAACAACACGCCTACCAAAAATCTTCCCGAACGGCCACTGTGACCAAAACCGGTCAGATCGGTTTCCCATACCGATCAGACCGGTTTCGCCCAGACAGACGAGAAAAACACAGCTCGCGGAAATCACCTCTTCTTCCAACCAATCGATCTCCCGATTCACCCAACGGATTGCAACCAAACTTCGGGGGAAGGTGGATTACCTCTTGGGCAACCTCTATCTCAAGGGATCCATCCCGAAATGCATCCAAAAGGGAGGAATCGAAAGTCAACCACCAAGAACACCTTTTCCCGAGTTCATCCAAAAACCAGCAAATCGAAGGCCTTTCCACGGGTTTGGAGGGGCAAGATCACCAAGAAAAGAGGCACCACGTCCTCATGTGTGATTCCCACTACAAATCCCGCAAAGAAACTCCTCCAAAATCTCCCCACGAAAACCCCTTCAAAAAGGCTCCGAAAATAGCTCCGAAAAAGAAAAACGCAGGGAATAAAAGATTTGGCACAAGATGAATATGGAGAAATCACTATGAATCATGTAGCCATATCCGGTTACAAGCCACTCCCAAGAATCACAACTCTTGGATGGCAAAAAGCTCAAACAAAGAGCCACTCTCTCCTCTCATCCTCTCACCAAGAGCACTCCAAGAAGAAGGAGCACACCCACCTAACCTAGCCAAAAGAGATGGCTGCCCAACCAGCCACTCCTCCTACATATAGAGCCCTCCGGACAAAAGACCGAAGTGCCCCTACACTAGGAGTTACAACACAAGCCCATGCAAGGGCGTTTTGGTCAACACATGATTAGCACCATCGGACGGATGCGCATCCACCGCAAGCCCGCGTACCACCGACGCAACTCTTGCGATCATGCCGCGTGTCCTCCGCTTCGAAGCATCTCGGTGCCCTGCGACCCCAAACCGGTCAGACAGGTTTCACCAACCGGTCAGACCGGTTTTGGTCTGTCAGCCACACGGAGTCTTCGGCCTTGGCTTTCTGGCTCAGCCAAGTAACCCAGTGGTTTTGTGGTGAACCACTGGAAACCCCGCGGACTTGATGTAGCCTCTGCCAATCACCACTCATGACTCGGCTCCCACGAAGTCCCGGCTCGACCTTGGTTTTGAGGCTCAACCAAGAAACCGTCCACGACTTCATCTTGCCGTTCTTGCCACCATGCGGCCCGCACTTGAATCCGCTGGCCACCGGGTCCCTCGAACCAAGCCTACTTGTCTTCTCCACACCTGGAGGCCTCACCGGCGACGACCTTTCACGCTTGTTCTTCACCTGCACCTGCACCAGTCAAGCCGCAACCTGCACCTGCATTACTTAGCCAAGAATCAGTCCACACCGCATTGTCAATCACTCATCACACCAGGAAGCGACCATCCACCGGTCCTCGAACCACACCTGGCTCTCAGGGATCAAAACTCATGTCCTCATGTCATATGCATCAAATTAAAGTGGTTTTTTTATTTGAGTGGTAGCAACTTGTTTATGGACATGGATGTGAATGTGGTGACTTTGTGTTGGTATTTGATTCACGAGGAATTAGGCACACTAAAGGCCCTTATTGGGTCGCACAATCCACCCACACTGCAACCCTAGCCGCCACTTCATCTCGACCGGCCCTAGCTGCGCGCACGGTGCTAGCACACTGGTGTACGGTGTTCCTCATTCCTCTCCCGTATGTGTAGACTCCGTGAAGGTGCTACTACTGTTGTTGCTGCATTAATCGGCTACGGCGCTGTGAGGCGGCTGCTGAGGCGATTGTGATTCGATCTGATTGGTTACTTCCTCTATACCGATGCACATCTATGTACGTTGGACTGCTTCTCCAACTCTTCTTCCGTTACGCTGTGTTTGTAGTGGTAATGATCCATGACCCTTTACTAACAAGTTTCCTTGGTGATGTGCTAGAGTAGCCTACCCATACGTATCCCTACACTTTGTTAATCTTAAGATGTGATAGCCAATTTTAGTAGGCATTTACAAGTGATGTGTTGTGTGTGTGTCTGTGACTAAAATGAAGAATCATTACAATACCTGAAAGTGCATTTGAGGTTTTGGTGTAGACGACACACATAATTAAAGGACTAATGTTTGTATTGAGTTTATGACATTTGAGCGCCCTCTTTGTGCGGTGCACCTAGAAAGTTTGTATCACCCACCCCTTTGTGAGGTTTCATAGTAAGTGACTCAATCCTTCTTTGTGGTTTATTGAGTGAGATAAAAGGTTAGTGAGGACCCGGCTCTTTCTGAGCTCCTCAATGGAGACGTAACTTTCTTTGTGATAGTGAACTTCGGAAATAAATCCTTGTCTTGTGTTCTTGTTGTGTGATTCCTTTTCCTTCCTAACCCTAGAAGGTTGTTTTGGTCCGATCTATATATTTGAGTTGGTGCTATCATATATATTGCTTGCAGGTGTCTTCAAGTATCCTTACTAAACTTTTGATTCAAATAGATTTGGCAGTTTCAGTTTTTATTTTGAATTTGCTTAGTATCTTTCATGCTGTGGGAAGTTCTGAATAAGTACCAAAAGTTTCAATCCCAAAAGTTACTGCTTCAGAAATTTTGAATTATTTAATACCACGTGAAGTTTTTCAAGAAAAAATAAGTGGTCCTATTAACTCCCCTCTAAGCATCACAAGATCCTTTTAATTGGTATTAGAGCCCAATCTCTTGATTGAGGTTTAACCGCTAAGGGATTGGAGATATCTCAAGGTGGGACGGACTTGTGACTTTTGAAGAAGTCGCCACTCGAGTCGCTACCTTAGTGTGTGCTTCTGCTAGCTTTGGGAGAGGATTTATGGATCCTTTCTTACAGCTACTGAGAAGTACCGCACCATCACTCCATGCTTCAAGTGATGAGTCAAGCTCAAATGATGAGCTTGAAAATGAAGACCTTGAAGCAAACAGGAGAAGAAAAGAGAAGATGAATGCCAAGATTTAGAAGAAAGGCGAGAAAATCAACGAAGAAAGAGAAAAGATCCTTTCTTCGATATCGTCAAGTGCCCCCCAACTATCCTCAAGTTCAATATTGTTCTGAAAAGTTTCAATCTGTTCACTTAGGAAAGCCTCCCACTCTGATGGGACGGACTATCCCAAGTCGTCTTACTATATGAAGATGCACCTTTACGATATTCACCCTTCTATTTGGAAGTTCTGGTTGTAGGTCTGACTCCACCCAAGAATGGTGTTCCAATAGCCAAATAAGCTCCAGACTACTTCCGTAGTGCACAAGCTATTATAGTCATCTCTAGCTCTCTAAGTGCTCAAAAATTCAATAAGGTTTGCTTAATTGAGATTGCTAAAGTGGTTTGACACTCTCAAGGAAGCTCATGAGGGCACCGAGAAAGTTAGAGAAGGTAAGATGGATCTAATTCATGGAGAGCTAGAGCACTTTATGATGCTTGAGGAGGAAACTGTGACTCAATTATATGTTAGACTAATGCTTCTTGTGTTGGACATTAGACCTCTAATTAAGGATTGGGAGGATCATAAAGTTACAAAGAAGATGCTTAAAGCTTTCACTCCAAGAAACCCAACCCCTTGCCACCATGATTAGAAGAGATCCAAGCTTCAAGACCAAGACTCCTACTCAACTTCTTGGTTAAATCATGCATCAAGAGTTGGTTGAAAGAGATGTGGCAAAATCTGTTGGTATGAGGATTTACAAGGGTGTAGCTCTCAATGCTATAGCTCTAGTGTTATGACTTAGCCAAATCACAAAGTTCCTAAGTCAAAGCATGAAGACTCAAGTGAAGAAGGAAGATCAAGTGTTGATAGGGAAATGTGCTTTAGTTGGGCTTTTCCTCCCCAACCACCATATTTTAGCCTTTAGTTGCCTCAGCTTGCACTACAGAAAATCCTATAGTCTATGACGAAATTCTCATGATGTTCTCAGATTTCATCACAGATCACGATCCATGACAAACAGTCAGTTTTCGTCATAGACTCGTAGTGTTGGATATGAAGCCCGATATGAAGCCCAAACACTATAACGTTCTACCAATTTTGTCATAATTCTGCGCATAATGTGTTTCATCATTTTGTAATGATCAATAAATGAAAAAAAAACCTTCATGTAATGTGTGAAAAGAAATAGAGGTCAACGATCAATAAATCATCACAATCAATAAATTAAAAAATTTTATGTATTGGAGAAATCTGGAAAAAAATAGAGTGTTGTGTGAAAAAAATAGAGAAGAAAAAATGGAGTGATGTTTGAAAAAATAGAGAAATAAAAAAAATGTAGAGATCTTGATTTGAACCTTGCATCTCTTTGGTCAACTAGAGACACCCTTACCATTATGCTAGACACTATTTTGCTTATTTTCTTTGCATTCCATTTCTTTTGTATAATTTTCACTAGCCAACGAGAGGCCATGTCAGCTGCCAGGTCACCGGGGGTCAGGCTGCTAATTTGCAAAAAGAAATGTGCGGCAGATGGGAATCGAACCCACACCCTCGCGCATACCAAGCCTCACAATTAACCACTGCACTACAAAGCATGTACTGGTTGCACTTGGCATTGATTTTTATTTATCATATAACACCGCCCGCCAGGTCACTCGCCACGCCACCGGCCCCTGCCAGCGGCACGTCAGCCCCATCCGTCCACTGGAATTTGATAAAAAAATATGCACAATTGCGCTCAGGAGGGATCGAACCAGGGACCTCACGGCTCCAGGTATTGAGTAACTTACCACTGCGCTACGCTTTAGTATTTGAGATTTTGTCTAACATTTATATTTTTATATACTCTTAAGTAACGTGTCCGTGGAGTGAAGAACAGACATGGGATTCATCATTTTTCTTTTTGATCCGGAACTCAAATTTCGAATTGGTATTTCTCCATCGTAAGAACTCCAAATTTGATCATTCTTTTTTTTTAATTTTTCTAAAATCAAGATGTTTTACTCAGTGCTATTTGTTTCTATCTTAATTACTATTTCTTGATTACTTATCATACGACATATTTTTTCATAATAGTCGTTAATATAACTTAATATTCTCTGATGAACAATGTATACTCCTTTTTCTGAAACCTAATGAAAAATTTATGTCAAGTTTAAACATCCATAAAATGATTCCATATTAATTTTCAGAATTTTCGGAGAAGTTTTTAGTTTTATTATCATTATTTTACGATAAGGTTGTAAGTAGAAGTTTGAACTTTCCTTATAAGTTAGTGGATTTTCTCATCAATCTCCAAGGCATTGGATAGAATAGAGCACATGAGCCTAAATATATATTTTTTACAATTTTTGGAATCTTAATGGAGGTACACATAGGTCAACCTAGAATTACTTTCGGTAAACACGTAGAAATTTATTTAAATGATAGAAAATAGCAAATCTACATGAAAATTCTTGAAACTCCTAAGTTAAAACTTATATGTTGTATTTTACAATAGAAAAATGTTTTGAGAGTATGTAAGATAATAGTTTTTCAGGTTACTTAACAAGGGTGTCTTGATTAGGTTTTTTCAAAAAATAGAAAAATGACTTTTTCGCATGAAAACTAGAAATCTAAACCTCCAAATACTAAAGGAGAGTAAATATGAGATTGTATCCAAATTTGAGGTGTCCATGGGGTAAGAAAGTACTTGAGTGTGTACAAACTTCAAAGTTTAAGTTGAGTTGTATGAAACAATGTGAGAGACGTATATAGTTTGTGAACAATGTATACTCCAATTTTCACAAAATCTTATGTAACTTTTTTGTCAAGCTTTTACATCCATAAAATGAATTTATGCAAATTTACATAATTTTTGGAGAAGTTTTAGGTATTATTATCATTATTTTATAACAAGGTGACTAGTAGAAGTTTTACTTTTCCTTATAAGTCAATTGAATTTTTCGGCAACCTCCTAGATTTGGGATAGATTGGATCATAGAAGCCTAAATTTATTTTTTTAATTTTTCGAATCTTATTAGAGGTACATATAGGTCAATTTGGAATTACTTTCAGTAAACACACAGGAATTAATTTAAATGATAGAAAATAACAAATCTACTTGACAATTCTTGAAACTCCTAGGTGACAACTTATATGTTGTCTATTACGTCTGAAAAATAAATTGGGGTCATATATGTAACACCCCAGGTGTTTATCTCTTTTTAATCAAGGAGTTAACCTAAGCTCATGGTGTTAAAGGGAAAAGTAAAGCAAGTTTTGTGAAAACACCATTAGGAGCAAAGTTTGTTTGGAACCTGATCTCAATTTTTTACTTAGAGCTTGAACTTCTGCCAAGATGGATATTGTCGCCAAGATTCAGGAAAATAACCTTGTGTCACACCTGATTTCTGAAGAGAAACCAAATGCATCTCATATGTGCGCCAGGATCAATTTACACACATACGATAGACAAAAGAGTGTAATATCATAAACAGTAATCAAACATACAAGAGTTAAACCATTACATTATCCATTATTACACTCAAACGGTGGACTCGAAGGTCCAATAGAACAAATGATAACTAGACGAACAACTTTGTCTTCAGCTTCCACAGGCACATGACTGGGGGATCGCATGCCTCAGAACTCCTCGAAGTCGCTGAAGTACTCTTCACTGTTGTTCTCCTCTGAACAACAGTAAGCAAGGGTGAGCACACTTATGGAGCTCAGCAAGTGGGGGAAAAGTATGCAAGGCTGTCAAGGACAGGCTAAGGGTTTACAGCAGTTAGCATTTTAATGTTGGTCAAGTTTTATTAGCAAGCCTATTACTAAGTGTAAGTTTATACCAACCCAAAATTAAGCATTTGAAACAATATCTCAATATCATAAGAAACCACGATTTGATTTCATCTTCAAGTTTAATTATCATGTGAGCGTCCAAGCCGCTCTTAACCGTGAGCACGACTGATCGATAAGTTTTCACTCTGCAGCGGTTGTACACTTTACCCACATCTCGTGTTCCCCATGTTGCCCGGGTTAGCTAGACCCTTAAACACTTCTGAGGTGAGTGGCTAGTGGTTCACTACAAAGCCTTTACAAAGGCATGCAAAATACCAACAACCCGCATAGTTACAGATCAGGGCGGACCATAACCCTCCCTAGTGGTCGACACCTTAGCAAAGGCTGCTACCCCAAAAGGACCGGGCTATACCCCTACAACCCCAACCCCCCTCTACTCCTTTCGGATAAGGTCATCAGTTCATTCACACACGTAATTAATTGGCTAAGGGCAGAGCCATATGCCACTGTGGTTGCACTATTTTCTTGGGTGGTTCTCCATGTTCCAATTAAATCTTACTGTTCTTGTCTTTTAAACAAAACCATCATCACTTAAGCATGAAAGTCTTTATCATAAACCACTTCTATCCAACCCATGTAAAGCAACTAAGCAATTGTCTACCCAAAATATTTATTAAAAATGGTTGATCAAGGTGATAGGGGTAAAGCTCTAGTCATGTCCTTAAAAAGGTGGTTTTTCCCATCAATTTATGCATAGCAACAAATAAAAGTAAATATTATTTAATATGCAGTTATTTAGGATAAAGAGGAAAATGTAGAGGGGGAAGTCCACTTGCCTTCCTCTACAAACTGGGAATCCTCTTCTTCAAAGAAAGGTTCTTCTTCATCTTCTCCGACAGGTTGCTCAGTTGAAACAGGCACGAGATCTACGCACAAACATGAGCATACAATAAATAAATAAAACAGTACACCAAAAAATGCTATATGCTAAGAACACACTAATAAAAAGGTTCTACGCATTGATACGATCATTTTGATATATTATACGCGAAAAACGGAGTTAAAACATAAAATATATGATTAAAACAAAAGTCAGGGGCTTTCCTGTAAGAAAACTAGGCTCTCTGGGCTTATTTGAAAGAAACCAGGGACCTAGAACATAATTATGCATATAAACAGAGGGGCTAACATGTAAAAAGGGTAGAAAAGGACCTCAGGTGCTATAAACCAGAGAAGACAGGGGCTAGATCATAAAAAGAAGAACCTGTTTGTAAGGATTTTTGATGGTGGAAGGACCGGCTTGCAAAAGGGTGAAAGTTCAGGGTCTCTTTAACAAAATCTCCCCGGTTGACCGGTACGTGGAAGATTGACCCGGGGCTCGGCTGGATCTGAGCCACACGATCGAGATCGGACGGTCCATGTGGCGTGCAAGCGAGGTGCGGCGGCGGGGTTCGCCGGGCGGCGGGCTCGCCGGCGCGGCCCTAGATCGCGCTACAGGGCACCAAAATGTGCGCGGGCGGGCTCTAGGCGTAGCTGAGGTGCACGCGCACGCAACCAAGCCATCTAAGAGGCAATTCCGGTGACCACGATGGTGTGCGCCGGAAGGGGGCGGCACGGCCCTCGCCGGAGCGCGGGTGCCGGTGCTGCGGTACGCGCGCAGGGGGAGAAACGGCGGGAAACGATGCTCACCACGTGAGGAAGAGCCGGGCAAGGCAACAAGTGAAGGAGGGGCGACGGTGACGAAGTTGGTCGACAGCGGCGAGCTCGGGCGGCGCTCCGGCGGAAGAAGACGGGGCGCTGCTCGGTCCGACGACGAGGATGTGCTCCTGGAGCAGAGAGAGAAAGCTCGGTGAGCTTGAGCCACAAAGAAGAAGAAGGGAGGGGGCCAGGTACTCCACCGTCGACATTTACTCCGGCGGTGGTGAAAAGCGGAGGTGGCAGCGCTGCGCGAGAGCGGAGGGGAGTGTATGTGTGAGGGGGCGCGACTGAGCAAAGGGGCGAAGCAGGAGCTCGTGCTTGGTCTATATAGAGCAAGAGAGGGGGAGGGGAAGCGGGAGGAGCTCCAGCAGTGGCGGTAATTGCCATCAATGGGCGGCGGCTCACCAAGGTGTTATGGTGGCAAGATGAAGGAGAAACAGAAGGGGAAATGATGGCGGCAGAGATTACGGGCTTAACCACCCTTAATTGTGGCACTTTAAAGGAAAGGGGGAGGCGGGAAGGCGCGGGAGCGGGCGGCAGAGACTGCGGCAGTGAAGCAGGGGAGGGGCGCGAGGAAGGAGACGGGACTGACGTGCGGGGCCCGCCGGCAGAGAGAGAAGAGGGGAGGGAAGGGAGGCGGGTGAAGTTGGGCCGCGGGCGGGAGCTGGGCCGGAGCGGGCCGAAAGGGAAGGAAGGGAGGGGTTTTGAGGTTTGTTTGTTTTTTTTCTTTTTCTTTTTCAAACCTTTTATTTCAAAACTTTTCAAATTCAACACTTTTCAAACTTTTCCAAATCTTCAAATTATTTTTAAGAACTTTTGAACCACACACAAACATACTTAAACACCATGCGAAGCCAAATGATGATGCGCATGCACTTGTTGGTTCTAAATTAGTTAAATGGAATTTAATTAGTTTAGGGCCCAAATTAATTAGCAAATTTTAATTGAGTCCTTAAGACTAATCCCAATACACTATGTTGCTTAAGGTAAATTTTAGTGATGGAATTTTAGGGTGTTACAAATCCTACCCCCTTAAAGAGAATCTCGTCCCGAGATTCAGAAGGATTAGAGAACAGCTGAGGAAAATCTTCCATGAGTTCATCCTCTCTTTCCCAAGTTGCCTCTTCCTCTGAATGATGACTCCACTGTACTTTACACATCTTGATGACTTTGCTCCGAGTAACCCTTTCTGAGGTATCTAAGATTTTGATAGGATATTCTTTATAAGTCAAATCTTTTTCCATCTCAATATCTTCCAGTTGTATTGGTTCTATTCTGACCTCACTTGTGCACTTCTTTAATTGTGATACGTGAAATACGTCATGAACTCCCAAAAACTGTGCTGGCAATTCCAACTGATAAGCTACCTCTCCTCTTCTTTCCAAGATCCGAAAAGGTCCAATAAAACGAGGTGACAACTTCCCTCTGACATTAAACCTTCGCAGACCTCGGATAGGTGACACTCTAAGATATGCATAGTCACCCACTTCAAATACCACTTCTCTTCTACGAGGATCAGCATAACTCTTCTGTCATGATTGTGCAGCTTTGAGATTTTCCCGAATTATCTCAACTTGCTTTTCGGCTTCTCTTATGCTATCTGGCCCAAAGAGCTGACTTTCTCCAGTCTGATTCCAGAACAAAGGTGTTCTACTTTTTCTCCTGTACAAAGCTTCAAAAGGTGCCATTTTAATGCTAGACTGATAGCTGTTATTATAAGCAAACTCTGCATAAGGCAAACTCTTGTCCCAACTACCTCCATGTTTCAAAGCACAAGCTCTTAACATATCCTCTATGATCTGATTTGTTCTTTCCGTTTGTCCATATGTTTGAGGGTGATATGCTGAACTGAAATTTAGCTTTGTGTCCATCGATTCATGTAACTTCTGCGAAAACTGTGAAGTGAATTGAGTGCCTCGATCTGATACTATCTTCTTCGGAACTCCATGTAAACATACTATTCTTGAATTATATAGCTCTGCCAACTTGACTCCAGTGTAGGTCGTCTTCACTGGTATAAAATGTGCAACCTCGGTTAACCGATCCACAATAACCCATATAGAGTCATACCCATCATGTGTACGAGGTAAACCCACAATGAAATCCATGCTAATCTCTTCCCATTTCCACTCAGGTATTTTCAAAGGTTGAAGCAACCCTGCTGGTCTTTGATACTCTGCTTTTACCCTCTGACATGTGTCACATAAAGCTACATGAGCTGCTACATCCTTTTTCATTTCGTACCACCAATACCTTTGTTTTAAATCTAGGTACATCTTAGTACTTCCAGGATGAATAGAATAAGCTGAATCGTGTGCTTCCTTCAATATAGTCTCACACAATTCTTTAATCTCGGGCACACAAATTCTGTTCTTGAACCACACTGTTCCTTGTTCATCTTCCCTGAATTCTTGAACTTTACCCAACTTTATCAGTTTCTTGTACTCCTTAATCTTCTCATCTGTCAATTGCCCTTTCCTAATTTCCTGCTCAAGTGTCGACTCAATTTCTAATGTTAAGGTCTCATTCTGAGCAACAATCCCCAAATTAAGCTGTGCCATTTCCCAACATAACTCCTGAGGCATCAAACGACCTATTTGCACATTGGTCTGATTCTTCCGACTCAATGTGTCAGCTACAACGTTTGCTTTTCCAGGGTGATACTGAATATCCAGATCATAATCCTTGATTAATTCTAACCATCTACGTTGCCTTAGATTAAGATCCTTCTATGTAAAGATATACTTCAGACTCTTATGGTCGGTGAAAATCTGACACTTATTTCCAATCATATAATGCCTCCAAATTTTGAGAGCATGCACAACTGCAGCTAGCTCGAGATCATGAGTAGGATAGTTTTGCTCATGTTTCCTTAACTGTCGCTAAGCATAAGCTACGACTTTTCCTTCCTGCATCAACACACAACCTAGTCCTTGCCTAGAAGCATCACAATACACATCAAATCCTTTATGAATATCCAGCATTATCAACACAGGAGCCGTGGTCAATCTCTTCTTCAATTCTTCAAAACTGGCTTGACACTTGTCATCCCACTCAAACTCTTTACCCTTCTCCAATAAAGTTGTAAGGGGTTTCACAATCTTCGAAAATCCCTCGATAAATCGGCGATAGTACCCTGCAAGTCCAAGGAAACTTCTGATCTCCGGTACATTCTTAGGCGGACTCTAGTTCAACACATCCCGGACTTTACTTGGATCCACTGCAATCCCACCATTAGTGATAATGTGTCCGAGAAAAGAGACCTCCTTTAACCAGAAATCACACTTGCTAAACTTGGCATAAAGTTGATGGTCCTGAAGCTTCTGCAACACGAGTCTCAAGTGTTCTTCATGTTCTTCCTCACTCCGAGAAAACACCAGAATTTCATCAATAAATACCACGACGAACTTGTCAAGATACTCCATAAACACTTTGTTCATCAAGTACATGAAATATGCTGGAGCATTGGTCAAGCCAAACGACATCACAGTGAACTCATACAACCCATACCTAGACGTGAATGCCGTCTTTGGAATATCCTCCATTCGAATTTTCAACTGATGGTAACACGATCGGAGATCTATCTTAGAGAAAACTTTTGCTCCCCTCATTTGATCAAACAAATCCTCGATCCGGGGTAAAGGGTATTTATTTTTTATGGTAACTTCATTAAGAGATTGATAATCTATACACAACCTCCTAGATCCATCCTTTTTATCCACGAAGAGAGTAGGGGCTCCCCATGGTGAAGAATTAGGACAGATAAACCCTTTACTGAGTAATTCTTCTATTTGTTTCTTTAGTTCAGCTAAGTCTTTAACATCCATTCTCTATGGTCTTTTTGATATAGGAGCAGTACCAGGTATAAGTTCAATACTGAATTCAATGTCACGGTCAGGTGGCATACCTGGTAAATCATCCGGAAACACATCAGGATACTCATTTACTACTTTTATGTCTTCCAAGGCTTTGCCTTCAGCTGAATTCACGGTGCCACTATTGGATGAGGGGGTACCCACATATTCTATTCTTTCTCCTTGTAGACTGGTTAATAACACTGACTTCTTACGGCACTGTATAACTCCATCCTATTTCTATAACCAATCCATACCTAAAATCACATCTATTCCCCATGACTTTAAGACTACTAGGTTAGCCAGAAAGTCTACTCCCATAATATTAATATTCACTTGTGGGCATATATGACTAGTTCTCATTTCACCTCCCGGGGAACTAACTATCAATGGTGTCTTCATAGGACTCATAGGTATGTTATGTTTTGCCACAAATTGATCAGTTACAAATGAATGTGATGCTCCCGAATCAAATAAAATTGTAGCAGGTATAGAATTGACGGGAAACGTACCTAGTACAACGCTAGAGTCATTCTGGGCTTGCTCCAATAATACATGATTCACTCGGCCACGCATATAGTTCTGCTGGCCTCTCTTGTTTGGAGCTTGTGGAGTGCGAGGCTGAGATGATGACTGACCAGGCCTCTGGCCATTGTCCTTCTGAGGAGTCTGCATCCCTCTTTTGAGACAATTGTTGGCATAATATCCCAGCTCACCACACTTGAAACATCCACTGGGCTGGATAGGAGTGGTGTTTCTGACAGGTGCCCCAGAACCATTGTTAGAGCAATTCTGTTGAGGAGTGGGAGTTCGTGGTGTCTGAGGGTTGAAGCGTTGTGGTTGAAATGAGCGCTGCAACTGCAAGTTCTGAGGATATTTCCCTCCTTGATCGACTAGAACGATACTGGGAAGAGCCTTGCTGTGAACTGTAGCGGGGACGGGTGTTACTGCTGGATTGCCCATGAGATTGGAACTTGCGTTTTTGTTCACCCAGTTCCTTCCTCTTACTCTCCAGTCCAATAGCTTTATTGAGCAATGTCTGGAAATCAGGGAATGTATGGCTCTGTAGCTGATAATTAAGCGGCCCAATCAAGCCATCCAAGAACCTTTCCTGCCTCTTCGGATCAGTGTTTACTTCATCAGGAGCATAACGGGACAAGTGTGTAAACTTGTCGAGATACTCTGTGACTGACATATTTCCTTGCTTCAGTGCAAGAAATTCCTTCTGCTTAAGTTTTATCACTCCCGAATGAATGTGATATGTACGGAAGTTATCTCGGAACTCCTGCCAAGTAATATTGTTTCTAGCAGGATGTGCAGTCGAATACGCATCCCACCAATCACCAGCTTGCCCTGTCAGTCTGCCCGCAGCATACAGGACCATCTCTCGGTCAGTGCATTGAACGATCTCAAGCTTCTTAGTAACCGTCTTCAGCCAGTCATCGGCATCCAACGGATCAGTAGAGTGGGAGTAGGTGGGAGGATTGTGGCTCATAAACTCCTTATGTTTGTCCCTCGGCTGTGGATGAGGTGGGGGAGGTGGTGCAGGCTGGTTTTGTTGAGCTTGTAGGTTCTGGACTGTAGCAGTGAGGTTCTGCAGCAGCTAGGTTTGGGTGGTAAGGAATTGCAGCATAGCCGGATCCATTTGGTTAAGTGGTGGGGGTGGAGGTGGTGGTGCTTGAGCTTGTTGATTGGCTATGTGAGCACGAATCACTGGCGGAACGTCTTGACCTCCTCCTGACCTGGTTTGTACCATCTGATTGTTAGAGAAATATATATTTCAGATAAGCACATGATAGTGATGCATGAAGAGTAAACTCAATGGATAAGGATGCTTGAACTTTTAATTTGAACAGATTCTGTTAGTCTCAATAAATCACGTGTAACTCCCAATGATGTTGTCCAAAAATTATGAAAATTTATCAGAATATGTAGTATGAAATTTCAAAGCCAACCCAACTGGTTTCATCTCAATTGGAGATCTATAACTTGAGATATAAATTAAACAAGATCACTGTGTCAGCAGAGTTTTACAGTTTCTGATAACTCCGTGAATACTTATTCTTTACTGCTGAATTTTTGCCAGAAATTTGCTCATAAAATTTGTGAACTAACACAACTGGTTTTAAATCAAACGGAGTTCTGTAGCTCAAGATAAAATTCAAACTTGACTGCTGTGTCAGAGAGCTGCGTGAACAGATTTTGTATCAACCGAACTTGATAAAGAAATATCATAGATAAGGATAACCTAACCCTTCATTAACTAAATGATTTTTTTTTGTTCTCCTCGCATTGTGGCCATCACTCCACAATACAACACACTCAAACAAAGAACCAAATCAAACATGTTTGCATGCAACAACCATTACAAAACTCATTCTCACAGGAACGCTCTATCGATAATAAAAGTAAAGGTGGGTCTCCTAATCTCCTAATCCTGCTGCACGCTGGTAGTGGCCTCGTCGGAACCGTAGCGAGTCCTCTTGCGAGGCGGAGACTCCGGAGGACAGAAGGGTGCTTCCTCCTCTGGAGGATGTCACCCAGCAACCTACGCCTCAAGCTGAGCAATCCGAGCCTGAGCCCTCTGAAGCTGCTCATGTAGACGATCCACCTCATCGTAGGTGCCCTCCAAGTCCGTGTTGAGTGCTGAAGCAACACGGGCCGATATATCCACGCGACCATCCCTGTTATTCCCCACGGGAACAATGGTGTTCGCGCTACCTCTAGGACGGCTGAGGACGTGGTGAAAGTCGTTGTCGTGCAATCGCTCTCGATATTTGTGACTGATGGACCATAGGGCCCTCCTTGCTGCATCGTTCACCGAAGCAGCCTGCACTGATGTGGGAGCTGAGCTGAAGTGTGAAGAGTGAATATTGTGCCTGATGCGTCCGTGAAGAGGCACACAGATGTGAACCTCAGTGGTGTAGTAATCCTCCAAACCAGGCTCTGAGTAGTGCTTGGTGACATAGAGGGGCCTCTCTGTGAAGTCAAGGTGCTGTAGGGTCTCCTCCAGTAGGACAACAAACTGTCCCTCATCCTCAACAGTATGGTTGTAGTGGTATGTCGCTCCATGAAAGCGAGGATCTTCATCCACCTCTTTATCATTTACAGCACTATTGTCATCCTCATGCCCATCGACGTCAACCTCCTCATCTTCATTCTCGTTGTTGCCATCACTGCCATCATCATCATCACTGCTATCTCCACTGTTGTCATCACTGCTGTCGTCCCCTCCAACAGCCTCCTGTGCGGGAGCATCCTGCACAAGATCCGCTGGCGGTGACGGAGGAGCATCAGGGGCAGGGGTAGCTGGAGGTATCACCATGTCGCCATCAGCATCCACAACTAAGTCGGTGCCATCATACAGCTGTGGCTGCCCACGGTGATCCTCAGCGTCATCCTCGAATATCCTCTCTTCTGGATCTTCCTCAACCTGATTTTCCATCTGAACCTCGGGCTGCTCCTCTGGCTCAACAAGTGGGTAGCGACGTGCCAGCTGACCAGTAGGGACACGGCCTCCGGTGCTCTTGCATGCTGTGTTCTTGGTCCTGGCCATCTGATAAGTATAAAGGAAACTCAGCATATATAAAACAAAATGATAGCATTTAAATAAAGGAAAACTGAACAAATTAGATTTTATGCATAAATAAGTAAAATTTGAAAGAGGACATGGCTTTCTAGATCATGAATCCTTAATTTTCGACCATTTCTAACTTAAGGCTGCGTCCTACAGTCATTACTGCTCTGATACCACTTTGTCACACCTGATTTCCGAAGAGACACCAAATGCATATCATATGTGCGCCAGGATCAATTTACACACATACGATAGACAAAAGAGTGTAACTTCATAAACAGTAATCAAACGTACAAGAGTTAAACCATTACATTATCCATTATTACACTCAGACGGTGGACTCGAAGGTCCAATAGAACAAATGATAACTAGACGAACAACTTCGTCTTCAGCTTCCACAGGCACATGACTGGGGGATCGCATGCCTCAGAACTCCTCGAAGTCGCTGAAGTACTCTTCACCGTTGTTCTCCTCTGAACAGCGGTAAGCAAGGGTGTGCACACTTATGGTTAGAGCTCAGCAAGTGGAGGAAAAGTATGCAAGACTGTCAAGGACAGGCTAAGGGTTTACAGCGGTTAGCATTTTAATGTTGGTCATGTTTTATTAGCAAGCCTATTACTAAGTGTACGTTTATACCAACCCAAAAGTAAGCATTTGAAACAATATCTCAAAATCATAAGAAACCACAATTTGAATTCATCTTCAAGTTTAATTATCATGTGAGGGTCCAAGCCGCTCTTAACCGTGAGCACGGCTGATCGATCAGTTTTCATTCTGCAGAGGTTGTACACTTTACCCACAGCTTGTGTTCCCCATGTTGCCCGGGTTAGCTAGACCCTTAAACACTTCCGAGGTGAGTGGCTAGGGGTCCACTACGAAGCCTTTACAAAGACATGCAAAAGACCAACAACCCGCATAGTTACAGATCAGGGCGGACCATAACTCTCCCAAGTGGTCAGCACCTTAACAAAGGCTGCTACCCCAAAAGGACCGGGCTGTACCCCTGCAACCCCAACCCCCTCTGCTCCTTTCGGATAAGGTCATCAGTTCATTCACACACCTAATTAATTGGCTAAGGGCAGAGCTATATGCCACTATGGTTGCACTGTTTTCTTGGGTGGTTCTCCATGTTCCAATTAAATCTTAGTGTTCTTCTCTTTTAAACAAAACCATCATCACTTAAGCATGAAAGTCTTTATCATAAAACCACTTCTATCCAACCCATGTAAAGCAACTAAGCAATTGTCTACCCAAAACATTTATTAAAAAGGGTTGATCAAGGTGATAGGGGTAAAGCTCTAGTCATGTCCTTAAAAAGGTTGTTTTTCCCATCAATTTATGCATAGCAACAAATAAAAGTAAATATTATGTAATATGCAGTTATTTTGGACAAAGAGGAAAATGCAGAGGGGGAAGTCCACTTGCCTTCCTCTACAAACTAGGAATCCTCTTCTTCAAAGAAAGGTTCTTCTTGATCTTCTCTGACAGGTTGCTCAGTTGAAACAGGCACGAGATCTACGCACAAACATGAGCATACAATAAATAAATAAAATAGTATACCAAACAATGCTATATGCTAAGAACACACTGATAAAAAGGTTCTATGCACTGATACGATCATTTTGATATATTATACATGAAAAAACGGAGTTAAAACATAAAATATATGATTAAAACAAAAGTCAGGGGCTTTTCTGTAAGAAAACTAGGCTCTCTGGGCTTATTTGAAAGAAACCAGGGACCTAGAACATAATTATGTACATAAATAGAGGGGCTAACATGTAAAAAGGGTAGAAAAGGACCTTGGGTGCTATAAACCAGAGAAGACAGGGTCTAGATCATAAATAGAAGGACCTGTTTGTAAGAATTTTTGATGGTGGAAGGACCGGCTTGCAAATGGGTGAAAGTTCAGGGTCTCTTTAACAAAATCTCCCCGGTTCACCGGTACGTGGAAGATTGACCCGGGGCTCGGCTAGATCTGAGCCACACGATCGAGATCGGACGGTCCACGTGGCGTGCACACGAGGTGCGGCGGCGGGGTTCGCCAGAGACGGCGGCGCGCGGCGGCGGGCTTGCCGGCGCGGCCTTAGATCGCGCTACAGGGCAGCAAAACGTGCGCGAGCGGGCTCTACGCGTAGCTGAGGTGCACGCGCATGCAACCAAGCCATCTAAGAGGTGATTCCGGCGACCACGACGGCGTGCGCCGGAAGGGGGTGGCGCGGCCCTCGCCGGAGTGTGGGCGCCGGTGCTGCGGTATGCGCACAGGGGGAGAAACAGCGGGGAAATGATGCTCACCACGTGAGGAAGAGCCGGGCGAGGCAACAAGTGAAGGAAGGGCGACGGTGACGAAGTTGGTCGGTAGCGGCGAGCTCGGGCGGCGCTCTGGCGGAAGAAGATGGGCCGCAGCTCGGTCCGGCGACGAGGATGTGCTCCTGGAGAATAGAGAGAAAGCTCGGTGAGCTTGAGCCACAAAGAAGAAGAAGGGAGGGGGCCGGGTACTCCACCGTCGACGTTTACTCCGGCGGCAGCGAAAAGCGGAGGCGGCGGCGCTGCACGAGAGCTGAGGGGAGTGTATGTGTGAGGAGGCGCGTCTGAGCAAAGGGGCGAAGCAGGAGCTCGTGCTCGGTCTATATAGAGCAAGAGACGGGGAGGGGAAGCGGGAGGAGCTCCGGCGGCGGCGGTAATTGCCATCAATGGCCGGCGGCTCACCAGGGTGTTATGGTGGCAAGATGAAGGAGAAACGGAAGGGGAAATGATGGAGGCATAGATTATGGGCTTAACCGCCCTTAATTGTGGCACTTGAAAGGAAAGGGGGAGGCGGGAAGGCGCGGGAGCGGGCGGCAGAGACTGCAGCAGTGAAGCAGGGGAGGGGCGTGAGGAAGGAGACGGGACTGACGTGCGGGGCCCGCCGGCAGAGAGAGCAGAGTGGAGGGAAGGGAGGTGGGTGAAGTTGGGCCGCGGGCGGGAGCTGGGCCGGAGCGGGCCGAAAGGGAAGGAAGGGAGGAGGTTTGAGGTTTGTTTGTTTTTTTCTTTTTCTTTTTCAAACCTTTTATTTCAAAACTTTTAAAATTCAACACTTTTCAAACTTTTCCATATCTTCAAATTATTTTGAAGAACTTTTAAACCACACACAAACATACATAAACACCATGCAAAGCCAAATGATGATGCACATGCACTTGTTGGTTCTAAATTATTTAAATGGAATTTAATTACTTTAGAGCCCAAATTAATTAGCAAACTTTAATTGAGACCTTAAGACTAATCCTAGTACACTATGTTGCTTAAGGTAAATTTTAGTGATGGAATTTTAAGGTGTTACACCTTGTAGTTGTCACTTTTGAAATTAGGGATGTGAAAAAGGAGTGAAGCCCTATCTCTATTGATCAATCTCTTAAAAGCATTTCCGAGTTCAATTGATGGCTTGGCCTTAATCTGAAATTTTGTATAGCAACTTCAAAATCGACCAATATGAGAGTTGTGGGTTATCTCTAGAATAGCAAATCATCTTTTAGGTGGAAATTGAACGCTTGAGTGAAAAGTCTCCAAAACTTTGAGTCAAACCTCTTTAACATGGTCAAACCCCTATGTTCATGTACCTTTCTCTAGAACTTTGATCAAATCTCCAAATTTTCCCAAAACACTGAAAATTCGACCAATACAAAAGTTGTGCAGAATTTCATGGGACACATTTCATCTGAGTGTAAATGCCTCAAAAACGTGGTCAACGCTTAGAGTACAAGTTTGACCGTGCTGAGAAAAGCAGGAACTTCAAGCCAAATTTCTGCCAAATCCGTTCAGAATTTCACTGGTCGACCTTTGTGAAAGTTGTAGACGGTAGTCTCATCTACATCTTTGCTATTGGCCAAAAATTGAGTTACATGTGGATTTGATTTGTTCTGGCCGTCCAAAGTACTCTACATCGAAATTATTTGCGGCCTGTTGCCCCTGCACGCGCGCTCTGGCCGCGACTTCGTGCCGTGACCACGCCCCGATGCCCGTGCTACGCGCGTGCGCGCGTGCCTCCCGCCCGTGCCACCTGGCACTGACGCCAAGGTGGGTCCCGCCTTTCCTTCGCCCGATGTTGCCCATGACACGGCGCCCTCCCACGCGTCGTGTACTGCCCTTGTCATCGCCACGCGCCACGCCATCGCCGTCCTACCGCCATGCGCGCCGCTGTGCCGCGCCACGCCGCCCTCCTGCATTGCGCCGGCCGGCCAGCTGATCATCGCACCGTGGCAGTGTAGCAACACCTCACGACCACATATAAAGGGTAGGAAGTCCCCGTGCTCGTCGCGCAGCGCCGTTCGACACCGCCAGGCTGCCGCAGCCTGCCGCCGGAGCGCCGCCGCGGAGCCCTTGCGCCCGAGCAGTCCCATCCTCGCCTAAGCTCTCTAGCAGGACCGCACGCCCCAACCGAAGCTCCCATGGCCGCGCATTGCCTAGCCCCACCGCCTAGGTCGCCGGAGCGGGCATCCCTGCGGCCGAAGATCCGCCCCTCCGCCGAGATCGACCGCCGACAACCTCTCCGCCTCGTCCAAGCCACCCAGCCGACCCAAGGTGATGCCTTGGTCCTCCTCCGCCCTTTCCCCCGCCCTATCTCGCCGCCATTGCACCGGAATCCGGCCCTCACCGCGGGCGGCCATGGCCAAGGGCATGGTTATGAGGATCGAGATCTTGCCAGGGGTCGTTTTGTAAAAGTAAGGGTCTTTCTGTAAATGTAAGGGTATAGTTGTGAGTAAGATTCTTGACTAAGGGTCCGGATGAAAGAAGAGTCTTAAACTCTTGTTTTAAATTGCTGAGACCTTCTAAAATTCATAATAAATCAAGGAAAAATCAGAAAAACACAAACTCAATTGTTCCGTGCTCCACATGAGCAGATGCAACTTTTCTAGAAAAGAATTTTGTAAATTTCTTTCTAGAATTTAATAATTTTGAATTGATCTGTTTGAGTAGAATTGAAATAATTTGAAATCCATAGCTGATCTGCCTGTAAAATTTTAATATGTTGTTAGTCTCATCATGCTTGTTCTTGTGTAGAAAAATTGCACATAGATCTATTATATATCTTTAGTTTTGATTTAATTATGATATAAGGTAGCTTTTTAGTTCCTGTTTAGTTTTAAATGATTGGTTAAGAAAATAGGGTTGATCTTTTTGCAGTAGCCTATATATGCCTAGATGCAGCTATGGTAAAAATATCAATAGCTTTTGACATGTGTAACTAGCTTAATTTAATTTAGGTCTTAAATATGAGTCTTTTTAATAAAGCATGTTGTAATTAGTTTCTGGCCATGGTAATTTTTGAGTAGTCTTGTTTTACCTTTATATGGCTGTGGAAAAAGTCGTAGCCCCAAGGCATGCCTATATATTGCAGTATGATTTATTTATCTTTTGAGCAGTGTTTAAGTGTTGTAATTTTCATGCTAGATCTATAGCTTGGTTTAAACTGAATTTTTGTGAGTAGCTCAGTAATGCCATGTTTCTGCTTTGTGTAATTTCTTGATGCTAGAACATGTGTAGATCTCTCTGAATAATTTAATCATGTTTAAGTCAGCTAGTTAATGTTAGATTTTTCATGTGCAACATATAGCTTAGTTTGATCTAAATTTTGGGCAGTAGCCTTATTGCCATGCTATGTGCTTGTATAAATTTTCCTCTCTATTTGTTTGTGTGTAGAATATCCAGAATTAATTTTCGAAGTAATTCAAGCTTAATAAGTGGAATAAAAGAAAACCAAAATAACCTTTAATGTGATGCAAATTTAAATAACAAAGCTTCACCAAAGTACATTCTGAACAGCACCTTTTATTTTGGTGAAGTAAAATAAATTAATTAGTTTAGATATGCACACAATCACCATCAAATAAGGAAGAAAAAGAACACACATACAATTCCTTGATAAGGGAAGAGTATGCTGGATATAATCTTATCCAGGTGAATGTGCCCAACAATACACCCCATGTTTATCCTTTAAATATGAACTGAGTTCTCCCCTCTTAAAGATGAATGCCTAAAAGTTATGCATATGCATGTCATGTAGAACATCCGGACGAGAGCTACGCGTTGGTGCCGGAAGCTGAAGGAGAGCTAGTTGAAGGAGAAGGTGAACGTGTTGGTTTTGCAACAAGAACCGAACCAAGTTCGGAGGATCTCCAACTAACTTTGCTAAGTGAAGGCAGGCCCCGGAGCATAACCTATGTTTTCAACTTATGCAATTATGTTTGCTATGTTTGTGCATTTAAGTTTCAGGAGTTGAATTGAAACCCTAGATGCATAATCTTAGGTTCCTATGTTCCAATACTAGTATGATAAGTCGCTAGTGGCCATGCTCTAAGGACCCGGTAGAAGTCGGTGATGTTCGTCACTCGCGAGCTATAGGTTTCTTATGTTGGAATCATAAAATTGTTAAACCTACCCGCTCATGTGGTAAGAGCATGGGAACGGCTCCGGCCAGTAGGTCTGTGGTTAAGCATTTGAACGTACTAAGCATTTGCCGGGAATTGGACTGGTAAGCCTAGTACCTTTTTGATCCGGTAAGGGAACTCTCTACCACTAATCTCGGGAGTAGTCCCCAGGTTCATGACAGTGGTGCATGTGTGGATCCGGGCGACATGTGATGTAAGTCCGTGACCGGATAACCTTGTACCAGGGGACGGTGGGCTTTGATCCTAAACCGAGGATGATTGGGAACCGCCTGGTTGGTGCAAACCCCGCCCTGTAGGGGCTGTGGTCGTTATGATGGGGTATGCATTCTCCCGTGTGTTTAGGTCCACCTTGCAAGGTTATTAATCGATCGATCGTTGGCCTCTCACCGTTATCCGAGATTGCTTATCCATACACTATGTCCCTTAATGATGGAATTGAGAAGTAATACTGTTGTATGCTTAATTGTTGCACAACTTATGCTTGCAGTAGTTGCATACTTAGTAATGGATAATCAACTAGAATCTTGAGCTAAAACTTGAAGGTAAGGACATACTCTTTGCTGCTTTTCAGCAAAAGAAACCCACTAGCCATAAAGCTTGCATGTCTAGAGAGTTGGTGATGGTCTCAACACCTGACGGTTAAGTCTTGCTGAGTATTAGTATACTCAGCCTTGCTTTGTTGATGTTTTCAGGTAATGATGTGAATGATGATGGGTTTCCGTGTCCTGGTTCTCTCCCACCCGGTTGGGAAGTTGAGTGGGAGGATGACAGTGCTTAGTGGCATCACTAATGGCCTCTAGTGATGTTACCTACCTCGTTAGTAGTTTATTTCCACTGTGTTCCGAACTCTGAACCGTTTACCTTACGCAAAAGACTTGGTTTGTAATAATGCACCTATGTTGATCATGATGTAATAAATGAAGACTTGTTTAGCTCTGGACTCGCCTTCGTGTGAGTTTTGATGTAGAATCTTTCGATCCTTTGTCGTAAGTGATTTACCGGGCTTGACCCGGCAGACATCGACAAGTTAACTCCTCTTTAGCGCATAATGACCAAGTGGATGGGTTATGTGTGCTAAATGGGAATTAATTTGGACGGTTCTGTCACAGCTGGCATCAGAGCTTGATTGTACATCAAAGATCTTAACACAACCTTAATAACATGTTTTTGCAATAAAACTTGCAAGATTAAGGTGTGTTTGTGTTGGCGTTTCGTAGTGCCGTCATCTTAAGAACAGATCTGGGATCCATCCTTAGTGACAACACCAATAATCGCCTTGTAGGCACCTCTCAATGTCACAACTAACGACGCCGGGTTAGCGTGAACATCAAGATTTGCCAAAGGTTAATCTAAACGATCATGAACGAATCCCCAAGCACACAGATAAACCATTGTAGCATTTCCCCAAGGAAGGAGAATATTCCAAGGGTATCGTATCTGTGGAAGGCAATGACGGATATTTTAGACTTATGCTTTTGCTCTGAATGTAAACTAAGAGATAGATATAGGAAACAACACAGTCAAAGACAGGGGTAAGATACAAGATATAAGGGTAGTGTGACACACACACTAAGATCTACCTCTACTCTAGCACACTACGGCTTAGGGGGAACATACGAGTTAGCTCTAGGTTGAAGGACCGATTAGGCGAACCAGAGAGGGGGGGAGTGAATGGGAGCCGATAAAAATTCTTCTCGAAGGAGATGAGAACTCCAACAAGACGAACACGGCTTCCAACTCACGTCTCCGACCCAACTACCCAAGTTGGCCAAGACCACGCAGCCACTGGAGTGCTACTGGTCCTAGGAACCAACACTCAACCTTCCGAGTCAAAACTCACCAAACCACAGCGGAAACTTGCACGGCTTGCTGCCTGAGCTACACCGGTCAGACCGATGGACTGCGCCGGTCAGACCGGTGACACCGGTCAGACCGGTGGACAGATCCGGTCAGGCCGGTGGCTACAGCAGCCGCACAGCAAACGTTCCAGGAAGCCTCAGTGACTCCTCTAGGCCCTGGAACAAAAACCACCACGAAACACAACCTGTGAGGAAGAAGAACCCCTCACAAAACCTAGCAAACCAACTCCAAACACGCCAAGAACTGATCAGCAGGACCACGGGACAAAACCACACGGACAAGGCTGTTCCCCGAGACAAAAACCCACCAAGGGCTAGCACCGGTCAGACCGGTCAAGAGCACCGGTCAGACCGGTCGTGCCTGGGCAGCTCGGGATGAACAGCTCCCGCGAGTCAACTCTTCCAAATCCAACTCCCGATCTCCCGATCCGCTCCACGGTTTTGCACAAGACTTTGGGGATAGTAGGAACACCTCATGGGTACTCCATAGCCAAGATTTGGTCCACCAAAACTTGTCAAATCAAGAGGAATCGAAGAAATCTCACCAAGAACACCTCTAACCCTAGAGCCACGAAAACCCCAAAATCGAGCCCCTTTGCTCACGGATTTGGAAAGGGAATCAAAGGGTAAAGAACCACGAAGGGTTCATGCATACATCCCCCACCAAATCCCAAAGAGAAAGGCCTCGAAATCGCTCCAAGAAAATCGCCAAGAAAGGGCTCCGAAAATCACCAAAAAGGAGAAACGGGAAAGACACATCCAAGCCTTGAGGAACCACGCCGAATCATCTATACATACCAAAGAGGTTCATACAAGGTCTAGCTTGCCGCCCGATCATCCTTCCCTCTCACAAGATCTCACCATGAAGCTCTCAAGCTAGTCCTACGAAAATCCTAAGAAAATAGGAAGGAAAAATAGGAAAACCAAATGAGCTAGGGTTCCAAGAGATGGCTGCCATCCTCTCACCACTTGGGTTATATGGAGGTAACCGAAAGACTAAAATACCCTTACTAGCTAACTAGGGATACATGCCCCTCGAGGGCGAAATTGGAAGTCTTTGTCTTCGCACCATCGGACGGATGCCCAGTGACCGCAAACTTGCTTAGCCTCGACGCAAGCCTTGCGATCCCGACGCGTGTCCTCCGCTTCGAAGATTCCGGACTGCGTCGTCGCACACCGGTCAGACCGGTGCTCCTCACCGGTCAGACCGGTACCCACCGGTCAGACCGGTCAGACCCACCGGTCAGACCGGTCTGGAGCTGCTGCACCTCCGTCTTCGGTTCTTCGGTCTTGGCTTTGTGGATCAACCAAGGAACCCAGTGGTTTTCTGGTGAACCACCGGAAACCCCGCGAACTCGGTGTAGCCTCCGCCAATCACCACTCATGACTCGGCTCCCACGTAGTCCCGGCCCGACCTTGGTTTTGAGGCTCAACCAAGAAACCGTCCATGACTTCATCTTGCCGTTCTTGCCACCATGCGGCCCGCACTTGACCCCGCTGGCCACCGGGTCCCTCGAACCAAGCCTACTTGTCTTCTCCACACCTGGAGGCCTCACCGGCAACGACCTTTCACGCTTGTTCTTCACCTGCACCTGCACCAGTCAAGCCGCAACCTGCACCTGCAATACTTAGCCAAGAATCAGTCCACACCACGTTGTCAATCACTCATCACACCAGGAAGCGACCATCCACCGGTCCTCGAACCACACCTGGCTCTCAATCTCCCCCTTGATGAGTGCATTGACAACACACACGTTTTGGTAACCAAGAGAAAAGGAAAAGAAAAGAAACGACTAAAAGAAACTCCAACAAGCGATCGAAAGCCAAAGAAAAGGCAAAGAGCAAGATCACTTGAAGAAGACAAGTCTCGAACCCCTTAGGCAAGGGCAACGGCTCGACACATCCGAGACAAAACATGCTCAAGCAAAGAGCACAAACCATCAAACCAAAGCTCGAAAACCACAAAGAGCTCCCCCTGCACACATGCAAGCTCCCCCTGAACCAATGGAACTCCCCCTGGACAAATGCATGCGAACCACTTCACGAAACAGAGCAGCTGCAACAGCTTAGCTCTGACCGGTCAGACCGGTCGACACCACCGGTCAGACCGGTGCTCAACATATGAACAGGACCAGCACTCTGACCGGTCAGACCGGTGACCTCAACCGGTCAGACCGGTGCACAACAGAGCCCAAAAATGGCTCGAAACCACCTGAAAACCTTCCAAATGCATTCAGTAGGCCAAAACATGCTCAAACTTCTCCCCCTTGTTGACAATGCATGAATCAAGCCAAAAATGCAAAAAATGCAACCTAGAGCTTCTCAAATAGACAAAATTCAACATAGGATGCTACACATGTCCAAACGAGCAAGTTAGATACTCTATAGCTTCGTAATGACATAAACTTCATGATCACCAAGTTTCACAACCATTGGGCGAAGCTAAGATAGAATTTAGCAATTTTGCGAAAAATCACCCTCTCATGAGCAAAGTCCTAAACATGAGCAAAACATGTCAAAATGGCAAAGCCACACAAACTTCATGCTAGGACAACCATTCTAAGCATAAGACCATCATAAACACCCACAAGCACCTCATGTCATGTCAAAGCCATCGAGCCATGTGCCTACTTCTATATATGAGACTTCTCATTGGTAGACATCATGCAACGATTTAGCACCCAAAGCAAATTAGAAGTAGCACATATGACATGGGAGCACATTTTTCAAGCAATTTACATTTCATTTTCAGATTTATAATTGGTACATGAAATGTCTTTGCGACAAAAAGGAACTTATGCTCCTCCACAAGATGAAGCATGGGGGCTAAACATTCATGATGGCAAATGAGCCTTTGGCCCCATATGATCAAAATAAGCTATCCAACCACAAATTAAGCATAGCCAAGCCACAAAAACATGTCAAGATCATGGAAAGGCATTTGCTCACAAGAGAGCATACATATGAAATTTTCAAAAACATAGCCTTCAACCATGGATACAAACCAAGATTATCAAGAGCTAAGCCAAACTAACCATAGCTTACCAAATTAGCTCACAAAGACATATATGTCATTCCATGGTGAACAATGTATATAGGAGAAGCCTTTCCTAAACAATGCATATGATACAAAATGCATGCAACCTAAGATACAAAGATGCCTCTACATCATGTTACATATGCCATGCCAAATGCAAGAAATGCACAAAGGAAAGCTATACATATGCTACATAGGAGCTCCCACACGCCAACTCAAGAAATCAAACAAACACCAAGCTCCCCCCGCAAACGAGTGAAAGTTGCTTGATCTAGGGGTTTGGTGAAAATATCGGCTAGTTGTTCATGTGTGGGTACATGGATCAAAGCTATCTTCCCTTTCTCTACGTTGTCTCTCAGAAAATGATACCTCACTTCTATGTGCTTGGTTTTGGAATGGAGCACTGGGTTCTTTGCAACGCTTATGGCACTGGTGCTATCACATTGAAGTGGGACATGGGTATACTCCTCACCAAAGTCACTCATGGTGTATGTGATCCAAAGGAGCTGAGAGCAACAACTAGCTGCGGCCACATACTCTGCCTCGGTAGTGGATTGAGCAACACTCGACTGTTTGCGGGAAGACTAAGATACCAAAGAAGAACCCAAGAACTGGCAAGTCCCAGAAGTGAACTTCCTATCCAACCGACACCCGGCAAAATCCGCGTCTGAAAATCCATGAAGCGCCAAAGAAGAAGACGCAGAGTACCAAAGGCCGAAGTCGGGAGTGTGTCGCAAATACCTGAAAATGCGCTTGACTGCTTGCCGATGCGAAGTCCTCGGAGAAGCTTGAAAACGAGCGCACAGACACACCGAGAATTGAATGTCCGGCCTCGTCGCCGTCAAGTAGAGGAGTGACCCGATCATGCTCCGGTACTCCTTCTGTTCCACGTGTTCACCTTCCTCGTCCGCATCAAGAGCTGTAGTCGTACTCATAGGCGTCGCCATGGCCTTGGAGTCCTCCATCTTGAACTTCCTCACAATGTCCTTGGTGTACTTAGCTTGGTGCACAAATGTTCCTTCCTTTGATTGCTTGATTTGTAGCCCGAGGAAGAACTGCAACTCGCCCATCATGCTCATCTCAAATTCCCTGCTCATGTCTTCTGCAAACCTTGCAACAAGAGAGTTAGACGAGCCACCAAAGACAATATCATCCACGTATACCTGCACAATCAGGATATCTCTGCCCTGCCTGAGGAGAAACAAGGTCTGGTCGACCTTCCCCATCTCAAACCCTCTCTCAAACAGGAACCCCCTCAACCTACCATACCAAGCTCTAGGCGCCTGCTTCAACCCATACAGCGCCTTCCTCAACTTGTACACCCGGTGAGGGTACTTCTCACTCTCAAACCCCGGTGGTTGCCTCACAAACACCTCTTCCTCCAACACACCGTTCAGAAACGCACTCTTCACATCCATCTGGTACAACTTGAACCCTTTAGCCACGGAAAAGGCTAGAAGGATCCTGATCGCCTCCAAACGAGCTACAGGAGCGAAAGTCTCCTCGTAGTCGATCCCCTCTTTCTGACTGTACCCCTGAGCAACAAGTCTCGACTTGTTCCTCACCACTTCTCCTTTCTCTCCCTCTTTATTTTTCCACACCCATTTTGTCCCAATCGGCTTACACCCTGGGGGAGGGTCAACCAACACCCAAACTTGGTTCCTCTCAAAATTCTCCAACTCCTCATGCATCGAGTTAACCCAATTATGATCAGATAACGCATGTCCAATGTCTTTGGGCTCAAAAGTGGCAACAAAAGCAGCATGAGCGAAATGAGAATTGTTCCGAACCCTCGACCGTGTAGTACGTTCATTCATGTCGCCGATGATTCTCGAAGCTGGGTGATCTACTTGCACTCGTCGGGGAGGTTCTCGCCTTGATGCTACCTCCCCCTCAACAGCAGCTTCGCCTTGATCTGGGTTTGTCGTTGTAGGTGTGGGAGAGGGTCCATTCTCGATCGTCGTCGAAGTAGTAGGTACATGTTCAGCCGCGGGCATCACACCGCCATCTTCATCATCTCCATGTTCATGCTCCTCCTCCTGAAAGATCTCCTTGCCAAGTTCGTCGTCACCTGCACACTCAAAAACAAGCTGACTACGTGGCTGTGTCTCGTCGAAGGTTACCTCGCAAGTCTCCACGATTTGGTTAGTTTCAAGATTGAGCACACGAAATGCTCTAGAATGAGATGCATAACCAAAGAAAATGCCATCGACAGACCTAGCCTCGAACTTGTCCAACTTCTTCCCTTTCTTCAGAATGAAGCATTTACAACCAAAGACATGGAAGTGACTCACCTTGGGTGTGCGACCGTGCATCAACTCGTAACAGGTTTTCTTCTTGTGAACCCTGAGGTAGATCCTGTTCGACACATGGCACGCGGTATTGACCGCCTCAGCCCAGAACCTTCTCGGAGTCCTATGCTCGTCGAGCATCGTCCGAGCCATCTCGCACAAGGTCCTGTTTTTCCTTTCCACCACGCCATTCTGGGGAGGCGTATACGGACTCGAAAACTGATGTTCAAGACCCAAGTCATGGCAAAAGGTTTCGAAGCGAGAGTTTTTGAATTCCGAGCCATTGTCACTGCGGATCGCTCGTATGGCATCTCCGTGCCTCTCGTTTCTTAACCTCAAGACAAGATCTCGAACAAAACCAAACGTCTCCCCCTTCTCCTCAAGAAAGAACACCCACGCATACCGAGAGTAGTCGTCCACCACAACGAGGACATACCACTTCCCACCCGCAGATCGCACACGAGCTGGGCCAACAAGGTCCATATGGAGCAGCTCGCATGGACGCTCAGTCATCACATCGGTGAGAGGCGGGTGAGAAGAGGCTACCATCTTGGCATGCCTACACGGCGCACAAACCAACTCTTTCTCAAACCTCAATCGTGGCAATCCTCGGACCAAATTGAGTTTACTCAAGCGAGACAAAAGATCAAAGCTCAAGTGACCCAACTTCCTATGCCACTTCCACAACTCACTCGAAGAACCAGCCAAGAAGCAACGCTCCACACCAGAAGACTGAGAAAAATCATCTCGGAACACCTGACCCTCGGGAACGATCATGCAAACAAGATCCCCCCGAGAATCTAAAATCCGAGATCCACCAGGCCGAAACAACACCTCAAAACCCTCATCCAACAACTGGGACACAGAAAGCAAATTGTATCCAAGCGATTGAACAAGAGCAACACGCCTGAGAGTGATCTTGTCACTTACCTTAATCTCACCTTCTGACAGCACACGCCCTCGCCCATTGTCCCCAAAGGTGATGTACTTCTTTGTCACCACCGGGACGAGACTTGAGAACCACCCCTTGTCTCCGGTCATATGCCTCGAGCAACCGGAGTCAATCAACCAAATGTTCTTCAAGTCTCCCACCTCATCCTCGGAGTCAGAGTCCGAGTCACTCTGGTGGCTCTTCTTGCTGCCGGAGCTACGGGCCATGCCGCAGAAGCCATCTCTCGCGAAGCAGCTCAACCCGCTCAAGTTCCTGGATGACTTCTTGTTCTTGCGCCGATCACCTTCATCTTCACTGCTACTCGAGCTTGAGGAAGAGTAGGCGGAGCTGGAGTCGACGTCGCTCGCTCCGACCATTGCTCGGGCCTTCCTGCCGCGGCCATCCTTCTTCCTCGACCGTCGCTCGTCCTTGTGCTTGTTCTTGTGCTTGTGATCGCGCCTCGATCGGTACTTGCCATCCTTGCTCGATCGGTGCCTGTAGCCGTCCTTGTAGCCGTCCTTGTTCTCCGTCTTCTCCGGGCAGTCGGCGACGAAGTGTCCTGGCTTGCCGCACTGAAAGCACGTCCGTGCTGTCCTCCTCGTGTTCACCCGGTTCTCGTGCAGCCTCTCGAACCGCCTGGTCAGCAACGCCAGCTCGTCCTCTCCAAGCACGTCGAACTCCTCATCTGGCAAAGACATCAAAGAAGACAGAGAGTACATCTTGGAGGATGCGTTAGCGTTAGACTTAGCTCCTTTGCCACTAACGAGAGCGAGACTATGAGAATCAGTCGGGCTCTCGATCTTGGCTGTCATACCACGGTCCAACTCAGCCGACTTGAGCTTCGAGAACAGCTCGTTCACCGTCAAGGTGTCATACTTCTCGGACTCAACAATAGCCTCAAACTTCCCGTCCCATACGGTACGATCCAACGAGTGCAAGAGCTTCACGGCTCTATCATGATCATTGTATGGGAGGACGTCCACATTGGCTCTCATGTTGTTCACAACGACCGTAAATCGCTGGAAAAGGGCATCGACGGACTCGCCGGGGAGATGAGTGAAGTTCTCGTACTCTCTCCGGTAAGTCGCGTACATCCGAGCCTGAACCTGAGCATTCCCAGCATGAGCATCCTTCAACTGCTCCCATATCCTACAAGCTAAGTCCTCTGTCTGAACCCGATCGAATTCAGGCTGACACAGAGCACGAAACAAGTAGTCGACAGCCTTGTTGTTGGCTTCGAACATATCCCTCGATCCTGGAGCAAGGAAGTTCATCGGATGAACATAAGCTGTGTTCACCGTGACATCCCAAAGGATCTGACCCTTTCCGCGGAGGAACGCCGCCATCCGCCTTTGCCACATCTGGTAGTTCTTCCCATCGAAGTGCGGAGGACCCGAACCCCGTTCCTGGTACGCCATCTTTGGATCTTAGACTGGTAAGAGTCAATAAAGACCCGAACCGGATCTGATACCAATTGAAGGACCGATTAGGCGAACCAGAGAGGGGGGGGGGAGTGAATGGGAGCCGATAAAAATTCTTCTCGAAGGAGATGAGAACTCCAACAAGACGAACACGGCTTCCAACTCACGTCTCCGACCCAACTACCCAAGTTGGCCAAGACCACGCAGCCACTGGAGTGCTACTGGTCCTAGGAACCAACACTCAACCTTCCGAGTCAAAACTCACCAAACCACAGCGGAAACTTGCACGGCTTGCTGCCTGAGCTACACCGGTCAGACCGATGGACTGCGCCGGTCAGACCGGTGACACCGGTCAGACCGGTGGACAGATCCGGTCAGGCCGGTGGCTACAGCAGCCGCACAGCAAACGTTCCAGGAAGCCTCAGTGACTCCTCTAGGCCCTGGAACAAAAACCACCACGAAACACAACCTGTGAGGAAGAAGAACCCCTCACAAAACCTAGCAAACCAACTCCAAACACGCCAAGAACTGATCAGCAGGACCACGGGACAAAACCACACGGACAAGGCTGTTCCCCGAGACAAAAACCCACCAAGGGCTAGCACCGGTCAGACCGGTCAAGAGCACCGGTCAGACCGGTCGTGCCTGGGCAGCTCGGGATGAACAGCTCCCGCGAGTCAACTCTTCCAAATCCAACTCCCGATCTCCCGATCCGCTCCACGGTTTTGCACAAGACTTTGGGGATAGTAGGAACACCTCATGGGTACTCCATAGCCAAGATTTGGTCCACCAAAACTTGTCAAATCAAGAGGAATCGAAGAAATCTCACCAAGAACACCTCTAACCCTAGAGCCACGAAAACCCCAAAATCGAGCCCCTTTGCTCACGGATTTGGAAAGGGAATCAAAGGGTAAAGAACCACGAAGGGTTCATGCATACATCCCCCACCAAATCCCAAAGAGAAAGGCCTCGAAATCGCTCCAAGAAAATCGCCAAGAAAGGGCTCCGAAAATCACCAAAAAGGAGAAACGGGAAAGACACATCCAAGCCTTGAGGAACCACGCCGAATCATCTATACATACCAAAGAGGTTCATACAAGGTCTAGCTTGCCGCCCGATCATCCTTCCCTCTCACAAGATCTCACCATGAAGCTCTCAAGCTAGTCCTACGAAAATCCTAAGAAAATAGGAAGGAAAAATAGGAAAACCAAATGAGTTAGGGTTCCAAGAGATGGCTGCCATCCTCTCACCACTTGGGTTATATGGAGGTAACCGAAAGACTAAAATACCCTTACTAGCTAACTAGGGATACATGCCCCTCGAGGGCGAAATTGGAAGTCTTTGTCTTCGCACCATCGGACGGATGCCCAGCGACCGCAAACTTGCTTAGCCTCGACGCAAGCCTTGCGATCCCGACGCGTGTCCTCCGCTTCGAAGATTCCGGACTGCGTCGTCGCACACCGGTCAGACCGGTGCTCCTCACCGGTCAGACCGGTACCCACCGGTCAGACCGGTCAGACCCACCGGTCAGACCGGTCTGGAGCTGCTGCACCTCCGTCTTCGGTTCTTCGGTCTTGGCTTTGTGGATCAACCAAGGAACCCAGTGGTTTTCTGGTGAACCACCGGAAACCCCGCGAACTCGGTGTAGCCTCCGCCAATCACCACTCATGACTCGGCTCCCACGTAGTCCCGGCCCGACCTTGGTTTTGAGGCTCAACCAAGAAACCGTCCATGACTTCATCTTGCCGTTCTTGCCACCATGCGGCCCGCACTTGACCCCGCTGGCCACCGGGTCCCTCGAACCAAGCCTACTTGTCTTCTCCACACCTGGAGGCCTCACCGGCAACGACCTTTCACGCTTGTTCTTCACCTGCACCTGCACCAGTCAAGCCGCAACCTGCACCTGCAATACTTAGCCAAGAATCAGTCCACACCACGTTGTCAATCACTCATCACACCAGGAAGCGACCATCCACCGGTCCTCGAACCACACCTGGCTCTCATAGGTTCTAATGTACTAAACATACAAAGCTAGAAGATACAGGAGATATGCATGAGTATTGCATGAGAGAGATAAGGTTCAGCACCCAGGTACAAACGAGGAGCTAGCCCGCGACGACTAGCACTCTGCAAAATTAGACTTTAGACTCCTACAGCAGGTACCCCAGCGCGCAGGATTGCTCAAGGATCCAACAGGGCTGTCACTACCTGCGGACCTACCTCTATCGTTACCGGGGGTATGCTCATAACTGTCGTAGCCGGACAACCCAGGCACCATGCCTACGTTGCTGCTAGACTCCACCCGACCCGGGCTATTGTGACCCAAGGTGAGAGCCACCAGAAGACTGGTTAACTAGACCGAGTACCGTAGCTTGAACACGAACCTCATGCAACACTCTCATGCTATCTAACAAGATCAACTAAGGCTAGACATACAAACAGATATGAACTCTCTTATGTCTAGTCAATAAGATCAAAGGGTCGTGTTCATGAAGAACACGAGCCTCTAACTTATGAACAAACACATAAGGAATGAGTTCATCACCCTTCAAGTGGATCAGAAGGTAGTGTTCATGAAGAACACAAGGCTCTAAATGATGAACAAAGGATGAACTCAAGAACATATCAAGCATATGATCTACCATGACTTTATATGAAATAGCTAAATAACTGAAGTAGATCAAAGTCATACAATGAAATAAAGATAAAAGAGAACTCATACCTAGACTACAAAGAAGACTTGGAACCTGAATAAGAGCTACTCTAGCCTACCCCCTAGCCTTGGAAACTAAAAGTGAGAGGAGAATGAGAGAGTGGTGTGTGGGAAATGGGAGCCCCTCCCCTTCTATTTATAGGCAAGGACCAGGCTTGCTCGGAGGCTCAAAGTGCTCCAAAACACCCCAGGATGCATCAAGTGACCAATGAGCGAGTGCCATGTGTATGGACCAGATGGGCGCCCCCTAGGTCGGTTCGGCCGATCCTAGGATCGGCCGGCCCTCTAGGGTGGCCCCACCTGGTGGTTTTCCTTAGGGTGGCTGCCCTGTAGGCCCTCTGATCCATCCCCGGTGCATGGCTTGATTTGGTATCCGAGGTGGGCCCTTTGATCCTTGTGAAGTCCATGTGGCGTCCTCTGATTCGTCGGTGAGTGCCTCCCTCGGATCGATGACGTGGAATGCCATGTTTCCCTTGGTGGCAGCCACCTCCTCAACTGAGTTGGCATGGTTTCTTCATAGAAGGTTGGTTTCCATCTCTTTTTAGGGGTAAATGACCTACATACAAATAATCTCCAAGGACAAGTGGAACTACATTATTCAAACCAAAATGCTAGTAAATAATGCATATGTCTCCATTTATGTGAGAATATTGAGGGTTGAAAGTGGAGAATTTCAACCGTCAACAAACTCCCCCAATCTAACCTCTTGCTCGTCTCGAAGCAAGACATTAGAGACTTAGGTTGGTTGATCAGGAGTTGCTATAATGTTGTATTCCCAACGTATGGCAAACATACAGCAAAGTACTCTACCAAGAGTTGAACAAGTTGGCAATGTTCTTACCTTTCACCTGATAATGTGGGGCATATAGCTTCACCTGCCTTGGGCGGTTGAGAGACAGAATGGTTATATAGATTGTGCATAATCACTCATACCTTGATCAGCTATCAATCCGGAGGTTTTGCAAATTTTTCAAAAGAAAATCAGAGTTCCTCAAATGATACTCTCGGATTGCTCAAAAGTGTATGGTTCCTCACCAAGGCATCAATGTTGCCTTTCTTCACATCCTACTCCTAATAGGCTTTATGTGGAGCTGTAGGTAGGGAAGATGTGGCATACTTGTCTCTCATGTTTTGCTAAGTCAAAGACCGGATCCTTGGAAGAAACAAACATACATCCTGATCAAGATGTGCATATGTGTGTGATGGATATGAGCATGGTAAGTGTGACAGAACCGCTCAAAATAAATCCGGATTATCACCTAAGCCGGTCCACTTGGTTCATAAGTGATAACCAAGAGCTATTTTGTCGCCTCTGCCGGGTCATGCCCGGTAAATCACTTTTACAGGATCGAGATATGCGCTAAGCCCACTCGAAGGCGGGACCAGAGTACATCATTACATTACATAAAAGTCCTCAAGTACTTAATATTACAAACCAGGTTTTTCAGTACATAAAAGTAAACATGGTTCAGAGTTTAAACAGCGGAAACTAAACCAAATGCGGGATACACAAGGGAGGCCATCCAAGTATATCACTCCTCATCATCGTTATCCCATTCAATCTCCCATCCCTCTGGAATAACACCAGGCTATATAGGATTACCTGAAAACAACAAAATAAGCAAGGCTGAGTATTCTAATACTCAGCAAGACTGACCCGTCAAAAATAAAAGACACATCTAGACATGCAAGGCTTTTTGGCTGGTGGGTTTGTTTTGCCAAAAGCATCTAAGAGTTGATCCTTACTTTCAAGTTTTAGCTCAAGTTCTAGTATGTTAACCATTCTAGGTAAGCACCTAGCTAAGCAAGCATGGTTGTTCAAACAAGATTAAACAATCAACAATATTAATCCAAAATGTTTCATAAATAAACATGGGGTAGCCAGTGGTCAGGCCGACTCAGATAACGGCGAGTGACCGACGATCGATCGATTTATATCCTTGCAAGGTAAACCCAAGATACACGGAGGAAGGTAGACCCCAAAGAATCCAAAGAAAAGCAAATGCGGGGTCTACCCCGACCAGGCGGTTCCCGTCACTCCCCAGATTAGGGACAGATGCCACAGTCCTATGTACAAGGTTACTGGGACGCCCTCACACGGCACGCCCATACTCACACTTGCACTACCGGAATCAAACCGGGAGACGCAGCTCAAGATTAGTAGCCATAAAGTCTCCGCACTGGTTCATTAGGTACCAGGCTTACCGGTCCCATTCCCGACAAGCACTTGGTACGTTCAATAGCTTAGACCAGCACCATGCTACTCGGTCGAGACCGAACCCATTGCTCTTACCACATGAGCGAGTCAATTTAAACAACTTATGATTCCAACATAAGCATCCTATATCTCGTGAGCAATGAGTCATTACTCGACTTCTACCGTATCCTTAGAGCATGGCACTAGCGTTTCTAACATACTAGTAAAAGAGCATAGGAGTCCTAAGGATCATGCATCTAGGTTTCAGAACAACTCCTGAAACTTAAATGCACAAGTAAACAATAAATACTAAAAAGTAAAAGTAAAGTGAGATTTTATCCCAAAAAGATTATATGCATCTGGTGCTTGCCTTCTTCTATGTTAGCACTAGCCTTGGGCTCTTCTGGACTTTGGTCCAGGTCTTGCTGCACACTAAGCTGGTTCACTTCACCATCAACGGTCCTGTCTCCCTCCTGGGTGAGTGTGTACGTACCGCCCGGCAAATCTACACGTATACATGCATATGCATTAAGTGAGGGTGTGAGAGGTTAATTAGAGATTAACATTGATGGTGATTGTGTACATAATTAAGCAAATTAAATTATTTAACTTCACAAAACAGCAAAGGGGTGTGTTGAAAATTCAAAAACAGAAACATGACATGTTTTCACAATTTAACACCTTAATTGCCCTTTCTTTATTTAATTAGTTAAAACAAGGCTTACAACCATAAATCCATATTAAATCAAAAACACTTCAAATGAGCCTAAGCTTTTGCACACAGCAACACATGCCTATTTTAAGCTCACAAACCAAAATCTAGCTTAAGATCATTTATATATTAATTTATATGTAAAAGATAAATTTCAGCCTAGTACATCACAATTAAATCATACAAAAAGATTTTCTAAGATTTTTAGTCTCAACTTTCTCCTACCAGCCATTTAGACCAAAACTACTCCTCTGTCCAAAGCATGCTTGCAGATTCAAATTATTTTTCAAATTTTGAATTTAAACTCCTACACAAGATTAAATCCAAGACATAAACCAAAGCACATCCTAAAATCATATCCAACCTATCAGAGGTACTACTCATCAAGACAAAGCCCTAGGGTACACTTGTGCTTAAAGAAAAGTTTATTAATGGGGCTATAAAAAGCATCAAGCTTAAATTAGCATAAAGCTTACATAAATCATAACTAAAAATCTACACATCAAACTCAAGCCAACTTTGGTTACAAATCCAAACATGCCATAAAGAGCAACATATCCAAAATTCAACTCCATAGCATGTGTATATTTTAATCTACACTAAAAACACCTCAAACTGAGTTTGAATTTTTAATTCAAAAACTACACAGAAAAACCCTATATAACCTTTCTAGGAAAGGTGGAGTTCTTCACCAGAAAACTAACAAAATTAGATTTGCATTTTTCTGATTTTTGTACAATTTTTAATGAATTTTCTAAGTTACAGCCGAAACCCTAAAACACATTTACACCGGGACCCTCGAGTACTTTTCTTAATTTACAACTGTGCCCTTACTTCACGGTTTAGAAACTAAATAAACTACAATCATCACGGAAACGCCCTCGCCGGCGCAGGGGAGAGCTCCGGCCGGCGAGGTAGGGCCGGCCCTGGCGGTTTGAGTTGCCTGAGGCCTTGAAGGGGCCTAGCTGCTCCCCTAGGCAGTGACGGCAGGCCGGTTGACGTGCCGGCTAGCCCCCCCGGTGGCGCGCAGGGGCGGCGTCCGCCGGAACACGGCGCTCCGGCGACGGCGGCCCCAATGTGTGGCTATGGCGCGGGCGGGAGAGGCAGAAGGGCTAAGGTTTCACGCTGGAGGGGAGAGAAGGCTGCGGAGTTGGTCGGAGACAGGAGTGCGGTGGTGGTGGGCAATGGAGATCGGCGGCGGAGCTCTGTTTTGCTCGGCCGGTGCACAGCGTGCGTGCGAGATGAAACAAGGCGAGCGGAGCGAGGACGGCGCGTACAAGGTCGTGCGGCCTGTTTTAAGGAGCTGCGGGGCCAGCTGGCCTTCTGCATGCACGGGCACGCGGCTCTGCGCGGCCGTGCGATGGCGCGTGGCTGGCCTGGGCCCGCGGCCTGTCGTGTGTGCTGCCTGGGCGCGGCGCACGGGCAACGGAGTGGGCGGAGGGCCCAGCGTCGAGGCACGGGTCCATGGCGATAATATCACGGCGTCCGTACACCGGAGTAAAGCGGGGACGGCACGTGGCGGCGCTGTCCGGGCGCGCGCGCATGACGCGCTGGGGCGCGGCTCAGCGACGTCGGCGACCAAATTCGTTTCGCGATACCGTTTTCAAAATTACGAAACTCCAAAAAGTGTCAACGTACTCAAAAATCTCCAAAACTAAAAGTTGTAGAGGAGCTTTAGACCTACAACTTTTACAAAGGGCGACCTATGTTTTGATCCACGGATTTGCTGGAAAAATGTGTTGAAGTCCCAGCAAAACTCGGCCCGGAATTACTATGCACAGGAACTTCATCTCGAATTTACGCAGCTTTGAACTCAAAATTAGAATGTCCGCCAATTATGAAAAATGTGTTCCCGGAAACAAGGAAAAACTTTTATATTGGCCGATTTTGAACTTCTATAGTGAAATTTGGAGAACGCGCAAGAAAACCGAATCAGCCTCTTGAATCCTTAGGGGTTTGACCACGTATTTGGACTTTGACCAAGGGCTTTTGTGCAAACGTGTGCATAATCATGTCAAACATGATTAGGAGCTAATTAATCTTGATTAACACAACTAAATGAGGTATTTATCTTTAATAAACACCTGGGGTGTTACAGTCTACCCCCCTTAAAAGAAATCTCGTCCCGAGATTTGACAACAAGATTAGAGGAAAACCTCCAGGGGAGATAACATGCTTGATGAGGATATCAATGTCGCTCGTGCGGGAGCGGGCGATGAATGTACACATGAAAAACTAAAACCATCAAGAACTGGAACACAAAGCAGACGTACAGTCCTACTAGAGTCCAGTAGATGGAATCAACATCTCCAGAAAACGAGTCATGTTTGGCGACATCGGGTTGGATCCTTCTTGTGGCCTTCTTCTAAACTTTTCCTTTGGGTCTCCGAGGAGATGATGGAAAGCCTTCTTGACGCTGAATGTCGCAAATGATGAAGATGGTTGGCGTGAGCACCGAAGGAGCAGCCGGATGAAAAAGATGGTGATGGAGGTTTAAAGCTCGAGTGGAGGTCTGGCTCAGAGGTGGTAGAAAACGACGAGCGATACTCTCCTTTTATCGAGGGTTGCCATGGTGCAACAGCGGTGGCATACCAGCCACTTGTAGGATTGGCGGAGGGTTTGGAGCGATGGCTGCTACGGTGAGGGATGACGGAGTGATAGACGACACGAGGCAGGTGGAGCACAGATATGTAGGCGGTCAAACGACCGTCAAGACTTGGTCGTGGTGCAAGAAATGAGATGAGAAAAACATCTATGGTTGAGAACTCTCTGTATTTTCTTTAATGAGATCATCGTCCTGAATTTATGATGATTGGATCAGTTTCCCCAGTAGGACCAAAAATCTAGTTATGGTCGTTTCTTAGAAACTCCATAACAATATGTCGGAAGAATTTGAAGAACTAGATCATCTCTTTATGATCCCTTTCTATTGATGCCTAATAAGAATGTCAATTTCTTATGGTATCTATGGAGAACATCCTTCAGTTTCCAAAACAATTTCGGATGAGAAAATAGTTTCTTGAGTTTAACATACTCGGAAAAGAAAGCGAATGGAGTGTTCTGTCTTTAACTCCTTCATTTCGTGCATGGGTCACCTGTTGGGTCAAAAGAGGTGACACTTGTCGTAGATGATCGCCAGTGATATGGTGACAAGGATGCAAGATAGTCGAGGTGCCATTGGCGACATGGCAGCGATGCTGCAGTGATGCATAGGCGGTGATCAGCAGCTTTGACAAAATATGGCAAAGCGACGATGCTGCGCAATGCTGGCATGGCACTCAAAAGGATGGGTTCAATGCCTCAAGAGATTTGACCGTGATGTTGGGGAAAAACTAGAAGCGCTCGGTGTATCGTCAATTCAGAATCGGGATTGCATCGAGAAAGCTTATCGAAGGAATTGCCTCAACACTTCCGTCTGAGTAGCCATGAAAATCTCAACGGGTGTCATTTGTGAGGGTGGGGGAGGATCACCACCACTAGGAACACCAGAACCCCAGGGGTGTTATGTGCATTATCGGACATCTGGAAATTTGAACTTTCTTTAGATACATATTCAAAGCTTGCTCAACATAATGCAAGTAGAATATGCATACGAAAATTCAAACTATTGAAAATTCAGAATTTAGACATCATAACAGCCCTGAGTATAAAATCCATAACTTTCTGTACAAATGTCAAACATTTCTAAATTTTGGTAAGCATGTGTAGAATTTAATAAGCTTCAACTTTGGTATTCAACCCCAGGACAGATTCAACTTTTACAGGGGTCGAAAAATTAATTTACCAAAGCTCTGTCTAGCAGTTTTGACAGCAAACAGAAGCTCACTAAAAATTCAATATTTCTCAATCTACACATGCAAAAATACTGAATTTTGGTGAGCATGACCATTATAAAGTTTTGAACAATTTTGGTATTCAACATAGCGTCAAAACCTGAGGCTAACATGCCCGGAAAAAAAATTCAGATATCGCTTTGCTGTCATGGCTGTTGGACAGCAGGCCGAGGGTCACTAAAAATTCCATAACTCTCAGCACAAAATTGCAACGATGCTGAATTTTTACGATCATACAAAACATGGAGTTCCAGACAACTTTGGTATTGATTTCATGGCCCAAAAATAAAAGGAAACTAGATTAATATTTTCATTATGATTTTTGCTGCGAAAAGCTCACAGCTATAAAATGATTACGTCTAGTACCAAGTCTTTGGGCCATGCTCCCATCACCATATGGTAACAATGCAGCACATGCCATGTGAAAGCATACTCAACCTAAGCGATTTTGAGAGTTGTCATGAACAGTGCGAAGAGCCTCACGTTCGACCCATGTCTAGAATGTTACTCATGCAAGGGAATTGCCTTGGCCGCAGTGCGAGCTACAAAGGCAGAATGTTTCCCACAAAAGCGTAGAAAACCCAGCCTTGTGAAGGCAATTAGGTTGAGTTCATCCCTCAGCATCAATGTTCGGAAAACTGAGGTTTGGTCATCTGGAGAGAGAGATATATGTGAGAACCAAGATGGATTTAGGTGCACAAACGGTAGATTCTGGCAGTGATAGAGAAGTAAACCTTGAAAACCAAAAACCTAGAGGTCTTCAAAATTCACCAGAAGCTCAGTTAGGTTATGAGGCACAAGTTTGGTATTCTGAGTTTGGGATAAAACCGATTCGAAGATAGGTGATTAAACCAAAATTCAATTTGCTGTTGCCTAGAAAAATCAGCAAACAGGCATTCTCCATTCTTAGCATAACTGAAATTATGCTTACCCAAAAATTCTGAATTTTTATCACCAACTCGATAACGTTACAACTCACATTTTTGGTATTCAAAGGTCGAATTAATTCAGATTGAAAAAGGGTCAAACTGATCAAGTTTTAGAGTGTTGTTGCCCAGAAATTTTCAGCAGGACAGCGCTTCACTAAAAAGATCATATCTCAAAAATTAAGAATCCTATGACCATGAGATTTTGACAGCACAAAGTAGGTTATATATGGAACATTTTTGGTATAGATCTTCTGGTCAAAATCTTTTTGGAATTAGGTGTAAGATTTTGAGTTTTCAGTCTTAACATCATTTTGACAGAATTTCAGCATGACCTAGGCTTAGTGATTTGAGTATAGCTTCAGTTTTATTCATCCTAAATTCATGAAAAATTCATGGAAGAATCTTAACTAGCTGATGAGCAATTTTCCTAAAGATCACCTAGCCAAAAACTTTCTAGATCATCCTTAGAAAAATTAGGACAGAAACTAGACATACTTTTGATCACACCACATAATTTACCAAACTAGCATGATAGGATCCTTAAGAAAGATAATTTAGCTAGAGACCACACAAAAATGTGTTTTAGGATCATTTTCAATTTTGATAGCTTTTAACATGATGCAAGAGCGTCCTATACATCCTTACCAAGCATTTAAGCTTAAAATCGAAGTTAGTGCCGGTGGCAAGGCATATATACGTCTCTCTCTATAATAGCTAGTCGAAAACTATTCGTTTCTTAATTACCGTACCTAACAACCGTGGTTAGTGTACCTGCAGAAAATCACAGAACATTCAGAACCTTTCGTGCCAGCACTCACGAAAGCGTCCACATACATTACCGTTCACTATAGAAACGGCATCCATGCATAAAGCCGCTGCATGGACAGCGTCCAACCTCAGATACTCTCCGTTTGAATGGAGTGCATCCTTGCCTCGCATCTTTGTGATACGGAATGTCCACGTGTGGCAAAACGTGGCGAGACACAGACACGACGTGGGTTCCCATTGGAATAGGTCCCATCCATCCCTCACATGATTTTCATGTGGTACCATCACGTATGGCAAAACGTGACGAGACGCAGACGCGACGTGGGTTCCCATTGGAATAGGTCCCATCCATCCCTCACAGAACTTTCCTGTGGCACCACCACGTATGGCAAAACGTGATGAACTAGTATGGTTGTGCATGAAAGTAAGTTTTGACAGGAATAAAATGTGCTGGAAGTCAGATTAGATACACCATAGAGTACTAGCCACCTGAAAGAACCCAAAAATTCCCTCTAGGGCCTCTCAGACTAGATAAGACCTTAACGTCCTACTCACTTAGCAAGATTATTAATCCTGGCAAATTTTATTCCAAAAACAAGTTTGTTAAGGTATTTTAATTACTCTAGTGCATAAACTCGCTCTGGTACCAGCTGTGACAGAACCGCTCAAAATAAATCCGGATTATCACCTAAGCCGGTCCACTTGGCTCATAAGTGAAAACCAAGAGCTATTTTATCGCCTCTGCCGGGTCATGCCCGGTAAATCACTTTTACAGGATCGAGATATGCGCTAAGCCCACTCGAAGGCGGGACCAGAGTACATCATTACATTACATAAAAGTCCTCAAGTACTTAATATTACAAACCAGGTTTTTCAGTACATAAAAGTAAACATGGTTCAAAGTTTAAACAGCGGAAACTAAACCAAACGCGGGATACACAAGGGAGGCCATCCAAGTATATCACTCCTCATCATTGTTCTCCCATTCAATCTCCCATCCCTCTGGAATAACACCAGGCCAGATAGGATTACCTGAAAACAACAAAATAAGCAAGGCTGAGTATTCTAATACTCAGCAAGACTGACCCGTCAAAAATAAAAGACACATCTAGACATGCAAGGCTTTATGGCTGGCGGGTTTGTTTTGCCAAAAGCATCTAAGAGTTGATCCTTACTTTCAAGTTTTAGCTCAAGTTGTAGTATGTTAACCATTCTAGTTAAGCACCTAGCTAAGCAAGCATGGTTGTTCAAACAAGATTAAACAATCAACAATATTAATCCAAAATGTTTCATAAATAAAAATGGGGTAGCCAGTGGTCAAGCCGACTCAGATAACGGCGAGTGACCGATGATCGATCGATTTATATCCTTGCAAGGTAAACCTAAGATACACGGAGGAAGGTAGACCCCAAAGAATCCAAAGAAAAGCAAATGCGGGGTCTACCCCGACCAGGCGGTTCCCGTCACTCCCCAGATTAGGGACAGATGCCACAGTCCTAAGTACAAGGTTACTGGGACGCCCTCACACAGCATGCCCATACTAACACTTGCACTACCGGAATCAAACCGGGAGACGCAGCTCAATATTAATAGCCATAAAGTCCCCACACTGGTTCATTAGGTACTAGGCTTACCGATCCCATTCCCGACAAGCACTTGGTACGTTCAATAGCTTAGACCAGTACCATGCTACTCGGTCGAGACCGAACCCATTGCTCTTACCACATGAGCGAGTCAATTTAAACAACATATGATTCCAACATAAGTATCCTATATCTCGCGAGCAATGAGTCATTACTCGACTTCTACCGTATCCTTAGAGCATGGCACTAGCGTTTCTAACATACTAGTAAAAGAGCATAGGAGTCCTAAGGATCATGCATCTAGGTTTCAAAACAACTCCTGAAACTTAAATGCACAAGTAAACAATAAATACTAAAAAGTAAAAGTAAAGTGAGATTTTATCCCAAAAAGATTATATGCATCTGGTGCTTGCCTTCTTCTATGTTAGCACTAGCCTTGGGCTCTTCTGGACTTTGGTCCAGGTCTTGCTGCACACTAAGCTGGTTCACTTCACCATCAACGGTCCTGTCTCCCTCCTAGGTGAGTGTGTACGTACCGCCCGGCAAATCTACACGTATATGTGCATATGCATTAGGTGAGGGTATGAGAGGTTAATTAAAGATTAACTTTGATGGTGATTGTGTACATAATTAAGCAAATTAAATTATTTAACTTCACAAAACAGCAAAGGGGTGTGTTGAAAATTCAAAAAGAGAAACATGACATGTTTTCACAATTTAAAACCTTAATTGCCCTTTCTTTATTTAATTAGTTAAAACAAGCCTTACAACCATAAATCCATATTAAATCAAAAACACTTCAAATGAGCCTAAGCTTTTGCACACAGCAACACATGCCTATTTTAAGCTCACAAACCAAAATCTAGCTTAAGATCATTTATATATTAATTTATATGTAAAAGATAAATTTCAGCCTAGTACATCACAATTAAATCATACAAAAAGATTTTCTAACATTTTTAGTCTCAACTTTCTCCTACCAGCCATTTAGACCAAAACTACTCCTCTGTCCAAAGCATGCTTGCATATTCAAATTATTTTTCAAATTTTGAATTTAAACTCCTACACAAGATTAAATCCAAAACATAAACCAAAGCACATCCTAAAATCATATCCAACCTATCAGAGGTACTACTCATCAAGACAAAGCCCTAGGGTACACTTGTGCTTAAAGAAAAGTTTATTAAAGGGGCTATAAAAAGCATCAAGCTTAAATTAGCATAAAGCTTACATAAATCATAACTAAAAATCTACACATCAAACTCAAGCCAACTTTGGTTACAAATCTAAACATGCCATAAAGAGCAACATATACAAAATTCAACTCCATAGCATGTGTAAGTTTTAATCTACACTAAAAACACCTCAAACTGAGTTTGAATTTTTAATTCAAAAACTACACAGAAAAACCCTATACAACCTTTCTAGAAAAGGTGGAGTTCTTCACCAGGAAACTAACGAAATTGGATTTGCATTTTTCTGATTTTTCTACGATTTTAATGAATTTTCTAAGTTACAGCCGAAACCCTAAAACACATTTACACCGGGACCCTCGGGTACTTTTCTTAATTTACAACTGTGCCCTTACTTCACGGTTTAGACCCTAAATAAACTACAATCATCACGGAAACGCCCTCGCCGGCGCAGGGGAGAGCTCCGGCCGGCGAGGTAGGGCCGGTCCCGGCAGTTTGTGTTGCCTGAGGCCTTGAAGGGGCCTACCTGCTCCCCTGGGCAGCGACGGCCGGCCGGTTGACGCACCGGCGAGCCCCCCGGCGGCGCGCAGGGGCGGCGTACGCCGGAACACGGCGCTCCGGTGACGGCAGCCCCAATGTGTGGCTGTGGCGCGGGCGGGAGAGGCAGGAGGGCTAAGGTTTCGCGCTGGAGGGGAGAGAAGGTTGCGGAGTTGGCCGGAGACAAGAGTGCGGCGGTGGCGAGCAATGGAGACCGGCGGCAGAGCTCTGTTTTGCTCGGCCGGTGCACGGCGTGCGCGCGAGATGAAACAAGGCGAGCGGAGTGAGGACGGCGCGCACGAGGTCGTGCGGCCCGTTTTAAGGAGCTGCGGGGCCAGCTGGCCTTCTGCATGCATGAGCGTGCGGCGCTGCGCAGCCGTACAACGGCGCGTGGCCGGCCTGGGCCCGCGGCCTGTCGCGTGTGCTGCCTGGGCGCGGCGCACGGGCAACGGAGTGGGCGGAGGGCCCAGCGTCGAGGCACGGGTCCACGGCGACAATATCATGGCGTCCGTACACCGGAGTAAAGCGGGGATGGCACGTGGTGGCGCTATCCGGGCGCGCACGCACGACATGCTGGGGCGCGGCTCAGCGACGCCGGCGACCAAATTCGTTTCACGATACCATTTTCAAAATTACGAAACTCCAAAAAGTGTCAACGTACTCGAAAATCTCCAAAACTAAAAGTTGTAGAGGAGCTTTAGACCTACAACTTTTACAAAGGGCGACCTATGTTTTGATCCACAGATTTGCGGGAAAAACGTGTTGAAGTCCCAGCAAAACTCGGCCCGGAATTACTGTGCACAGGAACTTCATCTCGAATTTACGCGGCTTGGCACTCAAAATTAGAATGTCCGCCAATTATGAAAAATGTGTTCCCGGAAACATGGAAAAACTTTTATATTGGCCGATTTTGAACTTCTATAGTGAAATTTGGAGAACGCGCAAGAAAACCGAATCAGCCTCTTGAATCCTTAGGGGTTTGACCACGTATTTGGACTTTGACCAAGGGCTTTGGTGCAAACGTGTGCATAATCATGTCAAACATGATTAGGAGCTAATTAATCTTGATTAACACAACTAAATGAGGTATTTATCTTTAATAAACACCTGGGGTGTTATAGTAAGGTGGATACTTGGCCCGGAAATGGGTGCTAGATATTACCATGTTGTATATGAGGAAATGAGGGATTTATGGTAAGGTGGGCACTAGCCCCGGAGTAGGTACTAGTTATTACCATCTATATGGTGGAACTCTTTCTCTTGCACATATCAATCCCTTTTTCTCCTCTTGAAATTTTCGAGACTTGGGCTAGCTTTCTTTATTTTATTTTTGCCATGCTTTTGAGCATGCTTTCTTTTTTTTAGCTAGCCCTTTGTCTCTATTGGAGATATTTGGAGAGGGATGAATGATATAAAGATACATAGAGTTTTATTTGTGGAAGAATGCATAGGTCATATGGAGCAAATGATGAATGCTAACTTCCAATGTAGAAGTTTACCATGAATGTGTACGTGATCTTGATCAGGGGAGCATGAGTTCTAACAAGGGTCACAACAATTTGACAAAGCTCAATGAGAGAACAAGCTGCATATGTGGAGGCTAAGAGCTAGAATCTACATATGGCCTTGGATGGGAAATTCTCAGCGTTGAGGAACTCATCATGTTTTGATTTTCAAAAAGAAAACTCCGGACATCAAGCATCACTAAGCACAAGATCATAGCACTCTATTCTACCATATCATGTCTCACAACAACTTAGGCAAGGATCATGCTTTTTGCTACCCATAGTTTTCAAGCTAAGGTTTGAACATACAAGCCAACAAACTCAAAACTTGGGTAGGATACAAAGTTGTAAGCAAGACATACGAGGAGAATAAACAGAGCAACTATTCATCATTTCAACCATAGAGGCAAAGCATTCTTACTAAGCATATCAAAGCAAACTAAGCAACCGATGATGAAAGCAAATAAATATTTTTGGTCTTTTTATTTTTACAGATTTTTTTGGATTTTCATTTATAAGATATTCTGAAAATAAAAGAAGATACAAGTTACCTTAGGATGGGAGTCCTCCCCCAAGCTACCTTCAGGCTCACTGTGGAGGAGGGTAGAAGAAACTCTGACTCGCGTAGTAAGCCCTCTGCGCCTCCATGTATCGCTGCTGATCCTGCTGCATGGCTGCTATCCTTTCACCAGCCTGACGCTGCCACGCTGATGTAGACTCGACGTGGGTGTTCAGCGTCTCCTCCAATCCCGTGACCTGGACGGTGAGCTCTCCCATCTACTGCGCGAGCTGAGCATCGTGTGCAGAGGCTGAGGAGTGCCGCCGGACGGACGAAGACGGAGGTGGTCCACCAGAGCTGGAACTAGCGGGTGTAGCCCACTGAGCACTGCTAGCACCTGCCCAAGCCGCGCCACTCACACTCGGGTGGTAGGTGGGCTGGTCCCAACCCCGGACATGTACCCCACAGGGGCCCCTCCTGCCACCGGTGGCGTAGCAGGCTGTGGCTGAGGCTGTGGTGGTGGTGGTGGCTGTGACTGCTTCTGCTGCTGCATGTGTGCTCTCCTCACCGCGCTTCTGGTGGACCTGCCTGAAATACTAGCACGACGGCTTTCCTCTTGTGTAACAAGGGGAATGGTTAGTGACTCCGAGTTATACAATCCAAACCCCGGGTTAGGTAACGGGATTTGATTTGCATAACTTGGAAAGAAGAAAGTCAAAGAATCATTTGGGCCCCTCTTGAGTATATGCGCTTGGATCAAGTATGCCTTATCAATGAGAACTCGGGGCGTCCCAATGAAGGGTACGGAATTCCCACTAAGAACCCCGAGTCTGAGAGCAATACGAGTCACCAAAGACGTACACTCAATAGGACCTATCATCTTGAAATTCATCAACCACTGCCAAATCATAACTTTGACGGGAGAGACCTTGATCTGGTTAACAGCGGCGTATAATAGCATCATCTCATCGCTGCGCACGGGCCGAACATCCTCTCGTGGAAAGAGAGTAATGACGAGGCACTTGTGCCACAGGCAGAGAGTGGGATGCACAATATCGTTGAACCGAGGTACAAACTTGCCACTGTAAACAAGACCAGAGATATCTGACCAGAAAGAGTCTCGAACAAAACCCTCACAAGCCCGCTTCAAAGAAACAGCACGAGGACTAAAACCAAGAAGACGACTAAGTTCCTTCCAAGAAACACTATAATCGGTCCCAAAAAGACGAAACTGAATGCCATTCGGAATCTCTGTAAGAGAGCAAAGAAACTGGATGGTGAGGGGCCGAGAGCCAAGCTCTGTAACCGGCGCAAACTCCTCCCAACCAAGAGCATGCCAAATGGAAGCGAACTCGAGATTCATACATGTTTTCTCCATGAGAGCCGGGTCGAAGTCTCGGGTGTGAGCAAAGACTCAGTCCTTTAGGAGACGTAGGCTTGCTTCTCTCGAGCGCCCTGCAAGCTGAGGTAGGGGGTGTCGTCGATGACCTCCTCCGCGACTTGTGGCTCGGCTTGCTCCTCTTGCTCTTTGTTGGGTATTTTAGCGACACACAAAATAAATCCGCAAGCGCACGGATACTGTTGTAGCTTTCACCTCAGAGTATTCCAAGGGTATCGAATCCAAGGGAACAGTGTGCACTAACTTCGTACTAGTCGGTCCAAGGACACACCCAGATAAGAGGCAAGGATAGAGAGGATTCCTAAAGATGGCACTATAGATGAGATTAAAGGTCGATCTCTAGATAGAACTTGGATTAGGGTACCGCTAGCCCTGACTTAACAGGCAACTCCGGTACGCGGATCTATGTGGAACGGAGCTCAGACTATATCCAGCTACGGAGGATCAACGAGGGCCAGATGGGCTGTCACCACCACCTGGACTACCTCTACCTATAACCTTGGGATAAGCCGAACGAATGATAACTAGTAGCGTGACACAACGTCTACACTGTGGTTACTGCCGTAACCAACGGAATATGACACTCTGTACTTATAGAACTACGACCACGGAAGAGAACTGATCTCACTCACTATAGGTACTACTAGGTTATGCTAGAGGCATGCAAGAGAGCACTCAACCCCGTACTATGCTTCCAACGTACATGAACGACTTGCAACAGACGAATGCATAAACCCAGGATCTACGCACTAGCAGAGGAAAAAGTCTATTCATGCAACCTAGCATAAACTATTAGAAAGGAATCACAACACACTTTATTCAAATAAGAGCATGCAAGCATTTCCACTTTATTCTAATAGACTAGTCATACAAACGGGATACAAACTTGTGCACCTAATCAACTAGATCGAGGGGGCGTGTTCGTGAAGAACACGTGCCTCTAAATGATGAACAGGAGAAGAACACAAAGACATATCACTCAAGTATGAATAACACTTTAGTCTAAATAGAAAATGCAGAAATACTTACTTTACTCTAATTGAAGAACGAAGCATCCATGGAGTTAAAATCACTCTCTCACTCTCCTACTCTCTAATCTACCAAGGAGAGGCCTCTCCTTTGAAGGGAAGGTCTCATCCTTGGGTGAAGTGGTGTCCCATACCCCCTCCCCTTCTATTTATAGGCAAGGGAGTGGCTTGCTCGGAGTGCCAACCGACTCCAAAACACCCCGGGTTGCCTTGAGGAACCAATGGAGAGCTGCCACGCGTCGGCTGGGGACGAGGGGAGCTCCGAGAGCTTCGGTCGGACTGGGGTTCGGCCGAACCCAAAGTCGGTTCGTTTCCACCGCCTTTCGTCCAGGTGACTGCCATGTGGGTCCTCAAGCGTGTATGGGTGTGTATGCGGTGTTTTTAGCTCGTTTCCGTGGGGATGTGGGCCCTTGAATCTTCGTACTGGCTCCTGATTGGTCGAAGGTGTGTTTTCTTGGATTGGTGATGTGTCATGGACACATGGCATCCAACGTGGCAACACGTCGCCACGTGGTCTTGTGTGGGTCCCACCAGGCCCACATATCAAGATGTTGATCTTGTCTTGTGCATATCTCTTTCATCCGGACTCAGAAGTAGACAAATGATATATCCATTTCGATCATCTCGACGAGGCCGTCGCAATGGTGCAGTCCAATTTCACATTTGAGATTGTTATGGATGATGCCCTATTGGTGCCATTGACTCACTTGCTCTCAAACACATCATTTCATGTGCATTTTGGTGCATCCTGCAACAAAAGCTAGAAACACCAACACTTATGGAAATTGTTAGTATAAAGCCCTATTCTAGTGTTGATGTGTACTTTCTATTTATTTTATGCAGGAGTTGACGGCATAAAAGTAGCACTTAACAGCCGTCAACAACACCCCTACATTTGACCTTTGCTCGTCCTCGAGTGAAGGAGAAAGGATCAAGGTGAGACATGATATCCAAAGGTATGAAGCGAGCATAAGAGATATTCCAAACCATACCTTATACTTGTGAACTCTGGGAGTGTCTATCATACCATCTTGGGTAGTTGAGGAATGGAACGTTCATGAATCAAATCACTCCTGCTCATCATGTTAAGTAACTTGGGGTTTTGCAATAAATTTTCAAAACAAACCTTGCTTAGCTCCTCATTTGATTCGCTCAATGTGTATATGTCCTCACCAAGGCATTAGATTTGCCTTTCTTTCATCCTACTTCTAATGATGGCTATATGTGGAGCTCAGGGTAGGATACAAGATAAAACATACTTGCATCACATCTATTGCAAAGTCAAAAACCGGATCCAAGGAGAAAATCAAGTCATACAATCGGATCAAGATGTGCACATGTATGGATGTGATGGATATGGTAAGGTGGATACTAGGTCCGGAATGGGTGCTAGATATTACCATATATATGATGAATGTTGTGGTGATGGTAAGGTGGACACTAGGCCCGGAATGGGTGCTAGTTATTACCATCAAATTTTGGAACTCCATTTCGCATGATTCCATCTCTCTCCTTTTTCTTCTTTCTTTTGGACATGGGCTATCTCTTTTTTTCACTTTTTTTTAATGCTTTCAGCATTTTTTTGACTCATGCCTTGAGCATGGTTTTTTTTCTCTCTTTTTTTCTCCTTTTTTTTGCATAGCCCATGTCCCTTTTTCAAGAATACTTTTGGAGAGAGAGATGTCACACCACACACAGAGCTTTATTTTTATGAAATGGATGGATGATACAATTTTAACTTCCAGTGTAGAAGCATAGCAAGGGGATATAGAGTGCACATGGATCTTGATCATGAAAGCATGAAAAGAATTCTCACAAGGGTCACAACAATTTGACAAAGCTCAATGTAAAAACAAGCAGCATATGGGTATAGGGTTTTTCAATATAACTCATCATATGGCTCTGGTAGGACTTTGGCATATCAAAGAGGAGCTTTGCAAAGGGTTTTCAAGTTTTCAAATAAAAATCCCAAGCATTCAAACATTCAGAGAGAAGATAAAATCATCAAACCATATCACAAACATCAACTACTTAGATGAGCATGAGTTCCCTAATGATATTTGTTCACAAGCATCAACATAATAAGTATGGAATAAAACATATGCAAGCCAACCACAAGAAACATGTAGAGCAAGTAGAGCACGATTGCATGAGTTCAATTTTAGCAGATAAGAATTGAAACTTATTCAAACTCATGAATCAGGGAGAAGAGGGTGCACATACCATCACTCCTGAAGAATGTGGAGATCAAGGAGGACCAGCAGTGGTTCAGCTGACCCATGGGGCAGCCAGCTCACTCTAGTTTACCTTGTCCCTTGTCATGAAAGCGTGGTCGATGTTGTGCAACACCTGTGTTGGAGATCTCAAGTGTGTATGTCAATGATAAGCTTGGGAGATCTCCCCCACACATGTTCATGTACCTGGTGTTGTCTTCAAATAAAAAAAAGAAAAACAAAAGATGGACTCTACTGATTCGAGAACCAGTGAGCCTTTATTCGAAAAGAAACACATTTTTTTTGTTTTTGTTTCTTTTTTATTCACCAAGAGACCTAGCTCCAACAAGGCCGACATGCCTTGGCTTACCTTCCCATTTGAATCAAGCTCGATGACTTACCCCATTTGGATTTGAAAATTCCTGCAAGGGTTAGTCTGCATATACAACTAATATCCATGCATGCATTAACTATAAGGTTCATCAATCAAACTCGACACCATGTCTTGTTTGATTGAAGAAGATGGTCTTAACCTAAGCACCATGCTTAATTTAAAACAACCTATGAATGCACGTTAGCTAAACATGCACTCAAACCATAGCATTACAAACATAGATAAAGGAAGCACGAAAGCATGATCAAGCTATTTCCAAAAGGGACATAAACATGAGCATAAGATGGTGAACATCGGGCGACCTCCCGGAAGGGCTTTGTTTAAAGTCAAAAGCAGGACGTACCTAACTGGGCAAGATGCAAGAGCCATCTTCTCCAAACCAGGATAAGATTTGGTATGAAAGGAACCTTACTCGGGATGCTCACATACCTCCCCCACACTTGAAGTTTGCATTGCTAGGCAACAAAACTCAAGTGTGTGGAGATCAAGCTTCCTTTTGTAATGTTCCCTCACCAAAAACTTACGAAAGTGTTGAGGTGATGCAGCTCACATGTTCTTAGGTGCTACCTATTCGTCGTTCTTTATAATCTTCACCTGAAAGGGTTAGGACCAAAAATACCCGAAGGACAACCTATACTAAAAACATGCTCTTGCTTTTTATTTGAAAAGGGAAATAAAACAAACCTAATCCAGGCTATCTCCTGGTAGTGCTTTGTTTACGGTCATAAGCTCGACCATGGGAACTTCTTCTTGCAGCTATCATTGGTGATGTCATTCCCATCTCACCACCAATTATTGATGTGTCATTGAAGCTTCAGCTGCAAGGTTAGTGCCACATGCATGTACGAAATCTGCCATGTTTATGGTAAACATAAGCATCTACAACCAACCTTCTAAACTTTTTATAGGAAAGGACCATAAGGCGGTTGTAGCCCTCGTGCATGCTCCGTGCACTGAGCATAGCTGATCCTGGAGAAGGATGATGAAAGCATGGTTCCTGAGGTATATCAAGAGTGAAGCTACCATGCTTGTCAATGGAATCCTTTTCTTCGGACTCCAGAGTCGGTGCCTCATAGATTTCCATGGCCCATGATTTCTCCATCTCAAGAGATACATCGTGGAAGCTCGATGTTGATTCTCGGTCAAGGTCGAGAGCAACATAGTATGGGCTAGTGTGAAGAGGCTCAAACTCAGTCGAGGGTGATGATGATTGTTCGTCTTCACAAAGGTGAAGAGGTTCTTCCGAGTCGTACTCCTGAGGAGTAGAGAAGTCTACACCCTCAATGAGAACAGGCTCGGATGATGCGAACAGAGATACATGCATCATCTCCTCGAGTGGGTTTTACTTGGGAAGAGGCTTCTCCACAGAACTTTCTAAAAACAAGGGAGTGGTGGCAGAAGCGGCTTCCCTAAGCTTTTCATCTAGGCTCCCTAAATGTGTGGCGTGGAGTTTCTCTAATGGGAAGCCTAGGAGATGATCAAAATCCATGATGTCATAGATATAAAAATCTAAGCACACCTCAATTTTGTCTATGATGATGGGCACATCCCTAGCGACCCCACGACATGGAAAATAGTAGCCCCACCTGGGACTTTTGAAATATCTATGAGTCGGGGTAAGGGGCTTGTTACCCACAAAAGTATCCATATGGTACTCCGACATGAAGCAAGCCCCGACAGTAGGGTCATGAACAGCTTCTACGACATTTCCTCTCATGGAACAAGAGATAGTCGTGGAGGTTGAGCTAACCCAAATTGCTTTGGAAGTACACTCTAACTCCTTTGACCAATCTGCTATGGATTCCTAATTGGAAAATTCATCGAGGGCCTCATAAGGGCACATCGATGTCGTAGGCTTCTCGTGCCTAGGATGATTCGAGGCGTTTATGATGTCTTTGTAAGGATCATCCTCGAATCGAAAAGCAAACTCCAAAAGTTGAATCTCTTCTTCCTTCGGTGTTCGTGGTTCGGGAGAGGGCTCAACGGTCGAATATTGTGATGTGGAAACCGTAGGTTCAGGTTCGGCTGTTGAGACACTCTCATGGCTTGATACACACTCATCACAGAGGGGTCCGTTATGGTCAGTAGATAAGAAAGAGTCTTCTAAGAGGGTATCTAGGATTTCCCTTCCTTCCATTGTCGTTTTGTCTTCGAACGAGCCTCCGGCAATAGTGTCAAGCTCCTGGGCAGACTTCATGTCTAGACACGAGCAAAAGATGTACAAAGATACAGCCTCGGGTATAGACAAGTGTGGGTAAGATGCCAAGAGGCATAAAAATCTCACACACGCTGCACCAAGGGATTCCTTCTCTCGTTGCTCAAAATCGAGGATGTCCATCAGAAGGGAATTTATGCGTTTCAAGAGGGAAAACGAGGAACAAAAGCCAACTCGTAGTTTCTCCGAATCACCGCTCATGCTCCCTACCGAGCGGATGTACCATTGTTTCGCCTTCTTCATGAGAGAGAAAGGGAACAACTTCCATCTCAAGGTTTCCTACGTCATTCATTGGACAACCAAGGATGAACACAGATCCTCGAACTCTTGCAAATGATCATAAGGTTCTTCATTAATTTCTCCAGAGAAGGTGTGATTCCGAACCATGGCTATAAGGTCGGGATTGAGTTCATAGATGGGTGTGGAAGTTGATGGATCAGTGAACTCATCGGATGAGGTGGAGAAGCCGTGAAAGGAGGGCCTCTCCATGGGTAACAAGGGTAAAGGTAGAAACAAAAAAAACAAAAGATATGAGGACGACTGGGTACGAAGATAGATACAGCAACCGTTCCCCGGCAACAGCACCAGAAAGCTTGTTGGGTATTTTAGCGACACACAAAATAAATCCGCAAGCGCATGGATACCGTTGTAGCTTTCACCTCAGAGTATTCCAAGGGTATCGAATCCAAGGGAACAGTGTGCACTAACTTCGTACTAGTCGGTCCAAGGACACACCCAGATAAGAGGCAAGGATAGAGAGGATTCCTAAAGATAGCACTATAGATGAGATTAAAGGTCGATCTCTAGATAGAACTTGGCTTAGGGTACCGCTAGCCCTTACTTAACAGGCGACTCTGGTACGCGGATCTATGTGGAACGGAGCTCTGACTATATCTAGCTACAGAGGATCAATGAGGGCCAGACGGGCTGTCACCACCACCTGGACTACCTCTACCTAACCTTGGGATAAGCCGAACGAATGACAACCGGTAGCGTGACACAACGTCTATACTGTGGTTACTGACGTAGCCAACGGACTAAGACACTCTGTACTTATAGAACTACAACCACGGAAGAGAACTGATCTCACTCACTATAGGTACTACTAGCTTATGCTAGAGGCATGCAAGAGAGCACTCAACCCCGTACTATGCTTCCAACGTACATGAACGACTTGCAACAGACGAATGCATAAACCCAGGATCTACACACTAGCAGAGGAAAAAGTCTATTCATGCAACCTAGCATAAACTATTAGAAAGGAATCACAACACACTTTATTCAAATAAGAGCATGCAAGCATTTCCACTTTATTCTAATAGACTAGTCATACAAACGGGACACAAACTTGTCCACCTAATCAACTAGATCGAGGGGGCGTGTTCGTGAAGAACACGTGCCTCTAAATGATGAACAGGAGAAGAACACAAGGACATATCACTCAAGTATGAATAACACTTTAGTCTAAATAGAAAATGCAGAAATACTTACTTTACTCTAATTGAAGAACGAAGCATCCATGGAGTTAAAATCACTCTCTCAGTCTCCTACTCTCTAATCTACCAAGGAGAGGCCTCTCCTTTGAAGGGAAGCTCGCATCCTTGGGTGAAGTGGTGTCCCATACCCCCTCCCCTTCTATTTATAGGCAAGGGGGTGGCTTGCTCGGAGTGCCAAACGACTCCAGAACACCCCGGGATGCCTTAAGGAACCAATGGAGTGCTGCCACACGTCGGCTGGGGACAAAGGGAGCTCCGAGAGCTTCGGCCGGACTAGGGTTCAGCCGAAGCCAAAGTCGGTTCGTTTCCACCACCTTTCGTCCAGGTGACTGCCATGTGGGTCCTCAAGCGTGTATGGGTGTGTATGCGGTGTTTTTAGCTCATTTCCGTGGGGATGTGGGCCCTTGAATCTGCGTACTGGCTCCTGATTGGTCGAAGGTGTGTTTCCTTGGATTGGTGATGTGTCATGGACACTTGGCATCCAACGTGGCAACTCGTCGCCACGTGGTCTGGTGTGGGTCCCACCGGGACCACATATCAAGATGTTGATCTTGTCTTGTGCATATCTCTTTCATCCGGACACAGAAGTAGACAAATGATATATCCATTTTGATCATCTCGACGAGGCCGTCGCAATGGTACAGTCCAATTTGGCATTTGAGATTGTTATGGATGATGCCCTATTGGTGCCATTGACTCACTTGCTCTCAAACACATCATTTCATGTGCATTTTGGTGCATCCTGCAACAAAAGCTAGAAACACCAACACTTGTGGAAATTGTTAGTATAAAGCCCTATTCTAGTGTTGATGTGTACTTTCTATTTGTTTTATGCAGGAGTTGACGGCGTAAAAGTAGCACTTAACAGCCGTCAACAACACCCCCACACTTGACCTTTGCTCGTCCTCGAGTGAAGGAGAAAGGATCAAGGTGAGACATGATATCCAAAGGTATGAAGCGAGCATAAGAGATATTCCAAACCATACCTTATACTTGTGAACTCTGGGAGTGTCTATCATACCATCTTGGGTAGTTGAGGAATGGAACGTTCATGAATCAAATCACTCCTGCTCATCATGTTAAGTAACTTGGGGTTTTGCAATAAATTTTCAAAATAAACCTTGCTTAGCTCCTCATTTGATTCGCTCAAAGTGTATTTGTCCTCACCAAGGCATTAGATTTGCCTTTCTTTCATCCTACTTCTAATGATGGCTATATGTGGAGCTCAGGGTAGGATAAAAGATAAATCATACTTGCATCACATCTATTGCAAAGTCAAAAAACGGATCCAAGGAGAAAATCAAGTCATACAATCGGATCAAGATGTGCACATGTATGGATGTGATGGATATGGTAAGGTGGATACTAGGTCCGGAATGGGTGCTAGATATTACCATATATATGATGAATGTTGTGGTGATTGTAAGGTGGACACTAGGCCCGGAATGGGTGCTAGTTATTACCATCAAATTTTGGAACTCCATTTCACATGATTCCATCTCTCTCCTTTTTCTTCTTTCTTTTGGACATGGGCTATCTCTTTTTTTCACTTTTTTTTCATGCTTTGAGCATTTTTTTGACTCATGCCTTGAGCATGGTTTTTTTCTCTCTTTTTTTCTCCTTTTTTTTGCATAGCCCATGTCTCTTTTTCAAGAATACTTTTGGAGAGAGAGAGGTCACACCACACACGGAGCTTTATTTTTATGAAATGGCTGGATGATACAATTTTAACTTCCAGTGTAGAAGCATAGCAAGGGGATATGGAGTGCACATGGATTTTGATCATGAAAGCATGAAAAGAATTCTCACAAGGGTCACAACAATTTGACAAAGCTCAATGTAAAAACAAGCAGCATATGAGTATAGGGTTTTTCATTATAACTCATCATATGGCTCTGGTAGGACTTTGGCATATCAAAGAGGAGCTTTGCAAAGGGTTTTCAAGTTTTCAAATAAAAATCCCAAGCACTCAAACATTCAGAGAGAAGATCAAATCATCAAACCATATCACAAACATCAACTACTTAGATGAGCATGAGTTCCCTAATGATATTTGTTCAAAAGCATCAAGATAATAAGTATGGAATTAAACATATGCAAGCCAACCACAAGAAACATGTAGACAAATGATATATCCATTTCGATCGTCTCGACGAGCCCGTCGCAATGGTGCAGTCCAATTTGGCATTTGAGATTGTTATGGATGATGCCCTATTGGTGCCATTGACTCACTTGCTCTCAAACACATCATTTCTTGTGCATTTTGGTGCATCCTGCAACAAAAGCTAGAAACACCAACACTTGTGGAAATTGTCAGTATAAAGCCCTATTCTAGTGTTGATGTCTACTTTCTATTTATTTTATGCAGGAGTTGACGCCATAAAAGTAGCACTTAATAGCCGTCAACACTCTTCTTCATAATCCATCATCGATGGGCTCGGCGTCGGCTCGGCGGGGGTGGATGAACTCGCTCTTGCCCGCGAACGGGAGCGTGAGCGTGTCACCCTCCGGAGGAGAGTGTTCGCCGCCCAATTCATGCTAGCACAACAACAAGGGACAACAAGAGCAACTCGGTGATGGATTAGTGAAATCGAATGAAGTTCTTACCGAGCTTGCTCCACCAATAGCAATACTTTCAGCAACACAATAGAGAGAACACTTGATGATCCAATCTCGAGCAAGAAATCCAAGAAAACTAAGAGAGCAAGGAGTAGAGAGGGGAGTGTGAGTGAAGTGTGTTGAATGGGTTAAGAACACCCCCTCTCCCCCTGCTATTTATAGGCAAATGCGCCGGGCCTCAAGACATAGCCGTTGGGCAACGGCTAGGAGCCGTTGGAGCAACGTGGGGCCCATCAGCCGTTGGGCTGCTTCGGCCGAACCTGGGGTCGGCCGACCCCAGGCCGGGCCCACCTGCCCTCTGCCCTGGCCAATGGCTCCCCAACGGCTAGCTGGGGGCCTGCCTGAGTGCCACGGCCCAAATTCCATCGAAATATTTTTCAAATGATTTTTCTTGAATTTTCAAACTCAGAAATGATTTTTAGAAATTTTATTTGGAAAAGGGAAAAGGGCTAGATAAATCTAGCATGCATATGCAAGGTTTTGGAAAATCAAATGTGCAATTTTGGAAATAAAATTTTTGGAAAGGGAAATATGAGATAAGTACCAGCTTTAACCTTTTTGGTAGAAAGGACCCATCATTTTTAGTCCGACGAGTTGGACTCTTCTCAGTGATCAATTCCACTCAGCACCCCACTCCTGAGAAGTAGAGGGTGGTGCCATCTCAATCTTCCGCCATTCTTTCCAAACTTTCTTTAGCCTCTTCGACGGAGATTTCTTCCTTGGGGGTAAAGGCTCCGTCCTTCCCCCAAGCTGCTCAACACTATCTTGCATCAAATAGCATTGCTCTTCTTTGTCCTGAAACTTGAACTTCAAGTTCCTCTTCCCAATGCGGAAGCGGATTATTCCGGACCCCACATTGATTCTAGATCGGACATCACTGAGGAATGGTCGCCCAAGGATGAGCAACATTCCTCCCTCGTCATCCATATCAAGGACCACGAAATCCGCGAAGACATAAGAGTTCTTGACCTTAACCAATATGCTCTCAACAATTCCTTCTGGATATCGTATCGTTGAATCGGCGAGTTGGATAGTCCGTGCTGTTGGAGAGAGAGCTGGATATCCCAGTTGTTCGAACATGGCATTTGACATGAGATTAACACTCGCACCAAGGTCACAAAGGGCATGCCTCATCTTCTTGTAATAGATTGTGCAAGTAATAGTCGGGTAGCCTCGATCTTTCTTGTGCACAACTGCTGATTCCTCCCATGGATCAAGAATTTGTTGTATGGGCTTTCCTGCATAGTTAGGGGCATGTGTTTTCCTAGGTGGCCTACCCCACCTAGTTGACACTACACTAACATTTTCACAAGAGGATACGGGTTGCCCAGGGATCCTCCTACTATCAGGAGATGGAACCAAAGCAGCCAACTGAGCCAACTGAGTTTCTAACATCTTGTTAAAACTCAGCTGACTCTTCTGGGTAGAAGAAAAACTTTCAAGCTTAACATTGAGACCTTCCAAAGTTTTATCAAGGGTAGCTAGCTTTTTGTTAACACCTTCATTAATCTTAGCTTGCCCAAAAACAAGATCTCTCAAGGAAGGTTGGTTGGGATTGTAAGAATTACCTTGGTTACCTCCTTGATAATAAGGGCGTTGTTGATTCCAGGATTGGCCTCCTTGTTGAGGTGGACGATAACCATTGTTATTGCCATTCATGTACATCACTTCCTCCTGAGTCTCCGGACAGTAGTTGCCTGAGTGCCTAGTGTTGCCACAGACTTCACAAGTCATATGAGAGTCCATAGCCAGAGTCGTGGTGGCCATGGCAGCCTTCTCGCTGGTGCAGTCATCCAATCTCTTCATAAGAAGATCCAACTTGGCAGTAATCATGTCTGCTTCCTTGACAGTATGAGTACCCCTCGGTCGTGGTTGGAGTCTTTCATCACTCCACCCTTGGTTGGAAACCATCTTCTCAATGAGTAATTTAGCATCATCAACAATGAGTGAGAAGAATGCTCCCTGAGCAGCAGCATCAATATGGCCTCGGGCTGTCGGAGTCAACCCATTATAAAAGCTTTGAAGAATGAGCCAATCCTCCATCACATGGTGAGGACAGGCCAGGACATACTCCTGAAGGCTTTCCCAAGCCTCTGCAATAGATTCACTTGCTGCTTGCTGAAAACCAGAAATTCTTCCACGAATAGCATTGGTTTTACCCAATGGGAAGAACTTCTTGGGGAATGCCTCTGAACACTTACTCCAAGTGTTAATAGCATCACGATTCGCGTAGAACCATTTCTTAGCTTTCCCCAGGATAGAGAATGGAAACAGCCGTAGACGAACAACATCCATATTTGCACCCCTGATGATGAAAGTGCTGCATAGCTCTAGGAATTGCTGCAAATGAGCATTGGCATCCTCATTTGGCTTGCCACAGAATGGGCTAGCCTGTACCATCGTGATTAGACCCATCTTGATCTCAAAATTTTCAGTCCCCATTGCCACCTCAGGGCCTTGCAGCACCTGGTTAGCAGAAGGAGCTGAGTACTCACGAAGTGTCTTCTGGGCCATAGCGTTGGACGTAGACGGTACAAAGGAAGCTAGATTGCCTTCCGGACGAGTACGACGAGGTGAGTCGAAATGAATTCGAGCTCTCCTCAAAGTGACTCGGGATCTTCAGTAAAATTCTTCGGTAAGTCGAAACCAGTCATACACTACCTGTCTTCATCATCCAAAGATAAAAGAAGATAATCAAGGTTAGCCTGCATTGAGAGCTGTCCTAACCTACTCAGAGTTTATAAACAGATGCAAAGCGTAGTCATGATAATCCTGTGCCTTCCCCGGCAATGGCGCCAAAAATGCTTGTTGGCGTTTCGCAGCGCCGTCATCTTAAGAACAGATCTGGGATCCATCCTTAGTGACAACATCAAGAATCGCCTTGTAGGCACCTCTCAATGTCACAACTAACGACGTCGGGTTAGCGTGAACATCAAGACTTGCCAAAGGTTAATCTAAACGATCATGAACGAATCCGCAAGAGCACAGATAAACCATTATAGCATTTCTCCAAGGAAGGAGAATATTCCAAGGGTATCGTATCCGTGGAAGGCAATGGCAGATATCTTAGACTTATGCTTTTGCTCTGAATGTAAACTAAGAGATAGATACAGGAAACAACACACTCAAAGACAGGGGTAAGATAAAAGATATAAGGGTAGTGTGACACACACACTCAGATCTACCTCTACTCTAGCACACTACGACTTAGGGGGAACATACGAGTTAGCTCTGGGTTCTAATGTACTAAACATACAAAGCTAGAAAATACAAGAGATAGACATGAGTATTGCATGAGAGAGATAAGGTTCAGCACCCAGGTACAAATGGGGAGCTAGCCCGCGACGACCAGTACTATGCGAAACTAGACTTTAGACTCCTACAGCAGGTACCCCAGCGCGGAGGATTGCTCAAGGATCCAATAGGGCTGTCACTACCTGCGGACCTACCTCTATCGTTATGGGGGGTAAGCTCATAACTGTCGTAGCCAGACAACCCAAGCACCATGCCTACGTTGCTGCTAGACTCCACCCGGCCCGGGCTATTGTGACCTAGGGTGAGAGCCACCAGAAGACTGGTCAACTAGACCGAGTATCGTAGCTTGAACACGAACCTCATGCAACACTCTCATGCTATCTAACAAGATCAACTAAGGCTAGACATACAAACAGATATGAACTCTCTTATGTCTAGTCAATAAGATCAAAGGGTCATGTTCGTGAAGAACACGAGCCTCTAACTTATGAACAAACACATAAGGAATGAGTTCATCACCCTTCAAGTGGATCAGAAGGTAGTGTTCATGAAGAACACAAGGCTCTAAATGATGAACAAAGGATGAACTCAAGAACATATCAAGCATATGATCTACCATGACTTTATATGAAATAGCTGAATAACTGAAGTAGATCAAAGTCATACAATGAAATAAAGACAAAAGAGAACTCATACCTAGACTACAAAGAAGACTTGGAACCTGAATAAGAGCTACTCTAGCCTACCCCCTAGCCTTGGAAACTAAAAGTGAGAGGAGAATGAGAGAGTGGTGTGTGGGAAATGGGAGCCCCTCCCCTTCTATTTATAGGCAACGACCAGGCTTGCTCGCAGGCTCAAAGTGCTCCAAAACAGCCCAAGATGCAGCAAGTGACCAATGAGCGAGTGCCACGTGTATGGACCAGATGGGCGCCCCCTAGGTCGGTTCGGCCGATCCTAGGATCGGCCGACCCTCTAGGGTGGCCCCACCTGGTGGTTTTCCTCTGGGTGGCTGCCCTGTGTGCCCTCTGATCCATCCCCGGTGCATGGCTTGATTTGGTATCCGAGGTGGGCCCTTTGATCCATGTGAAGTCCATGTGGCGTCCTCTGATTCGTCGGTGAGTGCCTCCCTCGGATCGATGATGTGGAATGCCATGTTTCCCTTGGTGGCAGCCACCTCCTCAGCTGAGTTGGCATGGTTTCTTCATAGAAGGTGGGTTTCCATCTCTTTTTAGGGGTAAAGCACCTACATACAAATAATCTCCAAGGACAAGTGGAACTACATTATTCCAACCAAAATGCTAGTAAATAATGCATAGGCCTCCATTTATGTGAAAATATTGAGGGTTGAAAGTGGTGAATTTCAACCGTCAATAGTTTGCAAAATGCATTAGGAACGCTAAGGATTAACTAGTCCGAGAGGCCCTAGAGGGATTTTTGGGTTCTTTCAGGTGGCTAGTACTCTATGGTTTATCTAAATTGACTCCCAACACATTTTATTATCTGTCAAAACTTACTTTCTCGCACAACCATACTAGTTCAGCACATTTTGCCATATGTGCTCGTGCCACATGAAAGTCATGTGAGGGATGGATGGGACCTATTCCAAAGGGAACCCACTGTCGCGTCTGTGTCTTGCCACGTTTTGCCATACGTGTGCATGATTCCGCATTACGAACATGTGAAGGGAGACGCCCTCCATTCAAAAGAGCGTGTCTCAGGTTGGACGCTATCCATGCAGCGCTAAACGCATGGGTGTCGTTTCTATAGTGAATGGTAATGTATGTGGACGCTTTCGTGAGTGCTGGCACAAAAGGTTCGAGATGATCTGTGATTTTCTGCAGGTACACTAACCTCAATTCGTAAGAGTTAAGTTCGACTAGAAACCTGACTAGCTATTATAGGGAGAGTCATATATTGTGCCATGCCACCGGCGCTAACTTCGATCGTGACAAGGAATTGTCTCTGAGGACGATTAGGTTTTTGCATGCATCCTGTTACAATCTTAAAACTGAACATCAAAGTTAATAAATACAACTTGAAATCTCTTTCATCCAAGTTTTTGTCAAGACTAGCTTAAGGTCTTTCTAGTGTTGTCTGAATGATCCGCTGGTCTGGACTTTTTCGGGCTAGCAAAAGAAGTTTTCTCCAAGATCTTTTACTCAAAAGTTGTCTCCAATTTTGCAACAAAGATGTTGTAAAGTTTTCATAAACTTTGGATCAGCCAAATTCAAGATATGATCTTTTTCTTAAGAATGGTCTAGCTGTCAATCTGTGAACCTATCTGTTCTGAAATGTTTCGACCCCCAAGACAGTTGAAGGACCGGATTGGGCGACCAGAGAGGGGGGGAGTGAATGGGAGCCGATAAAAATTCTTTCTAGAGGGAGATAGCACCTCCAACAAGATGAACACGGCCTCAATCCCAAAACCAGTTTCACCTCTCTATCCGCACGTTTGCCAAGACCACGTAGCCACTGGAGTGCTACTGATCCTAGGAGCAAACCTCACTAACAAGCACTAAAACTACTCAAACACAACAACGGAAACCACAAACGGGAAATTTCCTGCCAGGGGCGGTCAGACCGCATGGACAAGGCAGTCAGACCGCCTAGGCTGGGAAATTCCCCAAAACCACAACTCGAAGCTCACGACTCCAAAACGACCCAAGATTTCGTCTGGAAACTCCTCTGATCAAGGCAAACAAGCTCTCAGACAAAATCCCCGGAAAATTAATACTTTCCTAGCAAAACCCCCAGGGCGGTCAGATCGCGTGCCCTGGGCGGTCAGACCGCCTTTCCTGCAGAAACTGGCCGCGGGTCAACTCCCAACTTCCCTTCTCCCGATCTGCCGATTCACTCCAAGGATTGCAATGAAACTTCGGGGATAGCTGGGTCACCTCATGAATGACCTCTCCACCAAAGGATATCCACCGAAACCCATCCAATCAAGAGGAATCGCGAATCGAAGGTCTCTAGGTCATGAACTCCAAGAACTCCGAAATCCACCCAAATCAAAGGATTTCCCAAAGGATTTCTGGGGCAAAGTCACCAAGAAAAGAGGCACGAAGACCTCATGTGTGATACCCACCAAGAATCCCTCCAAGAAATCCCACAAACAAGCCACCACGAAAAACCCCAAAAAGCGCTCTGAAAATCACCAAAAGGGAAAACGCTGTGAGACAAAGAGAGACTAGATGAACCACGCTGAAGCTTCTATACACACCATGAAAGGTTCATACAAGGTCTAGCAAGCCGCCCGAACATCCATCCCTCTCACAAGATCTCTCATGTAGTACTCAAGCTAGGCCTAAGGAAAACTAAAGAGCAAGGAAAATGAACTAGGGTTCCAAGAGGTGGCTGCCATCTCCTCTCAACCGAGTTTATATGGAGGGCAACCAATGACCAAACTACCCCTACTCACTTTGGGAACTTTGATCTTTTTCTTCATCGGACGGACTCCCACTGGCCGCAATCTGCTTCATCTCCACGCAAGCCTCACGATCGCGCCACGCGTCCTCCGCTTCGAAGCTTCTCGACACGCTGCGAGCTAGGCGGTCAGACCGCCCCTCCTGGGCGGTCAGACCGGCCTCCCCGGTCACTCCGGGCCAGGCGGTCAGACCGCCTCCCTTGGGCGGTCAGACCGGCCTGAGTAGGCTGGTCGCCCCGTCGAGCCTTCGGCCTTGGCTTTGTGGCTCAGTCAAGCAACCTAGTGGTTTTGTGGCCAAACCACTGCAAAACCCGCGTGCAAGCTTCAGTTGTTAGCTACTACCATGCACCGGCTCCTTCCCTCTCGACGTCGTCTTGCTCTTCTTGCCAGTGTACGGTCCGCACTTGATCCTGTCAGCCAATGGGTACGTCGATCGAAGCCTACTCGTCTCTCCGCTCCTGGGAGGTCACACAGACATAGACCTTTCGCACTTGATCTTCACCTGCAGCACTGGAATCAAGCCGCAACATGTACCTGTAATACTAGGCCAAGAGTCAGTCCACACAACGTTGTCAATCACTCATCACTAAGGAGCGACCATCCACTGGTCTTCGAACCACACAGGTCCTCAATCTCCCCCTTGATGAGTGCATTGACAACACCCGCACACATAGAAATCATCAAAGGAAAAGAAAAAGAAAGAAACAACAAACAACCCATCAAGTGATCCAAAATCCAAACAACACAAGCCCTGATCACTTGAAGCCAAAATCTCGGTCCCCTAAGGCAAGGGTAACGGCTCAACACAACCGAGACACAAACTAAAGCTCACGAAGAGCAAACCACCAAAGCAAGAACTCAGGCGACACACGGAGCTCCCCCTGAACACATGCATGCAAGAACTACTGCAGATGCATGAAAATTGAGCAAAACCTGCTCTCACTGACCTAGGCCGGTCGGACCGCCTAGCGAGGCCGGTCAGACTGCCTGGGCCGGTCACAACACAGACAGGGCGGTCTGACCGCCCTATGTGACCGCCCCCAGAAAAACATGTTCCGAAACAGTTCGAAACCAGCCGAAAACCATCTATACATGCTCAGACTTATTTTTCATGCACAAACTTCTCCCCCTTGTTGACAATGCATGAATCAAGGCATTTCTACGAAAATTACAACCTAGAGCTTCTCAAATAGACAAATGACACTAAAAAATGCTACGAGTGAGCAAATGAGGAAGCAAGACATTCCAAAGATTCGTATGAGCATTGCCATCATGATAGTAAAGCTATATGAGCAAATGAGCAAGCCATGATCAAAATACACAATTTTGCGAAAAATTTCCCTCTCATGAGCTAAAGACCAAAACATGGGCAAAGTCTACCAAAGTGAATTTAAATCACACAAACTTCATGCTAGGTCACATATCCTTAACACAAGATCATTACAAACACCCATAAGCATCTCATGTCATGTTAAAGCCATCGAGCCATGTGTCTACTTCTTAAAATGAGACTTCTCATGGTAGACAACATGCAATGATTTAGCACCCATATAAAATCAGATTTAAAACATTTATGACATGGATCAATTGAGAGCACAAATTTGAGCAAGGCATTTCATACCAAGTTAATTTTTCACATTTAGGCATAAAATGGTACATGAAGTGCCTTTGCGGCAAAAAGAAGCTTATGCTCCCCCACAAGGTAACACATGGGCTAAACATTCATAATGACACACGGGTCTTTGACCCCAAGTGAGAAGCACATGATATCCAACCATGAATTAAGCGTGACATAAACCACCAAAGCATACTAAGATCATGCCAATCCTTAAACTCATAAGAGAGAGCCTATCTAAAGATTTTCCAAAAACTAGCCACCTCATCATGCAAATATAGCAAGACTATCAAGAGCATAGCTATCCTTCACAAGTCACATCAAACATGCTCACATGCTCACAACTAGCATATCATAGTAATCAATGTATATAGGAGAAGCTCATCCTACCATATGACACAAAAGTAAAGACAACCTAAGATACAAAGATGACTATACATCATGATACAAATGCAATGCCATGCAAAAAGATAAATATGATACATATGCTACACAGAAGCTCCCACCACCGACTCAGGAAAGCAAACACACACCGAGCTCACCCCGCAAGCGAGTGAAAGTAGCTTGATCAAGTTTGGTAAAGATATCAGCTAGTTGGTTCTCGGTGGGTAAATGGATCAAAGCAATTTTTCCCTTCTCCACATTGTCTCTCAGGAAGTGGTACCTCACCTCTATATGCTTGGTTTTAGAGTGGAGAACTGGGTTCTTGGCTACACTTATGGCACTAGTGCTATCACAAAAGAGTGGGACATGGGAACACTCCTCACCAAAGTCGCTCATAGTGTAGGTAATCCATAGGAGCTGGGAACAACAACTGGCTGCAGCTTCATACTCGGCCTCTGTAGTGGACTGGGCTACACTAGACTGCTTGCGGGATGACCAAGAAACCAAAGAAGACCCAAGAAACTGACACCCACCAGAAGTAGACTTACGATCCAAATGACACCCAGCGAAGTCAGCGTCCGCAAACCGTGAAGGTTGAGTGTCGAGGCCGCAGAATAACAAAGACCAAACTCAGGGGTGTAGTTCAAGTACCTGAAAATCCTCTTGACGGCCTGCCGATGTGAAGTCCTGGGTGAAGCCTGAAAACGAGTGGAGGGAGCCGATCATGCTTCGGTACTCCTTCTGGTCCACAGGCTCGCCATCAACATCCGCATCCAAAGCTGTAGTCGTACTCATCGGCGTAACCATCGGCTTCGAGTCATCCATCTTGAATTTCTTCACTATGTCCTTTGTGTACTTGGCTTGATGCACAAACGTCCCGTCCTTGAACTGCTTGATCTGGAGCCCGAGAAAGAACTGCAATTCACCCATCATGGACATCTTGAATTCCCTGCTCATGTCATCTGCAAACCTGGCAACCAAAGTGTGAGAGGAGCCACCAAAGATTATATCATCCACGTATATTTGCACGATGAGAATGTCAACACCCTGCCTGAGGAGAAAGAGAGTCTGATCCACCTTACCCATCACAAACCCCTTACTAAACAAGAACCCTCTCAGCCTACCATACCTCGCCCTGGGAGCTTGTTTAAGGCCATATAGTGCTTTTCTGAGTTTGTATACCCGATGGGGAAATCTCTCACTCTCAAAGCCCGGGGGTTGCCTCACATACACTTCTTCCTCTAAAAACCTGTTCGGGAATGCACTCTTCACATCCATTTGGTACAACTTGAACCCTTTAGCAACTGAAAATGCTAGAAGGATCCTAATTACCTCCAAACGGGCCACAGGAGCAAATGTCTCCTCATAGTCTATCCCCTCTTTCTGGCTAAACCCCTGAGCAACCAACCTCACTTTGTTCCTCATAATCTTCCCATGTTCTCCCTCTTTGTTTATCCACACCCACTTTGTCCCAATAGGTTTGCAATTTCGTGGAGGCTCAACCAACTCCCACACCTGATTCGTCTCAAAATTCTCAAGCTCCTCATGCATAGCGTTCACCCAATCTGGATCGGAAAGCGCGTGTCCAATATCTTTGGGCTCAAAAGAAGCGACAAATACAGAATGAGCAAAATGAGAGTGCCTTTGTGACCTGGACCGTGTAGTACGTTCATGAATTTCACCTATGATCGACGAAGGTGGGTGATCCACCTGAACACGCCGGGGAGCCTCATGTTTGGAGACCACCTCCCCCTCGGTAGTAGCGACCTCTCGAACAGCCTTAGTCATCGTCGGTGTAGGGGAAGGACCATCCTCGATCGTCGTCGTAGTAGTGGAAGTAGTAGGTACACGGTCAGCTGCGGGAGCACCACCACCATCATCTTCTTCACCATCTTCCTGCACATCCTCCTCAAAGATCTCCTGGCCGAACTCCTCATCACCTGCACAATCAAAGACCAAAGAGCTACGCGGCTGTGTCTCATCGAAGGTAACCTCGCAAGTCTCCACGATTTGGTTAGTTTCCAAGTTGAGCACACGAAATGCCCTAGAGTGAGTAGCATAACCAATGAAAATACCATCGACCGACCTAGCCTCGAACTTATCCAACTTTCTGCCCTTCTTAAGAATGAAACACTTGCAACCAAAGACATGAAAGTGACTCACCTTTGGTACTCGCCCATGCATCAGCTCATAGCAGGTTTTCTTCTTAAAAGCTCGGAGTGCTCATCGAGCATCGTCCTAGCCATCTCACACAGGGTCCAATTCTTCCTTTCCACAACACCATTCTGAGGAGGGGTGTACGGAGTTGAAAACTGATGCTCAAGGCCAAGATCACGACAGAAAGTCTCAAAACGAGAGTTCTTAAACTCTGTGCCATTGTCACTGCGTATCGCTCTAATGGCATCCCCATGTCTCTCATTCTTCAACCTCAAGATCAGGTCTCGAACAAAACCAAACGTCTCACCCTTCTCCTCCAAGAAAAACACCCAGGCATAGCGAGAGTAATCGTCCACCACCACTAGGACATACCACTTCCCACCCACCGAGCGAACTCGAGCTGGCCCAACAAGGTCCATATGCAACAGCTCTGTCGGACACTCTGTCATGACAGCAGTCAGGGGTGGATGGGGAGTGGCTACCATCTTGCCATGCCTACAAGGTGCACAAACCAAATCTTTCTCAAAACGCAACCTGGGCAATCCTCGAACAAGATCGAGTGCACTCAAACGGGAAAGAAGCTCAAAGCTCAAGTGCCCCAACCTCCTATGCCACCTCCACAACTCAGAAGAAGGACCAGCAACCAAACACCTCGGGGGACTAAAAGACTGAGAAAAATCAGCGCGAAAGATCTGTCCCTCGGGCACGATCGTACAAACAAGATCGCCTCGAGAGTCAAGAACACGAGAAGCCCCCAACTTAAAACGCACCTCATAACCCTCGTCCAGCAACTGAGATACTGACAAGAGGTTATACCCAAGTGACTTGACCAGAGCCACACGCTTTAGGGTCAGCAACTTGCTCACCTTAACCTCACCTTCTGAAATCACCCGTCCTCGTCCATTATCCCCGAAAGTGATGTACACCTTTGACACCACCGGGGTGAGGCTAGAGGACCACCCCTTGTCTCCGGTCACGTGTCGCGAACAACCAGAGTCAATCAACCAAACGTTCTCCATGCCTCCCACCTACAAATCAAAAACGAAAACGAGAATGAGCAAGTGACTCAACACTGGGGTTAGCACAAAAGGAATCAAACCAGTGTCGAGCCATTTGCTCAAAAGTGGGGTTAGCAACATCCATTCTATCACGTCCAAAGCTACGACCCCCACACCGAACCACCTCACGTCTAGCTGGAGGAGAACGACTACCACGAAAGGGAAAGCGTGGCTCGTAGCTCCTCTGACCCCCATAGCTGCGACGATCTCTACCACCCTCATATCGATCACAAGGAGGAGAACGTCCAGCAAACACACCACCACCAGAAACAAACCCCATGCTGCCTGTACCACGACCATAGGAACCACCACGATCAAAATCACGACCACGGGCATCAGCACCCCTTGCTCCCAGCTGGGACGCGGTCAGACCGCCTGCCCTGGCCGGTCAGACCGCCCCCCCTGGGCAGCAACACGCGAACCACCTCGGTTGGGAATTCCTCTCGTTCCCCAACCCGGAACTGTACGCACCTCAGCCTGACCCCTAGGTAGTGGCATACGAGGCTCAGGAACACCATTAGAGGGGTGGTACCTGTCCTTGTTCACCCACTCCTTCGCCATCCTCTCATCCCTCTTTTCTTGTAGCAAAACTCTCCGAGGTGACAGTCCCTCCCACAATACTCACAATGGAAGCGAACTGGTTTAGGCTTTGGCTGTGGAGTTTCTCTCAGTTTCTCTACCTCTTTTTTCTCGTGATTTCCCCTCAAATGTGTTCCCAAGGGTGCTCACAAACTTCATGGGTTTCTGGAAGTTATCGGTTTTGTGGGGAAACACTGGTGGATCGGGAGTGGTGTCTAGCTTGTTTCTCAGATGGTTGGGTTTTGGAGCAAATTTGTTCATGGGTGTTGTTTGTGGTGGAATGTGAATCTCTCCAATTTTCTCTCCCTCACCACTTCTCTCACCAATCTTGTTAGAACCCAACGCCTGACCATCCGACCTCTTAAACTCAGCCATCTTCAAACTTAACTGTGGCTCATGCCGAGATAGCCAACTCATAAGCTTTCTCAGCTCATCATTTTCATCCTGCAACCGGTCAACATAGTGAGCCAATTCCATATTCTTAACAGAATGTAATTCACATGTGGAGCAAGATGTAGGAATTGGAACTTTCAAAGCAGCCTCCAAAGAAACAATCCTATCATGAGATAAATCTAGTTTGGCATGCAACACAGGACAGGAAGTGCAAGCACCTAGTAAAGCAGACCTAGACTTCAACTCATCAATCTCAAACCTAAGCAAGTCTAGTTCCTCTAACTTTGAGGCATGCTATTCCTTAAGCAAAGTTAAATCAGCCAAGAAAGCATTGCAGTCATCACAATCAGGAGCATCAGCAACAACAAGAGCAATCTTAAGGGAATCAATCTCAAGTTTAGCATCAAGATTCACAGATTCTAGCTCAGCAATTTTCTCCCTAGCTTCTTCTAGTGAGGCTCTAAGTTCTTTCCTAAGTTTCTTAGCCTCTCTAAGCATGGTATCATGGTTGTCAAGCAAAGCAACCAACTCAGCATTCTCCTGGTGCAAAGAAGAGAGCTCATCACATACCTCATCCTCGGGTTCTGATTTGGAGTCATCCTTCTGGCTTCTCTTGCTGCCGGAGTTATGGGCCATGCCGCAGAAGCCGTCCTCTCATGCGAAGCAACTCAGGCCACTCAGGTTCTTGGAACCGTGCTTCTTGTTCTTGCACTTGCTGTCGTCGTCGCTGCCGCTGGAACTCGACGAGGTGTAGCAGGAACTGGAGTCGACGTCGCTCGCTCCCACCATCGCCCGAGACTTCTTCTTCTTGTTGTAGCCACCGCCCTTCCTCGACCTCCGCTCGTCCTTGTCCTTGTACTTGCTCTTGTGCTCACGCCTCGAGCGGTACTTGTTCTCGATCCTTGGGTGGTGCTTGTACTCATTCTTGGGCTCGATCTCCTGTGGGCACTCAGCGATGAAGTGTCCCTGCTTGCCGCATCTGTAGCACGTACGAGTGGTTCTTCTCATGTTCACGCGGTTCTCGTGCAGCCTCTCGAACATCCTGGTCAGCAAGGCCAGCTCGTCCTCTCCAAGCTCGTCGAACTCCTCATCTAGCAAGGACACAAAGGAAGACAGAGAAAACATCCTCGAAGAGGAGTTAGTGTTAGTCCTTCCACCAGATCCGGACACAAGAGCAAGACTATGAGACTCAGTCGTGCTCTCAACCTTGGCTCTCAGGCCACGTTCCACCTCCGACGACTTGAGCTTAGAAAACAGCTCGTCCTCAGTCAACATGTCATACACGCTCGACTCCTCAATGGCCTCGACCTTGGCACTCCACAGGGATCTGTCAAGTGCGTGTAAGAGCTTGATAGCTCTATCATGATCCGTGTTTGGGAGCACCGCCACATTGGCCCTCATGTTGTTCACAATACAGGTGAAGCGCTGCAACATGGCATCAATCGACTCACCGGGGAGTTGAGTGAAGTTCTCGTACTCTCTCCAGTGAGTGGCAAACAAGCGCGCCTGAACCTGAGCGTTCCCAACATGAGTGATCCTCAACTTAGCCCAAATCTTTCCAGCCACCTTCTCTGAGTACACACGATCGAACTCCGTGGCACACAGAGCACGGAACAAGTAATCCACGGCCTTACTGTTGGCCTCACACATGTCCCGAGCACCTGGGAGGATGAAATCGTCCGGAATGACATAATGCTCATTTTGTGTCACATCCCAGATCAATTGTCCTTTCCCACGCAAGAATGCGCCCATGCGCCTCTCCCACATCTGGTAATTTTTCTCATCGAAGTGTGGAGGACCCGACCCCATTCCGTAGTCACCTATCTTTGGATCTTAGACTGGTTAGAATCAAAATCATCCGTAACCAGCTTTGATACCAATTGAAGGACCGGATTGGGCGACCAGAGAGGGGGGAGTGAATGGGAGCCGATAAAAATTCTTTCTCGAGGGAGATAGCACCTCCAACAAGATGAACATGGCCTCAATCCCAAAACCACTTTCACCACTCTATCCGCACGTTTGCCAAGACCACGTAGCCACTGGAGTGCTACTGATCCTAGGAGCAAACCTCACCAACAAGCACTGAAACTACTCAAACACAACAGCGGAAACCACACACCGGAAATTTCCTGCCAGGGGCGGTCAGACCACATGGACAGGGCGGTCAGACTGCCTAGGCTGGGAAATTCCTAAAAACCACAACTCAAAGCTCACGACTCCAAAACGAGCCAAGATTTCGCCTGGAAACTCCTCTGATCAAGGCAAACAAGCTCTCAGAGAAAATCCTCAGAAAACGAACACTTTCCTAGTGAAACACCCAGGGCGGTCAGACCGCCTCCCCTGCAGAAACTGGCCGCTGGTCAACTCCCAACTTCCCTTCACCCGATCTGCCGATTCACTCCACGGATTGCAACGAAACTTCGAGGATAGCTGGGTCACCTCATGAATGAGCTCTCCACCAAAGCATATCCACCGAAACCCATCCGATCAAGAGGAATCGCGAATCGAATGTCTCTAGGTCATGAACTCCAAGAACTCCGAAATCCACCCAAATCAAAGGATTTCCAAAAGGATTTCTGGGGCAAAGTCACCAAGAAAAGAGGCATGAAGACCTCATGTGTGATACCCACCAAGAATCCCTCTAAGAAATCCCTCAAACAAGCCACCACGAAAAACCCCAAAAAGAGCTCCGAAAATCACCAAAAGGGAAAACGCCGGGAGACAAAGAGAGAGTAGATGAACCACGCCGAAGCTTCTATACATACCATGAAAGGTTCATACAAGGTCTAGCAAGCCGCCCAAACATCCATCCCTCTCACAAGATCTCTCATGTAGCACTCAAGCTAGGCCTAAGGAAAACTAAATAGCAAGGCAAATGAACTAGGGTTCCAAGAGGTGGCTGCCATCTCCTCTCAACTGAGTTTATATGGAGGGCAACCAATGACCAAACTACCCCTACTTACTTAACTTAAGATACACGCCCACCAAGGGCACTTTGGGAACTTTGATCTTTTTCTTCATCGGACGGACTCCCGCGGGCCGCAATCCTCTTCATCTCCACGAGGCCTCATGAACGTGCCACACGTCCTCCGCTTCGAAGCTTCTCGACACGCTACGAGCCAGGCGGTCAAACCGCCCGTCCTGGGTGGTCAGATCGGCCTCCCCCGGTCACTCTGGGCCAGGCGGTCAGACCGCCTCCCCTGGGCGGTCAGACCGGCCTGAGTAGGCTGGTCGCCCCGTTGAGCCTTCGGCCTTGGCTTTGTGGCTCAGCCAAGCAACCCAGTGGTTTTGTGGCCAAACCACTGCAAACCCCGCGTGCAAGCTTTAGTTATTAGCTGCTACCTTGCACCGGCTCCTTCCCTCTCGACGTCGTCTTGCTCTTCTTGCCAGCGTATGGTCCGCACTTGATCCCGTCGGCCACCGGGTACCTCGATCGAAGCCTACTCGTCTCTCCGCTCCTGGGAGGTCATACAGACAAAGACCTTTCACACTTGATCTTCACCCGCACCACGCGAATCAAGCCGCAACCTGTACCTGCAAAACTAGGCCAAGAGTCAGTCCACACAACGTTGTCAATCACTCATCACTAAGGAGCGACCATCCACCGGTCTTCGAACCACACAGGTCCTCAACAGTGTTTGCTGAGGAAAAGTTAGATATCAAAGTTGCTCCAAATCTTGTCAAGCATTTGCTATAAAAGTGTCAGAAATTTTGGTTGAAGGAATTTTGAGTTATGACCAAAATGGTGCAGCTCTGTTTGCTATTTTTCCTGAGAGACAGCCACTAGAGTTTTAATTCTTTTGGCTATCTTCTTCTAGTTTTTAGCTCTACCTTTGAATACCAATTTGGTACTTCATAACCTTATCGAGTACCTGGTGACATTTCAGAATTTTTGGCTAAGCAGAATTTCAGTTATGCTAATTTGAGTAACTGCCTATCTGCTGAAAATTTCTGAACAGTAGCAAATGGAAGCTTGGACCAATCACCTGTTTTCCCATCAGTCATAGCCCAACCTTGGAATACCAAAGTTGTTTGGAACTTTAAGTTTGGTGTGCTCGTAAAAGTTGAGTATCGTTGCATTCTTATGCTGAGAGTTATGAACTTTTTAGTAACCCTCTGCCTGCTGTCCATCAGCCAAGATAGAGCACCGGTCTCTAAAGTTTTTCGAGCGTATTACCCTTAGTTTTTGCCCAACTGGAAAATGCAAAGCTTGCTTCTACCTTAATAAGGATCTGGTGGAAGTTAGGAACATCTAGTTCATGGTTTTCCAAATGTGATCATTTTGTATTGCTGCTAAAATCTATCCTTATGCACCTGCATCCATCTGGTTTCTTACGTATGTTACTCTCTTTAGATGGCCAATTCTGGATCTGAAATGGTTGATGAAGAAGGATGGACTCGCGTTGATTGCCTCCAGGAGAGTGGTTTTCCCCTGATTTTGTGGACCACTTTGAAGGACTTTGGATATACTACCCAACCACAGTATATGTATCGTGAGTACATGAACGAAGGACAAATCCTGCGTTGCGAAGTAAAAGTGAAGATTTCAGCTTGTCTCGCTAATCCAAGCTGGGAAGCATGGGAGAGTAAAGCACAAGGCTTAGAGTGGGCTGACACCTTGCAAAAGGCTGCTCTTGAAGCACTGACCACTTTTTGTGCGAAGCATTCTGCATTGATAGCTCACACTACAGCCAAGGTAATTCCCCTGCATGAGCATTACCATGGACAATGGTCTGAGCAGGAGTCTCTCATCTCTGTCCAAGAAAACTCTCACTACAACCCTGATCTGATCACCTTAGTTCATTTTTCGAAATCAATGTATGATACATACCAACTGCTGGTCAGAGAAAATGCAATCTATAGACACCAAGTTAGACAAATGAAAAGTACCACACATGAGTTGAAGGAAGCTCGAGCCATGATAAAAGCTCATAAGAAACGAAGACGCAAGGATAAAGCAAAAATACTAGAACTGCGTCAAGAAATTCAGGACTAGGACTATATGCTACATCAGTCCGATCTACACATGCTGGGCATGGAGAATCAATTAGAAGCAGTAGCAGCTCCACCACCAGGACCTGTTATTCCTCCACCTGAAGATGGTGAGAATCACAATGAGATTCAAGGAGAATTTGGAGTAGAGTCTGCGTCTTCATCACACTGAGCCCTTTGTTTTCAACTTGAGGAAAAATAAAAGGTTAGCCTAGGGCTAGCTAGTGGATCTAGTTTGGATGTTGTCACCAGTGTAATAAAATAAGGAGATGTACAAGTGCTATGTATGAACCATAATAGTACTTTGCTAATGACTGGATCTTCAGAGTTTACTCTTAGTTTGTAATTGTCTCCTGGCAATGCAAGCATGATATCTCAAACGACTTGTTTCATTTCCACTATGTGTGTTTGTATTCTGAAGCACTCAGCTTTTCAGTGACGTTGATATCCTTGAGTTGATCACTTTTTTATCTCTCAAAATTTAAATTCTATCTTTCCTAACTCTGCTCACCCAATCTGAGTAAATGAGAACAATGTTACAAGTGGCTGAATCTTTTTGGTATACATTTGACCCTCATCCTTTCCAGAAGTTTTGACTTTCGTCAACTGAAAGTTGATACTTCCAAGGACATATCCTAAGTAGACATCTTGTTGTTTTCCTAGCACAACTTCAGAAATTTCAGTAAACAAATTTAACAGATATTTGTTTACTAGCCTTCCCTTTCTTCATAAAATCTCTATGGAACCATTCAATTTGATCTCCTTCTGTCTCAATCTCAAAGGTTACCTAGTATCAAAATCAACCAAGTTAATTTGAAGGAGCATGAGCAATCAAGGTTCTCTAAAAGTCATGATATGAGGAGTTTTATACCGATCAATGATCTGTGATCTTTTCAGCTTCAACCAAATATACAGACTCGGTATATTTGAAAAGAAAGAATGGACAGAAAGCCTTCGACAGTTTTCCCAAACAAAAATGAGTTTTAGTTTGAATTGTGGATATCCCAGGATCTTTTCGTGTTTCCCAAATTCATAGTCAATTTCGCTCGAGAATCAATTTGACCCCTCCGTATCTGTGCTCCGTCTGCTCTATGCTCTGCTGTCGCTCTGCCACCTTTCTACCGCAGCAGCTGATCGCTGCCTACGCACACCCTACCACAGCCGTCTTGTCACCGTGGCATCCCATGCCGGCCACCACCGTGCCACATGCCACCACCACCACACGTCCACACCACCTCCATACCCCGGCCCCTACCCAAGTGGCGCAAGCACCACCGCCACTACACCTTTGTGAGCATCCATAAATGGACCACCTTCCATTGGCTTCCACTACCCCTTCCTTTGCATCCACTGGAGCCATCACCACCCGTCACCCTCCCTTCTCTCCTGCTCTTTTCTTTGAGCGCACACCGGCCATATTCATCGTTTCTAGCATTTCCCCCATCTTCTCCAACAAGCTGAAGAAGAATCAAGCCTCTTCAGAAGTTGAAGTCAGTGCAAGCCTTTCTTCGAAGCTCGTCAACTGAAGTTTTGGTGCGTACATCGAGAAGAAGAAGCTCAAGAAGAAGGTCACAAGGAGAAGCCAATCCTACATCACCAACTATGGATCGTTCTCTCGAGATATGTGATTCAGATTGTTGGGACGCCTTGATGGTGTTGATTTGTTTTGCACCTCTGCTATGCTTGTTTATAGCTTTTCATGTGCACATTCAGCGCCTGCTTCCTCATGAGTTACGCGGAAGTTTGTCATGAAATCCGTGTATCTTTTATCGTCATTGAGTTCAATCTTAGAGAGTTTAGCCTTGCTCTGTTAGTTTCTCTATGTAATCTCTACCTTCCCCTGAAAAGTCTATCAAGCTTGTTGTCGAATCTCGGGACGAGATTCTGTTTAAGGGGGTAGGTTGTAACACCCCAGGTGTTTATCTCTTTTTAATCAAGGAGTTAACCTAAGCTCATGGTGTTAAAGGGAAAAGTAAAGCAAGTTTTGTGAAAACACCATTAGGAGCAAAGTTTGTTTGGAACTTGATCTCAATTTTTTACTTAGAGCTTGAACTTTTGCCAAGATGGATATTGTTGCCAAGATTCAGGAACATAACCTTAAGTTGTCACTTTTGAAATTAGCGATGTGAAAAAGGAGTGAAGCCCTATCTCAATTGATTAATCTCTTAAAAGCATTTCCGAGTTCAATTGATGGCTTGGCCTTAATCTCAAATTTTGTATAGTAACTTCAAATTCGACCAATATGAGAGTTGTGGGTTATCTCAAGAATAGCAAATCATCTTTTAGGTGGAAATTGAAATCTTGAGTGAAAAGTCTCCAAAACTTTGAGTCAAACCTCTTTAACATGGTCAAACCCCTATGTTCATGTATCTTTCTCTAGAACTTTGATCAAATCTCCAAATTTTCCCAAAACACTGAAAATTCGGCTAATAAAAAAGTTGTGCGGAATTTCATGGGACACATTTCATCTAATTGGCAGTTTTTCAAATTTTGAGTGGAAATGCCTCAAAAACGTGGTCAACGCTCCGAGTACAGGTTTGACCGCACCGAGAAAAGCAGGAACTTCAAGCCAAATTTCTGCCAAATCTGTTCAGAATTTCACTAGTCGACCTTTGTGAAAGTTGTAGACGGTAGTCTCATCTACAACTTTGCAATTGGCCAAAAATTGAGTTACATGTGGATTTGATTTGTTCTGGCCGTCCAAAGTACTCTACATCGAAATTTTTTGCGGCCTGCTGCCCCTGCGCGCGCGCTCTGGCCGCGACGTCGCGCCGTGACCGCGCCCCGGCGCCCGTGCTATGCGCGTGCGTGCGTGCCTCCCGCCCGTGCCACCTGGCACTGACGCCGAGGTGGGTCCCGCCTTTCCTTTGCCCGATGTTGCCCGTGACACGGCACCCTCCCACGCGTCGCGTACTGCCCTTGTCATCGCCACGCGTCGCGCCATCGCCGTCCTGCCGCCATGCGCGCCGCTGTGCCACGCCATGCTGCCCTCCTGCATCGCGCTGGCCGGCCAGCTGATCGTCGCGCCGTGGCAGTGCAGCAACACCTCACGGCCACACATAAAGGGTAGGAAGTCCACGTGCTCGTCGCGCAGCGCCGTCCGACGCCGCCAGGCTGCCGCAGCCCGCCGCCGGAGCGCCGTCGCGGAGCCCCTGCGCCCGAGTAGTCCCGTCCCCGTCTAAGCTCGCTAGCAGGACCACACGCCCCAACCAAAGCTCCTAGGGCCGCGCATTGCCTATCCTGCTGCCTAGCTCGCCGGAGCAGCCATCCCTACGGTCGGAGATCCGCCCCTCCGCCGAGATCGACCGTCGGCCACCTCTCCGCCTCGTCCAAGCCACCCAGCCGACCCAAGGTGATGCCCTGGTCCTCCTCCGCCCTTTCCCCCGCCCTATCTCACCGTCGTTGCACCGGAATCCGGCCCTCACCGCCGGTGGCCATGGCCATGGGCATGGTTATGAGGATCGAGATCTTGCCAGGGGTCGTTTTGTAAAACTAAGGGTCTTTCTGTAAATGTAAGGGTATAGTTGTGAATAAGATTCTTGACCAAGGGTCCGGATGAAAGAAGATTCTTAAACTCTTGTTTTAAATTGCTGAGACCTTCTAAAATTCATAATAAATCAAGAAAAAATCAGAAAAATGCAAACTCAATTGTTCTGTGCTCCACATGAACAGATGCAACTTTTCTAGAAAGGAATTTTGTAAATTTCTTTCTAGAATTTAAATAATTTTGAATTGATCAGTTTGAGTAGAATTGAAATAATTTGAAATCCATAGCTGATCTGCCTGTGAAATTTTAATATGTTGTTAGTCTCGTCCTGCTTGGTTTTGTGTAGAAAAATTGCACATAGATCTGTTATATATCTTTAGTTATGATTTATTTTTGATATAAGGCAGCTTTTTAGTTCCCGTCTAGTTTTAAATGATTGGTTAAGCAAATAGGGTTGATCGTTTTGCAGTAGTCTATATATGCCTAGATGAAGCTATGGTAAAAATATCAGTAACTTTTGACATATGTAACTAGCTTAATTTAATTTAGGTCTTAAATATGAGTCTTTTTAATAAAGCATGTCGTTATTAGTTTCTGGCCATGGTAATTTTTGAGTAGTCTTGTTTTACCTTTATATGGCTGTGGCAAAAGTTGTAGCCCCAAGGCATGCCTATATATTGCAGTATGATTTATTTATCTTTTCAACAGTGTTTAAGTGTTGTAATTTTCATGCTAGATCTATAGCTTGGTTTAAACTGAATTTTTGTGAGTAGCTCAGAAATGCCATGTTTTTGCTCTGTGTAATTTCTTGATGCTAGAACATGTGTAGATCTCTCTGAATAATTTAATCATTTTTAAGTCAGCTAGTTAATGTTAGATTTTTCATGTGCAACATATAGCTTAGTTTGATCTAAATTTTGGGCAGTAGCCTTATTGCCATGCTATGTGCTTGTACAAATTTTCTATCTGTTTGTTTGTGTGTAGAATATCCAGAATTAATTTTCGAAGTAATTCAAGCTTAATAAGTGGAATAAAAGAAAACCAAAATCACCTTTAATGTGATGCAAATTTAAATCACAAAGCTTCACCAAAGTACATTCTGAACAACACCTTTTATTTTGGTGAAGTAAAATAAATTAATTAGTTTAGATATGCACGCAATCACCATCAAATAAGGAAGAAAAATAACACACATGCAATTCCTTGATAAGGGAAGAGTATGATGGATATAATCTTATCCAGGTGAATGTGCGCAACAATACACCCCATGTTTATCCTTTAAATATGAACTGAGTTCTCCCCTCTTAAAGATGAATGCCTAAAAGTTATGCATATGCATGTCGTGTAGAACATCCGGACGAGAGCTACGCGTTGGTGCCGGAAGCTGAAGGAGAGCTAGTTGAATGAGAAGGTGAACGTGTTGGTTTTGCAACAAGACCCAAACCAAGTTCGGAGGATCTCCAACTAACTTTGCTAAGTGAAGGCAAGCCCCGGAGCATAACCTATGTTTTCAACTTATGCAATTATCTTTGCTATGTTTGTGCATTTAAGTTTCAGGAGTTGAATTGAAACCCTAGATGCATAATCTTAGGTTCCTATGTTCCAATACTAGTATGATAAGTCGCTAGTGGCCATGCTCTAAGGACCCGGTAGAAGTCGAGTGATGTTCGTCACTTGCGAGCTATAGGTTTCTTATGTTGGAATCATAAGAATGTTAAACCTACCCGCTCATGTGGTAAGAGCATGGGACCAGCTCCGGCCAGTAGGTCTGTGGTTAAGCGTTTGAACGTACTAAGCATTTCCGGGAATGAGACCGGAAAGCCTAGTACCTTTTTGATCCGGTAAGGGAACTCTCTACCACTAATCTCGGGAGTAGTCCCCAGGTTCATGACAGTGGTGCATGTGTGGATCCGGGCGGCATGTGATGTAAGTCCGTGACCGGATAACCTTGTACCAGGGACGGTGGGCTTTGATCCTAAACCGAGGATGATTGGGAACCACCTGGTTGGTGCGTACCCCGCCCTGTAGGGGCTGTGGTCGTTATGATGGGGTATGCATTCTCTCGTGTGTTTAGGTCCACCTTGCAAGGTTATTAATCGATCGATCATTGGCCTCTCACCGTTATCCGAGATTGCTTATCCATACACTCTATGTCCCTTAATGATGGAATTGAAAGTAATACTGTTGTATGCTTAATTGTTGCAGAACTTATGCTTGCAGTAGTTGCATACTTAGTAATGGATAATCAACTAGAATCTTGAGCTAAAACTTGAAAGTAAGGACATACTCTTTGTTGCTTTTCAGCAAAAGAAACCCACTAGCCATAAAGCTTGCATGTCTAGAGAGTTGGTGATGGTCTCATCACCCGACGGTTAAGTCTTGCTGAGTATTAGTATACTCAGCCTTGCTTTGTTGATGTTTTTAGGTAATGATGTGAATGATGATGGGTTTCCGTGGCCTGGTTCTCTCCCACCCGGTTGGGAAGTTGAGTGGGAGGATGACAGTGTTTAGTGGCATCACTAATGGCCTCTAGTGATGTTACCTACCTCGTTAGTAGTTTATTTCCGCTGTGTTCCGAACTCTGAACCGTTTACCTTATGCAAAAGACTTGGTTTGTAATATGCACCTATGTTGGTCATGATGTAATAAATGAAGACTTGTTTAGCTCTGGACTCGCCTTTGTGTGAGTTTTGATGTACAATCTTTCGATCCTTCGTTGTAAGTGATTTACCGGGCTTGACCCGGCAGACATCACTACAAGAAACTATTTAATCCGTGACGCAATTATTCTGTCGCGGATCGTTGAAAATTCGTCGTAAATCAATGTACGTGATGTTTTAAATTTTCATGGTGGAATGAGCGTCATTTATTAAATCGGTCGACGTTTCTTAAAAAACGTCACGGATTGAAGCGATCCGTGACGATCTTTTATCGTCGCAAAACGGCCCGAAGCCTAGTTAGCCCAGTTTTCGTGACAAAAATAATCATCACAGATTGATGTTGACATGGACGATGACGTGGCTGCTACGTGGACGATGACATGGCTGCTACGTGGACGATGACATGGCAATTACGTGGACGATGACGTGGCTGCTACGTGGATGATGACGTGGCAATTACATGGATGATGATGTGGCAATTACGTGGACGATGACGTGGCAGGTGACTTGGCAATCGATGACGTCATCATCAAGCTGGTCTATTTTTTTTAACCAGCAGGACCAGCCCACTAAATTTAAGATACACATCCCATATAAAATAAAATCAGCCCACCAAATTCTAACTTTTTTCTTTTCTATCACAATTCGTTAAACAAAAAGCAATTCCAGCCCAATTAATAGCAACAATAACACCCTAATATTAACAGTAAGCAATTTCAACACACATGTTCAACATCACATATGCTCCCATTCAGAATCACATAAAAAAGATCACATGCATTTGTTAATCCAACATCACTAGCAGTGCAGCATAGCAAATCAGGCCTCCTCTATTTCCCTTCAACTGCTTGTTACTGGATGCAGTCATGCGCAACTGATCCCTATCCAATCACAGATTAGCTCAGTCCTTGTTGCATCTAATCGTGAACCTGAAAGAGCACAATGCCAAATACTCAATGTTAAAGTTCTCAAATATTAAGTGTCACTAGAGCTTTTAGTACTCAAAGACGCTTGCTTTAGAAGAATAAAATCAAAATGTTCCAAGCATGATTAACATGTGAAAATATTAAACATAGAAAGTGGACAAGATATATCATATCAAAATAATAAGAGCAACATAGCAAGCACAGCACCAGCAACAAGTATTGGACTAGAAAGGCACCAGCAACAAGTATTAGCAGGTAAAGACTACAACTACAATGCAAACAGATTTTAACAAGTGTGTGTGACAACACAATTTCTTGTTCCCGTGAATTTACCAACAGCAGGATACAAGTCAAGCTCACAACTACAAACTGAGTTGTCATTAACAGTAAAAGAGCAGTCACAGAGTATGAATTTAGAAGAAGGTACCATCTCTTTTGTCGCGGCCTGCAGTCTCACCCTACCTCCTTGTAGGCTGCAACCAGTAAATGAAATAAATCACATTAGCTTTCAAACTGCTATGCATCGACTGTGTTTCAGTTCAACTTAAATATATATTTGAAAGAAAATAATACTTAGCGAAGCATATGCTCAAGCAATAGACATTCAGAGTATCAGATGGAACAGAAATAAGATGAGCACTATCCCAGAGATGGAAACAAAGTGAAAACTAAAAAAAATGTAGAGTATCAGATGAACATGCTAACAAACAAGAAGCAGTGCCTTGCTACAGGATCTACTAGCAATCGTGGAGTAAAACAAAGCTACCAGAAGCATGAAATGCTATCTCAAGGCTACAGGATCTACTAGCAATCGTGGAGTAAAACAAAGCTACCAGAAGCATGAAATGCTATCTCAAGACAATATCAGATACAAGATACCAGAGCTCAAGGGGCATGGAAGTGTGCAGAGTATGGCAATATCCAATACAAGATACAATTATTTGCACTTGGGAGTGAAGAGTTTGCAGGTATAATACACAGCACACTGCAACTGTTACAATTTGCAGAGGTTCTAAGGCCTATTTCCTTACCTGAGAAAACTGCCGAGCTTGAGTAGGACTAAAGCTGTGCTGGTGCTCTTACCTTGCCACCGAACTGCTGTTATCTGAACCTGCACACGAATGCCCAAAAATAGATTAATTCTCAAGGCAAAGATCGATAGGCAAGTCGATGCTACGAGCTGTCACTAGCCTTCCTACAAGCTGCATCTGTCGAGCAGAGAGAAGCCAAAAAAAAGCACAAGCACCTGCTACTAACTGCACGCAAGATGCAACTGACTACTAGGGTCTGACTATGGTCTGGAGCAGGTAGCCCTGCACGCATAAAAAGAGCAAGAAAAAGTCCACGAGATGAACAAGATTTCGCCAAAAACAAATCCCCTGGACACAAGATTTGAACTCCTGCCTCACCGGAACATGAGCTGACTAGATCCAAGAACAAGAGCTCCAAAAGATCAAGAACTCGTCACCAGTTTCAGAAAAATGTGGAACCCAAGAAAGAGGGGAAAACTTGGGAGAAATCACGAATCGATGGTGCTTGGTGAGGAATTCATCAGGGGATCACCCTAGGCTTTCTCACACATGTCCAAGCACTGATATGCCCCAAGAAATCCGCCCCAAAACGCACTCTGGAGAGAGATCGAAAAATCACCAAAAAAAGATGTTGGGGTGCGCAGATGTCAGCCGCGAACCATGCCACGGATCCATGGCCTCAGCTTGGATCCTGGTGTGCGCGAGGGGGGTGACGAGGCTAGGAGTGTCGCAGGGAAACCGAGGAGGGCGTCGTGGCCAGAGGTGGACAGGTGTGCGAGCGCCACCAGTGGCGACTGGATCTCGCGCCGGGCGTCGGCCTCCATACACGGCCGCTACGAGCAGCACCAGCATGATGCCTTGGCTAGATCTGCAGAACAGCTAGGGTGGGAATCTTGGAGAAGACGAGGGGAGGGCAGGACGGGAGTGGTGGGCGGCCGGCAGCAGTAGGCCGAAGGCGTAGATGAGGTTGCGGGAGGGGAGGGAGGGCGAAGGTGGAGTTAGGGTTCGGAGGTGAACGTATACTTATTTGATTCACGGATCATCTGAGCCGTCCAAAGTTTGATCTAACGGTTAGAAAAAGTGTCATCTAATGGACCAAATGTTTATTGGGCCGAAATAACCTTGTTGCAACAGATTTTTTTGCTGGTTAAGATTTTTCTTTTCCTTTTCCTTTTTCAAAGCAACCTTTGAAGTAACTTGCAAATAAAAAATTGAAGATACCCTAATACAATTTCTAAATGTAGAGTAATATGTATAATTTCTTGTGTGTGTGTAAAAAATGAATTTCTTGCTATTTCTGTCATATAAATGAATTTCTGCGTGTTTACCGAACGAAATTCCAAATTGACCTATATGTACCTCTAATAAGATTCAAAAAAATTCCAAAAAAATATATTTAGACGCATATGGTCCATTCTAGGCCACATCTGGGAGATTGAAGAAAAATTCAATTGACTTGTAGGGAAAACTCCAACTTCTACTAGTCACCTTGTTATAAAATAATGATAATAATATCTAAAACTTCTCCAAAAAATATGTAAATTGGCATATGATAATTTTATGGATGTACAAGCATGAAAAGAATGTTTCATAAGATTTTTTAAAAATTTGAGTATACATTGTTCATAAACTAGATGGTTCATCACATTGTTTCATATAACTCAACTTAAACTTCAAAGTTTGTACACATTCAAGTACTTTCTTATCCCATGGACACCTCAAATTTGGATATAACCTTACTCTTACTCTCCTATTAGTATTCGAAGATTCCTATTTCCAATTGTCACGCAAAAAAGTTGTTTTTCTATTTTTTCTAAAACCTAATTAATACACCCTTGTGAAGTAACATGAAAAATTATTATCTTACATACTCTCAAAACATTTTTATAATGTAAAATACGACATATAAGTTTGCACCTAGGAGTTTCAAGAATTTTCAAGTAGATTTTCTATTTTCTATCATTTAAATGAATTTCTACATGTTTACCAAAAGTAATTCCAAATTGACCTATATGTACCTCTAATAAGATTAAAAAAAAATTCAAGAAAAAAATATTTAGGTGCTTATGCTCTATTCTAGCCCACATCTAGGAGATTGACAAAAAAGTCAATTGACTTGTAGGGAAATTTCAAACTTCTACTAGTCACCTTGTTGTAAAATAATGATAATAATACCTAAAACTTATCAAAAAATTATGTAAATTGGAATAGGATCATTTTATAGATTTAAAAGCTTGACAAAAAAGTTCCATAAGATTTTGTGAAAATTTGAGTATACATTATTCATAAACTAGATAGTTCATTACATTGTTTCTTACAACTCAACTTAAACTTCAAAGTTTGTACTTAGTCAAGTAATTTGTATCTCATGGAGACCTCAAATTTGGATGAAACCTCAACCTTACTATCCTATTAGTATTTGGAGATTTAGATTTCCAATTGTCATACAAAAAAAGTCATTTTTCTATTTTTTAAATACCTTATTAAGACATCTTTGTGAAGTAACTTGAAAAAACTATTATCTTACATACCCTCAAAACATTTTTCACATGTAAAATACAACATATAAGTTGTCACGGTGGAGTTTCAAAAATTTTCAAGTACATTTGCTATTTTCTATCATTTAAATGAATTTCTGCGTGTTTATCGAAATTATTTCCAAGTTGAACTATGTGTACCTCCAATAAGATTCAAAAAGTTTTCAAAAAATATATTTAGGCTTCTATTCTCCATTCTAGACCGTGTCTTGAAAAGTGATGAAAAATCTAATTGTCTTCTAGGGGCAATTCAAACTTTTATGTCGAAATTACCTCATAATAAATAGAATAATATCCAAATTTGGTCAATTTTTTTAAAAAATTTTGGTGTGGAAACATATTTTAGTCTCACAAGTATATGATAAAAAAATTAAATTATTTTTACAAAGTGAGACCATACATTGTTCACAAAATGATACATTCCACACATAATTTCCTATAACTTAAAGTCAAACTTTGAGATTTGAATACCTCATAACATATTTGAAATCGTATACACTTCAGATTTGCACACCACCTTATGTTGAACATAATATTGAAAAATATCAAGTTACATTTGCAATTGTTATCGAAAAATATGTTTTTTATATTCTCTGTTTAGTTGGAAAAAACATGTCATTTGAAAGTTTTAAGAAGTATCAATTAACATATAAAAATCTGCCATCAAATGAAAAAGTTTGAGTTTAGAAAAATTTGAAAAAAAGAATCATCAAATTTTGAGTTTCTATGAAGGAGAAATACCTGATACAAATTTAAATTTCGAATCAAAATGAGAAACACGAACTGTTTGGTGTTCTTCGGACAAGCCACGTGTTCCATTGAAATGTTAATAAAACAGATAACATATACCCAAAGGACGCAAATCATGTTGTAGCTCAGTGGTAAGTCCCTCTCTTCCCTCTGAGGAGACCACGGTTCGATTCCTGCCGAGGCTATTTTTTCCCTCGTGTCCTCGCCTAGAGAGGACCACGCCACACAATTAGTTGTTATAGAAATAAATGTCACAATCCAACACAAACTAGTTGTGGCGCAATGGTAAGGCGCTCGGGTTTCAAACTCTAGGTTGCCGGTTCGAACCCCAGCTTCTCCCCCACCTGGCGCAACCATTTTTCCTATTTTTTTTCAAAAAATGCGGTTAGTTTGCACACAAAACAAACCAAATGCTTGACTCATACAACAACCGTGAAGTAGCCTAGTGGTAAGGTGCTTTGTATTGTTGATGGAGGCGTGGGTTCGAACCCTGCTTCCCCCTCTTTTGGTTGTGCTTTTTTTTAATTGATGACATGGCAATGACGTGGCGTGCGGTTGGTCTGACGTGGCGTCTTGCGGTCGGGTGAGATGGCAGTCGACGTGGCGTTCAGGGCTGTGAGAAGCAATAAAAAGGTTGAAGACCACAATGATGCACAAGACATCTTGTAGTTCAATGGTTTGTGTGGTGCCAGATGTTCATGAGGTCCCAAGTTCGATTCTCACCTCACCCCATGTTTCTATTTTTATTTTATTTTTTCAATTTATGACTATTTTTTATTTGTTGATCGCGACGATTCTGCTCAATATTTGTTATTTGTTGATCGCGACGATTCTGCTAAAACGTCACAACGTTGTGGGCCGGATTGCGACGAATTTAACAAATCATTACAGTGTTCTGGGCTTCAATATCCATCAGTGCACATCCGTGACAAAAAACAGGAATACGTCGCAGATGCAGTGCTCTTCGTGATATTCTCTGAGAACGTCGCAGAAAGTTCGTCACAGATTAAATAGTTTCTTGTAGTGCATCGACAAGTTAACTCCTCTTTAGCGCATAATGACCAAGTGGATGGGTTATGTGTGCTAAATGGGAATTAATTTGGATGGTTCTGTCACAATATAATATAATAATTTTGCAACTTCCTTCACAAGCATGTATTCATTAGTGATTTAAAAAATAAAAAAAACATTTTTGCACAATAAGTGCAAATTTAAATCTACAAATGTTAATAGGATGTTAAAAGTAAGGTTTTGTTCAATTTTGAAGTGTGTATGAGTCTAAACATGTTATAAGGTATTCAAATCTTGAAGTTTGTGTTGAGCTGTTTGAAACAATGTGATGAACTATCTAGTTTATAAACAATGTATACTCCAATTTTCACAAAATCTTATGAAACTTTTTTGTCAAGCTTGTGCATCTATAAAATGATTTTATGCCAATGTACACATTTTTTGGAGAAGTTTTAGGTATTATTATCATTATTTTATAATAAGGTGACTAGTAGAAGTTTGAATTTTCTTTATAAGTCAAATGAATTTTCTTTAGATGTGTTCTAGAATGGACCACATGCATCTAAATATAGTTTTTATGAATTTTATTTAATCTTATTAAGAGGTACATATATGTCAATTTGGAATTATTTTTGGTAAATATGCAGAAATTCATTTAAATGACAGAAAATAGCAAATCTACTTGAAAAATATTGAAACTCCTAGGTGAGAACTTATATGTATACTATTATATATAAAAAATATATTTGTGCATATAAGATTATTATTTTAAAAATATTACTTCACAATGGTACATTAAAATGAAAAAGAAAAAGAAAAATGTTAGGCAGTGAGTAAATAAATCAAGGCCTATTCCAGCCCAAATGGCCCAACTATTTGCAACCGTTCATTCTCGATTTGACGACTCAGATCGCGTGCCAATGGTATATAATGTTTCCCCCACCCCAGACGAAACCCTATCTCTTGCTCCTCTCCTCTGTCCTCTCCCCCGACCACACACAGGGGTCCCCTCCCTCACCTGCGATGCGGCGCCGCCGCTTCCATAGCCGCCTCTCGATCCCCTCCCCCGCGGCCGCCTCTCCGTCATCTCCGATGCCTCAGCCCCGACGAAGACGAGCACCAGGTCCGGCGTCCTCCTCCTGAAGGTCGGGTCCGGCGCCGAAGGTCAGGGCAGCGCAATGCGGATCCGGAGGCGTAGTGGCCGGGGCTGTGCAGCACGGATCCAGAGGTGCAAAGGCCGTCTCCTTCAGCAGATGCGGCGGCTTCGGGAGGTCCGCCGCTGTCGAGTGTTGGCGCATCCAGGAAGTCGCCCCGCCCCCCTCCCCCTGTGCGGGGAGGTGTGTTGTGCCCCCCTCTACCTCTTTTATGTGCTTGTTATGGCCTTTGTGTTTTAATTTTCTTCCTGAATTCGAGTGGTACCTTGCTGCATTTGGACGAAATTAGGAGACACATCCTACTGCATAGCACCTCATGCGACCGTTGCTGCATCCCAGATGTTGGACCATAAATTTGGGTCTTGCATTGGTAATAGTTTACTTCTATTTCTATCTGTCAATGAAAACTGAGCTCAGACCAAAGAAATTCTAGTGCTATAACTGCTTTCATTAAAGGACGAACATTTGTTGAGGAAGACTAACCGAGCCTATGGGCATGGATGATATGTCATTGTGTCATTGTTCTGTTTTTTGTGCATGGATGTTGCCCTGATTATTTGTTCTGTTGTCATTTTTTCTTTTGATGTATAGGATCTCCTATGACTTGCCCTAATATGTGATTCTTTTGTTGTGTTTGCTGAGGTGGGTTGTGTGAACTGAGGTTTTGGAATGGGCGTCATTACAGAAAGGTGAGATGTCTTCTGCCCTTTTTGGTTTGCGTTTATTTGCACACCATGTGTTTGATAAAATGCATATAGGCAGATCTAATGTGGTTTTGTGATTAGAAAGCGAGCCAGAGATTCTTTGTTATCGGTCCCCTGTTGATTATTTTCCTAGCACGAGCTTTACTCACCAGCGCTGGCTATCAGCTGCTCGAGTCATGTCAAATAAGAATAAAAATAAAAATGGACATGTCTAGCTGCTGGACCTTGTGTTCATTTTGTTGAGCATTGGTCGGCACCACAGCATACTGCCCAAGAATGCCCTTCTTCCTCACCCTTGTCTGATAATAATTGCCAAAGAACAATTCTGAGCTGAGAATTTCGCTTTCAGTTGTTCCCATGCCTTTTTACACTTTGTTGGAGTAAACATAGTCACGGCCTATGTAAAAAAAAGAAGCTAACTGACTTGGTTGTTGCACTTCACCGTTTCATTTATGTGCTACCCCTAGCACTTCTTCCATGTAGTGTATTTAATATTGGTCAGAATAAATTAGGCATCTTTCAATTAGGCATGCTTCTTGTGCTCAATCTGAATGCTACTGTGTAGGACATCTTTCAATTAGGCATGCTTCTTGTGCTCAATGAATTGGCTTTACTTCATGACATGATGATAGTACTTAATTGTGCATTTACATGTACTGTATTTAATATTGCTCAGAATAAATTTTACACTCATTTGCTTCTATGCATCAATATGACATTTCATAAGGACATAGCTTCATCCCCACACTCAGTTAGTGCGCTGACTTAAACAATATAAAATAGTAAGAGTAGCCTATCCTATACCAAATCAGTGAGTTTTCAACCTTTTTCCTGTGTAGGTTCAGATTTATGGGCTCCATTTTCTGGAGTGACAACAACTCTGTTATCAAATTTGCACTTTTATTCAGGTCAGTGTGGATTGAAGAGTGAAATGTTACTTCCATACTCTAATAACTCAATTCCATTGTATTTTAGTAGGCCAAAATAAAGTATGGTTTAATCCATTGTTTCTTTTATGGTCAATCCAATCCATGCCATGGTTAATCCTTTTACATGAGATCTTGTGTACACTAAGAATATGTGTGAGTCAATTGGATATTTGTGTAGGCGTTCTGCTTCCCCGTAGCAGTTATGTGCATGAACTATTTGTCGAAATGCCTAAATGAGATTGGTGCTTTGCTTATAATATAAATTCAGTATTTAACTCAGATGTATGAATTCTTTGGTGCTTAGCAGTTAAGTTTTCTTATCTTTTGTTTCAGCTATATAACCAGCGCAAGAAATTTGAAGCTCAGTATTTAACTCACCTCATGGCTTGCATGCATGAGGTATACTGCCTACACAAGTTTTAAAATAATGAGTATACTGCCTCAGTATTTAACAACATTTCTAAAAATATGAAGTATACTGCCTCAGTATTCTGGTAGTGATGTTGTTTATGGTGATGTAGATGTACCAGATCTGTTGGTGATGTGGTGATTTGATATTTTGATGTCATGCTGAACATAAACATGATTCATGGAAGCATTTTTTGGCCAGAATTGATTTGTGTTTTCTGAGATTTTTGTTTTGAATATGTTGGGAAAACTTTGTTGGGTTGAAATGTATACGGGCTGTGTATGAAATGTATACGGGCTGTGTATGAAATGTAAATGGGCTTGCCTAAAATTTATATGGGTCGAAATAGCTGTCCAGTTTGTGCCCAATCTTGAATTCGACCTGTTAACAAATGGCACGTGCTGACATCATTTTTCCGGAAAATGCTGACATCAGCATCCACCACATCAGCTGTCACGTGGTTGCCACATCATCAAGTTGCCATGTCATCAATTGCCATGTCATCATCCACGTCAGCAGCCAACTCATCATCCAAGTCATCCATGAGTGATTTGGCAATCTGATCCAAGATGTTCATTTTCATCATTGATTTTGGGCTTTGGGCCGGGTTCAGTGGGCTTTAGACAATTCTATGACGGCTTCAAAATGTCATGGATCATGTTCATCTATGACGAAAACTTAAGGACGTCACGAGAAGGGATCCGTGACGCTCAATACATGACCTTTTCAAATTTCGTCATAGATGATGTTTTATGACGAATTTTCGATGATCCATGACGAAAGTGGCACGTCATAGACTACAACATTTTTTGTAGTGTTGATGCGGTCGAACCAATACCTTAGGCTATTGCAGATCCATTGTGTTGATAGGAAAATGTGTCTTATCCGCTTGCATCTCATGAAACATCAAACGACCTTCATATATGGCCGATTGAACCTGTCGACGAAACACATTACAATCATTATTGGCATGAGAACAAGAACTATGATATTTGCAATATATGCATGCCTCTTCAATTCTTCAAGTGGAGGTAAAATATGGGTCAACTTCGTATTTGTAGATTTTTAATTCATCAAAAATACGATCACATTTGAAAACATCAAAACTAAATTTTAATTCTTCTTGCTGACCCTTATGAGACGGCTTAAGTGAAGAGCAAGAAAAGTCTTTGCCTTAGAAGGCCAAACAAATTCAGCATCATAGACCTCATTATCACTATCACTCAAACTATCAAAATCATACTCAATAGCATGTATGTTCGACTAACAAGACATAAGACTTTATTTTTCTTTATTCATTCGATGTTTAACAATTCAAGTTCTAACTTGTACTTGTGCAATGGAAAGAAAATATGAGCCGTCATTTTTATCTCTCATAGATGACCTTAAGCCCTTTCAGTAGATATCAGCAAGATCCATATTAGTACATTGACAAATTAAAGCAACGGTTTTAAGTTTCTGTAAATCTCTTAATGTAAGAAGAGTCTCATCTCTACATTGCTTGACAGATGTTAAATATGTCAATTTTAATGGTAAACTCCCACTATAAAAGTAATCATGAAACTTACGCTCTAACATATCCACAGATATAATAGAACCATGAACAAGTGAGTAAATGTCAGATGTTTAGTTCTGCATAGCCCACAGGGGGGTCAACCCTGGTGCTTTGTTTAGATTCGGTTGGGAGCGATCTAGAGCTAAGGACTTGATGGTTATGCAAGGGCACACGAAACACGGCAAGTTTATACTAGTTCGGGCCTTCGGAGAGAAAAACTCTACGTCCAATTGTTGGTGTACATTGCTTGAAGATTGCTTGGTACATCGGGGGACCCCCTGCCCGCCTTATATTGGCCAGCGGACAAGGTCGCTCGCCTAGAGTACTGGTCGGTTACAACTAGGAGACCTAACGCTAGTTGATTACAACTGTTTCCATAATCCCCGGACTGCCTGTCGGATTCTGCCGCCATCTTGTTGTACGCTCCAAGTCTTGTAGTCTTCCCGGATAAGGTCTTCAAGAAGTTGTCTGGGCCACAGATCAGGTCTGTTGGGCCTACTACCAGGTTGGTAGGTCTCCTGGTGGGCCGGACCCACTTGTTGGGGACGGCATGAGCCTAGTCGGTGGGGACACAGGGGTACCCATGTCCCACAAGCCCCCGAGCGATGTGTAGGCCCAGCGAGCTTGATGGAATCATGACAAAGTCGTGGAGCCATCGACAGATCGAATAGCGTGCACGTGGGTCCAAAAAGAACGAATATCAGTAGCCAGCTTAACAGTCGACCAGTTTGTAGAATCCTGAGTGTAGCAAGGTCGAGTGCCGACCTAAAGGAAGTAGACTTTTAGTAGATCGAAGCGACAAACAAAAAATTGAGGGTGTTTGAAAAATGCTTTCATAGAGTAGTCCCCGAGCATTGAAGCGGGCAGCATGGCCGCTTTGATGGTCTGAAAAAGAAGAAGAATAAATCATGTCAAGTGTCGACTTGGTGAGAAACAAGGTTTCCCAGTAGGTTGAACCGACGAGGAAAACAAGAGGGCGTTCGAAAAACACTCTCGTAGAGTAGTCCTTGAGCATTGAAGCGGGCATCATGGCTGCTTTGATGGTCCAAAAAAGGAGAAGAAGAAATCCTGGTTGCGGTTGTAAAAAATCAGTTGTAGAGACACCCAGATATCTTGCATAGCTGCAAAGAGTCTGACTGAGCCACTCGAGGCATGCCGATCTCAAGAAGGTTTCACGCAAATAGCGCCCAAGCACCCAGAGATGCCTGGCAGGGCCAGCTTGGTGCGCACCCCACAGAGAGGCCTTCATTCCATAAAACAAACATTCCAGTGGTGCCCAGAACATGCTGGCATGGCTAGAAACGCACACCGACCTCAAGAATGTCACACATCCAAGGCGCCCAACTAGGTTGGTAGAGCCGTAATGGTACCAAGGTATTGGCGACCGAGGTAACAGGCACGCTGACCTCAGGAAGGCCATTTTGGTGCCCAGACGACCAGCAGAGCTAGGATACTGTGGTATTGTTGACCGGGGTAGCGGGCACACCGACCTTTAGGAGGCTCGTCGAAATCATAGACTGGATTGATCTGGACTCCAGGCGCCCAGACGGTTCTGGCATAGCAGCAAGGTATGCCTACCTCAGGAAGGTCTTCAATCGAACCTACGACCATTCTGCTCAGGAAAGTCTGTTTATGCGCAGAGCCATAGTGGGTGCACCAGGACGCAGAGCCATAGTGGGTGCAAAGAAGATGTAGAGCCGTGGCGGGTGCGAATATCGTCAAACGAAGTCATAGCAGGTCGTCGAACTGAAGAGGTCGTAGAACTAGCAGGTACAAGACCATATAGCAGCTGTCTGACACAGAGTTATGCTAGTTAGGGAAGTAGACTGTAGAGCCATGGGAACAATAGTGCAAAGTAGCTTGAAATCACCAGCCAACTTGCTCATCACAACATGGCAAAAATCGATGTAGACAAAAGTCTAGCAGGGCACAACAGACGAGGTCTGGCAAAAGCACACACTGTGCTAGTGACTGGTGGCAATATTGGCAGGCAACCACATTCAAACAGTGCACTTTGCAGATCTCGTACAGGACAGCCAGCCCTATCATCATGTGTCAGAGAAAAACGCCAAAAGGGACTCACATGTGTACAGTGACCAGGATCACATGCCAACAGTGGAGAAGTCGACTAAGCGTTGAGCTCAGCTATAAATAGGCCAAGAGGTCGAAGGTGAAGCAAACACTCGAAGAAGAACATGGAGTTCCATTGTAGCCAAAATATCATGCCATGGGCATGCATCCGTCCACCAAAGTGCAGAAGAAAGAAATTGTAGAAGCTTGGAGCTAGAAGAATACTTGCGAAGTGTGGAGTAATCCACCAATCTCTGCGCCCGCGTCCACCCAGGCCCGGCTCTGACCCCAGGGCAATAGGGGTGATAGCCACGGGCCCATGACACAAAGGGCCCAAGTATGTAAGTATAAATACATATATATCTTCATTTGAGGACCAATTGCTAATTTACCAAACAGAGGCAATTGTATGCACTGGATGCCTGGAAACAAACTGTCTTTGGTCGCTAGCAGCTCCCTGACATCGTGAAACTGAAGTGACATGCTCAGTGCTCACACCTGTCGTCCTATCTGCTCTGCACCTGATACTTGTCCATGATTCCGCGTAATCGAAGTGAGATTAGCAAATCAAATAGATAGGTTCCTCGAATCGTGAGTAGGTCTTTACTTAGCTGTTAGCACATAGCATGTTATTAACTTGATGTCTTAAATTTTTAGAATTTTAAACTTCTAAATTCCAATGTTAACGACGAAGTATTTGCTGAGTTCTCAAAAAAGAAAACATATTATTAGCACCTTTAAGAAATATTTATGTTAATGGAAGGGCCCATAAATTTTTATTTGCTCAAGGGCCCTCAAAACTGTAGAGTCGGCCCTGCGTCCATCGAGGAATCCAGAAGGAAACCGGTGTGATATTTCAGGTTCTTGGCGAGTAATAGATACTCATTGAGGTCTGGTGGTGCCTAGATTTGGTGGCGAGTGTGCTAGGTCCCAGAGTCTAGTACACACTCGGGGTCAAGAACGTATCTGCATGCAAAAGTCGGGGGCCCTAAATGACTTGCTAGGAGCAGCGTCAGGCAACCGATCCCCAAAAGGTCTCCATGAAGCTCTGGAAGCCAGAAGAAAACTTGTGATGTGCTCTGCTGTAGCAGAAAGCATGACAAGATTCGCTCTAGGTAGGTCAGATCTTCAATCATGCCCGTAATGGGGATGAAATAGTTTGTATCTTGTAACTGGTCAAGTACTAGATTGGGCTTATGATGACCATGTAGTCATGGTCTTATGTATGTAATGTTCACGCTCTTCTGTCAAATCATGTGTAGTAATGTGCGTAGAGGAATTGAATCCCCTACGACCTGTTGTGGTGTCTTCATGTAGTCCACCGACCTCAGGAAGGTCAGAGATACTATCAGGACGACCTGATAGCAAGTAGTATCCCACTGACCTCAAAGAGATCGTAACGACCGAGTAGGTCACCAATAAGTCCATGAGACCTACAGGTGTGGAAATTCAAAGAAATAATTGCTAAATACTACGACCAGTTAGCACTGGGCCATTGGTGCTGCTATCTGTTGAAAAATAGCCATTGGAGCAACGACCCGTTGGCGCAGAGGCATTGGGGCATCGACCCGCTGGCTCAAAGCTGTTGGGCTCGTCGTCCTAGCAATGACCATATGGACTTCGAGACCCATATATATGTCATTGCATGCAGGGGCAGACCCCACTCGCAATCTTTCTCCTCCACGCACTCCCACCGCTAGGGTTCCGCATTCCGCTGCCGCTCGATTCCTCCGCGCCGTCGCAGAGAGCCCTTGCGCTGCCGCAGCCAGAGCCATAGCCTACCACCGCGCGCCGCACCATCGTTGTCGCTATGAGTGACTACCCGCACATGCTGCCGCATGCGTGTGAAGACCCTCTGCGTCTTTAGATCTAGATCGCAAGGGTTCGTCGAAGAAGAATAGATGGCGCCGCGCCAAATCCCCACGCCGGAGGACTAGTTGGTCACGTCGGAGCTGACGGAGGCCAAGATCGAGGCGCTGGTGGAGCACGGGCTGCTGAGGCCTAAGGCGGAGGTGGAATGGAAGGCGCCCACCGGCGAGGCGTTCCCCTCGGAGGATGTTGTAATAACCTGAGTTAGGAAAACGACTAAAATCCACTCTACACGTTGAGTGAATCACACCTACTAATTAACTCTCTTGCACTTTCGTCCTCACTTCGTGCAAAAGGTTGCAACCGGAGTTAACTAGCTTCCTCTAGCCACCTATTTAAGCTCCTCTTGCCTAAGCAATATGGGACTAAAGTGGCTCTCCAAGCACCCTACATACCATCACACATGTATGTAGGCCTGATTTGGCCCAACCGGCCTTTTTATGGGCTGGGTTGTTACAACACACCCACCCTAAGGACTCAACGTCCTCGTTGAACGAGCTATCGAACCAACTTACCACATAGAACACAGGTTCAGGATCGACTTTCCTGGCCACATCGTTACGTCCAGTGCTGGCGCATGTGCCACACCGTGACCACACAAGGCCCACGCGTATGCGCACCATGCCTGCACAACTGACCCGTACACGCCCGTGACACAGCGAAAGTCTAGCTCTGATTACCAAATGTAATAACCTGACTTAGGAAAACGGCTAAAATCCACTCTACACGTTGAGTGAATCACACCTACTAATTAACTCTCTTGCACTTTCGTCCTCGCTTCGTGCAAAAGGTTGCAACCGGAGTTAACTAGCTTCCTCAAGCCACCTATTTAAGTTGGTCTAGCTCCTCTTGCCTAAGCAATATGGGACAAAAGTGGCTCTCCAAGCACCCTACATACCATCACACATGTATGTAGGTCTGATTTGGCCCAACTGGCCTTTTTATGGGCTGGGCTGTTACAGATGTCACCGAGCAGGTCGTCTTCGCCTTCTACTTCGAACGCGGCTTCGACATCCCCATGGGGGACTTCTTCCGTGGATTGCTCCACTACTACCGCCTGGAGCTGGTACACCTTGTCCCCAACTCCATAACAATAGTCTCGTCTTTCATTCATATGTGTGAGTCATATTTAGGCATACCGCCACACTGCAACTTGTGGCGGTATTTCTTCCAAGTGAAGAAGCCGGGCAAGTCGCCGGTTGTAGGTAGTGCAGGGTTCTACCTTCGGACAGGCCGTAAGGTAGATTATATAGACATGGAGCTGCCGTTGGGGAGAAACCCATCCCCGAAGAGGGGCCAACAAATGCAATTAACTAGTATGCTCAAACACTCATGCAAACCGAGGCGTGTCTTCGGGCAAGCTAGAAAAGCCTTCCCTTAGACCCCTCTCTCCCCTTTTTCATTCCATTCGGGTCCATTAAATAGGCCTGTATCATTTACACTTTACGCTCTTACCCTCACTTTTTACATCGTGCGAAGGATCTTTGAGGGCATTACAGTACTTTCGCACCGACGCGACCAACTACCCTCATTAGAACTCAACACTTTACACCGTGGCGCTTTTCTTGTGGGCCCAGATTCCCTTGCTCTCCTTCGGCGAGATGTCACTGCCTTGAGGACCCACACCACTTCGCGCCGTGGTTGACGTCGCAACCTTCGCGTACTCGAGGTCTCCCTTCGTTCCCCTGGCGCTTGCGCGTATCTTCTCGGACCACTTTGATCGCCCTCCCGAAGGTTCCCTTCGTCCTCGAGCGACCAAAACCTTCGGTCTTTTGGCCTCCTTTCTCTCCTTAAAGCGCCATCACTTCGAGCGCCCGAGACCTCAGGCGCCTCGCTTCGCCGTCCTGAAGGTGCCGTACCTGCTCAACCACCAAAACCAAGGAACAGCTATTTTTTCCTTGACCCGAAGGCCTGCAGCCGAAATGGGAAGTAAAGGGGGTTAGGTACGAAATGGATTTTCCCAACATTAGCCCCTCACTTGCGAAGGTTTGTCTTCTTGACGAGCCGAAGTAGCGAAACATAAACGAGTAGAAACATGTTCGTACCGAAGCGCCTCCCCATTTTGGCTCGTCTAGCACCCTATCTTTTACACGTGTCGGGTTGTTTTGAATCTCCTATTTTTTCGTGATATGGTCTCCCTTCCCGATTTTCTGGTGTTATTTTCCTATTTTATCGGGATATACTTCCGTAACTGTTGCTTTGCTTCCTCCTATATTCCCGCGCCACGTATTTCCTAGATTGTCGCACCGCCCGTGTTATAAAAGGCCACCGCTGCCTCTCGGTGCCAATCCCCACCTGTTGCCGCCCTTTGCCTGCTTGGTGCGTTTCTTTCTATTGGTAACTTCTTGTCAACTTCGCTCTAGATCTTCGTGTTTTTTTGTCCTGCGTTTCTTTTTGTTGCTTCGCTCAACTAGGTTGTATCTTTTTATTTTTCCTTTAGGTTTTTGGTTGCTTCGCTTCTTTCCTTTCGTTTTTGTGATGGCTCTGAAGGCTGCTGCGTCGAAGCCCCCGAAGGCCACTACGATGGTTTTTGGACGAAGCCGAGTGACCCCGCGACTTCTTGCTGAGTATGAAAAACCAGAGTATTTTGAAAGCGGTCAAGCTAGGGCTCCCGGAAACGAAGTGATTCCGGCTCCGAGAGATGATGAGGTTGTGGTATTCCGCGACCTTTTTGCTGCTAGTCTTCGGTTTCTTCTTGATCCTATTGTCGTTGCAATTCTTCGCAACTTCGATATGTATGTGCACCACCTTACTCCAAATTCCATACTTCAGTTGAGTTTGTTCATGTGGGCGTGCAAAACCATGGGTGTCAACCCTACTGTGGCCAACTTCGTTCGTGCTCACACTATCCATCATCAGCCGTTGTATATGGAACGCACCGAAGGTGATACATATGTCAAGGAGGAGGCCCAATTTGCTTCGCTGAATTTTAGATATAGATCTGATGTGGATGTCCCTGTTGTCTGCTACAAGAATAAGTGGGAGGATGACTGGAACACCTTCTGGTTCTATCATAAGGTGGATGACACCGCTGCGTCGTTGGTTTGCAAGGAGATGCAAGATCTTCCGAAGGGTGTTGGCCTAACTCCCGATGATTCTGATCAGTCTAGGCTGTTTCTGGTTGTTTTTCGGGATATTGCAAAAATCATGGGCACTCACGATCTCGTTGAGGAGTATTGTTGCTGCAAGGTTTTTCCGGTGAAGTCCTGCTGGTCTATTGTTGCATGTAGTGACTTTACAAGCCCTTTCAAGATTCTGGATTTTACTAAAAGCTTCGGATTGAAACTCGAAGGTTTGTGGCTTTTGTTTTGTTTTGTCATACATATTTTTGCGTTCGTGTACTATGCTTTCCTGTGTTATTTTTCGTTACTGACCTTTGCATTCTTTTTAGATATTGATGTTCTGCTGATCGAAGATGCCGCTAATGAAATTCTTGGCCCTGCCAGCCTTAAAGAGGACCACGACATTATGAACCGAATTGGTGGACGCCGCGACAACCGTGTCTTTCAGTTCTTTGGTATTGCTGCTGGTGATCGTCAAGTCACCGTCACTCGACGCGAAGCTGCCGCCAAACGCGCCGCGAAGAAACGTTCTGGCAACATCGCAGAGCCTTCGGCTATTGCCATGTCTTCTCGTCCTGGGAAAAGACGTGCGAAGGCTGCGAGCAACCGCAAGACTAAGCGCCACCACAAGCAAAGATCCGCCTCACCTGAGACTGTATCATCCAGCCCCGATGGTAGTGATGGTAACCGTAGCGAAGGTAACAAGAGCAACGAGAATGTAGCTGGTCCTGTGTTGTCCGGGCGAAGCACCCGAGCATCTGACTTGGAGCATACAGAAGAACAAGTTGATGTGACTTCGTTGTCACTACCTCAAGATGCCGCTGCCAGTACCATTGCTCAACCTTTCGATATTGATATTAGCGACCGTGAACCAGAGAGTGATGAGGAACTTGCTGCCCCTTCTAAAACAAGTGGTAAAGCGTCTGCTACCGCCGAAGATGCACCTAAAGATTCCGCTCCTTCTAGAGGGCTGGTTCCTTCTTCTTTGTGCAAGGTTATTGCTACCTTTGCTACTGATGCCGACGACAGTGACAGTAGCTCTGACACTAAGTCTGACAGCGGTCGGCGAAGTGGTGGTGTCTTTGTTAGTGCTGATTCTCCCTCTGTTGTTGCGCGTCATCTCGGAATTCCTCAGAACTCGTTTTTTTGGTGATCGCAAAAGGAAATTGCTTCAGTTCTGTAGCTTTGCTTTGGGAGGCTGGCCAATCCTTTAGTTTCCCTATCATGGAAGAAGATTTGGGCCGCGAAGATGCTGATGAAGTTTTAACGCAAGCACAAGATCTTGCCATGAAAACCTTCGTTGATTGCCGAGTTGCTCAATGTCGGTTCCGTGAAGATATCTGCCAGTTCAACCTTCGCAACCATACTACCTCTTCCGCTCTTGAGAAAGAAATTGTTACTGTCAAGAACCTTCAGAAGGATAAGGATAGCCTTGGTACTGCTTTAGAAGATGAAAAAAAGAAAAGTGTGGCTCTGTCTTCGGAAATAGCTTCTCTTTCAGAGAAGAATAATTCTCTTCAAAACGAAGTTGCCAAACTGAAAGAAGCTGTTGAGAGTGAAAAGAAGAAAAGCGAAGGTGTGAAGGGTCGGTACGAAGGTAATCGTAAGGAGCTTGATGAACTAAAAATTACCCATGCTGCTCTTGTGAAGGAACATGAGGAATACTGTGACGAAATGCAAAAGCATATTGTTCCTGTTTGCAAGAAGGTTCATGATCTTCTAGTGGACTTTGGCACTGCTCCTGGCCCGTACAACATCAAAGACCAATACATCAGTGACATTTTTAAGTGGTTGTCAGATGGTGTTTCCTCTCTAGCTTCGGCTGGCCGTTCTTTCGGCGAACTGAGCGTTGGAGTTGCTGCCCGAACCATTTGCCATTCTGTGTATTCTCTTTTAAGCACTCCTACTGATGGATCCGAGCCTGCTGTTTCCAAGAATGCTCTTCGACAGATGCGTGATGGTTCCTTTGCCTGGCCTCAAGAAACCAATGTTGATCGGATACCCGCCCTTCCGAAGAATATTGCGAAAAACTTTGTCAAAGAGTTTTATCGCAAGTTTGGCTTTGGTTATGCGGTTGCTGAAGCCCGATGTGTTCTGCGCAAGCTTATTTTGTTATGCTCTTTTGCAAAGTTATTATTTATGTTTTTAACGTTCCTGTCTTCTGCTTTCGTTTGCTTTCACATAGAACTTTTCTTTTGCAGACAAGCCCCATCCCCGCCACTTCTGAGCAAGTTGGCATTATCTCCGGTGCTGTGACGGCTCCGCCGTCTTCTACTCCTTTGGCTACTGCTGTTGCTTCTGGCACTGATGGTCAAGTTGCTGCTTCTGCTGCTCCTTCCTCTTCGACTGGCGGAATGCAAGGCGCCACTTCTTCTGCCGCGCAAACTACTTCAGCCGCTCCCCATACAAATGAAGAGGTGTGAAGATTGGGGCTGCGGTGACTAGTGTTAGGCGGGGAGTGTTAGGACATATTTTGCATGTGTAACTGAACTATTTTGTGAATCTGCGCAGGTGCCGGAGTTGTGCCCTGCGCAGATAGACGAAGATGCCTGCCCAATTGTTATAAATCGTGGTGACTATTTTATGTTTGGTTCCATATGGAGAAAATTTCACTTGAAATTTCCCCACGTGTCCTTCGACGAGTTTTGGTCTTATAAAATTAACCGCTACGATGAACGCAATAACGCGTCTAAGAATTTCTTCGAGCAATACACCCGGAATCAGCTGATTCATGATTCAACTTCGCGACGACTCCTCCGTGAAAGTGATTCTTCGCTTGCTGTGCAACCCTTGAACAGTTCCCTGTCTGGTGACGGCTCTTCTGTTTCTATTCTGAAGGTTGAGATTGTTGATCTTACCGAAGACAACATGCACGAATATATCTATAAGCGTTCTAACTGATGAGTTAACGGACTGCCTTGTGTGTGTTTGGCTATGACCGAGTCGTGCTATTGTGTCTGCAACTCCGGTACTGCTTATACATTTGCTTGTTGTAATAAATTATCATTTCCGCGAAGTCCTCGGTTTTGGAACTTCGGAAAAAGGGAACTCAAACTGCGAAGCGCCTCCCCCTCATTTCCTTTTCCGTGTTTCACAACCAGTCTTGGCATGTTTGAGAATTTTTTATATATTTTCTCTTATCTAGGGAACATTGTTCTTTTTCTCTCACGCGTTGCCTCTGCGAAGTTCTGCGTTATGTAGTGCTATAACGCGACGTTTTTGGTTGCGTTATCAAAGAATGTTTTTATCCTCGAGATGACTCGTCAGTCAGATCTCGCATTTTGCTTCGCGCATACGGTGCCGAAGGCTTCTTTCCTTGCCAGAGAAGGAGATGGTTTGCGACTACGCCGTTTAACGAGTCGACTTATCCCTGCGGGTTTTTTCCCAGGGGCTTCGCCCATTGGCCGCCGAAGACTTTTCGTTATTTCTGTGCTCGACTTCGATGCGAGCACACTAAGTGAACTAATTACGTTTTGCATTCTAAACTTCAAACGTAATTGTTCACTTACGCGATGTGTATTTTTGCGACCTGTGCCGAAAGTGACAACTCATTTCATTTGAGTTGCATCACTTCGGACTTCCTGATGCACGCCGATGATATTTTGGGGAGTCCTTGTTATAATTTCCAAGGAGATATTACACATGAAGAACGCCTCGTCAAAAACCTCGCATCCCTGTTGTGCCGATGACTACACAACTAGGGACTCTCCCTGCGAGGAAAAGAGTACGGCTTCGGGAACTCAAATTGAAATGTTTGTTACAAAAATGCGTAATGAAAAGAAACTATGAAAAAAAAACTAAGATACAATGAAGTTTGTTCCTCCTTTCACAGCTAATTCTTTTGGAGCATATCTTCGTTCCACGAGTATGGGTCCTCCAACCCTTCTAGGTTGGTTAGCCTGAAGGCCCCTGGTCTTGTTTCTGTCACTATGAATGAACCATCCCATTTTTCTTGTAACTTTCCCACCCCTCTTGTTTTCTTTCTTAAGACCATATCCCCTGTTTTTCTGTTCCTCCTTCGTACCTTCTTGTCCTTCCATCTTCTAGTTTCTTCCTGGTAGTACTCAATGTTTTGCAATGCTTGAAGTCTAGCTTCTTCGCATGTGTCCAGTGCTGGTGCCATATCTTCATTTTCAGGTGTGTCTTTGGTGCGAATGGACCCTAGCTTTATCTCCTCTGGCACCATTGCCTCTTTGCCATACAACAACTTGAACGGTGTGAATTTGGTAGCCCTTGATTCTGTTGTGTTGTGAGACCATATGACTCTTGGTAACTTGTCTGCCCACTTGCCTTTTGGCATGCCCGTGATGTTTCTTTTTATCCCTGTGAAAATTATTCCATTGACCCTTTCAACGGCTCCGTTGGATTGCGGGTGATATACCAAAACAAAACTTGCGGAAGTCTATTGATTCAAATTGCTTGCCATTGTCTACTGTTATCTCGTATGGCACTCCAAATCTGCAGACCGCATTTTGTCAAAAGAATTTCTGTATTACCCCCAAAGTTATAGTCTGTACTGCCTTCGCCTCAATCCACTTTGAGAAGTACTCTACAGCCACTATTGCATATTTGTAATTTCCTGGAGCCGTTGGCAGAGGTCCCACGATGTCAATCCCGCATCTTGCAAATGGCCATACCGAAGGAAGGAGTTGTATTTCGTATGGTGAAAACTTGGAGTAATTTATGTGCTTTTGGCAGTTGTCACATGTCCTTACAATCTCTTCGGCATCTCTCACTGCTGTTGGCCAATAAAACGCTTCGCGAAATGCCTTTGCTACCAGTTTTCTTGTTCCTATGTGAGAAGAACACATGCCCGCATGGATTTCTCTGAGTAACTCTTTGCCCTCTTCGCGCGATACGCACTTGTGTAATGGTGCGCACACGCCTGCCTTGTACAAGTTTTCTCCCCTCAACACGAATGACCTTGCTCTCGCTGCCATCCTTTTCCTGTCAGCTTCGCTTTCTGGCTCGTAATGCCCCTTTAGATATGCAACTATTTGTGTCCTCCAATCATCGCTGGTAATTGCGCTGACAAGCTTTGGCTCTGATTTTGTGAAGTGTGCAGTCATTTTTCTCAATGTTTCATAGAACACATCCGGTGGCTGGCTGCTTTGTGGCAAGCATTTGCCTCTTTGTTCTGCTCCCTTGGTATTTTCTTAACTGTGAACCCCAGGAAGTGTTTCTCCATTGTTCCTACTGCTTTCAAATACGAAGACATTTCGTCTTTCTTTGCTCTGTATGCTTTGCCTATTTGGTTTGTAATGAGCTCTAAGTCTGTGTTCAGTATCAACCTTCGCGCCCCTACAGCTTTTGCCTTTCGGAGGCCCAATAGCAATCCTTCGTACTCTGCGACATTGTTTGTGTACCCATCAAACTCTAGCCTTACCATGTATCTCATTTTTATTCCCGTAGGAGATGTGAGGATTGCCGAAGCTGCTGCGCCATCATTACAATACGCACCATCGCAAAATATTTCCCATGATTTTTCTTCATTTGTTGGCTTTGTTCCGTCTTCACCGGAGTGTGCCCATTCTGCAACGAAGTCTGCCAGCACTTGAGATTTTATCGCTGTTCTTGGCGTGAAGGTTATGTCATATTGAGACAGCTCTGCTGCCCACTTGCCAATCCTTCCTGAGGACTCCTTGTTCTCAAACATTTCGCAAAGCGGGAAACTGGTTGGTACCACCACTTTGAAACTTTGGAAATAATGCGTCAACTTTCTTGCTGCCATCACCACTGTGTATGCCATTTTCTCTAACTCTGAGTAAAATTTCTTTGCTCCATTGAGAACTTCGGAGACGAAGTATACGGGCGTTTGTTTCAAATTGCTGTCATTCTCCTTCTCCTCAACCAATGCTGCACTGACCGCATGAATTGATGCTGCCACGTATAACAACAGCTTCGCCTCGGGCCCTGGGCTTGCCATTACCGTCAACTTTTCCAGATATGCTTTTACGTCTTCGAAGGCTTCCTGTTCCTTTTCTCCCCATATTATATTTCTCTGCCACGCCAATTGCTTGAAAAACGACAAGCTTCGCTCTGCTGATTTGGAGATGAAATGACTTAGCGCTGCGAGTCTGCCGGTGAGTTTCTGGACTTCTTTCTTCATTCTTGGCGGTCTCATGTTTCTTATTGCTTCTATTTTTTGGGTTCACTTGTATTCCTGATTTTGACACCATACATCCCAATAATTTTCCCCTACTGACACCGAAGATGCACTTTTCTGGATTCAGCATGAGTCCATACTTCCTCATATTCTGAAAAGTTTCCACCAAGTCTTCGATGTGACTCTCTTTATGCTTGCTATGCACTACCACATCGTCGACGTACGCGGACACATTTCTTTTCAACTGTGGACCAAGAACTATCTGTACCATTCTGTTGAAGGTTGGGCCTGCGTTGCGCAGACCTTCGGGCATTCTTACGAAGCAGTATACCCCGAACGGTGTTATGAAACTTGTCTTGTCCTCGTCTTCTTTTCACATCCACACCTGGTGATATCCCGAAAAGCAATCAAGAAGTGACATCCTTTCGGATCCTGCTGCTGCGTCTACCAAAACATGAATTCTTGGGAGCGGGTAGTCATCTTTTGGGTAAGCCTTATTGAGAGATGTGAAATCTGACCCTCGAAAAAAGGCCTACAAGTTGGGAAAAAATGCAACCCCAAAAGAAACCACGTGATTCACTTCGAATAATCCCGCCTGTTTCTCTGTAACGGGTTGGCAGAAAAGTGACAGATCCGTATTTCGAACAGTGATGGAGAGAATTAATTCTTAATCAATTCTAATTCTAATGAGTAGAAAAGAAAAGAATAGTTGTCTCCCCCTCTGGCCATCGGATCCAACATCTATGGTGTGTCTAGGCGTCAAATGCTTGAGATTAAGACTTCTCTCAATCACTTTTTTTGTCAGCCGTAGTCCGTAGATCTTAGATCCAACGGTTGTTATTTCTATACTACAAATAAAAAGTGATTGATTTTTACTTTTTCATCAGTTACTTTTTGTTCCCGTGTCCTTTTCAACAAAAGTGACTGAAAATTTATTCGATCTCAATCACTTTCCGGTAACAGTACAAACCCGACCCGTTTTTAGCATTTTGTTCCATCCGTTCCATTCCAAACCCGCAAAGTCTTTCTGGAGTGCTGTTTTTTTAACCGGGTCTGCAAACTCTACTTCTCAGTTCTCATACTCGTTAACAGGTTGGACCGGGCGCCCTACTCCAACTTGGCCTGATAGATAAGTTTAGGCTTCATTTTTCCAATTTGATAACATTTTTTTGGCCCGTTTGCTGTTGGCAGCCCAGCTAAAACGTTTGTTGTGATAGTGACAAAAAGAAGAGCCCACCAAACACATGCCTCATTTTCTTTTCTTTTTTAAATATATAGGAAAAATTGGGGACACTAGCCGAACATTGTATCCACAAAAAATAATGGAAAAATTTATATATGCGATTTGCCAGTGCACAAAGCAACCCCTCACTCACAAAAACACATCTGGTTTCTCCCACTTTTGTCAAAAAGGGGTTTAGTATATCACAAAAAGCAAGAGAAAAAGATCTTGGAGGCGATCTGGGTGGGGCAGCAAGGTACCAATCTCAGGTGTTAGTGTGTGCTCTGTTTGATTTTCCATCTGAGATCCATTCTCTCCAAATTCCCCGTTGAAAAATAAACACATGCACATCAGGATTTTTTTTGGAAAAAACTGCAAGGTTTGATTATGTGAAATAAAAAACTGTGCAAAACAGAGTGACAAAAAATTATTTGAAATGTGACAAAAAAAAATTAACAATTACCCATGTGCTTTTTTTGCAAGCATGAAGGAAAATAAAAAAAGGGAGGATGGAATGCAAAAAACTGGGCTTTTGTAAACTTATCATGAATATGTTCAACCTCAACATAGTGAATTATTTGGTACATACTGAAAATAATATAAATTAAAAAGTGCTAACGTGAAATATAGAAAAAAAACACCCCAAAATAAAGAAAAACACAAAAGAAAACAAATAAAATCACTAGTATTCCGAATGAAACAAAAGTCACAGTTCATTTTAAAAAATGGAAAAAATGAGCCACCTTGAAAAGAATCTAAATCCAAAATTGCTCAAAAAAAAAAGAATCCAAATCCGAAACGAAAGTAATCATATGCTATTTCTTAGTAATCTATTTGTACCAAAAAACATGTAGCATTGGTAAATATATAACAAAAAGAAGATTTAACAGGAAGTCAGGGTATGGTAGTTTGTGGATTGGATGGGGCTATGCAGTAAAAATTTTAGCTACCACATGGGATTTTGATACATGCTTCTAATTTCTAAATATGAACTACCTTCATGGGTTAATTCATCTGCTAACATTACAAGAGGTCAATTTCAACCCTGCTGCTAACACTAAATCAACAAAACTGAAGTATTAGTAACATCCAATAATAAGAAAGGTCATGAAACATATATACATCAAAGTCTCCAAGATAATATATGACTGTCACAAGGATCATCAAAATACAACTAGTTGTGGGGTATTTGTGTTAAAATGTAGTATTGAGCTTAGAAAGATAAAAGAAAGAACGAAAAGGCTTTTTCTGCACATGTATTGTCCTTCCAATAGTCGCATTTGGGACACCATTGCAGAAAAAGAGAAAATAATAGGGTCCTTTTATAACATCTACTTCAGGCTGGAATAGAAAATAACATCGTAAGCATGAGGAAAAAAGCGTATACAATACACTGTTACATTAGTTATATCACATATCACCCCCACATATCATTTATTTAGTGAAAAGCTCACACCACAATTTTGGATTCTGAAAAATCTAAATGCGTAACTACTGGACCATCATCCTTTTGTTATCCATAAGACAGGAACAATTTTGGCACTAGTTGAAAATAGCTCAAGTCACTAGTGATTTGACATACCTTTTGACTGCCATCTAGAAAGTCGTTCAGAAATCTTGCCTGCATGAATCAATTTTTCCATCAGGTTCGTAAAAGAAAAAAGCGAGAAGAAAATCCTCACTTCTGAAACAATTTTCTGTGCACTTTTATTTACATTGTAGAAAATGCAACCATGGGGAGAAAGACCAAAATTCAAAAAGAATGATACAGATCAAACTTGGAATAAGGACTTATGAACTACATGATGCTAGTGTCCATAAATGTATACAATATTTTGTTTTGAGAAATGCATTAAAGGAAAAAAAGTTAGATATAAACATTTTTATAACAGTTTGGGGTTGTATGCACTTTTAACCTTATGCTTTTATGCGAGCAAGAAATTTAGTAACCTATCAAAAGCTGAAATTTCACACATTGTTCCGGAATCGTATTGACATGGATATAGACCTACAAGATACCCATCAAGATGTTGCATTAAGAGAGATGACTAAGTTATCCTAAACCTCGATCTCCTTCTATCTGTGATAGAAGATCCATACCCTCTAGCTGCTAAAAACATATAGATGTAGGATGTACTTTGAGCAGGCACTACTTTGAGAATAAATGAGGCATCTATAAAACTGTAAAGGACATGTCAGAACACAAAACATGAATGCTTCACGTCATACCTCTGCTTGCTTCCCTTGGATGTAGCCTAACGCCACACTCATCACCTGCAACACAATTGTCAAAAAAGAGCAAACAATGATGTTCAAGTTAACAATTGAGCGTCATCTACATATCTTAATCCCTTATTCTCAATTCCCTCCCTCCCTCCCTCCTCACAACCAAAAGAAACTAATGTAAGTGAAAAGATAAAGACCTCATATCTAGTTATCTACATTAAGTGAGAAATGAAGAATATATGCACGAAAAAGATTCTAAAAGTTTTAGACTGTGATGCATGCATAAAATTTAGTGGGTTTTCATGTAACTAATCTCCACTATGTATATTGGCAGAAAACGCCAACATGGTGTACCACAGCAAGAAACTACAATGCTGCAAAGTTATTAAGATCCAAGTATACAAAAATAGAGATTGCTGAATACATGTTGAGAAAACATGCCATTCAAATCATCAAAGATTATTTTCATATGAGTGGAAAAGCTCCAACCAAAAGAGATCAGATCCTCCTATACCAAGCAGAGGTCTAATCCAAAATAGTAAATTGAATGTGCTCAATGAACAATACCACATGCTACTTTTAGGCTGCAAGTTTGCATGTAAATTGAAAAGTTGCAGTAAAATAACAACAAATAGAAAAATTTTCATGTAAATTTTCAAGCTGACACTGAAAATACGAGAAAAAACGAATAGTAAAATTATAAAAATATTTTTGGCAGATGACAAAGTTACGAGATAAACTTTGTCCTTGCCTATCTTCATAGCAAGCAAAGCTCAAAATGTAGGAGCTAACTGATCTAAAAATAATACACACAAGATCTATGTAGTTGGTAAACTAAGCAACTAAGAAAAGGCAACACAAATATAGAAGAATATATTTTTACATTCCAACATTTTTTAAACAATGGCACATAGGGTTCAGGATGAGGTACAAACCTCTTGGCTACCGGCAATATCCTTTTTTCCAACACTACTTGAACATTCAGTGTAGCTCTACCTCTCTAAAAATAACAACTGGAAATGGATATATATAAACAGTAAGAAAAAATATACAAATTAGAAACCACATGCTGTACTTTTGGAAAAAGCATAAAAGTATATAGTGAAAACCTGCATTAGCTTTCAAAGGAAAATAATCTTGATTGAAGGGCAAGATTCCTGCATAATAACACAGAGATAATTGCATTAGCTTGCAGATAGGATTAAGCCATCCAAGACAATTGACAGATTATTACTCACACTTAATGAAGTTGGTAATTACAAAAAGAAACATGGTAAAAAAATAATTTTACAAACTGTGGAATAAAGGATCCAGCGCTTGCATGTTTTGGATGACTAAGGAAATTAATCAACATTGCTACTCATCTTTAAGATGCAAACACATTTTGTAAATACACAACAGTACCCCACCGTGATCCGAAATAAAAAAGGCGTGTTTCCCAAAAATCAAATGAACTTGGATGCTGACAACTCGGACCCACCGAATTGCCACAAAACAGAAGCAATCAAGAAACAACACACAATATGTAAGTAAAAAAAGATCGACTAGTGTTGGCAGCACCTCCAGTGCTTGAGTGTCAGATAGCTTTCCTCTAGAAGAAAACAAAAGAGACATAATCCAAACTGATATTAACTTTATTTAGAGAAATCAATATTATCATACACTCTAGCAAAAAGAGCTGCGTGACTTTCCGATCAACCAATGCAAAAAGAACACATGCTGAACACATTAAGCAATTGTCTAAAAAAATTGTAAATCAGCAAAAGAGCAAACACACACTGACACACATATAGAATAAATGTGACACAAATTTTTACAGGGCAGTTAGTTCAAAGTTTCAGGTGAAGGACCGGATTGGGCGACCAGAGAGGGAGGGGGGAGTGATTGGGAGCCGATAAAAATTCTTTCTCGAGGGAGATAGCTCCTCCAACGAGATGAACACGGCCTCTATCCCAAAATCACTTTCACCACTCTATCCGCATGTTTGCCAAGACCACGTAGCCACTGGAGTGCTACTGATCCTAGGAGCAAACCTCACCAGCAAGCACTTAAACTACTCAATCACAACAGCGGAAACAACACATGGGAAATTTCCTGCCATGGGCGGTCAGACTGCCTAGGCTGAGAAATTCCCCAAAACCACAACTCGAAGCTCACGACTCCAAAACGACCCAAGATTTCACCTGGAAACTCCTCTGATCAAGGCAAACAAGCTCTCGGAGAAAATCCCTGGAAAACCAAAACTTTCCTCGCGAAACCCCCAGGTCGGTAAGACCGCGTGCCCTGGACGGTCAGACCGCCTCCCCTGCAGAATCTGGCCGCGGGTCAACTCCCAACTTCACTTCACCCGATCTTCCGATTCACTCCACGGATTGCAACGAAACTTTGGGGATAGCTGGGTCACCTCATGAATGACCTCTCCACCAAAGGATATCCACCAAAACCCATCCAATCAAGAGGAATCGCGAATCAAAGGTCTCTAGATCATGAACTCCAAGAACTCCGAAATCCACCCAAATCAAAGGATTTCTGGGGCAAAATCACCAACAAAAGAGGCATGGAGACCTCATGTGTGATACCCACCAAGAATCCCTCCAAGAAACCCCTCAAACAAGCCAAAACGAAAATCCCCAAAAAGAGCTCCGAAAATTACCAAAAAGGAAAACACCGGGAGACAGAGAGCCTAGATGAACCACGCCGAAGCTTCTATACATACCATGAAAGGTTCATACAAGGTCTAGCAAGCCGCCCGAACATCCATCCCTCTCACAAGATCTCTCATGAAGCACTCAAGCTAGGCCTAAGGAAAACTAAAGAGGAAAGGAAATGAACTAGGGTTCCAAGAGGTGGCTGCCATCTCCTCTCAACTGAGTTTATATGGAGGGCAACCAATGACCAAACTACCCCTACTTACTTAACTTAAGATACATGCCCACCGAGGGCACTTTGGGAACTTTGATCTTTTCCTTCATCGGACGAACGCCCGCTGGCCGCAACCCGCTTCATCTTCACGCGAGCCTCACGATCGCGCCACGCGTCCTCCGCTTCGAAGCTTCTCAACACGCTGCGGCCCCCGCGGTCAGACCGCCCCTCCAGGGCGGTCAGACCGGCCTCCCTCGGTCACTCCGGGCCAGGCGGTCAGACCGCCTCCCCTTGGCGGTCAGACCGGCCTGAGCAGGCTGGTCGCTCCGTCGAGCCTTCGGCCTTGGCTTTGTGGCTCAGCCAAGTAACCCAGTGGTTTTGTGGCCAAACCAATGCAAAACCCCGCGTCCAAGCTTCAGTTGTTAGCTACTACCTTGCACCGGCTCCATCCCTCTCGATGTCGTCTTGCTCTTCTTGCCAGTGTACGGTCCGCACTTGATCCCGTCGGCCACCGGGTACTTGTCTCTCCGCTCCTGGGAGGTCACACAGACATAGACCTTTCGCACTTGATCTTCACCTGCACCACGCGAATCAAGCCGCAACCTGTACCTGCAATACTAGGCCAAGAGTTAGTCTACACAACGTTGTCAATCACTCATCACTAAGGAGCGACCATCCATCGATCCTCGAACCACACAGGTCCTCAATCTCCCCCTTGATGAGTGCATTGACAACACCCGCACACATAGTAATCATTAAGAGAAAAGAAAAACAAAGAAACAACAAACAACCCATCAAGTGATCCAAAAACCAAACAACACAAACCCTGATCACTTGAAGCCAAAGTCTCGGTCCCCTAAGGCAAGGGCAACAGCTCAACACAACCGAGACAAAATCCAAAGCTCACGAAGAGCCAACCACCAAAGCAAGAACTCAGGCGACACACGGAGCTCCCCCTGAACACATGCAGGCTCCCCCTGAGCAAATGCACCCCCCCTGAACATATGCATGCAAGAACTACTGCAGATGCATCAAAAATGAGCAAAACTTGCTCTTACTAACCCAGGCCGGTCAGACCGCCTAGCCAGGCCGGTCAGACCGCCTGTGCCGGTCACACCACAGACAGGGCAGTCTGACCGCCCTATGTGACCGCCCCTGAAAGACATATTTCGAAACAGTTCGAAACCAGCCGAAAACCTTCTAAACATGCTCATACCTATTTTCCATGCACAAACTTCGCCCCCTTGTTGACAATGCATGAATCAAGGCATTTCTACGAAAATTACAACCTAGAGCTTCTCAAATAGACAAAGAGCACTACAAAATGCTACGAGTGAGCAAATGAGCAAGCAAGACATTCCAAAGATTCGTATGAGCATTGCCATCATGATAGTAAAGCTATATGAGCAAATGAGCAAGCCATGATCAAAATACACAATTTTGCGAAAAATTTCCCGCTCACGAGCTAAAGACCAAAACATGAGCAAAATCTACCAAAGTGAATTTAAATCACACAAACTTCATGCTAGGTCACATATCCTTAACACAAGATCATTACAAACACCCATAAGCATCTCATGTCATATTAAAGCCATCGAGCCATGTGTCTACTTCTTAAAATGAGACTTCTCATGGTAGACAACATGCAACGATTTAGCACCCATATAAAATCAGATTTAAAACATTTATGACATGGATCAATTGAGAGCACAATTTTGGGCAAGGCATTTCATACCAAGTTAATTTTTCATATTTAAGCATAAAATGGTACATGAAGTGCCTTTGCGGCAAAAAGAAGCTTATGCTCCCCCACAAGGTAACACATGGGCTAAACATTCATAATGACACATGGGTCTTTGACCCCAAGTGAGAAGAACATGATATCCAACCATGAATTAAGCGTGACATAAACCACCAAAGCATACTAAGATCATGCCAATCCTTAAACTCATAAGAGAGAGCCTATCTAAACATTTTCCAAAAACTAGCCACCTCAACATGCAAATATTGCAAGACTATCAAGAGCATAGATATCCTTCACAAGTCACATCAAACATGCTCACAAGCTCACAATTAGCATATCATAGTAATCAATGTATATAGGAGAAGCTCATCCTACCATATGTCACAAAAGTAAAGGCAACCTAAGATACAAAGATGACTATACATCATGATACAAATGTAATGCCATGCAAAAGATAAATATGATACATATGCTACACAAGATCTCCCACCACCAACTCAGGAAAGCAAACACACACTGAGCTCACCCCGCAAGCGAGAGAAAGTAGCTTGGTCAAAGGGTTTGGTAAAGATATCAGCTAGTTGGTTCTCGGTGGGTACATGGATCAAAGCAATCTTTCCCTTCTCCACATTGTCTCTCAGGAAGTGGTACCTCACCTCTATATGCTTGGTTTTAGAGTGGAGAACTGGGTTCTTGGCTACACTTATGGCACTGGTGCTGCCACAGTGGGACATGGGAACACTCCTCACCAAAGTCGCTCATAGTGTAGGTAATCCATAGGAGCTGGGAACAACAACTGGCTGCAGCAACATACTCGGCCTCTGTAGTGGACTGGGCTACACTCGACTGCTTGCGGGATGAACAAGAAACCAAAGAAGACCCAAGAAACTGACACCCACTAGAAGTAGACTTACGATCCAAACAACACCCAGCGAAGCCAGCGTCCGCAAACCCGTGAAGGTTGAGTGTTGAGGCCGCAGAATACCAAAGACCAAACTCAGAGGTGTAGTTCAAGTACCTGAAAATCCTCTTGATGGCCTGCTGATGTGAAGTCCTCAGTGAAGCCTGAAAACGAGCGCACAGACACACACTGAACTGTATGTCCGGCCTCATCGCCGTCAAGTAGAGGAGGGAGCCGATCATGCTCCGGTACTCCTTCTGGTCCACGGGCTCGTCATCAACATCCGCATCCAAAGTTGTAGTCGTACTCATCGGCGTAGCCATCGGCTTCGAGTCATCCATCTTGAATTTCTTCACTATGTCATTCGTGTACTTGGCTTGATGCACAAACGTCCCATCCTTGCACTGCTTGATCTGGAGCCCGAGAAAGAACTGCAATTCACCCATCATGGACATCTCGAATTCCCTGCTCATGTTATCTGCAAACCTAGCAACCAAAGTGTGAGAGGAGCCACCAAAGATTATATCATCCACATATATTTGCACGATCAGAATGTCAACACCCTGCCTGAGGAGAAAGAGAGTCTGATCCACCTTACCCATCACAAACCCCTTATTAAACAAGAACCCTCTCAATCTACCATACCACGCCCTGGGAGCTTGTTTAAGGCCATATAGTGCTTTTCTGAGTTTGTATACCCAATGGGGAAATCTCTCACTCTCAAACCCCGGGGGTTGCCTCACATACACTTCTTCCGCTAAAAACCCGTTCAGGAACGCACTCTTCACATCCATTCGGTGAACCCTTTAGCAACTGAAAATGCTAGAAGGATCCTAATTGCCTCCAAACGGGCCACAGGAGCAAATGTCTCCTCATAGTCTATCCCCTCTTTCTGGCTAAACCCCTGAGCAACCAACCTCGCCTTGTTCCTCACAATCTCCCCATGTTCTCCCTCTTTGTTTTTTCACACCCACTTTGTCCCAATAGGTTTGCAATTTGGTGGAGGCTCAACAAACTCCCACACCTGACTCCTCTCAAAATTCTCAAGCTCCTCATGCATAGCGTTCACCCAATCTGGATCGGAAAGTGCGTGTCCAATATCTTTGGGCTCAAAAGAAGCGACAAATGCAGAATGAGCAAAATGAGAATGCCTTTGTGACCTAGACCGTGTAGTACGTTCATGAATTTCACCTATGATCGACGAAGGTGGGTGATCCACCTGAACACGCCGGGGAGCTTCACGTCTGGAGACCACCTCCCCCTCAGCAGCAGCAACCTCTCGAACAGCCTCTGTCGTCGTTGGTGTAAGTGAAGGACCATCCTCGATCGTCGTCGTAGTCGTGGAAGTAGTGGGTACACAATCAGCTACGGGAGCACCACCACCATCATCTTCTTCACCATCTTCCTGAGCCTCCTCCTCAAAGATCTCCTGGCCGAACTCCTCATCACCTGCACAATCAAAGACCAAAGAGCTACGTGGGTGTGTCTCGTCGAAGGTAACCTCGCAAGTCTCCACGATTTGGTTAGTTTCCAAGTTGAGCACACGAAATGCTCTAGAGTGAGTAGCATAACCAAAGAAAATACCATCGACCGACCTAGCCTCGAACTTGTCCAACTTTCTGCCCTTCTTAAGAATGAAACACTTGCAACCAAAGACATGAAAGTGACTCACCTTGGGTACTCGCCCATGCATCAGCTCATAGCAGGTTTTCTTCTTAAAAGCTCAGAGGAGGATCCGGTTTGACACATAGCACGCGGTATTCACCGCCTCAGCCCAATACCTCCTAGGAGTCCTGTGCTCATTGAGCATCGTCCTAGCCATCTCACACAGGGTCCGATTCTTCCTTTCCACAACACCATTCTGAGGAGGGTTGTACGGAGTCGAAAACTGATGCTCAAGACCAAGATCACGACAAAAGGTCTCAAAATGAGAGTTCTTAAATTCCGTGCCATTGTCACTGCGTATCGCTCTAATGACATCCCCATGTCTCTCGTTCTTCATCCTCAAGATCAGGCCTCAAACAAAACCAAACGTCTCACCCTTCTCCTCCAAGAAAAACACCCAGGCATAGCGAGAGTAATCGTCTAGCACCACTAGAACATACCACTTCCCACCCACCGAGCGAACTCGAGCTAGCCCAACAAGGTCCATATGCAACAGCTCTATCAGACACTCTGTCATGACAGCAGTCAGGGGTGGATGGGGAGTGGCTACCATCTTGCCATGCCTACAAGGCGCACAAACCAAATCCTTCTCAAAACGCAACCTAGGCAATCCTCGGACAAGATCGAGTGCACTCAAACGGGAAAGAAGCTCAAAGCTCAAGTGCCCCAACCTCCTATGCCACCTCCACAACTCAGAAGAAGGACCAGCAACCAAACACCTCAGGGGACCAAAAGACTAAGAAAAATCAGTGCGAAAGATCTGTCCCTCAGGCACGATCGTACAAACAAGATCGCCTCGAGAGTCAAGAACACGAGAAGCCCCCAACTTCAAACGCACCTCATAACCCTCGTCCAGCAACTGAGATACTGACAACAGGTTATAACCAAGTGACTTGACCAGAGCCACACGCTTTAGGGTCACCAACTTGCTCACCTTAACCTCACCTTCTGAAATCACCCGCCCTCGTCCATTATCCCCGAAAGTGATGTACACCTTTGACACCACCGGGGTGAGGCTGGAGAACCACCCTTGTCTCCGGTCATGTGTCGCGAACAACCGGAGTCAATCAACCAAACGTTCTCCATGCCTCCCACCTGCAAATCAAAAATGAAAACGAGAATGAGCAAGCGACTAAACACTAGGGTTAGCACAAAAGGAATCAAACTAGTGTCGAGTCATTTGCTCAAAAGTGGGGTTAGCAACATCCATCCTATTACATCCAAAGCTACGACCACCACGCTGAACCACCTCACGTCTCGCTGGAGGAGAACGACTACCACGAAAAGGAGGCGTGGCTCGTAGCTCCTCTGACCCCCAAAGTTGCGACGATCTCCACCACCCTCATATCGATCACGAGGAGGAGAACGTCCAGCAAACACACCACCACCAGAAACAAACCCGCTACTGCCTGTACCACGACCATAGGAACCAACACGATCAAAATCACGACCACGGGCATCAGCACCCCTTGCTCCCAGCTGGGACGCGGTCAGATCGCCTACCCAGGCCGGTCTGACCGCCCCCCTGGGCAGCAACACGCGAACCACCTTGGTTGGGAATTCATTTCGTTCCCCAACCCAGAACTGTACGCACCTCAGCCTGACCCCTAGGTAGTGGCATACGAGGCTCAGGCACACCATTAGAGGGGTGGTACCTGTCCTTGTTCGCCCACTCCTTCGCCATCCTCTCATCCCTCTTCTTCTTGTAGCAAAACTCTCCGAGGTGACCGTCCCTCCCACAATACTCACAATGGAAGCGAACTGGTTTAGGCTTTGGCTGTGGAGTTTCTCTCGGTTTCTCTACCTCTTTTTCTCCTGATTTCCCCTCAAATATGTTCCCAAGGGTGCTCACAAACTTCACCGGTTTCTGGAAGTTATCGGTTTTGTGGGGAAAAACTGGTGGATCGGGAGTGGTGTCTAGCTTGTTTCTCAGATGGTTGGGTTTTGGAGCAAATTTGTTCATGGGTGTTGTTTGTGGTGGAATGGGAATCTCTCCAATTTTCTCTCCCTCACCACTGCTCTCACCAATCTTGTCAGAACCCAGCGCCTGACCATCCGACCTCTTAAACTCAGCCATCATCAAACTTAACTGTGGCTCATGCCCAAACAACCAACTCATAAGCTTTCTCAGCTCATCGTTCTCATCCTGCAACCGGTCAACATAGTGTGCTAATTCCATATTCTTAACAGAATGTAATTCACATCTAGAGCAAGATGTAGGAATTGGAACTTTCAAAGCATCCTCCAAAGAAAGAATCCTATCATGAGATTCATCTAGTTTGGCATGCAACACAGAACAGGAAGTGCAAGCACCTAGTAAAGCGGATCTAGACCTCAACTCATCAATCTCAGCCCTAAGCAAGTCTAGTTCCTCTAACTTTGAGGCATGCTTTTCCTTAAGCAAAGTTAAATCAGCCAAGAAAGCATTGCAGTCATCACAATCAGGAGCATCAGCAACAACAGGAGCAATCTTAAGGAAATCAATCTCAAGTTTAGCATCAAGATTCACAGATTCTAGCTCAGAAATTTTCTCCCTAGCTTCTTCTAGTGAGGCTCTAAGTTCTTTCCTAAGTTTCTTAGCCTCTCTAAGTATGGTATCATGGTTGTCAAGCAAAGTAACCAACTCAGCGTTCTCCTTGTGCAAAGAAGAGAGCTCATCACATACCTCATCCTCGGATTCTGATCCGGAGTCATCTTTCTGGCTTTTCTTGCTGCCGGAGCTGTGGGCCATGCCGCAGAAGCCGTCCTCTCGTGCGAAGCAACTCAAGCCACTCAGGTTCTTAGAACCGTGCTTCTTGTTCTTGCGCTTGCTGTCGTCGTCACTACCGCTGGAACTCGACGAGGTGTAGCAGGAACTGGAGTCGACGTCGCTCGCTCCTACCATCGCTGGAGCCTTCTTCTTCTTGTCGTAGCCACCGCCCTTCCTCGACCTCCGCTCGTCCTTGTCCTTGTACTTGCTCTTGTGCTCACGCCTCGAGCGGTACTTGTTCTCGATCCTTGGGCAGTGCTTGTACTCGTTCTTGGGCTCGATCTCCTGTGGGCACTCGGCGATGAAGTGTCCCTGCTTGCCGCATCTGTAGCACGTACGAGTGGTTCTTCTCATGTTCACGCGGTTCTCGTGCAGCCTCTCGAACTTCCTAGTCAGCAGGGCCAGCTCATCCTCTCCAAGCTCGTCGAACTCCTCATCTGGCAAGGACACAAAGGAAGACAGAGAAAACATCCTCGAAGAGGAGTTAGTGTTAGTCTTTCCACCAGATCCAGACATAAGAGCAAGACTATGGGACTCAGTCGTGCTCTCAGCCTTGGCTCTCAGGCCACGATCCACCTCTGACGACTTGACCTTAGAAAACAGCTCGTCCTCAGTCAACGTGTCATACATGCTCGACTCCTCAATGGCCTCGACCTTGGCACTCCACACAGATCTGTCAAGTGCGTGTAAGAGCTTGATAGCTCTATCATGATCCGTGTATGGGAGCACCGCCACATTGACCCTCATGTTGTTCACAATACAGGTGAAGCGCTGGAACATGGCATCAATCGACTCACCGGGGAGATGAGTGAAGTTCTCGTACTCTCTCCGGTGAGTGGCAAACAAGCGCGCCTAAACCTGAGCGTTCCCAACATGAGCGATCCTCAACTTAGCCCAAATCTTTCCAGCCACCTTCTCTGAGTACACACGATCGAACTCCGCGGCACACAGAGCACGGAACAAGTAATCCACAGCCTTACTGTTGGCCTCACACATGTCCCGAGCACCTGGGAGGATGAAATCGTCTGGAATGACATAATGCTCATTTTGCGTCACATCCCAGATCAATTGTCCTTTCCCACGCAAGAACGCGCCCATGCGCCTCTCCCACATTTGGTAGTTCTTACCATCGAAGTGCGGAGGACCCGACCCCTTTCCGTAGTCACCCATCTTTGGATCTTAGACTGGTTAGAATCAAAAAGATCCGTAACCGGCTCTAATACCAATTGAAGGACCGGATTGGGCGACCAAAGAGGTGGGGGGAGAGAATGGGAGCCGATAAAAATTCTTTCTCAAGGGAGATAGCTCCTCCAACGAGATAAACACAGCCTCTATCCCAAAATCACTTTCACCACTCTATCTGCATGTTTGCCAAGACCACGTAGCCACTGGAGTGCTACTGATCCTAGGAGCAAACCTCACCAGCAAGCACTGAAACTACTCAATCACAACAGCGGAAACAACACATGGGAAATTTCCTGCCAGGGGTGGTCAGACCGCATCGACAGGGCGGTCAGACCACCTAGGCTGAGAAATTCCCCAAAACCACAACTCGAAGCTCACGACTCCAAAATGACCCAAGATTTCGCCTGGAAACTCCTCTGATCAAAGGCAAACAAGCTCTCAGAGCAAATCCCTGGAAAACCAAAACTTTCCTCACGAAACCCCCAGGGAGGTCAGACCACGTGGCCTGGGTGGTCAGACCGCCTCCCCAGCAGAATCTGGCCGCGGGTCAACTCCCAACTTCCCTTCACCCGATCTCCCGATTCACTCCACGGATTGCAACGAAACTTCGGGGATAGCTAGGTCACCTCATGAATGACCTCTCCACCAAAGGATATCCACCGAAACCGATCCAATCAAGAGGAATCACGAATCGAAGGTCTCTAGGTCATGAACTCCAAGAACTCCGAAATCCACCCAAATCAATGGATTTCCCAAAGGATTTCTGGGGCAAAATCACCAAGAAAAGAGGCACGGAGACCTCATGTGTGATACCCACCAAGAATCCCTCCAAGACACCCCTCAAACAAGCCAGCACGAAAATCCCCAAAAAGAGCTCCGAAAATCACCAAAAAGGAAAACGTCGGGAGACAAAGAGAGACTAGATGAACCACGCCGAAGCTTCTATACATACCATGAAAGGTTCATACAAGGTCTAGCAAGCCGCCCGAACATCCATCCCTCTCACAAGATCTCTCATGAAGCACTCAAGCTAGGCCTAAGGAAAACTAAAGAGGAAAGCAAATGAACTAGGGTTCCAAGAGGTGGCTGCCATCTCCTCTCAACTGAGTTTATATGGAGCGCAACCAATGACCAAACTACCCCTACTTACTTAACTTAAGATACACGCTTACCGAGGGCACTTTGGGAACTTTGATCTTTTCCTTCATCGGACGGACGCCCGCTGGCCGCAACCCGCTTCATCTTCACGCGAGCCTCCACGCGCTGCGGCCGACGCGATCAGACCGCCCCTCCAGGGCGGTCAGACCGGCCTCCCCCGGTCACTCCGGGCCAGGCGGTCAGACCGCTTCCCCTGGGTGGTCAGACTGGCCTGAGCAGTCTGGTCGCCCCGTTGAGCCTTCGGCCTTGGCTTTGTGGCTCAGCCAAGTAACCCAGTGGTTTTGTGGCTAAACCACTGCAAAACCCCGCGTCCAAGCTTCAGTTGTTAGCTGCTACCTTGCACCGGCTCCATCCCTCTCGACGTCGTCTTGCTCTTCTTGCCAGCGTACGGTCCGCACTTGATCCCGTCGGCCACCGGGTACCTCAATCGAAGCCTACTTGTCTCTCCGCTCCTGGGAGGTCACACAGACATAGACCTTTCGCACTTGATCTTCACCTGCACCACGCGAATCAAGCCGCAATCTGTACCTGCAATACTAGGCCAAGAGTCAGTCCACACAACGTTGTCAATCACTCACCACTAAGGAGCGACCATCCATCGGTCCTCGAACCACAGAGGTACTCATCAGGCTAATGGAGCACACAGCTCAGCACATGAATTCTGCATGCAAATTTGCTCTGCCTACAAACTGCAAGATGAATCAATCAAGCAAAGGTACCTTGCCCTCGACCTCTCAGAGCACCCAGTTCCGGATCTTCTTTTATAGCTGAGTCCAACAGGAGCTCATTGCAAGCAACAACACCATAGACATGTTAGCACATTGGTTAGCAAATAGTTACAGCATATCACAACACGTAAGCAAGATTAAATGATAGACACAAGCTGATAGTCCATATTTTCTCCAATAATTTTCAAGAATTTTCTTAAAAGATTACAGTTGTGGTGTGTTAAAAATTAGAAGTATTGGTGGTGAAAAAATAGATACACAAAAAACTAAGTTTTATTAAGACAACAATCCTTCTATATGAATCGGAAAGAGCAGGCCATCGACAGCTCCCCATTCACACAAAATGGGACACTAGTTGTGTAAATCCCCAAATTGAATTGAAATAGACTATAGATGGTATCCAACTAACCCTTAGATGAACCAAAATCGCACAAATCGAATGTGACATAAAATCGGTGGGGGCGTACCCGTGCATACATGTGCTTAATCAGACCGTAATCCCTACACAAACCATGCCGGCACTGGAGCAGGTGACGTTGTGGCATGGAAAAGGTCACATGGCTGCAGCGCCGCTGCCTCCTTGCCATCGTCGCCTAGAAGGCTAGGACCTAACCTCACCCTAGAATAACTAGAATTACATTCTGGGCGAAGTGGAGGATGGATCAGAAGGAGCACAGGCCAGCGCAAGCACACCTTCATTGGAGATGGAGGCAGGGCGGATCTTGTCGGAGCAGATGAATCGGCGCTGCAGGGTAGTCGCAAGGTGAGGGCACGACGCACGAGGTAGGGACCCGCACGGCCGCGTGCTCCCGTTGCATCGAGTGGGAGGCAACACACCGGACAGCCACGCTCGCCCGCTGGGAACACGTCGGAGCAGGAATGAGAAATGGAGAAGAAGAGAAAGGGAAAAGGCATTGAGAAGAGAGTGTTTTACGCACATGCTATTAAAAAAGTTACCAGTTACGTACATGCCACAAAAAAGTTTCCAGACACGTACATGCCACGACCTCAACTTTTGTTTACATACATGCCATTCCGTTCACCTTCTGTTAGAATTTAACAGTTCCATTGATCTGACAAGTGGGACCCACATATAGAAATAACTATTTTGCCCATGGCTATTTCTCCTCTGTCCTGTTCGCTCCATCCCAAGCGTTTGTTCTCGATCCAACGTCTGCGTTCTTCGCCAGCAAATGGCCCCAGCAGTCAGCGAGCGAGGGACCCGTACTCGGCTTCCTCGGCTGGCCAGATCCCGCTCGCCGCTGCCGCCACACCCCGTCGTTTGACCTGCCAGGGCGGAGCTTTTGCCGATTAGGGGTCATGTGCGACCATGGATGGGAGCTCAGCTCTCTGGAGATTCAGTCTTCGACGCAGCCACCGACGCAGCTCTCTGGAGTTGGCGTACGGCGTTGAGGAGCTGCAGCTGTGGCTGCACGCGGCAAGAACTCCATTCTTCCGAGTTGGAATTCGATTTGTGCCATGAGTCAATCCAGGCGGCGATGCCTACCTCGCTCCTTCACGGCGACCCCGTACTCTTCTTCCTCGGCTTGCTGGCTGGATACTGCTCGACGCCGCCGCGAGTCCGCGACGGCCCGCGCACAGCTCCGGTCCACGTTCGACCTGCCGGGGCAGAGCGTGCCGACGAAGGATAACACGATGCCGTGGCGCTGCGGTTCCTGCCGTCGGAAAATTAAATCATTTCTGCCGGAAGATAGCACAAATCTTTACGCTTGTCTGGAATCAGATATGCACGCAGCAAAAGCACAAGAGCAGAGCAGGCAACGCCATTGGCAAAGCCACTGCCCACCAGCATCCAATGCCCCAAGCCACATTGCATCAAGCACATGCCGGGCATGCATGCAGTCGCAGCAAGGCCGAACAGAGGATTTGCATTCGTAAAGCGAAGCATATCCACCGGTCTCACTACGCAATCGACAAAGACGGGACAGACAAGCAAGGCTGTGGTCTGTGGACCGGGACGGCGTCGTTATTACTTCTCGCGGACCTCGCTAGCGTCCTGGCCGAGGAGCAGCTACGGCATGCCATCAAAGACGTGGTTGGCGCCGCCGTCCGCGCACACCCGCACCGCTGCTGCTCCAGGGGCGCGAAGCGTGGCAGCGGCTGGTTGAAGACGACGAGCGCGACGGAGGTGTCGTCGAGGCCGCCGCAAGGCGCAGGCGATGATGAGGACGAGGACGGCGGAGGAAGGAGGGCTTGTGGGCGTCAATGACGGCGGTGATGGCGGGGTCGGTGTCGCGCAGGTGGCGGATGGCGGCGGCCACCTCGCCGGTGAAGGACAGGGCCGTCCCAGGTGATGGCCGGCAGCGGGAGAAAGAAGAAGGGGAGGAGAAAGAAGATTGGTGGGACTCATAGGGGTAAAATGGTCATTTCACCCGTCGGTTTGTCACCGTTAGCTCAGAACATGAGCGGAAGGGCACACAGGTAAACGAAAGTTAAGGTCATGGCATGTACGTGTCTGGAAACTTTTTTTGTGGTATGTGCGTAACCGGCAATTTTTTTAATGGCATGTGCGTAAAAGACTTTGGAGAACAAAACGTAAAAAAAAAAAGAAGAGAGCCTTCGTCAGCCGCTTCAACTCCACATAAACGGGTTAAAGGGTTTCAGATGCGTATGAGGGTGGGGGGTGAGATGCGGACCTAGTAAAGAGGAAACAACACCCAAATGAATTCAGCCATCTGATAGAGATCCAATGGCACACCAAAAAGTTGTTGAGAGATACTTAAATATCAAGCATTTGAGGAGGAGCAAATCTATAAATGAAAAGTGTTATTTCACATTTTATTTTACTGAAACAGAAACCAAGCGGGAATTATCAAAACGAAAACTTAACATAAGCATAATTATGTGTGTTCACGTATATATTTATTGATGATGATCAAATTAAATGTTCATATAAGCCAAAGCATTGTGCATTCCATTAACTGCATATGTGACATGGATATATATAAGGATTAAAAATTTAAGGCGAGAGGATCTTGGGGCTTCATGTGCGTGGATTTGAAATTTTGAATATATAGATCAAAACGAGTCGTCATGGCAGCTGCTGCTGTTCTTCTTCCTCCGCGTGAAGAGAGCTCCCACCAGCGGGATCAGCGGCTTCTTTTTCTTCTTCCTCCCCTCCTCCGCCGCCGCCATCGCCTTGGCGGCCTCGTGCCCGGCTGACATCTGCCTCTGGAACCTCGGCTCACGGTAGTAATGCGGCTGCGGCTGGAACGGCGGTCGGTGCAGCTCCATCACGACGTCCGAAAACGGCGGCGGGCGGCACGTGCCAGCCGTCGGCGGGTCAGCGAACGTCACGTACCTCTTCTTCTGGAACTCGCCTCCGGCAGCAGCTGCGATGCCGTCGGCCGAGCTTCGTGGCGGCGCCAGCTTCTTCTCGGTCTCGGTGAAGATGAGGCCCTCGTCGATCTCCAGGTCGATGACCTTGGCGGTGGCGGCAGCCTCCTCGTCGTCACGCGCTTTGAGCCTCTTGAGCTCGCTCATGGCGAAGCTGAGCTCCTCCTGCAGGGACTGGATGCACCCGGCCATCTTCTGCTTCTCCTCCCGCTCCTTCTCCAGCTCCTGCTTAGCCACCTCAAGATCGGCTGTCACCGGCGGCATGGGGCGTGGCGTGGCTGTGATGACCGCGCCGGCGGTGATGCTGACGGCGTGGTGGTTGGGTCTCGTTGCCGCTGCTCGGTTCTGTACATGTATTTGTCCATGGAGGAGGGAAAATATGTGGCAACATATTAAGAGAAGAAAATTACTTCATGATTAGTAAAAACAAGAGTGTCAAACTGTCAATTGATTACTGAACATAAACGAACGAATAGCAACTAACATTTGCATAAATATCAAATAAGAACTGTTGGATTATCGATCAAATGAAATATGAAAAAATGAGTTTTAAATTGCTTGGGGAGCTGTAAAATGAGTCAAAATTTTGTTTAGCATGAATCAGATAAAGCGAATTGTAGGCAGTAAAATGTACTTCTTTACCAAATAGTACATTTTTGAGTTTTTGCTATCCAGAATTTGCAGCATTATTTTTATACTACCATGTCCTATATATGGTCAGAACATTATTATCAGGATTTATATATAGTGAGAGTAAAGGCCACCTTTATCTACAAGTCATGATTAGGGCACCTAATTACATTACACATGTGCCATCATCAAAGTAACTAGAGAGTTGTAGGCAGCTTCCGAGCCAGTACTGGATCGAGTACACCTTTTGTAGCTTCCTTGATTCAGGTGGAAGCTAGGAACATATGTTATATATTAGTCTTGACGCATACACTTTAAACACTAAGACTTTACTGTAATTAATCAAAAAGTGATCCAACAAGTGCTGTAAAATATAGAGATGGCAGGGTTCTGGAAGGTGTCAACATGCAATGTATCTTTGCTGGTGAGTTCGTAGGAGAGCATCTGGAAAGACAGAAGGGGAAAAAAAAAGATGCATGTTTAGAGTACATACATTGCATAGTAAAGAAGGCTAATAAGCTGCTTTTTGTTGCACCTTTTTGCCTTGGCTCAGAAGAAAGGAATAGAATGATGATCAAGGCATTTTGACATCTAGGTAGCTAGCTTGCTTGCTCTTTCAGACCTTATGTTCATGTATCAACTAAATTAAAGGACCCACCCAGCTGTACTAAACTCGAATATATATAAATTGAATAGCTATTTTCAGATATATTAATAAATATTATAATTGTAGATACAAATTAATAGGTTAATAATAACCTTTTAGGTTAGCATATAATTGCAGTACCTGCTCTTCAAGAGTATTGCTGTCATGATGTGTATATATAATTAATTAAAACATTTTCATATCTGCGACCATTTTAAATTAAAGAAAAGTATAGAAATGCTACAAATTAACCCAGGACTATATCATATATGCACTGCATGATCCAGAATTCAAGACTTGATTGATATGGAGTTAAAAGCTTGTAGTAACTGGTTTCAATTCAGCGAAGAGGAAATGCTAACAGGAATAGTGTATATTATATGCTGAATGAAGCAGTTTGAGTTCGTAATAATTGCACTGCACACCGCTGACACTTGCAGTGTGGTTTCAATTCATAGTACGCAAGGAGAAGTGAAACGAACTGAGTGAAGACAGAGGACGTGTTTGCATTGACGATGATCGATCGATCATGCATGTAGATTAATGATATTATTATATTACCTGGTTGACGACGGAGAGTTGGCGTCCGACGGAGAGCTCCCCGGCGAGGACCCTCTCGCCGAAGAGGACGACGGCCTCCTTCACCGACCGGAACGGTGCCCTGGTGTCGATCTCCGCCCGCCCCACCACCACCACCTCGCCGCCTCCTACCATTGTGCTTCGTCTTTGCTGAAGCTAGCAGCTACGACTAGGTCGTGCGGTCCAGACCTGAATCGATCGATCGATGGCAGAGCCAAGATATATATATGTATCTATATGTATGTATGCATGCAATGCAACAACAAAGCCGCGGGGCTAGCTTGTTGGAGCTTGGACAAGACAAAACAACCGATCGAGATGGGTGGGTCACGAGTATAGACTAGCTCTTCGTAGTGGGAATGTAGTTGCAATGGACGTCGTCGTCGTTGGATACAGATCTATCTATCTGTGAGATGTCAGCTCTCAAGAGGCACAAAATGAAGGTGTAAGTTGGCCAAGCTATATTGCCGTGTATGGTGAGGTGTGGGGTTCCTTGCTTCGCGTCCACTGCACTGTAATATTCTCTAGCCCCTGCTGGCTGGCTTGGCTCCTCGATCTGCATGGGTATGGGCATATGTAGCATGTGGCCCCGCTTGCCGGTGCACGGTCGTGATCGATCTGACGATCCATCCATCAGTCCTTGCTGGTCACACCCTTTAATTTTTGCTCCATCGATCGACCACCATACACGCATGATATACACTAGAACAATGGGCGCGTGATGCGTGCCCTATCAAGATGGCCAATGAACAACACACCTGTAAGAGAACAATTAGGAGCATAAAGAACCCCTCTTTGATAATAGGAAAACAGGGATTTCGCAATGCCTTTCACATTATAAGACAAATATCTGTCTTTTGAAAGAACCTCTACTTGTACATTTGTTTAAGGTTACAAACGGAGGAACTGGGATTGCCAGTTTTCTTGATCAGCAGATTTCAACAGCAGAAGCTATTTCTGCAAAAAAAAAAAAGAGAGACCATAATAGATGACTTGCATTGGATTGCTAGGAAATGACCTCTATAACCATCTTGTTGCGAGTTTTATTTCTATAAAGCCCACACAAAACTTGCAAAGAAGAAAAAACTAAAGCATTTAGGCAGCTTAAATAGGCTGCACCATTCAATATCCCAGGAAACAGCTTTAATCAATATTATTGTAACGACCCGGGTTTTCAAAAGAGGAAAACCGGTCAACCTGTACTCGTGATAGTCCCTGGATCAGACGCTATCACGCACAAACATCCATCACAGATAATTATCACAACCATACAACGAAATAAAGCATCCAAAAGTATTACTTTTATTACAAATCCATACAGGAGTACATCATTACACGCCTCTTGGCGGAATAACATGAATAAGAGCCTACGCAGCGGTAGCTAGCTTCCAGAAGGTGTCACCATCTTTATTATCCTCTCCCACAGGCATCCTTGAGCGAAGCAACGTGCCTCTCAGTCGTACCATCCGTCGGCGTTGTTGTCGAAGTCTGACTCGTACCCTGCAAGCTCAGGGTCTATCCCCAAGGATCGGGATAGGCCCACGTCAACAACCGTATGCAAGCTTTAAGTGGCCTACTTCTAATGGTATAAAAAGGGACCAACGTAAAGCCTAGTGATTTCCTAAGCAGCAGCAGCAACGTATAAAGAGTAATATCTCCATATCCCACCATTTCCCAAGTCTCTCATCCACATCCGGTTACATCTGGACACTCAGATCACCTTCACCAAGTCCTATCTCCATCTAGGGTCGGTGCGAGAACTCCCACTCCTCGCACCTCAATGATTGCACCCGGATCCGCGAGGCAGAGGGAGCAACTCTCCTCTCCCTGAGTACAACCACAGCTCACCATACACTCTCATCCTATAAGGGGGAGGTAGAAATCCCAAAACGTAAGAGTCGGAGTAAACAACGGGCATGTCCATAACCGAGGACGCGGCTATACGTATAGATCTAAACTCTGCAGAGCGTGTACACCTGTACCCAAATCGGAATGGCACCCGGTGGTGATCAGCCAACCAAGCCCATCCTACCGGACGAACACCCAGGAGTTACGATTCCATCCTGCATCCGGGTCTCGATGCGGTCCCTCGCAAAGGACCACCCCAGAACTGTGAACATGCCCCCGTGTAGCCACACGGGGAGCGCCGCAAAAGGGAAGGGACTTCACCCTACACCCTCTCACTGATACCCTCTATCCTACTAGCAGGTATGGTATCGCACTTGCTAGGGTCGAAACGGCCCTATCCCCACTCTCGGCGAGGTGGTGTGTACGAAAGTCCTATGAACACAAAGCGACCCACTCGGTTTCAGACCGGGGCGAGCTCCTATTCCCCATGTCATCATATAAACCCCAACACTTGTGCTCCTAAAACAGTGTATCCGCCATAGGTACCAAACTGGGTATCGCCCGAGAAGACGAACCCTGGCCCCCGATCCCGGATCGGGTTGTCTTGAGCTCACCCCCGCCAAGTATCCCAAAAACACCTCCTGCCGGTTTTCCCCACTCACGCCAAGAAACTACCACATAGTCCCAACACATGCACAGCAAGCTCAGCGTATAAATCACACGTAAATATAGTAGTAGTAGGTCAATGAAGGACAAGGTATTTAAAAGGGGCAGTGCAAGGTTTCATCATATCCATCATCATGCATAAGTAAAGCGCTAACAGTTCTAAAGCAATGCCTAATGGGCATTCAAAGTAGGTCGGGCGTGAACCTGCGTGAGAGTAGTCGTCGAAGGCGAAGTCGTCATCATAGTCCTGGGTCGGCTCTCTTGGCTCTGGTAGCTCCTAGATTCGCGAATACAAATAAATTACCGGTGCTAATTGCAAATAACACCAAAAGAAGAAGCAATAAGAGCTGAAAGGGAGCGAACACCTAACTAACGGGTGTGTCATGATTTTAGAAAGATTATGAAAGTGGTTTCATATTTTTTGGAGCTCGTATGAATTAGTTATGAATTTTTGAAGGTTAAAACCATTTCTGAAATTAAATTACGCATATACAATACATATATCTATAAGCCAGCTATAGGCTAGCTCTTCCTAGCTCTAGGTTGGCTCTAAACTAGCTATAGGGTGGCTGCAGCGGCTTACGTGGCTGCCACGCTGCTAGCTAAAAGCTAGCTGCAGCAGAGGTGGCAGTCCACGTGGCGGCTGATGAGGACATCCTCACGGGATCCTGGGGAGATCCGGTGTGGCACAGATTCGCGTGGGAGATGGTGCGGCCCAGCTGTGATTGGAGGGGCGCAAAAGATCCGGTGGATCGGGTGTGGCAGCAGCGGTGTGACCCGGGGTGTGCAACAAAACCCCCACTAGTTTAAAAGGGTGGCCGCCAGGTGTTCGGGGATATGCCCGAAAGGCACTCCGCGGCGGCGCTCCACGGCCGGCGGCGAGGTTCTGCGGCGGCTAACAAACGGAGGGCGACGGCGAGGTTTGGGCGCCCCAAGGAAACATCCTAGGTGGTTAAAGGCCCGTGCTTGGCCGTCGCTAGGCAACCGCGGCACGGCGACGACGAGACAGGGGCGGCGGCTTAAACGATACGACGACGCTGGTCTTGCGCGCAGGCACCGGCCTGCTAGAGTGCAAGAGTGCGGGCGCCCGGTCGGCCAAAGGCAAAGCCAGGGCGTGCATATGCAGGCGCATGACCCAGAGGGCGGGCCACGGTTGCCGCGCAGCCGTGCTGGTGTGCAGCATCCTGGCGCAGGTCGGCGTGCCAGCGACAGAGGCAAAGCTGGGCGGCGGCGCGAACGGCGTGCGCGTGCTCGTGAAGAACTTCGAGGGTCTAAGGTCCGGCCTGGAGAACTAAGGGCCTCGCCTTGCCGCGACTCAAAGCGACGGCGTAGGAGGGAAAAGAAAATGTGTGGTGGCGGCGTGCGTGCTCTCGCCGATGGCGGCGGCGACATGTGTGGACGGCCAACAAGGACACCAGGGGGAAACAGAGGGGAAGAGCAAGACTGCCCTTGGCCGGTGCAAGGCAGCGGCGCGGCGGGACTTGCGGCGCGGCACGGCACGCGTGCGCGCACGTGTTTGGGCGAGCACGCCGGCCTGGACAGGCACGCGGCGGCGACAGATGTGCGCGTGCGGTGCGTGAAAGCGAGGCGGGACGGCCGTGCGATCGGCGCGTGCGCGCGAGTGAGCTTGTGCACTGGGGCGGACTCAAGCTCGTGCAGAAAGGGAGAAAAGGCCGGGGCTTTGGCCAGCGTTCCTCGACGGCGGCGCGATGGTCAAGGATCGGCGGCGCGGCCGTTACGTGTGTGCAGTTCAGGGCAAGAAAGGGGGCGGCAAGGTGCAGCGAGGTGAGCGGCGCGCGGTGATGACGGCGGTGTCACCTGCAAATGTTGAGCACGACACAATGGTCGGCGACACAGAGGCGACGACATTTTGCGCGGCAGCACGGTGCAGAGCAGGACAGGCAGGAGCAGGGCAAGGTCTCATCGCGACGCGGCACAGGGTCCCGACCTAGCAAAGGTGTCGCACAAGGGCTCGATGGCCACCACCACCGCCATCAGGTAAGAGGGAAAACTCACCAGGTGCTTGTGGTCGCGGCGAGCTCGGCGGCGAGGATGGCTCGGAGTAGGGGAAGCAGAACAGCGCGGCTTGAAGCAGAGGAGGCGGAGCAGGGTCGATGCGGTTCCCGGCTTAGGCAGCTCCGGCTCCAAGGCGTCCTTGCACGGTCAGCTCCGGCTTCTCAGCTCGCAGAGCTCAGGGACGGCGGTGCCGACGTCGTGGTTCAGGTGGGTGACGCGGCACTCTGGGTCTCCCTCGGCGTCGATGACTCCCGACGGCTCCTCGGGTTCCACTCCTCCCTTCCTTCTCCTCTCCCCCCTTTCTTCTCTTCTTCTCAGGTGGCGGGCGGTCAGGGGAAAACCCCAACAGCGGCGGCGGAAACTGGGGAGAAAGGAGGGGTGCGACATGGCTTTTATGCGGAAGAGCTAGGGCTTGCGGCGCGGGAGCGAGCGGCTGGGATTCTCGACGTCCGTGCCGTGGCCACGCGGCACGCATCCGGTGGTGCGAGGCGGTGCGAGCCGGCTGTGGCGCGGTAGAGAGCTCGGTCGTCCCCACGCGTGCGTCAGCGGGAGGAAGGGGAAAAGGGAACAGGGACCCCCGGCTGACGAGCGGGGCCCACTTGGCGGTGAGATTGCGAGATAGGGGTAGGTGGGAGCTGGGCTGGATGGGCTGCAAGGTTTTAAACGGGCCGACGGGGTTTAGGTGGGCCGGCTAAAGGCGGACTAGAGAAAAGACTTGGAGGTGATCCGGTGGACTTTCTACGAAGAGAAACGGCCCAAGGGCATAGGGAGGTGGATGGGCTGCAAGGTTTTAAACGGGCCGGCGGGGTTTAGGTGGGCCGGCTAAAGGCGGACTAGAGAAAAGACTTGGAGGTGATCCGGTGGACTTTCTACGAAGAGAAACGGCCCAAGGGCATAGGGAGGTTTTTCCTATTTCCTTAAAACCTTAACTCCTGTAACTAATTGATTCAAATTTGAACCTCACTCAAATTAAATCCAAATAAAATCAAATAAACTCCAAAAAGATCACACTAACATTTATATTTCCTAAAATTTATTATTTAGCCCAAAATAAATCTAAGAATGTAGGGAAGGATTCAAAGAAGACATCCTTATAATTTTAAGCATGCACTCAATTTCAGCCAAAAATTTTGAAATTCACATTTTTACAAAAACTAACATTCCGTAAAACTCTGGGATGTTACAGACTCCCCCCCTCACAAGAAGCTCGTCCTCGAGATTAAGAGCTTACCCCCCGTTTCCAAGGAGTGGAAAGGTAAAAGAGATCTAGCTGCACCAACATCGAAAAAGAGGTAGAACTGATGCACCGAAAACTAAAACTCACCAACCACAACGTTAGGAGCATCAACGGCCTTTCCTTCCTTCAGGTGGTAATGTCTTCCACGGCCAGTAGACTACTGAGGAGCAGACTGAGGAGGTCCTCCTCCTGGGGCTGGTGCTTTGGCGAGCGTAGCGACGGTCTTCTTGTCGGGGCAGAAGTACGACTTGTGGCCTGGCTAGCAACAGGTGAAACATGTGGGCCCGAACCCTCTAGTGTTCGGTCCTGGCGCGACCTGGGGCGGGCGGTTGTATCCTCCATTCTGTGGACGGTAGCTGTAGTTTCCTCGTACGGAGAAATTGCCTCCAGGCTGGCTGTGCCCATCTCTCGGCCTCTGGGTCGACCGGTCTTGGTTATATCCCATTCTCTTCTTGTCCTTCATGCGATCTTCATGGCCTCTTCTCTCTTCCTCAAGAGCGATGGCGCGGTTCACCAGGTGGCGAAGGGACTTGTGCTCACTAGCCTTCAAGCTCTGGCGGAGACCATGGTGGAGGCCTCGCAGAAACCAGAACTGTTTCTTGTCATCAGTGTTGGTGTCATCTGGGGCATAGCGCATCATCTTCATGAAGTGCCTCTCATACTCCTCCACCCTCATCGCACCCTGTGTCATGGTGCGGAACTCCTGGGCCTTCTGAGTCATGAGCTCCTTAGGTAGGTACTGCTCGCGGAACACCTCGCAGAACTCCAGCCAATTGATGAAAGCTGGGTTCGGGTGGCTGTTCGAGTAGTTGTCCCACCAAGACTTGGCAGGACCTTCGAGCTAGTGGACGACGAGAGCCACACACTCTTCATCAGTGTAGGCAGTGAGGTCGAGCTTTGTCTCGATCACGCGGAGCAAGTCATCGGCCTCGAGAGGATCTTCCGAGCAACTGAAGGTAGGAGCCTTCAGGCGGAGGAACCTCTCGATCTTCTTGGCGAAGTCCTCCTCCGGCGGGATGTTGCGGTTCCCACCGTTGACTCGGTTCTCGACGGCTTCAGCCATCCTCTGCATCAGCTGAGTCTGAAGGGCCATCACCTCAACCAGGTTAGGCGGGGGCGGTGGCGGTCCTTCTCCACGGCCACGACCACGACCACGTCCCCGGGGAGCTGGTGCGGGCTCAGGTTCAGGCTCACCCTCAGCGTCTCCTTCATCTTCTCCAGCATTGCCTTGACCGATGGGCGGAGGCGGTGGTGCCTCAGCGCCTTGGCCTCGGCCTCAGCCTCCTCCACGGGCAGGCGCGTGTCTGCGGCCACGAGCGGGAGCGCGTCCACGTCCACGAGCGGGTGCTCGGCCACGTCCACGGCCACGAACCGGTGGGGCTTCTTCTTCCTCGGCAGCCTCAAACCGTGCCAGGAAGCGTCCGGACCTTCTGATCGACATCCTTCTGAAAACTCGACCAAGGAAAGAAAACTTTAGATGACGTCACTCACCAACTAGTTGAGTCTCATAAGCAAGCATGAAAATATTTACTAATTATATATTCCTACACTCAATGGGAAGATCCAACAAAGCTCAACTAACTCCACTAAAAGCCGACCATTCAACAAGCATTATAGTTTTATATGCTCCCCCGAGGCTGACTCGGACCTGGGAGGTCACAACACTTCAACGATCTAGTCTGTCGGGAAACCAGCTTAAAAAGGGAGTGCCTATCAAAGTGTCACTATCGGTGTTTTAGACCGGCAACCTACCAAGGGGAGTACCCGAGGTAGATGAATGTGGCCTCGCCGAGATCGGTAACTCGAAGGAGAGACACGTGGCACACAATTTAGACAGGTTCGGGCCGCGAGGTGCGTAATACCCTACGTCCTGTATGCTGCGTAGCTCTGGATTGATTGGATGTGTTTACAAGATGATGCGGATGAAGAGATAGGGGTCCCTGCCTCGCCTTATATAGCCTGGGAGACAGGGTTACAAGTCAGTTTGAGGGGAGAGTACTAGTCGGGTACGGCTAGGAGTACTTTACATGGATCCGGACATGTGTAGCTTCCTAACCGAGTACTATCCCTCTGTAGTCCTTGCGCCCCACGCCAGCAGGTGCCGTGTTGCCCAAGTTGAGTTGTCCCAGGGGCCCATCGAGAAGTCGGTCCTGGTACCCACCAAAGTAGTGGGCCCAGGGATGTCCATACGACAAGCCCCCGAGTACTTTGTAGTCGAGCAGGATGTCTTCGAGTAGTCTTGATGGCCTTGGCGAGTAGTCCTTGAGCATCCCCTAGTTCCACAAGCTGAAAGTCCTCAAGAGTGCTTGAACCATCCTGAGGCTGGAAGGTACTCCAGCTGATCTTTGAGTAGTCTTGAAGTCTTCTCGAGTAGTCCCCAAGCGTCCCCGAGTGCTTCTCTCGAAGGTCTTCAATAATACTCGCGATGTCTTGATGAAGAGACCATATGGAATCCATATGGAATGTAGCCCCCGAGCCTTAGGTCGAATCGCAGATTCAAGCTGAGGGTCAATCTGAAGTTCTGCCAATCTTATCCCGAAAAATCCGGAGAAAAAACCGAAGGACACGTGGCACGGAGCCCCCGAGCCTTGAGTCGAGTACTTCCTCTCGAATTAAAGGGTCATCTTGACTGTAGAATGTGTCCTGAGTGGGTCTTGAATCTGGTTGTATCCCACTGAGGTCATCTGAAGTAGTCGAGCCCCCGAGATGGAGAGCATCAAGTACTGGAAGTTCAAGAGTCACGCTGCTGCCGCTAGGTCACCCGTCTGGCGCCGTATCTGCCCGCTGAGAACCGAACCGCCAGGGCCAGTTATAAATAACCGGTGAGTCCCTTAGGGTTTTTCACTCCTAGCAGTTGCATTCCTCAGATTAGATCTGAATCGCCACCTCCCCTGCTTCTCCGCTGCCGCCTTCGCCGCGCAGAGACTTAGATCCATTTGCTTGCGCCACCGCAGTTCACCCACCACTGTAGCCCTCGAGCGAATGCGAGTGAAGACACCTATCACTTGGAGACTGAAGGGATCTCCAGCGAAGGGCAAGAAGACTGGCGCGTCGAAGAAAAGGAGCCGCGATGAAGAAACCGGGGATGCCGGCCAGTCGTCGACGTCGCCACCCTCGTCCCCTCGGCCAATCCGGTGAAGGAGTGGAAGAAGGCGAAACTGAAGACCGAGGACCTCCTCGCCTTGGTCAACAGCGGGTTCCTTCGTGAGAAGGAGGAGGATCTATGGCGCACCGCCACCGACGATCCATACCCGATGGAGAAGAATCCGGACGAGATCCCAATGTTCGCCCGGTTCGTAGAGCGCGGATTGGCGCTCCCCGCCAGTGATTTCTTCAAGGGTCTGCTCAGGTACTACGGCATCGAGTACCTTAATCTCAACCCAAAGGAATCTTCCATGTTTCTATCTTTGTACACTTCTGCGAAGCCTTTGTGGGGATCAAGCCCCACTAGATCTTGTTTCGGAAGTTCTTCCGGTTGAAACCGCAACCGAGCACCAACGATACACGAGTAGTCGGAGGTGCCGGTATCCAGATGTGTGAGGATGCCGCCGACCAGTACCTGCCGTACAAGTTGATAGACTCCAACCAGGACTGGAAGGCCAAATGGTTCTACATCAGCAACCACCATCCGGAGCTGCCGAAGCCGAGCGGGTGTCAACCGAAGCACAAGCCTTGGTGGAACACAGAGCCTACCATGCAAGAGGGTATTCAGCTACCCGAGTTGCTGAAGAAGATCAAGGCCTTGCGAGAAGCCGGTCTGAGGGCCGAACACGTGGCCTTCAGCTCCATGAAGAGGAGGGTGCAGCCACTGATGGCACGAGACACCCTCGGGTACCAGTACACCGGCGACAAGGATACGTCCCGGTTGCCTGGCTTCGAACTCGAGGACGACGTCCTTGTTGAGAGGCTGGGCAAAATCTTCAAGGATATGCCCCCGTACACACCGTGCCCGGTGCCAGAGTACTCTGCGGCACGGCCGCCAAATCAGGTCAGTAGTCGTGACATAAGCCCCCGAGTACTGATCTGCTTGAAGTAGTCATACTCATATCTGCTACATGTTGTAGGATGATGTGGAGAAGTACATCTCTGTCACGCCCTCCCCTCCGCGACTCGAAGGATAGGCGCAGGGGAAGACGGAGCCCAAGGGGAAAGAGCGCCGTGTAGTCGGTGAAGGCAGTGACGCCGTTGTCATCGAGTCCGGCTCTGATGACGATGAAGATGAAGAAACACTGCAGCAAAGGTTCCAGCTGCACTCCAGGTTCAGCCGTGCTGGGATGCCAGACGTCCCAGTCATCATCGAGAGGTCGTCGAGTCTCGAGGCTAACCTGCCGGTGTCGCCGAGGAGGCCTCGCAACGTGGTGTGGAAACACACCGTCAAGAAGCTGAAGATCTCCGAGACGACCAACCAAGAGGTAAACACCACGACTAGAGTAGTCGAGCACAGCGGATAAGTAGTCGTGTGCTGATGAGTTGTCTTGTAATGTTGCAGGATATCCCCTCCCCGGACCCCGTAGACCAGGGCGACGAGGGGGTTCTTAACACCATGGGGGCGGCAGCTGATAGGAGTATCAGCCCGCCTCCGTCAACCGAAGAAGTCGTGCCAGTAGCGGCACGGCAGGAGACCGGCGCTGCGGAGCCGCAGCCGTCGGTTGAAGAAGGACGAAACCCTCCGCCGGCTGCAGCTGTGCAGCAACCGGAGGAGGCGTCTGTTGAAGCCAGAGCTGCCGCCGAGGCTGGCATAGTTGATATTGCCAGTATACTAGGTGCTCCGACTGTGACCGTGGTGCGGTCCACACTGTAAGTGCTTTTGAACTGCCAAGTAGTCGTATAGACGACGGACTTGTATTGCTGACTTGATTACTACGTGATGCAGGAAATCCACGGACCTGTAGTGGGACAGTGGGGAGACCAGCACTCCAGCCGACGGAGAGGGCCGCTCGGCGGAGGAGCGCGAACCCACACCGCCGCCACAGACTGAAGTCGCGGTGGAGTCGATGTTGGAGGAAGCCACCTTGGTTGAAGGTATGTGTCCTGTCACCACTGGTAGTTATCATGCATAGTAGTCATAGCCCATGAGATTGGCTGCGTGTACTCATTGTGCTAGGAGCGCAAGCTGAGGGAACCTCGATTCCTGAAGCCGTGGCCATGGAAACGGCTACTGTGGAGTCGGATCCCACAGGACCGATGGCCGGGACGGCGGAAGAAACAGCCCCCGAGCTGGAGACTGCGGTGGCCCCCGAGTCGGGTGCAGAAGTGCAGGACGATCCGCTCCACAGGACGAGCACGGACGTAGTCGTCTGCTCGCCCATCATAGAGGAAGCCGCGCCGATCCGTTCGGCGGCTATGGCAGAGGAGGCATCTTCGAGCCGCAGGGGTCTTGAGCTACTGGAAGACAATCTTGTCGATCTGGCCATTGTTGCTTTGAACATGGAGTCATGGCGGCGTACCCAGCAGTGGGTCAAGGTATGTTCCGAGTACCTCGAGTAGTCTTGTACGACGAAGTACGAAGTACCCGTGTGACTGTTCTGTCTGCGCAGGATATTATTGAAAGATCCCGTGAGAAGTCCGAGCTTCTGAAGGGGTACGGCGACACAGTCCTTCGTGCCGAAGCCTTGGAGAAGGAGCTCGATAAGTCGAAGAAACATTCCGCCCTGCTCCAATCCAAGCTCGACGGTGCCTTCGCCCAATATCATAACGAAGTGCAAGAGATGCAGGCGAAGAGGGATGACTTGATTCGAAAAAACAAGTCGCTGCGCCAGAAGAATAAAGGTATGCTTCCCGCCAAAGCCTTTGAGTACTTATTAGGATGCCTTGGTGTAACCTGACAGTGTGATGAGTTGTCTGCAGAGCTTGAGGAAAGGGTCGACCAGCTGAAGGCGTCAGAGACGGACTTGAAGAACATCGTGTATCGTGAGACCGACAAAAGAGAGGTACTTGAGTATGAGTACGCTCAGTTGCGCCATGAGTGTATCAAGCACATGGATCTTCGTGAAGCCTCAGATCGTGACCTTGTCAATTGCTATAAATCTCTGTAGAAGCTCAATGAAGATTGCGAGAAGCTACGAGGCCAGCTGAAGGAACTTGAGGAAGCCGCGCTACCCATTGCAAGGCTGCTGGTGCCACACCCGGGCGGGCCCAAGATTGCTCCACTGGTGGACCGGTTGAAGGAAGCCCCAGGGCGTCTGGCGACATATGTCAAGCACTTGGCGAAGTCGATCCCGAACCAAGTCTTGGCATACATGAAGTCATATTTCCCCAAGGCTCCAGTGGACGTAGTCGCCGGTGGACTTGCAGCGAACTGTACGGACAATCAGTACAAGACCCTCCTGGAGGAGATGGCGCCTATTACTGAACAAGTGGCGGAAAAGCTCAACCTTCAGTAGGAGTACCTGTAGGAGTAGCTTAGAGTAGTTGATGTAAAACAAACAGAGTTGTTAGTAACTTATTTGGATTATCAATGGAAGTTGACCACGATATATCTGTGAAATAAGTACTCGTAGCCGCCACTTGCAACGAAGTGTGCGGAGTACCAAACCGTGGTAGAACTTGTGAGTAGTAGTACTCAGTAGGAGATGCCTGTTTGGAAGGCACAGTAAATAAGTTGAATGGAAATCAAACTTTATTACTGATGAATAAGTACACCTGGATGGTCAGGGCCATTTACAAGTGTAGTCACCAGGACCCGGAGGCCGCCTACGACTAAGTGGCGCTAGGACCCTTAGGCCGCTTACAGCTAGAGATCCATTAGTAGTCGTATAGACTGGATCTAGAGTACATGGTCTTGCAGACCGCCGCTAGAGTCCTCAGCACTCTAAGCAGCCCAAGATCCGTTAGTAGCCGTTGACACTGGATCTTGGAGAAGACTAGTCCGGAGACTAGTGCCAGGACCGGAAGGCCGCTTACAGCGAGGAGTCCGTGAGTAGTCGTGTAGACCTGGACCCGTAGAGTAGTCGAGCGACTACGCGTAGAAGCGACACAGCTGGTCGACGTTCCACGAGTTGTTGATGTCGTCACCTTCAAGTGTTTGGAGGTGGTAGGAGCCTGGTCCGGTCACCTTGGAGATTGAGAAGGGACCTTCCCATGGTGAGCTGAGCTTGTGTAGTCCGTCCGTGTTCTGGATACGATGGAGGACTAGATCGCCGACGTTGAAGGAGCATTCCTTGACGTTGCGATCATGGTAGCGTCGGATACCCTCGAGGTACCTTGTTGATTGGACAAGGGCGGCGCAGCGGGCTTCTTCGAGACCGTCGTTGTCAACCCGTCTGCTGTCTTCTGAGATGCCTTCGTCGTATTGCTCTACTGCCGGGGATTCCCACATTACGTCGGTAGGTAGAATAGCTTCGGAGCCGTAGACCAGGAAGTAGGGCGACTGCCCCGTCAGCTTGGTAGGCTGAGTATGAAGCCCCCAGAGTGCGTTGGGTAGTTCCTTGATCCACTTGCCTCCTTTGGTGTTAGCTGCGTCGTGCAATCGCTTCTTGAGGGCGTCGAGTACCATCCCGTTGGCGCGCTCAACTTGACCATTGGCGCGGGGGTGGGCGACTGAGAAGTACCGGACGTCGATCCCGCTGTTCTCGCAGTACTCCCAGAACTGATGGTTATTGAAGTTGGAACCCAAGTCTGTGATGATGCGATGGGGCAGCCCGTAGCGATGCACGAGTTCATCCAAGAAGTCGAGTACTCTGTCGGTCTTTGGGCAGGTGACCGGCTTGACTTCGATCCACTTGGTGAACTTGTCGATGGCTACCAAGACTCTGTTGAATCCTCCTGGTGCAGTTGGCAGAGGCCCAATCATGTCGAGCCCCCAGCAGGTAAAGGGCCAGGTTGGTGGTATGGTGACTAGCTTGTAGGCCGGGACGTGTTGCTGCTTGGCGAAGAATTGACATCCTTGGCACTTTCTGACGAGTTCTTCAGCGTTGGCCAGAGCTATGGGCCAGTAGAAAGCTCGTCGGAAAGCCTTGCTCACCAGCGTTCGAGAAGACGCGTGGTTGCCGCGGACACCTTTGTGGATCTCCTCCAAGATATCCTTGCCTTCTTCTCGAGGTATGCACTTCATGAGTACTCCAGAAGTGGCACCTCGCCTGTAGAGCTTGTCTCCGACTAGTACGTAGGCCTTGGCTCGGCGGATGAGTTGTTCAGCCAAGTTTTTGTCGGATGGGACCTTCTGCTCGCGGATGTAGTCGATGAAGGGTTGTCTCTAGTCCACGTCAACCATCATGACCTTCTGACCGGACTGTGGTGGCACAGGGTCAGTGGTCATTGGCGCCGGCTCCGAGATGGATGGCGCGTGAAGCTCGTGGACGAAGACTCCAGCAGGTACTTGCGCGCGAGTGGAACCAAGCTTCGACAGGACGTCTGCGGCAACATTGTTGTCGCGGATGACGTGGTGGAACTCGAGACCGTAGAACTTGTTCTCGAGCTTGCGGACTTCCAGACAGTAGGCGTCCATGTTCTCCTTGTTGCGATCCCATGACTTGTTGACTTGGTTGATGACCACTGCGGAGTCGCCGTAGACTAGTAGCCGCTTGATGCCCAAAGAGATTGCGAGGCGGAGCCCGTGAAGTAGGGCTTCGTACTCGGCTTCGTTGTTTGAGACCTTCTAGAAAATCTGCAGGACGTAGTTGAGTTGTTCGCCCTTTGGATAGATCAGTAGTACCCCTGCACCTGCCCCTTCGAGCTTGAGTGAGCCGTCGAAGTACATCACCCAGTGTTCTGGGCGCTCGGTTGGAGTTGGTAGCTGATTCTCCAGCCACTCTGCCATAAAGTCGACTAGTGCCTGGGACTCGATAGCAGTACGTGGCTTGAAGTCAATGTTGAGGGCGCCGAGTTCGACCGCCCACTTGGAGATTCTTCCAGTAGCATCCTGATTGTGGAGTATGTCACCGAACGGATAGTCGGTGATAACAACAATCGAGTACTCCTGGAAGTAGTGTCGTAGCTTCCGCGAGGTGATGAGCACTGCATAGAGTAGCTTCTGGACCGGCTGGTACCGTGCCTTGGACTCTGACAGAACCTCACTGACGAAGTAGACTGGTCGCTGGACTGGGTAGGTGTGGCCTTCTTCCTGCCGCTCGACGATGATGGCAGTGCTGACCACATGAGTAGTCACAGCGAGGTAGAGCAGTAGTTGCTCCTTTTTGCGAGGAGCCGTGAGGACCGGTGGCTTAGACTGGAAGTCTTTAAGCTGCGCCAGAGCTTGATCAGCCTCCGCGGTCCACGCGAACTTCTCTTGATGCTTGAGTAGATTGAAGAAGGGTAGTCCCCGTTCTCCAAGCTTCGAGATAAATCTGTTCAGGGCCGCCATGCACCCGGTGAGCTTCTGGACATCCTTGATGCAGGTTGGAGCTTTCATGTTGGTGATGGCGGAGATCTTCTCGGGGTTGGCTTCGATGCCACGATGGCTGATGATGAAGCCGAGTAGGTTCCTAGATGGTACGCCGAAGACGCACTTGTTGGGATTGAGCTTCCATTGGTACTCTCGCAGGGATGCGAAAGTCTCTTCAAGATCGGCGATGAGCGTATCGGAGTTTCTGGTCTTGACGACCACGTCATCCACGTAGGCTTCGACGTTCTTGTTGAGCTGCTTCTTGAAGCAGGCCTGGATAGCTCGTTGGTTGGTGGCGCCGGCGTTCTTCAACCCGAACGACATTATCGTGTAGCAGTAGGCGCCGAACGGGGTGATGAACGCGGTCTTCTCCTGGTCTTCTTCCTTGATAGCGATCTGGTGGTACCCGGAGTAGCAGTCGAGGAAGCAGAGCAGGTCGCAGCCCGCCGTGGAGTCGATGACTTGATCAATCCGCGGCAACCCGAAGGGGTCTTTGGGGTAGTGCTTGTTGAGGTCGGTGTAGTCGACGCACATCCTCCACTCGTTGGTGCTCTTCTTGCGGACGAGGACGGGGTTGGCGAGCCACTCAGGATGGAAGACTTCACGGATGAAGCCCACCGCGAGTAGTTTGGCGAGTTCCCTCTTGATGGCATCCCGTCGGTCGTCGGCGAAACGGCGAAGGTGTTGTCGTTTGGGGGTAGCTTTAGGATCAACGTTGAGTGAGTGCTCGATCAGCCTCCTGGGCACCCCTGGCATGTCTGCTGGCTTCCATGCGAAGATGTCTCGGTTAGCCCGGAGGAAGCTGACGAGCGCGTCTTCCAATTTTGGGTCAAGACCCGCCCCGATCATGGTAGTCTTGCTGCTGTCGCCCGTCCCAAGGTCGATGGCCTTCACTTGGACTTCCTCTGATGGCTGAGGCTTGTTTGCGGTGTCGGTCTTCTCGGGGATCTCGAGTTCGGTTGGGGCGAGATTCTTGGACGCAGCAAAGATCTCCATCATTGCATTGGGTACTTGGTTGGTTGCTGCGAGTTCCACGTCTTTGGTGTCGCAGTCGAACGAGATCTTCAAGTCCCCTTGCAATGTGAGTACTCCGGCAGGACTTGGCATCTTGAGTACCAAGTAAGTGTAGTGTGGTACCGCCATGAACTTGGCGATAGCTGGTCTGCCAAGGATGGCATGGTAGGAGGTTTCGAAGTCCGCAACCTCGAACTTGATGTACTCGGTGCGGTAGTTCTCCCTTGTCTCCCCGAAGGTAACTGGCAGGACCACTGAGCCCAGTGGAATAGCCGCGTTACCGGGGACAATGCCGTAGAAGGGTGACGCGCTCTTGGTGAGCATGTCGGTGATGTCGAGCTTCATCTTCTTCAAGATCTTGGTGAAGAGGACGTTGAGTCCGCTCCCGCCGTCGATGAGGACCTTGTTGAGTCTGGAGCCCGCGACTACAGGTTTTAGGACGAGTGGGAAACGTCCTGGTTCGGAGAAGCTTGTCCATTGATCTGCGTGGGAGAAGGTGATGGGTACCTCCGACCACCTCAGAGGTGTCGGCACCGCTGGTTCGATGTTCAAGACTTCCCGTCGAGTGGCCTTCTGAGACCGTCTGGTGGGTAGTCCACCGAATAGGACATTCACCGTCTTGTCAGGTTCCTGGAAGTCGCCGTTGCCCTCGTCGACTTTTTTCTTGCCCTTTTTGTCGTGAGGAGGCCGTGGGTCGGGAGTATCCTTGAGTGCTCGCCGGAGCGGGTAGCACTGCTCGGTGGTGTGATTACCATCCAGATGCCACGGGCACTTCTCTTTGAGCAAGTCCCTGAAGCCGCCTGAGATCTTTTTCGAGTTGTCCTTTGCAGGGCGCTGTATAGCCGCGACTGTGTTGTCTGGCTTGCGCTTGCGGTTGGAGCTCGAGTAGTTGTTGTTGTGGCGACCCCCTTGATCTTTGTTGTTGTTGTTGCCGCCCGTATTGCTCTTGTTCTTGCCGCGAATGGAGTCGTACTTGGCGTTCGCCTTGTCCTCTTCGTCGGCCCATGACGTGATCATGACTTTGAGCTTGGTGATGGAGCTCGGGCGGCGGCGACCGAAGTCTTCGAAGGTGCGACGGTGATAGAGTCCGTCTTGGAAGAGGTCGATGACTTCTTTGTCGGTGACGTCGACTACGGTCGCGCGCTTGTCGAAGAAGCGCCGCATGTACTAGCGAAGCGTCTCGCCTTGTTCCTATTTGGCCATCGCCAGGTCCATGCGAGTACCCGAGCGCCCCATGGCGCCCGCGAAGTTGCTGGTGAACTGCGCTTTCAGCTGGTCCCACTTGTCGATCGAGTTCTTTTCGAGTGACTCGAGCCACGTGAGTGGAGCCTGATCCAGACAGAAGGGGAAGAAGAGGCACTTCGCGTCGTTGTTGCCACCAGCATTTTCGATGGCCAAGGTGTAGCACCTGAGCCACTGAACTGGGTCTTGCTTCGCGTCATACTTGGAGATCCTGAGAGGTTTGAATTTCTCGGGAAGAAGCAGGTTGCGAAGTCTTGCAGAGTATGCGGGGAAGCCGTCGCTGTCGCTTGCTTCAGTAGCCTTCTTGCGGCGGATCTCGTCGATCTTGTGGCGGGCGTCGTAGCCGCCACGTGTGTTGCCGGTGGCGTGGCTAGTCGCGTGGCCTCGGCCGCCGCGATCGCCGCCGCCACCAGCTCTTCTGCCGGCGTCATGGGATGAGCTCCCGCCGCTGCTGTCACCACCGCCGCTACCGCCGCGACTACCTCCGGTGCCACCCTGGCTGATGCCGCCCTGTGAGGGTCCTCCACCTGAGGCCCTAGAGCGGTTGGGGTTTGGCTGGTGTTCACCACGGACACGGTTGCGTCCGCCGTCTGCCGGGCTGCGGCTAGTGGCTTCGTTGTTTCTGGCGTCGTGAGTTCTGACGGGGGGTACTTGAACAACCCTGTTGTCGACCCACATGAAGTATGCATCTTCAGCGAGTTTGGCGATGACTTCGCTCGCGCGGATCCCCTAGGCCTGCCGTGCTATCGTGGTGATAGACATGAGGCACTGCTCAGGAGTAGAGTGTACCCGGTTGGCAACTTGCTCCAGGGCCTCGTTGAGGTTCCGGATAGGGAGAGTTTCCCGGAGACGTCTGCGTCGATCGTTCCGCTTCCTGTTGCGGTCACGCCGAGCGTTCTTGTCTTCGGTGGTCTCGTTCGGAGGTGCGTTGGCAGATAACTCATCCTCCGAGATGTCGTCAAGGTACCGGTCGGGTCGATTTTCCGAAGTCCCAACATCTGTGGCCGTCATGAAGATTTCACGGTCGGGAGTGTAGAGACTGGAGTCAGTAGTCGCCACCTCAGTGGGGGTGTGCTCGTCGTTTAGAGCCAGCGGGGTCCCCTCCTGGAAGGGGAGTGAATCGAGGTAGGTGACGCAGCGCGAGTTGTCGTCCGTCAGGTCTGCAGGCTTGCGGTCGGGCCAGTAGACAAATCTACCGGCGGGAGTAGATGTAATGACCAGGCCAGTGGCAGGACCTGACAGCGGTTCCTCAGTCATGTTGAGCTCAGACTCGGACTCGATTGGGTCTGATCCGAAGTCGAACTCATAGGAAGAGTCCGAGTAGTAGCCGGTTGCGGTGTTGGAGTCTGAGGAGTACTCGGAGGCGATCTCCTTGCCGGCCCGGCGTGCAGCGAGAGCTTCCACGTGGGCCCTGCTAGAATTGCAGAGGTCGTATCGGAAGTGCTCGTGGAGGGGGGCCACTTCATACGATGGCTCAGGAGCCGGCTCACATGAGGCCATCCAGGGCGACGTCGAGTTCGAGTTGGAGGCGGATCCGAGCTCGAAGTCGGCGACTTGGTTGTAGAGCAAAATTTCGCCGAATTTTTCGACGAGTGGGCCCGTGGCGTCTTTGGGAAGCGTCACGAGCCCGGTCTTTGGGTCCGGGGTCATGGTGAGGTAGCGCTGGAACGATCCAGCGCCGTCAGCGGTGCAGACCCAGGAGCCGAAGACGAAGGTGTCGCCGCGGTTGAAGGCGATGGTTGGCTTGATGACGATTGAAGCCGTCGAGTTCGCCATGTGATCTTCGGCGAGCACCCCTACCTGGCGTGCCAGCTGTCGGTGTTTTAGACCGGCAACCTACCAAGGGGAGTACCCGAGGTAGATGAATGTGGCCTCGCCGAGATCGGTAACTCAAAGGAGAGACACGTGGCACACAATTTAGACAGGTTCGGGCCGCGAGGTGCGTAATACCCTACGTCCTGTATGCTGCGTAGCTCTGGATTGATTGGATGTGTTTACAAGATGATGCGGATGAAGAGATAGGGGTCCCTGCCTCGCCTTATATAGCCCGGGAGACAGGGTTACAAGTCGGTTGGAGGGGAGAGTACTAGTCGGGTACGGCTAGGAGTACTTTAAATGGATCCGGACATGTGTAGCTTCCTAACCGAGTACTATCCCTCTGCAGTCCTTGCGCCCCACGCCAGCAGGTGCCGTGTTCCCAAGTTGAGTAGTCCCAGGGGCCCACCGAGTAGTCGGTCCTGGTACCCACCAGAGTAGTGGGCCCAGGGATGTCCATACGACAGTCACAAAACTCCTCCACTTCAGTGTGTGCTGGACATGCTCTTGACCAAATGGTCATGTCCTCGTGAGAATGGTTGAGTCCCGTAGGTAAGAAAGAAGGTTTTTTAAAAGAGGAAGGCTTTTATAAAATATTCCAAGGGGTTTATATAAAGCAAGGAAACGTAGAGAATCCTTATTCACTAACGACCATGTCTAAGGGCACGAGCTACGGTCAAGTATGGCTCTGATACCATCTGTAACGACCCGGGTTTTCAAAAGAGGAAAACCGGTCAACCTGTACTCGTGATAGTCCCTGGATATGATGCTATCACGCACAGACATCCATCACAGATAGTTATCACGACCATACAACGAAATAAAGCATCCAAAAGTATTACTTTTATTACAAATCCAAACAGGAGTACATCATTACACGCCTCTTGGCGGAATAACATGAATAAGAGCCTACGCAGTGGTAGCTAGCTTCCAGAAGGTGTCACCATCTTTATTATCCTCTCCCACAAGCATCCTTGAGCGAAGCAACGTGCCCCTCAGTCGTACCATCCGTCGGCGTTGTTGTCGAAGTCTGACTCGTACCCTGCAAGCTCAGGGGCTATCCCCAAGGATCGGGATAGGTCCACGTCACCAACCATATGCAAGCTTTAAGTGCCCTACTTCTAATGGTATAAAAAGGGACCAAGGTAAAGGCTAGTGATTTCCTAAGCAGCAGCAGCAGCAACATATAAAGAGTAATATCTCCAGATCCCACCATTTCCCAAGTCTCCTATCCACATCCGTTTACATCTGGGCACTCAGATCACCGTCACCAAGTCCTATCTCCATCTAGGGTCGGTGCGAGAACTCTCACTCCTCGCACTTCAATGATTGCACCCGGATCCGTGAGGCAGAGGGAGCAACTCTCCTCTCCCCGAGTACAACCACGGCTCACCATACACTCTCATCCTATAAGGGGGAGGTAGAAATCCCAAAACGTAAGAGTCGGAGTAAACAACGGGCATGTCCATAACCGAGGACGCAGCTATACGTATAGATCTAAACTCTGCAGAGTGTGTACACCTGTACCCAACTCGGAATGGCACCCGACGGTGATCAGCCAACCAAGCCCATCCTACCGGACGAACACCCAGGTGTTACGATTCCATCCTGCATCCGGGTCTCGATGCGGTCCCTCGCAAAGCACCACCCCAGAACTGTGAACATGCCCCCGTGTGGCCACACGGGGAGCGCCGCAAAGGGAAGGAACTTCACCCTACACCCTCTCACTAATACCCTCTATCCTACTAGCAGGTATGGTATCGCACTTTCTAGGGTCGAAACGGCCCTATCCCCACTCTCGGCGAGGTGGTGTGTACGAAAGTTCTGTGAACACAAAGCGACCCACTCGGTTTCAGACCGGGGCGAGCTCCTATTCTCCAAGTCATCACATAAACCCCAACACCTGTGCTCCTAAAACAGTGTACCCGCCATAGGTACCAAACTGGGTATGGTCCGAGAAGACGAACCCTGGCCCCCGATCTCGGATCGGGTTGTCTTGAGCTCACCCCCGCCAAGTATCCCAAAAACACCTTCTCCTTCCGATTTTCCCCACTCACGCCAAGAAACTACCACATAGTCCCAACACATGCACAGCAAGCTCAGTGTATAAATCACGCGTAAATATAGTAGTGTAGGTCAATCAAGGACAAGGTATTTAAAAGGGGTAGTGCAAGGTTTCATCATATCCATCATCATGCATTAGTAAAGCGCTAGCAGTTCTAAAGCAATGCCTAATGGGCATTCAAAGTAGGTCGGGCGTGAACCTGCATGAGGGTAGTCGTCGAAGGCGAAGTTGTCTTCGTAGTCCTGGGTCGGCTCTCCGGCTCCGGTAGCTCCTAGATTCGCGAATACAAATAAATTACCGGTGCTAATTGCAAATAACACCAAAAGAAGAAGCAATAAGAGCCGAAAGGGAGCGAACACCTAACTAACGGGTGCGTCATGATTTTAGAAAGATTATGAAAGTGGTTTCATATTTTTTGGAGCTCGTATGAATTAGTTATGAATTTTTGAAGGTTAAAACCATTTCTGAAATTAAATTACGCATATACAATACATATATCTATAAGCTAGCTATAGGCTAGCTCTTCCTAGCTCTAGGTTGGCTCTAAACTAGCTATAGGGTGGCCGCAGCGGCTTACGTGGCTGCCACGCTGCTAGCTAAAATCTAGCTGCAGCAGAGGTGGCAGCCCACGTGGTGGCTGATGAGGACATCCTCACGGGATCCCGGGGAGATCCGGTGCGGCACAGATTCGCGTGGGAGATGGTGCGGCCCAGCTGTGATTGGAGGGGCGCAAATGATCTGGCGGATCGGGTGTGGCAGCAGCGGTGTGACTCGGGGTGTGCAACAAAACCCCCACTGGTTTAAAAGGGTGGCCGCCAGGTGTTCGAGGATATGCCCAAAAGGCACTCCGCGGCGGCGCTCCACGGCCGGCGGCGAGGTTCTGCGGCGGCTAACAAACGGAGGGCGACGACGAGGTTTGGGCGCCCCAAGGAAACATCCTAGGCGGTTAAAGGCCCGTGCTTGGCCGTCGCTAGGCAACCGCGGCACAGCGACGACGAGACAGGGGCGGCGGCTTAAACGAGACAGCGGCGTTGGTCTTGCGCGCAGGCACCGGCTTGCTAGAGTGCAAGAGTGCGGGCGCCCGGTTGGCCAAAGGCAAAGCCGGGGCGTGAATACGGAGGCGCGTGACCCAGAGGGCGGGCCACAGTTGCTGCGCAGCCGTGCTGGTGTGTGGCGTCCTGGCGCAGGTCGCCGCGGCGGCGACAGAGGCAAAGCAGGGCAGCGGTGCGAACGGCGTGCGCGTGCTCGTGAAGAACTTCAAGGGTATAAGTCCAGCCTGGAGAGCTAAGGGCGTCGCCTTGCCGCGACTCAAAGCGACGGCGCAGGGGGAAAAGAAAACGTGTGGTGGCGGCGTGCGTGCTCTCGACGATGGCGGTGGCGACATGTGCGGACGGCCAGCAAGGACACCAGGGGAAACAGCGGGGCAGAGCAAGACTGCCCTTGGCCGGTGCAAGGCAGCGGCATGGCGGGACTTGCAGCGTGGCATGGCGCACGTGCGCGCACGCGTTTGGGTGAGCACGCCGGCCTGGACAGGCACGCGGCGGCGATAGATGTGCGCGTGCGGTGCGTGAAAGCGAGGCGGGACGGCCGTGCGATCGGCGCATGCGCGCGGGTGAGCTCGTGCGCTAGGGCGGACTCAAGCTCGTGCAGAAAGGGAGAAAAGGCCGGGGCTTTTGCCAGCGTTCCTCGACGGCGGCGCTATGGTCAAGGACCGGCGGCGCGACCGTTGTGTGCGTGCGGTTCAGGGCCAGAAAGGGGGCGGCAAGGTGCAGCGAGGTGAGTGGCACGCGGCGTTGACGGCGGCGGCACCTGCAAACGTTGAGCACGACACGAAGGTCAGCGACACAGAGGCGACGGCGTTTTGCGCGGCGGCGTGGTGTAGAGCAGGACAGGCAGGAGCAGGGCAAGGTCTCATCGCGACGCGGCACAGGGTCCCGACCTGGCCAAGGTGTCGCACAAGGGCTCGATGGCCACCAGCACATCCATCAGGTAAGGGGGAAAACTCACCGGGTGCTTGTGGTCGCGGCGAGCTCGGTCGTCCCCACGCGTGCGTCAGCGGGAGGAAAGGGAAAAGGGAACAGGGACCCCCGGCTGACGAGCGGGGCCCACTTGGCGGTGAGACTGCGAGATAGGGGTAGGTGGGAGCTGGGCTGGATGGGCTGCATGGTTTTAAACGGGCCGGCTAAACGCGGACTAGAGAAAAGACTTGAAGGTGATCCGGTGGACTTTCTACGAAGAGAAAACGGCCCAGGGGCATAGGGTGGTTTTTCCTATTTCCTTAAAACCTTAACTCCTATAACTAATTGATTCAAATTTGAATTAGCATTCAAATTTGAACCTCACTCAAATTAAATCCAAATAAAATCAAATAAACTCCAAAAAGATCACACTAACATTTATATTTCCTAAAATTTATTATTTAGCCCAAAATAAATCTAGGAATTTAGGGAAGGATTCAAAGAAGACATCCTTATAATTTTAAGCATGCACTCAATTTCATCCAAAAATTTTGAAATTCACATTTTTACAAAAACTAACATTCCGGAAAACTCCGAGATGTTACAATTATGCCCATTCAAAGAAAAAAATGCACCCTTTGTTTGATAAAAAAAGGCCATTCAATATCATCAGGTTTCAAGCAGCCCATCTGTACACACCTTGCAATTTTTCTAACAGTTGAGCCCACACTTCCATCTCATTAGCAGGAAGACTTCATCTAAAGATCCTACCCCCAATCTCTAGCATCATAGTAATCAGGCACCATGCCTTTGGGGTCTGCACACATTATACAGGCTAGGAAATTGATTTTTCAAAGACATGTCCCCTAGCCAGGCACCCTCCCAAAAGCATTTTTTATACGGATCATTTAGCATGAAAATGCCCACTGGCTGATCTCTATTCATCTGAGAATTAAAAAAATGCTTATATACATGCAAACAGGAGTGCATGAATACCTACGGTAAGTACAGGCAGCCTGATTTATATACATATACCTGCAGTACACAAACACGTCATTGGTAAAATATGGGGAAAAGATAAGACATATGAAGAAATAGATTTAATTATTTTGATTTTTTCTATGCACATTACAGTAATTTTCATCTCCATATAGTCATACAGATGTAGCAATTGTGTTCACCTTCTACATCAGATTGCATAATGTAAAGGTGTATCGAGACTTAAAGAAAGAATACAAAAGAAGCACTTGTCTTCGTATGGATAAAGGTAGCATTATGAAAGCAGGAATACTCCACACATTACAGGTTAACAACGTAAAGGTTCCAATATAAATAAATAATTTTCAATCAAAAAACATAAAAACGAAGACATGTGCTTCTTTTGTATTTTTTCTGTTGGGTTTTTGTCACATTGATGTATCTTACTAAGTGATCTCAACAGGAAAAATTTCCTCACCGCCAGTGCATAGAAAAACACACATAAAATGTTCTATTATTATATGGAACTCAGGTGCTAAATGTATAATGAAGCTAACTTTAATGCATTCATGGACTGGTATATTTCCTTTCCTTTTCTTGCTTTGTTTTGTTTGGTCTGAAAGGCAAGCAGATGCAACTTTAATGCAGTAAAAAAGCACATATAAGTTCTGTACCTTGTCAGTTTTGTACACGGACCAGTGCTGTTCTTAATTCTCCACTAGTAGACTTGAACACCTCCACCTCATTGCTGTTCTTCTTATTTCTCCATCGATATATCAGAATAATTATTACCGAACAGCCTGAGCAATGAAGTACAACAATCATCAATGTTCATCCTGGAAATCCAGATCTCTGCAGACATAGACACACATGAGAAGATAGCAACAACACCAAACTTCAAGCAGCAGTTCAGAGCAAAGAAATTTATCAAGTTGAAACCAAATGAACTTGTTTCAGACATGCCAAATTTCACAAAAACAGTTTTAGAACTAAAACAAACCTAGACATACATCAGTAAATTTAGATAAAGCATCATTTCAAAGTGTTAGCACATGTTCTCTCGACTAACAAATAACAACCTATGTAAAGTTTATCCCAAGAGAACAGGAACACATGAACCTAATATCTAAATCTATCCACCAAAGATGCACTGCTAAACTAAGGTGTGTAGTTACCAAGAAAAAATTTCTTCTCCACCTGACAGCCAAACCTGCTCACCTAGTATAGAAAATATAGCATGTATCAAAGAGAGTTCACAACACAACTGCAAGTACAGGTTAAAGTAAGAAAGCATGAGAGCATCCAGAAAGGTACAAATCTTGTTCCATGAAACACACATACCTATTCGTCTTCCCACTCATGTTCTCAGGTCACAAATGCCAGAGCCGGCGCAGCACACCTACAAACACAAAAAAGAATCATGAATCAGGCAAAGTAATTCGGTATATTTTTTTTAAAAAAAAGAGGAGTCCTGAAGACGACGTATGTTGGAGACAATGATATCAGAAGAGGTCATCAGCTCAAGCATGTGAAGCCTTGTGTAGAGCTTTGCACCTTTCTTACACATATCGCACCACACACTGCCTGCCCTGACCATCAATAGTTCTATTCTCACCACCTATAATTATCTATATAATATTCTAATGCCTAGGCAAAGCAAATTGTAAAGAAAAAAGGTGTGTGCCTGTTGTGATCCAAGCAGTATGCTAGAACTGCATTGAAGCTTAGTAGTAGAATCCTCGGATGAACTATCAGATGTAGCACAGAACATACCATGAGATTTTACCCAAAAAGAAGAGATGGACGGAGATACACACCCAGCTGGAGGATCCGCCACTGTCCTAATCGAAGTACCATGGGAGTAGCAACAGCCGCCACCGTATGCCAAACCCTAGGCCTGTTCACCGGGTTGGGTTGAAACCAGCTGACCCGCCCACCCAGCCTGACTGGACCGTAGAAGCGGGTTTGGGTGGGTTAATTGGTTTCCCGTTAGAGTGTGTGTACCTAACAACGGGTCAGAGTTGAACACGGTTTAGAACCGCACAAACCCGCTCAACCCACCCTACCTACGCACGTTATGTTTCAGCAATGGCAACAATTTTGCTTCCTAGGGCGGAGATCCGCATGGCGTCTTCGACTCCTTGCCATCGATGGCAGTGCAGGCATGAATCTGGATGTCTATCGGGTACCATGAGCGAGCGGAGGCACTGTCGGCGGTCGCGCCGCCTATGAGCACACGACGACATGAGCTGCGCTCTCCCAATTGGCAAGGTCGGCAGCGTCGCTGGCGCCGAGACTGCGGGGCTTGGTGGTCGTGTTGACGGATACGAAGATGATGGCGGCGGCGGCAGGAGTTCGTCGGCGAAGCGCGTGGAGGCAAGCATCAGCGAGGCTGTTGGAATTTCGAATTACATATATGTGAAGTCCTGTTCTGCAGTGCCTACCAAAATTGATCCCAAATTGACGATCTTGCAAATTTAGGTCTGATATTGCTACGTGAGCAAGCCATGGAAAGGATTTAGCAAAGCTCTTATATTATTTCTGGGATTGGAGCAAACTTCAACTGACGAAGGAAAAGGTAGTGTCGACTGCTGATGAGGACGGAATCACGGAACCCACGTTACAACTGAGCGGAGAGAGCCAGCGAATCAGCAGGCCATGGACAAAGGCTGAAAGCATGGAGGAAGAAGACGATTCTTCGTGCTGTCAAACTAACGAACGGTTCAAACCGTCTGAACCGACCAGCCCAACAGAACCCGTCAGCATCAATACCCGCGAGTGGTAGAACCAGACCAACCCAATCTAAACCAGTTAGTTACGGTCTGGTTTGCAAAACCAGGCATACCCAGCAAAACCCGCAGGTGCACAGGGCTACCGAACCCTAGCAAGCAAAAAAAATAAAAAGAAGAGGAAGGAAATAGGAGGGGATGAGGGGGGTAGAGGACGCGCACCTGCCGGCTGCCGCGATGCATACCCGCTGGCTTGTTCCGCCCGCCGTGCCAGGTCCATCTACTTCGCCTGTTTGCCATCACCGATAAGCTGCCCGAGCCCACCGCCACCACCGAGGAGGACGAGGGCCCATGGGAGTGGCAGCGCGGGGAGGATGGAGGCGAGCACAGATGGAGGCGCGTGCGTGAGCGGTGGTGGTGCCGCGCGGGGGGATGGCGCGTGGAGGGAAGGGGAGCGGGGGTGGCGGCGCAATGAGGAGAGCTCGGAGTGAAGGCTAGGGTTCGGATTATATATGCGAGTGGACTACATTGCAAATTTGAGAGAATAGAGGGGCTTTTTTGCAAATTCGGCAGGCAGAGGTGCGGGGGCGACCGCTGCTCGACACGCGGTGCGTGGGTTGCGGAGAGGCGAGGAAACAAGGGTAGCTTTTCATATATCCGACTAGAACATTCCGGCGCGCGATGCGCGCCCTATCGTGAACCAAATACAAATTAATAAAAGCAATACAAGATGACAATATCCATTCCAACGACACATGTGTGCCACACAACAAAGACCACCATGAATCACATTGTTTATCGTAACATAGAGTTAAATCAAGTCACAACATTACGGGACGAGCAAAGTGGAGGATATAAGTCATGAAAGATTTGAATCGAGTAAATGAAGGACACACGGACACTTTCTTGACTCCAGCTTTGGAGTGTCTCCAACCGCCCTGTCGATGTTCAAATATCTTACAAGAAACCTACTCTATGTTCAAATATCTTGCAAGAAGCCTACTACTAACTAATAATCATCTGTAAGATGCATCATGACATGAGTGTTGCTCGTCCATGTACACCATAACTCTGCTAGAGAAGTGCACATGATCACATAACAATTTTTTTTGCTATAGTAACACCAGGAGCTAGCAAAGGCATCTTCATCACCCCATCCTCCCATCATTCGAATAGTAAAATGAATGTTGATAACCACAAATTCATGATGATCCACACCATGCTTTGCACGCCCTATCATGATTGTCAGCTCAATAACATTTTGACATTTACAACAGTGTGTGGTAAAATGGCAGCATATTCATATAATCATATACTTGTAAAAAAACCATTTACAAAGCTATCATCCCAAGGCCTTTATCTAACAGTTTCACCACACCAAGTGAAGATTATTCTAATTTTGCACAAACATATGAATATGCTGACCTTTTGCACCTTAGTCTGCGCTTCAGATGTGTCACACCTGTTTTTCCAAAGAAAACCAAGTGCAGATCTATATGCATGCCAGGATCAAGTTTCATGCATATAGTTGACAAAAGTGAATAACAGTATAGTATCACGTAAAGAAAAAGAAAGATTATCAGAGTATTACTCTAAATCCTGGAAACGAAGGCTCCAACCATCACAGGCAATCGACTGGGGGTTGCGTACGCCTAGCACCAGCAACACTTCACAACAACTTCATAGCAGCTTCCTCTTTCTGAGCAACATTGTTTATAGCAAGGGTGAGCACATGTCGTAATCAGCAAGTGTGGGGAAAATATGAATGCAAAGGCTTTGACAAGGAAAGACTGACAGGTTGACTGCATTTAGCACTTTTAGTTGGTCAAATTTTATTAGCACCTGATTACTAATAGAGTATAAGTATATACCAACCCACAATTATCATAAAGAGATACGCCATAAGCATATGGCTAACATAACCATAACAACGATTTAAGTCCATTTTCAAGTTCAATTATCATGTGAGGGTCTAGGCCGCTCTTGACCGTGAGCACGGCTGCTCGATTAGTTTTACACTCTGCAGAGGTTGTACACTTTCACCACAAGTCGCGTAAAAGTTCAAAAGAACTTTAAACCCAACCACGCGATGCTGATCAGGCATCATACCACACTACCGAGGTGTGATTGCATAGGGACGCTACGAGGCCTTTACAAAGTTTCCCCAGTGTGAAATAACCCGCGAAGGTTCCGAGCTGTCGCAGAGTATAAAGTCCCCTAGTAGGTACCGTGTCTTAGCCAAGATCAACTCCCTACTAGAGCGAGCCTATACCCCAACTAAACGCTCCCCCTTGCCCTTTCGGTAAGGTCACCCCAACACTAGAGTCCCTAATTAATTAGCCAAGCTAGAGCCATATAGCCTTGTGGTTGCACTGTTGTCCTGGGTGGTCGCTCCATGTTCCGATTAAACATTGTGATCTTGTATTAACCAGAGATATATAGCATAAAAGGTAAAGCAAGTTCATCATTATTGTTGTTCATTAGAAACACCATAACCCAAAGTAGAGCAACTAAGCAGTGCTACCCAACAGAAAGGTAAAACCCAGGTTGACAAGGAATAAAGGTAATAAAGACTAGGATAAATCTTAATAGGACCCATCAATATTAATGCAAGCATATGCAACGGTGATTAAACACAGTTATTAGGACAAAAGAACAATGACACACTTGCCTTTAATTAATGTAGTGATGTTGCTCAGAATGTCTTCACTTCTTACACTTCCAAGCTCTTGAACCACGTTCATTCTACTCGCATCAATCATCGGGCACAAGCATACAAAGCAAACATACAAGCAAATTAAGAACAATGCACCAATCATAAGAAAAGCTTTAAAAGAGCGTGCTAAAGGATAGGCTCGATGCTATGGATCAAAAAGATCTAGGGCTTGAAAGAAGATTAGCTCCTCAAGAGAGACACACTGAGACAGAGCTTGATAAAGAACGTCTAACGATCGATTTGTATATATGAGAGAACAAACTATAAGCTAGGTTTATTTAATTAGTAAAAATATGTTAAGGATATTTCATAAAAAAATATCTTAAGTTGGAATTAATGCAGCATTATATTTTATTTGCAAAAGACCGGAGTAAAGAACTAGTCAAATTTTATTTATAAAGATTCATATATAGATTAAACCATTTAAACATTTAATTTAGAAAAGCTAAACTATATGAATCATCTAAACGTAAGTTTATTATTCGAGTGGATCATATTATTATTAGAAACATTATGGCATTGGCATTAATCAAATTAATATTTATTATAAAAGCTCGTGTAAAAGCCTAATCAACTTTTAGTTAGAAAAAGTTAATTAAATATTAAGCAAATTTGGTTTATGAAAAACCGAGGTAAAGATCTAATTAGATTTTATTTACAAAAGCATGTGAGAGAAACATTAATCAAATTAAATTTGATTATGAAAAACAGTATATAGCACTATATTACTTTTATTTAGAAAAGGCATGTTTAATAAGCATTAAGCAAAATTAATATTAAATTTATTTTCAGAAAACAAACATGATCAAAAGTCACCACTAACGTGTTCTTCATGTCATTATGAATCTAACGCAACTTGAACAGGTGAAAACGGATCTAAAACATAGAAGATATGGCTCGTCAAAGGTATAGGGACCTTGTTGTGAAAGATTAGAAACTTCCAGGGGCTTAACTGCGAAAAACCAGGGGCATATACATAATTATGTATATAAACCTCAGGGTTTTCATGCAAAAGCTCCCGGGTGGACTGGGCCGCGAACTGAGGGTGGTCCGGCAGACTTGGAGCTAAACAGGCCGGCGCAACAACAGGAAAGGAGAGGGAGAGGAAAAGAAACTTTTTGAATTCTTTTGAACTTCAAACAAAAATTTGAATTCAACACTGTTGACGGTTGAAATTCACCATTTCGAACCCTCAATATTCTCACATAAATGGAGGCATATGCATATTTCACTAGCATTTTGGTTTGAATAATGTAGTTCCACTTGTCCTTGGAGATTATTTGAATGTAGGTGATTGACCCCTTAAAAGAGATGGAAACTCAACTTCTGTGAAGAAACCATGCCAACTCAGATGAGGAGGTGGTTGCCACCAAGGGAAACATGGCAATCCATGTCATCGATCCAGGAGAGGCACTCACGAACGAATCAGAGGACGCCACATGGACTTCACATGGATCAAAGGGCCCACCTCGGATACCAATTCAAGTCATGCACCAGGGATGGATCAGAGGGCCCACATGTCAGCCAACCAGAGAAAACACAGGCCAGGAGGCGACCCTAGGGGGCCGGCCGATCCTAGGATCGGCTGAACCGACCTAGGGGCCTTTGATCCTGGCCTTCCACGTGTTGGTTGCTCATTGGTCCATTGCCTCACTCTCGGGTGTTTAGGGGTCATTTGGGCGTCCGAGCAAGCCTTGTCCTCGCCTATAAATAGAAGGGGAGGGGCTCCCATTTCTCACACACCACTCTCTCATTATCCTCTCACTTTTAGTTTCCAAGGCTAGGGGGTAGGCTAGAGTAGCTCTTATTCAAGTTCCAAGTCCTCTTGGAAGTCTAGGTACGGGTTCTCTTTTATCTTTATTTCTTTGTATGATTTTGATCTACTTCAGTTATTCAGCTATTTCATATAAAGTCATGGTAGATCATATTCTTGATATGTTCTTGAGTTCATCCTCTGTTTATCATTTAGAGGCTCGTGTTCTTCGTGAACACTACCTTTTGATCCACTTGAAGGGTGATAAACTCCTTCCTTATGTGTTTGTTCATAAGTTAGAAGCTCATGTTCTTCACGAACACGACCCTTTGATCTTATTGATTAGACATAAGAGAGTTCATATCTGTTCGTATGTCTAGCCTTAGTTGATCTTGTTAGATGACAAGAGAGTGTTGCATGAGGTCTGTGTTCAAGCTATGGTACTCGGTCTAGTTGACCAGTCTTCTGGTGGCTCTCACCCTGGGTCACAATAGCCCGGGCCGGGTGGAGTCTAGCAGCAACGTAGGCATGGTGTCTGGGTTGTCTGGCTACGATAGTTATGAGCATACCCCCCGTAACGAGAGGTCGGTCCTCAGGTGGTGACAGCCCTGTTGGATCCTAGGGCAACCTCCGCGCTGGGGTACCTGCTGTAGGAGTCTAAATTCTAGTTTCGCAGAGTGCTAGTCGTCGCGGGCTAGCTCCCCGTTTGTACCTGGGTGCCGAACCTTATCTCTCTCATGCAATACTCGTGCCCATCTCTTGTATCTTCTAGCTTTATATGTTTAGTACATTAGAACCTAGAGCTAACTCGTATGTTCCCCCTAAGCCGTAGTGTGCTAGAGTAGAGGTAGATTTGAGTGTGTGTGTCACACTACCCCTTATATCTTTTATCTTACCCCTACCTTTGAGTGTGTTGTTTCCTATATCTATCTCTTGGTTTACATTCAGAGCAAAAGCATAAGTCTAAGATATCTGCCATTGCCTTCCACGGATTCAATACCCTTGGAATACTCTCCTTCCTTGGGGAAATGCTACAATGGTTTGTCTGTGCGCTTGCGGATTCGTTCATTATCGTTTAGATTAACCTTTGGCAAGTCTCGATGTTCACGCTAACCGTGCCATTAGTTGTGACATTGAGAGGTGCGTACAAGGCGTTTCCTGGTGTTGTCACTAAGGACGGGTTCCAGATCTGTTCTTAAGATGACGACGCTACGAAACGCCAACAAGCATTTCTGGCGCCGTTGCCGAGGAAGGCATAGGATTATCATGACTATGCTTTGCATCTGTTTATAAAATCTGAGTAGGTTAGGACAACTCTCAATGCAGGCTAACCTTGATTGTCTTCTTTTATCTTTGGATGATGAATACAGGTAGTGTATGACTGGTTTCGACCTACCGGGGAATTTTACTGAAGATCCCGAGTCACTTGTGAGGAAAGCTCGAATTCATTTCGGCTCACCTCGTCGTACTCGTCCGGAGGGCGAACCAGCTTCCTTTGTACCATCCACGTCCAACGTTATGGCCCAGAAGACACTTCGTGAGTACTCAGCTCCTTCCGCTGACCAGGTGCTGCAAGGCCCTGAGGTGGCAATGGGGACTGAAAATTTTGAGATCAAGACGGGTCTAATTACGATGGTACAGGCTAGCCCATTCTGTGGCAAGCCAAATGAGGATGCCAATGCTCATCTGCAGCAATTCCTAGAGCTATGCAGCACTTTCGTCATCAGGGGTGCAAATATGGATGCTGTTCATTTATGGCTATTTCCATTCTCCCTCCTAGGGAAAGCTAAGCAATGGTTCTATGCGAATCGTGAAGCTATTAACACTTGGAGTAAGTGTTCAGAGGCATTTCTCAAAAAGTTCTTCCCATTGGGTAAAACCAATGCTCTTCGTGGAAGGATTTCTGGTTTTCAGCAAGCAATAAGTGAATCTATTCCAGAGGCTTGGGAAAGGCTTCAGGAGTATATCCTGTCCTGTCCTCACCATGGGATGGAGGATTAGCTTATTCTTCAAAGCTTCTATAATGGGTTGACTCTGACAGCCCGATGCCATATTGATGCTGCTGCTCAAGGAGCATTCTTCTCACTCACTGTTGATGATGCTAAATTACTCATTGAGAAGATGGTCTCCAACCAAGGGTGGAGTGATGAAAGACTCCAACCACGACCCAGGGGTACTCATACTGTCAAGGAAGCAGACATGATTACTGCCAAGATGGATCTTCTTATGAAGAGATTGGATGACTACACCAGCGAGAAGGCTGCCATGGCCACCACTACTCTGCCTATGGATTCTCACATGACTTGTGAAGTCTGTGGCAACACTGGGCACTCAGGCAACTACTGTCCTGAGACTCAGGAGGAAGTGATGTACATGAACGGCAACAACAACGGTTATCGTCCACCTCAACAAGGAGGCCAATCGTGGAATCAACAACGCCCTTACTATCAAGGAGGTAACCAAGGTAACTCGTACAATCCCAACCAACCTTCCTTGAGAGATCTCGTTTTTGGGCAAGCTAAGATTAATGAAGGTATTAATAAGAAGCTAGCTGCCCTTAATAAAACTGTGGAAAGCCTCAACGTTAAGCTTGATAGCTTTTCTTCTGCCCAGAAGAGTTAGCTGAGTTTCAACAAAATGTTAGAAACTCAGTTGGCCCAGCTGGCCGCTTCTGTTCCCTCTGTTGAAAATGCAAATGCGGTAACCACGAGAGGAGGTAAATCCACTTGGGATCCACCGTATCCTAACCATGCAGGGACACATAAGAAAGCCATAACAGAAGTTGAGAATATCCATGAGGATTCATCCGACTCGGAAGAATTCCCCCAAGTAAGGAAGGTGCCACCAACAGATAAAGCACCTGTAGGAGTGACGGCACATCCGGGTTTCGTAGAAGCCAATGTGATGCCGTTCCCTCAAAAGAGCAGGAAGGCAACAATAGATGAACAGTTCAATCGCTTCGTCGACATGATTCAGAAAGTTTATATCAACGTCCCATTGCTTGAGGCAATACGCTTTCCTACTTACGCACGTTATCTCAAGGACATTCTAACCAAGAAGCGAGCTCTTCCCACAACTGAAGTAGTACGACTCATGGAGGAGTGCAGTGCTGCTATACTCAACCGCCTTCCTGAGAAGAAGAAGGATCCAGGGTGTCCCACAATCACTTGTATGATTGGAACCTAATGTTTCGACCATGCTCTTTGTGACCTAGGGGCCAGCGTCAGCGTCATGCCTAAGGTAGTCTTTGATCAACTTAATTACACGAGTCTATCTCCAACCACTTTGCAGCTGCAGCTTGCCGATTCTTCAGTCCGATACCCCGCGAGGATAGCTGAGGACATTCCAGTGAAAGTTCGAGATTGCTTTATTCCCGTTGACTTTGTGGTACTGGACATGGAGATCGCCAAGGAGGTGCCGCTCATACTTGGGTGACCATTTCTAAGTACAGCTGATGCACAAATTGATGTGGGAGCTGGTGTGATCCGTCTCTACATCAATGGCAAAGAGGAGAGGTTCGAGTTTCATCCAAGAAAAGAACAATGCTCAATGATCAAGGATTTACCAACTTCCGACACCCCGGCACGAGAGGTCGAAGTGTCACCACGGCAAGTGGACAGCCTCATTGCATTCATGAAGAATTTTTGGAAGGAAGAACGCCAACTTATGGGCACGGGACAGAAGCAGTATTGGAAGTCTCAGTCCCAGCCCAAGAGACCACCTCCTACACATCACAACACACACAACACCCAAAAGATGTGGCGGAGGGTGAGTAGGAAGCCGACTTCTCCTCCAAAGGAAACGGCTGCCCCACTGCCCAGGTGAGAACTTTGGAACCAAGTCTAGCTCTAAAGACTCAAAATAATGAGCTCTGCACCGACAGGTAAGTTCAGTAAGTTATCCTTATTTTCTATACAACAAAATTCTGGTTAAGGAAAAACAATCTACTTCTGCTTTGTGTTTTCTGCATTCTCGCTAGGGCGAGCTCAGGAGTGATGTCCATCCGGACATGCCTTGAGCTTGTACCGTGGTACTAACTTGTCACAGCCACCACCACCACCTCAGCCACAGCCTGCTACGCCACCGGTGGCAGGAGGGGCCCCTGCGGGGTATATGTTCGGGGTTACCCCTAGTTATACACCTGGCTGGGATCAACCCACCTACTAGCCGAGTGCGAGTGGCACAGCTTGGGCAGGCGCGAGCAGAGCTCAGTGGGCCACACCCGCTAGTTCTAGCTCCGGTGGTCCACCTCCGTCTTCGTCCTTCCGGCGACACTCCTCAGCCTCTGCACGCGATGCTCAGCTCGAGCAGCAGATGGGAGAGCTCACCGTCCAGGTCACGGGACTGAAGGAGACACTGAACACCCACGTCGAGTCTACCTCAGCGTGGCAGCGTCAGGCTGGTGAGAGGATAGCAGCCATGCAGCAAGATCAGCGGCAATACATGGAGGCGCAGAGGGCTTACTACGCGAGTCAGGGTTTCTTCTACCCTCCTCTGCAGTGAGCCTGAAGCTAGCTTGGGGGAGGACCCCCATTCTGAGGTAACTTGTATCTTCCTTCGTTTTCAGAAAATCTTATAAATGAAAATCCAAAAAAATCTACAAAATGAAAAGATCAAAAATATTTATTTGCTTTCATCATCATCGTTTGCTTAGTTTGCTTTGATATGCTTAGTAAGAATGCTTTGCCTCTATGGTTGAAATGATGAATAGTAGTTCTGTTTATTTTCCTCGTATGTCTTGCCTACAACTTTGTATCCTACCTAAGTTTTGAGTTTGTTGGCTTGTATGTTCAAACCTTAGCTTGAAAACTGTGGGTAGCAAAAAGCATGATCCTTGCCTAAGTTGTTGTGAGACATGATATGGTATAATAGAGTGCTATGATCTTGTGCTTAGTGATGCTTGACATCCGGAGTTTTCCTTTTTGAAAAATAAAAACATGATGAGTTCCTCAATGATGAGAAATTTCCCATCCAAGGCCATATGTAGATTCTAGTTCTTAGCCTCCACATATGCAGCTTCTTCTCTCATTGAGCTTTGTCAAATTGTTGTCACCCTTGTTAGAACTCATACTCCCCTGATCAAGATCACGTACACGTTCATGCTAAAACTTCTACACTAGAAGTTAGCATTCATCATTTGTTCCATATGCCTATGCATTCTTCCTCAAATAAAACTCTATGTATCATTGCATTATTCATCCCTCTCCAAATATCTCCAATAGAGACAAAGGGCTAGCTAGAAAAAAAAAGAAAGAAAAAAAAGCAAAAAAAAAAGAAGAATAGCATGCTCAAAAGCATGGCAAAAATAAAGAAACAGAGCTAGCCCAAGTCCCGAAAATTCCAAAGGAGAAAAAAAGATTGATAGGTGCAGGAGAAAGAGTTCCACCATATAGATGGTAATAACTAGTACCTGCTCCGGGGCTAGTGTCCACCTTACCATCAATCCCTCATAAAAAGCATGGTAATATCTAGCACCCACTTCCGGGCCTAGTATCCACCTTGCCATGCTCATATCCATCACACACATATGCACATCTTGATCAGGATGTATGTTTGTTTCTTCCAAGGATCCGGTCTTTGACTTAGCAAAACATGAGAGGTAAGTATGCCACATCTTCCCTAACTATAGCTCCACATATATCCTATTAGGAGTAGGATGTGAAGAAAGGCAACATTGATACCTTGGTGAGGAACCATGCACTTTTGAGCGATCTGAGAGTATCATTTGAGGAACTCTGATTTTCTTTTGAAAAATTTGCAAAACCTCCGGATTGCTAAGCTGATCAAGGTATGAGTGATTATGCACATGCTATATAACCATTCTGTCTCTGAACCACCCAAGGCAGGTGAAGCTATATGCCCCACGTATCAGGTGAAAGGTAAGAACATTGCCAACTTGTTCAACTCTTGGTAGAGTACTTTGCTGTATGTTTGCCATAAGTTGAGAGTACAACATTGTAGCAACTCCTGATCAACCAACCTAAGTCTCTAATGTCTTGCTTCGAGACGAGCAAGAGGTTAGCTTGGGGGAGTTTGTTGACGGTTGAAATTCACTATTTCCAACCCTCAATATTCTCACATAAATGGAGGCATATGCATATTTCACTAGCATTTAGGTTTGAATAATGTAGTTCCACTTGTCCTTGGAGATTATTTGTATGTAGGTTATTTACCCCGTAAAAGAGATGGAAACTCAACTTCTATGAAGAAACCATGCCAACTCAGCTGAGGAGGTGGCTGCCACCAAGGGAAACATGGCAATCCATGTCATCGATCCAGGGGAGGCACTCACTGACGAATCAGAGGACGCCACATGGACTTCACATGGATCAGAGGGCCCACCTCGGATACCAATTCAAGCCATGCACCGTGGATGGATCAGAGGGCCCACATGTCAGCCAACAAGAGAAAACAAAGGCCAGGAGGCGACCCTAGGGGGCCGGCCAATCCTAGGATCAGCCGAACCGACCTAGGGGCCTTTGATCCTGGCCTTCCACGTGTTGGTTGCTCATTGGTCCATCGCCTCACTCCCGGGTGTTTAGTCATTTGGGCGTCCAAGCAAGCCTTGTCCTCGCCTATAAATAGAAGGGGAGGGGCTCCCATTTCTCACACACCACTCTCTCATTATCCTCTCACTTTTAGTTTCCAAGGCTAGGGGGTAGGCTAGAGTAGCTCTTATTTAGGTTCCAAGTCCTCTTGGAAGTCTAGGTATGAGTTCTCTTTTAACTTTATTTCTTTGTATGACTTTGATCTACTTGAGTTATTCAGCTATTTCATATAAAGTCATGGTAGATCATATTCTTGATATGTTCTTGAGTTCATCCTCTGTTCATCATTTAGAGGCTCGTGTTCTTTGTGAACACTACCTTTTGATCCACTTGAAGGGTGATAAACTCCTTCCTTATGTGTTTGTTCATAAGTTAGAGGCTCGTGTTCTTCACGAACACGACCCTTTGATCTTATTGATTAGACATAAGAGAGTTCATATCTGTTCGTATGTCTAGCCTAGTTGATCTTGTTAGATGACATGAGAGTGTTGCATGAGGTCTGTGTTCAAGCTACGGTACTCGGTCTAGTTGACCAGTCTTCTGGTGGCTCTCACCCTGGGTCACAATAGCCCGGGTCGGGTGGAGTCTAGCAGCAACGTAGGCATGGTGTCTGGGTTGTCTGGCTACGATAGTTATGAGCATACCCCCCGTAACGAGAGGTCGATCCTCAGGTGGTGACAGTCCTATTGGATCCAAGGGCAACCTCCGCACTGGGGTACCTGCTGTAGGAGTCTAAAGTCTAGTTTCGCAGAGTGCTGGTCATCGCGGGCTAGCTCCCCGTTTGTACGTGAGTCCTGAACCTTATCTCTCTCATGCAATATTCGTGCCCATCTCTTGTATCTTCTCGCTTTCTATGTTTAGTACATTAGAACCTAGAGCTAAATCATATGTTCCCCCTAAGCCGTAGTGTGCTAGAGTAGAGGTAGATTTGAGTGTGTGTGTCACACTACCCCTTATATCTTTTATCTTACCCCTACCTTTCAGTGTGTTGTTTCCTATATCTATCTCCTGGTTTAGATTCAGAGCAAAAACATAAGTCTAAGATATGCGACATTGCCTTCCACGGATTCGATACCCTTGGAATACTCTCCTTCCTTGGGGAAATGCTACAATGGTTTATCTGTGCGCTTGCGGATTCGTTCATGATCGTTTAGATTAACCTTTGGCAAGTCTCGATGTTCACGCTAACCGCGCCATTAATTGTGACATTGAGAGGTGCCTACAAGGCGTTTCTTGGTGTTGTCACTAAGGATGGGTCCCAGATCTGTTCTTAAGATGACGACGCTAGGAAACGCCAACAAACACAAATTTGAATTCAAACACTCAAAAATAATGCACCAGCATGTATGCAACATTCAACTCCTATATTCATTAATTAAATTGTGGAAAACATTTAAATGCCTATAAATCACATTCAACCTTAGAAAAAATCCTTAAATCCTTAACAAGCTCAAAATAAATTCTAATAAATTTTAGTAAAATGCAAAAGAGTAAATTTAGGGTGTTACAAATCCTACCCCCTTAAGAAGAATCTCGTCCTCGAGATTCGGATGGATCATCGAAGAGATGGGGATAATCTTCCTTCAATTCATCCTCTCTTTCCCAAGTTGCCTCATTCTCTGCATGATTACTCCACTGCACCTTGCACATCTTAATCACCCGATTCCTTGTAACCTGTGTTAAAGTATCCAAGATCTTGATAGGATGTTCAGTATAGGTGAGGTCTTCTTTTCTTCAACTTGCTCTCTTCTTTGTAGTGATAGTGGCAGTAGCATTTGCTTGTTGACGCGGGCTTCGATTTTCTTCTTCTAGAGAGAAAGAGAGATGACAAGGAGATGGGAGGCACAAAGGAAAAACCCACTAAGCAACTGGTGTTATTGTAGATATAAGACCCACAATACACCAACACTCACTATAATGAAACGAATCAACCAAGGTCATAAAACCAAGCATCATCATGCAAGCACTGAATTTCACCATTCAACACACAATCAAAGGAACGATGCTAAACATTGTTAATAGTCATAGGGTATCCTCCTAAGCATGGGCATAGCTTCTTCGGTCGTTGATCATCTAAGGATGTTGAATCAGAAAGAACACTTTGGAATCAAAAATCAAGGAAAGAATCCAAAGCAGCATTGTTTGAGAATCAAGGAGAAGTTCAAAGATGAGGATAGGCGGATAGAAACTGATAGATACGTTTCGAATAGATAGGCAAGCAAGATATCAAGGAGAGGCATCGCGTGAAATGAGTGGAAAGGAAAAGCAAGATCAAGCTCAAGGGGAGATAAAATAAATGACAAGGGTAAGGGTCATAACATTTGCAAAGCAATGAAGTGCAAGTGAAAATGAGTTAAGCAGAAAGAGTTTAAGATATCAAGGGGGATTAGCAAAAGAAAATGGTCAAGGAGTGGGAATATTCATCACAGAGCTCATGGACAAGGTAATGATGAATTTTGGATCAAAGGAAACCTTAAGAAACGACCATTGCTAACTAGGCTTACGTCCTATAGTCGATACAGCTCTGATACCACTCTGTCACACCTGTTTTTCCAAAGAAAACCAAGTGCAGATCTATATGCATGCCAGGATCAAGTTTCATGCATATAGTTGACAAAAGTGAATAACAGTACAGTATCACGTAAAGAAAAAGAAAGATTATCAGAGTATTACGCTAAATCCTGGAAACGAAGGCTCCAACCATCACATGCAATCGACTGGGGGTTGCGTACGCCTAGCACCAGCAACATCTTCACAACAACTTCATAGCAGCTTCCTCTTTCTGAGCAACATTGTTTATAGCAAGGGTGAACACATGTCGTACTCAGCAAGTGTGGGGAAAGTATGAATGCAAAGGCTTTGACAAGGAAAGGCTGACAGGTTGACTGCATTTAGCACTTTTAGTTGGTCAAATTTTATTAGCACCTGATTACTAATAGAGTATAAGTATATACCAACCCAAAATTGTCATAAAGAGATACGCCATAAGCATATGGCTAACATAACCATAACAACGATTTAAGTCCATCTTCAAGTTCAATTATCATGTGAGGGTACAGGCCGCTCTTGACCGTGAGCACGGCTAATCGATTAGTTTTACACTCTGTAGAGGTTGTACACTTTCACCACAAGTCTCGTAAAAGTTCAAATGAACATTAAACCCAACCACGTGATGTTGATCAGGCATCATACCACACTACCAAGGTGTGATTGCATAGGGACGCTACGAGGCCTTTACAAAGTTTCCCTAGTGTGAAATAACCCACGAAGGTTCCGAGCTGTCGCAGAGTATAAAGTCCCCTAGTAGGTACCGTGTCTTAGCCAAGATCAACTCCCTACTAGAGCGAGTCTATACCCCAACTAAACGCTCCCCCTTGCCCTTTCGGTAAGGTCACCCCAACACTAGAGTCCCTAATTAATTAGCCAAGCCAGAGCCATATAGCCTTGTGGTTGCACTGTTGTCCTGGGTGGTCGCTCCATGTTCTGATTAAACATTGTGATCTTGTATTAACCAGAGATATATAGCATAAAAGGTAAAGCAAGTTCATCATTATTGTTGTTCATTAGAAACACCATAACCCAAAGTAGAGCAACTAAGCAGTGCTACCCAACAGAAAGGTAAAACCCAGGTAGACAAGGAATAAGGGTAAAAAAGACTTGGATAAACCATAATAGGACCCATCAATATTAATGCAAGCATATGCAACGGTGATTAAACACAGTTATTGGGACAAAAGAACAAGGACACACTTGACTTTAATTATGTAGTGATGTTGCTCAGAATGTCTTGACTTCTTACTCTTCCAAGCTCTTGAACCACGTTCATTCTACTCGCATCAATCATCGGGCACAAGCATACAAAGCAAACATACAAGTAAACTAAGAACAATGCACCAATCATAAGAAAAGCTTTAAAAGAGCGTGCTAAAGGATAGGCTCGATGCTATGGATCAAAAAGATCTAGGGCTTGAAAGAAGATTATCTCCTCAAGAGAGACACACTGAGACAGAGTGTCAAGGGCGTCGGAGCCCAAGACGGCGGAGCTGCGGCTACGGAGCTCGTAGCCGGCGGTGGGCGGCGCGGTAGAGCTCTGGCTCTTGCGCGCTATGGTGGAGAAAGAGGGAGACTAGAGGAAACAGGGGAGATAGGAAAACCAATTCAATCTTAATCTTAAGTTCCATCGAGTACAAGCTTATAAGGACCTCTTAGGCCTGCTGCTAATCTTAACAAACTCCCTAAACTTATTCTCCAAACTCTATCTCAACCAATCCTATCACTAAGATTTCTGAAAATCAGCCACTTTCAGTTGGCTGTGCGCCGGCGGCGCCCCAGGGAGCCCGGCGGCGGCGGCTATAGTGGCAGCCCCACATGACATCTCTCCCCCCCTCGAGGAGCAGCTCATCCGCGAGCTGGAAAGCTGGATACCGCTCGATGAAGCTGTCGGCGTCCTCCCATGTTGCAGATGCTGTGGGCTCCCCCTTCCAGTGCACCAGGAGCTGACGAACGCCATGGGCCAAACGAGCACGAGACACGCGCTCGGGCACCAAGACCACCGCGCTGTGGTGAAGAGGAGGTAGAGTCGCTGGGGACTCCGACGACGCACCATGGAACTTCTTGAGCAGATCAACGTGGAAAACATCGTGCAGACGGGCGTGCTGCAGCAGCTCGAGCTTGTAGGCGACAGCGTTGACGACGGCGAGGACGCCGAAGGGACCGTAGTACTTGGCTTTCAGCTTGCCGCCCGAGGGAACGTGCAGGGACGCTGGCGCACGATGGCAGAGTCGGAGCAGCACCCAGTCGCCCACCTGGAACGAGACCTCCCGGTGGTGTTTGTCATAGGCCGCCTTGTAGATGGCCTGGGCCTGTTCCAGGCGAACGCGGACGTCGGCGAGCAGCTCGTCACGATCCGCCATGTTCTTGGCGAGCGCAGCCACCCGTGTCTCACCGGGCTCGTACGAGCGGATGGACGGCGGGTCGCAGCCATACACAATCTTGAACAGGGTTTCCTTCAAAGCCGTCTAGTACGCTGTTTTGTAGATGAATTCCGCCCAGGGAAGCCAGCGAAGCCACTCGCGCGGCCGGTTACCCGTGAGGCAACGGAGGTACATCACAATCACCTTGTTTGCTGCCTCGGTCTGCCCATCTGACTGCGGGTGGAAGGCAGAGGACATGGCGAGCTTGGTCCCCGTGAGACGCAGGAGCTCCCACCAGAAGATGGACGTGAACACGGGGTTGCGATCTGAGATGATGGACTGTGGCACCCCGCGGAGGCGAACGATCTCGGCGAAGAACACTTGGACGACGGACTCGGCGGAGTACGGATGAGCCAATGGAATGAAATGACAATACTTACTAAACCGGTCCACCACGGTGAGGATGACCGACTTTCCATTCACGCGGGGAAGAGCTTCGATGAAATCCATGCCGATGTCCGCCCACACCGTCGTTGGAACGGGAAGGGGCAGCAGGAGTCCTGCCGGGTGCAGGTGCTCTGACTTGTGGCGTTGGCAGGTGATGCAAGCGCAGACGTAGTCCTGAACGGCGGTCCGGAGGTTGGGCGAGTGAGAATCCTGGCGCAGCCTGTGCAACGTGCGCTGCACTCCCTCATGGCCGTCGTCATGGACTGCGGCCAGCAGTTCCTGGAGAAGCGGCGAGGATGGCGGGATGTAGAGGCGGCCGGAGAATGCCACCAAGCCGTCCGCCAGGGACCACGGCGCTCCGCACTGGCCAGCCGCGATCTCGTCGCGTAGCATGCGTAGGGCAGGGTCGGTGTCGTGGGCCGCGCGCAGCCTGTCGAGGACGTCGAAGCGGGGCGAGGAGAGCGCCATGGCGTTGGCTTCGTCCGTGTCCCGGCGAGACAGGGCATCGGCGACGACGTTGTGGCGGCCCGCCTTGTACTCCACGGAGAAGTCGAAGCCCAAAAGCTTGCCCACCCAGTGGTGTTGAGCAATCGTCGCGAGCCTCTGATCCAGCAGGTACTTGAGGCTAAAATGATATGTGCGCACGACAAAGCGATGCCCCCAAAGGTACGGCCGCCAATGCCGGATGGCAAGCACCAACCCGATGAGCTCACGTTCATAGGCCGCTAGCGACCGGTGATGTGGCACGACGGGGCGGCTGAAGAACGCCAACGGGTGTTGGTCCTGTAGCAGCACAGCGCCGAAACCGTAGGTTGACGCGTCGCACTCTACCACGAATGGAAGAGCGAAATCCGGCAAAGCCAGGACAGGTGCGGTGGTGACGGCGGTCTTCAGTGCGTCGAACGCTGCCGCGGCCTCGTCGGTCCAGGAGAACCCATCCTTGCGCAGCAGCACCGTCAGTGGTGCGACGATAATGCCGTAGTCCTGGACGAACTTGCGGTAGTACCCCGCAAGCCCGAGGAAGCCGCGCACGGCGCGGGCAGAGCGTGGCCGCGGCCACTCAGCGACGGCCTGCACCTTGGCCGGATCCATAGCGACGCCTGCAGCGGAGATGTTGTGGCCGAGGTAGGAGATCGACTCGGCGCTGAACGCGCACTTGGACTGCTTGACGAAAAGGCGGTGCTGCAGAAGGACGTTGAACACAGCGCGGACGTGGCCCAGGTGCTCTGCCTACGACCTGCTGAACATCAGAATGTCGTCGAAGAAGACGAGGACGAAGCGGCGCAGGAAGGGGCGGAGGACGTCGTTCATGAGCGCCTGGAATGTTGCGGGGGCGTTGCACAGGCCGAACGGCATGACGAGAAATTCGTAGAGGCCATCATGTGTCCGGAATGCCGTTTTGTCGACATCGGCGGCGAACATCCGGACTTGGTGGTAGCCGGAGCGCAAGTCAAGCTTGGTGAAGAACCGTGCGCCCCGCAATTCGTCGAGCAGCTCGTCGACCACCGGAATGGGATAGGCGTCCTTCACAGTAATGGCATTGAGCGCCCTATAGTCCACGCAGAACCGCCAGCTCCCGTCCGCCTTCTTGATGAGCAACACCGGGGAGGAGAACGCCGATGAGCTCCGCCGAATGATGCCCTAGGTAAGCATGGCGTCGCATTGGCGTTCGAGCTCGTCTTTGTGCGCGGCTGGGTAGCGGTAGGGTCGGACGGCCACCAGAGCAGCACCGGGCACCAGGGTGATGCAGTGGTCTCTGGAGCGCGGTGGTGGCATCCCCGTGGGCTCGGCGAACACGGCCATGAACTCGCCGGGGACGGCTTGGAGGAGAGTGGTGAAGTCGCTGACCGCCATGAACGGGCTGGGCGGTCCCGCCAGTCCTTGCCAGCACACCGGGCGCCCCTCATGGGTGAATGCCATGCGCAGGGTGCTGAAGTCCCAGAGGATGGGTCCCAGCGACGCCAGCCAGCGCGTGCTGAGGACGACGTCGTAGCCCGCTAGCGGAAGGGCGAAGAAGTCCGCGGTGAAGTGCTCGCCCGCGATGTCGAAGGGCGTGGCGCGGTAGACGCCGGGGCTTGCGACGCGGTCGCCATTGGCGACGGTGACCCGCATGCCCTGCTGTGGCTGAAGGCGTAGGCTGGTGCGGCGAGCCGCCTCCTCGGTGATGAAGTTGTGCGTGGAGCCGGAGTCGAGGAGGGCCAGGAAGGACGCGCCGCCGATGGAAATCTCCAATTGCCTCATCTCCTTGGTGCGGACGCCAGAAATTGCTAGCACCGAGATCATGGGCGCTTCGGTCACCGGCTGTGTTGGGTCGCCGGAGGTGTCATCGTCGTCGTCGTCAGCGAGGTCAACCAGGAACAGGCGCTGGCACACACGATTATGGCCGCGCCTGAATTTTTCATTGCAGTTGAAGCAGAGGCCCAGGCGTCGGCGTTCCTCCATCTCTGCTTGCGACAGGCGTTTGATCTGCCGGCCATCCGCCGGTGCTGGGACCCGTGGCGCTAGTGCCGGGGGCGCAGATGCCTGCGGCAGCGCCGGAAGGGCCAGGGGCTTAAGCGGCGTCGGGAGCAGTCCCCGCTGCGGCGGACGTGACGTCGCGGTGGGTGGGGCGGCGCATTGGTCCCGTAGCTCTAGCTTGCGGGCGAGGCTCTGGCTCTCCGAGAGATGGCCGGCGCGCGGCAGGCGTGCCTCGAAGCGCTCTTGATAGTCGAGGACGGAGCCCGTGCGCTTGCAGGCCGTGAGCGTGCCGAGAGGATTTGTTCGCAGGGGAGGGCCAAAACGCAGGTGGAGGAGCTCGGAGAAGCGCCGCCAGGACGGTGTGCCTTCGTCGCTTTGAACCTGGATGTACCAGAGCTGTGCTGCGTCTTCCAGATTGTAGGAGGCCATCCACACCTTCTCCTCCTCAACGATGCGCTGCTGGTGGAAGTACGATTCGCACCGGTTGATGAAGATGAGGGGGTCGGACTTCCCCCTCGAACATGGGGAAATCCATCTTCTGGAACCGCGGCGGGCGATCCGTGTGCGCGCCCGAGCCGGGGGACGGACCGGAGGAGGCGCTGGAAGAGGCGCCGTGGAGGCCATCGACGCGGGCCTGGATGCCGTCGACCCGGGTTTGGACGCCGGTGACTTGCTGCTGTACGCCATCGATCTTGGCGTTCAGGGAGTTGTCGAGGTTGCGGATGAGGTTAGCTAGGTCGGACATGGTGGGTTCGGCCATGGCTGCTGCAGATGGGGATGGGGGCGGCAGCGGCGTGGAAGGGCGGCTGGATGGGGCGGAAGAGGAGCGCCTGGATCGTGATACCAGGTTGTCAAGGGTGTCGGGGCCCAAGATGGCGGAGCCGCGGCTACGGAGCTCGTAGCCGGAGGTGGGCGGCGCGGCAGAGCTCTGGCTCTTGCGCGCTATGGTGGAGAAAGAGGGAGACTAGAGGAAACAGGGGAGATAGGAAAACCAATTCAATCTTAATCTTAAGTTCCATCGAGTACAAGCTTATAAGGACCTCTTAGGCCTGCTGCTAATCTTAACAAACTCCCTAAACTTATTCTCCAAACTCTATCTCAACCAATCCTATCTCTAAGATTTCTGAAAATCAGCCACTTTCAGTTGGCTGTGCGCCGACGGCGCCCATGGGAGCCCGGCGGCGGCGGCTATAGTGGCGGCCCCACATGACACAGAGCTTGATAAAGAACGTCTAACAATCGATTTGTATATATGAGAGAACAAACTATAAGCTAGATTTATTTAATTAGTAAAAATATGTTAAGGATATTTCATATAGAAAATACCTTAAGTTGGACTTAATGCAGCATTATATTTTATTTGCAAAAGACCGGAGTAAAGAACTAGTCAAATTTTATTTATAAAGATTCATATATAGATTATACCATTTAAACATTTAATTTAAAAAAGCTAAACTATATGAATCATCTAAACGTAAGTTTATGATTCGAGTGGATCATATTATTATTAGAAACATTATGGCATTGGCATTAATCAAATTAATATTTATTATAAAAGCCGGTGTAAAAGCCTAATCAACTTTTAGTTAGAAAAAGTTAATTAAATATTAAGCAAATTTGATTTATGAAAAACCAAGGTAAAGATCTAATTAGATTTTATTTACAAAAGCATGTGAGAGAAACATTAATCAAATTAAATTTGATTATGAAAAACGGTATATAGCACTATATTACTTTTATTTAGAAAAAGGCATGTTTAATAAGCATTGAGCAAAATTAATATTAAATTTATTTTCAGAAAACAAACATGATCAAAAGTCACCACTAACGTGTTCTTCATGTCAATATGAACCTAACGCAACTTGAACGGGTGAAAACGGATCTAAAACATAGAAGATATGGCTCGTCAAAGGTATAGGGACCTTGTTGTGAAAGATTAGAAACTTCCAGGGGCTTAACTGCGAAAAACCAGGGGCATATACATAATTATGTATATAAACCTGAGGGTTTTCATGCAAAAGCTCCCAGGTGGACTGGGCCGGGAACTGAGGGTGGTCCGGCAGACCTGGAGCTAAACAGGCCGGCGCAACAACAGGAAAGGAGAGGGAGAGGAAAAGAAACTTTTTGAATTCTTTTGAACTTCAAACAAAAATTTGAATTCAACACAAATTTGAATTCAAACACTCAAAAATAATGCACCAGCATGTATGCAACATTCAACTCCTATATTCATTAATTAAATTGTGGAAAACATTTAAATGCCTATAAATCATATTAAACCTTAGAAAAAATCCTTAAATCCTTAACAAGCTCAAAATAAATTCTAATAAATTTTAGTAAAATGCAAAAGAGTAAATTTAGGGTGTTACAAGATGCCATTCTAGCAGAGCAACCAGAGCAGCAATGATATTTATTTTAAAGTTCCATCGAGTCAGTTTTAAAATTTTGAAACTTCTCGTAGCTATTATGCGATCTATCTCCATATAAGCTAGACAGAAGATTATGGCTACCATGTTTTCTGGAACCCAACTTAGTTACCCACTAATCAGCAGCCAAAACTACCCCATACAAACCTCAAATGCAAATGCAAAAAGATGGAGTCATACTGATGCATTGGCAAAATCTTTGCATAGACATAAGCTACAACAATATTATCCTCAACTATCTATAAGCTCAGTTGACTACAATGAGATGTATCTGCACAATGAAATCTTATCAAATAAATAGACATGAAGTATCTAATTATTCAAGGCAAACAGAGAGTATATTCTGAAATCTGAACCACTCTATTTTATTCATAGCAAGAACCTCTTCATCGCAAGAAAAACAGCAGTCAGCAACTACTTTAATTTATTTAACTGAAAGTTACAAAGCACAAATTAAGAAACCTATAGAAGATATTCATAAGGGCAATCTTTTTTTTGTGAAAATCTTAAGGGCAATCTTGGCCACACCACAACACTGCTAGACAAGTGCACATGACAGAGTACCTTTTTTTTTGCAATAGCACCAAAAAATTTAGCAAGGCTGCAAGCGTATACCTGCAGCAACATGACCACAAGTGACATTTTTTATCACTAAACTTGTCAAAACAAAAGAACTTGTACAGGTAAAGCACAAAGCAAATGAATACATATGTGACAATCAAAATATAAGCAAGTGGGTGCACAATGAGCTTTTATTGTCAATGGATAAGCACAATAGCAGAACATTTGATACAAAATGCACCATTTATATACTGCCAAAGAAAGAGAAACAGAGATGAAACTGGCAAAATAGTTCATCGGATAACAAATTCATGGCAAATGTCTCATGCAGATAGATATTCTTGCAAATGTACATATAGCGCTTCGATCTTTTCTGGATACTCTGAAAGTATAGCTTTAGAAACACTAAATAGGAACAAATTATTATAAGTATGTGCCTTTGTTCATGGCAAAAAACACAACTGTTTTTTTAACATAGCAATGCTTAGCTTTGCTAAACCATGCATATGTTTATGTTTGGGTACTGCATACTGTCAAACCCTAATACTTTTAAGTTTTCTCTAACTATAGGTTTTTGACAAACATTACATGCCACAACCTATGTACCATTATATCAGTGCTAAAATGCAGGTGCCAATCTCAGGAATGATCCTCACTATTATCATAAATATACAATGATGCACTGAGATCTATGCGTAACATGTTTATAATGGATGATGGGAAGAGAGAGGAGTAGTTGTAGAGATATAGGCCATCAGCTCATTACCTGACCTCCACACTCACACTGATACACTACAAACCTCAATGAGAAGAGAAAGGAGCCATGTGTCAGTAAGGAGAAGAAGGATAGAATTTGAGAGCAATGCAACTCACCGCAAAGGAGCCTAAACACGTACTCATTCTCTCCACGCTGAACATGACAATTGACAACTTGTCATTCACAAGTAGCCTACTCTGTGATCTCATCTGCTTCCTTCCTATCGCAGGATGCCATATTCAGAGATAAGCTAATTCTCGAGAGCAAGCTGAACAGATTGGGGACTGCAGAGAGAAGAGAAAATAATCTCACCCTGATTTAATAGAAGAGGACTAAGGAGAACATCAATAATCACCAGAATCAAAGAAAAGCTAGCATGCCATGATGCCAATCTGGAATTTTATACCAGCCAGTTTTTTTAGATGCCTAAAACCTGCAATGGAGAAAAGCAGACAATACTGGAATGAGCAACTGCTAGTTTTCAGATGCTAGAAGGTGCACAATCAGGAACAAAGAACTTCTCGCTATAGGGATGATAGCTTGTTCTGAAAACAAAGTAGTAGGCACATGTGTACAAAAGCAAAGCTCTGCTTATGGACGTACCTTCTCTTGTCAAGCCATCCAAGTCCCTTAGCAAGCATGCCCATATAAAGCATGATCAAAACAATATATCACATGGAACTGCAAGGAAATCAGGCATTGTAGGTCATATTCCATAAAACACAGATAATATAATAGTTTTTAGATGGCATTAAAAACACAATTCAATCAATGACAATATTGTGAGAATCTTTGATTTGAACTGTAAATCAGATCAAGAATGCAATCCATAGTATTGAAGAAATAGAAATGCAACGTTGGAGACCCATCCTATAACAGATTTGCCAACATTAGTACTAAGTTATCACATTGCAGGACAATCATAACCTCTCAAGCAGACAAGCAAGAAATCAGTAGCAGCATGACTCAACGAAGAAGGCCTACCCTGAAGCCAAAACTGTGGGGTGGACGGTCGGCCGGAGATCAGGCAGAGACAGAACCGGCAGAGCAGTCCAAGGCCTAGGTCACCGTATCCATGGCGGCCTCTGCACCTGCGCCTGTACCGGAAGATCAAGAATTGGCGGATCAGGTAAGGCACAACAAATTCAAAGCAACAATAGGAGGAGGACGCAAAGAGTAGGAGCTCACCAATGTGCACACCACGGAAGGCAGATGGAGAACCAGAAGGTAGGGTTGGCGATAGGAAGAAGAAAGGGGAGAAAGGATACGGTGGGAGGAGGGTGGAATTTATCCCGTCCCCGGTCGCCGCGCGCCTCGAAGCCCCGGAGGCCGCTCCGACGGGGGGCCGTCCTCGCCAACCTAATCCCATGCTGCGCGGCGCCGTCTGGGGATTGCTCGGATGGGGGCCCTAGGCAACCTGGATGACACGGTGGACGGCGCCTGCACAGCCCCTGGCAGAGGCGGAGGAGGTGCCACGCCTGGCGCCGTGGCATGGATGGGCTCGGCCCCTCCGCTCCTCACCGGCACCGTCCGCAGCCACCGCCAAGCGGGGCCAGCCCAGCTGCTGGACCACCACTCAGCGTCGTTGTGCGGCTCACGGTCGGCGAATAGCCGCAGCTCGTCAAGCCCATGCCGCGCACTGTTCCGACGTGGCCCTCGGGAAGCGGAGCGGCCAATCCCGGGGTCGCCGCTCCATCCCCCAGGCGGCAGGTCGAGAGCCCCTACACTGGCAAAGGGGGACGCGAGAGGGCGGCCCCACCGCTCAGGGAACCAGACTCTACAGTGGTGCATCCGCGCGCCGGGCCCGGATCTCACGCGGCCACCCTTCGATCCTGCGTGCACCAGATAGGGAGGGAAGCCAGGCAGCTGACAGGAGGGGGCACACCTTCCATGTGCTGCGCGGCGACCCACCTTGCAGCGACGAGGCGGAGGAGGTGAAGCTGCTCCCAGGGGCTTCTCACGCGTTGCTCGCTCGCGCGAACGTGGACGCAGCGATGCATGACACATATGCCGTGAATCACGGAGAGCCGAGGAAACATGGGTAGCTTTTCATTTCCCCGATGTGTAAGCTACTAGGGTACATCCTCCATACACACGTATATATACACAACTATTGTATGGGTACATCGCAATGGTAAAATAAAAGGATCGATCGGAGAAAAAAAGTTAATATATGACATTATTGACTTTTTTCGTTCGTTTGACTATTCGTCTTTTCTACGATTTTTATCAAATCGATAAACCACAAGTTAAATCTAACATACATTGGATAATAGATATAATGATATACATTTTATTTTAGTTAATTAATTTTTTAATATATATTGGTGATCAAAATTGAAGTAAAAAAGTCAACTGTGTCTTCTCTATATACTCCCAAAAAATTTGAAAAGAAGAACAAAACCTGGTCAGTAAAAAAAACCTCCTCGACTGATTCTACCTCCGTCACGAGTGTGCCAACCCCTCTACGACGCCATCCATCCCTCGGCAAAAACCGTCCGCACTGTCCAATCTGATCACTCCTCGACGCCCTCGCATCCCACGCCCTCTCAGCCTCCACCCCGTACGCAGCCCTCCTTCCGTTCTTTTTTCCCCTCGAACTGACACCGCCGGCATCGCCTCAACCTCGACATTGTCGCCTCCACCTAGAGCCTGCACCTCTCCTCCTTCCCCTGCTGCCTTCATCTCATCCTCCCTCCACCCCGCCTCTCCTCCTCCCTCCGCCCGCGCATCGCCCGCGCCCTCCCCGCTTCCGCCGCGACACCCGCCTCCTCTCTGCCGCCACTGCCGCCGCCATCCCTATCCCCGATCCACCCGTGCCCGAATCCGACTCCATCACCCACACGAGATCCATTTGACGTCGCCTACCACGCCAGCGGCGTCGCCATCACCAGCAACCGCCATCCGCCGGAGCCGCCGTGATCGCCACCAACGCCGTCCACCGGTGCCGTCGCCATCGCCCACAATTGTTCGAGGATGATCCAAATCATTATACTCGGTAGTTAGATCGATGAATTTCTGAGAAGAGACATAACACCCAGGAGTATTTTCCATGCTGCGTGGCTGCTTGTTATAATTAATTCTGTTGGTGCACTCCATTGGTTTCCGGCACGTACACAAGATTGTCTAGAACTGCATTGTACACAATGAACTTAGTATGTTTGATGCAGGATACTTCATATATCCTTGTTACTCTATCTGTTTTTCTATCAAGCTTAAGTATAATAGAAATTCATATTGCATTAATTTATTCTTCTAAGAAAAATTCTGAAAACATGCACTGTGTAGGAAAAAGTTATGAGTTATTCATGTAGAGCTATTAATCTCCAAGTAATCATAGAAAATATTCAAATTTCCATAGAGTACCATAATTTATTCTTCTAAGAGAAATTCTGAAAACATGCAATGTGTAGGAAAAAGTTATGAGTTATTCATATAGAGCTATTAATCTCCAAGTAATCATAGCAAATATTCAAATTTCTATAGAGTATGAGGTATGAAATGATGGAATTATGGACCTTGGCCCATGAAAGATTTCAGAAATTCCAAAATAAATCTCAAAGGCCTATGTGGGCATGAGGAATGGTGGGAGTGGTACCATCCCCTTAGTACCACATTGCTAGTGGAAGGGGAGCATGACCAACTTAAATATGGAGGTGGTCTTCACTCCTTCAAGCCATGTGTGTGGGGAGGGAAGGAAAGCTCCACACGCGCGTGCTCGCTTGCCGGGCCGGGCGTGGCGAAAGGCGCGGGCGCACGACGTCCGCGTGAATGGTCCACCGAAATCCGCCTCCTCGTCTTGCGGGTTTGCGGTTTCCTTTTGCCAGTTTATTTTTTGGTTACTTGGCTTTTAAGTCTGCGAAATATATGGAAGCCTATCGGTTTAGATTGTGATCGCGATGCGAGATCGTGGGCTCTCCCTATATATGCGACCTATCAGCCTCTACCAAAGATATCTCATTCGAGCTAGGGTTTTGCCTCCTCTCGCTGTTGCGCCGCCGATGTAGTCTACTCCATCCCGTGCGTCGGCGTGCACCGACGAACGGGAGAGCAAGTCTCCGGAACCTCTCGCTCTTGCGATCCTGCATCGGGAGAGGGCGAATAAGGTTTTTGGGAAGCGCTCCATGCGACTGCTCAAGGGTCTTCACCACGGCTCGTCTTCCGTCTTCCATCATTGCCGCTGCGAACGAGTGTCGTCTTCAACGTCGTCTGCAGCGCGCTGTACGCAACACTGTTGTTGTTCCGTCACCGCCGCTTGTCATCCCAGCTGCATCCGTTAAGTACGTACTCTGGGATCCGATTTGTTATTTCAGCATGTTATTTGAGATCATGTTGATATGTGTGTTCCTGCCTAGTATGATAGAGTATTACATGCTAGGTTTTATTCTTGTCATGATAAATCTAGTTCAGAATTTAATCCTGTGTTTGCCTAATTTTCCAACAATCCAAAAACCTTATATTAGGAAACCTGTTGATTTCAATATGAGGACTGGGTTTATTGATTCAATGAGGCCGGAGAAGTTCAACGGCAAGAACTTCAAGAGGTGGAGCTCTAAGGTCCGTCTCTGGTTTGATGCTATGAACATCTGGGACACGAGGCTTGGCCAACCTGAAGGCGAACTGACTGCTGAAGAGTAGAAAAAGTTCGATGAGGCCAATAAGCTTTTTGTGGGGTGTATCATCAGCATCATCGGGGACAGCATCGTCGATGTCTACATAGACATGACAGGTGCGAAGGCAATCTGGGATGCTCTGACTGCGACATATGATGCAGCAGATGCAGGCAATGAACTGTATCTCATGGAGAGCTTCCATGACTATAGGATGGTGAACAACCATTCTGTAGTTGAGCAGGCTCATGAGGTGCAGTGCATTGTGAGGGATCTTGATCTCCTTAAGTGTGCTTTACCCGACAAGTTTGTGGCTGGGTGCATTATTGCAAAGTTGCCTTCCTCTTGGAGGAACTTCGCCACTACTCTGAAACATCGGAGATAGGAGATATCAGTTGAAAGTCTGATAGGGTCTCTGGATGTTGAAGAGAAAGCTCAGAAGAAGGACACTGGTGAGAAAGGAGACCAAGGTCAGTCCAGCGCCAACATGGTACAGAGATTCCCACACGGCAAGACCAAAGGGAATAACAATAAGGTCGTCAAGACCACTACCTTCAAGAAGAAGAAGAGAAGCAAGGATGAGCTGAACTGCTATACCTATGGTGAACCTGGACACTTCTCCAAGGATTGTCCAGATCGTGCAGACTGCAAGAACAAAAGGGTTCAAGGTTCCAAGAAAGTCAACACAGTGACAGCAGGTCACACTGGAGACGGTATGGTAATTTACCTACTGTTCTTTCAGTTTTTCATTCCACGAGTTGGTGGCTTGATACGGGTGCAAATATCCATGTGTGTGCTGACTTCTCTATGTTTTCTTCTTACCAGGTCACCCGGGATTCTACCGTGCTGATGGGAAATGGGTCACATGCGGCTGTTGATGGTGTTGGTACGGTAGATCTGAAGTTTACTTCGGGGGAAGATCGTGCAGCTGAGGAACGTGCATCATGTCCCTACTATCAACAAGAATCTCGTTAGTGGCTCAGTCCTTTGCAAGGATAGGTTTAAGGTAGTGCTAGAGTCCAATAAATTAGTCGTGTCGAAACATGGACAATTCGTTGGTAAAGGCTATGATTGCGGAGGCTTCTTCCGCTTTTCTCTTGCTGATTTTTGTAATAAGTCTGTGAACCATATTTGTGGCAACGTTAGTGATGATGCGAGTGTTTGGCATTCACGTTTGTGTCATATTAATTTCGGTTTAATGTCTCGATTATCCAGTATGTCTTTAATTCCGAACGTCACCATTGCCAAAGGTTCAAAGTGCCATAGTTGTGTGCAATCGAAGCAACCTCGGAAGCCTCACAAGGCGGCTGAGGAGAGACACTTGGCACCTCTAGAACTCATACATTCTGATCTGTGCGAGATGAATGGTGTGTTGACAAAAGGTGGAAAGAGATACTTCATGACTTTGATTGATGATGCAACTAGATTTTGCATGGTGGGGGGAGGCTGTATTGACTTCATGTCACGTCCTGAATAGAGTTCCGAACAAGAATAAAGATCAAACTCCATATGAGATGTGGAATGGGAGAAAACCATCACTTTCTTACTTGCGCACTTGGGGGTGCTTAGCGAAAGTTAATGTACCTATTTCAAAGAAGCGCAAACTTGGACCTAAGATAGTGGATTGTGTCTTTCTGGGATATGCTCAGAGGAGCATTGCTTATAGATTTTTAGTGGTTAAATCAGAGGTCCCTGATATGCATGTTGACACTATTATGGAATCTCGTGATGCAACGTTCTTTAAATATATATTTCCTTTGAAAGAGACCCATAGCAATTCTAGATTTTCTGCTGAATTAATTCCTGAACCTGTTATGCCTGTTGAGACTTCTAAACAACCTATTGAGCTTGAGCATGAGCATGAGGGTGAGGACATCCTAGAGAAGGATGACAATGAAGCTCCTCGTAGGAGGAGCAAGAGACAGAGGATTGAAAAATCCTTTGGTGATGATTTCATTGTATACCTTGTGGACAACACTCCCAAATCCTTTGCTGAGGCGTTTGCATCACCAGATGCAGATGATTGGAAAGAAGCTGTCCAAAGTGAGATGGACTCGATTCTTTCCAATGGGACATGGGAGCTCACTGATCGACCCTATGGCTGTAAACCTCTGGGTTGCAAATGGGTGTTAAAGAAGAAGCTTAGGCCTGATTGTACTATTGACAAGTACAAGGCACGGCTTGTGGATAAAGGCTACACACAAAAGGAAGGAGAAGACTTCTTTGATACTTATTCACCTGTCGCTAGATTGACCTCTATTTGAGCACTACTTGCCTTGGCTGCCTCTTATGGTCTGATCATCCATCAGATGGATGTAAAGACTGCTTTCCTAAATGGAGAGTTAGATGAGGAGATCTATATGGATCAGCCTGAGGGATATGTGGTGAAGGGTCAAGAATCTAAGGTGTGTAAGTTGCAAAAATCTTTATATGGCCTGAAACAAGCACCTAAGCAATGGCATGAGAAGTTCGACAGTACTTTAACTACTACGGGATTTGCCATTAATAAGGCTGATAGATGTGTGTACTATCGCTATGGTGGGGGTGAAGGAGTTATATTGTGCTTGTATGTGGATGACATACTAATCTTTGGCACAATCATTGATGTGATCAATGAGGTCAAGTCTTTTCTGTCAAAGTGCTTTGATATGAAAGATCTAGGAGAAGCTGATGTTATTCTGAACATCAAGCTGCTTAAGGATGAGAATGGGATTACACTTTCACAAACCCATTATGTGGAGAAGGTCTTGAACCGTTTTGGTTATGTGGACAGCAAAGCTTCTCCTACTCCTTATGACCCCAGCGTGATTTTAAGAAAGAACAAGGAAGCTACAGTAGACCAACTGAGATATTCTTAGATTATCGGTTCACTCATGTACTTAGCTAGTGCTACGAGACCCGAGATCTCTTTTGCTGTCAGCAAGTTGAGCAGGTTCATGTCAAACCCGGGTTCTGATCATTGGCATGCACTTGAAAGAGTTATGCGCTACTTGGTTGGTACTGTGAGTTATGGGATTCACTATTCTAGGCATTCTGCTGTGCTAGAGAGATATAGTGATTCGAAATGGATTTCAGATGCTGATGATTTATATGCCACGAGTGGGTATGTGTTTACCCTGGGAGGTGGTGCCATATCATGGAGGTCTAGTAAACAGACCATTTTGACGAGGTCAACCATGGAAGCAGAGCTTACTGCTTTAGATACAGCCACTGTTGAAGCTGAGTGGTTGCGTGATCTCTTGATGGACTTGCCTGTGGTTGACAAACCAATACCGGCTATCCTTATGAACTGTGACAATCAAACGGTGATAGTCAAAGTGAACAGTGCTAACGATAATGCGAAGTCATCAAGACATGTCAAGAGACGACTGAAGTCTATCAGGAAGTTGAGAAACTCCAGAGTAATAAGTGTGACTTATATTCAAATAGACAAAAACCTGGCAGATCCCTTTACGAAAGGGCTATCACGGAATGTGATAGAAGGTGCATCGAGGGAGATGGGTATGAGACCTGTATAAGTTGCCATAGTGGTAACCCAACCTATGTGATCGGAGATCCCGTGAATTAGGATTTGGGAAGAACAAGTTGTCGGTTGACTGAAGAGAGTAACTAGTTACCAAACCCCTCTCTAAGTGAAGATGCAATACTCTCGTTTGCTGTATGGTGGGCTAGCGTTTTGCTTTAATGTGTTCTGTTGGCTTGTTCAAGCAAAGATGCTGTCCTACAGAGCTTTCTTGAAAGAACACACCTATGTGAGTCCCACTGTAAAACGTCGTAGTCTATGAGATTTGGGTGATCTCTAGCAAACTCATGAAGAGACCAGGGAGTACGACGTATATGCTCCACCCGCGGGGTAGGCTACTGGCAGCCAAGTACTAGTTCCGACTTTGAGTGAAACTTGTCCGCACAAAACTTGCAATTCAAGGCCTAGTCCATTGTCAAGTTGTGGATAAATGTAGCTTGAAGCTCTAGGCAAGAGTTCAACTTAACAGTCCTTGCTGAAACACTAGTATATGAACAACAGTGAGAAATAGGCAAATTCTCTTTTAGGTATTTGAGATCTGGTGGGGGATTGATGGAATTATGGACCTTAGCCCATGAAAGATTTCAGAAATTCCAAAATAAATCTCAAAGGCCCATGTCGGCATGAGCAATGGTGGGAGTGGTACCATCCCCTTAGTACCACATTGCTAGTGGAAGGGGAGGATGACCAACTTAAATATGGAGGTGGTCTTCACTCCTTCAAGCCATGTGTGTGGGGAGGGAAGGAAAGCTCCACACGCGCGCTCGCTCGCCTCGCCGGGCCGGGCCGGGCATGGCGAAAGGCGCGTGCGCACGACGTCCGCATGAATGGTCCACCGAAATCCGCCTCCTCGTCTTGCGGGTGCGCGGTTTCCTTTTGCCGGTTTATTTTTTGGCTACTTGGCTTTTAAGTCTGCGAAATATATGGAAGCCTATCGGTTTAGATCGTGATCGCGACGCGAGATCGTGGGCTCTCCCTATATATGCGACCTATCAGCATCTACCAAAGATATCTCATTCGAGCTAGAGTTTTGCCTCCTCTCGCTGTTGCGCCGCCGTTGTAGTCTACTCCATCTCGTGCATCGGCGTGCACTGACGAACGGGAGAGCAGGTCTCCGGAACCTCTCGCTCTTGCGATCCTGCATCAGGAGAGGGCGAATAAGGTTTTTGGGAAGCGCTCCGTGCAACTGCTCAAGGGTCTTCACCACGGCTTGTCTTCCGTCTTCCGCTGTCGCCGCTGCGAACGAGCGTCATCTTCAACGTCGTCTGCAGCGCGCCGTCCGCAACACTGTTGTTGTTCCGTCACCGCCGCTTGTCATCCCAGCTGCATCCGTTAAGTACGTACTCTGGGATCCGATCTGTTATTTCAGCATGTTATTTGAAATCATGTTGATATGTGTGTTCCTGCCTAGTATGATAGAGTATTACATGCTAGGATTTATTCTTGTCATGATAAATCTAGTTCGGAATTTAATCCTGTGTTTGCCTAATTTTCCAACATGAAATGTCCAATGAAATCGCTAAAAATATGTGGAGAATGGATGATGGTTATTTAATTAATCACGTCACTCTCACTGTTGCAATTTCTTTTCTTTTTTGGTTAATATAAAATGATGACGGCTGAAAGGCTTTTTTATAGATTATGCCGTGTCAGACAGGAGTAACCAGATTGCAGTCATAATTTCAATACAAACACTGAAAGAACTGGTTTGGAAGTATAAACAAATTTAGTCATGCACCTGCAGAATTCAAAAAAAAGTCTAATCTCAGTAACAGTCAATTATATGAACTCAAATAACACTCTGTTGGCGATGATCAAAACTGTATAATTATTTGCGGATTAATTGTTTAGCCATATAATGTTAGACCAACATGCTTATTATTACCTCTGGTTCTCTATATTTGAAAGCAAAGCAGTAGGTTGTATTTCTGATTGGTAGGTTGATGACTAATTTAATTTCATACAGAATTAGAGTGTCTTTCTTAAATATATATTCAAGTTAAGTTCGTGTCATTCTTGTTGGTATATTCATCATGGAAGGCTTTTTTTTGAAAGGAATATCAATCCTTAGTGTTGTGGCTTAAGTTTTCCGATGGAGATTGCCTTATCTTTTATTTTGCTAGAGAACACTGGTGGAAAAGGGACATTTAGTCCCGGTTGGGAAGAACGTTATTTCTCTAAATCCCAACCGGGGCTAATGCTTAGAGACGAAAGGCCCCCCTTTGTTACCGGGTGGGCAACTGGGACTAAAGGGTGCCTTTAGTACCGGTTGGTATTACCAACCGACACTAAAGGGGGGGGGCACGTCTGCGGCTGAGCGCACCCCCTTTAGTCTCGGGTGGTAATACCATTGGAGACTAAAGGATCCCTGGTTCTTTTTTTTCAGTTCCAATTGTTCTAATATTGTTATACATGTATATCTAGCATATTTGTGTGTACTATACATGTATGTATACGTACTATATCAAGAGAATAAACTTATAAATAAATATATTTACATACAAAATATTACATCGAAAGCGGAGATAGTATTTTTTGAAACTAGTATATATACATCAAAATATTGTTTCATTCTAATTCTAGTCTGAAGTTCCACCGGAGATGCTAATTAACATTTGTCAATTGGATAACCGTCATAATAATGTCTTCCTTTTGGACTAATCATCTCGTCCATCAAGAATCCCACGAGACCTTCTTGAATCGCCAAGAGACGATCCTTTTCAATGACTGCGTCCCTAATCACAGAGTTCTGTAATGTGCAAATATGTTAATATATAACACCCAAGAATTAAATATATAAGCGGTTAGAAAATGATGTATTATTAATAGGTTTACAATAATACTTACAGTATAATCTTCCGGGTCTGCAGTGCATAAATTGTGGATGTACTAACACACATAGTATGCACATAAATTAGTCTCTTGTTCGTGTCTCATACACTAAATTGGACAAAACAATTATGAAATATTAGTGTTATACATTTTTAATTTGCCCAAGCTGAAGTTGTTATTTGGTTTACATACTTGAAAATCTGTATAGAATCTAAGATTAGGTTTCCATTGTCCAGGGTTCGTAACAATGAATTTTTCCCAAGCTCTAACGGACAATAATGAAAGTTAGAGCTAGTGTTAGTAAAAGCACACTATTGCATACAAGGAAACATATTAGATAGAATTATTACTCTTGAAATATATCTTGAAGGTCTTGGTATTTGTTAGGGTTTCTTCTCAACGAATCAAAGACTGTGACGTTGCTCTTGTCGACTTTAATTATCAGAAGAATCTAGTGGAAACTATATATACATGCATGCTCAAAAGATAAGAACTAAACAATATTAACTAGGATAATTAGAAATGCAAACCCTTAATAAGATGGTAATCGCATATACTCGAAGTTGTAAGGTAGTAGTATCAAATCCTTGAAATGCAGCCGATTCAAGGTCATAAGGATTCTTTTGAATGCTATTTGTGCTTGGAGCTTTACTTGGTCTTGACAAACTAATGATGGGTTCATGAAACCTATTCGGTGATAACCCTTCTTTCGCATCGTAGTAAGTTCCAGACTACAGAAAATGAAAGACAAAGTTAATTAGCGGATGCATTAATTTATTAATTAGCATATGAATTGCACCATCACTTATAGGCACCAGGCGATGACAAGATCGGTATTCAGGGAGTCAAGATGGTAAATTTCATAAATATCCTTGAATTGCAGCCAGGCCAACTTCTCGCCTTCACCAGCAAAATCATCCAGTCTAATAAGCATCACTACGTGAAAACCTCAAATAGGTCACGCAACATTTGTAACGGGCTCTTAACACCCGTTACATGGACTCGCATCTATAATGGTTGTTGTTTGGTGCCCGTTACGCATAAGCACGGCAGACTCGACCCCGACCTCGCCACCACAACGCCCATTAACAATGAGGACTTCTGGTAACGGGCTTCTTAAACACCCGTTACATGTTTTCTTTGTAACATACGTTAAAATGCGTCCAATACAAAAGTGAAACCTACCAGTAACGGGCTCTTTATGTCCGTTACCGATCACTTTCGTATTGGAGACACGTGGTTGTTAAGACGTGTCTCCTTTGATGACAACCCAATTGGAGATTCTTGTTTGGAGCTAGCATCTCCTTTGTTTTCTCGCATCAGAGACGCGTGTTGTTATTACACGTCTTTATCTTTGCATTCCGACCACTCTACTATCTCCGCCGCCGCCAGCTAATTTATAGCGATGCGCGCGCTCTCTCTGCTCAGAAAGTCGGTGTTGCAGCAGGCCGGTCGGCCGTGTGCGCGACTACGAAAGGGGCCGGCAGACGTCGACCGCAGCGTCCCTTCGCACCGTACGTCACCGTCCTCCAAAGCAGCAGTGAATCCTCCTCCTCGGGCTTGGTGCCGTCCTCCGTGCCGTTGCCATCGCCACGGCCACGACGCCTTGTCCTCCTCCTCGAGCGCGCTCACCTCGTAGACTGTCCTCGTCAAGGTGGAAATTGCCCCCTTTTATTGAACTTCGCTGTCCTAATCCTCTTACTCATCGGTTTTGGTGATGAATTATGCTCATTTGATATATGGAAATTACAGATGGCTGCTGCTACTCGGGCTTGGACGTACAGTAAGTCCCAAGATTGGGACAGTTTCTTAAGCGGGGTCAATGGTTTTTTGGATCAAGAAGAGGCGGATATGAGAAACCGTGGTGTCCAGGCAATGCTTGGCCCCTGTATAGATTGTCTCAACCAGAAGAAGTACAGACAACAGAACAACATTTTTCATCATTTGATCACACGTGGTTTCACAAAAAATTACACATGTTGGAATAAACATGGTGAGGAAGGCCTTAATGAAGTCGAAGCAGGATGCCTAAATGAAGGTGAAGCGCGACACCATGCTACCAGCCTTAATGAAGGGGTAGCACGATGCCATGATGAAGACCTTGATGAAGGTGGAGCTTTTGAGGAAAATGAACCATTCCCACCAATTGTGATGAGGCTTAAGGATATCACTGATCAAGAAGTTACAGCTTCAATGATGGTGAGGTGTTGCAACGTGTGCACAATGTTGATCAAATATTGTTGGATGTTGAGTTTCAAGGAGTGTATACAGCTTCTAAATTAGCGAGGCTGAAGCAGTTCATTGAAGATTCAAAGAAACCCCTCTATCCTGGTTGCCAGAAGTACTCTCGCCTTTCTGATGATCTAAAACTTCTGCAGCTTAAGGCAGATCATGGTTGAAGCAAAAAAAGTTTCAAACAACTATTAGATCTCCTTAAGGACATGCTACCCAAGGAAAACCAAATAGCCAGTCTGTCTATGAGGCAAAGAAGATAATTTGTCCACTAGGAATAGAGGTTGAAAAAATTCATGCTTGCAAGAACAATTGTGTATTGTTCCGTGGAGATTATGAAGACCTTGACAAGTGCCCCAAGTGTGGGTTCGATTGGTACAAGAGGAAAAGAGATGGTGGAGATGATAACAATGTTGATGATGACGAGAATGAGCCCGTGGAGATCAGAGGCAAGAAGAAGAAGAAGGTTAACAAAGGGGCTCCTGTGAGGGTAGCATGGTATTTTTGCATCATTCCTTGGTTGAGAAGATGGTTCGCCACACGAAAGGAGGCCCAACTCTTGCGTTGGCATAAGGAAGGCCGAAAGAAGGAAGAAGGCAAGACTAAGCACCACGCAGATGGCAAACAATGGGAAAACATTGATTCCCACTTTGAGGACTTTGTCGGTGAAAGCAGGAATATTGAGTTCGCTATGAGCACAGATGGCGTGAACCCATTCGGTAACCAAAGCTCAACACATAGCACCTAGCCTGTCGTGCTGTCACTATACAACCTTCCACCCTAGCTATGCCAGAAACAGAAATACATGATGCTGACAATATTGGTCTCCGGGCCAAAGCAACCTGGCGACCGTATTGATGTCTACTTGAGGCCACCAGTTGATGACTTGAAGATATTTTGGAAGCCTGGTGTGAAGGAGGTTTGGGATGTGTTCGACCATGAGGAGTTCACATTACACACCATGTTGTTCAACACCATCAACGACAACTCGGCTCTTTGCAACCTTTCTGGCCAGAGTAAAAGGAAAGGTGCAGCTTGCCTACACTGCTTGGAAGAAACTTGCGCAGTGTGACTAAGAAATTCAAAGAAATTCTCATTTATGGGGCACCGTCATTTCCTCAGCAAGAAACATGCCTACCGGGACATGGATTGTCAGTTTAATGGGGAAAAGGAGAATCGACAGGCGCCAATGCATGTGACTGGAGATCTGCTCCACTTGCAAGTTAAGGACATCAAAACTATCGAGGAATTACCCAAATTGTCTGAAAAGAAACTTGGCAAAAGAAAGAAGTGAGATGGTGAAGAAGATGAAGATGGGCAAGGAATGTGGAATAAGAAATCAATTCTATGGGAGCTAGAGTATTGGCCGCTTTTGGATGTGCGTCATTCGATTGACAACATGCACGTCCAGAAGAATGTGTGTGAAGCTACTTTGGGAACATTGCTACAACAGAAGTCGAAATGAAAATATCATAAAAATGCAAGGGAGGCTCTTAAAGATATGGGCATTAGGCCGGAGCTTTATGCAGAGGAAACAGACTCGGGGATGGACCTTTCCGTTGCTGCTACCACCTTGTCAAAGGCAGAGAGAAAAGAATTATGTGAGTTTTTGCATGGTTTGAAAGTACCTTCAGGCTACTCATCGAAGTTCAAGAGGCTAGTGTCGGTGAAGGACATGAACATGAATTTCAACTTGATGAAGTCTCATGATTGCCATGTGTTGATGACATCTCTTCTTCCTGTTGCACTAAGAGGTATCAAGACAGAATTGGTTCGCGACACGGTCACGAGCTTGTGTTTATTCTTCAATGAACTAGAATAGAAGGTGATTGATGAGGAAAAACTATTGGACTTAGAGAGGAGGCATTTCGAGACCCTATGCCTGCTTGAAGCTACCTTCCCATCATCATTCTTTGATCTCATGCTGCATCTAATAGCGCACCTCACGAGGGACATCTGGTACCTTGGCCCATCTTACCTTCATCAAATGTTTCCATATGAGAGGTACTTTGCATTCCTCAAATCACTCGTACATAACCGGTCATTTCTGGAGGGAGCCATTGTTCGTCGCTATGATACCATCGAAGTAGTGGAGTGGGCCATGGGTTATATGGACCGCCAAAACCCCATTGGTGTGCCTCGTTCATGGCCTGAAGATAGGCTTTTAGGTGTTGGAACCCTGGGAAAAAAGTCAATCACTCCCGATCCAGAGGCCTTCAACAAGGCTCATTTCACCGTGATAGAACAGAGCGTAGAGGTTACACCATTTGGCAATGAGCACAAGCAAGAACTACGTGAACAAAACCCTGGCTGTAGTGAGGACTGGGTTGCAAAGAGGCACATGCAAGGCTTCAACAGGTGGCTCGAGATTATGTCCAAAGAGGCAGCGCTGCTATAACCGACAATCTGGTAAGAAAACTAGCTACAGGGCCATTATTCAATGGATACACGTTCTACACCATGGCCCAGGATGCCAAGAGGATCTATCAAAATAGTGGTGTGCGTGTACGGGCCGTCGACAATAAGAAGAACACAGCCACATATTATAGTCAAATAGTGGAGATTTGGGGGCTTGATTATGTAGGATTGAAGGTAGCCTTGTTTCGGTGTTGATCGGTCACCAATGCGAAGAGAGCTGTGATCAAGGACAAATTTGGTTATGTTAGTGTTGATCTCCGGGTCTTTGGTTACAAAATTGAATTGTTTGTCTTCGCCGAGGATGTTGAGAAAGTGTTCTATGTACCTAACCTTGCAAAGAATAACTGGAGTGCGGTTTTGCCTGGAAAAAACAGGATTGTTGGGGTTGAAAATGTTGTTGAGGAGGAGGAATACAACCAGTTTGATGAAAGTCCATCCTTTCACACTTCATACATGACCCGATTCTTGGGAGCTGACAAAACACCATACTTGCGAAGCGACCACCGTGAAAAGATCCATATACAAAAATCAAAGAAGAAAAGGCAAGATTGATTTCGGCTGAATCCGATCCTTTTTGTAAAATGCAGGGATGTCTATTGCTGGAAATGGAATCCTTTTTGTAATATATATAGGATGTGTATTGGTGGAATTTGAATCTCCTTTCTGTAATATATGATGCCAATATATTCTGCCTAAGATACTGTTTATATTCGCTATATATTCTACCTGAAAAACTATGTGAGAGATGCAGCCTATATAAAAAAGACAACCGTCGCCTGCCCGCCTGCCAAAGAAGACGCGTGTTCACTAAACCCGCATCGTCGATAACACTCCAAAGAGTTTGGTCCAACTTCAAAGAGTTTGACTCCTCAATAAGCGAGATGTGCAATTAGTAGTATCCACTCATCGGAGAGTATTGATACTATTTTGTCTACATTTGGTCAAACGTCAAAGAGTTGGACTCCTCGATAAGCGAGATGTGAAATTAGTAGTATCCACTCATCGGAGACATGTCTCCTATATCTTCTCTCCAAAATAAATAACTGTTGCCCCGACCCCTTCATCTACCCACGAAACCACCACAACCCTTTCATCTACCCGCGAAAAACAACTGCCTACACTCCTCGTCATCCTCATTCCTCGGCGCGTTCGTTGTGCCTCCTCCGCCACGCCCCTCTCACACTCCACGCCGCATGACTTTCCTCCCACGCCGGCACTCATGGCATCGAGGGAGCACCCGCGGTCGCTCGCGGAACCCCCGAGGGATGTGCTGGCAATCATCATTGGCCAAGTCGGTGCGACATCGAATCAGCCTATGGAGGACCTCTGGTGCCTATGGGCCACCTGCAAGAGCATTCTCCACCCCTGCTGCGACAGAGACGTCGGTAGGCGCCTGGCACTATATCGGGTTCCAGTCAAGCAAATGCAGAACAACGACCCCGTCGGGTACGACGTCTTCATTCGTAGCCTGGCTGAAGCTGGCAACCCGATGGCCTGCTTCCTCACCGGGATGGTCGACATCTTCAGCAGGAACCGTAACCCTCGGCCTCCCCTCGACCAGCTCCACCGTGCTGCCTAGGACGGGCACAGAGAGGTGGCTTATGTTGCCGCTGTCTTCCTCTATAGAGCCAACAGTGGGGCCGACGCCGACGCCACTACAATTGCATACATGAAATAGGTTGAGGGCGAGGAGCAAGGGTAGTGGCGTCCGCATTTGATCGGCAACGTGCAATCCGTAGATTTCCGGCATCGTGGGGTCAATCTGGCTTGGCAAATTAGGAGTGTCGCCCTCCGCCATGGCCTCTGCCGGCCGACGTTGCCAACGACGGTGGCGCGAGGCAACATTCGACATTGCGTAAGCAAAGCATTCTGCGGTACGGAGTTGCACCGGAGGGGGTTTTGCATGTATTTCTGTAGTGATGAATGTAGGCTTCGTTACGAATGTAATGTCTTCTTCTATCGTGTAAAGTATCGTCCAATCAGTTATTGATAGACAAGATTTGATTTCTCACATTTCTGACTCAAATCGAAGGTTGCGGCGCCCTCTGCTTCCTCCTCTATTCTATTGCAATGAAGAACTGAAACTCACATATAAAGAAGATAACCGCCCGGACACTATTTTTTAGAATTGAAACTCGCATCTATTAAATATTAGAGCTGGTAAAACAGCGCCTAAAAATTCATCAAAAATAACCTCAATTCATATTTAGACATTTAGTATTTTAATAAAATATCAACAGTCACACTTGTGTACCCAACATTCTTATAATTCGAATATACATCTCATGCTTGTGATATAATAATTCTAATAACATCTTAGTTTGCTCCAAAAATTCTACAAATTGACATGGCAACATAAATTGGGTACCTAAACTTGTTATAAAAAATTCAAATGGTTTTGATAAAGGAAGAATATACTTGTGTACAAATGGCTACATCTCTCACATAGTTTCCTAGAATGTTGCTTGAACATTGAAGTTTTGCACACTTTGCAACATGTTCGATCTCGTACGCATTTGAAATTTTAACACAAGTCTGTGTTCACCTTAAGATTACGAAATGCAAAGTTTCCTTACTAATGGTTGTGGAAAACAAATATTATTTCTATGTTGTACTTACAAAGAACAAGATAAGGCATATAAACATTATTCACGAAACGGAATATACACTGAACACTGAAATTAATGATAAGATGGGGATTTTAGAAAAAACTATGAAAAAAATCATCAAATTTGGACTAAGAACGACGGAGAAATACATGTTACAAAATTTGATTACAGATTAAAAGGAGAAATGAGAACTGTTTTTTGTTCCAATAGAACTGGGCCCCACCCTAATTAGAGACACGGGATGGTTAATCCTCGTCTCATTTTCCCACACAAACTGTTCTTCATTCCAATAGAACAGAGGAGGAAGCAGAGGGCGTCGCAACCTTCGATTGACTCAGAAATGTGAGAAATCAAATCTTGTCTATCAATAACCGGTTGGACGAAAGTTTACATGATAAAAGAAGACATTACATTCATGACGAAACCTATATTCATCACTACAGAAATATATGCAAAACGCCCTCCGGCTCGGCTCTGTACTGCAGAATGCTTTGCCTGCGCAATATTGAATGTTGCCTCGTGCCACCGCCGTTGGTAGTGTCGGCCGACGGAGGCCACGGCGGAGGGCGACACTCCTAATTTGCCAAGCCAGATTGACTCCATGATGCCGGAAATCTAGGGATTGCACATTGCTGATCAAACATGGACACCACTGCCCTTGCTCCTCGCCCTCAACCTGTTTCATGTACGCAATTGCAGTGGCGTCGGCGTCGGCCCCGCTGTTGGCTCTGTAGAGGAAGACGGCGGCCACATAGGCCGCCCCTCTGTGCCCGTCCTTGGCAGCGTGGTGGAGCTCGTTGAGGGGAGGCTCAGGGCTGCAGTTCCTGCCGAAGATGTCATCCATCCCGGTGAGGAAGCAGGCCACCGGGTTGCCAGCTACAACCAGGCTACGAAGGAAGATGTCGTAGCCGACGGGGTCGTTGTTCAGCATTTGCTCGACTGGAACCCGATCCAGTGCCAGGCGCCTACCGACGTCTCTATCACCGTAGGGGCCGAGCATGCTCTTGCAGGTTGCCCGTAGGCTGCAGAGGTCCTCCATAGTCCGATTCGATGTCGCACCGACTCGGCCAACGATGATCGCCAGCACCTCCTGCGGGAGTTCCGCAAGCGACCGCGGGTGCTCCCTCGATGCCATGAGTGTCGGCGTGGAAGGGAAGTCATGCGGCGTGGAGCAGAGGAGGCATAGCGTAGGGGCGCGGCGGAGGGGCACAATGAGGAGTGTAGGCAGTTGTGGTTTTCTCCCGGGTAGAAGAAGGGGCTGGGCTACGGTTATTAATTTATTTTGGAGAGAAGATACAGGAGACGCGTCTCCGATGAGTCGATACTACTAATTGCACATCTCGCTTATTGAGGAGTCAAACTCTTTGAAGTTTGACGAAATGTAGAAAAAATAATATCAATACTCTCCGATGAGTGGTACTACTAATTGCACATCTCTCTTATCGAGGAGTCAAACTCTTTGAAGTTTGACCAAACTCTTTGGAGAGTTATCGACAACGTGGGTTTTGTGAACACACGTCTTATTTGTCAGGCGGGCAGGTTGTCTTTTTTTATATAGGCTGCATTTCTCACATAGTTTTTCAGGTAGAATACATACCGAACATATACTGTATCATAGGCAGAATATATAGGCATCATATATTACAGAAAGGAGATTCAAATTCCACCAATACACATCCTATATATATTACAAAAAGGATTCCATTTCTAGCAATAGACATCCCTGCATTTTACAAAAAGGATCGGATTCAGCAGAAATCAATCTTGCTTCTTTTTCTTCTTTGATTTTTATATATGGATCTTTTCATGATGGTCGCTTCGCAAGTATGGTGTTTTGTCAGCTCCTAAGACTCGGGGCATGTATGAAGTGTGAAAGGATGGACTTTCGTCAAACTGGTTGTATTCCTCCTCCTCAACAACATTTTCAACCCCAACAATCCTTTTTTTCTAGGCAAAAGCACACTCCAGTTATTCTTTGTAAGGTCAGGTACATAGAACACTTGCTCAACATCCTTGGCGAAGACAAACGGTTCGTTTTTGTGACCAAAGACCCAGAGATCAACACTAACATAACCAAATTCGTCCATGATCATAACTCTCTTCGCATTGGTGACCCATCTACACCGAAACAAGGCTACCTTCAATCCTACATAATCAAGCTCCCAAATTTCCTCTATTTAACCATAATATGTGGCTGTGTTCTTCTTATTGTCGACGGCCCGTACACGCACACCACTATTTTGATAGATGCTCTTGGCATCCTGGGCCATGGTGTAGAACGTGTATCCATTGATATCCATTGCTTGATATGTTGTAACAGTGAATAATGGCCCTGCTGCTAGTTTTTTTACCAGATCATCGGTTATAGCAGCGCTGCCACTCTGGACATCATCTCGGAGCCACCTGTTGAAGCATTGCATGTGCCTCTTTGCAACCCAATCCTCAGTACAGCCAGGGTTTTGTTCACGTAGTTGTTGCTTGTGCTCATTGCCAAATGGTGTAACCTCTACGCTTTGTTCTATCACGGTGAAATGAGCCTTCCTGAAGGCCTTTGGGTGCGGAGTGATTGGCTTTTTCCTCAGGGTCCCAACACCTGAAAGCCTACCTTCATGCCGTGAACGAGGCACACCAATGGGGTTTTGGGGGTCCATATAACCCATGGCCCACTCCACTGCTTCGATGGTCTCATAGCCACGAACAATGGCTCCCTCCGGAAATGACCTATTATGTACCAATGATTTGAGGAATCCATAGTACCTCTCATATGGAAACATCTGATGAAGGTAAGATGGGCCAAGGTACCAGATCTCCCTCACGAGGTGTGTTGTTAGATGCAGCATGAGATCAAAGAATGATGGTGGGAAGGTAGCTTCAAGCAGGCATAGGGTCTCGAAATGCCTCCTCTCTAAGTCCATTAGTTTTTCCTCATCAATCACCTTCTGTTCTATTTCATTGAAGAATAAACACAAGCTCGTGACCGCGTTGCGAACCAATTCTGTCTTGATACCGCTTAGTGCAACAGGAAGAATAGATGTCATCAACACATGGCAATCATGAGATTTCATCAAGTTGAAATTCATTTTCATGTCCTTCACCGACACTAGCCTCTTGAAGTTCGATGAGTACCCTGAAGGTACTTTCAAACCACGAAAAAACTCACAGAATTCTTTTCTCTCTGCCTTTGACAAGGTGGAGGAACACACAATTCATTGCTGTTGAAGTTGGACAAGGAAGCAGTTGAAGGAATTTAGTCTCTACTTTGATATATAAGCATATTGCTTCACCCTGTCAAAATGATTAGCACCTATCCCCAACCTGTATGCTAATATCAGCTATTTTGCCTGTCAGAGAATAAGAATTTATCTAATTTTGTTTAATTTTTCAGTCTAGCTTATGTTGCTCTACTGACAACTTGACATATCATCTATGCAGTCTCCCACAACAACAAACTCCTCTACCTCCAATGCCCCATCACAACCCATTGATGGTGAACCTTGTTCACAGCCCATCGACGGTGATCCTTCTTCATAGGGCCACTTAGCACAGTCTACTGCGAGTAGTACTCGATCCCGCGGGTCAGGGACACAAACCAAATGGCCAGAAGACAAGTTGACCGCAACTGGACTTGATAACAATTTCTGGCCTACCCCAGATGTTGCGAGGGATAGATTTGTATTGGTTTGTGGCCTCATTGCTCAAAAGAGGGTGTCAATCAACAAGGCGGTTGATGATCTCTCACCAATTGAGAAGGAACAATTGTTCACAGTTTTAGAGGAAAAGCTAGATTACCCAGCCAATCTAGAAGAATCTATTCGCAAGAAGGCAGTTAAGGTAGCTGTGTCAGAGATTGCAAACTTGCAACAGCGGTTCAAGGCCCATTTAAGAAAAAAAAATGTGAGCCAAGAGGATCTTCCCTTTGTGAAGCATGCCTTTTTGCAGCGCCAGAAGACTGGCCCGTGTTTGTGCAAGAAACCAATTCTCCTAGATTTCAGCAATTGAGCCACGGGATGAAAGAAAAGAGAGCCTTGAATAATAAGCCACACAGGACGGGTAGAAAAGGTTATGTTCGTAAAAGGAAAGAGTGGGAGGAGGAGGATGCAAAGCTAGCTGAAGAAGGAAAACAGAACCCTTGGGACCAATTTCCTGGACGTTTGAGGCCTTATTTGCGGGCAAGGTTAGGGAAAAGGCAGACCACTAGTGAAGGAAGCGGTGACATAACATTCAGTAACCCTGCGGTGGTGGGGGTAGCAACTAGGGTGAAAACATCTGTAGCTCAGGCAAGCGATGGTTCTTTCCATGGTGTTAGGGAGAATGATATTCTCACCGCAGCACTTGAGACTCCAGAGCATCGAGGTCGGTTCCGAGGCGTGTCTAGTTTACTTGGCTTGGGTAAAGGGTTTGGTGAAGAGTTTGCTGGAATGTACAAGAAGATGAGGAACAATAAGTCTGATACAGAGAGGGAAGAGATAGTTGGTGAAGCATTCATTAGAGTTGTCAACATGCTAAGACAATTAGGCGTGGTCGATATACCGGAAAGTATACTTCATCCTTCCCAATCACCACCTGTCAGTAGCAGCGAGGAAGAAGATGTGCATGGCAGCGAGGAAGAAGATGCGCATGGCAGTGAGGAAGAAGCGCGTGGTAGAGAGGAATGTAACACCCCAGGTGTTTATCTCTTTTTAATCAAGGAGTTAACCTAAGCTCGTGGTGTTAAAGGAAAAATCAAGCAAGTTTGGTGAAAACACCATTAGGACCTAAGCTTGGTCTGAACCTGATTTCAATTTTCACTCAGAACATGAACTTTTGCCAAGATGGAAATTGTCACCAAGATTTGGGAACCTAATCTTGTAGTATGACACTATTTGAAATTAGGGATGGAAAAAGGAGTAAACCCTGTCTCACTTGATCAATCTCCTAAAAGCCCTTCTGAGTTCATTTGATTGCTTGGCCATAATCTCCAAATTTAATATGGAAACTCCAAAATCGGCCAATGTAAAAATTGTTGGATTTCTCAAGAATAACATTTCTCCTTTTTGGTGGAAGCTGAGAACTTGAGTGAAAAATCCTCAAAAATGGAGTCAAACCCTTGTAAATATGGTCAAACCCCTAAGTTCCTAGACCTTTCTCTAGAACTTTGACCAAATCTTTAAATTTTCCCAAAACACTGAAAATTCGGCCAATACAAAAGTTGCTCAGAATTTCTAGGGACACATTTCATCTAATTACCAGTTTTTCAAAATTTGAGTGCAAAAGCTTCAAAATCTTGGTCAACGCCCTGGGCAGCTATTTGACCGCACCGAGAAAATCAGGATTTTCAAGCCAAATTTGTGCTCAATCCGTGGATTTTTCCACTGGTCAGCTTTTGTGCAACATGTAGAGGATTGTCTCATCTACAACTTTGGTTTTGGCCAAATTTTGAGTTAGATGTGGTTTTGAATTTTTAAGGCTGGTCAAAACACCCTAAGACGAAACGGATTGCTGAGCCGGCCGCCCGTACGCGCGCCCTGGGTGTGACGTCGCGCCACAACACCGTCCCGACGCCCGCATGCCGTGCGCCGTCCCGCCTTGCCACCTGGCACAAACGCCAAGTTGGGCCCTCCATCCTTTGCCCGATGTTGCCCGTGACCCGTGGCCGTCCAGCTGTCACGCCCCGCCTGCTTGTCGTTGCCACACGCCGCGCCGTCGCCGTGTCTGCCGCCACGCGCCGAGCAGAGCCGCACTGCGCCACCCCTGCATGCCACCGTGACATCAGCAGCCTTGGCCAGCTGGCTGGGCCAGACGTCGAGGCTAAGGCATCCCGTGGGCGCCGCCTATAAAAGGGAGAAGCTCCCCCGAGCTGGTCGCGCCGCCCTGACCCACGCCGCCATGCTGCCGCTGTCTACCGCCGGAGCGCCACCGCGGAACCCCCTCGTTCGAGCTGCCCCGTCTCCGTCCAAGCGCCCTAGCAGCACCTCCTCGCCCCACTGAAGCTCCCAGGGCAACACATTGTCGAGCTCCGCCGCCCTGCTCGCCGGAGACGGCCCTGCAGCGACCGGAGATCAAGAGCTCCGCCGATCCTCGCCGCCGGCAGCTTCTCTACCCCGTCCAAGCGCCGGAACTGGCCTGAGGTGAGGCCCTAATGCTTCTCCGCCCCTTCCCCCACCCTAGTTCGCCGCCGTCCGCCGGAATCTGGCCACCATCGCCGGCAGCCATGGCCAAGGCTATGGTTGTGAAGATTAGATCTTGCCAGGGCCTTTTTCGTAAAAGCAGGGACCTCTGTGTAAATGCGAGGGTATACTTGTGAATAAAAATCTTTGACTAAGGGTCTAGATGAAAATTGATTCTTTGATCCGAGTTTCAAAATGCTGAGATCTTGTAAAATTCATAATAAATCAAAGAAAAATCGGAAAATGCAAATTCAATTGCTCTGTGATCCACATGAATAGATGCAACTTTTCTAGAAAGGATGTTTGTAAATTTCTTCCTAGTTTTTGAATAATTTTGAATTGATCAGTTCGAATAGATTTGAAATAATTTGAAATCCAGAGCAGATCTGCCTGTGAAATTTTAATATGTTGTTAGTATGGACATGCTTGTTCTTGTGTACAAAAATAGCACATAGATCTGTTATATATCTTTAGTAATTGTTTAATTTTGGTATATGGCAGCATATAAGTTCCTGTTTAGTTTTAAATATTTGGTTAAGCAAATAGGGTTGATCGTTTTGCAGTAGCCTATATATGTCTAGTTGCAGCTATGGTAAATTTATGAGTAGCTTTTGACATGTGTATCTAGCTCGAATTAATTTAGGTCTTAAATATGAGCCTTTTTAATAAAGCATGTTGTAGTTAGTTTCTGGCCATGATAATTTTTGAGTAGTCTTGTTTTACCTTGATATGGCCGTAGTAAATGTTCTAGCCCCAATGCATGCTTATATATTGCAATGTGATTTATTTATCATTTCAACATTGTTAAAGTGTTGTATTTTTCATGCTAGATCTATAGTTTAGTTTAATCTGAAATTTTGTGAGTAGCTCAGTTAGGCCATGTTTATGCTCTGTGTAATTCTTGATTCTAGATTATGTATAGATCTCTCTCCATAAATAAATCATGTTCAAGTCAGCTAGTTCTTACTAGATTTTTCATGTGCAGTTCATAGCCGAGTTTAATGCCAATTTTGGGCAGTAGCTTTGTTACCATGATATGTGCTTGTATAAATTTTTGTCTTTGTTTGTTTGTGTGTGGAATATCCAGAATTAATGTATGAAGTAAATCAAGCTTAATAAGTGGAATCAAACAAAATCAAAAATCACGTTTAATGTGACTTGAATTTGAATAACAAAGCTTCACCAAAATACACCCTAAACAACACCCTTTCATTTTGGTGAAATCAAATACATTAATTAATTTAAATATGCACATAATCACCATCAAATAAGAAAGATAATTAACACCCATACATTTCTTTGGTAAAGGAAGAGTATGCTGAATATATTTATCTAGGTGAATGTGCCCAACAATACACCCCATGTTTATCCTTTAAATCTGAACCAAGTTCTTCCTTCTTAAATACGAATACTTAAAGTTTATGCATATGCATGTCGTGTAGAATATCCGGACGAGAGCTACGAGTTGGTGCCGAAAGCTGAAGGAGAGCTAGTTGAAGGAGAAGGTGAACGTGGTGGTTTTGCAGCAAGACCCAAATCAAAGTTCGGAGGATCTCCAGACTAACTTTGCTAGTGAAGGCAAGCCCCGGAGCATAACCCATGTTTTATCTTATGCAACTATCTTTGTATGTTTGTGCATTTAAGTTTCAGGAGTTGATTTGAAACCCTAGATGCATGATCCTAGGTTCCTATGCTCAATTACTAGTATTCTAGGTCGTTAGTTGCCATGCTCTAAGGACCCGGTAGAAGTCGAGTGATGTTCGTCACTCGCGAGCTATAGGTTTCTTATGTTGGAATCATAAGATTGTTAAACCTACCCGCTCATGTGGTCAGAGCATGGGACCGGCTCCGGCCAGTAGGTCTGTGGTTAAGTGTTTGAACGTACTAAGCATTTGCCAGGAATGGGACCGGTAAGCCTAGTACCTTCTTGATTTGGTAAGGGAACTCTCTACCACTAATCTCGGGAGCAGTCCCCAGGATCATGACAGTGGTGCATGTGTGGATCCGGGCGGCATGTGAGTCCATGACCGGATAACCGAGGATGATTGGGAATCACCTGGTTGGTGCGTACCCCACCCTCTAGGGGCTTTAGTTGTTATGATGGGGTATGCATTCTCCCGTGTGTTTAGGTCCACCTTGCAAGGTTATTAATCGATCCATCGTCGGCCTCTCACCGTTATCCGAGATTGCTTATCCATACACTCTACATCCCTTAATGATGGAATTGAGAAGTGATACTGTTGTATGCTTAATTGTTTGCACAACTTATGCTCCCAGTAGCTGCATACCTAGTAATGAATAATCAACTAGAATTTTTAGCTAAAATTTGAAAGTAAGGACCTACTCTTTGTTGCTTTTCAGCAAAAGAAACCCACTAGCAAAAAAGCTTGCATGTCTAGAGAGTTGGTGATGTTCCCATCGCCCGACGGTTAAGTCTTGCTGAGTATTAGTATACTCAGCCTTGCTTTGTTGATAACTTTTGCAGGTGTTGATGTGAAAATGGTTTTCCATGGACTGGTTCTCTCCCACCCTTTTGGGAAGTGAGTGGGAGGATGACAGTGCTTAGTGATATCATGGATGGCCTCTCGTGATGTTACTTATGACGTTTAGTCTTTTATTTCCGCTGTGTTTTCAAACTCTGAACTATGTACTTTCTTGTATGAAACTTGGTTTGTAATAATGAACCTTTGATGAATCTGGTGTAATAATGGGTATATTGAGTATCTTTGGACTCGCCGTCGTGTGAGTTTTAATGTACAATCTTCGAACCTTTGTTATAAGTGATTTACTGGGCTTGACCCGGCAGACATCGACAAAATAACTCTTTGTTATCGCTTATTAGCCAAGTGGACCGGCTTAGGTGATAATACAGATTTATTTTGGACGGTTCTGTCACAGCTGGCATCAGAGCTTGATTGTACACCAGAGATCTTAATACACCCTTAATAACATGTTTTTAGAATAAAAATTGCAAGATTAAGGTGTGTTGGCAAATGCGTTAGGAACGCTAAGGATTAACTAGTCTGAGAGGTCGTAGAGGGATTTTTGGGTTCTTTCAGGTGGCTAGTACTCTATGGTTTATTTAAACTAACTCCCAGCACATTTTATTATCTGTCGAAACTTACTTTCTCGCACAACCATACTAGTTCATCATGTTTTGCTATACGTGGTGGTGCCACATGGAAGTCATGTGAGGGATGGATGGGACCTATTCCAAAGGGAACCTACTGTCTCGTCTGTGTCTCCCCACGTTTTGCCATACGTTAGCATGATTCTGCATTACGAACATGTGAAGGGGGACACCCTCCATTCAAAAGGAGCGTGTCTCAGGTTGGACGCTGTCCAATCAGCGTTAAATGCATGGGTGCCATTTCTATAGTGAACGGTAATGTATGTGGACACCCTCGTGAGTGCTGGCACGAAAGGTTCGGGATGTTCTGTGATTTTCTGCAGGTACACTAACCACGATCGTAAGAGATAAGATCGATTAGAAATTCGACTAGTTATTATAGGGAGAGTCATATATTGTGACATGCCACCGGCGCTAACTTCGATCTTGACAAGGAATTGTCTGTGAGGATGAATAGGTTTTGCATGCATTGTGTTAAAATCTTTAAAACTGAACATCAAAGATAATGAGTACAACTTGAAATCACTTTCATCCAAGTTTTTGTCAAGTAAGCTTAAGGTCTTTCTAGTGTTGTCAAATGATCCGCTGGTCTGAAATTTGTCGGATTAGTAAAAGAAGTTTCCTCTAGAGACCTTTTACTCAAAAATTGTCTCCAATTTTACAACGAAGATGTTGAAAAATTTTCACCAACTTTGGATCAGCTGAACTCAAGATATGGTCTTTTTTTAAGGAGTGATCTAGCTGTCAATTTGTGAACCTATCTGTTCTGAAATGTTTCGACCCCCAAGACAGTGTTTTCTAAAGAAAAGTTGGATATGAAAGTTACTCCAAATCTTGTCAAGCATCTGCTGTAAAAATTTCAGAAATTTTGGTTGAAGGAATTTTAAGTTATGACCAAAATAGTGCAGCTCTGTTTGCTGTTTTTCCTGAGAGACAGCCACTGGAGTTTTAATTCTTTTGGCTATCTTCTTCTAGTTTTTAGCTCTACCATTGAATACCAAGTTTGTACTTCGTAACCTTACCGAGTACCTGGTAAAATTTCAGAATTTTTTGCTAAGCATAATTTCAGTTATGCTAATTTGAGTAACTGCCTGTCTGCTGAAAATTTCTGGACAACAGCAAACTAAAGTTGGGTCCAATCCCTTCTTTTCCCATCAGTCGTAGCCCAACCTTGGAATACCAAAGTTGCTTGAAACTTCAAGTTTGGTGTGCTCGTAAAAATTGAGTATCATTGCATTCTTATGCTGAGAGTTATGAACTTTTTAGTAACCCTCTGCCAGCTGTTCATCAGCCAAGATAGAGCATCAGTCTCTAAAATTTTTCGAGCATATTACCCTTAGTTTTTGCCCAATTGGAAAATACAAAGCTTGCTTCTACCTCAATAAGGATCTGGTGGAAGTTAGGAACCTCTAGTTTTATGGTTTTTCCAAATATGATCATTTTTGTATGGTTGCTAAAATATATCCTTTATGCACATACATCCATCTGGTTTCTCACCTATGTCACTCTCTTTAGATGGTCAACTCCGGATCTGCAATGGTTGATGAATAAGGATGGACTCACGGTGATTGCCTCTAGGAGAGTGGTTTTCCCATGATTTTGTGGACCACTTTGAAAGACTTTGGATATACTACCCGACCACAGTATCTGTGCTGTGAGTACATGAACTAAGGACTGATCCCTAGTTGCGAAGTGAAAGTGAAGATTTCACCTTGTTCCGCAAATCCAAGTGGGGAAGCTTGGGAAATTAAAGCACAAGGCTTAGAGTGGGCTGATACCTTGCAAAAGGCTGCTTTTGAAGCACTCACAACTTTTTGTGGGAAGCATTCTGCCTTGGTAGCTCACACTACAACCAAGGTAATTCCCCTGCATGAGCAATACCATGGACAATGGGCTGAGCAGGAATTTCTCCTCTCTGTCCCGGAAAACTCTCACTACAACCCTGATCTGCTCACCTCGGTTCGTTTTTCCAAAGCAATGTATGATACATATCAAATGATGATCAGAGAAAATGCAATCTATAGACATCAAGTTAGGGAAATGGAAAGTACCACCCATGAGTTGAAGGAAGCTCAAGCCATGATAAAAGCTCTTAAGAAAGGAAGACGCAAGGATAAAGCAAAAATACTGGAACTGCGTCAAGAAATCCAGGACCAGGACTATATGCTACATCATGCCGATCTACACATGCTAGACATGGAGAATCAACTAGAACCCGTAGCAGCTCCACCACCAGGACCTGTCATTCCTCCACCTGAAGATGAGGAGAATCACAATGAGATTCAAGGAGGATCTGGAGTAGAGTCTGGACCTGCATCACCCTGAGCCTTTGATTTCAACTTGAGGAAAATAAAAGGTTAACCTAGGACTAGCTGGTGGATCTAGTTTGGATGTTGTCACGAGTGTAATAAAACAAGGAGATGTAAGAGTGCTATGTATGAACCATATCAGTACTTTGATAATGACTTGGTCTTCAGAGTTTACTTTTAGTTTGTAATCTTCTCCTAGCAATGCAAGCATGATATCTCCATCGACATGTTTCATTCCCACTGTGTGTGTGTGCATTCTGAAGCACTCAGCTTTTCAGTGATGTTGATATCCTTGAGTGGATCACTTTTCGATCTCTCAACTACAAAATCTTTCTTTCTTAACCCTGCTCACACAAATTTGAGTAAATGAGAGCAATGTTACAACTGGCAGAATCTTGTTGGAATACATGTTGACCCTCCTCCTTTCCAGAAGTTTTGTCATTTGCCAACTGAAAGTTGATACTTCCAAGGACATACCCTGAGTAGACATCTTGCTGTTTTCCTAGTGCAACTTCAGAAATTTTAGTAAACAAATTTAACAAATGTGTGTTTACTAGCCTTCCCTTTCTTCATAAAATTCTCTATGGAACCATTCAATTTGGTCTCCTTTGGTCTCAATCTCAATGTTTACCTAGTATCAAATCAACCGATCTAATTTGAAGGAGTATGAGCAATCAAGGTTCTCTAAAAGTCAAGATATGAGGAGTTTTATACCAATCAGTGATCTGTGATCCTTTTTCAGCTTCGACCAAATCTACAGACTCTGTATAATGAAAAGAAAGAATGGACAAAAGCCTTGGATAGTCTTTCCAGACAAAAATAAATTGTAATCTGAATTGTGGATACCTCAGGGTCTTCTCGTGTTTCCCAAATGCACAGTCAATTCTCTTGAGAATCAATTTGACTCCCTCCGTATCTGTGCTCCGTCTGCTCTGTGCTGTGCCATAACTCTGCCACCTTTCTACCGCAGCAGCTGATCGCCACCTACGCACACGCCCTATGACAGCCGTCTTGTCACCATGGCATCCCATGCCGGCCACCACCGTGCCACATGCCACCACCACCGCACCTCCACACCCTCGGCCCCTACCTAAGTGGCGCGAGCACCACCGCCACTACACCATGGTGAGCATCCATAAATGGACCACCTTCCACTGGTTTCCACTACCCCTCCCTTTGCATCCACTGGAGCCATCACCTCCCGTCGCCCTCCCTTCTCTCCAGCTCTTTTCTTTGAGCGCACACCAGCCATCTTCATCGTTTCCAGCATTTCCTCCATCTTCCTCAACAAGGTGAAGAAGAATCAAGCTCCTTCAGCAGTTGAAGTCAGTGCAAGCCTTTCTTTGAAGATTGTGAACTGAAGGATTGGTGCCTACATCAAGAAGAAGATGCTCAAAAAGAAGGTCAGAAGAAGAAGCCAATCCCACATCGCCAACTATGGATCGTTCTCTCGAGATATGTGATTCAGATTGTTGGGACGCATTGATTGTGTTGATTTGTTTTGCACCTCTGCTATGCTTGTTTATATCTTTTCATGTGCACATTCAATGCTTACTCCCTCATGAGCTACGTGGAACTTTGTGATGAAATCCGTGTATCTTTTATCATCTTTGAGTTCTAGATCTTAGAGAGTTTAGCCTTGCTCTGTTAATTTTTCTATGTAATCTTTACCTTCCCCTGAAAAGTCTATCAAGCTTGTTATCGAATCTTGGGACGAGATTCTGTTTAAGGGGGATAGGTTGTAACACCCCAGGTGTTTATCTCTTTTTAATCAAGGAGTTAACCTAAGCTTGTGGTGTTAAAGGAAAAATCAAGCAAGTTTGGTGAAAACACCATTAGGAGCTAAGCTTGGTCTGAACCTGATTTCAATTTTCACTCAGAACTTGAACTTTTGCCAAGATGGAAATTGTCACCAAGATTTGGGAACCTAATCTTGTAGTATGACACTTTTTGAAATTAGGGATGGAAAAAGGAGTAAACCCTATCTCACTTGATCAATCTCCTAAAAGCCCTTCTGAGTTCATTTGATGGCTTGGCCGTAATCTCCAAATTTCATATGGAAACTCCAAAATTGGCCAATGTAAAAATTGTTGGATTTCTCAAGAATAACATTTCTCCTTTTTGGTGGAAGTTGAGATTTTGAGTGAAAAATCCTCAAAAATGGAGTCAAACCCTTGTAAATATGGTCAAACACCTAAGTTCCTAGACCTTTCTCTAGAACTTTGACCAAATCTTCAAATTTTCCCAAAACAATGAAAATTCGGCCAATACAAAAGCTGCTCAGAATTTCTAGGGACACATTTCATCTAATTACCAGTTTTTCAAATTTTGAGTGCAAAAGCTTCAAAATCTTGGTCAACGCCCTGAGCATCTATTTGACCGCGCCGAGAAAATCAGGATTTTCAAGCCAAATTTGTGCTCAATCCGTGGATTTTTCCACTGGTCAGCCTTTGTGAAACTTGTAGAGGATTGTCTCATCTACAACTTTGGTTTTGGCCAAATTTTGAGTTAGATGTGGTTTTGAATTTTTAAGGCCGGTCAAAACACCCTAAGATGAAACGGATTGCTGAGACGGCCGCCCGTGCGCGCGCCCTAGGTGCGACATTGAGCCACGACGCCGTCCCGGCGCCCGCGTGCCATCCCGCCTTGCACCTAGCACAAACATCGAGGTGGGCCCGCTGTCCTTTGCCTGATGCTGCTCGTGACCCGTGGCCGTCCAGCTGTCACGCCCGGCCTGCTTGTCGTCGCCACGCGCCGCGCCGTCACCGTGTCTGCCGCCACGCGCCAAGCAGAGCCGCGCCACGCCACTCCTGCATGCCACCGCGATGGCCAGCCGGTAGCAGCCTTGGCCAGTTGGCTGGGCCAGACGTCGAGGCTAAGGCATCCCGTGCGCGCCGCCTATAAAAAGGGAGAAGCTCCCCCGAGCTCGTCGCGCCGCCCTGACCCACACCGCCAGGCTACCGCTGTCTGCCGCCGGAGCACCACCGCGGAACCCCCTCGCTCGAGCCACCCCGTCTCCTTCCAAGCGCCCTAGCAGCACCTCCTCGCCCCACTGAAGCTCCCAGGGCAACACATTGTCGAGCTCTACTGCCCTGCTCGCTGGAGACGGCCCTGCAGTGGCCGGAGATCAAGAGCTCTGCCGATCCTCGCCGTCAGCAGCTTCTCTGCACCGTGCAAGCACCGGAACTGGCCCGAGGTGATGCCCTAATGCTTCTCCGCCCCTTCCCCCACCCTAGTTCGTCGCCGTCTGCCGGAATCCGGCCACCATCGCCGGCGGCCATGGCCAAGGCTATGGTTGTGAAGATTAGATCTTGCCAGGGCCTTTTTCATAAAAGAAGGGACCTCTGTGTAAATGCGAGGGTATACTTATGAATAAAAATCTTTGACCTATGGTCTGGATGAAAATAGATTCTTTGATCCTAGTTTCAAAATGCTGAGATCTTGTAAAATTCGTAATAAATCAAAGAAAAATCAGAAAAATGCAAACTCAATTGCCCTGTGATCCACCTGAATAGGTGCAACTTTTCTAGAAAGGATGTTTGTAAATTTCTTCCTAGTTGTGGAATAATTTTGAATTGATCAGTTTGAATAGATTTGATATAATTTGAAATCCAGAGAAGATCTGCCTGTGAAATTTTAATATGTTGTTAGTATGGACATGCTTGTTATTGTGTAGAAAAATAGCACATAGATCTATTATATATCTTTAGTTATTGTTTAATTTTGGTATTTGGCAGCATATAAGTTCCTGTTTAGTGTTAAATATTTGGTTAAGCAAATAGGGTTGATCTTTTTGCAGTTGCCTATATATGTCTAGTTGCAGCTATGGTAAATTTATGAGTAGCTTTTGACATGTGTATCTAGCTCGAATTAATTTAGATCTTAAATATGAGCCTTTTTAATAAAGCACGTTGTAGTTAGTTTCTGGCCATGATAATTTTTGAGTAGTCTTATTTTACCTTGATATGGCTGTAGTAAAAGTTCTAGCCCCAATGCATGCTTATATATTGCAATGTGATTTATTTATCATTTCAGCAGTGTTAAAGTGTTGTATTTTTCATGCTAGATCTGTAGTTTAGTTTAATCTGAAATTTCGTGAGTAGCTCAGTTAGGCCATGTTTATGCTCTGTGTAAATTCTTGATGCTAGATTATGTATAGATCTCTCTGCATAAATAAATCATGTTTAAGTCAGCTAGTTCTTACAAGATTTTTCATGTGCAGTTCATAGCTGAGTTTAATGCCAATTTTGGGCAGTAGCTTTGTTACCATGATATGTGCTCGTATAAATTTTTGTCTCTGTTTGTTTGTGTGTGGAATATCCAGAAATAATGTTTGAAGTAAATCAAGCTTAATAAGTGGAATAAAAGAAAATAAAAAATCACCTTTAATGTGACTTGAATTTGAATAACAAAGCGTCACCAAAATATACCCTAAACAACACCCTTTCATTTTGGTGAAGTCAAATACATTAATTAACTTAAATATGCACACAATCACCATCAAATAAGAAAGATAATTAACACCCATACATTTCCTTGGTAAAGGAAGAGTGTGCTTAATATATTTGTCTAGGTGAATGTGCCCAACAATACACCCCATGTTTATCCTTTAAATCTGAACCAAGTTCTCCCTTCTTAAATACGAATACTTAAAGTTTATAGATATCCATGTCATGTAGAACATCCGGACGAGAGCTACGAGTTGGTGCTGGAAGCTGAAGGAGAGCTAGTGGAAGGAGAAGGTGAACGTGGTGGTTTTGCAGCAAGAGCCAAATCAAAGTTCGGAGGATCTCCAGACTAACTTTGCTAGTGAAGGCAATCCCCAGAGCATAACCCATGTTTTAACTTATGCAACTACCTTTGTATGTTTGTGCATTTAAGTTTCAGGAGTTGATTTGAAACCCTAGATGCATGATCCTAGGTTCCTATGCTCAATTACTAGTATGCTAGGTCGCTAGTTGCCATGCTCTAAGGACCCGGTAGAAGTCGAGTGATGTTCGTCACTCGCGAGCTATAGGTTTCTTATGTTGGAATGATAAGATTGTTAAACCTACCCGCTCATGTGGTAAGAGCATGGGACCGGCTCCGGCCAGTAGGTCTGTGGTTAAGCGTTTGAACGTACTAAGCATTTGCCGGGAATGGGACCGGTAAGCCTCGTACCTTTTTGATTCGGTAAGCGAACTCTCTACCACTAATCTCGGGAGCAGTCCCCAGGATCATGACAGTGGTGCATGTGTGGTCCGGGCGGCATGTGAGTCCGTGACCGGATAACCTTGTACCTGGGACTGTGAGCTTTGATCCTGAACCAAGGATGATTGGGAACCGCTTGGTTGGTGCGTACCCCGCTTTTTAGGGGCTTTAGTTGTTATGATGGGGTATGCATTCTCCCGTGTGTTTAGGTCCACCTTGCAAGGTTATTAATCGATCGATCATCGGCCTCTCACCGTTATCCGAGATTGCTTGCTTATCCATACACTCTACGTCCCTTAATGATGGAATTGAGAAGTAATACTGTTGTATGCTTAACTGTTTGCACAACTTATGCTTGCAATAGCTGCTTACCTAGTAATGGATAATCAACTAGAATTTTGAGCTAAAATTTGAAAGTAAGGACCTACTCTTTGTTGCTTTTCAGCAAAAGAAACCCACTAGCCAAATAGCTTGTATGTCTAGAGAGTTGGTGATGTTCGCATCACCTGACGGTTAAGTCTTGCTGAGTATTAGTATACTCAGCCTTGCTTTGTTGATAACCTTTGCAGGTGTTGATGTGAAAATGGTTTTCCGTGGACTGGTTCTCTCCCACCCTTTTGGGAAGTGAGTGGCAGGATGACAGTGCTTAGTGATATCATGGATGGCCTCCCGTGATGTTACTTATGACGTTTAGTCTTTTATTTCCGCTCTGTTTTCAAACTCTGAACTATGTACTTTCTTGTATGAAACTTGGTTTATAATAATGAACCTTTGATGAATATGGTGTAATAAAGGGTATATTGAGTATCTTTGGACTCGCCGTCGTGTGAGTTTTAATGTACAATCTTCGATCCTTTGTTACAAGTGATTTACCGGGCTTGACCCAGCAGACATCGACAAAATAACTCTTTGTTATCGCTTATTAGCCGAGTGGACCGGCTTAGGTGATAATATGGATTTATTTTGGACGGTTCTATCACAAGGAAGACCATTGGCATGTCGACGAGGATGAAGGTAGTCAACAACACATTGATAGTGATCACCTATGCTGGACACAATAGATAAGCTGACAGAGCCAACCAAGTGCAGCCCTTTGGATGGCACCGGGAATAATGTGGAGCTCGCACTAGCCACTGTCTTTCCATTGCAAAAGACTCTCCATGCAGTGCCGATGCAGGATGGGTATGCTGTGGTGCAACCTAGTTATGTGTGGCGCAATATGGGTCACTACCCTCTGCCCGTACCAATTGGGGGTGATGAAGTAACAACCCTAGCTGAGGCTCTCTATCTAAGGATCCAATGGTCAAAGAACAGGATCCATGTACCACCCATGACGAGAAATACCAACCCTGCACCCACATCGGGTAGCAGGGGTACAACATCAGATGGAGGTACTGCAGCTCAGCGTCAGCAAGAGAAGGCTCAGCAGTAGCAGCAGCAGATCAACAAAACTACGCAGCAAGAGCATCGACAACAGTAGGAGGAGCCCAGGCAATCTCCGCCTAAGTAGCAGCCGCAACTGGAGGTGGAGGACAGGCAATCTCTGACTGAGCAGCAGCCACCGCAGAAGAAGGAGGTGTGGAAACCTCTGCCTAGAGATGAGCTTCTTAACTGTATTTGGACAAAACCAGATCCAAAATACAAGCCTGTTGTGCCTATATTGTCAGAAGCGGACTTACAGGCTACTGGACCGAATTGTGCCAGGTTGCTTGCTTACACCATGGAACACTGTAAGGATAAACTTAGTTTTCCAGCAAAGTTGCCTGAAGACTCCTTTCAATGTGATGGTGATTTAATGTTAAACATTGCATTCAGTGGCGTGTATGACCTTATAACCCTGGTTGCACTGGATGTTACCTTCTTGAGGATGTGGACATTGTAAGTCCCTTATGATGAGGACACCACGAGTACATCTACACCAGCAGCACCTCAGGCGCGTCCAATTGATCCTCCACCCCAGGCGACACCTTCTGGGCCACTCACTCGGGCTCGTGCGATAGAACTGAACTTCATCCGACTGTTGAAGAATGAAGGCCTACAAGAATTAGAGCCGACCCAACAGGAGGCCCATGGGTGGGTGCCTAGGGTTGGCCGCTAGGGCTGGCGCGCCCTCTCCCCTGGACGCGAGCCCCTCCCCCTGGCCGCGCGCCCTCCTACCTTGCGCCCCCTCTGGACTCCAGGGGCTGCGTCCCTTTTATTTAGTCAGAGACCCTTTTGTTAACAACTCGAGTTTTGTTTTACATCTAGCTTTACTACCCCAAAACACGCACAAATACATGCAGTCCTCAGTGATTCAGAACTCCACCTTCGAGTGATATTAAGATTGCTCGCCTTAGATTCTTGTTCGTTCTTCGATTGCGTACAGGAATTGATCTTCGTGATCAGGCGGATCTTGTGCCAGCAAGGTTGGTAACCATCAGGAGTTGATTCAGCGATTGCATTGGCGCTTCGAGTCTCGCTCGTCATAGTCGGATCATGAGGGTCTACTTCCACCAGATCGAAGTTATCTCCACTCAAGGAAAGATCGGGCACTCCGCCTCTATCAAGTGGTATCATCTTTCCAGGATGATTGGTGAGTTTATCGAGTGTTTTTCCCTTCCTATAGTGCACAAAAACCAAACCACAAATTTATTTTCATGGTAGATCTTGTCCCAGCAACCTTTTTAGCCTCGCACTTTCTTTCAATACATTGCATTGTTGAATTTGTGTGCTTTACACTTCAATTGTTGGTGGTTACTTGTGTTCTATCCTTTGTTTTTCTTTCTAACCCTAGCCTCGCCGCCGTCTCTCTATTGCTCACCAACCACAACCACACTGCACCCCTCCCGTGCCACGCGCGCCGCGTCCCACCTCCCGTGCGATCGTCTTCCCTCCCTGCCGTGTGCGTTTGGAAAGATATAAAAAGGAACGTCAAAAAAGGAAAGCAATCAATAAAAAAAAGGAAAGTGCAAAAAAAAGAAAAAAAGGCAAAGTCCAATAGGGAGAAGAGAGCGATCCATCTCGGTTCGGACTCCACCGAATCCTCGTACGCACCGTTTTTCCCCTAGCTCGCGACCGCCCTAGGCACCGTGGTGTTTCTCCCTCCCTCATGCCGTGCCAGCTTTTCATATCCGCATCTTCTTTTTACTAGAATACCCCTGTACTTTTAGAAAAAGTGTGTGTCGTAACTTGCTATTTGAGATCCTCTATGTTCATATTATCGGTTTTGAGGACACCTGAAAAAAAGAAGCAAAAAAAAAAATAGCAATCTGTTGCGCCCTCTCCACCTTTGCCACCTTCCTTGCATCTGTCCTTTTGATTTCACTTGTTTCCAGCAGCTTTTGTACGTGTTTTAGCACTATTATTCAATTTTGCATCTATTGTTTGTTTGTGCTAATCCATGCTTTGTGTGTAGCCTACCTAGAACTCAACATATTTCTACGACGAGCAGATTTTGTTTCTCCAGGAAATCGCTCCTCCAATCTTTCGTGAGTTCCACCGGTTGGCTGCAGGTCGCCCCTGTGTGTGGTAAGAACGGATAAGAATTTGATAATAGCACTAGTGTGAGCACCTTGTGAGCCGTCCCACCCCTATTTTTGTCATTCTTTTATTTTTGTGTTTGCACTAACCATGGCACATGATGGCGCCGCGGGGGATGATCCACTGCAAGACATGCAGGCACAAGTTGAAGGACTGGCCGCAGACATTCTGACGATACATGAACGACTAGACTCATAGATCACTTCGTCGACCGACCGTTTCGATCAGCTCGTCCTCACCCAGACGGCCACCAAGACCACACTCTATGCTCTCGTGGCCCGACTCGATGCAATGCACACAACGATCACAGATTTGCAGAAGGATTATGGTGGTGATTCGAAGCAGGACGCCAGAGACAGTTGCGGTTGTGCCCACCGTGTGCCACGCCGCCCCGGTAATGGCAAATATGATCCTGCTACATATCTTGATTGTGAGTTAGAGGTTGAACAAAAATTTTCATGCCATGATATTGCTACAAATTCTAAAGTTAAAGCTGCTATTAGTGAATTTACTGATTTTGCTTTAATTTGGTGGCGTGAGTATAAGATTAAACATCCCACTGCCATTCGGACCACTTGGGATCAATTGAAAGCTGCTATGCGCCATAGATTTGTGCCTTCGTATTATGCTCGTGATTTGCTTAATAAGATGCAGCGTTTTCTGCAAGGTTCTCAACAATGTTGAGGACTATTACCAGGAGTTACAAAAAGGTATGATTCGTTCTGGAATATTGGAGGACAACGACGCTGCTATGTCACGTTTTTGTGGTGGCTTAAACCGCGAAATCCAGGACATACTTGATTATAAGGAATATCATGATATGACTACTTTATTTGAATTTTCTTGCAAAGCTGAACGTGAAGTGCAGGGACGATGCTCCAAGACTTTTTCTAACCCTTTTGCAGGTCGTAGCTCGACATCCAGCCCCGCGGCTGCTTCTCCTGCACCATATGCGGCCACGCCTACATCCCGTGATAGGGCGGCCAAACCTGCAGGCACCGCTCCATCCACAGGCGCGACCCCCACCACAGGCCGTACGCGGGATATAACGTGTTTTCATTGCAGCGGACGTGGCCACGTGGCTCGGGACTACCAAAACACGCACACTTTGCTCATTCGTGACGATGGTGAGTACTCTTCTGCTAGTGATTCTGAAGAAATTGAACATGCATTGCTTGCCACTGACCATGCAGCTAAGGAGGAGGTACATGTCACCCCGGGTGACTCCGATAGGTATGAAAGTCTTGTTGCGCAGCGTGTTCTTAGTGCACAGGTCACCCCACCCGAGAAGAATCAGCGACACACTTTGTTCCATACAAAGGGAGTTGTGCAGGAGCGGTCGATTCGCATCATCATCGACAGCGGCAGCTGCAACAATCTGGCGAGTACCATGCTGGTAGAAAAATTGTCGTTACCCACCCGTAAGCATCCGAACCCATATTACATTCAATGGCTTAATGATGGTGGTAGAATAAAAATCACATTTTTCGTGCGTGTTCCTTTCTCCATGGGTGCCTATTGTGATTTTGCCGATTGTGATGTTGTTCCCATGGAAGCATGCTCTTTATTACTTGGTCGACCTTGGCAATATGATATTGATAGCTTACATCATGGTCATTCGAATCATTATTCTTTCATGTTTATGGGTCAGAAAATAGTCATACATCCGATGACACCTGAACAAATTGTTAAAGATGATCTTGCTCGAGTTACTAAAACTGCTAAACAACTTGATCTATTGCCCTCTGTTAATTCTGAAATCTAGTTGAATGCTCCTGTTTTACTTGCTACACGTGCTGACTTTGCTGATCTACACGCTGCTCATTTGCCATGCTATACACTTGTATGCTCTAGTGTGCTCGTTTCACTTGATGATGCACCATCTTTGGATATTCCCCCTGTGGTTGCTAACATTTTGTAGGAGTACACTGATGTGTTTCCCAAAGACTTGCCACCGAGTCTTCCACCGCTTTGTGGCATTAAGCACCCGATCGACCTCATTCTAGGCGCATAGCTTCCAAACTGCGCACCGTATCGTACCAATCCGGATGAGATGAAGGAGATTCAGTGCCAGGTGTAGGAATTGCTTGATAAGGGTTACATTCGTGAGTCTCTTAGCCCTTGCTCAGTTCTTGTATTACTTGTTCCAAAGAAAGATGGGTCATGACATATGTGTGTAGATTGTCATGCTATTGAAAACATCACCATTTGTTATCGATACCCTATACCACGCCTTGATTGTATGCTAGATGAGCTTAGTGGTGCCATTATTTTCACTAAAATTGATTTGCGTAGTGGCTGCCATCAGATTCAAATGAAATTGGGTGATGAATGGAAAACGACTTTTAAAACGAAATTTGGTTTATATGAATGGTTGGTTATATCGTTTGTGTTGACTAATGCTCCGAGCACTTTTATGCAATTGATGAATGAAGTTCTAAGGCTCTTCATAGGATTATTTGTGGTTGTCTATTTTGATGGTATTCTTATTTACAGCAAATCTATGGAAGAACATTTGGAACATTTGAGTGTTGTTTTTGACGCATTGTGTGCTGCCCACTTATTTGCTAACATGGAAAAATGCATCTTTTGCACACAACGTGTCCCGTTTCTTGGTTATGTTGTTACTCCATAGGGCATTGAGATGGATAACATCAAGATTGCTGCCATTCAAGAGTGGCCTACACCGACGAAGGTCACACAAATTCAGAGCTTTCTTGGACTTGCAGGTTTCTACTGTAGGTTTGCTGTAATAAATTTTTCATTCATTTTTGGAGACCTCTATTGAATAAATTGTGAACTAAATTGCTGTTAACACAACTTGTCACCCTCAGACTGATGGACAGACTGAGGTGGTTAATAGAACTTTGTCAACCATGCTTAGGGCTGGTTTAGATCAAAATTTGAGACATTGGGAGGATTGCTTGCCTCATGTTGAGTTTGCTTATAATCATGCAACACATTCTTCTATAAAGATGTCTCCTTTTCAGATTGTGTATGGTTACATCCCTCGGGCGCCTATTGATTTGTTTTCGTTTGATGCTGAAGACACCCCACATTTAGATGTTGTTGCATATGTTGAACAAATGGTTAACTTGCATGAACAAACTCACCAAAACATTGCTGCTGCTAATGCTAAATATCAGGTTGCTGGTAGTAAAGGTAGAAAACTTGTTACTTTTGAACTTGGTGATATGGTTTGGTTGCATTTGAGAAAGGATCATTTCCCTAATTTGCGTCATTCTAAGTTAATGCCTCATGCTACTGGTCCTTTTAAAGTGCTAACCAAGATTAATGATAATGCTTACATCCTTGACCTGCCTGCAAAGTTTGGTGTTTCCACTAGTTTTAATGTTGCAGATTTGAAGCCATATCTGGGTGAGGATGAAGAGTTGCCGCTGAGGACGACATCAGTTCAAGAAGGAGAGGATGATCAGGACACCACGAGTACATCTACACCAGCAGCACCTCAGGCGCCTCTAGTCGATCCTCGACCCCAGGCGACACCTTCTTGGCCACTCACTCAGGCTCGTGCGATAGAACTGAACTTCGTCCTGCTGTTGAAGAATAAAGGCCCAGAAGAATAAGAGCCGGCCCAACAGGAGGCCCATGGGTGGGTATCTAGGGTTGGCTGCCAGGGTAGGCGCACCCTCTCCCCTAGACGCACGCGCCCCTCCCCTTGGCCGCGCGCCCCCCTCCGGACTCCAGGGGCTGCGCCCCCTTTATTTAGTGTTGGCGTTTCTTAACGTCACCACTAGTTGCGCACCTAGAGGGAGCGTATAAGAACAACCGGGTATACCGCAAGTGCACCGAAATACCGCTGTAGCACTTCCCCAAGGAAGGATAGTATTCCAAGGGTATCGAATCCAAGGAACCGCGTGTACTATCTCCTACTCTAGTATAGATGATCCAAGGACACAACACTGATTGACAGGATAGGTAGAAAGGATCTGCCTCGACCGAGCGCAGAGTCTAGTTACGGTCTCTCAGGTATAACACTCACTTCGAGCACCAGGCACATCCTAGGCCAATGTGCTGGAGCGAGCCCAACTCGGTACGCGACGCAGAGGGTTTGCAAAGGGTCCAACATGCTGTCACCACTGCGGCCTACCTCTACGCTACGATCATATGTGGTCTTCGAAGGATAGCTTATGGTCCAGACACCACGTCTACACCACTTACTATTACTACGAATGCGCGAGGGAGATACTGGCACTAGCTCAAGGTATGCTCGATCACTCATGCAAGATCACGAATGCACTTTGATCTGACTAGAAACATGCAGGAGCTTCACTTTACTCTAATAGATAAGCTGGCAAACTAGATGCAAACTTATGATCTAAGTCTACTGGATCGGAAGGGTTGTGTTCGAAGAACACAAGCCTCTAAACCAAGAACAAACGAAGAACACAAGAACAAAGCAACTAAGCATGCATACGACTTTAGTCTAAATAGGAAATATCGAAATACTCACTTTAGCCTAGTTGAAGAACAAAGGCACCGCTGAGGATCGTTCTTGAGGAAGATGTCATGAAAAACATGACATGTCCTCAAGCCTCCCACCTCACTTCCTAGCACTAATCCTATACAAAGAGCTCTCCTCTCCTAAAGAGAGAGAGGCTCTAAGGCCAAAATGAAGAGGAGGAGGAGAAGTGTGTGTCCCAAATGAGAGCCCCTCTGAAGGACCGAATCGGGCGACCAGAGAGGGGGGGTGAATGGGAGCTGATAAAAATTCTTCCCTAAGGTCGAACTTGGCCTATACCCCGATTGCCACTCCACGAATCCGTGCACACAAAGGAAGCTACGAACAAGGCACACACAAGCCTAGAAGATCAACCAAGAAGCCTAGAAACAAAGAGCGGAAGCACCAAAGCAAGAATCAAAGGAACCGATCAACTCGAGCTAGTTCCTGCGTCCAGGACGGACGGTCCGCCGGGCTGCCGCGGACGGTCCGCCAGGCTGCCGCGGACAGTCCGACGGTCAGGCGCAGACGGTCCGAAATTGACACAGAAGCTAACAGAGAGTTTGGGAGAAAATCCTCTCCTCGCGGACTGTCCGACCGTGCACCGCGGACGGTCCGCCTAAGCCACTGGAAACCCCAGACAAAAGGCGAGCCACCCCAGACGAAACCTCAGGACTGCGCGGACAGTCCGCCAAGACCACGCGGACGGTCCGTGAACTGCCTGCAAAACAAAAGCCCTAACACAACGGATCAAAACGAACCTCGCGAAGAACAAACGAAGAACACGAAGAATAGCTGCGCTGTCGACACCTCGCGGACAGTCCGCACTGAGGCCGCGGACAGTCCGCCAGGCACGAACAGAGCAGAAAAACGCCCGACCCGCGGGGTCAACTCCAAGAACTCATCACCGGATCTCCCAAATGCCAAAAGCTCTTGAGACAAGATTTGGGGGGGTGATGTAAAGCGTCACACAAGGATGCTATGCCCCAAAAATCTCGACTCCTAAGCCACTAAATCACCGGGAATCGCGGATCAACCGAACCACCACCATGAACTCGGGCACCAACCAAAAACGCACGAATCGAAGGCTCTCCACAGCGTTTGAGGGGTCAAGATCACATACAAAGATGCTCAAGGCATCCACCCATGATCCCCTCAAATAAATCCGTGAAGAAACGCATCCAAAATCATGAATCGAGTGAAGAACGAAAACTCCCAAAAATAGACCCGAAAATGACGCGAAAATCACAAGGAACTAGGAGATCACCGGGACGCTGAATGCTTCCATACATCCAGTGGTCAGATCTGTACAAGAGTCTAGCCTAAGGAATCCAGAGGGAAAAGAAACAGTTCAGAGAAAATCTACCGGGGGAGAAAGCCCTAGAGTCCAAGAGAGAGAGATGCCATCCACCTCTCCGCTATTTATATGAAGTCCATCGGAGGGAGGTAAATGACCACGCTACCCCTACTGCTTGAAATGAAGATACAACCCCTCAGGGGCATTTTGGTCAAGTCTTCATCGAGCGGACACGCTTCCACCGCGGCCTTGCTTAGCTTCGACGCAAGCCCTGCGATCACGCCACGTGCCCCCCGCCTCGAAGCTTCCCGAAGCTCCCAGATCACCGTCTCCGTCGTCTCGGGCCTTCGGGCTTGGTTTTGCGGCCCAAACCAAGAAACCGTCCACCAGATGGTTTTGTGGGCAAACCACCAAACCCCGCGTGCAAGCTTCGGGCTTCGACCGCTACCTTGCACCGGCCCATGTTCACGACTTCAGCCCGCCAGTCTTGCACCGCACGGCTCGCACTTGACCCCATCGGCCACCGGGTCCATCGAACCAAGCCTACTTGCCTCTCCATCACCCGGAGGCCGCCACGGCTAAGGCCTTTCGCGCTTGTTCTTCACCAGCACCGACACGAGTCAAGCCGCAACCTGTACTTGCACACTTAGCCAAGCATAAGTCCACACAATGTTGTCAATGACTCATCACTAAGGAGCGACCCTCCACTGGTCCTCAGACACACCTGGTCCTCAATCTCGCGCTTGTTCTTCACCTGCACCGACACGAGTCAAGCCGCAACCTGTACCTGCACACTTAGCCAAGCATCAGTCCACACAACGTTGTCAATCACTCATCACTAAGGAGCGTCCCTCCACTGGTCCTCGGACACACCTGGTCCTCAATCTCCCCCTTGATTAGTGCATTGACAACACCCATAGTAATCATGATAGAGAAAAAGAAAAGAAAACAACCACGAACACAAACCTCCCAAGCAAGTGATCCAAAGCCAAAGAACAAGCGAAAAGCTCGATCACTCGCCAATCCAAGTCTCGGCCCCCTAAGACAAGGGCAACGACTCGACACAGCCGAGACAAAACAAATCTCACAAGGAACACACCTCAAAGCACAAAACTCAGGAAAATCAAAGGAGCTCCCCCTGCACATATGCAAACTCCCCCTGAGCAAGTGCAACCTCTTCTTCTCAAATTTTTCTCCTCACATGCCACATCTCACAAAGGCATACCAATTTTGCATAAAAACTCCCAATGCATGAGAATTCTCCCCAAATGCATATAACTCAACCCATATCATACAAATCTCTCCCCCTTGTTGACAATGCATGAATCGAGGTATATGAAACTCTTCCCCTTGTTTTCATGAAAAATGCATGTCAAAGCATATGTACCATCTACCAAGCTTCTCAAATATACAAAGAGCACAAGAAAATGCTACAAATGAGACATAGAGCAAGCAAAATAGAGGTGTATCTAGCACATTGCCATCAAGAAGGTAGAGACATATAAGCATGTGACATGGCTAAAAGCAATTTCAAGCAATTTTCACAAAGAAAACATGCATCTCATGAGCAAGATCCTATCCATACCAATTTGAACACAAAGGCACTAGATCATTCAAAGTTTATGCAAGATCACCAATCCTCATCACAAGATCATTATAAACGCCCATAAGCTACTCAAGTCATGTTAAAGCCACCAAGCCATGTGTCTACTTCTTAAAATGAGACTTCTTATGGTAGACAACATGCTACGGTTTAGCACCCAAGATATGAATATCAAAGCATAAAAACATGATTAGGAGCTCATTTTTCAAGCATAAAGCAATTCATACACCAATTTCATTTTCATGATTAAACATGGTACATGAAGTGCCTTTGCGGCAAAAAGAAGCTTATGCTCCTCCCCAAGCAAGCAAAAGGGCTAAACATTTATAATGACAAAGGATCTTTGACCCCAAGCAAAGAGAATATGATCCTCAAGCACAAACTGAGCATGATATAAGCATTTAAGCACAAATTGAGCATAGACAAGCATCTACTCATGAGAGAGGCAATTTTATCATTTTCATAAACAAAATGCTATCTCATCATACATGTATGGCAAAACCAACAAGAGCATAGCATTCACATCCACAAGCTACCAATCGTGCACATATCTCATCCATAGCACATCAATGATCAATGTATATAAGAGAAGCTCAATCCTAGCTCAAGTGATCCAAAGATGGCTATCCTACCAGGTTTTGTACAGAAATTAAAATGCATGAAGGAAATGCAACAAAATGCAACATATGCTACAAAGTGAGCTCCCAAGGAACAAAGAGGCAGAACGCAAGCAAAACTAGCAAGCTCCCCCTAAACACATGCATAAGGGTCAAGGAGCATACAAAGCTCACCCAAAGTACATGTCATAGGACAAAGAACAAGCGAGCTCACAAGCTCCCCCTAAACACATGCATTAGGACCAAAGAGCATACAAAGCACATCCTAAACACATGCGATAGGGGAAAGCCTCAAACTAAAAAGGGCAACTCACAAAGACCTAAAGAAGCACCAAGAGCGACTAGCTCCAATACATACCTGAAATGCTCCTTCGGTCAACACTCGTCCATTTCCCCAAAAGTGATGTGCACCAAAGACACCACGGGGATGAGGCTGGAGAACGATCCCCTCACTCCGGTCATGAGACAAACAACCGGAGTCAAACCACCAAATGTTCTCCAAGCCTTCCACCTGCAAAATCAAACACGAGACCGAGAGCGAGCAAACGTCTCAACAGTGGGGTTAGCAAAGAAGGAGTCAAACCAGTGTCGAGCTATTTGCTCAAAAGTGGGGTTAGCAACCTCACGCCTGTCGCGTCCACCAAAGCTATGACCACCACGCTGAACTACCTCACGTTTCGCTGGAGGAGTATGGTCACCACGATAGGGAAAACGTGACCCATAGCCCCTTTGAGACTCAAAGCTGTGACGGTCTCTCCCATCCTCATATTGACCAAGAGGTGGAGAACGTCCAGCAAACACACCATGCTTGAACCCAGCACGCCTATCCCTCTGAGAAAACTCACCTCCACCACCACGTGTGTGGACTGTACGCACAAACCCATCACCTCTAGGTAGAGGCACAACACGAGGCTCAGGCACACCACGAGAAGGGCCGTACCTGTCCTTGTTTGCCATCTCACTAGCAAACCTCTCATCCCTTCTCCTCCTAAAACAAAACTCCTCCTTATGACCATCCTTCCCACAATAGGCATAATGGAATAGGATTGGCCTTGGCTTTGGGTTTCCTCTCGGTAGTGGGTTCTTCTCTTTCTCACACCGCTCACTCGGATGGTTGTTTTGGGGGATGGAGTTGTTTGGTATTGCTCGCTCTTTCTTACCACCACTCTCACAAACCTTCCCAAAACCCAAACCATTGCCATCCCCTCTCTTAAACTTAGCCACCAACTTCCCAAGTTGTGGCTCCTGTGACCTCAACCAACTCAACAACATGCACAACCCATCATTCTCATTCTGTAGCCGATCAACCATTTGTGCAAGCTCTAGATTTTTCTCGGCATGCAAATCACATGTAGCACAAGAAGTAGCAACAGGAGCTTTCAAAGCAGCCTCAAGAGAAACAATTCTAGAATGAGACTCATCTAGTTTATCATGCAAAACAGGGCAAGATGTGCAAGCACCAAGCAAAGAATTCCTAGACTTCATCTCATCAAGTTCAGCCCTAAGAACATCTAGTTCCTCCAACTTAGAGGCATGATTCTCCTTGAGCATGGTCAAATCAGCCAAAAAAGCATTGCAATCAGTGCAGTCCACCTCATCACTAACAATAGGAGAAGCCTTAAGAGCATCCAAAGCTAGCATGTCATCTAGATGCCTAGCCTCTAACTCAGCTACCTTCTCCCTAGCTTCCTCTAAAGAGACTCTAAGTTCTCTTCTCTTCTTCTTAGCCTCTCCAAGCACCTCATCACGATTATCCAGCAAATCATTCAACTCCGCATTCTCCTTAAGCAGGAAAGCAAGATCAGGGGTTACCTCTTCCCCAGAGTCGGAGTCGACATCGGACTCATCCTTTCCACTCTTCTTGCTTGACTTGCTGCCGGTGCTGTGGCCCATCATACAAAGGCCGGTGAGGTTCTTGAAGGAATTCTTCTTCTTCTTCTTCTTGCGCTCGCAATCTTCTTCTTCACTACTCGAGCTTGAAGATGTGTCCTCGAAGTCCGAGTCACTTAGCTCCTCAATCTTCACTCGAGCCCGTGCCTTCTTCTTGTCACCACCCTTCCTCAATCTCCGCTCGTCCTTGTCCTTGTACTTGTGCTTGTGTTCACGCCTTGAGCGGTGCGTGTTCTTGATCCTCGGGTGGTGCTTGATCTCATTCTTGGGCTCGATCTCCTGTGGGCACTCGGCGATGTAGTGTCCCTTCTTGCCGCACCTGTAGCACGTCCGTGAGATCCTCCTCCTGTTCAAACGGTCCTCGTGCAACTTCTCGAACTTCCTGGTCAGCAGCGCCAGCTCATCCTCTCCAAGCTCATCAAAATCCTCGTCTGGCAAGGACATAAGTGTAGACAGAGAATACAACCTGGGGGATGGGTTAGCATTAGTCCTAGGTCCAGGTCCGGAAACTAGAGCACGACTATGCGAGACAGTCGGTCTCTCATCCTTGGCTATCAGGCCATGATCAACCTCCGAGGACCTGAGCTTGGAAAACAGCTCTTCAAGCGAAAGTGTATCATACGCGCTTGACTCCTCAATGGCCTCGATCTTGGCTTCCCACACGGACCTATCCAGGGCATGCAAAAGCTTGATAGCTTGATCATGATCCGTGTATGGGAGCACTGTCACATTGGCCCTCATGTTGTTGACTATGCAAGTGAAGCGCTGAAACATAGCATCGGTTGACTCACCGGGGAGATGAGTGAAGTTCTCGTACTCTCTCCGGTAAGTGGTAAACTTCCGAGCTTGCACTTGGGCATTGCCAACATGAGCATTCTTCAACTTGAGCCAAATCTTTCCAGCCACATCCTCTCCGTACACTCGATCAAACTCTGAGGCACAGAGAGCATGGAACAAGTAATCAACGGCCTTGCTGTTGGCCTCAAACATGTCACGCGATCCTGGAAGCAGAAAACTATCTGGGATGACATAATGAGGATTCTGAGTGACCTCCCAGATAAGAGTTCCCTTCCCTCACAAAAATGCGCCCATGCACCTCTCCCACATCGGGTAATTCTTGCCATCAAAGTGCGGAGGACCCGACCCCTTGCCGTAATCGCCCATCTTTGGATCTTAGACTGGTTAGAATCACGAAGATCCATAACCGGCTCTGATACCAATTGAAGGACCGAATCGGGCGACCAGAGAGGGGGGGGAGTGAATGGGAGCCGATAACAATTCTTCCCTAAGGTCGAACTCGGCCTATACCCCGATTGCCACTCCACGAATCCGTGCACACGAAGGAAGCTCCAAACAAGGCACACACAAGCCTAGAAGATCAACCAAGAAGCCTAGAAACAAAGAGCGGAAGCACCAAAGCAAGAATCAAAGGAACCGATCAACTCGAGCTAGTCCTGCGTCCAGGACGGACGGTCCGCCAGGCTGCCGCGGACGGTCCGCCAAGCTGCCGCGGACGGTCCTCCAGGCAGTCGCGGACAGTCCGACGATCAGGCGCGGACAGTCCGAAATTGACACAGAAGCTAACAGAGAGTTCGGGAGAAAATCCTCTCCTCGCGGACTGTCCGACCGTGCTCCGCGGACGGTCCGCCTAAGCCACTGGAAACCCCAGACAAAAGGCGAGCCACCCCAGACGAAACCTCAGGGCCGCGCGGACAGTCCGCCAGGACCACGCGGACGGTCCGCGAACCGCCTGCAAAACAAAAGCCCTAACACAACAGATCGAAACGAACCTCGCTAAGAACAAACGAATAACACGAAGAACAGCTGCGCTGTCAACACCTCGCGAACAGTTCGCACTAAGGCCGCGGACAGTCCGCCAGGCATGAACAGAGCAGAAAAACGCCCGACCCGCGGGGTCAACTCCAAGAACTCATCACCGGATCTCCCAAACGCCAAAAGCTCTTGAGACAAGATTTGGGGGAGGTGTAAAGCGTCACACAAGGATGCTATGCCCCAAAAATCTCGACTCCTAAGCCACTAAATCACTGGGAATCGCGGATCAACCGAACCACCACCATGAACTCGGGCACCAACCAAAAACGCACGAATCGAAGGCTCTCCACAGCTTTTGAGGGGTCAAGATCACACACAAAGAAGCTCAAGGCATCCACCCATGATCCCCTCAAAGAAATCTGTGAAGAAACACCTCCAAAATCACGAATCGAGCGAAGAACGAAAACTCTCAAAAATAGACCCGAAAATGACGCGAAAATCACAAGGAACTAGGAGATCACCGGGACGCCGAATGCTTCCATACATCCAAAGGTCAGATTCTGTACAAGAGTCTAGCCTAAGGAATCCAGAGGGAAAAGAAGCAGTTCAGAGAAAATCTACCGGGGGAGAAAGCCCTAGAGTCCAAGAGAGAGAGATGCCATCCACCTCTCCGCTATTTATATGAAGTCCATCGGAGGGAGGTAAATGACCACGCTACCCCTACTGCTTGAAATGAAGATACAACCCCTCAGGGGCATTTTGGTCAAGTCTTCATCGAGCGGACACGCTTCCACCGCGGCCTTGCTTAGCTTCGACGCAAGCCCCGCGATCACGCCACGTGCCCCCCACCTCGAAGCTTCCCTAAGCTCCTGGATCACCGTCTTCGTCGCCTCGGGCCTCCGGGCTTGGTTTTGCGGCCCAAACCAGGAAACCGTCCACCAGATGGTTTTGTGGGCAAACCACCAAACCCCGCGTGCAAGCTTCGGGCTTCGACCGCTTCCTTGCACCGGCCCATGTTCACGACTTCAGCCCGCCAGTCTTGCACCGCATGGCTCGCACTTGACCCCATCGGCCACCGGGTCCATCGAACCAAGCCTACTTACATCTCCATCACTCGGAGGCCGCCACGGCTAAGGCCTTTGGCGCTTGTTCTTCACCTGCACCGACACGAGTCAAGCCGCAACCTGTACCAGCACACTTAGCCAAGCATCAGTCCACACAACGTTATCAATCACTCATCACTATGGAGCGACCCTCCACTGGTCTTCGGACACACCTGGTCCTCACCCTCCCCTCCTATTTATAGAGGAGGGAGTGGCTTGTTCGGAGGCTCAAAGTGTCCCAAAACGCCCGAGATCGCAGCAAGTGACCAATCAGGCAGCAGCATGTGGAAGGTGGGGATCAACCGACCCTAGGTCGGTTCGGCCGATCCAAGGGTCGGCCGAAACCCTCGGGAGGCCATCTGCATTGTGTTTTCTCAGGGTGGCTGCCATGTGGGCCCTGATGCTTGTCCTTCGTGCATGCCAAGTTTCCTGGCGGTTTGGGTACTGAGTGGGCCCTTGGATCCATGTGATGTCCACGTGGTGATTCGTGATTCGTCGGGCTTGCCTCTCTTGGATTGATGACGTCAGTGATCCAGGGGAATCCTATGTGGCATCCCCTCATTGGCTGAGCTTGAGGTACTTGGATCAAAGACTTGTGCATTTACTCCTCTTTCTAGTGCTAATTACCTGCATTTGCATCATCACCAACACTTGTGGAAATGGTTAGTTTAAGCCCTATTCTAGTGTTGATAATCATTTTCCATGCCAAAAGGTACATGTTTGACGGGTAAGAAGTGAGTGAAAATCAGCCTTCAACAAATACACCCACACTCGACCTTTGCTCGTCCCGAGTGAAGGGAAGAACAAGATCAAAGTGAGACATGATATCAATAGGTATGAAGTAAGCATAAGAGATATTCCAAACCATACCTCGCACTTGTGAACTCTTTGAAGTGTCTATCATGCTATCTTGGGTAGTTGAAGAATGGAATGGTCATGAATCAAATCACTCCTGCTCATCATGTCAAGTAACTTGGGGTTTTGCAATAAGTTTCCAAAACAAACTTTGCTTAGCTCCTCATTTGATTCTCTCAGATCGCTCAATGTGTATATGTCCTCACCAAGGCATTAGATTGCCTTTCTTCATCCTACTTCTAATAATGGCTATATGTGGAGCTCGGGGTAGGATAAAGGATAAGGCATACTTGTATCACATATATTGCAAAGTCAAAGACTGGATCCATAGAGAAAATCAAATCATACAATCAGATCAAGATGTGCACGTGTATGGGTATGGTGAGTACGGTAAGGTGGATACTAGACCCGGAATGGGTGCTAGATATTACCATACATATATGATGAATGTTGGTAGATGGTAAGGTGGACACTAGTTATTGCCATCTAAGTTATGGAACTCCTTTTTGCATGACCATCTCTCTCTTTTTCTTCCTTTATTTTGGACATGGGCTATCCTTTCTCTTTTTTTTTCATCATGCCTTGAGCATGTGTCTCTTTTTCATAGCCCATGTCTCTCTCTCTCTCTCTTTATTGAAGGACTTTTGGAGAGAGATGTCACACCACATATGGAGCTTTATTTTTATGAAATGGATGAATGATACAATGCTAACTTGCAGGGTAGAAGCATAGTTTTGACGGTTGATATTTGCCATTTTTATGGCCGTCAACTCCTGCAAATTGGAGCATGAATTGCACATTCACACTAGAATAGGAGCTTAAACTCATACTTTCCACCAGTGTCGATGTCTATTCGAATGCAGGTATTTAGCATAAGAAATGGGAGGAATGCATGCACTTTAACTCCATTCCAATCCAAGGCACTCAAATGCTGGCCAATCAGGGGCTGCCACATGGATTCTCCTGGATCCATGATGTCACCAATCCATGTGAGGGACTCTCGACGAATCATACGCTGCTACGTCAGCATCACATGGATCCATGGGCCCACTTTGCCAACTAAACCACCAGGAAACGTGCCATGCACGGAGGAGAGGCACTAGGGCCCACATGGAAGCGAGCCAGACGAAGCACAAGCCAGAAGGCCGGCCGGGAGCTTCGGCCGACCCTAGGATCGGCCGAACCGACCTAGGGTCGGTTGATCTCCCCCCTCCACATGTTGCTCGCTCATTGGTCCTTGGCTGCATCCCGGGGTGTTTTGGAGCACTTGGAGCCTCGGAGCAAGCCACCCCCTTGTCTATAAATAGGAGGGGAGGGGCTCCATTTCACACACACCACCAAGCTCTCAAGTTCCACTTCTCTCTTGTGTAGCTCTCTCTCCCTCTCTCTAATTCTGCCCATGTGAGGTGATTCTCACCTCTATGTGGTAGAATGGTGATGAGGAGAGATCTAGATTAGGATTAGTTGAGAGGTAGAGTAGGGGTGAGGAGTGAGTTGAAGTCCTCGTGGATGCTTGTTCTTCATTTAGATCAAAGTGAGTATTTCAGCATTTCTTATTTAGACTATAGTGGACATCATGCATGTTTGATTTGTTCTTGTGTTCGTGGCTCGTTCATAAGATAGAGCCAGAGCAGTAGTTCATATACTTGTTTGCATGCTCTGATCCTGTTTAGTTAAGTAAGTCCGCTGTATCTCGTTTATCTGCATCCATAGCTTCCTTTCTACTCCGTAGTTCAATGAATGATAAGATGATCTGAATCCGATCTTTCCCTTGTTCGAGGGACCGTATCTATACGGTTGCTATAGTGTAGTTAGCGGGTCGACAGACATAACCACACTATAGTATTTATCTGGGGTATAGACGTGGTATCTGGGCCCTGGTTTTCCTGCGAAGACCACGTATGATCGTAGCGTAGAGGTAGGCCGCAGTGGTGACAGCCTGTTGGACCCTTTGTCAACCCTCTACGTCGCGTACCGAGTTGGGCTCGCTTGCCAGTACATTGAAGTGTTGTCGCCCCATGGGGATGACTGAGACCTGACAGATGCATCTTGAGAGCTAAGTCCCTTAAGGAAGTGCGTCTTGTATCCCGACTTATCCCAGCGGAAGCTGGTGTCCTTGGATAGACCCTCTCTGGTTACCCACCGTCCTAGGAACGAAACCCGACGGGAATACTTATTCTCCTACGGAGAAGTGCTACAACGGTGTATCCGTGCACTTGCAGATTCGTTCGCACTGGTCAGTGTACCCGGGAGTTTCTTACACGCTCACGCTACCACGGCACCTAGTTTTGAGATTAAGAAACGCCAACAAGCATTTCTGGCGCCGTTGCCGGGGACGGCTGTTATTAACCTTCGAGTCTGTCTATCCTCGTATTTATCTTTTTCCTTTTTCTTCTACCTTCACCCCCGTTACCCTTTTTGAGATATCCCTTTTTGTTTTCTTTACTTCTACCTCTAGCCCCGCTACCCATGGAAGGTTATCCTTGTAAACACCTTCCACCCTTGAGGAGTGAACCCTCAGAGCCATCTTCGTCAAGACCCACTCTTACATCTGGCCTTTGGCTTCGCCCCTCTATCATGAAGCTAATTCAGGACCTATCCTTCTCGGGGTTAAGTCATGAGAACCCCTTTGATCATGTGAGAGACTACGAGCATCTGATTGAAACTCAGGGTAAAATCGGAGAATCACTGGATGCTCAGAAAAGAGAGTTTTTCCCGCTATCCCTCTCTGGGAAAGCACGGGATTGACACTGTTGTTTTGGTAGAGGCTACCTCACTTGGGAAAGGTTGAGAGCAGCTTTTTGCTCCCACTTTTTCCCAATACGATGTGTCATCTCGTTAAGGGCAAAGATTCTCTCCTTCAAGCAATGTGAGGAGGAATCACTAGGAATGGCATGGAATCGTTTCGCCTCCGCGGTGGAAGATTGCCCAGTCCTCTACATTCCCGATCGGATGTTGCTTCAGCACTTCTGGAATGGATTGCGGAAGGATGATGCCATGAGGCTTAATGCTCTCTCCAAAGGATCCTTTGTGCACCTAGATGCTGTCGAAGGGAAAGAGATCCTGGATGATCTCCAGGATTTCAGCTCCCCTTGCATCTGGGTCAATGAGGCGCCCACCAGAGGATTTGTTAAGCCACCTAGGTCCATCATCAGTCAAGCCCGAGATTTCATATCCATTTTTTCTGAGCTCTGGCTAAAGATGTCATTCCTGAATGGCAGGAGTCTAAGGGAAAGATTTCGTGGCGCGAGATCTACCCTTGGGTTCCCCTCTCATGCATCTTCTTAGACCTTCTCCCCGAGACTTTGTCTCGTGGGAGGACGGAGAGAGTAGTTCAGAAAAAACGACCATTCCCGACCAGGATGACTTGTTCGATCCTCACTACTATCTCCTAAGGAGGGTATGAGAGGCCTATCGTGTTTCTACGTCAAGGTTTGAGCTGAAGTGCTTTGCACTGAAGTATCGTATAAATCAAGACATCGGTCTCTGCTTTATAATCCATTGGATTCATCCATCAGACAGAAGGAGCACGATCATCTACCGATCGAATGGAGTGCATTCACTTTTTATCCCGAGCACATCGATCAATGCCGATTAGTCAGGAGAAGCTTGCACTTTGTTTCTTATGCCTGACTTGATCGATGCCCAATGGGAGGTGCACTTTTCAGCTTATCCATAACCCCCCATTGGAAGCTTAGGCCAGACTTTGAAATATTTTCCATCGCCCCGATGAGAACATCGAACCCTCTGCGTAAGGTGAGAGTGAGTTAAATCTTGCTCTTCGTCCGAACTCTGGTTCCTGATCGTACACCAGCCTCTGGAAGTCCATGCTCTATCCTCTTTGAAGGCCGAGTGTCTTTCCGAGCTTGAGTTCACTCGGAGATCGGTACCTTTTGGTGAAGTACTAGCCTCAGTGCTCGATCTTTTCATCTCTAAGTTCCGCGACCCCAGTGCTATAGTCCTTGAGTCCCGTGACCACCTCAGGGAATGCCTCGGCCTCTCTGGGATGATCATGTTTGCCTTCAGCCTCGATATACCTTTTTGGGCTCGAGTTCGTATATGCACTACCCTTGCAGATCAGAGCTTATCATCATTTCAACATTGCCTGCAAGGAGATGGTCATAAGTTGAGACATGAGATCACAAGACACCCGCATCCTGAGTACTCTTGGGACTCATCTCGTTTCCCCAGGAAGAATTATCCTCCGGGTATCTTGTGGACCGCGGTCATGTAGGAGAAAGAAATTGCCAAAATAAATAGGAGTAGGCAAAAGGTCCACAGGAAGGCAGCACCATTGTGGCGACACGAACGCTTCGTGATTACCGCCAGAGGTGCCTACACTTTCGACGAACCGAGTATGTCGCCAAGGTGACTTCCCCCAGATTCTCTATGGTTATATCACGGTTTGGCAAAGGTTGCTATATAGTGGAGGATGAATTTTCAACCTCAACCATATCCTAGCCTTAAGCCTAAGCCAATCTTTCCATCTCGGGGAATCCACCTGGGCCGTCGATCCTGAGACTTGCTGGAGCCCACACGAGAAAGGGGAGGACCAGGGGGGCCCACCTAGGGCGGGCCGAACCCTGGTTTAGCCGAAACCCTGGTGCCGCCTCTCCCCTTCATCTTTCGCATGTGCGTCTCATTCTCCTCCAAAAACCTTCTATCTGCCGCCCGACAAGTCTTCGCATCGCGAAGATCCATCTCCTCCCCCTCACCATCCTCAGCTCATCACCGCATCCATGGCTGGAAGGAGTGTTGTCCCCTTCGACGGCTCCACCTCGTCCACCGGTCCAGGGAAGAGGCAACCCCTCCGTCGTTGCCGCCCCCGCTGCGGACCTCGCAATGGTGGCCGGTGTCCTGGATGTTCCTCCGCTCGCCACCATCCCACCGGGCGGGAGGATTCCAGGCATGCTGCCCTCATGGCACTCCGCCTTACTTGGGAAGAGGCCATGAGACGGGCGGCCAGCCCCTACGGCAGGCCGACCACGGCTCAGCTTCGCCCCAGGGGGTTGCCGCTCGCTCCACCTAGCACACCTGGATCATCACTAGCTGGAGGGCAGATGAGCTCAGTGCAGTCCGCTCCTTCACCGCAGCCGCCGGTGACCATAAAGCCGGCACTGCCCAAGGAGAAGGCTCCTGAGGCACGCCCAGCTCCAGTTCTGCCAGAAGAGGAGGAAAACTTTGGCCTGGACGACGGGTTGCCACCGCCGCCCTACACTAGGAGGTCCAGGGAGAGGACTCGGGCAACCGATCAACTCCTTAAGCTCTCCTCAGTAGCCAAGCTGACCCCGCTGATGAAGGAATTGGAGGCCAGCAACGAGAAGCTCAGAACTGCTTACTCAGAGCAGAAGTTGGACCTGGCCGAGCTGAGAGACGACATGCGTGACCTTCATCGCGGCCTTTGTGCGAAGATGAGGAGACTGTTCTCGGCTACGGGGTATGCAGCTCTCTATGATTCCGAGTAGTGGGGATTAGCCCCAGCTTTAGTTCACTAGGCGCTAGTCTATGTCTAGGTTTGATTTCTCTTTATTTCCATTTATTTCATTTGTTTCCTTTGCATGTGTGTAAGCGTCTAATCTTTTCGTTTGAAACATTTGGATTTGAATAAAGTGGCTCACCGATCATGTAACCCGGTTTAGCCACCCATTGTGTCATTACTTTGGTCTCTTTGATTTAGATGACATATAGGTTCGAGACAGTGTGGGGGAAGAGCCACGACTTTCCCAATGCAAGCACGACGTTTCCCATACGTACCCACTGCGAGCACTCCACGCTAGCCGATCAATCACCTGCAGAGAATCTGAACGGGACCCGCACGAGTTCACTCCTGTGGAGAACCTCTCACGGTTCATCTCCCAAGCATAGCGCTGGTTTGCATCTCGACAACTCACTCTCTTTCATTCCTGAGTTTTATAAGCTATATCTGTCTATCTCTAAACTGAAACTCAAATGATGATGCTAAAGATCAACCAGCTTGCCTATACCTGAGTAGACTTACATATGTTTTATTCCTTGTTATCTACCTGATGCTTGTGAACCATAACCTCTTTAAGGACAAGCTTGTTTACCTAAGTAATTGACAAGTATGATATGGCTGGATGATGAGATCTATTGCTCTGATGACTAACTCTCTTGGGGAATTTATTTTTTGAAAAGTTAAAACCTCTTGGAAAGGCTCCTCTTTGATATGCCTCCGTCCCATTAGAGCCATATGATCTTTGTAGGCAAAAACCTTCGATTCATATGCTACTTGTTATCGCTTTGAGCCTTGTCAAATTCTGTGACCCTTGCTAGAATTCTTTTCATTACTTTCATGATCAAGATTTATGTGCACCCCACCTACTTCCCCTTGCTATGCTTATACACAGGAAGTTAGCATTATATCATTCATACCACAAAAGTAAAAGCTCCATATGTGGTATGACCGCTCTCTCTAAAAGTATCCTTCAAGGAAGAGATATGAGCTATGAAAAAAAAGAGAGAGAGAGAAAGAAATCTATACACATGCCCAAAGCATGTTTTGAAAAAAAAGAGAGAAAGGATAGCCCATATCAAAAAAAAATAAAAGAGAGGGATGGTCATGTAGAAAGGAGTTCCACGATTTTTGATGGTAATAACAGGTGTCCATTCCGGGGCTAGTGTCCACCTTACCATCAACCCACAGTTCTCACCATATATATGTATGGTAATATCTAGCACCCATTCCGGGCTTAGTATCCACCTTACCATACACACCACAGCCATACCAGTGCACATCTTGATCTGATGGTATGATTTGATTTTCTCTGTGGATCCAGTCTTTGACTTTGCAAAATATGTGATGCAAGTATGCTTTCTCTTTATCCTACCCTGTGCTCCACATATAGCCATCATTAGAAGTAGGGTGAAGAAAGGCAAATGCCTAGGTGAGGACATATACACATTGAGCGATCTGAGAGAATCAAATGTGGAAGCCATCAAGAGTTCTGGTTATGAAAATCTTGCAAAACCCCAAGGTGTTTATCATCAGGTGCATAAGTGACTTGATTCACAGCTATTCTACTTTTCAATCACCCAAGGGAACATGATAGCCACTACACAGAGGTTCACAGGAACAAGGTATGACTTGGAATATCTCTCATGTCTGTCTTACTCTTTGGTATTCTTGACCCACTTGGCTTTGTTTCCCCTTCACTCGGGATGAGCAAAGGTCAAGTGTGGGGGTGTTGTTGATGGCTGATATTTGCTATTTTTATGGCCGTCAACTCCTGCAAATTGGAGCATGAATTGCACATTCACACTAGAATAGGAGCTTAAACTCATACTTTCCACCAGTGTCGATGTCTATTCGAATGCAGGTATTTAGCATAAGAAATGGGAGGAATCCATGCACTTTCACTCCATTCCAATCCAAGGCACTCAAATGCTGGCCAATCAGGGGCTGCCACATGGATTCTCCTAGATCCATGATGTCACCAATCCATGTGAGGGACTCTCGACGAATCATACGCTGCCATGTCAGCATCACATGGATCCATGGGCCCACTTTGCCAACTAAACCACCAGGAAACGTGCCATGCACGGACGAGAGGCACTAGGGCCCACATGGAAGCGAGCTAGACGAAGCACAAGCCAGAAGGCCGCCCGAGACTTCGGTCGACCCTTGGATCGGCCGAACCGACCTAGGGTCGGTTGATCTCCCCCCTCCACATGTTGCTCGCTCATTGGTCCTTGGCTGTATCCCGGGGTGTTTTGGAGCACTTGGAGCCTCGGAGCAAGCCACCCCCTTGTCTATAAATAGGAGGGGAGGGGCTCCATTTCACACACACCACCAAGCTCTCAAGTTCCACTTCTCTCTTGTGTAGCTCTCTCTCCCTCTCTCTAATTCTGCCCATGAGAGGTGATTCTCACCTCTATGTGGTAGAATGGTGATGAGGAGAGATCTAGATTAGGATTAGTTGAGAGGTAGAGTAGGGGTGAGGAGTGAGTTGATGTCCTCGTGGATGCTTGTTCTTCATTTAGATCAAAGTGAGTATTTCAGCATTTCTTATTTAGACTATACTGAACATCATGCATGTTTGATTTGTTCTTGTGTTCGTGGCTCGTTCATAAGTTAGAGGCTTGTGTTCTTCATGGCACAAAGTTTTGATCCTTTAGAGCCAGAGCAGTAGTTCATATACTTGTTTGCATGCTCTGATCCTGTTTAGTTAAGTAAGTCCATTATATCTCGTTTATCTGCATCCATAGCTTCCTTTCTGCTCCGTAGTTCAATGAATGATAAGATGATCTGAATCCGATCTTTCCCTTGTTCGTGGGACCGTATCTATACGGTTGCTATAGTGTAGTTAGCGGGTCGACAGACGTAACCGCACTATAGTATTTATCTGGTGTACAGATGTGGTGTCTGGGCCCTAGTTTTCCTGCGAAGACCACGTACGATCGTAGCGTAGAGGTAGGCCGCAGTGGTGACAACCTGTTGGACCCTTTGTCAACCCTCTACGTCGCATACCGAGTTGGGCTCGCTTGCCAGTACATTGAAGTGTTGTCACCCCGCGGGGATGACTTAGACCTGACAGATGCATCTTGAGAGCTAAGTCCCTTAAGGAAGTGCTTCTTGTATCCCGACCTATCCCAGCGGAAGCTGGTGTCCTTGGATAGACCCTCTCTAGTTACCCAGCATCCTAGGAACGAAACCCGACGGGAATACTCATTCTCCTACGGAGAAGTGCTACAGCGGTGTATCCGTGCACTTGCGGATTCGTTCGCACTCGTCAGTGTACCCTGGAGTTTCTTACACGCTCACGCTACCACGGCGCCTAGTGTTGAGATTAAGAAACGCCAGCACATAGCAAGGGGAAATGGGTGGTGTGCACGTGAATCTTGATCATGAAAGTAATGAAAAGAATTCTCACGGGGGTCACAGAATTTGACAAAGCTCAATGCAATAACAAGCAGCATATGAGTAGAAGGTTTTCAACTATGAACATCATGTGGCTCTAGTAGGACGATGGCATATCAAAGAGGAGCTTTGCAAAGGGTTTTTAGGTTTTCAAATAAAAATCCCCAAGCACTCAAACATAAAGAGTGAAGATCATATTATCAAACCATATCACAAACACCCACTACTTAGATAAGCATGAGTTCCCTAATGATATTTGTTCACAAGCATCAAGATGAAAAGTAAGGAATAAAACATATGCAAGCCAACCACAGGAATCATGTAGAGCAAGCATAGCACCAACCACTGAGTTTGATATAAAGGATATGAATTGAAATTTCAAACAAACTCATGGATAGGATAAAGTGAGATAGAGGGTGCACATACCATCGCTTCTGAAGGATAAGAGATCAAGGAAGACTAGTGGCGATTCGGCTGACCATAAGGCAGCCGACTCACTCTAGTTTACCTTGCTCTTGTCATGAAGGCGTAGTCGATGTTGTGCAGCGCCCGTGTGGGAGTTCTTGAGTGGATATGTCGATGATGAGCTCAAGAGAACTCCCCCACACTGATGGTTGATCCTGGTGCTGTTCTTCAAACAAAAAGTGGAAACAAAAGGTGGACTCTACTGGTTCGAAAACCATAGAGCCTTTATTCAAATTCAAATATTTTTGTTGTTTTTGTTTTATTTTTATTGTCACCATGTCATTTGCTCGAAAGGGTTAGACCAAGATTACGCTTCATAGACAAAGGGGAATATACTTACCTTGGACCTTTGAGAGGTCACATGTACCACCTTTTGCATGTTGTGCAACGTGAATCTGACACCTCAACTTGCCTTCCCAGTTGAATTTAGCTCAACGACTTACCCATTCAAATTTGACAATTTTTTGCAGGGGTTAGTCAACATATATGCAACCAAGATCTATGAAGATATAACTCTAAAGTTCATCAATCAAAACTCGACACCATGTTTTGTTTTGACTGAAGAAGACAGTTTTAACCTAAGCACCATGCTCAATTTAAAATAGTCTATGAATGCGTGTATACTAAAACATTCAAACCAAAGCATATGAACAAAGATAAAGGAGGCATGAAAGCATGATCAAGCTATCATCAACAAGGGACATAAGCATGAGCATAAGACGGTGAACCTCGGGAACCTCCCGGAAGGGCTTTGTTTAATGTCAAAAGCAGGACTTACCTAGATAGTGGGCAAGATGCAAGAGCTGACATCATCGCCACACCAGGATAAGATTTGGTAGAGGAGGAACTTTACTCAGGATGCTCACATACCTCCCCCACACTTGAAGTTTCATTGCTAGGCAACAAAACTCAAGTGTGTGGTGATCAAGCATCCCTTTTGTAAACGTTCCCTCACCAAAGCATATCTAGGTGTTGCATTTGATGCAGTTCACATGTTCGTAGGCATCACCTATCCATCTTCCTTTTCAATCTCTACCTGAAAGGTTAGTGACCAAAAATACCCGAAGGACAACTTATCCTAAAAACATGTTCTTGCTTTTATTCGAAAAGGAAAATAAAACCTAGGCTAATCCAGGCTATCTCCTGGGAGTGCTTTGTTTATTTAAGGTCATAAGCTCGACCATGGGAATTCATCTTGCAGCTATCGTTGGTGGTGTCGTTCCCATCTCACCACCAATCCTTGATGTATCAGTGAAGCTTCAGCTACAAGGTTAGCGCCACAGTGCACACATGAAATTTGATATGCTTATGATAGACATATGTATCTACAATCAACCTTCCAAACAGTTTGCAACAGAGGACCAGAAGGTGGTTGTAGCCCTCGTATGTGCTCGGCGCACTAAGCATTGCTGACTCTAGAGGGACATGATGCGAGCATGGTCTGTATGGTGAATCAAGAATGAAGCTACCATGCTCGTGTGTGGAATCCTTTCCTCCGGACTCCAGAGTCAGTGCCTCAAAAGGTTCCATGGCCCATGAATTCTCCATCTCAAGAGAGTCATCGTGGAAGCTCGATGTTGACTCTCGATCATGATCGAAAGCAACATGATCCGGGCCAGCAGGAAGAGGCTGAAACTCGGCCGAGGGTGATGACGATCGTTCTCCTTCACAAAGGTGAGGAGGGTCTTCCGAGTCGTACTCATGAGGAGAAGAAAGTTCTATGCCCTCAATGAGAACAAGCTCGGATGACATGAATGGACGTATACATGTCGTCTTCTCGAGCCGGTTTTGCTGGGGAAGAGGCTTCGCCATAGGATGTCCCAAACAAGGGGTAGCAGTGGCGGAATTGGTTCCCCAAGATTACCATCTAGGCTCCCTATGGATTCCTCAAAGAATTTATCTAGCGGGGATCCTAGGAGTAGATCAGGATCGAGGACATCGAAGATGTGAAAGTCTAAGCTAGCTTCGATCCTGTCTATGATGAGCGGCATGACACTTGCGATCCCCCGACATTCAAGAACGTGCCCAAAGGGACAAGTCTCGAGGAGCATGTCGGATGGTGCTAGTAGAACTTCTCCTAAAAGAGTTTCCGCTAAGTGCCATGGCATGATGTTGACCTCCATGATGGGGTCACAATGGGCCTCTACGGCAATCCCTCTAACAAAACAAGGAATAACCAGAGAGGGTGTACTATCCCAAAATGCTTCGGAAAAGCATATCACTCCATCTGGACATTCCTTCTTCATGGCCTCCTTAGGAAATGCTTCGTCAGGAGGATCGGGAGGCGAAGGAGATACCGTAGGTCTAGGGAAAGGTTCTGTCAGAGGATGTCTAGATGGTTCAGCATGGACAGAAATGGTTTCCCTAAGCTCTTCTTCTGGGTTTCCTTGAGATTTAGCAAGAAGTTTTTCTAAGGGGAAACCTAGAAGGAGATCGAAATCCATGATGTCATAGATGTGGAAATCTAATCGCACCTCTACGTCATCAATGGTGATCGGCACGCCCCTAGCAATCCCTCGACATGGAAAAACACAGCTCCACCTGGGACTATGGAAAAGTCTATCAGTCGGGATCAAGGGCATGTCACCCACCAGAGTATCCAAAAGGGTCTGTGGTATGATGCAAGCCCCAACAGTAGGGTCATGGACAGCATCTACGATGTTTCCTCTCATGGAACAGTGGATGATCGTAGAAGTCGAGCTAACCCGAATTGCTTCGGATGTATGCTTCTGAGGTGACCAATCCACTATCGTCCCATGATTCCAAACTTCATCGAGGACCTCATAAAGCTCCAACGATGCCGTAGGCTTCTCGTGCCAAGAGTGATCTGTGGTATTTCTGATGTTTTGAGAAGGATCATCCTCAAATCGGGAAGAGAACTCCGAAGGTTGAATTTCTTCATCCTTCGATGTTCGTGATTCGGGAGAGGGCTCAACAGAGGAATCAAGGAATTCAGAGAATGAAAGCTCAAATTCGACTATTGAGAGACTCTCATGGACCAACTCAGACTCCAGATGGGGTACGTTATAAACGATATGGGAAGAAGAGGTTTCTAAGAAGAATTCTAGGATCTCTCTTCTTTCCACTAGAGTTTGGTTTTCAAACGAGCCTCCAGCTAAAAGGTTGAGCTCCTGTGCAGATTCCATGTCTATACGAGTATAGAAGGTATATGTCTCTATATCATCAGGTATAGACATGTCTGAGCTAGATGTCATAAGACGTAGGAACCTAGCCCAAGCTGCACCTATGGACTCACCCTCTAATTGCTCAAAGTCAAGGAGTTCACATAACAAGAGCTCTATGCGTTCATAAAGGGAGAACGAGTCACAAAAGATTTCTCGTAGTTTTCCCCAATTATTCACATGCTCTGTTGTGTGGGTGTACCATTGCTCCGCTTTATCTACGAGAGAGAAAGGGAACAACTTCCACCTCAAAGTTTCCTGTGTCATGCCTGGAATTACCAAGCACGAACACAAGTCCTCGAACTCCTCTAAATGAACATTAGGATCATCACTGATTGCTCCAGAGAAAGGTCGATTCTGAACCATGGCTATAAAGCCGGGACGAAGCTCACAGCAAGATGAGGAAGTTGATGGTTGCTCTAAGACGAACTCGCCCGTAGGGGTAGAGAGGCTTTGACAGGAAGGCATCTCAAAGGGTAGCGGAGGTAAAGGTGGAAGAAAAGAAACAAAAAGGATAACTGATGGGTAACGGGGGTGAAGGTAGAAGAAAACGAAAAAGGTAACTACGAGGACCACTAGGTTCGAAGATAGATACAACAACCGTTCCCCGGCAACGGCGCCAGAAATCTTTGTTGGAGTTTCTTAACGTCACCACTAGTTGCGCAGCTAGAAGGAGCATATAAGAACAACCGGGTATACCGCAAGCGCACGGAAATACCGCTGTAGCACTTCCCCAAGGAAGGAGAGTATTCCAAGGGTATCGAATCCAAGGAACGGCGTCTACTATCTCCTACTCTAGTATAGATGATCCAAGGACACAACACTGATTGATAGGATAGGTAGAAAGGATCTGCCTCGACTGAGCGCAGAGTCTAGTTACGGTCTCTTAGGTATAACACTCACTTCGGGCACCAGGCACATACTAGGCCAATGTGCTGGAGCGAGCCCAACTCGGTACGCGACGCAGAGGGTTTGCAAAGGGTCCAACAGGTTGTCACCACTGCGGCCTACCTCTACGCTACGATCATACGTGGTCTTCGAAGTATAGCTTATGGTCCAGACACCACGTCTACACCACTTACTATTACTACAAATCCACGAGGGAGATACTGGCACTAGCTCAAGGTATGCTCTATCACTCATGCAAGATCACGAATGCACTTTGATCTAACTAGAAACTTGCAGGAGCTTCACTTTACTCTAATAGACAAGCTGGCAAACTAGATGCAAACTTATGATCTAAGTCTACTGGATCGGAAGGGTTGTGTTCAAAGAACACAAGCCTCTAAACCATGAACAAATGAAGAACACAAGAACAAAGCAACTAAGCATGCATACAACTTTAGTCTAAATAGGAAATATCGAAATACTCACTTTAGTCTAGTTGAAGAACAAAGGCACTGCTGAGGATCGTTCTTGAGGAAGATGTCATGAAAAACATGACATGTCCTCAAGCCTCCCACCTCACTTCCTAGCACTAATCCTATATAAAGAGCTCTCCTCTCCTAAAGAGAGAGGCTCTAAGGCCAAAATGAAGAGGAGGAGGAGAAGTGTGTGTCCCAAATGAGAACCCCTCCCCTCCTATTTATAGAGGAGGGAGTGGCTTGCTTGGAGGCTCAAAGTGCCCCAAAACGCCCGGGATCGCAGCAAGTGACCAATCAGGCAGCAGCACGTGGAAGGTGGGGATCAACTGACCCTAGGTCGGTTTGGCCGATCCTAGGGTCGGCCGAAACCCCCGGGAGGCCTTCTGCGTCGTGTTTTCTCAGGGTTGGTGCCATGTGGGCCCTGATGCTTGTCCTCTGTGCATGCTAAGTTTCCTGGCAGTTTGGGTACTGAGTGGGCCCTTGGATCCATGTGATGTCCACGTGGCGATTCGTGATTCGTCGGGCTTGCATCTCTTGGATTGATAACGTCAGTGATCCAGGGGAATCCTATGTAGCATCCCCTCATTGGTTGAGCTTGAGGTACTTGGATCAAAGACTCGTGCTTTTACTCCTCTTTCTAGTGCTAATTAACTGCATTTGCATTATCACCAACACTTGTGGAAATGGTTAGTTTAAGCCCTATTCTAGTGTTGATAATCATTTTCCATGCCAAAAGGTACATGTTTGACGGGTAAGAAGTGAGTGAAAATCAGCCGTCAACATTTAGTCAGAGTCTCTTTTGTTTACAGCTCGAGTTTTGTTTTACATCTAGCTTTAGCTACCCTAGAACACGCACAAATATGTGCTATCCTCTGTGATTCAGAACTCCACCTTCGAGTGATATGAAGATTGCTCGCCTGAGATTCTTGTTCGTTCTTCGATTGCGTACAGGAATTGATCTTCATGATCAGGCTGATCTTGCGCTGGCAAGATTGGCAACCATCGAGAGTTGGTTCAGCGATTGCATTGGTGCTTCGAGTCTCGCTCGTCGTAGTCGGATCGTGAGGGTCTACTTCGACCAGATCGAAGTTATCTCCACTCATCGAAAGATCGAGCACTCCGCCTCTATCACCTTAAAACCAAAAAAGATATTTCTTTAATTTTGTCCACAAAGTTCATGCATTCTAACATTTGGATTTTTTTTAGGAAAATGATGCACAAGGCAGCAGAGATGAAGATCAGTGTTGTGTTTTTGGATGCACAGGTTCTCACGTCCACAAAGATTTCTAAGCAGGCTACCCTTGTAGTAGAAGCAATGACAAATGCAATGACGAATGACTACGTGGTGGGTGCCTACTGCCCCGGTGGCCACTGGGTAACACTAATCATCTGTATGAAGTTCAAAGAGGTTTGGTATCTAGATTCTGCTAAACATCATCTTGCGCAAAAGTTCTATGACCTCCGAATTCTTGTGAATTGGTCTGTATCTTGTAGGTTCTGTTCATAAAATTCAATCTCCTAGTGTTTCTAATCGGTATTACTGATCATGCAGGGCCTTTGACAATAAATGCCCAAAGGACGAAGTGATGAAAGGAAAGAAGAAAAAGCTAAAAACCAATCAGACACTCAAGCACAAGCCAAATACCACTGTAAGACCGAGGTTTTTTTATGGTCCCTTCATACCTATTTGGTACTGCATTAACTTGTCATTTTGGTACCTCAATCCGCAGTGCGCTCAGCAGCCATCTATCACACCCGGTTTTCAAAACAAACCAAGTGCTACCTATATGTATGCTAGGATCTTGTTTCATACATATAGTGACATCATTAGTGAATAATAGAAACAATATCATGTAAAGAAAGAGGGATTATCAGAGATTTACAGCGGAATCCAGGGAACCAAACTTCACAGGCAGTCGGCTAGGGGTTGCATACGCCTAGCACCATCTTCTGGACATCATACACCTTCTTCTTCTTCTTCTTCTGAGCACCGGTTAGCAAGGATGAGTACACTTATGGTTGGAACTCAGCAAGGCCATGGAAATTAACCAGAAAGCAATTTAAAGTCCATCTTTAAGTTTATTAATCATGTGAGGGTCCTGGCCCCTCTTGACTGTGAGCACGACTGTTATAACAGTTTTACAATCTATAGATGTTGTACACTTTCACCACAAGTCGCGTAAAAGTTCCGAGGAACTTTGAACCCAACCATGTTGTGCAAAAGTTGGCACAATACCACACTTCCCAGGTGCGGTTGCATAGGGACGCTACGAGGCCTTTACAAAGAGTCCTCCTATGTGTATTAGTCCATAGTAGCACATCCTAGAGGCTATCTTTCATACCCTCCTTCTACCCTCGGACCAGGTCAGCCTAGAGATAGGGAATCGAGGGGATCGCATGGGTGTGCTCACCGGCGACGGAGATGTATGGAGGCTGTTGGTTTCGGTGGAGACAGCAGGCGGCGGTCGGGTCAGACTGAAGGCACTCCGGTGGTTCTGATGCTCCAACCACCAGAGTTCTGGGCAGAGAGGGACTCGGATGAGGAATGGAAAAGAGAGAGGAGGACTAGAGGATCATGTGGGAGTGCTCACCAATGAGGGAGGATGCTCGGGATGGTCAAGATTTGGCGCACGGCGGACGAAAGAGACGGAAGCCGGCAGCTCGAGATCCTCGAGGGACGGTGTTTTGGCTACAAGATGCTGACAGCGACGAGATGCGAACGTGCAGCTCAATGTCGTGGTCCTCATGGGGGGTGCTGGACTGCTCCAGGAGAGCTCCTGGCCGGCGAAACGTCGACGAACACCGGCGGCGATCAACTCTGTAGTGGCTCGATCTTCCTCGGCGGACGGGGATCCTCTGGTGGGGGAGTAAAGAAGAGGAGCAGCGACGGACGCACGGTTTAGTGGAGCGGATCTCCTGGCGTTGACGGCCTGCTCCGGCTGCACTCGAAAACAACAAATCAAGTGGCAAGATTGGCAGCACTCTGTTTGGCGGGCGTGTAGGGCGGTGGTGCTGCGTGAGCGAGCCAGGGCGGCGGGCAAACAGCAAGAGGCGCGGAGGGGCTTGATGCTACAACTTTATTTTCCGCCCCCGGCCGAGCCAGTCTTCACGACGGAACAAGCCACAGGCGGGGCCCACTCCTGATGTGACAGGTCCTCCACGCGTGTCCGCTCCTGCTACGCCACGTAAGGCCCTTCTCCATGCCGGGCCGTACTGACAGGGTACGTCCGGTGTCAGGAGGCATGGGTGCCCATTATGCCACGAACAGCGTAGTGCGCGTCATCCCGTCCATACAGGAGCTCCACAGTACTTGGGAAAGACATATATCTACTACTCTGCCACGAGTAGGAGCATGAAGGTGACGTCCCACAGTGTTGAACTACTCGGAGGTGTACCCGGGGAGCCGCCCGTGCCAACTACTCAGAACCCGCTATTCTCGGAAGCCCATACGGTCAACAACCACTCCGCTACAGTCCACGGCTGCTCACCCCGTCTGAACGACCGCCCGACGAGGAGAAGGACATTCGATACTGTAACATAAACTCTTGTACCATTTTACCCCTCTTCCCCATCCCCCTTATAACTATAAAAGGGAAGGGAAGGGGTCAGTAGAACACATGTTCACATGCAAGGTCAGACAAGCGAGCACAACCAGTAACACCACACGTACAACTTTGTTGACGGTTCAAAACCGCGTTCAACTTCACCGCAAGTACACGGAGTGACTTGGTGCCTTTTTCACCAAGGGAGGGGACCCCCAAGGTTCTTGTCAATCCACGGAGCAAGGGGATTACTTGCATTTAACCTAACACTAACTTAGTTGATTAAGGACTTTATGATGTAGAGATTAATCTATAAGGTAAAGACAATCTAACCCTAGATTATATTAAAGAGAAATAGGAGGTTCACGATTATGAAGAATGTATGCCCATGGAGTCTAGGTACTTGAGATGCAATCATCCAAAACATGATAAAAACTCGGATCCAATCTATTTAAGCATGTGAACAAAGAACTAGACGTTTCCCTTCCCTCGTACATGTCACTACGCGAAGGTAATAGATACTAACCCTAATGAACATGGTATGTTGACGTGATCTACGGGAGCAACCCCGAAAGCATGGTAGCTAGCCTTAAACATTAAGCATCATCAACAAAAAGGTACGATAGATATAAGATCCAAATGAGATTGGGTGACTACACATCAAGATCCATTACAACTCCATGGACAAACGATTACTTTACCCCATCAAGACGCTAGGCATGGAACCGATAAACATGGTGGATGCCTCCGATGGAGTTTGTTTCTCGGTGTCCTTCAACTCCGGTGGTGCTGTGGCAAGGCTTCGGTGTCCTCCTTCCTCGTTGTGGCCTCTCTTGACCTCGGCGATGATCCTTTTGAATGCTCACTCCCTCGATCAACCCTCTTCCCTGTGGTTGATCTTCCGAGGATTCTCTGTTCGTCTTTCACGAACGGCTTCCTCTCCCAAAGGATTAGGGTTGCACGAACTTATCACTGAAGAAAGGCGGCGGCGAACCGACCTCGAATGGGGGTGGGCCGGCTGGCCTGGGCCGATCGGCCTGGCCCATCCCTGGCCCGGTTCGCCTCCGTCTTTTGCCACATGTCATCTTTAGCACTTTGGGGTTTTTTCCTCCTTCGGATGTGGGCTTTGGACGTCGTTATCCCCGTGACCAAGTTAAGGGGTCTTTACGCATGATCTTCCGGTCTTTTCATCTTGGTCCTCGGAGATTCTTCATTGAAGCACATTGGTCCTTGCCACCTTTGGAGTCAAGTTCATGCACGGTTGGAGCCCTTTGGTCATCATGTAAATCGTCCCAAACGAGTGCATCTCTTCTCATTTAGTGCATGAATTCCTGTGTAAACATTATACTCCAAAACACACGTCCAACGGTGTACTTGTTATATCATTAGTATGCCTAGTGGCGGGTTAGTTCCAAAATGAAATCCAAACTATAACATAACAAGTGTTCTTGGTTGACGAAAATCGACCGCCAACAGCCTTCAAGCTACAAGAATCACTGCACACTCACACCAGGGACTTGGGCTCCGAAACCCTCTCCCGACTAGTTTGTAACCCCTACTACGAACTTAGGCATAAAGGACACTCCTCCAGACTAGACGTAGGGTATTACTCTCAAGAGGCCCGAACTAGTATAAACCCTAGTGTCTCTTGTGCCACCATCCAGACCTAGACACGCGATCGTATAAATTTACTTGCCGGTGGTGACAAACCCCAACAGTTGGCGCGCCAGGTAGGGGACTTTGCGTGCCACGACTTCCACCTCAGGGTCCGCATGGCCCACGTTAATCTCCCCTTGGTGCCTGGAACCATGCTGCACTTCGGCTGTCTCAACTTCGTCGTCACTGAGCCGGTGCAATCCGTTGTCAGGGCTGTTTTCACGCGCGCCGAACCTCCTGTCGATGAGCATACCGCCAAGGATCGGGGCAAGCAGCCCGAGGCGCCTCAGGGAATGTCAGGCCCCACTGCCTTCGCCTTCGGGATGCTGGGCAACGACCTGGCTAAAGTACTGGGGGCGACCCCATCCGAAGAGCATGTCTGCGCCATCACGTACTCCTTCTCCAACCTTGCGTTCCAAGTCGCGGGAAAGGACCAACTCTCCTGGGACGAGTTCATCAGCTGCTACGAAGCCATGTACCCAGAGGGCTAGCCGGGTCTGCTAAATGATCTAACGTTCACCGAGCCGATCCCCACCGCCGTGGCCGCCAGCACCGACGGGGACGGCAAGCGGCATGTCGAGCCTCCGCCAAGAGGGCGTACGTCAGCACCGTACGACCCCTCCCGCGAGTGCTTCATGTGCCAAACCCTGGATGGAGCTGTCCGTCCCGCTAACAACTCGACGGGGGACAACGACAGTCGCACACCACCCCCAGATGGACCCGTGGACGGCGCACGGCGCGCCCGTCTAGACGAGCTCGACAAAGCACAACGCCAGCTCGATGACGAACGTGCCTTACTCCATCAGCAGCTCGGAGAAGGCGCGGAGTCGACTCCCGCTCGTACATGTGCACGAGACGTCCAAAAGCGCATCATCAACGACGACCGTGATGTCATCCATGGCATACCAGTCTTCAGGCGGGTGTCACAGAACCTTGCAGCGGCAGCCGTTCTTCTCTGGAAGATCCTGCAGCCAGCCATGCCCCAGGAGAAGGAAGTGCATTAGCAGCTCAAGACAGTCCTCGGGACCCCTGCTGTCCAGCAGGCTGAAAGCTCCGCATCAAGTCAGCGGGGCTCACGGGGGCATGGACACTTCGAACATCGTTAGACGACGGCCCCGTCACAACATATGAACCACACGGAGGAGGCTCACAACGTACTTGTCAAGCAACGCCTCGGCCCCGATCGCGACACTCGCGACACCATCTATGCTCGGCAGAAGGTGGCTACCGACCGGGACGACTACTACGAGCACCAACCTCGCAAAGAGTACAACAAGCGACACGGGGGCCGCTACGACAGCGAAGTAGACCAGAGCCGGAGCACATCGCCCGATGCCCGAGGTCCACGCGCCTTTGGGCGGAACATCCTCAACGCTCGTTTCCCTCCGTGCTTCCGAGCCCTGACGATAGTGTCGAAGTACGACGGGGAGACCAACCCTAGTGTCTGGCTAGAGGACTACCGGCTGGCTTGTCACGCTGGAGGGGCACGCGACGACCTGTTCATCATCAAGAACCTCCCGCTCCACCTCACCGACTCGGCCCGCACCTGGTTGGAGCACCTGCCCTGAGGCAAGATCGATAGCTGGGCACAGCTACGAGATGCCTTCATCGACAACTTTCAGGCACCTACGCCCGGCCTGGCAACCCTTGGGACTTGCGCAACTGCAAGTAGAAGAAGGGGGAGAGTCTTCGCAACTACATTCGACACTTCTCCAAGCGGTGCACCGAGCTGCCCAACACCACCGACACGGACATCGTCTCAACATTCCAGAACGGGACCACGTGCGCCACGCTGATCCACGGGATAGGGTGCCAGAAGCCTCAAACTACTCGGGAGCTCCTCGACATCGCCACGGACCACGCCGACGGGGAAGAGGCGGTCGCCGCAACCTTGAGTCCCGCTCATAACAAGGGAAAGTAGCCAGAAGAAGGTCCTTCGACCCGGTCCGACAAGAAAAAGAAGAACAAAGACAAACGTCATCGCGACGACAACCTCGTGGTCGCGGCTGATTGGAAGGTGGCGAGACCCAAGAACAATCCCCCCAAGGACCACTTCGAGAAGCTTCTGGAGGCTCTGTTCACCAATCATGAGGGCCCGGTCAAACATGCGCTAAGGGACTACAACCTGATGAAAAGCTACCTCGCTGGGACACTGAAGAGAAGGGGCCCTGACCCAGCCAGCAAGGGAGGCAAGGACAAGGATAATGATGATGCCGAGTACCCCGACGAGGACGGCGCGGTCATGATGATATTCGAGGGCTCACCGGCACTCCCTCCGAAGCGAAAAGAGAAGTTGATTTGGCGGGAGATCTACAACACCGAGCCCGTTACTCCGTCGTACCTCAAGTGGTCAGAGACACCGGTCACATTCGACCGTAGCGACCACCCTGACCACATCCCACAGCCGGGTTCCTACATGCTAGTCGTGGCGCCCTTGTTCGGTACCAAGTGTGCACACAAGGTGCTGATGGATGGAGGTAGCTGCCTCAACATCATCTACACCTCAACCCTTGGCGATATGGAGATTCCGCGGTCCCGACCGCGACCGCCTACAACTCCATTCCACGGGGTCGTACCGGGGATGGAGGCGGTTCCCCTCGGGCAGATCGATCTGCCCGTAACTTTCGGAACACCATGCAACTTCCGAAAGGAAACCCTCACCTTCGAGGTGGTGGTGTTCCCGGGGACGTATCACGTGATACTCGAAAGGCCAGCCTATGCGAAATTCATGGCCATCCCCAGCTACACATACCTCAACCTGAAGATGCCCAGTTCGAAGGGCGTCATCACTATAGGGTTGTCGTTCCAGCACGCATACGAGTGCGATGCTGAGTGCTTTCAATTCGCTGAAACACTCATCCGAGAAGCTCGCTGCCGAGCCTTCACCAATGGACCTCGACATTCCTGAGTCATCCACGCGCACGACATGCTCTTTCGAGCCCGCCAAGGATGCCAAGGAGGTGACCGTCTCCGATGATAGCCACACGGTCTGCATCGGGACAGCGCTTGATCCTAAATAGGAAAGTGTGCTCGTCGACTTCCTCCGAGCAAACCTAGACGTGTTAGCATGGAAGCCCTTAGACATGCCAGGGATTCTAAGGGGGTCGCTGAGCAAAAGGTCAACATCAAACCCGGCTCAAAACCGGTCAAGCAACGACTCCGCCGCTTGAATAGTGACAAATGCAAAGCTATCGGCGAGGAGATCAAGAAACTCCTTAGTGCAAGATTCATTAGAGAATTGTACCACCCCGATTGGTTAGCAAATCCTGTACTTGTCAAGAAGAAAAATGGAAAATGGAGAATGTGTGTTGATACATGGGCCTGAACAAGGCATGTCCAAAAGACCCATTCCCTTTACAACGCATAGACCAAGTAGTTGATTCGACGACTGGGTGCGAAACCCTCAGGTTTCTCGATGCTTACTCTGGGTACCACCAGATCGCGATGAGCCTAGTCGATCAACTCGCCACCTCATTCATCACCCTTTCAGCGTGTTCTGCTACGCGTCCATGTCGTTCGGGTTGAACAATGCTAGTTCCACGTTCCAAAGATGCATGCGACGTGTCTTTGGGAACCTCATCGGTAGGCTGATCAAGGCCTAAGTCGATGATATCGTGGTGAAGTCAAAGAAAGTCGCGATTTGGTCCCCGACCTCACAGCGGTCTTCGAGATGCTGAGGGAGCACGGTGTAAAGCTTAACCCCGAGAAGTACATTTTCGAGGTTCCGAGAGGCATGCTCCTCGGGTTTTTCATGTCGGAACGCGGTATTGAAGTGAATCCCAAAAAGATCTTAGCCATCACAAACATGGGGCCGATCCAGAATCTAAAAGGGGTACAGCGCGTCACGGGATGCCTCGCTGCACAGCCTGCCGCTGTACTGACTCATGAAGAAGTCAGACCATTTTTCTGGACTCCCGAAGCCCAAGAAGCGCTCGACTTGCTCAAGAATCTACTCAAAAGCCCGTCTGTGCTCACAGTACCAGCGGAACAAGAGCTTATGCTCCTGTACATTGCTGCAACTACCCAGGTCGTGAGCGTGGCATTAGTTGTCGAGCGCAAAGAGCCCGAAAGGACACAAAAGGTGCAACGCCTAGTGTATTTCATCAACGAAGTCCTCTCTGATTCAAAGACGCGCTACTCACAAATCCAGAAACTGGTGTACGCCGTCCTCATCACCAAGCGGAAGCTCCAACATTACTTCTATGCACACCCCATCATGGTGGTGTTAAGATACCCGCTTGGCGAGGTGATACAGAGCCCCGAGGCCGAAGGAAGTATAGCCAAGTGGGCACTGGAGTTTATGGGGCGTAACATCACATATGCGCCGTGCAGTGCCGTCAAGTCACAGGTGCTGGCCGATTTCATCGCCGAATGGATAGAAATCCAAAGCCCTCCGGCGTTGGTCGAGCACAAGGCATGGGTCATGTACTTTGACGGCTCGCTCATGAAGGAAGGGGCTGGTGTGTGTCTTGTCTTCATCTCGCCTTTGGGCGTGCGCATGGAGTACATGGTCCGACTACACTTCTCAGCCTCCAACAACGTCGCAGAGTACGAGGCTCTCCTCAACAGGCTCCAGATCGCCCACGAACTCGGGATTCGCTGCCTCGAGATCCGAGGAGATTCCAACCTCGTTGTTGGAAAAGTGATGAAGGAGAAGAATTGCCTAAGCCCGAAGATGGCGGTGTACTATTGTGCAATACGTGAATTGGAGGACAAATTCCACGGGCTCGAGCTCAACCACGTGCTGCGCAAGTACAACAAAGCGGTGGACACCCTCGCAAAAGCAGCATCTAATTAGAAGCCCGTTCCGCCAGTGCCCAGTACGAACCGTCCGTCCGCTCGGACGACGACAAGCCATCGAAACCGTCGACGCAAGAAGTCATGGAACTCAATGAGGTGCGGGAGCCTAACCTCCAGGATCCAGATTGGAGGATCCCACTCCTCGAGTGGATTGTGGAGGGTAAGATCCTACCCGACAAGACTGAAGCTCGACGAATCACACAACTGGCCAAGTCGTTCAAACTTGTCAATGGAGAACTCCACCGGTAAGGCGCCAAAGGCATCCTCATGCGCTGCATTCTAGCCGACCAAGCAAAAGAGCTGCTGTGGGACATCCATGCCGGGGCATGCGGGCACTACGCTGCCCCGAGGACTCCTGTCGGAAAGGTGTTCTGACAAGGTTTTTACTAGACAACCGTTGTTGTCGCCGCCAAGAACATCGTGTGCAGCTGTGAGGGTTGCCAATTTTATGCGCGACAAACTCATCTCACCGCGCAGGCACTCCAAACCATCCAGATCACATGGCCTTTCGCAGTATGGGGGCTGGATCTAGTCGGACCACTGAGGAAAGCGCCCGGGGGCTACACGCATCTACTCGTGGCTGTCGACAAGTTCTCCAAGTGGATCGAGGCCAAGCCAATAACAAGCGTCCGTTCCGAGGAGGCCGTTGCATTCTTCACCGACATCATCTACCGCTTCGGGATCCCGAACTCCATCATCACTGACAACGACACCCAGTTCACCGATAAAAAGTTCCTCAGATTCTACGACGACAACAAAATCCGCATGGACTGGGCCACCGTCAGTCACCCGAGGCTGAACGGCCAAGTGGAGAGGGCGAACGGCATGATCTTACAGGGCCTTAAGTCGCGAATATTCAAGTGCCTCAAGAAGTTTCGGGCAACATGGGTGGCGAACCTGTGAACACACCCTAGGCCTTCATGTTGTTTTCCCCCCTCCTTTAGAAGCAACTAGGCAACCGTCTAAGCAACTGCCCCAAGAAGTTTCCTTGTTTACAAAAAATGCGCAAGCTCGTTCTTTTCTCCCAAGTTACCCGAGGGCTACGTGTCCGAGTAGTACTACTATACGACCAAGCTCGGTCGAGCACTCGAGTTCCTACACCCCTTCAGTTACGGAACTAAAACGGTGCCAGCTAGGTCTTAAGTTGTACTGCTTGGACTCGCATGTTCCTGAGTACTCAGGAAAGAAGCGGTGGATGCTTAAAAAATGAATAAGTTAAAAGGCTCTGATTGGAGGAGCACCCCTGAAGGGTTTCTAGTTCCTTACAAACATAACGAAATAAAACTAAAGGCCCTTGCGAGGCTGTCTTTCTTTCTCTCTATAGGCCGAGGTCCTTCAGAGCGCAGGCGGTCACGACATCGGCAAACTCGATGGAGCCCGCTTCGATGTCGTCGTGCTCCTGGTCCTCGTAGCCGGGCACCCATCCGCCGGTCAGCACGTCGCAGTCCATATTTGGGTAGTGCAACAAGAACATGGCGACCACCTTGCGCACAGCATTGCGGGCCATGGCCAACGCCTGGTCTCGAGACGTGCTAACTGCGAGGGCAAGCTACTCCGCCAAGGTGGGGGCGGTGCCGACCTGAAGCTCGTTAAGCACCTTCGCGAGGGCTCGTGTCATGGAGTGGCGAACCCCGCTCTCGGTCTCGAGAGCCCACTGAGCCTTCTCACTGGACTTCCTGGCCTGCTCGAGATCTCTGACGAGTTCTAGGGAAAAGAAAAGAACAAGCTCAGCCAAAATCTTCGTCAAGAAAGGGCAAGAAAGAAGCAAGGGCACGACTCGTACCTTTCATCTTGTCGGAGAGCTCGTTGGTGACCTTCACCAGCTCTTGGTTCTTGACGAAGTAATCAGCCAGGAGACTGTCCTTGTCTGCGACCTGCTTCGACAAGTTACGAGAAAAATCAAGGGCAGACGGCGGCCCGACGACCCACGTGTTCCCGATCGCCTGCGGCACCCGACGCTGGATCTCGTCCTGCGAGGGCAGGGGGTTGGCCGTCACCGTCCCAACGAAGGGAGCCTTGTCGGGGGTCATCTCGTACATGAGAAGGGCCCGCCGTCGGAGCGCGACAATCCCCCCTCGTGTGATAGCTGCCAATGACAGCCGTCCTGTCGACTCCGCAGGAGCGGAGCACCTCAAGGGCCTTCCAACCACTCCAGAGGAGTCTCTCCCACTCGGCTTTCTCTGGCCCGTATCTCCACTTCTCTGGCGCTCAGTCAATCCACTTGCCGTTGTACGTCGAGAGCAGATTTTTGGGGTCGTTCTTGAGGTAGAACCAGTCTCGGTGCCAACCACTGTAGGAGCTCGTCAGCGAGCCGTGGATGTAGTCGACCAACCACCCCTGCTTCGCCGGAAGAGCGGCGCACCCGATTGTCACCACGCTCGTGCCGTCCTTCAGGCACACGAACTTGAAGAAATACCGGAACAAGTGCCAATAGGCCTCCACGCCCAGGTATCCTTCGCATAGTGCCTCGAACGTCGCCATCTGCTGGATCCCGTTGGGGTTGAGGTGCTGCAGCTGCAGCCCGTACTCATGGAGCACGGCGTGAATGAATTGCCCAGCGAGGACAGAGAAGCCGCACTCATGGAAGGCCATGAAGGACACCACGTACCCCGACGGAGGCCCGGGGGAGTCCTCAAGCCCGAGAACCTCCAGTGAGCGCCGACAGCATGCCCGCGGCGGCGAGCCGGTCGAGTTGCATGAAGGTGATGGATGAGCGCATCGAGGACGACATGGTGACGGAAGGAAGCAGTGCTCGAGGCTAGATGCTGAAGTGAAAAGGGTGCTGGTGTGGAAGATGCAACTGCGAAGAAGAAGGGTGGCGACGACTGCTGCAGAGAAGGCAAGGAAGAAGAGGAAGGGAAAAATCCCAACCGGCGGCCACTGCGTATAAAAGGGCAGGACCAATGTAGGTGGAGGCATTTAATGTCGGGGCCCACGTCCGGGCCGCACGCCCCACGATGCTGAAGCGACGCCCCTCAAAAGGCACGCCTCCTAGCGCAGTGAACCCATCATTCTCTATGTCAACAATCAATCAGCCCGCTTTGATATCTTCAACCTTTTTCATAATCTGAAGTGCCTTCTCCCTTAACGTGGGTGGGAATTCAAGGGAACCATCATCAGGGTTCAATCTTCCACCACTGCCATAATACCAATTCTTCGAGCGATCGCACCAGTCAAAGACCGCTGGTATGATACCTTTGTTGAGCAGGTCTTCTTCCATCTTCCACCACCTGGGTATTGCAACCACGTAACCACCTCGACCAAGACGATGGTTGTAATCTGTCTTCCTACTGGCACATTTCTTCACTTGTGCGCTCTTCTTGGCGAATTCTGCAGAATTTGTGTAATCCACAAAGGACTGCCAGTGATCCTTTGATGAGAAATCTCCACAAATTGATGAGGAAAAATTTGGGCAGCACCTCCCTAGGCTTGAGGCGCCATGGAAGAGGAGCTAGCTTGAGCTCTCGGGTGAAGAATGGCTCATGCAGGGAAGAAGGAAGAAGGAGCTAGCGATTTTATAGAGGCACAGCCTTTTGTCTCGGTTGGTAAAACAACCCGGTACTAAAGGGACCCTTTTGTCCCGGTTGGTAAAACAACTCAAGACAAAAGGGGTGCCTTTTGTCCCGGGTGGGAACACCACCCGAGACTAAAGGGCCTGGGCGCTTTAGGGGCCACGTCGGCCCCAAACCCTTTTGTTTTTATAGTTTTTTTCTTAGTGCTTCAGGAGCTTAAATATTATGAATTACACATCAAAAACTGAAGAATTATGATTCAGCTTCCAGAAAAATTAGTCTCCTAACATCAATACTTAAGGTCTTGAAAAATATAAAAAAGTTCATACATCAATACTTAAGGTCTTAACAAAGATAACAAGTTCAAAATATATAAAAAGTTCATACATCAATACTTAAGGTCTTAACAAAGATAGAGGGGTGCATCCATGCACGACACATATTCATACTCCATTCTTCTTCCTTAGATAGTCAATATAGTTGAAGTCTCCGATCTTGAAGTCGAGAACTTCATCGAAATATGCTAGAGAATGGATCAGTGCACTCTCTATCGCTTCACAATTACGGTCACATGGACTTCCATAAATTTCAAACAGTGTCGAGGAAAACTGATATGGCATGAAAAAAGAAAGATGAGCCTGATACTTCCAATCTCTTGTGAGTGTAGCATTTGAATCTGTGAAAGAAAATTCCACAACATCCATCACTTGCTCTAGAATTGCATGAAAGCTCATTGCCATACTGGTTTGACCAAAGATATCCTATAGTTAAGAATAATGTTATTACGACTCATAAAAAATGTTAAATAAGAAGATTAAAATAACATTAAATGATGCTCCATACCATGTCATGTTCATTCAACCGACAAAGTCTCACTGCGGTCGTGATCACACTTTCTCCCTCCTCGAGTGCCTTGATTAGAAAATAAGAGTAATCCGGCACAAAGTACCCATTAGCGTTAAGTTGTTCTATGCATGCCTGCACTACGGTCCTTTCATAAGTCATCCTAACCAGTGCAGGGGTACCCCACCAACAATTGATACCATGTGGATGGGTTCTGAAGACAACAAGGAGCAAATTTGTCCTCGAACAGGTATGTCAAACGAGATTTTTAATTGTATGCAATTGTTTGGACCGACAACCACGCATTGTGTAACAGGAGGGGTACCACCCAAATTTTCAACAACATGTGCGAGCGACTTCAAATGATTGAGAACCTGCATTGTATGAAAATAAGATTATTATTTGTTTGTAGTACATAAACATCAAATTTATACAAGGAAAGAATATTACTATGTTGGGAGGAGGTCCCTGGCTTTGATCACCAGTAGGTAAGTCAATCACACCATGGGTGAAGTGTATGCCTGGAGAACGAGCCAAAGATGGCCGGTCATCAAAGACGATTCCATGACCGCCTCCACAGCGACCTCCACGGTGACCACCACGACCAGAATAACTTGCCATAGTTTTCCAAGACTACTACAATCTCTGCAATATATATAAAACAATCCATTTGTATCAACTCTTATGGTACAAACTATACTCCATCTCTACTTTAACTATTTTTAATTACTAATCCAGCTGTACTTTAACAAAAAAGTTTCATCACAATTTCTACAACATGTATACTAAAATTTATTCTATGTCTCATTCTACATAAAAATTCTATTATATGTCTCATTGTACATAAAAAATAAAATTTAATTTTTATAAAAAAATCTTAGTAAAATGTATGAAAGAAGATAATCACAACAAATGATAACTACTTGTTACTAAATCTAAAGTATATTAAAAACCTCATCTCTTAGCTCTTAAATCAAAATTTCTATTTTCTCCATCTCTAAATCATAAAATGAAATTTAATCACAACAAATGAATGGAGAGGATGAAGAACAAAACCTTAGCAACACTTGGGAGGTGAGAAATCTCCACAAATTGGTGAGGAAAAATTTGTCCAACACCTCCATAGGCTTGAGGTGCCATGGGAGAGGAGCTTGAGCTCTCGGGTGAAGAATGGCTCAGGCAGGGGAGAAGGAAGAAGGAGCTGGCGATTTTATAGAGGCACGACCTTTTGTCCCGGTTGGTAAAACAACCCGGTACTAAAGGGATCCCTTTTTCTCGAGTGGTAAGACCACCCGAGACAAAAGCTTTTGTCCTGGGTAGTGTTAGCACCCGAGACAAAAGGGCACCCCTTTTGTCTTGGGTGGTAACACCACCCAGGACAAATGGCCGGCGCTAGTTATTGCGTCGTAGTAGCCGTTGGAGGCCTCCCCTTTTGTCCCGATTGGTAATACCAACCGAGACAAAAGGGGGGGGGCATTCGCAGCCATTTTGGGCCACGTCGCCCCAAAGCCTTGTGAACCGGGACAAATGACCTGGATCAAAGGTTGTCTCTCCACCAGTGGAAGCTACTGCTGAGGTATAGCTACTCACGATTGCAATAGGACCAAAGTGTTTTTGGTCTTAACGAGGTATGTATATGTCGGAGGTTTAGATCCAAACTGTCCACAAGGGGGTCAACCCCGGTGGTTTAGATTCGGATGGTGGTAATCTAGAGCTCAGTGCTTGATGGTTATGAGAAAGCACACGAAACACTGCGAGTTTAAACTAGTTCAGGCTTTTGGAGAGTAAAACCCTACGTCCAGTTGTTGGTGTAGATTACTTGAGGATTGCATGGTTAATATTGGCCAGCAGACAAGGTCGGCGCCCAGACTCCTGGTCGGTTACAACCGGGAGACCTAAGTCTAGTTGATTACAACTATTTCCATATATCCCAGACTACCTGTCGGATCCACTGTTGTCTTGTCTTGCACTCCAAGTCTTGTAGCCGTTCCAGATAAGGCCTTCAGGAGGTCGTCCGGGCCACGAACCAGGTTTGTTGGGCCCACTGTCATGTCGGTTGGTCTTCTGGTGGGCCGAACCCACTTGTCGGGGACGGTCGGGAGACTGGTCGATGGGGACCCCAGGGTACCCATGTCCCACAAGCCCCTGAGCGATGTGTAGGCGCGTCAATCTGGATGGAATCATGACGAAGTTGTGGGGCTATCGATAGGTCGATAAGCGTGCACGTCGGTCGAAAAAAGAAAGAATCTTCTAATAGCCGACCAGTTTGTAGAATCCTGAGCGTAGTAAGATCAAGTGACGACCTAATGGAAGCAGACTTCCAATAGGTTGGAGTGATGATGAAAAAACAGAGGGCGTTTGAAAAACACACTTGTATAGTAGTCCCCGAGCATTGAAGTAAGCAGCAGGACTGCTTCGATGATCCAAAAAAGGAGAAGAAGAAGAAGAAGAAATCAACTCAAGAGCCGACTTGATGAGAAACTAGGTTTCACAGATGGTCAAAACAACAAGGAAGACTAGAGGGCGTTTGAAAACCGCACTCGTATAGTAGTCCCCGAGCATTGAAGTAGGCAGCAAGACTACTTTGATAGTCAAAAAAGAAGAATAAATCCTGGTCGTGAAGAAGCGGTTTTCGTTGTTGTTGGCGGTCGATTTGCGTCAACCAAGAGCACTTGTTACACTGGTTTGAGCTTTGAGTTATAACTAACCCACCCCTGGGCATACTAATGTTGTAACAAGTTCACACTTGTATGTGGTTTTTGGAGTATGTTGTTTACGCATGATTTAAGCGCCTAAATGAGGACTTCTGGGTAGAGTTCATCGAGCACTTTATGAGAATATCACGAAGCCCGGCACGAGTCAAGACACGAAGTGAACATGACTCCAAATGACCCGAGGACTGAAGCATGAAGCTGTGAAACTCCGAGGATCTAAACAGAAGATGCGGGAGTTCGCACGCCAAGTACCCTTATCCAAACTGTGGGGAAAACGACGTCAAGGACCCACATGAAGTTCGACAAATATTCAAGAAGACACGAGAAGCGTCGTGGCGAATGATGGGGCCGAACTGGGCCAAAAAGGCCCTAGGCCGGCCAGCCCATGCCAACCGGCTTGGCTCATTTTCGGCCCGGTCTGCGATGCCCTTTGACCTAGATGCTCCTTGGCTCATTTATATCCCCTACCTCCGACGGCCGCCTCATCCATTCACAATATCTCGGCAAAACCTAGAAGCAAGCACCGGAGGGAGACGACAGTGACCGCGAGTCCTCAAAGTTGTCTAGGAGATGGCCTAGGCCGACCCTAGCCGCCATGGCCGCCCAGCGTGGTTGTGCCATGGTGGAGTTCCGGAGCTACGCGTTCATCATCATAGGTATGGCCTCTGTGGTGATGGTGTAATGTATACTTTCATGTGAGCAATGATAATCTTGTCATCCGATCTATTAAGCGATTCCATGTCTCCGTCTTTACTTTCTACCTATCGTGAATATGATTTGATCCTTAGTCTAATGCTATGTTAGACTACATAGCATGCTTTATGTATTCATGGTGATTAGATCTAGTATGTCGACCCTTCGTGGTTTGTAGACATGTCCATGTATGAGCATGCCCTTAGACTCCCCACATCATTAAGGGTGCATCGTGACAGGATGATACCCCCGAAAGTGCGGATGTCTTTAGGAGGTAAGCCGGAGGTAGGAGTTTAAGGATGCTTTTAGATGAGATGCTTGGTTTGTTGCTCATTTGCCGGAACTACTACTAGAAGGCGCTAGGCTCAGTTGTCCCCTTGGTGGCGCTTTACCTTGCCTATGTTCGTGTATGTGATCAACCTTGTGCTATAATATATATATCTTTAAGGTTTACCCTTTATATGCCATCAATGCTTCATGTTCGGTTAGATTGACTATATAAGGTAGAGAACCTTAGCGGTTTGCTTCCGATCCATAGTTCGATAACCTTGGTCATACTCCGAGGGAAAAAGTGCTACGATGATCCGTGAGGGACGGTGAATCTTGTCGCGTTTTTAGATCGTCAACAAGCCCTTTTTCTGGCGCGTTGCCGGGGATCGGCTAATCGAACCCTAGGGTGATCTATGTTTCTATTTGACTAACCCTAATTTTTATTATTGCATATACGCTTGTTTTCTTGTTTGTGTCCTTGAAAGCAGGTAAAAAGCTAGACACAAGATGTTCGATGAGTTTTCTACATACACACCCAAACAAGATGATTGCAACATCAAGATTCGCTCTTTAGTGGTAGGTGCTAACTTTTGTTAGTGGCCCATCATCCGCTATCGAGTCCACACCCTACACGAGCGATGACAAACAAGGTTAGTTAACGTGTGAATTAAATTTTTAATACTAATGTTTTGTGGAGATTTATTTGTTCAAGCAATAGGTATTGGAAGCTATCACAATGCCCCCAAGACCGCAAGATCAAGCTCGTCAACATCTTCGAAGTTTCTGTCCACATCAGGTTTTGCACAGCCTCGTGGGAAGAACAACAGAATATATTTGGATATTTAGAAGCCCCATGAAGTTATGCTTCAACGAGTCAAGAATCAAGTCAATCGGAGGTTCCTACAAGCGGATATGGCCGAATCACCGATGGTTGCACGTCCTGAAAATTTTGGATAGCAAGCAAAGCTGAAGTGAAACAGCCATAACTCCCTCATTCGGACTCCGATTAAGATGGATGAGTACCCATTGGAAAGTTAATTTCATAAACCCTTCAATAGAATTATATTTTGGTATATGTTCTGTTATGTATACAGAGGAAGATCCACGAAGAAGAGGCATCAGCAACACGATGAGAACAAGAGAATGGAGATGAGGACGACAACAACGAAGAGGAGCTTGGGCAATGCTTTCATTAGACCACACATGAAGAAATTCAGAAGCTTAGAACAAAGCAAAGACCTGTGGAGCATTGGCAAATAAAGGCACAAGTTGGCAACATCCGGCGCATGGAGATGTTTGAAGAAGACCACGAAGGATTACACACAAAGGACGACATCCAATGGCGCGGATACTTTGGGCTCTCACACGAAGGATCATGGAGCTACATGAAGACATTTAAGACATGTGTGAAGCCACGCAAACAAGTGAACAGAAGTGGTCCTACACAAGGCAACCTTAATGACATGTGGCACGAAGGGAGGAATTGAGAAAAAGTCTACGCGAGCCACCTCCGATCATCAAGGATTGTTCGTTCTCAACTCCGGAGGACCACTCATGATGAAAAGCTCGAAGGCAAAGCTACACATTAACCTCTCAAGATACTTTTGGTTATGATAATATTCCCTTGATATTTTCATGTTCATATCCAATAGTATGTTTTGATTCTATGCCTTGCACCTTTGATGATCATGATAGGATAGAATTTCTTGAGAACGATAAAGAGGCTATGTTGTGCATAAACTTTGTTAATTCCTTGCCCAATGAACCTATGCCTAATGAGAGCATTAGCGCTGAGCAAGAAACTTATGCTACCTTTAATCACATTCTGATGCATCCAAATTAAAATTGTGGTTATGATTGCATATGTTTATTTTATGTCTTTGTTGGCGTTTCTTAACGTCACCACTATGGCACCGGTTAGCGGGAGTGTGTAAGAGACACCGGGTATACCGCAAGCGCATGGAAATACCGTTGTAGCACTTCCCCAAGGAAGGAGAGTATTCCAAGGGTATCAAATCCAAGGAACGGCATGTACTATCTCCTACTCTAGTATAGATGATCCAAGGACACAACACTGATTGATAGGATAGGAAGAAAGGATCTGCCTCGACCGAGCGTAGAGTCTAGTTACGGTCTCTCAGGTATAACACTCACTTCGGGCACCAGGCACATCCTAGGCCAATGTGCTGGCACGAGCCCAACTCAGTACGCGACGTAGAGGGTTGACAAAGGGTCCAACAGGCTGTCACCACTGCGGCCTACCTCTACGCTCCGATCGTACGTGGTCTTTGAAGGATAGCTTATGGTGCAGACACCACGTCTACACCACTTACTATTACTACAAATCCGCGAGGGAGATACTGGCACTAGCTCAAGGGATGCTCTATCACTCAAGCAAGATGACGAATGCACTTTGATCTAACTAGAAACATGCAGGAGCTTCACTTTACTGTAATAGACAAGCTGGCAAACTAGATGCAAACTTATAATCTAAGTCTACTAGATCGAAAGGGTTGTGTTCGAAGAACACAAGCCTCTAAACTAAGAACAAACGAAGAACACAAGAACAAAGCAACTAAGCATGCATACGACTTTAGTCTAAATAGGAAATGTCGAAATATTCACTTTAGTCTAGTTGAAGAACAAAGGCACCGCTGAGGATCGTTCTTGAGGAAGATGTCATGAAGAACATGACATGTCCTCAAGCCTCCCACCTCACTTCCTAGCACTAATCCTATATAAAGAGCTCTCCTCTCCTAAAGAGAGAGGCTCCAAGCCAAAATGAAGAGGAGGAGAAGTGTGTGTCTCAAATGGGAGCCCCTCCCCTCCTATTTATAGAGGAGGGAGAGGCTTGCTTCGGGGCTCCAAGTGCTCCAAAATGCCCGGGATTGCAACCAGGGACCAATCAGGGGCTGCCACGTGGAAGGCCGGGATCAACCGAACCAAAGGCGATTCGGCCGATCCACGGTTCGGCCGAAACCACGGGGCCACGTGGTGCCCTGTGCTTCTTCGTGGTGGCTGACTGGTGGGCCCTGATGCTTGTCCTCCGTGCATGCCAAGTTTTCCGACGGTTTTGGGGGATAAGTGGGCCCTTGAATCCATGTGATGTCCATGTGGCGCTTCGTGATTCGTCGGGCTTGCCTCTCTTAGATTGATGACGTCAGTGATCCAGGGGAATCCTAGGTGGCATCCCCTCATTGGCTGGTCTTGAAGTGCTTGGATCAAAGACTTGTGCTTTTACTCCTCTTTCTAGTGCTATTAACCTGTATTTGCATAATCACCAACACTTGTGGAAATGATTAGTTTAAGCCCTATTCTAGTGTTGATAATCATTTTCCATGCCAAAAGGTACATGTTTGATGGGTAAGAAGTGAGTAAAATCAGCCGTCAACAAATACCCCCACACTCGACCTTTGCTCGTCCCGAGTGAAGGGAAGAACAAGATCAAAGTGAGACATGTTATCCATATGTATGAAGTAAGCATAAGGGATATTCCAAACCATACCTTGCACTTGTGAACTCTATGAAGTGTCTATCATGCCATCTTGGGTAGTTGAGGAATGGAACAGCCATGAATCAAATCACTCCTGCTCATCATGCTAAGTAACTTGGGGTTTTGCGATAAATTTTCAAAACAAACCTTGCTTAGCTCCTCATTTGATTCTCTTAGATCGCTCAATGTGTATATGTCCTCACCAAGGCATTAGATTGCCTTTCTTCACCCTACTTCTAATGATGGCTTTATGTGGAGCTCAGGGTAGGATAAAGTATAAGGCATACTTGTACCACATATATTGCAAAGTCAAAGACTGGATCCAAAGAGAAAATCAAATCATACCATCAGATCAAGATGTGCACGTGTATGGATATGGTGAGTATGGTAAGGTGGATACTAGGCCCGGAATGGGTGCTAGATATTACCATACATATATGCTGAAAGCTGAGGTTGTTGGTAAGGTGGACACTAGCCCCGGAATGGACACTAGTTATTACCATCAAAATTATGGAACTCCTTTTTGCATGATCTCATCTCTCCCCTATTTCTCCTTTATTTTGGACATGGGCTATTCTTTCTTTTCTTTTTTTTTCATCATGCCTTGAGCACGTATCTCTCTTTTTTTCATAGCCCATGTCTCTTTTTGAAGGACACTTTCGGAGAGAGATGTCACACCACATATGGAGCTTTATTTTTATGAAATGGATAAAGGGTACAATGCTAACTTCCAGTGTAGAAACATAGCAAGGGGAAGTAAGTGGTGTGCACATGAATCTTGATCATGAAGGTAATGAAAAGAATTCTCACAAGGGTCACGAGATTTGACAAAGCTCAATGCAATGACAAGCAGCATATGAGTAGAAGGTTTTCAACTATATCATATGGCTCTAGTAGGACGGTGGCATATCAAAGAGGAGCTTTGCAAAGGGTTTTTATGATTTTCAAATAAAATTCCCAAGCACTCAAACATTCAGAGCGAAGATCATATCATCAAACCATATCACAAACACCAACTACTTAGATAAGCATGAGTTCCCTAATGATATTTGTTCACAAGCATCAAGATGATGAGTAAGGAATAAAACATATGCAAACCAACCACAGGAATCATGTAGAGCAAGTATAGCACCAACCACTGAGTTTGATATAAAGGATATGAATTGAAATTCAATCAAACTCATGGATAACGGAGAGCGAGATAGAGGGTGCACATACCATCACTTCTGAAGGATAAGAGGTCAAGGAGGACTAGTGATGATTCGGCTGACCATAAGGCAGCCGCCTCACTCTAGTTTACCTTGCTCTTGTCATGAAGGCATAGTCGATGTTGTGTAGCGCCTGTGTGGGGGTCCTCGAGTGGATATGGTGATGATGAGCTCGAGAGAACTCCCCCACACTGGTGGTTGATCCTGGTGCCGTTCTTCAAACAAAAAGTGGAAACAAAAGAGAGACTCTACTAGTTCAAGAACCATAGAGCCTTTATTCAAATTCAAATATTTTTGGGTTTTTATTTTATTGTCACCATGTCATTTACTCAAGAAGGGTTAGACCAAGGTTACACATTATATACGAAGGGGAATTTACTTACCTTGGACCTTTGAGAGGTCATATGTACCACCTTTGCATGATGTGCAACATGAATCTGACACCTCATCTTACCTTCCCATTTGAATTTAGCTCAATGACTTACCCATTAAAATTTGACAATTCTCTGTAGGGGTTAGTCAGCATATATGCAACTGTCGTACAGACATCCCTAGGCCCACTACTCAGGTGGGTACTGGGACCGGCTACTCCGCTTTCCCCTGCGCCTGTCCTTCAAGTCGCGGAGGGGAGGGCGGGACAGAGATGTACTTCTCCACATCATCCTACAAACATCAAGCAAGCATGAGTACGACTACGTTAAGCAAATCAGTAATCTTCTTCAGCAACGGGGGTAGTTGGATACCTTCCTGCATGGTGGGCTCCGTGTTCCACCACGGTGCATGCTTCGGTTGATGACCGCTCGGCTTCGGCAGCTCCGGATGGTGGTTGCAGATGTAGAACCACTTTGACTTCCAGTCCTGGTTGGAGTCTATCAACTTGTACGACAGGTACTGGTCGGCGGCATCCTCTCCCATCTGAATCCCAGCGCCTCCGACTACTCGCGGGTCATTGCTGCTCGGTTGCGGCTTCAACCGGAAGAACTTCCGAAACATGATCCAGTGGGGCTTGATCCCCACAAAGGCTTCGCAGAAGTGTACAAAGATGGAGACGTGGAAGATACCATTGGGGTTGAGGTTGAGGTACTCGATTCCGTAGTACCTAAGGAGTCCCTTGAAGAAATCGCTGGCCGGCAGCGCAAGTCCACGCTCCACGAACCGGGCGAACATCGGGATCTCGTCCGGATTTTTCTCCATTGGGTATGGATCCCCAATGGCGGTGCGCCATAGATCCATCTCCTTCTCGCGGAGGAATCCACTATTGACCAAGGCAAGAAGGTCCTCGGTCTTCAACTTTGCCTTCTTCCATTCCATCGCCGGATTGGGGCGAGGGGATGAGGGCGGCGACGACGACGACTGGCCGGCATCTCCGGCTTCATCACGGCTCCTCTTCTTCGACGCGCCGGTCTTCTTGCTCTTTGCTGGAGACGCCTTCATCCTCCAAGTCACCAGAGTCTTCACTCGCATTCGCTCGGGGGCTAAGGAGGGGGCGGACTGCGGCGGCGGGCGCAAGTAGATCCAATCTACTTTGTGGCAGCGGCAGCGGCGGAGCAGAGAGGGCAGTCTCTCAGATCCAATCTGTGGGAATGCTGTTGCTAAGGGTGAAAAACCTTAAGGGGCTAACTGGTTATTTATAACCAGCCAAGCGGCTCAGTTCTCAGCGGGCAGATAAGGCGCCAGACGGGTGACTCAGCAGCAGCTGCCTGACTCTTCGAATTCCAATACTCGACGCTCTCAGTCTCGGGGGCTCGACTACGTCAGATGGACTCAGTGGGCTACAACCAGATCCCAGACCCACTCAGGACACATTATACAGTCAAGATGATCCTTCAATTCGAGAGAGAGTACTCGACTCAAGGCTCGGGGGCTCCGTGCCACGTGTCCTTTGGTTTTTTCTCCGGATTTTTCGGGATAAGATTGGCAGAACTTCAGATTGACCCTCAGCTTGAATCTACGATTCGACCTAAGGCTCGGGGGCTACATTCCATATGGAATGCGATTCTCCGAATCGCATTTTCCATATGGTTTCTTCATCAAGACATCACGAGTACCATTGAAGACCTTCGAGAGAAGCACTCGGGGACGCTTGGGGACTACTCGAGAAGACTTCAAGACTACTCAAAGATCAGCTAGAGTACCTTCCAGCCTCGGGATGATTCAAGCACTCTTGAGGACTTTCGGCTTGTGGAACTCGGGGACGCTCAAGGACTACTCGCCAAGGCCATCAAGACTACTCGAAAACATCCTGCTCGACTACAAAGTACTCGGGGGCTTGTCGTACAGACATCCCTGGGCCCACTACTCAGGTGGGTACTGGGACCGACTACTCCGTGGACCCCTGGGACTACTCGACTTGAGCTGCACGGCACCTGTTGGCGTGGAGCGCAAGGCAAGCGGAGGATTAGTACTCGGTTAGGAAGCTAGACATGTCCGGATCCATGTAGAGTACTCCTAGCCGCACACGACTAGTACTCCTCTGGCAAACCGACTTGTAACCCTGCCTCTCGGACTGTATAAGGCGAGGCGGGGACCCCTATCTCGTCAATCCACATCATCTTGTAAACACATCCAATCAATCCAGAGCCACGCAACATACAGGACGTAGGGTATTACGCACCTCGCGGCCCGAACCTGTCTAAATTGTGAGGCCACATTCATCTACCTCGGGTACTCCCCTTGGTAGGTTGCCGGTCTAAAACACTGACAGCAACCAAGATCTATGAAAATATAACTCTAAGGTTCATCAATCAAAACTCGACACCATGTTTTTCTTTGACTGACGAAGACAGATTTTAACCTAAGCACCATGTGTAATTTAAAACAGTCTATGAATGTATGACATCATATACTTTCAAACCAGAGCATATGAACAAAAATAAAGGAAACATGAAAGCATGATCAAGCTATTACCAAAAGGAACATAAGCATGAGCATATGACAGCGAACCTCGGGAGCCTCCCGGAAGGGCTTTGTTTAATGTCAAAAGCAGGACTTACCTAGCTAGTGGGCAAGATGCAAGAGCTGACATCATCGCCACACCAAGATAAGATTTGGTAGAGGAGGAACTTTACTCAAGATGCCCACATACCTCCCCACACTTGAAGTTTGCATTGCTAAGCAACAAAACTCAAGTGTGTGGAGATCAAGCTTCCTTTTGTAAATGTTCCCTCACCAAAGCTTACCTAGGTGTTGCAGCTGATGTAACTCACATGTTCGTCGGCATCACCAGTCCATCTTTCTTTTCAATCTCCACCTGAAAGGTTAGTGACCAAAAATACCCGAAGGACGACTTATCCTAAAAACATGTCCTTGCTTTTATTCGAGAAGGGAAATAAAACCTAAGCTAATCCAGGCTATCTCCTGGTAGTGCTTTGTTTATTTAAGGTCATAAGCTCGACCGTAGGAACTTCATCTTGCAGCTATTGTTGGTGGTGTTGTTCCCGTCTCACCACCAATCCTTGATGTATCAGTGACGCTTCAGCTGCAAGGTTAGTGCCACAGTGCACACACAAAATCTGATATGCTTATGATAGACATACACATCTACAACCAACCTTCTGAACTTTCTACAAAAGAGGGCCATAAGGTGATTGCAGCCCTCATGCGTGCTCAGCGCACTAAGCATGTCTGACTCTAGAGGAACATGATGCGAGCATGGTCTGTATGATAGATCAAGAATGAAGTTGCCATGCTCGTGCGTGGAATCCTTTCCTCCGGACTCCAGAGTCAGTGCCTCAAAAGGTTCCATGGCCCAGGAATTCTCCATCTCAAGAGAGTCATCGTGGAAGCTCGATGTTGACTCTCGATCATGATCGAAAGCAACATGATGCGGGTCAGCGGGAAGAGGCTGAAACTCGGTCGAGAGTGGTGACGGTCGTTCGCCTTCACAAAGGTGAAAAGAGTCTTCCGAGTCGTACTCATGAGGAGTAGAACATTCTACAACCTTAATGAGAACAGGCTCGGATGATGCGAACGGAGATGTATGCGTCATCTCCTCGAGCGGTTTTTGTTGGAGAAGAGGCTTCGCCATAGGATGTCCCTGACAAGGGGTAGCAGTGGCAGAAGCGACTCCCCTAAGCTTATCATCTAGGCTCCCTAAAGATGTATCGAAGAGCTGCTCTAGAGGTGAGTGAAGGACCGAATCGGGCGACCAGAGATGGGGGAGTGAATGGGAGCCGATAAAAATTCTTCCCTAAGGTAGAACTTGGCCTATACCCCGATTGCCACTCCACGAATCCGTGCACACAAAGGAAGCTCCAAACAAGGCACACACAAGCCTAGAAGACCAACCAAGAAGCCTAGGAGCAAAGAGCAGAAGCACCAAAGCAAGAACCAAAGGACTTAGGCACTGCTGCGAAGTCCCAGGCGGACTGTCCGGGGTGACCGGGCGGACCGTCTGCGTGGAGGGCGCGGACTGTCCGGCAGGTCAAGGCGGACCGTCCGCAAAAACGCTTCAAACCACCAGTAGCGCACCCCGGAATTCGGACTGTCCGTGGAGGCTCCGCGGACCGTCCATCAGAAATCCGCCCACGCGGACTGTCCGTGAGACCCTCGCGGACCGTCCGCCAAACCCCTCGCAACCAAGGCCTGGAGGCGAAACTGATCAAAACGAAGACGCGCAAGAACACGAAGAACACGGGACGAACCCTAGGCACACGCGCACCTCGCGGACCATCCGCGACCGTCGAGCGGACCGTCCGCGACACGCGGACAAAGCTGAAAAACGCCCGACCTCGTGAGTCAACTCCACTTTCCCATCACCGGATCTCCCAAACGGTTGACGCTCTTGAGACAAGATTTTAGGGAGATGGAAAGCGTCACACAAGGATACTATGCCCCAAAAATCTCGACTCCTAAGCCACTAAATCACCGGGAGTCGCGGATCAACCGAACCACCACCATGAACTCGGGCACCAACCAAAAACGCACGAATCGAAGGCTCTCCACGGCGTTTGAGTGGTCAAGATCATACACAAACATGCGCAAGGCATCCACCCATGATCCCCTCAAAGAAATCCGTGAAGAAACGCCTCCAAAATAACGAATCGAGCCAAGAACGAAACTCCCCAAAAATAGCCTCGAAAATGACACGAAAATCACAGAGGACTAGGAGATCACCGGGACGCCAAATGCTTCCATACATCCAGAGGTCAGATTCTATACAAGAGTCTAGCCTACGGAATCCAGAGGGAAAAGAAGCAGTTCAGAGAAAATCTACCGGGGGAGAAAGCCCTAGAGTCCAAGAGAGAGAGATGCCATCCACCTCTCCGCTATTTATACGAAGTCCATCGGAGGGAGGTAAATGACCACGCTACCCCTTCTGCTTGAAATGAAGGTACAACCCCTCAGGGGCATTTTGGTCAAGTCTTCATCGAGCGGACACGCTTCCACCGCGGCCTTGCTTAGCTTCGACGCAAGCCCCGCGATCACGCCACGTGCCTCCCGCCTCGAAGCTTCCCGAAGCTCCCGGATCACCGTCTCCGTCGCCTCGGGCCTCCGGACTTGGTTTTGCGGCTCAAACCAAGAAACCATCCACCTGATGGTTTTGTGGGCAAACCACCAAACCCCGCGTGCAAGCTTCGGGCTTCAACCACTACCTTGCACCGGCCCATGTTCACGACTTCAGCCCGCCAGTCTTGCACCGCACTTCTCGCACTTGACCCCATCGGCCACCGGGTGCATCGAACCAAGCCTACATGCCACTCCATCACTCGGAGGCCGCCACGGCTAAGGCCTTTCGCGCTTGTTCTTCACATGCACCGACACGAGTCAAGCCGCAACCTGTACCTGCACACTTAGCCAAGCATCAGTCCACACAACGTTGTCAATCACTCATCACTAAGGAGCGACCCTCCACTGGTCTTCGGACACACCTGGTCCTCAATCTCCCCCTTGATAAGTGCATTGACAACACCCATAGTAACCATGATAGAGAAAAAGAAAAGAAAACAACCACGAACACAAACCTCCCAAGCAAGTGATCCAAAGCCAAAGAACAAGCGAAAACGAGATCACCCGCCAATCCAAGTCTCGGCCCCCTAAGACAAGGGCAACGGCTCGACACAGCTGAGACAAAACAAAGCTCTCAAAGAGCATATCACAAAGCACAAAACTAAGGAAAGTCAAAGGAGCTCCCCATGCACATGTGCAAACTCTCCCTAAGCAAATGCAACCTCTTCTTCTCAAACTTTTCTCCTCACGTGCCACATCTCACAAATGCATACCAATTTTGCATAAAAACTCCCAATGCTTGAAAATTCTCCCCAAATGCATGTATAAAATGCATGTATATTCTCCCCCTTGTTGACATTGCATGAATCAAGGTATATGAAACTCTTCCCCTTGTGTTCATGAAAAATGCATGTCAAAGCATATAGACAATATAACAAGCTTCTCAAATATACAAAGAGCACAACAAAATGCTACACATGAGACATAGAGCAAGCAAGGTAGACATGGTGTATCTAGCACATTGCCATCAAGAAGGTAGAAACATATAAGCATGTGACATGGCTAAAAGCAATTTTAAGCAATTTTCACAAAGAAACATGCATCTCATGAGCAAGATCCTACCCATACCAATTTGAGCATAAAGGCACTAGATCATCCAAAGTTTATGCAAGACCACAAATTCTCATCACAAGATCATTATAAACACCTACAGGCTACTCAAGTCATGTTAAAGCCACCGAGCCATGTGTCTACTTAAAATGAGATTTCTCATGGTAGACAAGCATGCTACGGTTTAGCACCCAAGATATGAATATCAAACCATAAAAACATGATTAGGAACTCATTTTTCAAGCATAAGGTAATTCATACACCAATTTCATTGTCAAGATTAAACATGGTACATGAAGTGCCTTTGCGACAAAAAGAAGCTTATGCTCCTCCCCAAGCAAGCAAAAGGGCTAAACATTTACAATGACAAAAAGGTCTTTGACCCCAAGTAAAGAGAATATGATCCTCAAGCACAAACTGAGCATGATATAAGCATTTAAGCACAAATTGAGCATAGACAAGCATCTACTCATGAGAGAGGCAGTTTTATCATTTTCACAACCAAAATGCTATCTCATCATACATATATAGCAAAACCATCAAGAGCATAGCATTTACATCCACAAATTACCAAACATGCACATATCTCATCCATAGCACATCAGTGACCAATGTATATAAGAGAAGCTCATTCCTAGCTCAAGTGATCCAAAGATGGCTATCCTAACAGGTTTTGTACAGAAAGTAAAATGCATGAAGGAAATGAAACAAAATGAACATATGACACATATATACATGAGAAGCTCCAAAACCCAAGCTAGAAAGGAAAGCACACCCCAAGCTCACCCCGCAAGCGAGTGAAAGTGGCTTGGTCAAGTGGTTTGGTGAAAATGTCAGCTAGCTGGTCTTGGGTAGGAACATAGGACAAAGATATGTTTCCCTTCTCAACATTGTCTCTCAGGAAGTGGTACCTCACTTCTATGTGTTTTGTTTTGGAGTGGAGGACAGGATTTTTGGCTACGCTTTTGGCACTGGTGCTGTCACAGAAAAGTGGAACCTGGGAGCACTCCTCACCAAAGTCACTCATGGTATAGGTCATCCAAAGCAGCTAGGAACAACAACTAGCAGCAGCTACATACTCAGCCTCGGTGGTGGACTGGGCTACACTCGATTGCTTGCGAGATGACCAAGAGACCAAAGAAGAACCAAGGAACTGACAACACCCAGAAGTGGACTTGCGATCCAATCGACACCCAGCGAAATCCGCATCAGAAAAGCCATGAAGCCTGAGTGTCAAGGAGGCAGAGTACCACAGGCCAAACTCAGGAGTGTAGTTCAAGTACCTGAAGATCCGCTTGACGGCCTGCCGATGTGAAGTCCTCGGTGAAACCTGAAAACAAGCGCACAGACACACGCTGAACTGTATGTCTGGCCTCGTCGCCGTCAAGTAGAGGAGGGAGCCGATCATGCTCCGGTACTCCTTCTGGTCCACGGGTTCGCCGTCCTCATCCGCATCCAAAGCCGCAGTCGTACTCATCGGTGTAGTCAGCGGCTTGGAGTCGTTCATGCCAAACTTCTTCACCATGTCCCTGGTGTACTTCGCCTGATGTACAAAGGTCCCGTCCTTGCACTGCTTGATCTGGAGACCCAAGAAAAACTGCAGCTCGCCCATCATGGACATCTCAAATTCCCTGCTCATGTCATCTGCAAATCTGGCAACAAGATCATGAGAAGAGCCACGAAAGATTATGTCATCCACGTATATCTGAACAATCAAAAGGTCATTCCCATGCTTAAGGAGGAACAGGGTCTTATCAATTGTGCCCATCACAAACCCCTTACTCAGCAAAAAGCCTCTTAACTTGCCATACCAAGCTCTAGGTGCCTGTTTCAACCCATAGAGCGCTCTCTGGAGTTTGTAAACACGGTGTGGATATTTTTTACTCTCAAACCCCGGGGGCTGCCTCACATACACTTCTTCCTCTATCACCCCATTCAAGAAAGCACTCTTGACATCCATTTGGTACAACTTGAACCCTTTAGCCACGGCAAAGGCTAGAAGGATCCTAATTGCCTCCAAACGGGCCACAGGAGCAAATGTCTCCTCATAGTCTATCCCCTCCTTCTGGTTGAAACCCTGCGCCACCAACCTCGACTTGTTTCTCACAACCATCCCATTTTCACCCTCTTTGTTCTTCCACACCCACTTGGTTCCAATGGGACGGCAATTTGGCGGTGGATCGACTAACACCCAGACTTGGTTTCTCTCAAAGTTTTCCAACTCCTCATGCATGGAATTCACCCAATTCTCGTCAGACAAGGCGTGTCGAATATCTTTGGGCTCGAAAGAAGCAACAAATGCAGAATGAGCGAAATGAGAAGTATTCCTTGACCTCGACCGTGTAGTGCGTTCATGAAGGTCACCAATGATGGTCGTCGGTTGGTGATCAACTTGTACTCGTCGGGGAGCCTCTCGCCTAGACACAATCTCCCCCTCAGCAGCAGCCTCCACTCGAACAGCCTCAGTTGTAGTGGGTGTAGGGGATGGTCCGTCCTCGATCGTCGTCGTAGTAGTGGAAGTAGTACGTACAAGATCAGCCGCTGGAGCATCACCACCATCATCGTCGTCGTCTCCATCTCCGTCCTTCTCATCCTCGAAGATCCTCGCTCCAATCTCCTCGTCTCCTGCACACTCAAAAGCAGAAGGGCTACATGGCTGTGTCTCATCGAAGGTTACCTCGCAAGTCTCCATGGTTCGGTTAGTGCCAAGGTTGAGCACACGATATGCTCTAGAATGAATCGCATAACCAAGGAAAATCCCATCCGAACATCGAGACTCAAACTTATCCAACTTGCCCTTCTTGAGAATAAAACACTTGCAACCAAAAGCTCTAAAGTGACTCACCTTGGGTTGTCGGCCGTGCATCAGCTCATAAGAGGTCTTTTTCTTAAAGGCACGAAGGAAGATGCGATTTGAGACATAGCAAGCGGTATTGACCGCCTCGGCCCAGAAACGCCTAGGAGTCCTATGCTCATCGAGCATTGTCCTGGCCATCTCACAAAGGGTCTAGTTCTTCCTCTCCACTACGCCATTCTGGCAAGCGACGTATGGAGAAGAGTACTGATGATCAAGACCAAGATCACTACAAAAGGCATCAAAATGAGAGTTCTTAAACTCTGTGCCATTGTCACTACGTATAGCTCGAATGGCATCACCATGTCTCTCATTCTTCAACCTCAAGATCAAGTCTCGAACAAAGCCAAATGTCTCACTCTTATCCTCCAAAAAGAAAACCCAAGAGTACCTCGAAAAATCATCAACAACCACAAGAACATACCACTTCCCACCAGCAGAGCGAACACGAGCTGGCCCAACCAAATCCATGTGCAGCAGCTCACAAGGTCGCTCAGTCATGACAGAAGTCAGAGGGGCGTGAGAAGCGGCAACCATCTTTCCATGCCGACAAGAAGCACAAACCAAATCCTTCTCGAATTTCAACTTAGGCAATCCTCGGACAAGATCAAGACCACTCAAGCGGGAAAGCAACTCAAAGCTCAAGTGTCCCAATCTCCTATGCCATTTCCAAAGCTCAGCCGAAACGCCAGTAACAAAGCATCGAGGAGGACCAACAGACTGGGAAAAATCGGCACGAAAGATTTGACCCTCAGGGACGATCGTATAGACAAGATCGCCTCGAGAATCAAGCACACGAGAAGCACCCGACTTAAAACGAACCTCAAAACCTTCGTCAAGTAATTGAGATACTGACAACAGGTTGAAACCAAGTGACTTGACCAGGGCCACACTTCTTAAGGTCACCTTGCTACTCACCTTCACCATACCTTCCGCAAGCACTCGTCCTCTCCCATTGTCCCCGAAAGTGATGTACTCCCTCGTACTCACCGGGGTGAGGCTGGAGAACCACCCACAATCTCCGGTCATGTGTCTTGAGCAACCGGAGTCGATCAACCAAAAGTTCTCCAAGCCTCCCACCTGCAATCAAAAACGAGGACAAGAATGAGCAAGCGACTCAACACTGGGGTTAGTACCAAAAGAGTTAAACCAGTGCTGAGCCATTTGCTCAAAAGAAGGGTTAGCAAAATCCATCCTCCCAAAACCTCTAGGCGGAGCCCTCTCGCACCTACCACCAAAGGACCTGTCACGTCTCACTGGAGGAGTACGCGCACCACGAGGGGGAAAACGTGGCCCGTAGTCCATCTGAGACCCAAAGCTCTGATCGTGCCTCCCAAACTCGTAACGGTCTCGAGAAGGAGCACGTCGAGCCAACTCACCATGCCCAAACCCAACACGCCTGTCTCTATGAGGGAACACACCTCCACCACCACCTCCACGAGTGGGAACTGTCCTCACAAACACATCACCCCTAGGTAGAGGCCCTCTACGAGGCTCAGGCACACCACGAGCAAGGTGGTACCTGTCCTTGTTTGCCATCTCCATAGCAAACCTCTCATCCCTCTTCCTCCGGAAACAGAACTCATCCTTGTGCCCATCCCTCCAACAATACTCACAATGGAAGCGGATTGGCACTGGCTTAGGCTGTGGCTTCACTACAGCTTTCTCTCCTGTCTTCCCATCAAAGACACTCCCCTAGGTGCTCATAAACTTGATGGGTTTTTGGTAGTTTTCAGATTTGTGGGGGAACACTGGAGGATCTGGGGTTGTGTCTAGCTTGTTTCTGAGATGGTTTGCCTTGGGTGCAAATTTGTCCATTGGTGTGGTATGTGGTGGAATGGGGATCTCTCCGGCTTTCTCTTCTCCCTCACCACTCTTCTCACCACACTTGTCAGCCTCCAACGCCTGACCATCAAACCTCTTGAACTGAGCCAACATCATACTCAATTGTGGCTCATGCCAGACAACCACCCCATCATTTTTCTCAATTCATCATTTTCATCCTGCAGACGATCAACATAGTTTGCAAGTTCCATGTTTTTCAAAGCATGCATTTCACAGGTTGAACATGATGTAGGAAGAGGAGCTTTCAATGCCGCCTCAATAGAAACAATTCTAGTGTGAGATTCATCTAGCCTAGCATGCAAAATAGGACATGATTTACAAGCTCCTAACAAAGCTGGCCTAGACTTCAATTCATCACACTCAATCCTAACCACATCTAGTTCCTCAAGAATAGAGGCATGTTTCTCCTTGAGGGCAGTCAAGTCAGTAAGAAAAACTGAGCAATCACCACAATCAGTTTCATCCGACACCACAGGAGCAGATTTCAAAGCGGCTATTTCATTCCTAGCATCCACAAGCAAGGATTCAAGCTCGGCTACTTTGTCCTTAGCATCACTCAACAGAGACCTAAATTCCCTTTTCTCCTTGTTGGTCTTTCTAAGCACATCATCACGGTTATCAAGCAACTCATTAAGCCTAGCATTCTCCTCTAGCAAGAAGTTGGGATCTTGTCGTACCTCTTCATCAGAGTCGGAGTTCGAATCCGAGTTGTGCCTCCCACTCTTCTTGGAATGCGCCATGCCACAAAATCCTCCTTGCGCGACGAAGCTTAGGCCGGTGATGTTCTTGCCCGTGTACCGCTTGTCCTTGCGCCTTTCTTGCTCTTCGTCGCTGCTCGAGTCGGAAGAAGCATCGCTTGATGTCGAGTCGATGTCGCTCGCTCCGGCCACCATCTCCCGAGCGGTCTTCTTCTTGTGGCCGCCACTCTTCTTCTGCCTTCTCTCGCTCTTGTCCTTGTGCTTGTCCTTGTAGTCGTTCCGGGAGGGGTGCTTGTTGTAGTCGTGCTTGGGCTTGCCCTTGTAGTCGTTCCTGATCTCCATGGCTTCAGGGCATTCGGCGATGAAGTGCCCGTGCTTCCCGCACTGATAACACATCCCTGAGCTTCGCCTTTCATTCTTGCGGTTCTCGTACATCCGCCCAAACCTCTTACTCAACAAGGCGAGATCATCCTCACTCAGCACCTCAAAGTCCTCATCTGGAAAGGACACAAGACAAGACAAAGAGAAACCACCAAAGTTAGCATTAGTCCTCGATCCTAAGACGAGAGCCAAACTATGAGGGTCAGTGGGGCTCTCGCTCTTAGCTCTCAAGCCACGATCAACCTCTGAAGACCGGAGCTTGGAGAACAGCTCATCCAGCGACAGCGTGTCATACGCGCTTGACTCCTCAACGGCCTCGATCTTGGCTTCCCACACAGACCTATCCAGGGCATGCAAAAGCTTGATAGCTTGATCATGATCCGTGTATAGGAGCACTGTCACATTGGCCCTCATGTTCTTGACTATGCAAGTGAAGCGCTGAGACATAGCATCGGTCGACTCACCGAGGAGATGAGTGAAGTTCTCGTACTCTCTCCGGTAAGTGGTAAACATACGGGCTTGCACTTGGGCATTGCCAACATGAACATTCTTCAACTTGAGCCAAATCTTTTCGGCCACATCCTCTCCGTACACTCGATCAAACTCCGAGGCACAGAGAGCACGGAACAAGTAATCAACGGCCTTGCTGTTGGCCTCAAACATGTCCCGCAATCCTGGAAGCAGAAATCTATCTGGGATGACATAATGTGGATTCTGAGTGACCTCCCAGATAAGAGTTCCCTTCCCTCGCAAAAACGTGCTCATGTGCCTCTCCCACATCGGGTAATTCTTGCCATCAAAGTGCGGAGGACCCGACCTCTTGCCGTAATCGCCCATCTTTGGATCTTAGTCTGGTTAGAATCACAAAGATCCGTAATCGGCTCTAATACCAATTGAAGGACCGAATCGGGCGACCAGAGCGGGGGGGAGTGAATGGGAGCTGATAAAAATTCTTCCCTAAGGTAGAACTTGGCCTATACCCCGATTGCCACTCCACGAATCCGTGCACACAAAGGAAGCTCCAAACAAGGCACACACATGCCTAGAAGATCAACCAAGAATCCTAGGAGCAAAGAGCGGAAGCACCAAAACAAGAACCAAAGGACTTAGGCACTGCTGCGAAGTCCCAGGCGGACTGTCCGGGGTGACCGGGCGGACCGTCCGCGTGGAGGGCGCGGACTGTCCGGCAGGTCAAGGCGGACCGTCCGCAAAAATGCTTCAAACCACCAGTAGCGCACCCCCGAAATTCGGACTGTCCGTGGAGGCTCCGCGGACCGTCCGTCAGAAATTCGGCCACGCGGACTGTCCGTGAGAGCCTCGCAGACCTTCCGCCAAAGCCCTCGCAACCAAGGCCTGGGGGCGAAACTGATCAAAACGAAGAGCACAAGAACACGAAGAACACGGGACGAACCCTAGGCACACGCGCACCTCGCGAACCATCCGCGACCGTCGAGCAGACCGTCCGTGACGCGCGGACAGAGCTGAAAAACGCCCGACCTCGTGAGTCAACTCCACCTTCCCATCACCGGATCTCCCAAACGGTTGACGCTCTTGAGACAAGATTGTAGGGAGATGGAAAGCGTCACACAAGGATGCTATGCCCCAAAAATCTCGACTCCTAAGCCACTAAATCACCGGGAATCGTGGATCAACCGAACCACCACCATGAACTCGGGCACCAACCAAAAACGAACGAATCGAAGGCTCTCCACGGCGTTTGAGGGGTCAAGATCATACACAAACATGCGCAAGGCATCCACCCATGATCCCCTCAATGAAATCCGTGAAGAAACACCTCCAAAATCAGGAATAGAGCCAAGAACGAAACTCCCCAAAAATAGCCTAAAAAATGACACGAAAATCACAGAGGACTAGGAGATCACCGGGACGCCGAATGCTTCCATACATCCAGAGGTCAGATTCTGTACAAGAGTCTAGCCTAAGGAATCCAGAGGGAAAAGAAGCAGTTCAGAGAAAATCTACCGGGGAGAAAGCCCTAGAGTCCAGGAGAGAGAGATGCCATCCACCTCTCTGCTATTTATATGAAGTCAATCGGAGGGAGGTAAATGACCACGCTACCCCTTCTGCTTGAAATGAAGATACAACCCCTCAGGGGCATTTTGGTCAAGTCTTCATCGAGCGGACACGCTTCCATCGCGGCCTTGCTTAGCATCGACGTAAGCCCCGCGATCACGCCACGTGCCCCCCGCCTCGAAGCTTCCCGAAGCTCCCGGATCACCGTCTCCGTCGCCTCGGGCCTCCGGACTTGGTTTTGCGGCTCAAACCAAGAAACCGTCCACCTGACGGTTTTGTGGGCAAACCTCCAAACCCCACGTGCAAGCTTTGGGCTTCAACCGCTACCTTGCACCGGCCCATGTTCACGACTTCAGCCTGCCAGTCTTGCACCGCACGGCTCGCACTTGACTCCATCGGCCACGGGGTCCATCGAACCAAGCCTACTTGCCACTCCATCACCCGGAGGCCGCCACGGCTAAGGCCTTTCGCGCTTGTTCTTCACCTGCACCCACACGAGTCAAGCCGCAACCTGTATCTGCACACTTAGCCAAGCATCAGTCCACACAATGTTGTCAATCACTCATCACTAAGGAGCGACCCTCCACTGGTCTTCGGACACACCTGGTCCTCAGTGAGCCTAGGAGAAGATCGAGATCAAGGACATCGACGATGTGAAAGTCTAAGCTAGCCTCAATCCCGTCTATGATAAGCGGCACGGCACTTGCAATCCCCCGACATTCAAGAACGTGTCCAAAGGGACAAGTCTTGAGGAGCATGTCGGATGGTGCTAGCGGGACTTTGCCCAGAACAGTTTCCGCTAAGTGCCATGGCAAAACGTTATCCTCCATGATGGGGTTACAATGGGCCTCTACAACAGTGCCTCTAATAGAGCAAGGGACAACCAGAGAAGGTGAACTATTCCAAATTGCTTCGGAAAATCGTGTCACTCCCCCTGACCATTCCTTCCTCATGGCCTCCTCAGGATATGTGTCGTCAGGAGGATCATGAGGTAGAGGTGGCACCGCAGGCCTAAGGGAAGGTTCTGTCGAAAGATCTCTAGAATGGTCGGTATGGACAGAATAAGGATCCTCCCCTAATTGGGCGTTAAAAGAATTCGAGGTGTCTGAAGGATTTCTAGATGGGTCATCCTCGAATTTGCAAGTGAACACAGAAGGTTGCATTTCTTCTTCCTTTGGTGTTCGGAGTTCAGGAGAGGGCTCAACAGACAAGTCTTGGGATATGGAAGATGCAAACTCTGGCTTGGATGTTGAGGGACCGTCATGGCTCGTCTAGGATTCTTCTTGGTAGAATCTGGGATCGACTTCGAAGTAGGAGTTCAGGAAACTGCAAGCTTCAGCCGGTTCCCTCTCAAGAAATGGTTTTCCAAAATCGAGGCGACACACAGACCTTTTATCCAGAACATCATAAAGTTTGCGAAGCAACTGAGACTCAGTCATCGACAAGGGAGGTCCAGAATACGCTAAGCTTAATAATCTAGACCAGGCCATGTATATCGTTTCCTTCTCTTTCTGTTGAAAACAATGGATATCTTCTTGTAGAGCAGCAACACGAGATGGAGGGAAGAACTCAAGGCAAAACTTGTCTCTTATCTCCTCCCAACTATCGTTCACGCTACCTATAGTATATGTGTACCATTGCTCCGCCTTTCCTACAAGAGAGTAGGAAAACAACTTCCACTTGAAGGTATCCAAAGTCATACCCATAGTGTAGATGAGAGAACACAAGTTCTCGAAGTCACAAAGATGGTAATATGTGTTTTCACTTGATAGACCAGAGAAGATAGTGCATCGAACGAGATCGATAGTCGCAGGGAGAGGCTCACAGCCAGATGTGAGAAAAAGGCGCACCGAAGGTGGTGGCTCTGGGAGCTCATCCATGGGGGTAGTGATGCTTTTACAGGAAAGCTTCACCATGGGTAGTGGGGGTAAAGGTAGAAGGAAAGAAACAAAAAAGATATCTGATGGGTAACGGGGGTGAAGGTAGAAGAAAATGAAAAAGATAAATACGAGGACCACTAGGTTCGAAGATAGATACAGCAACCATTCCCCGACAACAGCGCCAGAAATGCTTGTTGGCATTTCTTAACGTCACCACTATGGCACCGGTTAGCGGGAGCGTGTAACAGACACCGGGTATACCGCAAGCGCACAGAAATACCGCTGTAGCACTTCCCCAAGGAAGGAGAGTATTCCAAGGGTATCGAATCCAAGGAATGGCGTGTACTATCTCCTACTCTAGTATAGATGATCCAAGGACACCACACTGATTGATATGATAGGTAGAAAGGATCTGCCTCGACCGAGCGCAGAGTCTAGTTACGGTCTCTCAGGTATAACACTCACTTCGGGCACCAGGCACATCCTAGGCCAATGTGCTAGCACGAGCCCAACTAGGTACGCGACGTAGAGGGTTGACAAAGGGTCCAACAAGCTGTCACCACTGCGGCCTACCTCTACGCTACGATCGTACATGGTCTTCGAAGGATAGCTTATGGTCCAGACACCACATCTACACCACTTACTATTACTACGAATCCACGAGGGAGATACTGGCACTAGCTCAAGGGATGCTCTGTCACTCATGCAAGATCACGAATGCACTTTGATCTAACTAGAAACATGCAGCAGCTTCTGTTTACTCTAATAGACAAGCTGGCAAACTAGATGCAAACTTATGATCTAAGTCTACTAGATCGAAAGGGTTGTGTTCGAAGAACACAAGCCTCTAAACCAAGAACAAACGAAGAACACAAGAACAAAGCAACTAAGCATGCATACGACTTTAGTCTAAATAGGAAATGTCGAAATACTCACTTTAGTCTAGTTGAAGAACAAAGGCACCGCTGGGGATCGTTCTTGAGGAAGATGTCATGAAGAACATGACAAGTCCTCAAGCCTCCCACCTCACTTCCTAGCACTAATCCTATACAAAGAGCTCTCCTCTCCTAAAGAGAGAGGCTCCAAGCCAAAATGAAGAGGAGGAGGAGAAGTGTGTGTCTCAAATGGGAGCCCCTCCCCTCCTATTTATAGAGGAGGGAGAGGCTTGCTTCAGGGCTCCAAGTGCTCCAAAACGCCCGGGATTGCAACCAGGGACCAATCAGGGGCTGCCACGTGGAAGGCCGGGATCAACCGAACCAAAGGCGGTTCGGCCGATCCACGATTCGGCCGAAACCACGGGGCCACGTGGCGCCCTGTGCTTCTTCGTGGTGGCTGACTGATGGGCCCTGATGCTTGTCCTCTGTGCATGCAAAGTTTCCCGACAGTTTTGGGGGATAAGTGGGCCCTTGAATCCATGTGATGTCCATGTGGCGCTTCGTGATTCGTCGGGCTTGCCTCTCTTGGATTGATGACGTCAGTGATCCAGGGGAATCCTAGGTGGCATCCCCTCATTGGCTGGTCTTGAAGTGCTTGGATCAAAGACTTGTGCTTTTACTCCTCTTTCTAGTGCTATTCACCTGTATTTCCATAATCACCAACACTTGTGGAAATGATTAGTTTAAGCCCTATTCTAGTGTTGATAATCATTTTCCATGCCAAAATGTACATGTTTGACGGGTAAGAAGTGAGTGAAAATCAGCCGTCAACAGTCTTGCAAATCTTGGACTTGCTTCGTGCTTGGTCAAGCTCGTGACCTTAAAAGAGCATGTGTCGGGGGAAAACCCGAGTTTCACTAACCATGCAGGTCATTAAACCTTAATCAAGAGGAGGGAAGTCATGCCCCAAAGGAATTGCAAGCTCGTGCATCGCCTTCCCCGAATCTCGAGTACGGACATTGCTGTTTTCATCAATTTTGAGCACCTGATAAGATATGTAGAAGAAGGAAAAACTGGAAAAATAAGAAGCTCCATCAAGCACCGATTCCAACGCCTCCAAGATTGACGAATTTGAAGACCCGTACAAGGAGATATGGCACAAACATTAGGCGCTGCGCAGTCTGAAATCAGATTTGGACAGATTGCAGTGTTGGAGTAAAATAGGCATAACTTACTCGTTCGGAGTCTATTGGGGGTGAATAAACACTTGACGGAAAGACAATTTTATGCGCCACACATCGGAAAAGTTGTTTGCTACATGATCTGATCTGGACAGAGGAAAATTCGTGAACCGAGAGGCAGCAACGAAGTGCAAAGGAGGAGGGGATCATGATGCAAAAGACGATCGGGCAAGCCTCCCATCAAGAAAAATGATTGTGTAAAGTATGGAGAGTGGATGAAAGCTGCATGGACATCTTCAAATCTTACATGAAGGACCATGGCTTTGCGGCCACGAGAAGGTACGCAAGGATGTCGAGCTCTATGACTTTAAATGAAGTACTTTGCGGGAGGCAACCCGTTTTCTTTTGTTTATATTTATATATAAACATTATGACCATCTGTTGGAGTTTCTTAACATCACCACCACTGGCGCACTAGCATGAGCGTGTAAGAAACTCCCGAGTATACTGACGAGTGCGAACGAATTCACAAGCGCACAGATACACCACTGTAGCACTTCTCCCTAGGAGAATGAGCATTCCCACAGGGTATCGAATCCAAGGACGGGAGAGTAACCGATCGAAGGTCCACCCAAGGACACCTAGCTACTACTGAGATAGGTAGGGATGTGAGAAGTACTTTCTTAAGGAACTTAACTCTCGAGATGGATCTGTCCGCTATTAGTCCTCTCCGTGGAGCGCCAGCCCATCCTAACTTTTTAGGGTTAGGCCAATGTTCTGGCAACAGGGCCCAACTTAGTACACAGGCACGGAGGGTTTCAAAGGGTCCAATAGGCTGTCACCACTGCGGCCTACCTCTATCATTACGCGAATGCACTTGGTCTTCATAGGATAACTAGAGTCCAGACACCACGTCTGCACTCCCGATAACTACTATAGCACGGTTACGTCTGTCGACCTGCTAACAACACTATAGCAACCTGTATAAATACGGGACCACGAACTAGAGAGAGAACAGATCAGATCATACTAGTCATCAAGTTACGGAGTAGCAAGAATGGTTTGGATGCAAATGAGATACAACAAACTTACTCAGCTAAACAGGATCAAAGCATACAAATAGATACTTGAACAAATGAACTAGCTCTGAAGGATCGAAGCCTTGTGTCACGAAGAACACAAGCCTTTAACTTATGAACGAGCTAAGAACACAAGAACATATCATTCATGCATGATGTCCACTATAGTGTAAATAAGAAATGTCGAAATACTAACATAGGTCTAAATGAAGAACAAGCATCCACGAGGACATCAACTCACTCCTCACTCCTACTCTATCTATCAACTAATCCTAGTCTAGATCTCTTCTCAACCCCATTCTACCACATAGAGGTGAGAATCACCTCACATGGGCAGAATTAGAGAGAGGGAGAGAGAGAGAGCTACACAAGAGAGAAGTGGAACTTGAGAGCTTGGAAGTGTGTGTGAAATGAGGCCCCTCCCCCTCTATTTATAGGTAAGGGAGTGGCTTGCTCCGGGGCTCCAAGTTGTCCAAAACACCTCGGGATGCAGCCAAGAGCCAATAGGAGGAAGCCATGTGGAGGGCCAGGATCAATCGACCCTAGGTCGGTTCGGCTGAACCTAGGGTCGCCCGGCCCCTTCGGGTGGCCGCCTGGCCTGTGCTTCCTCTGGCTCGCTTCCATGTGGGCCCTTATGCTTATCCTCCGTGCATGCCAAGTTTCCTGGTGGTTTTGTTAGCAAAGTGGGCCTATGGATCCATGTGATGCTGACGTGGCAGCGTGTGATTCGTTGAGAGCTCTTCACATGGATTGGTGACATCATGGATCTAGGAGAATCCATGTGGCAGCCCCTTATTGGCCAGAACTTGAGTGCCTTGGATTGGAGTGGAGTGAATGTGCATGGATTCTTCTCATTTCCTATGCTAAATACCTGCATTCGAATAGACATCGACACTGGTGGAAAGTATTAGTTTAAGCTCCTATTCTAGTGTGGATGTGGAGTTCATGCTTCAATTTGCAGGAGTTGACGACCACGAAAATGGTACTTAACAGCCATCAACAACACCCCCACACTTGACCTTTGCTCGTCCCGAGTGAAGGGTAAACAAAGCCAAGTGGGTCATGAATACCAAAGAGTTAGGACAAACATAAGAGATATTCCAAGTCATAGCTTGCTCCTGTGAACCTTTGTGGATTGGCTATCATGTCTCCTTGGGTGATTGAAAAGTAGAACAGCTGTGAATCAAGTCACTTATGCACCTGATGATAAACACCTTGGGGTTTTGCAAAGTTTTTCATAAACAAAGCTCTTGTCAGCTTCCTCATTTGATTCTCTCAGATCACTCGAGGTGTATATGTCCTCACCAAGGCATTAAATTGCCTTTCTTCACCCTACTTCTAATGATGGCTATATGTGGAGCTTAGGGTAGGATGAAAGATAAAGCATACTTGTATCACATATATTGCAAAGTCAAAAACTGGATCAAAAGGAGAAAATCAATTCATACAATCAGACCAAGATGTGCACTGGTATGGATATGGTGAGTATGGTAAGGTGGATACTAGGCCCGGAATGGGTGCTAGATATTACCATACATATATGATGAAAACTATGGTGATGGTAAGGAGGGCACTAGCCTCGGAGTAGGTACTAGTTATTACCGTCTGAATGCGGAAAATGATTAACTCCTTTGCATGAGTCTCTCTCTCTCTTATAAAAACTTGTGAGGGCATGGCTACCTTTTTTTAGGTGGACCTTCATGTGCCCACATTTTTTTTCAGCAAGGGACCTTCATGTGTCCAGATTCTTTTTAAGACAGCCATGCCTCTTTATAAAATACTCGTGAGGAGAGAACATCAATGCTTATGGCAAAGTCGAAATCATGGATGGGTGTACGATGTTGATCTCCATGGTAGAGATTTAGCAAGGGGAATGATGGTAGTGGTGCACATACATCTTGATCATGAAAGTAACGAAAAGAATTCTCACTAGGGTCACAGAATTTGACAAAGCTCAAAATAATAACAAGCAGCATATGAGTATAAGGTTTTCAACTGTAAACATCATATGGCTTTGGTAGGACAGTGGCATATCAAAGAGGAGCCTTTCCAAGAGGTTTTGTGTTTTTAAAAATAAATAACCCAAGAGATCTTAGACATCAGAGCAAAGATCATATCATTGATCCATATCGTACTCGTCAATTACTTAGATGAACATGCTTGTCCTTAAGACGGTCATGGTTCACAAGCATCAGGATAGATAACAAGGAGTAAAACATATGTGAGTCTACTCAAGCATCAAGTAGGCTGGGTGATCTTAGCATCAACATTCGAGTTTTACTTTAGATGAGATAGACAGTTATGGCTTATAAAACTCAGAAATGAGAGAGTGAGTTGTCGAGATGCAAACTGACGCTATGCATAGAGGTTGAACCGTGAGAGGCTCTCCACAGGAGCAAGCTCTTGCGGGTCCCGTTCAGGTTCTCTGTAAATGATCGATCGTCTAGTGCGGAGTGCTCGCAGTGGGTACGTGAGAATGCATCGTGCCTGCTTTGGGAGAGTCGTGGCTCTCCCCCACACTGTCTCAAACCTAGATGTCCTTCTATAACGAATGTCCAAAGTGATACACAAATGTGGCTTTACCGGGTTACATGACCGGTGAGCCAACTTTATTCAAATCCAAAAGTTCTAAAATAAAATTATTAGGCGCTTACAAACATGAAGGGAAATAAATGAATGGAAGGGAAATATATTAATAAATAAAGGGAAACAACCTAGACCTAGACTAGCGCCTAATGGACTAAAGTTGGGGCGAATCCCCACTACTCGGCATCATAAAGAGCTGCGTGCCCCGTAGCCGAGATAAGTCGCCTCTTCTTCACACAGAGGCCGCGGCGAAGGTCACGCACATCATCCCTCAGCTCAGCTAGGTCCATCTTCTGCTCTAAAAAGGCAGCCTTAGCTTCTCGTTGCTGGCTTCCAAATCCTTTATCAGTGGAGTCAGCTTGGCCACTGAGGAGTGCTTAGGGAGTTGCTCGGCCTCTCGAGTCTTCTCCCTAGACCTCCTAGTGTAGGACGGCGGCGGTAGTCCGTCGTCCAGGCCAAGGTCTTCATCCTCTTCAAGTAGGACAGGTGTTGGGCGTGCTTCAGGAGCCTTCTCCTTGGGCGGTGCCGGCCTTATGGTAACCGGTGGCTGTGGCGACTGAGCAGACTATGCTGCGCTTGTTTGCCCCCCAGCTAGCGATGATCCAGACGCGATGGGTGGCACGAACAGCATCCCCTTGGTGCGAAGCTGAGTTGTGGTCGGCCTGCCGTATGGGCTGGCTGCCTGTCCCTTGTGCCTCTTCCCAGGCAAGGCGGAGCGCCTGAACGGTGGCGGAGCATCCTCCAGGACTCCAGCCACCATTGCAATGTCTCATGTAGGGGCAGCAGTGATACAGGGGTTACCCCCTGCCCCGGCACCGGTGGACGAGGTGGAGCTGTTGAAGGGAACGACGCTCTTTCCGGCCATGGCAATGAGTTGAGGAGAGCGAGGTGGAGGAGATGAGTTCTGCGTGACTCGAAACTTGTCGTGCGGCAGGGAGAGGGTTTCTGGAGGACGAAGAGATGCACACGCGAAAGAAGGAAGGAGGCGACGGCACCTTGGTTTTGGCCGAACTAGGGTTCGGCCGACCCTAGGTGGGCCCCTCTAGTCCTCCACCTTCGCGTGTGGGCTCAAGAAGGCTTCAAGGCCACAAGCCCAAGTGGATACCCCTAGATGGAAAGGTTGGCTTAGGTTAAAGCTAATATAAGGTTGGGGTTGAATAATCAACCTCTACTTTATAATAACTTTGGCTAAGCCACTAGTATAACCATAGATAATCTGGGGGAACTCACCTTGACAACACACCTGGTCCATCAAAAGTGTAGAGCCACTGATGGGGATCATGAAGTGTTCACCGTGTTGCCACGATGGTGCTGTCTTCTTGTGGTCCTTTGCCTTACTCCTTTTTATCTCTGACAATTTGTTTCTCCTGCATGGTTAGTGTTCACGAGATACCCGAAGGATAATTCTTTAGGGAAACAAAATGAATGAGACCTAAGAAAATTCAAAATGCGGGTGTCTCATGATCTCCTATGAGGACCAGGTGTGTCCGAAGACCAGTGGAGGGTCGCTCCTTAGTGATGAGTGATTGACAACGTTGTGTGGACTGATGCTTGGCTAAGTGTGCAGGTACAGGTTGCTGTTTGAATTGTGTCGGTGCAGGTGAAGAACAAGCGCGAAAGGCCTTAGCCGTGGCAGGCTCCGGGTGATGGAGAGGCAAGTAGGATCGGTTCCATGGACCCGGTGGCCGATGGGGTCAAGTGCGAGCCGTGCGGTGCTAGACTAGCGGGCTGAAGTCATGAACATGGGCCGGTGCAAGGTAGCGGATCGAGGCCGAAGCTTGCACGCGAGATTTGTTGGTTTGCCCACAAATCCATCAGTGGACGGTTTCTTGGTTTGGGCCTCAAAACCAAGTCCAGAGGCCCGATGCGACAGAGACGGTGATCCGGGAGCATCGGGAAGCTTCGAGGCGGGGGGCACGTGGCGTGATCGCGGGGCTTGCGTTGAGGCTAAGCAAGTCCGTGGTGGAAGCGTGTCCGCTCAATGAAGACTTGACCATATTGCCCCTGAGGGGTGTGTATCTTCTATTTGAGTTGTAGGGGTAGCGTGGTCATTTGCCTCCTCCGGTGGACTTCGTATAAATTGCGGAGACATGGATGGCATCTCTCTCTCTTGGACTCTAGGGTTTCCCCCCGCGGTAGATCGCTCTGGACTGCTTCTTTTCCTCTGTATTACTTAGGCTAGATTCTTGTATAGACTCTGACCTCTGGATGTATGTAAGCATTCGGTGTTGCGGTGATCTCCTAGCTCTTTGTGATTTTCGTGTCATTTTCGGGGCTATTTTTGGGGAGTTTTGTTCTTAGCTCGATTCGTGGAATTGAGGGCATTTTCTCACGGATTTCTTTAAGGGGATCATGGGTGGATGTCTTGCGCATCTTTGTGTGTGATCTTGACGCCTCAAATGCTGGGAAAAACCTTCGATTCGTGCGTTTTTGGCCGGAGCCTGAGTTCTTGTTGGTGGTTCGTGTGATCCGCGATTCCCTGTGATTTATTGAGTTAGAGGTTGAGATTTTTGGGGCATAGCTTCATCTAGTGACGCTTCACATCTCCACCAAATCTTGTCTCAAGAGCTCAAGCCGTTTGGGAGATCCGGTGATGGATATGTGGTGTTGACCCCCGCGGGTCGGGCAGTTTCTGCTCTGTTTGCAACATGCGGATAGTCCGCGGCCCCTTGGCAGACAGTCCACGGGCTGCTGAACAGTGCTCGTGTTCTCCGTGTTCTTCGCAAGTTCTTTTGTGTTCGTGTTTTGATCCGGTGCCACAAGTGGTTTTGGTTGCACAGAGTTTATGGACGGTCCGAACTGAAGTGGCGGACAGTCCGCGGGTCCCTCGCGGACAGTCTGATTTTTCTGGGTGCGACTCTAGTGGTTCGATTGGCTTTTTTGAACAGTCCTAGCAGGCCGTGCGGACAGTCCTCCGTACCCTTGCGGACGGTCCGCCCGTACTGCACGGACAGTCCGTGCCAGGTTTTCTAGAATTGACTAGGTGCTTCGATTCATGTCTTGTGCTTCTGTGCTTTGTTTCAAGGCTTGTCTCTAGGACTTGTAGGCTTGTGTGTGCCTAGTCTAGAGATTCTCTGGTGTGTGCGAGTACTCGGAGGGGCAATCGGGGTATAGGCCGAGTTCATCCTTCGGGAAGAATTTTTATCGGCTCCCATTCACTCCCCCCTCTCTTGTCACCTATTCGGTCCTTCAATTGGTATCAGAGCCGGTTACAAATCTTCTTGATTCTAACCAGTCTAAGATCCAAAGATGGGCGATTATGGCAAGGGGTCGGGTCCTCCGCACTTTGATGGCAAGAATTACCCGATGTGGGAGAGGCGCATGGGCGCGTTTTTGCGTGGGAAGGGCACTCTGATTTGGGAGGTCACTCAGAATGCTCATTATGTCATCCAGTTGACACCCAAAATTGGCAGGACTGGGCGAGACCAGTTTGCCCGCCCAACATAGGTGGTCTGAACGCCCTAGTCAAATTCCTCAAAAGGCAATTTGGACTTCACCATTGGATAGGTCTCGTCGAGTACATGAAAATACATATACAGAACGTCCAATTCGGAGTCCGGATGAAAGAGATATGACCTATGGAAGATCTGCACGTCGGACACGTGGTCAGACCGCGTCCCCAGGGCGGTTAGACCGCCCTGCCCTCCCAAAACTGGTTAGGAGGTATATTTTAACACGTTTTTGTAATGGTTTCGATTCCTAATGCGGCAAGACCTCCCCTCCCTATAAATATAAAGGGCCACGGCCGATTGAGCATCATCCAAACGATCAAATACATCTACTCTTTATTGTTTTGCCTTTACTTTTATCTCTTTACCCTAGCTCTTGCAACCTCAATCTGCTGTTCTTCCTTCGTCTCCGCGACGTCCGAAGGCGTTCTAGGTGGCCTGCCGACCCTAGAGCAACCCTACGTGCATCAACTCCGATGGGGTCCCTCCCGAGCCGACGTTCGTAGGTCTACCGCCGGTTTATCCCGACAACCCGGTCTAACTGCCCACCATAGGCAGTCTGACCGCCCTGCGCAGAGAAGCTACAGCAAGCTTCCTTTGCGTGCTTGTTGATCCTGTAAAAAGGTGTCAACAAATTGGCGACTCCGCTGGGGAGAAGGATCTGGCTATCTTAACCGATCTATCTAACTCCGGCGCAATGGGCTCAAGGACTGAACTTGATCAAGACAACGTCATCGGCATCGATGATGTGGAGCTCTCGCCTGAAGATCGCCAAGCCATGGAGGACATCATGAAGAAACAAGCTGAACAACGTCGTCAAGTTTTAGAAGATCTGATGAAGGAACATGCTGGGCGAGATCAACTTCACTACTTGTCACACTTCAAGAAGAATCGTGAAGGCAAGGTGAAGAAGGTCAAGGAGATCATCGATGCTCCACCACCTGAGGTACCAATCACCGTAAGCACATCCACGTCTCCATCCTCTTTTGTTACCGCCAATGACCTTACTACTGTCATGGATAATTTTTGTTTAGCGATGATTGAAAATATGCAAAACATAGTAGATAAGAGTCTTGGTAAACGTGTAGAGGAAGGTAATGATGATGTATCTATTCCTAAAACCGTGTCACCTCAGATCCCATCTGCTAGTACATCGGCTGCACCCATGTTTAATCCTCAATATGCTATGCCGTTGAACAATTTTGCAGGACAAACACAACCTCCGCCGTCTGGTCACTACAGGCCGGTCAGATCGCATGGTCAGACCGGTCCTAGTGTTATGGTGCCGTACCCCTCATCTCCGGAGCCTATAGCTACTATGCCTCCCGTTCAGGCCGCTTCTGGCCGATCTGGTGATTCTACAGTAGCTCATGGTGTTCTGTTTATGATTCCTTTTGGAACGGGCACTGGTTATGGTTTTGTTCCTAATACACATCCTAATGGCCGTTTGCAACATAATTTCCTAAACCCATCTACATAGCCTAGTGTGTTGCAATCGAACGCTTCAACTACGCCAATGCCAACCACCATACAAGAAGTCATCGATAGGTTTAATGCTAATCTTGCTAAACAAATGAGAGATGACTATGTGATATAAGTAAATAATAAAAATTCTTCATATCAAAAACTGTATCCTTCTAGTTTTGATTCAGTTTCCTATCTTGTTGGTTGGCGTTGTCTTGAATTTGTGAAGTTTAATGGGGATGATAACAAAACTACTTGGGAGCATATTAGTCAATATCTTCCTCAATTAGGAGAAGCTAGTGCCATAGAAGAAATAAAAGTACGTTTATTTTCTTTATCTTTAACTGGCAATGCTTTTTCATGGTTTGCTTCATTACCTGTTAACTCTATTCGTACTTGGGAACAATTAGAGTAGAAATTTCATGATCACTTTTATAGTGGAGATAATGAGTTAAGGTTGAGTCATTTAACATCGGTTAGGCAAAAGCATGATGAACCTGTTACTAATTATATTAGAAGGTTTAGAGAAACAAAAAAACGTTGTTATAGTCTTGTTATCTCCGAGGGGGATCTTGCTGAATTAGCTTTTAATGGTTTGTGATCCCGTATTAGAGAAACATTAGATTGTCATGAGTTTGCTAATGTTGCCCAAGTTTTAACAAGAGCATTAGCTCACGAAAGCCGAAGCAAAGATACTCAGTTTAAATCTGATCGTCCTAACATGCATATGTTAGATTATCAATCCTCGGACGATGAGAGTAACGAAGTATATGCTGCTGAATTTACATGGTCACCTGATGATAAAGCAAACTCTTGTGCTTCTCTCAAGCCGGCCCATAAGAGTCGGCAAGATGAAGTAAAATTCACTTTTGATTTTGTTAAGTGTGATAGGATTTTTGATGAATTATTAAAGCTAGGTAAAATTAAAATATCTCACACTTTGCCACCGCTTGATGAGATAAAGAAGCGTGCATATTGTAAATTTCATCATTCTTATTCTCATGCGACTAATGATTGTAATAGTTTTCGTCGGCAGATACAATCGGCCATTAATGAAGGTCGTTTAGTACTTCACAAGATGCAAGTCGACCAAAACCCTTTTTCCTTCTAATGCCTTTGTGAATACTCTTGAATTGTCAAATCCCAAGGTACTCATTCGACCATATCAAGCTGAGAAGGCTAAGAGGAAGAATATAATCATTGGAGAGCAAAGACTTGACAAGAAGGCGCCACTGGAGGAGACCCTTAAGGTTGCAGTGAAGGCTTCAACGCTTGGGGGGCAAGGCAAGACAGAAAAGGTCGACGGTGCATCGATCGGTCTGGCCACTGCCCAGGGCGGTCTAACCGGGTCGCGGGGCGGTTTAACCGTGTCACAGGGCGGTCTAACCGCGTCCCGGGGCGGTTTGACCGCTACTTACAGAAAAAATGGCGATACTCATAAGAGAAAGGTAAGGCCGACGTTTGAAGAACTCCTGGCCAAATATAAGAGGAAGGGAGCTGCAAGGAAGCGAAGAAATCAGCCAATAGGTGCTAAGGGCGAAAAAGCACACCAAGACATGGGCGAGGAACTACACATCACCAACAAGGTAATTTTGCTTCTGCACCATATCCTTTTGTTGGATCGGTTATGCCATGTTCTTGGTATTATCCTTGTTATTACTCACCTGCTGATTATAGTAGTATGTACATGAATTCATATATGATTCAATATCCTATTGCATATCCAAGTTATGGTACATTGCAAAGGCCGATCGCTTGAAATAGCAATCTGGTCAAGAATAGTGTATGTGCTACTATCAAGCAAGGTGAAGGTAGCAAAGGGCAGAATTCTAAGGGTATGCAGCCGAGGTGGTGTCCCTCAGGCTTATCCCACACTCAAAAGAGAAAATTGCAGCGGATGCGAAAGCAACGATCAATGGAGCAACATACAATGGTCACACCGGCAAGGTCAGCAACTACTAAGCAGGTATGGAGGCCAAAGCAAGTTGTTTCATGAGTTCATAGCAAAATTTATGGCTGATAAATCACTTATCGCCCTTAGGAGAAAAATATGGACGATGTATTGTTAATCATCATTTTCTGCCAATTTTAATCATTATCGATGTTTTCTGGCATGCAAAGCTTTACAAGAAAACAGGGGGGCATATGTTGACACCCAAAATTGGCAGGACTAGGTGAGACCGGTTTGACCGCCCCACATAGGCAGTCTGACCGCCCTGGTCGAAATCCTCAGAAGGCAATTTAGACTTCACCATTGGATAGGTCTCGTCGAGTACATCAAAATACATATATAGAACGTCCAATTCGGAGTCCGGATGAAAGAGATATGGCATATGGAAGATCTGCACGTCACACACGCAGTCAGACCGCGTCCCCAGGGTGGTTAGACCGCCCTGCCCTGCCAAAACCGGTCAGCAGTTGTATTTTAACATGTTTTTGTAATGGTTTCGATTCCTAATGGGGCAAGACCTCCCCTCCCTATAAATATAAAGGGCCACGGCCGATTGAGCATCATCCAATCGATCAAATACATCTACTCTTTAGTGTTTTGCCTTTACTTTAATCTCCTTACCCTAGCTATTCCAACCTTGATCTGATGTTCTTCCTTCGTCTCCATGACGTCCGAAGGCGTTCTAGGTGGCCTGCCGACCCTAGAGCAACCCTACGTGCATCAGCTTCGACGGGGTCCCTCCCGAGCCGACGTTCGTAGGTCTACCGCCGGTTTATCCCGGCAACCCGGTCTAACCACCCCCCATAGGCAGTCTGACCGCCCTGCGCAGAGAAGTTACAGCGAGCTTCCTTTGCATGCTTGTTGATCCCGTAAAAAGGTGTCAACACATCCCAGATAGTTTTCTGCTTCCAGGATCGCGGGACATGTGTGAGGCCAACAGCAAGGCCATCGATTACTTGTTCCGTGCTCTCTGTGCCTCGGAGTTTGAGCGAGTGTACGGAGAGAATGTGGCCGAAAAGATTTGGCTTAAGTTCAGAAATGCTCATATTGGCAATGCCCGGGTGCAAGCCCGTTTGTTTTCCACTTACCGGAGAGAGTACGAGAACTTCACTCATCTTCCCGGTGAGTCGACCGATGCTATGTTCTAGCGATTCACCAGCATAGTCAACAACATGAGGACCAATGTGACAGTGCTCCCATACACGGATCATGATCAAGCTATCAAGCTTTTGCATGCCTTGGATCGATCTGTGTGGAGTGCCAAGGTCGAGGCCATTGAGGAGTCGAGCGTGTATGACACATTGTCGCTTGATGAGCTGTTTTCCAAGCTCAGGTCTTCGGATGTTGATCGTGGCTTGAGAGCCAAGAGCGAGAGCCCCACTGATCCTCATAGTTTGGCTCTTGTCTCAGGATCAAGGTCTAACGCTAACTCTGTTGGTTTCTCTTTGTCTTGTCTTGTGTCTTTGCCAGATGAGGACTTTGAGGTGCTGAGTGAGGATGATCTCGCCTTGTTGAGTGTTGATGGCTGTTAAGTGCCTACTTTAGCCATCAATATTCTCATGAATAAAGGAGCATAAGGCATTTCTTACATGTATTTAGTTAAGAATAATGTAGTTCCACTTGTCCTTGGAGATTATTTGATTGCAGGAAAATAAGCAAGAAAAGAGTGCCAAACTCACCTTCTAGGGTCCATGCCACATCACCTCATCCTAGGTGGGCTACCAACAAGGATGCCATGCATGCAAACCTGCCAACTAGGGAGCCATGCATGCATGCCATGCAAGCAATCCAAGTGAAGCAACCCCCGACGAATCAGAGTGTGACACGTGGACTTCACATGGATCCATGGGCCCACAAAGGCATGCAAACCGTGCCAAAACAGGGTGGACACCGGGAACCGACCTTAGGACCCACAGGGCAGACACCTGGAGAAAGCACAGGCCAGGGGGGCCCACCAGGGGGTCGGCCGACCCCAGGGTTCGGCCAAACCGACCTTGTGTCGGTTCATCCTGGCCTTCCACGTGCTGTCTCCCCATTGGTCCTTGGTGCCATTCCCGGGGTGTTTGCAGCCACTCCTCGCCGGTGCACGGGCCTATAAATAGGAGAGAGGGCTTACTTATGAGACATCCACACTTGCAACACCTCTCTCACTTTTAGTCTCAAGGCTAGGAGGTAGGCTAGAGTAGTTCTAATTCAGGTTCCAAGTCTACTTTGGGATCTAGGTATGAGTTGTCTTGTATCTTATTTCATTTGTATGACTTTGATCTACTTCAGTTATTTATCTATTTCATATAAAGTTGTGTTAGTATGCATGAGTGATTTGTTCATGTGTTCTTCACCTGTTCATCATTTAGAGGCTCCTGTTCTTGATGAACAAGGCCTTTTGATCCACTTGACGGGTGACTTTCACATATTTCTGGTGTTTATTCATAAGTTAGAGGCTCGTGTTCTTCGCGAACACGACCCTTTGATCCAGTTGAACAGACATAAGAAAGCACGAATCCGTTTGTGTACTTAACCTGGTTTGATCTAATTAGATGACATGATTGCGTTGTATGAATTCTGTGCTTGAGCTACGGTACTCGGTGTAATTGGCTAGTTTATCTGGTGGCTTGACCTGGGACACAATAGCCCGGGCCGGTCAAGTCCGGCTAACAACGTAAGCATGGTGCTTGGGTTGCGTAGCTACCTTACTTATGAGTTTATCCCATGGTTTGTCTTGGGGTAGGCCACGGTAGTGACCGCCGTTGGTCCTCTGAAATTCCCCACGTTCGGATAAGCTGTAGCAGTCTAAAATATAACAACTGGAGTTGTGCAGAAGCAACGCGAGAGGTTATCTCCCCGTGGTACCTGGGTGCTCAAGTCAATGTTCTTCAGCGCTAGTGTATCTAACTCGTTCCTTCCAGCTTTATGTGTATAGTACATTAGAACCTAGAACTAACTCGTGTGTCGCCTCCTATGCCTAGGACCCTTTAGAGAGAGAGTGAGTGTGTGTGTGTGATCACACTACCCCCATTATCATATCTTACCCCTGCACTTGAGTGTCTGGTTTGTTTCCGTCTGTGATCTATACTCATTGCAATAGAGTTGATCTTGTCATTGCGCCAATGCCTTACTTGGATTCGATACCCTTTGGAATACTCCTTTGGGGAAATGCTACAATGGTACTTCTGTGCGCTTGCGGATCTCTGTAAACGTTAAGATTTACCAACCAGCATTGCTGGTGCTATTACCAGGATGGGTTCCAAACCTGTTTGTAGGTGATTGCATTAAGAAATGTCAACAAGCATTTCTGGCGCCGTTGCCTGGGAAGGCTTAAGGATGACATATCAACACTTTGCATATGTTTATAATCATGACAGGAATAAAACTGTAACAACCCAGAAGTCTAAGTTATGAAAATGTGAGAAAATTTGAACTTTTCTTTTGTTGATGATGTGTCACCATATTTAAACCCTCTCTAGCTCCTTTCCCTAATTCCTAAATAAATAAAACCAAATATATAAAAATATTTTTTCAAATTATGGTAAAATATGTGATTTGGAGTTTATGGAATTTATTTGGTTTTTATTTGAGTGTGTTTGAATTTGAAATTATTCAAATTCAACTAATGGTTTAAACCCCTAAATTCAAAACTATTTTCAAAAACCCTTCAAGCTAACTGGGCCTGCTAACTCTCTGCAAAGTTTAACCAGTGTCACTCAGCTCTCAGCCCGTGCACACTCTCGCACCCGGCCTTCTTCCTCTCAGCCGAGGCCGGCCCATCCTGCCCAACGAGCGAACTGCCCTGTTTTTCTTCCTCTTCACGCCAGCGCGCCGCAACGCTTCGCCGCCGCACCCGTACGTGCGCGTGAGCGCCACCCCGGTCAGGGGACAAGTCCCCGACCGCGCCTGTGGCACGGACGCCGAGCCAGGCAACCGCGCCCGCGCACCACCCAGTCCTTTTCCCTTTCTACCCTTGCCCAGTGACGCGTCGCGCACCCCGCCAGCCACTGCTGCTCCGCCACATCGGCAACCCGTCACGCAGCAGCCAATGGACGCCCTGCCATGACCATCCTACCCTCGCCTCGACGTGCTCGAGTAGGTAAACCCCCGGGCGAGGCCCCTGGGGCAAGGCATCAAGCATTTGGGGTTTTCCCCTTTGGTTCCTCTGTCCACCGCCGGGAGAGAAAAAGGGAGAAGAGAGGAGGAGGAGGGGAGAAGAGAAACCCGCGTGCGCGTCACCGCCGTGCCGCCCTGCTGAAGTCAAGGACCTCGACGCCGGAGCCGGAAGAGCCGCGGGGAGAGCCGTCCACGGGAGCGCAGGAACCGAAGCAGGGGAGCACGCGCGCCATCGCCTTCACCTCGCCGTCGCCTTCCCGCCGCCGTGGTCTTCACCAACGCGGACTCCACGGCTACGTCTACATCGACGACCCTCGGTGAGCCAGACCACACCTCCTCTTCTTCTTCTCCTGTGGGAGCGTGCCCCTGCGCCACGCCACGCCGGTCCTTGAGTCGTGCGTCTTCGCGAGTCCGCCGCCGCGTCGCACCCCAGCGCCGCGTCGGTCCTCGCCGTCTTGTCATGTTTCATCTGCACCGCGTGGCCGTCCTTATCTTGCCTGAGAACCCGGCCTTTGAGCCGATGATATGTCTGCAGGGAGCGTCGCCACCGCAGCTGTTGCGCCGCGCCGCGGACTCGGCTCGCCGGGCACCCGCACACGTCGGCCGGCCATGTCGCGGCCAGGCAAGGCCTGGGCGCGCACATGTGCCCTGGTAAGCACACCCTCGTGCTAAACCACGCCTCGCCGAGTTCCTAGCCCAGTTGCGCGCCGCTTTGCTGCCTTTCCGCTTTGCGCCGCCATTGTCGCCGCCGATCGACGCCGTGTCGCGTCTGGTGCGCTGTTGCGCTATGCGCCTGCACGCGCATGAGAGCCGAGCTGTGGCCACAACTGCGTGCACGCGCGCGTGCAAGCGTCTGCGTCTAGTGCCCCCTAGCGCAGGGACAGATGCTGCGCGAGGTCGAGGCACCGCTGTCAACGTGTCGTCTCTGCGTCGCGCTGAGAGCGCCTCCATGCCACGTCGTGTCGGCCAAAGAGCTCGCCCCCAGGGCTATGGCTGCGCCGACGAAGTCGCCGAGTCCTAGTGAGCACTAGCGTCCGCTCGCGCAAGCGCCAGGACCACCGTCGTCGCCGGACGCCGTACACCGTCGCCGCCGGGTGCGCGCCGAGGCAGGCATGGGCGGCAAGGGTATGCCGTGCACCCCAAAAAACCCCAAGGACCTCCACCGGACTTCTCCGGTGCGAGTCCTCGGAGGTAGTGGGCCGACCGGCCTGTTTAAACCCATCTCGGCCCTTTTCTTTTTATCTGTTGGACTCGGAATTTATTTCGGGGACCTCTTCTGGACTTTGCTCTTCTGGCCCAAGAGGCTAAGTCCATTGGGCCGACTCTGGCCCACTAACACTTTCGACCCATCAAGGCCCACTGACCTGTGATGATGACGTCACGATGACGTCCACCTATTTTCAAAATAAAAATTCCTTTTCAGTTTTATAAATGAATTTGGAAATTATTTTATATAACCTTTAACCTTTGAAAAATCATAACTAATTGTTTACAACTCCGAAAAATATGAAACCAGTTTCTATATTTTTCTAAAAATGAGACGGTGCTGTTTGTAGGTAGTTTGGTTCTGTTTGGATCTTCTAAAATTGGGTTTCTTTGGATTTATGCATAGTTGTTTGTCGGTATCTTAGCGTCTCGTATCTCGTGCTGCACAGACCCGAGCTACAACCAGGAGGAGGCTTACGACCCCGACTACAACCCAGACCAGGACTTCGGACGCCAGCCAGGTGTCATGTCACTCCCAACCATATAGATCCTATGCTTGCTATAGTTGCTAGTGCTTAATTACTTTTGATGCATGTTTTAAAATTGCATAGACAATTGATTAGCCGTGCCTTGGAATTGTTTATCTTGTCCTTGGAATACCTACTTTTGGAACTAGCTACAGACCCTTAGCTAGTTCCTGGCACTATTTCATCCATATATTTTACCCTTAGTTATGGATGGATCTCAGGTTTGGACCGAGGTTGGGAAACTTCGGAACTCTTGCATGTGTTTTGGGTGAGTGTGAATCCTTGACGTGTTACCGCGGGAGCGAGCCGCTTTGGTTACTTGTGAACGCCTGTCTAGGGGAGATGCAACCTGGCCTCTCGCCCTAGCGGCGTGTCGGACTGTTGGAGTTGGTGAGTGCTCGCTCTTGCAATTAAGGACCGATCGACAGTTTAACTATGATCTTTGGGCTATTTTCGTACAAACCGTTCGCTCACGTATGGGCGGGGTTCGGTCTGAGAACTAGTTGGTGGTGGGCACTCAGCTTGTAGGCGGACCGGTGTGGTCATGTGAGGGGGACGGGTTTACCCCCCCGAGTAGACGTCGCCCTGGCTTCTCCGGGGATGGTCTCACAGCTCCGAGGCCCTACTGGCAAGTTTTGCGCCCCAGTTCAGGACGAGTCAGGCTTAGAGAGGCAGGAGAGTGCCACCCACTACTAGGTCTCCGGTCGTTAGGTAGGGATGTGCATCGGAGGCATCCGTTTCTGCCCTATCCGGCCGGTCCAGTTGTACAATCTCTGCAGAGTGTTAAACCTATAGCTATAGTCCGTGTCCACTGGTATGGACAGACCACGGGTCTGTTACTCTGGCTAGTCTCTTCTTGTGCTGCTTCTCTCCCCTGTGTGTTTGTGAGCCCGGCTTCGTGCCGTTGAGACGTGGGGATAGGAGTTGGTGACCCTATGTCGCAGATGAGGGTGGGATGCTGTATCTTGGATGAGATCCAGTGTTTGGTGTTTCTTTCCTTGTTGGGGTGTTGACCCCGGAGGCGTTGTCCTCGGAGGTGTGGATCTCCTCGGAGATTGAGACCTCTCGGCTATTCTGCTTACCTTGATGTTGCTACCGCTGCTTGCTTAACCTGCTACAGCCACAAATAGGATTACCCATGCATATTAGAATCATCTTCTCTTTTTCTTATGCTCTTTGTTGGGAAGCTGACATGACCTACTCACTTATCAAGTAGATGACGGACTTTCCGAGTAGGAGCCGGACTACGACTTCGAGCACGATGGATGGGAGGATTGAGGCTTGCCCTACACTCGAGATGCCTGCGGATATGGAGTCTACTTCGCCACATGAGAGCCGCTGCGTAGATGTTTACTCTGCTTGATTCAGTCCTGTTGAACTTGTACCCGGCATGTGCCGAAATGATGTACTCAGATGTTTATTTATAATATTATGTGGACCTTCAAGTATTTATTCTTGTTGTACGCTACTTTGCTTTACTTTCTGAGACAGGGATTTGCACGTGATAGACTCCTGGGACTATCACAGAGGTGCAGGGATCGGGTTCCCGTCTTCGGAAACCCGGTTCATTTCAGCTGGTATCAGAGTCGTACTTGACTGTAGGACGAGCCTAAGAATGGACGATAGTATAGAAAAGCCCAAACACCTTGTGCTTTATATGCAATCCATGAAACTTTATATAAATACCTTGCACTTTACTATATACTACCTTGATTAACATTACTAACTTTTACTAACAACCCTAACAACGTGCAGATGGACCAGCTGACGTGGATCCTCCTCAAGACCGACGGCCAGTGGGCCAGAGGGTTCTGCAAGATCCTCAAGAACTGTTTGGAGACCACTGGAGTGGAGACAAGTGAGGTGTTCTACGAGGGACGCACCACGGCTGTCGTGGACCAGTCGCTGACGGAGCTGACCTTAAAGATACCGGCTGACCCACGCGTGCCAGAGTTCGAGGAGGTCAGAGTCACGTGTTTCGACAACTCTACCCTGGAGGCTCACCAGTGTTGTGCCAGACTCGCGCTGAAGAAAGTATGCTGACAGTTGGAGCAGAGGTTGAAGGATACACCCTTCGAGGTTCTTCCGACAGCACTGTACGACCACAGCAGGTGGCACACAGATGAGACAGCTTACACCGAGGAGAACACAAAGGGCAAGGATGAGAAGAACCAGTTGGCCAGCAAGTTCATTCAAGCTCAGGACCAGGCACTCTACTGGGCAGACTCAGAGATCATGTTTCTGCGACAGAAGTGGGACGACACCTTGGGACGGAACGCCCAGCTGGAGAGAGAGAACAGCCACTTGGAGTTCTTTCTCAACGAGGCACACAGGAGGAACATCCAGATCACAGAGTGGGGACTCGCAGCTGCCAGAGCCAGCACAGAGAGGGATTCACTTGAGATCGCCATGCTGAGAGCCAGACTAGAGGAGACACAGACCGCCTTGCGGGAGTCAGAGGCAGTGACCAGAGAGGAGCGGTTGAAGCTGCGTGAGAAGGAGTACTTGGTAGAGTCTCTTGGAGCAGCTTGCACCAACTACCAGCTACGGTTGTGGGGACACGAGGAGAGGCTGACTCAGAACTACAACCACCTCTGGTACTTGGGAGGCAGAGTGTATGAGGCACAGGACACAGCCAGCCAGACCAGCTCCGCTTGGAGGGACTCCGACCTGAGACGAGTGACAGAGCACAGGGAGTTGGCAGAGTCGCTACCACCACAGAAGAAGCCCAAGGTGAGGACAAAGACGTTCGAGCTACCCCCTACTCAGCTTCCGTCACTGCCACCTTACCCGCGAGGCAGTTCAGACACCCCTGAGATGACCAGAGCATTGAGGAGCTTGGCAGCCTACTTCGACCTACCAGAAATTGAGGTACCCGACTACCCGGGAGTGAACGACCCACCGTTCTACGTGGTTCCACTCAGTCCGAAGACCGTGTCACCACTGCTCTCACCAGCTACAGTTCAGGAGCAGGCACCATGAGGGGATGATCCTGTAGTCAGCTAGGATAGAGTTCTTCATGATGTTCATGTTTAGTTGACCACCTCTTATGTATCGCGATGTAGTTCTCATGCTTCTGTGTAATCTCGAAGGTTGTGGAGTAGGCCTCGAGATACACACCTTTTGTATGGTGATCTTGCTTGAGTGATTGGAGTTATCAATCTTTTTCCAGAGTTTATGCTTATTATATGCTTGTGTGAAACTTGTTTGTTGTAGGCTAGATACTCCTTATATGCTTAAGTACCTTAAAGTTAATTTCTGACAACTCGTTTCTCACGATCTCGAACTCTTAAAACAGATGTCGGTGGCAAGGAGGTCGGGACGGCTCCTACGCCATTTCGAGGAGGCAGCCAGGGAGGACGCCGAGCAGGAGGACGTCCCTCTCCCCGCTGGAGGTCGAGGTCGTGGCCGCCGTGGAGGCCGTGCCCCACGTGGCGGACGCCGTGGTGGACACCGCGGCAGGCGAGGAGGTCAAGGAGGCCGAGGAGGAGGCCGAGTGCCAGTTAACCCTGACCCAGAGGAGGAGGAGCTTGAGGGGGAGGCTGAGCCAGAGCAGGAGCCCGAGCAGCCAGCACCACCGCCCAACCTAGCAGCAGTGATGGCACTTCAGACCCAGCTGATGCAGACGATCGCCGATGCTATGGTTCAGAACAACAACAACCGGAGAAACGTCAGGAACCAGCCATAGAGCTTGCAGAAGAGAGTGGAGGGTTTCTCCAAGCTGCGTCCGCCCACCTTCGACAACTCTCCAGACCCACTCGTGGCAGACAACTGGTTGAGGGAGATCGAGAAGAAGTTGGAGCTCACAGACTTCACTGAGGAGGAGTGCATGTACGTCGCCGCACACCAGCTGGTCGGCACGGCAGGAGCTTGGTGGGACAGCTACTGTGACTCACACGCGGACCCTACCCGCATCACGTGGGAGGAGTTTGTGGAGGCTTTCAGAGCGTTCCACATTCCAGAGGCTGTGATGGACAGAAAGGCAGACGAGTTCAGGCACATAAAGATGGGATCGATGACAGTGCAGGAGTACACGAACCGCTTCCAGGAGCTGATGCGGTACGCTCCAGACGACTCCAACACCGAGAAAAAGAAGATGTACTGGTACCGCAAGGGACTCCACAGAGCGATGGCACACCACTTGGCAGCTCACGACTGTGACACTCTTCACGCCCTGGTGGGCAAGGCCTTGGTTGTGGAGAAGTCGAGACTGGACTACGTGGAGGTCCGTGGAGAGAAGAGGCAGCGTGCAGACCGTGCAGGGTACCCAGGGTTACACCAGAGACAGAGGTCCGCCACGCCACAGTACTCACAGCAGAGACAGCGTCCTTACCCTCAGCAGCCGCAGACTCAGTTCACTCAGTAGGGCAGAGGTCACCCCGGAGGTAGTGGAGGTTCGAGTCAATGGAAGCCCAGGCCGCAGCAGCTGCCCGCTTACGACAGCTCACAGGTCACCTGCTACCACTGTCGTCAGCTAGGCCACAAGTCAAACGTGTGCCCGCAGAAGCTTCAACAAGGAGGTCAGAACAGGAACCTGCAGTACCAGACGCCAGCGAGAGCACCAGTTCCGGGAGGACAGCCCCAGCAGAACCAACAGAAGAGCGCACCACCACCCACTCGACGTAGACTGAACCACCTGACCGCGGAGGAGGCAGCCGCAGCACCCGACGTAGCTCTCGGTGAGTTTTTAGTCGATTCAGTTATGGCTTCCGATCTGTTTGACACCGGTGCTCAGTTTTCGTACATTTCTACCAAGTTTGTAAAGGAAAGGTCATTACCAACTAAGCCCAGACCACGGCCTATAGTAACCAGCTCCCCGCTAGGTGAGAAGCGGAGTACGCTGGAGTGTAGAGGAGTGAACATGGTGTTCGAGAAACAGCTATTCATGGCAGACCAGACAGTTCTGGAGTCGACCGGGATCGACGTGATACTTGGGATGGAGTGGTTAGCCCAGCACAAAGGATTGGTGAACTGCAACCCAGTATACGTGCAGTTGGAGCACCCCAGTGGAGCCAGAGTGTTGATCAAGCCACAGAGCCAGAGGTCTACACCGATGTTGTGCAACATGAAAGGAAAGAGTATGGAGGAGATCCCGGTGGTGAGGGAGTACCCCGACGTGTTTCCAGAGGAGTTGACGGAGTTACCACCAGACAGGGATATTGAGTTCGTAATTGAGCTGATGCCAGGAGCTGGACCAGTGGCCAAGAGCCCGTATAGGATGTCCGCGGATGAACTAGATGAGCTGAAGAAGCAACTCAAGAAACTGCAAGAACAAGGGTTTATTCGACCGAGTGCCTTACCTTAGGGTTCACCAGTTCTATTTGTGGACAAGAAGGATGGCACCAAGAGGATGTGTGTGGACTACCAGACACTCAACTCGATGACGATCAAGAACCGGTACCCTTTGCCCAGGATTGACGACTTGCTAGACAGGCTGCGAAAAGAAAAGTTCTTTTCCAAGATTGACTCGAGGTCAGGTTACTACCAGATGAAGATTCGGGACCAGGATATCCCGAAGACAGCTTTCACGACTCGGTACAGCTTGTACGAGTTCGTAGTGGTTTCCTTCGGACTGACCAATGCACCTGCCTACTTCATGAACATGATGAACAAGGTCTTCATGGAAGAGCTGGACAAGTTCGTGGTAGTGTTCATAGATGACATTCTGATTTTCTCAGAGATAGCGGAGGAGCACGAGGAACACCTTCGGATTGTGATGGAAAGGCTGAGACAGCAGAAGTTGTACGCAAAGTTCAGCAAGTGTGAGTACTGGATGGAGGAAGTTGCTTTCTTGGGACACATGTTGTCAGCAGAGGGAGTTGCGGTTGACCCTTCGAAAGTGGAAGCAGTTACCAAGTGGGAACAACCACTCACAGTGACAGATATTCGGAGCTTTCTCGGGTTGGCAGGTTACTACAGGAGGTTCATAGAAAACTTCTCCAAGATAGCAAAGCCAATGACAGAGCTGTTGAAGAACGACAAGAAGTTCGTGTGGTCGGAGGCTTGTGAGAGGAGTTTCTAGGAGTTGAAGAAGAGGCTCACGACAGCTTCGATTCTTACCCTGCCAGACATCAAGAAGGATTTCGTGGTGTACTGTGACGCCTCGAAGCAAGGATTGGGATGTGTGTTGATGCAAGAGGGCAAGGTTGTTGCTTATGCGTCAAGGCAGCTCAAGAAGCACGAAGAGAACTACCCCACTCACGACTTGGAACTAGTAGCAGTCGTTCACACTCTGAAGATTTGGAGGCACTACTTGATCAGCAACAAGTGTGAGCTGTACACCGATCACAAGAGTCTGAAGTACTTCTTCACTCAGTCGGAGTTGAACATGAGGCAGAGGAGGTGGCTAGAGCTGATCAAGGACTACAACGTGGAGATCCACTACCACCCTGGCAAGGCAAACGTTGTGGTAGATGCACTGAGTAGAAAGTCCTATTGCAACAACTTGATGTTGAGGCAGGAGCAGCCATCACTTCACGATGAGCTACAGCAGCTTCAGGTTGAGATTGTGGAGCAAGGACAGCTCAACTCACTGCAAGTGACCTATGACTTGGAAGGCAGAATTCGAGAAGCTCAGAAAGGTTGCTCCGAGGTTTGGGAGCTCAAGGAGCTGATGGAGAAGGGAAGAGCTGAGGATTACCGTGTGAATGAGCAAGGCACGGTGTGGCTGAAAGATCGGATCTGTGTCCCGCAGAACAAGGAACTCCGAGAGAAAATTCTGAAAGAAGCCCACGATTCAAGGTACTCCATTCACCTAGGGAGCACAAAGATGTACCAAGACTTGAAGCAGAGGTTCTGGTGGAAGGATATGAAGAAGGACATAGCCTACTACGTGGCTTGTTGTGACACTTGCAGTAGAGTGAATATCGAGCACCAGAGGCCTGCAGGACTGTTGAAACCATTGGATATTCCTCAGTGGAAGTGGGATGACATTTCCATGGATTTTGTGGTGGGACTACCCAGGACACGGAAAGGACACGACTCGGTGTGGGTCATCGTGGACCGCTTGACCAAGGTGTCACACTTTGTTCTAGTCAAAGCTACGGATACAATAGATCAGTTGGCAAACCTGTACGTGGACCACATACTCAGACTACACGGAGCTCCGAGGAGCATAGTGTCAGACAGAGGGCACAAGTTCGTGGGCAGGTTCTGGAAGAGCTTCCATGCAAGGATGGGAACCACACTCAGCTACAGCACAGCTTACCACCCACAGATCGATGGACAGACCGAGAGAGTCAACCAAACTTTGGAGGATATGCTCAGAGCTTGTGCCCTCGCCTACAGCACCGACTGGGAGAGCAGCTTGTCTTATGCAGAGTTCTCGTACAACAACAGCTACCAGGCAAGTCTCCAAATGTCACCGTTCGAGGCCCTTTACGGGAGAAAGTGTAGGACACCCCTGATGTGGTCAGAGGTAGGAGAGAGGATGATCTTTGGACCGGACATTCTCAAGGAGGCTGAAGAGAAAGTGGAGAAAGTCAGGGAGAACCTAAAGATTGCTCAGAGTAGACAGAAGAGCTACGCCGACCGTCACCGGAGAGACTTGTCGTTCAACAGAGGAGACTTTGTCTACCTGAAAGTGTCGCCGATGAGAGGAACCAAGAGGTTTGCCGTGAAAGGAAAACTTGCCCCAAGGTACGTGGGACCTTACCAAATCACCGAAAGAGTTGGGAAGCTCGCCTACAGACTCGCTTTACCAGAGGAGTTGTCAGTAGTGCACCCCGTGCTCCACGTGTCACAATTGAGGAAAAGTGAGAAAGAAGTGGAAGCAAAGCAAGTCCCGGTGGAGATACTTGACCTGCAAAACACTCTGGAGTATGCAGAGTACCCCGAGAAGATCTTGGACAGAGCAACAAAGGAAACCAGGAGGACCACAATTCCTTACTGCAAGGTGCTGTGGAGTCACCACACGGAGCGAGAGGCAACCTGGGAGAAAGAGTCCGATCTCAGGAGAGAGTTCCCTCACTTGTTCGAGGGAGAGGATGGAGCTTAAATCTCGAGGACGAGATTCCCGGTGGTGTGGGAGAATGTAACAACCCAGAAGTCTAAGTTATGAAAATGTGAGAAAATTTGAACTTTTCTTTTGTTGATGATGTGTCACCGTATTTAAACCCTCTGTAGCTCCTTTCCCTAATTCCTAAATAAATAAAACCAAATATATAAAAATATATTTTCAAATTATGGTAAAATATGTAATTTGGAGTTTCTGGAATTTATTTGGTTTTTATTTGAGTGTGTTTGAATTTGAAATTATTCAAATTCAACTAATGGTTTAAACCCCTAAATTCAAAACTATTTTCAAAAACCCTTCATGCTAACTGGGCCTGCTAACTCTCTGCAAAGTTTAACCAGCATCCCTCAGCTCTCAGCCCGCGCACGCTCTCGCACCCGGCCTTCTTCCTCTGAGCCGAGGCCGGCCCATCCAACCCAACGAGCGAACCGCCCTGTTTTTCTTCCTCTTCACGCCAGCGCGCCACAACGCTTCGCTGCCGCACCCGTACGCGCGCGTGAGCGCCACCCCGGTCAGGGGACAAGCCCCTGACCGCACCCGTGGCACGGATGCCGAGCCAGGCAACCGCGCCCGCGCGTCACCCAGTCCTTTTCCCTTTCTACCCTTGCCCAGTGACGCGTCGCGCACCCCACCAGCCACTGCTGCTCCGCCACATCGGCAACCCGTCTCCCAGCAGCCAATGGACGCCCTGCCGTGACCCTCCTACCCTCGCCTCGACGTGCTCGAGTAGCTAAACCCCCGAGCGAGGCCCCTAGGGCAAGGCATCAAGCATTTGGGGTTTTCCCCTTTGGTTCCTCTGTCCACCGCCGAGAGGGAAAAAGGGAGAAGAGAGGAGGATGAGGAGAGAAGAGAAACCCGCGCGCGCGTCGCCGCCGTGCCGCCCTGCTGAAGTCAAGGACCTCGACGCCGGAGCCGGAAGAGCCGCGGGGAGAGCCGTCCACGGTAGCGCAGGAACCGAAGCAGGGGAGCACGCGCGCCATCGCCTTCACCTCGCCGTCGCCTTCCCGCCGCCGAGGTCTTCACCAACGCGGACTCCACGGCTACGTCTACATCGCCGACCCTTGGTGAGCCAGACCGCACCTCCTCTTCTTCTTCACCCGTGGGAGCGTACCCCTGTGCCACGCCACGCCGGTCCTTGAGCCGTGCGTCTTCGCGAGTCTGCCGCCGCATCGCACCCCAGCGCCGTGCCGGTCCTCGCCGTCTTGTCATGTTTCGTCTACACCGCGTGGCCGTCCTTATCTTGCCTGAGAACCTGGCCTTCGAGCTGATGATCTGTCTGCAGGGAGCGTCGCCGCCACAGCTGTTGCGCCGCGCCGCGGACTCGGCTCGCCGGGCACCCGCGCGCGTCGGCCGGCCATGTCGCGGCCAGGCATGGCCTGGGCGCACACATGTGCCCTGGTAAGCACACCCTCGTGCTAAACCACGCCTCGCCGAGTTCCTAGCCCAGTTGCGCGCCGCTTTGCTGCCTTTCCGCTTTGCGCCGCCGTTGTCGCCGCCGATCGACGCCGTGTCGCGTCTGGTGCGCTGTTGCGCTACGCGCCTGCACGCGCGTGAGAGCCGAGCTGTGGCCGGAACTGCGTGCACACGCGCACGCAAGCGTCCGCGTCTAGTGCCCCCTAGCGCAGGGACAGACGCTGCGAGAGGTCGAGGCGCCGCTGTCGCCGCGTCGTCTCTGCGTCGCGCTGAGAGCGCCGCCACGCCACGCCGCGCCGGCCAAAGAACTCGCCCCCAGGGCTATGGCTGCGCCGATGAAGTCGCCGGGTCCTAGTGAGCACTAGCGTCTGCTCACGCAAGCACCAGGACCACCGTCGTCGCCGGACGCCGTACACCGTCGCCGCCGGGTGCGCGTCGAGGCAGGCATGGGCGGCAAGGGTATGCCGTGCACCCCAGAAAAGCCCAAGGACCTCCACCGGACTTCTCCGGTGCGAGTCCGCGGAGGTAGTGGGCCGACCGGCCTGTTTAAACCCATCTCGGCCCTTTTCTTTTTATCTGTTGGACTCGGAATTTATTTCGGGGACCTCTTCTGGACTTTGCTCTTCTGGCCCAAGAGGCTAAGTCCATTGGGCCGACTCTGGCCCACTAACACTTTCGGCCCATCAAGGCCCACTGACCTGTGACGATGACGTCATGCTGACGTCATCACCTATTTTCAAAATAAAAATTCCTTTTCAGTTTTATAAATGAATTTGGAAATTATTTGAAAAATCATAACTAATTATTTACAACTCCGAAAAATATGAAACCAGTTTCTATATTTTTCTAAAAATGAGACGGTGCTGTTTGTAGGTAGTTTGGTTCTGTTTGGATCTTCTAAAATTGGGTTTCTTTGGATTTATGCATAGTTGTTTGTCGGTATCTTAGCATCTCGTATCTCGTGCTGCACAGACCCGAGCTACAACCAGGAGGAGGCTTACGACCCCGACTACAACCCAGACCAGGACTTCGGACGCCAGCCAGGTGTCATGTCACTCCCAACCATATAGATCCTATGCTTGCTATAGTTGCAAGTGCTTAATTACTTTTGATGCATGTTTTAAAATTGCATAGACAATTGATTAGCCGTGCCTTGGAATTGTTTATCTTGTCCTTGGAATACCTACTTTTGGAACTAGCTACAGACCCTTAGCTAGTTCCCGGCACTATTTCATCCATATATTTTACCCTTAGTTATGGATGGATCTCAGGTTTGGACCGAGGTTGGGAAACTTCGGAACTCTTGCGTGTGTTTTGGGTGAGTGTGAATCCTTGATTTGTTACCGCGGGAGCGAGCCACTTTGGTTACTTGTGAATGCCTGTCTAGGGGAGATGCGACCTGGCCTCTCGCCCTAGCGGCGTGTCGGACTGTTGGAGTTGGTGAGTGCTCGCTCTTGCAGTTAAGGACCGATCGACAGTTTAACTATGATCTTTGGGCTATTTCTGTACAAACCGTTCGCTCACGTATGGGCGGGGTTCGGTCCGAGAATTAGTTGGTGGTGGGCACTCAGCTTGTAGGCGGACCGGTGTGGTCGTGTGAGGGGGACGGGTTTACCCCCCCCCCCCCCCCGAGTAGACGTCGCCCTGGCTTCTCCGGGGATGGTCTCACAGCTCCGAGGCCCTGCTGGCAAGTTTCGCGCCCTAGTTCAGGACGAGTCAGGCTTGGAGAGGCAGGAGAGAGCCACCCACTGCTAGGTCTCTGGTCGTTAGATAGGGATGTGGATCGGAGGCATCCGTTTCTGCCCTATCCGACGGGTCTAGTTGTACAACCTCTGCAGAGTGTTAAACTTATAGCTATAGTCTGTGTCCACTGGTATGGACAGCCCACGGGTCTGTTACTCTGGCTAGTCTCTTCTTGTGCTGCTTCTCTCCCCTGTGTGTTTGTGAGCCCGGCTTCGTGCCGTTGAGACGTGGGGATAGGAGTTGGTGACCCTACGTCACAGATGAGGGTGGGATGCTGTATCTTGGATGAGATCCAGTGTTTGGTGTTTCTTTCCTTGTTGGGGTGTTGACCCCGGAGGTGTTGTCCTCAGAGGTGTGGATCTCCTCGGAGATTGAGACCTCTCGGCTATTCTGCTTACCTTGATGTTGCTACCGCTGCTTGCTTAACCTGCTACAGCCACAAATAGGATTACCCATGCATATTAGAATCATCTTCTCTTTCGCTTATGCTCTTTGTTGGGAAGCTGACATGACTTACTCGCTTATCGAGTAGATGACGGACTTTCTGAGTAGGAGCCGGACTACGACTTCAAGCATGATGGATGGGAGGATTGAGACTTGCCCTACACTCTAGATGCCTGCGGATATGGAATCTACTTCGCCACATGAGAGCTGCTGCGTAGATGTTTACTCTGCTTGATTCAGTCCTGTTGGACTTGTACCCGGCATGTGCCGAAATGATGTACTCAGATGTTTATTTATAATATTATGTGGACCTTCAAGTATTTATTCTTGTTGTACGGTACTTTGCTTTACTTTCTGAGACAGGGATTTGCACGTGATAGACTCCTGGGACTATCACAGAGGTGCAGGGATCGGGTTCTCGTCTTCGGAAACCCGGTTCGTTTCAAAAATAGTTCTCAATGCAAGCTAACTTGGATTGTCTTCTTTGTCTATTTATGATGAAGACAGGTAGTGCATGACTGGTTTTGACTTACCATCGAATTTTACTGAAGATCCTGAGTCACTTGTAAGGAAGGCACGAAATCATTTCGGCTCTCCTTCTCGTGAACATTCGGAAGTCGATCCAGCTTCCTTTGTGCCATCCGCATCAACTTCCATGGCCAACCCTGTCGAGAAGACTCTTCGTGAGTATTCCGCTTCCTCTGCTGACCAGGTGCCGATAGGCCCCGTGAACAACACTAGGAATGGAAACTTCGAGATCAATACTGGCTTAATTACGATGGTACAGGCTAGCCCATTCTGTGGCAAGCATAATGAAGACGTGAGCGCCCACCTGCAGCAGTTCCTTGAACTATGCAGTACCTTCACTATACGAGGAGTGGAGGAAGATGCTATTCGTCTGCGACTGTTTCCCTTCTCCCTCTTGGGAAAGGCAAAGCAGTGGTTTTATGCTAATCGTGCAGAGATTAACACCTGGCCAAAGTGCTCCGCAGCATTCCTCGTGAAATTCTTTCCGTTGGGCAAGACCAATGTCCTTCGGGGGCGAATTTCAAGTTTCCAGCAGACAGCAAATGAGACTATCCCCGAAGCTTGGGAGAGACTCCAGGAGTACATCCTGGCTTGTCCTCATCATGGGATGGACAACTGGCTTATTCTTTAGAGTTTCTATAATGGGCTAACTCCGATAGCCCGAGGCCATATTGATGCTGCAGCTGGAGGGGCTTTCTTCTCTCTTACTATCACTGAAGCTACTACACTAATTGAGAAGATGGTTACCAATCAAGGGTGGAGTGATGATCGACTCTAGCCACGTCAAAGGGGTACACATACCGTCAAGGAAGCTGATATGTTGCACGCCAAGATGGACCTAATGATGAAGAGACTGGATGCTCTAGCCAATGAGAAGGCTGCCATGGCCACCACTACTCAAGCTATGGATGCTTGCATGACTTGCGAAGTTTGTGGTAATACTGGGCATTCAGGAATTACTGCCCTACTACTCAGGAGGATGTGATGTACATGAACGGCAATAACAACAGTTATCGTCCACAAGGAGGTCAAACGTGGAATCAATCACGCCCTTATTATCAAGGAGGTAATCAAGGTAATTCTTTCAACCCAAACCAACCTTCCTTGAAAGATCTAGTCTTTGGGCAAGCTAAGATTAATGAAGGCTTTAATAAGAAAACAGCTGCCTATGATAAGGCTTTTGAGAGCCTTAATGTTAAAATTGATAGCCTTTCGTCTACTCTTAAGAAGAAGTTGAGCTTTAATAAGATGTTAGAAACCCAGTTGGCTCAGTTAGCTGCCTTGGTTCCCTCTAATGAAGACGGGAAGATTCCGGGGCAACCTGTGTCCTCCTGTGAAAATGTTTGTGTAGTGTCCACCAGATGGGGTAAGCCATCCGGGCGGGCACAAGCCACTGACTATGCAGGGAAGCCTATACAGCAAATACTTGACCCATGGGAATCTTCAACAATTACACACAAGAAAGATCCTGGTTATCCGGCTATCACCTGCAAGATATACTACCAGAAGATTAAGCATGCTCTTTGTGACCTTGGTGCAAGTGTTAACCTTGTGTCCAAGGCCATGATTGAACAATTGGGGTATCCAGCTCTAACTCCAACTGTGATAGCCGTCCAACTTGCTGATGCATCGATCCGATATCCAGAGGGGATCGTAGAGAATTTATTGGTATTCGTCCAAGGTTCATGCATCTTTGCGGATTTTGTGGTCCTTGATATGCAAGATGATGAGGGAATGCCTCTCATTCTTGGGAGACCGTTCCTGAGTGACGCCAACGCAAGGATCAATGTGGGAGTCGGAACGATCCGATTCCGCATTGGGAAGAGGAACTTGATGTTCCGATTTCAAACAGCAAAAGAGAAATGCTATACACTGCACGGCAAAAATGGGCAATCAAGGGTATGGACGGAGCCACAGCCCCCGCGACTTCCCACCACTCCAACAAAGCCTAAGAAAACAAGAAGGGTGTGGCGGGAAATACAGAAGTCATCTCCATCAATTTCTCGGGAATGGGGTGACGAGTGGAATTGATCACCGAGAAAAGTCTCGATCTCAGACTTAAAAAGATGAGTCCTTTTTGCCAAAAGGTAACATTGGTATTTATCTCATATTTCCCTTCCAAAGTTTTATTTGATTTTCTTCCAAATGCATATTTGATTTTTCCGACCTTGCATCTACATGCTAGATTTTTCTAGCCAATTTCCCTTTTCAAATAAAATTCTGAAAATAACTCTTGCGTGGAAAATCAAAGAATAATTTTTCGAGCAACATTTTGGGCGAATCTGGACCTAGACATCTGGGCAGGACATCAGGTGGCCGTTAGAGAGCCGTTGCAAAAAGTTGGAAGCAGGCGGGCCCGGCAGGAGATCGACCGACCCCAGGGGTCGGCCGACCCTGGCCAACGATCATGTGGGCCCCGCCTCTTCCAACGGCTCCTAGCCGTTGCCCTTGTCCTTTACCCCGGTGCCTGGCTCGGTTGCCTATAAATAGAAGGGGGATTGAGGGGTTTCTTCACCCATTCACTCATTTCCATTACCCTCTCTCCCTCTTTGCTCTTGCTCTTTGGTTTTCTTGTATTTCTTGCTCAAGTGGAAGTATCAAGCACTCTCTCCAATTTGTCACTGAATATTGAATATTGGTGGAGCAAGCTCGGTAAGGATTTCATTTCGATTTCACTAACCCATCACTGAGTTGCTCGTGTTGTCCCATTGTTGTGCAAGATGAGTTGGATTACTGGTGCGTACCGGAAGGTGACCCGCTCACGCCGTTCTAGAGACGAAGAGGGCTCGTCTCACCACTCTGGAGCTACACCTAGTCCAATGTCAACCGACCGTGAAGAAGAGGAAGAGGAAGAGCTACCTACGCCACGAGCCGAAGGGGTGATCAACACCGATGCCGCCTTCATCGACTTGAGGGATGACCAGGAGAGAAAGGCCTATGCTCTGATCAAGGATCGAGTCTTCGCCAACACCAAGGAGTTCGACTCGGCCCTTCTCGAGAAAACAGGTATGGACTCCGAGTTTGATTCCATTTGGCATGCTCTTGGCTGGGAGAACTTTGTTCCGGTGTGGGAGATCGGTTCTAGGTCTCTCACCATTCAGTTCCTCTGTACTCTTCGGGAGGATGAGGCCGGTATTACGTTTCGATTCCATGGAACGTCGTATCGAGTCTCATGGCATGATCTTAGTCGTGCTCTCGGTTTTCATCGTCGTTGTGCTATTTCTCTCGATCAAGCTTGCAGTGATTTTATTCGAGATAGTTTTTGGGAAGAGATTTCTGGTCGGCCCGTCCGTGGCAAGTTAGCACCTCGGTGCAATGATATATTGCATCCTACTCTCCGTCTGTGGCACAAGTGGCTCGCCATTACTCTCTTTTCGAGGGATGACGTTCGACCTGTGCGCACAGACCAGATGAGGATATTATACGCCGCGGTCAGACGAATCAAAATCGCCCCAGTGCAAGCTATGATTCGGCAGTGGTTGACAAATTTTAGGATGACAGGTTCTATTGAGTGTACGTCCCTGATCACACGTATCATTTCGGGTCTTGGGATTTCACTAGGGGCTAATGTTCCCTACATTGATTATCCCCGGGCCATGATAGATGAGGTGTCTCTGATTCAAGGACATACTCTTAAAAAGGGCCCGGATGATTCCTTGGTTTTCTTTTACCCTGGCCATGCAAACTAGATTCGGTTACCTAACTCGGATTTCCGTTTGTACGGCCAAGGGCCACTAACCGTTCCTCTTGAGGAGCCTCGTCGTTCTAGCGTTTCTGGAGACAGGGTCACTAGGAGTGCAGCGAGGAGGGCAGCGACAGCATAGCAACCGCCACAACATCCGCCGCCACAGCCATCACCGCAGTCGTCACCTCAGCCTACACCACCGCTGTCTGGCGCATGGGCCTCGGCCGGGTACATGTCTGGAGTTACACCCAGATATGCCCCCGGTTGAGACCAACCCATGAGTCAGCCGGGTGTGAGTAGCTCGACCTGGGCTAGTGCAGGGAGTGGCGAGTGGGTTCGGCCCGCCGGTGCTACATACGGAGACTCGTCCTCATCGTCCGGGTTGCGCTCGTCATCTCGTGGGGCCACCCTCACTCAGCAGATGAGCGAGCTCAACATTCGTGTCAGCACCATGGAGGAGACGATGCACCAGCAGGCTGAGTCCACTCGGGATTGGCAGCGTATGACGGGCGAGAGGATCCACACCATGGAGCGGAGACAACTGTGACAGCTGGAGGAGCAGAGGGCTTACTACGCGTGGTTGGGACACCACCCTCCACAGCAGTGAGCCTGAAGTTAGCTTGGGGGAGGTCCCCCATTCTGAGGTAACTTGTCTCATTTATTGTTTTCAGAACCCCATATGCTAAAAACACATAAAAATCTGAAAAAGTTAAAAAGACCAAAAATATTTATTTGCTTTCTTAAATTAGTTTGTTTTCATATGCGCGGTAGGAGTGTTCTTATTCTCCATGGTTGAAATGATGAATAGTTGCTCTGTTTATTCCTCTTGTATGCCTTGTTTACAACTTAGTATCCTATCCAAGTTTTGAGTTTGTTGACTAGTATGATCGAACCTAAGCTTGAAATTTGTGGGTAGCAAAAAGCATGATCTTTGCCTAAGTTGTTGCGAGGTATGATATGGTATAATAGAGTTGCTATGAGCTAGTTTGATATCCGGAGTTTTCTTTTGAAAAATGTTAAAATGATAAACTCCTCAATGATAAGAAATTCCTATCCAAGGCCATATGTAGATTTTAGCTTATGTTAAACCTCCACATATGCTACCTGATTTCTTCATTGAGTTTTGTCAAATTGTTATGACCCTCGGCGAGTAACTTGTCATACTCCTATGATCAAGATCACGTACACACCACCATATGCGAAACTTCTACACTGGAAGTTAGCAACCATCATTTCATCCATTTCCCATCCATTCCACAAAATAAAGCTCCGCGCATGTTCCATGATTACTCTCCCTCCAAAAATATTTAGCAAGGGCTATGGTCTATGTTAAAAAAAAGAGAGAAAAGAATAAAGAGACATAGCCCAAGTCTCAAAATTTTCGAAAAGGAGGAGAGTAAAAATCATGCAAAGAGGAGTTCATTATCCATCCAGCATACACACACTTTTGCACATCTTGATCAGGGTGTATGACTTGTTCTCCCAAGGATCCGGTTTTCGACTCGACAGTATATGAGAAACAGGTATGCCACATGTTTTCCCTACCTACAGCTCCACATATAAGCTTATTAGGAGTAGGTAGTGAAAGAAGGCAAATCAAAGCCTTGGTGAGGAATCATACACATTGAGCGATCCGAGAGTATCATTTGAGGAACTTTGATTTCTTTTGAAAAACCTGCAAAACCTCTGAATTGATAACTGATCAAGGTACAAGTGATTAGTAATCTTTATACAACCATTCTATCTTTCAACCGCCCAAGGCAGGTGAAGCTACACGCCCCATATCAATCAAGTGAAAGGTAAGATCAATGCCAACTTCTTCAACTCTTGATAGAGTACCTAGCTGTATCTTGTCATACATTAGGAATACAACATCGTAGCAACTCCTGATCAACCAACCTAAGTTCTTGATCTCTTGCTCGGGACGAGCAAGAGGCTAGCTTGGGGGAGTTGTTGACGGCTGTTAAGTGCCTACTTTAGCCGTCAATATACTCATGAACAAAGGAGCATAAGGCATTTCTTACACGTATTTAATTAAGAATAATGTAGTTCCACTTGTCCTTGGAGATTATTTTATTGCAGGAAAAGAAGCAAGAAAAGAGTGCCAAACTCACCTTCTAGGGTCCATGCCACATCACCTCATCCTAGGTGGGCTGCCAACAAGGATGCCATGCATGCAAACCTGCCAACTAGGGAGCCATGCATGCATGCCATGCAAGCAATCCAAGTGAAGCAACCCCCGACGAATCAGAGTGTGACACGAGGACTTCACATGGATCCATGGGCCCACAAAGGCATGCAAACCGCGCCAAAATAGGGTGGACACCGGGAACCGACCTTAGGACCCACAGGGCAGACACCTGGAGAAAGCACAGGCCAGGGGGGCCCACCAGGGGATCGGCCGACCCCAGGGTTCGGCCGAACCGACCTTGTGTCGGTTCATCCTGGCCTTCCACGTGCTGTCTCCCCATTGGTCCTAGATGCCATTCCCGGTGTGTTTGCAGCCACTCCTCGCCGGTGCACGGGCCTATAAATAGAAGGAGAGGGGGCTCACTTATGAGACATCCACACTTGCAACACCTCTCTCACTTTTAGTCTCAAGGCTAGGAGGTAGGCTAGAGTAGTTCTAATTCAGGTTCCAAGTCTACTTTGGGATCTAGGTATGAGTTGTCTTGTATCTTATTTCATTTGTATGACTTTGATCTACTTCAGTTATTTATCTATTTCATATAAAGTTCTGTTAGTATGCATGAGTGATTTCTTCATGTGTTCTTCACCTGTTCATCATTTAGAGGCTCCTGTTCTTGATGAACAAGGCCTTTCGATCCACTTGACGGGTGACTTTCACATGTTTCTGGTGTTTGTTCATAAGTTAGATGCTCTTGTTCTTCGCGAACACGACCCTTTGATCCAGTTGAATAGACATAGGAAAGCACGAATCCGTTTGTATACTTAACCTGGTTTGATCTAATTAGATGACATGATTGTGTTGTATGAATTCTGTGCTTGAGCTACGGTACTCGGTGTAATTGGCTAGTTTATCTGGTGGCTTGACCTGGGACACAATAGCCCGGGCCGGTCAAGTCCGGCTAACAACGTAAGCATGGTGCTTGGGTTGCGTAGCTACCTTACTTATGAGTTTATCCCACGGTTTGTCTTGGGGTAGGCCACGGTAGTGACCGCCGTTGGTCCTCTGAAATTCCCCACGTTCGGATAAGCTGTAGCAGTCTAAAATATAACAACTGGAGTTGTGCAGAAGCAACGCGAGAGGTTATCTCCCCGTGGTACCTGGGTGCTCAAGTCAATGTTCTTCAACGCTAGTGTATCTAACTCGTTCCTTCCAGCTTTATGTGTATAGTACATTAGAACCTAGAACTAACTCGTGTGTCGCCTCCTATGCCTAGGACCCTTTAGAGAGAGAGTGAGTGTGTGTGTGATCACACTACTCCCATTATCATATCTTACCACTGCACTTGAGTGTCTGGTTTGTTTCCGTCTATGATCTATACTCATTGCAATAGAGTTGACCTTGTCATTCTGCCAATGCCTTCCTTGGATTCGATACCCTTTGGAATACTCCTTTGGGGAAATGCTACAATGGTACTTCCGTGCGCTTGCGGATCTCTGTAAATGTTAAGATTTACCAACCAGTATTTCTGGCGCTATTACCAGGATGGGTTCCAAACCTGTTCGTAGTGATTGCGTTAAGAAATGTCAACATTGAGCAAGAGGTTTGGGCGGATGTACGAGAACCGCAAGACTGCAAGGCGGAGCTCGAGGATGTGCTTTCAGTGCAGGAACCACAGGCACTTCATCGCCGAATGCCCTGAAGCCATGGAGATCAAGAACGACTACAAGGGCAAGCCCAAGCACGACTACAACAAGCACCACTCCCGGAACGACTACAAGGACAAGCGCAAGGACAAGGGTGAGAGAAGGCCCAAGAAGAGTAGTGGGTACAAGAAGAAGATGGCTCGAGCGATGGTTGCTGGAGCGAGTGACATCGACTCCACATCAAGTGATGCTTCTTCCGACTCGAGCAATGATGAAGAGCAAGATCGGTGCAAGGACAAGCGGCACACGGGCAAGAACTTCACTGGCCTCAGCTTCGTCGCACAAGGAGGCTTTTGCAACATGGCGCACTCCAAGAAGGGTGGGAAGCACAACTTGGATTCGAACTCCAACTTTGAGGAAGAGGTACGACACAATCCCAACTTCTTGCTAGAGGAGAATGCTAGGCTCAGTGAGTTGCTTGATAACTGTGATGATGTGCTTAGAAAGACCAACAAGGAGAAGAGGGAATTTAGGTCTTTGTTGGGTGATGCTAAGGACAAGATAGTTGAGCTTGAGTCCTTGCTTGTTGATGCTAGAAATGAGATAGGCTCTTTGAAATCTGCTCCTGTTGTTTCTGATGAGGTTGATTGTAGTGATTGCAATGTTTTTCTAGCTGACTTGACTGCTCTCAAGGAGAAGCATGCCTCAACTCTCGAGGGACTAGATGTGATTAGGGTTGAGTGTGATGAATTGAAATCTAGACTTGCTTTGTTAGGTGCTTGCACTTCATGTACTGTGTTGCATGCTAGGCTAGATGAATCTCACACTAGAATAGTTTCCCTTGCGGCGGTATTGAAAGCTCCTCTTCCTACATCATGCTCTACCTGTGAAATGCATGCTTTGAAAAACATGGAACTTGCACATTATGTTGATCGTCTGCAAGATGAGAATGATGAATTGAGAAAAATGATTGGGTGGTTGTCTGGGCATGAGCCACAATTGAGTTTGATGTTGGCTTAGTTTAAGAGGTTTGATGGTCAGGCGTTGGGGCTGACAAGTGTGGTGAGAAGAGTGGTGAGGGAGAAGAGAAAGCTGTAGAGATTCCTATTCCACCACATACCACACCCATGAACAAATTTGCACCCAAGCCAAACCACCTCAGAAACAAGCTGGACACAACACCAGATCCACCAGTGTTTCCCCACAAATCTAAAAACTACCAAAAACCTTTGGTGGGAAGTCAGGAGAGAAGGCTGTTGAGAAGCCTATTGAGAAGCCACAGCCTAAGCCACAACCAATCCGCTTCCATTGTCAGTATTGTGGGAGAGATGGGCACAAGGATGAGTTCTGTTTCAGGAGGAAGAGAGATGAGAGGTTTGCTAGGGAGATGGCAAACAAGGACAGGTACCACCTTCCTCATGGTGTGCCTGAGCCTCGTAGAGGTCCTCTACCTAGGGGTGAGGTGTTTGTGCGTACAGTTCCCACTCGTGGAGGTGGAGGTGGTTTTCCTCAGAGAGATAGGCTTGTTGGGTTTGGGCGTGCTGAGTTGGCTAGACGTGCTCCTTCTCGTGACCGTTACGAGTTTGGGAGGCACGATCGGAGCTTTGGGTCTCAGATGGACTACGGGCCATGTTTTCCCCCTTGTCGTGCGCGTACTCCTCCAGTGAGACGTGACAGGTCTTTTGGTGGTAGGCGTGAGAGGGCTCCGCCTCGAGGTTTTGGTAGGATGGAATTTGCTAACCCTTCCTTTGAGCAAATGGCTCGACACTGGTTTGACTCCTTTGGTACTAACCCTAGTGTTGAGTCGCTTGCTCATTCTCGTCCTCGTTTTTGATTGCAGGTGGGAGGCTTGGAGGACTTTTGGTTGATCGACTCCGGTTACTCACGACACATGATCGGAGATCGTCGGTGGTTCTCCAGCCTCACCCCGGTGAGTACGAGGGAGTACATCACTTTCGAGGACAATGGGAGAGGACGAGTGCTTGCTGAAGGTATGGTGAAGGTGAGTAGCAAGGTGACCTTAAGGAGTGCGGCTTTGGTCAAGTCACTTGGTTTTAACCTGTTGTCAGTATCTCTATTACTTGACGAAGGTTTTGAGGTTCGTTTTAAGTCGGGCGCTTCTCGTGTGCTTGATTCTCAAGGTGGTGATCTTGTCTGTACGATCGTCCCCGAGGGTCAAATCTTTCATGCCGATTTTTCCTAGTCTGTTGGTCCTCCTCGATGCTTTGTTGCTGGTGTTTCGGTCGAGCTTTGGAAATGGCATAGGAGGTTGGGACACTTGAGCTTTGAGTTGCTTTCCCGCTTGAGTGGTCTTGATCTTGTCCGAGGATTGCCTAAGTTGAAATTCGAGAAGGATTTGGTTTGTGCTTCTTGTCGGCATGGAAAGATGGTTGCTGCTTCTCATGCCCCTCTGACTGCGGTCATGACCGAGCGACCTTGTGAGCTGTTGCACATGGATTTGGTTGGGCCAGCTCGTGTTCGCTCTGCGGGTGGGAAGTGGTATGTTCTTGTTGTGGTTGATGATTTTTCGAGGTACTCTTGGGTTTTCTTTTTGGAGGATAAGAGCCAGACATTTGGCTTTGTTCGGGACTTGATCTTGAGGTTGAAAAATGAGAGACATGGTGACGCCATTCGAGCTATACATAGTGACAATGGCACGAAGTTTAAAAACTCTCATTTCGATATCATTTGCAGTGATCTTGGTCTCGATCATCAGTACTCTTCTCCACACGTCGCCTGCCAGAATGGCGTAGTGGAGAGGAAGAACCGGACCCTTTGTGAGATGGCCAGGACGATGCTCGATGAGGATAGAACTCCTAGGCGTTTCTGGGCCGAGGCAGTCAATACCGCTTGCTATGTCTCAAATCGCATCTTCCTTCGTGTTTTCAAGAAGAAGACCTCTTATGAGCTGATGCAAGGGTGACAACCTAAGGTGATTCACTTTAGAGCTTTTGGTTGCAAGTGTTTCATTCTGAAGAAGGGCAAGTTGGATAAGTTCGAGGCTAGATGTTTAGATGGTATTTTCCTCGGTTATGCGATTCACTCTAGAGCATATCGTGTGCTCAACCTTGACACTAACCGAATCATGGAGACTTGCGAGGTAACCTTCGACGTGACACAGCCATGTAGCTCTTCTACTTTTGAGTGTGCAGGTGACGAGGAGATTGGAGCGAGGATCTTTGAGGATGAGCAAGATGGAGATGGAGATGAAGACGATGATGGAGGTGATGCTCCTGTGGCTGATCGTGTACGTGCTACTTCCACTACTACGAAGACGATCGAGGATGGTCCATCCCGTACACCCACTAAGACTGAGGCTGTTTGAGTGGAGGCTGCTGCTGAGGGGGAGATTGTGTCCAGGCGAGAGGCTCCCCAGCGTGTACAGGTGGACCACCCATCGACGATGATCATAGGTGACCTTCATGAACGCACTACACGGTCGAGGTCAAGGAACATTTCTCATTTCGCTCACTCTGCTTTTGTCACTTCTTTTGAGCTCAGAGATATTCGACACGCTTTGTCTGATGAGAATTGGGTGAATTCCATGCATGAGGAGTTGGAGAATTTTGAGAGAAACCAAGTCTGGGTGTTAGTCGATCCACCACCAAATTGCCGTCCCATAGGTACCAAGTGGGTGTGGAAGAACAAAGAGGGCGACAATGGGATGGTTGTGAGAAACAAATCGAGGTTGGTGGCTCAAGGGTTCAACCAGAAAGAGGGTATAGATTATGAGGAGACATTTGCTCCTGTGGTCCGTTTGGAGGCAATTAGGATCCTTCTATCCTTTGTCGTGGCTAAAGGGTTCTAGTTGTACCAAATGGATGTGAAGAGTGCTTTCTTGAATGGGGTGATAGAGGAAGAAGTGTATGTGAGGCAACCCCCGGGGGTTTGAGAGTGAAAAATACCCACACCGTGTATACAAACTCCAGAGAGCACTTTATGGGTTGAAACAGGCACCGAGAGCTTGGTATGGCACGTTGAGAGGGTTTTTGCTTAGTAAGGGGTTTGTGATGGACACAGTTGATAAGACCCTGTTTCTCCTTAAGCATGGGAATGACCTTTTGAAAGTTAAGATATACGTGGATGACATAATCTTTGGTGGCTCTTCTCATGATCTTGTTGCCAGATTTGCAGATGACATGAGCAGGGAATTTGAGATGTCCATGATGGGCTAGCTGTAGTTTTTCTTAGGACTCCAGATCAAGCAGTGCAGGGATGGGACATTTGTACATCAGGTGAAGTACACCAGGGACATGGTGAAGAAGTTTGGCATGAACGACTCCAAGCCGCTGACTACATTTATGGGTACCACTACGGCTTTGGATGCGGATGAGGATGGCGAACCCGCGGACCAGAAGGAGTACCGGAGTACGATCGGCTCCCTCCTCTACTTGACGACGACGAGGCCGGACATACAGTTCAGTGTGTGTCTATGCGCTTGTTTTGAGGCTTCACCGAGGACTTCACATCAGCAGGTCGTCAAGCAGATTTTCAAGTACTTGTACTACACCCCTGAGTTTGGTCTTTGGTATTCTACCTCCTCGACACTCAGACTTCACGGGTACTCCGATGCTAATTTTGCTGGGTGTCGATTGCACCGCAAGTCTACCTCTGGGTGTTGCCAGTTTCTTGGTTCGTCTTTGGTCTCTTGGTCTTCTCGCAAGCAATCCAGTGTAGCCCAGTCCACTACAAAGGCCGAGTATGTAGCTGCTGCTAGTTGTTGTTCCCAGCTCCTATGGATGACCTACACTATGAGAGATTTTGGTGAGGAGTACTCCCAGGTTCCACTCTTTTGTGATAGCACCAGTGCCATAAGTGTAGCTAAAAACCCAGTCCTTCACTCCAAAACGAAACACATAGAAGTGAGATACCACTTTCTGAGGGACAATGTTGAGAAAGGAAACATATCCTTGTCCTATGTGCCTACCCAAGATCAGCTGGCTGACATATTCACCAAACCACTAGACCAAGTCACTTTCACACGCTTGCGTGGTGAACTTGCAGTGTGCTTTCCGTTCTAGCTGGGTCTTGGAGCTTCTCATGTATATATGTGATATATGGTTCATTTTGTTGCATTTCATGCATGCATTTTATTTCTGTACAAAACCTGGTAGGATAGCAATCTTTGGATCACTTGTGCTAGGAAAAGCTTCTCTTATATACATTGATCACTGATGTGCTATATGTGAGATATGTGCATGTTTGGTAAATGGTGATGTGAATGCTATGCTCTTGATGGTTTTGCCATATGTTCATGATGAGATAGCTTTATGTTTGTGAAAATGATAAAATTGCTTCTCTCATGAGTAGATGCTTGTCTATGTTCAATTTGAGCTCAAATGCCTATATCATGTTTAGTTGGTGCTTGACTATCATGTTCTCTTTGCTTGGGGTCGAAGACCCATTTGTCATTGTAAATGTTTAGCCCATTTGTTCACTTGGGGAGGAGCATAAGCTTCTTTTTGCCGCAAAGGCATTTCATGTACCATGTTTAAACTTGAAAATGAAATTGGTGTATGAATTGCCTTATGCTTGAGAAATGAGCTCTTAATCATGTATTTATGTTTTGATATTCATATCTTGGGTGCTAAGCCGTTGCATGATGTCTACCATGAGAAGTCTCAATTTAAGAAGTAGAGACATGGCTCGGTGGTATAACATGACTTGAGTAGCTTGTGGGCATTTACCATGATCTTGTGATGAGAATTTGTGATCTTGTATAAACTTTGGATGATCTAGTGTATTTGTGCTCAAAATACCATGGATAGGGTTTTGCTCTTCAGATGAATGTTTCTTTGTGAAAATTGCTTAAAATTGCTTTTGGCCATGTCACATGCTTATATGTCTTTACCTTCTTGATGGCAATGTGCTAACCAAACCATATCTACTTTGCTTGCTCTATGTCTCATTTGTAGCATTTTGTTGTGCTCTTTGTATATTTGAGAAGCTTGGTAGATTGTATATATGCTTCGACATGCATTTTTCATGAAAACAAGGGAAAGAGTGTCATATACCTTGATTCATGCATTGTCAACAAGGGGGAGAGTTTGTTATACATCGGGAGAAGTTGTATGCTTTTTGGGAGAATTTTCTGGAAAATTGGTATGCATGTGAGGAGAAAATTTGAGAAGAAGAGGTTGCATTTGCTCAGGGGGGGTTTGAATATGTGCAGGGGGGCTCCTTTGTTTTTGCCTGAGTTTTATGCTTTGTGGAGTGCTCTTTGTGAGCTTTGTTTTGTCTCGGCTGTGTTGAGCTGTTGCCCTTGCCTTAGGGGGCCGAGACTTGGCCTGGTGAGTGATCTTGTTTTTGCTTGTTCTTTGGCTTTGGATCACTTGTTAGAGGTTTGAGTTCGTGGTTGTTTTCTTTTCTTTTTCTCTATGACGGTTACTATGGGTGTTGTCAATGCACTCATCAAGGGGGACATTGAGGACCAGGTGTGTCCGAAGACCAGTGGAGGGTCGCTCCTTAGTGATGAGTGATTGACAACGTTGTGTGGACTGATGCTTGGCTAAGTGTGCAGGTACAGGTTGCGGTTTGACTCGTGTCGGTGCAGGTGAAGAACAAGCGCGAAAGGCCTTAGCCGTGGCGGCCTCTGGGTGATGGAGAGGCAAGTAGGCTTCGTTCGATGGACCCGGTGGCCGATGGGGTCAAGTGCGAGCCGTGCGGTGCACGACTAGCGGCCTGAAGTCGTGAACATGGGCCGGTGCAAGGTAGCGGATCGAGGCCAAAGCTTGCACGTGGGGTTTGTTGGTTTGCCCACAAAACCATCGGTGGACGGTTTCTTGGTTTGGGCCTCAAAACCAAGTCTGGAGGCCCGATGCGACGGAGACGGTGATCCGGGAGCGTCGGGAAGCTTCGAGGCAGGGGGCACGTGGTGTGATCGCGGGGCTTGCATCGAGGCTAAGCAAGTCTGCAGTGGAAGCGTGTCCGCTCGATGAAGACTTGACCATATTGCCCCTGAGGGGTGTGTATCTTTTATTTGAGTTGTAGGGGTAGCGTGGTCATTTGCCTCCTCCAGTGGACTTGTATAAATAGCGGAGAGGTGGATGGTATCTCTCTCTCTTGGACTCTAGGGTTTCCTCCCCTGTAGATCGCTCTGGACTACTTCTTTTCCTCTGTATTCCTTAGGCTAGATTCTTGTATAGACTCTGACCTCTGGATGTATGGAAGCATTCGGTGTTGCGGTGATCTCCTAGCTCTTTGTGATTTTCGTGTCATTTTCGGGGCTATTTTTGGGGAGTTTCGTTCTTCGCTCGATTCGTGGATTAGAGGGCGTTTTCTCTCAGATTTCTTTGAGGGGATCATGGATGGATGCCTTGCGCATCTTTGTGTGTGATCTTGACCCCTCAAACGCCGGGAAACACCTTCGATTCGTGCGTTTTTGGTCGGAGCCCGAGTTCTTGGTGGTGGTTCGTGTGATCCGCGATTCTCGGTGATTTAGTGAGTTAGAGGTCAAGATTTTTAGGGCATAGCTTCATCTAGTGACGCTTCACATCTGCCCCAAATATTGTCTCAAGAGCTCAAGCCGTTTGGGAGATCCGGTGATGGATATGTGGTGTTGACCCCCGTGAGTCGGGCAGTTTCTGCTCTATTCGCAACACGTGGACAGTCCGCGGCCCCTTGGCGGACAGTCCGCGGGCTGCTAAACAGTGCTTGTTTTCTTCGCGAGTTCTTCCATGTTCGTGTTTTGATCCGGTGCAACAAGTGGTTTTGGTTGCACGGAGTTTGTGGACGGTCCGAACTGAAGTGGCGGACAGTCCGTGAAGGTGCGGACAGTCTGCGGATCCCTCGCGGACAGTCCGATTTTTCGGGGTGCGTCTCTGGTGGTTCGGTTGGCTTTTTCGGACAGTCCGAGCAGGCCGTGCGGACAGTCCGCCGTACCCTTGCGGACGGTCTGCCCGTACTGCACGAACAGTCCGTGCCTGGTTTTCCAGAATTGACTAGGTGTTTCGATTCTTGTCTTGTGCTTCCGCGCTTTGTTTCAAGGCTTGTCTCTAGGACTTGTAGGCTTGTGTGTGCCTAGTCTAGAGCTTCTCTGGTGTGTGCGAGTACTCAGAGTGGCAATCGGGGTATAGGCCGAGTTCCTCCTTCAGGAAGAATTTTTATCAGCTCCCATTCACTCCCCCCTCTCTGGTCGCCTATTCGGTCCTTCATCATGTCTCAACTCATGGTCATCTCCCTTGCAGATAGTGTGATGTGATGATAAGCGCTGATCTGCAAGGTTAGTGCATATACAAACACGAGCCCAAAGGATATCAAAGCTAAAAGCAAGCATGATCATCCCAGACAACCGAAGCATCTCTGGGGTGGTCACAAGACTCGAGAGCTATAGCACTAGGGTAGCGGAACTCGGAGATAAAAAGATCGAGCACTAAGGCTAGTGCTCCTACAACAGGAACTGATCTCCGAGTGAACTCATGTTCAGAAAGACACTCAGCCTCCAAAGAGGGTAGAGCATAAACTCCAATGGTCGGTGTGTATTCCAGAACCAGAGTTCGGGTGAAGAACGAGGTTTAACTCGCTCTTGCCTTAGGCAGAGTGTCCGATGTTCTCATCAGAACGATGGAACAACCCGAGGTCTAGCCTAAGCTTCCAATGGGAGGCTTTGGATAAGCTGGAAAGTGCAACTCCCATTGGGAATCGATCATGTCAAGCATCAGGTATGAAGTTGAGCTTCTCTTGACTGACCGGCATCGATCGATGGGCTTAAGATACGAAGTGAATGCACTCCATTCGATCGGTACATGATCGTGCTCCTTCGGTCTGATAAATGAATCCAATGGATTATAAAGCAGAGACCGATGTCTTGGTTTATATGAAACTTCAGTGCGAGGCACTTCAGCTCAAACTGCAATGTAGGAACACGATGAGCCTCTTATACCCTCCTTAGGAGACGGTAATTAGGATCGATCAAGTCATCCTGGCCGGGAATGATCGTTCTTCCCAAACTACTCTCTCCATCCTCCCGCGAGACAAAGTTTCGGGGAGATGGTCTAAGAAGATGTACAAGAGGGGAGCTCGAGGGTAGATTTCGTGCCACGAAATCTTTCCCTTAGACTCCAGCTATTCAGGAATGGCACCTTCAGCCAGAGCTCAGAAAGAGTGGATATGAGATCTCGGGCTTGGCTGATGATGGATCTAGGTGACTCAACATTTCCCCTAGTGGGTACGTCGTTGATCGGGATGCACGGGGAGCTGAAATCCCAAATATTTTACACGATCTCTTTTCCCTCAACAGCGTCCAAGTACACAAAGGAACCTCCCGAGGGAGCATTAAGCCTCATGTCATCATCCTTCCGCAATCCAAACCAGAAGTGCTAGAGCAGCATCCAATCGGGAATGTAGAGGACTGGGCAATCTTCCACCGCAGAGGCGAAACGATTCCATGCCATTCCTAGTGATTTCTCCTCACATTGCTTGAAACTGAGAATCTTGGTCCTTAACGAGATGACACGTCGTATCGGGAAGAATCGAGAGCAGAAAGCTGCTCTCAAACTTTCCCAAGTAAGGTAGTCTCTACCAAAAGAACGGTGTCAATCCCGTCCTTTCCCAGAGAGGGATAGCAGGAAAAACTCTCTTTTCCGAGCATCCAGTGATTCTCCGGTTTTACCACGAGTTTCAATCAGACGCTCGTAGTCTCTCACATGATCAAAGGGGTTCTCATGAATTAACCTCGAGAAGGATAGGTCCTAAATTAGCTTCATGAGAGAGGGGTGAAGTCGACAACTAGATGTAAAAATGGGTCTTGGCAAAGATGGCTCTGAGGGTTCACTCCTCCAAGGTGGAAGGTGTTTACAAGGATAACCTTCCATGGATAGCGGGGGTAAAGGTAGAAGTAAAGAAAACAAAAAGGATATCTCAATAGGTAACGGGGGTGAAGGTAGAAGAAAACAAAAAAGATAAATACTAGGATAGACGAGTTCGAAAGGTTAACAACAGCCGTCCCCGGCAACGACGCCAGAAATGCTTCTTGGCGTTTCTTAACGTCACCACCACTGGCGCACTGGTGTGAGCGTGTAAGAAACTCCCGGGTACACTGATGAGTGCGAACGAATCCCCAAGCGCACAGATACACCATTGTAGCACTTCTCCCTAGGAGAATGAGTATTCCCACAGGGTATTGAATCCAAGGACGGGAGAGTAACCGGTCGAACGTCTACCTAAGGACACCAAGCTACTACTGAGATAGGTAGGGATGTGAGAAGTACTTTCTTAAGGAACTTAACTCTCGAGATGGATCTGTCCACTATTAGTCCTCTCCATGGAGCACTGGCCCATCCTAACTTTTTGGGGCTAGGGCAATGTTCTGGCAACGGGGCCCAACTCGGTACACAGGCACGGAGGGTTTCAAAGGGTCCAACAAGCTGTCACCACTGCGGCCTACCTCTATCGTTACGCGAATGCACTTGGTCTTCGTAGGATAACCAGAGTCCAGACACCACGTTTGCACTCTCGATAACTACTATAGCACGGTTACGTCTGTCGACCCGCTAACAACACTATAGCAACCCGTATAAATACAGGACCACGAACTAGAGAGAGAACAGATCAGATCAAACTAGTCATCAAGTTACGGAGTAGCAAGAAAGGTTTGGATGCAAACGAGATACAACAAACTTACTCAGCTAAACAAGATCAAAGCATACAAATAGATACTTGAACTAATGAACTAGCTCTAAAGGATCGAAGCCTTGTGTCACGAAGAACACAAGCCTCTAACTTATGAACAAGCCAAGAACACAAGAACATATCATTCATGCATGATGTCCACTATAGTCTAAATAAGAAATGTTGAAATACTTACTTTGGTCTAAATGAAGAACAAGCATCCACGAGGACATCAACTCACTCCTCACTCCTACTCTATCTATCAACTAATCCTAGTCTAGATCTCTTCTCAACCCCATTCTACCACATAGAGGTGAGAATCACCTCACATGGGCAGAATTAGAGAGACGGAGAGAGAGCTACACTAGAGAGAAGTGGAACTTGAGAGCTTGGAAGTGTGTGTGAAATAAGGCCCCTCCCCCTCTATTTATAGGCAAGGGAGTGGCTTGCTTCAGGGCTCCAAGTGCTCCAAAACACCACGGGATGCAGCCAAGAGCCAATAAAAGGAAGCCACGTGAAGGGCCAGGATCAACCGACCCTAGGTCGGTTCGGCTGAACCTAGGGTCGGCGGCCCCTTCGGGTGGCTGCCTGGCCTATGCTTCCTCTGGCTCGCTTCCATGTGGGCCCTTATGCTTATCCTCTGTGCATGCCAAGTTTCCTGGTGGTTAGGTTAGCAAAGTGGGTCTATGGATCCATGTGATGCTGACGTGGCAGCGTGTGATTCGTTGAGAGCTCTTCACATGGATTGGTGACATCATGGATCCAGGAGAATCCATGTGGCAGCCCCTCATTGGCCAGAACCTAAGTGCCTTGGATTGGAGTGGAGTGAATGTGCATGGATTCTTCTCATTTCCTATGCTAAATACCTGCATTTGAATAGACATCGACACTGGTGGAAAGTATTAGTTTAAGCTCCTAGTCTAGTGTGGATGTGCAGTTCATGCTTCAATTTACAGGAGTTGACGGCCATGAAAATGGTACTTAACAGCTGTCAACACCGTCTACATTGTGCTCTTCAACTGAACCGTCAAGTAACATTGTACCATTGCTCCAATAAAAGCCACAACATCATGTTGTATGATCTAATATTTATTGAGGAAGCACTTTGTTCTTGATCTTGGAAAACTTGTAGACCCCTTTTGTGTGCCTATTAGTGTTTAGACAGTCTTTTTCTTTCGTGTCCTTTTAGAGAGAAATATGAAGTTGGCACCATCCTTTGACTCTAAACTTGTGGCTAGTTAATTTAAGCTAACTCTTAGATCACCACCATATCATGTCATTTTGTTCATCCACATTGCATTGCATTGCATGTTTTGTTTTGATCTAACTTTTTGTCCAACCAACCTAAGCCTTCCTACAACCCCACCAAAAACCCCTACCCAACAAGGGTAGGGTTGACTTGTGTTGATTTGCTTGCACCATTCCGGTTGGCCAAGACCACCAATATCCCTTGTTCTAACTAAAAACTTTAACTAGCCCTCCTATGAGAAAATCTTTCACACCTTTAGCCTTCCTAAAACCTTAGGTTTGTTTTTCATAAAAGGACCCTTAGCACCACCTTAGATATAATTTCTACACTTGACTCCCTCTCTTCAAAATTCTTATTTGAGCCAAAAATATATGATACCCATAACCCACCCTTTAAACCTTGTTAGTTTGGTTGATTGATTCTTTTCGATGGGTGATTTTCTTGATGACAACGCTTACTTCGTATGAAGTGAAGGCCAAGCTTTGTCCTTTGCTTATTGTGGACCTTGTCGGAAATCTTTCTTGCCTTGCTAACATTTATTTTTGCTAACCCTTTGAATTTTGCATTTCTTTGGTGACCACTTTCATTATGTTAAGCATATTCGATTTTCTAAAACTTTTTGAAGCGCTTGAATTCTTTGGCTTTAACATGGTGTTCGATCCAAGGATTTCTGCAACATAGTTGTAAACATGGTGTTTAAAACTTTGTGTAATCTCTATAAAGTTTATTCTCAACCTTTCATGCTTCTAACTCATTGCATTCACGCTTGCACACACATACACCTATTAGGTTTTTAATTTTTCTTTCACTAGATTAACTATGCCACAAGTTAAGATCTTAGGGGATGTTTTTGGTTTGTCGGCATAGACTGAATATTTCCCACCCGTCACCTCGGGGGTACTTTGTGCTTTAGAGTTGTTTTGCAGGCATGGCGAATCACTCCCATGAATTTGTGATAAAAGATGAAATTAAGATCGTCAACACCTCCAAAATCCCGAAAGAAACACTACTGACTTCATCAAGATTAGGCACATGTTCAGAGATGCACTGTTGGCAGTTGATTTCCGTCAACCTAGCCATGAGTTTACCTTCAATGTTGGTATTAATTTGATATTCACACTAACGATCCTAACCCCCAAAGAGCAAGAGAGAAGTAAACAACAACCTAAAACCAAAAGAAAACAAGCATAACACATCTTAGCGAGGTCACAAAGAGTAAAGGACAAGGAACATAAACAAATCCAAGTAACGTAAACGAAGATAAGAAACAAAGATTAAAAGGAAGTTACCGGTTGAGAGTACACGCAAGACGATCAGAGAGCGAGAGCAGCAGGGGGTCTGGCACCGGGGGGCGGCGGAGGCCTTATATAGCCCAGGCGGCGCGACAATCAAGGAAGTACGTGGCGTGATAATATAGGAAGTACCGAAGCAACAGTTGCGCATGCATATCTCGAAAAAACAGGGGCAGATGAGCGGGAAATCGGGGAAAGATATCGTATCGCGAAAAAATAGGAGAATCAAAACAACCAAACACGTGTAAGAAAGCGAAGATCTCGACGAGCCGAAATGGGGAGGCGCTCCGGCGCGAAAATATTTCTACCCGTTTGAGTGTCGCTACTTCGGCTCGTCAGGAAGACAAACCTTCGCAGGTGAGGGGCTAATGTTGGGGAAATCCATTTCGCACCTAACCCCCTGTTTTGCCCATTTCGTCTACCGGCCTTCGGACCGAGGAGAGGCGGTCATTTTCTGTTCTTTGGTGTTTTTGCAGGCTCGACAACTTCGGGAAGTGGCACGGCAGGGCGTCGAAGATGCTAGTCATGCGAGGGTGCAGAGAATGTTCGCAGGAAGAGACATCATGAGTTCGAAAGACTGAAGACACAGAACACGCGGAGGTGTAAAGAACCTTCGCGAAAAGGGCAAGTGTTGACCTAGAGGGGGGCTCGAGGACGTTCCGAGGGCGGAAGAGGATGACGGACACACGAAGGTGTCGACGGGAGAACATGACGAGAGGAGGTCGCGAAGCTTTGGGATTGCGATGATTCCCCCGAAGGGGGAGATGAAAGCGTGGGCCCACTTGACGGGTGATAGGGTGTAAAGTTTCGAGTTGTAAGGGTGGTAGTTGGGCGAGTTGGTGTAAAAATACTGTAATGCCATCAAAGATCCTTAGCACGTTGTAAAAAGGCGAGGATAAGAATGTAAAGTGTAAATGATACGGGCCTATTTAAACGAGCCCTGATGAAATGAAAAAAGGGGAGAGAGGTCTGAGGAGAGGCTTATTCACAGCCCTCCCAAAGACATATTGTGATTATTTCTTGGTTCCGCATTCTTTCCGCACTCGCATTTGTTGGACCCTCTTCGGGGACGGGTTTCTCCCCAACATTTCTGGCGCCCACCGTGTTTCGTCCCACCACAGCTCAATGGCACCGAAGAGAGCACCAAGGAAGACCAACACCAATCCACAAAGAGCTACCGATGACCCGTCGGCAGCAGAGTTCGAAGGCCAAGTCAACGAAGGAGCGAATGCAAACGCAGATAGAGACATAGTGCTCAGCCACGCACCAGGTGGTCAAGATGGAGCACTCGAAGACATTGCTGATGGAAACTTCGAAGTCGACCTCTTGGATGCGGGAATCCTTGACGAAGACATCGCATCACTAAGAATGGTAGAGGCAACAATAGTGGCGAGACAAAACCAAATGCCAGGTTCGTCCAACGTCAGGACAAGGGCTCAAGCAGAAGCGGCTTTCCTCAAAGCCAAGGGACCAAAGGCAGGAGATCCAACTCAAGAACAACAAAAATACCAGCAGATGCTGAAAGACATCTAGAAAAAGAAGGCCATACTTCAGCAGCTTCGCAAGGAGCAAGAGCAACAAGCAATCAGGCAGAAAACGATCCAGCTTCAAGAATAGATGGCAATGTTACAAGCACAACTTAATTCCCTGCAGGAGCATTCAGTAAGATCTGAGCCAATGCCAGAAAAGCAGCACAAGGCAACTTCGTCGCAGGGAAAAAAGCGAAGCAGGACAGTTGTCGTTGAGGACTCCTCGTATGACTCTGAGGAATCATGGGTCTTCGATTCTGATGAAGAGGCGTTTGTGGAACGTAGGCCACATCACAGAAGCAAAAGTTCAAATTCTTCGAAAGACAAGCCATCCACCCCATTAACATTCGAGCTCGAGCAGACAGACTGGCCGAACAAATTCAAACTACCATTTTCGCTACCAGAATACGACGGCGAGTCAGACCCAAGGCAGTTCATACTTCGTTACAGCATGGCAATTTCTTCAGGAGGAGGTGATGACACCGCGAAAGCAAAAGCCATGATAATGGCACTAAGAGGCTCTGCTCAGCAATGGTATGCATCATTACCAAGGGGAAGCATAAATTCATGGAGCCAACTTCGGGAGAAAATTGAAAGCAACTTTCAGGGGTTTCAGCCACAAGAACTCACTGCCAACGACCTACACCAGATCAAGCAGGGGGAGAAAGAGCCGCTACAAGAGTACATAAAGAGATTCACAAAAGCAAGGGCAAAAGCACCACATGTCGAAGAGTCAAGTGTGATTGACGTCGTTATTGGCGGACACAAGGTGGGACCTTGTGGAGAATACTTAGATAGGCGAAGACCACCTTCGGAAAAAAAGTTGTTCGAAGTCTTGCAATCATATTGCTTGTCTGATCGTGGAAAGCAAAGGAGAATCGAAGATTACCAGGCAAGGAAAAACGCAGCGAAGGCTAAGGAAGAATGGAACAAAAAGCCAAGCATGGGCAATAGAAACGCACCAAACAACTCCAACTACAACAGGGGGGGTGTGAACAACGTATCATCCAGAGGGACAAGCAACAGCCAGGCACCTTCGCAATCAAACCAACAGGGGTCTGCAAAATACTCAACACCACCCCCGCAAACAGTCTGCTCCATACACGGAAGAAACAAAGGTCACTAGACATATGAATGCAGAGTGGCCATCAAGAGAAAAGAGGAAGAAGAAAAGAAGAAAATGGCGCAGAACCAAGTTGGTTTCCTCAACAGGGCAACGCCTGCCACACCTTCGGTGGCAAACAGTTCAGCATCAAACTGGCAGCCAATGTTTCAGCCGCCACCACAATATTTTCAACCCTTACCATACCCATCACCATTTCACCCAGCTTACACAATAGCGCAAGGCTCAGCGCCAAGTGCTCCCTACCAGCCAAAAGAGAATCCTTCGCAATCCCAGCAGCAGAACACCCGAAGGTCAGAGCAAGATGACAGGTACCAAAGAGTCAACGTCATAAACAATGACCCAGATGACAGATATCAAAGGGTGAATGTTATAAATGCAATAACTGGAGGATGTTGTTTCCCTGAGTTCCCATCGAAGAGACAAAGGAAGGATGACAGAAGGGAAGTAAGTCATCTCTCTTCGGGCAAAGTATTTCGCACGAAGTGGTCGCATATCCCAATCACATTCACGGAAGCTGATCTGAAATTGAAAAGATACCGGCATGAAGACCCACTGGTGATTAGAGCAATACTGGGGAAGAATACAAAATACATCTTGGGAAACGATGTGGGAGGAATTCTAGTAGACAACGGCAGTTCCGCAGATGTTCTCACTTACGACTTATTCAAAAAGATGGAGTTCAGGGATGATCAATTACAAACATCCACCAAGCCACTATACGGTTTCGGAAACAAGAGGGTTGAGGCACTGGGAACCATCGAAATGAATGTTACAATGGGCGAAGGCGCACTAATGAGAACAGAAATGATCAACTTCGATGTAGTAGACATCCCGTATTCCTACAAGGCCATCTTCGGAAGAGGGGTCATAAACAAGTTTGCGGCAGTCATTCACATGCCCTTCTTGTGTATGAAAATCCCAACGATCAATGGGGTGCTGTCAGTCTATGGGGACCAGGAGGATGCATGGGACAGAGAGTACGACACGGGTATCAATCGCAAGCCAGTGCACTTAGTGCGGATCAGCGAAGGGAGCCAGCCAAATGAAGAAGAGATGCAAGAGTCGCAGCTAATAAAGAAGAAGAGAAAGGAAGAAGAAAATAGAATCAAGCCCATGTAGCATACAAAGAGAATGAAGCTGAATGGCAGCATGGATGACAAAACAGTCATAATTGCGAAGGATCTCAGCGAAGAAGAAGAGGCACGTTTGCTTAACTGCTTAAGTGAAAACCAAGATGTTTTCGCATGGAGTAAAAAAGACCTCAAGGGAATATAGCGTGAAGTCATCGAGCATTACCTAAACCTAGACCCGAAGATCAAGCCAAGAAGACAAAAATTAAGAGTGATATCACTAGAGAAAGAAAAGGCAGCGCTGTGCGAAGTGCAGAAATTGCTAGTTGCAGGTGTCATACGCGAAGTACAATTCACGACTTGGCTGTCCAATATAGTCATGGTACCGAAGAAGACTGGAGATCAGCGCATGTGCATAGATTTCACGTCCCTCAACAAGGCATGCCCAAAGGATGACTACCCTCTCCCAAGGATTCATGTATTGGTGGACGCGGCAGCAGGATCCGAGAGAATGTCGCTTCTTGACTGTTTCTCAGGATATCACCAAGTGTGGATGAGAAAGGAAGACGAAGACAAGACAAGTTTCATAACACCCTTCGGGGTATACTGCTTTGTAAGAATGCCCGAAGGCTTACGCAACGCAGGCCCAACTTTTAACAGAATGGTACAGATAGTTCTCGGTCCACAGTTGAAGAGAAATGTGTCCGCATACGTCGACGACGTGGTAGTTCACAGCAAGCACAAGGAGAGTCATATCGAAGACCTGGTTGAAACTTTTCAAAACATGAGAAAATATGGACTCATGCTAAACCCAGAAAAATGCATCTTCGGGGTCAGCAGGGGGAAATTACTGGGTTGAATGGTGTCAAAGTCAGGAATACAAGCGAACCCAGAAAAGATAGAAGCAATAAGAAACATGAGGCCACCAAGAACGAAGAAGGAAGTTCAGAAGCTCACAGGAAGGCTTGCTGCTCTGAGCCGGTTTATTTCCAAATCAGCAGAACGAAGCTTGCCGTTCTTCAAGTAGTTGTCCGGGCGGAAAAACATAGTATGGGGAGGGAAGGAGCAGGAAGCATTCGAAGACCTAAAGGCATATTTAGAGAAGTTAACGGTAATGGCATGTCCTGGGCCAGAAGCAAAGTTATTGTTGTATGTGGCAGCATCAGCACACCCAGTAAGCGCAGCATTGGTCGAGGAGAAGCAAGATGGCAACACTCTGAAACAAACACCAGTATACTTCGTGTCCGAAGCGCTCAAGGGATCAAAGAAACTGTACTCAGAACTGGAGAAAATGGCATACGCAGTAGTAATGGCAGCGCGAAAGTTGAAGCACTACTTCCAAAGTTTCAAAGTGACAATACAAATGAGTTTCCCGCTTCGGGAAATGTTTGAAAGTAAAGAATCCTCAGGAAGAATGGGCAAATGGGAGACAGAGTTATCTCAATACGACATAACCTTCGCACCAAGAACATCAATAAAATCCCAAGTGCTAGCAGATTTCGTAGCAGAATGGGCACTATCAGTTGACGACGAAGACAAGTTGCCAAAACAAGAGAAGTCATGGGAAATATTTTGTGATGGAGCGTACTGTAACGATGGTGCAGCATCCTTGGCAATCCTCATATCACCTTCGGGGATAAAAATGAGATACGTAATCAGATTGGAGTTTGATGGCTACACAAACAATGTCGCAGAATATGAAGGATTGCTGTTGGGTCTTCAAAAGGCAAAGGCAGTGGGGGCAAGAAGGCTGGTGTTGAACACAGACTCAGAACTCATCACGAACCAAATAGGTAAAGCGTACAGAGCAAAAAAAACGAGATGTCTTCATATTTGAAAGCAGTAAGGGCGATGGAAAAACATTTCCTGGGTTTCACAGTAAAGAAAATACCAAGAGAGCAAAACAAAGAAGCTGATATGTTAGCAAAGGCAGGGGCCACAAAACAACCGCTGCCACCAGATGTGTTCTTTGAAACATTAAGAAAAATGACTGCACACTTCGGGGACTCAAACCTGAAGCTCGTCAGCACAATAACCAGCGAAGATTGGAGGGCACAAATAGTTGCATATCTAAAAGGCCACTACGAGCCAGAAAACGAGGTTGACAGGAAGAGAATGACAGCAAGAGCAAGGTCATTCGTCTTGAAGGGGGGAAAATTGTACAAGGCAGGCGTATGCACACCTTTACTCAAGTGGGTATCGCGCGAAGAAGGCAAAGAATTGCTTAGAGAAATACATGCAGGCATGTGCTCTTCCCACATAGGAACAAGAAAGTTAGTGGCCAAAGCATTCCGCGAAGCTTTTTATTGGCCAACAGCAGTACGAGACGCTGAAGAGATTGTAAGGACATGTGATAACTACCAAAAGCACATAAATTACTCCAAGTTTTCACCTTACGAGAAACAACTCCTTCCTTCGGTATGGCCCTTCGCAAGATGGGGTATTGATATTGTGGGACCCCTGCCAACGGCCCCAGGAAACTACAAATATGCAATAGTGGCTGTTGAATACTTCTCAAAGTGGATTGAAGCGAAGGCTGTGCAGACCATAACTTCGGGAGTGATACAAAAATTCTTTTGGCAAAATGTAGTTTGCAGATTTGGTGTCCCGTACGAAGTAACAGTGGACAACAGCAAACAATTTGACTCAGCAGACTTTTGCAAGTTCTGTTTTCACCTAGGCACCAAGTTGTCCTTCGCTTCGGTGTATCACCCACAATCCAACGGGGCGGTCGAAAGGGCCAACGGGATAATTTTCACTGGCATCAAAAGAAACATTACAGGCATGCCAAGGGGCAAGTGGGCAGACGAACTACCAAGAGTCATATGGTCTCAGAACACAACAGAGTCAAGAACCACGAAATTCACGCCTTTCAAGTTGCTATATGGCGAAGAAGCGATGGTACCAGAAGAAATAAAGCTAGGGTCCATTCATACCGAAGAACCACCTGAAAACGGAGACATGGCACCAGCACTAGACATCAGCGAAGAGGCAAGACTCCAAGCATTACAGAACATCGAAACCTATCAAGATGAAACCAGAAGGTGGAAGGATAAGAAAGTGCGAAGGAGAAATATAAAAACAGGAGACATGGTCCTAAGAAAAAAGACACAAGGCATGGGAAAACTACAAGAGAAATGGGACAGTCCATTTGTCGCAACAGAAACAAGGCAAGGGGCATTCAGGTTAACTAACCAAGAAGGGGTGGAGGATCCATAATCATGGAACGAAGATATGCTGAAAAAATATTGGCTGTAAAAGAGAAGTAGACTTCGTTGTATCTTAGCTTTTTTGTAGTAGTTTCTTTTCATTTCGCATTTTTGTAACAAACATTTTCTCTTTAAAGTTTTCGAAGCCGTACTCTTTTCCTCGCGGGGAGAGTCTCTAGTTGTGTAATCATCGGCACAACAGGGATGCGAGGTTTTTAATGAGGCGGTCTTCTTGTGTAATATCTCCTTGGAAAATATAACAAGGACTCCCCAAAATATCATCGGTGCGCATCAGGAAGTCCGAAGTGACGCAACTCAAATGAAATGAGTTGTCACTTTCGGCACAGCTCACAAAATACATCTCACATCACGTAAGTGAACAATTACGTTTTAGGCAAATCACAAAAACGTAATCATGTTCACTTAGGGTGCTCACAGCGAAGTCGAGCACGGAAAAAACATGCAAAAGCCTTCGGCGGTCAATGCGCGAAGCACCTGCAGCAAAAATTCGCAGGGATAAGTCGACTCGTTAAAAGGCTCAGTCGCAAATCATCTCCTTCTTTTGCAAGGAAAGAAGCCTTCGGCACTGTATGCACGAAGCAAAATGCGAGATTCGACTAACGAGTCATCTCGAGGAATAAAAAAACATCATTTGACATCGCAATCAAAAAGAAAAAACATTGTGCAATAGCAACTCACATCACACATCTGCGCGAAGGCAGCGCACCAGAAGAAATAATGTTTCGTGGCAATAAAACTCGCTAGTGCAGGTTGTGAAACACGGAAAAGGAAACTAGGGGGAGGCGTTTCGCGGTTTGAGTTCCCTTTTTCCCGCAGTTTCAAACCAAATAACTTCATAGAAATAGTAGCTTGTTACAACAAAGTGTTCCAGCAACAACACAGTTGCAAACATAACAACAAAGCCAAGTTATGGCCAAACACGCTAAAAGTAATATTGTGCCTTGTCAGTGAGAACGCTTGTATATGTACTCATGCATATCGTCTTTGGTAAGATCAACTATCTCCACCTTCGGAATAGCAACAGAAGAACCGCCGTTATACAAAGAGCTACTCGAAGGTTGAGCAACAGCCGAAGAGTCGCTCCCACGCAGTTGTTGTTGCAAAGTTGAATCATGAATCAGCCGATTACGGCTATACTGCTCAAAGAAATCCTTAGACGCGTTGTTGCGTTCGTCATAGCGGTTAATCTTGTAAGACCAAAATTCATCGAAGGACGCATGAGGAAATTTCAAGTGAAACTTTCGCCATATAGAACTAGACATAAAATAGTCACCACGATTTATAACGAGAGGACATGCATCTTCGTCTATCTGCGCAGGGCACAACTCCGGCACCGGCGCAGATTCGCAAAGTAGTTCAGTTACACAGACAAAATGTGTCCCAACACTTCTAGCCTAACACTAGACATCGCGACACCAACCCTCACACCTCTTCAGTCGTACGGGCAGCAGCCGAAGTAGTGGGAGCAACAGAAGAGACGGTGCCCTGCACTCCACCAGACGAAGATGATGGAGCAGTAGAAGCATCGCGAGGAGCAGCATCGGCCGAAGGTCTCAAAGAAGGAAGAGTAGTCCCGGCACTAGAAACGGCACCTGTTTGACCAGAAGCAGCGGGGCTGGGGCTAGTCTGGAAAAGAAAGACAAAACGTCAAAACTAAGCAAAAATAAAAGACAACAATAACTTAGCGAAGAAGAAAGAAATATAACCTTCCGCAGGACGCGACGGGCTTCAGCAACAGCATAGCTAAAACCAAACTTATGATAGAACTCTTTAACAAAGTTCTTCGCAATATTCTTTGGCAGAGCAGGAATGCGATCGACATTGGTTTCCTGGGGCCATGCGAAGGATCCATCGCGCATCTGACGAACAACAGTTTTTGAAACAGAAGGCTCAGACCCGTCAGCGGGAGCGCTCAACAGAGAGTACACCGAATGGCAAATAGTCCTTGTAGCAACCCCAGCGCTTAGTTCACCGAAGGATCGCCCAGCCGAAGCTAGAGATGTCACGCCATCGGACAACCATTTAAAAATATCACCAATATATTGACCCTGGATGGCATATGGCCCAGGTGCAGTGCCGAAGTCTGTCAAAAGATCATGCACCTTCTTGCAAACAGGAACAATATGTTTTTCAACTTCGTCGCAGTAGCCCTCATGTTCCTTCACAAGATCAGCATGAGTGGTAGAAAGCTCATTGAGCTCTTTCAGTTTAGCTTCGTAAAGGCCTTTCAAGCCTTCGCCTTTCTTCTTCTCATTTTCCAGAGCTTCCTTTAGCCTAGTGACTTCGCATTCAAGAGAGCTAGTTTTCTTTGAGGAAGATTCAATCTCCGAAGACAAAGCAACGTTTTTCTTCCTCACATCATCCAAAGCAGCAGAAAACTATTTTTTTTCATTCTGAAGGTTCTTGACTATGGCAATTTGCTTCTCAAGAGCAGAGGAAGTAGTCTGCTCACGAAGGTTGAACTGGCGAACATCTTCATGATGACGGCGCTGAGCAACTCGACAAGCAACGAAGGTCTTCATGGCAAGATCTTGAGCTTGTGTTAAGACTTCATCAGCGCCTTCGCGGCCAAGGTCTTCCTCCATAATAGGAAAGCTAAAGGATTGACCAGCTTCTTGAAGCAAAGCGCGTTCACGATCATCGCTGCAGAATTGAAGTAGTTTCCTTTTACGATCACCAAAGAAGCAAGAATTCTAAGAAATTTCGAGACGCTGTGCAACAACAGACGGAGAGTCAGCGCTGACAAAAACCCCACCACTTCGTCGGCCACTATCAGACTCAGTCTCAGAACTGCTATCACTATCACCAGCACCGGTAGCAAAAGCATCGATGACTTTGCGCGAAGAAGAAGGAACCAAACCCGTAGAAGGGACAGTTTCATTGGGGATGTCTTCGGCGGCGGCAGGTGCTTTGCCACTTGGCTTGGAGCGAGCAGCAAGCTCTTCATCGCTCTCCAGTTCACGATCACTGATGTCAATGTCAAATGGTTGCGCGATAGTACCGGCACCAGCTTCCGGGCCAGGTGACAGCGAAGCCACATCAACTTGTTCATCATTGCGCTCCGGGTCGGACGCTCGAGTACTTCGTCCGGACAAAGCAGGATCGGCAACATTTTCATGGCTCTTGTTGCCATCGCTCTGGTTCCCATCACAACCATCGGGACTAGAGGACACGGTCTCAGGAGAGGCAGATCTCTGCTTGCGCCGGCGCTTAGGTTGACAGTTGCTGGCGGCCTTCGTGCGTCATTTGCCACCACGACAAGGCGCAGCCGCAGCCGAAGGTTCAGCAGCACTGCCAGACCCTTTCTTCGCAGCACGCTTAGCGGCAGCTTCATGCCGCGTAGTAGTAACTTGACGATCACCAGCGTTGATGCCAAAGAACTGGAAAACGTGGTTGTCGCGACGACCACCTATACGATTCATAATGTCGTTCTCTTCCTTCAGACTAGCAGGACCGAGAATTTCATTGGCGGCATCTTCGACAAGCAAGACATCAATATCTGCAAAGAGCAAAATATAAGACAAAAACGCAAAATATACAAACCAAAGAAAGTGCAAAAGAAAAACAAAGACAAACCTTCGAGCTTAATTCCAAAGCTTTTTGTGAAATCAGGGATTTTAATAGGGCTTGTAAAGTCACTCCACGCGACAATAGACCAGCCAGCCTGCACCGGAAAATTTTGCAGCAGCAGTACTCTTCGACAAGATCACGAGTACCCATGATCTTTGCAATTTCACGAAAGACAACCAGGAAAAGTCGGGACTGATCAGAGTCATCGGGAGTCAAACCAACGCCCTTCGGAAGATCTTGAAGTTCTTTGACAACAAGTGAGGTAGCAGTATCGTCAACCTTGAGATAAAACCAAAAAGTGTTCCAATCATCCTCCCACCGGTTCTTGTAACACACAACAGGGACATCAACATAAGTCCTGTATCTAAAATTTAGCAAAGCGAACTGAGCCTCTTCCTTGATATATGAGTCACCCTCGGCGCGCTCCATAAACAAGGGTTGATGGTGGATGGTGTGCACACGCACAAAGTTGGCTACATTAGGATTAACACCCATGGTTTTGCACGCCCACATAAACAGACTCAATCGAAGAATAGAATTCGGAGTGAGATGATGAACGTACATATCAAAGTTGCGAAGGATTGCAACGATGACAGGATCCAGAGGAAAATGAAGGCTAGCAGCAAAAAGGTCACGAAAAACTACAACCTCATCGTCCTTGGAGGTGGGGGTCACTTCGTTCCCTGGAGCTCTGGCCTGCCCGCTCTCGAAGTACCCAAGCTTTTCATATTCAGAAAGAAGTCGCGAGGTAACACGACTTCGCCCGAAAACCTTCGTGGTGGCCTTTGGGGGCTTTGACGTGCCAGACTTCGGAGCCATCGCAACGACGAAAGAGCAAGAGAGAAGTAAACAGCAACCTAAAACCAAAAGAAAACAAGCATAACACATCTTAGCAAGGTCACAAAGAGTAAAGGACAAGGAACATAAACAAATCCAAGTAACGTAAATGAAGATAAGAAACAAAGATTAAAAGGAAGTTACCGGTTGAGAGTACACGCAAGACTATCAGAGAGCGAGAGCAGCAGGGGGTCTGGCACCCGGGGGCGGCAGAGGCCTTATATAGCCCAGGCGGCGTGACAATCAAGGAATTACGTGGCACGATAATATAGGAAGTACCGAAGCAACAGTTGTGCATGCATATCCCGAAAAAATAGGGGCAGATGAGCGGGAAATCGGGGAAAGATATCATATCGCGAAAAAATAGGAGAATCAAAGCAACCAAACACGTGTAAGAAAGCGAAGATCTCGACGAGCCGAAATGGGGAGGCGCTCCGGTGCGAAAATATTTCTACCCGTTTGAGTTTCGCTACTTCGGCTCGTCAGGAAGACAAACCTTCGCAGGCGAGGGGCTAATGTTGGGGAAATCCATTTCGCACCTAACCCCCTATTTTGCCCATTTCGTCTACCGGCCTTCGGACTGAGGAGAGGCGGTCATTTTCTATTCTTTGGTGTTTGTGCAGGCTCGACAACTTCGGGAAGTGGCACGGCAGGGCGTCGAAGATGCTAGTCATGCGAGTGTGCACAGGAAGAGACATCACGAGTTCGAAAGACTAAAGACACAGAACACGCAGAGGTGTAAAGAACCTTCGCGAAAAGGGCAAGTGTTGACCTAGAGGGGGGCTCGAGGACGTTCCGAGGGCGGAAGACGATGACGGACACACGAAGGTGTCGACGGGAGAACATGACGAGAGGAGGTCGCGAAGCTTTGGGATTGCGATGATTCCCCTGAAGGGGGAGATGAAAGCGTGGGCCCACTTGACAGGTGACAGGGTGTAAAGTGTCGAGTTGTAAGGGTGGTAGTCGAGCGAGTTGGTGTAAAAATACTGTAATGCCCTCAAAGATCCTTAGCACGATGTAAAAAGGCGAGGATAAGAATGTAAAGTGTAAATGATACGAACCTATTTAAACGAGCCCTGATGAAATGAAAAAAGGGGAGAGAGGTCTGATGAGAGGCTTATTCACAGCCCTCCCGAAGACATATTGTGATTATTTCTTGGTTCCGCATTCTTTCCGCACTCGCATTTGTTGGCCCCTCTTCGGGGACGGGTTTCTCCCCAGCAGCACTCACGCATGGTTTTTGGAGTTTATTGTTTACTCAGGAATTAAGAGCATAAATGAGGACTTCCGGGTAAAGTTCATCAAGGGTTTTACAAGAAGATCATGAAGCCCAGTACAAGTCAAGACACAAGATGAACATGACTCCAAATGAACCAAGGACTAAAGCGTGAAGCCGAGAAGTATCGAGGACCTAGACAGAAGATACGGGAGTTCATGCACCAAGCACCCTTATCTAAACCGTGAGGAAAATGATGTCAAGGACCCACATGCAGCTCGGCAAAAACTCAGGAAGACGTGAGAAGCTTTGGGAAGAACCGGGGGTCAACCGGGCCGAGGAGACCCTGGGCCGGTCGGCCCAGGCCGGCCGCCCTGGCCCTTTCCCGATTCGGTTCGCCACCCCATTTACCTAGCACCCCTTCGGGCTATTCATAGTCCCCGTGCGAAGTACCATTCATCAAGCCATTCGTCATTCGCCGCCGAGGACAAGAGAAGCTAGAGGGACACCATCTCGGAGAGGAGGGTCGTGCTAGTTGTCTAGGGTTTACCTAGCCGGCGTGGGAACCTTGCAAGGAAGACCACGTCGGAGTTCCGGAAGCTTGAATCAAGATCAAGGTAGGATCCCAGTTTTGATCTTATTCATGTATACATTATGATGAAGTCTTAATGGATCCGATTTCTAGCGATCGAGTACCTTCGTTTATGATTCTTGTTCTTGCTTGGGTGTTTTTATCCTCAATCTATTCTCGAGATAGATTGCATGGGATGTTATTGTAGCCGCGGTGGCTAGAGGTGCATACCCGATCTACCAAGTAGTTAAACATGTTCCTTGTGAGCGTGCTCTCAGATTCGACCACGGAGAAAGGGGAACATCGTGACAGGATGTTGATACCAAGTACGACGGGGCGACTTAGAGAGTTTGACCAGAGGTCAAGGTTTAAAGACGCTTTTAATGAGATTCGTTTTGCTTTCTTCTATCTTGCTCTAAACTACAACATAAGCACGATCTAGGCCCCCTAGATCGGTTATCTCTATGCTTTCTCTTGCTACCTCTCAAGATCTTTGTAGATTAGATGCATTCGAAACTTCTTCAAGATGCAAGTGTTTCTCGGTTATTAGATTGAGTCTTGCGTTGCACATGTTCCACGGATTCGATATCTTGGGTGATACTCGAGGGAAAAAGGAACTACATGATCCGTAAGCTTGCGGTGAACCTTGGCACATTATTGAATCGTCAACAAGCCCTTTTTCTGGCGCTGTTGCCGGGGAACAAGTAATCAAGATCCAATCTAGTATCTCATTTGTAAGTATTTTCAGTTTTCTTTTGATTTTCTTTTGCATCTATTAAACTTTGATCATTCTCAAATATCAATTGAATATAGTTTTCGACTAACTCTTTTATAGTTTTCTTTTCTTAGATCTTTTGTATATTTTGTTTATCGCTAAACCTAATAGAAGATGGACGGCTACCTCTCCCACAAACCAAATTTTTTTTGGATGATCCAGAAAAACTTTACAGGTAAAGAAGACGCGAAGCACGAGCTAGGAAGCTAGAGATTGTAGATCCAAAAGCCGAAGGATCGTCGGGATCTCCAACGGAATCACCACCTCTAAGTCCGAAGAAGGAATCACCACCTCCAAGTCAGAGGAGAGATCAACCTCAACCGCCACCAATGGCACAAGAGAGGAAGATTGGGGAGTTTTGCATCCCGGAGCTCATTAACCTTCCCCTCCTGAACCTAGCCGACATCGGAAGACCATTCGAGATCAAGACTTCAACCATCCGCATGGTGCAACATACACCTTTTACCGGTAAAGAGGATCCTAACCTTCACATTCAAGCGTTCATTCAACTTTGTCAGACATTCACGATGGAAGGGCTGGATCAAATTCAATTGAGGGCAAGGCTTTTTCTGTTCTCACTTCTTCAAAAAGCCTTGCAATGGTTCTACACTCTACCGGTGAAGACGGTGGAAAATTGGGAAGCATTGATGAGAGCTTTCATGAAGGAGTATTATTTGGCGGGTAAGACTCAAAGCTTGCGTAATAATATTGCTACATTTTCTCAATATCCAACGGAGACTATCGATGAAGCTTTCGAGCGTTTCAATGAGTACACTTGAGCCGTGCCAGATCACAAGTTCCCGAAGGAGGACTTCGTTCAAAAGTTCTATCAAGGGTTCAATCTAGCATCGAGGACCGTAATTGATGCATCGGCAGGAGGATCTATTATCGAGCTTACTCTGACGGAAGCATTCACTCTTTTCAAGAAGGTTACGGATAATGATACATGGGCGTCATCCAGATGCTTACTTCCAGTTCAACCCATGGGCAATGTTAAAGGTGTTTTGCAGGTTGAAGAGGAGGAACTTGTAGAAGGAAAGATTGATTCACTCATGGGGAGGTTGGAAAGGATGGAGCTAGAAAAGAAAGCAGCCCAAAACCTAAAGGCCGCCGAAGAAAGATCCACGTGTGAAGAGTGTGGGGAGTACGGCCATGTCCATAAAGATTGTCCGGAAGAAGCAAAGGTGCTTGACTACATGAGGAAAGGAGATTTGCCAAACTTCCGCTACGGGCAAGGTAGACCTCAATTTAATGCAAGTTCGTCTATTCAAAATACGGTGCCTCTTCGTATACAATTGAAGGATTTCATGGATGAGCAAGCAAAGATCAACAAGGACACCGTCACTAAGTTCAAGACTATGGATAAAATATTGGACAACACCGATGGCAAGGTGACGGAGGTCGGGAGCTCCAACCATCAAGTGCTCAACATGATGAAGATGTTGGAGACGCAAGTGGGACAACTTGCCGGGCGCCTAACCGCTAATGAAGGAAGATTGCCGGGGCAGCCCCAAGGTCCCGAGACGGCAGAGGCTATTCAAACTCGCTCAGAAAAGGAGGCGGAGGATCCCGAACTTCCAGCCGGTGCAAGGAAGCCTAAGCCAACCGTTGAAGCGGAGGATCACACTAAGGAGAAGGTGACTACTATTCCGGAGATTGCTACCGAAGAGACGGAATTTGAGATGCCAAGTGATGACACGAAGATGCCTACACTAAAGACACGCTACTTTCGAGATAAAGTTGACAGTCATTTTGAAAAGTTTGTGGAAGTGGTGTGCAGGTTAAGCATCAACATGCTGCTATTGGACGCTCTCCAAGTTCCTACATATTCTCGCTACTTCAAAGGCATACTTGCAAACAAGTATGAGTTGGCAACACTCTGGGCGGATCACATCAAGATGTCCGAACAATGTAGTGCCGCCATTGCAAATCAAGGGCCCAAGAAGCAAAGAGACCCCGGATGTCCGACCATCCCATGTTCTATTGGCTCATTCACGTTCAAGAAGGCATTATGCGACCTTGGAGCAAGTGTGAGTGTCATGCCAAGAGATGTGTTCGAGAAGCTACGACTACCACTAGAGCCTACGGGTATGTGCTTGGAGCTGGGTGACAACTCTATTCGCTATCCCGTGGGAATCGCCGAAGATGTGCCCGTGAAAGTTGGAGATCACTTCATCCCTATTGATTTCGTGGTGCTCGAGATGGGAGAAAGGAAGAAGCTGCCTCTCATCCTAGGGAGGCCTTTCCTCAAGACCGTCGGGGCGACGATCGATGTTGGCATGGGAGAGATCAAGTTCGATGTCAATGGCACAAGGAGCATATTCAAGTTTCGTCCACGTTTCGAGGTATGCAACATGATCAATGTTAAATATGTTCCACCTCATCGTCGCTTTAGCAAGAGCCAAAGAAGAAGGAAGAGCCCAAGAAGAAGGAAGCAAAGGTGATCAAAGAAGTCATTGCATTGGTCAAGACCAAAGAACAAAAGCCGCCTGTGAAGACCAAAAAGATGACTAAACAGGAGAATAAGCCCGCGCCCAAGATGGTGCGGAAGTAGGTACCCAAGATTGCAACGCCCGCAAAGAGCGTTGATCCAAAGTGAAGAAGAGAAGAAGTCAAGCCATGGACTATAAATGAAGCACTAGGCGGGAGGCAACCCGTTCGTCGAGTCAAGAATAAGCTACCGGGAGGACAACCCGATGAAGAATAAAGCTGCCGGGAGGGCAACCCGGACTATTTCTAATTTCAAGTAAGTTGGTCATAGAATTTGCTACGCAAGACTTGGTATAAACTCTTTAGTGGTTGAACTTATTTTTGAGACATTTAATTTGCTCGAATGTTTCATTTGGATTTTATTTGACCATAAACCTATGACATGAGCCATCCTACGATTTATTTGCCTCTTATCGAGAAACCAACACCAAAAATTCAGAACCTACCCACACCTTTCATCCTCTTCATGATGACAAGGTTGGTTTGTTTTACATCATAAAAACACACGAGTAGAGCCCCGCGTTGTTCCTTAATGATTTTTAACTTTTGACGCATGCTAGGACTCGTGTGAACTTAGGAAATTCGATTTTTGGTTTGATTCAACTTGACATCCAGCGGTTTCTCTAGAGTTAGAATTTTTCCAAGCCCCATTTATTTTTGTTTGTTCAAAACATCTCTCTCATGTTTGGCAAAAATTAGAACCTAAATCCATACCCCCACGGTCAAGCCGGAGGAGCTCGCTATCAATAAATGAAAGCAAGTGATCCCGGTGTAACCAAAATCAGTGTAGTCAGAAAATTTCGACTTACAAATGTTTTTGATGCCTAAAAACTCCTCTAAAAATACATTTGAACTCATTGATATCTCTGAGTTAATTTTTAATTTTCAAAATTAGAGTAGTAATTAGCATGTAAACATGATCAAGGGAAGGTTTTGAGCTTAAATGGATTTCTAGTGCTCCATGATGCATCACGGGAAGGCCTCATCATTAAGGCACCTTGAGCACATGCAAGGACAAGCATGGGGGGCAGCAAGGTTTGGTTTTTGCAGGATATGAATGAAAGCATGGGAGGTAAGGAAGCATGGAAGTGACACAAAGCAAATGATCAAGATGGAGGACTTCGTCATGCAAGAAAAAGGAGTGGCTCGGAGAATTTGGATGGTGAACAGCGTGGAGCACGAGTACACGGAACAAAGATGCATTCAACAACAAGTGGGAGAAAACAGGAGGCAAAACAAGGGGTAGGGGCCCCAGGCCGGCCGGCCTGGCCTATTTCTTCGCCCCTCGGTGCTTGTCTTCCTCAGGTAAGTCACTCATCCCATTGCTAGTTCATGTTCTTGAGCACCTAGTCCAGAACCTCTAGAAACACCTTCGAAAAATTCGTTCTCCAATCTTGAGTCCAAAAATCCAGAAAAATTCGTCACAATTCTTGCCCTTCCATATACTTCTTTTGTGTGTATTTGTGCCGGCAAGAAACCCCCGGGAGAGTTTGTTTGTGACTTTGTGCAGCAAGAACAAAATGAGGAAGGCTTTCTGCAATGCCTTTGGGAAGAAGACAATCATCATCGTCAAAGCCGCCATCAACAAGTTCTTTGTGGAGGCACTCAATCTCCGAGTTGCCGTGAAGAATGGAAGAGGATGTGGCACCATCAAGGAGCGACACCATGCTCCTTAGTGGAAGAAGAAACACGCGAAGCTCGTCCATATGGTACACCGAACTGCAAGGGCGCACGGAGGAGCCACCCGTCCAACCTCGTTGCTCGACTCGTTCATCCGCTCCACCACCATACAGTCTGCAGCATTCCAAGTATGGATTTTTCATTATGACGGAGGAGGAGGAGAGGCTTGGTCGCCTAGAGAGGAGGATTGTGCCCAACGTCGACTTCGACGATGATGCTCTCCAAGTGTTGGGATTTCTTCTGGATATTTATCAAGTGATGAATCACCTTGGTTGGGGCAATTTTCTGATGGAGTAGGGGTGAGCTTTCATTTGGAGCTTGCCTTGGAAATTCTCATGACAATGGCACCGCTTATTAATGGTGAGGTGCCATCCCTTTAATTTCGACTCAAGGGTGATGAGCAAATAATTCCTTATGAGCAAATTAGAGAATTGCTCGGTTTCAAGAGGGAAGCCCCGGAGCAAGTGGATGTTAATGAAAGTGTATTGGAAGGATTTTGGAGTCTGATTTCGGGAGAAGATAACCGGCAAAGAAGTAGCATCCGGAATCCCATCATCCGGATATTTCATTCTTGGATGAGTAAAAGGATTTTGGGAAGAATGAAGGAGTCCAAGATCACCGACATGGAACTTAATTGGCTTTATTCGGCAATGATCGCTAGGCAAGCCATTGATCCTTCATATATCATGATCAATCGGTGGTGTTGTGAAGTGATTTTGGGAACCGGAGATATTGGTTCGGGATGCTATCTCTCTATGATAGCAATTTCTGTGAAGTCGGGAATTTTAAGAAACCCAAAATACCTACTTGCGGGGAATTCTCTTGGAATTGATTATATGAAGCAAGGAAAATATATAAGTGGAGATGAAAAGAGAGAGTACAAGGTGGCAAAAGTTAATGTTCCTCTCCCGAATATGATGCCGAAATTATTTATTGAAGGGAGAGAAAATTGGTTAGAAGAAGGAATTCTTATGCCGGCCAAGAAGAACAAAAGAGGAAGAATTATAGAAGAGGGATCGTCTTCCGCAGCCCAAGATCAAGGAGGGGCTGCATATCATCAACCATATGGAGGGATTCCTATGCCGCCACCCTACTACGGAAGTGTGCCAATGCAAGCATGGGGGAGTGGTGCAGCCATGCCGCCACCTCCTCCAACATATTATCCGCCAACTTTTGTAGTGCCAAATGAAGCATTCGTGGCACCTTATGCAAACATGCCTTAGCCCCAACAAAGTGCAGCCATCATTGGGGCGTATATGCAAAGGAACGTACAAGACGTTGAGAGGATCTGGACTCATGTCAACCATTGGCAAGAAGGAATGAAGGACCGAATAGGCGACCAGAGAGGGGGGGGTGAATGGGAGCCGATAAAAATTCTTCCCGAAGGACGAACTCGGCCTATACCCCGATTGCCACTCCGAGTACTCGCACACACCAGAGAAGCTCTAGACTAGGCACACACAAGCCTACAAGTCCTAGAGACAAGCCTTGAATCAAAGCGCGGAAGCACAAGACAATAATCGAAGCACCTAGTCAATTCTGGAAAACCAGGCGCGGACTGTCCGCAAGGGTACGGCGGACTGTCCGCACGGCCTGCTCAGACTGTCCGAAAAAGCCAACTGAACCATCAGAGACGCACCCCAAAAAATCAGACTATCTGCGAGGGACCCGCGGACTGTTTGCACCTTCACGGACTGTTCGCCACTTCAGTTCGGACCGTCCGCAAGCTCCGTGCAACCAAAACCACTTGTGGCACCGGATCAAAACACGAACTCGGAAGAATATGCGAAGAACACCTGTACTTTTCCAGGCCCCGCGACCCGTCCGCACGAGGCTCATGGACTGTCCGCGGGTTGCGAACAAAAACAGAAATGCACAAACCGCGGGGGTCAAACCCACCTATCCATCACCGAATCTCCCAAACGGCTAAAGCTCTTGAGACAAGATTTGGGGAAGGTGAGAAGCATCACAAGAGGAAGCTATGCCCCAAAAATCTCAGCCTCTAACTCAATAAATCACCAGGAATAGTGGATCACACGAACCAAACCAAGAACTCGGGCTCCGACCAAAAACTCACGAATCGAAGGTGTTTCCCGGTGTTTGAGGGGTCAAGATCACACAAAAAGATGCGTAAGGCATCCACCCATGATCCCCTCAAAGAAATCTGAGAGAAAACACCCTCAAATCCACGAATCGAGCGAAGAACTAAACTCCCAAAGAATAGCCCCAAAAATTACATGAAAATCACAAAGAGCTAGGAGATCACCACAACGCCGAATGCTTCCATACATCCAGAGGTCAAAGTCTATACAAGAATCTAGCCTAAGGAATACATAAGAAAAGAAGCAGTCCAGAGCGATCTACCGGGGGAGGAAACCCTAGAGTCCAAGAGAGAGAGATGCCATCCACCTCTCTGCTATTTATACGAAGTCCACCGGAGAAGGTAAATGACCACGCTACCCCTACAACTCAAATAGAAGATACATACGCCTCAGGGGCAATATGGTCTAGTCTTCATCGAGCGGACACGCTTCAACCGTGGCTTTGCTTCACATCGACGCAAACCCCGCGATCACGCCACGTGCCCCCTGCCTCGAAGCTTCCCGGCGCTCCCGGATCACCGTCTCCATCGCATCGGGCCTCCGGACTTGGTTTTGAGGCCCAAACCAAGAAACCGTCCACCTGATGGTTTTGTGGGCAAACCACCAAACCCCGCGTGCAAGCTTCGGCCTCGATCCGCTACCTTGCACTGGCCCATGTTCACGACTTTAGCCTACTAATCTTGCACCGCATGGCTCGCACTTGACCCCATCGGCCACCAGGTCCATCGAACCAAGCCTACTTGCCTCTCCATCACCCGGAGGCCACCACGGCTAAGGCCTTTCGCGCTTGTTCTTCACCTACACCAACACGAGTCAAGCCACAACCTGTACCTGCATACTTAGCCAAGCATCAGTCCGCACCACGTTGTCAATCACTCATCACTAAGGAGCGACCCTCCACTGGTCCTCGGACACACCTGGTCCTCAATCTCCCCCTTGATGAGTGCATTGACAACACCCATAGTAACCATCATAGAGAAAAAGAAAAAAAACAACCACGAACAAAAATCTCCAAGCAAGTGATCCAAAGCCAAAGAACAAGCGAAAAAACACGATCACTCGCCAAACCAAGTCTCAGCCCCATAAGGCAAGGGCAACGGCTCAACACAGCCGAGACAAAAGAAAGCTCTCAAAGAGCACACCACAAAGCACAAAATTCAGGCAAACCAAAGGAGCTCCCCCTGCTTTTAATTAGATTCTTTTTGCTTTCTTCTATCTTGCTCGGAACTACAATATAAGCGCGATCTAGGCCACCCCTAGATCGGTTATCTCTATGCTTTCTCTTGCTACCTCTCATGATCTTAGTAGATTAGATACATTCGAAACTTCTTCAAGATGCAAGTGTTTCTCGGTTATTAGAGTGTGTTTTGCATTGCACATGTTCCACGGATTCGATACCTTGGGTGATACTCGAGGGAAAAAGGTACTACATGATCCGTAAGTTTGCGATGAACCTTGGCACGTCATTGAACCGTCAACATGTACAAAAGAGGAAAATTGTATATTCAGGACCTTCACTAAGTCTTCTTCCCAACGCTTCGAGATTCAACATTTTAGGAGACCCGTGCAAGGAGTTACAACCAAATCTTTGGGCATCACACATTCTGAAATCAGCCCAGGACAATTTTGCATTGATGGGGTAAAAATGGCGTAACTCTCTTGTTCGGAGTCCGATCGGGGTGAATGACCACTCGTTGGAAAGATAATTTCAAGGACTTCGCAATGGAGAAATGGTTTAGTAAATGTTCTGTTCTAGAAGTTGAAGAAAAATTTGTGGAAGTTGAAGCAGCGATAAAGGACAACATGGAAGGGGGTGAAGACGAGTTGAGAAACGATTGGGACTAAGGTTTATAGCAAAAGGTGGGTGTTGGAGGACAATCAAGGAAACAAAGGTGAGAGTTCATGAGCAAGATGCAAGGAGGTTTACTATTGATCTTGGTAAAGCAATTTTTTCTTCATCCTGCTCTTTATTTTCAAAATTTCTAAGATTTGTTCAAAATTTGAGAGCATGATTAATTACTTGTGGAAAGAGCTTAAATGATATCTACCTTTCATAGAGATGAAAGCTAGTTACATTATGGAACTTTAACAATGTAAACTCGGAGAACATTATGTTTTCTCATGTATAATCAAGTGCAGGGTATGGACATTGAAAGGCAATACTGACATCCATTAAAGGCTTACTCGAGGACGAGCAAGGTTTAAGCATGGAGGTGTGTTGGCAGTCAATTTCCCTCAACCAAGAGCACTTGTTACACTTTGGTTTGAGCTTTAAATTATAACTAACCCACCACTAGGCATACTAATGATTAACAAGTTCACACTTGCATGTGGTTTTTGGAGTATGTTGTTTACGCAGGATTTAAGCGCCTAAATGAGGACTTCCAGGTGGAGTTCATCGAGCACTTTATGAGAAGATCACGAAGCCTAGCACAAGTCAAGACACGAAGTGAACATCACTCCAAATGACCTGAGGACTGAAGCATGAAGCTGTGAAACTCCGAGGACCTAAACAGAAGATGCAGGAGTTCGCGCGCCAAGTACCCTTATCCAAACCGCGGGGAAAATGACGTCAAGGACCCACATGAAGTTCGGAAAATATTCAAGAAGACACGAGAAGTGTCGTGGCGAAAGATGGGGCCGAACCGGGCCAAAAAGGCCCTAGGCCTGATGCCGACCGGCCTGGCCCGTTTTCGGCCCGGTTCGCGACGCCCTTTGACATAGATGTTCCTCGGCTCATTTATATCCCCTTCCTCCGACGGACGCGTCATCCATTTATGATATCTCGGCGAAACCTAGAAACAAGCACCAGAGGGAGACGATGGCGACCGTGAGTCCTCGAAGTTGTCTAGGAGATGGCTTAGGCCGACCCTAGCCGCCATGGCCGCCCAGCGTGTTTGTGCCATGGAGGAGTTCCGGAGCTACGCGTTCATCGTCATAGGTGTGGCCTCGGTGGTGATGGTGTAATGTATACTTTCATGTGAGCAATGATAATCTTGTCATCTGATCTATTAAGTGATTCCATGTCTCCATCTTTACTTTCTACCTATCGTGAATATGATTTGATCCTTAGTCTAATGCTAGGTTAGACTACATAGCATGCTTTATGTATTCATGGTGATTAGATCTAGTATGTCGACCCTTCGTGGATTGTATACATGTCCATGTATGGGCATGCCCTTAGACTCCCCGCATCATTAAGGGTGCATCGTGACAGGATGATACCCCGAAAGTGCAGATGTCTTTGGGACGTAAGCCGGAGGTAGGAGTTTAAGGATGCTTTTAGATGAGATGCTTGATTTGTTGCTCGTTTGCCAGAACTACAACTAGAAGGTGCTAGGCTTAGTTGTCCCCTTGGTCGCGCTTTACCTTGCTTATGTTCGTGTATGTGATCAACCTTGTGCTATAATATATATATATATCTTTAAGGTTTACCCTTTATATGCAATCAATGCTTCATGTTAGGTTAGATTGACTAGATAAGGTAGAGAACCTCAGCGGTTTGCTTCCGATCCACAGTTCGATAACCTTTGTCATACTCCGAGGGAAAAAGTGCTACGATGATCCGTGAGGGATGGTGAATCTTGACGTGTTTTTAGACCGTCAACAAGCCCTTTTTCTAGCGCCGTTGCCGGGGATCGGCAACTCGAAACCTAGGGTGATCTACCTTTCTATTTGACTAACCCTAATTTTTATTATTGCATATACGCTTGTTTTCTTGTTTGTGTCCTTGAAAGTAGGTGAAAAGCTAGACACAAGACGTTTGATGAGTTCTCTACATACACACCCCAACAAGATGATTGCAACATCAAGATTCGCTCTTTAGTGGTAGGTGCTAACTTTTGTTAGTGGCCCATCATCCGCTATCGAGTCCACACCCTACACACGCGATGATAAACAAGGTAAGTCAATGTGTCAATTAAATTTTTAATACTAATGTTTTTTGGAGATTTGTTTGTTCAAGCAATAGGTATTGGATGCTATCACGATGCCCCCAAGACCACAAGATCAAGCTCGTCAACATCTTCGAAGTTTTTGTCCGCATCAAGTTTTGCACAGCCTCGTGGGAAGAACAACAGAATATATTTGGATATTTAGAAGTCCCACGAAGTTATGCTTCCAACAAGTCAAGAATCAAGTCAATCGGAGGTTCCTACAAGCGGATATGGCCGAATCACCGATGGTTGCATGTTCTGAAAATTCTGGACAGCAAGAAAAACTGAAGTGAAACAGCCATAACTCCCTCATTCGGACTCCAATTAAGATGGATGAGTACCCGCTGGAAAGGTAATTTCATAAACCCTTCAATAGAATTATATTTTGGTATGTGTTCTATTATGTATATAGGGGAAGATCCACGAAGAAGAGGCAGAAGCAACACGATGCAAACCGATTTCGGTTTCCTTTTCTGAGTCGAATGTGATCAACGGATAGATCCATGAACAAACTTTGAGTCTTAAGAGGCCATAAATATCAACCCCCTTGGCTTTTTCCTGCATGCATTCAAATTTTCCCGTCGTTTCATAGCTCCCAAGTTGATAAGGTTTGTAACTGATCTTTCGTCAAAATTGATGACTTCTGCACCGGGCTCCGTCGATGATGGCCGTCACACAAACTCAGGTAACCTGTTCATTGACCCTCGTGAGTCGAAGTGGTCGACTGATCGATTATTTTCCTTTGTGATGTCATCCATGGTTAGGTCATAAGGTTCTAAGGATTGCTGACTTCTTTAGGTATCACAACTCCTAAAGCCCCTCAGAAAAGAAAAGTAATTACTAGGAAGATCTTGATCAAGGATCCGAAGAAACTTAACATGTCCGCCGATGTTTCTGCTGGTAATGTATTTGTTGACGCTGGATCTGCGGCTGGTATATCAGTTGATGCAATGACGGTGATCATTCTATCTGGACCCCTTTTTCCTTTCTTTTGATATATTCTTTATTCCCTTATTCTTCTCTATTTGTAGCCTTCTGGTCTGTTGAGCAAATTTTCCCAGGAGAAAGCAAGGGCTTCATCAACGCAAGCCATTGTGCCAGAGTTAAGTAAAGGGCGGACCGAAGAAAATTCAAAATTGGCCAACTTTCCTAGAAAAGAATGCCAAACCCAGAGTTCTAAACCAACTAATGATCCTCAGGGTCAACCTGCTGCCGATTTTGAAGTAATCGATGTGCTTCAGGGATGTCAAGCTGATGTTGCATAGAATCGACTGCTTATTTTGAAAGACATAAAGAGCCTGCTGACATTATCTTGATTGAAGAAAATGAACCAGTCACATCAAGATTTGATCTAGTTGTAAGCACCTTCATTTCTTCGTTAACCTTGCTATATGTTTTTCTTAATAATACCTCCTTTTGACCTCCCTTTTGTCTTTTGTAGACCCAAAATGATCCCTCCATTAGTGGTTCTTCTCATGTATTATCTTTAAGTCCCCTTCCTGACAATGTTCGGGCATGTCTTCGAGATATGTTGCTTCTCCTTGATCAGAACATCAATCAATTGGTTCAACAGGCAGAACTAGTCAGGCAAATTTATAAGCAAATCAGAGGGCAGCTGCCAGCTGAAGTAAAAGATAGGCTCCATCCAGTTGCTTTTATAGAGAGTCATCAGCTTCGTGTTGAGCATGCACAACATCGTCTGGTGGAAAGGATTTGTCAGGAGTAGTTGGTTCTGAATAGAGAAGTTCTTGATTCTCAGATGGCCGATTTAGATAGCAAAATCCAGATTTTGTCTTCTTCTCGTCCTGAGATTGCTACTACTGTAGATCGAATGAAGAGCAGACGTGTGGATCTTCTTGCAGAATTAAAGCAACTTGATGAAGATTTATCCCTAGAGGAGAAAAAGCTAGCAGATCTTCCAAATGTGATCAACAGTATGGAGCGTCGGAAGGATGTCATTGCCAAGAAAGCTCAACACATCAGCCGAGAGAAACGGCCGATTTCTGGTTCGGCTGACGCCGATCGTCAAGAAATAGAAGAAGTTAACCAACTCCATTAGGATGCCATCAACACTATTCATTCGTTAGGCATAGCTTAAATGCTCTTGTATATGTAACTCTGGAATTTGGTCCTTCTGTAGCTAGCTTTAAATGTGTTGGCTGACTTCCAACGCTATTCTTTTATTGCCTGAATGCTTGATTGGCCTATAAATAAGCCATCACCATTTCTTTTCTTGTATCTCTGATGTGATGTCTTCTTCTTCTTTTGTAAATCAGGTTTCTTTCCTATCTTTGTATCTCTCTATGGTTTTCACATGATGGCTTAACCACCTCTTCTTCTCAGTCTCCCAATCGTGAGGACGTAGAGAGGATCCTGACGAACATCAACGCTCATGGTGCGAATCAACGAGCGTCAATATCAAGGCAGAAGCGAGGTCTTCGACTTGTCATTTCCACAGATGAGAAGAAATTAGAAGCTCTGGAAACCAGGAGGGCACACCTTCTTGAGGAACTGAATCAAGAAGAGGGTGAAATAGACATCACCAAGATGCAATTAGAGAAGGCCAAAGAATTAGATAAATCTTGATGTAATTTTTTCTCAGCCGATGTGATCGGCTTTTTTTCAATAAATTTCAGCCGATGTATTCAGCTTTTGCTTTATTGTGTTTCATCTTGAAAGACAGTTGTCTATATAACCCATGCTTTTTTTGAATGATTTCTTTCCTCTGACAGCATGCAATGTTTGTTCGTGATCTCTCTGAATCATGACATATGAATGCTTCCCTCCTACTCTTGAATGCCATCAACCTTTCAATGTCAACATGTGGCTCTGAACTGTCTTTTCCATGCATCCCTCCTATAAAACTCAGCTTATAACCCAGTGGTTCTTCACTTGATCCCTTTTCGTAGGCTTTCTTTTTCCTTTTAGCCGAAAATCTTTCGATCGGCTCGTTGCTTTTAGGGATGGGAGACATCTTCTTCTTGGAGCGTATTCAGGAAGATTCACAACTCTGTTTGCTTCAACAAGCATCTTCTTGAGATAGTTTTGCTTCATGTTGCTACCAGTAAGCTTGTTGATGTATTCAGAAACATTGAGGAATACCCTTTTTTGTTTTCTCCTTTTCTGAAGTGCGGATCTTTTTCCTTCAATAACTTCTGAGTGCTTCTCCATTTTTGGGGAAACGGATCACTAAAATCAATGTCAGCCTCTGCAAACTGAGCCATTCACGGAAGGACTGTTCCTAACTCGACCGGATCTGGTATCTTTTTTGATTCCCTCTTATCTTCTTCAGCTTCCATTCCCCTCTGATTTGGGCTATAAATAGCAATCCAATGTACATCGGCTCTCCACACCTTCCACCATGGCACAAAGACTAGATCTGATAGGGTGTAGGCTTTTGTTGTTTGATTATTCCCTTCTCCCCCTTTCTTACCATGGCTAAAAGAATTCTTGTGAAGTAGTGCAGCACCTCCTCACCTTCTCCAACCTTTCTCGTGAAGCCAGGAGGTACAACAGCTAAAAGAATCCTTGTGAAAAGCTTGAGTTCAACAGCTGAAGGGAAGGAGCAACGTAGAATGTCTCCCTGCACCTGTATCAAGGGAAGAGCACGCCAAGGGGACGACCATCTTGGTCATCAACTCGTGGAGCTCTCGGCGGAAGATTACAGATTCTGGCGAAGATCTTAGTCTTCCATTTCCTCTTCAGAGCATTCCTTTCTCTCTAATGTTCATCAATTCAATATCCTCATCATACGAGAGATAGGATGTTTATCTTACAATTCATGTAATCCATTGATCTTCAATGTAGATGTAAACACCATGTACTGAAGTATGCGAGAAAGAAATATATATATGCTCATATTTTTGTTCTAAGGGAGATTATTACATCAGCCATTTATCCGAATCATTGATCGGCAATAAGTGTTTAAACTCTTTTTGATTTTACAATTTTTTCCACTAAAGGTGATAATTCATTATCGGCTATCATCCGAAATCTAAATCGTCTAAGAAGGCAAAAGTAGTAATCGGCTGAATAATTACTCCAATGTTCTAACTTTGCTTTGGCTTTGACGAGCATCGGCCTTGTCTTGTTATAGTTTAATCCTCTCAATCGGTCGATGCAACTTTCTGCCTTTTCCTTTATATTTGAGAATCAATCGTTTGGATCGGCTGAAGCTCAAAGTCAGAGATCTTGAGGAAATTTGTCTGCCACACTTTCCCTGATATGCAGATGACTTAATCAAAATTCCATTGTGTATCGGATGCTGCAATGTGGAAGGATGAATCGGCATTGACTACTTCCACTGAATCTCCAATCCATTGAATCACGCATTGATGCATAGTAGATGGAATGCAGCAATTCGCGTGAATCCAATCTCGCCCATGTAGTAGATTGTATGATCCTTTCCCCTTGATGACAAAAAAGGTAGTTGGAAGGGTTTTGCTGCCGATTGTCAAATCTACACAGATAGCACCCATTGTAGATGATGAGTTTCCTTCAAAGTCAAGTAGCATAATATCAGTCTTGGTCAAGTCTTGATCGCTTTTCCCAAATCTTTGAAGCATCGAGTAGGGCATGAGATTGATCGATGCACCACCATCCACTAGGAGCCTTGTGACTGGCTTCCCATTGACATGTCCTTTGAGAAACAAAGCTTTCATATGCTGACGTTTTTCCTCATCTGGTTTCTCAAAACTAGCCAACATTGGATCCAAGGTTAACTAAGCCATCCCTAGTTCTTCATCTGAAGTTTCTTCATCTGAATTATCTTCGAGAGTCATAAATTCCTTGGGTAGCATGAAGACCATGTTAGCGCTTGCCATTGTTTGATCTTCTTTCTCACTATCAGCTTTAGGTTTGGGTCACCAAATCTGGGACCGAATCCTCTTTTTGTCAAGTGCAAGCTTCTCAATCTCTTCTTGCTGTTCCAATTGTCGCAAGCGTTGAACCCTCCTCTTCTAAGACTTGGTCAACCCTTCTAGGCACCACCTATGTTGACGGGCTTTGTGTTGGCTTTTGTTTTCATATATAGCGTTACGCCTTTCTGGATTTCTTGCCAACACGTCTTCATCAGGGACCCTGTTGTCAACCATATCTTCTAGCTGATTGAGCCGGCTGTCTTGTCGTTTGTTTCCCAGCCAATCATGTACGCTGGCCTTGCCCCCCAGCAGATCATATACTGAAATGTGTTGGTTGGGGTGTTCTCGCTGATCTTGATTGGTAGGCTTTCTGTCCCTGTTATCAAAACAAGGCCTTTTGGATGACTGCCCTTCTGAATAAAAGCCTTCGCACTCTGGACAGTTGTCAGATGTTGGAAGCTTGATCCCCTCTTCCCAGCAATATCTGAAGAATGGAGATTTCCAGTGCCCCGCATTATGCCTTGTCCATTCTTCCCTTTCCTTTCTCTGTCTTTGTTAGCGTTGGAACTTGCTTAGAAGAACCTGTGAAGTGACCTCTGTTTTGAACCCTTTGAATTGATTCCTTCTTCAAGCAGTCCCTTTTCTTTGGCTTCTTCAGCTGTCATTTGAGTCTCAGGATCAATGGTTCCTTTATTTTGAGCTGATTCAGATGTCAACACCTTTGCTTTGGTTGCTTCAACCGTGTTAGTAGGAAAAGGGTGTTGATCGATCTTCACCAGCTTTCCTGATTTGGAAGGTGTTTCGAACTTCAGCTTTCCTTGATCTATTGCACTTTGGATCTGTTGATGAAACACCTTGCACTCCTCAGTATTGTGAGATGTGGCATTGTGCCACTTGCAATACTTGATCTTCTTTAGTTCTTCAGTACTTGGTATAGTAGGTTTTGTGACAGCCTAATCTGTCCTTGCTGAAGGAGAAGATCAAATATCTTGTCAGCTTTGGTTGTGTCAAAACATAACTTCTCAGGTTCCTTTTTGCCAAAGGGACATGCAATCGGCTTCCTGTTCGGAACCCATTCAGCTAAATCGACTTCGGCTTCTTCTTCTTCATCATAGCAATCTACATAGGACACTCGCTTTTGAAAGTTCCTTCTGGGTTCATATGAACGATTGCTCTCATGACCTAGCCGATGGAGTAACTGCCTGATGTTCTCAAACTCTTATGAAGCATACTTCTCCTTGATAGATCACAGGAGTCCTTGTAAAACCAATTCTTCCAAATATTTATCGGTCAGGGATAAGCTGTAGCATTTGTTCCTCATCTCCCTGAACCTCTGAACTAAGTTGGGTACCGATTCATCGTTCCTCTATCTTAAGCTGGTAAGATCAGTAAGCTTCATCTCATGAATCCTCGAGAAGAAATACCCATGAAACTGCCTTTCCAAATCTTCCCAACTCAAAATTGAATTTGCTGGGAGCGATGTAAACCAAGCGAAGGTTGGCCCTGACAGAGAGGATGAGAATAATCGAACTCTCAATTTTTCATTTTTTCCTGCCTCCCCACACTAGATGATGAAGCGAGTAACATGCTCAATGGTTGAGGTGTCATCTTGGCCAGTAAACTTGGTGAAGTCGGGCACCTTGAACCATTGAGGAAACGGGATCTGATCAAAGGATGCAGGGTAAGGTGTCCAATACATGTGTGTTTGCTGCTTTGGCTTTAATCCGAATTGATTTTGCGGCATATTTGTAACTTCAGCCATGAAACTTTTTTGATCAATCGGCTGAAGACCTGCCGAAGCATATTGCTGACCTGAAGCCACAACAGTTGTTCTTGGTTGCTCCTGAACGATCGGCTGGATAACCGAAGGGTTAGGAGGAGCCCAATGTTGCCTTGGGATCTCAATGCCATGTGGTGACCCCTGAAATACTTGTTCAGCCGAGAAACCCTGGTTTGCCTAGTTTGTTTGTGGAGCAATCGACTGTTGTACATACTGAATATTTTGAAAATCCTGAATCTATTGCACTTGATATGGTGGTGTAGAGAACAGAGGAGTGTCGGAGGTTTAGATCCGCACAGTCCACAGGAGGGTCCACCCCGGTGGTTTAGATTCGAATTGGGGGTGATCTAGAGATAAGGACTTGATGGTTATGCGAGAGCACATGAAACACGACGAGTTTATACTAGTGCAGGCCTCCGGAGAGTAAAACCCTACGTCCAGTTGTTGGTGTAGATTGCTTGAGGATTGCATATGTTACAATGGGGTCACCCTGCCCGCATTATATTGGCCAGTAGACAAGGTCGGCGCCCAGACTCCTGGTCGGTTACGACCGAGAGACCTAAGTCTAGTTCCATATATCCCGAACTGTCTGTCAGATCCAGCGCTATCTTGTCTTGCACTCCAAGTCTTGTAGTCGTTCCGGATAAGGTCTTCAGGAGGTCGTGTGGGCCACATATCAGGTCTGTCTGGTCCACAATCAGGTCGGTTAGTCTTCTGGTGGGCCGGACCCACATGTCGGGGACAGTCGTGAGACTGGTCGATAAGGACCCAGGGGTACCCATGTCCCACAAGCCCCTGAGCGATGTGTAGGCGCATCGAACTGGATGGAATCATGACGAAGTCATGGCGCTATCGACAGGTCGATAAGCGTACACGTCAGTCAGAAAAAATAAAGAATCTTTAATAGCCGACCAGTTTGTAGAATCCTAAGTGTAGTGAGGTCGAGTGACGACCTATAGTAAGCGGACTTCCGAAAGGTTTGAAGCGATGATGAAAAAACAGAGGGCGTTTGAAAAATGCACTCGTATAGTAGTCCCTGAGCATTGAAGTAGGAAGCCAGACTGCTTCGATGATCCAAAAAAGCAGCAGAAGAAGAAGAAGAAGAATAAGAAGAAATAAGTTCAAGAGCCGACTTGATGAGAAACAAGGTTTCCCAGAAGGTCGAAGTGACAAGGAAAACTAGAGGGCGTTTGAAAAACACACTTGTATAGTAGTCCCCGAGCATTGAAGTAGGCAGCAAGACTGCTTTGATTGTCAAAAAAGAAAAAGTAATCCTGGTCGTGAAGAAGCGGTTTTTGTTGTAGTCGTAGAGAATCAGTTGTAGAGACACCTAGATATCTTGCATAGCTGCAAAGAGTCTGGCAGAGGCACTGGAGGCATGCCGACCTCAAGAAGGTCTCACGCTAATAGCACCCAAGCTCCAGAGACACTTGGTAGGGCCAGTTTGGCACGCACCCCACAAACAGGCCTTCATTCCTTGAAATAATCCTTCCAATGGTGTCCAGAACAGGCCGGCAGGGCTAAAAACGCACACCGACCTACAGGGGGTCACGTATCCAGGGCGCCCAACTAGGTTAGTGGGGCCAAAACAGTACCGAGGTCGTGAAAGACCTAAGAACTGTGGCACACCGACCTCCGCAAAGGCTATTTTGGTGCCCAGACAACCAGCATAGCTGCCAATTATCCAGCGGAGCCATGGTACTGAGGTATTACCGACCAAGGTACCAGGCACACCGACCTTCAAGAGGCCCGTCGAATATCGTAGAATATCGTTAATGTGGTTGATTTTGGGCTCTAAGCACCCAGGCGAATCTGGCAGAGCAGCGAGGCACGCCTACCCCGGAAGGTCTTCAATCGAACCTACGACCATTCTGCTCGGGAGATAGAAATATAGGCTGATAGGTGCAAGGTCTGTTTACGTGCAGAGCCGTAGCGAGTGCACTAGGATGCAGAGCCACAGAGGGTGCAAATAAGACGCAGAGCCGTAGCGGGTGCGAATATCGTCGAATGAGGTCATAGCAGGTCATAGACTTGAAGAGGTCATGAAACTAGCAGGTACAAGATCATATGGCAGCTGGGCCGTCTGACGCGGAGTCAGGCTAGTTGAGGAGGTGAACTGTAGGTTTACAAGGGAAATAGTGCGATAGCAGCATGAGGTCGTGAACCATCTGACTCAGCACAACATGACAAGAATCGCATCCAACAAAAAACAATTGTCCGAGCGCAACAGACAAAGTCTAGCAAAGGCACGTACTGTGCAGGTCACGGGCGGTGAAATTTGTGGGAACTCACGTGCGAATAGTGCACATTGCACCAGGTGCGAGACACCTGGCTTTGTCGTCATATGTCGGGGAAAAATGCCAAAGGAGGCCTCACATGCACACAGTAACCAGGGTCACATGTATACAGTATGAAGGTTGACTGAGTGCCGGACTCGTCTATAAATAGAGCAAATGCCCAGAGGCAAAGCCATCACCGTAGAGAAGATCAAGGAGTCCCATTATAGCCAAGATTTAATGCCATGGGCATGCCTTCTTCCACTAGAGTGTAGAAGAAAGAAGTTGTAGAAACTGGGAGCTAGAAGAATACTTGCAAAGTGTGGAGTACCGTGATGAGCGTTTTCCCTTACACCAAAGAGGACCCCCTCGGTGAGGTGGAAGGATTTAGGAAGGAAGAATCAATGATAAGAACATGATTCTCCCATCCTGCCCCTCGAGGTCTCCATCTGAATCCAGAAGCTAGAAGAAAACTTGCAACATTGTTTGAAACAGCAAACAGTGCTCCATGTGCGATCTAGATCGCCGACATGGTGGGTGAAGCATGCATCTGCATGCCCAAGTCGGGGGCCCTAAATGACTTGCTAGGAGCAGCGTCAGGCCACCGATTCCAGAGAGGTCTCCACGAAGGTCTGGAGGCTAGAAGAAAACTTGCAATGTGTCCTGCTATAGCAAAAAGCATGGCAAGATTCTCTCTAGGTAGATCAGGTCTTCAATCATGCCCATTGTGGGGATGATCTTGTTTGTATCTTGTAACTGGTCAAGGACCAGGTGGGGCTTATGATGACCATGTGGACATGGGGTCACATATGTAAAGTTCACTCTCTTCTGTCAAATCATGTGTAATGTTGTTTGTAGAGGAAATGAATCCCCTACGACCTATTGTGATGTCTTCCATTGGTTCACTGACCTCAAGAAGGTCAGAGATGCTATTGGGAGGTCCACCAACCTCAAGGAGGTCGTGGACGCTATCAGGAGGGCCTGATAGCAAATGATGTCCCACCGACCTCAACGGAGGTCTTGACGACCTGATAGGCCACCAACGTGGGAGTCCGAAAAAATGTGCTAAACTACCAGAGTAAATCAGCATCTAGCCATTGACACAGCTAGTCATTGAAAAATAGTCGTTAGAGGTGGAAATCGATCTGCTTGGCAAATAGCCATTGGGCTCGGCAACCCGTTGGCATAGAGCTATTGGGTGCGCCAACCCAGGAACGGTCTGTTGGGCCGCGGAGGCCTATCTAGGGGTCGTAGCATGTGGGGGCAGACCCCACTCGTACTCTCTCGCCTGTAGCCCTAGGGTTCCCCATTTCGCCGCCGCCACCTCTCGAATCCCTCACGCTGCCGCAGCTAGAGCTAGAGCTCACCGCTGCACACCATACCACCACCGCTACCGCCATATACGCGCGAAGACCCTTTGCGTCTTTCGGACCAGATCGCAGGGGTTCGTCGAGGAAGAAGAGGAGATGGCACCGGAGCAGATCCCCACGCCGGAGAAGTAGTGGGTGCCGTCGGAGATGACAGAGGCCCGGATCGAGGCGCTGGTGGACCGCGGGCTGCTGAGGCCCAAGGCGGAGGTGGATTGGAAGACGCCCACCGGCCAAGACTTCCCCACGGAGCAGGTCGTCTTCGCCTCCTTCTTCGAATGCGGCTTCAACATCCCCACGGGGGATTTCTTCAGAGGTCTTCTGCACTACTACCGTCTGGAGCTGGTACACCTTGTCCCCAACTCCGTCACCATGGTTTCTGCTTTTATCCATATGTGCGAGGCATATTTAGGCATACTGCCACATTTCAATTTGTGGCGGCACTTTTTCCATGTTAAGCGACCTGGGAAGTCGCTAGTCATATGTAGCGTAGAATTCCACCTTAGAACAGGTCGTAAGGTAGACTATATAGCTATGGAGCTGCCAGACAGCAACTCTGGCTAGAAATCAGAGTGGTTTTGTTGACACAAAAAACAGAATAAAGTTCCTCAACGGCAATACGTAATGGACCCGCGGGATGTAACAAGGCGTGCCAGCCGACCTGACCTGTTGATCGGCACGGAAAGAATATGAAACGTTAGATGCGGGTTAGATCGGCTAGAGAACTGATGTGGGTCTTAAATAGGTAACAGCCCGATTGACCGATACCACTGTAGAGCGAATCGGCTAACTGAAGCAGCCGAAGTGCAAGTATAAACAAACCGGCTAGATCAGCCGATTTGATGACGTAGGCAGAGCGCAAGCAAAAGTAGAGCAAACTAAGCACTACGAGACAACACTCGTAACCTGATCTGAATCGGCTATATCGTAGTGGAACAACACAGGAGCGGGATTTAGCCGATACAACGAGATTACGAGCTGGATAAGTTGGTGATAAAAGCTAAATAAACAAGAAAATACTTGCAAACCTAGCTGATATCGATAAATTGTGAATAAAACTTAGACGAAACCACAGCGATGTGCCCGGAGGTTAAAGCCCAGTTGTTATTCGATAAAACGGTACTTACAAGCTTGCCGGAGGTCGACCGATGCAGCCCGACGAGCTAGAAGAACGGCGTTTGAAGAAACAAGAAAATAAGAAGAAGTAAAAAAGGGGTGGCGAAGTCGCCGAATTGAATAAGTAAAGGTTTTGTTGATTTGGTGTGTACAATCTTTCTTCGACCACGCAGGGTCGCTATTTGTGTCCTGAGGACAACTTGACTCCTAGTCGATGAAGACAATGCCTACTTGAATCTAAAGGAATAAAACTACCAAAACCTTAACAATTCCTATAGGAATCGAACTCTTCAAACTGACTTTGACCCGACATCAACTTAATTGTTGACCCACCTCCATCTTCCTTCCTTTTGGTGTATTCTTCTTCCGCCACGTTTCTTCTTAACCCATCGGCCGATTCCGATCGGCTGGTTGCTTCTTTCCCTTTCTCTATCGGCCCTGAGGTCTTTCTGATATCTCTTCATCTTTCCTCTGACGTGTGTTAAAAAAGGTGTCAACAGGTTCTATGTAGCTAACGAGAAGCTGGGGCTCCCGAAGCGCACCGAATTCGGGCCCTAAGGTCCCTGAATGGGATCTTATGTTGACGTCCCGTGAGAAGGAGGAAATTGTGTCGCTTCTTGCTAAGGTCACCGAACTCAAGGAGGCCAGCCTGAAGTGAGGCGCAGTGGTGATCAGCTTTAGTCGTCGCCTGATCCAGTCGATCAAGGATCGGGTGCATCCAGCCTGCGAGTACTGGGGTCAGACAAACCCGACTCGTGAGGCCAACCGGAAGGTCTCTAAGGAGGAGATGGTCGCCCGGGTGAAGGAGCTATTCTGTGTGGTGATCCGCAACAAGACCTGCCCGAAGGCGCATTCGCTGAAGCGTCCAGCGGATTATGTAAGTTGCTAACCCTTGCTTTCGTCATTTTTATCACGATTATTAGAAGGTCGACCTCGCTAATAAAATTTTTTCCTTGTTTTCTTCATTGTGCAGGAACTTGTTGCTGCGTCGCTGCCCGAGGGCAAGGAGGCACGGAGGAAGATAAGGTCGTTGGAGGTTGTCCAACAGCCACCAGCCTAGCTGGTGGACGAGTACCTGTCCAACTCTTCTTTTGAGGCGGATGGGGAAGATGTGCAGGAGGTCACGCAGAGCATGAGCCGGCAGACTCGCCGGACGCGGCAGGCCACTAGCAAGGTCGCGCAGTCAAAGGCGGAGGCCGCCAAGATGGCGAAGTTGGAGAGTGCCAAGAAGAAGTGCAAGAGGAGCAAGAGCTCCACCCTGCCGCCTCAGCAGCAGGACAAGGACAAGGAAGCCTTCGCGCATGATGACTCCGAGGATGTGGACAAGGTGATGGAGATCCCAGAGCTGAGTTTGGAGACCAAGCGCCGCAAGGAGGAGGTGATGCAGGTCACCCAGGAAGACCTACAGCAGATCAAGTAAAAGTACCCGGCTGAATCTCAGTCGCAGGTACCACCAAGACCTCCCCCCAAGGCTTTGAAGATACACCGCAAGTCGATTGCAAAGTAAGTAGATCTAACGACCTTTTTTTTATTCTTGTACTCATTGTGCTTGGATGCTGACAGAATGATATGTGCAGGTCGACAGCATCGTCTCCAAGTGTGTCGATCTCGAAAGGTTCGACACAGGAGGTCGATATGGGAGCCCAAAGCTCCACTCCGTCGGCTACGACCTCAAAGGTCGATGCCGGGGTTGGGAGTTCTGCTCCGCCACCTACGAGCCCGGAGGTCGTGCTGGATCCGAAGCCGGTCAGCGTGCAGCCTTCACAGGAGGCTCACCATGTTGCAGCTGTTCAAGCACAGCTCGAGTCGCCACAACACCAAGGGACAGCCGCACCTGGGGACCAAGGTCCAACCAGCTATTGGCCTGAATATGAGACGTACCAGGCCAAGGAGTTGGACTGGAATGGCACTCCCTTCGAGGATGATATCCTCGACGACTATGAAGATACCAATGTGATCAAGGGCTCCATCATCAGCCTATCGAAGGCTTTTGGGGTAAGAGATTGCTGATATCGCAGAAGGTGTGGGAAGATCTTGTTATTTTGCTATCGAGCTAACAATTTTGCTTTGGTCTTTGCAGAGGATGGTCACCCGAGCCAAGGCCCAGGCGGACTTGTGCCGAGGCACCGTAGCTGTGACGCTAGAGGCGCACCAGTTGAACCAAGAGCTCCAACGAGTGAAGAGGGATGCTTCCCTCGAGAAACAGAAGCTCGAGGATGAGAAGAAGAAGCTGGCTGATGAGCTGGCTGAGCAGAAGCTCCTGGCCGCCAATACTGACGCGGCTTTGAGGTCGGTCAGTGAAGGTAAGACTAGTTTTCTCACGAATCATGAAGTGTGTTTATTTTGTGATAAACTTGTACAGACAATTGTTTATGTAACAGATGCAAAGGCCACGGAGAAGCGCCTAAAGGAAGACCTCCAGGAAGCTTAGAAGGCCATTGGCACCCTCAAGGAGGAGAACAAGGCGCTGATCGGCAGTAAGTACATTGTTTGCCAAAAACTTGCTCATGAAAAGCAAATCAGGAGGGATCTTGAGATCGACCTCGTGGTTGCGATGCAGTCACTGTATAATGATCAAGTGATCATTACAGGTCATGAAGTGGAGATGGGCGGCCTGTTGACGGTCGATTTCCGTCAACCAAGAGCACTTGTTACACTTTGATTTGAGCTTTGAATTATAACTAACCCGCCACTAGGCATACTAATGATGTAACAAGTTCACACTTGCAAGTGGTTTTTGGAGTATGTTGTTTACGCAGGATTTAAGCACCTAAATGAGGACTTCCAGGATTTATGAGAAGATCATGAAGCCCGGCAAAAGTCAAGACACGAAGTAAACATGACTCCAAATGACCCGAGGACCGAAGCATGAAGTTGTGAAACTCTGAGGACCTAAACAGAAGATGCAGGAGTTCGCACGCCAAGTACCCTTATCCAAACCACGGGGAAAACGACGTCAAGGACCCACATGAAGTTCGGCAAATATTCAAGAAAGTGCGAGAAACGTCATGGAGGAAGATGGGCCCGAACTGGGCCAAAAAGAGCCTAGGCCGGCCGGCCCATGCCGACCGGCCTACCCCCTTTCGGGCCCGGTTCGTGATGCCCTTTGACCTACCGCCTCTTCGGTCTATTTATATCCCCTATCTCCGACGACCACCGTATCCATTCATCAGAGAGCCGCCGAATCATGGAATACACACCGAAGGAAGCCGTCGCCGTCGCGAGTCCTCGACGTTACCTAGGAGATGGCTTAGGCTAGACCCTAGCCGCCATGGTTGGCCCTACGTGGTGAAGCCATGGTGGAGTTCTGGAGCCATGCCTTGGATTCATCAAGGCACATGTACTTTTGACGGTGATATCAATCTAATCTTGTCTCTACTTTTGATCTACTTCGATGCATGCCTTCTCTCATTCATGTGTGTAGCTAGCATATGATCTTAGTAGGAATAGATCTTATCTATGTCTTGCGGATACATTGAAGTGGTGCACGGACTTACGAGTAGTCGTTCAGCATTGATTACCTTCCGTAGTGACAGTACGATATAAAGAAAGTGCCGAGCCAACGTGCAATGGATATCTCCTTATCATGGTATGAGGTTTAGGTTAGTTTATCATTTTGGCTGCAGTTGCAACTAGGAGACGGTAGGCTAGTGCTACCTTTTGGCGTGTTACCTTTTGGCTATCGAATGTGATCCATACATCCACCCGTGTTTGTATGTTAAACCCTTATGCAATCTTTGCTTCAAGTAGGATTAGACCGGTTAGATGGAGAACCCTAGGTAGTTTGCTTCCGATCCACGGATTGATTCTTTGGGTCACCCCCGAGTGAAAAAGGCCACACGTGATCCGTATGCTTGCGGATCGAAACACGACACGTGTTTCAAACATCAACAAGCCCTTTTTCTGGCGCTGTTGCCGTGGATTGGAACTCGAACGCTAGGGAGATCTATCTTTCCTTTGGACTAACCCTAATTTTTATTATTGCATATACACTTGTTTTCTTGTTTGTGTCCTTGAAAGTAGGTGAAAAGCTAGACACAGGATGTTCGATGAGTTCTCTACATCTGCAACCCAATAAGATGATCGCAACATAAAGATTTGCTGTTTATAGTGTTAGGTGCTAACTTTTGTTAGTGGCCCATCATCTGCTATTGAGCTCACACCCTACACAAGAGCACGTGAACAAGGTAAGTCAACGTGTGAAGTAAATTTTTAAGGCTAATGTCTTGTGGAGATTCTTTTGTTCAAGCAATAGGTATTGGAAGCAATCACGGTGCCCCGAAGATCACAAGATCAAGCTCGTCAACATCTTCGAAGTTTCCGTTCGCATCAATTTTTACACACACCCATGGGAAGAACCACAGGATATCTTTGGATATTTAGAAGCCCCACGAAGTTATACTTCCAACGAGTCAAGAATCAAGTCAATCGGAGGTTCCTACAAGCGGATATGGCCGAATCACCGATGGTTGCACATCCCGAAAATTTCTGGACAGCAAGCAAAGCTGAAGTGAAACAGCCATAACTCCCTCATTTGGACTCTGATTAAGATGAATGAGTACCCATTGTAAAGGTAATTTTATTAATTTTTCAATAGAGCAATATTTTGGTATATGTTCTGTTATGTACACATGGGAAAATACATGAAGAAGAGGCAGCAGCAACATGATGAGGACAAGACGGTGAAGATAAGGACGACAACAACGAAGAGGAGCTTGGGGGATGCTTTCATTAGACCACACATGACAAAATTCAGAGGCTTAGAACAAAACAAAGACCCATGGAGCATTGGCAAATGAAGGCACAAGTTGGCGACATCCGACGCAAGGAGATGTTTGGAGCAAACCACAAAGGATTACACACAAAGGACAACATCCAATGGCGCGGACACTTTGGGCTCTCACACGAAGGCTCATGGAGTTACATGAAGACATTTAATAGATGTGTGATCCCACAAATGAAGAGGAGTAATCCTACTCAAAGAAATCGTGATGACATGTGGCATGAAGGGAGAAATTGAGAAAAGTCTACACGAGCCACCTACGATCATCAAGGATTGTTCGCTTTCAACTCCGGAGGACCACTCACGATGAAAAGCTCGAAGGCTAAGGTACACATTAACCTCTCAAGATACTTTTGGTGATGATAATGTCCCTTTGATATTTTGATGTCCATCCAAAAGTATGATTCGATTCTATGCCTTGCACCCTTGATGATCATGTTGATAGGGTAGAAATTCTTGAGAATGATAAAGAGGCTATGTTGTGCTTTAACTTTGTTAATTTGCATAACTAATGAACCCATGCCTAATGAGAGCCTTAGCGCTGAGCAATAAACTTATGCTACCTTTAATCACAACATGCTTTGTTCGTTCAATTTAAATTGTGGTTATGATTGCGTATGTTTATTTTACGTCTTGAAAATCTTGGACTTGCTTTGTGCTTTGTCAAGCTCGTGACCTTAAAAGAGCGTGTGTCGGGGGAAAACCCGAGTTTCACTAACTATGCAGGTCACTAAACCTTAATCAAGACGAGAGGAGCCATACCCCAAAGAATTGCAAGCCCGTGCATCGCCTTCCCCGAATCTAGAGAGCACACGTCGCTGTTTTCATAAATTTTGACTACCTGATCAGATATGTAGAAGAAAACAAAAGTTGAAAATTTGAAGCTCCATCAAGTGCTGATTCCAACACCTCCAAGATCGATGAATTTGAAGACCCATACAAGGAGATATGGCAAAAACATTAGGCGTTGCGCAGTCTGAAATCAGATTTGGACAGATTGCAGCATTGGAGTAAAACAGGCGTAACTCACTCAATCGGAGTCCGTTGGGGGTCAACAAAGACTTGATGGAAAGCTAATTTCATGCGCCACACATGGAAGTTATTGTTTGCTACGTGGTCTGATCTGTAGAGAGAGGAGAATTTGTGAAAAGACAGGCAGCGACGAAGAACAAAGGAGGAGGGAATGATGATGCAACAGACGATCGAGCAAGCCTCTTATGAAGCAAAATGATCGTGTCAAGCATGGAGAGTGGATCAAAGCTGCATGGACATCTTCAAATCTTACATGAAGAACCATGGCTTCGCGACCACGATAAGGTACGTAAGAAAGTCGAGCTCTATGACTTTAAATAAAGCGCTTTGCGGGAGGCAACCTGTTTTCTTTTGCTTATACATATATTATATGACCGTCTACATTGAGCTCTTAAACTAAACTATCAAGTAACATTGTACCATTGCTCTAATAAATGCCACAACATTATGTTGTATGATTTAATTGCTATTGAGGGAGCACCTTGTTATTTGATCTTGAAAAACTTGTAGACCCCTTTTGTGTGCCTATTAGTGTTTAGAGTCTTTTTATTTGTGTCATTTTTGAGAGAAATATGAAGAGTTGCACCACCCCTTTGATTCCAAGATTGTGGCTAATTAATCTAGGTTTGTTTCTCTTTTTAGACCATTACCACAATCATGTTCATATTTGTTTTATACTTGCATCTTACCATTACCATTCTTTTTGCACTCCATACATGTTTTGCATATAATTGGCTTGGTTGTTCTCTACACTTAATGATGAATGATATCATATCCATGATAATGCTTCATCCATGGCATTTTTCCTTAGCAATCTTGTGTAAATGTGGTGTTTAAACTTGTTTGCGGACCATCATTATTTAGTTCAATAAACCTTGCTAACTTCCATTTTTTGCATTGGTTGGTTTATAAACTTTGCAATGCACTCTCCTTCACTTGCACTATAAAGAATTATTAATCTTGGTATCAGCATGGTGTTTTGACCTTGGTTAATAAACTTTATGGCAATGGAGAAGTTTGGCAACCACTTTGTAAGCATGGAGCTTAGAATTTGGTGTAAACATTGTTTTGTTTTTATACCATCCTATCATTTGCATGCACACTTGCACACACGTACACCGATTAGGTTCTCAACTTTTCTTTCACTAGATTAACTATGCCACAAGTTAAGATCTTAGTGTATGTCTTTGGTTTGTTGGTATAGGGTGAGTATTCCCGACCGTCACCTCGGGAGTACTTTGTGCTTTAGAGTTGTTTTGCAGGCATTGTGAATCACTCCCATGAGTTCATGCTGAAATCAAGATCATCAACACCTCCTAAATCTCGAAAGAAACACCGCTGTCCTCATCAAGATTAAGCACATGTTCAGAGATGTACAAAAGAGGAAATTTGGATATTCAGGAGCTCCACTAAGTCTTCCTTCCAACGCATCGAGATTCAACATTTTAGAAGACCCGTGCAAGGAGTTACAACCAAATCTTTGGGCGTCACACGTTCTGAAATCAGCCCGGGACAGTTTGCATTGATGGAGTAAAAATGGCGTAACTCTCTTGTTCGGACTCCGATTGGGGTGAATGACCACTCGTTGGAAAGATAATTTGAAGAACTTTGCAGTAGAGTAATATTTTAGTACATGTTCTGTTCTGGAAGTTGAAGAAAAATTCATTGAAGTTGAAGCATTGATAAAGGACAACATGGAAGGAGGTGAAGACGAGTTAAGAAGCGATTGGGAGCAAGGCTTGCAACAAAGGGTGGACGTTGGAGGACAATCAAGGCAACAAAGGTGAACAGTATGATGATGATCTCCACACATGGCGGTAGGACATCAAGAATTACAAGATGGTTCGTCATCTTCCATGTCTAGCAATATACTAAGCATGGGGGAGGACTTGGTGGACATGAGAAGACCGCATGGAGTATAAGGATCATGATTGCCATGCGATGCTGATTTTCTTCTTCCATGTTAAGCACAATGCTTAAGCATGGGGGAGGCCGCGCTACACTTCAAGCATCAAAGGACAGTAACAATTCCTCAATCCTCTTTTTGTCCTTGTTTTTCTATATGTCTGTACATATGTATATGCTTTCCACAACCTTAGATGCAACCTTTGTAAATCTCTTTATAGAATAACATGGCTACTAGGAGTACAACCTAGATTTGGTTTTCAACAAATAATAATCACCGTTACCTTGTATGGGGGACTAGAATAACATGGCTACTAGGAGTACAACCTTAGATGATATCTTGTATGCTCTTTCTTATGGACATAATCATTGCCACTTTGCTCATTTTTGTGCTTGGTTTGTATATGATTAAGCTAGTGCTCTCTTTAATGCAAATCTGAAATTAATTTAAATACTAGCTTAATCCTTTGTGGAGGTTTTGATAAAGATGAGACCCATAGTTTTTCTTATGCTCTTAAAAGTAATGCTAACCTTGTCATTAATACCCCTTGCATGTTGTTGTACATATCCAAAGCCATATATTTGATTGAGTGCAAAACCTTAGTGCACAAGATTTATTTTTGGGTGCATTGATTCAAGGCTTGATTTCTCTGTCCCGAGACTAAGAAGCTGGTCATTCCGTTTTTACGTATCTTTCTTTATGCTGGCCTCTCCTATCCGTGCATTGTGAGTTTCCACATTGGGAATTTCGCAAACCTCGCCGGATATCCACCCACAAAACCCAAAAACATCTTTTTTGTGTTCACCTCCTTGACCACAACCCAATATATCAGTATGGATGAATATTTCGAGAAAGATTACAAGGAAGGTGCCGTCAAGTGAGCAAGACTTTGGGAGACTTCCAAAAGGATCCCTAGAAGATTTTTGAGTATCACTCTCCAAGAAAATATGAGAACTTCAATTTCTACCTTAGCATATTTATCACCTCTTTTGCCCGAGGATGAGCATACGTCTAAGCATGGGGGGGGGGTTGCCAAGGAAGTGCTAGTATAGTCTAGAGTTCAAGGGGAGTAATAAAAAAAGTATGATGAAAGAAAAAAAGAAGAGAAAAGAAGAAGAGAAAGAAAAGAAGAGAAAGAAAAGAAAAAAATTATAAAGAAGAAAAAGTATGATCTAAAAAAAGGAAGAAAAATATGTAATAAATAAGCTCCCCGGTTCTCTAGCTATGTTTAGTTCTTTTTGAGTTTTCAAGAGGATTCAAGATCAAGACCCATACTCATCTTTCCAACCATGTGCAATCCGATAACGAGGACTTCGCTTGTGCCTCGGGATCAATCTTTGCCATTTGCACATGTCCACCTATCTAAAAGTGTGTGTTCATGTCTCTCCCCTCCTTGAGAACATTATTTTTCCAATGACCTTTTTGACGAGTCTCGGTAAGACCATGAGAAGCTTGTCTTGTTTTGATAACATCTCGATTATAATATCTTGGTAGGACTAAACTTTTCCCAAAAGCTCCATATAAATCCTTCCACTTATATATTTAGAGATGGGAAAGAGTAGAACAAATAGGCTTGAGAGACTTGATGAGATGAGAGTTCATGAGCAAGATGCAAGGAGGTTTAAATTTTTGAACTTGGTTTAGCTCTTTTTCTTCATCTTGCACTTGATTTCAAAATTTCTTAGATTCATTTAAAGTTTGAGGGAATGATTAATTACTTGTGGAAAGTGCTTAAATGATATCTACCCTCCATAGAGATGAAAACTAGTTACATTATGGAACTCTAACAAATATAAACATGGAGAGCATTATGTTTTCTCATGTATGATCAAGTGCAGGGTATCAACATTAAAAGGCAATACTGACATCCATTAAAGGCTTACTCGAGGACGAGCAAGGTTTAAGCATGGGGGTATGTTGACGATCGATTTCCATCAACCAAGAGCACTTGTTACACTTTGATTTGAGCTTTGAATTATAACTAACCCACCACTAGGCATATTAATGATGTAACAAGTTCACACTTGCATGCGGTTTTTGGAGTATGTTGTTTATGCAGGATTTAAGCACCTAAACGAGGACTTCTGGGTAGAGTTCATCAAGCACTTTATGAGAATATCATGAAGCCCAGCACAAGTCAATACACGAAGTGAACATGACTCCAAATGACTTGAGGACCGAAGCATGACGCTGTGAAACTCCGAGGACATAAAGAGAAGATGCAGGAGTTCGCACGCCAAGTACGCCAAGATGAAGTGTCGTGGAGGAAGATGGGCCCGAACCGGGCCGAAAAGGTCCTGGGCCGGTCGGCCCATGCCGACCGGCCTACCCCTTTCGGGGTCGGTTCGCGACGCCCTTTGACCTACCGCCTCTTCGGTCTATTTATATCCCCTGTCTCCGACGGCCGCCGTATCCATTCATCAGAGAGCCACCGAATCAAGGAACACACACCGAAGGAAGATGTCGCTGCTGCGAGTCCTCGACGTTGCCTAGGAGGTGGCTTAGGCTAGACACTAGCCGCCATGGTTGGCCCTGCGTGGTGAAGCCATGGTGGAGTTCCGGAGCCATGCCTTGGATTCATCAAGGCACATGTACTTTTGACGGTGATATCAATCTAATCTTGTCTCTACTTTTGATCTACTTCGATGCATGCCTTCTTTCATTCATGTGTGTAGCTAGCATATGATCTTAGTAGGAATAGATCTTATCTATGTCTTTTGGATACATCGAAGTGGTGCACGGATCTTAGTAGTCGTTCGGAGTTGATTACCTTTCGTAGTCACAGTACGATATAGGGAAAGTGCCAAGCGAATGTGCAATGGATATCTCCTTATCATGGTATGAGGTTTAGGTTAGTTTATCACTTTGGTCAGAGTTGCAACTAGGAGACGGTAGGCTAGTGCTACCTTTTGACGTGTTACCTTTTGGCTATCGAATGTGATCCATACATCCACCCGTGTTTGTATGTTAAACCCTTATGCAATCTTTGCTTCAAGTAGGATTAGACCGGTTAGATGGAGAACCCTAGGTAGTTTGCTTTCGATCCATGGATTGATACCTTGGGTCACCCCCAAGTGAAAAAGGCCACACGTGATCCGTACGCTTGCGGATCGAAACATGACACATGTTTCAAACATCAACACGGCCTCCGGAATGTTGCGGGTTTTATCATGGATAAGATTGTCCCGCAACCCACCGAATGGGGAGCCAAAGTCTTTGCTAGAGTAGCTCATGGCGGCTCTAGAGAAGGTTGACGAGCTGCTGCAGTCTGCAAGTAGAGCGGCATCAGTGGAGACATTGGTGTGGGTGAAGTCACACTTCCATGAGGTAGAAGTCCAGAAGATTGCTGATGGTCCCAATGCTGGAGTCGACCTTCAACAGGTCGAAGTCGAGGATGCTGCCAACAAGGTCATAGAGAGCCTTGTTTTTGAAGATGACGAGGAGTAGTAGACCTGGCTTGTAAATAGGTTAGCTTTTGCATGCCCTTGTTGACCGGGGCACAACGGTCTCTGTGCTATGTAAAGAACATTTATGAATGAATCCAACTTTGTGATGGCAAGTCTTTTACTTATTCAACCTTGACGGCTTGGAAGCACTTGTGTTTTCAATTCACTAACCACTACTCACTAAGAGGATGGATTACTAACCATACAGCTCAGTGGGGAGACTTAAGATATGATCGGCGTGTGAATGGGGTCAAGGACCCAGGTTTAGCAACCTCACAATCAAGGGCGAACAAGCAAGAGATGAGTCAATCCAAAGGTAGAAAAGTGATCCTCAGGTCGAGCGACCCTTTTGTTGGCAAGGCCAAGCCCCTAAGCATGTCGAGGGGGAGGAAAAACATAACCCTCAAGTCTTACGACCCCGTAGTTGTCAAGGCCGGGCCCCCGAGAATGTCGAGGGGAGGGAATCAACACAACACACAGAGAAAGGGACATCAATTTTTAAAGGTCGACGGAAAACTATCTAAAAACTAAACTTTATTGAACTGACTTTAATAATAGAAAAGAGTACATATCTTAGTAGTATACATATTCTATGGATGGAATCGTCACGGATGCTCCACATTCCAGGGGTTTGGAACCCCTTGACCATCACCCTACTAGAGACTATAGGTCGATGGGTTGATGACTTCTGTGACGATGAAGGGGCCCTCCCATGGGGCCGATAGCTTGTGCATCCCATTAGTCTTCTAGATCCTTCATAGGACCAGGTCGCCGACATTGAAGGAGCACTCCTTGACGTTGTGGTCATGATAGCGGCATAACTGTTGGTCGTGGCGTGCCTGCCGCATTATGGCCGCCACTCTGTTTTCTTCAAGGCTGTCGAGGTCGACTCGACGCGTCTGCTCTGCTTCGCCTTCATTGTAGTGCTGGATGCGAGGTGCACTAAATACTATGTCAGTGGGGAGAATGGCCTCCGATCCGTAGACTAGGAAGAAGGGCGAAAAGCCAGTAACTAAACTGACCTGAGTCCTGAGACCCCAGATCACATGTGGAAGTTCGGCTAACCAGCGGGTAGCATAATTGGTGTCGGCATCATAGATGTGATCCTTCAGAGCTTGTAGAACCATGCCGTTGGCACGCTCGACCTGGTAGTTGCACCTGGGGTGAGTAGTAGACATCAATCATGCTGTCCTGGCAGAAGTTCCAGAACGCAGAGCTTGTGAAGGCTGTCCAAGGTCGGTGATGATCCGGTTGGGCACACCGAAGCGATATGTGATCTCCTTGATGAATTTTGCCGCATCCTCTGATGTGAACTTGGCAACAGGTCGAACCTCGATCCACTTGGTGAATTTATCTACAGCAATAATGATATGCTTGTAGCCGTCGGGGGCGGTTTTGAACGGACCTATGGAGTCCAAACCACACATGGCGCAGGGCCATGACGGGGTAATCATGCGCAAGACCTGAGCAGGTAGGTGTTGCTGTTTGGCAAAGAATTGGCATCCTTTTCACCTCTTGACGAGGTCTTTGGCATCACTCATGGGTGTGGGTCAATAGAAACCAGATCGGTACACCTTGCCGACCAGATTGGCGGAAGCTGTGTGGCAGCCACACTTGCCACCATGAATCACAACTAAGAGCTGAAGACCTTATGATCGCAAGATGCACTTCATCAGTACACCAGTAGAGGTTGCTTTGCGGTAGAGCTCTTCTCCAATCACGACGTAGTTAGCACCACGTCGTGTGATCTTTTCTTGTTGCACTTTATCTTCTGGAACCAACTGGTGGACCAAGAAGTCTAGGAAAGGCTGGCGCCAATCATCTTCTGCGTCCGCCATGAGCACATCTCGGGAAGGTGTAGGCGCTGGGTCTGTCTACTCCGGAGCCAGGTTGTCCGGGTCCAGGATCTTGATCGAAGGCTTGCGCAGGTCTTGAACGAACACACCGGCCGGGACCAGTGCTCCCTTCGAACCCATCTTAGAGAGGACATCAGCAGCGACATTATTCTTGCGAGGAAGGTGGTGGAATTCTACTCCCTCGAAGTGGCCTTCAAGTTTTCGAATCTCGGTGCAGTAGGCGTCCATTGTGTCTTTAACACAATCCCAGTTCTTGTTGACTTACTCTATGACGACCTTGGAGTCACCATAGGTGATGAGTTGCTTGATGCCCAGGGACACAGTGATACAGAGCCCATGGATGAGAGCTTCGTACTTAGCTCCATTGTTGGAGGCCTTGTAGTGAATCTGAAGCACATACTTTAGCTAATCACCTTTAGGCGAGATGAACAGCACAACGGCACCAACGTCCTCAAGGTTGAGTGCGCCATCGAAGTACGTGATCTAGTGCTCAGGTCATTCCGCGGGCGGAATGATCTGGATTTCCGTCCACTCTAACACAAAGTCTGCGAGGATTTGAGACATGTTAGACTGCCTAGGGCATAATTCAAGGTCGAACTTGCTGAGCTCAATAGACCACTTGACGATGCGGCCGTTGGCGTCTCAGTTGCGAAGAATCTCCCCTAGCGGGAAGGCTGATGGCACCTTGATGGAGTGAGCTTCAAAGTAGTGTCGAAGCTTCCTTGATGTGATCAAAAGCGCATAGAGCAACTTCTGAGGCTGGGAGTAGCGTGTTTTAGCGTCAGCCAGGACCTCGCTCACGTAGTAAACAAGTCATTGGACAGGGTAGGCCTGCCCTTTTTCTTCTCGTTCTGCGACGAGGACGGTGCTGACCACATTAGTGGTCGCGGAGATGTAGAGGAGGAGCGTTTCCTTCAGCTTTGGTGGCGTCATAATCGGCGGTGAGGTGAGAGACTCTTTGAGCTTGTCAAAAGCTTGCCGAGATTCATCATCCCACACAAATTTATTAGCCTTCTTCAATAGCTTGAAGAAGGGTAGACCTTTTTCTCCAAGCTTGCTGATGAAATGACCTAGAGCTGCCATCATGCTAGTGAGCTTCATGATGTCCTTATTGCAAGATGGTCGAGCCATGTTGCATATCGCGTCAATCTTTGCAGGGTTAGCTTCAAGACCTCGGTTCCCGACCATGAAGCCCAGGAGCAACCCAGAAGGGACACCGAAAACACACTTGGTCAGATCTAGCTTCCATTGGTAGGTGCGAAGGTTGGTGAAGGTCTCCTCAAGTTCGACGATGAAGTTCTCCTCGTCTTGGGTCTTGATGACCACATCGTCGATGTAGGCTTCCACGTTTTTATGAAGTTGAGATGCTAGGCACCTTTGGATCGCTTTCTGGTACGTGGCACCGACATTTTTCAGGCCAAAGGTCATGACCTTGTAGCAGAAGATGTTGTGGGGCGTTATGAACATTGTTTTGTCTTGGTCTTCGGGATTCAAGGGTATCTGGTGATACCCCTAATAGCAATCAAGAAAGCACAACAGGGTGCTACGGGCTGTGGAGTCCACGACTTGGTCGATGCGCGGAAGAGGGAAGGGGTCTTTGGGGCAGTGCTTGTTGAGGTCGGTGTAATCAATATACATCCTTAATCCACTAGTTTTCTTCGGTACAAGGACTGGATTGGCTAACCAAACCGGGTGTTTACATTCACGGATGAATCCTACAGCTAAGAGCTTGCAAACTTCTACCCTTATGGCATCCCTTCGATCCATGGCGAAGCGATGGAGCTTCTGCTTGATAGGGCTTGCAGTCTTGCTTAAATCGAGGGAGTGCTCAGGCAGACTCCTTGGGACACCAGGCATATTGGATGGGCTCCATGCGAATATGTCAGTGTTGTCCCGGAGGAAGCTGGTGAGCGCGAGTTCCTATTTCTGGTCCAACTTGGCCCCGATGGTGACTTCCTTGGTTGCATCGGGCAGGACGAGGCAAACTTTATTCACTGCTGGATTAGCATCCAAGGTAGTTGGGGTGCGCTTTTGCTCAGACACCGTGAGTGTAGTAGCGTCGACCTTGGAGGCCTCAACGACCATGATCGAAGTAGCAGCAGTGTAGGCCGACGTCGAGGCGAAGTCGAGGGTCTCGTCCTCGCATCTGTAGGAGACCATCATGTCCCCAAGGACAGAAAGGATTCCATTGGGCGTCGACAACTTCATGATGAGGTACGTGTGATGCGGGATGGCCATGAACCGAACCAGCATCGGACGACCTATGATGGCATGGTAGGAGGAGCGAAAGTCGGCAACCTCGAACGTTAGCCACTCTGTGCGGTAGTTAGCTTCTGTTCCAAAGGTGACTGGGAGGCAAACACGTCCCAGAGGATATGCCGCCTTGCCAGGCACGACCTCGTAGAAGGGTTCGTCGCAGGCTGTCATCTTGCTGAAGTCGAACTTCATCTTCTTCAGTGTCTCGGTGAATATAATGTTGAGGCTGCAACCTCCGTCAATGAGTGTCTTGGGGAGCGCGGCTCCATCCACTGTAGGATTGACAACCGGCAGGTAGGTCACGGGGTCTGGTATGTGCACCCAATGGTCTTCCCTGGAAAAGTTTATGGGGTATTCCGACCACCTCAGAGGTTTCGGATTCTCTGCATTGACGAGCCTGATCTCTCAAGCCCCGGCGTGTTGTTGTCTGTGGGATTGAGCAGCCCTGCGACCTCCCACGATGAAGTTGATTTCCCTGATAGGTGCCTGGTAGGCACGGTTAGGGTTGCCACCCGGAGGTGGTGGTGGTGGAGTCCTTTCCTTGCGTCGGTCACCGTCATTACAACGGTCGCTGTTGCGGTCATCTCTGCGGTCGTCATGGCGATTATCGCGGCGATCATCACGACGGTCATCACAACGGTTGTCACGATGATCATCGCAGCGGTCTCCGTCATCACGGCGATCATCCCGGCGGTAAGGTCGCCTGTCCCGGTCGTCACGCCAATCAAGTCGGTGGTACCGGTTGTCATAGCGTCGGTTGTTGTTGTAGCGATTGTCATTGTTGTTGGCCTTCGTCGCCGGCTTGGGCTCTTCTGGCATGCTAAGGGCGCGCTTGAGCTCTATGCAATCACGCATAGAGTGCTTTGCTCCTTGGTGGAACTGGCACACGTCATCGAGACTTGCCTGGAACTCGGTGTGCATGAAACTGGAATTGGCCATTAAGACCTCGTTGGAGTGCTTGCGCGACTGTCCAGCACCGCTGGAGGCCAGGGCCCTAGACATCTCGTCAGTTCTGATCCCCTTGAAGTCGTGGACCACCGCATCTTGAGTATCCACGAGCTTGTCGACGTACGCCATGAGGTCGGCAATAGTCTTGGCTCCCGCTTCGTGGATCTTCTCAAAGAGGTTGATGTTGGTGACGCCTTTCTTGTACGGGGTGATGACGTCGTCTTCTTTGACTCCAGCGAGCTTGTTGCGGTTCTCGAAGAACCGATTGGTGTAGTCCCGAAGGGTTTCACCAGTCATCCTTGCGAGGTGATGTGTGTTACCAGGTCGATTGTAGGTCGCCTGGTAGTTCGTGGTGAACAACAGCAACAAACTTGCCCAGGAGGACATGCACTCATCTGGTAAGTTGTTAAGCCACAAGAGTGGCACTTTGCCCATCGCCAAGGGGAAGTAACCCGCCATGTGGTCTTCATTGCCTCCTACTGCCTGAGCAGCTATGGTGTACATCTTGAGCCAGATAATCGGGTCGGAGCGACCGTCGTACTTGTCGATGTTGGGCTTAAACTCCTTAGGATAACTTAGCTTCTGGAGATGCCGAGAGAAGGCCGCGAAGTTGTTGATGTTGCTGGAGCCTGATTGGTCGGCTGTGCGAGGTCCTGAAGGGACGACGTACAGGTTGTCGGGTGTGTCGTTGATCTGGTCATAGTTGGCACGGCGCTGAAGCTCTGCATCATGCATTGCCCGGAGGTCTGTTACTTGCAGCGGATTGTTGGCATCAAGAGGGTCTGGGCGACCATTGAGGCGATCGTAGTTTGTACGGCGCTGGATCTTGTGCTCGTCTCATCGTGGCTGCTGCAGGTTAGCTGAGGGTGCCTGTGCACCCTGGAGCGGCACGTTCCCAGCAGCTTGAGGTCCTCCGTCTTGAGGTCTTGGGTTGGGTTGCTGCACCTTGTCGTTCTCGCCACCTCCCTCCACAGCGTCGGGCTGCTGAGGGGCTTGCCGAGAATTGTTGTTGTTTTGGTCTCGCACCGTCCTACTCCCTGAGTGCGAGGTGCGCGCTGACCTGCTATAGCCTTTGCTTCTTTCCTCGACTTGAGCCATGGCGACCCTGATCTTAGAGATAGCTCACCGCATTTGTGGAGTATCCCCCAGTTGTGGGATATCCACCAGTGTTGCCCCTAAGTTGGCTTAGGGGGAGCCGTTGACCTCATGCCCGGCTTCTTCGAAGTCCCTGCACAGGTCGCGTGCGCGCCTACGGTGTCGAGGTGGTGGCATATGTTGTTGTTGCTCCTGCACCACGCCTTGACCCCTTGGGGGTGCACCTTGAGCGTTGTTATGCGTGTTGTTTTGTGGCACCTGGCCACCACCAGCTGCAAGGGTGGTGGCAGCCTGAGCTGATGCATTGGCTTGATCGGCCTCAGCCTGGCGGCGGAGGGCTCGATTGGCGTTGTCAGCTTCACGCTGTGCGCGCTGGGAGTCGGTTTCACCAACCTGGGCTGGCACATTTGCTGAAACCACGAGGAAATCGCGATTGGAGAGATCGCGACGTGCCAAGACCTCATCGCCATAAGTGTTGGGCGTGAGGATGACACGGGCGACCTGAAACTCGCCACAATCCGGAGACTGCGTGGGTGGATGGATCGGACGACCTGGAGTCGCTGTAGGAGGTGTAGGTCGGTTGAGCTTCTTCAAAGAACGACACTGACGGGGACTGTTCTTGGCATTCTTGTGGAGAGGGCAGGGATCATCTGTGACATCCCTGCGGTGCCCACAGACCAGAGCCTGTAGGGTAGTCAACTCCGACCCAGATTGGATCTGGATCTTCTTCCTCATGTTGTCGGAGATGACACGGGCTGAGCTACGCAGGCCAAGAGGCATGCGAGTAAGAGTCGGAGTCAGACTGCTAGAGTGCTGGATGCTTTCACAGATCTTGATCGTGTTCGCAAGCATGGTTGCGACACGATAGAGCCCTGCGATGATGTCGCGAGGAGTGGGTGGGTGGGTTTCCGTCAGTGAGCCGGATTCGACTCGCTGAACGGACTTGACCGCGGCGCTGTCGAGGACGACTTGGCCGGCGGCTGGAGCGGTGGATCTCGACAGCATGGAGCCAAAGCTGATGTCGACGGGATTTGCGAGGAAGTCCGCCATGCTGGCGGGGAAGATGGCGCCATTGAACGAAGCCATCGAAGTCGCATGAAGAACTCTGGATCTGCCCCTACCTAGTGCGCCAACTGTCGGAGGTTTAGATCCACACAGTCCATAGGGGGGTCAACCCCAGTGGTTTAGATTCGGATGGGGGTGATCTAGAGGTAAGGACTTGATGGTTATGCGAGAGCACACGGAACACGACGAGTTTATACTGGTTCAGGCCTCCGGAGAGTAAAACACTACGTCTAGTTGTTGGTCTAGATTGCTTGAGGATTGCGTATGTTACTATGGGGTCGCCCTGCCCGCTTTATATTGGCCAGCAGACAAGGTCGGCACCCAGACTCCTGGTCGGTTACGACCGGGAGACCTAAGTCTAGTTGATTACAACTATTTCCATATATCCCAGACTGCCTGTCGAATCCACTGCTGTCTTATCTTGCACTCCAAGTCTTGTAGTCGTTCCGGATAAGGTCTTTAGGAGGTCGTGTGGGCCACAGATCAGGTCTGTCGGGTCCACAATCAGGTCGATTGGTCTTCTGGTGGGCCGGACCCACTTGTCGGGGACGGCCATGAGACTGGTCGGTGGGGATCTAGGGGTACCCATGTCCCACAAGGAGGATCTGTCATTGCTTCCAATAGTGCAGCTTCATTCATAGGCTCGTTGTATTCCTCTTGGAATTTAGCAGCATAACTCCGGACTGCAGATGCTTTCATGGCTGAAGTTATCTGCTTTTGCTCTATCTGGTGACTTATAAACGGCTGGCTAACTAAAAATCCACCTGACATATTTGGATGGAGTGTCATTTCTTGAGTTTTCTGAACCCTCTAAGGAGCAGGTAGTGGCTTAACCATGTAAGCATGCAGGGGTGATACTTCATAACTCTGCTGACTTTGGGATCTTTGATCGAAGAATGTGAATGTAATCCCCTTGTCATGATGAAAAGCAGTACCAACCAAGTTATTGAACTTTGCTGCATAAGGGCTAATGTACTTGGGAATCACTATAGTCTTCTGGGTTGACTCTTGTGCAGAACTCACAGGCATGCCATATTTTGGATCTGTAGGAGTCCCAGATACGAAACCTTGACACCTTGGTTGACAGAATCCCACAGTTGTTGACAGCGGCATGGTAGAAGGAGGAGTTGTTGTAACAATCTCAGGAGTAGAAGTTGTAATTTGATGAGAAAACGGCAACACTTCCTTGAACTTCTTGTTAGTCATGAACAGGAAAGCCACATTGGGTTGATAATATGATGGTCCCTTGTACGAGCTCATGACTTCTTCCCTGAGAACTTCCTTCATGCTATTCTGCACTGAATTATTGAAGACAGAAGATTGATCAATTAAAGCTTGATGCATAGCTTTTGTCATCATATCTTGAAGTCTTCCGGGATCGGCTTGTATTATGATCTCTGTAGGTTTTGGAAGAGGAACTTTCTTCACTGCTCCTTCCCTAGTGAGACTGAAACAACCCATTAGAAGTCGACCATACTCTGCTAGGCAATTCTCGTATTCAGCTTTGTCAGCTTCCTTGAGTTGATCCACAGTGATTGGTTGGATGTTGTCCTTGTGGACTTCATCAAACTTCTTGGATTCTTTAGACATCGTCGTGATTCTTCGTGTCCCACCGAGCGTGCCAAGATGTGTTGATGCAGAAAACGGAATAAAGTCCTCCACGACAGCACGTAACGGATCCCCAGGATGTAACAAGGCGTGCCAGCCGACCTAACCTGTTGATCGTCATGGAAGAGGATAAGAAGTTAAATACGGGGTTCATCCGCTAAGGAACCAATAGATGTCTTCCACGTGGACACAGTGCAAAAGCCCGATCGGCCGATGCTAGATCGAACGAGATCGGCCAGCTGATAGGCAGCCGAAGTGCAAGTATGTTCAGAACGGCTAAGGTCAGACGATCTGATGACGTCAGTGATGAGGCGGGTCTGGACAGCTGTGAGGACGGTGCGTCTGGTGATGCAGCGAGAGCTAGCCGATACGATCGAGCCTCAAGCGGGATAAATTGGTGATAAAAGCTAAATAAACAAGAAAATACTTTCAGATCTAGCTGATATCGATAAATTGTGAATAAATCTAGATGAAACCACAGCGATGCGCCCGGAAGTTAAAGCCTAGATATTACTCGGTAAAGCGGTACTCACAAGCTTGCCGGAGGTCGATTGATGCAGCCTGGTGAACTCGAAGGACGGCACTTGAAAACAAGAAAACAAGAAGAAAGAAACTTTTTGGCGAAGTTGCTGACTTGAAAGGTAAATTGTTTGAAAAGTAAAGGTTTGTGTTTGTTGGTGTGTATAATCTTTCCTGGCCGCGTAGGGTCCCTACTTATACCCTAGGACACTACAAACTCCTAGTCGATTACGACAAAATTGACTTTACTAAAAGAAACTGTAACTGCTAAAAATAAACGACTCGTGCAAGAGTCGGAATCACTAACTATTTTTTGACCCCTTGTCAACCGATGTTGACCCACCTGAGCCTCCTTTTTCCTTCTTTGGCGTATTTCTTCTCTTGCCACTTTCTCTTCTTTACTTCAGTCGATCCCCTATCTTTGACCATCGGCTATCTCTGTTGACTCCTTTCCTAAATGGCTGACTGATTGGTTGTTTCTCCTCCCTTCACAACTGACCCTGTGTCTTGCCTGGTGCCTTTTCTCATCAGCTTTTTGCTTCTTGCTGACACGTGTCAAAAAATGGTGTCAACAAGTATCACCGATGAGTTGGATCTCCGCCAGAGCTGCCCCTAAGTTGGCTTGGGGGGAGCCGAAGACTTCATGACCAGCTTCTTCAAAGTCCCTCTGCAGGTCGCGTGCGCATGCGGGGTCGAGGCGGTGGCATCTGTTGTTGCTCCTGTTGCTGGACCGCTCCTTGTCCTACTGGGGGTAGGTCATGGGCGTTGTTCTGCGTGTTGTTTTGCGTGTTGTTCTGCGGCACCAGGCTGCCACCAGCCTCAGCCTGACGGAATAGGGCTCGATTGGCGTTGTCAACTTCGCGCTGCAGGCGCTAAGTGTCAGTTTCACCAGCCTGGGCTGGCACATCCGCTAAGACTATGAGGACCTCGCGGTTGGAGAGATCGCGACGTGTCAAGACCTCGTCGTCGTAAGTGTTAGGCATGAGGATGACACAGGCGACTTGGAACTCGCCACAGTCCGGAGACTGCGCGGGGTGATGGATCGGGCGACTTGGAGTCACTGCAGGAGGTGTAGGTCGGTAGAGCTTCTTCAAAGCACGACACAGACGGGCAGTGTGCTTAGCTTTTTTGTGGAGAGGGCAAGGGTCATCTGTGAGATCCCTGCGGTGCCCATAGACCGGAGCCTGGGGGGTAGTCGAGTCCGACCCAGATTGGATCTGGATCTTCTTCGTCATGTGGTCAGAGACCACACAGGCTGTGTTGCGCAAGCCAAAAGGCATGTGAGTTGGAGTGGGTTTCGGACTGCTAGAGCGCTGGACGCTTTCGCAGATCTTGATTGTGTCCGCAAGCATGGTAGCGACACGATCGAGCCTCGCGGCGAGATCGCGAGGTGTGGGTGTGTGGGTTTCCGCCAGCAGATCAGATTTGACCTGCTGGAAGGTGCTGATCGCGGTGTTGTCGAGGACAACTTGGCCGACGGCCAGAGCGGTGGATCTCGACGGTATGGAGCCGAAGCTGATGTTGACGGGATTGGCGAGGAAGTCCGCTATGCTGGCGGGGAAGATGACGCCGTTGAACAAAGCTGTCGAAGTTGCACGGAGAACTCTGGATCTGCCCCTTCCTGGCGCGCCAACTGTCGGAGGTTTAGATCCGCACAGTCCACAAGGGGGTCAACCCGGTGGTTTAGATTCGGATGGGGGTGATCTAGAGCTAAGCGCTTGATGGTTATGTGAAAGCACACGGAACACTGCGAGTTTATACTAGTTCAGGGCTCTGGAGAGTAAAACCCTATGTCTAGTTGTTGGTGTAGATTGCTTGAGGATTGCGTGGTTACAATGGGGTCGCCCTGCCCGCCTTATATTGGCCAGCGGACAAGGTCGGCGCCCAGACTCCTAGTTGGTTATGACCGAGAGACCTAATTCTAGTTGATTACAACTATCTCCATATATCCCAGACTGCCTGTCGGATCCACCGCTGTCTTGTCTTGCACTCCAAGTCTTGTAGCCGTTCCGGATAAGGTCTTCAGGAGGTCGTCCGGGCCACAGACCAGGTCTGTTGGGCCCACTGTCAGATCGGTTGGTCATCTAGTGGGCCGGACCCACTTGTCGGGGACGACCGGGACACTGGTTGGTGGGGACCCTGGGGTACCCATGTCTCACAGTGTACAATGTTGCTGGCCGGGGGATATCTTGGGTATTCTTGGGCAGTGGAATGTTAAGTATATAGTATCTGAAAATTGCGTTGCCTTGGTACAGATATGTTTACCATTTTAAAGTTTAGTTATCATTTTTTAAAGTTTTCCTTGGTCTCGTTCATCAGTTCATGCTTCAACAAAATTTGGTTGTTAATGCACCACTTTGCCTATTAAATTGGGTGTTATTGACCACTTTATCTGTTAAATGGTCTGGTTGAACTTTGTTCTTTTGTAGGCCAATATATCACCCTAGCCTATCACCCTTTGAAAAAAAAGTTTAATCTAGATTAGAAAAGGTTTTGTTGGACAAATACATAGCACAATACTGAGAGTAGCTTACTTTTTACCTGCGCCACGTGTAATTTATTAAACTAGACAACTAGTCATAGCACAAGTAAGAAGTTGGTCTCATGGCAGGTGGTCTCAACTCAGCCTCCTTTAGAACAAAGGATTTCCAAAACAAAGGAATAGAAAAAATGTAGGATTAGAGTGTCATGCCATTTTGATTCCTATGGAATGAAAAACATAGGAAAGTGCCTAGAGTGATCATTTAATTTGGATGAACCATAGGAAAGAGAAGAGAGATAGATACAAAGGATATTTTCCAAGAGGTTGGACCTCGTGTTAGAAATCCTCCAAAATCTCTATAGAACAAGCCATTCCATATGAATACTATAGGAATTGTAAAGGGTTCGATCCTTTATTCCAAAGGGCTCCATAGGAAATTTTCCTATAGGATTCAAATCCTACAAATATCCTTCATTTTCCCTTCATTCCGAAGGAAGCCTAAGTCTTGTGAGCAGGGTTCGAATCCCTTGTGCTGCAATGTTTTTTTGGCCCACTTTAGTGGCGCCCCGCAGCAGGTAGGGCGGCCGGGTGACGTAGTGTTGTGAGCTGGTTTTTATATCTGTATAATTACAATTACCAAAATGTTTCTCTATCTAGCTCATGGTGCAATGGTAGGATGTTCTTTTGGAGGACCTTTAAGCCCAGGTTCGAATCCCCCATTTGCAACTTTTTCGTTTATTTATTATACACGTAAGCAGCAAGGGAAGAAACAATATAAAAGGTTCAAGTTTGATCCTTGGCGATTTTTTAGTTTTCCTATTTTTCTTATACAAAATATGTTGCTTTTTAATTTGTTGTCTGTGACGAATTTGCTTGAACGTTGCAGTGTTCTGGGCTGACTGTGACGAAACTGATAAAATGTTACGATTTTTGGGCTTGGTATCCATTACAGTGAATCCACGACGTTTTCTCGAAACATCACGAAAATTCCATCACAGATTAAATAGTTTCTTGTAGTGCTACTTGCCTTGGGAATTCACTACCTGCAGATTGAAGAGAGATGCCAATTGCCAAGAATTTAGGTATGGACTGAAAAGAACTGGGCCATCCTTCTTTTATGTATGTGTAGTAGATGTGTGAGAATTAGGAACTCGGATCATGTCGAGATAAAAGGTACCATGTGAATAGTCTTGTCGAGAACCTGAAAGATCACACTTTTGTGCACGGCAACAGATACGAACCTTTTACTGTATGATGGTCCCAAATTATTGTTTATCCAGCTTATGTGATTTATTTATGCAACAAGAAGGTACAATCAATTATTGTTACCTATCGTTCAAAGGTTACTCTCCCAGTGTGTTATCGTTTTAAATCTTAATTTCACCTCAATCATTTCGATTGGGATGCATGGTGGGTTTTAGAGTTTGTGTTTTAAACTTTTCTCTCTCTAAATGAAACCTATATTCCAATAAGACAAACATTATGACTATATTTCTCCCTCTCAGAAGAACACCTAATTTGCTAGGCTACTTGATGTTTGTGTCTACGTTTGCCTGTAGAAATATACAGGCACATTCCTAATATATTTAAGAACAGAGGAAGCATCTGCTACACATATGCGTGTGTAGGTGTGCTTGTAGTTACCAGCTGGAAGTGGATGCGGGTGTTGCGGACGGGATAAGCATAGGAGACGACGATGACAACGACGGGTCACCAGTTTTGCCTGCAGCATCAGTTTGGTCGTTATAGGCTCCTAGGTCGCGTGGTCTGGCTACGCAAGGATCGACGTCGACGTATGTTGTATGTATGCAAAGTTGCAAACCATAGCTAACTATCATCTCTCGATCCCTGCGGCACGCGTCGATCGGCCACTTGAACGCTACACATTATTGTGTTACCATATATACGGCGCAAGGTAGGAGATGATCTTGATGTTTTAATTTGGGGCATGCCACCAATAATATTGATGTTTCATGTATTTATGAAATCCAAAAAACAATTACGAGATTATAGTAAGAACATTTTATCAACATATACGAATTTCAATTTCGTGTTTACAAATTATTAAGTCTTCCAATAAAGTATAATAGGGTATCAAATGCCACATTTTGTCTGAACGTCAATTATTTGTGATTGATGAAATGAAGTACTACTACTTTTTCCCACCGTCCCATTCAGGGTTGGGCTGGGCATAAGGTAAGTTTTGGGCTGCTGCAACTTGGCCCGTGTGCATCTCTTATTTCAGATGGGCCGAATAGTGTGTATTCTCACACGAAAACGAAGAATTTTTAAAAAATTTTTATTTTTCGAAAATAAATGTCGGATTTGAAAATTTTCAAAACTACACATCTACCGCTGTTTGAAACGGCAGTTGCACCTAACCGCTGTTTTAAATGGCAGTTCAAGCAAACCGCCTTTATAAACGGCGGTTGGGTCCTTGGCTAGGCGGTTGGGCTGCTCGGCTGGCGGTTGGCCTTAAAGGCCCAACAGTCATTTCATACAGCGGTTGAGGATCACCAACCGCCGTTTGAAACGGCGGTAGTGCAAACCGCCGCTTGGAACGGCGGTGGGAGGTTTTTTGTTTGCTTTTATTTTTTTGCACAAAGTATCTTTGTGTCTCTCACTCTCTCCTGCGGCGTTGGTCCCCAACGTTTTCGCCATGGAAGAGCTCTGATTCTACGAGGACGAAGTGGAAAATACTAAGGGCTCAAGCTCCACGAGGATGAGAGACACTTAATATAATACGAATACAAATATAATACTAATACGAACGCAAGGTAACACGAATATCGATAAAACAAAAATAATTTACACAACTAAGAGTTCGCTACGACACAACTACATATGGCCACGCTTCGTGCGCGGCGGCAGCGGTCCCCTAGCCGCCCTCTCGGCTGCTTGTACTGCCCTAGTGTGGTTGCTGGGGTACGTGAGGGGGTCCGGTGATGCCTGGCGGCATCGTGCAGTGTCCGGATCGAGGGCCGGTGTCGCCAACACCTCGGGTGCTGCTCCAGATCCCGACGGCACCAACGTCTGGGGGGACAGCATCACCCCTGATACAACCGTCGCCGCCTCCTCGAATCCGGCCTGCTGGTGCTCCTGCGTCAGCTGAGATCCGAACTGCTATGTCAGCGGCTGCTCCTGCTGCAGCGGCGGCTGGTGCTGCTGCGGTGGCGGTTGATGCTGCGTCGACGGCTGCTCCTCCTGCGTCGGCGGCTGGTGCTGCAGTAGCGGCGGCTGGTGTTGCGGCTGCTGCTGTGGCTGTTGCTGCTCCGGCGTCAGCTGCGTGAGGTCCTCGATGTCCAAGAAGAAGTCATCCATGGTCTGCTTTGAGGAGTCACGTGTGCCAAAAAAATTTGTTAGCAAGTTTGTTGTGAAGAGCGTATAGGGTTGGAGATAAATAATGAAGGTTGTCACCTAGGGGGTGCTGGTGCTGCTACACTGAAGGGCGAGAAGGTGCCGACCACTGCTGGTGCTGGTGTTGGTGCTGCTGCACTAAAGGGTGAGAAGGTGCTGACCAGTTCGAAGGTCCCGGGCCCATCGGTGGTCGTGTCCCTGTAAAGATTACATTACATGTCACATATATTTAAAATCAACACAACATGTCATGTAAACTAGAATGTAGAAAAGAAGACGTACCTGTTGTTGTGCCGAAACTAAACAGTCGCGGCACAGACATGCCAGCGGGGCGGAACGACGGCAGCTGGACGTACATCGAAAACTAGCTGAAGTCTATCATCGGACCCGACGCCGCGGCCGCCCACGGCGGCTGTGTGTTGGAGGTAGACGGCGCCTGGGCCGAACGAGTAGTGGAGGCGGAGCTACAGGAGGACGATGAGATATGTGGAGGCAGAGGAGCATCGCGCCCTTGGAAGTTCACCTCGTGTCAGTACCTCCTGATGGCGACCATCGCCCTCTGGTACACCTGCTCGTGATGCGGGATCGTCAGGTGTAGCGCCTGGGCATGCGCCTCCTCCATCATGTCGTACACCTCCTGAATCACGTCTTGCTACCAAACAGAAGATGTATTAGTTTCATCGAACATCATCAAAGGAAGAATACGATTTCGTAGTTTCAAAGTTACCGCGGTGGCAGACGTCTGGTCCTGGCGGATGGGGTACCCCTGCAAGGCGACGACCGCCAGCTCCGACTCCACCAGCTTGGGTGGGACGAACGCCACGCGCGTCCGAGTCCTCACCAAGTACTAGTCCAGGTACGCTCTTCAGGCCTCAGCGTCGTGGGACCACTGCTCGGTGACGACATTTTCCGGCTGGGTCGTGGCTAGCCAAGCCTGCACCTGCGGGAGGAGCTTATGCTCCATCGGGACCGCGGTCTTCACACCCTTCCTCGACCACCTAGCACAAATGCAGCGAATCTGTCAGTGAAACTATCTTCACGCCCTTTTATGAATTAACGATAATTTACATGCGCGCTGCAGTGGGAACAGTGTGCACGACAGGCATGGGGGACTCCTGGTACTACCCAAACTGCATCATCACACGCTCCGGGTGGTACTCCTCCACCACGACGTCGTACACCACGGGTGTCTTCGTCAACCAGTACTGCTCATCTCGGTACCAGAGTGGCGAGAGGTCCTGAGGTGCGCAGGCGGCGATGGCGTCGGTGGTGTACGGCGTCCAGACGTCCTGGCTGTCTACCAGGGAGTCGATCTGGCCGCGGAAGTCTGCGTACGAGCGTCTGGTCTGCTGCGTGTAGTCGTGTTTCATAACACACCAGAAGTTAGTTGGTAAAAACATAGAAATCGCCAGAATCTAACTAACAAGAGCAAGAAACACGCACCGCTCGGTGGCGCCACAACGAGCCCATGGTGGGCCTGTCGGCCGGGTCGTGTCCAAGCGGCAACGCAGGGTGCGGACTCTGATCGACCAAGGGTCTACCCACCGGCAGGCACTCGTACAACCAGAGCTGCAGTAGCAGGGGACAACCGAGAAAAACCGGAGCGCTGCTCAGGCCTTTCGACATGCCTGCGCACAAACCCCTGTAGGTCGCCACCAAAACAGCGCCGCCCCAGCTGACCTGGGGGACGGCCTCCAATTCCGCGTCGGCAATTGCCCGAGCATGGGGGATCAAGAACCTCGACACCGCGTCTCCCTGCGATCCGCAGACCATCACCTGGCCGAACAGCCACAACAGGTATGCCTCCAAGTGCCTGGCGACTGTGTAGTCGTCGGTGTCGGCTCTCATGTAGTCGGCCTGCACAAAATGAAAAATTCTTAAAAATCTTGTGATAATTTATTGCATTTTATTACATAAAATGAGAAATTGTTAAAAAAATGTCAAAATACGTACGCTGTACTGCCGCAACCAAGAAGGGTTCGGTCCGTGAGGGTGCTGGAAGGGCACGAATGGCTCGACGGCGTGAGCGTTGCGGACCACTGACGCGAACCTGTCCAGCAGATCCTGACGCCACGTGTCAGGGATGTCCTGCGGCCCCATCGCCTCGCCTCCACATGGTAGCCCAAGCAACATAGCCACGTCCTGATGTTGACATTTTGTAGCGTCGATCACTTAAGAATAAATTTGGAATCCATCCTTAGCATCAGCGCTAGAAATGCTTGTTGGTATTTCTTAACGTCACCACTAACGTCGCCGAGTTAGCATGAACATCAAGACTTGCCAAAGGTAAATCTAAATGATCATGAACGAATCCGCAAGTGCACAGATAAACCATTGTAGCATTTCCCCAAGGAAGGAGAATATTCCAAGGGTATCGTATCCGTGGAAGGCAATGGCGGATATCATAGACTTATACTTTTGCACTGAATGTAAACCAAGAGATAGATATAGGAAACAACAACTCAAAGGCAGGGGTGAGATAAAAGATATGATAGGGTAGTGTGACACACACTCAGATCTACCTCTACTCTAGTACTCTAGGCTTAGGGGGAACATACGAGTTAGCTGTAGGTTCTAATGTACTAAACATACAAAGCTAGAAGATACAGGAGATAGGCATGAAACATTGCATGAGAGGGTAAGGTTCAGCACCCAGGTACAAACGGGGAGATAGCCCGCGACAACCAGCACTCTACGAAACTATACTTTAGACTCTTACAGCAACACCCCAGCACAAAGGGTTCCAAAGGGTCCAACAGCTGTCACCACTGTGGCCTACCTCAATCGTTACGGGGGGTATGCTCATAACTAACGTAGCCACACAACCCAGGCACCATGTCTGCGTTGCTGCTAGACTTCACCTGGCCCGGGCTATTGTGAGCCAGGGTGAGAGCCACCAGAAGACTGGTCAACTTAGACCGAGTACCGTAGCTTGAACACAAACCTCATGCAACATTATCATGCCATCTAACAAGATCAACTAAGGCTAGACATACGAACGGATACGAACTCTCTTCTGTCTAGTCAACAAGATCAAAGGGTCGTGTTCGTGAAGAACACGAGCCTCTAACTTATGAACAAACACATAAGGAATGAGTTTATCATCCTTCAAGTGGATCAAAAGGTAGTGTTCATGAAGAACACAAGCCTCTAAATGATGAATAAGAGATGAACTCAAGAACATATCAAGCATATGATCTACCATGACTTTATATGAAATAGCTGAATAACTGAAGTAGATCAAAGCCATACAGAGAAATAAAGATAAAAGAGAACTCATACCTAGACTCCAAAGTAGACTTGGAACCTGAATAAGAGCTACTCTAGCCTACCCCCTAGCCTTGGAGACTAAAAGTGAGAGGAGAATGAGAGAGTGGTGTGTGTGAAATGGGAGCCCCTCCCCTTCTATTTATAGGCAAGGAGGAGGCTTGCCTCGGGCACCAAATGGCCTCAAAACACCTGGGAGTGAAGCAATGAACCAATGAGCGAGTGCCACATGGAGGGACGAGATGGGGCGGCCATAAGGTGGTTCTGCCAATCCTAGGATCAGCCGACCCCCTAGGCCCCCCACTTGGGGTGGTTTTCCTCCGGGTGGCTACCCTATGGGCCCTCTGATCCATCCCCGGTGCATGGCTTGTTTTGGTATCCGAGGTGAGCCCCTTGATCCATGTGAAGTCCATGTGCCGCTCTCTGATTCGTCGGTGAGTGCCTCCCTTGGATCAGTGACGTGGATTGCCACTTGTTTCCTTGGTGGCAGCCACCGCCTCAGCTAAGTTGGCATGGTTCCTCCATAGAAGGTGGGTTTCCATCTCCTTTAATACTTATTTCACCTACATACAAATAATCTCCAAGGTCAAGTGGAACTACATTATTCAAACCAAAATGCAAGTAAATAATGCTTATGCCTCCATTTATGTGAGAATATTGATGGCTGAAAGTAGTACTTAACAGCCATCAACAAACTCCCCCAAGCTAACCTCTTGCTTGTCTCGAAGCAAGACATTAGGGACTTAGGTTGGTTGATCAGGAGTTGCTACGATGTCATATTCTTAACTTATGGCAAACATACTACAAAGTACTCTACCAAGAGTTGAACAAGTTGGCAATGTTCTTACCATTCACTTGATGACATAGGGCATATAGCTTCACCTGCCTTAGGCGGTTGAGAGACAGAATAGTTATATAGCAAATGCATAATCACTCATACCTTGATCAGCTATCAATCCGGAGGTTTTGCAAATTTTTCAAAAGAAAATCAGAGTTCCTCAAATGATACTCTCGGATTGCTCAAAGTGTATGGTTCCTCGCCAAGGCATCAATGTTGCCTTTCTTCACATCCTACTCCTAATAGGCTTATGTGGAGCTGTAGGTAGGGAAGAAATGTGGCATACTTGTCTCTCATATTTTTGTTGACGCCTAATTTTCACTCACTTCTTACCTGTCAAACATATATCTTCTGGCATGGAAATCGATCATCAACACTAGAATAGGGCTTAAACTAATCATTTGCACAAGTGTTGGTGATTATGCAAATACAGGTGAATAGCACTAGAAAGAGGAGCAAAAGCACAAGTCTTTGATCCAAGCACTTCAAGACCAGCCAATGAGGGGATGCCACCTAGGATTCCCCTGGATCACTGACGTCATCAATCCAAGAGAGGCAAGCCTGACGAATCACGAAGCGCCACATGGACGTCACATGGATTCAAGGGCCCACTTATCCCCCAAAACCATCGGGAAAACTTGGCATGCACGGAGGACAGGCATCAGGGCCCACTAGTCAGCCACCACGAAGAAGCACAGGGCGCCACGTGGCTCCTTGGCTTCGGCCGAACCGTGGATCGGTCGAACTGCCTTCGGTTCGGCTGATCCCGGCCTTCCACGTGGCAGCTCCGAATTGGCGCCTGGTTGCAGTTCCGGGCATTTAGGAGCACTTGGAGCCCCAAAGCAAGCCTCTCCCTCCTCTATAAATAGGAGGGGAGGGGCTCCATTTTGGAACACACACTTCTCCTCCTCCTCTTCATTTTGGCTTGGAGCCTCTCTCTTTAGGAGAGGAGAGCTCTTTGTATAGGATTAGTGCTAGGAAGTGAGGTGGGAGGCTTGAGGCCATGTCATGATTCATGACATCTTCCTCAAGAACAATCCTCAGCGGTGCCTTTGTTCTTCAACTAGACTAAAGTGAGTATTTCGATATTTCCAATTTAGACTAAAGTCGTATGCATGCTTAGTTGCTTTGTTCTTGTGTTCTTTGTTTGTTCTTGGTTTAGAGGCTTGTGTTCTTCGAACACAACCCTTTCGATCCATTAGACTTAGATCATAAGTTTGCATCTAGTTTACCAGCTTGTCTATTAGAGTAAAGTGAAGCTCCTGCATGTTTCTAGTTAGATCAAAGTGCTTTCGTGATCTTGCATGAGTGATAGAGCAAACCTTGAGCTAGTGCCAGTATCTCCCTCGCGGATTCGTAGAAATAGTAAGTGGTGTAGACGAGGTGTCTGGACATTAAGCTATCCTTCGAAGACCACGTACGATCGTAGCGTAGAGGTAGGCCGCAGTGGTGATAGCCTGTTGGACCCATTGTCAACCCTCTACGTCACGTACCGAGTTGGGCTCAAGCCAACACATTGGCATTGTGCTTGGTGCCCGAAGTGAGTGCTATACCTGAGAGACCGTAACTAGACTCTGCGCTCGGTCGAGGCAGATCCTTTCTACCTATCCTATCAATCAGTGTTGTGTCCTTGGATCATCTATACTAGAGTAGGAGATAGTACATGCTGTTCCTTGGATTTGATACCCTTGGAATAGTCTCCTTCCTTGGGGAAGTGCTACAGCGGTATTTCCGTGCGCTTGCGGTATTCCCAGTTGTTCTTATTCGCTCCCTCTAGGTGTACAACTAGTGGTGACGTTAAGAAACGCCAACAAGCATTTCTGGCGCCGTTGCCGGGGAACGGTTGTTGTACCTATCTTCGAGCCTAGTGGTCCTCGTATTTATCTTTTTTTCGTTTTCTTCTACCTTCACCCCCGTCACCCATCGAGATATCCTTTTTGTTTCTTTTGTTCTACCTTCACCCCCATTACCCTTTGAGATGCCTTCCTGTCAAAGCCTCTCTACCCCTAGGGGTGAGTTCGTCTTGGAGCAACCATCAACTTCCTCATCTTGCTGCGAGCTTCGTCCCGGCTTTATAGCCATGGTTCGGAATCGACCTTTCTCTGGAGCAATCAGTGATGATCCTAATGTTCATTTAAAGGAGTTCGAGGACTTGTGTTCGTGCTTGGTAATTCCAGGCATGACACAAGAAACTTTGAGGTGGAAATTATTCCTGTTTTCTCTCGTAGATAGAGAGGAGCAATGGTACACTCACACAACAGAGCATGTGACTAATTTGGGAGAACTACGAGAAAACTTTTGTGACTCGTTCTCCCTTTATGAACGCATAGAACTCTTGCCGTGTGAACTCCTTGACTTTGAGCAATTAGAGGGTGAGTCCATAGGTGCAGCTTGGGCTAGGTTCCTACGTCTTATGACATCCAGCCCAGACATGTCTATACCCGATGATATAGTGACGTATACCTTTTATACTCGTATAGACATGAAATCTGCACAAGAGCTCAACCTTTTAGCTGGAGGTTCGTTCGAAGACCAAACTCTAGTGGAAAGAAGAGAGATCCTAGAATTCTTCTTAGAAACCTCTTCTTCCCATATTGTTTACAACGAACCCCATCTAGAGTCTGAGTTGGTCCATGAGAGTCTCTCAATAGCCGAATCTGAGCTTTCATTCTCTGAATTCCTTGATTCCTCTGTTGAGCCCTCTCCCGAACCACGAACATCGAAGGAAGAAGAAATTCAACCTTCGGAGTTCTCTTCCCGATTTGAGGATGACCCTTCTCAAAGCATCAGAAATACCTCAGATCACTCTTGGCACGAGAAGCCTACGACATCGTTGGACCTTTATGAGGTCCTCGATGAAGTTTGGAATCATGGGACGATAGTGGATTGGTCACCTCAGAAGCGTACATCCGAAGCAATTCGGGTTGGCTCGACTTCCACGATCATCCATTGTTCCATGAGAGGAAACACCGTAGATGCTGTCCATGACCCTACTGCTGGGGCTTGCATCATACCAGAGGCCCTTTTGGATACTCTGGTGGGTGACACGCCCTTGATCCCGACTGATGGACTTTTCCATAGCCCCAGGTGGCACTGTGTTTTTCCATGTAAAGGGATTGCTAGGGATGTGCCGATCACCATTGATGACATAGAGGTGCGGTTAGATTTCCACATCTATGACATCATGGATTTTGATCTTCTCCTAGGTTTCCCCTTAGAAAAACTTCTTGATAAATCCCAAGGAAACCCAGAAGAAGAGCTTAGGGAAACCGTTTCTGTCCATGCTGAACCATCTAGACATCCTCTGACAGAACCTTTCCCTAGACCTACGGTATCTCCTTCACCTCTCGATCCTCCTGACGAAGCATTTCCTAAGGAGGCCATGAAGAAGGAATGACCAGATGGAACGATATGCTTTTCCGAAGCATTTTGGGATAGTACATCCTCTCTGGTTATTCCTTGTTCTGTGAGAGGGATTGCCGTAGAGGCCCTTTGTGACCCCATCATGGAGATTAACATCATGCCATGGCACTTAGCGGAAACTCTTTTAGGCAAAGTTCCGCTAGCACCATCCGACATGCTCCTTAAGACTTGCCCCTTTGGGCATGTTCTTGAATGTCGGGGGATTGCAAGTGCCGTGCCACTCATCATAGACAGGATTGAGGCTGGCTTAGACTTTCACATCTTCGATGTCCTCGATCCTGATCTACTCCTAGGCTCCCCACTTGAGAAATTCTTTGAGGAATCCATAGGGAGCCTAGATGGTAATCTTGGGGAAGTCATTTCCGCCACTGCCACCCCTTGTTTGGGACACCCTATGGCGAAGCCTCTTCCCGATGGCCCGTATCATGTTGCTTTCGATTATGATCGAGAGTCAACATTGATCGTCCATGATGACTCTCTTGAGATGGAGAATTCATGGGCCATGGAACCTTTCGAGGCACTGACTCTGGAGTCTGGAGGAAAGGATTCCACATACGAGCATGGTAGTTTCATCCTTGATCTACCGCATAAACGATGCTCGCATCATGACTCTCTAGAGTCAGCCATGCTTAGTGCGCTGAGCACATACGAGGGCTACAACCACCTTCTGGTCCTCTTTTGCAAAACGTTTGGAAGGTTGATTGTAGATGCATATGTTTACCATAAGCATTGCAGATTTCGTGTGTGCACTGTGGCACTAACCTTGCAGCTGAAGCTTCACTGATACATCAAGGATTGGTGGTGAGACGGGAATGACACCACCAATGATAGCTGCAAGATGAAGTTCCCATGGTCGAGCTTATGACCTTAAATAAACAAAGCACTACCAGGAGATAGCCTGGATTAGCATAGGTTTTATTTCCCTTTTCGAATAAAAGCAAGAGCATGTTTTTAGGATAAGTTGTCCTTCGGGTATTTTTGGTCACTAACCTTTCAGGTGGAGATTGAAAAGAAAGATGGATTGGTGATGCCTACGAACATGTGAGCCATATCAGCTGCAACACCTAGATAAGCTTTGGTGAGGGAACATTTACAAAAGGAAGCTTGATCACCACACACTTGAGTTTTGTTGCCTAGCAATGCAAACTTCAAGTGTGGGGGAAGGATGTGAGCATCTTGAGTAAAGTTCCTCCTCTACCAAATCTTATCCTAGTGTGGCGATGATGTTAGCTCTTGCATCTTGCCCATTAGCTAGGTAAGTCCTACTTTTGACATTAAACAAAGCCCTTCCGGGAGGTTCCCGAGGTTCACCGTCTTATGCTCATGCTTATGTCCCTTTTGATAAATAGCTTGATCATGCTTTCATGCCTCCTTTATCTTTGTTCATATGCTCTGATTTGAATGTTTAGGAATCCACACATTCATAGGTTGTTTTAAATTAAGCATGGTGCTTAGGTTAAAACTGCCTTCTTCAGTCAAAACCAGACGTGGTGTCGAGTTTTGATTGATGAACCTTAGAGTTATATTTTCATAGATCTTGGTTGCATATATGCTGACTAACCCCTGCAAAAAATTGTTCAATTTGAGTGGGTAAGTCATTGAGCTAAATTCAACTGGGAAGGTAAGTTGAGGAGTCAGATTCATGTTGCACAACATGCAAAGGTGGTACATATGACCTCTCAAAGGTCCAAGGTAAGTATATTCCCCTTTGTGTATGAAATGCAATCGTGATCTAACCCTTCTTGAGTAAATGACATGGTGACAATAAATAAAAGAAAAACAACAAAAATATTTGAATTTGAATAAAGGCTCTATGGTTCTCGAACCAGTAGAGTCCATCCTTTAATTTCATTTGTCGTTTGAAGAATAGCACCAGGGTCAACCACTAGTGTTGCGGAGTTCTCTCGACCTCATCATCGACATTTCCACTAGAGAACCCCAACATAGGCGCTGCACAACATCGACTATGCCTTCATGACAAGAGCAAGGTAAACTAGAGTGAGCCGGCTGCCTTATGGTTAGCCGAATCACCACTGGTCTTCCTTGGTCTCTTATCCTTTAGAAGCGATGGTATGTGCACCCTCTACCTCACTCTACCTTATCCATGAGTTTGTCTGAATTTCAATTCATATCCTTTATATCAAACTCAGTGGTTGGTGATGCTTGCTCTACATGGTTCCTGTGGTTGGCTTGCATATGTTTTATTCCTTACTCATCATCTTATGCTTGTGAACAAATACCATTAGGGAACTCATGCTTATCTAAGTAGTTGGTGTTTGTGATATAGTTTGATGATATGATCTTCGCTCTTTATGTTTGAGTGCTTGGTAATTTTATTTGAAAATCATGAAAACCCTTTGCAAAGCTCCTCTTTGATATGCCACTGTCCTACTAGAGCCATATGATATAGTTGAAAACCTTCTACTCATATGCTGCTTGTTATTACATTGAGCTTTGTCAAATCCTGTGACCCTTGTGAGAAGTCTTTTCATTACTTTCATGATCAAGATTCATGTGCACACCACAATATTCCCCTTGCTATGCTTCTACACTGGAAGTTAGCATTGTATCATTCATCCATTCCATAAAAATAAAGCTCCATAAGTGGTGTGACTCTCTCTCCAAAAGTATCCTTCAAGAGACATGGGCTATGAAAAAAAAAGAGAAAAAAAAGAGACACATGCTCAAGGCAGGATGAAAAAAAAGAAAAAAAAGAAAGAAAGAATAGCCCATGTCCAAAATAAAGGAGAAAGAGGAGAGAGATGGTCATGCAAAAGGAGTTCCATAACTTAGATGGTAATAACTAGTGTCCATTCCGGGGCTAGTGTCCACCTTACCATCAACCAACATTCCCCATATATGTATGGTAATATCTAGCACCCATTTCGGGCCTAGTATCCACCTTACCATATTCCCATAGCCATACACGTGCACATCTTGATCTGATTGTATGATTTGATTTTCTCTGTGGATCTGTTTTTTGACTTTGCAATATATGTGATACAAGTATGCCTTATCCTTTATCCTACCCTGAGCTCCACATATAGACATCATTAGAAGTAGGATGAAGAAAGGCAATCTAATGCCTTGGTGAGGACATATACACATTAGCGATCTGAGAAAATCAAATGAGGAGCTAAGCAAGGTTTTGTTTTGAAAATTTATTGCAAAAACCCCAAGTGCTTAACATGATGAGCAGGAGTGATTTGATTCATGACCGTTCCATTCTTCAACTACCCAAGATAGCATGATAGACACTTCAGAATTCACAAGTACAAGGTATGGTCTGGAATATCCCTTATGCTTGTTTCATACCAGTGGATATTATGTCTCACTTTGATCTTGTTCTTCCCTTCACTCAGGACGAGCAAAGGTCGAGTGTGGGGGTATTTGTTGACGGTTGATTTTCACTCACTTCTTACCCGTCAAACATATATCTTCTGGCATGGAAATCGATCATCAACACTAGAATAGGGCTTAAACTAATCATTTCCACAAGTGCTGGTGATTATGCAAATACAGGTGAATAGCACTAGAAAGAGGAGTAAAAGCACAAGTCTTTGATCCAAGCACTTCAAGACCAGCAAATGAGGGGATGCCACCTAGGATTCCCCTGGATCACTGACGTCATCAATCCAAGAGAGGCAACCTCGACGAATCACGAAGCGCCACATGGACATCACATGGATTCAAGGGCCCACTTATCCCCCAAAACCGTCGGGAAAACTTGGCATGCACGGAGGACAGGCATCAGGGCCCACCAGTCAGCCACCACGAAGAAGCACAGGGCGCCACGTGGCTCCTTGGCTTCGGCGGAACCGTGGATCGGCCGAACCACCTTTGGTTCGGCTGATCCCGGCCTTCCACGTGGTAGCTCCTGATTGGCCCCTGGTTGCAGTTCCGGGCATTTAGGAGCACTTGGAGCCCCGAAGCAAGCCTCTCCCTCCTCTATAAATAGGAGGGGAGGGGCTCCATTTTGGAACACATACTTCTCCTCCTCCTCTTCATTTTGGCTTGGAGCCTCTCTCTTTAGGAGAGGAGAGCTCTTTGTATAGGATTAGTGCTAGGAAGTGAGGTGGGAGGCTTGAGGCCATGTCATGATTCATGACATCTTCCTCAAGAACGATCCTCAGCGGTGCCTTTGTTCTTCAACTAGACTAAAGGGAGTATTTCGATATTTCCTATTTAGACTAAAGTCGTATGCATGCTTAGTTTCTTTGTTCTTGTGTTCTTCGTTTGTTCTTGGTTTAGAGGCTTGTGTTCTTCGAACACAACCCTTTCGACCCAGTAGACTTAGATCATAACTTTGCTTCTAGTTTGCCAGCTTGTCTATTAGAGTAAAGTGAAGCTCCTGCATGTTCCTAGTTAGATCAAAGTGCATTCGTGATCTTGCATGAGTGATAGAGCATACCTTGAGCTAGTGCCAGTATCTCCCTCACGGATTCGTAGAAATAGTAAGTGGTGTAGACGAGGTGTCTGGACCTTAAGCTATCCTTCGAAGACCACGTACGATCGTAGCGTAGAGGTAGGCCGCAGTGGTGACAGGCTGTTGGACCCTTTGTCAACCCTCTACGTCGCGTACCGAGTTGGGCTCGAGCCAACACATTGGCCTTGTGCTTGGTGCCCGAAGTGAGTGCTATACCTGAGAGACCGTAACTAGACTCTGCGCTCGGTCGAGGCAGATCCTTTCTACCTATCCTATCAATCAGTGTTGTGTCCTTGGATCATCTATCCTAGAGTAGGAGATAGTACACGCTGTTCCTTGGATTCGATACCCTTGGAATACTCTCCTTCCTTGGGGATGTGCTACAGCGGTATTTCCGTGCGCTTGCGGTATACCCGGTTGTTCTTATTCGCTCCCTCTAGGTGTACAACTAGTGGTGACGTTAAGAAACAACAACAATTTTGCTAAGTCAAAAACTGGATCCTTGGAAGAAACAAACATATATCCTGATCAAGATGTGCATAAGTGTGTGATGATGATGATCATGGTAAGGTGGATACTAGGCCCGGAAATGGGTGCTAGATATTACCATGCTTTATATGGGAAAAAAGGAGGGATTGATGGTAAGGTAGACACTAGCCCCGGAGTAGGTACTCGTTATTACCATCTATATGGTGAAACTCTTTCTCTTACACATATCAATCCCTTTTTCTCCTTTTGAAATTTTCGAGACACGGGCTAGCTCTCTTTATTTATTTTTGCCATGCTTTTGTGCATGCTTTTCTTTCTCTCTCTCTTTTTTTAGCTAGCCCTTTGTCTCTATTGGAGATATTTGGAGAGGGATGAATGATACTAAAATGCATAGAGTTTTATTTGTGGAAGAATGAGTAAGCAAATGGACAAATGATGAATGCTAACTTCCAGTGTAGAAGTTTAGCATGAACGTGTACGTGATCTTGATCAGGGGAGTATGAGTTCTAACAAGGGTCACAACAATTTGACAAAGCTCAATGAGAGAACAAGCTGCATATGTGGAGGCTACCAAGAGCTAGAATCTAAATATGGCCTTGGATAGGAAATGCTCATCATTGAGGAACTCATCATGTTTTGATTTTTCAAAAAGGAAAACTCCGGATATCAAGCACCACTAGGTACAAGATCATAGCACTCTGTTATACCATATCATGTCTCACAACACCTTAGGCAAGGATCATGCTTTTTGCTACCCACAGTTTTCAAGCTAAGGTTTGGACATGCAAGACAACAAACTCAAAACTTAGGTAGGATACTGTAACACCTCAGGTGTTTAAATACCATTAGTTAGTGCTAATGACCCTCCTAATTAAGTCAACACACTTTTGTGGTCAAAGCTTGGTCAAACTCTAGCTAAAACCCTAGTCAAACCCCTTGTCACTCCTTGTCCTTCTAGAACTTTTGCCGCGTTCTCCAAATTTCACCTAAACACTTCAAAATCTCCCAATATAAAAGTTATCCAGTTTTTCGAGGGACACAACTTCCATGTTGGTTGGCATTTCAAATTTGGAGTGGAAAAGGGTGAAAAACTTGGTCAACTGCAGCTCTCACTATTCATCGGTGCCATGAAAACCAGCAACTTTGCCTGCAGTTCATGCTCAAACGGTTGATCAAAACACCTGTCAGCCTTTGTAAAAGTTGTAGAGGGATCTTTGATCTACAACTTTGCTATTTACCACTTAGTGCACTTCAGTGCAAAATTTGGGAGAAAAACGCGGTCAACTCGGGCTAAACCAAACTGAGCAGACGCGTGTCGCGCCGCGACGTCGTGGCCGCGCTCCAGAGCGCGCCCGCACGCGCCGCGCCGTACGCCGCCGTACGCCGTCGTACGCGCTCGTCGAGGTGGGCCCGCGACCGCCGGTCCGTGCGCCGCACCCCGCGGAGCATATTCCCTGCCACGCGGAGCGCCCGCACTCGCCGCCCGTCCGCGCCGCCGTTTGCCCGCCGGTCCGTCCGTTCTCCCCTGCCGCGTGCGCCTGCCGAGGTACGGCCACCGTACCGCGGCATTAATCGCCGGCATCTCTTAGCCGCGAAGGCTCAGAGCCGCCCGCGCCGCCTATTTAAGCGGAGGGACGTCTCCCCCACGCGAGCAGTTGCACCGCAGCCGCGCAGAGCCGCCGCCGTCACTGCCATAGCGACCGCCGCCGTGGAGCCGCCTCCTCCGGCCATATCCGCCACAAACCGACGCTTCTAGCAGCCGCCCTAGGACCTGCTGGAGCCGTCGGCGCCGCCTCTTCTCTAATCCCAGCCCAGCAACCGCCGGAGCGGAGCTCGCCGCGGCCACGATCCCTGCGCGCCGCCGCCCGGCTAGCTGCCGGCGTTTCCCCGCCTGTATCCGACCACTACACCCTCCTAGGTGAACCCCTAGTCCCTACTCCACCCTTCCCCGGCTGGTTCCGGCGAGGTGCTCACCGGAATTCCGGCGCCCGTACCGCCGGCCACCCCCAAGGGCGACATTGCAAGACCTCCTTTCTTTCCAGGGTGTTTTGTGTGAACTGAGGGTATAGTTGTGAAGTTTTAAAACTGCCAGGGACCTGCCGGTAAAAGCGAATCTTAAATAGTGTTGTAGTTTTGGCTGAAACTTGTAAAATGTGTAGAAAATCATAGAAAAATCAGAAAAATGCAAGCCCAATTTTGTTGGATTCCTGGTGAAAAACACTACAACTTTTGTAAAGCATGACCATGGTTTTTCCTGATAATTTTTGCATGAAAAATAGGAAACTGAAAAACCTAGATCTGTTGTATCTCCAAATCCACATGTGTTCTGTAGCTAATTTTTGGATATGTTGTGTTTTATGCTATTCCTAGCTCCTGTACCAAAAATTGCATAAAGTTATGTTGTAAATCTTTTATTATGAATTGTTTTCTATTTATGCAGAATCTGTCTAAATGATTTTTGTAGCTAAAAATAATTAGATTTTTGTGCCCAACATCTGCATGTTGTCTTTTTATGCCAAAATTCACCTCTGGTGAATTAATCACTAATTTATAATTGTAAGAAATATTTATTATTGAAATATGCCTAATTTTCCTTGTAAATGCATAACTCAAGATCTATAGTAGTTCTAGGTGTATATGTTGCATGCCTAGCTTAGATTTGGACCAGAGGCCATGTGTGAGAAAGTTGGAATCATTTTGATGTGTATTTATTCTTATATGCATTTATCTTGTTTTGGTAGCTAGCCTTTGTTATTTTCGGTGTATTTAATTTCATAGCTCTCATAAGTGTGCATGTGTGTGCAGTGGCTTTGTATAGGTTTGTAATGCTTCATAACACACCTCACTTAATTTTATTAATTTATTTCATGAATAAAAGCAATAGAGGCCATTAAAGCTTAATAGTAAATTAAATGAGAAAATCATCAACTACTCACCTAATGACCTCATGTCATGTGGTAAATCATGTTAAAGGCTAAATGTCACCACCCCTTGCTGTTTGTGAATTAATTGAAATTATTTACATAAATATGTACACAATCACTATCAAAAAGAGTAAATAATAAAGCACCACAGGAAATTACTTTAATAGAAAGAGTATACCAAATGTGTGTTTGTCAAGGTGACTATGGCCAACCATACTCTTCATGGTTGTCATATGTTGTTTGTTAATTAAATTGAAAACCGTCAATTAAATCTTGCATTGCATCCCGTGTAGATCTTCCCGACGGTAGCCGTACGTCTGTGCCGGAAGGAGGAGACGAAGGAGCTGACGGAGACGTGCACTACGTCGCTGTAGAGCAAGACCTGGACCAAAGTCCAGAAGGGCCCAAGGCCAACCTTGCCAGCGAAGGCAAGCCCCGGATCATTAACCCTTCTTTTGAAAATTTTGCAATTACCTTTGTTATGATTGTGCATTTACGTTTCAGGAGTTGAATTGAAACCCTAGATGCATGATCCCTAGGTACCTATGTTCTTATACTAGTATGTTAGGTCGATAGCTGCTATGCTATAGGACCGGTACAAGTCGAGTGATGTTCGTCACTCGCGAGAATAGGCTCTTATGTTGGAATCATAAGATCTTTATAAATGGATTGCTCATGTGGTAAGAGCATGGGATTTGGGCTCCGGTCCAGTGGCTTTCGTAGGCTAAGCTTTTGAACGTACTAAGCACTTGCCGGGAATGGGACCGGTAAACCTAGTACCTGATGGACACGGCAAGGGAACTTTTCCCTACTACCCTTAGGACACCTTGTGTGTCCCCCTGCCTGCAACAGTGGGGTACCTGTGCGAATCTGGGCGATCCGGCGTGACGTTCCAGTAAGCCCTGTACCGAGGACTGTAGGTCTGATCCCGATCCGGAGAAAGATGGGAACCGTCTGGTCGGTGTATACCCCGTTTCGTTTTTGTTGTAGTTCTTGGGGTATGCACCCTCCGTGTGTTTAGGTCCACCTTGCAAGGTTATAAATCAATCGATTGTCGGCCTCTCACCGTTATCCGAGACTGCTTAATCAACTGGCCATGATATCCCTTAATGATGGAACTTTGTGAATATTACTGCTTGAATTAATTGTTTGTACAATTCTTGGTTGAATTAGTTGGCTCACTTAGAAATGGTAATCAACTAGAATCTGTGCTAAAATATTGAAAGTAAGGACGTACTCTTTGTTGCTTTTCAGCAAAAGAACTTCCCCGGCCAAAAAGCCTCTCATGTCTAGAGTGTGGTGATGTAGTTGTCACCCGACGGTTAAGTCTTGCTGAGTATTAGTATACTCAGCCTTGCTTTAATAATGTGGTTGCAGGTGTTGTTTGGCCTGGTGAGATTCCACCCGGCTGGGAGCTGGAATGGGTGGATGACGACGAGTGATGACATCACGGACGGCCTCCTGTGATGTTTACCGTGGCGCTAGTTTATGTATTTCCGCTGTTTTCAAACTCTGAACCTTTACTTATTGTCATGAACAATGGTTTGTAATACTTAAACCCCTTCGGGGCAGTTTGGTTTTAAATTGGTGTAGTGTACTCTGGACTCGCCTTCGCGTGAGTTTTAATGCATATGTTCGATCCTTGGTTGATATCCAAGTGATTTACCGGGCGTTAACCCGGCAACTAACGACAGGATGATACTTTATTATTGCTTAATGACCAAAAGTGGATTTGGTTTAGGCGATAGTACGGTATTTTCCTGGGCGGGTTGTCACAGCTGGTATCAGAGCGATTATATGCACCAGAGTTTAATTAACAACCTTAATCACTGGTTTTTGAATAAAAATTGCCAAGATTGTTTGGATTTGCAAAACACGTTGGTTCGTTAAGGATAATCTAGACCGAGAGGCCCTAGAGGGAAGTTTTGGGTTCTTTCAGGTGGCTTATAAAACTATGGTTTATTTTGCTAACTTCCAGCACATTTTATTTCTGTCAGAACTTACTTTCTGTACAACCATACTAGTTCATCACGTTTTGCCATACGTGGTGGTGCCATAGGAAAGTCTTGTGAGGGATGGATGGGACCTATTCTAATGGGAACCCACGTCGCGTCTGAGTCTCGCCACGTTTTGCCATACGTGGACGTTCCGCATTATGAATATGCGAGGCAAGGATCCGCTTCATTCAAAAGGAGCGTATCTGAGGTTGGACGCTGTCCATGCAGCGATAAACGCATGGGTGCCGTTTCTATAGTGAACGGTAATGTATGTGGACGCTTTCGTGAGTGCTGGCACGAAAGGTTCGTTGTGTTCTGTGATCTTCTGCAGGTACACTAACCACGTTGCGTAAGTCGCTAAGTGAGTACCGATAGTCTCGACTAGTTATTATAGGGAGAGACGTAATTGTTGCCGTGCCACCGGCACTAACTTCGATTTTTGGCTTAATTGCTTAGTGAGGACGAATAGGTCGTTCTTGCATCATGTTAAAAACCTGTTGAATGTTAAAAAGATCACATGTGTTGTTCCCCTTAAATACTGATAATAATAACAACAGTAACAATCTTTAAACCGAATTTGAAGTGTTGTTGTTGGACCGTCTAGTTGACCCTGTTGTCGTGACCTTTCCTCAGACCCGTTCTGCAGAGTCTCCGTACAGGTGATCTATACCCAAGTGCTCCATATCTATCCAAGTGTCTTCTGAGAAATCTTTTCTTGATCATAAGCTTTCAGATCCCAAGCTATGCTCAGCTAGTAAACCTAGGTCTTGCCGTCTTTTCTGGAACACGTCACTCCGTATCTTGCACCTTTGCACCTTGTTCCTAAACCATCTAGCTTAACCCTTGAGTACCAAAACCTTGGTTCCATGAACCTACCAAGTTGCCAGAAAATTGTAAAAATTTTGGGAACTTTGGTTTTGGAATTTTGGAATTGTCATTTCGATGCAGTGCGGCTGTCTCGAGTCTGACTATTTGGACAATTTGAGTTTTCGTCGTACATGTTCTACTTGTTGAACAAGCTTACGAATGTGTGACTAATGAAAACTCAAATTTTTCAGATGGTGGGCTCGACACGCAGCACTCCGAATGGTTTCGGTGATTCCAGTGGCCGCAACCAGCCGCCACCACCACCGGACCCGACATCAGTGGCTACTCAAACCGAGATGATGCGCCAGATTCTTTTATACCTGCAGCCGCAATCGCAGCAGCAGCCCCATGGGAATCGAAATGATGCCCAAAGTCAAGTGACTGAATACAAGCACTTTCTAGAGATGAATCCACCGCAGTTCACTGAAGCGGAAGAACCCCTGGATGCTGATGCTTGGATTCGGGCCATTGAAGCCATGTTCGCGGTGTTTACCTTGCCATGTTCAGAAGGACGCAAGGCTAAATTCGCGACATTGCAGCTTCGTGGTTCTGCCTTAATGTGGTGGGAACACTACAAATCCATGCAACAGCCTGAGTATGAAATCACGTGGGAAGAATTCAAAAAGGCTTTCAGAGACCATCACATTCCTAAAGCACTTACAGACAGGAAAATGCGAGAGTTATTGGCTCTCAAGCAAGGGTCAGACACAGTGTACCAATATGCGCAGAAGTTTAATAACCTCTGCCAGTATGGGGGATATCATGTGGATACGGACATGAAGAAGATGGAGCTTTTTCGCGAAGGCCTGAATAGTGAATTGTCTGGATGGCTGAATCTGGTACAATTTGACAGCTACCACATGCTAGTGAATAAAGCTATCTCACAAGAAGATGCCATGAAGAGGGCCCAAGCCGAGAGGAAAAGAAAGGCTAACTCCATGCCCAATAATGCGCAGCTTCGCAAGTTTCACATGGTACAGAAGACTCCACCGGATTTTCAGCAAGCTTTACATTCGGGAAGATGGACGAAGCAGTCCCAGGATCGATCTCAAGAGACTTTCAATTTCCCTAACCCCCAACGACTGACCCTGCCACTTACCAGACCTACACCTCCACCTGCGAGCAGTGGACGTCGTTGTGTCAAATGTGGTGACCCAAAACATTTTGCTAGGGAATGCCCGACTCGCAAACAGAGCAAGCCAAAACAGTCAAATCAGGGACTAGGTCCTAAGCCCAACAAACAAGGCAAGAAACAGAAGATCCAATTCCAGAAAGGGAAGCTCAATTTCACGTCTGAGGCTAATATTATAGAAGGAGCACCAGTAATGATGGGCACGTTCTCTATCCGGGACAAGCCGATAAAAGTTTTGTTTGATTCTGGTGCCACTAATAGTTTTCTTAATGGGAAGACTCGAGAAAGGTTAGAGCTTGAAGCCTACTCCATTAATAAGACCTACAAGATAACCACACCAGGGGGTGAAGTTGTTTCCAATCGTATAACTAGAAAGGTACCCTTGGTAATGGGTAGCAAGACGATTCATTCAGATCTTATCATCCTAGATTTGGAAGGTATTGATGTTATTCTAGGGATGGACTGGATGAACCGGCACAAAATTATTTTGGATATTTCCGAGAGAATGGTAGAGATCAACTCACCAATTGTTGGAGCCACGACTCTATACCTACCTTTCAGAGATGGTGTGAACCCTTGTTCATATGTGGCAATCACTTCTCAGCTGGAAGAAATTCCAGTGGTTCGAGAGTTTGCGGATGTTTTCCCCGATGAATTGCCGGGTATGCCACCCGACAGAGATGTCGAGTTTGTCATCGAACTTCAGCCTGGCACAGCCCCTATCTCCAAAAGACCTTACCGCATGCCACCCAAGGAATTGGCAGAATTGAAGACACAACTTCAAGAGTTGCTAGATAAAGGTTATATTCGCCCAAGCTCTTCGCCTTGGGGTTGCCCAGCTCTATTCGTGAAGAAGAAAGATGGTAGCTTGAGGTTATGTGTGGATTATCGACCTCTCAATGCGGTGACAATCAAGAATAAGTATCCATTACCCCGCATCGATGTTCTTTTCGATCAGTTGGCTGGAGCCAAGGTTTTCTCCAAGATTGATCTTCGATCAGGGTATCATCAAATAAAGATCAGGCCCTGTGATATTCCCAAAACAGCTTTCTCCACCCGATACGGTCTTTATGAGTATTTGGTGATGTCCTTTGGTCTTACCAATGCACCTGCTTATTTCATGTATCTTATGAATTCCGTATTCATGACGGAACTGGACAAGTTTGTAGTGGTATTCATTGATGACATCTTAATCTATTCCAAGAATGAAGAAGAACATGCAGAACATCTTCGAATTGTTTTACAACGTTTGCGAGATCACAAGCTTTATGCAAAGTTCTCCAAATGTGAATTTTGGTTGGATAGTGTGAAATTTTTGGGGCACACTATTTCCAAGGATGGCATATCTGTGGATCCTAGCAAAGTACAAGAGGTTATGGACTGGAAACCACCCAAGACCGTACATCAAATCCGCAGTTTTCTGGGTTTAGCAGGCTATTATCGTCGTTTCATTCCGGATTTTTCCAGGATCGCTAAACCTATGACTGAACTATTAAAGAAGGGAGTCAAGTTTGTGTGGAGCGAAGATTGTGAAAAAGCTTTCCACACATTGAGGCAACATCTGACTACAGCCCCAGTGCTAGTGCAGCCAGATAATTCCAAACCGTTTGAAGTCTTTTGTGATGCTTCGGGCACTGGTCTCGGTTGTGTTCTTATGCAAGAGAATCGAGTCATTGCCTACGCCTCACGATCGCTTCGACCCCATGAAGTGAACTACCCGACCCACGATCTTGAGTTAGCAGCGGTTGTTCATGCTCTCAAGATTTGGAGGCATTATCTTATGGGAAACCGCTGTAATATCTTCACCGATCACAAGAGTCTTAAGTATATCTTCACCCAATCAGAATTGAATATGAGACAGAGAAGATGGTTGGAATTGATAAAAGACTATGATCTAGAAGTACACTATCATCCCGGAAAAGCCAATGTTGTTGCAGATGCTCTTAGCCGTAAGGTTCACTGCAACTGCTTAACTGTGGAATCGTATGGTGAGACTTTATGTGAAGACTTGAGGAAGCTTCGATTGGAAATTGTAGAGCAAGGGAATTTGAATGCTATTTCTGCTGAGTCCAATCTATATGACAGAATCGTTTTGGCTCAACTCAATGATGAAGGCGTCCAGCTAATAAAACAGAAATTAGCTGAAGAGGACCCCAAATATAGTTGTTTCCATAAGGATTCAAAAGATGTAGTGTGGTTTGAGCAACGTCTTGTAGTTCCTGCTGATCCGGAACTCCGAAAGGAAATTTTCGACGAAGCTCATCTTTCCAAATTCTCCATTCATCCCGGAAGCACCAAAATGTATCAAGATTTGAGGAAGAACTTTTGGTGGTCAAACATGAAGGTAGACATAGCTAAATATGTGGCAGAGTGTGATACTTGTCATCGAGTCAAAGCCAGCCATTTGAAGTCAGCCGGTGTACTTCAACCATTGACTATACCTTTGTGGAAGTGGGATGACATAAGTATGGATTTTATTGTGGGTTTACCCCTGACTGCCAGAAAGAAGGATTCTATCTGGGTTATAGTGGACCGACTGACCAAGACTGCTCATTTCATCGCAGTGCACACCACTTACTCCGTTCAAGATTATGCAGAACTCTATGTCGATCAAATAGTGCGCTTGCACGGGGTTCCCAAGACCATTGTTTCTGATCGAGGTACTCAATTTGTGGCTCGTTTCTGGGAACAATTGCATGAATCCTTGGGAACCAAATTGATTCGTAGTTCAAGTTATCATCCTCAGACCGATGGTCAGACTGAGCGAGTCAATCAAATTGTGGAAGACATGCTGAGAGCAAGCATCATGCATTTCGACAAGAGTTGGGACAAGTGTCTATCTTTGGCCGAATTTTCTTATAACAATAGTTATCAAGCGAGTTTGAAGATGGCACCATTTGAAGCTCTTTATGGACGAAGATGCCGAACTCCTTTGAATTGGTCAGAAGCCGGGGAGCGAACGCTCTTTGGCCCAGATTTAGTTAAAGACGCAGAAGAGAAGGTGAAAGTGATTAGAGAAAACTTGAAGTTAGCTCAAATGAGACAAAAGAGCTACCATGACAAAGGGACAGCACCCCGACACTATGAAGTGGGTGATTACGTATACCTCAAAGTTTCACCGACCAAAGGTGTACAGAGGTTTGGAGTCAAAGGGAAATTAGCCCCACGCTATATTGGCCCATATGAGATCATCGAGGTATGTGGACCAGTCGCTTATCGCATCCGACTTCCGGATCGATTCTCGGCTGTGCACAATGTGTTTCATGTGACACAATTGAAGAAAGGTGTGAAGGTACCTGAGACAGAGGTAATTACGGAAGCGAATGCTTGGATCGAGCCAGATTTTTCAGTTGTCGAGCATCCGTTGAGAGTGCTAGATCAAAAGGAAAGAAAGACCAGGAGACATACCGTGAAGATGTACAAGATACAATGGAGTCACCATACTGAAGAAGAAGCTACTTGGGAGACCGAGCACTTCCTCAACACCAAGTATCCGGGTTTTCTTCAATCACGAAACGGTAAGAACCTTACCCTACCTTTGTCTTTAAATTCCGAATCTCGGGACGAGATTCCTTTTAAGGGGGGTAGGCTGTAACACCTCAGGTGTTTAAATACCATTAGTTAGTGCTAATGACCCTCCTAATTAAGTCAACACACTTTTGTGGTCAAAGCTTGGTCAAACTCTAGCTAAAACCCTAGTCAAACCCCTTGTCACTCCTTGTCCTTCTAGAACTTTTGCCGCGTTCTCCAAATTTCACCTAAACACTTCAAAATCTCCCAATATAAAAGTTGTCCAGTTTTTCGAGGGACACAACTTCCATGTTGGTTGGCATTTCAAATTTGGAGTGGAAAAGGGTGAAAAACTTGGTCAACTGCAGCTCTCACTATTCATCGGTGCCATGAAAACCAGCAACTTTGCCTGCAGTTCATGCTCAAACGGTTGATCAAAACACCTGTCGGCCTTTGTAAAAGTTGTAGAGGGATCTTTGATCTACAACTTTGCTATTTACCACTTAGTGCACTTCAGTTCAAAATTTGGGAGAAAAACGCGGTCAACTCGGGCTAAACCAAACTGAGCAGACGCGTGTCGCGCCGCGACGTCGTGGCCGCGCTCCAGAGCGCGCCCGCACGCGCCGCGCCGTACGCCGCCGTACGCCGTCGTACGCGCTCGTCGAGGTGGGCCCGCGACCGCCGGTCCGTGCGCCGCACCCCGCGGAGCATATTCCCTGCCACGCGGAGCGCCCGCACTCACCGCCCGTCCGCGCCGCCGTTTGCCCGCCGGTCCGTCCGTTCTCCCCTGCCGCGTGCGCCTGCCGAGGTACGGCCACCGTACCGCGGCATTAATCGCCGGCATCTCTTAGCCGCGAAGGCTCAGAGCCGCCCGCGCCGCCTATTTAAGCGGAGGGACGTCTCCCCCACGCGAGCAGTTGCACCGCAGCCGCGCAGAGCCGCCGCCGTCACTGCCATAGCGACCGCCGCCGTGGAGCCGCCTCCTCCGGCCATATCCGCCACAAACCGACGCTTCTAGCAGCCGCCCTAGGACCTGCTGGAGCCGTCGGCGCCGCCTCTTCTCTAATCCCAGCCCAGCAACCGCCGGAGCGGAGCTCGCCGCGGCCACGATCCCTGCGCGCCGCCGCCCGGCTAGCTGCCGGCGTTTCCCCGCCTGTATCCGACCACTACACCCTCCTAGGTGAACCCCTAGTCCCTACTCCACCCTTCCCCGGCTGGTTCCGGCGAGGTGCTCACCGGAATTCCGGCGCCCGTACCGCCGGCCACCCCCAAGGGCGACATTGCAAGACCTCCTTTCTTTCCAGGGTGTTTTGTGTGAACTGAGGGTATAGTTGTGAAGTTTTAAAACTGCCAGGGACCTGCCGGTAAAAGCGAATCTTAAATAGTGTTGTAGTTTTGGCTGAAACTTGTAAAATGTGTAGAAAATCATAGAAAAATCAGAAAAATGCAAGCCCAATTTTGTTGGATTCCTGGTGAAAAACACTACAACTTTTGTAAAGCATGACCATGGTTTTTCCTGATAATTTTTGCATGAAAAATAGGAAACTGAAAAACCTAGATCTGTTGTATCTCCAAATCCACATGTGTTCTGTAGCTAATTTTTGGATATGTTGTGTTTTATGCTATTCCTAGCTCCTGTACCAAAAATTGCATAAAGTTATGTTGTAAATCTTTTATTATGAATTGTTTTCTATTTATGCAGAATCTGTCTAAATGATTTTTGTAGCTAAAAATAATTAGATTTTTGTGCCCAACATCTGCATGTTGTCTTTTTATGCCAAAATTCACCTCTGGTGAATTAATCACTAATTTATAATTGTAAGAAATATTTATTATTGAAATATGCCTAATTTTCCTTGTAAATGCATAACTCAAGATCTATAGTAGTTCTAGGTGTATATGTTGCATGCCTAGCTTAGATTTGGACCAGAGGCCATGTGTGAGAAAGTTGGAATCATTTTGATGTGTATTTATTCTTATATGCATTTATCTTGTTTTGGTAGCTAGCCTTTGTTATTTTCGGTGTATTTAATTTCATAGCTCTCATAAGTGTGCATGTGTGTGCAGTGGCTTTGTATAGGTTTGTAATGCTTCATAACACACCTCACTTAATTTTATTAATTTATTTCATGAATAAAAGCAATAGAGGCCATTAAAGCTTAATAGTAAATTAAATGAGAAAATCATCAACTACTCACCTAATGACCTCATGTCATGTGGTAAATCATGTTAAAGGCTAAATGTCACCACCCCTTGCTGTTTGTGAATTAATTGAAATTATTTACATAAATATGTACACAATCACTATCAAAAAGAGTAAATAATAAAGCACCACAGGAAATTACTTTAATAGAAAGAGTATACCAAATGTGTGTTTGTCAAGGTGACTATGGCCAACCATACTCTTCATGGTTGTCATATGTTGTTTGTTAATTAAATTGAAAACCGTCAATTAAATCTTGCATTGCATCCCGTGTAGATCTTCCCGACGGTAGCCGTACGTCTGTGCCGGAAGGAGGAGACGAAGGAGCTGACGGAGACGTGCACTACGTCGCTGTAGAGCAAGACCTGGACCAAAGTCCAGAAGGGCCCAAGGCCAACCTTGCCAGCGGAGGCAAGCCCCGGATCATTAACCCTTCTTTTGAAAATTTTGCAATTACCTTTGTTATGATTGTGCATTTACGTTTCAGGAGTTGAATTGAAACCCTAGATGCATGATCCCTAGGTACCTATGTTCTTATACTAGTATGTTAGGTCGATAGATGCTATGCTCTAGGACCGGTACAAGTCGAGTGATGTTCGTCACTCGCGAGAATAGGCTCTTATGTTGGAATCATAAGATCTTTATAAATGGATTGCTCATGTGGTAAGAGCATGGGATTTGGGCTCCGGTCCAGTGGTTTTCGTAGGCTAAGCTTTTGAACGTACTAAGCACTTGCCGGGAATGGGACCGGTAAACCTAGTACCTGATGGACACGGCAAGGGAACTTTTCCCTACTACCCTTAGGACACCTTGTGTGTCCCCCTGCCTGCAACAGTGGGGTACCTGTGCGAATCTGGGCGATCCGGCGTGACGTTCCAGTAAGCCCTGTACCGAGGACTGTAGGTCTGATCCCGATCCGGAGAAAGATGGGAACCGTCTGGTCGGTGTATACCCCGTTTCGTTTTTGTTGTAGTTCTTGGGGTATGCACCCTCCGTGTGTTTAGGTCCACCTTGCAAGGTTATAAATCAATCGATTGTCGGCCTCTCACCGTTATCCGAGACTGCTTAATCAACTGGCCATGATATCCCTTAATGATGGAACTTTGTGAATATTACTGCTTGAATTAATTGTTTGTACAATTCTTGGTTGAATTAGTTGGCTCACTTAGAAATGGTAATCAACTAGAATCTGTGCTAAAATATTGAAAGTAAGGACGTACTCTTTGTTGCTTTTCAGCAAAAGAACTTCCCCGGCCAAAAAGCCTCTCATGTCTAGAGTGTGGTGATGTAGTTGTCACCCGACGGTTAAGTCTTGCTGAGTATTAGTATACTCAGCCTTGCTTTAATAATGTGGTTGCAGGTGTTGTTTGGCCTGGTGAGATTCCACCCGGCTGGGAGCTGGAATGGGTGGATGACGACGAGTGATGACATCACGGACGGCCTCTTGTGATGTTTACCGTGGCGCTAGTTTATGTATTTCCGCTGTTTTCAAACTCTGAACCTTTACTTATTGTCATGAACAATGGTTTGTAATACTTAAACCCCTTCGGGGCAGTTTGGTTTTAAATTGGTGTAGTGTACTCTGGACTCGCCTTCGCGTGAGTTTTAATGCATATGTTCGATCCTTGGTTGATATCCAAGTGATTTACCGGGCGTTAACCCGGCAACTAACGACAGGATGATACTTTATTATTGCTTAATGACCAAAAGTGGATTTGGTTTAGGCGATAGTACGGTATTTTCCTGGGCGGGTTGTCACAGATACGAAGTTGTAAGCAAGACATACGAGAAGAATAAACAGAGCAACTATTCATCATTTCAACCATAGAGGCAAAGCATTCTTACTATGCATATCAAAGCAAACTAAGCAAACCTGATGATGAAAGTGAATAAATCTTTTTAGTCTTTTTATTTTGCAGATTTTTTTGGGTTTTCATTTATAAGATATTCTGAAAACAAAGGAAGAAACAAGTTACCTCAGGATGGGGGTCCTCCCCCAAGCTAGGTTCAGGCTCACTGCGGAGGAGGGAAGAAGAAACCCTGACTCGCGTAGTAAGCCCTCTGCTCCTCCATGTGTCGCTGCTGAGCCTACTGCGTGGCTTCAATCCTCTCACCAGCCTGGTGCTGCCACGCTGAGGTAGACTCGACGTGGGTGTTCAGCGTCTCCTGCAATCCCGTGACCTGGACGGTGAGCTCTCCCATCTGCTGCGCGAGCTGAGCATCGCGTGCAGAGGCTGAGGAGTGCCGCCTGAAGGACAAAAACGGAGGTGGACCACCGGAGCTAGAACTAGCGGGTGTAGCCCACTGAGCACTCGGATGGTAGGTGGGCTGATCCCAACCAGGTGCAAATCCAGGGGTAACCCCGAACATGTACCCCGTAGGGGCCCCTCTTGCTACCAGTGGTGTAGCAGGCTGTGGCTGTGGCTGCGACAGCTGTTGCTGCATGTGTGCTCTCTTCGCCACGCTTCTGGTGGACCTGCCTGAAACACTAGCACGACGACTTTCCTCTTGTGTAACAAGGGGAATGGTTAGTGACTCCGAGCTATACAATTGAAACCCCGAGTTAGGTAACAAGATTTGATTTGCATAACCCAGAAAGAAGAAAGTCAAAGAATCATCTGGGCCTCTCGTAAGTATATGCCCCTGGATCAAGTATGCATCATCAATGAGAACTCGGGGCATCCCGATGAAGGGTACGGGATTCCCGCTAAGAACCCCGAGTCTGAGAGCAATACGAGTAACCAAATATGTACACTCAATAGGACCTATCATCTTGAAATTCATTATCCACTGCCAAATCATAGCTTTAACGGGAGAGACCATGATCTATTTAACAGCGGCATATAAAAGCATCAACTCATCACTGCGCACGGGCCGAACATCCTCTCGTGGAAAGAGAGTAATGGCGAGCCACTTGTGCCACAAACGGAGAGTGGGATGCACAATATCATTGCACTGAGGCACAAATTTGCCACTGTAAAAAAGATCAGAGATGTCTGCCCAGAAAGAGTCTCGAACAAAACCTTCACAAGCCTTCTTCAAAGAAACAGCACAACGAGGACTAAAACCAAGGAGACGATTGAGTTCCTTCCAAGAAACACGGTAATTGGTCCCAAAAAGATGAAACTCAATACCATCCGGAACCTCGGTAAGAGAGCAAAGAAACTGGATGGTGAGGGGCCGAGAGCCAGGCTCTGTAACCGGCGCAAACTCCTGCCAACCAAGAGCAGACCAAATAGAAGCAAACTCGAGATTCATACATGTTTTCTCCATGAGAGCCGGGTCGAATTCTCGGGTGTGGGCGAAGACTCGGTCCTCCAGGAGAGCGTAGGCTTGCTCCTCTCGAGCACCCCACAAGCTGAGGTAGGGGGTGTTGTCGATGACCTCCTCTGCTGCTTGAGGTTCGCCTTGCTCTTCTTCATAATCCATCATTGATGGGCTTGGCGTCGGCTCAGCGGGGACGGATGAACTCGTGCTTGCCCGTGAATGGGAGCGTGTCACCTTCCAGAGAGTGTTCGCTGCCCAATTCATGCTAGCACAACAACAAAGGGACAAAAAGAGCAACTCGGTGATGGATTAGCGAAATCGAATGAAATTTTTACCTAGCTTGCTCCACCAATAGCAATACTTTCAGCAACACAATAGAGAGAACACTTTATGATCCAAACTTAGAGCAAGAAATCGAAGAAAACCAACAGAGCAAGGAGTAGAGAGGGGAGTGTGAGTGAATGAGTTGAATGGGTGAAGAACACCCCCTCTCCCCCTGCTATTTATAGGCAAATGCGCCGGGCATCCACACATTGTTGTTGGGCAACGGCTAGGAGCCGTTGTAGCAAGGTGGGACCCAATAGCCGTTGGGCTGCTTCGGCCGAACCTGGGGTCGGCCGACCCCAAGCCGGGCCCACCTGCCCTCTGCCCTGTCCAGTGGCTCTCCAACGGCTAGCTGGGGGCCAGCCTGAGTGTCTCGGCCCAAATTCCCTCGAAATATTCTTCAAATGATTTTTCTAGAATTTTCAAACTCAGAAATTATTTTCAGAAATTTTATTTAAAAAGGGAAAAAGGGCTAGATAAATCTAGCATGCAGATGCAAGGTTTGGAAAAATCAAATATGCAATTTTGGAAATCAAATAAAATTTTGGAAAGGGAAATATGAGATAAATACCAGCTTTAACCTTTTTGGTAGAAATGACTCATCATTTTTAGTCCGACGAGTTGGACTCTTCTCAGCGGTTAATTCCACTCGGCACCCCACTCTTGAGAAGTAGAGGGTGATGCCTTCTCAATCTTCTGCCATTCCTTATGGATTTTCTTTTACTTCTTTGACGGAGATTTCTTCTTTGGGGGTGAAGGCTCCGTCCTTCTCCCAAGCTGCTCAACACTATCTTGCACCAAATAGCATTGCTCTTCTTTGTCTTGAAACTTTAACTTCAAGTTCCTCTTCCCAATGCGGAAACGGATTACTCCGGCCCCAACATTGATTCTAGCTCGGACATCACTGAGAAATGGTTGCCCAAGGATGAGCTACATTCCTCCCTCGTCATCCATATCAAAGACCACGAAATCCGCATAGACATAAGAGTTCTTGACCTTGACCAATAAGCTCTCAACAATTCCTTCTGGATATCGTATTGTTGAATCGACAAGTTGGATAGTCCATGCTATTAGAGAGAGAGCTGGATATCCCAGTTGCTCGAACATGGCCTTGGACATGAGATTAACACTTTCACCAAGGTCACAAAGGGCATGCTTGATCGTCTTGTAATAGATGGTGCATGTCATAGCTGGATAGCCAGGATCTCTTCTGTGCACAACTGCTGATTCCTCCCATGGATCTAGAATCTGTTGTATGGGCTTTCCTGCATAGTTAGGAGCATGTGTCTTCCTAGGTGGCTTACCCCACCTAGTCGACACTACACTAACATTTTCACAAGAGGATACGGGTTGCCCCGGGATCCTCCCGTTATCAGCAGAAGGAACCAAAGCAGTTAACTGAGCTAACTAAGTTTCTAACATTTTGTTAAAACTCAGCTGGCTCTTCTGAGCAGAAGAAAAACTGTCAAGCTTAACGTTGAGACTTTCCAAAGTTTTATCAAGGGCAGCTAGCTTTTTGTTAGCACCTTCATTAATCTTAGCTTGACCGAAAACGAGATCTCTCAAGGAGGGTTGGTTAGGATTGTAAGAGTTACCTTGGTTACCTCCTTGATAATAAGGGCGTTGCTGATTCCACGATTGTCCTCCTTGTTGAGGTGGACGATAACCATTGTTGTTGCCGTTCATGTACATCACTTCCTCCTGAGTCTCCGAACAATAATTTCCTGAGTGCCCAGTGTTGCCACAGACCTCACAAGTCATATGAGAATGCATGGGCAGATCAGTGGTGGCCATGGCAGCCTTCTCGCTGGTGTAGTCATCCAATCTCTTCATAAGAAGATCCAGCTTGGCAGTAATCATGTTTGCTTCCTTGACAGTATGAGTACCCCTCGGACGTGGTTGGAGTCTTTCATCATTCCACCCTTGGTTGGATACCATCTTCTCAATAAGTGATTTAGAATTATCAATAGTGAGTGAGAAGAATAGTCCCTGAGCAGCAGCATCAATATGGCCTCGGGCTGTCGGAGTCAGCCCATTATAAAAGCTTTGAAGAATAAGCCAATCCTCCATCCCATTGTAAGGACAGGCCAGGACATACTCCTGAAGCCTTTCCCAAACCTCTGGAATAGATTCACTTGCTGCTTGCTGAAAACCATAAATTCTTCCACGAAGAGCATTGGTTTTACCCAATGGGAAGAACTTCTTGAGGAATGCCTCTGAACATTTATCCCAAGTATTAATGGCATCACGATTCGCATAGAACCATTACTTGGCCTTCCCTAGGAGAGAAAATGGAAACAGTCGTAGACGAACAACATCCATATCTGCACCTCTAATGATGACATGGGGCATATAGCTTCACCTGCCTTAGGCGGTTGAGAGACAGAATAGTTATATAGCAAATGCATAATCACTCATACCTTAATCAGCTATCAATCCGGAGGTTTTGTAAATTTTTCAAAAGAACATCAGAGTTCCTCAAATGATACTCTCGGATCGCTCAAAGTGTATGGTTCCACACCAAGGCATCAATGTTGCCTTTCTTCACATCCTACTCCTAAAAGGCTTATGTGGAGCTGTAGGTAGGGAAGAAATGTGGCATACTTGTCTCTCATATTTTGCTAAGTCAAAAACTGGATCCTTGGAAGAAACAAACATACATCCTGATCAAGATGTGCATAAGTGAGTGACGATGATGATCATGGTAAGGTGGATACTAGGCCCGGAAATGGGTGCTAGATATTACCATGCTTTATATGGAATAAAAGGAGGGATTGATGGTAAGGTGGACACTAGCCCTGGAGTAGGTACTAGTTATTACCATCTATATGGAGGAACTCTTTCTCTTGCACATATCAATCCCTTTTCTCCTTTTGAAATTTTTGAGACTCGGGCTAGCTCTCTTTATTTATTTTTGCCATGCTTTTGTGCATGCTTTTCTTTCTCTCTCTCTGTTTTTTTAGCTAGCCCTTTGTCTCTATTGGAGATATTTGGAGAGGGATGAATGATACTAAAATGCATAGAGTTTTATTTGTGGAAGAATGCGTAAGCAAATGGACAAATGATGAATGCTAACTTCCAGTGTAGAAGTTTAGCATGAACGTGTACATGATCTTGATCAGGGGAGTATAAGTTCTAACAAGGGTCACAACAATTTGACAAAGCTCAATGAGAGAACAAGCTGCATATGTGGAGGCTAACAAGAGCTAGAATCTAAATATGGCCTTGGATAGGAAATGCTCATCATTGAGGAACTCATCAAGTTTTGATTTTTCAAAAAGGAAAACTCCGGATATCAAGCATCACTAGGTACAAGATCATAGCACTCTGTTATACCATATCATGTCTCACAACACCTTAGGCAAGGATCATGCTTTTTGCTACCCACAGTTTTCAAGCTAAGGTTTGGACATGCAAGACAACAAACTCAAAACTTAGGTAGGATACGAAGTTGTAAGCAAGGCATACGAGAAGAATAAATAGAGCAACTATTCATCATTTCAACCATAGAGGCAAAGCATTCTTACTATGCATATCAAAGCAAACTAAGCAAACCTGATGATGAAAGCAAATAAATCTTTTTGGGCTTTTTATTTTTGCAGATTTTTTTGGGTTTTCATTTATAAGATATTCTGAAAACAAAGGAAGATACAAGTTACCTCAGGATGGGGGTCCTCCCCCAAGCTAGATTCAGGCTCACTGCGGAGGAGGGAAGAAGAAACCCTGACTCGCGTAGTAAGCCCTCTGCTCCTCCAAATGTCGCTGCTGAGCCTGCTGCATGGTTTCAATCCTCTCACCAGCCTGACGCTGCCACGCTGAGGTAGACTCGACGTGGGTGTTCAACGTCTCCTGCAATCCCGTGACCTGGACGGTGAGCTCTCCCATCTGCTGTGCGAGCGGAGCATCGCGTGCAGAGGCTAAGGAGTGCCGCCTGAAGGACAAAGCCGGAGGTGGACCACTGGAGCTAGAACTAGCGGGTGTAGGCCACTGAGCACTCGGATGGTAGGCGGGCTGATCCCAACCAGGTGCATATCCAGGGGTAACCCTGAACATGTACCCCGTAGGGGCCCCTCCTTCCACCGGTGGTGTAGCAGGCTGTGGCTGTGGCTGTGTTTGTGACTGCTGCTGCATATGTGCTCTCTTCGCCGCGCTTCTGGTGGACCTGCCTGAAACACTAGCACGACGACTTTCCTCTTGTGTAACAAGGGGAATGTTTAGTGACTCCGAGCTATACAATCGAAACCCCGGGTTAGGTAACAGGATTTGATTTGCATAATTCGGAAAGAAGAAAGTCAAAGAATCATTTGGGCCTCTCGTAGGTATATGTCCCTGGATCAAGTATGCCTCATCAATGAGAACTCGGGGCATCCCGATGAAGCGTACGGGATTCCCGCTAAGAACCCCGAGTCTGAGAGCAATACGAGTAACCAAAGATGTGCAATCAATAGGACCTATCATCTTGAAATTCATCATCCACTGCCGAATCATAGCTTTAACTGGAGAGACCTTGATCTGTTTAACAGCAGCATATAAAAGCATCAACTCATCGCTGCGCACGGGCCGAACATCCTCTCGTGAAAAGAGAGTAATGGCGAGCCACTTGTGCCACAAACGGAGAGTGGGATGCACAATATCATTGCACCGAGGAACAAATTTGCCACTGTAAACAAGACCAGAGATGTCTGCCCAGAAAGAGTCTCGAACAAAACCTTCACAAGCCTTCTTCAAAGAAACAGCATATTGAGGACTAAAACCAAGGAGATGACTGAGTTCCTTCCAAGAAACACGGTAATTGGTCCCAAAAAGATGGATCTCAATAGCATCCGGAACCTCAGTAAGAGAGCAAAGAAACTGGATGGCGAGGGGCCGAGAGCCAGGCTCTGTAACCGGCGCAAACTCCTGCCAACCAAGAGCAGACCAAATAGAAGCAAACTCGAGATTCATACATGTTTTCTCCATGAGAGCCGGGTCGAAATCCCGCGTGTGGGCGAAGACTCAGTCCTTCAGGAGAGCGTAGGCTTGCTCCTCTCGAGCGCCCCGCAAGCTGAGGTAGGGGGTGTCGTCGATGACCTCCTCCGCTGCTTGAGGTTCAACTTGCTCTTCTTGCTCTTCTTCATAATCCATCGTTGATGGGCTCGGCGTCAGCTCGGCGGGGACGGATGAACTCGCGCTTGCCCGTGAACGGGAGCGTGTCACCTTGCAGAGTGTTCGCCGCCCAATTCATGCTAGCACAACAACAAAGGGACAATAAGAGCAACTCGGTGATGGATTAGTGAAATCGAATGAAATTCTTACCGAGCTTGCTCCACGAATAGCAATACTTTCAGCAACACAATAGAGAGAACACTTTATGATCCAAACTTAGAGCAAGAAATCCAAGAAAACCAAGAGATCAAGGAGTAGAGAGGGGAGTGTGAGTGAATGAGTTGAATGGGTGACGAACACCCCCTCTCCCCCTGCTATTTATAGGCAAATGCGCAGGGCATCCAGACATTGTTGTGGGGCAACGGATAGGAGCCGTTGTAGCAAGGTGGGACCCAGCAGCCGTTGGGCTACTTCGGCCGAACCTGGGGTCGGCCGACCCCAGGCCGGGCCCACCTGCCCTCTGCCTTGGCCAGTGGCTCTCCAACGGCTAGCTGGGAGCCTGCCTCAGTGTCTCGGCCCAAATTCCCTCGAAATATTTTTCAAATGATTTTTCTAGAATTTTCAAACTCAGAAATTATTTTTATAAATTTTATTTAAAAAGGGAAAAAGGGCTAGATAAATCTAGCATGCAGATGCAAGGTTTGGAAAAATCAAATATGCAATTTTGGAAATCAAATAAAATTTTGGAAAGGGAAATATGAGATAAATACCAGCTTTAACCTTTTTGGTAGAAAGGACTCATCATTTTTAGTCTGACGAGTTGGACTATTCTCAGCGGTTAATTCCACTCGGCACACCACTCCTGAGAAGTAGAGGGTGATGCCTTCTCAGTCTTCTGCCATTCCTTATGGGTTTTCTTTTGCTTCTTTGATGGAGATTTCTTCTTTGGGGGTGAAGGCTCCGTCCTTCTCCCAAGCTGCTCAACACTATCTTGCACCAAATAGCATTGCTCTTCTTTGTCTTGAAACTTTAACTTCAAGTTCCTCTTCCCAATGCGGAAATGGATTACTCCAGCCCCCACATTGATTCTAGCTCAGACATCACTGAGAAATGGTCGCCCAAGGATGAGCTGCATTCCTCCCTCGTCATCCATATCAAAGACCACGAAATCCGCATAGACATAAGAGTTCTTGACCTTGACCAATAAGCTCTCAACAATTCCTTCTGGATATCGTATTGTTGAATCGGCGAGTTGGATAGTCCATGCTGTTGGAGAGAGAGCTGGATATCCCAGTTGCTCGAACATGGCCTTGGACATGAGATTAAGACTTGCACCAAGGTCACAAAGTGCATGCTTGATCGTCTTGTAATAGATGGTGCATGTAATAGCTGGATAGCCAGGATCTCTTTTGTGCACAACTGCTGATTCCTCCCATGGATCTAGAATATGTTGTATGGGCTTTCCTGCATAGTTAGGAGCATGTGTCTTCCTAGGTGGCTTACCCCACCTAGTCAACACTATACGAACATTTTCACAAGAGGATACGGGTTGCCTCGGGATCCTCCCGTTATCAGCAGACGGAACCAAAGCTGTTAACTGAGCTAACTGAGTTTCTAACATTTTGTTAAAACTCAGCTGGCTCTTCTGAGCAGAAGAAAAACTATCAAGCTTAACGTTGAGACTTTCCAATATTTTATCAAGGGCAGCTAGCTTTTTGTTTGCACCTTCATTAATCTTAGCTTGGCCGAAAACGAGATCTCTCAAGGAGGGTTGGTTAGGATTGTAAGAGTTACCTTGGTTACCTCCTTGATAATAAGGGTGTTGTTGATTCCACGATTGTCCTCCTTGTTGAGGTGGACGATAACCATTGTTGTTGCCGTTCATGTACATCACTTCCTCTTGAGTCTCCGGACAATAATTTCCTAAGTGCCCAGTGTTGCCACAGACCTCACAAGTCATATGAGAATCCATGGGCAGAGTAGTGGTGGCCATGGCAGCCTTCTCGCTGGTGTAGTCATCCAATCTCTTCATAAGAAGATCCAGCTTGGCAGTAATTATTTCTGCTTCCTTGACAGTATGAGTACCCCTCGAACATGGTTGGAGTCTTTCATCACTCCACCCTTGGTTGGATACCATCTTCTCAATAAGTGATTTATCATTATCAATAGTGAGTGAGAAGAATGTTCCCTGAGCAGCAGCATCAATATGGCCTCGGGCTGTCAGAGTCAGCCTATTATAAAAGCTTTGAAGAATAAGCCAATCCTCCATCCCATGGTGAGGACAGGCCAGGACGTACTCCTGAAGCCTTTCCCAAACCTCTGTAATAGATTCACTTGTTGCTTGCTGAAAACCAGAAATTCTTCCACGAAGAGCATTGGTTTTACCCAATGGGAAGAACTTCTTGAGGAATGCCTCTGAACATTTATCCCAAGTATTAATGGCATAACGATTCGCATAGAACCATTGCTTGGCCTTCCCTAGGAAAGAAAATGGAAACAGTCGAAGACAAACATCATTCATATATGCACCCCTGATGATGAAAGTGCTGCATAGCTCTAGGAATTGCTACAAATGGGTATTGGCATCCTCATTTGGCTTGCCACAGAATGGGCTAGCCTGTACCATCGTGATTAGACCCGTCTTGATCTCAAAATTTTTAGTCCCCATTGCCACCTCAGGGCCTTGTACCACCTGGTCAGCAGAAGGAGCTGAGTACTCACGCAGTGTCTTCGAGGCCATAGTGTTTGATGTGGATGGTACAAAGGAAGCTGGTTCACCTTCCAGACGAGTACAACAAGGTGAGTCGAAATGAATTCGAGCTTTCCTCACTAGTGACTCGGGATCTTCAGTGAAATTCTTCGGTAAGTCGAAACCAGTCATACACTACCTGTCTTCAGCATCCAAAGATAAAAGAAGACAATCAAGGTTAGCCTGCATTGAGAGTTGTCCTAACCTACTCATGATTTATAGACTGATGCAAAGCATAGTCATGATAATCCTGTGCCTTCCCCGGCAACAGTGCCAGAAATGCTTGTCGACATTTCGTAGTGTCGACCACTTAAGAACAGATTTGGAATCCATCCTTAGCGTCAGTGCTAGAAATGTTTGTTGGTATTTCTTAACGTCACCACTAACGACGCCGACTTAGCGTGAACATCAAGACTTGCCAAAGATAAATCTAAACGATCATGAACGAATCCGCAAGCGCACAGATAAACCATTGTAGCATTTCCCCAAGGAAGGAGAATATTCCAAGGGTATCGTATCCGTGGAAGGCAATGACGGATATCATAGACTTATGCTTTTACACTGAATGTAAACCAAGAGATAGATATAGGAAACATCAACTCAAAGGCAGGGGTGAGATAAAAGATATGATAAGGTAGTGTGACACACACTCAGATCTACCTCTACTCTAGTACCCTAGGCTTAGGGGGAACATACGAGTTTGCTCTAGGTTCTAATGTACTAAACATACAAAGCTAGAAGATACAAGAGATAGGCATCAAACATTGCATGAGAGGGTAAGGTTCAGCACCCAGGTACAAACGGGGAGATAGCCCGCGACGACCAACACTCTGCGAAACTATACTTTTTACTCCTACAGCAATACCCCAGCGCGGAGGGTTCCAAAGGGTCCAACAGCTGTCACCACTGCGGCCTACCTCAATCGTTACGGGGGGTATGCTCATAACTATCGTAGCCACACAACCCAGGCACCATGCCTGCATTGCTGCTAGACTTCACCCGGCCCGGGCTATTGTGACCTAGGGTGAGAGCCACCAGAAGACTGGTCAACTTAGACCGAGTACCGTAGCTTGAACACAAACCTCATACAACATTATCATGCCATCTAACAAGATCAACTAAGGCTAGACATACGAACGGATATGAAATCTCTTATGTCTAGTCAACAAGATCAAAGGGTCGTGTTCGTGAAGAACACGAGCCTCTAACTTATGAACAAACACATAAGGAATGAGTTTGTCATCCTTCAAGTGGATCAAAAGGTAGTGTTCATGAAGAACACAAGCCTCTAAATGATGAACAAGAGATGAACTCAAGAACATATCAAGCATATGATCTACCATGACTTTATATCAAATAGCTGAATAACTGAAGTAGATCAAAGTCATACAAAGAAATAAAGGTAAAAAAGAACTCATACCTAGACTCCAAAGTAGGATTGGAACCTGAATAAGAGCTACTCTAGCCTACCCCCTAGCCTTGGAGCTACTCGGGCACCAAATGGCCTCGAAACACCCGGGAGTGAAGCAATGAACCAATGAGCGAGTGCCACATGGAGGGACGAGATGGGCGGCCATAAGGCGATTCGGTCGATCCTAGGATCGGTCGGCCCCCTAGGCCCCCCATTCAGGGTGGTTTTCCTCTAGGTGGCTGCCCTGTGGGCCCTCTGATCCATCCCCGGTGCATGGCTTGTTTTGGTATCCGAGTTGGTCCCCTTGATCCATGTGAAGTCCATGTGTCGCTCTCTGATTCGTCGGTGAGTGCCTCCCTTGGATCAGTGACGTGGATTGCCACGTGTTTCCTTGGTGGCAGCCACCTCCTCAGCTGAGTTGGCATGGTTCCTCCATAGAAGGTGGGTTTCCATCTCCTTTAATTCTTATTTCACCTACATACAAATGATCTCCAAGGACAAGTGGAACTACATTATTCAAACCAAAATGCAAGTAAATAATGCTTATGCCTCCATTTATGTGAGAATATTGATGGCTGAAAGGAGTACTTAACAGCCGTCAACACCTGTAGAGTCAGCGTCATCTCCCCCCAAGGGAAGTGGAACGTGTGTGTCTCTGGACGTCACCGGTCGAGTAGTGCGCAAATGAGGCCGTAGTCGAACCCGAACCGCGTGTGGCGGTCCTGTGGACGAAGCGCGCCCCGCATGTGGTCCCCCTCCACCAACCGCGCCAGTGGAAGAAGTCTTGCTGCGCATAGCCTGCTCAAAAGAATGTAATAGTTGTTACTGTAATGATAAATGCAATGATATATTATCATTAATAAGGTATTGTATTATGCACTTGGGAACCCAACGATTGTCTAGGGGCATGTAGTGCGCCGGAGTGCGCGCACGTACAGTGCCTAGGGTCGTACCGCAAATCGCGGAGCAGTACGACCGGTGCTCCTTGTCAATCCGCTCGTCAAAGAGGCCCGGAAGCACGTACTGCACAACAGCCTCCGGTGGTGCAGGAAGCTGCTGTGGAGCAGCCTGTTCTTCTGCCATACCTGCAAAAAATCTTTTAGAATTATAAACAATTTCTAAACAATTTTCTAGTATTTCTAAGCCATTTCTACAATTTCTAAACTATTTCTATTATTTGAAACAATTTTCTAGAATTTCTAAGGCATTTTTATAATTTTAAACTATTTTCTAGACTTTCTCAACTATTTCTAGAATTTCTAAATTATCCTTAGAAAATCTAGAATTTCTAAACTATCTCTAGAATTCCTAAGCCATTTCTAGAATTTTAAACTATTTTCTAGAATTTCTAAGGTATTTTTAGAATTTCTAAACTATTTCTAGAATTTCTAAGGCATTTCTAGAATTTCTAAACTACTTTTAGAATTTCTAAACTACTTCTAGAATTTCTAATATTTTCTATACTATTTCTAAAATTTCTAAACTATTTCAAACATTTCTACTATTTTCTAAACTATTTCTAATACTTATAAAGTTAAAAACGAAAATAACATACCTGCGAGGGGCGCTGGCGGCCGAGGCGCGGGGACGGCGGGAGGGAGCGCGGGGGCAGGAGAGGGGGTGGGCTGGAGGGGGGCACCCTCCAACTTATAAGCGGGCGGACCTCCTACCGCCGTTGGGAACGGCGGTTGGCGCAACAGCCGATCCACGTGGCGGTAAGAGGTCCGCCCGCTTCTTCAAACGGTGGTAGGCAGTGCCTCAGCCAACTGTTGACTGGGTCACCAACCGCCGTTTTGAGCGGCGGTTTCGCTCACCAACCGCCGTTTAAAATGGTGGTTAGGTGCAACCGCCGTTTCAAACGGCTGTGGATGTGTAGTTTTGAAAATTTTCAAATCCGGCATTTACTTTCGAAAAATGAAAAAAATAAAAATAAATAAAAAGGTCAAGTTTGCTTTGGTTAGTGGGCCCTCTCTGGCCCAAATAGCAATACGGTTAGCCCATGAAGAACTGTAGATTTTTTTTTCTTTCTTTTTTTTGGCAGCACGGTGCAGCAGAACTGCAGGAGGTTAACTCGGACGTCTGGTGGCAACTGGCATACCCTAGGTGCTAGGGCTGGCTCCGCTACTATTTTTTTAAGGAAATTTAAAAATATTGAAACAGATTGAAAATGAAGTACATGGGTCATGTGCATGCCATCTCGTTCACTACCAGGGAAAGTGACTTTCGTCCCAAGGTAGAAATAATATTAGTACCGGTTTTTTTCCCACTGGTACTAATGTCAACCAGAACTGGTACTAATGTCCTGTGCTAAAAAGGAGGCGGGGCGAGCCATCCCGTGACAAACATTAGTACCGGCCCGAATTTAGCACCGGTACTAATGTCCAACATTAGTACCGGTGCTCAATATGGGTCGGTATTAATGTGGGCGCGGGACATTAGTACCGGCCCGTATTACGAGCCGATACTAATGTAGCCACATTAGTACCGGCTCGTAATACGGGCTGGTACTAATGTCCAACGGCTATATCTCAGCTTCTTCCTCCTCCAGCCCCTCACCCTTCTTTCTCCACTTCGAGCTCCTCCTTCTCCATGGCGCCCTAGATGAGCTTTTGCCGGATTTGTGACCATTTCTCGACGATTTCACTCGTTGAAGTGGTGTAGATGTTAGTTACTTCATCCTCCCTTGATTCATGCTTATTTTGTTGAGTTTCATTGGTTGAAATAGGAGTATTTTAGCACTTTAAAATGAACTAAGAATAGGAATTTGTTTCTATTTATTGTATTTTGTCTGTGTTATAATAGAATTGATTGAAATGGATGTGTCGTGTTAGTTGGATGAGATGTTATATATGGTGATACAAATTAATTTTTTTCATTATTTTTATATAAATAAATATATTAAATGCTTTAGATGTACTTACTAAGAGAAATGACTAGAATATTAATATTAGAATTAGAGAAATAATTTATTAGTCAAAAAAATAGTTTGCTTATTACAATAATAATTTAATTTGAAATATGGTTTTCTCATTATAAAAAATGTTTTCTCATTAGAAAAATGTTTTCCTCCTAAGAAAACCATTTTCTTAGGAAAAATAGTTTCTTTATTAGAAAAAAGTTTTCTTCAATACCCTCAAAATGGTTTTTTCTTATTAGAAAATTAGGAAGAAGTTTATACTTGATGTGGAATATGGATTTAAGTAGTTTGAATTTGTGTAACATAGTATTCCATTCATTATTTAAACACTAGTACCGAGTCAAAAATGGTTTTATCTTACAATAGTAATTTCTTAGTTAGAAAAATAGTTTCGTCAATAGAAAAATAGTTTCCTCAATAGAAAAATAGTTTTCTTCATTAGAAAAATTGTTTGCTCATTAGAAAATTAGTAAAAAGTTTATATTTCATGTGGAATATGGATTTGAACAGATTGGATTTATGTAACATAATCACTTGCCTTCATTTAAACACTAGTACGTACTCATTAGAAAAATGGTTTCCTCATTACAATAATAATTTCTTAGTTAGAAAAAGAGTCACCTCATTAGAAAATTACTTTTCTTCATTAGCAAAATTGTTTGCCCATTAGGAAATTAGTAAAAAGTTTATATTTCATGTGGAATATGGATTTGAACACTATGAATTAGTGTAACACATATAATCTTGAATTTGTTACATGATAATAATATATTTTGTTTGGTTATATATACTTTATTTGTAGATGGACCGGCAATGGATGCACAACGACAAGAGAATATCCAATGAATTCTTTAATGGGCTTCGTGGATTTCTAGAAGTAGCAGAATCCAACAAGCCCCCGTCCGGTTTCATTATTTGTCCATGCAGAAAGTGCAGGAATTTGAAGGATTTCTCAACGACAAAGACTCTTCACGATCACCTATACAAATGGGGATTCATGCCAAACTATTTTGTTTGGACAAACCATGGGGAGAGAGGGGTTATAATGGAAGATGACGAAGAAGAAGACGACAATATTCCTGATTGGGCTCAAGAAGGTGCCTTTGCAATGGGAGATGATCCAATGGGTGAGGATGATGTTGCAATAATGGTGGGAGAGGCTGAACAAGGAGAAGATGAGCCGCTTGATCATCTAGGTCAGGTGTTGCGAGAGCATAAGGAAGATTGCGAAAAGGTGAAGGAGGTAAAGAAGTTTGAGCGTATGTTAGAAGATCACAAGAAACCATTGTTCCCAAATTGCAAAGAGGGGCACAAGAAGTTGGGTAGCACACTGGAAATGCTGCAATGGAAGGCTAAACATGGAGTTTCTGACAAGGGCTTCGATGAGTTAATGATGATCGTAAAGGACATGCTTCCGAGGAGAACGAATTGCCGGAGTCAACGTACGAAGCTAAAAAGGTCGTTTGTCCTCTGGGTTTGGAGGTTCAAAAGATACATGCGTGCCCTAATGATTGTATCCTTTACCGAGGAAAAGAATATGAGAAATTGGAGGCTTGTCCTGTGTGCGTAGCGCAGCGTTATAAGATCCCACGAGATGACCCTTACGATGTTGAGAAGAAGAAGAAGAAGAAGAAGAAGAAGAAGAAGAAGAAGAAGAAGAAGAAGAAGAAGAAGAAGAAGAAGAAGAAGAAGAAGAAGAAGAAGAAGAAGAAGAAGAAGAAAATTCCTGCTAAGGTAATGTGGTACTTTCTAGTGATACCACGGCTGAAGTGTTTATTCAGGTGCAAGGCTAATGCAAAGTTGATGCGTTGGCACAAAGAAGATCGTAAAGCAGATGACAAGATCAGACTTCTCGCTGATGGGTCGCTGTGGAGACTAATTGATAGATAATTCCTTGTGTTTGCAAAACAGGAAAGGAACATTCGGTTTGGTTTAAGTACGGATGGACGGATGGATTCAATCCATTCGATGAGTTCAGTAGCGGTCATAGCACTTGGCCTGTGACCTTATGCATATTCAACCTTCCGCCACGGCTGTGCATGAAAAAAAGTTCATCATGATGCCAATAATCATCCAAGGCCCAAAGCAGCCAGGCAATGACATCGATGTTTATCTGAGACCGTTGGTTGAGGATCTTAAAATGTTATGGAAGAAAGAAGGTGTACCTGTGTGGGATGAGGACACACAGGAGACCTTCAATCTACGAGCGTTGCTATTTGTCACCATCAATGATTGGCCGGCACTTGGTAATCTATCAGGACAAACAAGCAAGGGATACCGAGCATGCACGCACAGTTTAGATGATACTTGTAGTGTGTATCTAAAACACAGTAAAAAGATTGTGTATTTGGGCCATCGTCGATTTCTTCCTCCTAAGCACCCGTTAAGAGAAGAAGGAAAAAAGCATTTTGAAGGTGTTGGAGAAAAACGTAAGAAGCCAGTGCACCGTGATGGTAAACTTGTATTTTCTATGGTGAAAGATTTGAAGGTAGTGTTTGGGAAGGCTTTTGGTGCCAAATCTGTTCCAAACGATAAGGATGGACGTGCACCCATGTGGAAGAAGAAGTCGATATTTTGGGAGCTTCCTTATTGGGAAATCCTTGAGGTTCGCAATGCAATTGATGTGATGCATGTGATGAAGAATTTTTGTGTGAACTTTCTTGGCCACCTAGGTGTATACGGAAAGCCAAAAGATACAGTTGAAGCTCGTCGGGACCTTAAATTTATGAAACAGCGAAAAAGCCTGCATCCCGAAAAAAGAGATAAGGGAAATTGGTTGGCCCCTGCTAGTTACACCCTCAACAAGGAAGACAAGAAGATGATGTTTGATTGTTTGAACATTATCAAGGTCCCGACAGGCTACTCCTCAAATATACAACGAATAATAAATTACAAAGAGAAAAAATTCATAAATCTGAAGGCTCATGACTGCCATGTGTTGATGACACAATTGTTGCCTGTTGCACTAAGGGGTATTCTACCAGAGAATGTGAGATTGGCAGTCGTCAAGGTTTGTTCATTCCTCAACCAGATCTCTCAGAAGGCAATCCATCCAAAGAATCTAGTGCAGTTGCAGAAAGATGTCGTGCAATGCCTCGTCAGCTTTGAGATGATCTTTCCACCCTCTTTCTTTACTATCATGACCCACATTCTAGTGCATCTAGTTGAAGAGATTGTTATCCTCGGGCATGTGTATTTACACAACATGTTCCCTTTTGAGCGGTTGATGTCTAGTTACAAGAAGTATGTCTGTAATCGTGCTCGTCCCGAAGAAAGCATCGCAAAGGGATATGCTACAGAGGAGGTGATTGAGTTTTGTGTCAACTTTATTGATGAGCTTGCTCCGATTGGACTCCCTGTATCACGCCATGAGGGGAGACTCAGGGGAAAGGGCACACTAGAGAAGAAATCTCAGATGGATATGGATGAAACGTTATTTCGTATAGCACATTCCTTTCTCCGGCAACAATCATCCCTAGTGGCTCCATACAGGGAGGAGCACAAGTCCATTGTACGGGACTCAAACAAAGGGAAGTCAGAAGCCTGGATTACACGTCATCACAATGATAATTTTGCATCATGGTTGCGGAGAAAACTGATGGGTGATAACACTATTGGAGAGCAACTGCAATGGTTGGCTAGAAGTCCATATATCTCAGTACTTACGTTCCAAGGATACGAGATAAACGGATACACATTCTACACAAGAGCCCAAGACCAAAGAGCACAAACCAAAACAACGGTGTCCGTATAGATGCAATAGACAACGAAGGAAATGTACAAACATACTATGGTGTCATTGAAGAGATATGGGAATTGGACTACGGACCGTTAAAAATCCCTCTTTTTAAGTGTCAGTGGGTTAAAAACCCTACAGGAGGTATAACGACAGAGAAACTTGGGATGATAATAGTGGATCTCAACAAGATTGGATACAAAGACGAACCGTTCGTCCTAGCGAATGATGTGACTCAAGTTTTCTATGTGAAAGACATGTCGAGCAAACCACCAATAATAAAGAAGGGTGATGATAAGGGTGTTATTAATAATGAGCCAAAGCGTCACATAGTTCTACCGGGAAAAAGAAAAATTGTTGGAGTTGAGGACAAGACAGACATTTCAGAAGATTATGATCAATTCGATGGTCTTCCTCCATTTTCAGTAAAGATTGACCCCAAGCATCGTGTTAGCCGAAGAGGACACTCCATACCTACGTCGTGATCACAACCAAAGGACATTCGTGAAGAGGAAGATTGTTAATGTTGCATTAGATGATGATGTATAATAAGTTATATTAATTTGTGCTCATGTACCAAAGTATTGTAATATTTTAATGAACTAGTATTTTGCTACTTTATTAACAAAACTTTCAATTATTTCACTTTTTTTAGCATTACTAGATATTAAATAAAAAATTTACGTAAAATCAAACATGAGCAAGACTAAATCATGATTACTATATTAATTACACTAGATGTTCAATTTAAGAAAGATTTTGCGTGAAAAAATAAATATATTTTCGTTTGTTAAAGTGAAGAAAAAAAAGGACAATTCAGAAGATATTACTAACTTAATGATATGAAAATTTTAATTTTGATTGTTCATTTTAGGATATCATAGTATCTATGTAAAGAAAATTAACTAAACTTGTTCTACCATTTTATGAGTTGTATATGATTGACCATAAATAAACTACAATAAAGAAAATAAAAATGAGAAATAAAAGGAAAACAGTGGGCAACAAAATGAAAGGCACATTAGTACTAGTGCTAAACTAGCACCGGTACTAATGTGCTTCTCCATTTGGCGCGCAATGAAAAGGCACATTAGTACCGGGGCGTATAAACTAGCATCGGTACTAATGTGCTTCTCCACTTGGTTTAGCACCGGTACTAATGTGGGGAGGTATAAAGCCGCGGCCTTCCTCCCCCAACACTTAGCAATTTCTTCTCCCCCCGGCCCCATCGTCGTGCGGCACCGCCTCGTCCCTCTCGTCACCGCCGCGCGTCGTCGTCGATCCGCAGGTCCGTCGCGCCCGCCGCGACCCGCAGGTCTGCCGCGCCCCCTTCGTCCGTCGCGCCCACACGCCGTCCCCACCGCTCCAGCCGCCGTTTGCCGCTGTAGCCACGGGTCCCTGCCGGAGATCGAGCTCAGAGAGCCGCCACCGCGCCGTCACGTGCGCCGCCGTCGTGCCGTCGCGCGCCGTCCGCCAGCCAGCCGTACGTCCCCACCACTCTCCGTCCCCGCCGTCGTCTGCGCGCGCCAGCCGCGCCGTCCCCACCACGCGCCGCCGCGCTGCGCGCTTTGCCGTCGCGGGAGCCGCCGCTGTCACTGTGCGCCGCTGCCCGCCGCCGTCGTCGCCATCCCCGTCGTCCACTCCGCGCGCCATCGACCGCACCGCGCCGCCCCCTCGCCGGCACTCCCCGTCCGCCGTACGTCGCCGCGCTGCGCGCCCGCCTTGCGTCGGTTGCCCAATTTGGGGGCTGACGTCAGCCCCGTGGTGGCTGACGTCAACCCCTTTTTTAAAATATTTTTTAGAATTGTTATTTAGAAATATAGATTTAGAAATATAGATTTAGAAATATAGATTTAGAAATATAGATTTCGATTTAGAAATATAGATTTAGATTTAGAAATTAGATTTAGATTTCAATTTAGATGTAGATTTTAATGTTATTTATATTTGATGTAAATGTTATTTAGAATTTGATTTAGATTTAGATTTAGATTTCAATTTGGATGTAGATTTAAATGTTATTTATATGTGGATGTAAATGTTTTTTATATGTGGATGTAATTTATCTTTCAATTGCACACGTTCGACTCGAGTCGCTCGACTCGCTCTCGACCCCTCCCCCCGCCACTCTCCCGAGTCCCCCGCCACGCTCCTGACCCCCCCCCCACCACGCTCCCGACCCCCCTCGCCACGCTCCCGAGTCCCCCGCCACATTATTATTTTTTGTCCTCATATTATTTTTTGTCCTCATATTAATAGTCTCATTATTGGAATAGTTTGTCCTCATATTATTTTTCGTCACATTATTTTAGTTACAATGGTGCGAACAGAAGAGGACCGAGAAGCAGAGGAAATGATCATGGATTTAATTGCTCGTAATATTATGAATGATGCACCGAATGAACAAGAACATGATCACAGAGAGGCCGACAGCTACCTGAACATGTTTGGTGATGGAAACAAGAGGGAGCAACCAATTGCTCAAGGAAGTAATGATGGAGAACCATCCGAGGTATAATTAATAAAAACCAGTACCTCGTCATGATTTTCCAGGAACCTAGTAATTATAGACAATGACTTAATAGTTCTTAAATTTCCGGGAGCCTGCATCGAGCAGCAAGAAGAAGCCGGGTGGGAAACACATCCCAAAGAAGAAGCTAGAGGGGCGTTTCATCATCACGGAAGTATCTCCCGATGGGAGGCCGTTAGCTCCACATGAAAATGTTGTCAAGTTGATAAATCACATTGGGGCTCTTGTTAGGGACAACATCCCAATAAGCTTTCGGTATTGGAAAGCGGCTGACGCACCTGACTTGCTACCTGAAGAAGGTGAAGAAGAAGCTGAGCATGAAGATCAAGATCAGGGCGAAGCGCAACATGAAGAGAATGAACCCCCGGTACCGGTTCGGCCAGATGTTGTCCCGGTCACAAAGAAGAACATGATTTGGGCCGAGGTGAAGGCACACTTCGCATTTCCAAAAGACACAGATTTGAAAGATGTGCGCACTTGGGTCCTGCAAAAGGGTGCAATTGCCTTCCAGACATACAAGAAGCGGCTGACCAAGGACTTCATCAAGCAGGGGCTTACACCCGATTTTAAGAAGCCGGGATATGCCAAGTTAAGAGATCACTGGGATGCATTTGTGCAGGGCAGGCAATCGGAAGATGCCGCCAGGTTGATTCCAACCAACACAGCCAATGCACGTAAAAAGAAAGAATTTCATCATCTTGGCCCTGGAGGTTACGCGATGGCCATGCCCAAATGGGATCGGATGGAGCAAGAGATAATGGCATGTGGAATCGTACCGGCAACTCTAGAGTGGCCTGACCGAGCGCGGAATTACTATTATGCACATGGTGGCACGCTCAATCCCAATGATGGATCATTAATACCGGGGGAGCAACTAAGACAGACAGCTGCAAGGCTTGTTGATTTGATCAGGGCTGCTGCCGAAGGAACTTTCATACCTGATCGAGAGAAGGACGAGCTTTCTGCTGCAATATGCACTAAAGAACATGGTGGACGTTGCCGAGGCAAAGGTGTGATTCCATGGAAATTCGTGTGGCATGAGCACATTGAGTCTTATAAGAAGCGGAAAAGGAACAAGGACGAACAAGATAGGAAACTCAGAGAATTGCAAGAGCGCGTAGAAATGACTGAGGCAAGAGTGGAGGAAATCATTGACCAGCGTGTGGCCCTTGCTCTTAACAAACACTCATCTCAGTAAGGGCCTATAGATGAAATGAGCCCGCCATCTACTAAGGGGAAAAGTGGTGTCACTTCAACGGATGCAGCACCAGGAAACACGGAAGCACCGGTCAAGGAAGCACCCCTAGCCTCACCAAAAGCACCGGTTGCCTCATCAGAAGCACCCCATGCCTTAGCAAAAGCAGCCGAGGTCTACCACGAACAGTTCCCCGTGGATGACATCACAGTGAGGTCAGTGTGTGAGCTTCACGCTCAACTCAGAAACAAGATGTTACCGGTGGCTTATGGTGTTGCTGAGGTCCCGGAACCAGGGGAAACTTTCATGGGTGTGGAATTCCGTAAAGCATTTTACCATAAAGTTGCTGTCGACCGAGTGGTCCCCGGTTGGGAAGACCTCGAACTGGAGTTACCGGGATCTGATGGGGAAGAGGTGCTTGGAGATACAGTGCATGGTTGGGTATTGTGGGCCAAGGCTCACATAAAGATTACAGAATCGGTCAAGGAAGCACCCCTAGCCTCACCAGAAGCACCTCTTCCTGGTGCCTCATCTACACCCCCCGTGCCTGAAGGCGAAGATCATCAGCTACCGTCATCTCCAACAGTAAGCATGAGTCCTCTAGTTGATCGGGACCCAAGCGAGAGTCCACCCCCTCAGCATGATGAGTCTATTAAGGGCAAGGGTACCAAACGACGAGCTACGCATCATCCTCCGCCCCCTCCTCCAAAGAAGCAGACGAAGCCGAAGCAGAAGAAGCCTCAATGAAAATTATCTTACGAGAAGACTCAGGAGGAGCTAGATGCTTCAGTGCGGGCTGAGCTTGATAGACAAATATTCAAAGTGAAGAAGCCACCGGTTGAGAAACCAATTGACCTGGTGAAATTTCATCCCTTCATGAAAAAATGGAGGAGGAGAAATGTATAAATGCCCAGGCACCTCCTTTGACTGACTATGATCGACAGGCAATCAAGATGCACAAACAGAAGCAGGCGAATAAAGCTAAATCTACAATTCCACAACTAGGCACCCAGTCAAAGCAATCTGTCTCCCCCATCAAGGTGCTTTCTACGGTTGAGCAGCATATGCTCGTATTCAATAAGGAATCAGGCCTGACTTTTGGTCAAATCCGAGGGGACGAACCAATCCCAAAGCATGAAGGGGCAAATAGATCGAAGTATGAGTGGGGTAAACCTCTTGTGTGGCCGTAGTGGGTGTTGTTTCTTCCAACGAGAATGCATGAACTGCACGATTGGTACATGGCTGCGTCAGCCAGCGGTGTAACCTATGTGGAAATTACCATAGATGATCAACATTATTTCCGTGGCTGAGAAACTTTTGGTGTGGAATTTGACCAATTTTGGTACTTTTTCAATCAAGATGCAATTGACTCAGGACTCATCGCTTGTTGGACTCTGTAAATCTCGAAAACAATGATCTAGCCATTCTACCTTATCTTAACTTGTGTTTAATTTGAATTTAATTTCAATCATGCAGCTTTGAGATGCAACGGTGCAGGAGGAGAGGAACAAGGGACGTCGGCTTCATGGATCCACTAATGATAAATCAGATTTGTGTCAGAAAATGGGAGCTGGCCACATTAGACTATATATTTGTTTCTAGAAAAACACCATGAGAAGGGTATCATACTTTTGCCATACAACTTCGGGTGAGCAACATGTATCTAATCTATTTTATCTTTATCAAATGACATTGTATATATATTTCAAGAAACTAATACTTCTACATGTATGCACAGCTTCCACTGGATTCTTTTTGCATTCTGTCCGTCTCTAAGCAAGGTCTTCATCTTCGACTCTTTGAGGGCAACTACAGACAAAAGCGCATACCAAGATGTCGTAGAGATGATAAAACTTGCACGGGCTCGCCTTGTTGACGGTTGAAAAGTGCTGCTTTTACACCGTCAATACCTGCATAAAATAAATGTAAAAGGATCATCAACACTAGAATAGGGCTTGATACTGATGATTTCCACAAGTGTTGGTGTTTCTAGCTTTTGTTGCAGAATGCACCAAAATACGTGCCAAATGGTACAGTTGAGAGCAAGTAGTCCTATGGCTATTAAAGGATATCATCATAAACATCCTCAAGTGCCAATTTGGACTGCACCATTGCGACGAGCTCGTCGAGACGATCGAAATGGATATATTATATGTCTACTTCGGAGTCCAGATGGGAAAGATATGCACAAGACAAGATCACCATCTTGATATCACGTGGACCCGGTGGGACCCACACCAGACCACGTGGCGACGTATGCCACATGGGATGCCATGTGTCCATGACACCTCATCAATCCATGTGAAGCAACTCCCGACGAATCAGACACCGCCATGTGTGCAGCACAAGGATCCAAGGGCCCACCGGGGACCCAAACCGCCTCAAAACTCCGCATGCACCTGGGAAAGACCATGGGACCCACATATCAGCCTCTCAGAGAAAGCACACGACGAATCTTGCCAAAGAAGGTTCGGCCGAACCCCGGATCGGCCGCTCCCCTTTTGTCTCCGTTCATCTCCTGCTTGCATGTGGTCGTCCCCCATTGATCCTAAGGCGCAGCTCGGTGTGTTTTGGGGCACTTTAAGCCTCCGAGCAAGCCACCCCCTCCTCTATAAATAGGAGGGGAGGGGCTCCCATTTGAGACACACACTTCTCCTCCTCTTCATTTTGGCTTGGAGCCTCTCTCTTTAGGAGAGGAGAGCTTTTTGTATAGGATTAGTGCTAGGAAGTGAGGTGGGAGGCTTGAGGCCATGTCATGATTCATGACATCTTCCTCAAGAACGATCCTCAGTGGTTCCTTTGTTCTTCAACTAGACTGAAGTGAGTATTTCGACATTTCTTATTTAGACTAAAGTCGTATGCGTGCTTAGTTGCTTTGTTCTTGTGTTCTTCGTTTGTTCTTGGTTTAGAGGCTTGTGTTCTTCGAACACAACCCTTTCGATCCAGTAGACTTAGATCATAAGTTTGCATCTAGTTTGCCAGCTTGTCTATTAGAGTAAAGTGAAGCTCCTGCATGTCTCTAGTTAGATCAAAGTGCATACGTGATCTTGCATGAGTGATAGAGCATACATTGAGCTAGTGCCAGTATCTCCCTCGCGGATTTGTAGTATTAGTCAGTGGTGTAGACGTGGTGTCTGGACCATAAGCTATCCTTCGAAGACCATGTACGATCGTAGCGTAGAGGTAGGCCGCAGTGGTGACAGCCTGTTGGACCCTTTGTCAACCCTCTATGTCGTGTACCGAGTTGGGCTCGCTCCAGCACATTGTCCTAGGATGTGCCTGGTGCCCGAAGTGAGTGTTATACCTGAGAGACTGTAACTAGACTCTGCGCTCGGTCGAGGCAGATCCTTTCTACCTATCCTATCAATCAGTGTTGTGTCCTTGGATCATCTATACTAGAGTAGGAGATAGTACACGCCGTTCCTTGGATTCGATACCCTTGGAATACTCTCCTTCCTTGGGGAAGTGCTACAGCGGTATTTTCGTGCGCTTGCGGTATACCCGGTTGTTTTTATACGCTCCCTCTAGGTGTACAACTAGTGGTGACGTTAAGAAACGCCAACAAGCATTTCTGGTGCTGTTGCCGGGGAACGGTTGTTGTATCTATCTTCAAACCTAGTGGTCCTTGTATTTATCTTTTTCATTTTCTTCTACCTTCACCCCCGTTACCCATCGAGATATCCTTTTTGTTTCTTTTCTTCTACCTTTAACCCCCCTACCCTTTGAGATGCCTTCCTTTCAAAGCTTCTATACCTCAAGGGGTGAGTTCGAAGAGCCGTCATCATCTTCATCATCTGGCTATGAACTTCCCCCTGGCTTTTTAGCCATGGTTCAAGATCGACCATTCTTTGGAGCAATCAATGAAGACCCCTACCTCCATTTGGAGGAATTTGAGGAACTGTGTTCTAGTCTGGCTATGCCAGGCATGACACTGGACACTGTGAGGTGCAAGTTGTTTCCTTTCTCCCTCATAGGAGAGGCGGAACAATGGTACGCCCGCACCATAGAAAGTGTGAACGGTGATTGGGGAGAACTCCGAGATAACTTTTGCCACTCGTTCTCTCTCATGGAAAGGACGGAACAATGGTACACTCGTGTAGCTTCTCTTCCAATAAGTATCCTCGATTTCGAGAAATTAGAGGAGGAGTCCCTAGGAGTGGCATGGGCTAGGTTCCTACACCTTTTGGTGTCGACACCTGGTCCGTCTTTACCCATCGATGTGTCATTATACATCTTTTGTGTGGGTCTAGACATGGATTCTGCCCTCTATCTAGACGTTATTGCTGGAGGTTTGTTTGTGGAAAAAACTCCAATGGAAGGAAGAGAGATCCTAGATTCCCTCTTAGAAAAATCTTCTGTCCCTATTGATCACAACGAACCCAACCAAGAATCTGAGTCGAGCGATGAGGGTCCCTCAACATCCAAGTCCGAGTCTTCATCTTCTAAATCCGAAGACTTGTCTATTGAGCCCTCTCATGAACCCCGAACACCAAAGGAAGAAGAAATTCAACCTTCCGTGCTCACTTGCAAATTCGAGGATGACCCATCTAGAAATCTTTCAGACACCTCAAATTCTGTTGATGCCCAATCAGGGAAGGGACCTTACTCTATCCACACCAATCATTCTAGAGATCTTTCGACGGAACCTTCCCTTAGGCCTGCGGTGGCTCCTTTACCTCCTGATCCTCCTGACGAAGCATATCCATAGGAGGCCATGAGGGAGGAATGGCTAGAGGGAGTGACACGATTTTCCGAAGCAATTTGGAATAGTTCACCTTCTCTGGTTGTCCCTTGCTCTATTAGAGGCACTGTCGTAGAGGCCCATTGTAACCCCATCATGGAGGTTAACGTTTTGCCATGGCACATAGCGGAAACTCTTCTGGGCAAAGTCCCGCTAGCACCATTCGACATGCTCCTCAAGACTTGTCCCTTTGGACACGTTCTTGAATGTCGGGGGATTGCAAGTGCCGTGCCGCTTATCATAGACGGGATCGAGGCTAGCTTAGACTTTCACATCTTCGATGTCCTTGATCTCGATCTTCTCCTAGGCTCCCCTCTAGAGCAGCTCTTCGATACATCTTTAGGGAGCCTAGATGATAAGCTTAGGGGAGTCGATTCTACCACTGCTACCCCTTGTCATGGACATCCTATGGCGAAGCCTCTTCTCCAACGAAACCCGCTCGAGAAGACGACGAGTATATCTCCGTTCACATCATCCGAGCCCATTCTCATTAAAGTTGTAGAATGTTCTACCCCTCATGAGGATGGCTCGGGAGACTCTCTTCACCTTTGTGAAGGTGAACGATCGTCACCACTCTCGACCGAGTTTCAGCCTCTTCCCGCTGGCCCGTATCATGTTGCTTTCGATCATGATCGAGAGTCAACATCGAGCTTCCACGATGACTCTCTTGAGATGGAGAATTCGTGGGCCATGGAACCTTTCGAGGCAATGACTCTGGAGTCCGGAGGAAAGGATTCCACGCATGAGCATGGTGGCTTCATTCTTGATTCACCATACAGACCATGCTCGCATCATGTCCCTCCAGAGTCAGACATGCTTAGTGCACTGAGCACGCATGAGGGCTGCAATCACCTTATGGTCCTCTTTTGTACAAAGTTCAGAAGGTTGGTTGTAGATGTATATGTTTACCATAAGCATATCCGATTTCGTGCATGCACTGTGGCACTAACCTTGCAGCTGAAGCTTCACTATACATCAAGGATTGGTGGTGAGATGGGAATGACACCACCAACGATAGCTGCAAGATGAAGTTCCCATGGTCGAGCTTATGACCTTAAATAAACAAAGCACTACCAGGAGATAGCCTAGATTAGCATAGGTTTTATTTCCCTTTTTGAATAAAAGCAAGAACATGTTTTTAGGATAAGTTGTCCTTCAGGTATTTTTGGTCACTAACCTTTCAGGTGGAGATTGAAAAGAAAGATGGACAGGTGACGCCTACAAACATGTGAGCTGCATCAGATGCAACACCTAAAAAGCTTTGGTGAGGGAACATTTACAAAAGGAAGCTTGATCGCCACACACTTGAGTTTTGTTGCCTAGCAATGCAAACTTCAAGTGTGGGGGAGGTATGTAGGCATCCTGAGTAAAGTTCCTCCTCTACCAAATCTTATCCTAGTGTGAAGATGATGTCAGCTCTTGCATCTTGCCCACTAGTTAGGTAAGTCCTGCTTTTGACATTAAACAAAGCCCTTCCGGGAGGTTCCCGAGGTTCACCGTCATATGCTCATGCTTATGTTCCTTTTGGTAATAGCTTGATTATGCTTTCGTGCCTCCTTTATCTTTGTTCATATGCTCTGGTTTGAATGTTTGAGTATACACGCATTCATAGATTCTTTTAAATTAAGCATGGTGCTTAGGTTAAAACTGTCTTCTTCAGTCAAAACAAGACATGGTGTCGAGTTTTGATTGATGAACCTTAGAGTTATATTTTCATAGATCTTTGTTGCATATATGCTGACTAACCCTTGCAGAAAATTATTGAATTTGAATGGGTAAGTCATTGAGCTAAATTCAAATGGGAAGGTAAGATGAGGTGTCAGATTCATGTTGCACATCATGCAAAGGTGGTACATATGACCTCTCAAAGGTCCAAGATAAGTATATTCCCCTTTGTGTATAATGTGTAACCTTGATCTAACCCTTTTTGAGTAAATGACATGGTGACAATAAAAAAACCCAAAAATATTTGAATTTGAATAAAGGCTCTAAGGTTCTTGAACCAGTAGAGTCCGTCTTTTGTTTCCACTTTTTGTTTGAAGAACAGCACCAGGTTCAACCACTAGTGTGGGGGAGTTCTCTCGAGCTCATCATCGACATATCCACTTAAGAACTCCCACACAGGCACTGCACAACATTGAATACACCTTCATGACAAGAGCAAGGTAAACTAGAGTGACTCGGCTGCCCTCTGGTCAGCAAAATCACCACTGGTCTCCCTTGATCTCTTATCTTTCAGAAGCGATGGTATGTGCACCCTCTATCTCACTCTATCCTATTCATGAGTTTGATTTAATTTCAATTCCTATCCTTTATACCAAACTCAGTGGTTGGTGCTATGCTTGCTCTACATGATTCCTGTGGTTGGCTTGCATATGTCTTATTCCTTACTCATCATCTTGATGCTTGTGAGCAAATTTCATTAGGGAACTCATGCTTACCTAAGTAGTTGGTGCTTGTGATATGGTTTGATGAAATGATCTTCGCCCTTTATGTTTGAGTGCTTGGGAATTTTATTTGAAAATCATGAAAACCCTTTGAAAAGCTCCTCTTTGATATGCCACCGTCCTACTAGATCCATATGATATAGTTGAAAACCTTCTACTCATATGCTACTTGTTATTGCATTGATCTTTGTCAAATTCTGTGACCCTTGTGAGAATTCTTTTCATTACTTTCATGATCAAGATTCATGTGCACACCATCATATCCCCCTTGCTATGCTTCTACACTGGAAGTTAGCATTGTATCATTCATCCGTTTCATGAAAATAAAGCTCCATATGTGGTGTGACATCTCTCTCCAAAAGTATCCTTCAAAAGAGACATAGGCTATGAAAAAAAGAGAAAAAAAAGAAGAAGAAAAAAGAGAGACACATGCTCAAGGCATGATGAAAAAAAAGAAAGAAAAGAAAAATAGCCCATGTCCAGAATAAAGGAGAAATAGGGGAGAGATGAGATCATGCAAAAAGGAGTTCCATAATCTTGATGGTAATAACTAGTGTCCACCTTACCATCAACCTCAGCTTTCATCATATATGTATGGTAATATCTAGCACGCATTTCGGGCCTAGTATCCACCTTACCATACTCACCATATCCATACACGTGCACATCTTGATCTGATGGTATGATTTGATTTTCTCTGTGGATCTAGTTTTTGACTTTGCAATATATGTGATGCAAGTATGCCTTATCGTTTATCCTACCCTGAGCTCCACATATAGCCATCATTGGAAGTAGGATGAAGAAAGGCAATCTAATGCCTTGGTGAGGACATATACACATTGAGCGATTTGAGAGAATCAAATGAGGAGCTAAGCAAGGTTTGTTTTTGAAAATTTATTGCAAAACCCCAAGTGCTTAACATAATGAGCTGGAGTGACTTAATTCATGACCGTTCCATTCCTCAACTGCCCAAGATAGCATGATAGACACATCAGAGTTCACAAGTACAAGGTATGGTTTGGAATATCTCTTATGCTTGCTTCATACCTTTGGATATCATGTCTCACCTTGACCTGACTCCTTTTACTCGGGACGAGCAAAGGTCAAGTGTGGGGGTGTTGTTGACGGTTGAAAAGTGCTGCTTTTACACCGTCAATACCTGCATAAAATAAATGTAAAAGGATCATCAACACTAGAATAGGGCTTGATACTGATGATTTCCACAAGTGTTGGTGTTTCTAGCTTTTGTTACAGAATGCACCGAAATATGTGCCAAATGGTACAGTTGAGAGCAAGTAGTCCAATGGCTATTAGAGGACATCATCATAAACGTCCTCAAATGCCAATTTGGACAGCACCATTGCGACGTGCTCATCGAGACGATCGAAATGGATATATTATATGTCTACTTCGGAGTCCGGATGGGAAAGATATGCACAAGACAAGATCACCATCTTGATATCATGTGGACCCGGTAGGACCCACACCAGACCACGTGGCGACGTATGCCACATTGGATGCCATGTGTCCATGACACCTCATCAATCCATGTGAAGCAACTCCCGACGAATCAGACACCGCCACGTGTGCAGCACAAGGATCAAAGGGCCCACCGGGGACCCAAACCGCCTCAAAACTCCGCATGCACCTGGGAAAGACCGTGGGACCCACATATCAGCCTCTCAGAGAAAGCACACGACGAATCTTGCCAAAGAAGGTTCGGCCGAACCCCGGATCGGCCGCTCCCCTTTTGTCTCCGTTCATCTCCTGCTTCCATGTGGTCGTCCCCCATTGGTCCTAAGGCGCGTCTCGGTGTGTTTTGTTGCACTTTAAGCCTCCGAGCAAGCCACCCCCTCCTCTATAAATAGGAGGGGAGGGGCTTCCATTTGAGACACACACTTCTCCTCCTCCTCTTCATTTTGGCTTGGAGCCTCTCTCTTTAGGAGAGGAGAGCTGTTTGTATAGGATTAGTGCTAGGATGTGAGGTGGGAGGCTTAAGGCCATGTCATGATTCATGACATCTTCCTCAAGAACGATCCTCAGCGGTGCCTTTGTTCTTCAACTAGACTAAAGTGAGTATTTCGACATTTCCTCGTATGCATGCTTAGTTGCTTTGTTCTTGTGTTCTTCGTTTGTTCTTGGTTTAGAGGCTTGTGTTCTTCGAACACAACCCTTTTGATCCATTAGACTTAGATCATAAGTTTGCATCTAGTTTGCCAGCTTGTTTATTAGAGTAAAGTGAAGCTCCTGCATGTCTCTAGTTAGATCGAAGTGCATACGTGATCTTGCATGAGTGATAGAGCATACCTTGAGCTAGTGCCAGTATCTCCCTCGCGGATTCGTAGTATTAGTCAGTGGTGTAGACGTGGTGTCTGGACCATAAGCTATCCTTCGAAGACCACGTACGATCGTAGCGTAGAGGTAGGCCGCAGTGGTGACAGCCTGTTAGACCCTTTGTCAACCCTCTACGTCGCATATCAAGTTGGGCTCGCTCCAGCACATTGTCCTAGGATGTGCCTGGTACCCGAAGTGAGTGTTATACCTGAGAGACCGTAACTAGATTCTGCGCTTGGTCGAGGCAGATCCTTTCTACCTATCCTATCAATCAGCGTTGTGTCCTTGGATCATCTATACTAGAGTAGGAGATAGTACACGCCGTTCCTTGGATTCGATACCCTTGGAATACTCTCCTTCCTTGGGGAAGTGCTACAGCGGTATTTCCGTGCGCTTGCGGTATACCCGGTTGTTTTTATACGCTCCCTCTAGGTGTACAACTAGTGGTGACGTTAAGAAACGCCAACACGCCTCTGTGTAGAGCACCCGGGAAAATACAAAGAGAACCTTTATTTCCACTATGATTTCCCTGTATGTGTATTCTGCTAGTCCGCGTATCTCATGTCTTCCAATATAATTAAACATATTTCATAACCTTGTTTTTGCACATGTGCAGTGCTTGACACAACCTTCAGGTACCAATCTGTGCGGATACTATGTATGCGAGTTCATGCATATCTTTTCAAGCCTCGCACAAGGTACCAACCTTGAAGACAGGGTGCGTCAGCACGTGAAAACCTCAAATAGGTCACGCGGTATTTGTAACGGACCCTTAACACCTGTTACATGGACCCCATCTATAACGGTTGTTGTTTGGCGCCCGTTACGCATAAGCGCGGCAAGCTCGACCCCGACCTCGCCTTAACCTCACCACCACAACACCCATTACCAATAAAGACTTCTGGTAACGGACTTCTTAAACGCCCGTTACATGTTTTCTTTGTAACGGACGTTAGCATGCGTCCGTTACCGATGACTTTCCTATTGGAGACGCGTGGTTTTTAGGACGCGTCTCATTTTATGACGGCCCAATTGGCGATGCTTGTTTGGACCTAGCATCTCCTTTGTTTTCTCACAATAGAGACGCGTGTTGTTATTACGCGTCGTTGTCTTTGCGTTCCGACCACTCTGCTATCTCCGACAACTACACTCGCTCTCTCTCATCTGAGGGCCCCACTCGCTCTCTCCCCGCCATTGCTGCAGCAGCATTTTCACGCACTCTCTGAAGGCCCCACTCGCTGCGTGCGCGCTCTCTGAAGGCCCCACTCGCTGCGTGCGCTCTCTCTCCTTAGAAAGTCGACGCTGCAGTAGGCCAGCTGGCCGCGTGCGCGACGGCGTAAGGTGCCGGCGGACGTCTACCGCGGCACGACATCCCTCCGCGCCGTACGTCACCGTACGTCCTCAAAAGCAACAACTTATCCTCATCCTCAGGCTCGGCACCGTCCTCCGCGCCGTCGCCGTCGCCGTCCTCCGCGCCGTCGCCGTCGCCGCGGCCGCGATGGCTCGTCCTCCTCCTCGGAAGCGATCGCCTCATAGACAGTTCTCATCAAGGTGGAAATTGCTCCCTTTTATTGAACTTCGCTGTCCTAATCCTCTTACTCATAGGTTTTGGTGATGCATTAATTATGCTCATTTGATGTATGAAAATTGCAGGTGGCTGCTGCTACTCGGGCTTGGATGTACAGTAAGACCCGAGATTGGGACAGTAATTTCTTAAGAGAGGTCAATGGTTTTCTAGATCAAGCAGAGGCGGATAAGAGAAATCGTGGTGCTCAGGCAATGCTTTGCCCCTGTATAGATTGTCTCAACTAGAAGAAGTTCGGACAACGGGATAACATTTTTCATCATTTGGTCACACGTGGTTTCAAAGAAAGTTACACGTGTTGGAATAAACATGGTGAGGAAGGGCTTAATGAAGTCGAAGCAGGATGCCTAAATGAAGGTGAAGCGCGACACCATGCTACGAGCCTTAATAATGAAGGGGCAGCACTATGCCATGATGAAGAGCTTGATGAAGGTGGAGTTTTTGATGAGGAAAATGAACCATTCCCACCAATTGTGATGAGGCCTGAGGATATCACTGATCAAGAAGTTACGGGCTTCAATGATGGTGAGTTGTTGCAACATGTGCACAATATTGATCAAATGTTGCGGGATGTTGAGTTTCAACGAGTGTATACAGCTTCTGAATTAGCGAGGCTGAAGCAGTTCATTGGATATTCAAAGAAGCCCCTCTATCCTAGTTGCAAAAAGTACTCTCACCTTTCTGGTGATCTAAAACTTCTGCAGCTTAAGGAAGATCATGGTTGGAGTAACAAAAGTTTCAAACAACTATTGGATCTCCTTATGGACATGCTACCCGAGGGAAACCAAATAGTCGAGTCTGTCTATGAGGCAAAGAAGATAATTTGTCCTCTGGGAATAGAGGTTGAAAAAATTCATGCTTGCAAGAACAGTTGTGTATTGTTCCGTGGAGATTATGTAGACCTTGACAAGTGCCTCAAGTGTGGGTTCGATCGGTACAAGAGGAAAAAAGATGGTGGTGATGATAACATTGCTGATGATGACGAGAACGAGCCCGTGGAGATCATAGGCAAGAAGAAGAAGAAGAAGAAGAAGGTTAAAGGGGCTCCTGTGAGGGCAGCATGATATTTTTGCATCATTCCTCGGTTGAGAAGATGGTTCGCCACACGAAAGAAGGCCTAACTCCTGCGTTGGCATAAGACATGAAAGAAGGAAGTTGGCAAGATTAAGCACCCCGCAGTTGGCCAACAATGGCAAAACATTGATTCCCACTTTGAGGAATTTGCCAGTCAAAGCAGGAACATTCGGTTCGCTATGAGCACAGATGGCGTGAACCCATTCGGTAACCAGAGCTCAACACATAGCACCTGGCCTATCGCGCTGTCAATGTACAACCTTCTACCCTGGCTATGCAAGAAACGAAAATACATGATGCTGACAATATTGGTCTCCGGGACGCGTCTCCTGTATCTTCTCTCCAAAATAAATAACAGTTGCCCCAACCCCTTCTTCTACCCGCAAAACCACCACAGCCCCTTCATCTACCCGCGAGAAAACCACAACTGCCTACACTCCTCGTCGTGCCCCTCCACCGCACTCATGGCATCGAGGTAGCACCCGCGGTCGCTCACGGAACTCCCGGCGGAGGTGCCGGCGATTATCGTTGGCCGAGTCGGTGCGACATCGAATCGGCCTATGGAGGACCTCTGCAGCCTACGGGCAAGCTGCAAGGACATGCTCTGCCCCTGCCGCGACAGAGACGTCGGTAGGCGCCTGGCACTGGATCGGGTTCCAGTCGAGCAGACGAAGAACAATGACCCCGTCGGCTATGACGTCTTCCTTCGTAACCTGGCTGCAGCCGGCAACCCGGTGGCCTGCTTCCTCACCAGGATGGACGACATCTTAGGCAAGAACCGCAGCCCTCAGCCTTCCCTCAACGAGCTCCACTGCACTGCCAAAGACGGGCACAGAGCCAACAGCGGGGCCGACGCCGACACCACTGCAATTGCGTACATGAAACAGGTTGAGGGTGAGGAGCAAGGGCAGTGGCATTCGCGTTTGATCAGCAATGTGCAATCCCTAGATTTCCGGCATTGTGGGGTCAATCTGGCTTGGCAAATTAGGAGTGTCGCCCTCCGCCGGCCGACGCTGCCAACGGCGGCGGCGCGAGGCAACATTCAACATTGCGCAGGCAAAGCATTCTGCGGTACGGCGCCGAGCCTGAGGGGCTTTTGCATGTATTTCTGTAGTGATGAATGTAGGCTTCATTACGAATGTAATGTCTTCTTCTATCGTGTAAAGTATCGTCCAATCGGTTATTGATAGACAAGATTTGATTTCTCACATTTCTGAGTCAAATCCAAGGTTGCGGCGCCCTCTGCTTCCTCCTCTGTTCTATTGGAATGAAGAACAGTTTGTGTGGGAAAATGAGACGAGGATTAACCATCCCGCGTCTCTAATAGGAGTGGGGCCTAGTTTTATTGGAACGAAGAATAGTTCTCATTTCTCCTTTTAATCTGTAATCAAATTTTGTAACATGTATTTCTCCATTGTGCTTAGTCCAAATTAGATGATTTTTTCCTAGTTTTTTCTAAAATTCCCATCTTTTCATTAATTTCATTGTTTAGTGTATATTCCGTTTCGTGAATAATGTTTATATGCCTTATCTTGTTCTTTGTAAGTACAACATAGAAATAATATTTGTTTTCCACAACCATTAGTAATGAAACTTTGCATTTCGTGATCTTAAGGTGAACACATGCTTGTGTTAAAGTTTCAAATGCGTACGAGATCGAACATGTTGCAAAGTGTGGAAAACTTCAATGTTCAAGCAACATTCTAGGAAACTATGTGAGAGATGTAGCCATTTTGTACACAAGTATATTCTTCCTTTATCGAAACCATTTGAATTTTTTATGACAAGTTTAGGTACCCAAATTATGTTTCCACGTAAATTTGTAGAATTTTTGGAGCAAACTAAGATGTTATTAGAATTATTATATCACAAGCATGAGATGTATATTCAAATTATAAGAATGTTAGGTATACAAGTGTGACTGTTGATATTTTATTGAAATAATAAATGTCCAAATATGAATTGATGTTATTTTTAATGAATTTTTAGGCATTGTTTTACCAGCTCTAATATTTGATGGATGCGAGTTTCAGTTCTAAAAAATAGTGTCGGGCCCACGCGTTAGTGTCAACAGCCTATATAAAGATGATAACCACCTGTACCTACCTGCCAACGAGGCGACGCAATTTTTCTAACTAGCGTCGGCGATGAGTATCCATTGTCTCCACGATCGAGTTCATCACAGGAGGAACAAATACTGTAGGCGACGCGGATGGATCTGCCCCCACCTCTTAGATCGAGTTCATGACATATATACAAAATCCAACAACCAAACTAACCAGTTCATGATCGACAAACAAACTAAGCAGTTCATGATCGACAAACTAAGCAGTCCAACAACCTGACGAACAAACTGACGAACACACAATAATCACAAACACATTATTAATGGTACAGGAGTGGATCAATTAGTCGGTCGCCGTTGTCGGAGTCCCGCCGTCGGAGCCGTCGTCACCGAGAAGAGACCGCTGGACCACGGGGAGCTTCTCAAGCTTTTCAGCCAACACGTGGATCCTGAAGGCGAGACCCTTGACGCTGCCATCCTTGTTATGGTCAGGCGCCTCGATCTTGAACGCTTCGCCAACATCATGGAGCTTCATGAACGCGCCCTAGAGCAGTTCAACGGCGAAGCTGATGTCGACGGCCTCATTCTTCTCCTTCTCCTTGGGCACCACGGGCTCCTTCCCCTTCTCCTTGATGGTCAACTTCCTCCGACGGCGGCTTTCGTCGTCATCATCCTCTCTTCATCCCCGCTTCGCCGACGGGTCACTCGACGCCATGCTCTTCTCGCTCCTTGTTGGTATGATCTCTCGTTGACCGGAGGTTGTGGTTTTTTGATGGCGAGGGGGAAGAAGATGAAGCGAAAGAAATGATATGATTACGGAGCAACAAGCAGTCGGGGATTTATGATGACAAGATGTGAACCGTCAAGGCGCCTTCCTCCCCACGCCCCACGTCCCCCTACGCCTCGGGAACTGTTTTTTGGGAGCAAAACCGTCCAAAAACACGTGTCGCGTTTCAATTTCGTGGGAAGGTGGAGGGGCAGGGGCAGTTGTCGGGCCCACGCGTCAGCAGCCAAACTGCGTCGCATTTCAAGTTCCATATTATTAGTAACGGGTTTTATAAATGTCCGCGTCGCATTTCAATTTCCAAACCCCATCACATTTCAATTTCCAGATCCCGTCGCCTTTCCATTTCCTTCCTTTCTCCTTCATGGCCGCGGTGTGCTTCATGGAGCTGCTGCCAAATGAACTGGTCACCCAGATCATCCTCCGCTGCATCAAGGGTGAGCCCATCATTCGTTTCCTGATCCTTGGTAATCGGGTCTGCGGCACCTTTCGGTGCATCTGCGACTCGGATGAGGTACTCCTGCAGGTGTCGCTGCGTGAGCTTCGTCAAGAGTGCAAGAATCGCTACGTCAGGTCCTTGTTGGAGGAGCGCTTCTGCCTCGCCAAACATCTGGAGGCATTATGCTTCGAGGGGATGGAGAGGTTGATGAGGCGGCGGAATCCCGATGAGGGTCTGGAGCTCGTCGGAAAGGCCGCTGCCAAAGACGCTGGTGCGAAGTACTTCTTAGCGATGCTGAAGTACCGTCGCAACCTGCGGACCCCGAAGCGATGGCACTGCTCCACAAAATCAGCGGCGGGCCGTCGCCCCCTGACGGGCGCTAGAAGAACCACAACCTGCACCGGCTGCGCTACCTCGTCCGCCGGGATCTCCATAACATTGCGTGGTGGTACTGGCTTCGTGACAGCGACGATGACATTCCGTTGCTGCCCATCCAGAATCCCCACGTCTGCATTTGGGCAGCGGGATGTAGGCGCTACGGGCCGGAGACCCCAGGGATCATCCAGTACTGCAGCGCCGAGTGTCGCATCCGTCATGAGTTCGACCTCTGGACGCGTGGATTCAGCATCGCGGTGGAGTACGCCGTCAGTAGGATGAACATCGGGATGTAGCCGGAAGCATTAATAAAAATTATGTATCTTGAATGTAAATTATTACATATTTTGTGTCGCATCCACAAGATTTGATTTGTCACATTTCTGAGTAAAATCGAAGGTTGCGGTGGTCTCACTTGCCGCATTAGAGGCCTAGGGTGCCCTCTTGGATGTCAAAGCGGGCACGGCAGCGGCGGCGGCAGCGGCAGTGGCCTCTGCTAGAATGCTTCCTCCGCTGTTCTATTGGGTGGGCGTAGGAGACGAGGATTGGAGAGGCAAATGAGATGCGGGTTAACCACCCCCTCTATTCTATTGGAATAAGAACAATTCTCATTTCTCCTTTTAATCTGCAGTCAAATTTTGTAACATGTATTTCTCCGTCGTACTTAGTCCAAATTTGATGATTTTTTCCTATTTTTTTCTAAAATCCCCATCTTTTCATTAATTTCATTGTTTAGTGTATATTCTGTTTCGTGAATAATGTTTATATGCCTTTATCTTGTTCTTTGTAAGTACAACATAGAAATAATATTTGTTTTCCACAACCATTGGTAATGAAACATTGCATTTTGTAATCTTAAGGTGAACACAAGCTTGTGTAAAAATTTCAAATGCGTACGACATCAAACATGTTGCAAAGTGTGGAAAACATCAATGTTCAAGCAACATTCTAAGAAACTATATGAGAGATGTAGCCATTTGTACACAAGTATATTATTCCTTTATCGCAACCATTTGAATTTTTTATGACAAGTTTAGGTACCCAATTTATGTTGCCACGTCAATTTGTAGAATTTTTGGAGGAAACTAAGATGTTATTAGAATTATTATATCACAAGCATGAGATGTATATTCGAATTATAAGAATGTTGGGTACACAAGTGTGACTGTTGATATTTTATTAAAATATTAAATGCCCAAATATGAATTGATGTTATTTTTAATGAATTTTTAGGTGCTGTTTTACGAGCTCTAATATTTGATGGATGCGAGTTTCATTTCTAAAAAATAGTGTCGGGCCCACGCGTCAGTGTCAACAGCCTATATAAAGAAGATACCTGCCGACGAAGCGACGCGGGTTTACTAACCAGCGTCGGCGATGACTACCATTGTCAGCGTCAGCAGGCAAACCTTGTGCGCGTTGTTCAAAATTTCCCACCTATATTGACTATAATGCCCATGGAATTCCAATTCCAGAAGAGAGTTGTTCAAGGGCACGCCAGTAATTTCTGTGAACATAGTAACGCGCGCGCAGGGGACATATACTCGGGAGACTAATTCAGACAGATCCACCACGCCCGCACTCTCCCCGCCACCGCCCTGCTCCTTTTCCAGCCCTAGCCCGTCGTCGCCGCTCTCCCCGCCGCAGCCCTGCTCTTCTCCAGCCCCACCGTTCCCGGTGTGACGTCGGCGAAGCAGCTCCAGTCGTGACGACGGTGACTAGGACGCGGTTACTGGCGTGCAAACGGCATCCCGGCCAACCTAGAGACGGTGATGCGGATCCGGCATCCCCGGCCACGACGATGAGCTGGCCACCTCAGGCAACAAGGCGACGCGGATGGGGCCTCTCCAACCACCACGAGAACAACTACTGAACCCCCAACGCCCTCTCTCTGCTCGGCCACCCAATCTGCTATTCCTGTCAAGGTGGATTAGGGAGACATGCTACTTTATGGTTGTTCACATAGGATTATTCTCCTAGAATTGCCTGCATTAGTACAACATGCCTTAATAGTTCATTTTTAATTGATTGGTTGTGGATTTGACGGATGAATTTTGTTGCTCCAAGTCTGTTTGAATAAATTGTTGCTAACAGATGAACTTATATGAACTGTTGAAATTCTGTTATGCTTCGAATGTACCAGATCGACAGTTATGCTTTGGACCTGTTAGCATACTTTAATTCTAATTGCTTTGTCCTCTTGTTGCATGTACACATGGAACACACAATTCATTGCTGCTGAAGTTGGACAAGGAAGCAGTTGAAGGAATTTAGTCTCTGCTTTGATATATAAGCATATTGCTTCACCCTGTCAAAATGGTTAGCACCTATCCCCAACCTGTATGCTAATATCAACTATTTTGCCTGTCAGAGAATAAGAATTTATCTTATTTTGTTTAGGTTTTCAGTCTAGCTTATGTTGCTCTACTGACGACCTGACATATCATCCATGCAGTCTCCCACAACACCAAACTCCTCTACCTCCAGTGCACCATCACAGCCCATCGACGGTGAACCTTGTTCACAGCCTATCGACGGTGATCCTTCTTCACAGGGTCACTCAGCACATACTGCTGCGAGTAGTACTCGATCCCGCGGGTCAAGGGCACAAACCAAATGGCCAGAAGACAAGTTGACCGCAACTGGACTTGATAACAATTATTGGCCTACCCCAGATGCTGCGAGGGATAGATTTTTATTGGTCTGTGGCCTCATTGCTCGAGAGAGGGTGTCAATCAATAGGGCAGTTGAAGATCTCTCACCAATTGAGAAGGAAGAGTTGTTCACAGTTTTAGAGGAAAAGCTAGATTACCCAGCCAATCTGGCTGAATCTGTTCGCAAGAAGGCTGTAAAGGTAGCTATGTCAAAGATTGCAACCTTGCAACGGCGGTTCAAGACCCATTTAAGAAAAAATATGTGAGCCAAGAGGAGACTCCCTTTGTGAAGTATGCCTTTTTGCAGCCAGAAGACCGGACCGTATTTGTGCAGGAAACCAATTCTCCTAGATTTCAGCGATTAAGCCAGGGGATGAAAGAAAATAGAGCATTGCATGATAAGCCACACAGGATGGGCTGAAAAGGTTATGTTCGTAAAAGGAAAGAGTGGGAGGAGGAGGATGCAAACCTAGCTGAAGAAGGAAAACAGAACCCTTGGGACCAATTTCCTAGATGTTTGAGGCCTTATCTGCGGGCAAGGGTAGGGAAGAGGAACACCACTAGTAAAGGAAGCGGGGACATAGCATTCAGTAACCCTGCGGTGGTGGGGGTAGCAACTAGGGTGAAAACACTTGCAGCTCAGGCTAGCGATGGTTCTTTCGGGGTTAGGAAGAATGATATCCTCATCGCAGCACTTGAGACTCCAGAGCATCGATGTCGGGTCCGAGTCGTGTCTAGTTCACTTGGCTGGGGTAAAGGGTTTGGTGAAGAGTTTGCTGGAATGTACAGGAAGAAGAGGAACAAGAAGGCTAGACCGCAGATGGAAGACCTAGTTGGTGAAGTAGTCACCAGAATTGTCTCCATTCTAGCAGAATCAGGCTTTGATATAAGGAAAAATGTACTTCATCCTCCCCAATCACCACCTGTCAGTAGCAGCGAGGAAGAAGATGTGCATGACCTCGAGGAAGAAGATGTGCATGGCAGTGAGGAAGAAGAAGCACGTGGCAGAGAGGAAGACCATTGGCATGTCAGCGAGGACGAAGGTAGTCAACAACACATTGATAGTCGATCACCTATGCTGGACACAATAGATAAGCTGACAGAGCCAACCAAGTGCAGCCTTTTGGATGGCTCCGGGAATAAAGTGGAGCTCGCACTAGCCACTGTCTTTCCATTGCAAAAGACTCTCCATACAATACCAGTGCAGGATGGGTATGCTGTGGTGCAACCTAGTTATGTGTGGGGCAATACGGGTCACTACCCTCTGCCTGTACCAATTGGGGGGGATGAAGTAACAATCCTAGCTGAGGCTCTCTGTCTAAGGATCCAATGGTCAAAGAACAGGATCCATGTACCACCCATTACGAGAAATACCAACCCTGCTCCCACATCAGGTAGCAGGGGTACAACATCAGATGGAGGTACTGCAGCTCAGCATCAGCAAGAGAAAGCTCAGCAGCAGCAGGAACAACAGATCAGCAAAACTACGCAGCAGGAGCATCGATAACAGTAGGAGGACAGGCAATCTCCACCTAAGAAGCAGCAGTCGATCAGCAAAACTACGTAGTAGGAGGAGCATCGACAACAGCAGGAGGAAGACAGGCAATCTCCGCCTAAGAAGCAGTAGCAGATCAGCAAAACTACGCAGCAGGAGCATCAACAACAGCAGGAGGAGGACAGGCAATCTCTGCCTAAGCAGCAGCAGCGACAGGCGGAGGACAGGCAATCTCCGCTTGAGCAGCAGCCACCGCCGAAGAAGGGGGCCACGAAACCTCTGCCTAGAGATGAGCTTCTTAACTGTTTTTGGACAAAATGGGATCCAAAATACAAGCCTGCTGTGCCTATGTTGTCAGAAGAGGACTTACAGGCTGCTGGACCGAATTGTGCCAGGTTGCATGCTTACGCCATGGAACACAGTAAGGATAAACTTAGTTTTCTAGCAAAGTTCCATGAAGACTCCTTTCATGTTGCTGGTGATTTAATGTTAAACATTGCATTCAGTCACGTGTATGACCTTATAACCCTGGTTGCTCTGGATGAGACCTTCTTGAGGTTGTGGACATTGTAAGTGCCTTAAAACCAAAATAGATATTTCTTTAATTTTGACCACAAAGTTCATGCATGCTAACATTTGGATTTTTTGTAGGAAAATGATGGACAAGGTAGCGGAGATGAAGATCAGTGTTGGGTTTTTTGATCCACAGGTTCTCACGACCACAGAGATTGATAAGCAGTCTACCCTTGTAATAAAAGCATTGAGAAATGCAATGACGAATGACTATGTGGTGGGTGCCTTCTGCACCGGTGGCCACTATGTAACACTGATCATCTGTGTGAAGTTCAAAGAGGTTTGGTATCTAGATTTTGCAAAACATCATCCCACGCGAAAGTTCGAAGACCTCCGAGCGCTTGTGCAATGGTCCGTATCTTGTAGGTTTTGTTCACAAAGTTCAATCTCTTAGTGTCTCTAATCGGTATTGCTGATCATGCAGGGCCTCTGAAAATACCTGCCCAAAGGACAAAGTGATGAAAGGAAAGAAGAAAAAGCTAAAATCCAATCTGACATTCAAGCACAAGTCAAATACCACTGTAAGACCCAGGTTTTTTTATGGTCCCTTCATACCAATTTGGTACTGCATTAACTTGTCATTTTGGTACCTCGATGCGCAGTGTGCTCAGTAGCCATCGGGGTCCTTTTTGCATGGATTCCATGTGGCATTCAATATGTTCAAACTACTCAAAGACATACCTCACATCAAGAAGGCTGCTGTAAGTAGATAATGCTCTCACCCTTGTCTCTGCTCATATTCTCCATTTGATTTTAGAAACTGATTTGTACTTGTATTCTCATAATTATTTTATTTTGTAGGATTTCAAACCTGCCCTAAATGTTTCTACAGAAGATCTAAAGCTGGTCCGGGAGATGCTGTGCGAGTACATTGTTAAGGAGATCCTCGACCGAAACGGCAACCTCTATAATGGTGCACCGTGAGTTCATTGTACTGCCTGACAAACTTGAAACTTGCTGCATTCAGGCTAGTTTAGTACTGCCTGAGAAACGTGCTTGGCTGGGGTCAGATGTTGCCTGGTTTAGGCAGTTTTCTCAGGACTCCATCCAAACAAAAAGCACCGATGACGAACTTGAAACTTTATCATGCATGTCGATCTGATGAGGAACTTGATATGATCTCGCATTGTGTATATATATGTGATCTTGCTTGTGTATATATGTGATGAGAATGTGTTTGTGATGTCTCCTTGCATTGCTGTGGTGGCTGCCAAATCCTAGCTGTTTCCAGGATGCAGCCCCTGATCTGGTGGCTGCCAAATCCTGGCTGGTTCCGGGATGCAGCCAGCAAATAGGCAGGTTACTGTAGGTGCCCTACGTATCGGTCATGGGCGTTAAGTAAGGCACGTTACAAAAAATGATCTATGAGTAACGGGCTTCACTTGGAATGCTCGTTAGAAGTATGACAAAACTGTAACAAGCCGCATAAAGGCCCGTTACTAATACTGACCAGTGGGCCCTAGAAGTTGATGCTTTTGTCGAGACAGAGGAGACGCGCTTCCAGAGCACACGTCTCCTGTCGTCGAGACAGAGGTAATGCACGTCCAGAGCACACGTCTCCTTTCGTGGAGACAGGCGAGACGCGCGTCCAGAGCACGCGTCTCCTTTCGTCCAGACAGAGAAGACACGCGTACAAAAAATGCATCTCCTTACGTGCAGATGCGTGTCCACAGCAAACGTCTCCGATATTGAGTTCATGTAACGAGCTCGGTTTCTGTACCCGTTACCAAAGGTCCATGTGGGCCTAGAGAAACAGACATTTCAGGTGACCGGTAACTAGTTTCGGTAACGGTCTTGGTTAGACACCCATTACTAATACGTGTTAGGAGTAACGGGCTCATTTTCTGCGCCCGTTACCAAAGGCTCCGGTGGGCCCGGAGAAACAGTCATTTCAGGTGACCGGTAAGTAGTTGTGGTAACGGTCTTTGTTCGACGCCCGTTACAATTACGTGTCATCAGTAACGGGCATCAGCCCATTACCTTTGTTGGCTTATTTGTAACGCTTGATAGGTAACGGGCGTTTTGCCCGTTACCAATAGCCATCCGCGGTCGTTACCAATGTCTGTTTTTTCACGTAGTGCGTCCACTAAACTAAACGACACATGCATGTAGTTCTTATTTGTCTATGTTCTTTTTTGTACTAGTTCTTATTCTTTGTTCATATTCTTTTGTAGATTGATGACATCAAGGAGGGGCTCCTCTAGTCGGAAAGAATCCGTTTAATTCAAGAACAACTATGCGGATTTCTTCTAGATGAGGTGATTACGCCAGGTGGAGAATTCTATTCAGGCTTATCATCTGTTATTGTAACGGGAAAGTCCACGGAAGAAGCATCGGGGAAGTCCACGGCAAAAGCAACTGGGAAGTCGACGGAACAAGCAAAGTCAACTAAGCAGGGGAGCAAGAGAGGAAAAAGCTCTGCAAAGGACCAATCGTCAGGGAGCAAAAAAAATAATATTAAACCCTGCTGACCTTTGATGCAATGTATTATATACACTAATATATATTTTTTGTATTCTGTATGCACAATATTACATATGTTCTTGCATTGGATCAACTACCGGATTTGAGATAATACATGCATATGAATATATGTACTAGTATAATATTAGATATTATACTAATACATATATATGTATGCATGTATAGTATTATCTCAAATATTTTATATGGCACACGAATTTATATTATAGCGTATTAGGTATTAGGATTAGTATACGTAAATCAATCAAATATGATAGAATTAATAAACCAGAAAACGATAAAGAAAAAGAAAAAAGAAAAAACATTAGTACCGGTTGGCATCTAGAACCGGTACTAATGTGCACCATGCCACGTCGCCGAGGCGGGCACATTAGTACCGGCTCTTAATGCCAGCCGGTACTAATGTCCCCATTAGTACCGGTTTCCAAAACCGGTACTCATGTGACTTGACATTAGTACCGATCGAACAATACCGGTTTGGAAACCGGTACTAATGGGGGGTTATGGACCGGTACAGATGTAGGTTTCCCTAGTAGTGGTTGTCCATAACTAGGTCAACATCTGTCCTTCAATTCCCTGCTCAGATTCCTCGAATTGGTTTAGTAAGTCAGTCAAAACCTGCGAGTGACTAAGGGAAGTCTCAATAAAAGAAACCACTGCGATTTCCATAGCATAGGATATCGTATCAAGAAACAACCTCTTCCCAGTGCAAAATTTCCTAACAACATTCAGACCAAAAATTGTCCAATCATCGACCAGAGTTCTCTCTCTCATCTTTGGATCCTCTGTGGCTGTGTGTGTCTAGCCCCGCGGTTGACCAAAATATCTTTCCTCGTCCACCGTCCACTCATTCCACTGCCCTTTTTTTCCTTCTCCGCAAGCTTATCTCTTTCGCATTATCTCTCCAGCGCTAAGCTCCAGTCGCGCAGCGTCCTCTAGGAGCTGCTTCTTGTTGCCGGCGGCGCGCAGGCCATGAAGAGCTGCTGCCCGTGGGCTCCCGAGCCAAACTCCCCTGCCGGGGGCATGCACGCATGGAGTTGTTCCTCTTCACCGAGGATCGCTACTGTGCAGGAGGTGCTGGGATAACCAAATGCTCTACACGGTGGCCTGGTAATTTATTTGCGTCACTCATCCCAGATCTATACATGCACACTTTCACCTTTCCAAGGTTGGCTCATAATTTCCTGGCGACGCAGATCAGGAATGGCTTCTTTCATGCCGATGGTCATAACGGCCTTGTGGCAGCGACGGCAGTGGCACGCAAGCGTGCTCCAGTCGTGTGGCACGGGCCGTGCCGAGCTCCTGCCCGTCGCTGAGGGCGACGACATCCGGGCAGCGGCGAGCTCCTGCTCGTCACCAGGAGTAGTTGCGTTCAAGCTCACCTACAAGGAGCGGACCAGATCCGGAGAAGGGCCATGGAAACGAGGCAGTTTCTCCCCAACATGATTTTCGTCATTTTCTCGTGCCTTGATTCGAGTGTAGGCGTTGTTTCCTCCTCAGTAAATGATTTCTTGCTTCCGTACTCTCTCTACGTTAATTTGCTTGCCACATCATCAAATTGCTGAGGTGGCAACGTAATTAAGAGGGATAGAAACTATCATTAATATCCCATTGGGACTGCCCTAAGCACCAACCGTCTAGGTGTTAGCAACTCATCTGCAACAATAAATGTTCACTTGGTAGTAGCAAAACAATCTCTAGGGGGCTGATTGGTTTGCTGGTCGAAACCGGCTAGGCTCGTACCGGCCAACCAAGCCCTCGTCAGCTTGGTTGAGTAGGGGTGTGATTGGTTGCAAAGGGGTTGGCCATACATGACGAAGGGGCGGCACTAGCCCGCGGGAGACTGGATGGTCTGGTACAATTTAGTTTGATTGGTTGCACATTGCTGTCATGCTGCATGAGTCGAGCTTTTGTTTGGTTGGGTGCGCGACATGATGCTTTTGTGTGGCTACAAGTGGACCCATCGTCCTGGCATGTATCATCCCATACCGGCTCACAAGGGAAGCTCGCGGTGAGAGATGGAGTTGTCCGGGTGGTGGAGAGAAGAGGAACGAGTGGATACTGGCAAATCATGCGGGAAGGGAAACCAATCAACCCCTAGATACATGGTCAGTTGATTGGTTACTTGTTTGCGTGTGGCCAGAATCTTCAGAGAAACTAATTGGTTGCCTTGCTCTGCCTTCTTTCCAGATCGCTACTCTCTGCAACGAACTTGTGTGCTCTCACGCCAGCCAAGCTCCATGGAAACGCCCAATTTCCTTGTTGCAACGAACTTGTGTGCTCTCACGCCAGCCAGGCTCGATGGAAAAGCCCAATTTCCTTGTTCCTCCAGAGCCTGGCTGAGGTGATTTTGCATGGGCAGCGCCTAGCCCCAAGTGTGGACCAGACAACCAAACTTGCTGGTCCTGCATCCGTCGGGCCTGGTTCGGCCATATCCAGGAAATCAATCACCAGCTAGTAGGTCAGGCTGGCATAAATAACTAAGAACCGAATCAAAAGAACTAGGAACCGAAAGAACCGGAACCAAAAAAACGGTTCCTATTCGGTCTATGATTCTCATGAACTGAAATGCCCTCGTTATTTCGATTCGGTTCCCGGTTAACCGAGAGAACCAAGAAAGCAACCCATCAACACATTAAGCCCAATATTCTACGGCCCAACTGTAACACCCTAATTTTACAAAAAATTGTTTTAATAAAATTTGAATAGAAAACAAGTGTATGTGTTAAAGGAATATAAGGTGTATTTAAATTTTTAGGCATTTAAATATATTTTTGATAATTAAATAAATAAATATAGGAGTTTATTGTTGCATTTCATGCTGGTGCATTATTTATGTTTGGTTGAATTCAAATTCAAATTTGAATTCTATGTTCGAATCTCCCTTTTCAAAAGTTCAAAAGCTTTTCCTTTTATCTTCAAAACCTTTCTCCTATCTGGCCCAGTCTATGTTTTAGCCCAGCAGCCAAGGTCCACTGGAGCCCCTCGATCTCTTCCGCTCGTCCGCTTGTGCTCCCGGCCCAGCTTGCTTCCAGCCCATAGCGGCCCACGAAACCCCCGCCTCGCCCTCAGCCGCTGACGTGCGGGCCCGCCATGTCATCCCCGACCTCCGTCTCCGCCCCGGACATGACTCCACCGCCGTGTCCCGGTCGAGTACGCCCCCGCCTCCGCGTCGGTGTGGAGCGCACGCCAAGCTCGTCCCGACCCTATATAAACCGCCATGACCTCGTCGCCTCCTCCCAAATCGAGTCCGCCGCCGCCTTGAGCTTCCGCAACGCCGCACCGAAACCCTAGCCGCTGCCGCAGTTGACCCGCCGCCTCACCGCCGCTTTGTCATTGAGGAAGCCATTAGGAGGACCGCCAGGAGGTGAGCAACCCCCCGGAGCCGCACGTTTACGTCCAGACGCTCTACACAGCGTGCACGAGCTCGCCGGAGCAAGTCTTCTGCCGCCGCCGCTGCGCCAGGCTGTGCACCGTCGCTGTTGGCCGAGCCACCTCTCTGATGCCCTAGATCGATTCGCCGTCGCCCTAGCTACCTTCCTGGCCGATTCTCGTCGCCAAACGAGCCCCCAAGCTCGAGATCATACCTCGCCGGCATGCTTTGCCCGCAGCGCCGCCGCTCGCCGTCGACCGCGTCGCCGTCTGCCGCACGCACGCGTCCACAGCCCTCCGATCCCGATCCGACGGCCCGGATCTAATCCGTCCCGGGTCAATACCGGTCAAGGGACGCATGACCGTGTCTTTTTGCAGAAAAGCCCCTGGTCTTTTAAATTTTGCAAGCCGGTCCTTCCACCATATAAAGACCCTTACAGTTTGGTCCTGTTTCTTTTGCTTTAACCCCTGAGCTTTGTAGAAATAGTAGCCGAGGTCCAAATCTTTAGTTTTCCAACCAAGCCCCACTATTTTTAAGTTTCTTTACATTTTAGCCGTAGGTTTCTTGTAGTTAGGTCCCTGGAACCTTAGATTTTTCACAGTTATGCCCCTGTACCTTCTTCTAGCCATATCTTTTCTGTTTTAACTCCGTTTTTAGCGTTCTTTATGTCCAAACGATCGTATCGAAGAGTAGAATAGCTATTTGCCCCTGTTTTGCTTTGATAATACTGTTTGGTGATCGTTTCTTATTTTATTCTATTGTGTGCTTGATGTACTTGATGTGATGCGTAGAGAACGTTTGGGCTGAATGATTTGAAGACCAAGAAGCTCAAGTGTCTGAATAGCAATAGGGATTCGTTGAAGGCAAGTCTTCCTTGGTGCATACCTGTTTACCTGTACAACATGTATTTAATTGACTGTTCTTACTTTTGCTTGCATTAAATTGATGGGACCCTATTAAGGACATGACTAGATTAATTTAATCCCTTTACCTTGAACAACCTGGGTTTTTAATTCATTGTTGGGTAGCTCACGCTATGCTTAATTTGGTGGACGGTATCAATGAAACTTTACATAACTTGATTTATTTATGTTATACCTTCATTAATACAAGATCACCTTGTTTATTTGGAACATGGAGCGACCACCCAGGACAACAGTGCAACCACAAGGGCATATGGCTCTGCCTTGGCTAATTAATTAGGGACTCTAGTGTTGGGGTGATCTTACCTGATAAGGGCAAGGGAGCGCCAGTGGGGTATAGACTCGCTCTAGTAGGGAGTTGGGCTTTGCTAAGACACGGTACTTACTAGGGGACTTTATACTCAGCAACAACTCGGAACCTTCGCGGGTTGCTTCACATTAGGGAATCTTTGTAAAGGCCTCGTAGCGTCCCTATGCAATCACACCTAGGTAGTGTGGTATGATGCTTGGCTGGCATCGCATGGTTGGGTTTAAAGTTCCTAGAACTTTTACGCGACTTGTGGGTAAAGATGTGCAACCTCTGTAGAGTGTTTAAAACTAATCGATTAGCCGTGCTCACGGTCAAGAGCGGCCTGGACCCTCACATGATTAATCTATGGAAGACTATGATTAACTTGATGCATCTGTCTTTAATTATGTTGTTTATTTTTTTATGCTAATTGTGGGATTGGTATAAACTTACACTTGCTAGTATTTATGTTGCTAATAAAACTTGACCAACTAAAATGCTGAATGCTTGAACCTATCAGCCTCCACTATAAAGCCTTGCATGTTATATTATGTTTCTACTTGCTGAGTACGGCATGTGCTCACGCTTGTTTTCATTATTGCAACGACACTATCCGGATGTTGTTCAAACTTGGAGAGATTTGAAGATTTTCCTGGAGACTTCGACGAATTCTAGGCGGGCGTGCCACCAGTCAACTGCCTGTGGTGTTGACCCTATCCGCTGCGTTGCTACTCATTATTATTAGTTCATTTATGAGACATTTTAGTCTGTAATAATTTTTAATACTCTCTTTACGTTATGACATTGTGTTTTGGTTATCACTGAGTCGTTATATGTGTGAACTTTGATCCTGGCGCACATATAATATGAGCATTCGAATTTGCCTTTAAATTCGGGTGTGACAAAGTGGTACCAAAGCTGTGTTGACTGTAGGACGTTAGCCTAGTTAGAAAATGGTCAGATTTAAGGATTATAATATCTTACAAGCCATTCTTGCCTTATGCTTGCTTTATTTCTAATAATTTCATCCTTGCTTTATCTCATCCTTGATCTCTACTTGTTTCTATCCTTTTTAGTACCTATTCTTGGCATCTATCTCATCCATCACATGTTTCTTTTTAGATGGTTCGTGGGTTGAGGACATCTCGCGTGGGATCCACTCACTGGTACGCGCCACAGGAGGACTACAATGCTTTCCATGATGGTGATACGGATGAAGAAATGGAGATGGAAGCACCTCCAGCACAGCCTGTACCTACACCTGCTTCCGAGCCCATCACTGTGTCAGATGAGGAAGAAGAAGATCCAGAAGAGTTGGTCCCAGAGGAAGAAGAAGACCCAGAAGAGGTGATTCCAGAGGGAGAGGATGGTGATCAAGGAGATCATCAAGATCAGATGGAGGAGCAAGAGGAGCAAGCTGAAGAGGGAAGAGAGTCAGCTGAGGAAGTGGAATGGAAGGTGTTCCACTACAAGAAAGATGGAAGAGGCATTCTCATGGCTGATAATCTAAGGAGGACAGTGTACCGTTTGGCCTATGGTGAAGATCCAATTTACCATTCTGGGAGGTGGACCCATCCTTGGTTTGAGCCTCACTGGAAGGTAACAGTAATCGTATATAAAAGAGTTGAAGATTATGGACCTATGGAGATATCCAGGCACACCGACGTTGCTGCCAGAGATACTATGGAAGCAGGGATTGCCGAAGCTGCTAGAAGAGCACTCTATGTTCTCTCTCACAGGGAGTGTTCTGAGTTGATACACACTCGCAGTTTGTACACTCCTTACAGAGCTAGTGGTGAAGCCAAGACCTATATCGCATCAGCTAATGGTCACAGTCCCACCTTAGACAACCTCCGTGAGTTACTGGCTGCTGTCAACACTGCTTTGGATGACACCAACAACATGCTTGCCGCAGCTCAACAGAGGATTTATGAAACGGAGATAGAGAAGCGTCAGCTAGAAGCTACTCTGGCAGGAAGGGAATCCCCTGTGATCCAAGACGGCGGAATAGAAACTCATCACTCTCCATCACCCAAGAGGCCCCGCTACAACTCCCCAGACACCTGCACTAAGGAGTTTCTTTAGGATCTAGGAGTTTTTAAGCTTAAGATCTTTGTAATCGTTAGTTTCTAAACGATCGTTTAAGTATGCTTAGTCTAGTGGTGTGTTTGAATGCTTGAGTTTGTCTTAATATTTGAGTTGGAATTTTGTTTGACTGCAATGTGTTGTGGAGTGATGACCACAATGACATTGGTCCTCTAGTAAAGTGTTAGTTGGGTTTACCTCTGTCTCAATCTATATCTTTCTTGTCTTAATCTCTTAATCTCTATGCTCTACCTCCAAAATAATCTAGTAAATCTCAATCTACTCACGGAGTTTTCTGAATCAGCAGTAATGTTCTATTTTTATCTCGGGCTACAGAACTCCGAATACAGTAAATCCAATTGGAAAAGTTCAGAAATTTTATAGAAGGTTATCAGTAAAAATTTCAGAAATTTAGGAGTTATACACAGAGAGTTATATACGAAACTTTGGAGCTATCAGAATCTGTAAACTCAGCTGACCCAGACGTCTTGTTTATTTCATAACTAAATCTACAGAGCTTCGATTGAAGTGATTCTAGTTGGAATAGTTCCGTAATTTCAATATACTTCCCTGGTTAAAATTTCATAATTTTTGGATTCCCGTACTGAGAGCTACATCATATTGTTTGGAGTCAACAGAATCTGTCCAGAATTGAAAGTCTTTATTGCCTTGTCTTTCAGAGTTTTACTCTTAGTACAAACATCTAAAGTAATGTTCCTAATACTCAGATGGTGAAAACCAGGTCAGGATCTGGAGTCGATCAAACCCCAGTGATTCGCCAAAGGAGAAGCAGTAACTCCAGCAGTTCATCTCAGCAATCACAAATGGATCCAGTGATGCAGCAGTTCATGCAGGCCCAGACCCAGCTACTTCAGAACTTGACCAACACTGTGGTTAATCTGCAGGCCCAAGCTAACAATCCGCCATATGCACAGCAACAAGCCCCAGTGAACATGCATAGAGTGTTCATGAGCCACCAGCCACCAGTGTTCTCTCATGCTACTGATCTGCTAGAAGCAGAAGACTGGCTAAAGACCATTGAGAAGATGCTTACCATTGCTCAATGTGACGATCGGGAGAAGGTCCTATATGCTTCAGGATGACTCCAAGGATCTGCATCGGCATGGTGGGATGCTTTTGTTGCCGCTCATGCCAATCCAAATGCTATTACATGGCAAGAGTTTACCACCAACTTCAGGAGCCACCACATTCCTGCTGGTGTATTAAAGTTGGAGAAAAAGGAGTTTCTCGCTCTCAAGCATGAAAAGATGTCCATGCCAGAATTCAGGGACAAGTTCATGGAGTTGTCTCGCTATGCGCCTGAGGATGTTGATACTGATAGAAAGAAGCAATAGCTATTCTTGGAGGGATTAGCTGGACCACTTCAGTACCAACTAATGTCCCACACCTTTCCAACTTTCCAAGAGATGATTGATGGAGCAATATGCTTGGAATCTAAGCGCAGAGAGTTGGGAGAGATGAAGAGGAAGGCTACTACTTCAGGATCGTCAGGAAGCAACACTCGCCCTCGCTTTAGCACTCAACAGTGGACACCATCTCGCTATGGAGGCTCAAGTGGGAGTTATGGACAATAGTAGTATCAGCGCTTAGCTCCACAGACTCAACGTCCAGTTCAGCAGACCAATGCCCCCGCTTATCAGCAGAATCAGCAGACCAACCCAATCGGTACTCCTATGAGGCCTAGTGGACCATATACTCCTGGGAATAACACATGCTTTAAGTGTGGAGAGGTTGGTCACTATGCCAACAGTTGCCCCAAGAGGACTATTCTTAGCACTCCAGTACCGGGCACACCTAACAAGAATGGAGGACAGACACCCCAAAGCAACAGAGGACAACAGAACTATGCACGTGGTAGGGTGAATCATGTGAGTGCAGATTCCTCTTAGGAGAATCCACAAGTGGTGCTTGGTATGTTCCTTGTTAACTCCACTCCTGCATCAGTCTTGTTTGATTCTGGAGCATCCCATTCTTTCATTACTTCCCAGTTCGTAGCTCAGCATAATATACCCATTAGTCCCTTGACCCGCAACATGCTAGTTAGTTCACCTGGGGGGAATTGAAGGCATCATATCAGTGTGAGAAGGTCGGTCTTAAGATAATGGGAAAAGATTTTTGGGCTAATCTCATAGTGTTGGAATCAAGAGGGATTGATGTGATACTTGGGATGGGATGGTTAGCTGCATGTGATGCAGTGATCCAATGCTCGAAGAGATCAGTACTACTCACTAGTCCAGCTGGAGAGAGGATTGAATTTCCAGCTACATCATCACCATCTTCTGAGAGTACAGTGAACCAGCTTGATAGGAAAGTTCTGGAGGATATTATAGTGAGGTGTGATTATTCAGATGATCTTCCAGATAGGATGTCAGGTATGCCACTTGATCAAGAAGCATAGAAAAGAGAGGATAGGTTGAAGAAGAGTCTCCTAATCTTTTTCTCAAACTTTCCGAATCTCGAGGACGAGATTCATTTTAAGGGGGGTAGGATTTGTAACACCCTAATTTTACAAAAATTTGTTTTAATAAAATTTGAATAGAAAACAAGTGTATGTGTTTAAGGAATATAAGGTGTATTTGAATTTTTAGGCATTTAAATATATTTTTGAAAATTAAATAAATAAATATAGGACTTTATTATTGCATTTCATGCTGGTGCATTATTTATGTTTGGTTGAATTCAAATTCAAATTTGAATTCTATGTTTGAATCTCCCTTTTCAAAAGTTCAAAAGCTTTTCCTTTTATCTTCAAAACCTTTCTCCTATCTGGCCCAGTCTGCGTTTTAGCCCAGCAGCCAAGGTCCACTGGAGCCCCTCGATCTCTTCTGCTCATCCGCTTGTGCTCCCGGCCCAGCTTGCTTCCAGCCCATAGCGGCCCGCGAAACCCCCGCCTCGCCCTCAGCCGCTGACGTGCGGGCCCGCCATGTCATCCCCGACCTCCGTCTCTGCCCCGGACACGACTCCGCCGCTGTGTCCCGGTCGAGTACGCCCCCGCCTCCGCGTCGGCGTGGAGCGCACGCCAAGCTCGTCCCGGCCCTATATAAACTGCCATGACCTCGTCGCCTCCTCCCAAATCGAGTCCGCCGCCGCCTTGAGCTTCCGCAGCACCGCACCGAAACCCTAGCCGCCACCGCTATTGACCCGCCTCATCGCCGCCACTTCGTCGTCGAGGAAGCCATCAGGAGGACCGCAAGGAGGTGAGCAACCCCCCGGAGCCGCACGTTTACGTCCAGACACTCTACACTGCATGCACAAGCTCGCTAGAGCAAGTCTTCCGCCGTTGCCGCTACGCCGGGCTGTGCGCCGTCGCCGTTGGCCGAGCCGCCTCTCTGATGCCCTAGATCGATTCGTTGTCGCCCTACCTACCTTCCCGGCCACTTCTCGTCGCCAAACGAGCCCTCCAGCTCGAGATCCTACCTCGCCGGCATGCTTTGCCCGCAGCGCCGCCACTCGCCGTCGACCGCGTCGCCGTCTGCCGCACGCACGCGTCCACAGCCCACCGATCCCGATCCGACAGCCCGGATCTAATCCGACCCGGGTCAGTACCGATCAAGGGACGCATGACCGTGTCTTTTTGCAGAAAAGTCCCTGGTCTTTTAAGTTTTCCAAGTCGGTCCTTCCACCATATAAACACCCTTACAGTTTGGTCCTGTTTCTTTTGCTTTAACCCCTGAGCTTTGTAGAAATAGTAGCCGAGGTCCAAATCTTTAGTTTTCCAACCAAGCCCCTCTGTTTTTAAGTTTCTTTACGTTTTAGCCCTCGGTTTCTTGCAGTTAGGTCCCTGGAACCTTAGATTCTTCACAGTTATGCCCCTACACCTTCTTCTAGCCATATCTTTTCCGTTTTAACTCCGTTTTTAGCGTTCTTTATGTCCAAACGATCGTATCGAAGAGTAGAATAGCTTTTTGCCCCTGCTTCGCTTTGATAATACTGTTTGGTGATTGTTTCTTATTTTATTCTATTGTGTGCTTGTATGTACTTGATGTGATGCGTAGAGAACGTTTGGGCTGAAGGATTTGAAGACCAAGAAGCTCAAGTGTCTGAACAGCAACAGGGATTCGTTGAAGGCAAGTCTTCCTTGATGCATACCCATTTACCTATACAACATGCATTTAATTCACTGTTCTTACTTTTGCTTGCATTAAATTGATGGGACCCTATTAAGGACATGACTAGATTAATTTAATCCCTTTACCTTGAACAACCTGGGTTTTTAATTCATTGTTGGGTAGCTCACGCTATGCTTAACTTGGTGGACGGTATTAATGAAACTTTACGAAACTTGATTTATTTATGTTATACCTTCATTAGTACAAGATCACCTTGTTTATTTGGAACATGGAGTGACCACCCAGGACAATAGTGCAACCACATGGGCATATGGCTCTGCCTTGGCTAATTAATTAGGGACTCTAGTGTTGGGGTGATCTTACCTGATAAGGGCAAGGGGGAGCGCCAGTGGGGTATAGACTCGCTCTAGTAGGGAGTTGGGCTTTGCTAAGACACGGTACCTACTAGGGGTCTTTATACTCTACAACGACTCGGAACCTTCGCGGGTTGCTACACATTAGGGAATCTTTGTAATGGCCTCGTAGCGTCCCTATGCAATCACACCTAGGTAGTGTGGTATGATGCTTGGCCGTCATCGCATGGTTGGGTTTAAAGTTCCTAGAACTTTTACGTGACTTGTGGGTAAAGATGTGCAACCTCTGCAGAGTGTTTAAAACTAATCGATTAGCCGTGCTCACGGTCAAGAGCGGCCTGGACCCTCACATGATTAATCTATGGAAGACTATGATTAACTTGATGCATCTGTCTTTAATTATGTTGTTTATTTTCTTATGCTAATTGTGGGATTGGTATAAACTTACACTTGCTAGTATTTATGTTGCTAATAAAACTTGACCAACTAAAATGCTGAATGCTTGAACCTATCAGCCTCCACTATAAAGCCTTGCATGTTATATTATGTTTCCGCTTGCTTAGTATGCCATGTGCTCACGCTTGTTTTCATTATTGCAACGACACTATCCGGATGCTGTACAGACTTGGAGAGATTTGAAGATTTCCCTAGAGACTTCGACGAATTCTAGGCGGGCGTGCCACCAGTCAACTGCTTGTGGTGTTGACCCTATCCGCTGCGTTGCTACTCGTTATTATTAGTTCGTTTATGAGACATTTTAGTCTGTAATAATGTTTAATACTCTCTTTACGTTATGGCATTGTGTTTTGGTTATCACTGAGTCGTTATATGTGTGAACTTTGATCCTGGCGCACATATAATATGAGCATTCGAATTTACCTTTAAATTCGGGTGTGACACCAACTGACCAAAATCCAAATAGAAAACAACAAACCCTAGCTGACTCCCACCTCCCCCACCGCCACCGACGCCTAGAACCAGGCACCCCACCCGCCCGCGCCGCGCGATCCGAGAGGCACCGCGCCTACGCCACCACGCCACTAGCCCTCTGAGGCTCCGACTTCGCAGCTCGCCCTCCACCACGCCGCGCCACGACTCCAAGAGCCCTTGCGCTAGGCATGTGCCACCGCGCCGCTCGCTCTCCATAGCTCCGCTCGCGCTCAGGTTCGGAGGCCTGCGCCCAGCCAGCCAACCCTTGCCACCGTCTAGTGCCCGTCCGCCCGCCACCACACGGTCGGTGCCTCATCCCCACACACCATGGCTGGCAGTCCAGTGCCTCCTCTTCACCCCGTGCCACGGTCGGCGACCCGACTCCTTGTCACACCCTAAAATTCCATCACAATTAAAAGTAATAGAAACATAATAGATTTTTTTTCTAAGGGTTTGATAATTTTGACTAAATAAATTTTCTTTTAAAGTATTAAATAATATTTAATTAATTTAGAAATATCCAAGTGAATGTGCATCATTTTGGTATGCATTGGTTTTGTTTTGGTTGTTTGTTGTGTGTTGAAAAGAAGAGAAAAAAAACAAAAACAAAACCCCTCTCTACACCCCTCCCTTTCCTTTCAGCCCAGCGGCCCAACTCCCTCCGCCCCTTTTCTTTTTTTTTCGTTTTCTTTTTCTTCGCGAGCCCATCTCACTCTTCCGGCCTGTCTTCTTCCGGTCCACAATGCCCTGCCGGCCCACTCCAGCCTCTCCCCTCTCTCCCTCTCTCACTCACTGACAGGTGGGCCCGCTTGTCAGGGCCCTTCTTCAACCTCTAGCCGCGCCCCCTTTCTCCCCCATGGCCGCGCCGGCCACCATCTCCTCTGGCGCCGCCCCAAACCCGCACCTCCTCCCCTTCCCTTTGGTGCGCCTGAGTGCGTTGCGCACTCACCCACCCGCCGCCTCGGTTGTTCCCCTTCCGGAAACGCCCCACCCCACCGAGCTCGGGCCATCAATGGCCGGCCACCGGTATGCCCGCCGAGCCACCGCCGTGCTGCCTCCTCCTCTGCCCCCTCCGCCCTATAAAAGCCACCGGCGAACCCCCTGTCCACCCCGCACCTCTCCTCGAAGCTCCTCCCCTCTTCCTCACTTCGCAGCGCCGCCGCACCGGAGAAGCAAGCCGGAACTCCGCCGCCCGCCCCGATCTCCTTCTCCGGCGCCTCTCCCTCCTCTTCAAGCACCTCAGTAAGCTCCTCTCGTCCTCCTCTTCATTCTAGTGCTTTCCCTGTCGAAATCCTTGCACGAGAGGCCCCTGGTTGCCGTTCGCCAGTGAACTCCGGCGAAGCCGCACCGGGCGCCGCCATCTCGCGCCGCAGCGCCGCCGTCTCGCCGCCTGGAGGCCACGGCGACCGTCGATCGTGCGATATACGGTCCAGATCAGCCCACCCCACCTGGTCAAACTTAATCCATAACGGTCAACCCGAGTCCCCACCGCCACTTTGCAAAAACACCCCTACATTCTTTAATATCATAGATATGCCCTTCCACCGCCAAAGAACCTTACAAACAGGTCCTCGTTTTTCCGGTTAAGCACCTGGGTTTCTTAGTTTTTCCCACCCACAGTCCAAGCTTGTCTTTTTACGATATAAACCTTCAGTTTATACGCGTAATTGTGTTTAGGTCCCTGGTTTCTTGCAGATAAGCCCCTGGAGCCCAAGTTTTCTTACCATCTAGCCCCTAAACCTTGTTTTAGCCATATCTTTTGCGTTTTAGCTCCGTTTTAGGCGTTTTTGGTGTCCACGCGACCGTCTCTTTAAGCCCGTCAGTTTTAGAAGCTTGTTTTTGCCTTTTGTAATGTTTGATGTATTATTTTTATTTATTGTATGATTTTTGCTGTGCGCGTAGATATCGTGTCGGTTGGAGCAGAGCTTCCGATCGAAGATCAAGAGCAACTTTTTAAGGAAGAAGAATCCCAGTGTTTAAGCAAGGAAGGCAAGTGGATTTCCTTCCCTGCATACTCTATTTTGTCCCACACAACTTGCATAATAACTAAAGTTTATATTTAATTGTTGCTATGCATAAATTGATGGGAAAATCACCTTTTTAAGGACATGACTAGAATTTTATCCCCTTTACCTTGAACAACCCTTTTAAATAAATGTTTTGGGTAGAAATGCTTAGTTGCTATACCTTGGGATGGTTCAAATGAAACTTTACACAATGATGAATGATGAGCAAGTTTGGGTAACTTTGGTGAAAGATGATGCTTTGGTATATATATACAAGATCATATGTTTTAATTGGAACATGGAGAACCACCCAGGAAAACAGTGCAACCACAGTCCATATGGCTCTGGCTTAGCCAAATAATTAGATGTGTGGAATTATCTAACAACCTTATCCGAAAGGAGCACAGGGGGCCGGAGTTGAAGTGGTATAGCCCATTCTTTTGGGTAGCAGACTTTGCTAAGGTGCTGACCACTAGGGAGGGTTATGGTCCGCTCCGCTGTTGTAACTGTCGCGGGTTGTTGGTCTTCTGCATATCTTTGTAAAGGCTTCGTAGTGGACCCCTCGCCACTCACCTCGAAAGTGTTTAAGGGTCTGATCAACCCGAGCAACATGGGGAACACGAACTGTGGGTAAAGTGTACGATCTCTACAGAGTGAAAACTGATCGATCAGCCGTGCTCACGGTTAAGAGCAGCCTGGACCCTCACATGATAAGTGAACTTGAAGATGAAATTAAATCATGGTTTTATATGGTTTTGAGATAATGTTTTCTAAAGCTTAATATTTTGGGATGGTATAAACTTACACCTAGTAAATAGGAGCTTGCTAATAAAATTTGACCAACATTAAAATGCTAACCGCTGCAAAACTCTTAGCCTATCCTTGATAGCCTTGCATTTTTCCCCCACTTGCTGAGCTCCAACAATAAGTGTGCTCACCCTTGCTTACCCGTTGTTCAGAGGAGAACACAGGAGAAGAGTACTTCAGCGACTTCGATGAGTTCTGAGGATGCGTTTCCCCCAGTCAGATGCCTGTGGAGTTGAAGACGGTGCTAGATCGTCTTAGCTATCGATGTTCGTGTAAAGACCTTCGTGTCTATCCATAGTGTAATAAAAGTTAATAAACCTCTTCTTGCACGTTTTAGAGCATTGTTTCTGTTATTACACTCATTATGTTTATCATATGTGTGAAATTAAGATCCTGGCACACATATGAGAAGCATTCGGTTTTCTTTGGAAAATCGGGTGTGACAGAGTGGTACTAGAGCTATGCTGACTGTAGGACGCAGCCTTAGATAGAAATGGTCGTAATAAGGACTCATTTTCTAGAAAGCCGTGTCAGCTCTTCAAAATAAATCTTAATTCCACCTAAAAATCTATCTTATTTGTCTTTTGTTAAAATTGTACCCTTTTGTTTCATTTTGCTCTGAGTTCAGCTTTGTTCTATCAGATGGTCGGGTTTTAGCCGTACGCCAACAACAGAATGGAGCTACTTCCGTTGGCTGACCCAGTCGTGGAGAATCTCAGTGATGGCAGTGGCAGCAACGGTGATGCAGAAGAGTACTACTACGACGGTCCTCGTGAATGGGCTCCGGCCTGGCGCATTCATTCCTCGGAGAATGAGCCGGGCTACTTTCCCTACCTGCTTCATCAGACGCTGCGGGAATTGGGAAACATGGTGAAGCCGCTCTACGTCACCCACAGTTGGACAGAACCACCACTTGGTACCTTCTACATGACTCGAGTTCACGTCAGGGCTTATAAGGAGACTACTGGAGGCTACCCTACGATCAAGGCACATGACTCCACCACACCTCACTCCACCTACAGTGCTTCTGTCAGCAATGCTGCAAGAAGAGCCCTTTGGTCTCTTCGTTCTAGGCGCCACCATGAGCTGAATATCAGTGACTTCTATCACATTCCTCGACGCATCAGTGGCACTGAGCATACGATGGTTCAAGTTGGATATCCCGGGGAGAATCGTATCAACATCCTTGTTCAGGTCGTTGCAGGACTCAACACCGACTTGGAGGTTGCTACTGTTGAGTTGGACCAGACCCATGGGATGCTGAAAGATGCCTACGCCAAGATCGCGCGGTTGGAAGCTGAGCGTGATGGCAGGGAGCCACCAGAGCAGCCCGCCGAGTTTCCTTGTGCTGCGATGTCACCACCCCGCAAGAGGCTCCACTACGGCTCGTCCACCGCAACAACCGGTCTTCTTGAATAGGATGCCTACCTTTTTCAGTTGATCGATAGATCCGTTCCTACGAGGATGTAAACGATGTAATAATGCTTGTTGGGTGAAAACATGTATGATTTGGATCTTTTCATGATTGGAATGCTTTATGGAGTGATGGCCATAAGTGCATTAATAAAATAATTAGTTTAAATTTAAAGTCTTTACCCCCTGTTTATATTTATCAGTTCAACTTCCTATCTGAATATCTTTCCTAACAATCAGATGGTAAACACCAGGTCAGGAGGTGGACAGGATGTTCCGCCTGTGATTCGTGCTCACATCGCTAACTGGCAAAATCAAGTACCACATCCAGCACATAACCCAGCAATGGATCCAGCAATGCAGCAATTCCTAGCAGCCCAGACACAGTTGTTGCAAGCACTCACTGCTACTGTTCAGAACATGCAAGCTCAACAAAACCAGCCCGTACCCCAAGCACCTCCACCACTTGCAAACATACACAGAGAGTTTATGAGCCACCACCCACCTACCTACTCCCATTCAGTGGAACCTCTCGATGCAGATGATTGGCTTAAAACTGTTAACAAGAAGTTGGATATAGTACAATGCACTGATCGTGAGAAAGTCTTGTATGCTGCAGGACGCCTGGAGGGCGCAGCAGCTGATTGGTGGGATGCGTATACTGTTGCACATGCTACTCCTAACACCATCACCTGGCAGGAGTTCCAGGAAGGTTTCCGAACACATCACATCCCAGCTGGTGTGATCAAGCTCAAGCAAAATGAGTTTCTAGCTCTGAAGCAAGGCAACATGTCTATCAGTGAGTATCGGGATAAATTCACTCAGCTATCTCGCTATGCTCCAGATGAGGTAGACACAGACCCAAAGAGGCAAGAACGTTTCTTGGATGGTCTCATTGGCCCACTCAACTACCAACTCCAGAGTCATACTTTTCCTAACTTTCAGACTTTGCTAGACAAAGCCATAGGCTTGGAAAGGAAACGTGCAGAACTTGTTGAGTGCAAGCGCAAGTTTCAGTCTCAGGGACAATCAAGCGGCAACACTCGCCCTCGTTTCAGTTCATCACAAGGTTCTAAGTTTCATTCTGGGGATCAAGGCAGAAGTTATCAGGAGAATCAGCAATTTCAACGCTCATATCAAGAACCCGAGGATTTCAGCCAAGTGACACCACGTGCTCCAAATCATCCTCAGAATCGTTCGGATGCACCAGTGAGGAACAACACCCCAGTTCGACCAAGTGGTTGTTTTAACTGCGGAGAATTGGGACACTATGCCAGCATTTGTCCCCAGCGCACACCTCAGAAAGGCAATGGTCAGAGATCCGGACAGTCATCGTCTCAAGTACGCACTAGGAATCCAAATTTTCAAGGTAATAGAGGCCAAGAGAACTACATGCGTGGTAGGGTGAACCACGTGACAGCTGAGCAAGCTCAAGAAGCCAGAGATGTTGTGCTTGGTACGGTCCTTATCAACTCTGTACCTGCAACAGTATTATTTGATTCCTGGGCATCGCATTCATTTATTACTGAACAATTCATGGCAAAGCATGATGTACCCATGAGTTCTATGAAGACACATTTGCTAGTTGGTTCCCCGAACGGTGAAATGAAATCCACCCATGTATGCCCACAGGTCAATTTTAAGATCGGAGAGATAGATTTTCAAGCTGACTTAGTAATTCTAACATCCACTGGAATAGATGTGATCCTTGGAATGGATTGGTTAGGCAAACATGATGGAATTATTCTGTGTGCCAAGAAGTCGGTGCTCTTAACCAGCCCGCAAGGAGATAGGATTGAGTTTGCTGCCACCACAAGCCCAAAGAAGAAGGAGAAGTGAATAAAGCTCTGTGGTTGTACCCCAACACCTTTCAAGACCAACTTGTATCTCCTCAAGTTGTTTTCCAATCTCTCCGAATCTCGGGACGAGATTCTTTTTAAGGGGGTAGGATTTGTCACACCCTAAAATTCCATCACAATTAAAAGTAATAGAAACACAATATATTTTTTTTCTAAGGGTTTGATAATTTTGACTAAATAAATTTGCTTTTAAAGTATTAAATAATATTTAATTAATTTAGAAATATCCAAGTGAATGTGCATCATTTTGGTATGCATTGGTTTTGTTTTGGTTGTTTGTTGTGTGTTGAAAAGAAGAGAAAAAAAAACAAAACCCCTCCCTTTCCTTTCAGCCTAGCGGCCCAACTCCCTCCGCCCCTTTTCTTTTTTTTCCGTTTTCTTTTTCTTCGCGGGCCCGTCTCACTCTTCCGGCCCATCTTCTTCCGGCCCACAATGCCCCGCCGGCCCACTCCAGCCTCTCCCCTCTCTCCCTCTCTCACTCACTAACAGGTGGGCCCCGATTGTCAGGGCCCTTCTTCAACCTCCAGCAGCGCCCCCTTTCTCCCCCATGGCCGCGCCGGCCACCGTCTCCTCCGGCGCCGCCCCTCCCCGCAGCTCCTCCCCTTCCCTTTGGTGCGTGTGAGTGCGTTGCGCACTCACCCACCCGCCGCCTCGGCCGTTCCCCTTCCGGAAACGCCCCCCCCCACCGAGCTCGGGCCATCAATGGCCGGCCGCCGGTATGCCCGCCGAGCCCCCGCCGTGCCGCCTCCTCCACTGCCCCCTCCGCCCTATAAAAGCCACCAGCGAACCCCCTCTCCACCCCGCACCTCTCCCCGAAGCTCCTCCCCTCTTCCTCACCTCGCAGCGCCGCCGCACCGGAGAAGCAAGCTGGAGCTCTGCCGCCCGCCCCGATCTCCTTCTCTGGCGCCTCTCCCTCCTCTTCATGCACCTCAGTAAGCTCCTCTCGTCCTCCTCTTCATTCTAGTGCTTTCCCCGTCGAAATCCGTGCATGGGAGGCCCCTAGTTGCCGTTCGCCGGCGAAGCCGCACCGGGCGCCGCCATCCCGCGCCACAGCGCCGCCGTCTCACAGCCTGGAGGCCACGGCGACCGTCGATCGTGCGATCTACGGTCCAGATCAGCCCGGCCCGTCCGGTCAAACTTAATCCATAATGGTCAACCCGAGTCCCCTCCACCACTTTGCAAAAACACCCCTACATTCTTTAATATCACAGATATGCCCTTCCACCTCTAAAGAACCTTACAAACAGGTCCTCGTTTTTCCGGTTAAGCCCCTAGGTTTCTTAGTTTTTCCCACCCGCAGTCCAAGCTTGTCTTTTTACGGTATAAACCTTGAGTTTATACGCGTAATTGTGTTTAGGTCCCTGGTTTCTTGCAGATAAGCCCCTGGAGCCCAAGTTTTCTTACCATCTAGCCCCTAAACCTTGTTTTAGCCATATCTTTTGCGTTTTAGCTCCGTTTTAGGCGTTTTTGGTGTCCACGAGACCGTCTCTTTAAGCCCGTCAGTTTTAGAAGCTTGTTTTAGGCTTTTGTAATGTTTGATGTATTGTTTTTATTTACTGTATGATTTTTGCTGTGCGTGTCGATATCGTGCCAGTTGGAGCAGAGCTTTCGATCGAAGATCAAGAGCAACTTTTTAAGGAAGAAGAACCCTAGTGTTTAAGCAAGGAAGGCAAGTGGATTTCCTCCCCTGCATACTCTATTTTGTCCCACATAACTTGCACAATAACTAAAGTTTATATTTAATTGTTGCTATGCATAAATTGATGGGAAAATCACCTTTTTGCGGACAGGACTCGAATTGTATATGATATATACAAGATCATATGTTTTAATTGGAACATGGAGAACCACCCAGGAAAACAGTGCAACCACAGTCCATATGGCTCTAGCTTAGCCAAATAATTAGGTGTGTGGAATTATCTGATAACCTTATCTGAAAGGAGCACAGGGGGCCAGAGTTGAATGGGTATAGCCTGGTTCTTTTGGGTAGCAGCCTTTGCTAAGGTGCTGACAACTAGGGAGGGTTATGGTCCGCTCCGCTGCTGTAACTGTCGCGGGTTGTTGGTCTTCTGCATATCTTTGTAAAGGCTTCGTAGTGGACCCCGAGCAACTCACCTCGGAAGTGTTTAAGGGTCTGATCAACCCGGGCAACATGGGGAACACGAACTGTGGGTAAAGTGTACGATCTCTGTAGAGTGAAAACTAATCGATCCGTCGTGCTCACGATTAAGAGCGGCCTGGACCCTCACATGATAAGTGAACTTGAAGATGAAATTAAATCATGGTTTTATATGGTTTTGAGATAATGTTTTCTAAAGCTTAATTTTTTGGGATGGTATAAACTTACACCTAGTAAATAGGAGCTTGCTAATAAAATTTGACCAACATTAAAATGCTAACCGCTGCAAAACTCTTAGCCTATCCTTGATAGCCTTGTATTTGTTCCCCCACTTGCTGAGCTCCAACCATAAGTGTGCTCACCCTTGCTTACCCGCTGTTCAGAGGAGAATACTGGAGAAGAGTACATCAGCGACTTCAATGAGTTCTGAGGATGCGTTTCCCCCAGTCAGATACCTGTGGAGTTGAGGATGGTGCTGGATCGTCTTAGCTATCGATGTTCGTGTAAAGACCTTCGTGTCTATCCATGAGTGTAATAAAAGTTAATAAACCTCTTCTTGTATGTTTTTGAGCATTGTTTCTATTATTACACTCATTATGTCTATCGTATGTGTGAAATTGAGATCCTGGCACACATATGTGAAGCATTCAGTTTTCTTCGGAAAATCGGGTGTGACACTCCTCCTCACCCACGCCACGGCAGGTGGCCCGACACCATCTGCCCCGCGCCACAGACACCTCCTCCTCCCTCCTGACGACTTCTTTCTCCCTCCCCCTCAGATCCGGCATGGAAGCTCATCGACCCGGCCCCTGCCAGATTTTTTCTTTTTTCATGTAATTTTTTCACATTTTTTTGTTTGGTTAGTGATTTGCGTTGACTCAATCGGTTTCTTCAATTAGAACTGGAACTAAACCAAAAGAACCGGAACCGAAATTCGTCAGCTCTTGCTGTAGAAAAGAACCAACTGATCCGTGAAACTTGGGAACCGAATTGTCACGAGAACCGAACTGGTCAGTTCGGTTAGAAACGAACACCTAGGGTGACTAGTAGGTGTATGCGGGGGAAGGGGGAAAGGGCTGGCTTCACCGTGTCATCCTCTGGCCTGTAGATTAACTTTTTAAAAAATGAGTCTCTCACCGAAGTTTCTATAAAGCAGTGTCGAGGAGCATCCACCTAATCTCTTAGAGCCTCGCTCCTTACTCTCGCTCTCGTCAGCCTAGGTCCCCAATACCATCACAGTTTGGGCTCCTCCCTTTCTCCCCTTCGTCGACCTTGATGGTGGCAAGAAGGGGTAGGGAGCCTCCCATCTTATAGATCTAGTACTACTATACATATTAGCTTATAAACAAAGTTCTCAAAATAGTTTGATTCTTTGTGTTACCCGAATGGGTGTCGGCAGGTTTCCCAACTCCTGCTCTCTTGTTGTTGTTGTGGTTGGTGCTGCCATCGATGCCATATTCATCATTGTCATCGTTTTCAACTTCAACGGCACCAAGGTGAGCCTAAATAATATAATCCTCCCTCGTCCCTCGCCAGATCTTTTCCACCCCTCTCACTTCCATCCTGCACCAAGATCCAATTTTGACGGAGGTTTCCGCTCCACCATCTAACCGGGTCCATATCATTCTCCAGGGGCTTCGAAAGACTTTGGATTCCTCCACTTCTCGCTGGCTTTGACCTCCACTTCATCATTGATGGTCCGAATAGGCGACCAAAGAGGGGGGGAGTGAATGGGAGCCGATAAAAATTCTTCCCGAAGGTCGAACTCAGCCTATACCCCGATTGCCACTTCGAGTACTCGCGCACACCAAAGAAGCTCTAGACAAGTCACAAACAAGCCCTCAAGAACAAGAGACAAGCCTAGAAGCAAAGAACGGAAGCACAAAAGCAAGAACCAAAAGACTAACCCAAATCTGCGAGGCTCAGTCCGGACGGTCCGGACGGGTACGGCGGACAGTCCGTGAGTACGGCGGATAGTCCGTGAACCCCCGGCGGACAGTCCGAAAAAGGACCCCGAGCCAACGGTGCTGCACCGAGGAAATTCGGACAGTCCGAGCAAGCACCGCGGACGGTCCGGGACCTCACGAACAGTCCGGCCACCCTAGGCGGACTGTCCGGCAAAACTCGCTGGACACCCCAGACAAACCTCGAGACACCCCAGACAAAATCCGAGCCACGCGGTCCGCAAGGACTACGTGGACAGTCCGCGAGGACTACGCGGACAGTCCGCGAACTGCCTGCAACACCAAAAGCCAAATCCAACGGATCAAAACACGAGCGCTGAAGAACACACGACGAACTCTGAAGAACACGCTCCACGCGGACAGTCCGCGACACTCGAGCGGACAGTACGCGACACGCGGACAGAGCAGAAATAGCCCAACCCCGCGAGGTCAACTCTCCAAATCCATCACCGGATCTCCCAAACGGCTAAAGCTCTTGATACAAGATTTGGGGGAGATGATAAGCAACACAATATGAAGCTATGCCCCAAAAATCTCGACCTCTAAGCCACTAAATCGCCGGGAATCGTGGATCACACGAACCACCACCAAGAACTCGAACTCTAGCCAAAAACTCACAAATCGAAGGCTTTCCCCGGAGTTTGAAGGGTCAAGATCACACACAAAGATGCGCAAGGCATCCACCCATGATTCCCTCAAAGAAATCCGTGAAGAAACGCCCCCAAAATCACGAATCGAGCGAAGAACGAAACTCCCCAAAAATAGTCCCAAAAATGACACGAAAATCACAGAGGACTAGAAGATCACCGGGACGCCGAATGCTTCCATACATTCAGAGGTCAGAGTCTATACAAGAATCTAGCCTGAGGAATACAGAAGGAAAAGAAGCAGTTCAGAGCAATCTACCGGGGAGGAAAACCTAGAGTCCCAGAGAGAGAGATGCCATCCACCTCTCCGCTATTTATATGAAGTCCATTGGAGGGAGGTAAATGACCACGCTACCCCTACAACTTGAAATGAAGATACAACCCCTTAGGGGCATTTTGGTCAAGTCTTCATCGAGCGGACACGCTTCCACCGAGGCCTTGCTTAGCATCGACGCAAGCCCCGCGATCACGCCACGTGCCCCCCGCCTCGAAGCTTCCCGAAGCTCCCGGATCACCGTCTCCGTAGCCTCGGGCCTCCGGGCTTGGTTTTGAGGCCCAAACCAAGAAACCGTCCACCAATGGTTTTGTGGGCAAACCAACAAACCCCACGTGCAAGCTTCGGGCTCCATCCGCTACCTTGCACCGGCCCATGTTCACGACTTCAGCCCGCCAGTCTTGCACCACACGGCTCGCACTTGACCCCATCGGCCACCGGGTCCATCGAACCAAGCCTACTTGCCTCTCCAACACCTGGAGGCCACCACGGTTAAGGCCTTTCGCGCTTGTTCTTCACCTGCACCGACACGAGTCAAGCCGCAACCTGTACCTGCACACTTAGCCAAGCATCAGTCCACACAACGTTGTCAATCACTCATCACTAAGGAGCGACCCTTCACTAGTCCTCGGACCTGGTCCTCAATCTCCCCCTTGATGAGTGCATTGACAACACCCATAGAAATCACATAGAGAAAAAAAAAGAAAACAACCACGAACACAAACCTCCAAAGCAAGTGATCCAAAGCCAAAGAACAAGCGAAAACAAGATCACTCGCCAAACCAAGTCTCGGCCCCCTAAGCCAAGGGCAACGGCTCGACACAGCCGAGACAAAACAAAGCTCACAAGGAGCACACCACAAATCACAAAACTCAGAAAATTCAAAGGAGCTCCCCCTGCACATATGCAAACTCCCCCTGAGCAAATGCAACCTCTTCTTCTCAAATTTTTCTCCTCATATGCAACATCTTACAAATGCAAGCCAATTTTCCACAGAATCAACCAATGCATGAAAATTAAATTCTAATTAAATTCTCCCCCTTGCATGTATATCCCAAAGTTCTCCCCCTTGTTGACAATGCATGAATCAAGGTATATGAAACTCTTCCCCTTGTTTTCATGAAAAATGCATGTCAAAGCATATATACAATCTACCAAGCTTCTCAATTATACAAAGAGCACAACAAAATGCTACACATGAGACATAGAGCAAGAAAAGTAGATATGGTGTAGTTAGCACATTGCCATCAAGAAGGTAGAGACATATAAGCATGTGACATGGCTAAAGGCAATTTTAAGCAATTTTAACAAATAAACATTCATCTCATGAGTAAGACCCTATCCAAAGTCATTTGACTACAAATTCACTAGATCATCCAAAGTTTATGCAAGATCACAAATTCTCATCACAAGATCATTATAAACGCCCACAAGCTACTCAAGTCATGTTAAAGCCACCGAGCCATGTGTCTACTTCTTAAAATGAGACTTCTCATGGTAAACAACATGCTACGGTTTAGCACCCAAGATATGAATATCAACCATAAAAACATGATTAGGAGCTCATTTTTCAAGCACAAGGCAATTCATACACCAATTGCATTTTCAAGTTTAAACATGGTACATGAAATGCCTTTGCGGCAAAAAGAAGCTTATGCTCCTCCCAAAGTGAACAAATGGGCTAAACATTTACAATGACAATCGGTCTTTGACCCCAAGCAAAGAGAACATGATTCTCAAGCACAAACTAAACATGATGTAGGCATTTAAGCACAAATTGAGCATAGACAAGCATCTACTCATGAGAGACACAATTTTAGCATTTTCATCAAAAGGAAGCTATCTCAACATAAGTATATGGCAAAACCATCAAGAGCATAGCATTCACATCCACCATTTACCAAACATGCACATATCACACATATAGCACATCAGTGATCAATGTATATAAGAGAAGCTCATTCCTAGCACAAGTGATCCAAAGATGGCTATCCTACCAGGTTTTGTACAGAAAATAAAATGCATGAAGGAAATGCAACAAAATGATACATATGACACATATATACATGAGAAGCTCCAAGATCCAGCTAGAAAGGAAAGCACATCCCAAGTTCACCCCGCAAGCGAGTGAAAGTGACTTGGTCAAGTGGTTTGGTGAAAATGTCGGCTAGCTGATCTTGGGTAGGGACATAGGACAAAGATATGTTTCCCTTCTCAACATTGTCTCTCAGGAAGTTGTACCTCACTTCTATGTGTTTCGTTTTGGAGTGGAGGACAGGATTTTTGGCAACACTTATGGCACTGGTGCTGTCACAGAAAAGTGGAACCTGGGAGCACTCCTCACCAAAATCACTCATGGTGTAGGTTATCCAAAGCAGCTGGGAACAACAACTAGCAGCAGCTACATACTCGGCCTCTGTAGTGGACTGGGCTACACTGGATTGCTTTTGAGATGACCAAGAGACCAAAGAAGAACCAAGCAACTGACAACACCCAGAGGTAGACTTGCGGTCCAATCGACATCCAGCAAAATCAGCATCGGAGTACCCGTGAAGTCTGAGTGTCGAGGAGGCAGAATACCAAAGACCAAACTCAGGAGTGTAGTTCAAGTACCTGAAAATCCGCTTGACGGCCTGCCGATGTGAAGTCCTCGGTGAAGCCTGAAAATGAGCGAACAGACACACGCTGAACTGTATGTCTGGCCTTGTAGCCGTCAAGTAGAGGAGGGAGCCGATCATGCTCCGGTACTCTTTCTGGTCCACGGGTTCGCCGTCCTCGTCTGCGTCCAAAGCCATACTGGTACTCATCGGTGTAGTCAGCAGCTTGGAGTCGTTCATGCCAAACTTCTTCACCATGTCCCTGGTGTACTTCGCCTGATGTACAAATGTCCCGTCCTTGCACTGCTTGATCTGGAGTCCTAAGAAAAACTGCAGCTCACCCATCATGGACATCTCAAATTCCCTGCTCATGTCATCTGCAAATCTGGCAACAAGATCATGAGAAGAGCCACCAAAGATTATGTCATCCACGTAAATCTGAACAATCAAAAGGTCATTCCCATGCTTAAGGAGAAACAGGGTCTTATCAACTGTGCCCATCACAAACCCCTTACTCAGCAAAAAGCCTCTCAACCTGCCATACCAAGCTCTAGGTGCCTGTTTCAACCCATAGAGCGCTCTCTAGAGTTTGTATGCACTGTGTGGGTATTTTTCACTCTCAAACCCCGGGGGTTGCCTCACATACACTTCTTCCTCTATCACCCCATTCAAGAAAGCACTCTTGACATCCATTTGGTACAACTTGAACCCTTTAGCCACGGCAAAGGCCAGAAGGATCCTAATTGCCTCCAAACGGGCCACAGAAGCAAATGTCTCCTCATAATCTATGCCCTCTTTCTGGTTGAACCCCTGAGCCACCAACCTCGACTTGTTTCTCACAACCATCCCATTCTCACCCTCTTTGTTCTTCCACACCCACTTGGTACCTATGGGATGACAATTTGGTGGTGGATCAACTAACACCCAGACTTAGTTCCTCTCAAAGTTTTCCAACTCCTCATGCATGGAATTCACCCAATTCTCGCCAGACAAAGCGTGTTGAATATCTTTGGGCTCAAACGACGCAACAAAAGCAGAGTGAGCGAAATGAGAAGTGTTCCTTGACCTCGACCGTGTAGTGCGTTCATGAAGGTCACCTATGATCGTCGTCGGTGGGTGATCAACTTGTACACGCCAGGGAGCCTCTCGCCTGGACACAATCTCCCCCTCAGCAGCAGCCTCCACTCGAACAGCCTCAGTCGTAGTGGGTGTTGGGGATGGTCCATCCTTGATCGTCGTCATCGTAGTGGAAGTAGCAAGTACACGATCAGCCACGGGAGCATCACCACCATCATCGTCTTCATCTCCATCTCCATCCTTCTCATCCTCAAAGATCCTCGCTCCAATCTCCTCGTCACCTGCACACTCAAAAGTAGAAGAGCTACATGGCTGGGTCTCATCGAAGGTTACCTCGCAAGTCTCCATGATTCAGTTAGTATCAAGGTTGAGCACACGATATGCTCTAGAGTGAGTCGCATAACCAAGGAAAATACCATCTGAACATCTAGACTCAAACTTATCCAACTTGCCCTTCTTCAGAATGAAACACTTGCAACCAAAAGCTCTAAAGTGACTCACCTTGGGTTGTCACCCATGCATCAGCTCATAAGAGGTCTTCTTCTTAAAGGCACAAAGGAAGATGCGATTTGAGATATAGCAAGCGGTATTGACCGCCTCGGCCCAGAAACGCCTAGGAGTCCTATGCTCATCGAGCATCGTCCTGGCCATCTCACAAAGGGTCCGGTTCTTCCTCTCCACTACGCCATTCTGGCAAGCGACGTATGGAGAAGAGTACTAATGATCGAGACCAATATCACTGCAAAAGGCATCAAAATGAGAGTTCTTAAACTCCGTGCCATTGTCACTGCGTATAGCTCGAATGGCATCACCATGTCTCTCATTCTTCAACCTCAAGATCAAGTCCCGAACAAAGCCAAATGTCTCGCTCTTATCCTCCAAAAAGAAAACCCAAGAGTACCTCGAAAAATCATCAACAACCACAAGAACATACCACTTCCCACCCGCAGAGCGAACACGAGCTGGCCCAACTAAATCCATGTGCAACAGCTCACAAGGTCGCTTGGTCATGACCGCAGTCAGAGGGGCGTGAGAAGCAGCAACCATCTTTCAATGCCGACAAGAAGCACAAACTAAATCCTTCTCGAATTTCAACTTAGGCAATCCTCGGACAAGATCAAGACCACTCAAGCGGGAAAGCAACTCAAAGCTCAAGTGTCCCAACCTCCTATGCCATTTCCAAAGCTTGGCCGAAACGCTAGCAACAAAGCATCGAGGAGGACCAACAGACTGGGAAAAATCGACACGGAAAATTTGACCCTCGGGGACGATCGTACAGACAAGATCGCCTCGAGAATCAAGCACACGAGAAGCGCCTGACTTAAAACGAACCTCAAAACCTTCGACGAGTAATTGAGATACTGACAACAGGTTAAAACCAAGTGACTTGACCAGGGCCACACTTCTTAAGGTCAGCTTGCTACTCACCTTCACCATACCTTCAGCAAGCACTCGTCCTCTCCCATTGTCCCTGAAAGTGATGTACTCCCTCGTACTCATCGGGGTGGGGCTGGAGAACCACCCATGATCTCTGGTCATGTGTCGTGAGCAACCGGAGTCGATTAACCAAAAGTCCTCCAAGCCTCCCACCTGCAATAAAAAACGAGAACGAGAATGAGCAAGCGACTCAACACTGGGGTTAATACCAAAATAGTCAAACCAGTGTCGAGCCATTTGCTCAAAAGAAGGGTAAGCAAAGTCCATTCTACCAACACCCCGAGGAGGAGCCCTCTCACGCCTACCACCAAAGGACATGCCACGTCTCACTGGAGGAGTACACGCACCACGTGGGGGAAAACGTGGCCCGTAGTCCATCTGAGACCCAAAGCTTCGATCGTGCCTCCCAAACTCGTAACGGTCACGAGAAGGAGCACGTCGAGCCAACTCACCACGCCCAAACCCAACACGCCTATCTCTCTGAGGAAACACACCTCCACCTCCACCTCCACGAGTGGGAACTGTACGCATATACACCTCACCCCTAGGTAGAGGCCCTCTACGAGGCTCAGGCACACCACGAGCAAGGTGGTACCTGTCCTTGTTTGCCATCTCCTTAGCAAACCTCTCATCTCTCTTCCTCTTGAAACAGAACTCATCCTTATGCTCATCCCTCCCACAATACTCACAATGGAAGCGGATCGGCTGTGGCTTAGGCGGTGGCTTTTCTGTGGGCTTCTCAATAGCTTTCTCTCCCGACTTCCCCTCAAAGACATTACCCAGGTTGCTCACAAACTTGATGGGTTTCTGGTAATTCTCTGTTTTCTAGGGGAACACTGCTGGGTATGGAGTTGTATCAAGCTTGTTCCTGAGGTGGTTTGGCTTGGGTGCATATTGGTTCATGGGTATGGTGTGTGGGTGAGTAGGGATCTCTCCAACTTTCTCTTCTCCCTCACCACTCTTCTCACCACTCTTCTCAGCCCCCAACACTTGACCATCAAACCTCTTGAACTGAGCCAACATCAAACTCAATTGTGGCTCATGGCCAGACAACCAACTCATCAATTTCCTAAGCTCATCATTTTCATCCTGCAAACGGTCAACATAGTGTGCAAGTTCCATGTTTTTAAAATCATGCATTTCACAGGTTGAACATGATGCAGGAAGAGGAGCTTTCAATGCCGCCTCAAGAGAAACAATTCTAGTGTGAGATTCATCTAGCCTAGCATGCAAAATAGGACATGAGGTACAAGCTCCTAACAAAGCTGGTCTAGACTTCAATTCATCACACTCAATCCTAACCACATCTAGTTCCTCAAGAGTAGAGACATGTTTCTTCTTGAGAGCAGTCAAATCAGCAAGAAAAACTAAGCAATCACCACAGTCAATCTCATCAGACACCACAGGAGCAGATTTCAAAGAGCCTATCTCATTTCTAGCATCCACAAGCAAGGATTCAAGCTCAGCTATCTTATCCTTAGCATCACCCAACAAAGACCTAAATTCCCTCTTCTCCTTGTTGGTCTTTCTAAGCACATCATCACGGTTATCAAGCAACTCATTCAGCCTAGCATTCTCCTCTAGCAAGAAGTTGGGATCCTGTCGTACCTCTTCTTCGGAATCGGAGTTGGAATCCGAGCTGTGCCTCCCACCCTTCTTGGAATGCGCCATGCCGCAGAAGCCTTCTTGTGCGATGAAGCTGAGGCCGGTGAAGTTCTTGCCCGTGTGCCGCTTGTCCTTGTGCCTTTCTTGCTCTTCCTCGCTGCTCGAGTCGGAAGAAGCATCACTTGATGTCGAGTCGATGTCGCTCGCTCCGGCCACCATCGCTCGAGCGGTCTTCTTCTTGTGGCCGCCACTCTTCTTGTGCCTTCTCTCGCCCTTGTCCTTGTGCTTGTCCTTGTAGTCGTTCCGGGAGCGATGCTTGTTGTAGTCGTGCTTGGGCTTGCCCTTGTAGTCGTTCTTGATCTCCATGGCTTCAGGGCATTCGGCGATTAAGTGCCCGTGCTTCCCGCACCGATAGCACATCCCCGAGCTCCGCCTTGCATTCTTGCGGTTCTCGTACATCTGCCCAAACCTCTTGCTCAACAAAGCGAGATCGTCCTCGCTCAACACCTCAAAGTTCTCATTTGGCAAAGACACAAGACAAGACAAAGAGAAACCACTAGAGTTAGCATTAGATCTTGATCCTGAGACAAGAGCCAAACTATGAGGATCAGTGGGGCTCTCGCTCTTGGCTCTCAAGCCACAATCAACCTCCGAAGACCTGAGCTTGGAAAACAGCTCATCCAGCGTCAGCATATCATACACGCTCGACTCCTCAATGGCCTCGACCTTGGCACTCCACACAGACCTGTCCAGGGCAAGCAAAAGCTTGATAGTTTGATCATGATCCGTGTATGGGAGCAATGTCACATTGGCCCTCATGTTGTTGACTATGCTAGTGATGTGCTGAAACATAGCATCGGTTGACTCACCGGGGAGATGAGTGAAGTTCTTGTACTCTCTCCAGTAAGTGGAAAACAAACGGGCTTGCACTTGGGCATTGCCAACATGAGCATTTCTCAACTTGAGCCAAATCTTTCCGGCCACATTCTCTCCGTACACTCGCTCGAACTCCGAGGCACAGAGAGCATGGAACAAGTAATCAACGGCCTTGCTGTTGGCCTCACACATGTCCCGCGATCCTGGAAGCAGAAAACTGTCTGGAATGACATAATGAGGATTCTAAGTGACCTCCCAGATCAGAGTTCCCTTCCCTCGCAAAAACGCGCCCATGCGCCTCTCCCACCTTGGGTAATTCTTGCCATCAAAGTGCGGAGGACCCGACCCCATGCCACAATCGCCCATTTTTGGATCTTAGACTGGTTAGAATCAAGAAGATCCGTAACCTGCTCTGATACCAATTGAAGGACCGAATAGGCGACCAGAGAGGGGGGGAGTGAATGGGAGCCGATAAAAATTCTTCCCGAAGGTCGAACTCAGCCTATACCCCAATTGCCACTCCGAGTACTCGCGCACACCAAAGAGGCTCTAGACAGGTCACAAACAAGCCCTCAAGAACAAGAGACAAGCCTAGAAGCAAAGAGCGGAAGCACAAAAGCAAGAACTAAAAGACTTACCCAAATCTGCGAGGCTCAGGCCGGACGGTCCGGACGGGTACGGCGGACAGTCCGAAAAAGGACCCCGACCCAACAGTGCTGCACCGAGGAAATTCGGACTGTCCGAGCAAGCACCGCGGACGGTCTGGGACCTCGCGGACAGTCCGGCCACCCCAGGTGGACAGTCCGGCAAAAATCGCTGGACACCCTAGACAAACCTCGAGACACCCCAGACAAAATCCGAGCCACGCGGACAGTCCGCAAGGACTACGCGGACAGTCCGCGAACTGCCTGCAAGACCAAAAGCCAAATCCAACGGATCAAAACACAAGCGCTAAAGAACACACGACGAACTCTGAAGAACACGCTCCATGCGGACAGTCCGCGACACTCGAGCGGACAGTACGCGACATGCGGACAGAGCAGAAACAGCCCAACCCCCACGAGGTCAACTCTCCAAATCCATCACCGGATCTCCCAAACGGCTAAAGCTCTTGAGACAAGATTTGGGGGAGATGATAAGCAACACAAGATGAAGCTATACCCCAAAACTCTCGACCTCTCAGCCACTAAATTGCCGAGAATCGCGGATCACACGAACCACCACCAAGAACTCGAACTCCGGCCAAAAACTCACAAATCGAAGGCTTTCACCGGAGTTTGAAAGGTCAAGATCACACACAAAGATGCGCATGGCATCCACCCATGATCCCCTCAAAGAAATCCGAAGGAAAACGCCCTCAAATCCCCGAATCGAGTGAAGAACGAAACTCCCCAAAAATAGCCCCGAAAATGACACGAAAATCACATAGGACTAGGAGATCACCGCAACACCAAATGCTTCTATACATCCAGAGGTCAGAGTCTATACAAGAATCTAGCCTAAGGAATACAGAAGGAAAAGAAGCAGTTCAGAGCAATCTACCGTGGAGGAAAACCTAGAGTCCCAGAGAGAGAGAGATGCCATCCACCTCTCTGTTATTTATACGAAGTCCATCGGAGGGAGGTAAATGACCACGCTACCCCTACAACTTGAAATGAAGATACAACCCCTCAGGGGCATTTTGGTCAAGTCTTCATCGAGCGGACACGCTTCCACCGCGGCCTTGCTTAGCATTGACGCAAGCCCCACGATCACGCCACGTGCCCCCCGCCTCGAAGCTTCCAGAAGCTCCCAGATCACCGTCTCCGTAGCCTCGGGCCTCCGGGCTTGGTTTTGAGGCCCAAACCAAGAAACCGTCCACCTATGGTTTTGTGGGCAAACCAACAAACCCCGCGTGCAAGCTTCGGGCTCCATCCCCTACCTTGCACCGGCCCATGTTCACGACTTCAGCCCGCCAGTCTTGCACAACACGGCTCGCACTTGACCCCATCGGCCACCGGGTCCCGGAGCCTACTTGCCTCTCCATCACCCGGAGGCCGCCACGGCTAAGGCCTTTCGCGCTTGTTCTTCACCTGCACCGACACGAGTCAAGCCGCAACCTGTACCTGCACACTTAGCCAAGCATCAGTCCACACAACGTTGTCAATCACTCATCACTAAGGAGTGACCCTTCACTGGTCCTCGGACACACCTGGTCCTCAATCATCGTTGCCGCTCTAGCTTCCTATCCACCTTGGGTTTGTTGGTTTTCACACTTCTTTCCTCCGTTGACAGGTTAATCTTATATTTGGGTCGTGACGTTGGTTTTCATTGTTGATCTCCACCCCTTCTTTAGCCTCCAATTCATGAGGCCACTCCACATCGAGAGCACGCATCTATGATGCCTCTGCCTTCCCTACGCCATGGCAAGCTGTTCGGCAGAGCTGATAACACTGCGAATTCATCGTTGGTGGCTGAAAGTGCATCTAGGCCCCTAAGTGGATTTTGGTGAATTGAATGACAAAGCGATTAAAGGACTAACTTGTTTGTTTAAGAATGTGAGCAGGTTTTGAATAAATCATTCATGATGTAATTATGATCCACACTATTTGATGAATGTTATATGGCTCACATGAATGAAAGCAAGCAAGTGTTGATCCCTTATGCAAATGTTGACAAGTGACAAGCTAGTTTGAAAGAAGATATTGGAGTTTATTTCAAGAGGAATTTACAAGGCCTCCAATGCATGTGTTAGATTGGACACAAATGAAAGGGATTATTTTAAGAGAAATGGTATTTCATAATAATTAATGCAAGGCTTCATGTGGTAATTGCAAAAGGATACAAGGATGAGTATATATTTGATGATCCTCTGTTGGAAGCTTGCATATTCGTTGTCAATCAAGAACAAGCATTTGAAGCAGGGTTTCAAATGAAGATTAAATATGGATGAAGCAAAGCCGAACTCAATGTGGATTGGTTAAGTGATGAAGAGATCAACCGAGATGACTAGAGCGAGGTGCTAAGCATTCTTGGCCTAGTGTGGCTACCATTGGGGTGTTGCTAAGGTGAAGTAATTAGTATCCGTGGGGTCTCCAAGTATCATATACAAGCCTTAACCGAGGGAAGCAATGCAACTCATTTACATGTTATGATTGGCAATATATACTCAAGTGTGCATTCCGACGCTATATGGAAAGATCTTAAGCCACTAGCTCAAGTATGGATGTGCTCAAGACATTGGCTAAGTTGAAAGCCCTCAAGTGGAAATTGATCAAGTATGGCAAGATTGAAGACTTTCAAGCTCAAGAGGTTGACAAGGTGTTTTCATTTATTCTTGAGTATAGGTATGCCGCACTATCAAGAGGGATGCAACTTTCGCTTTGTGACCAAGTCAAGTGCTTTGAGAAAACCTTTGTGAGAAATAGCCTTGAGAGCCTTAGAGTGTGCTAACAACCCCTCCTAACCTAACCTGAGCAATTTCATCTCTTTGGTGAAGTGTTGGAGTGAAAGAAAGGGTTTTGGGGGCATCTCGGGCCTGACCGGTCTGACCGGTCAGGGGCACCGGTCTGACCGGTGCAGCTAGGCCCAATGCCTAGTTTTTCAAACACCGGTCTGACCGGTGTGAGGTACCGGTCTAACCGGTGCCACCCGACAGCCAACGACTAGTTTTCTCTCTTGAGGGGTATATGTACCCCAAGCCCTCCCCTTTGGTGGGCTGCTGTTCTGGGTGAACTTGCTGAGCATCTAAGTCATTTCTTGCAAGCCTAAAGCCTTTTTGGCTCTCCCCAACCTCTCTTTGTGACATTTGTGGATTCAAGCCATATCTTTGAGTTGGGTTGAGAGAGTGAGCTCAAGAGAGCCTTTGTGAGCTAATAAGAGCATTCCCATAGCTTGAGCACTTGAGATTCGCGTCTACAAGCATTGAAGCATTTGTTACTCTTGGAGGTTTGCCTCTGTTGACGGCTGTTAAGTGCTACTTTTATGCCGTCAACTCCTGCATAAAAATGAATGAAAAGTGATCATCAACACTAGAATAGGGCTTTATACTGACAAGTTCCACAAGTGTTGGTGTTTCTAGCTTTTGTTGCAAGATACACCGGAATACGTGATAAATGATACAATTGACAGCAAGTGATCCAATGGCTTATATAGGACATCATCCATAACAACTTCAAATGCCAATTTGGACTGCACCATTGTGACGGGCTCGTCGAGACAATCCAAATGGATATATCATATGTCTACTTCTGAGTCCGGATGAAAGAGATATGCACAAGACAAGATCACCATCTTGATATGTGGGCCCGGTGGGACCCACACCAGACCACGTGGCTACGTGTTGCCACGTTGGATGCCATGTGTCCATGACACATCACCAATCCAAGGAAACACACCTATGACCAATCAGGAGCCAGTACGTGGATCCAAGGGCCCACAACCACGAGATAAATGGCTAGAAACACCGCAAGCACCCCTACACCCACCTTGGGACCCACCTGGCAGTCACCTGGACGAAAAATGGCGCCAGAGGAGCTACCCGGGGATCGGCTAACAACACTTTTTCGCCTCTCGTGTCGCCCTTTCACGTGTCGGCTTGTCGTGACGAACCAAAGGCGATGTCGGGTGCTTGCCCGAATATTCCTCCGGGATCCTGCAGCTCCTTCTCATGGAAGATACACCAACTTGGCCCCCACTCCTCTTCGCCACGTGTCACCACCCTATTGGTGGCGCCCATGCCAGCCAAGGGGGCTCCTCCTACTCTCCTTGGCCTATAAATAGAAGTGGAGGGGGTAGAGAATAAGACACACAAGTCCTCTCATCCTCTCTCATTTTCTCTCTTGAGAGGAGAGGCTCTCCTCTCCTCCTTCTAGAGTGTAAGTGTGGAGTAGTTGATTAGGTCAAAGCTAGGGAGAGAGTGAAAGGGATATACCTCTATGGATGCTCGTTCTTTAATTAGAGTAAAGTGAGTATTTCTGCATTTTCTATTTAGACCAAAGTGCAAGTGATATATTCTTGTGTTCTTCACATGTTCATCATTTAGAGGCACGTGTTCTTCACGAACACGCCCCCTCGATCTAGTTGATTAGGTGTGCAAGTTTGTATCTTGTTTGTATGGCTAGTCTTTTAGAATAAAGTGGATGTGCTTGCATGCTCTAATTAGAATAAAGTGCATTCGTGATTCCTTTCTAATAGTTTATGCTAGGTTACATGAGTAGACTTTTTCCTCTGCTAGTGTGTAGATCCTGGGTTTATGCGTTCGACTTCTGCAAGTCGTTCGTATATGTTGGAAGCACAGTACGGGGTCGAGTGCTCTCTCGTATGCCTTTAGTATAAGCTAGTAGTTCCTATAGTGAGTGAGATCAGTTCTCTTTCGTGGTCGTAGTTCTATAAGTACAGAGTGCCGTAGTCCGTTGGCTACGGTAGTAACCACAACGTAGATGTTGTGTCACCCTACCGGTTATCATTTGTTCGGCTTATCCCAAGGTTAGGTAGAGGCAGTCCAGGTGGTGGTGACAGCCCGTCTGGCTCTCGTTGATCCTCCGCAGCTGGATATAGTCAGAGCTTCGTTCCACATAGATCCACGTACTGGAGTCGCCTGTTAAGTCAGGGCTATCGGTACCCTAAGACAAGTTCTATCTAGAGATCAACCTTTAATCTCATCTATAGTGCTATCTTTAGGAATCCTCTCTATCCTTGCCTTTTATCTGGGTGTGTCCTTGGACTGACTAGTACGAAGTTAGTGCACACTGTTCCCTTGGATTCAATACCCTTGGAATACTCTGAGGTGAAAGCTACAACGGTATCTGTGCGCTTGCGGATTTATTTCGTGTGGTGCTAAAATACCCAACAAGCTTTCTGGCACCGTTGCTGGGGAACGGTTGCTGTATCTATCTTCGTACCCAGTGGTCCTCGTATCTTTTCATTTTTCTTTATTCTACCTTTACCCCCGTTACCCATGGAGAGGCCATCCTTTCACGACCTCTCCACCTCAACTTATGAGTTCAATGATCCATCAACGTCTTCATCCAACCATGAACTCAACCCTGACCTTATAACCATGGTTCGGAATCGACCCTTCTCTAGAGCTATTAGTGAGGATCCCCATGACTATTTGATAGAGTTTGAGAGGTTGTGTTCATCCCTGGCTCCCCCAGGAATGATACAGGAAACCTTGAGGCTCAATTTGTTTCCTCTCTCTCTCACAAAGAGGGAGGAGCAATGGTACACTCGTGCCATAGGGCATGTGAACGATTGAGAAAAACTCCGAATTGACTTCTATGTTTCTTTCAACCTTGCAAGACATAGGGTGTTCCTTCTGAGTGACATCCGCAACTTTAAGCCATTATAGGAGGAGACCATAGGTGCAGCTTGGGCTAGGTTCTTACACCTGTTTAAGTCTAGCCCAAACATGTCTATACCCGATTGTGTATACTTGTGTACTTTTTACTTAAGTTTAGACATGGACATTGCCCTATATCTCGATAGCATCGCTGGAGGTGTGTTCGCAGACATAACTTCAAAGGAAGGAAGAGAGATCCTAGACCGCCTCTTAGAAAACTCTTCCTTTCGTGCCGACCATAACGAACCCCGCCAAGAATCAGAGTCGATCCATGAGAGTCTCCCAACAGCGGAACCCGAGCCTTTGACTTCCACATCCCAAGATTCATCTGTTGAGCCCTCTACCGAACCAGGAACAATGGAGGAAGAAGAAATTCAACCTCCAAAGTTCCTTCATCAATTCGAGGATGACCCTTCTGAAAATATCAAGAACACCTCGAATTTATTAGATGACCCAATAGGGAAGGAGTCCTCTTCTGTCCAAATCCAGCCATCTAGAAATCCTTTGACAGAACCTTCCCCTAAGCCTATGGTACCTCCTTTGCCTCCCGATCCTCCAAACGAAACATCTATCATGGAGGCCATGGAGAAGAAGTGGTTGAATGGAGTGGGACACTTTTCCGAAGCACTTTGGATTAGTTTACCCTCTACGATCATTTCTTGTTCCATAAAAGGGATTATCGTAGAAGCCCATCTTAACCCCACTATGCAGGTTAATGTCATGCCATGGTACCTAGCGTACACTCTTTTGGGTAATGTTACGATAAGACCATCCGACAAGCTCCTCAAGAGTTGTCCCTCCGGACACATTCTTGAGTGTCGGGGAGTTTCATGTGCTGTGCCACTCTTAGTAGACAAGATCAAGGTTAATCTAGACTTCTACATCTTTGATGTCCTCGATCTTGATCTCCTCCTAGGCTCTCCTACAGAAAAACTTCTCGATACATCTCAAGGGAGCCTAGATGAAAAGCTTAGGGAAGCCGCTTCTGCCACCAATCCCTTGTTTTTAGAAATTTCTATGGCAAAGCCTCTTCCCAAGCAAAACCCACTCGAGGAGATGATGCATGTATCTCAGTTCACATCTTCCGAGCCCATTCTCATTGAGGGTGTTGAATTGTCTACTCCTCAAGAGTACGACTCGGAAGGCCCTCTTCACCTTTGTGAAGACGAACGATCATCATCACCCTCGATCGAGTGTGAGACTCTTCCCCCTGGTCTGCATTATGTTGTTCTCGACCTTAATCGAGAATCAACATCGATCTTCCACGATGTATCTCTTGATATGGAGAAATCATGGGCCATGGAAATCTAAGAGACACCGACCCTGGAGTCCGAAGGAAAGGATTCCATTGACAAGCATGGTAACTTCACTCTTGATATACCTCAAGAACCATACTTGCATCATCCTTCTCCAGGGACAGCTATGCTCAGTGCACGGAGCATGCACGAGGGCTACAACCACCTTATGGTCCTCTCTTCTAAAAAAATTAGAAGGTTGGTTGTAGATGCATATGTTTACCATAAGCATTGTAGATTTCGTGTATGTTCTGTGGCACTAACCTTGCAGCTAAAGCTTCACTGACACATCAATAATTGGTGGTGAGACGGGAATGACATGACCAACGATAGCTGCAAGAAGAAGTTCCCAGGGTCGAGCTTATGACCGTAAACAAAGCACTACCAGGAGATAGCCTGGATTAGCATAGGTTTGTTTTATTCCCCTTTTCAAATAAAAAGCAAGAGCATGTTTTTAGGATAAGGTTGTCCTTCGGGTATTTTTGGTCAATAACCTTTCAGGTGGAGATTGAAAAGAATGACGGACAAGTGACACCTAAGAGCATGTGAGCTACATCACCTCGACACTTTGGTAGTTTTTGGTGAGGGAACGTTACAAAAGGAAGCTTGATCTCCGCACACTTGAGTTTTGTTGCCTAGCAATGCAAACTTCAAGTGTGGGGGAGGTATGAGAGCATCCCGAGTAAAGTCCCTCTCATCCAAATCTTATCCTGGTTTGGAGATGATGTTAGCTCTTGCATCTTGCCCAACTAATTAGGTACGTCCTGCTTTTGACTTTAAACAAAGCCCTTCCGGGAGGTTGCCCGATGTTCACCTTCTTATGCTCATGTTTACGTCCCCTTTGGAAATAGCTTGATCATGCTTTGATGCTTCTTTTATCTATGTTCATAATGCTATGGTTTGAGTGCATGTTTAGCCAATGTGCATTCATAGGTTGTTTTAATTTAAGCATGGTGCTTAGGTTAAAACCGTCTTCTTCAATCAAACAAGACATGGTGTTGAGTTTGATTGATGAACCTTATAGTATATGCTTTCATGGATATTGGTTGTATATGCGGACTAACCCTTGCAAGAATTTTTGATTCAAAATGGGGTAAGTCATCGAGCTTGACCCAAATGGGAAGGTAAGGCAAGACCTGTCAGTCTTGTTGAGCTAGGTTCATGGTGAAGAAAAAAACAACAACAAAATATGTTTGCTTTCGAATAAAGACTCCCTAGTTTTCAAACCGGTGGAATCCCTCTTTTGTTTTTCCTCTTTTGGTTTGAAGACAGCACCAGGTACATGAACAAGTGTGGGGGAGATCTCCCAAGATTATCATCGACGTGCACACTTGAGATCTCCCACACAGGCGTTGCACATCATCGACTACGCTTTCATGACAAGGGACAAGGTAAACTAGAGTGAGCCGGCTGCCTCTTGGGTCAGCCGAACCACTGTTGGTCCTCCTTGATCCCCATTTCTTTAGGAGCGATGGTCTGTGCACCCTTTATCTCACTCTTCCTGATTCATGAGTTTGAATGAGTTTCAATTCCTATCTTCTAAATCAACTCATGGAATCATGCTCTGCTTGCTCTACATGTTTCCTGTGGTTGGCTTGCATATGTTTTATTCCATACTTATTATCTTGATGCCTGTGAACAAATATCATTAGGGAACTCATGCTTATCTAAGTAGTTGGTGTTTGAGGTATGGTTTGATGATACGATCTTCTCTCTAAATGTTTGAGTGCTTGGGAATTTTATTTGAAAACTTGAAAACCCTTTGCAAAGCTCCTCTTTGATATGCCACCGTCCTACCAGAGCCATATGATGAGTTATCTCGAAAACCTTCTACTCATATGCTGCTTGTTATTGCATTGAGCTTTGTCAAATTGTTTTGACCCTTGTGAGAATTCTTTTCATGCTTTCATGATCAAGATTCATGTGCACTCTATATCCCCTTGCTATGCTTCTATACTGGAAGTTAGCATGGTATCATCCATCCATTTCATAAAAATAAAGCTCCGTGTGTGGTGTGACCTCTCTCTCCTAAAGTATTCTTGAAAAAGAGACATGGGCTATGCAAAAAAAGAGAAAAAAAACCATGCTCAAGGAATGAAATGCCCAAGGCATGAAAAAAAAGAGAAAAAAAGAGAGATAGCCCATGTCCAAGAAAGAACAAAAAGGAGAGAGATGGAATCATGCAAAATGGAGTTCCAAAATTTGATTGTAATAACTAGCACCCATTCCGGGCCTAGTGTCCACCTTACCATCACCACAACATTCATCACATATATGGTAATATCTAGCACCCATTCCGGGCCTAGTATCCACCTTACCATATCCATCACATCGATACATGTGCACATCTTGATCCGATTGTATGACTTGATTTTCTCCTTGGATCCGGTTTTTGACTTTGCAATAGATGTGATGCAAGTATGCTTTATCTTTTATCCTACCCTGAGCTCTACATATAGTCATCATTAGAAGTAGGTTGAAAGAAAGGCAAATCCTAATGCCTTGGTGAGGACATATACACATTGAGCGATCTGAGAGAATCAAATGAGGAGCTAAGCAAGGTTTGTTTTAAAAACTTATTGCAAAACCCCAAATTACTTGACATGATTAGCAGAAGTGATTTGATTCATGTCCGTTCTGTTCCTCAACTACCCAAGATGGCATGATAGACACTCCACAGAGTTCACAAGTACAAGGTATGGTTTGGAATATCTCTTATGCTTGCTTCATACCTTTGGATATCATGTCTCACCTTGATCCTTTCTCCTTCACTCGAGGACGAGCAAAGGTCAAGTGTGGGGGTGTTGTTGATGGCTGTTAAGTGCTACTTTTATGCCGTCAACTCCTCCATAAAAATGAATGAAAAGTGATCATCAACTCTAGAATAGGGCTTTATACTAAACAGTTCCACAAGTGTTGGTGTTTCTAGCTTTTGTTGCAGGATACACTGGAATACGTGATAAATGATACAATTGAGAGCAAGTGATCCAATGGCTTATATAAGACATCATCCATAACAACCTCAAGTGCCAATTTGGACTACACCATTGCGACGAGCTCGTCGAGACGATCGAAATGGATATATCATATGTCTACTTCTGAGTCCGGATGAAAGAGATATGCACAAGACAAGATCACCATCTTGATATGTGGGCCCAGTGGGACCCACACCAGACCACGTGGCTACGTGTTGCCACGTTGGATGCCATGTGTCCATGACATATCACCAATCCAAGGAAACACACCTTCGACCAATCAGGAGCCAGTACGCGGATCCAAGGGCCCACAACCACGAGATAAATGGCTAGAAACACCGCAAGCACCCCTACACCCAGCTTGGGACCCACCTGGCAGTCACCTGGACGAAAAATGGCGCCAGAGGAGCTACCCAGGGATAGGCCGACCCCACAGGTCGGCGGACCCCACTTTGTCGCCCCTCGTGTCGCCCTTCCATGTGTCGGCTTGTCGTGACGAACCAAAGGCGGTGCCAGGTCCTTGCCCGAATATTCCTCCGGGATCCTACAGCTCTTTCTCATGGAAGATACACCAACTTGGCCCCCACTCTTCTTCATTACGTGTCACCACCCTATTGGTGGCGCCCATGGCAGCCAAGGGGGCTCCTCCTACTCTCCTTGGCCTATAAATAGAAGTGGAGGGGTAGAGAATAGGACACACAACTCCTCTCCTCCTCTCTCATTTTCTCTCTTGAGAGGAGAGGCTCTGCTCTCCTCCTTCTAGAGTGTAAGTGTGGAGTAGTTGATTAGATCAAAGCTAGGGAGAGAGTGAAAGGGATGTACCTCTATGGATGCTCATTCTTCAATTAGAGTAAAGTGAGTATTTCTGCATTTTCTATTTAGATCAAAGTGCAAGTGATATGTTCTTATGTTCTTCACCTGTTCATCATTTAGAGGCACGTGTTCTTCACGAACATGCCCCCTCGATCTAGTTGATTAGGTGCGCAAGTTTGTATCCTGTTTGTATGGCTAGTCTTTTAGAATAAAGTGGATGTTCTTGCATGCTCTAATTAGAATAAAGTGCATTCGTGATTCCTTTTAATAGTTTATGCTAGGTTACATGAGTAGACTTTTTCCTCTGCTAGTGTGTAGATCCTGGGTTTATGCGTTCGACTGCTGCAAGTCGTTCGTATGCATTGGAAGCACAGTATGGGGTCGAGTGCTCTCTCGTATGCCTTTAGTATAAGCTAGTAGTACCTATAGTGAGTGAGATCAGTTCTCTTTCGTGGTCGTAGTTCTATAAGTACAGAGTGCCGTAGTCCGTTGGCTACGGCAGTAACCACAGCGTAGACGTTGTGTCACACTACCGGTTATCATTTGTTCGGCTTATCCCAAGGTTAGGTAGAGGCAGTCCAGGTGGTGGTGACAGCCCGTCTGGCCCTCGTTGATCCTCCGGAGCTGGATATAGTCAGAGCTCCGTTCCACATAGATCCGCGTACCAGAGTCGCCTGTTAAGTCAGGCTATCGGTACCCTAAGCCAAGTTCTATCTAGAGATCGACCTTTAATCTCATCTATAGTGCTATCTTTAGGAATCCTCTCTATCCTTGCCTTTTATCTGGGTGTGTCCTTGGACTGACTAGTACGAAGTTAGTGCACACTATTCCCTTGGATTCGATACCCTTGGAATACTCTGAGGTGAAAGCTACAACGGTATCTGTGCGCTTGCGGATTTATTTCGTGTCGTGCTAAAATACCCAGCAACCTCCTAGACGGCTAGGCATCACCGGCGAGCTCCCAAGTTGTGGTGAGCAGCGTCAAGTTTGTGAGTCTTGCCTCTTCGTGGAAAAGATCGTCTTATTGTGATCGAGGAAAGTGGTTGAAAAAGACCCGGCTTGTTGTGGGAAGAGTTAGGTGAGAACTCAAATCCCTTACAAGCTCCTCAACGGAGACGTAGCTTCCTTGGTGGAAGTGAACTTCGGGAAACAAATACTTGCATCTCATTGTGGTTTGACTCTCTAAGTTGTTTTCTAGCTTATTTGATTTGCTTCCGCTTCAATTTACTTGGGTGTGCTATTTGTGTGTGCAGGGGTCATTACCCTGCTTGTGATCATCTACCAAGGCCACCCACCAAGTTTAGTTCGTGCTAGAAGTCAAGAGGAGCTTGAAGCTATTTTGCAGGTGTTCTATGCTCCACCGGTCTGACCGGTGCAGGGCAACGGTCGAACCGGTGCCCTCCTGTGAAGCAGAGCCAGGACCGATCTAACTGGTGTGGAGCACCGGTCTGACCGGTGACGCTTGGCAGTTCAAGTTTGAGGGGAAGAAAAGTTTAATTCAGTCATTCGCCTATTCACCCCCCCTCTAGGCGAGATCAAGGTCCTTTCAATTAGTATCAGAGCAGGTTGCTCTGATTCGAGCTTAACCGCTTGGAGTTTAAAGATGTCGACAACTTGCGAGGTACCGTTTGAGCCACTAGCTCTAGATGGCTCAAACTACTCTTCTTGGTCAATTCATGCTCTTAATGATATTAGGACCCTAGGTCCAAAAGCTGAGCAAGTTGTAGTTGCTAATATTCTTCCTCATCTAAAAGATGTTTATGTTGATTTGTCAACACTATCTCAAGAGGATCAAGAATATTGGGAACTCAACTCTCAAGTTACTAACTATTTGTGTAGTATCTTGAGTGATGGTGTGCAGGCAATGATTTTCAAGAAATGTTTGTATGAAGCACATCTCATTTGGAAATTGTTACAAGACTTGTATGTAAAGCCCAAATGCATTGATCAAGAACCAATGAAAAAGAGAACACTTGAGGAGTGTCCAAAGCTTTCAACAACAATCATTGAGCCGCAAGTGTCACCTCTCGAGCAAGGAAAAGGCCAAATGAGTTAAGGCCCTGCTGCCCTGCAGGGACCTGTCAGACCGGTGGCTATGACCGGTCAGACCGGTGCCGGTAGAGGAGCAGGCATATGTTTGATGGCCAAGAAAGAAAAGAAGGAAAACAAAAAGAGCAAGATCAAGGAAGCAAAGAACCAAAAGATTCAGGACTCTGCCACTTTGGCTCAAGAACTTGAGATGCTAAAATCCGAACATGCCTACTTGGTTTGTAAGTATGAGTCATTAGCCGAACTACATGATTATGCTATCAAATCAGTTTCTCTTGTAAAAGAAATAGATAATGCCAATGACATTCTTGAAGCTAAAATTGAGAAACATACTAGTGAGCATATGGCTCTACAAGCTAAACATTATGAACTTGAGTGCTCTCATGAGAAGCTTGTAGATTCTTATGCTACACTAGAAATAGCTCATGAGGTTGTTCTATCCTCGGTAAAATTCTTGCAACCTTTCTCACACACATGCACATGCTCATAAATTAAAATTGATTTGTCTTGCACTAATGATTGTATTTCTCAAGAAAGCCAATCTAGTATTGAGCATGTACTTGTAGAATCTTGTGATGACCTCATTGCCAAGGAAAATGATGAACACAAGCAAGAGGTTGAAAACCTTAAAAGAAACTTATATGTGTTGAAGGGGAAGAGTCAAGTGCAACCTTCTCAAGATAACCGTAAAAACATGGTGAAGAAGCTTGAGAAGGGATCAAACGTCACTCACTCAACTCCTCAACAACACATCAAGACCAGCAAGAACAAGAGTCAAGAAAAGAGCAAGGTTGGACATAACAAGTGCCTTGAGAGCTCAAAGGTGGGACACTTTGCTCCCTATTGCCCAACCAAGCACAAGACACAAAGTACACTCTCCAAGAAGCAAAGAAGCTCCAACAAGTGGAGAGTGTGCTACAAATGCAGAGAGACGGGACATATGGCCGAAGCTTGCACAAGCGCTTCAGCGAGCAGCAGATCTGATCATGACCGGTCAGACCAGTACGCTGCACCGGTCAGACTGGTGGCAACCAGGTCAGCCCAACCACAGTGCAACAAGGCAAGGAATACCCCTTCTCCAAGAACAAGGCTCAGAAGCAAGCAAGGACAAAAAAATGTGAAGTCTAGCAAGGACAAAGTCCGTCTTTGCTATACTTGTCGTCAAAAGGGTCACTTGGGAAAGGATTGTCCAAATGGTAAAAATCCTAAATCGAACCTTGTCCATCATGATTTCAATAAGCTTAGGGAAAATAAAAATAGTACTTGTTCTACAAGAGTGGTTAATTCACCTCAAACTAGCATAAGAGCCATTTGGGTCCCTAATCATCTTGTGACTAACCCTATAGGACTCAACAAGCTTTGGGTACCAAAGAATGCTTCTTGAGCTTGCAAGAACTTAGAGATGCATTGAACATATGGCCAGGTAAAAATAAATCTAGAATTGATGATATGACCATGTGGAGATCTTTAAAGTTAAAATTCTAAATTCAATGGCATCTCGGTAACTTGTTCTTAATTGTATGTCTAAGTCACTTTTAGTTCTTTGTGAACACTCAAGTACCACAAGTCTTGGACTAGTGAAGCATGAGAAAGTGACTTTGACAATTTTATGTAATTTACCCTCTCATTCCATCCGATGCCTTTAATGGCTCTTTAGTAGAGCAAATGTCTTGCCTTATATACAGGTACCAAAAATGTGATATGTTCACAAAATCATGAAGCAAGGCAAACAAGATGTTGACGTATAAAAACGCATCAAGATTCACCGTCCCTTACGGATCATCATAGAACTTTTTTCCTCGAGTATTGACACAAGGTATCAATCCGTGGATCAGAAGCAAACCGCTAAGGTTCTTTACCTAATCTAACTGAACTAACCTAACATGAAGCATCGATTGCATACAAAGGGTAACCTAAAGAGATATTCATGAAGTGTATAGGTTGATCACACCCAAGAACGTCGGCTAAGGTAAAGCGCAACCATAGGGGTAACAAGACCTATCGCCTTCTAGTTGTAGTTCCAGCTAAAGAGCAACGAACCATGCATCTCATCTAATAGCATCCTTAAACTCCTACCTCCGGCCATCTCCCAAAGATCTTCCGCCTTTCGTGGCCATCACCCTATCACGGTGCACCCTTAATCGAGCGGGGGATCTAAGGGTACGCCCAAGTGGACTTGTCTACAAATCATGAAGGGTCGACATACTAGACCTAATCACCATGATTACATAAAGTATGCTATATAGTCTAAGCATGCATAAGGCTAAGGATCAAATCATATTCATGATAAGTAGAAAGCATAGATGGAGACATGGAATCGCTAATAGATCAGAAAACATGATAAACATTGCTCACATAATAATAAGTGTGTTTGGATCATCTCCACCGAGTACATACCATTGATGACCTCAACTAGCTCCGGAACTCCACCATGGCTCAACCACGCAGGGCGGCCATGGTGGCCAGGGTAGGCCTAGGCCATCTCCTAGACAACTTTGAGGACTCGCGGCGGCCGTCGTCTCCCTCTGGTGCTTGCTTCTAGGTTTCGCCGAGTTGTGATGGATGGATGTGTGAAGGACCGAATAGGGCGACCAGAGAGGGGGGGAGTGAATGGGAGCCGATAAAAATTCTTCCCAAAGGTTGAACTTGGCCTATACCCTAATTGCCACTCCAAGCACTTGTGCACACAAAGGAAGCTCCACACAAGGCACACACAAGCCTAGAAGATCAACCGACAACCCTAGGAGCAAAGAGCGGAAGCACCGGACAAGAATCAAAGCACTTGGTCAATTCTGGAAACGACCAGTGCAGACCGTCCGGCTGGTACTGGCGGACTGTCCGCTAGTGTATGGCGGACTGTCCACGGGTATAGCCCGGACTGTCCGAAATGATCAACAGAACCACCAGAGATGCAAGCTGAAATTCGGACCGTTCGAAGAGGTCACGCGGACCGTCCGCTAGTGTCGCGGACCGTCCATGAGGCCTAGGCGGACTGTCCGCCAACCTCGCTGAAAACCCCAGACAAACCTCAAGGCACCCAAGACAAAATCTCGGCCGCGCGGACCCTCCGTGAAGCCCTCGCGGACTGTCCGCCAAACCCCTTGCAACCAAAACCTAGGGCCGAAACGGATCGAAACGAACACGCGCACGAACACGAAGAACACGGGACGAACCCTAGCCGCGCGGACCGTCTGTGGCCACCACGCGGACTGTCCGCAAGCCACGAACAGAACCAAAAACGCCCGACCCGCGGGGGTCAACTCCAAGAACTCATCACCGGATCTCCCAAATGGTTGAAGCTCTAGAGACAAGATTTTGGGGAGGTGAAAAGCGTCACACAAGGATGCTATACCCCAAAAATCTCGACCTCTAACTCCCTAAATCACCGGGAATCACGGATCACACAAGCAACCACCAAGAACTTGAACTCCGGCCAAAAACTCACGAATCGAAGGCTCTCCACGGCGTTTGAGGAGTCAAGATCACACACAAAGATGCGCAAGGCATCCACCCATGATATCCTCAAAGAAATCCGAAGGAAAACGCCCTCAAATCCCCGAATCGAGCGAAGAACGAAACTCCCTAAAAATAGCCCCCAAAAATGACACGAAATATCACAGAGGACTAGGCGATCACCGCAACGCCGAATGCTTCCATACATCCAGAGGTTAGAGTCTGTACAAGAGTCTAGCCTAAGGAATCCAGAGGGAAAAGAAGCAGTTCAAAGAAATCTACCGGGGGAGAAAGCCCTAGAGTCCAAGAGAGAGAGATGCCATCCACCTCTCCGCTATTTATACGAAGTCCATCGGAGGGAGGTAAATGACCACGCTACCCCTACTGCTTGAAATGAAGATACAACCCCTCAGGGGCATTTTGGTCAAGACTTCATCAGACGGACACGCTTCCACCGCGGCTTCGCTTCACCTCGACGCAAACCCCACGATCATGCCACGTGCCCTCCGCCTCGAAGCTTCCCGAAGCTCCCGGATCACCGTCTCCGTCGCCTCGGGCCTCCGGACTTGGTTTTGAGGCCCAAACTAAGAAACCGTCCACCGATGATTTTCTGGGCAAACCAACAAACCCCGCGTGCAAGCTTCGGGCTCCAACCGCTACCTTGCACCGGCCCATGTTCCCGACTTCATCCCGCCAGTCCTGCACCGCACGGCTCGCACTTGACCCCATCGGCCACCGGGTCCATCGAACCAAGCCTACTTGCCACTCCATCACCCGGAGGCCGCCACGGCTAAGGCCTTTCGCGCTTGTTCTTCACCTGCACCAACACGAGTCAAGCCGCAACCTGTACCTGCACACTTTGCCAAGCATCAGTCCACACAACGTTGTCAATCACTCATCACTAAGGAGCGACCCTCCACTGGTCCTCGGACACACCTGGTCCTCAATCTCCCCCTTGATGAGTGCATTGACAACACCCATAGTAACCACAGAGAGAAAAAGAAAAGAAAACAACCACTAACACAAACCTCCCAAGCAAGTGATCCAAAGCCAAAGAACAAGCGAAAACAAGATCACCCGCCAATCCAAGTCTCGGCCCCCTAAGACAAGGGCAACGGCTCGACACAGCCGAGACAAAACAAAGCTCACAAAGAGCACATCACAAAGCACAAAACTCAGGAAAATCAAAGGAGCTCCCCCTGCACATATGCAAACTCCCCCTGAGCAAATGCAACCTCTTCTTCTCAATTTTTCTCCTCCCATGTAACATCTCACAAATGCATACCAATTTTCCACAAAATCTCGCAATGCATGAAAATTCTCCCCAAATCATACAAAACTCTCCCCCTTGTTGACAATGCATGAATCAAGGTATATGAACCTCTTCCCTTTGTTTTCATGAAAAATGCATGTCAAAGCAAATGTACAATCTACCAAGCTTCTCAAATATACAAAGAGCACAGCAAAATGCTACAAATGTGACATAGAGCAAGCAAAGTAGACATGGTGTATCAAGCACATTGCCATCAAGAAGGTAGAGACATATAAGCATGTGACATGGCTAAAAGCAATTTTAAGCAATTTTCACAAAGAAACATTCATCTCAGGAGCAAGATCCTATCTATGCCAATTTGAACACAAAGGCACTAGATCATCCAAAGTTTATGCAAGATCACAAATTCTCATTACAAGATCATTATAAACGCCCACAAGCTACTCAAGTCATGTTAAAGCCACCGAGCCATGTGTCTACTTCTTAAAATGAGACTTCTCATGGTAGACAACATGCTACGGTTTAACACCTAAGATATGAATATCAAAACATAAAAACATGATTAGGAGCTCATTCTTCAAGCATAAGGCAATTCATACACCAATTTCATTTTCAAGATTAAACATGGTACATGAAGTGCCTTTGCGGCAAAAAGAAGCTTATGCTCCTCCCCAAGCAAGCAAAAGGGCTAAACATTTACAATGACAAAAAGGTCTTTGACCCCAAGCAAAGAGAATATGATCCTCAAGCACAAACTGAGCATGATATAAGCATTTAAGCACAAATTGAGCATAGACAAGCATCTACTCATGAGAGAGACAATTTTATCATTTTCACAAACAAAATGCTATCTCATCATACATATATGGCACAACCATCAAGAGCATAGCATTTACATCCACAAATTACCAAACATGCACATATCTAGTCCATAGCACATCAGTGATCAATGTATATAAGAGAAGCTCAAATCTAGCTCAAGTGATCCAAAGATGGCTATCCTACCAGGTTTTGTACAGAAAGTAAAATGCATGACAGGAATGCAACAAAATGAACATATGACACATATATACATGAGAAGCTCCAAGACCCAGCTAGAAAGGAAAGCATACCCCAAGCTCACCCCGCAAGTGAGTGAAAGTGACTTGGTTAAGCGGTTTGGTGAAAATGTCAGCTAGCTGGTCTTGGGTAGGGACATAGGACAAAGATATGTTTCCCTTCTCAACATTGTCCCTCAGAAAGTGGTACCTCACTTCTATGTGTTTCGTTTTGGAGTGGAGGACAGGATTTTTGGCTACGCTTATGGCACTGGTGCTGTCACAGAAAAGTGGAACCTCGTAGCACTCCTCACCAAAATCACTCATGGTGTAGGTCATCCAAAGCAGCTGGGAACAACAACTAGCAGCAGCTACATACTCAGCCTCGGTGGTGGATTGGGCTACACTCGATTACTTGCGAGATGACCAAGAGACCAAAGAAGAACCAAGGAACTGACAACACCCAGAAGTAGACTTGCGGTCTAATCGACACCCAGCGAAATCCGCATCAAAAAAACCATGAAGCCTGAGTGTCGAGGAGGCAGAGTACCAAAGACCAAACTCAGGAGTGTAGTTCAAGTACCTGAAAATCCGCTTGACGGCCTGCCGATGTGAAGTCCTCGGTGAAGCCTGAAAACGAGCGCACAGACACACGCTGAACTGTATGTCTGGCCTCGTCGCCATCAAGTAGAGGAGGGAGCCGATCATGCTCCGGTACTCCTTCTGGTCCACGGGTTCGCCATCCTCGTCCGCGTCCAAAGCCGTAGTTGTACTCATCGGGGTAGTCAGCGGCTTGGAGTCGTTCATGCCAAACTTCTTCACCATGTCCCTGGTGTACTTCGCCTGATCTACAAAGGTCCTGTCCTTGCACTGCTTGATCTGGAGAGCCAAGAAAAACTACAGCTCACCCATCATGGACATCTCAAATTCCCTGCTCATGTCATCTACAAATCTGGCAACAAGATCATGAGAAGAGCCACCAAAGATTATGTCATCCACGTATATCTGAACAATCAAAAGGTCATTCCCATGCTTAAGGAGAAACAAGGTCTTATCAATTGTGCCCATCACAAACCCCTTACTCAGCAAAAAGCCTCTCAACCTGCCATACCAAGCTCTAGGTGCCTGTTTCAACCCATAGAGCGCTCTCTGGAGTTTGTATACACGGTGTGGGTATTTTTCACTCTCAAACCCCGGGGGTTGCCTCACATACACTTCTTACTCTATCACCCCATTCAAGAAAGCACTCTTGACATCCATTTGGTACAACTTGAACCCTTTAGCCACGGCAAATCTAGAAGGATCCTAATTGCCTCCAAACGGGCCACAGGAGTAAATGTCTCCTCATAATCTATCCCCTCCTTCTGGTTGAACCCCTGCGCCACCAACCTCGACTTGTTTCTCACAACCATCCCATTCTCACCCTCTTTGTTCTTCCACACCCACTTGGTACCTATGGGACGGCAATTTGGCGGTGGATCGACTAACACCCAGACTTGGTTTCTCTCAAAGTTTTCCAACTCCTCATGCATGGAATTCACCCAATTCTCATCAGACAATGCGTGTCGAATATCTTTGGGCTCAAAAGAAGCGACAAAAGCAGAGTGAGCGAAATGAGACATGTTCCTTAACCTCGACCGTGTAGTGCGTTCATGAAGGTCACCAATGATGGTCGTCGGTGGGTGATCAACTTGTACTCACCGGGGAGCCTCACGCCTGGACACAACCTCCCCCTCAGCAGCAGCCTCCACTCGAACAGCCTCAGTCGTAGTGGGTGTAGGGGATGGTCCATCCTCGATCATCGTGATAGTAGTGGAAGTAGCACGTACACGATCAGCCGCTGGAGCATCACCACCATCATCGTCACCGTCTCCATCTCCATCCTTCTCATCCTCAAAGATCCTCGCCCCAATCTCCTCGTCACCTGCACACTCAAAAGCAGAAGAGCTACATGGCTGTGTCTCATCGAAGGTAACCTCGTAAGTCTCCATGATTCGGTTAGGGTAAAGATTGAGCACACGATATGCTCTAGAATGAATCGCATAACCAAGGAAAATCCCATCTGAACATCTAGACTCAAACTTATCCAACTTGCCCTTCTTCAGAATGAAACACTTGCAACCAAAAGCTCTAAAGTGACTCACCTTGGGTTGTCGGCCATGCATCAGCTCATAAGAGGTCTTCTTCTTAAAGACACGAAGGAAGATGCGATTTGAGACATAGCAAGCGGTATTGACCGCCTCAGCCCAGAAATGTCTGGGAGTCCTATGCTCATCGAGCATCGTCCTGTCCATCTCACAAAGGGTCCGGTTCTTCCTCTCTACTACGCCATTCTGGCAAGCAACGTATGGAGAAGAGTACTGATGATGGAGACCAAGATCACTGCAAAAGGCATCGAAATGAGAGTTCTTAAACTCTGTGCCATTGTCACTGCGTATAGCTCGAATGGCATCACCATGTCTCTCATTCTTCAACCTCAAGATCAAGTCCTGAACAAAGCCAAATGTCTCGCTCTTATCCTCCAAAAAGAAAACCCAAGAGTACCTCGAAAAATCATCAACAACCAGAAGAACATACCACTTCCCACCAGCAGAGCGTACACGAGCTGGCCCAACCAAATCCATGTGCAACAGCTTACAAGGTCGCTCGGTCATGACAGAGGTCAGAGGGGCGTGAGAAGCGGCAACCATCTTTCCATGCCGACAAGAAGCACAAACCAAATCCTTCTCGAATTTCAACTTAGGCAATCCTCGGACAAGATCAAGACCACTCAAGCGGGAAAGCAACTCAAAGCTCAAGTGTCCCAACCTCCTATGCCATTTCCAAAGGTCAGTCGAAACACCAGCAACAAAGCATCGAGAAGGACCAACAGACTGGGAAAAGTCAGCACGAAAGATTTGACCCTCGGGGACGATCGTACAGACAAGATCGCCTCGAGAATCAAGCACACGAGAAGCACCCGACTTGAAACAAACCTCAAAACCTTCGTCAAGTAATTGAGATATTGACAACAGGTTAAAACCAAGTGACTTGACCAGGGCCACACTTCTTAAGGTCACCTTGCTACTCACCTTCACCATACCTTCAGCAAGCACTCGTCCTCTCCCATTGTCCCCGAAAGTGATGTACTCCCTCGTACTCACCGAGGTGAGGCTAGAGAACCACCCATGATCTCCGGTCATGTGTCGTGAGCAACCTGAGTCGATCAACCAAAAGTTCTCCAAGCCTCCCACCTACAATAAAAAACGAGGACGAGAATGAGCAAGCGACTCAACACCGGGGTTAGTACCAAAAGAGTTAAACCAGTGCTGAGCCATTTGCTCAAAAGAAGGGTTAGCAAAATCCATCCTCCCAAAACCTCTAGGCGGAGCCCTCTCACGCCTACCACCAAAGGACCTGTCACATCTCACTGGAGGAGTACGCGCACCACGAGGGGGAAAACGTGGCCCGTAGTCCATCTGAGACCCAAAGCTCCGATCGTGCCTCCCAAACTCGTAACGGTCACGAGAAGGAGCACGTCGAGCCAACTCACCACGCCCAAACCCAACACGCCTGTCTCTCTGAGGGAAACCACCTCCACCTCCAGGAGTGGGAACTGTACGCACATACACCTCACCCCTAGGTAGAGGCCCTCTACGAGGCTCAGGCACACCACGAGAAAGGTGGTACCTGTCCTTGTTCACAATCTCCCTAGCAAACCTCTCATCCCTCTTTCTTCGGAAACAGAACTCATCCTTATGTCCATCCCTCCCACAATACTCAAAATGGAAGCGGATTGGCTCTGGCTTAGGCGGTGGCTTCTCTGTGGGCTTCTCAACACCTTTCTCTCCTGACTTCCCCTCAAAAACATTACCCAGGTTGCTCACAAACTTGATGGGTTTCTGGTAATTCTCTGTTTTCTAGGGAACACTGGTGGGTCTGGAGTTGTATCAAGCTTGTTTCTCAAGTGGTTTGGCTTGGGTGCATATTTGTTCATGGGTATGGTGTGTGGTTGAGTAGGGATCTCTCCAACTTTCTCTTCTCCCTCACCACTCTTCTCAGCCCCCAACGCCTGACCATCAAACCTCTTGAACTGAGCCAACATCAAACTCAATTGTGGCTCATGCCCAGACAACCAACTCATCAATTTCCTAAGCTCATCATTTTCATCCTGCAGACGATCAACATAGTGTGCAAGTTCCATGTTTTTCGAAGCATGCATTTCACAGGTTGAACATGATGTAGGAAGAGGAGCTTTCAATGCTGCCTCAAGAGAAACAATCCTAGTGTGAGATTCATCTAGCCTAGCATGCAAAATAGGACATGATGTACAGGCTCCTAACAAAGCTGGCCTAGACTTCAATTCATCACACTCAATCCTAACCACATCTAGTTCCTCAGAAGTAGAGGCATGCTTCTCCTTAAGAGCAATCAAATCAGCAAGTAAAACTGAGCAGTCACCACAATCAATCTCATCAGACACCACAGGAGCAGATTTCAAAGCAGCTATCTCATTTCTAGCATCCACAAGCAAGGATTCAAGTTCAGCTACCTTGTCCTTGGTGTCACCCAACAAAGACCTAAATTCCCTCTTTTCCTTGTTGGTCTTTCTAAGCACATCATCACGGTTGTCAAGCAACTCATTCAGCCTAGCATTCTCCTCTAGCAAGAAGTTGGGATCTTGTCGTACCTCTTCATCGGAGTCGGAGTTCGAATCCGAGCTATGCTTCCCACCCTTCTTGGAATGCGCCATGCTGCAAAAGCCTCCTTGTGCGACGAAGCTCAGGCCGGTGAAGTTCTTGCCTGTGTGTCGCTTGTCCTTGCGCTTCTCGTGCTCTTCCTCGCTGCTCGAATCGGAAGAAGCATCGCTTAATGTCGAGTCGATGTCGCTCGCTCCGGCCACCATTGCTCGAGCGGTCTTCTTCTTGTGGCCGCCACTCTTCGTGTGCCTTCTCTCGCCCTTGTCCTTGTGCTTGTCCTTGTAGTCGTTTCGGGAGCGGTGCTTGTTGTAGTCGTGCTTGGGCTTGCCCTTGTAGTCGTTCTTGATCTCCATGGCTTCAGGGCATTCGGCGATGAAGTGCCCGTGCTTCCCGCACCGATAGCACATCCCCGAGCTCCGCCTTGCATTCTTGCGGTTCTCGTACATCCGCCCAAACCTCTTGCTCAACAAGGTGAGATCATCCTCGCTCAGCACCTCAAAGTCCTCATCTGGCAAGGACACAAGACAAGACAAAGAAAAGCCAACAGAGTTAGCGTTAGTCCTTGATCCTGAGATGAGAGCCAAACTATGAGGATCAGTGGGGCTCTCGCTCTTGGCTCTCAAGCCACGATCAACCTCTGAAGACCTGAGCTTGGAGAACAGCTCGTCAAGCGACAGCGTGTCATACGCGCTCGACTCCTCAATGGCCTCGACCTTGGCACTCCACACGGACCTATCCAGGGCAGGCAAAAGCTTGATATCTTGATCATGATCCGTGTCTGGGAGCACTGTCACATTGGCCCTCATGTTGTTGACTATGCAAGTGAAGCGCTGAAACATAGCATCGGTCGACTCACCGGGGAGATGAGTGAAGTTCTCGTACTCTCTCCGGTAAGTGGAAAACATACGGGCTTGCACTTGGGCATTGCCAACATGAGCATTTTTCAACTTGAGCCAAATCTTTCTGGCCACATCCTCTCCGTACACTCGATCGAACTCCGAGGCACAGAGAGCACGGAACAAGTAATCAACGGCCTTGCTGTTGGCCTCAAACATGTCACGCGATCCTGAAAGCAGAAAACTATCTGGGATGACATAATGAGGATTCTGAGTGACCTCCCAGATCAGAGTTTCCTTCCCTCGCAAAAACGCGCCCATGCGCCTCTCCCACATCGGGTAATTCTTGCCATCAAAGTGCGGAGGACCCGACCCCTTGTCGTAATCGCCTATCTTTGGATCTTAGGCTGTTTAGAATCAAGAAGATCTGTAACCAGCTCTGATACCAATTGAAGGACAGAATAGGGCGACCAGAGAGGGGGGAGTGAATGGGAGCTGATAAAAATTCTTCCCAAAGGTCGAACTCGGCCTATACCCCGATTGCCACTCCAAGCACTCGCGCACACAAAGGAAGCTCCACACAAGGCACACACAAGCCTAGAAGATCAACCGACAACCCTAGGAGCAAAGAGCGGAAGCACCGGACAAGAATCAAAGCACTTGGTCAATTCTGGAAATGACCAGTGCGGACCGTCCGGCTGGTACTGGCGGACTGTCCGCTAGTGTACGGCGGACTATCCGCGGGTATAGCTCGGACTGTCCAAAATGATCAACAGAACCACCAGAGATGCAAGCCGAAATTCGGACCGTCTAAAGAGGTCACGCGGACCGTCCGCCAGTGTCGCGGACCGTCCGTGAGGCCTAGGCGGACAGTCCGCCAACCTCGCTGAAAACCCCAGACAAACCTCAAGGCACCCCAGACAAAATCTCGGCCGTGCGGACCGTTCGTCAAGCCCTCGCGGACTGTCCGCCAAACCCCTTGCAACCAAAACCTATGGCCAAAACGAATCGAAACAAACACGCGCACGAACACGAAGAACACGGGACGAACCCTAGCCGCATGGACCGTCCGTGGCCACCACGCGGACTGTCCGCGAGCCACGAACAGAACCAAAAACGCCCGACCCGCGGGGGTCAACTCCAAGAACTCATCACCGGATCTCCCAAACGGTTGAAGCTCTTGAATCAAGATTTTGGGGAGGTGAAAAGCGTCACACAAGGATGCTATACCCCAAAAATCTCGACCTCTAACTCCCTAAATCACCGGGAATCGCGGATCACACCAGCAACCACCAAGAACTTGAACTCTGGCCAAAAACTCACGAATCGAAGGCTCTCCACGGTGTTTGAGGAGTCAAGATCACACACAAAGATGCGCAAGGCATCCACCCACGATCTCCTCAAAGAAATCCGAAGAAAAACGCCCTCAAATCCCCGAATCGAGCGAAGAACGAAACTCCCCAAAAATAGCCCCGAAAATGACACAAAAATCACAGAGGACTAGGAGATCACCGCAACGCCGAATGCTTCCATACATCCAGAGGTCAGAGTCTGTACAAGAGTCTAGCCTAAGGAATCCAGAGGGAAAAGAAGCAGTTCAGAGAAATCTACCGGGGGAGAAAGCCCTAGAGTCCAAGAGAGAGAGATGCCATCCACCTCTCCGCTATTTATACGAAGTCCATCGGAGGGAGGTAAATGACCACGCTACCCCTACTGCTTGAAATGAAGATACAACCCCTCACGGGCATTTTGGTCAAGACTTCATCAGACGGACATGCTTCCACCGCGGCTTCGCTTCACCTCGACGCAAACCCCGCGATCACGCCACGTGCCCTCCGCCTCGAAGCTTCCCGAAGCTCCCGAATCACCGTCTCCATCGCCTCGGGCCTCCGGACTTGGTTTTGAGGCCCAAACCAAGAAACCGTCCACCGATGGTTTTGTGGGCAAACCAACAAACCCCGCGTGCAAGCTTCGGGCTCCAACCACTACCTTGCACCGGCCCATGTTCCCGACTTCATCCCGCCAGTCCTGCACCGCACGGCTCGCACTTGAGCCCATCGGCCACCGGGTCCATCGAACCAAGCCTACTTGCCACTCCATCACCCGGAGGCCGCCATGGCTAAGGCCTTTCGCGCTTGTTCTTCACCTGCACCAACACGAGTCAAGCCGCAACCTGTACCTGCACACTTAGCCAATCATCAGTCCACACAATGTTGTCAATCACTCATCACTAAGGAGCGACACTCCACTGGTCCTCGGACACACCTGGTCCTCAATGTGGTGGACGTCGGAGGCAGGGTGTATAAATGAGCCGATGAGCATCTACATCAAAGGGTGTCGCGAACCGGGCTGAAAACAGGTTAGGTCGGTCGGCATGGGCTGGCCGGCCTAGGGCCTTTTTGGCCCGGTTTGGCCCCATCTTTCGCCACGACGCTTCTAGCGCTTTCTTGAATTTTTGCCGAATTGCATGTGGGTCCTTGACGTTGTTTTCCCCATGGTTTGGATAAGGGTACTTGGCGCACGAACTCCCACATCTTCTGTTTAGGTCCACGGAGGTTCACAGCTTCATGCTTCGGTCCTTGGGTCATTTGGAGTCATGTTCACTTCGTGTCTTGACTTGTGCCGGGCTTCATGATCCTCTCATAAAGTGCTCGATGAACTCTACCCGGAAGTCCTCATTTAGGTGCTTAAATCCTGCGTAAACAACATACTCCAAAAACCATATGCAAGTGCGAACTTGTTACATCATTAGTATGCCTAGTGGCAGGTTAGTTTCAATTCAAACCTCAAACCAAAGTGTAACAAGTGCTCTTGGTTGACGGAAATCGACCGTCAACACACCCCCATGCTTAAACCTTGCTCGTCCTCGAGTAAGCCTTCAATGGATATCAGTATTGCTCTTCAATGTTCATACCCTGCACTTGATCATACATGAGAAAACATAATGCTCTCCAAGTTTATATTTGTTACAGTTCCATAATGTAACTAGCTTTCATCTCTATGGAGGGTAGATATTATTTAAGCTCTTTCCACAAGTAATTAATCATGCTCTCAAATTTTAAACAAATCTCAAAAATTTTGAAAAATAAAGAGCGGGATGAAGAAAAATTGCTTTACCAAGATCAATAATAAACCTCCTTTCATCTTGCTCATGAACTCTCATCTCATATTGTCTCTCAAGCCTACTAGGACTACTTCTTTCCTCTCTAAAATATTTGGTGGAAGGCTTTATATGGAGCTATGGGAAAGTTTAGTCCTACCAAGATATTATAGTTGAGATAGTATCAAAACAAGACAAACTTCTCATGGACTTACCGAGACTCGTCAAAAAGGTCATTTGAAAAATAATGTTCCAAGGAGGGGGTAGAGAAAAATACACACACTTTGAGATAGGTGGACATGTGCAAATTGCAAAGACTGATCCCGAGGCACAAACGAAGTCCTCGTTATCGGATTGCACATGGTTGGAAAGATGAGTATCGGTCTTGATCTTGAAGTCCTTTTGAAATCTCCAAACATAGCTAGAGAACCGGGGAGCTTTATTTTTTTTCTTCTCTCTTTTTTCTTCTTCTTTTTTTCCTTTTCTTGCTTTTCTCATCATATTTTTTCCTCTTTGTTAATTTTCTTTCATCACTTTTCTTTCTTTTTACTCCCCTTGAACTCTAGACTACACTAGTACTTCCTTGGCAACCCCCCCATGCTTAGACGTTGCTCGTCCCTGAGCAAAGAGGTGATGATTGTGCCTAGGTAAACACTGAAATTCTTGTATTTTCTTGAAGAGAGATACTTGAAACCTTCTAGGGATCCTTTCATGGAGGTCTCCTAAAATCTTGCTCCATTTGACGGCACCTTCCTTGTAATCTTCTTCGAAATATTCATCCATACTCAAAGTTTTGGGTTGTGGTCAAGGAGGTATACACAAAAAGATATTTTGAGTTTGTGGGTGGATATCCGGCGAGGTTTGCAAAATTCTCGATGTGGAAACTCACAATGCATAGATAGAAAAGGCTATCATAAAGATAGATACGAAAAACAGAATGACCAGCTTCTTAGTCTCGGGCTAGAGAAATCAAGCCTTGAATCAATACACCCAAAAATAAAGGATCTTTGATTCATTCGAAAATGAGAGCAACGAAAAATACTATGGGTCTCAAGTTATCATAACCTCCACAAAAGATTAGGCTAGCATTAATTTAAATTTCAGATCATATTAAAGAGAGGACTAGCTTAATCATATACAAACCAAGCACAAGAATGAGCAAAGTGGCAACGATCATCATATATCCATAGGCAAGAGCATACAAGATATCATCAAGGTCAGCACAAGGTAACGGTGATTATTGTTGAAAACAAAAACAAATCTAGGTTGTACTCCTAGTAGCCATGTTATTCTATAGAGAGATATACAAAGGTTGCATCTAAGGTTGTGAAAAGCATATAAATATGTGCAGACATATAGAAAGACAAGGACAAAAAGAGGGTTGAGGAATTGTTACTGTCCTTTGATGCTTGAAGTGTACCGTGGCTTCCCCCATGCTTAAGCATTATTCTGAACATGGAAGAAGAAAATTAGCATCGCATGGCAACTGTGATCTTTGTACTCCATGCGGTCTTCTCATGTCCACCAAGTCCTCCCCCATGCTTAGCATGTTGCTAGGCATGGAAGATGATGAACCATCTTGTAATTCTTGAAGTCCTACCACCATGTGTGGAGATCATCGTTATACTCTTCACCTTTGTTGCCTTGATTGTCCTCCAACGTCCACCCTTTGTCACAAGCTTTAGTCCCAATCGTTTCTCAACTCGTCTTCACCTCCTTCCATGTTGCCCTTTACCGCTACTTCAACTTCCACGAATTTTTCTTCAACTTTCAGAATAGAACATCATAGGACTTGGGTTCCCGATCTTCTGAAAGGTTCTGATAACTATCGATTTGGGCGGATTCGAGACACACCGATCCGGCTTCAAATCCAAAGAAACGAACCCCGCAATCTTAGCACCATGAACCCTCTGGTTATCAACCAAGCTGCAGCTCAATTGACCTAGCCAAGAAGGCTTACTCTTGCTTGCGAAATCAAAGAACACAAGCAAGTGCACAGAGAAGCCACCAAATTACAGAAAGTAATTGATTCAACTCACGAATGGGGTTCCACAACCGAAGTATCGGTGTCCTGTTCTTGACAGAATAGAAACTAAGCAAAACCCAACTTCCTCTGGCAGCTGGAGGGATATTTATACATAAAAGAACAGCCAAGGGGTGTGGGAGGGTGTAAATCCTAAATTAGAATGGGCCCCTAATGGGCTTTACTGGATACAAGGCTATCAGCCTTTGACTGGTAGATCCGGACGTCTCTCTGTAAAATCTGGGTGACTCCATCTGAATCTGAAGATATTTTCTGATCCATCTGAAAGTTGACTTCAAGAGCTTTCCGTCGAGTACTCATACGCCCCAAACAACATCCGGAGTCAAAAGTTATGACTAAAACAATCTATTGTTGTCTTGCTGTCCGCTCAATGCAAAACGGGGTGGATCACAACATTTGAGTTGGAGCGCCCCTCCCGCTTTGTCCGCTCTACTCAAAACGTGGTGGGTCACAACGTTTCAGTGGGAACGGACCACATCTCCAAACGGGGAGCTTGTGCACATCCTGGGTTAGTGTGGTTGTTTCCCCCCTCTTTTGCACGTTCCATGTTCCTAAGAATAATGCATTCATCACCATAATTAAGTAGCATCCCGTCCAGAGATAAGTTTGTATGAGTAGCAAGGAACGACTTTACCTGATAGTTGAGTTGTCGTGCACGGGCTCGAGTCATTGGTCCTTGTGAAGCGCAAGGCATGGTTGTATCAATGGAAGGGATGTCCTCATCATCCTCCCCTTCTTGAATTGGAGTCGTCCTCGACTCAAGCTCATCCTCTTCTCCCAAGTAAGGTTTCAAATCTGAAATGTTAAAGGTGGGGCTAACCCCAAACTCAGGAGGCAACTCAAGCTTATATGCATTGTCATTTATTTTCTCAATTATCTTGAAAGGACCATCAGCCCTAGGCATCAACTTAGACTTTCGCAAATCTGGAAATCTATCCTTTCTTAGGTGCAACCAAACTAAATCTCCTTGTTGAAACTTAGTCCCATGTTTTCCTTTACTACCAGTGATTCTATACTTTTCAGTCATCTTCTCAATGTTGTGCTTAGTTGTTTCATGCATTTGTAAAATAAAATCAGCACGTTCCTTTGCATCACTATGAATCTTCTCACTAGTAGGTAAAGGTAATATATCAATTGGAGCAAGGGGGTTGAAACCATACACTACCTGAAAAGGACTGACCTTGGTTGTGGAATGTATTGCCCGATTGTATGCAAACTCCACATGAGGTAAACATTCTTCCCATACCTTCAAGTTTTTCTTCAAAACAGTCCTCAACATGGTGCCCAAGGTGCGGTTCACTACCTCTGTTTGTCCATCAGTTTGTGGGTGGCATGTTGTAGAGAACAACAGTTTGGTTCCCAACTTGTTCCATAGTGTGCGCCAAAAGTGACTTAAGAATTTAGCATCACGATCTGAAACAATAGTAGAAGGCACACCATGCAAACGAACAATCTCTTTGAAGAAGAGGTCAGCAATATGAACAGCATCATCACTCTTATGACATGGTATGAAGTGTGCCATCTTTGAAAAACGATCCACCACAACAAAGATGCTATCCCTCCCCCTCTTAGTCCGAGGCAATCCCAAAACAAAATCCATCGAGATATCCGTCCAAGGAATAGAAGGAATAGGAAGAGGCATGTATAAGCCATGTGGATTCAAGCGAGACTTAGCTTTTTGGCAGGTGGTGCAGCGTGCCACGAAGCGCTCAACATCTCTTCTCATCTTTGGCCAAAAGAAGTGTGAGGCCAAGACATCCTCTGTCTTCTTAGCACCGAAGTGCCCCATCAGCCCTCCTCCATGTGCTTCCTGCAACAACAAGAGACGAACGGAACCAACTGGAATGCATAGGCGGTTAGCTCTAAACAGTAGCCCATTATTGATCACAAACTTGTTCCAGGTACGTCCCTCTCTACAATTCAGCAACACATCTTTAAAATCAGGATCAAACGCATATTGTTCTTAAATAGATTCAAGTCCAAAAATGCGACAATCAAGTTGGGACAGCAAGGTATATCTCCTAGACAAAGCATCTGCAATCACATTATCCTTCCCTTTCTTGTGTTTGATAACATAAGGAAAGGATTCAATCAGCTCTACCCACTTAGCATGTCGACGGTTCAGATTATTTTGAGAGCGAAGATACTTGAGTGATTCATGATCAGAATGGATAACAAACTCCTTAGGTCACAAATAATGTCTCCATGTCTCTAAAGAATGTACAAGAGCATACAATTCCTTGTCATACGTGGAGTAGTTTAGAATAGGACCATGCAGTTTTTCACTAAAGTATGCAACGGGTTTACCATCTTGCATTAGAACAGCCCCAATGCCAACTCCACTAGCATCACATTCCAGTTCAAAAGTCTTACCAAAGTTTGGAAGTTGCAGCAATGGTGCATGTAGGGATGGAACCAAAACATCCGAATTGTATAATAGATTGATTTTTTTAGATCACAATAAAATAAATTTGGCGCTAATTTTTTATGCATTATAACCAGTTAATTACTGGAAAAAAATAAAAAAATTTAGCTACAATTTTTTTATGGATTATTTGCTTTCGATAGAGAAAAAGGTGAAAAAACATCCGTATCCGAATCCGAATCCGAATCCGAATTTCTTTTCATCATTTGATCAAAATATAGCACACATTTGGGGTTTATTTTGTATGAATCTTAACAAGCACAATGCCAAGAACAAGAATATAAATTTTTAGATACAAAATATTATGCCTAATTTAGCTAAAATCAAAAAAGAACAGCTAAAAAATGCTATCCGAATAGGTATCCGGTTCCATCCCTAGGTGCATGTGTCAGCTTGTCCTTCAAAGCATCAAAGGATTCATCATGTGCCCGTCCCCAATGGAACACCACCCCTTTCTTTGTCAATTCATGCAAGGGGGCTACAATGGTGCTAAAATCCTTGACAAAGCGGCGGTAGAAACCTGCAACACTAAGGAAACTCCTCACCTGTGTGACGGTTTGGGGAACCGGCCAGCTCTTTATAGCTTCAATCTTCGTCTCATCGACCTCAATTCCCTGTGGAGTAACAACATAGCCAAGAAAAGAGACTCGATCTGTGCAAAAGATGCACTTCTCAAGGTTACCAAACAAACGTGCTTCACGTAAAGCATCAAAAACAGCACGCAAGTGATCCATGTGTTCATCCAAAGATTTGCTATAGATCAGGATATCATCAAAGTAAACTACCACAAATCGTCCAATAAACACCCTCAAAACCTCATTCATCAAACGCATGAAGGTGCTAGGTGCATTAGTCAAACCAAAAGGCATTACTAGCCACTCATACAATCCAAATTTGTTTTAAAAGCTGTTTTCCATTGATCTCTATGTTTCATTCTAATTTGGTGGTAGCCACTTCGCAAGTCAATCTTTGTGAAAACTATGGAACCACACAACTCATCAAGCATATCGTCAGGCCTAGGAATAGGATGACGGTATCGAATGGTAATATTATTGATGGCTCTACAATCAACACACATACGCCAAGTACCATCTTTCTTAGGAACCAAAAGCACAGGAACAGCACAAGGACTAAGGCTCTCACGTACATACCCACGGTCCAAAAGCTCTTGGACTTGCCACTGAATTTCCTTAGTCTCCTCGGGGTTGGTTCAGTAGGCTGCACGGTTGGGCAAGGTTGCCCCCGGAATCAAGTCGATTTGATGCTCTATGCCTCTCATGGGTGGCAGCCCCGGCGGTACCTCAGCTGGAAAAACATCCGCATACTCCTGCAAAATGTTAGTGACAGCAGGAGGTATCGAGCTAGCAATATCATCATGTGAAAACAAAGCTCGTTTACAAAGTAAGGCATAGCAGATTTATTCTACTGAAATTTCAGCAAGGTCGCATTTTGTTGCAAGCATAACCCCACCCTTCAATTTAATGCCCTCGGCCTTAGAATTAGGTGCAGGTTTACCCTTTTTAGGAGGGAAAACATATTTTGCTACTTGCTGATTTTCAGATTGTATGTCATTCAAGCTTGCAGCTCGTTCTTTCTCTGCTTGGACAATTTCAGCAGGGGTCAAAGGTAACAAAGTATATTTCTTTCCTTTATGCTCAAAGGTGTATTTATTACTTTTACCATGGTGTGTAGCAGCAGTATCATATTCCCGAGGTCTACCCAACAAAAGAGAACATGCTTGCATAGGAACTACATCGCAATCAACCGAATTGGAATAAGAACCAATTGAAAAAGATACCCTGCAAGTTTGTGTTACCTTGGCCTTTCCCGAGTCATTTAGCCACTGAATATGGTATGAATGTTGGTGTGGCCGTGTGGTCAAGCCAAGCTTCTCGACCAACTCTAAACTTACAAAATTGTTGCAGCTGCCTCCATCAATGATGACTCGCACACGTCGATTATTGACAACGAAGAAAATCTGAAATAGATTGTGGCGTTGTAGCTGTTCGGGTTGTTGTACTTGTGTGTTGAGCACCCGCTGAACAATAGCACTCCTATATGTCGCTGTATCCTCTTCACCAAGGATCTCTTCTTCACCATTATTTTCTTTCTCTTCTTCATCTTCGATGTCAGAGGTGCTGATGTAGCCATCCTCTGTAGCAATGTATGCCCTCTTACTTGGGCAGTCCTTCTGCACATGGCCAATCCCATGGCAGCGATGACACTGAATGCCAGAGGTGTTCCCCGTTGATGCAAAAGAGGAGGCACTCTTTGCGGGCACCTGTGAAGGATTTTTACCTAAGTTTGAGGAGGGTGGAGGTGGTGCAGCAACTCCTGAAGCTGTTGGCCGCTTGTTCGCTGGTGGTGGCATCCGAAACGTTGACGGCTTGTTCAGCCCCGTCGATGGCTTGTTCAGCCCCGTCGATGGTGTGCTACGTGGCGTGTATGTGGTGTTGGACTTACCCTTGCTTTGCTGCTCTCGTCCCTGCAATTCCTTCTCTGCAAGCATAGCAAACTGAAACAACTGGTTGATAGTGTTAAATTCCTTATAATCAACAATGTCCTAAATCTCACGCCTTAGACCCGAATAAAAACGACAAATAGAATCCTCGGGTCCCTCTACAACACCACAACGCATCAAACCCTTTTGGAGCTCTCCATAGTAATCCTGGACAGATTTCTCTCCTTGCTCTAAGCGCATCAATTTCTTACGCAAGTCTCTATGGTAGGAAGGAGGAACAAAGCAATCATGCATAGCTACCTTAAGTTGTTCCCATGTGGTTGGTAAAGCATTCTCTGCAGCTAGCCCACTCCACCAAATGATTGCAAATTCCTTAAACTCACTAGAGGCTTGTCGAACTCTATGCCTTTCTGAAGGACCAGAATGGCGACCAGAGAGGGGGGGAGTGAATGGGAGTCGATAAAAATTCTTCTCCAAGGAGTAGAACTCGGCCTATGGTCCCAAACGCAACTCCAGAGTCCTCGACACCTCGCTAGCCAAATCCACACAGCCACTGAAGTGCTGCTGGACCTAGGAACTAGCACACCACCAAAAACACTCGAGAACGCAGCGGAAAACAACTCGAGCAAAACTCCAGACCCAAACCGGTCAGACCGGATACTCAAACCGGTCAAACTGGTTTTCCAACACTTAACCTCTCACACATAGGGTGAAACCGGTCAGACCGGTTTGGCAATCCGGTCAGACCGGTTTTGCTCAGAAATTCCCCAAAGATCAACGAGCCCAAAACCCAAGCAAACGAACTCCAAATGAGACGAAACTTGGACCAGAGGACTTCTTAGACACAGGACAACGCGCCTGCCCAAAATCTTCCCAAACGGCCACTATGACTAAAACCGGTCAGACCGGTTTCCCAAACCGGTCAGACCGGTTTTGCCTAGGCAGACGGGAAAAACGCAGCCCGCGGAAACCACCTCTTCTTCCAACCAACCGATCTCCCGATTCACCCAACGGATTGCAACCAAACTTCGGGGGAAGGTGGATTACCTCTTGGGCAACCTCTATCTCAAAGGATCCATCCCGAAATGCATCCCACCCACCCACTGAGTAGTCGTCCACCACAACCAGAACATACCACTTCCCACCCACCAAGCGAACTCGAGCTGGCCCAACAAGGTCCATATGCAACAGCTCTATCGGACGCTCTGTCATGACAGTAGTCAGGGGTGGATGAGAAGCAGCGACCATCTTGCCATGCCTACAAGGCGCACAAACCAACTCCTTCTCAAACCTCAACCTCGGCAATCCTCGGACCAAATCGAGACCACTCAAGCGGGAAAGCAGATCAAAGCTCAAGTGTCCCAACCGCCTATGCCACTTCCACAAATCAGGAGAACCAACCACTAAACACCGTGCGGGACCATCAGACTGAGAGAAATCAGCTCGAAAAATCTGACCCTCGGGGATAACCATACAAACACGGTCACCTCGAGAATCAAGCACCTCAGACGCACCCAACTTAAACCGAACCTCAAATCCCTCATCAAGTAGCTGAGACACAGAAAGCAAATTGAATCCCAGCAACTTGACAAGAGCAACACGCCTCAGAGACACCTTCTTGCTTACCTTTACCATTCCTTCACCAAGAACTCGTCCCTTACCATTATCCCCAAAAGTGATGTACTCCTTGGTACTCACTGGGGTGAGGCATGTGAACCACTCCCAGTCTCCGGTCATGTGTCGTGAATAGCCGGAGTCCAACAGCCAAACGTTCCTCAAGCCTCCCACCTGCACATCAAAAACAAGGACGAAAGTGAGCAGACGACTCAACAATGGGGTTAGTGCAAAAGGAATCAAACCAGTGTCGAGCCATTTGCTCAAAAGAGGGGTTAGCAACATCCATTCTACCATATCCACCAAAGCTACGACCCCTACCAAACTGAATCACTTCACGTCTCGCTGGAGGAGCACGATCACCACGAAAGGAAGAGCGTGGCCCGTACCTCCTCTGAGACTCAAAGCTGCGACGACCTCTCCCATCCTCATATCGACCATGAGATGGAGAACGTCCAGCAAACAACCCATGACCAGACTCAACCTGTCTACCACCTGCACCACGACTAACTGAACCAACTCCACGGCTACGAAACTCAACACCAGCACCTCTCTGGGCAGAACCGGTCTGACCGGTTTCCATAACCGGTCTGACCGGTTTCCCCCTGCCAGCAACACGGTCTTGATCTGCTACTCTCTGACTTCCCCAAGCTGGTATAGATCTCACCACAGCCTCTCCCCTGGGTAGTGGCATACGAGGCTCAGGCACACCATGAGTAGGGTGGTACCTGTCCTTGTTTGCCCACTCCTTCGCCAAACTCTCATCCCTCTTCCTCTTGTAGCAAAACTCACCAACATGACCTTCCTTGCAACAATACTCACAACGGAATCTGACTTGCTTTGGCTTTGGCTGTGGGTTCTCAACAAGTTTCTCTTCCTCTTTCTTCTCACCCTTCCCCTCAAACACGTTTCCCTTGTCGCTCACAAACTTGATGGGTTTTTGATAGTTTTCCATTTTGTGGGGGAAAATGGGTTGATCGGGAGTGGTGTCAAGCTTGTTTCTCAAGTGGTTAGGCTTGGGAGCGAATTTGTTCATGGGGGTAGTCTATGGTGGAATAGGAATCTCTCCAACTTTCTCTCCCTTCTCACCACTACTCTCACCAACCTTGTTAGAGCCCAATGCCTGACCATCAAACCTATTAAACTCAGCCATCATTAAGCTCAATTGTTGCTCATGCCCAGACAACCAACTCATTAGCTTTCTTAGTTCATCATTTTCATCCTGCAAGCGATCAACATAGTGCGCAAGTTCTATATTTTTCAAAGCATGCATTTCACATGTAGAACAAGAGGTAGGAATAGGAACTTTCAACTCTGCCTCTAAGGAAACAATCCTAGCATGTGCATCATCCAATTTACCATGCAACACAGGGAAAGATTTACACGCACCAAGCAAACTTGATCTAGCTTTCAACTCAATCAGTTCAACCCTAGCCACATCTAGTTCCTCAACAGTGAGGGCATGCTTCTCTTTCAGGGCAGTCAAGTCAGACAAGAAAATTGAACAATCATTGCAATCAACTTCATCGGTAACAACAGGAGCAGATTTCAAAGCATCCAAAGCAAGCATGTCATCCAAATGCCTAGCCTCTAGCTTAGCTACTTTCTCCCTAGCTTCCTCAAGCGAGGCTCTAGGCTCTTTTCTCATTTTCTTAGCATCCCTAAGCACACTATCCCTATTATCAAGCAGTTCATTCAGAGTGGCATTTTCCTCGAGCAAGGAGTCAAGGGTAGGTGGTGATACCTCATCCTCGGAGTCGGAGTCCGAGTCCTCTTTGCCACTCTTCTTGCTCCCTGAACTGTGTGCCATGCCGCGGAATCCGCTCGTCGCCATGAAGCTCAACCCGGTGAAGTTCTTGCTTGAATGCTTCTTGTTCTTGTGTCTTCCACGGTCTTCATCTTCACTACTCGAGCTTGACGTGGTGTTGCAGGAGGAAGAGGTGTCCACGTCGCTCGCACCGGCAACCATTGCTCTCGACTTCTTCTTGTGGTAGCCGCCCTTCATCTTGCCCTTGTACTCGTCTCGACTCTTGTACTTGGAGTTGTAGTTCCGGGGTCGATGTTTGTGCTTGGCCTGCTTGTACTCGTTCCTCGGGCGATGCTTGTACTCTTGCTTGTACTCGGGTTTCTTGTGCTCAATCTTGTTCTCGTCTGCTTCTGGGCACTCGGCGAAGAAGTGTCCATGCTTCTCGCACTTGTAGCACGTCACCGAGTTCCTCCTGAAGTTCTTTCTGTTCTCGTTCAGGCGCCCGAACCGCTTGGTCAGCAAAGCAAGATCCTCATCAACCAAAGCCTCAAACTCCTCATCTGGCAAAGACACAAGAGCAGATAGAGAGAACATCCTAGAGGATTGATTAGAGTTAGTTCTCGACCCAGTCACAAGTGCAAGGCTATCATCAGCAGGGCCCTTGCCCTTCTTGGCTCTCAGGTCTCGGTCCACCTCAGACGACTTGAGCTTAGAGAACAGCTCGTCCACCGTCAGGGTCACATACACACTGGACTCCTGAATAGCCTCAACCTCCGCTCCCCATACATCAAGATCCAACGCGTGTAAGAGCTTGATAGCTCTATCATGATCATCATATGGAAGCTTGGTGATGTTGGCTCTCATGTTGTTCACAATCAGCGTGAAGCGCTCGAACATGGCATCCACAGACTCTCCGGGGAGGTGAGTGAAGTTCTCATACTCTATCCGGTAGGTCATAAAGCGACGCGCCTTCACCTGATCGTTACCACCATGTGCATTTCTCAGCTGAGTCCATATCCGATTTGCCAACTTCTCTCCATACACCCTACTGAACTCGGATGCACAAAGAGCACGGTAGAGATAGTCCACCCTTGTTGTTGGCTTCGAACATGTCCCTACTCCCGGGCAGCAAGAATGTCTCCGGTATGACATAGTTCTCGTCAATCGTGACATCCCAAATCAGCTGAGCCTGTCCACGCAAGAACGCGCCCATCCGGGCTTCCCACATCTGGTAGTTCTTCCCATCGAAGTGGGGAGGACCCGAACCCTTCCCATAGTCCGCCATCTTTGGATCTCAACCGGTCAAGGTCTCAATGATCTGTATCCGGCTCTGATACCAATTGAAGGACCAGAATGGCGACCAAAGAAGGGGGGAGTGAATAGGAGCCGATAAAAATTCTTCTTCGAGGAGTAGAACTCGGCCTATGGTCCCAAACGCAACTCCAGAGTCCTCGACACCTCGCTAGCCAAATCCACACAGCCACTGAAGTGCTGCTGGACCTAGGAACTAGCACACCACCAAAAACACTCGGGAACGCAGCGGAAAACAACTCGAGCAAAACTCCAGACCCAAACCGGTCAAATCGGATACTCAAACCGGTCAAACTAGTTTTCCAACACTTAACCTCTCACACACAGGGTGAAACCGGTCAGACCGGTTTGGCAATCCGGTCAGACCGGTTTTGCCCAGAAATTCCCCAAAGATCAACGAGGCCAAAACCTAAGCAAACGAACTCCAAATGCGACGAAACTTGGACCAGAGGACTTCTTAGACAGAGGACAACACGCCTGCCAAAAATCTTCCCAAACGGCCACTATGACCAAAACCGGTCAAACTGGTTTCCCAAAACGGTTTTGCCCAGGCGGACGGGAAAAACGCAGCCCGCGGAAACCACCTCTTCTTCCAACCAACCGATCTCCCGATTCACCCAACGGATTGCAACCAAACTTCGGGGGAAGGTGGATTACCTCTTGGGCAACCTCTATCTCAAAGGATCCATCCCGAAATTCCCCAAAGATCAACCACCGAATCCAAGGGATTCTAGGGAGTTTGTGGGGCAAAGATCACCAAGCAAAGGTACCCAAGGTACTCATACGTGATCCCCACAAACAAAATCCAAAGGAAACACACTCAAATCCTCTCCACAAAAACCCAAAGAAAAGGCTCCTAAAATCACCGAAAAAGAGGAACGGGATGAACACGAAGAACACTTGTGAAACCACGCCGAATCTTCTATACATACCATGAAAGGTTCATACAAGGTCTAGCATCTGCCCGTTCATCCATTCCTCTCACAAGATCTCACCATGAAGCTCTCATCCTAGCCTAAGGAGAAAATAGGAAGCTAAAAAGAGAAATTGTCTAGAGCAAATGAAAACCCTAAAGCCCAAGAGATAGCTGCCACAACCCTTCCACTCGGCTTATATATGAGGTCCTCCGGTGGGCGTAAATGACTAGAATGCCCTCTAGGCGATACAACCCCTCGAAGGGCATATTTGGAAACTTGACAGCCTTTCCATCGGACGGACGCCCAGCAATCACACCTCGCATAGCCTCGACGCCAAGCATGCGATCCCGACACGTGTCCTCCACTTCGACGACTTCCGGCCGCGCCACGACCAAACCGGTCAGACTGGTTTCCCAAACCGGTCAGACTGGTTTCCCAAACCGGTCAGACCGGTTCTGGTGCCTTGGCCTCACCGGAACCTCGGGTCGGCTTTCTGGAGCAACCGACGAACCCATCGATCTTTTGGCGAACCGCTGCAAACCCCGCGAGCTTGGTGCAGCCTCCACGCCGAGCTCCTCGACTTGGCCGCCACGTCCGCTCTGGCTCCATGTTGACTTTCGGATCAACCAACGAACCCACTATCTGACTTTGACTTGCTCTTCTCGCACCATGTGACCCGCACTTGATCTCGTCTGGCCACCGGGTCCATCGAACCAAGTCTACTTGTCCCTCCAGTCCTTCGGAGGCCCCGCAAGGCTAAGACCTTTCGCGCTTGTTCTTCACCTGCACCAACGCTCATCAAGCCGCAGCCTACATCCACAAGATTGAGCACAGCGTCAGTCCACACAACGTTGTCAATCACTCATCACTAGAGAGTGGCCAACCACTTGCCATCGGACACTGGTCCTCACTTCAGGAACAAGGTGGGCACGAAATTTTTGTTCTACTGTCATCTCCCAATCAAGATACCCCTCAGCATCATAATGACCCGAAAATGGTGGAATTGTAAACTTGACCTTAGCATAAGGGTCATCGGAAGTATAATGGGTATTAGCATGATTTTGAGGACCTCCCATACCTCTCCTATTGTCTCGTAAATGACGTCGTAGCCTCGCTGCTCGGGTGGCTGCAGCATCTATGTTCCCATTCTCATCAAGAACAGTATCTTCATCAATGTTGCGTGCACCCATGTCTTCTTCATTTGGTAGATGGTTTTCTAACTCCGTAACCTTTTCGGTTAGAGTAGAAATCCACCTATCCAATCTCTCCATGCTGCTACCAAGCTTGAGATCAATGAGTGCATCAGTTACGACCTTTTTGATGGCATCATTCATTCCTTTCTGGGCATCTTCTACAGCAGCCCGCAGCTGATCCCTGCTAACACACTCATTGAAATCTTTGGGCGAGTTTTCATGTTCATTCCCTGCCATTATGACACCCAAAACAATAGCAAGTAGTGAAGGTTATCCCTAATAAATGACTACAATTTGTAGTGGTGCCTCTCAATCATGGAAAATGGCAGCTCCTACACAAGCTCTTGCAAATGTTCTTACCATTCACAAAACAAGAATTGGTGCAATTGGCGGCTGGTTTGTGATACCTGTGAGGAAGTGGTACCAAGATTGCAAGGGTCCTCTTTCTGTACCGATCTGAAGAAATATGTGGAGCTTGGGAAGGCACGAATATAAATATGTATGTGGTACAAATGTTAGCAACAGATAGCAATGCTGAATTATAGTCCAAAGTACTTGTTCTTGTTGCTGGCCTATACGTGTTGCTAACACCAAATGTGATAAGCAAGTGGGTGAAGCAAGTGTGGAAGGAAACGAGTATGGTAGGGAATAACAAACTTGAAAAGGACAAAGAGCACCACAAAACAGAGCAGCTGAAAATTCTTATGTGCTCCTCTTTTCTCTTCTTCTTTCTTTTTTTTTGTTTCACTCTTTTCGTTTTTCCTTTTTATTTCTTTGCTCTTTATCAGCAAGGAACACACAAGAACAAATCCACAAGATTTGGCTCAAAAGGATAAAAGATGTGGGCTATGCAAAAAATCAGGATTGTTCTATGACAAGCATACCAAAACTTGTGGGTCCTGAAACTCAATTTTCCTGGTCGAATTTCACAAAACTAATTTCTGCAGGCCTAGCTTTGCTAGGATGAAATAGATGTCAAATTTTCTGGTGTTTTCCGAAGATATAAAATTTGCCTAGTTTCGAGTTCGGGTGCAAAAGTTATGACTGTCCGAAGATGAACAGCCCAAATCAAGATTTAATTTTTTTTCTTTTTTGCTTACAGAAGATACAAATGGAGATACGAGATGGCAGTGGTGGGGAAAAGACAACACAAGGGAGACAAGGACAAGATCTAAACCAGCAACAAGGCCTCGACCTGGACACAAACTCAACACTACGAACTCTGAAACAAACAAAAGCAGAGGCTATGGCGCGGAAGGTTCTAGGAAGGGAAAAACGAGTATGGCTGTGGACTGTAGGATGAAGATAAACACTCAAACCAAGGGGTAAACGATGCGAACCTGACAGTATACCTTTGCTCTGATACCACATGATAGGACTTGGGTTCCCGATCTTCCGAAAGGTTCTGATAACTATCGATTTGGGCGGATTCGAGACACACCGATCCGACTACAAATCCAAAGAAATGAACCCTGCAATCTTAGCACCACAAACCCTCTGGTTATCAACCAAGCTGCAGCTCGATTGACCTAGCCAAGAAGGCTTACTCTTGCCTGCGAAATCGAAGAACACAAGCAAGTGCACGGAGAAGCCACCAAATTACAGAAAGTAATTGATTCAACTCACGAATGGGGTTCCACAACCGAAGTATCGGTGTCCTGTTCTTGACAGAATAGAAACTAAGCAAAACCCAACTTCCTCTGGCGGCTGGAGGGGTATTTATACATAAAAGAACAGCCAAGGGGCGTGGGAGGGTGTAAACCCTAAATTAGAATGGGCCCCTAATGGGCTTTACTAGATACAAGGCTATCAGCCTTTGACTGGTAGATCTGGACGTCTCTCTGTAAAATCTGGGCGACTCCATCTGAATCTGAAGATATTTTCTGATCCATCTGAAAGTTGACTTCAAGAGCTTTCCGTCGAGTACTCATACGCCCCAAACAACATCCAGAGTCAAAAGTTATGACCAAAACAATCTGTTGTTGTCTTGCTGTCCGCTCAATGCAAAACGGGGTGGATCACAACGTTTGAGTTGGAGCGCCCCTCCCGCTCTGTCCGCTCTACTCAAAACGTGGTGGGTCACAACGTTTGAGTGGGAACGGATCTCATCTCCAAATGGGGAGCTTGTGCACATCCTGGGTTAGTGTGGTTGTTTCCCCCCTCTTCTGCACGTTCCATATTCCTAAGAATAATGCATTCATCACCATAATTAAGTAGCATCCCGTCCAAAGATAAGTTTGTATGAGTAGCGAGGAACGACTTTACCTGATAGTTGAGTTGTCGTGCACGGGCTCGAGTCATTGGTCCTTGTGAAGCGCAAGGCATGGTTGTATCAATGGAAGGGATGTCCTCATCAGAACATGTACTGAACCATTGCTCCATTTTAAAGTTCTTGAAATTATCTTTCCAACGAGTGGTCATTTACCCCAATCGGACTCCGGACAAGGGAGTTACACCTTTTTTACTCCATCAATGTAAATTGTCCCGGACTGATTTCAGAACGTGTGACGCCTAATAATTTGGTTGTAACTCCTTGCACAGTTCTCCTAAAATATTAAATCTTGATGTGTTGGAAAGAAGACTTAGTGGAGCTCCTGAATATCCAAATTCCTCTTTTGTACATCTCTGAACATGTGCTCAATCTTGACGAACACAGCGGTGTTTCTTTCAGGATTTTGGAGGTGTCGACGATCTTAATTTCATCTTTTATCACAAACTCATGGGAGTGATTCTCCATGCCTGCAAAACAACTCCAAAGCACAAAGTACCCCCGAGGTGATGGTCGGGAATACTCACTCTATGCCGACAAACCAAAGACATCCCCTAAAAATTAAGAACCTAATGGGTGTACGTGAGTGCAAGTGTGCATGCAAATGATAGGATGGTATAAAAACAAAACAATGTTTACACCAAATTCTAAGCTCCATGCTTACAAAGTGGTTGCCAAACTTCTCCATTGCCATAAAGATTTATTAAACAAGGTCAAAACACCATGCTTATCCCAAGATTAACAATTCCTTATAGTGTAAGATGAGTAGGCGCATTGCAAAGTTTAAAAACCAACCAATGCAATATGATAGCAAGGTATATAAAATTGAATGATGGTGGTCTCCAATCATGTATAAACAGCATGTTTACACAAGATTGCAAAAAGGAGTAACGCATGTCGACAAGCATTAACATAGATATGAAAGCATTCATCATAAAGTTTCACAAAAAGACCAAGCTAACATAAAGTGGAAGATGACAATGAGGGGGATACAAAATGCAAATGCAAAGAGTTAGCACAAGCAAACATTAGCAAGGTTTGAAAGATTTCTGATATGGTCCACAATAACCAAAGGACAAAGCTTGGCCTCCACTTTACGAAGTAAGCGTTGTCAACAAGAAAATCACCCATCGAAAAGAATCTATCAATGAAACTAACAAGTGAGGACCAGGTGTGTCCGAGGACCAGTGGAGGGTCGCTCCTTAGTGATGAGTGATTGACAATGTTGTGTGGACTGATGCTTGGCTAAGTGTGCAGGTACAGGTTGCGGCTTGACTCGTGTCGGTGCAGGTGAAGAACAAGCGTGAAAGGACTTAGCCGTGGCGGCCTTCGGGTGACGGAGAGGCAAGTAGGCTTGGTTCGATGGACCCGGTGCCCGATGGGGTCAAGTGCGAGACATGCGGTGCAAGACTGGCGGGCTGAAGTCGTGAACATGGGCCGGTGCAAGGTAGCGGATGGAGCCCGAAGGTTGCACGCGGGGTTGGGTGGTTTGCCCACAAAACCATCTGGTGGACGGTTTCTTGGTTTGGGCCTCAAAACCAAGCCCGGAGGCCCGAGGCGACGGAGAGGGTGATCCGGGAGCTTCGGGAAGCTTCGAGGCGGGGGGCACGTGGCGTGATCGCGGGGCTTGCGTCGATGCTAAGCAAGGCCGCGGTGGAAGCGTGTCCGCTCGATGAAGACTTGACCAAAATGCCCCTGAGGGGTTGTATCTTCATTTCAAGCAGTAGGGGTAGCGTGGTCATTTACCTCCCTCCGATGGACTTCGTATAAATAGCGGAGAGGTGGATGGCATCTCTCTCTCTCTTGGACTCTAGGGCTTTCTCCCCCGATAGATTTCTCTGAACTGTTTCTTTTCCCTCAAGATTCCTTAGGCTAGACTCTTGTATAGAATCTGACCTCTGGATGTATGGAAGCATTCGGCGTCCCAGTGATCTTCTAGTCCTCTGTGATTTTTGTGTCATTTTTGGGGAGTTTCATTCTTCACTCGATTCGTGATTTTGGGGGCGTTTCTTCACGGATTTCTTTGAGGGAATCATGGGTGGATGCCTTGCGCACCTTTGTGTGTGATCTTGACCCCTCAAACGCCGTGGAGAGCCTTTGATTCGTGAGTTTTTGGCCGGAGTTCGTGTTCTTGGTGGAGTTCGTGTGATCCGCGATTCCCGGCGATTTGGTGGCTTAGAGGACGAGATTTTTGGGGCATAGCTTCCTCTTGTGTTGCTTATCATCTACCCCAAACCTTGTCTCAAGAGCTTTCGGCGTTTGGGAGATCCGGTGATGGATTGGGAGAATTGACTTCACAAGCTCGAGCTCGAGCAGCTCTGTCCGGGGCAACCGAACAGTCCGCGCGACCTGTGTTCTTCGCGTGTTCTTCATGTTCTTGCGCATCTTCGTTTCGATCCATTTCAGCCCTAGGGTTTCGTTGCAAGTTGTTTGCGGATAGTCTGCGTGTAGCTCCCGGACGGTCCGCGTGGTGAAGAGTTTGTCTGGGGTTTCCAGCGGGTTGACGAACAGTCCGCCCAGGCCTCACGGACGGTCCGCAACACTGGCGGATAGTCTGCGTGACCTCCACGGACGGTCCGAATTTTGGATTCCAGCTCTGGTGGTTTTGTTGTTCTTTTCGGACAGTCTGGGCCGTACCCGCGGACAGTCCGCCGTACACTAGCGGACAGTCCGCCAGTACCAGCCGGACGGTCCGCACTAGTCGTTTCCAGAATTGACCAAGTGCTTTGATTCTTGTCTGGTGCTTCCGCTCTTTGCTCCTAGGCTTGTTGGTTGATCTTCTAGGCTTGTGTGTGTCTTGTCTGGAGCTTCCTTTGTGTGCGCGGGAACTTGGAGTGGCAATCGGGGCATAGGCCGAGTTCGACCTTTGGGAAGACTTTTTATCGGCTCCCATTCACTCCCCCCCTCTCTGGTCGCCCGATTCGGTCCTTCAATTGGTATCAGAGCCAGTTACAGATCTTGTTGATTCTAACCAGTCTAAGATCCAAAGATGTGCGATTACGGCAAGGGGTCGGGTCCTCCGCACTTTGATGGCAAGAACTACCCGATGTGGGAGAGGCGCATGGGCGCGTTTTTGCGTGGGAAGGGAATTCTGATCTGGGAGGTCACTCAGAATCCTCATTATGTCATCCCAGACAGTTTTCTGCTTCCAAGATCGCGGGACATGTTTGAGGCCAACAGCAAGGCCGTTGATTACTTGTTTCGTGCTCTCTGTGCCTCGGAGTTTGATCGAGTGTACGGAGAGGATGTGGCCGAAAAGATTTGGCTCAAGCTGAAGAATGCTCATGTTGGGAATGCCCAAGTGCAAGCCCGTATGTTTACCACTTACCGGAGAGAGTACGAAAACTTCACTCATCTCCCCGGTGAGTCGACCGATGCTATGTTCTAGCGCTTCACTTGCATAGTCAACAACATGAGGGCCAATGTGACAGTGCTTCCATACACGGATCATGATCAAGCTATCAAGCTTTTGCATGCCCTGGATAGGTCTGTGTGGGAAGCCAAGATCGAGGCCATTGAGGAGTCGAGCGCGTATGACACGCTGTCGCTGGATGAGCTGTTCTCCAAGCTCAGGTCTTCAGAGGTTGATCGTGGATTGAGAGCCAAGAGCGAGAGCCCCACTGATTCCCATAGTTTGGCTCTCGTCTCAGGATCGAGGACTAACGCTAACTCTGTTGGCTTCTCTTTGTCTTGTCTTTTGTCCTTGCCAGATGAGGACTTTGAGGTGCTGAGCGAGGATGATCTCGCCTTGTTGAGCAAGAGGTTTGGGCAGATGTACGAGAACCGCAAGAATGCAAGGTGGAGCTCGGGGATGTGCTATCGGTGCGGGAAGCACGGGCACTTCATCGCCGAATGCCCTGAAGCCATGGAGATCAAGAACGACTACAAGGGCAAGCCCAAGCACGACTACAACAAGCACCGCTCCCGGAATGACTACAAGGACAAGCACAAGGACAAGGGCGAGAGAAGGCACAAGAAGAGTGGCGGCCACAAGAAGAAGACCGCTCAAGCAATGGTGGCCGGAGCGAGCGACATCGACTCGACATCAAGCGATGCTTCTTCCGACTCGAGCAGCGAGGAAGAGCAAGAGAAGCGCAAGGACAAGCGGCACACGGGCAAGAACTTCACCGGCCTGAGCTTCGTCGCGCAAGGAGGCTTTTGCGGCATGGCGCACTCCAAGAAGGGTGGGAAGCACAGCTCGGATTCGAACTCCGACTCCGATGAAGAGGTACGACAAGATCCCAACTTCTTACTAGAGGAGAATGCTAGGCTCAATGAGTTGCTTGATAACCGTGATGATGTGCTTAGAAAGACCAACAAGGAGAAGTGGGAATTCAGGTCTTTGTTGGGTGATGCTCAGGACAAGGTAGCTGAACTTGAATCCTTGCTTGTGGATGCTAGAAATGAGATAGCTACTTTGAAATCTGCTCCTGTGGTGTCTGATGAAATTGATTGTGGTGATTGCTCAGTTTTTCTTGCTAATTTGACTGCTCTCAAGGAGAAGCATGCCTCTACTCTGGAGGAACTAGATGTGGTTAGGATTGAGTGTGATGAATTGAAGTCTAGGCCAGCTTTGTTAGGACTTGTACTTCATGTCCTATCTTGCATGCTAGGCTAGATGAATCTCACAGTAGGATTGTTTCTCTTGAGGCGGCATTGAAAGCACCTCTTCCTACATCATGTTCAACCTGTGAAATGCATGCTTTGAAGAACATGGAACTTGCACACTATGTTGATCGTCTACAGGATGAAAATGATGAGCTTAGGAAATTGATGAGTTGGTTGTTTGGGCATGAGCCACAATTGAGTTTGATGTCGGCTCAGTTCAAGCGGTTTGATGGTCAGGCGTTGAGGGCTGAGAAGAGTGGTGAGGGAGAAGAGAAAGTTGGAGAGATCCCTACTCAACCACACACCATACCCATGAACAAATATGCACCCAAGCCAAACCACTTGAGAAACAAGCTTGATACAACTCCAGACCCACCAGTGTTTCCCCAGAAAACAGAGAATTACCAGAAACCCATTTAGATTGTGAGCAACCTGGGTAATAACTTTGAAGGGAAGTCAGGGGAGAAAGGTGTTGAGAAGCCCATAGAGAAGACACAGCCTAAGCCAGTGCCAATCCGCTTCCATTGTGAGTATTGTGGGAGGGATGGGCATAAGGATGAGTTCTGTTTCTGGAAGAAGAGGGATGAGCGGTTTGCTAGGGAGATGGCAAACAAGGACAGGTACCACCTTTCTCGTGGTGTGCCTAAGCCTCGTAGAGGGCCTCTACCTAGGGGTGAGGTGTATGTGCGTACAGTTCCCACTTGTGGAGGTGGAGGTGTGTTCCCTCAGAGAGACAGGCGTGTTGGGTTTGGGCGTGGTGAGTTGGCTCGACATGCTCCTTCTCGTGACCGTTACGAGTTTGGGAGGAACGATCGAAGCTTTGGGTCTCAGATAGACTACGGGCCATGTTTTCCCCCTCGTGGTGCGCGTACTCCTCCAGTGAGACGTGACAGGTCCTTTGGTGGTAGGCATGAGAGGGCTCCGCCTAGAGGTTTTGGGAGGATGGATTTTGCTAACCCTTCTTTTGAGCAAATGACTCAGCACTGGTTTGACTCTTTTGGTACTAACCCTAGTGTTGAGTCGCTTGCTCATTCTCGTCCTCGTTTTTGATTGCAGGTGGGAGGCTTGGAGAACTTTTGGTTAATCGACTCCGGTTGCTCATGACACATGACCGGAGATCGTGGGTGGTTCTCCAGCCTCACCCCAGTGAGTACGAGGGAGTACATCACTTTCGGGGACAATGGGAGAGGACGAGTGCTTGCTGGAGGTATGGTGAAGGTGAGTAGCAAGGTGTCCTTAAGAAGTGTGGCCCTGGTCAAGTCACTTGGTTTTAACCTATTGTCAGTATCTCAATTACTTGACGAAGGTTTTGAGGTTCGTTTCAAGTCAGGTGCTTCTCGTGTGCTTGATTCTCGAGGCGATCTTGTCTGTACGATCGTCCCCGAGGGTCAAATCTTTCGTGCCAACTTTTCCCAGTCAGTTGGTCCTCCTTGATGCTTTGTTGCTAGCGTTTCAGCTGAGCTTTGGAAATGGCATAGGAGGTTGGGACACTTGAGCTTTGAGTTGCTTTCTCGCTTGAGTGGTCTTGATCTTGTCCGAGGATTGCCTAAGTTGAAATTCGAGAAGGATTTGGTTTGTGCTTCTTGTCGGCATGGAAAGATGGTTGCCGCTTCTCACGCCCCTCTGACTTCTGTCATGACCGAGCGACCGTGTGAGCTGTTGCACATGGATTTGGTTAGGCCAGCTCGTGTTCACTCTGCTGGTGGGAAGTGGTATGTTCTTGTGGTTGTTGATGATTTTTCGAGGTACTCTTGGGTTTTCTTTTTGGAGGATAAGAGTGAGACATTTGGTTTTGTTCGGGACTTGATCTTGAGGTTGAAGAATGAGAGACATGGTGATGCCATTCGAGCTATATGCAGTGACAATGGCACGGAATTTAAGAACTCTCATTTTGATGCTTTTTGCAGTGATCTTGGTCTTGATCATCAGTACTCTTCTCCATACGTTACTTGCCAGAATGGCGTAGTGGAGAGGAAGAACCGGACCCTTTGTGAGATGGCCAGGACGATGCTCGATGAGCATAGGACTCCTAAGCGTTTCTGGGCCGAGGCGGTCAATACCGCTTGCTATGTCTCAAATCGCATCTTCCTTCGTGCCTACATGAAGAAGACCTCTTATGAGCTGATGCATGGCCGACAACCCAAGGTGAGTCACTTTAGAGCTTTTGGTTGCAAGTGTTTCATTCTGAAGAAGGGCAAGTTGGATAAGTTTGAGTCTTGATGTTCGGATGGTATTTTCCTTGGTTATGCGATTCATTCTAGAGCATATCGTGTGCTCAACCTTGACACTAACCGAACCATGGAGACTTGCGAGGTTACCTTCAACGAGACACAACCATGTAGCTCTTCTGCTTTTGAGTGTGCAGGTGACGAGGAGATTGGAGCGAGGATCTTCGAGGATGAGAAGGACGTAGATGGAGACGACAACGATGATGGTGGTGATGCTCCAGCGGCTGATCGTGTACGCGCTACATCCACAACTACGACGACGATCGAGGATGGACCATCCCCTACACCCACTACGACTGAGGCTGTTCGAGTGGAGGGTGCTGCTGAGGAGGAGGTTGTGTCCAGGCGAGAGGCTCCCCAGCGAGTACAAGTTGATCACCCACTGACGACCATCATTGGTGACCTTCATGAACGCACTACATGGTCGAGGTCAAGGAATACTTCTCATTTCGCTCACTCTGCTTTTGTCGCTTCTTTCGAGCCCAAAGATATTCGACACGCTTTGTCTGATGAGAATTGGGTGAATTCCATGCATGAGGAGTTGGAAAACTTTGAGAGAAACCAAGTCTGGGTGTTAGTCGATCCACTGCCAAATTGCCGTCCCATAGGAACCAAGTGGGTGTGGAAGAACAAAGAGGGTGAGAATGGGATGGTTGTGAGAAACAAGTCGAGGTTGGTGGCGCAGGGTTTCAACCAGAAGGAGGGGATAGACTATGAGGAGACATTTGCTCCTGTGGCCCGTTTGGAGGCAATTAGGATCCTTCTAGCCTTTGCCGTGGCTAAAGGGTTCAAGTTGTACCAAATAGATGTCAAGAGTGCTTTCTTGAATGGGGTGATAGAGGAAGAAGTGTATGTGAGGCAACCCCCAGGGTTTGAGAGTGAAAAATACCCACACCGTGTATACAAACTCCAGAGAGTGCTCTATGGGTTGAAACAGGCACCTAGAGCTTGGTATGGCAGGTTGAGAGGCTTTTTGCTGAGTAAGGGGTTTGTGATGGGCACAGTTGATAAGACTATGTTTCTCCTTAAGCTTGGGAATGACTTTTTGATTGTTCAGATATACGTGGATGACATAATCTTTGGTGGCTCTTCTCATGATCTTGTTGCCAGATTTGCAGATGACATGAGCAGGGAATTTGAGATGTCCATGATGGGCGAGCTGCAGTTTTTCTTGGGTCTCCAGATCAAGCAGTGCAAGGACGAGACTTTTGTACATCAGGCGAAGTACACCAGGGACATGGTGAAGAAGTTTGGCATGAACGACACCAAGTTGCTGACTACACCGATGAGTACGACTACGGCTTTGGACGCGGACGAGGACGGCGAACCCGTGGACCAGAAGGAGTACCGGAGCATGATCGGCTCCCTCCTCTACTTGACGACGACGAGGCCAGACATACAGTTCAGCGTGTGTCTGTGCGCTCGTTTTTCAGGCTTCACCGAGAACTTCACATCGGCAGGCCGTCAAGCGGATCTTCAGGTACTTGAACTACACTCCTGAGTTTGGTCTTTGGTACTTTGCCTCCTCGACACTCAGGCTTCACGGTTTTTCTGATGCGGATTTCGCTGGGTGTCGATTGGATCGCAAGTCCACTTCTGGGTGTTGTCAGTTCCTTGGTTCTTCTTTGATCTCTTGGTCATCTCGCAAGCAATCGAGTGTAGCCCAGTCCACCACCGAGGCTGAGTATGTAGCGGCTGCTAGTTGTTGTTCCCAGCTGCTTTGGATGACCTATACTATGAGTGACTTTGGTGAGGAGTGCTCCCAGGTTCCACTTTTCTGTGACAGCACCTGTGCCATAAGCGTAGCCAAAAATCCTGTCCTCCACTCCAAAACGAAACACATAGAAGTGAGGTACCACTTCCTGAGAGACAATGTTGAAAAGGGAAACATAGCTTTGGCCTATGTTCCTACCCAAGACCAGCTAGCTGACATTTTCACCAAACCGCTTGATCAAGCCACTTTCACTCGCTTGCGGGGTGAGCTTGGGGTGTGCTTTCCTTTCTAGCTTGGGTCTTGGAGCTTCTCATGTATATATGTGTCATATGTTCATTTTGTTGCATTTTCTTCATGCATTTTACTTTCTGTACAAAACCTGGTAGGATAGCCATCTTTGGATCACTTGAGCTAGAAATGAGCTTCTCTTATATACATGGATCACTGATGTGCTATTTGTGAGACTTGTGCATGTGTGGTAATTGGTGGATGTGAATACTATGCTCTTGATGGTTTTGCCATATATGTATGATGAGATAGCATTTTGTTTGTGAAAATGATAAAATGGCTTCTCTCATGAGTAGATGCTTGTCTTTACTAAATTTGTGCTCAAATGCTTATATCATGCTCAGTTTGTGCTTGAGGATCATATTCTCTTTGCTCGGGGTCAAAGACCCTTTGTCATTGTAAATGTTTAGCCCTTTTGCTTGCTTGGGGAGGAGCATAAGCTTCTTTTTGCCGCAAAGGCACTTCATGTACCATGTTTAAACTCTAAAATGAAATTGGTGTATGAATTGCCTTATGCTTGAAAAATGAGCTCCTAATCATGTTTTTATGGTTTGATATTCATATCTTGGGTGCTAAACCGTAGCATGTTGTCTACCATGAGAAGTCTCATTTTAAGAAGTAGACACATGGCTCGGTGGCTTTAACATGACTTGAGTAGCTTATGGGCGTTTATAATGATCTTGTGATGAGAATTTGTGATCTTGTATAAATTTTGAATGATCTAGTGCATTTGTGTTCAAATTGCCATGGATAGGCTCTTGCTCATGAGATGAATGCTTATTTGTGAAAATATTGCTTAAAATTGCTTTTAGCCATGTCACATGCTTATATGTCTCTACCTTCTTGATGGCAATGTGCTAAGTACACCATGTCTACTTTGCTTGCTCTATGTCTTATGTGTAGCATTTTGTTGTGCTCTTTGTATATTTGAGAAGCTTGGTAGACTGTATATATGCTTTGACATGCATTTTTCATGAAAACAAGGGGAAGAGCTTCATATATCTTGATTCATGCATTGTCAACAAGGGGGAGAGTTTTGTATGATATGATATTGGGGAGAAGAATTTTCATGCATTGGGAGCTTTTATGCAAAATTGGTATGCATTTGTGAGATGTTGCATGTGAGGAGAAAAATTGAGAAGAGGAGGTTGCATTTGCTCAGGGGGAGTTTGCATATGTGCAGGGGGAGCTCCTTTGATTTCCCTGAGTTTTGTGCTTTGTAGTGTGCTCTTTGTGAGCTTAGCTTTGTCTCGGCTGTGTCGAGCCGTTGCCCTTGTCTTAGGGGGCCAAGACTTGGATTGGCGAGTGATCGAATTTTCGCTTATTCTTTGGCTTTGGATCACTTGCTTTGGAGGTTTGTGTTCGTGGCTGTTTTCTTTTTTTTTCTCTATCATGGTTACTATGGGTGTTGTCAATGCACTCATCAAGGGGGAGATTGAGGACCAGGTGTGTTCGAGGACCAGTGGAGGGTCGCTCCTTAGTGATGAGTGATTGACAACGTTGTGTGGACTGATGCTTGGCTAAGTGTGCAGGTACAGGTTGCGGCTTGACTCGTGTCGGTGCAGGTGAAGAACAAGCGCGAAAGGCCTTAGCCGTGGCGGGCTCTAGGTGATGGAGAGGCAAGTAGGCTTGGTTCGATGGACCCGGTGGCCGATGGGGTCAAGTGCGAGCCGTGCGGAGCAAGACTGGCGGGCTGAAGTCGTGAACATGGGCCGGTGCAAGGTAGCGGATGGAGCCCGAAGCTTGCACGCGGAGTTTGGTGGTTTGCCCACAAAAACATCTGGTGGATGGTTTCTTGGTTTGGGCCTCAAAACCAAGCCCGGAGGCCCGAGGCGACGGAGACGGTGATCCGGGAGCTTCGCGAAGCTTCGAGGCGGGGGGGCACGTGGCGTGATCACGAGGCTTGCGTCGATGCTAAGCAAGACCGCGGTGGAAGCGTGTCCGCTCGATGAAGACTTCACCAAAATGCCCCTGAGGGGTGTATCTTCATTTCAAGTAGTAGGGGTAGCGTGGTCATTTACCTCCCTCCGTTGGACTTCGTATAAATAGCGGAGAGGTGGATGGCATCTCTCTCTCTTGGACTCTAGGGCTTTCTCCCCTGGTAGATTTCTCTGAACTGCTTCTTTTCCCTCTAGATTCCTTAGGCTAGACTCTTGTACAGAATCTGACCTCTGGATGTATGGAAGCATTCGGCGTCCCGGTGATCTTCTAGTCCTTTGTGATTTTCGTGTCATTTTTGGGACTATTTTTGGGGAGTTTCGTTCTTCGCTCGATTCGTGATTTTGGGTGCGTTTCTTCACGGATTTCTTTGAGGAAATCATGGGTGGATGCCTTGCGCACCTTTGTGTATGATCTTGACCCCTCAAACGTCGTGGAGAGCCTTCGATTCGTGAGTTTTTGGCCGGAGTTCGTGTTCTTGGTGGAGTTCGTGTGATCCGCGATTCCCGGTGATTTGGTGGATTAGAGGACGAGATTTTTGGGGCATAGCTTCCTCTTGTGTTGCTTATCATCTCCCCCAAACCTTGTCTCAAGAGCTTTTGGCGTTTGGGAGATCCGGTAATGGATTGGGAGAGTTGACTTCACGAGCTCGAGCTCGAGCAGCTCTGTCCGGGGCTAGCGGACAGTCCGCGAGGAGCCCGCGGACAGTCCACGCGACCTGTGTTCTTCGCGTGTTCTTCGTGTTCTTGCGCGTCTTCTTTTCGATCCGTTTCGGCCCTAGGGTTTCGTTGCAAGTTGTTTGCGGACAGTCCGCGTGTAGCTCCCGGACGGTCCGCGTGGTGAAGAGTTTGTCTGGGGTTTTTGTCTGGGGTTTCCAGCGGGTTGACAGACCGTCCGCACTGGCCTCACGGACGGTCCGCGACACTGGCGGACAGTCCGAGTGACCTCCACGGACGGTCCGAATTTCGGCTTGTAGCTCTGGTTGTTCTGTTGTTCTTTTCGGACAGTCCGGGCCGTACCCGCGCACAGTCCGCCATACACTAGCGCACAGTCCGCCAGTACCAGCCGGACGGTCCGCACTGGTCGTTTCCAGAATTGACCAAGTGCTTTGAGTCTTGTTCGGTGCTTCCGCTCTTTGCTCCTAGGCTTGTTAGTTGATCTTCTAGGCTTGTGTGTGTCTTGTCTGGAGCTTCCTTTGTGTGCGCGGGAACTTGGAGTGGCAATCGGGGCATAGGCAGAGTTCGACCTTTGAGAAGAATTTTTATCGGCTCCCATTCACTCACCCCCTCTCTGGTCGCCCGATTCGGTCCTTCAACAAGGTTTAAAGGGTAGGTTATGAGTATTCTATATTTTTGGCTCAAATAAGAATTTTTAAGAGAGGGAGTCAAGTATAGAAATTCTATCTAAGGAGGTGCTAAAAATATTTTTATGAAAAACAAACCTATGGTTTTAGGAAGGCTAAAGGTGTGAGAGGTTTTCCAATGCCTTTTATAGGGAGGCTAGTTAAAGTTTTTAGTTAGAACAGTAGATAGAGGTGGGCTTGGCCAACCAGAATGGTGCAAGCCAATCAACGCAAGTCAACCCTACCCTTGTTGGCTACGGGTTTTTGGTAGGGGTTATAGGAAGGCTTAGGTTGGTTGGACAAAAAGTTAGGTCAACATAAAACATGCAATGCAATATGACATGGATGAACAAAATGACATGATATGGTGGTAATCTAAAAGTTAGCTTAAATTAACTAGCCACAAGTTTAGAGTCAAAGGATGGTGCCAACTTCATAGCTCTCTCTAAAAAGGCAAAAAGAAAAAGAACCTAAACACTAATAGGCACACAAAAGGAGTCTACAAGTTTTCCAAGATCAAATAACATAGTGCTCCCTCAATAAAAATTAGATCATACAACATGATGTGGTATTTATTAGAGCAATGGTATAATGTTACTTGATAGTTCAGTTTAAGAGCACAATGTAGACGGTCGTATTCTCTACCTAATATTAAAGCAAGGATAGCTTCTGCCCTTTTTTCGTCCGTCGTGACACGTGGGGCCCGCATGTCAGAGTCTCTAATCAGGAGATACCTCGCAGGCTACGGATGAAAGCCAGCACGGTACTCCCGGCGGAGAGAGAGGACCTCCGATATCGACGGACTTGGCGCCTGCAGCGGGGCACGTGCGCCCGACCCCGCCCTCGTGCCCTGCTGCCGGCGTTATTGCCACCGTTGTCGAGAGCCGTCAGGGCCCCATCTCCGACGATGTGGTGGGCGAACAGAGGAGATCCGCGGTGAGGAGGGGTTGCGGGGCGGAGACGCCAGAGCTCGAGGCCGCCGGAGAGGAGGGGCCGGCCGCCACCTCCACCACGGCGAGGCCTCTGTCCGCCCGAAGGGGTCTCCAGATCGACAACCCCGCTGTAGGAGGAAGAGGATGCGTCCGGCCAGAGAGGAGGCTGCCAGAAAGGCATGGCTGCTAGCGCGCAAGCTGGAGAGGGAGAGCTTGCTCGAGCTCCTTGTCCAACGGCCGGTGCGAGAAGGATGCCGAGCTTGAGTAGCAGCAGATTGCCGCACGCCAGCGGCGCCACGACTTCACCCTGTGTGGCTGCGCCGGCATCCCCGGGTATCGGGCATCCGCGAGCGAGGAGCTGATGCGCCGCCGCCCTCCCGTGCGCGGCGGCCAGCGCCAACCTCCCGCAGCGCAGATGCATCGTCCTCCCGCGTCGCCGTGCGCCGTGCACAAATGCGCCGCCGCCGGTCGCCTGCTTGCGTGATGGGGAGGTCGCCCGAGAGAGGTCGCCGCTGCTCACCCCGAGCAGGTCGGCACTAGGGAGAACTCTCCCGAGCGAGCGCGCCGCCACTCCCCCCAAGCAGCTCGCTGTCGCTGCTGCAGGCGAGAGCGTCGCTGCTGCAGGCGAGAGCGCCGCCGCCGCCAGAGAGCTTGCTCGGGGATCTCGACGTCGCTCCTCCCGGGAGCTCGCTGCGGGCGAGCGCCACCGCCGGAGAGCTGGCCCGGGGGAGGTCGCCGCCACTCTCCCCGGATAGCGTGCCGCCCGGATGCTCCGTTGCTGGTGGACCTGGGGGAAATCGAGAAACAGGATACCAAGAATGGGGGCCGGCGGCCAGACGATGGATAAGGCAGGGGTTGTTGGCACGGAGTACGTCTTCGTCGGTCAGGAGGTGAGAAGAGATAAGATTAATTGGGCCGGCGCTTCAGCTTGTTTTTTTCTTTAGATTTCACTGTCAGCTTGGGCTCGTACAGCTGAGCGACCTTCCTGCATGTGGGCTGTGGCCAAAAATAAAAAGTCGCTGACACAATCAAAACTTAGCACAAGAAAGATCATGACATGATGGTGTCTATCCTCCGCAGGCCTCGTTGTTGCACTGCGTGGAGCAAAGAAAGCAGGAGCTTGTGTTCTCTCTCGCACAGACTCTTTATCATGCGCATGCAAATAATAATTATCCAAATCTTCGGTACAGTACAATCTAATTTGTACTTTGAAATGTGATATCCAGTAGTATCTCGTTTGGACCAATCGAACAACGTGATAGGGGAAGGTGAGATTGGACATATGGTAACAAGGGTTCTGGAGTCATGAACAACGACAGACAAGGTTAAGTGGTGCGGGGAGCGATGGGATTGATGGCGAGATCCGAATGAACGATGGGCGAGGTCAGGGTGGTGCCTACAGCTACAGGACGGGGAAGTAGGAAGAATGACGACGCGGCTGCGGGCAGATGACGACATGATTGGGAGGAGCAAACGACAGTGGGCAAGGTCTCGGGGTCACACATGCGTGATGAGAATGATGGCACAATTGATGAAGGCAAGGTCGGGCAGGATGACGGTGAGGTCGTGGATGGTGAGGTTCAGAAGGCGCGGACGATGGCGAGCGAAGTTTGGGGGGCGCATACGCGACGAGATGACGGTAAGGTCAGAGAGCTATGTAGGCGGCAGTGTGACGATACAGTCGTTACAGATGACGATGAGAAGAGTAGATGACGATTAAAAACCGGAAGAAAATCGTACTAAACCGGCGCTGAACCGGAGTCAAACTGTTACTAATAATGTCCCAACCACAAAAAAACCGGGGCCACCCTTGTGCCGCGCGCTGCGAGGAAAAGCCAACCGTCAGGTGCGCTGACCACAGGGAGGGGAGTATAAAAAAACCTAAAAAAAAGTGTGCGGATGGAAAACTGGGAATCCAAACCACTATCTCACAAATAAATACCAATTGGTCTGAATTTTTATTTTGCTTTGCATTTACAGAATTATATATTTTAATGTTAAACATCTATCGTCTATCCAATAGGTTTGATGCTACATATGGCTAGCTGTACAAATATGTATATGCGTGCATACATAATAATCAAGTATTTTTTAAGTTGTAGATACCTATTAGTTTCCAAACGTATATTCTTCGTGGGCTTAAAGCAAGAAAAGAACACGGTGGGCAGTTCAACATGTATTAGAGTATAAACATTGCACGTTGATAAGCGTCGGTGAAGGTTAGCGGGGCGAAGCTTGCTGTTTGCGCTTGGAAGCAGGTGCACACCTAATGCATATAATGGACGTACGCTATGCTCAGGGTGTGTGCTAGGTCGAAGCATGTATAAAATATACTAATTGTTGACTCGGATTAGAAACTAAAATTGGAGCTATGCTTATGTTATATGGTAAAATATGATTTTATTGTCTCTAGCAGCCTAGCTTAAAATAAGAATAATGAATATTTGAGTACAAGTGAATATGAGTAAAATCTTGTTGACTTTCAAGCAAATATCAATTCAACTGAATGCAATAAAAATAGATTAATACAGACAAAAAAACTCATGAGATTTAGAAAACAGGATTAATATATTCATCTAGCAATCGTACATGCATTTTGATATCTATGTCTATATACATAATATTAAAGTGTTATTATTTCTTCCAAAGGATGTCATTATTTTGGACAAAATGTCCCACACCTTTTTCATAAATAACCCGCATTCATTGACAGGTGGGCCCTAAGTAGTTGTACAGGGTGGCGCGACCGCAACGGGGATGACGACGAGATCGGAAAGCTGTGTGTGTGGGGGGTGACAGAATGATGGCGCGATGGAGGACAATGAAACGAGTATTTTTTTTCTCCCGTTGTAACGCACGGGCATAATTGCTAGTATGTATATATATATACAAACAAAAGAAAACGGGTTGCCTCCCGCAAAGCGCTTCATTTATAGTCATAGAGCTTGACTTTCTTACGTACCTTCTCGTGGTCACGAAGCCATGGTCCTTCATGAAAGATTTGAAGGTGTTCATGCAGCTTTGATTCACTCTTCATGCTTGACATGATCATTTACGCTCAATGGAAGACTTGTCAGATCATCTCTTGCATCATCATTCCCTCCTCCTTTGCTCTTCGTCGCTGCCTCTCCTTTCACGAATTTTCCTCTCTGTCCAGATCAGACCATGTAGCAAACAACTTCTCCAATGCGTGGTGCACGAAATTGTCTTTCCACCAAGTCTTTATTCACCCCCAACGGACTCCGATCGAGTGAGTTACGCCCGTTTTACTCCAACGCTGCAATCTGTCCAAATCTGATTTCAGACTGCGTAGCGCCCAATGTTTTTGCCATATCTCCTTGTACGGGTCGTCAAATTCATCGATCTTGGAGGCGTTGGAATCGGCACTTGATGGAGCTTCTGATTTTCAACTTTTTCCTTCTTCTACATATCTGATCAGGTGCTCAAAATTGACGAAAACAGCAACGTCCTCACTCGAGATTCGGGGAAGGCGATGCATGAGCTTGCAATTCTTTGGGGCATGGCTTCTCTCCTCTTGATTAAGGTTTAATGCCCTGCATGGTTAGTGAAACTCGGGTTTTCCTTTGATGCACGCTCTTTTAAGGTCACGAGCTTGACCGAGCACAAAGCAAGTCCAAGATTTGCAAGACGTAAAGAAAACATGTGCAACCATAACCACAATTTAAATTGGATGAACAAAGCATGTTGTGATTAAAGGTAGCATAAGTTTCTTGCTCAGCGCTAAGCCTCTCATTAGGCGAAGGTTCATTAGGCAAGGAATTAATAAAGATTAAGCACATCATAGTCTCTTTATCATTCTCAAGAAATTCTAGCCTATCATGATCATCAAAGGTGCAAGGCATAGAATCAAAACATGCTATTGGATATGAACATGAATATATCAAAACAAAGATATCATCTCCAAAAGTACCTTGAGAGTTTAATGTGTACCTTAGCCTTTGAGCTTTTCATCATGAGTGGTCCTCCGGAGTTGAAAGCGAACAATCCTTGATGATCGGAGGTGGCTCGCGTAGACTTTTTCTCAATTCCTTCCTTCGTGGCACATGTCGTCAAGGTTGCTTTGTGTAGGATCACTCCTCTTCACTTGTTTGCGGGGCTTCACACATGTCTTAAATGTCTTCATGTAGCTCCATGATCCTTCGTGTGAGAGCCCAAAGTATCCACGCCATTGGATGTTGTCTTATGTGTGTAATCCATTGTGGTTTGCTCCAAACATCTCCTTGCGTCGGATGTCGCCAACTTGTGCCTTCATTTCCCAATGATCCAGGGGTATTTGTTTTGTTCCAAGTCTCTGAATTTCTTCATGTGTGGTCTAATGGAGGCATTCCCAAAGCTCCTCTTTGTTGTTGTCGTCCTCATTTTCACCATCTTGTTCTCATCGTATTGCTACTGCCTATTCTTCTTGGATTTTCCCCTATATACATAACAAAACATATACCAAAATATAATTCTATTGAAGGTTTTATGAAATTACCTTTCCAACAGGTACTCATTAATCTTAATCGGAGTCCATATGAGGGAGTTATGGCTGTTTCACTTCAGCTTTGCTTGCTGTCCAGAAATTTTCAGGACGTGCAACCATCGGTGATTCGGCCATATCTGCTTGTAAGAACCTCCGGTCGACTTGATTCTTGACTCGTTGGAAGTGTAACTTCGTGGGGCTTCTAAATATCTAAAGGTATTCTGTTGTTCTTACCATGAGGCTGTGCAAAACTTGATGCGAACAGAAACTTCGAAGATGTTGACGAGCTTGATCTTGTGATCTTGGGGGCACCGTGATTGCTTCCAATACCTATTGCTTGATCAAACAAATCTCCACAAAATTTTAGTCTTTAAAAATTTTAATTGACACGTTGACTTACCTTGTTTATCATCTCTCGTGTAGGGTGTGGGCTCGATAGCAAATGATGGGCCACTAACAAAAGTTAGCACCTACCACTAAAGAGTGAATCTTCAAGTTTGTTGGAATGTGGGTGTAGAGAACTCATCGAACATCTTGTGTCTAGCTTTTCACCTGCTTTCAAAGACACAAACAAGAAAACAAGCGTATATGCAATAATAAAAATTAGGGTTAGTCAAAAAGAAAGGTAGATCACCCTAGGGTTCGAGTTGCTGATCCCGGCAACGGCGCCAGAAAAAGGGCTTGTTGACGGTCTAAAAACGCATCAAGATTCACCATCCCTTACGGATCATCGTAGCACTTTTTCCCTTGAGTATGGACCCAAGGTATCAATCCGTGCATCAGAAGCAAACCGCTAAGGTTCTTTACCTAATCTAAGCGAACTAACCTAACATGAAGCATCGATTGCATACAAAGGGTAACCTAAAGAGATATTCATGAAGTGTATAGGTTGATCACACCCAAGAACATCGGCTAAGGTAAAGCGCAACCATAGGGGTAACTAGGCCTATCGCCTTCTAGTTGTAGTTCCAGCTAAAGAGCAACAAACCATGCATCTCATCTAATAGCATCCTTAAACTCCTACCTTCGGCCGACCTCCCGAAGATCTTCCGCCTTTCGTGGCCATCACCCTGTCACGGTGCACCCTTAATCAAGCGGGGGATCTAAGGGCACGCCCGAGTGGGCGTGTCTACAAATCATGAAGGGTCGACATACTAGACCTAATCACCATGATTACATAAAGTATGCTATATAGTCTAAGCATGCATAAGGCTAAGGATCAAATCATATTCATGATAAGTAGAAAGCATAGATGGAGACATGGAATCGCTAATAGATCGGAAAACATGATGAACATTGCTCACATAATAATAAGTGCGTTTGGATCATCTCCACCGAGTACATACCATTGATGACCTCAACTAGCTCCGGAACTCCACCATGGCTCAACCACGCAGGGCAGCCATGGTGGCTAGGGTAGGCCTAGGCCATCTCCTAGACAACTTCGAGGACTCGCTGCGACTGTCATCTCCCTCCGGTGCTTGCTTCTAGGTTTCGCCGAGTTGTGATAGATGGATGTGGCGGCCGTCGGAGGCAGGGGATATAAATGAGCTGAGGAGCATCTAGGTCAAAGGGAGTTGCGAACCGAGCCAAAAACAGGCCAGGCCGGTCGGCATGGGCCGGCCGGCCTATGGCTTTTTTGGCCAGGTTCGGCCCCATCTTTCACCACGACGCTTCTCGCGCTTTCTTGAATTTTTGCCGAATTGCATGTGGGTCATTGACGTCGTTTTCCCCGCGGTTTGGATAAGGGTACTTGGCGCACGAACTCCCGCATCTTCTGTTTAGGTCCTCGGAGTTTCACGACTTCATGCTTCGGTCCTCGGGTCATTTGGAGTCATGTTCACTTCGTGTCTTGACTTGTGTCGGGCTTCATGATCCTCTCATAAAGTGATCGATGAACTCTACCTGGAAGTCCTCATTTAGGTGCTTAAATCCTGTGTAAACAACATACTCCAAAAACCATATGCAAGTGCGAACTTGTTACATCATTAGTATGCCTAGTGGTGGGTTAGTTGCAATTCAAAGCTCCAACCAAAGTGTAACAAGTGCTCTTGGTTGGTGGCAATCGACCGTCAACACAAGTTCAACAAGGGAAGTGGAAAAACTGTCACACGGTCTGACCGGTGGAGCGCACTGGTCTGACCAGTGTAGGGGTTGTTCCAGCTAGTGTCGGGTGACCCGGCCCAAACGTCTGGGTGACCCGTTACATCTCTGTCTCCCACCAGGTGACCTGAACCCTAGGTCCGGATGACCCGGCCCACGATCGAGGCTGAGCCAGCATCCACCGGTCTGACCGGTGGAGCTCACCGGTCTGACCGGTGTAAACAAGATGCCTCAAAATTGTTGGAGGACATCCTCTTGATGATCATAAGTAAATGGTATGAGTAACTTGACACTTTTTCATAGTTTTATCATTTATGTGTCATGACTAAGTGAATGAGCCACTCCATATTCTTATTTGAATAAAGTGCAATGAACGAGAAATTCAAAATATCTCTATGCACTAATTAAGGGGGAGCTCATTTCATTACTTGTGTCATTTGTGGGACTAACAATTTCTTCTAGTGATCTTGTAGTCTCGTGTATTCGTGCACCTTAAGCAAGCTCTTAGTAATTACTTTTCTCAAAAATTAAAGTAAGAGCTAGCATCCTCTATAAAATAGAAAATATGCACGACTGAAATGGCCTAAGGCAAAGGTATGTTTTCCTAATCTCTTCTATTCATTGTAATGCATCTAGGTCATTATATCATGCTAGTGTGTCTCTCTTTGCATGTAATTGCCTCAAGTGAATTTTGTTGTTTACTTAAGGTGAATGCATGCACTTTGTGTTATAGGATAGACTTTCGAAAACTCAATTAGCATGTGCAGGAAGTGTGAAATCTGAAAAATATTTGGTTTTTGGTCTTTGTGACCGGATCAACTTATTTGTGACTATAGTTCTTCATGCTTGTTTGATGGCTAGTCACAAATGAGAAGATTTTCTCAAGTCCATAATAATATCTTTATCTATCTCTCTCACTTGGAAGAATCAATTTTACCGAATAAATTGGATTATTCTATATTCTTCTAAGATCTGTGAAAAGTTGGATCAAAATCTTGTCAAAATTCTTTGTCCAATCTCTAAGAGGTATTAAAGGACCAAAATCTTGCAAAATCTGGTCAAGTCTTTTTCCTCGGGGTGCATCGGTCTGACTAGTGCCGCCCACTGGTCTGACCAGTGGCGCCCGAGAGTCACCCGTGAGCCAATAGTGAAAATATCCTCTTTTACCCCTCTCATCTTTCTCTCATACATTATTCACTCAGTTCATCCACCTCCATCCTGTGGCCCTCCCTCTCTCCTCCTCAAACTCCCTCTCACATCCCCTATGGAGTTTTGAAGATTCAACCTTGGATGTGCCTGGATTTTTGAAGGAAAAGACTCTCCCAAGGATCCTCCATTGATTCCCCTTCAAGTTCTTTGGTTTCAAATCAAGTTCTTCTCTCCAAAGGTATCCAAAACTTTTCTTTGCCCGATCTCTCTACTCGTTAAGAAGTTTTTGGATTCCTTTAGAAGAACATCTCCTGGTAGTCCCTAGATGGCATCCCTAAAGTTTCGTAGCAGTTGGTTGGACACATTGTGAGAACCCAAGATTTAGGGGTGGACGGCACTCACCGGTCTGACTGGTGAGGCGCACCGGTCTGACCGGTGCGGGCCGTCCAACCCTAAATCTTGTTTTCTTCATGTATTTAACTATTATCTATCTAGGAATGTCTCGTGTTCATCTATGATCATATCAAATCTGTTCAAACTGCTGAGATTGACAGTTAGAGCCATTGGCTCTGTTCTGGCGGGCACCGGTCTGACCGGTGGCCCTCACCGGTCTGACCGATGGTGTCCAGAACAGACCCAATTGCTCCAAATTGTAAATTTCGATTTCATATTCGTTTCAATATCTATCCTGGTGTCTTATACTCTCTTGTCATTTCTTTTGTGGCCCAGGACAGTAGCTATGCCAAGAGCCAAGGAAGGTGCTAAAAAGAGAAAAGAGGATGTGTTTGCTCGAAGAGGGATCACTCCCGGTGTCTTGGGAGCTGGAGGAAGTGGTAGTGGCAGTGGCAGTGGGAGGATTTTGAGACCTCGTGCATCTCAAGGGAGAGCTGAGGATATTGTTCGTGGTTCCACCGAGGCGAGCAGTGATGGTGATGATGATGATGACGATGTTGAGGATGAGACTTACACTGATGCCTATGAGTTGCGCCCTCATGGCAAGGGGTCAGCCACCATGGATAAAGAAGTTATTGGTGAGGGTGAGGATGATGACACAGGGGGCCGAGAGCGAGATGAGGATGATGATCCTATGGACGAGGATGAGGATGATGATGATGATGATGACAGTGGTCATGGTGGGCCAAAGATCACTAAGCCCATGTACATGTTTCCCAACAGAGCAGAAAATTTTCATGGTTCAGGTAAAACAAAGAAATTGAAGAAATTGAGAGATATAAATCCCTATGCTAGTGACAAGACAGCCTCACATAATAGGTTTTGGGCTCAGTTTCAGCAAGACTATTACACTTATGTGATCATTAAGAAGCCCAAGATCACACATCAGGCACAATATGTGGATTGAGACTTTATGGAGCGGATAAATGATCCTATCTTCAATGAGATAATTAGAGTTTCTGAGCAACAAAGGGTTAAAGATCTCATGGGATTTAGGTATGATTGGAATAGAGAGATAATTGCTCAGTTTTATGCCACAGTGCACTTTGGTCATAAGGATGGAGAAAGAGCTATGCTTTGGATGTCAAATGGAGTGAAGTATGGAATTCGCTTCTCTAGATTCTTAGCTCTTTTCAACATTGCTCCTCAGGACAAGGATTTTCCAAAGCTTCATGATGATGGTCTTCTTGAGCCAGAGGCTATGAGCAAATGTGGGACATGTGAAGGGCCTCTACACTTACTATGCAGTTTTGAATAGGCTCCTTCGTGTGTCGATTACTCCTAGGGATGGCAACCCCTCAGATGTGTTAAAGTTTATGAAGAATTTGATGATTGCTTTACGACCAGGGGCATCTCCATTTAGTGTGGGGGATTTCATTTGGCAAGAAATCAAGTATCTATTGGAAGATCCAAAGAAGATTTGCAGCTATAGCCCCTATATCATGTATATGGTGGAAAAGGTCTCTAAAATTGGATTTCCAAAGGATGTGAAGCATAAACCCTTTAGGCCTAATCCTACCAAAGTTCCAAGGCTTCCATCTCAAGAGCATGAACCAGAAATTAGAGAAGAAGAAGGACAAGGTTGGGAGCAGGATCAGCAGCAGCAGCCTGGTGCCCAGACTATCACCGGTCTGACCGGTGACACCCACCGGTCAGACCGGTGGGGGTCTGAGCAGCAGTATCGACCCAGGAAGGCCACCTCTCCAATGCGAAAACTTCTAAACTTTCTTTTTGGGATGTGCAAGAGCCAGCATGACATTGATGTGGCACAACAAAGAGAAAGAAGAGAAAGGAAGAAAGAGAGGGATTCTGTGAAGCTGTTGCATGCACACTTCGGGCTTCAGCCACCCAGCTCTCCCATATATCCTATCCCTCCTGAGGTTCCTATACCTACCTTTGAGGAGAGAATAAGAAGCATGGCAAATTCAGGATTGATGAATCAATATGGTAGCTTCTTATTTAAGTCACGTGAGGGTAGCTCTACTTCAGCTCCACCACCTCCTCCACTTGATCCAGCAGGGACTTCTCAGCCATTCGATGCTCCTGAGGCTCCAGAGGCTCCTCCAGATTGTTGGCGTTTCGTAGTGTCGTCATCCTAAGAACAGATCTGGGACCCGTCCTTAGCGACAACACTACGAAATGCCTTGTAGGCACCTCTCAATGTCACAACTAAGGGCACAGGTTAGCGTGAACACCGAGACTTGCCATAGGTTAATCTAAACGATCATGAACGAATCTACAAGCGCACAGATAAACCATTGTAGCATTTCCCCAAGGAAAGAGAGTATTCCAAGGGTATCGTATCCGTGGAAGGCAATGGCGGATATCTTAGACTTATGCTTTTGCTCTGAATGTAAACCAAGAGATAGATATAGGGAACAACACACTCAAAGACAGGGGTAAGATAAAAGATATACGGGGTAGTGTGACACACACACTCAAATCTACCTCTAGTCTAGCACACTACGGCTTAGGGGGAACATACGAGTTAGCTCTAGGTTCTAATGTACTAAACATACAAAGCTAGAAGATACAAGAGATGGGCATGAGTATTGCATGAGAGAGATAAGGTTCAGCACCCAGGTACAAACAGGGAGCTAGCCCGCGATGGCCAGCACTCTGCGAAACTAGACTTTAGACTCCTACAGCAGGTACTCCAGCACGGAGGTTGCCCTAGGATCCAACAGGGCTGTCACTACCTGAGGACCGACCTCTCGTTACAGGGGGTATGCTCATAATGATCATAGCCAGACAACCTAGGCACCATGCCTACGTTGCTGCTAGACTCCACCCGGCCCGGGCTATTGTGACCCATGGTGAGAGCCACCAGAAGACTGGTCAACTAGACCGAGTACCGTAGCTTGAACACAGACCTCATGCAACACTCTCATGTCATCTAACAAGATCGACTAAGGCTAGACATACGAACAGATATGAACTCTCTTATGTCTAATCAATAAGATCCAAGGGTCGTGTTCATGAAGAACACGAGCCTCTAACTTATGAACAAACATATAAGGAAGGAGTTTATCACCCTTCAAGTGGATCGAAAGGTAGTGTTCACGAAGAACACAAGCCTCTAAATGATGAACAGAGGATGAACTCAAGAACATATCAAGAATATGATCTACCACGACTTTATATGAAATAGCTAAATAACTGAAGTAGATCAAAGTCATACAAAGAAATAAAGATAAAAGAGAACTCATACCTAGACTTCCAAGAGGACTTGGAACCTGAATAAGAGCTACTCTAGCCTACCCCCTAGCCTTGGATACTAAAAGTGAGAGGAGAATGAGAGAGTGGTGTGTGAGAAATGGGAGCCCCTCCTCTTCTATTTATAGGCGAGGACAAGGCTTGCTCGGACGCCCAAATGACCCCTAAACACCCGGGAGTGAGGCAATGGACCAATGAGCAACCAACACGTGGAAGGCTAGGATCAAAGGCCCCTAAGGCGGTTCGGCCGATCCTAGGATCGGCCGGCCCCCTAGGGTCGCCTCCTGGCCTGTGTTTTCTCTAGGTGGCTACTCTGTGGGCCCTTTGATCCTCCCCCGGTGCATGGTTTGATTTGGTATCCGAGGTGGGCCCTTTGATCCATGTGAAGTCCATGTGGCGTCCTCTGATTCGTCGGTGAGTGCCTCCCCTGGATCGATGACGTGGATTGTCATGTTTCCCTTGGTGGCAGCCACCTCCTCAGCTGAGTTGGCATGGTTTCTTCATAGAAGTTGAGTTTCCATCTCTTTTAAGGGGTAAATCACCTACATACAAATAATCTCCAAGGACAAGTGGAACTACATTATTCAAACCTAAATGCTAGTGAAATATGCATATGCCTCGATTTATGTGAGAATATTGAGGGTTGGAAATGGTGAATTTCAACCGTCAACAAACTCCCCCAAGCTAACCTCTTGCTCGTCTCGAAGCAAGACGTTAGAGACTTAGGTTGGTTGATCAGGAGTTGCTACAATGTTGTATTCTCAACTTATGGCGAACATACAGCAAAGTACTCTACCAAGAGTTGGACAAGTTGGCAATGTTCTTACCTTTCACCTTATACGTGGGGCATATAGCTTCACCTGCCTTGGGCGGTTGAGAGACAGAATGGTTATATAGCATATGCATAGTCACTCATACCTTGATCAGCTTAGCAATCCGGAGGTTTTGCAAATTTTTCAAAAGAAAATCAGAGTTCCTCAAATGATACTCTCAGATCGCTCAAAAGTGTATGGTTCCTCACCAAGGCATCAATGTTGCCTTTCTTCACATCCTACTCCTAATAGGTTGTATGTGGAGCTGTAGGTAGGGAAGATGTGGCATACTTGCCTCTCATGTTTTGCTAAGTCAAAGACCGGATCCTTGGAAGAAACAAACATACATCCTGATCAAGATGTGCATATGTGTGTGATGAATATGAGCATGGCAAGGTGGATACTAGGCCCAGAAGTGGGTGCTAAATATCACGATGCTTTTTACGAGGGATTGATGGTAAGGTGGACACTAGCCCCGGAGCAGGTACTAGTTATTACCATCTATATGGTGGAACTCTTTCTCCTGCACATATCAATCCCTTTTTCTCCTTTAGAATTTTCGAGACTTGGGCTAGCTCTCTTTATTTATTTTTGCCATGCTTTTGAGCATGCTTTTCTCTTTTTTTTCTTTTTTTTAGCTAGCCCTTTGTCTCTATTGGAGATATTTGGAGAGGGATGAATAATGCAAAAATACATAGAGTTTTATTTGAGGAAGAATGCATAGGCATATGGAACAAATGATGAATGCTAACTTCCAGTGTAAAAGTTTTAGCATGAACGTGTACGTGATCTTGATCAGGGGAGTATGAGTTCTAACAAGGGTCACAACAATTTGACAAAGCTCAATGAGAGAACAAGCTGCATATGTGGAGGCTAAGAACTAGAATCTACATATGGCCTTGGATAGGAAATTTCTCATCATTGAGGAACTCATCATGTTTTGATTTTTCAAAAAGGAAAACTCCGGATGTCAAGCAGCACTAAGCACAAGATCATAGCACTCTATTATACCATATCATGTCTCACAACAACTTAGGCAAGGATCATGCTTTTTGCTACCCACAGTTTTCAAGCTAAGGTTTGAACATACAAGCCAACAAACTCAAAACTTAGGTAGGATACAAAGTTGTAGGCAAGACATACGAGGAAAATAAACAGAGCAACTATTCATCATTTCAACCATAGAGGCAAAGCATTCTTACTAAGCATATCAAAGCAAACTAAGCAAACGATGATGATGAAAGCTAATAAATATTTTTGGTCTTTTTATTTTGCAGATTTTTTTTTGGATTTTCATTTATAAGATATTCTCAAAACGAAGGAAGATACAAGTTACCTCAGAATGGGGGTCCTCCCCCAAGCTAGCTTCAGGCTCACTGCAGAGGAGGGTAGAAGAAACCCTGACTCGCGTAGTAAGCCCTTTGCGCCTCCATGTATTGCCGCTGATCTTGCTGCATGGTTGCTATCCTCTCACCAGCCTAACGCTGCCACGCTGAGGTAGACTCAACGTGGGTGTTCAGCGTCTCCTCCAATCCTGTGACCTGGACGGTTAGCTCTCCTATCTGCTGCGCGAGCTGAGCATCGCGTGCAGAGGCTGAGGAGTGTCGCCGGAAGGACGAAGATGGAGGTGGACCACCAGAGCTGGAACTAGCGGGTGTGGCCCACTGAGCACTGCTCGCACTCGCCCAAGCTGTGCCACTTGCACTCGGTTGGTAGGTGGGCTGATCCCAGCCAGGTGTATACCCAGGGGTAACCCCGAACATATACCCCATAGGGGCCCCTCCTGCCACCGGTGGCGTAGCAGGCTGTGGCTGAGGTGGTGGTGGTAGCTGTGACTGCTGCTACTGCTGCATGTGTGCTCTCTTCGCCGCGCTCCTTGTGGACCTGCCTGAAACACTAGTACGACGGCTTTCCTCTTGTGTAACAAGGGGAATGGTTAGTGACTCCGAATTATACAATCCAAACCCCGGGTTAGGTAATGAGATTTGGTTTGCATAGCCCGGAAAGAAGAAAGTCAAAGAATCATTTGGGCCCCTCTTTAGTATATGCCCTTGGATCAAGTACGCCTCATCAATGAGAACTCGAGGCATCCCGATGAAGGGTACGGAATTCCCGCTAAGAACCCCGAGTCTGAGAGCAATACGAGTCACCAAAGACGTACACTCAATAGGACCTATCATCTTGAAATTCATCAACCATTGCCGAATCATAGTTTTAACGGGAGAGACCTTGATCCGGTTAACAGCGGCATATAATAGCATCATCTCATCGCTGCGCACGGGTCGAACATCCTCTCGTGGAAAGAGAGTAATGGCGAGCCACTTGTGCCACAGGCGGAGAGTAGGATGCAGAATATCATTGCACCGAGGTACAAACTTGCCACTGTAAACAAGACCAGAGATATCTGCCCAGAAAGATTCTCGAACATAACCCTCACAAGACTTCTTCAGAGAAACAGCACAACGAGGACCAAACCCAAGAAGACGACTAAGTTCCTTCCAAGAAACACGATAATCTGTCCCAAAAAGACGAAACTGAATGCCATCCTGAATCTCGGTAAGAGAGCAAAGAAACTGGATGGTGAGGGGCCGAGAGCCAAGCTCTGTGACCGGCGCAAACTCCTCCCAACCAAGAGCATTCCAAATGGAAACGAACTCGAGATTCATACCTGTTTTCTCCATGAGAGTCGGGTCGAAGTCCCTGGTGTGGGCGAAGACTCGGTCCTTCAGAAGAGCATAGGCTTGCTCCTCTCGATCGCCCCGCAAGCTGAGGTAGGGGGTGTCGTCGACGACCTCCTCCGTGGCTTGTGGCTCGGCTTGCTCTTCTTGCTCTTCTTCATAATCCATCGTCGATGGGCTCGGCATCGGCTCGACGGGGGTGGATGCACTCGTGCTTGCTCGCGAATGGGAGCGTGAGCGTGTCACCCTCCGGAGAGTGTTTGCCGCCCAATTCATGCTAGCACAACAACAAGGGACAACAAGAGCAACTCAGTGATGGGTTAGTGAAATCGAATGAAGTTCTTACCGAGCTTGCTCCACTAATAACAATATTTTCAGCAACACACTAGAGAGAATACTTGATGATCCAATCTCGAGCAAGAAATCCAAGAAAACCAAGAGAGCAAGGAGTAGTGAGGGGAGTGTGAGTGAAATGAGTTGAATGGGTGAAGAACGCCCCCTCACGGGTCCAATTTATAGAGCAAAAGGGGCAGCACACTGTGGGTTAGCCATTGGGCAATGGCTAGGAGCCGTTGGCCAAAGCTGGGCCTACTTGACCGTTACCAGGGTTCGGCCGAACCCTGGTTCGGCCGGCCCAGTGGTGGGCCCGGTGCTGGCCCCCTTTGGCAGGTGTGCCCCCAACGGCTATATGAAGATATGCCAAGGTGCACCGGCCAAAGTTTGCTCAAGAAATTGCCCAAATGAATTTTCTATGATTTTCAAACTCAGAAATTAATTTCAGAAATTTTATTTGGAAAAGGGAAAAGGGCTAGATAAATCTAGCATGCAAATGCAGAGTTTTGGAAAATCAAATATGCAATTTTTTTTTAAAATAAAATTTTGGAAAGGGAAATATGAGATAAGTATCAGCTTTAACCTTTTTGGTAGAAAGGACCCATCATTTTTAGTCTGACGAGTGGGACTCTTCTCAGCGATCAATTCCATTCAGCACCCCACTCCTGAGAAGTAGAGGGTGGTGCCATCTCAATCTTCCGCCATTCTTTCCGAATTTTCTTTAGCCTCTTTGATGGAGATTTCTTCCTTGGGGGTAAAGGCTCCGTCCTTCCCCCAAGCTGCTCAACACTATCTTGCACTAAATAGCACTGCTCTTCTTTGTCCTGAAATTTGAACTTCAAGTTCCTCTTCCCAATGCAGAAACGGATGATTCCGGACCCCACATTGATCCTAGCTCGGACATCACTGAGAAATGGTCGCCCAAGGATGAGCGGCATTCCTCCCTCGTCATCCATATCAAGGACCACGAAATCCGCGAAGACATAAGACAATTCCTTCTGGATATCGTATCGTTGAATCTGCGAGTTGGATAGTCCGTGCTATTGGAGAGAGAGCCGGATATCCAAGTTGCTCGAACATGGCCTTCGACATGAGATTAACACTTGCACCAAGGTCACAAAGGGCATGCCTGATCTTCTTGTAATAGATTGTGCAAGTGATAGTCGGGTAGCCTGGATCTTTCTTGTGCAGCACTGCCGATTCCTCCCATAGATCAAGAATTTGTTGTATGGGCTTTCCTACATAGTTAGAAGCATGTGTCTTCCTAGGTGGCTTACCCCACCTGGTTGCCACTACACTAACATTTTCACAAGAGGATACGGGTTGCCCCGGGATCCTCCCGTTATCAGGAGATGGAACCAAAGTAGCCAGCTGAGCCAGCTGGGTTTCTAACATTTTGTTGAAACTTAGCTGACTCTTCTGAGCAGAAGAAAAACTATCAAGCTTAACGTTGAGGCTTTCCACAGTTTTATCAAGGGCAGCTAACTTCTTGTTAATACCTTCATTAATCTTAGCTTGCCCGAAAACAAGATCTCTCAAGGAAGGTTGGTTGGGATTGTACGAGTTACCTTGGTTACCTCCTTGATAATAAGGGCATTGTTGATTCCATGATTGGCCTCCTTGTTGAGGTGGACGATAACCGTTGTTGTTGCCGTTCATGTACTTCACTTCCTCCTGATTCTCTGGACAATAGTTGCCTGAGTGCCCAGTGTTGCCACAGACTTCACAAGTCATGTGAGAATCCATAGGCAGAGTAGTGGTGGCCATGGCAGCCTTCTCGCTGGTGTAGTCATCCAATCTCTTCATAAGAACATCCATCTTGGTAGTAATCATGTCTGCTTCCTTGACAGTATGAGTACCCCTCGGTCGTGGTTGGAGTCTTTCATCACTCCACCCTTGGTTGGAGACCATCTTCTCAATGAGTAATTTAGCATCATCAACAGTGAGTGAGAAGAATGCTCATTGAGCAGCAGCATCAATATGGCCTCGGGCTGTCAGAGTCAACCCATTATAGAAGCTTTGAAGAATAAGCCAATCCTCCATCCGATGGTGAGGACAGGCCAGAACATACTCCTGAAGCCTTTCCCAAGCCTCTGGAATAGATTCACTTGCTGCTTGCTGAAAACCAAAAAATCCTTCCACGAAGAGCATTGGTTTTACCCAATGGGAAGAACTTCTTGAGAAATGCCTCTGAACACTTACTCCAAGTGTTAATAGCTTCACGATTCGCGTAGAACCATTGCTTAGCTTTCCCCAGGAGGGAGAATGGGAATAGCCGTAAACGAACAGCATCCAAATTTGCACCCCTGATGACGAAAGTGTTGCATAGCTCTAGGAATTGCTGCAGATGAGCATTGGCATCCTCATTTGGCTTGCTGCAGAATGGGCTAGCCTGTACCATCGTAATTAGACCTGTCTTGATCTCAAAATTTTCAGTCCCTATTGCCACCTCAGGGCCTTGCAGCACCTGGTCAGCGGAAGGAGCTGAGTACTCACGAAGTGTCTTCTGGGCCATAGCGTTGGACGTGGATGGTACAAAGGAAGCTGGTTCGCCCTCCGGACGAGTACGACGAGGTGAGCCGAAATGAATTCGAGCTTTCCTCACAAGTGACTCGGGATCTTCAGTAAAATTCCCCGGTAGGTCGAAACCAGTCATACACTACCTGTCTTCATCATCCAAAGATAAAAGAAGACAATCAAGGTTAGCCTGCATTGAGAGTTGTCCTAACCTACTCAGAGTTTATAAACAGATGCAAAGCATAGTCATGATAATCATGTGCCTTCCCCGGCAACGGCGCCAGAAATGCTTGTTGGCGTTTCGTAGCGTCGTCATCCTAAGAACAGATCTGGGACCCGTCCTTAGCGACAACACTAGGAAATGCCTTGTAGGCAACTCTCAATGTCACAACTAATGGCGTAGGTTAGCGTGAACACCGAGACTTGCCATAGGTTAATCTAAACAATCATGAACGAATCCGCAAGCGCACAGATAAACCATTGTAGCATTTCCCCAAGGAAAGAGAGTATTCCAAGGGTATCGTATCCGTGGAAGGCAATGGCGGATATCTTAGACTTATGCTTTTGCTCTGAATGTAAACCAAGAGATAGATATAGGGAACAACACACTCAAAGACAGGGGTAAGATAAAAGATATACGGGGTAGTGTGACACACACACTCAAATCTACCTCTAGTCTAGCACACTACGGCTTAGGGGGAACATACGAGTTAGCTCTAGGTTCTAATGTACTAAACAAACAAAGCTAGAAGATACAAGAGATGGGCATGAGTATTGCATGAGAGAGATAAGGTTCAGCACCCAGGTACAAATGGGGAGCTAGCCCGCGACGACCAGCACTCTGCGAAACTAGACTTTAGACTCCTACAGCAGGTACCCCAGCGCGGAGGTTGCCCTAGGATCCAACAGGGCTGTCACCACCTGAGGACCGACCTCTCGTTACGGGGGGTATGCTCATAACAATCGTATCTAGACAACCCAGGCACCATGCCTACGTTGCTGCTAGACTCCACCCGGCCCGGGCTATTGTGACCCAGGGTGAGAGCCACCAGAAGACTGGTCAACTAGACCGAGTACCGTAGCTTGAACACAGACCTCATGCAACACTATCATGTCATCTAACAAGATCGACTAAGGCTAGACATACGAACAGATATGAACTCTCTTATGTCTAATCAATAAGATCAAAGGGTTGTGTTCATGAAGAACACGAGCCTCTAACATATGAACAAACATATAAGGAAGGAGTTTATCACCCTTCAAGTGGATCGAAAGGTAGTGTTCACGAAGAACACAAGCCTCTAAATGATGAACAGAGGATGAACTCAAGAACATATCAAGAATATGATCTACCATGACTTTATATGAAATAGCTAAATAACTGAAGTAGATCAAAGTCATACAAAGAAATAAAGATAAAAGAGAACTCATACCTAGACTTCCAAGAGGACTTGGAACCTGAATAAGAGCTACTCTAGCCTACCCCCTAGCCTTGGAAACTAAAAGTGAGAGGAGAATGAGAGAGTGGTGTGTGAGAAATGGGAGCCCCTCCCCTTCTATTTATAGGCGAGGACAAGGCTTGCTCGGACGCCCAAATGACCCCTAAACACCCGGGAGTGAGGCAATGGACCAATGAGCAACCAACACGTGGAAGGCCAGGATCAAAGGCCCCTAAGGTGGTTCGGCCGATCCTAGGATCGGCCGGCCCCCTAGGGTCGCCTCCTGGCCTGTGTTTTCTCTGGGTGGCTGCTCTGTGGGCCCTTTGATCCCCCCCGGTGCATGGCTTGATTTGGTATCCGAGGTGGGCCCTTTGATCCATGTGAAGTCCATGTGGTGTCCTCTGATTCGTCGGTGAGTGCCTCCCCTGGATCGATGACGTGGATTGCCATGTTTCCCTTGGTGGTAGCCACCTCCTCAGCTGAGTTGGCATGGTTTCTTCATAGAAGTTGAGTTTCTATCTCTTTTAAGGGGTAAATCATCTACATACAAATAATCTCCAAGGACAAGTGGAACTACATTATTCAAACCTAAATGCTAGTGAAATATGCATATGCCTCCATTTATGTGAGAATATTGAGGGTTGGAAATGGTGAATTTCAACCGTCAACACAGATTGGGCTAGCCGCATATCTACAGAGATATTTGGATGGACTTATCCTCGGCCTCCTCCTCCACCACAAGGGGAGGGTTCCGACTGCCAACTTGGGAGTGATCAGCTGCAGTTACACCTTCTCCAGGCCCTTCTTAGATGCTTGATGACAAAGGGGGAGAAGATTGGATCCAAAGCTTACAGTTTCAGTAGCTAGTGTTGTAGGACTATGGTCACCGGTCTGACCGGTGGCCTGCACCAGTCTGACTAGTGCCGACTGATGAGAGCAGTCGTGTCTGATGAGAGTAGTCGTGTAATAAAAGTTGGATTTCCGTTTCTTTGTGGACTTGAGAACCTTGTATGAGTGCTTGTATGTGTGTTGAACCTATTTATTTAATTTAAGTGACACTATGCAAGATTGTGATGCATTGTTTATATGGTGAATTGTTTGTGTTGGCTGAATGGGGTATGGTAATCTAAACCCGCTTGCAACCCCGGTCTGATTGCTCTGGCCTAGATAGCACGCACGGTTTTTGCTTTGTGCTCTGACTGAACCTGACCGATCTGACCGATCAAGGACACCGGTCTGACCGGTGGCCATTCAGTGTGTGTACTGGCTGGAACCTGACCGGTCTGACCGGTCAGGGGCACCGGTCTGACCGGTGCCACCCAGCCAGCACACTTGTTGTTTTGCTTTATGCTTAGCTTGTCATATGCATCACACATTTTATTTTGTCACTCACACATGTTGCACTCCACTGATTCTAAGATATAGAGGGAGCTCTCATGCGTTTCTCCCAAATTTGTGCTTTTGGCATTTGAGGCCAAAATTTTGAAATTACATTCCAAGCACAAATTAAGGGGGGGCTCTAGCTATATCTAAGAATCAAAATGTGCTTTATTGATATATTTGTAAGCTTTAAATCGAGTTGTCATCAATCACCAAAAAGGGGAAGATTGAAAGTGCATCTAGGCCCCTAAGTGGATTTTGGTGAATTGAATGACAAAGTGATTAAAGGACTAACTTGTTTGTTTAAGAATGTGAGCAGGTTTTAAATAAATCATTCATGATGTAATTATGATCCACACTATTTGATGAATGTTATATGGCTCACATGAATGAAAGCAAGTGTTGATCCCTTATGCAAATGTTGACAAGTGACAAGCTAGTTTGAAAGAAGATATTGCAGTTTATTTCAAGATGAATTTACAAGGCCTCCAATGCATGTGATAGCTTGGACACAAATGAAAGGGATTATTTTAAGAGAAATGGTATTTCAAAATAATTAATGCAAGGCTTCATGTGGTTGTTGCAAAAGGATACAAGGATGAGTATATATTTGATGATCCTCTGTTGGAAGCTTTCATATTTGTTGTCAATCAAGAACAAGCATTTGAAGCGGGATTTCAAATGAAGATTAAATATGGATGAAGCAAAGCCGAACTCAACGTGGATTGGTTAAGTGATGAAGAGATCAACTGAGATGACTATAGCGAGGTACTAAGCATTCTTGGCCTAGTGTGGCTACCATTGGGGTGTTGCTAAGGTGAAGTAACTAGTATTCGTGGGGTCTCCAAGTATCATATCCAAGCCTTAACCGAGGAAAGCAATGCAACTCATTTACATGTTATGATTGGCAATATGGAGTGACTTAAGGATCAAAGTGTGCATTCCTACGCTATATGGAAAGATCTTAAGCCACTAGCTCAAGTATGGATGTGCTCAAGACATTGGCTAAGTTGAAAGCCCTCAAGTAGAAATTGATCAAGTATGGCAAGATTGAAGACTTTCAAGCTCAAGAGGTTGACGAGGTGTTTTCATTTATTCTTGAGTATAGGTATGTCGTACTATCAAGAGGGATGCAACTTTCGCTTTGTGACCAAGTCAAGTGCTCTGAGAAAACCTTTGTGAGAAATACCTTTGAGAGCCTTAGAGTGTGCTAACAACCCCTTCATCTTTTTGGTGAAGTGTTGGAGTGAAAGAAAGGGTTTTGAGGGTGTCTCAGGCCTGACCGATCTGACCAGTCAGGGGCACCGGTCTGACCGGTGCAGCTAGGCCCAACGGCTAGTTTTTCAAACACCGATCTGACCGGTGTGAGGCACCGATCTGACCGGTGCCGCCCGACAGCCAATGGCTAGTTTTCTCTCTTGAGGGGTATAAGTATCCCAAGCCCTCCTCTTTGGTGGGCTGCTGTTCTGGGGGAACTTGCTAAGCATCTAAGTCATTTCTTGCAAGCCTAAAGCCTTTGTGGCTCTCCCTAACCTCTCTTTGTGAGATTTGTGGATTCAAGCCATATCTTTGAGTTGGGTTGAGAGAGTGAGGTCAACAGAGCCTTTGTGAGCTAATAAGAGCATTCTTATAGCTTGAGCACTTGAGATTCGCGTCTACAAGCATTGAAGCATTTGTTACTCTTGGACGTTTTCCTCCCAGACGTCTAGGCGTCGCCGGCGAGCTCCCAAGTTGTGGTGAGCAGCAGCAAGATTGTGAGGGCTGTGATCTTGCCTCTTCGAGGAAAAGATCGTCCTAGTGTAATCGAGGAAAGTGGTTGAAAGAGACCCGGCTTGTTGTGGGAAGAGTTAGTTGAGAACTCGAATCTCTTACAAGCTCCTCAACGGAGACGCAGCTTCCTTGGTGGAAGTGAACTTCGGGAAACAAATCCTTGCATCTCAATGTGGTTTGACTCTCTATGTTGTTTTCTAGCTTATTTGATTTGCTTCCGCTTCGATCTACTTGGGTGTGCTATTTGTGTGTGCAGGGGTCATTACCGCTTGTGATCATCTACCAAGGCCACCCACCAAGTTTAGTTTGTGCTAGAAGTCAAGAGGAGCTTGAAGATGTTTTCAGGTGCTCTGTGCTCCACCAATCTGACCGGTGCAGGGCAACGGTCTGACCGGTGCCCTCCTGTGAAGCAGAGCCAGGACCGGTCTAACCGGTGTGGAGCACCGGTCTGACCGGTGACGCCTGGCAGTTAAAGTTTGCGGGGAAGAAAAGTTTAATTCAGTCGTTCGCCTATTCACCCCCCTCTAGGCGACATCAAGGTCCTTTCGGTGCCACCTCGATGCGTGTTCACAGTCGTGTTGACTTCCTCAACATGTGTGTGTAGATTTGTTCAGTTGTGTGGGGGTGTGTTTGTATTTTGGCCCTTCGCCAAGGACCTAGTTCTAATGTTGCCTTAATCCTTTAATATATGTGAGGAATTATCAAAAAACAAGTTTCTTATTTTTTGCTTTGGGTTACATTGTGTACATTTAATGATTTTTTTCAATTGATAATATTCTTTGTACATCATTTTTCATATGTTAAAACTATACATTTCTTGTGACATAAATAACACCAAACACTAACATATAGCTTTTTGTTCCTTCTTGATCATTTCACACAATTCTTGTGCTGCATGTAGTTTGACTTTTATCTGCACACAATTCAAAGGTTTTTATGCGACTGAAATCTCAAAAAATTGCATTTCATATCATAGTTCACTAGGATAGATTGGGGTTTCATAGTTTTAGTTGTGAAAGGATTTTTCCATGGTTAACATGATTGGACAAGGTCTTCTAGTTGTTGTGTGGGGGAATGGTCCGACTGATTGTTGTTTTTTGGGATCAAAGGTGCGTGATGTCAATGTAGAAATATAATGAATTTATTGGAACATTGGCAATGAATATAGGGTTGACCATTACCAGCATGATTGGTTTTATAAGCAAGGGTCGTCTCATCTAAAGTGGGAGCATTGTTGATTCATTAATAGGCAAAGTGAAGTGAGTTTACGTGATAGTTGTTATCATGAAAACTTATATTCACTCATAGAGAACACATACAACAATCTAAAAACAAGGTGCTACAAGCAACCTGCCATGATTCTCCTCCTTGATTATCTCATAAAACCTGACTTAGAGTATGCAAAAGATATGTTTCAAACCCATTTCGATTATGCTCTTTTCATATGTTTATCATATTGTTCATCATGAATATCATGAATGCACATGGTTCTTTGTTGGTCTTTGTTAATGTGGAGCGTCCATGGCTTCTTGTTGAATATGCAGCATTGGCACAAGCCCTCAAATGCAACTAATAGATGCCAAGATGGTGACTTAATCAACACATATGCAAAGTAAATACCAAATCGAGAGTACACACCAAGATTTACGTGGAAACCCCATGCGGTGAAAAACCACGGGCGATGGTGAGAAATCCACCATGTGAAGAAGCAATACAAGAGGTGGGAGCCAACAAGGATGGGGGGTTCCGAATCCCTCACGGATTTCACTTTCTGTTGGATTGATTGGTAAATCAATTGCTCTCCTCTCCCTAACCCTAGCTCTCTCCCAACAAGAACACATAACTCTTTATCTATTTTAGAGTTTGGGAAGAGCAATATATATAATGACAGCCTTTTAGATTTGCCCCGAAGCTCTAAAATACGAAGTAATTTTTCTAAGATGGCAGAGTTAGCCGGAAGGTAGCCTGCAAACATCCCCAATTTCAGCATATAACATGTACAAATTTTGTTCTGCACAACAATTGAGCTAACGGGCTTCCAAAATTGGTGAATTTGGAGCTGCATATTACATTCTTCATGTTGTTTGTCCTCTTAAATACTCCCTCAATTTCTAATTATAAGTTGTTTTGATTTTTTAGATGCATTAATATTATTATGCATCTAAACATAAGGTAAATCTAAGTGTATAACAAAATTTATGAATTTAATAAAAATCAAAATGACCTATAATTTGAAAGCCGATGGACTAGTTTCTATGAGCAAAATATCTCTACTACTAAAAAGAATGAAAAGGAGATAATATCTTGGTACGTGAGTCTGCCGCTCCGTGAGTCTGCCACTCCGCGCCTCCCCCCGCCTGTCTACAGAACCCGTCTGCAGAGCGGTGATTTTGCAAAAACATCCCCGCGCGTCTCTACCGACAGCCCCCGTGTCGCTAGATCAGGCGACAGGGTCGTCCCGTTCCCCGAAGCCTAGGCGACGCGCGATGCCACGCCGTGGAAGACGTCTCCGCCGAGCGATGCCGGGCTGGATCCCGAGCTCCGCCTCCTCCCCCGCCAAATCGTCCGTGTTTCCCCGCCAAAACCATCACCCACCATCTGGCTTCCCTTCTCCAGCCAAACCACCTTTGTTCCGCTAAATCTGAAGTCCCCGCGGCGGCCTGGAGCTCCGCCGCCGCCGGCGCACTAGCTGGAGCCGCGCCGTCATCGTGGGATGGCCCACCAGCTGGGGGAGAGAGAGGGTCGGGCTGCTGCTAGAGGAGGAAGAGGACATGGAGGATACGGAGGTGGTGCCGCACCACTGCCCAGATGCCATCATCATGGCCGTCCACAAGCTCTACGCCGCCGTGACCTCGCAGATCTGCCGCCGCCAGTCCGAGCTCGAGCTCCAGGACGACGAGGAGGGCCTCTGCTCTGCTCCACCACGACACGCACGAGCGGAGGGTGGGCCACTGTGGGGCCGCACCACTGCTCTTCTCTGCTCCTCGCTCCTCTGCAGCCCAAGCTGGCGTCGTGGTGCTCGATTGGAGGAGGATGCGGCCGCCGCTGCCTCTCATCCTCCGCCAGAGCTGGCACGCTGCTGCCCCTCCTCCTCCGTTGACGCCATGGAGGAGGGCTCGCCGGCCCCATATGGAGGAGAGCCAGGGAGGAAGAGAGAGGAGGGCCCGCCGCCTGTGATGGTTGTGAAGCTCGATCTGATGCCTGTGATAGTTGATTTGGTTGCGGAGAGCTCGAATCGATGGCAAAGGAGCTCAAATCGGCGGACGGGAGCAGGACCTTGAGTACTGGAGGGGGGAGCACAAGCACGGTTGCACTCGCAGCCTCCGCTGACCGCTCGAGCCTAGGAGCGAGAGGAAAATTGAGTTGACCGACCGCTCGAATGAAGTTGAGGGCCAGGTGTGTCTGAGGACCAGTGGAGGGTCACTCCTTAGTGATGAGTGATTGACAACGTGGTGTGGACTGATGCTTGGCTAAGTGTGCAGGTACAGGTTGCAGCTTGACTCGTGTTGGTGCAGGTCAAGAACAAGCACGAAAGGCCTTAGCCATGGTGGCCTCCGGGTGATGGAGAGGCAAGTAGGCTTGGTTCGATGGACCCGGTGGCCGATGGGGTAAAGTGTGAGTCGTGCGGTGGAAGACTAGCGGGCTGAAGTCGTGAACATGGGCCGGTGCAAGGTAGCGAATCGAGGCCGAAGCTTGCACACGGGGTTTGGTGGTTTACCCACAAAACCATCAGGTGGACGGTTTCTTGGTTTGGGCCTCAAAACCAAGTCCGGAGGCCCGATGCGACGGAGACGGTGATCCGGGAGCGTCGGGAAGCTTCGAGGCGGGGGGCATGTGGCGTGATTGCGGGGTTTGCGTCGATGCGAAGCAAAGCCGCGGTGGAAGCGTGTCCGCTCAATGAAGACTGGACCATATTGTCCCTGAGGGGTGTGTATCTTCTATTTGAGTTGTAGGGGTAGCGTGGTCATTTACCTCCTCTGGTGGACTTCGTATAAATAGTGGAGAGGTGGATGGCATCTCTCTCTCTTGGACTCTAGAGGTTTCCTCCCCCGGTTGATCGCTCTGGACTGCTTTTTTTCCTCTGTTTTCCTTAGGCTAGATTCTTATATAGACTCTGACCTCTGGATGTATGGAAGCATTCGGCGTTGCGGTGATCTCCTAGCTCTGTGTGATTTTTGTGTCATTTTCGGGGCTAGTTTTGGGGAGTTTTGTTCTTCGCTCGATTCGTGGATTTGAGGGCGTTTCTTCTCAGATTTCTTTGAGGGGATCATGGGTGGATGCCTTGCGCATCTTTGTGTGTGATCTTGACCTCTCCAACGTCGGGAAACACCTTCGATTCGTGAGTTTTTGGTCGGAGCCCGAGTTCTTGGTTTGGTTCGTGTGATCTGTGATTCCCGATGTTTTAGGGAGTTAGAGGCTGAGATTTTTGGAGCATAGCTTCATCTTGTGACGCTTCGCATCTCCCCAAAATCTTGTCTCAAGAGCTTCAACTTTTTGGGAGATCCGGTGATGGATAGGAGAGTTTGACCCTGCGGGTCGGGCGTTTCTGGTTCTGTTCGTGGCTCGCGGACAGTCCGCGTGGTAGCCATGGACAGTCCGCGCGGCTAGGGTTCTTCGCGTGTTCGTCGCTTGTTCTTGCGAACTCGTGTTTTGATCCGTGGTGCCGCTAGGGTTTTGTTGCAAGTGGTTTGCGGACAGTCCGCCGGTCAGTGACGGACGGTCCGCGTGGGCGAGTTTGAGCAGGCTTTTCTGGTGGCTTTGCCGGACGGTCCGCAAGGCCTTCACGGACAGTCCGTGACACTGACGGACAGTCCGCGTCGTTCCTTCGGACAGTCAGAATTTCTCGGTGCGTCTCTGGTGGTTCTGCTGAAGTTTTCGCATAGTCCGCATCGACAGTCCGGACAGTCCGTCATAGCATTGCGGATGGTCCGCCCGTACCAGTTGGACAGTCCAGCCTGGTTTTCCAGAATTGACTAGGTTCTTCGATTCTTGTCTTGTGCTTCCGCGCTTTGCTTCAAGGCTTGTCTCTAGGACTTGTTGGCTTGTGTGTGCCTGGTCTAGAGCTTCTCTGTTGTGTGTGAGTACTCGGAGTGGCAATCGGGGTATAGGCCGAGTTCGATCTTCGGGAAGAATTTTTATTAGCTCCCATTCACTCCTCCCCCCCTCTCTGGTCCCCTATTCGGTCCTTCAATTGGTATCAGAGCCGGTTACGGATCTTCTTGATTCTAACCAGTCTAAGATCCAAAGATGGGCGATTATGGCAAGGGGTCGGGTCCTCCGCACTTTGATGGCAAGAATTACCCGATGTGGGAGAGGCACATGGGCGTGTTTTTGCATGGGAATGGAACTCTGATTTGGGAGGTCACTCAGAATCCTCATTATGTCATCCTAGACAGTTTTCTGCTTCCAGGATCGCGGGACATGTGTGAGGCCAACAGCAAGGCTGTTGATTACTTGTTCCGTGCTCTCTGTGCCTCGGAGTTTGAGCGAGTGTACGGAGAGAATGTGGCCAGAAAGATTTGGCTTAAGTTGAGAAATGCTCATGTTGGCAATGCCCAGGTGCAAGCCTGTTTGTTTTCCAATTGCCGGAGAGAGTACGAGAACTTCACTCATCTCCCCGGTGAGTCGACTGATGCTATGTTTCGGCGCTTCACCAGCATAGTCAACAACATGAGGGCCAATGTGACAGTGCTCCCATACACGGATAATGATCAAGCTATCAAGCTTTTGCATGCCCTGGATAGGTCTGTGTGGAGTGCCAAGGTCGAGGCCATTGAGGAGTCGAGCGTGTATGATACGCTATCACTTGATGAGCTATTTTCCAAGCTCAGGTCTTCGGAGGTTGATCGTGGCTTGAGAGCCAAGAGCGAGAGCCCCACTGATCCTCATAGTTTGGCTCTTGTCTCGAGATCAAGGCCTAACGCTAACTCTGTTGGTTTCTCTTTGTCTTGTCTTGTGTCTTTGCCAAATGAGGACTTTGAGGTGCTGAGCGAGGACGATCTCGCCCTGTTGAGCAAGAGGATTGGGCGGATGTACGAGAACCGCAAGAATGCAAGGCGGAGCTTGGGATGTGCTATTGGTGCGGGAAGCACAGGCACTTCATCACCGAATGCCCTCAAGCCATGGAGATCAAGAATGACTACAAGGGCAAGCCCAAGCACGACTACAACAAGCACCGCTCCCGGAACGACTACAAGGACAAGCGCAAGAACAAGGGCGAGAGAAGGCCCAAGAAGAGTAGCGGGTACAAGAAGAAGACGGCTCGAGCGATAGTGGCTGGAGCGAGCGACATCGACTCCACATCAAGTGATGCTTCTTCCGACTCGAGCAGCGATGAAGAGCAAGATCGACGCAAGGACAAGCGGCACATGGGCAAGAACTTCACCAGCCTCAGCTTCGTCGCACAAGGTGGATTTTGCGGCATGGCGCACTCCAAGAAGGGTGGGAAGCACAGCTCGGATTCGAACTCCGACTCCGAGGAAGAGGTACGACATGATCCCAACTTCTTGCTAGAGGAGAATGGTAGGCTCAATGAGTTGCTTGATAACCGTGATGATGTGCTTTGGAAGACCAACATGGAGAAGAAGGAATTTAGGTCTTTGTTGGGTGATGCTAAGGACAAGATAGTTGAGCTTGAGTCCTTGCTTGTTGATGCTAGAAATGAGATAGGCTCTTTGAAATCTGCTCCTGTTGTGTCTGATGAGATTGATTGTAGTGATTGCAATGTTTTTCTTGCTGACTTGACCGCTCTTAAGGAGAAACATGCCTCTACTCTTGAGGAACTAGATGTGATTAGGGTTGTGATGAACTGAAATCTAGACCTGCTTTGTTAGGTGCTTGCACTTCATGTCCTGTGTTGCATGCTAGGCTAGATGAATCTCACACTAGAATAGTTTCTCTTGATGCGGCATTGAAAGCTCCTCTTCCTACATCATGCTCTACCTGTGAAATGCATGCTTTGAAAAACATGGAACTTGCACACTATGTTGACCATTTGCAGGATGAGAATGATGAATTGAGAAAAATGATGGGGTGGTTGTCTGGGCATGAGCCACAATTGAGTTTGATGTTAGCTCAGTTTAAGAGGTTTGATGGTCAGGTGTTGGGGGCTGACAAGTGTGGTGAGAAGAGTGGTGAGGGAGAAGAGAAAGCTGGAGAGATTCCTATACCACCACATACCACACCCATGAACAAATTTGCACCCAAGCCAAACCACCTCAGAAACAAGCTAGACATAACACCAGATCCACCAGTGTTCCCCCACAAGTATGAAAACTACCAAAAATCCATCATGTTTGTGAGCACCCAGGGGAGTGTCTTTGGTGGGAAGTCAAGAGAGAAGGCTGTTGAGAAGCCCATAGAGAAGCCACAGCCTAAGCCACAGCCGATCCGCTTTCATTGTGAGTATTGTAGGAGGGATGGGCATAAGGATGAGTACTATTTTCGGAGGAAGAGGGATGAGAGGTTTGCTAGGGAGATGGCAAACAAGGACAGGTACCACCTTCCTCATGGTGTGCCTGAGCCTCGTAGAGGGCCTCTACCTAGGGGTGAGGTGTTCGTGCGTACAGTTCCCACTCGTGGAGGTGGAGGTGGTTTCCCTCAGAGAGATAGGCGTGTTGGGTTTGGGTGTGGTGAGTTGGCTAGACGTGCTCCTTCTCGTGACCGTTACGAGTTTGGGAGGCACGATCGGAGCTTCGGGTCTCAGATGGACTACGGGCCACGTTTTCCCCCTCATGGTGCACGTACTCCTCCAGTGAGACGTGACAGGTCCTTTGGTGGGAGGCGTGAGAGGGCTCCGCCTAGAGGTTTTGGTAGGATGGACTTTGCTAACCCTTCTCTTGAGCAAATGGCTCGACACTGGTTTGAATCCTTTGGTACTAACCCCAGTGTTGAGTCGCTTGCTCATTCTCGTTCTCGTTTTTGATTGCAGGTGGAAGGCTTGGAGGACTTTTGGTTGATTGACTCCAGTTGCTCACGACACATGACCGAAGATCGTGGGTGGTTCTCCAGCCTCACCCCGGTGAGTACGAGGGAGCACATCACTTTCAGGGACAATGGGAGAGGACGAGTGCTTGCTGAAGGTATGGTGAAGATGAGTAGCAAGGTGACCTTAAGAAGTGTGGCTTTGGTCAAGTCACTTGGTTTTAACCTGTTGTCAGTATCTCAGTTACTTGACGAAAGTTTTAAGGTTCATTTTAAGTCGGGCACTTCTCGTGTGCTTGATTCTCGAGGCGATCTTGTCTGTACGATCGTCCCCGAGTGTCAAATCTTTTGTGCCGATTTTTCCTAGTCTGTTAGTCCTCCTCGATGCTTTGTTGCTGGCGTTTCGGCCGAGTTTTGGAAATGGCATAGGAGGTTGGGACACTTGAGCTTTGAGTTGCTTTCCCGCTTGAGTGGTCTTGATCTTGTCCGAGGATTGCCTAAGTTGAAATTCGAGAAGGATTTGGTTTGTGCTTCTTGTCGGCACGGAAAGATGGTTGCTGCTTGTCATGCCCCTCTGACTACGGTCATGACCGAGCGACCTTGTGAGCTGTTGCACATGGATTTGGTTGGGCCAACTCGTGTTCGCTCTGCGAGTGGGAAGTGGTATGTTCTCGTTGTGGTTGATGATTTTTTGAGGTACTCTTGGGTTTTCTTTTTGGAGGATAAGAGCAAGACATTTGGCTTTGTTCGGGACTTGATCTTGAGGTTGAAGAATGAGAGACATGGTGATGTCATTCGAGCTATGCGCAGTGACAATGGCACGGAGTTTAAAAACTCTCATTTTGATGCCTTTTGCAGTGACCTTGGTCTTGATCATCAGTACTCTTCTCCATACATTGCTTGTTAGAATGGTGTAGTGGAGAGGAAGAACCAGACCCTTTGTGAGATGGCCAGGACGATGCTCGATGAGCATAGGACAACTAGGCGTTTCTGGGCCGAGGCGGTCAATATCGCTTGCTATGTCTCAAATCGCATCTTCCTTCGTGCTTTCAAGAAGAAAACCTCTTATGAGCTAATGCATGGGCGACAACCCAAGGTGAGTCACTTTAGAGCTTTCGGTTGTAAGTGTTTCATTCTAAAGAAGGGCAAGTTGGATAAGTTTGAGTCTAGATGTTCAGATGGTATCTTTCTCGGTTATGCGATTCACTCTAGAGCATATCGTGTGCTCAACCTTGACACTAATCGAGTCATGGAGACTTGCGAGGTAACCTTCGACGAGACACAGCCATGTAGCTCTTCTGCTTTTGATTGTGCAGGTGACGAGGAGATTGGAGCAAGGATCTTTGAGGATGAGCAAGATGGAGATGGAGATGAAGACGATGATGGAGGTGACGCTCCCGTGGCTGATCGTGTACGTGCTACTTCCACTACTACAACGACGATCGAGGATGGTCCATCCCCTACACCCACTACGACTGAGGCTGTTCGAGTTGAGGCTGCTGCTGAGGGGGAGATTGTGTCTAGGCGAGAGGCTCCCCGGCGAGTACAAGTGGATCACCCACCGACGACGATCATAGGTGACCTTCATGAACGCACTACACAGTCGAGGTCAAGGAACACTTCTCATTTCGCTCACTCTACTTTTGTTGCATCGTTTGAGCCCAAAGATATTCGACACGCTCTGTCTAACGAGAATTGGGTGAGTTCCATGCATGAGGAGTTGGAGAATTTTGAGAGAAACCAAGTCTGGGTGTTAGTTGATCCACCACCAAATTGTCGTCCCATAAATACAAAGTGGGTAAGGAAGAACAAAGAGGGTGAGAATGGGATGGTTGTGAGAAACAAGTCGAGGTTGGTGGCTCAGGGGTTCAACCAAAAAGAGGGTATAGATTATGAGGAGACATTTGCTCTTGTGGCCCGTTTGGAGGCAATTAGGATCCTTCTAGCCTTTGTCGTGGCTAAAGGGTTCAAGTTGTACCAAATGGACGTGAAGAGTGCTTTCTTGAATGGGGTGATAGAGGAAGAAGTGTATGTGAGGCAACCCCCGAAGTTTGAGAGCGAGAAATACCCACACCGTGTATACAAACTCCAGAGAGCACTCTATGGGTTGAAACAGTCACCTAGAGCTTGGTATGGCAGGTTGAGAGGGTTTTTGCTGAGTAAGGGGTTTGTGATGGGCACAGTTGATAAGACCCTGTTTCTCCTTAAGCATGGGAATGACCTTTTGATTGTTCAGATATACGTGGATGACATAATCTTTAGTGGCTCTTCTCATGATCTTGTTGTCAGATTTGCAGATGACATGAGCAGGGAATTTCAGATGTCCATGATGGGCGACCTGCAGTTTTTCTTAGGACTCCAGATCAAGCAGTGCAAGGATGGGACGTTTGTACATCAGGCGAAGTACACCAGGGACATGGTGAAGAAGTTTGGCATGAACGACTACAAGCCGCTGACTACACCGATGGGTACCACTACGGCTTTGGAAGCGGATGAGGATGGCGAACCCGTGGACCAGAAGGAGTACCAAAGCATGATCGGCTCCCTCCTCTACTTGACGGCGACGAGGCCGGACATACAGTTCAGTGTGCGTATGTGCGCTCGTTTTCAGGCTTCACCGAGGACTTCACATCGGCAGGCCGTCAAACGGATTTTCAGATACTTGAACTACACTCCTGAGTTTGGTCTTTGGTATTCTGCCTCCTCGACACTCAGACTTCTCGGGTACTCCAATGCTGTTTGTGTTGGGTGTCGATTGGACCGCAAGTCTACCTCTGGGTGTTGCTAGTTTCTTGGTTTTTCTTTGGTCTCTTGGTCATCTCGCAAGCAATCCAGTGTAGCCCAGTCCACTACAGAGGCCGAGTATGTAGTTGCTGCTAGTTGTTGTTCCCAGCTCCTATGGATGACCTACACTTTGAGCGACTTTGGTGAGGAGTGCTCCCAGGTTCCACTCCTTTGTGACAGCACCAGTGCCATAAGTCTAGCCAAAAACCCAGTCCTTCACTCCAAAATGAAACACATAGAAGTGAGATATCACTTTTTGAGAGACAATGTTGAGAAAGGAAACATATCCTTGTCCTATGTGCCTACATACAAGATCAGCTAGCCGACATACTCACCAAACCACTTGACCAAGTCACTTTCACACGCTTGCGAGGTGAACTTAGAGTGTGCTTTCCTTTCTAGCTGGATCTTGGAGCTTCTCACGTATATATGTGATATAAGTTTCATTTTGTTGCATTCCATACATGCATTTTACTTTTTGTACAAAACCTGGTAGGATAGCCATCTTTGGATCACTTGTGCTAGGAAAAGCTTCTCTTATATACTTTGATCACTGAAGTGCTATATGTGAGATATGTGCATGTTTGGTAAATGGTGATGTGAATGCTGTGCTCTTGATGGTTTTGCCATATATTCATGATGAGATAGCTTTATGATTGTGAAAATGATAAAATTGCTTCACTCATGAGTAGATGCTTGTCTATGCTCAATTTGTGCTTAAATGCCTATATCATGTTTAGTTTATGCTTGAGTATTATGTTCTCTTTGCTTGGAGTCAAAGACCCATTTGTCATTGTAAATGTTTAGCCTATTTGTTTACTTGTGGAGGAGCATAAGCTTCTTTTTGCTGCAAAGACATTTCATGTACCATGTTTAAACTTGAAAATGTAATTGGTGTATGAATTGCCTTATGCTTGAAAAATGAGCTCTTGATCATGTATTTATGTTTTGATATTCATATCTTAGGTGCTAAACTGTTGCATGATGTCTACCATTAGAAGTCTCATTTTAAGAAGTAGACACATAGCTCGGTGGCTTTAACATGACTTGAGTAGCTTGTGGGCATTTAACATGATCTTGTAATGAGAATTTGTGATCTTGTATAAACTTTGGATGATCTAGTGTATTTGTGCTCAAATTGCCCTGGATAGGGTCTTGCTCATGAGATGAATGTTTTCTTTGTGAAAATTGCTTAAAATTGCTTTTGGCTATGTCACATTCTTATATGTCTCTACTTTCTTGATGGTAATGCGCTAACTACACTGTGTCTACTTTGCTTGCCCTATGTCTCATTTGTAGCATTTTGTTGTGCTCTTTGTATATTTGAGAAGCTTGGTAGATTGTATATATGCTTTGACATGCATTTTTCATGAAAACAAGGGAAAGAGTTTCATATATACCTTGATTCATGCATTGTCAACAAGGGGGAGAGTTTGTTGTACTTTGGGAGATTTTGTGAAAAATTGGTATGCATTTGTGAGATTGATGCATGTGAGGAGAAAAATTGAGAAGAAGAGGTTGCATTTGCTCAGGGGGAGTTTGCATATGTGCAGGGGGAGCTCCTTTGATTTGTGCCTGAGTTTTGTGCTTTGTGATGTGCTCTTTGTGACCTTTGATTTGTCTCGGTTGTGTCGAGCCGTTGCCCTTGTTTGAGGGGGTTGAGACTTGGTTTGGCGAGTGATCGTGTTTTTCGCTTGTTCTTTGGCTTTGGATCACTTGCTTGGAGGTTTGTGTTCGTGATTGTTTTCTTTTCTTTTTCTCTATGATGGTTACTATGGGTGTTGTCAATGCACTCATCAAGAGGGTGATTGAGGACCATGTGTGTCCGAGGACCAGTGGAGGGTCGCTCCTTAGTGATGAATGATTGACAACGTGGTGTGGACTGATGCTTGGCTAAGTGTGTAGGTACAGGTTGTGGCTTGACTCGTGTTGGTGCAGGTGAAGAACAAACACGAAAGGCCTTAGCCGTGGTGGCCTCCGGGTGATGGAGAGGCAAGTAGGCTTGGTTCGATGGACCCGGTGGCCGATGGGGTAGGGTAAAGTGCGAGCCGTGCGGTGCAAGACTAGCGGGCTGAAGTCGTGAACATGGGCCGGTGCAAGGTAGCGGCTCGAGGCCGAAGCTTGCACGTGGGGTTTGGTGGTTTGCCCACAAAACCATCAGGTGGACGGTTTCTTGCTTTGGGCCTCAAAACTAAGTCCGGAGGCCCGATGCGACGGAGACGGTGATCCGGGAGCGTCGGGAAGCTTCGAGGCGGGGGGCACGTGGCGTGATCGTGGGGTTTGCATCGATGCGAAGCAAAGCCACGGTGGAAGCGTGTCCGCTCGATGAAGACTGGACCATATTGCCCCTGAGGAGTGTGTATCTTCTATTTGAGTTGTAGGGGTAGCGTGGTCATTTACCTCCTCCGGTGGACTTAGTATAAATAGCGGAGAGGTGGATGGCATATCTCTCTCTTGGACTCTAGGGATTTCCTCCCCTGGTAGATCGCTTTGGACTACTTTTTTTCCTCTGTTTTCCTTAGGCTAGATTCTTGTATAGACTCTGACCTTTGGATGTATCGAAGCATTTGGTGTTGCGGTGATCTCCTAGCTCTGTGTGATTTTCGTGTCATTTTCGGGGCTATTTTTGGGGAGTTTTGTTATTCGCTCGATTCGTGGAGTTGTGGGCGTTTCTTCTCGGATTTCTTTGAGGGGATCATGGGTGGATGTCTTGCGCATCTTTGTGTGTGATCTTGACCTCTTAAACGTCGGGAAACACCTTCGATTCGTGAGTTTTTGGTCGGAGTTCGAGTTCTTAGTTTGGTTCGTGTGATCCGCGATTCCCGGTGTTTTAGAGAGTTAGAGGCTGAGATTTTTGGGGCATAGCTGCATCTTGTGACGCTTCGCATCTCCCCAAAATCTTGTCTCAAGAGTTTCAACCGTTTGGGAGATCCGGTGATGGATAGGAGAGTTTGACCCCGCGGGTCGGGCGTTTCTGGTTCTGTTCGTGGCTCGCGGACAGTCCGCGCGGCTAGGGTTCTTCGCGTGTTCGTCGCTTGTTCTTGCGAACTCGTGTTTTGATCCGTGGTGCCGCTAGGGTTTTATTGCAAGTGGTTTGCGGACAGTTCGTCGGTCAATGACGGACGGTCCGTGTAGGCGAGTTTGAGCAGGTTTTTCTGGTGGCTTTGCCGGACGGTCCGTAAGGTCTTCACGGACGGTCCGCGACACTGGCAGACAGTACGTGTGGTTCCTTCGGACAGTCCGAATTTCTCGGTGCGTCTCTGGTGGTTCTGCTGAAGTTTTCGGACAATCCGCATCGACGGTCTGGACAGTCCATCATAGCATTGCGGACGGTCCGCCCGTACCAGCCGGACAGTCCGCGCCTGGTTTTCCAGAATTGACTAGGTGCTTCGATTCTTGTCTTGTGCTTCCGCGCTTTGCTTCAAGGCTTGTCTCCAGGACTTGTAGGCTTGTGTGTGCCAGGTCTAGTGCTTCTCTGTTATGTGCGAGTACTCGGAGTGGCAATCAGGGTATAGGCCGAGTTCGACCTTCGGAAAGAATTTTTATTGGCTCCCATTCACTCTCCCCTCTCTGGTCGCCTATTCGGTCCTTCAGAAGTAGAAGGAGCTCGATTCTCCTCGCTGCTCCACCAACGCTGCTGGGAGCTGGGATAACGTTAAAATTGTGTGGTGGAGAAATTTTAGTGTTTTGCTTATGCTTTTTTCCACGAAATGAAGGCAATAAAATATTTTATTATATTAGATAAACGCATCACAACTATATATGTAATATAATTATTATATTCATGATTTTTGAAATTATTATAATCATGTTTTTTCAAATAGCCACACAATGGTATACACAAATGCATTTGCAGTTGATTAAGCTACATGCAAATCATTAAACAGTTTATAGACGTTCTATCAGTCTATGGGCTGTATGAGGTGTCTGTACATCCGTCTGTACGCTAAGTTCGAGGTTCTGCAAATGACCTGCTGTCTAAGGGCTATACATGCAACACCGTCGACCCCGTCGCCGCCGTTCTGCTCCCCATCCCCGTCGCCGCCTGAAGGACCGAATAAGGCGACCAGAGAGGGGGGAGAGTGAATGGGAGCCGATATAAATTCTTCCCGAAGGTCGAACTCGGCCTATACCCCGATTGCCACTCCAAATTCTCACGCACACAAAGGAAGCTCCAAACAAGGCACACACAAGCCTAGAAGATCAACCAACAAGCCTAGGAGCAAAGAGCGGAAGCACCAGACAAGAATCAAAGCACTTGGTTAATTCTGGAAACGACCAGTGCGGACTGTCCGGCTGGTACTGGCGGACTGTCCGCGGGTAGGGCCCGGACTGTACGAAATGAACAACAGAACCACCAGAGCTGCAAGCCGAAATTCGGACCGTCCGAAGAGGCCACGCGGACTGTCCGCCAGTGTCACGGACCGTCCGTGAGGCCTAGGTGGACTGTCCGCCAACATCGCTGAAAACCCCAGACAAACCTCGAGGCACCCCAGACAAAATCTCGGCCGCGCGGACCGTCCGTGAAGCACTCGCAGACTGTCCGCCAAACCCCGCGCAACAAAACCCTAAGGCCGAAACGGATCGAAACGCGAGCACGAAGAACACGCGACGAACTCTTACGAACACGCTCCTCGCGGACCGTCCGCGACCCTTGAGCGGACCGTCCGCGACACGCGGATAGAGCAGAAATAGCCCGACCCCGCGAGGTCAACTCTCCAAATCCGTCACCGGATCTCCCAAACGCCAAAATCTCTTGAGACAAGATTTGGCGGAGATGATAAAAAACACAAGATGAAGCTATGCCCCAAAAATCTCGACCTTTAAGCCACTAAATCGCCGGGAATCGCGGATCACTCGAACTCCACGAAGAACACGAACTCCGACCAAAAACTCACGAATCGAAGGCTCTCCACGGCGTTTGAGGGGTCAAGATCACACACAAAGATGCACAAGGCATCCACCAATTATCCCCTCAAAGAAATACGAGAAGAAATGCCCCCAAAATTACAAATCGAGCGAAGAACGAAACTCCCCAAAAATATCCCTAAAAATGACACAAAAATCACAGAGGACTAGGAGATCACCGCAACGCCGAATGCTTCCATACATCCAGAGGTCAGAGTCTGTACAAGAGTCTAGCCGAAGAAATCCAGAGGGAAAAGAAGCAGTTCAGAGAAATCAACTGGAGGAGAAAGCCCTAGAGTTCAGGAGAGAGATGTCATCCACCTCTCCGCGATTTATACGAAGTCCATCGGAGGGAGGTAAATGACCACGCTACCCCTACTACTTGAAATGAAGATACAACCCCTCAGGGGCATTTTGGTCAAGTCTTCATCGGACGGACACGCTTCCACCGCGGTTTCGCTTCACCTCGACGCAAACCCCGCGATCACGCCACGTGCCCTCCGCCTCGAAGCTTCCCGAAGCTCCCGGATCACCGTCTCCGTCGCCTCGGGCCTCCGGGCTTGACCACGCTACCCCTACTACTTGAAATGAAGATACAACCCCTCAGGGGCATTTTGGTCAAGTCTTCATCGGACGGACACGCTTCCACCGCGGCTTCGCTTCACCTCGACGCAAACCCCGCGATCACGCCACGTGCCCTCCTCCTCGAAGCTTCCCGAAGCTCCCAGATCACCGTCTCCATCGCCTCGGGCCTCCGGGCTTGGTTTTGAGGCCCAAACCAAGAAACCGTCCACCGATGGTTTTGTGGGCAAACCACCAAACCCAGCGTGCAAGCTTCGGGCTTCAACCGCTACCTTGCACCGGCTCATGTTCACGACTTCAGCCCGCCAGTCTTGCACCGTACGGCTCGCACTTAACCCTACCCCATCGGCCACCGGGTCCATCGAACCAAGCCTACTTGCCACTCCATCACCAAGAGGCCGCCACGGCTAAGGTCTTTCGCGCTTGTTCTTCACCTGCACCGACACGAGTCAAGCTGCAACCTGTACCTGCATACTTAGCCAAGCATCAGTCCACACAACGTTGTCAATCACTCAACACTAAGGAGCGACCCTCCACTAGTCCTCGGACACACCTGGTCCTCAATCTCCCCCTTGATGAGTGCATTGACAACACCCATAGTAACCATCAGAGAGAAAAAGGAAAGAAAACAACAAACCTCCAAGCAAGTGATCCAAAGCCAAAGAACAAGCGAAAACTCGATCACTCGCCAATCCAAGTCTCGGCCCCTTAAGACAAGGGCAACGGCTCGACACAGCCGAGAGAAACCAAAGCTCTCAAAGAGCATACCACAAAGCACAAAACTCAGGCAAACCAAACGAGCTCCCCATGCACATATGCAAACTCTCCCTGAGCAAATGCAACCTCTTCTTCTCTAATTTTTCTCCTCACATGCAACATCTCACAAATGCATACCAATTTTCCACAAAAACTCCCAATGCATGAAAATTCTCCCCAAATGTGCATAACTTCTCTCAAAACTCTCCCCCTTGTTGACAATGCATGAATCAAGGTATATGAAACTCTTCCCGTTGTTTTCATGAAAAATGAATGTCAAAGCATATAAACAATCTACCAAGCTTCTCAAGTATACAAAGAGCACAACAAAATGCTACACATGAGACATAGAGCAAGCAGAGTAGATATGGTGTAGTAAGCATATTGCCATCAAGAAGGTAGAGACATATAAGCATGTGACATGGCCAAAAGCAATTTTAAGCAAAATTTTTTCAAAGAACCATTCATCTCATGAGCAAGACCCTATCTATGCCAATTTGAACACAAAGGCACTAGATCATTCAAAGTTTATACAAGATCACAAATTCTCATTACAAGATCATTATAAGCGCCCACAAGCTACTCAATTTTCATGTTAAAGCCACCGAGCCATGTGTCTACTTCTTAAAATGAGACTTCTCATGGTAGACAACATGCTACGGTTTAGCACCCAAGATATGAATATCAAAACATAAAAACATGATTAGGAGCTCATTTTTCAAGCATAAGGCAATTCACACACCAATTTCATTTTTAAGTTTAAGCATGGTACATGAAGTGCCGTTGCGGAAAAAAGAAGCTTATGCTCCTCCCCAAGCAAGCAAAATGGCTAAACATTTACAATGACAAAAGGTCTTTGACCCCAAGCAAAGAGAATATGATCCTCAAGCACAAACTGAGCATGATATAAGCATTTGAGCACAAATTTAGCAAAGACAAGCATCTACTCTTGAGAGACACAATTTTAGCATTTTCATCAAAAGAAAGCTATCTCAACATAAGTATATGGCAAAACCATCAAGAGCATAGCGTTCACAGGGCTGTGCTAATGAGCGACCGGTCGCTAGGGGGGCTCCTAGCGACCGGTTACCCTCCCCTTGCAAACTTCCTTTTTTGGAAAAAAATCCCCCTCACAATTTTTTGTTTTGGAATGCCATAACTTGTACATATAATTTTGAAGCATAACTTCGAGTTATAAAATTTTATCAGATAATTTGTGAGCATAAGTTTGATGATGTGTAGAACTTATACGTACAACTTGTATGCACAATTATTTGCATAACAACTTATGTGTATATTTTTTTCTCTAACGACGAGTTGTATGTATAACTTTTTTCTGTAAACGACGAGTTGTGTGCATATCTTTTTCCGTAACGACAAGTTATACACATAAATTATGAAAGAAAAAAAATGCAGGGTCTGCGGTAGGTGGGAACTGGGAAGCGCAGGCCGGTCGGAACCGGTCGCTCCGCGCGACCGGCCGCCCAACTGGTTTTGCGGCGTTCACATACACAAGTTACCAAACATGCACATATCTCATCCATAGCACATCAGTGATCAATGTATATAAGAGAAGCTCAATCCTAGCTCAAGTGAACCAAAGATGGCTATCCTACCAGGTTTTGTACAGAAAGTAAAATGCATGACAGGAATGCAACAAAATGAACATATGACACATATATACATGAGAAGCTCCAAGACCCAGCTAGAAAGGAAAGCACACCCCAAGCTCACCCCGCAAGCGAGTGAAAGTGACTTGGTCAAGCGGTTTGGTGAAAATGTCAGCTAGCTGGTCTTGGGTAGGAACATAGGACAAAGATATGTTTCCCTTTTCCACATTGTCTCTAAGGAAGTGGTACCTCACTTCTATGTGTTTCGTTTTGGAGTGGAGGACATGATTTTTTGCTACGCTTATGGCACTGGTGCTGTCACAGAAAAGTGGAACCTAGGAACACTCCTCACCAAAGTCACTCATGGTGTAGGTCATCCAAAGCAGCTAAGAACAACAACTAGCAGCAGCTACATACTCAGCCTCGGTGGTGGACTGGGCTACACTCGATTGCTTGCGAGATGACCAAGAGACCAAAGAAGAACCAAGGAACTGACAACACCCAGAAGTAGACTTGCGGTCCAATCGACACCCAGCAAAATCCGCATCAGAAAAACCATGAAACCTGAGTGTCGAGGAGGCAGAGTACGAAAGACCAAACTCAGGAGTGTAGTTCAAGTACCTGAAAATCCACTTGACGGCCTGCCGATGTGAAGTCCTCGGTGAAGCCTGAAAATGAGCGCACAGACACACGCTGAACTGTATGTCTGGCCTCGTCGCCGTCAAGTAGAGGAGGGAGCCGATCATGCTCTGGTACTCCTTCTGGTCCACGGGTTCGTCGTCCTCGTCCGCGTCCAAAGCCGTAGTTGTACTCATCGGTGTAGTCAGCGGCTTGGAGTCGTTCATGCCAAACTTCTTCACCATGTCCCTGGTGTACTTCGCCAGATGTACAAAGGTCCCATCCTTGCACTGCTTGATCTGGAGACCCAAGAAAAACTACAGCTCGCCCATCATGGACATCTCGAATTCCCAGCTCATGTCATCTGCAAATCTGGCAACAAGATCATGAGAAGAGCCACTAAAGATTATGTCATCCACGTATATCTGAACAATCAAAAGGTCATTCCCATGCTTAAGGAGGAACATGGTGATATCAACTGTGCCCATCACAAACCCCTTACTCAGCAAAAAACCTCTCAACCTGTCATACCAAGCTTTAGGTGCCTGTTTCAACCCATAGAGTGCTCTCTGGAGTTTGTATACACGGTGTGGGTATTTTTCACTCTCAAACCCCGGGGGTTGCCTCACATACACTTCTTCCTCTATCACCCCATTCAAGAAGGCACTCTTGACATCCATTTGGTACAACTTCAACCCTTCAGCCACGGCAAAGGCTAGAAGGATCCTAATTGCCTCCAAACGGGCCACAGGAGCAAATGTCTCCTCATAGGCTATCCCCTCCTTGTGGTTGAACCCCTGCGCCACCAACCTTGACTTGTTTCTCACAACCATCCCATTCTCACCCTCTTTGTTTTTCCACACCCACTTGGTTCCTATGGGACGGCAATTTGGCGGTGGATCGACTAACACCTAGACTTGGTTTCTCTCAAAGTTTTCCAACTCCTCATGCATGGAATTCACCCAATTCTCGTCATACAAAGCATGTCGAATATCTTTGGGCTCGAAAGAAGCAACAAAAGCAGAGTGAGCGAAATGAGAAGTATTCCTTGACCTCGACCGTGTACTGCATTCATGAAGGTCACCAATGATGGTCGTCGGTGGGTGATCCACTTGTACTCGCCAGGGAGCCTCTCACCTGGACACAACCTCCCCCTCAGCAGCAGCCTCCACTCGAACAGCCTCAGTCGTAGTGGGTGTAGGGGATGGTCCGTCCTCGATCGTCGTCGTAGTAGTGGAAGTAGCATGTACACGATCAACTGCTGGAGCATCACCACCATCATCGTCGTCGTCTCCATCTCCATCCTTCTCATCCTCAAAGATCCTCGCTCCAATCTCCTCGTCACCTGCACACTCAAAAGCAGAAGAGCTACATGGCTGTGTCTCGTCGAAGGTAACCTCGCAAGTCTCCATGATTCGGTTAGTGTCAAGATTGAGCACACGATATGCTCTAGAATGAATCGCATAACCGAGGAAAATTCCGTCCGAACATCGAGACTCAAACTTATCCAACTTACCCTTCTTGAGAATGAAACACTTGTAACCAAAAGCTCTAAACTGACTCACCTTGGGTTGTCGTCCATGCATCAGCTCATAAGAGGTCTTTTGTTTAAAGGCACGAAGGAAGATGCGATTTGAGACATAGCAAGCGGTATTGACCGCCTCGGCCCAGAAACGCCTAGGAGTCCTATGCTCATCGAGCATCGTCCTGGCCATCTCACAAAGGATCTGGTTCTTCCTCTCCACTACGCCATTCTGGCAAGCGACGTATGGAGAAGAGTACTGATGATCGAGACCAAGATCACTGCAAAAGGCATCGAAATGAGAGTTCTTAAACTCTGTGCCATTGTCACTGCGTATAGCTCGAATGGCACCACCATGTCTCTCATTCTTCAACCTCAAGATCAAGTCCCGAACAAAGCCAAATGTCTCACTCTTATCCTCCAAAAAGAAAACCCAAGAGTACCTCGAAACATCATCAACAACCACAAGAACATACCACTTCCCACCAGCAGAGCGAACATGAGCTGGCCCAACCAAATCCATGTGCAACAGCTCACAAGGTCGCTCGGTCATGACTGAAGTCAGAGGGGCGTGAGAAGCGGCAACCATCTTTCCATGCCGACAAGAAGCACAAACCAAATCCTTCTCGAATTTCAACTTAGGCAATCCTCGGACAAGATCAAGACCACTCAAGAGGGAAAGCAACTCAAAGCTCAAGTGTCCCAACCTCCTATGCCATTTCCAAAGCTCGGCCAAAACACCAGCAACAAAGCATCGAGGAGGGCCAACAGACTGGGAAAAGTCAGCACGAAAGAATTGACCCTCGGGGACGATCGAACAGACAAGATCACCTCGAGAATCAAGCACACGAGAAGCATTCGACTTGAAATGAACCTCAAAACCTTCGTCAAGTAATTGAGATACTGACAACAGGTTAAAACCAAGTGACTTGACCAGGGCCACACTTCTTAAGGACACCTTGCTACTCACCTTCACCATACCTTCAGCAAGCACTCGTCCTCTCCCATTGTCCCCGAAAGTGATGTACTCCCTCGTACTCACAGGGGTGAGGCTGGAGAACCACCCACGATCTCCGGTCATGTGTCGTGAGCAACCGGAGTCGATCAACCAAAAGTTCTCCAAGCCTCCCACCTGCAATAAAAAACGAGGACGAGAATGAGCAAGCGACTCAACACTAGGGTTAGTACCAAAAGAGTCAAACCAGTGCTGAGCCATTTGCTCAAAAGAAGGGTTAGCAAAATCCATCCTCCCAAAACCTCTAGGCGGAGCCCTCTCACGCCTACCACCAAAGGACCTGTCACGTCTCACTGGAGGAGTACGCGCACCACGAGGGGGAAAACATGGCCCGTAGTCCATCTAAGACCCAAAGCTCTGATCGTGCCTCCCAAACTCGTAACGGTCATGAGAACGAGCACGTCGAGCCAACTCACCACGCCCAAACCCAACACGCCTATCTCTCTGAGGGAACACACCTCCACCTCCACCTCCATGAGTGGGAACTGCACGCACATACACTTCACCCCTAGGTAGAGGCCCTCTACGAGGCTCAGGCACACCACGAGCAAGGTGGTACCTGTCCTTATTTGCCATCTCCCTAGCAAACCTCTCATCCCTCTTCCTCCGGAAACAGAACTCATCCTTATGCCCATCCCTCCCACAATACTCACAATGGAAGCGGATTGGCACTGGCTTAGGCGGTGGCTTCTCTGTGGGCTTCTCAACACCTTTCTCTCCTAACTTCCCTTCAAAGACATTACCCAGATTGCTCATAAACTTGATGGGTTTCTGATAATTCTCTGTTTTCTGGGGAAACACTGGTGGGTCTGGAGTTGTATCAAGCTTGTTTCTCAAGTGGTTTGGCTTGGGTGTATATTTGTTCATGGGTATGGTGTGCGGTTGAGTGGGGATCTCTCCAACTTTCTCTTCTCCCTCACCACTCTTCTCAGCCCCCAACGCCTGACCATCAAACCTCTTGAACTGAGCCAACATCAAACTCAATTGTGGCTCATGCCCAGACAACCAACTCATCAATTTCCTAAGCTCATCATTTTCATCCTGCAGACGATCAACATAGTGTGCAAGTTCCATGTTTTTCAAAGCATGCATTTCACAGGTTGAACATGATGTAGGAAGAGGAGCTTTCAATGCCGCCTCAAGAGAAATAATCCTAGTGTGAGATTCATCTAGCCTAGCATGCAAAATAGGACATGATGTACAAGCTCCTAACAAAGCTGGCCTAGACTTCAATTCATCACACTCAATCCTAACCACATCTAGTTCCTCAAGAGTAGAGGCATGCTTCTCCTTGAGAGCAGTCAAATCAGCAAGAAAAACTGAGAAGTCACCACAATCAATCTCATCAGACACCACAGGAGCAGATTTCAAAGCAGCTATCTCATTTCGAGCATCCACAAGCAAGGATTCAAGTTCAGCTACCTTGTCCTTAGCATCACCCAACAAAGACCTAAATTCCCTCTTCTTCTTGTTGGTCTTTCTAAGCACATCATCACGGTTGTCAAGCAACTCATTGAGCCTAGCATTCTCCTCTAGCAAGAAGTTGAGATCATTTCGTACCTCTTCCTCGGAGTTGGAGTTCGAGTCCGAGCTGTGCCTCCCACCCTTCTTGGAGTGCGCCATGCCGCAAAAGCCTTCTTCTGCGACGAAGCTCAGGCCGGTGAAGTTCTTGCCCGTGTGCCGCTTGTCCTTGCGCTTCTCTTGCTCTTCCTCGCTGCTCGAATCGGAAGAGGCATCGCTTGATGTCGAGTCGATGTCGCTCGCTCCGGCCACCATTGCTCGAGCGGTCTTCTTCTTGTGGCCGCCACTCTTCTTGTGCCTTCTCTCACTCTTGTCCTTGTGCTTGTCCTTGTAGTCATTCCGGTAGCGGTGCTTGTTGTAGTCGTGCTTGGGCTTGCCCTTGTAGTCGTTCTTGAAGTGCCCGTGCTTCCCGCACCGATAGCACATCCCCGAGCTCCGCCTTGCATTCTTGCGGCTCTCGTACATCCACCCAAACCTTTTGCTCAACAAGGTGAGATCATCCTCGCTCAGCACCTCAAAGTCCTCATCTGGCAAGGACACAAGACAAGACAAAGAAAAGCCAACAGAGTTAGCGTTAGTCCTCGATCCTGAGACGAGAGCCAAACTATGAGGGTCAGTGGGGCTTTCGCTCTTGGCTCTCAAGCCACGATCAACCTCTGAAGACCTGAGCTTGGAGAACAGCTCATCAAGCGAAAGTGTATCACACGCGCTCGACTCCTCAATGGCCTCGACCTTGGCACTCCACACGGACCTATCCAGGGCATGCAAAAGCTTGATAGCTTGATCATGATCCGTGTATGGGAGCACTGTCACATTGGCCCTCATGTTGTTGACTATGCAAGTGAAACGCTGAAACATAGCATCGGTCGACTCACCGGGGAGATGAGTTAAGTTCTCGTACTCTCTCCGGTAAGTGGAAAACATCCGGGCTTGCACTTGGGCATTGCCAACATGAGCATTCTTCAACTTGAGCCAAATCTTTCCGGCGACATCCTCTCCGTACACTCGATCGAACTCCGAGGCACAGAGAGCACAGAACAAGTAATCAACAGCCTTGCTGTTGGCCTCAAACATGTCCCGCGATCCTGGAAGCAGAAAACTGTCCGGGATGACATAATGAGGATTCTGAGTGACCTCCCAGATCAGAGTTCCCTTCCCTCGCAAAAACGCGCCCATGCGCCTCTCCCACATCGGGTAATTCTTGCCATCAAAGTGCGGAGGACCCGACCTCTTGCCGTAATCGCCCATCTTTAGATCTTAGACTGGTTAGAATCAAGAAGATCCATAACCGGCTCTGATACTAATTGAAGGACCGAATAGGGCGACCAGAGAGGGGGAGAGTGAATGGGAGCCGATAAAAATTCTTCCCGATGGTTGAACTCGGCCTATACCCCGATTGTCACTCCAAATTCTCACGCACACAAAGGTAGCTCCAAACAAGGCACACATAAGCCTAGAAGATCAACCAACAAGCCTAGGAGCAAAGAGCGGAAGCACCGGACAAGAATCAAAGCACTTGGTCAATTCTGGAAACGACCAGTGCGGACCATCCGGCTGGTATTGGCGGACTGTCTGCTAGTGTACGGTGGACTATCCGCGGGTTCGGCCCGGACTGTCCGAAATGAACAACAGAACCACCAGAGCTGCAAGCCGAAATTCGGACCGTCCGAAGAGACCTCGCGGACTGTCCGCCAGTGTCGCGGACCGTCCGTGAGGCCTAGGCGGACTGTCCGCCAACCTCGCTGAAAACCCCAGACAAACCTCGAGGCACCCCAGACAAAATCTCGGCCGCGCGGACCGTCCGTGAAGCACTCGCGAACTGTCCGCCAAACCCCGCGCAACAAAACCCTAAGGCCGAAATGGATCGAAACACGAGCACGAAGAACACGCGACGAACTCTGACGAACACGCTCCTCGCGGACCGTCCGCGACCCTCGAGCGGACCGTCCGCAACACGCGTACAAAGTAGAAACAGCCCGACCCCGCGAGGTCCACTCTCCAAATCCATCACCGGATCTCCCAAACGCCAAAAGCTCTTGAGACAAGATTTGGGGGAGATGATAAGCAACACAAGATGAAGCAATGCCCCAAAAATCTCGACCTCTAAGCCACTAAATCGCCGGGAATCGCGGATCACTCGAACTCCACCAAGAACACGAACTCCGACCAAAAACTCACGAATCGAAGGCTCTCCACGGCGTTTGAGGGGTCCAGATCACACACAAAGATGCACAAGGCATCCACCCATGATCCCCTCAAAGAAATCCGAAAAGAAACGCTCCCAAAATCACAAATCGAGCGAAGAACGAAACTCCCCAAAAATAGCCCCAAAAATGACACGAAAATCACAGAGGACTAGGAGATCACCGCAACGCCGAATGCTTCCATACATCCAGAGGTCAGAGTCTATACAAGAGTCTAGCTTGAGGAATCCAGAGGGAAAAGAAGCAGTTCAGAGAAATCTACTGTCACACCCTGAAATTTCCAATTTCAGGATGTGAATAGAGAGAATAATTAAAACAACAATTTTTTCATAATTTTAAAATTTTTCCAACATTTATTTTCTTTACAGGAAATATAGTGCAGGCAAAAAAAACAAAAACATTATTTATTTTTCTAGATTAAATAAATGGCTTGATGTTTGTTGCATTCATGCTGTTGCATTGCTTTTGGTTGTTTGAATTCAAATTTGAATTTGAATTCATTTGATTGTGACTTTTCAAAAATGCAAATCCTTTTCTTTTATTCCTTTTCCTCCCTTCTCCTTTCCAGCCCGTTTGTGCTTTGAAGCCCAGCCACTGAAGTCGGTTGGACGCCCCTCAGTTCTTCCTCTCCAGCCGCTCACCGCCCTTCAGCTGGCCCAGCTTCACCCGCGCAGCCCAACGTCCAGAAGTCCGCTGCCGCCCCTCTTTCTCCCCGGCCTGGTTCGCTTGCGTCGCGCGCCTTCGGCCCAGCTCGGCCCAGCCCCGCCGCCAGCCCGCTCCGCCCCCTCCCTCTCCCGCAGTCGCTGACACGCGGGGCCCGCGTGTCATCCCCCTCCTCGCGCCCGTGCCCGAGCCGGACTCGAGTTCGAGCTCCGGCCGCGTCCGCGTCCGCCTCGCGCACGCGTTCCCAGCCGTGGCCCGCACGCCAAGGGACCGCCCCGGCCCTATTTAAGGCCGCCGCCGCCTCTGAGCCGAGCCACCAAAACCCTAGCCGTCGCCTGTGCCTTGCGCCCGAGCTCGCGAAACCCTAGTTAGCCGCCGCCGCTGTTCTTCGCCGCCGTCGCCTCCCCGCCGCCGTGAAGCCGTCCAGGAGCTGCGCTTGGTGGTGAGGATCCCGCCGGTGCTGCTTGTTTGCGTCCTCGTGTCCCGAGTCACTGAGACGAGCTCGCCGTCGTTGCGCCGCCGCGCCGCTCCGCCTCGCCGTGCCGCGCGCCGTCTCCGTCGCGACCTAGCTGACCACGCCGCCCTAGTTTGCTTTGCCGTCGCACGCGCTTCGCCTTGGTGTCGTCCGCGCATCCAATCGAGCACCCCAGCTCGATTCCGAGCCGTGCCGGTGAGCCCGCCGCCGTCCGCCGCTGCTCGCCGCCGTGTGCCGTCGTCGCCGTCGCAACCCGCCGCCGCCTCCCGCTCGCGTGCATCCGTGGCCGTCCGATCTAGATCCAACGGATCAGATCGATCTGACCCGGGTCAATACCGGTCAAGCCGAAGCCGAGCCCTGTAGTTTTGCAGAAAAGCCCCTGAGTTTCTTAGTTTTACAAATAGGTCCTTCCGCAGTAGTGAGTTTCTTTACAGTTAGGTCCTTTTGTTATGTTTAAGCCCAGAACCTTTAGTTTTCTTTACAGATTAGTCCTTATACCTTCGTTAGTGCATATCTTGGTCGTTTTAGCTCCGTTTTTAGCGTTCTTTATGTCCACGCGATCGTCTCGAAGTGTAGATTAGTTTTATGCCTCTGTTTTGTTCTGTTAGTACTGTTTGATGATTGTTTCTCATTTATTCTTGTTGTATGCTTGTATGTGAATGTTGTGGAACGTAGAGAGTGAAGCGTTCGAAGGATTTGAAGATCAAGACGCGCCAGAGTTTGAGCAGCCGAGTCTTGTTGAAGGCAAGTCTTCCTTGATGCATATCCACTTGTCCTATATAACATGCATTAAATTCATCGTATTTATTTTTATTTCTTGCATTAACTTTGACGGGAACCTATTAAGGATCATGCCTAGTCTTTTATGACCTTTGCCTTGTAAACCGGGTTATTAAATTAATCTTGTTGGTAGCTATTGCTTAGCATGCTTAACTGGGATGGTATTAATCAACTTGGATACCTTTATGTTATATGTTCCGTTTTATGTTACTTAAATTATAAGACGACCTTTGATATGTTAATCGGAATATGGAGAACCACCCAGGAAAACAGTACAACCACAAGAACTAAACGGGCAATGGTCTTGGCTGAATAATTAGGAACTTTAGCTTGGGGTGATCTTACCTGATAAGGACAAGGGATCGGTGGTACTGCGGGGTATGGCCTCGCTCTAGCAGGGGGTTGGGTGAGTTCTTTCTATGGTGGGGTATTGACCTGCTAGGGGACTTTATACCTTACTAACTGATCCGGACCTTGTGGGTCATAACTTGTTGGGGAATCTTTGTAAAGGCCTTGTAGCGTCCCTATGCAACCACACCTCGGTAGTGTGGTATGGTGCCTTGCAAACACCGCATGGTTGGGTTCAAAGTTCTTCGGAGCTTTTACGCTGCTTGTGGTGAAAGTGTACAACCTCTGCAGAGTGTAAAACTAACTTGTTAGTCGTGCTCACGGTCAAGAGCGGCCTGGACCCTCACATGACTAAGTTACGGAATATGATATTAAATCGTTGTTCTATCTTTATTTATGATGTTTATGCTTTATTAATTATGGGTTGGTATAAACTTACACTCTTTAGTAATTATGTTGCTAATAAAACTTGACTAACTAAAATGCTAAACTGCTTGAACCTTAGCCATCCACCATATGGCCTTGCATGTTATGTTGTTTTCCCCTTGCTGAGTACGGCACGTGCTCACGCTTGTCTATCTTCTTGTATCTACAATACTCGGGTTGCTGCTCAGACTGGGAGAGATTTGAAGACTATCCCGGTGACTTCCAGGAGTTCTAGGTGTGCGTGTCTTCAGTCGGCTGCCTGTGGAGGCATCTCTATCCGCTGCGAGAACTCGTTATTTATGTTTCGTTTAAGACTTTTGGTCATGTAATAACTCTATGTTCGTGTGGCACTGATTTTGGTATTCACAATGTCATTGCGTGTGTGTAACTTAATCCTGGCGTACACGTAATCAATGCATTCGGTTTTGCCTTTAAAACTGGGTGTGACATCTACCGGGGGAGAAAGCCCTAGAGTCCAGGGGAGAGAGATGCCATCCACCTCTCCGCGATTTATACCAAGTCCATCGGAGGGAGGTAAATGACCAAGCTACCCCTACTGCTTGAAATGAAGATACAACCCCTCAGGGGCATTTTGGTCAAGTCTTCATCGGACGGACATGCTTCCACCGCGGCTTCGCTTCACCTCGACGGAAACCCCGTGATCACGCCACGTGCCCTCCGCCTCGAAGCTTCCCGAAGCTCTCGGATCACTGTCTCCGTCACCTCGGGCCTCCGGGCTTGGTTTTGAGGCCCAAACCAAGAAACCTTCCACCGATGGTTTTGTGGGCAAACCACCAAACCCAGCGTGCAAGCTTCGGGCTTCAACCGCTACCTTGCACCATCCCATGTTCACGACTTCAGCCCGCCAGTCTTGCACCGTACGGCTCGCACTTAACCCCATCGGCCACCGGGTCCATCGAACTAATCCTACTTGCCACTCCATCACCCGGAGGCCGCCACGGCTAAGGCCTTTCGCGTTTGTTCTTCACCTGCACCGACACGAGTCAAGCCGCAACCTATACCTGCACACTTAGCCAAGCATCAGTCCACACAACGTTGTCAATCACTCATCACTAAGGAGCGACCCTCCACTGGTCCTCGGACACACCTGGTCCTCACCGCTGTCCCCGTCACTACTTCCCACCTGCTTCCCATCCCCGTCGCCGCCGTCCTGCTCTGCGCCGCACCCGCACCAGGGCGATGCCTCCCCACCTGCGAGAAGCCCCACCTCTCCTTCACCACGTGACGCCTCGCGCCCGCATCCCCAACGCCTCCGGCTGCCCCCCTCTTCCCTGTCGTCGGGAATGGCCTGCTCCCACCTCGCCGCGGCGCCTTCCGCCTCGACCGCCGCTGCCCGCGCGTGCTCACCGGCGCTCTCCCAGGCGCCCGCCTTCGCGCGCGTCCCGGCGACGAAACCCGTATGAGTCGTTCTAGCCTAGTTTCACTCTCGGCCCGTGCGACCTTTCCTCGCCTGATTCGACGCGTTCGTTGTTGATCGAATTTTTTGCATGCGCTGCCTCCTTCCCCGCAGGTTTCGCGAGCGGCGTGCTTTCGGCTAGGAGCGGGAGGTCCCCCGTGGTGCTTTCATGGAGAGTAATATGAGGTGTTTTTGTCTTGACGAGTTGATTGCCGGTTACACAGCCACACATAAGGGAAAAGAAAAAATTCATGTTATATATTCAGAGTGTTGTGCTTGATTGTTGAGCTACCCATTGCTTAGCTCTTGTTTGGTTTGGCACATAGCTCCATGATTTCTAGGAGCTGGTCATCACTAGCTCTAGAAAATCTATGAATATATTCTATTTAGTTGAGCAATTTTTTGACAAGTTGAGCAATTTTGTTATTAATTGGATTGAACACACTTTTAAACCGGCTCCGAAGCAGCTTGCTTTATTGTACAAACTCTAAGTTCTACCGGGATCTCAGAGCTAGAGCTTATGCTTATTTAGGAACAAAATTAGTTATCGCCCCATTGCTGCTTGCTTGCTTCTCTCATTAAGCTGCTCTCTCATTTAATCAACTTATGAAAACTAATTTACTAAGGGTGTGTTTAGTTCACCAAAATTTTGGGACCAAAATTTTGGGAGCTCCTTTCAGGGTCTATTAGAGGTAGTAAACATAGACTAATTATAAAACTAATTACACGAATGGACGGGAAATTCCGAGACGAATCCATTAAGTCTAATTAATCCATCATTAGAGATTGTTTGCTATAGCACGACATTGTCTAATCATGACATAATTAGGCTCGTTAGATTCGTCTCGAAAATTAAGGTAGAGGTTGTGAAATGAGTTTTTGTCACTAATCTACATTTAATACTCCTAATTAGTGTTCGAAGTTTGATGTGACGGGTAGTTGGTGAAATCTTAGGGAAGTAAACAAGCCCTAAATCAACATTATGTTTTTCTATATGCTCTTTGTTGTATTACAAATATTATTTGGCCCGTAGCAACGCACAGACACTAGTAGAAAAAAAGCAAACCAAAGTCAAGACATGGTGAAAATGGAATGACCTGGACACGTCAGCGGTAGCCGACCAACGCAGCTCAACGCGTGTCCCCCACCGTCCTTTTTTTTGAGGAAAGTGTCCCCCACCGTCCTTGTCACCTCCACGTGGGTCCTATCAGTCAGTGAGAACCGACCGCTGGTATGGTATGCTGCTGGCTGGCCAACGAATGACCTGGGCAGTGGGCGAGTGAGCGGGCACTCCTGCCTCTCATTCCTCGCCCTCCTCCGCAAAACCCCCCGCGTCGGCCATGTCTCTCTCCGGAGGCGACCGCTAGGGTTTCAATCCGCCCCCTCTCCCCCTGGCCTCGCCGCCGCTCGAGCACCCCCGCCGCACGGATCCCGCCACCCGCTCTCCGCCCTCCCGCCTCGGTCGCCGCCGCCGACGGCTGCAGCTCCGCGTCGGCGCCGGATTCGTTAGGGCTTGGGTTTTCCGCGGTCGGCGCCGAGCTCCCCCTCCCCTCCGCAGGGATCGCGCCGGAGGGCACGAGCTCGCTGGGCTCCCTTCCACCTCCGCCGCTACAGGGTAAGAGGCTCCCCTCCCCACTCCTCTGGAGACCGCATTCTCATCGATTCGGTCCGATTCCACTGATTTGGTTGGTGGTCTCGAGCAATGCTGCTGGTTTAGGGGTTCCTACTTCCCGTATTTCCGTTTTGCCCCTCCATGTGCAATTTCAGCTGTTGGTTGGGGTGTGCGCGGGTTTGGTGGTTGAAATGGTGAGACCGTCTGTGCGGTGGATTTTTGGGGGGAATCGAGCAAGGTGGAAATGTTTGGGTTTTCACCAGCAGAGTATGTTCCTTCTTGTAGAAATGCCGCATTCCGTGGTTCCGTGGTCCTTGTTAACATCTAGTGGTGTATCTGGGAATTAGCTGAATTTTAGGCTCGTTTTTTTGGGTGCTTAGTGGATGGTGTACAGTGTAAGAGACAATGATGCCAGTGCTTGTCTAGTCGGGACTTGCGAATCCTGCACCACTGGCTTCTTCTAGTGAAGGATTGATAGGTTTGTTCACCCCTCTATAGATTTCTGTTTGCTGTGCAGGGTGTTTGCAATTTGTCGAGAGAAGGTCATGTTAATGTGGCCATGCAGGCAAAATGCTAAATTTCTAGTACATGTTCTTCACTTAGCTTCATGAGCATTCCAAGTTATGTGGGGTCAAAGTGTCAAACTGTCCTTGCAAATTTACTGTTAGTCCAAAATCAAGCCCTCGTTTTTTATGATTTATAGATTTCATTTGCATGTCTGCTCAAAACTCAGACCGGTAGGGCATGTTGCCTCCATTTGGAATTTTTTATTATCAATTAGTATTCTGTGTATGTTTTTCTGGTTTCGTTATGCTTGTTGTTGACCATTAGTTCTAGTCCTTTCTGTAACATCTGATGTTAGGATGCTACTAAATATGAAAATCATTTTCTTGGATTGGTGGTCCGAGGAAATTCCATGATTAACTTGTTTATACTCTCTTATTGGTTTCAGTTGGAAGTTGTCAAGGAAATTTGTTCTACAGTGTCTTTTCAGTTGCATGAGTCAGTTGCTTCTGAGGTAGCACTCGTAGTTAACATGCATACAAGAAAAAAGGGTGCTGCGAGATCTGCAGCTGGGGATCATGCCAATCCTAAAACAAGCAGGCCATCCCGAAGATCGACTCAGCCTCCAGTTGCTGAAAAGAAAGTAACTGATCTCATTACGTCTTCTTCCAAGAAGCAGAAACCTGGTAAAGTTCCAACCTTCATGTGGAATTGTTTCTATGTAAATGCTGTGATCTGATTTTTTTCATGTACAGTGCAATATGCAGAAAAAACATATTGATTATTTGTGTTTTCCAGATTTTCTTGGAACAAACTTACTGTACAGTGTAGATTGTAGAAACACTGGTTGCTAGGTTTTATTCTCATTATATTTCATTTGTAGGATGATATTGTGAACGTGATGATATATCTTGTGCAAACTCTCCTTTTCTTTGTGAATCATCTTGTGTTCATACTGAAGAAATCCATTGCAGTACAAGTACTTATTTATCTACTAAAATTATTTTGGCACTGCTTTGGGAGAAGGTTTGTTAACACATATCATTGCTTGTTGGATGTGATTCTGCTGCCTCTCTGGTTGCAAATACATGCTTTTGCACTCGACTGTTACTTCTGGTGTCCAATGACTAAGTTGATTAACTATTATGATGTGGGCATTGGTTCAATTTGGTTGCTACAATTGTGTTGTTACCTTCCAGTTGGTGTCACTTCCAAGAAGCATTATAAAGGAGGAAGGAAGCTATTAGCTGCATGTCACACTGCTGATACTGAAAATGATGCACCTCAAGTGGCCCCCAGTATTCCCTCTGATCCGCAGGTAGGGTGCTTGGTTAAATTTAAACTAACCTTTTAGCTGTACTGTACTCTCATTACTTAATGTTATGTTAATTTCTGCTAAGCAAAACTGATGGGAAGTGAAATGGTGATAATCTGATTGTTGTTATGCACTAAGTTTGCTTACTTCTGTTAGCTAAGTGTTAGATAAGGATCGGCCAACTATGAATTGTTCATTTTGAGCCAACTGTTTAGTTTAGCTGTGGTGCATGTTAGCAACAATGGCTGCAGCACTATGCAGCAAACAAGTACTTGAGTAGGGAGGAAGGAAGCAGCAGAGGAGGATAAGAGAAATGGAATTGGGGCTGCTTAAAACTTCTGAGCTGCAGCTGCTCTTCTTTTATAGATAGGCAAACTTAGTCCCTAAGCTAAGCTAGAGTACAAATCCAAATTTGCTACTACTACAACCTATGCCTAATGTTGCCTATTGCAACTTTGCTACTACTGCTAGCTATTTACAGCTGCCTAGCTGCTGTAATTGCTTAATAAGCAAGGTAAACAGCTAGTTGCCAACATGCCACTACAGGCAAGCAGCTGCTGGCAGTGAGCCCATGTGCTCTGGCTGCCGACTACTGATTACAAGCAAGAGAGGGTAATTAACTAACAGTGCATAGGCCTGTACACCTAACACCCTTTGCTCTAGAAATAAGTTTATATTAGCAGGTGTTGGGGACTTTTTTTTAACCAAGAAATAACAGAGCACACACATTTCTGTTACATTTTTATTAGTATGCATACTCATGATTTTGTATTTATTTCGGATCCAGCAGTCTGATGGTGATGCAGATGATTGTCCAAATGATTCCATATTTTCCCCTATATACCATCATCACAAGGATAGTGGTCTGAATAACCTTTCAACAGGTATATAAATAGTAGACCAGATTCTTAGCCTTTTTTCCTTTAATACATTGATAACTTTTTTTGTTTACAAAGTTGGTGCCCATACTATTATATGATTTTTACATAGTTTTTTGTTGGAGTATAAGTGAATTGCCCATCTTTCCCTATTAGCTTAAGCTTTTGGGTTGAACTTGTTGGTGCATGCAACTCAATATGGTATCAGAGGTAGAGGTCTCGAGTTCGAATCCTGGCGGGCGCGTTAATTAAATTAATTACAGCCCCACTCCAATATCCACGTATGCGGCCTGAGGGAGTTTGCACGTGAGGGGGAGTGTTGGAGTATAAGTGAATTTGCCCACCTTTCCCTATCAACTTAAGCTTTTGGGTTGAACTGGTTGGTGCATGCAACTCAATATTTTTCTTCTTTGTGTAACTTATGGGTCTTTTAGTCAGTGGACTTAAGTATACATCAGGCAGTCAACATCTTGCACAAAAATTTAATATCAATCAATGGTTCTTTCTGTTATGTGCAATGCTGTGAGTTTTCATTCATTAAATTGAGGATGACAAACGTACCGTACTGTGATAATTTTGTTTTAACTGGCGACTCACCACTTCGAAACTGTTGTATCCTGTTTTGGTTTTTCTTTTAGCCTTTTAGAAGTTTCAAGTTGTTCTAGTTGTTTTGTTTTAATTCTATTATAAAGCTAAATATTAAAATTATATCTTCTGCTATATGTTTCTGAACTGTTTTACAAAGTTGGGGATCAACTTTACAAATCATTTATTTTCAAGGGAATAATTTGATATCCATCATTTGTCGTACTAGATTTATAACTGGGCTGCCATAGGCATACTTTAGATGGCTCTTAACCCCAACAACATGATCGTGCTGATGAACAGTGGCCACACCACAGTGCATGAATAGAGGTGGATAGGAATTCATGATGTATATAATCAAAAGAGATACTAATCCCATCCGTATATAAATGAAAGACTTGACCCTTAAGAAACTAATCTCTAGAATTAACAAATAAGGAAACAGCCAAATTCTAAGGCCTACTATTCTCCGTGAATAGTGGGTTGACTCTAGGTAGGTCTGGTTCTGTTGCCCCACCTCATGGCCTCTAATGGGCTGCAACATGACAGGGTCAGTTACAATTTCAATCTTGTCTGTTCATTGAACAATTGAATATCTCAATCTCCCTGGAAGTCTGTCTACATAGGATCACTTTGAGATATCTCAGAATTCGAAATATCAACTTTTAAGTTGGTTCTATAAAGTGCTGCAATCTATTTCGTTTTGAATAATTTAATGCTTATGCACTCACTGGTGCTCCTTGATTTGTTCATGTTTTCACATGTTTGGTTTTTCTTGTGTAACTGAGTTGCTGTGTCTCTGTAGCCAGGTTTTATCTAAATAATTTTTTGTTAGTGTTGACAATTTATGCACCCTGCATGCTGTTTAGACAATAGATACAATGGCACTCGTATCTGTTCATTTTTGTTTTCAGTCCGTGTTTCTTTGTTACCATGTTACTTAATAGTTCATGCTTGGCTTAGATGATAAATGTGCTTCATTTGGTTCAGCTGGCTCATTAGAAGAACAGACGGCACCTGTTCATGGTTGTAACGAAGCTACCCTAAAATCCGGGTCAAGTGACCACTCTTGCACGCTCAATTTGCAATCTACTGGGCAGAGCACATTGCTTGAAGTGGATGAGTACAGTGAACTGGGAAACCTTTCTTCAGAAGTGTCAGCGATATATCTTGCTATGCAGCAGTCTAAGTTGGAGTGCATTGATGAACAGAGTCAAGATTCTACCTCAACGGAAGGTGACGCTGAGGAGACTGAGGAGTATGATGAGTTTGATCCATATTCTTTTATCAAAGATTTACCTGATTTATCTATGGTGGTTCCCAAGTTTCGCCCTGTTCTCCTTCCAAAGCAGACCCGGAGTTGTCCAAGAACTACACTTGTACTTGATCTGGATGGTAAGACCTACTGGCAATATAAGTACGTACTTAACAGTCTTCACTACTGTGTTAACAAAATATGTTGGCGAAGAAAGCTGGCCATTGGTTTATTTTGTTGAGAACTGCAAATTTCTGCTGACTCTAGTCTAGAATGCAAAATTTTAAAATGAGAATCCATTTATTTAATAATACTAACTAGCAAAAGAATAAGACTAGCAAGATCTGGTCTGATATTGTGTTGTAACATGGAACAATTTTCTTGCAGCTAGGGTTTGTTTTGTGTGATAACCAGATGAATCTCAAATGTTTGTCTAAAAGTTGTGAACCTGGCAGACTATATCAGTAGCATTTGCACACTGATGAGTTTGTATATGATTATATCACCATCTAAATCTGGTAGAAAGCCATTAAAGTTATAATTTGCACACTGATGACTTCCCACTGTGCTTCTAGCACCACCAATCATTCAGAATTCAGGTTCGAACGTAGTCATAGATCTTGGTTATTAGATTTAAATTGGTATGTTCATGCTGTGTGTCAGTAATCCTGCAAGTATAGTTCTTCCCTGAAATTTCTTGTGACCAAAGCCATTTTGTTCTGCTTTCCTGTGCTTGTGTTATGTCAATTGAACATAAGTTTGGAATCATAATTCCTTAACCAATTTTATGTTCATTTGTGTTTATCTTGCTAAAATGCAGAAACTCTTGTCCATTCAACTCTTGAACACTGTGAGGATGCTGATTTCACATTTCCAGTTCATTTTAACTTTAGAGAGCACACAATATATGTTCGATGCCGCCCCTATCTCAGAGAGTTCTTGGAGAGGGTTGCCAGCATGTTTGAGACGATTATCTTCACTGCTAGTCAAAGCATTTATGCGGAGCAACTTCTCAATGTTCTTGATCCCAAAAGAAAGTTATTCCGTCATCGTGTTTATCGCGAGTCTTGTGTTTATGTGGAGGGCAACTACCTAAAGGATCTGACAGTTCTTGGACGAGAATTAACCCGTGTAATGATTGTTGATAATTCTCCACAGGTATGCACAATCATCTCTTTTTTCCTTTCTGCAGAATTTTGTTTTTTCAATTCAGTCTTCATTTCTGTAAGCATCTTATCCCATCTGTTTTCACCACAGACATGCATGTTTTATCCTTACCATTAGCATTTTTATTTGCAACATGCATGTCAATGGAAGATTCTGATTGAAATTGTTCACAATGGTAGAGTATAGACTGATAGGAAAATGTCATGGTTAATGTAGTTTCCTGTGTATTCCATGGCTTCACAGGATTATGTGGAGTGCTGATATAAGCTAATAATCAGAATCTTGTTGAACAAATAAATAAAATTTGTTTTACTGGTCCGTGCTGCTAAGGGAATTATGGCTAGTCCATAGTCACAAAGTTCCCGGGTCGAATGGGTCGAGGGACGGGGTCGAGGATCGAGGGTCGATACTTTTGAGTGGGTTTTACAAGGCAGGGACGAAAATGACCCCGCGTTCCCGGGTCGGGATCGACGTTCCCGGGTCGAGGGTCGATGCCATCGACCCCGTTTTATGTGACTATGGGCTAGTCCCTGGGAGCACTTGATAGCAAAGCATCTTCAGGACCTAAGGGATTCTGAAAAAAGTGTATATCTTTAGAGTAGCAGGAACCTTTGTTGTTCTGAGATTGTCTTGTTGAACTAATAAGTAAAATTTGCTTTACTGGTCCATGCTATTATGGGAATTGAAGCTGGCCCCTGGGAGCACTTGATAACAAATCATGTCCAGGAGTGATGCAGCAGATTCCTTGGTAGTTCTGGGATTATCCATTTTTCCATCTTTTGGTTGATCAACAAGTTATTATCGGTATATCTTATCTGCACTATTTATGTCGAATTAGCTTGCAAATGGGAGGATTTGGATCTGAATCTTAAATTGGTTTCCTACATTTAGGCCTTTGGGTTCCAGTTAGACAATGGCATTCCTATAGAGAGCTGGTTCGAAGATCCGAATGATACCGAACTACTGAAATTACTCCCATTCCTGGAAAGCTTGGTTGGTGTAGAAGATGTCCGGCCTTATATAGCAAGGAAGTTCAATCTTCGGGAGAAGGTAGCCTCTGCGACTTCTCTCACGATGGACATGCAGATGTGATCCATCCACTGCCTGTGACATGGTGTCAATGTAGGAGACGAGCAGATATGGCGATGCTGTAGAATGTGCAAGTACATCAGCCCCCCCCCCCCTCTGCGCATGTGGCAATGTTGTATGTTTTCTCAGCCGCCATGTACAATTCGCTGCAGCTCGGCAGTTGTAAAACTGTACTTTGTAGGCACAAACCATCGTCATATGTGAAGGTCTTGTTGGGCATCGTGTGATCCTGTTAACGTCATCTATGATGGCCGATATTATGTCAGCAATTTGTGCAGGGAATGCAGCAAATCGAAGCCCATGCATCATCTGCAACATGTATGCGACCCTGAGGCAGGTGCAGATGGCACTTGAAGGCACGCAAGCAAAGTTCCAATGATGCCATGGCTGAGAATTGTGTTGTTTGGTCAGAACTCAGAACAATATCAGAATGGACTTTTCATGAATGAAGAATTGCCATGTCTAGTTTGGATGAAGGGTTGCTGCTGGCAGAAAGGTAGGTTCGTTTATGTAAGCTAAACATTTAAACATTGTCGTGATGTATCAATGTATATTTTCGGCAATGTGTCCATGTTCCACCGAAAAATCCGCCTTCATTCGTGACAGTATAATCTTGGACTACGGAATTTCAAAATTGCTTCCTAATATCTTCTGGTTTAAGAAAATGAAGGGTAAAACTGAACTGAGAAATGTGCACCCTTCCATTCGTCATAACTCATAAGAATATTACGTGTCTATCCAACGAAACATAAGGAGGTCTGTGCATTTATATAACGAAACATCTTAGAAAAGATCCTACGCTCCAGCCCCATCAGGTGCTCCCATGCACTGGATGAATGATATCCAGTGGATGCATCATCTATGCATATATGTACTATTGCATTTTAGCCCCTGTATTTTTTTTTGCGAATAAATGGAACAATAGAATACTTTATGATAAAGAAGCAATGAGCTTTTCATTCAAAAAGTAATCCCCTTTACTACAATGGGGAATGACCTCTTTTATAAGTAGGAGCCGGCCTACTTCACACAATGCAACTACCACATTCTGGAAATATGCCGTACAATGAGATCAAAATAGTGCACGTGTCCAAGTTGAATTTCTCGTGATTTCTCATGCAGTTTGCCTCCTACCCTCGGGTCTCTCTTCAGAGGCCTTTGTCTTTTGGCTCTGAAGGAGTTCTCCTTGTGATCATATTTCTCCTAAGCTCGATGTTTCGCTCTTGCTTCACTTTGACACGTTAGTCCTTGTAATCAACCTCGGAGTTCGCCTTAGTGTACTTTTTTTTAAAGACGTGCAAAACACATTTTCATTAAGAGAGGAGAAATGAGTTACAAAGACAAGGCTTTAGGGGAGACCTAAAGCGCAAACAAACAACAGAGAAACAAAACAAACGGAAGAGAAAGAGACTCACACCACCACCAAACATACTTCACAAGAAACAAGAAAGTGGCCTGCTACAAACAAGAGTGCCAAGGTCACACACTCATCACCGGACGCCTAAGAACTAGAGGCCTGAGAGGGGTCGGGCGCTGAAGCCATGCAAGACGATGCCGCCAAGGGAGGAACGATGAGGATGCTGCCATCATCCGTCTCTCCACGAAGGAGAGAACATGTTTTCACCTTGCAGACCACGCAGATTGGAGCCGCAGCAACAACGCCTCCAGCGAGGTAAGCTACACCAACAGGCACAACCGTTGTCGGCCCGACAGAGGTCGGGCGGGGCTTTCGCCAAGCTCCAAGCCAACTCCGTGTAACCACCTAGAAGGCATGGCGCAGGACGGCCGGTGGGAAGGCAGCATGCAGCCGAGGTGCGAGCACAGATGAGGGACAACAGCAGACCAATGACGGACGACCCGGCGACCCAGGGCGAAGCAACGACGAGCAGGAGGGAGGGCGGGAGGGGGCAGCAGGACGAAGCAAAGACGGCCGAGGGCTGCGGCAGCGAGGACGTCGACGCGCGACGAGGTGGAGCAGGCGGGAGGCAGCTGCGAAGACACCACTGGGGAGCAGGTGACCCGGGCCCTGCGTAGGTCCCACACAGCCGAAAAGCGGAGGGGGCGGATCGAGCCGCCCCACAGCACGACGGGGAGCGATGAGCGCCAAGGTGCGACAGGGCTGGCGCCGGAGAGGAGACGACGCCGACAGAGGAGGGGGGGGAGCCGCAGACGCCAGCGTAGAGGGAGAGCCCGGCCCCGTGGCTGACGGCGAGACGGGGCTCCGGGGAGGCCGCAGGACCGCCGAAGGGACCGAAGAGGAGGAGCCACTGTAACAACTCAGAATTTGCAAGGTGTGATATTCAGAAAAATTTAAAACTTTTTATTATTTGTTTAGTGCTACCAAAATTTTAAACCAATTTGCTAGTCACTCCCCTAACTTCTATAAATAAAACCAAATATAAAAATATAAATTCAAATTATGGTATAAATATGTGAGTTAGATTTTTTGGATTTTACATGGATTTCTTTGAGTGTGTTTTGAATTTGAAATAATTCAAATTCAAATAGTAAAGTTCAATATAAATTCAAAACCTATTTTAAAATCCTAACCTCTAACTTGGTCCTGCTAACACACGAAGAAATCTACCGGTGCCCGTTCAACCCTTGGCCCGTGACCACCCGGTTACCCCTACCTTCTGCGCAGCCCAGCAGATCGGCCCACCTTGCGGCCCAGCTCAGCCCGTCGGCCACCTTCCTCTCTTCCTCCCGATGACAGATGGGACTGCCGCGTCATCCCTCACCTTTCCCCTTTCCAACCCGGCGCCCTGCACCGCACCGCTTTGCGCCGCGCTCGCGCGCGCGTGTGATGGGACGGCCGCTCCGCCGAGCTGGCACACACCCCGGGGCCCGCGTGCATCCCCAGGACCAGCCTCGTGCGCTCCGCCCTGAGAATCACTAGTTTGCCCCTGCGCCCTTGCTTTCCCGCGCACAGAGCCGTGGCCGCCAATCCATCCCGAGCCTTCGCCGCCAAGGCGGAGGGGACAACTGCATCTCGCGCCGGTCGCGTGTCCCCCTTGACCCCATGCGCACCTTTATTTAGCGGCCAAGCCCTAGCCTCTCACCTCACAACCACCCGCTCTGGGGATTTCCCGTTTCCAATCCGCCCGCCGCAGCCAAGAAGCAGAGGAAGGCGGAGATGAGGAGAAGGAAGGAGAGGAGGAGAAGGCAGCCACGCCATGGAGAAGGCGCTGCGCCGCCGCCGACACGTTGCGGAGCCAGAAGCCGCTCGTGCCGAGGAGGAGACGCCCGCGCCGGGAGAAGCCGAAGCAGAGCAGGAGCGCCGCGCCGCTGTGTACCTCTACGCCGAGCGCCGCCATCTCCGTCAAGCCAGCTACGACTACACCGCTGCCCCGACGTGAGCCTGCAGCCGCTTCCTCTTACCACCCTCTTGGTCTCTCTGCGTGTGTTGATCGGGAGCGTACCCCTGCGATAGGCCGCGCCGTGCGCCGAGAGCTCGCTATGAACTGTGACCAGACTTCGTCCCGCGCCCTTCTTTATGCAGGAACCTAAGCCATGTGTCGTCGCCGTGCACCCGCGCATGAGCCGGCTAGGCCCTTGGCCTCTAACCTCGCGCACTGCCATCGCCGTCGTGCCGCGCCGCGCGCGTTCATAGGCGTGCGTCGTTCGTGACGTGCTAACTTCGAGCATGCCCGCGCGTTCGCGTCCAGGACCAAGCGCACCCCAGCGCCAGGTCTGGAGCCTCACGTGGCCTCGTTTCGTGATGAGTCACCGCGGGTGAGCTCTGCCTCGTCGCGCCGCTACGCCGTGTCACGTCGCGCACCGGCCGTACAGGCTCGAACCCAGAGCCTCGGTCGCACCGGAGCAGTTGGCTAACCCTAGCGGTCATGTCCGTGTGCTCGCCTGGACGCCAGGAGCACCGGAGCCGCCGTGTGCCGTCACCGCCGCGCGCCGCGCCGGGGCACGCCGGGGACATGTTCGCGTGGCAAGGGGCGCCACCGAACCGCAGATTTGTTCTGGGAGCACGTGCGAGCCCAGAAGAGTTCGAGGGCCTCGGCTGGACTTCTGCAGCGTGGCCTGAGAAGGACTAGCCTTGGGCCGTCTGGCCTGTTAAGGCCCATGTGGGCCGGGGGAATGTTTTTCGGCCTGGATTTTAACTCCGAGGATGTTTTCTAGACTTGGTTCTCTGGGCCCTGTTGGGCCAAGTCCATTGGGCCAATTTTGGCTCACTAACACTTTCGGCCCATTAACCCGCTGCCGGTTGACCATTGACCGGTCAACGGTGACATCAGTAGAGTATTTTAAATAAAAATCCTTTTATATTTTATAAATGATTTTATAAATGTTTTAAAAATCCTTTAACCTTTGAAAATTCATAACTAATTATTTATAACTCCAAAAAATATGAAACCAATTTCATTATTTTTCTAAAATCAAGCCCATGCTGTTTGTAGATAGTTTGGGTCTTTTTGCCTCTTTTAAAATTGGGTTTATTTGGATTTATGCTTAGTTGCTTGCCGGTAATCTTAGCGTCTCGTATCTCGTGCTGAGCAGACTAGAGCTTCGAGCCGGAGAAGGAGTACAACCCTGACTACAACCAGCACCAGGACTTCGAACGCCAACCAGGTGTCATGTCACTCCCGACCATATAGATCCCATGCATGCTATTTAGTTGCTAGTGCTTTAATTATTACTTTGGATGATTTTGAATGCATAGACAATTTTTTAGCCATGCCTTGTTTTGATATGTCCTGTACCTTGAACTTTCTACCTTTGGGATTAGCTACAGACCCATAGATAGTCCTCGATATTTACTATCCATATATTTTACTTGTTTTATGATATGGATGGATCTCTGGTGATTGCTGAGATTGGGATATCTCGGTATTCTGGCGTGTGTTTTGGGTGAGTGTGTATCCTTGATGTGTTACCGCGAGAGCGAGCCACTTGGTTACTTGTGAACGCCTGTCTAGGGGAGATGCGACCTGGCCTCCCGCCCTAGCAGCATGTCGGACGGGTGGAGTTGGTGGAGTGCTCGCTCTTTGCAATTAAGGACCGATTGATAGTTTAACCAAGTTTCATTGGGCTATTTTCGTACAAACCGTTCGCTCACGTATGAGCGGGGTTCGGTCCGAGAAATAGTTTGTGGATAGCATTCAGCTTGTAGGCGGATCGGTGTGATCATGTGAGGGGGACGGTTTATACCCCCGAGTAGACGTCGTTCCGGCTCCTTCGGGGATGGTTTCACAGCTTCGAGGCCATACTGGCAAGTTTCGCACCCCAGTTAGGACGAGTTAGGCTCGGAGAGGTAGGAGAGTGCTATCCACTGCTAGGTCTCCGGCCGTTAGGTAGGGATGTGGATCGGAGGCATCCATTTCTGCCCTATCCGGCAGGTCCAGTTGTACAACCTCTACAGAGTGTTAAACCTATAGCTATAGTCTGTGTCCACTGGTATGGACAACCCTTTGATCTGTTACTTTGGCTAGTCTTTTCTTGTGCTGCTTCTCTCCCCTGAGTGTGTGTGAGCCCGACTTTGTGCCGTTGAGATGTGGGGATAGGAGTTGGTGACCCCGCATCGCAGATGAGAGTGGGATGATGAGTCTTGGTGGAGATTCAGTGCTTGGTGTATATTCCTTGGTTGGGGTGTTGACCCCGGAGGTGTTGGCCTCGGAGGTGTGGATCTCCTCGGAGATGGTGACCTCCCTGCATTTCTGCATACCTTGATGTTGCTACCGCTGCTATTGCATAGCTTACTACAACCATATATAGGCTTACCCATGTATATTAGAATTCATGCTTTGCTTTCGCTCTTTGTTGGGAAGCTGACATGACCTACTGGCTTATCGAGTAGATGGTGGACTTACATACTCGGAGCCGGACTATGACTTCGAGAACAACGGATGGGAGGACTAAAGCTTGTTCTACACTCGAGCTGCCTATGGGGATGGAGTCTACTTCGCTACATGAGTTCCGCTGCGTAGATGTTTACTCTGTTTGATTCAGTCCTGTTGGACTTGTACCCGGCATGTGCTGATGACTTGTACTCAGATGTTTATTTATAATAATATTAGTTATGTGGATCTTTTATATTCTCTCTTGTTCTGTATGGATTTGTTACTGCTGAGACAGGGATTGCAAGTGATAGCCTTCCTGGGACTATCACAGAGGTGCAGAGGATCGGGTTTCCATTCTCGAAAATCTGGTTCGTTTCAGTTGGTACCAGAGCCATGCTCGACCGTAGGACGAGCCCTAGGAATGGATGATAGCATAGGAAGGCCTAACTCCTTGTATTTTATAGGCAATCCATGAATCTTATATAAACAACTTGAATTTACTTATATAAATACCTTGTCTAACTTTACTAACTCTTACTAACTTTCCTAACAACGTGCAGATGCAGGCGATTCAGTGGACCCCCCTCAAGACCAACTGCAAGTGGGCCGGAGGGTTCTACAAGATTCTTTTAGAGTGCCTAGAGAAGGTAGGACTGGAGACCAGCGAAGTGTTCTATGAGGGATAGACCTTAGCAGTGTTCGATCACTCACCGACGCTCTTGACCCTGAAGATCCCAGCCGACCCACAAGTGCTAGAGTTCAAGGAGGTCAAGGTTTCTTGTTTTGAGAACTCAACCTTGGAAGCTTACCAGAGTTGCGCTCGCATAGCGCTGAAGGAAGTTTGCAAGCAGCTTGGCCAGAGGTTGAAGGATACACCGTTCAGTTTGCTACCGACAGCGATTTACCACGACAACAGGTGGGATAAGGACCAAGCCGAGTACACAGAGGTGACCACAGTGGACCAGGATGAGGACAAGTAGTTGGCAAGCAGGTGCATCCAAGCACAAGATCAAGCACTCTACTGGGCAGATGCTGAGATTGTTTTTTTGAGGAGCAAGTGGGATGACACTCTGGAGCGCAACACCCATTTGGAGCACGAGAACAAGGATCTGGAGTTCTTTCTGAACGAGCCTCACAAGAGGAACAATGTTCTTGTCGAGTGGGGACTGGCAGCCGCCCAAGCAGGTACTGAGAGAGATGCTATGGAGATCACCACCCTCAAAGCAAGACATGAAGCCACCTAGGCAGCACTCAGAGCGTCAGCAGCCGCTGTTCGTGAAGATAGGTTGAAGCTTCAGGTTGAAGCTTCGTGAGAAGGAGTACCTAGTCGAGTCACTGGGAGCAGCGTGTACCGACTACCAGACTCGTGTGTGGGGACTGGAGGAGGGACTGCAACAGAACTACAACCACATATGGCACTTAGGAGGAAGGCTCTACGAAGCTCAGGATACTGCCGACAGGACTAGCACACCTTGGCGGGACTCTGACTAGAGACGTGTGACTGAGCTTGGGGAGGTTGCAGCTTTAGCACCCTCGTAGAAGAGGCCGAAGCTGAGGACCGAGACTTTCGAGTTACCACCGACACAGCTACCAGTACAGCCACCGTACTCGAGAGGCAGTGAAGACACACCAGAGATGAACAGAGCCTTGGAGAGTTTGGCAAACTACTTCAACCTACCACCGATTGAGATCTCGGACTACCCTGGAGTCAACAATCCACCTTTCTACTCAGTACCACAGAGTCCGAAGCCAGTGACGCCACTTTCACCACCTTACTCACCGGCGCTAGACCTGAGGCAAGCACCTTGAGGGGATGATCTCGAGTAGCTTGAGTTTCAACAGAGTTAGATGCGATCTGATGGAGTAGTACCCTTCATGATGTCTAGAGTAGATGCCATCCTTTATGTATCGTGTAGTAGCTCTCATGCTTCTGTGCAATCTTGAAGGTTGCTGGAGTAGACCTCAAGATACACACCTTTTGTATGGTGATCGTGCATGAGTGATTGGAGTTATCAATTTCTTTTTGGTGTTCATGCTTCTTACTATTTGTGTGAAATTGCTTGTTGCTAGCTAGATACTCCTTGTTTGCTTAAATGTTCTTAAAGTTAATTTCTGATAACTCATTTCTCACAATGTCAATTCTTGGAACAAATGTCGAGGGTGAGGAGGTCAGGACGGCTCCTACACCGTTTTGAGGAGGCTGCCAGGGAGGACGCTGAGTAGGAGGACGTCCCTCTCCCTAGAGTAGGACGAGGTCATGGCCGCTGTGGAGGCCGTGCCCCACATGGCGGACGCCGAGGTGGGCGCCGAGGCGGGCGAGGAGGCCGAGGAGGCCGTGTGCCAGTGAACCCTGACCCACAGGAACCAGAAGAGGAAGAACCTGAGGAGGAAGCTGAAGCAGAGCCCGAGCCGAACCAGGAACAACCGGCTCCACCAAACCTTGCCGCCGTGATGGCACTTCAGACTCAACTGATGCAGACAATCGCCAACGTAGTGGTCCAGAACAACAACAACAGAGGCAACTTCAGGAACCAACCTGAGAGCCTGCAGAAGAGAGTGGAGGGATTCTCCAAGATGCACCCACCAACCTTTGACAACTCAGCAGACCCACTTGTGGCTGACAATTGGTTGAGAGAGATTGAGAAGAAGCTGGAGCTCCAGGACCTTTCTGAGGAGGAGTGTGTAGCAGTCGCAGCGCACCAGTTGATAGGTACAACAGGAGCTTGGTGGGACAGCTACTGTGACTCGCATGAGGACCCGAGCCACATCACGTGGGCAGAATTCGTGGAGGCTTTCAGGGAGCACCACATCCCAGAAGCAGTCATGGACAGGAAGGCAGAAGAGTTCAGACACCTCAAGATGGGCCAGATGTCAGTGCAGGAGTACACCAACTGCTTTCAGGAGCTGATGCGGTATGTGCCAGATGATTCCGACACAAAGAAGAAGAAAGTGTACTAGTACAGGAAGGGTCTATACCGTGGGATGGCACACCACTTGGCCGTCCACAACTGTGCTTCACTTCACGCCCTGGTGGGCAAGGCTTTGGTAGTGGAGAAGTCAAGACTGGACTATGTGGAGGTTTGTGGTGAGAAGAGGCAGCGCACTGACCGTGCAGGACACTTAGGTTCACACCAGAGACAGAGGACAGGCTCACAGCAGTACCACAGATGAAGCAGCGCCACTACACCTAGCAGCAGCAGTCTCAATACCCACAGCAAGGCAGGGGTCACTCCGGAGGAACAGGACAGTGGAAGCCCAGGCCGCAGTAGCCACCTGCTTTCGACAGCTCCCAGATCACTTGCTACCACTGCCACCAGTTGGGCCACAAGTCAAATGTTTGCCCTCGGAAACTACAGCTGGTTGGATAGAACAGGAACTCACAGTACCAGACTCCAGCGAAGGGACCAGCTCAGGGAGGACAGCCACAACAGAACCAATAGAGAAGCGCACCACTGCCCACTCGAGGTTGACTAAACCACCTGACAGTAGAGGACGCCGCCGCAGCACCTGACGTGGCCCTCTGTGAGTTTCTTGTTGACTCAGTTATGGCAACCGTCCTGTTTGATACTGGAGCTCAGTTTTCGTACATTTCTACAAAATTCGTGAAAGAAAGGTCATTACCAACTAAGCCCAGACCAAGGCCTTTAGTGACTAGCTCTCCACTAGGAGAAAAGAGGAGTACACTTGAGTGTAGAGGAGTGAACATGGTCTTCGAGAAGAAGTTGTTCGTAGCGGACCTGACAGTTCTGGAGTCGACCGGAATCGATGTGATACTCGGAATGGAATGGTTGGCAAAGCACAACGGTTTGGTGTCATGCAACCCGAGATACGTACAATTGGAGCACCCCAGTGGAGTCCGAGTGACGATCAAGCCTCAGTGCCCAAAGACTACACCGATGCTGTGCAACATGAAAGGAAAGAGTTTGGAGGAAATTCCGGTGGTGGGGGAGTACCCAGACGTGTTTCCCGAGGAGCTTACCGAGTTACCACCTGACTGAGACATAGAATTTGTGATCGAGCTTATGCCAGGAGCTGGACCAGTGGCCAAGAGCCCGTACAGTATGTCCGCGGATGAATTGGATGAATTGAAGAAACAACTCAAGAAACTATTAGAGCAAGGATTCATAAGGCTGAGTGCCTCACCATGGGGTTCACCTGTACTCTTTGTGGAACAGAAGGTTGGATCGAGGAGGATGTTTGTGGATTACAAAACTCTCAACTCTATGACGATCACGAACAAGTGCCCCTTTCCCAGGATTGATGATTTGCTAGACAGGATGAGAAGAGCCAAGTTCTTTTCGAAGATTGACTTGAGGTCCGATTACCACCAGATGAAGATTCGTGAGCAGGACATTTCAAAGACAGCTTTCACCACTCGGTACGGCTTGTACGAGTTTGTTGTGGTTTCTTTCGGGCTGACCAACGCACCTGCCTACTTCATGAACATGATGAACAAAGTCTTTAGGGAGGAATTGGAAAAGTTTGTGGTGGTGTTTATCGATCACATTCTGATCTTCTCCGAGATAGTTGAAGAGCATGAGGAACACCTGTGGATTGTGATGGAAAGGCTGAGGCAGCAGAAGTTGTACACCAAGTTCAGCAAGTGCGAGTTGTGAATGGAAGAAGTTGATTTCTTGGGTCACGTGTTGTCACCTAAGGGAGAAGCCGTGGACCTGTCGAAAGTGGAGTCAGTGACTAAGTGGGAACAACCTCTCAATGTGACCAACATCAGAAGCTTCCTTGGTTTGGCTGGTTACTACCGAAGATTCATTGAGAACTTCTCCAAGATCGCGAAGCCTATGACAGAGCTACTTAGGAACAACAAGAAGTTTGAGTGGAGAGAAGCCTGTGAGAGGAGCTTTCAAGAGCTGAAGAAGAGACTCACTACAGCCCCAGTGCTTACTTTGCCAGATATCAAGAAGGATTTTGTGGTTTACTGTGATGCTTCCAAGCAAGGATTGGGATGTGTGCTGATGCAAGAAGGAAAGGTTGTGGCTTACGCGTCGAGACAGCTCAAGAAGCATGAGGAAAACTACCCTACACACAACTTGGAGTTAGCAGCAGTTGTTCATGCACTCAAGATTTGGAGGCACTACTTGATCAGCAACAAGTGTGAACTCTATACCGATCACAGGAGCCCGAAGTACTTCTTCACTCAGTCTGAACTGAACATGAGGCAAAGGAGATGGTTAGAGCTGATCAAGGACTACGAGCTGGAGATTCACTACCATCCAAGCAAGGCTAACGTCGTGGCAGATGCACTGAGCAGAAAAGCCTATTGCAACAACTTGATGGTGAGGCAGGAGCAGCCAACCCTTCTCGAAGAACTAGAGCAGTTACAACTTGAGATTGTGGAGTAAGGATAAGTCAACGAGCTGCAAGTTACCTACGACGTGGAAGACAGGATTAGGAAAGCACAAAATGGGTGTTTTGAGATTTTGGAACTCAAAGAACTCATGGGAAAGGGAAGAGCAGAGGACTATACAGTAGATGAGCAAGGAACAGTGTGGCTGAAAGACCAGATCTGTGTGCCGAAGAACAAGGAAATTCGCGAGCAGATTCTGAAGGAAGCACATGATTCAAGATACTCTATTCACCCAGGAAGCACTAAGATGTACCAAGACCTAAAGTTGAAGTTCTGGTGGAAAGATATGAGGAAGGACATCGCCTACTACGTGGCTTGTTGCGACACTTGCAGCAGAGTGAAGATAGAACACCAGAAGCCAGCATTGTTGCTTAAACTGTTGGATATTCCTTAGTGGAAGTGGGACGACATCTCCATGGACTTCATAGTGGGACTACCCCGGACACCTAGAGGACACGACTCAGTGTGGGTTATAGTGGACCGATTGACCATGGTGGCTCACTTCGTGTCGATTAAAGCTACAAACACGACAGATTGCTTGGCTAGCTTGTATGTGGATCACATACTCAGGCTACACGGAGCACCAAGGAGTATAGCGTCTGATAGAGGACCATAGTTTGTGGCCAGGTTGTGGAAGAGCTTTCACAAGAGAATGGGAACTACACTGAACTACAGCACAGCGTACCACCCTTAGACTGATGGGCAGACTGAGAGAGTCAACCAGACCTTGGAAGACATGCTTAGAGCTTGTGCCCTCACCTATGGCACTGACTGGGAGAGGAGTTTGTCCAATGGAGAGTTTTCTTACAACAACAGCTACCAAGCAAGCTTTCAGATGTCACCCTTCGAAGCACTCTACGGGAGAAAGTGTAGGACACCCCTGATGTGGTCAGAAGTTGGAGAAAGAATGCTCTTTGGACCGGATGTTATAAAGGAAGCTGAGGAGAAAGTGGAGAAAGTCCGAGAGAACTTGAAGATTGCCCAGAGTTGCCAGAAAATCTATGCCGACAGCCATAGAAGGGACTTGTTGTTTGCAGTAGGTGACTATGTCTACTTGAAAGTGTCGCCCATGCGTGGAACCAAGAGGTTTGCAGTGAAAGGAAAGCTTGCCCCAAGATATGTGGGATCCTACCAGATCACCAGAAGAGTTGGCAAGCTAGCCTATAGACTTGCCCTACCAGAGGAGTTGACAGGAGTGCACCTCGTGTTCCACGTGTCGCAACTGAAGAAGAGTGAGAAGGAAGTGGAAGCAAAACAGGTTCCTATCGAGATACTAGACCTACAGGACACCCTGGAGTATGTAGAGTACCCTGAGAAGATTTTGGACCAAGTAGCAAAGGAAACTAGAAGGACCACCATTCCCTACTACAAAGTGTTGTGGAGCAACCACACAGAGCGAGAAGCAACATGGGAGAAAGAAGCTGACCTCCGGAGAGAGTTCCCTCACTTGTTCGAGGGAGAGGATGGAGCTTAATCTAAGGGGACGAGATTCCTGGTGGTGTGGGAGAATGTAACAATCCAGAATTTGCAAGGTGTGATTTTTCAGAAAAATTTAAAACTTTTTATTATTTGTTCAGTGCTACCAAAATTTTAAACCAATTTGCTAGCCACTCCCCTAAATTCTATAAATAAAACCAAATATAAAAATATAAATTCAAATTATGGTATAATTATGTGAGTTGGATTTTCTGGATTTTAATTGGATTTCTTTGAGTGTGTTTTGAATTTGAAATAATTCAAATTCAAATAGGAAAGTTAAATACAAATTCAAAACCTGTTTTAAAATCGTAACCTCTAACTTGGGCTTGCTAACACACGAAGAAGTCTACCGGTGCCCCTTCAACCCTTGGTCGTGACCACCCGTGCACCCCTACCTTCTGCGCAGCCAGCAGACCGGCCCACCTTGTGGCCCAGCTCAGCCCGCCGGCCACCTTCCTCTCTTCCTCCCGATGACAGGTGGGACCGCCGCGTCATCCCTCACCTTTCCCCTTTCCAACCCGGTGCCTTGCACTGCACCGCACCACGCCGCGTTCGCGCACGCGTGACGGGACGGCCGCTTCACCGAGTTGGCACGCACACCGGGCCCACACACATCGCCAGGACCGGCCTCGTGCGCTCCGCCCTGAGAATCAATAGTTTTCCCCTGCGCCCTTGCTTTCTCGTGCACAGAGCCGTGGCCGCCAATCCATCCCCAGCTTTCGCCACCAAGGCGGAGGGACAGCCGTGTCTCGCGCCGGTCGCGTGTCCCCCTTGACCCCATGCGCACCTTTACCTAGCAGCCAAGCCCCTACCTCTCACCTCACAACCACCCGCTTTGGGGATTTTCCCCTTTCCAATCTGCCGCGCCGCAGCTGAGAAGCAGAGGATGGCGGAGAGGAGGAGAAGGAAGGAGAGGAGGAGAAGGCAGCCGTGCCAAGGAGAAGGCACCGTGTCGCTGCCAACGCATCACGGGGCTAGAAGCCGTCCGTGCCGAGGAGGAGACGCTAGCACCAGGAGAAGCCGAAGCAAAGCAGGACTGCCGCGCCGCCATGTACCTCTACGCCGAGCGCCGCCGTCTCCGTCAAGCCAGCACGACTACACCGCCGCCCCGACTTGAGCCCGCAGCCGCTTCCTCTCACCTCTCCCTTGGTCTCTCTGCCTGTGTTGATCGGGAGCGTACCCCTACGATACGCCGCGCCGGCCGCCGAGCCGAGAGCTCGCTATGATCTGTGACCGGGCTTCGTCCCGGGCCCTTCTTTATGCAAGAAACTAAGCCATGCATCGCCGCTGTGCACCCGCGCACGAGCCGGCTAGGCCCTTGGCAACTAACCTCGCGCACCGCCGTTGCCGCCGTGCCGCGCCGCGGGACCTCTGTGCCGCGTGCATTCATATGTGTGCATCGTTCGTGCCGTGCTAACTTCGAGCGTGCCCGCACGTTCGCGTCCAGGACCAAGTGCACCCTAGCGCCAGGTCTGGAGCCTCGCGTGGCCTTGTTTCGTGCCAAGCCGCCGCGGGTGAGCTCTGCCTCGCCGCGCCGATCCGCCGTGTCGCGCCGCGCACCGGCCGTACAGGATTGAACCTAAGGCCTCGGTCGCGCCGGAGTAGCTGGTTAACCCTAGCGGTCATGTTCGTGTGCTCGCCTAGACGCCAGGAGCACCGGAGCCACCGTACGCCGTGCACCGTCACCGCCGCGCGCCGCGCTGGGGAATGCCAGGGACATGTTCGCATGGCAAGGGACGCCACTGAACCCCAGATTTGTTTCGGGAGCACGTGCGAGCCCATAAGAGTTCGAGGGCCTCGGCTGGACTTCTCCAGCGTGGCCTGAGAAGGGCTAGCCTTTTGCCATCCGGCTTGTTAAGGCCCATGTGGGCTGGGGTATGTTTTTCGGTTTGGTTTTTAACTCCAAGGATGTTTTCTGGACTTGGTTCTCTGGGCCCTGTTGGGCCAAGTCCATTGGGCAAAATTCGGCCCACTAACACTTTCGGCCCATTAACCTACTGATGGTTGACCGTTGACCGGTCAACAATGACGTCAGCAGAGTATTTTAATTAAAAATCCATTTCTATTTTATAAATGATTTTATTAATGTTTTAAAAATCTTTTAACCTTTGAAAATTCAGAACTAATTATTTAGAACTCCGAAAAATATGAAACCAGTTTCATTATTTTTCTACAATCAAGCCCGTGCTGTTTGTAGATAGTTTGGGTCTTTTTGCCTCTTTTAAAATTGAGTTCCTTTGGATTTAAGCTTAGTTGTTTGCCGGTAATCTTAGCGTCTCGTATCTCGTGTTGAGTAGACCAGAGCTACAAGCCGGGGGAGGAGTACGACCCCGACTACAGCCAGCGCCAGGACTTCTAACGCCGACCAGGTGTCATGTCACTCCCGACCATATAGATCCCATGCATGCTATTTAGTTATTATTAGTTTAATTATTACTTAGGATGATTTTGAATGCATAGACAATCTTTTAGCCATGCCTTGTTTTGATATATCCTGTACCTTGAACTTTCTACCTTTGGGACTGGCTACAGACCCCTAGCTAGTCCCCGATATTTACTATCTATATATGTTACCTGTTGTATGATATGGATGGATCTCTAGTGATGTCGGAGATTGGGATATCTCGGTATTCTGGCATGTGTTTTGGGTGAGTGTGTATCCTTGATGTGTTACCGCGGGAGCGAGCCGCTTGGTCACTTGTGAACGCCTGTCTAGGGGAAATGAGACCTGACCTCCTGCCCTAGCGGCATGTCGGACGGGTGGAGTTGGTGGAGTGCTTGCTCTTTGCAATTAAGGACCGATCGACAGTTTAACCATGTTTCATTGGGCTATTTTCGTACAAACCATTCGCTCACGTATGGGCAGGGTTCGGTCCGAGAACTAGTTTGTGGATAGCATTCAGCTTGTAGGCGGATCGGTGTGATCGTGTGAGGGGGATGGTTTATACCCCTCGAGTAGACGTCACTCCGGCTCCTCCAGGGATGGTTTCATAGCTTCGAGGCCCTACTGGCAAGTTTCGCACACCAGTTAGGACGAGTCAGGCTCGGAGAGGCAGGAGAGTGCTATCCACTGCTAGGTCTCCGACCGTTAGGTAGGGATGTGGATCGGAGGCATCCATTTCTACCCTATCCGGCGGGTCCAGTTGTACAACCTCTGCTGAGTTCTAAACCTATAGCTATAGTCTGTGTCCACTGGTATGGACAGTCCTTTGATCTGTTACTCTGACTAGTATTTTCTTGTGCTGCTTCTCTCCCCCGAGTGCGTGTGAGCTTGGCTTTGTGCCGTTGAGATGTGGGGATAGGAGTTGGTGACCCCGCATCGCAGATGAGAGTGGGATGCTAAGTCTTGATGGAGATTCAGTGCTTAGTGTATATTCCTTGGTTGGGGTGTTGACCCTGGAGGTGTTGGCCTCGGAGGTGTGGATCTCCTCGGAGATGGTGACCTCCCTGCATTTCTGCATACCTTGATGTTGCTACCGCTGCTATTGCATAGCTTACTACAACCATATATAGGCTTATCCATGCATATTAGAATTAATCCTTTGCTTTCGCTCTTTGTTGGGAAGCTAACAAGACCTACTCGCTTATCGAGTAGATGGTGGACTTACAGACTCGGAGCCCAACTACGACTTCGAGAACAACGGATGGGTGGACTGAAGCTTGTTCTACACTCGAGCTGTCTATGGGGATGGAGTCTACTTCGCTACATGAGTTCCGCTGCGTAGATGTTTACTCTATTTGACTCAGTCCTGTTGGACTTGTAACCGGCATGTGCCGATGAGTTGTACTCAGATGTTTATTTATAATAATATTAGTTATGTGGATCTTTTATATTCTCTCTTGTTCTGTATGGATTTGTTACCGTTGAGACAGGGATTGCAGGTGATAGGCTTCCTGGGACTATCAAAGAGGTGCAGAGGATCAGGTTTCGATTCTTGGAAATCCGGTTCGTTTCAGCCACGGCCACCACGAGAGGAAGGGGGCCACGGCCGTCGTCGCGGAGGGAGGCGTCGAAGGTGCTGTCGCGGAGAAGTGCGTCGTGGCCGCCGTGTAGGAGGTAGACGCGGCCTCCGTGGAGGAGGAGGTACCCGCGACCGCCGGAGCGTCGATGAGGGGCGCCGACGCGGCCGAGGAGGAGGGGCGGAGAGCCGGTCGCCATGGAGGAGGGTCGTCGCGGGCCGAGTCAGGGGTTCTCGTCCACGGAGCAGAGGCGCTAAGGACGGCGGCGGCCTCAGATCTAGGGTTAGGCCCTCGAGACCCCCGACCGGCACCGCCGGGCCCGACTACGCCGGATCTAGGGTTCCAGGGTCGGACGCCCCAGATCCGTGTGGAGGCGGCACACGTAGAGCCGAGGGCGCCTGCCGGTCGGAGCCGCAGGGAGACGGGGCCCGGCGCCACCGCACCCGTCTTCGGATGCGACGAGACGGGGTGTAGACCCCGACAATGGACGGCCGCAGTAGAGGCAGAGGGCGGGGGCGGCGACGCCGACAGGAGAAGAGACAACCCCCTTCCCCGCAGCACTCAGCCCGACGGCGGCGAGGGCCCAGAGAGAGGCGTGACGAGGAAGCGAGGCGGGCGGAGGAGGTCATCGAAGCCGGACGGTGGCCGAGGGTGCGGAGGGTAGAGACGCGGCCGCGGCCCCCAACCCCGACCACCGGATCTAGGGTTGACCGGGCGGGCCTGCGTCGCAACCGCGGCACCTCGCGCCAGATCCATGAGGGAGGAGGTGGTTCCGTGCTGGAGAAAGCCGTAGCAGGTGCCGGGAGGGTGTGCAGCCGCCGCTGACCAGCCAAGGTGGTGGTGGTGTGGAGGGGGAAGGGGGAGGAACAGTGGCGGATCTACGTTGGGGCGAGCTAGGGTAGCCGCCCTTGCTCGATTTCAGTGAGCACAAGTACCTCGCTTCTTCTCTGGCGAGACTCCGAGCTCCGGCAGCAGTTGCAGCACCCCTATCCTGGCCGCCATGGCGGCTGCCTGGTCGCTGGTCAGACAGAGGTAGAAGACAACCCTCAATCTGGGCCTTTTTTTATTACCTCCTTAACTTCCATCCCACTAGCCCAACAGCTCAAAACAGCCCAAATGTCTAAACAAGGCCCAACAACACATAGACAACAGACGCAATAGCTAGCAGACGTAGTCACGCAAGCCGCACGGCGCAAGCGCAACCCTACGTCCCGATGGCGCGGTGCAGTGGCTGGCGGAAGCTGCTCTGAGCGCAGGCGGTAGCTCCGGTGGCTCATGGAGGAGGAGGCGAGATTGTGCTGGTCGCTGCCGGGGTTGGGCATGGCCGTGACGACTGGGGCTAATGGTATGTATATTCTTGGTTAATCAACACTCGAGTAGTTGAGTTGAATCATATGATCAGTTTATTATTACTTGCTATTTGTTAATTGATGCCTTTGTCCAATTTACAGGTTCATCTATTTCTTATTTTTGTTTTTGGATTTTACCATGTATGAAGCATTGCTGCAAATTTATTCTTCAAATTCAAGGTAATATCTCAACTTCGCATTGAAATTATGTGATTGCAATATATGGATGCATTGATGCGATCTAAATTACTATGTTCTTAATTTCAGTTTAGTCGGTCATTAGAAGTTCTCCCCAACTTAATTTTTTTCCTGGCTACGCCACTGGGGAGGAACGAGGGGAGGAAAGGAGAGGAGGAGGTTGCGGGGGCAACAGTTGTGCGCCGCCTTCGCTGGCCGCCACCGCCGACGGTGGGGGTGGCGGCGGCGGCCGTCAAGAGTCACGACGGAGGGCTCGGCGGAGCGGGGCGGGAGCCCCCGAGTCGCCCTCGGGAGGGCGACACGAGGGAGGAGGAGGCCCGGATCTCGCCTTAGTGTACTCAATTAGTGCAAAACAAACAAATGGAGCTGAACCAATACCCGGTGCCAAAAGTGAGCCATTGAGGTTAGATGTAGAGGCAAAACCCTCATATTTCATTCATACAAATAACCGTCAAGCACACAGTTTTGTCAGTAAATCTGTGAAGGTGCAAAACCTTTTCGTGCACGCGTTTTGCTAAAAGAAGCGAGGCTATAAACTTGACACTTACTATTGACGTTCAAGGGTGTATAGGCCGAAATCTCGTGTTGTGGGGCGCCCCACGTGCCGCAGGCCATATGGCCAACTATAAGTGCCATCAGAATTCCAACTGTACATGTCATAATGAAAAGATTCTCTGTCCTACACTAATTTTTTTTATCTTGGACCTTCCACACCTTAGCTTGCAGTGGCGAATCTAGGATTGGGTGGTAGGGGGCTCTCCTTCCTCTTCTTCTTCCTTCCTCCTTCTTTTTCCTCTTCTTCCTCAACATTTCTATGGAAAGTTGGAGGATTTACCATGGGAGCCAGGATGGTAGGGGGGGGGGGGGCGGGGTTGGAGCCCCCCTGACCCACCGCTGGCTCCGCCGCTGTTAGCTTGTACAAGCTGCTATGTCACATTTTCAGCCACCATCTTTTCTCCAAGTTGGCATCCGAGCCTTGGTCTCACCATGAGACCACAAGATAATGGGGAGGGTTTGGTTAACGAAAATGATAAAAAGGCCTAAGAACATATTCACATTTACCCATACACATTACTCCCTTTGTACTTTACTATTCCTTTGCTCACACAATAACTTAGGTTTACCTGCTGCCTAATCATGATACACCAGATCCAAGCCTTCCATATAATTCACATCATTCATCAACATGATTATATATAGTAGCGCAGATATAACGATATTGCCTCACTCATATATACTTTTGTTTCTCAAAAAATATTTGTCACTTTCAATCTCTACCATTAAAGTTCACAACCTAACCATTATTATTACAATATTCCAAGAAACCATGTAATAAGTAAAACAAACGACAACCCAAATCGGCATAGAAACATCATCTCTTATTATGAAAAAATAGATAAGAAGCAAAATAATACAATAACAAGGAACCTCAAGGTGCAACAAAGCCCTCAATACCCATGCACAACACTAGAGTGTACATATGGGATGGCTCTCAAATGCAGGTCCAACTTTTTCGCTACCCCATCCCGTATTTCTCAGGCATGCCCACCAACTCTGGACTCAGTCCATCCGGTAGCACCTAGTCAAAGTGATAGAGAAGGTTTGCCAATGCAATCTCCAGAGTGGATGTTGTTAGGTCAAATTGACATAACTAACATTACTTAGATGTAAACATAATTAACCAGGATCACTAGTCTAGAATAGATCACACCCAGAACTTAATCAATGCGGAATAGATCTTATACCGGTAAGGGAGGAGTCCATTTCGTCGGTCTGACTCGGTGCAGAGGTCACGAACTCGATGCCGAGTTTGTGAGCGGGTCGGTGTAGTAGATGTCGGAGTTGGTGAAGTGCAGGCAGTCCTTCTGGTTGCCGCCGTGCTGCGGTGAAGGTGGTACTCGTACTTCCGAGCCTTCCAGCGCCCTCAATGATCGGTGGATCAGTTTCCGGTAGAAACTAGTTAGATGGATTAGAACGATTTCGCCCAGGGGGCTCCCATCACTTATATATGTGGCGCTGTAGGCAAGGGGCCGAGCCCATGGGCCTTAGTGTTTGCCTCCCGATCACAGCAAACAGGCTTATGCACGGGAGTGCCTTCTCCCATGCAGTTTTGCTGACCGAGGTCAACCAAATATATCTAACATTCTCCCCCTTGACCGAGGGTCAACAAACTTTACTATTTTCAATTGTTTTGATCATGTGTAGGTGGATACACTTCGATCAATAATCTCCCACTTAATCGAACAATCTTACCTTAAACTTATGTTCATCTCATGTTCACACTCAATGCTATAGCAAAACCCAGCGAATGCATCATCGGTAGACATTATAGACATACCGGGACATCATTAACCAAAGTCTACTATAGCACCTTGATAGAACACTTATTTGCTTATTTGGGAGCTTATTTATTCGGCCTCATCCAGAATCATATTTCAGATTTATCACCAATCCAAACTGATTTCACGAAAATAGGATAGGTGTTAAACCCTTAATTTGTCATGTTGCCAGCATTTTACTTAAAGCCTTAAAATGACTTTGATCCTGGGTCCAATCATTCACAACATAATTTATTATCAATGGGCTTGACACCATCGATTATATGTCATTACTTGTAAGGAATATTATAAATAAATACAGTGACACTGATTTTAATCAATGTTAACTTAATAATACATTGACAATAATACCAGAACTTATTTCTTATGCCTGCCTGAAATAAAACATGCCACACAAAATTAGCTTTATTATGCTAATTTTGTTTCAGAGCTTTCTGCAGAATTGCTCCTAAATGCAATAGTGAAGGACATAAACTAATTGTGCACTTTTACATCCATACACTCTTGCATAATCTTATCTGAATAATTCTTAACTAAACTAGCATGTTATGATGGTGCTTCAATCTTTTAGCACCTTTTCCAGTGGAACTCCCCTGGATTAAGACTTATTGGTTTTGCCAAGCATTCCGGCTTATAATACTAAGTCAATTACTTATAGATCTTAGCATATGGTTCTAGGAACGTCTTCCTTTTACCTCATTCTTAACTTTATACTTATCATAAATTTTGATCAGCAAATCAAAACAGGCATGGCTGTATATGCATTCACTTTTGTCACTTCAGCAATTATCTCAACTTTTGTCCTTTAGTGACAATCCTAGTACTCACTTTGGTCCCATCTCAGTGTCATGCTCCCCCAGAACTTAGGAGAGCTTCACTAAGATGCATCTTATCATGTGGGTTAAAACTTTTCTCCTTTCTTGGAATGCATACTTATTTCTGTTAGCTTATGGAGAAAGCATTCACCTAGAGTATCAAGACAATAACTTTTCCACCTTAATCTTACAAATAAAACATGGTTTCCCATGATACTTACAAACTTATGGTGAGTTATGAACTTAGCATCTGAGTTTCCTTTGGAATCACTATTTAAGTATGTAGACCCATTACAGCCTACTGTTTTGACTCCATCAGAAAATTGCTAGTAAAACTATACTTATTTTATAGTTCACAAGCTCCTTTATAACCACTTCATTAGAAAACCTTAAATTAAGTGAGGCTCTTACTATTGTGCCCAAAGTTTAACTTATCATTAAGTATAACAAATTTCTGTCGTGGTTAGACAACTAATGAAAATCCTCAACATAAATTGGTAGTAAATGGAGGTATACTTATGGCACAAACTAAAATATATATGAAAAGATCATATACATGTTATCCTAAATCATCAATATAGGGAAACTTATCCTATATCTCATTAATATTTCCTTTCCTCCTATGTGAGCTCCCATTAATCTCTGCTCTCTCTAAGAAGAGAACTTTCTTATGTCAAGAATCTTAATGAAATAGATAGAGTATTAATGTGTGTCCGCCCTTAAACTTAATTGAGTAACTTATAATGGTAGCTCTTTAATTCCTTATGTTTGGCACGATATTAATTTGTTCTTTCTTAGATATCACATAAGAACTTCCCTTGCTAACATAGCCCACAACAGCTGTGGCCAGAAAATGAACTAGAGTAGCAAGGTTATGATTAAATGTTCATTAAACAGCTGTGACCAGAATGATGAACATAAACCATACTTCTATCATCTCTGGTTCTATTGAACTAGTCCACAACAGCTGTGGCTAGAAAATGAACTAGGACAACAAAAACCTGTGAAAATCATCCTGTACCCAGTTGTGGCCAGAGTATGAAATAAAATCACTCTTATTTGAGACAATTGGTAATTGTGGAGTAGTACTCCTACTTCAATGATATCAAAACAATCTTATCTCTCATTACAATGACACCCTTGAACTTATTATTATTCTTAATGGGCATTAAAATGGTGCGAGAGTAAATACCCAAAAGGCGTCTTATTATTTGGAGTATTTTCTTAATTCATATCTTAGCTATCAAGAACGTCTCTTATTTTATTAATCAGAGCATGTCACACCTGTTTTTCTGAAGAAAACCAAGTGATAGCTATATGTATGCCAGGATCTATTTTCATACATATAGTGACATATAAGTGAATAACAAAAATAGTATCACGTAAGCAAAAGAGAGATTATCAGAGATTTGCAGTAGACTCCTGGGGAAGCAAAGGCTCCAACTTCATAGGCAATCGACTGGGGGTTGCGTATGCCTAGCACCATCTTCTTGACTTCGTACACCTTCTTCTTCTTCTTCTGAGCAGCGGTTAGCAAGGATGAGTACACTTATGGTTGATACTCAGCAAGGCCACGAAAATTAACCAGAAAGCAAATTAAGTCCATCTTTAAGTTTATTAATCATGTGAGGGTCCCGGCCGCTCTTGACCGTGAGCACGACTGATCGATCAGTTCTACACTCTGCAGAGGTTGTACACTTTCACCATAAGTCACGTAAAAGTTCCGAAGAACTTTGAACCCAACCATGTTGTGCAAAAGTAGGCACAATACCACACTTCCGAGGTGTGGTTGCATAGGGATGCTATGAGGCCTTTACAAAGAGTTCTCCTATGTGTATTAGTCCATAGTAGCACGGCCTAGAGGCTAACTTTCGCACCCTCCTTCTACCCTCAGACTAGGTTAGCCTAGAAGAGCACTTCCATTCCAATACCTGTCCAGAGTAGAAGAGTCACAAAAGCATTCCTCCGTACCACAAGCTACCAAGGTTAATAGCCACACAAGACTTCCCTAATTAATTAGTCAAGACAGAGCCATATGTCTTGTGGTTGCGCTATTTTCCTGGGTGGTTCTCCATGTTCCAATTAATTCACAGTATTCTTATTTAAAGCATAGGTAGAAGGATGGTTAGGGTCACTTGCCTTTCTCCAATGATAAGCTACTCTTATTGCTCTTCTGCTCTTGCTCCCTTGAAACTTCCGAACACATACTTTCAGAGATTTGGATTATATCACACAAGGCTATGTACTTGGTATATTTTAATTCAATAAAGATGTGCATAGGTTATTTCAGAGAAATATCTATTTAGAATTAATCAAATTATATTTTTATATAAAGACGATGTAAGCTTAGTCCAATTTTATTTATAAATATTCAAGTATGATTTATGCAAATTAAACATTTAATTTTAGAAGAAGCATGTAGAGCATCTAAGCGTGCAACTTTATATTTGGAGTTGAACTAAGCAAATTATAATTCAAAAACACATTTATGTTCATATTAATCAAATTAACATTTATTTAAGAAAACTCAAGATATAGCCTATGTTGCTTGTATTTAGAAAGCAAATTGCATAATCATTAATCAATTTATGTTTGATTATGAAAACCGAGGTCTATCTCTAATTAACTTTTAATTTAAATAATTATTTAGATAAGTATTAATCATATTAACTTTCTTATGAAAACACATGTTGAACTCTAATTAGATTTTAATTAGAAAAACATGTGTATAAGGATTTAATTATATTTAAATATTTAAATAAATTATAAAACAAAGACCATTTTCAACATTGCTCCTAACACATACTTTGTGTTGAAATGAACCTAACGCAACTTGAAACGATCGAAACGGAGCTAAATCGTGGAAACTAGGGGCTAAACAAGGTTTAGGGGCTAGATTGTAAGAAAACTTGGCCTCCAGGGGCTTATCTGCAAGAAACCAGGGACCTAAACCTAATTACGCATATAAACCGAAGGTTCATAGTGTAAAAGGGCAAATATGGACCTCGGGCTGGAAAACCTAAGAACTCAGGGTCCTAAACGAGAAAACCAGGACTTAACTGAAAGGATCTTTAAAGGTGGAAGGGTATACTTGTGATATTAGGAAGTACATGGTTTTTTTTGCAAAGTGGCAGAGGCCGGCCCTGGGTTAACCATTACGCGACCGGGATTGACTCGGGCTGGAGCATCTGGGCCGTCGGCTTCGCGATGGACGGCTGGCGTCAGCGGCAAGCGGCGAGCGCGGTAGCGCACGGCGGCGCACGGCGGCGCGTGACGGCGAGTTCGCCGGAGGTGCTTGAAAACGAGCTACAAAGCTCAGTTTGGGATGCGGGAAGGCTCCATGCATAGCTGGGGAGAAGACGAGCCCATCCAGGGGCTTAGGGAGGTGGCGAGGGTGGCCATGGCGGCGCGCACCGAAAGGGGGCGGCGCGGCCACTCCGGTGTGCACGGGCGGCAGGGGACGGCGCGGGACGCACAGGTTAAAGAGGAGTATGAGGTTCCTCACCTTGCTGCGGTGATCTGGGTAAAGAGAACGGCGACAAGGAGGCCACAACGGTGGAGATCGACAACAGGCGGCGCTCCGGCGGGTGGCGGAGCTTCGGGCGGCGCTCCGGCTTGGGCGACGGCGCTGCGCGAGCGGGGAGGAGCGGAGTAGGGGTGCGAGGAGAAGCAGGGCCTCAGGGCGTCTTATATAGGTGTTGGCATTTCGTAGCGTCATCACCTTAAGAACAGATCTGGAATCCATTCTTAGTGACAACACCAAGAAACACCTTGTACGCACCTCTTAACGTCACAACTAACGACGCCGAGTTAGCGTGAACATCAAGACTTGCCAAAGGTTAATCTAAAAGATCATGAACGAATCCGCAAGCGCACAGATAAACCATTGTAGCATTTCCTCAAGGAAGGAGAATATTCCAAGGGTATCGTATCCGTGGAAGGGAATGGCGGATATCTTAGACTTATGCTTTTGCACTGAATGTAAACTAAGAGATAGATATAGGAAACAACAAACTCAAAGGTAGGGGTAAGATAAAAGATATAAAGGGTACTGTGACACACACACTCAGATCTAACTCTACTCTAGCACACTACGGCTTAGGGGAACATACGAGTTAGCTCTAGGTTCTAATGAACTAAACATAGAAAGCTAGAAGATACATGAGATAGGCATGAGCGTTGCATGAGAGGGTAAGGTTCAGCACCCAGGTACAAACGGGGAGCTAGCCCGCGACGACCAGCACTCTGCGAAACTAGACTTTAGACTCCTACAGCAGGTACCCCAGCGCAGAGGGTTGCAAAGGATCCAATAGCTGTCACCACTGCGGACCTACCTCTATCATTACGGGGGGTATACTCATAACTAACGTAGCCAGACAACCCAGGCACCATGCCTGCGTTGCTGCTAGACTCCACTTGGCCCGGGTTATTGTGACCCAGAGTGAGAGCCACCAGAAGACTGGTCAACTTAGACCGAGTACCGTAGCTTGAACACAAACCTCATGCAATACTCTCATGCCATCTAACAAGATCAACTAAGGCTAGACATACGAACGGTTACGAACTCTCTTATGTCTAGTCAATAAGATCAAAGGGTCGTGTTCGTGAAGAACACGAGCCTCTAACTTATGAACAAACACATAAGGAATGAGTTTATCACCATTCAAGTGGATCAAAAGGTAGTGTTCATAAAGAACACAAGCCTCTAAATGATGAACAAAGGATGAACTCAAGAACATATCAAGCATATGATCTACCATGACTTTATATGAAATAGCTGAATAACTGAAGTGGATCAAAGTCATACAATGAAATAAAGATAAAAGAGAACTCATACCTAGACTCCAAAGAAGGCTTGGAACCTGAAGAAGAGCTACTCTAGCCTACACCCTAGCCTTGGAAACTAAAAGTGAGAGGAGAATGAGAGAGTGGTATGTGGGAAATGGGAGCCCCTCCCCTTCTATTTATAGGCAAAGACCAGGCTTGCTCGGAGCACCAAATGGCCTCAAAACACCCAAGGATGCGGCAAGTGACCAATGAGCAACCACCATGTGGAGGGCCAAGATGGAAGCCCCCTAGGTCAGTTCGGCCGATCCTAGGATCGGCCGGCCCCCTAGGGCGGCCCCACCTGCTGTGATTCCTCTAGGTGGCTGCCCGGTGGGCCCTTTGATGCATGTGAAGTCCATGTGGCGCTGTCTGATTCATCGGTGAGTGCCTCCCTTGGATCAATGACATGGAATGACATGTGTTTCCTTGGTGGCAACCACCTCCCCAGCTGAGTTGGCATGGTTTCTCCATAAAAGGTGGGTTTCCTTCTCTTTTAAGGGGTATTTCACCTACATACAAATAATCTCCAAGGACAAGTGGAACTACATTATTCAAACCAAAATGCAAGTAAATAATGCATATACCTCCATTTATGTGAGAATATTGAGGGCTGAAAGTAGTACTTAACAGCCGTCAACAAACTCCCCCAAGCTAACCTCTTGCTCGTCTCGAAGCAAGACATTAGGGACTTAGGTTGGTTGATCAGGAGTTGCTATGATGTTGTATTCTCAACTTATGGCAAACATACAGCAAAGTATTCTACCAAGAATTGAACAAGTTGGCAATGTTCTTAGCTTTCACCTGACGACGTGGGGCATATAGCTTCACCTGCCTTAGGCGGTTGAGAGACAGAATGGTTATATAGTAATGCATAATCACTCATACCTTGATCAGCTATCAATCCGGAGGTTTTGCAAAAAAAAATTTTCAAAAGAAAATCAGAGTTCCTCAAATGATACTCTCGGATCGCTCAAAAGTGTATGGTTCCTCACCAAGGCATCAATGTTGCCTTTCTTTACATCCTACTCCTAATAGGCTTATGTGGAGCTGTAGGTAGGGAAGAAATGTGCCATACTTGTCTCTCATATTTTGCTAAGTCAAAAACCGGATCCTTGGAAGAAACGAACATATATCCTGATCAAGATGTGCATATGTGTGTGATGGATATGAGCATGGCAAGGTGAATACTAGGCCCGGAAAAGGGTGCTAGATATTACCATGCTTTATATGAGGAAATGAGGGATTGATGGTAAGGTGGATACTAGCCCCGGTGTGGGTACTAGTTATTACCATCTATATGGTGGAACTCTTTCTCTTGCACATATCAATCCCTTTTTCTCCTTTTGAAATTTTTCGAGACCTGGGCTAGCTCTCTTTATTTTATTTTTGCCATGCTTTTGAGCATGCTTCTCTTTTTTCTTTCTCTTTTTTTAGCTAGCCCTTTGTCTCTATTGGAGATATTTGGAGAGGGATGAATGATACAAAGATACACAGAGTTTTATTTGTGGAAGAATGCATAAGCAAAATGGAACAAATGATGAATGCTAACTTCCAGTGTAGAAGTTTAGCATGAACGTGTACGTGATCTTGATCAAGGGAGTATGAGTTCTAGCAAGGGTCACAACAATTTGACAAAGCTCAATGAGAGAACAAGCTGCATATGTGGAGGCTAAGAGCTAGAATCTACATATGTCCTTGGATGGGAATTTCTCATCATTGAGGAACTCATCAAGTTTTGATTTTTTTCAAAAAGTAAAACTTCGGATGTCAAGCATCATTAAGCACAAGATCATAGCACTCTATTCTACCATATCCTGTCTCACAACAACTTAGACAAGGATCATGCTTTTTGCTACCCACAGTTTTCAAGCTAAGGTTTGAACATGCAAGCCAACAAACTCAAAACTTAGGTAAGATACAAAGTTGTAAGCAAGACATACGAGGAGAATAAACAGAGCAACTATTCATCATTTCAACCATAGAGGCAAAGCATTCTTACTATGCATATCAAAGCAAACTAAGCAAACGATTATGATGAAAGCAAAATAAATATTTTTGATTTTTTTGGGTTTTCATTTATACTCTGAAAACAAAGGAAGATACAAGTTACCTCAGGATGGGGGTCCTCCCCCAAGCTAGATTCAGGCTCACTGCGGAGGAGGGAAGAAGAATCCCTGACTCGCGTAGTAAGCCCTCTGCTCCTCCATGTATCGCTGCTGGTTCTGCTGCATGGCTTCGATCCTCTCACCAGCCTGACGCTGCCACGCTGAGGTAGACTTGACGTGGGTGTTCAGCGTCTCCTCCAATCTCGTGACCTAACGGTGAGCTCTCCCATTTGCTGTGCGAGCTGAGCATCGCATGCAGAGGCTGAGGAGTGCCGCCGGAAGGACGAAGACGGAGATGGACCACCGGAGCTGGAACTAGCGGGTGTGGCCCACTGAGCACCGCTCGCACTCACCCAAGCCGTGCCACTCGCACTCGGGTGGTAGGTGGGCTGGTCCCAACTAGGTGCATATCCAGGGGTAACACCGAACATGTACCCCGCAGGGGCCCCTCCTGCCACCGGTGGTGTAGCAGGTTGTGGCTGTGGCTGTGGTGGTGGCTGTGACTGCTGCTGCTACTGCTGCATGTGTGCTCTCTTCGCCGCACTTCTGGTGGACCTGTCTGAAACACTAGCACGACGGCTTTCCTCTTGTGTAACAAGGGGAATGGTTAGTGACTCTGAGCTATACAATCGAAACCCCAGGTTAGGTAACGGGATTTGATTTGCATAACCCAGAAAGAAGAAAGTCAAAGAATCATTTGGGCCCCTCTTGAGTATATGCCCTTGGATCAAGTATGCCTCATCAATGAGAACTCGGGGCATCCCGATGAAGGGTACGGAATTCCCGCTATGAACCCCGAGTCTGAGAGCAATACGAGTCACCAAAGACGTACACTCAATAGGGCCTATCATCTTGAAATTCATCATCCACTACCGAATCATAGCTTTAACGGGAGAGACCTTGATCTGGTTAACATCGGCGTATAATAGCATCATCTCATCGCTGCGCACGGGCCGAACATCCTCTCGTGGAAAGAGAGTAATGGCGATCCACTTGTGCCACAAACGGAGAGTGGGATGCACGATATCGTTGCACCGAGGTACAAACTTGCCACTGTAAACAAGGCCAGAGATGTCTGCCCAGAAAGAGTCTCGAACAAAACCCTCACAAGCCTTCTTCAGAGAAACAGCACAACGAGGACTAAAACCAAGAAGACGACTAAGTTCCTTCCAAGAAACACGATAATCAGTCCCAAAAAGACGAAACTGAATGCCATCCTGAGTCTCGGTAAGAGAGCAAAGAAACTGGACGGTAAGGGGCCGAGAGCCAAGCTCTGTAACTGGCGCAAACTCCTCCCAACCAAGAGCATGCCAAATGGAAGCGAACTCGAGATTCATACCTGTTTTCTCCATGAGAGCCGGGTCGAAGTCCCGGGTGTGGGCGAAGACTCGGTCCTTCAGGAGAGCGTAGGCTTGCTTCTCTCGAGCGCCCGCAAGCTGAGGTAGGGGGTGTCATTGATGACCTCCTCCGTGGCTTGTGGCTCGGCTTGCTCCTCTTGCTCTTCTTCATAATCCATTGTCGATGGGCTCGGCGTCAGCTCGGTGGGGGTGGATGAACTCGCGCTTGCCCGCGAACAGGAGCGTGAGCGTGTCACCCTCCGGAGAGTGTTCGCCGCCCAATTCATGCTAGCACAACAACAAGAGCAACTCGGTGATGGATTAGTAAAATCGAATGAAATTCTTACCGAGCTTGCTCCACTAATAGCAATACTTTCAGCAACACAATAGAGAGAACACTTGATGATCCAATCTCGAGCAAGAAATCCAAGAAAACCAAGAGAGCAAGGAGTAGAGAGGGGAGTGTGTGTGAATGGGTGAAGAACACCCCCTCCCCCCTGCTATTTATAGGCAAATGCACCGGGCATCCAGACATAGCCGTTGGAAAAAGGTGGGGCCCAGCAGCCGTTGGGCTGCTTCGGCCGAACTTGGGGTCGGCCGACCACAGGCGGGGCCCACCTGCCCTCTGCCCTGGCCAGTGGCTCCCCAATGGTTAGCTGGGGGCCTGCCTGAGTGCCTCAGCCCAAATTCCCTCGAAATATTTTTCAAATGATTTTTCTTGAATTTTCAAACTCAGAAACTATTTTCAGAAATTTTATTTTGAAAAGGGAAAAGGGCTAGATAAATCTAGCATGCAGATGCAAGGTTTTGGAAAATCAAATATGCAATTTTGGAAATAAAATTTTGGATAGGGAAATATGAGATAAGTACCAGCTTTAACCTTTTTGGTAGAAAGGACCCATCATTTTTAGTCTGATGAGTTGGACTCTTCTCAGCGATCAATTCCACTCAGCACCCCACTCCTGAGAAGTAGAGGGTGGTGCCATCTCAATCTTTCGCCATTCTTTCTGAATCTTCTTTTGCCTCTTTGACGGAGATTTCTTCCTTGGGGGTAAAGGCTCCGTCCTTCCCCCAAGCTGCTCAACACTATCTTGCACCAAATAGCATTGCTCTTCTTTGTCCTGAAACTTGAACTTCAAGTTCCTCTTCCTAATGTGGAAACGGATTATCCCGGACCCCACATTGATTCTAGCTCGGACATCACTAAGAAATGGTCGCCCAAGGATGAGCGGTATTCCTCCCTCATCATCCATATCAAGGACCACGAAATCCGCGAAGACATAAGAGTTCTTGACCTTAACCAATAAGCTGTCAACAATTCCTTTTGGATATCGTATCGTTGAATCGGCGAGTTGGATAGTCCGTGCTGTAGGAGAGAGAGCTGGATATCCCAGTTGCTTGAACATGGCCTTGGACATGAGATTAACACTTGCACCAAGGTCACAAAGGGCATGCCTGATCGTCTTGTAATAGATTGTGCAAGTGATAGTCGGGTAGCCTGGATCTTTCTTGTGCACAACTGCTGATTCCTCCCATGGATCTAGAATTTGTTGTATGGGCTTTCCTGTGTAATTAGAAGCACGTGTCTTCCTAGGTGGCTTACCCCACCTAGTTGACACTACACTAACATTTTCACAAGAGGACACGGGTTGCCCCGGGATCCTCCCTTTATCAGCAGATGGAACCAAAGCAGCCAGCTGAGCCAACTGGGTTTCTAACATTTTGTTGAAACTCAGCTGACTCTTCTAAGCAGAAGAAAAACTATCAAGCTTAACGTTGAGACTTTCCAAAGTTTTATCAAGGGCAGCTAACTTTTTGTTAACATCTTCATTAATCTTAGCTTGCCCAGAAACGAGATCTCTCAAGGAAGGTTGGTTAGGATTGTAAGAATTACCTGGGTTACCTCCTTGATAATAAGGGCGTTGTTGATTCCGCGATTAGCCTCCTTGTTGAGGTGGACGATAACCATTGTTGTTGCCATTCATGTACATCACTTCCTCCTGAGTCTCCGGACAGTAATTTCCTGAGTGCCCAGTGTTGCCACAGGCTTCACAAGTCATATGAGAGTCCATAGGTAGAGTAGTGGTGGCCATGGCAGCCTTCTCGCTGGTGTAGTCATCCAATCTCTTCATAAGAAGATCCAACTTGGTAGTAATCATGTCTGCTTCCTTGACAGTATGAGTACCCCTCGGTCGTGGTTGGAGTCTTTCATCACTCCACCCTTGGTTGGAAACCATCTTCTCAATGAGTAATTTAGCATTATCAACCATTAGTGAGAAGAATGCTCCCTGAGCAGCAGCATCAATATGGCCTCGGGCTGTCGGAGTCAACCCATTATAAAAGCTTTGAAGAATGAGCCAATCCTCCATCCCATGGTGAGGACAGGCCAGGACATACTCCTGAAGCCTTTCCCAAGCCTCTGGAATAGATTCACTTGCTGCTTGCTGAAAACCAGAAATTCTTCCACGAAGAGCATTGGTTTTACCCAATGGGAAGAACTTCTTGAAGAATGCCTCTGAACACTTTCCCCAAGTGTTAATAGCATCACGATTTGCATAGAACCATTGCTTGGCTTTCCCCAGGAGAGAGAATGGAAACAGCCATAGACGGACGTCATCCATATTTGCACCCTGATGATGAAAGTGCTGCACAGCTCTAGGAATTGCTGCAAATGAGCATTGGCATCCTCATTTGGCTTGCCACAGAATGGGCTAGCCTGTACCATCGTGATTAGACCCGTCTTGATCTCAAAATTTTCAGTCCCCATTGCCACCTCAGGGCCTTGCAGCACCTGGTCAACAGAAGGAGCTGAGTACTCACGAAGTATCTTCTGGGCCATAGCGTTTGACGTGGATGGTACGAAGGAAGCTGGATCGCCTTCCGGACGAGTACGACGAGGTGAGTCGAAATGAATTCGAGCTCTCCTCACAAGTGACTCGGGATCTTAAGTGAAATTCTCCAGTAAGTCGAAACCAATCATACACTACCTGTCTTCATCATCCAAAGATAAAAGAAGACAATCAAGGTTAGCCTGCATTGAGAGTTGTCCTAACCTAATCATAGCTTATAAACAGATGCAAAGCATAGTCATGATAATCCTGTGCCTTCCCCGGCAACGGCGCCAGAAATGCTTATTGGCATTTCGTAGCATCATCACCTTAAGAACAGATCTGGAATCCATCCTTAGTGACAACACTAAGAAACGCCTTGTAGGCACCTCTTAATGTCACAACTAACGACGCCGAATTAGCATGAACATCAAGACATGCCAAAGGTTAATCTAAAAGATCATGAACGAATCCTCAAGTGCACAGATAAACCATTGTAGCATTTCCCCAAGGAAGGAGAATATTCCAAGGGTATCGTATCTATGGAAGGCAATGGCGGATATCTTGGACTTATGCTTTTGCACTGAATGTAAACTAAGAGATAGATATAGGAAACAACAAACTCAAAGGTAGGGGTAAGATAAAAGATATAAAGGGTAGTGTGACACACACACTCAGATCTAACTCTACTCTAGCACACTCCGGCTTAGGGGGGACATACGAGTTAGCTCTAGGTTCTAATGTACTAAACATAGAAAGCTAGAAGATACATGAGATAGGCATAAGCGTTGCATGAGAGGGTAAGGTTCAGCACCCAGGTACAAACGGGGAGCTAGCCCGCGACGACCAGCACTCTACGAAACTAGACTTTAGACTCCTACAGCAGGTACCCCAGCGTGGAGGGTTGCAAAGGATCCAATAGCTGTCACCACTGCGGACCTACCTCTATCATTACAGGGGGTATGCTCATAACTAACGTAGCCAGACAACCCAGGCACCATGCCTGCGTTGCTGCTAGACTCCACCCGGCCCGGGTTATTGTGACCCAGGGTGAGAGCCACCAGAAGACTGGTCAACTTAGACCGAGTACCGTAGCTTGAACACAAACCTCATGCAACACTCTCATGCCATCTAACAACATCACCTAAGGCTAGACATATGAACGGATACGAACTCTCTTATGTCTAGTCAATAAGATCAAAGGGTCGTGTTCGTGAAGAACACGAGCCTCTAACTTATGAACAAACGCATAAGGAATGAGTTTATCACCCTTCAAGTGGATCAAAGGGTAGTGTTCATGAAGAACACAAGCCTCTAAATGATGAATAAAGGATGAACTCAAGAACATATCAAGCATATGATCTACCATGACTTTATATGAAATAGCTGAATAACTGAAGTAGATCAAAGTCATACAATGAAATAAAGATAAAAGAGAACTCATACCTAGACTCCAAAGAAGACTTGGAACCTGAAGAAGAGCTACTCTAGCCTACCCCCTAGCCTTGGAAACTAAAAGTGAGAGGATAATGAGAGAGTGGTGTGTGGGAAATGGGAGCCCCTCCCCTTCTATTTATAGGCAAGGACCAGGCTTGCTCGGAGCACCAAATGGCCTCAAAACCCCCAGGGATGCAGCAAGTGACCAATGAGCAACCACCACGTGGAGGGCCAGGATGGAAGCTTCCTAGGTCGGTTCGGCCGATCCTACGATCGGCCGGCCCCCTAGGGCGGCCCCACCTAGTGTGCTTCCTCTAGGTGGCTGCCCGGTGGGTCCTTTGATCCATGTGAAGTCCATGTGGCGCTCTCTGATTCGTCGGTGAGTGCCTTCCTTAGATCAATGACGTGGAATGACATGTGTTTCCTTGGTGGTAGCCACCACCTCAGCTGAGTTGGCATGGTTTCTCCATAAAAGGTGGGTTTCCTTCTCTTTTAAGGGGTATTTCACCTACATACAAATAATCTCTAAGGACAAGTGGAACTACATTATTCAAACCAAAATGCAAGTAAATAATGCATATACCTCCATTTATGTGAGAATATTGAGGGCTGAAAGTTGTACTTAACAGCCGTCAACAATAGGGCAGAGAAGGGAGGAGAAGGGGCCGCTCCGGCGGTGCTCAGTGGTGACCGCCATGAATGGCTCGGAGGTGGTGGAGCTCAAGTGCGGTGGCAGTTGCGGGAGAAGAGGCGAGGGGGTGCGCGCCAGTGCATTAAGTCCGCGCTCAGTGGGGGAAGAGGAAGGGCGCGGGGCGCCGGAGATGGGGAGGGGGCGCACGGCGGCCAAGGGGAGGCTGGTGGTTGGAGGTAGGGGACGACTCCGACACTCGGGCTCGATCTGTCGACGACAGGAGAGAGGGGGAGGCAGCTGGGCCACGCTGTTGGGCCAAATGGGCCGGGCGAGGGGAAGAAAGGTCAGCGGCCTGGTGGACTCGGCCAGAAAAAGAGAGAGGGAGGGAAGGTGGAGTGGGCCGCTGCTTGGTTTGGGTCGAGGAGATGACCTGGGCCGAATTGGGCCGCGGGGGATGAAAAAGAAAGGATAGAGGGAGCAGCTGGGCTGAGCCGATGCAAGAAAAGGGCCAGGCTAAAGAGAGAAAGGAGAAGAGGAAGGTTTGAGGTGTGTTTTGAGACTTGGACTTTTGATGATTTTGAAAACTAAACAACCATCAACCAAAAACCATGCAACAAAATATGAATGCAACACTCACACATATTTATTTTATTTTATTTATAAAAACAATCAATTGATTTTTCCTATACTAAATTTCCTGTAAAGAGAATAAAAGTTTGGGACAAATTTTAAAATTATGAGAAAATCGTTGCTTAATTATTCATCCTAATAACATCCTGAAATTTTCAAATTTCAGGGTGTTACAGAGCATCTCAGGACTGATGAGACATTCCTTTCTTCCCCTCGAATTTGTGGTCTAAACGGGAGTGTACCACATGTTCGACAAGGTCTCATCATTTCTTTACGCTTATAACTTAAATAAAGATCAAAACGCTTATAACTTAAATAAAGATCAAAGACAAAAGCGAGGAGAATATAACAAACTTGATGATGTCTTTATTGCGTATCAGGAAATACAAAACTTAAGAATTTCTCAATACATAAAATGAATATAATTCTCACTTAATCTAAGGTACATCATCAACTTGAATTAAAACTAATGACTTAATGCTAATGCGAAGCTCCATAATCTTTGACTTTAATGATGTCTTGTAGACTTTACTCCCCCATTTCTCACTCTTTTTATGGCTCATTAAAATTTGAGGAAGAAATGAAATGTGCAAATGCACCTTAGTCAATCCACCATAGGAGTAAATAATTTTAATAAAACTTATGAGACAAGTTAATTACCTTTCCTCTGAAGCCATGCCTTAAACTTGGAACAATGCTTCAGTACATGACCAGGTTCTTCGCAAAAATTGCATATTATTTGAGCATACTTAATTGGATGAGTATGCCTCTTATGATACTCAGGTAGAGAAGCCACAATACACTGCTCAAGTTCATAATCAGAGATGAGCTTCCCAAGAGCTTTTAGCTTAGTGGCTATGTCAACCATGCTCCTAATGCGTACGCTCAATGCACCTTTACCATTATATCGTGAGTTTGACAATTTTGTCATGAGGAAGTTGACTAACTCATTCTTATATCTTTCCTCAATTGAGTTCAGAAGCTCCTTTGCACTTAGTCTAATACCATCTTTCTGAATAGGAAATGCTCCCCTTAAAACATCAATGATCGTATACTTAATGACCATGATTGCAAAGAAATCAGATCTCTCCCAGGATTCTAAATTGGAGATGTAATCCATCATTTCCTTAGCAAGATTCTCAGTTCCAATAACGAGAGCAATAGGTTTGTCCTCACGAAGTGCATAATCAAGATCAAGAACCCTGAGAATGCCCATCACATCTTCTTTCTAACTAGTTAAATTTGTGCCATCATAATGCTTAAAGGTGCTTAGCAAATTTGCATAATCAACTGAAAATTATATAAAACAACATGTCTCAGTTATACTGTACAATGAAGATGCACATAAAAGCACAATAATAACCTTACGGTGGTCCGATTAAAATCATGCAATAAATTTCAACTTGCATCACCCGTGGGGAAAACAAACGAAATTTATCTTAATACTCATGATTAAAATAACGATGGTCAGAATTAATCACAAGTTTACTCTAACTGAACTTCCCGGTGGTTCCATTCAATTAGAGGCATCTTAATTGTACTTGGTGGAAGGAATATAATTGTCAATCTTAAAAGATGCAAACTAAAACAACACTTAATCTTAAAACATAAAGGAAACTTAAATAAACTTAAAACTGAAGGTTGATCATATGCCTATACATTATAAAGTAAGGACTTGAACTTAAAGTAATCATGTCAATAAAGCATAAAAAAAGAATGTGCTAATAAATAATAGGCACATCAAAACTTAATTCTCAAAATTAATAATAAGGAGCTTAAACATTAAATTATATACTTAATTGTACTGAAAAGCTCAAAAAATTTATCATCATGATAATTCACGTATCTCAACTTAAAATTAGCCTTAAAATAAATAAAATGTGGGAATTTATTCATGAAGGAAGAAATATCAACCATTAAATTGCAGTAAACTTATTTGTCTTAGTAAACGTATGCCAAGAAATGCACATGAAAGCATGATAATAACCCTACGTTGGTCTGATTAAAATCGCGCATCAAATTTCAATTTGCATCACCGTTGGGGAAAACAAACGAAATTTGTCTTAAGACTCATGATTAAAACAACGTTGGTCTGAATTAATCACAAGTTTACTCTAAATAAACTTCTCATTGATTCCATTTATTTAGAGCCATCTCAAAGCATAGTGGTGGATTTAAACTTAACTTTTCAGTATAATTACATGAACATCAACCACTTAAATTAATGACTTATGCAATTAATAACTCAACTCAAAACAGTAATTAATATCAACTTAATCTTAAAAGAAAAGCTGCTGAAAACTTAAATAAAATGATGAAACTTAATTCAACCTGAAACTGAAATTTGGCCCAAAATGGCCCACGAACTCGCGCGGCCAAATTTCTAAAATGCAGCTTCAATTAAGCAAACGCGCAGCCTAGCCCATCTTAGCCCGTGGCTCGCGCGACGACTCGGCTTAGCTCAGCAGCTCGTGGCTCGGCACGATGCGACGGCTTGGCAGCTCGCGACTTAGCGCAACAGCTCAGTGCGGCGGTGGCTCAATGTGGCCCAATGCAAACTTAATTGGGTCGAAAGCCCAAGGGCGAACTGGCAGGCTGCCGAAACGGCCCACCGGGCGAACACCCGCTCCGCCCCATCGCGATCTCAGCTATCCGCCTGAAATGGACGACAGTCGGTGTCTCGGGCGCGGCTTATTGGCCCGAAAACGCCGGAGGAGGGAAAAACCCTAATCATTTCCCCTCTCCTGTGTCGTAGCGCGCCTCAGTCGGCGATGGCGACGAGCACCACCGCGCGCTGCCGCCCCTTTCTCCCCCGTCTCCAACAAGTAGAGGGCCAAGATCCAGAGGGACCAGGTCTCCTCCATGCACCCATGAGCCGGAGCTCCGCGGGGCTTCTCAGCAGCGGCGCGTGCGTCTCGCACGCATCCTGTCGAGGAGCTCCGCTGGGGTTCTAAAGGCAGGTGGCAGCGCGGGCTGATGTGTCTCCTCCATCTCCGGCGAGTGATGACGAGGATCCGAGAGATCCCGACCTCTGGTGCACGGCGCCAGAGCCGGAACTCCGCAGGCCTCCTCTGCGGCGCCGCGTGCATCTCGTGCGCGGCCTGTCGAGGGCCTCCGCCGGGGTTCCTTGGCCGGCAGCGACGCAAGCTGATGTGTCGCCTGGAGGAGCATGCACGCCGCCGTGGAGGCACCCGCGCGGCTCGTCATAGCTTCTTGTAAGGAATCGAATGCTCATAGCCTAAGAGGGGGAGGGGGTGAATTAGGCAACTTAAAACCTTAAGCCTAGGGTTATCACTATTTGCTCAAAAACATAAACTAGAACATACTATCTAGATGTGAAATTATGGTTGTTCTAGTGTGAAACTCCCATCTCAAAATAAGTTTTGCAACCTATAGCCAATCCTAGCAAGATACTACTCTAGGAAAGTAAAGGCAAGCAAGGATTGCAAGAAAGTAATGCGGAAACGTAAAGAGGATGAGAGGAAGCAAACTCTTGACACGTGATTTATCCCGTGGTATCGGTAGGCACTAAGCCACCCCTAGTCCACGTTGTTGTAGCACTCCACACAAGAGTATTGCTTCCTGGTCACCAATTCTCTCCTAAGAGCACCACTTGACTTGCCACAAAGGCTCGCCCACAAAGGCACTCGCCAAGCTCTCTCAGTCACCTTGATGCTGTTTCCACTAAGGAGCTTCTCCACCAAGGAAGAGGGTCTCCACGTCCCCCGCACAAAGTGTCCTCGCCGCTCCACACCAAGCCGGAGGGTCGAAAACATTTACCGGAGAGCCCCTTAGGCTCTAAGGCTTCTGACGCACCTTGTACAACTTGATCCACTCAAGAATCACCTCACAAGGTAGGCACACCTTGCACTCACTCAGCTCTAAGCTAACCTAGCACTAAGCACACACACCAAGCATGTGCAAAGCCTTTGGATGTTCACTTAAGCACTAGCATGGCATGGATATGATCTCCAATGTGTCTTGGACTCCTCTGCACTTCCACATGCTCAAACAAGCTCAAATGACGTGGTGGAAGGTGTATAAATAGGCCAAATCAAACTAGCCGTTGGGCCAAAGCTGCAGAAAGTAGTACCATCGGATGATCCGACGCTATGCTTTTTCCGGGCGTCGGTTCATCCGGTGCTACTAGCCGTTGCCTTCCACTGCACATGACCGTTGACACAAATCATCCGACGCTTCGACCGACGCACAGTCGGTTCATCCGGTGCTGAAGGGTTCCTCGCCAAAACCTTACTGTTAGCTTCTTCGTAGCCATCGGATGAACCGCTGCTTGACTTCCTTTGACCGTTGGTTCATCCGGTGCTTAAGGCCTCTGACTCGGGCCGTCTCTGTCTTGTTCCAGTGGTTCATCGGATAGACCGAAGGCTCCTACCAATGGACCGTCGGTTCATCCGGTGCTGCTAACCGTGCTGCTTCTCCTCCAGGAATTCATCCGGTGTAACTAGAAAACATACTGTCGGTTCATCCGATGGTTTGTGTAATCTGAGCCTTCTTCATGCAGTGTACCAAATACTCCGACGCTTGCACCGACACCTCTTCCTACGTACCGTCGGTTCATCCGATGGTGCTCTTTTCTTCTTTTCTTCTTGGTTTTGACCCTTGAAATATATACTATCTTTTCATTTTGGCATGTGATATTTTTGCGTCCTTGGGACCTAGAAATGTCTACAAGGAATTGCTAAATAATATGGTTAGTCCCATTGATCATGTTGTCATTAATCACCAAAATCAAACTTGAGCAAATGGCATATGAGGCCATGTTCACTACACTTCTGCCGCGCCACGACCAGCTGAAGTCGCGCACACGGGCGGGCGGCGGAGGACGCCGGCGTGAGGAACGGCGGTCGCACGCGGCGGCCGTCGAGGCACAGGTAGGCATCCTTACTCAGTTGACTTAGGATTAGGGTTTCGGTTTTGGATCTAGGGTTTGGGGAACTCTGTGGGATTAGGATTTTCGGGTCTGAGATTTGCATCCCCTCCTTCTAATTGCTGCTAATCACAGGTGCAAGTGATAGGTTGACGAAAACTTATGCATTTGATCTACTAACCGAAACCCTAAACATGAGCTTAGCAGGCTAAAACATGAGATTAAACTTAAAACTTTGACTAATCTAAGCATGAAAAACATCTAAACATTACTGATCTTAACTTAAACATGAACTAAAACTTGATCTACACCTTATTTTAGATTGAACCGAAAAGAATCAGAGGGCTTAGGGTTCGACTAGTAGATCTAATCTGACTAGATAGGGCGACTGATACCAATTGTTAGGTCAAATTGACATAACTAACATTACTTAGATGTAAACTTAATTAACCAGGATCACTAGTCTAGAATAGATCACACCCAGAACGTAATCAATGCGGAATAGATCTTATACCAACGAGGGAGGAGTCCATTTCGTCGGTCTGACTCGGTGTAGAGGTCACGAACTCGATGGTGAGTTCGTGAGCGGGTCGGTGTAGTAGACGTCGGAGTTGATAAAGTGCAGGCAGTCCTTCTGGTCGTCGCGGCGCTGCGGTGAAGGTGGTACTCGTACTTCCGAGCCTTCCAGCGCACTCAATGATCGGTGGATCAGTTTCCGGTAGAAACTAGTTAGATGGATTAGATTGATTTCGCTCAGGGGACTCCCATCACTTATATATGTGGCGCTGTAGGCAAGGAGCCGAGCCCATGGGCCTTAGGGTTTGCCTCCCGATCACGGCAAACAGGCTTATGCACGGGAGAGCCTTCTGCCGTGCAGTTTGGCTGACCGAGATCAACCAAATATATCTAACAGATGTGCCAAACATTTTCGCGGGGCACTGTCGCCCACCAGACCCAAATGGTGTGAACTCAAAATTTGTTCCTTTGTAATCGATGTTGCTGTTATCAAACCTCTCTGGATTAAAATCTTCTAGGTTGTTCCACTATCTTGGATCCCGGGAAATCGCAAACGTATTGACAAGCACCTTGGTGCCTTTGAGAATGTGATAGCCCAATATCTCACAATCCTCTCTGGACTCACGGGGGACGATCTGAGGGTTGGGAGGATGCAATCTAAGAACCTCCTTGATAACCATCCGCATGTATAGTTGAGTCCATCAAGGTCGGTGTTAGTGATGACACCTCGTGATCCACCTAGAACTTTGTGAACCTCTTGTTGTGCCTTCTCCATGACCTCTGGCTTTTTCATAAGCTCGGACATAACCCACTCCAAAGTGGATCCTATGGTGGTTGTGGCACCTCCGATCCAAAAATGTCCAGGAAAGTAATTGTTAACAGATTCCAGACCATAAGTAATTTCTTTGTAAATATTTTTTTTGATAGAATTTGATTAGTTGTAGCCATATATGCAAATTGCAAAGGCAAGCGTACTTATTAATTTTCAAAAAAATAAACATTACGACAGGTTAAAATATTAATACTCACAAACATGACAGCGCATATAATCTCCGTGGTTAGAGGGAAAGTAAGCGAATCCTGCTCCTGCAGCATGAGCATGACGCCCAGCAGATCCTCTTGATCGGGGCTGCAGGCCCCATTCTTGGCTGCTTTGCGGCCCTCGATGATGCTCGCAATGATGCGCTGGATGCGGCCGTAGCTCCTCACGAGGCGGTGCTTGCCGACGCTCAGCCACCGCACCAGCCTCGACGACGGGAAGAGGTCCACCGGGAAGAACCCGGACACCAGCTTGCTGACCTCGTCGTACTGGATGACGAAGTCGGACTTCTCCGCGCACTTGCCGCCGAACATGGCCATGGCTACGAGGTCCGGCGCTAGCTCCTTCACCTCCTGGCTGATGTTCATCGCACCCGCACTGGCTGTTCCGGCGGAGGTGGCGATGGAACGTAGGAGGCGGCCGACCTCGTCAGCGCTGGAGGCCACCAGGGTGGGAACCTCCCCGACAGTGGCGTAGCCAGGAATCGATTTTTTTCATTGTCAAGGGGGGCCATCAATGCTAATTTATCTGAAAATTTGATCCAAAATGAATTTTTAGTGCAAATTTGCAAATCATAGGGGGGGCCATGGCCCCTGCCAGCCCCCCCTTGGCTACGCCACTGCTCCCCGAGGTTGAGGAACATCAGCGAGCCACCATGGCGGCAGGACAGCTCCACCATGGTGCGGTGTCCAAGGCCGCGCATGACGTGGTGGGTGCTGTCGATGATCGGAAGGCTCCATGGCCCGGGCGGCAGCCTCTTCTTGGGCTTGCTTTTGTGGCCGGAGCTTGCTCGGGGCTTATGAAACAAAATGACGAGTACAATTGTGGCTAGAGAAACTGTGTACAAGGTTAAAAGCTTCATGCATGTGTAAGGAACCACCCAAATTACCTCAACTAAACCGAGTTATCATCCAATGGTCCACCCGGCTTAATCGAGATAACCCCGGTAGTCCCCGGTACACGTCTCGAGCATCACCCAGGAACAACACGCACACCATTTTACATCATAGCAACCATCACAAGGAAACATATGAGAGCAAGATTTTAAATTTTAGATTACAAGTCTTGACCATGTTACAAATTTTCAGAAACTATAACTATAGCATATAAGCAACTAGAAATTAAGAGTTTCATTATTTGTAAGAAAAGTAATTAACCAACTTATATGTAACAAGTCTAGGTGGATATCCGAACATGTTTTTCCTGAGTGGAGAGTTAAATCGCAGCGAAAAGATATAAAGATATAAGATGCAACAATGATGTCTTTGTCCAAAAGACACCACCTCCATAAGCCTAGAGCAACTTCCAACATTCACCCACAATGCCGGCTCCGGCCGGATGAATGTGGCCATCGCTCACAAGAAGCAACCTGCAAAACAACTTAACGACATCACCGTAAGTACATTGCGTACTTTCAGGACTTATCCACAATACTATACATTTGGTGGATGCATGAGGCTTGTCAAGTTTTAACATTTGATAATAAAATACGAGCATAATTTATCAAGTGAATAAGCAAAAGACATGACTTTCTAAAATCTCTAAGTCAAGCATCAAGTAATTGCAGTAGTAAAGTGATATCATAATCATGAGCTCAATCTTTCGAGAACTCTGTTCGAAACTTTACGTTAAAGGGAAAGTATAAGAGCATGCTCAGTGACCGAGAGCGCGGCTATTGCAATAGATTATAACCTTGTAGGGGTGTACAACTTTTCCCACACAAGGCGCAAGACCAACGACCATACCCTTTGGCCTAGGATAAGTGTTAATTCTGAGAGCCAGGTGTGGTTCGAGGACCGGTGGATGGTCGCTTCCTGGTGTGATGAGTGATTGATAACGTGGTGTGGACTGATTCTTGGCTAAGTATTGCAGGTGCAGGTTGCGGCTTGACTGGTGCAGGTGCAGGTGAAGAACTAGCGCGAAAGGTCGTTGCCGGTGAGGCCTCCAGGTGTGGAGAAGACAAGTAGGCTTGGTTCGAGGGATCCGGTGGCCAGCGGGGTCAAGTGCGGGCCGCATGGTGGCAAGAACGGCAAGATGAAGTCATGGACAGTTTCTTGGTTGAGCCTCAAAACCAAGGTCGAGCCGGGACTACGTGGGAGCCGAGTCATGAGTGGTGATTGGCGAAGGCTACACCGAGTTCACGGGGTTTCCGGTGGTTCACCAGAAAACCACTGGGTTCCTTGGTTGATCCACAAAGCCAAGACCGAAGAACCGAAGACGGAGGTGCAGCAGCTCCAGACCGGTCTGACCGGTGGGTCTGACCGGTCTGACCGGTGGGTACCGGTCTGACCGGTGAGGAGCACCGGTCTGACTGGTGTGCGACGACGCAGTCCGGAATCTTCGAAGCGGAGGACAAGCGTCGGGATCGCAAAGCTTGCGTCGAGGCTAAGCAAGTTTGCGGTTGCTGGGCATCCGTCCGATGGAGCGAAGACAAAGATTTCCGATTTCGCCCTTGAGGGGCATGTATCCCTAGTTAGCTAGTAAGGGTATTTTCATCTTTCGGTTGCCTCCATATAACCCAAGTGGTGAGAGGACGGCAGCCATCTCTTGGAACCCTAGCTCATTTGGTTTTCCTATTTTCCTTCCTATTTTCCTTAGGATTTTCTTAGGACTAGCTTGAGAGCTTCATGGTGAGATCTTGTGAGAGGGAAGGATGATCGGGCGGCAAGCTAGACCTTGTATGACCCTCTTTGGCATGTATAGATGATTCGGCGTGGTTCCTCAAGGCTTGGATGTGTCTCTCCCGTTTCTCCTTTTTGGTGATTTTCGGAGCTCTTTCTTGGCGATTTTCTTGGAGCGATTTCGAGGCCTTTCTCTTTGGGATTTGGTGGGGGATGTATGCATGAACCCTTCGTGGTTCTTTTCCCTTTGATTCCCCTCGCAAATCTGTGAGCAAAGGGGCTCGATTTTGGGGTTTTCGTGGCTCTAGGGTTAGAGGCGTTCTTGGTGGGATTTCTTCGATTCCTCTTGATTTAGCAAGTTTTGGTGGACCAAATCTTGGCTATGGAGTGCCCATGAGGTGTTCCTACTATCCCCAAAGTCTTGCACAAATCCGTGGAGCGATTCGGGAGATCGGGAGTTGGATTTGGGGGAGTTGACCCGCGGGTGCTGTTCATCCCCGAGCGGCCCAGCCTGACCGGTCTGACCGGTGCTGCTCACCGGTCTGACCGGTGCAAGGTCTTGTGGGTTTTGTCTTGGGTGAACGTTCTGGTGAGTTCGTTGTAGTCCCGTGTTGCTGCTGTTTCGAGTTTGGGTCAGTTTGGAGCTCGGTAGGCCTGTTTGGTGGATTTGGGGTTTCCTGGCTTGAACCGGTCTAACCGGTGAGCTACACCGGCCTGACCGGTGTAGGGGCCTTCTGTGGAAGTTCCCAGGTTTTACCAGCAGGGACCGGTCTGACCGGTGCTGCTCACCGGCCTGACCGGTGTAGGTCAGTGGTGCTCGAGTTGGTGTTCCGTTGCGTTCTCGAGTCCGTGAAGGTGGTTGTTGGTTCCTAGGACCAGTAGCACTCCAGTGGCTGCGTGGTCTTGGCCAACTTGGGTAGTTGAGTCGGAGACGTGATTTGGAAGCCGTGTTCGTCTTGTTGGAGTTCTCATCTCCTTCGAGAAGACTTTTTATCGGCTCCCATTCACTCCCCCCCTCTCTGGTTCGCCTAATTGGTCCTTCAATTGGTATCAGAGCCGGTTCGGGTCTTCATTGACTCTTACCAGTCTAAGATCCAAAGATGGCGTACCAGGAACGGGGTTCGGGTCCTCCGCACTTCGATGGGAAGAACTACCAGATGTGGCAGAGGCGGATGGCAGCGTTCCTCCGTGGAAAGGGTCAGATCCTTTGGGACGTTACGGTGAACACAGCTTATGTTCATCCGATGAACTTCCTTGCTCCAGGATCGAGGGATATGTTCGAAGCCAACAACAAGGCTGTCGACTACTTGTTTCGTGCTCTATGTCATCTTGAATTCGATCGGGTTCAGACAGAGGACTTAGCTTGTAGGATTTGGTAGCAGTTGAAGGATGCTCATGCTAGGAATGCTCAGGTTCAGGCTCGGATGTACACGACTTACCAGAGAGAGTACGAGAACTTCACTCATCTCCCCGACGAGTCCGTCGATGCCCTTTTCCAGCGGTTTACGGTAGTTGTGAACAATATGAGAGCCAATGTGGCCGTGCTCCCATACGATGATGATGATAGAGCCGTGAAGCTCTTGCACTCGTTGGATCGTACCGTATGGGACGGGAAGTTTGAGGCTATTGTTGAGTCCGAGAAGTATGACACCTTGACGGTGAACGAGCTGTTCTCGAAGCTCAAGTCGGCTGAGTTGGACCGTAGTATGACAGCCAAGATCGAGAGCCCGACTAATTCTCATAGTCTCGCTCTCGTTGGTGGCAAAGGAGCTAAGTCTAACGCTAACGCATCCTCCAGGATGTACTCTCTGTCTTCTTTGATGTCTTTGCCAGACGAGGAGTTCGACGTGCTTGGAGAGGACGAGCTGGCGTTGCTGACCAGGCGGTTCGAGAGGCTGCACGAGAACCGGGTGAACACGAGGAGGACAGCACGGACGTGCTTTCAGTGCGGCAAGCCAGGACACTTCGTCGCTGACTGCCCGGAGAAGACGGAGAACAAGGACGGCTACAAGGACGGCTACAGGCACCGGTCGAGCAAGGACGGCAAGTACCGATCGAGGCGCGATCACAAGCACAAGAACAAGCACAAGGACGAGCGACGGTCGAGGAAGAAGGACGGCCGCGGCAGGAAGGCCCGAGCGATGGTCGGAGCGAGCGATGTCGACTCCAGCTCCGCCTACTCTTCCTCGAGCTCGAGTAGCAATGAAGATGAAGGTGATCGGTGCAAGAACAAGAAGTCATCCAGGAACTTGAGCAGGTTGAGTTGCTTCGCGGGAGATGGCTTCTGCGGCATGGCTCGTAGCTCCGGCAGCAAGAAGAGTCACCAGAGCGACTCGGACTCCGACTCCGAGGATGACGTATGTGATGAGCTCTCCTCTTTGCGCAAGGAGAATGATGAGTTGGTTGACTTGCTTGATAATCGCGATCACATGCTTAGAGAGGCCAAGAAGATGAGGAAAGAACTTAGGGCCTGACTAGAAGATGCTAGGAACCGTGTGGCTGAGCTAGAAACCCAGAACCTAGATGCTAAGCTTGAGATTGATTCGCTTAAGGCTTCTCCTGTGGTTTCTGATGAGATTGATTGCTGTGATTGCTCTGTGTACCTAGCTGATCTTACTGCTCTTAAGGATAAGCATGCTTCTACTTGTGATGAACTAGATATGCTTAGGGTTGAAGTGGCTGAGCTTAAGTCTAGACCTACTTTGCTAGGTGCTTGCACTTCTTGCCCTGTTTTGCATGGAAAGATTGATGAGATGCATGCTTACACTGTTTCGCTTGAGGCTAAGTTGAAAGAGCCTATTCCCACTTCTTGCTCTACTTGTGAATTGCATGCGGTTAAGAATTTGGAGCTTGTACATTATGTTGATCGCTTGCAGGATGAGAATGATGAGCTGAGGAAATGTATGAGCTGGTTGTCGGGTCAGGAGCCTCAGCTTGGTATCATGATAGCGGCTTTCAAACGCTATGATGGTCAGGCACTTGGGGCTGACAAGCTTGGAGAGAACAGTGGTGAGGGAGTTGAGAGAGTTGGAGAGATTCCTATCCCACCACCAAACAGATACAAGAACAAGTTTGAGCCCAAGCCTAACCATCTCAGAAACAAACTTGACACTACTCCAGATCCACCCATATTCCCTCACCCAACAAATGATTTCCAGAAACCGGTGAAGTTTGTGAGCCCAAAGGGAGGTGAGGAAGGAGAGAAGAAGGGTGAGAAACCGAGTGGGCAGCCCCAACCCAAGCCAAAGCCTAAACCACAGCCCATGAAGTTCCATTGTGGGTATTGTGGGAGAGATGGTCACAAGGATGAGTTTTGATTCAAGAGGAAGCGTGAGGAGAGAATGGCTAGAGTGTGGGCTAACAAGGACAGGTACCACCCCTCTAATGGTGTACCTGAGCCTCGTATGCAGATGCCCAGGGCCAAGGCGATTGTGAGGACGGTTCCGGCTTGGGGAGACCGGAAGGCAGCAGATGGTGCTGCTGGCCGAGCTACACCGGTCAGACCGGTGCACTACACCGGTCAGACCGGTGCAGGTCTGGGCAGACAGTGAGTTGGTTTTCGTGCTCGTGAGGATGCTCGGTTTGGTTCTGGTGGTCGTGGTTTTGGTGGTTGGTCTGGAAAGTTTGCAGATGGTCAGTTTGCTAGGCATTCTCCACCTCGTGCTCAATACGGGGGTGGGAGGAGTCGTAGCTTTGAGATGGAGAGGAGGAACAATCCACGGTTTTCCTTTCGTGGCTTTCGTCCTCCTCCAGCTAGAGAGGGTTGGTTCCCTCGTAGTGGTTACCGTGGTGGTGTTCGTGGTGGTAGCTTTGATAGGCGTGATAATTTGGTTTGTGCTAACCCCACTTTGGAGCAAATGGCTCGGCACTGGTTTTACTCTTTTGGTACTAACCCCAGTGCTGAGTCGTTTGTTCACTCATGTGCTCGCTTTTGAATTTCAGGTGGGAGACTTGAGGAACGTTTGGTTGATTGACTTCGGTTGCTCGAGGCATATGACCGGAGACAAGGGGTGGTTCTCAAGTCTCGTCCCGGTGGTGTCCAAGACATACATCACATTTGGGGACAATGGGCGAGGGCGTGTACTATCAGAAGGTGAGATCAAGGTAAGTGACGAGGTCAATCTCAGGCGTGTTGCTCTTGTTCAATCGCTGGGGTTCAATTTGCTTTCTGTGTCCCAGTTGTTGGATGAGGGCTTTGAGGTGTTGTTTCGGCCTGGTGGTTCTCGGATTTTAGATTCTCGAGGGGACCTTGTTTGCATGGTCGTTCCCGAGGGTCAAGTGTTCCGAGCTGATTTCTCTCAGTCTTCTGGTGTGGAGCGTTGCTTTTTGGCTGGTTCTTCGAGTGAGTTGTGGAAGTGGCATAGGAAGTTGGGTCACTTGAGCTTTGACCTTTTGTCTCGCTTGAGTAAACTCAATTTGGTCCGAGGATTGCCACGGTTGAGGTTTGAGAAAGAGTTGGTTTGTGCGCCGTGTAGGCATGCCAAGATGGTAGCCTCTCCTCACCCACCTCTCACCGATGTGATGACTGCGCGTCCATGCGAGCTGCTCCATATGGACCTTGTTGGCCCAGCTCGTGTGCGATCTGCGGGTGGGAAGTGGTATGTCCTTGTTGTGGTGGATGACTACTCTCGGTATGCGTGGGTGTTCTTTCTTGAGGAGAAAGGGGAGACGTTTGGTTTTGTTCGAGATCTTGTCTTGAGGTTAAGAAACGAGAGGCACAGAGATGCCATACGAGCGATCCGTAGTGACAATGGCTCGGAATTCAAAAACTCTCGCTTCGAAACCTTTTGCCATGACTTGGGTCTTGAACACCAGTTTTCGAGCCCGTATACGCCTCCCCAGAATGGCGTTGTGGAAAGGAAAAACAGGACCTTGTGTGAGATGGCTCGGACGATGCTCGACGAGCATAGGACTCCGAGAAGGTTCTGGGCTGAGGCGGTCAATACCGCGTGCTATGTGTCGAACAGGATCTACCTCAGGGTTCATAAGAAGAAAACCTGTTACGAGTTGATGCACGGTCGCACACCCAAGGTGAGTCACTTCCATGTCTTTGGTTGTAAATGCTTCATTATGAAGAAAGTGAAGAAGTTGGACAAGTTCGAGGCTAGGTTTGTCGATGGCATTTTCTTTGGTTATGCATCTCATTCTAGAGCATTTCGTGTGCTCAATCTTGAAACTAACCAAATCGTGGAGACTTGCGAGGTAACCTTCGACGAGACACAGCCACGTAGTCAGCTTGTTTTTGAGTGTGCAGGTGACGACGAACTTGGCGAGGAGATCTTTCAGGAGGAGGAGCATGAACATGGAGATGATGAAGATGGTGGTGTGGTGCCCGCAGCTGAACATGTACCTACTACTTCGACGACGATCGTGAACGGGCCCTCTCCCACACCTACAATGACAAACCCATATCAAGGCGAAGCTGCTGTTGAAGGGGAGGTAGCATCAAGGCGAGAACCTCCCCGGCGAGTGCAAGTGGATCACCCAGCTTCGAGAATCATCGGCGACATGAATGAACGTACTACACGGTCGAGGGTTCGGAACAATTCTCATTTCGCTCATGCTGCTTTTGTTGCCACCTTTGAGCCCAAAGACATTGGACACGCGCTATCTGATCATAATTGGGTTAATTCGATGCATGAGGAGTTGGAGAATTTTGAGAGGAACCAAGTTTGGGTGTTGGTTGACCCTCCTCTAGAGTGTAAGCCGATTGGGACAAAATGGGTGTGGAAAAATAAAGAGGGAGAGAAAGGAGAAGTGGTGAGGAATAAGTCGAGACTTGTTGCTCAGGGGTACAGTCAGAAAGAGGGGATCGACTACGAGGAGACTTTCGCTCCTGTAGCTCGTTTGGAGGCGATCAGGATCCTTCTAGCCTTTTCCGTGGCTAAAGGGTTCAAGTTGTACCAGATGGATGTGAAGAGTGCTTTCCTAAACGGTGTGTTGGAAGAAGAGGTGTTTGTGAGGCAACCACCGGGGTTTGAGAGTGAGAAGTACCCCAACCGGGTGTACAAGTTGAGGAAGGCGCTGTATGGGTTGAAGCAGGCGCCTAGATCTTGGTATGGTAGGCTGAGGGGGTTCCTGTTTGAGAGAGGGTTTGAGATGGGAAAGGTCGATCAGACCTTGTTCCTCCTTAGGCAGGGCAGAGATATTTTGATTGTGCAGGTATACGTGGATGATATTGTCTTTGGTGGCTCGTCTAACTCTCTTGTTGCAAGGTTTGCAGAAGACATGAGCAGGGAATTTGAGATGAGCATGATGGGCGAGTTGCAGTTCTTCCTCGGGCTACAAATCAAGCAATCAAAGGAAGGAACATTTGTGCACCAAGCTAAGTACACCAAGAACATTGTGAGGAAGTTCAAGATGGAGGACTCCAAGGCCATGGCGACGCCTATGAGTACGACTACATCTCTTGATGCGAACGAGGAAGGTGAACACGTGGACCGGAAGGAGTACCGGAGCATGATCGGGTCACTCCTCTACTTGACGGCGACGAGGCCGGACATCCAATTCTCGATTTGTCTGTGCGCTCGTTTTCAAGCGTCTCCGAGGACTTCGCATCGGCAAGCGGTCAAGCGCATTTTCAGGTATTTGCGACACACTCCCGACTTCGACCTTTGGTACTCTGCGTCTTCTTCTTTGGTGCTTCATGGTTTTTCGGACGCGGATTTTGCCGGGTGTTGGTTGGATAGGAAGTCCACTTCTGGGACTTGCCAGTTCTTGGGTTCGTCTTTGGTGTCTTGGTCTTCCCGCAAACAGTCGAGTGTTGCTCAATCCACTACCGAGGCAGAGTATGTGGCTGCAGCTAGTTGTTGCTCTCAGCTCCTTTGGATCACATACACCATGAGTGACTTTGGTGAGTCGTATACCCATGTCCCACTTCAATGTGATAGCACCAGTGCCATAAGCGTTGCAAAGAACCCAGTGCTCCATTCCAAAACCAAGCACATAGAAGTGAGGTATCATTTCTTGAGAGACAACGTAGAGAAAGGGAAGATAGCTTTGATCCATGTACCCACACATGACCAACTAGCCGATATTTTCACCAAACCCCTAGATCAAGCAACTTTCACTCGTTTGCGGGGGGGAGCTTGGTGTTTGTTTGATTTCTTGAGTTGGCGTGTGGGAGCTCCTTTGTAGCATATGTATAGCTTTCCTTTGTGCATTTCTTGCATTTGGCATGGCATATGTAACATGATGTATAGGCATCTTTGTATCTTAGGTTGCATGCATTTTGTATCATATGCATTGTTTAGGAAAGGCTTCTCCTATATACATTGTTCTCCATGGAATGATATATATGTCTTTGTGAGCTAGTTTGGTAAGCTATGGTTAGTTTGGCTTAGCTCTTGATGATCTTGGTTTGTATCCATGGTTGATAGCTATGTTTTTGAAAAACCTCATATGTATGCTCTCTTGTGAGTAAATGCCTTTATATGATCTTGACATGTTTTTGTGGCTTGGCTATGCTTAATTTGTGGTTGGATAGCTCATTTTGATCATATGGGGCCAAAGGCTCATTTGCCATCATGAATGTTTAGCCCCCATGCTTGATCTTGTGGAGGGGCATAAGTTCCTTTTTGTCGCAAAGACATTTCATGTACCAATTTCAAATCTGAAAATGAAATGTAAATTGCTTGGAAAATGTGCTCCCATGTCATATGTGCTAATTTTAATTTGCTTTGGGTGCTAAACCGTTGCATGATGCCTACCGATGAGAAGTCTCATATCTAGAAGTAGGCACATGGCTCGGTGGCTTTGACATGACATGAGGTGCTTGTGGGTGTTTATGATGGTCTTATGCTTAGAATGGTTGTCCTAGCATGAAGTTTGTGTGGCTTTGCCATTTTGACATGTTTTGCTCGTGTTTAGGACTTTGCTCATGAGAGGGTGATTTTTCGCAAAATTGCTCAATTCTATCTTAGCTTCGCCCAATGGTTGTGAAACTTGGTGATCATGAAGTTGATGTCATTACGAAGCTATAGAGTATCTAACTTTCTCATTTGGACATGTGTAGCATCCTTTGTTGAATTTTGTCTATTTGAGAAGCTCTAGGTTGCATTTTTTGCATTTTTGGCTTGATTCATGCATTGTCAACAAGGGGGAGAAGTTTGAGCATGCCTTGGCTTGCTGCATGCATTTAGAAGGTTTCCAAGTGGTTTCGAGCTAGTTTTGAGCTCGGGCAGTTCCCAGGTGGTCATCGGCCTGACCGGTGAGGCACACCAGTCTGACCGGTGTGAGGTTCAGGTGCTGGGCGATCTAGCACACCGGTCTGACCGGTGTGGTTGACCGGTCTGACCGGTCAAAGCGAAGCTGAAGCAGCTGCTCTGTTTTGCGAGGTGGTTTGCATGCATTCGTCCAGGGGGAGTTGCATTGGTTCAGGGGGAGCTTGCATGTGTGCAGGGGGGGCTCTTTGTGGTTTTCGAGCTTTGGATTGTTGGCTTGTGCTCTTTGCTTGAGCATGTTTTGTCTCGGATGTGTCAAGCCGTTGCCCCTGCCTAAGGGGTCCGAGACTTGTCTTCTTCAAGTGATCTTGCTCTTTGCCTTTTCTTTGGCTTTCGATTGCTTGTTGGAGTTTCTTTTAGTCGTTTCTTTTCTTTTCCTTTTCTCTTGGTTACCAAAACGTGTGTGTTGTCAATGCACTCATCAAGGGGGAGATTGAGAGCCAGGTGTGGTTCGAGGACCGGTGGATGGTCGCTTCCTGGTGTGATGAGTGATTGACAACGTGGTGTGGACTGATTCTTGGCTAAGTATTGCAGGTGTAGGTTGCGGCTTGACTGGTGCAGGTGCAGGTGAAGAACAAGCGCGAAAGGTCGTTGCCGGTGAGGCCTCCAGGTGTGGAGAAGACAAGTAGGCTTGGTTCGAGGGACCCGGTGGCCAGCGGGGTCAAGTGCGGGCCGCATGGTGGCAAGAACGGCAAGATGAAGTCATGGACGGTTTCTTGGTTGAGCCTCAAAACCAAGGTCGAGCCGGGACTACGTGGGAGCCGAGTCATGAGTGGTGATTGGCGAAGGCTACACCGAGTTCGCGGGGTTTCCGGTGGTTCACCAGAAAACCACTGGGTTCCTTGGTTGATCCACAAAGCCAAGACTGAAGAACCGAAGACGGAGGTGCAGCAGCTCCAGACTGGTCTGACCGGTGGGTCTGACCAGTCTGACCGGTGGGTACCGGTCAGACCGGTGAGGAGCACCGGTCTGACCGGTGTGCGATGACGCAGTCCGGAATCTTCGAAGCGGAGGACACGCGTCGGGATCGCAAGGCTTGCGTCGAGGCTAAGCAAGTTTGCGGTCGCTGGGCATCCGTCCGATGGAGCGAAGACAAAGATTTCCGATTTCGCCCTTGAGGGGCATGTATCCCTAGTTAGCTAGTAAGGGTATTTTCGTATTTCGGTTGCCTCCATATAACCCAAGTGGTGAGAGGATGGCAGCCATCTCTTGGAACCCTAGCTCATTTGGTTTTCCTATTTTCCTTCCTATTTTGCTTAGGATTTTCTTAGGACTAGCTTGAGAGCTTCATGGTGAGATCTTGTGAGAGGGAAGGATGATCGGGCGGCAAGCTAGACCTTGTATGAACCTCTTTGGTATGTATAGATGATTCGGCGTGGTTCCTCAAGGCTTGGATGTGTCTTTCCCGTTTCTCCTTTTTGGTGATTTTCGGAGCTCTTTCTTGGTGATTTTCTTGGAGCGATTTCGAAGCCTTTCTCTTTGGGATTTGGTGGGGGATGTATGCATGAACCCTTCGTGGTTCTTTTCCCTTTGATTCCCCTCCCAAATCAGTGAGCAAAGGGGCTCGATTTTGGGGTTTTCGTGGCTCTAGGGTTAGAGGCGTTCTTGGTGGGATTTCTTCGATTCCTCTTGATTTAGCAAGTTTTGGTGGACCAAATCTTGGCTATGGAGTGCCCATGAGGTGTTCCTACTATCCCCAAAGTCTTGCACAAATCCGTGGAGCGATTCGGGAGATCGGGAGTTGGATTTGGGGGAGTTGACCCGCGGGTGCTGTTCATCCCCGAGCGGCCCAGCCTGACCGGTCTGACCGGTGCTGCTCACCGGTCTGACCGGTGCAAGGTCCTGTGGGTTTTGTCTCAGGTGAACATTCTGGTGAGTTCGTTGTAGTCCCGTGTTGCTGCTGTTTCGAGTTTGGGTCAGTTTGGAGCTCGGTAGGCCTGTTTGGTGGATTTGGGGTTTCCTGGCTTGAACCGGTCTAACCGGTGAGCTACACCGGCCTGACCGGTCTAGGGGCCTTCTGTGGAAGTTCCCAGGTTTTACCAGCAGGGACCAGTCTGACCGGTGCTGCTCACCGGCCTGACCGGTGTAGGTCAGTGGAGCTCGAGTTGGTGTTCCGTTGCGTTCTCGAGTCCGTGAAGGTGGTTGTTGGTTCCTAGGACCAGTAGCACTCCAGTGGCTGCGTGGTCTTGGCCAACTTGGGTAGTTGAGTCGGAGACGTGATTTGGAAGCCGTGTTTGTCTTGTTGGAGTTCTCATCTCCTTCGAGAAGAAATTTTATCGGCTCCCATTCACTCCCCCCCTCTCTGGTTCGCCTAATTGGTCCTTCAAATTCATGCCCTCGACATTTCACATACCCGCACCCTACTATGAACAAATGGTCGAGAGTGTATAGATGCACCAGACACAGCCGATCACACCTCATCCCAACCCGCACCGAATCCGGTCAAGGTACGGTTCTGAAGGATCGAATAGGCTACCGGGGAGGGGGGAGTGAATGGGAGCCGATAAAAAATTCTTCCCGAAGGATGAACTCGGTCTATACCCCGATTGCCACTCCGATCACTCACACACACCAAAGAAGCCCTAGACTAGACACACACAAGCCTACAAGTCCCAGAGACAAGCCACAAATCAAAGAGTGGAAGCACTCAACAAGAATCAAAACACTTAGCCAAAACATCGAGGCTAGGTGCGGACTGTCCGTGGTGTACGGGCGGACCGTTCACATCACTTGGGCGGACTGTCCGCTCGGACCACTCGAACTGTCCGAAAATAGGAGCAGAGCCACCAGAGACGCACCGGGAAAATCAGACTGTCTGGCCTAGGCACGCGGACCATCCGCCAGTGTCGCGGACTGTCCGTGTAGAGCCTGCGGACCGTCCGGCCAAACTCTAGAAAAGCTTCGCTCAAACTTGCCCACGCGGACCGTCCGTCATTGATCGGCGGACTGTCCGCAAAACCTCCTGCAACAAAACCCTAAGCACTTACAGGATCGAAACATGAACACGCGAACAACAGCGACAGACTCGTGCCGTGCGGACTGTCCGCATTGTCCTTGCGGACTGTCTGCTACACGCGAACAGAGCTGCTCGAGCTCAAGAACGCGAAGTAAACCCCTCCTATCCATCACCGAATCTCCCAAACCACTTGAGCTTTTGAGACAATATTTGGGGGAGATGAGAAGTGTCACTTGGTGAAGCTATGCCCCAAAAATCACGATCTCTAACTCACTAAATCACCGGGAATCGTGGATCACATGAACAACCTCCAAGAACTCGGGTTCCTCCAAGAACTCGCGAATCGAAGGGATTTCCCGGCGTTTGAGGGGTCAAGATCACACCCAAAGATGCACAAGGCATCCACCCATGATCCTCTCAAAGAAATCAGAGGAAAAATGCCCTCAAATCAACGAATCGAGCAAAGAACGAAAACACCCGAAAATAGCACAAAAAATGACACGAAAATCACAAGGGGCTAAGGGAGGGATCGAATCACAACGCTGGATGCTTCCATACATCTAGAGGTCACAGTCTATACAAGAATCTACCCTAAGGAAATACTGGGAAACGAAGCAGTCCAGAGCGATCTACCGGGGGAGGAAACCCTAGAGCCAGAGAGAGAGATGCCATCCACCTCTCCGCTATATATATGAAGTTCACCGGAGGAGGCAAATGACCACACTACCCTTGCAACTTAAACTTAAGATACACACCCCTCAGGGGCATTGTCAAGTCTTTGGATATTCTCATCGAGCGGACACGGTTCCACCACGGACTTGCTTAGCCTCGACGCAAGCCCCGCGATCATGCTACATTCCCCCGCCTCGAAGCTTCCCGACGCTCCCGGATCACCGTCTCCGTCGCGTCGGGCCTCCGGACTTGGTTTTGAGGCCCAAACCAAGAAACCCTCCACGATGGTTTTGTGGGCAAACCACCAAACCCCGCGTGCAAGCTTCGACCTCAAACCCCTACCTTGCATCGGCCCATGTCCATGACTTCAACTTGCTCTTGTTGCACCGCACAGCTCGCACTTGACCCCATCGGCCACTGGGTCCATCGAACCAATCCTACTTGCCTCTCCATCACCCGGAGGCCACCACGACTAAGGCCTTTCGTGCTTGTTCTTCACCTGCACCAACATGAGTCAAGCCGCAACCTGTACCTGCACACTGAGCCAAGCATCAGTCCACACAATGTTGTCATTCACTCATCACTAAGGAGCAACCCTCCACTGGTCCTCGGACACACCTGGTCCTCAATCTCCCCCTTGATGAGTGCATTGACAACACCCATAGTAATGAACACAAATAAAAAGGAAAAAAAAAACAACCACGAACACAAACCTCCAACAAGTGATCCGAAGCCAAAGAATAAGCGAAAAACAAGATCACGCTCTAGACCACATCTCGGCCCCCTAAGGCAAGGTCAACGGCTCAACACAGCCGAGACAAACAAAGTTCCACAAAGAGCACACCACAAAGCTCAAAAACTCAAGCAAACCAAAGGAGCTCCCCCTGCACATATGCAAACTCCCCCTGAGCAAATGCAATCTTTTCTCAATTTTTCTCCCCACATGCAAAACTTACAATTTTTCTCCACAAACTCTCCCCCTTGTTGACAATGCATGAATCAAGCTACCGTGAAAGTGCACAAATGCATGTCAAAGCACATACCAGCTACCAAGCTTCTCAGATATACAAAGAGAACAACAAAATGCTACAAATGAGACATAGAGCAAGCAAAGTAGACATGGTGTAGTTAGCGCATTGCCATCAAGAAAGTAGAGACATGTGACATGGCCAAAAGCATTTTAAGCAATTTTTACAAACAAAAATTCATCTCATGAGCAAAGCCCTATCTATGGTCAATTTGAGCAAAAATAAACTAGATCATACAAAGCTCATACAAGATCACAAGTTCTTATCACAAGATCATAACAAACGCCCATAAGCTACTACATGTCATGTCAAAGCCACCGAGCCATGTGTCTACTTCTTAAAATGAGACTTCTCATGGTGGACATCATGCAACGGTTTAGCACCCAAGATATGTACATAAAAGCATAAAGACATGATTATGAGCACATTTTTCAAGCACAAGGCAATTCATAGTCTAAATTCATTTTCAAATTTAAGCATGGTACATGAAATGCCTTTGCGGCAAAAAGAAGCTTATGCTCCTCCACAAGTGAACATATGGGCTAAACATTCATCATGACAAATGAGTCTTTGACCCCAAGCGAAAAGAGCATGATACTCAAGCTCAAGCTAAGCAAGATATAGACATTTGAGCACAAATTGAGCATAAAAGGTATCTACTCATGAGTGAAGCATTTCTAGCATTTTCACAAAAAGAAGCTATCTAATCATGAACATATGAAAATACCATCAAGAGCAAAGCATTCACATCACCATTCCCAAAGCATACACATATCTCACATATAGCACATCATAGTGATCAAAGTATATAAGAGAAGCTCATCCTACCACAAATGATCCAAATATGGCTATCCTACCATGTTTTGTACAAAAAGTAAAATGCATGCATGGAATGCAACAAATGATACATATATCACATAAATACATGAGAAGCTCCAAGATCTAGCTAAAAAGGGAAACACACTCCAAGTTCACCTCGCAAGCGTGTGAAGGTAACTTGGTCAAGTGGTTTAGTGGATATGTCGGCTAGCTGATCTTGGGTAGGTACATTGGACAAAGAAATGTTCCCTTTCTCAACATTGTCCCTCAGAAAATGATATCTCACTTCGATGTGTTTAGTCTTGGAGTGAAGGACCACTACGTAGTTTTGGGGATTTCGCGACCGATTGTTATGGCGACAGGTGGTTTTGGTCGCTATAAACCGGGTATAACGGGACAATAGTCGATATTGGTCGCGATAAGGGTTTGTGTTGCGAACAATTGTGTAGCGTTGCAATTTTAATGGCAATTGCGACAACGCATGGGCCTCTGTTGCGATTGCGGCGTCGGTATTGCGACGCTTATTGGTAACGGTTGCAGTAGTTGCCCATATCACAATGACTATGACACGTCGCTATTAGTTGTGCCTTGTGTTGCAAAAGAGTATTACTTTTAGTGATGAAAATGCACTCGTTGCGACTGAAATATTTGATATTGCACCGTGCATCGAAATTGTTGCAAACTAGACAGGGGTATTGCGATGCTTATTGGTAACGGTTGCAGTAGTTGCCCATATCACAACAACTATGACACGTCGCTATTAGTTGTGCCATGTGTTTCAAAAGAGTATTACTTGTAGTGACGAAAATGCACTCGTTGCTACTGAAATATTTGATATTGCAACGTGCATCGAAATTGTTGCAAACTAGACAGGGGTATGGCGACGCTAACACGTAATCGTCACGCTATTGAAGATGCTACTGCGACAAAAATATTCTGGTTGCGATCAAATGCACTATTAGTCACAATTGATGCGTTCGTGTGTGTCTAGCGCAAGACCTATTTTGTAATCCTTGCAAAAAACCGAGGCCCATCAATGAAATCGACATTTGCTCAACTCTAAATCACTGGCAAAATTGGAGGCCTAACGGACCCACGGATGGGTCGGCCGAACCATTGGTTGGGCCGAACCACGTGGGCCTGTTCAGTGGCCTGTAGGCCTGGACCATGTCCTGCACACGACTATCTATCATATCTTTGTACACCGAGTCCTAACCCAACTCTATTCGTTTCACCGAGTCCTAACCCAACTCTATGTTGTATGACCCATCGTAACACAACAATATATATCAACCTGTAATACGAGGAACGAAGAATACCCAAACAACACATCCTTGCTTGTTGTCGTCATGCAATCCGCCGGGGTGACGCTGCAAGCTGCGATCATCTGGAACCACGAGCGCAAGTGCGATCACCTACATCACGACGGGAAAAAGTCTGTTCTTCAGATCCAATCCGCCAAGGTATAATTGATTATGAGATCCATGTGCATGGAATTTTATTTGTTTGATAATTAGTTTGTATATACATCTAATTTGAATACAACAATATGTAATACTGATCGAGCACGCCCTTTGTCCTCACTGTTCTAGGAGATTAAAATCTGCTGTAGTTGGTTTTCTTGCAATGGCAAGTGAAGAGGATTGCAGTTGGATGGAATTGCCGGCCACAGATGATGCGTGGCAATGCGGCTTCGAGAAGTTTATGGATGATCTGTTTGAAGTAGAAGAGGAAGGAGAGTCTCAACAATGTTCGTGTTGTAAGTGTCATCACATGGCATATCATAACATGGACACTATCGAAGGTCACTTGGTTAGATCAGGGTTTGACAGGGATTTCATAAAAGAGCAAAAAAATGTCATCATCTTGCTGCTAATCCTATCGTCCATGTGGATGATTACAACAATCTTGACTATCATGACGATCGGGGGGCCACCAATAAATTGTTTACCTCGCTGATCAGTGGTGCCATACATGGTGGAATTAAAGGTGGTAATGAAGAGGAGCCAAATGAGTCAGCACGCAAATTTTTTGATTTATTGGAACAAGCTAAGATAGAGTTGTACCCTGGTTGCAAGGAGGCTTCGAAGGTTTCTTTCATTGTCAGGCTATATCAGATCAAGTGCATGTGTGGTCTTAGCAACGCTGCAATGGAGCAAATACTATTATTATTCCATCTTGTGCTGCCTGAAGGGCATTGTCTCCCTGATTCCCTGGACAAAGTTCGAAAGGTGGTTCGAGACCTTGGCTTGGACTACCAAAAGATTCATGCTTGTGTCAATGATTGTGTGTTATTCTGTGGAGTGTACGCAGACATGGAAAACTGCCCAACTTGTGATGCCAGTAGGTGGAAATTTACAGATTCAGAACAGGGGACTGGCGTGGTTGTCACTGATGCAGCAAAAAAGAAGCGGTTACCTCGTAAAATACTGAGGTATTTTCCACTGATTCCTCGACTGCAAAGATTATTTATGAACAAGGAAATAGCGACATATATGCATTGGCACGAGGACGAATTGGTTGATGATCAAAAACTGAGACACCCAGCTAACTCAAGGGCATGGAAGGTCGTGAATGAGATGCACGAGGACTTTGCAGAGGATCCACGTAATGTCAGGCTGGGACTTGCATCAGATGGCTTCAATCCATTTGGGATGTTGAGCTTGGCTTACTCTACATGGCCAGTTATCCTAATTCCTTACAACCTACCTCCTTGGTTGTGCTTGAAACAATCCTATTGGATCATGTCCATGCTAATTCCTGGGCCTAAATCTCCAGGGATTAACATTGATGTGTATTTGCAGCCTCTGATCGATGAGCTCAAAACGATTTGGAGTAAAGACGGAGTTGAAACTTGAGATGCGAAGGCTAAGAGCAATTTTAAAATGCGTGCCATGTTACTCTGGACAATAAATGACTTTCCTTCTTACGCGATATTATCTGGCTGGAGCACCAAAGGGAGGTTTGCTTGTCCTTATTGTCACAAGGACACTGAGTGCATGTGGTTAAAATTCGGTTCGAAGCATTGCTACATGCGGCATCGGCGTTTTTTGCCTACAAACCACAAGTGGCGAAGGGTCAAGCCCAACTTCAATAACTTGGTTGAGACGAGGGAGGCACCAGTGCCACTCAGCGGTGAACAAGTTCGGCAGTAGCACGCTACATTTGAGCAAGTCATCTATGGAGCCCCTACCTCTAAGAAGAGGAAGCAGCGTGATGAAGATACTAGATGGCACAACTGGAGGAAGGAGAGTGTTTTCTTTGAACTTCCATATTGGGATTCATTGCTCGTACGCCATAATCTAGATGTGATGCATATTGAGAAGAATATTTGTGAGAGCTTGCTTGGGACTTTGCTCGACATATCTGGTAAAAGTAAGGACAGTGAGAAGGCTCGACTTGATCTGCAAGAATTGGGTATAAGGAAGGATCAACATCCAGTTCTCAATGAGAAAGGTAAATACGAAATGCCACCAGCGTTGTACACATTAAGTCGTGATAAAAAAAATCTTGTGCAACTTTCTACAAGGTGTTAAGATGCCTGCTGGTTATGCCGCTAACATCAGGAGATGTGTTGATGTCGATGGGTGCAAGGTTTCTGGCTTGAAAAGTCATGACTACCATGTTATCTTACAAAAACTCCTACCTTTTGTGGTACGTGACATATTGCCTGATCAAGTAGTGCTCCCGTTAATCCAGCTCAGCAGGTTTTTTAACTTGGTATGTTCAAAGGAGATTGACATGACCGAGATGCAAGAACTTAGCAAATCAATTGCAAAGACACTTTGTCGTCTTGAGATGATTTTCCCTCCAGCGTTTTTTGATATTATGATGCACTTACCGGTTCATCTTGCTTGGGAGGCTAAATGCGAAGGCCCTGCTTGCTATAGGTGGATGTATCCAGTTGAGACGTACCTACGTACAGTCAAAGCATATGTGAGGAATAAAGCGTACCCAAAGGGTTCAATAGCAGAGGGATATATATCGGAGGAGTGCCTTACATTCTGTACTCGGTTCTTTGAAGGTGTTAGTACGAAGATTGATCGGCCAGAGCGTTAAGAAAAGAGCGCTATTAATGAACCACCTGCTGGTCTGAGTGTATTTGTGAGCAGGGACATGAACAGAAAGAGAACTACTTCTATGCATAATATGGAGGTGCTAGGTTCCGAAGTTTTGCAGATGATGAGGCACTACATATTATCAAACTGTGATGAGGCCCTTCCATGGATAAAGTAAGTAACACATGTAAATTATTTGAATCTTGTTACATGGTCCACACTACATATCTCACTGTGATTATTTTTCTCTTAAAAAATGTTGCAGTGAGGATAAGGCCGAATTGGAGAAAGCTGGATCGAGGAATGTTGAAAGGAGGCACACCGAGGAATTTGTATCATGGTTCGAGCGAAAGGTGAGTAATGTACATTTGTGTTAAATTTAAACTTGTCAATTTTGAATGTGGTCGTAACATATTGTCAAAACATATGTGAGTGTAGATGAGGAACCTGCATAGCAAGGGGAAGCAGATGCCATGATTTATTCTCTATCTTGTGGTCCTGAAACAAATATAGCTACTGTGAAGAATAGGTGCTCAATCAATGGTTTCTATTTTCGGGCATCGCATGTGGAGAAAAATCTAACAACACAGAACAGTGGTGTTGTCGTCAAGAGTAAAGATGGCATGGAGTGGTTTGGATAGATTAAAAAAATCTACATCCTTGACTTTCATGAAAGGCAGGAAGTCACATTGTTCCAGTGTGAGTGGTATGATGTTCCTAGACCAGGAACAAACAGATCAAAAGGGTACAGTAAAGATAAATTTGGGATTATCGATATTGATACTTCTCAGCATCACTATTCAGGTGAGCCTTACATCCTGGCGACACAAGCGGAGCAAGTGTGCTTTGTGAAAAGCGGGAATCCGAAAAAAGAAAAGTGGTGCAGCATCCTCAGAATCAAACCTAGGAACCTGTTTGCCATGCCTGAAGGAGAGGAAGACACTGACATTAATGTTGGTGATACTGATATGGACGAGGTTGTTATAGGTTTTGAAAAAATTTCTGTTGTGGAACAAGAGGATGTGTCAACTTGGAGGAGGCCAGATGTGGAAGGGACAAGTGTTGATGCTTCTGTTGTTGATCTTGCTAAACCGATGCCTGAACCGGATCACGCAGACATACCTAAAGATGATGACAATGCTGATGACACCTACACTGGCGATGGAGTGGTTGCTCCAGCCAATTCAGATGGACAAGACGATGACGGTTTTTTTTTCATAATTAGGGGTAGCTGTTTTTCTTAATAATTAAGGGTTGCTTTGTTTACTTTTTTTGAAGCAATAGGTCCAAAGTTTGTGTGCAATTAATTAATTTTGGTGAAGATTGGAGTTTTGTATGCAAGATTTGCTTAAGTCTTGTTATATAGTATTTCTGTGTGTTCATGTTTATGTTTATGACGACAGCTTCATGGCCTTAATCTGTATATCACCATTATTCTCATGAAAAAACAAAGCAAAAGCAAAAGTCAAAAGACAATATATGTATGAAATATTTACGGTAGCATAATTCAGTAGACTAAGGACACATCTGCTTCTTCTTATTAAGCTAGCATCGTACCCCCAACATCTTTGTTCATCACAGAGATAAAATAGCAACAGACAAAAGACAGAGAAGAAGATATCATATCTACTTCTTCAGTTCAGATCGCTTCATCCTCCGCTTCATTCCCCATCAGATTCCTGGGTGTAGAACTCACCCCTCTGATGCTTCCGCTTCACTACAACGCGAAGATCTTCAGCCATCTGAAAAATCTAACATTTCACAAGGGCGTCACAGTAAGCATTTACAGAAGGTCATCAACTGAATTCATGCCAGTAGCAAATTATGTTTTCAGAAAATCTCTGACTGATGTTTAACTTGAAGGATAGTAACATCACCTCATGAAGAGACTTAGTAGGTCCATCGTATTCATCTTCATCGCTGTCTTAATTCAGCATCATCTTGCATTGAATCTTTGGGAAACAAAACTCATACTTCTTTCTTTTGACTGAATTACATGCAAATCTTGATCAGAACATAAGGCACACACAATAATTACGAACCAAATTTACTCCGTTACATCTAAACAATTAGTGTTGCACCCTCACCTCATACAAGCTTCCTCGCAGGCCAATATCATCGATGCCCATTTTCGCGTCCGATTCAGTAGTGGGCCAAGCCTGGGTGTATAAGTGGCGGCTCTTTTGCTACATCGACACAATTTTTTTTCAATTTGTCATTGACAGATTGTATAAATATGCTGGCACGAAAATTACTGCCACTACGTAACATTGCAAACTATCATTCAATGATAAAGACGCAGGATAGGGTCTGGCTCACCTTGTTCTTCCTGTGCGACGACGAGGCTTCGGTGACGATAACTATTCTTCCGTTCTTCCTGGGGGCAGTCATGGCAGATCGAAAACCTGTTGGGACGAAGGGGACTTCTACATTCACGGTGTGGTCCAGGTCGACTTCGACCTGGACCTCCACGACATGCCGACGGCTCCTTTCGTGGTCGTGGGGTGGATGAGGAGTGGCGGCGACTCGATGGAGTCGACGATGTCGATGACGGAGTTCGTGAGAAGTGACCAGCAGCGTCGCGTGGCTGCTTGCAAGATGTGTGCGTGCGTCGGGCCATCGTTGTGATGTAGGTGGGTGAGATGGTGGAGGCAGAGATGGGAGGGTGGAAGTTATAGTTGGCGAGGGAGGAAGAAAGCGCGTGAGATTTTTGGGACCTGATGAAATGGCCAGGCGGCAAAATTGCAACTTGGTGGCTTCGAATATCGCAATGGGGATTGGGCCACACTTTGTTATAAGGATTCAGGTACATGATGAATCAGTTGCTTGACCAAACAGATGTCAAATTGACTAGTGTTTCTCGAGAATTTTTTCCTATTGCCTTATAACAAAGTAATGCGCCTTATAACAGATGTCAAAACACATGATAGAATTATGCCACTCAATATCACAAAGTAATGTGTTTATTAATTTATTTATTGCTTTGCTGATTTGTACTTAAAAAAAACAAGAACACAACCACTGATAGAATTCTGGTAGAGCTCCATTTTAACTCAAATAATACTGACTTAAATAATGATAGGATTATGACACTCAAGATCACAAGCACTCACCATCGACAAATAGTTAATTTACATATAATATAATGAAAGCCCCATTCAACAAGGGTCGTTATACAAGAATTCACCAGGGACCATATATTTCCACTTAAGTAATGCCACTTCACAAGGGTCATTACACAAAAGCCCCATTCATGAAACCTACTTGTTCATCTCTACCTCCTTTTGCTAATATATGGAGGGAGTAGGTCACTACACAAAAGCCAACATTAGAACTGACCAAACAAAGTCATATAAAATAATTACCAAAAACAGTCATATAGAAATGACCATATCAATAGTGGTAGACGAAGTCATCAAATAAACATGCATCACACACTAGCATTCAGTCACTTAGTGCATTACAGATAGACATTACACACAATATCACACATTATAATAAAGTTCTCAAGTCTAACACAAAGATAAGATAGATTATTACAATCCAAGTATCTCATGATACTTAAGATAAGGCAAAGTTCTCTCTACAAAAGTTAAGCTAGCCATTCATCCTTCTTCTTCTTCTTCATCTAGCCACCACAAAGCTTTAATGCTTCTTCTTCATGTCCTGCAAGAACTCTTTGGCATCAAATTGAGTTATGAAGCAATTTGCCTAAAAGCCTATTTTTTTTACCTAAACAATGTGTGCAAGACTAGCATTCAGCATTTTCTATTGTTATTGACAGAAAATACCAAAAACAAATGATGATTCTGTTATAAAAACTACCAACTAAATCAGCATATGAACTAGTTTCTATTTGACCAAAGAACAAGCTAACCATATGAGCTAGTTTATGTTATAACAACATACGATTAAGTTAACTCGCACTAAAAAATACATCATGCAGAGCGATACAGACCTAAACAAAATATGAGGAATTAACAATATGATGGTTCGAGGAGGGACTAGTTCACCTTCTTCTGCTGCTTCCCCTTCTCATTATCATACCGTGGCAGCTTTCTAACTCGAAAGTCTGCTGCCCAGAGTTCGTGGCAATACGAACAACAAGACGGGTCCATCTCATCATCGTAGCCAATGCTTCCAGGGCAGGTGCACGTGTCCCCTCGCAACCAAGCGGCAGGAAACTCTGGAGGTTCGATCTAACAGAAATAGTGCTTGAATCATGTTACCATAACAAGAGATCTAGCACAAGAAACAAGAATCTACCAAAAAGGTACTCACAAATGGGTAAATTGAGATTGTTTCATGCTTCAAAAAACTAAGTTATCTAGCGTCTGCAATATACGTACCAAAAGTGGATCTTTATCTAGTATCAGGGAACCAAGCAAAAATGAATCTTTGTCTACCAAAAGTGAATCTTCATCTAGATTCAGAGAACCTAGCACACTTACCTCATCGACCCTGCTTGGGCTTGGGGTGAATCCTACATTGCTTGGTGGCGCAGTTGGATCCTCGTGCTGCTTGTCCTCATCGACCACCATGCGGGGTAGCGAGTGGCTGTACCGACCTTCCGCGCGACTGCCTGTAGATGAGCCCAGGGTGGTAGAGCGGTGACGGATTGGAGAAGGAAGCAGCGCCGCCGGTCCGTGTGTGGACGGAGGCACCGAGGTCGCCGGGGACCGCGTGAAGCGCCCTATTGCGTCGCGCGCTTGTGAAGCGTCCCCTCATCAGAGGTGACTAAATGTGACACAAATACCAGTCCCAGGAGGCTGGCAACACATTTATTACAACAGGTGGTTCAGTCCCTTACATCACGGCGGCATAGTGGGCACGGGAGCGCCACTGCCACAAGGAACAACACAAAAGCTAAAGACCAAACTACGATAGCGAAGGCTTCTAGGGCCTCATCAGAGTACCACGCCATGGAAGCTCTCAGTGGCGACCCTGAATCCACAGGCACGGGTTGGGTGCAGGACAGCGACCTACTCGACGTCCTCGGGTACAAAGTCGGGATCCTCCTCTGAAAAACAGTTAATTAAGCAAGGGTGAGTACATACGTACTCAACAAGTTCAACCCCACCCACGGAGGGGCTAATAAGCAGATCATGCACAGGATATATCAAGGATCAGAATAAGGTTTATTTTGCAAACGCATTTACTCATGCAGGGGTTTGTTTTCGAAAAGGATTTTCGCAAACAGTTTTATAACTCAGGTATCTCAGTTGTTTTGTGAAAACCAATGAGGCCTACCGGACTCCCCGTCCGCAGTTGCCTAGGCACACATCCACACACTTTTCCAGAAATCAACTCACGCCATGAAAATCATCTCAAACCCAAACACTAGTTTTGTGACCCCACCGTGACTCGTCCAATACCGTGGACACGGCTATTCGAATAGGTTTTACACTCTGCAGAGGTTGTACATCTTTACCCACAAGTAGGGTACCGCCACACGAACACCTTAGTGCCAGCGCGGATCCTATCAAAGCCATTACCCACCTTAGCTAACCCTACGAGCCACCACGGAAGCAACCAAGGGGTTATCTCACATAACCAGGGCGTACCTCACACAGATCGTACCCCTACTCCTTGATCTCCCGCTGCTCACCCGCACTCCTGATGGCAAGTAGATTAACTAGTGGGATTTATGCTAAGCCGTTGCCACATACAATGGTCGAGTGGTAGTACGATAATTGGGTCAGGTGAGATGTCACGCAACCCGGTCCTTAACGACAAGATGGACATCTCCAACACGCTCAACCACAAAGGTACGAGCTCACCCTTACTCCTGACACACACGTCCATCCCGTCTACCCAGTTCTTTTACTCATTTTCCAAAATACCAAATTCCCATTTTTAAAGCACGCACACATTTTAAAGAAATTATTTAGGGCAATCAAAGATCAATCATAGCAATCAAGGGTGGCTATCCTACCGGGTTTTAACAGTAAAACAATATGCAATTTATAAAACGGGTCATAGGGTTGTATTTATAAAACTGGGATCAAAGCATGCATCAAAGGATGAGATTGAACTTGCCGTCTTCGAAGTCCTCGGGGAGTTCCTGCTCGTGGTTCGGGATCTCGGGCTCCTGCTCGCAGTACTCGGCTCCAAGCTCCGGCTCGTGGTACCCTCCTTCGTTCACTCCGTCGGCTATAGCGTACACACAAGCAAGCATGCAATCAATACAAGCACACATATTTACCGGCTGAGCTCGAGGAGGGAATAAATGGAAAAAGGAGAAATATATATATGATCTATGGGGAATTGGTGAATGGTTCGGCGGGAATAATCCTGGGAAAGGTGTAGTGAAGTTTGGAATTAATTTGGAGTAAAATTGTGCATGAAATGTCGGGTTAAAGAGAGTTGAAAGGGGCTAAGGACCTATTAGTAAATAGGTTTAATAGAGGGGTGGGCTTATTTGCAAAATGTAATTAAGGTGAGGTTTAGATGGAATGATCCAGGGGCCTGCTTGAATTTAAGTAGGGCTAGTTCGTAATTTGATTTATGGGCTAGGGTCTTATTTGGGAGAAATAGTGAGAAGGAAATAAAGAAAAGGGGGGGGGCTCGGGTTAAAATGGAAGAGGACAGGGGGCTCTGGGCAAAATCGCCCTTCTTCTTCCCCTTCCTCGGTTCAGAACAGAGAAGGGAGGGGGTCGACCGGGCGGCCGGCCGGCAGGGGCGCTCGCCGGCGGTCCCGTGCACGGCGGTGGCCGGAAGATGAGGCAAAACGTAGAGGGAAGTGAGGGGATTCGTCTCCCCTTCTCACCTTGGGCAGAGGTGGCTCGTGAAGGTGGCTCCGCGGCGGCGGGCGGACGGCGGTGGAGGCACGTGGCGGTGGCGCGGTGTGGGGCAGTGGGGAGCAATGGAGGTAATGGAGGTGTTGCACGGCGAGGTGGAGAGCACGCAGGGCTATATATAGGCGCGGGAAGGTCGGTTCGGTGAGGATATTTGAGCTCTAGGAGCTTCGATGGCCGGCAATGGCGGTGGGGAGAAAAATATCCTGGCATTGACCTTGGGCCGGCGAGCTTCCGGGTGGCGCAGCGCTGTGGATGGGACTCTTCGTGCAGGCGGCCGCTGTGGCTGTGGGGGAGGAGACCGACTGGTCCGGTGGCGTGTCCGGGCGAGCACGCCTTAATGGCGGTCGCCGGTTTGCCAGTGGGGGGGGGCGCTGCCGGCCTTTGCTGCAGGCGCGGGCCAGCCCTGGCGTGCTGTCTTGGTGGTGCAGGAGAGAGAGGGGGGCGGCGCTGTCCTGGAGGGGGGCGCGCAGGGGGGTCGCGGCCTGCAGGTCGCGCCCTGGAGGCGCGCGAGGGGGTCGCGGCCTGGTTCGGCCGAAGGAGGAAGAAAGGTGGGGAGGAAAAGAAGAAAAGAAAAAAAAAAGAAAAGAGAAAAAAGGAAGAAAAGAAAAAGAGAAATAGGAAGAGAAATAGAAAAATGGGAAAGAAAATATTGAAGAGTTTTAGAAAAATTAGGAGAATTTCACGGGAAAAAAATTAGGGGAAGGGTGTTTGTGGGTTTTCCGGTTTTTCAGGCGTCAGCGGGATTTTCGAGACGGCGGTGATGGCGAGGCGGACCGGCCGGCGGGACCGCGGCGGTGCGGGATTCCCGTCGTAGTGGCCGGCCGCGGCGCTGGGGCGGCATGCGTGGGTGGTGGCCCGGGTGCCGGCGGTGCCGGCGGGATTCGCGGCACGCGCGCCGAGGGAAAGGAATTGACCGGGGTTTCGAAAGGGGGTTAAATGAGCTCAGCGGAAAGTTTGAAAACACGCATGATTTAGTAGGTGATTTATTAAGAGCTAAAAACGTGGGCGTTACAAACCTACCCCACTTAAAATGAATCTCGCCCTCGAGATTCGGCTAGGTTTCGAACAGGTGGGGAAACTCTTTCCTCAACACGTCCTCTCGTTCCCAAGTGGCTTCTTCTACTCCGTGTCTTTTCCATTGGACTCTGCACACCCGTACTTCTGATGTCCTTGTCTTTTTGACCACTGTGTCCAAAATCTTGACGGGCACCTCCTGGTACCTAAGATCTGGCTATAAGTCAATTGTTTCCACCGGCACTCGTTTCTCTTCGATCACTCTCAAACACCTTCGCATCTGAGAAACGTGGAACACGAGATGTATATCCGCCATTTCCTCTGGTAGCCTCAACCGGTATGCTACTGCTCCCACTCTCTTCAGCACTTTGTACGGTCCAATGTACCGAGGGGCTAATTTCCCGTGCACCTGAAATCTCCGAGTCCCTCGGATAGGTGAAACCTTGAGATAAGCAAAGTCTCCTGGACTGAAGCTTACTTCTCGCCTCTTCCTATCTGCATAGCTCTTTTGTCGGGATTGGGCAGCCTTCAATTTTTCTCGCATCTCAGCTACTCGTTCCTCGGCTTCTTTAATGAGTGCGGGTCCAACCAAGGCACGTTCCCCCACTTCTGACCACGTCAATGGGGTTCTGCATTTTCTACCGTATAGGGCCTCAAATGGTGACATGCCTAGGCTGGCTTGATAACTGTTGTTGTATGAAAACTCTGCATATGGTAAGCTCTATTCCCAATCTTTGCCATAGGTGAGGACACATGCCCTTAGCATGTCTTCCATGATCTGATTCACCCTCTCGGTCTGTCCATCCGTCTGGGGGTGATAAGCTGAGATAAAATCCAACCTGGTTCCCATGGATTTATGCAAACTTTCCCAAAACCTAGAGGTGAACTGGGTCCCTCTATCTGAAACTATCCTGCTAGGTACTCCATGCAGCTTCACTATGTTTGCTATATACAGCTTGGCCAACTTCTCTCCGTCATAATTATTACGTACGGGTATGAAGTGAGCGACTTTAGTGAGTCGGTCTACTATCACCCATATGGAATTATATCCTTTCTGTGTCTTGGGCAAGCCTACTACAAAGTCCATGCCTATCTCATCCCATTTCCATACCGGGATGGGTAAGGGTTGCAACAGTCCTGCGGGCTTTTGGTGTTCTGCTTTAATCCTCTGACAAGTATCACAGTGGGCGACGAACTGTGCAATGTCTGCTTTCATTCCATTCCACCAATACTTCTGTTTTAAATCCATATACATCTTAGTGGATCCCGGGTGGATGGAATACGCTGAGTTGTGTGCCTCATCCATGATGGTCTGCCGGAATTCTCCGTCTTCAGGTACGCATATCCTGTTTTTATACCATAGTGTACCGTGACTGTCCACCCTAAAGTCTGGGGCCTTATTCTCTCCCGTGTGCTTGCGGATCTTCATCAGCTCCTTATCGGATTCTTGGGCTTTTCTGATTTTGTCTTCCAGGGTGGGCTGGACACTTAGTTGGTGAACGTAGCCCTGGGGAACAATGTGCACGTTGAGTCGTGCCATTTCCTCTTGTAATTGAGCATTCTTAGGTACTGCTTTTCCATAAGACTTTCTGCTTAAGGCATCCGCTACTACGTTGGCTTTTCCCGGGTGGTAATGGATTTCCAGGTTATAGTCTTTGACTAATTCCAACCACCTTCTTTGCCTTAGGTTCAGGTCGGGCTGGGTGAAAATGTACTTTAAGCTCTTGTGGTCCGTGTAGATCTCGCACTTATTTCCAATCAGGTAATGTCTCCAAATCTTAAGGGCATGCACTACGGCTGCAAACTCCAAATCATGGGTGGGATAGTTCTGCTCGTGGGGCTTGAGTTGGCGGGAAGCATACGCCACTACTTTCCCATCTTGCATAAGGACACATCCTAGTCCTTGTCGGGATGCATCGCAATAGACGACAAAATCCCGTTGAATGTCTGGCAAAGTTAGCACTGGGGCGGTTGTCAGTCTTCTTTTCAACTCCTGAAAACTCTTCTCACACGACTCGGTCCAGACGAACTTCTTCTCCTTCTTGAGCAACTCTGTCATGGGTCGGGCAATCTTGGAGAATCCTTCAATAAACCTCCGGTAGTATCCCGCTAAACCAAGAAAGCTTCTGATTTCGCTCACATTGGTTGGTTGTTGCCAGTTGGAAACTGTTTCGACTTTCCCAGGGTCTACTGCTACTCCTTCTGCTGTCAGAATATGTCCAAGGAAGGATATTTTCTCCAACCAGAATTCACACTTGCTGAACTTAGCGTACAGCTTGTGCGCCCTCAGTTTCTCCAGTACCACTCGAAGGTGTTGCTCATGTTCCTCCACACTTTTGGAGTAAACAAGTATGTCGTCAATGAAAACTACGACAAACTTGTCTAGTTCCTCCATAAACACCTTATTCATGAGGTTCATAAAGTATGCCGGTGCGTTAGTGAGTCCAAAGGACATCACAGTGAACTCGTATTGTCCATAACGGGTGACGAAGGCGGTCTTTGGGATGTCACTCTCCCTAATCTTGAGTTGATGGTATCCTGACCTTAAGTCGACCTTCGAGAAATATTTGGCTCCCTTTAGTTGGTCAAATAAATCATCTATTCTGGGGAGAGGATACTTGTTCTTGATAGTGACTTCGTTTAGTGAGCGATAGTCCACGCACATCCTCAGGCTTTTATCCTTCTTTTCGACGAAAAGCACTGGGGCTCCCCATGGTGACGAGCTTGGTCTGATGAACCCATTTCGCTGAAGTTCTCTCAGCTGCTTCTTTAACTCTGCCAATTCAGGGGCTGCCATCCTATAGGGTCTCTTGGCTATGGGAGAGGTTCCGGGGATGAGGTCGATAACAAACTCTATATCCCTATCTGGTGGCATTCCGGGGAGTTCTTCGGGAAATACATCTGGGTACTCCCGTACTACTGGGATTTCTTCCAGGGACTTGGCCTCCATGCTAAAAACCATTATGTCTGGTCTGCTTCCTCGGGTACGGCAGGTTACTTGCACTCCATCTGGGTTGGTTAGGTGTACTACCTTATCGGCACAACTTATAAGGCCGTGGTGAAGGCTTAACCAGTCCATCCCAAGAATCACATCTATCCCTCTGGACTTCAGTACTACCAGGTCCGCTAGGAACTCTACCCCACTTAAAATGATTCTCACCCGGGAGCAACCCAGTTGACACTTGATGTCACCTCCGGGTGTTCGGGTTAACAGGGGAGCTTTTAGTAGTACTGTAGGTATATTATGCTTTTCCACAAAACTTGAAGATATGAACGAATGTGATGCTCCTGAATCAAATAATATAGTTGCCAAGACTGAGCTGACCAGGAACTCACCGAGCACTACACCTTGTGCCTCTTGAGCCTCCTGTGCGTTGATGTGGTTGACGCGGGCTCGTCCATAAGACTGCTGGGGCTGCCTCATCTGCTGGTTGTTATTGCCGAAGTTGTTGTTGCTGCGAACTGGCACGCGGTTGGCTCCAGATACAACCGGTCTCGGCCCATTCACTGAGTTGGAGAAGGCTGAAACTGTTGGCTTTTTGGCATATGGGCAGTTGGCGATGAAGTGTCCGGTCTCACGGCAGTTGAAACACACCCTGGAGTTGTTGTTGTTGTTGTTGTTGGCAGTGACCTGGCTAGTGTTGCTCTGTGGAGGCTTCATGGTGTTCTGGTTGTTGTACAGTTTGAACTGGGTTCTGGGGCCTTGAGAGCCCGTGGCTTGTGACTGGGTTTTGTACTGCATGGGGGCTTGGAATCTGGACATGGGGTGTCCGAAGCTTCTCTGCCTCTGGGAACGCTCTTGCTGTTGAGCCTTGTGCTCCATGAACTTGCGCTTGTTTTCTTTCTTCTCTTCTGCCTTGGCTCTCTCTGTGAGGATGGCCATGTTCATGAGGGTGTTGAAATCCGGGTAGATCTGAGGGGTAAGCAGAGTCCTCAGCTCCGGAGTCAAGCCCTTCTTGAACATCTCCTGCTTCTTGGAGTCCTTGTCCACCTCCTCAGGAGCGTAACGAGCCAACTCTATGAACTGATAAGTGTATTCCTCCACGGACTTGTTGCCCTGGCGGAGTTCACGGAACTCATCTGCCTTGCGCTTCAGTGTGGCTTCTGGGATGTGGTAGCGACGAAACTCTTCCACGAACTCATCCCAAGTGATGGCGGAGGGATCTTTGGCCGCTGCACAGTAGTTTTCCCACCAGGCTAAGGCTGTTCCAGTGAGCTGGTGGGTGGCCAAAAGAACTTTGTCTCGATCCTCACAGTTGAATGGCTCTAGTTCCCTTAGGATGGCCCTCAGCCAGTCATCTGCATCCAAGGGATTCACGGACCCGCCAAACGTGGGTGGCTTTGTCCGGAGAAATTCTATCAGTTTCTCATTCATGCCCAGAACACGGGGCTTTGGGCGGGTGATGGCATTGGCTATGGCTTCCAGCAACAGGGTCTGGTTAGCCAAAACTTGCGCCAGGTCTACGGCAGGTGGTGGCGGTGGCGGAACCATGTTTTCTCCTCCATCTTCGCCCTGATTCACTTCCTGGTTGTTATGGCGCTCCCTTCGTTCGGCATGCGATCCTTCCGCGTTTGGGTCCATACGACCGGAGCCTTGGAAGCTCCCGGCGGGACGCCTTGAAACCATCTGTAGGGAAGCGGGTTTCTATGAGATCTAGGTTTTACGTGAAGTTTAAGTTGATTAAGGCGGATTTTTGAAAAGACAGGATCTGATTCCTGCAGTTAAGCACACAACAAGCACACATGACAAACAAGCACAAACAACTTTATTTCAAACATGAGAGGAGGATACATCCCGAACTACTCGACTGGTACAACGCTGGTACACTACACGACTTGGTACCACGACAAAAGCTAAGGGTGCAACTCTAAGCTCGGACCAGCACGGCTTCATTCCTTGGCAAGGGCTTCTGCGGCATGCTACTCGCGGGGCGAGCCATCTTCCGGGGCGGAGTGTGCTTCCAGCGGAATGAGCAGCTCATCACCGTCATCACCCTGGGGGTTCCCGTTCTCTTGGGGCTGGGCGGAAGTTCCTTCTTCGACGGTTGATGTTGGTTGCTCGGCGGCTACAGACGGCGTTGGGGTCTCAGGAACTCCTCCCCATCCTACAAGGGGTGTCCCAACTAGGACTTGTGCTTCTCCAACGGCCGGAACGGGTGTTCCACTGTTGGTCCATTCCTGTATGCGCTGATCCTGGATCCGCCTGAGGCTCTCATGGGCAACAGCTTCACTGCTTATGGCGGCCGCGGTCCTTGCTTCAGCTTGGGCTACTCGAACTTGGTGCACCCTTACTGTAACTTCCGCTTGCTCAGCCCGACCAATTTGCTCTCTTAGGAACTTGGCCTGATCATCAAAGAGTTTATCCAGGGAGACGAGGTAGGCAACTACATGGTACAAAAGATCTTCTTGGTGACGGCGCCGTTCCAGGTTTCTCATGCGGGCCTGCCAGACTGGAGTCCTGATGGCGGGGGGAAAGTACCTCATTGGTGTGGGGACGAGGTGTTCCTCGTAGATCCGACACAGGTAGCGGAGGGCTTTTCTGAGGGCCAAGGGGTAGGTGTCTCGGTGTCGAAACCCTATGGCAGTCACGCGCCACGGCTCGATGTTGGCGTGGCGGTTGCTTCTGGCGATGGAGAGGACCACCCTACAGCGAAGAGTGCCGAGTTGCTCGTACTCTCTGCTGTAGTACCTTGGGCGCTCAGTGATACCAAGGCGCTCCAGGGAGTTGATAAGAAGGCGAGCAAAACCAGGCTCCTCCTGGCACACGCCTTGGGTCCATCCATCTTCGGCCATCTGAAAACAAGGGCAGAGTTGAACAAGCTGTGCAAAGGGTAGGATACAAAAGATGGATAGTTTTATTTATTCACAAAGGTTGGGTACACTCCTCAGGGGTACACTTATTATTAGGACGATAGCTCTGGCCTAGGTACTCCATTCCCTCTTTATGGGGATTCTTCCTCAGGCTGAATGCGACGCTTCTTCGGTGGAAGGTCTTGTTCCAACATCACATCCTCGGTCTGGGTTCCCTTATCCCAGTGGGTTTCTTCGGGTTCATCGTCCATCAACCCAGCTTCTTCTCGTCTCCTACGTTCCTTGTGGAGCTCATCCCATAGGTTCTTGTGGAATATTTCAGAGCGTTCCCTTTCTCTGACGTAATCTCGCTGCAGGTTAGCTAGGGAAACCTCCGCCGCTCTCGTCTTTATCCTTTCTAATTCTATCCTTTGTTCTGCTCTTTCTGCCCTATCGGTTTGGTGCTTCAGCTGCTCGGCCTGTTCATGGAAAAGGTGGTCTAAGCCATTGAGGTAGATGGACAGGTGAGAAATCGTATCTTCTAGGTCTTCTTCTTCTCTTCCAAGTCCTCTCATCCGGGCGATCCATGAGCGTCCTCTTCCTCCAGAGGGTGGGAAAAATCCCATCGGAGTCCGTCGAAGGTGTTGCCTATAGACCACTCGTAGGCGTCGCAGGGCTTTTCGGGCGGCTTTTGGGTATGTGTCGGTGAAGCGAAACCCAGTGGTGGAGATAAACCAAGGATCTATGTCGGGGTAGAGTGTGCTCCTTCCCACGAAGATCATCACTTTACACCGAAGGGTGCCATTGTGTTCGTACTCCCGATAGATGTACTCCGGTGGGTCCCTTACTCCGATGCGTTCTAGGCTGAGTAGCAGTAACTTAGGGAGGCCAGGTTCTGCGGGGCAGACGCCTCCACTCCATTCCAAGTCAGCCATCTGGAACCAGACAAGGATCAAGGTAAGGAATTTGTGGAAAGGTGAGCTAAGCAGGGAAAAGATTTAGAGAAAGGCTTAGAAAAGGTCTCGGGTCCTAGGGGTCGCGTCCTACGGCCAACCTACAGCTCTGATACCACCTGAAGCGTCCCCTCATCAGAGGTGACTAAATGTGACACAAATACCAGTCCCAGGAGGCTGGCAACACATTTATTACAACAGGTGGTTCAGTCCCTTACATCACGGCGGCATAGTGGGCACGGGAGCGCCACTGCCACAAGGAACAACACAAAAGCTAAAGACCAAACTACGATAGCGAAGGCTTCTAGGGCCTCATCAGAGTACCACGCCATGGAAGCTCTCTGTGGCGACCCTGAATCCACAGGCACGGGTTGGGTGCAGGACAGCGACCTACTCGACGTCCTCGGGTACAAAGTCGGGATCCTCCTCTGAAAAACAGTTAATTAAGCAAGGGTGAGTACATACGTACTCAACAAGTTCAACCCCACCCACGGAGGGGCTAATAAGCAGATCATGCACAGGATATATCAAGGATCAGAATAAGGTTTATTTTGCAAACGCATTTACTCATGCAGGGGTTTGTTTTCGAAAAGGATTTTCGCAAACAGTTTTATAACTCAGGTATCTCAGTTGTTTTGTGAAAACCAATGAGGCCTACCGGACTCCCCGTCCGCAGTTGCCTAGGCACACATCCACACACTTTTCCAGAAATCAACTCACGCCATGAAAATCATCTCAAACCCAAACACTAGTTTTGTGACCCCACCGTGACTCGTCCAATACCGTGGACACGGCTATTCGAATAGGTTTTACACTCTGCAGAGGTTGTACATCTTTACCCACAAGTAGGGTACCGCCACACGAACACCTTAGTGCCGGCGCGGATCCTATCAAAGCCATTACCCACCTTAGCTAACCCTACGAGCCACCACGGAAGCAACCAAGGGGTTATCTCACATAACCAGGGCGTACCTCACACAGATCGTACCCCTACTCCTTGATCTCCCGCTGCTCACCCGCACTCCTGATGGCAAGTAGATTAACTAGTGGGATTTATGCTAAGCCGTTGCCACATACAACGGTCGAGTGGTAGTACGATAATTGGGTCAGGTGAGATGTCACGCAACCCGGTCCTTAACGACAAGATGGACATCTCCAACACGCTCAACCACAAAGGTACGAGCTCACCCTTACTCCTGACACACACGTCCATCCCGTCTACCCAGTTCTTTTACTCATTTTCCAAAATACCAAATTCCCATTTTTAAAGCACGCACACATTTTAAAGAAATTATTTAGGGCAATCAAAGATCAATCATAGCAATCAAGGGTGGCTATCCTACCGGGTTTTAACAGTAAAACAATATGCAATTTATAAAACGGGTCATAGGGTTGTATTTATAAAACTGGGATCAAAGCATGCATCAAAGGATGAGATTGAACTTGCCGTCTTCGAAGTCCTCGGGGAGTTCCTGCTCGTAGTTCGGGATCTCGGGCTCCTGCTCGCAGTACTCGGCTCCAAGCTCCGGCTCGTGGTACCCTCCTTCGTTCACTCCGTCGGCTATAGCGTACACACAAGCAAGCATGCAATCAATACAAGCACACATATTTACCGGCTGAGCTTGAGGAGGGAATAAATGGAAAAAGGAGAAATATATATATGATCTATGGGGAATTGGTGAATGGTTCGGCGGGAATAATCCTGGGAAAGGTGTAGTGAAGTTTGGAATTAATTTGGAGTAAAATTGTGCATGAAATGTCGGGTTAAAGAGAGTTGAAAGGGGCTAAGGACCTATTAGTAAATAGGTTTAATAGAGGGGTGGGCTTATTTGCAAAATGTAATTAAGGTGAGGTTTAGATGGAATGATCCAGGGGCCTGCTTGAATTTAAGTAGGGCTAGTTCGTAATTTGATTTATGGGCTAGGGTCTTATTTGGGAGAAATAGTGAGAAGGAAATAAAGAAAAAGGGGGGGGCTCGGGTTAAAATGGAAGAGGACAGGGGGCTCTGGGCAAAATCGCCCTTCTTCTTCCCCTTCCTCGGTTCAGAACAAAGAAGGGAGGGGGTCGACCGGGCGGCCGGCCGGCAGGGGCGCTCGCCGGCGGTCCCGTGCACGGCGGTGGCCGGAAGATGAGGCAAAACGTAGAGGGAAGTGAGGGGATTCGTCTCCCCTTCTCACCTTGGGCAGAGGTGGCTCGTGAAGGTGGCTCCGCGGCGGCGGGCGAACGGCGGTGGAGGCACGTGGCGGTGGCGCGGTGTGGGGCAGTGGGGAGCAATGGAGGTAATGGAGGTGTTGCACGGCGAGGTGGAGAGCACGCAGGGCTATAGATAGGCGCGGGAAGGTCGGTTCGGTGAGGATATTTGAGCTCTAGGAGCTTCGATGGCCGGCAATGGCGGTGGGGAGAAAAATATCCTAGCATTGACCTTGGGCCGGCGAGCTTCCGGGCGGCGCAGCACTGTGGATGGGACTCTTCGTGCAGGCGGCCGCTGTGGCTGTGGGGGAGGAGACCGACCGGTCCGGTGGCGTGTCCGGGCGAGCACACCTTAATGGCGGTCGCCGGTTTGCCAGTGGGGGGGGGCGCTGCCGGCCTTTGCTGCAGGCGCGGGCCAGCCCTAGCGTGCTGTCTTGGTGGTGCAGGAGAGAGAGGAGGGCGGCGCTGTCCTGGAGGGGGGGCGCGCAGGGGGGTCGCGGCCTGCAGGTCGCGGCCTGGAGGCGCGCGAGGGGGTCGCGGCCTGGTTCGGCCGAAGGAGGAAGAAAGGTGGGGAGGAAAAGAAGAAAAGAAAAAAAAAGAAAAGAGAAAAAAGGTAGAAAAGAAAAAGAGAAATAGGAAGAGAAATAGAAAAATGGGAAAGAAAATAGGGAAGAGTTTTAGAAAAATTAGGAGAATTTCACGGGAAAAAAATTAGGGGAAGGGTGTTTGTGGGTTTTCCGGTTTTTCAGGCGTCAGCGGGATTTTCGAGACGGCGGTGATGGCGAGGCGGACCGGCCGGCGGGACCGCGGCGGTGCGGGATTCCCGTCGTAGTGGCCGGCCGCGGCGCTGGGGCGGCACGCGTGGGTGGTGGCCCGGGTGCGGGCGGTGCCGGCGGGATTCGCGGCACGCGCGCCGAGGGAAAGGAATCGACCGGGGTTTCGAAAGGGGGTTAAATGAGCTCAGCGGAAAGTTTGAAAACACGCATGATTTAGTAGGTGATTTATTAAGAGCTAAAAACGTGGGCGTTACAGCTTGCCTCCTAGAGTTGTGCTCCCTCCGCTCAGCCATCGTCGTTGCTCCACTCCTCTCCTTGGCTTTCTGCGGCAAGGGATGGGGAGAGATGGAGGCAGCGTCTGTGGTGGTTTTGCGCGTCAAGAGTCGACACTTTGGGGGAAGAAGGCGAATTGCTAGGCGGCGAGATCGTTTGCCTTCTATTCTAGAACTAGTAGAGTTCACATCCCCATTCAGATGACAAATGGCCCCACAACGAAGGGCCCACACGCCAGGTCCTCCGCGCACGCCCCAGAATCAAATGTGTTTTTGACTTCTTGAAGAACAAGCCCCATTTTTCTTTTTAATCTCTGCATGAACCTTGTATCTAGTATTTCACCCTCATATGAACTGTAAATTAGATTATTGTTTCTTGCTAAAAAAAAGATCATTGTTTTTTCTAAAAATTCCTAAAATCATGCTGTATCAAGTTATCAACTTATTAAGGCTAATGCTTTGAAAAATCTACTCTAGTCGGTCTGTTTGAACAATTTAACAAATTGAGAAAAACGATCAATCTTTTTAATACACAAAATTAAGTCAACTGGAAAAGTGATGAATACCAAAACTTCATAACTCATCAAGATCTACAAACTTTATTTAGGTCTTTCTGTCATTTCCTAAAGTGGCAATAACATGAAGTACAAAATTGACATGCCTCTTAGATAGAAACTATCTAAGTCAATCTAGGATTAATGACCAATGTACACTACACCTTTCGGAAATGGCAACATGACCTAAACAAATATTGTAGACCATTATGAATTATGAAACTTTGGTATTCATCACTTTTCCACATGTCATCATTTATGTATGAAAAATCCTGCTTGAAATTGAGAATTATTGAAATTCACAATTTGGATTGTTCAAACTCTGTCAAATGGAGTAGTGACTTAAATAAAGTTTGTAGATGTTGATGAGTTCTGCAACTTTCGTATTCACGATTTTTCCATTTGAAATCTGAAATTCGAGAAGACTAAATTTGAGAATTTCTAAACTGATGAAATCTGAAATTTAAATAGTTGAAGGTAACTCAGATGGGGAAATGCCCAAAACAAAAGTTGTAGATCTCGATAAGTACTAAAACTATTGTATTGACAACTTTCTCGTTTGAACTCTTTTTTATGTCTTAGAATTTAAATACACTTCAAATCATTAAAAGAAAATAAACACTAGTTCACCTCGGTGATTAGTAACTAATAGTAAACGCAAACGAGTTGACTACCTAGTGGGTCTCACTTGTCAGCGGCTTCTTTGTGTCCCCACTACTTTTCCTGGAAGTAGATCCTCTAAATTGTCTAGTGGGTTCCACCTGTATGCGGCTTCTTCATGGAAACTGTGTCCCCACTTCCTCACAGAGGAAGGCCACGTCTTCGTTGGAGCTCATATATCCAATGATGTTGCATGCTTAGAACAGGACTGCGGTATCACAATCACTAATTGGACAGACCTTCAATTGACTGTACCTGAAGTTGCTGAGGAGTACAAGTGTGAACAACAAGTCACTCAATTCAATTTTCATCCAATTTTTAAAAACACAACAAAAGGACCAGTAAAATATTGAATACGCTGCTTGATCAAAAGTATAGTAAATTCATCAGAACGTATTCCAACCATGACAGATACAATAGGCCCAGTTACTGGAGTTTAACAGGGACACATAAATCCCAAGCAGTTGATGAGCAGGAGCCACAACTGAATTCCATTACATAAAACACTAAGGTTCACACCTAAACAGAGCATAATAACAAGCAGAGTACTTGACCACATCACTGCATAATAGGCAGAGTAATTGACCACATCACTGCATACAGCCCCATCTAACAAAGCTATTACTTGTTTCATCATACAAACTACACAAAAGCATCTACAGACAAACTACACAAAAGAGCTTCAGCTTCCACTTCAGTCCTCGTCAGAGTCTGAGGAATCTGTTTCCTCGTCAGAGTCCAAACAGTAGTGCTCACCCTTCAAGATCTTCTGCTTGACCTCTGTGCGGAACGTCAATGCCATGGCTCGAAGCTGACATTTTAGAAGGGACTCGGTTACATCACAATCTGAATTCTCATGATCTTGCATTTACAAATATTAAACTAATGATAAATTTAACATGGTTAGGACATCACCTCCGCGTTAGACTTAGTTGGTCCATCGTGGTCGTCATCATCACTCCACAAGTCTATCATCATCGTTGTCAGGGGGTGAGACCTGGACAGATCCGCTAGGGGGCTACCCTAGAGGTTTGTAGGTTAATGAAGGATCAGGACCTAAGAGCGTAGGAGGTTATGCACGGGATGCACACGGAACTAGGCGAGTATGGCGGCGAAGAACAAGGAGACAAGGGGTTTTAGACTGGTTCAGGCCTCCGGAGAGTAAAACCCTACGTCCAGTATGATGGTGGATTATGCGTGGATGAGTTGAGTTGTTCTATGCATGGAGCCCTAAGCCATCTTATATGAGGGGATGGGCTAGGGTTTGCATGCGCAGGTCGGTTGACCCGTGTCGGGGTCGGTTACAATTGTGGGAGACTTATCTCCCGGATTACAATGAGTATCTCGTGATACCCGGAGCTACAGACGGTGGCACGCCAGGTCGCCATGTCTTGACTTGTACGCCAAGGCTTCGTAGGTCTTCCGGGATCCTGATCAGGTCGCTGGTCCCACTTGTAAGGTCAGCGGGTCTTCTGGAAGGTCGGGTCCACCTGTCGGGGGCCCCTGGGACCCTGGCCGTTGGGGACCCATGGGTACCCATGTCTCTCAAGCCCCTGATCGACGTGTAGGCGTAGCGGCCGAGCCGGGGGTTGTGTCGAAGAATGGCGAAGGCGCGGCACCGTCGAGGTCATGAAGGGTGCACGGGGATCAAAAAAGAAAAACCCCTCCGATGCGCGCATGAAGTTGATCGTCGGGCTTCTGGGATGAAGGACCATAAGGTCGAAGTGAAGACGAGGCGTAGATCTTGAAGAACCGCCGTCCTGACCGGAGTCAGAAATGTTGTAATAGCAGTCATGACCTTCAGGATGGTCAACAAGGCTACCAGGGGTAGATCGAGCCGAGATGTGATGGAAGCAGGCTTCCATTAGGCCGAGGCGACCCGAAGAAAATAGGGCGTCGAAGACGCACTAGTGTAGTAGCCCCCGAGCAGTAAAGCGACCAAGATGGCCGATTTGATGCTCCAAAGAAGAAGAAGAAGTAAAATCCAAACCTACAACCCTCTGCTCAGGAAACGGATACTCTTGTAGTGTCAACACTAGAAGACAATGGCTTTAGAATCTTTGCAGAGGGCCGCAGGCAACAGGTCTGGCGCAACCAGAGTCACGCGTGCACTGTACGGTCACAGGCCGGCTCCCAAGCAAAACACAGGTCGCAATCACCCGCAAAAGACAAAAGCTGCTCCAAGATGCGGTCAGGTAGGGGACAAGCGCGCCAATGCCTCCCACAAGCGAATAGTGACCCCGTGTTCCACAAGGGTATAGTGATCTTGCGGATAAGGACGCCACGCTGGCTTGCGGATTAACACCCAATGGCAGGTGATGGAGTATAAATAGACACCCAAGGCTTGAAGCAAACCAATCGTCGAAGGTTAGTCAAGATGACCCAGCGTAGTAATATAGCCATGCCAGAGGATTGTGTCCGCCCACTAGAGTGTAGAGTTGATGTAGTTCATGCTTGGAGCTAGAAGAATGCTTGCGAGGCTCGAAGAACTCGATTGGCCTCTTCTCCCAGCCCCACCGGGGAACCCAGTAGGAGTATGAAGCAGCAACTGCATCGTCGGCCCTGACACTTTCAGACCGGAGGTGATGCAGGTGGGTGCGGCGCTCCACCCGGCGAGGTTGGTGTTAAAGCTCGGACCTTCTGCAATCTTGCGGCGAAGCTCAGACTTGATGCTGGGCGCTGCAGGAGACCGGTTGGTACACGAGTAGAGGTGGCTGTGTGGCAGCTGCCTCCACAGTGGCTGTAGAGGTCGTCGAGTAGGTCCTGAAGCTAGAAGAAAGCTTGCGACAAGCCTTATTAGTGTAGACTGGGTCGTAAGCACTTTGGAAGGCAATTCAGGACCTTTAATATCTTTGTATTTTGTAATTTGGCCAAGGGCCAAACTCCTTGTAGCTTATGAAGCTGTAAATATAGTTTTTCATGAGAAGTATCATGATTTTGGTAATTGTAAGGGCGCCCAGGCCGCAATGGTACGGATACCAAGGACCCGACAGGGCTGTAATAGCACACCGACCTTCGGGAGGCCTTTCGTAGAGACGAGGAACCCGTGTCGACCTGGGTCGGCACGTCCATTGTGCAGTGACACAACGCAGGTAGTCAACCTGGAAACTCTAGGTCTACACGACCTAGAAGGCAGCAGGGCCTTAGCGACCTCGGGGAGGTGCTACTTGACCAAGAGGTCACCAACAGGCAGTGGAGCCATTAAGCACGGGGCCGTTGGTACAGCCATTAAGGCAATGTAATAGGTGGCAGGACCTTTAGTGACCTCTTGGAGGTGCTACTTGACCTGGAGGTCGTGAATGAGCGTGTGGACTCATTATTGACATCTAAGGCGACCTACCAAGTGGTAGTACCTGTCAACCTTGAGGAGGTGTTAGAATGGACCCGGAGGTCGCCAGAGGCCAAGAGACTGTAAAGAGAATGATGAGGAAGGGGCTTGAAGAAGGGCATAACAAGTCCATGGATGCCGGGCCATTAGGCAAGAGGCCGACGAACATAGATTCCCGTACGGCGCGGGTCGTTACTGCCTGGAGCCGTTAGGCCGAAAGAGCCGTTAGGCAATGTATCCGTTGAGCGATGTAGCAGTGGGTCGCCGTGAATGTCGCCGAATTCGAGGGGACGTTTGGAGTGCCGCGGCCCACCGTAGTGGTGCGGCCCGGTTATAAAAGGCCGAGTGAGGGGTCAAGGACCCCACTCCCTTCCATTCCCCGCAGCAGCTAGGGTTCTCGATCCGCCGCCAAGAGCTTTTAACGCACAGTTCAACGGCGCAGCCGTGCTTTGATCCACCGCGCCCAGTGCCGCCGCATGCGCCAGAAATCTCTGGTGGTGTTTAGAGCTAGATCCACGGGCTTCGAAGAAGAAGAAATGGCCCCAGAGCTTGCACCGCCGCCGGAGAAGGTGTGGGAGCACTCGACGGTGACGGAGGCGCAGCTGAAGAATCTGGTGGAGCGTGGGCTGCTGAAGCCCAGGGAGCAGGTGGGCTGGAGGCCAGCCGCCAGTGAAGCCTTCCCCTCCGAGGGGACCGGGGAGACCGTCGCCTTCATCACGCACGTCGAACGCGGATTTGGAGTCCCAGCGGGCGACTTCTTCCGCGGGCTGCTCCACTACTACCGCATTGACTTGGTGCATCTCGTCCCCAATGCCATCACCACTGTATCCTCGTTCATCCACCTGTGCGAGGTGTACTTGGGGATACCGCCACATTTCGACTTGTGGCGGTATTTCTTCGAGGTGAAGAAGACCGGGAAGAATGGCGTCGTCGGGGCCGTCGGCTTCATGCTACGCCATCACATGAAGACGGTGTACATCGACATGGAGCTGTCGGGCAACACCCAAGGCTGGAGGTGAGGGTGGTTCTACATCGACAACCCGAAGCCGGCGCTGGCCACTAGGTCAGGGCTTGTGCCGGTCCCAGTGCCGGAGTGGACCAACTAGCTCACGTCACGGGAGATGGACGCCATCAAGCCGCTGCTGGAGGACCTCAAGACGAGGAAGGACGAAGGGCGGATGGGTGGCACGGTGGCCATCAGTTTCAGCCAGAGGCTGCTGCAACCGATCCAGGATCGGGTGCACCCGGCCTACGAGTACTGGGGTCAAACCGACCCGACCCGCATACAACAGCGCAAGGTCTCCAAGCAGGAGATGGTGGCACGGGTGAGGGAGCTCTTCAACAGGGTGATCCGGAACCGAACGTGCCCCAAGGCATTCTCCCTCACACGGTTCGCCGACGTGGTATGTCGCTGATCGACCTTAATTCCTCTGTTGTTTTTGCACTCCCCTGTTTCTAAGATGAAGGTCGCCTGTTGCAGGGTCGTGAAGGCTTGTTCTGGAGCCTGGCTCCCCTTGTAGACGAGGGCGAGCGAAGCTTCAAGGTCTGGGCGGCGGAAGACGTGCAGGCTCCACCGCAAGAGTTATTGGAGAACTACCTCTCCGACTCATCGGTGGGGGGTAGTGGTGATGAGGACCCGCCCATGGCGAGCTCCGCACCAACAACCCGGCGGACTCGGTCCGTTGCTGGCAAGATCCTGGCGCACAAGGGCATCAAGATCATCTCCGCCACCATTGAGGCGGAGAAGAAGAAGAGGAAGAGGAAGAGGAAGGACACCACAGCTTCATCGGAGACGGCAACGACAAGCACCGTCGAGATCGTCTTCGACGAGCAGGACGATGCGCGGTCGCATGACGTCGCCACGGGCTCGGGTGACGTAGCGGCTGTGGGAAGAGATGCCACTGTGCTCGGTGTTGTGAGCGAGCAACAGCCAAAGCCAAGTGTGGGAGGCGTGAGCGACCAAGGGTCGTAGAAGAAACCGAGGCGGGCGCCGCCCAGGCCGATGTCATTGAAGCTGAAGGCCGAAGGCGGGTACGTTACAGAGCTTGGTTGTATGCTTTTCTGCATCTGTGCCGTTTGTTGAGTTCGCCAGTGCTGATGAATTTGTACGCCTTGGGCAGGGGGGTTCCTGCTACATCGGGCAGCAGCAAGAACGCCTCAGGTCAGGAGGCCACCAGGCGGAAGGTTGAGAAGGCGCCAGTGGGGCAGTCGCCAGCAACCTCGGGCGAGGACGTCACCAGCGAGGTTCCCGAGACCGTGGGGGCAACATCGTCGGCGGCGGCCAAGGTCGCTGCTGAGAGCGCTCAGCAGGAGGAAGGCCTGCGCCAGCAAGACCTGCCCGGAGCAAGCCTACCGGAGACGAGGTTGGCTGGAACCGGAGGTGGAAGCGAGGAGGACGAGCAGCATCAGTGCCTCTACACCGGCACTCCGTGGGAGGATGAGGTCATCACTGACGCCAAGGACCTTGCCGACTTCAAGACGGCGCAGGCGACCATCACAGAGGCGGCGAAGACGATCGGCAGGACACTCATGGTGAGTCAGAATTACCTTTTTGGAGCTAGGCATTCAATTCAATTAGACGCGTTGATATGACTATATTGAATATTGTGTGGACGCAGACCCTTGCCGAGCGGGCGCAAGGCAGGGCGGCTCTACTGACGGAGGGCGCCAAGCTTCACGCGGAGCTGACCACGATGCGGGAGGCTGTGCTCCAGGCCAAGATTGAGGCCGCGAAGGACGTACATCGCCTCAAGGACGAGGCGACCTCGAAGGACAAGGTGATGGAGGCCTTGAAGCAAGAGCTGGAGGCGGCCCAGCTGAAGGCGAAGAAGGCGGAGGACGAACTGGAGGTCGCCACCGCGGGTACGTCGTAGGACGCCTTTGGCCTTTATATTTCTGCGCCGCGGGTGACCCCATCCTGACCTTGACTTTTACAAATGCCAAGAAGAGGGAGGCCACCTTAAAGAAGGACCTCAAGGACTCCAAGGAGCAGGTGAAGATCCTCAAGGAGAAGCACAAGGAGGTCGTCGCCAGTGAGTCTTACTTCACTCGTAAAGCTGCATATGAATTTGGCATTCGCAGGGATCTAGAGATCGACCTTGGGCGGGCGATGCAGACCCTTATTGATCATCAAGAGATGACTGCAGATCTTGAGAGGGAGCTGGACGACCTCAGGTAGGCCGTCGACTACCTCGTGGACGTGTACGCCCCGAGGGTTGAGGGTGGTCCACAGGAACTCGTTGCGCGGCTGGAGGACACGGAAGGCCGCATAAAGACCTTGCTGATAGACAGCGGCAAGCTCGCCGCTGCTACGGCGCTGGCCACGGTGAAGCACCATGAGCCGTCGTTCGACCTTGACAAGGTCAAGGAGGAGGTCGCTTTGTCGTAGCTGGTGGGCAGCGAAGATATCAAGGCCGCTGCAGATGAAATTATGAAGAAGATAGACCTGTAGATGTAACTTAGGATGTGGCAAACTGTTAGGAACAATGGGTCGTGGACCCTTTTGATGTAATGTACACCTTGAATGAATGAAAAAGAAAATGGTGTTAAGTTCATGTGGTCCCTTATTTGACTTTTACGCCCCTTATAAGAATGCGAAGGTAGCGAAGTTGCGAGACCCCTTTTCCTCCGCTAACCCAACTCAATGGAGGAACGGCTTACCGACCACACGGCTCAACGTTGGAGGCTTATGTGTGGCCGGCGCGCGGAGGGGGTCAGGGACCCAAGGTCAAGCAACCCCACGACCTAGGAATACTTATAAAATGCATAAGAAGTTGTGGTAAGGGAACACTGGTGAAAAGAAAAGGTAGAAACCCCAGGTCGAACGACCTTTAGGTTGGCGAAGCCAAGCCCCCGAGCGTGAAGGGCCGAGCTTAAAGCCAAGCTCCCGAGCGTGTCGAAGGGGAGGGGTGAAAAGAAAGCAAGCAAGTTAAAAGAGAAATCTTTATATTCGTATATGGAGTTACAAAGGAAAAGAGTACATAGCTTTATTCCGATACAAGGCTCCTAAGGATAGAAGCGACGCAAGTGCTCGATGTTCCAGGGGTTCGGGACGCCCTGGCCATCGGCCCATTGGAGGCGATAGGTCGCTAGTCCAATGACCTCCTTAACTATGAAGGGGCCTTCCCAAGGCGCGGAGAGCTTGTGCATGTCCTTGGTGCTCTAGATCCGTCGCAAAACTAGGTCGCCCACATTGAAGGAACATTCTCGCATGTTGCGGTCATGGTAGCGATGTAGCTGCTGCTCGTGGTGGGTGTGGTGCATGAGCGCGGCCACACGATGTTCCTCGACACTGTCGAGGTCGAGCCGGTGTGTTTGCTCTACTTCTCCTTCGTTGAAGTTCTGGATGCGAGGAGCACCAAAGGCCACGTCCGTGGGGAGGATAGCCTCTGACCCGTAGACCAGGAAGAAGGGTGAGTACCCTGTAGCCGACTAGACCTGGACCCTGAGACCCCAAAGGACGTGAGGAAGCTCTGAGAGCCACCTGGTTGCATAAGGCGCTGAGACGTCGAAGATGCGATCTTTGATGGCCTGTAAGACCATGCCATTGGCACGCTCGACCTGGCCGTTGCATCGTGGGTGCACCATCGAGGAGTAGTATACGTCGATCAGGCTATCTTGGCAGAAGTCCCAGAACTCGGCTCCTGTGAACGCCTTGCCAAGGTCGGTGACGATCCTGTTTGGCACCCCAAAGCGATGGGTGATCTCCTCGATGAATTTGGCCGCCTCTTTGGATGTGACGCTGGATACGGGACGGACCTCGATCCACTTGGTGAACTTATCCACCGCCACAATGATGTACTTGTAGCCGCCAGGGGCAGTTTTGAAGGGACCCACACAGTCGAGACCCCAAACTGCGAAGGGCCAAGACGGAGGGATGGTCCTCAAGGCCTGAGCTGGGACGTGTTGCTGTTTAGCGAAGAACTGACACCCCTTGCAGCGACATACAAGTTCCTGGGCATCAGCGATGGCCGTGGGCCAGTAGAAACTAGACCTGAAGGCCTTGCCCACCAAGTTGGAAGAGGTAGCGTGGTTGCCGCATTCGCCACTGTGGATCTCGTCTAAGAGCGGAAGGCCCTCAGATCGCAGGATGCACTTCATCAGTACTCCGGTGGAGGCAGAGCTCTGGTAGAGTTCCTTACCGACAACGATGTAGTTAGCACTATGCCTCGCGATCTTTTCTCGCTCCGCTTTATCCTCAGGCACTTGATGCTCGAGGAGGAAGGCGATGAAGTCGAGGCGCCAGTCATCTTTCGCGTCGATCATGAGGATCTCTCGACCCGCAGGTGAGGTCACCTCATCGTCAGCAGACTCTGGGTCAGGGATGAGCTTGATGGACGGCTTGCGTAGGTCCTGGACAAACACACCGGCCGGAACCAGTGCGCGCTTGGAGCCGAGCTTGGAGAGGACATCGGCCGCAACATTATTGTTGCGGCAGACATGGTGAAACTCGAGGCCTTCAAAGTGACACTCGAGCTTGCGTACCTCGACACAGTAGGCATCCATCATGCCCTTCCTGGCTTCAGAGTCCTTGCTGACTTGGTCGATGACGACCTTGGAGTTGCCGTAGACCATGAGGCGCTTGATCCCGAGGGAGACAGCGATGCGTAGCCCATGGATGAGGGCCTCGTACTCGGCACCGTTGTTGGACGCCTTATAGTGGATCTGCAAGACGTACTTGAGGTAGTCGCCCTAAGGAGAGATGAATAGGACACCTGCACCGGCTCCTTCGAGGTTCAGGGAACCATCGAAGTACATTTTCCAGTGCTCAGGTCGCTCCATCGGTGGAGGCTACTGGATCTCTGTCCACTCCGAGACGAAGTCTGCGATGACTTGGGACTTGATGGCCAACCTGGGGCAGAACTCTAGATCGAACTCCCCTAGCTCGATGGACCACTTGACGATGCGCCCAGTGGTGTCGCGGCTCCGTCGGATTTCGCCAAGGGGAAAGGCCGAGACGACCTTGATCTTGTGGGATTGGAAGTAATGCCGGAGCTTGTGGGAAGGCATGAGTAGCGCATAGAGCATCTTCTGGGCCTGGCTGTACCTGGTCTTGCTATTGGACAAAACCTTGCTGACGTAGTATATGGGTCGCTGGACGGGGTAAGGTCGCCCTTCTTCAGGTCGCTTAGCCACCAGGACGGCGCTGATCACCAGGGTGGTCGCTGAGATGTAAAGCAGTAGAGGCTCCTTAGGCACCGGGGGCACCATCACCAGGGGTGTTGTAAGGAAGGTCTTGAGTTGCTCAAGAGCTTGGTCCGCCTCCTCGGTCCAGACGAACTTGTCTGCCTTTTTTAGCAGCTTGAAGAAAGGCCTTTCTCTCCTAGCTTGCTAATGAATCGGCCTAAGGCCGCCATCATGCCGGTGAGCTTCATGATGTCCTTCTTGCCCGTAGGTCGCTTCATCCTGAGGATGGCATCCACCTTGGTGGGGTTGGCCTCGATTCCTCGGTTGCTGACGATGAAGCCCAGGAGCTTGCCAGACGGTACACCGAAGACGCACTTCTCTGGATTAAGTTTCCAGCGGTAAGTACGGAGGTTGGTGAAGGTCTCCGCTAGGTCAGCTATGAGCTTGTCCTCATGGATGGTCTTAACGACCACGTCGTCGACGTAGGCTTCTACGTTCATGCTAATCTGGCTAGCAAGGCACTTCTGGATGGCCTTTTGATAGGTCGCACCCGCATTTTTAAGGCCGAAAGTCATGGCCGTGTAGCAATAGATGCCGTGGGGTGTTATGAACGCCGTCTTGTCTTGGTCATAGACCTTCAGGGCTATCTGGTGATACCCTGAGTAGCAGTTGAGGAAGCAGAGGAGGACGCTCCCGGCCGTGGAGTCCACGACCTGGTCGATGCGCGGAAGAGGGAAGGGATCTTTAGGGCAGTGCCTGTTGAGATCGGTGTAGTCGATACACATTCTCCATTGACCGGTTTTCTTTGGTACAAGAACCAGGTTGGCGAGCCAAACCGGGTTTTTACACTCTCGGATAAATCCGGCAGCTAGGAGCTTTATTAGCTCTACCCTAATGACGTCCTTGCGATCTTTCGCAAAGCGGTGAAGCTTCTGCTTGACAGGCTTGGCCGTCTTGCTTACATTCAAGGCGTGCTCAGCCAGCTCCCTGGGGACACCCGGCATATCCGATGGACCCCAAGCGAATATGTCGGCGTTATCCCAGAGGAAGCTGGTCAGCGTGAGTTCCTATTTGGGGTCGAGCCCGTCGCCGATCACCACCGTCTTTTCTGGGTCAGCAAGGCCGAGGCAGACCTTCTTCATCGAGGGAGCTGCATCGAGGGTGGTGTCAGTGCGCTTCTATTCTGGGACAGATTGGTCGGTAGGGTCGACTTTCTCGACCTGCGCGACCAACACTGCGGAGGCGTCGGTGGCCGCTAAGGTCGCAGCAAGGTCGAGGGCCTCCGTGTTGCAGCTGAAGGAAACAATGAGGTCCCCCTTAACAGAGAGGACTCCTCGTGGGGCCGGCATCTTCAACACCAGATAGGTGTAGTGCAGGATGGCCATGAACCTGGCCAGCATCAGGCGACCTAAGATCGCATGGTAGGAGAACTTGAAGTTGGCGACCTCAAAGTTGAGGTACTCCGTGCGGAAGTTCGCCGCCGTGCCGAAAGTAACAGGGAGGGAGACCCAACCCAGGGGGTAGGCCGCCTTCCCGGGGACGATGCCGTAGAAGGGTTCGTCGCACTCCGTCATCTTGTCGAAGTCGAATTCCATCTTCTTGAGGGTCTCAGCAAAGATGATGTTGAGGCCGCTGCCTCCATTAATCAGGGTCTGGGCGAGCAGGGCTCCGTCCACCGTGGGCTCCACAACGAGCGGATAGTACCCGGGATCAGGGATGTGGACCCAGTGGTCGTCCCTGGAGAATGTAATCACCTGCTCAGACCAAAGCAGGGGCACGATTGGCTGAGTGTGGACGAGGTGGATGTCGCGCTTGTCCTTCCTGTAGCGCCTCCTGCTGGCACTAGAGTTGATGCCACCAACGATCATATTGATCGCGTGGGTTGCGGCCTGGAAAGTCCCATTGGGGTTGCCTGACGCCGGAGGAGGGGGGAGGTTTGTCTCGTCACGGGGAGCCGTTGGAGGAGGGTCGCTGCGGGGTGGGTCGCTGCGAGCTGGCTCACGGCGGTTGTCGTATCGCTCCTCGCGGCGGTCGTCATGCCGATCCCGCCGATCGTAACGGTAGTAATTGTTGTTGTAGGGATGGTTGTCGCGGCGCCCGCTATCGTTGCGGGGTTGCTTAGGGTCTGCGGGGGCGCGGAAAGCTCTCTTGAACTGGGAGCACTCGCGGAGAGTGTGGGTGGCTCCCTCATGGAACCCGCAGATGCTGTCGAGTGCCAGGTCGAACTCCTCCTGGTTGACGGTCGAACCTCGGCGCCCATCGGCCGCTAGGACCTCGGAAGGTCGCTTGCGGAGCTTGTCTGTTGCAGTACCAGATGTAGCAGCATTATCAGCGTCGAACTGATTCTGGAGTGCGTCCTCCGTGTCCATCAGCTTGTTGACGATGACCATGAGCTCCTTGACGTTGGTCGGGCCAGCCTCATGGATCTTCTCAAAGGTCTTGCGATCTTTGATGCCCTTCTTGTAACTGTCGACGATCTGGTCATCCCTGACACCGACGCACTCGTTCCGATTCTCGAAGAACCGGGTGTTGTAGTCGCGGAGTCGCTCTTTAGGCTTCTGCACGACCTGCCCCAGGCTGAAGGCGTTTCCAGGGCGATCGTAGGTCGCCTGGAAGTTGGACGTGAAGGCCTGGGACAGATCGGCCCAGGTCTTGATGCTGCCAGGCTCAAGGTTGTTGAGCCACAGTGAAGGGGCCTTGCCCATCACTAGTGGGAAGTAGGCCGTTATGTGGTCGAAGCTACCACCAGCCACCTTGACAGCGACGTAGTAGGTCGATAGCCAGATGTTAGGCTTGATGTTGGACTTGAAGTTGTCGGGGTACTCACCCTCTTGAAGCGAGCATCCAGCGCCGGGAAGGTGTTGAGAGCCAGGTCGTCGCCCGAGCCTCTGGCCGGGGTGGCTTCTCTTGGTGCAGAGTGGACGCTGCGTTCCAGGATGACAGCCTGGGATCGTGGCTGCTGATCGCGGTTGATGTGGACGACGGCGGGGTCACCGTGATCAGCGTTGTACTTGGCACGTCGCCGGTTCTCGATCTCGTGCTGGTCACGGAGCTCGCTCTCCATGATGCGGTGAACGCCTCCAGGGGCGCCGTACTCGAGGTTGTAGTCCAGGCGGCAGCGAAGCTCGTGCTCCTCGCGGTCTCGGTGGCGCTGGTCGACGTAGTCGCGAGCGTCGCGAGCGCGCTTGTTGGCGTCAAGGTTGACGCGCAGGTCCCGGGAAGCAGCGGGCTGCTCAGGGTTGTGCTGAGCGACCTCCTCCCGGACGGGGGAGAAATGGCTGCACGCAGGTCGATGAGATCGACTGCGTGAGTGGCAGGTCGACGAAGATGCAGCAGACTTGGAGGCCGCGCTCTTCTATTCCACCAGGGTATTGGCGACCCGAAGGTACGCGAGGTCCTGCTCAGCTTCAGGCGTCCGGACTTGCTGGAGTCGAGTAATGGCCACGCCCAGGTTGGCCAGGGGGCTGTTGAAGGTCTAGATCCCCGCTTCCTCAAACTCCAGACACAGGTCTCGAGCGCAAGGCAAGACACGCCGCTGCTCCTCTGCACGTCACTCAGCGCGACGAGCGTCGGCTTGAATCCGGGCCGCCTCCTGGGAGTTGGTCGCACCCAGGTGGGGTGGTTCGTTTTCTGAAACCACCATCACCTGATGGAAGACGATCTCCGAATCGTTGGGGGAGATGCGGACCTGGACCTTCTGAAACTGTCCGCGGTCTGGAGACTGGGTAGGTCGCCTAGCTCGGCGAGGAAGCTCATTGTCGATCTTCTTCCGCAGGCGGCACCTGCGGAGGGTATGCTTTGCACCCTTGTGATAGGTGCAGGGCACGTCGAGGGGATGTCTCCTTGCGCGAGGTGCCGGTCTTGAGTCGCGAGAAGGTCGCCGCCCAGATTGGATCTAGGCGGGCTTGTGCAGCTGGCTGAGGCAAAGGCCAGGTGCTGACTGCAGGCCGAAGGGGAACGTGTCGTGGCGCAACGCGGTCTGCGCCGAGCGCTGAGCTCGCTCGCAGATCTCCAGGGTGTCCCTCATTGAGCCGATGATGTTTTCCATCCCTTGGACAAGGTCACAGTGTCTGGGTGGGTGGGTCTCCGATGCCAGATCGGGAACAGAGATGGCGATGGACGCCGTGACGACCTGCTCGGAGGTCGCCGGAGGAGTGGAGGCTGCCGGAGCAGGAGAAGTCGACGTGAAAGATCCGAAGCAGATCTCCACGGGGTCGGCGAGGAAGGCTGCCATGCTCGCCGGGAAGACAAGGCCAGATTGGGCCACCATGCTGCACAGTGAGTTCCCGATCGCCCCTACCTGGCGCGCCAACTGTCAGGGGGTGAGACCTGGACAGATCCGCTAGGGGGCTGCCCTAGAGGTTTGCAGGTTAGTGAAAGATCGGGACCTAAGAGTGTAGGTGGTTATGCACAGGACGCACACGGAACTACGTGAGTATGGCGGCGAAGAACAAGGAGACAAGGGGTTTTAGACTGGTTCAGGCCTCCGGAGAGTAAAACCCTACGTCCAGTATGATGGTGGATTATGCGTGGATGAGTTGAGTTGTTCTATGCATGGAGCCCTAGGCCGCCTTATATGCGGGGACGGGCTAGGGTTTGCATGCGCAGGTCGGTTGACCCGTGTCGGGGTCGGTTACAACTGTGGGAGACTTATCTCCCAGATTACAATGAGTATCCCGTGATACCCGGAGCTACAGACGGCGGCACGCCAGGTCGCCGTGTCTTGACTTGTACGCCAAGGCTTCGTAGGTCTTCCGGGATCCAGATCAGGTCGCTGGTCCCACTTGTAAGGTCGGCGAGTCTTCTGGAATGTCGGGTCCACCTGTCGGGGCCCCTGGGACCCTGGCCGGTGGGGACCCATGGGTACCCATGTCTCTCAATCGTGACTGAACACTTCTTGGATAGAACCATTTCATACTTTCTGTCTTTAGACTGCATTACAAACAAAACAGGAAGATCCAAAGATGAATCAGGTCTAAAATTCATACCATACTACAACTTTCGAAAACGACAATGTGACCTAAACAAAGATTATAGACCATTTTTATGAATTATGAAACTTTGGTATTCATCACAATTCCATTTGTCATCATTTAGTGTATGAAAAATCTTGCTTGAAGTTGAGAATTATTGAAACTTGGCATAGAGGATTGTTCAAACTGTCAAAGTTAATGGATTTGTGACTTAAATAAAGTTTGTAGATGTTGATGAGTTCTACTACTTTCGTATTCACAACTTTTTAATTCAAAATCATGTATTGCCCCAAATAAATTTGTGAATTTCTAAACTGATGAAATCAGTAATGTAAAAAGTTGAAGGTAACTTGATTGGCGAAATGCACCAAAATAAAAGTTGTAGATCTCGATAAGTTCAAAAACTATTGAATTGCCAACTTTCTCATTTTAATTCATTGTTGATGTTGTACAATCTAATTCCATTTCGACCATTAAAAGAAAATAAAAAATTATGAAGACGTGTTTGACCATAGTGGTTCCCACGAGTTTGCCTCTTCCTCTTGCGGTTACATACAACAAACCCAATTCAGCTCTCTGACGCTTGGGTACACTGATCAAGCCGGGGCCACGAGTCAGTGACTAAAGACATGAACGCGTCCCTTCGCATGCATAAACGAAGCGAGGCCGCCGGATTTCACCCCCACACATCGCCCCTTCACCCCGCCTCCTTCCCAATCTGTCCCATCAACTGCCGCTCTCGCCGCCCTGCTGTCGCCGCCGCTCTTCCTCCATCGGTGAGATGGTTCGCTCCACCCGCTCTCGCAGGGCGCCACTGCCGCCATTCCCGCTGACACGCCTGCGGCCGCCATTGTTGGGCGGCCTGAAGTGGAGCACAACTCCACCAAGCAGAGGCGTGACGGGCGAGGAAGATTCGTCAGGGGCGATCGCACCAGGAACGCGCTCCGGAGGAGGACGAGGATGATGACTATCCCGAGGCGCAACCAGGAGGACGATGAAGTGGCGGCGCCGGCCACCGTCCTCGGTGCCGACAAGGACGCTGAAGAGGTGGTGCCAGTCGTCATCAAGGATTCCGATGACGAACTATTGGGCATCGCTCCGGCTCCCACCCCTCCGGTTAGTATCGATTTGGGAGTTTCTTGCTGGGAAGATAGATTTCGAATTGGGGTTTTCTACTGCAGCTATGGAATAGGGTTTTTGTAGATAACTCAGATTACTAGAAGTAGTTTAGAAGTTACAATTTTTAGTTGAGCAATCGCATTTAGTATATAGAATGAGAATTCTTAGTTACTAAACAAGATTATTGAGAATGAGAATTCTTACTAACAGTATATCATAAGTTCATAACCACGAGTATATAGCATGAGTATTTAGTTTTCTACTATAGCTATTGAGAATGTTACTAAATATATAGCATGAGAATTCTTGTACATAAGATTGGAATTATTAGTGAAAAATTTAGTACTAATGCATGTTAAAATAATTCAGTATTAACTATACGTAGCATAATTTTTAGTTTCTAAATGTAGCACTAGAATCGTTTGAGGTTCATTTAGTTGTTGTATCCATGCATGTTTGAGATTCTAATATTGCCTCTGCTTTTTTTTGTTAATGAAGACTCAGCACGACTATGTCTTCGTGGTCAATGAAAAGGTCTCAATTCATTGCACATTCTCGCATGACAGCGATGAGGAGACTGGAGATTGGCCAGAGCCGTCGAGGAGGAAGGTCAGATATGGCGCCCTAGCTTAACAGTGCTAATTTCTGATTGTCATATATATATATTCTACCTTCTTGCCCCTCTGTCAACTTACAGCTAAAGCGAAAGGGTGAGAATATTCACGTCCTTCTGAAGCGGATGTATTTCGATCCATGAGTGCACGGATGGTGTGTGATTAGGCAGGCACTAATGCATGTAATGAGTGTAGTACTACTTTTGTGTGAGAGCCTTGTGCTTTCTAATGCTTTTGTTTGTGGAAACCTTAAGCTTGTGCCTGATGGACATCTAATGTATAGTGTTTAATTAATTAGTGATGATTTAGTTTCCAAGACTTGTGCTTCTAACTGATAGACATTTAATATGCATGGAGAGTTTAATTAGTACCGCTTTTGTGAGCAAACTTTGTGCTTGTACCCTTTTGTGAGTGCAAGCTTTGTGTTTAGTACTACTTTTCTTTGTTGAATGGTTGTGTTCTTGAGTGCCATATAATTGTCAGTATCTGTTTGTGTCAATTGTTCTTGAGTGAAAATGCGTCAGGAGAAGGCAAATTATGTTGCATATTCTCCCCTCCTATTATTGTCCAGCACTCACAATCTCTCATCCCACCCACATTCATATGTTATTTCAATCAACGCTACTGTAGACAACCTGGAATTTGAAACAAACACATGACAAAAACAGATTAGTTCAAAATATAATACAATGAAAACAATTGAGCCTGTGGGACCCACTGCATGCGACCGGAGGGAAAACTCAGCATCTTTTTTTGCAAAAAAAATTTCATAGCCCGCCTGATTAACCCCCAAGTTAAATATCGCCTCTGAACGTTTTCTGCGAAAAAAAATTCACATCCCGCCATTACCACCCAGATTAAATATCGCATCCTCATCCCACGTCCCCCTAAACCACGCGCGGTGGTGGCGACCATAGTTACAGAATCCGGTCTTCTCGGGAAATTAAAACGACGACGAGGGGAACGTGACTAGGTTGCCAGAGGCGCCGCGAGGCCATCCATGGCCAGCAATGGAAAACCCGTCGCACAACGAAATGGGCACGATGTCTTCGAAGTCGATATTGATGTTAACAGTGTCAGGTGCGTATCGGCCGCCTTGCTCTACACCTTCTTGATGAGTTTCCTGGCTTTCAGGATAAAATTGTGTGCAGTAGTTACATTGTTCCCTCCACGCAATCGATTGGATATACCTCTAATCCCATCTAGGGTTCTCAGTTCTCAATGTACCTCCCTTTGATGACAGCACAATCTCATTTGATTTATCCATTAAAATTTACATTCCTATGAGGATATATGTGCGCATCATTTTATTTCTTTCTTTTCAACATCCTTCTATTGTTTCGTCTTTTCCTTGATCAAAAATATGTGTTCATAGTTGTGTGCTCATGTAGGTCTATCTCTATCTAAAAAATTGTAACCAAAACTAAATTTTGTTGTGAAACTCGCTGAGCTGAATGGGCATTGTGCTATTTGACCACTACATATTTGTTTTCCACATATTTCCTACTAGTATATATATACATATATGCATACACCATTATTAGTACTAAATCTGAATTTTTTCCATGCTGCCGTATTAATATTTATGTGCACGTGTAGAGACTCCGATTTGATAGGTGATTTATGGACTGTACTAGTCGAAATCCATGGGGAAAATCTACATTACGTCACTTCTAAATTGGACAAGGGTATTATAGACTTTAATGCCCTGACAGATATTAAAGAAATGTATGGATTTGACCAGCAGGACTACATGTACTACATGAAGAGAAATGAAGATTATACTTGTACAGCGAGTAATATTGAAATTAAATCTAAGAAAGATATACTGCAAATGGTTCAGTATGTGGAGTCAACCAGTGAGAGGAAATTAAGGTTGGTACTGTCAAAAACTGCTGTTGATGCAGGGGCGGTTAATGTTTCCCCCCTGAAACTTCTTCAAAGGTGGAGGCCTAGTCCTGATGATTACCCTGATTCTGAGGATGAAGACGACTATGATGTTGATGAATACAAAATTTGGCTTGAAGAACAAGACGAGGACTGTGGTACGTATGTTGCTTGTTCTACACTAGCCACATGTAGCCTTGCCTGCACATTATACTCATACCAGTGTTTCTAATTAATTTGCAGACCTTCACGATGACTTCAGGGAAGATACAGTTACAACGTACACTAAATGGTTAACTAATATCAGATGTCTCAAAGATATTTGTAAATTTTTTTCCCTTGTCGACTGCAGCTTATTTGTGATGAAAAATATGAACCTTCATTTGTTTTCCATTTTTCAGAGGCGTATGGTAAAGTTCAAGCTAAACCTACAGAAGTAGTCGTACTTGAACAAGATGAGAGCAATGGCAGCAGCACGACGCCGCCACCAGAAACGATGCCGCCACCACAACTTCCATCGCATGCTAGGAGACCAAGGAAGACAAAAGGTTAGTAAAGCTCTACACCTCGAGAAACTTCACTCTTTTTTTTCATTGGTTTCTGCAACTACTATTATTCAGTAGTGAATGTTATTTTCTCTGGTGTGAATGCAAGTAGGTGGCAAGAATGTTGGCCGTGGAACCCTGAAAGGGTTATCTACAATTGCCAAGAGATCAAGATCTGGCTGCAAAAAGTTGAAAATCCAATTTTCATCAAAGTTGGGTGGTCCCTGTGGAGAAAACAGACGTACCTTTGTTGATGAGATTGTTGTACATACTAGGCAGAGGGCTCCACTAATTGGAGTCCGATATTGGAGTGAAGTGCTTCCAGTAGTCAAGAAAGAGATCGTAAAAGCTGTAATGGTAAGTCACTGTCCACCGCATGCACCTTGTTAATTCAATATAGCAGATGTGTTCCCTCTATTTTGTTCGTATCCAGTTTTATGATTGAATCATGCATGAATAACAAGATTCCATCCCACCAGGAAGGATGGGATTTTGAGGGCATTCAAAATCCAGAGGAAAAGATATTGAAGATTGCCCACCAACGCTACAAAGGTTGGTGAGGCGACTTGAGTGGTACATACAAGACGTACAACTGTTATCCGGAAAGAATGAGGCACAAGCCTGCTGACCTAAACATTGTGGAGTGGCACTATTTGTGCCACTACTTTGGAACAAAAACATTCAAGGTCCAATTTCTTCTACTAAATTAAAGAACAACATTGTGAGTTATATAAAGATGAGTTCAACCTTTCATCGCTTAACAGCACTGGTTCACTCCTTGCAGGATCACAGCACCCAAAACTCTGACAATCGCGGTCGTCTGGTTAGCAACCATTCGGCGGGTTCGAAACCTTACTCTCAGTGGAGTTGGGAAAAGGTAAAGATTGGTTACAATATTCTCATCTTTCACTATCTACATAATAAAATCATATATTGATGTTGTGTAATGATGCAATCATAGTGAGATCCCAAAACTGGTGATGAGCCACACCAGTTTGAACTTTGGAAGGTTACTCACTCTAGGGATGGAAAATGGAGAAATGAGGTGGCTGAGTCTATTAATGTGAGTAGAAATTTGATTGTAACATTGTGTACACATAACACTTGTTTAATTTTGAATCAAACCATGGGCACGGTTTTCTATCTTACAATTTTTTCTTGCGCACAGCATTGTACAGTCAGGAAATTAGCTCTACTAGCAAATCCAGATGAGGGGGGTGAAGACACAAGTTCCACTCCTCAAGATGAACAGGAAGAGAAATGTTTCCAGGAAACATACAGGGAAAGAACACATGTCAAATCCTCCGTGTCACGTGGCCATGGTTACATGACCACTCCAAGAAGCAACAAAGTGTATCAGGAGAGATTGTTACATGAGAAGCTCGATAAGCTCGAAGCACGAGAACGTGAACTGGAAGAAAGACTCAAGATGCATGAAGCTGACAAGGAATGCGAGAAAGAAGAATTAAAGAAAATGATGGAAAAGCAAATGCAGGAACAATTTGCAAAGATGATCAAAATTATCAAACACTTGCTACCATGTTCAGAGGTAACCAGATTATTGTACCTGTTGTGTTCATAACTTTGCCAATGTAGCTAATATCTTACCTTCCATCGTTGCAAAAAAGCAGAATACACCTCAATCCAACAAAAGTACAGGTCCAGTAGACCCTAGGGTCGATGAGGATGGCATTGCTGCAAGAACATTAGTGCAGAGTCAATAAACAATGAACATGGTAACGACTATACTTGGTTGTGATAGAGAAAATGCATATTTATGCCACTTATCTCTCGCCTACCCTCTTTCACAATGTGCAGACTCCAGTAGTGCAGGATAATAGTTCTAATGAAGCTGTACATACGAGGCCAGAGGAAAACATTCCTACAACACCAGTAGTGCAGGATCATGTAACAACAACCCAGGTAACGACACCGAACAAGCTTTCCAATCATGATGCATGGTGTCGTGCTTTTAATCACAACTAATATAGTTCCGATATAAAACTATACATTCCAGATGCATCTATCAAGAACCGTGACAAAAGACAAAGAAAATGTGCCACCTAACATCAGTCATACAAGTGCCAACATTAGCAAGACATTGTTCGCCGACAAACATGATAATCGTGCTCCACCTGCTGCACCTACAAGATATATCGCTACAAACATGCTGGTGAATCAGTCTAAGACACGATCAGGAAAGAAGAGAGCACAAGATCAGGTACTAACTGAACTATCCTTTCTTAATGCCATTAATATTTTTCTACTTCCAATCCATATGATGCTGCATATTCTCAATCCAAGACAAATTGGGTTCAGATGATGTAATTCTCTAATTGCTTTACATTCAGGATGGCATGCAAAGAGAAGCTCTGGAGCCGAGAAAAGACTCAAGATCGACCAACAAAATCCCTTCGGTATCAAACAAGAAGCTCAAGCCTCCAAGCAAACCTCAGCTCCAGAAATGATGAAGATGTTCAACAATATTGAGTGGGAGTGATGCTAGGGTCTTTACAAACTTTGTTACTATTGATGTGAGTGATGGACAAGAGTGCAAAATTTAATGTGGTGAATTTTATTCTGTTATATGAATAATTGTGGTCTTGAATGACATGAATGTACATTGGTTGCAACAATCTATGTTTCAAATATTTTTGTTGCATTAAAGAATCCGAAATTGGGGACGGTGGGCATCTAGCATGTATCCTATGGCGACCAATATGTTATTGCAATTTCCTCTATGCCAATAGCGATGAACCACAGTTCGTAGTGATATAGTACATGCATATCGCAACCAGAATTCATCTGATGCGTTATCACTAGAGCATATAGCGTCGACACATGCTTCATTGCGATACCCCTACTCATATAGCGACGGTACTCATCGTTGCGATTTGGTTACAGAACATGGCGACGACCAATCTTTGGTTGCGTGACCATCTACGTGTATAGCGACGGAAATCAGCGTTGTGATTTTGTTCAAGCATCTAGCGACGATCCATCATCGATTGCATGACCGCCAACGTGTATAGCTACGATAACTAGCGTTACTATTTTGTTCACGCATATGGCGACGACCAATAGTTGGTTGCGTCACCATCTATGTGTATAACGACGGGAATTATCGTTGCGAATTGTTTCAATCATATGACGACGACGCATAGTTGGTTGCGTGAATCCCTTCGTGTATGGCGACGACACTTAGTGTTGCAATTTCGTTGGATCATATGGCGACGAACCATATATTTGTTGCGTGACCCTCTTTGTGTATGCCGACGGCAATTAACGTCGTGATTTGCTTCAAGCATAATGCGACGACCCGTAGTTGGTTGCGTGAACCTTGTGCTGTATAGCGACGGTAATTGGTTGCATTTTGGTTCAAGCAAATGGCAATGGATTATGACTTCGTTGTGATAGCCTACATAAAAATTGCAACTGTACGTACCGCATTGCGACAGGGTTCTTTCATTGTAATAGCACTTGTTTGCAACCGAGCAAAGTGGTCGCAAAAACCACTATCGCAACACTGAGTACGGTTGCAATAACCTGTGTTGCAACACCACCAGTCGTCGCTACTTCACCTAATTGCGACGCCAGGCACCGTCACAACAATTGATTTTTATTGCGACAACCTTTTTGGCACGGTCGTAGCAACATATTCATCGGACACATTAGCGACGCCATGCAACGGATTCAATCTATCGCGATCGCTACGTATCGCGACCGAAAACCACGTATCGTGACCACTTGGAGGTGTCGTGAACTCCACCAATCGCTGTAGTGGACTGGGTTTTTGGCTACACTTATGGCACTGGTGCTGTCACAAAAAAGTGGAACCTGGGAGCACTCACCAAAATCGCTCATAGTGTAGGTCATCCAAAGCAGCTAGGAACAACAACTAGCAGCAGCTACATACTCGGCCTCTGTAGTGGACTGGGCTACACTGGATTGCTTGCGAGACGACCAAGAGACCAAAGAAGAACCAAGAAACTGGCGACAACCCAAAGTAGACTTGCGGTCCAATCTACACCCAGCAAAATTAGCATCAGAGAATCTGTCAAGTCTGAGTGTTGAGGAGGCAGAATACCAAAGACCAAACTCAGGAGTATAGTTCAAGTACCTGAAAATCCTCTTGACGGCCTGCCAATGTGAAGTCCTCGATGAAGCTTGAAAACGAGCGCACAGACACACGCTGAACTGTATGGCAGGCCTCGTCGCCGTCAAGTAGAGGAGGGAGCCGATCATGCTCCTGTACTCCTTCTGGCCCACGAGTTCGCCATCCACATCCGCATCCGAAGCCGTAGTGGTACTCATCGGTGTAGTTAGCGGCTTGGAGTCGTTCATGCCAAACTTCTTCACCATGTCCTTGGTGTACTTCGCCTGATGTACAAACATCCCGTCCTTGCACTGCTTGATCTGGAGCCCTCGGAAAAACTGCAGCTCGCCAATCATAGACATCTCAAATTCCCTGCTCATGTCATCTGCAAATCTGGCAACAAGATCATGAGAAGAGCCACCAAAGATTATGTCATCCATGTAAATCTGAACAATCAACATGTCATTTCCATGCTTAAGGAGAAACATGGTCTTATCAACTGTGCCCATCACAAAACCCTTACTCAGCAAAAAGCCTCTCAACCCGCCATACCAAGCCCTCGGTGCCTGTTTCAACCCATAAAGCGCTCTCTAGAGTTTGTATACATGGTGTGGGTATTTCTCACTCTCGAACCCCGGGGGTTGCCTCACATACACTTCTTCCTCTATCACCGCATTCAAGAGAGTACTCTTCACATCCATCTGAAACAACTTGAACCCTTTAGCCACGGCAAAGGCTAGAAGGATCCTAATCGCCTCCAGACGGGCCACAGGAGCAAATGTCTACTCATAATTTATACCCTCTTTCTGGTTGAACCCCTGAGCCACCAACCTCGACTTATTTCTCACAACCATCCCATTCTCACATTCCTTGTTCTGCCACACCCACTTGGTACCTATAGGATGGCAATTTGGCGGTGGATCAACTAACACCCAAACTTGATTTCTCTCAAAGTTCTCCAACTTCTCATGCATGGAATTCACCCAGTTTGCATCAGAAAGTGCGTGTCGAATATCTTTGTGCTCAAACGAGGCAACAAATGCAGAGTGAGCAAAATGAGAAGTATTCCGTGATCTCGACTGTGTAGTGTGTTCATGAAGGTCACCTATGATCGTCGACGGTGGGTGATCCACCTGTACACGTCGGGGAGCCTCTCGCTTGGACACAACCTTCCCCTCAGCAGCAGCCTCCACTCGAACAACCTCTGTCGTCGTAGGAGGAGGGGACGGACCATCCTTTATCGTCGTCATCAGAGTGGAAGTAGAGTGTACACGACTAGCCACAGGAGCATCACCACCATCATCATCTTCTTCTCCATCTCCATCCTTCTCATCCTCAAAGATCTTCTCACCAACTTCACCGTCACCTGCACATTCAAAAGTAGAAGAACTACATGGCTGTGTCTCGTCGAAGGTAACCTCGCAAGTCTCCATGATTCAGTTAGTGTCAAGATTGAGCACACGATAAGCTCTAGAGTGAATCGCATAACCGAGAAAAATACCATCCGAACATCTAGCCTCAAACTTGTCTAACTTGCCCTTCTTCAGAATAAAGCACTTGCAACCGAAAGCACGAAAGTGACTCACCTTGGGTTTCCGCCCATGCATCAACTCATACGAAGTCCTCTTCTTGAAAGCACGAAGGAAAATGCGATTCGACACATAGCAAGCGGTATTGACCGCCTCGGCCCAGAAACGCCTAGGAGTCCTATTCTCATCAAGCATCGTCCTAGCCATCTCACAAAGGGTCCGGTTCTTCCTCTCCACTATGCCATTCTAGCAAGCGACGTATGGAGAAGAGTACTGATGATTGAGACCAAGATCACTGCAAAAGGCATCAAAATGATAATTCCTGAATTCCGTGCCATTGTCACTGCGTATAGCTCGAATGGCATCCCTATGTCTCTCATTCTTCAACCTCAAGATCAAGTCTCGAACAAAGCCAAATGTCTTGCTTTTATCCTCCAAAAATAAAACCTAAGAGTACGTCGAAAAATCATCAACCACAACCAACACATACCACTTCCCACCCACAGAGCGAACACGAGCTGGCCCAACCAAATCCATGTGCAATAGCTCACAAGGTCGCTCGGTCATGACCGCAGTCAGAGGGGCGTGAGAAGCAGCAACCATCTTACCATGTCGACACGGAGCACAAACCAAATCCTTCTCGAATTTCAACTTTGGCAATCCTCGGACTAGGTCTAGGCCACTCAAGCGGGAAAGCAACTCAAAGCTCAAGTGTCCCAGCCTCCTATGCCACTTCCAAAGCTTGCCCGAGACACCAGCAACAAAGCATCGAGGAGGACCAACAGACTACGAAAAATCAGCACAAAAGATTTAACCCTCAGGGACGATCGTACAGACAAGATCGCCTCGAGAATCAAGCACACGAGAAGCGCCCAACTTAAAACGAACCTCAAAACCCTCGTCAAGCAACTTGGATACTAACAACAGGTTAAAACCAAGTGACTTGACCAAAGCCACACTCTTTAAGGTCACCTTGCTACTCACCTTCAGCATACCTTCAACAAGCACTCGTTCTCTCCCATTATCCCCGAAAGTGATGTAATCCCTCGTACTCACCATGGTGAGGCTAGAGAACCACCCACGATATCCGGTCATGTGACGCGAACAACCAGAGTCGATCAACCAAAAGTCCTCCAAGCCTCCCACCTGTAAATAAAAAATGAGAACGAGAATGAGCAAGCGACTCAACACTGGGGTTAGTACCGAAAGAGTTAAACTAGTGTCGAGCCATTTGCTCAAAAGAAGGGTTAGTAAAATCCATCCTATCAAAGCATCTAGGAGGAGCCCTCTCACGCCTACCACCGAAGAACATGTCACGTCTCACTAGAGGGGAACGTGCACCACGAGGGGGAAAATGTGGCCTGTAGTCCCTCTATGAACCAAAACTGCGATCATGCCTCCCAAACTCGTAACGGTCACGAGCAGGAGCGCGTCCAGCAAACTCACCACGCCCAAACCCAACACGCCTATCTCACGCCTACCACCGAAGAACATGTCACGTCTCACTAGAGGGGAACGTGCACCACGAGGGGGAAAATGTGGCCTGTAGTCCCTCTATGAACCAAAACTGCGATCGTGCCTCCCAAACTCGTAACGGTCACGAGCAGGAGCGCGTCCAGCAAACTCACCACGCCCAAACCCAACACGCCTATCTCTTTGAGGAAAACCTCCTCCACCACCACGAGTGGGAACCGTACGCACAAACCCATCACTTCGAGGTAGAGGCCCTCAACGAGGCTCAGACACACCATGAGAAGGGTGGTACCTGTCATTGTTTGCCATCTCCCTAGCAAACCTCTCATCCCTTCTCCTCCTGAAACAGAACTCATCCTTATGACCATCCCTCCCACAATGATCACAATGGAAGCGGATTGACTGTGGCTTAGGCTGTGGTTTCTCTATGGGCTTCTCAACAGCTTTCTCTCCTGGCTTCTCTCCAAACACATTGCCCTGTGTGCTCACAAAATTTATGGGTTTCTCGTAGTTTTCTGTCTTGTGGGGGAACACTGGTGGATCTGGGGTTGTGTCTAACTTGTTTCTGAGGTGGTTTGGCTTGGGTACATACTTGTTCATGGGTATGGTGTGTGATGGGATAGGAATCTGTCCAACTTTCTCTTCTCCCTCACCACTCTTCCCAGCCCCCAACGCCTGACCATCAAACCTCTTAAACTCAGCCAATATCAAACGCAGCTGAGGCTCAAGCTCAGACAACCAACTCATCAATTTCCTCAACTCATCATTCTCTTTTGAAACGAACAGCAGGGGAGGCCCCTACTAGAACTTTTCATTTTCAAAAATATAATATTTACAGTTTACAAAGGCCTCAGGCCCAAGCAAGTGAAAAGAGGAAAAAACTTTAAGGGAAATTACATAACCAGGTCTCTAACTCCACCCCTAGGGTCGGTTTAGCCCTGTGAATCAGGAGCTTGAATTCTACTTTGAAAAGATGCTTCCATCTAGCCAAGGAGACAGGGATGCTGTCGAATATAACTTCATTACGATGGATCCTGATTGCCCAACAACAGATGAGGAATATTTCCCTATAAATCCTTTGACCAAAGTTGCATCGACCATCGACCACTGTGTCCAGATAGGAGCCCAAATGAGTCTAGGAAACTTGCAAGAATCGCCAGCACCACTGACTGAAGTTGCACTGAAAGAACAAATGTTCCAGAGTTTCATCATGATTTTACAAACATAGTACACAGCAGTAGCTATCAAGTGCTCTCCTTTTCCTCCTTAACATATCTCTTGTGTTAAGTCTGTCACAGAACAACAGCCAACCAAAGAACTTGTGCTTCCCATGACAGCAAGATTTCCATAACCACTTAAAAATGGGGTGAGCTGGAAAGGAGCCTTGCAACTAGTGATAAGCAAGCTTGGGAGTAAACAGTGTTGTACCCCAGATGTAAGTCCAGAGATCCTCTTCCGAATGATTAATCTGAAGTTGCTGAATGAGCTCATTAAGTTCAGTCAGCTGATCTGCAGCTTCTTCAGACAAAGGAGTGAAAAAATTAGCAAAGGCATCCTGTGAGAGGTATTTCTGTAAGGAAATGGTTTGTTTTCTCGCAAATGAGAAAAGTTGAGGGTATCTTCATTTTAGCACACCCAAGTCCCATGTGTCATGCCAAAAACAAATAGTGTTTCCTAAACCTGCATGATAGGATGCAATTCTGAGGAATGAATCAGAACAGGTCATCACATCACGCCACCAGAAGGAGCCCACTGGCCTCTTAGCATGAGGGGCCACCTGATTTCTGTAGAGACATTTCCAAGTAAGATTGACCCAAGGGATATCATCATGGTTATAAAATTTATGCAGATGCTTAAGCAAAAGAGCATTGTTCTGAATCCTCAGATTAATGATGCCAAGGCCACCTTGATCTTTAGGGAGGCATGCTTTCTTCCAAGCTACCAGACATCCACCTTTTCTATTAATGTCCCCCCTGTCCCATAGACAATGCTTTTTGTATCTATCAATTTGATGCAGGGTGGTGGCAGGGAGTTTCAGGGTCCCCAAATGAAAAGTGGGCAGTGATGACAAGACTGAATTAACCATGATGAGCCTCCCTCCATAAGAAAGAAGGCTACTCATACCCATCAACCTTTTTTCAATTCTGTTGAGCAGAGGCAAATAATCATTCACTGAAGGTCGAGTGGTTCCAAGAGGCAATCCAAGATATGTGAAAGGCATACTACCCACCTGACATTCCAAAACAGATGCTAGGAAGTCCATTTCCTCAGAGTCAACATTTATAGGAATAATGTTGGATTTTGAGAAATTGACTTTGAGGCCTGTAGAAATAGGGAAAGCACCTAGTATGTTCTTAAGGTTAATGAGTTGTTCCTCTTCAGCGGGCATAATAAGAAGTGTATCATCAGCATATTGCACAATGGGATAGTCCCCTCCAAAAGTGGTGCACAAAGGGTGAAGTAAGAGCCCTTCAGTAGCAGCACTATTGACCACTGATTGTAGCAGGTCTGTAGCAAACACAAACAACAATGGTGATAAAGGATCGCCCTGTCTAACCCCTCTTTTGCACTTAAAAGGTTTGCCTGGTACTCCATTTAAAAGGACAGAGGATGATGCTGATGAAAGGATGAGCCTAATCCAGTGTAACCACTTATTTGAGAAGCCCTTATGCCTCATCATTTCTAGGATAACATGATGCTCCAGTTTATCAAAATCTTTCTCAAAGTCAAGCTTAACAATAACAATCTCCTTTTTACTGTGGTGACAAAGATGAAGGAATTGGAAGGCCCATGCAAGACAATCCTGAATTGTTCTTCCCTTAAGGAATCCATACTGATTTGCATGAATGACAGATAGGATTACCTTTTGTAATCTATTAGCTAGCAACTTGGTGATGAGTTTCAGAGACAAATTCAGCAAAGAAATTGGTCTGAAGTCATTTGCTATTTGAGGATTATCATTCTTAGGAATTAGAGCAATATAAGACCCATTAATGCAGTCAAGATTTATGTTTCCAGAATGGAAACATTCACAAAGTCTATAGAAATCATCAGATATCAGGTGCCAGCACCTCTTGAAGAATACCCCATTGAAACCATCAAGACCTGGAACATGATCAGGTGGCATTTCTTTTAAGGCCAAATCAATCTCTTCCTTGGAAAAAGGCTCATCCATATCAGGCAGAGGCACTGTAGGAATAAGGTCATTCAGATCAAAAAGGATTTCAGAAAACTCTGACACACCCAATCTATCCTTGAAAGCAGACCATAGTATCCCAGCTTTGGGAGAATGTTCAGTAACTAGAATCCCATCTGAATTTAAGAGAGATGTGATAGAATTTCTTCTGAGTGAGTAAGTGGCCAAAGCATGAAACAATTTGGTGTTCTCATCACCAATTTGACCCATCTTATTGTTGTTCTTTGTTTCCATTAAATTCTCTTGGCCTCTAAGAGTTTTTGCAAATAAACCTTCACAATTTTCCTGAAATTTGACTCTACTAATGACAGCTGCCTCTGATCTTCCAATCCATCAAATAAGGCAAGTACCCAAGAACAATTGTTAATGAGCTTGTTCACTTTTGATATTTCTTTGCTCCATGCTTCAAGGCCCTTTCTGAGTTGCTTGAATTTGCCACTAATAGTCTTAGCCATGTTACTGAAAAAGGGGTTGGAATTCCAGTGTAACTCAACAGTGTCATTGAAATCTGGAAAATCCACCCAATAATTCTCAAATCTGAAGAGAGAAGCCTTGGGTATATGTGAGTCAACCAAAACCACATATGGGACATGATCAGAAATAGGCCAGGCCAAACAAGTAACAGAGGTAGCTGGGTAGGAATTAGTCCAAGAAGCTGATGTGAAAACCCAATCCAAATTTTCAAGCAAGGGATCAGTCTGCATATTACTCCATGTGAATTGTTTTCCTGAAAAAGGGATATCCACCAGGTCTAAATGTTGTATGAGATCATTGAATAGCATCATATCACCCACATTACCCCCTGGCTTATTCCTGTCAGACATAGATCTGATTAGGTTGAAATCACCAAGCAAAATCCAATCTTCCATTAAAGAGAGGTCAAAATTATATAACCAACTAATGAAGGCAGCTTTTTCTGGAGAGGAAGCAGGACCATAGATATTTGATAGGTGAAAATTTGCTCCAGAATGTTTTGACTTGAACTGCATAGTGATGGCATAACCATTGCAATCAATTACATCCCCAACAAATAGGCTCTCATTCCAGCAAATGAGTAGGCCTCCAGAAGCCCCAACAGATGGAGAGCAGGCAAATTTGTTCAAATGTCGAGGACAGAATTTAGATATGTAAGCCTGGTCAAAGGACTCTTTCTTAGTTTCTTGCAGACAAATGATTGAGGCCACACTCTCAGAGATTTTATCTCTCAAATGATCCCATTTGGCTTGGGAATTAATCCCTCTAACATTCCAAGACAAAAAATTCCAGGGTCTTGTATTATTCATTGAAACGAATGAGGCACCAGATAGGAGCACAGATGAACATCTGACTCAAGAACCACACAGATAGATATAATAGAACACAGAAATAAAGCCAAGGCACAAGGCCATCCAACAACTGGTTCCATAAACTTTTACGAGATAGTAACACACCATTGAAAGGTTTAACAAAAGAGATCAAGCAATGCCACGCAGGGCAGACTAAGCAAAATAAACACAGCCCATGAAGGCACTATGTGATGAGGTTACATCGACTAATCATCATCAGATGCAAGCAGCTTGGCATCAGACACATCCTGAGGCTGCATCTTGAGGAATTCAGTTCCAATAGCTTGGACAAGCGTGGTGGGCAGATGTGGTGCTGAGGAAGCAGAGTCTTCAGCAGATCCTCTGTAGACAGGGATGATGGCCTTATCAACTTCAGTTGCTCGATCCTCCCCTGGAGTTGGATCATCAGCACCCACCTGGGAATCATCAAGCGGCTCCCCTACAGCTGCAGCTGCAGCTCCAGCAACATCCTTGAAGCCCTAATAGTTCTTCTTGATCCTGACACTCCGACGTAAGAACTTGGAATCAAGGGGGCCCTTAAGCTTCTTGGCACGTCTCTTGCGTGGAGAAGTCAGTTCTGGTATGGAATCAAGGATCTTGACAGATTCACCGTCAGAGACTGGTCCCTGCTCCTTAGATGGTTCCACCAGTGCCTTTGCCATTTTCCAGAGAGCATCATAGTCAGCAAAATTGGATGGGAAATGCATATCTAGATTGATAATAATACGATTGAGATGAGCGAAAGGATCAACTGAAGAAGGAGAAAGAAAATCATTGGAACTAGAGATCACCTTCTGAAGGATTGCTCGCAGAGGGACAATAGGCGGAGCCACATGTGTGGTATGATCACGAACAAGCCCCCGAGAGGTCTCAAAATCCTGTGCTGCGGGTGACTGAACAAGTGGATCCACTAAACCATGGTCCTCCTGATACTGAACCTCTTGCTCATGCTCTTCCTCTAAATCATGCACTTCCTAAGATTGATTCTCCTGCTCATGCTCAACTTGTTCCATAGGTACTGCATTTTCATCCACGTGGTCAGCATTTGGGGTAGCACCCATCAACACATCAGAATTGGCAGAGTTTGCCTGCACCTGCACCAGCATCCAATGAGGAGCAGGGTGTGGGATTGGATGAGCTGGTCCATCTTCAGGCGGCATCTGTTCATCCCCGCCATCCACCACATCAGTAGCAGTCAGGATGAACACTGGTACAGTGAAAGTCCTCACCCTCCGCGCTTCACCAATAGCCACCACAAAGTCATCAGGGATATCTTGCTCATTGTTGACTAGAACCTTGACAATAATCCGGGCTACAGTCAGAGATTCATGCACATACAGCAGTTTCGCCCAACCACATATGGCCTTGGAAATCATAGACAAGGAGCGACCATCAACCGGGTACATCAGCATCAACCACACGACACGATCCATGGCTAAAGATCTGAAGTTCACCCCCTCATCATGCTTGATAAAACGAAGATGCTACTGACCAAATTGACGAGGTGGACCCTGAAGGAATCGCTCATGCTCGAGCGGCTTGGAGAAGCGTACGAAGGCATCTCCAATCGGGCAGGGTTGAATCTCTGGAGCACGTACCCCCTCGTCCAGCAGGTACTAGTGAAGTGCAGAAGCCATCGGGATGAAGTCCTCCTTGGCGACTGGTGGAGTCAGATGCGCGATGGCAAGGTCCTCATTGGTGCGCTCGATGCTCAAAGCAAGATGAGCATGGGGGCTAGCCGGCGGGACGTAGGGGAGCACCCGAGGGGCCCAGACGAAACCCGCTGGGAGGTGGGGACGGGGATCTATGTCAAAGTTCGCCATGGGCTCAGGTGGCGGCGGTGGGAGGTCGGTGGTGGATGAGAAGGCGGTAGCAGGAGATGCTTCTGAGGAAGACGAAGCGGCACGCTCAGGGGTAGGCAGAGATGAGTTAAAGGCACCTTGCTTCTGAGAGGTAGAACACGTAGGATCGAATGGGCCGTTAATTGGGCCCACTTTTTTCTGGTAGTAGCATATGTGGCACGTGCAAACTAGCAAAAACAGGAAATATGGCCGAATTTAAGGCAAGCATGACAACGAATCATGGATCGGCAATCTGAGATCCTATGATCATGGGCTAAACACCTGAAAACACTGCATGGAGCTTCCATCTGCGGCTGACCGTTGATGAACCGCAGGAATTTTCGGCAACCGATGAACTCGTTGATCATGAGAAAAGTTTGCTTGATAATAATCTGTAGGATAAGAAAGCCTACTGAAAACTGATCGGGGAGGTTGTTTAACAACCTGAGCATAAGATTTGCAAGATGATTTTGGAGCAAACCATTTTGCTTCTTCCTCGTAAGACCAGTTAACAAGTTCATGACGCCAATTGGGGCCACCCTCACCCGAGAGAGCAAAGTACACATCAAAAGATTTGCATTTGAAAGATCGAAGCCTATAGATAATGAACCCAATCTCCTTAGAGAAAATCGAGAAACGAAACATGTGACCAGACAAGTGCAAGACCTTGAAATCCTTATCAATGCCGCCAAGACATGATTGGAGCATGAGACCAACCGAATCATCAGAGAGACGAATGGCAAAGCGACTGAAGGAAGCAACCAAGTAGAACTCATGGGATCCGAAAGAGGGAGTGAAACTGACCAGAGATGCAAAACGATCAAATGCAACACGTTGAAATTCCAATCCCGGACCAAAGTCCAGGTCAGAAAGGCCTCCCATGGTGGAGATCACCGGCGTCCATGACTAGGGGCCGAGATCGCCAGTGGAGGAGTCGACGTCGCCATGGCCCTTAGTATCTCCCTAGCTTGGTTTCTCACTGAACGCTTCAATGTGCCCTCTCAACTCATCATTCTCATCCCGCAAACGGTCAACATAATGCATAAGTTCCATGTTTTTCAAAGCATGCATTTCACAAGTAGAGCATGATGTAGGAATAGGAGCTTGCAATGCAACCTCAAGAGAAACTATCCTATCATGAGATTCATCTAGCCTAGCATGCAACACAGGACAAGAAGTGCAAGCACCTAGTAAAGCAGGTCTAGATTTTATCTTATCAAGCTCAATCCTAAGCACATCTAGTTCCTCAAGAGTTGAGGCATGCTTCTCCTTGAGAGCAATCAAGTCAGCCAGGAAAACATTACAGTCACCATAACCAATCTCATCAGAAACAACATGAGCAGCTTTCCAAGAGTCTATCTCAGTTCTAGCATCAACAAGCAAAGACTCAAGCTCAACTATCTTTTCCTTAGCATCACCTAGCAAAGACCGAAACTCTCTCTTCTCCTTGTTGGTCTTCCTAAGCACATCATCACGGTTATCAAGCAACTCATTCAACCTAGCATTCTCCTCTAGCAAGAAGTTGGGATCTTGTCGTACCTCTTCCTCGGAGTCGGAGTTCGAATCCGAGCTGTGCTTCCCACCCTTCTTGGAGTTGTGCGCCATGCCGCAAAAGCCACCTTGTGCGATGAAGCTAAGGCCGGTGAAGTTCTTGCCCGTGTGCCTCTTGTCCTTGCGCTAATCTTGCTCTTCCTCGCTGCTCGAACCAGATGACGAGTCACTCGAAGTGGAGTCGATGTCGCTCGCTCTGGCAACCATCGGTCGAGCCGTCTTCTTCTTGTACCCGCTGCTCTTCCTCGGCCTTCTCTCGCCCTTGTCCTTGAGCTTGTCCTTGTAGTCGTTCCGGGAGCGGTGCTTGTTGTAGTCGCGCTTGGGCTTGCCCTTGTAGTCGTTCTTGATCTCCATGGCTTCCGGACACTCGACGATGAAATGCCCATGCTTCCCGCACCGATAGCACATCCCTAAGCTCCTCCTCGCATTCTTGTGGTTCTCGTACATCCGCCCAAACCTCTTGCTCAACAAGGCGAGATCCTCCTTGCTTAGCACCTCAAAGTCCTCATCTGGAATGGACACAAGACAAGACAAAGAAAACTGCATGCCAGCAGAGTTAGCATTAGTCCTCGATCCTCAGACAAGAGCCAAACTATGAGGATCAGTGGGGCTCTCGCTCTTGGCTCTCAAGCCACGATCAACCTCCAAAGACTTGAGCTTAGAAAACAGCTCTTCCACTGTCAGGGTCTCATACACGCTCGACTCCTCAATGGCCTCGACCTTGGCACTCCACACGGATGTCAAGTGCGAGCAAGAGCTTGATAGCTCGATCATGATCCATGTATGGAAGCACTGTCACAATGGGCCTCATGTTGTTCATGATGCAGGTAAAGCGCTGGAACATCACATTAATCGACTCACCGGGGAGATGAGTGAAGTTCTCGTACTGTCTCCAGTGAGTGGCAAACAAACGAGCCTGCACCTGAGCATTCCCAACATGAGCATTCTTAAGCTTCAGCCAAATCTTTCCGGCCACATCCTCTCCGTACACTCGATCAAACTCTGAGGCACAAAGAGCACGGAACAAGTAATCCACGGCCTTGTTGTTGGCCTCAAACATGTCCCGCGATCCTGGAAGAAGGAAACTATCAAGAATGACATAATGAGGATTTTGACTCACTTCCCAGATCAGTGTCCCCTTCCCACACAAAAACGTGCCTATGCGCCTCTCCCACATCTTGTAATTATTGCCATCGAAGTGCGGAGGACCCGACCCCTTACCATAGTCGCCCATCTTTAGATCTTAGACTTGTTAGAATCACGAAGATCCGTAACCGGCTCTGATACCAATTGAAGGACTGAATAGGCGACCAAGGAGGGGGGAGTGAATGGGAGCCGATAAAAAATTCTTCCCGAAGGATGAACTCGTCCTATACCCCGATTGCCACTCTGATCACTCACACACACCAAAGAAGCTCTAGACTAGGCACACACAAGCCTACAAGTCCTAGAGACAAGCCACGAATCAAAGAGCGGAAGCACTAAACAAGAATCAAAGCACTTAGTCAAAACTGCGAGGCTAGGTGCGGACCGTCCGTGGTGTACGGGCGGACCGTCCGTAGCACCTGGGCGGACTATCCGCTCGGACCACCTCGGACTGTCCGAAAATAGGAGCAGAGCCATCAGATACGCACCCAGAAAATTGAACTGTCCGGCCTAGGCACGCGGAACGTCCGCCAGTGTCGCGGACTGTCCGTGTAGAGCCTGCGGACCGTCCGGCCAAACTCCAGAAAAGCTTCGCTCAAACATGCCCACGCGGACCGTCCGTCATTGATAGGCAAACTATCCGCAAAACCTCCTGCAACAAAACCCTAAGCACTTAAAGGATCGAAACATGAACTCGCACGAACACACAAAGAACAGTGATGAACTCGTGCCATGCGGACTGTCCGTGTGGTTCTTGCGGGGCTATCCGCTACATGCTGAAAGAGCTGCTCGAGCTCGAGAACGCGAAGTCAACCCCTCCTATCCATCACCGGATCTCCCAAACCACTTGAGCTTTTGAGACAAGATTTGGACGAGATGAGAAACATCACTAGGTGAAGCTATGCCCCAAAAATCTTGATCTCTAACTCACTAAATCACCGGGAATCGCGGATCACAGGAACAACCTCCAAGAACTCGGGTTCCTCCAAGAACTCACGAATCGAAGGGATTTCCCGGCGTTTGAGGGGCCAAGATTACACCCAAAGATGCACAAGGAATCCACCCATGATCCCCTCAAAGAAATCCGAGGAAAAACTCCCTCAAATCAACGAATCGAGCGAAGAACGAAAACACCTGAAAATAGCAGCGAAAATGACACGAAAATCACAAGGGGTTAAGAGAGGGATCGAATCACAACGCCGAATGTTTCCATACATCCAGAGGTCAGAGTCTATACAAGAATCTACCCTAAGGAAATACTGGGAAACGGAGCAGTTCAGAGCGATCTACTGGGGGAGGAAACCCCAGAGCTAGAGAGAGAAAGAGATGCCATCCATCTCTCCGCTATATATATGAAGTTCACCAGAGGAGGCAAATGACCACGCTACCCTTACAACTTAAACTTATGATACACACCCCTGAGGGGCATTGTCAAGTTTTTGGATATTCCCATCGAGCGGACACGCTTCCACCGCAGACTTGCTTAGCCTCGACGCAAGCCCCACGGTCACGCCACGTGCTCACCGCCTTGAAGCTTCCCGACGCTCCCGGATCACCATCTCCGTCGCGTCGGGCCTCCAGACATGGTTTTGAGGCCAAAACCAAGAAACCCTCCACCGATGGTTTTGTGGGCAAACCACCAAACCCTGTGTGCAAGCTTCGGCCTCGAACCACTACCTTGCACCGACCCATGTCCATGACTTCAACTTGCTCTTGTTGCACTACACGGCTCGCACTTGACCCCATCGGCCACTGGGTCCATCGAACCAAGCCGACTTGCCTCTCCATCACCTGGAGGCCAACACGATTAAGGCCTTTCGTGCTTGTTCTTCACCTGCACCAACACGAGTCAAGCCGCAACCTGTACCTACACACTGAGCCAAGCACCAGTTCACACAACATTGTCAATCACTCATCACTATGGAGCGACCCTCCACTAGTCCTCGGACACACCTGTTCCTCAGGTTTGACTTATGCTACTTAGCTTACCAACCCATTATAAGCATGTGGTTTGTACGGACTAGTGCTGAGGTACAAGTCAATAACAGTCGGGTCTTAACCGACTCAAGCAAGACTAAGCCAAGTGAGCTCCAATGTCCACATGACCCTACCATTCTTGCTCAAGTCTCTCATCATCATTCATGGAGTTCATTTTAAGTCATTCATAGCTAAATATCCATATGTTTAAAAGAACAAACATCCTATAACTCGCAAGTGGTGGTGACCTTTCCACCTCTCGACTTCTACCGAAAACTAATAATGGCTAAGCAATTATATCGAGGTTTCTAGCATACATACTTTATCTAAATAAGTTGATCTAAGTCCAAGGGTCGACATGTCTAATAGGTTCTACATATTGCATATATCTAGATAGAGCTAAGCTCGTGCACAACCATTGATAAGTAATAGCATTTCACATTTAGAAAAATAGTGTGAGATATATAGGTGCCTACCTGAGATCATTGCTCCAAGAACGCAACACTCCGGACGTCATCTACGGGATTAGATGAATGCATAAATTAGAAAAAGATGACATGAATGTATATTCATATGATGAGGTGAAGACTTATGGCAATTAAAGGATAACATGCTCCAAGGTCATTGTGCAAACAATCAAGAATTTGGAATTAAGGTGTACAAGCAATTGCATGGGGTAAAAATGTGCAACAACCAACAATTATTCACCCAAGTGCACATAACATGAGAAGGCAATCAACATTAGTTGTGCTATTTTTAATTGACATATTAGCCATCATATAATTAGATTATCTCAATATAAAGCATCTAAATAGAAGTTATTTCATGGTTGATACCAATATTAAATAAAGGAACATGCTCAAGTAATTTAGGTAGTAATTCTAATAGGATAACCTTAGACAATTAACACATCTCATCTTAACTAAGAGTAGTAAGATTATTATCTACTTTAGAGTTAGCTAGACTTGTTATATGTGATAAATTAAGACAAGCATAATTATTCTAAGTTATACCATGGTGGTTTCTAATCATAAGAAGCATAGCACATTCAGTTTAATTTAGCAAGGGAAACTTATAGACCACATGAGTACAATTAATTTACTACGTATTTTACAAGCAAGCTAGCCCTAGAACATGCATATAATTAAAGTTGCATACTATTACAATCATCTCATAAAGGACAATAACTACAACAACATATCATGGTCAAAGGAAGCTAACAAGTTGGATTCATAATTTTTAGAAACACATATGAAATTACTATGAATTTACTAATTAACTAGGTTCAAAGATATCTAAAACTTTACCAATCTACACACAATTAATTCAATCAAGTACTTACATTAGATCACACACACCATAAGTTAATTAGCAAAATTGGTTTCATAATTTTTGGACTAATAGAGAATTAACTATGAAATTAAAAAATATAAACACTCATATAATTAAATAAGATAACTAAATAATTATATTGTGAGCAAACTTATTTTTAGCAGGTTCTTTACATCATTGGGAAACCAACAAAATTTATTTCACATTTTTCTAAGCTATATACAATTTTATATGAATTATACAAGATGACATACATAAGATGAATAGTAATTGCGGACCGTCCGAGGGAGGAATACAGACCGTCCTTTTGTAGGTGATGGACTGTCTGACTGTAAGGGACGGACCGTCCATGGGACCCCGAAAATCCAAATTGGTCTTTGGATGTTTTGATTTTGATTATGGACTGTCCGACCGGGACTTTCGGACCGTCCGTGGCTCGCCATCGAGCTCGCCGGCAGCGTTTCCTAATGATAGATTTGACATGCATGGGACATTCGAAGCTCTAGGTCATCAATGGTGATGAAACCCTAAAGGGTTCCATGGATGTGCTATGGAGTTGCAAAGGGTCAAAAGAGAGATGGTGAGGGGCGAGGGAAGCTCACCGGCGATGAGTAGAGCACGAGCAATGGGCTGCTTGTTGGCGTAGGGCGGTGTTGGAGTAGACCGGGTCGAGTTCATCCATGGTGCTTGGGGAAGAAGATGAAGAAGCTTGGGGGGGGGGATGGCCTTCTCCTTGGTCTCCGGCGAGGAAGATGTGGAGGAGATGGTGGAGAAGCTTGCCGGTGATATCCTCCGGCGAGCACCGGCAAGAGTGGTGGTGGATTTGGTGGAGAAGAGGATTTCTTCCTCCATGGTTCAGTTGCGGAAAAAAGCAAAGGAGGGAGGGGCTCCTGGAGTGTCTGAGGAGAGGAAGGAGAGGGGGAGGGCACCTGGGTGAGGGAGAGGACGCTGGTGAGGTGGCGGGGTCGATGGGGACCAAGGAGGTGTGTGGTGCAGCACCTCCGCATGCATGGCATGCACACAGCGGCGCGCACGGACCGTCCGTGAGGGAGGTACAGACTGTCCGTCCATTCCGGACAAAAACATCTCTTCCTTCTCCAATTTTCAATTTTGATCTTCCAAGCCTTCGAAAATTTCACAGAAAATTGTGTTGATAGAAGAGATCAAGGTTAATCAATTTTGCTTGAATTGAGAAGAAAGGATATGATAGGTTTGAAATGAAAATTCTTCCTTGAAGGCTATTTTTGAATTTTCGACCAAGATGTTTGGCTTCAAGATGGATTCCTAAAATCCAGGAAAAATCACCGAAATTCATGTTTGAGAAGTATTTTACCATGATATGAGATGACGTGTGCCCTATAGAGAAAAAGAAAGTTTCTTCACAAGACATGTGTTTATACTATGTTCAAAATTAAATTTAAATTTCAAAAGCATTCAAACAAAGCACAAAAATTTTGTCTTAGCTGACAATGATGCTCATGATCAGTGCTAAACACTGTAATTAGATTCTGGGCTGTTACAAATCTACCCCCCTTAAAAGAATCTCGTCCCGAGATTCAAATAAGAGCAAGAGTAAAGAGATGAATGGATTATAGATATGGTCATGAGAAACATAGAGAGCTAAATATTTGCTGATAAATACATGGGGGTTAAGAACATGATAGATAAAGAAACTTTGTACTTTAATGGTAGAGTCATACCACCACTGATAAGAAGGTATTGATAGGGACTTGATCCTTATGAGCTTTTATAGACCTTTTTGTTGGAGGGAGAAAAAGAATAATCATCATGGTCTTAGAGTTAGAATTTGATTCATATTGGAAGCCATCCAAAATATTGAGAAATACCATATGAGATGATAAAGAGGGTTGTCCTTGGGCTGATTCACATGGGATATATTTGCAAGGTTAGATGATAAGTACATTTAAGCAAGAGATGAAGATGTAAAGACTAAAGGGAATTATATTGGTCCTATAAGGGTTGATTTTGTGGGACCACACTATATTATCATTGGTAACCATGGTCTTTAATCTTGAGAAGATTACCTTCTACTCGTACTAAGATATTGGCTCTACAGCAGCATTTTGGCTTTTCCCAAATTCTTGCTCATGGTGATTGCTCATTTTAAATTCCATTATGTACATGAAAAATTAAGAAGTGATTCAAAGAATTGATGATGTTGCATTTTTTTGGCAATTGATATAAGGGGAATCTCTAATTAATCATTAACAATGCTCATAAATTGGTGCATATGGTGCACACTCATAGTGACATGGATGATACGGTGCACATGATATGTTGCAAATGGAATGGTGATCATAATATGAAATGCACACCTTTAATGAACATGAAACTAATTATTAATTACATGTCATGACACATTTCAACATTAAAGTTTGATGCATTATGCAATCATGCAATGTATTCATGAAATGGTTAGGGTGCAAGTTGTACGATATCATGGTGCACATGACTTGGTGTATGATGGTGCAATGTCAATGAGATGATCTTGATGTGATAATGCAAGTTCCATAATGTCATGGTGTATGTGGAATAATGCTCATAGCATGACCCACACCTATGATGCACATGCTTTGCTCTCAACGTATATGCAATGATATGTGGCAAAAATGAGAATGATGCTTAGTGTAGATGGTGTAATACAATTTATTGTAAGGATGCACATGTTCCTAGATGTTCTTATGGTGCACATATACTTTCTATATGACATTTTTATTAGTGTGAGCAAGAATGGGAGATATAGGCTAGAATGAGTGAATTCATGGAACTGAAATTTGGTAGCCACTAGCATCATTAGAAAGATTCATTAGAGAAATTGGTAGACTCTTATGATAAGATTATATGTTAAGAATGAGAACACTAGATTTATTTGAGATTGAGGTAGAGCTTCAATGGGATTTTGTAGTAGGCCATCAGCACATACCCGAGCACCAGCGCGCACCTAGAGACACAACCATGTGGCTGTAGCACACAAGGGGCCCTAGGTTCCGTCACGGCACTATGGGTCATATGGCATAACATCACCACAAACAAACCACCAATGACAACCAAATGATACAAGTTACTAAAGAAGTAATTGTCCCAAGATTTTGGACAACAAGAGTGACACATTTAGCAAGTGGAAACTAGTTGATGAGATAGATGTATACTCATTGTTAGCATGAAAAAGTTTGGCTAGATCATGATGGAAACATAGAAACAAGATTGGAGAATTTTGATAGATTTTAGATAGCAAGCAACAACATATAAACAAGCATACTTATGAAAAATATTATCACTAACACACATACATATGCATGCAACATGAGGATGACTAGATTACAACAATCCTAACTATACATTGTCCTCACATTCGTCATTTACTAACAAAATTCAGCAAGCTCACTACCTAATTAAAACTCCTTTGAAACCAAAAGGTACATGGTTTGACTTGAGGGAAACAACAATGCATATGACCATAATTGGTTAGAAATTTCAGTAAGCATGAGCGGCTACTTATTTATTATCTTGACTTAGTTGTGACATTGCAAAGTTCAAGCATAATTATAGAGCAACATATAACATAAAGAAAATAATTATACTTGCTGAAATTCTCAAACAAAAACCATCCATATGCAACCCAAGAGTCGTACCACAAAAATTTAATTTTTTTTATAAAAACATAGGGCTAACAATATAGCGAACACTCATCTCACTCACGTCTAATCATTTTCTTACCTTAAAACCTTATTAAAGACTCAACCTTAATCCTTATTACCCGCATATCTAACTTATATATGGGCTATCTAGATTGGCCATGGTTCATTACTACCTATAGGCCTTCATCCTTAATATAAAGAACTCTCGTCATAGCATCTTGAGATAGCATGTAGAAGAGAGTAGACCAAAGCAAGGTGAGATAAATGATGAATTTTCTATCAAAGATTAGGTAAGAGACAAAATTTTGTAGTAGCATTAAATGGAGGGGCATTCCCTACGTACCCATACATGGTAGATAAGGAGAGTTAAGAACACATTGACACATTCAATTGGTTAAGCATGAGGAGAGATTAGCTCTAAGATAGACAAGAATTAAAAGAAAATAATACACTTAGAAAATCAACAATTTTAAGTGGTTAAGGAGGTCATTAGGTGCAAATTATTTTCTATTAATTACCCATCTAACTAAGCTAACAAAGGTTCTCTCCATAACCAAGCTCTGATGCCATTCTGTAAGGAACTGCCCAAATTACCTCGACTAAACCGAGTTATCATCTAATGATCCACCCGGCTTAATCGAGATAACCCCGGTAGTCCCCGACACGTGTCTCGAGCATCACCCAGGAACAACACGCATACCGTTTTACATCATAGAAACCATCAAAAGGATACATATGAGAGCAAGATTTTACACTTTAGATTACAAGTCTTGACCATGTTACAAAATTCGGAAATTATAACTATAGCATATAAGTGTTGACGCAGATAACAGAATAAAGTCCTCCGTGGCAACATGTAACGGATCCCCGGGATGTAACAAGGCGTGCCAGCTGACCTGACCTATTGATCGGCGCAGAAGAGGATAAGAAGTTAAATACGAGGTTGATCAGCTAGAGAACTGATAGATGTCTTCCACGTGGGTACAGCGCAACAGCCTGATCGGCCGATGCGATATCGGACGAGATCGGCCAGCTGATAAGCAGCCGAAGTGCAAGTATGTTTAGAGCGGCTAGGGTCAGCCGATCTGGTGATGTCAGCGGCGAGGCGTGTCTGGATCAACTGTGGAACCATTGCGTCTGATGACGCAGCGAGAGCTAGCCGATATGATCGAGCCTCGAGCGGGAAAAGTTGGTGATAAAAGCTAAATAAACAAGAAAAGACTTACAAATCTAGCTGATATCGATAAATTGTGAATAAATATAGACGAAACCACAGCGATGCGCCCGGAGGTTAAAACCTAGATATTACTCGGTAAAGCGGTACTTACAAGCCTGCTGGAGGTCGATTGATGCAGCCCGGCGAACTCGAAGGACAGCGCTTGAAACAAGAAAACAAGAAGAAATAAACATTTTGGCGAAGTCACCGGCTTGAAAGGTAAATTGCTTGAAAAGTAAAGGTTTGTTTTTGTTGGTGTGTACAATCTTTCTCGACCGTGTAGGGTCGCTACTTATACCCTAGGACACTATGAACTCCTAGTCGATTATGGCAAAGCTTTCTTGACTAAAAAAGGAACTATAACTACTAAAATAAATGAGTCGTGCAAGAGTCGGACTCACTATCTATCTTTGACCCGTTGTCAACCGACGTTGACCCGCCTGAGCCTCCTTTTTTCTTCCTTGGCATATTTCTTCTTTTGTCGCCTTCTCTTCTTTCCTTGAGCCGATCTCCCACCTTTGACCATCGACTGTCTCTGTTGACTTCTTTCCTAAACGACTGGCTGATTGGGTGTTTCTTCTATCGGCCCTGTGTTTTCCTGACACCTTTTCTCGTCAACTCTTTGCTCCTTATCGATACATGTCAAAAAATGGTGTCAACACATGCCCCCAAGTTTCGTAGTAAATATCTTTTTCTCCGAAATTCTCTCGACTTCGGTTCCCTTTTTCGAGTCGAATGTGACCAACGGATAGATTCTCTAACAAACTTTGAGTCTCTAGAGGCCATAAACTCCTTTTGGCTACTTTTGTGCATATGCCGTCTTTTGTTGTTTCATGGTTTCTGCAATTAACCTATCAAAATTGATGGCGCTCTGTATCTCGCAGACATCAAACCACCATCTGTGAGCTAAAATAATTGGCCGATCGATTGTTTTCCTCTCTCCAAGATTGTTCGTGGCTTAATCATAAGGTTTGCTGGTATCTCAAATGTCATAGTTCTGTGATAAAGATAATATATGCAAAGCTGCTTGAAGCAGACCATCCGTTGGAAGAAAGAGCCGATTCCAGGTTCAGCTGATTACAATTAAAGAATGACGGATCAACTCTGCAATACCATCCATCTCATAGTTTGCAGTTTTGCCCTTTGCATATGCGGATTATAGAACTTCTGACTGTCCTTCTGCCCCTACTTTGAATATTTTGGATTTTGTCTATTGATGCCTAATTCAAACATGTGATCTTGTCTTGTTCCTTCCCTTATAAGACTTACCCCTTTGTCCATAGGCTTTCTTATGAGTTTTCTCAGTGTTACCCTCATTTATCCGATAGATATATCGGTTCTTCCTAGACATGGGAGGCATCTCTTCTTGCAAATATTCTCAGGAAGCATCACCTACTACTGTCTCTTGATGAACTTTTGTTAAACAGAGCTTTGTAGTTGGATGGTGCTATGAAGATTGTAGTTGTTGTCAGTGTTGTTGAGGGACGATTATCCATGGTATATGCTCTGCAGTTTGTCGACGTAGAGAATCCCCAATCTTAATTTATTGGTGCTGGCCTTATCTTTTGGGGAACGTATCTCTGAATCAATGTCAATTTCTTGAAGGCTGAATCATTCACGAGGCGTCTGTTCCTCTTTTGACCGAACACTTGATTGGCCTATAAAATGAGTCATCTCCATCTCTTTTCTTGTACTTTTGATGCGATGTCTTTCTCTTCCGTGAATCAGGTTTGCCTCTATTTCTTGTATCTCTCTATGGACTTTTGGTATCTTTGCCGATAATTACTCATCTCTTCCCCTCAGTCTCCCAATCATGAGGATGTAGAAAGGATCTTAACGAGCATCAACGCTCACGGTGTGAATCAGCGAGTGCCACTGTCGAGGTAGAAGCGAGGCCTTCGACTTGTGATCTCCACAGATGTGAAGAAATTAGAAGCTCTGGAGGCCAGGAGGGCTCTCCTTCTTGAGAAACTGAATCAAGTAGATGGTGAGATAGATATCACCAAGATGCAATTAAAAAAGGCCAAAGATTTAGAGAAATCTTGATGTAATTTTCCTTTAGCCAATATGATTGGCTTTTAATAAATTTTAGCCGATGTAATTAGCTTCTGCTTTATTGCATTTAAAAGACAGTCATCTAAATAACCCATGCCTCTTCTGAATGATTTCTTTCTTCTGACAGCATTCATTGTTCGTCTCGTGACCTCCCTGAATTATGACAGATGAATGCTTTCCACCTGCTCTTGAATGCCATCAACCTTTTAATGTCAACATGTGGCTTTGAACTGTCTTTTCCAAGCATCCCTCCTATAAAACTCAGCTTGTAATCCAATGGTTCTTCACTTGTTCCCTTTCGTAGGCTCCCTTCTTCCTTTTAGCCGAAAATCACCGGATCGGCTCCTTGCTCTTAGGGATGGGAGGCATTTTCCTCTTGGAGCATATTCAGAAAGATTTAGAGCTTTTTTTGCTGCAACAAGCGTCTTCTTGAAATAGTTTTGCTTTATGTTGCTGCCAGTAAGCTTGTTGACGTCTTTAGTAACATTGAGGAATACCCCTTTTTATCTTCTCCTTTTCTGGAGTACAGAGTCTTTTCCTTTAATAGCTCCTGAGTGCCTCTCCCTTTTATGGGAAACGAATTACTAGAATCAATACCAGCCTTTGAAAACTGAGCCATTCACGGGAGGAGTGTTTCCAATTTGACTGGATCCGACATCCTTTTGATTCCTTCCTATCTTCTTCAGCTTCGATTCCCTCTGGTTTGGGCTATAAATAGCAACCAAATTTTCATCGGCTCTTCACATCTTTCACCATGGCGCAAAGACTAGATCTAATAGGGTGTAGGCTTTTGCTGTTTGATCGTTCCTTTCTTCCCCTTTCTTACCATGGCTAGAAGAATTCTTGTGAAATAGTACAGTGTCACCTCGCCTTCTCCAACCCATCTTGCGAAGCCAGGAGGTACAACAACTAAAAGAATCCTTGTGAAAAGTTTGGGTTCAACGGCTGAAGGGAAGGAGCAAGGTAGAATGTCTCACTGCACCGGTGTCGGAGGAAGAGCGTGCCGAGGGGATGACCATCTTGGTCATCAACTCATGAAGCTCTTGGTGGAAGATCAAAGATTCTGGGGAAGATCTTAGTCTTCTGTTTCTTCTTCGCAGCACCCCTCTCTCTCTGATGTTCATTGATTCAATATCCTCATCATACAAGAGATAGGATAATTATCTTCTAATTTATGTACTTCACTAATCTTCAATGAGGATGTAAACACGATGTACTAAAATATGAGAGAAATATATATATATATATATAAACCTCTCTAGTTTTTAATATATTTCTATTATACCTTACTGCTACTATATAAAAATTAGTATGTTCACATACTCTAAGTATGATCACATACTCAACTTATATACCACCATAGATAGTCTAGTATCATCACATACTACGTGTACATACTTTTTGTTCGGTCAGATTCAATGTATATCATGAGATATGGAGGTAGGAGTAGTTACACGCGCGTGTAGAATGGATTTTCCCTATATATATATATATATGCTCATATTTTTTGTTCTAAGGGCGATTGTTACATTGGCCATTATCCGAATCAATAGATCGGCTTCAAGTGTGTGAACACTTTTGATTTTACAATTTTTTGCACTAAAGGCGATAACTCAGTATCGGCTATCACTCGAAATCTAAATCGGCTAAGAAGCCCGAAGTAGTAATCGGCTAAGTAATTAATCTAATGTTCCAACTTTGCTTTGGCTTTGATGAGCATCAGCCTTGTCTTGTTATGGTTCAATCTTCCCAATCAGCCGATGCAGCTTTCTGTCCTTTCCTTTATATCTGAAGCTCAAAGTCAGACATCTTGAGAAATCTGTCTCCCACACTTTCCCTGATATGTAGATGACTTTATCAAAATCCCATTATGTATCGGCTGCTACAATATGAAAAGAGGAATCGACATTGACTACTTCCACCGACTCTCCAATCCATTGAATCACACATTGATGCATGGTAGATGGAATGCAACAATTGGCGTGAATCCAATCTCACCCAAGTAGCAGATTGTATGATCCCTTCCCCTTTATGACGAAAAAGGTAGTTGGAAGGGTCTTGCTGCCGATTGTGAAATCCACACAGATAGCTCCCATGGCAGATGATGAATTCCCTTCGAAATCAAGTAGCATGATATCGGTCTTGGTCAAGTCTTTCTCACTTTTCCCAAATCTCCGAAGCATCGAGTAGGGCATGAGATTGACCGATGCACCACCATCCACTAAGAGCCTTGTGACTGGCTTCCCATTAACAAGTCCTTTGAGAAACAAAGCTTTCAAATGTTGACGTTTTTCCTTGTCTGGCTTCTCAAAGCTGGCCAACATTGGATCCAAAGTTAACTGAGCCATCCCTAGTTCTTCATCTGAAGCTTCTTCATCTAAATTATCTTCAAGAGTCATGAATTCTTTGAGTAGCATGAAGACCATGTTAACATCTGCCACTGGTTGACCTTCTTTCTTATTATCAGCTTTAGGTTTGGGTCGCCAGATTTGGAAACGTACCTTCTTCTTGTGAAGTGCTTGCTTCTCCATTTCTTCTTGCTGTTTCAATTGTCGCAAGCGCCAGACTCTCCTCTTTTGAGACTTGGTCAACCCCTCTGGGCACCACCTAGGTTGATGAGCTTCATGTTGGCTTTTGTATTCATATGTAGTGTTACGCCTTTCTGGATTTCTTGCCAACACGTCTTCATCAGGTACCCAGCTGTCAGCCATATCTTCTAGCCAATTAGATCGACTGTCTTGGCACTTGCTCCCCATCCAATCAGGTACACTGGCTTTGCCCACCAGCCGATCATGCACACTAGCCTTGCCCCCCCAGCTGATCATATACTGAGATGCGTTGGTTGTGGCGCTCTTGCTGATCTTGATTGGTAGGCTTTTGTCACTGTTATCAAAATAAGGTCTTTTGGACAACTGCCCTTCTGAATAGAAGCCTTCGCATTTTGGACAATATCTGCAGTATCTGAAGAACGGATATCTCTAGTGCCCTGTGTTGTGCCTTGCCCATTCTTCCTTTTCCCTAATATGCTTTTGTTGGCATTGGAACTTGCAGAGAAGAACCTGTGAAGTGACCTGCTGCTTTGAACCCTTTGAATTGATTCCTCCTTCAAGCAATCCCTTCTCTTTGGCTTCTTCAGCTGTCATTTGAGGCTCAGGATCAATGGTTCCTTTATTTTTAGCCGATTCAGATGTCAACACCTTTGCTTTGGTTGCTTCGACCGTGTTGGTAGGAAAAGGGTGTTGATCGATCTTCATCGGCTTTCTTGATTTGGAAGGTCTCCCAAACTTTAACTTCCCTTGATCTATTGCACTTTGGATTTGTTGACGGAACACCTTGCAATCCTCAGTGTTATGAGATGTAGCATTGTGCCACTTGCAGTATTTGATCTTCTTTAGTTCTTCAGCACATGGTATAGTATGGTTTTGTGACAACCTAATCTGTCCTTGCTGAAGGAGAAGATCGAATATCTTGTCAGCTTTGGTTGTGTCAAAACTTAACTTCTCAGGTTCCTTTTTCCCAAGGGACATGCAGTCGGCTTCCTGTTCGGTACCCACTCAGCTAAATCGACTTCGACTTCTTCTTCATCATCAGAGCAATCTACATAGGATACTCACTTTTGAAAGTTACTTCTTGGTTCATATGAGCGATTGCTTTCATGGCTTAGCCGATGGAGTAACTAGCTGATGTTCCCAAACTCTTGTGAAGCATATTTCTCCTTGATAGATGGCAAGAGTCCTTGAAAAGCCAATTCTGCTAGCTGTTTATCGGTCAGGGATAGGCTGTAGCATTTGTTCCTCATTTCCCTGAACCTCTGAACGAAGTTGGGCACCGATTCATCCTTCCTCTGTCTTAAGCTGGTAAGATCAGTAACCTTCATCTCATGAATCCCTGAGAAGAAATACCCATGAAACAGCCTTTCCAAATCTTCCCAACTATGAATTGAATTGGCTGGGAGCGATGTAAACCAAGCGAAGGCTGGCCCTGACAGAGAGGATGGGAATAACCGAACTCTTAACGATTCATTTGTTCCTACCTCCCCACACTGGATGATGAAGCGAGTAACATGCTCAATGGTGGAGGTGTCATATTGGCCAGTAAACTTGGTGAAGTCGGGCACCTTGAACCTTTGAGGAAACGGGATCTGATCAAAGGATGTAGGGTAAGGTGTCTGATACACGTGTGTTTGCTGCTTTGGCTTTAATCCGAATTGATTTTGCAGCATATTTGTAATTTCAGTCATGAAACTCTTCTGATCAATCGGCTGAGGATCTGCCGAAGGATTTTGCTGACTTGAAGTCACAACAGTTGTTCTTGGCTGCTCCTGAACAATCGGGTGGATAACCGAAGGATTAGGAGGAACCCAGTGTTGCCTTGGGATCTCAACGTTATGTGGTGATCCTTGAAGTAGTTGTTCAGTCGAGAAACCTTGATTCGCCTGATTTGTTTGTGGAGCAATCGGCTGTTGTACGTACTGAATATTTGGAAAATCCTGGATCTGTTGCTCTTGATATGGTGGTGTAGAGAACAGAGGAGGATCTGTCATTGCTTCCAATAGTGCAGCTTGATTTATAGCCTCATTGTATTCTTCTTGCAGTTTAGCAGCATAATTTCTGACTACAGATGCTTTCATGGCTGTTGTCATCTGCTCTTGTTCCATCTGGTGACTTACGATCGACTGACTAACCGAAAATCCACTTGACATATTTGGTTGTAGCGCCATCTCTTGAGTCTTCTGAACCCTCAGAGGAGCAGGTAGTGGCTTAACCATTTAAGCATGTAGTGGTGATACATCATAACTCTGCTGACTTTGGGATCTTTGATCGAAGAATGTGAATGTAATGCTCTTGTCATGATGAAAAGCAGTACCAACCAAGTTGTTGAACTTTGCTGCATAAGGGCCAGTGTACTTGGGAACCACTGTAGTATTCTGGGTTGACTCTGGTGCAGAACTCACAGGCATGCCGTACTTTGGATCTATACGAGTACCAGATACGAAACCCTGAGATCCTGGTTGATTGAATCCCATGGTTGTTTACAGCGTCATGGTAGAAGGAGGAGTTGTTCTAACAATCTCAGGAGTAGAAGTTGTAATTGGCTGAGAAATCAGCAACACTTCCTTGAACTTCTTGTTAGTCATGAACGGGAAAGCCGTATTGGGTTGATAATATGATGGCCCCTTGAATGAGCTCATGACTTCTTCCCTGAGAACTTCCTTCATGCTATTCTGCACTGAATTATTGAAGACAGAAGATTGATCAATTAAGGCTTCATGCATAGCTTTTGTCATCATGTCTTGAAGTTTTCTAGGATCGACTTGTACTATGATCTCTATAGGTTTTGGAAGAGGAATTTTCTTCACTGCTCCCTCCCTAGTGAGACTGAAACTGTCCATTAGAAGCCGACCATACTCTACCATGCAATTCTCGTATTCAGCTTTATTAGCTTCCTTGAGTTGATCCACAGTGATTGGTTGGATGTTGTCCTTGTGGACTTCATGAACTTCTTGGATTCCTTAGACATCATCGTGATTCTTCGTGTCCCACTAGGCATGCCAAGATATGTTGACATAGAAAAAAGAATAAAGTCCTCCGCAGCAACATGTAATGGATCCCCGGGATGTAACAAGGTGTGCCACCCGACTTGACCTGTTGATTGGCATGGAAGAGGATAAGAAGTTAAATATGGCGTTGATAGGCTAGAGAACCGATAGATGTCTTCCACGTGGGCACAATGCAACAGCCCGATCGGCCGATGTGATATCGAACGAGATCGGCCAGCCGATAAGCAGCCAAAGTGCAAGTATGTTCAGAACGGCTTGGGTCAGCTGATCTGGTGACGTCAGCGGCGTGGTGGGTCTGGACCGACTGTGGAACCGTTGCGTCTGATGACGCAGCGAGAGCTAGCCGATAGGATCGAGCCTCTAGCGGGATAAGTTGGTGATAAAAGCTAAATAAACAAGAAAAGACTTGCAAATCTAGCTGATATCGATAAATTCTGAATAAATCTAGACGAAACCACAGTGATGCGCTCGGAGGTTAAAGCCTAGATATTACTCGGTAAAGCGATACTTACAAGCCTACCGGAGGTCGATTGATGCAGCCCGGGGAACTCGAAAGAAGGCGCTTGAAACAAGAAAACAAGAAGAAAGAAACTTTTTGGCGAAGTCGCCGACTCAAAAGGTAAATTGCTTGAAAAGTAAAGGTTTGTGTTTGTTGGTGTGTATAATCTTTCTCGACCGCGTAGGGTCGCTATTTATACCCTAGGACACTACGAACTCCTAGTCGATTACGACAAAGCTTTCTTGACTAAAAAAGGAACTATAACTACTAAAATAAACGACTCGTGCGAGAGTCGGACTCACTATCTATCTTTGACCCGTTGTCAACCGATGTTGACCCGCCAGAGCCTCCTTTTTCTTCCTTGGCATATTTCTTCTTTTGCCGCCTTCTCATCTTTCCTTCAGCCGATCTCCCACCTTTGACCATCAGCTGTCTCTGTTGACTTCTTTCCTAAACGACTGGCTGATTGGGTGTTTCTTCTATCATCCCTATGTTTTCCTGTCAGCTTTTCTCGTCAACTCTTTGCTCCTTATCGATACGTGTCAAAAAATGGTGTCAACAATAAGCAACTAGAAATTAAGAGTTTCATTATTTGTAAGAAAAGTAATTAAAGAACTTAGATGCAACAAATCTAGGTGGATATCCGAACATGTTTTTCCTAAGTTGAGAGTTAAATCACATCGAAAAGATATAAAGATATTAGATGCAACAATGATGTCTTGCCCAAAAGACACCTCCTGCATAAGCCTATAGCAACTTCCAACATTCACCCACAATGTGGGCTCTAGCAGGATGAACGTGGCCATCACTCACAAGAAGCAAACTGCAAAACAACTTAACGGCAGCACCATAAGTACATTGCATACTTGCTAGACTTATCCACAATACTATACATTTGGTGGATGCATGAGGCTTGTCAAGTTTTAACATTTGATAATAAAATGCGAGCATAATTATCAAGTGAATAAGCAAAAGACATGGCTTTCTAAAATCTCTAAGTCAGGCATCAAGCAATTATAGTAAGTAAAGTGATATCACAATCATGAGCTCAATCTTTCGAGAACTCCATCTGAAACTCTACGTTAAATGGAAAGTACAAGAGCATGCTCAGTGACCGAGAGCGCGACTATTGCAATAGATTATAACCCTGCAGGGGTGTACAACTTTTCCCACACAAGGCGCAAGACCAACGACCACACCCTTTGGCCTAGGATAAGTGTTAATTCATGCCCTCGACCTTTCACATACCCGCACCCTACTATGAATGAACGGCCGAGAGTGTATAGATGCACCAGACACAACCGATCACACCTCATCCCACCCCGCACCGAATCCGGTGAAGGTACGGTGTGACTTATGCTACTTAGGTTACCGACCCATTATAAGCATGGGGTTTATACGGAATAGTGTTGAGGTACAAGTCAATAACAGTCGGGCCATAACCGACTCAAGCAAGACTAAGCCAAGTGAGCTCCAATCTCCATATGACCCTACCATTCTTGCTCAAGTCTCGCATCATCATTCATGGAGATCATTTTAAGTCATTCATAGCTAAATATCCATATGTTTAAAAGAACAAACACCATATAACTCGCAAGTGGTGGTGACCTTTCCACCTCTCGACTTCTACCGAAAACTAAGCATGGCTAAGCAATTATATCGAGGTTTCTAGCATACATACTTTATCTAAATAAGTTGAGCTAAGTCCAGGGGTCGACATGTCTAATGGGTTCTACACATTGCATATGTCTAGATAGAGCTAAGCCCATGCACAACCATTAATAAGTAATATCATTTCACATTTACATAAATAGAGTGATATACATAGGTGACTGCCTGAGGTCGGTGCTCTAAGAACGCGACACTCCGGACGTCATCTACGGGATTAGATGAATGCATAAATTAGAAAATATGACATGAATGTATATGCATATGATGAGGTGAAGACTTATGGCAACTAAAGGATAACATGCAACAAGGTCATTGCGCAAACAATCAAGGATTTGGAATTAAGGTGCACAAGAAATTGCATGGGGTAAAAATGTGCAACAATTATTCACACAAGTGCACATAACATTCTAAGTCAAGTTATAACATGAGAAGTGAAGGACCAGAATGGCGACTAGAGAGAGGGGAGTGAATGGGAGCCAATAAAAATTCTTCTTCGAAGAGACGAACTCGACCTATGGTCCCTAACGCAACTCCGGAGTCCTCGACACCCTGCTAGCCAAATCCACATAGCCACTGGAGTGCTACTAGACCTAGGAGCTAGCCACACACCCAAGCTACTCGAACACGCAGCGGAACGCAAACCTCGAGCAGCAACTACAGCCACCGGTCAGACCGGTCCCTGGCACTGGTCAGACCGGTCCGGAGCAACTGTAAGGAATCGGATGCTCGTAGCCTAAGAGGGGGAGGGGGTGAATTAGGCAATCTTAAAACCTTAACCTATGGCTTCACTACTTTTGCATAAAGATAAACTAGAACATACTATCTAAATGTGCAACTATGGTTGTTCTAGTGTGAACCTCCCATCCCAAAACAAGGTTTGCAACCTATAGCCAATCCTAGCATGATACTACTCTAGGAAAGTAAAGGCAAACAAAGATTGCAAGAGAGTAAATGCGGAAACGTAAAGGGGATGAGAGGAAGCAAACTCTTGACACGTGATTTATCCCGTGGTATCGGTAGGCACTAAGCCACCCCTAGTCCACGTTGTTGAAGCACTCACACAAGAGTATTGCTTCCCGGTCACCAAGTCTCTCCCAAGAGCACCACTTGACTCGCCACAAAGGATAGCCACTTAGGCACTTGCCAAGCTCCCTTGGTCACCTTGATGCCGCCTCCACTAAGGAGCTTCTCCACCAAGGAAGGGGGTCTCCACGTCCACCGCACAAAGTGTCCTCGCTGCTCCACACCAAGCCGGAGGGTCGATGACGATTGCCGGTGAGCCACTTAGGCCCCAAGGCTTCCTGCGAACCTTGTACACCTTGATTCACTCAAGAATCACCTCACAAGGTTGGCACAACCTTGCACTCACTCAGCTCTAAGCTAAGCCTAGCACTAAGCACATACACTAAGCATATGCAAGTCTATGGATGAGCAATTAAGCACTTGGATGGATTGGATATGATCTTCTAGGTGTCTTGAACTCCTCTGCACTTCCACACAATCCAGCAACCTTAAATGGGTGAGTGGAGGGGGTATAAATAGCCCAAGGCACTCAGCTAGCCGTTGGCTAACGGCCACTGAAAAAGGTAGCGTCGGATGAACCGATGCTATGCTTTTCCAGGGTGTCGGTTCATCCGGTGGCCTCCACATCACTTAGCTGTTGCAGCTTTGCTGACACAACTGTTCCGATGCTATACACCGACGGTCAAAACGTCTCTGTATGCTCCTTCGTGACCGTCGGATAGATCGATGCTTCCACTTCACCAAGGCGTCGGTTCATCCGGTGCTGAAGAGGCTGTCTTGGCGCGTCTCTGTCTTGATTCAAACTGAGCGTCGGATAGACCGACGGTGTCCTCTCTCAGACCGTCGGATCATCCGGTGCTACTGTCTTTGCTGCTCCTCCTCTGCAATTCATCCGGCGCATCTAGAAACTGGACCGTCGGATCATCCGACGGTGTCATCTTCATTTTGCCTGCTGCGCAGTGTACCAAGTACACCGATGCTTGCACCGATGGTACCGTCGGTTCATCCGACGGTGTCAATTTCCTTCCTTTTCTTCCGCGGTTTTGACCCTTGAAAAATAGACTATCTTCTCATTTTGGCATGTGGTATTTTTGCATCCTTGGGACCTAGAAATGTCTATAAAGACATGCTAAACAATGTGGTTAGTCCCATTGATCATGTTGTCATGAATCACCGAAATCATACTCGAACTAATGGCATATGAGGCCATGTTAGCTACAGCAACCCACTCTGAATTTCTCAAACTTGCCCAGCAAACCGAGATGGCAATTCTAGGATGTGGAGCAACAGGGAGAAAACCAGAAGTCTGCCCGGCAAGAGAAAACGCACCAAAACATGAGCACACTGAAAACTCTCCTCAGCCAAGCTTGCTCCAGAAGCACTCTGTGAACAAGCAACACAACCAACAACAGCAACAAGGGTTTTCCTACTAGAAGCCCTGCACCGTTCTAACCGGTCCTCTGCACCGGTCTGACCGGTCTAGCTCAGGAACCCCCAACTGCAAGAACTCGATCTCCAAAGGCCAGAACTGCAAGAGACTGAAACAGCAGCAAGCCAAGATCCCAACCAACAGTCTGGAGAAGAAATCCCTGAGAACCAGCCACAACAGGCTGCAACGGTCTGATCGGTATGGGGCACCGGTCTGACCGGTCCCGCCTGGGCTGCTCGGTATGAACTCCACCCGCAAGTCAACTCCCTCCTTCTAATGCTCCGATCTTCCGATTTGCTCCACGGATTGAAGTAAAACTTTGGGGATAGGTGTATCACCTCATGGACAAGCCATGCCTAAGAAATTGTCCCCAAAGATCCACTAAAACAAGAGGAATCGAAGGATAAACACCAAGAACACCTTTTCCTAGAACCAAAAGAAAACCCCAAATTTGAGCACCCAAACCCACAGATTTAGAGGGGGATCACCAAGAAAAGAACCAAAAGGGGCTCATGTATGCATCCCACAACAAATCCGTAAAGGGAAGGCCTCAAATCAACCACAAGAAAATCACCAAGAAAAGGCTCCAAAAATCCACAAAAAGAAAACGGGCATTGTGACATCCCGACCCAAGGCTTAATAGGATTGATAAGGATACTCATATCAACAAGTCGCAACTTCTTTTTCGGAAGCTCATCACCAAAAAACTCCAAAGTTATGCATGCTTGGCCTGGAGCAATGTGTGACCGACTAGGAAGTCCTTCCCGGGTGCGCATGAGTGAGGACAAAGTGCGCAGAAAAGACATGTGTTGGTCTGTGAGGGCATTCTTGAGGTCCTAGAGAGCTGCCAGGCGTAGGCGGGCCCAGCCTCGGGGAGGCGGGTCATTACAATTGGTATCAGAGCCGTCTCTCGCGGTTTCACAAGCGCGTGCGGTCGCAGTGCGCAGGCATGGTGTGCATGGCTGGTGTGGGCCCTGAGTGGTCACACAGCATGGCACATGCGCTGGCATTGGACCCATGGATGTGGCCAAGAGAGGAAGTTCCTGGCTTGGGGTTGATCGACGAGGACGTCGATCTTCTAAGGGGGTGTATGTGACATCCCGACCCAAGGCTTAATAGGATTGATAAGGATACTCATATCAACAAGTTGCAACTTCTTTTTCTATAGCCCATCACCAAAAAACTCCAAATTTAAGCGTGCTTGGCCTGGAGCGATGGGTGACCGACCGGGAAGTCTTTCCCAGGTGCGCATGAGTGAGGACAAAGTGCGCAGAAAAGACATGTGTTGGTCTGTGAAGGCATTCTTGAGGTCCTAGAGAGTTGCCAAGTGTAGACGGGCCCGACCTCGGGGAGGCGGGTCATTACAGGAATCACCACCACAAACACTAGAGGAACCACGCCAAACTTTCTATACATCAAAGGAAAGATTCATACAAGGTCTAGCTTGCCTCCCTAGTATCCATCCCTCTCTAAAGATCTCACCATGAAGCTCACAAGCTAGTCCTAGAGAAAATAGGTAGGTAAAAAGAGAAAATGCAAAGAGCAAATGAAAACCCTAAAGCCCAAGAGATGGTTGCTACAACCCTTCCACCAAGTTTATATATGAGGTCCTCCGGTGGGGGTAAATGACTAGAATGCCCTCTAGGCGATACAACCCTTTTGAAGGGCAAATTTGGAAACTTGATAGCCTTTCCATCGTACGGACGCCCAGCAACTGCACCTCGCGTAGCCTCGACACCAAGCCTACTGAGGACCAGGTGTGTCCGAGGACTAGTGGTAGGTCGCTCCTTAGTGATGAGTGATTGACAATGTTGTGTGGACTGATGCTTGGCTCAGTGTGCAGGTACAAGTTGCGGCTTGACTCGTGTTGGTGCTGGTGAAGAACAAGTGCGAAAGGCCTTAGCCGTGGTGGCCTCTAGGTGATGGAGAGGCAAGTAGGCTTGGTTCGATGGACCCGGTGGCTAATGGGGTCAAGTGCGATCCGTGTGGTGCAAGATTAGCAAGTAGAAGTCACAAACATGGGCCGGTGCAAGGTGGCGGTTCGAGGCCGAAGCTTGCACGCGGGGTTTGGTAGTTTGCCCACAAAACCATCGTGGGCGGTTTCTTGGTTTGGGCCTCAAAACCAAGTCCGGAGGCCCGATGCGACGGAGACAGGAATCCGGGAGCTTCGAGGCGGGGGGCACGTGGTGTCATCACGGGGCTTGCATCGAGGCTAAGCAAGTCCGCGGTGGAAGCGTGTCCGCTCGATGGGAATATCCGAAGACTTGACCAAATTGCCCCTGAGGGGTGTGTATCTTCTTCTAGTTTGTAGGGGTAGCGTGGTCATTTGCCTCCTCCGGTGGACTTCGTATAAATAGCAGAGAGGTGGATGGCATCTCTCTCTCTCTGGCTCTAGGGTTTCCTCCCCGGTAGATCGCTCTGGACTGCTTCTTTTCCCAGTATTTCCTTAGGCTAGATTCTTGTATAGACTCTGACCTCTGGATGTATGGAAGCATTTGGCGTTGTGATTTTTGTGTCATTTTCAGAGCTATTTTTGGGTGGTTTCGTTCTTCGCTCGATTCGTTGATTTAAGGGCGTTCTCTCGGATTTCTTTGAGAGGATCATGGGTGGATGCCTTGTGCATCTTTAGGTGTGATCTTGACTGCTCAAACACAGGGAAATCCCTTCGATTTCCGAGTTCTTGGAAGAACTTGGTTTCTTGGTGAAAGTTCATGTGATCTGCGATTCTGAGTGATTTAGTGAGTTAGAGGTCTAGATTTTTGGGGCATAGCTTCATCTCCCCCAAATCTTGTCTCAAGTGCTCAAGTGGTTTGGGAGATCCAGTGATGAGTTTGGAGCGTTGACTCGCGAGCTCGAGCTGTTTCTGGTTCTGTTCGTGCGTGGAGGACAGTCCGCCTGGTACGCGCGGACAGTCCATGGTGCACGTGTTCATCGCTGTTCGTCGCGAGTTCGTGTGCGCTCGTGTTTTGATCCGTTGAGTTCAAAGTTTTTGTTTGGGTGTGGTTTGCCGGAGTGTCCGCCAGGTGAGGCCGGACTGTCCGCGAGGCACGGACCGTCCGCGATGCTACCCAAACAGTCCGAATTTCCTCAGTGCAATACTGGAGGTTCGGTGTCCTTTTTCGGACTATCCGCTGAGGGTCCACGGACTGCCTGCCAAGCTTGTGGACTGTCCACCGTACACCTGTGTACTGTCCTTCCTGGACCTCGCAGATTTGGCTAAGTCTTTTGGTTCTTGTCTAGTGCTTCCGCTTTTCGATTCGTGGCTTGTCTCTAGGACTTGTAGGCTTGTGTGTGCCTAGTCTAGAGCTTCTTTGGTGTGTCCGAGTGATCCAAGTGGCAATCGGGGTATAGGCCGAGTTCATCCTTCGGGAAGAATTTTTATCAGCTCCCATTCACTCCCCCCCTCTCTGGTCGCCTATTCGGTCCTTCAATTGGTATCAGAGCCGGTTACGAATCTTCGTGATTCTAACCAGTCTAAGATCCAAAGATGGGCAACTATGGCAAGGGGTCGGGTCCTCCGCACTTCGATGACAAGAATTACCAGATATGGGAAAGGCGCATGGGCGCGTTTTTGCGTGGAAAGGGGACTCTGATCTGGGATGTGACCCAAAATCCTAACTGTCATTCCAGACAGTTTCCTTCTTCTAGGATCGCAGGACATGTTTGAGGCCAACAACAAGGTTGTTGATTACTTGTTCCGTGCTCTCTGTGCCTCGGAGTTTGATCGAGTGTACGGAGAGGATGTGGCCGGAAAGATATGGCTTAAGCTTAAGAATGCACATGTTGCAATGCTCAGGTGCAAGCTCGTCTGTTTTCCACATACCGGAGAGAGTATGAGAACTTCACTCATCTCCCCGGTGAGTCAACTGATGTGATGTTTTAGCGCTTCACCAGTATTGTGAACAACATGAGGGCCAATGTGACAGTGCTCCCATACACAGATCATGATCAAGTTATCAAGGTTTTGCATGCACTGGATAGGTCTGTGTGGAGTGCTAAGGTCGAGGCCATTAAGGAGTCGAGCGTGTATGATACCTTGACGCTGGATGAGCTGTTCTCTAAGGTCAGGTCTTCGGAGGTTGATCGTGGCCTGAGAGCCAAGAGAGAGAGAGCCCCACTGATCCTCATAGTTTGGCTCTTGTCTCAGGATCGAGGACTAATGCTAACTCTACCAGTTTTCTTTGTCTTGTCTTGTGTCCATGCCAGATGAGGACTTTGAGGTGCTGAGCGAGGCGGATCTCGCCTTTTTGAGCAAGAGGTTTGGGTGGATGTACGAGAGCCGCAAGAATGCGAGGAGAAGCTCAGGGATGTGCTATTGGTGCGGGAAGCACGAGCATTTCATCGCTGAGTGCCCTGAAGAGCAAGATCGGCGCAAGGACAAGCGGCACACGGGCAAGAACTTCATCGGCCTCAGCTTCGTCGCACAAGGTGGCTTTTGCGGCACGCACTCCAAGAAGGGTGGGAAGCACAGCTCGGATTCAAACTCCGATTCTGAGGAAGAGGTACGACATGATCCCAACTTCTTGCTAGAGGAGAATGCTAGGCTGAATCAGTTCCTTGATAACCGTGATGATGTGCTTAGGAAGACCAACAAGGAGAAGAGAGAGTTTCGGTCTTTGCTAGGTGATGCTAAGGACAAGATAGTTGAGCTTGAGTCTTTGCTTGTTGATGCTAGAACTGAGATAGACTCTTTGAAAGCTGCTCCTGTTGTTTCTCATGAGGTTGATTGTGGTGATTGCAATGTTTTCCTGGCTGACTTGACTGCTCTCAAGGAGAAGCATGCCTCAACTCTTGAGGAACTAGATGTGCTTAGGATTGAGCGTGATGAGTTGAAATCTAGACCTGCTTTGTTAGGTGCTTGCACTTCTTGTCCTGTGTTGCATGCTAGGCTAGATAAATCTCATACTAAGATAGTTTCTCTTGAGGCTGCATTGAAAGCTCCTATTCCTACATCATGCTCTACCTGTGAAATGCATTCTTTGAAAAACATGGAACTTGCAAATTATGTTAACCGTTTGCAGGATGAGAATGATGAGTTGAGGAAATTGATGGGTTGATTGTCTGGGCTTGAGCCACAGTTGAGTTTGATGTTGGTTGAGTTTAAGAGGTTTGATGGTCAGGTGTTGGGGGCTGGCAAGAGTGGTGAGAAGAGTGGTAAGGGAGAAGTGAAAGTTGGAGAGATTTCTATTCCACCACACACTACACCCATGAACAAATTTGCACCCAAGCTAAACCACCTCAGAAACAAGCTTGATACAACCCCAGATCCACCAGTGTTCCCACACAAGACAGAAAACTACCAGAAACCCATCAAGTTCGTGAGCACCCAAGGCAATGTGTTTGGGGGGAAGTCAGGAGAGAAAGCTGTTGAGAAGCCCACAGAGAAGCCACAGCCGATCCGCTTCCATTGTGAGTATTGTGGGGGGGATGGACATAAGGATGAGTTCTGTTTCACGAAGAGAAGGGATGAGAGGTTTTCTAGGGAGATGGCAAACAAGGACAGGTACCACCCTTCTCATGGTGTGCCTGAGCCTCGTAGAGGGCCTCTGCCTCGTGGTGATGGGCTTGTGCGTACGGTTCCCACTCAGGGTGGTGGTGGTTTTCCTTAGAGAGATAGGCGTGTTGGGTTTGGGCGTGGTGAGTTTGCTGGACATGCTCCTGCTCGTGACCGTTACGAGTTTGGGAGGCACGATCACAGTTTTGGGTCTCAGAGGGACTACGGGCCACGTTTTCCCCCTCGTGGTGCGCGTACTACTCTAGTGAGATGTGATAGGTTCCTTGGTGGTAGGCGTGAGAGGGCTCTGCCTAGAGGTTTTGATAGGATGGATTTTGCTAACCCTTCTTCTATGCAAATGGTTCGACACTGGTTTGACTCCTTTGGTACTAACTCCAGTGTTGAGTCGCTTGCTCATTCTCGTTCTCGTTTTTGATTTTGTAGGTGGGAGGCTTGGAGGACTTTTGGTTGATCGACTCCGGTTGTTCACACCACATGACCGGAGATCGTGGGTGGTTCTCCAGCCTCACACCAGTGAGTACGAGGGAGTACATCACTTTCGGTGACAATGGGAGAGGACGAGTGCTTGCTGAAGGTATGGTGAAGGTGAGTAGCAAGGTGACCTTCAAGGGTGTGGCTTTGGTCAAGTCACTTGGTTTTAACCTGTTGTCAGTATCCCAGTTGCTTGATGAGGGTTTTGAGGTTCGTTTTAAGTTGGGCGCTTCTCGTGTGCTTGATTCTCGAGGCGATCTTGTCTGTACGATCGTCCCCGAGGGTCAAATATTTCGTGCCGATTTTTCCTAGTCTGTTGGTCCTCCTTGATGCTTTGTTGCTGGTGTTTCGGCTGAGCTTTGGAAGTGGCATAGGATGCTAGGATACTTGAGCTTTGAGTTGCTTTCCCGGTTGAGTGGCCTAGACCTAGTCCGAGGATTGCCTAAGTTGATATTCGAGAAGGATTTGGTTTGTGTTCCGTGTCGGCATGGAAAGATGGTTGCTGCTTCTCACACCCCTCTGACTGCGGTCATGACTGAGCGACCTTGTGAGCTGTTGCACATGGATTTGGTTGGGCCAGCTCGTGTTCACTCTGTGGGTGGGAAGTGGTATGTGTTGGTTGTGGTTGATGATTTCTTGAGGTACTCTTGGGTTTTCTTTTTGGAGGATAAGAGCTATACATTTGACTTTGTTCGGGACTTCATCTTGAGGTTGAAGAATGAGAGACATGGTGATGCCATTCGAGCTATATGTAGTGACAATGTCACAGAGTTTAGGAATTCTCATTTTGATGCCTTTTGCAGTGATCTTGGTCTCGATCATCAGTACTCTTCTCCATACGTCGCTTGCAAGAATGGCGTAGTGGAGAGGAAGAACCAGACCCTTTGTGAGATGGCCAGGACGATGCTTGATGAGCATAGGACTCCTAGGCATTTCTGGGCTGAGGCGGTCAATACCGCTTGCTATGTGTCAAATCAAATTTTCCTTCGTGCTTTCAAGAAGAGGACTTCGTATGAGCTGATGCGTAGGCGAAAACTCAAGGTGAGTCACTTTAGAGCTTTCGGTTGCAAGTGCTTTATTCTAAAGAAGGGAAAGTTGGATAAGTTTGAGGCTAGATGTTCGGATGGTATCTTTCTTGGTTATGCGATTCACTCTAGAGCATATCGTGTGCTCAATCTTGACACTAACCGAATCATGGAGACTTGCGAGGTAACCTTCGATGAGACACAACCATGTAGCTCTTCTGCTTTTGAGTATGCAGGTGAAGAGGAAATTGGTGAGAAGATCTTTGAGGATGAGAAAGATGGAGATGAAGAAGAAGATGATGGTGGTGATGCTCCAGCGGCTGATTGTGTACTCGCTACTTCCACTATGACGACGACGATCGAGGATGGTCCATCCCCTACACCCACTACGACTGAGGCTATTCGAGTGGAGCCTGCTGCTGAGGGGGAGATTGTGTCCAGGCGAGAGGCTCCCCGGTGTGTACAGGTGGATCACCCACTGACCACGATCATAGGCGACCTTCATGAATGAACTACACGGTCGAGGTCACAGAATACTTCTCATTTTGCTCACTCTGCATTTGTCACTTCGTTTGAGCCCAAAGATATTCGACCCGCTTTGTCTGATGCAAACTGGGTGAATTCCATGCATGAGGAGTCGGAGAATTTTGAGAGAAACCAAGTTTGGGTGTTAATTGATCCACCACCAAATTGCTGTCTTATAGGTACCAAGTGGGTGTGGAACAACAAGGAAGGTGAGAATGGGATGGTTGTGAGAAACAAGTCGGGGTTGGTGGCTCAGGGGTTCAACCAGAAAGAGGGCATAGATTATGAGGAGACATTTGCTCCTGTGGCCCGTTTGAAAGCAATTAGGATCCTTCTTGCCTTTGTCGTGGCTAAAGGGTTCAAGTTGTTCCAGATGGATGTGAAGAGTGCGTTCTTGAATGGGGTGATAGAGGAAGAAGTATATGTGAGGGAACCCCCGGGGTTTGAGAGTGAAAAATACCCACATCGTGTATACAAACTCCAGAGAGCGCTTTATGGGTTGAAACAGGCACCGAGGGCTTGGCATGGCAAGTTGAGAGGCTTTTTGCTGAGTAAGGGGTTTGTGATGGGCACAGTTGATAAGACCCTATTTCTCCTTAAGCATGGAAATGACCTGTTGATTGTTCAGATTTACGTGGATGACATAATCTTTGGTGGCTCTTCTCATGATCTTGTTGCCAGATTTGCAGATGACATGAGCAGGAAATTTGAGATGTCTATGATGGGCGACCTGCAGTTTTCCTAGGGCTCCAGATCAAGTAGTGCAAGGACAGGACGTTTGTACATCAGGCGAAGTACACCAAGGATATGGTGAAGAAGTTTGGCATGAACGACTCCAAGCCTCTGCCTACACCGATGAGTACCACTACGGCTTTGGATGCGGATGAGGATGGCGAACCCGTGGACTAGGAGTACCGGAGCATGATCGACACCCTCCTATACTTGACAGCGACGAGGCCGGACATACAGTTCAGTGTGTGTCTGTGCGCTCGTTTTCAAGCTTCACCGAGGACTTCACATCGGCAGTGAAGGACCGAATAGGCGACCAGAGAGGGGGGGAGTGAATGGGAGCCGATAAAAATTCTTTCCGAAGGTCAAACTCAGCCTATACCCCGATTGCCACCCCGATTGCCACTCAACAAGGCACACACAAGCTCACAAGATCAAGAGACATGCCTTGAAGCAAAACGCGGAAGCAACTAGACAAGAATCAAAGGACTTAGGCAACTCTGCAAAGTCCCTGGCGGACCGTCCGGGAGGACCAGGCAGACTGTCCGCGATGACGGTGTGGACCGTCCGTGAGGTCTCGGAGGACCGTCCGAAAACACCACCAGAACCTCCAGTAGCGCACCGAGAAAAATGGACCGTCCGTGATGGACCCGCGGACCGTCTGCCTCGTCACGGACCGTCCGGCACTCTAGTACGGACCGTCCGCAAACTTCGCGCACCAAAAACCAACCTACTCAACGGATCGAAAGAAAGGCACACAAGAACACGTGAAGAACACGAAGAACATCAACTCTGCCAGGGCCTCGCGGACCGTCCGCCAAGCACGAACAGAACTGAAAACTGCTCGAGCTCGGGAGTCAACTACACCTTTCCATCACCGGATCTCCCAAACGGCTAGAGCTCTTGAGACAAGATTTTGGGGAGATGAAAAGCGTCACACAAGGAAGCTATGCCCCAAAAATCTCGACCTCTAACTCCCTAAATCACCGGGAATCGCGGATCACACGAACCACCACCATGAACTCGGGCACCAACCAAAAACGCACGAATCGAAGGTGTTTCCCGGCGTTTAAGGGGTCAAGATCACACACAAAGATGCGCAAGGCATCCACCCATGATCCCCTCCAAGAAATCCGAGAAGAAACGCCCTTAAATCCACGAATCGAGCGAAGAACAAAACTCCCCAAAAATAGCCCCGAAAATGACACGAAAATCACAGAGGACTAGGAGATCACCACAATGCCGAATGCTTCCATACATCCAGAGGTCAGAGTCTATACAAGAATCTAGCCTAAGGAATACAGAGGGAAAAGAAGCAGTTCAGAGCAATCTACCGGGGGAAGCCCTAGAGACAAAGAGAACGAGATGCCATCCACCTCTCCGCTATTTATACGAAGTCCATCGGAGGGAGGTAAATGACCACACTACCCCTACAACTTGAAATGAAGATACAACCCCTTGAAGGACCGGATTGGGCGACCAGAGAGGGGGGGAGTGAATGGGAGCCGATAAAAATTCTTTCTCGAGGGAGATTGCACCTCCAACAAGATGAACACGGCCTCAATCCCAAAACCACTTTCACCACTCTATCCGCACGTTTGCCAAGACCACTTAGCCACTGGGGTGCTACTGATCCTAGGAGGAAACCTCACCAACAAGCACTAAAACTACTCAAACACAATAGCGGAACCACACACGGGAAATTTCCTACTAGGGGCGGTCAGACCGCATGGACAGGGTGGTCAGATCGCCTAGGTTGGGAAATTCCCCAAAACCACAACTCGAAGCTCACGACTCCAAAACGACCCAAGATTCCGCTTGGAAACTCCTCTGATCAAGGCAAACAAGCTCTCAGAGAAAATCCTCGGAAAACGAAAACTTTCCTAGCGAAACCCCCAGGGCGGTCAGACTGCGCGCCCTGGGCGGTCAGACCGCCTCCCCTGTAGAAACTGGCTGCGGGTCAACTCCCAACTTCACTTCACCCGATCTCCCGATTCACTCCACGGATTTCAACGAAACTTCAGGGATAGCTGGGTCACCTCATGAATGACCTCTCCACGAAAGGATATCCACCTAAACCCAACCAATCAAGAGGAATCGCGAATCGAAGGTCTCTAGGTCATGAACTCCAAGAACTCCGAAATCCACCCAAATCAAAGGATTTCCCAAAGGATTTCTGGGGCAAAGTCACCAAGAAAAGAGGCACGAAGACCTCATGTGTGATACCCACCAAGAATCCCTCCAAGAAATCCCTCAAACAAGCCACCATGAAAAAACCCAAAAAGAGCTCCGAAAATCACCAAAACGGAAAACGCCGGGAGACGAAGAGAGACTAGATGAACCATGCCGAAGCTTCTATACATACCATGAAAGGTTCATACAAGGTCTAGCAAGCCGCCCGAACATCCAACCCCCTCACAAGATCTCTCATGTAGCACTCAAGCTAGGCCTAAGGAAAAAACTAAAGAACAAGGCAAATGAACTAGGGTTCCAAGAGGTGGCTGCCATCTCCTCTCAACTGAGTTTATATGGAGGGCAACCAATGACCAAACTACCCCTACTTACTTAACTTAAGATACACGCCCACCAAGGGCACTTTGGGAACTTTGATCTTTTTCTTCATCGGACGGACTCCCGCTGGCCGCAATCCCCTTCATCTCCACGCAAGCCTCACGATCACGCCACGCGTCCTCCGCTTTGAAGCTTCTCGACGCGCTGCGAACCAGGTGGTCAGACCGCCCCTCCTGGGCGGTCAGACCGGCCTCCCCCGGTCACTCTAGGCCAGGCGGTCAGACCGCCTCCCCTGGACGGTTAGACCGGCCTGAGTAGGCTGGTCACCCCGTCGAGCCTTCGGCCTTGGCTTTGTGGCTCAGCCAAGCAACCCAGTGGTTTTGTGGCCAAACCACTGCAAACCCCGCGTGCAAGCTTCAGTTGTTAGCTGCTACCTTGCACTGGCTCCTTCCCTCTCGACGTCGTCTTGCTCTTCTTGCCAGCGTACGGTCTGCACTTGATCCCGTCGGCCACCGGGTACCTCGATCGAAGCCTACTCGTCCCTCCGATCCTGGGAGGTCACACAGACATAGACCTTTCGCACTTGATCTTCACCTGCACCACGCGAATCAAGCCGCAACATGTACCTACAATACTAGGCCAAGAGCCAGTCCACACAACGTTGTCAATCACTCATCACTAAGGAGCGACCATCCACCGGTCTTCGAACCACATAGGTCCTTACCCCTCAGGGGCATTTTGGTCATGTATTCATCGGACGGACACGCTTCCACCACGGCTTCGCTTCACATCGACACAGACCCCGCGATCACGCCGCGTGCCCTCCGCCTCGAAGCTTCCCGAAGCTCCCGGATCACCGTCTCCGTCACCTCGGGCCTCCGGACTTGGTTTTGCGGCCCAAACCAAGAAACTGTCCACTGATGGTTTTGTGGGCAAACCAACAAACCCCGCGTGCAAGCTTCGGGCTCGATTCGCTACCTTGCACCGGCCCATGTTCACGACTTCAGCCCGCCAGTCTTGCACCGCACGGCTCGCACTTGACCCCATCGGCCACCGGGTCCATCGAACCAAGCCTACTTGCCTCTCCATCACCCGAAGGCCGCCACGGCTAAGGCCTTTCGTGCTTGTTCTTCACCTGCACCGACACGAGTCAAGCCGCAACCTGTACCTGCACACTTAGCCAAGCATCAGTCCACACAATGTTGTCAATCACTCATCACTAAGGAGCGACCCTCCACTAGTCCTCGGACACACCTGGTCCTCAATCTCCCCCTTGATGAGTGCATTGACAACACCCATAGTAACCATGATAGGGAAAAAGAAAAGAAAACAACCACGAACACAAACCTCCAAAGCTAGTGATCCAAAGCCAAAGAACAAGCGAAAACACGATCACTCGCCAAACCAAGTCTCGGCCCCCAAAGACAAGGGCAACGGCTCGACACAGCCGAGACAAAAACAAAGCTCACAAAGAGCACACCACAAAGCACAAAAATCAAGAAAAACAAAGGAGCTCCCCCTGCACATATGCAAACTCCGCCTGAGCAAATGCAACCTCTTCTTCTCAATTTTTCTCCTCACATGCCACATCTCACAAATGCATACCAATTTTTCCACAAAATCTCCCCCTATCATACAAATCTCCCAAAATGCATACAACATCTCCCTCTTGTTGACAATGCATGAATCAAGGTATATGAAACTCTTCCCCTTGTTTTCATGAAAAATGCATGTCAAAGCATATATACAATCTACCAAGCTTCTCAAATATACAAAGATCACAACAAAATGCTACAAATGAGACATAGAGCAAGCAAGGTAGACATGGTGAATTAGCACATTGCCATCAAGAAGGTAAAGACACATAAGCATGTGACATGGCTAAAAGCAATTTTAAGCAATTTTCACAAAGAAACATTCATCTCATGAGCAATACCCTATCCATACCAATTTGAGCACAAATACACTGGATCATCCAAAGTTTATGCAAGATCACAAATTCTCATCACAAGATCATTATAAACGCCCACAAGCTACTCAAGTCGTGTTAAAGCCACCGAGCCATGTGTCTACTTCTTAAAATGAGACTTCTCATGGTAGACAACATGCTACGGTTTAGCACCCAAGATATGAATATCAAAACATAAAACATGATTAGGAGCTCATTTTTCAAGCATAAGGAAATTCACACACCAATTTCATTTTCAAGTTTAAACATGGTACATGAAGTGCCTTTGCGGCAAAAAGAAGCTTATGCTCCTCCCCAAGCAAGCAAATGGGCTAAACATCTACAATGACAAAAGGTCTTTGACCCCAAGCAAAGAGAACATGATACTCAAGCACAAACTAAACATGATATATGCATTTAAGCACAAATTGAGCATAGACAAGCATCTACTCATGAGAAACATCAATTTAGCATTTTCATAAAAAGAAAGCTATCTCAACATAAATATATGGAAAAACCATCAAGAGCATAGCATTCACATCCACAATTTACCAAACATGCACATATCACACATACAACACATCAGTGATCAATGTATATAAGAGAAGCTCAGTCCTAGCACAAGTGATCCAAAGATGGCTATCCTACCAGGTTTTGTACAGAATTTAAAATGCATGAATGAAATGCAACAAAATGAGACATATGACACATATATACATGAGAAGCTCCAAGACTCAGCTAGAAAGGAAAGCACACCCCAAGTTCACCCCGCAAGCGAGTGAAAGTGACTTGGTCAAGTGGTTTGGTGAAAATGTCGGCTAGCTGATCTTGGGTAGGGACATAGGACAAAGCACTACGTGAAAAACAGACATTAGAAACGGGCGCGGATGGCTATTGGTAACAGGCAAAACGCCCGTTACCTATCAAGCGTTACAAATAAGCCAACAAAGGTAACAGGACGATGCCCATTACTGATGACACGTAATTGTAACGGGCATCGAATGAAGACCGTTACCACAACTACTTACCGGTCACCTGAAATGGCTGTTTCTCCGGGCCCACCGGAGCCTTTTGTAACGGGCGCAGAAACTGAGCCCGTTACTCGTAACACGTATTAGTAACGGGTGTCTAACCAAGACCGTTACTGAAACTAGTTACCGGTCACCTGAAATGTCTGTTTGTCTGGGCCCACATGGACCTTTGGTAACGGGTACAGAAATCGAGCCCGTTACATGAACTCAATATCAGAGACGTTTGCTGTGGACACGCGTCTGCACGTAAGGAGACGCATTTTTTGTACGCGTGTCTTCTCTATCTGGATGAAAGGAGACGCGTGCTCTGGACGCGTGTCTCGCCTGTCTCCACGAAAGGAGACGTGTGCTCCGGACGCGCGTCACCTCTGTCTCGACGACAGGAGATGCGTGCTCTGGAAGCACGTCTCCTCTGTCTCGACAAAAGCATCAACTTCTAGGGCCCACCGGTCAGTATTAGTAACGGGCCTTTATGCGGCTTGTTATAGTTTTGTCATACTTGTAACGGGCGTTCCAAGTGAAGCCCGTTACTCACAGATCATTTTTTGTAACGTGCCTTACTTAACGCTCGTGACCGATACGTAGGGCACCTACAGTAACCTGCCCGTTTTCTGGCTGCATCCCGGAACCAGCCAGGATTTGGCAGCCACCAGATCAGGGGCTGCATCCTGGAAACAACCTGGATTTGGCAGCCACCACAGCAATGCAAGGAGACATCACAAACACATTCTCATCACATATATACACAAGCAAGATCACATATATATACACAATGCGAGATCACATCAAGTTCCTCATCAGATCGACATGCATGCTAAAGTTTCAAGTTCGTCATTGGTGCTTTTTGTTTGGATGGAGTCCTGAGAAAACTGCCTAAACTAGGCAACATCTGACCCCAGCCAAGCAAGTTTCTCAGGCAGTACTAAACTAGACTGAATGCAGCAAGTTTCAAGTTTGTCAGGCAGTACAATGAACTCACAGTGCACCATTATAGAGGTTGTCGTTTCGGTCGAGGATCTCTTTAACAATGTACTCGCACAGCATCTCCCGGACCGGCTTTAGATCTTCTGTAAAAACATTTAGGGCATGTTTGAAATCCTGCAAAATAAAATAATTATGAGAATACAAGTACAAATCAGTTTCTAAAATCAAATGGAGAATATGAGCAGAGACAAGGGTGAGAGCATTATCTACTTACAGCAGCCTTCTTGATGTGAGGTATGTCTTCGAGTAGTTTGAACATATTGAATGCCACATGGAATCCATACAAAAAGGACCCCGATGGCTGCTGAGCACAATGCGCATCGAGGTACCAAAATGACAAGGTAATGCAGTACCAAATTGGTATGAAGGGACCATAAAAAAAACCTGGGTCTTACAGTGGTATTTGGCTTGTGCTTGAATGTCAGATTGGATTTTAGCTTTTTCTTCTTTCATTTCATCACTTCGTCCTTTGGGCAGGTATTTTCAGAGGCCCTGCATGATCAGCAATACTGATTAGAAACACTACGAGATTGAATTTTGTGAACAAAACCTACAAGGTACGGACCATTGCACATGCGCTCGAAGGTCTTCGAACTTTCGCGCGGGATGATGTTTTGCAGAATCTAGATACCAAACCTCTTTGAACTTCATACAGATGATCAGTGTTACATAGTGGCCACCGGTGCAGAAGGCACCCACCACGTAGTCATTCGTCATTGCATTTCTCAATGCTTTTATAATAAGGGTAGACTGCTTATCAATCTTTGTGGTCGTGAGAACCTGTGGATCCAAAAACCCAACACTGATCTTCATCTCCGCTGCCTTGTCCATCATTTTCCTACAAAAATCCAAATGTTAGCATGAATGAACTTTGTGGTCAAAATTAAAGAAATATCTATTTTGGTTTTAAGGCACTAACAATGCCCACAACCTCAAGAAGGTCTCATCCAGAGCAACCAGGGTTATAAGGTCATACACGTGACTGAATGCAATGTTTAACATTAAATCACCAGCAACATGAAAGGAGTCTTCAGACAACTTTGCTGGAAAACTAAGTTTATCCTTACTGTGTTCCATGGCGTAAGCATGCAACCTGGCACAATTCGGTCCAGTAGCCTGTAAGTCCTCTTCTGACAACATAGGCACAGTAGGCTTGTATTTTGGATCCCATTTTGTCCAAAAACAGTTAAGAAGCTCATCTCTAGGCAGAGGTTTCCTGGCCCCCTTCTTTTGCGGTGGCTGCTGCTCAGGCGGAGATTGCCTGTCCTCCGCCTGTCGCTGCTGCTGCTTAGGCGGAGATTGCCTGTCCTCCTCCTGCTGTTGTCGATGCTCCTGCTGCGTAGTTTTGCTGATCTGCCGCTGCTTCTTAGGCGGAGATTGCCTGTCCTCCTCCTGCTGTTGTCGATGCTCCTCCTGCTGCTTAGTTTTGCTGATCTGCTGCTGCTTCTTAGGCGGAGATTGCCTGTCCTCCTGCTGTTGTCGATGCTCCTACTACGTAGTTTTGCTGATCTGCTGTTGCTGCTACTGTTGAGCTTTCTCTTGTTGATGCCGAGCTGCAGTAGCTCCATCTGATGTTGTACCCCTGCTACCTGATGTGGGAGCAGGGTTGGTATTTCTCGTAATGGGTGGTACATGGATCTTGTTCTTTGACCATTGGATCCTTAGACAGAGAGCCTCAGCTAGGGTTGTTACTTCATCCCCCCCAATTGGTACAGGCAAAGGGTAGTGACCCGTATTGCCCCACACATAACTAGGTTGCACCACAGCATACCTATCCTGCACCGGTACTGTATGGAGAGTCTTTTGCAATGGAAAGACAGTGGCTAGTGCGAGCTCCACTTTATTCCCAGAGCCATCCAATAGGCTGCACTTGGTTGGCTCTGTCAGCTTATCTATTGTGTCCAGCATAGGTGATCGACTATCAATGTGCTGTTGACTACCTTCGTCCTCGCTGACATGCCAATGGTACTCCTCTCTGCCACGTGCTTCTTCTTCCTCACTGCCCTGCACATCTTCTTCCTCGAGGCCATGCACATCTTCTTCCTCGCTGCTACTGACAGGTGGTGATTGGGGAGGATGAAGTACATTTTTCCTTATATCAAAGCCTGATTCTGCTAGAATGGAGACAATTCTGGTGACTGCTTCACCAACTAGGTCTTCCATCTGCGGTCCAGCCTTCTTGTTCCTCTTCTTCCTGTACATTCCAGCAAACTCTTCACCAAACCCTTTACCCCAGCCAAGTGAACTAGACACGCCTCGGACCCGACCTCGATGCTCTGGAGTCTCAAGTGTTGTGGTGAGGATATCAATCTCCCTAACCCCCAAAGAACCATCGCTAGCCTGAGCTGCAAGTGTTTTCACCCTAGTTGCTACCCCTACCACCGCAGGGTTACTGAATGTTATGTCCCCGCTTCCTTCACTAGTGGTCTTCCTCTTCCCTACCCTTGCCCGCAGATAAGGCCTCGAACGTCCAGGAAATTGGTCCCAAGGGTTCTGTTTTCCTTCTTCAGCTACCTTTGCATCCACCTCCTCCCACTCTTTCCTTTTACGAACATAACCTTTCTGCCCGTCCTGTGTGGCTTATCATGCAATGCTCTCTTTTCTTTCATCCCCTGGCCCAACCGCTGAAATCTAGGAGAATTGGTTTCCTGCACAAACACGGTCCAGTCTTCTGGCTGCAAAAAGGCATGCTTCACAAAGGGAGTCTCCTCTTGGCTCACATATTTTTTTTCTTAAATGGGTCTGTAACCGCCGTTGCAAGGTTGCAATCTCTGACATAGCTGCCTTAACTGCGTTCTTGCGAACAGATTCAGCCAGAATGGCTGGGTAATCTAGCTTTTCCTCTAAAACTGTGAACAGCTCTTCCTTCTCAATTGGTGAGAGATCTTCATCTGCCCTGTTGATTGACACCCTCTCTCGAGCAATGAGGCCACAGAGCAATACAAATCTATCCCTCGCAGCATCTGGGGTAGGCCAATAATTGTTATCAAGTCCAGTTGCGGTCAACTTGTCTTCTGGCCATTTGGTTTGTGTCCTTGACCCGCGGGATCGAGTACTACTCGCAGCAGTATGTGCTGAGTGACCCTGTGAAAAAGGATCACCGTCGATAGGCTGTGAACAAGGTTCACCGTCGATGGGCTCTGATGGTGCACTAGAGGTAGAGGAGTTTGGTGTTGTGGGAGACTGCATAGATGATATGTCAGGTCGTCAGTAGAGCAACATAAGCTAGACTGAAAACCTAAACAAAATAAGATAAATTCTTATTCTCTGACAGGCAAAAATAGTTGATATTAGCATACAGGTTGGGGATAGGTGCTAACCATTTTGACAGGGTGAAGCAATATGCTTATATATCAAAGCAGAGACTAAATTCCTTCAACTGCTTCCGTGTCCAACTTCAGCAGCAATGAATTGTGTGTTCCATGTGTACATGCAACAAGAGGACAAAGCAATTAGAATTAAAGTATGCTAACAGGTCCAAAGCATAGCTGTCGATCTGGTACATTCGAAGCATAACAGAATTTCAACAGTTCATATAAGTTCATCTGTTAGCAACAATTTATTCAAACAGACTTGGAGCAACAAAATTCATCCGTCAAATCCACAGCCAATCAATTAAAAATGAACGATTAAGGTATGCTGTACTAATGCAGGCAATTCCAGGAGAATAATCCTATGTGAACAACCGTAAAGTAGCATGTCTCCCTAATCCACCTTGACAGGAATAGCAGATTGGGTGGCCGAGCAGAGAGAGGGCGTTGGGGGTTCAAGCAGCACTAACCTCTGTCGCAAATCAAGTAGTTGTTCTCGTGGTGGTCGGAGAGGCCCGATCCGCGTCGCCTCGTTGCCTGAGGTGGCCAGCTCGTCGTCGTGGCCGGGGATGCCGGATCCGCGTCACCGTCTCTAGGTTGGCCGGGACGCCGTCCGCATGCCAGTAACCGCGTCCTCGTCACCGTCGTCACGGCTAGAGCCACTTCGCCGACGTCACGCCGGGAACGGTGGGGCTGGAGAAGAGCAGGGCTGCGGCGGGGAGAGCGGCAGCGGCGGGCTAGGGCTGGAGAAGGAGCAGGGCGGCGGCGGGGAGAGTGCGGGCGTGGTGGATCTGTCTGAATTAGACTCCCGAGTATATGTCCCGCGCGTGCGCGTTACTATGTTCACAGAAATTACTGGCGTGCCCTTGAACGACTCTCTTGTGGAATTGGAATTCCATGGGCATTATAGTCAATATAGGTGGGAAATTTTGAACAGCGCGCGCAAGGTTTGCCTGCTGACGCTGACAATGGATAGTCATCACGGACGCTGGTTAGTAAACCTGCGTCGCTTTGTCGGCAGGTATCTTCTTTATATAGGCTGCTGACACTGACGTGTGGGCCCGACACTATGTTTTAGAAATGAAACTCGCATCCATCAAATATTAGAGCCGGTAAAACAGTACCTAAAAATTCATTAAAAATAACATCAATTCATATTTGGACATTTAGTATTTTAATAAAATATGAACATTCACACTTGTGTACCCAACATTCTTATAATTCGAATATACATCTCATGCTTGTGATATAATAATTCTAATAACATCTTAATTTGCTCCAAAAATTCTAGAAATTGACGTGGCAACATAAATTGGGTACCTAAACTTGTCATAAAAAATTCAAATGGTTTCGATAAAGTAATAATATACTTGTGTACAAATGGCTATATCTCTCACATAGTTTCTTAGAATGTTGCTTCAACATTGAAGTTTTCCACACTTTGCAACATGTTCGATCTCGTACGCATTTGAAATTTTTACACAAGCTCGTGTTCACCTTAAGATTACGAAATGCAATGTTTCATTACTAATGGTTGTGGAAAACAAATATTATTTCTATGTTGTACTTACAAAGAACAAGATAATGACATATAAACATTAGTCAGGAAATGGAATATACACTAAACAATGAAATTAATGAAAAGATGGGGATTTTAGAAAAAAATAGGAAAAAATCATCAAATTTGGACTAAGTACGACGGAGACATACATGTTACAAAATTTGACTGCAGATTAAAAGGAGAAATGAGAACTGTTCTTCATTCCAATAGAACAGAGGGGGTGGTTAACCCGCGTCTCATTTGCCCCTCCAATCCTCGTCTCCTACGCCCACCCAATAGAATAGAGGAGGAAGCAGACTAGCAGAATCCACCACCGCCGCTGCCGCCGCCGCTGCCGTGCCCGCTTTGACATCCAAGAGGGCACCCTAGGCCTCTAATGCGGCAAATGAGACCACCACAATCTTCGACTTGACTCAGAAACGTGACAAATCAAATCTTGTGGATGCGACACAGAATATGTAATAATTTACATTCAAGATACATAATTTTTATTGATGCTTCTGCCTACATCCCGATGTTCATCCTGCTGACGGCGTACTCCACCGCGACGCTGAATCCACTCGTCCAGAGGTCGAACTCATGACGGATGCGACACTCGGCGCTGTAGTAGTGGATGATCCCTGGGGTCTCTGGCCCATAGCGCCTACATCCCGCTACCCAAATGCAGACGCGGGGATTCTGGACGGGCAGCAACGGAATGTTATCGTCGCTGTCACGAAGCCAGTACCACCACGCAATGTTATGGAGATCCCGGCGGACGAGGTTGCACAGCCGGTGCAGGTTGTGGTTCTTCCAGCGCCCGTCAGGGGGCGATGGCCCGCCGCTGATTTTGTGGAGCAGTGCCATCATTTCGGGGTCCGCAGGGTTGCGACGGTACTTCAGCATCGCTAAGAAGTACTTCGCACCGGCGTCTTTGGCAGCGGCCTTTCCGACGAGCTCCAGACCCTCATCGGGATTCCGCCACCTCATCAACCTCTCCATCCCCTCGAAGCATAATGCCTCCGGATGTTTGGCGAGACAGGAGCGCTCCTCCAACAAGGACCTAACATAGAGATTCTTGCACTCTTGACGAAGCTCACGCAGCGACACCTGCAGGAGTACCTCATCCGAGTCGCAGATGCACCGGAAGGTGCAGCAGACCCGATTACGAAGCATCAGGAAACGAATGACGGGCTCACCCTTGATGCAGCGGAGGATGATCTGGGTGACCAGTTCATTTGGCAGCAGCTCCATGAACCACACCGCGGCCATGAAGGAGAAGGGAAGGAAATGGAAAGGCGACGGGATCTGGAAATTGAAATGCGACGGGGTTTGGAAATTGAAATGCGATGCTGCCATTTATAAAAACCCGTTACTAATAATATGGAACTTGAAATGCGACGCAGTTTGGCTGCTAACGCGTGGGCCCGACAACTGCCCCTGCCCCTCCACCTTCCCGCGAAATTGAAATGCGACGCGTGTTTTTGGACGGTTTAGCTCCCAAAAAATGGTTCCCGAGGCGTAGGGGGACGTGGGGCGTGGGGAGGAAGGCGCCCTGACGGTTCACGTCTTGTCATCATAAATCCCCGACTGCTGGTTGCTCCGTAATCATATCGTTTCTTTCGCTTCATCTTCTTCCCCCTCGCCATCAAAAAACCACAACCTCCGGTCAACGAGAGATCACACCAACAAGGAGCGAGAAGAGCATGGCGTCGAGTGAACCGTCGGCGAAACGGGGACGAAGAGAGGATGACGATGACGAAAGCCACCGTCGGAGGAAGTTGACCATCAAGGAGAAGGGGAAGGAGCCGGTGGCGCCTAAGGAGAAGGAGAAGAATGAGGCCGCCGACATCAGCTTCGCCGTCGAGCTGCTCCAGGGCGCGTTCATGAAGCTCCGAGATGTTGGCAAAGCGTTCAAGATCGAGGCGCCTGACCATAACAAGGATGGCAGCGTCAAGGGTCTTGCCTTCAGGATTCACGTGTTGGCTGAAATGCTTGAGAAGCTCCCCGTGGTCCAGCGGTCTCTTCTCGGCGACGACGGCTCCGACGGCGGCGACGACGGCTCCAACGGCGGGACTCCGACAGTGGCTACCGACTAATTGATCCACTCCTGTACCATTAATAATGTGTTTGTGATTATTGTGTGTTCGTCAGGTTGTTGGACTGCTGAGAGCCAGGTGTGGTTCGAGGACCGGTGGATGGTCGCTTCCTGGTGTGATGAGTGATTGACAACGTGGTGTAGACTGATTCTTGGCTAAGTATTGCAGGTGCAGGTTGCGGCTTGACTGGTGCAGGTGCAGGTGAAGAACAAGCGTGAAAGGTCGTTGCCGGTGAGGCCTCCAGGTGTGGAGAAGACAAGTAGGCTTGGTTCGAGGGACCCGGTGGCCAGCGGGGTCAAGTGCGGGCCGCATGGTGGCAAGAACGGCAAGATGAAGTCATGGACGGTTTCTTGGTTGAGCCTCAAAACCAAGGTCGAGCCGGGACTACGTGGGAGCCGAGTCATGAGTGGTGATTGGCGGAGGCTACACCTAGTTCGCGGGGTTTCCGGTGGTTCACCAGAAAACCACTGGGTTCCTTGGTTGATCCACAAAGGCAAGACCGAAGAACCGAAGACGGAGGTGCAGCAGCTCCAGACCGGTCTGACCGGTGGGTCTGACCGGTCTGACCGGTGGGTACCGGTCTGACCGGTGAGGAGCACCGGTCTGACCGGTGTGCGACGACGCAGTCCGGAATCTTCGAAGCGGTGGACACGCGTCGGGATCGCAAGGCTTGCGTCGAGGCTAAGCAAGTTTGCGGTCGCTGGGCATCCGTCCGATGGTGCGAAGACAAAGACTTCCAATTTCGCCCTCGAGAGGCATGTATCCCTAGTTAGCTAGTAAGGGTATTTTAGTCTTTCGGTTGCCTCCATATAACCCAAGTGGTGAGAGGATGGCAGCCATCTCTTGGAACCCTAGCTCATTTGGTTTTCCTATTTTCCTTCCTATTTTCTTAGGATTTTCGTAGGACTAGCTTGAGAGCTTCATGGTGAGATCTTGTGAGAGGGAAGGATGATCGGGCGGCAAGCTAGACCTTGTATGAACCTCTTTGGTATGTATAGATGATTCGGCGTGGTTCCTCAAGGCTTGGTTGTGTCTTTCCCGTTTCTCCTTTTTGGTGATTTTCGGAGCCTTTTCTTGGCGATTTTCTTGGAGCGATTTCGAGGCCTTTCTCTTTGGGATTTGGTGGGGGATGTATGCATGAACCCTTCGTGGTTCTTTTCCCTTTGATTCCCCTTCCAAATCCGTGAGCAAAGGGGCTCGATTTTGGGGTTTTCGTGGCTCTAGGGTTAGAGGCGTTCTTGGTGGGATTTCTTCGATTCCTCTTGATTTGACAAGTTTTGGTGGACCAAATCTTGGCTATGGAGTACCCATGAGGTGTTCCTACTATCCCCAAAGTCTTGTGCAAAACCGTGGAGCGGATCGGGAGATCGGGAGTTGGATTTGGAGGAGTTGACTCGCGGGCGCTGTTCATCCCGAGCTGCCCAGGCACGACCGGTCTGACCGGTGCTCTTGACCGGTCTGACCGGTGCTAGCCCTTGGTGGGTTTTTGTCTCGGGGAACAACCTTGTCCGTGTGGTTTTGTCCCGTGGTCCTGTTGATCAGTTCTTGGAGTGTTTGGAGTTGTTTTGCTAGGATTTGTGAGGGGTTCTTCTTCCTCACAGGTTGTGTTTCGTGGTGGTTTTTGTTCCAGGGCCTAGAGGATTCACTGAGGCTTCCTGGAACGTTTGCTGTGCGGCTGCTGTAGCCACCGGCCTGACCGGCTCTGTCCACCGGTCTGACCGGTGTCACCGGTCTGACCGGCGCAGGCCATCGGTCTGACCGGTGTAGCACAGGCAGCAAGCCGTGCAAGTTTCCGCTGTGTGTTTTGGTGAGTTTTGGCTAGGAAGGTTGAGTGTTGGTTCCTAGGACCAGTAGCACTCCAGTGGCTGCGTGGTCTTGACCAACTTGGGTAGTTGGGTCGGAGACGTGAGTTGGAAGCCGTGTTCGTCTTGTTGGAGTTCCCATCTCCTTCGAGAAGAATTTTTATCGGCTCCCATTCACTCCCCCCCTCTCTGGTTCGCCTAATCGGTCCTTCAATTGGTATCAGAGCCGGTTCGGGTCTTTATTGACTCTCACCAGTCTAAGATCCAAAGATGGCGTACCAGGAACGGGGTTCGGGTCCTCCGCACTTCGATGGGAAGAACTACCAGATGTGGCAAAGGCGGATGGCGGCGTTCCTCCGCGGAAAGGGGCAGATCCTTTGGGATGTCACGGTGAACACAGCTTATGTTCATCCGATGAACTTCCTTGCTCCAGGATCGAGGGATATGTTCGAAGCCAACAACAAGGCTGTCGACTACTTGTTTCGTGCTCTGTGTCAGCCTGAATTCGATCGGGTTCAGACAGAGGACTTAGCTTGTAGGATTTGGGAGCAGTTGAAGGATGCTCATGCTGGGAATGCTCAGGTTCAGGCTCGGATGTACGCGACTTACCGGAGAGAGTACGAGAACTTCACTCACCTCCCCGGCGAGTCCGTCGATGCCCTTTTCCAGCGATTTACGGTCGTTGTGAACAACATGAGAGCCAATGTGGACGTCCTCCCATACAATGATCATGATAGAGCCGTGAAGCTCTTGCACTCGTTGGATCGTACCGTATGGGACGGGAAGTTTGAGGCTATTGTTGAGTCTGAGAAGTATGACACCTTGACGGTGAACGAGCTGTTCTCGAAGCTCAAGTCGGCTGAGTTGGACCGTGGTATGACAGCCAAGATCGAGAGCCCGACTGATTCTCATAGTCTCGCTCTCGTCAGTGGCAAAGGAGCTAAGTCTAACGCTAACGCATCTTCCAGGATGTACTCTCTGTCTTCTTTGATGTCTTTGCCAGATGAGGAGTTCGACGTGCTTGGAGAGGACGAGCTGGCGTTGCTGACCAGGCGGTTCGAGAGGCTGCACGAGAACCGGGTGAACACGAGGAGGACAGCACGGACGTGCTTTCAGTGCGGCAAGCCAGGACACTTCGTTGCCGACTGCCCGGAGAAGATGGAGAACAAGGACGGCTACAAGGACGGCTACAGGCACCGATCGAGCAAGGATGGCAAGTACCGATCAAGGCGCGATCACAAGCACAAGAACAAGCACAAGGACGAGCGACGGTCGAGGAAGAAGGATGGCCGCGGCAGGAAGGCCCGAGCAATGGTAGGAGCGAGCGACGTCGACTCCAGCTCCGCCTACTCTTCCTCAAGCTCGAGTAGCAGTGAAGATGAAGGTGATCGGCGCAAGAACAAGAAGTCATCCAGGAACTTGAGCGGGTTGAGCTGCTTCGCGAGAGATGGCTTCTGCGGCATGGCCCGTAGCTCCGGCAGCAAGAAGAGCCACCAGAGTGACTCGGACTCTGACTCCGAGGATGAGGTATGTGATGAGCTCTCTTCTTTGCGCAAGGAGAATGATGAGTTGGTTGACTTGCTTGATAACCGCGATCACATGCTTAGAGAGGCCAAGAAGATGAGGAAAGAGCTTAGGGCCTCACTAGAAGATGCTAGGAACCGTGTGGCTGAGCTAGAAACCCAGAACCTAGATGCTAAGCTTGAGATTGATTCGCTTAAGGCTTCTCCTGTGGTTTCTGATGAGATTGATTGCTGTGATTGCTCTGTGTACCTAGCTGATCTTACTGCTCTTAAGGATAAGCATGCTTCTACTTGTGATGAACTAGATATGCTTAGGGTTGAAGTGGCTGAGCTTAAGTCTAGATCTGCTTTGCTAGGTGCTTGCACTTCTTGCCCTGTTTTGCATGGAAAGATTGATGAGATGCATGCTTACACTGTTTCGCTTGAGGCTAAGTTGAAAGAGCCTATTCCCACTTCTTGCTCTACTTGTGAATTGCATGCGGTTAAGAATTTGGAGCTTGCACATTATGTTGATCGCCTGCAGGATGAAAATGATGAGCTGAGAAAATGTATGAGCTGGTTGTCGGGTCAGGAGCCTCAGCTCGGTATCATGATAGCGGCTTTCAAACGCTATGATGGTCAGGCACTTGGGGCTGACAAGCTTGGAGAGAACCGTGGTGAGGGAGCTGAGAGAGTTGGAGAGATTCCTATCCCACCACCAAACAGACACAAGAACAAGTTTGAGCCCAAGCCCAACCATCTCAGAAACAAACTTGACACTACTCCAGATCCACCCATATTCCCTCACCCAACAAATGATTTTCAGAAACCGGTGAAGTTTGTGAGCCCAAAGGGAGGTGAGGAAGGAGAGAAGAAGGGTGAGAAGCCGAGTGGGCAGCCCCAACCCAAGCCTAAGCCTAAGCCACAGCCCATAAAGTTCCATTGTGGGTATTGTGGGAGAGATGGTCACAAGGATGAGTTTTGCTTCAAGAGGAAGCGTGAGGAGAGAATGGCTAGAGAGTGGGCTAACAGGGACAGGTACCACCCCTCTAATGGTGTACCTGAGCCTCGTATGCAGATGCCCAGGGCCAAGGCGATTGTGAGGACGGTTCCGGCTTGGGGAGACCGGAAGGCTGCAAGTGTTGCTGCTGGCCGAGCCACACCGGTCAGACCGGTGTACTACACCGGTCAGACCGGTGCAGGTCTGGGCAGACAGCGAGTCAGGTTTCGTGCTCGTGAGGATGCTCGGTTTGGTTCTGGAGGTCGTGGTTCTGGTGGTTGGTCTGGAAAGTTTGCAGGTGGTCAGTTTGCTAGACGTTCTCCACCTCGTGCTCAATACGAGGGTGAGAAGAGTCGTAGCTTTGAGATGGAGCGGAGGTACGATCCACGGTTTCCCTTTCGTGGTTTTCGTTCTCCTCCAGCTAGAGAGGGTTGGTTCCCTCGTGGTGGTTACCGTGGTGGTAGCTTTGATAGGCGTGATGATTTGGTTTGTGCTAACCCCACTTTGGAGCAAATGGCTCGGCACTGGTTTTACTCTTTTGGTACTAACCCCAGTGCTGAGTCGTTTGTTCACTCACGTGCTCGCTTTTGAATTTCAGGTGGGAGACTTGAAGAACATTTGGTTGATTGACTCCGGTTGCTCGAGGCATATGACCGGAGACAAGGGGTGGTTCTCAAGTCTCGTCCCGGTGGTGACAAAGAAGTACATCACCTTTGGGGACAATGGGCGAGGGCGTGTGCTGTCAGAAGGTGAGATTAAGGTAAGCGATAAGATCACTCTCAGGCGTGTTGCTCTTGTTCAATCGCTTGGATACAATTTGCTTTCTGTGTCTCAGTTGTTGGATGAGGGTTTTGAGGTGTTGTTTCGGCCTGGTGGTTCTCGGATTTTAGATTCTCGGGGGGATCTTGTTTGCATGGTCGTTCCCGAGGGTCAGGTGTTCCGAGCTGATTTTTCTCAGTCTTCTGGTGTGGAGCGTTGCTTCTTGGCTGGTTCTTCGAGTGAGTTGTGGAAGTGGCATAGGAAGTTGGGTCACTTGAGCTTTGACCTTTTGTCTCGCTTGAGTAAACTCAATTTGGTCCGAGGATTGCCACGATTGAGGTTTGAGAAAGAGTTGGTTTGTGCGCCGTGTAGGCATGCCAAGATGGTAGCCTCTTCTCACCCGCCTCTCACCGATGTGATGACTGAGCGTCCATGCGAGCTGCTCCATATGGACCTTGTTGGCCCAGCTCGTGTGCGATCTGCGGGTGGGAAGTGGTATGTCCTTGTTGTGGTGGATGACTACTCTCGGTATGCGTGGGTGTTCTTTCTTGAGGAGAAGGGGGAGACGTTTGGTTTTGTTCGAGATCTTGTCTTGAGGTTAAGAAACGAGAGGCACGGAGATGCCATACGAGCGATCCGCAGTGACAATGGCTCGGAATTCAAAAACTCTCGCTTCGAAACTTTTTGCCATGACTTGGGTCTTGAACATCAGTTTTCGAGTCCGTATACGCCTCCCCAGAATGGCGTGGTGGAAAGGAAAAACAGGACCTTGTGCGAGATGGCTCGGACGATGCTCGACGAGCATAGGACTCCGAGAAGGTTCTGGGCTGAGGCGGTCAATACCGCGTGCCATGTGTCGAACAGGATCTACCTTAGGGTTCACAAGAAGAAAACCTGTTACGAGTTGATGCACGGTCGCACACCCAAGGTGAGTCACTTCCATGTCTTTGGTTGTAAATGCTTCATTCTGAAGAAAGGGAAGAAGTTGGACAAGTTCGAGGCTAGGTCTGTCGATGGTATTTTCTTTGGTTATGCATCTCATTCTAGAGCATTTCGTGTGCTCAATCTTGAAACTAACCAAATCGTGGAGACTTGCGAGGTGACCTTCGACGAGACACAGCCACGTAGTCAGCTTGTTTTTGAGTGTGCAGGTGACGACGAACTTGGCGAGGAGATCTTTCAGGAGGAGGAGCATGAACATGGAGATGATGAAGATGGCGGTGTGAGGCCCGCGGCTGAACATGTACCTACTACTTCGACGACGATCGAGAATGGACCCTCTCCCACACCTACAACGACAAACCCAGATCAAGGCGAAGCTGCTGTTGAGGGGGAGGTAGCATCAAGGCGAGAACCTCCCCGACGAGTGCAAGTGGATCACCCAGCTTCGAGAATCATCGGCGACATGAATGAACGTACTACACGGTCGAGGGTTCGGAACAATTCTCATTTTGCTCATGCTGCTTTTGTTGCCACTTTTGAGCCCAAAGACATTGGACATGCGTTATCTGATCATAATTGGGTTAACTCGATGCATGAGGAGTTGGAGAATTTTGAGAGGAACCAAGTTTGGGTGTTGGTTGACCCTCCCCCAGGGTGTAAGCCGATTGGGACAAAATGGGTGTGGAAAAATAAAGAGGGAGAGAAAGGAGAAGTGGTGAGAAACAAGTCGAGACTTGTTGCTCAGGGGTACAGTCAGAAAGAGGGGATCGACTACGAGGAGACTTTCGCTCCTGTAGCTCGTTTGGAGGCGATCAGGATCCTTCTAGCTTTTTCCGTGGCTAAAGGGTTCAAGTTGTACCAGATGGATGTGAAGAGTGCTTTCCTGAACGGTGTGTTGGAGGAAGAGGTGTTTGTGAGGCAACCACCGGGGTTTGAGAGTGAGAAGTACCCTCACCGGGTATACAAGTTGAGGAAGGTGCTGTATGGGTTGAAGCAGGCGCCTAGAGCTTGGTATGGTAGGTTGAGGGGGTTCCTGTTTGAGAGAGGGTTTGAGATGGGGAAGGTCGACCAGACCTTGTTTCTCCTCAGGCAGGACAGAGATATCCTGATTGTGCAGGTATACGTGGATGATATTGTCTTTGGTGGCTCGTCTAACTCTCTTGTTGCAAGGTTTGCAGAAGACATGAGCAGGGAATTTGAGATGAGCATGATGGGCGAGTTGCAGTTCTTCCTCGGGCTACAAATCAAGCAATCAAAGGAAGGAACATTTGTGCACCAAGCTAAGTACACCAAGGACATTGTGAGGAAGTTCAAGATGGAGGACTCCAAGGCCATGGCGACGCCTATGAGTACGACTACAGTTCTTGATGCGGACGAGGAAGGTGAACACGTGGACCAGAAGGAGTACCGGAGCATGATCGGGTCACTCCTCTACTTGACGGCGACGAGGCCGGACATTCAATTCTCGGTGTGTCTGTGCGCTCGTTTTCAAGCTTCTCCGAGGACTTCGCATCGGCAAGCAGTCAAGCGCATTTTCAGGTATTTGCGACACACTCCCGACTTCGGCCTTTGGTACTCTGCGTCTTCTTCTTTGGCGCTTCATGGATTCTCAGACGCGGATTTTGCCGGGTGTCGGTTGGATAGGAAGTCCACTTCTGGGACTTGCCAGTTCTTGGGTTCTTCTTTGGTATCTTGGTCTTCCCGCAAACAGTCGAGTGTTGCTCAATCCACTACCGAGGCAGAGTATGTGGCCGCAGCTAGTTGTTGCTCTCAGCTCCTTTGGATCACATACACCATGAGTGACTTTGGTGAGGAGTATACCCATGTCCCACTTCAATGTGATAGCACTAGTGCCATAAGCGTTGCAAAGAACCCAGTGCTCCATTCCAAAACCAAGCACATAGAAGTGAGGTATCATTTTCTGAGAGACAACGTAGAGAAAGGGAAGATAGCTTTGATCCATGTACCCACACATGAACAACTAGCCGATATTTTCACCAAACCCCTAGATCAAGCAACTTTCACTCGTTTGCGGGGGGAGCTTGGTGTTTGCTTGATTTCTTGAGTTGGCGTGTGGGAGCTCCTTTGTAGCATATGTATAGCTTTCCTTTGTGCATTTCTTGCATTTGGCATGGCATATGTAGCATGATGTATAGGCATCTTTGTATCTTAGGTTGCATGCATTATGTATCATATGCATTGTTTAGGAAAGGCTTCTCTTATACACATTGTTCACCATGGAATGACATATATGTCTTTGTGAGCTAGTTTGGTAAGCTATGGTTAGTTTTGGCTTAGCTCTTGATAATCTTGGTTTGTATCCATGGTTGATGGCTATGTTTTTGAAAAATTTCATATATATATGCTCTCTTGTGAGTAAATGCCTTTACATGATCTTGACATGTTTTAGTGGCTTGGCTATGCTTAATTTGTGGTTGGATAGCTTATTTTGATCATATGGGGCCAAAGGCTCATTTGCCATCATGAATGTTTAGCCCCCATGCTTCATCTTGTGGAGGGGCATAAGTTCCTTTTTGTCGCAAAGACATTTCATGTACCAATTATAAATCTGAAAATGAAATGTGAATTGCTTGAAAAATGTGCTCCCATGTCATATGTGCTAATTTTAATTTGCTTTGGGTGCTAAATCGTTGCATGATGCCTACCAATGAGAAGTCTCATATATAGAAGTAGGCACATGGCTCGGTGGCTTTGACATGACATGAGGTGCTTGTGGGTGTTTATGATGGTCTTATGCTTAGAATGGTTGTCCTAGCATGAAGTTTGTGTGGCTTTGCCATTTTGACATGTTTTGCTCATGTTTAGGACTTTGCTCATGAGAGGGTGATTTTTCGCAAAATTGCTAAATTCTATCTTAGCTTCGCCCAATGGTTGTGAAACTTGGTGATCATGAAGTTTATGTCTTTACGAAGCTATAGAGTATCTAACTTGCTCGTTTGGACATGTGTAGCATCCTATGTTGAATTTTGTCTATTTGAGAAGCTCTAGGTTGCATTTTTTGCATTTTTGGCTTGATTCATGCATTGTCAACAAGGGGGAGAAGTTTGAGCATGTTTTGGCCTACTGAATGCATTTGGAAGGTTTTCAGGTGGTTTCGAGCTATTTTTGGGCTCTGTTGTGCACCGGTCTGACCGGTTGAGGTCACCGGTCTGACCGGTCAGAGTGCTGGTCCTGTTCACATGTTGCCCACCGGTCTGACCGGTGGTGTCGACCGGTCTGACCGGTCAGAGCTGAGCTGTTGCAGCTGCTCTGTTTTGTGAAGTGGTTCGCATGCATTTGTCCAGGGGGAGTTGCATCGGTTCAGGGGGAGCTTGCATGTGTGCAGGGGGAGCTCTTTGTGGTTTTCGAGCTTTGGTTTGATGGTTTGTGCTCTTTGCTTGAGCATGTTTTGTCTCGGATGTGTCGAGCCGTTGCCCTTGCCTAAGGGTTCCGAGACTTGTCTTCTTCAAGTGATCTTGCTCTTTGCCTTTTCTTTGGCTTTCGATCGCTTGTTGGAGTTTCTTTTAGTCGTTTCTTTTCTTTTCCTTTTTCTCTTGGTTACCAAAACGTGTGTGTTGTCAATGCACTCATCAAGGGGGAGATTGAGAGCCAGGTGTGGTTCGAGGACCGGTGGATGGTCGCTTCCTGGTGTGATGAGTGATTGACAACGTGGTGTAGACTGATTCTTGGCTAAGTATTGCAGGTGCAGGTTGCGGCTTGACTGGTGCAGGTGCAGGTGAAGAACAAGCGTGAAAGGTCGTTGCCGGTGAGGCCTCCAGGTGTGGAGAAGACAAGTAGGCTTGGTTCGAGGGACCCGGTGGCCAGCGGGGTCAAGTGCGGGCCGCATGGTGGCAAGAACGGCAAGATGAAGTCATGGACGGTTTCTTGGTTGAGCCTCAAAACCAAGGTCGAGCCGGGACTACGTGGGAGCCGAGTCATGAGTGGTGATTGGCGGAGGCTACACCTAGTTCGCGGGGTTTCCGGTGGTTCACCAGAAAACCACTGGGTTCCTTGGTTGATCCACAAAGCCAAGACCGAAGAACCGAAGACGGAGGTGCAGCAGCTCCAGACCGGTCTGACCGGTGGGTCTGACCGGTGTGCGACGACGCAGTCCGGAATCTTCGAAGCGGTGGACACGCGTCGGGATCGCAAGGCTTGCGTCGAGGCTAAGCAAGTTTGCGGTCGCTGGGCATCCGTCCGATGGTGCGAAGACAAAGACTTCCAATTTCGCCCTCGAGGGGCATGTATCCCTAGTTAGCTAGTAAGGGTATTTTAGTCTTTCGGTTGCCTCCATATAACCCAAGTGGTGAGAGGATGGCAGCCATCTCTTGGAACCCTAGCTCATTTGGTTTTCCTATTTTCCTTCCTATTTTCTTAGGATTTTCGTAGGACTAGCTTGAGAGCTTCATGGTGAGATCTTGTGAGAGGGAAGGATGATCGGGCGGCAAGCTAGACCTTGTATGAACCTCTTTGGTATGTATAGATGATTCGGCGTGGTTCCTCAAGGCTTGGTTGTGTCTTTCCCGTTTCTCCTTTTTGGTGATTTTCGGAGCCTTTTCTTGGCGATTTTCTTGGAGCGATTTCGAGGCCTTTCTCTTTGGGATTTGGTGGGGGATGTATGCATGAACCCTTCGTGGTTCTTTTCCCTTTGATTCCCCTTCCAAATCCGTGAGCAAAGGGGCTCGATTTTGGGGTTTTCGTGGCTCTAGGGTTAGAGGCGTTCTTGGTGGGATTTCTTCGATTCCTCTTGATTTGACAAGTTTTGGTGGACCAAATCTTGGCTATGGAGTACCCATGAGGTGTTCCTACTATCCCCAAAGTCTTGTGCAAAACCGTGGAGCGGATCGGGAGATCGGGAGTTGGATTTGGAGGAGTTGACTCGCGGGCGCTGTTCATCCCGAGCTGCCCAGGCACGACCGGTCTGACCGGTGCTCTTGACCGGTCTGACCGGTGCTAGCCCTTGGTGGGTTTTTGTCTCGGGGAACAACCTTGTCCGTGTGGTTTTGTCCCGTGGTCCTGTTGATCAGTTCTTGGAGTGTTTGGAGTTGTTTTGCTAGGATTTGTGAGGGGTTCTTCTTCCTCACAGGTTGTGTTTCGTGGTGGTTTTTGTTCCAGGGCCTAGAGGATTCACTGAGGCTTCCTGGAACGTTTGCTGTGCGGCTGCTGTAGCCACCGGCCTGACCGGCTCTGTCCACCGGTCTGACCGGTGTCACCGGTCTGACCGGCGCAGGCCATCGGTCTGACCGGTGTAGCACAGGCAGCAAGCCGTGCAAGTTTCCGCTGTGTGTTTTGGTGAGTTTTGGCTAGGAAGGTTGAGTGTTGGTTCCTAGGACCAGTAGCACTCCAGTGGCTGCGTGGTCTTGACCAACTTGGGTAGTTGGGTCGGAGACGTGAGTTGGAAGCCGTGTTCGTCTTGTTGGAGTTCCCATCTCCTTCGAGAAGAATTTTTATCGGCTCCCATTCACTCCCCCCCCTCTCTGGTTCGCCTAATCGGTCCTTCAATTGGTATCAGAGCCGGTTCGGGTCTTTATTGACTCTCACCAGTCTAAGATCCAAAGATGGCGTACCAGGAACGGGGTTCGGGTCCTCCGCACTTCGATGGGAAGAACTACCAGATGTGGCAAAGGCGGATGGCGGCGTTCCTCCGCGGAAAGGGGCAGATCCTTTGGGATGTCACGGTGAACACAGCTTATGTTCATCCGATGAACTTCCTTGCTCCAGGATCGAGGGATATGTTCGAAGCCAACAACAAGGCTGTCGACTACTTGTTTCGTGCTCTGTGTCAGCCTGAATTCGATCGGGTTCAGACAGAGGACTTAGCTTGTAGGATTTGGGAGCAGTTGAAGGATGCTCATGCTGGGAATGCTCAGGTTCAGGCTCGGATGTACGCGACTTACCGGAGAGAGTACGAGAACTTCACTCACCTCCCCGGCGAGTCCGTCGATGCCCTTTTCCAGCGATTTACGGTCGTTGTGAACAACATGAGAGCCAATGTGGACGTCCTCCCATACAATGATCATGATAGAGCCGTGAAGCTCTTGCACTCGTTGGATCGTACCGTATGGGACGGGAAGTTTGAGGCTATTGTTGAGTCTGAGAAGTATGACACCTTGACGGTGAACGAGCTGTTCTCGAAGCTCAAGTCGGCTGAGTTGGACCGTGGTATGACAGCCAAGATCGAGAGCCCGACTGATTCTCATAGTCTCGCTCTCGTCAGTGGCAAAGGAGCTAAGTCTAACGCTAACGCATCTTCCAGGATGTACTCTCTGTCTTCTTTGATGTCTTTGCCAGATGAGGAGTTCGACGTGCTTGGAGAGGACGAGCTGGCGTTGCTGACCAGGCGGTTCGAGAGGCTGCACGAGAACCGGGTGAACACGAGGAGGACAGCACGGACGTGCTTTCAGTGCGGCAAGCCAGGACACTTCGTTGCCGACTGCCCGGAGAAGATGGAGAACAAGGACGGCTACAAGGACGGCTACAGGCACCGATCGAGCAAGGATGGCAAGTACCGATCAAGGCGCGATCACAAGCACAAGAACAAGCACAAGGACGAGCGACGGTCGAGGAAGAAGGATGGCCGCGGCAGGAAGGCCCGAGCAATGGTAGGAGCGAGCGACGTCGACTCCAGCTCCGCCTACTCTTCCTCAAGCTCGAGTAGCAGTGAAGATGAAGGTGATCGGCGCAAGAACAAGAAGTCATCCAGGAACTTGAGCGGGTTGAGCTGCTTCGCGAGAGATGGCTTCTGCGGCATGGCCCGTAGCTCCGGCAGCAAGAAGAGCCACCAGAGTGACTCGGACTCTGACTCCGAGGATGAGGTATGTGATGAGCTCTCTTCTTTGCGCAAGGAGAATGATGAGTTGGTTGACTTGCTTGATAACCGCGATCACATGCTTAGAGAGGCCAAGAAGATGAGGAAAGAGCTTAGGGCCTCACTAGAAGATGCTAGGAACCGTGTGGCTGAGCTAGAAACCCAGAACCTAGATGCTAAGCTTGAGATTGATTCGCTTAAGGCTTCTCCTGTGGTTTCTGATGAGATTGATTGCTGTGATTGCTCTGTGTACCTAGCTGATCTTACTGCTCTTAAGGATAAGCATGCTTCTACTTGTGATGAACTAGATATGCTTAGGGTTGAAGTGGCTGAGCTTAAGTCTAGATCTGCTTTGCTAGGTGCTTGCACTTCTTGCCCTGTTTTGCATGGAAAGATTGATGAGATGCATGCTTACACTGTTTCGCTTGAGGCTAAGTTGAAAGAGCCTATTCCCACTTCTTGCTCTACTTGTGAATTGCATGCGGTTAAGAATTTGGAGCTTGCACATTATGTTGATCGCCTGCAGGATGAAAATGATGAGCTGAGAAAATGTATGAGCTGGTTGTCGGGTCAGGAGCCTCAGCTCGGTATCATGATAGCGGCTTTCAAACGCTATGATGGTCAGGCACTTGGGGCTGACAAGCTTGGAGAGAACCGTGGTGAGGGAGCTGAGAGAGTTGGAGAGATTCCTATCCCACCACCAAACAGACACAAGAACAAGTTTGAGCCCAAGCCCAACCATCTCAGAAACAAACTTGACACTACTCCAGATCCACCCATATTCCCTCACCCAACAAATGATTTTCAGAAACCGGTGAAGTTTGTGAGCCCAAAGGGAGGTGAGGAAGGAGAGAAGAAGGGTGAGAAGCCGAGTGGGCAGCCCCAACCCAAGCCTAAGCCTAAGCCACAGCCCATAAAGTTCCATTGTGGGTATTGTGGGAGAGATGGTCACAAGGATGAGTTTTGCTTCAAGAGGAAGCGTGAGGAGAGAATGGCTAGAGAGTGGGCTAACAGGGACAGGTACCACCCCTCTAATGGTGTACCTGAGCCTCGTATGCAGATGCCCAGGGCCAAGGCGATTGTGAGGACGGTTCCGGCTTGGGGAGACCGGAAGGCTGCAAGTGTTGCTGCTGGCCGAGCCACACCGGTCAGACCGGTGTACTACACCGGTCAGACCGGTGTACTACACCGGTCAGACCGGTGCAGGTCTGGGCAGACAGCGAGTCAGGTTTCGTGCTCGTGAGGATGCTCGGTTTGGTTCTGGAGGTCGTGGTTCTGGTGGTTGGTCTGGAAAGTTTGCAGGTGGTCAGTTTGCTAGACGTTCTCCACCTCGTGCTCAATACGAGGGTGAGAAGAGTCGTAGCTTTGAGATGGAGCGGAGGTACGATCCACGGTTTCCCTTTCGTGGTTTTCGTTCTCCTCCAGCTAGAGAGGGTTGGTTCCCTCGTGGTGGTTACCATGGTGGTAGCTTTGATAGGCGTGATGATTTGGTTTGTGCTAACCCCACTTTGGAGCAAATGGCTCGGCACTGGTTTTACTCTTTTGGTACTAACCCCAGTGCTGAGTCGTTTGTTCACTCACGTGCTCGCTTTTGAATTTCAGGTGGGAGACTTGAAGAACATTTGGTTGATTGACTCCGGTTGCTCGAGGCATATGACCGGAGACAAGGGGTGGTTCTCAAGTCTCGTCCCGGTGGTGACAAAGAAGTACATCACCTTTGGGGACAATGGGCGAGGGCGTGTGCTGTCAGAAGGTGAGATTAAGGTAAGCGATAAGATCACTCTCAGGCGTGTTGCTCTTGTTCAATCGCTTGGATACAATTTGCTTTCTGTGTCTCAGTTGTTGGATGAGGGTTTTGAGGTGTTGTTTCGGCCTGGTGGTTCTCGGATTTTAGATTCTCGGGGGGATCTTGTTTGCATGGTCGTTCCCGAGGGTCAGGTGTTCCGAGCTGATTTTTCTCAGTCTTCTGGTGTGGAGCGTTGCTTCTTGGCTGGTTCTTCGAGTGAGTTGTGGAAGTGGCATAGGAAGTTGGGTCACTTGAGCTTTGACCTTTTGTCTCGCTTGAGTAAACTCAATTTGGTCCGAGGATTGCCACGATTGAGGTTTGAGAAAGAGTTGGTTTGTGCGCCGTGTAGGCATGCCAAGATGGTAGCCTCTTCTCACCCGCCTCTCACCGATGTGATGACTGAGCGTCCATGCGAGCTGCTCCATATGGACCTTGTTGGCCCAGCTCGTGTGCGATCTGCGGGTGGGAAGTGGTATGTCCTTGTTGTGGTGGATGACTACTCTCGGTATGCGTGGGTGTTCTTTCTTGAGGAGAAGGGGGAGACGTTTGGTTTTGTTCGAGATCTTGTCTTGAGGTTAAGAAACGAGAGGCACGGAGATGCCATACGAGCGATCCGCAGTGACAATGGCTCGGAATTCAAAAACTCTCGCTTCGAAACTTTTTGCCATGACTTGGGTCTTGAACATCAGTTTTCGAGTCCGTATACGCCTCCCCAGAATGGCGTGGTGGAAAGGAAAAACAGGACCTTGTGCGAGATGGCTCGGACGATGCTCGACGAGCATAGGACTCCGAGAAGGTTCTGGGCTGAGGCGGTCAATACCGCGTGCCATGTGTCGAACAGGATCTACCTTAGGGTTCACAAGAAGAAAACCTGTTACGAGTTGATGCACGGTCGCACACCCAAGGTGAGTCACTTCCATGTCTTTGGTTGTAAATGCTTCATTCTGAAGAAAGGGAAGAAGTTGGACAAGTTCGAGGCTAGGTCTGTCGATGGTATTTTCTTTGGTTATGCATCTCATTCTAGAGCATTTCGTGTGCTCAATCTTGAAACTAACCAAATCGTGGAGACTTGCGAGGTGACCTTCGACGAGACACAACCACGTAGTCAGCTTGTTTTTGAGTGTGCAGGTGACGACGAACTTGGCGAGGAGATCTTTCAGGAGGAGGAGCATGAACATGGAGATGATGAAGATGGCGGTGTGAGGCCCGCGGCTGAACATGTACCTACTACTTCTACGACGATTGAGAATGGACCCTCTCCCACACCTACAACGACAAACCCAGATCAAGGCGAAGCTGCTGTTGAGGGGGAGGTAGCATCAAGGCGAGAACCTCCCCGACGAGTGCAAGTGGATCACCCAGCTTCGAGAATCATCGGCGACATGAATGAACGTACTACACGGTCGAGGGTTCGGAACAATTCTCATTTTGCTCATGCTGCTTTTGTTGCCACTTTTGAGCCCAAAGACATTGGACATGCGTTATCTGATCATAATTGGGTTAACTCGATGCATGAGGAGTTGGAGAATTTTGAGAGGAACCAAGTTTGGGTGTTGGTTGACCCTCCCCCAGGGTGTAAGCCGATTGGGACAAAATGGGTGTGGAAAAATAAAGAGGGAGAGAAAGGAGAAGTGGTGAGAAACAAGTCGAGACTTGTTGCTCAGGGGTACAGTCAGAAAGAGGGGATCGACTACGAGGAGACTTTCGCTCCTGTAGCTCGTTTGGAGGCGATCAGGATCCTTCTAGCTTTTTCCGTGGCTAAAGGGTTCAAGTTGTACCAGATGGATGTGAAGAGTGCTTTCCTGAACGGTGTGTTGGAGGAAGAGGTGTTTGTGAGGCAACCACCGGGGTTTGAGAGTGAGAAGTACCCTCACCAGGTATACAAGTTGAGGAAGGTGCTGTATGGGTTGAAGCAGGCGCCTAGAGCTTGGTATGGTAGGTTGAGGGGGTTCCTGTTTGAGAGAGGGTTTGAGATGGGGAAGGTCGACCAGACCTTGTTTCTCCTCAGGCAGGACAGAGATATCCTGATTGTGCAGGTATACGTGGATGATATTGTCTTTGGTGGCTCGTCTAACTCTCTTGTTGCAAGGTTTGCAGAAGACATGAGCAGGGAATTTGAGATGAGCATGATGGGCGAGTTGCAGTTCTTCCTCGGGCTACAAATCAAGCAATCAAAGGAAGGAACATTTGTGCACCAAGCTAAGTACACCAAGGACATTGTGAGGAAGTTCAAGATGGAGGACTCCAAGGCCATGGCGACGCCTATGAGTACGACTACAGTTCTTGATGCGGACGAGGAAGGTGAACACGTGGACCAGAAGGAGTACCGGAGCATGATCGGGTCACTCCTCTACTTGACGGCGACGAGGCCGGACATTCAATTCTCGGTGTGTCTGTGCGCTCGTTTTCAAGCTTCTCCGAGGACTTCGCATCGGCAAGCAGTCAAGCGCATTTTCAGGTATTTGCGACACACTCCCGACTTCGGCCTTTGGTACTCTGCGTCTTCTTCTTTGGCGCTTCATGGATTCTCAGACGCGGATTTTGCCGGGTGTCGGTTGGATAGGAAGTCCACTTCTGGGACTTGCCAGTTCTTGGGTTCTTCTTTGGTATCTTGGTCTTCCCGCAAACAGTCGAGTGTTGCTCAATCCACTACCGAGGCAGAGTATGTGGCCGCAGCTAGTTGTTGCTCTCAGCTCCTTTGGATCACATACACCATGAGTGACTTTGGTGAGGAGTATACCCATGTCCCACTTCAATGTGATAGCACTAGTGCCATAAGCGTTGCAAAGAACCCAGTGCTCCATTCCAAAACCAAGCACATAGAAGTGAGGTATCATTTTCTGAGAGACAACGTAGAGAAAGGGAAGATAGCTTTGATCCATGTACCCACACATGAACAACTAGCCGATATTTTCACCAAACCCCTAGATCAAGCAACTTTCACTCGTTTGCGGGGGGAGCTTGGTGTTTGCTTGATTTCTTGAGTTGGCGTGTGGGAGCTCCTTTGTAGCATATGTATAGCTTTCCTTTGTGCATTTCTTGCATTTGGCATGGCATATGTAGCATGATGTATAGGCATCTTTGTATCTTAGGTTGCATGCATTATGTATCATATGCATTGTTTAGGAAAGGCTTCTCTTATACACATTGTTCACCATGGAATGACATATATGTCTTTGTGAGCTAGTTTGGTAAGCTATGGTTAGTTTTGGCTTAGCTCTTGATAATCTTGGTTTGTATCCATGGTTGATGGCTATGTTTTTGAAAAATTTCAAATATATATGCTCTCTTGTGAGTAAATGCCTTTACATGATCTTGACATGTTTTAGTGGCTTGGCTATGCTTAATTTGTGGTTGGATAGCTTATTTTGATCATATGGGGCCAAAGGCTCATTTGCCATCATGAATGTTTAGCCCCCATGCTTCATCTTGTGGAGGGGCATAAGTTCCTTTTTGTCGCAAAGACATTTCATGTACCAATTATAAATCTGAAAATGAAATGTGAATTGCTTGAAAAATGTGCTCCCATGTCATATGTGCTAATTTTAATTTGCTTTGGGTGCTAAATCGTTGCATGATGCCTACCAATGAGAAGTCTCATATATAGAAGTAGGCACATGGCTCGGTGGCTTTGACATGACATGAGGTGCTTGTGGGTGTTTATGATGGTCTTATGCTTAGAATGGTTGTCCTAGCATGAAGTTTGTGTGGCTTTGCCATTTTGACATGTTTTGCTCATGTTTAGGACTTTGCTCATGAGAGGGTGATTTTTCGCAAAATTGCTAAATTCTATCTTAGCTTCGCCCAATGGTTGTGAAACTTGGTGATCATGAAGTTTATGTCTTTACGAAGCTATAGAGTATCTAACTTGCTCGTTTGGACATGTGTAGCATCCTATGTTGAATTTTGTCTATTTGAGAAGCTCTAGGTTGCATTTTTTGCATTTTTGGCTTGATTCATGCATTGTCAACAAGGGGGAGAAGTTTGAGCATGTTTTGGCCTACTGAATGCATTTGGAAGGTTTTCAGGTGGTTTCGAGCTATTTTTGGGCTCTGTTGTGCACCGGTCTGACCGGTTGAGGTCACCGGTCTGACCGGTCAGAGTGCTGGTCCTGTTCACATGTTGCCCACCGGTCTGACCGGTGGTGTCGACCGGTCTGACCGGTCAGAGCTGAGCTGTTGCAGCTGCTCTGTTTTGTGAAGTGGTTCGCATGCATTTGTCCAGGGGGAGTTGCATCGGTTCAGGGGGAGCTTGCATGTGTGCAGGGGGAGCTCTTTGTGGTTTTCGAGCTTTGGTTTGATGGTTTGTTCTCTTTGCTTGAGCATGTTTTGTCTCGGATGTGTCGAGCCGTTGCCCTTGCCTAAGGGGTCCGAGACTTGTCTTCTTCAAGTGATCTTGCTCTTTGCCTTTTCTTTGGCTTTCGATCGCTTGTTGGAGTTTCTTTTAGTCGTTTCTTTTCTTTTCCTTTTTCTCTTGGTTACCAAAACGTGTGTGTTGTCAATGCACTCATCAAGGGGGAGATTGAGAGCCAGGTGTGGTTCGAGGACCGGTGGATGGTCGCTTCCTGGTGTGATGAGTGATTGACAACGTGGTGTAGACTGATTCTTGGCTAAGTATTGCAGGTGCAGGTTGCGGCTTGACTGGTGCAGGTGCAGGTGAAGAACAAGCGTGAAAGGTCGTTGCCGGTGAGGCCTCCAGGTGTGGAGAAGACAAGTAGGCTTGGTTCGAGGGACCCGGTGGCCAGCGGGGTCAAGTGCGGGCCGCATGGTGGCAAGAACGGCAAGATGAAGTCATGGACGGTTTCTTGGTTGAGCCTCAAAACCAAGGTCGAGCCGGGACTACGTGGGAGCCGAGTCATGAGTGGTGATTGGCGGAGGCTACACCTAGTTCGCGGGGTTTCCGGTGGTTCACCAGAAAACCACTGGGTTCCTTGGTTGATCCACAAAGCCAAGACCGAAGAACCGAAGACGGAGGTGCAGCAGCTCCAGACCGGTCTGACCGGTGGGTCTGACCGGTGTGCGACGACGCAGTCCGGAATCTTCGAAGCGGTGGACACGCGTCGGGATCGCAAGGCTTGCGTCGAGGCTAAGCAAGTTTGCGGTCGCTGGGCATCCGTCCGATGGTGCGAAGACAAAGACTTCCAATTTCGCCCTCGAGGGGCATGTATCCCTAGTTAGCTAGTAAGGGTATTTTAGTCTTTCGGTTGCCTCCATATAACCCAAGTGGTGAGAGGATGGCAGCCATCTCTTGGAACCCTAGCTCATTTGGTTTTCCTATTTTCCTTCCTATTTTCTTAGGATTTTCGTAGGACTAGCTTGAGAGCTTCATGGTGAGATCTTGTGAGAGGGAAGGATGATCGGGCGGCAAGCTAGACCTTGTATGAACCTCTTTGGTATGTATAGATGATTCGGCGTGGTTCCTCAAGGCTTGGTTGTGTCTTTCCCGTTTCTCCTTTTTGGTGATTTTCGGAGCCTTTTCTTGGCGATTTTCTTGGAGCGATTTCGAGGCCTTTCTCTTTGGGATTTGGTGGGGGATGTATGCATGAACCCTTCGTGGTTCTTTTCCCTTTGATTCCCCTTCCAAATCCGTGAGCAAAGGGGCTCGATTTTGGGGTTTTCGTGGCTCTAGGGTTAGAGGCGTTCTTGGTGGGATTTCTTCGATTCCTCTTGATTTGACAAGTTTTGGTGGACCAAATCTTGGCTATGGAGTACCCATGAGGTGTTCCTACTATCCCCAAAGTCTTGTGCAAAACCGTGGAGCGGATCGGGAGATCGGGAGTTGGATTTGGAGGAGTTGACTCGCGGGCGCTGTTCATCCCGAGCTGCCCAGGCACGACCGGTCTGACCGGTGCTCTTGACCGGTCTGACCGGTGCTAGCCCTTGGTGGGTTTTTGTCTCGGGGAACAACCTTGTCCGTGTGGTTTTGTCCCGTGGTCCTGTTGATCAGTTCTTGGAGTGTTTGGAGTTGTTTTGCTAGGATTTGTGAGGGGTTCTTCTTCCTCACAGGTTGTGTTTCGTGGTGGTTTTTGTTCCAGGGCCTAGAGGATTCACTGAGGCTTCCTGGAACGTTTGCTGTGCGGCTGCTGTAGCCACCGGCCTGACCGGCTCTGTCCACCGGTCTGACCGGTGTCACCGGTCTGACCGGCGCAGGCCATCGGTCTGACCGGTGTAGCACAGGCAGCAAGCCGTGCAAGTTTCCGCTGTGTGTTTTGGTGAGTTTTGGCTAGGAAGGTTGAGTGTTGGTTCCTAGGACCAGTAGCACTCCAGTGGCTGCGTGGTCTTGACCAACTTGGGTAGTTGGGTCGGAGACGTGAGTTGGAAGCCGTGTTCGTCTTGTTGGAGTTCCCATCTCCTTCGAGAAGAATTTTTATCGGCTCCCATTCACTCCCCCCCTCTCTGGTTCGCCTAATCGGTCCTTCAACTGCTTAGTTTGTTGATCATGAACTGCTTAGTTTGTTTGTCGATCTCGATCTAAGAGACGGGGGCAGATCCATCCGCGTCGCCTACAGTATCTATTCCTCCTGTGATGAACTCGATCATGGAGACAATGGATACTCATCGCCGATGCTAGTTAGAAAAATCACGTCGCCTCGTTGGCAGGTAGGTCCAGGTGGTTATCTTCTTTATATAGACTGCTGACACTGACGCGTGGGCCTGACACTATTTTTTAGAACTGAAACTCGCATCCATCAAATATTAGAGCCGGTAAAACAACGCCTAAAAATTCATTAAAAATAACATCAATTAATATTTGGACATTTAGTATTTTGATAAAATATCAACAGTCACACTTGTATACCTAACATTCTTATAATTCGAATATACATCTCATGCTTGTGATATAATAATTCTAATAACATCTTAGTTTGCTCCAAAAATTCTACAAATTTACGTGAAAACATAATTTGGGTACCTAAACTTGTCATAAAAAATTCAAATGGTTTCGATAAAGGAAGAATATACTTGTGTACAAATGGCTACATCTCTCACATAGTTTCCTTGAATGTTGCTTGAACATTGAAGTTTTCCATACTTTGCAACAAGTTCGATCTCGTACGCATTTGAAATTTTAACACAAGCATGTGTTCACCTTAAGATCATGAAATGCAAAGTTTCATTACTAATGGTTGTGGAAAACAAATATTATTTCTATGTTGTACTTACAAAGAACAAGATAAGACATATAAACATTATTCACGAAACGGAATATACACTAAACAATGAAATTAATGAAAAGATGGGGATTTTAGAAGAAAAAAACTAGGAAAAAATCATCAAATTTGGACTAAGCACGACGGAGAAATACATGTTACAAAATTTGACTGCAGATTAAAAGGAGAAATGAGAATTGTTCTTCGTTCCAATAGAACTGGGCCCCACTCCTATTAAAGACGCGGGATGGTTAATCCTCGTCTCATTTTCCCACACAAACTGTTATTCATTCCAATAGAACAAAGGAGGAAGCAGAGGGCGCCGCAACCTTGGATTTGACTCAGAAATGTGAGAAATCAAATCTTGTCTATCAATAACCGATTGGACGATACCTTACACGATAGAAGAAGACATTACATTCGTAACGAAGCCTACATTCATCACTACAGAAATACATGCAAAACCCCCTCCGGCTCGGCGCCCTACCGCAGAATGCTTTGCCTGCGCAATGTTGAATGTTGCCTCGCGCCGCCGCCATTGGCAGCGTCGGCCGGCGGAGGCCACGGCGAAGGGCAACACTCCTAATTTGCCAAGCCAGATTGACCCCACAATGCCAGAAATCTAGGGATTGCACATTGCTGATCAAACGCAGATTCCACTACCCTTGCTCCTCGCCCTCAACCTGTTTCATATACGCAATTGCAGTGGCGTCAGCGTCGGCCCCGCTGTTGGCTCTGTAGAGGAAGACGGCGGCCACATAGGCTGCCCCTCTGTGCTCGTCTTTGGCAGCGCGGTGGAGCTCGTCGAGGGGAGGCTGAAGGCTGCGGTTCCTGCCGAAGATCTCGTCCATCCGGATGAGGAAGCAGGCCACCGGGTTGCCGGCTGCAGCCAGGCTACGAAGGAAGATGTCGTAGCCGACGGGGTCTTTGTTCTGCATCTGCTCGACTGGAACCCGATCCAATGCCAGGCGCCTACCGACGTCTCTGTCGTGGCAGGGGCGGAGCATGTCCTTGCAGGTTGCCCGTAGGCTGCAGAGGTCCTCCATAGGCCGATTAGATGTCGCAGCGACTCGGCCAACGATGATCTCCAGCACCTCCGCTGGGAGTTCCGCGAGCGACCGCGGGTGCTTCCTCGATGCCATGAGTGCAGCGGAGGGGCACGACGAGGAGTGTAGGCAGTTGTGGTTTTCTCGTGGGTAGATGAAGGGGCTATGGTGGTTTCGCGGGTAGAAGAAGGGGTTGGGGCAACGGTTATTTATTTTGGAGAGAAGATACAGGAGACGCGTCTCCGATGAGCGAGTGGATACTACTAATTGCACATCTCGTTTATCGAGGAGTCAAACTCTTTGAAGTTTGACGAAATGTAGACAAAATAATATCAATACTCTCTGATGAGTGGTACTACTAATTGCACATCTCGCTTATAGGCATCTTAGGCAGTATCTTAGGCAGAATATATAGGCATCATATATTACAGAAAGGAGATTCAAATTCCACCAATACACATCCTATATATATTACAAAAAGGATTCCATTTCCAGCAATAGACATCCCTGCATTTTACAAAAAGGATCGGATTCAGCAGAAATCAATCTTGCTTCTTTTTCTTCTTTGATTTTTTGTATATGGATCTTTTCACGATGGTCGCTTCGCAAGTATGGTGTTTGTCAGCTCCCAAGACTCAGGGCATGTATGAAGTGTGAAAGGATGGACTTTCGTCAAACTGGTTGTATTCCTCCTCCTCAACAACATTTTCAACCCCAACAATCCTTTTTTATCCAGGCAAAACCACACTCCAGTTATTCTTTGCAAGGTCAGGGACGTAGAACACTTGCTCAACATCCTTGGCGAAGACAAATGGTTCGGTTTTGTAACCAAAGACCCGGAGATCAACACTAACATAACATTATTTGTCCTTGATCATAGCTCTCTTCGCATTGGTGACCCATCTACACCGAAACAAGGCTACCTTGAATCCTACATAATCAAGCTCCCAAATTTCCTCTATTTGACCATAATATGTGGCTGTGTTCTTCTTATTGTCGATGGCCCGTACACGCACACCACTATTTTGATAGACGCTCTTGGCATCCTAGGCCATGGTGTAGAACGTGTATCCATTGATATCCATTGCTTGATATGTTGTAACAGTGAATAATGGCCCTGCTGCTAGTTTTCTTAGATCGTCGGTTATAGCAGCGCTGCCACTCTGCTGGTCATAATCTCGGAGCCACCTGTTGAAGCATTGCATGTGCCTCTTTGCAACCCAATCCTTAGTACAGCCAGGGTTTTGTTCATGTAGTTGTTGCTTGTGCTCATTGCCAAATGGTGTAACATCTACACTCTGTTCTATCACGGTGAAATGAGCCTTCCTGAAGTCCTCTAGGTGCGGAGTGATTGACTTTTTCCCCAGGGTCCCAACACCTGAAAGCCTACCTTCATGCCGTGAACGAGGCACACCAATGGAGTTTTGGGGGTCCATATAACCCATGGCCCACTCCACTGCTTCGATGGTCTCATAGCCACGAACAACGGCTCCCTCCGGAAATGACCTGTTATGTACCAATGATTTGAGGAATCCAAAGTACCTCTCATATGGAAACATCTGATGAAGGTAAGATGGGCCAAGGTACCAGATCTCCCTCGCGAGGTGTGTTGTTAGATGCAGCATGAGATCAAAGAATGATGGTGGGAAGGTAGCTTCAAGCAGGCATAGGGTCTCGAAATGCCTCCTCTCTAAGTCCAATAGTTTTTCCTCATCAATCACCTTCTGTTCTATTTCATTGAAGAATAAACACAAGCTCGTGACCGCGTTGCGAACCAGTTTTGTCTTGATACCTCTTAGTGCAACAGGAAGAATAGATGTCATCAACACATGGCAATCATGAGATTTCATCAAGTTGAAATTCATTTTCATGTCCTTCACCGACACTAGCCTCTTGAAGTTCGATGAGTAGCCTGAAGGTACTTTCAAACCATGCAAAAACTCACAGAATTCTTTTCTCTCTGCCTTTGACAAGGTGGTTGCAGCAACGGGAAGGTCCATCCCCGTGTCTGTTTCCTCTGCATAGAGCTCCGGCCTAATGCCCATTTCTTTAAGATCCTCCCTTGCATTTTTATGATCTTTTCCTTTCGACTTCTGTTGTAGCAATGTTCCCAAAGTAGCTTCACACACATTCTTCTTGACGTGCATGTTGTCAATCGAATGACGCACATCCAAAAGCGGCCAATACTCTAGCTCCCATAGAATTGATTTCTTGTTCCACATTCCTCGCCCATCTTCTTCTTCTTCTTCACCATCTCGCTTCTTTTGTTTGCGAAGTTTCTTTCCAGACAATTTGGGTAACTCCTCGATAGTTTCGACATCCTTGACTTGCAAGTGGAGCAGATCTCCAGTCACATGCATTGGCGCTTGTCGATTCTCCTTTTCCCCATTAAACTGACAATCCATGTCCCGGTAGGCATGTTTCTTGTTGAGGAAACGACGGTGCCCCATAAATGAGAATTTCTTTGAATTTCTTAACCACACTGCACAAGTTTCTTCCAAGTAGTATGGGCAAGCTGCACCTTTCCTTTTACTCTGGCCAGAAAGGTTGCGATGAGCCGGGTTGTCGTTGATGGTGGTGAACAACATGGCGTGCAATGTGAACTCCTCACGGCCGAACTCATCCCAAACCTCCTTCACACCAGGCTTCCAAAGTATCTTCAAGTCATCAACTAGTGGCCTCAAGTAGACATCAATATGGTCGCTAGGTTGCTTTGGCCCGGAGACCAATATTGTCAGCATCATGTATTTCCGTTTCTTGCATAACCAGTGCGGAAGGTTGTACATTGACAGCACGACAGGCCAGGTGCTATGTGTTGAGCTCTGGTTACCGAATGGGTTCACGCCATCTGTGCTCATAGCGAACCGAATGTTCCTGCTTTCACCGGCAAATTCCTCAAAGTGGGAATCAATGTTTTGCCATTGTTGGCCATCTGCAGGGTGCTTAATCTTGCCAACTTCCTTCGTTCGTGTCTTCTGCCAACGCAAGAGTTGGGCCTCCTTTCGTGTGGCGAACCATCTTCTCAACCGAGGAATGATGCAAAAATACCATGCTACCCTCACAGGAGCCCCTTTAACCTTTTTCTTCTTCTTCTTCTTCTTGCCTGTGATCTCCACGGGCTCGTTCTCGTCATCATCAGCATTGTTATCATCACCACCATCTTTTTTCCTCTTATACCGATCGAACCCACACTTGGGGCACTTGTCAAGGTCTGCATAATCTCCATGGAACAATACACAACTGTTCTTGCAAGCATGAATTTTTTCAACCTCTATTCCCAAAGGACAAATTATCTTCTTTGCCTCATAGACAGACTCGGCTATTTGGTTTCCCTCGGGTAGCATGTCCTTAAGGAGATCCAATAGTTGTTTGAAACTTTTGTTGCTCCAACCATGATCTGCCTTAAGCTGTAGAAGTTTTAGATCACCAGAAAGGTGAGAGTACTTCTTGCAACCAGGATAGAGGGGTTTCTTTGAATCTTCAACGAACTGCTTCAGCCTCGCTAATTCAGAAGCTGTATACACTCGTTGAAACTCAACATCCCACAACATTTGATCAACATTGTGCACATGTTGCAACAACTCACCATCATTGAAGCCCGTAACTTCTTCATCAGTGATATCCTCAGGCCTCATCGCAATTGTTGGGCATGGTTCATTTTCCTCATCAAAAACTCCACCTTCATCAAGCTCTTCATCATGGCATAGCGCTGCCCCTTCATTATTAAGGCCCGTAGCATGGTGTCGCGCTTCACCTTCATTTAGGCATCCTGCTTCGACTTCATTAATCCCTTCCTCACCATATTTATTCCAACACGTGTAATTTTTTTTGAAACCACGTGTGATCAAATGATGAAAAATGTTATCCCGTTGTCCGAACTTCTTCTGGTTGAGACAATCTATACAGGGGCAAAGCATTGCCTGAACACCACGGTTTCTCATATCCGCCTTTGCTTGATCTAGAAAACCATTGACCCCCCTTAAGAAATTACTGTCCTATTCTCGGGTCTTACTGTACATCCAAGCCCGAGTAGCAGCAGCCATCTGCAATTTTCATACATCAAATGAGCATAATTAATGAATCACCAAAACTGATGAGTAAGAGGATTAGGACAGCGAAGTTCAATAAAAGGGGGCAATTTCCACCTTGACGAGGACTGTCTACGAGGCGAGCGCTTCCGAGGAGGAGGACGAGGCGTCGCGGCCGCGGCGATGGCGCGGAGGACGGCGACGGCGACGGCACGAAGGACGGCGCCGAGCCCGAGGATGAGGATAAGCTGCTACTTTGGAGGACGTATGGCGACGTACGGCGCGGAGGGACGCCGCGCCGTGGTCGACATCCACCGGCACCTTACGCCGTCGCGAACGCGACCGGCCGGCCTGCTGCAGCGCCGGTTTTCTGAGGAGAGACAGCGCGCAGCGAGTGGGGCCTTCAGAGAGCGCGCGCGCAGCGAGTGGGGCCTTCAGAGAGCACGCGAAAATGCTGCTGCAGCAACAGTGGGGAGAGAGCGAGTGGGGCCCTCAGAGGAGAGAGAGCGAGTGTAGTTGTCGGAGATAGCAGAGTGGTCGGAACGCAAAGACAACGACACGTAATAACAACACGCGTCTCTATTGTGAGAAAACAAAGGAGATGCTAGGTCCAAACAAGCGTCGCCAATTGGGTCATCATAAAATGAGACGCGTCCTAAAAACCACGCGTCTCCAGTAGGAAAGTCATCGGTAAGGGACGCATGCTAACGTCCGTTACAAAGATAACATGTAACGGGCGTTTAAGAAGTCCGTTACCAGAAGTCCTCATTGGTAACGGGCATTGTGGTGGCAAGGTCAGGGCGAGGTCGGGGTCGAGCCTGCCGCGCTTATGCATAACGGGCGCCAACCAACAACCGTTACAGATGGGGTCTATGTAACGGGTGTTAAAGGCCCGTTACAAATGCTGCGTGACCTATTTGAGGTTTTCACGTAGTGAAGATATGTTTCCCTTCTCAACATTGTCCCTCAGAAAGTGGTACCTCACTTCTATGTGTTCCGTTTTGGAGTGGAGGACAAGATTTTTGGCTACACTTATAGCACTGGTGCTGTCACAAAAGAGTGGAACCTGGGAGCACTCCTCAACAAAATCACTCATGGTGTAGGCCATCCAAAGCAGCTGGGAACAACAACTAGCAGCAGCTACATACTCGGCCTCTGTAGTGGACTGGGCTACACTGGATTGCTTGCGAGATGACCAAGAGACCAAAGAAGAACCAAGGAACTGGCAACACCCTGAGGTAGACTTGCGGTCCAATCGACACCCAGCAAAATCAGCATCGGAGTACCCGTGAAGTCTGAGTGTCGAGGAGGCAGAATACCAAAGACCAAACTCAGGAGTGTAGTTCAAGTACCTGAAAATCCGCTTGACGGCCTGCCGATGTGAAGTCCTTGGTGAAGCCTGAAAATGAGCGCACAGACACACACTGAACTGTATGTCCGGCCTCGTCATCGTCAAGTAGAGGAGGGAGCCGATCATGCTTCGGTACTCCTTCTGGTCCACGGGTTCACCATCCTCGTCCGCGTCGAAAGCCGTAGTGGTACTCATCGGTGTAGTCAGCGACTTGGAGTCATTCATGCCAAACTTCTTCACCATGTCCCTAGTGTACTTCGCCTGATGTACAAACGTCCCGTCCTTGCACTGCTTGATCTGGAGTCCTAAGAAAAACTGCAGCTCGCCCATCATGGACATCTCAAATTCCCTGCTCATGTCATCTGCAAATCTGGCGACAAGATCATGAGAGGAGCCACCAAAGATTATGTCATCCACGTATATCTGAACAATCAAAAGGTCATTCCCATGCTTAAGGAGAAACAAGGTCTTATCAACCGTGCCCATCACAAACCCCTTACTCAGCAAAAACCCTGTCAACCTGCCATACCAAGCTCTAGGTGCCTGTTTCAACCCATAGAGCGCTCTCTGGAGTTTGTATACACGGTGTGGGTATTTCTCGCTCTCAAACCCCGGGGGTTGCCTCACATACACTTCTTCCTCTATCACTGTCGACCATATACCCCTGGGTACCTTTACATGGAAGAATACGAACTCATACCATAAATCCTTGTAATCCTACTAGGACTCGTACTATGTAATCCTACTAGGACTCCTATCTTGTAACCGACTAGGAACCCGCCCCCTGGACTATATAAAGGAGGGCCGAGTACGTAGGAGGACAGGCGAACACCTCAAGGTGAATCCCCCAACCCCTCTGGGGAACACCCAAGCGCAGGGCGCCATACATGATACTCCAAACAGGACGTAGGGTCCGCTACTCCGGCGGCCCGAACCTGTATAAATCTGTGTCCCGTGTCCTCGCGCGTACCTTCGAGTTCCAGGTCTGGCGATCCTCCACCGCACAATCTACTACCTCGGGTACCCCCTTGGTAGGCTCAGTGGCCAAAACACTGACAGCTGGCGCGCCAGGTAGGGGTGATTGTCAAGATCATCGGGCGAATTCGAAGGACATATTTCAAAATCAATCTACTCAGGAAGATCGTCGCTCGGCGGCTTATCAGCAATTCATCCTATTCAGCGGAATCAATTTCCGTGCTCACCGAGTTCGACCTCGAAACAGAGACCACAAGACAGAACGGAATCAACACTAATTCTTTTCTCCGTCACGGACTCCAACTCATCGAGTCCGCACAAGAGAGGGAAAATTCATCGATCTGTTCCTGTTGGATTCGTGATGCATACACATGAGACATGGAGTGCAACTAGCTTTTTGCTACGTGCACACATGTGACGCACATCAAGGAAGCTACCGGATCGAGCAACACATACGAGTACTCTCGGCTATTCGCCTCCGACAACTTCGGCTCGTCATCGACTACTTCGACTACTCGAATACAACTACTCGTCGTCTGGTTGCACCGGCTCAACTGCGCCTATGCCGTGCATCCGGACGCGTCGCTTCGCCGCTCGACTTCTCGTTGATCGGTCGCACTGGCTCTCGCCGTGCGCCCGGTCACTTCATCTTGCGGCTCAACTACTAGTCGTCTGGTTGCACCGGCTCAACTGCGCCTATGCTATGCATCCGGACGCGTCGCTTCGCCGCTCGACTTCTCGTCGATCGGTCGCACTGGCTCTCGCCGTGCGCCCGGTCGCTCCATCTCGCGACTCGACTACTCGCCGTCTGGTTGCACCGGCTCTACTGCGCCTATGCCATGCATCCGGACGCGTCGCTTCGCCGCTCGACTTCTCGTCGATCGGTCGCACTGGCTCTCGCCGTGCACCCGGTCACTCCGTCTCGCGGCTCGACTACCCGCCGTCTGGTTGCACCGGCTCTACTGCGCCTATGTTGTGCATCCGGACGCGTCGCTTCGCCGCTCGACTTCTCGTCGATTGGTCACACTGGCTCTCGCTGTGCACCCGGTCACTCCGTCTCACGGCTCAACTACTCGCCGTCTGGTTGCACCGGCTCTACTGCGCCTATGCCGTGCACCCGGATGTGCCGTCTCGCTGTTGGACTTCTCGTCGGTCGGTCGCACCGGCTCTTGCCGTGCCCCCGGTCACTTCGTCTCGCGGCTGCACCGGTTCTACCTCGACAACGCCATGCGCCGCTGCGACATCGTCTCGCGGCCGCACCGGCTCTACTTCGACTACGCCGTGCACCGCCTCGACATCGTTTTGTGGTCACACCAACTCATCGTGGACTACTTCGGCTACTCTTCTCGGCTAGTTTCTACTAGAAAACTAGTCGAGAACGGCTTCTACGCTCCCCACAACTAGTCGGACCCGCCTCTGACTAGTCGACTTCGTCAACACTCCTCCACAAGTTCATTCAAAATCCGCTCCGGCGGTAGAAGCCGACTTTGGTCGCATCTCCAGACCGCGTCTACGGTATCAGTAAGTCATTTATTTTAATGATTACTTTTTTCTTCTTCTTTGGCTTGGTTTGCGCATGCAGGACAACACGCCAAAGATTACTTATTGGTGTACGCTTCTCAACGGATTTTTCCACAAGAGCTACACTATGCCGACTACTCTTGGGACATATCAACAAGTCACCATGAGCTCACTCCATCAACTCGGGGGCTTTCCCAAGGAGGCAACTTCTAAAGTCCGCTTCGCGCGGCAATCTAAAGTTGACTTACCCAAGTCGCATCTCAAAGTCGACTTACTCAAGTCGTATTTACAAAGTCCATTCTAAATGGCATACAGTCGACTTCTTCAGTCGCAACCTCAAAGTCCGCTCCGCGCGACACAAAGTCGACTTACTCAAGTCGCATTCTTAAAGTCCACTACGCGTGGCAATCTAAAGTCGACTCTGGTCGCACCTTCGCTCGCTCCGGCGGCATACTGCGTGTGTAAGCTTCGATGGAACCTAGCTGTAAGTGGCCCTCACGTCCTGGCAACGATGGTACCTAGCTGCACACGGTCTTCACTCTTCGTACCATGGGTCTGAAACGCATGGCCCTAAGTACTCTCGCTCTGCCCAACTTACCCTGGGTCTCCCTGTTATTGTGCCGATCCATACTCTAGGTCTCCCTGTTACCATCTGATCCTTACTCCGGGTTCCTGCTTCTATGCCGATCCCAGGTTGTAAGTGATTCTCAGGTCCAGGCGACTACCTAGCTGTAAACGGATTTCTGATCCAGGTGACTACCCAGCTGTAAGCAGCTCTCGGGTCTGAGCTACAACTCTCTAGGCAGCTACGGTTGTCACTACTCGTAGGGGCTCTCAACAACCCTCTCCAGACAGTTTCGGCTATATCTTCTCATGGCTTCAGCTGCAATCACTCGTAGGGGATCATGATAATCCTCTCCAGGCAGTCTCATTCTGCGACCTCGTAGGGAGTCATGACAACTCTCTCCAGACGACTCCGCGTCGTATAGAGCAATAAGTGGCGCATGCTGTCCATGTCTCTATTTCTAATAAGAGGCTTCGGCCTAGAGTAACACCCTTCCTGGTAGGGTCTCAGTGGAACTCTCATACAAGTTGCTGCTACAGCAAGGATGAGTTCACCACACTGTCCCCTACGGTCTTACTCGTTCTTCGGAACATCCTTGCAAGTACTCTCTCACTAGGCTCATAGCCTCAGAGGTACTTAAGACATTGTAAACTCTGTACAATGTGTTTAGTAATAAGTTGTTATCTTGCATATCGACTTGAAACTGTCATTTGCTCATTCACAACAAAGCCTTCTTTTACGCTGCCACAGCTAAGGTGTTCAACTCGTTGTGAATAAGTTCCTTTCGAGTACTCTCTCACTAGGATCATAGCCTCAGAGGTATTTAAGACACTATTACTCAATAGTGTATCCAGACATTGTTTTCAACGCAATATTTTTTTTCTAGACGTCTCCGAAGGCAAAACATTCATTTTTCTGTTTTTTAATTCGCTTTTTTTTGCCTTCTGGAACGTGCTTTTTTGGCTTTTCAGCTTTGTGTTTCGGGTTTCACTCTTAGCTCGAAGTATTCAAAGTCCGCTCCGCGCGGCACAAAGTCGACTTACTCAAGTCGCATTCTAAAGTCTGCTCCGCGTAGCACAAAGTCGACTTCGGTCGCATTTCAAAGTCTGCTCCGCGCAGCATAAAGTCGACTTACTCAAGTCGCATTCTAAAGTCTGCTCCGCACAGCACAAAGTCGACTTACTCAAGTCGCATTCTAAAGTCTGCTCCGCGCAGCACAAGGTCGACTTACTCAAGTCGCATCTCTAAGTCGATTTACTCAAATCGCAATCTAAAGTCGACTTACTCAAGTCGCATTCTTAAGTCTACTCCGCGTAGCACAAAGTCGACTTCGGTCGCATCTCAAAGTCTACTCTGCGCAGCACAAAGTCGACTTCGGTCGCATCTCAAAGTCCGCTCCGCGCGGCACAAAGTCGACTTACTAAAGTTGCATTCTAAAGTCCACTCCGCGTGGCAATCTAAAAGTCGACCCCGGTCGCATCTAAAGTCCGCTCTGACGGCAACATTACTACTCGAAGACGACTCGAGTAGTCTATGCTACTTCTCAAGTACAACGGCTTCACGCCAAATTACTACTCAGAGACAACTTCAGCATGCTCCGTTCGTTCTTTAGCTCGGAGGCTCAACTCCAATAACTACTCGACGTGGCTCATATAGCTCACTTGGCTCATAATCTCGGGGGCTGGATGCTACAAGAGTACTCGGATAACGGCTTTCGCGAACTGAAGACGCTTGGACTGGTTATATCTAATCACTTCAAGGCTCGGGGGCTACTATGCTACAACCATCAACCTCTTTTTTCAAGACGGAAGATGCAAATTCTTGATTGACCCTCAGCTTGATTCTTCGATTCAAACTCAGGCTCGGGGGCCACACTCCTTATGGAGTGCGATTTTTGCAAATCGCACCTCCATATAGATCATGACTTCAAGACAAGATGGGTATTTTTTGGAGACTTCCTGGGTTAGAACTCGGGGACGCCTGGGAACTACTCGGGGATGATTCAAAAGTACTCACAGATGAACTAGAGCACATTCCACTCTTTCGGAAATTCAAGTACTATTGAAGACTTCGGCTAGCAGTACTCGAGACGATCAGAAACTACTCGACGAAGCTTCAAGCCTACTTGAACTCGCTGCTCAAGACTACAAAGTGCTCGGGGGCTTGTCGACCATATACCCCTGGGTACCTTTACATGGAAGAATACGAACTCATACCATAAATCCTTGTAATCCTACTAGGACTCGTACCATGTAATCCTCCTAGGACTCCTATCTTGTAACCGACTAGGAACCGGCCCCCTGGACTATATAAAGGAGGGCCGGGTACCTAGGAGGACAGGCGAACACCTCAAGGTGAATCCCCCAACCCCTCCGGGGAACACCCAAGCGCAGGGCGCCATACATGATACTCCAAACAGGACGTAGGGTCCGCTACTCTGGCGGCCCGAACCTGTATAAATCTGTGTCCCGTGTCCTCGCGTGTACCTTCGAGTTCCAGGTCTGGCGATCCTCTACCGCACAATCTACTACCTCGGGTACCCCCTTGGTAGGCTCAGTGGCCAAAACACTGACAATCACCCCATTCAAGAAAGCACTCTTGACATCCATTTGGTACAACTTGAACCCTTTAGCCACGACAAAGGCTAGAAGGATTCTAATTGCTTCCAAACGAGCCACAAGAGCAAATGTCTCCTCATAGTCTATGCCCTCTTTCTGGTTGAACCCCTGAGCCACCAACCTCGACTTGTTTCTCACAACCATCCCATTCTCACCCTCTTTGTTCTTCCACACCCACTTGGTACCTATGGGACGGCAATTTGGCGGTGGATCAACTAACACCCAGACTTGGTTTCACTCAAAGTTCTCCAACTCCTCATGCATGGAATTCACCCAATTCTCGTCAGACAAAGCGTGTCGAATATCTTTGGGCTCAAACGAAGCGACAAAAGCAAAGTGAGCAAAATGAGAAGTGTTCCTTGACCTCGACCGTGTAGTGCGTTCATGAAGGTCACCTATGATCGTCGTCGGTGGGTGATCTATCTGTACACGCCGGGGAGCCTCTCGCCTGGACACAACCTCCCCCTCAGCAGCAGCCTCCACTCGAACAGCCTCAGTCGTCGTGGGTGTAGGGGATGGTCCATCCTCGATCGTCGTCGTAGTAGTGGAAGTAGTGCATACACGATCAGCCACTGGAGCATCAGCACCATCATCGTCGTCGTCTCCATCTCCATCCTTCTCATCCTCAAAGATCCTCGCTCCAATCTCCTCGTCACCTGCACACTCAAAAGCAGAAGAGCTACATGGCTGTGTCTCATCGAAGGTAACCTCGCAAGTCTCCATGATTCGGTTAGTGTCAAGATTGAGCACACGATATGCTCTAGAGTGAATCGCATAACCAAGGAAAATACCATCCGAACATCTAGACTCGAACTTATCCAACTTGACCTTCTTCAGAATGAAACACTTGCATCCAAAAGCTCTAAAGTGACTCACCTTGGGTTGTCGGCCATGCATCAGCTCATAAGAGGTCTTCTTCTTAAAGGCACAAAGGAAGATGCGATTTGAGATATAGCAAGCGGTATTGACCGCCTCGGCCCAGAAACGCCTAGGAGTCCAATGCTCATCGAGCATCGTCCTGACCATCTCACAATGGGTCTGGTTCTTCCTCTCCACTACGCCATTCTGGCAAGCGACGTATGGAGAAGAGTACTGATGATCAAGACCAAGATCACTGCAAAAGGCATAATAATGAGAGTTCTTGAACTCCGTGTCATTGTCACTGCGTATAGCTCGAATGGCATCACCATGTCTCTCATTCTTCAACCTCAAGATCAAGTCCCGAACAAAGCCAAATGTCTCGCTCTTATCCTCCAAAAAGAATACCCAAGAGAACCTCAAAAAATCATCAACAAACACAAGAACATACCACTCCCCACCCACAGAGCGAACACGAGCTGGCCCAACCAAATCCATGTGCAACAGCTCACAAGGTCGCTCGGTCATGACCGCAGTCAGAGGGGCGTGAGAAGCAGTAACCATCTTTCCATGCCGACAAGAAGCACAAACCAAATCCTTCTCGAATTTCAACTTCGACAATCCTCGGACAAGATCAAGACCACTCAAGCGAGAAAGCAACTCAAAGCTCAAGTGTCCCAACCTCCTATGCCATTTCCAAAGCTCGACCGAAACGCCAGCAACAAAGCAACGAGGAGGACCAACAGACTGGGAAAAATCGGCACGGAAGTTGACCCTCGGGGACGATCGAACAGAGAAGATCGCCTCGAGAATCAAGCACACGAGAAGCACCCGACTTAAAACGAATCTCAAAACCTTCGTCCAGTAACTGAGATACTGACAACAGGTTAAAACCAAGTGACTTGACCAGGGCCACACTTCTTAAGGTCACTTTGCTACTCACCTTCACCATACCTTCAGCAAGCACTCGTCGTCTCCCATTGTCCCCGAAAGTGACGTACTCCCTCCTACTCACCGGGGTGAGGCTGGAGAACCACCCACGATCTCCGGTCATGTGTCGTGAGCAACCGGTGTCGATCAACCAAAAGTTCTCTAAGCCTCCCTCCTGCAATAAAAAACAAGAACAAGAATGAGCAAGCGACTCAACACTGGGGTTAGTACCAAAAGAGTCAAACCAGTGTCGAGCCATTTGCTCAAAAGAAGGGTTAGCAAAATCCATCCTACCAAAACCTCTAGGCGGAGCCCTCTCACGCCTACCATAAAGGATCTGTCACGTCTCACGGGAGGAGTACGCGCACCACGAGGGGGAAAACGTGGCCCGTAGTCCATCTGAGACCCAAAGCTCTGATCGTGCCTCCCAAACTCGTAACGGTCACGAGAAGGAGCACGTCGAGCCAACTCACCACGCCCAAACACAACACGCCTATCTCTTTGAGGAAACACACCTCCACCTCCACGAGTGGGAACTGTACGCACATACACCTCACCCCTAGGTAGAGGCCCTCTACGAGGCTCAGGCATACCACGAGCAAGGTGGTACCTGTCCTTGTTTGCCATCTCCCTAGCAAACCTCTCATCTCTCTTCCTCCAGAAATAGAACTCATCCTTATGCCCATCCTTTCCACAATACTCACAATGGAAGCGGATCGGCTGTGGCTTAGGCGGTGGCTTTTCTGTGGGCTTCTCAACAACTTTCTCTCCTGACTTCCCCTCAAAGACATTCCCCAGATTGCTCACAAACTTGATGGGTTTCTCGTAATTCTCTGTTTTCTGGGGGAACACTGGTGGGTCTGGAGTTGCATCAAGCTTGTTCCTGAGGTGGTTTGGCTTGGGTGCATATTTGTTCATGGGTATGGTGTGTGGTTGAGTAGGGATCTCTCCAACTTTCTCTTCTCCCTCACCACTTTTCTCACCACTCTTGTCAGCCCCCAATGCCTGACCATCAAACCTCTTGAACTGAGCCAACATCAAACTCAATTGTGGCTCATGCCCAGACAACCAACTCATCAATTTCCTAAGCTCGTCATTTTCGTCCTGCAAACGGTCAACATAGTGTGCAAGTTCCATGTTTTTCAAAGATGCATTTCACAGGTTGAACATGATGTAGGAAGAGGAGCTTTCAATGCTGCGTCAAGAGAAACAATTCTAGTGTGAGATTCATCTAGCCTAGCATGCAAAATAGGACATGAGGTACAAGCACCTAACAAAGCTGGCCTAGACTTCAATTCATCACACTCAATCCTAACCACATCTAGTTCCTCGAGAGTAGAGGCATGTTTCTCCTTGAGAGCAGTCAAATCAGTAAGAAAAACTGAGCAATCACCACAATCAATCTCATCAGACACCACAGGAGCAGATTTCAAAGCACCTATCTCATTTCTAGCATCCACAAGCAAGGATTAAAGCTCGGCTATCTTATCCTTAGCATCACCCAACAAAGACCTAAATTCCCTCTTCTCCTTGTTGGTCTTTCTAAGCACATCATCACAGTTATCAAGCAACTCATTCATCCTAGCATTCTCCTCTAGCAAGAAGTTGGGATCCTGTCGTGCCTCTTCTTCGGAATAGGAGTTCGAATCTGAGCTGTGCCTCCCACCCTTCTTGGAATGCGCCATGCCGCAAAAGCCTCCTTGTGCAACGAAGCTCAGGCCGATGAAGTTCTTGCCCGTGTGCCGCTTGTCCTTGCGCCTTTCTTGCTCTTCCTCACTGCTCGAGTCGGAAGAAGCATCGCTTGATGTCGAGTCGATGTCGCTCACTCCGGCCACCATTGCTCGAGCAGTCTTCTTCTTGTGGCCGCCACTCTTCTTGTGCCTTCTCTCGCCCTTGTCCTTGTGCTTGTCCTTGTAGTCGTTCCGGGAGCGGTGCTTGTCGTAGTCGTGCTTGGGCCTGCCCTTGTAGTTGTTCTTGATCTCGATGGCTTCAGGGCATTCGGCGATGAAGTGCCCGTGCTTCCCGCACTGATAGCACATCCCCGAGCTCCGCCTTGCATTCTTGCGGTTCTCGTACATCCGCCCAAACCTCTTGCTCAAGAAAACGAGATCGTCCTCGCTCAGCACCTCAAAGTCCTCATCTGGCAAAGACACAAGACAAGACAAAGAGAAACCACCAGAGTTAGCGTTAGACCTTGATCCTGAGACAAGAGCCAAACTATGAGGATCAGTGGGGCTCTCACTCTTGGCTCTCAAGCCACGATCAACCTCCGAAGACCTGAGCTTGGAAAACAACTCATCAAGCGTAAGCGTATCATACACGCTCGACTCCTCAATGGCCTCGACCTCTAACTCCCTAAATCACCGGGAATCGCGGATCACACGAACCATCACCATGAACTCGGGCACCAACCAAAAACGCACGAATCAAAGGTGTTTCTTGATGTTTGAGGGGTCAAGATCACACACAAAGATGCGCAAGGCATCCACCCATGATCCCCTCAAAGAAATCCGAGAAGAAACGCCCTCAAATCCACGAATTGAGCGAAGAACAAAACTCCCCAAAAATAGCCCCGAAAATGACACGAAAATCACAGAGGACTAGGAGATCACCGCAACGCCGAATGCTTCCATACATCCAGAGGTCAGAGTCTATACAAGAATCTAGCCTAAGGAATACAAAGGGAAAAGAAGCAGTTCAGAGCAATCTACCGGGGGAGGAAGCCCTAGAGACCAAGGGAACGAGATGCCATCCACCTCTCCGCTATTTATACGAAGTCCATCGGAGGGAGGTAAATGACCACGCTACCCCTACAACTTGAAATGAAGATACAACCCCTCAGGGGCATTTTGGTCAAGTCTTCATCAGACGGACACGCTTCCACCGCAGCTTCGCTTCACATCGACGCAAACCCCGCGATCACGCCACGTGCCCTCCGCCTCGTTTTGATGGTTGTTAAGTGCCTACTTTAGCCGTCAATATACTCATGAATAAAGGAGCATAAGGCATTTCTTACACGTTAATAGTTAAGAATAATGTAGTTCCACTTGTCCTTGGAGATTATTTGATTGCAGGAAATAAGCAGGAAAAGAGTGACAAACTCACCTTCAATGGTCCATGCCACATCACTTCATCCCAGGTGGGCTGCAAATAAGGATGCCATGCATGCACACCTGCCAACAAGGGAGCCATGCATGCATGCCATGCAAGCAATCCAAGAGAAGCAACCCCTGACGAATCAGAGTGTGACACGTGGACGTCACATGGATCCATGGGCCCACAAAGGCATGCAAATCGCGCCAAAACAGGGTGGACACCGGGAACCGACCTAAGGACCCACAGGACAGCCACCAGGAGGAAACACACCCTGAGTGGGGCCCACAGCGGGTCGGCCGACCCCACAGGTCAGCCGAACCGACCTTGTGGCCGCCACTCAGGGGCTTCCACGTGGTGCTTCCCTATTGGTCCTAGGCGCCGTTCCCGGGGTGTTTGCATCCATTCCTTGCCGGTGCTCGAGCCTATAAATAGAAGGAGAGGGGGCTCACTTATGAGACATCCACACTTGCAACACCTCTCTCACTTTTAGTCTCAAGGCTAGGAGGTAGTCTAGAGTAGTTCTAATTCAGGTTCCAAGTCAACTTTGCGATCTAGGTATGAGTTCTCTTGTATCTTATTTCATTTGTATGACTTTGATCTACTTCAGTTATTCAGCTATTTCATATAAAGTTGTGTTAGTATACATGAGTGATTTGTTCATGTGTTCTTCACCTGTTCATCATTTAGAGGCTCCTGTTCTTGATGAACAAGGCCTTCCGATCCACTTGATGGGTGACTTTCACATGTTTCTGTTGTTTGTTCATAAGTTAGAGGCTCGTGTTCTTCGCGAACATGACCCTTTGATCTAGTTGAACAGACATAGGAAAACATGAATACGTTTGTGTACCTAACCTGGTTTGATCTAATTAGATGACATGACTGCGTTGTATGAAGTCTGTGCTTAAGCTACGGTACTTGGTGTAATTGGCTGGATTATCTGGTGGCTTGACCTGGGTCACAATAGCCGGGCCGGTCAAGTCCGGCTAACAACGTAAGCATGGTGCTTGCGTTGCGTAGCTACCTTACTTATGAGTTTATCCCATGATTTGTCTTCGGGTAGGCCGCGGTAGTGACAGCCGTTGGTCCCTCTGAAATCCCCCACGTTCGGATAAGCTGTAGGAGTCTAAAATATAACAACCGGAGTTGTACGGAAGCAACGCGGGAGGTTATCTCCCCGTGGTACCTGGGTGCTTAAGTCAATGTTCTTCAACGCTAGTATATCTAACTCGTTCCTACCACCTTTATGTGTATAGTACATAAGAACCTAGAACTAACTCGTATGTTGCCTCCTATGCCTAAGACCCCTTAGAGAGAGAGAGTGAGTGTGTGTGTGATCACACTACCCCTATTATCATATTTTACCCATGCACTTGAGTGTCTGATTTATTTCCGTCTATGATCTATACTCATTGCAATAGAGTTGATCTTGTCATTCCACCAATGCCTTCCTTGGATTCGATACCCTTTGGAATACTCCTTTGGGGAAATGCTACAATGGTACTTCCGTGCGCTTGCGGATTCCTGTAACGCTAAGAATTACCAACTAGCATTTCTGGCGCTGTTACCAGGATGGGTTCCAAACCCGTTCTTAGGTGATTGCGTTAAGAAATGTCAACAAGCTTTTCTGGCGCCGTTGCCGGGGAAGGCTTAAGGATGACATATAAACACTTTACATATGTTTATAATCATGACAGGAATAAAATAGTTCTCAATGCAGGCTAACTTGGATTGTCTTCTTTGTCTATTGATGATGAAGACAGGTAGTGCATGACTAGTTTCGATTTACCGCCGAATTTTACTGAAGATCCTGAGTCACTCGTAAGGAAGGCACGAACTCATTTCGGCTCTCCTTTGCGTGAACGTTCGGAAGTCGACCCAGCTTCCTTTGTGCCATCCGCATCAACTTCCATGGCCAACCCTGTCGAGAAGACTCTCTGTGAGTACTCCGCTCCCTCTGCTGACCCGGTGCCGACAGGCCCTGTGATCAACACTTGGAATGGAAACTTCGAGATCAAGACTGGCTTAATCACGATGGTACAGGCTAGCCTATTCTGTGGCAAGTCTAATGAAGACGCGAGCACCCACCTGCAGCAGTTCCTAGAACTGTGTAGTACCTTCACTAGACGAGGAGTGGAGGAAGATGCTATTCGTCTGCGACTGTTTCCCTTCTCCCTCTTGGGAAAGGCGAAGTAGTGGTTCTATGCTAACCGTGCAGAGATTAACACTTGGGCAAAGTGCTCCGCATCATTCCTCGTGAAATTCTTTCTGTTGGGCAAAACCAATGTCCTTCGAGGGTGAATTTCAAGTTTCCAGCAAGCAGCAAATGAGACTATCCCAGAAGCTTGCGAGAGACTCCAGGAGTACATCCTGGCTTGTCCTCATCATGGGATGGACAACTGGCTTACTCCGACAGCCCGAGGCCATATTGATGCTGCAGCTGGAGGGGTCTTCTTCTCTCTTACTATTACTGAAGCTACTACACTGATTGAGAAGATGGTTACCATCAAGGGTGGAGTGATGATCAACTCCAGCCACGTCAAAGGGGTACACATACCGTCAAAAAAGCGGATATGTTGCACGCCAAGATGGACCTAATGATGAAGAGAATGGATGATCTAGCCAATGAGAAGGCCGCCATGGCCACCACTACTTAAGCTATGGACGCTCGCATGACTTGCGAAGTCTGTGGTAATACTGGGCATTCAGGGAATTACTGCCCTGCTACCCAGGAGGATGTGATGTAAATGAACGGCAACAACAACGGTTATCGTCCACAAGGAGGCCAAACGCGGAATCAATCACGCCCTTATTATCAAGGAGGTAATCAAGGTAATTCTTTCAACCCAAACCAACCTTCCTTGAAAGATCTAGTCTTTGGGCAAGCTAAGATTAATGAAGACTTTAATAAGAAAACAACTGCCTATGATAAGGCTTTTGAGAGCCTTAATGTTAAAATCGACAGCCTTTCTTCTGCTCTTAAAAACCAGTTGAGTTTTAATAAGATGATAGAAACCTAGTTGGCTCAATTAGCAGCTTTGGTTCCCTCTACTGAAGTCGGGAAGATTCCGGGGCAACCCGTATCTTCTTGTGAAAATGTTTGTGTAGTGTCCACCAGATGGGGTAAGCATTTTAGGCGGGCACAAGCCACTGACTATGCAGGGAAACCTATACAGCAAATACTTGACCCATGGGAATCTTCAACAATCACACACAAGAAAGATCCTGGTTATCCGGCTATCACCTGCAAGATATATTACCAGAAGATTAAGCATGCTCTCTGTGACCTTAGTGCAAGTGTTAACCTTATGTCCAAGGCCATGTTTGAACAATTGGGGTATCCAGCTCTAACTCCAACTGCGACGGCCGTCCAACTTGCTGATGCATCGATCCGTCATCCAGAGGGGATAATAGAGAACTTATTGGTATTCATCCAAGGTTCATGCTTCTTTGAGGATTTCGTGGTCCTTGATATGCAAGATGATGAGGGAATGCCTCTCATTCTTGGGAGACCATTCCTGAGTGACGCCAATGCAAGGATCAATGTCGGAGCCGGAACGATCTGATTCTGCATTGGGAAGAGGAACTTGATGTTCCGATTTCAGGTAACAAAAGAGAAATGCTATACACTGCAGGGCAAAAATGAGCAATCAGGGGCATGGACGGAGCCACAGCCCCCGCGACTTCCCACCACTCCAACAAAGCCTAAGAAAACAAAAAGGGTATGGCGGGAAATACAGAAGTCATCTCCATCAATTTCTCGGGAATGGGGTGATGAGTGGAATTGATCGCTGAGAAAAGTCTCGCTCTCAGACTTAAAAAGATGAGTCCTTTTTGCCAAAAGGTAAAATTGGTAGTTATCTCATATTTCCCTTTCAAAATTTTATTTGATTTTTCCAAATGCATATTTGAATTTTTTTCCAACCTTGCATCTGCATGCTAGATTTTTCTAGCCAAATTTCCCTTTTCAAATAAAATTCTGAAAATAAATCTTCGAGTAGAAAGTCCTAGAAAAAATTTTCGAGCAACATTTTGGGTGAATTTTGACCTAGACATTTGGGCAGGACATCAGGTAGCCGTTAGAGAGCCGTTGCAACAAGCTGGAAGCAGGCGGGCCCGGCAGGGGCTCGGCCGACCCTAAGGGTCGGCCGACCCTGGCCAACGGTCATGTGGGCCCCGCCTCCTCCAACGGCTCCTAGCCGTTGCCCTTGTCCTCTACCCCGGTGCCTGGCTCGGTTGCCTATAAATAGAAGGGGGATTGAGGGGTTTCTTCACCCATTCTTTCATTTTCATCACCCTCTCTCCCTCTTTGCTCTTGCTCTTTGGTTTTCTTGGATTTCTTGCTCAAGTGGAAGTGTCAAGCACTCTCTCCAATTTGTCGCTGAATATTGAATATTGGTGGAGCAAGCTCGGTAAGGATTTCATTTCGATTTCACTAACCCATCACTGAGTTGCTCGTGTTGTCCCATTGCTGTGCAAGATGAGTTGGATTGCTGGTGCGTACCGGAAGGTGACCCGCTCACGCCGTTCTAGAGAAGGATAGGGCTCGTCTCACCACTCCGGAGCTACACCAAGTCCAATGTCAACCGACCGTGAAGAAGAGGAAGAGGAGGAGCTACCCACGCCACAAGCCGAAGGGGTGATCAACACCGATGCCGCCTTACCGGGAGAGACAAGCCTATGCTCTCATCAAGGATCGAGTCTTCGCCAACACCAAGGAGTTCGACTCGGCCCTTCTCGAGAAAACAGGTATGGACTCCGAGTTCGATTCCATTTGGCATGCTCTTGGTTGGGAGAACTTTGTTCCGGTGTGGGAGATCGGTTCTAGGCCTCTCACCATCTAGTTCCTCTGTACTCTTCGGGAGGATGAGACCGGTATTACGTTTCGTTTCCATGGAACGTCGTATCGAGTCTCATGGCATGATCTTAGTCGTGCTCTCGGTTTTCATCGTCGTTGTGCTATTTCTCTCGATCAAGCTTGCAGCGATTTTATTCGAGATAGTTTTTGGGAAGAGATTTCTGGTCGGCCTGTCCGTGGCAAGTTAGCACCTCCGTGCAATGATATCACGCATCCCACTCTCCGACTGTGGCACAAGTGGCTCGCCATCACTCTCTTTCCAAGTGATGATGTTCGAACCGTGCGCACAGACGAGATGAGGATATTATATGCCGCGGTCAGACGGATCAAAATCTCCCTAGTGCAAGCTATGATTCGGCAGTGGTTGACAAATTTTAGGATGACGGGTTCTATTGAGTGTACGTCTCTGATCACACGTATCATTTCGAGTCTTGGGATTACACAAGAGGCTAACGTACCCTACATTGATTCTCCCCGGGCCATGATAGATGAGGCGTATCTGATCCGAGGACATACTCTTAAAAGGGGCCTGGATGATTCCTTGGTTTTCTTTTACCCTGGCCACGCAAACCAGATTCGGTTACCTAACCCGGATTTCCGTTTGTATGGCCAAGGGCCACTGACCGTTCCTCTTGAGGAACCTCGTCGTTCTAGTGTTTCTGGAGACAGGGTCACTAGGAGTGCATCGAGGAGGGCAGCGACAGCACAGCAACCGCCACAACATCCGCCGCCACAGCAATCACCACAGCCGTCACCTCAGCCACAGCCTCAGCCTAGCCCACCGCCGTCTGGCGCATGGGCCTCGGCCGGGTACATGTCTGGAGTTACACCCGGATATGCCCCTGGTTGGGACCAACCCATGAGTCAGCTAGGTGCGAGTAGCTCGACCTGGGCTAGTGCAGGGAGTGGCGAGTGGGTTCGGCCCGCCGGTGCTACCTACGGGGACTCGTCCTCATCGTCCGGGTTGCGCTCGTCATCTCGTGGGGCCACCCTCACTCAGCAGATGAGCGAGCTCAACATCCGTGTCGGTACCATGGAGGAGACAATGCACCAGCAGGCTGAGTCCACTCGGGACTGGCAGCGTATGACTGGCGAGAGACTTCACACCATGGAGCAGAGACAGCTGCGACAGCTGGAGGAGCAGAGGGCTTACTACGTGTGGATGGGATACCACCCTCCACAGCAGTGAGTCTGAAGTTAGCTTGGGGGAGGACCCCCATTCTGAGGTAACTTGTATCTTCTATTGTTTTCAGAACCCCATAGGCTAAAAACACATAAAAATCTGAAAAGTTAAAAAGACCAAAAATATTTATTTACTTTCTTAAATTAGTTTGTTTTCTTATGCGCGGTAAGAGTGTTTTTATTCTCCATGGTTGAAATGATGAACAGTTTCTCTGTTTATTCCTCTTGTATGCCTTGTTTGCAGCTTAGTATCCTATCCAAGTTTTGAGTTTGTTGGCTAGTATGATCGAACCTGAGCTTCAAATTTGTGGGTAGCAAAAAGCATGATATTTGCCTAAGTTGTTGCGAGATATGATATGGTATAATAGAGTTGCTATGAGCTAGTACTAAGTGTTGTTTGATATCCTGAGTTTTCTTTTGAAAAATGTTAAAATGATAAGTTCCTCAATGATAAGAAATGCCTATCCAAGGCCATATGTAGATCTTAGCTTCTATTAACCTCCACATATGCTACTTGATTTCTTCATTGAGTTTTGTGGAATTGTTGTGACCCTCGGTGAGTAAACTTGTCATACTCCTATGATCAAGATCACGTACACACCACCATATGCGAAACTTCTACACTGGAAGTTAGCAACCATCATTTCATCCATTTCCCATCCATTCCACAAAATAAAGCTCCACACATGTTCCATGCTTACTCTCCCTCCAAAAATATTCAGCAAGGACTATGGGCTATGATCATATATATAAAAAAAGAGAGAAACATGCTCAAGGGCATGCATAAAAAAAGAGTAAAGAAACATAGCCCAAGTCTCAAAAATTTCGAAAAGGAGGAGAGTGAAATCATGCAAAGAGGAGTTCATTATCCATCCACCATACACACACTTCTGCACATCTTGATCAGGGTGTATGACTTGTTCTCCCAAGGATCCGGTTTTCGACTCGACAACACATGTTTTCCCTACCTACAGCTCCACATATGAGTCTATTACAAGTAGGTAGTGAAAGAAGACAAATCAATGCCTTGGTGAGGAATCATACACACTGAGCGATCCGAGAGTATCATTTGAGGAACTTTGATTTCTTTTTGAAAAACCTGCAAAACCTCCGGATTGATAATTGATCAAGGTACATGTGATTGGTAATCTTTATACAACCATTCTATATTTCAACCGCCCAAGGCAGGTGAAGCTACAAGCCCCATATCAATCGAGTGTAAGGTAAGATCAATGCCAACTTCTTCAATTCTCGACTGTATCTTGTTATACATTAGGAATACAACATCGTAGCAACTCCTGATCAACCAACCTAAGTCTTTAATCTCTTGCTCGGGACGAGCAAGAGGCTAGCTTGGGGGAGTTGTTGACGGCTGTTAACTGCCTACTTTAGCCGTCAATATACTCATGAATAAAGGAGCATAAGGCATTTCTTACACGTATTTAGTTAAGAAAAATGTAGTTCCACTTGTCCTTGGAGATTATTTGATTGCAGGAAATAAGCAGGAAAAGAGTGACAAACTCACCTTCTATGGTCCATGCCACATCACTTCATCCTAGGTGGGCTGCCAACAAGGATGCCATGCATGCACACCTGCCAACAAGGGAGCCATGCATGCATGCCATGCAAGCAATCCAAGAGAAGCAACCCCCGACGAATCAGAGTGTGACACGTGGACGTCACATGGATCCATGGGCCCACAAAGGCATGCAAATCGCGCCAAAACAGGGTGGACACCGGGAACCGACCTAAGGACCCACAGGACAGCCACCAGGAGGAAACACACCCCGAGTGGGGCCCACAAGGGGTCTGCCGACCCCACAGGTCGACCGAACCGACCTTGTGGCCGCCACTCAGGGGCTTCCACGTGGAGCTTCCCTATTGGTCCTAGGCGCCATTCCTGGGGTGCTTGCATCCATTCCTCGCTGGTGCTCGGGCCTATAAATAGAAGGAGAGAGGGCTCACTTATGAGATAACCACACTTGCAACACCTCTCTCACTTTTAGTCTCAATGCTAGGAGGTAGGCTAGAGTAGTTCTAATTCAGGTTCAAAGTCTACTTTGGGATCTAGGTATGAGTTCTCTTGTATCTTATTTCATTTGTATGACTTTGATCTACTTCAGTTATTCAGCTATTTCACATAAAGTTGTGTTAGTATACATGAGTGATTTGTTCATGTGTTCTTCACCTGTTCATCATTTAGAGGCTCCTGTTCTTGATGAACAAGGCCTTCCGATCCACTTGATGGGTGACTTTCACATGTTTCTGTTGTTTGTTCATAAGTTAGAGGCTCGTGTTCTTCACGAACACGACCCTTTGATCCAGTTGAACAGACATAGGAAAACACGAATACGTTTGTACCTTACCTAGTTTGATCTAATTAGATGACATGACTGCGTTGTATGAAGTCTGTGCTTAAGCTACGGTACTTGGTGTAATTGGCTGGATTATCTGGTGGCTTGACCTGGGTCACAATAGCCCGGGCCGGTCAAGTCCGGCTAACAACGTAAGCATGGTGCTTGCGTTGCGTAGCTACCTTACTTATGAGTTTATCCCACGGTTTGTCTTGGGGTAGGCCACGGTAGTGACAACCGTTGGTCCCTCTGAAATCCTCCACGTTCAGATAAGCTGTAAGAGTCTAAAATATAACAACCGGAGTTGTGTGGAAGCAACGCGGGAGGTTATCTCCCCGTGGTACCTGGGTGCTTAAGTCAATGTTCTTCAACGCTAGTGTATCTAACTCGTTCCTACCAGCTTTATGTGTATAGTACATAAGAACCTAGAACTAACTCGTATGTTGCCTCCTATGCCTAAGACCCCTTAGAGAGAGAGTGAGTGTGTGTGTGATCACACTACCCCTATTATCATATTATACCCCTGCACTTGAGTGTCTGATTTATTTCCGTCTATGATCTATACTCAATGCAATAGAGTTGATCTTGTCATTCGGCCAATGCCTTCCTTGGATTCGATACCCTTTGGAATACTCCTTTGGGGAAATGTTACAATGGTACTTCTGTGCGCTTGCGGATTCCTGTAACGTTAAGAATTACCAACCAGCATTTCTGGCGCTGTTACCAGGATGCGTTCCAAACCCGTTCTTAGGTGATTGCGTTAAGAAATGTCAACACCTCGAAGCTTCCCGAAGCTCCCGGATAACCGTCTCCGTCGCCTCGGGCCTCCGGACTTGGTTTTGCGGCCCAAACCAAGAAACCGTCCACTGATGGTTTTGTGGGCAAACCAACAAACCCCGCGTGCAAGCTTCAGGCTCGATCCGCTACCTTGCACTGTCTCATGTTCACGACTTCAGCCCGCCAGTCTTGCACCGCACGGCTCGCACTTGACCCCATCGGCCACCGGGTCCATCGAACCTAGCTACTTGCGTCTCCATCACCCGGAGGACGCCACGGCTAAGGCCTTTCATGCTTGTTCTTCACCTGCACCGACACGAGTCAAGCCGCAACCTGTACCTGCACACTTTGCTAAGCATCAGTCCACACAACGTTGTCAATCACTCATCACTAAGGAGCGACCCTCTACTGGTCCTCGGACACACCTGGTCCTCAGGCAGGCCGTCAAGACGATTTTCAGAACTTGTTGACACATTTTATCTTATATATTTATAAGTCAACCAAACATGAGAAAAGGGCATAATTGTTAATACCAACTTAGAATAGGGTGTCACTAACAGTTTTCCTGGAGTTTTGGAGAATTCAATGTATTGCAGGGACTAATCAGAAAAATAGGAAAAGGAACACTTCTAGAAGACTCCAGAGGACTCCGGAACTCAACGTGACTTGGCATCCAAGAAAGAAGCATCTGGAAGGGGCGAGAACCGACCAGACTGAAGCGGACCCCGAGGGGGCCCACCCCAGGCCGATCGGCCTGGTGGTGGGGCCGGTCGGCCTCCCCGGGCGCCACGTCAGCCCTACTTCTGGAATGTTTTCCACCGCCTATGAGGATCAATCTAAACCGAAGGATAGGTTGGTTTGATCGTACGGCGCATGGCACCTCCTCAGGACTATATAAGCAGGCCCCTGACCCCCTGGCAGAAGAGGATCTGGCCTGAGGAATCCCAGTTCATACACCGGATCTAGTCATCAAGTCAGAGATACTACGCCCTAGAAACACCATATAGCGAGAGTAGCTAACTAGTCTAGATCTAGGGGAGGCAAGGTGTCTACTTGGCTCCTGATCGTCTAGAAGCAGATCGAGATACTGATCTAGCTTCGCTCTTGTAAGTTCTTCTTTATAAGTTCTATTACGTTTGCTGTAGAGACATATGTACTTATCAATGATTATATTCGAGATTATATGCTTTTAGCATAGTTGATTTACCTTTATATTCGTGTATGGAGTCGTATAGCCCTCACCTAGATCATCTGTTAACATGGGTGAGTGGTAAAGATAGTGTAAGCGTGGTGCTTATACTGTATTTACCTGCGATTGCACCCTACATGCCTGGTCGTGTGGTAGATCGTGGTGGTGACAGCACTATTGAGTCCTTTGCAATCCACCCCCCGTGTGTAGGACTAGTGGAGCCTTATACTGTTTGGGTTGTTTCAAGTTTCGAGCTTGATCCTCCTGGGTAGTCTCCCCATGCATAAGTGTAATAGTTCTTCTTCCATGATTGTTAAATGTATTGCACTAATCATAGTATGCATTGACGTATAGTTTAGGGTTACTGAGGAGTATCCTCGCTAACTAGGCTGTGAATACGCTTCTCTTTCTATATTGACACTTTCTGGTGGTTCACTATGTTATGACTTGATCAATGCTATCATTATCATTATCTTTATGTGACTTACACCTGTTTATAGTAATTGATATATTTTGGCCACTCTACATTACACAACTGAGAGATGTGCATGTATTGTTATTATAGATAGAAGACTTCTTTCCCTGTGGTAGAATATAAATACGATACCTGGTTTTACTCCTGGTTAAAATGCTACAATGGTATATTCATATCTGTGCGCTTGCGGATACCCATATATATATATTTTCTTATCTAGAGATCCAAGGCATATGTAAGAGTACCAATCCATGCTTTTAGTGGCACTTCTGTCAGGCATGACAACCTAGATCAAGTTGTGCTATGACCTGTAGCAGATTTATCTTTTAGTTTATCTGAAAGCAACATCTGATATATGTTGGTATTTCTTAACGTCACCACAAGTTACGTTCTTAGCGTGAGCGTAAGATCCACCTGGGTATACCGACGGGTACGAAAGAATCAGCAAGCGCACGGAAATACCGCTGTAGCACTTCACCTCAGGAGTATTCCAAAGGGTATCGAATCCAACGAATGATGTGCACTACCTTCTATCCTAGATGAACGGTCCAAGGACACCAAGCCCCAGCTATGGTAGGGAGATGATGAGGTGCTTCCTGTAGGTTCTCAACTCTAGAGAGGAACAAACTCGGATAAGATCTCGCTTCGGACACCGGTCCCTCCTGGCTATAACAGTTGGTTCACGGCAAAGGGTTGCCTACACGCTGTATCCGAACGTGGGGGATTTCAGAGGGTCCAACGGCTGTCACTACCGCGGCCTACCCCAAGACAAACCGTGGGATACAGGGCATTCGAAGGATAACCAGCAGTCTAGACACCACGTCTACACCGCCGACTACTACTATAGCACGGCTACGTCTGACATCCCGTAGAAACACTATAGCACTCCGTATAAATACGAAGCGACGAACCCGCGAGGTTGAGCTAGACCTTACTCGTCACTGAATCGATTCGCGCGAGGAAGAACAACTAGTCACCGATTCATGTATCCCAACAAGATCTAACGGGATAATTCACACAAACGGAATGCAAACCTATGCACTTGTGACAAAAGATCAAAGGGTCGTGTTCGTGAAGAACACGACCCTCTAACTTATGAACAAACGCAAAAGTGTGAGTAATTCGTTCGTCAACTAGATCGAGGAAGCGTGTTCATGAAGAACACGAGCCTCTAAATGTTGACCGAACGAAGAACTCAATAACATATCAGTCATGCATAAACATCACTTTAGTCTAATTGGAAAATACAAGAATACTCACTTTGCTCTAAATGAAGAACAAGCTGGGATCTCACCCACATCACCATCTACCAAGGCATCTCCTCAACCCGTTTGATCCATGAGAGATCAAGTGAGAAGAGAAACTAGTGTTTCTAAAGAGGAGGAGAGGAATGGGATGCCCCTATTCTAGCCCCCTCTCCTCATATTTATAGGCCAAGGGAGGTAGGAGGCTTGTGCAGCTGCCTTGGGCGCCCTCAATCGCGTGGTGACACGTGTCCTTGCGAGAACCGGCCTCTGGGGTCGAAAACCGGAGCATCCAAGGCTCCTGGAGTGCTGAACCGGTGCAAAACAGGGAATAACCGCCACTACAGGGGGGTGAACCGGCGGCCTGGGCGCGAACCGGGGGCGAGCCGGCCAGCGGACCGCGCGTCCCGCGCCACCGCCTTGCTCCGCGCGAGTGGGCGGGCGCCGCGTGTCCCCGGCCCGGCCCCCTCTTCCGCACAGAACCGTGCACGTGCGGCCACCGGGAGCGGGATCCCGCGCGAGGGGCTCGGCCAGCAGATGGCTGCCGCGTGGCCAGGTAGGAGTCTCCCGCGCGCCGCGTCACGGGTCCGCGCCCGCTGGCCAATGGCCAGGCGCCGCGTGGCAAGCGAGGTCCCGCATGCGCATGGTCAATCGGAAGCCGCCACTTGGTCACTGCTGATTGCATGCATGGTGCTGTAGCTTGGACCCATAGTGACATCAGCTATTTTGTCTCTTTCGTGTCTTGTGCATACGAACTCCGATGTAGGCATATAATATGTCCATTTCGATCGTCTCGACGAGCCTGTCACAATGGTGTAGTACAAATTGGCATTTGAGGTTGTTTATGAAGACATCCTTTAATAGCCATTGGATCACCTGCTCTCAATTGTACCGTTTGGCACGCATTTCGGTGCATCCTGCAACAAAAGCTAGAAACACCAACACTTGTGGAAATCATCAGTATTAAGCCCTATTCTAGTGTTGATGATCCTTTTACATTTATTTTATGCAGGTATTGACGGTGTAAAAGTAGCACTTAACAGCCGTCAACAACTCCCCCACACTTGACCTTTGCTAGTCCCGAGTGAAGGGAATCAGATCAAGGTGAGGCATGATATCCAAAGGTATGAAGCAAGCATAAGAGATATTCCAAACCATACCTTGTACTCATGAACTTATGAAGTGTCTAGCATGCTATCTTGGGTAGTTGAAAAATGAAACGGTCATGAATCAAATCACTCATGCTCATCATGTCAAGTAACTTGGGGTTTTGCAATAAATTTCCAAAACAAACCTTGCTTAGCTCCTCATTTGATTCTCTCAGATCGCTCAATGTGTATATGTCCTCACCAAGGCATTAGATTGCCTTTCTTCACCCTACTTCTAATGACGGCTATATGTGGAGCTCAGGGTAGGATAAAGGGTAAGGCATACTTGTATCACATATATTGCAAAGTCAAAGACTAGATCCACAGAGAAAATCAAATCATACAATCAGATCAAGATGTGCACGTGTATGGATATGGTGAGTGTGGTAAGGTGGATACTAAGCCTCGAATGGGTGCTAGATATTACCTTACATGTATGATGAGAGTCGGTAGATGGTAAGGTGGACACTAGCCCCGGAATAGGTACTAGTTATTACCATCTAAGTTATGGAACTCCTTTCTGCATGATTTTCTCCGCTCTCTTTTATTGAAATTTTCGAGATATGAGCAATCTCTCTTTTCTTTTCTTTTTTCTTCTTTTTTTTAGATCATGCCTTTTTGAGCATGTCTTTCTCTTTTTTATATATAGCCTAATCTCTTTTAGAGATATTTGGAGAGGGATAAATCATGGAACAATGCATGGAGCTTTATGTTGTGGAATGGATGAATGATACAATGCTAACTTCCAGTGTAGAAGCATAGCAAGGGGGAAATGGTGGTGTGCACATGAATCTTGATCATGAAGGTAATGAAGAGAATTCTCACAAGGGTCACAGAATTTGACAAAGCTCAATGCAATAACAAGCAGCATATGAGTATATGGTTTTCAACTGGTAGCATCATATGGCTTTGGTAGGACTGTGGCATATCAAAGAGGAGCTTTGCGAAGGGTTTTATGATTTTTCAAATAAAATTCCCAAGCACTCAGACATTTAGAGCGAAGATCATATCATCAAACCATATCACAAACGCCAACTACTTAGATAAGCATGAGTTCCCTAATGATATTTGTTCACAAGCATCAAGATGATGAGCAAGGAATAAAACATATGCAAGCCAACCACAGGAATCATGTAGAGCAAGCATAGCACCATTATTCGAGTTTCATTTACTGGATAAGAATTCGAAGATTACTCAAACTCATAGGTAGAGAGTGATATGAAGGGTGCACATACCTTCGCTCCTGAAGGATATGAGGAACAAGGAAGATTAGTGGTGATTCAACTGACCCGTGGGGTTGCCAGCTCACTCTAGTTTACCTTGTTCTTGTCATGAAGGCATAGTCGATGTCGTGCAGCCCTTTGTGTGGGAGTTCTCAAATGGATACATTGATGATGAGCTTGACAGAACTCCCCCACACTGGTGCTTGTACTGGTGCTGTTGTTCAAGCAAAAATGGAAACAAAAGATGGACTCTACTGGTTCGAGAACCATAGAGCCTTTATTCAAAAGAAAATGTTTTTGTTGTTTTTTTTTAATTTTATTGTCACCATGTCATTTGCTCGAAAGGGTTAGACCAAAATTACACTTCATGCACAAAGGGGAATATACTTACCTTGGACCTTCGAGAGGTCATATGTACCACCTTTGCGTGTTGTGCAACATGAATCTGACACCTCAACTTACCTTCCCAATTGAATTTAGCTCAATGACTTACCCATTCAAATTTGACAATTTTCTGCAGGGGTTAGTCAGCATATATGCAACCAAGATCCATGAAAATATAACTCTAAAGTTCATCAATCAAAACTCGACACCATGTCTTGCTTTGATTGAAGAAGACAATTTTAACCTAAGCACCATACTTAATTTAAAACAGTCGATGAATGTATGTTGCAAACATGCATTCAAACCAGAGCATATAAACAAGATAAAAGAAGAATCAAAGCATGATCAAGCTATTACCAAAATGAACATAAGCATGAGCATAAGACCATGAACCTCGGGAACCTCCCGGAAGGGCTTTGTTTAATGTCAAAAGCAGGACTTACCTAACTAGTAGGCAAGATGCAAGAGCTGACATCACCCTCACATCAGGATAAGATTTGGTAGAGGAGGAACTTTACTCAGGATGCTCACATACCTCCCCCACACTTGAAGTTTGCATTGCTAGGCAGCAAAACTCAAGTGTGTGGTGATCAAGCTTCCTTTTGTAAATGTTCCCTCACCAAAGCGTATCTAGGTGTTTTAAATGATGTGGCTCACATGTTCGTAGGCATCATCTGTCCATCTTTTTTTTCAATCTCCACCTGAAAGGTTAGTGACCAAAAATGCCCGAAGGACGACTTATCCTAAAAACATGTTCTTGCTTTTATTCGAAAGGGAAATGAAACCTATGCTAATCCAGGCTATCTCCTGGTAGTGCTTTGTTTATTTATTGGTCATAAGCTCGACCATGGGAACTTCATCTTGCAGCTATCGTTGGTGGTGCCATTCCTGTCTCACCCCCAATCTTGATGTATCGGTGAAGCTTTAGCTGCAAGGTTAGTGCCACAATGCACACACGAAATCTGATATGCTTATGATAGACATATGCATCCACAATCAACCTTCTAAACATTTTGCAAAAGAGGACCAGAAGGTGATTGCAGCCCTCTAGCGTGCTCAGCGCACTAAGCATGGCCGGCTCTGGATAGGCATGATGCAAGCATGGTTCATGTGGTGTATCAAGAATGAAACTACCATGCTTATCTGTGTAACCTTTGCCCATGAATTCCAGAGTCAGTGCCTCACAAGATTCCATGGCCCATGAGTTCTCTATCTCAAGAGATACATCATGGAGGCTCGATGTTGACTCTCGACCATGATCGAAAGCAACATGATACGGGCCAGCGGGAAGAGGCTGAAACTCGGTCGAGAATGGTGACGGTCGTTCGCCTTCACAAAGGTGAAGAGAGTCTTCTGAGTCGTACTCATGAGGGGTAGAAGGCTCTACACCCTCAATGAGAACAAGCTTGGATGACACGAACGGAGATATAATCGTCGTCTTCTCGAACGGGTTTTGCTGGGGAAGAGGCTCTACCATAGGATGTCCCGGACAAGGGGTAGCAGTGGCAGAAGCGACTCCCCTAGGCTTACCAACTAGGCTCCCTAAAGATGTATCGAAGAGCTGCTCTAGAGGGGAGCCTAGGAGAAGATCGAGATCAAGGACATCGAAGATGTGAAAGTCTAAACTTGCCTCGATCCCGTCTATGATAAGCGGTACGGCACTTGCAATCCCTCGACATTGAAGAACGTGTCCAAAGGGACAAGTCTTGAGGAGCATGTCGGATGGTGCTAGCGGAACTTTGCCCAAAAGAGTTTCCGCAAGTGCCATGGTAAAATGTTAACCTCCATGATGGGGTTACAATGGGCCTCTACGACAGTGCCTCTAATAGAGCAAGGAACAACCAGAGAAGGTGAACTATTCCAACTTGCCTCGGAAAATCGTGTCACTCCCTCTAACCATTCCTCCCTCATGGCCTCCTCAGGAAATGCTTCGTCAGGAGGATCAAAAGGTAAAGGAGGCACCGCAGGCCTAAGGGAAGGTTCTGTCAAAAGATTTCTAGAATGATCAGTGTGGACAGAATAAGGTTCCTCCCCTGATTTTGCTTGCATTAATTTGATGGGTCCCAAATAAGGATTTGACTAGATTATTTTACCCCTTTCAACTTGAACAACATGGGTTTTAATTTATTGTTGGGTAGTTCTCGCAGTGCTTAACTTGGTGGATGGTATTAATGAAACATTATGAAACTTGATCTATTTATGTTATACCTTTCATTAATACAAGATCACCATGCTTAATTGGAACATGGAGAACCACCCAGCACAACAGTGCAACCACAAGGCTATATGGCTCTGGCTTGGCTAATTAATTAGGGACTCTAGTATTGGGGTGACCTTACCTGATAAGGACAAGGGGGAGCGTTAGTTGGGGTATAGACTCGCTATAGTAGGGAGTTGGGCTTGGCTAAGACACGGTACCTACTAGGGGACTTTATACCTTGCGGCGGCTCCGAACCTTAGCGGGTTGCTTCACACTGGGGAAACTTTGTAAAGGCCTCGTAGCATCTCTATGCAATCACACCTAGGTAGTGTGGTATGATGCTTGGCCAGCATCGCATGGTTGGGTTTAAAGTTCCTAGAACTTTTACGCGACTTGTGGGTAAAGATGTGCAACCTCTGCAGAGTATTTAAAACTAATCGATTAGCCGTGCTCACGGTCAAGAGCGGCCTGGACCCTCACATGATTAATATATGAAAGACGATGATTAACTTGATGCATTTATCTTTATTTATGTTATTTATCTCTTATGTTAATTGTGGTTTTGGTATAAACTTACACTTATTAGTAATTATGCTGCTAATAAAATTTGACTAACTGAAAGGCTAAATGCTTAAACCCATTAGCCTTCCACTAAACAACCTTGCATGTTGTATTTTGTCTCCGCTTGCTGAGTATGGCATGTGCTCACGCTTGTTTTCATTATTGCAACGACACTACCCAGAATGCTGCTCAGACTTTCCGCTGCTAGCTACTCGTTTAAATTAGTTTGTTATGAGACATTTGGTCTGTAATAAAGTTTAATACTCTCTTTACGTTTTGGCATTGTGTTTTGGTATACACTGAGTCGTTGTATGTGTGAACTTTGATCCTTGCGTACATATAATTTGAGCATTTGAATTTGCCTTTAAATTCGAGTGTGACAAAGTGGTACTAGAGCTGTGTTGACTATAGGAGCCTAGTTAGAAAATGGTCGGATTTAAGGATTATAATATCTTAGAAGGCATTCTTGGTTTATGCTTGCTTTATTTCTGATAATTTCATCCTTGACCTCTACTTGGTTCTCTACCTTGATCTTGTTGTTTCTCTCCTTTTAGTATCTATTCTTGGCATCTTTATCATCCAACACATGTTTCTTTTTAGATGGTTCTTCAGTTGAGGACATCTCGCGTGGGATCCACTCACTGGTACGCGCCGTAGGAGGACTACAATGCCTTCCACGATGGTGACACGGATGAGGAAATTGAGATGGAAGCACCCCCAGCACAGACTGTCCCTGCACCTGCTCCAGCGCTCATCAATGTGTCAGATGAGGAAGAACAAGACCCAGAAGAGGTTATCCCAGAGGGAGAGGAAGGAGAGCAGGCACAAGATGGTGATCAAGGAGATCATCAAGATCAGGTGGAGGAGCAGGAGGAACAAGTTGAGGAGGAAAGAAAGCCAGCTGAGGAAGTGGCCTGGAGTGTGTACTACTACAACCAAGAGGGGATAGGCACTCCCGTGGCAGATAACCTAAGGGCAACAATATTCCGCTAGGGCTATCATGTGCGACCAGCCTACCATTGCGAGCTATGGACACATCAGTGGTTTGAGCCCCACTGGGAGGTCACAGCCATCCTATACGATGATGAACCTTTCCATGGAAACAAAGAGGTATCAAGGCATAAGGATGTTGCTCACAGGACCACTATGGACGCTGGGATCGCAGAAGCTACACGGAGGGCACTCTATGTAGTCTCTCACAACGCGCGAGATAAACTGGAGGACACCTACTGCAGATATACTCCTTACAGAGCCAGTGGTGAAGCCAAGACCTACATCACCCCAGCTCTAGCCCATGAAGGAACGCTGAACAACGTCCGAGGACTGCTGGCTGTTGTCAACACTGCCTTGGACGACACCAACAACACTCTCGCTGAGGCTCAGCAGAAGGTTTTCACCTTAGAGGCTCAGAAGTGTGTATTGGAAGTTGCTCTGTTGAACAAGAACCAACCAGTGATACTTGATGATGAAGAACCACACTCCTTTCCATCAACCAAGAGGCCCCGCTACGACTCTCCTGAAGCTCACACTGAACCCCTTCCAGAGAATAGGAGTCCTTTGGTTTCAGTTAGTGTCTTTGTAATCGTAAGATTTTGAACGATCGTATAAGTGAGCTTAGTCTAGTGGTGTGCTTGGATGCTTGAGCTTGTGTTAATGATTGAGTTGGAATTTTGTTTGAGTGCACTGTGTTGTGGGGTGATGACCACAACGACATTGGTTTTATAGTAAAGTGTAAGTTGGGTTTATCTCTGTCTGCTACCCCTAATACAATACAGTAGTCCCAAATCTGCTCGCGCAGTTCTCTGAGTCAGCATTACTGTTCTATTTTTATCTCGAGCTACAGAACTCCGAATACAGTGAATCCAATTGGAACAGTTGAGAAATTATATTGAGGGTTATCTATACACATTTCATAAATTTAGGATTTATAAACAGAGAGATATACACGAAACTTTGGAGCTAACTGAATCTGTAAACTCAGCTGACACAGACGCCTTGTTTATTTCATAACGAAAGCTACAGACCTTGGATTGATGTGATTTTAGTTGGAGTAGTTCTGTAATTGCATCATACTTCTCTGGTTAAAATCTCATAATTTTTGGATTCCGATACTGAGAGTTAAACCTGATTGTTTGGAACCAACATAATCTATCCAAAATTGGAAGTCTTTGCTGCCTTGTCTTTTAGAGTTTTACTCTTAGTGCAATCATCTAAAGTAATGTTCCTAACACTCAGATGGTAAAAACCAGGTCAGGATCCGGAGTTGATCAACCACCAGTGATCCGTCAAGGGAGAAGTAGTAATTCCAGCAGTACACCTCAGCAGCCACAGATGGATCCAGTGATGCAGCAGTTCCTACATGCTCAGACTCAGCTACTCCAGAATCTGACCAACACTGTGGCTAATCTGCAAGCCAGGCTAACAATCCACCCCATGGACAACAGCAAACTCAGTAAACAGGCACAGGGTGTTCATGAGTCACCAACCTCCAGTCTTCTCTCATGCAGCTGATCCGTTGGAAGCTGAAGATTGGCTGAAGACTATAGAGAAGATGCTCACTATTGCCCAGTGTGATGACAGGGAGAAGGTCCTATATGCTTTAGGGTGACTCTAGGGATCTACTTCAGCATGGTGGGATGCCTTTGTTGCCGCTCATGCCAACGGAAATGCTATCACTTGGCAGGAGTTCACTACCAAATTCAGGAGCCATCACATACCTCCTGGTCTAATGAAGCTGAAGAAGGAGTTCCTTGCTCTCAAGCAGGAAAGGATGTTCGTGTTAGAATTTAGGCATTGGTTCATGGAGTTGTCCCGCTATGCGCCTGAGGATGTGGATACAGATAGAAAGAAGCAGGAGATATTCTTAGATGGGTTAGCTGGACTACTTCAGTACCTGCTCATGTCCCAAACCTTCCCAACTTTCAAAGAGCTGATTGATAGAGCAATATGCTTGGAGTTAAGCGCAGAGAGTTGGGGGATCTGAAGAGGAAAGCTACCACTTCAGGACCGTCAGGGAGCATCACTTGCCCTCGCTTTAGTACCCAGCGGGGGACACCATTTCGTTTTGGAGGTTCAAGTGGGAGCTACGGACAGCAGCAGTTTCAACGCTCAGCTCAACAGATCCAACGTCCGGTTCAGCAGACAACCACCCCCGCTTACTAGCAGAATCAGCAAACCACCCCAGTTGGTACATCTGTGAGGCCTAGTGGACCATATACCCCTGGGAGCAACACCTGCTTCAAGTGTGGAGAGGTTGGCCACTATGCCAACAGTTGCCCCAAGAGGACTATTCCCAGCACTCCAGTACAGAGCACACCTACAAAGAATGGGGGACAGACACCGCAAAGCAACAGGGGACAACAGAACTATGCACGTGGCAGGGTGAATCATGTGAGTGCAGAGTCCGCCCAAGAGAACCCACAAGTGGTGCTTGGTATGTTCCTTGTTAACTCCACCCCCGCATCGGTTTTGTTTGATTCTGGAGCATCCCATTCTTTCATTACTTCCCAGTTTGTAGCCCAGCATAATGTACCCATTAGTCCCATGACTCGCAACATGCAAGTTAGTTCACCTGGGGGGAATTGAAAGCATCTTATCAGTGTGAAAAGATCAATCTCAAAATTATGGGAAAGGATTTTTGGGCTAATCTCATAGTGTTGGAATCAAGAGGGATCGATGTGATACTTGGGATGGGATTGTTAGCTGCATGTGACGCAGTGATCCAGTGCTCTAAGAGATCCGTACTACTCACTAGCCCTGATGGAGAAAGGATTGAATTTCCAGCTACGTCATCACCATCTTCTGAGGGAACTACCTCAATGGGAAAGTTTTGGAAGATATTAGAGTAAGGTGTGATCATTCAAATGTTCTTCCAGATAACATGTCAGGTATGCCACTTGATCGAGAAGCATAGGAAAGAGAGGATGAGTTGAAGGAAGAGTTTCCCAATCTTTTTCCCAATCTTTCCGAATCTCGAGGACGAGATTCATTTTAAGGGGGGTAGGATTTGTAACACCCTAATTTTACAAAATTTTTCTTTATATAAAATTTGTTAGAAACATAGTATGTGCTTAAGGATTATAGGTTGCATTTAAAATTTTAGGCATTTAAATATATTTTTGAAAATTAAATAAATAAATATAGGAGTTTATTGTTGCATTCATGCTGGTGCATTATTTTTGGTTGGCTGAATTCAAGTGTTTGAATCCTTTTCAAAATCTAAAAACCTTTCTCTTATTCCTTAAACCTTTCTCCTCTCTCAGCCCGGTTCCGCATGAATCCCAGGTAGAAGAAGTCGAGCGCCGCCCCCTCTTCTTCTTAGCACGGCATAGCCCAGCACCCTCTGTTCGCGGCCCGGCAGTGTTCAGCAGCCCGCCTTTAGAAGTCCGCTCAGTCCCCTCGAATTCCCCTCGCCGTTCGCGTTTTCGCATCAGCCCAGCCAAAGCGACCCAGCGTCGGCTCGCTCAGCTCCTCCGCCCTCTGCCGCTGACGCGCGGACCCCACCTGTCATCCCCCACCTCCGTCGTCTCCGCACCGGACTCGAGCTCGAGGCTGAGTCCCGGCCGTCCCCCCCTCCGTCTCGGCATGGCCCCCACGCCAAGGTGGTCCTCGGCCCTATTTAAGGCGCCGCCACGACCTGGACCGCCCCTCAAACCCTAAACCCTAGCCGCCTTCGAGTACAGCCACGCCGCCGCGAAACCCTAGAGCGCCGCCGCTGCTGATCCGCCGCTCCGCCGCCTTCCAGTCGACGAGAAGACTGCCGAGAGCTTCGCGTGGAGGTAAGGAAGTTGAAGACACCGCTTGTGCACGTCCGGGCACCTTGCATCGCGAGTACGCGCACGTCGGAGCTCTTTTTCTGCCACCGCCGCCTCACCGAGCCACGCGCCGTCGTCGTGGCCCGTGTGACCGCCCCGGTGCCCTAGATCGCTTTGCCGTCTCGCTAGTAACATCCTCGGCCAGTCCGTGTTGCCAATCGAGCACCCTAGCTCAAGATCGAGTGAGCTCGCCGGCTTTTTCCCGCAGCGCCGCCGCTCGCCGTCGTACCCGCCGCCGCTTGCACCTGCGAGAGTCGTCTGCCGTCGGATCTGGAGCCAAGTGGTCAGATCGAGTCAACCGGGGTCAATACCGATCAACCCGGTCTATTCCCCCGCGACCTTGGTCTTTTTGCAGAAAAACCCCTATAGTTTCTAGTTTTGCATCCCGGTCCTCTCGTAGTAGAAAGATCTTTACAGTTAGGTCCTTTTCTTTCTGTTTTAAACCCTGAGCTTTGTAGATTTAGCGCCCGAGGTCCAACCCTTTAGTTTTTCATCGAAGTCATTTTGTTTATATGTTTAATTATGTTTTAGCCCTCGGTTTCTTGCTGATAGGCCCCTGTAAGTTTAGTTTTCTCGCATATAAGTCCCTGCACCTTGTATAAGCCATATCTTCTTCGTTATATGTCCGTTTTTAGCATTCTTTATGTCCAAATGATCGTATCGAAGTGTAGAATAGTTTTATGCCTCTAATTTGCTCTATTAGTACTGTTTGGTGATTATTTCGTATTTTATTCCATTGTGTGCTTGTATGTACTTTGATGTGGTGCGTAGAAAACGTTTGGGCTGAAGGATTTGAAGACCAAGAAGCTGAAGTGTCTGAGTAGCAACAGGGCTTTGTTGAACGCAAGTCTTCCTTGATGCATACCCTTTTACCTATACAACGTGCATTTAATTCACTGTATTTATTTTTGCCTGCATTAATTTGATGGGTCCCAAATAAGGATTTGACTAGATTATTTTACCCCTTTCACCTTGAACAACCTGGGTTTTAATTTATTGTTGGGTTGCTTCACACTAGAGAAACTTTGTAAAGGCCTCGTAGCGTCCCTATGCAATCACACCTAGGTAGTGTGGTATGATGCTTGGCTGGCATCGCATAGTTGGGTTTAAAGTTCCTAGAACTTTTACACGACTTGTGGGTAAAGATGTGCAACCTCTGCAGAGTGTTTAAAACTAATCGATTAGCCGTGCTCATGGTCAAGAGCTGCCTAGACCCTCACATGATTAATCTATGAAAGACGATGATTAACTTGATGCATATATCTTTATTTATGTTGGTTATCTCTTATGTTAATTGTGGGTTTGGTATAAACTTACACTTATTAGTAATTATGCTGCTAATAAAATTTGACCAACTAAAAGGCTAAATGCTTAAACCCATCAGCCTTCCACCAAGCAGCCTTGCATGTCGTATTTTGTCTCCGCTTGCTGAGTACGGCATGTGCTCATGCTTGTTTTCATTATTGCAACGGCACTACCCGGAATGCTGCTCAGACTTGGAGAGATTTGAAAATTTCCCCAAAGACCTCGACGAATTCTAGGCGGGCGTGTCGTCAGTCAACTGCCTGTGGTGTTGACCCTTTCCGCTGCTAGCTACTCGTTTGAATTAGTTCGTTATGGGACATTTGGTCTATAATAAAGATTAATACTCTCTTTATGTTTTGGCATTGTGTTTTGGTATACACTGAGTCGTTATATGTGTGAACTTTGATCCTGGCGTACATATAATTTGAGCATTCGAATTTTCCTTTAAATTCGGGTGTGACAGTTTGGTCTTTGGTATTCTGCCTCCTCGACACTCAGACTTCAGGATTCTCCGATGCTGATTTTGTTGGGTGTCGTTTGGACCGCAAGTTTACCTCGGGTTGTTGCCAGTTTCTTGGTTCTTCTTCGGTCTCTTGGTCGTCTCGCAAGCAATCTAGTGTAGCCTAGTCCACTACAGAAGCCGAGTATGTTGCTGCAGCTAGTTGTTGTTCCCAACTCCTATGGATGACCTACACTATGAGCGATTTTGGTGAGGAGTGCTCCCAGGTTCCACTCTTTTGTGATAGCACCAGTGCCATAAGTGTAGCCAAAAACCTAGTACTTCACTACAAGACTAAACACATCGAAGTGAGATACCACTTTCTGAGGGACAATGTTGAGAAAGGGAACATTTCTTTGTCCTATGTACCTACCGAAGATCAGCTAGCCGACATATTCACTAAACCACTTGTCCAAGATAACTTCACATGCTTGCGAGGTGAACTTGGAGTGTGTTTCCCTTTTTAGCTGGATCTTGGAGCTTCTCATGTATATATGTGATATATGTATCATCTGTTGCATTCCATGCATGCATTTTACTTTTTGTACAAAACCTGGTAGGATAGCCATCTTTGGATCATTTGTGGTAGGATGAGCTTCTCTTATATACTTTGATCACTATGATGTGCTATATGTGAGATATGTGTATGCTATATGGTTTAGAACCCATATTAAATTTAGATTTAAAGCATTTATGACATGGAACAAATGAGAGCATAAGTTCAAGCACAAGCATTTCATACCAAATTCAGTTTTCATATTTAAGCACAAAATGGTACATGATGTGCCTTTGTGGCAAAAAGAAGCTTATGCTCCCCCACAAGTTAACATATGGACTAAACATTCATAATGACAAATGGGTCTTTGACCCCAAGTGAGAAGCACATGATATCCAAACATCATTTAAACATGATATAAACTACCAAAGCACACTAAGATCATGCAAAGACTTAAACTCACAAGAGAGAGCCTATCTAGCATTTTTGTCAAAAGTAAGCTATCTCATCATGAATATACAACAAAACTCTCAAGAGCATAGCTTATCATCCCCAATATCAATCAAGCATATCCACAAGCTTAAACATAGCATATCATAGGGATCCATGTACATAGGAGAAGCCATTCCTAGCCAATGCATATGATACAAATGCAATGCAAAACATATCTTACAAAGATGCAAACCTATACATCAAGATACAAAGATGGCTACTCTATGAAATTAAACATGCATGTTATACATCAAAGAAAACATGTATGAAACATGTGCTACAAAGTGAGCTCCCGAAGACCAACTCAAAAAGGAAAACACACACCAAGCTCTCCCCGTAAACGAGCAAAGGTAGCATGGTCAAGTGGTTTTGTGAATATGTTGGCTTTTTGGTCTCGGGTAGGTACATGGCTCAACACTATGGTTCCGTTCTCAACATTATCCCCCAGAAAGTGGTACCTCATTTCGATGTGTTTTGTTCTGGAATGGAGCACTGGGTTTTTGGCAACGCTTATGGCACTGGTGCTATCACGAAGAAGTGGGATCTGAGTGCACTCCTCACCAAAGTCTCTCATGGTATAGGAAATCCAAAGCAGCTGGGAACAACAACTAGCGGCAACAACATACTCGGCTTCAGTGGTAGATTCAGCTACACTCGACTGTTTACGGGAAGACCAAGAGACCAAAGAAGAACCAAGAAACTGACAAGAACCAGAGGTAGACTTGCGCTCTACATGACACCCAGCAAAGTCAGCATCAGAGAATTCGTGAAGTGTGAGTGTCGAAGAGGCAGAATACCAAAGACCTAACTCAGGAGCGTACTGTAAATATAGGAAAATCCTCTTGACGGCCTGCCAATGTGAAGTCCTCGGGGAAGCTTGAAAACGAGCACACAGACACACACTGAATTGTATGTCTGGCCTCGTCGCCGTCAAGTAGAGGAGGGAGCCGATCATGCTCCGGTACTCCTTCTGGTCCACTGGTTCACCATCCTCGTCCGCATCCAAAGCTGTAGTCGTACTCATCGGTGTTGACATCGGCTTCGCATCATTCATGTTGAACTTCCTCAGCATGTCCTTGGTGTAGTTGCTCTGGTGCACGAAGGTCCCGTCCTTGACCTGCTTGATCTGTAGTCCTAAGAAAAATTGCAGCTCGCCCATCATAGACATCTCAAATTCCCTGCTCATGTCATGTGCAAACTTGGCAACAAGATCGTGAGAGGAGCCACCAAAGATTATATCATCCACGTAAATCTGAACAATCAAAAGGTCATTCCCATGCTTAAGGAGAAACAGAGTCTTATCAACTGTGCCCATCACAAACCCCTTACTCAGCAGTAAACCTCTCAACCTGCCATACCAAGCCCTCGATGCCTGTTTCAACCCATAGAGCGCCCTCTGGAGTTTATACACATGGTGTGGGTATCTCTCACTCTCAAACCCCCGTGGTTGCTTCACATACACTTCTTCCTCTATCACCCCATTTAGGAACGGACTCTTCACATCCATCTGAAATAACTTAAACCCTTTAGCCATGACAAAGGCTAGAAGGACCCGAATCTCTTCTAGACGGGCCACCGGAGCAAATGACTCCTCATAATCTATACCCTGTTTCTGGTTAAACCCCTAAGCCACCAACCTCGACTTGTTTCTCACAACCTTCCCATTCTCACCTTCGTTGTTATTCCACACCCACTTGGTACCTATGGGACAACAATTTTGTGGTGGATCGACTAACACCCAGACTTGGTTTCTCTCAAAGTTCTCCAACTCCTAATGCATGGAATTCACCCAGTTTGCATCAGAAAGAGCGTGTCCAATATCTTTGGGCTCGAAAGAGGCAACAAAAGCAGAGTGAGCGAAGTGAGAAGTATTTCGTGACCTCGACCGTGTAGTCCTCTCGTTCATGTCTCCAATGATCTTCGAAGGAGGGTGATCCACTTGTACACGTCGAGGAGCCTCTCGCCTGGAGACTACCTCCCCCTCCACAGCTGCTTCCACCCTTGCTTGCGGTACATGTTGATGCGTTGTAGTCGAAGTAGAAGGCCCGCCATCAACTGTAGTCGTTGTCATGGAAGTAATATGTACACGATCCGCATCTGGTACACGATCCTCGCCATCACCATCACCATCTTCTCCTTCCTCCTCAAAGAGTGTCTCGACCATCTCCTCGTCACCTGCACAATCAAAGCCAAGAGAGCTACAAGGCACTGTCTCGTCGAAGGTCACCTCGCAAGTCTCCATGATTTTGTTAGTCTCAAGATTAAGCACCCTATAAGCTCTAGAGTGGTTTGCATATCCAAAGAAAATACTATCACTAGATCTAGCCTCGAACTTATCAAGCTTTTCCTTCTTGAGAATAAAACACTTGCAACCAAAGACTCGGAAGTGACTCACCTTAGGAGCTCTACCATGCATAAGCTCATAGCACGTCTTCTTCTCGAACGCTTGGAGAAAGATCCTGTTCGACACATAGCATGTGGTGCTCACCGCCTCAGACCAATACCTCCTAGGAGTCCTGTGCTCATCGAGCATCGTCCTAGCCATCTCACACAACGTCCGGTTCTTCCTTTCCACAACTCCATTTTGAGGGGGCACATAAGGAGTCGAGTACTGATGCTCAAGACCAAGATCACAGCAAAAGGCATCAAAACAAGAGTTTCTGAACTCAGAGCCATTGTCACTACAGATTGCTCGAATAGTGTTCCCATGCCTCTCATTTTTCAACCTCACGATCATGTCTCGAACAAAACCGAAAGTCTCACTCTTATTTTCCAAGAAAAACACTCAGGCACAGCGAGAATAGTCGTCCACCACAACCAGGACATACCATTTCCCACCCACCGAGCGAACTCGAGCTGGCCCAACAAGGTCCATATGCAACAGCTTTGTCGGACGCTCTGTCATGATAGCAGTCAGGGGTGGATGAGAAGTAGCGACCATCTTACCATGCCTACAAGGCGCACAAACCAACTCCTCAAACCTCAACCTCGGCAATCCTTGGACCAAATCGAGACCACTCAAGCGGGAAAGCAGATCAAAGCTCAAGTGTCCCAACCGCCTATGCCACTTCCACAAATCAGAAGAACCAGCCACCAAACACTGTGCAGGACCATCGGTCTGAAAGAAATCAGCTTGAAAGATCTGACCCTTGGGGATAACCCTACAAACATGGTCACCTCGAGAATCAAGCACCTCGGATGCACCCAACTTAAACCGAACCTCAAACCCCTCATCAAGTAGCTAGGACACAGAAAGCAAATTGAACCCTAGTGACTTGACTAGAGCAACACGCCTCAGAGACACCTTCATGCTTACCTTCACCATTCCTTCACCAAGAACTCGTTCCTTACCATTATCCCCAAAAGTGATGTACTCCTTGGTACTCACTGGGGTGAGGCTTGTGAACCACCCCCTATCTCTGGTCATGTGTCGTGAACAACCGAAGTCCAACAGCCAAACGTTCCTCAAGCCTCCCACCTGCACATCAAAAACAGGGATGAAAGTGAGCAGACAACTCAACACTGGGGTTAGTACAAAAGGAGTCAAACTAGTGTCGAGCCATTTGCTCAAAAGAGGGGTTAGCAACATCCATCCTACCATATCCATCAAAACGACAACCCCTACCAAACTGAACCACCTCATGTCTCGCTGGAGGAGCACGATCACCATGAAAGGAAGAGCGTGGCCCATACCTCCTCTGAGACTCAAAGCTGCGACAACCTCTCCCATCCTCATATCGACCATGACCAGACTCCAGACTCAAACTGTCTACTACCTGCACCACGACGAACAAAACCAGCTCCACAGCCACGAAACCCAAAGCTCTCACCTCTCTGGGGTGCACCGGTCTGACCGGTGCCTTTGACCAGTCTGACCGGTGGCCCCCTGGCAGCAACCTGGTCCCGATTAGCAACTCTCTGACTTCCCCAAGTTGGTATGTTTCTTACCACAGCCTCTCCCCTAGTTAGTGGCATACGAGACTCAGGCACACCAAGAGAGGGGTGGTACCTGTCCTTGTTAGCCCACTCCTTTGCCAACCTCTCATCCCTCTTCCTCTTGTAGCAATACTCACCAACATGACCCTCTTTGCCACAATACTCACAACGGAATCGGACCTGTTTTGGCTTTGGCTGTGGATTCTCAGCGGGTTTCTCTTCCTCTTTCTTCTCACCCTTCCTCTCAAACACGTTTCCCTTGTCGCCCACAAACTTGATGGGTTGATGATAATTTTCTGTTTTGTGGGGGAAAATGGGTGGATCGGGAGTGGTGTCAAACTTGTCTTTCAAGTGGTTAGGCTTGGGAGCGAATTTGTTCATGGGGGTAGTTTGTGGTGGAATAGGGATCTCTCCAACTTTCTCTCCCTTCTCACCACTGCTCTCACCAACCTTGTCAGAGCCCAACGCCTGACCATCACACCTCTTAAACTCAGCCATCATTAAGCTCAATTGTGGCTCATGCCCAAACAACCAACTCATTAGCTTTCTCAGCTCATCATTCTCATCCTGCAATCGATCAACATAGTGCGCAAGTTCCATATTCTTCAAAGCATGCATTTCACATGTAGAACAAGAGGTAGGAATAGGAACTTTCAACTCAGCTTCTAAGGAAACAATCCTAGCATGTGCATCATCCAATTTACCATGCAACACAGGACAAGATTTACATGCACCAAGCAAATTTGATCTAGCTTTCAATTCAACCAATTCAACCCTAGCCACATCTAGTTCCTCAACACTGAGGGCATGCTTCTCTTTCAGAGCAGTCAAGTCAGACAAGAAAACTGAACAATCATTGCAATCAACTTCATCGTTAACAACAGGAGCAGATTTCAAAGCATCCATAGCAAGCATGTCATCCAAATGCCTAGCCTCTAACTCAGCTACTTTCTCCCTAGCTTCCTCAAGCGAGGCTCTAAGCTCTTTTCTCATTTTCTTAGCATCCCTAAGCACACTATCCCTATTATCAAGCAATTCATTCAGAGTGGCATTTTCCTTGAGCAAAGAGTCAATGGTAGGTGGTGATACCTCATCCTCGGAGTCAGAATCCGAGTCCTCTTTGCCGCTCTTCTTGCTCCCTGAATTGTGTGCCATGCCGCAGAATCCGCTCGACGCCATGAAGCTCAACCCGGTGAAGTTCTTGCTTGAATGCTTCTCTTGTGTCTTCCACGGTCTTCATCTTCACTACTCGAGCTTGACGTGGTGTAGCAGGAGGAAGCGGTGTCCACGTCGCTCGCACGGGCAACCATTGCTCAATTTTTTCTTGTGGTAGCTGCCCTTCTTCTTGCCCTTGTACTCGTCCCGACTCTTGTACTTGGAGTTGTGGTTCCGGGATCGATGCTTGTGCTCGGCCTGCTTGTACTCGTTCCTCGGGCGATGCTTGTACTCTTGCTTGTACTCGGGTTTCTTGTGCTCGATCTTGTTCTCATCTGCTTCTGGGCACTCGGCGAAGAAGTGTCCATGCTTCCCGCACTTGTAGCACGTCCCCGAGTTCCTCCTGAAGTTCTTCCTGTTCTCGTTCAGACGTCCGAACCGCTTGGTCAGCAAAGTAAGATCCTCATCATCCAAAGCCTCGAACTCCTCATCTGGCAAAGACACAAGAGCAGACAAAGAGAACATCCTAGAGGATTGATTAGAGTTAGTTCTCGGCCCAGTCACAAGCGCAAGACTATCATCAGCAGGACCCTTGCCCTTCTTGGCTCTCAGGCCTCGGTCCACCTCGAACGACTTGAGCTCAGAAAACAACTCGTCCACCGTCAGGGTCTCATACACACTGGACTCCTGAATAGCCTCAACCTTCGCTCCCCATACATCAAGATCCAACACGTGTAAGAGCTTGATAGCACTATCATGATCATCGTATGGAAGCTCGGTGATGTTGGCTCTCATATTGTTCACAATCAGCGTGAAGCGCTCAAACATGGCATCCATAGACTCTCCTGGGAGGTGAGTGAAGTTCTCATACTTTCTCCGGTAGGTCATAAAGCGACGCGCCTTCACCTGATTATTACCACCATGTGCATTTCTTAGCTGAGTCCATATCCAGTTTGCCAACTTCTCTCCATACACCCTACTGAACTCTGATGCACAAAGAGCACGGTAGAGATAGTCCACTGCCTTGTTGTTGGCTTCGAACATATCCCTACTCCCGGGCAGGAAGAACGTCTCCGGTATGACATAGTTCTCATCAACCGTGACATCCCAAATCAGCTGAGACTTTCCACGCATGAACGCGCCCATCCGGGCTTCCCACATCTGGTAGTTCTTCCAATCGAAGTAGGGAGGACCCGAACCCTTCCCATAGTCCGCCATCTTTGGATCTCAACCGATCAAGGTCTCAACGATCCGTATGCTGCTCTAATACCAATTGAAGGACTAGAATGGCGACCAGAGAGGGGGGGAGTGAATGGGAGCCTATAAAAATTCTTCTCAAAAGAGACGAACTCGGCCTATGATCCCAAACGCAACTCCGTAGTCCTCAACACCTCACTAGCCAAATCCACGCAGCCACTGAAGTGCTACTGGACCTAGGAGCTAGCCACACACACTCAAGCTACTCGAACACGCAGCGGAACAAACCTCGAGCAGACACAGCCTGCATCGATCAGACCAGTCACTTGCACCGGTCAGACCGGTCAAGATGAACCTGCACGGAATCCTTTCAGAATTGTCCAGCAAGCCTAGATGTCAATTCCAGGATGTGGAACAACAGAAAGAAATCCTGCAAACTGCCTGGCAAGCAAAAACCCTCCAAAGCACGAGCACACCGAAAACTCCCTACAGCTGAACTTGCTCCAGAAGCACTCTGCAAGCAAGCAGCGCAAACCACAGCAGCAAACGGAGAATTCCCACTGAAAGCTCATGCACCGGTCTGACTGATGCTTCCACCGGTCTGACCGGTCTAGCTCGGGAAAAGTCCAACTGCAAGAACACGATCTCCCAAAGGCCAAAACTGCACTGAACTGAAACAGCAGCAAGCCAAGATCACAACCAACACTCCGGAGGAAAACTCCCCGAGAGAAAGCCACAATAGGCCACACCGGTCTGACCGGTGGGGTGGACCGCTCTGACCGGTCACTCCTGGGCTGCTTGGGATGAACTCCACCCGCGAGTCAACTTCCACTTTCCGATGCCTCGATCTCCTGATTCGCTCCACGGATTGAAGTAAAACTTTGGGGATAGGTGTATCACCTTATGAACGAGTCATGCCTAAGAGATCGGCCCCAAAGATCCACTCAATCAATAGGAATCGAAGGATGAACACCAAGAACACCTTTTCCCAGAACCGAAACAAAACCCCAAAATCTAGCATCTAATCCCACAGATTTAGAAAGGAGATCATGAAGAAAAGAACCACAAGGGGCTCATGGATACATCCCACACCAAATCCGTCAAGGGAAGGCCTCAAAACCACCGAGAGAAAATCACCAAGAAAAGGCTCCGAAAATCACCAAAAAGGAAAAACGGGGGAGGCACCAAGAACACTTGAGGAACCACGCCGAATCTTCTATACATGCCATGAAACGTTCATACAAGGTCTAGCATCCGCCTGTACATCCAACCCTCTCACAAGATCTCACCATGAAGCTCTCATGCTAGCCTAAGGAGAAAATAGGAAGCTAAAAAGAGAAATTGCTAAGAGCAAATGAAACCCTAGAGCCCCAAGGGATGGCTGCCACAACCCTTCCACTCGGTTTATATATGAGGCCGTCCGATGGGGGTAAATGACTAGAATGCCCTCTAGGTGATACAGCCCCTCAAAGGGTATATTTGGAAACTTGACAGCCTTTCCATCGAACGGACGCCCAACAACTGTACCTTGCGTAGCCTCGACGCCAAGCTTGCGATCCCGACGTGTGTCCTTCGCTTCGAGTCACCCGACGCTCCTCGGCCTCCACCAGTTAGGCCGGTGCGGCCCACCGGTCAGACCAATGGAACCAGTCAGATCGGTCTGGTGCACCGGTCAGATCGGTCTGGTGCACCGGTCAGACCGGTCTGGTGCACCGGTCAGACCGGTCTGGTGCACCGGTCAGACCGGCCCGCGCAGAGCTGAGCCACCGACCACTCGGACTTGGCTTTGTGGCTCAGCCAAGGAACCTAGTGGTTTTCTGGTGAACCACTGCAAACCCCGCGAGCTTGGTGCATCCTCCACGCCGAGCTTCTCGACTTGGCTGCCACGTTCGCTTCGGCTCGATGTTGGCTTTCGGATCAACTAACGAACCCGCTATTAGCTGACTTTAACTTGCTCTTCTCGCACCATGTGACTCGCACTCGTTGCCGTCTGGCCACCGGGTCCATCGAACCAAGCGTACTTGTCCCTCCAGTCCTTCGGAGGCCCCGCAAGGCTAAGACCTTTCGCACTTGTTCTTCACCTGCACCAACGCATACAAGCTGCAGCCTACATCCACAAGATAGAGCACAATGTTAGTCCACACAACGTTGTCAATCACTCATCACTAGAGAGTGGCCAACCACTAGCCATCGAACACTCTGGTCCTCAGTGGTGACAACTATTGGACCCTTTGAAACCCTCTGCGCAGGGGTATTGTTGTAGGAGTCTAAAGTATAGTTTCGTAGAGTGCTGGTCGTCACGGGCTATCTCCCCGTTTGTACCTGGGTGCTGAACCTTACCCTTTCATGCAATGCTTCATGCTTATCTCTTGTATCTTCTAGCTTTGTATATTTAGTACATTAGAACCTAGAGCTAACTCGTATGTTCCCCCTAAGCCGTACTGTACTAGAGTAGAGGTAGATCTGAGTGAGTGTCACACTACCCTATCATAACTTTTATCTCACCCATGTCTTTGAGTTGTTGTTTTCTATATCTATCTCTTGGTTTACATTCAGTGCAAAAGCATAAGTCTTGATATCCGCCATTGTCTTCCACGGATACGATACCCTTGGAATATTCTCCTTCCTTGGGGAAATGCTACAATGGTTTATCTGTGCGCTTGCGGATTCATTCACGATCGTTAAATTTACCTTTGGCAAGTCTTGATGCTCACGCTAACTCGGTGTCGTTAGTAGTCACGTTAAGAAATGCCAACAAGCATTTCTGGTGTTGTCGCTAAGGATGGATTCTAAATCTGTTCTTAAGTCATCAAGCTAAGAAATGTCAACAGTGCCTATAGGACGGCAATTTGGCGGTGGATCAACTAACTCCCAGACTTTGTTTCTCTCAAAGTTCTCCAACTCCTCATGCATGGAATTCACCCAGTTTGCATCAGAAAGTGCGTGTCCAATATCCTTGGGCTCGAAAGAGGCAACAAATGCAGAGTGAGCAAAGTGAGAAGTATTTTGTGACCTCGACCGTGTAGTTCTCTCGTTCATGTCACCTATGATCTTTAAAGGAGAGTGATCCACTTGTACACACCTAGGAGCCTCTCACCTGGAGACTACCTCCCCCTCCACAGTAGCTTCCACCCTTGCTTGTGGTACATGTTGATGCGTAGTAGTCGAAGTAGAAGGCCTGCCATCAACTGTAGTCGTCGTCGTGGAATTAGTATGTACACGATCCGCAGCAGGTACACGATCCTCGCCATCACCATCACCATCTTCTTCTTCCTCCTCAAAGAGCATCTTGGCCATCTCCTCATCACCTGCACAATCAAAGCCAAGAGAGCTACATGGCACTGTCTCGTCGAAGGTCACCTCGCAAGTCTCCATGATTTTTTTAGACTCAAGATTAAGCACCCTATAAGCTCTAGAATGGTTTGCATATCCAAAGAAAATACCATCACTAGATCTAGCCTCAAACTTATCAAGGTTTCCCTTCTTGAGAATAAAACACTTGCAACCAAAGACTCGGAAGTGACTTACCTTAGGAGCTCTACCATCACTAGTAGGGATGTTGTCATCAATGACGTCCCCGTATCGTCACCGAAGACGCCAGAATGGTCACAGTTGTTGATTTGTGACGTTTTTGTGACAATTTCGATTTTGTCACTATGGTCGCGTCACATTTGTCCATCGGTGACAAAATGAATATTTTCGTCACAGATGTGTGTCCAATATATGACGAAATATATGTCGTCATGGAACTGAATTCAATCTATGACGAAAGCTATTGGTCATGGATGAAACCCCATTTTCGTCATAATCTCCCGTCTGCCGAGCGTCTTAACGGTGCCGTTAACGGCGTTTCTTGTTATGTGACGATCTAATTTGGTCACAGATAGCCTTGTTTTTTCATCATTACCGGCCGTTTGGATTCGTTCGACGGTGTATGCCACGTCAGCACTAACGTCAGCTGCCACGTCAGCGATGCAACTAATATCATCATGTAGGAATCATCACATAATACTTTTACATCGTCATAGAATACCCTTTGTCATTGTCACACTTTGATATGAAATGGTCACGGATTTACCATCACTATGGTGACAGATGTAATTACAAATTCGACATAGAAACAATTATATATTGTCATAGAAACAACTCCTGTTACCAGTGTGGAATTAAAAAACAAAAAAAGAAATCAAAATACTTTTTGTTCTTTTATTTTATACATGCATACATAGACTTAGATCACTATCCATACACACTCAGATCACTATCCAACAGCACATACACTCAGATCACTTGTCTTTTCTCTTGCTCCAGTCCTCTTTGGAACATCCCCATTGAATGATCGATCGATATGTGGTGAATCACTCAGATCACTCAGATCACTATCCAACATTCACCTTGTTGTGGCTGTGGCCGATCGATGAAGTGGCGATGAACACCTTCGGATCAACTTTTAGCCCAGCTCTGAAGGGGGCTGCAGATTGCATGACTGATAATTTATTGAGGAAATCTAAAAGGCGTAGAACAATTCTTATAATGTGGCCATTCACAGACAAAAAAGGATACATATGTATGTGGAGCATCCTTTCCCTTCCGTTCGTCCTAGCTTGGAAATGCATTATTGTAAATTCCCTTTGTTTGCCTGAATCCTGAACCTGAACGTACAATATAACAACACAAATTAACATGCTAATGGAAAACTTTGCATGGCAAAAAGCCATTGTTAAGGTTACTTGATCTGTGTAATAACTTCTTAACAAGGGACTCCCATATGGAGACAGTATCCTTGGTGGAAGCAGCTCAGGCACGATGCATTGCATTGTTAGTCCTTCATTTTAATCCTGAAATCAACTGCCTTTGCTTAATTGTATCCTTTGAAATACATAGTTGAGGAGTAGCGTTAGATTTTTCTCAAACAATGAAATCTCAGCATACTTCCAAAATTGTTAGTTTTCTCAGGAACAACTACATACTTGATCTAATAGTTTTGTTTTTGAGACAGACTTGATGTAATAGTTGGAGCCCATTTTCTTACTCATACCCAGATCAACCAAAGCTTTAGAATTAAATTCATTTTTTTACAGCACCAAAAATATGATGTAAACTTTTCAAAACAATACCAAGAACTGTACTGGAAATCTAAAAGCAAAACAATTGACTTACTAATCCTGGCAGCAAGTAGGAGGCAGAACAGGGTAAATAAATGAATAGAAAATTCAGACATGGATCAAGTAGTAAGTCGCAGAACAAAAAGTAGTAGAAAAAAAACAGTAACCGCTGTTTTCACTTGAAGAACAAAAGGAACGTTTTGTAGTTTTTTATTACACCTGTCTGGAGGGGATCCATGTTAGGAACATCCTTCCAATTTGTTCCTGTTCAATGCCAGCCTGGTAAAATTGGAAATGGGATAATTAGTATTAGTGCATTGCGTTCAAGTGAACACTAATCTACCAGGCTGAAATGGACATAACGAAAAACAATACCTTCTTCAATTCATGAATCCTTGGATTGATATCATTTTCAGTGTCAGAATGAAGGAGGAAATAATTGCTGAACTGATGCGATCCTTGGGTTTGGAATAACAATGTATTGCGATCCTTTTCAGTTTTCACTGCCACGATCACCTAGTATAAGCCCTTACATAGCTGTGAAATAAAATACTTAGTCCTATAAATTCCATATAAGGATATGTAATGTACATTTAAACCCAACCTGCTACCACTGTAATTAGCCACAAGGAACCAGAGAAGGTAATGATAAGAATTTAAATGCGGATCAAATGAAGTCCTAAGTGTTTCACCTCTTATCTCCCTCCTGGATGCTGTAAATCACCACTGCTCTGCCTATAGTGCCAGCATGACCTCACTTTTTATTGCCCATGGTCATTGTTCATCTGTTTTGTAACAATTGTCGATTGATAGATAAAATAACCCAAGAATATCACATATTTGAGCTGGTCACTGGGAAACAAAATAACTGAAAGTTCTGACTATTCACGCAAGCAATTGGGGAGCGTACTGACTAACTGACCTTTAGAGGTATTTCCTTCCTTTGGTAAACCAAAAAAAAAGGAACAACGCTGAAACAGGGTCACCTTCGGAAATTCAGAGCCATGAAACAAGCTACAAAATATAATTCAGAGCGTGAGTTTTGTGCTTTGGTGAACTGCGTGCAGAAAGAAAACAACGAACTGACATCAGGAAGCAACCTCTTCGTTGATGTCAATTTTGGTCCCTTCACATCTTTGATTTTTGGTGCTCCGAAGAAGAGAACAGACCCCGCCACCGTCGAGCACGCCGACGGCCACCAGAATCGCCCTGCCGCCTCCCAGATGTAGGGACACGGAAAGGGATTAGAGCAAGATTGGGGTACAGGAGATTGGGAAAAGGGGATTAAACCTGTGTGAGCGAAGAACATGAAAAACATCTAGTGGCTTCCTCGTGCCCTCGTCCCTCAGATCCTCCTCGTTGCTCATCCCTTTGTCCTCCTCTTCGTCGGTGTCGATGCGCCCGGCTTGGGGCGACGGGGTGGGCGGGAGATGCGGCGGTGGTGGCGGACTCCATGGAAGGGGAGGGCTGTGTACCCGAGGTCCTTGCCCCGGCCCCACCCGTCTGCCACCAAAGGTTGTCGTCCCCGTCGCCCGTCGCCTGCAGCCGCCGCACGAACCGCGCCGCACGCGCCGCTAGGGTTAGGGACTCGGGGTGAGAGAGGGAACCGGTAGAAACCGGATCCTCTAAGGTGAATGCATTCATGTAAGAGGGAGGTAAACCTATAAGCACCGTTGATGTGGCATCCGGTGGCAGGAAATAACATGAAGAAAATAGCATACCGCTCATGGCCCCAATGTAGAACGCGGCCCAGTTAAAGACGCATATGAGGATTTTATTTTTAATTTTATTATTCTCAACACTGCTCATCCAGCGACGGGGTGTTCTCAACCTGCAGTTCAGTTAATTTTATTTTTATTATTTTTATTATTTTTATAATTTTATAAAAATAAATGTTTCTAACAAAATTTTGCAAAAATAACTCTCATCCGCCCGATGAAACGGCGGCAACACTTATCGTCGTTTCATCCGACAGTCTTCGACACTGTAGCAGGCGAACGATATTTGAAACGGAAGTTACTGTAGCATATACTACTATAGCACGTTACCATCGTTTCATACAGGCGGTAACTCCCCGTCACATTTTTAGAAATCGTAACTATTTCATATGATCTCTGTCATTAAAATAGTTTTCATTTGGAGTTATCTACATGCTCAAATAATCAACACAATCTTCGGATCTAAAATTTAAATTTGAAATCTGAAATAGTTATGATTTTTTGAAATCAGACCAATTTTGTCTATTATTATAATTATTTATTGATTTAATAAAGAGTAAATGTTAAAATCATCTAATCTTGCTTAAAAAATCTGAAAACTTGCATGAGCTCCACCTTTTGGTGTATTATGTTTTCAAAAAAGTTTCAAGTGATTCTGAAAAAGTGATGATGCACATCGCCACTAAAGCATACGTGTCTCACAGATGTCATTGTCACTTAGCGAGAGATCTTCATCCATATGTGGGATGTGTAGTACCAGTTGCTCGAAATTATTTGAAACTTTTTTGGGATTCTTATGGATCCAAACTATGATGTTGTGTGAAGTTCGAGAATTTTCCGACCAATTTTGCATATTATTGTAATTATTTGTTGATTTAATGAAGAATAAATATTAAAATCATCCAATCTTGTTTAAAAAAATCTAAAATTTTGCATGAGCTCCACCTTTTGGTGTATTATGTTTTCAAAAAAGTTTCAAGTGATTCTGAGAAAGTGATGATGCACATCGCCACTAAAGCATACATGTCTCACAGATGTCATTGTCACTTAGCGAGAGATCTTCATCCATATGTGGGATGTGTAGTACCAGTTGCTCGAAATTATTTGAAACTTTTTTGGGATTCTTATGGATCCAAACTACGATGTTGTGTGAAGTTTGAGAATTTTCCGACCAAGTTTGCATATTATTGTAATTATTTGTTGATTTAATGAAGAATAAATATTAAAATCATACAATCTTGTTTAAAAAATCTAAAATTTTGCATGAGCTCCACCTTTTGGTGTATTATATTGACAAAAAAGTTTCAAGTGATTCTGAGAAAGTGATGATGCACATCTCCACTAAAGCATACGTGTCTCACACATGTCATTGTCACTTAGCGAGAGATCTTCATCCATATGTGGGATGTGTAGTACCAGTTGCTCGAAATCATTTGAAACTTTTTTGGGATGCTTATGGATCCAAACTATGATGTTGTGTGAAGTTTGGGAATTTTCTGACCAAGTTTGCCTATTATTATAATTATTTGTTGATTTAATTAATAATAAATGTTAAAATCATCAAATCTTGCTCAAAAAATCTGAAAACTTGCAAGAGATCCGCCTTTTGGTGCATCATGTTGTCAAAAAAGTTTTAAGTGATTATGAGAAAGTGGTGATGCACATCCCCACTAAACCATACATGTCACACACATGCTACTTTTTTGACCTCTAGGTGGTTTTAAATTGAAAAGTCATGAATACCATGTTTGTTTAACTCTTCAAGATCTACACAATATATATTGGACATTTTTGGATTTGGAAAATTTGGAACCATTCAAATTTTGAATTTCACTAAAGTTTATAGAATTTTCTGTTTTTCGAACCCTAAACTATCTCGAATTGAAAAGTCATGAATACCAAAAAATTCACAACTCATCAAGATATACAAAGTTCATTTAGGTCATTTTTACATTTTACATCATTTAGTGTTAAAAGAATCTTGCTTTTAGTCGTCATTTTTTAGAATTCAAATTTTGAATTGTTCAATTTTTTACACATGAAGAGATGACCAAAGTCAACATCATAAATTGATAGAACATGATTTTAGAAGCATTTAGGAAAAAAACTATCAAATTCGGAGTTAGTACGAGGGAGAAAGACTACTCACAAGTTTTAACTAAATATTAAAAAGAGAAATCGTTCTTGTTCATGTTCTTGATGTTTCTGTGTGCCTCAATTCCATAAATGTGCATGTACTTAATAAGGGCAATATTTGCCCCTTCTATCACAAAAGGAAGAATGGTGTAGTGGTATGACTTAGTATTCTATTGCAAGAGATGTCATGTTCGAATCCCATGTTCCACATATTTTTTTTCAAGTTTGATTTATAAGATTTATTGCATTCAATTAATAAAAAAGAAATAAAACACCCTAATACAACAAAAACTAATGCTTGTCCTACTGGTCCGCACACTTCGATTTTGTTCCAAAGGTCTTCGGTGGTTCAAATCCTCGAGCGAGCAACTTTTTTTTTGCAATTTAGGTTTATTTACAAGATTTATTGTGTTTAATTAATAAAAAGAAATAAAAACCCCAATATAACACAAATTGATTCTCGTCCTAGTGGTCAGCGCACTTCAATTTTGTTCCAAAGGTCTCAGGTTCAAATCCCTCAGTGGGCAACTTTTTTGCAATTTAAGCACATTTAATGTGGCCCATGCTTCGCACGCCGTCAAGGTGGAACCAGACATGTTATCTATGATGATTCCTAAAACTTATATGTGACCAAATTGCCCTTGCATCGCACGCCGTCAAGTGGTAGACGTGAGGGAAACCAGACACATTATCTATGACGAATTCTAAAACTCATCTGTGACCAATTTGCTTCATCATTAAATGTGCCGAACGAGGTAAATAAACGATGACGATGTCAAATCTAATCGGTGACGATTAGATTTCGTCACAAAATAAAAACATAATCTATGACCACTTGCAGTTATAGTTCTGTGACGATTTTTTTATTTTCATCATTAATAATTAAGGAAAAACTTCGTCACTTGTACCTTATGACGAAAATGAAAATTTTGTCACAGAAAGGTATTATTCTGTGACGAAGTTTTGCATCGTTAAAAGCAAAACGTCATGGATTAGAGTATTTCTACTAGTGCATGCATGAGCTCATAGCATGTCTTCTTCTTGAACGCTCGAAGGAAGATCATGTTCGACACATAGCACGTGGTGCTCACCGCCTCAGCCCAAAACCTTCTAGGAGTCCTGTGCTCATCAAGCATCGTCCTAGCCATCTCACACAACGTCCGGTTCTTCCTTTCCACAGCTCCATTCTTAGGGGGCACATAAGGAGTCGAGTACTAATGCTCAAGACCAAGATCACAACAAAAGGCATCAAAACGAGAGTTCCTGAACTCAGAGCCATTATCACTGCAGATTGCTCAAATAGTGTTCCAATGCCTCTCATTTTTCAACCTTACGATCAAGTCTCGAACAAAACCGAACGTCTCACTTATACATGGGAATGGATTTTGGAAAATCCAAATCCAATTGGATTTTTCCTCTTGGACTTTTTGCACTGGATTAGTTTTGGATGTGGATGTCCACAGGCTAAACTAAATTGGATGTCCAAGCAGTATTGGATTGCACATCAGCGAGTTCATCACTGTCGTCCGCCCGCTGATGGTTCTTGAGGAGGCAACCGCGTGAGAGATGCTTGCGTTGCTCAGGCTGTGACTGACTGCAGAGGACTTGACATTCCAATACTCCGGCACGATGGCATCCTCATGGTTTGAGCTTGACGCCGCCGCCATTGCCCACATGTCTGCAGCCAGCATCATGCTCGTCCATTGAAGCACTCGAGTTTATTAGTGGCGAGAACGCGGCCTGGGGGACTTCACTGTCGAGAAAGACCACGCGCTAGACCAGCGAGGTCGAGGAACGAGACCAGGCCAAGAAGTTCGAAGCACATCTACTCGTGGTGACAGCAACTGATGGCCGCGGTGATCGGGAAGGCACCGACGTCGGTGGTGATCCCGCTTGCCCCCTCGCCCAGTGCACCGGTGGAAGGAAGCACCCACCGCCACCGCAGGCCCATCGTGCACACCATGCACGCGTCGCGCGACCAAGCCAATCAGATCGGTTGCCGATGGGACGAGTTCGTCGCGCCCTGTCCATCGACATGACCATCGAGCTAGGGACCCGCCGGCTGCGTCTCTTCTCACCGGGCGGGTGCCCGGGATTTGAGGCGGTCGTCGAGCGGGGCGCGTGTGGTGGATGGCGTCAGCCGCAGCATGAGAGATGCGGTGCTGCCAACGTACGATCCGCTGGCGGCAGCGGGGCGGCGCAGACGCTGGCATCGACACGCCTCGTGCACTGTATCCCCGCGAGGCTGCTCGTTTGCCCCTTCCTCCTCTCGTTTGGATAATATTTTTGGATATTGGGCTTTCAGTTAATGAATTGGATTGGATTGGATGTTAAGTTTAGAAAATTGGATCCCACTTGAATTTTTCTTCTTTGGATATTTTTTTTGAAACGAACAACAGGGGAGGCCCCTACTGGAACTTTTCATTCTCCGAAATATAATATTTACAATTTACAAAGGCCATAAGCCCAAAAAATAAAGAGAAAAAACATTAATTAAAGTTACAAAACCAACTCTCTAGCTCCACCCCTAGGGTTGGTTTAGCCCTGTGCAACAGAAGCTTGAACTCGGTCTTGAAGTGAAACTTCCATCTAGTCAATGAAACCGGTATGTTGTCAAATATGACCTCATTTCGATGAATCCAAATAGCCCAACAGCAGATGAGAAAATCTTCTCTGTAAATACGTTGTCCAAATCTTCGGCGACCATCAACCACTCTATCAAGGTATGACTCCAAATTTGACCAAGAAATGTGAAGGATCCTCCAACACCATAGACTGAAATTGCACTGAAAGAATAAGAGCTCCAGAGTCTCATCATGGTCTTGAATGCAAAGGGCACAATTATAATTATCCAGAACTCTCTTCTTTCTCTTAAGCATATCCCTTGTATTAAGTCTGTCACAGAAGAGCAGCCATCCAAAAAACTTGTGCTTACCACGGCAACTGGACTTCCACAACCACTTAAAAAGTGGATGTGCTGGGCAGGACCCTTGCAACTGTTTGTAGGCCATCTTGGGAGGGCACTGTGAAGTTCCCCATATATAGGTCCAAATGTCATCATCTGAAGGGTCCAATTGGAGATTGTGGATTAAGCCACTTAATTCAGAAAACTGATCTGCAGCTTCTTCAGAAAGGAGTGTGAAAAAATTGGCATATACATCCTGTGAGAGAAAGTTTTGAAGGGATATTTTCTATTTTCTTGCAAAGGAAAATAACTGGGGATATTTCCATTTTAACACTCCTAAATTCCAAGTGTCAGTCTAGAAGCATACAGTGCTTCCTTTACCAACTTGACATGAAGCAATCCTCAGATAGCAATCAGAGAAGGACATCACATCCCTCCACCAGAAAGAGCCCACAGGTCTTTTGGCATGGGGTGCAACATGACTGCTGTAGGTCAACATGGTTGTAAAACTTGTGCAAATGCTTAAGTAGGAGGGCTGAGTTTTGAATTCTCAGATTTAAGATGCCAAGTCCCCCCTGAGCTTTAGAAAGACATGCCTTCTTCCATGCTACCAGACAACCCCCTTTTCTGTTAATATCACCCCTGTCCCAAAGACAGTGCTTTCTATACTTATCAATCTGATGGATCACAGTGACTGGCAATTTCAGGGTTCCAAGGTAGAAAGTAGGCAAAGCAGACAGGACTGAATTAACCATAATGAGTGTCCCTGCATAGGATAGAAGACTACTAATGCCCATCATTCTCCTCTCAATTCCGTTAAGTAATGGCAAGAAATCCTCAACAGATGGCCTGGTGGTGCCTAGTGGTAAACCCAGATAGGTGAAGGGCATACTACCCACCTGGCAACCCAAAGCAGTTGCAAGAAAATCCATTTTCTCTGGCTCAACATTGATGGGTATGATGTTTGATTTGGAGAAATTCACCTTGAGGCCAGTGGATGCAGAGAAAGCACCAAGCAAATTCTTAAGATTTATGAGTTGAGATTCTTCAGCAGGCATAATAAGAAGGGTGTCATCAGCATATTGTACAATGGGGTAATCTCCACCAAATGAATTTCCCAATGGATGGTTTATAAGTCCCTCAGATGCAGCACTGTTGACAATTGTTTGCAGGAGGTCTACAGCCAGAACAAAAAGCAATGGTGATAGGGGGTCACCTTGCCTAACTCCTCTTTTGCATTTGAAAGGTTTGCCAGGTACACCATTCAGAAGTACAGAAGAGGAAGCTGAAGATAGAATGAGATCAACCCAATGGAGCCATTTATTTGAGAAACCTTTATGCCTCATCATAGCTAGAATAACTTGGTGTTCCAATTTATCAAAAGCCTTCTCAAAATCCAATTTAACAATAACAATTTCTTTCTTACTGTGGTGACATAAGTGCATAAATTGGAAAGCCCATGCAAGGCAGTCTTGAATAGTTCTACCCTTTAAGAAACCATACTGATTTGCATGTATTACAGAAAGGATTACCTGTTGTAACCTATTTGCCAATAACTTGGTGATAAGTTTCAAAGACAAATTCAGCAGAGAAATGGGTCTAAAGTCATTTGCTGTTTGAGGATTCTCTTTTTTGCGGATTAGGGCAATAAAAGATCCATTTATGCATTGAAGGTTGATATTGCCAGAATGGAAACACTCACATAGCCTGAAAAAATCATCTTTGATCAAATGCCAACATTTTTTGAAGAAAAGACCATTGAAGCCATCAGGCCCTGGTACATGATCTGGGGGCATTTCCTTCAGGACAAAATCAATTTCTTCCTTAGAGAAAGGTTCATCCATATCAGGTAGTGGCACAACATCAATGAGTTCATTGAGGTCAAATAGAATTTCAGTAAATTCAGAAACACCCAGCCTATCTCTGAAAGAAGACCATAGGATACCAGCCTTGAGAGAATGTTCAGTAACAGGTATGCCATCTGTATTTAGTAGAGGGGAAATAGAATTTCGTCTGAAGGAGTGTGCAGCCATGGCTTGAAACAGCTTTGTATTTTCATCCCCAAATTTGACCCATCTAATAGTTGATCTTTGCTTCCAATAGACCCTTTTGGCCTCCAATGGCTTCTGCAGATAATTTTTCACAATTTTTCTGAAATTTGACTATACTAAAGACAAAATCCTCTGATCTTCCAGTCCATCAGAAAAAGCCAACACCCAAGAACAATTATTAATTAACTTGCTGAGTTGTGAAATTTCTCTGCTCCAAGCTTTCAGGCCTTTTCTAAGCTGTTTGAATTTACCACTGATAGTTCTTGCCATGTTGCTGAAAAAGGGATTTGAATCCCAATGAAGCTTGACAGTGTCATAGAAGCCTGGAAATTCAACCCAATAGTTCGTAAAAAGAAAAAGGGATGCTTTAGGTATGTGAGAGTCAATTAATTCCACATATGAAATATGATCAGAAATAGGCCTAGCCAAGTAATTGACTAAGGTTGCTAGGTAGGAATTTGTCCAGGATGAGGAAGTGAAGACCCAATCCAGCTTTTCAAGCAATGGGTCAACCTGCATATTGCTCCAAGTAAAATGCTTCCCTAAGAAAAGAATATCCACCAGATCCAAGTGCTGAAGAAGATCATTGAAGAGCAACATCTCACCTACATTGCCACCTGGCTTATTCCTGTCAGTCATGGATCTTATGAGGTTAAAATCACCAACTAGAATCCAGTCCTCTAAAAGAGAAATGTCATAATTATATAACCAACTGACGAATGCAGCCTTCTCTTGAGAGGATGAAGGGCCATAAACATTTGAGAGATAAAACACTGCATCAGAGTGTCTGGATCTGAATTTGACAGTGACAGCATATCCATTACAATCTGTCACTTCCCCAGAAAATAAACCATCTTTCCAACAAATTAAAATGCCACCAGATGCACCAACAGACGGGGAATAAGCAAATTTGTTCAAGTGTCTCGGGCAGAACTTAGAAATATATGCCTGGTCAAACATTTCCTTTTTAGTTTCTTGTACACAGACAATAGAAGCTGCACTTTCATTAATTTTATTTCGCAAATGATCCCATTTGGCCTGGGAATTAATCCCTCTAACATTCCAGGACAGAATATTCCATGATCTGGTGTTATTCATTCAGACAAAAGAAACACCACATGGGAGTATAGAGCAAAGTCTGTCATAGTGAACACCACACAGATATTGAAAGAAAACAGCACAGACAAAGATGTGAACCAAGATCAACCATCAACCACAAACTGGATTGTTCAAGTAGCAAACAACTAAAAGGTTTAGGGGTACAATGGTTGCATTGCCACGCAGGAAAAACAAAACAAAATAGACACAGCCCAGGAATGTGCTGTGAGATGAGATTACAGTGCCTACTCATCATCAGATGCTAGTAACATGGCATTAGATACATCTTGAGGTTGCATCTTGAGGAATTCAGTTCCAATGGCTTGGACAAGGGGGACAGGCAGATGAGGGGCAGGAGCAACATCAGCTTCAGCAGAACCTCTTTAAAGAGGGATGATGGCCTTGTCTCCTCTTGAAGCATCAACTGGTTCTGAACAGTCAAAGGTGCTTGATTACCAGCATCCTCTTGAAGAGAAACTTGCATCTCCTCCTCTGCTGCAGCTGATGCACTAGCTGCATCCTTAAAACTTTGGCAGGACTGCTTGAGCCTGACACTCTGACGCAAAAACTTGGAATCCAGAGGGCCCTTGAGCTTCTTTGCACGTCTCTTCCGAGGGGATGACACAGGCGGCCTGTAATCGAGGATCTTCATAGAGTCATCCTCAGAGCCCGGATCTGCCGCCCCAACAGCTGGTTCCACCAGAGCTGTCACACCCGAATTTAAAGGCAAAATTCGAATGCTCATATTATATGTGCGCAAGGATGAAAGTTCACACATATAACGACTCAGAGATAACCAAAACACAATGCCATAACGTAAAGAGAGTATTAAACTTTATTACAGACCAAAATGTCTCATAAACGAGCTAATAATTAACGAGTAGCAACGCAGCAGATAGGGTCAACAACACAGGCAGTTGACTGGTGGCACGCCCGCCTAGAATTCGTCGAAGTCTCCAGGGAAATCTTCAAACCTCTCCAAGTCTGAACAACATCCGGATAGTGTCGTTGCAATAATGAAAACAAGCGTGAGCACATGCCGTACTCAGCAAGTAGAAACATAATATAACATGCAAGGCTTTATAGTTGAGGCTGATGGGTTTAAGCATTCAGCATTCTAGTTGGTCAAGTTTTATTAGCAGCGTAAATACTAGCAAGTGTAAGTTTATACCAAACCCACAATTAACATAAGAGAATAAATAACATAAATAAAGATTGATGCATCAAGTTAATCATTGACTTTCATAGATTAATCATGTGAGGGTCCAGGCCGCTCTTGACCGTGAGCATGGCTAATCAATTAGTTTTAAACACTCTGCAGAGGTTGTACATCTTTACCCACAAGTTGCGTAAAAGTTCTAGGAACTTTAAACCCAACCATGCGATGCCGGCCAAGCATCATACCACACTACCTAGGTGTGATTGCATAGGGACGCTACGAGGCCTTTACAAAGTTTCCCCAGTGTGAAGCAACCTGCGAAGGTTCTGAGCCGCCGCAAAGCATAAAGTCCCCTAGTAGGTACTGTGTCTTAACAAAGCCCAACTCCCTACTAGAGCAAGTCTATACCTTGACTAACGCTCCCCCTTGACCTTATCAGGTAAGATCACCCCAACACTAGAGTCACTAATTAATTAGCCAAGGCAGAGCCATATACCCTTGTGGTAGCACTATTGTCCTGGGTGGTCGCTCCATGTTCCAATTAAACATGGTGATCTTGTATTAATAAAGGTATAGCATAAATAAATTAAGTTTCATAAAGTTTCATTAATACCATCCACCAAGTTAAGCATAGCGAGAGCTACCCAACAATAAATTAAAAACCCAGGTTGTCCAAGGTATAGGGATAAAAATAATCTAGTCATGTCCTTAATAGGGTCCCATCAATTTAATGCAAGCAAAAGAAAGAACAGTGAATTAAATGCATGTTGTATAGGTAAACGGGTATGCATCAAGGGAGACTTGCCTTCAACAAATCCTTGTTGCTGTTCAGACACTTGAGCTTCTTGGTCTTCAAATCCTTCAGCCCAAACGTTCTCTACGCATCACATCAAGTACATACAAGCACACAATAGAATAAAATAAGAAACAATCATCAAATAGTATTATCAAAGAAAAACAGGGGTGAAAAGCTATTCTACTCTTTGATACGATCGTTTGGACATAAAGAACGCTAAAAACGGAGTTAAAACGGAAAAGATATGGCTAGAAGAAGGTGGAGGGGCATATCTGTGAAGAAACTAGGGTTACAGGGGCCTAACTGCAAGAAATCGAGGGCTAAAACGTAAAGAAACTTAAAAACAGAGGGGTTTGATTAAAAAACTAAAGATTTGGACCTCGGGTTCTAAATCTATAATACTCAGGGGCTAGAACAGAAGAAACAGGACTGATCTGTAAGGATCTTTATATGGTGGAAGGACCGGCTTGCTATATTAAAAAGGTCGGGGGCTTTTCTGCAAAACGACATGGTCACGCGGGATATAAGCCGGTTGACCGGTAATGACCCCGGTCAAGATTCGATTTGGGCCCTCGGATTGGGATCAGACGGCTAGGGTGAACGGCAAGCGGCGGCCGGCGGCGCGGTCGACGGTGAGCGGCGGCGCTGCGGGCAAAACACGCCGGCGAGAGTCAAACTCGAGCTAGGGGGCTCGTTTGGCAACAGGAAGCAGCCGGGAAGGTAGCTAGGGTGACGGCGAAATGATCTAGGGCTCCAGGGAGGCGGCTAGGACAACATCGACGGTGCTGTGCTCGGTGAAGCGGGCGGCGGCGGAAAATCAACTCCGGCGAGCGCTCCTGGGTGACATAGAGCACGGGGACGTCTTCAAGCGGCACCGGCAGCTTCCTTACCTCCATGCGGTTCTCTGGGTGACCTCCTTGTCGTCGGGACGGCGGCGAGGTGACGAATTAGCGGCGGTGACTACCTAGGGTTTCCGGCGCGGCGCGGCTGAGGCTCAAGGCGGCGGCGGGCTTTGGATTGGGAGGAGGCGGGGTGCTCGGCGGCTTATAAAGGGCCGGGTGGGGACCGAGGCGTGTGGGGGCAAGGCCACTCGGAGGCGGGGCGTAGTGGAGCAGCACTCAGCGGCGGTGAGGAGTTCGGGGTGGAGACGTCCCGAGGTAGGGGATGACGTCCTGGGCCCGCGTGTCAGTGGCTGAAGGCGGAGGAGAAGCTAGCAGGCTGCCGTGGGCCGTAACAGGAGCTGGGCCGAGGCTGAAGTGAACGGCGGAGAAGATTGAGGGGCGCCGGTGGACTTCTGCTCGTTGGGCTCAAAAACAAACAAGCCGAAAGAGAGAAAGGATTAAGGGATTAAAAGAAAGCTTTTAAATTTTTTTAAAAAAAAGAGATTCAAACATAGAATTCAAATTTGAATTTGAATTCAACCAAGCATAAGTAATGCACCAGCATGAAATGCAATAATAAACTCCTATATTTATTTATTTAATTTTTAAGAATATATTAAATGCCTAAAAATTCAAATACACCTTATGATCCTTAATATCAAAGCCTTGTTTCTATTCAAATTTTATTAAAACAATTTTTTTGTAAAAATTAGGGTGTTACAAGAGCCTTTGCCAAATTCCAAAGAGCATCACAATTAGCGAAATAGGATGGCACATGCATATCCAGATTGATAAAGATACGATTTTGATGAACAAAAGGATCAACTGGAGAATGCGAAAGAGGGTGATTGGAAAAAGAGAACACCTTCTGAAGTAATTCACGCAGGGGAACAGATTGTGCAGAAGACGGATCAACTTGGCCACGGACAAGACCCCCAGACGCCTCAAAGTCTTGAGCTGCTGGTGACTGAACTTCCCGATGCATCTGGTCTTCTGGTGCATGCTGCTCTGGCACCTGAACCTCTTGCTCAAACTGCTCTTGAACCATAGGCACTTGATTCTCATCCACCTGATCAACTTTGGGTGCTGCTCCCATCACCACATCAGAGTTGGCTGAATTCACCTGCACCTGCACCGGCATCTAACGAGGAGCAGGATGCGGGATTGGATGAGCAGGACCATCCTCCGGTGGCAGCTGCTCATCACCACCATCCGCCACATCAGTGGCAGTTAGGATGAAGACTGGAACAGTGAAAGTCCTCACCCTCAGAGCCTCTCCAATGGACACCACAAAGTCATCCGGAATGTCCTGCTCGCTATTGACTAGAGCCTTGACTACAATCCGAGCAACTGTCAGAGATTCATGAACGTACAGAAGCTTTGCCCAGCCACAGATGGCTTTATAAATCATGGACAGAGAACGACCATCACCAGGATACATCAGCATAAGCCACACAACACGGTCCATGGCCAAAGATCTGAAGTTCACCCCCTCATCATGCTTGGTGAAACAGAGCTGATACTAACCAAACTGACGAGGTGGGCCTTGGAGAAAACGCTCGCGCTCGAGCGGCTTGGCGAAGCGAACAAAGGCATCACTGATCGGGCAGGGTTGGATCTCCGGTGCGTGAACGCCCTCAGCTAGCAGGTACTGATGGAGAGCTCGAGCCATGGGGATGAAGTCCCCCTTGGCGACAGGTGGAGTCAGGTGGGCGATGGCGAGGTCTTCATTGGTGCGCTCAATGCTAAGAGCGAGATGAGCACGGGGGCACGCCGGAGGGACGTAGGGGAGCACACGGGGGGCCCAGACAAAGCCCGCCGGTAGGTGTGGGTGCGGATCCATGGCGAAGTTCGCCATAGGATCAGGTGGTGGCGGAGGTAGATCGGAAGTGGATGCTGCGGCGGCAGAAGGAGTTGTTTCCGAAGAAGATGAAGCGGCACGCGCAGGGGTCGGTGAAGATGCGTTAAAGGCACCCTGTTGTTCTAGAGATGGATGCGGGGGTACACACAGGCCGTTGGATGTGCTTCGCTTTTGATGGTAGATTACCTTCCCAGCACGGGTAGACCGACAAAAACGGGATATGTGACCGAATTTGAGGCATGCACGGCAACGAACCATGGAACGACAATTTGAAACCCTGTGATCGCGGGCCAAACACCAGAAACAAAGTTGGGTTTTTCCATCTGCCATCCGTTTGTGGGCCACGGTTGGCCGAGAATCCCGATGAACACGCTGATCAGATGAATAATTCTTTTGAAAATAATCCATGGGGTAAGAAATCCGAGTAAAGACTGAACGTGGTGGTTGCTTAACAACCTGGGCATATGATTTGTGAGTAGATCGAGGAGCAAACCACTTTGCTTCTTCATCATACGACCAATTAACGAGTTCATGACGGCAATTTGGACCGCCCTCTCCCCAGAGAGCAAAGAGCACATCAAAAGATTTGCATTTGAAAGAACGAAGCCTATACACCATGAATCCAATGTCCTTAGAGTAAACCGAGAAGCGAAACATATGATCGGACAAGTGCAAGACTTTGAAATCCTTATCATTGCCACCAAGGCACTATTAAAGCATAAGGCCAACAGAATCCTCAGAGAGGCGAATGGCAAAGCGACTGAAGGATGCGACCAAGAAGAACTCATTGGAGCCAAAGGAGGGAGTGTAACTGACCGGAGAAGAGAAGCGATCAAATGCGAGACGCTGGAAATCCAATCCCGGACCAAAGTCCAGGTCAGAGAGGCCTCCCATGGCAGCGATCACCAGCGGCCATGGCTAGGGGACGGGATCGCCAAGGGAGCTACCATCATCTCCTCTGGATGGCACAATATTATTAGGAAAATGCTAGGATAGCGAGAATAGTCGTCCACCACAACCAGGACATATCACTTCCCACCCACCGAGTGAACTCGAGCTGGCCCAACAAGGTCCATATGCAACAGCTCTGTCGGATGCTCTATCATGACAACAGTCAAGGGTGGATGAGAAGCAGCGACCATCTTACCATGCCTACAAGGCGCACAAACTAACTCCTTCTCAAACCTCAACCTCGGCAATCCTCAGACCAAATCGAGACCACTCAAGCGGGAAAGCAAATCAAAGCTCAAGTGTCCCAACCGCCTGTGCCACTTCCACAAATCAGAAGAACCAACCACCAAACACTGTACAGGACCATCGAGTTGAGAGAAATCAGCTCAAAAGATCTGACCGTCGGGAACAACCATACAAACAAGGTCACCTCGAGAATCAAGCACCTGAGACGCACCCAACTTAAACCAAACCTCAAACCCCTCATCAAGTAGCTGAGACACAGAAAGCAAATTGAACCCCAGCGACTTGACAAGAGCAACACGCCTTAGAGACACCTTCCTGCTTACCTTTACCATACCTTCACCAAGAACTCGTCCCTTACCATTGTCCCCAAAGGTGATGTACTCCCTGGTACTCACTGGGGTGAGGCTTGTGAACCACCCCCTGTTTTCGGTCATGTGTCGTGAACAACCAGAGTCCAATAGCCAAACGTTCCTCAAACCTCCCACCTGCAAATCAAAAATGAGGACCAAAGTGAGCAATCGACTCAACACTGGAGTTAGTACAAAAAGTGTCAAACCAGTGTCGAGCCATTTGCTCAAAAGAGGGGTTAGCAATATGCATCCTACTATATCCACCAAATCTATGACCCCTACCAAACTGAACCACCTCACGTCTCTCTGGAGGAGTATGATCACCATGAAAGGAAGAGCATGGCCCGTACGTCCTTTGAGACTCAAAGCTGCTGCGACCTCTTCCATCCTCATATCAACCATGAGATGGAGAACGTCCAGCAAACAACCCACGACCAGAATCAAACTGTCTACCACCTGCACCACGACCACCAGAACCAACTCCACGACCTCAAAACCCAATCTCAACACCTCTCTGGGGTGCACCGGTCTGACCGGTCTGACCGGTGCCTCCCTGGCAGCACTCCAGTCCCGATAAGCAACTCTCTTACCTCCCAAGCTGGTATAGATCTCACCACAGCCTCTCCCCTAGGAAGTGGCATACGAGGCTCAGGCACACCATGAGAAGGGTGGTACTTGTCCCTGTTCGCCCACTCCTTAGCCAACCTCTCATACCTCTTCCTCATGTAGCAAAATTCACCAATGTGACCATCTCTCCCACAATACTCACAATGGAATTGGACCTATTTTGGCTTTGGCTGTTGGTTCTCAATGGGTCTCTCTTTGTCTTTCTTCTCACCCTTCCCTTCAAACACATTCCCAAGGGTACTCACAAATTTCACCAGTTTTTGGAAGTTGTCTGTTTTGTGGGGGAACACGGGTGGATCTGGAGTGGTGTCAAGCTTGTTTCGTAGGTAATTTGGCTTGGGTGCATATTTATTTGTGGGTGTAATTTGTGGTGGCACTGGGATATCTCCAATCTTCCCCTCACTCTCACCACTACACTCACCAATCTTATCCGACCCCAAAGCCTGGCCATCAAAGCGCTTGAATGCTGCCATCATCACACTCAACTGAGGCTCATGACCCGATAACGAACTCATCATGTTCCTCAACTAATCATTCTCATCCTGCAAGCGATCAACATAATGTGCAAGTTCCATATTCTTTAAAGCATGCAATTCACATGTAGAGCAAGTAATAGGAATAAGAGCTTTCAACTCAGCCTCAAGGGAAACAATCCTAGCATGCGAATCATATAACTTTGCATGCAACACATGACAAGATTTGCAAGCACCAAGCAAACTAGATCTAGCTTTCAACACATCCATCTCAACCCTAGGCATATCTAGTTCCTCAACAGTGAGGGCATGCTTCTCTTTTAGAGCAGTCAAATCAGACAGGAAAACAGAGCAATCACTGCAATCAACCTCATCAGTAACAATAGGACCAGATTTCAAAGCATCCATAGCAAGCATATCATCAACATGCCGAGCCTCTAACTCAACCACTTTTTCTCTAGTTTCCTCAAGAGAGGCCCTAAGCTCTTTTCTCATCTTCTTAGCATCTCTTAGCATACTATCACGATTATCTAGCAATTCATTCAATGTAGCATTCTCCTCATGCAATGAGTCTGAGGACCAGGTGTGTCCGAGGACCAGTGGAGGGTCGCTCCTTAGTGATGAGTGATTGACAACATTGTGTGGACTGATGCTTGGCTCAGTGTGCAGGTATAGGTTGCGGCTTGACTCGTGTTGGTGCAGGTGAAGAACAAGCACGAAAGTCTTTAGCTGTGGTGGCCTCTGGGTGATGGAGAGGCAAGTAGGCTTGGTTCGATGGACCCGGTGGCCGATGGGGTCAAGTGTGAGCCGTGCGGTGCAAGACTAGCAAGTTGAAGTCATGGACATAGGCCGGTGCAATGTGGCGGTTCGAGGCCGAAGCTTGCACGCGGGGTTTGGTGGTTTGCCCATAAAACCATCGGTGGACGGTTTCTTGGTTTGGGCTACAAAACCAAGTCTGGAGGCTCGATGCGATGGAGACAGGGATCCAGGAGTGTCAGGAAGCTTCGAGGTGGGGGCACGTGGCGTGATCACGGGGCTTGCGTCGAGGCTAAACAAGTCCGCGGTGGAAGCGTGTCCGCTCGATGGGAATATCCAAAGACTTGACCAAATTGCCCCTGAGGGGTATGTATCTTCATTTTAAGTTGTAGGGGTAGCGTGGTCATTTGCCTCCTCCAGTGGACTTCGTATAAATAGCGGAGAGGTGGATGACATCTCTCTCTCTCTGGCTCTAGGGTTTCCTCCCCCGGTAGATCGCTCTGGACAACTTCTTTTCCCAGTATTTCCTTAGGCTAGATTCTTGTACAGAGTCTGACCTCTGGGTGTATGGAAGCATTCGGCATTGTCATGATCTCCTAGCTCTTTGTGATTTTTGTGTCATTTTCGGGGCTATTTTTGGGTGGTTTCGTTCTTCGCTCGATTCGGTGATTTGAGGATGTTTTCTCTCGGATTTCTTTGAGGGGATCATGGGTGGATGCCTTGCGCATCTTTGTGTGTGATCTTGACCCCTAAAATGCCAGGAAATCCCTTCGATTCGCGAGTTCTTGGAAGAACTTGGTTTCTTGGTGGAGGTTCATGTGATCCGTGATTCCCGGTGATTTAGTAAGTTAGAGGTTGAGATTTTTGGGGCATAGCTTCATCTAGTAACGTTTTACATCTCCCCCAAATCTTGTCTCAAGAGCTCAAGTGGTTTGGGAGATCCGGTGATAATTTGGAGGAGTTGACTTCACGGGGTCGAGCATTTTCTGTTTTGTTCGTGCCTTGCGGACTGTCCGCCGGTGGCTTGCAGACTATCCGCGGGACCCGTGTTCCTCGCAGTTCGTCGCGTGTTCGTAAGAGTTTGTGTTTTCGATCCGTATCGCCCCTATGGTTTTGTTGTAGGAGGTTTTACGGATAGTCTGCCGGTCAGTGACAGACGGTCTGCGTGGGTGAGTTGACGCATGTGCTTCTGGAGTTTTCGCTGGACAGTCCGCGAGTCCTACACAGACTGTCTGCGACACTGGGGGACAGTCCGCGTGGCTCAGCCAGACAGTCCAAATTTCTCAGTGCTTCTCTGGTTGTTCTGTTAGGATTTTTAGACAGTCCGCGAAGGGGGTCCGGAAAGTCCTCCCAGGTGCTGCGGACGGTCCGCCCGTACTGCACGGACAGTCCGCGCCTAGCCTTCGAAAATTCGGCTAAGTGCTTTGATTCTTGTCTTGTGCTTCTGCTCTTTGATTCGTGGCTTGTCTCTAGGACTTGTAGGCTTGTGTGTGCCGAGTCTAGAGCTTCTTTGGTGTGTGCGAGTGATTGAAGTGGCAATCGGGGTATAGGCCGAGTTCATCCCTCGGGAAGAATTTTTATCAGCTCCCATTCACTCCCCCCCTCTCTGGTCGCCTATTCGGTCCTTCAATTGGTATCAGAGCCGGTTACGGATCTTCGTGATTCTAACCAGTCTAAGATCCAAAGATGGGCGACTATGGCAAGGGGTCGAGTCCTCCGCACTTCGATGGCAGGAAATACCCGATTGGGAGAGGTGCATGGACGCGTTTTTGCGTGGGAAGGGGACTCTAATCTGGGATGTGACCCAAAATCCGAACTATGTCATTCCAGACAGTTTCCTTCTTCCAAGATCGCGGGACATGTTTAAGGCCAACAGCATGGCCGTTGATTACTTGTTCCGTGCTCTCTGTGCCTCGGAGATCGATCGAGTGTATGAAGAGGATGTGGCTGGAAAGATATGGCTTAAGCTCAGGAATGCACATGTTGGCAATGCTCAGGTGCAAGCTTGGTTGTTTCCCACTTACTGAAGAGAGTATGAGAACTTCACTCATCTCCCCGGTGAGTCGACTGATGTGATGTTTTAGCGCTTCACTAGAATTGTGAACAATATAAGGGCCAATGTGACAGTGCTCCCATACACGGATCATGATCAAGCTATCAAGCTTTTGCATGCACTGGATAGGTCAGTGTGGAGTGCCAAGGTCGAGGCCATTGAGGAGTCGAGCGTGTATGATACCTTGATGCTGGATGAGCTGTTCTCTAAGTTCAGGTCTTCGGAGGTTGATCATGGCTTGAGAGCCAGGAGCGAGTGCCCCACTGATCTTCATAGTTTGGCTCTTGTCTCAGGATCGAGGACTAATGCTAACTTGACTGCTTTTTCTTTGTCCTATCATGCGTCCATGCCAGATGAGGACTTTGAGGTGCTGAGCGAGGAGGATCTCGCCTTGTTGAGCAAGAGGTTTGGGCGGATTTACGAGAACTGCAAGAATGCGAGGAGAAGCTCAGGGATGTGCTATCGGTTCGGGAAGCACGGGCACTTCATCGCCGAATGCCCTGAAGCCATGGAGATCAAGAACGACTACAAGGGCAAGCCCAAGCACGACTACAACAAGCACCGCTCCCGGGACGACTACAAGGACAAGCGCAAGGACAAGGGCGAGAGAAGGCCAAAGAAGAGCATCGGGTACAAGAAGAAGACGACTCGAGCGATGGTTGCCGGAGCGAGCGACATCGACTCCACTTCAAGCGACTCTTCTTCCGGTTCGAGCAGCGATGAAGAGCTAGATCGGCACAAGGACAAGCGGCACACGGGCAAGAACATCACCGGCCTCAGCTTCGTCCCACATGGTGGATTTTGCGGCATGGCGCACTCCAAGAAGGGTGGGAAGAACAACTCGGATTCGAACTCTGACTCTGATGAAGAGGTACGACATGATCCCAACTTCTTGCTAGAGGAGAATGCTAGGCTGAATGAGTTGCTTGATAATCGTGATGATGTGCTTAGGAAGACCAACATGGAGAAGAGAGAGTTTCGGTCTTTGCTAGGTGATGCTAAGGACAAGATAGTTGAGCATGAGTCTTTGCTTGTTCATACTAGAACTGAGATTGACTCTTTGAAAGTTGCTCCTGTGGTTTCTGATGAAGTTGATTGTGGTGATTGCAATGTTTTCCTGGCTGACGTGACTGCTCTCAAGGAGAAGCATACCTCAACTCTTGAGGAACTAGATGTGCCTAGGATTGAGTGTGATGAGTTGAAATCTAGACCTACTTTGTTAGGTGCTTGCACTTCTTGTCCTGTGTTGCATGCTAGGCTAGATGAATCTCATACCAAGATAGTTTCTCTTGAGGCTACATTGAAAGCTCCTATTCCTACATCTTGCTCTACCTGTGAAATGCATGCTTAGAAAAACATGGAAGTTGCGAATTATGTTGACCGTTTGCAGGATGAGAATGATGAGTTGAGGAAATTGATGGGGCGGTTGTCTGGGCATGAGCCACAGCTGAGTTTGATGTTGGCTGAGTTCAAGAGGTTTGATGGTTAGGCGTTGGGGGCTGGCAAGAGTGGTGAGAAGAGTGGTGAGGGAGAAGAGAAAGTTGGAAAGATTCCTATTCCACCACACACTACACCCATGAACAAATTCACACCCAAGCCAAACCACCTCAGAAACAAGCTAGACACAACCCCAGATCCACCAGTGTTCCCCCATAAGAAAGAGAACTGCCAGAAACCCATCAAATTTGTGAGCACCCAGGGAAGTGTGTTTGGGGGGAAGTCAGGAGAGAAAGATGTTGAGAAGCCAATATGGAAGCCACAGCCTAAGCCACAGGCGACCCACTTCCATTGTGAGTATTGTGGGAGGGATGGGCATAAGGATGAGTTTTGTTTCAGGAGGAGAAGGGATGAGAGGTTTGCTATGGAGATGGAAAACTAGGACAAGTACCACCCTTCTCGTGGTGTGCCTGAGCCTCGTAGAGGGCCTCTACCTAGAGGTGATGGGTTTGTGCATACAGTTCCCACTCGTGGTGGTGGAGGTGGTTTTCCTCAGAGAGATAGGTGTGTTCAGTTTGGGCTTGGTGAGTTTGCTAGACGTGCTCCTGCTCGTGACCGTTACGAGTTTGGGAGGCTCGATAACAGTTTTGGTTCTCACAGGGACTACGGGCCACGTTTTCCCCCTCGTGGTGAGCGTTCCCCTCTAGTGAGACGTGACAGATTTTTCGGTGGTAGGCGTGAGAGGGCTCCGCCTAGAGGTTTTGATACTATGGATTTTGCTAACCCTTCTTTTGAGAAAATGGCTCGACAATGGTTTGACACTTTTGGTACTAACCCCAGTGTTGAGTCACTTGCTCATTCTCGTTTTCGTTTTTGATTTGCAGGTGGGAGGCTTGGAGGACTTTTGGTTGGTCGACTCCGGTTGTTCGCGCCACATGACCAGAGATCATGGGTGGTTCTCCAGCCTCACCTCAGTGAGTACGAGGGAGTACATCACTTTCGGGGACAATGGGAGTGGTCGAGTGCTTGCTGAAGGTATATTGAAGGTGAGTAGCAAGGTGACCTTAAAGAGTGTGGCTTTGGTCAAGTCACTTGGTTTTAACCTGTTGTCAGTATCCCAGTTGCTTAATGAGGGTTTTGAGGTTCGTTTTAAATTGGGTGCTTCTCGTGTGCTTGATTCTCGAGGCGACCTTGTCTGTACGATCGTCCCAGGGTCAAATCTTTCATGTCGATTTTTCCTAGTCTGTTGGTCCTCCTTGATGCTTTGTTGCTGGCGTTTCGGCCGAGCTTTGGAAGTGGCATAGGAGGCTAGGACACTTGAGCTTTGAGTTGCTTTCCCGCTCGAGTGGCCTAGACCTTGTCCGAGGATTGCCTAAGTTGAAATTCGAGAAGGATTTGGTTTGTGCTCCATGTCGACATGGAAAGATGGTTGCTGCTTCTCATGCCCCTCTGACAGCGGTCATGACCGAGCGACCTTGTGACCTGTTGCACATGGATTTGGTTGGGCCAGCTCGTGTTCGCTCTGTGGGTGGGAGGTGGTATGTGTTGGTTGGGGTTGATGTTTTTTCGAGGTACTCTTGGGTTTTCTTTTTGGAGGATAAGAGTGAGACATTTGGCTTTGTTCGAGACTTGATCTTGAGGTTGAAGAATGAGAGACATGGTGATGCCATTCGAGCTATACGCAGTGACAATGGCACGGAATTTAGGAACTCTTATTTTGATGCCTTTTGTGGTGATCTTGGTCTCGACAATCAGTATTCTTCTCCATACGTCGCTTGCCAGAATGGCGTAGTGGAGAGGAAGAACCGGACCCTTTGTGAGATGGCCAGGACGATGCTCGATGAGCATAAGACTCCTATGCGTTTCTGGGCCGAGGCGGTCAATACCACTTGCTATGTGTCGAATGGCATTTTCCTTCGTGCTTTCAAGAAGAGGACTTCATATGTGCTGATGCATGGGCGAAAACCCAAGGTGAGTCACTTTAGAGCTTTCGGTTGCAAGTGCTTTGTTCTGAAGAAGGGCAAGTTGGATAAGTTTGAGGCAGATGTTCGGATGGTATCTTTCTCGGTTATGCGATTCACTCTAGAGCATATCGTGTGCTCAACCTTGACACTAACCAAATCATGGAGACTTGCGAGGTAACCTTCGATGAGACACAACCATGTAGCTCTTCCGCTTTTGAGTGTGCAGGTGACGAGGAAATTGATGCGAAGATCTTTGAGGATGAGAAGAATGGAGATGGAGACAAAGACGATGATGGTGGTGATGCTCCCGCGGCTGATTATGTACACGCTACTTCCACTACGACGATGACGATCGAGGATGATCCATCCCCTACACCCACTATGACTAAGCCTGTTCGAGTGGAGGCTGCTGCTGAGGGGGAGATTGTGTCCAGGCGAGAGGCTCCCCGGCGTGTACAGGTGGATCACCCACCGACGACGATCATAGGTGACCTTCATGAACGAACTACATGGTCAAGGTCACGGAATACTTCTCCCTTTGCTCACTCTGCATTTGTTGCCTCGTTTGAGCCCAAAGATATTCGACACGCTTTGTCTGATGCGAACTAGGTGAATTCCATGCATGAGGAGTTGGAGAATTTTGAGAGAAACTAAGTTTGGGTGTTAGTTGATTCACCACCAAATTGCCGTCCTATAGGTATCAAGTGGGTGTGGAAGAACAAGGAAGGTGAGAATGGGATGGTTGTGAGAAACAAGTCGAGGTTGGTGGCTCAGGGGTTCAACCAGAAAGAGGGTATAGACTATGAGGAGACATTTGCTCCTGTTGCCCGTTTGGAGGCAATTAGGATCCTTCTAGCCTTTGCCGTGGCTAAAGGGTTCAAGTTGTTCCAAATGGATGTGAAGAGTGCGTTATTGAATGGGGTGATAGAGGAAGAAGTGTATGTGAGGCAACCCCCGGGGTTTGAGAGTGAGAAATACCCACACCATGTATACAAACTCCAGAGAGCGCTTTATGGGTTGAAACAGGCACCGAGAGCTTGGTATGGTGGGTGGAGTGGCTTTTTGCTGAGCAAGGGGTTTGTGATGGGAACAGTTGATAAGACCCTGTTTCTCCTTAAGCATGGAAATAACCTGTTGATTGTTCAGATTTACGTGGATGACATAATCTTTGGTGGCTCTTCTCATGATCCTGTTGCCAAATTTGCAGATGACATGAGCAGGGAATTTGAGATGTCTATGTTGGGTGACCTGCAGTTTTTCTTAGGGCTCCAGATCAAGCAGTGCAAGGATGGGACGTTTGTAGATCAAGCGAAGTACACCAAAGACATGGTGAAGAAGTTTGGCATGAATGACTCCAAGCCACTGACTACACCGATGAGTACCACTACGGCTTTGGATGCGGATGAGGATGGCGAACCCGTGGACCAGAAGGAGTACCGGAGCCTGATCGGCTCCCTCCTCTACTTGACGGCGACGAGGCCGGACATACAATTCAGTGTGTGCTTGTGCGCTCGTTTTCAGGCTTCACCGAGGACTTAACATCGGCAGGCTGTTAAGAGGATTTTTAGGTATTTGAACTACACTCCTGAGTTTGATCTTTGGTATTCTGCCTCCTCAACACTCAGACTTCATGGATTCTCCGATGCTGATTTTGCTGGGTGTCGATTGGACCGCAAGTCTACCTCGGGTTGTTGCCAATTTCTTGGTTCTTCTTTGGTCTCATGGTCATCTCGCAAGCAATCTAGTGTAGCTCAGTCCACTACAGAAGCCGAGTATGTTGCTGCAGCCAGTTCTTGTTCCCAGCTCCTATGGATGACCTACACTATGAGCGATTTTGGTGAGGAGTGCTCCTAAGTTCCACTCTTTTGTGACAGCACCAGTGCCATAAGTGTAGCCAAAAAACCCAGTCCTTCACTCCAAAACGAAACACATCGAAGTGAGATACCGTTTTCTGAGGGACAATGTTGAGAAAGGGAACATTTCTTTGTCCTATGTAGTTACCCAATATCAGCTAGCTGACATATTCACTAAACCACTTGACCAAGTTACCTTGACACGCTTGCGAGGTGAACTTGGAGTGTCTTTTCCTTTTTAGCTGGATCTTGGAGCTTCTCATGTATATATGTGATATATGTATCATTTGTTGCATTCCATGCATGCATTTTACTTTTTGTACAAAACCTGGTAGGATAACCACCTTTGGATCATTTGTGGTAGGGTGAGCTTCTCGTATATACTTTGATCACTATGATGTGCTATATGTGAAATATGTGTATGCTTTGGGAATGGAGATGTGAATGCTATGCTCTTGATGGTATTGTCATATGTTCATGATGAGATAGCTTCCTTTTTGTCAAAATGCTAAAAATGCTTCACTGATGAGTAGATTCTTTTTCATGCTCAATTTGTGCTCAAATGCCTATATCATGCTTAGTTTGTGCTTGAGTATCATGATCTCTTTGCATGGGGTCAAAGACCCATTTGTCATGGTAAATGTTTAGCCCATATGTTCACTTGTGGAGGAGCATAAGTTTCTTTTTGCCGCAAAGGCATTTCATGTACCATGCTTAAATTTGAAAATGAAATTGGTGTATGAATTGCCTTATGCTTGAAAAATGAGCTCTTAATCATGTCTTTATGCTTTTATGTATATATCTTGGGTGCTAAACCGTTACCTGATGTCTACCATGAGAAGTCTCATTTTAAGAAGTAGACACATGGCGCGGTGGCTTTGACATGACATTTAGTAGCTTATGGGCGTTTGCTATGATCTTGTGATGAGAACTTGTGATCGTGTATGAGCTTTGTATGATCTAGTTCATTTTTGCTCAAATTGTTCATGGATAAGGCTTTACTCATGACATGAATTTTGTTTGTAAAAATTGCTTAAAATTGCTTTTGGCCATGTCACATGTTTATATGTCTCTACCTTCTCGATGGCAATGTGCTAACTACACCTTGTCTACTTTGCTTGCTCTATGTCGCATTTGTAGCATTTTGTTGTGCTCTTTGTATATCTGAGAAGCTTGGTAGATTGTATATGTTTTGACATGCATTTGTGCACTTTCATGGTACCTTGTTTCATGCATTGTCAACAAGGGGGAGAATATGTATGCAAGGGGGAGAAATTTGTGAGATTTTGCATGTGAGGAAAAAATTTGAGAAAAGAGGTTGCATTTGCTCAGGGGGAGTTTGCATATGTGCAGGGGGAGCTCCTTTGTTTTGCCTGAGTTTTGTGCTTTGTGGTGTGCTCTTTGTGAGCTTTATTTGTCTCGGCTGTGTTGAGCCGTTGCCTTTGCTTTAGGGAGCCGAGACTTGGTCTGGCGAGTGATCTTGTTTTCGCTTGTTCTTTGGCTTTGTATCACTTGCTTCGAGGTTTGTATTTGTGGTTGTTTTTCTTTTCTTTTTCTCTATGATGGTTACTATGAGTGTTGTCAATGGACTCATCAAGGGGGAGATTGAGGACCCGATGTGTCCGAGGACCAGTGGAGCGTCGCTCCATAGTGATGAGTGATTGACAACGTTGTGTGGACTGGTGCTTGGCTCAGCGTGCAGGGACAGGTTGCGGCTTGACTCGTGTTGGTGTAGGTGAAGAACAAGCGCGAAAGGCCTTAGCCGTGGTGGCCTCCGGGTGATGGAGAGGCAAGTAGGCTTGGTTCGATGGACCCAGTGGCCGATGGGGTCAAGTGCGAGCTGTGCGGTGCAAGACTAGCAAGTTGAAGTCATGGACATGGGCCGGTGCAATGTGGCGATTCGAGGTCGAAGCTTGCACGCAGGGTTTGGTGGTTGTTGGCGGTCGATTTCCATCAACCAAGAACACTTGTTATGTTATAGTTTGGATTTCATTTTGGAACTAACCCGCCACTAGGCATACTAATGATATAACAAGTTCAATGTTGAATGTTTATTTTGGAGTATAATGTTTACGCAGGAATTCATGCACTAAATGAGAAGAGATGCACTCGGTTCGGAGGATGATTTACGTGATGATCAAGAGGTTCCGACCGTGCGTGAACTTGACTCCAAAGGTGGCAAGGACCAACGTGCTTCAATGGGGAATCTCCGAGGACCAAGATGAAAAGACCGGAAGATCATGCGTGAAGACCCCTTAACTAGGTAGCGGAGATAACGACGTCCAAAGCCCATATCCGAAGGAGGAAAAACCCCAAAGTGCAAGAAATAACACGTGGCAAGAGATGGAGGCGAACCGGGTCAGGAATGAGCCAGGCCGGCCGGCCCACCCCCTTTCCACGTCGGTTCGCCGCCGCCTTTCTTCGGTGATAAGTTCGTGGAACCCTAATTGTTTGGGGAGAGGAGCCATTCGTCACCTAGGTCACGAAGGCCACCACAAGGAAGGAGGACATCGAGGCCTTGCCACGGCGCCGCCGGAGTTGAAGGACATCGAGAGATGGACTCCATCGGGGGCATCCACCATGTTCAATGGTGCCATGCCTAGCGTCTTGATGGGGTAATGTAATCGTTTGTCCATGGAGTTGTAATGGATCTTGACATGTTGTCACCCACTCTCTTGTTTGGATCTTTATCTATCATACCTTTTGTTGATAATGCTTAATGTTTAAGGTTAGCTACCATTGCCATCGGGGTTGCTCCCGTAGATCACATCAACATACCGTGTTCATTAGGGTTAGCGACGATTACCTTCGCGTAGTGAATAGTACGAGGGAAGGGAAATGCCTAACTGTTTGTTCACATCCTTAGATAGATTGGATCAGGGTTTTACCATGTTTTGGGTGATTGCATCTCAAGTACCTAGACTCCATGGGCATACGTCTTTCATACTCGTGAACACCTCTCTCTTTCTCTTTAACATAATCTAGGGTTAGTTTGTCTTTACTTAATAGATTAATCTTTACATCATAAAGTTCTTAATCAACTAAGTTAGTGTTAGGTTAAACACAAGTAATTCCCTTGCTCCGTGGATTGACAAGAACCTAGGGGTCCCCTCCCTTGGTGAAAAAGGCACCAAGTCACTCCGTGCACTTGCGGTGAAGTTGAACGCAGTTTTGAACCGTTAACAAGCCCCTTTTTCTGGCGCCGTTGCCGGGGAGCAAGCTAGTTTACTTCGTTTAATCTCTCATTAATTTTGTTGATTACTAACACCTAACCTTTGTGTTCTAGAAAAACACACTCTTTTGTTTTTTGTTTTTGATTGTCTAGATGGTGTTCGTTGGAAATCCTTTGGAGGAACCGGAAAAATCGCTAAGAGACTATGCTAGCCCTCGATGTGAGGATATCAAGGTACAAGAGTCGGATTCGATTCTCGAAGTGACAAGGTACGAAATCAGAGTTCAAATCATCAAGATGGCAGTAACTAATCCGTTCCGAGAGATAGAGACAGACAATCCATATAGACATATCTAGCGCTTCACGACGTTGTGCAATACGGTAAGACAAGAGGGAGTTCCCGACACTTGGTTTAAATGGAATCTTTTTCCCTACTCACTTGCCTATGAAGCAACAAAGTGGTATTCGTTTGCGTCCTTCGAAGCCCAGGGAAATTTGGATCAATTGGTAAAGAAATTTTGTGCCAAGTTCTTCCCTATAACAAAAATTCAACATATAAGGATGCAAGTGATGACTTTCAAGCAAGGAAAAGAAGAGGGGATTGATCAAGCGTGGAATCGATTCAACGAACTAGTTGAACAAGGACCAAGACTCGGATTCCTGGGTGACGTACTATTGCATACATTCTTTTTTCCCTAACCCCTAGTTGCATGGAATATGTTCAAATGTGTGCAGGAGGGGATCTCATGGAGAAAACACTCACGGAAGCTGCCAAACTTCTACAAAAAATAAGTAAAGCGACAGCCATGCAAAGAGATTGGGAAATACGACTTTCGGGAAAGCCGGAATGTGACACAAGTGTGGCACCCCTTGCTGCAATTTTCAGAAATACGGCTCCCAAGAAAGGTTGAAGAAGCTAAACATGAGGAAACTAGAACTATCCTGGAGAGTGATCATGCCGAGACAAGCAAAGCAAATGAAAGAACTATGTCAAGCGCGAAGCCACTAAGGGAGTTCAAGCAAATGGATTTGATCCCACTTGATTTTGAAGAAATCTTTGACAAGAGGAGACCATTCCCTAATCAAAAGGGAACGGCAAGAGCTTTGGACATGGACTTCCCGCCGGAAAAACAAGTAGAACATCCATACAACCTAGAGACAACCGGGGAGGTCCTTCAAAAACTCTTTAGCGAAGAAGAAGTTGATCCGGACCATGTGGCCGAAGCTAAAAGAATCATGGGAATCAAGCCTGAGGCGTCGCCATTCGCCCGCCTCGCTGAAATTTTTGCATTAGGATCCGATGAAGAAGAGAAGACGTCGCCACGTATAGATTGCAAGGTTAACAACATTAATTGCAAGGCGTTATGCGACATTGGAGCACAAGTAAGTGTCTTGTCTTCTAAGATTTTTGATGAAATCCATGACCACACCATTGACCTAGTTCCAACCTCTGCTAAATTAATTATGGGAGATGGTAGAATTGTTAAACATCTAGGAATTGCTCGTGACCTAGAAGTTTTAATTTCCGAAAAATGCATTCCAACCGATTTCTTCATTGTTAATGTCTACTATGATAAGAATGATCATGTAATTCTTGGTAGACCTTTTCTTAAGTTGGTTAATGCCATTTTAGATGCTGGAAAGGGAAAAGTAACTATTAATCTTGATGGAAATAATCACACATACAATTTTCTTCCCACTTCTAGAATTGCCTCACCCCTACCTCTTGATGACGAAGAGGTAGGGAGCCTTCATTTTGTTGAAACTTTCAGGGATCCGCTACAAAGAGCGGTGGAGAATCAATCTAATGATGAGCAAGATGAAGAGTTAGCGGAAGCAACCAAAGGACTAGAACCGCAAGACGGAAGCTTAGAGGAGGATAAATTTGAAGACCTTGGAGAAATTGTACATGAGGAACCACAAGCACTAGAGGTGGATCTTAAGCCATTGCCCAAAGGATTGAAATATGAATTTTTGGGCCCGAACAAGACTTATCTCATGATTGTGTGTGATGAATTGAGTCCCGGTGAGAATGATATGTTGCTGAATTTATTGAAGAAGCACAAGAAAGTGATGGGGTATTCGATAAACGATCTTAAAGGACTCAGCCCAGCATTTTGCACTCACCGCATACCTATGGAGGATCAATGCAAGCCCGTAGTGGACCATCAAAGGAGGCTAACCCACACCATGCAAGAGGTGGTGAAGAAGGAGGTTATCAAGTTGTTGGACGCCGGAATCATCTACCCGGTGCCGCATAGCGAATGGGTGAGCCCCGTACATTGTGTGCCCAAGAAAGGAGGTTTGACCGTGGTGAAAAATGAGAAGAATGAATTGATATCGCAAAGAACCATGACCGGATGGAGGATGTGTATTGACTACCGGAAATTGAATAAAGCAACGAAGAAAGATCACTTCCCCCTACCGTTCATTGACGAGATGCTTGAGAGGTTAGCAAATCATGCATATTTTTGCTTTCTTGATGGGTACTCGGGGTTCATGCAAATACCTATTCACCCGGATGATCAACATAAGACGACATTTACTTGCCCTTATGGAACATTTGCGTATAGAAGAATGCCTTTCGGTTTATGCAATGCTCCAGCCTCTTTTCAACGATGTATGATGGCGGTATTTTCGGAGTTCATCGAGGAAATTGTTGAGGTATTTATGGATGATTTGTCCGTCTACGGTAAATCTTTTGCGGATTGCTTGGAAAATTGGGATAAAGTTCTCACTAAATGTTCGGAGGTTGATTTGGTGCTAAATTGGGAGAAGTGTCACTTTATGGTGAGACAAGGTATAGTGTTGGGACATGTGATATCCGAGAGAGGGATTGAGGTGGACAAGGCCAAGGTTGAAATGGTTGAAAAACTTCCACCCCCAACGGATATCAAATCTTTGAGGAGTTTCTTAGGCCATGCGGGATTCTATAGAAGATTTATCAAGGATTTCTCAAAGATTACCAAGCCATTGACCAATCTTCTCCAAAAAGATGTGCCATTCAATTTCAATGACAAGTGTTTGGCCGCATTCCGGACATTAAAAAGAGCTCTTGTAACCGCACCCATCATTCAACCGCCCGACTGGAATCAACCTTCTGAGATAATGTGCAACGCTAGTGACTATGCCGTTGGAGCGGTGTTGGGACAACGAAAAGAAGGCAAGGTACACGGTATTTATTATGCTAGCAAAACCCTTAATGGAGCTCAATTAAATTATGCAACAACGGAGAAGGAATTGCTCGCGGTAGTGCTTGCCTTTGAAAAATTCAGATCATATATTGTGAATTCTAAGGTGATTGTCAACACCGATCATGCGGCAATTAAGTATCTCTTGTCTAAAAAGGATGCCAAGCCAAGGTTGATTCGATGGATCCTTCTCTTGCAAGAATTTGATGTGGAGATTCGGGACAAAAAGGGGTCGGAAAATGTTGTGGCCGACCATTTATCAAGGATGAATCATGAGGATGATAAAGAGCCTATTGAAGATAAGATGAGTGATGATCACCTCTATCACATCCTTGACAAAGATACTTGGATGATCAACATTATTCGAGCCATACGAAAAATGCCACTTGATCATTTGGATAGGAACGCTCAAAGGAGAGTGATCGCCGAGAGCCGAAAATATTATTGGGATGCACCTTACCTCTTTAGACTTGGGGCAGATGGAGTCTTACGAAGGTGTATACCAAGAGATGAAAGAGGTGAAATATTGAGAAAGTGTCACTCAGGCGAATATGGAGGACACTATGGACATTTTAGGACTCAAGCAAAGGTATGGGCTAGTGGATTTTATTGGCCGGAGATGCATGAAGATTCGAAAAGGTATGTTGCTTCTTGTCCGGAATGTCAAAGAACGGGGAATATAAATCAAAGAAATGCTATGCCCTTGAATTACATCTTGCAAATTGATCTATTCGACGTATGGGGAATTGACTTCATGGGACCTTTCACTAGTTCAAATGGATATGAGCATATTTTGGTTATGGTTGATTATGTATCCAAATGGGTGGAGGCTATCCCTTGTCGAAGAGCTTCAACGGAAGAATCCATATTCATGATCAAAAATATTATATTTCCACGCTATGGAGTCCCACGAGTATTGATAAGTGATGGAGAAACACACTTCACAGGAAATAGCTTCAGAAAATGCTTGTCCAAGTTGGGGATCGAGCATAGAGTGGTCACGGCTTACCACCCACAAACCAATGGTCATGCGGAAACTTCAAATAGGCAGCTCAAGAGCATTCTTAACAAGACCGTTGAAAAGGGAGGTAAAGATTGGTCAAAGAAATTGGATGGAGCATTGTGGGCTTATCAGACGGCATACAAGACACCAATAGGTATGACACCATATCAATTTGTCTATGGTAAATCGTGTCATTTACCTTTGGAATTAGAACATAAAGCATATTGGGCGATCAAAGAGATGAATTTTGATTTTGATGCCGCGGGAATCAAACGGAAGATTCAAATAAGTGAACTATAAGAGATGAGGCTCAAAGCTTATGAGAGTACAACCATCTACAAGGAAAGAATGAAGAGGTGGTATGATAAAAGGCTTCGAGCAAAGGAATTCAATGAAGGTGACAAGGTTCTCCTCTATAATTCAAGGTTCAAAATATTCAGGAAAGGAAAATTGAAAAGCAAATGGGATGGACCGTACATCGTTCACTCGGTCTCGCCAAATGGAGCGGTAACAATCCTGGATGTGACAGGAGATCAATATGTGGTTAATGGTCAACGGTTAAAGGTTTTTCTTGAACAAGACATCGTGCCCATCGACTACATTGATATATATCACATGGAGGACGAGCCCAAGCGTCAAGCATAAGACGTAAAACGAGGTAAATTTTCTGTAAATATGTTTTCATTTTTGTTTTTGTATTTATTTCGAGTCCTTTTTCATAATTTTTAGCTGGACCCTGCCACCACCTAGGCCAGTTTTCACAAAACACTGAGGGCCGCAAAAGTTGGGCCGCGGGGGGGCCAAAAGAGGGGGTAGGCCGGCCGGCCCATGCCGACCGACCCACCACCCCCTTCGTCCGTTTTCGCTCGTTTTTCTCTGGGACACGGTTCAGTGCATTTCCTTTTCATGTCTTCCCTTTTTGGGGGCGACAAAATTAGGTAAGGGAGGGTTTCGGCCGAATCCTTCCAGGGATATTTAAGGATGCCTGGGGAGCTTGAGGTTTGCATCTCAATTGCAATCTCCAACCTCCACGAAAGCACCCAAGCACCCATGGCATCCTCGAGCAGCACCAAAGGCAAGGAGGAGGTGAAGGCAACCATGGAAGATGAAGCACGCCTCCCCTCTCCAACTCCGGTGACCGAGGAGCTTCGCCGGTACGCTATGGTGCCGGAGCCCAAGAAGAATGTGGAGAGGACCACAAGGATTCAATGCGGAGGACGTGTCCCAAGAGCATGGCTAGCCCAAATCCCTGGGGTTGAGGTGAAGAAGGAGAAGCCCGCTTCTCCCGTTCGCCGCTCAAAGAGGTTCCTTGGGAAGAAGAGGAAGGATTACAAGGAAAAGACCCCCGAGCCGGCGGATTTCTACGGAGATAGTGACTACTCCGTTGATCGAAGCCCTAGCTCGTGGGCAGCTGGTGGAAGAGACGATAACGATCTCTACGTTTGGGAGGAGATGCCCAAGGAGGAGCCCGAGGAGCATCATGAGCAAGGCGAAGGAGGCAACCCAGACGGCAGTAATGATCCGGACGGTGGAGATGATGACCCGAACGAAGAGCACAACATGTGTTGCGTGGCTTGCCGCAACGCTATCACGGAGCTCTTCTCACCCTTGATGAGTGTTTCCACACTATCAATGCCATGCAATAAAGAATTGAAGATTGGGAGTGCATGGCGGAAGATGACTTCAAGTACCTCAACCGCAACATAAGGAAGCTGTTCGGGATGAATAAGAATTTCAAGAAGAAGGAGTGTGCAACTCGTGCGGAAAGTACCACTAGGTGTTGTAGTTAGATAGTTCTCTCCCTTTGTGCCTTTTGTAAAGTTACGACGAGGATGTCGTAAGATTTAAGCGTGGGGGGAGCTAGCTAGCTACCATTTTAAATTTTTGCTTAAAGTGGTGTGAGAGTCTAGTCTTTAAATTTTGAGTCAAGTGTGAGAGTCTTGTGTGAGTCTTTGTTTTATCTTTTTAGCTTGAAAGAGTCTTAAATTAGTGTTGAGTCAAAGAAAAAAGAAATAAAAGTGTCTTATGCAAAGTCTCATGTTTCTTTTCTTGTTATATCTTTGCTTTATCTTTCTTATTTGAGCATGAAGTTGTTGAATAATTGTTTACCGTGGTGCTTAGTGGAAACTTACCTTTGTAAAGCACCCATACTCAAACTTTGATATAGGACTTTGCTTCGTCTATGCTTTTAGTAATGCTAAACTTTGGAGGTTTTATTTCTGAAAATTAAGAAAAACACCTTGCTACGAAGGTTAGGAATTTCTTTCTCCAAGTTGAGAGGTGATATCTATCCTTTACAAAGCCTTTACATACATATATAAGCTCCACCATAAGTGTTGCTTAGCATGATGAGTTAAGTTAGGATTTTACTCTCTTGGGAGGTCTAATTTCAAGCAATGAACATGTCCTTGATGTATATCTTTTATTGCTAGCCTCTTCATGTATTCGGTAACGGGAATTTCACATTGAATGCCCCGTACATCGCCGGATTCCTTACCCAAACCTATAAACATCTTTTTATCATCTTACTCCTTGAACACAACCCATATTCAAAGATTCATTCAATCTCTAGGTATGTTTTTATTTAAAATTCAGATTGTTATTCATGTTTAAATGATGAGCGAAAAGCTTGGGATAAGAAGGTAAAGAGGTGGAAAGAAAAAGAAAAAAATATATGTATGTGTATATGTGTGGTGCACACACAAGAAGAAGAAAAGAAAAAAAGAAAGACAAGAGAAAACAAAAAGAAAAGAAAGAAAATTCAAGGCAAGGCAAGAAAGGTATAAAGAGGGATGACAAGTCAAGTGAAGATCAAATGAAGTGCAAGGAAGGATGCCACGATGTTGGGAACGAATCTTATTCCATACCATGTGTAATCCGACATCAAGGACATCATTAGTGCCTTGAAGTCATTATTCTTTTTCCCTTTGCACATGTCCACCATTCTAAATCTTCTCATCCTTGACACCCTTATATTATGGTCTAATTTTCATGATCATTGGCTTGGAAGGTGAACAACCACTAGAGGATTTTCCTAGCTTGATAATACTTGTGCTAGCTTTACTAGCCACACCTATAGCTCCACCTTACATCATATATGAGAGACTTGTGGGAGGTGAGAGTTTATGAAATTATCTAGGATAGCCACTTTAACGAGCGACATGTGAGAACTTGGAGAAGGACCTTGTCTAATGCTTTGTGCTGGAATTTTATTTTTAAAAGTTTGCAAAAACCCTCCAATGGAAGTAAGAAAGCAAGTATGGATGAAGTTGAAGATCTCTAGTGAAAAGGTAAGAGTTGTGGGGTAAGTCTTGAATTAGTAATTTCTAAACGCCCATGTTTACATTATGATCTTTGTTTCATGTCTCTTATATTAAAGATGAATGATTGACTAACTTGAAAGGAAGGATTTGACGAAGCATGTTTTAAACTCCATGGATGAACAACTTCTGAGCAACTTGCTCGAGGACGCGCAAGATCTAAGCGTGGGGGGATGTTGGCGGTCGATTTCCGTCAACCAAGAACACTTGTTATGTTATAGTTTGGATTTCATTTTGGAACTAACCCGCCACTAGGCATACTAATGATATAACAAGTTCATCGTTGGATGTGTGTTTTGGAATATAATGTTTACACAGGAATTCATGCACTAAATGAGAAGAGATGCACTCGGTTTGGAGGATGATTTACGTGATGATCAAGAGGCTCCGACCGTGCGTGAACTTGACTCCAAAGGTGGCAAGGACCAACATGCTTCAATGGGGAATCTCTGAGGACCAAGATGAAAAGACCGGAAGATCATGTGTGAAGACCCCTTAACTAGGTCGCAGAGATAACGACGTCCAAAGCCCATATCCGAAGGAGGAAAAACCCCAAAATGCAAGAAATGACACGTGGCAAAAGACGGAGGTGAACCGGGTCGAGAATGGGCTAGGCCGGCCGGCCCAGGCCGGCCGACCCACCCCCTTTCCACGTCGGTTCGCCGCCGCCTTTCTTTGGTGATAAGTTCGCGGAACCCTAATTGTTTGGGGAAAGGAGCCATTCGCGAAGGACGACCAGAGAAGCCTCGGGAGATCAAACACAAGGAAGAGGGTTGATCGAGAGGGTGAAGATTCAAGAGGATCATCACCTAGGTCAGCGGAGGCCACCACAAGGAAGGAGGACGCCGAGGCCTTGCCACGACACCACCGGAGTTGAAGGACGCCGAGGGACGGACTCCATTGGGGGCATCCACCATGTTCAACGGTGCCATGCCTAGTGTCTTGATGGGGTAAAGTAATCGTTTGTCCATGGAGTTGTTATGGATCTTGACATGTAGTCACCCACTCTCTTGTTTGGATCTTTATCTATCATACCTTTTGTTGATGATGCATAATGTTTAAGGTTAGCTACCATTGCCATCGGGGTTGCTCCCGTATATCACATCAACATACCGTGTTCATTAGGGTTAGCGACGATTACCTTCATGTAGTGACTAGTACGAGGGATGGGAAACGCCTAACACTTTGTTTACATCCTTAGATAGATTGGATCGGGGTTTTACCATGTTTTGGGTGATTGCATCTCAAGAACCTAGACTCCATGGGCATACGTCTTTCATACTCGTGAACACCTCTTTGTTTCTCTTTAACATAATCTAGGGTTAGTTTGTCTTTACTTTATAGATTAATCTTTACATCATAAAGTCCTTAATCAACTAAGTTAGTGTTAGGTTAAACGCAAGTAATTCCCTTGCTCTGTGGATTGACAAGAACCTAGGGGGTCCCCTCCCTTGGTGAAAAAGGCACCAAGTCACTCCGTGCACTTGCGACGAAGTTGAACGCGGTTTTGAACCAACAACAGTGGTTTGCCCACAAAACCATTGGTGGACGTTTCTTGGTTTGGGCCGCAAAACCAAGTCCGGAGGCCCGATGCGATGGAGACGGGGATCCGTGAGCATCAGGAAGCTTCGAGGCGGGGAGCACGTGGCATGATCGTAGGGCTTGCGTCGAGGCTAAACAAGTCCGTGGTGGAAGCGTGTTCGCTCGATTGGAATATCCGAAGACTTGACCAAATTGCCCCTGAGGGGTGTGTATCTTCATTTTAAGTGGATGGCATCTCTCTCTAGCTCTAGTGTTTCCTCCCCCGGTAGATCGCCCTGGACTGCTTCTTTTCCTAGTATTTCCTTAGGCTAGATTCTTGTACAGACTCTGACCTCTGGGTGTATGGAAGCATTCGGCTTTGTGATGATCTCCTAGCTCTTTGTGATTTTCGCTCGATTCGGTGATTTGAGGGTGTTTTCTCTCGGATTTCTTTGAGGGGATCATGGGTGGATGCCTTGCCCATCTTTGTGTGTGATCTTGACCCCTCAAACGCCAGGAAATCCCTTTGATTCACGAGTTCTTGGAAGAACTTGGTTTCTTGGTGGAGGTTCATGTCATCCACGATTCCCGGTGATTTAGTAAGTCAGAGCTTGAGATTTTTGGGGCATAGCTTCATCTAGTGACACTTTACATCTCCCCCAAATCTTGTCTCAAGAGCTCAAGTGGTTTAGGAGATTCGGTGATGGATAGGAGGAGTTGACTTCGCAGGGTCGGGCATTTTCTGTTCTGTCCGTGCCTTGCGGACTGTCCGTAGGTGGCTTACGAACTATCTGAGGGACCCGTGTTCGTCGCAGTTCGTCGCGTGTTCGTGCGAGTTTCTGTTTTCAATCCGAATCGCCCCTAGGGTTTTGTTGCAGGAGGTTTTGCGGACAGTCCGCCGGTCAGTTACGGACGGTCCGCGTGGGCGAGTTGACGCGTGTGCTTCTGGAGTTTTCGCTGGACGGTCCGCGAGTCCTACATGGATAGTCTGCGACACTGGGGGACAGTTCACGTGGCTCAGCCGGACAGTCCGAATTTCTCAGTGCTTCTCTGGTGGTTCTGTTAGGGTTTTCGGACAGTTCGCGTTGGGGGTCCGGAAAGTCCGCCCAGGTGCTGCAGACGTTCCGCCCGTACTGCACGGACAGTCCGCGCCTAGCCTTCGCAGATTCGGCTAAGTGCTTTGATTCTTGTCTTGTGCTTCTGCTCTTTGATTCCTGGCTTGTCTCTAGGACTTGTAGGCTTGTGTGTGCCTAGTCTAGAGCTTCTTTGGTGTGTGCGAGTGATCGGAGTGGAAATCGGGGTATAGGCCGAGTTGATCCCTCTGGAAGATTTTTTATCGGCTCCCATTCACTCCCCCACTGTCTGGTCGCCTATTCGGTCCTTCAGAGTCAATGGTGGGTGGAAGTACCTCATCCTCGGAGTTAGAGTTCGAGTCATCCTTGTTGCTCTTCTTGCTACCCGAACTGTGTGCCATGCCGCAGAAGCCGCTCGCTGCCATGAAGCTCAACCTGTTGATGTTCTTTCTCGAGTGCTTCTTGCTCTTGTGCCTCCCACGGTCTTCATCTTCACTGCTCGAACTCAATGTCGTGTAGCTAGAAGAAGAGGTGTCCACATCGCTCGCACCAGCCACCATCGCTCTCGACTTCTTGTGGTAGCTGCCCTTCTTCTTGCCCTTGTTGTGACATCCCCATCCGAGATAAGTCCATACTATCGCTTAAGCCAATCCCTCTAGGTCATTAAGCAATAATAAAGAATTATCCAGTTGAGTGTTGCCGGGTCAAGCCCGGTAAATCACTTGAACTAACACACAGAGGATCGAACACGCATATATTAAAACTCCCACGAAGGAGAGTCCAGAGTACCTTTCAATTTAATACTGATCTTCCTCGTAGGGTCAACTATTACAAATCATAGTTGATAAAATAATAAACCATGGTTCAGAGTCTCAAAAGACAGCGGAACTAAACTACGATAACTTGGCATCATGGGAGGCCACCCATAGCGCCTCCCTGTTGGCCTGAGTACCCTCTGGAGGTTTGCAAGGAGGCAAGGGAGCCTCACGTGCCGCTTGTGCTCGTCCCGGTGCCCTGCATCTCCCGCGAAGGCTCGCCGGAGTTGGCGTCGACCTTGACTCGGCCCCGTCGAGCCGCGCATCGTCTTCGCCGCATCTCCATCCTCCCCAACCCCCTGGACGTGTTCCCCGTCACCACAGCTATCTCTAGGGCCAAGTCCCATCCTGTTTCGTGGCCGGAAGCTCGAAAACAAGCAACACCGGCGTGGTCACCGCCGCCGGCCGCCGCGCGCCGCCGCTGTGTGCCGTCGCGTCAGTCACGGGTTCGCCACAGCCGTCCGTCCGTAGATGAATGGCCCAGATCAGATCAAACCCTGCAGCGTACCGGTCAACACTGGGTCAAACCCGCCGCGCCGCGCCGGTTTTGCTAAAGAGACCCCCGCTTTCTTCAGTTTCGCAAGCCGGTCTTTCCACCTATAAAAATCCCTACGAACAGGTCCTTTTCTTTATGTTTTAGCCCCTTATCTTTCCAGTTTTTGCACCTGAAGTCTAGCTCTCGTAGTTTTGCACGGTATACCTTGCATTTATATGCATAATCTTATTTTAGCCCCTAGATCTTGAAGTTAGACCCTTGGAAGTTTAGTTTTCCTGCAGGAAAGCCCTTATATCTTGTATAGCTCATATCTTTTGCATTTTAGCTCCGTTTTCAGCATTCTTTATATCCACGGGTTCGTCTCGACGAGTAGATTAGTTTAGTACAGCTTTTGTTTCTGTTTTCAATGGTTGGTGAATGGTTTCTTATTTTATTGTATTGCTCCTTTGCATGTGAATGTGTGATGCGTAGAGAACAAGTCATTCGTGGAATTTTCTGAAGTGAAGACTTTGAAGACTCTAAGAAGTTTCCGAATCTTGTGGGAGGCAAGTGTCTTTGGTCATTCCCATTTTTGCCTATATAACATGCATAGTAATCACTTTATTTATTTATTTATTGCTTTGTATTAATATCATGGGCTCCTATTAAGCACAATGCCTAGATTCTTTTGACCATTACCTTGCAACTGGGTTACATAAGTAATTTGATGGTAGATGATGCTTAGTTGCTCAACTAGGTCGGTAATGAACAACATGGTTACATTTGCTCTATGTTCCTATATGATGATATAATTGCAAGACCACATACTTAATTGGAACATGGAGAACCACCCAGGAAAACAGTACAACCACATTCCACATGGCTCTAGCTTGGCTAACTAATTAGAGAATCTAGTCCGGGGTAATCTTACCGAAAGGGCAAGGGGCTCATAGGATGTGCGATGGCTTGTCCAGTCAAGTGGTTGGCGTACCACTTGGGGGAGAGTTCACCCCCTTATGGGGAAACCTTAGCGGGTTACCACTTACTAGGGAATCTTTGTAAAGGCCTCGTAGCATCCCTATGCAATCACACCTCGGTAGTGTGGTATGATGCCTAGCTAGCATCGCATGGTTGGGTTCAAAGTTCTTCGGGACTTTTACGCGACTTGTGGTGAAAGTGTACAACCTCTGCAGAGTGTAAAACTAATCGATTAGCCGTGCTCACGGTCAAGAGCAGCCTGAACCCTCACATGATTAATTTATGGAAGTTGAAATTAATTTGATGCCTTTACTTTATGATGATGATGTTCTACGTTAACTGAGGGATGGTATACACTTATACTTGCTAGTAAATAGTTGCTTAATAAAATTTGATCAGCTAAAATGCTAAAGTGCTTAAACCCTTTGGCCATCCACTTATACAGCCTTGCATGTTTATTATGATATTTTCCCCTTGCTGGGTACGGCATGTGCTCACACTTGTCTTGTTAATATTGCAACTACACAACTCGGATTGCTGCTCAGACTTGAAGATTTTGAGAAGTACTAGGCGTATGTGCCACCAGTCAGCTGCCTGTGGAGTTTCTGTCTGAAGAACCACTGCTAGATGTTCGCTCTAATAATATGTTTATGAGACATTCGGTCATGTAATGGTTATAATACTCCCTTTTACGCTTTGGCACTGTATTTGGTATTCACTGAGTCATTACATGTGTGTAACTTGATCCTGGCGCACATGTAATTTAAGCATCTGGTTTTGGCTTTAAAATCAGGTGTGATAAAGTTGTATCAGAGCCGTGTTGACTGTAGGACGTTAGCCTAGTTAGAAAATGGTCGGATCTAAGGACTATAATATATTAGAAGCCATTCTTACTTCATGCTATGCTTTAAATTCTGATTTAAGTTAATATATGCCTAGCCTTGCTTTTACCCCCATCCTTGATATTCTACTTGTCCTCTATCTTGTCTTGGCTAATCTTTTCACTCTCACCTCCTTATTCTTGCTTTAAGGAATCTTTAGCATCTGTTCTACTCCCTCTATTTTTTTCCTATCTTTACCCTGCTCGTGTTCATAATCATTCTCAGTAATCCTAGTGACCCCATCATGTTCAATCTAAAGATTGTCCTTAATAGGATATAGGAGCTTTAAGTTCATTCTTAGTATAATCGATAGATACAAACGTCTTAACGTGTGCTTAGTTTTGAAGTGTGTTTGAATGCTTGATCTTGTGATAAATGCTTGATTTGGGTCTTTGTTTTGAGTGCGGTGTGTTGTGGACTAACGACCACAACGACATCGGTTTTAGTAGCTAGTTTGCTTAGTTGGGGTTTAAATCTTTCTCAACCAACTCTAATCTTACATAATGGCAATCCTTTATCTATCTTCCTTTATCTATCAAACAAATCTTGTTGGGACAAAAAAATCTGTTCGCGCAGCTCTCTGATGCAGCAGTAGTATTTTAATTTTATCTTGAGCTACAGAACTCCGATTGACATGAAACCAGTTGAGTTAATTCCAGAAGTTTATGGGTTAATTTCTGTCAAAAATTCAGAATTATTAGATATGTATTCTGGGAGACACATACAAATTAGTGAAGCATCCAGAATCTGTCAACACTACCTGACACAGTTGTCTTGTTTATTATATATCTCGAGTTGTAGATCCCCAATTGAGGTGATTCTAGTTGGATTAGTTTCATACTTTCACACCTCCTGTTCTGGTAAAGTTTCATAATTTATGGATATAAGCACAAAGAGTTACACCTGATTTGTTGGGACCAACAGAATCTGTCTTAAACTGAAAGTTCATATATCTTTATCTTTCAAAGTTATTTCTTTGTGGGACTGTTTAAATCTCATGAATCTAACACTTAGATGGTGAACACCAGATCCGAATCAGGAGTTGATCAGCCTACGTTACCCCGTTCGAGGAGAAGCCACAACTTAAGCAAGATGGATCCAACTATGCAGCAGTTTCTTGCAGCACAGATGCAGCTTTTCCAAGATATGTCCAATAAAATGGCAACTATGCAAGCTCAGATGAACCAGAATCAACCAACAAGGGACAATCATTGGGAATTCATGAGCCATGAGCCCCCAACATTCTCTCATGTTGCTGATCCACTTAAGGCTGATGAATGGCTGAAGGCCATAGAGAAGATCCTTACTATCACTCAGTGCAATGACAGGGAGAAAGTCCTATATGCTTCAGGAAGATTGGAAGGATCTGCTGCACGTTGGTGGGATTCTTTTACAGGTGCCCATGCAGACCCATCTACCATTACCTGGTCAGAGTTTAAGAATAGTTTCAGTGCGTACCACGTTCCAGCCAGTATGGTTAAGCTCAAGAAGAAGGAGTTTCTCAGCCTTAAGCAGGAGGGTATGTCTGTGTGTGAGTAACTAGATAAGTTCACACAGCTATCTTGTTATGCGCCAGAGAAGGTGGATAGTGATGGAAAGAAGAAAGATCTTTTCATTGAAGGCCTAACTGGACCTATTCAATATCAGTTAGTGGCTCATAATTTTCCTAATTTTCAGCAACTTGTGGATAAGGCGATATTAGTGGAAAACAAACGTCGTGAGTTGGTAAAGGAGAAGAGGAAGCTTGAATCCCAAATGAAAGTTTCTAGAAACACTCGCCCCCGTTTCACTCAATAGTGTGACCTTTCATTTTACGCTAGGAACCAATATGTACTTCAGCAACCTAGTAGAGAGGATCAAGAATTTTACTTTGAACGTGATTGCCAGATTGCACCTGATATCATTCCGGTGGAAAATAGTACTCCTTGCATCCCCAATGGAATGGAATGCCACAGCTGTGGACAAGTGGGTCACGTCACCGGCAATTGTCCGAGGAAGGATAGTCATAGTAACCAAAAACCATGTGGTAAAGGTGGTAGGAGTCGAAACTGGCGAAGATGGAAAGCGCAAAATAGAAACCAACCTCAACAAGATGTGGGATCACATAACTATGTGCATGGTAAGGTGAACCACGTGACTTTAGGAAGCGTTCAGAAGGCTCGAGAGGTTGTGCTTGGCATGCTCTTTATCAACTCAACACTTGTCACAGTCCTATTTGACTCAGGTGCCACACATTCTTGTATTGCTTCTCAATATGCATCAAGACATAACTTACCCAGGTGCCCCATTAAGAAGACTATGTTGATAGACTCTCCTGGTGGCGGAATAGAGGCACACTACGTCTGTCCAAAGGTCAACATAAATATAAAGGAGGAAGACTTTCCAGCTGATCTTATAGTTTTGGAATCAACTGAAATTGATGTTATCCTTGGAATGGGATGGTTAAACACATTCGAAGGAGTTGTTTAGTCTGCTCAAGGATCAGTGTTGCTTACGAGTCCACAAGGGGAAAGGATTGAGTATGTATCTACACTACCAGTAGTAACGCCTTGTGTGGTTTATCAGGTGAAGGTTACTCCCTTGGATGGAATTAGAGTGGTTTGTGAATTTCCAGATGTCTTCCGAAATGACCTACCAGGCATGCCACCTGATCGAGAAGTGGAGTTTGCTATTGATCTTTTACCTGGTACTGCTCCTATTTCTAGTGATCAACTGCTTGAGCTTAAGAAATAGATTTGTGAACTTTTAGAGAAGGGGTCCATTCATCCTAGTTCCTCACCTTGGGGGGCACCAGTTATCTTTGTGGAGAAGAAGGATGGTACTCAGAGGATGTGTGTGGACTATCGATCACTTAATGATGTTACTATCAAGAACAAGTATCCCTTACCCCGCATTGAGGATTTGTTTGATCAGATGAGAGGTGCCAAGATATTCTCTAAGATTGATTTGCATTCTGGTTATCATCAGATGAAGATCAGGTTGTCAGATATTCCTAAACCTGCATTCACCACTAGGTATGGGCTTTATGAGTACACAGTCATGTCTTTTGGATTAACTAATGCACCTGCCTACTTTATGTATCTGATAAACAAGGTATTTATGGAGTATCTGGATAAGTTCGTTGTGGTGTTTATCGATGATATTTTGATATATTCCAAGAATGAAGAGGAGCATGAAGAACATCTGAGGCTTGTGTTGAAGAAGCTTAGAGAGCATCAGTTGTATGCTAAATTTAGCAAGTGTGATTTCTGGTTGAAGGAAGTCCCTTTCCTTAGGCATATCATCACTGATGGAGGTATTACAGTTGATCCAGGGAAGGTTAATGATGTGTTGAAGTGGGAACCGCCACGAACTGTCAAGGAGATCAGGAGTTTTCTTGGTCTTGCAGGATATTATCGTTGGTTCATTGAAGGGTTCTCTAAAATAGCGAAGCCTCTTACATCACTATTAGAGAAAGACAAGGAGTTCAAGTGGACTGTTGCCTGTCAAGCCAGTTTTGAAGAATTGAAGAAGAGGTTGACTTCAGCTCCAGTTCTAGTGATGCCAGATCTGCAGAAGAGTTTTGACATCTATTGTGATGCGTCTCAATAGGGCTTAGGTTGTGTTCTTATGCAGGAAGGCCATGTTATAGCTTATGCATCTCGACAGTTGAGGAAGCATGAGCTGAATTATCCAACGCATGATCTGGAGTTAGCAGCAGTGGTTCATGCTATGAAGATTTGGAGGCATTATATTTTGGGAACCAAGTGTCAGATTTACACTAATCACAAGAGTCTGAAGTATATTTTCACTCAGGAGGACTTGAACCTGAGACAGTGCAGATGGTTGGAGCTGATTAAGGATTATGACTTGGAGATACACTATCATCCTGGGAAGGCAAATCTAGTTGCAGATGCTTTGAGTCAGAAGGGACAGGCCAATATGGCACTCGCATTCCAGTTGCCTGAAGAGTTGATGAAGGAGTTTGAGAAGCTCAACTTGGGGATGGTCGCACAGACTCAGGGAGTTACCTTGGAGGTAGAGTCTACCTTGGAGTAGGAGATACGCAAGGGACAGTTGGAAAATGAAGAGATCAAGGAAATCACGGCAACTATGGAAAAAGGTAAAGCTCCAGACTACACTAAGGATGATCAGGGAACCATATGGTTTAGGAAAAGGATTTGTGTGCCAGATGTGGGCGATCTTAGGGAGACTATCTTGAGAGAGGCTCATGACTCAGCTTATTCCATTCATCCAGGCAGTACCAAGATGTACCAGGATCTCAAGCACATGTATTGGTGGTACAGAATGAAGAGGGATGTGGCTGCCCATGTGGCCTTGTGTGACACGTGTCATAAAGTTAAAGCTGAGCATCAAAAGCCAGCTGGATTGCTTCAGCCATTGAAGGTGCCTGAATGGAAGTGGGAAGAGATTGGCATGGATTTCATTGTTGGGTTACCTCGTACACGTGATGGATATGATTCGATATGGGTTATCGTGGATCGCTTGACCAAGGTAGCTAACTTTATACCGGTAAAGACCACCTATATAGGAGCAAAGCTAGCTGAGCTGTATATGTCCAGGATTGTGTGTTTACATGGTGTACCCAAGAAGATTGTGTCTGACAGAGGTACTCAGTTCACTTCACGTTTCTGGGAAAAGCTTCATGGGTCGATGGATAGAAAGTTGAACTTCAGCTCTGCTTATCACCCACAGACAGATGGACAACTGGGAGGACTAACCAGATTCTGGAGGACATGTTGAGAGCTTGTGCTCTCAAGCATGGAGGAAGTTGGGATAAAAGTTTGCCATATGCTGAGTTCTCTTACAACAACAGCTTTCAGCCTAGTCTCAAGATGGCACCATTTGAAGCTTTGTATGGAAGGAAGTGCAGAACTCCTTTGTATTGGAGTGAGACAGGAGAGAGTGAGTTGTTTAGAACTAATATCATTAAGGAGGCAGAGAGACAAGTTTAAATCATAAGGGAAAACTTGAGAACCGCTCAATCCATGCAGAAAAGTTATGCAGACGGGAAGAGGAGAGACGTGGTTTTTCAGGAGGGTGACTATGTGTACCTAAAAGTGTCACCAATCAGAGGTTTGCGCAGATTGAAGGTCAAGGGAAAGCTGTCACCTCGTTTTATCGGACCCTTCAAGATCTTAAAGAGAGTTGGGGAAGTAGCTTACAGATTGGAGTTACCAAACCAGCTCTCGGATGTGCATGACGTGTTTCATATCTCTCAGTTGAAAAAGGGTCTCAAACCTCATGATAAGGAGCCATTGTCTATGGATGGATTGGATGTTAAGGAGGATCTCACTTACACTGAACGTCCCATCAAGATCTTGGATACTATAGCATAGGTTACAAGGGATCGGGTTATTAAGATATGCAAGGTGCAGTGGAGTAATCATGCAGATGATGAAGCAACATGGGAAAGAGAGGAGGAATTGAAGGAAAACTATCCCCATCTTTTTGCTGATCCATCCGAATCTCGAGTACGAGATTCATCTTAAGGGGGTAGGATTTGTAACACCCTAATTTTACTGTTTTGCAATTTAATAAAATTTATTAGAACGTGTAGAATTTAATTTGAGTTTGTTTAAGCATCTAAGGTTTTCCAAAAGTTTAATGTGGTTAATAGGCATTTAAATGTTTTTAAAATTTTAATTAATTAATTATAGGAGTTTATTGTTGCAATCATGCTGGTGCATTACTTTGGATTGTTTGAATTCAAACTTGAATTTGAATTCATTTGTTTGATCTCCTTTGAAAAAAAATAAAACTTTCATCTTTATCCCTCCCTCCTTCCTTTTCTCTTTAGGCCCGTCAAGCTTTTCGGCCCAGATCCACACCGCCGCAGCCTGCCTCGCGCGGTCCGCCATCGCGGCCCGTTGCGGCCTAGCTAGTTGGCCCAGCAGCCTCCTCCGCCTTGTGCCGCTGCCAGGTGGTTCTCGGCCGTCATCATCTTCCTCTGGCTAGACTCCGACCCCGGTTCGAGCTCGCATCTGACCGCGCAACCCTTGCGCCGCGTCCCGCACCCTCCTGGCCTTGGGCCCGCACGTCGAGGTCACCCAGGCCTCTTATAAAGCCGCCGCCACCATGCGCCCTAGGTTTTTCGCCCGCATCGCAAGCACCCGCGCTGCCTGGAGCTCAAACCCTCCGTGGCCGCCGCCTCCCCGTTGGCCTGAGTACCCTCTGGAGGTTCGCAAGGAGGTAAGGGAGCCTCACGTGCCGCTTGTGCTCGTCCCAGTGCCCTGCATCTCCCGCGAAGGCTCGTCGGTGTTGGCGTCGGCCTTGACTCCGCCCCGTCGAGCTGCGCATCGTCTCTGTCGCATCTCCGTCCTCCCAAACCCCTTGGACATGTTCGCCGTCACCACAGCTATCTCTATGGCCAAGTCCCGTCACGTTTCGTGGCCAGAAGCTCAAAAACGAGCAATGCCGGCGAGGTCACCGCCGCCGGCTGCCGCGCGCCGCCGCTGTGTGCCGTCGCGTCGGTCAGGGGTTCGCCACAGCCGTCTGTCCGTAAATGAACGGCCCAGATCAGATCAAACCCCACAGCGTACCGGTCAACACCGCGTCAAACTCACCGCGCCACGCTGGTTTTGCTAAAGAGACCCCTGCTTTCTTCAGTTTCTCAAGCCGGTCCTTCCACCTATAAAAATCCCTACGAATAGGTCCTTTTCTTTATGTTTTAGCCCCTGATCTTTCCAATTTTTGCGCCCGAAGTCTAGCTCTCATAGTTTTGCATGGTAGACCTTGCGTTTATACGAATAATCTTGTTTTAGCCCCTAGATCTTGCAGTTAGACCCCTAGAAGTTTGGTTTTCCTGCAGGAAAGCCCATATATCTTGTATAGCTCATATCTTTTGCGTTTTAGCTCCGTTTTCAGCGTTCTTTATATCCACGGGTTCGTCTCGACGAGTAGATAAGTTTAGTACAGATTTTGTTTCTGTTTTCAATGATTGTTGAATTGTTTATTATTTTATTGTATTGCTCCTTTGCATGTGAATGTGTGATGCGTAGAGAACGAGCCGTTGGTGGAATTTTCAGAAATGAAGACTTTGAAGACTCTGAGCAGTTTCCGAATCTTGTGGGAGGCAAGTGTCCTTGATCATTCCCATTTTTACCTATATAACATGCATAGTAATCACTGTATTTATTTATTGCTTTGCATTAATATGATGGGCTCCTATTAAGGACAATGCCTAGATTCTTTTGACCATTACCTTGCAACTGGGTTACATAAGTAATTTGATGGTAGATGATGCTTAGTTGCTCAACTGGGTCAGTAATGAACAACATGGTTACTTTTGCTCTATGTTCCTATATGATGATATAAGTGCAAGACAACATACTTAATTGGAACATGGAGAACCACCCAGGAAAACAGTGCAACCACATTCCACATGGCTCTAGCTTGGCTAACTAATTAGAGACTCTAGTATGGGGTAATCTTACTGAAAGGGCAAGGGGCTCAAAGGATGTGCGATGGCTTGTCCAGTCAAGTGGTTGGCGTACCACTTGGGGGAGAGTTCATCCCCTTATGGGGAAACCTTAGCTGGTTACCACTTACTAGGGAATCTTTGTAAAGGCCTCGTAGCATCCCTATGCAATCACACCTCAGTAGTGTGGTATGATGCCTAGCTAGCATCGCATGGTTGGGTTCAAAGTTCTTCGGGACTTTTATGCGACTTGTGGTGAAAGTGTACAACCTCTGCAGAGTGTAAAACTAATCGATTAGCCGTGCTCACGGTCAGGAGCAGCCTGGTCCCTCACATGATTAATTTATGGAAATTGAAATTAATTTGATGCCTTTACTTTATGATGATGATGTTTTACATTAACTGAGGGATGGTATACACTTATACTTGCTAGTAAATAGTTGCTTAATAAAATTTGATCAACTAAAATGCTAGAGTGGTTAAACCCTTTGGCCGTCCACTTATACAGCCTTGCATGTTTATTATGATATTTTCCCCTTGCTGAGTACGGCATGTGCTCAAGCTTGTCTTTTTAATATTGCAACTACACAACTCGGATTGCTGCTCAAACTTGAAGATTTTGAGAAGTACTAGGCGTACGTGCCACCAGTCAGCTGCCTGTGGAGTTTCCGTCTGAAGAACCGCTGCTAGATGTTCGCTCTGATAATATGTTTATGAGACATTCGGTCTTGTAATGGTTATAATACTCCCTTTTACGCTTTGGCACTATATTTGGTATTCACTGAGTCATTACGTGTGTGTAACTTGATCCTGGCGCACATGTAATTTAAGCATCTAGTTTTGGCTTTAAAATCGGGTGTGATAGGTGGTTCGATCAAAGGATCTTGCACAAATGGCCGTGCAACATGGGGTTTTTCTCGGCGCCTAGAAACAGTGTATGCAGCCTTTGACCGAGTTTTTCACCATCATCCACTCAAAATTAGCAATGCCGCCCAAAAGCAAAGTTGTGTCCCTTAAAAAGATGAACAACTTTTATTTTGGCCGATTTTAAAGTATTTAGATGAAATTTGGTGAACACGGCAAAAGTTCTGGATGGAGTGTAGTGTCAAATGGGTTAACTAGGCTTTAATAAGGGATTTTGACCAAGGTTGACTAATTCTTGACCAAGCTTGGCCATTAGGGTTTGTTGGTGAGGTTTTCGAGGTGATGACCCAGGTTGACCAAGGTTTGACCAAAGTTAATGTGTTTGACTTGGTTGACCAGTCATTAGCATTAATTAACCCTAATTGGAAACCTGGGGCGTCACAACCTACCCTCCTTAAAAGGAATCTCGTCCCGAGATTCATAGTTTTAAACAAGGATAGGGGACTAGCCGTGTCAAAAGGAGTGTACCCGTTGTTCCGTTATTCCTTACGGTAGGTCAACTGTAGTTGTGATTTTGGGTCTGCTCTTCCTGGCTTGGGCAAGTTGTCTCTTGCGCTTCTTATTTCCAGTCCGTTCATTTTGGTCCTGCTGAGGTTCTAGGCACTCTCTGGCCATATGCCCACATTGTCTACAATTGTAGCACAGGAGATTCCTATGATTACGTGGAGGCGGAGGTGCACTGGAATTTGAGAACTGCTGAGTTTTGTTGCTTCGCTTTCTAGCACACGGCTTGAATTTGGTGCAGGTAATTTCCCATCCACTTAAATCCAATTCAGGCAAAACTTGCTGGGGATTCCTACTCCTTCTCTCTCCCTCCCTAAGATCCATGGGTAGTTTTGATGATGGTATTAGAGAGTCAGAGGTGTGGAATCGATCTTGATTCATAAGATCCACTAGTAGATTGTAGAGACGGGCTTGCTCGGCCACTGATGCAAACAATGACCTAGTGAAGCTGGTAGTTAAACTAGTCTGAGACAACCCTTGATAACGATCATGAATGACATTGTGCACTATCTGACTAATCACTGCATTATGTCCTTCCAACATCTGGATCATACTAGCTATGGTAACTATGTCAGCTTGGTTAGGTGCTTGGAATGAGCAAGATTCATAAAGGTGAGGTTTCTCTGAATTTGCTCTGATGGAATTCCGAGCCTTAGTGCATATTTCTGGTCTAGTTGAAATGGCACCAACTATTTGAAATATTTCCTGTTGCATCTGGACGATTGGGTGTATATCTTCGGTTTGGCCAGCTGCTAAACCTTCGGGTATTGCCATGGGAGGTGGCGGTGGTACATTGCTACCACTCGATTCACCGAATTTGTTGGAGAAGTGGTGTGTCGGTTCCACCATCTAAAAGATTGAGTTTTCATTAACCACATATTCATAAGCTTGTTCATAAACATTGACAAGTAGAATATGTACAACAGAAGCTCATTCATGGCAAGTTTTTTGAGATTAGATAGCAACAGTTAGGCCGATGCCCTTAAACAAGACAAGGTTACCTAGGAAGAAAGACATATCTAATTACACTTCTCGACATTGAGAATTCAGATAGGGCAAAAGATACATGGTTCTATCCTCACTTGTCTCCATGCTGCTCATGAGGAAGCGGGCGATGGATGTGTACATGAAAAACTAAGAGTATGCAGATTCCGCCGGCGATGCAGAGATACATCCCTACCAGCGTCCAGTGGATCTGCTCGAACATCTCCAGAAACGGAACCATGGTCGAGAGTGTCGGCTTGGGGTCTTCTTCTGACCTACTCGAACTTCTTCTCGGTGTCATCTAAAACGCGGGGGGGAGGGGGGGAGTTTGCTCGTCGAGGAATGGAGCAGACGGCGGAGATGACTGGTGGAGGTTGCTGACGACAGTCAGAGGAAAAAGGAAGAGCGACGGTAATGTCGATTTCAACTGGGAGGAGAGATTTGTAACTAGCGGCATCAAGGAAAGGCTTCCTTTTTATGCAGCTGCGGGATTGTAACGGTCGTCCAAGATCATCTGTGGCAGGGACTGGCGGAGTGATCTGGTGGTGACGGCACGTGTCTCGATTTTGCTCGGCCTCAACAGAGCTCGGTGATGGGTATTTTAGCGTCACACGAATAAATCCGCAAGCGCACGGATACTGTTGTAGCTTTCACCTTAGAGTATTCCAAGGGTATCGAATCCAAGGGAACGTGTGTGCACTAACTTCGTACTAGTCGGTCCAAGGACACACCCAGATAAGAGGCGAGGATAGAGAGGATTCCTAAAGATAGCACTATAGATGAGATTAAAGGTCGATCTCTAGATAGAACTTGGCTTAGGGAACCGATAGACCTGACTTAACAGGCAATTCCGGCACGTGGATCTATGTGGAACGAAGCTCTGACTATATCCAGCTGCGGAGGATCAACAAGGGCCAGAAGGGCTGTCACCAACTCCTGGACTGCCTCTACCTAACCTTGGGATAAGCCGAACGAATGATAACTGGTAGCGTGACACAACGTCTACGCTATGGTTACTGCCGTAGCCAACAGACTACGGCACTCTGTACTAATAGAACTACGACCATGGAAGAGAACTGATCTCACTCACTATAGGCACTACTAGCTTATACTAAAGGCATACAAGAGAGCACTCGACCCCGTACTATGCTTCCAACGTATACGAACGACTTGCAGCAGATGAACGCAGAAACCCAGGATCTACGCACTAGCAGAGGAAAAAGTCTATTCATGCAACCTAGCATAAACTATTAGAAAGGAATCACGAATATCACTTTGGTCTAAATGGAACATGCAGGAATATCCACTATATTCTAATAGACGACCACACATACAAACGGATATGAGAACAATGAACTTGTGCCACAAGATCAAAGGGTTGTGTTCACGAAGAACACAAGCCTCTAAATCAAGAACACACGAAGAACACAAGAACATATCACCTATGCATGAATGCTACTTTAGTCTAAATAGAAAAATACAAGAATACTCAATTTAATCTCAATGAAGAACAGCAACATCGTAGAGGCACATGCCTCTCTCTCTCTCCCTCTCTACTCTAAACACTAGCTAGGAGAGGAGCCTTGGATGGGTGAAGTGTGTCTCATTTCCTAACCCCTCCCCTTCTATTTATAGGCAAGGGGGTGGCTTGCTCGGAGTGCCAAATGACTCCAAAATACCTCGGAATGCCTTGAGGAACCAATAGAGAGCTGCCACACATCGGTTGGGGACGAGAGGAGCTCTGAGTGCTTCGGCTGAACTGGGGTTCGGCCGAACCCCAGGTCGGTTCATTTCCACCGCCTTTCGTCCAGGTGACTGCCAGGTGGGTCCTCAGGCGTGTATGCGTGTGTATGTGGTGTTTTTACCTCATTTCCGTGGGGATGTGGGCCCTTGAATCCGCGTACTGGCTCCTGATTGGTCAAGGGTGTGTTTCCTTGGATCGGTGATGTGTCATGGACACATGGCATCCAACGTGGCAACACGTCGCCACGTGGTCTGGTGTAGGTCCCACCGGGCCCACATGATATCAAGATGGCGATCTTGTCTTAAGCATATCTCTTTCATCCAGACTCAGAACTAGACAAATGATATATCCATTTCGATCGTCTCGATGAGCCCGTTGCAATGGTGCAGTCCAAATTGGCATTTGAGATTGTTTATAATGATGCCATATTCATGCCTTTGGTTTAGGGGACCACGAGGTCCTGAACAGCTTGGATCAAATGTGCAAGCTTTTTCTCCATTTCTTGTGCTAAATACCTGCATTCGAATAGACATCGACACTTGTGGAAAGTATCAGTATAAAGCCCTATTCTAGTGTTGATGATCACTTTTCATTCATTTTATGCAGGAGTTGATGGCATAAAAGTAGCACTTAAGAGCCGTCAAAAACACCCCCACACTTGACCTTTGCTCGTCCCGAGTAAAAGGGAACAGATCAAGGTGAGACATGATATCCAAAGGTATGAAACGAGCATAAGATATATTCCAAACCATACCTTGTAGTTGTGAACTCTGTGAAGTGTCTATCATGCCATCTTGGGTAGTTGAGGAACGGAACGGTCATGAATCAAATCACTCCTGCTCTTTATGTTAAGCAACTTGGGGGTTTTTCAATAAATTTTCAACAACAAACCTTGCTTAGCTCCTCATTTGATTCTCTCGGATCGCTCAATGTGTATATGTCCACACCAAGGCATTAGGTTTGCCTTTCTTTCATCCTACTTCTAATGATGGCTATATGTGGAGCTCAGGGTAGGATAAAAGATAAAGCGTACTTGTATCACATATATTGCAAAGTCAAAAACCGGATCCAAAGAAAAAATCAAATCAGACAATCAGATCAAGATGTGCACATGTATGGACATGATGGACATGGTAAGGTGGATACTAGGCCCGGAATGGGTGCTAGATATTACCATATATATGATGAATGTTGTGGTGATGGTAACGTGGTCACTAGGCCCGGAGTGGGTGCTATTTATTACCATGAAATTTATTGGAACTCCTTTTTGCATGTTCCATCTCTCTCCTTTTTCTTCTTTCTTGGACATGGGCTACTCTCTCTTTTTTTTCTCTTTTTTTCATGCATTGGGCATTTTTTTCCTCATGCTTTGAGCATGTTATTTTTTTCTTTTTTTTCTTCTTTTTTTAGGATAGCCCATATCCTTTTTTTCGTAGATACTTTTGGAGAGAGAGGTCACACCATACATGGAGCTTTATTTTTATAGAATGGATGGATGATACAATGCTAACTTGTCACACCCGATTTTTCGAAGAAAACCGAATGCATCTCATATGTGTGCCAGGATCTCAATTTCACACATACGATAGACATAATGAGTGTAATATCAGAAACAATGCTCAAAAACGTACAAGAAGAGATTTATTAACTTTTATTACACTCATGGATAGACACGAAGGTCTATACACGAACATCGATAGCTAAGACAATCCAGCACCGTCTTCAACTCCATAGGCATCTGACTGGAGGAAACGCATCCTCAGAACTCATCGAAGTCGCTGAAGTATTCCTCTCCAGTGTTCTCCTCTGAACAGCGGGTAAGCAAGGGTGAGCACACTTATGGTTGGAGCTCAGCAAGTGGGGGAAAATGCAAGGCTATCAAGGATAGGCTAAGGTTATGTAGCGGTTAGCATTTTAAGTTGGTCAAATTTTATTAGCAAGCACCTATTTACAAGGTGTAAGTTTATACCATCCAAAAAATTAAGCTTTAGAAAACATTATCTCAAAACCATATAAAACCATAATTTAATTCCATCTTCAAGTTCACTAATCATGTGAGGGTCCAGGCCGCTCTTGACCGTGAGCACGACTGATCGAACAGTTTTCACTCTGCAGAGGTTGCACGCTTTACCCACAGCTCGTGTTCCCCATGTTGCCCGGGTTGATCAGACCCTTAAACACTTCCGAGGTGAGTGGCTAGGGGTCCACTACGAAGCCTTTACAAAGATATGCAGAAGACCAACAACCCGCGACAGTTACAGCAGCGGAGCGGACCATAACCCTCCCTAGTGGTCAGCACCTTAGCAAAGGCTGCTACCCCAAAAGAACCGGGCTATACCCCATCAACTCCGGCCCCCTGTGCTCCTTTTGGATAAGGTTGTCAGATAATTCCACACACCTAATTAATTGGCTAAGCCAGAGCCTTATGGACTGTGGTTGCACTATTTTCCTAGGTGGTTCTCCATGTTCCAATTAAATCATATGATCTTGTTATTATCAAAAGCATCATCCTTCACCAAAGTTATCATGATCAACATTCATCATTTTGCAAAGTTTCATTTGAACCATCCCAAGGTATAGCAACTAAGCATTTCTACCCAAAACATTTATTTAAAAGGGTTGTTCAAGGTAAAGGGGATAAAAATCTAGTCATGTCCTTAAAAAGGTGATTTTCCCATCAATTTATGCATAGCAACATCAAAAGTAAATTTTAGTTATTATGCAAGTTGTGTGGGACAAAAATAGAATATGCTAGGGAGGAAATCCACTTGCCTTCCTTGCTTAAACACTGGGGTTCTTCTTCCTTAAAGAGTAGCTCTTGATCTTCGATCGGTTGCTCAGCTCCAACTGGCATGATATCTACGCGCACAGCAAAAATCATACAATAAATAAAAACAGTACATCAAACATTAAAAAAGACTAAAACAAGCTTCTAAAACTAACAGGCTTAAAGAGATGGTCGCATGGATACCAAAAACGCCTAAAACGGATGAGAGATGCGAAAGATATGGCTAAAACAAGGTTTAGGGGCTAGATTGTAAGAAAACTTGAGCTCCAGGGGCTTATCTGCAAAAAACCAGGGACCTAAACATAATTACGTATATAAACCGGAGGTTTGTAACGTAAAAAGACAAGGTTGGACCTCAGGCTGGAAAAACCTAAGAAGCCAGGGGTCTAAACAAGAAAATTTGGACTTAACTGCAAGGGTTTATAATGGTGGAAGGGCATGGTTGTGATATTAGAAAACTCAAGGGCTTATTTATAAAATGGCGGTGGAGAACTGGGGTTGACCGGTATGACTTGTTTTGATCGCGCGGGGGGGGGGCGATCTGGGCTGTAGATCTCGGATCAGGCGGCCCTGGTGGCCTGCAAGCGGTCACGCGGCGGCGCCTGGTCGGCACGCGGCGACGGTCGGCGGCGGATCGCCGGAGGACAGCCGGAAACAGCCTCCTGTGATCGAAACTTGATGGGAGCTAGACCAAAAGGAAGAGGAGGACTTTAGGAACTCACCAAAGGGCTTGAACAGGAGGGAGGGGCGGCGGAGAGGGAGATCGTCGGCGAGCGGCGGACGGCGGCAGTGAGCTTCGGGGCGGCGCGACTTTGCACAAGAGAGAGAGAGGAGGAGATGTGCGAATTGGAGAGGAGCTCGGGCTCGTGCTTTATAGGGTAGAGGGGGGAAGAGGGAAGGCCGGCATGGCGGTGCCCGGTGGAGATTCCGGCGGGGCCGCCATTGATGGCTTGAGCTCGGTGGGGGGCGTTTCTATGGGAGAGGAAGGGGAAGGGGCGGGCGAGTGCACCACTGTGCATTAACGCGCACCTGAGGGAGCGGAGGAGGCGCGGGGAAGGGAGAGAGGCGTTGGAGAGGCGGTGGTGGCCGACGACCAGGGAGGAAGGTGGCGGGGCTGGAGGAAAGGGACGCCCCCGACAGGTGGGGTCTGCCTGTCAGCCGGCGGGAGAGAGGGGAAAGGGTTGGTGGGCCGGCGGTGATCTGTTGGGCCGGAGGAGCTGGTGGGCCGCGAGGAAAAAAACGAAAAAAAGAGAGGGAAGAGCTTGGGCTAGGCTGAAATGGGGAAGGGAGAGAGGGAGGGGTTTAGGATGGTTTTGTTTTTTTCTCTCTTTCAACACACATCAAACAAAAACCAATGCATACCAAAAATGATACACATTCACTTGGGTGAATCTAAATTAATTAAATATTATTTAATACTTAGAAGCAAATTTAATAAGTCAAAATTATTAAACCCTTAGAAAAAAAAACTAAACTTGTTGCTAGCATTTTTTTAAGTGATGGAATTTTAGGGTGTGACAAATCCTACCCCCTTAAAAAGAATCTCGTCCCGAGATTCGGAGAGATTGGAAAACAACTGGAGGAGATTCTAGTACAAGATGGTATTGAAAGGTGTTGGGGTACTTGCTCACAACCTGACTATCGTCCACTGATCTTGATTCACTTCTCCTTCTTTTTTGGGCTTGTGGTAGCAGGAAACTCAATCCAATCTCCTTGCGGGCTGGTCAAGAGCACCGACTTCTTGGCACACAGGATAATTCCATCATGTTTACCTAACCAATCCATTCCAAGGATCACATCTATTCCACTGGACGTTAGAACTACTAAGTCAGCTTGAAAATCTTTCTCTCTGATTTTAATATTGACTTGTGGGCATACATGGGTCGATTTCATTTCACCGCTTGGGGAACCAACTAGCAAATGTGTCTTCATAGAACTCATGGGTACATCATGCTTTGCCACGAATTGTTCAGTAATAAATGAATTTGATGCCCCGGAATCAAATAAAACTGTTGCAGGTACAGAGTTGATAAGGAACGTACCAAGCACAACATCTTTGGCCTCTTGGGCTTGCTCAGCTGTCACGTGGTTCACCCTACCACGCATGTAGTTCTGTTGACCTCTGTTACCTTGAAAATTTGGATTCCCAGTGCGTACTTGAGACGATGGCTGTCTGGGCCTTTGACCATTGCCTTTCTGAGGTGTGCGCTGGGCACAAATGCTGGCATAGTGTCCCAATTCTCCATAGTTAAAACAACCACTAGGTCTAACTAGGGTGTTGTTCCTCACTGGTGCATCTGAACGATTCTGAGGAGGATTTGGAGCACGTGGTGTCATTTGGTTGAAATCTTCAAGTTCCTGAAATGAGTGCAGAAAATGCTGATTCTCCTGATAACTTCTGCCTTGTTCACGAGAATGGAACTGAGAACCTTGTGATGAACTAAAACGAGGGCGAGTGTTACGGCTAGATTGTCCCTGAGACTGAAACTTGCGCTTGCGCTCAACAAGTTCTGCACGTTTGCTTTCCAAACCTATGACCTTGTCTAGCAAAGTCTGAAAGTTAGGAAAAGTGTGACTCTGGAGCTGGTAGTTGAGTGGCCCAATGAGACCATCCAAGAAATGTTCTTGCCTCTTTGGGTCTGTGTCTACTTCATCTGGAGCATAACGAGATAACTGGGTGAATTTATCTCGATTCTCACTAACAGACATGTTGCCTTGCTTCAAAGCTAGAAACTCCTTCTGCTTGAGCTTTATCACACCAGCTGGGATGTGATGGGTACGAAAACCTTCCTGGAACTCCTGCCAGGTGATGGTGTTAGGAGCAGCATGTGCAACAGTATACGCATCCCACCAATCAGCTGCTCCGCCCTCCAGGCATCCTGCAGCATACAAGACCTTCTCACGATCATTGCATTGTACTATGTCTAGCTTCTTGTTGACAGTCTTAAGCCAATCATCGGCATCGAGAGGTTCCACTGAATGGGAGTAGGTGGGTGGGTGGTGGCTCATGAACTCTCAGTGTTTGTTTGCTAGTGGTAGAGGTGCTTGAGGTAATGGTTGGTTCTGTTGAGCTTGCATGTTCTGAATAGTAGCTGTGAGTGCTTGCAACAACTGTGTCTAGGCTGCTAGGAATTGCTGCATTGCTGGATCCATTGCTAGATTATGTGGTGGATGTGGTACTGGATTTCGCCGGTTAGAGATGTGAGCACGAATCACAGGCGGAACGTCCTGTCCACCTCCTGACTTGGTGTTTACCATCTGATTGTTAGGGGAAGATATTCAGATAGGAAGTTGAACTGATAAAGATAAACAGAAGCACAGGGGGTAAAGACTTAAATTTAACTTAATTATTTTATTAATGCACTTATGGCCATCACTCCATAAAGCATTCCAATCATGACAAAGATCCAAATCAAACATGTTTTCACCCAACAAGCATTATTACATCGTTTACGTCCTCAAAGGAATGGATCTATCAATCACCTCAAAAAGGTAGGCATCCTATTCAAGAAGACCGGTTGAGGCGATGGACGAGCCGTAGCGGAGCTTCTTGCGGGGTGGTGACACCGCAGTGCAAGGAACCTCGGCAGGCTGCTCTGGTGGTCCCTACCATCACGCTTGGCCTCCAACTGCATGAACTTGGTGTAGGCTTCCTTCAGCTTCCCGTGGGTCTGGTTCAACTCGGCAGTAGCAACCTCCTTGACTAGCTCAACTAACAGGGGCAGCTCCACTCTATTGCTTCTGTTGACATACGGCTGAGACCCGGCCATCTAATAGAACAAAACTGAACTCAGAGCAGAATAATACAAAAGGGTACAATTTTAACAAAGGACAAATAAGATAGATTTTTAGGAGGAATTAAGATTTATTTTGAAGAGCTGACACGGCTTTCTAGAAAATGAGTCCTTATTTCGACCATTTCTATCTAAGGTTGCGTCCTACAGCCAGCATAGCTCTGGTACGACTCTGTCACACCCGATATTCCGAAGAAAACCGGATGCATCTCATATGTGTGGCAGGATCTCAATTTCACACATACTATAGACATAATGCGTGTAATATCAGAAACAATGCTCAAAAACATACAAGAAGAGGTTTATTAACTTTTATTACACTCATGGATAGACACGAAGGTCTTTACACGAACATCGATAGCTAAGACGATCCAGGACCGTCTTCAACTCCACAGGCATCTGACTGGAGGAAACGCATCCTCAGAACTCATCGAAGTCACTGAAGTATTCCTCTCCAGTGTTCTCCTTTAAACAGCAGGTAAGCAAGGGTGAGCACACTTATGGTTGGAGCTCAGCAAGTGGGGGAAAATGCAAGGCTATCAAGGATAGGCTAAGGTTATGCAGCGGTTAGCATTTTAAGTTGGTCAAATTTTATTAGCAAGCACCTATTTACTAGGTGTAAGTTTATACCATCCCAAAAATTAAGCTCACTTATCATGTGAGGGTCCAGGCCACTCTTGACCGTGAGCACGGCTGATCGATCAGTTTTCACTCTGCAGAGGTTGCACACTTTACCCACAGCTCGTGTTCCCCATGTTGCCCGGGTTGATCGGACTCTTAAACACTTCCGAGGTGAGAGGCTAGGGTTCCACTACGAAGCCTTTACAAAGATATGCAGAAGACCAACAACCCGCGACAGTTACAGCAGCGGAGCGGACCATAACCCCTAGTGGTCAGCACCTTAGCAAAGGCTGCTACCCCAAAAGAACCAGGCTATACCCCTTCAACTCCGCCCCCTTGTGCTCCTTTCGGATAAGGTTGTCAGATAAATCCACACACCTAATTAATTGGCTAAGCCAGAGCCATACGGACTGTGGTTGCACTATTTTCCTGGGTGGTTCTCCATGTTCCAATTAAATTATATGATCTTGTTATTATCAAAAGCATCATCCTTCCCCAAAGTTATCATGATCAAGATTCATCATTTTGCAAAGTTTCATTTGAACCATCCCAAGGTATAGGAACTAAGCATTTCTACCCAAAACATTTATTTAAAAGGGTTGTTCAAGGTAAAGAGGATAAAAATCTAGTCATGTCCTTAAAAAGGTGATTTTCCCATAAATTTATGCATAGCAACATTAAAAGTAAATTGTAGTTATTATGCAAATTGTGTGGGACAAAAATAGAATATGCTGGGGAGGAAATCCACTTGCCTTCCTTGCTTAAACACTAGGGTTCTTCTTCCTTGAAGAGTTGCTCTTGATCTTCGATCGGTAGCTCAGCTCCAACTAGCACGATATCTACGCGCACAACAAAAATCATACAATAAATAAAAACGATACATCAAACATTACAAAAGACTAAAACAAGCTTCTAAAACTAATGGGCTTAAAGAGACAGTCGCATGGACACCAAAAACGCCTAAAACGGATGAGAGATGCAAAAGATATGGCTAAAACAAAGTTTAGGGGCTAGATTGTAAGAAAACTTGAGCTCCAGGGGCTTATCTACAAAAAACCAGGGACCTAAACATAATTACATATAAACCGGAGGTTTATAACATAAAAAGACAAGGTTGGACCTCGCGCTGGAAAAACCTAAGAAGCTAGGGGTCTAAATAAGAAAATCTGGACCTAATTGCAAGGGTTTATAAAGGTGGAAGGGCATGGTTGTGATATCAGAAAACTCAGGGGCTTATTTGCAAAACAGCGGTGGAGAACTGGGGTTGACCGGTATGACTTGTTTTGACCGCGCGGTGGGGGGGGCGATCTGGGCTGTAGATCTCGGATCGGGCGGCCCTGGTCGCCTGCAAGCGGGCACGTGGCGGCGTGCGGCGGCGGATCGCCGGAGGACGGCTGGAAACGGCCTCCCATGATCGAAACTTGACGGGAGGTAGACCAAAAGGAAGAAGAGGACTTTAGGTGCTCACCAAAGGGCTTGAACAGGAGGGAGGGGCGGCGGAGAGGGAGATCGTCGGCGAGCGGCGGACGGCGGCGGTGAGCTTCGGGGCGGCGCGGCTTTGCGCAAGAGAGAGAGAGAGAGGAGGGGAGGTGCGAATTGGAGAGGAGCTCGGGCTCGTGCTTTATAGGGTAGAGAGGGGAAGAGGGAAGGCCGGCATGGCGGTGCCTGGTGGAGATTCCGGCAGGGCCGCCATTCATGGCTTGAGCTCGGTGGGGGGGCGTTTCTGTGTGAGACGAAGGGGAAGGGGCGGGCGAGTGCGCCACTGCGCATTAACGCACACCAGAGGGAGCGGAGGAGGAGCGGGGAAGCGAGAGAGGCGCCGGAGAGGCGGCGGTGGCCGGCGGCCAGGGAGGAAGGGGGCGGGGCTGGAGGTAAGGGACGCCCCCGACAGGTGGGGTCCACCTGTCAGCCGGCGGGAGAGAGGGGAAAGGGTTGGTGGGCCGGCGGTGATCTGTTGGGCCGGAGGAGCTGGTGGGCCGCGGGGAAAAAAACGAAAAAAGAGAGGGAAGAGCTTGGGCTGGGCTGAAACGGGGAAGGGAGAGTGGGAGGGGTTTAGGATGGTTTGGTTTTTTTTCTCTCTTTCAACACACATCAAACAAAAACCTATGCATACCAAAAATGAGGCACATTCACTTGGGTGAATCTAAATTAATTAAATATTATTTAATACTTAGAAGCAGATTTAATTAGTCAAAATTATTAAACCCTTAGAAAATAAAGACTAAACTTGTTGCTAGCATTTTTTAAGTGATGGAATTGTAGGGTGTGACATAACTCCTAGTGTAGAAGCTTAGCAAGGGGATATGGTGTGCACATGAATCTTGATCGTGAAAGCATGAAAAGAGTTCTCACAAGGGTCACAACAATTTGACAAAGCTCAATGCAATAACAAGCAGCATATGAGTCTAAGGTTTTCAAGATAACTCATCACATGGCTTTGGTAGGACTTTGGCATATCAAAGAGGAGCTTTGCAAAGCGTTTTCATATTTTCAAAAAAAAATCCCAAGTACTCAGACACTTAGAGAGAAGATCATGTCATCAAACCATATCACAAGCATCAACTACTTAGATGAGCATGAGTTCCCTAATGATATTTGTTCACAAGCATCAAGATAATAAGTATGGAATAAAGCATATGCAAGCCAACTACAGGAAACATGTAGAGCAAGTTGAGCACGATTCCAACAGTTTATTTAACAGATAAGAATTGAAACTCATTCAAAATCATGAATTTGAGAGAGTGAGATAAAGGATGCACATACCATCGCTTCTGAAGAATTGGGGAATCAAGGAGGACCAACAATGGTTCAGCTAACCCATGGGGCAGCCGACTCACTCTAGTTTACCTTGTCCCTTGTCATGAAAGTGAAGTCGATGTTGTGCAACGCCTGTGTGGGAGATCTCAAGTGTGTATGTCGATGATAAGTTGGGAGATCTCCCCCACACTTGTTCATGTACCTGTTGATGTCTTCAAACAAAAAGTGGAAACAAAAGAGGGACTCTCCTGGTTCAAGAACCAGGGAGTCTTTATTTAAATTCAAATATTTTTTGTTGTTTTTGTTGTTTTTTTATTCACCATGAAACCAAGCTCAAACAAGGCTGGCATGCCTTGGCTTACCATCCCATTTGAATCAAGCTTGATGACTTACCCTGTTTGGATTCGAAAACTCCTGCAAGGGTTAGTCAGCATATACAATCAATATCCACGAAAGCATTAACTAGGTTCATCAATCAAACTCGACACCGTGTCTTTTGTTTGATTGAAGAAGACAGTTTTAACCTAAGCACCATGCTTAAATTAAAACAACCTATGAATGCACGTTAGCTAAACATGCACTCAAACCATAGCATTACAAACATAGATAAAGGAAGCACGAAAGCATGATCAAGCTATTTCCAAAGGGACATAAACATGAGCATAAGATGGTGAACATCGGGCAACCTCCCAGAACGGCTTTGTTTAAAGTCAAAAGCAGGACGTACCTAACTGGGTAAGATGCAAAAGCAAACATCATCTCTGAACCAGGATAAGATTTGGATGAGAGGAACTTTACTCGGGATGCTCACATACCTCCCCCACACTTGAAGTTTGCATTGCTAGGCAACAAAACTCAAGTGTATGGAGATCAAGCCTCCTTTTGTAAATATTCCTTCACCAAAAACTTATAAAAGTGTTGAAGTTGATGTAGCTCACATGTTCTTAGGTTCTACCTGTCCATCATTCTTTTCAATCTCCACCTGAAAGGTTAGCGACCAAAAATACCCGAAGGACAACCTTATCCTAAAAACATGCTCTTGCTCTTTATTTGAAAAGGGAAATAAAACAAACCTATGCTAATCCAGGCCATCTCCTGGTAGTACTTTGTTTACGGTCATAAGCTCGACCCTGGGAACTTCTTCTTGCAGCTATCATTGGTGATGTCATTCCCGTCTCACCACCAAATTTCAATGTATCATGGAAGCTTCAGCTGCAAGGTTAGTGCCACAGTGCATACACGAAATCTACAATACTTATGGTAAACATATGCATCTACAACCAACCTTCTAAACATTGTACAAAAGGGGACCATAAGGTGGTTGTAGTCCTCGTGCGTGCTCCGTGCACTAAGCATGGCCGACTCTGGAGAGGCATGATGCAAGCATGGTTCCTGAGGTGTATCAAGAGTGAAGCTACCATGCTTGTCAATGGAATCCTTTCCTTCGGACTCCAGAGTTGGTACCTCATAGATTTCCATGGCCCATGATTTCTTCATCTCAAGAGATACATCATGGAAGCTCAATGTTGATTCTCAATCAAGGTCAAGAGCAACATAGTATAGGCCAGTGGGAAGAGGCTCAAACTCGGTCGAGGGTGATGATGATCATTCGTCTTCACAAAGGTGAAGAGAGTCTTCTGAGTCGCACTCTTGAGAGGTAGAAAATTCTACAACCTCAATGAGAGCGGACTCGGATGATGCGAACGGAGATACTTGCATCATCTCCTCGAGCGGATTTTGCTTGGGAGGAGGCTTTGCCGTAGGACTTTCTGAAAACAAAGGAGTGGTGTGAACGAATTCACCCAAGGGGGCTATGGAGGGATCTTGGAGAACCAATTCACCCATCTTGCCCGATGCATGTGAACAAAGACCCAAGAGCTTCGAGAGGACGAAGAAGGCATCACACTCTCCTCTACTTCGGCTACACCGAGTACACGGGAGGAACAACTACGGGAGGATGAGGCAGAACCAAAGCGGGAAGACCGTTTTTTAGCGGGGGCGACGAAGCTGATGTCACCACTGAAGAAACTTTTCATCGTCAAATGAAGACCGAACATGACATTAATTGGGTTAGCTGGTGAATGAGTATGTGTAAATCCGCAAGGCGTACGTGCTCTTTTCTCCATTCTATTTTGTCCCACTAGGTTTTTGTAACAGAGTTTTTAGCGAGGCGTACAGGCAGATGGTCCTGAGGGCATGTCCTCAGGGCCGAAGTAGGGTGTTCCTAGGCTTTTCCTGCGTTTTTAGCTACTTCGCTTTGTTGTACCAGTCAAACCTAAGTAGTTGAGGGGCTAATGTTGGGGAAAATGATTCTCTAGGCACCCCCTACTTTAGCCCATTTTACAAAATAAGGGCTTGGGGGGCTAAAGAGCCACCCCCGGTTGTAATTTTGTACCCACCAGGGGCTTGGGGGCTAAAGTGCCACCTCCCCCCTCAACTATATAAGCAACCCAAAGGGGTTGAGAGAGGGGGCTCCTCCCTCCTCACTTGGCTTGGTTCTCTCTCACTTGTCTTTATTTTCTCCGAGTGTTGGCCTCCCTTCGAGGACGGTTTTTACCCCAACATTTCTGGTGCCCACCGTTTGTCGCACTCTCAGACCACAAAGATCGATCGAACAAGGAGAAGAGCCCACCGAAGCTCTTAACCTCAACCCAGAACGTCTTCAACCTGACAGAAGATCTCTACCCAACAGCAGCAGCCACCTTCGGGCCGGCTACCGAACCCCTCACCCAAAGAAAGGCCTCAGTAAGGTTCGCCTCTTCGGGCGTTCCATCACCACCAGAGCCCCAGTCACGGAATTTCACCTCTTCGCCCAAGGCTCTGATAGCAGCGACGCGGCACCGTGATTCCTCTCTTCGGCCCATCTTCAGGTCACCGCGCGAAGATGACCCCAATTTGGGCACGCCAACCGAAGACCTCTTCGGCCCAGCACCGTGCGACCGAAGCCCAATTCGAGAATCTGGTTCAGCAGCTTCCACTGAAGCCCCCAGCATCACCGGGTTTGTCAACCACACCGAAACTCAGCCTCATCGCAGAATCACAAAGAAGACCATTCTCTTCGGGCCCAGCTCGGGAATCTTTTTTGGGACTATCTCGCACCGAAGCCCAACTCACGGAAATCTGGCCTCTTCAGTCCTCGCTCGCATCGAAGTTTTTTTTTTGAAATTAAGCTCGCATCGAAGCTCAAGCTCAAGAGTCTAAGGTATTGGACTAGGCCCAGGTATGTTTTGTTTGCCAAAATGAGTGCGCTACGAGGGATTTGAAGCTCCACTGGTAGACATAGAGGCTTTGGTACGCCCCTTTAGTCCCGGTTTAACTTTGGAGCCGGGACTAAAGGGGTTTCATCGACGTGGCCACTAATGCCATGAGTGCTCACCCCCTTTAGTCCAGGTTGATAACACCAACCGTGACAAAAGGCCCCCCCCTTTAGTCTAGGTTCGTGTTACGAACCGTGACAAAAGGGTCACCCCCCTTTAGTCTAGGTTCGTGTTACGAACCGAGACTAAAGGCCCCCCCTTTTGTCACGGTTCGTAACACAAACCTAGACTAAAGGGGGTGACCCTTTTGTCACGGTTGGTAACACCAACCCAGACTAAAGGGGGGCCTTTTGTCATGGGTGGTGTTACCAACCGGGACTAAAGGGTCTCCCACGAGTTACTATAAGAGGATAGCATCCTCTACTCAGTTAGATGTGCTGTGTAGGTGAGATGGTGAGGAAGCTACGCGCGAGGCTGGAGGTCACGAGTTCGAATCCTCGCGCACGCGTATATTTCGCGTGACTTGTGACTTGCGACGTGCGCGTGTGTGAGGGTCTCTCGGGGATTTTCAATTTTTTTTTTGACACTGGCGTGCCCCCCCTAGTCCCGGTTGGTATTACCAACCGTGACTAAATGCCCCCCTTTAGTCCCGGTTCCTTCACCCGGGACTAAAGGACCCCCCTTTTGTCTCTCGTTATCAGTCCTGGTTGGACTTGAGGGACCTATACCCCTTACCAACCGGGACTGAAGGTTCTCTCTCCCGGTGCTCGGCTTCAATTCTCACAAGGCTTCGGTGCTTACTGCGCTAGCCAGTAGAGCAAGCGCATGGCTGTTGGATGTGCCCCATATTCTCATTTCTTTATAGTAAAGACACAGTTGATGATGGATCACAGCTTAAATTTAAAAATATATTCATGGCTATTGTTTCATAAATTGGATAATTCTTGCTAGTTCACAAGATTTTGAATACTTTGGGTTTCCAATTTTATTCCAGCAAGTCAGATATTATCTGAACATACTCTATCAGCTTAATTGTTGTCTGTTGTCCTTTTTTAGCAAAGTTAGCACACAATATATGCATTCGCCAGAATTTTTTCTGCAGTTATTTTCTTTTGTTTACTGTTCTGTAACGTTAGTTATGCCTAACTATTTGTTTATCATTTCTTTGAAATACATATGCCCATGAACGCTAACAAAGTTTTGTAGAAAGATTATTATCAAGAAACAATAACTCTATGTATCGGGCAGAATGCTTCATCAGTTTTACTTCGTTTTTCCACGGATAGAAAATCACCTTCGTTCCTAGACAACTCAAGATTTTTCTTCGCCAGCACAAAATGTCAATTCGGTTTCTACAACGATAACGAATTGCACTGTATCCGAAAAAGCAGTGTCTCTCTCTCTCTCATCTGATTTTGCATCAGCAAGTAGCAAGGAAAGTCTTTCGGGCAAGACAATTCAGGGCAAGGCGCGGTCCAATAAAGTCAGTTGTTTTCTTTTCTGGGTGTTATTCTCCATTTTTCATGAAGTTACGCGAAGGGCATTGTGAAGCATCTGGTTCAGCCAGCCCCGATTCCGGCATCAGACTGGTCCATCATCGCATAAGGAGGCAGATCGGAAAATACCCTCGGTGAGTTTACACGGTCATCACCACCTTCGGCATAGTATTACACAAGGACAACATCAGCTTTTGGCACTGCATCTACGAAGCTCAACTCAGTTCAGAAAGGCGGAACCAACCACCGAAAGTTTTTTGGGTCCAATTCGGAAGCCCAACTGAAGGTAAGGTAACAAAGATCAGCATGGAAGCCCACCAAGTTCTTTCTTCGCTTCTCTTCGGCCCAAAGTCATCCACGCTCGCGAAGTTTTCTACGGACCCTTCAGCTCTTTGGAGTCAGCAGCTCGTGGACTCCCTTCGGCCCAGCAACCCTAGCCAATTCTCAATCATTTTGCGCGCAGTCTAGTGGACGGCTTCGCTGGAGGTGACAGCCGATTTCGGCTCAACGTGATTGGCCAGCAGATATTATTTTACTTCGATTGATACTGGCATAAGATACTGCTAGGGTTGAGCAGAAATGGGTCATTTCAAAAAAATAATAATAAGTATATCTTTTCGGCAAGGTGATAATCAACATTTTACTTCGTCGTCTCGAAAGCACAAAGTTTTCCTTCGGTCGGCACAGGGATTCACTTGGTTTCATGATTAAGCAAGACGACAGCGGAGCCAGACAAGTTTTTGCTTCGGATATGATGTTGAATACAAGCCCGTATTCTTCTTCGCGCAAGCTGACGGTTGCTGTTTCTTATCTGACGAGGGACTCCTATGAACGTCGCATACAAAGTTGCTCCGCTCCACGGAATATGCTTGAAATGTCTTCGGCACTTTTGTTTACAGCTACCAAGTTAACGTGCACTTCATTTATTCTATATTGTCATTTTTTTAATCAATTAGAATACACGCATACACTAGTACTTTTACAAGAATAATATCCAACGGCTGCTAAAAGTGGATTGTTCCACGGATTATATTCACAATTTCCCTTCGGATTGGCAATAAAGAATCATTGGATGGTGAGCGTAAGAAATTTGAGAATAACTCTTTGGCCACCATAAGCCTCGGCACGCTACATGAGCAGTCAATATTTGGATTTAAGGAATCAAAAAAAAAAAATTGGATTTCTGTACTGCATCAAATTGTAAGGTATTGGGCTCTTTGGCACGAGGCCATCGTAGCTCAGAGAAATATTGGGCTTCGGAAATACAGTTGTTAGCATCACCATTCATTTTTTGGGCTTGTTTCACTTCGGCCCAGGTTGTTTCGGTTTGGTTTTTCATCAAGCAGCCCAGCGTTGTGTTAAAGTAGAAGTGAATGGAATAGAATGTAATGAGAGCAAATGGTTGGATTGATTGATGGATGGGGGACCCCATGAATATATACAGGTTGAAGGGGTGTGGAGGCACCCCTTCGGGATGACCCTTTGGAGAAAGGTCGGTTCCCACTAATTACATCCCTAATTACACCACTAATCACATATTAACTTAATTACATAATTAGTGTAATTGATTACTAATTTTGTGTTTCACAACACTCCCCCTTGATCAATTGCTCCATGTGATCTTGGTGTAATTCTTCTTCAATCATTTTTGAATATAATCTTGTAAAACTCCTCCAAAAATCCCATGTGAAAAATATTGAGGAGAAACTAATTTGTATGTGTATATGCCATTAAAACTCATTTAAAACCCAGTGGAAAAATATAAGGAGAAAATGATATGGCATATGATATTATTGTCTCATTGAAAAACTTATATGAGAAACTTTGTAAGGAAAAACTCATAAGTAAGTTTTTGGAGATAAATAATATTATGATCTGAGGATCATGTTCGAATAACCTTCCCCAAAACCCTAATGGGAAAAATATGAGAAGGGATTATATATCTTCTTAAAAAACTCTTGTAGAGAAAACAGAAGATATGACATAGAATATGTCTTGAATATCACCCTTAAAACCTTAGTGGAAAAATTAGGTGATATGGGATATGTTCTTGTATTGATATTGCATCATTAAAACCCTTTTATGAGAAACCTTGTAAGTAAAACTCATATAGTAAAAAGAGTACAATATTAATAATCAAATGATTATGTATAGATTATATCAAAGGAATGTCTCCCCCTGATTCTTGCAAATTTTTGAGTTGTCTCATACCTATTCCAAAAACATGTTTTTGGAATAATTATGTTGGTAAGGACTTTGTGAATAAATCTGCAAGATTATTAAATGATTTGGTTTGCAAGATTTATATCTCTCATTTATTTTGTAATTGATGGGGATATCTCCCCCCTGAACCTTGCAAAATTTTAAGTTATCACTCACCACTTACCATGAATATCATTCTATGATGTATTGGTGGATAAGTACATTAGTGAGTGTGTTTTGCAAGTTATTTATTCTCTCATTTTGTAAAAATGAGGACAAACATTTTGATCAACACAAGATTCATTATCATTTATGGATAATGATAGTGAATATATGGAATCACATTTTATCATTTATTGAAGTCATACATATGAATATGATGCTTCGAAAAGATAGATAAAAGTTTCTTATATGGAGTCCATAATGATGACTCACATGAAAACTTTATTATCTGTATCAGTTTATGATCTGGCAAGTATGGGGATCAGTTAGCCAGTATATTGATATCCTACTTAGTCAAGTCTTAAAATAATAAATCAAGACCTTTTAGTACCTTTTGATATCTATGGATATCCTTTTTGAACTCCCACCAGAATGATGTTGTTGGAGTAGCACTATAGCAAGGTATCGACAACTGCAATATCAAGCATGTTGTAATTTGTATGATACACGCGCACTTTCTTGGCACTAAATTCACCATCCCAGGGTCTAAATGGATATTGATCCATTTTTAGGGATTGCATGACCATAAGTGTTGATGGATATGCTTGTCCAATATTATTTGAATATTGGTACACATTATCAATTGAATATTGATAAACTGATATATATGCATAAGTTGTAAACTTAAGCATAGTTTGGTTTTACCAAATTTTCATCTCAAAAATCTGTCATAAAATGATTGCTTGTTTATTTGTGTGTGTTGAGATGATGGAAAATCCAAGTTGGATTTGTTTATGAACACACATGCAATCATTGTGATTGGAGTAATTCTTCTACGGAAGATACTCACTTAGTAAGTTGTACCACAAACAACTTGACTAGTTTAAGTCATGGAGTGACTTAAGTGATACACAATATATGTTGCGATTTTTATTTAGACTTAGGATTGAAATAAGTCGAAGACTTGTATATCCTAATCAATGTAAGTTATTTGATCTGCCAATGATAAAGTATAGGAACATAATTTTCACATATACTACAAGGGTATGGTTCTTGGCCTCTGCGTGAAACCATTGCTACAATCTCTCATTATATCACCACCTTGCTTTCATAAAGAACGCATTTGTGAGAAGATGGTATTACTGTGGTAAATACCTCTCACTAGTGAATGAGAGAAATTCTCCATAATTACCACCTTTGCTTTTGACCTAATTTGAGTGTTGTTACACTGTGCCTAGGACTTTTAGTCTAGATCCAGTTTAAGGTGTATAGCAATCTTTTGAGGAGTATATGTCGACAATTTGTAGTCTTTGTATGATTGATTCAAGGGAACCAATATAGCATGTGAAATATTAATACTTTAGAAACTTTTATCTCATTTCCCAAGATGATAGAGTTAGGATGTTCCAATTGATGCCCTAGTGCCTAAATTTATGTGCACATATACTGGGCTTTTGAATGCTAAACATTCATAGGCTTTGGATTTGAATATCCATCAAGTGTCTAACAACATGCTTGATGTTGATTAGCATTTACTATTTTGGAGGATGTCTCCCCCTGTTTCCGCGGATGCTTAACAAGCTAGATCCCTAGTGACCATACTTCTCCCCCTCTTATTTTGATTTGGGAGTTGAGTGATCTTGTTAGATTTTCACTCTTTTCTGGCACACTTAATTTTAGGGATTGAATAAGATGACACTTTTGATAAGTAAATGCATTTGGCAGAATATTTGTAATAATTACAAATATAAGATGTTCTGAACTGATGGTTCAAATATTCTTTGGTATGTACGTGGATTTGAGGATTGAATGTGATGTGTAACATTCATTTTGTATTCTTGGCATTCTATATGTGGTCTTTATCTCCCCCTAATGCCTGGAATTATCCTCAAAGTGTGATCAACATACGGGCTTTTGTGTAAATCCCCATAAAGACCTAAGGTATCATATGAATGACAGATAATAATACCTTTTATGTAGGCCCCTAATGCCCATGATGTATGATGTGAGGTGGTGATATGGGTATGTCCAAAACATAGCCGACACGCAGATGGGAAATATTTGGCTGTGGCCAAGCTTTCACGTATTAACTACAACGGAGGGAGCCGTACGATTGCAGCTTGATGAATGTAAAATATGTGGTGTGTAAATCCACATATTACCAACTTGATGTTGATAGGTTGAATTCTATTATGATGGTCATCCAAATGAGTTATCCAAATGAGATTCAATTAAGCCATAATTGGTATGGACATATGGTACTTAGTGATATAGTTCCCAAAACCAAATAATTCCATATGAATGGATGTGATCCTGCGTCCAGGAATGTTTTGCTCAAAGTGGAACACTAAAGCAATTAATTTGGTAATTTATGATGCCTTATGATCAGTAAGGCACACATATGGGACTATTTGTAAAAGACTTTATGAGCACTTGAGAGTACTTAGATAATCCATAAATGGCTGAATATGCCAACTTATCTTGAATGTATTTCAAGAAATTGAATGGTTCATTGTTTAGAATTTTAAGGTAAGAGGGCCTTAAAATTAATTCTCATATGGCACATCTGGTGCACAAAAATCTGAGGATTGAGAATGTATGCTATGACCAATAGAATTGATAATAATTTTTCTTATCATCCATGGTTTAGAATGACCAAGTTAGAAAAATTATTTTATACACAACATGTCATTCGGGATTTATGTATGTACATATAACATATCCCAGATGATATGAAAGGAATTGTATAAATATTAAATTTTCTTGTCCATTTTACCAAGTTGAGTGTTGATTTTTCATCATTATCCTTGGTAATGGGTTTCAGTATGAAACCATATACAAATGGATGTCACAAAATTGGGGGTGTTTGTAGAATACTTGAGTGTATTCACAATAAATAATTGTTACCCATGAGGAGAGTATATCTCTCATATTTGTGATAGTGGTGATCCACTTAAAAAAAATCCTGTTTCTTTCTGGTTATATCTCGAATAAATACCATGTATGAAGTATATGATATGAATGATGGACAATATACTACACATGTAGTATAATATTAAACTAATGATAATTCCATGAATTATATGGAAAACATATGGAGATCTAATTTATTGAACTGCGCTTCAAATTGATCTCCTTGAATTCGCTTTCCTCCACTGGGGTGGAGTTTTTGTTTGAACCAAATATTTCATTTAGAAATCATGTGTACATGAATGTACAACCACACTATAGACAAACATCAGTTTTGTCATTAGGTCATTTTTAAACAAAGTGACATTTTATGCATGGGATCCATGATGTTGTAAATTGTATGAACTGAAAGTTCAATTCTTTGTTGATAACTCTGCTAGGAGTTCAAAGAAATAAATGAATCTTGTTCCTATGGTTAATCAGATTTGTAAAATCTGAATTGAGAAAATGTAGTAACACCAAAGGTGTATGTGTGGTAATTTCAATCGTGAATTGTATAGGGTACTTTTTTTAGGGTAGAACTATGGTGGCTTAGATGCCACAAATCTCCCAATGATATTGTTGATATCATGTACCCAAATTAGATAGTAAACGCAATCCAATGCGAATTCAAAAATTTTCATTTTGGAAACATTAGTCATGTCCTACATGAGTTGATCATGTATTTGAATGAATTTATTCGATGAGTAAATTATATAGCATGAAATATATTGTAGTGCAAAAATTATTTAAATCAAGTTGATACTTGATTATAAGTGGACTATTTCTATAATTGACAAGCGACAGAAGTCATTGCATATGCTTTTGGATTCTATTCTTGTGAGAATAAATGATCTGATGATCATTACCAAAACATACTCTCTTTATATATGATAGAGTATTGTCAACAAAATACGTTACACTTTTTCTGCTATTTGGTTAAGCCAAAATTTATGCTTAAATTTTGATTCCAAGATGAGTCTTGAATAATTCTATATGAAATCATGTATATTCAAATTGCGATTTGAATTACAATTAGTGTGAACCTCATTCTTCATGTACGATGAAATCGTTACTATCAAGTGTGACTCGATCATCACATACTAGTGAGTTAACACATCAAAATATAATCACCAGTATGGTGTAAAATTTGAAGTGGTGGACGAGAAACTCGTTGCTATAGGCATAATTTGCATGATTGCAATAAATACCTTAGACTCCACATATTTGTGTTACACTAGTAATACTAGGAGGTCTTTTAGTGTTATTCATGTTTTACACCCTGTTTTATGATTATGCAAAAATAGTAAAGGCAAGATGATTCTTGCACCAAAATGTTAATTTACCGAGGTAAATTTGTGTTGTAACATAAGCAAAACAATGAATGTAAGATGATTCTTACAAAATTAAGGTATATGACATTTTAATTCCTGTAGGAATAATTTAACTTGATAGTCATTAATAGTTTGTCCATATATATGAAATTTGGATATACACTTTGAAGGTAATCATCATAAAGATGTAGACCTCTCAGTGATGAGCAAAAGCTGCCTAAAAGCGCGGATCTCTAGGCCAATAAGCTCTTAAAAAGAACTTATCGCAGCCAGCGCCTAGGTCACATCACCTTGTGTTATTCCCGATTCATATGTATAGACCTTAATTTTAATTTTGCTTTATGTTCTACTTGATGTATAAAATTTGAGTAAGTAATAATCATGCAAATAAAATAAATTGCATATGTAAGAATTGTTCTAACACCTGGAAATGATATGTGGATCATAAAGATGCACAATTACTGCGGTAATTATAACATCCAGATTACATAGATGTGAATACCTGAGGGCACATATCACAATGTGCTTGACAACATATATTTACAGAACAATTCAGGGTCTAGAACGTAAAAATACATAACTGATAATTCTGAAAACGTAAATAGATAAAAAGCCTTAGGGCTAATTTAAAATTCAGGGAGGTAATTTGGACTTTTCTGAAAATTGGAGGAGGTCCAGAGGACTTCTGCGGCCTGGAGAATTAGTGCAGGCCTTATCCAACCTGTGGGCCGGCAGCGGCAGGCCTGGCGGCCAAACCGACCCATGCGGCCTAAGGCCTTGCTAGGCCACCCGGCCCATGCGGCCTGGCATATATGAGGAGGGGACGGGCGGTTAGGGTTTCCCTAACCCATAACCGCCCCTGGAACTACCCGTCGCCGCCGCTGCTCGGTGCTGCCGCCTGGTGGCGCCGCCGCCGCCGGTGTAGTGGCCGGCCGGCCGGCGCTCGTTCCCGCCACCAGCAGCGCCAGATCCACTTTGCCCCCTCTTTCTCCTATGCGCCTGCCATCCCCAAATCGCCAGCTTGCGCTGCCGGTCGCCGGCCATTGGTCTCGGAGGAGATCTCCAGCGTGGCGGGGCTCGGTGCGGCGGATGCCGCTGCCTGGCTCGTTGAGGAGGATGCCGGCGCGGAGGCGCCGTCAGCCGTGAAGGAGGGCGGTTCGCCCCGACGAGCCGCCATTGTCCCGAGCGTGAAGCTCTGGTGTGCCGCCATGGAGGGTCCGTTGAGGCCGGAGGTGATGTTGGCGGCGGTGAAGGAGGTGATGGCAGCTTTGGTGGAAAGTCCAGCCTGAGGGCCAAATCCAGCGATGCCGGCAGCCGCCATTGTTGCCACAAGTGTGTTGAGGATGGACCTGATCCCCTCTGTGGTGGTCTTTGTGCAAACTGGGGGCTGTCTGGACTTGATCTGGTGCGCAGTGTCGATGGTACATGCCGCTGGCCTGTGCTCTACAGTAGAGTATGGCGAGGACTCTGCCGGCGTTGGCACTGACGGTGAGGCCATCAGCGACGCCATCCAGGGAAGCAACAATGCCTTTGCCATGGCGATGAAATTTGGTGACTGCAGCCACATAAACGATGACCAGGACGGCCATGGCGTCCTTGCTGTTGCGGCCTTTGGCCTTTCTTGTTCCACCGAGATGTGGTGATAACCAGGCCATGACAAATGCTATCATCAAGGTATAGCATCTAAATTAAAGAACTCTTGGATGCTTACTGTTGTTTGATAAACTCCATTAATGAAATTTTGATTGGAAATGCGTCTGTTGACACTGATACTACTTCTATTTGGCAGAATGCCGGTGTTGAAGATGTCCTGGATTTTGCACTGGAGCATGGAATGCGTTGGTGAGGACTTCGACGCTGGGGAAAACCCCACGTCCACGACCGTCACGGTAGCGGCGACCACGTCACCCATGGCGTCCTGCAGGACTACAGCCATGGCATGCAAGTGCGGAAGCAAAACCTGGGCTTTGTCCAGTGATCCATGGCCGCCTACCGTGAAGAGTAATAGAAGAAAATAGTCTTGTAGACCAACGAAAATGTAAGTCTCTGGAAGTCATCTTACACAATAATGGTGAGGACCTCTAGCCTCTGTTCTTCTTCTTGTGACGGTGAGGTCTTCTGGCCTCCAGGGAGGGAGTCCGGCGTCGCCGGCGAGGCCCTCAGGCCTCTGTCTATTGCGTGCATGCGTCTCAGGGTAGAGACAGTGCTGATAACGTGTCAAAGTAGAAGTGAATGGAATAGAATGTAATAAGAGCAAATGGTTGGATTGATTGATGGATGGGGGGACCCCATGAATATATACATGTTGAAGGGGTGTGGAGGCACCCCTTCGGGATGACCCTTTGAGAAAGGTCGGTTCTCACTAATTACATCCCTAATTACACCACTAATCACATATTAACTTAATTACATAATTAGTGTAATTGATCACTAATTCTGTGTTTCACAGCACGTTGGACTACGGCGGCAAGATCTTAGACCAAGAGAATTTATCTTGTGGAATTTTGTGAATGCCGCATCAGCCATGGTGTTTGTTTATGTACCTTCGGGGACCGCAACAAGACGCTTCGACAATCTCTTCGGGTCTCGCAGTCTCGCTCGGATTGCAAGGCACATCGAGCATCAGCACACACCGGCCCAAATCTATGGCCATCATCGTTTTTCCATTGAGCTTCTCAGCGAAAAACATGGATTCCAATTTTCTAGCCTCAGCTAGGACTTCGCACATGAGTATACAGTACAATTTAGCTTCGCATGCATACGTATAGGTGCACGGAGACAATATGCATGCAAGCAAAGGCTGAGAGTACGATGTGATTTCTCATGTGATTCAGCATGGTGTGTCACTCAAAAATTCTCAATCGAGATAAAGGAGAAGCTCTTCGACCCAGGGAAGACATTTTCGGATACATGTCATCGGGGTTGATTTTGGCAATGATAGAACATCATATTGGCCCAACTTAGAGTTTTTGCAATCAACAACTCCAGCTAGTTTCGGCCCAGGTTTGCGTCGGGCCAACTAGCAACCAGGTACAGCGAGCTTCATTCTAACGAAAGTAGTGGCTTTCGATGGAAGTCTGGGGGACAGCTTCGCTAGAGATTTTTTTTTTGACAACAAGCTTCCTTATAGATTAAGCAACTATCTTACAGAAAGACCCCTCAGGGAGGTCAGAATTACAAACAGGTCCAACGACCGGATAAGCATAGAACACTCGACGGAGAAGACCAAGACGACCTCGTCGGCGGTGAGGCGTGGGTGCGCCAAGGGCGCATTCGCCGGGGTGGAAGAACCGCGTCGTGCGTCGGTTGAAGTCAGATCGACGGAGCCTGAAGCCGAAACCACACCATGCGACCGAGAATTTCGTAGAGTATTCGTCGCCGGCTATGTGTGAAGTAGCTCGATGTCGAATCTTGGATGAAGCCGAGGGAGGTGGGTCGACGACCGGAGAACCTGTGCCCGGATTAACCAGATGTGCAGGAAAAGAGACTGCAGGATGGATGCCACAGCAGGGGTGGATGCAGGGAACACCAGCACGTTCAACAACAGGGGATTCATCACCACACAGATGGCGAGGGAAGCGTCGGAACAGCTACCGGAGCACAGCTGGAAGAGGTGGAGGGAGGCAGAAGATGCGTGGTGCATTCGACAATGGCAACCTCGATACAACCCAAAGGGGACGGAAGACATCAGAACAATCACCAGAAATTCTTGCCATAGACGGAGGCGGGGGCGATGCCAGAGGTGAAGGTGCGTTCGACAACGTGTATCTCGACGCATCCTAGAAGGATTCGAGTACATCGGAACAACCACCTCAAGATCCGGCCGGAGAGGGAGACAGGGGAAGTGACAAAGGTGGAGCTGCTCGGATCCAATGGAGAAGAAATCAAAGGCGGGGGATCCGAACAGGAGATGGATGCCAGGAAGAAGAAGACAGGGATTTATTTTTGTACACCATACCTTGGAGTCGAGGTCGGTGGCGGAGCCGACGAGCACGCCGGTGACGACAGCGGCGACGAGCACCATGGAGGAAACGCCACAATGGGTAAAGGCCATACGACAAAATAAGTACTTAGGTAGTAGATCTACTAGATACAAGACTGATTGGACTGGTCCCCTACCCTCCTCGCCGTCGGCGAGGCCGCCGGCGGGGAGGAAGGAGGGGCCCGAGGGAGGGTGATGGCGGGGAACAAGAGAGAAGGGAGGAGAGCCTCCTTGCGGTGGAAGATTGGTGTTTTTGGTGGAATGGCACCCAGCCACTTCGCTAGAGATATTGTTAGTTTATCTCTTCGCCAAAAGCAGTAGTCGGCATTTTACTACATCTCAAAAGATTTTACTTTGTCAGGATTCGTCTTCGTCGACGCATCGCGACGTCGACTCAAAAATTGGCTTCATCGATTTCAAGACTCAATTCTTTATCGATTTCAAGACTCATAATTTCGTTGTTGACTCAAGAATTGACTCCCTCAAAATCAATAATTGTCTTCGTCAGCTCAAGATTTGTCTTCATTTCGCAGATAAAATTATTACTCGTATTTACAATATTATACAATTGCTCCATTTCAGCATCGTTTTTTACCTATAATGAACAACGTCTTCGGGTACTAGCAGTAATCAAGCACCACAACTTTTAAATGGCTTCGTTTTGCGGTGCTTGTTCATGTACGGAATGGTTAATGGAAAATAACATTGCTCTCATCTTTGTTTGTTATGTTTGCACCCGAAGAAGGATGTTAAATTCGCTTTAACTACTTCCATGATTGCAAGTTTTTCTTTAATATATATATATATAATAATTATAATAATAATATTAAATAATTTATTCTAGCCAAAACGAGCCAACGACTTCGCTGGCAGGCTAGTTAAAACTCGTGGTAGCATCGGCCCAACAGTCGAGCTGTTTTCCTCATCGGCAAGCAAAACGGTGAGGCCCAGCCCAACTTTCTGATCTTTTAGTTTTAAGGTCCGTACTTGGCAATGGCCCGGGGAAAAAAGCATCATTTTCTCAAGGCACTAGCAGCACATCACCTCCGCAACTCCTATATATCTTCCGAAAGATAGGAACGCGAGGAAACTTCCGGTGTTTGAGATTCGTGCGGCTCACAGGAGCCGCACGATCTCCTTCTTCCCCAGCTCATCTCTCTTCCTCCTCCCGACCGAGCCCCTCTCTCTCCCTCTCATCTCGCACGCGCCGTCGGAGGGGTGGGAGGTGGGCGGGGCGGTCGGCGGCGGGTAGCCGCCGGCCGGCGGCGGCGGTCGAGGCGGCGGCCTTAGGGTTAGGGTTTCGGGGTTCGGGTTCGGGGGTTCGGGGCCTCCATGGCCGGCGGACCTAGAAGGAGGGAGGTGTGGGGGGGGCGGAGGACCGGCGGCGGCGGCGGCTCGGCCGGCGGTGGAGGCGAGGCGGCGCGGTAGCGCCGCCGGCCGGGCGGGGTCGGACCGGCGGTGGACCAGTGACCGGCGGCGGGGGCGGCGAGGCGCGCCGGGTTAGGAAGAGCGGGCTGGAGGGCGGGGGTGGGTGGTGGGCGGGCGGCGGGGAGCCGCCGGCCGGGGCCGGTGACGGAGGCGGCGGGGGTGGTGGCCGGCATGAAGAAGGAGGCGTCGGGGTGAGAGGAAGAAGAAGTTTAGTGGGCCGGTGGTGGGCTGGAAGTTCGCATGCTTACGCATCTTCCGGAAGCCATATAGGATCCCCCCATCACCTCGAGCGGAGAGGCCTATCAGGCAGTCCAATTTTTCTCTCGCTCGTTTCCTTTTTCTTACCTCGACGGAAATAAAATGCATAACCAAGGCACTAGCACAGCAGTTCACGTCAGTTTGTCAATGTTACTTTGCTTCGGTCTAGCACGCATGCATACACTTGAATGACACAGGCATACAGCTTCAGATTGCTTCGTTTTCGTTTTTAGGGTTTATGATCTTTTAGTTTGCAACCGAAGTAGTTTTCAGATCCTAGCTTTTTTAACAATGATCGAATTGTAAAACCATCCAGCTGTTTAAACTACAAGTATTTTCGGGCGCTAGACTACACTACAGCACCACACCACCTTCTCTTGGTGTCACCCGAAGAGAGTTATAGACTTACGAAGACGCATTGGCTTATCAAAATTTAATAATATGTGTGTGTGCACGCTTGGAAGAAAAAGGTGCAGTCGAAAGCCAAGAGCTTTTACATCGTCTGACACTTTGGGGCTTATATGTTTCACCATGGAAGTAAAATAAAGCATGTTCTCGATTTTTGTACCATTTCGCTAACACGCAGAATCACTGTACCTTTGTGCATCTCTCCCCTCCCTCAACGAAGGTGTAAGCTTGGAATTTTTTGATATCATTATGGATCACTGTACGGCTCTTCGTCATCACATTGAAAACTAGATCTGTCTATCGAATATGATTTTTATCTTTTAAGGTGAGGACTTTACTGCCTCCGCAAACAAAGATTATCCAAATCATCGGTATTCATCGGAAAGACCGAAGTCACGCAACTCGAATAATTCAGAGTTGTCACTTTCGGCATAAGGGAACAAAAATATTTAAAAGGTTAGGTGAACATTTACATTTGGCTCTGAGAAATGCAAAATGTAAATGGTTCACCTAAGGCTCAAGTTCCATGAGCCAGAAAATAAAAAGTCTTCGGCGGCTAATGCGCGAAGCCCCTCGGGAAAACCGTAGAGATAAGTCGACTTGTTAAACGACGTGGTCGCAAAATCATCCGCTTTAACATAAGTAAAGAAGTCTTCGGCGGTGAATGCGCGAAGCAAATTACGAGGTAGGGCTGACGAGCCACCTCGTGATGTGGACATCCCCAGCAATGAGCTGGTTACACTAGAGGAAGCTACACCAAGCAACGTAAACCAAGGACCGGTTACACGAAGTCGTGCCAAGAAACTACAACAAGAGGTGAACTCTCTCCTTGCTGAATATCAGTTACATACAAATGTGAATTGTTTACTACTTAAGTGTTGTACTCTAGTTGTGTTAAGGTTTACACATGAAGACATGAACTACACTCAAGAAGAGAAGGAGTACATGCAGAAAGGAGAAGGTTACATAAAGCCAAGGACGAGTTACGTGAAGACCAACAAAGTTGCTACCAGTTCGGACCTGCATAAAAATTTGGACATAACTCTTTGTTCCCGATAGCTCTGGAGATCTGGAGCTCCATGAGTACTTGATGGAACGGGCTTGAAGTCAACTTTCCAACGCAACAAACCGCACGTCCATTAGACTTCGCAATAAAGAGTTATGACCGATTTAGTAGAGACTGCTCAGAAGGCCAACAGCCACGCGAGGCTGTTCGGGATTTAAGTTTCATGGTGACTTTTCACATAGTGTAACTCCAGGAACTCAGAAGTCCATTCACACCCAACAAGGAGGGTTGTTCCTTGTATAAATACCCCTATGTATCTCTAAATAATCAAGACTTTGATAATGAAATAGAACTTCTTTGTTCAGCTGCGTGCTAACAAATCCAGAGAGTGATTCTCTACCCCTTTGCTCTTGTGATTTCCCCGTGGGATTACATCGGTGGCCGCTTCATCGGCACCCAATCTGTGCTCTTGCTACTTCGTGTTCAGGTTGCGTAGGTTGGTTCTTTGAGAGTGTGATTGGGCGAATCCTTGATTCAGGCTGCCGTATAGAGACGGTGGTTGGCTTCTTGTGCGTGTCGTCAGGTTGCACTACTATTCGGCTGTTCGCAGCTATTTATCTTGGCTGAATTTCAGCTAGTTATCTTGTTCAAGATCCTACGTCGTGAAGATCGGGACAACATCCGTATCACCTCGGGTCACAAAAAAACCTTCGGCGGTGAATACGCGAAGCACTTAAAACTCGAGTGGAAATGAAATCGAAGTTGAGCTAAGGAGCCACTTCGAGCAGGCTAGCTACCTGCTATGCATGATTTATATTCTTTAATCCAAGTTACATGTTCATTAACTTCTTAGCATGAAAACTTGTTACTTCCGAAGTGGTTCCTTGTCATGAAAAATTTTCAGGTTTGATATTATGTTGCAATTACAGTAAATATTTCAATCCTAATCCATTACGCCGAGGGAGTTACACGACTTAACTATGGAATCATTGGATATTTCATGGAATTCGTCTTCAGAATAATGAGTTTCTAGCTGAGTTTGGTGGCTATTTCGGTATTGGTTCTTCGGGTATTCAACACCATATTGCTCTTCGGCCCAGGTGCCTCCGGTATTTCAGCATCGGCTATTCGACTATCTCCATATGGTACTTCGGGCATTTTAGCATTGATTCTTTGGTTTATTCTATATGACTCTTTGGACATCTCTATACGGCTCCTCGGGTTATCATAATCGACTTCAATGCTTATTTTGTTAAAAACCTCATGCGTAGACGCTATATGGAAGATTCTGTCTCTACCATCGACAAATACATTATCCTCGCAATCAGCGGCTTCTTCTTCGCATCAACATCAACTTTAATCTACATCGACCACTCTACTACTACCACGACATACAGTCTTCGCTGCAAGCATCGGCCAAGGGGGCTATGGAGGGATCTTGGAGAACCAATTCACCCATCTTGCCCGATGCGTGTGAACGAAGACCCAAGAGCTTCGGCAGGACGAAGAAGGCATCACACTCTCCTCTACTTCGGCTACACCAAGTACACGGGAGGAACGACTACGGGAGGATGAGGCAGAACCAAAGCGGGAAGACCGTTTTTCAGCAGGGGCGACGAAGCTGACGTCGCCACTGAAGAAACTTTTCATCGTCAAATGAAGACCGAAGATGACATTAATTGGGTTAGCTGGTGAATGAGTATGTGTAAATCCACAAGGCGTATGTGCTCTTTTCTCCATTCTATTTTGTCCCACTGGGTTTTCAGAATGGAGTTTTTAGCGAGACGTACGGGCAGATGGTCCTGAGGGCATGTCCTCGAGGCTGAAGTAGGGTGTTCCTAGGCTTTTCCCGCGTTTTCAGCTACTTCGCTTTGTTGTACCAGTCAAACCTAAGTAGCTGAGGGGCTAATTTTGGGGAAAATGATTCTCTAGGCACCCCCTACTTCGGCCCATTTTACAAAATAGGGGCTTGGGGGGCTAAAGGGCCACCCCCAGTTGTAATTTTGTACCCACCAGGGGCTTGGAGGCTAAAGTGCCACCTCCCCCTTCAACTATATAAGCAACCCAAGGGGGTTGAGAGAGAGGGCTCCCGCCTCCTCACTTGGCTTGGTTCTCTCTCACTTGTCTTTATTTTCTCTGAGTGTTGGCCTCCCTTCGAGGACGGTTTTTACCCCAACATAGTGGCAGAAGCGGCTTCCCTAATCTTTTCATGTAGGCTCCCTCGAGATGTATCGAGAAGTTTTTTCTAAAGGGGAGCCTAGGAGGAGATCAAGATCGAGGACATCGAAGATGTAGAAATCTAGGTTAACCTTGATCTTGTCTACTAGGAGTGGCACAACACATGCAACCCCCCGACACTCAAGAATGTGTCCGGAGGGACAACTCTTGAGGAGCTTGTCGGATGGTCTTAGCGTAACATTACCCAAAAAAGTGTACGCTAGGTGCCATGGTATGACATTAACCTCCATAGTGGGGTTAAGATGGGCTTCCACGATAATTCCCCTTATGGAACAAGAAATGATTGTAGAGGGTGAACAAATCCAAAGTGCTTCAGAAAAGTTTCCAACTCTAGTCGACCACCTCTTCTCTATGGCCTCCATGATAGATGTTTTGTTTGGAGGATCGGGAGGCAAAGGAGGTACCGTAGGCCTAGGGGAAGGTTCTGTCAAAAGATTTCTAGCTGGATGGATTTGGACAGAAGAGGGCTCCTTCCCTTGTAGGTCATCTAAGAAATTCGAGGTGTTCTTGAGATTTTTAGAATGGTTATCCTCGAATTGATGAAGGAACTCTGGGGGTTGAATTTCTTCTTCCTCCATCATTCCTAGTTCAGGTGAGGGTTCTATGGCTGAATACAAGGATGTGGAAGGTGATGGATCAGATTCAGCTACTAGAAGATCCTCATGGCTCGACTCGGATTGGCGGGATTCACTACGATTGATACAGAAGAAAGAGCTCTCCAATAGGGAATCTAGGATATCTCTTACTTTTGTTGGAGTTTTGTGAACAAATGAACCTCCGATGGTGTTGTCAAGATCTAAGGCAGCATCCGTGTCTAGACCCATGCAAAAGATGTATAGTGATACATCTTTAGGAAGAGACAATAAGTCTAGGTCAGAAGCCAAAAGGAATAAGAACCTAGCCCATGCCGCACCTGTAGACTCCTCCTCTAATTGCTCGAATTCGAGAATGTCCATTGGGAGAGAGGCTATGCGAGTGTACCATTACTCTGTCCTCTCCATCAAAGAGAACGAGCTACAAAAGTCATCTCGAAGTTCTTCCCAATTACCGTCCACACTCCCTACAATGTGAGCGTACCATTGTTCCGCTCTCCCCATGAGAGAGAAAGGAAACAACTTCCACCTCACGGTTTTCTGTGTCATGCCTAGGGTAACCATGTGTGAACACAAATCCTCAAATTCTTTCAAATGAATGTAGGGATCTTCATTGATAGCTTCAAAGAAGAGTCTATCCTGAACCATGTCTATAAAGTCGGGGTCAAGATCATAGGCAGATGAAGACGTTGATGGTGGCTCATAAAAGTCATAAGCTGAGGTGGAGAGGTCGTAAAAGGATGGCCTCTCCATGGGTAACGGGGTAAAGGTAAAATAAAGAAAAATGAAAAGATATGAGGACCACTGGGTACGAAGATAGATACAGCAACCGTTCCCCGGTAACGGTACCAGAAAGCTTGTTGGGTATTTTAGCGTCACACGAATAAATCCGCAAGTGCACAGATACTGTTGTAGCTTTCACCTCAGAGTATTCCAAGGGTATCGAATCCAAGGGAACGTGTGTGCACTAACTTCGTGCTAGTCGGTCCAAGGACACACCCAGATAAGAGGCAAGGATAGAGAGGATTCCTAAAGATAGCACTATAGATGAGACTAAAGGTTGATCTCTAGATAGAACTTGGCTTAGGGTACCGATAGCCCTGACTTAACAGGTGACTCTGGCACGCGGATCTATGTGGAACGGAGCTCCGACTATATCTAGCAGCGGAGGATCAACAAGGGCCAGAAGGGCTGTTACCACCTCCTGGTCTGCCTCTACCTAACCTTGGGATAAGCCGAACAAATGATAACCGGTAGCGTGACACAACGTCTACACTATGGTTACTACCGTAGCTAACGGACTATGGCACTCTGTACTAATAGAACTACGACCATGGAAGAGAACTGATCTCACTCACTATAGGCAATACTAGCTTATACTAAAGGCATACAAGAGAGCACTCGACCCCGTACTATGCTTCCAATGTATACGAACGACTTGCAGCAGACGAACACATAAACCCAGAATCTACGCACTAGCAGAGGAAAAAGTCTATTCATGCAACCTAGCATAAACTATTAGAAAGGAATCACGAATGTCACTTTGGTCTAAATGGAACATGCAGGAATATCCACTATAATCAAAGGGTTGTGTTCGTGAAGAACACAAGCCTCTAAATCAAGAACACATGAAGAACACAAGAACATATCACCTATGCATGAATGCTACTTTAGTCTAACTAGAAAAATACAAGAAAACTCACTTTAGTCTAAATGAAGAACACCAACATCGTAGAGGCACATGCCTCTCTCTCTCCCTCTCTACTCTAAACACTAGCTAGGAGAGGAGCCTTGGATGGGTGAAGTGTGTCTCATTTCCTACCCCCTCCCGTTCTATTTATAGGCAAGGGGGTGGCTTGCTCGGAGTGCCAAATGACTCCAAAACACCCCGGAATGCCTTGAGGAACCAATGGAGAGCTGCCACGCGTCGACTGGGGACGAGAGGAGCTCCGAGTGCTTCAGCCGAATTGGGGTTCGGCCGAACCCCAGGTTGGTTCGTTTCCACTGCCTTTCGTCCAGGTGCTACCAGGTGGGTCCTCAGGCGTGTATGGGTGTGTATGTGGTGTTTTTAGCTCATTTCTGTGGGGATGTGGGCCCTTGAATCCGCGTACTGGCTCCTGATTGGTCAAGGGTGTGTTTCCTTGGATCGGTGATGTGTCATGGACACATGGCATCCAACGTGGCAACACGTCGCCACGTGGTCTGGTGTAGGTCCCACCGGGCCCACATGATATCAAGATGGCGATCTTGTCTTGTGCATATCTCTTTCATCCGGACTCATAAGTTGACAAATGATATATCCATTTCAATCGGCTCGACGAGCCCGTCGCAATGGTGTAGTCCAAATTGGAATTTGAGATTGTTTATAATGATGCCATATTCATGCCTTTGGTTCAGGGGACCACGAGGTCCTGAACAGCTTGGATCAAATGTGCAAGCTTTCTCTCCATTACTTGTGCTAAATACCTGCATTCGAATAGACATCAACACTTGTAGAAAGTATCAGTATAAAGCCCTATTCTAGTATTGATGATCACTTTTCATTCATTTTATGCAGGAGTTGACGGCATAAAAGTAGCACTTAAGAGCCGTCAACAACACCCCCACACTTGACCTTTGCTCGTCCCGAGTAATGGGGAACAGATCAAGGTGAGAAATGATATCCACTTGGGGGAGAGTTCATCCTCTTATGGGGAAACCTTAGCTGGTTACCACTTACTAGGGAATCTTTGTAAAGGCCTCGTAGCATCCCTATGCAATCACACCTCGGTAGTGTGGTATGATGCCTAGCTAGAATCGCATGGTTGTGTTCAAAGTTCTTCGGGACTTTTACGCGACTTGTGGTGAAAGTGTACAACCTCTGCAGAGTGTAAAACTAATCGATTAGCCGTGCTCACGGTCAAGAGCGGCCTAGACCTGTGACGCCCCAGGTTTTCATCAGGGTTAATTAACCTTAATGATCTAGTCAAACACGTTGACTTTGGTCAAACATTGGTCAACCTGGGCCATCACCTTGAAAACCTAGCCAACAATTCCTAATGATCAACCTTTGGTCAAAGCTTGGTCAAACCTTGTCAAATCCTAGTCAAAACCCTACCCCAAACCCTTGACATTCATGTCCACTCTAGGACTTTTGCCGCGTTCTCCAAATTTCACCTAAACACTTCAAATTCTCCCAATGTAAAAGTTGTGCAGTTTGTCGAGGGACACAACTTTCATGTTGAATGGCATCTCAAATTCGAAGTGTAAATGTGTGAAAATTCATGGTCAACGCCTCCAGTTACTATTCACCAGCGCCATGAAAAGTGCCAACTTGGCGAGCAGTTTATGCAAAATCCGTCGAGCAAAACACCTGTCAGCCTTTGTAGAAGTTGTAGATGGTCGCGAGATCTATAACTTTGCTTATTAGCTCCTTGTGCACTTTAGTTTGAAAATGTGGACTAAATCTTAGTCAAACCGAGCCACACCAATCTGCTTCTGCGCCGGGACGTCTCACGCACGACGCCATCGCGCCGGGACGCCGCGTCGGCCCTGGCCGCCGTACCCGCGGGTGCGCACGCCGAGACCCCGAAAGGACTGCCGGTCCGAGGCCAGCACCGCGGGCACTATTCGTCGGGGAGGGGTGACGCGCGCCAGGCCCTAGGCCGGTGCCACGCGGCGCGTCCGTACTTGCCAGACGCCGCACCGCCTTGTGCCATTGGCTGGCCACGCCGCGCACGTCGCCTCAGCCTTTGCGCCATGCCGTGCCCACACCGCGACCCTCTGTAGGCGAAGACGACCTTCATGACCCCTTCCCCACAGCGCTCTCGCCTATAAAACCCATGCCTCCATTCTCCTCGCGCGAGCACCGAGCGCCGCCGCCGCCATTGACGCCGCCTCGGTGAGCTCCATGCTCCGATCGTTTTCGCAGCCGCCCAGAGCATCGAAACTCTTCCCTAGGACCCCTCTGAGCCTCCAGAACCGCTCGTTGCCCAGGCCGAGCCACGAGCTCGCTAGCGCAGCCACTTCCGCGGCCGCCGCCGCCTGGCCCCGCCGTAATCGCTCGCCAGAGCACGCCCTACCCTCGAATCCGCTATCAATCAACTCTAGGTGAGCTTAATTGCGCATCGGTGCCTTTTGTTGCCCGTCTCCGGCCCCACCTCGCCGGCGGTGAGCTCACCTCCGCCGCCGGGGGCTTGGTTGTGAGAATTCTTGGCCCGAGGGCATATTTGTGAAGTTCTGAAACTTTCCAGGGACCCCATTGAAAATAGATTCTACCCTTTGTTTGACCATGACCTGAATCTTGTAAAATCCGTAGAAATTCACAGAGAAATCAGAAAATGTGAAACCAATTTTGTTTGTCTCCTTGTGAAGAACTCTACAACTTTTGTAAAGCATGCCCATACTTTTGTGTGATAGTTTTTGCATGAAAAATTGAAAACAGTTTACCCTAGATCTGTTGTAGTTCAAAATCTACATGTGTTCATGAGCTGATTTTTGGATATGTTGTGCTTCATGCCATGTGTAGGCTCCACACCAAAATTTGCACAAATTTGGTGAGTAAATCTTTTAATATGATTTATCTTGTATTTATGATGAATCTACCTAAATGAATTTTTCAGCTTAAAATAAATTTATTTTTGTTCCCAACTTCTGGCCATTTTCTTTTTATGCTGAAATACACCTCTGGTGAATTTACCATGATTTTATCTCTGCCAGAATTATTTATTCTTGATTTATGCTTAGTTTTAAAAGTAAATGCATAGCTCAAGTTATATAATAGCCCTAGATGTATATGTTGGTTGCTTAGCCTTGTTTTCGACTAGAGAAACAGTGAGAGAAAGTTTGGGTCCAGAAGTGCCTTATTTATTTCTATATGCATTTATCTTGTTTGTGGTAAATAGAAATGTTATATTTGGTATATTTATTTTTATAGCTTAATCAAGTATGCATGTGTGGTCAGTGGCTTATATTAGAAATAGTGAGTTCAGTGAGCACCAACCATGGCTTTTTATAAAGCATTTTGATGAATAAGAGTGGAGAAGCCTTTTTAAGCATAATAATAAGTTAATTGGAAAAATCCTCCCTTTTATCTTTTTGAACCCTATGGATGTGTTATGAAAATAAGTTCAGAGTTGAAAACCACCTCCTTGCTGTTTGTGCAAATAAATAAATTATTTATTTAACTATGTACACAATCACTATAAAGAGAAGAATAAATAAAGCCTTCATAATAATCCTTAAAAGGAAAAGTGATGAATATATTTTGTCAAGGTGAATATGGTCAACCATGTGCTTCTTGTTGTCATGTGTTGCTGTTTTGTTTAAATTAAATTAATTTCACCACTAACTATTGCATATGCATCCTCCGTGTAGAAGTTCCCGACGGTAGCTACACGCTCGTACCGGCTGACGAGGACAAGGGAACAGAAGGAGACGTGCACTACGTGTCCGTAGATCAAGACCCGGACCAAAGTCCGGAAGTTTGTGTGACTGCTTGTGCTGACGAAGGCAAGCCCCGGTTTAAACATTAACCTATGTGTTTCTTTTAAGCTTCTGAATTTATCATTGCTTATCTATGTGCATTTACGTTCAGGAGTTGATTTGAAACCCTAGTTGCATGATCCCTAAGTACCTATTATCTTTTACTAGTATGCTAGGTCGCTAGTTGCTATGCTCTAAGGATCCGGTACAAGTCGAGTGATGTTCGTCACTCGCGAGAATAGGATCTCCTTTATGGAATGACCATATTTATTAATGGATTGCTCCGGTCCAGTGGCTTCGTTGGTTAAGTGTTTGAACGTACTAAGCACTTGTCGGAAATGGGCACGGTAAGCCTAGTACCTAAATGATGCGGTGCGGGAACTTTGTGCTACTAATCTTAGTGTTGCGGCCCCGGCTCGCCACCTGAGTACATGCGTGAGACTGGGTGACCTTGGTGGCGTAGCCCAGTAAACCTTGTACTTAAGACTGTAACATCTGATCCCAATCCGAGGAATGACGGGAACCGCCTGGTTGGAGCACTCTTAGTGAGGGCACCTCCCGTGTGTTTAGGTCTACCTTGCAAGGTTTAAATCAATCGATTGTCGGCCTCTCACCGTTATCTGAGACTACTTAATCTACTGGCCATGATATCCCTTTATGATGGAACTTTGTGAATATTGTTATTTGATTAATTGTATTGCACAACCTATGATTGCAATAGTTGGTTATCTAGTAATGATTACTTCTACTAGAACTTGAGCTAAAATGTGAAAGTAAGGATTCACTACTTAGTAGCTTTTTGGCAAAACAAACCCACTAGCCAAAAGCCTTGCATGCTTCGAGGTAAAGTCTTTTATTTTTAGACGGGTAAGCCTTGCTGAGTATTAGTATACTCAGCCTTGCTATTTAAATGTTGTTTCCAGGTAATGCATGTGATGTGTGGCCTGGAGAAATTCCACCCGGCTGGGAGCTGGAATGGGTGGATGATGACGAGTGATTGTATCATGGACGGCCTCCTATGATACCTGTCGTACCGCTTAGTTATTTCCGCTGTTTTAATAAACTCTGAACCATTTACTTTCATGTCAAGAACCATGGTTTGTAATAATGGACCCTACGGGGAAGAATTGTGTTAATTTGTAAGGCACTCTGGACTCTCCTTCGTGGGAGTTTTAATGTATACGTTTCGATCCTCTATGTGTGTTTCAAGTGATTTACCGGGTTTTGACCCGGCAACACTCAACGGGATGATTCTTTATTATCGCTTAATGACCAAATGGAGTGGTTTAGGCAATAGTATGGAATTATCTCAGATGGGGTTGTCACAGTTGGCATCAGAGCATCCGTATGCACCAGAGTGATTAGATTAATACTAATCACATGATTTACAATAAAACTTGCCAAGATTGATTGGATTTTGAAAATACGTTGGATCGTTAAGGAATGATCTAGATCGAGAGGCCCTAGAGGGAATTTTGGGTTCTTTAAGGTGGCTTAAGAATCTATGGTTTATTTTGCTAACTCCCAGCACTTTACTTTATGTCAGACTTACTTATTGTACAACCAAACTAGATGAAGCCACGTGTTTTATACGTGTGTTGTGCCGCATCACGAGTATGCGAGGGTTGATGGAGTGATCTATTCCACAGATCCCATCTTCTCGTCTGGTTGCTCACGTGTCTTATACGTGCGCTTTCCGTATGAGAGTCATACGAAGGATGACATGCTCTATTCAAGATGAACATGTCATGGGTTGTGATGTCACCACGTTTTGCCATACGTGTGCTTTCCGCATGACGAATATGCGAGGAAAGGATACACTCCATTCAAACGGAGGGTGTCTGAGGTTGGACGCTGTCCATGCAGCGGCTTGATGCATGGATACCGTTTCTATAGTGAACGGTATTGTATGTGGATGCTTCCGTGACGTGCTGGCACGGAAGGTTCTTTTCTGCAAGTACACTAACCTCGTTAGTGCGATCGCTTTGAACGACGAGTAGCTCCGATTAGTTATTATAGGGAGAGTCGATTATGAGCTTGCCACCGGCATTAACTACGTCTTTTGAGATCCATGTGTGAGGTCGTTTAAGACGTGTGCATCATGATAAAATCTTGTTGAACCTAAAACTTGTTGTTGCATGTTTGTGCTATGCTTCCTAGGGTGATTGCTTGATCTTAGAAAAGGGTATCCTCTCATTTTGATCTTAGGTAAATTCTGCCAAATTTTGTTGCTGTCAGTTCATGAAATTTTAGAGCCAAATCTATGATGAATCTGACTAGGCATCTTTTATGAAAGTTGTTTCTTATCAAAATTAGAATCTACTGTGAATTTCTCATGATTTTAGGAATTTTCAATCTGGAGTTATGATCAGGTTAGTAAGTCTCTGTCCTGCTGTTTTTCTGGGTAACCTTCCTCTGAAAATGGAATTTTTCAAGCATGTTCCCATCTAATATAGATCTACCTTTGAATACCAAAAAGGTGCTTCATAACCTCACTAAGTTGCTGGTCAAAATTGGGAATTTTTGGGGTCCTGGTTTTTGAGTTATGAATTTTTGTTCAAAACTGCCAGGACTTTACGTCATTTTGTATGTAGGCTCTTTTCGAGTTCTACCATACAATTGTACCTTTGTACACATGACTACCCTAGTTTTTGCCCAACTTGAGAAAAGAACTTTTTCCGTTTTACCATATCATTTGGGTAATGTCTTGGTCTTAGAATCCCATCTCAAGTGGCAATCTTCTTCCGCCAATGCACACATGTGAGCTCCAATGATATCTATCATTTCCACCTCCTTTTGTTTATGCATCTTGATGCCTAAGCTATCCTTGCTAGTGACATCCTTATCTCAATCGTGTTTGACCTTGCAATCTTGAACGTCTTCATCTTGATCTTGCTCACAACATTATGAACACATAAAACATGAGCAGAAGGAGTTAAATTCTGTTGGTATGCCTTGAGCATCATCAGGTCATGCATGGGTTGCACCCTTAATTTAATAATTCATGGGCATGGAAATGCATTACATAGCATGTGCATTTGGGAACCTTGGATGGACTAACGTGCATATTCACTGAAGGTTTCAACCTTCCTCCTATATCCTCCTTATGGCGGGTGAGATTGTTGTTCCATAACCAAAGGTGCCGCGACGGAACCTAGTGCATCATGTGTGCTGCAGCCATATGATTACCACTAGGGGCGCGCTAGGTATCTTGGTTGGGAGCATGCGACTCACCGCAAATCCATTTTCTCCACTCTATGTTGTCCCCTTTGTCACTAGCTAACTGCATGGGTAAACAAGTCATGCTAACAAGCATCACGAGCATCATATCCCATAAACATGTGCATTCCTCACTATGCATCATGGAAAGTGCACCATATGTTCATATGCATAAGCATCATGTGCTCATCTGCATGTGCATCACACTATGCACCACAACATGAGCATTAACATTTTTTTTGAGACGAACATGAGCATTAACATGCGCACCACTCCACTGTGCACAAGGTATTCCCTATGCTTTGGCATTCAATCATATGTCTCATCGGTGCATCGCCCATCAAGTTTAAAATTGTTGCACCGGTAACGTAAGGATGGTTGTCACCAAAACTCACCGATGAAATAATATGTGAGCAAACATCTTCTGAAATTGCTGTACCAACCCTTCCTTTCAAATCATTCACATTGCTATCCATAAACAACTCCGTGCAACCGCTCCCTATGACCTTGCCATCCTTTATTGTTTTTATGGACAACTAACCTTGGACTTCTGAGGGTGGAACCCTTGATCCCTCCTTATACCTTATTGCCTTTCAAAAGTAAATTCAGAAATCTTAGTAAACAAATTTAGCAACTATTTGTTTACTAGCCTTCCTTTTCTTCATAGAAATCTCTATGGAACTTTTCAACTTGGTCTCTTAAAGTTCTCTTAGCTTCAAATCAAATCAACCGGCTAAGTGGAAGAGGTAGGAGCAGAGTTTTCGTGAGCAATCAAGGTTCTCTAAAAGTCAAGGCATGAGAGTCCTTCATCGCTTATCAATCCATGATCCGTTGATCATACCCTCCAAATCCTAGGAATCATGAAACAAGCAAACGAGGGATCGGTAGAATCTTTTGCTAAAATTCTCCTCGTTGCGATCTCGAGCCTAGAGGGTGGATACCCAGAGCTCTTCTCGTTGTTCCCACCATCATGGTCAGTTTTCAGACCGTTGGACCCCATCCTTTTCAGTGCCATGACTATACGACGTCGTGGTGTCGCTCTGCCATCTCTTTCCCGCGGCCACGATCACGTCGCCGAGACCTCACGGGCTGACAATTATCGAGCCCCGTGCTGCCACCACCGGATCGCTTTGCCGGCCCCTACCTCAGATGGTTTTGGATGACTTTGGTCAAACATTGGTCAACCTGGGCCATCACCTTGAAAACCTAGCCAACAATTCCTAATGATCAACCTTTGGTCAAAGCTTGGTCAAACCTTGTCAAATCCTAGTCAAAGCCCTGCCCCAAACCCTTGACATTCATGTCCACTCTAGGACTTTTGCCGCGTTCTCCAAATTTCACCTAAACACTTCAAATTCTCCCAATGTAAAAGTTGTGCAGTTTGTCGAGGGACACAACTTTCATGTTGAATGGCATCTCAAATTCGAAGTGTAAATGTGTGAAAATTCGTGGTCAACGCCTCCAGTTACTATTCACTAGTGCCATGAAAAGTGCCAACTTGGCGAGCAGTTTATGCAAAATCCGTCGAGCAAAACACCTGTCAGCCTTTGTAGAAGTTGTAGATGGTCGCGAGATCTATAACTTTGCTTATTACTCCTTGTGCACTTTAGTTTGAAAATGTGGAGTAAATCTTGGTCAAACCGAGCCACACCAATCTGCTTCTGCGCCGGGACGTCTCACGCACGACGCCGTCGCGCCGGGACGCTGCGTCGGCCCTGGCCGCCGTACCCGCGGGCGCGCACGCCGAGACCCCGAAAGGACCGCCGGCCCCAGGCCGGTGCCACGCGGCACGTCCGCACTTGCCGGACGCCGCACCGCCTTGCGCCATTGGCTGGCCGCGCCGCGCACGTCGCCTCAGCCTTTGCGCCATGCCGTGCCCACACCGCGACCCTCTGTAGGCGAAGACGATCTTCGTGACCCCTTCCCCACGGCGCTCTCGCCTATAAAACCCGTGCCTCCCTTCTCCTCGCGCGAGCACCGAGCGCCGCCGCCGCCATTGACGCCGCCTCGGTGAGCTCCATGCTCCGATCGTTTTCGCAGCCGCCCGGAGCATCGAAACTCTTCCCTAGGACCCCTCTGAGCCTCCAGAACCGCTCGTTGCCCAGGCCGAGCCACGAGCTCACCGGCGCAGCCACTTCCGCGGCCGCCGCCGCCTGGCCCCGCCGTAACCGCTCGCCGGAGCACCCCCTACCCTCGAATCCGCTATCAATCAACTCTAGGTGAGCTTAATTGCGCGTCGGTGCCTTTTGTTGCCCGTCTCCGGCCCCACCTCGCCGGCGGCGAGCTCGCCTCCGCCGCCGGGGGCTTGGTTATGAGAATTCTTGGCCCGAGGGCAAATTTGTGAAGTTCTGAAACTTTCCAGGGACCCCGTTGAAAATAGATTCTACCCTTTGTTTGACCTTGACCTGAATCTTGTAAAATCCGTAGAAATTCACAGAAAAATCAGAAAAATTTGAAACCAATTTTGTTGGTCTCCTTGAGAACTGTATAACTTTTGTAAAGCGTGCCCATACTTTTGTATGAAAGTTTTTGCATGAAAAATTGAAAACAGTTTACCCTAGATCTGTTGTAGTTCAAAATCTACATGTGTTCATGAGCTAATTTTTGGATATGTTGTGCTTCATGCCATGTGTAGGCTCCACACCAAAATTTGCACAAATTTGATGAGTAAATCTTTTAATATGATTTATCTTGTATTTATGATGAATCTGCCTAAATGAATTTTATAGCTTAAAATAAATTTATTTTTGTGCCCAACTTCTGGCTGTTGTCTTTTTATGCTGAAATGCACCTCTAGTGAATTTACCATGATTTTATCTCTGCCAGAAATATTTATTCTTGATTTATGCTTAGTTTTAAAAATAAATGCGTAGCTCAAGTTATATAATAGCCCTAGATGTATATGCTGGTTGCTTAGCCTTGTTTTGGACCAGAGAAATAGTGAGAGAATGTTTGGGTCCAGAAGTGCCTTATTTATTTTTATATGCATTTATCTTGTTTGTGGTAAATAGAAATGTTATATTTGGTATATTTATTTTTATAGCTTAATCAAGTATGCATGTGTGGTCAGTGGCTTATATTAGAAATAGTGAGATCAGTGAGCACCAACCATGGCTTTTTATAAAGCATTTTGATGAATAAGAGTGGAGAAGCCTTTTTAAGCATAATAATAAGTTAATTGGAAAAATCCTCCCTTTTTGAACCCTATGGATGTGTTATGAAAATAAGTTCAGAGTTGAAAACCACCTCCTTGCTGTTTGTGCAAATAAATAAATTATTTATTTAACTATGTACACAATCACTGTAAAGAGAAGAATAAATAAAGCCTTCGTAATAATCCTTAAAAGGAAAAGTGATGAATATATTTTGTCAAGGTGAATATGGTCAACCATGTGCTTCTTGTTGTCATGTGTTGCTGTTTTGTTTAAATTAAATTAATTTCACCACTAACTATTGCATATGCATCCTCCGTGTAGAAGTTCCCGACGGTAGCTACACGCTCGTACCGGCTGACGAGGACGAGGGAACAGGAGGAGACGTGCACTACGTGTCCGTAGATCAAGACCTGGACCAAAGTCCGGAAGTTTGTGTGACTGCTTGTGCTGACGAAGGCAAGCCCCAGTTTAAACATTAACCTATGTGTTTCTTTTAAGCTTCTGAATTTATCATTGCTTATCTATGTGCATTTACGTTCAGGAGTTGATTTGAAACCCTAGTTGCATGATCCCTAAGTACCTATGATCTTTTACTAGTATGCTAGGTTGCTAGTTGCTATGCTCTAAGGATCCGGTACAAGTCGAGTGATGTTCGTCACTCGCGAGAATAGGATCTCCATTATGGAATCACCATATTTATTAATGTATTGCTCATGTGGTAAGAGCATGGGATTTGGGCTCCGGTCTAGTGGTTTCGTTGGTTAAGTGTTTGAACGTACTAAGCACTTGTCGGAAATAGGCACGGTAAGCCTAGTACCTAAATGATGCGGTGCGGGAACTTTGCGCTACTAATCTTAGGGTTGCGGCCCCGGGCTCGCCACCTGAGTACATGCGTGAGACTGGGTGACCTTGGTGGCGTAGCCCAGTAAACCTTGTACTTAAGAATGTAACATCTGATCCCAATCCGAGGAATGACGGGAACCGCCTGGTTGGAGCACTCTTAGTGAGGGCACCTCCCGTGTGTTTAGGTCTACCTTGCAAGGTTTAAATCAATCGATTCTCGGCCTCTCACCGTTATCTGAGACTACTTAATCTATTGGCCATGATATCCCTTTATGATGGAACTTTGTGAATATTGTTATTTGATTAATTGTATTGTACAACCTATGATTGCAATAGTTGCTTATCTAGTAATGATTACTTCTACTAGAACTTGAGCTAAAATGTGAAAGTAAGGATTCACTACTTAGTAGCTTTTTGGCAAAACAAACCCACTAGCCAAAAGCCTTGCATGCTTAGAGGTAAAGTCTTTTATTTTTAGACGGGTAAGCCTTGCTGAGTATTAGTATACTCAGCCTTGCTATTTAAATGTTGTTTCCAGGTAATGCATGTGATGTGTGGCCTGGAGATATTCCACCCGGCTGGGAGCTAGAATGGGTGGATGATGACGAGTGATTGTATCATGGACGGCCTCCTATGATACCTGTCGTACCGCTTAGTTATTTCCGCTGTTTTAATAAACTCTGAACCATTTAATTTCATGTCAAGAACCATGGTTTGTAATAATGGACCCTACGGGGAAGAATTGGGTTAATTTGTAAGGCACTCTGGACTCTCCTTCGTGGGAGTTTTAATGTATACGTTTCGATCCTCTATGTGTGTTTCAAGTGATTTACCGGGCTTTGACCTGGCAACACTCAACGGGATGATTCTTTATTATCGCTTAATGACCAAATGGAGTGGTTTAGGCGATAGTACGGAATTATCTTGGATCGGGTAGTCACAAGACCCTCACATGATTAATTTATGGAAGTTGAAATTAATTTGATGCCTTTACTTTATGATGATGATGTTTTACATTAACTGAGGGATGGTATACACTTATACTTGCTAGTAAATAGTTCCTTAATAAAATTTGATCAGCTAAAATGCTAAAGTGCTTAAACCCTTTGGCCGTCCTCTTATACAGCCTTGCATGTTTATTATGATATTTTCCCCTTGCTGAGTACGGCATGTGCTCAAGCTTGTCTTTTTAATATTGCAACTACACAACTCGGATTGCTGCTCAAACTTGAAGATTTTGAGAAGTACTAGGCGTACGTGCCACCAGTCAGCTGCCTGTGGAGTTTCCATCTGAAGAACCGCTGCTAGATGTCCACTCTAATAATATGTTTATGAGACATTCGGTCTTGTAATGGTTATAATACTCCCTTTTACGCTTTGGCACTATATTTGGTATTCACTGAGTCATTACGTGTATGTAACTTGATCCTGGCGCACATGTAATTTAAGCATCTGGTTTTGGCTTTAAAATCGGGTGTGATAGGTGGTTCGATCAAAGGATCTTGCACAAATGGCCATGCAACATGGTGTTTTTCTCGGCGCTTAGGAATAGTGTATGCAACCTTTGACCGAGTTTTTCACCATCATCCACTCAAAATTAGCAATGCCACCCAAATGCAAAGTTGTGTCCCTTAAAAAGATGAACAACTTTTATTTTGGCCGATTTTGAAGTATTTAGATGAAATTTGGTGAACGCGGCAAAAGTTCTAGATGGAGTGTAGTGTCAAAGGGGTTAACTAGGCTTTAATAAGGGATTTTGACCAAGGTTGACCAATTCTTGACCAAGCTTGGCCATTAGGGTTTGTTGGTGAGGTTTTCGAGGTGATGACCCAGGTTGACCAAGGTTTGACCAAAGTTAATGTGTTTGACTTGGTTGACCAGACATTAGCGTTAATTAACCCTAATTGGAAACCTGGGGCGTCACAACCTACCCCCCTTAAAAGGAATCTCGTCCCGAGATTCGCAGTTTTAAACAAGGATAGGGGACTAGCAGTGTCAAAAGGAGTGTACCCGTTGTTCCATTATTCCTTACGATAGGTCAACTGTAGTTTTGATTTTGGCTCTGCTCTTCTTGGCTTCCAGTCCGTTCATTTTGGTCCTGCTGAGGTTCTAGGCACTCTCTGGGCATATGCCCACATTGTCTACAATTGTAGCACAGGGGATTCCTATGATTACGTGGAGGCGGAGGTGCACTAGAATTTGAGAACTGCTGAGTTTTGCTGCTTCGCTTTCTAGCACACGGCTTGAATTTGGTGCAGGTAATTTCCCATCCACTTAAATCCAATTCAGGCAAAACTTGCTGGGGATTCCTGCTCCTTCTCTCTTCCTCCCTAAGATCCATGGGTAGTTTTGACGATGGTATTAGAGAGTCAGAGGTGTGGAATCGATCTTGATTCATAAGATCCACTAGTAGATTGTAGAGACGGGCTTGCTCGGCCACTGATGCAAACAATGACCTAGTGAAGCTGGTAGTTAAACTAGTCTGAGACAACCCTTGATAATGATCATGAATGACATTGTGCACTATCAGACTAATCACTGCATTATGTCCTTCCAACATCTGGATCATACTAGCTATGGTAACTATGTCAGCTTGGTTAGGTGCTTGGAATGAGCAAGATTCATAAAGGTGAGGTTTCTCTGAATTTGCTCTGATGGAATTCCTAGCTGTCGACCGGGCATCCCTGGGCCCACCAACACATTGTGGGCCATACCCGGGAGATGAGTTCCTACACACTTTTACTACTCGACTAGTGGGCCACGGTGCTGGTGCCGTGGACCACAAGGCAAGACAAGGCGGACAAGGACTTGTACTAAGACTATGATAGCTTTCCATACCCTGTATAGGCTACTCCAGGTCCTACTCGAATAGTACCCTTGTACTAATCCGACTTGTAACCCTGCCTCCCATGACATATAAGGCGAGGCAGTGACCCCTCTCAAAACATACGCAATCAATACAGAGCCACGCAGCATACAGGACGTATGGTATTATGCACATTGCGGCTCGAACCTGTCTAATTGTGTGCCCCATGTCTCACCATCATGTTCCTGATCTCGGCGAGCCCCACCGCTCAATCTACTACTTCGGGTACCCTATCGTAGGCTCGGTGTCTAAAACACTGACAGCTGGCGCGCCAGGTAGGGGATCTCGTTGTTGATCCACTGGCGAACTCGATGGCTCTCATCATCATCAAGCCAACCATCGCTTTCCAGCAAGGTGACACTTTCGTCTTTGGCTCTTGGGTTTGCATTGCTGACGGCACCGGATCATTCCTGCATTTCTTAGCATCAATTTCGGAGTCAAAGCTCAAGTCCACGACGCTTACGCAAGCTTCGATGGAAGAATTCGTCGAAAATTTCGGTGAAATTTCGATCTCTGACCCCCTCAGAGAACTTGAGTCGGAGTCCGAGTACAACTCGACTTCGTCTCCTATTCAGCTTGAGTTGCTCCCTTCGGCTTCACAGCTTGCACTCAGCCTGGATAGCATCCCAGCACCACCTCTCTTCGGTCATCACCATGTCAGTGTTGCTTACCAAGCCGCATTGAAACGCCTCATGTGCCCGGGCCCGAAGATCATGATCGAGTACTCTTCAGATTCGGACGTCAACCTCGACTACTATTCGGATTCATCTGAGTTCGAGTTCGACTATGGTTTGGATTCTGCTGAAGTACAACAAATGTCCGGCCCTGCTCAAGGACTGGTGATCACATCGACACCTGAGGGTAGATTCGTCTACTGGTCTGAGCATGTGCCTGCTGATCTCACACTGGATGATCAGGAGCGCTTTATCGCTTGTCTCGACAACTTACCCTTCCAGGAAGGAGCCAAGCTTGTTGATTATGACACTGATACTGAGCTCATTCAGAGTATGGGTACTTATTCGTTGCATCGAGAAGTTTTCGTCATTGATGCAACTACTCCGCAAGGGCATCGTGCTAACTATCGCTTTCCGGATGATGTATCTGATGATGAACTCTCTGCCAATGCTCCTGCTGATGAAACCGCAGAGGCCAAGACTGCACGTCGCCAACGCAATGCTGATCGTGCAACCCTTCGTCGGGAACTCGCGGAAGCTCTACCTACCCGTAATCTTCAAGAGGCTCTGGATGCAGTAGCTACTCGTGAATATCGTACTCCAGAGGAAGCTATCAATGCGATCAATCTACTCGGTCGCTCTATGCCTCGTGACAGGGCGGCTGCTCTAGCCTATACTATGCAACATCAAAATACCAGTGCTCCTAGTCACCATGGCAGCAGTGGAGGTGTTCATCGTACCACTCCCACTCCTCAACACACTCGTCCGGAAGCTAGCAATAAGGCCAAGGGTGATGATGGTAGCGTCAACAGCAAGTCGGGAGACTCTCGCTACGATGTTCGCACAACAATCAATGCCAGACGCACTGAGCGTGAGAAGCAAAAGGATGCTGACTCTGATTCTTTTCTTGCTTTCTCTGCTCGACTTCAAGCTCTGTTTCTTCCGGAGAAATTCAAGCCTTACAGTATCTCTAAATATGATGGCAAGCAAGATCCTAGGCAGTGGTTGCGCTATTATGCTCTGTCCATCACCAATGCCGGGGGCAATGATGATACCAAGTGTATCTATTTCCCTTTTGTTCTGGAGCAAGAGCCCCTCACATGGTTTGAGTCTCTCAAACGTGGCTCCATCGACAACTGGGGACAACTCAAGCACCGCTTCACCAGCAACTTCGCAGGTTCTCTGGGCCGTCATGGTACTCGAATGGACCTTGCCCTGATCAAGCAAAAACAAGGTGAGACTCTTCACGAGTACATGCACCGCTTCTTTGAGAAAAGGGCTACTGTTGTTGACGTTACCGAGAAAGAAGTCATTGATACCTTCTAGGATGGTTTCTATGACGATAGGCTTTTCCAAGACTTCGGTCGTGCTCGCCCAGCCAACATCACAAAGCTCAAGGAGATGATCACTCACTGGGCGGACGAGGAAGATAAGGCTCGGAATCGGTTCAAGCATCTTCGCAACAACCAGAACAACAACAACAACAATAACAATGCTGGAGGAAGCAGTAGTGGCAAGCAACAGCAGGGCAACCGCCAGGGTAATAACTACTCGAGCAATCCTAATCACAAGCGCAAGCCCGATAACACTGTTGCTGCCATGGAATCTACCGCCAAGCCTGAAGATGATCCTCACTAGGCAACATTGACCAAGCAGAAATGCCCATGGCACCCGGAGGGCGATCATACTACAGAGCAGTGTTACCAACTTCGACGTGCATTGAAGAACACACCCGAACCAACGCACCCAAACCCGCGATTTCGTAAACACAAGGGGAAGAAGGCTAACACCAACAAAGACACTGGGTTTCAGCACCCCTCCAACACTGTCAATGTCATATTTGGTGGGATTCCAACCAAGCGCATGCAGAAGCTAGCACTCAGGGAGATCATGTCCATCCAACCAGCAGCTCCCACTTTTCTCAAGTGGTCTGAAACCCCTATTACATTTTCAAGGGTGGATCAATGGACTAATTTCTCTGAGCCAGGACGATATCCTCTCGTTCTGGATCCAGTGGTGGCAGGCTCCAGGCTTACCAAGGTTCTCATTGATGGTGGCAGCAGTCTCAATGTCCTGTTTGCCAAAACTCTGAAGAAGATGGGCCTGGATATCACCAATATGCTTGCCAAGACCAACTCACCGTTCTATGGTATCATCCCGGGCAACGCAGCTGTACTACCCGTTACCTTTGGGACTAAGGATCACTATCGCACGGAGTACATCAAGTTTGAGGTTGCTGACTTTGAGAGTTCTTACCATGCCATCCTTGGCAGGCCTGGTCTCGCTAAGTTCATTGCTATTCCGCACTATGTATACTTGGTTCTCAAGATGCCGAGCCCTAAAGGAGTTATTTCATTGCAAGGGGACCTGAAGCGTTCTTACGACTGCGATACAGAAGCCGTAGAACTTGCCTCGACTACTCAAGTACCTAATGCGATGATGGAAGTCTTCACTACCGCTAAAAAGCTTGCTCCGAGCAAGCTGGTGGTTCCTAAGAAGATTGACAACAACAACAAGCCTGCACCGTCTAGTGATGTCCTGCTCAAAGCCATTGACCTCGGTACTGGTGACAGCAGCAAGACAACCATGATCAGTGCACAGCTTGATCCTAAATAGGAAGACGCGCTCGTCAACTTCCTTCGGGCTAACCGTGATATCTTTGCGTGGAAGCCATCTGACATGCCAGGTGTGCCCAGGAGGTTGATCGAGCATTCACTCAACGTCGATCCTAACGCTACCCCCAAGAGACAACATCTTCATCGCTTTGCTGATGACCGCAGGGCTGCTATCAAGAAAAACCCTGTGCGGCCGGCTTCATCCGGGAAGTCTTTCACCCGCAATGGCTTGCTAACCCTGTGCTCGTCAGGAAAAAGAACTCTAATGATTGGAGGATGTGTGTCGACTACACTGATCTCAACAAGCATTGCCCCAAGGATCCTTTTGGGTTGCCGTGGATTGATCAAGTCATTAACTCTACGGCGGGCTGTGCTCTACTCTGTTTCCTGGATTGCTACTCTGGATATCATCAAATTGCAATCAAGGAATTTGATCAAGAGAAGACCGCATTCATTACCCAGTTTGGTGCTTATTGTTACACAACAATGTCCTTCGGGTTGAAAAATGCTGGTGCTACATATCAAAGGGCTATCCAAGCGTGCTTCAAGAAGCAGCTTCACAAGAACGTGGAAGCATACGTGGATGACGTCATTGTAAAGACTAGGGATCCAGACATGCTTATCATAGATCTTGAGGAAACTTTCGCTTTGCTACGCGAGCACCAATGGAAGCTCAACCCCAACAAATGCGTCTTTGGCGTATCATCTGGAAAACTACTTGGGTTCATCATCAGCCATCGTGGCATCGAAGAAATCCCAAGAAGATTATTGCCATCTCCAACATGCAAGCTCCGACTACTATCAAAGATGTCCAGAAGCTTACTGGTTGTATGGCATCACTCAATCGCTTCATCTCGCGACTTGGAGAACGGGGTCTACCTTTCTTCAAGTTACTCAAGAGGCAAGAGATGTTTACGTGGACAACTGAAGCTGATCAAGCTCTTTCTCAGCTCAAGGAGTTCTTATCCAAGCCTCCAGTCCTCACAGCTCCTCTGCCCAATGAAGAGCTCTTGCTCTACATTGCTGTGACTACTAATGTCGTCAGTACTGCTATTGTCGTTGAGCGGCAGGAAGAAGGCCGTGGCTACCATATCCAGAGGCCTACCTATTTCGTCAGCGAAGTACTCTCAGAGTCCAAGGCTCGCTACCCTCCGGTACAGAAGCTACTCTATGCGGTTCTGATTACTTCACGGAAGCTCCACCACTACTTCGACGAATACAAGATTTCTGTGGTCACTAGCTACCCGCTTGGCGAGATATTGCACAACCGGGACTCCACAAGAAGGATTTCTAAATGGGCAGTAGAGCTTGGCGCTCTATCACTCGAGTTCAAGCCTCGCACTACTATCAAGTCTCAGGCCTTGGTTGATTTCATGGCTGAGTGGTGAGAAAATCAAGTCCTAACTCCAATTGAGCGTCCAGAACACTGGTCATGTACTTTGACGGTTCCCTCAAGTTGGAAGGCGCAGGTGCCGGGGTACTTCTGATTTCTCCCAAGGGCGAACAACTCAAATATGTTTTGCAGATCTTCTGGAAGGTCTCAAACAACGAAGCTGAATATGAAGCTCTACTGCATGGTCTTCGCCTTGCAGTCTCTCTTGGCATTACACGACTACTTGTTTATGGTGATTCTTTGGTGGTCATCAATCAAGTCAACGATTCTTTGGATCGTAATGCTGAGAATATGGATGCGTACTGTCAGGAGGTACACAAACTCGAGAACAAATTCCATGGTCTCGAGTTCCATCATGTGATCCGTGATAACAATGTTGTTGCGGATGTCTTATCGAAGCTGGGATCTACACGAGCTCAAGTGCCAGCATGAATCTTCGTCCATGAACTCCACAAACCATCAATTCCGGAGCAATCATCTGCACCCACGACTACTTCAGTTCAACCTGATCGAGAAGTGCTTATGATTGATGTGGACTGGAGAACCCCTTTCATCGACTACATTAAACATCAGTTGATTCCTGAAGACAAGTCAGAAGCCGAGCGCATCTCACGCCGTGTCAAGGCTTATGCTCTAGTCGGAGATCAACTCTACAAGCTGTTGACGGTGGAAATTCACCATTTCCAACCCTCAACATTCTCACATAAATGGAGGCATATGCATATTTCACTAGCATTTAGGTTTGAATAATGTAGTTCCACTTGTCCTTGGAGATTATTTGTATGTAGGTGATTTACCCCTTAAAAGAGATGGAAACTCAACTTCTATGAAGAAACCATGCCAACTCAGCTGAGGAGGTGGCTACCACCAAGGGAAACATGGCAATCCACGTCATCGATCCAGGGGAGGCACTCACCGACGAATCAGAGGATGCCACAAGGACTTCACTTGGATCAAAGGGCCCACCTCGGATACCAAATCAAGCCATGCACCGGGGATGGATCAGAGGGCCCACATGTCATCCAACCAGAAGAAGCACAGGCCAGGGTGCCACCTTAGGGGGTCGGCCGATCCTAGGATCGGTCGAACTGCCTTAGGGTCCCCTGATCCTGGCCCTCCACGTGTTGGTTGCTCATTGGTCCATTGCCTCACTCCCGGGTGTTTAGGGGTCATTTGGGCGTCCGAGCAAGCCTTGTCCTTGCCTATAAATAGAAGGGGAGGGGCTCCCATTTCTAACACACCACTCTCTCATTCTCCTCTCACTTTTAGTTTACAAGGCTAGGGGGTAGGCTAGAGTAGCTCTTATTCAGGTTCGAAGTCCTCTTGGAAGTCTAGGTATGAGTTCTCTTTTATCTTTATTTCTTTGTATGACTTTGATCTACTTCAGTTATTTAGATATTTCATATAAAGTCACGGTAGATCATATTCTTGATATGTTCTTGAGTTCATCCTCTGTTCATCATTTAGAGGCTTGTGTTCTTCGTGAACACTACCTTTTGATCCACTTGAAGGGTGATAAACTCCTTCCTTATGTGCTTGTTCATAAGTTAGAGGCTCGTGTTCTTCATGAACACGACCCTTTGATCTTATTGATTAGACATAAGAGATTTCATATCTGTTCGTATGTCTAGCCTTAGTTGATCTTGTTAGATGGCATGAGAGTGTTGCATGAGGTCTGTGTTCAAGCTACAGTACTCGGTCTAGTTGATCAGTCTTCTGGTGGCTCTCACCCTGGGTCACAATAGCCCGGGCCGGGTGGAGTCTAGCAGCAACGTAGGCACGGTGCCTGGGTTGTCTGGATACGATAGTTATGAGCATACCCCCCGTAATGAGAGGTCGGTCCTCAGGTGGTGACAGCCCTGTTGGATCCTAGGGCAACCTCCACGCTGGGGTACCTACTGTAGGAGTCTAAAGTCTAGTTTCGCAGAGTGCTGGTCGTCACGGGCTAGCTCCCCGTTTGTACCTGGGTGCTGAACCTTATCTCTCTCATGCAATACTCATGCCCATCTATTGTATCTTCTAGCTTTGTATGTTTAGTACATTAGAACCTAGAGCTAACTCGTATGTTCCCCCTAAGCCATAGTGTGCTAGAGTAGAGGTAGATTTGAGTGTGTGTGTCACACTACCCCATATATCTTTTATCTTACCCCTGTCTTTGAGTGTGTTGTTTCCTATATCTATCTCTTGGTTTACATTCAGAGCAAAAGCATAAGTCTAAGATATCCGCCATTGCCTTCTACGGATACGATACCCTTGGAATACTCTCCTTCCTTGGGGAAATGCTACAATGGTTTATCTGTGCGCTTGCGGATTAGTTCATGATCGTTTAGATTAACCTTTGGCAAGTCTCGATGTTCACGCTAACCGCGCCATTAGTTGTGACATTGAGAGGTGCCTACAAGGCGTTTCCTAGTGTTGTCACTAAGGACGGGTCCCAGATCTGTTCTTAAGATGACGATGCTATGAAACGCCAACACAAGCGAGGCGCAAGTTCTGATGTACTTATGAAGTGCGTTTCTCGCGAAGAAGGCAAGGAAATCTTGGAGGAGACACAAAGGAATCTATGGCAATCACGCTTCTTCCCGCACCTTGGTGGGAAAAGTGTTCAGACATGCTTTCTACTAGCCTACAGCTCTTGCTGATGCAGAGGAACTAGTCAAGAAGTGCCAAGGATGCCAATTCTTCGCCAAGCAACAACATGTTCCTACCTACAAGCTCATCACGATACCACCAACTTGGTCTTTCGCTTGCTGGGGGCTGGATGTGATTGGTCCTCTCCCAAATGCGCCAGGGGGATTCAACAGAGTTCTGGTGGCTATCGACAAGTTTACCAAGTGGATTGAGGTCAAGCCTGTTACCTGCCCCAAGGCTGATAGAGTCCTCGACTTCTTGGATGAAATCGTACATCGCTATGGGTTCCCTAATTGCATCATCACAGACCTGGGTTCGAATTTCAACAATCACCAGTTCTGGGAGTACGGCGAGAACAGTGGAATTGACGTCCGATACGTCTCTGTTGCTCACCCACGTGCCAACGGCCAAGTGGAACGCGCCAATGGGATGATACTCGATGCTCGATGCAGCAAATATACTACCCAATGCACTCTGGGGGCTACGTACTCAGCCTACTACCCCCACAGGGCAGTCACCTTACTTCCTGGTCTATGGCTCGGAAGCCATTTTGCCTGCTGATGTCATGTGGCGTTCTCCGACGGTTGACCAGTACGAAGAAGGCGTAGTTGAAGAAACAAGACAGATAGATGTCGACAGTCTATAGGAAGCTCGCTGCAACGCACTCGTTCAATCCGCTCGATACCTTGAGAAGATTCGCCGCTACCATGACCGCAACGTTAAGGAACGCTCCTTCAACGTTGGTGACTTAGTCCTTCGTCGCATCCAGAATACGACAGGGCTACACAAACTCCACTCGCCATGGGAAGGTCCTTTCTCTATTGCAAAGGTTACTGGCTCAGGCTCATATCGTCTCCAAACTCTTGAAGGCGAGGAAGTTGACAACTCTTGGAACATCGACCAGCTTTGTCGCTTCTACCCGTAGGGGGTCTCAACAACCCTCTCCAGACGGCTTCAGCTGTAAACAACTCGTATTGGGTTTGATCAACCCTTTCCAGGCAGCTTCGGTTGCAACCACTCAACAGACAGCTATGGTTGTCACCACTCGTAGGGGATCAAGATAATCCTCTCCAAACAGTTTCGGCTGTATCTTCTCGTGGCTTTTAGCTGCGAGCACCCGCAGGGGGCTTCATCAACCCTCTCTAGGCAGTCTCATTCTGCGACCTCGTAGGAAGTCATGATAACTCTCTCCAGACGATCCTGTATCATGTAGAACAATAAGTGGCACATGCTGTCCATGTCTCTACTTTTCAATAAGAGGCTTCGGTCTAGATAACACCCTTCTGGTAGGGTCTCAGTGGAACTCTCATACAAGTTGGTGCTACAGCAAGGATGAGTTCATCACACTGTCACCCACGGTCTTACTCGTTCTTCGGAACATCATTGCGAGTACTCTCTCACTAGGCTCATAGCCTCAGAGGTACTTAAGACATTGTAAACACTGTACAATGTATTCAGTAATAAAGTTACTACTCTATACCGACTTGTTACTGTCCTTTACTTGTTCATAACAAAGCCTTCTTTACGCTGTTACGGCTAAGGTGTTCAACTCATTATGAATAAGTTCTGTTCAAGTACTCTCTCACTAGGCTTAAAGCCTCAGAGTTACTTAAGACATTGTAAACTCTGTACAATGTGTTTAGTTCAAGTCGCTACTCTGTATCGACTTGTTACTACTATTCGCTTATTTCATGACAAAGCCTTCTTTTACGCTGCTACAGCTAAGGTGTTCAACTCGTCATGATTTAAGCTAACGTTCTTCAGAACATATTTACACTTGAGTATTTCTACTCGTGTATCGTATCTCTTTTTGCAGCCTCACACTCAATACCAACTCGAGTATATGGCCAACACATAAGCATACAAGGGATCCAGATAATTGACTTACTCAAGTTTTCAATTATATTACATAAACACTTGTTCGGGATTACACTTATTTTTCCCTAGTGTTTCTAATCTACAGGTACATCTAACGGAGATCGATGAACTTGGAGACTGCTTCCGCGATTGGAGAAGTCTCTTGCATCAACTCGTTGAGCCGATCGTCGGTGCAATCTCTAGATCGTTCGTTCGTGATGACTGTCAAATCTGCCTCGGCATAGAATGACTTGATAAAGCTCAAGATTTGATTGGGAATAGTGCAAGCCAACCTTTGAACGTATTCCAGGATCTTCTTCGGTGTGTCTTTCAGTCTCTCCACAAGTGGACGAGGCTGGACTCCAGCAACCCTGGGCTCGAAAAGATTGGCTACTGGCTCGGCTGCTTCAGTCAAGGCTTTCAATTCTGTGCGTAGACCTTCGGCTTCTTCGATCTTGATCTTCAACAACTAAATACATGTCAACAAGTCATTCCAGCCCGCTAGGCGAATCTCCATTTCACGCTCAAGTTCGAAACATCGCACCTTATAGTCTACCTCAAGATCCATGCGAGTTGCTTCTTCGTGATTATAGGCCAGCAGCCAGTCCAGCACCTTGTTCTTGAACTTCTCAACGTCTTGAGTCAGCTCTGCAGGAGATCAAGACTACTTATCAGATGCCATATGCAAGGACAAAAGTACTCTATGATGAATTCAGAAAGGGGGGAATACCTTTATTCTTCTAGCGCAGAGACTTGTTCTTACCAACAACGTCATCTTTCTGGGCCGTTAGCTTCTGGATCTCGTTGTGGTACTCGGCGGCATTTCCATCAAGTTTCTCTTGCAGCTTCAGAGACAAAGCTTTTTGCTCCTTGAGTTCTTTTCTGAGCCGCGAAGCTTCTTCGATGTCAGCCGCATGTTGCTCAAGCAGGCGAGTCTTGCGCTTCGACTGCTTGATTACTTCCTGCAACAAGCAAAGCAATTCAAGAGTCAGAGACAAGTTATCTTTAGCTAAAAAGTACTCTACAAGAGACTACACACTTACCGCGAAAAGCTTCTCCACGCTGCGGAACATCTCACTGTGAGCTTGCAAGTTATCCTCATCCAGGCACGAGTCGTCGTACGGCATCAAATCTTCTGCCATGGACTGAGTACTTGTGCTCGCTGCGGAGTATTGCGCAGCGCTGCGCAAAGGAGCCGGGTCTTCAATGAGTGGCTCATGCGGCACTATGCGGCCCTCCGGGTTGTCTTCAAGCGCCAGTTGCACATCTATTTGGCGCACGGGGGCTTCAGCAACTGGGACTTCTTCGTGGCACAGCACGGCCTCTGGATCAGCCTCCAGGCCCTCATTCACCACGGCTTCAATATCTTCGAGTTCTTGAGCCTTGGGTTTGGAAGCTGCCTCCACTGCCGCCTTAACCACGTCGCTCCACAGGAAGCGTAGTGCCTCTGCAGCATCAGCTTCAGCGGGTACTTCTTGGCGCTCTGGAAGTGCATCTTTTTGTTGCTCTTGAGGAGTTTGGTCTTCTCCAGCAGCACTACTTCCAGAGGCGCCCCACTTCACATCAGTGGATTTTCTGCATCAACAAGATTGGTCAGCAAATTCAAAGTGAGCAATTTTAATAAGTACTCGAGTACTTGGGTACTTACAGAGCAGCTCGAGGCACCGAGACTTTCGGCCCCAGCATGTCGAAAAAAGAAGACACCGCGGGCACCTCTGGCACACATTCCATCAGCGACACGCTTCCTGGTACCGTGGTTTCTTGTTGCTCATGCGCCACCGTCTCAACAGTTGACGCTAGAACCACCTCGGGTCCTGTTATTCTTGGAGGGCTACTCGAGGGTACATTGGCTGCACTCTCGATAATCTGCGCCAGTCAAAATTCAAGACATTACAACAGAGAACAAGTATTCAATATGACATTGACTACTTAAAAGGTTCTCCAACACTTACTGTAATAGAGGGGAGGCCTGTCATCTTCTTTACGTCCCGCTTCCCCACCGTGGTCCTCTTCTTCCGCGGTGGCAGCGTCACATCATCTGCAAGAGATGATGCCGGCCTCTTCAATGCCCCCGCGGTGAGGCCACTGGGGATTGGTGCCCCAGAGTACCTGTAGCGGCTTTTCACTTCAAAACGCTGTTGAAGTGTTTGGCCGTCATCGTCGCTTGAGGAGGTGTCCTCCACCAAGACTTCTTCTTCTTCCCCTTGAGCAGATTGACTACTCTCGGGGGCTTGAGCCTCCACTCCTGTTGGCTCTCCCTCGGGCGCTTGTAGTGGGTCTTGGGGACAAGGAGGGGGGTTGGATACAAACTTCAAGACATCCTCCTGTGAAACAAGACAAAAGTTAAACTACACGACTACTTACAATAAGTACTCGGGGGCTAGTACTTGGGAACTTACCATACGTGGAGGATTGTCGGCACTATATTCTGGGACGGCTGCAGGAATTCTGTGAAGATTCTTGAAGATCTTCTGCAGCCTCTCCATCACAATATCATCGCTGATCTCTTCTGAAGATAGCCTTGAGCCATCATCTACTCTAGTGTACTCGAACCCAAGATGCTCACACTGCATCAAGGGTTGTACCCGTCGCTTCATGAAGCTGAAGGCTACCCTTTCAGCTGTCAAGCCTTGCGTCTTTTTCTGTGCAATCTTCGCCAGCAGCTCTGGGATCTGAATGCACTCTTGCATCATTGGTTCATGCTTCCAGAGCCTGTCATACATAGGAGCGAACATGCTGGGCTTCGACAGCTGAGGTGGGGTGTCCTCGATATAGAACCACTTGTTCTTCCAGTCTTGATTTGAATCAATCAAGTCATACTTAAAGTACAACTCTTGCGCCTTCTGGCGCATCTAGACACCGGGTCCACCGACTACAACTGGGAAGTTGGCGTTGGGCTGCGCCTTCAAGTGGAAGATCTTCCTGAACAGAGCCCAATGTTGGCGGATTCCAAGAAAAGCTTCGCAGAAGTGCACGTACACTGCAATCTGGAAGATGCTGTTGGGGTTGGGGTGCACGTGCTCCAGCTTGAAGAAGTCGAGGAAGCCACGGAAGAAATCTAACAACGGCAGCGTCAACCCACGCTCGACGAAGTGCCCGAACATTGGGATTTCATCCGGGCTGTTCTCCATCGGCCAAGCATCTCCGGCGGCAGAGCTCCAACCGGCAATCGCCTTCTCACGCAGCAACCCGCCGGCTTCGAGGGTCTTGATATCTTCTTCCCTCATCTTGGACTTCTTCCAAGAGATGGCTTGGCTCAGGGGCTTTGTGATGACCATTGTCTTGTACTTCGGCTCCGGCAACTGATTTTTGCCGCGGCCGGACTTCCTCTTCTGACCTTTGGATGGCGCTGGCTTCATCCTATCAGTAACGAGAGTCTTCTTTCGCATTGACTCAAGGGCTGTGAGGGGGTGGAGGCGCAAACTCTTGGCAATGTGGACGCTCGAACTCTGCAACGGCTACAGATGCTAAGGCTTTCTGGATCTAGGGGCGAATGGAAGCAATGAAACCCTAAGGGATACCCCTTCGGGTATTTATAAAACCAAAACCCTAACGGTTCGGCCTGGTGACCCTTCGAATTCAAAAGATTGGTTTCACACAGGCGAAATTTTTGGCTAAGTCAGAGGACTAAAATCCAAGACCTACTCGGCTCTATCTCGGGGGCTCGACTACTCGATGGAATTGGATTTCACTCAGCTACAGTTCACTGAATTTAGGCCACTATTTTACAGTCAGATTGGACCCTTCAATTCGAGAAAGTACTCGACTCAAGGCTCGGGGGCTCCGTGCCACGTGTCCTTCAGTTTTTCTCAGGATTTTACGAGCTTATTTGACGAAGACTACTGATTGACCCTCAGCTTGAATTGTCAATTCGAACTAAGGCTCGGGGGCTACATCCATATAGGATGTGATTTTTGCAAATCGCATTCCTATATTATTTCTTCGGATTGTCTACGGATTTTTCAGAGCAAGATCAAAGAGTAGAAGATTGACCCTCAGCTTGAATCCTGGATTCGACCTAAGGCTCGGGGGCAACATTCCATATGGAGTGCGATTTCAGTAATCGCATTTCCATATGGATCTTTGATGCAAAGATTTCAAGAACGAAGCGGGTATTATTGAAGATCTTCAAGGGAAGAACTCGGGGACGCTTGGGAACAACTCGAGAAGACTTCAAGACTACTTGTGGAGTTAGCTGGAGTACCTTCCAGCCTCGTGATGATTCAAGTACTATTGAAGATTGAAGCTTGTAGAACTCGGGAACGCTTGGGAACTACTCGTGGAGACCTTCAAGACTACTTGGAGCATCGCACTCGACTACAAAGTACTCGGGGGCTTGTCGACCGAGCATCCTTGGGCCCACCGACACATTGTGGGCCATACCCGGGAGATGAGTTCCTACACACTTGGACTACTCGACTAGTGGGCCACGGTGCTGGTACCGTGGACCACAAGGCAAGACAAGGCGGACAAGGACTTGTACTAAGACTAGGATAGCTTTCCATACCCTGTATAGGCTACTCCGGGTCCTACTCGAATAGTACCCTTGTACTAATCCGACTTGTAACCCTGCCTCCCGTGACATATAAGGCGAGGCAGGGACCCCTCTCAAAACATACGCAATCAATACAGAGCCACGTAGCATACAGGACGTAGGGTATTACGCACATTGCGGCCCGAACCTGTCTAATTGTGTGCCCCGTGTCTCACCATCATGTTCCTGATCTTGGCGAGCCCCACCGCACAATCTACTACTTCGGGTACCCCGTCGTAGGCTCAGTGTCTAAAACACTGACACTAGCCTCAGTGCATATTTCTGTTCTAGTTGAAATGGCACCAACTGTAGATCGTGGTTGTAGTATTTGAAATATTTCCTGTTGCATCTGGACGATTCGGCGTATATCTTCAGTTTGGGCAGCTGCTAAACCTTCGTGTATTGCCATGGGAGGCGGCGGTGGTACATTGCTACCACTCGATTCACCGAATTTGTTGGAGAAGTGGTGTGTCGGTTCCACCATCTAAAAGATTGAGTTTTCATTAACCACATATTCATAAGCTAGTTCAAAAACATTGACAAGTAGAATATGTACAACAGAAGCTCATTCATGGTAAGTTTTTCGAGAATAGACAGCAACAGTTAGGGCGATGACCTTAAACAAGACAAGGTTACCTAGGAAGAAAGACATATCTGATTACACTTCTCGACATTGAGAATTCAGATAGGGCAAAAGATACATGGTTCTATCCTCACTTGTCTCCATGCTGCTCATGAGGAAGCGGGCGATGGATGTGTACATGAAAAACTAAGAGTATGCAGATTCTGCCGGCGATGCAGAGATACATCCCTACCAGCGTCCAGCAGATCTGCTCGAACATCTCCAGAAACGGAACCGTGGTCGAGAGTGTCGGCTTGGGGTCTTCTTCTGACCTACTCGAACTTCTTCTCGGTGTCGTCTAAAAAGCGGGGGGGGGGTGTTTGCTCGGCGAGGAATGGAGCAGACAGCGGAGATGACTGGTGGCAGTTGCTGAAGACAGTCAGAGGAAAAAGGAAGAGCGACGGTAATGTCAATTTCAACTGGGAGGAGAGATTTGTAACTAGCGGCATCAAGGAAAGGCTTCCTGTTTATGCGGCTGCGGGATTGTAACGGTCGTCCAAGATCATCTGTGGCAGGGACTGGCGGTGTGATCTGGTGGTGATGGCACGTGTCTCGATTTTGTTCGGCCTCGACAGAGCTTGGTGTTGGGTATTTTAGCGTCACACGAATAAATCCGCAAGTGCACGGATACTGTTGTAGCTTTCACCTTAGAGTATTCCAAGGGTATCGAATCCAAGGGAACGTGTGTGTACTAACTTTGTACTAGTCGGTCCAAGGACACACCCAGATAAGAGGCGAGGATAGAGAGGATTCCTAAAGATAGCACTATAGATGAGATTAAAGGTCGATCTCTAGATAGAACTTGGCTTAGGGAACCGATAGACCTGACTTAACAGGCAACTCCGGCACGTGGATCTATGTGGAATGAAACTCCGACTATATCTAGCTGCGGAGGATCAACAAGGGCCAGAAGAGCTGTCACCAACTCCTGGACTGCCTCTACCTAACCTTGGGATAAACCGAACGAATGATAACTGGTAGCGTGACACAACGTCTACGCTATGGTTACTACCGTAGCCAACAGACTATAGGCACTAGCAGCTTATACTAAAGGCATACAAGAGAGCACTCGACCCCGTACTATGCTTCCAACGTATACGAATGACTTGCAGCAGACGAACGCATAAACCCAGGATCTACGCACTAGCAGAGGAAAAAGTCTATTCATGCAACCTAGCATAAACTATTAGAAAGGAATCACGAATATCACTTTGGTCTAAATGGAACATGCAGGAATATCCACTATATTCTAATAGACGACCATACATACAAACGGATATGAGAACTATGAACTTGTGCCACAAGATCAAAGGGTTGTGTTCGCGAAGAACACAAGCCTCTAAATCAAGTACACACGAAGAACACAAGAACGTATCACCTATGCATGAATGCTACTTTAGTCTAAATAGAAAAATACAAGAATACTCACTTTAGTCTCAATGAAGAACAGCAACATTGTAGAAGCACATGCCTCTCTCTCTCCCTCTCTACTCTAAACACTAGCTAGGAGAGGAGCCTTGGATGGGTGAAGTGTGTCTCTTTTCCTACCCCCTCCCCTTCTATTTATAGGCAAGGGGGTGACTTGCTCGGAGTGCCAAATGACTCCAAAATACCCCGGAATGCCTTGAGGAACCAGCAGAGAGCTGCCACGCATCGGTTGGGGACGAGAGGAGCTCTGAGTGCTTCGGCCGAACCCCAGGTCGGTTTGTTTCCACCGCCTTTCGTCCAGGTGACTGCCAGGTGGGTCCTCAGGCATGTATGCGTGTGTATGTGGTGTTTTAGCTCATTTCCGTGGGGATGTGGGCCCTTGAATCCGCGTACTGGCTCCTGATTGGTCAAGGGTGTGTTCCCTTGGATCGGTGATGTGTCATGGACACATGGCATCCAACGTGGCAACACGTCGCCACGTGGTCTGGTGTAGGTCCCACCGGGCCCACATGATATCAAGATGGCGATCTTGTCTTGAGCATATCTCTTTCATCCAGACTCAGAACTAGACAAATGATATATCCATTTCGATCGTCTCGACGAGCCCGTCGTAATGGTGCAGTCCAAATTGGCATTTGAGATTGTTTATAATGATGCCATATTCATGCCTTTGGTTTAGGGGACCACGAGGTCCTGAACAGCTTGGATCAAATGTGCAAGCTTTCTCTCCATTTCTTGTGCTAAATACCTGCATTCGAATAGACATCGACACTTGTGGAAAGTATCAGTATAAAGCCCTATTCTAGTGTTGATGATCACTTTTCATTCATTTTATGCAGGAGTTGATGGCATAAAAGTAGCACTTAACAGCTGTCAACACTCGGCGACGTGATCGCGGCTGCGGAAAAGAGATGGCTGGGCGACTCTATGGCGTCGTGCGTTCGTGGCACTGAAAAGGATGAAGTTCAACGGTCCGAAGAAATGATCGTGGTGATGGCGGGAACATGAAAAGTTCCGGATATCCACCATCGAAAATTTGAACTTGTCCTAACGAAAATTTTTGTCATAGACTCTTCTTGTCCTTTGTTAGTTGAACCTCTGATTCCTAAGATTTGGAGTGTATGATCAATGGACCATAGATTGAGGAGTGATGGAAAACTCTCAAATCTTTGACTTTTAGACAACCTTGGCTACCCAAGGAACACATCCACTTAACTGGTTGACTTGCAATTCTGCTAAGAGATCGCTACAATTGGACGGACGGAGAATTGGGTTGACGAGTTCCATAGAAATTTTGATGAAGAAAAGGAAGGCTAGTAAACAATGTTTGTCCAATTTGTTTACTATGATTCTTGGATTTATTTTAGAGGAGCAAAAAGCAGGGTGACGATAGATAAGGGTTTCCGTCATCAGGGTTTGAGGTTAGGTCCATAACAACACTGAAAGTCACAGAGAATGGTTGCAAGGAGTTGTTCATGGTTAGAAGATGTCAATGGTTTGGAACCGATAGGTTGATACAGAATCTCAGATGATGCTTTCTCATTGGTTACTTAATATGGTGAGCTCGATGACATCATTTCTTGTATTAAAAGATGCAATTTTTTTAACTTAATGAGATGGACCAACTGAACCTATGGTTGTACAACTAAGCATGTGGTGCACAATGGAATGGTGCACATGTTGATGCTCATGACGTGGTGCATGGGTAGAATGCACGTGGGGATGAGCATATGATGCTGGTGCATATGACACATGGTGAATGTGCCATGATGCATAGTGCAAGATGCATATGAGGGGTGCATGATGCATGCGGCATGATGCATAGGTTTGTGAATGCACGATGTACATGTTCTTGAGACAGGGGGCTCATAACATAAGGTTAGCATAACTTGTCTTACCTTTTAGACTCGTCGGGATAGAGGTTTGCTGTAACGTTGAGAAATACTACCTACATCGTGTTGCATTCTCCCAACGAAGATACCTAGCGCGCACCTAATGGTAATCACATGGCTGTAGCACACATGATACCCTAGGTTCCGACGTGGCACCTTTGGTCATGGAATACAACGTTACCGATTAAAACACAATTAGGGTAGAGAGGATTAAATCTTAAGGTATATGCATGGTAGTCCTCCAAGGTTACCATGCATATATTGTGCAATGCATGATCAGGCCGGTGAATGATTTTATTAAGAGGGCGACACATGCAACAACTTAAGCACTTTAAAAACTCGTTATTCATGTTTTATTTACTTGAACATTTTTTTGTGAGCAAGCTAAGGAAAGAAGCTCAAGGTTGGTGCGATCAAGGAAGCACGGCAAGAATATTAGTAAGGAAGCCAAGTATTCCTAGAATACTTAAACAAAACTCTCATTGTCGGTTAGAGCTAAAATCTTCCACGTGGTCTTACTTTGGTGTTCCCTTGATTCAAGGATTGATCACAACAGCATTATTCAAACATCCCTCAAATTTCGGTGATAAGGTGTTTATCCACAACATTACATCAATGTCAAGTTCGGAATCATCTCACATAACACATTGGGTTACAATGCAACCTAGCTGTGCAAAGCGTACTCATAGGTCAACCTACTACAACATCCTTCCAAAAGCGATTGCACATCCTAGAGTATGTCTTTCCACTACAACATTCCAACACGTCCTTACTCTATTACACGCAAATTGGCTTCCACTGCAATCAACTAGCCTTAGCTTCACCTTCTCTTATTCAGCCTACTCAAGGTGAAACAAGCTCAAGGGGAGGCAGGTCCAGACTCTCCCTGAGAGTCTTCTGGGTTTTCTCCCTCTCCTGGTTCAGGAGCGACAGGAGGCGCTGCCGCGGCTTCTAGCTGATTCTCTAGGTCCAACATGTACTGGTCATTATGCTGTAGCATGAAATTCTGCTCGAGAATGGTTTGACCCATCTCACGCATTCTTCTCTTATCCTTGCGTCTTCTTTTCTTGAGAGACGCTATCTGAGCTCTAGCTTCTTCCAACTTTTGTGCAGTATCATTCCCTTCTAGAATGTGCTGCCTATAAATTTGGTGTCTATAGAACACACCTTCTCCCACCATTAGTTGATAGGTGTCAAACATGGCCTTGGAGAAACGGGCTGAGGTAGCAAGATCAGGATTATAGTGAGCATTACTCTGAGTGGAGAGAAACGCTTCACGTTCCACCCATTGCCCGGAGTATTCCGCTCCGATGGGAATCACCTTGGCTGCAGTACCAGCTACCGAGGCAGAGTGCTTTCCACAAAAGGTGGTGAGAGCTTCAAGAGCGGCCTTCTGTATGGTGTTGGGCATTGTCAAGCCACTAGTGGAAATGTTAATATCTATGACGATTTTCTAGTGACGTTACATTTATTCGTCATGGAAGTGGTCTCTACCGTGACGAATTTTGTAACTTTGTCACAGATAATGAGTGACGGTGCCAAGCCACTAAAAATAATGACAAAACTCAGAGGATCATCACCGAACAACGAACCTATTCGTCACAGATGAATCATTTCAGTTCTGCCCCATGAGGAACCAATGACGAAAGCAAACTGACGTCACAGAACAACAACATTACCGTCACAAAACAACTTGAAAAAAGGAAACAAGGATCTGGTCCCACATACGGTCCCACCATCGCATGGTCCCACTCCACATGTGGCCCCACCAGCGCCTGGTCCCACATATGGGCCCCACCAGCGGGCCCATTCGCACATCCACGTGGCATTACACGTCAACATGGACCCACCGCCGCGGTCCCACATGTGGGCCCCACCAGCGCTTGGTCCCACGTGTGGGGCCCACCAGCACTGGGTCCCACATGTGGGCCCCACAAACGCATGGTCCCACATGTGGGGCCCACCAGCTCATGGTCCCACATGTGGGCCCACCAGCGCTTGGTCGCACTTGTGGGCCCCACTAACGCATGGTCTCACCCCACATACGGTCTCACCACCGCATGGCCCCACATGTGGGGCCAAGCGCTGTTGAGGCCCCACCAACGCATGGTCCCACCATGGCATGGCCCTACCAGCGCATGGTCCCACATGTGGGCGACCACAAGTGAACCAAAATTTTCAAAAAAATGTTGTGAAACCAGGGTTCAAACCTGGGTTGTTGGCACTCCAACCTACTACCCCAAACCACTACACCGCAAGTCGTTATGTGTTTTTGCTTTTAAGTATTTTGTATTACCCTCTTTCTAACACATGGGCCCAAATAAGCAGCGGCCCACAGTAGCGGCGTCGGTGGGCCACATCAGCTCGGCCCACACTAGGGCGGCGACCGGAAGTTAATCAGAACGGAAATGGAAAAAAAGAAGCAGACAGGGGCATTCGAACCATGGTCTCCTCAGTGGGAAGGGAGGTACTTACCATTGAGCTATAACATGGTTTGTGTGCTTTTGGTGTATGTGGTTCCTATTAAACATTTTAATGGAACATGTGGCTTGTTCGAAGAACACCAAACAGTTCGTGTTTCTCATTTTGATCCGAAATTTAAATTTTTATCGGGTATTTCTCCTTCATACAAACTCCAGACTTGATGATTCTTTTTTTCAAATTTTTCTAAAAACAAACCTTTTCATTTGATCCCAGATTTTTATATGTTAATTGAAAATTTTTAAAATTTTTGAAATTCAAAATTACTCTAAATTTTATGAAAATTTTGAAAATTAAAAAATACCAATATTGTCCATCATGAAAAGATCCACAATATTGCTTTTATAACCAACATCAAATTCTTTTTATATTTTGAATTGAAACAAGGGTAAAATTTGACACATCTATCTCACAGCTATGGATGAACTGGGATGAACAAGCGTGGTTTCTCTTTTTAATCTTTGACTAAAACTTGTAATTAGTTTTTCTCCCTCATACTAACACCAAATCGGATGATTCTTTTTCCTAAAATTTTCTAAAATCGTGCTCTATCAAGATAATGTGTTGAGTTTTGTCTTTTTTCATGTGATCAAGTTTGAGAATTCAAAATTTGAATTGTTTTTAAAGGTGACAATTTTAGACCAGATTTTGAAATCTGAAATGATTTCAGCTGAAGAAGTGATGAATACCAAAGTTTCATAGCTCGTCAAGCTTTACAAACTTTATTTAGGTCATTTTTCGATTTCAGAAAGTGATAGTGTACATCACTCATTAATCCTATGTGAGGGGTTTGTCAAATATGAACTAAGTATTGTAACCACTTTCTCAAATGATAAAGTGTTCTAAATAAAGTTTGTAGATCTTGATGAATTATGAAACTTTGGTATTCAGCACTTTTTGATTTGACATCATTTAGTATTCGAAAAACTTGCATCTATTTGTCATTTTTTGAAATTCAAAATATGGATTGTTCAAACAGAGTCGGACGAAGAAGTGACCAAAATAAAGTTTGTACATCTTCATAAGTTATGAAATTTTGGTATTCATGACTTTTTGATTTGACATCATTTAGTGTTCGAAAACCTTGCATCTAGTTGTCATTTTTTTAAATTCAAAATTTGGATCGTTCAAATAGAGTCAGATTGGGAAATGACCAAAATAATAGTTGTAGATCTCAATAAGTTCTATGACTTTTGTATTGACAACTTTTTCATTTGAAATCATTTTTGATATCTTAAACTTTAATATAATTCTATCATCAAAAGAAAATAAATGTTAAATTTTCTTAAACGGGCCTAAAGACCTATTTTTGGGCTATTTTTGGGCTCAGTTTACATGGCCCAATCATTTCTAACCGTCCATCGGATACTGTCGGTTGAGATGATCTACGCTCCAAATAAATGCCATCCAACCATCCACTCTCGCAGACCAAACCCTAGCCCCCTCCCCTCCTGACATCTGCCGCCGCCTCCCCTCTCTCCCTCCCCTCCTGCCGTCCCCTCCCACCCGTCCGCCGCCCTCTCCTCTCCTCCACAGATCCGGCCCCCTCCGTGGCTTCCCTCCCACCCCTCCATCTCCTCCGCCGGCCTCCTATCCCAAGGCACCGCGACCGGCCATGACTGCCCACGCGGGAAAGTGAGGCGCCGACAGCTGCGTGGTCGAGCTCGCCGTCGACCCTTAGCCCCGCAGGCACGGCGCAGCGCGGTGCGGCCCGGCCTGGCTCTCAGCGAGCAGTGGCTGGGAGTCGTGGCGGAGGTGTGTGGAATGGTCCCGCGGGCGGCCCTTGTCCCTGCTTGCTAGGCGTGACGCGGCGTCCCCTCGCCACTCACCGCTCCCCCATCCCCTCCCCTCCCGCGCCTCCTCTTCCTTAGATCAAGGAGCCGACCGCATCTCCGCCACCAACGCCGGCAACTGCTCCATCTCCAATCCAGCAACGGGAAGGGCTCGAGGCCTCTACGGCGACCGGATCCACACGGCGGTGTGAAGTTGGGTCTCAAGATGCTCAAGCACGGTGCGTGGATCCCCTCCCCTCTCCATACCTCTCCCCTGGAACCTAGGGTTAGGGTTCGTCTCTGGTTTGCCCACTGAGGTCATTGTTGGTGTTCCTTAGCGCCGTCACTTTAAGAACAGATTTGGAATCCATCCTCAGTGACAATACCAAGAAATGCCTGTTGGCATCTCTTAATGTCACAACTAACGACGCGGAGTTAGTGTGAACATCAAGACTTGCCAAAGGTTAATCTAAACGATCATCAACGAATCCGCAATCGCACAGATAAACCATTGTAGCATTTCCCCAAGGAAGGAGATTATTCCAAGGGTATCGTATCCGTGGAAGGCAATGGCGGATATCATAGACTTATGCTTTTGCACTGAATGTAAACCAAGAGATAGATATAGGAAACAACAAACTCAAAGACAGGGCTAAGATAAAGATATGATAGGGTAGTGTGACACACACTCAGATCTACCTCTACTCCAGCACACTACGGCTTAGGGGGAACATATGAGTTAGCTATAGGTTCTAATGTACTAAACATACAAAGCTAGAAGATACAGGAGATAGGCATGAGCATTGCATGAGAGAGTAAGGTTCAACACCAAGGTACAAACGGGGAGCTAGCCCACGACGACTAGCACTCTGCGAAACTAGACATAGACTCCTACAACAAGTACCCCAGCGCGGAGGGTTCCAAAGGGTCCAACAGCTATCACCACTGCGGGCCTACCTCTATCGTTACGGGGGGTATGCACATAACTAACATAGCCACACAACCAGGCACCATGCCTGCACTGCTGCTAGACTTCATCCGGCCCGGGCTATTGTGACCCAGGGTGAGATCCACCAGAAGACTGGTCAACTTAGACCGAGTACCGTAGCTTGAACACAAACCTCATGCAACACTCTCATGCCATCTAACAAGATCAACTAAGGCTAGCCATACGAATGGATACGAACTCTCTTATGTCTAGTCAACAAGATCAAAGGGTCGTGTTCATGAAGAACACGAGCCTGTAAGTTATGAACAAACACATAAGGAATGAGTTTATCATCCTTCAAGTAGATCAAAAGGTAGTGTTCATGAAGAACACAAGCCTCTAAATGATGAACAAAGGATGAACTCAAGAACATATCAAGCATATGATCTACCACGACTTTATATGAAATAGCTGAAGTAGATCAAAGTCATACAATGAAATAAAGATAAAAGAGAACTCATACCTAGACTCCAAAAAAGACTTGGAACCTGAAGAAGAGCTACTCTAGCCCACCCCCTAGGCTTGGAAACTATAAGTGAGAGGAGAATAAGTGAGTGGTGTGTGAGAAATGGGAGCCCCTCCCCTTCATTTATAGGCAAGGAGGAGGCTTGCTTCGGGGCTCAAACTCCACCAAAACACCCGGGAGTTAGGCAATGGACCAATGAGGAGCAAACACGTGGAGGGCCGAGATGAACCGACCCTAGGTCAGTTCGGCCGATCCTAGGGTCGGCCGAACCCCCAAGGGGCCCATCTCGGCTGTGCTTCCTCTGGGTAGCTGCCCTGTGGGCCCTCTAATCCATCCTCGGTACATGGCTTGATTTGGTATCTGAGGTGGGCCCCTTGATCCATGTGAAGTCCATGTGGCGCTCTCTGATTCGTCGGTGAGTGCCTCCCTTGGATCAATGACGTGGAATGCCATGTGTTTCCTTGGTGGCAGCCACCTCCTCAGCTAAGTTGGCATGGTTCTTCCATAGAATGTGGGTTTCCATCTCTTTTAATGGGTATTTCACCTACATACAAATAATCTCCAAGGACAAGTGGAACTACATTATTCAAACCAAAATGCAAGTGAATATTGCATATGCCTCCATTTATGTGAGAATATTGAGGGCTGAAAGTAGTACTTAACAGCCGTCAACAAACTCCCCAAGCGCTCGTCTCGAAGCAAAACATTAGAGACTTAGGTTGGTTGATCAGGAGTTGCTACAATGTTGTATTCTTAACTTATGGCAAACATACAGCAAAGTACTCTACCAAGAGTTGAACAAGTTGGCAATGTTCTTACCTTTCACCTGATGACGTGGGTCATATAGCTTCACCTGCCTTATGCGGTTGAGAGACAGAATGGTTATATAGCAAATGCATAATCACTCATACCTTGATCAGCTATCAATCCGGAGGTTTTGCAAATTTTTCAAAAGAAAATCAGAGTTCCTCAAATGATACCCTCGGATCGCTCAAAAGTGTATGGTTCCTCGCCAAGGCATCAATGCTGCCTTTCTTTACATCCTACACCTAATAGGCTTATGTGGAGCTGTAGGTAGGGAAGAAATGTGGCATACTTGTTTCTCATATTTTGCTAAGTCAAAAACCGGATCCTTGGAAGAAACAAACATACATCCTGATCAAGATGTGCATATGTGTGATGGATATGAGCATGGCAAGGTGGATACTAGGCCCGGAAATGGGTGCTAGATATTACCATGCTTTATATGAGGAAATGAGGGATTGATGGTAAGGTGGACACTAGCCCCGGAGTAGGTACTAGTTATTACCATCTATATGGTGGAACTCTTTCTCTTGCACATATCAATCCCTTTTTCTCCTTTTGAAATTTTTTGAGACTTGGGCTAGCTCTCTTTATTTTATTTTTGCCATGCTTTTGAGCATGCTTTTCTTTTTCTTTTTTTATAGCTAGCCCTTTGCCTCTATTGAAGATATTTGGAGAGGGAAGAATGATACAAAGATACATAGAGTCTTATTTTTGCGGAAGAATACATAAGCATATGGAACAAGTGATGAATCCTAATTTCCAATGTAGAAGTTTAGGAAGAACGTGTACGTGATCTTGACCAGGGGAGTATGAGTTCTAACAAGGGTCACAACAATTTGACAAAGCTCAATGAGAGAACAAGTTGCATATGTTTAGGCTAAGAACTAGAATATACATATGGCCTTGAATAGGAAATGCTCATCATTGAGGAACTCAACATGTTTTGATTTTTCAAAAAGAAAAACTCCGGATGTCAAGCATCACTAAGCACAAGATCATATCACTCTATTCTACCATATCATGTCTCACAACAACTTAGGCAAGGATCATGCTTTTTGTTACCCACAGTTTTCAAGCTAAGATTTGAACATACAAGCCAACAAACTCAAAACTTAGGTAGGATACAAAGTTGTAAGGAAGACATACGAGAAGAATAAAAAGAGCAACTAGTCATTATTTCAACCATAGAGGCAAAGTATTCTTACTATGCATATCAAAGCAAACTAAGCAAACGATGATGATGAAAGCAAATAAATATTTTTGGTCTTTTTATTTTTGCAGATTTTTTTTTTGGATTTTCATTATAAGATATTCTGAAAACAAAGGAAGATACAAGTTACCTCAGGATGGGGGTCCTCCCCTAAGCTAGCCTCAGGCTCACTACGGAGGAGGGAAGAAGAATCCCTGACTCGCGTAGTAAGCCCTCTGCTCCTCCATGTATCGCTGCTGGTTTTGCTGCATGGCTTCGATCCTTTCACCAGCCCGGCGCTGCCACGCTAAGGTAGACTCGACATGAGTGTTCAGCGACTCCTCTAGTCCCGTGACATGAACGGTGAGCTCTCCCATCTGCTGCGCGAGCTGAGCATCGCGTGCAGAGGCTGAGGAGTGCTGCCGGAAGGACGAAGACGAAGGTGGACCATCGGAGCTAGAACTAGTGGGTGTAGCCCACTGAGCACCGCTCACACTCGCCCAATCTACGCCACTCGCACTCGGCTGGTAGGTGGGCTGATCCCAACCAGGTGCATATCCAGGGGTAGCCCCGAACATGTACCCCGTAGGGGCCCCTCCTGCTACCGGCGGTGTAGCAGGCTCTGGCTGTGGCTGTGGTGGTGGTTGTGACTGCTGCTGCTGCATGTGTGCTCTCTTCGCCGCGCTTCTAGTGGACCTGCCTGAAACACTAGCACGACGGCTTTCCAATTGTGTAACAAGGGGAATGGTTAGTGACTCCGAGCTATACAATCGAAACCCCGGGTTAGGTAACGGGATTTGATTTGCATAACCCGGGAAGAAGAAAGTCAAAGAATCATTTGGGCCTCTCTTGAGTATATGCCCCTGGATCAAGTATGCCTCATCAATGAGAACTCGGGGCATCCCGATGCAGGGTACGGGATTCCCGCTAAGAACCCCGAGTCTGAGAGCAATACGAGTCACCAAAGACGTACACTCAATAGGACCTATCATCTTGAAATTCATCATCCACTGCCGAATCATAGCTTTAACGGGAGAGACCTTGATCTGGTTAACAGCAGCATATAATAGCATCATCTCATCACTGCGCACAGGCCGAACATCCTCTCGTGGAAAGAAAGTAATGGCGAGCCACTTGTGCCACAAACGGAGAGTGGGATGCACAATATCATTGCACCGAGGTACAAACTTGCCACTGTAAACAAGACCAGAGGTGTCTGCCCAGAAAGAGTCTCGAACAAAACCCTCACAAGCCTTCTTCAAAGAAACAGCACAACGAGGACTAAAACCAAGGAGACAACTAAGTTCCTTCCAAGAAACACAATAATCGGTCCCAAAAAGACAAAACTGAATGCCATCTTAAATCTCGGTAAGAGGGCAAAGAAACTGGATGGTGAGGGGCCGAGAGCCAAGCTCTGTTACCGACGCAAAATCCTCCCAACCAAGAGCATGCCAAATGGAAGCGAACTCGAGATTCATACCTGTTTTCTCCATGAGGGCCGGGTCGAAGTCCCGGGTGTGGGGGAAGACTCGGTCCTTCAGGAGAACGTAGGCTTGCTCCTCTCGAGCGCCCTGCAAGCTGAGGTAGGGGGTGTCGTCAACGACCTCCTCCGCGGCTTGTGGCTCGGCTTGCTCTTCTTCATAATCCATCATCGATGGGCTCGGCGTCAGCTCGGCAGGGACGGATGAACTCGCGCTTGCCAGCGAACGGGAGCGTGTCACCCTCCGGAGAGTGTTCGCTGCCGAATTCATGCTAGCACAACAACAAGGGAGAACAAGAGCAACTTGGTGATGGATTAGGAAAATCGAATGAAATTGTTACCGAGCTTGCTCCACCAATAGCAATACTTTCAGCAACACGATAGAGAGAACACTTGATTATCCAATCTTGAGCAAGAAATCCAAGAAAACCAAGAGAGCAAGGAGTAGAGAGGGGAGTGTGAATGAAATGAGTTGAATGGGTGAAGAACACCCCCTCTTGGGTCCAATTTATAGAGCAAAGGGGCACAACGGCCAGATTCCGACCAAAGGCAACGGCTACTAGCCGTTGGCGCTGGTGGGACCTGAGAGCCGTTGCTCCCACGTCAGCCAAACTAGGGGTCGGCCGAACCCTGGTGGGCCCACCTGGCAGCCCCCTTTGGCCAGAAGCCTCCCAACGGCTATATGAGATTATGCCTGGGTGCCTCGGCCAAAGTTTGCTCCAAAAATTGTCCAAATGATTTTCTAAAGTTTTTTCAAACTCAGAAATTATTTTCAGAAATTTTTATTTTGAAAAGGGAAAAGAGCTAGATAAATCTAGCACGCAGATGCAAGGTTTTTGGAAAAAATCAAATATGCAATTTTGGAAATAAAATTCTGGAAAGGGAAATATGAGATAAGTACTAGCTTTAACCTTTTTGGTAGCAAGGATCCATCATTTTGTAGTCCGACGAGTTGGACTCTTCTCAGCAGTTAATTCCACTCGGCACCCCACTCTTGAGAAGTAGAGGGTGGTGCCTTCTAAATCTTCCGCCATTCTTTCTGAATTTTCTTTTGCTTCTTTGACGGAGATTTCTTCTTTGGGGGTAAAGGCTCCGTCCTTCCCCCAAGCTTCTCAACACTATCTTGCACCAAATAGCATTGCTCTTCATTGTTCTGAAACATGAACTTCAAGTTCCTCTTCCCAATGTGGAAATGGATTATCCCGGACCCCACATTGATTCTAGCTCGGACATCGCTGAGAAATGGTCGCCCGAGGATGAGCGGCATTCCTCCCTCATCATCCATATCAAGGACCACGAAATCCGCGAAGACATAAGAGTTCTTGACCTTAACTACTAAGCTCTCAACAGTTCCTTCTGGATATCGTATCGTTGAATCGGCGAGTTGGATAGTTCGTGCTATTGGAGAGAGCTAGATATCCCAGTTGCTCGAACATGGCCTCGGACATGAGATTAACACTCGCACCAAGGTCACAAAGGGCATGCCTAATCGTCTTGTAATAGATTGTGCAAGTGATAGTTGGATAGCCTGGATCTTTCTTGTGCACAACTGCTGATTCCTCCCATGGATCTAGAATTTGTTGTATGGGCTTTCCTACATAGTTAGAAGCATGTGTCCTCCTAGGTGGCTTACCCCACCTAGTTGACACTACACTAACATTTTCACAAGAGGATACGGGTTGCCCCGGGATCCTCCCGTTATCAACAGATGGAACAAAAGTAGCTAGCTGAGCTAACTGGGTTTCTAACATTTTGTTAAAACTCATCTGGATCTTCTGAGCAGAAGAAAAACTATCAACCTTAACGTTGAGACTTTCCAAAGTTTTATCAAGGGCAGCTAGCTTTTTGTTAACACCTTCATTAATCTTAGCTTGCCCAAAAACGAGATCTCTCAAGGAGGGTTGGTTGGGATTGTAAGAATTACCTTGGTTTCCTCCTTGATAATAAGGGTGTTGTTGATTCCATGATTGGCCTCCTTGTTGAGGTGGACGATAACCATTATTGTTGCCGTTCATGTACATCACTTCCTCCTGAGTCTCCGGACAATAATTTCCTGAGTGCCCAGTGTTGCCACAGACTTCACAAGTCACATGAGAATCCATAGGCAGAGTAGTGGTGGCCATGGTAGCCTTCTCGCTGGTGTAGTCATCCAATTTCTTCATAAGAAGATCCAACTTGGTAGTAATCATGTCTGCTTCCTTGACAGTATGAGTACCCCTCGGTCGTGGTTGGAGTCTTTCATCACTCCACCCTTGGTTGGATACCATCGTCTCAATGAGCAATTTAGCATTATCAACAGTGAGTGAGAAGAATGCTCCCTGAGCAGCAGCATCAATATGGCCTCGAGCTGTCGGAGTTAACCCATTATAAAAGCTTTGAAGAATAAGCCAATCCTCCATCCCATGGTGAGGACAGGCCAGGACATACTCCTGAAGCCTTTCCCAAGCCTCTGGAATAGATTCACTTGCTGCTTGCTGAAAACCAGAAATCCTTACATGAAGAGCATTGGTTTTACCCAATGGGAAGAACTTCTTGAGGAATGCCTCTGAACACTTATCCTAAGTGTTAATAGCATCACGATTCGCGTAGAACCATTGCTTGGCTTTCCCCAGGAGAGAGAATGGAAATAGTCGTAGACGGACAACATCCATATTTGCACCCCTGATGATGAAAGTGCTGCATAGCTCTAGGAATTGCTGCAAATGGGCATTGGCATCCACATTTGGCTTGCCACAGAATGGGCTAGCCTGTACCATCGTAATTAGACCCGTCTTGATCTCAAAATTTTCAGTCCCCATCGCCACCTCAGGGCCTTGCAGCACCTGGTCAGCGGAAGGAGCTGAGTACTCACGAAGTGTCTTCTGGGCCATAGCATTTGACGCGGATGGTACAAAGGAAGCTGGTTCGCCTTCCGGACGAGTACGACGAGGTGAGTCGAAATGAATTCGAGCTTTCCTCACAAGTGACTCGTTATCTTCAGTGAAATTCTCTGGTAAGTCGAAACCAGTCATACACTACCTGTCTTCATCATCCAAAGATAAAAGAAGACAATCAAGGTTAGCCTGCATTGAGAGTTGTCCTAACCTACTCAGAGTTTATAAACAGATGCAAAGCATAGTCATGATAATCCTGTGCCTTCCCCAGCAACGGCGCCAGAAATGCTTGTAGGTGTTTCTTAGCGCCGTCACTTTCAGAACAGATTTGGAATCCATCCTCAGTGACAACACCAAGAAATGCCTATTGGCATCTCTTAACATCACAACTAACGACGCCGAGTTAGCGTGAACATCAAGACTTGCCAAGGGTTAATCTAAACGATCATGAACGAATCCGCAAGCGCACAGATAAACAATTGTAGCATTTCCCCAAGGAAGGAGAATATTCCAAGGGTATCGTATCCGTGGAAGGCAATGGCAGATATCATAGACTTATGCTTTTGCACTGAATGTAAACCAAGAGATAGATATAGGAAACAACAAACTCAAAGACAGGGGTAAGAGGAAGATATGATAGGGTAGTGTGACACACACTCAGATCTACCTCTACTCTAGCACACTACGGCTTAGGTGTAACATATGAGTTAGCTATAGGTTCTAATGTACTAAACATACAAAGCTAGAAGATACAGGAGAGATAGGAATGAGCATTGCATGAGAGGGTAAGGTTCAGCACCCAGGTACAAACAGGGAGCTAGCTCGTGACGACCACCACTCTGCAAAACTAGACTTTACACTCCTACAGCAAGTACCCCAGCGCGGAGGGTTCGAAAGGGTCCAACAGCTGTCACCACTGTGGGCCTACCTCTATCGTTACGAGAGGGGGGTATGCTCATAACTAACGTAGCCACACAACCCAGGCACCATGTCTGCGGTGCTGCTAGACTTCACCCGGCTCGGGCTATTATGACCCAGGGTGAGAGCCACCAGCAGACTGGTCAACTTAGACCGAGTACCATAGCTTGAACACAAACCTCATGCAACACTCTCATGCCATCTAACAAGATCAACTAAGGCTAGACATACGAACGGATACGAACTCTCTTATGTCTAGTCAACAAGATCAAAGGGTCGTGTTCATGAAGAACACGAGCCTCTAAGTTATGAACAAACACATAAGGAATGAGTTTATCATCCTTCAAGTGGATCAAAAGGTAGTGTTCATGAAGAACACAAGCCTCTAAATGATGAACAAAGGATGAACTCAAGAACATATCAAGCATATGATCTACCATGACTTGATATGAAATAGCTAAATAACTGAAGTAGATCAAAGTCATACAATGAAATAAAGATAAAAGAAAACTCATACCTAGACTCCAAAGAAGACTTGGAACCTGAAGAAGAGCTACTCTGGCCTACCCCCTAGCCTTGGAAACTAAAAGTAAGAGGAGAATGAGAGAGTGGTGTGTGAGAAATGGGAGCCCCTCCCGTTCTATTTATAGGCAAGGAGGAGGCTTGCTTCGTGGCTCAAACTCCACCAAAACACCCGGGAGTGAGGCAATGACCAATGCGGAGCAAACACGTGGAGGGCCGAGATGAACAGACCCTAGGTCGGTTTGGCCGATCCTAGGGTCGGTCGAACCCCTAGGGCGGCCATCTCAGCTGTGCTTCCTCTGGGTGGCTGCCCTGTGGGCCCTGTGATCCATCGCCGGTGCATGGCTTGATTTGGTATCCGAGGTGGGCCCCTTGATCCATGTGAAGTCCATGTGGTGCTCTCTGATTCATCGGTGAGTGCCTCCCTTGGATCAATGACGTGGAATGCCATGTGTTTCCTTGGTGGCAGCCACCTCCTCAGCTGAGTTGGCATGGTTCTTCCATAGAAGGTGGGTTTCCTTCTCTTTTAATGGGTATTTCACCTACATACAAATAATCTCCAAGGACAAGTGGAACTACATTATTCAAACCAAAATGCAAGTAAATAATGCATATGCTCCATTTATTGTGAGAATATTAAGGGCTGAAAGTAGTAGTTAACAGTCGTCAACAGTCATGGGCCTGACGCATGGTTTCGGTCGCAGGGAGGACGGGCGTGCCCATGGAGGTCATGGGCCTGATGTGTGGATCTGCACCGCGACAGCAGCTCCTGCAACTTCGGTGCTTCGATGCCGGTCACCACTGCTAACAGGTGACTACATCTTCCCTCAAGACCCTGTACTTTGTTTTATAGAAAACTACACGACTTGTATGGAGGTTAATTGGGCATATGATGTGGTTAGGTGAGGCTCTACATGATCTGTTTGTGCTAATCTCGTGAGGTTATTTAGAATGGACTAGCAGGTTATTTTATATCTTGATTGAATTTGCAATTAGAATGGACTAGCAGGTTATTTAGAATGGACTAGCAGGTTAATTAGGCATCTGATATTTGCAATAAGAGTATAGTATCTGATATTTAGATACTGTGGTTCATGTTGCTCCGAGTTTTGATGCTTAGAAACTTATACAACTTAGCGTCAGTAAGGAGAAATCCTTGTACATTTGGGTGGAGTACAACTATATCCTCTGGATGTCTGCATGTTTTGTGTTGGAAAGATAAATGCACATCTTAGCTCATAAAAATTCCTTTGCCTTTGGTTACAACTAGCAGCATCTTAGTTCACCGATAACATGTTTTGTGCTGCAGTCCTGAAGTTATGGATTCGTTTGGCTAGAATTCTAGATTTTCATGTTCACTCAGCATCATCTATGTTCTACTAGAATGCCACAGACTACTATGCGTGTTGAGTTTACCTTTTTTTCGGAATCAAGCTTAATGTTGAGGTATCTTGGGTTTTTATCGGAAAGTGAAACGACTTCCTGTTAGCTGCTCGTCTTTAGTCGACTTATAAAATTTGTGTATGCTAGATATCACACTGATGGAAACATCAAAACCAAAATTTGTAAATACCAGAGGGAATCTTTATTAGTAAGATGTTGCCGTTACTGCTCTCATTCTTGAGCACTTTAGTTTTCATAAAATTTGTTAGGGGAAGTGTGATTTTAGGGGAAGTGTGATTTTAGCACCAACACTCTTTCTCCCTGATTTAGCCTTCAAAGTTGTTGAATGGCATGTGTGCAGGAGCAGGAAAGATATCTTGATTTCTTCTCCTGCTAACCTTGCTTCGCAGGTTGTATATGTAGACTGCTTTGGTGTCATAGCATATATTTTTTTGCTTAACTGAGTGGTTCACTGATTGTGTTCCTTTAGTGTTGTGAGAACTGAAGTCTACAGTCCATATTAGAACTTTATTTATGAATTTATCAAATGAACTTTTAATCTGCTGTAATGTGATGCCTTTTCTCATTAGTGAGTTTTGTTGCTTATAGTCTCCTCTTTGGTATTGTAGGAAGAGGAAAAAAGCTGACATGTGACATCAATAAGACAAGCAAGTTGTGCAGTACTAGGAAAATCAAGACATAAAGGTATGTATGTTGCATTGGGACAAACATGTTACAAATGCTCATCGGTTTGCTGATGCAATTGGACAAAAATGTAGAAACCCTGTTGATTTTGAGCAAAATGCTTGGTTACTACAAGTACAGAGTAAAATTCTTCTTTTACTTATGCTTGACAAGTGTGCTCAAATGAATTATTCCTATATCCATGGTTTTTAACATGATCTGGTCAAAGTAACATTTTTACTATAAACCTGTTCTAGTTTGGTACTACAAAAATTCGAGTAGTATCTTAAGATTTTCCAACTGTGTATTTGACAATGTGCACCTTTCAGGTTAAGGATCAGATGCAATAAAGTTAGAAGCGGTTGTTCAGGAATGAGATCCGGCCAGTGAAAAGCAATTAGAGTTTGGGAGTTTGAAGCAATTGTTTTGGTCTTTGATAGCATCTTTTGTACCTTTCTAATTCATGATGCTGGATTTGGATTATATTTTTGTGTGATTTGTATATCTGTCTGTAACTCATAGAGAATTTTCCATTTTGGATACTATTTTAAGAAAACTTCATGAGCTGTGCATTGTGATCTGTTGAAATATTGTTGGCTGAAGAGGCCCAGTTCTGAAATGGGCTCATTAATAAATGGGCCTTGAATGGTTCATGTTTGCCACATCAGCAGTCCATGTTGGCAACCACGTGGCTGTCACATCATTTGCCATGTGGCTGCCACGTCATGTGCCACGTGGCTACCACATCATCTGACACGTGGCTGCCATGTCATCTGACACATGGATCAATCAGATCAAGACACGTCATTGTCCTGGTGCATGTTGCCATGTCAGCGTCTAGTGTGGAGCCAAGCCACGTCAGCAGCCAGCGTGGAACGAAGCCATGTCAGCAGCCAGCATGGCACCGAGCCATGTCAGCAGCCAGCGTGGCACCGAGCCACGTCAGCAGCCAGCATGCACGGTGCCACGTGGCAGTCACTTCCATGACGAAATCAATGACGAAAGTCCTTAGTCATAGAAGACAAGAGGTTACGTGACGAAAAACGTGTCGTCACGGAAAAGGAGCAGTTCTGTGATGAAATTGCCCGATTCGTCACGGTGCGTCAAATGTGACGCGTGTTCTATGATGATTTTAAAATCGTCATAAATTCGTCACAGAAGGTTTTCGATGACGAATTTGGCATGTTCTGTGACGAAAGTGTTTTGTCATTGATGTGAACTTTTCTACTAGTGAGCCTAGGGCTGTGCAATAACATGTTTCCCAGTCAGGATTCATTAGACAAGTGGGAATCTTCACCTTCACTTGCCAATGAAGGATTTGCCCTGAAGTCATGAACTCACGTCCCGTGTACTCTGGGTAAGTGGTATATCCAAAGTCCTTTAGGGTGTCCCACAGAAGTGCAGGAAATCCACCCTCCTCGAGGCAGTTCAAGGGAGTCCACACCGGTGTGTTAGCGGTCATGGATCCAGAGTTGGACATCTGGATAAAATGACAAATGTAAGTATTATGACGAAAGATTGCGCACAAGGATGGATTCATAACTTTAAAAGTGGGTTGCATGCACAACATTTCACACTAAGGAATCTATCTTTCCTCGAGGCCTTAAGTAGATACCGAGGAACAATTTGGATCTTTATGTGGGTAAAATTTATGGTTGCCATCTATACAAAGATATAGAGTATGCCTAAACTCAATGAGCGTGACATACAAGTGGCATAAAGTTCTTTTAGTTGTGAACAAAAATTCATAACTCAGAAACTACAGTCCCCAAAATTTCGAAATTTTTGTAGCAACTTAGAAAGGTTATGAGGCACATTTTTGGTATTCAAAGGTAGATTTGGACCAGACAGGAGCATGCTTGAAAAATTTCAAGTTCAAGGTGAGGTGTCTAGGAAAAACAGCAAGACCGGGTGTCACAGTTTTGGGTATATGTTGACATTTCTTAACGCAATCACCTAAGAACCGGTTTGGAACCCATCCTGGTAACAGCGCCAGAAATACTGGTTGGTAATTCTTAACGTTACAGGAGTCCGCAAGCGCACGAAAGTACCATTGTAGCATTTTCCCAAAGGAGTATTCCAAAGGGTATCGCATCCAAGGAAGGCATTTGAAGGACCGAGTAGGGCGACCAGAGAGGGGGGAGTGAATGGGCGCTGATAAAAATTCTTCCCAAAGGTCGAACTCAGCCTATACCCCGATTGCCACTCCAAATGCTCACGCACACGAAGAAAGCTCCAAACAAGGCACACACAAGCCTACAAGATCAAGAGACAAGCCTAGGAGCAAAGAGCAGAAGCAACTAGATAAGAATCAAAGCACTTGGCACAATCTGGAAACGCCAGGCGCGGACTGTCCGTGCAGTACAGGCAGACCGTCCGCTAGGGTACGGCGGACTGTCCGCAGGTGCTGCGCGGACTGTCCAAAATGAACACCAGAGCTACCAGAGACAAACCCGGAAATACGGACTGTCCGGCTAGGCCTTGCGGACCGTCCGCCCAGCTCGCTGGAAACCCCAGACAAAACCCCAGACAAAACTTCACCACGCGGACCATCCGTGATCAACATGCGGACCGTCTGTGATCAACACGCGGACTGTCCGCAAACCTCTTGGAATGAAACCCTAGGGCCAAAAAGGATCGAAATGAAGACGCGCAAGAACATTAAGAACACACGACAAACTTCTGGATGCGCGGACTGTCTGCTAGCCCCGGACAGAACTGCTCGATCTCGAGCTCGCGAAATCAACTCTCCAAATCCATCATCGGATCTCCCAAACGCCAAAAGCTCTTGAGACAAGATTTGGGGGAGATGATAAGCAACACAAGAGGAAGCTATGCCCCAAAAATCTCGACCTCTAAGCTACTAAATCACCGGGAATCGCGGATCACACGAACTCCACCAAGAACACGAACTCCGGCCAAAAACTCACGAATCGAAGGCTCTCCACGGCGTTTGAGGAGTCAAGATCACACACAAAGATGCGCAAGGCATCCACCCATGATCTCCTCAAAGAAATTCGAAGGAAAACGCCCTCAAATCCCTGAATCGAGCGAAGAACGAAACTCCCCAAAAATAGCCCCGAAAATGACACGAAAATCACAGAGGACTAGGAGATCACCGCAATGCCGAATGCTTCCATACATCCAGAGGTCAGAGTCTATACAAGAATCTAGCCTAAGGAATACAGAGGGAAAAGAAGCAGTTCGGAGCAATCTACAGGGGGAGGAAAACCTAGGGTCCAAGAGAGAGAGATGCCATCCACCTCTCCGCTATTTATACGAAGTCCATCGGAGGAAGGTAAATGACCACGCTACCCCTACAACTCAAATGAAGATACAACCCCTCAGGGGCATTTTGGTCAAGTCTTCATCGGACGGACACGTTTCCACCGCGGCTTCGCTTCACCTCGACGCAAACCCCGCGATCACGCCACGTGCCCTCCGCCTCGAAGCTTCCCGAAGCTCCCGGATCACCGTCTCCATTGCCTCGGGCCTCCGGGCCTGGTTTTGAGGCCCAAACCAAGAAACCGTCCACCGAAGGTTTTGTGGGCAAACCAACAAACCCCGCGTGCAAGCTTCGGGCTTGATCCGCTACCTTGCACCGGCCCATGTTCACGACTTCAGCCCGCCAGTCTTGCACCGCACGGCTCGCACTTGACCCCATCAGCCACCGGGTCCATTGAACCAAGCCAACTTGCCACTCCATCACCCGGAGGCCGCCACGACTAAGGCCTTTCGCGCTTGTTCTTCACCTGCACTGACACGAGTCAAACCGCAACTTGTACCTGCACACTTAGCCAAGCATCAGTCCACACAATGTTGTCAATCACTCATCACTAAGGAGTGACCCTCCACTGGTCCTCGGACACACCTGGTCCTCAGCATTGGCGGAATGACAAGATCAACTCTATTGCAATGAGTATAGATCATAGACGGAAAAAAATCAGATACTCAAGTGCAGGGGTAAAATATGATAATGGGGGTAGTGTGATCACACACACACTCACTCTCTCTCTAAGGGGTCCTAGCCATAAGAGGCAGCATACGAGTTAGTTCTAGGTTCTTATGTACTATACACATGAAGCTGGTAGGAACGAGTTAGATACACTAGCGTTGAAGAACATTGACTTAAGCACCCAGGTACCCCGGGGAGATAACCTCCCGCGTTGGTTCCGGACAACTCCGATTCTTATATTTTAGACTCCTACAGCTTATCCGAACGTGGGGGATTTCAGAGGGACCAACGGCTGTCACTACTGCGACCAACCCCAAGACAAACCGTGGGATAAACTCATAAGTAAGGTAGCTATGCAACCCAAGCACCATGCTTACGTTGTTAGCCGGACTTGACCGGCCCGGGCTATTGTGACCCAGGTCAAGCCACCAGATAAACCAGCCAATTACACCGAGTACCGTAGCTTAAGCACACACTTCATAAAACGCAGTCATGTCATCTAATTAGATCAAACCAGGTTAGGTACACAAACGTATTCGTGTTTTCCTATGTCTGTTCAACTGGATCAAAGGGTCGTGTTCGCGAAGAACACGAGCCTCTAACTTATGAACAAACACCAGGAACATGTAAAAGTCACCCGTCAAGTGGATCGAAAGGCCTTGTTCATCAAGAACAGGAGCCTCTAAATGATGAACAGGTGAAGAACACATGAACAAATCACTCATGCATACTAACACAACTTTATATGAAACAGATAAATAACTGAAGTAAATCAAAGTCATACAAATGAAATAAGATACAAGAGAACTCATACCTAGATCCCAAAGTAGACTTGGAACCTGAATTAGAACTACTCTAGCCTACCTCATAGCCTTAAGACTAAAAGTGAGAGAGGTGTTGCAAGTGTGGATGTCTCATAAGTGAGCCCCCTCTCCTTCTATTTATAGGCCCGAGCACCGGCGAGGAATGGATGCAAACACCCCGGGAATGGCACCTAGGACCAATAGGGAAGCACCATGTGGAAGCACAGGAGAAGCCAAGCCAAGGTCGGTTCGGCCAACCTGTGGGGTCGGCCTATCACCTAGTGGGCCCCCCTGGCTTGTGCTTTCTCCAGGAGGCTGTCCTGTGGGTCCTTAGGTCGGTTCTTGGTGTCCACCCTATTTTGGCGCGATTTGCATGCCTTTGTGGGCCCATGGATCCATGTGACATCCACGTGTCACGCTCTGATTCGTCGGGGGTTGCTTCACTTGGATTGCTTGCATGGCATGCATGCATGGCTCCCTAGTTGGCAGGTGTGCATGCATGGCATCCTTGTTGGCAGCCCACCTAGGATGAGGTGATGTGGCATGGACCATAGAAGGTGAGTTTGGCACTCTTTTCCTGCTTATTTTCCTACAATCAAATAATCTCCAAGGACAAGTGGAACTACATTATTCTTAACTAAATACGTGTAAGAAATGCCTTATGCTCCTTTATTCATGAGTATATTGATAGCTAAAGTAGGCACTTAACAGCCGTCAACAACTCCTGCAAGCTAGCCTCTTGCTCGTCCCGAGCAAGAGATTAAGGACTTAAGTTGGTTGATCAGGAGTTGCTACGATGTTGTATTCCTAATGTATAACAAGATACAGCTAGGTACTCTATCAAGAGTTGAAAAAGTTGGCATTGATCTTACCCTACACTCGATTGATATGGGGCGTGTAGCTTCACCTGCCTTGGGCGGTTGAAAGATAGAATGGTTGTGTAAAGAATACCAATCACATGTACCTTGATCAGTTATCAATCCGGAGGTTTTGTAGGTTTTTCAAAAAGAAATCAAAGTTCCTCAAATGATACTCTCGGATCGCTCAATGTGTATGATTCCTCACCAAGGCATTGATTTGCCTTCTTTCACTACCTGCTTCTAATAGGCTGATATGTGGAGCTGTAGGTAGGGAAAACATGTGGCATACCTGTTTCTCATGTATTGTTGAGTCGAAATCCGGATCCTTGGGAGAACAAGTCATACACCCTGATCAAGATGTGCAAAAGTGTGTGTATGGTGGAAGGATGATGAACTCCTCTTTGCATGATTTTACTCTCCTCCCTTTTGATTTTTTTGAGACTTGGGCAATGTCTCTTTACTCCTTTTTTTTATGCATGCCCTTGAGCATGTTTTTTTTACATACCCCATAGTCCTTGCTGAATATTTTCAGAAGGAGAGTAATCATGGAACATGCGCGGAGCTCTATTTTGTGGAATGGATGGGGGATGGATGAAATGATGGTTGCTAACTTCTAGTGTAGAAGTTTCGCATATGGTGGTGTGTACGTGATCTTGATCATAGGAGTATGACAAGTTTAGTCGCCGAGGGTCAAAACAATTCGACAAGACTCAATGAAGAAATCAAGTAGCATATGTGGAGGTTAACAGAAGCTAAGATCTACATATGGCCTTGGATAGGAATTTCTTATCATTGAGGAACTTATCATTTTAACATTTTTCAAAAGAAAACTCTGGATATCAAACATCACTTAGTACTAGCTCATAGCAACTCTGTTGTACCATATCATATCTTGCAACAACTTAGGCAAAGATCATGCTTTTTGCTACCCACAAATTTCAAGCTCAGGTTCGATCATACTAGCCAACAAACTCAAAATTGGGATAGGATACTAAGCTGTAAGCAAGGCATACAAGAGGAATAAACAGAGCAACTATTCATCATTTCAACCATGGAGAATAAGAACACTCTTACCGCGTATATGAAAACAAACTAATTTAAGAAAACAAATAAATATTTTTGGTCTTTTTTAACTTTTTCAGATTTTTATGTGTTTTTAGCATACGTGGTGAAAACAATAGAAGATACAAGTTACCTCGGAATGGGAGTCCTCCCCCAAGCTAGCTTCAGGCTCACTGCTGTGGAGGGTGGTATCCCATCCACGCGTAGTTGGCCCTCTGCTCCTCCAACTGTCGCAGCTGTCTCTACTCCATGGTGTGAATCCTCTCGCCAGTCATACGCTGCTAGTCCCAGGTGGACTCAGCCTGCTGGTGCATTGTCTCCTCCATGGTACCGACACGGATGTTGAGCTCGCTCATCTGCTGAGTGACGGTGGCCCCACGAGATGACGAGCGCAACCCGGACGATGAGGACGAGTCCCTGTAGGTAGCACCGGCGGGCCGAACCCACTCGCCACTCCCTGCACTAGCCTAGGTCGAGCTACTCGCACCTGGCTAACTCATGGGTTGGTCCCAACCAGGGGCATATCCGGGTGTAACTCCAGACATGTACCCGGTCGAGGCCCATGCGCCAGACAGCGGTGGGGTAGGCTGAGGCTGTGGCTGAGGTGACGGCTGTGGTGATGGCTGTTGTGGCGGATGTTGTGGCTGTTGCTGTGCTGTCTCTGTCTCCAGAAACACTAGAACGACGAGGTTCCTCAAGAGGAACGGTCAGTGGCCCTTGGCCGTACAAACGGAAATCCGGGTTAGGTAACCGAATCTAGTTTGCATGGCCAGGGTAAAAGAAAACCAAGGAATCATTCGGGCCCTTTTTAAGAGTATGTCCTTGAATCAGATACGCCTCATCTATCATGGCCCGGGGAGAATCAATGTAGGGAATGTTATTCCCTAGTGTCATCCCAAGACTCGAAATGATACATGTGATCAGGGACGTACACTCAATAGAACCCGTCATCCTAAAATTTGTCAACCACTGCCGAATCATAGCTTGCACTGCGGAGATTTTGATCTGTCTGACAGCGGCATATAATATCCTCATCTTGTCTATGCGCACGGTTCGAACATCATCCCTTGGAAAGAGAGTGATGGCGAGCCACTTGTGCCACAGTCGGAGAGTGGGATGCGTGATATCGTTGCACCGAGGCGCTAACTTGCCACGGACAGGCCGACCAGAAATCTCTTCCCAAAAACTATCTCGAATAAAATTGCTGCAAGCTTGATCGAGAGAAATAGCACAATGACGATGAAAACCGAGAGCACGACTAAGATCATGCCATCAGACTCGATACGACATTCCATGGAAACGAAATGTAATACCAGTCTCATCCTCCCGAAGAGTACAGAGGAAATGGATGGTGAGAGGCCTAGAACCGATCTCCCACACCGGAACAAAGTTCTCCCAACCAAGAGCATGCCAAATGGAATCGAACTCGGAGTCCATACCTGTTTTCTCGAGAAGGGCCAAGTTGAACTCCTTGGTGTTGGCGAAGACTCGATCCTTGATGAGAGCATAGGCTTGTCTCTCCCGGTCGTCCCTTAAGTCGATGAAGGTGGCATCGGTGTTGATCACCCCTTCGGCTCGTGGCGTGGGTAGCTCCTCCTCTTCCACTTCTTAACGGTCGGTTGACATTGGACTTGGTGTAGCTCCGGAGTGGTGAGACGAGCCCTCTCCATCTCTAGAACAGCGTGAGCGGGTCACCTTCCGGTACGCACCGGCTATTCAACTCATCTTGCACAACAATGGGACAACACGAGCAACTCGGTCATGGGTTAGTGAAATCGAAATGAAATCCTTACCGAGCTTCCTCCACCAAGATTCAAAAATTCAGCGACAAATTGGAGAGAGTGCTTGACACTTCCACTTGAGCAAGAAATCCAAGAAAACCAAAGAGCAAGAGCAAAGACGGAGAGAGGGTGATGAAAATGAATGAATGGGTGAAGAAACCCTCAATCCCCCTTCTATTTATAGGCAACCGAGCCAGGCACCAGGGTAGAGGACAAGGGCAACGGCTAGGAGCCGTTGGAGGAGGTGGTGCCCACATGACCGTTGGCCAGGATCGGCCGACCCCTAGGGTCGGTCGACCCCTGCCGGGCCCGCCTGCTTCCAGTTTTTTGCAACGGCTCTCTAACAGCTACCTGATGTCCTGCCCAGATGTCTAGGTCCAGATTCGCCCAAAATGTTGCTCGAAAAAATTTTCTAGGACTTTCCACTCAAAAATTTATTTTCAGAATTTTATTTGGAAAGGGAAATTTGCTAGAAAAATCTAGCATGCAGATGCAAGGTTGGAAAATTCAAATATACATTTGGAAAAATCAAATAAATTTTTGAAAGGGAAATATGAGATAACTACCAATTTTACCTTTTGGCAAAAAGGACTCATCTTTTTAAGTCTGAGAGCGAGACTTTTCTCGGCAATCAATTCCACTCGTCACCCCATTCCCGAGAAATTGATGGAGATGACTTCTGTATTTCCTGGCGCACCCTTCTTGTTTTCTTAGGCTTTGTTGGAGTGGTGGGAAGTCGCGGGGGCTGTGGCTCCGTCCATGCCCCTGATTGCACATTTTTGCCCTGCAGTGTATAGCATTTCTCTTTTGTTTCCTGAAATCGGAACAACAAGTTCCTCTTCCCAATGCGGAATCGGATCGTTCCGGCTCTGACATTGATCCTTGCATTGGAGTCACTCAGGAATGGTCTCCCAAGAATAAGAGGCATTCCCTCATCATCTTGCATATCAAGGACCACGAAATCCGCAAAGATGCATGAACCTTGGATGAATACCAATAAGTTCTCTACTATCCCCTCTGGATGTCGGATCGATGCATCAGCAAGTTGGACGGCCGTCGCAGTTGGAGTTAGAGCTGGATACCCCAATTGTTCAAACATGGCCTTGGACATAATGTTAGCACTTGCACCAAGGTCACAGAGAGCATGCTTAATCTTCTGGTAATATATCTTGCAGGTGATAGCTGGATAACGAGGATCTTTCTTGTGTGTGATTGTTGAAGATTCCCATGGGTCAAGTATTTGCTGTATAGGTTTCCCTGCATAGTCAGTGGCTTGTGCCCGCCCAGAATGCTTACCCCATCTGGTGGACACTACACAAACATTTTCACAAGAAGATACGGGTTGCCCCGGAATCTTCCCGTCTTCAGCAGAGGGAACCAAAGCTGTTAATTGAGCCAACTGGGTTTCTATCATCTTATTAAAGCTCAACTGGTCCTTAAGAGCAGAAGAAAGGCTATCAATTTTAACATTAAGGCTCTCAAAAGCCTTATCATAGGCAGCTGTTTTCTTATTAAAACCTTCATTAATCTTAGCTTGCCCAAAGACTAGATCTTTCAACAAAGGTTGGTTTGGGTTGAAAGAATTACCTTGATTACCTCCTTGATAATAAGGGCACGATTGATTCCACGTTTGACCTCCTTGTGGACGATAACCGTTGTTGTTGCTGTTCATGTACATCACATCCTCCTGAGTAGCAGGGCAGTAATTCCCTGAATGCCCAGTATTACCACAGACTTCGCAAGTCATGCGAGCATCCATAGCTTGAGTAGTGGTGGCCATGGCGGCCTTCTCATTGGCTAGATCATCCATTCTCTTCATCATTAGGTCCATCATGGCGTGCAACATATCCGCTTCCTTGACGGTATGTGTACCCCTTTGACGTGGCTGGAGTCGATCATCACTCCACCCTTGATTGGAAACCATCTTCTCAATCAGTGTAGTAGCTTCAATAATAGTGAGAGAGAAGAAGGCCCCTCCAGTTGCAGCATCAATATGGCCTCGGGCTGTCGGAGTCAGCCTATTATAGAAACTCTGAAGAATAAGCCAGTTGTCCATCCCATGATGAGGACAAGCCAGGATGTACTCCTGGAGTCTCTCCCAAGCTTCTGGGATAGTCTCATTTGCTGCTTGCTGGAAACTTGAAATTCGCCCCCGAAGGACATTGGTTTTGCCCAACGGAAAAAATTTCGTGAGGAATGCTGCGGAGCACTTTGCCCAAGTGTTAATTTCTGCACGGTTAGCATAGAACCACTACTTCGCCTTGCCCAAGAGTGAGAAGGGAAACAGTCGCAGACGAATAGCATCTTCCTCCACTCCTTGTATAGTGAAGGTACTACACAGTTCCAGGAACTGCTGCAGGTGGGCGCTCGCGTCTTCATTAGGCTTGCCACAGAATGGGCTAGCCTGTACCATCGTAATTAAGCCAGTCTTGATCTCGAAGTTTCCATTCCCAGTGTTGATCACAGGGCCTATCGGCACCTGGTCAGCAGAGGGAGCGGAGTACTCGCGGAGAGTCTTCTCGACAGGGTTGGCCATGGAAGTTGATGCAGATGGCACAAAGGAAGCTGGATCGACTTCCGAACGTTCACGCAAAGGAGAGCCGAAGTGAGTTCGTGCCTTCCTTACGAGTGACTCAGGATCTTCAGTAAACTTTGACGGTAAGTCGAAACCAGTCATGCACTACCTGTCTTCATCATCAATAGAGAAAGAAGACAATCCAAGTTAGCCTGCATTGAGAACTGTTTTATTCCTGTCATGATTATAAACATATGCAAAGTGTTGATATGTCATCCTCAAGCCTTCCCCAGCAATGGCGCCAGAAATGTTTGTTGACATTTCTTAACGCAATCACCTAAGAATAGGTTTGGAACCCATCCTGGTAACAGCGCCAGAAATGCTGGTAGTAATTCTTAACGTTACAGGAGTCCGCAAGCGCACGGAAGTACTATTATAGCATTTCCCCAAAGGAGTATTCCAAAGGGTATCGAATCCAAGGAAGGCATTGGCGGAATGACAAGATCAACTCTATTGCAATGAGTATAGATCATAGACGGAAATAAATCAGATACTCAAGTGCAGGGGTAAAATATGATAATGGGGGTAGTGTGATCACACACACACTCACTCTCTCTCTAAGGGGTCCTAGGCATAAGAGGCAGCATACGAGTTAGTTCTAGGTTCTTATGTACTATACACATAAAGCTGGTAGGAACGAGTTAGATACACTAGCGTTGAAGAACATTGACTTAAGCACCTAGGTACCACGGGGAGATAACCTCCTGTGTTGCTTCCGCACAACTCCGGTTGTTATATTTTAGACTCTAACAGCTTATCCGAACGTGGGGGATTTCAGAGGGACCAACGGCTGTCACTACCGCGGCCTACCCCAAGACAAACCGTGGGATAAACTCATAAGTAAGGTAGCCACGCAACCCAAGCACCATGCTTACGTTGTTAGCCGGACTTGACCGGCCCGGGCTGTTGTGACCCAGGTCAAGCCACTAGATAAACCAGCCAATTACACCGAGTACCGTAGCTTAAGCACAGACTTCATACAACGCAGTCATGTCATCTAATTAGATAAAACCAGGTTTGGTACACAAACGTATTCGTGTTTTCCTATGTCTGTTCAACTGGATCAAAGGGTCGTGTTCGTGAAGAACACGAGCCTCTAACTTATGAACAAACACCAAGAACATGTAAAAGTCACCCGCCAAGTGGATCGAAAGGCCTTGTTCATCAAGAGTAGGAGCCTCTAAATGATGAACAGGTGAAGAACACATGAACAAATCACTCATGCATACTAACACAACTTTATATGAAATAGATAAATAACTAAAGTAGATCAAAGTCATACAAATGAAAAAAGATACAAGAGAACTCATACCTAGATGCCAATGTGGACTTGGAACCTGAATTAGAACAACTCTAGCCTACCTCCTAGCCTTGAGACTAAAAGTGAGAGAGGTGTTGCAAGTGTGGATGTCTCATGAGTGAGCCCCCTCTTCTTCTATTTATAGGCCCGAGCACCGGCGAGGAATGGATGCAAACACCCCGGGAATGGCGCCTAGGACCAATAGGGAAGCACCACGTGGAAGCACAGGAGAAGCTGAGCCAAGGTCGGTTCGGCCGACCTGTGGGGTCGGCCGACCCCCTGGTGGGCCCCCTGGCTTGTGCTTTCTCCAGGTGGCTGTCCTGTGGATCCTTAGGTCGGTTCCCGGTGTCCACCCTATTTTGGCGCGATTTGCATGCCTTTGTGGGCCCATGGATCCATGTGACGTTCACGTGTCACGCTCTGATTCGTCGGGGGCTTGCTTCAGTTGGATTGCTTGCATGGCATGCATGCATGGCTACCTAGTTGGCAGGTGTGCATGCATGGCATCCTTGTTGGCAGCCCACCTAGGATGAGGTGATGTGGCATGGACCATTAGAAGGTGAGTTTGGCAATCTTTTCCTGCTTATTTTCCTGCAATCAAATACTCTCCAAGGACAAGTGGAACTATATTATTCTTAACTTAATACGTGTAAGAAATGCCTTATGCTCCTTTATTCATGAGTATATTGACGGCTAAAGTAGGCACTTAACAGCCGTCAACAGTATACTTGAGATCTAAAGAAGCTATGATCATGAAATTTTAGCAGCAGAAACTAGATTAGATATGGACCAACTTTAGTAAAGAGCATCTAGTTAAGTTCTTTTTAGCACCGGAGTTAAACATTATACAACAGGTCCATCTACTAGCGGTCTAGCAACAAGCAACTATACTTGCAACCTATTTTTAAACATCACGAGAGCAAGGTAACACTTTAGAGAGCATACAACTTGATTGATTGCAACCTTTTAGGGTTTACAAAATTTTAGCATGATGCAAAAAGCGTCACATACGGCCTCACACTGTGATCAAGCTAAAAATCGAAGTTTGTGCCGGTGGCAAGGCTTATATACTTCTCTCCCTATAATAACTAATCAAAGCTACACTTTGGTCACATAACGATTATACGAAACGTGGTTTGTGTACTTGCAGAAAAGAACCTTCTGTGCCTGCACGTCATGGGAGCGTCCACAAACATTACCATTCACTATAGAAATGGTATCCATGCATTTCACACCGCATGGACGGCGTCCAACCTGTGAGACGCCCCTTTTGAATGGAGGGTGTCCTCCTTCGCATGTTCGTAATGCAGAATCATGCACACGTATAGCAAAACGTGGCGACATCACAACCCATGACATGTTCATCTTGAATAGAACATGGCATCCATCATATGACTTGCATACGGTAGCACACGTGCACATCCAACCGAGAAGATAGGATCCGTGGAATGGATTGCCCTACCAACTCGCGCATACTCGTGATGCGGCACAACACACGTATGAAACACGTGGCTTAAGAAGTGCTGGAAGTTAGCATAAATAAACCATAGGTACTTAGCCACCTTAAAAGAACCCAAAAATTCCCTCTAGGGCCTTTCAGTCTAAACATTCCTTAACGATCCAACGGATTTTTGAAATCCAATCAATGTTGACAAGTTTTAATTGTAAATCATGTGATTAATGATTAAACTAATTACTCTGGTGTATATAGATGCTCTGATACCAACTGTGACAAACCCATCCGGGATAAGTTCGTACTATCGCTTAAGCCAATCCCTCTCGGTCATTAAGCGATAATAAAGAATTATCCAGTTGAGTGTTGCTGGGTCAAGCCCGGTAAATCACTTGAATTAACACACAGAGGATCGAACACACATACATTAAAACTCCCACGAAGGATAGTCCAGAGTACCTTTCAATTTAATACTGATCTTCCTCGTAGGGTCAACTATTACAAATCATAGTTCATAAAATAATAAACCATGGTTCAGAGTCTTAAAAGACAGCGGAACTAAACTACGATAACTTGGCATCATGGGAGGCCACCCATAACACCATTATTCTTCGTCGTTCACCCATTCCAGCCCCAAGCCAGGATATAACACCCGGTTTTAAAGGACAAACCGAATGCACCCTTTATGCATGCCCAGGATCAAATTCATGCATAAAGTGACATCATCACTATAATATCACAACATATATCATTACAATGTTTAATAATTACAAAATGACCAGAGGGTCTAAACAGAAAATTACATATCGTTATTCTATCGCAGCGGGTAGGCACCATCTTCCACAGGAACGTCGACTGGGGGCACGCCAACCTAGAACTCCAGGCCTTCACGATGGTCTTCACGATGTGGCTCCTTCTAACTCCTATTTATCTGAGCAGCAGTGGGGAAAGAATAGCAGGGGTTGAAAGGGAAAACGGTGAGTACACCTGGAGGCGTGTACTCCGCAAGTGGAGGGAAAAGTATGCATAACATGCAGGCTTAGAGCAAGGAAGGCTTTATTTAGTGGACTGCAAAGCTCAAGTTTTAATTGGTCAAGTTTTAATTAAGCACCTAGAATTTATTGTGTATAAGGCTTCCCATCCATTCAAGGCACAGGCACCCACCTGTCCTGATCCTAAGGTTAAAATAGCAAAGAACCAAAACCAGCTCCCAAACCACAGTTACCACCACTGTGATCCACCCAAACCACCAACTAACCATGTGAGGGTCCAGGCCGCTCTTGACCGTGAGCACGGATGTTATAACAATTTTTAACGCTCTGCAGAGGTTGTACATCTTTACCCACGAGTCGCGTAAACGTTCAAAGAACGTTAAACCCAACCATGCTGTGCGGATCAGGCACTTTCACACTTCCTTAGGTGTGATAGCATAGGGACGCTACGAGGCCTTTACATAGGTTCACCAGCGCGCATTAACCAATCTCAGGGTACAAGACCCATCATTGAGCCATGCCGGACTCTTGGGAACTACGCCCTCATCCAGCCCAGACAGCTTAACACAGTCCGCTGATTTACCCTACTTACTTGGCCAAGACCATAGCCCATTAGTTCTCGTGGTTGTACTGTATGTCCCGGGTGGTCGCTCCACAGACCGGTCCTTATAAAGTTGACTCAGGCAAGGCCAACATCAAGCAATCACAAACCACCATTCAAACCACTTGCCTGAGTCGCCTAGGGTGTTCATGTTGCTAACCATAACCCACGTTAGCATGTTGCATAATCATTAATCAAGTTTAAGATTAAAACCAACCCATGTTGAGCAAACTAAGCATATTCTACCATATAGGTAACCTCTAAGGGTAAGCAAGGATTGATCATGAAAGTCCAGTAAACAGTCCTTAATAGGATTTCCCATCAATATTAGACATCTAATGCAAGAAAGCATAAGTAAAGCAGTGATTATGGTGAATAAAACATAAAGGTATAAAATAGCAAGATGTCAAGGACACTTGCCCGTTTCCTGATGTTCCACTGCTCAGAGGCGTTCCTTCACGCGCAGCAATCAACTGAAACAACACAAAGCTACACTAAGAACAAAGCACTAGACAAAAAAACCATTTTAGAAAAGCATACTACTAGCTAACGTGAGCTAGCTACGAACAAGAGAGCGCGTGAAAGGCTAAAGCGAAGCTACGGGTAAAAAGAGCACAACTATCGGTGAAGATTATATTATAAGAAAGAAAGAACTATATGCTTGATTTATTTTAATTAAAGAAATATGTTTAATGGGTATTTTAGAGAAATACCACATGTTGGAAATTAATCAGATTATATTTGAAAGTCAAACACAAGATAAACCTAGTCATATTTTATTTATAAAAGTTTATTAGAATTTATACCAAGTTAACATTTATCTTTATAAAAGAAACTTTTATGTGCGAGCAACTAACGAGCTAAAACATGTGTCGGGTTGAGCTAAACAAGTTATAAGAAAAACATATTGATGTTCGAATTAAATCAAGTTAACTTTTATTAAGGAAAAGGCGAAGGTTAAACCTATATTTGATTTTATTTAAAAGAGGTGGAATTGGATATTAATCAAATTATGTTAACTTTAATTTTTTAGAAACAAGAAACATGGTGAAGGTCACTGCTAACACGTGCGCTATGACGAAACGAAGCTAACGCAACTTGAACGAGCTAAATCGGAGCTAGGATGGAAAGATATGAGGTTTTAAAGGTTCTAGGGACCTTTCTGCAAATATCCAAAGATTACAGGGGCTAACATAAAAGATCTGCAAGGCACAGTAAATAGTGCCCGCAAAAAGATGAAAATAGAGGGCTATATGTGCAAAAAGGCTCGGCTGGGCAAAACTGTAAAGGGTGGGATCTTTCTAGGGGTGTATGAGCAAAGGGGCCAAGACACAGAGATGGCGGCTGCGATTTAGAGGTTCTACAGGGGGCTTTGTGCAAAAGAGCAGATGACGCGGCTGTCTTGCTGACGTTGTGCCACGTGGCGCAAGCCGGTTGGTTGGAGCGGCTGACAGGGAGCTGACGAGGCCATAGACCGGCCCGTGGTCCTGGTTCACGGGTCCACGGTGGACCGGTTACAAGGGTGAAGGGGTACGCGATCTGGACGCTTGGATGCAGATCGGGCGGCTAGGATGCATCGCAGCTCTTGGGTCACCGCCGGCGGGGGAACCACGGTGGTGCCGACTAACAAGCGGCGGCAGCTCGCCGGAGAAGGAGCTCACGCGTGCTACGGGGCACCATTTCGTGTGCGGTTTGGACAGGGAGGAAGAAGAGGACGGCGCGGAGCTCACCATGGGCATCTCGTCGTCGTTTGCGCAGCGTAGAGGGTGGATGACGACAGGAGGCGGGTGGAGCTTCTGGCGCACGCGGAGGGGGGTGCCGGTCTCGTGCTCCTGGGCTTCGGGATGGGGTTCTGGAACTCCTGCGCGTGCACGAGAGGAAGAGGGAGGATTAGGAGGGTCGGAGCGGGGGAAACTGGAGGCGGCGGATTTCCTCACCGTGGTGACAGCGGCGAAGATTCCCGATGAACAGCAGCATGAGAACAAGAAAGGATAGGTGGGGGAGGCAAAGAGGAGGGTGAGGGGTCTAGGCCGGGGTTTAATAGACGAGGAGGGGCACCGGTCGTCGGGGATTGGGCGGCGCGTTGATGCCGGCCGTGATGGGCGGGGAGCACCAGGCGCCTTCCATCCGGGGTGCGGCTGCACCTGGACGCATACCTGAGCGGGAGGGAGGTCGAGGAGGAGGGGACCGGTGGGGCCGGGGCGGAGATTGGGGCAGGGAAGGTGCGGGAGGGTCACGGAGTGCTCGGGGATTCAAATCCCGACGGCGGCGGTGTGTTGCTCTGCTCGGGCAGAGGAGGGGGAGGGAGGTTGAGGTGGAGGGGATGACAAGTGGGGCCAGGCTGTCATAGAGAGGGGGAAAGGAGGAGAGGTGCTGGGCCAGATTGGGCCTCTGTGTCCGCTGGGCCGACGTGAGAGAGAAGAGAGGTTGGCGGGCCTGGGCAAGTAAAACGAGGAGGGAGATGAGGTGGGCCGGCGGGAGAGGCTGGAAGGAAAAAGAGAGTTGGGCTGGAAGGGGATTGTGTTGTGCTGGATCAAGAGTTTGGGTCCAAAGGAGATTAGATATAGATGCTTAAATATATATATATAGAGAGAGATATGAGCTAGAGAGAGAGAGAGAGAAGAGAGATATGAACTAGGCTCCAATTTTTGAGAGAGGAGAGATGGCCTTTGAGTATAGAAAGATAGAGAGAGAGAAAGAGAGGGATGAACTTGGCATGGTTAGAGGGAGAAGAAAGACCTTTAGGTTGTAGAGAGAGAAAGAAAGATTTGGAGAGAGATTTAGAGATCACAGATGGAAGTATTAGACTATAGACGAAGCTGTTCGAGTTTTAAAGTCAAACTCATTTTTCACACAAATAAAACTATGCATCGCAGCATGAATGCAACAAACAAATATTTATAACCTATGATTCATTTATTATTTTAGAAAATATTATTTATTTTGAAAAAATTATACACACTCTCTATTTAAAGTCTAACAAATTTTAATAAAATTTTAAATCCTAGCCAAATTGCAAACTAGGGTGTTACACAGGAGGATTCGCCAGACCAACAATATTACCTGAAGACAACACATATAGCAAGGCTGAGTATACTAATTCTCAGCAAGGCTTACTCGTCTAAAATAAAAGACTTATCCTTCTAATCATGCTTGGCTTTTGGCTAGTGGGTTGGTTTTGCCAAAGAGCGACTATGGAGTAAATCCTTACTTTCAAAATTTTAGCTCCAATTCTAGTAGATCAATTTATTACTAGATAAGCCACTAACGCAATCATAATTGTACAAACAATTAATCAAACATCAAGTTTATCAACAGTTCATCATATAGGGATTATCATGGATAGAGGGTTAAGCAATCTCGGATAACGGTGAGAGGCCGACGATCGATCGATTAATAACCTTGCAAGGTGAACCAAAACATACAGGAGAAAACACTCACAATGAGTGTATTCAACCAAACGGTTCCCGTCATTCCTCAGATTAGGATCAGATGCCACAGTCCTAGGTACAAGGCTAGCTGGCATGCCTCACACTAGCATCCAGCGTCACACATGCGCCACAAGTAGCTAGCCTGGGGCCGCAACCCAAGATTAGTAGCCTAAAGTTCCTGCACCGTATCGATCAGGTACTAGGTTTACCATACCCATGTCCGACAAATGTTTAGTACTTTCAAACGCTTAATCTCTTAACCATTGGACCGGAGCCCAGAATCCCATGCTCTTACCACGTGAGCAAACCAATTTAACAATCATATGATTCCAACATAAGAACCTATTATTGTGAGCGAAGTACATCACTCGACTTGTACCGGGTCCTTAGTGCATAGCAACTATCGGCCTAGCATACTAGTAAAAGATCATAGGTTCTTATGGATCATGCATCTAGGGTTTCCATTCAACTCCTGAACGTAAATGCACATAGATAATCAGGCATAAATTCAGAATTTGAAAATGAAATTCATAGGTAAATGTTAAACCGGGGCTTGCCTTCACTAGCAAGTTAGTAGGACAACTTTCGAACTTGGTTCGGGTCTTGTTGCACATCTACGTAGCTGACTCCTTCCCTCGAACGGTCCGTCACATTGAGCCGGGACGAACTCGCAGCTAACGGTGGAAGGTTCTACACGTACAATGCATATGCAAAAGTTACTTGGTGATGTGGGTTATTTAATTACGAGGTATCATGTGAACATAGGGTGTCAAGTTAACCACATTCATCTAGATAGAATATATTCAACATACTCTTCCATAAAAATTATTCAAGCAACATTTATTAATTAATTATTTCGATGATGATTGTGTGCACATTTATACAAACCAATTTAAAATTACCACACCATTCTTCAAGTTACATTTCCGAAGTCCACAGTAGAATTTCTTCAAGATAAAACACTCATAAGTCCTTAAAGAGATGGTTTCTTTATTTATCTTTTTATATATACTTGTTTCATTCCAAAAATTGTTCTGGTAAAACTATGCAGTAAAACACAGTGAAACGTTTTGTGTAAGCACATAGTGCTTCAACAGAGCCACTGTTAAAATTTCATGGCAAGCAAAGCTATATACTGAGCATGAAAAATTCAACAAGTTATTCATAGCAAATGCAAGAATATTTTACACAGAGAAAACTACTCATGCACTGGTGCTCAATTTTTACACAGAGCTACTATGGACTAAAACTAGCTTACACACCAAAATTTGGCTACAGAACTTATTTTATTCATGCTACACAAAAATAACCATTTTCAGCCTAGTAAAACCTAAAGAAATTATACAGGCTCATATATAACTGAAAAGTATCCCAACTTCCTACCATAGCACAAACATGGTATGAATATCCACTGGACTAAAGATAAACATCATTTGACCAACAGAAACTGAGATGTGGATTTTACTTCATAAACAAGCATAATTCAGAAACAGATATATGGACAGTTCATAAAAACATGATAACTTTACCAGGAGCACAACTAAGAATAACAAGAGGATAGCCACAAAATTAGCCACAGACAGCATACATATGGAGCCATACAAAATATATACACAGATCTAGCATAAATGCAAAATAAATCATATCTGTAGATTCACTCAGTAACTTTGTGCAAAAACTTAGGTATAGCCTATTTAAGTGCTGACTACCAACATATCCAAAGATCAAGCCTAGCTCATGAGTAGAACTCAAGTTATGAACAAACACATACAAATTGGTTTTGAATTTTCATTCAAAAACTATTCATCAAAAGTATATACAGCCTTTGTAAAAGATGAGATCTACTCACAGGGAAACCAACAAAATTGGTTTTGCATTTTTACGATTTTTGTGTGGATTCCTACGATTTTTCAAAGATCTGGCAAAACATAGAAAAAGTATAAGAATCAATTTACTGAAAAGACCCTGGAATGTTTTGGGGTTCACAACGATACCCTTAGTTTGCACCAAACTCCCTGGAAAGAATTCGGTCCTTACAATTCGACCCTTGGGGCCGAACGCCGACGGGGATCGCCGAATTCCGGCGAGGAAAAGGTCGGTCCTGGTCGGGGAGTGGCGGGGAGATGGTCTACGGCCTCTAGGGGGTCAATTCCGGGGTTCAGCGGGGTCGTGGAGTGCACCGGTGAGGCAGCTCGGCGGCGCCCTGCGGCGGCGGCCGCTGCGGGATGAACTCCGGTGAGCAGGAGCTCGGCCAGGGGAAGGTGGCGGCCTGGGAAGATTTAGAGGGTGCTTGTGGAGGTGGGAGCAGGCTCATGTGGCTGTGACGGCAACGGGGAGGCGGAGCTCACCATGAAGGCCAATGGCGGACACGACGGCGACGTGTAGGGCCTCGGTGGTGTGTGCGCATGCATGGGCATGCCGGCCTTATAAGGAGAGGCACGGCGATGACTTGACGATCGAGGCTTTGGCCAATGGGGCAAGACGGTGGAAAGGCATGGGCGTGCGATGGGGGAGCTCGTATGGCGGCAACGCGATTCGGCGGACGGTGGTGGTCGGCGCGACGCGTTCGAACAGGCAAGCAGCACGTGGCGGCTTCGCACAGGAGCTCAACGTCGGTTCGAGCTGTGGGTCCCAGCGCGCATGTGTGGCCGGTGGTCCTCGGCGTTCGGACCGACGGATGTTCGGCGGTCGCGCCTGGACGCGCGAGCGACGTCGCGACGGCGTCGTGCGACACACGCTCCAGAGCGCCAGTACCAGCGAAGGATTTTGTTTAGGCCTGTTTGACTCGAATTTCCTCCAGATTTTGACACTAAAGTGCACAAAGTGGTAATAAGCAAAGTTGGAGATCAATGATCCCTCTACAACTTTCGCAAAGTCCGATAGGTGGTTCGACCAAAGGATCTTGCACAAATGGCCGTGCAACATGGGGTTTTTCTCGGCGCCTAGGAACAGTGTATGCAGCCTTTGACCGAGTTTTTCACCATCATCCACTCAAAATTAGCAATGCCCCCCAAAAGGAAAGTTGTGTCCCTTAAAAAGATGAAAAACTTTTATTTTGGCCGATTTTGAAGTATTTAGATGAAATTTGGTAAATACGGCAAAAGTTCTGGATGGAGTGTAGTGTCAAAGGGGTTAACTAGGGTTTAAGAAGGGATTTTGACCAAGGTTGACCAATTCTTGACCAAGCTTGGCCATTAGAGTTTGTTGCTGAGGTTTTTGAGGTGATGATCTAGGTTGACCAAGGTTTGACCAAAGTCAACGTGTTTGACTTGGTTGACCAGTCTTTAGCGTTAATTAACCCTAATTGGAAACCTAGGGCGTCACACTTGTACTCGTCCCGGCTCTTGTGCTTGGAGTGGTGGTTCCGGGATCTGTGCTTGTGCTCGGTCTGCTTGTACTCATTCTTCGGGCGATGCTTGTACTCTTGCTTGTACTCCTACTTGTAATCGGGCTTCTTGTACTCGATCTTGTTCTCATCTCCCTTGGGACACTCAGCGAAGAAGTACCCGTGCTTCCCACATTTGTAGCACATCCCTGACTTCCTCCTGAAGTTCTTCCTGTTCTCGTTTAGGCGCCCGAACCGCTTAGTCAGCAAAGCAAGATCCTCATCAGCCAATGCCTCGAACTCCTCATCTGGCAAAGAAACAAGAGCAGAAAGAGAGAACATCCTAGAAGAGTGATTAGAGTTAGTTCTCGGTCTAGAAACAAGAGCAAGGCTATCATCAGCAAGGCCCTTGCCCTTCTTGGCTCTCAGGTCACGGTCCACCTCGGACGACTTGAGCTTAGAGAACAGCTCGTCCACTGTCAGGGTCTCATACACACTGGACTCCTGAATAGCCTCAACCTTCGCTCCCCATACATCAAGATCCAATGCGTGTAAGAGCTTAATAGCTCTATCATGATCATCGTATGGAAGCTCGGTGATGTTGGCTCTCATGTTGTTCACAATCAGCATGAAGCGCTCAAACATGGCATCTGCAGACTCTCCGGGTAGATGAGTGAAATTCTTGTACTCTCTCCGGTAGGTCATAAAGCGACACGCCTTCACCTGACTGTTCCGTCCATGGGCATTCCTCAGCTGGGTCCGTATCTGATATGCCAACTTCTCTCCATACACCCTACTGAACTCGGATGCACAAAGAGCACGATAGAGATAGTCCACGGCCTTGTTGTTAGCATCGAACATATCCCTAGTCCCGGGCAAGATGAAAGTCTCCGGTATGACATAGTTCTCATCAACTGTGACGTCCCAAATCAACTAACCCTTTCCTCACATGAACGCACCCATCCGGGCTTCCCACATCTGGTAGTTCTTCCCATCGAAGTGGGGAGGACCCGAACCCTTCCTGTAGTCTGCCATATTTGGATCTCAACGGTCAAGGTCTTAATGATCTGTATCCGGCTCTGATACCAATTGAAGGACCAGAATGGCGACCAAAGAGGGGGGAGTGAATGGGAGCCGATAAAGATTCTTCTCCGAAGAGACGAACTCGGCCTATGGTCCCAAACACAACTCCGGAGTCCTCGACACTCTGCTAGCCAAATCCACGTAGCCACTGGCGTGCTACTGGACCTAGGAGCTAGCCGTACACCCAAGCTACTCGAACACGCAGTGGAACACAAACCTCGAGCAGCAACTACAGCCACCGGTTAGACTGGTCCCTGGCACCGGTCAGACCGATCCAGAGCAACTTGCTTTGAATTCTCTCGAACTTGCCCAACAAACCTAGATGGCAATTCTAGGATGTGGAGCAATAGGGAGAAATCCAAAAGTCTGCCCGGCAACAGAAAACACACCAAAACACGAAAACTCTCCTCAGCCAAACTTGCTCCAGAAGCACTATGTGAACAAGCAGCACAACCAACAACAGCAACAAGGGTTTTCCTACTGGGAGCCCTACAGCGGTCTGACCGGTCCTCTGCACCGGTCTGACCGGTCTGGCTCAAGAACCCCCAACTGCAAGAACTCAATCTCCAAAGGCTAAAACTCATGAGACTGAAACAGCAGCAAGCCAAGATCCCAACCAACACTCTGGAGAAGAACTCCCCGAGAACCAACCACAACAGGCTGCACTGGTCTGACCGGTACCGCCTGGGCTGCTCGGGATGAACTCCACCCGTGAGTCAACTCCCTCCTTCCGATGCCTCGATCTCCCGATTCGCTCAACGGATTGAAGTAAAACTTTGGGGATAGATGTACCACCTCATGGACAAGCCATGCCTTTTTCACCAAGGGAGGGGACCCCCTAGGTTCTTGTCAGTCCACAGAGCAAGGGAATTACTTGCGTTTAACCTAATACTAACTTAGTTGATTAAGGACTTTATGATGTAAAGATTAATCTATAAAGTAAAGACAAACTAACCCTAGATTATGTTAAAGAGAAAGAGAAAGGTGGTTCACGAGTATGAAAGACGTATGCCCATGGAGTCTAGGTACTTGAGATGCAATCACCCAAAACATGGTAAAACCCCGATCGAATATATCTAAGGCTGTGAACAAAGAGTTAAGTGTTTCCCTTCCCTCATACTAGTCACTACGCGAAGGTAATCGCCTCTAACCCTAATCAACACGGTATGTTGACGCAATCTACGGGAGCAACCCCAATGGCAATGGTAGCTAACCTTAAACATTAAGCATCATCAACATGAAGGTTTGATAGACAAAGATCCAAACAAGAGAGTGGGTGACTACTTGTCAAGATCCATTACAACTCCATGGACAACAGATTATTTACCCCATCAAGATGCTAGGCATGGCACTGTTGAACATGGTGGATGCCTCCGATGGAGTCCGTCTCTCGGTGTCCTTCAACTCCGGCGGCGCCGTGGCAAGGCCTCGGCGTCCTCCTTCCTCGTGGTGGCCTCCGTTGATCTAGGTGATGATCCTCTAGAATCTTCACCCTCTCGATCAACCCTCTTCCTTGTGTTTCACCTACCGAGGCTTCTCTGGTCGTCTTTCACGAATGGCTCCTCTCTCCAAACAATTAGGGTTCCGCGAATTTATCACCGAAGAAACGCGGTGGCGAACCGAGGCGAAAAGGGGGTGGGCCGGCCGGCCTAGCCCACTTCCGGACCGGTTTGCCTCCGTCTTTTACCATGTGTCATTTCTTGCACTTTGAGGTTTTTCCTCCTTCGGATATGGGCTTTGGACGTCGTTATCTCCGCAACCAAGCTAAGGGGTCTTCACGCATGATCTTCCGGTCTTTTCATCTTGGTCCTTGGAGATTCTCCTTCGAAGCACATTGGTCCTTGCCACCTTTGGAGACAAGTTCACGCATGGTCGGAGCCTCTTGATCATCATGTAAATCGTCCTCCGAACCGAATGTATTTCTTCTCATTTAGTGCATGAATTCATGCGTAAACATTATACTCCAAAACTCACATCCAACGATGAACTTGTTATATCAGTAGTATGCCTAGTGGCGGGTTAGTTCCAAAATGAAATCCAAACTATAACATAACAAGTGTTCTTGGTTGATGGAAATCGACTGCCAACATCCCCCCACGCTTAGATCTTGCGCGTCCTCGAGCAAGTTGCTCAAAAGTTGTTCATCCATAGAGTTTGAAACATGCTTCGTCAAATCATTCTTTTCAAGTTAGTCAATCATTCATCTTTAATATAAGAGACATGAAACAAAAATCATAATGTAAACGTGGGCGTTTAGAAATTACTAATTCAAGACTTACCCCACAACTCTTACCTTTTCACTAGAGATCTTCAACTTCATCCACACTTGTTTTCTCACTTCCTTTGGAGGGTTTTTGCAAACTTTAAAATAAAATTCCTGCACAAAGCATTAGACAAAGTCCTTCTCCAAGTTCTCACATGTCACTCATTAAAGTGGCTATCCTAGATAATTTTATAAACTCTCGCCTCCCACAAGTCTCTCATATGTGATGTAAGGTAGAGCTATAGGTGTGGCTAGTGAAGTTAGCACAAGTGTTATCAAGCTAGGAGAATCCTCTAGTGGTTGTTCACCTTCCAAGCCAATGATCATGAGAGTTACCATAATGTAGGGGTGTCAAGGATGAGAAGATTTAGAATGGTGGACATGTGCAAAGGGAAAAAGAATAATGACTTCAAGGCACTAATGATGTCCTCGATGTCGGATTGCGCATGGTATGGAATAAGATTCGTTCCTAACATCGTGGCATCCTTCCTTGCACTTCATTTGGTCTTCACTTAACTTGTCATCCCTCACTACACCTTTCTTGCCTTGCCTTGGATTTTCTTTCTTTTCTTTTCCTTCTTTTTCCTCTCTATCACTTTTTTCTTTTCTTTTCTTCTCTTTTTTTCCTCTTTTTCTCTTTTTTCTTTCTTGTGTGCGCACTACACACATACACAGTTTTTTTCTTTCTTTTCACCTCTTTACCTTCTTCTCCCATGCCTTTTGCTCAACTTTTGAACATGATCACAATCTGAATTTTAAATATAAACATGCCTAGAGATTGAACGAATCTTTGAATATAGGTTGTGTTCAAGGAGTAAGATGATAAAGAGATGTTTATAGGATTGGGTAAGGAATCCGGCGATGTACGGGGCATTCAATGTGAAATTCCCGTTACTGAATACACGAAGAGGCTAGCAACAAAAGGTATACATCAAGGACATGATCATTGCTTGAAATTAGACCTCCCAAGAGAGTAAAATCCTAACTTAACTCATCATGCTAAACCACACTTATGGTGGGGCATATGTATGTATGTAAAGGCTTTGTATAGGATAGATATCACTCTCAACTTGGAGAAAGAACTTGCTAACCTTCATAGCAAGGTGTTTTTCTTAAATTTCAGAAATAAAACCTCTAAAGTTAGCATTACTAAAAATGTAGACAAAGCAAAGTCCTAGATCAAATTTCGAGCATGGGTGCTTTACAAAGGTAAGTTTCCACTAAGCACCACGGTAAACAATTAATCAAAAAGCTCATGCTCAAATAAGAAAGATAAATTAAAGATATAACAAGAAAAGAAACATGAGACTTTGCATAAGACCCTTTTTATTTCTTTTTTCTTTGACTCAACGCTAATTTAAGACACTTTCAAGCTAAAAAGATAAAACAAAGACTCACACACTCTCACACTTGACTCAAAAATTAAAGACTAGACTCTCACACCACTTTAAGCAAAAATTTAAAAAGGTAGCTAGCTAGCTCCCCCCACGCTTACATCTGAAGGACCGAATAGGGCGACCAGAGAGGAGGGGGGGAGTGAATGGGAGCCGATAAAAATTCTTCCCAAAGGTCGAACTCGGCCTATACCCCGATTGCCACTCCAAGTACTCGCGCACACAAAGGAAGCTCCAAACAAGGCACACACAAGCCTAGAAGATCAACCAACAAGCCTAGGAGCAAAGAGCGGAAGCACCGAACACGAAGCAAAGCACTTGGTCAAGTCTGGAAACGACCAGTGCGGACCGTCCGGCTAGTACCAGCGGACTGTCCGCTAGTGTACGGCGGACTGTCCGCGGGTACGGCCCGGACTGTCCGAAATGGACAACAGAACTACCAGAGCTGCAAGCCGAAAATCGGACTGTCCGTGGAGGTCACGCGGACCGTTCGTGGGGCCTGGGCGGACTGTCCGTGAACCCGCTGGAAACCCCAGACAACAACCCAAACAAACTCTTCACCACGCGGACCGTCCGGGAGCTACACGCGGACTGTCCGCAAACACCTTGCAACCAAAACCTAGGGCCGAAACGCATCGAAACGAAGACTCGCAAGAACACGAAGAACACGCGAAGAACACAGGTCGCGCGAACTGTCCGCGGGCTCCTCGCGGACTGTCCGCTAGCCCCGGACAGAGCTGCTCGAGCTTGAGCTCGCGAAGTCAATTCTCCCAATCCATCACCGGATCTCCCGAACGCCAAAAGCTCTTGAGACAAGATTTGGGGGATGATAAGCAACACAAGAGGAAGCTACGCCCCAAAAATCACGACCTCTAGGCCACTAAATCACCGGGAGTCGCGGATCACACGAACTCCACCAAGAACACGAACTCCGACCAAAAACTCACGAATCGAAGGCTCTCCACGGAGTTTGAGGAGTCAAGATCATACACAAACATGCGCAAGGCATCCACCCATGATCCCCTCAAAGAAATCCGTGAGGAAACGCCCTCAAATCCCCGAATCGAGCGAAGAACGAAACTCCCCAAAAATAGCCCCAAAAATGACACGAAAATCACAGAGGACTAGGAGGTCACCGGGACGCCGAATGCTTCCATACATCCAGAGGTCAGATTCTATACAAGAGTCTAGCCTAAGGAATCCAGAGGGAAAAGACGCAGTTCAGAGAAAATCTACCGGGGGAGAAAGCCCTGGAGTCCAAGAGAGAAAGATGCCATCCACCTCTCCGCTATTTATACGAAGTCCATCGGAGGGAGGTAAATGACCACGCTACCCCTACTGCTTGAAATGAAGATACAACCCCTCAGGGGCATTTTGGTCAAGTCTTCATCAAGCGGACACGCTTCCACCGCGGCCTTGCTTAGCATCGACGCAAGCCCCACGATCACGCCACGTGCCCCCCGCCTCGAAGCTTCCCGAAGCTCCCGGATCACCGTCTCCATCGCCTCGGGCCTCCGGGCTTGGTTTTGAGGCCCAAACCAAGAAACCGTCCACCGATGGTTTTGTGGGCAAACCACCAAACCCCGCGTGCAAGCTTCGGGCTCCAACCACTACCTTGCACCGGCCCATGTTCCCGACTTCAGCTTGCCAGTCTTGCACCCCATGGCTCGCACTTGACCCCATCGGCCACCGGGTCCATCGAACCAAGCCTACTTGCCTCTCCATCACCAGGAGGCCACCACGGCTCAGGCCTTTCGCGCTTCTTCTTCACCTACACCGACACGAGTCAAGCCGCAACCTGTACCTGCATACTTAGCCAAGCATCAGTCCACACAACGTTGTCAATCACTCATCACTAAGGAGCGGCCCTCCACTGTTCCTCGGACACACCTGGTCCTCAATCTCCCCCTTGATGAGTGCATTGACAACACCCATAGTAACCATGATAGAGAAAAAGAAAAGAAAACAACCACGAACACAAACCTCCAAAGCAAGTGATCCAAAGCCGAAGAACAAGCGGAAACAAGATCACTTGCCAATCCAAGTCTCGGCCCCCTAAGACAAGGGCAACGGCTCGACACAGCCGAGACAAAACAAAGCTCACAAGGAGCACACCACAAAGCACAAAACTCAGGCAAACCAAAGGAGCTCTCCCTGCACAAATGTAAACTCCCCCTGAGCAAATGCAACCTCTTCTTCTCAAATTTTTCTCCTCACATGCCACATCTCACAAATGCATACCAACTTTCCACAAAAACTTCCAATGCAGGAAAAATCTCCCAAATTCTCCCCTTATCATACAACACTCTCCCCCTTGTTGACCATGCATGAATCAAGGTATATGAAACTCTTCCCCTTGTTTTCCTGAAAGATGCATGTCAAAGCATATATACAATCTACCAAGCTTCTCAAATATACAGAGAGCACAAGAAAATGTTACAAATGAGACATAGAGCAACCAAAGTAGACATGGTGTATCTAGCACATTGCCATCAAGAAGGTAGAGACATATAAGCATGTGACATGGCTAAAAGCAATTTCAAGAAATTTTCACAAAGAAATAGGCATCTCATGAGCAAGACTCTCCCTATACCAATTTGAACATAAATACACTAGATCATCCAAAGTTTATGCAAGATCACAAATTCTCATCACAAGATCATTATAAATGCCCACAAGTTACTCAAGTCATGTTAAAGCCACCGAGCCATGTGTCTACTTCTTAAAATGAGACTTCTCATGGTAGACAAGCATGCTGCGGTTTAGCACCCAAGATATGAATATCAAACCATAAAAACATGATTAGGAGCTCATTTTTCAAGCATAAGGCAATTCATACACCAATTTCATTTTCAAGATTAAACATGGTACATGAAGTGCCTTTGCGGCAAAAAGAAGCTTATGCTCCTCCCCAAGCAAGCAAAAGGGTTAAACATTTATAATGACAAATGATCTTTGACCCCAAGCAAAGAGAATATGATCCTCAAGCACAAACTGAGCATGATATAAGCATTTAAGCACAAATTGAGCATAGACAAGCATCTACTCATGAGAGAGGTAGTTTTATCATTTTCACAACCAAAATGCTATCTCATCATACATATATGGCAAAACCAACAAGAGCATAGCATTCACATCCACAAGCTACCAATCATGCACATATCTCATCCATAGCACATCAGTGATCAATGTATATAAGAGAAGCTCATTCCTAGCTCAAGTGATCCAAAGATGGCTATCCTACCGGGTTTTGTACAGAAAGTAAAATGCATGAAGGAAATGCAACAATATGAACATATGACACATATATACATGAGAAGCTCCAAGACCCAAGCTAGCAAGGAAAGCACACCCCAAACTCACCCCGCAAGCGAGTGAAAGTGGCTTGGTCAAGTGGTTTGGTGAAAATGTCAGCTAGCTGGTCTTGGGTAGGAACATAGGACAAAGATATGTTTCCCTTTTCTATATTGTCCCTCAGGAAGTGGTACCTCACTTCTATGTGTTTCGTTTTGGAGTGGAGGACAGGATTTTTGGCTACGCTTATGGCACTGGTGCTGTCACAGAAAAGTCGAACCTGGGAGCACTCCTCTCCAAAATCACTAATGGTATAGGTCATCCAAATCAGCTGGGAACAACAACTAGCAGCAGCTACATACTTAGCCTCGGTGGTGGACTGGTCTACACTCGATTGCTTGCGAGATGACCAAGAGACCAAAGAAGAACCAAGGAACTGACAACACCCAGAAGTGGACTTGCGATCCAATCGACACACAGCGAAATCCGCATCAGAAAAACCATGAAGCCTGAGTGTCGAGGAGGCAGAGTACCAAAGACCAAACTCAGGAGTGTAGTTCAAGTACCTGAAGATCCGCTTGACAGCCTGCCGATGTGAAGTTCTCGGTGAAGCCTGAACACGAGTGCACAGACACACGCTGAACTGTATGTCTGGCCTCGTCGCCGTCAAGTAGAGGAGGGAGCCGATCATGCTCCGGTACTCCTTCTGGTCCACGGGTTCGCCGTCCTCGTCCGCATCCAAAGCCGTAGTCGTACTCATCGGTGTAGTCAACGGCTTGGAGTCGTTCGTGCCAAACTTCTTCACCATGTCCCTGGTGAACTTTGCCTGATGTACAAAGGTCCCGTCCTTGCACTGCTTGATCTGGAGACCCAAGGAAAACTGCAGCTCGCCCATCATGGACATCTCAAATTCCCTGCTCATGTCCATTGCAAATCTGGCAACAAGATCATGAGAAGAGCCACCAAAGATTATGTCATCCACGTATATCTGAACAATCAAAAGGTCATTCCCATGCTTAAGGAGGAAAAGGGTCTTATCAACTGTGCCCATCACAAACCCCTTACTCAGCAAAAAGCCTCTCAACCTGCCATACCAAGCTCTAGGTGTCTGTTTCAACCCATAGAGCGCTCTCTGGAGTTTGTATACACGGTGTGGGTATTTTTCACTCTCAAACCCCAGGGGTTGCCTCACATACACTTCTTCCTCTATCACCCCATTCAAGAAAGCACTCTTGACATCCATTTGGTACAACTTGAACCGTTTAGCCACGGCAAAGGCTAGAAGGATCCTAATTGCCTCCAAACGGGCCACAGGAGCAAATGTCTCCTCATAGTCTATCCCCTCCTTCTGGTGGAACCCTTGCGCCACCAACCTTGACTTGTTTCTCACAACCATCCCATTCTCACCCTCTTTGTTCTTTCACACCCACTTGGTACCTATGGGACGGCAATTTGGCGGTGGATCGACTAACACCCAGACATGGTTTCTCTCAAAGTTTTCCAACTCCTCATGCATGGAATTCACCCAATTCTCATCAGACAAAGCGTGTCGAATATCTTTGGGCTCGAAAGAAGCAACAAAAGTAGAGTGAGCGAAATAAGAAGTATTCCTTGACCTTGACCGTGTAGTGCGTTCATGCAGGTCACCAATGATGGTCGTCGGTGGGTGATCGACTTGTACTCACCGGGGAGCCTCTTACCTGAACACAACCTCCCCCTCAGCAGCAGCCTCCACTCGAACAGCCTCAGTCGTAGTGGGTGTAGGGGATGGTCCGTCCTCGATCATTGTCGTAGTCGTGGAAGTAGCACTTACACGATCAACCGCTGGAGCATCACCACCATCATCGTCGTCGTCTCCATCTCCGTCCTTCTCATCCTCAAAGATCCTCGCCCCAATCTCCTCGTCACCTGCACACTCAAAAGCAGAAGAGCTACATGGTTGTGTCTCATCGAAGGTAGCCTCGCAAGTCTCCATGATTCGGTTAGTGTCAAGGTTGAGCACACGATATGCTCTAGAATGAATCGCATAACCAAGAAAAATACCATCCGAACATCTAGACTCAAACTTGTCCAACTTGCCCTTCTTCAGAATGAAACACTTGCAACCAAAAGCTCTAAAGTGACTCACCTTGGGTTGTCGGCCATGCATCAGCTCATAAGAGGTCTTCTTCTTAAAGGCACGAAGGAGGATGCAATTTGAGACATAGCAAGCAGTATTGACCGCCTCGGCCCAGAAATGCCTAGGAGTCCTATGCTCATCGAGCATCGTCCTGGCCATCTCACAAAGGTTCCGGTTCTTCCTCTCCACTAAGCCATTCTGGCAAGTGACGTATGGAGAAGAGTACTGATGATCAAGACCAAGATCACTGCAAAAGGCATCAAAATGAGAGTTCTTAAATTCCGTGCCATTGTCACTGCGTATAGCTCGAATGGCATCACCATGTCTCTCATTATTCAACCTCAAGATCAAGTCTCGAACAAAGCCAAATGTCTCACTCTTGTCCTCCAAAAAGAAAACCCAAGAGTACCTCGAAAAATCATCAACAACCACAAGAACATACCACTTCCCACCAGCAGAGCGAACATGAGCTGGCCCAACCAAATCCATGTGCAACAGCTCACAAGGTCGCTCGGTCATGACAGAAGTCAGAGGGGCGTGAGAAGCAGCAACCATCTTTCCATGCCAACAAGAAGCACAAACCAAATCCTTCTCGAATTTCAACTTAGGCAATCCTCAGACAAGATCAAGACTACTCAAGCGGGAAAGCAACTCAAAGCTCAAGTGTCCCAACCTCCTATGCCATTTCCAAAGCTCAGCCGAAATGCCAGCAACAAAGCATCGAGGAGGACCAACAGACTGGGAAAAATCGGCACGAAAGATTTGACCCTCAGGGACGATCGTACAGACAAGATCGCCTCGAGAATCAAGAACACGAGAAGCACCCGACTTGAAACAAACCTCAAAACCTTCATCAAGTAATTGCGATACTGACAACAAGCTGAAACCAAGTGACTTGACCAGGGCCACACTTCTTAAGGTCACCTTGCTACTCACCTTCACTATACCTTCAACAAGCACTCGTCCTCTCCCATTGTCCCCGAAAGTGATGTACTCCCTCGTACTCACCGGGGTGAGGTTGGAGAACCACCCACGATCTCCGGTCATGTGTCTTGAGCAATCAGAGTCGATCAACCAAAAGTTCTCCAAGCCTCCCACCTGCAATAAAAAACGAGGACGAGAATGAGCAAGCGACTCAACACTGGGGTTAGTACCAAAAGAGTCAAACCAGTGCTGAGCCACTTGCTTAAAAGAAGGGTTAGAAAAATCCATCCTCCCAAAACCTCTAGGCGGAGCCCTCTCATGCCTACCACCAAAGGACCTGTCACGTCTCACTGGAGGAGTATGCGCACCACGAGGGGGAAAACGTGGCCCGTAGTCCATCTGAGACCCAAAGCTCCGATCGTGCCTCCCAAACTCGTAACGGTCACGAGAAGGAGCACATCGAGCCAACTCACCACGCCCAAACCCAACACGCCTGTCTCTCTGAGGGAACACACCTCCACCTCCACGAGTGGAAACTGTACGCACATACACCTTACCCCTAGGTAGAGGCCCTCTACGAGGCTCAGGCACACCACGAGAAAGGTGGTAGCTATCTTTGTTTGCCATCTCCCTAGCAAACCGCTCATCCCTCATCCTCCGGAAACAGAACTCATCCTTATGCCCATCCCTCCCACAATACTCACAATGGAAGCAGATTGGCACTGGCTTAGGCGGTGCCTTCTCTGTGGGCTTCTCAACACCTTTCTCTCCTGACTTGCCTTCAAAGACATTACCCAGGTTGCTCACAAACTTGATGGGTTTCTGGTAATTCTCTGTTTTCTAGGGGAACACTGGTGGGTCTGGAGTTGTGTCAAGCTTGTTTCTCAAGTGGTTTGGCTTGGGTGCATATTTGTTCATGGGTATGGTGTGGGATGGTGTGGGTTTCTCTCCAGCTTTCTCTTCTCCCTCACCACTCTTGTCAGCCCCAACGCCTGACCATCAAACCTCTTGAACTGAGCCAACATCAAACTCAATTGTGGCTCATGCCCAGACAACCAACTCATCAATTTTCTAAGCTCATCATTTTCATCCTGCAAACGGCCAACATAGTGTGCAAGTTCCATATTTTTCAAAGCATGCATTTCACAGGTTGAACATGATGTAGGAAGAGGAGCTTTCAATGCCGCCTCAAGAGAAACAATCCTAGTGTGAGATTCATCTAGCCTAGCATGCAAAATAGGACATGATGTACAAGCTCCTAACAAAGCAGGCCTAGACTTCAATTCATCACACTCAATCCTAACCACATCTAGTTCCTCCAAAGTAGAAGCATGCTTCTCCTTGAGAGCAGTCAAATCAGCAAAAAAAACTGAGCAATCACCACAATCAATCTCATCAGACACCACAGGAGCAGATTTCAAAGCAGCTATCTCATTTCGAGCATCCACAAGCAAGGATTCAAGTTCAGCTACCTTGTCCTTAGCTTCACCCAACAAAGACCTAAATTCCTTCTTCTCCTTGTTGGTCTTTCTAAGCACATCATCACGGTTGTCAAGAAACTCATTCAGCCTAGCATTCTCCTCTAGCAAGAAGTTGGGATCATTTCGTACCTCTTCCTCGGAGTCGGAGTTCGAGTCCGAGCTGTGCCTCCCACCCTTCTTGGAGTGTGCCATGCCGCAAAAGCCTCCTTGTGCGACGAAGCTCAGGCCGGTGATGTTCTTGCCCGTGTGCCGCTTGTCCTTGCGCTTCTCTTGCTCTTCCTCGCTGGTTGAGTGGGAAGAAGCATCGCTTGATGTCGAGTCGATGTCACTCCCTCCGGCCACCATTGCTCCAGCGGTCTTCTTCTTGTGGCTGCCACTCTTCTTGTGCCTTCTCTCGCCCTTGTCCTTGTGCTTGTCCTTGTAGTCGTTCCAGGAGCGGTGCTTGTTGTAGTCGTGCTTGGGCTTGCCCTTGTAGTTATTCTTGATATCCATGGCTTCAAGGCAATCGGTGATGAAGTGCCCGTGCTTCCCGCACCGATAGCACATCCCCGAGCTCTGCCTTGCATTCTTGCGGTTCTCGTACATCCACCCAAACCTCTTGCTCAACAAGGCGAGATCATCCTCGCTCAGCACCTCCAAGTCCTCATCTGGCAAGGACACAAGACAAGACAAAGAAAAGCCAACAGAGTTAGCGTTAGTCCTCGATCCTGAGACGAGAGCCAAACTATGAGGGTCAGTGGGGCTCTCGCTCTTAGCTCTCAAGCCACGATCAACCTCTGAAGACCGGAGCTTGGAGAACAGCTCATCCAGCGACAACGTGTCATACACGCTCGACTCCTCAACGGCCTCGATCTTTGCTTCCCACACAGACCTATCCAGGGCATGCAAAAGCTTGATAGCTTGATCATGATCCGTGTATAGGAGCACTGTCACATTGGCCCTCATGTTGTTGACTATGCAAGTGAAGCGCTGAAACATAGCATCGGTCGACTCACCGGGGAGATGAGTGAAGTTCTCGTACTCTCTCCGGTAAGTGGTAAACATACGGGCTTGCACTTGGGCATTACCAACATGAGCATTCTTCAACTTGAGCCAAATCTTTTCGGCCACATCCTCTCCGTACACTCGATCAAACTCCGAGACACAGAGAGCACGGAACAAATAATCAACGGCCTTGCTGTTGGCCACAAACATGTCCCGTGTACCTGGAAGCAGAAAACTGTCTGGGATGACACAATGAGGATTCTGAGTGACCTCCCAGATCAGAGATCCCTTCCTTCGCAAAAACGCGCCCATGCGCCTCTCCCACATCGGGTAATTCTTGCCATCAAAGTGCGGAGGACCCGACCCCTTGCCGTAATTGCCCATCTTTGGATCTTAGAATGGTTAGAATCAAGAAGATCCGTAACCGGCTCTGATACCAATTGAAGGACCGAATAGGGCGACCAGAGAGGGGGGAGTGAATGGGAGCCAATAAAAATTCTTCCGAAAGGTCGAACTCGGCCTATACCCCGATTGCCACTCCAAGTACTCGCGCACACAAAGGAAGCTCCAAACAAGGCACACACAAGCCTAGAAGATCAACCAACAAGCCTAGGAGCAAAGAGCGGAAGCACAGGACACGAAGCAAAGCACTTGGTCAAGTCTGGAAATGACCAGTGCGGACCGTTCAGCTGGTACCGGCGGACTGTCCGCTAGTGTACGGCGGACTGTCCGCTAGTGTACGACGGACTGTCTGCGGGTACGGCCCGAACTGTCCGAAATGGACAACAGAACTACCAGAGCTGCAAGCCAAAAATTGGACTGTCCGTGGAGGTCACGCGGACTGTCCGCCAGTGTCGCGTAACACGCCTTGCAACCAAAACCTAGGGCCGAAACGGAACGAAACGAAGACTCGCAAGAACACAAAGAACACGCGAAGAACACAGGTCGCGCGGACTGTCCGCTAGCCCCGGACAGAGCTGCTCGAGCTCGAGCTCGCAAAGTCAACTCTCCCAATCCATCACCGGATCTCTCAAACGCCAAAAGCTCTTGAGACAAGATTTGGGGGAGATGATAAGCAACACAAGAGGAAGCTATGCCCCAAAAATTTCGACCTCTAGGCCACTAAATCGCCGGGAATCGCGGATCACACGAACTCCACCAAGAACATGAACTCCGACAAAAACTCACGAATCAAAGGCTCTCCACGGAGTTTGAGGAGTCAAGATCATAAACAAACATGCGCAAGGCATCCAGCCATGATCCCCTCAATGAAATCCGTGAGGAAACGCCCTCAAATCCCTGAATCGAGCGAAGAATGAAACTCCCCAAAAATAGCCCCAAAAATGACACGAAAATCACAGAGGACTAGGAGATCACCGGGACGCCGAATACTTCCATACATCCAGAGGTCAGATTCTATACAAGAGTCTAGCCTAAGGAATCCAGAGGGAAAAGAAGCAGTTCAGAGAAAATCTACCAGGGGAGAAAGCCCTAGAGTCCAAGAGAGAGAGATGCCATCGACCTCTCCGCTATTTATACGAAGTCCATCGGAGGGAGGTAAATGACCACGCTACCCCTACTGCTTGAAATGAAGATACAACCCCTCAGGGGCATTTTGGTCAAGTCTTCATCGAGCGGACACGCTTCCACCGCGGCCTTGCTTAGCATCGACGCAAGCCCCGCGATCACGCCACGTGCCCCCCACCTCGAAGCTTCCTGAAGCTCCCGGATCACTATCTCCGTCGCGTCGGGCCTCCGGGCTTGGTTTTGAGGCCCAAACCAAGAAACCGTCCACCGATGGTTTTGTGGGCAAACCACCAAACCCCTCGTGCAAGCTTCGGGCTCCAACCGCTACCGTGCACGGGCCCATGTTCCTGACTTCAGCTCACCAGTCTTGCACCGCACGGCTCGCACTTGACCCCATCGGCCACCGGGTCCATCGAACCAAGCCTACTTGCTTCTCCATCACCCGGAGGCCACCACGGCTCAGGCCTTTCGCGCTTGTTCTTCACCTGCACCGACACGAGTCAAGCCGCAACCTGTACCTGCACACTTAGCCAAGCATCAGTCCACACAACGTTGTCAATCACTCATCACTAAGGAGCGACCCTCCACTGGTCCTCGGACACACCTGGTCCTCAACATCTTAGGACGTCCTCGTCGTAACTTTACAAAAGGCACAAGGGGGGAGAACTATCTAACTACAACACCTAGTGGTACTTTCCGCTCGAGTTGCACCACTCCTTCTTCTTGAAATTTTTATTCATCCCGAAGAGCTTCCTTATGTTGCGGTTGAGGTACTTGAAGTCATCTTCCGCCATGCGCTCCCAATCCTCAATTTGTTGTTGCATGGCGTTGACGGCGTGGAAACACTCATCAAGGGATGAGAAGAGCTCCGTAATGGTGTTGTGGCATGCCGTGAAACACACATTGTGCTCTTCCTCCGGATCATCATCTCCATCGTCTCCACCGTCCGGATCATTACCGTCGCCTGGGTTGCCTCCTTCGCCTTGCTCTTCCGGATGCTCCTCCGGCTCCTCCTTGGGCATCTCCTCCCAAACGTAAAGATCGTTGTCGTCTCTTCCACCGGCTGCCCACGAGCTAGGATGTTGCTTCAGCACTTCTGGTTTGGATTGCGGAAGGATGATGCCATGAGGCTTAATGCTCTCTCCGGAGGATCCTTTGTGCACCTAGATGCTGTCGAAGGGAAAGAGATCCTGGATGATCTCCGGGATTTCAGCTCCCCTTGCATCTCGGTCAATGAGGCGCCCACCAGAGGGAATGTTAAGCCACCTAGATCCATCATCAGCCAAGCCCGAGATTTCATATCCATTCTTTCTGAGCTCTGGCTGAGGATGTCATTCCTGAATGGCACGAGTCTAAGGGAAAGATTTCGTGGCGTGAGATCTACCCTTGGGTTCCCCTCTCATGCATCTTCTTAGACCTTCTCCCCGAGACTTTGTCTTGTGGGAGGACGGAGAGAGTAGTTTGGAAAGAACGACCATTCCTGGCCAGGATGACTTGTTCGATCCTCACTACTATCACCTAAGGAAGGTATGAGAGGCCTATCATGTTTCTACATCGAGGTTTGAGCTGAAGTGCTTTGCACTGAAGTTTCATATAAACCAAGACATAGGTCTCTGCTTTATAATCCATTGGATTAATCCATCACAGAGGGACGAGCACAATCATCTACCGATCGAATGGAGTGCATTCACTTTTTATCCCGAGCACATCGATCGATGCCGATCAGTCAGGAGAAGCTTGCACTTCGTATCTTATGTCTGACTTGATCGATGCCCAATGGGAGGTGCACTTTTCAGCTTATCCATAACCCCCCATTGGAAGCTTAGGCCAGACTTCGAAATATTTTCCATCGCCCCGATGAGAACATCGAACCCTCTGCCTAAGGTGAGAGCGAGTTAAATTTTGCTCTTCGTCCAAACTCTGGTTCCTGATCGTACACCGGCCTCTGGAAGTCCATGCTCTATCCTCTTTGAAGGCCGAGTGTCTTTCCGAGCTTGAGTTCACTCGGAGATCGGTACCTTTTTGTGAAGCACTAGCCTCAGTGCTCGATCTTTTCGTCTCCAAGTTTCGTGACCCAGTGCTATAGTCCTCGAGTCCTGTGACCACCTCAGGGAATGCCTCAGCCTCTCTGGGATGATCATGTTTTCCTTCAGCCTCGATATACCTTTTTGGGCTCGAGTTCGTATATACACTACCCTTGTAGATCAGAGCTTATCATCATATCAACATTGTCTGCAAGGAGATGGTCATAAGTTGAGACAGGAGATCACAAGACACCTGCATCCTGAGTACTCTTGGGACTCATCTCGTTTCCCCAGGAAGCATTATCCTCCGAGTATCTTGTGGACCGCGGTCATGCAGGAGAAAGAAATTACCAAGATAAAGAGGAGTGGGCAAAAGGTCCACAGGAAGGCAGCACCATTGTGGCGACACGAACGCTTCGTGATTACCATCAGAGGCGCCTACACTTTTGACGAACCGAGTATGTCGCCAAGGTGACTTCCCCCAGATTCTCTATGGTTATATCACTGTTTGGCCAAGGTTGGTATATAGTGGAGGATGAATTTTCAACCTCAACCTTATCCTAGCCTTAAGCCTAAGCCAATCTTTCCATCTCGGGGAATCCACCTGGGCCGTCGATCCTGAGACTTGCTGGAGCCCACACGAGAAAGGGGAGGACCAGAGGGGCCCACCTGGGGTCGGCCGAACCCTGGTTCGGCCGAAACCCTGGTGCCGCCTCTCCCCTTCTTCTTTCCCATGTGCGTCTCATTCTCCTCCAGAAACCTTCTCTCTACCGCCTGACGAGTTTTCGCATCGCGAAGGTCCATCTCCTCCACCTCACCATCCTCAGCTCATCACCGCATCCATGGCCGGCTACGGTTTCGCTCGGCTCCGTAGGGCGGTTACGCCCCTCACTTCAGGTGGAGGGAGACCCTCTCGTCTCGTCGACCTCAGCAACCTGGATGAGTTGATGGGGTCGCCGAAGGCCATGACTCCCGAGAGAGGCAGGAGTGTAGAGAGCACTCGCAGGATGCGCACCGACTCCCCGGTGCAGTCGTCCCAGCGAGGCTCCTCCTCCCCTCCCTCTTTCCCTGTCCGGATGGCCACCGTGGGGAACAAGACCGCTGCCAAGTGCGTCTTGTTTGATGATCCCCCTGGGCCACCCCTGAAGCCAGAAGAGTGCTACATTGGGTCTGACTTCAACAGCTACGGAGAAGCTTTCTGCGATACTTATGAGCAGGATGTGTGGGACGAGTTCCCGCTTCCACAGACTCGGTGCAAGATCTTCGGAGTGAAGACAGCCACTGGAGGCTATGGTACACCCTACCATAAGCCACCTCAGTGGGAGTGAGTCATCACCAAGATCCTTGCAGACATATGAGTGAATGGCGCGAAGAAGACCCCTGCCCTAGCAAAGCTAGCAAACAAACTAGCTGAACTGTTCTTAGAGCATGAGAAGCTAGTTGAAGAGCTGGCTAACTAGAGGGACGAGTACCGTGAGCTCAGGCTTGAGTATCGCCAGCTGGAGGAGGACATGACCCAGAAGCTACAGAGGTTGGCAGTTGCTGAGGGAAAGGAGCAGATCCTTTCCGAGTAGTGGGGATTAGCCCCAGCTTTAGTTCATTAGGCGCTAGTCTAGGTCTAGGTTTGATTTCTCTTTATTCCCTTTATTTCATTTGTTTCCTTTGCATGTGTGTAAGCGCCTAATCTTTTCGTTTGAAACATTTGGATTTGAATAAAGTGGCTCACCAGTCATGTAACCCGGTTTAGCCACCCATTGTGTCATTACTTTCGTCTCTTTGATTTAGAGGACATCTAGGTTCGAGACAGTGTGGGGGAAGAGCCACGACTTTCCCAATGCAGGCACGACGTTTCCCATATGTACCCACTGCGAGCACTCTGCGCTAGCCGATCAATCACCTACAGAGAATGTGAACGGGACCCGCACGAGTTCACTCCTGTGGAGAGCCTCTCACGGTTCATCTCCCAAGCATAGCGCCGGTTTGCATCTCGACAACTCACTCTCTTTCATTCCTGAGTTTTATAAGCTATATCTGTCTATCTCTAAACTGAAACTCGAATGATGATGCTAAAGATCACCCAGCTCACCTGTACCTGAGTAGACTTACATATGTTTTATTCCTTGTTATCTACCCGATGCTTGTGAACCATAACCTCTTTAAGGACAAGCATGTTTACCTAAGTAATTGACAAGTATGATATGGCTGGATGATGAGATCTATTGCTCTGATGACTAACTCTCTTTGGGAATTTATTTTTTGAAAAGTTAAAACCTCTTGGAAAGTCTCCTCTTTGATATGCCTCCATCCCATTAGAGCCATATGATCTTTGTAGGCAAAAACCTTCGATTCATATGCTACTTGTTATGGCTTTGAGCCTTGTCAAATTCTGTGACCCTTGCGAGAATTCTTTTCATTACTTTCATGATCAAGATTTATGTGCACCCCACCTATTTCCCCTTGCTATGCTTCTACACTGGAAGTTAGCATTGTATCATTCATACCACAAAAGTAAAAGCTCCATATGTGGTATGACCGCTCTCTCTAAAAGTATCCTTCAAGGAAGAGATATGGGCTATGAAAAAGAGAGAGAGAGAGAGAGAGAAAGAAATCTATACACATGCCCAAAGCATGTTTTGAAAAAAAAAGAGAGAAAGGATGGACCATATCCAAAAAAAAAGAGAGGGATGGTCATGCAGAAAGGAGTTCCATGATTTTTTATGGTAATAACTAGTGTCCATTCTGGGGCTAGTGTCCACCTTACCATCAACCCACAGTTCTCACCATATATATGTATGGTAACATCAAGCACCCATTCCGGGCCTAGTATCCACCTTACCATACACACCATAGCCATACCGGTGCACATCTTGATCTGATGGTATGATTTGATTTTCTCTGTGGATCCAGTCTTTGACTTTGCAAAATATGTGATGCAAGTATGCTTTCTCTTTATCCTACCCTGAGCTCCACATATAGCCATCATTAGAAGTAGGGTGAAGAAAGGCAAATGCCTTGGTGAGGACATATACACATTGAGCGATCTGAGAGAATCAAATGAGGAAGTCATCAAGAGTTTTGGTTATGAAAATCTTGCAAAACCCCAAGGTGTTTATCATCAGGTGCATAAGTGACTTGATTCACAGCTATTCTACTTTTCAATCACCCAAGGGAACATGATAGCCACTACACAGTGGTTCACAGGAACAAGGTATGACTTGGAATATCTCTTATGTCTGTCTTACTCTTTGGTATTCTTGACCCACTTGGCTTTGTTTCCCCTTCACTCGGGACGAGCAAAGCTCAAGTGTGGGGGTGTTGTTGACGGTTGATATTTGCCATTTTTATCGCCGTCAACTCCTGCAAATTGGAGCATGAATTGCACATTCACACTAGAATAGGAGCTTAAACTCATACTTTCCACCAGTGTCGATGTCTATTCGAATGCATGTATTTAGCATAAGAAATGGGAGGAATCCATGCACTTTCACTCCATTCCAATCCAAGGCACTCAAATGCTGGCCAATCAGGGGCTGCCACATGGATTCTCCTGGATCCATGATGTCGCCAATCCATGTGAGGGACTCTCGACGAATCATACGCTGCCACGTCAGCATCACATGGATCCATGGGCCCACTTTGCCAACTAAACCACCAGGAAATGTGCCATGCACGGAGGAGAGGCACTAGGGCCCACATAGAAGCGAGCCAGACGAAGCACAAGCCAGAAGGCCGGCTGGGAGCTTCGGCCAACCCTAGGATCGGCCGAACCGACCTAGGGTCGGTTGATCTCCCCCCTCCACGTGTTGCTCGCTCATTGGTCCTTGGCTGCATCCCGGGGTGTTTTGGAGCACTTGGAGCCTCGGAGCAAGCCACCCCCTTGTCTATAAATAGGAGGGGAGGGGCTCCATTTCACACACACCACCAAGCTCTCAAGTTCCACTTCTCTCTTGTATAGCTCACTCTCCCTCTCTCTAATTCTGCCCATGAGATGTGATTCTCACCTCTATGTGGTAGAATGGTGATGAGGAGAGATCTAGATTAGGATTAGTTGAGAGGTAGAGTAGGGGTGAGGAGTGAGTTGATGTCCTCGTGGATGCCTATTTTTCATTTAGATCAAAGTGAGTATTTCAGCATTTCTTATTTAGACTATAGTGGACATCATGCATGTTTGATTTGTTCTTGTGTTCGTGGCTCATTCATAAGTTAGAGGCTTGTGTTCTTCATGGCACAAGGTTTCGATCCTTTAGAGCCATAGCAGTAGTTCATATACTTGTTTGCATGCTCTGATCCTGTTTAGTTAAGTAAGTCCGCTGTATCTCGTTTATCTGCATCCATAGCTTCCTTTCTGCTTCATAGTTCAATGAATGATAAGATGATCTGAATCTGATCTTTCCCTTGTTCGTGGGACCGTATCTATATAGTTGCTATAGTGTAGTTAGCGGGTCGACAGACATAACCGCACTATAGTATTTATCTGGGGTACAGACGTGGTGTTTGGGCCCTGGTTTTCCTGCGAAGACCACGTACGATCGTAGAGTAGAGGTAGGCCGCAGTGGTGACACCCTGTTGGACCCTTTGTCAACCCTCTACGTTGCGTACCGAGTTGGGCTCGCTTGCCAATACATTGAAGTGCTGTCACCCCGCGGGGATGACTGAGACCTGACAGATGCATCTTGAGAGCTAAGTCCCTTAAGGAAGTGCTTCTTGTATCCCGACCTATCCCAGTGGAAGCTGGTGTCCTTGGATAGACCCTCTCTGGTTACCCACCGTCCTAGGAACGAAACCCAACGGGAATACTCATTCTCCTAGGGAGAAGTGCTACAGTGGTGTATCCGTGCACTTGCGGATTCGTTCGCACTCGTCAGTGTACCCGGGAGTTTCTTACACGCTCACGCTACCACGGCGCCTAGTGTTGAGATTAAGAAACGCCAACACTGCGTGCTAGCTAGTGGTGCAACCTACAGAGCTTGGTTGCAGGAACAAACAATACAGAGGCTTGGTGCAACCTGGGTTTTACATGTGTAACCTATGGTTACGCTCGGGCCATGGTGCGTATTAGCATATCGCAACCTCCCCGGGATAAGCGGACTTTGAAGAGCATGCGTAACCTGTCCGGTATCGGGCTACATTCTGAATGGTGTTGCCCTATACCTACGAGATGGTGTTGCCTGCACCATGAAGCCTGAGTGGTACGTAACCATGGTGATGCGAGATGGTGAACAGTATGCCGTGAAGCACTAGAAAGGTCGAGGTTAGGTACCTAGAGGCGAAGGGTGGTTCCTCCGGCCAAAAACAACAAATTCTATGGGTTCTGAATTGAATATTAAGTAGGAGCTTCTAATCACTTTGTATTGGAAAGACGTTGGACAAGACACGGCTCTGATCCACAGAGCCCCACAATCTAACAAAAAGCCAAACTGAAAACAGAGTAAAAACCTGAACACAAGTTTATTCCTAACACCCATTTTGATCCTTGATTCCCAGGGCTTTGGTTACCACATCTTCCTGGTTTGCCGAAGGACACCGGCTCTGTGAATGTTCAGAGGAAACTTGACACTGCAAGGGTACAATATGGTGTTAGTAACTTGCTTATAAGTACTGGTCGATGAACAAAATTAGTGTGTCATTTTGGTATCTTACAGTGCGCTGGAGCACCTCGTCGTTCCTAAGGTTTTTGGATACGGTTTCACCTCTAGCTGGAGGTGTGGTATCTTCCCACCTCACTTGTACCCGGCTACTCTACTCTTTGCTACAATTCTAAAATTCTTCTGACTTCTTTACCTGTACAAAGCTGTTCCAATCTGCTTGTGTAATAATACCCTCATAATATTGCGGAGGTGACACACCCTTGTTGACAAATTTTTTGATTAAGTCAGACTTGAATTTAATTTTTCTTCGGCACTGCAGCCTTCACAGCTTCCTTTGAAGGCCCTGTATCTTAAACCTAGGCTTCAAAGGAAGCTGTGAAGGCTTAGAACCTGCGTAACCTCCTGCTCCTGCAACACCACCGACACCGACTGGGTCGTGTCGAACCTGCGTAACCCTCGCCTAGGCGGTTACGCATGAGCCATGGTGTCTACGGAGAGAGTACAAGTAGCGTGTAACCAAACCACATGTCGGCTAGTAGTATACTCCCTATGGCGTCTCTTCGGAGACATCCTATAAAATAGGAAGGATACAGAGTTTTATGGCAGTTGACGCATATATACAGTCAGTGCGCACAATGCGGCGAGACGGATGGGATTCGTCATCATGTACTACTATATACTTTATATACTAGTATATATAGAATATTATAAACGCGACGATTGTTGTGGTCGGCCTCCACCTCTTCGTGCCCCTGCCTCTCCCACTTCATCATCTCTCGCCCTTGGCCATACTACCCTAAACGCCGCTGTCCCCCCATGATCTGGTTCTCCGATCCCGGACGATCGACCAACGTCCTGGTGGTTTCGGTGAGTTCTCACCTCGAGTACCCGCTCTCTATCAACATGATCAATTCCCAACAATCGATCCCTTTTAATTTGTTTCACTTGTACGTCGTCCCCTTTCCAGCGTGGATCATGGCCGGCGTTGACGTCCTCACCGGCGATCAGCAACTTGAATGCGATTACATTACTAGCCAGACTTTAGACAGCAAGGACCAAGCATTTCATTTCTACAAAAATTATGCGAAGGACAAAGGTTTCGGGGTAAGGAAATCATCTACGAAGAACGACGATGATGGAGTCCGTACATCAAGAACTTTTGTTTGCTGCCGTGAAGGATGGCGTGATGACAGGTACATGGATTCGAATCCGGAAGATCTTTGTAGGAAGCCCGGGAGCTTAACCATGATTGGCTACATGGCCAAACTAATTGTCATGCTTAACAGAGAAACGAGCAAGTGGGTAGTAAGCACATTCGTCGCTGAACATGGCCATGAACTATCCACATCTGATCTCACCTGCTTCTTCCGTGGGCACCGGGATATCACTGTGGCACAAATGTCAGAAATCACCTCCTATGAAATAGCAGGGCTCAAGAAAAACTAGATTATGGACATCATGGACCAGCAGCACAGAGGATATGACAGAGTAGGCTTCACAACAAAGGACCTATACCACTTCTACGACCAGCGAAAGAAGCAGATCTTAGCAGATAGCGACGCAGGAACACTACTCAAGCACTTGTGGGCCCGCAGGACAGATAATGCCGGGTTCTACTTTGATTACACAGAAGATGACAAGGGACATTTGAAGTGCTTGTTCTGGTGCGATGCACAATCTCGTTTGGACTATTAGGTTTTTGGAGATGTTCTTGTGTTTGACAACACATACAGGACGAATCGGTAAAACCTGCCTTTCATTCCTTTCATTGGAGTGAACCACCACCAAAGGACCGTCATATTCGGATGTGGCATTCTCGCACAGGAAACCACAGAGGCATATAAGTGGTTGCTCCAGACAATTCTGCGCACAATGTCCATGCAGCACCCCAAATCAGTGATCACTGACAGAGACTTCGCAATGCAGAATGTCATCTGTGACGTACTGGAAAATTCCGACCACAAAATCTACACCTGGCACAGATATCGCAACCTGGTCAAACATCTTCGTGGCAAGAAGCTAAAATGTGACTTCAAGTAGTTTATGTATCGCCCATATACACCTGAAAGTTTTGAAAGCCAATGGTCCAAATTTATAGAGGAACACAAGGCCTACAAAAACAATTGGCTTTCAAAGATGTATAACATGAGGAATTTGTGGGCTGCAACTTACCATGTCAATCACTATTTCGTTGGACTCCACACCAATCAGCGAAGTGAGAGCTTGACTTCAAGGCTGCACACGTATCTGCATCCCCAAATGACACTAGTTTCTTTACTGGAGCACAATGAGAGCTGTGTGTACCATATGCGGACAACTGAGTTAATGCTGGAAGCCAATACACTGCATTCATTCCGGTTCACTACGACCCAAGCATCTAAGATTGAAAAGTACTGTGATAGTACTTACACTTAGGCATATTTTGATATTGTTAAGAAGCAGATCGACAGGTCCTTGCTCTTTGAGGTTTAGAATGAACAGTAAAGCTTCGAAATGGTGACACCTCAGAATGGTCAGCATGCCATCAAAATGGTGAAATTCATTATTGCCTATAGAAATGGCAAGCCAGATAAGAAATTTGCCATGACGTCTACTACCAACCCAACGTGTGGTGAGGCGGACTTGCGCTGCAATTGTCGGAAGCTGGAGTGCGATGCCATCCCATGCTGTCACATGTTTGCAGTGTTGTTTCACACTGGCGCAGCCAAATTACCACGAGCCTGCGTGAAGTCTAGGCTCACCGTTTCTGTAAAGTCTGAATTTCCTCTAGAGAGGAGGACCCTGATTTTTGACCAGTCCATGTCCTTTCACAGGTTCCATGATATGTGAGACATGGGTACTAAAGTTGCGTACTATGCCTCACCGAGTCCAGTTCTGACAAAGAAGTTGAGGAATGCTTTGCAGGAGGTCTTTGAATGCATCAAGGCACACCAATTTGAAGAGGACGAACATCATCACTTGCCTAAGATATTTACTGAAGCTGACCCACATTGTCAATTTGAAACTATTTTGGACCCGTTGCGGATTGTTCGCAGAGGTGCTCCTTCGAAAAGGATAAAGGCCTTCCACGAAAGAATTAATCAGGGTATATCAAACTACAGATGCAGTGTGTGCTTGGTAAAAGGGCATAGGAAACCTAGTTGCCCCAACTTAAATAAGAGGTACGCATGGTTTCTGCATTGAACTCCTCAGGCATCCTTAGCAGTAGTTGATAGTTTGTGTTTAGTACATAAATGTTTATTTAATGTGTATGCACCCTGTTGGCGTTTCATAACGTCACCACTAGTTCCGCACCTAGAGGGAGCGTATAAGAGCAACCGGGTATACCGTTGTAGCACTTCCCCAAGGAAGGAGAGTATTCCAAGGGTATCGAATCCAAGGAACGATGTGCACTATCTCCTACTCTAGTATAGATGGTCCAAGGATACCAAACTCCAGCTGGGATAGATATAGGTTGAGAAGCACTTTCTTAAGGGACTTAACTCTCAAGATGGATCTATCCGCTATTAGTCCTCCGTGTGGGGCGCCAGCCCATCCTAACTTTTTAGGGAGAGGCCAATGTACTGGCAACGGGGCCCGATCCGGTACGCAGGCGCCGAGGGTTCCAAAGGGTCCAACAGGCTGCCACCACTGCGGCCTACCTCTATCATTACGCGAACGCATGCAGTCTTCGTAGGATAACCAGAGCCCAGACACCACGTCTGTACCCCAGATAAGTACTGTAGCACGGTTATGTCTGTCGACCCGCTAACAACACTATAGCAACACGTATAAATATGGAACCACGAACTAGAGAGGGAACGGAATCAAATCATACTAGTCATCGAGCTACGGAGCAGAAAGAAAGCTATGGATGCAAACAAACGAGATACAACAGACTTACTTAGCTAAACAGGATCAGAGCATGCAAACAAATATATGAACCAAGGGACTAGCTCTAAAGGATCGAAGCCTTGTGTCCCAAAGAACACAAGCCTCTAACTTATGAACGAGCTAAGAACACAAGAACAAATCAAGTATGCATGATGTCCACTATAGTCTAAATTAGAAATGCTGAAATACTCACTTTGCTCTAATTGAAGAACAAGCATCCACGAGGACATCAACTCACTCCTCACACTATGCCACCTAGCACTTTAATCACACACACAACTCATGGGAGAGGTGAGAACTCACCTCTCCAAGAGAGAATGAGAGGAGAGGGAGAGAGCAATGTGTCTCAAATGGGAGCCCCTCCCCTCCTATTTATAGAGGAGGGGGTGGCTTGACAAGAGGGGTGAGTGCCTCCATCTTGTGCAGCTACCTTGGGCGCCTCCAATAGTGTGCTGACACGTGGCATCGAGAACCGGGCGAGAACCAGCCAGAACCGCGAAGAACCGGAGCATCCGAGGTGATTTGGCTGCTGAACCAGAGCTAAAAAGGAGGGAACCGGAGAAAACCAGGCCAGCCGACCGGGCCTGGCAGCACAGACCGCGGCGCCGCCTCCCGCGTGCGCTCCGCGGGCGCCACGCGTCTCGAGCGAGCGGGCGAAGTGCCATCTCATGAAGAAGAGAAAGTCGAAGAACAAGCAGGAGCAGGAGCAAGCAGAGGATGTTCGTGACGATGTTGTTCCTCCGCAAGATGATGAAGTGCCACCTAGCAAAGGTATCATCTCATTTTCTCTGTGTTTATAATGCGTCCACCTATTTATTAGGTCATTTGCATTCAGGTCGGAAGAGAAATATGGATAGTGGAGGTTGTCGGAGTCCGAATAAGATGCGACCGACAAAAAGAGTAGCAACGGCGACTTGATGACACATGATAGTAGTTTGGCTGGTATGGTTCAATTCATTAGTGACGTTTACTGTACTTTGGACACCATTTTCCCTGAATTTTTTTTATTAAGTTAAACAACTGTGTGGAGTACTCCCTCCGTCTTGTGAAGCAGAAACTCGTAAGCAGCCAAGCACAAAGCGTTTGTAAACCAAACTCGCAAGCACCCAGCGTGGCTCAAGCGTAATGTTGACTGGGCAGGTTTCGCATGCCTCTATATGTCTGTGCGCATGCGCACTGCGCAGTATCCAGTTGGGCATAGGTTACGCAAGTCCGACAACACCCGCGGCCCGCTGTGTCGCTCGGCAATCGCGATGCTACGTGCGTAACTGTTGACGGCTGTTAAGTGCCTACTTTAGCCGTCAATATACTCATGAGTAAAGGAGCATAAGGCATTTCTTACACGTATTTAGTTAAGAATAATGTAGTTCCACTTGTCCTTGGAGATTATTTGATTGCAGGAAAATAAGCAAGAAAAGAGTGGCAAACTCACCTTCTATGATCCATACCACATCACCTCATCCTAGGTGGGCTGCCAACAAGGATGCCATGCATGCAAAGCTGCCAACCAGGGTGCCATGCAAGCAATCCAAGTGAAGCAACCCTTGACGAATCAGAGCGTGACACGTGGACGTCACTTGGATCCATGGGCCCACAAAGGCATGCAAATCGCGCCAAAATAGGGTGGACACCGGGAACCGACCTAAGGACCCACAGGACAGCCACCAGGAGGAAGCACACCCTGAGTGGGGCCCACAAGGCGTCGGCCGACCCCACAGGTCGGCCGAACCGACCTTGTGGCTGCCACTCAGGGCCTTCCACGTGGTTCTTCCCTATTGGTCCTAGGCGCCATTCCCAGGGTGTTTGCAACCCTTCTTCGCTGGTGCCCGGGCCTATAAATAGAAGGAGAGGGGGCTCACTTATGAGACATCCACACTTGCAACACCTCTCTCACTCTTAGTCTCAAGGCTAGGAGGTAGGCTAGAGTAGTTCTAATTCAGGTTCCAAGTCTACTTTGGGATCTAGGTATGAGTTCTCTTGTATCTTATTTCATTTGTATGACTTTGATCTACTTCAGTTATTTATCTATTTCATATAAAGTTGTGTTAGTATACATGAGTGATTTGTTCATGTGTTCTTCACCTGTTCATCATTTAGAGGCTCATGTTCTTGATGAATAAGGCCTTTCGATCCACTTGATAGGTGACTTTCACATGTTTTTGGGGTTTGTTCATAAGTTAGAGGCTCGTGTTCTTCATGAACACGACCCTTTGATCCAGTTGAACAGACATAGGAAAACACAAATACGTTTGTGTACCTGACCTGGTTTGATCTAATTAGATGACATGACTGCGTTGTATGAAGTCTGTGCTTAAGCAACGGTACTCGGTGTAATTGGCTGGTTTATCTGGTGGCTTGACCTGGGTCACAATAGCCCGGGCCGGTCAAGTCCGGCTAACAACCTAAGCATGGTGCTTGGGTTGCGTAGCTACCTTACTTATGAGTTTATCCCACGGTTTGTCTTGGGGTAGGCCGCGGTAGTGACAGCCGTTGGTCCCTCTGAAATCTCCCACGTCCGGATAAGCTATAGGAGTCTAAAATCTAACAACCGGAGTTGTGCGGAAGCAACGCGGGAGGTTAGCTCCCCGTGGTTCCTGGGTGCTTAAGTCAATGTTCTTCAACGCTAGTGTATCTAACTCGTTCCTACCAGCTTTATGTGTATAGTACATAAGAACCTAGAACTAACTCGTATGTTGCCTCCTATGCCTAGGAACCCTTAGAGAGAGAGTGAGTGTGTGTGTAATCACACTACCCCTATTATCACTATCTCACCCCTGTACTTGAGTGTCTGATTTATTTCCGTCTATGATCTATACTCATTGCAATAGTGTTGAGCTTGTCAATCCACCAATGCCTTCCTTGGATTCGATACCCTTTGGAATACTCCTTTGGGGAAATGCTACAATGGTACTTCCTTGTGCTTGCGGACTCCTGTAACGTTAAGAATTACTAACCAGCATTTCCGGCGCTATTACCAGGATGGGTTCCAAACCTATTCTTAGGTGATTAAGTTAAGAAATGTCAACAGTAACCCAATCTTCCTCAGGTAATGCACAGAATCGACAGTCAGTCTAGGCCGTCGGTCTTCAAAGTTCTAACTTACTAGCTAATAATGCGGATCTCAAAAAAAACATTGTTGATGCGCAAGAGAGTGGGTGCAGGATAAATCGTAAATATAGTTAATTATGGGATGCCATGTTGTTATGTCAAATGTGCATTAAACTTTTCTGCTGTCAAATTGACTCGCGGAAGGCATTCATTTCATCTCCATCGAAACAATTAGTTCCAGCATGGTCTACAAAAAAACTAGCATCGTTTAGTAGTACATTCATCGCTACAAAGTTAATTACTTCATTGCATCTTCATGTCCTCCGTTCCATTCCATTGTCAACGGCGGCCTGGATAGTTTGGTCCGACGACAGCCTGGACGAGGGGCACAGTTGGGTCGGAGGAAGTGGTGCCGTCGGAGATGCGAACGGTGCGGCCCGTGACGCCAGTAGAGGGACGAGTGCGGAACTGATGCAGTGGTCGGGCGGCGCAAGGTTGGCAGTGGACATGGCTGCGTCGCCACACCGAGCGGCGAGGTCGGGATTCATCAGAGGGGATAAGGGGATTGATTTTTTGCTGAGTTACCCGAATGACCCAAAGGGTCTGCCACCATTTGACTGCACTATTTGTTTGGGTTACGCGCAGTCTCGGTTACACACCACCCCTGCTGCACGGTCCCTCGATCCACATATAATGGTAACCGAGATCATTTGGTGTCGACCTGGTGGGTTACGCACCCTCTCGGCACCATGACGTGTGGAGCAACATGCCTAGCGGTTTGGGTTAACATAGAATGCCGTGTATCCTGTTGGGGCTGTAGAAAACCTCACCTTTGGGCACCGGGGGTTTGCCATAGCTAAACAAATTGTTGGGCTTCAGATCTTTTTCCAGGTGAAACAAAAACCGCAGGCTTCGCAGTCATTTTCCTTGGAACAAGAGGTTGTCTTATGCCTAAGAAACACAAGAGCGAGCAGGAAAAAGGAAGTCGTGCTCTGATCGTTTTCCTCGTTGACAAAAGAAATCAGGGCGATTGTTTTTTGCCCCGCGAGCATCTGATCCCGATGATTTCTTCTTTCAGGGAAAGCTAAGGGGTCCGGGCTCCGGCGGTTTCTTAATGTATCAGAAGGTTTCAAAGAATTCACATTGCTGCGAGATGTGTTGTTGCAGGCAACATTCCGGAGCTCTTGATCGAAGGCGGCGAAGGGCGAAGGTCCTGGCTTCGTCTAAGAGTCAAACCAGTTCGTTATTCTCTACTTGGAAGTCTCCGAAGCCCCGAATCGCAGCAAGAACAAAGTACCGAGAGAAACAAGATGGCGAAGCCCGGGGCTTCTCAAAGATTCAAGCACGAGGACTCGGTCAAAAGTTGTTCTAACACGGAACCGTCTCCAGTCATCACGGCACATCTTCCGCTCCGCTGTCTCCGGCGTAACGTGCGCTCCGCAAACTACGGCGTTAAATCCGCAACGTGTGTAAAAAACCAAGTTTGCCCCTGCGTAATTCTTGTTAGGTGTTAGGGTTTCGGGGGCATACTTGGAATGTAAATTTAGTCTTTTGACACTATAAAAGGAGGCCCCCTCCTCATTGTAAAGGGGTCGCCATTTTGGAAAGTCTAGTGTGTAAACTGTTGAAGAAAGCTAATTCTTTAATGCAATTGAATTGAACGCATCGATTGCGAATTGTTCATTGAATAGCCCAATCTGTGTTTGGGGTTTTTGTGTCCCCAACTAAGGCGCCCACCGTGTTCTTAGCCATCAAGGAACCCACAATGGCACCTCCAAAGAAGAAGACCGTTGACCAAGAAGAGCCCAGGGTGGCTGCCAAGGAAAAAAGAATCATTGTAGCTCTAGAGCCCAGGCCGGAGGACGAAGATCTCGCACGGACTCGCAGTGAAAAAAGAAAAGTGGCAGACAAAGCTACACAAGACTCAGACCCAGAAACCAGTCTCACAAACGATCAAGAAGGCGCAGCCGAAAGGGAGTTAGACTCAGTGTTAAGGCAGATCGAAGCCATGAAGAGGGAAAAGGAGAGAGTAGCCATGGAACTCGAGGCCCAGAAAAAAGCCGATGAAAAACTCAAAAAACTCAAGGCCGCAAAGTTGCAGTTGGCTCGGATGCAGCAAGAGCTCAATGAGTTGCAATCTCATCGGTATACACCACCAACCCCCACCCCAAACCACGAGGAAGACATTCCTTCGCAAAATGAAAACATGGTGTTCAACTTCCAAACCCACAGCACCGCAGGGATGTTCATGACTGTCGATGCAACCTCACCCTTATCCATTGGTTTGCAAAAAGCGCCATGGCCCTTCTCCTACAAAACAATCTCCTTGCCAAAGTACAACGGATTGACAAACCCGAGGCACTTCATAATGAGTTACGAAGCTGCCGTAGCCTCGGCCGGAGGTGATGAAGTTGTTCTGGCCAAGTCATTCATCATAGCATGCGAAGGCTCAGCGCTAAACTGGTACTCGCTCTTACCCCCACATTCAGTATACAGCTGGGTCGATTTGAAGACAAAGCTTATCCAAAACTTCCAAGGTTTCCAAGCCGCAACTACAGATGAGGGGGACTTGTTCTATTGTATCCAAAAGGACAAGGAACCTTTGGCAAACTATGTGAGGAGGTTCCTCCAATTGAAATCCCAAACTCCGGATGTATCAGAAAAGGTTGCCATAGCTGCCTGTATCAAGGGGCTCACTCCAGGGCAAACAGCCTCACATCTCTCAAGGAAAAAACCAAAGACAATGCAAGCACTTTTGGCAGAGCTCGAGGAGTATTGCAGATCAGATGAAGATCACAGAAGAAGAGTGGCTGAGAGAAACCGCCTAAGGCAAGCCCAGAGAGAGCAGGAGTGGGTTCCCTCACACCAAAGTGTGCAAAACAATAGAGCTCCGTACCCGCCAAACCAAGTACTCCCAATCGAGGCTGTGCCACACCCTCAAAACCAAAATCCAAACACACCACAAAATCAGCCTCCGCAGCAGGCTCCGCAAGCTCCGAGCCGCGGAGGTCATAACCAAAGAGGAAGAGGGTGAGGCAACAGACCGTTTCCTGAAAACCAAAACTCTCGCCCACGCTTGTTTTACTGCTCATTCCATGGAAAACAACCTCACTACTCCACAGACAACTGTCCCGAAACCAAAAGAACTTTAGAAAGAATGGCCGAAGAAAAAAGGGTTGCCCAAACTCAGCACCAACCTTCGCCATCCAAACCTGTCAATCACACCTGGCCTCAACAACCTTTCCAACAAAACACATACCCCACCGCACCTCCGCTGCATTCCTACAACCAAGGAAGCCCAAGCTATTTCCAAACCAGCGCATATAGCCAGCCACAGCCAGCATGGCAAGCGCCAACACCACAGCAATACTAGCCGCAAAACCACCAAGACACTCAGCCAATGCAGCAGATCCCACCTTCCACCTGCGGAGCGTCTTTAGATGTGGCTCCTGCAAGCCGAGCAGAATCCCTTAGCTCCCAGAGCACATGAGATTCGATCACCCCACCCTCTTTATAAAATGGCAAACGAACAGATAATAAAGTTTGTAAATCCCACATACCAATAGATTTGTTGTATGAGTAAGTCGAAGGGTCGAAAGAACTCTTCTCAGCGAGGACCATCTCCAAAGTAATCCTGAAGGCGGAACCGCCAAACCCAAGAAATGATCCCAAAGCCTTACCAACCTTCGGCTCTATCATGGCCATTTCGCAAACCGAAGCTCAAAACCAGGAAAACTCCTATCACCACGTGTTCCCAATAGTAGGGGGGTCATCCCTCGAATTCGGGAACAAAAGGATGAGAAGGAACTATTTCAGAGAGGTGCACACCATAGTCCAAGACGGACCTCCGGTAAAGCCACCTTGGGCACATTTACCCATCACCTTCATGCAGGAGGATTTCAAACTGAAAACAGTTACGCACAACGACGCCATGGTCATCAAGACAATCATCGCAGGCTAGGAAATCGGGGAGGTCCTGGTAGACAATGGCAGCTCTGCGGACATTCTTTTCACCAAAACTTTCAGAGAAATGAAGATAGACCCACACTTGCTACAAGAAGCAGATGTTCCGCTTCTGGGCTTCGAGGGGAAGCCCGTCAGAGCATTAGGAAAGATCACTCTGCCTGTCTCCTTCGGAAACCTTGACAACCCAAGAACAAAATTAATCACATTCGATGTGGTGGAAATGCATTATCCTTATCTGGCCATCCTGGGTAGGGGCTTCATCAACAAGTTCGATGCAGCGCTTCGACAACTGTTTTTATGTATGAAAATCCCAGCGCTCAAAGGAGTCATCACTGTATTTGGGGATCAGCAGACAGCAAGAGACATTGAAAAAGGCATATCACCAGGCCAAAGAAGCATCCACCATCTCACCCAAGCCGAGGCTGACAAAGCCAAAGAAAAAGAGGAAAAGAAAAAGTTCGTGGAGCCCAAGAGAGACAAGGAAAAAGTGAACATCAGTGCCAACGGCAAGACAAAAAGAATTCTGCTGGACGCACACGTCCCAGATAGGGCTGTAACAATCGGAGCCGAATTAAGCACAGAGGAAGAGAGAGAATTGCTAACATTTCTAGCCAAAAATCAAGACGTGTTCGCATGGTCAGCCCAAGACCTAAAAGGAGTTGACCGTGATATCATCGAACACAGGCTGGAGATGGACAAGAACATCAGGCCCAAAAAGCAAAAGCTCCGCAAAATGTCTGACGAGAAGGCCGAAGCCATGAAAGCCGAGGTGCAAAGACTGTTGGATGCCAACGTAATCCGCGAAGCCAAATATTCAACCTGGCTCGCAAACACAGTCCCTGTAAAGAAGAAAAATGGAAAGTGGAGAATGTGTATAGACTTCACAGAATTGAACAAAGCTTGCCCAAAAGACGACTACCCACTAGAAAGAGTGAATAAAATAGTGGATGATACGGCAAATAGTGAAATGTTATCACTACTTGACATGTTTTCGGGCTATCATCAAGTCAGGATCATAAAAGAGGATGAGGACAAAACCAGCTTCATCACCCCCTTCGGCATCTTTTGTTTCATGCGAATGCCTGAGGGGCTCAAGAACGCAGGACCAACATTCACCAGAATGACAGCTTCGGTGTTTCCCGACCAGTTGCGCAGGAATCTACTGGCATATGTCGACGACATAGTCGTCAAAAGCAACAAGCACGGTGATCACATCTTTGACTTCGCAGAAACTTTCGCGAACATGAGAGCCGCAAACCTGTGATTGAACCCTGAGAAGTGCGTGTTCGGAGTTCGCCGAGGGAAAGTGCTTGGATGCCTGGTAGAGACAAAGGGAATACAAGCTAATCCCGACAAAATTCAGGCAATAATAAAGATGGAGGAGCCCAAGTCTCTAAAAGATGTGCAGAAACTCACCGGGAGAATCGCAGCATTGAACAGATTCATGTCCAAAGCTGCGGAGCGAAGCCTCCATTTCTTCCAAGTACTTAGAAACAACAAGAAGTTTGAGAGGGGGCCCGATCAGAGCAAAGCATTTGCGGAGCTCAAAGTCTATCTCACCAAGTTAACCAAGTTGTGCCCCTCGGAGCTTGGTTCTCCCTTGTTACTCTACATTTCGGCTTCGCGAACTGCCGTCTGCGCAGCATTAATACAAGAAAAAGAGATAGAAGGGAAGCCAACTCAAGTCCCAGTTTACTTTGTCTCAGAAACTCTCACGGGGTCAAAACTGTTTTATTCAGAACTTGAAAAAATTGCGTATGCAGTCGTCATGGCAGCACGGAAACTCAGGCATTATTTTGAGTCCCACAGAATCGTAGTTGTGACAGACCAACCTCTGCACGAGCTTTTCAGCAACAGAGAAGCTTCGGGGAGAATCTCTAAATGGGCTCTTGAATTATCAGAACACGTAGTTGACTTCGAAAGAAGAAGCGCCATCAAGTCTCAAGACCTAGCAAATTTTGTTGTGGATTGGACTTCACCAGTTAGTTAGAGTTCCGTAGACACTGAGCAGCCATGGATCGCATACTACGACGGGGCTTATTGTCACAAAGGGGCCGGGGCTTCGGCAATCATAACCTCTCCAACAGGGATCAAAATACGATTCGCAGTTAGATTGGACTTCCCAGAAAATGAGAGAGCAACCAACAACACAACTGAATACGAAGCTTTGTTCCTCACCCTGAGAAAAATGAAAGCACTAGGCCAGCAAAGCTTTATTGTAAGATCAGACTCCAAAGTCATACAGGGGCATGTAGAAAAAGACAGCAAAGCCAGAGAGCCAGAGCTGGTCAAATATCTTGCTGCAGTTAGATCCATGGAAAAGCATTTCAAGGGATTCACAGTTGAGCACTTCCCAAGGAACTCAAACAATGAGGCAAACGCACTAGCAAAAGCCACTGCACAAAATCAAGCCTTACCTCCGGATGTTTTCTATGAGGTTCTCACCACGCCTGCTGTAAAAGAGCCCAAGGCCAAAACAATCAATCTCATAGAGAAATACGACTGGAGGGCTCCGATCTTGGCTTTCCTAAGGGGTCACTATGAACCTACCGAGGAAGTTTCTCTAAACCGCATGAGACAAAGAGCCCGAAGCTACGAAATAATTGATGGAGAATTGTACAAATCTAGCATATCAGCTCCAACTTTGAGATGCATCAGCTTCGACACAGGAAAAGAGCTGTTGAAAGAAATTCACTCAGGCTTTTGCGGTGCTCACATAGGCTCTAGAGCTTTAGCTCAAAAAGCACTAAGGCAAGGTTCTATTGGCCATCCATTATTGACGATGCCCATCACTTGGTAAAAACATGCGAAGCCTGCTAGAAGAATGCAAACAATCAGAAAAGCCCGTCAATGCCTGCACAACAAATACCACCCTCCTGGCCGTTGCAAAGATGGGGAATGGACCTAGTTGGACCTCTGCCAGCAGCGCAAGGAAACTGCAGATTCGCAGCTGTTCCCATAGACTATTTCACCAAATGGGTCGAAGCCAAGTCGCTGGCCAGCAACACATCTTGCAACATCCAGAAGTTCTTTTGGCAACGCATAATTTGCAGGTTTGGCGTTCCTAGGGAACTAACTGTAGACAATGGAAAGGAATTTGATTGCAATGATTTTAGGGAATTCTGCCTTACCATGGGGACAAAGCTAAAATTCGCTTCCGTATATCACCCACAATCAAACGGGGCAGTAGAAAGAGCAAACGGTCAAATATTCTCCAGCATAAAGAAGTGCTTGTTCAACCAGAGAAAAGGAAAATTGGTAGACGAGCTGCCGAAGGTAACTTGGTCTCACAACACCAGTGTCTTGAGAACTACAGGTTTCTCGCCTTTCAAGTTGCTATTTGGCTCCGAAGCCATGACACCAGAAGAGATCAAAAACCAAAGCTTGCGGGTCTCGAAAGTGCAAGATTCGGGCTTCGAGGAAGCGGAGAAAGACTTGATCGAAGTAGACATACTCCAAGCTGCCGAGAACTTAGAAAAATATCAACAAGAAACCAAGAAATGGAGGGACAAGAAAGTTGTGAGAAAAGAAATACAGGTAGGGGACCTGGTCATTAAGAAAAAGAAAAATTTTGACAACCTAGGAAAGTTACAAGAACCCTGGGAAGGCCCATTGATCGTAACAAAGAGTAATAGACCGGGATCTTTTCACTTGGCGGATCAGTTGGGCAACGCGCTGCCACACACTTGGAACGCAGATAGCCTTCTCAAGTACTACCCATAGAAACAAAGACAATGTAAAGCTCTAGCTTCGTAAACTTATAAACGAAGCCAGAGCTCAGTTATCTTACGTTTTTTCTTTCTCTTTACATTTCTCAGTACTTTACATTTCTGGGATCCGTACTCTTTTCCTTGCAAAAAGGGGACTCCAAATCAGGAGGCAAGGTTTTTAATGAGGCGGATCTATGTATTAAATTTTAGTCTTAATGAATTTACATTCCCCTAAAAAATCATGTGTTGCTTATTTTCAGCAATTTACTTTCAGTCATTTACTTATTGCAAAGGGGGTTTCTGCCCAAAAGAGCAACGAGAAGCAACAAGCTTACACGCGTTGTCTCATCAAAATCTTAGCATTCATGCCTAAGTACCAAAGAAAATCCCACAAGAAACAGACTAAGTTGCGGGATCAGTTATTCTCTTCAAAAAAAAGAGAATTAAAAAAAACTCGAAGGCAAGCAAGATTGCTGATTATTCGTTTCACAAAAGGAAAAGTCTATGAAGCTCGGAGCAAGCTTCGCTAGACAATGACCTTTTCAAAAGGCATATCTTTCCCAAGAAAATGTTACCCCATATACCCACAGAAAAAATTGAAGAATCATTCGCAAACACGAAAAGCAAAATCTCTGTCGAAAAAGCAACAAGATTGCTAATATTCGACCAGCGGAAGGAAAGTCTGCGAAGCTCGGAACAGGCTTCGCTAGACTTTGAGCTTTTTTAGAAAACGCACCATGCCTACGGAAAAGTTGAAAGCTTTACGAGTACCTCTCCAGCTAGGGGCCTCAGGAAAAAAGACCAAAAAAGGGGGGGTAACGTTTTCTTCAAAAACAAAGTTAGTTTTTCGCTCTTTTTTCCGAAGCTAAAAACATCAAAATCGACCTCCGAAAAATCGTTCTCAGAAAGTGGGTGACGTTTTCTTCAAATAGGGTAAACAAAGGTCAAAGCCTAAGAATAGAAGAGAAAGGGGCAGCGAAGCTAATAGCATTTTACAATTATCATACTTAATCACAAGTTTTTCTACCCCAAGGTGTTCTCGCCGCGCAGGGCGTCACAAAAAAGACAGGTAGTTTAAAAAAGTTCCTAGGCTTCGGCATTTTTATCCTCGGCATCATCATCTGCTGCATCTTTTTGGACACCAGAGCCAGAACCGCCAGGGGCAGCACTCGCAGGGGATCCGCCACCTTCGCTATCGTCTTCGCTCGAGTCTGTTCCCAGCACCTCCTTTTCCTTAGCCTGCAAAGCAGAACAATAAGTACCCCCAGATGAAAAAGAAAGAAAGCGCATGTGAAAAAATCACCAATGCAATCCATTACCTCCGCCACAAGCCGGCGTGCCACGGCCTTAGCATGTTCTTGCCCAGATGCCTCCCAAAACAAGGTCAAGAAAATCTTCTTAATCACCCGAACATTCTTCGAAGCTACTTCGCACTCGAGTTCTTCCGCTGTCGGAAACTTGTAGTTCCTAGTTCCCAAGGCCAAAAAGTCTGAACATCCTGTTTTCTCAAGCAGCCCAAGCAAGGTTTCCACACACATCGAAGTTGCGTAGTCGCTAGCACCGGTCATCACGCCGGGGAGATGGTCAAACTCTTGTTCCATCCAGTCCAATATAGCCTTAGCATCTTTATCACCAGGGAAAGGTAGGGGCTCCACTCCGAATTCACCAAGAGCAAAAGAATACTTTTCATACAGAACTTTGAAGTTTTTCTTCAAAACCTCTTCAGCCTCTTCGATAAACCTGTGAAGCCCCTTAACTTCTTTTATGAGTTCTTCAATCTCAGTCTTTTGCGCTTCTTTCTCCTTTTTTAGAGACTCAATAGTCTGGTCGTCGTCTTCAATTATCATTTTAAATTCCACAAGCATCTTATCATGCTTCCCAGCATCTTCATTTAGCTTTTCCGCTGCATCCTGATAGCTCTTAACACTATCTTTCAGGATCTCAATGTTTCCCTCCTGCAGCGTATGAAGGTTGGTCTGAATCTCGTTTTCCTTTTTCAGCCTTTTGATCTCACGACTCAATTCAACATTCGCAGCTTCGGTAGCCAGAAACTCTTTTTCTTGGGAGCGGTACTTCTCAAGAAATTTCTGGCTTGAGATCATCGCTTTATAACAAAGCTCAGCTGATAGGCCAGCAAGGCGGCCGGCTTCCATGTCTTCAACAGATTTCTCATAAGCTACAAAGAAAATATATAGCATGATTCAATTCAATATAAGCGCTCAACCAGCAAAAACGAAGGAGCGAAAACAAAAAGGTTAAGGAACTAACCTTTTGCATCAAAAGGCGCCGAAGGTTCAACGGTAGAACTGGTGCCTGGTTGTCTTACAATCAAAGAAGGAGCCGGAGCTCCGGGAATTCTCCCCTCCTCCAAAGCTTGATCGTCAAGGGCACCACCTTCCACCTGCGGAGCGTCTTTAGATGCGGCTCCTGCAAGCCGAGCAGAATCCCTTAGCTCCCAGAGCACATGAGATTCGATCACCCCACCCTCTTTATAAAATGGCAAACGAACAGATAATAAAGTTTGTAAATCCCGCATATCAACAGCTTTGTTGTATGAGTAAGTCGAAGGGTCGAAAGAACTGTTCTCAGCGAGCACCATCTCCAAAGTATGCCCTTCCACAACGCCAGACGAACTCATGGTCTCGGCCAAGGACCGCATGAACTCAGGCGACACCTTGGTGTCTCCAGAGGCTTCGGGATGATCGCCCAAGCGTGAAGAGCTCTCCCCCTTGTCCTGAACATTCTTGGCTCCGGGGAGTTTGGCACCCTCACCAACTGTCTCCAAGCCAACAATATCTCCCATAATAGGAGGATCTGCAGCAATTTCCTTGGGGCTGGATACGACAGCCTTATCCACTTCAGGCTCGGTAGTACGCTCCTTGTTTCCAACATCTTCGGCCCCTGAGTCAAGAAATTCCAGGGTATCAGAGGACCCAAGGATATTCACTATACGGCACTGCTGCCTACGTTTTGAGCCAGCCTTTTTGACACGAAGGCCGGGCTTCGCCGCCTTCTCAGCAGAAGGACCCTTCTCTTGTGTCGCAACTTGCTTCTTCTTAGCACGTTCAAGCTGACTTGTCTTTGAAAAAGACAATGGAGCTGCAGGCTACCGCAAGTCAGCAGCAGCGGCTTCGTCAGACAACCCCGGTGAAGTCACAGACTTCTTCTTCTTCTTTGCATCGGCCGGGTCAGGCGCAGCCTGAGTCGAATCACGAGCGCGCTTAGAAGAAGCCTTGGGCTTCGTGCGGTCTTCCACTTCAACGCCAAGTTCAGAAAAAATACGGTTGACGCGACGACCTCCAGTAGGTAGCTTTCGCGAAGCTTGATACTCCGTCTCGGTATAACGACCAAGTAGGTCCACCACGCAGCGCTCCACTTCGCCCAAAGCGAGGGAAAGGAATAGCCTTAGAAAACCAATCAACCGTAAGCCATTTAACCTCCTTAGGATTCCAGCCAGTGGAAAGAGGCCAAATATCGGCAGGAACAAACTCCTCAGTGATGTCACAACTAGGAAGAAACTGCGAAGCCAAAAGAAAAGCTTTTTCACAATCTTTAAAACCTCTAGTCTTCGCGAAGTCAGGGCCTATCACATGACTCTGAGGAGTCATTGTTGTGATGCTGAAGGGATAAAATGCAACACCATCGGAGCCGTGGGGTATATCAACCTTCATGTAGAACCAATAGTTCAGCCAATCATCGTCCCACTTGTTCTTATGGGTAGGGCTGAGCTCCACTCTCTCTATATCCTTCTTTGTATTCCTCCTCCGGGTCGTAAAAGTAATGCACCCAAAATGATTCTCATAAACAGCAGGATCGCCATCCACCCGGAAGTTCTGCTTTTGGACATGAAGCTCGTAAAACCGAACAAAGGCTTCAGTATCCACACGGCCATCACAAGAGTGCACGGCAAAAAAGAACTTAGACAATTGCACAAACGCATTCGGCATCAGCTGGTGCAATTTGACACTGTATCGAACAAGAATTTCAGGGAGACGCCAGGAACAAGGAAAGCGAAGACCGACGTTGAAGAAGTCACGGAAAACCACGGCTTCGCCAGCTTTGGGCTCCGGAATTATCTCACCCTCTGGATGGCGAGCAATCCCCTCCGGGAAAAATCCCTTCTCCTCGTAATACTTGATCAAATTTCCAGAAACTAGCGAAGCCCCGAGAGTAAAAGATGGAGTTTTTGACTCTCTCCCAGCCATCAGCTCTGATGGCGAAGCTTCCACTCCAAAAATATCTTCACCCGGATCGACTTCCTTGCACTTGGCCAAGGGCGACAGCTCGTTATCAACTATATCTCCAGCCGGCTCTTCTGGGGCTTCGACTGATGCAGCTGAAGCAGCTATTTCTTCCTCAGTCATTACCCACGCGGTTTGTCTCGTACGGGCTAGAGTGGGTGAAAAACGTTGAGCTCCGTGAAAGAAACAAACAACGAAGCCCGAGCGAAATCGCACAGCTAGCACGAATCCTAAAGCAGCAGAAGTAAGCAGGGCAGAGACTTAGCTTCGGCGCAAGTAAGAAAAATAGGGGACCTCCGACCCACCTTTATATAGCCTGAGGAGAGAGAAGAAGCACAATGGTCTCGGAATACGAACAGACGCCTCGGGAAGGAGCGGTTCACTGTAGCCTTCAGGAAAAAGAGAAGAAATAAACACGCGAAGTTGAAAAAGCTCTTAAACCAGCAAACTCCCTGGAGCCGAAGGTGATGTTTTCTTCATCAAATCACGTGACAGAGTCGAGGAGAAGGTTAGGTCTCGTTGCTCGAACACTTCTCCTCGAGGGGCTACTGTTGGGGCTGTAGAAAACCTCACCTTTGGGCACCAGGGGTTTGCCATAGCTAAACAAATTGTTGGGCTTCGGATCTTTTTCCAGGAAAAACAAAAACCGCAGGCTTCGTAGTCATTTTCCTTGGAACAAGAGGTTGTCTTATGCCTAAGAAACACAAGAGCCAGCAGGAAAAAGGAAGTCGTGCTCCGATCGTTTTCCTCGTTGACAAAAGAAACCAGGGCGATTGTTTTTTGCCCCGTGAGCATCTGATCCTGATGATTTCTTCTTTCAGGGAAAGGTAAGGGGTCCGGGCTCTGGTGGTTTCTTCATGTATCAGAAGGTTTCAAAGAATTAACATTGCTGCGAGATGTGTTGTTGCAGGCAACATTCCGGAGCTCTTGATCGAAGGCGGCGAAGGGCGAAGGTCCCGGCTTCGTCTAAGAGTCAAACCAGTTCATTATTCTCTACTTGGAAGTCTCCGAATCCCTGAGTCGCAGCAAGAACAAAGCACCGAGAGAAACAAGATGGCGAAGCCCGGGGCTTCTCAAAGATTCAAGCACGAGGACTCGGTCAAAAGCTGTTCTAACACGGAACCGTCTTCGGTCATCACGGTGCATCTTCCACTCCGCTGTCTCCGACGTAACGTGCGCTCCGCAAACTACAGCGTTAAATCCACAACGTGTGTAAAAAACCAAGTTTGCCCCTGCGTAATTCTTGTTAGGTGTTAGGGTTTCGGGGGCATACTTGGAATGTAAATTTAGTCTTTTGGCACTATAAAAGGAGGCCCCCTCCTCATTGTAAAGGGGTCGCCATTTTGGAAAGTCTAGTGTGTAAACTGTTGAAGAAAGCTAATTCTTTAATGCAATTGAATTCAACGCATCGATTGCGAATTGTTCATTGAATAGCCCAGTCTCTGTTTGGGGTTTTTGTGTCGCCAACATATCCCAGGTTGCTCCGTCATGTGGGTGTTACCTGCACCATGCAGCCTAAATGGTGCGTAACCCGGTCTGTGTATAACCTAGTCGCATGTAGTTGCCCTATATATGCAGCACTTATAGTCCGTACCCGAACGGGTGTACTAGGTTGCTCAATGGATCGACACGACCAAATGTAGCATTGATTTGTGCGTAACCCGTGGCTGGGTGCAGGTTATGCCGGTCTTGGTTGTTTTCTATTTTTATTTTTATTATAGTAGTAAATATATAAAACAATAAAAATAGTGAATGGTGCAAAGGCACTACTAGTACTACCCAGTAGTCGTAGACCATGCATCCGATCCAAAACAGGGTTATTATATATTATGAATCCTGAAATCATCCGAAGACATGATCTAGCGGCCGTTACTACAAAAAGTTGAATATGGAATTACGGGGCGGACTTAGCTGTACTAGAGTAGATAGTAGTAGAAGTATTACAGTAGAAGATCTTCTCCGATCCATTCCTGTTGTTACTAGGAGTACAGTAGAGAAGGTCAGCCGGCCGTTTCGTCTGCTGCAAAGAACTAACTACTACATATCATCACTCAGTAGTAGCGGCATGGATCTGGTCCATGTCGCACACACCTTGACGTAGCTGGTGTTTATTATATATTTGCTCTCCCGGCCCGGAGATTACTAATCATCGTCACCGCTTGTATTCATTATATTATTGTGATGACACAAGCAAAAGTAACCAAGTTAGAGGCAGCAGCAGCCGAAGCACAGTCTGTATTAACGCTAATCATCAAACGAATTACCTTTCCGAGTATTGACTTGAGCAGACTGTGGATCTGGTCCATGTCTACTTCAGGTACACATAACATATAATTGTATACACGCGTCACGCGTGTAACCGAGGCGGTGCAGGTTACTATGATGGCCGCCTGGGCTATACACACACCATCGCGGTTGCCACGGGACACGCCGTGTGGTGTTGACTATGCGCGTAACCTGCAAGGTGACGATTACTCAGGTGCCATACAGCAGGCTGCACACTAGATAGATAGAGAAATCCATTTCCATGGTGGATGACGGGTCAGCCTCCGGGCGCGGCCTTCCCTTCGAGGACAAGCAAACTGCGGCGAGGGCTGCGGCCGCTGTGGCCCCACGGGCGTCGCGTGCCCCGTGAAGCACCATCATTATTACGGTGGACGACGGGACGGGGTGCCACGCGCTGCTTTAGCCCGGGTTTCGCTTGCTGCCAAGACAAGGGTTAGTACGCACGATCCCTGTGTCGTGTCGTGTCGTGTCGTATCGTGTGTACAACCTTGATGGGACGGGACGTGCCTGCAGGCGCCTCCGCTCCCCTCCCGTCATGTCGTCCACAGCCACATGGGCACCCACCCCGAGGAGTAAGCTGGACCCGCTGCGTTACACGGCCCATATAACTAAAGAGGGCGAAAAGAGGCTACGCGTAGAATCGACATGACCGGATGCAGCGTGGATTTTGCGTCACCGTATCAGCTACAGGTTACGCGATGAAACGACACGACAGGATGCAACGTAGATTTTGCGTAACAAATTCTGTGCGTAACCCAGTCGGTGATGCACGTGCCATGAGATGGTGTGTCGCCGAACCGTGCGTAACCACGCGCAGGGTCGACATGACCGGATGCATGGGGATTATGCATAACAGACTCTGTGCGTAATGCAGTCAGTGTTGCACGGCCTATAAAACAAGACATTTCATCCTCTTTTGTTATGTGTAACCTGATGCGATGTCTTCCTCCTCTTCTTCTGTGAATCAAGTTTCCTTCAATCCTTTCATTTATTTCCCCATCTATGGGCTTCACATGACAATCACTCTTGTTCTTCCCTCAGTCTCCTAACCGCGAGGACGTAGAAAGGATCTTGATGAACATCAACGCTCATGGTGCGAATCAACGTGCACCATCGTCGAGGCAGAAACAGGGTCTTCAACTTGTGATTTCCACAGATGAGAAGAAACTGGAAGCTCTGGAGACTAGGAGGACGCACCTCATTGAAGAACTGAACCAAGTAGAGGAAGAAATAGCTATCACTAGAGTACAGCTAGAGAAAGCTAAAGAATTAGCAAGATTTTGATGTGTCTCCTTTTTTCAGCCGATGTGATCGGCTTTTGATTTGATATACCCGGCCTTTATTTAAGAGAATCCTTCATATGATTTAAGCCATTTACTTGTGTATCTTTGGATGATTTCCTTTTATTTGGAATAGGCACTGCTTGTATTGTGATCCTACTGAACCAGGCAGGCGAACACCATCCATCAATTCACGAGCACTACCACTTGGTTGCAGCCAAAACGTGACTCTTTCTATGAAGCTCAGCCTGTAACCCAATGGATTCCCACTCGTTTCCTTTGGTAGCTCATTTCATTCTTTAGTTGATAATTTTTAGACCAACTCTACCTTAGATTAGGCATGGCAGGCATCTTTCCTTTGGAGTGTGTTCAGGCAAGATCAGTGTTTACTAGTCCTTAGCAAGCTTCTCCATGAAATGGCTTTGCTACTTGATGATGCTAGTAAGCTTGCTGCCACCATCAGTAACGTTGATAGGTATCTATCTTTGATTCTTCCTCTTCTGGAATACAGAGTGTCTTCCTTCAATTACTCCTTTGCGGAACCATGGGGCGCGAGGCGAGATCCGTCCTTGACGGGCGGAGCAGGGGCGTGAGGCAAGGCGGGAGGAACAGTAGTGCGACGTCCCAACTCTGCCCTCTCCCTCCCAGCGAAATCCGGCGTGGAGAAGCTCAAAGCACAATGCCAAATCTTCTGACTTCTTCGCCTGTACAAAGCTATTCCAAATCCAATCTGCTTCTGTAATAATACCCTCATAATATTGTAGAGGAGACACACCCTTCTTGACCACTTTTTTGATTAAGTCGGATTTGAATTTAATTTTTCTTCAGCGCTGCAGGCCTGCAGCCTTCACACCTTCCTTTGAAGCCTCTGGTATCTTAAACCTAGGCGCCTGAATGGTGCTTAACCGAGTATGTGCGTTACCTAGTCGTAGTTGCCCAATGCATGCAGCAGCACTGATGGTGCCTTACCCAGTGGGTGTAGGTTATGCATACGAAGTACAGCTGAAGCCTATTTCTTATGTTACGCACCATGCAGCAGGGGGTGGTGTGTAACTTAGTCGGCGTGGCATGCAACATGGATGGTGCGTAACCGTGAGGTCACGCATGATATAAGCTCGCTCTGTGGTACAACAATTTGGGTTTATAGGTGATGTGCAGGATCAACATGACCGGATGAAGCGTCGATTTTGCGTACCGTCAACGTGCGTAACACAATAAGTGTTGCACCATGCAGTCTTAAAGGTGGGTAATCGCGAGTTCGTGCCGAACCCAGTCGGTGTTGCATCAAGCAGCACGGACGGTGCGTAACCTGATCAGGTTACACGCTGAATCGACATGACCCAGTCGGTGTTGCATCAATAAGCACGAACGGTGCGTAACCTGTACAGGTTACACACTGAATCAACACAACACAGTCGGTGTTGCACGCACCATTAAGAACAGATGGTGCGTAGCCATATCGTGCGTAACTGAAGCTGGTGCAGGTGACGTGTATGATCAACACGACCGGATGCAGGTTACACTCCGAATCGGCACCACCCAGTTGGTGTTGCAGCAAGAAGGTGCGTAACCGAGTCCGTGCGGGTACGAGCAGGTTCAAGTTACGCATACATCTGGAACCAGTGGTGTTGTATCAAGCAGCACGAACGGTACGGACGTGCTGAATCGACACGACCCAGTCGGTGTTGCACATGCCATGCAGAACGCATGGTGCGTAGCCGAACCGTGCGTAACCGAGCTGAGGTGATGCGCAGAACCGACACGACCGGATGCAGGTGACGTGCAAGATCGACACGACCGATTTGCATTACTGACTCCGTGCGTAACCCAGCCAGTATTGCACCATGCAGCTTGCAATGTTAAAGGTGGGTAACCGAGTCTGTGCTGGGCCCGCTAGGTTACGCACCATCCGTGCTGCATGGCTCCTGCAGCACCACAGATTGGGTCGTGTCGAACCTGCATAACCCTCACCTAGAAGGTGTTGACGGTTGAAATTCACCATTTCCAACCCTCAATATTCTCACATAAATGGAGGCATATGCATATTTCACTAGCATTTAGGTTTGAATAATGTAGTTCCACTTGTCCTTGGAGATTATTTGTATGTAGGTGATTTACCCCTTAAAAGAGATGGAAACTCAACTTCAATGAAGAAACCATGCCTACTTAGCTGAGGAGGTGGCTGCCACCAAGGGAAACATGGCAATCCACATCATCGATCCAGGGGAGGCACTCACCGACGAATCAGAGGATGCCACATGAACTTCACATGGATCAAAGGGCCCACCTCGGATACCAAATCAAGCCATGCACCGGGGGAGGATCAAAGGGCCCACAGAGTAGCCACCCAGAGAAAACACAGGCTAGGAGGCGACCCTAGGGGGCCGGCCGATCCTAGGATCGGCCGAACCTCCTTAGGGGCCTTTGATCCTAGCCTTCCACGTGTTGGTTGCTCATTGGTCCATTGCCTCACTCCCGGGTGTTTAGGAGTCATTTGGGCGTCCGAGCAAGCCTTGTCTTCGCCTATAAATAGAAGGGGAGGGGCTCCCATTTCTCACACACCACTCTCTCATTCTCCTCTCACTTTTAGTTTCCAAGGCTAGGGGGTAGGCTAGAGTAGCTCTTATTCAGGTTCCAAGTCCTCTTGGAAGTCTAGGTATGAGTTCTCTTTTATCTTTATTTCTTTGTATGGCTTTGATCTACTTCTGTTATTCAGCTATTTCATATAAAGTCATGGTAGATCATATTATTGATATATTCTTGAGTTCATCCTCTGTTCATCATTTAGAGGCTTGTGTTTTTCATGAACACTACCTTTTGATCCACTTGAAGGGTGATAAACTCCTTCCTTATGTGTTTGTTCATAAGTTAGAGGCTCGTGTTCTTCACGAACATGACCCTTTGATCTTATTGATTAGACATAAGAGAGTTCATATCTGTTCGTATGTCTAGCCTTAGTCGATCTTGTTAGATGGCATGAGAGTGTTGCATGAGGTCTGTGTTCAAGCTACGGTACTCGGTCTAGTTGACCAGTCTTCTGGTGGCTCTCACCCTGGGTCACAATAGCCCGGGCCGGGTGGAGTCTAGCAGCAACGTAGGCATGGTGCCTGGGTTGTCTCGTTACGATAGTTATGAGCATACCCGCCGTAACGAGAGCTCGGTCCTCAGGTGGTGACAGCCCTGTTGGATCCTAGGGCAACATCCGCGCTGGGGTACCTGCTGTAGGAGTCTAAAGTCTAGATTCGCAGAGTGCTGGTCGACGCGGGCTAGCTCCCTGTTTGTACCTGGGTGCTGAACCTTATCTCTCTCATGCAATACTTATGCCCATCTCTTGTATCTTCTAGCTTTGTATGTTTAGTACATTAGAACCTAGAGCTAACTCGTCTGTTCCCCCTAAGCCGTAGTGTGCTAGAGTAGAGGTAGATTTGAGTGTGTGTGTGTCACACTACCCCGTATATCTTTTATCTTACCCCTGTCTTTTAGTGTGTTGTTTCCTATATCTATCTCTTGGTTTACATTCAGAGCAAAAGCATAAGTCTAAGATATCCGCCATTGCCTTCCACGGATACGATACCCTTGGAATACTCTCTTTCCTTGGGGAAATGCTACAATGATTTATCTGTGCGCTTGCGGATTCGTTCGTGATCGTTTAGATTAACCTTTGGCAAGTCTCGATGTTCACGCTAATCGCGCCATTAGTTGTGACATTGAGAGGTGCCTACAAGGCATTTCCTGGTGTTGTCACTAAGGACGGGTCCCAGATCTGTTCTTAAGATGACGACGCTACGAAACGCCAATAAGCATTTCTGGCACCGTTGTCGGGGAAGGCATAGGATTATCATGACTATGCTTTGCATCTATTTATAAACTCTGAGTAAGTTAGGACAACTCTCAATGTAGGCTAACCTTGATTGTCTTCTTTGATCTTTGGATGATGAAGACAGGTAGTGTATGACTAGTTTCGACCTACCGGGGAATTTTACTGAAGATCCCGAGTCACTTGTGAGGATAGCTCGAATTCATTTCGGCTCACCTCATCGTACTCGTCCAGAGGGAGAACCAGCTTCCTTTGTACCATCCACGTCCAACGTTATAGCCCAGAAGACACTTCATGAGTACTCAGCTCCTTCCGTTGACCAGGTGCTGCAAGGCCCTGAGGTGGCAATGGGGACTGAAAATTTTGAGATCAAGACGGGTCTAATTACGATGGTACAGGCTAGCCCATTCTGTGGCAAGCCAAATGAGGATGCTAATGCTCATCTGCAACAATTCCTAGAGCTATGCAGCACTTTCCTCATCAGGGGTGCAAATATGGATGCTGTTCGTTTACGGCTATTTCCATTCTCTCTCCTGGGGAAAGCTAAGCAATGGTTCTATGCGAATCGTGAAGCTATTAACACTTGGAGTAAGTGTTCAGAGGCATTTCTCAAGAAGTTCTTCCCATTGGGTAAAACCAATGCTCTTCGTGGAAGGATTTCTGGTTTTCAACAAGCAGCAAGTGAATCTATTCCAAAGGTTTGGGAAAGGCTTCAGGAGTATGTCCTGGCCTGTCCTCACCATGGGATGGAGGATTGGCTTATTCTTCAAAGCTTCTATAATGGGTTGACTCCGACAGCCCGAGGCCATATTGATGCTGCTGCTCAAGGAGCATTCTTCTCACTCACTTTTGATGATGCCAAATTACTCATTGAGAAGATGGTCTCCAACCAAGGGTGGAGTGATGATAGACTCCAACCACGACCGAGGGGTACTCATACTGTCAAGGAAGCAGACATGATTACTGCCAAGATGGATCTTCTTATGAAGAGATTGGATGACTACACCAGCGAGAAGGCAGCCATGGCCACCACTACTCTGCCTATGGATTCTCACATGACTTGTGAAGTCTGTGGCAACACTAGGCACTCAGGCAACTATTGTCCGGAGACTCAGGAGGAAGTGATGTACATGAACGGCAACAACAACGATTATCGTCCACCTCAACAAGGAGGACAATCGTGGAATCAACAACGCCCTTACTATCAAGGAGGTAACCAAGGTAACTCGTACAATCCCAACCAACCTTCCTTGCGAGATCTCGTTTTTGGGCAAGCTAAGATTAATGAAGGTATTAATAAGAAGTTAGCTGCCCTTGATAAAACTGTGGAAAGTCTCAGCGTCAGGCTTGATAGTTTCTCTTCTGCTCATAAGAGTCAGCTAAGTTTCAACAAAATGTTAGAAACCCAGCTGGCTCAGCTGGCTGCTTTGGTTCCATCTCCTGATAACGGGAGGATCCCGGGGGAACCCGTATCCTCTTGTGAGAACGTTAGTGTAGTGTCAACCAGGTGGGGTAAGCCACCTAGGAAGACACATGCTTCTGACTATGCAGGAAAGCGCATACAACAAATTCTTGATCCATGGGAGGAATCAGCAGTGGTGCACAAGAAAGATCCAGGCTACCCGACTATTACTTGCACAATCTATTACAAGAAGATCAGGCATGCCCTTTGTGACCTTGGTGTAAGTGTTAATCTCATGTCCAAGGCCATGTTCGAGGAACTTGGATATCCAGCTCTCTCTCCAATAGCACAGACTATCCAACTCGCAGATTCAACGATACGATATCCAGAAGGAATTATTGAGAGCATATTGGTCAAAGTCAAGAGCTCTTATGTCTTCGCGGATTTCGTGGTCCTTGATATGGATGACGAGGGAGGAATGCCGCTCATCCTTGGGCGACCATTTCTCAGTGATGTCCGAGCTAGGATCAATGTGGGGTCTGCAACCATCTGTTTCCGCATTGGGAAGAGGAATTTGAAGTTCAAGTTTCAGGACAAAGAAGAGCAATGCTATTTAGTGCAAGATAGTGTTGAGCAGCTTGGGGGAAGGACGGAGCCTTCGCCCCCAAGGAAGAAATCTCCGTCGAAGAAGTTAAAGAAAATTCGAAAAGAATGGCGGAAGATTGAGATAGTACCACCCTCTACTTCTCAGGAGTGGGGTGCTGAATGGAATTGATCGCTGAGAAGAGTCCCACTCGTCGGACTAAAAATGGTGGGTCCTTTTTACCAAAAAGGTAAAAGCTGGTACTTATCTCATATTTCCCTTTCCAAAATTTTATTTTCAAAAAAAATTTGCATATTCGATTTTCCAAAACTCTACATTTGCATGCTAGATTTATCTAGCCCTTTTCCCTTTTCCAAATAAAATTTCTGAAAATAATTTCTGAGTTTGAAAGCCATAGAAAATTCATTTGGGCAATTTCTGGAGCAAACTTTGGCCGGTGCACCTTGGCATATCTTCATATAGCCGTTGGGGGCACACCTGGCAAAGGGGGCTAGCACTGGGCCCACCACTGGGCCGGCCGAACCAGGGTTCGGCCGAACCCTGGTAACGGTCAAGTGGGCCCAGCTTTGGCCAACGGCTCCTAGCCGTTGCCCAACGGCTAACCCACAGTTGTTGACAGCTGTTAAGGGCTACTTTTACACCGTCAATACCTGCATAACATAACGGTAGAAGGATCATCAACACTAGAATAGGGCTTGATACTAATTATTTCCACAAGTATTCGTGTTTCTTGCTTTTGTTGCAGGATGCACCGAATTGCGTGCCAATTGGTACAATTGAGAGCAAGTGATCCAATGGCTATTAATGGACGTCATCATAAACAACCTCAAATGCCAATTTCGACTGCACCATTACGACGGGCTCGTCAAGACGATCGAAATGGATATATCATTTGTATACTTCGGAGTTCGGATGAAAGAGATATGCACAAGAAAAGATCACATGTTATCATGGACCCGGTGGGACCCACACCAGGCCACGTGGCGACGTGCTGGCACACAGGATGCCATGTGTCCATGACACTTCATCAATCCAAGAGAAGCACTTCTCGACGAATCAGACACCGCCACGTGTCCAGCATAAGGATCCAAGGGCCCACAACCCGAGCAAACCGCCTCCAAACAACCCATACACCGGGAACCATCATAAGGGCCCACACACCAGTCACCCAGAGAAAGCACAAGGCGAGATGTGGTGGGCCCAGGTCGGCCGACCCCAGGGGTCGGCCAACCCGGGATTTCCTCCGTTCGCCATCAGCTTCCACGTGGTGCTCCCTGATTGGATCCTTAAGCCAGTTCGGGGGTCTATGGGGTGTTCTCGCGCCGGTACCCGGGCCTATAAATAGAAGGAGATGGCGTAGAGAAGAGGACACACACTTCTTCTCCTCCTTCTCACTTTTGGCCTTAGAGCCTCTCTCATTAGGAGAGGAGAGCTCTTTGTATAGGATTAGTGTTAGGAAGTGAGGTGGGAGGCTTGGGGATATGTCATGTTCATGACATCTTCCTCAAGAACGATCCTCAGCGGTGCCTTTGTTCTTCATTTAGACTAAAGTGAGTATTTTGACATTTTCTATTTAGACTAAAGTCATATGCGTGCTTAGTTTCTTTGTTCTTGTGTTCTTCGTTTGTTCTTGATTTAGAGGCTTGTGTCCTTCGAACACAACCCTTTCGATCTAGTAGGCTTAGATCATAAGTTTGCATCTAGTCTACCAGCTTGTCTATTAGAGTAAAGTTGGTGCTCCTGCATGTCTCTCTAGTTAGATCAAAGTGCATTCGTGATCTTGCATGAGTGATAGAGCATATCTTGAGCTAGTTCCAGTATCTCCCTCATGGATTCGTAGTAGTAGCTAGTGGTGTAGACGTGGTGTCTGGACCATAGGTTACCCTTTGAAGACCACGTACGTTCGTAGCGTAGAGGTAGGCCGTAGTGGTGACAGCCTGTTGGACCCTTTGCAACCCTCTGTGTCGCGTACCGAGTTGGGCTCGTTGCCAGCACATTGGCCTCTCCCTAAAAATTAGGATGTGCCTGGTGCACGAAGTGAGTGATATACCTGAGAGACCGTGACTAGACTCTACGCTCGGTCGAGGCAGATCCTTTCTACCTATCCTATCAATCAGTGTTGTGTCCTTGGATCATCAATACTAGAGTAAGAGATAGTGCACATCGTTCCTTAGATTGATACCCTTGGAATACTCTCCTTTCTTGGGGAAGTGCTACAGCGGTATTTCCGTGCGCTTGCGGTATACCCGGTCGTTCTTATACACTCCCTCTAGGTGTACAACTAGTGGTGACGTTAAGAAACGCCAACAAGCATTTCTGGCTCCGTTGTCGGGGAACGGTTGTTGTATCTATCTTCGAACCTAGTGGTCCTCGTATTTATCTTTTTCGTTTTCTTCTACCTTCACCCCCCGTTACCCATCAGATATCCTTTTTCCTTTTGTTCTACCTTTACCCCTGTTACCCTTTGAGAAGTCTTCCTGTCAAAGCCTCTCTACCCCTAGGGGCGAGTTCGTCTTAGAGCAACCATCAACTTCCTTATCTTGTTGCGAGCTTCGTCCCGGCTTTATAGCCATGGTTCGGAATCGACCTTTCGCTGGAGTGATCAGTGGTGACCCTAATGTTCATTTAGAGGAGTTCGAGGACTTGTGTTCGTGCTTGGGCTAGGTTCCTACGTCTTATGACATCTAGCCCAGACATGTCTATACCCGATGATATAGCGATGTATACCTTTTATACTCGTATAGACATGGAGTCTGCACAAGAGCTCAACCTTTTAGCTGGAGGTTCGTTTGAAAACCAAACTCAAGTGGAAAGAAGAGAGATCCTAGAATTCTTAGAAACCTCCTCTTCCAATATTGTTTACAACGAACCCCATCTGGAGTCTGAGTTGGTCCATGAGAGTCTCTCAATAGCCGAGTCTGAGCTTTCATTCTCTGAATTCCTTGATTCCTTTGTTGAGCCCTCTCCCGAACCACGAACATCGAAGGAAGAAGAAATTCAACATTCAGAGTTCTCTTCCCGATTTGAGGATGATCCTTCTCGAAACATCAGAAATACCTCAGATCACTCTTGGCACGAGAAGCCTACGGCATCGTTGGACCTTTATGAGCTCCTCGATGAAGTTTGGAATCATAGGACGATAGTGGATTGGTCACCTCAGAAGCATACATCCGAAGAAATTCAGGTTAGCTCAACTTCCACGATCATCCACTGTTCCATGAGAGGAAACACCATAGACGCTGTCCATGACCCTACTGTTGGGGCTTGCATCATACCAGAGACCCTTTTGGATACTCTGGTGGGTGACATGCCCTTGATCCCGACTGATAGACTTTTCCATAGTCCTAGGTGGCGCTGTGTTTTTCCATGTCGGGGGATTGCTAGGGACGTGCCGATCACCATTGATGACATAGAGGTGCGATTAGATTTCCACATCTATGATATCGTGGATTTTGATCTTCTTCTAGGTTTCCCCTTATAAAAACTTCTTGCTAAATCTCAAGGAAACCCAGAAGAAGAAGAGCTTAGGGAAACCATTTTTGTCCATGCTGAACCATCTAGACATCCTCTGACGGAGCCATTCCCTAGACCTACGGTATCTCCTTCGCCTCCTGATCCTCCTGACGAAGCATTTCCTGAGGAGGCCATGAAGAAGGAATGGCCAGATGGAGTGATATGCTTTTCCGAAGCATTTTGGGATAGTACACCCCCTCTGGTTATTCCCTGTTCTGTTAGAGGGATTGCCGTAGAAGCCCATTGTGACCCCATCATAGAGGTTAACATCATGCCATGGCACATAGCGGAAACTCGTTTGGGCAAAGTTCCGCTAGCACCATCCAACATGCTCCTCGAGACTTGCCCCTTTGGGCACATTCTTGAATGTCGGGGGATCGCAAGTGTCGTGCCACTCATCATAGACGGTATTGAGGCTCGCTTAGACTTTCACATCTTCGATGTCCTCGATCCTGATCTACTCCTAGGCTCCCCGCTAGATAAATTCTTTGAGGAATCCATAGGGAGCCTAGATGGTAATCTTGGGGAAGCCACTCCCGCCACTGCTACCCCCTGTTTGGGACACCCCATGGCGAAGCCTCTTCCCCAACGAAACCCGCTCGAGAAAACGACATGTTCATCTCCGTTCACGTCATCCAATCCCGTTCTCATTGAGGGTGTAGAATCCTCTAATCCTCATGAGTACGACTCAGAAGACCCTCTTCACCTTTGTGAAGACGAACGACTGTCACCATTCTCGACCGAGTTTCAGCCTCTTCCCGCTAGCACGTACCATGTTGCTTTCGATTATGATCGAGAGTCAACATTGATCGTCCACGATGACTCTCTTGATATGGAGAATTCATGGGCCACGGAACCTTTCGAGGCACTGACTCTGTAGTCCAGAGGAAAGGATTCCACATACGAGCATGGTAGTTTCATCCTTGATCTACCACATAAATCATGCTCGCATCATGCCTCTCTAGAGTCAGCTATGCTTAGTCGCTGAGCACATACGACGGCTACAACCACCTTCTGGTCCTCTTTTGCAAAATGTTTGGAAGGTTGATTGTAGATGCATATGTTTACCATAAGCATTGCAGATTTCGTGTGTGCGCTGTGGCACTAACCTTGCAGCTGAAGCTTCACTGATACATCAAGGATTGGTGGTGAGATGGGAATGACACCACCAATGATAGCTGCAAGATGAAGTTCCCATGGTCGAGCTTATGACCTAAAATAAACAAAGCACTCCCAGGAGATAGCCTGGATTAGGTAAGGTTTTATTTCCCTTTTCGAATAAAAGCAAGAACATGTTTTTAGGATAAGTTGTCCTTCGGGTATTTTTGGTCACTAACCTTTCAGGTGGAGAATGACAAGAAGAATGGACAGGTGATGCCGACAAACATGTGAGCTACATCAAATGCAACACCTGAGGTAAGCTCTGGGAGGGAACATTTACAAAAGGAAGCTTGATCTCCACACACTTGAGCTTTGTTGCCTAGCAATGCAAACTTCAAGTGTGGGGGAGGTATGTGAGCATCTTGAGTAAAGTTCCTCCTCTACCAAATCTTATCCTGGTGTGGCAATGATGCCAGCTCTTGCATCTTGCCCACTAGCTAGGTAAGTCCTGCTTTTGACATTAAACAAAGCCCTTCCGGGAGGTTGCCCAAGGTTCACCGTCTTATGCTCATGCTTATGTCCCTTGTTGATGATAGCTTGATCATGCTTTCATGATTCCTTTATCTTTGTTCTTATGCTCTGGTTTGAATGTATATGCATGACATACGTTCATAGACTGTTTTAAATTAAGCTTGGTGCTGAGGTTAAAACTGTCTTCTTCAGTCAAAAGAAGACATGGTGTCGAGTTTTGATTGATGAACTTTAGAGTTATATCTTTATGGATCTTGGTTGCATGCATGCTGACTAACCCCTGCAGAAGATTGTCAAATTTGAATGGGTAAGTCATTGAGCTAAATTCAAATGGGAAGGTAAGATGAGGTGTCAGATTCATGTTGCACATCATGCAAAGGTGGTACATATGACCTCTCAAAGGTCCAAGGTAAGTATATTCCCCTTCGTATATAATGTGTAACCTTGGTCTAACCCTTCTTGAGTAAATGACATGGTGACAAAAAAACCCCAAAAAATATTTGAATTTGAATAAAGGCTCTATGGTTCTCAAACCAGTAGAGTCCATCTTTTGTTTTCATTTGTCATTTGAAGAACAGCACCCGGTTCAACCACTAGTGTGGGGGAGTTCTCTCAAGCTCATCATCACATATCCACTAGAGAACTCCCACACAGGCGCTGCACAACATCGACTATGCCTTCATGATAAGAGCAAGATAAACTAGAGTGACTCGGCCACCTTATAGTTAGCCGAATCACCATTGGTCTTCCTTGATCTCTTATCCTTCAGAAGCGATGGTATGTGCACCCTCTATCTCACTCTCTCCTTTATCCATGAGTTTGAATGAATTTCAATTCATATCCTCTACATCAAACTCAGCAATTGGTGCTATGCTTGCTCTACATGATTCCTGTGGTTGGCTTGCATGTTTTATTCCTTAATCATCATCTTGATGCTTGTGAACAAATATCATTAGGGAACTCATGCTTATCTAAGTAGTTGGCATTTGAGATATGGTTTGATGATATGATCTTCGCTCTTAATGTCTGAGTGCTTGGGAATTTTATTTGAAAATCATGAAAACCCTTTGCAAAGCTCCTCTTTGATATGCCACAGTCCTACTAGAGCCATATGATATAGTTGAAAACCTTCTACTCATATGCTGCTGGTTATTGCATTGAGCTTTGTCAAATCCTGTGACCCTTGTGAGAATTCTTTTCATTACTCTCATGATCAAGATTCATGTGCACACCACCTATTTCCCCTTGCTATGCTTCTACACTGGAAGTTGGCATTGTATCATTCATCCATTTCACAAAAATAAAGCTCCATATGTGGTGTGACATCTCTCTCCAAAAGTATCCTTCAAAAGAGACATGGGCTATGAAAAAAATAATAATAAAAAGAAAAAGGCACATGCTCAAAGCATGATGAAAAAAGGAAAAAGAAAGAAGAAGAAAGAATAGCCCATGTCCAAAATAAAGGAGAAAAAGGAGAGAGATGATCATGCAAAAAGGAGTTCCATAACTTAAGATGGTAATAACTAGTATCCATTCCGGGGCTAGTGTCCACCTTATCATCTACAAATTCTCATCATACATGTATGGTAACATCTAGCACCCATTTCGGGCCTAGTATCCACCTTACCATACTCACCATATCCATACACGTGCACATCTTGATCTGATGGTATGATTTGATTTTTCTCTGTGGATCCAGTTTTTGACTTTGCAATATATGTGATGCAAGTATGCCTTATCCCTTATCCTACTCTGAGCTCCACATATAGCCATCATTAGAAGTAGGATGAAGAAAGACAATCTAATGCCTTGGTGAGGACATATACACATTGAGCAATCTGAGTGAATCAAATGAGGAGCTAAGCAAGGTTTTGTTTTGAAAATTTATTACAAAACCCCAAGTTACTTAACATGACGAGTAGGAATGTTTTGATTCATAACCATTCCATTCCTCAACTACCCAAGATAGCATGATAGACACTTCAGAGTTCACAAGTACAATGTATGGTTTGGAATATCTCTTATGCTCGCTCCATACCTTTGGATATCATGTCTCACCGTGATCTGACTCCCTTTACTCGGGATGAGCAAAGGTCAAGTGTGGGGGAGTTGTTGACGGCTGTTAAGTGCTACTTTTACACCGTCAATACCTGCATAATATAATGGTAGAACGATCATCAACACAAGAATAGGGCTTGATACTAATTATTTCCACAAGTGTTGGTGTTTCTAGCTTTTGTTGCAGGATGCACCGAATTGCGTGCCAATTAGTACAATTGAGAGCAAGTGATCCAATGGCTATTAAAGGACGTCATCATAAACAACCTCAAATGCCAATTTGGACTGCACCATTACGACGGGCTCGTCAAGACGATCGAAATGGATATATCATTTGTATACTTCGGAGTCCGGATGAAAGAGATATGCACAAGAAAAGATCACACTATATCATGGACCCGGTGGGACCCACACCAGGCCACGTGGTGACGTGCTGGCACACAGGATGCCATGTGTCCATGACACTTCATCAATCCAAGAGAAGCACTTCTCGACGAATCAGACACAGCCACGTGTCCAGCACAAGGATCTAAGGGCCCACAACTCGAGCAAACCGCCTCCAAACAACCCATACACCGGGAACCATCATAAGGGCCCACACACCAGTCACCCAGAGAAAGCACAAGGCGAGACGTGGTAGTCCCGGGTCGGCCGACCCCAGGGGTCGGCCGTCCCGGGATTTCCTTCGTTCGCCATCAGCTTCCACGTGGTGCTCCCTGATTCGATCCTTAAGCCAGTTCGGGGGTGTATGGGGTGTTCTCGCGCCAGTACCCGAGCCAATAAATAGAAGGAGAGGGGGTAGAGAAGAGGACACACACTTCTTCTCCTCCTTCTCACTTTTGGCCTTAGAGCCTCTCTCATTAGGAAAGGATAGATCTTTGTATAGGATTAGTGTTAGGAAGTGAGGTGGGAGGCTTGGGGATATGTCATGTTCATGACATCTTCCTCAAGAACGATCCTCAGTGGTGCCTTTGTTCTTCATTTAGACTAAAGTGAGTATTTCGACATTTTATATTTAGACTAAAGTCGTATGCATGCTTAGTTGCTTTGTTCTTGTGTTCTTTGTTTGTTCTTGATTTAGAGGCTTGTGTTCTTCAAACACAATCCTTTTGATCTAGTAGACTTAGATCATAAGTTTGCATCTAGTCTGCCAGCTTATCTATTAGAGTAAAGTTGATGCTCCTGCATGTCTCTAGTTAGATCAAAGTGCATTCGTGATCTTGCATGAGTGATAGAGCATATCTTGAGCTAGTGCCAGTATCTCCCCCACGGATTCGTAGTAGTTGCCAGTGGTGTAGACGTGGTGTCTGGACCATAGGTTACCCTTCGAAGACCACATACGTTCATAGCGTAGAGGTAGGCCGCAGTGGTGACAGCCTGTTGGACCCTTTACAACCCTCTGCGTCGCGTACCGAGTTGGGCTCGTTGCCAGCACATTGGCCTCTCCCTAAAAGGTTAGGATGTGCCTGGTGCCCGAAGTGAGTGTTATACCTAAGAGACCGTGACTAGACTCTGCGCTCGATCGAGGCAGATCCTTTCTACCTATCCTATCAATCAGTGTTGTGTCCTTGGATCACCTATACTCGGGTAGGAGATAGTGCACATAGTTCCTTGGATTTCATACCCTTGGAATACTCTCCTTCCTTGGGGAAGTGCTACAGCGGTATTTCCGTGCGCTTGCGGTATACCCGGTTGTTCTTATACGCTCCCTCTAGGTGTACAACTAGTAGTGACGTTAAGAAACGCCAACAACAGTGTGCTGCCCCTTTTGCTCTATAAATTAGACCAGAGAGGGGGTGTTCTTCACCCATTCAACTCATTTCACTCACATTCCCCTCTCTACTCCTTGCTCTCTTGGTTTTCTTGGATTTCTTGCTCGAGGTTGGATCATCAAGTATTCTCTCTAGTGTGTTGCTGAAAATATTGTTATTGGTGGAGCAAGCTCGGTAAAAACTTCATTCGATTTCACTAACCCATCACCGAGTTGCTCTTGTTGTCCCTTGTTGTTATGCTAGCATGAATTGGGCGGTAAACACTCTCCGGAAGGTGACACGCTCATGCTCCCATTCGCGGGCAAGCAAGAGTGCATCCACCCCCATTGAGCCGACACCGAGCCCATCGACGATGGATTATGAAGAAGAGCAAGAAGAGCAAGCCGAGCCACAAGCCACGGAGGAGGTCGTAGAGCCTGCGACGACACTGCATGGTTCCACGCGTAGGAGCGAGTATTGTTGCGAGCGGTGGCTTGATACCCACCGATGACAATGATACATTTCGAGTTCAAGCTACAAAAGATGTTGAATTTAGGAATAGGGATCTAGGACAACGAGGCTTCAAATGCCTGGTGGAGCATCGTGACATTGAGCGCGTGAGCTCCAACGGAGGTCGCATAAACATATCGTGTGTTGTTACAATACTTGAGGACAATCGCATTGATGTTCCTCCTCCGTCAGTACGCAGAAGCATATGCGCAACACTAGCAGCCCAAGCCCCTGTGGAGGTTGTCTTCGACATAGGCAGCTGGGTGATATGAGCGATACGTGCCGATGTGGCCGCAGTATCTTGTGTGATGAAGGCAATGCTCTACGGTGGTGGAGTGGAGTCAAACTTTGAAACTATTCAAATTCAAGACACACCCTGATGGCTTCTCACTTCTGATCAAATATGCCAGTGAAGGATCACTCCCGAAGGAGGCTGATTTATGGGACACCCCTGCCAATGCCTGGCATGTGTTACTCTCAGTCGCCGACATGTACCGCAACGAAAGGTTGAAGCTGCATTGTGCGTCAAGGATGTGGGACATGGCAAGCGAGCAAACTATGAGCGCATTTCTACGATGGGAAATTGAAACTAACTGCACCCAATTGCAGGAGAACTGCATGTCTCTCTTAGAGCGAATCTGGCCGCACGGAATACTCACAACGGATTTTATGTTCGTATGCTTTCACCATCCCCATGTTATGCACGATCTCCATAGTAGATTACATGAAGGCCTGTACCAGGGTCCCTGCTTGTAGTCTGTAGTTTTAATGTTTTAGTCTGCTACGGACAACACATCATTTACATTGCAATACACATTGATATATATGTGCAATACACATTGTTGTTGATATGGATTCATATGTGCATTCAGGATGTGTATAATAATGTGTCCCTTTGAGCAGCACATAACAAACGCATTTAACTATTTGTACTTGTATGCAATCCATTTTCGTAGACCATGCTGGAACTTATTGTTTGGATGGAGATGAAATGAATGCCTTCCGCGAGTTAATTTGATAATAGATAAGTTTAATGCACATTTCACTCTGAAACTAAACTGAATTGTGGTTTCCACCCAATTATCTATAACCCTACAAGTGCTCGTCACCCTGCTGTTGCCGGTCAAGGCGGTTGCCGGCAAGCTGCGAAGAGCGCCACGGCGCCGGCACCGCAGACAGAGCTCATCGATACTCGATAGTGAACCCTTGGCGACTCATCGACGATAGCCGTCAGGAACACAAAGACGGCAAGCTCCATGGCAGCGGCATGCACTGTCGATCTGGTCGGAGACTGGGACGATCGAGGGAGACGACAAACGAGGGCACGAGGATTCGAGCTTGAAGGAATTGCCCATGCGATCGTTCAGAACCAAACCAAATCCGCCCAAACCTATCTCAGCTATCAACCAGACCTAACGAGACTGCTTCTCTAGACTAATCACTTCCCACTAGACTAATATTTTACGTGTTTTCTACGATGATGAGTTGCACTGCAACTTACAGTATGTCAGCGGAATTTGATCATGCAGCAACACATGAAGCACTGTGTAACCTATGCTAAAGCACCGCGTGAGCGTCATGGATTTTGCGTAACCCAGTGGGTCCAGCTTACTCCTCCTCGTGGCGGGGTAGCGCTGTGGGCTGTGCCTGTGGACGACACAATGGGACGGGAGCGGAGGCGCCTGCAGGCCCAGCCCGGCCAGCCCGTCCCGTCGAGGTTGTATAGTTCACACGATGCAATGACCGTACGTAACCCTTGGCATGGCAGGAAGCCGTGTAACATGCTAAAGCATCGCGTGGCACACGTAACACAGCGGGCCCAGCTTACTCCTCGAGGCGGGCAGCGGCTGTGGCTGCGGACGACACGACGGGAGGGGAGCGGAGGAGGGAGGCCCATCCCGTCATGCATCGTAATAATGATGGTGCACCGCGTGGCCCAGAGCGGCCTGCCCTCGCCGCAGTATGCTTCTCCCCGAAGCGAAGCCCGCGCCGGGGAGGCTGACGCGTCGTCCATGGAATTCTATAGTGCACAGCCTGCTGAATGGCACCTGCGTAACCGAGACCTTGCAGGTTACGTGCTTAGTCGACACCACCCGCCATGTCCCGCGGCAACCACGATGCTGGCGTGCATAGCCCAGACAGCCATCACTGTAACCTGCACCGCCTCGGTTACACACGTGGACGGCTGGGATACATGGCATGCTTTGATCAAAGGAATATGCTATGGTAACCCAACCGCGAGCCATGTTGCTCCACGAATAATTCATGGTTCCTCATGCATAACCTGCCGGGCGCTGCCACCAAAAGGTATCGGTTATGCAGGTTCGACATGAGGTTGCACCATGTGTAACCGACACTGTGCAGATTACGCATTCCACTTCACCTGCTGTCTCTTGATGTGCCCAACTTAGGAGGCCTCTTGACCACTCTATTCCCTCTTGATGTGCGGGCCTAACACGGTGTAGCACATTTCATTAATATAGCAGCAAATACAAGACTACGATCGGGAGATCATAGTAGGTAGGAAAAAGTAAGAAAAGGAAAAACAACAAACTATATCATTGATATAGCTACAAATTTAATTACTTCATTACATCTTCATGTCTTCTGTTGCATACCATTGTTAGCTTGCATGACCGTCCTGAAAACAGCTTCCACATCACAGGTTGATTCTTATTCTGGTTCCTCATGCACTATGATTCTCTTGATACTGATAAGCTTCACGAATTAGTCCCTTTGCCAATAGTACTCAGGGCATCTATCAGGAGCCTACAAATGGCAGCAAGCTGCGTAACCTAGGCTGAAGCAGAGCATGTGCGTCATGGATTGTGCGTAATCCAGCGGGTCCAGCTTACTCCTCGGGGCGAGCGATGCTGTTGTGGCTGTGTACGACAGGACGGGATGGGAGCGGAGGCGCCTGCAGTAGCAGGCCCGTCCCATCCCGTCAAGGCTGTACACTGTTGACACATTTTATCTATAAATATTTCCCTTCACATTTACTAGAAAAAGGACTAAAATATGATTAGACCACCTTATTAGGGTTTACACCGACAATTTCCATGAGTTTTGGTGAATTTATAAAATTACAGGGACTATCCAGAAAAACAAGAAAAGAAACAAGTCTAGAAGGCTCCAGAACACTCCCGAACTCAACGAGACTTGGCTTGCAAGAAAGAAGCATCTGGAAGGGGCAAAGACCTTCCTAGCCAAGGCAGACCCCGAGGGGGCCCCACACTAGGCCGACCGTCCTGGTGGTGGGCCCGACCGGCCCCCCCTGGCGCCACCTCAGCTCCCCATCTGGAATGTTCTTCCACCACTATGAGAAGCAATCTAAACCGTATATTAGGTCGGTTTGATCCTACGGCGGCAAGGCACCTCCTCAGGACTATATAAACAGGCCCCCTGACCCCAAGGTGGAGGGCAATTCATTCTACCAGATCATCAATGCCTACCTGAGATAGAAGCTCTAGGATAGAATTAGAGTTGGAGAGTTAGTATCAAGTTGAGAGATTAGAGCCATGATCTATCCAGATCTAGCTAATCTTGTTCGCGAGAATTAGAGCACGGTAGAGGCAGAGTTGAAGGAAGGCCCGGACCTGTCGGTGTCTCCTCTTCATCTTCTTCCTCTGGGATCGACTCCATTGGAGTCTGATCTTGAGACCTTGTGGAGAGATCAACTTCTTATTCAAGTGAGTAACATTGTTATTATTGTTCTTACGGTTCATAACTCTTTTATGAGTACTTTAATTCCTGTCGCTCTTGAGTTAAAGTTGCATGTTTACTGTAAGCGTGGTGCTTAGACTAGCTAGCTTGTGAATACCTTCTATATTCCGGATCATGTGGTAGAAGCGGGATGTGACCTCGTTCCCGTCTATCCTTTGCAGTCCACCTCCCATCTATAGAAACCGTAGGACTCCCCCCATAGATTGTCGGGAGATTCCCTTTCCTAAGTGTGCCTTCAGACAATCCCCCATAAGAACAATATAAACATAGCTTGTGCGAGTAAGAACTAGACATCCTTAAGTTTTCCTTATCTCTCTTTCTATCAAGTCCTTGATAACTGCTCAGGGATTAGTTATATACCTCAGACCACTCTCTCTACCTTTCTACCTGTGGATTCGATATTTAAAACCCTCTTCCTGGTTGAAGTGCTCACCGGTTTCTGTTCGGTTGTGGATTATCCATCATAATATTTCTGTAGGTTTAACAAATACCAACAAGCATTTCTGGCGCCGTTGCCGGGGAGAACGGTTAAGAGAGAACTCGTGAGTATAACTATATCTTGTATGTATACTTTTATCTTTTCCTTTTTAGTTTTAGATTTTATCTTTTCTGCTGTCCTTATGGATACTACCCTCATTAAAGATTTTTCGGCACCCTCAGAGCTCAGCCTTAGGCCCATACCATCATCGAAGCCAATCCTATCTGATGCCTATGAGCTGCGCCCACGGTTAATAGAGATGGTCCAAACCAACACTTTCTTAGGAATAGAAGATGAAGACCCTTATCATCATCTCCAACAGTTCGAACAAACTTGTGACTGCCTTCATATAGAGGGTATGTCTGACAAGACCATCCGTTGGAAGCTTTTTCCATTCACGTTGAAAGGAAAAGCTCGCCAATGGTATGACAGAACCAAAGAGAAGAAGAAAGGTGATTGGGGAACTCTCTGTGCGGATTTCTGCATGGATTTCTACCCTTTATCCAGAGTAGTCAACCTTAGAACAAAGATCATATCCTTCAAACAGGGGGATAGTGAGTCTATGAGTTCATCCTGGGAACGTTTTGAACTCCTTTACAAATCTGGACTAGATCTAGTTCTTCAAGACCATATTCTCCTTCAACATTTCAATATTGGTCTTAATAAGGAATCTAGAGCCTACTTAAATACCTCCTCGCATGGATCATTCATACACCTTACATCCAGTGAAGCTAGAACTATCCTAGATAACATTCTAGCCAGCACCAATGATGATCCATTAGAAGAGAAAACTTTAGAAGAAGAGATTCCAGAGATAGCTACACCAGAACCTATGCCAGAATCATCTCAACCTATAGCTATCCAACCAATAGAATCACCACAGGAAGAAATTCCTCTACCTGATTTTATTAATGATATCGAGGATGATTTATTTTCCGATTATGGAAACACCTCGAATTATCATAAAGAGAAGAGGCCTCAAAAGTACAAATCATCTTCACATGAAGAGATAGACCCTTTTGAGCAAACCTTCTCAAGAGAACACACTGTGGAGCTTGCATCCATCATGAGTGGGGAATGGTTAGAAGAGTCAGAGCTTTCCTCTGACGTGGTCCGTTTGGATTCACCTTCTACACCAATTCAATGCATAATCAATGGAACACCCTTTGATGCCCTTTATAATCCAGTTGTGGGAATCAATATAATGGCCTTATCCTTTTTCTATTAGTTTATTAAAAACACACCATTATCTCCCACAACGAAATTATTAAAGTGCTCCTCAGGACAAATTATTCAAAGTTCATGAATTCTTTATGTCATACCCATTTCGGTAAATGACGTGTCAATTCACCTGAGCTTCAACATTTTTGATATTAAGGAGTTTGACCTTTTAATAGGCCATCCTTTGGAAAGACTCCTTAAAGAAGGACACACAGGGAAACTTGATATTTGCCTAGGCAAAACTATTAAAGTTCCCTTACACTTCGCACATTCAATCCATACTAAGACCGAACCCAGTCCAGAACAAGACCCAATGGAAGACGTGAATGAAGCATCTCTAGAACATTTCATAGAGTCCAATCAAGAAGATGTCACTGAATTCTTCATCGAGGAGGAAGAAGAAAATCCTACAGAATCTGAACCCCTCGATGAATTCGAGGAGACCTCGAGACCTCCCATTGAACTTAAACCATTACCACCTTGTCTTAGATATGCCTTTTTGCATAATGATCCTGAGTCTCCTGTGATCATTAATGACAAACTCACTCAGGAAGAGACTCATAGGCTAATAACTATCTTAGAACAACATCGCTCAGCCTTTGGCTACTCACTCCAAGACCTTAAGGGCATCAATCCTGCCCTTTGCACACATCGCATTCCTACAGACCCTGATGTTCTACCATCTAGAGAACCCCAATGAAGACTCAACAATGCGATGAGAGAGGTAGTGAAGAAAGAAGTTCTGAAACTTTTACATGCCGGGATTATATATCCTGTGCCACATAGTGAGTGGGTGAGCCCTGTACAAGTCGTTCCTAAAAAGGGAGGCATGACAGTTGTGAAAAATTAGAGGAACGAATTAATTCCTCAGAGAACTGTCACTAGTTGGCGTATGTGCATAGATTATAGGAAACTCAATAAAGCCACAAGGAAAGATCACTTTCCACTGCTCTTCATTGATGAAATGTTAGAGCGGTTGGCAAATCACTCTTTCTTTTGCTTTCTTGATGGATATTCTGGGTATCACCAAATCCCGATCCATCCTAGTGACCAGAGCAAAACCACTTTTACATGTCCTTATGGAACTTATGCTTATCGTAGAATGTCTTTTGGACTATGTAATGCTCCAGCTTCTTTTCAAAGATGCATGATGTCTATATTATCTGATATGAATGAAGAGATCATGGAAGTTTTCATGGATGATTTTTCTGTATATGGAAAAACTTTTGATGATTGTCTAGAAAACTTAGATAAGGTTTTGCAAAGATGTGAAGAAAAGCACTTAGTCCTTAATTGGGAAAAATGTCATTTCATGGTTAGAGAAGGAATAGTGCTAGGCCATCTAGTTTCTGAAAGAGGAATTGAGGTAGATAAAGCTAAGATAGAAGTAATTGAACAACTACCTCCACCTGTTAATATGAAAGGAATCAGAAGCTTTCTTGGCCATGCTGGTTTTTATAGAAGATTTATAAAGAATTTTTCTCATATTGTAGACCTCTTACAAACCTACTTGCCAAAGATGTTCCCTTTGACTTTGATGATGCTTGTCTTAAATCTTTGAAACTCTGAAAAATGCTCTTATTTCTGCACCCATTAGTCAACCCCCATGATTGGTCTTTACCTTTTGAAATTATGTGCGATGCAAGTGATTATGCTGTGGGGGCTGTTTTGGGGCAAACAAAAGACAAGAAACATCATGCCATTGCTTATGCTAGTAAAACTTTGACGGGACCTCAACTTAATTATGCCACAACTGAAAAAGAACTGCTAGCTGTTGTTTATGCCATTGACAAGTTTAGAACTTACTTAGTAGGAGCAAAAGTTATTGTTTGCACTGATCATGTTGCTTTAAAATATTTGCTCACTAAGAAAGATGCTAAACCTAGATTAATAAGATGGATTTTGCTGCTCCAAGAGTTTGACGTAGAAATAAAAGATAACAAGGGAGTAGAAAATTCTGTTGCCGATCATTTGTCTAGAATGTATTTTGAGAAACCGCAGGAACTACCCATCAATGACGCAATGAGGGACGACATGCTCTATCGGATCGCCCGGTCCGACCCCTGGTATGCAGATATTATTAATTTTATGGTTGCAGGGTATGTACGACCAGGGGCCGACAAGAAAAAGCTCATTTACGAGAGTCGCCATCACCTGTGGGATGAACCATACCTCTTTCGAGTATGCTCTGACGGGTTACTCAGGAGGTGTGTACCGGTAGAAGAAGAAATGAAGATCATCGAGAAGTGCCACTCATCACCATATGGAGGTCATTATGAAGCTTTCCGCACACATGCAAAGATCTGGCAAAGCGGATTTTTCTGGCCAACCATGTATCAAGACACAAAAGATTTTGTACGAAGGTGCAACTCCTGTCAGAGGCACGGAAACATCAATTCCAGAAATGCCATGCCACTGACGACCAACCTTCAGATCGAGCTCTTTGATGTCTGGGCAATTGATTACATGGGACCATTCCCAAAGTCCGGAAAATATGAGTACATCTTGGTGGCAGTTGACTATGTCTCCAACTGGGTTGAAGCCCTGCCATGCAGATCTGCTGACCACAAGAGCTCAATAAGGATGTTTGAAGATACAATATTTCCAAGATTCGGTACGCCAAGGCTAGTGATAAGTGATGGAGGATCTCATTTCATCGATAAGGGCTTCGAGAAATACCTCTCGGACCATGGGATCCAACACAATGTCGCTACTCCTTACCATCCGCAAACAAGTGGTCAAGCAGAGACGTCAAATAAGCAGATCAAGAACATTCTACAGAAGATGGTGAACCAAATGGTAATAAAATGGAAGGACAAGCTACCCGAAGCACTCTGGGCTTATCAGACAGCCAATCAGACTCCCATTGGGATGTCTCCCTACCAACTGGTTTACGGGAAAACATGTCACTTGCCTGTTGAACTAGAATTCAAGGCTCATTGGGCAATCAAAAGATGGAACATGGACTTTGAAGCAGCCGGAACAAAACAGAAAATGCAACTGTCTGAGTTAGAAGAATGGAGAGAGAAGGCATACCACAGTGCCAAGATCTACAAGGAAAGAACCAAAAGATGGCACGAAAAGAGAATCATGAAGAAGGAATTCAACCCAGGCGATAAGGTATTACTTTTTAATTCCAGGGTACGACTCTTTGGGCACGGGAACCTATGAAGCAAGTGGGATGGGCCATATAAGGTGGTGAGTTCATCGTCACACGAGGCCGTCACTCTTCAAGACAACGAAGGTACGTTATTAAAGGTTAATGGTCAACGCCTTAGGATTTAGATGTGATAGAATTATTTTATTTACATAAGAATATTAATTTTAGGCACTAATGGTCCAACTTATGGTTTTTTGGGATCAGCACACGGTTAGAGCACCCCACGTCGAAGAGCGTCGTGAGGCGACACGGTGGGAGGCCGATCGGCCTCCTCACTGGGCCGATCGGCCCATGCCCGCCTCCTCTCGCCGCCAGCTTTCGCCCACGCTATCTCTTAGGTGTTTAGATATGGAAAAACCACCTTCGGGGATCATTTTCGAGATATCCCGCAACCATTCCAATCTAGGTCAAACCCTCGTGCAAGTTCACGACCGATATATAACCAAGGGCAGACCTCTCCTTTTTCTCATCTAAACCTCCCAAACATCAGCCATGGCCGACAAACAGCTTATTCCCTACAACAAAGAAGCCAAGGTGATCATCCCCTTCGTGAAGGAAGCAAAGCCGCTTGCCGTCATACCAACTAATCGCATCCCTCTCCCACCTGTTCCACCTAGTCGTCCACATTCGCCGCCACCGCTTGAAGGACACAAGCAGGTGATGTACGCTTAGCCGTACGATCGCTGCCGCGAAGCAGTCCTGAAGAAACCGATCCGTGTTCCTAGCTACATGGACCTGCAGGAGCCCAAGGATGTTGAGCGACTCACCAAGGTGCGCATGGACGTGCACAGCAACACGAGGGTGCACAAGTACACCACTACTACTCCAGGCCGTGTCGTCTTTGACGGAATCCGCGCTAAGGAATCACAGATTAAAAGGATTCCTGTCATCGAGGCCAGCCAGTGGATGCCACAGAAGTAGAAGACCAGAAAGACTGTAGCTGAGCTTGCGCAGGAAGTAGCATCCCTTGCAGAGACTTGCAAGGAGATCCATCATGTAAATAGCTCCCTCACTAAAACCGTCCTCCATCTGCTAAAAACAAAGAAGCGTAGGGACGAAGAGGGAGACGCTAGCCGTGACCCGAAGAAGGGCAAGGGCCCTTTGTAAGCACCATAGTTAGAGAGCACATTAGTCTTAGTTAGTTCGATTTAGTTAGTTTGCTTAAATAGTAGGAGTCGTGTAATAAAGTGCTCTCTCTCTCTCTTATCAATGAAGTGATCCACAAGTTGAGTCATAATTTCTATCTATATTTTCTGGATATGTTTTTATCTCGACCATGCTGTGTATACAAGATAACAGAAAACATGTGTGGGGGAGAAAAATCAACGACCAAACGACATCTTCCACGACCAAAATCAAGAAAAACGGAAAAAGAACGGAACCATTGACTCGCACGACGAAACGCACCCCGAACCACAGCAGGGGGAGGCCGATCGGCCTCCTCCCTGGGCCGGTCAGCCTTCTATGGGGCCCACTTCAGCCACGTTTCGTCCACCACTCGGTTTACTTCCTGAACTTTTTAAATTTTTGCAAATCGCTTTCCGTTTCGAATTAAAACAAAGATGCCCTGTTATGATATGCTTTCCAAAAGATGTCTTGTTAACCTAAAGGATAAAGTTTTGCATATTTATTCTCCTAGAAATATTTGTTGCTTTTGGGATGCTTAGAATAAGGTTAGAATAATGAGAACCATCTCTCTTTTATCTTGTCTCTGGAGAGTTCTTTATTTCAAAAAGATTAGAATCATTAGCTATGCTTCTCCTTTGTGATCAATGATATTTCCCAGCAGAGCCTTAGCAATCATTAGAAATAAATTTAATTTAATTGCTGCTTACTTGTATTGAGCATTGTCAAATCTACGACCCATGTTGAAGTTTTGTCTAAGTCTAAGATCAAGATCACGTACACTGCTTTCACTAAAGTATCCATGCTCTAAATTTTTGATCTCTATCTCCCATAAATTTTATCGTGAAAAAGGTACAGCTATAAAAAAGCTAAATATCGAAAAAAAATTTAGAGTGGAGAGAAAAGTGAGAGAGAGGAGAAAATGGACAAGTGTTCTACGGGTCAGAAGAACCCCCCTCTCTGAAAAAGAAAAAGGCATAAATAAGAGAAGAAAAATGGACATGTGTCCGAGGGTGAGTAGGGCCCACTTCTCTAATAAAAAGTGAGAGAGTAATAATGGACACGTGTCCGAGGGTGAGTAGAACCCACCTCTCCACAAAATAGTTGAATACCTTGTTCTAAAAAAAGAAAAAAAATGGGAAAAAGATAGAGGATTCTAAAAAGTCAGAGCAGTGGTTTTAAGGTTGACACGCGCACATATCTTGATCTATGACTAATGACATACCTCTCCATGGATCCGGTTTTGACTCGGCAATATATGCAAGGTAAGTTTGCTACATCTTTACATTCTAAAAACTCCACATATACTTTGAAATAAATGCTCTGGTGAGGATATGATATATTTTGAGAATATCACAAAGGAGTAAGTAAAGCTATACTTTCTTTTCAAAACTTATTCAAAAGCTCTCCATTGGCTTGATTTGAAAGATAAAGGTAATCTGTTTCTAACTGTTTCATTCTCAGATATCCCATAAGTGCAGGTATGGCTAAGGAGTATGATTATGTTGATTCTTTGTCTCTACGGTTGTTATACCATCCTTTTATCGAGGGTGAGTAAAAGCCTAAGTGTGGGGGAGTTTGTTGACACATTTTATCTATAAATATTTCCCTTCACATTTACTGGAAAAAGGACTAAAATATGATTAGATCACCTTATTAGGCTTTACACTGACAATTTCCATGAGTTATGGTGAATTTATAAAATTACAGGGACTATCCAGAAAAACAAGAAAAGAAACAAGTCTAGAAGGCTCCAGAACACTCCCGAAGTCAACGAGACTTGGCTTGCAAGAAAGAAGCATCTAGAAGGGGCAAAGACCTTCCTGGCCAAGGCAGACCCTGAGGGGGGTCCACACCAGACCGACCGGCCCCCCCTGGTGCCACCTCTGCTCCCCTTCTGGAATGTTCTTCCACCACCTATGAGAAGCAATCTAAACCGTATATTAGGTCGGTTTGATCCTACGGCGGCAAGGCACCTCCTCAGGACTATATAAACAGGCCCCCTAACCCTAGGGTGGAGGGTAATTGATTCTACCAGATCATCAATGCCTACCTGAGATAGAAGCTCTAGGTTAGAATTAGAGTTGGAGAGTTAGTATCAAGTTGAGAGATTAGAGCCATGATCTATCCAGATCTAGCTAATCTTGTTCAAGAGACTTAGAGCGCGGTAGAGGCAGAGTTGAAGGAAGGCCCGGACCTGTCGGTGTCTCCTCTTCATCTTCTACCTCTGCGATCGACTCCATTGGAGCCTGATCTTGAGACCTTGTGGAGAGATCAACTTCTTATTCAAGTGAGTAACATTGTTATTATTGTTCTTACGGTTCATAACTCTTTTATGAGTACTTTAATTCCTGTCGCTCTTGAGTTAAAGTTGCATGTTTAGTGTAAGCGTGGTGCTTAGACTAGCTAGCTTGTGAATACCTTCTATATTCCGGATCGTGTGGTAGAAGCGGGAAGTGACCTCGTTCCCGTCTGTCCTTTGCAGTCCACCTCCCGTCTATAGAAACCGTAGGACTCCCCCCATAGATTGTCAGGAGATTCCCTTTCCTAAGTGTGTCTTCAGACAATCCCCCATAAGAACAATATAAACATAGCTTATGCGAGTAAGAACTAGACATCCTTAAGTTTTCCTTATCTCTCTTTCTATCAAGTCCTTGATAACTGCTCAGGGATTAGTTATATACCTCAGACCACTCTCTCTACCTTTCTCCCTGTGGATTCGATATTTAAAACCCTCTTCCCGGGTGAAGTGCTCACCGGTATCCATTCGCTTGTGGATTATCCATCATAACGTTTCTGTAGGTTTAACAAATACCAACATACACACAACACAGTGACCATGCGTAACCCTTGGCTTGGCAGCAAGCCGCGTAACGTAGGCTAAAGCACCACGTGGCACACGTTACGTAGCGGGTCCAGCTTACTCCTCTGGGCGAGCGGCGGCTATGGCTGCGGATGACACGACGGTAGTGGAGCGGAGGGGGCCCATCCCATCGTTCATCGTAATAATGATGGTGCACCACGTGGCCCACAGTGGCTTGCCCTCGCCGCAGTTTGCTTCTTCCTGAAGTGAAGCCCGCGCCCGGGAGGTTGACGCGTCGTCCATGGAATTATCTAGTGCGTAGCCCGCTAGATGGCACCTGCGTAACTGAGACCTTATATGTTACACGCTTAGTCGACACCACACTTTTGCATCACCTCCTCAGCGCAAGAAAACCCCATCGGCATCTCCTCCTCTCGGCGCAAGAAGACCCCATCGGCATCTCCTCCCCTCGGCGAAAGTACCATCGTCCTCTCTCGCAAATCAATCGATTTCGTTGTTCTTTCGACTGTTCCGCCTCTTTGATGAAACTAATTTCTATGTGCATTTCAGAGTATCTCCCCTAATGGACGGTGAGAATCCTCGCGTGCCTCGTGTGGCGCACGCTCTCCAACCATCCATGCCGGTTAAAGCTCCGGCGGGGCCGAGATGCGGCTACTGCAGCAGGTCAAAATCACCTTAATGGAGGGCCGGCCTGATGGGGCCCGCCACACTGTGCGCCAACTGCGATAGTCGTCGCTGGCATGCCGGGGAGCGGTGGGGCAAGTGTTGTTCTCGCCGCAGTAAGAAAACCATGATTCCCATCTCAACGTCTCCACCAGAAGCTGGCGTGCAGTGGGTGGAGTGCCTAAGAGGCCAGGCTGTCCGTGCATGGCTGCCGTGGCCGTCCACTCCACCACTGATGTCAAGCGCACCTGCCGTGTCGACTGTCCTGTCCCTGCTCGATAGGCCGGCAGTGTTACCAGCCGCTCGGCAATTGATGTCAAGTGTGCTCGTCGCGTCAACTGTCCTAGAGAGCTCTGGCGCACGGTCGTACCCGCCGCCACCACAAGCTGGCGTCCAGTGGGTGGGGTGCCCGAGAGGCCGGGCTGATCGCACGTGGCTCTCGTGGCTGTCCACTCCGCCACTTATATCAAGTGCGCCCGCCACGTCGACTGTCCCGGATAGCTCAGGCACACGGCAGTTCCCGGCCCTGATCGACAGGCCAGCGGTGTTGCCAGCCGTTCAACCATTGATGTCAGGTTCGCCCGCCGAGCCGACTGTCCCGGAGAGCTCAGGGGCATGACCTTTCCAGTCCCTGCTCGACAGGCTGGCAGCATTGCTAGCCGCTCAACCATTGATGTCACGTGCGCCTGCCGGGCCGACTGTGCCGGAGAGCTCAGGGGCACGACCGTTCTCGACCCTGCTCGACAGACCGGCTGCATTGCCAGCCGCTCGGCCACTGATGTTGCCCCTGTTCCTGCTCGAAGGTGAGGCGGCGCCCATGATCATCGACGAACCAGACTGGATGAAACGCTAATTGCCAACAATAACAAGTGTTGCATTGCTGTAATGCTAACTACTACTCCCTCCGTCCTTAAATATATGACATTTACGACAAGAAATTTAGTTCAAAATGAACTAATTTGTTGTCCTAAATTTCATATATTTAAGAACGGAGGGAGTAGTTTCTGATTAAGTTTGGTCCGTCCTTATTTGATTGTGCTACTATTTTTTGGTTGTAGGATCATTGGACTCTGTTTCCTACTACGGAGGAGTACTTTGGATGGATGTTCATTCGAAAAACATGAACCTATTTGCCAACAAATCAACAAATAATTTAGTCCGGCTTGGTCACTTTTTCTTATCAGTAAGACAGTACATCGTGGATTTTGCGTAACCTACATCGTGTGTAACCGAGTCAGTGTTAACGTAGTCGGTGTTGCAGGAACAATGCAGCATGGCTGGTGGGTAACCGAGTGAGTGCAGGTTACATGCTAAATCGACTCGACCCCGTCAGTGGTTGCAGGTTGCAGCATGCAGCACGGATGCTTCGTAACCCAGCTGACGCAGGTTACACGCATAATTGACACCACCGGATACAGCATGAATGGTGCGTAACCTAACCGGGTCCTGCCATGTTTCTGGTGGTCTCCGACCAAAGTAACCGAGAGCGACGTTGCATGCTGCAACTGCAACCATGCCACCCGACGTGCTCCGCAGCAACAGCGGTGCTCGGTGTGTAACCCAAGCCGCCTTTCACGTCGGAGATGGGACAGTGCCATGTGGGTAACCCAGATGGTTGCGCCTAGCAGCATGGCCCCAGAGTAACCGAGACTAGGCAGGTTATGCATTCCTCATGGTCTGCGCGTGGGAGCACTATCCCGGGAGACTACAGGTAACAACAATCTCAGGTGGTTGCAGCACGCAGCACGCAGCTAGGTTCTCGGTTACGCAAGTCTCTGTAGATTGTAATATTGTACCACTAGCTAGCCGCATGGACGGTGGTGCGTGCGTGACCCAGTCGGTGTTGCAAGAGCTAGGCCGCAAGTACGGTGCGTAACCGAGCAGCGGGTGCAGCCTACGCTTAGAATTGACATTATCGGATGCACACCACTGATGTTGCGTGACCAGGTATCTATGCGTAACCCAGTGGTTGTTGCAGGAGCAACGTAGTTAGATGGTGCGTAACCCACTGACCGGAGGCCCGGGTGCAGAAGCCAGGCAGCACAGACGGTGTGTAACTAATAGGGTGCAGGTTACGCGCGGAATCGACACGACCGGACGTTGCATGGAGGGTAAGTAACCGGGCAGCTGGTGCAGGTAATGCGCAGAATCGACACCACCAAATGCAACATGGATGGTGCAGGTATCGTAGGCATGCACGCGTAACCGTGGCGGTGAAAGTTACTCAGAAAAACCGTGGTTGTTGCCGCCAGAAAAACCCATCGTGCGTGCAATCTGCTGTCGAAGCCGCCATGCTTGGAATGTAATCTGCTGCTTGGCTACTGCTTTTGCCGATCAACAAAAAGGGTCCAGATGTACGTGTCCTCGCCAACATCTACGTCGCAGACTCGCAGCTCATCGCGTTGCGTCCCTCCCCGCGATTCCATCGCGCCGCGTGCAACCACCCGTTCAGTCCCCGCCTCCCTTGCCCATTCATCGCCGGCGGTCGTCGTTAGCACACCTCGCTGGAGCTAAGCCTATCGAGATGCTCACCAACAAGACAGTGACATCGGGCCGGTTGCACCCTGCGATCCCCATCGTTCTCCCCGGCGACTAGTAACCTTCCCCAGATTCGCGAGCGCCGCACTCCTACCTCACGCTCACGGCTCATCCCCTCACCTCCTGCTCCTCCCATCCGTTTGCAGCGGCAAGGGACAGAGGAGCGCGGCGGCGGTTCCTCTGCTGCCTGGCGACGTCCTGGTGGAGATCCTCTCCCGCGTCTCCGCCAAATCTCTCTGCCGTTTAAAGTGCGTCTCCCGGGCCTGGCGCGACCTCATTGCTGACCGCTTCCGCTGCAAGAAGCTCCCCCAAACCCTTGAAGGTTTATTCGTCAATACCGACCTTGTGCCCAGTATTAACCGTGATGGTGATGGCTCGGATGGCGTCGTCGGGCACTTCATCAAAACATTTGGTAGGTACATTCCCCTCGCTTCCTACACCTTCCTGTGGAACCAGCCAGGCATTGAGGAATGTCACCTCTTGGATTCCTGCAATGGGCTCCTCCTCTTCGGGCACGGTAGGGCTGGAGACACCTACCCTTCACTGGGACATGTCATCTACAACTCCGCCACCGAGCAATGGGTGGCCGTGCGCAGAATATGCTTCACTAGTGTAGGATCGATGGCCTATAGAAGGGGGGTTGAATATGGGCCTTCTTTTAATTTCTAGAACAAGTAACAAACCTTAACCTAGATCTCTAGTGTTGCCCATCTAAAAAGGTTTCTTCCTACCAACTAAGCACACTATCAATCAAGTTCCTTAGCAAGAATCACACTAACAAGTGAAAAGCACCTTAGTCAAGATATGCAACAAGCAAAGCAAACTAGGGGGAAACAAGAGCAAACGAACTTAAGAGCTGAAAGTAAATGCGGAATTAAGTGCAAGAAGGTAGAAAGGGAAGACACGAGACAACCGAATTTTTTTCCCGTGGTATCGAGAAGTTGACGCTTATCCCTAATCCACGTTGGAGCACTCACAAAGAGTTTTGCTCCCCCTCAAGCCACTTAGACTTGAGTGCTCACTAAGAGTACCCGTTCTCCATCTCCGCAATGGTGGGTCTCAATCCATTTACACCAAGAACTTCCCGGGGCTCCCACAATCTCCAAGAGCTCACCAAGAACCCCAAATCACCGAGACTGTCTAGGAGCCATCAAACTCCAAGAGTAACAAGCCCACAATCTTTCACTTGACCAATGCACTCAGCTATGCCAATGAAAGCACCTTGAAACCCTTGATTGCCAAGAAAGAATCCCTCTTGGCTAGGAAGATGAAATCCAAATGATCAAAGCACTAACTCTCCTTCTCCTTGGCTATAGTAGTATTTCAGAGTGGCAAAGGCAGCTCAAGAGACGCAGGGGGTCCAATTTATAGGCCTAGCAAGGGACGCTAGCCGTTACAAAAGTCCTCTGAAAAGTAGTACCGTCGGATGAACCGACGGTTCCCCCTGCGACAGCGTCGGATAATCTGGTCACTCCGTGTCTCGAATTATAGCCGTTGAACTCGAACGCTGTACCACTTCATCCGACGCTCACACCGTTGTAGCGTCGGTTTATCTGGTGCTGAAGCGTCTTCACTCAAAACGTCCCTGCATAGAATAAACACAGTTGCCGGATGAACCAATGGTAGTGTCCATGTGTGTCGGTTCATCCGGTGCTGAAGCAGGTTCACTCGGTGCGTCTCTGTGTAAAATATATGCATGCGCCGGATGAACCGCTGCTACGACCGTTGCTTCATCCGGTGCTGAAGGCCTTAACTTGATTTGTCACTGTTACCAAACCCTAGGTCACCTGATGAACCGATGCCTCTGCTGATACACCGTCGGTTCATCCGGCGATACTGAATTCTGCTGAGTCTTTCACATCAATCATCCGGTGCAACTAAAAATGATAGCGTCGGATAATCCGGCGCGCCCTTTTCAAATTCAACTCATCCAATTCAATCATCTTTGAGTTTTTCTTCAAGTATTTTCTTCCAATGTATTTCAATGAGTGTCTTGAGCTGTTTAGTGACCAAGGAGCTTGACAGTGCATGAATACGGCATAGCATTTGGCACGGTCAAGCTACTAAAGTGTGAACCCCTCTTAATAGTATGGTCAAACACTACAAACTAGCAAATCCGAGTGTCCTTCATCTCCTTGTGACACTTGGAACTAGAAATGTCCATAGCCTTGTAGTCTTTGTCCATTGATCATCCATAAATTCAAATTGAGGGGTCTCTTTTCATTAAATACTTATGACAATAACCCAAGGATAAATCCGCTACAAAACAAAGGTTAGTCACAAGTATATGGTTGTCATTTATCACCGAAACACACCCTTACCAAAGGTGTGGTGGGGCCTTGATGCTTACAATCTCCCCCTTTTTGGTGATAGATGACAACACAAGTAGAGATACATGAAAATTTGAAATTAAAGCGTAAACTCAACAACTAATGCATGAAAGAGATAAGCACGAGCACACATGCATTAATTAAACAAACACACAAGCATGAGTAGACATGTAAACCATCAACATACACAAGATCCAAATACATGTCTCATCATGAACTCCACAAAACAAACAAGGGGCACAAAAGCTCTTAAAACAAACTCCCAAGCTCCCCCTATCTCTACTCCCCCTTTGGCAACAAGCACCAAAAAGGGTCCTAATCCTGCTGAGGTGGAGGAGAAGTCGGCGATGTCGAGGTAACAACCACAGAAGGTGCGACGTGGTACTCGGAGGTGTCACCGTCATCGGACTCGAACCCGGACAACTCTGAAGATCGGACTGGCGAAGACCGGACAGGTGAAGAGATACGAGTTGTGTCGGTGCCAGTAGAGGTAGGAAGAGCCTGAGTGCTTGCTGCTGCCATCTCGGACTCGATGTGCTGAGTGATAGAGCGAAGAGTGGTATCCTCCTGATCGAGTCGCTCTGCCTGAGGAGTGGCCATGGAAGGCATGGGCGAGGTGAACCCTAGAGAAGGTCGTGCTGGTGTCTCAAAGATCAGTGGACCTGTCGGGAAAGGAGACATCAGCTAAGTCGACGGTGTCTGAGAGAACTGTCCAGCCCTGAGCTGCTCAAGTAGTGTGGTCGTCTGTGGAGTCGAGAGCTGCTGAGCGGTGAACGTCCCTGACGAAAGGAGTGGTGAAGTCGAGATCGAGACCATCGGGATAGGGAGGCTCACCATACTGACAGGAGGTACTGAAGTGGCCGGCTCAGGCTGAAGGAGCTGCTGGGTCGGGAGTGTCGGAAGTGAAGCCCCGTGTGCTGAAAGAGCTGACCCAAACAGGTAGACATAAATGAGAACATCTGGGCAGTCATCATCTGGTGCTGCTGTAGCTGCTGCCTCTGAGCCTCCTGCTGCTGCAGGAACTGCAGTCTCTGTGCCTCCTGCTGCTGGCGTATACTGTCCAGTATCACCTGCCGTGCCTCCTGCTGCCTCTGAAACTACACCTGCATGTGGTGCTAAATCTCCATCGTGGCCTTGGACTGGTCGGCCAAGGATTGGATCACTGAAGCTAAGGCGTCGGGCTGAGTGACCTGAGAGGTGGAGATCGGTGGTATCGGTGACTCGGCCTCTCTCTGTCTTGGCAAACTGGAACACCTAGCCTCGTCGTCATGAGTACGACGGACAAGAAAGATGGGCTGGGTCTCGGGCTCAAAGTCCTCATCCTCGCTCGAGTCCTCCTCTGTGTCTGTGGCAAGGTGAAGGACCGGATTGGCGACCAGAGAGGGGGGAGTGAATGGGCGCCGATAAAAATTCTTCTCAAGAACTCGGCCTAAACCCCAAAATCACTTCCGAAGAATCCTGCACACACTTGCGAAGATCACGTAGTCACAACGGACCTACTGACCCTAGGAACAAGTTAGAACAAGCCTAGGAACAAAGCAGAAGCAAGCACAAAAGGAACCGAGAGAAAAAGCTAGCGCGAGGCAAACTGCAGCAAAAATTGTCGGTACTACCGGCCACAGGTCGGTACTACCGATATGGGATTACTGGCACCTAAAAACCAGGTTATCGGTACTTCCGGCACTAGGTCGGTACTTCCGACTATCGGTACTACCGACCTCGGGTCGGTACTACCGATAAAGACTCTCTGGCAGCTGAAAATCAGGTTATCAGTATTACCTGCACAGGGTCGGTAGTACCGCCCCCCCAAAAAATTCAGCCCGCGAAACGGCCCCAAACTTTCGATCGATGGATCTCCCAAACCACTTGGAGTCTGGAGACGAAATTTTGGGGAGATGATGAACACCCCAAGGAGAGGATATGCCCCAAAAATTTCGGTCTCAAACTCCCTACAACTCCCGGAATCGCGAAACCTTGCCAAGAACACTATGAACTAGGGTTCATCCGAAAATCAACGAATCGAAGACCAAATCCGGTGTTTGAGGGGTCAAGATCATCCACAAAGAGGCACAAGGCACTCACCCATGATCCCCTCAATGAAATCCGGAGAGAAACACCCTCAAATCGACGAATCGAGCGATGAACGAAAATTCCAAGAAAAGGCTCCGAAAATCACCGAAAAAGAGAAACGGGAAAGACACATCCAAGCCTTGAGGAACCACGCCGAATCATCTATACATACCAAAGAGGTTCATACAAGGTCTAGCTTGCCGCCCGATCATCCTTCCCTCTCACAAGATCTCACCACGAAGCTCTCAAGCTAGTCCTATGAAAATCCTAAGGAAAATAGGAAAGGAAAATAGGAAAACCAAATGAGCTAGGGTTCCAAGAGATGGCTGCCATCCTCTCACCACTTGGGTTATATGGAGGCAACCGAAAGACGAAAATACCCTTACTAGCTAACTAGGGATACATGCCCCTCAAGGGCGAATTCGGAAATCTTTGTCTTCGCTCCATCGGACGGATGCCCAGCGACTGCAAACTTGCTTAGCCTCGACGCAAGCCTTGCGATCCCGACGCGTGTCCTCCGCTTCGAAGATTCCGGACTGCGTCGTCGCACACCGGTCAGACCGGTGCTCCTCACCGGTCAGACCGGTCTGGAGCTGCTGCACCTCCGTCTTCGGTTCTTCGGTCTTGGCTTTGTGGATCAACCAAGGAACCCAGTGGTTTCCTGGTGAACCACCGGAAACCCCGCGAACTCGGTGTAGCCTCCGCGAATCACCACTCATGACTCGGCTCCCACGTAGTCCCGGCTCGACATTGGTTTTGAGGCTCAACCAAGAAACCGTCCATGACTTCATCTTGCCGTTCTTGCCACCATGCGGCCCGCACTTGACCCCGCTGGCCACCGGGTCCCTCGAACCAAGCCTACTTGTCTTCTCCACACCTGCAGGCCTCACCGGCAACGACCTTTCGCGCTTGTTCTTCACCTGCACCTGCACCAGTCAAGCCGCAACCTGCACCTGCAATACTTAGCCAAGAATCAGTCCACACCACGTTGTCAATCACTCATCACACCAGGAAGCGACCATCCACCGGTCCTCGAACCACACCTGGCTCTCAATCTCCCCCTTGATGAGTGCATTGACAACACACACGTTTTGGTAACCACGAGAAAAGAAAAAGAAAAGAAATGACTAAAAGAAACTCCAACAAGCGATCGAAAGCCAAAGAAAAGGCAAAGAGCAAGATCACTTGAAGAAGACAAGTCTCGGACCCCTTAGGCAAGGGCAACGGCTCGACACATCCGAGACAAAACCATGGTCAAGCAAAGAGCACAAGCCATCAAACCAAAGCTCGAAAACCACAAAGAGCTCCCCCTGAACCAATGCAACTCCCCCTGGACGAATGCATGCGAACCACTTCACGAAACAGAGTAGCTACAACAGCTCAGCTCTGACCGGTCAGACCGGTCGACACCACCGGTCAGACCGGTGCTCAACAGGTGAACAGGACCAGCACTCTGACCGGTCAGACCGGTGACCTCAATCGGTCAGACCGGTGCACAACAGAGCCCAGAAATGGCTCGAAACCACCTAAAAACCTTCTAGATGCATTCAGTAGGCCAAAACATGCTCAAACTTCTCCCCCTTGTTGACAATGCATGAATCAAGCCAAAAATGCAAAAAATGCAACCTAGAGCTTCTCAAATAGACACAATTCAACATAGGATGCTACACATGTCCAAATGAGCAAGTTAGGTACTCTATAGCTTCGTAATGACATCAACTTCATGATCACCAAGTTTCACAACCATTGGACGAAGCTAAGATAGAATTGAGCAATTTTGCGAAAATTTACCCTCTCATGAGCAAAGTCCTAAACATGAGCAAAACATATCAAAATTGCAAAGCCACACAAACTTCATGCTAGGACAACCATTCTAAGCATAAGACCATCATAAACACCCACAAGCACCTCATGTCATGTCAAAGCCACCGAGCCATGTGCCTACTTCTATATATATGAGACTTCTCATTGGTAGGCATCATGCAACGGTTTAGCACCCAAAGCAAATTAAAATTAGCACATATGACATGGGAGCACATTTTCCAAGCAATTTACATTTCATTTTCAGATTTGAAATTGGTACATGAAATGTCTTTGCGACAAAAAGGAACTTATGCCCCTCCACAAGATCAAGCATGGGGGCTAAACATTCATGATGGCAAATGAGCCTTTGGCCCCATATGATCAAAATAAGCTATCCAACCACAAATTAAGCATAGCCAAGCCACATAAACATGTCAAGATCATATAAAGGCATTTACTCACAAGAGAGCATACATATGAGATTTTTCAAAAACATAGCCATCAACCATGGATATAAACCAAGATTATCAAGAGCTAAGCCAAACTAACCATAGCTTACCAAACTAGCTCACAAAGACATATATATCATTCCATGGTGAACAATGTATATAGGAGAAGCCTTTCCTAAACAATGCATATGAAACAAAATGCATGCAACCTAAGATACAAAGATGCCTATACATCATGTTACATATGTCATGCCAAATGCAAGAAATGCACAAAGGAAAGCTATACGTATGCTACAAAGGAGCTCCCACACACAAAGCTCGCAAATGACCAGCTCCTCGAGGGGAGGCAAAAAGGGCTCGACACCACTGGCAACAGAGCAAAGGAGCGCAAAACTCACAAGCTCCCCCTAAACACATGCACTAGGGCCAAAGAGCATACAAAGCTCACCCTTAGTACACATGATAGAGTAAAGAGCACACTAAGCACACAGGCTCCCCCTAAACTCATGCATTAAGGTTAAAGAACATACAAAGCTCACCTTACACACATGAGATAGGGCAAGGAGCGAAACGACCCAAGTGGCTTGACCAAGGCCACACACTTGAAGGTCACAAATTCACTTACCTTTATCATTTCTTCAGCAGTCACTCATCCTTGTCCACCATACCCAAAAGTGATGTGCCTCCATGTCACCACCTGGGTATGAAGCCGGAGAACCACCCCCGATATCAACCAAATGTTCTCCGGGCCTCCCACCTGCAACTCAAAACCAAGAGCGAGAGCGAGCAATTGACTCAACACTGGGGTTAGTACCAAAAGTGTCAAACCAGTGCCGAGCCATCTCCTCAAAAGTAGGGTTAGCAACATCCATCCTACCGCGCCTATCAAAACTGCGATCCATCTTATCAAACCTATCAAACCTGGAACCACCATGGGAAAACCACTCCCGTCTCACTGGAGGAGTACGAGTACCACGAAAGGGAAAGCGTGGTCCGCAGCCCTTCTGCGACTTAAAGCTGCGACCTCTCCCAAACTCGTATTGATCACGAGGTGGAGAACGTCCAGCAAACTCAACACCACCAGACTCAAAGCGCCTACCACCTGTTCCACGACCAAATGGGCTGAACCCTCTAGCATCACAGCCCCGGAAACCAAACTGTCCAGCACTCTGCCTAGCACTGGTCTGACCAGTCACTCTGACCGGTCTGGCCGGTGGTCCTCGGCCAGCAAACTTGCCTCCACCTGAAACTCTCCTATCTCTCTATGCTGGAACCGTATGCACAACACCCTTTCCCTTATGTAGTGGCATACGAGGCTCAGGCACACCATGAGAAGGGTGGTACCTGTCCTTGTTTGCCCACTCCTCTCTCCTTCTCTTATAGCAAAACTCTCTCTTGTGACCATCCTTTCCACAAAACTCACAATGGAAACGGATTGGTCTTGGCTTAGGCCTCGGGTGTGGCTCTTCACAAGGCTTCTCACTAGGTTTCTCACTAGGCTTCTCACTTGGTTTTTCTCTCGGTTTAAGCAACTGGTTTGGCTTGGGTACAAACTTGTCTTTGGGTGTGGGTTGTGGTGGAACTGGAATATTCCCAAATTTCCCTTCTCTCTCACCACTGCTCTCACCAAACTTATCAGATCCCAAAGCCCAACCATCAAAGCGCTTATAACTGGCAATCATCATACCAAGCTGAGGTTCCTGACTAGACAACCAACTCAGCACTTCACGCAACTTATTGTTTTCATCCTGCAAATGATCAACACATTGTGCAAGTTCCAAATTCTTCACAGCATGCGATTCACAGGTAGAACAAGAAGTAGGAATAGGCACTTTCAAATCAGCCTCAAGCGAAACAATGCGAGATTGAAGCTCAGCAATCTTTTCATGCAAACCGGGGCAAGAAGTACATGCACCAAGCAAAGTGGGTCTAGATTGCAACTCAGCCAACTCAACCCTAAGCACATCTAGTTCCTCACACTTGGAGGCATGCTTCTCCATAAGTGCAGTAAGATCAGCTAGGAACACAGAACAATCAGCACAATCAACCTCATCAGAAACCATAGGACTAGCCTTAAGCGAATCAATTTCAACCTTGCCATCAAGAACCTGTGTTTCTAGCTCAGCCACTCTAGTCCTAGCATCTTCAAGCAAAGCTCTAAGCTCCTTCCTAAGCTTCTTAGCTTCTCTAAGCATGTGATCGCGATTATCAAGCAAGTCAACCAACTCCTCATTCTCCTTGCGCAAAGAAGAGAGCTCATCACATACCTCATCCTCGGAGTCGGAGTCGGAGTCTGAATCCGAGGCGTTCTTCTGGCTTCTCTTACTGCTGGAGCTGCGAGCCATGCCGCAGAAATCATCCTTGGAGCTTAGGCCCATCTCACAAAGGCCGTTGAGGTACTTCCCGAGGTTCTTCTTCTTCCTCTTCTTGTCACCCACTTCATCTTCATCACTCGAGCTTGATGACGTGTCCTCGGAGTCGGACTCGATGTCGCTCGATCTCTTCATCTTCTCTCGAGACCGCGTCTTCTTCCCATGTCCATGATCCTTCTTCTTGGACTTCCTCCTCTTGTCCTTGGACTTGTGCTTGTCGTGGTTGTTCACTTTCGGACACTCGGCGAAAAAGTTTCCTGTCTTGCCGCACTTGAAACACGTCCCCGAGCTTCGCCTTGCATTCCTCCGGTTCTCATGCAACCGCTCGAACCTCCTTGATAGCAAGGTGAGATCATCCTCACCCAACACGTCGAACTCCTCATCTGGAATGGTCATGAGAGAAGACAAGGAAAACTGTCAAAAGGAGGGGTTAGTGTTAGCTTTGGACTTTGATCCGCCCACAAGAGCAAGACTATGTGAATTAGTCGTGCCCTCATGCTTGGATTGCAACCTCCTATCGACCTCGGACGACTTGAGCTTAGAAAAGAGATCATCCAACTCAATGGTCAAGTATTGCCCGGATTCCTTGATTGCCTCAACCTTAGCACCCCAAACATTTTGATCCAAAATATGCAAAAGTTTCAAAGCTTGATCATGCTCGGTGTAAGGAAAATCCTCAACATTGGCCTTCATGTTGTACACAATGGCGGTGAATCTCTGAAACATAGCATCAATGTCCTCACCGGGAAGTTGAGTAAAGTTCTCATATTGCATCCGGTAAGAGACAAAGAGGCGAGCCTTCACATGGTTATCACCACCGTGAGCAACCAACAACTTCTCCCAAATTTGCCAAGCAAGATTCAAATGACGAACACGCTCAAACTCGGGATCACACAAGCTTCGGACCAAGTGATCAACGGCTTTTGCATTCGCCTCATACTTGGCCTTTGCGTTGGAATCGGTCACCATAAGAGTATGGATCTCAGGAGGAATCACATAAGTCTTGTCAAGAACAATGAAATCCAACAACTTGCCACGAAGAAAGATCATCATACGAGCCGCCCACTTGTGGTAACTCTTCCCATCGAAGTGCGGAGGACCGCCCCGCTCTACGTACGCCATCTTTGGATTCAAGACTTGTTAAAGTCACAAAGAATCCGGCACCAAGCTCTGATACCAATTGAAGGACCGGATTGGCGACCAGAGAGGGGGGGAGTGAATGGGAGCCGATAAAAATTCTTCTCAAGAACTCGGCCTATACCCCAAAATCACTTCCGAAGAATCCCGCACACACTTGCGAAGATCACGTAGTCACAACGGACCTACTGACCCTAGGAACAAGTTAGAACAAGCCTAGGAACAAAGCGGAAGCAAGCACAAAAGGAACCGAGAGAAAAAGCTAGCGCGAGGCAAACTGCAGCAAAAATTGTCGGTACTACCGGCCACAGGTCGGTACTACCGATATGGGCTTACTGGCACCTAAAAACCAGGTTATCGGTACTTCCGGCACTAGGTCGGTACTTCCGACTATCGGTACTACCGACCTCGGGTCGGTACTACCGATAAAGACTCTCTGGCAGCTGAAAATCAGGTTATCGGTATTACCTGCACAGGGTCGGTAGTACCGCCCCCCCAAAAAATTCAGCCCGCGAAACAGCCCCAAACTTTCGATCGATGGATCTCCAAAACCACTTGGAGTCTTGAGACGAAATTTTGGGGAGATGATGAACACCCCAAGGAGAGGATATGCCCCAAAAATTTCGGTCTCAAACTCCCTACAACTCCCGGAATCGCGAAACCTTGCCAAGAACACTATGAACTAGGGTTCATCCGAAAATCAACGAATCGAAGGCAAAATCCGGTGTTTGAGGGGTCAAGATCATCCACAAAGAGGCACAAGGCACTCACCCATGATCCCCTCAAAGAAATCCGGAGAGAAACGCCCTCAAATCGACGAATCGAGCGATGAACGAAAATTCCAAGAAAAGGCTCCGAAAATCACTGAAAAAGAGAAACGGGAAAGACACATCCAAGCCTTGAGGAACCACGCCGAATCATCTATACATACCAAAGAGGTTCATACAAGGTCTAGCTTGCCGCCCGATCATCCTTCCCTCTCACAAGATCTCACCATGAAGCTCTCAAGCTAGTCCTATGAAAATCCTACGGAAAATAGGAAAGGAAAATAGGAAAACCAAATGAGCTAGGGTTCCAAGAGATGGCTGCCATCCTCTCACCACTTGGGTTATATGGAGGCAACCGAAAGACGAAAATACCCTTACTAGCTAACTAGGGATACATGCCCCTCAAGGGCGAATTCGGAAATCTTTGTCTTCGCTCCATCGGACGGATGCCCAGCGACCGCAAACTTGCTTAGCCTCGACGCAAGCCTTGCGATCCCGACGCGTGTCCTCCGCTTCGAAGATTCCGAACTGCGTCGTCGCACACTGGTCAGACCGGTGCTCCTCACCGGTCAGACCGGTACCCACCGGTCAGACTGGTCAGACCCACCGGTCAGACCGGTCTGGAGCTGCTGCACCTCCGTCTTCGGTTCTTCGGTCTTGGCTTTGTGGATCAACCAAGGAACCCAGTGGTTTTCTGGTGAACCACCGGAAACCCCGCGAACTCGGTGTAGCCTCCGCCAATCACCACTCATGACTCGGCTCTCACGTAGTCCCGGCTCGACCTTGGTTTTGAGGCTCAACCAAGAAACCGTCCATGACTTCATCTTGCCGTTCTTGCCACCATGCGGCCCGCACTTGACCCCGCTGGCCACCGGGTCCCTCGAACCAAGCCTACTTGTCTTCTCCACACCTGCAGGCCTCACCGGCAACGACCTTTCGCGCTTGTTCTTCACCTGCACCTGCACCAGTCAAGCCGCAACCTGCACCTGCAATACTTAGCCAAGAATCAGTCCACACCACGTTGTCAATCACTCATCACACCAGGAAGCGACCATCCACCGGTCCTCGAACCACACCTGGCTCTCACAAGGTACGCGGGTAGAGGCCCCTCAGCTAGTGCAAGTAGTTCGTCCTATCAGGCGGCCTCGTCCATAGCTGCCTCAGCTGCAGCACGAGCCTGAAGGTTCTCAACTACTCGTCTCCGTCCCCTGGGTCCCTGCCTCCTGTCCCCTGGCATCGGCGGCTGGTATGTCTTGAACACGTACCGCGAACACTCCAAGACAGAGATATACTGCTGTGACTCAAGTCGAGAGAGCATCCAACTGATCCAGTGGGCAAAGGGGAATTGCCTGGTCATCCCCATCCCGTCCATAATAGCATCTGCGATCTCACTCAGTAGAATGTCCACAATGTCGAACGGCTGGTGTGTCATGATATATAGGAGTAACCACTGCTGAACCCCGGTGATCGACTCGGCATTCCCCATCCTGAAGAGTAGTGACCTCCTGAGAGTGAAGTGAACCACGTAGGCCTCGCGTGTCAACCTGTCAGGTGTCCGAGGGGTGCCGGGGAGAAACTGCTGCTAGAAGAGAAAGCTGATCTGCTCGTCTGTCGGAATAATAGGAGTGTGAGCACGACGAGGAGCCTCAACGTCGGGGTAGGCCAAGTAGTGGATCGAAGTGTCGTCAACCTAAACCCCAAGGAACTCTACAATCCCCTCTCGAGTGAGCCTGATCTGCTGCCCCATAAACAAGAATCTGATCGAGAGCCGGGCATCCTCAACATAGGCAGTCGAGTAGAACACTCTGACCCACTCTGGCACGTAACGTGGCCTCTCACTGACCAAAGCTGCTAGTCCCGGTAGGTAGTCGAAGTGTTGGAGTATCGGGACTCCAGCTGCTGCTGCTCTGAGTGCTGTCCACTGTAGCATCCTGTGCTGACTCAACTGTGATCCCTTCCTGACATAGGAGGCATAGAAGCTCTCCTGAAGAATAGTCCAGAACCGAGGGTCACATTTCTCTCTCTGAGGAGGGAACCACTGGTCCTCCGTAACAAACCTCAACTTCCGGATCTTCGGACCAGAAAGGCTCCTCAGATCATGGAGATAGACCCCGAAGGCCTCTACACGCTGTGCACCAATACGTATCTCAGGGCCCTCTCTCGACTGATCCTCCTACTCCTGCTCGACCTGCTGCTCTGCAGCTGTCCTCCTCTACCTAGGAGTCGCCTGAGCCTGAGTGTGTCCACCACGAGTACGAGGACCGGTACGTGGTGCAGAGGGAGGTGACTGTGTCTCTGTCTCTGTCTGCCTAGTACTAGTGCGGCCTGAACGCCGTAACGGCTGCTGCTCATGGGGCTGCTCCCCCCTGACCCTGTGCACTGCTGCCAGTCCGTATGCCCCTCTGTGGCTGACCCTGGGTGTCGGGCACTTGGAGCACACGCTCCCACTCCTTATCCTATTTGCTCTTCTTCTTCTTCGGCTCAACCACTGCCTTGCCTTTCCTCTTGTCGCCTGCCATCTGTCAGAGAAAAAGGTGAAAGATTATAGAATGGTGAGCGAAGTATATAAACTATATAAGTAACTAGGGATAAGGAGTCCTTAACCAAAGCACATGAAAAAGATAGAGCCTAAACATGAAGAGCTAGTAGATTGTCATGGCATAAGATGTAAAAAGATAAAGACTAGGACTGTCCTTATGTGTATAGGATGTGTGTGTGAAGTGCTAGAGCAGGAACAAGTGCAAACAATAGATCAATCATCTGTGATGTAAATGAGCAAAAAATATGACATGGACGCAGTAGCTCATAAACATGGTCACAAACCACAGAGACATCCACTGAATTGCCCAACAGACATGAACTAAAGAGAACATGGCATGAACAGTGACAGAACAGTGGTGATAGTGCTAAAAAACATGAGATATAGCAAGATTTTGATGGATTTGAGCACTAATTTCTTAACAAATGAGCAAACAAGATGTAAATCAAGCAGCACAGCTCATGAAGTAGCCTAATTTCACAGAAACACCAACAATTTCCCAAGGAATCAAGGATTCAGAACTGAAGGCGTGGAAAATTGGTGGTGCTCACCCCTGCAGAGGAGAAGCCGATGAGACGCTGCAGGGAAGCTTGGAGATGACCTTCGCACGCCCTTGGAAGGTCGTCGGCGAGCAGCAGCGGCGCAAACCCTAGCAGGAGCCGTGGGCAGCGCTCGCGCAGATTCTGTGTGGAGGGGGCGGCGGCGGAGATGGCCAGCGGCGAGGCTGGGAGGCCAGCGGAGGCGCAGGTGCGGCGGCGCGGGGCTGCGGTGGCCGGCGGCGGATGGATCGGCGACGTACGGGCGCGGAACGGGAGGCGGACTTTTTTTGATTTGGGGGAGGAAGACGACCGTGAACCGTTATGATAGGTGGGACCATGCTGCAGAGAGGCGCCGGATGAACTGATGGTGAGAAAATGTGCAGCGTCGGTCGAACCGTCGGATGATATGGACAAAACTGTGAAATGCATCACCGGATGATCCGGTGGCCTTGAAATTAGTTTCGTCGGATGATTATCACGCGGGTCTGAATTTGCCCCAGATTTCAGTAGCACTGGATGAACCGCTGCATCCACAGAGGTGAGCATCGGTTCATCTGACGGTAGCTAACAGAGGCGCGCTGAGCAAAATTCAAACTGACCCGAGCACCGGATGAACTAACGATGGAACCTACTTAGCAGCGGTTCATCCGATGACGATAAAAACAGAATGTTGAACTAAAGCTCATTTTTGATCAGACAAATGCCACACACAAGCCAACTCAAGCACATTTTTGGATCAATCCTGAGTGACAACCTCACCCCTCAAGCACTCCTTTGCAAAATAGAAGTATATACACCATATCCCTACAAGGGATAAACCTTATATATATTTTTTTAGAAAAATAGGCGAATAAGATCCAAAAAGGGAATGTATGAGTTATTGCCTTTGAACTTAGAGATAGAAACTTTAAGCTCGTTAGGACATAACTCAATAGGCATTAAGCACCATCATTTTTCTTAGCACACTTTTGGAGATGTTGATTTGCATTAAACGCTAAGCAACTTTCTCATAGTGCGATTTTCCTTTGTGACACCTCTCACGCAATGCTATGCAAGAACAAATGCATGAAAATAAACATGAATGCATACTACATGACAAGCAAAGATGAAAAGCGGAAAGATAAACTATCTTGCCAATTTTGAACCCTTGTTAAGCTTACTCATGGTGAGCCTTTCAACATGCCTTGAGCGAAACTTTGGAACCACCGGCTCAAGCAAGACCCATACTCACCGCTATCTTAACAAGGTTAGACAAGCCCCTACACCATGTACATATGCAAATGCAAACTATATGAAAAGCATCACATGATGTTAGATGCATCAAGCACATTTAATTCACTCCTTAGCCTAGAAAAGGTGTTTTCATCAAGTGGCTTAGTGAATATATCCGCCAATTGCTCCTCGGAGCGAACACCACAAAGGAGAATATCACCTTTAGCCACATGGTCTTGCAAGAAGTGATGGCGGATATCAATGTGCTTGGTGCACGAGTGTTGAACCGGGTTGTTTGCAATTTTTATGGCACTTTCATTGTCACAAAGGAGAGGAACCCTATCTAGAACCACACCATAATCCAAGATGCTTTGCTTCATATAGACGATTTGAGCACAACAAGCCCCGGCGGAAATGTATTCCGCCTCTGCGGTGGATAAGTCAACGGAGTTTTGCTTCTTAGAGGACCAAGCAACCAAAGATCGACCTAGCAAATGGCACCCGCCCGATGTGCTCTTACGGTCTACTCGACATCCGGCAAAATCTGAATCCGAATAACCCAAGAGCTCAAAACAAGCACCATGGGGGTACCACAAGCCAATGCTAGGTGTGTATTTTATGTATCTAAGGATCCCTTTCAAAGCACTTAGGTGAGATTCTTTAGGGTCGGCTTGAAACCGAGCACACATGCAAACACTAAACATGATATCGGGCCTAGATGCGGTAAGGTAAAGAAGAGAGCCAATCATAGAACGGTAAAGCTTTTGGTCAACCGGTTTACCTCCCTCATCTAAGTCGAGATGTGCATTGGTAGGCATTGGTGTCTTGATTGGTTTGCAATCATCCATCTTGAACTTCTTGAGAATATCATTGGTGTACTTTTCTTGATGGATGAAAGTCCCTTCCTTCAATTGCTTGATTTGAAACCCAAGGAAGAAGTTGAGCTCCCAGTCATAGACATCTTGAATTCCCTTGTCATGAGATCACTAAAGTCCTTGCACACTTTAAGATTGGTAGAGCCAAAGATGATATCATCAACATAGATTTGACAAATGAAGAGCTCTCCGTTGATGATCTTGGTGAATAGAGTATTGTCCACTCTTCCAATCTTGAAGCCTTCCTTGATGAGAAAGTCTCGGAGCCTCTCATACCATGCCCTAGGAGCTTGCTTGAGTCCATACAAAGCCTTGATCAACCTATAGACATGGTTAGTATGTGTAGTATCTTCAAAACCGGGAGGTTGCTCAACATAGACTTCTTCATTGATGAAGCCATTTAAGAAGGCACTCTTGACATCCATTTGGAACAATTTAATTTTGTGACAAGAGGCATAAGCAAGAAGGATACGGATTGCTTCATGATGTGCAACCGGAGCAAAAGGTCTCTCCATAGTCCAAGCCTTCCACTTGAGAGTAGCCCTTGGCGACAAATCTTGCCTTGTTCTTCACCACAACTCCATGTTCATCTTGCTTGTTTCGGTAGACCCACTTGGTGCCAATCACGTTCTTGTTCTTGGGGCGCTCTACTAGGACCCAAACTTCATTTCTTGTGAAGTTGTTGAGCTCATCTTGCATAGCCAAGATCCAATCCGGGTCCTCAAGAGCTTCCTCTATAGTAGTGGGTTCTACAAAAGAAACAAATGCATGATGTTTGCAAAAAGAAGCATATTGTTTGCGGCGAGTACGTGTACCACCCTTGGGATCACCCAAGACAAGATCGATGGGGTGGTTTGATGAAGTCCTTGTATGCCTTTCAAGTGTGGTTGGATCGTCTTGAGGTTGCACTACTTTGGGTTCTTCTTCTCCTTGATCTTGGGTGTCTTGTGATGTAAGAGGTGGTCCATTTGAGGAAGATGGGCTTCCTTGTCTTGTTCTTCATTGATGATCATCATTGTCATCATTGGAAGAGGATGAGACTTCATGGTTGTGGGAAGTAGAAGGTGCATCATCATCCTCTTTGGGCTTGATGTCCCCAATAGCCATCTTCTTCATTACTTCTCGTAGAGGTTCTTTTCCTACATCATCACAACAATAGCCATCTCCTTGGGAGCCATTAGATTCATCAAACTCCACGTCACATGTTTCTTCAACGGCACGTGTAGTGTTGTTAAATACTTTATATGCCTTGGAGTTAGATGCATAACCAAGAAACATGCCCTCATCTACCCTACTCTCAAACTTCCCTAGGTGCTTCCTCTTCTTGTAAATGAAACACTTACACCCAAAGACTCGGAAGTAGGAGATGTTGGGCTTCCTCCCAATGAGAAGCTCATTGGGTGTCTTCATTAATAGTCGGTGGAGATACACCCTATTTGAAGCATGGCATGCCGTGTTGATAGCTTCCGCCCAAAATCTTTGAGAGATACCATAGTCATCCAACATAGCTCTAGCCAATGTGATGAGGGTCTTGTTCTTCCTTTCTACCACACTATTTTGTTGCGGTGTGTAGGTTGAAGAGAATTCATGCTTGATGCCTAGCTCATCACAATACTCTTCCACTTGAGTGTTCTGAAATTCCGATCCATTGTCACTCCGGATCTTCCCAATAGGTGACTCAAATTCATTTTGAGCCCTCTTAGCAAAGTTCTTGAAGATCCCGAATGTCTTGCTCTTGTCCTCCATAAAGAATGTCCAAGTGTAGCGTGAGTAATCATCAACAATGACAAGACAATAGAGATTACCCCCAAGACTCTTATATGTAGTAGGGCTGAAGAGGTCCATGTGCAAGATTTCCAAAGGTCTTGAGGTAGATACATAAGCCTTCATAGGATGGTGACTTGCTACTTGCTTGCCGGCTTGACACGCTCCACACAACTTGTCCTTCTCAAATGTGACATCCTTCATACCAAGAACTAAACCTCTTTTAAAAGCCTTCTTGAGTTGACTCATGCCTATATGAGCAATACGATGATGCTATAGCCAACCCTTAGATGTCTTGGTGAAAAGACAAGTAGTCAAATTTGCTTCATGAGAGGAGAAGTCCACAAGATAGATGTTCCCATGGCGAAAACCTTTGAACACAACTTCATTAGATTTCTTGTTAGTAATGGTAACCCCCTCATCACCAAACAAGCAAGATAAGCCAAGATCACAAAATTAAGCAATGGAAAGCAAGTTATAACTACAAGAGTCTACAAACAAAACATTAGAAAGAGATAGATCTTTTGCTATGGTTATGTCACCCAAACCGGAAACTCTTCCTTTCGAATTATGGACTTGCTCATGATTCCCCGCATCATCCACTAGAGTGGTGAACATTTTACTTTGGCCGGTCATGTGTTGAGTACATCCACTATCAAGGACCCAATGACTTCCCCCGGCCTTGTAGTTCACCTACACACAAAGAGATCAAGTTGAAGATTTAGGAACCCAAGCAAGTTTGGGTCCAATCACATGAGTTACTAAAGCTTTGGGAACCCAAATTTGCCTAGGATGATTCACTTTAGCCTTGGTCCCTATGAACCTTGCCGCCACCTTGCCCTTGCTATTCTTCAACAACAAGAAATGGTTACTGTTGAACATGGAACGATAGTTGCAAGGTAATTTAGGCAAAGGACATGAAGGTAAAGGACACTCCCTTGTGTGATGACCGGTGATGTTGCAATGTTGGCAATAAGACCCAACTTCCTTCACAAAGCACCCATATAGTTCCTTTGACTTGCGAATCTCTTTGATGGGTTGAGGGAAGGAGCCAAGTCCCCTAGTGCCATAATCTCTTGCATTGTGATAGAGGATCTCCTTATTCAATGGTTCACCCTTGGCCATATTCTTCACACAAGATCTTAGGCTTCTTACTTCCTCTTCAAGTGCTTTCACCCTATCATGGTTAGTCTTGGAAGAGGAGGCAATATTCTCATCTTTTGGCAAGATCTTAGGTTCTTTAATCAAGTCATCACAAGAAGTAGAAGCATTTGTTTTAGTGATTTCTCTAGCAATTTCTTACCCATTAGCACAAATAGCCTCATAAGCAAGCTCAATCTCTTGATACCTCATCTCTAAGACCACATGATCTTTCTTAAGCATCTTTTTTGACTTGACTCAAGAGACTTGTTAAGCATGGTTATATCATCATGTTTGACGATTAGCTCATTGTGCTTATCAAGTAACTTGTCATGGTCATCTCTAAATGACTTGTGAGACACTACCAAAGCTTTATGTTCTTTTCTAAGGTCATTGTGTTTCACAAGCAACTCATCATTGGATTGCTTAAGCTTCTCATGGGTCTCTTCAAGAGCCTTGAGCTTACTCTTTTGTTTCTTGATCATGTCGGTGTATTGATCTAGAAGACCCTTAAGAGCATGAGGTGAAAGTTCATTATCACTATCCGAGGAGTCACTATCTTCACTATCGCTCACCTTGGAGTGTTTAGCCATGAAGCACATAGGTGGTGGAGGAAGAGGATATTCTTCATCATCCATGATCACAAGACCGGCAAACTTCTTGTGCTTCTCATCTTCACCATCACTTGATTCACTTGAAGTTTCACCATCCGTGATCCACTCATTTGCCAAGAGAGAATGATGACCACCCTTCTTCTTGTTGTAGGGCTTGCTAGAAGACTTCTTCTTGTATGATTCCTTCTTGGAGTGCTTGTCATCTTTCTCTTTATCATCGTCATTGTCGTTCTTCTTGCTAGAGCTTGACACTCGCTTGTTGGGCTTGGGGCAATCATATGATAGATGATCATAGCTTTGGCAATTGTAGCACTTCCTCTTGCCACCTTCACCACTTCTTCTTGATGAGCGAAACTTGTTCTTCTTGGGATCATAGTTGTAGCCTTTCTTACCAATCTTGGAGAGCAATTTGGTGGTCCTCCTCATGAGGAAAGCAAGTTCACCATCATCTTCATCACTTGAGTCACTCTTGTATTCACTTTCACTTGAAGAGGGAGGAGGCTTTACTTTTGACTTTGACTTGGGCTTGTCACTAGCCTTGAGTGCAAGATCCTTCTTGGAGCTTGATGTTGAAGAATATCCTTCAATTTGACCCATCAAGAACATCTCATGAGATCGAATCTTGTTCACAACTTCGGTGATGGTGAGAGTTTCAAAGTCCTTCTCAAAGATGAGTGCCTTCATGATGTTGTACTTGGGCTTGGGAAGCGTTTGAAGAATTTTCTGAATGATTTCCTGCTCGAACACGTTAGCAACATCGAGAGCATTGATATTTTGAATAATAACACCCATCCTAGAGTACATTTCCTCTACACTCTCATCATCCTTCATCTTAAACTCATTTAGCTCAACCTTAAGCAACTCAGACTTCTCCTCACGGATTTTCTTGTTGCCTACATGGATTCTTTTGAGCTCCATCCAAACCTCCTGAGCGGTCTCCAAAGCAAACACCCTATCAAACAAGTCCTTCTCAAGAGTCTCAAAGATAAAGTTTCTAGCATGATAGTTCCACTTGGTTTCACTTTCAGTGGGTTCAATTGGCATGGGATACATGGTAGTGATCCATGCATCATGGTGTTGTGCTTGAAGGAAGCTAGTCATTCTATGTGCCCAAAAAGTGAACCGTTTCCCCGCCAACTTGGGAGGGCCATTACCACTCCCCTTGCCCATCTATCTAGGCGGTTAAGCCACAAAAAAGAGAGGCTAAGCTCTGATACCACTTGTAGGATCGATGGCCTATAGAAGGGGGGTTGAATATGGGCCTTCTTTTAATTTCTAGAACAAGTAACAAACCTTAACCTAGATCTCTAGTGTTGCCCATCTAAAAAGGTTTCTTCCTACCAACTAAGCACACTATCAATCAAGTTCCTTAGCAAGAATCACACTAACAAGTGAAAAGCACCTTAGTCAAGATATGCAACAAGCAGAGCAAACTAGGGGGAAACAAGGGCAAACGAACTTAAGAGCTGAAAGTAAATGCGGAATTAAGTGCAAGAAGGTAGAAAGGGAAAACACGAGACAACCGAATTTTTTTCGCGTGGTATCGAGAAGTTGACGCTTCTCCCTAATCCACGTTGGAGCATTCACAAAGAGTTTTGCTCCCCCTCAAGCCACTTGGACTTGAGTGCTCACTAAGAGTACCCGTTCTACATCTCCGGAATGGTGGGTCTCAATCCATTTATACCAAGAACTTCCCGGGGCTCCCACAATCTCCAAGAGCTCACCAAGAACCCCAAATCACCGAGACCGTCTAGGAGCTGTCAAACTCCAAGAGTAACAAGCCCACAACCTTTCACTTGACCAATGCACTCAGCTATGCCAATGAAAGCACCTTGAAACCCTTGATTGCCAAGAAAGAATCCCTCTTGGCTAGGAAGATGAAATCCAAATGATCAAAGCACTAACTCTCCTTCTCCTTGGCTGCAGTAGTATTTCAAGGTGGCAAAGGCAGCTCAAGAGATGCAGGGGGTCCAATTTATAGGCCTAGCAAGGGAGGCTAGCCGTTACAAAAGTCCTCTGAAAAGTAGTACCGTCGGATGAACCGATGGTTCCCCTTGCGACAGCGTCGGATAATCCGGTCACTCTGTGTCTCGAATTATAGCTGTTGAACTCGAATGCTGTACCACTTCATCCGACGCTCACACCGTTGTAGCGTCGGTTTATCCGGTGCTGAAGTGTCTTCAATCAAAACGTCTCTGCGTAGAATAAACACGATCACCGGATGAACCGCTGGTAGTGTCCATGTGCGTCGGTTCGTCCGGTGCTAAAGCATGTTCACTCGGTGCGTCTCTGTGTAAAATATATGCATGCACCGGATGAACCGCTGCTACGACCGTCGCTTCATTCGGTGCTGAAGGCCTTGACTTGATTTGTCACTGTTACCAAACCCTAGGTCACCGGATGAACCGATGCCTCTGCTAATACACCGTCGGTGCATCCGGCGGTACTGAATTCTGCTGAGTCTTTCACATCAATCATCCGGTGCAACTAAAAATGATAGCGTCGGATAATCCGGCGCGCCCTTTTCAATTTCAACTCATCCAATTCAATCATCTTTTAGTTTTTATTCAAGTCTTTTGCTTCCAATGTATTTCAATGAGTGTCTTGAGCTGTTTAGTGACCAAGGAGGTTGATAGTGCATGAATACAGCATAGCATTTGGCATGGTCAAGCTACTCAAGTGTGAACCCCGCTTAATAGTACGGTCAAACACTACAAACTAGCAAATCCAAGTGTCCTTCATCTCCTTGTGACACTTGGAACTAGAAATGTCCTTAGCCTTGTAGACTTTGTCCATTGATCATCCATAAATTCAAATTGAGGGGTCTCTTTTCGTTAAAAACTTATGACAATAACCCAAGGATAAATCCGCTACAAAACAAAGGTTAGTAACAAGTATATGGTTGTCATTTATCACCGAAACACACCCTTACCAAAGGTGCGGTGGGGCCTTGATGCTTACAACTAGGCGAGAGGCAACCCGTTCGTCGAGTCAAGAATAAGCTACCGGGAGGACAACCCGATCAAGAATAAAACTACCGGGAGGCAACCCAGAAGATTTCCAAATTTCAAGTAAGTGAGTCTTAGAATTTGCTACACAAGACATTTTATAAACTCTTAAGTGGTTGAACAAGTTTCGGAGAACCTTTTATTTGCTCGGTCGTTTTATTTAGATTTTTCAATCTTAAACCAATGACATGAGCCATCACATGATTTATTTCCCTCTTTTTGAGAAACTAGAACAAAAAAATTCAGATCCTATCCAAGCCTTTCATCCTCTGCATGATGTTAAGGTTGGCTTGTTTTACATGTTAAAACACACGAGTAGAGCCTCGCTGTGTTCCTTAATGATTTTTAATCTTTGACGCATGATAGGACTCGCGTGAACCTAGGAAATTTGATTTTTGGTTTCATTCAACTTGACATCCACCGGTTTCTCTAGATTTAGAATTTTTCTAAGCCCCATTGATTTATTTGTTCAAAATTTCTCTCTCATGTTTGGCCAAAATTAGAACCTAAACCCAAACCCCCACGGTCAAGCCGGAGGACCTTGCTATCAAGTAATGAAAGCAAACGATCCCGGTGCAACCAAAATAAAGGTTTTCGACTTATAAATGTTTTTGATGCCTAAAAATTCCTCTAAGAATACATTTGGACTCATTGCTAGCTCTAAGTTAATTTTTAATTTTCAAAATTAGAGGTGTGATTAGCGTCAAAAACATGATTAAGGGGAGGATTTTAACATCTAGTGCTCCATGATGCATCACGGGAAGGTCTTATCATCAAAACATCTTGGGCACATGCAAAGGACAAGCATGGGGGGCAGCATGAGCTTTGTTTTGTAGGAAATATGTGAAAGCACATAAATCATGGAAAACAAGAAGTGGCATAAAGTAAAGGAGGGAGGCATTGATCTCATCATTCAAAACAAAGGAGTGGCCGAGAGCATTTGGGTGGTGAATTCTTGTGGAGCACAAGGACACAAGACAACAAGGGAGCATGAAGCATCTCGGACAAAACTAGAGCCGGGAGGAGCAGGAGGCCTCCTAGGCCGATGGCCTAGGCCGGCCGGCTTGCCCCTTCCAAATAGCACCTGGAGATCCCCTTCGTCTGGTAAGTAGTTCATCCATTTGCTAGTTTGTGTTCTTCAGTTCATATCCCAGAAGATCCAGAAACCACCCAGAAAAATTCGTGCCTCACTTCCTTCTCTAAAAATCCCCAAAAAATCATTACAATTCTTGCCCTTCCATATTCTTTCTTTGTGCATTTTTCTGCCAGCGAGAAACCCCCGAAAGAGTCGTTTGTGAATTTGTGCAGCAAGGCACGATGAGAAAAGCCATGAACGCCATCATTGGAAGGAAGCCACGATCATCATCATCGAAGGCGCCAACAAGCTCTTTGCGGAGACACTCTATCTCTGAGTCCCCGCGAAGCATGGAGGAGGACGTGGCACCGCCAAGGAACGACACGCTGCTCCTTGGAGGCATGAAGAGTACACGAAGCTTGTGCATGCAGTACACCGAACCGCAAGGGCACACGGAGGAGCCGCCCGTTCAACCTCGACGCTCAACACGTTCATCCACTCCGACACCACCATATACTCCGAGGCACTCCAAAGTTTGTTTTCATAATAAAGACGGAGGATCAACCATTGCAGGAAGAGTGAAGGAAGGAAGAAGAAATAATTCTTCCAAAGTTTGGTTTGATTTTTCCTTCTGTTTTCCTTTATTTTTCAGTTTGTGTGCATATTTTTGCGTGTGTAGTATTTTCAGTTTTTATTTCAGCATGTGTGTGGTAGTAGTAGTTTGTTCCATCACCATGAATAAATTTCACCATCTGTTTATCATATTTAATATGGATGGAAAATTGTGCCAAGTTGATATATGATGACCATTGCCACTTTGCTCAACTTTGTACTTGTTTTATGCATGAATAAGCTAGTGCTTTCTTTAATGCAAATCAGAAATAAATTTAAATGCTAGCTTAATCCTTTGTGGAGGTTATGATAAAGATGAGACCCATAGTTTTTCTCATGCTCTCAATTTTGGATGGGTTAAAGATGATTTATTTTTGTTCTTAAAAGTAATGCTAACCTCATCATTAATACCTCTTGCATGTTGCTCTACCTATCCAAAGCCTTATATTTGATTGAGTGCAAAACCTTAGTGTACAAGATTTATTTTTGGGTGCTTTGATTCAAGGCTTGATTTCTCCGGCCCGAGACTAAGAAGCTGGTCATTCCATTTTTGTGTATATATCTTTATGCTAGCCTTTTATATCCGAGCATTGTAAGTTTCCACATTGGGAATTTTGCAAACCTCGCCGGATATCCACCCACAAATCCAAAACTATCTTTTTGTGTTTACCTCCTTGACCACAACCCAATTCTTGAGTATGGATGAATATTTCGAAGGAGATCACAAGAATGAAGGTGCCGAAGATTAGAGTATAATTTCGGGAGATCTCCAAGACAACATAAAGGTTGCGTGAAAATATAGGACTTTTAGTACCTACCTTGGCACCAAAATTTCGCCACCTCTTTGCCCGAGGATGTGCAATCATCTAAGCATGGGGGGAGTTGCCAAGAAGGTAGGTACAATGTAATCTAGAATTCAAGGGGAGTATATTAAAAAAAAGAATAAGTAAGAAAGAAAGAAAAAAAATATGTGTATATATATTAAAAAAGAGAAAAAAGAGAAAAAAATAAAGCTCCTAGGCTCTCTAGATGCATTAGAAATTTCAAGAGGATTCAAGATCAGGACCCATACTCATCTTTCCAACCATGTGCAATCCGATAACGAGGACTTCGTTTGTGCCTCGGGATCACTCTTTGCCATTTGCACATGTCCATCTATCTCAAAGTGTGTGTATTTTTCTCCCCCCTCCTTGATAACATTATTTTTCCAATGACCTTTTTGATGAGTCTCAGTAAGACTATGAGAAGCTTGTCTTATTTTGATAATATCTCGATTATAATATCTTGGTAGGACTAAAATTTTCCCAAAAGCTCCATATAAAGCCTTCCACTTATATATATTTTGAGAGGGGAAGGAGTAGAACAAGTAGGCTTGAGAGACTTGATGAGATGAGAGTTCATGAGCACGATGCAATGAGGTTTAAATTTTTGAACTTGGTTTAGCTCTTTTTCTTCATCTTGCACTTCATTTCAAAATTTCTGAGATTCATTTAACATTTGGGAGCATGATTAACTTCTTGTGGGAAGAGCTTAATTGATATCCACCCTCCGTAGGGATGAAGGCTAGTTACATTATGGAACTTTAACAAATATAAATTTAGAGAGCATTATGTTTTCTCATGTATGATCAAGTGCAGGGTATGAACATCGAAAGGCAACACTGATATCCATTGAAGGCTTACTCGAGGACGAGCAAGGTTTAAGCATGGAGGGATGTTGGCGATCGATTTCTGTCAACCTAGCCATGAGTTTACCTTCAATGTTGGGATTAATTTGATATTCACACTAACGATCCTAACCCTCATATATGTCAAGTTCGCACTCGCGCATGGTTTTTGGAGTTTATTGTTTACACAGGGATTAAGAGCCTAAATGAGGACTTCCGGGTAAAGTTCATCAAGGGTTCTACAAGAAGATCATGAAGCCCGGCACAAGCCAAGACACAGGATGAACATGACTCCAAATGAGCCAAGGACTAAAGCGTGAAGCCGAGAAGTATCAAGGACCTAGGTGGAAGATGCGGGAGTTCGTGCGCCAATCGCACTTATCTAAACCACGAGGAAAACTACGTCAAGGACCCACATGCAGTTCAGCAAATAATCAAGAAAACACGAGAAGCGTTTGGAAGAAAACCAGAGACGAAACAGGTCGAAACGGGCCTAGGCCGGTCGGCCCAGGCCGGCCCGCCGAGCCTATTTCGGGCCTGGTTTGTCACCCGCTTTGACCTAGCACCCCTTCGAGCTATTTATAGTCCCCGTGCGAAGAGCCACACATCAAGCCATTCATCATCTACCGTTGAGGAGCAGAGAAGCAAGAGGGACACCATCTCGGAGGGGAGGGTCGTGCTAGTTGTCTAGTGTTTCCCTAGCTGACGTGGGAACCTTGCATGGAAGACCATGTCGGAGTTCCGGAGCTAGGATCAAGGTCAAGGTAGGATCCCGGTTGTGATCTTGTGCATGTATCATTCATGGTGAAGTCTTTATGGATCTGATTTCTAGCGATCAAGTGCCTTTTCTACAGTTTTGTCTTCTCTTGGTTTTGCTTCTTCCTCAATCTATACTTAAGAGAGATTGCAGAGGGTACTCTTGTAGCAGCGGTGGCTAGAGGTGCATACCGGATCTACCAAGTGTTCTCAACACGTTCCTCCTGAACGTGCTCTTAGGTTCACCTACACAATAAGCGGGGCATCGTGACAGGATGTCGATCACGTGTACGGTAACTGCCTTTGAGGATTGGAACGGAGGCCACGGTTTAAATATGCTTTTTATGAGATTCACATTGCTTTCTTCATCTCTTGCTTGGAACTACAACAAATGCATGATCTAGACTCTCTAGATCGTTTATCTCTTTGCTTTCTCTTGCTACCTCTCGTGTTTAGTAGATTAGATGCATTTGAAGCCTCTCTAGAACAAAGTGCTTTCTCGCTTTATTGGATTGAATCTTGTGTTGCACATGTTCCACGGATTCGATACCTTAGGTTTACACTTAAGGGAAAAAGGGTCCCATGTGATCCGTACGCTTGCGGATCGAAGTTTACAACGATAATCAAACGTCAACATCAATGAATGTAACCTTTGCGTATTTGAGCTGCTAGAAGTGAAGAGGATTACAAACCATGATTATTGAGGTATTATCTCATCAAAAATCGCTAGAAGGACATGACATAGGAGTACCTTGCTGTCACCTGCATCGTCCACTTTCGAAGGTCTAGTAGTTGGCGGAGGAGCGGTTAGATTTGGCCTCGATTTGGTTTTCGACACGCGCATGCTTGGAACTCCGGCAGCATCCTTGTTCCCAGTTTTCATCCCAGTTTCTTCCTCGGTGCGGATTGTTGGTTTCTCGATTTTTGGCATGATGCCACTGGCCTACGAGGATCTAAAGAATAGAAACACGCATTTGCCGGCATCACGAGAGGAAGAAGACAATGTTTAGAAAAGTAGAGAGAGAGAGAGATCTCACAATGGGCGCTACGCCGCTACTGCTCCGAGCGTGCGACTGAAGAGGAAATGGTTGGGGATCGCAAATTTGGACACACGGGGTGTATATCGATTTATACTCAACGATAGACGTGGTCCGTTAGACCCCAGGCCATGGGATTACTATGGAAAAGATGAAAGGGATCGCACAAGCACCTTTGAATCGTTGGGATCCCACGGATTCCACAATAACGATCTCACATACACGCTAATCTCTGGTCCCTCCAAGTTTAATCCGAACTTGTGCAAGTGCACGTAACCTCTGTCAATACGAAGCCTAGTATTGTTTTAGGGAAAACTATATATGTAACCTACATATGGGCGTGTAGGGCGTAACCAGACAGTTGAACCACACAAAATGGCTCATGGGTAACTAATTAAGTGAGTTTAGGTTACTCAAATTCGACACGTCAAGGTGTAAAGCCGCGCGTGCCTCGGGACTCTGGAGATGTACAGTACAGATAAAAGAGATATATACTCTGTAATAAGTAGTAACCCAATCTGCATTGGATATTTACATGGCAGCATAATGTATAACTGAATGGGTGCAGCTATTATATATAATTAACTATGCTTCCTCTTGAGCCTATGTGAATGTCTCATGACGAACTGGACAGCTTCCTTCAGGGTTGCTTCACGGTCCTCCTTGTAGTTCTACAACAATTGTACTGGGTAGCGGCCACCCGCATTGTGCTCGTTAACCTCATGTAGGGCCTTTGTTACCAAGGCAAAGATCTTTTGACCATGCTCTCCTCTTAGCTCCTAGAGCTTACTATCGGCTTCGTCAATAACATCCTGCAAAAGATCACTTGCCCCACGATTAGACTGGATGGACATGGAAACTCACAGAACATAATCTTTCAGTAATAAATTAAAATAATCAATAAAAAGGTGCACACCATCTCTCTGCCGTCAACCATGTCAACCCTAAAAGGATGCCAATTTGGATCTGATATCTCAGCCTCCCATTTTGAACTGATAAGTGCTGCTTCGTAATCTGATAACCCACAAGTGTCTGCGATCAACGACACCCATCCTCTTGACAACTATGTTGGCTCGGCCAGTTCTGCCATCCGGCAATCCCTGCAAATCATGTGTATTAACTAGTTGATACCCCGTGTGTTGTTGCAGCAATTTTTTTAAAAAAATTCTAAGGTGAAAAAAAATGAAATTAGAAAAACTACGATGATTCCATGGCAACATTCTATGAAATTTGAAAGTATAAGGTGATTGCGTGACAACATTCTTTTGCAAACAATATTACATGAAAACATGTTCATTTTGTTGATAGAGACTAACTATTAAATGATTGATCCTCCATTTAGTTATGGAATATGTTATGTTTGAGCACAAAATGTAATGTCCGTGGTCACTCATAGAAAGAAAACACCACATCAATTAATTTCTGATACTTCCCAAGAAACAACTACATGATACTATATCACCAGCAACTGAAATGTAAAAGTATATTCACAGTTAATTGCAGCACAAGGATGATTTCTTACCTTGATTAACTCTTTCCGAAGCTCCTGCCACTCGGTATTTTTGTTAAATTCATTGACGGCCAAAACCGTGCACAGAGACTGCAAATCATGGAGATCATCCCTTAACTCTTGCATCTCCTGAGCAAATTTGTCCTTTAATTTTGATTCCAGTTCCTGCAACTTATGCTTCAGTACTAAACTGCTCTCAAAAATGCTGGTAGCTTCTGCTGCAGGTGCCTCCAGGTTCCCTGCGCTCAAGGTTTGGCTATTGTCCATTGCACCAACGCCATAGTGCACGAATCCTTCGCCCGCACCAGCATCGGACATGACTATGGTGGTCGTCACTTTTCAGCCTCTAGGCAAGGTTAAACAGTTCAAATTACCATGTGTGGCACTTTCATATGTACAATTGAAATTAGAATAGTATCAGGGTGCATAAGATTTTCCAGACTAGAAAAAAACTAAACCATACGTATGATCAGAGTACAAATGAAAGTCAGGTTCATGGTTCCAGTGTCAGAAAATCCCATGTTCTTATACCAGGAGTATTTGTTATGATCTAACGGATTACTCCGTATATTCTTAGGCTCAATTAATTAATGATAAGTTATGATAAAATATTTATGATCCAATCAATAGAAATTACTATGAAATGAAGTCTACTCTAAATAATATGCCAAGCTATGCAGGAAATATGCACAACAGTCAACTCTAAATAACAGAATCGCTTAAAATTGAGTGTAGAATATAATCCCAAAGGATTCAAGACTACCGTGGCCACCCGCCTATTGTTTCTCTTTCCCGTCCCTTCTTTCGTCTAGTAGCAATGCACAACAACGGCCCACCTCCGCCAGCCTATACCACTGCCCACTGCGAGTGGCAAACACTGCGACCGCCGCCGCCACTACGCCATCGGTCACCAGGGCGGCTCAGCGTGTAAACTCTTTAATGCCGTATAGATGATTAACAAAAAGAACTCACCGAAGACAATCTCAACCTCGTAGCCATTTAATAAACCAGCACTGGAGGAAAGTCGTAGCTGTAAACAAGAATAGCAGCATCAGAACGCGCTAGGATCAGGCAAAATTAGTCCAGACTAGCAATGCCATGAACACGGAATTAAAGAGGAAGACGAAGGGGGTGGTTTTTTTTAAAAGGCACGGAGGATGGAATGGGGCCCCGGCTTCATCTTTTCTATTTATTATATATAAAAGGAGAGAGAGAGAGAGAGAGAAAGAACAAGGAATTTGAAGTGATACGTGAAACCGGCAAGCAGATGGATTTGCTGGAGGTTGCACCACACCTAACCGTCACTGTGTGTAACACCAGAACGACACAAAATGATGCAGCGTTGATTTTGCGTATCCGACATCATGCGTAACTTGTTTCGTGTTGCACCATGCAGCCAGCCGTCTTAAAGGGCGTAACCCAGCCAGTTTTGCATCAAGCAGCACGAACGCTGCGTAACCTGTGCAGGTTACGCGCTGATTCAACACGACCCAGTCGGTGTTGCATCAAGCAGCACGGACAGTGCATAATCTGTGCAGGTTACGCACTGATTCGACACGACCCAATCAGTGTTGCATCAAGCAGCACAGACAGTGCATAACCTGTACAGGTGCATGTGGATTTTGCATAACATTATCGGCTTCAGGTTACGTCATGCAACGACACGACTGGATGCATAGGGATTTGGCGTGACAGACTTTGTGCGGAACCCAGTCGGTGATGCATGCGCCATGAAGAACGGATGGTGCATTGCCGAAACGTGCGTAACCAAGCTGGTGCAGGTGACGCACCACGCAGAACGGATGGTGCGTCGCAGAACTGTCCGTAACCTAGCTGGAGCAGGTGACGCGCAGGATCGACACGACAGGATTGTTGACATTTCTTAACGCAATCACCTAAGAACAGGTTTGGAACCCATCCTGGTAACAGCGTCAGAAATGCTGGTTGGTAATTCCTAACGTTACAGTTGTCCGCATTTCCCCAAAGGAGTATTCCAAAGGGTATCGAATCCAAGGAAGGCATTGGCGGAATGACAAGACCAACTCTATTGCAATGAGTATAGATCATAGATGGAAATAAATCAGATACTCAAGTGCAGGGGTAAAATATGATAATAGGGGTAGTGTGATCACACACACTCACTCTCTCTCTAAGGGGTCCTAGGCATAGGAGGTAGCATACGAGTTAGTTCTAGGTTCTTATGTACTATACACATAAAGCTGGTAGGAACGAGTTAGATACACTAGCGTTGAAGAACATTGACTTAAGCACCCAGGTACCATAGGGAGATAACCTCCCGCGTTGCTTCTGCACAACTCCGGTTGTTATATTTTAGAATCCTACAGCTTATCCGAACGTGGGGGATTTCAGAGGGACCAACGGCTGTCACTACGGCGGCCTACCCCAAGACAAACCGTGGGATAAACTCATAAGCAAGGTAGCTACGCAACCCAAGCACCCTGCTTATGTTGTTAGCCGGACTTGACCGGCCCGGGCTATTGTAACAAAGGTCAAGCCACCAGATAAACCAGCCAATTACACCGAGTACCGTAGCTTAAGCACAGACTTCATACAACGCAATCATGTCATCTAATTAGATCAAACCAGGTTAGGTACACAAACGTATTCGTGTTTTCCTATGTCTGTTCAACTGGATCAAAGGGTCGTGTTCGCGAAGAACACGAGCCTCTAACTTATGAACAAACACCAGAAACATGTAAGAGTCACCCGTCAAGTGGATCGAAAGGCCTTGTCCATCAAGAACAGGAGCCTCTAAATGATGAACAGGTGAAGAACACATGAACAAATCACTCATGCATACTAACACAACTTTATATGAAATAGATAAATAACTGAAGTAGATCAAAGTCATATAAATGAAATAAGATACAAGAGAACTCATACCTAGATCCCAAAGTAGACTTGGAACCTGAATTAGAACTAATCTAGCCTACCTCCAAGCCTTGAGACTAAAAGTGAGAGAGGTGTTGCAAGTGTGGATGTCTCATAAGTGAGCCCCCTCTCCTTCTATTTATAGGCCCGAGCACCGGCGAGGAATGGATGCAAACACCCCGGGAATGGCGCCTAGGACCAATAGGGAAGCACCACGTGGAAGCACAGGAGAAGCCGAGCCAAGGTCGGTTCGACCGACCTGTGGGGTCGGCCGACCCCCTGGTGGGCCCCCCTGGCTTGTGCTTTCTCTAGGTGGCTGTCCTGTGGGTCCATAGGTCGGTTCCCGGTGTCCACCCTGTTTTGGCGCAATTTGCATGCCTTTGTGGGCCCATGGATCCATGTGACGTCCACGTGTCACGCTCTGATTCATCGGGGGTTGCTTCACTTGGATTGCTTGCATGGCATGCATGCATGGCTCCCTAGTTGGCAGGTATGCATGCATGGCATCCTTGTTGGCAGCCCACCTAGGATGAGGTGATATGGCATGGACCATAGAAGGTGAGTTTGTCACTCTTTTCCTGCAATCAAATAATCTCCAAGGACAAGTGGAACTACATTATTCTTAACTAAATACGTGTAAGAAATGCCTTATGCTCCTTTATTCATGAGTATATGTAACACCCTAAAATGTTCCATCACTAAAATAATGTAGCAACATGGTGTTTTAGTTTTTGTTTCTAAGGTTTTAAATAAATTATCAAATAAATTTGGCTCTAAAATGGTTAAATATCATTTTAAATAATTTTAGAAGCAATAAGTGCTTGTGCATCATATTTTGAAATGCATGGTTTTTCTTGTTTGCTTGAGTGAAGAAAAAGAGTTTTGGTTTGAAAGTCTGAAATGTTGAAAAGGTTTTGAAAAGGAAAAAAAAACCCCCCGAACCCTTCACTCTCTCCCTTTCGGCCCACAGGCCCAGCCTCCCTCCTCCTCTTCCCGCTTCGGCCAGTTTTCTTTCTTTGGCCCAAACCAGCCGCGCGGCCCAGTTCCATCTCCCCCTCCTCTTCTCTGTCTCGCTGGCAACAGGGGCCCGCGTGGCAGATCCATCTCCCACCTCCCGCCGCCTCCCCTGCTCCTTTGCAGCCACGGCCGCCGGCAGTTTCCCCGCATCCCTCGCCCTTCCCCCTCCTTCAAACCTCGCCATAAAGGTGCACCAAGGCACCGGCTTCACTCTCCCTCCTTTATTTCCCTTCAGTTACTCCTTTCCCTCCCCCTTAATTTCCATCAAAACCGCCGGCCGCCATGGCCATCAATGGCCTCTCCGCCCCTGGCCGTCACTCCCTCTCCTTCCCTTCCCCCTATAAGAGCCGAGCTCGTGCACCATGCGTTCCCTTTCCACACCGCTCACACCCCTGCACACCCCCATCCACGCGCTCGCGCCGCCGCCGTCGAATTCCGGCTGCCGCACCAGTTGGTCGCCCGAACTCCTCGCCGTCGGTGAAGTGGCCCCTGCCCTTCCTTCTTCCTTCTTCTTCGTGCTCGCTGCTCACCCGAACCTTCCTCTGTCCCAGGGCACCCCCTCATGTCGCCGACCGAGCCGCGCCCAGAGCGCCGCCGTCATCTTCAACCTCCAGCCGCCGGCGTCGATCTCCCTCTGTGTCGCCTCGCGGACGCCATCATCTTCGCCCGAGGCTTGTCTGCGTGGTGAGGACCCGCTTCCTCTTGTTTTTCTCTGCGCCTAGAGCACGTAGCCCTTGTGTCCGCTCGCCGGCCGTACGCCGTCCGCCACGACCGCCGCGGTGCCCTCTCCGTCGCCCGAGCCCCCTCACAAGCGCCTTGGATGTGTTCGCCACCTCTCCAGCAAGCCGTAGGGCCAAACCGTGTTGAAAACCGTGGCCGGGAGCTCCGTTTCGGCGAAAGTCCGGCCATCCTCCGGCGAACCACCGCCGCGCGCCACCGTCTCGCTGCCGCGCGCCGCTCACCCGCCACCGCAACCGCAGATCGCGAGATCAACGACCAAGATCGCACCCCGCCCCAGTCAAAATAGAGGCATACCGGTCAACCCAGGCGCACGCCGGACGTTTTGCAAATAGGCCCCAGAGCTTCCCAATATCACAAAAGTGCCCTCCCACCAGTAGAAACCCTTGCATCTAGATCCTTTCTTTTGCATTAGGCCCTTGAGCTTTTTGTTTTCTCCGCAGCCGTCCAGATCTGCTCAAAGCCGAGTCAAACCCATCACGTACCGGTCAACCTGAGCTGTTAGTGGTCTTTTTGCAGAAAAGACCCTGTGCTTTCTAATATAACAACCATGCCCTTCCACCTTTAAGTATCCTTATAGAGAGGTCCTGTTTTTAGCGTATAGGCCCCTAACCTTTCCTAGTTTTCCCACCCGCCATCCTTAGCTGCCTTTTATCACCCGAGGCCCTCAGATCTTTTGTAAGTTTATGTTTTAGGTCCCTGGTTTCTTGCAGTTAAGCCCCTGGAAGCCCAGTTTCTTCACAAAAAAGCCCCTGAACCTTATTTTGGCCGTATCTTTTGCGTTTTAGCTCCGTTTCCACCGTTTCAAGTTGCGTTAGGTTCATATCAACTCAAAGTACGTGTTAGGACCAATGTTGAACATGTTCTTTGTTTTATAATTTATTTAAATATTAAATATGATTAAATCCTTATACACATGCTTTTCTAATTAAAATCTAATTAGAGTTCAACACGTGTTTTCACAAGAAAGTTAATATGATTAATACTAGTTACATATTTCTTTCAATTAAAAACCAATTAGATGTATACCTCGGTTTTCATAATCAAACTTAAATTGATTAATGATTATGCAATTTGCTTCCTAATAAAAAGAAACATAGGCTATATCCCGAGTTTTCTTAATTAAATGTTAATTTGATTAATATGAATATAAATGTGTTTTTAAGTAATAATTTGATTAGTACAACTCGAAATATAAAGATAAACGTTTAGATGTTTTACATGCTTCTATTAAATTAAATGTTTAATTTGCATAAGTAATACTTGAATATTTATAAATAAAATTGGACTAAGTTTACAACGCCTTTTAAATATAAATATAACTTGCTTAATTCTAAATAGGGTATTTCTCTGAAATAACCTATGCACATGATTTTACTTAATTAAAATATACCAAGCACATAGCTTTGTGTGATATAATCCAAATCTCCCGATAGTTCCGAGTGTTTTTACGTTCGCGTTCCTAGAGCCAAACCTTGTCCTCTCTTTAAGCTTTTCATGCTTGGTGTATTGTTTTATTTATTGTATGTTTTCATGTGTGCTCGTAGACATCGTGCCAGTTTCAAGTGAGCAGCCAGTTGAAGTGGATCAAGAGCAAGTTTTTGAAGAAGAAGAACCCCAGTGTTTAAGCAAGGAAGGCAAGTGGACTTCTCCCTCTGCATATTCCTCTTTGACCTAAATAATTGCATATTAATTAATATTTACATTTAAATGTTGTATTGCATAAACTTGATGGGAAATCACCTTTTTAAGGACATGACTAGAATTTTATTCCCTTTACCTTGAACAACCCTTTTAAATAAATGTTTTGGTAGAAATGCTTAGTTGCTATACCTTGGGATGGTTCAAAGGAATCTTTGCAAAATGATGAATGTTGATCATGATAACTTTGGTGAAGATGTTGCTTTGTTGATAATAAGATCATATGGTTTAATCGGAACATGGAGAACCACCCAGGAAAACAGTGCAACCACAGTCCATATGGCTCTGGCTTAGCCAATTAATTAGGTGTGTGAATGTACTGATGACCTTATCCGAAAGGAGCAGAGGGGGATCGGGGTTGCAGGGGTATAGCCCTGTTCTTTTGTGGTAGCAGCCATTGCTAAGGTGCTGACCACTAGGGAGGGTTATGGTCCGCCCTGATCTGTAACTATGCGGGTCGTTTGTCTTTTGCATGCCTTTGTAAAGGCTTCGTAGTGGACCCCTAGCCACTCATCTCGGAAGAGATTAAGGGTCTGATCAACCCGGGTAATATGGGGAACACGAGCTGTGGTGAAAGTGTACAACCTCTGCAGAGTTAAAACTGATCTATCAGCCGTGCTCACGGTCAAGAGCGGCCTGGACCCTCACATGATTAATGAACTTGAAGATGGAATTAAATTGTGGTTTATGTATGGTTTTGAGATGGAAAGTTTTCTAAAGTTTAAGTGGGTTGGTATAAACTTACACCTAGTAAATAGGTGCTTGCTAATAAAATTTGACCAACAATAAAAATGCTAACCGCTGCATAACCTTAGCCTATCCTTGATAGCCTTGCATGATTCTCCCCACTTGCTGAGCTCCAACCATAAGTGTGCTCACCCTTGCTTACCCGCTGTTCAGAGAAGAACACTTTATAAGAGTACTTCAGCGACTACGATGAGTTCTGAGGCTTGCGTGCCCCCAGTCATGTGCCTGTGGAAGCTGAAGATGGAGTTGCTTCGTCTAGTTATCATTTGTTCATTTTAAAGACCTTCGAGTCTAACGTCTGAGTGTAATAAAGAGATAATGTAATGGTTTAACTCTTGTACATTTTGATTATTGTTTATGATATTACACTCTTTTGTCTATCATATGTGTGTAAACTTGATCCTGGCGCACATATGAGATGCATTTGGTTCTCTTCGGAAAATCAGGTGTGACAGTATATTGATGGCTAAAGTAGGCACTTAACAGCCGTCAACAAGGATGCAGGGTGGATTTTGCGTATCCGACGCCGTGCGTAACCCAGTTTGTGTTGAGCCATGCAGCCAGCCATTTTAAGGCTGCGTAACCCAGATGGTGTTGCATCAATCATGCGTAAATTTACGAATGAGGAGTAGAGAGAAGAGAAACAGACGTTGACGGACCCCCTCTCTTGTCTTGATGTAGGCCTCGCGGCCCACGCGTTCTAACATAGGTCTGCTGAGCTTATTATCATGCCAAAAAGCTGATTTCTCCACCTATCTATCTATCAGTATATTGTTGGGCCTTGGACGCAGGTGCCCTTGGACGGATGGGCTGGAAAGAGATACGAATCGGTGGCAGCCGTCAGCCCATGGTCACAAGAGAAGTCCGCATGCGTTTCGGACGGAAAACGTGCGCACTTCCCCCCGATTTAATGGATGACCTCACGCCCCACTCGGCCGCAAGCACACGACCAAGCAAGCCACCGCCGACCACATCACCACGATGTTACCTTACACACCTCCACAAGCCATTCTCTAATGAAATTCTTCCCATGTATGTGAAATTCTTCGCGTGCTGGTACAATTCGAAGAGATCTTTCAGTCAAGATTCCAGAACCCAAACACGAAGCGACCGACTGGGCAGAATAGGGAGATGTGCGTTGAAATGAGATGACGATCAACCTTTTACGATCTGCCGCCCTTATATATCTCACCAACCACGAGTCTCGCAGCGCCCTCACAGCCTCACCAAGCCGCCGGCCATATCACCGCCATGGCTGCGCCCTACAAGCCACGACGAGATGACCGCGCTCATCCACACGTGGAACCCTATGTTGCAGGAACCTCGTCGACCTTGCCTTGGCGGCGGTCCTTGAACAAAGGCTTCCACGACGCGTGGAAGCCTTTGTTCAAGGACCGCCGCCAAGGCAAGGTCGACGGGGTAGTTGCGTGCTACCACAGCTGCTTGCACTCCTCCTTCTGCTTCATCGCCGATGACTGACACATCCTGGGGAGACGAGCTTTTTGGCGTCGCGGATATTGTTCACGACGACCGCCAGGAGTCCAAGAGACCAGGACGCACCAGTCGTTGGCGATGAGGTAGAAGGAGGACCGCACGTGGCTCTGGTAGCACACCGCTAATCTTGCCTGTTCGTTCTTGTCTCTTCCACCACTACACTTGAGAAGGGGCGAAAACCAGTTACATAAAAAATATATACTAAAGCATGGTAGATCTACTCATTTAGAGTCCAGCACAATTGTATTTTCCAATAAATGAACTGGCGAACGGTGAACCCATTCCCGTGATGGAACACACGGTCCACTTCTAGTGCCCGGAGGAGTTGCGGAACCGCTTCCACTTCGAGCACTCGGGCTTCGTGACCATCGCGCTAGAGGACTATCCCATCGAGCTTTGGAACAAGGGCCATGTCGAGGTGGTGATGGGAGTCATGGCGAACCCCACCAACATCACGCAGCTCTCTCTCTCTAGGGCGGACTACTCCGCTGTGATCGCCACCATGCACTATGAGAGCACCTCGACTTCCCCACCACTGTTGGCGGTCGATTTTCGTCAACCTAGCCATGAGTTTACCTTCAATGTTGGTATTAATTTGATATCCACACAAACGAGCCTAACCCTTATTATATGTTAAGTTCGCACTCGCGCATGGTTTTTGGAGTTTATTGTTTACACAGGGTTTAAGAGCCTAAGTGAGGACTTCCGAATAAAGTTCATCAAGGGTTTTACAAGAAGATCATGAAGCCCAACACAAGCCAAGATACAAGATGAACATGACTCCAAATGAAGCAAGGACCAAAGCGTGAAGCCGAGAAGTGTTGAGGACCTAGATGGAAGATGCAGGAGTTCATGCGCCAAGCACCCTTATCTAAACCACGGAGAAAACGACATCAAGGACACACATGCAACTCACCAAAAACTCAGGAAGTCACGAGAAGCTTCAGGAAGAACCGGGACGAGGAGGCCCTGGGCCAGTCGGCCCAGGCCGGCCGGCTTGACCCTCCTGTGGGTCGGTTCGCCGCCCCCTTTGACCTTGCACCCCTTCGGGCTATTTATAGTCCCCGTGCGAAGAGCCAAGCATCAAGCCATTCATCATCCGCCACCGAGGAGTAGAGAAGCTAGAGGGACACCATCTCAGAAAGAAGGGTCGTGCTAGTTGTCTAGGGTTTCCCTAGCCGGCGTGGGAACCTTGCATGGAAGACCACGTCAGAGTTCCGGAGGCTTGAATCAAGATCAAGGTAGGATCCCAGTTGGATCTTATTCATGTATACACTTATGATGAAGTTTTAATGGATCCGATTTCTAGCAATCAAGTGCTTTCTCTACGGTTTTGTCTTCTCTTGGTTTTGCTTCTTCCTCAATCAATACTTAAGATAGATTGCCTAGGGTGCTCTTGTAGCCGCGGTGGCTAGAGGTGCATACCCGATCTACCAAGTGTTTTCAACACGTTCCTCGTGAGTGTGCTCTTAGGTTCACCTACACAAGAAGCACTACTAACTTTGGACCCTTATGCCACGCTTTTTTGCTCCAACAGCAAGATTTTGTTGCAACAAGGGGTGTTGTCGCAACGGTTTTTACTTTCGGTTGTGATATATTGGTTTTTTACCACTCAAAATTTTCCGTAGCCCTAAGTATGGAGATCGTTGCGAAAATTAAGGGTTATCGCGACCTATTATAGAATGGTTGCAATAGGTACTTATTGTTGCCACGATTTGATTTGCATTGCGGCAATTTTATTTCTGTTCAATACTAATGTTATATTGCAACTCTTTAGCTGATCGTCGCAATAGCTCATCTATATCGCAACGGATAGGTTCTGTTGTATATAATATTCGCTTGCGTTGCAAAAAAGTGATACATATAGCAATGAAAAAATAAAATGTTGCAATCACTAAGGTTTCAATGAATATGTTTTGTTGTATATAATAGTCGATTTCGTTGTACAAAAGTGATACATATAGCAACGAAAAATCGCATCATTGCAACACCTAAGTTTCTCCACTTTATTTTTTTACATAAAAAATTAAAAAATACCCAAGAAGCAAATCATGAACCTCAGAACTAGAGAGTCTCGATCACAGGTTCCATACCACTAGGCCATGCATTTGCTTGTGTTAATAGAAGCGAGAGAGTTCTATACAACTTAATGTAGGTCCCTTTATGTATTGGAATCGGATCTATTTTTTTGCGAGGAAACAAATCCCAGGGAGTCGGCCTCCCTAGCAACTCTTTCTCCAAGCAGATCGCGGACTTCCCCACACGCACGTCGCCGACTCGCCGTTCCTGCAAGCAGCGTGGTTGCTGTCTCCCTGCAGCGGGTGTCATTGTCGCGGCACCTCTTCTCTGCATCTGGTGTCGTCACGGGCCTTGAACTCCCTGCAGCGACGGCGTCTTGGTGCCTTAGTTCCTTCCTAATCATCAACGAGATAAGGAGAGAGAGCACCAGCCATTGGCGCGCAAGAAGGGAGCGTTAAGTCAGTGCCACCTCGCACTCTTCATCATCGACAAGGATAGACGATCAGCGACCGGCCGGTGATCATCGACCAGAAAAAGAGGATCACGTATGCATGTATTATTGCAAGATGTTTTATTGATGATTTTTCCCTATGTCCGATATAGTTTATTATAATGTTGTGATCCCTTCAATTAACGTGCTGCAGGAAAGCCTTGTGACATTTGGAAGATAGAATTAATGGCACATGATGATCATTGGAGTTGGATGTTGTTGTCCCGATCAACAGTTGAGTGGCAAGCCGGTCTCGAAAAATTTATCGGTACTATTTTTGAGGGCAGCTATGCATCAGAAACTGCACCATGTCCATGTTCAAGGTGTCGAGGAGTCGTGTACAAGACAAAATCCAACGTTCAAATGGACTTTCCAACTAAAGGGTTTGATGAGAATTTTGTCAAAGACAAAGGTAATGTTGAACCTCGGAATGATGATAGGGATCTGAATCTAGAAGCACCAGATGATGCATCATCTGCCCAAAATCTGGTGTCTGCATTAATTAGGGGTGTGTCCGCTGGTCATAGCAATGAAGAGCCAAATGAGAGTGCAAAGAAATTTTTTGATTTGTTAAAAGAAGCGCAGCAGGAGTTGTTGCCAGGTTGCTCCAAGCTTACGAAGTTATCATTCATGGTCAGACTCTTTCAACTTAAGTGCATGGGTGGATGGAGTAATGAGAATGCAGACCAAACACTTGGCCTATTCTCGGATGCGCTCCCCCCTGGACACTGTAAACCAGATACTATCAAGAAAGCACAAAAGATTATTCGCGACCTTGGTCTCACATACATTAAGATACATGCTTGTGTGAATGACTGCGTGTTATTTCGTGGGCCATTCGCTAATATGGACACGTGTCCAACATGTGGTGAGAGTAGGTGGAAGAATGAGGAAACAAATAATTCTAATGAGGTTGGCAAGTCCTTGCAAAATTCTAAGGCATTTTCCACTTATTCCTCGATTGCAAAGATTATATATGTTAGAGAAAACATCATCATTGATGCGGTGGCACAAGGAAGCAGAATTGGTTAGTGATGGAAAAATGCGACACCCAGCAGATTCCTTGGCATGGAAGCACGTGAATAATAGGTATAAGAAATTTGATTCAGATCCACATAATGTTAGATTGGGACTTGCATCCGATGGCTTCAATCCATTTGGGATGTTGAATGTTATTTACACTTGTTGGTCTGTGATTTTGATTCCTTATAACCTGCCTCCTTGGCTGTGTATGAAACAACCTTATTGGATGATGTCGATGTTGATACCTGGGCCTAAATCTCCTGGAGTGAACATTGATGTATATTTGCAGCCTTTGATGGACGAGCTACATGACCTGTGGGTTAAAGGAGTTGAAACTTGGGATGAGAAGGAGAAGAAGAATTTTACTCTACATGCAATTCTGCTCTGGACAATTAATGATTTCCCTGCATTGCGATCTTATCTGGTTGGAGCACAAAAGGTAAGTTTGCTTGTCCTTATTTTCACAAGGATACTGATTACTTGTGGTTAAAATATGGATCAAAGCATTGCTACATGGCACATCACCGATTTTTGCACTTGAACCACAAGTGGTGAAGGAACAAGGTGAGCTTCAATAACAAGGCTGAAACCAGGGAAGCTCCAGTGCCGCTCAGTGGTGAGCAAGTGTTGCGGAACTATGAGAGCTTCCAACAAGTGACTTTTGGGAAGGATACAAGGAAAAGGAAGCAAGGTGATGAAGAAAATAGGTGGCATAATTGGAGAAAAAAGGGTATTTTCTTTGAGCGGCTTCCTTACTGAAATTATTGCTCGTACGACATAATTTGGATGTCATGCATATTGAGAAGAACATTTGTGAGAGCTTCCTGGGGACTTTGCTGGAGCTACAAGGTAAATGCAAGGACAGTGAGAAGGCTCGACTTGATATGCAACATTTAGGTATAAGGACAGATCAGCATCCGGTGCTCGAAAAGGGTAAGTACAAGTTGCCACCAGCGTTATACACCCTAGATAAGGATGACAAGGATATTTTGTGCTAATTTTTACATGGCATCAAGTTCCCTGATGGTTATGCCGCAAATATTCGGAGATGTGTGGACGTTAATGGTTGCAAGCTTTCTGGACATAAAACACATGACCTACATGTAATCTTGCAAAAACTTTTGCCTTTAGTGGTGCGCAACTTATTACTTGAAGATGTGGTGATCCCAATTATCGAGCTAAGTAGGTTCTTTAACTCACTGTGTTTAAAGGAGTTGGAGTCTTTAGAAATTGAAAAACTGAATAGTTCGATTAGGGAGACGCTTTTTAGGCTGGAGATGATTTTTCCACCAGCTTTTTTTGATATTATCATGCACTTACCAGTCCATCTTGCTGAAGAAGCTAGATTTGGAGGCCCAGTGTGTTATAGATGGATGTATCCAGTTGAGAGGTACCTTCGTAGTCTTAAAGGTTATGTGAGGAACAAAGCATACCCTGAAGGTTCAATTCTAGAGGGATATATATATGAGGAGTGCCTCACATTTTGCTCTCGTTTTTTTGAAAATATGAGTACCGAGCTTAATCATCCAGAGCGTCATGAAAGCGCTGCTGCTAGTGAACCACCATCTGGACTAAGTATATTTGGGAGCATTGACTATAGTAGGAAAGGAAGTACTCTCGAGAACGTTTCTGATGATGACATGCAGAGGATGAGGCATTACATACTAACTAACTATGACGAGGTCACTCAATTGATAAAGTAATATATATTTTTAAATTGATTTTTTGGTGGTCATTAATGTTTAAATTGATTTTTTATTATGGTTATTAATGTTTAAAATATATAAGTAACTAATGAATGTATTTTCATTCTTTGTAAAGTGTGCATAGGGATGACTTGAAGAAACTCAACTCTCGACATGTTGATAAAAGACACAAGGAGGAGTTTGTATCATGGTTTGAGCATTAAGTAAGTCGTCCCTAATATATTTATCTATATTTTATTTGTTTAGTTTGCACATGCTAGCTACTTGTCCATTTGTTAGTCCCTAATATATCTTTAAAATGATTATAATTTCAGATCAGCACATTGCATGCACAAGGGGAAATAGATGACATGATTTATTATCTATCTGGTGGTCCAGACTATCGGGCTCATGTGTTCAATAGGTGTTTCATAAATGGCTTCCTTTTTCGGGTCTCTTCCATAGAGAACTCGTTAACTACTCAAAATAGTGGTGTATTTGTAAAGGGCGATACAAGTACAGGAAACATGGGTTGGTATGGTGTGCTTAAGAAAATCATCTGCCTTGATTTTCATGGTGAGAAGGAAGTGATGTTGTTCCAATGCGTTTGGTTTGATGTTCCTGCAGCAAGTAGAAGCAAATCTAGAGGGTACAATAAGGATCAATATGGAGTCATCGATATTGATACCACCCGATTCAGGTATTCTGAAGAACCTTACATCCTGAGCACACAAGCCGAGCAAGTCTTTTATGTGAAAAACATAAAGAAACCAAATTGGTGCACAGTTCTTAGAGTTTAGCCTAGAAATCTATTTGCCATGCCTGAAGGAGAAGGTACTCAAACTATGGGAGAGCACGATCTGGACTCAGTTGTTGTAGGAGTGGAAGATATGAATGTTGAACAACAAAATGAAGATGTGACAGCTTGGAGTAGGTCCGGCCTTGATGGGACTACTATTGATGCTTGTGTTATTGAGCATGCACTTGCAACAGCTATGCCGGAACCTGAGCATGATGACCTGTTTGACAACCCTTTTTTATAGCTGCTGGTTGTGAAGCAACTCTTGACAGTATATGTTATTTAAATCAGGAAAATGCATTCATGAAAATTGCTGAGATTGACTTAGAACCTGATAGACAAACACTTACAACTGTTGAGGAGAACATGATTTTTCAGTCAAGCTACAAAGAAACAACACAAATCAAATCATCCAAATTACATGGGCATGGATATTTGGCTAAGTATCGAACTCGGAAAGAACTTATGGAAGAGAACCTTGAAGTACATGCATGTGCTCAAGCTGCAGCCAGAGAGAAGAGCATTGCTTTTGAGGTAGAGGTTCAGAAGTTGAATGAGCGGATTGCGCATGAAGCAGCAGAAAGGGAAAGGGAGAAAGAACAAAGGGAAAGGGAAACGGAAAGGGAGAAAGAAGAAAGGGAAAGGGAGAAAGAAGAAAATAGGAGGAAGATGCAAGAGGATCTAGAAAATGCTAAGATAAAAATAAGAGAAGAAATGTAGCAATAATTTCTTAACATGCTAGCGCAGCACAAAGAAGGAATTATAAATATGGTAATAAAAGAATATTTTTTATCCTTTGTTGTCTTAGTTAACTTATCATTATGATGCCTTATCTTTTACCTCACTATTTGTATGTGTAGAGTACCCCGGAAAACAATGACATTATACAAATTGCACAAAGCATAGATGAGGGAGATGAGATTGGTGAACAGGAAAATGAAGATCCGTCACAGCAGGTGATGACATTATTGCACTATGTTTCATGCAATCTTGAGATACGTACCTTGAACTATTGTTAAAATACATCTAACAATTTACTACTTGTAGAATCAGCCTCGAAGCGTTGTTACTGTACAAAAAGATGCAGCACCAGCTACTCGCTCCAGTAAAAATATTGCAGGTCTCACCAGACGTCTTTTCAGTGAATCCACTGCAAATGTGGCTGCACAGAAAACATATATCACTCCACAGCAGCTGCTGAATAGAACAAGAAATAGTAACAAAAGGAGGAAGGTAACAACTGCTAATTAGAATCTAAATTATTGCATCATTTGCTGAAAGTTTATAAGGCGATCCATTATCCCCCATGCTATTTATCCTGGTCATGGATGTGCTTAATAGTCTCTTTGTCAAAGCTGGAGAAGAAGGGCTCCTGCAGCCTATTTCCTAGAGAATTTCTGGTCAACGCCTCTATCTGTATGCTGATGATGTTGCTCTTTTCATAAGGCCGGTTGAAGATGAACTAGAGGTCATAAAGGAAATTCTTAATGCCTTTGGTATGGCTTCGGGGTTGCAGACCAATTTGCACAAGAGCAGCATTATTTCCATCCAATGTGGTGACATTTCCTTGGAGCCAGTAAGAGATACTCTCCCTTGCACTATGGCCGAGTTTCCTTGTACTTATCTAGGGCGACCTCTTTCCAACAAGAAACTGAGAAAAGTTGATCTTATGCCTTGGATTGAGAAGGTGGCTGATAAGTTGCCAGGATGGAAGGCTGTCTTGATGAATAAGGCTGGGCGGATCACTATGGTCCGATTTGTTCTCTCATCTATACCCATTTATCTTTTGATTGCCATCAACGCACCAAAATGGTTCATAAAGGCAATTGATAAAATCCGGAGAGGCTTCCTTTGGAAGGGGAGAGAACAAGCTAATGGAGGTTGCTGCCTTGTTGCTTGGGAAAAGGTCAGGCGGCCATTGGAGTTGGGTGGATTAGGGATCATCAATCTTGAGGTCATGGCTTGGGCTTTGCAAGCTAGATGGCAGTGGCATAAGAAAACCCGTACTGATCAGCCTTGGACTGATCTCGATCTCCCATCGCATCCTAATTCACTTGCCTTGTTTTCCATTGCTGTCAACACAGAATTAGGAAATGGAAATAATACGCTTTTTTGGACAGATAGATGGTTGCATGGATGTTCAGTAGAGAACCTTGCTCCTGAGGTCTTTGCTAGTGTGCCTCCCAGAATCCGGAAAAGACAAACAGTGGCCGAGGCATTGGACAATAATATTTGGCTTTCTGCGATTTGTGGGGGTCTATCTTGGATTGGAATCAGGCAATTCTTACAGCTTTGGGACTGTGTCCAGGGATTTCACCTAAATGATCTTGAAGATCGACACATTTGGAAATTTGATCCTAGGGGTTGCTATTCCTCTAAATCTGCTTATAGGTCTTACTTTCAGGGATCAGTTATCTTTGAGCCGTGGAAAAGGCTCTGGAAATCTTGGGGCCCAAACAAATGTAAGGTGTTCCTTTGGTTGGCAATTCGGAATAGGTGCTGGACTGCAGATCGTCTTGAAAAGAGGGGTCTGCCTCATGCTGAAAAATGCCCCCTATGTGACCAGGAGGAGGAGACAGTGCAGCACTTGTTAGTTTCTTGTGTGGTGGCAAGACAGGTTTGGTTCAATCTTTTATCACCTCTAAATCTTGGTGATTGCATCCCAAGACAACGGGAGCGAAGCTTCGCTGATTGGTGGCGCAAGGTTTTGAAGAAAGTAAAAAAGGAATATAAGAAGGGCTTAAATTCTCTAATTATTTTGGGGGCTTGGATGATATGGAAGCATAGGAACGCCTGTGTGTTTGAGGGGATGGCTCCCTCGGTCGATTCCATTATGAGAGAGCTTAAAGATGAACACAGCCTATGGTGTTTGGCCGGCGCTAAGAAGCTGCAGGGCCTGGGCTTATCTGGTGTAATATAGATAGCTAGGTCAAGTTTGGTCACGTTTCTTTTTGTTTCTTAGCTAGTGTTTGTTTGATCGATCCATCTCTCATATACGGTCCCCGTATGAGAGAAGGATGTTGTATGGGGACCTTTTTCTCTCTCTAATGCAATGAAGCGCAGCTCTCCTGCGTTTTCAAAAAAAAAATGTGACCTTCCTTGTAGAACTAGAAAATATATGAAATAAAGTTAACATACATGCTAAAACTGCAGCTTGTTTAGTTCTGACTGTGTGAATTGATCCGTGTAGTAATTTATCCTTTTTGTGATACTTGATAATACCAAAGTTGTAGCAGGTTTAGAGATGTTAGTCATCAGGAAAGTTCATGATATTTCCCTTTGGTATTTCCCTTTGGGAATTGGGAGTTATTAAATTTCTATGTAGCCCATGAGGTTTTGACCTTGCTCTGCACAACAGTAAGCATTTGTGATTTTCGACCATGATAACTGCAAAAACCTATTTAACAAATAACTAGAAAGATGTTGCGAATTTTATGGATTTTCAGTATTGTTAAAGATTATAACTTTTCATTGTCTGGAACTCTAGTTATGAATTTTCTAATCAAATGTACTGCTGATATTATAAAGTTTCAGATAATTTGATAGCAAAATTATCGTATGTACAATATTGTTTCCATTGTTTTTATTAGTTCTACTTTTGCTTAATTACAATCATGTTATATATGAATATCATTTCCATTTTGTGCACCAATTAGTAAACTTAATATTGTTCTAATAGCCCAATCGTTTTCTTTTGGCACTAGGTGGACAAGGTTTCAGTGGGAGGCTCGTAATCAAGCGAGGACCTAGCTGATTTGATGGCATGTTGCTCTGATAGGAAACTCTCGAGTGCTGCATAGATGTTAGAAAGTTTTAAAAAGTTGTCAAATAATGAGTGAATTGTACACTCATTTTATGATCTTAGCTACTATTTCAATGGTCTGTCAACATATTGAATGATTGATTATAATTAGTATTGTCATGGTTTATTCATTTGCAATGACGATTTATTTAACAAAAATCAAATGCTACTAGGGTTGCAATAAAAGCTATGTCTACGAGATACAATGCGTGGCAATATGCTCTATTGCAACAAATTTATTTATGTTTCAAATGGTATTATTACCACAACATTACTACTATTGCAATAACATTTGATCTCCTACAATGAATAAAATTGTGTGGCAAAAGGTACTATTGCAACGACATCGCAATAACAAAAGGAGTCTTGCAATGGCTAAAATTGTGTGGCAAATGATTTTATTGCAACGGCACGACAACTGTGGTAATAACATATCATCTCTCGCTATGAATCAAAGTGTGTGGCAAATAATACTATTTCCACTCCACAATGATCGCAGCAATAATGTATAATCTTGCAACAGAAAAATTGTGTGGCAAATGGTGTACTTGCGACGACATGACGTTCGTGGAAAGAACACCTCAGGCAACAAAATTCAAGCATAGCAACCAAATTATATTGCTACGCTAAAGAGCATTGCATTTACCACCTTTTGCTACCAAGATGAGCGTCGCAATTGCTTGTATTGCCACACTAGTGAACGCTGCCATAACAACCTATTGCCATGCTTGGCAACGAACAACCGTGGTTGCAAGAAAAGCTATGTATTGCAATGCCAAACTTTCAATGGTTGCAAGTTCTTATTGCAACGTGACTTTTTGCAACCACCGGCAACCAACATGATTTGGTGGCAACAACTAACATTCACAACCAAACTGAGCTTATTACAACATTTTCTCGTCAGTGCACAAGGGTCGGAAGTTAGTAGTGAAGCGGGGCATCGTGACAGGATGTCGATCACGTGTACGGTAGGTGCCTTCGAGAATTGGAACGGAGGCCACATGCTTTTTATGAGATTCTTATTACTATCATCATCTCTCGTTTGGAACTACAACAAAGGCACGATCTAGACTATCTAGATCGGTTACCTCTTGCTTTCTCTTCCTACCTCTCTTGTTTTAGTAGATTAGATGCGTTTGAAACTTCTCTAGAACAAAGTGCTTTTTCGCTTTATTGGATCGATCTTGCGTTGCACATGTTCCACGGATTCGATACCTTGGGTTTACAGTTAAGGGAAAGAGGGTCCCATGTGATCCGTACTTGCGGATCAAAGTTTACAACAATAATCAAACGTCAACAACCACCCTCCATTTGAAGAACGACGACGGCATGGGTAGCAGGGCGCGCGTCATCCGCTACAACCACTGGGGTGAGGGGGGTGGAACGCCCTCTGCAACTCTTTCCCCACCTAGTGGCCCTCGCCGCGGTCCCTCCGGTTCCAATGCCAGCATGCAAGCATTCCATGTCACCATCCATTATACGACATGTCATCATCCACTATACGCCATCTCACCATCCACTAGATCATATATTTATGTCTTCAACTGATTTTTTGTGGTAAATATCATACCTTTGTGAGTAGCATGCTACAAATTCCCGTACTAGAGAAAAATGTAGGATCAATAATTTAGAATGGTTCTCTCTCAACAAAATTATCATGCTTCCATGTATGATGTTGTTTACAAAAGAATGTTGTCATGAAATCACTTTGGTGTTACACAAATGAGCAACCAAATCAGAAACAAAGAACATCTTAACAAAAAAACATTCCAATGCATATTCGGTAGTAGTACGCCGCATCAGCGCAGCAATTTGGGATGCACATTTCATGCAGTACAAAAGTATTCCTAGTGTACCAACAAAATTCACTAACCCATCCACACGGGACATGTGTATTTCACAGGATGCAGCGTGGATTTTGCGTAACCTAGCTGGTAAAACATGCACCATGCAGGACAGATGGTGCATCACCGAAACATGCGTAATCGAGCTGGAGCAGGTGAAGCGCAGGATCAACACGACAGGATGCAGCGTGAATTTTGCATATCCGATGCCGCGCGTAACCCAGTCAGTGTTGAGTCATGTAGCCAGCGGTCTTAAAGGTGCGTAACCTACTATGTGCTTAACCGAGTCAGTGTTGCATCAAGCAGCATGGACGGTGCGTAACCTCAGCATGTTACGCGCTGATTCGACACGACCCGGTCGGTGTTGCATCAATCAAGCACGGAAGGTGTGTAACCTCTTGTGGTTACGCACTGATTCGACACGACCCAGTCGGTGTTCCATCAATCAAGCAGCACGAACGGTGCGAAACCTCTTGTGGTTATGCGCTGATTAGATACGACCCAGTCGGTGTTGCATCAATCAAGCAGCACGGACGGAGCGTAACCGGTGCAGGTTACGGGCTGATTCGGCACGACCAGATGCAGCGTGGATTTTGCGTAACCTTTGCAGGTTTAGGTTACGCGATGCATGTTGATAGCTATTAAGTACATAATTCAGGGCCGTCAATCCCTGCATTTTATCATAAGAACTAAGCATCCACACAAGAATAGGGGTTTAAACTAACAATTTCCACAAGTGGCTATGCTAAGTTGAATGCAGGTGTTTAGCATAAGAAATGAAGAGGAAAGACACCCTCATGATCCTAGCAAGTTAGGCTCAGCCAATGAGGGTCTGCATGCAAGCATCCCCTGTATCCATGACATCACCAATCCAAGGGAGGAAGCCTCGGTGAATCAGAAGCCACCATGCAGGCATCACATGGATCCCATGGCCCACCAAAGTGCCTAAACCGCCTCCAAACCACGAGGACACCGGGTACCGACCTCAGGATCCACAGGACAGCCACCACAAGAAAGCACACCCCAAGTGGGGCCCACAGGGGGTCGGCCGACCCCACAGGTCAGCCGAACCGACCTTGTGGCGCCCACTCAGGGGCTTCCATGTGGTGTTCGGTCATTGGTCCTAGAAGCTATCCGCGGGGTGTTTTGGGTGCTCTCATGCCGGTTGCACACGCCTATAAATAGGGGGAGAGGGGGGTAAGAAGAGGATGAACACACTTGAAGCCATTTCTCACCTTTGCCTCTTTCTCCCTCTCTTATTCTCTCTTGGTGGAGGTGAAACCTCATCCCACCATTAGTGTGTGTGTGTGGAGGATCTAGACTAGGTGGTGCTAGGTAGGGAGGAGTGTGTTGATGAGTAGAGGTGAGGTGGTGATGATCCGTTCATCATCCATCGTCCCCTTGTACCTCGTGAGCGATGCTGTTCTTCATCTAGACTAAAGTGAGTATTTCAGTATTTTCTATTTAGACTAAAGTGGCTCTCATGCATGAGTGATTTGTTCTTGAGTTCGTCGTTCGTTCATCATTTAGAGGCTCACGTTCTTCATGAACGTGCTTCCTCGATCTAGTTGACGAGCAAGTTATTCATGCTTTTGTGTTTGCTCATAAGTTAGAGGCTCGTGTTCTTCACGAACACGACCCTAGATCTTCTATTATCATAGCATAAGTTTGCATCTCGTTTGTGTGATTGCCTGTCTATTATAATATAGTGAAGCTCATGCATATCTGATTTAGATCAAGTATCAATCATATCTCCTCGTGTGAATCAATTCAATGATGAGTAAGGTCTAGCTCAACCTCGCGGGTTCGTCACTTCGTATTTATACGGAGTGCTATAGTGTTTCTACGGGACGTCAGACGTAGCCGTGCTCTAGTAGTAGTCAGTGGTGTAGACGTGGTGTCTAGACTGCTGGTTATCCTTCGAATGCCCTGTATCCCACGGTTTGTCTTGGGGTAGGCCGCGGTAGTGACAGCCGTTGGACCCTCTGAAATCCTCCACGTTCGGATACAACGTGTAGGCAACCCTTTGCCCTGAACCAACTGTTATAGTTAGGAGGGGCCGGTGTCCGAAGTGAGATCTTATCCGAGCTTGTTCCTCTCTAGAGTCGAGAACCTACAGGAGACTTCACATCACTCACCTACCTCAGCAGGGACTGTGTACCCTTGGATAGTCACTCGTAGAGTCCCCCATACCGTTCCTTGGATTCAATACCCTTGGGAATACTCCTGAGGTGAAGTGCTATAACAGTGTATCCGTGCGCTTGCGGATTCGTTCGCACCTGTCAGTATAACTGGGTGATTCTTACACGCTCACGCTAACCTGGCGCCATAGTGGTGACGTTAAGAAATACCAACAAGCATTTCTGGCGCCGTTCCCGGGGAACGGTTGTCGAGAATCTACGAACCCGACTATCCTTGTATCTTTTGTTTTTCTTTTGTTTCTACCTTTACCCCCGCTATCCCAGGAAGGTTATCCTTGTACACACCTTCCGCCCATTATGAGTGAAACCATGGAATCAACTCTCTAGAGACAACCCGCTCTTCTAACACCTTGTATGGTTCACCCATCTCTCATGAAGCTAGTTGAGGAAAAACCTTTCTCTGGGATGAGTCATGAGAATCCCTATGATCACGTAAGAAACTTTGAGCAATTGTGTTCCACCCAGGGTAAAACCGGGGCAACACAAGATGTTCTTAAGAGGAACCTGTTTCCGTTCTCCCTCTCCGGGGAAGCGAGAACTTGGTACCGTCGTTTTGGTTGTAACCACCTACGCTGGGAGGAATTGAGAGCATCTTTTTGCACTCGATTCTTTCCACTACGGCGTGTTGTTTCCTTAAGAATGGCGATCCTCAGTTTCAAACAAAGAGAGATGGAAACTTTAGGAATGGCATGGCATCGTTTTGCCACTTTGGTTGAAGCTTGCCCAGTCATTGGTCTGCCCGACCCAGTGCTTTTGCAGCATTTCCGGTTTGGTTTACGAGGAGATTGTGGCATGATGCTTGATGCCATTTCGGGAGGCGCCTTTGTGCTCTTAGGGCCAGAACAGGGACTGGAAATTCTAGGAGAAATCCGAGATTTCAGCTCCCCACCTGACTCGAGTGACGAGGTAGCCAAACAAGAAAATGTCGAAATGCCTAAGCCAATCCTCGAGAGAGCCCGAGCTAACATGCCAAACTTCTCTGTGCTCTGGTCGAAGATATCACTCCTCACTGGCAGGAATCTATGGGAAAGAGCACTTAGTGCAAATTCTGCCCCTAGATTCCCCTATCATTTCTTCTCTTAAAGCCCGGCCTTCGAGACTCAGTCTCGAGGGAGGAGGAGGGTAGTAGTCGATAAAGAAGAATCGTTCCTGGTGGGGACGATCACTTCAACCTTGCCCGCAACTCTCCAGGGGAGGTCACGATGTATGTTTTTCGTGCTTCATTTCAAGGCTCAATCCGAAGTGCTGCCACACTGAGGGTTATGCTAAGACATGAGCCCTGGCGTAGTAAAACATCCATATCTTTGGCTTGCGGAAGCGCGAACTTATATCCGGTCTAGCTGAGCAATCCATCTTATTATCCTAAGCTCAAGCTAAGACTGATGCCGATCAAGTCAAGTGGATGTAAATCCAACTCTTCACTTCTTGATCTGATCGATGCCCTGCAGAAGTGTGGTCTCGCACCTATCCTTCACACATCCGTTGGAAGCTTGGGTTAACTTACGTGTCATCCCTCTTATGTGAGGGTGAGATCCTTCATCAACCCAAGGAGAGGATGAGCCATCAAATTCGTCACTCTTGACCTTCAGCTCAAATGGTCATTCGACCCATAACCTTTCACTCGCTCAATCTGGGGTCCGATCATTCTCGAGTTATGTTTCTAGAGGTGAAAGCTTCACTCTTAGAGCACTCTAGGCCTTAGGCCCGGATCCTGTGCTCACTCTATCACCTCTATCATCTCTCGTCCGTAGTGCTATAGCCTTGCTAGCTGCACTTCCTTCCTAAGGTTACCCATCATAGTCCCCTTAGGATGGTTGTGAGGATCACCTCAGTTTCGCCATTTATACAGCTTGCATCGTACATATGCACTAACCATGTAGGAAAGAAAATACATCCTATCATAAAGAAACTTGCAAGGAGGACCACAGGGCAGAGTAGGAGGATATCATCAGGAGAAAATGGATGATATGAGCAAGAGGGCAACAATGACTCTTCATCCACGTATGAGTTCAGGTAAAATCCCCAAGTTGAGATATTAAGGTATAAAGAGGTTTAAGTAAAGTTATTTGGGGTAGAAGGCAGTATTATGCCCGAAATTCCATTCTAGCCCTTGCTGAAGCCTCCGACCTTAGAATTGGTGGGCCACCTGATCTAGAGACCCTGAGCCCCGCTAGAGCCCACACGCCGAAGCAGAGGCCCAGTGGAGCCCAGATGGGCTCGGCCGATCCCCTAGGTCGGCCGACCCACTTGGGCCGTTGCCGCCTCTCGTTTTTCGCATGTGCACTCTTTCGTCCTCCAGAAACCCTCTCCTCACCACGTGATGGAGTTTTGCGTCGCACAGAACCCCGTCTGCTCTGCTCAATCCTCCTCTCGGTCACCACTCCACCGCTCTGCACACCTTTGCCCGATGGCTCCCTCTAGCTTCGATGGGGAGAAGTCCTTCTGCTTCAGCGACCTCGGAGGCAGCGAGCTCTACCCATGAGACGGAACTCAGGATGATTTGATGACTCCGGAGCGAGGAAGGAAGGGGAGAAGCCCTACTGGAGACTCAGTAGAGCCCCCAGCTAGGCGCGGCTCATCCTCACCTCCTACCTTCGCCAGTCACTGCTCCCTGTTCAATGTCCTAGGGAAGAAGCTGGCTCCTAGATCGGACAAGAAGGTGCTATTTGATAATTGGCCAGGTCCGCCACTGAAGGCCGGAGAGCGCTACGCAGGATCATTGTTTGGCGAAGATGGCGACTCCTTTTGCCATAATTATGAGCAGGATGTGTTGGATGAAGTCCCGCAACCGCAGACTAGGTTTCGCATCTTTGGAGTGAGGACCCCTAAGGACAGCTGCGGGGTGCCCATGCCATACCCGCCAAATTGGGGAGACAGAGCTTGGCGACATCCTAGCTTCATTGCCTAACAGGAAGAACCTCCATGTGGGCAAGATGGCAGATGATCTGGCAGAGGCGTACTTTGAGTTTGACCTCTTAATGAAGACTGTGAGAGGGTAGTGGGCGGAATATCGATAGCTCAGGAACCTTCTCCTCAAGACCTGTGAGGAGATGAATGCCAAGCTGCAGTGGTTGATTGAAGTCGAGAGATTGGAAGCCCTCTTTGCTGAGTAGAGGGTCGTGCCCCACTCTTATTTCCCTTTATAGGTGCTTAGTTAGGTTTAGTTTATTTCCCTTCCATTTATTTCCTTTATTTCTATCAGTTGTGTAAGCGCCTATCTATTTCATTAGTGAACTTGAATGAATAATTTTGGCTCCACCGGTCATGTAACCCGGTTGAGTCACTCGTGTGTTAGCTATTTTTTGTTTTTGCTTTTGTTTGTATCGAAGAATAGCACCCAGGTACAAAACAGTGTGGGGGAGAGATGCACTCTCCAAACGCGAACATGACGGATCATTGTTGCACCCACACTATGCTCACACAAGCGCTTACAATCGACCATGCTTAGAGAACCTGAACGGGACATGCATTCATGCGCATCGCAGGAATCCCCATCTGGTCCACACAGAACCAGCGCTAGTTTGCATCTCTTCCTTATTTCACCATGATTTCTAAGTTTGTACGCTCATGCTTGATAAATTCTCCATAAATCAATTTAAGAAATCTATGGAAATGCTTACTCCATGCCTTGGGTTGACATGCGTAAGTTTTATTCCTTTTTTATAACCTTGAAGCTTGTGAACAATATCATCATAAGGACAACATGCTTATCTAAGTAGTTGACAAGTGAGGTATAACTTGATGACATGATCTTAACTCTGTTGGTTCTAGCCCTTGGGACAATTTTGTTTTCAGTAAAAAAAATGCTCTTGCAAAGCTCCTCTTTGATGTGCCACCGTCCTACCAAAGCCATATGATGTTTTTTGTTGAGAACCTTATACTCATATGCTGCTTGTTATTGCATTGAGCTTTGTCAAATTCTGTGACCCTTGTAAGAATTCTTTTCATTACTTTCATGGTCAAGATTCATGTGCACGCCACCTTATTCCCCTTGCTATGCTTCTACCCTGGAAGTTAGCATTGTATTATTCATCCATTCCGTGAAAATAAGGCTCCATATGTGTTGATCTCTCCCTCCTAGTTTTTGCTACATAAGAGACATGGCTATCGAAAAAAAATATATGGACACATGAAGGTCTAGTGTTAAAAAAAGAAAGTATAGAGATAGCCATGCTCTCAAAAGATTTCTTATACAAAAGGGAGAATCATGCAAAAAGGAGTTCCATAATCTAGATGGTGATAACTAGTATCCATTCCGGGGCTAGTGTCCACCTCACCATTAATCAATATTCATCATATATGTATGGTAATATCTAGCACCCACATTGGGCCTAGTATCCACTTTACCATACTCACCGTACCCATACACGTGCACATCTTGATCTGATCGTATGATTTGATTTTCTCTGTGGATCTAGTCTTTGACTTTGCAATATATGTGATACAAGTATGCTTTACCTTTATACTACCCTGACCTCCAAATACAGCCATTATTAGAAGTAGGGTGAAGAAAGGCAATCTAAAGCCTTGGTGAGGACATATACACTTTGAGCGATCTGAGAGAATCAAAGAAGGAGGGCAGAGCAGTTCTTTTTCTTTAAAAATTATTAAGAAAACCCCAAGTACTGACCAACAGGTGCTTAAGAGACTCGATTCATGGTCATTCCTCTTATCAACTACCCAAGATGGCATTGTAGCCAATCCACAGAGTTCACAAGAGCAAGGTATGACCTGGAATAACTCCTATGCTTGTTTCATACCTTTTTTTTAAACCCATATGATCTTCCCTTTCGCTCGGGATGAGCAAAGGGCAAGTGTGGGGGAGTTGTTGACGCCTATTAAGTACCTAATTCAGGGCCGTCAATCCCTGCATTTTATCATCAGAACTAAGCATCCACACTAGAATAGGGGTTTAAACCAACAATATCCACAAGTGGCTATGCTAAGTTGAATGCAGGTGTTTAGCATAAGAAATGAAGAGGAAAGACACCCTCATGATCCTAGCAAGTTAGGCTCAGCCAATGAGGGGCTGCATGCAAGCATCCCCTGGATCCATGATATCACCAATCCAAGGGAGGAAGCCTCAGCGAATCAGAAGCCGCCATGCAGGCATAACATGGATCCCATGGCCCACCAGAGCGCCTAAACCGCCTCAAAACCACGTGGACACAGGGAACCGACCTCAGGACCCACAGCACAGCCACCACGCAAAAGCACACCCCGAGTGGGGCCCACAGGGGGTCGGCCGACCCAACAGGTCGGCCGAACCAACCCTGTGGCGCCCACTCAGGGGCTTCCACGTGGTGTTCGGTCATTGGTCCTAGAAGCTATCCCCGGGGTGTTTTGGGTGCTCTCACGCCGGTTGCACAAGCCAATAAATAGGAGGAGAGGGGGGTAAGAAGAGGACGAACAAACTTGAAGCCATTTCTCACCTTTGCCTTTTCTCCCTCTCTCATTCTCTCTTGGTGGAGGTGAAACCTCATCCCATCATGAGTGTGTGTGTGTGGAGGATGACTAGATGGTGCTAGGTAGAGAGGAGTGTGTGGATTAGTAGAGGTGAGGTGCTGATGATCCGTTCATCATCCATCGTCCCCTTGTATCTCGTGAGCGATGTTGTTCTTCGTTTAGACTAAAGTGCATATTTCTGTATTTTCTATTTAGACTAAAGTGGTTCTCATGCATGAATGAGTTGTTCTTGAGTTCTTTGTTCGTTCATCATTTAGAGACTCATGTTCTTCATGAACGTGCCTCCTCGATCTAGTTGATAAACAAGTAATTCATACTTTTGCGTTTGTTCATAAGTTAGAGGCTCGTGTTCTTCACGAACATGACCCTAGATCTTCTGTTATCATCGCATAAGTTTGCATGTCATTTGTGTGATTGCCTGTCATTTAGAATATAGTGAAGCTCATGCATATCTGATTTAGATCAAGTATCAATCATATCTCCTCGCGCGAATCGATTCAATGACGAGTAAGGTCTAGCTCAACCTCGTGGGTTCGTTGCTTCGTATTTATACGGAGTGCTATAGTGTTTCTATGGGACGTCAGACGTAGCTGTGCCATAGTAGTAGTCGGTGGTGTAGACGTGGTTGTGTAGACTGCTGGTTATCCTTCGAATGCCCTGTATCCCACAGTTTGTCTTGGGGAGTTTGTCTTGGGGTAGGCCGTGGTAGTGACAGCCGTTGGACCCTCTGAAATCCCCCACATTCGGATACAGTGTGTAGGCAACCCTTTGCCGTCAACCAACTGTTATAGTCAGGAGGGGCCGGTGTCCGAAGCGAGATCTTATCCGAGCTTGTTCCTCTCTAGAGTCGAGAACCTACAGGAGACTTCACATCACTCACCTACCTCAGCAGGGACTGTGTACCCTTGGATAGTCACTCATAGAGTCCCCCATACCATTCCTTGGATTCGATAACCTTGGGAATACTCCTGAGGTGAAGTGCTATAACGGTGTATCCGTGCGCTTGCGAATTCGTTCGCACCCGTCAGTATACCCGGGTGATTCTTACACGCTCACGCTAACCCGGCGCCATAGTGGTGATGTTAAGAAATACCAACAATGCAACGACACGACCCAGTCAGTGTTGCATCAAGCATCAAGGACGGTGAGTAACCTGTGCAGGTTATGTGCTGTTTAGACGCGACGCAGTCGGTGCTTGTAGATTTTGCGTAACCTTAATGGCTCCAGGTTATGTGATGCAACGACACGACCGGATGCATGGGGATTTTGCATGACAGTCTACGTGCGTAACCCATTTGGTGATGCACACACCATGCAGAACGGATGGTGCGTCGCCAAAATGTGTGTAACCGAGCAGGATAGTGCATCGAATCAGAATGCAGCGTGGATTTTGCGTAACCATCACGGTGCGTAAGACAGTCGGTGATGCACGCGCCATGGGATGGTGCATCGCCGAACCGTGTGTAACCAAGCTGGAGCAGGTGACGCGTAGAATCGACACGACCAAATGCAGCATGGATTTTGCGCAACTGATCAATGCGTAACCCAGTCAGTGTTGAGCCATGCAGCCAGCCGTCTTAAAGGTGCGTAACCTACTACGTGCTTAACCAAGTCGGTGTTGCACCAAGCAGCACGGACAGTGCGTGACCTCTGCATGTTACACCTTGATTCGACACGACCCAGTCGGTGTTGCATCATGCAGCACGGACGGTGTGTAACCTCTTTTGGTTACACGCTGATTCGACACGACCCAGTCGGTGTTGCATCAATCAAGGTGCATGGACGGTGCGTAACCTCTCGTGGTTACACGCTGATTCGACACAACCCAGTCGGTGTTGCATCAATCAAGCAGCACAGATGGTGCGTAACCAGTGCAGGTTACAGGCTGATTCAGCACGACCAGATGTAGCATGGATTTTGCGTAACCTTTGCGGGTTTAGGTTACACGACGCAACGACACGACCCAGTCAGTGTTGCATCAAGCATCAAGGAAGGTGCATAAGCTGCATTAGGCACGACCCATTCGGTGTTGCATCAAGCTGCACGGACGGACGGACGGTGAGTAACCTGTGCAGGTTACATGCTGTTTAGACGTGACGCAGTCGGTGCTTGTGGATTTTGCGTAACCTTCACGGCTCCAGGTTACGTGATGCAATGACACGACCGGATGCATGGGGATGTTGCGTGACAGAGTCCGTGCGTAACACAGTCTGGGTTGAACGCGTCATGCAGAACAGATGGTGTGTCGCCGAACCGTGTGTAACCGAGCTGGTGCAGGTGACACGCAGAATTGACACGACCGGATGTAGAGTGGATTTTGCACAATAGATCTTTGTGCAACCAAGTCCGAGTTGCATCAAGCAGCACAGACGTTGCGTACTGCGTACCCTGTGGAGGTTACGCGCTGATTCGACATGACCCAGTTGGTGTTGCATCACACTCCACGAACGGTGCCCTGTACAGGTAATGTGCTGATTCGACACGACCGGATGCAGTGTGGATTTTGCGTAACCTTATCGGCTCTAGGTTACGCGATGCAATGATACGACCGGATGCATGCGGATTTTGCGTGACAAACTCTGTGCATAACCCAATTGGTGATGCACGCACCATGCAGAACAGATGGTGCGTTCCAGAAATGTGCGTAACCGAGCAGGATGGTGTGTCGAATCAGAATGAAGTGTGGATTTTGCGTAACCGTCACGATGCATAACCCAGTCGGTGATCCACACGCCATGGGATGGTGAGTCACCGAATCGTGCGTAATGAGCAGGAGCAGGTGACACATAGAATCGACACGACCGGATGCAGCATGGATTTTGCGCAACCGATCAGTGCATAACCCAGTCAGTGTTGAGCCAAGCAGCCAGCCGTCTTAAAGGTGAGTAACCTACTACGTGCTTATCCGAGTCGGTGTTGCATCAAATAGCACAGATGGAGCGTAACCTCTGCATGTTACGCGTTGATTCGACACAACCCAGTTGATGTTGCATCAAGCAACACAGAAGGTGTGTAACCTCTTGTGGTTACACACTGATTCGACACGACCCAGTCGGTGTTGCATCAATCAAGCAGCACGGACGGTGCGAAACCTCTTGTGGTTACGCGTTGATTAGATACGACCCAGTCAGTGTTGCATCAATCAAGCAGAATGGACAGTGCCTAACCAGTGCAGGTTACGGGCTGATTCGGCACGACTAGATGCAGCGTGGATTTTTTGTAACCATTGCGGGTTTAGGTTACGTGATGCAACGACATGACCCAGTCAGTGTTGCATCAAGCATCAAGGACGGTGCTGTTGACGGCTGTTAAGTACCAAATTTAGGGCCCTCAATCCCTGCATTTTATCATAAGAACTAAGCATCCACACTAGAATAGGGGTTTAAACTGACAATTTCCACCAGTGGCTATGCTAAGTTGAATGCAGGTGTTTGGCATAAGAAATGAAGAGAAAAGACACCCTCATGATCCTAGCAAGTTGAGCTCAGCCAATGAGAGGTTGCATGCAAGCATCCCCTGGATCCATGACATCACCAATCCAAGAAAGGAAGCTTCGGCGAATCAGAAGCCGCCATGGAGGCATCACATGGATCCCATGGCCCACCAGAGCGCCTAAACTGCCTCCAAACCACGTGGACACCGGGAGCCGACCTTAGGACCCATAGAGCAGTCACCACGCAAAAGCACACCCCGACTGGGGCCCACAGGGGGTCGGCCGACCTGTGGGGTCGGCCGAACCGACCTTGTGGCGCCCACTCAGGGGCTTCCACGTGGTGCTTGTCCATTGGTCCTAGAGGCCATCCCCGGGGTGTTTGGGTGCTCTCACGCCGGTTGCACAAGCCTATAAATAGGAGGAGAGGGGGGTAAGAAGAGGGTGAAGCACACTTGAAGCCATTTCTCACTTTTGCCTCTTCTCCCTCTTTTATTCTCTCTTGGTGGAGGTGAAACCTCATCCCACCATGAGTGTGTGTGTGAGGAGGATCTAGACAAGGTGATGCTAGGTAGAGAGGAGTGTGTGGATTAGTAGAGGTGAGGTGGTGATGATCCGTTCGTCATCCATCTGCCCCTTGTACCTCGTGAGCGATGCTATTCTTCATTTAGACTAACATGAGTATTTCATTATTTCCTATTTAGACTAAAGTGGCTCTCATGCATGAATGAGTTGTTCTTGAGTTCTTCGTTCGTTCATCATTTAGAGGCTCATGTTCTTCATGAACGTGTCTCCTCGATCTAGTTGACGAACAAGTAATTCATACTTTTGCGTTTGTTCATAAGTTAGAGGCTCGTGTTCTTCATGAACACGACCCTAGATCTTCTGTTATCATCGCATAAGTTTGCATCTCGTTTGTATGTTTGCCTGTCTATTAGAATATAGTGAACTCATGTATATCTAATTTAGACCAAGTATCAATCATATCTCCTCATGCGAATCGATTCAGTGACGAGTAAGGTCTAGCTCAACCTCGCAGGTTCGTTGCTCCGTATTTATATGGAGTGCTATAGTGTTTCTACGGGACGTCAGACGTAGCCGTGCTATAGTAGTAGTCGGTGGTGTAGACGTGGTGTCTAGACTGCTGGTTATCCTTCGAATGCCCTGTATCCCACAGTTTGTCTTGGGGTAGGCCGCGGTAGTGACAGCCGTTGGACCCTCTGAAATCCCCCACGTTCTGATACAGCGTGTAGGCGACCCTTTGCCGTGAACCAACTGTTATAGTCAGGAGGGGCCGGTGTCCGAAGCGAGATCTTATCCGAGCTTGTTCCTCTCTAGAATCGACAACCTACAGGAGACTTCACATCACTCACCTACCTCAGCAGGGATTGTGTTCCCTTGGATAGTCACTCGTAGAGTCCCCCATACCGTTCCTTCGATTCAATACCCTTGGGAATACTCCTGAGGTGAAGTGCTACAACGGTGTATCAGTGCGCTTGCGGATTCGTTCGCACTCGTTAGTATACCCGGGTGATTCTTACACGCTCACGCTATCCCGGCGCCATAGTGGTGATGTTAAGAAATACCAACAAGCATTACTGGCGCCGTTGCCGGGGAACGGTTGTCGAGAATCTACGAACCCGACTATCCTCGTATCTTTTGTTTTCCTTTTGTTCTACCTCTACCCCCACTATCCCAGGAAGGTTATCCTTGTACACACCTTCCGCCCATTATGAGTGAAACCATGGAATCAACTTTCTGGAGACAACCCGCTCTTCTAACACCTTGTATGGTTCACCCATCTCTCGTGAAGCTAGTTGAGGAAAAACCCTTCTCGAGGATGAGTCATGAGAATCCCTATGATCACGTAAGAGATTTTGAGCAATTGTGTTCTACCCAGGGTAAAACTGAGGCAACACAAGATGTTCTTAAGAGGAACCTGTTTCCGTTCTCCCTCTCCGGGGAAGCGAAATCTTGGTACCATTGTTTCGGTTGCAACCACCTACGCTGGGAGGAATTAAGAGCATCTTTTTGCACTCGATTCTTTCCGGTGCGGCGTGTTGTTTCCTTAAGGATGGCAATCCTCAATTTCAAACAAAGAGAGAAGGAAACCTTAGGCATGGCATGGCATCGTTTTGCCTCTTTGGTTGAAATGTGCCCGATCCTTGGTCTACCCGACCCGGTGCTCTTGCAGCATTTCTGGTTTGGTTTACGAAGAGATTGTGGCATGACGCTTGATGCCATTTCGGGAGGTGCCTTTGTGTTCTTAGAGCCAGAACAGGGACTGGAAATTCTAGGAGAAATCCGAGATTTTAGCTCCCCACCTGACTCGAGAGACAAGGTGGCCAAACGAGAAAATGTCGAAATGCCTAAGCCAATCTTCGAGAGAGCCCGAGCTTACTTGCCAAATTTCCCTGTGCTCTGGTCGAAGATATCACCCCTCACTGGCAGGAATCTATGGGAAAGAGCACCTAGTGCAAATTCTGCCCCTAGATTCCCCTATCGTTTCTTCTCTGAAAAACCCGGCCTTCGAGACTTAGTCTCGAGGGAAGGAGGAGGGTAGTAGTCGAGGAAGAGGAGTCGTTCCTGGCGGGGACGATCACTTCAACCTTGCCCGCCACTCTCCAGGAGAGGTCACGGTAGAAGTTTTTCGTGCTTCATGTCAAGGCTTAATCCAAAGTGCCGCCACACTGAGGGTTATGCTAAGACACGAGCCCTGGCCCATAAAACCTCCATATCTTTGGCTTACGAAAGCACGAACTAATATCCGGTCTAGCTGAGCAATCCATGTCATCATCTTAAGTTCAGCTAAGACCGATGCCGATCAAGTCAAGTGGATGCAAATCCTACTCTTCACTTCTTGACCTGATCGATGCCCAACGAGAGTGTGGTTACACACCTATCCTTTACACTCCCGTTGGAAGCTTGGGTTAGCTTTTGTGTCATCCCACCTAGGTGAGGGTGAGGTCCTTTGTCGACCCAAGGAGAGGATGAACTAGCAAGTCCGTCACTCTCGATCTATAGCTCAAGTAATCGTTCGACCCAGAAACTTTCACTCACTCAATCTGGGGTCCGATCATCATTGAGTTCTAGAGGTGAAAGCTTCAGTCTTAGAGCACTCTAGGCCTTAGGCCCGGATTTTGTGCTCAACTCCAGCACCTCTATCATCTCTCGTCCATAGTGCTATAGCCTTGCTAGCTGCGCTCCCTTCCTAAGGTTACCCATCATAGTTCCCTTAGGATGGTTGTGAGGTTTATCTCTGCTTTACCATATATACAGCTTGCGTCGTACATGTGCACTAACTATGCAGGAAAGAAAATACGTCCTATCATAAAGAAACCTGCAAGGAGGACCACAGGGCAGAGTAGGAGGATATTATTAGAGAAAATGGACGATATGAGCAACAGGGCCGCAATAACTCTTCATCCAGGTATGAGTCCAGGTAAAGTCCCCAAGTTGAGCTATTAAAGTATAAGGAGGTTAAGTAAAGATGTTTGGAGTGGAAGGCAGTATTATGCCCGAAATTCCATTCTAGCCCTTGCTGAAGCCTGTGACCTTAGATTTGGTGGGCCACCTGACCCAGGGACCCTGAGCCCCGCCAGAGCCCGCACGCCGAAGCTGAGGCCCAGCGGAGCCCAGATGGGTTCGGCCGACCCCCTAGGCCGGCCGACCCACTAGGGCCGCCGCTGCCTCTCATTTTTTGTGTGTGCACTCTTTCGTCCTCCAGAAACCCTTCTCTCGCCGCGTGACGGAGTTTTGCGTCACGCAGAACCCTTGCCTCCCCTGCAGACCTCCTTCACTCGCCGTTGCGGCAGTCCCCATGGCCGACAAGAGCCTTGTCCCCTTCGCTGCGGCACCCTCCTCCGGCGAACCCGTTGAGGGAGATGTCCCTGCCATTGCTGCATCTCCCACAGGGGTGGCACCTATGGAGGTTGCGTGCATCTTTGAGGTGCCGCCGCTCGCCTCCCGTCCTCTGGTTGGGAACCAAGGACCGAGGGCCACCATCGGCGGAACTTCGGAACCCAAGGGGATGGCTGTGCCGCCTTTCACTCCCCCGGTTCCACGCACCTCCGGTCGATCTGCCTCGCCCGGGAAAGTGAGGAAGCCACGGGGGCGTGCCAGCAGCCCCTACCAGAGGAAGGTGGAGGTCCGGCCACGACCCACAGCAACTCCGCCGCCTCTGGTGGTTCCACCACCTCGGCTCAACATTCCGGAAGCCTCCGTAGTGAGAGGCCGATCGACCTGTGTTGTGCCATCGTCGCCTCCACTAGTCTCTCAGCCTGGGAAGCCTAGGTTCGCTAGCCCAGATAGCACCAGCAGGAAGAGCAGCCGTGCACCTCCGACTCTGAAGGAAACTAATGAAGAATTTGAGTTGGGCAGTAGCTCCACACCACGGGCACCCAGGAAGTCGAGAGAGAGGACTCGGGCACCCGAGCGATCTCCTAAGACTCCCACTGCAGCCAGGATGACCCCACTAGTGGAGGAACTAGGTAGGGAGTGCGAGAACCTGAAGACCATCAGTGCGGAGCAGAAGGTGGATCTCGCTGAGCTTAGAGATGACCTCCGCGATCTTCGCCGTGGCCTGTACGCCGAGATGAGGCGCCTCTTTGTGGCCACGGGGCACGAGGACCACTATGATGCTGAGTAGAGGGTCGTGCCCCGCCTTTATTTTCCCTTCATAGGCGCTTAAGTTAGATTTAAGTTATTTCCCTTCCATTTATTTCCTTTATTTCCATCATTTGTGTAAGCACCTATTTCTTTATTATTAGTGAACTTGAATGAATAAATGTTGGCTCCACAGGTCATGTAACCCGGTTGAGTCACACGTGTGTTAGTTATTTCTGTTTTTGCTTCTTTGTATCGAAGAACTGCACCCAGGTACAAAGCAGTGTGGGGGAGAGTTGCACTCTCCAAACGCAAACACGACGGATCATTATTGCACCCACACTACGCTCACACAGCGCTTACGATCGACCATGCTTAGAGAACCTGAACTGGACATGCATTCATGTCCAGCACAGGAATCCCCGTCTGGTCCTCACAGAAACCAGCGCTGGTTTGCATCTCTTCCTCTTCACCATGATTTCTGAGTTTGTGCACTCTTGTTTGATAAATCAACTTAAGAAATCTATGGTAATGCTTACTCCATGCCTAGGGTTGACATGCGTAGGTTTTATTCCTCGTTTTTAACCTTGAGGCTTGTGAACAAAATCATCATAAGGACAACATGCTTATCTAAGTAGTTGACAGGAGAGATATGACTTGATGACATGATCTTAACTCTGTTGGTTCCGGCCCTTGGGATAATTTTGTTTTCGAAAAAAAATGCTCTTGCAAAGCTCCTCTTTGGTATGTCACAGTCCTACCAGAGCCACATGATGCTACCAGTTGAAAACCTTATACTCATATGCTGCTTGTCATTGCATTGAGCTTTGTCAAATTCTGTGACCCTTGTGAGAATTCTTTTCATCACTTTCATGATCAAGATTCATGTGCACACCACATTTTCCCCCTTGCTATGCTTCTACACTGGAAGTTAGCATTGTATCACTAATCCATTCCGTGAAAATAAGGCTCCATAAGTGTTGATCTCTCCCTCCTAGTTTTTGTTACATAAGAGGCATGGCTATTTCCAAAAAAAATATATGGACACATGAAGGTCCAGTATCGAAAAAAAAAGTTGGACACATGAAGGTCCATGGAAAAAAATAGAGATAAGCATGTTCTCAAAAGATTTTTAAACTAGAGGGAGAATCATGCAAAAAGGAGTTCCATAATCTAGATGGTGATAACTAGTATCCATTCCGGGGCTAGTGTCCACCTCATCATCAATCAACATTCATCATATATGTATAGTAATCTGTAGCACCCACTTTGGGCCTAGTATCCACCTTACCATACTCACCGTACCCATACATGTGCACATCTTGATCTGATTGTATGATTTGATTTTCTCTGTGGATCCAGTTTTTGACTTTGCAATATATGTGATGCAAGTATGCCTTATCATTCATACCTACCCTGAGCTCCAAATACAGTTATTATTAGAAGTAGGGTGAAGAAAGGCAATCTAATGCCTTGGTGAGGAGATATACACATTGAGCGATCCGAGAGAATCAAAGAAAGAGGGCAGAGCAGTTCTTTTTCTTTAAAAATTATCATGGAAACCCCAAGTGCTGACCAACAGGTGCTTAAGAGACTCGATTTGTGGTCATTCCTCTTATCAACTACCCAAGATGGCATTGTAGCCAATCCACAGAGTTCACAAGAGCAAGGTATGAATTGGAATAACTCTTATGTTTATCTTATACCTTTGGTTCAAACCCATGTGATCTTCCCTTTCGCTCGGGACGAGCAAAAGGCAAGTGTGGGGGAGTTGTTGACGGCTGTTAAGTACCTAATTTAGGGCCGTCAATCCCTGCATTTTATCATAAGAACTAAGCATCCACAGTAGAATAGGGGTTTAAACTGACAATTTCCACTAGTGGTTATGCTAAGTTGAATGCAGGTGTTTGGCATAAGAAATGAAGAGAAAAGACACCCTCATGATCCTAGCAAGTTGAGCTCAGCCAATGAGAGGCTGCATGCAAGCATCCCCTCGATCCATGACATCACCAATCCAGGGAAGGGAGCTTCGGCGAATCAGAAGCCGCCATGCAGGCATCACATGGATCCCATGGCCCACCAGAGCGCCCAAACCTCCTCCAAACCACGTGGACACCGGGAGCCGACCTTAGGACCCACAGAGCAGTCACCACGCGAAAGCACACCCCGAGTGGGGCCCACAGGGGGTCGGTCGAACTGTGGGGTCGGCCGAACCGACCTTGTGGCGCCCACTCAGGGGCTTCCATGTGGTGCTTGCCCATTGGTCCTAGAGGCCATCCCCGAGGTGTTTCGGTGCTCTCACGCCGGTTGCACAAGCCTATAAATAGGAGGAGAGGGGGGTAAGAAGAGGGTGAAGCACACTTGAAGCCATTTCTCACTTTTGCCTCTTCTCCCTCTTTCATTCTCTCTTGGTGGATGTGAAACCTCATCCCACCATGAGTGTGTGTGAGGAGGATCTAGACTAGGTGATGCTAGGTAGAGAGGAGTGTGTGGATGAGTAGAGGTGAGGTGGTGATGATCCGTTCATCATCCATCTGCCCCTTGTACCTCGTGAGCGATGCTGTTCTTCATTTAGACTAAAGTGAGTATTTCATTATTTCCTATTTAGACTAAAGTGGCTCTCATGCATGAATGAGTTGTTCTTGAGTTCTTCGTTCGTTCATCATTTAGAGGCTCATGTTCTTCATGAATGTGTCTCCTCAATCTAGTTGACGAACAAGTAATTCATACTTTTGCGTTTGTTCATAAGTTAGAGGCTCGTGTTCTTCATGAACATGACCCTGGATCTTCTGTTATCATCGCATAAATTTGCATCTCGTTTGTATGATTGCCTGTCTATTAGAATATAGTGAACTCATGTATATCTAATTTAGACCAAGTATCAATCATATCTCCTCGAGCGAATCGATTCAGTGACGAGTAAGGTCTAGCTCAACATTGCGGGTTCGTTGCTCTGTATTTATACGGAGTGCTATAGTGTTTCTATGGGACGTCAGACGTAGCTGTGCTATAGTAGTAGTCCGCGGTGTAGACGTGGTGTCTAGACTGCTGGTTATCCTTCGAATGCCCTGTATCCCACGGTTTGTCTTGGGGTAGGCCGCGGTAGTGACAGCCGTTGGACCCTCTGAAATCCCCCACGTTCGGATACTGCGTGTAGGCGACCCTTTGCCGTGAACCAACTGTTATAGTCAGGAGGGCCCGGTGTCCGAAGCGAGATCTTATCCGAGCTTGTTCCTCTCTAGAATCGAGAACCTACAGGAGACTTCACATCACTCACCTACCTCAGCAGGGATTGTGTTCCCTTGGATAGTCACTCGTAGAGTCCCCCATACCGTTTCTTGGATTCGATACCCTTGGGAATACTCCTGAGGTGAAGTGCTACAACAGTGTATCCGTGCGCTTGCGGATTCGTTCGCACCCGTCAGTATACCCGGGTGATTCTTACACACTCACGCTATCCCGGCGCCGTAGTGGTGACGTTAAGAAATACCAACAGGTGCGTAAGCTGCATTCGACACCACGCATTCGGTGTTGCATCAAGCTGCACGGACGGACGGACGGTGAGTAACCTATGCAGGTTATGTGCTGTTTAGACGCGACGCAGTCGGTGCTTGTAGATTTTGCGTAACCTTAATGGCTCCAGGTTACATGATGCAACGACATGACCGGATGCTAGGGGATTTTGCGTGATAGTCTCCGTGCGTAACCCAGTTAGTGATGCACACACCATGCAGAACGGATGGTGCGTTGCCGAAATGTGCGTAACCGAGCAGGATAGTGCGTCGAATAAGAATGCAGTGTGGATTTTGCATAACCGTCACGGTGCGTAACACAGTCGGTGATGCACGCGCCATGTGATGGTGTGTCGCCGAACCGTGCGTAACCCAGCTGGAGCAGGTGACATGTAGAATCGACACAACCAAATGTAGCATGGATTTTGCGCAACCGATCAGTGCGTAACCCAGTCAGTGTTGAGCCATGCAGCCAACCGTCTTAAAGGTGCGTAACCTACTACGTGCTTAACCGAGTCGGTATTGCATCAAGCAGCATGGATGATGCGTAACCTCTGCATGTTACACGTTGATTCGACACGACCTAGTCGGTGTTGCATCATGCAGCACAGACCGTGTGTAACCTCTTTTGGTTACACGCTGATTCGACATGACCCAGTCAGTGTTGCATCTATCAAGGAGCACGGACGGTGTGTAACCGCTCGTGGTTACATGCTGATTTGACACGACCCAGTCGGTGTTGCATTAATCAAGTAGCACGGACGGTGCATAACTAGTGCAGGTTACGGGCTGATTCGGCACGACCAGATGTAGTGTGGATTTTGCATAACCTTTGCGGGTTTAGGTTACGCGACGCAACGACACGACCCTTTCAGTATTGCATCAAGCATCAAGGACGGTGCGTAAGCTGCATTCGACACGACCCATTCGGTGTTGCATCAAGCTGCATGGACAGACGGACGATGAATAACATGTGCAGGTTATGTGCTATTTAGATGCGACGCAGTCAGTGCTTGTGGATTTTGCGTAACCTTCACGGCTCTAGGTTACGTGATGCAACAACACGACCTGATGCATGGGGATTTTGCATGACAGACTCCGTGCGTAACACAGTCTGTGTTGAACGCGTCATGCAGAACAGATGGTGCATCACCGAACCGTGTATAACTGAGCTGGTGTAGGTGACGCGCAGAATTGACACGACCGCATGCAGAGTGGATTTTGCACAACAGATCTTTGTGTAACCCAGTCCGAGTTGCATCAAGCAGCACAGGCGGTGCGTACTACGTACCCTGTGGAGGTTACGTGCTGATTCGACATGATCCAGTCGGTGTTGCATCACACTCCACGGATGGTGCCCTGTACAGGTTACGTGCTGATTCAACACGACCGGATGCAGCGTGGATTTTGCGTAACCTTATCGGCTCCAGGTTACTCGATGCAACGACATGACCGGACACATGGGGATTTTGCGTGACAAACTCCGTGTGTAACCCAATCGGTGATGCACGCACCATGCAGAATGGATGGTGCATTCCCCAAACATGCATAACCGAGCAGGATGGTGCGTCGAATCAGAATGCAGTGTGGATTTTGCGTAACCGTCACAGTGCGTAACCCAGTCGGTTATGCACGCGCCATGGGATGGTGACTCGCTGAATCGTGCGTAACCGAGCTGGAGTAGGTGACACGTAGAATCGACACGACCAGATGCAGCATGGATTTTGCGCAACTGATCAGTGCGTAACCCAGTCAGTATCGAGCCATGCAGCCAGCCATCTTAAAGGTGCGTAACCTACTACATGCTTAACCGAGTTGGTGTTGCATCAAGCAGCACAGACGCTGCGTAACCTCTGTATGTTACGCATAGATTCGATACAACCCAGTCGATGTTGCATCAACCAACCTGGAAGGTGTGTAACCTCTTGTGGTTACGCACTGATTCGACATGACCCAGTCTGTGTTGCATCAATCAAGCAGCACGGACGGTGCGAAACCACTTGTGGTTACGCGCTGATTAGATACGACCCAGTCGGTGTTACATCAATCCAGCAGCACAGACGGTGCGTAACCAGTGCAGGTTACAGGCTGATTCGGCACGACCAGATGCAGCATGGATTTTGCGTAACCTTTGCGAGTTTAGGTTACGCGATGCAATGACACGACCCAGTCAGTATTGCATCAAGCATCAAGGACGGTGCGTAAGCTGCATTCGACACCATGCATTCGGTGTTGCATCAAGCTGCACGGACGGACGAACGGTGAGTAACCTGTGCATGTTATGTGCTGTTTAGACGCGACGCAGTTGGTGCTTGTAGATTTTGCGTAACCTTAATATCTCCAGGTTACGTGATGCAACGACACGAACGGATGCATGGGGATTTTGCGTGACAATATCCGTGCGTAACCCAGTCGGTGATGCACGCACCATGCAGAATGGATGGTGCGTCGCCGAAACATGTGTAACCGAGCAGGATAGTGCCTTGAATGAGATTGCAGCATGGATTTTGCGTAACTGTCACGGTGCGTAACACAGTCGGTGATGCACGCGCCATGGGATGGTGCGTCACTGAACCATGCATAACCAAGCTGGAGCAGGTGACGCGTAGAATCGACACGACCAAATACAACATGGATTTTGCGCAACCGATCTGTGCGTAACCCAGTCAGTGTTGAGCCATGCAGCCAGCCGTCTTAAAGGTGCGTAACCTACTACGTGCTTAGCCGAGTCGGTATTGCATCAAGCAGCACGGACGGTGCATAACCTCTGCATGTTACGCGCTGATTCGACACGACCCAGTCGGTGTTGCATCAAGCAACACGGATGGTGCGTAACCTCTCGGGGTTATATGCTGATTCGACACGACCCAGTCTATGTTGCATCAATCAAGCAGCACGGATGGTGCATAACCTCTCGTGGTTACATGCTAATTCGACACGACCCAGTCCGTGTTGCATCAATCAAGCAGCACGGACGGTGCGTAACCAGTGCAGGTTACGGCTGATTCAGCACGACCAGATGCAGTGTGGATTTTGCGTAACCTTTGCGGGTTTAGGTTACAAGATGCAATGACATGACCTAGTCAGTGTTGCATCAAGCATCAAGGACAGTGCGTAAGCTGCATTCGACACCATGCATTCGGTGTTGCATCAAGCTGCACGGACGGACGAACGGTGAGTAACCTGTGCAGGTTATGTGCTGTTTAGACGCGACGCAGTTGGTGCTTGTAGATTTTGCGTAACCTTTATGTCTCCAGGTTACGTGATGCAACGACACGACCGGATGCATGGGGATTTTGCATGAGAATCTCCGTGCGTAACCCAGTCGGTGATGCACACACCATGCAGAACGGATGGTGCGTCGCTGAAACATGTGTAACCGAGCAGGATAGTGCATCGAATAAGATTGCAGCGTGGATTTTGTGTAACTATCACTGTGCGTAACACAGTCGGTGATGCACGTGCCATGTGATGGTGCGTCGCCGAACTGTGCGTAACCAAGCTGGAGCAGGTGACGCGTAGAATTGACACGACCAAATGCAGCATGGATTTTGCGCAACCGATCAGTGCGTAACCCAGTCAGTGTTGAGCAATGCAGCCAGCCGTCTTAAAGGTGTGAAACCTACTACATGTTTAACCGAGTCGGTGTTGCATCAAGCAGCACGGACAGAGCGTAACCTCTGCATATTACATGTTGTTTCGACACGACCCAGTCGGTGTTGCATCATGCAGCACGGACGGTGTGTAACCTCTTTTGGTTACACGCTGATTCAACACGACCCAGTCGGTGTTGCATCAATCAAGTAGCACGGACGGTGCGTAACCTCTCGTGGTTACACGCTGATTCGACACGACCCAGTGCGTGTTGCATCAATCAAGCAGCACAGACGGTGCATAACCTCTCATGGTTACATGCTGATTCGACACAACCCAGTCCGTGTTGCATCAATCAAGCAGCACGGACGGTGCGTAACCAGTGCAGGTTACGGGCTGATTCAGCATGACCAGATGTAGCGTGGATTTTGCGTAACCTTTGTCAGTTTAGGTTACGCGACGCAACGACATGACCCAGTCTGTGTTGCATCAAGCATCAAGGACGGTGTGTAAGCTGCATTCGACACGACCCATTCGGTGTTGCATCAAGCTGCATGGATGAACGGACAGTGAGTAACCTGTGCAGGTTACGTGCTGTTTAGATGTGATGCAGTCGGTGCTTGTGGATTTTGCGTAACCTTCACGGCTCCAGGTTACGTGATGCAACGACACGACCAGATGCATGGGGATTTTGCATGACAGACTCCGTTCGTAATAAAGTCTCTGGTGCACGCATCATGCAGAACTGATGGTGCGTCGCCGAACCATGTGTAACCAAGCTGGTGCAGGTGACGCGCAGAATTGACACGACCAGATGCAGAGTGGATTTTGCACAATAGGCCTTTGTGTAACAAAGTCCGAGTTGCATCAAGTAGCACAGACGGTGCGTACTGCGTACCCTGTGGAGGTTACGTGCTGATTCGACACGACCCAGTCGGTGTTGCATTACACTCCACAGACGGTGTCCTGTACAGGTTATGTGCTGATTCGACACGACCGGATGCAGCGTGGATTTTGCGTAACCTTATCGGCTTCAGGTTACATGATGCAACGACACGACCGGATGCATCGGGATTTTGCGTGACAAGCACCGTGCGTAACCCAACCGGTGATGCACGCACCATGTAGAACAGATGGTGCGTTCCCGAAACGTGCTTAACTGAGCAGGATGGTGCGTCGAATCAGAATGCAGTGTGGATTTTTCGTAACCATCACGGTGCGTAACCTAGTCGGTGATGCACGCGCCATGGGATGGTGCGTCGCCGAACCGTGCGTAACCAAGCTAGAGCAGGTGATGTGTAGAATCGACACGACCAAATGCAGCATGGATTTTGCGCAACCGATCAATGCATAACCCAGTCAGTGTTGAGCCATGCAGCCAGCCGTCTTAAATGTGCGTAACCTACTACGTGCTTAACCGAGTCGGTGTTGCATCAAGCAGCACGGACGGTGCATAACCTCTGCATGTTACACGTTGATTCGACATGACCCAGTCGGTGTTGCATCATGCAGCACAGATGGTGTGTAACCTCTTTTGGTTACACGCTAATTCGACACGACCCAGTCGGTGTTGCATCAATCAAGCAGCACGAACGGTGCGTAACCTGTCGTGGTTACGCGCTGATTCGACACGACCCAGTCGGTGTTGCATCAATCAAGCAGCACGAACGGTGCGTAACCAGTGCAGGTTATGGGCTGATTCGGCACGACTAGATGTAGCGTGGATTTTGCGTAACGTTTGCGGGTTTAGGTTACATGACGCAACGACACGACCCAGTCAGTGTTGCATCAAGCATCAAGGATGGTGCGTAAGCTGCATTTGACACGACCCATTCAGTGTTGCATCAAGCTGCACAGACTGACAGGCGGTGAGTAACCTGTGCAGGTTACGTGCTATTTAGATGTGACGCAGTCAGTGCTTGTGGATTTTGCGTAACCTTAATGGCTCAAGGTTATGTGATGCAACGACATGACCGGATCCATGGGGATTTTGCGTGACAGACTCCGTGCGTAACACAGTCTGTGTTGCACGCGTCTTGCAGAATGGATGGTGTGTCGCCGAACCATGTGTAACCGAGCTGGTGCAGGTGACGCGCAGAATTGACACGACCGGATGCAGAGTGGATTTTGCACAACAGATCAGTGTGTAACCCAGTCTGAGTTGGATCAAGCAGCACAAACGGTGCATACTGCGTACCCTGTGGAGGTTACGTGCTGATTCAACGTGACCCAGTCGGTGTTGCATCACACTCCAAGGATGGTGCCCTGTACAGGTTATGTCCTGATTCGACACGACCGGATGTAGCGTGGATTTTGCGTAACCTTATCGGCTCCAGGATACGCGATGCAACGACACGACCGGATGCATGGGGATTTTGCGTGACAGACTCCGTACGTAACCCAATCGGTGATGCACACACCATGCAGAATGGATGGTGTGTTCCCAAAACGAGCGTAACCGGGCAGGATGGTGCGTCGAATCAAAATGCAGTGTGGATTTTGCATAACCGTCACGGTGCGTAACCCAGTCGGTGATGCACACGCCATGGGATGGTGAGTCACCGAATCGTGCGTAACCGAGCTGGAGCAGGTGACACGTAGAATCGATACGACCGGATGCAGCATGGATTTTGCGCAACCGATTAGTGTGTAACCCAGTCAGTGTTGAGCCATGCAGACAGCCGTCTTAAAGGTGCATAACCTACTACATGCTTAACCGAGTCGGTGTTGCCTCAAGCAGCACGGTCGGTGCGTAAGCTGCATTCCACACGACCCATTCGGTGTTGTATCAAGCATCAAGGACGGTGCGTAAGCTGCACTCGACACGACCCATTCAGTGTTGCATCAAGCTGCACGGACGGTTGCAAGTTACACGCTGTTTGGACGTGACGCAGTCGGTGCATGTGGATTGTGCGTAACCTTAATAGCACCAGGTTACGCGATGCAACAACACGACCGGATGCATGGGGATTTTGCATGACAGACTGAGGTGTGTAGTCCAGTCGGTGTAGCATCAAGCAGCACAGACGGTGCGTACTGCATACCTTGTGGAGGTTACATGCTGATTCGACAAGACCCAGTCGGTGTTGCATCACACTCCATGGATGGTGCCCTGTACAGGTTACACGCTGATTCGACACGACCGGATGCAGCGTGGATTTTGCATAACCTTATCGGCTCTAGGTTACGTGATGCAACGACACGACCGGATGCATAGGGATTTTGCGTGACAGACTCCATGCGTAACCCAGTCGGTGATGCACGCACCATGCAGAACGGATGGTGCATCGTCGAAATGTGCATAACCGAGCATGATGGTGCGTCGAATCAGAATGCACCGTGGATTTTGTGTAACCGTCACGGTGCGTAACGCAGTCGGTGATGCACGCACCATGGGATGGTGCATCTCCGAATCGTGCGTAACCAAGCTGGAGCAGGTGACGCGTAGAAGCGACACGACCAAATGCAGCATGGATTTTGCGCAACCGATCAGTGCGTAATCTAGTCAGTGTTGAGCCATGCAACCAGCCATCTTAAAGGTGCATAACCTACAACGTGCTAAACCGAGTCGGTGTTGCCTCAAGCAGCACAAACAGAGCGTAACCTCTGCATGTTACACGTTGATTTGACATGACCTAGTCGGTGTTGCATCAAGCAGCACGGATGGTGTGTAACCTCTTGTGGTTATGCGCTGACTCGACACGACCCAGTCGGTGTTGCATCAATCAAGCAGCACGGACGGTGCATAACCTCTTGTGGTTACGCGCTGATTCAACACGACCCAAATGGTGTTGCGTCAATCAAGTAGCACAGACGGTGAATAACCAGTGCAGGTTACAGGCTGATTCGGCACGACCAGATGCAGCGTTGATTTTGCGTAACCTTTGTGGGTTTAGTTTACGCGATGCAACGACATGACCCAGTCAGTGTTGCATCAAACATCAAGGACGGTGCGTAATGCTCCATTCGACACGACCCATTCGGTGTTGTATCAAGCATCGAGGACGGTGCGTAAGCTGCATTCGACCCGACCCATTCGGTGTTGCATCAAGCAGCACGGACGGTTGCAGGTTACGCACTGTTTGGACGCGACGAATTCGGTGCATGTGGATTGTGCGTAACCTTAATGGCTCTAGGTTACGCGATGCAACAACACGACCGGATGCATGTGGATTTTGCATGACAGACTGAGGTGCGTAACCCAGTCGGTGTTGCATCAAGCAGCACAGACGGTGCATACTGCGTACCCTGTGGAGGTTACATGCTGATTCGACGCGGCCCAGTCGGTGTTGCATCACACTCCATGGACGGTGCCCTGTACAGGTTACATGCTGATTCGACACGACCAGATGCAGCATGGATTTTGCGTAACCTTACCGGCTCCAGGTTATGCGATGCAACGACACGACTGGATGCATAGGGATTTTGTGCGACAGATTTCGTGTGTAACCCAGTCGGTGCTGCACGCACCATGCAGAACAGATGGTGCATCATCAAAACATGCGTAACCGAGCATGATGGTGCGTCGAATCAGAATGCAGCATGGATTTTGTGTAACTGTCACGGTGCGTAACCCAGTCGGTGATGCACGCGCCATGGGATGGTGTGTCGCCGAACCGTGCATAACCAAGCTGGAGTAGGTGACACGTAGAATCGACATGACCAAATGCAGCATTGATTTTGTGCAACCGATCATTACGTAACCCAGTCAGTGTTGAGCCATGCAGCCAGCCGTCTTAAAGGTGCGTAACCTACTACATGCTTAATCGAGTCGGTGTTGCCTCAAGCAGCACGGATGGTGCATAACCTCTGCATGTTACACATTGATTGGACACGACCCAGTCGGTGTTGCATCAAGCAGCACGGACGGTGTGTAACCTCTTGTGGTTGTGCGCTGATTCGACATGACCATGTCGGTGTTGCATCAATCAAGCAGCATGGACGGTGCGTAACCTCTTGTTGTTACGCGCTGATTCGACACGACCCAGACGGTGTTGCGTCAATCAAGCAGCACGGCCAGTGCGTAACCAGTGCAGGTTACGGTCTAATTCGGCACGACCAGATGCAGCGTGGATTTTGCGTAACCTTTGCGTGTTTAGGTTACGTGATGCAACGACACGACCCAGTGAGTGTTGCATCAAGCATCAAGGACGGTCCGTAAGCTGCATTCGACCCGACCCATTCGGTGTTGCATCAAGCTGCACGGACGGACGGATGGTGAGTAACCTGTGCAGGTTAAGTGCTGTTTAGACGTGATGCAGTCGGTGCTTGTGGATTTTGCGTAACCTTGACGGCTCCAGGTTAAGTGATGCAACGACACGACCGGATGCATGGGGATTTTGCGTGACAGACTCCGTGTGTAACACAGTCTGTGTTGCATGCGTCATGCAGAATGGATGGCGCGTCGCCGAACTGTGCGTAACCGAGCTGGTGCAGGTGACGCGCAGAATTGACACGACCGGATGCAGCATGGATTTTGCACAATCGATCCGTGTGTAACCCAGTTCGTGTTGCATCAAGCAACACAGATAGTGCGTACTGTGTACCCTGTGGAGGTTACACGCTGATTTGACACGACCCAGTCAGTGTCGCATCACACTCCATGGACGGTGCCCTATACAGGTTACGTGCTGATTCAACACGACCGGATGCAACGGGGATTTTGCGTAACCTTATCAGCTCTAGGTTACACGAAGCAACGACACGACCGGATGCATGGGGATTTTGCGTGACAGACTCCGTGCGTAACCCAGTCGGTGATGCACGCACCATACGGAATAGATGGTGCATTGCCGAAACGTGCGTAACCAAGCAGGATGGTGCGATGAATCAGATTGCAGCGTGGATTTTGTGTAACTGTCACGGTGCGTAACCCAGTCTGTGATGCACGCGCCATGGGATGGTGCGTCGCTGAACCGTGCGTAACCGAGCTAGAGCAGGTGACACGTAGACTCGACACGACCGGATGCAGCGTGGATTTGGCGTAACCGATCAGTGCGTATCCCACTCAATGTTGAGCCATGCAACCAGCCGTCATAAAGGTGTGTAACCTACTACGTGCTTAACCGAGTCGGTGTTGCATCAATTAGCACGGACGGTGCGTAACCTCTGCATGTTACATGTAGATTCGACATGACCCAGTCAGTGTTGCATCAATCAAGCAGCACAGACGGTGCGTAACCTCTTGTGGTTACGCGCTGATTCGACACGACCCAGTCGGTGTTGCATCAATCAAGCAACACGGACGGTGCGTAACGAGTGCAGGTTATGCGCAGATTCAGAACGACCAGATGCTACGTGGATTTTGTGTATCCTTTGCGGGTTTGGGTTACGCGACGCAACGACACGACCCAGTCAGTGTTGCATCAAGCATCAAGGATGGTGTGTAAGCTGCATTTGACACGACCCATTCGGTGTTGCAACAAGCTGCACAGACAGACGGACGGTGAGTAACCTGTGCAGGTTACACGCTGTTTAGACGCGACGCAGTCAGTGCTTGTGGATTTAGCGTAACCTTAACAGCTCCAGGTTACGTGATGCAACGACACGACCAGATGCATGGGGATTTTGTGTGACAGACTCTTTGCGTAACACAGTCATTGTTGCACGCATCGTGCAGAAAGGATGCTGCGTTGCCGAACCGTGCGTAACCGAGCTGGTGCAGGTGATGCATAGAATCGACATGAGCGGATGCAGCATGGATTTTGCACAATCGATCTATGCATAACCCAGTCCGTGTTGCCTCAAGCAGCACAGACGGTGCATACTGCATACCCTTTGGAGGTTACGTGCTGATTCGACACGACCCAGTCGGTGTTGCATCACACTCCACAGACGGTGCTCTGTACAGGTTACGTGCTGAATTGACACGACCGGATGCAGCGTGGCTTTTGTGTAACTTTATCGGCTCCAGGTTATGTGATGCAACGACACGACCGGATGCATGGGGAATTTGCATGACAGACTCCGTGCGTAACCCAGTCGGTGATGCTCGCCCCATGCAGAACGGATGGTGAGGCGCCGAAACGTGCGTAACCGAGCAGGATGGTGAGTCGAATCAGAATGCAGTGTGGATTTTGCGTAACCGTCACAGTGCGTAACCCAGTCGGTGATGCGCGCGCCATGAGATGGTGTGTCACCGAACTGTGCGTAACCGAGCTGGAGCAGGTGACGTGTAGAATCGACATGACCGGATGCAGCGTGGATTTTGCGCAAACAATCAGTGCGTAACCCAGTCAGTGTTGAGCCATGCAGCCATCCGTCTTAAAGGTGCGTAACCTACTACGTGCTTAGCCGAGTCGGAATTGCATCAAGCAGCACGGACGGTGCATAACCTCTGCATGTTACGCGCTGATTCGACACGACCCAGTCGGTGTTGCATCAAGCAGCACGGATGGTGCGTAACCTCTTGTGGTTACATGCTGATTTGACACGACCCAGTCGGTGTTGCATCAATCAAGCAGCACAGACGGTGTGTAACCAGTGCAGCTTACGCGCTGATTCGGCACGACCAGATGCAGCATGGATTTTGCGTAACCTTTGCGGGTTTAGGTTACGCGATGCAACGACACGACCGAGCCAGTGTTGCATCAAGCATCAAGGATGGTGCGTAAACTGCATTCGACATGACCCATTCAGTGTTGCATCAAGCTGCACGAACGGTGAGTAACCTGTGCAGGTTACGCGCTGTTTAGACGCGACGTAGTCAGTGCATCTGGATTGTGGGTAACCTTAACGACTCCATGTTACGTGATGCAACGACATGACCGGATGCATGGGGATTTTGCGTGACAGACTGAGGTGCGTAACCCAGTCGGTGTTGCATCGAGCAGCATAGATGGTGCGTACTGCGTACCCTATGGAGATTACGCGCTGATTCGACACGACCTAGTCGGTGTGACATCACACTCCACGGACGGTGCCCTGTACAGGTTACGCGCAGATTCGACACGACCGGATGCAGCATGGATTTTGCGTAACCTTATCGGCTCCAAGTTACACAATGCAACAACATGACCGGATGCATAGGGATTTTGCTTTACAGACTCCGTGCGTAACCCAGTCGGTGATGCATGCACCATGCATAATGGATGGTGCGTCGCCGAAACGTGCGTAACCGAGCAGGATGGTGTGTCGAATCAGAATGCACCATGGATTTTGCGTAACCGTCATGGTACGTAACCCAATCGGTGATGCACGCACCATGGGATGGTGCGTTGCCGAACCGTGCGTAACCGACTGGAGCAGGTGACGCGTAGAATCGACACGACCGGATGCAGCGTGGATTTTGCACAACCGATCAGTGCATAACCGAGTTAGTGTTGAGTACGGACCAGGTGTGTCCGAAGACTAGTGGAGGGTCGCACCTTAGTGATGAGTGATTGACAGTGTTGTGTGGACTGATGCTTGGCTAAGTGTGCAGGTACAAGTTGCGGCTTGACTCGTGTTGGTGTAGGTGAAGAACAAGTGCAAAAGGCCTTAGCCGTGGTGGCCTCCAGGTGATGGAGAGGTAAGTAGGCTTGGTTCGATGGACCCGGTGGCTGATGGGGTCAAGTGCGAGCCATGCGGTGCAAGACTAGCAAGTTCAAGTCGTGAACATGGGCCGGTGCAAGGTAGCGGATCAAGACCGAAGCTTGCACGCGGGGTTTGGTGGTTTGCCCACAAAACCATCATTGGACGGTTTCTTGGTTTGGCCGCAAAACCAAGTCGGAGGCCCGATGCGACGGAGACGGGGATCCGGGAGCGTCGGGAAGCTTCGAGGCGGGGGGCACGTGGCGTGATCGTGGGGCTTGCATCGAGGCTAAGTAAGTCTGCAGTGGAAGCATGTCCGCTCGATGAAGACTTGACCATATTGGCCCTGAGGGGTGTGTATCTTCTATTTGAGTTGCAGGGGTAGCTTGGTCATTTGCCTCCTCCAGTGGACCTCGTATGAATAGCGGAGAGGTGGATAGCATCTCTCTCTCTCTCTTGGACTCTAGGGTTTCCTCCCCTGGTAGATCGCTCTGGACTGCTTCTTTTCCTCTGCTTTCCTTAGGCTAGATTCTTGTATAGACTCTGACCTCTGGATGTATGGAAGCATTCGGCATTGTGGTGATCTCCTAGCTCTTTGTGATTTTCGTGTCATTTTCGGGGCTATTTTTGGGGATTTTCATTCTTGGCTCGATTCGTTGATTTGAGGGCGTTTTCTCTCAGATTTCTTTGAGAGAATCATGGGTGGAGGCCTTGCGCATCTTTGTGTGTGATCTTGTCCCCTCAAACGCCGGGAAACACCTTCGATTAGTGAGTTTTTGGTGGGAGCCCGAGTTCTTGGTGGAGGTTCGTGTGATCCGCGTTTCCCGATGTTTTAGGGAGTTAGAGGCTGAGATTTTTGGGGCATAGCTTCACCTAGTGACGCTTCTCATCTCCACCAAATCTTGTCTCAAGAGCTCTAGCCGTTTAGGAGATCTAGTGATGGATTTGGAGGGTTGACTTCGCAGGGTCGTGTTGTTCCTACTCTGTTCGTGAGCCGCGGACAGTCTGTGGGGCTGTGGCGGACAGTCCACGTGACCTATGTTCGTCGCAGTTCGTCACGTGTTCATGTGTGTTCGCGTTTCAATCTGTTTTGCCCCTAGGGTTTTGTTGCAGGCAGTTTGCGGACAGTCGGCGAGTGCTTCTCGGACGGTCCGCGTGGCTCAGTTTTTGTCTGGGGTTGGTCTACGTTTGTCTGGGGTTTTCAGCGAGTTTGACGGACGGTCCGCGTGGCCTTCACGGATAGTCCGCGACACTGGCGGACGATCCGTGTGGCTCAGCCGGACAGTCCATTTTTCCCGGTGTGTCTCAGGTGGTTTTGTTGGAGTGTTTGGACAGTTCGCACGGTCGGTCCGGACAGTCCGCCTGTGACTAGCAGACAGTCTGCCTGTATTGCACGGACAGTTCGCGCTGGCTTTTCCAGAATTGGCCAAGCGCTTTGATTCTTGTCTTGTGCTTCCGCGCTTTGATTTAAGGCTTGTCTCTAGGACTTGTAGGGTTGTGTGTGCCTAGTCTAGAGCTTCTCTGGTGTGTGTGAGTACTCGGAGTGGCAATTGGGGTATAGGCTGAGTTCGTCCTTCGGGAAGAATTTTTATCAGCTCCCATTCAGTCCCCCCCTCTCTGGTCGCCTATTCGGCCCTTCATTGAGCAATGCAGCCATCCGTCTTAAAGGTGCGTAACCTACTACGTGCTTAACCGAGTCAGTGTTGCATCAAGCAGCACGGACGGTGCGTAACCTCTGCATGTTACGCGCTGATTCGACACGACCTAGTCGGTGTTGCATCAAGTAGCACAAACGGTGCATAACCGCTTGTGGTTACGCGCTGATTCGACACGACCCAGTCGGTGTTGCATCAATCAAGCAGCACGGACGGTGCGTAACTAGTGCAAGTTATGCGTTGATTCAGAACGATCAGATGCAGCGTGGATTTTGCGTAACCTTTATGGGTTTAGGTTACGCGATACAACGACATGACCGAGTCAGTGTTGCATCTAGCATCAAGGACGGTGTGTATGCTGCATTCGACACGACCCATTCGGTGTAGCATCAAGCTGCACGGACAAACGAAAGGTGAGTAACCTGTGCAGGTTACGTGCTGTTTAGATGCGACACAGTCGGTGCTTGTGGATTTTGCGTAACCTTAACGGCTCCAGGTTACGTGATGCAACGACACGACCGGATGCATGGGGATTTTGCGTGACAGACTCCGTACGTAACATAGTCAGTGTTGCATGGGTAATGCAGAACGCTGATTCGACAGGACCCCGTCGGTGTTGCATCACACTCCACGGATGGTGCCTTGTACAGGTTACATGCTGATTCGACACGACTAGATGCAACGTTGACTTTGCGTAACCTTATCGGCTCCAGGTTACGCGATGCAACGACACGACCAGATGAATAGGGATTTTGCATGACAGACTCCGTGCGTAACCCAATCGGTGATGCACGCACCATGCAGAACAGATGGTGAGTCGCCGAAACGTGCGTAACCGAACATGATGGTGCGTCGAATCAAAATGCAGCGTGGATTTTGCGTAACCGTCATGGTGCGTAACCCAGTCGGTGATGCACGCGCCATGGGATGATGCGTCAACGAACCATGCGTAACCGACTGGAGCAGGTGACGCGTAGAATCGACACGACCAGATGCAGCGTGGATTTTGCGCAACCGATCAGTGCGTAACCCAGTCAGTGTTGAGCCATGCAGCTAGCCGTCTTAAAGGTGCATAACCTACTACGTGCTTTACCGAGTCGGTGTTGCATCAAGCAGCACGGACGGTGCGTAACCTCTGCTTGTTACATGCTGATTCGACACGACCTAGTTGGTGCTTGTGGATTTTTCATAACATTAATGGCTCCAGGTTACGTGATGCAACGACACGATATGATGCATGGGGATTTTGCATGACAGATTGTTGACGGCTATTAAGTACTACTATCAGCCATCAGTATTCTCACACAAATGGAGGCATATGCATTTATTACTTGCATTTTGGTTTGAATAATGTAGTTCCACTTGTCCTTTGAAATTATTTGTATGTAGGTGAAATAAGCATAAAAAGAGATGGAAACCCACCTTCTATGGAATGATCCATGATAGCACAGTTGAGGAGGTGGCTGCCACACTAATTCTAGGTGGCATCCACGTCACTTATCCAAGGAAGGCATCTACCGACGAATTAGAAAGTGACACATGGACTTCACAAGGATCCATGGGCCCACCTAGGATTCCAAACAAGACATGCACCAGGAAAAGCTCAGAGGGCCCACCTGTAAGCCACCACAAGGAAGCACACCAGGTGGGGCCGCCCTAGATGGTCGGCCGATCCTAGGATTGGCCGAACCGACCTAGTGGCCGCCCATCCTGGCCCTCCACGTGGTGGTTGCTAATTGGTCAATTGCTGCATCCCGGGGTGTTTTGGAGACATTTGGTGCTCGAAGCAAGCCTGGTCCTTGCCTATAAATAGAAGGGGAGGGGCTCCCATTTCTCACACACATCTCTCTTGACCCTCCTCTCACTTTTAGTTTCCAATGCTAGGGGGTAGGCTAGAGTAGCTGTTATTCAGGTTCCAAGTCTACTTTGGAGTCTAGGTATGAGTTCTCTTGTATCTTTATTTCTATGTATGACTTTGATCTACTTCAGTTATTCAGCTATTTCATATAAAGTTGTGGTAGATCATATGATTGATATGTTCTTGAGTTCATCCCTTGTTCATCATTTAGAGGCTCGTGTTCTTCGTGAACACTACCTTTCGATCTAGTGGAAGGATGATTTACGCATTCCTTATGTGTTTGTTCATAAGTTAGAGGCTCGTCTTCTTCACGAACACGACCCTTTGATCTTGTTGATTAGACATAAGAGAGTTCGTATCCGTTCGTATGACTAGCCCTAGTATGATCTTGTTTGATAGCATGGTTGTGTTGTATGAAGTTTGTGTTTAAGCTACGGTACTCGGTCTAAGATGACCAGTCTTCTGGTGGCTCTCACCCTGGGTCACAATAGCCCAGGCCGGGTGAAGTCTAGCAGCAACGCAGGCATGGTGTCTGGGTTGTGTGGCTACGTTAGTTATGAGCTTGGCCCCCGTAATAATTGAGGTAGGCCGTAGTGGTGACAGTGAAGGGATACGGGGAGGCTACGCTAGCGCAAAACAAAAATTCCCCAACAGGAACTGCTGCTGTCAAAGATCACGGGATTACCACTAGACGCGCAGATGTAGCGGAACCGTCTCGATGTAGACGAACGGGGTCGAGGGTAGCGGGAGGTGTAGTTGCTCACGTCCGCCTGGTCCTTCACGTGCGGTTCGTCCTTGTGCTTCAAATGTAGCATCTCCAAGGTATCCACACATACGGGAAGGAAGTGTCGCACACCGGACTGCTAGGTCCGCGGCGCGACGAGGAGTGGGCGTCGCGGTGGTGCGGCTGTTGCTCAAGAGTCATCCAAGTCAGGAGGGTATGGTTTATATTTATTGAAGGACCGAATAGGCGACCAGAGAGGGGGGAGTGAATGGGAGCCGATAAAAATTCTTCCCGAAGGTCGAACTCAGCCTGTACCCCGATTACCACTCAGAGTACTCGCACACACCAAAGAAGCTCTGGACAAGGCACACACAAGCCCACAAGTTCTAGAGACAAGCCTTGAATCAAACCGCGGAAGCACAACACAAGAATCAAAGCGCTTGACCAAATCTGGAAGAGCCAGCACGGACTGTCTGTGCAGTACGGCGGATTGTCCGCAGGTCCTGCTCGGACTATCCGAAATAAGCAACAGAACCACCAGAGACACACCGAGAAAATCGGACTGTCCGACTGAGCCACGCGGACCATCCGCCAGTGTCGCGGACCGTCCGTGAAGGCAGTGCGGACCGTCCATCCACCTCGCTGGAAACCCTAGACAAAACAACCCTACCCCCAGACAAAAACTTGGGCAAACCCAGACAAAATCCGAGCCACGCGGACAGTCCGCACACCCCATGTGGATGGTCCGACAAACCTCCTGCAATAAAACCCTAGCGACAGAACGGATCAAAACACGAACGCGCACGAACACGGATGAACACGTGACGAACAGGGGTCACGCGGACAGTCCGCACGCTGCTCGCGGACAGTCCGCCAGGTGCGGACAGAGCAGAAAAAGCCCGACCCCGCGAGGTCAACTCTCCAAATCCATCACCGGATCTCCCAAACGTCTAAAGCTCTTAAGACAAGATTTTGGGGAGATGATAAGCAACACAAGAGGAAGCGATGCCCCAAAAATCTCGACCTCTAACTCACTGAATCACCGGGAATCGTGGATCACACGAACCACCACCAAGAACTCGGGCTTCGGCCAAAAACTCATGAATCGAAGGCTTTCCCCGGCGTTTGAGGAGTCAATATCACACACAAAGATGCGCAAGGCATCCACCCATGATCCCCTCAAAGAAATCCGAAGGAAAACGCCCTCAAATCCCCGAATCGAGCGAAGAATGAAACTCCCCAAAAAAAGCCCCGAAAATGACACGAAAATCACAGAGGACTAGGAGATCACCGCAACTCTGAAAGCTTCCATACGTCCAGAGGTCAGAGTCTATACAAGAATCTAGCCTAAGGAATACAGAGGAAAAGAAGCAGTCCAGAGCGATCTACCGGGGGAGGAAACCCTAGAGTCCAAGAGAGAGAGATGCCATCCACCTCTCCGCTATTTATACGAAGTCCATCGGAGGGAGGTAAATGACCACGCTACCCCTACAACTCAAATAGAAGATACAACCCCTCAGGGGCATTTTGGTCAAGTCTTCATCGAGCGTACACGCTTCCACCGCTGCGTTGCTTAGCATTGACACAAGCCCTGCGATCACGCCACGTGCCCCCCGCCTTGAAGCTTCCTGAAGCTCCCGGATCATCATCTCCGTCACCTCGGGCCTCCTAACTTGGTTTTGCGGCCCAAACCAAGAAACCGTCCACCGATGGTTTTGTGGGCAAACCAACAAACCCCGTGTGCAAGCTTCGAGCTCGATCCGCTACCTTGCACGGGCCCATGTTCACGACTTCAGCCCGCCAGTCTTGCACCGCACGGCTTGAACTTGACCCCATCGGCCACCGGGTCCATCGAACCAAGCCTACTTGCCTCTCCATCACCCGGAGGTCGCCACGGCTAAGGCCTTTCGCGCTTGTTCTTCACCTGCACCGACACGAGTCAAGCCGCAACCTGTACCTTCACACTTAGCCAAGCATCAGTCCACACAACGTTGTCAATCACTCATCACTAAGGAGCGACCCTCCACTTGTCCTCGGACACACCTGGTCCTCAATCTCCCCCTTGATGAGTGCATTGACAACACCCATAGTAACCATCATAGAGAAAAAGAAAAGAAAACAGCCACGAACACAAACCTCCAAGCAAGTGATCCAAAGCCAAAGAACAAGTGAAAACAAGATCACTCGCCAGACCAAGTCTCGGCCCCCTAAGGCAAGGGCAACGGCTCAACACAGCCGAGACAAAACAAAGCTCACAAGGAGCACACCACAAAGCACAAAACTCAGGCAAAACAAAGGAGCTCCCCCTGCACATATGCAAACTCCCCGTGAGGAAATACAACCTCTTCTTCTCAATTTTTCTCCTCACATGCAACATCTGACAAATGCATACCAATTTTCCACAAAATCTCCCAATGTATGAAAATTCTCCCCCTATCCAAAACTCTCCCAAACCGCATATCACTTCTCCCCCTTGTTGACAATGCATGAATCAAGCTATATGAAACTCTTCCCCTTGTTTTCATGAAAAATGCATGTCAAAGCATAAAAACAGTCTACCATGCTTCTCAAATATACAAAGAGCACAACAAAATGCTACACATGAGACATAGAGCAAGCAAAGTAGACATGGTGTAGTTAGCACATTGCCATCAAGAAGGTAGAGACATATAAGCATGTGACACGGCCAAAAGCAATTTTAAGCAAAATTTTTACAAAGAAACATTCATCTCATGAGCAAGACCCTATCTAGCAATTGGAGCACAAATACACTAGATCATCCAAAGTTTATGCAAAATCACAAATTCTCATCACAAGATCGTTATAAACGCCCACAAGCTACTCAAGTCATGTTAAAGCCACCGAGCCATGTGTCTACTTCTTAAAATGAGACTTCTCATGGTAGACAACGTGCTACGGTTTAGCACCCAAGATATGAATATCAAAACATAAAAACATGATTAGGAGCTCATTTTTGAAGCAAAAGGCAATTCACACACCAATTTCATTTTCAAGTTAAAACATGGTACATGAAGTGCCTTTGCGGCAAAAAGAAGCTTATGGTCCTCCCCAAGTAAGCAAATGGGCTAAACATTTACAATGACAAAAGGCCTTTGACCCCAAGCAAGGAGAACATGATACTCAAGCACAAACTAAACATGATAGAGGCATTTGAGGACAAAATGAGCATAGACAAGTATCTACTCTTGAGAGAAACAATTTTATCATTTTCACAAAGATAAAGCTATGTCATCATACATATATGGCAAAACCATCAAGAGCATAGCTTTCACATCACCATTTACCAAACATGCACATATCACACATATAGCACATCTGTGATCAAAGTATATAAGAGAAGCTTTTCCTAGCACAAGTGATCCAAAGATGGCTATCCTACCAGGTTTTGTACAGAAAGTAAAATGCATGCATGGAATGCAACAAAATGAAACATATATCACATATATACATAAGAAGCTCTAAGACTCAGCTAGAAAGGAAAGCACAACCCAAGTTCACCTCGCAAGCGAGTGAAAGTGACTTGGTCAAGTGGTTTGTTGAATATGTCGGCTAGCTGACCTTGGGTAGGTAGATAGGACAAGGATATGTTTCCCTTCTCAACATTGTCCCTCAGAAAACGTTATCTCACTTCTATGTGTTTCGTTTTGGAGTGAAGGACTGGGTTTTTGGCTACACTTATGGCACTGGTGCTGTCACAAAAGAGTGGAACCTGGGAGCACTCCTCACCAAAATCGCTCATAGTGTAGGTCATCCAAAGCAGCTGGGAACAACAACTAGCAGCAGCTACATACTCGGCCTCTGTAGTGGCCTGGGCTACACTGTATTGCTTGCGAGATGACCAAGAGACAAAAGAAGAACCAAGGAACTAACAACACCCAGAGGTAGACTTGCGGTCCAATCGACACCTAGCAAAATCAGCATCGAAGTACCCGTGAAGTCTGAGTGTCGAGGAGGCAGAATACCAAAGACCAAACTCAGGAGTGTAGTTCAAGTACCTGAAAATCTACTTGACGACCTGCCGATGTGAAGTCCTCGGTGAAGCCTGAAAACGAGCGTACAGACACACACTGAACTGTATGTCCGGCCTCGTCGCTGTCAAGTAGAGGAGGGAGCCGATCATGCTCCGGTACTACTTCTGGTCCACGGGTTCGCCATCCTCATCCGCGTCCAAAGCCGTAGTGGTACCCATCGGTGTAGTCAGCGGCTTGGAGTCGTTCATGCCAAACTTCTTCACCATGTCCATGGTGTACTTCGCCTGATGTACAAACGTCCCGTCCTTGCACTACTTGATATGAAGTCATAAGAAAAACTGCAACTTGCCCATCATGGACATCTCAAATTCCCTGCTCATGTCATCTGCAAATCTGGCAACAAGATCATGAGAAGAGCCACCAAAGATTATGTCATCCACGTATATCTGAACAATCAAAAGGTCATTCCCATGCTTAAGGAGAAACATGGTCTTATCAACTATGCTCATCACAAACCCCTTACTCAGCAAAAATCCTCTCAGCCTGCCATACCAAGCTCTAGGTGCCTGTTTCAACCCATAGAGCGCTCTCTGGAGTTTGTATACACGGTGTGGGTATTTCTCGCTCTCAAACCCCGGGGGTTGCCTCACATACACTTCTTCCTCTATCACCCCATTCAAGAAAGCACTCTTCACGCCCATTTGGTACAACTTGAACCCTTTAGGCACGACAAAGGCTAGAAGGATCCTAATTGCCTCCAAACGGGACACAGGAGCAAATGTCTCCTCATAATCTATGCCCTCTTTCTAGTTGAACCCCTGAGCCACCAACCTCGACTTGTTTCTCACAACCATCCCATTCTCACCCTCATTGTTGTTCCACACCCACTTGGTACCTATGGGACGGCAATTTGGTGGTGGATCGACTAACACCCAGACTTGGTTTCTCTCAAAGTTCTCCAACTCCTCATGCATGGAATTCACCCAATTCTTGTCAGACAGAGCGTGTCGGATATCTTTGGGCTCAAACGACGCGACAAAAGCAGAATGAGCGAAATGAGAAGTATTCCTTGACCTCGACCGTGTAGTGCGTTCATGAAGGTCACCTATGATCATCGTCAGTGGGTGATCAATCTGTACACGCCGGGGAGCCTCTCGCCTGGACACAATCTGCCCCTCAGCAGCAGCCTCCACTCGAACAGCCTCAGTCATAGTGAGTGTAGGGGATGGTCCATCATCGATCGTCGTCATCGTAGTGGAAGTAGCATGTACACAATCAGCCACGGGAGCATCACCACCATCATCGTCGTCGTCTCCATCTCTATCCTTCTCATCCTCAATGATCCTCGCTCCAATCTCCTCGTCACCTGCGCACTCAAAAGTAGAAGAGCTACATGACTGTGTCTCGTCGAAGGTTACCTCGCAAGTCTCCGTGATTCAGTTAGTATCAAGGTTGAGCACACGATATGCTCTAGAGTGAATCGCATAACCAAAGAAAATACCATCCAAACATCTAGACTCAAACTTATCCAACTTGCCCTTCTTCAGAATGAAACACTTGCAACCAAAAGCTCTAAAGTGACTCACCTTGGGTTGTCGCCCATGCATCAGCTCATAAGAGGTCTTCTTCTTAAAGGCACGAAGGAAGATTCGATTTGAGACATAGCAAGCGGTATTGACTGCCTCGGCCCAGAAACGCCTAGGAGTCCTATGCTCATCGAGCATCGTCCTGGCCATCTCACAAAGTGTCCAGTTCTTCCTCTCCACTACGCCATTTTGGCAAGTGACGTATGGAGAAGAACACTGATGATCGAGACCAAGATCACTGCAAAAGGCATCAAAATGAGAGTTCTTTAACTCTGTGCCATTATCACTGCATAAGCTCGAATGGCATCACCATGTCTCTCATTCTTCAACCTCAATATCAAGTCCTGAACAAAGCCAAATGTCTTGCTCTTATCCTTCAAAAAGAAAACCCAAGAGTACCTCGAAAAATCATCAACAACCACAAGAACATACCACTTCCCACCCGTAGAGTGAACACGAGCTGGCCAAACCAAATCCATGTGCAACAGCTCACAAGGTCGCTCGGTCATGACCGCAGTCAGAGGGGCGTGAGAAGCAGCAACCATCTTTCCATGCCGACAAGAAGCACAAACCAAATCCTTCTCGAATTTCAACTTAGGCAATCCTCGGATAAGATCAAGACCACTCAAGCGGGAAAGCAACTCAAAGCTCAAGTGTCCCAACCTCCTATGCCATTTCCAAAGCTCGGCCAAAACGCCAGCAACAAAGCATCGAGGAGGACCAACTGACTGAGAAAAATCGGCACGGAAGATTTGACCCTTAGGGACGATCGTACAGACAAGATCGCCTCGAGAATCAAGCACACGAGAAGCGTCCGACTTAAAACGAACCTCAAAACCTTCGTCAAGCAACTGGGATACTGACAACAGGTTAAAACCAAGTGACTTGACCAAAGCCACACTTCTTAAGGTCACCTTGCTACTCACCTTCACCATCCCATCAGCAAGCACTCGTCCTCTCCCATTGTCTCCGAAAGTGATGTACACTCGTACTCACCGGGGTGAGGCTGGAGAACCACCCACGATCTCCGGTCATGTGTCGTGAGCAACCGGAGTCGATCAACAAAAAGTCCTCCAAGCCTCCCACCTGCAATAAAAAACGAGAACGAGAATGAGCAAGCGACTCAACACTGGGGTTAGTACCAAAAGAGTCAAACCATTGTTGAGCCATTTTCTCAAAAGAAGGGTTAGCAAAGTCCATCCAACCAAAACCCCTAGGCGGAGCCCTCTCACGCCTACAACCAAAGGACCTATCACGTCTCACTAGAGGAGTACGCGCACCACCAGGGGGAAAGTGTGGCCCATAGTCCATCTGAGACCCAAAGCTCCGATTGTGCCTCCCAAACTCGTAACGGTAACGCGAAGGAGCACGTCGAGCCAACTCTCCACGCCTAAACCCAACACGTCTATCTCTCTGAGAAAAACCACCTCCACCTCCACGAGTGGGAACTGTATGCACATACACCTCACCCCTAGGTAGAGGCCCTCTACGAGGCTCAAGCACACCACGAGAAAGGTGGTACCTGTCCTTGTTTGCCATCCCCCTAGCAAACCTCTCATCTCTCTTCCTCCTGAAACAGAACTCATCCTTATGCCCATCCCTCCCACGATACTCACAATGGAAGCGGATCGGATGTGGCTTAGGTGGTGGCTTTTCTGTGGGCTTCTCAACAGCTTTCTCTCCTGACTTTCCCTCAAAGACATTCCCCTGGGTGCTCACAAACTTGATGGGTTTCTGGTAATTTTCTGTTTTCTGGTGGAACACTGGTGGTCTGGAGTTGTATCAAGCTTGTTTCTGAGGTGGTTTGGCTTGGGTGCATATTTGTTCATGGGTATGGTGTGTGGTGGAGTAGGGTTCTCTCCAACTTTCTCTTCTCCCTCACCACTCTTCTCACCAGTCTTCTCACCACTCTTGCCAGCCCCCAACGCCTGACCATCAAACTTCTTGAACTCAGCCATCATCAAACTCAATTGTGGCTCATGCCCAGACAACCAACTCATCAATTTCCTAAGCTCATCATTTTCATCCTGCAAACGGTCAACATAGTGTGCAAGTTCCATGTTCTTCAAAGCATGCATTTCACAGGTAGAACATAATGTAGGAATGGGAGCTTTCAAAGCAGCCTCAAGAGAAACTATCCTCATGTGGGACTCATCTAGCCTAGCCTGCAACACAGGACATGAGGTACAAGCACCTAACAAAGCTGGCCTAGTTTTCAATTCATCACACTCAATCCTAATCACATCTAGTTCCTCAAGAGTAGAGGCATGCTTCTCCTTGAGAGCAGTCAAATCAGTAAGAAACACATTGCAATCGCTACAGTTAATCTCATCAGACACAATAGGAGCAGATTTCAAAGAGCTTATTTCATTTCTAGCATCCACAAGCAAGGATTCAAGCTCAGCTATCTTGTCCTTAGCATCACCCAACAAAGACCTAAATTCCCTCTTCTCCTTGTTGGTCTTCCTAAGCACATCATCACGGTTATCAAGCAACTCATTGAGCCTAGCATTCTCCTCTAGCAAGAAGTTGGGATCATGTCGTACCTCTTCCTCGGAATCGGAGTTCGAATCCGAGCTATGCTTCCCACCCTAATTGGAGTGTGCCATGCCGCAAAATCCACCTTCTGCGATGAAGCTCAGGCCGGTGCAGTTCTTGCCCGTGTGCCGCTTGTCCTTGCACCTTTCTTGCTCTTCCTCACTGCTCGAGTCGGAAGAAGCATCGCTTGATGTGGAGTCGATGTCGGTCGCTCCGGCAACCATCGCTCGAGCTGTCTTCTTCTTGTACCCGCTACTCTTCTTGGGCCTTCTCTCGCCCTTGTCCTTGCGCTTGTCCTTGTAGTCATTCCGGGAGCGGTGCTTGTTGTAGTCATACTTGGGCTTGCCCTTGTAGTCGTTCTTGATCTCCATGGCTTCAGGGCATTCGGCGATGAAGTGCCCGTGCTTCCCGCACCGATAGCACATCCCCGAGCTCCGCCTTGCATTTTTGCGGTTCTCGTACATCCGCCCAAACCTCTTGCTCAACAGGGCAAGATCATCCTCGCTCAGCACCTCAAAGTCCTCATCTGGCAAAGACACACGACAAGACAAAGAGAAACCAACATAGTTAGCGTTAGACCTTTATCCTGAGACAAGAGCCAAACTATGAGGATCAGTGGGGCTCTCGCTCTTAGCTCTCAAGCCACGATCAACCTCTGAAGACCTGAGCTTGGAAAACAGCTCATCAAGCGTAAGCGTATCATACACACTCGACTCCTCAATGGCCTCGACCTTGGCACTCCACACAGACCTATCCATTGCATTCAAAAGCTTGATAGCTTGATCATGATCCGTGTATGGGAGCACTGTCACATTGGCCCTCATGTTGTTGACTATGCTAGTGAAGCGCTGAAACATAGCATCGGTCGACTCACCGGGGAGATGAGTGAAGTTCTCATACTCTCTCCAGTAAGTGGAAAACAAACGGGCTTGCACTTGGGCATTGCCAACATGAGCATTTCTCAACTTAAGCCAAATCTTTCTGGCCACATTCTCTCCGTACACTCGCTCGAACGAGGCACAGAGAGCACAGAACAAATAATCAACGGCCTTGCTGTTGGCCTCACACATGTCCCACGATCCTGGAAGCAGAAAAATGTCTGGGATGACATAATGAGGATTCTGAGTGACCTCCCAGATCAGAGTTCCCTTCCCTCGCAAAAACGCGCCCATGCGCCTCTCCCACATCGGGTAATTCTTGCCATCAAAGTGCGGAGGACCCGACCCCTTGCCATAATCGCCCATCTTTGGATCTTAGACTGACTGGAATCAAGAAGATCCGTAACCGACTCTGATACCAATTGAAGAACCGAATAGGCGAGCAGAGAGGTGGGGAGTGAATGTGAGCCGATAAAAATTCTTCCCGAAGGTCGAACTCAGCCCGATTGCCACTCCGAGTACTCGCACACACCAAAGAAGCTCTGAACAAGGCACACACAAGCCCACAAGTTCTAGAGACAAGCCTTGAATCAAACCGCGAAAGCACAACACAAGAATCAAAGCGCTTGACCAAATCTGGAAGAGCCAGCGCGGACTGTCCGTGCAGTACGACGGACTGTCCGCAGGTCCTGCTCGGACTGTCCGAAATAAGCAACAGAACCACCAGAGACACACCGAGAAAATCGGACTATCCGGCTGAGCCATACGGACCGTCCGCTAGTGTCACGGACTGTCCGTGAAGGCAGCGCGGACCGTCCGTCCACCTCGCTGGAAACCCTGGACAAAACAACCCTACCCCCAGACAAAAACTTGGGCCACCCTAGACAAAATCCGAGCCACACGGACAGTCTGCACACCCCACGCGGACGGTGCGACAAACCCCCTGCAACAAGACCCTAGCAACAGAACGGATCGAAACACGAATGCGAACGAACACGTGACGAACAGGGGTCACGCGGACAGTCCGCATGCCGCTCGCGGACAGTCCGCCAGGCGCGGACAGAGCAGAAAAAGCCCGACCCCGCAAGGTCAACTCTCCAAATCCATCACCGGATCTCCCAAACGTCTAAAGCTCTTGAGACAAGATTTGGGGGAGATGATAAGCAACACAAGAGGAAGCTATGCCCCAAAAATCTCGACCTCTAACTCACTGAATCACCGGGAATCGCGGATCACCCGAACCACCACCAAGAACTCGGGCTCCAGCCAAAAACTCACAAATCGAAGGCTTTCCCTGGCGTTTGAGGAGTCAAGATCACACACAAAGATGCGCAACGCATCCACCCATGATCCCCTCAAAGAAATCCGAAGGAAAACGCCCTCAAATCCCTGAATCGAGCGAAGATCAAAACTCCCCAAAAATAGCCCCGAAAATGACACGAAAATCACAGAGGACTAGGAGATCACCACAACTGGGAAAGCTTCCATACATCCAGAGGTCAGAGTCTATACAAGAATCTAGCCTAAGGAATACAGAGAAAAAGAAGCAGTCCAGAGCGATCTACCGGGGGAGGAAACCCTAGAGTCCAAGAGAGAGAGATGCCATCCACCTCTCCGCTATTTATACGAAGTCCATCGGAGGGAGGTAAATGACAACACTACCCCTACAACTCAAATAGAAGATACAACCCCTCAGGGGCATTTTGGTCAAGTCTTCATCGAGCAGACACGCTTCCACTGCGGCCTTGCTTAGCATCAACGCAAGCCCCGCAATCACGCCACGTGCCCCCCGCCTTAAAGCTTCCCGAAGCTCCCGGATCATCGTCTCCGTCGCCTCGGGCCTTCGGACTTGGTTTTGCGGCCTAAACCAAGAAACCTTCCACCGATGGTTTTGTGGGCAAACGAACAAACCCCGCGTGCAAGCTTCGGGCTCGATCCTCTACCTTGCACCGGCCCATGTTCATGACTTCAGCCCGCCAGTCTTGCACCGCACGGCTCACACTTGACCCCATCGGCCACCGGGTCCATCGAACCAAGCCTACTTGCCTCTCCATCACCCGGAGGCCGCCACGGCTAAGGCCTTTCGCGCTTGTTCTTGACCAGCATCGACACAAGTAAAGGCGCAACCTGTACCTGCACACTTAGCCAAGCATCAATCCACATAACGTTGTCAGTCACTCATCACTAAGGAGCGACCCTCCAATTGTCCTCGGACACACCTGGTCCTCATTTATGAGGGGAAAATCCCGCACACCATCGTCTATTAGCAATACGGGACTAATAGATGGTGTACCCCTTTTCCAACACTAAGGAGCTTTACAACAATTGTGGCCTATTATGACTTTTACAACCCAATGGATCAAATCCATCTGAACCCACTAATGGATCTAATCCAGTTGGCTCTAGGTCATATCTCCAACAGTCTGCCACTTGCAGTAGAGTCAACTATGCAAGTTCATCCTCATTCGACTTCCAATCCCTTAAGTGTGTGCCCTAGTACTCCTACTCGACCAATAGTTGATAGCGGCCTCTAGCAAGACGTGTCAACTCCTATGCATACGTAAAGATCATATCAGATGAAACATCACATCGTAGCATACATGTTATTCCCTTTGCCTCACGATATTTGGTCTAGCTCCAAGCTGACCTCTCTTTCTCGATACCATGATTCAGATCCTTTCATAGGTTAACACTTAACCCAGCACGGCCATGCATTTCTTGATCCGATCACTCGAGGGGCCCAGAGATATCTCTCTCAAGCAGAGAGGGGCATATTCCATCTTGATTGACCATGCCTCACAGCATGCTTCCTGACAGACCCAAAAGCCACCTTTATAACTACCCAGTTACGGAGTAGCGGTTGATAGCCCCTAAGTAGGTCAATTCACATCTTGAGTACAAGCGACAATCTCAAGTCTAAGGATATAGCATACATGTTGTGTAAAGAGATAACTATGTAACAATATCTCAAATTGGGTCAGTCCAGCCCCATGTCATACATGTGCCCACATTATTAGTTATACATCTCTTTGTTCATGACTTGTGAAACATAGTCATCTACTAATAAATGTGCTAGTCATTAACTTATACTAGGGACAACTTTTGAATAACCGTACAAGTAAAAGAGTTTCACAAACAATTCACATAATTGCCAATCTAATACAAGTCGCCTTTCATGGATATTCAAAAAGAATAATGTGTCATGGATACAATGAAATATAATCATCTCTATGATTCCTTCTAAGACATATTTCTAGCATTCATCCACTTGAACTTGAGCTAATTTAGAATGTATCTAATACCCATAGCTCTTAGATGCGCCCCATGCTTAGGCTGTGGAAGGGGTTTTGTCAAAGGATCTACAACATTCAAATCAGTGTGTACTTTGCATATCTTGATATCACCTCGTCTAATGATCTCTCGTATCAGATGAAATTTCTGTAGTACATGTTTGTTCTTTTGATGATTCCTTGGCTCCTTTGCTTGCACAATAGCCCCATTATTGTCACAGTAGTGATCTAATGGGTCGGAGACATTCAGAAACACACCAAGTTCAGTAAGGAACTTCCTTATCCAAACACCCTCCTTTGCAGCTTCCGAAGTCGCGATGTACTCGGCTTCTGTTGTAGAATCAGCCAGCATCTCCTGCCTGGAACTCTTCCAGCTCACAGCACCACTGTTTATCGTAAATACGTATCCGGATTGCGACTTTGAATCATCTTGGTCAGTTTGGAAACTAGCATCGGTGTAACCCGTTACAACGAGCTCCTCCTCACCACCATAGACTAGAACATGTCTTTAGTCCTTCTCAAGTACTTAAAAACATTTTTAACCGCTGTCCAGTGACCCTCACCCGGATCAGATTGGTATCTTCTTGTAACACTATGCGCATACAAAATATTTGGACGTGTACATATCATTACATACATAATAGATTTGATAGCCGAAGCATACGGTATTCTACTCATGCGTTCCCGCTCATCAGCAGTGGAAGGACACTGAGTCTTGCTAAGATGTATGCCATGTGACATAGGTAAGAACCCTTTCTTCACCTCTTCCATGTTGAACCGTTTCAACAATTTGTCAATGTAAGTGTCTTGGCTTAATCCTATATGCCTTTTTGATCTATCTCTATAGATTTTGATGCCCAAAATGTATGTTGCCTCACCCAAGTCCTTCATCGAAAAACTATTTTTCAATGAGGTCTTAGTGGTCTCAAGCATAGGAATGTTATTTCCAATCAGCAATATGTCATCCACATATAAGATTAGAAATACTACAAAGCTCCCACTTGCCTTCTTGTAAACACAAGGTTCTTCTTCACTTTGAATGAAGCCAAACCCTTTGACCACTTCATCAAAGCGAAGGTTCCAACTCCGAGATGCTTGCTTCAATCCACATGTAGACTTCTGAAGTTTGCATACCTTTCCAGCATTGGTCGGATCGACAAATCCCTCAGGCTGTGTCATATACACATCCTCAGTCAGATTCCCATTTAGAAAAGCTGTCTTGACATCCACCTGCCATATCTCATAATCGAAATATGCAGCTATAGCTAGAATATTCTGAATAGATTTAAGCATCGCTACGGGTGAGAATGTCTCATCGTAGTCAACCCCTTGAACTTGTCGAAAACCTTTTGCAACAAGTCGAGCTTTATAAATATGAACATTTCCATTCATATCTCTCTTCCTTTTATAGATCCATTTGCACTCTATAGGTTTAATACCATCTGGTGGGTCAACCAAGTTCCAAACTTGATTGTCACCCATGGAATCTATCTCGGATCACATGGCACTTTGCCATTTCTCGGAATCTGGGTCCATCATTGCTTCCGTATATGTCATAGGCTCATCATTGGCCAACAACAATATGTCGCGCTCTCCTGCAATCATGAGATTGAGCTTATTAGTTGCGCGACGTGCCCTTTCAGACCTTCGTGGTTGCGATGGTGTTTCTCTTGCCACAGGCATCTCAACTCGTTCAGCTACATTAGCATCATTTGTGAACTCTTGTCCGAGCGGCTCATCTTGAACTTCTTCAAGATACACCTTTTGTCCACTTTTCTCTTGTTTGAGAAACTCTTTCTCTAAGAAAACACCATTCCAAGTGATAAACACTTTGCCCTCTGAGCGGTTCTACAAATAATACCCTAAAGTCTCCTTAGGATATCCCACGAATATGCACTTGTCCGACTTGGATATAAGCTTGTCTGACTGAAGTCGCTTGACAAAGACTTCACAACCCCAAATTTTAAGAAAAGACAAACTGGGAGTCTTACCAGTCCATATCGCATATGGTGTCTTATCTACGGACTTAGATGGTACCCTATTTAATGTGAAAGCTACGGTTTCTAGAGCGTAACCCCAAAATGATAACGGTAGGTCTGACTGGCTCATCATTGATCGAACCATGTGCAACAAAGTTCGATTACGTCGCTCGGATAAACCATTTCTCTGAGGTGTTCCAGGTGGCGTAAGCTGTGGAACAATTCCGCAACTCTTCAGATGACTGCTAAACTCGTGACTCAAATACTAGCCTCCACGATCAGATCGTAGGGCCTTAATTTTCTTTCCACGCTGATTTTCTACTTCATTCTGAAATTCTTTGAACTTTTCAAATATTTCAGACTTGTGCCTCATTAAGTAGACATAGCCATATCTACTTAGATCATCAGTGAACGTTATGAAGTATTTGTATCCACCTCTAGCTGTCGTTCTCATTGGTCCGCACACATCCGTATGTATGATTTCCAACAAGTCTGAAGCTCTCTCAGGAAAACCTGAGAAAGGCATCTTGGTCATCTTGCCGAGCAAACAAGCCTTACATGTCTGGTAAGATTCAAAATCAAATGAAGTTAAAAGTCCATCAGTATGGAGCTTCTTCATGCGCTTTTCACTTATATGACCTAAACGACAATGCCACGTGTAGGTAGGACTCAAATCATTAGGTCGAGACCTTTTAGCTCTTACATTACAGACAGGTGAATCATCAAGATTTAAAACAAATAATCCATTTACAATGGATGCACAAGCCACAAACATATTATTCTTAGAGATCACACAACCATTGTTTTCGCTCGCAAATGAATAACCATCCTTCATCAAACATGGAGATAAAATGTTTCGACTCAAACTAGGAACAAAATAACAATTATTCAACTCCATAATAAATCCTGATGGGAGGTTGAGTTGCATCGTCCGACGGTCAACGCAGAAACTCTTGCATTATTGCCCACGCGGAAATCAACTTCTCCTCTTTCCACGCTTCTACTTCTTATCATTCCCTGCATCAAATTGCAAATATGAGCAACCGATCCGGTATCAAATACCTAAGAATTGATAACTGTATCAGCAAGGAAAATATGATCTGTAACATAAACATGAAGTGTACCTAAAGTGGAAGTACCCTTATTTCCCTTGTTCTTCAAAGAAGCTAGGTACAGCTTGCAGTTTCTTTTCCAGTGACCAATTGCCTTACAGTGAAAACATTTAACCTTGGCAGTTGGACTAGCCTTGGGCACCTGGTTTGGCGTGAGGATCGTATCCTTGGCCTTGCCTTTCTTCGTCCAAGATTTGCCCTTTCTCTTAAAGGTCGACTTGTTTTGAATCGCCATCACATGGCTGCTGCCAACGCTTTTCTTGATGTCACTCTCTGCTATCTTAAGCATGCCACACAGCTCATTCAAACCCTTCTCCACCCCATGCATATGGTAGTTCGAGATGAAGTTCCCATAACTAGGTGGAAGAGATGAAAGAATGAAATCAGTGGCCAACTCTTGGCCAAGTGGGAAGCCCAGCTTCTCCAACCTTTGAGTGTAACCAACCATCTTGATCACATGTGGCCCAACTGCTGCACCTTCTGCCATCTTGCTCTCCGCAAAGGACTTAGAGACATTGAACCTTTCAGTCCTAGCCTTTGTGGCGAACATGTCTTTGAGTGCCACGATCATATCGTGCGCCTCATGGTTAGTCTCAAACTGCATCTGCAGCTCAAGCTCCATGCAAGCAAGCATAAGGCAACTCACTTCAAGATTAGCATCACATGCCTTCTTGTAAGCGTTCTTTTCAGCAGCTGTTGCATCATTAGCAGGCTCATCTGGTAATGGGGTTTCCAGAACCTCTTCCTTTTTCTCTACCCTAAGAACAATTCTCAAGTTACGGATCCAATCCGTATAGTTCGTTCCATTCAATTTGTCCTTCTCAAGGATCATACGTAAAGAAAACAAGGTGGTGTTGCTTGGTGCCATTGAACTACAACAAAATAATAATGCAAAATACTAAGACAAAATATCCATGACCAAGTAAAATAAAAGAATTTACTCCCACTAAAATCAATATCCCCGTGTTGATACTTGGTGATTCAGAATCCACAACTAACAAGTCTACTAGTGAGCTTTTGCATCACCGCTAGCAAACAAGGTAGATCGGTAAGCAACTCTTTGCTAATCATATCACATATGACTCCTGTTGTTGGGTGACATCTCTATATCTCGGCTCCCAACCTTTATGCCCCAAAGTTCTTAACCGTTAAGATGACTTTGATAAGCAAACCGACACTTATGCGTGTAAGTATCCGATACAAACCCGTCTAGTCAAGGAAAACTAGTGGCACCCTAATTTTATAGACGCACCACTAATTGTACAAGACGTGGGACGGTGGCAAGTGTTGGGAGGGCATGTTAGCTTAAAAATTCAAAGGGATCGTTCTACTCGTAACATCACACGCAAGAAAATAATTATTGTCGCATGTAAAAGTAGAACGGAAAGAACAACATTTACACAGTTGTAACATGGTATGGCCCATTATAACATGGTGATCTCCATCTCCATTGACCTGTACATCATGTTGATCTCCATCTCCATGATCTGTGTGCACCATCCTTCATGTGATGAGTCCTCCAAGAACTATCTAACGCGTGATAGTACACTAAGTTACACAATTGCACATTAGATCATCACAAATTGGTACGCAGACCATTACATCAATTTTGACAACACATGTGGCTCCAGCCGTATTGCCGTACGCGTGACAAGCAGGTCACGAATAAATTACACACATGCATCACATACACATATGGGCCATATCGATCACAAAACCTGCAAAACAGATTATCGTAGTTCCGACGTCTAAACTTAAACCATCGAAAAACCCATCTTACAAGCCGATTTTGGGAAATCTAATATCACCAAGACTAGAGTTGCTAGTTAATCTCATGTGTAAAATTTTCTGTAGATCAATTTTCATATAGAAAACGTCTCCATCCGAGTTAACAACAGAAAGTTACAGCTGTTTTACTGAACAGCATGTTTTCTGACTTTCTCGGGGCCGGTAGCGGATCTAATCTGCCGCCGCTGCGCATCCCATGCGCATGGCATTTGACCTAGTTTTGATTCGACCAATCCAATTGATCTCCTCCTCTTCATGACTGGGTTTACGTGTATCATTTAACTCCGATGGCGGAATTCCGACCGGTAGGAGTAATTCGTTACACGACCATCACGACAAGAACACGAAACTGATCACAATTTTTGATCTACGTCCACGCATATCACCATATGCACACATCCAGAATCTAAAACTTCGCAGCTATGGCTCTGGTACCACTGAAGGGATACGGGGAGGCTACGCTAGCGCAAAACAAAAATTACCCATAAAACAGGAACTGCTGCTGTCAAAGATCACGGGATTACCACTAGACATGCAGATGCAGCGAAACCGTCTCGATGTAGACGAACGTGTCGAGGGTAGCGGGCAGTACAGTTGCTCATGTCCGCCTAGTCCTTCACGTGCGGTTCGTCCTTGTGCTCCAAACGTAGCACCTCCAAGGTATCCACACGTACGAGAAGGAAGTGTCGCACACGAGGAGTGGGCGGCGCGGCGGCGTGGCTATTGCTCAAGAGTCATCCAAGTTAGGGGGGTATGGTTCATATATATGAGGGGAAAATCCCCCACACCATCGTCTATTAGCAATACAGGACTAATAGATGGTGTACCCCTTTTCCAACACTAATGGGCTTTACAACAATTGTGGCCCATTATGACTTTTACAACCCAATGGATCAAATCCATCTGAACCCACTAATGGATCTAATCCAATTGGCTCTAGGGTATATCTCCAACAGATAGCTGTTGGACCCTTTGAAACCCTCCGCACTGGGGTGTTGCTGTAGGAGTCTAAAGGATAGTTTCGCGGAGTACTGGTCGTCGCGAGCTATCTCCCCGTTTGTACCTGGGGGCTGAACCTTTCCTTTCATGCAATGCTTTATGCTTATCTCTTGTATCATCTAACTCTTTATGTTTAGTACCATAGAACCTAGAGCTAGCTCGTATGTCCCCCATAAGCCGTAGTGTGCTAAGTGTAGAGATAGATCAGAGTGTGTGTCACTCTACCCTTATCATATCATTTATCTTACCCCTGTCTTTGAGTTGTTGTCTTCCATATCTATCTCTTGGTTTACATTCAGTGCAAAAGCATAAGTCTTGAAATCTGCCATTTCCTTCCATGGATACGATACCCTTGGAACACTCACTTCCCTAGGGAAATGCTACAATGGTTTATTTGTGTGCTTGCGGATTCGTTCATGATCGTTAGATTTAGCTTTGGCAAGTATTGATGCTCACTCTTCCTCGGTGTCGTTAGTAGTGACGTTAAGAAACGCCAACAAGCATTTCTGGCGCCGTTGCCGGGGAAGGCACAGGATTATCATGACTGTTGGCATTTGTTAATGTCACCACTAGTTGTACACATAGAGGGAGCATATAAGAGCAACCAGGTATACCGCAAGCGCACGGAAATACAGCTGTAGCACTTCCCCATGGAAGGAGAGTATTCCAAGGGTATCGAATCCAAGGAACGGCGAGTACTATCTCCTACTCTAGTATAGATGATCCAAGGACACAACACTGATTGATAGGATAGGTAGAAAGGATCTGCCTCGACCGAGCGCAGAGTCTAGTTACGGTCTCTCAGGTATAACACTCACTTCGGGCACCAGGCACATCCTAGGCTAATGTGCTGGAGCGAGCCCAACTCGGTACGCGACGTAGAGAGTTGACAAAGGGTCCAACAGGCTATCACCACTGCGGCCTACCGCTACGCTATGATCGTATGTGGTCTTCAAAGGATAGCTTATGGTCCAGACACCGCGTCTACACCACTTACTAATACTACGAATCCGCGAGGGAGATACTGGCACTAGCTCAAGGTATGCTCTATCACTCATGCAGGATCACGAATGCACTTTGATCTAACTAGAGACATGCAGGAGCTTCACTTTACTCTAATAGACAAGCTGGCAAACTAGATGCAAACTTATGATCTAAGTCTACTGGATCGAAAGGGTTATGTTCGAAGAACACAAGCCTCTAAACCAAGAACAAACGAAGAACACAACAACAAAGCAACTAAGCATGCATACGACTTCAGTCTAAATAGCAAATGTCGAAATACTCAGTTTAGTCTAGTTCAAGAACAAAGGCACTGCTGAGGATCGTTCTTGAGGAAGATGTCATGAAGAACATGACATGTCCTCAAGCCTCCCACCTCACTTCCTAGCACTAATCCTATACAAAGAGCTCTCCTCTCCTAAAGAGAGAGGCTCCAAACCAAAATGAAGAGGAGGAGGAGAAGTGTGTCTCTCAAATGGGAGCCCCTCCGCTCCTATTTATAGAGGAGAGGGTGGCTTGCTCGGAGGCTCAAAGTGCCCCAAAACGCCCGGGATCGCAGCAAGTGACCAATGGGGCAACAACATGTGGAAGGTCGGGATCAATCGACCCTAGGTCGGTTCGGCCGATCCTAGGGTCGGCCGAAACCCCCGGGAGGCCTTCTGCGTTGTGTTTTCTCAGGGTGGCTGCCATGTGGGCCCTGATGCTTGTCCTCCGTGCATGCCAAGTTTCCTAGCGGTTTGGGTACTGAGTGGGCCCTTGGATCCATGTGATGTCCACGTGGCGATTCGTGATTCGTCGGGCTTGCCTCTCTTGGATTGATGACATCAGCGATCCAGGGGAATCCTATGTGGCATCCCCTCATTGGCTGAGCTTGAGGTACTTGGATCAAAGACTCGTGCTTTTACTCCTCTTTCTAGTCCTAATTACCTGCATTTGCATAATCACCAACACTTGTGGAAATGGTTAGTTTAAGCCCTATTCTATTGTTGATAATCATTTTCCATGCCAAAAGGTACATGTTTGACGGGTAAGAAGTGAGTGAAAATCAGCCGTCAACAAATACCCCCACACTCGACCTTTGCTCGTTCCAAGTGAAGGGAAGAACAAGATCAAAGTGAGACATGTTATCCATAGGTATGAAGTAAGCATAAGGGATATTCCAAACCATACCTTGCACTTGTGAACTCTGTGAAGTGTCTATCATGCTATCTTGGGTAGTTGAGGAATGGAATAGCCATGAATGAAATCACTCCTGCTCATCATGCTAAGTAACTTGGGGTTTTGCGATAAATTTTCAAAACAAACCTTGCTTAGCTCCTCATTTGATTCTCTCAGATCGCTCAATGTGTATATGTCCTCACCAAGGCATTAGATTGCCTTTCTTCACCCTACTTCTAATGATGGCTATATGTGGAGCTCAGGATAGGATAAAGGATAAGGCATACTTGTACCACATATATTGCAAAGTCAAAGACTGGATCCAAAGAGAAAATCAAATCATACCATCAGATCAAGATGTGCATGTGTATGGATATGGTGAGTATGGTAAGGTGGATACTAGGCCCGGAATGGGTGCTAGATATTACCATACATATATGCTGAAAGCTGAGGTTGATGGTAAGGTGGACACTAGCCTCGGAATGGACACTAGTTATTACCATCAAAATTATGGAACTCCTTTTTGCATGATCTCATCTCTCCCCTATTTCTCCTTTATTTTGGACATGGGCTATTCTTTCTTTTCTTTTTTTTATCATGCCTTGAGCATGTATCTCTCTTTTTTTTCATAGCCCATGTCTCTTTTTGAAGGACACTTTCGGAGAGAGATGTCACATCACATATGGAGCTTTATTTTTATGAAATGGATAACTGATGGGTAACGAGGGTGAAGGTAGAAGAAAACTAAAAAGGTAACTACGAGGACCACTAGGTTCGAAGATAGATATAGCAACCGTTCCCCGGCAACAGTGCCAGAAATGCTTGTTGGCGTTTCTTAATGTCACCACTAGTTGTACACCTAGACGGAGCGTATAAGAGCAACCGGGTATACCGCAAGCACACGGAAATACTACTGTAGCACTTCCCTAAGGAAGGAGAGTATTCCAAGGGTATCGAATCCAAGGAACGGCGTGTACTATCTCCTACTCTAGTATAGATGATCCAAGGACACAACACTAATTGATAGGATAGGTAGAAAGGATCTGCCTCGACTGAGCGCAGAGTCTAGTTACGGCCTCTCAGGTATAACACTCACTTCGAGCACCAGGCACATCCTAGGCTAATGTGCTGGAGCGAGCCCAACTCGGTACGCGACGTAGAGGGTTGACAAAGGGTCCAACAGGCTGTCACCACTGTGGCCTACCTCTACGCTATGATCGTACGTGGTCTTCGAAGGATAGCTTATGGTCCAGACACCGCATCTACACCACTTACTAATACTACGAATCCGCGAGGGTGATACTGGCACTAGCTCAAGGTATGCTCTATCACTCATGCAAGATCACGAATGCACTTTGATCTAACTAGAGACATGCATGAGCTTCACTTTACTCTAATAGACAAGCTGGCAAACTAGATGCAAACTTATGATCTAAGTCTACTGGATCGAAAGGGTTGTGTTCGAAGAACACAAGCCTCTAAACCAAGAACAAATGAAGAACACAAGAACAAAGCAACTAAGCATGCATACGACTTTAGTCTAAATAGGAAATGTCGAAATACTCACTTTAGTCTAGTTGAAGAACAAAGGCACCACTGAGGATCGTTCTTGAGAAAGATGTCATGAAGAACATGACATGTCCTGAAGCCTCCCACCTCACTTCCTAGCACTAATCCTATACAAAGAGCTCTCCTCTCCTAAAGAGAGAGGCTCCAAACCAAAATGAAGAGGAGGAGGAGAAGTGTGTGTCTCAAATGGCAGCCCCTCCCCTCCTATTTATAGAGGAGGGGGTGGCTTGCTCGGAGGCTCAAAGTGCCCCAAAACGCCCGAGATCGCAACAAGTGACCAATCAGGCAGCAGCACGTGGAATGTTGGGATCAACTGACCCTAGTTGGTTCGGCCAATCCTAGGGTCGACCGAAACCCTCGGGAGGCCTTCTGCGTTGTGTTTTCTCAGGGTGGCTGCCATGTGGGCCCTGATGCTTGTCCTCTGTGCATGCCAAGTTTCCTGGCGGTTTGGGTACTGAGTGGGCCCTTGGATCCATGTGATGTCCACGTGGCGATTCGTGATTCATTGGGCTTGCCTCTCTTGGATTGATGACACCAGTGATCCAGGGGAATCCTATGTGACATCCCCTCATTGGCTGAGCTTGATTTACTTGGATCAAAGTCTCGTGCTTTTACTCCTCTTTCTAGTGCTAATTACCTGCATTTGCATAATCACCAACACTTGTGGAAATGGTTAGTTTAAGCCCTATTCTGGTGTTGATAATCATTTTCCATGCCAAAAGGTACATGTTTGATGGGTAAGAAGTGAGTGAAAATCAGCCGTCAACAATGACTATTCTTTACATCTGTTTATAAATCATGAGTAGGTTAGAGCAACTCTCAATGCAGGCTAACCTTGATTGTATTCTTTTATCTTCGGATGATGAAGACAGGTAGTGTATGACTAGTTTCGACTTACCGGAGAATTTCACAGAAGATCCCGAGTCATTAGTGAGGAAAACTCGAGTTCATTTTGACTCACCTCGTTGTACTCATCCGAAAGGCGATCCAGCCTCGTTTGTACCATCCACGTCAAACACTATGGCCCAAAAGACGCTTCATGAGTACTCAGCTCCTTCTGCCGACCAGGTGTTGCAAGGCCCTAAGGTGGCAGTGGGGACTGAATACTTTGAGATCAAGATAGGTTTAATCACGATGGTACATGCTAGTCCATTTTGTGGCAAGCCAAATGAGGATGCTAATGCCCATCTGCAGCAGTTCCTAGAGCTATGCAGCACTTTCATCATCAGAGGTGCAAATATGGACATTGTTCGTCTTCGACAGTTTCCTTTTTCTCTCCTGGGGAAAGCCAAGCAATGGTTCTATGCGAATCCTGATGCTGTTAATACTTGGGACAAGTTTTCAGAAGCATTCCTCAAGAAGTTCTTTCCGTTTGGGCAAAACCAATGCTCTTCATGGAAGGATTTCTAGCTTTCAGCAAGCAGCAAGTGAATCTATTCTAGAGGCTTGGGAAAGGCTTCAGGAGTACGTCCTGGCCTATCCTCACCATAGGATGGAGGATTGGCTAATTCTTCAAAGCTTCTATAATGGGCTGACTCCAACAGCCCGAGGCCATATTGATGCTGCTGCTCAGGGAGCATTCTTCTCACTCACTGTTGATAATGCCAAATCACTTATTGAGAATATGGTATCCAACCAAGGGTGGAGCGATGAAAGACTCCAGCCACGTCAGAGGGGTACTCATACTATCAAGGAAGCATATATGATTACTGCCAAGCTGGACCTTCTTATGAAAAGATTGGATGACTACACTAGCGAGAAGGCTGCCATGGCCATCACTACTCTGCCTATGGATTCTCATATGAATTGTGAAGTCTGTGGCAACACTAGGCATTCGGGAAATTACTGTCTTGAAACTTAGGAGGAAGTGATGTACATGAATGGCAATAACAATGGTTATCGTCCCCAACAACAAGGTGGCCAAACGTGGAATCAACAACGCCCTTATTATCAAGGAAGCAACCAAGGTAATACTTACAATTCTAACCAGCCCTCCTTGAGAGATCTTGTAATCGGGCAAGCTAAAATTAATGAAGGAGTTAATAAAAAGTTAGCTGCCCTTGATAAATCCTTGGAAAGTCTCAACGTTAAGCTTGAAAGTTTTTCTTCTGCTTAGAAGAGCCAGCTGAGTTTTAATAAAATGTTAGAAACTTAGTTAGCTTAGTTAGCTGCTTTGGTTCCGTCTGCTGATAACGGGAGGATCCCGGGGCAACCTGTGTCCTCTTGTGAAAATGTTAGTGTAGTGTCGACTAGGTGGGGTAAGCCACCTAGGAAGACGTGTGCTCCTAACTATATAGGAAAGCCCATACATCAAATCCAAGATCCGTGGGAGGAATCAGCAGTTCTGCACAGAAGAGATCCTGGCTACCTAGCTATCACATGCACAATCTATTACAAGACGATCAAGCATGCCCTTTGTGACCTTGGTGCAAGTGTCAAACTCATGTCTAAGGCCATGTTCAAGCAACTAGGATATCCAGCTCTCTCTCCAATAGCACTGACTGTCCAACTCACCGATTCATCGATACGATATCCAGAAGGAATTGCTGAGAGTCTATTGGTCAAGGTCAAGAACTCTTATGTCTTCGCGGATTTCGTGGTCCTTGATATGGATGATGATGGAGGAATGCCGCTCATCCTTGGGCGACCATTTCTCAATGATGTCAGATCTATAATCAATGTGGGAGCCGGAGTGATCTGTTTCCGCATTGGGAAGAGGAAATTGATTTTCAGGTTTCAACATAAAGAAGAGCAATGCTATTTAGTGCAAGATAGTGTTGAGCAGCTTAGGGGAAGAACGGAGCCTTCACTCCCAACGAAGAAATCACTGTCAACATTGAAGCAAAAGAAAATTCGTAAAGAGTGGCGGAAGGTTGAGAAGGCATTACCCTCTACTTCTCAGGAGTGGGATGCCGAGTGGTATTAACCGCTGAGAAGAGTCCAACTCGTCAGACTAAAAATGATGAGTCATTTCTACCAAAAAGGTTAAAGATGGTATTTATCTCGTATTTCCCTTTCCAAAATTTTATTTGATTTTCCAAATTGCATATTTGAATTTTTCAAACCTTGCATCTGCATACTAGATTTATCTAGCCCCTTTTCCCTTTTGAATAAAATTTCTGAAAATAATTTCTGAGTTTGAAAATTCTAGAAAAATCAATTGAAAAATAGTTTGGGGAAAGTTGGCCGAGGCACTCAGGCAGGCCCCCAACTAGCCGTTGGGGAGCCACTGGCCAAAGCAGGGGGCAGGTGGGCCCGACCAGGGATCGGCTGACCCCTGGGTCGGTCGAAGCAGCCCAACAGCTGCTGGGCCCCACCTTGCTCCAACGGCTCCTAGCCGTTGCCCAACGGCCATGTCTGGATGCCCGGTGCATTTGCCTATAAATAGCAGGGGGAGAGGGGGTGTTCTTCACCCATTCAACTCTTTTCACTCACACTCCCCTCTCTACTCCTTGCTCTTTTGGTTTTCTTGGATTTCTTGCTCAAGTTTGGAATCACCAAGTACTCTCTTTATTGTGTTGCTGCAAGTATTGCTATTGGTGGAGCAAGCTCGGTAAGAAATTCATTCGATTTCACTAATCCATCACTGAGTTGCTTTTGTTGTACCTTTGTTGTGCTAGCATGAGTTGGGCAGCGAACACTCTCCGGAGGGTGACACGCTCCCGTTCACGGGCAAGCGCAAGTTCATCCATCCCCGCCAAGCCGACGCCGAGCCCATCAACGATGGACTATGAAGAAGAACAAGCCGAACCACAAGCAACGGAGGAGGTCATCGATGACACCCCTACCTCAGCTTGCGAGGTGCTCGAGAGGAGCAAGCCTACGCTCTCCTAAAGGATCGAGTTTTCTCCCACACCCGGGACTTCGACCCAGCACTTATGGAGAAAACAGTTATGCACCTCGAGTTCGCTTCTATTTGGCATGCTCTCGGTTGGGAGGATTTTGTGCCGGTTACAGAGCTTGGCTCTCGGCCCCTCACCATCCAGTTTCTTTGCTCTTTTACTGAGGAAGCGAATGGTGTTCAGTTTCGTCTTTTCGGGACCGATTACTGACTTTCATGGAAAGATGTTAGTCGTCTCCTTGGTTTTGATCATCGTTGTGCTATTTCTTTGAAAAAGGCTTGTGAGGGTTTTGTTCGAGATTCTTTCTGGGAAGACATTTTAGGTCTAGTTTATAGCGGTAAATTTGTACCTCGGTGCAATGATATCGTGCATCCCACTCTTCGGTTGTGGCACAAGTGGCTCGCCAAGACTCTCTTTCCACGAGAGGATGTTCGGCCCGTGCGCAACGATGAGTTGATGCTTGTATATGTCGCTACTAAACGGAGTAAGGTCTCCCCCGTTAAAGCTATGATTCGGCAGTGGTTGATGAATTTTAAGGTGATAGGTCCTATTGAGTGTACATCTTTGGTGACTCGTATTGCTCTCAGACTTGGGGTTCTAAGCGGGAATCACGTCCCATTCATTGGGATGCCCCGAGTTCTCATTGATGAGGCGTACTTGATCCAAGGACATACACTTAAGGGAGGCCCAAATGATTCTTTGACTTTCTTGTTCCTGGGTTATACAAATCAGATCTCGTTACCTAACCTGTGGTTTCAATTGTATAACTTGGAGTCATTAACCATTCCCCTTGTTACACAAGAGGAAGGCTGTCGTATTAGTGTTTCAGGTAGGTCCAGCAGAAGCGCGGCAAAGAGAGCACACATGCAGCAGCAGCAGCAGTCACAGCCACCACCACAGCCACAGCCTACTGCGCCACCTATGGTAGGAGGGGCCCTTGCGAGGTACATATTCGGGGTTACCCCTGGATATGCACATGGTTGGGACCAGCCCACCTACCAGCCGAGTGCAAGTGGCACGCCTTAGGCGAGTGCGAATAGTGCTCAGTGGGCTGCACCCACTAGTTCTAGCTCCGGTGGTCCACCTCCATCTTTGTCCTTCATACGGCACTCTTCGGCCTCTGCACGAGAGGCTCAGCTCGCGCAGCAGCTGGGAGAGCTCACCGTCCAGGTCACGGGAGTGGAGGACACGCTGAACACACACGTTGAGGCTAACTTAGTGTGCCAGCGTCAGACTGGCCAGAGGATCGATGCCATGCAGCAGACGCAGCAGCGACAGATAGAGGAGCAGAGGGCTTTCTATGCGAGTCAGGGTTTCTTCTACCCTCCACCGTAGTGAGCCTGAAGCTAGCTTGGGGGAGGACCCCAATCCTGAGGTAACTTGTATCTTCCTTTGTTTTCAGAATGTCTTATAATGAAAACCCAAAAAAATCTGCAAAAATAAAAGGACCAAAAGATTTATTTGCTTTGATCATTAAGTTTGCTTTAGTTTGCTTTGATATGCATAGTAAGAATGCTTTGCCTCTATGGTTGAAATGCTGAATAGTTGCTCTGTTTATTCTTCTCAAGTGTCTTGCTTACAGCTTTGTATCCTACCTAAGTTTTGAGTTTGTTGGCATGCATGTTCGAACCGTAGCTTAAAAACTATGGGTAGCAAAAAGCATGATCCATGCCTAAGTTGTTGTGAGACATGATATGGTATAATACAGTGCTATGATCTTGTACCTAGTGATGCTTGACATCCGGAGTTTTCCTTTTTGAAAACATCTAAACATGATGAGTTCCTCAATGATGAGCATTTCCTATCCAAGGCCATATGTAGATTCTAGCTCTTGTTAGCCTCCACATATGCAGCTTGTTCTCTCATTGAGCTTTGTTAAATTGTTGTGACCCTTGTTAGAACTCATACTCCCCTGATCAAGATCACGCGCACGTTCATGCTAAAACTTCTACACTAGAAGTTAGCATTCATCATTTGTTCCATTTGCTTACGCATTCTTCCACAAATAAAACTCTATGCATCTTTGTATCATTCATCCCTCTCTAAATATCTCCAAAAGAGACGAAGGGCTAGTTAAAGAAAAGATAAGAAGCATGCTCAAGCATGGCAAAATAAAATAAAATAAAAAGAGCTATCCCAAGTCTCGAAAAATTCCAAAAGGAGAAAAGGGGATTGATATATGCAAGAAAAAGAGTTCCACCATATAGATGGTAATAACTAGTACCTACTCCGGGGCTAGTGTCCACCTTACCATCAATCCCTCATTTTCATATAAAGTATGGTAATATCTAGCACCCATTTCCGGGCCTAGTATACACCTTACCTTGGTCATTGTCATCACACACATATGCACATCTTGATCAGGATGTATGTTTGTTTCTTCCAAGGATCTGGTTTTTGACTTAGCGAAATATGAGAGACAAGTATGCCACATTTCTTCCCTATCTACAGCACCACATAAGCCTATTAGGAGTAGGATGTGAAGAAAGGCAACTTAATGCCTTGGTGAGGAACATATACACTTTGAGCGATCCGAGAGTATCATTTGAGGAACTCTGATTTTCTTTTGAAAAAATTGCAAAACCTCCGGATGAATAGCTGATCAAGGTATGAGAGATTATGCATTTACTATATAACCATTATGTCTCTCAACCGCCCAAGGCAGGTGAAGCTACACGCCCCACATCATCAAACAAATGGTAAAAACATTATCAACTTGTTCAACTCTTGGTAGAGTACTTTGTTGTATGTTTGCCATAAGTTAAGGATACAACATCATAGCAACTCCTGATCAACCAACCTAAGTCTCTAATGTCTTGCTTCGAGACGAGCAAGAGGTTAGCTTGGGGGAGTTTGTTGACGGATGTTAAGTACTACTTTCAGCCATCAATATTCTCACATAAATGGAGGCATATGCAATTATTACTTGCATTTTGGTTTGAATAATGTAGTTCCACTTGTCCTTGGAGATTATTTGTATGTAGGTGAAATAAGCATCAAAAGAGATGGAAACCCACCTTCTATGAAATGATCCATGACAACTCAGCTGAGGAGGTGGCTGCCACACTAATTCTAGGTGGCATCCACGTCACTGATCAAAGGAAGGCATCCACCGACGAATTAGAGAGTGACACATGGACTTCAAAAGGATCCATGGGCCCACCTAGGATTCCAAACAAGACATGCACCGGGGAAAGCTCAAAGGGCCCACCTGCAAACCACCACGAGGAAGCACACCAGGTGGGGCCGCCCTAGATGGTCGGCCAATCAGGATTGGTCGAACCGACCTAGTGGCCGCCCATCCTGGCCCTCCATGTGGTGGTTGCTCATTGGTCAATTGCTGCATCCCGAGGTGTTTTGGAGACATTTGGTGCGTGAAGCAAGCCTGGTCCTTGCCTATAAATAGAAGGGGAGCGGCTCCCATTTCTCACACACATCTCTCTTGACTCTCCTCTCACTTTTAGTTTCCAAGGCTAGGGGGTAGGCTAGAGTAGCTCTTATTCAGGTTCCAAGTCTACTTGGGACTCTAAGTATGAGTTCTCTTGTATCTTTATTTCTATGTATGACTTTGACCTACTTCAGTTATTCATCTATTTCATATAAAGTTGTGGTAGATCATATGATTGATATGTTCTTGAGTTCATCCCTTGTTCATCATTTAGAGGCTCGTGTTCTTCGTGAACAATACCTTTCGATCTAGTTGAAGGATGATTTACTCATTCGTTATGTGTTTGTTCATAAGTTAGATGCTCGTGTTCTTCACGAGCATGACCCTTTGATCTTGTTGATTAGACATAAGAGAGTTCGTATCCATTCGTATGACTAGCCCTAGTTTGATCTTGTTTGATAGCATTGTTGTGTTCCATGAAGTTTGTGTTTAAGCTATGGTACTCGGTCTAAGTTGACCAGTCTTCTGGTCGCTCTCACCCTGGGTCACAATAGCCCGGCCTGGGTGAAGTCTAGCAGCAACGCAGGCATGGTGCCTGGGTTGTGTGGCTACGTTAGTTATGAGCTTGCCCCCCGTAACGATTGAGGTAGGCCGCAGTGGTAACAGGTGTTGGACCCTTTGAAACCCTCCACCCTAGGGTATTGCTGTAGGAGTCTAAAGGATAGTTTCACAGAGTACTGGTCGTCACGGGCTATCTCCCCGTTTGTACCTAGGTGTTGAACCCTTCCTTTCATGCAATGCTTTATGCTTATCTCTTGTATCATCTAACTCTGTATGTTTAGTACCATAGAACCTAGAACTAGCTTCGTATGTCCCCCATAAGCCGTAGTGTGCTAAGTGTAGAGATAGATCAGAGTGTGTGTCACGCTACCCTTATCATATCATTTATCTTACCCCTATCTTTGAGCTGTTGTCTTCTATATCTATCTCTTGGTTTACATTCAGTGCAAAAGCATAAGTTTTGATATCCTCCATTGCCTTCCACAGATACGATACCCTTGGAACACTCACTTCCCTAGGGAAATGCTACAATGGTTTATCTGTGTGCTTGCGGATTCGTTCATGATCGTTAGATTTACCTTTGGCAAGTCTTGATGCTCACTCTAACTCCACGTCGTTAGTAATGACATTAAGAAATGCCAACACAGACTCCGTGCATAACACAGTCAGTGTTGCACGCGTCATGCAGAACGGATGGTGTGTCGCCGATGAGGACCAGGTGAGTCCGAAGACTAGTGGAGGGTCGCTCCTTAGTGATGATTGATTGACAACGTTGTGTGGACTGATGCTTGGCTAAGTGTGCAGGTACTGGTTGCAGCTTGACTCGTGTTGGTGCAGGTGAAGAACAAGCGCGAATGGCCTTAGCCGTGGTGACCTCCGGGTGATGGAGAGGCAAGTAGGCTTGGTTCGATGGACCCGGTGGCCAATGGGGTCAAGTGCAAACCGTCCGGTGCAAGACTGGCGGGCTGAAGTCGTGAACATGGGCCGGTGCAAGGTAGCGGATCGAGCCCGAAGTTTGCACGCGGGGTTTGTTGGTTTACCCACAAAACCATCGGTGGATGGTTTCTTGGTTTGGGCCTCAAAACCAAGTCCGGAGGCCCGAGGCGACGGAGACGGTGATCCGGGAGCTTCGGGAAGCTTCGAGGCGGGGGGCACGTGACGTGATCACGGGGCTTGCGTCGATGCTAAGCAGGGCCGCAGTGGAAGCGTGTCCGCTCGATGAAGACTTGACCAAAATACCCCTGAGGGTTGTATCTTCTATTTGAGTTGTAGGGGTAGCGTGGTCATTTACCTTCCTCCGATGGACTTCGTATAAATACCGGAGAGGTGGATGGCATCTCTCTCTCTTGGACTCTAGGGTTTCCTCCCCCAGTAGATTGCACTGAACTACTTCTTTTCCTCTGCTTTCCTTAGGCTAGATTCTTGTATAGACTCTGACCTCTGGATGTACGGAAGCATTTGGCGTTGCGGTGATCCCCTAGTCCTCTGTGATTTTCGTGTCATTTTCGGGGCTATTTTTGGGGAGTTTCGTTCTTCGCTCGATTCGGGGATTTGAGGGTGTTTTTCTTCGGATTTCTTTGAGGGGATCATGGGTGGATGCCTTGCGTATCTTTGTGTGTGACCTTGACCCCTCAAACGCCGGGAAAAGCCTTCGATTCGTCAGTTTTTAGCCGGAGCTCGAGTTCTTGGTGGTGGTTCGTGTGATCCGTGATTCCTGGTGATTTAGGGAGTTAGAGGTCAAGATTTTGGGGCATAGCTTCATATAGTGTTGCTTCACATCTCCCCAAAGTCTTGCCTCAAGAGCTATAGCCGTTTGAGAGATCCGGTGATGGATTTGGACGGTTGACTTTGCGGGGTCGTGCTGTTTCTGCTCTGTCAGCGTGTTGCGGACTGTCCGCTCGAGCGTTGCGGACTGTCCGCGTGGCATGTGTTCTTCAGAGTTAGTCGCGTGTTCGTTTGCGTTCACGTTTCGATCTGCTTCGCTGTTAGGGTTTTGTTGCACTGAGTTTTTCGGACTGTCCGCGAGGGGTGTGCGGACTGTCCACGGGGCTTGGTTCTTGTCTGGGGTGGCTCGTGATTTTTCTGGGGTGTCCAGCGAGTTTTGCCGGATTGTCCGCCAGGATTGGCCGGACTGTCCGCGGGGTGCCGGACTGTCCGCGGTGCTTGCCCGGACTGTCCGAATTTCCTCAGTGTGCTACTAGAGGCTCGGTGCGTTATTTCGGACTATCCGCCGTGACCTCACAGACTGTCCGCGGGCAGCACGGACTGTCCGCCGTACCCATGCGGACTGTCCGCCCAGGCCTTCGCAGATTTGGCTAAGTCCTTTAGTTCTTATCTTGTGCTTCCGCTCTTTGCTTCTAGGCTTGTCTCTAGGACTTGTGGGCTTGTGTGTGCCTTGTCTAGAGTTTCTTTGGTGTGTGCGAGTACTCGGAGTGGCAATCGGGGTATAGGCTGAGTTCGACCTTCGGGAAGAATTTTTATCGGCTCCCATTCACTCCCCCCCTCTCTGGTCGCCTATTCGGTCCTTCAACCGAACTGTGCGTAACCGAGCTGGTGCAGGTGACGTGCAGAATCGACATGAGCGGATGCAGCGTGGATTTTGCGCAACTGATCTGTGCGTAACCCAATCCGTGTTGCATCAAGCAACACAGATGGTGCGTACTGCGTACCCTGTGGAGGTTATGTGCTGATTCGACACGACCTAGTCAGTGTTGCATCACACTCCACAGACGGTGCCCTGTACAGGTTACGCGCTGAATCGACACGACCGGATGCAGCGTGGGTTTTGCGTAACCTTATCGACTCCAGGTTACGTGATGCAATGACATGACCGGATGCATGGGGATTTTGCGTGAGAGACTCCATGTGTAACCCAGTCAGTGATGCACGCACCATGTAGAATGGATGGTGTGTCGCCGAAACGTGCATAACCGAGCAGGATGGTGCGTCGAATCAGAATGTAGTGTGAATTTTGCGTAACCGTCACGGTGCGTGACCCAGTCGGTGATGCACGCGCCATGGGATGGTGCGTCGCCGAACCGTACGTAATCGAGCTGGAGTAGGTGATGCGTAGAATCGACATGACCGATCAGTGCATAACCCAGTCAGTGTTGAGCCATGCAGCCAACCGTCTTAAAGGTGCGTAACCTACTACGTGCTTAACTGAGTCGGTGTTGCATCAAGCAGCACGGACGGTGCGTAACCTCTACATGTTACACGCTGATTCGACACAAACACTACGTGAAAACCTCAAATAGGTCACGCAACATTAGTAACAGACCTATAAAGCCCGTTACAAAAAATATTAAAGGTAACAGACGTCATTAAAGTCTGTTACCAATAAGTTTACGCTCGTTACCTATAAAATCTGTAGATCCCAAACTAATCTTATTGGTGATGCGTGCTCATTAATGCCCGTTACCTAAAATATTTGTGCAACGGACCACATAAATGTCCGTTACCATTCAGGATTCCCGGACCCGAATTTTCATTTCACACTCGCGTCCGCCCATATCCTCACACTCGCGTCTGCCCAACTCTAGCCCTGCACTCCTCCCCCTTTCTCCCTCTGTGTTTCTCTCGTCGCCCTCGCTCTCTCCGTCGACACCCCTCGGCCCTCGCCCCGCTCTCCCAACTTCCTCTGCTCCGCCACCGAGCCCCTCACCCGCTCCCCTCTGCTCCTCTGCTCCGGCCACGTCCTCGTCATCCCATCCCCTCCCCTCACCGACCACCCTCCTCTCCATCGCGCAGGGGCCATGGGCGCATCTAGGGTTTTGCCGCGCCACCGTGGCCCTCTCGCACGTGTCGTTGGGCACAGATCTAGCGCCGCCGGGCCTCGATCTGACGTCTCCAGGTGCAGATCGAGCATCACCGACCCGATCTGCACTTCCTCGAACTCGATGTCACCAGTCGCGTCGCAGGCCGCCGCCTCCGTCACGGCCTCCCCTGTGGCCGTCGTCGTCGCGACTGCAACCACTTCCTCGACCGCCGAGCTGCACACTTGCCCTCCGCGGCTCGCTGCAAGCTGCTGCCTCGTCTCCCCCGAGGGCACGGGTGTTCCTCCCAGGTAGGTACTTCCTTCTATGCTTGAGATTGCTGGTGGATCCGTGTCATTATCGCTCAAAAACACTCCCTGATTTGTGCATCTGGACGAATGTTTAACTGAACTGCTCAGTAATGGTTGCCCTGTGCTCAGTTTATATATAGTACAATGAGTATTTCTTTGCGAATAATGGTGGATCTCTATTAGATGGCTTCACTTGTCAATGCATCAGTTTATATATAGTACAATGAGTATTTCTTTGCGAAGAATCAGTGCATGCTTCTTGATGGTTGCTGAAGATTTTTTATAGTGGTATGTCTTGCAGACATGCTTGAATGCTTGATACCTCCCTTGATGTTTGTTTTAATTTCTCATTAACCGTTTGATACCTACTCGAGCACTGAAACCTGTTGTTTTCTGTAGAGCTGGCAAAGGATGAGCTTCAGCAGCGAGGGTACTATGTGTTGGGTGGCTACATGTCTCCGGTGAGACATTAGGAAACACATTCTCAAATAACTATAGATAAATCATATGCAATGCCTTTTCTCTGGCAACATTGCCCAATGCCCTGATCTGTTGATTGATTAAACATGATCTGTTGTTGGATCCAGATTAGGCAACCTTCTTAAACTGTCAGATCCTCGATCTAGAAATAATAAGATGACGCTGATGCATTATTTATGCAAGGTATTCACTAGTCACTGATTTAGCTTAGCCAAGCATTAAGTGTGCATCAACCTGAAATTGAATCATATCTGCTACTAGTGTGTCAAGCATTTCATTGTGTTGGTAGCCAAATGATAAAGTGTGTCTATGTAGACACTGGAAATAGCACCTGATTCATCAATTTTAGCAACTTGGCAGCACTGTTCAGTCATTACTAGTGAGATGTGTCCTGAAAACTCTTTATGGTGCAAATGCTTACCTCTACATGGTTGGGTTATGGTGCAGATAAGTAAAAATAAAAGACATCAAGACCGTACAGCTGCTCTTGAGGTATGGGAGCACTTGGAGGAGTTTATGCAGGGGCGCACATAATTGAAGTAACATGTGCACTGTAAGTGTTATCATGTGTATTCACTGATATTTTATTTCATGGCTTTGGTTCGCTCTTATGTGATAATCAACTTTTGGTTACATAGTCAAGTGTACACATTTAGTTGTATGTCTCTAGTTACTCTTCTCAAATTGCATGCTATGTAATTATGAACTGAACATCGAAAAAACAAAGAACGGCTGTCTATTTAGTTGTTGTGATCTCTGATCTGCATGAACTTATAGTGTCTGCACCAAGGATGGTACATCATACATTCTTTCATATTGCAATTTACAGAATTGCCTCTTGTGCCTCACTTTTATGTTAATGACTTAGAGGATAAAACTTAGTTCTATTTCAGCTACCTATTGCATATTTGCTGCCACCTTACTGCTTGGTCAGCCTAGTATGATAAAAAATTATCCTTGATGATCTGATTTGTCCATATATTCCATGATGTGTTGGGATTCTTTATTCTGATTTCTAATTAAACATTTAATTACTAATTGTGTATTTAATTACAAGTGAGTATAGTTCAGCTTGTCACCTACATTTGTATCTCAATGGTTGCCTTTAACTTACACGTATCTGAGCAGTCCAAGTTTTTCCTACAGCAATGCACATCAACCTATCATGCCAAATCATTTTAATGCTTAATCTTGTTAGAACAGTGCCTAATTTGCGCGTGGCGGTGGCGGCCGACCTCAATCTGCGCGTGGAGACGGCCGACCTTAATCTTGATCTGTGGATGTCTAGCTGCTTGTTTTCCAACTTGCATTATTTAACTGTTTGTGTCCTTGTTGCATTGTAACAGTTGATGAGTTCTCTCATTGTATATTTATGTAGCTTGCTGCTTGGGACAAGAAAAATAAAGAGAAGTCAGGCCATCAAGAAGGTATTTCAGTTGATCCACATCCATTCGTGTTTGCTGTTCACTTTCTGAAATTTATACTTTTGAACTCATTTCATGTGAAGTGTCACTTTCAGCAAATAGTGAGTCTAGTCATGGCTTCTTATTATGGCAGCACGACTTTATTTGCAATATTTCACTTTCAGCAATTAGTTGTTACATGATTCTTGTGTGGTTCAGTTCCTTTATCAGTTCCTGTTAGCTAGTTGTCTCCAAGTTAAGGTACTAGTGAGAATTTTCTTCCTATAAAACAACAACAATATTTACTTTGGCATGCCTCTGTTTGAACAAGAGATCAAAGTAGCATGTAACCTGATAATGGAATTGATGCCATATGTAAAAGCTTCACAAGTTTGCCTGCCAGTCCACACCGAAACAAGAAATACATTTACATGAAACTTGTTTGCTGGTTCTGAAACTTCATTGATTTTTTTTTTGTTGCATATCATCTAGGAGCAAGATCAAAGGCAGTATTGGAACTGATGGGTGTGAGGATCTCTCTTCTTGTAAGCACTTCTAGAAATATAACTTTTTTGCACTAGTCAAACATAGCAGCTCTTCTAGACATGATAACTTTTATTAGTTTCATATAGTCTCTACTGCTCTTCATGTTTTAGGCTGTACAAGACAAGTTAAGCCTAGCTGTGTGTTCCATTGCTTCATCTTATGTGTAATTCAGATTAGTTGCTTAGGAATCACTGAAAATAATGTAGGAGATTAGAGGATGCATTGGGATGTATGTATGACACAGGCTGGAGGTTGTATTTTGAGGCACACATTGTAACTGAGCATGTGTATGTGACTGTATACTTGGGTATGAATGTATGTATACAATAAAAGAACAGAATGTATTTTGATTTTCTTTTTTTTGTTTTTTAATTCCACATTGGTAACGGGCAAAGATTGTTGCCCGTTACCGATATCGTGGCCCAGGTCACTGGTACCAGCAGATTGGTAACGGGCCTCTCTTTAATGCCCGTTACCTTTGCTGTTATAGGTAACGGGCAAAGATTGTAGCCCGTTACCGATATTGTGGCCCAGGACGCTAGTACCAACATATTGGTAATGAGCTTCTCTTTAATGCCCGTTACATGTGCCAGTTATTGGTAACGGGCATTTGCCCGTTACCGATAAGGACTTATTTGTAACACTATATCGGTAACGAGCGTTTTGCCCGTTACCAATAGCGATCTACGCCCGTTACCAATGGCAGTTTTTCACGTAGTGGAACCAGTTGGTGTTGCATCAAGCAGCACGGATGGTGCGTAACCTCTTGTGGTTACGCGATGATTCAACATGACCCAGTCGGTGTTGCATCAATCAAGCAGCACGAACGGTGCGTAACCAGTGCAGGTTACGTGCAGATTCAGCACGACCAGATGCAGCGTGGATTTTGCGTAACCTTTGCGGGTTTAGGTTATATTGGCATTTCTTAACGTCACCACTATGGCACCGGTTAGCGTGAATGTGTAAGGAACTCCCGGGTACACCGACGAGTGCGAACGAATCCGCAAGCGCACGGATACACCATTGTAGCACTTCACCTCGGAAGGAAAGTATTCCAAGGGTATCGAATCCAAGGAACGATGTGCACTATCTTCTACTCTACTATAGACGGTCCAAGGACACCAAACTCCGGCTAGGATAGATAAGGGTTGAGAAGCACTTCCTGAGGGTCTTGAGTCTAGGCAAGGACATGGTCGCCATGTAGCCCTCTCCGTGGGGCGCCAACCCACCCTAGCTTTTTAGGGACGAGGAATGTTTTGGCAACGGGGCCCTACTCGGTACACAGGCGCGGAGGGTTTCGAAGGGTACAACAGGCTGTCACCACTGCGGCCCACCTCTATCGTTACGCGAATGCACTAGGTATTCGTAGGATAACCAGAGTCCAGACACCACGTCTACACTACTGATTACTACACTATAGCACGGTTACGTCTGTCGACCTGCTAACAACACTATAGCAACCCGCATAAATACAGGACTACGAACTAGGGAGAGAACGACTCACTCCTTAGCACATCATCGAATCATGGAGCAACAGGAAGGTTTGGATGCGAACTAGATACACCATTCTTACTCAGCTAAACAAGATCTAAACATGCAAACAGATACTTGAACTAATGCACTAGCTCTAAAGGATCGAAGCCTTGTATTACGAAGAACACAAGCCTCTAAACTATGAACGAGCCAAGAACACAAGAACACATCATTGATGCATGAAGTCCACTATATTCTAAATAAGAAATGCTGAAATACTCACTTTGCTCTAAATGAAGAACAAGCATCCATGAGGACATCGACTCGCTCCTCACCCTACTCTACCTAGCACTCTAACACACACACTACATCTTGGGAGGTGAGAACTCACCTCTCCAACAGAGAATGAGAGGAGAGGGAGCTTGGAAGTGTGTTGGAAATGAGGCCCCTCCCCTTCTATTTATAGGCAAGGGGGTGGCCTGCTCCGAGGCTCAAAGTGCTCGAAAACACCCCAGAATGCAGCCAAGGACCAATGGGGAGACAACATGTGGAAGGCTGGGATCAACCGACCCTGGGTCGGTTCGGTCGATCCTAGGGTCGGCCGGCCCCCTCGGGAGGCCGCCTGGCCTGTGCTTTCTCAGGGTGGCTTCCATGTGGGCCCTGATGCTTATCCTCCGTGCACGCCAAGTTTCCAGATGATTTGGTTAGCAACTGGGCCCATGGATCCATGTGATGCTGATGTGGCAGCATGTGATTCTTTGAAAGCTCTTCACATGGATTGGTGACATCATGGATCTAGGGGAATCCATGTGGCAGCCCCTCATTGGCCAGAACCTGAGTGCCTTAGATTGGAGTGGGATAAATGTATATGGATTCTTCCCATTTCTTATGCTAAATACCTGCATTCGAATAGACATCGACACTTGTGGAAAGTATTATTTTAAGCTCCTATTCTAGTGTTGATGATCCTTTCATATTTATTTGATGTAGGTATTGACAGTGCAAAAGTAGCACTTAACAGCCGTCAACAACACCCCCACACTTGACCTTTGCTCGTCCCGAGTAAAGGGAGTCAGACCAAGGTGAGACATGGTATCCAAAGGTATGAAGTGAGCAAAAGAGATATTCCAAACCATATCTTGTACCTGTGAACTCTGTGAAGTGTCTATCATGCTATCTTGGGTAGTTGAAGGATTGAATGGACATGAATCAAATCACTCCTGCTCATCATGTCAAGTAACTTGGGGTTTTGCAATAAATTTTCAAAACAAAACCTTGCTTAGCTCCTCATTTGATTCTATCAGATCGCTCAATGTGTATATGTCCTCACCAAGGCATTAGATTGCCTTTATTCATCCTACTTCTAATGATGGCTATATGTGGAGCTCAAGGTAGGGTATGAATGATAAGGCATACTTGCATCACATGTATTGCAAAGTCAAAAACCGGATCCAAAGAGAAAATCAAATCACACAATCAAATCAAGATGTGCACGTGTATGGGTGTGTGAGTATAGTAAGGTGGATACTAGGCCCGAAATGGGTGGTAGATAGTACCATACATATATGACGAAAGTTGAGGTGATGGTAAGGTGGACGCTAGCCCCGGAATGGATACTAGTTATTACCATCTAAGTTATGGAACTCCTTTTTGCATGATTCTCCCTCTTGTATAAAAATCTTTTGAGAACATGGCTATCTCTCTCTCTCTCTCTCTCTCTCTCTCTCTTCTTTTTGTGGACCTTCATGTGTCCAACTCTTTTTTTTCATTTTTTGAATACTTGGACCTTCATGTGTCCATATTTTTTCAATAGCCATGTCTCTTGTGTAACAAAAACTTGGAAGGAGAGATCAACACATATGGAGCTTTATTTTGTGGAATGGATGAATGATACAATGCTAACTTCCACTGTAGAAGCATAGCAAGGGGAAAATGGTGATGTGCACATGAATCTTGATCATGAAAGTATTGAAAAGAATTCTCACAAGGGTCACAAAATTTGACAAAGCTCAATGCAATAACAAGCAGCATATGAGTATAAGGTTTTCAACTAAAACATCATATGGCTTTGGTAGGACAGTGGCATATCAAAGAGGATCTTTGCAAAGGATTTGCAAGTTTTCAAATAAAAATTCCCAAGCACTCAAGCATTCAGAGCGAAGATCATATCATCAAACCATATCACAAATGCCAACTACTTAGATAAGCATGAGTTCCCTAATGATATTTGTTCCCAAGCGTCAAGATGATAAGTAGGGAATAAAACATATGCAAGCCAACAACAGGAACCATGTAGAGCAAGCATAGCACGAATTGCTGAGTTTGATATAAAGGATATGAATTGAAATTCAATCAAACTCATGGATAACGGCAAGCGAGATAGAGGGTGCACATACCATCGCTTCTGAAGGATAAGAGATCAAGGAGGATTAGTGGTGATTCGGCTAACCATAAGGCAGCCGACTCACTCTAGTTTACCTTGCTCTTGTCATGAAGGCGTAGTCGATGTTGTGCAGCTCTTGTGTGGGAGTTCTCTAGTGGAAATGTCGATGATGAACTCGAGAGAACTCCCCCACACTAGTGGTTGAATCTGGTGCTGTTCTTCAAATTGCAGACGGAAACAAAAGGATGGACTCTACTGGTTCGATAACCATAGAGCCTTTATTCAAATTCAAATATTTTTTTTGTGTTTTTATTTTATTTTATTGTCACCATGTCATTTACTCAAATAAGGTTAGATCAAGATTACACTTCATACACAAAGGGGGATATACTTACCTTGGACCTTTGAGAGGTCATATGTACCACCTTTGCATGTTGTGCAACATGAATCTGACACCTCAACTTACCTTCCCATTTGAATTTAGCTCAATATCTTACCCATTCCGATTTGTCAATTTTCTGCAGGGGTTAGTCAGCATATATGCAACCAAAATCTGAAAGCATAACTCAAAGGTTCATCAACCAAAACTCGACACCATGTCTTGTTTTGACTCAAGAAGACAGTTTTAACCTAAGCACCATGCTTAATCTAAAACAGTCCATGAATGTGCGTCGATCGAACATACATTCAAACCAGAGCAAATGAACAAAGATAAAGGAAGCATGCAAACATGATCAAGCTATTTTCGAAAAGGGAGATAAGCATGAACATATGACGGTGAACCTCGGGCAACCTCCTGGAAGGGCTTTGTTTAATGTCAAAAGCAGGACTTACCTAGCTAGTGGGCAAGATGCAAGAGCTAACATCATTTCCACACCAAGATAAGATTTGGTAGTGGAGGAACTTTACTTAGGATACTCACATACCTCCCCCACACTTGAAGTTTGCATTGCTAGTCAACAAAACTCAAGTGTGAGGAGATCAATCTTCCTTTTGTAAATGTTCCCTCACCAGAGCTTCTCTAGGTGTTGCAGTTGATGTAACTCACATGTTTGTAGGCATCACCTATCCATCTTTCTTTTCAACCTCCACCTGAAAGGTTAGTGACCAAAAATACCCAAAGGACAACTTATCCTAAAACATGTTCTTGCTTTTATTCGAGAAAGGGAAATAAAACCTATACTAATCCAGGCTATCTCCTGGTAGTGCTTTGTTTATTATGGTCATAAGCTCGACCATGGGAGATTTCTCCTGCAGCCATCATTGGTGGTGTCCTTCCAATCTCACAACCAATCATCGATGAATCAGTGAAGCTGTAGCAGCAAGGTTAGTGCCATATATATGAACACGAGTCCAAAGATGACAAAGCTAAAAGCAGCCATGATCATTCCAGGGAGGCTGAGACAGCTCCTGGGGCGATCACGGGACTCGAGAAGCTATAGTAGTAGGGTGGTGAACCTCGAAGATGAAAAGATTGAGCACTGAGGCTTGTGCTCTCACAACTGATCTCCGAGCGAACTCAGCTCAAAAAAGCACACAACCTCCAAAAGAGGATAGATTAGAAACTCGAACGGTCGGTGTACGTTCAGGAGCTAGAGTTCGGGTGAAGGGCGAGCGTTGAGCTCAGCCTTCCCTTAGGTAGAGGGATCGATGTTCTCGTCAAAGAGACGAAACATCCCGAAGTCTAGCCTAAGCTTCCAATGGGAGATTAAGGATAAACTGGAAAGATCAACTCCCATTGGGCATCGATCAAGTCAAGCATAAGATAGGAAGTAAAGCTTCTCTTGACTGATCGACATCAATCGATTAGCTTAACACGATAAGTGTATGCACTTGTTTCGATCGGTAAGTGATCATGCTCCTTCGGTCAGATAGATGAATCCTCATGGATTATAGAGTAGGGACCGATGCCTCAGCCCATACGTAACTTTAGTGCAAGGCACTTCAGCTCGAACCGAGACATAGGAACATGATAGGCCTCTCGTACTCTCCTTAGGAGATCATAACTAGGATTGAACACATCATCCCGGTCGGAAATGATTTGTTCTTTCCTAATCACTCTCTCCATCCTCCCACGAGACAAAGCCTTGGGGAGAAGGTCTAAGAAAAGGTATGAGAGGGGAACCCAAGGGTAGACTCTACGCTAAGCAATCATTCCCTTAGATTCCTGCTATTTAGGAATGGTATCCTCAGCCAGAGCTTTAAGCCTCGAGCTCGGCTGCTGATGGGTCTAGGTGGCTCAACATTTCCCCTTACGGGCACCTCATCGGCCGGGATGCAAGGGGAGCTGAAATCCCGGAGGTTTTCCATGATCTCTTTTCCCTCAATAGCATCCAAGTGCACAAAGGAGCCTTCAGAGAGAGCATTAACCCGCATGGCATCGTCCTTCTGTAACCCATACCAGAAGCATTGAAGCAGCATCCAATTGGGAATGTGGAGGACTGAGCAATCTTCCGCCAAGGAGGTGAAACGATTCCATGCCATTCCTAGAGATTCCTCCTCGACTTGCTTGAGACTGAGAATCTTATCCTCAACGAGATGACACGTCGTATCGGGAAGAATCAGGAGTAGAAAGCTGCTCTCAAACTTTCCCAAGTGAGGTAGTCTCTACCAAAACAATGGTGCCAGGCCCGTGCTTTCCCAGAGAGGGATAGCGGGAAAATTTCCCTTTTTCAAGCATCTGCTGATTCTTTGATTTTACCCAGAGTTTCAACCAGACACTCGTAGTCTCTTACATGATCAAAGGGGTTCTCATGAATGTCCTCAAGAAGGAAAGATCCTGAATTAGCTTCATGAGAGAGGGGCGAATCCGATAGCCAGATGGAAGAATGGGTTCTGACAAAGGTGGCTCTGAAAGTTCACACCTCGAAGGTGGAAAGTGTTTACAAGGATAACCTTCCATGGATAATGGGGGTAAAGGTAGAAGTAAAGAAAACAAAAAAGGTATCTCGAAGGGGTAACGGGGGTGAGGATGGAATAAAATGAAAAAAAGATAAATACGAGGACCACTAGGTTCGAAGATAGATACAACAATCGTTCCCCGGCAACAGTGCCCAAAATGCTTGTTGGCATTTCTTAACATCACCACTATGGCACCGGTTAGCGTGAACGTGTAAGGAACTCCCAGGTACACTGACGAGTGCGAATTAATCCGCAAGCGCACGGATACACCGCTGTAGCACTTCTCCTCTGAAGGACAGTATTCCAAGGCTATCGAATCCAAGGAACGATGTGCACTATCTTCTACTCTAGTATAGATGGTCCTAGGACACCAAACTCCGGCTAGGATAGATAAGGGTTGAGAAGCACTTCCTGAGGGTCTTGAGTCTAGGCAAGGATATGTTCGCCATGTAGCCCTCCTCGTGGGGCGCCAACCCACCCTAGCTTTTTAGGGACAAGGAATGTTCTAGCAATGGGACCCTACTCGGTACACAGGCGCGGAGGGTTTCGAAGGGTCCAACAGGCTGTTACCACTGCGGCCTACCTCTATCGTTACGCGAATGCACTTGGTATTCGTAGAATAACTAGAGTCCAGACACCACATCTACACTACTGATTACTACTATAGCACAGTTACGTCTGTCGACCCGCTAACAACACTATAGCAACCCATATAAATACGGGACTATGAACTAGGGAGAGAATGACTCAGTCCTTAGCACATCATCGAATCATGGAGCAACAGGAAGGTTTGGATGCGAACTAGATACAACATTCTTACTCAGCTAAACGGGATCTAAACATTCAAATATATACATGAACAAATGCACTAGCTCTAAAGGAGCGAAGCCTTGTATTACGAAGAACACATGCCCCTAAACTATGAACGAGCCAAGAACACAAAAACACATCATTCATGCATGTGGTCCACTATAGTCTAAATAAGAAATGTTGAAATACTCACTTTGCTCTAAATGAAGAACAAGCAGCCATGAGGAAATCAACTCACTCCTGACCCTACTCTACCTAGCACTCTATTTTAACACACACATATTACATCTTGGGAGGTGAGAACTCACCTCTCCAAGAGAGAATGAGAGGAGAGGGAGCTTGGAAGTGTGTTGTAAATGAGGCCCCTCCCCTTCTACTTATTGTCAAGGGGGTGGCTTGCTCCGAGGCTCAAAGTGCTCCAAAACACCCCGGAATGCAGCCAAGGACCAATGGGGAGACAACACGTGGAAGTCCGAGATCAACCGACCCTAGGTCGGTTCAGCCGATCCTAGGGTCGGCCGGCCCCCTCGGGAGGCTACCTGGCCTGTGCTTTCTCAGGGTGGCTTCCATGTGGGACCTAATGCTTATCCTCCATGCATGCCAAGTTTTCTGGTGATTTGGTTAGCAAGTGGGCCCATGGATCCATGTGATGCTGATGTGGCAGCGTGTGATTCGTTGAAAGCTCTTCACAGGGATTGGTGACATCATGGATCCAGAGGAATCCATGTGGCAACCCCTCATTGGCCAGAACTTGAGTGCCTTGGATTGGAGTGGGATAAATGTATATGGATTCTTCCTATTTCTTATGCTAAATACCTGCATTCGAATAGACATTGACACTTGTGGAAAGTATTATTATAAGCTCCTATTCTAGTGTAGATGATCCTTTTATATTTATTTTATGTACGTATTGACGGTGTAAATATAGCACTTAACAGCCGTCAACATGTTACGTGATGCAATGACACGACCGAGTCAGTGTTGCATCAAGCATCAAGGACGGTGCGTTAGCTGCATTCGACACGTCCCATTCGGTGTTGCATCAAGCTGCACGGATAGTGAGTAACCTGTGCAGGTTACGCACTATTTAGACGCGACGCAGTCAGTGCATGTGGATTTTATGTAACCTTAACGGCTCCAGGTTACGCGATGCAACAACACGACCGGATGCATGCGGATTTTGCGTGACAGACTCCATGCGTAACACAGTTAGTGTCGCACGCGTCATGCAGAATGGATGGTGTGTCACCGAACTGTGCGTAACCGAGCTGGTGCAGGTGACGCATAGAATCGACACAACCAGATGCAATGTGGATTTTGCGCAACCGATCTGTGCGTAACCCAGTCTGTGTTGCATCAAGCAGCATAGACGATGCATATTGCGTACCCTGTGGTGGTTATGCGCTGATTTGACACGACCCAGTCGGTGTTGCATCACACTGCACGGACGGTGCCCTGTACAAGTTATGTGCTGATTCGTCACGGCCGGATGCAGCATGGATTTTGCGTAACCTTATCGGCTCCAGGTTACGCGATGCAACGACACGACCGGATGCATGGGGATTTTGCATGACAGACTTCATGCGTAACCTAGTCGGTGATGCACGCACCATGCAGAAAGGATGGTGCATCACCGAAACTTGCGTAACCGAGCTGGTGCAGGTGACGCACAGAATCGGCACGACCTGATGCAACGTGGGTTTTGCGTATCTGATGTCGTGTGGAACACAGTCAGTGTTGAGCCATGTAGCTAGCCGTGTTAGAGGTGTGTAACCCAGTCGGTGTTGCATCAAGCAGCATAGACAGTGCGTACTGCATACCCTGTGGAGGTTACACGCTGATTCGACATGACCCAGTCGGTGTTGCATCGATCAAGCAGCACGGACGGTGCGTAACAAGTGCAGGTTATGTGCTGATTTGGCACGACCAGATGCAGTGTGGATTTTGCGTAACCTTTGCGGGTTTAGGTTACGCGATGCAACGACATAACCAAGTCAGTGTTGCATCAAGCATCAAGGATGGTGTGTAAGCTGCATTCGACACGACCCATTCGGTGTTGCATCAAGCTGCACGGACGGTGAGTAACCTATGTAGGTTACGCGTTGTTTAGACGCGACACAGTCGGTGCATGTGGATTTTGCGTAACCTTAATGGCTCCAGGTTATGCGATGCAACGACATGACCAGATGCATGGGGATTTTGTGTGACAGACTACGTGTGTAATAGAGTCAGAGTTGCACACGCCATGCAAAACGGATGGTGCATCGCCGAACAGCGCGTAATCGAGCTGGTGCAGGTGACGCGCAGAATCGACATGACCTGATGCAGCATGGATTTTGCGCAACCGATCTGTGCGTAACCCAGTCTGTGTTGCATCATGCAGCACAGACGGTGCGTACTGCATATCCTGTGGAGGTTACGCGCTGATTCGACATGACCCAGTCGGTATTGCATCACACTTCACGGACGGTGCCCTGTATAGGTCACATGCTAATTCGACATGACCGGATGAAGCATGGATTTTGCATAACCTTATTGGCTCTAGGTTACGCGGTGTAGCGACACGACCAGATGCATGGGGATTTTGCATAACAGACTCCGGGCGTAACCCCCTCGGTGATGCACGCACCATGCAGAACGGATGGTGCATCACCGAAATGTGCGTAACTATACAGGATGGTGCGTCGAATCAAAATGCAGCGTGGATTTTGCGTAACCGTCACGGTGCGTAATCCAGTTGGTGATGCATGCGCCATGGGATGCTGCGTCGCCGAACCGTGCGTAACCGAGCTGGAGCAGCTGACGCGTAGAATCGACACGACCGGATCCACCATGGATTTTGTGCAACCGATCAGTGCGTAACCCAGTCAGTGCTGAGCCATGCAGCCAGCCGTCTTAAAGTTGTGTAACCTACTACGTGCTTAACCGAGTCGGTGTTGCATCAAGCAGCACAGACGGTGTGTAACCTCAGCATGTTAAGCGCTGATTCGACACGACCCAGTCGGTGTTGCATCAAGTAGCACAGATGGTACGTAACCTCTTATGGTTACATGTTGATTTGACACGACCCAGTCGGTGTTGCATCAATCAAGCAGCACGGACGGTGTGTAACCAGTGCAGGTTACACGCTGATCCGGCATGACTAGATGCAGCATGGATCTTGTGTAACCTTTGCCGGTTTAGGTTACGTGATGCAACGACACAACCCAGTTAGTGTTGCATCAAGCATCAAGGACGGTGCGTAAGCAACATTTGACACGACCCATTCGGTGTTGCATCAAGATGCACGGACGGTGAGTAACCTATCCAGGTTACGTGCTGTTTAGACGCGACGCAGTCGGTGCTTGTGGATTGTGCATAACCTTAACGGCTCCAGGTTACGCGATGCAACGACATGACCGCATGCATGGGAATTTTGCATGACAGACTGAGGTGCGTAACCCAGTCGGTGTTGCATCAAGCAACGCAGACAGTGCATACTGCGTACCCTGTGGAGGTTACATGCTGATTCGACACGACCTAGTCGGTGTTGCATCAAACTCCACGGATGGTGCCCTGTAGAGGTTACGTGCTGATTCGACACGACCAGATACAGTGTGGATTTTGCGTAACCTTATCGGCTCCAGGTTTCGTGATGCAACAACACGATCGGATGCATAGGGATTTCGTGTGACAGACTCCGTGCGTAACCCAGTCGGTGATGCACGCACCATGCCGAACGGATGCTGCGTCACCGAAACGTGCGTAACCGAGCTAGTGTAGGTGACACGCAGAATCGACACGACCTGATGCAGCGTGGATTTTACGTATCCGACGCCATGCGTAACTCAATCAGTGTTGAGCCATGCAGCCAGCCGTCTTAGAGGTGTGTAACCCAGTCGGTATTGCATCAAGTAGCACAGACGGTGCGTACTGCATACCCTGTGAAGGTTACACGCTGATTCGACACGACCCAGTCAGTGTTGCATCAATCAAGCAGCACGGACGGTGTGTAACAAGTGCAAGTTACGTGGTGATCCGGCGTGACCAGATGCAGCGTCGATTTTGCATAACCTTTGTGGTTTAGGTTTCGCAATGCAATGACACGACCCAGTCAGTGTTGCATCAAGCATCAAGGACGGTATGTAAGCTGCATTCGACATGACCCAGTCAGTGTTGCATCAAGCATCAAGGACGTTGTGTAAGCTGCATTTGACACGACCCATTCGATGTTGCATCAAGCTGTACGGACGGTGAGTAACCTGTGCAGGTTACGCGCTGTTTAGACGCGACGTAGTCGGTGCATGTGGATTTTGCGTAACCATAACGGCTCCAGGTTGCGGCGATGCAACGACACTACCGGATGCATGGGGATTTTGTGTAACAGACTGTGCGTAAGACATCCGGTGTTGCACGCATCATGCAGAACAGATGGTGCGTCGCCAAAACGTGTGAAAACGAGCTGGAGCAGGTGACGCGCAGGATCGACACGACAGGATGCAGCGTGGAGTATGCGTAACCGACACCATGCATAACCTAGTAGGTGGTGATGCGTGCGCCATGGGATGGTGCGTCGTCGAAAGATGTGTAACTGAGCTGGTGCAGGTGACGCGCAGAATCGACACGACCGGATGCAGCGTGGATTTTACGCAACCGATCTATGCGTAACCCAGTCCGTGTTGCATAAAGCTGCACAGATGGTGCGTACTGCGTACCCTGTGGAGGTTACACGCTGATTCGACACGACCCAGTCGGTGTTGCATCACACTCCACGGACGGTGCCCTGTACAGGTTACGCGCTGATTCGACACGACCGGATGCAACATGGATTTTGCGTAACCTTATCGGCTCCAGGTTACGCGATGCAACGACACGATAGGATGCATAGGAATTTTGCGTGACAGACTCCGTGTGTGACCCAGTCGGTGATGCATGCACCATGCAGAACGGATGGTGCGTCGCCAAATTGTGTGTAATCGAGCATGATGGTGCGTCGAATCAGAATACAGCGTGGATTTTGCGTAACCGTCATGGTGCGTAACCTAGTCAGTGATGCTCGCGCCTTGGGATGGTGCTTCGCCGAACCGTGCGTAACCGAGCTAGAGCAGGTGACGCGTAGAATCGACACGACTGGATGCAGCGTGGATTTTGCGCAACCGATCAGTGCGTAACCCAATCAGTGTTGAGCCTTGTGGCCGTCCATCTTAATGGTGCGTAACCTACTACGTGCTTAACCGATTCGGTGTTGCATCAAGCAGCACGGACGGTGCGCAACCTCTGCATGTTACGCACTGATTCGACACGACCCAGTTGGTGTTGTATCAATCAAGCAGCATGGATGGTTCGTAACCAGTGCAGGTTACGCGTTGATCCAGCACGACTAGATGCAGCGTGGATTTTGCGTAACCTTTGCGGGTTTAGGTTACGCGATGCAAAGACACAACCCAGTCAATGTTGCATCAAGCATCAAGGACAGTGCGTAAGCTGCATTTGACACGACCCATTTGGTGTTGCATCAAGATGCACGAATGGTGAGTAACCTATGCAGGTTATGCGCTGTTTAGACGTGACACAGTCGATGCATGTGGATTGTGCGTAACCTTAACGGCTCCAGTTACACGAAGCATCGACACAATCGGATGCATGGGGATTTTGCGTGACTGGCTGAGGTGCGTAACCCAGTCGGTGTTGCATCAAGCAGCATAGACGGTGCGTACTATGTACCCTGTGGAGGTTACACGCTGATTCGACACGACCCAGTCAGTGTTGCATCACACTCCACGGACGGTGCCCTGTACAGGTTACACATTGATTCGACACGACCGGATGCAGTGTGGATTTTGTGTAACCTTATCGGCTCCAGGTTACACGATGCAACGACACGACCGAATGCATAAGGATTTTGCGTGCAGACTCTGTGTGTAACCTAGTCGGTGATGCACGCACCATGCAGAACGGATGGTGCATCGCCAAAACGTGCGTAACCGAGAAGGATGGTGCGTCGAATCAGAATGCAGTGTGGATTTTGTGTAACTGTCACTGTGCATAACCAAGTCGGTGATGCGCGCGACATGGGATAGTGCGTCGCCGAACCGTGCGTAACTGAGCTGGAGCAGGTGACGCGTAGAATCGACACGGCCGGATGTAGCATGGATTTTGCGCAACCGATCAGTGCGTAACCCAGTCAGTGTTGAGCCATGCAGCCAGCCGTCTTAAAGGTGCATAACCTACTATGTGCTTAACCGAATCGATGTTGCATCAAGCAGCACGGACGGTGCGTACTGCGTACCCTGTGGAGGTTACATGCTGATTCGACACGACCCAGTCGGTGTTGCATCAAACTCCACGGACGGTGCCCTGTACAGGTTACGCGCTGATTCGACACGACCAGATACAGTGTGGATTGTACGTAACCTTATCGGCTCCAGGTTTCGTGATGCAACAACACGATCGGATGCATAGGGATTTTGTGTGACAGACTCCGTGCGTAACCCAGTTGGTGATGCACGCACCATGCCGAACGGATGCTGCGTCACCGAAACGTGCGTAACCGAGCTAGTGTAGGTGACACGCAGAATCGACACGACCTGATGCAGCGTGGATTTTACGTATCCGACGCCATGCGTAACTCAATCAGTGTTGAGCCATGCAGCCAGCCGTCTTAGAGGTGTGTAACCCAGTCGGTATTGCATCAAGCAGCACAGACGGTGCGTACTGCGTACCCTGTGAAGGTTACACGCTGATTCGACACGACCCAGTCAGTGTTGCATCAATCAAGCAGCACGGACGGTGTGTAACAAGTGCAGGTTACGTGGTGATCCGGCGTGACCAGATGCAGCGTCGATTTTGCATAACCTTTGTGGTTTAGGTTACGCGATGCAATGACACGACCTAGTCAGTGTTGCATCAAGCATCAAGGACGGTATGTAAGCTGCATTCGACATGACCCAGTCAGTGTTGCATCAAGCATCAAGGACGCTGTGTAAGCTGCATTCGACACGACCCATTCGATGTTGCATCAAGCTGTACGGACGGTGAGTAACCTGTGCAGGTTACGCGCTGTTTAGACGCGACGTAGTCAGTGCATGTGGATTTTGCGTAACCATAACGGCTCTAGGTTGCGGCGATGCAACGACACTACCGGATGCATGGGGATTTTGTGTAACAGACTGTGCGTAACACATCCGGTGTTGCACGCATCATGCAGAACAGATGGTGCATCGCCAAAACGTGTGAAAACGAGCTGGAGCAGGTGACGCGCAGGATCGACACGACAGGATGCAGCGTCGAGTATGCGTAACCGACACCGTGCATAACCCAGTAGGCGGTGATGTGCGCGCCATGGGATGGTGCGTCGTCGAACCATGTGTAACTGAGCTGGTGCAGGTGACGCGCAGAATCGACACGACCGGATGCAGCGTGGATTTTACGCAACCGATCTATGCGTAACCCAGTCCGTGTTGCATAAAGCTGCACAGATGGTGCGTACTGCGTTCACTGTGGAGGTTACACGCTGATTCGACACGACCCAGTCGGTGTTGCATCACACTCCACGGACGGTGCCCTGTACAGGTTACGCGCTGATTCGACACGACCGGATGCAACATGGATTTTGCGTAACCTTATCGGCTCCAGGTTACGTGATGCAATGACTCGATAGGATGCATAGGATTTTTGTGTGACAGACTCCGTGTGTGACCCAGTCGGTGATGCACGCACCATGCAGAACGGATGGTGCGTCGCCAAATTGTGTGTAATCGAGCTGGATGGTGCGTCGAATCAGAATGCAGCGTGGATTTTGCATAACCGTCACGGTGCGTAACCTAGTCAGTGATGCTCGCGCCTTGGGATGGTGCTTCGCCGAACCGTGCGTAACTGAGCTGGAGCAGGTGACGCGTAGAATCGACACGACAGGATGTAGCGTGGATTTTGCGCAACCGATCAGTGCGTAACCCAATCAGTGTTGAGCCTTGCAGCCGTCCATCTTAATGGTGCGTAACCTACTACGTGCTTAACCGATTCGGTGTTGCATCAAGCAGCACAGACGGTGCGCAACCTCTGCATGTTACGCGCTGATTCGACACGACCCAGTTGGTGTTGTATCAATCAAGCAGCATGGATGGTTCGTAACCAGTGCAGGTTACGCATTGATCCAGCACGACTAGATGCAGCGTGGATTTTGCGTAACCTTTGCGGGTTTAGGTTACGCGATGCAAAGACACAACCCAGTCAATGTTGCATCAAGCATCAAGGACAGTGCGTAAGCTGCATTTGACACGACCCATTTGGTTTTGCATCAAGATGCACGAATGGTGAGTAACCTATGCAGGTTATGCACTGTTTAGACGTGACACAGTCGATGCATGTGGATTGTGCGTAACCTTAATGGCTCCAGTTACACGATGCAACGACACAATCAAATGCATGGGGATTTTGCGTGACTGACTGAGGTGCGTAACCCAGTCGGTGTTGCATCAAGCAGCATAGACGGTGCGTACTATGTACACTGTGGAGGTTACACGCTGATTCGACACGACCCAGTCAGTGTTGCATCACACTCCACGGACGGTGCCCTGTACAGGTTACACGTTGATTCGACACGACCGGATGCAGCATGGATTTTGTGTAACCTTATCGGCTCCAGGTTACACGATGCAACGACACGACCGGATGCATAAGGATTTTGCGTGCAGACTCTGTGTGTAACCTAGTCGGTGATGCACGCACCATGCAGAACGGATGGTGCATCGCCGAAACGTGCGTAACCGAGAAGGATGGTGCGTCGAATCAGAATGCAGTGTGGATTTTGTGTAACTGTCACTATGCATAGCCAAGTCGGTGATGCGCGCGACATGGGATAGTGCGTCGCCGAACCGTGCGTAACCGAGCTAGATCAGGTGACGCGTAGAATCGACACGACCGGATGTAGCATGGATTTTGCGCAACCGATCAGTGCGTAACCCAGTCAGTGTTGAGCCATGCAGCCAGCCGTCTTAAAGGTGCATAACCTACTACCTGCTTAACCGAATCGATGTTGCATCAAGCAGCACGGACGGTGCATACTGCGTACCCTGTGGAGGTTACGCGCTGATTCGACATGACCTTGTCTGTGTTGCATCAATCAAGCAGCACGGACGGTGCGTAACAAGTGCGGGTTACGTGCTGATCCAGCGTGACCAGATACAGTGTGGATTTTGTATAACCTTTGTGGGTTTAGGTTACGTGATGCAATGACACGACCCAGTCAGTGTTGCATCAAGCATCAAGGACGGTGCATAAGCTGCATTCGACACGACCCAGTCAGTGTTGCATCAAGCATCAAGGACGGTGTGTAAGCTTCATTCGACACGACCCATTCGGTGTTGCATCAAGCTGTGTGGACGGTGAGTAACCTGTGCAGGTTACATGTTGTTTAGACGCGACGTAGTCGATGCATCTGAATTTTGCGTAACCTTAACGGCTCCAGGTTACGCGATGCAACGACACTACCGGATGCATGGGGATTTTGTGTGACAGACTCTATGCGTAACACAGCCGGTGTTGCACGCATAATGCAGAACAGATGGTGCATCGCAAAAACGTGTGAAAACGAGCTGGAGCAGGTGACGCGCAGGATCGACACGACAGGATGCAGCGTGGAGTATGCGTAACCGACACCGTGCATAACCCAGCAGGCGGTGATGCACGCGCCATGAGATGGTGTGTCATCGAACCATGCGTAACCGAGCTGGTGCAGGCGACGCGCAGAATTGACACGACCGGATGCATCGTGGATTTTACGCAACCGATCTGTGCGTAACCCAGTTCGTGTTGCATAAAGCAGCACAGAAGGTGCGTACTGCGTACCCTGTGGAGGTTACACGCTGATTCGACACGACCCAGTCGGTGTTGCATCACACTCCATGGACGCTGCCCTGTACAGGTTACGTGCTGATTCGACACAGTCAGATGCAACATGGATTTTGTGTAACCTTATCGGCTCCAGGTTACACGATGCAACGACACGATAGGATGCATAGGAATTTTGCGTGACAGACTCCATGCGTGACCCAGTCGGTGATGCATGCACCATGCAGAACGGATGGTGCGTCACCGAATCGTGTGGAACCGAGCAGGATGGTGCGTCGAATCAGAATGCAGCGTGGATTTTGCGTAACCGTCACGGTGCGTAAGCCAATCGGTGATGCACGCGCCGTGGGATGGTGCTTCGCCGAACCGTGCGTAACCGAGCTGGAGCAGGTGACGCATAGAATCAACACGACCGGATGCAGCGTGGATTTTGCGCAACCGATCAGTGCCTAACGCAGTCAGTGTTGCGCCATGCAGCCAGCCGTCTTAAAGGTGCGTAACATACTACGTGCTTAACCGAATCGGTGTTGCATCAAGCAGCACAGACGGTGTGTAACCTCTACATGTTACGTGCTGATTCGACACCACCGAGTCGGTGTTGCATCAAGCAGCGCGGACGGTGCATAACAAGTGCAGGTTTGAGGACCAGGTGTGTCCGAGGACCAGTGGAGGGTCGCTCCTCAGTGATGAGTGATTGACAACGTTGTGTGGACTGATGCTTGGCTAAGTGTACAGGTACAGGTTGGGGATTGACTCGTGTCGGTACAGGTGAAGAACAAGTGCGAAAGGCCTTAGTCGTGGTGGCCTCCGGATGATGGAGAGGCAAGTAGGCTTGGTTCGATGGACCCGGTGGCCGATGGGGTCAAGTGCGAGCCGTGCGGTGCAAGACTGGCGGGCTGAAGTCGTGAACATGGGCCGGTGCAAGGTAGCGGATGGAGCTCGAAGCTTGCACGCAGGGTTTATTGATTTTCCAACAAAACCATCGGTGGACAGTTTCTTGGTTTGGGCCGCAAAACCAAGTCCGGAGGCCCAAGGTGATGGAGACGGTGATCCGGGAGCTTCGGGAAGCTTCGAGGCGGGGGCACGTGGTGTGATCACGGGGCTTACGTCGATGCTAAGCAAGGACGTGGTGGAATCGTGTCCGCTTGATGAAGAATTGACCAAAATGCCCCTGAGGGGTTGTATCTTCTATTTGAGTTGTAGGGGTAGCGTGGTCATTTACCTCCCTCCGATGGACTTCGTATAAATAGCGGAGAGGTGGATGGCATCTCTCTCTCTTGGACTCTAGGGTTTCCTCCCCCGGTAGATTGCTCTGAACTGCTTATTTTTCCTCTACTTTCCTTAGGCTAGATTCTTGTATAGACTCTGACCTCAGGATGTATGGAAGCATTCAGCGTTGCGGTGATCTCCTAGTCCTCTGTGATTTTCGTGTCATTTTCGCGGCTATTTTTGGGGAGTTTCGTTCTTCGCGCGATTTGGGGATTTGAGGGTGTTTTCCTTCGGATTTCTTTGAGAGGATCATGGGTGGATGCCTTGCGCATCTTTGTGTCTGATCTTGACCCCTCAAACGCCGGGGAAAGTCGTTGATTCGTGAGTTTTTGGCCGGAGTTCGAATTCTTGGTGGTGGTTCGTGTGATCCGTGATTCCCGGTGATTTATTGGGTTAGAAGTCGAGATTTTTGGGGCATAGCTTCCTCTTGTGTTTTGCTTATCATCTCCCCCAAATCTTGTCTCAAGAGCTTTTGCTGTTTGGGAGATCTGGTGATCGATTTGGCTCGAGCTCGAGCTGCTCTGTCTGGGGCTAGCGGACAGTCCGCGAGGACCCCGTGGACAGTCCGCGCGTCTAGGGTTCTTCGCGTGTTCGTTAGCTGTTCTTGCGAACTCCTATTTTGATCCTTCGCAGCGCTAGGTTTTGGTTGCAGGCGGGGTTGCCGGACAGTCCGCCGGGTCGAGATATTGTCTGGGTTGGAGCTGAGTTTGTCTGGGGTTTCCAGCGAGGTGGACGGACGGTCCGCGCTGCCTTCACAGACAGTCCGCGACACTGGCAGACAGTCCGCGTGGCTCACCCGGACAGTCTGATTTTCTCGGTGCGTCTCTGGTGGTTCTGCTGAAGTTTTCGGACAGTCCGCGTCAACGGTTCGGACAGTCCGCCACTGCCTTGCGGACGGTCCGCCCGTACCAGCCGGACAGTCCGCGCCTGGCTTTTCCAAAATTGCCCAAGTGCTTTGATTCTTGTCTTGTGCTTCTGCTGTTTGATTCAAGGCTTGTCTCTAGGACTTGTGGGCTTGTGTGTGCCTAGTCTAGAGTTTTTCTGGTGTGTGCGAGTACTCGGAGTGGCAGTCGGGGTATAGGCCGAGTTCGTCCTTCGAGAAGAATTTTTATTGGCTCCCATTCACTCCCCCCCCTCTCTGGTCGCCTATTCGGTCCTTTAATTGGTATCAGAGCTGGTTACGGATCTTCTTGATTCTAACCAATCTAAGATCCAAAGATGGGCAATTATGGCAAGGGGTCGGGTCCTCCGCACTTTGAAGGCAAGAATTACCCGATGTGGGAGAGGCGCATGGGTGTGTTTTTGCGAGGAAAGGGAACTCTGATCTGGGAGGTCACTCAGAATCCTCATTATGTCATCCCAGATAGTTTTCTGCTTCCAGGATCGCAGGACATGTGGAGGCCAACAGTAAGGCTGTTGATTACTTGTTCCGTGCTCTCTGTGCCTCGGAGTTCGAGCGAGTGTACGGAGAGAATGTGGCCGGAAAGATTTGGCTCAAGTTGAGAAATGCTCATGTTGGCAATGCCCAAGTGCAGGCCCATGTGTTTTCCACTTACCGGAGAGGGTACGAGAACTTCACTCATCTCCCCGGTGAGTCGACCGATGCTATGTTTCAGCATTTCACTAGCATAGTCAACAACATGAGGGCCAATGTGATAGTGCTCCCATACACGGATCATGATCAAGCTATCAAGCTTTTGCATGCCCTGGATAGGTCTGTGTGGAGTGCCAAGGTCGAGGCCATTGAGGAGTCGAGCGTGTATGATACGCTAACGCTTGATGAGCTGTTTTCCAAGCTCAGGTCTTCGGAGGTTGATGGTGGCTTGAGAGCCAAGAGCGAGAGCCCCACTAATCCTCATAGTTTGGCTCTCGTCTCAGGATCGAGGACTAACGCTAACTCTGTTAGTTTCTCTTTGTCTTGTCTTGTGTCTTTGCCAGATGAGGATTTTTGAGGTGCTGAGCGAGGACGATCTCACTTTGTTGAGCAAGAGGTTTGGGCGAATGTACGAGAACCGCAAGAATGCAAGGCAGAGCTCGGGGATGTGCTATTGGTGCGGGAAGCATGGGCACTTCATCGCCGAATGCCCTAAAGCCATGGAGATCAAGAATGACTACAAGGGCAAGCCCAAGCACAACTACAACAAGCACCGTTCCCGGAACGACTACAAGGACAAGCACAAGGACAAGGGCGAGAGAAGGCACAAGAAGAGTGGCGGCTACAAGAGGAAGACGGCTCGAGTGATGGTTGCCGGAGCGAGCGACATCGACTCCACATCAAGCGAAGCTTCTTCCGACTTGAGCAGTGAGGAAGAGCAAGAATGGCGCAAGGACAAGCGGCACACGGGCAAGAACTTCACTGACCTGAGCTTTGTCTCATGAGGAGGCTTTTGCGGCATGGCGCACTCCAAGAAGGGTGGGAAACACAGCTCGGATTCGAACTCCGACTCCGAGGAAGAGGTACAACATGATCCCAACTTCTTGCTAGAGCAGAATGCTAGGCTCAATGAGTTGCTTGATAACCGTGATGATGTGCTTAGAAAGACCAACAAGGAGAAGAGGGAATTTAGGTCTTTGTTGGGTGATGCTAAGGATAAGATAGCTGAGCTTGAATCCTTGCTTGTGGATGCTAGAAATGAGATTGGCGCTTTGAAATCTGCTCCTATTGTGTCTGATGAGATTGACTGTGGTGATTGCACTGTTTTTCTTGCTGATTTGACTGCTCTCAAGGAGAAGCATGCCTCTACTCTTGAGGAACTAGATGTGATTAGGGTTGAGTGTGATGAATTAAAATCTAGGCCACCTTTGCTAGGTGCTTGCACTTCATGTCCTGTGTTGCATGCTAAGCTAGATGAATCTCACACTAGAATAGTTTCTCTTGAGGCTGCTTTGAGAGCTCCCATTCCTACATCATGTTCTACCTGTGAAATGCATGCTTTGAAAAACATGGAACTTGCACACTATGTTGACCGTTTGCAGGATGAATATGATGAGCTTAGAAAATTGATGAGTTGGCTGTCTGGGCATGAGACACAGTTGAGTTCGATGTTGGCTGAGTTCAAGAGGTTTGATGGTCAGGCGTTGGGGGCTGGCAAGATTGGTAAGAAGAGTGGTGAGGGAGAAGAGAAAGTTGGAGAGATCCCTACTCCACCACACACCATACCCATGGACAAACATGCGCCCAAGCCAAACCACCTCAGAAACAAGCTTGATACAACCCCAGACCCACCAGTGTTCCCCCAGAAAATAGAAAACTACCAGAAACCCATCAAGTTTGTGAGCAGTCTTTGAGGGGAAGTCAGGAGAGAAAGCTATTGAGAATCCCACAGAAAAGCCACCGCCTAAGCCACAGCCGATCCGTGAGTATTGTGGGAGGGATGGGCATAAGGATGAGTTCTGTTTCAGGAGGAAGAGACATGAGAGGTTTGCTAGGGAGATGGCAAACAAGGACAGGTACCACCTTTCTCGTGGTGTGCCTGAGCCTCGTAGTGGGCCTCTGCCTAGGGGTGAGGTGTATGTGCGTACAGTTCCCACTCGAGGAGGTGGAGGTGTGTTTCCTCAAAGAGATAGGCGTGTTAGGTTTCGGCGTGGTGAGTTGGCTCGACGTGCTCCTTCTCGTGACCGTTACGAGTTTGGGAGGCACGACCAGACCTTTGGGTCTCAGATGGACTACGGGCCACGTTTTACACCTCGTGGAGTGCGTACTCTTCCAGTGAGACGTGACAGGTCCTTTGGTGGTAGGCGTGAGAGGGCTCCACCTAGAGGTTTTCATAAGATGGATTTTGCTAACCCATCTTTTGAGCAAATGGCTCGATACTGGTTTGACTCTTTTGGTACTAACCCCAGTGTTGAGTCGCTTGCTCATTCTCGTTCTCGTTTTTGATTGTAGGTGGGAGGCTTGGAGGACTTTTGGTTGATCGACTCCGGTTGCTCACGACACATGACCGGAGATAATGGGTGGTTCTCCAGCATCATCCCGGTGAGTACGAGGGAGTACATCACTTTCGAGGACAATGGGAGAGGACGAGTGCTTGCTGAAGGTGTGGTGAAGGTAAAAAGCAAGGTGACCATAAGAAGTGTGGGTTTGGTCAAGTCACTTGGTTTTAACCTGTTGTCAGTATGTCAGTTACTTGACGAAGGTTATGAGGTTCGTTTTAAGTCGGGCGCTTCTCGTGTGCTTGATTCTCGAGGCGATCTTGTCTGTACGATCGTCCCCGAGGGTCAAATCTTCCGTGCTGATTTTTCCCAGTCTGTTGGTCCTCCTCGATGCTTTGTTGCTGGCGTTTCGGCCGAGCTTTGGAAATGGCATAGGAGGCTGGGACACTTGAGCTTTGAGTTGCTTTCCCGCTTGAGTGGTATTGATCTTGTCTGAGGATTGCCTAAGTTGAAATTCGAGAAGGATTTGGTTTGTGCTTCTTGTCGGCATGGAAAGATGGTTGCTGTTTCTCACGCGCCCTCTGATTGTTGTCATGACCGAGCGACCTTGTGAGCTGTTGCACATGGATTTGGTTGGGCCAGCTCGTGTTCGCTCTACGGGTGGGAAGTGGTATGTTCTTGTGGTTGTTGATGATTTTTTAAGGTACTCTTCGGTTTTCCTTTTGGAGGATAAGAGCGAGACATTTGGCTTTGTTCGGGACTTGATCTTGAGGTTGAAGAATAAGAGACATGGTGATGCCATTCGAGCTATACGCAGTGACAATGGCATGGAGTTTAAGAACTCTCATTTTGATGCCTTTTGCAGTGATCTTGGTCTTCATCATCAGTACTCTTCTCCATACATCGCTTGCCAGAATGGCATAGTCGAGAGGAAGAACCGGACCCTTTGTGAGATGGCCAGGACGATGCTCGATGAGCATAGGACTCCTAGGCATTTCTGGGCCGAGGCGGTCAATACCGCTTTCTATGTCTCAAATCGCAACTTCATTCGTGCTTTTAAGAAGAAGACCTCTTATGAGCTGATGCATGGGCGACAACCCAAGGTGAGTCACTTTAGAGCTTTTGGTTGCAATTGTTTCATTCTGAAGAAGGGAAAGTTGGATAAGTTTGAGTCTAGATGTTCGGATGGTATTTTCCTTGGTTGTGCGATTCATTCTAGAGCATATCGTGTGCTCAACCTTGACACTAACCGAATCATGATGACTTGCGTGGTAACCTTCAACGAGACACAGCCATGTAGCTCTTCTGCTTTTGAGTGTGCAGGTGACGAGGAGATTGGAGCGAGGATCTTTGAGGATGAGCTGGACGGAGATGGAGATGAAGACGATGATGGAGGTGATGCTCCCACGGCTGATCGTGTACGTGCTACTTCCACTACTACGACGACGATCGAGGATGGTCCATCCCCTACACCCACTATGACTGAGGTTGTTCGAGTGGAGACTATTGCTGAGGGGGAGATTGTGTCCAGGCGAGAAGCTCCCGGGCGAGTACAGGTGGATCACCCACCGACGACGATCATAGGTGACCTTCATGAACGCACTACACGGTTGAGGTCAAGGAATACTTCTCATTTCGCTCACTCTGCTTTTGTTGCGTCGTTTGAGCCCAAAGATATTTGACACGCTTTGTCTGACGAGAATTGGGTGAATTCCATGCATGAGGAGTTGGAGAACTTCGAGAGAAACCTAGTCTGGGTGTTAGTCGATCCACCACCAAATTGTCGTCCCATAGGTACCCAGTGGGTGTGGAAGAACAAAGAGGGTGAGAATGGGATAGTTGTGAGAAACAAGTCGAGGTTGGTGGCTTAGGGGTTCAACCAGAAAGAGGGCATTGATTATGAGGAGACATTTGCTCCTGTGGCCCGTTTGCAGGCAATTAGGATCCTTCTAGCCTTTGCCGTGGCTAAAGGGTTCAAGTTGTACCAAATGGACGTGAAGAGTGCTTTCTTGAATGGGGTGATAGAGGAAGAAGTGTATGTGAGGCAACCGCCGGGGTTTGAGAGTGAAAAATACCCACACCGTGTATACAGACTCCAGAGAGCGCTCTATGGGTTGAAACATGCACCTAGAGCTTGGTATGGCAGGTTGAGAGGGTTTTTGCTGAGTAAGGGGTTTGTGATGGGCACAGTTGATAAGACCCTGTTTCTCCTTAAGTATTTGAATGACCTTTTGATTATTCAGATTTATGTGGATGACATAATCTTTGGTGTCCCTTCTCATGATCTTGTTCCCAGATTTGCAGATGACATGAGCAGGGAATTTGAGATGTCTATGATGGGCGAGCTGCAGTTTTCTTAGGACTCCAGATCAAGCAGTGCAAGGACGGGATGTTTGTACATCAGGCGAAGTACACCAGGGACATGGTGAAGAAGTTCGGCATGAACGACTCCAAGCCTCTGACTACACCGATGGGTACCACTACGGCTTTGGACGCGGATGAGGAAGGCGAACCCGTGGACCAGATGGAGTACCGGAGCATGATCGGCTCCCTCCTCTACTTGATGGCGACGAGGTCGGACATACAGTTCAATGTGTGTCTGTGCGCTCGTTTTTAGGCTTCACTGAGGACTTCACATCGGTAGGCCGTCAAGCGGATTTTCAGGTACTTGAACTGCACTCCTGAGTTTGGTCTTTAGTATTCTGCCTCCTCGACACTCAGACTTCACAGGTATTCCGATGCTGATTTTGCTGGGTGTCGGTTGGACCGCAAGTCTACCTCTGGGTGTTGTCAGTTCCTTGGTTCTTCTTTGGTCTCTTGGTCATCTCGCAAGCAATCCAGTGTAGCCCAGTCCACGACATAGGCCGAGTATGTAGCTGCTGCTAGTTGTTGTTCGCAGCTGCTTTGGATGACCAACACTATGAGCGACTTTGGTGAGGAGTATTCCCAGGTTCCACTCTTTTGTGATAGCACCAATGCTATAAGTGTAGCCAAAAACCAAGTCACTTTCACTCGCTTGCAAAGTGAACTTGGGGTGTGCTTTCCTTTCTAGCTGAGTCTTGGAGCTTCTCATGTATATATGTGATATATGTTTCATTTTGTTGCATTCGATGCATGCATTTTACTTCCTGTACAAAACCTGGTAGGATAGCCATCTTTGGATCACTTGTGCTAGGAAAAGCTTCTCTTATATACTTTGATCACAAATGTGCTATGTGTGAGATATGTGCATGTTTGGTAAATGGTGATGTGAATGCTATGCTCTTGATGGTTTTTGCCATATACTTATGCTGAGATAGCTTCATGTTTGTGCTTAAATGCCTATATCACGTTTGCCACTCTCATGAGTAGATGCTTGCCTATGCTCAATTTGTGCTTAAATGCCTATATCATGTTTAGTTTATGCTTGAGTATCATGTTCTCTTTGCTTGGGGTCAAAGACCTTTTGTCATTGTAATTGTTTAGCCCATTTGTTCACTTTGGGAGGAGCATAAGGTTCTTTTTGCCGCAAAGGCATTTCATGTACCATGTTTAAACTTGAAAATGAAATTGGTGTATGAATTGCCTTATGCTTGAAAAATGAGCTCCTAATCATGTTTTTATGCTTTTGATATTCATATCTTGGGTGCTAAACCGTAGCATGTTTACCACCATGAGAAGTCTCATTTTTAGAAGTAGACACATGGCTCGGTGGCTTTAACATGACTTGAGTAGCTTGTGGGCATTTATGATGATCTTGTGATGAGATTTTGAGATCTTGCATAAATTTTGGATAATCTAGTGTATTTGTGTTCAAATTGCCATAGATAGGGTTTTGCTCATGAGATGAATGTTTCTTTGTGAAAATTTGCTTAAAATTCCTTTTGGCCATGTCACATGCTTATATGTCTCTACCTTCTTGATGGCAATGTGCTAACTACACGATGTCTACTCTGCTTGCTCTATGTCTCATGTGTAGCATTTTTTGTGCTCTTTGTATATTTGAGAAGCTTGGTAGACTGTATATATGCTTTGACATGCATTTTTCATGAAAACAAGGGGAAGAGTTTCATATACCTTGATTCATGCATTGTCAACAAGGGGGAGAGTTATGTATGATAGGGGGAGAGTTATGTTGTCAATGCACTCATCAAGGGGGAGATTGAGGACCAGGTGTGTCCGAGGACCAGTGGAGGGTCGCTCCTTAGTGATGAGTGATTGACACCGTTGTGTGGACTGATGCTTGGCAAAGTGTGCAGGTATAGGTTGCGGTTTGAGTCGTGTTGGTGCAGGTGAAGAACAAGCGCGAAAGGCCTGAGCTGTGGTGGCCTCCGGGTGATGGAGAGGCAAGTAGGCTTGGTTTGATGGACCCGGTGGCCTATGGGGTCAAGTGCGAGCCGTGCGGTGCAAGACTGGTGGGCTGAAGTCGTGCAAGGTAGCGGATCGAGCCCGAAGCTTGCACGCGGAGTTTGTTGTTTGCCCACAAAACCATCGGTGGACGGTTTCTTGGTTTGGGCCTCAAAACCAAGTCCGGAGGCCTGATGGGACGGAGACGGTGATCCGGGAGCGTCGGGAAGCTTCGAGGCGGGGGGCACGTGGCGTGATCGCAGAGCTTGCGTCGATGCTAAGCAAGGCCGCGGTGGAAGCGCGTCCGCTCGATGAAGACTTGACCAAAATGCCCCTGAGGAGTTGTATCTTCTATTTGAGTTGTAGGGGTAGCGTGGTCATTTACCTCCCTCCGATGGACTTTGTATAAATAGCGGAGAGGTGGATGGCATCTCTCTCTCTCTTGGACTCTAGGGTTTCCTCCCCCGGTAGATTACTCTGAACTGCTTCTTTTTCCTCTACTTTCCTTAGGCTAGATTCTTGTATAGACTCTGACCTCTGGATGTATGGAAGCATTCGGCGTTGCGGTGACCTCCTAGTCCTCTGTGATTTTCGTGTCATTCTCGGGGCTATTTTTGGGGAGTTTCGTTCTTCGCTCGATTCAGACATTTGAGGGTGTTTTCCTTCGGATTTCATTGAGGGGATCATGGGTGGATGCCTTGCGCATCTTTGTGTGTGATCTTGACCCCTCAAACGCCAGGGAAAGCCTTCGATTTGTGCGTTTTTGGCCGGAGCCCGAGTTCGTGGTGGTGGTTCATGTGATCCGCGATTCCCGGTGATTTAGGGAGTTAGAGGTTGAGATTTTTGGGGCATAGCTTCATCTAGTGTTGCTTCACATCTCCCCAAAGTCTTGTCTCAAGAGCTCTAGCCGTTTGGGAGATCCGGTGATGGATTTGATAGGTTGACTTCGCGAGCTCGAGCTCGAGATGTTCTGTCCGGGGCTAGCGGACAGAACACAAGGACCCGCGGACATTCCGTGCTTCTAGGGTTCTTTGCGTGTTCGTCGGCTGTTCTTGCGAACTCGTGTTTTGATCCTTCGCAACGCTAGGGTTTGGTTGCAGGAACTTTGCGGATAGTCCACGTGGGGTTGCCGGATATTCCGCCGGGTCAAGTTTTTGTCTGGGGTGGCTCGAGGTTTGTCTGGGGTGTCCAGTGAGTTTTGCCAGACTGTCCGCCAGGAGTGGCCGGACTGTCTGCAGGGTGCCGGACTGTCCGCGGTGCTTGCCCGGACTGTCCGAATTTCCTCGGTGTGCTACTAGAGGCTCGGTGCGTTACTTCGAACTGTCCGCCGTGACTTCACGGACTGTCCGCGAGTAGCACGGACTGTCCGCCGTACCCATGCGGACTGTCCGCCCAGGCCTTCGTAGATTTGGCTAAGTCCTTTGGTTCTTGTCTTGTGCTTCTGCTCTTTGCTTCTAGGCATGTAACTAGGTCTTGTGGGCTTGTGTGTGCCTTGTCTAGAGCTTTTTTGGTGTGTGCGAGTACTCGGAGTGGCAATCGGGGTATAGGCTGAGTTCGACCTTCGGGAAGAATTTTTTATCGGCTCCCATTCACTCCCCCCTCTCTGGTCGCCTATTCAGTCCTTTAACGTCGCCGAACCGTGCGTAACCGAGCTGGAGCAGGTGACGCGTAGAATCGACACGACCGGATGCAGCATGGATTTTGTGCAACCGATCAGTGCGTAACCCAGTAAATGTTGAGCCATGCAGCCAACCATCTTAATGGTGCGTAACCTACTACTGCTTAACCGAGTCGGTGTTGCATCAAGCAGCACCGACGGTGCATAACCTCTGCATGTTACGCGCTGATTTGACACGACCCAGTCGGTGTTGCATCAAGCAGCACGGACGGTGCGTAACCTCTTGTGGTTACGTGCTGATTCGACACGACCCAGTCGGTGTTGCATCAGTCAAGCAACACGAACAGTGTGTAACCAGTGTAGGTTACGCGCTGATTCGGCACGACCAGATGAGTGTGCGTGCGTTGTGAGTGTCTCCGATGTACTATGTAATTCGCAAAAAAAAACATCCAGAGACAATGCCCTTAGCCACAAATGGTTACAGATGGGTCATCCCACTGCGGCAGGTCGAGCCCAGCAGCCCACAGGCCAGCCCACAGCTTGGCACCGAGCCCGGCGCCACAGATGGTTACTTGGTTATATGAAGCCGAGCTTTCCTCGTCGTGAATACCTTGCCGGGTTCTCTGTCGCCGAGCACGACAATCGACAATACTGATGCCATTTAGAATCGGATCAGCAAATTCGAAGGAATCGACTATTTTCCAAGAAGCACGAGATCAGTTATCAGAAAGGGCGGCAACGAGCATATATTCAAGAATTTGGAAAACATGAAATCTTTAGCTTTGGCAAGGTAAATGCCTTTTTTGTCACATTTCTATTCATGTAAAGACATATAGGGGGTAACAACAACATATTTGGAAAAACGACAGATGACATAGTGACACAGACATGGAACATGACACCATTATCACATAATATCTCCATCCTTCCCTCACAACACGTCTCAATAAAAGCCCAAATTAAGACGAGACACCAGAACCAGGGTCACCCAATAAAGAATCGGGAACAGGCTCTACCCAAAATTCCCTTGCACATTTGCCAGCAGCTTGCTCTCTCCATCCCCTGCTAATTCGTGCTATTGGGTTCAGTACCTATTCTCAATACACGATGTCTTGCAGCTTCCAATCCTGACTCTAAAGTAGTGATTCTATTCAGAAGAGAGTTCGTCTCATCATCAAGTAAGAAGGCCTCTTTCTCTTCAAATTTAGAGTTGTCATCATCAATTAGTTGTTCTCTGAATGATTTCAACACTGTGAAAAGGATAGGACAAGCCTTTTCAGTGCCCATAGGACCATCATCTTTAGACATTTTTCCTGTAACTGTGGTGTCTGAATCCTCCTGTGACATAAAGATAACTCATATGTAATATAAGATTTTGCATAGAAAAAAATGTAGCAGCCAGAAGGACCGAGTAATAGATTCTAATTATACAAATCAAATTGCTTAGCGTGTACTACAGTACCAATGAAACTGAAATATGATACCCTTGAATTGGTTAGCATTATAAATTAAGTGGACAAAGAATTCCAGCATGAAATATAGCGAATAACATTACAAATCCTTATGGTATCATATAATGTAGACAATCCCTCATGCTATCGTATACAATCAGCAATTGAGCAGCACGGTTATGAGTAATTTTATTCATGTTACTTCATCTAAACTAGAAAGCTGATGACAGGATTCCACAATAATACGATGACCTACTCTCATGTGATGAGAACGGCCTACAACTGAGTGACGGAACATATTTTATCATGTCACAAGGAATACGTATACGTATAGGCTCACCTTGCCATTTAAAGACGACGACCAGCTGACCATGATGTACGGAACAACTTCTGATATTACAAACTGGCTTTACTTATAGAACAAATTCATCTCGCCTGTTTCCAAGCAGAAGGAGAGGAACAAGTACCGACGGTCCCAACCTAGGTAGGCAGATAGGTACACAAAGCCATTGATAACTGCCATAGGATGCATTCCAACATCAGCCTCTTCTGAAAGCTCGGTGATCTTATTGAAAGTTGGGCGCAATAAGACCATCTCCTACGGCATGAATCTCTTGACACCCTCATCATCGGCTTCCCAGAGCCAAATAGAAAGCATGCATTGCAGTGCACAGACGACACACAACTTCCCATCATTGGTCTGACCAAGCTGAAACACTGACATTGGCCATTTCAAGGTCGGTGGTAGTTCCATCTGAGAGAACTGAAATGCCTCAGTGTTGAGGGCGATGATGCATCCCTGCCACTTGTGTATCCAACAGACGAAGCCATTGACAACTGTGCTAGTGGGGAATTTCTCATGAACATTCAGCACGCCCCATGTCTGCGTCTGTGGCAAAACGACCCGCCACTCCATGGTCTGCGACGACAAGATGGCCACGTGCGCCCATGTCCAGGCGCTATTCCAGTGTACATAGACCACGCGGGACGGCTTCTTCTCCTCGTCGTCCTCCGAGAGCGTGTAGAACTCAAGAAAGGTGTTGGTTGTGTGGAAGTCCAAGCGGAGATCCTTGGTCAACTTGGGGTAGATTTTGAGAGCCTTTGAGTGCGGACTGTAAGAGGCGCATTGGTAGGTGGAGCTGCTAACGAAGCTGGCATACCCATCATTGTAGGGGACATCGGGTTTGATATACCACTCAGACTCGGAGTCGGAGTTTTCGAGTAGACCGCCAAAGGCGGCGACCATGTTACTGCGCTTGCCTGCAGCTGTAGGGACGATGGCGCTCATGTAGGGCCTCATGAGCAGTGCGAGGAGCGGCGGTGCGTGGAGCACACGGAAGAGGCGCCAGAAGGCTGGGGAGGAGTGCACGACGCCGAGAAATGCGCGGCAGGTGAATGCCGCTCGGGCAAGGCTCATGATGGCGGGGAGGTGCAGGAAGATTTCGCAGAGGATGTCATCACCAAGCGTGGTTATGGTGGTGGGAGCAGGTGCCAGCGGCTGCAGCAGTGGCGGGGGCTGATGCCGGTGGCTGCGGCGGCGGCGGATGGGGCAGGATTCAGCCATAGCTGTGAGAGATCTCTAGCTGTGAGGACAAGTGGGCCTAGGCATGCCTCGGTCCATTCATAGAAAGCCCAAGGAAACGGCTGAATTGAATCGACACGACTGGAGGCAGCATGGATTTTGCGTAACCCAGCCGGTAATGCACGGTGCGTCGCCGAACCGTGCGTAACCGAGCTGGAGCAGGTGACGTGCAGGATCAACACGACTAGATGCAGGGTGGATTTTCCGTATCCGACGCCATGTGTAACCCAGTTCGTGTTGCACCATGCAGCCAGCCATCTTAAAGGTGCGTAACCTAGAAGGTGTTGCATCAAGCAGCACGGACGGTGCGTAACCTGTGCATGTTACACGCTGAATCGACACGACTGGATGCAGCGTGCATTTTGCGTAACCTTATCGGCTCCAGGTTACTTGACGGAAGGACACGACCGGATGCATAGGGATTTTGCGTGACAGACTCCGTGCGTAACCCAGTCAGTGTTACACACACCATGCACAACGGATGGTGTGTCACCGAACCGTGCGTGACCGAGCTGGACCAGGTGACACGCAGGATCGACACGACAGAATGCAGCGTGGATTTTGCGTAACCGACACCATGCGTAACCCAGTCGGAGATGCACGCGCCATGGGATGGTGCGTCGCCGAACCGTGCATAACCGAGCTGGTGCAGGTGACGTGTAGAATCGACACGACCGGATGCAGCGTGGATTTTGCGCAACCGATCTGTGCGTAACTCAGTCAGTGTTGAGCCATGCAGCCAGCAGTCTTATAGGTGTGTAACTCAACACTCTATTTATAACTCAACACTTATCAGGAACACAACACTCTATTTATAACTCAATAGTGAACAAGAATGCAACACTGCAGACTCCTGAAAATGACCACGACAGGATGCAGTGTGGATTTTCTGTATCCGACGCCGTGCGTAACCTAGTCAGTGTTGAGGGAAATCAATTCACAATGACATCAGTTCATCACTTTCATTGAGTGTCACACCCTGAAATTTCCCAATTTCAGGATGTGAATAGATAGAATAATTAAACAAGAATTTTCTCATAATTTTAAAATTTTTCTCAACATTTATTTTCTTTACAGGAAATGTAGTATAGGAAAAATCCTTGTTTGATTTTCTGAAACAAATAAATGGTCATGTGTGTTGCATTCATGCCGATGCATCTGGGTGCTTCTTGAGTACAAAAGCTTTTTAAATGCGTCTAGGTGCTGACCAAATCCTTCGGGGAATTTTCCGGACTTTTTCTGGAATTAATTCTCTTTCCTTTTGAGCTAATTCTATTTATCAGAAGGCTCAACAATCTTTTTCTCGAGCTCTGAACACTTTATTTTGGATTCATTATATCTGAAAATATCTTGAAGCTGTCATCGATCTCGTCCTGCCACCGTGCCACCTTTCTCTCCATGTGGTAATATGCAAGAAGTTTCGCCTTATTCTCTTGAGACTTTATTTGGCCTCCATAATTCCAAAAATCCAGTCACGTAATTTATTCCACCAGCTCCATGTGTTACTTTTGATTCTACCGTGTTAAATCCATCTTCTTTTCAAGATCCTATACAACATCTATAGCAATCCAAATCTTCTTGTATTATCTTTTGTTTCCCTTTCCTTGTCTTTTCATCCTGTGTCATTACTTCCTTCTCGGCCAAAGTTAAGCTATAGTGATTTTATTTTTGCCCTACACATCAAAGGAAGGCACAAGTTAAATTCACGAGTTGCATGCACTTTGTTTGCCTCCCAATCCGGTTCGGTCTCTGCAGCGTCCGGATGCACCATGAGACTTCCGTCGAGCATGACCACGTAACACAGCAAGCCGCATCCACCCTGTATTTCTTTTCTATATATATGGTTTTGCAGAGCCCCTACGTGCCCTAGCTCCTTTGCAAACAATCCTCGAGTTCGAGTTCAATCTGCTGCCGCCGTCGCCGCCGCTGATGCCTTAGCGCTGTTGCGGTGCCCTGGCCAGATCAAGCTGTAGGCTAGCGCCGTCGATCTCATCCGCACGAGCAGCGCCACCGTACCGTCGCTGCCGTCCGCTTCAATCCCAGCCAGAATCCGTCCGCGCGCCCCGCCTCTGGTAAGCAGCTCCACGAAGATCCCCTCGTACTCCTCTCTTTTTTGCCCGCCTAGTACTTGCCGATCATCCCGTGGAGCGTCACAGTTTTGTCCAGGATCGAGCTCCGTCCGCTGTTCGTCGCCGCCGGCCGGGGTGCCGCCATCTGTGAATTTGTGATGATCTGGTGTACGTCGAGGACCACGTCCAAGCTGAAGGAACAGACAACCGTCCTCGTCGCGAGATTGATCTCGAAGCCCCGCCGACTGCACGACGCTCGAGCCATCACCATCGATCTGCTGCCGGCCGAAGCACGTCTGGTCGAACTGCAGCCTTCTTGTCCAGTTCGATGTTTGCAGATCGTCGTTCCATCGTTTACCCTCTGCCATAGGTGAGCATGCCATATGTTCCTCGTTGAGACTCCTTTCTGTAATTTCTGCATCCAAATCTTATCTCGCCGCCGGCCATGAATCATCTCCTGTTTACTCTTTGTGCAACATGTGTTTGCTGCTATGTACATGGTACATCGACCACTCCACCGGCCTGCCGACGTGCATGGAAGCCAGCCGCACCGTGCCTACTCCTATCTCTGCCGTGCAAGGAATCAACGCCATGCATGCTTTTACGTATACAAGCAAGGCCGTCATCAATTCCTTTGCCATATTGTTTATTGCTTAAATATCTTGGTGATGTCATGCTTACATCATGCTTGAGCAATAATGATTCAATTTATCACAATCTAAATGCACGTATGCAGCACCAGCTTGCAATGTGATCCTTTAGCTAGCTGTTCTTTCTGTGTGCAACCATGCAATACATATGTCTGTTCACCATCATGTTCTATAGCTATCCTTTTCATCTGAAAATCTATATCTTATTCAGTTCAATTTCTATCTTTAGTGCGCTCTTTCAAATATTTTCTTTTGATTGGTGTATTGTTCTTAGTTGTACTTTTTGCTTTTTATGTTGTGCCCGATGATTGCTACGAGTAGAAGGAACGTTGTTCGTTTGCCTTGAAGATGAAGAGTTCCAGGAAAGCAAGAGATGAAGAGAGAGCAGTAAGAGTAGCTTTTCGTTGGAGAAAGGCAAGTGTCCCTAACCACCTTCTACCTATGCTTTATTTACAAGATTACTATGCATTAATCGGAACATGGAGAACCACCCAGGAAAACAGTACTACCACAAGACATATGACTCTGTCTTGGCCAATTAATTAGAAACCTTAGTATGCGATATGCTTTACCTGAAAGGGGTTGGGGGCTGACGGTAGATGGTGTATAGCTCGGCCCTCAGACTGATCTGCAATATGGTAGCTTCGCAGCTGAGAGAGGTTTATGCGCTGCACTGATCAGGTAACCTAGCGAGCAGCCCGTGCTAGGGAATCTTTGTAAAGGCCTCGTAGCGTCCCAATGCAATCACACCTCGGTAGTGTGGTATGGTGCCTTGCAAGCATCGCATGGTTGGGTTTAAAGTTCTTAGAACTTTTACGCGACTTGTGGGTAAAGATGTACAACCTCTGCAGAGTGTAAAACTAATCGATTAGCCGTGCTCACGGTCAAGAGCGGCCTGGACCCTCACATGATTAATAAACTTAAAGATGGACTTTAAATCGTTTCTGGTTAGTTCTTGTGGCCTTGCTGAGTACCAACCATAAGTGTACTCATCCTTGCTTATTGCTGCTCAGAAGAAAAAGGTGTGAAGTTGTTGAAGATGGTGATGATGCTAGGCGTACGCAGCCCCCAGTCGATTGCTTGTGGAGTTGGCGACTCCGTTTCCAGGATTGAGCTGTATAACTCTGATAGAATAGTAAGTTGTTTATGTTTTTATACGTGATACTGCTGTTGTTATTCACTTATGTCTACTATATGAATGAAACTTGATCCTGGCATGCATATAGGTATGCCCTTGGTTTGTTTTTCTAAAACCAGGTGTGACATTGAGCAACTAGGGGAGTCACACCAATGGGCTAAAAAGATCACTAAAACATAGTGGCATGGCTTCTTCACCTCCACCTACTTGTCCAACAACAGATCCCATCACATTACTTTTAACCAGGAAGAAAGAAAGAATCACCTGGTTTTGGGGACGTTCAACGGCAGCCTGGATAGTTGGGTCCGACGACGGCGATTCTGCAATTGTCCCATGCCTTAGATGAGTAAAATCAATATCCACACGATGCACAACTCCACTGGTTGAACTCAACCAAACCAATAAAACACGTATCGGCAGCTGCAGCCTCAGACGACAACAACCACCAACACCGTTTTCATTGCCAATGATGTCCCACACCGAGCCAGCCACAACCACAAGAGATGCCAGCCAGTTCACATTGTGTCGTTGCCATGGTAACCAAATTGCTGCAACATCATGGATACCTGAACTTACTTGTTAGACGAGCACGTGTAACAAGCAATCCACAAAGTATTCATTTCATAACAACTATTAATTCATAAACAATGAAATAAACAAAATCAAATATAGCCGGACGTAGGCTCCTAACTAAAACTAGTAAGACCCATAGTGCGATGGTGGTAGTGGGCATCCTTGATAAGAACCATTATCAGCACAGTACCGTATGAGCTTGTCCCAGTGCAAATCTTGAAATTATAAATTTGATGGAAGTATAAATATTAGTGCATCTTGATTGATATAAATAATGATAGAGAGACTATTACCTTTGTGATCATATCAGGGTTCCCGACAATGATGAGCAGTGATTTTGCACAGGTGATCGCAACATTGAACCTTCTATGATTGCTCAAAAATCCAAGATTAAACAACTTGTCAAATTCATTATACTTTACAGTTGACCTGAGTGTATAGATGATTATCATGTCCCGCTCTTCACCTATGAATTGTTCCACATTACCAACTTTCAGTTGAGTCATGTCAAGTTTTTTAAGGGCTTTCTTAATCTTTGCAACTTGCTGGCAGTATGGAGCAATGACTCCTATATCAGCTTCACAGACAAGAATGTTGCTTGTGAGTTTCCTTACGAGGCTTACAACCTTACTGACTTCAATCCTATTGAACCATGATGGATCAGTGCTATCCATCTCATCACATCCATGTATTCCGATAAAAAGAATAGGGAACAGATTGTTACGTAGACCAATACAATCATAAGTCAATGGCACATTATGTTTGTCATGAGAGATCATTTCACCACTATAGAAAAGCATCGATGGTAGCTTCAGGACTGCTGGATGGCAACGATAATTAATCACAAGCTTTGTTACATCGTTAGAATTCCCTGTTTGGTACTGCTTGGATTCAAGTAGCCTTTGCAGATATGATTTCCCCAAACCATTCTTTTCTGCTTCCCTACAATAAACTACCGGCCACAATTGCATTGGATCTCCTGCTAACACAACTACAGTGTCGCTTCCACATAGGGATAAAGGAATCATCATCTCTGGTTCAGAAACTTGCCCAGCATCATCAAGAAAAATGTGTGTGAAATGATCTCAGGTAATGCTTTTATCTCGTAGTGGATAAGAAATCATGTATGTTGTTATAACAATCCTGTAGTGCTTCAATTTTTGAAAACAGGGGCATTTGAATTTTTAATGTTTAACAAAGCGGTACTGGATCAATATAGGATCTACATCTTCATATTGACGGCTTGGGGCGTTCAGCCTGAAGATATCACAAGGGCGGCAAGTCATATGTGGCAGGAGCTTTTTCAATAGAAGGTCAGCTGATGCATTGGTAGCAGCACATACGAGAACATTTTTCCTTTGTTTGACTGCTTGAGAAATGGCCTCTAGAACTGTCAATGTCTTGCCAGTTCCAAGAGGTCCATGTATGAAATATGGTGGAAGACCACGACAGCCAAGTATCTTTGCAACCGCATTTTTTTGCTTGGTGTTTAAGTGTGGGATCAAAGGCAAAAAATACACCTTTTCCACAGTTCTTGCCGGTGATTGGTAGGGAAATAAAATCTTAGCTCCGAAATGTTGTGCACTGTTTAAAGACCTGTATAGCCTCTAGTCAACTTCATTGTATCCGAACTGAACATTGTACCGGTACATGGGATGGTGATCATGCTGATCGTTGTGGAACTCATAACCGAACTGTACAAATATCCCATTCGCTGCAACCTTTGTAATGGTGCCCTGACGAAAATGTCAAACATATAATTAATTGTCGGTAGCATATATATACATATATCTGACCTTTAACATTGACAAATAAATATTCAAACATCAATGATTGGTTACTAACTTTGTATGTCTGAGCATGTGTACCAACATAGGTAACAAATATATTTTCCCCGTGGAGTGGTGATGGCCTCCTTTCTGCCAAACCAGGGACTTCATTTAATTGGAAGCCATTCAAAAGTTCTAATGAGACACCGCACATGTCATATGATCTTATTAACTCCTGCAAGTGGACATCTGAAGTTACCAAATAACAATTTTTCAAAATAAAATTTGCATATTAATACTATTAATCTACTATGGATGCTGAAATACCTTGTGATGGGATTCTTTCATGGTTAAAAGAGACGTGAAAGTTTCTGTCGGGGACAGCCATAGGGGTACCCTAATAACGGGGGAAATCACTCCCTTTTTTCGAAATATAACGAAAGCGAATAAGCAAACTCACGAACCGCAAATCACACCTCGCATGCCGCGGCCCACGGCCCAAAAAGCCCCAGCGGCCCATCGAAATAGCCAACCCCCGACACCCCTCGAGTGAACCTCCGCCCCGATCGAGGGCCGGGCGCTGTACCGCGAATCTTCCGCCTCGCTCGAGGGCTTGACACCCCCTCGGGCGAGTGTCCGCCTCGCTCGAGGGCTTGACACCCCTCGAGCGAGTTTCCGCCTCGCTCGAGGCCTCCTCCGATCCGCGACACCATCCTTGCTCCCACGACCGGAGCATTAAATGCTCTGGCGCATCGCGGGCGCCCGGGTCAAAGGCGAATCCACGCCACGCCGGCCCTCTGACACCGCCTGGGAATCAGATCCTGGCGCTGTTCGGCCAACCCGCACTGTGCAGCCATCCTCGGCGCTGTGCGGGTGCTGTGCGGGATGGCCGGTGTCATTCCGTGACGCTGTGCCGCCTACTCCCGTACCTCCTCCATGTTGCGCCCCTCGAAAGAGGACAGCGGCACCCTCGAAAGGGGTACGGCCGCCAATTCCCCGCCCGCCTGGGACGACGACGTGACGCAAGGCCGGCGGGGCGCGTCACCTCCATCACCTCCGGCCCTGAGCGGCCATCCCCGCCACTGTGCCGCCATCCCGGGCACTGCTGGGCAATCCCCCGCACTGTAAGGATCCAGGTTGACAGGACATCGCCACGCCCACCGCTATGCAGCCTCCGGTCCTCCGTCAGCCAGGCCCTCGAGCCGGTGTACGGACGGCGAACAAACGAAGAGCTCCAGCACTAATACCCTCGAAGTCGCCCCTGGACGGACACAGGAGTCACCACGACGTCCGCCAGGAGCAAGATTCGCCAGGACGGCCATCGAATCGCCGGCACTGTGCGCCATGCCGCCACACCATGCCTAAAGCCATGCGGTATGACTGTAAACTGCCTCCCCTTGGTCTATAAAAGGAGGAGGCGGTCCCCCGGCCACAGGGGGACGAGATCATCACTTCACACTCACTCTCACTTGCATACTCTTTCCCTTTGATATTGGCACTTTGTCTCAATCAATTAGCAGGGACTTGGAGGCCTCTCCTCCTCTCCCGCCTTGCTTGTAGCCCCCCTCTACAGGCACCACCGGTGCGAATCAATACAGCGCGCACGCGCAAATCTGCTGGACGTACGACCCCGCGGTCGGAACCAGGATAAACCCGTGTCCCTGTGTAGTCATTTGCACCGACCATCGAGAAGCTGATCACAGCGTAACTTACTAGTTAGTGTCGGGACTAATCCTAACACCGACAGTTGGAGCGCCAAGTAGGGGCGCTTCGCGCTATGATCAACCCCTCACCAGCAGTCTCGATGGTGATTCGCACCGAGATGACGACCCAGAGGTACGCCATGGGCAGCTCGGACCCTCTCCCTGCCGGATTCGAAATCCGGTTTGGGAGCCTGAACTTTCAGGCCACAGGGAACGGCTACCTCATGCGCCTCACCAACCGCGACGAACTCCACCCGTGGCGGTCGACTGGGCCGGGCCCAATGCCCGCCACGCCTGCTACTGACGCTCCGGCACCCACCCAGGCGGCTGCTGCGAGCACCTCGACGTCCCGACGCCGCAAACGCCTAGGTCAGCGCTCGCGTCAGGCGCGCGCGGAGCAACGCCGGGCAGCACGCGAGGCGGCTCGGAACGACATGCCCCCGCCAAGCGACGCGACGGCGCACCCTGCAGGGGAGCACGCGGCCGCGGGGCCACAGTTCCCCCATGGGATGCGCAACCCTGCTGCGGCGTACGCCTCATCCGTCAGCACCGACATGGCTGCATATGAGGATCTCCCGGGCCATCACCTGCTGTCAGCCCGGAACCTCATCGCCACCACCAACGACGAGTTGTACCACGGCTCGCCCAGCGAGCTGCCGCCCTCGACCTCGCATGGCTACGTGGAGTGGGACTTCTCCGGCGTACCGGACCCTGTGGTATTCCGGCGGTTCCTCGACGCCGCGGACTACTGGTTCGGTTACTCCGACGACTCCAGCGAAGGGAGCTACGATCCCTCGCACGAGTGCTTCGTTGTCGCCACCAACGAGCATGCTGACGGCGCGAACGGAGCGGGCGACGGGAACGCGGCCCAGCATCCGGAGCCGAACCCGCCACCGGCCCCACCAGCGGGCAATGCGGATATTAATGCGCAGCTGGCCCAGGCGCGCGAGCTCGAGGCAGAGCTCGCGGAAGAGTACTGGCAGGTGCGGCTCCTGCGTGCCACCATCGCAGGGGAAGCCTCGGCACGCGGCGAACGCGCCCGAGAAGCCGGGAAGCAGGCCTGCGAGCGCATCAACGCCGACTTCAATGTGGACGATCCACACACGCCACTTCGGGCCAGCCAAAAACTCATCGCGGCGGCGACACTACTTCGGGCCATGCCCGAGCCAACGATGCCCGAGGCACGTAACCTGCGCCGCGAGGCGCAGACTCTCATCGAGCAGGCGGTCGTGCAGCAGGCCGAGAGCTCCGTGTCCCGCATGCGCAACCAGTCCAGCGCGCGGGGCGACGGCGGCGCGCAGGACCACGAGCTGCCGCCCTCAACCTCGCATGGCTACACGGAGTGGGACTTCTCCGGCGTACCAGACCCTGTGGTATTCTGGCAGTTCCTCGACGACGCGGACTACTGGTTCGGTTACTCCGACGACTCCAGCGAAGGGAGCTACGATCCCTCGCGCGAGTGCTTCGTTGTCGCCGCCAACGAGCATGCTGATGGCGCGAACGGAGCGGGCGACGGGAACGCGGCCCAGCATCCGGAGCCGAACCCGCCACCAGCCCCACCAGCGGGCAATGCGGATATTAATGCGCAGCTGGCCCAGGCGCGCGAGCTCGAGGGAAAGCTCGTGGAAGAGTACCGGCAGGTGCGGCTCCTGCGTGCCACCATCGCAGGGGAAGCCTCGGCACGCGGCGAACGCGCCCGAGAAGCCGGGAAGCAAGCCTGCGAGCGCATCAACGCCGACTTCAATGTGGACGATCCACACATGCTGCTTTGGGCCAGCCAAAAACTCATCGCGGTGGCGACACTACTTCGGGCCATGCCCGAGCCATCGACGCCCTAGGCACGTAACCTGCGCCGCGAGGCGCAGACTCTCATCGAGCAGGCGGCCGTGCAGCAGGCCGAGAGCTCCGCATCCCGCATGCGCAACCAGTCCAGCGCGCGGGGCGACGGCGGCGCGCAGGACCAGGAGGCATCCGTCCACGCGGACGGCGCGGTGGGGCAGCCGGCAAACCGGGACAGGACGCCTGTCAGGGAGCGGATCCTTGACATGCGCGGCCAGGCCCACGACGGCGATGCCCGCAACGTCCTGAACGCCAAGAGAAGGGACGACGTGGAGGCGCGAGCAGCGACGGGCTACCACCCTCAACGAGGTGGTCGCTACGACAGCCGGGAGGACTGCTCGCCAACACCGGAACCCCCGAGGACCCGAGTGTTCAGCCGGGAGATCCGTGCGGCGAGTTTCCCCCAGCGCTTCCGCCAGCCCACCACCATCGACAAGTACACGGGGGAGACGGACCCTCGTGTGTGGCTCAACGACTACCGCCTGGCTTGCCAGCTGGGCGGCGCCTCCACCGATGCGGTGATCATCCGCAATCTGCCGCTGCACCTTGCGGACTCGGCCAGAACGTGGCTCGAGCACCTGCCACCCAGCCAGATCCACAGCTGGGATGACTTGGTCCGCACGTTCGTGGGGAACTTCCAGGGCACATACGTGCGCCCTGGGAACTCCTGGGACCTGCGGGCGTGCACCCAGAAGCCCGGCGAGTCGCTCCGGGACTTCATACGGCGCTTTTCAAAGCGCTGTACTGATCTCCCGAGCGTTGCTCAGTCCGAGATCGTGCACGCCTTCCTCGAAGGCACGACCTGTCGGGACCTCGTGCGCGAGCTCGGGAGGAGCCTGCCTGTCGACTCCAACGAGCTGTTCGATATCGCCACCAGCTTCGCTTCCGGAGAGGAGGCAGTGGGGGCCATTTTCGACGGCAAGAAAGGAAAGCGCGTGGACGACGCGCCCGCGGAGGGCAGCAAGTCCAAGGAGCCCGCGAAGAAGCAGAAGCGGGGCAAGAAGGGCAAGAAGCCCCACCATGACGCACGCGCGCAGGGGCGCTGTGAAGGCGACGAGGCCCTCGCCGTTGACCCTGCCCGTAAGGGTCCTCGAGGGGCCCCTCGAGGCCCCGACGTATTCGACGATATGTTGAAGAAGCCTTGCCCGTACCACAAGACCCCGGTCAACCACACCCTCGAGCAATGTGACATGTTCAAGAAGTACTACAGCCGCGTCGCCGCAAGGGAGGACGAGGCCAAGAAGGACGGGGGTGACGGAGGTGCTGATGGCTTCCCCGCGGTGGAGAACGTCTTCTTCATCTTCGGGGGACCGACGGTGGACATGTCCACCAGCCGGCGTAAGCGAGAGCGGCATGAGGTCCTTGCCGCGGAGAGGGCTCCTCCTTCCTTCCTCGATTGGTCGGAGGACGCCATCACCTTCAGCCGCGAGGATCACCCGAACCGCATCCCCAATCCGGGCCAGTACCCGTTGGTCGTCGATCCAGTCATCGGCAACGCGCGATTCTCCAAGGTGCTGATGGACGGCGGCAGCAGCCTCAACATCCTCTACGCCCACACCCTACGGCTGATGGGGATCGGGTTGGACCAGCTACGGCCCAGCACGGCGCCGTTCCATGGCGTCGCGCCGGGCAAGCGCGTCCAGCCCCTCGGGCAGATCGACCTGCCGGTCTGGTTCGGCACGCCGGACAACTTCCGCAAGGAGGTCCTCACCTTTGAGTTGGTGGGGTTCCGGGGCGCGTACCACGCCATCCTTGGGCGTCCGTGCTATGCCAAGTTCATGGCGGTCCCGAACTACACTTACCTCAAGATGAAGATGCCGGGGCCAAAAGGTGTCATCACCGTGGGCTCGTCGATCGAGCACGCATTCGACTGCGATGTCGAGTGCGTCGAGCACGCTGAGGCCCTGGCGCTCGACGGAACGCTTGTCGCGGATATGGAGCAGCTGGCCAATGAGGTCCCCGACTCCTCCGCCAAGCACGCGGGCAGTTTCGAGGCTGCCGAACAAACGAAGGAGGTGCCCCTCGACCCTGCCGCCCCCGAGAGCAAGGTGTTGAGGGTCAGTTCCACCCTCGACCCGAAATAGGAAGTGGTGCTCATCGACTTTCTCCGCGCCAACGCTGACATCTTCGCGTGGAGCCCCTCGGACATGCCAGGCATCCCGAGGGAGGTCGCCGAGCACTCCCTTGACATCCTACCTCACTCCAGAGCCGTGCAACAGCGGCTGCGGCGCTTTGATGAAGAAAGGCGCCGCGCGATTGGAGTGGAGCTGCGGAAGCTCCTCGAGGCCGGATTCATCAAGGAAGTTTTCCACCCTGCGTGGCTAGCTAATCCTGTACAAGTTAAGAAAAAGAATGGGAAGTGGAGGATGTGTGTAGATTACACCGGTTTAAATAAAGCATGTCCCAAAGTTCCTTTTCCTTTGCCACGAATCGATCAAATTGTTGATTCCACTGCGGGGTGTGAACTCTTATGTTTCCTTGATGCCTATTCGGGTTACCACCAAATAAAAATAAAGGAGTCCGATCAACTCGCGACCTCTTTCATCACACCGTTCGGCATGTTTTGCTACGTAACAATGCCATTTGGCCTCCGAAACGCGAGCGCTACGTACCAGCGATGTATGTAGCACGTTTTCGGGGACCACATCGGGCGAACCGTAGAGGCATACGTAGATGACATTGTCGTCAAAACCAGGAAGGCGGACGACCTGGTTAACGATTTGCGCGTCGCGTTCGATTGCCTACGGGCAAACGGGGTCAAACTCAACCCCGAGAAGTGCGTCTTCGGGGTGCCGCACGGCATGCTGCTGGGATACATTGTTTCTCAGCGGGGCATCGAGCCCAACCCCGAGAAGGTCTCCGCCCTCGACCGAATGGGCCCGATTCGAGACCTAAAAGGGATGCAGAAGGTGTTGGGCTGCCTGGCCGCCTTGAGCCGTTTCGTCTCACGGCTCGGCGAGAAGGGACTGCCCCTCTACCGACTCCTGAAGAAGCACGAACGCTTCTCCTGGACCGTTGAGGCCCAGGAGGCACTCGACAAGCTCAAGGCGACGCTCGCACACGCGCCAATCCTCACGCCACCTCGAGGCGGCGAGCCTCTGTACCTCTACGTCGCGGCAACCACCCAGGTGGTCAGCGCGGTCATCATCGTGGAGCGAGCAGAGGAAGGGCACGCCCTACCAGTTCAAAGGCCGGTGTACTATATCAGCGAGGTGCTGTCTGAGACCAAGGCGTGGTATCCCCAGATCCAGAAGCTGCTCTACGCAGTGGTGCTCGCGTGGTGCAAGCTGCGGCACTACTTCGAAGCCCATCCGGTCACGGTGGTCTCATCATTCCCGCTGGGAGAGATTATCCGCAACCCGGACGCCGCGGGCAGGATCGCAAAATGGTCCGTAGAGCTCATGGGTGAGACGCTCACCTACGCGCCGCGCAAGGCAATCAAGTCTCAGATCCTCGTGGATTTCGTCGCCGAGTGGACGGACACACAGCTGCCCCCGTTGCAGATCCAGGCCGCGTGCTGGACCATCTACTTCGATGGGTCGGTGACGAAAACCGGAGCGGGCGCGGGCCTGCTCTTCATCTCGCCCCTCGGGGAACACATGAGGTACGCAGTGCGCTTGCACTTCCCCGCATCGAACAACATGGCGGAGTACGAGGCCCTCCTCTGCGGCCTCCGAATCGCCATCGAGACCGGCATCAAGCGCCTCGACATCAGGGGAGACTCGCAGCTCGTAATCGATCAGGTCATGAAGAATGCGAGCTGCCACGACGAGAAGATGGAGGCTTATTGCAACGCCGTGCGCGCCCTCGAGGACAAGTTCTACGGCATTGAGCTCAATCACATCCCCCGCAAGTATAACAAGGAGGCGGACGAGCTCGCGAAGATCGCGTCGGGGCGAATCACCGTTCCCCCAAATGTTTTCGCGCGAGACGTCGCCAAACCGTCCATCGACCTCAGTCCGGCCCCCTCGAATCAGGAGGAACCCTCGGGGGCTCCCTCGAGTCTAGTGGGTGCGGAACCCATGGACGAGGACCCCTCGAACGAGGCGTTCGTGCTCTCCCTACTCAAGGGGTACGGCGCGGACGAAGCCGAGGCCATGGAAATCGAGCCGGCCCCCCGCGCGGAGGATTGGCGGGCCAAGTACCTCGCCTGGATCGATCGAGGGGAACTCCCCTCAGATCGGACTGAGGCTAGGCGCATCGCCAGGAAAGCCAAGTTATTCGCCGTGATTGACGGCGAGCTGTACAAGCGCGCCACGTCCGGCGTCCTGCAGCGGTGCATTCCCATTCCCCACGACCGGGAACTCGTCCGTGACATCCACGCAGGCGTGTGCGGCCATCACGCGGCACCGCGCACCCTCGTGGGCAACGCGTTCCGCCAGGGCTTCTACTAGCCCACAGCGGTTGCCGACGCCAACGAGGTCATGTGTACCTGCGAGGGGTGCTAGTTGTACGCGTGTAGGACCCTTCTCCCAGCTCACGCCCTACAGACCATACCCGTCACATGGCCCTTCGCCGTGTGGGGATTAGACATTGTCGGGCCCTTGCGAAAGGCTCCCGGGGGCTACACCCACCTGCTGGTTGCCGTGGACAAGTTCTCCAAATGGATCGAGGCACGCCCAATCACCAACCTCAGAGAGGAGTAGGCCGTAACAATCTTCACCGACATCATCCACAGGTTCGGAGTGCCGAACTCCATCATCACCGACAACGGCTCCCAATTCACCGGCAGGAAATTCCTGGAGTTTTGCGACAACCACCACATCCGCGTGGACTGGGCGGCTGTCGCACACCCACAGACTAACGGCCAAGTGGAACGTGCCAATGGCATGATTTTACAAGGCCTCAAGCCCAGGATCTTCGACAGACTGAACAAGTCCGGCCGGAAGTGGCTTCAGGAGCTCCCAGCGGTCATTTGGAGCCTCAGGACCACTCCGAGCAGAGCCACGGGATTCACGCCGTTCTTCCTAGTCTATGGCGCAGAGGTTGTTCTCCCCACGAACTTGGAATACGGATCGCCCAAGATTAAGGGATACGATGAAGGTTCGAACCAGCGAGCTCGCGAAGACTCGCTGGATCAAATAGACAAAACCCGTGATGTGGCCATGATGCAGTCGGCAAGATAGCAGCAGGCGCTAAGGCGGTATCAAGCTCAGAAATCCGGCGCCGAGACATCAACGAGGGCGACCTAGTGTTAAGGCTGCGCCAGGACAACCGAGGCCGCCACAACCTGTCACCACCATGGGAGGGGCCCTACGTCGTCATCAAGGTGCTCAAGCCCGGCACGTACAAGCTGGCGAACGAGCAAGGCGAAGTCTTCACCAACGCTTGGAACATCCAACAGCTACGTCGCTTCTACCCTTAGAAAGGATTTCCAAGTCTTTTTGCACATATCCGACGCCCCAGCCGGCTGTACAAATGTAAAGTTTTCTTTTCGATAAAATCAAGGGCGACTCGACTTTCTCCCCGAAAACCAAGTCCCCCTCGGGGGCTACTGCGGGGGGCACCCCCCCTAAACGGTCCCATTTTTTCACAAAAAATCTTTACTTCAAAAGCGCCAAGTACGTCTCGACCCGGGAGTTTGAACGAAATGACGCAGGACGCGAATGGCCAAAGGGCGAAGACGGGTGAGTCGGGGATAGCCTACGCCTCGCGGTAGGATACGGCCCTTCCCCCTCACCACTTTTCCTAAGCGCTACTTGTGAAAACGAACGATTCCAGCTGAAATTCGCTTAAACGACAAGGAGAGACGGAACGGCGCAATCAGAAAAAACGAAATGGCACTTAAACTTACAAGTACTTTAAGCAAACTAAGTTTATTACATAAAGCCACGAGGCTCGATTCCTAACTACAATCTAAGGGCCTGAGTGCCCAGCTGCTTTCAGGGCTCAAGGGGCCCGGCGGGGGGAGCTTTCGGGAAGAGGATCTCCGCGAAGTCGTCGGTGAGGATGTCGGCGGCAGGAGCGGCAAGCGCGTCCAGGCGGCTCTCCTCGGCCTCCGCACCATCATCGTCGAGGTCGTTAGCGACAATGTAGCCCGTAGCTAACGCCGCAAGGTTAACCCGGTAATGCGATTGCACCACGCCAAGGGTCTTCTGGATCCCCAGGCGGAGCGCACCTCGCATACGCTGGGCGACGTGGCCGCCCAAGGCTCAGAGGCGACTCGCCACGGTGCTCCCGGCCTGCCCGTCGCCCTCGTCGATGCTCTGGCACGCCTCAAGGGCTGCCTCCTGCAGAACCCCCAGCTCCTGCTGGGAGGAATTGTTGGCCGCCTGGAGCACCTTCGCCTGCGTCGTTGACGTCCCGAGAGCAGCCCGCAAGCCTGAAAAACGGAAGACGAATAAGTTGAGAGCGGATCTCGACGAACCCAAGCAACAAACGAAGAATCTAAGAGAGGCAACTTACCCTTGACCTGCTTCTTCTCTGTCTCGAGGGCCGCGCGCGCGGTCTCGGCCGCCTGTTGCAGCTCGAGGATAGCGGCGTCCTTCTTCTCGCCAGCCTGCCGCAGCTCCTCGAACGACACGGCTTCCTGGACCAGCTCCCCGGTGAGCCGCGTGACCTCCGAATCCCGGAGCTGGAGCGCGGCTCGAACCTCCCCCAGCGTGGTGCGCTCCCACTGGAGCTGGCCTTGCGCTTCCTCCCGAGCCGAGCGCTCGCGCTGGAGGGCGGCCTGAGCCTCCTTGAGGGCGGACCGCTCTTGCTGGAGCTGGCTCTCTGCCTGCTGATGCGCGCTCCGCTCTTGGCGAAGCTGATCCTCCACCGCGGCGAGCGACGTGGCCTTCTCCTGCAGATCAGCGCTCAGCTTCTCGGCTTCTTGGGCCTTCTGCTCGGCCTGAGCCTGCCAGGACCTCGCCCCCTCGAGGGTGCTGCGGTCTTGCTGGAGCTGGGTCTGCGCCGCGACGAGGGCAGTCTCTTTCTGCGCCAGTAAGGTCTGCGCCTCGGCCAGGGCAGCGCGCGCCTTCTACAGCTCGCCGTTCGCTGTCGTCAGCACCCCCTCCTTCTCTAGGAGCATGGCCTTCACTCTGTCGACCGCGGTGGCGCCCTCCGCGGTCAGAGCACGCTGGTCCAGGAGCGCGTCCTGCACGGCCATTAGCCGGTACTCCAGCCAGCCGTTGTCCGTCTGCAGGGCCTCCACCAGGGCGTCCAAGGCTTCGTACTGCCCCCGGTACCAGTCGAGGCTCGAGCTCAACTGGGAGAGGCGGTTGTACTTTTCGCGCGCCTGGCCCTGCAGCTCCTGCGAGCAGCAACCAAATGGCGGAAAGAGGAATCAGAACGTGAAACACTCGGACGAAAAAGAGACGGGAAAACGAGCTCCAATCAAGCAAAGACGCTTACCTCGAAGAGCTGGAACGACCGGCCCTCGTGGAGTCGGAGCGCCTCGGCCAGCGCAGCGTTGAGGGAGGCCCCGTGCTCGCGGAACTCCTGCCACAGTGCCTGCTAGGCCTAGGCCTCGTCGAGCAGGGTACGCGGCACCCCGGGGCGATGCAGCCCCTGCTCCAACTCCGACGCGGCGGCGTCACGTGCTGGCGGCGCGGCACGGGACGTCGACGCCCCGGCGTCGTGCGTCGGCCGCTGCGACATCACGCAGCCGTCGGCCCGCATCTCCAGTACCTCGGGCGCAGGCTCGGAGACTGGCCCGGATGACCTCCTCGACCGGCCCCTCCTGGGGGCAGAATCACCACCAGCAGGGGCCTCGGCCGTCTCGTGGCCCCTGACGGACCGGCTCTCCGAATGAACCGACCCGCGCCCTTGATGAGGGTCGCGGAGCACTAGCGCCTGCTGCGACGTCGCGGTCGCCATCGCCACCTCCTGCTGCGACCCCGTGGCCGTGGTCGGGGCGCGTGATGGCTCGCCCGCCGCTGCCATACTCACCGCCGCCCGTGGCACCCTCTCCGAGCGCCGCCCAGTCGTCAAAGACGTCCTCAACTTGAGCACCTTGGCGGGCGCAAGATCGGGGACGGCCGGCGACGCCCTGATAACGAAATGAAAGGGGGGGATGAGTGGCTGTTTCTCGAAATCGAGGGCATACGGGAAACGATGCTACTTACCTCAAACTGGAGAAGCCCCGCTTCCTCTTCCTCGAGGGCAGGGGGCACCTCCACTGCGCCCACCGGCGCCTCCGCGGTGCCCGCTGGCACCTCCACCGACGACCCGGTGACGGGCGGCACCGTGCCCGCCTCAAGGGTCAATTCCGCGGCCGCCCCCTCGACCCGCGGGGACGGGGGCGCCGCGGGTTCCCACCTACCAGAGATGGTCCGCTCCCCGTCGCTCTCCTCCTCGCCCGAGGATGAGTTCTCCAGCACCGGTGGGGGAGAGAGACCTTGCTGCTCACGCAGCCGGTACTCCTCGTTGTACTGATCGAGGCACTCCTGCCGCCTGATCCTTCTCTCCTTCGCAAGGGCCGCCCGGTCCCGCTCCCGCTGCTGCGCGGCGCGACCGGCGGCCTGAGATCGAGGTGTTGGCGGGTCCGATCAGGCGGCATCAACGGTCACCAGCTGTGGGCAGGGATTGTCAGGACGAATAAAAAATGCGAAGCAAGAAGCAAAGAAGAAAAAACGGTGCTCACCGGCTCGGCGTCGGGGAGGATCACGAACGACCAAAGGTCGTCGTCGCTGTGCGGCACCACCTTGAGGTTGATCGCGCGCCTTGCCCGCGTGGCCGCATACCCCTTGGGGAGAGGCTCCTGTAGCAGCCGTGAGCGCGCCAACGACGTGGGGTTGGCCGCATCACTCATCTCAAAGATGCAGAGCTCCCTCTCCATGAGGGGAATGACCCGCCGGTGGTGGAAGTTGGCGATGATCGAAGCCACCCCCAGCCCGGCGTCCGCCAGCTGGCGCAGGGCGGTGGTGAGGGACTCCAACCTTCGTTGCCGCGATGGGGGCGACACGCCGTGAAACCAGGCGTCGGGCTTCCCCATCAGCACCTTCCCGGTGTACGGCGGAAGGCCAACGCCGTCGTTGCGGAGGTAGAACCACCCCTTCTCCCAATCCGCGTTGTTGGAGGTCATGGTGCACAGCGGGTACAACTCCTTGCGCGCGTCCCGCAGTGCGAGCGTAAGGCCGCCGGCGCGAACCTCCCGGCGCGTCCCCTTCTCGGCCGTGGCGAGGGTGTGGAGCTCGCCGCGAAAGAGATGGACCCAGAGGTCCCAGTTCGCCGGAATCCCCAGAAATCCCTCGCAGACGGCGACGAAGGAAGCCGCCTGCGAGATGGCGTTGGGGGCGAAGTTGTGCAGCCCCACCCCGTAGTGGTGGCACAGCCCCCGCATAAACCGGCTCGCCGGGGCAGCGAAGCCGCGCTCGTGGAGACCGGCGAAGCTGACGACGTAGCCGTGCGGGGGTTGGGCTCCTTGTCCGTCACCGGCGGGACCATCCACGCCGGGTATAGGAAGTCGCCGGCCGGCGCCAACTGCCCGCCGTTCACCAGCTCGTTCAGCACCAGCGGTGTCACCGTCGACCGGGCCATGGGAAAGGCTCCAGCACCCGAGTCGGAGGCGCCATAGAAGACAAGGGGGAGAAGCGAGGACTGCGGCGGAGGTGCACGGAACACGAGCAGATCCGAAGCGGCGGAGCGCACAGCCGGAAGGAAGACGAGCTGCGTGCGGGGATGGATGCGAATGGCAAGGTAAAGGGCCTCGTCTCTGCCCCCCCCCCCCGTGATTTATAAGATCTAGGGGAGCAACGCCCCCGAAAACTCCGCACACAGCGCCAATTAATGCGATCGGCGCCCCGCGTCGCTGACGAGCGGGCCCCGCCGTGCCGAAACGGTCGTACGCACGCGCGAAATGCCATGATTACGACACAATAACCGAAGGGGCGCGGCGTCCCGTCCCGTCCGCCCCCCACGTCGCCCACGACGCCTGCGGTGCGCCGCCTGAAAAGGCGCGCCCGCTTCTCACGATCTGCGTCCACGATCTGCGCCCATTAAATGGCTGGGTTCCTTCCTGAGTAAGGATGACCCCCTCACGAAACTAGAGCCAAGAGCTCGAGGACAGACCCCTCACGGGTGCGATCGATGCCCCGATCTAAAACGGGCGGAGCCGTGGCTCACCGAACGAACTCGAGGGCCGGGCCCTCGAACGCTGTATTTACTGATCAGCGGTTCCAAGACCTGCCCGTCGAGGGTAGGCGTCGCAGATGCCCCTCGAGCGGGGATTTACTGATCAGTGGCTCAAGGGTCGGCTCGACCACAGCCCAGCGGGCTCCACAGATCAAGCCAAGATGGGGGCACGTTAGTGCCACCCCGCAAAGGCCCTACTAATCAGAGGTTCGAAGCCTGACCCTCGAAGGGTTCGAACAGGCGCCTCAGATTGACAGAGTCAGGGACGACCAGGGCGCGTGCATTTGAGCCTGACCCCGAGCTCACAAGCTCGGGGGTGCCCCAAAGTTCGTGTTCAAGGCCAACGAGGGTAGCTAGTCGAGGGATCCCACCGAGGGAGAGCTTCTGCGCCCTCGGTCCCAATCGAACGGGACCGAGCCCTGCCTAGCACACCCGCGTAAGCGCTCTTATGGACGTGTCTCCGGACCACGAGCCGACCCTTATCGAACGGGGCACGGACGTCCACTTGAACCACCCGCTAACAGCTCGACGAGGAACCCATGATTCGCGACCCGTTCGATGGGAGTCATGAGCACCTCACCCCTCCGCCCCGCGAAGGGGCGGCGAAGGGGTGCACAGACAAGTCGGAGAGCTCGCCCCGATCGCCTTGAGTGGGCCCAGGCTCGGGGGCTCGACGCACGGCTACACCTCCTGGGCGTGCCCGAACGCAAGCAAATACCGGAACGCGCGCATGGCACCGCCGAGGCCGGGTGAAATAACGCCCATGCCGGCTGAAACAAACACCTCGCGCACCGGCCGCACGCTGCGAAAAACCTTGCAGGAATGCACACACTCCTCCAAGACTTCGGGGGCAACACCCGCGGGTGCGGTAGCGCGCCCCCACGGAACGCCACAACGCCCAGGCGGGAAGAAAGTCCCATCAGAAAGCACCAGCCTTTGCAAGTTCCTACGGATACCGTTGCAAAGGCTCGGGGGCTACTGTCGGGGACAGCCATAGGGGTCCCCTAATAACGGGGGAAATCACCCCCTTTTTTCGAAATATAACGAAAGCGAACAAGCAAACTCACGAATCGAAAATCACACCTCGCATGCCGCGGCCCACGGCCCAAAAAGCCCAGCGGCCCATCGAAATAGCCAACCCCCGGCACCCCTCGAGTGAACCTCTGCCCCGCTCGAGGGCCGGGCGCTGTACCGCGAATCTTCCGCCTCGCTCGAGGGCTTGACGCCCCCTCGGGCGAGTGTCCGCCTCGCTCGAGGGCTTGACGCCCCTCGAGCGAGTTTCCGCCTCGCTCGAGGCCTCCTCCAATCCGCGACACCATCCTTGCTCCCACGACCGGATCATTAAATGCTCTGGCGTGTCGCGGGCACCCGGGTCAAAGGCGAATCCACGCCACGCCGGCCCTCTGACACCGCCTGGGAATCAGATCCCGGCGCTGTTCGGCCAACCCGCACTGTGCAGCCATCCTCGGCGCTGTGCGGGTGCTGTGCGGGATGGCCGGTGTCATTCCGTGACGCTGTGCCGCCTACTCCCATAGCTCCTCCACGTCGCGCCCCTCGAAAGAGGACAGCGGCACCCTCAAAAGGGGTACGGCCGCCAATTCCCCGCCCGCCAGGGACGACGCCGTGACGCAAGGCCGGCGGGGCGCGTCACCTCCATCACCTCCGGCCCTGAGCGGCCATCCCCGCCACTGTGCCGCTATCCCGGGCACTGCTGGGCCATCCCCCGCACTGTAAGGATCCAGGTTGATAGGACATCGCCACGCCCGCCGCTATGCAGCCTCCGGTCCTCCATCAGCCAGGCCCTCGAGCCGGTGTACGGACGGCGAACAAACGAAGAGCTCCAGCACTACTACCCTCGAAGTCACCCCTGGATGGACACAGGAGTCACCACGACGTCCGCCAAGAGCAAGATTCGCCAGGACGGCCATCGAATCGCCGGCACTGTGCGCCATGCCGCCACACCATGCCTAAAGCCATGCTGTATGACTGTAAACCGCCTCCCCTTGGTCTATAAAAGGAGGAGGCGGTCCCCCGGCCGCAGGGGGACGAGATCATCACTTCACACTCACTCTCACTCGCATACTCGTTCCCTTTGATATTGGCACTTTGTCTCAATCACTTAGCAGGGACTTGGAGGCCTCTCCTCCTCTCCCGCCTTGCTTGTAGCCCCCTCTACAGGCACCACCGGTGCGAATCATTACAGCGCGCACGCGCAAATCTGCTGGATGTACGACCCCGTGGTCGGAACCAGGATAAACCCGTGTCCCTGTGTTGTCATTTTCACCGACCATCGAGAAGCTGATCACAGCGTAACTTACTAGTTAGTGTCGGGACTAATCCTAACACCGACAGTTTCATAGTAGTTTGCCACGCTAAAATCCAAGGAAAAAGCATCAGGTCTTCGTCTAATTTGACCACACTCATGGATACGTGGCACAATTGGAGAGTAATCAAGTTTGATATTTTGAGGGCATCTCCAATAATGAGGTGTACGAACATATAAGGCTTTAGAGATATTATCATCGACCATTAGACAAGCTACACGTTCAATCGTCGTATCTCCGAAACAAAAATGCACAACTAATGTATGCAAACCAATATCTTTAGGCACACTTGTGAGCCAAACTGTCTTAGTTCGTCCAAGCACAAGTGTAATGTCTTCCAGATTAGTTTTACCACCATCTAGTGGTGAACTCATTGATAGAACAAAGCTGTTTTCTGGGATTGAACCAAATATTTTTATCATACATAAAAACAGGTATTCTCTAATTTTATGGTGTCTGAACATGTTTCTCCAAGGAGGATGGATTTTGGTTTGTCGTCAATGAAAGTGAAAGGATTTGTAATCATCACATGACCATAATCAGGGTCATGATGCTGATGAAGACCGTTATTTTGATAATCAATGAACTTTACTTGGGGCTTGTCATCAGCACATGAGAATTCATCATCTGAAACACTACTGATATAAGTTTCCGTCTTGAATCCTTAAAAAAAGTAATATGCTCACAATGCTATAATAAACTAGACAGCATGATACCAACCCAAACATGCCAATATACTTGGGTAAAATAAGAGGGATGAGTTGACAGATTATGGTAGCAACTAGCAACCCAAACAGCGGCAAAATTAGCATGCCAAATGTTTAGCCTTACATCTACCGTGGTCTAAAGCCGGCTGATGATTCAGAGCATGTGAACAGCAAACCTTTCAAGTCCCATGACAAGTAGCATCGATATTTTCGTGATGGATGTATTAACGTCAACACTATGTTACAGATTTATGTCAGGAAATTGAATACCATAAAACCCTCCATAAAACCCCACTGAGACTGGCCTATGTTTGACCAGCAACAATCCTAATTGGACAAGCTTACTACATGGTTAAATTTTTTTGACAAATCAATCGGAATACGGAGCTTTGTGTTTTTGTGTTATATGGCATGTACACTTCACCTTTGTGACATCATCAAATTGCCCCACGGCAACCTGATGATGGCCACTATCTTCTACAAAGTAGCAAAATAAGCAATCAGACACTATGGTGCTTTAACTTACGATAGAAAGGAAAAGGAAGGACGACAAGGCATAAACACAGAAAGTTCAGGATACCTTCAGCATCTCTGCTCAAATGATCGATTTCCACACCAGTATCAAAGCTCCTATGGAGATCCCTGGCAAGTAGTAGGACTTTCCTTTTCAGGGATAAAATAATCACAAAATAATACTTGTATCAGTTTGCACAACACACATACCGCTAACTCCCATTAGTTGACAAACACACCGCAAATAAACTCCTATATTAATATGAGGCACCTTCTTATTATATGATGTGGCAGTGCTCCTACCTTTAATTCCAAAAAAAAGAAAAAAAAGAAGAGAGAGGGAGCACTTGCTTGGTTACGACAACAAGAACAACTGCATTGGTAGCCAAAATTTCTAGACAAAACGTGTCCACTTGTAGGCAACATTTTCAGGTTGCCTAAACCCAACATTGAAGCCTTCTTGGGCATTCCTTCTGCCTTTCATCCATATAGCCCATCTAGGATAAAATTGGAACCAAATTATTTTAATTCCTACTATCCTCTAATGCTGCAGAAGAATAATTAGAACTAGCAATTGCATCCTAAATAAACTCTAGGATATACCTTATGAAATCGGTTGTGCCTGTTGATCCATTATTTCTTTAAGTCAGCAGCATGTCCTGGAGATTCTGTGGCAACATGGAAGAACTGATCTCTCAATTTTATTTTCGGCAGAAATAAACTAATTATAATAAGAGGACATGTCTAGCCATTGGAACATCCCATCAATACTTAATTCATTTAGACATCTCCTATTAAACATTATGTAGAGCAGAATTACAATAATATAAAAGCTATTAATCTGATTTTGAGTCAAGAAAAGCACTGAAGTAGACACACTAACAACATATCGGACATGTTCTTTCAATACTGCCCAATTCATAACTAACTTATGCTGATTGGGATTCCAATGGGAGCCAAGCTAGCTGCAGTGTGCCAGATACTGCATACAAAACAACATTCTGTATTGCATACATGATCTACGCAAATGACTAATGTAAGTTCAATTGGTCCCTCTTCACACATTATCATGCGACTAATGAGTAGTATATTAGTTATTGAGCATAACACAAGGTTGAGTTCAGCACATCTTTCTATTTTTTTATTTTAATTGATGACATGATCTTTTAATGGACCTAACCAACTATTATAGATTGCCTATACAAATTTAACAAATATATGCAATGAGATTATACACCTACTCTTATTTTGAGTTGGTTTTGGAGGCAACCAAACAAATCTATGTAGTGAGATTATATGTAGGTTCAGAAATGGCCATTGCCATCGCGGCCACCAGCTTCCCTCCCTCTGGTCGCTAGCGGCGAGCTCCACCGTCCTACTGTCAGCGCAACCGGCATCCGTGCCTGCAGACGAGACGGGGACGGCGGAGTGGCCTGCTGGTACCGTACCGAAGGCACAGGGGCACGCCGCAGACAAAGCGGGCGGTCAGCCGAGACGTCGGGGTGGAGGAGGGAGGGGCGACTCTGGCACGGCAGGTGGAGAGACTAAGGGACGGTCGGTTCTGGACGATTTTTGAGCGCCTGAACACACCTTAACGGTTGAGGAATCCGCATCGACCCACAATCGGAGGGTAGATATCGCGAGCTGGGCGGATCCAACGGCTGGAGAGTTAGTAGGCGACATGGACCTGCTACCCAGCCAAAGAATCAACCCAGATTTCATATTGTAAAGATTCTTTCCCACCGATATGCTCTTTCCCATTACAATTGTAGCTTCTTACATTTTTTCTCTCATCATTATTGCCAATGCAAGAGAGGAAACGCCTGCATAGGCATGTTGGGCCGAATTTTTCATTTGTTAGTCATATTATGGTCCAAACATCCTTATCAGCCCACCGTATATGGGGCGATTGGTTAGCTTCTCCACTCTGGGCCATGCTCGTACCTCTCGCGGCGGCTAGCGCCCAGTCAGGTCCGGTAAAAATGAGTAATTTTCTTGTATCCAATCAAGGAGACATAGCAGCTGGAGAGTCTGATTGGACTTGTTAAGATTAATTAGATTAATTAATTAGTGATCAATTAGGATAAATAGGATTAGTATAACCGCTCCTGGTGGTTCCTCCGTAGGGGCATGACACCTATTCAGATGGCCCTTTGGGCTTGTATATATTTCAAGACTTTGTTCACAGAAATCAATCGATCCATCATTTTCATTCACTTGCAGAATTTTATCACACATGCTCGCTCCCCACTGCTGACGCTACAGGACCGAGATAAAATCGCCGAGAGAAGAACTCGTCGAGAAGGAAAGGGAGTGGGGGACTCGCAGGAGTACTTTCCGTCCTCGCTGGAGTTCCTGCACAGTAAGCATGATGACTCCAAACACTCCCTCCATGAACGCTATGGTCGACTCCATCACCGATGCAGTGGAGTCCGCCATCCACCCTGGCCACACCGCCGGAGGTCTTAGCCGCTACATGGTCCAGGGTGCCATCCGCCGCGCCGTTCGGGACATCTCCGACCGTTGCATCCCTCCTCGCCGCTTCAATGGAGTGCGCACTGGAGGAGGCAGTGGCCACCGCCAGTCTTCACCGCTGCAGTTCGCCCCTGGAAACTGCCCAACGCATGACCAGACCATCTTGGTCAGGCGCCTTGGGCCCTCGCCGGCGACGCTGCTTCCACCACCACCGATGCTGCTAAGGAACGGGGAAGGAGTAGCCATGGCCGCGCGTCGTGACGCTTCCCCAACTTCAACATGCAGCACAAGCATGGAGCCATGGTCGTCGGGATTCTCCTACGACTTCGACGTCGTCTTCCCGCCACCCCCTCCTCCGCCTGGACGACCTTCGTACGCCGACGTGATGGCGAATCGCCCAGGCAAGAACGAACTCCTGCCCAGGAACACACTCGGTGTCGGATTCGCCTCTTCCCCGACTCCGGGGGAGGCAGCCGACCGATGCTGAACGACACTTGAACGGCCGGTGGGTGGAAGATCCACTGTGTCCTGGCTCGTAGCGACGGTCCTTCGGACCGAAGCTCGTTGGGGACGAGTGGGGACGAGCGGACGCCTCGCCGGCTGGCCTGCATGGCCGGAATCGGGTCCGTCATGCGAGGGGAAGAAGGGGCTCGAACGGTGGCCGAAGAGGAGTGGCTGGACGGCGGCGGCTAGATGGCGGAGGGTGGACGGTGCCTGCTGGATGGTGGAGGCTGGCCAGCGGTGGCCGGCGGCGGCGGCCAAGCGGCAGCAGCGGCGGAAATGGGGGCAGTTAGGGTGAAACCCTAACCGCCGCCCTTAAATAGGCCACCGGTGGTTGGCGGGCCGGCTGGGCCACAACACTGGCTGGCGGGCCGGCTTCCCTGCGCTCCTGGCTGGCAAGCCAGATGGGCCCCACGCCTGGCTGTCGGGCTGCTGGATGCCGAGCTGCTGCTGGTTCCATTTTATTTTTTTTCTCATTCTTTCATTCTTTTATTTCCAGCAGTCTAGTATTTTACTTAGTATATGCATTTGGCTACTTTAGTTTATTTTCTTCTGAGAATAATATAACTATTTGTACTGTATGCTTGTTATATTTGCAATGTCACTTGTATTCATGTTATGATTAATTTTTGGATTATGTGGATCTATCTATTGTCGTTGTTGCATTTTCACAAAGATATTCACAAATTTCAGAAACATTAAATTTCTATATGATTCACTGAAAGTGCATCTAGGCCCCTAATTTGTTTTGGTGATAATGACGATGACAATTTGAAAGGACTAATGCTTTCAATAAGATGTGTGCAGTGCTTAAAAGTGAAAATCTTATGAGTTCGATTAAAAGAAGACTCTCATTTCACTCTTATCGGTGTTGAAGCTCAAATGGCATTTTAAATTCATTTTTGGTTTGAACTTGAGTATAGGAAACACTGTACTATAAAGGGGGACGTGATTGATCTATCAAGGTTTGTCACAGGTGCTAATCTTGAGAACTAACAACCCATGTGAGACATTTTTTCACACTCGAACACATGGGTATACTAACTTTCAGTGGGGGGTCGGAAGATACAGCCTCAGGGTTGGAAGATACAGCCTCGCCAGAACTTCCGAAGGTATCTTCCGGTTCCACTCTGTCTGACTCCGGAAGTTCCGACCTCTGTGTTGTATCTTCCGGGTATGTCGTGGACAGAGGCGTAACGGTCATATATTTGGGGGTTGGGTATTTATACCCTTTCACCCCATCTTCTTCTTGCTGCTGCTCCCACGACTTGAACACCTCCCAAAGCTTCAACCCCTCTCTCCCAACTCCCCTCCAAGCCACTCCTTGCAAGGAATCATCAAGGGTTTGAGTAGAGAGACATTTGAGGTGTGAGATTGAGCCCCTTGTGAGAGTTCATCCAGAGTTCATCTCAAGAAGCACTTGTGGCGGCCAAGATTCATCGATTCGCATTTGTTACTCATGAAGTTTGCTTCTAGACGGTTAGGCGTCGCACGTTGAGTGCCCTCTTTGTCTAGAGCACCCGGGAACGTTTGTATTACCCTCTCCTTGGTGGATATTCTTAGTGAGCACCAATCTTCCTTTGTGGGGATTGGGTGAGGCAAGAGGCTCTTTGTGATAGCCCTCCCATTGTGGGAACCTCAACGAAGACGTAGCTTCCTTGGTGAAAGTGAACTTTGGATTAAATCTCTTGTCTTGTGATTGTTTGAGTTCATCTCCTCTTTCTAACCCTAGAAGCTTGTTTTGGCCCGATCTATATATTTTGTTGTTCCGTGATAAATCTTTGGTTGCAGGAGGTTCTTAGCATCTCTACTAAACTTTTGATTCAAATAGAATTGTCAGATTCAGTTTCATTCTTGAATTTCGCTTGGGCAATTCTCTATCAATTAGTCTCCACTGCGACTCATCAACGGGATGTCTGATCTTGTCATCTGCTTTATGATCTTCTTTGTGCCAACGCATCAACTTTGCATTAGCCTTACACCTGAATAAACGCTTCAGCCGTGGTATCACTGGAAAGTACCACATTACCATAGCAGGAATTTTCTTCTTCTTCTGCTTCTCCCCCTCAACATCGTAAGGGTCATCTCGTGGGATCTTATAACACTGCGCTCCGCACACAGGACAAGCCTCCAATTTCTCATATTCTTCACCTCGGTAAAGGATACTGTCATTATGGTACGCATGTATCTTTTGAACCTCCAAACCCAGAGGACAAACAACCTTTTTAGCTTCGTACGTTGACTCCGGCAATTCGTTCTCCTCTGGAAGCATGTCCTTTATGATCATCATTAACTCATCGAAGCCCTTGTCAGAAACTCCATGTTGAGCCTTCCATTGCAGCATTTCCAATGTGCTACCCAACTTCTTGTGCCCCTCTTTGCAATCTGGGTACAATGGTTTCTTGTGATCTTGTAACATACGCTCAAACTTTTTTGCCTCCAACACCTTTTTGAAATCTTCCTTATGCTCTCGCAACACCTGACCTAGATCATCGAGCGGCTCATCTTCTCCTTGTTCAGGCTCTCCCATTGCAACATTATCCTCACCCATTGGATCATCTCCCATTGCAAAGGCACCTTCTTGAGTCCAATCAAGCATATTGTCATCTTCTTCTTCGTCATCTTCTATTATAACCCCTCTCTCCCCATACTTTGTCCAAACAAAATAGTTTGGCATGAATCCCCATTTGTATAGGTGATCGTGAAGAGTCTTTATCGTTCAGAAATCTTTCAAATTCCTGCACTTTCTGCATGGACAAATAATGAAACCAGACGGGGGCTTGTTGGATTCTGCTACTTCTAGAAATCCATGAAGCCCATTAATGAATTCATTGGATATTCTCTTGTCGTTGTACATCCATTACCGGTCCGTCTACAAATAAAGTATCACCAAACAAAATATATTATTATCATGTAACAAATTCAAGATTATGTTACATAAATTCAATCTGTTCAAATCCACCACATGAAATATAAACTTTTTACTAATTTTCTAATGAGCAAACAAATTTTCTAATGAAAAAAACTATTTTTCTAATGAGGAAACTCTTTTTCTAACTAAGAAATTATTATTGTAATGACGAAACCATTTTTCTAATGAGGAACGAGTGTTTAAATGAAGGAAAGATTATGTTACATAAATTCAATTTGTTCAAATCCATATTCCACATGAAATATAAACTTTTTACTAATTTTGTATTGAGCAAACAATTTTTCTAATGAAGAAAACTATTTTTCTATTGAGGAAAGTATTTTTTTAACTAAGAAATTACTATTGTAATGAGAAAACCATTTTTGACTCGGTACTAGTGTTTAAATGAATGCAAGACTATGTTACACAAATTCAAACTACTTAAATCCATATTCTACATCAAGTATAAACTTCTTCCTAATTTTCTAATGAGAAAAAACCATTTTGGTTATGAAGAAAACTTTTTTCTAATAAGGAAACTATTTTTTTTGTAAGAAAATGTTTTTCTTATGAGGAAAACATTTTTCTACTGTGAAAACATTTTTTATAATGAGAAAACTATATTTCTAATTAAATTATTTTTATAATAAGCAAACTATTTTTTGACAAATAAATTATTTCTCTAATTCTAGTATTAATATTCTAGTCATTTCTCTTGGTAAGTACATCTAAAGCATTTAATATATTTATTTATATAAAAAATAATGAAAAAAATTAATTTGTATCATCATATACAACATCTCATCCAACTAATACGGCACATCCATTTCAATCAATTCTATTAGAACATAGACAAAATACAATAAATAGAAACAAATCCTCTTTCTTAGTTCATTTTAAAGTGCTAAAACACTCCTATTTCAACAAATGAAACTCAACAAAATAAGCATGAATCAAAGGAGGGTGAAGTAACTAACCTCTAGACCACATCAATGAGTGAAATCGTCGAGAAATGGTCGCAAATCCGGCAAAAGCTCCTCTAGGGAGCCATGGAGAAGTAGGAGCTCGAAGTGGAGAAGTGAAAGGCGGGGCTCGGGCTGGAGGAGGAAGAAACTGAGATATAGCCGTTGTACATCAGTACCGGCCCGTATTCAGCACCGGTACTAATGTGGGACATTAGTACCGGTGCTGAATACGGACCGGTACTAATGTTTGTCATGAGATGGCTCCGCAGACCTCTTTTTTTGGCACGAGACTTTAGTACCGGTTCTATTTGACATTAGTACCGGTGGACAAAAAAACCGGTACTAATGTTAAATTTCGCCTGGGACGAAAGCCTCATTCCCTAGTAGTGTAATGTGTCATGTGGCTACCAGGCCAGTTATGTGCAGTAAAATTAATGTGTCAATAAAATAAACTACATGTAACTAGAAAATTAATATGCCATGCACCTAATATATATTGAGTTTTTTACAATACCCAATACTGGCCTTATACTAATGTTCAAATAGGACTACAATCAAAGGATCCGATGATGTTGAGATTAATTATATACTAATAAAACACTAAGCCCTAGTACAGATAGCATGTATGAATAGTACAAATAGTATATATTGGGATATAATTGAAAATATATAAAATGACATTGTTGAAAAATGTAAGTCTTTCTTAAATATATGGTCAGAGCCTGCAGAAAAAAAATCAAACAATATAATTTGTGCAAATTACAATTTTATCCATAAAAAATTGATTATATTCTTTTAGAAAAAACGGCTCTATAAAAAAGTTATAACGTCACACCGAAATCCTCTTCCTTGGGCCGATGGGCCTGTGCTCGGAGCCAAACAAACCCAGGTGTCCCCCTCCAACCTTCTTCGTTCTGGGTACACCTAAAATTATTTGAAGGAGTTGATTATAAAATTTGTTTCACAAGTTTTAAAAAAAACCTTATTTGAACAAGTTTTGTCAAAAGAAATATTTTGAAAACTTATTTGTGTGACGTTCTTCAAAATACTTATGTGATAATAATTCTTCTAAAAAACTTATGTCAACAAGTTCTTCAGAAAAGAATCATTTGTTAATGTGCTCGAAGTGAACCAGAGCTTCCTTCTCTCGATTTTTCTGGAAAGAAGGGTAGTTTAGTCACCATGTAAAACTCCTACCCTATTCCATATGCAGCAACATAGATGATCCCATCTCTCCCCCAACCGCCGGCATCATCCACCTCACCGTTTCTCTCGATGCGCACGTCATTTTTTTACAGCAAACATCATTTCATTTCAACAGCATGATACTAATAAGATCAGAGTACATAAAGAAAGTAGTGCCCGAGACAAATAGCACTGAGGAGAGTGAGTTTCAAAGGAGCAATGTAAAAAGCAAGGCTGATGCGCACGTCGATATGAGAAACAAGATTGCATTGGCAGCATTTCCATCTCTATCTCTAGATACCGAATCCTGGGTCCAACCTCGGGCTTCTCATTGGGCCATGTCATTGCGTATTCTCCCCAATCCGATCGTGCATCTACGGTCCAGTAAGGGTGTTGGCGTGTGTTGACGCTTTTTCTGGCCGAACACACGACTACGCTAGTTCGCGCGGACGTCAGAAATCAACTCGTCGAAGCACCCGGGACGGGCCGGTCTGACCGCCTGGGAGACGCGGTCTGACCGTCTTGGACAGGAACGTCGCCAAAAACCTAAGTTCGTCGCTCCGGGAGGGACCCCGTCGGGACGCGCCTAGGGTTGTCCTGAGGTCGGCAAGGCCACTCAAAACTTCCTCAACCGCCGTGGAGACGAAGGAGGAGAGCAAAGGGATTGGAAAAACTAAGGTTTGTAGAAAATAAAGTGTAAATTGATAATTCGATTGGATGATAGGTCTCAATGGGCCACGCCCCATTATATTTATAGGGGGGAGGTCTTACCTTGCAAGGAACTCTTTACAACTCAGAAATAGCCAAAACTCCTAATTTGGGCCGGACTCGAGGAGACCCGGTCAGACCGCCTGGGGGAGGTGGTCAGACCGCCTAGCGGCCTTCGTGCCGGACCGGCTACAGGACCACGCGGTCAGACCGCCCAAGCAACCCGGTCTGACCTCCTGGTCCAGCCTGATCCGGCTTTTTGTCAAATTTGAGTGTCAACATATGCCCCCCTGTTTTTTAGTAAAGTTTGCGTACTAAAAATTAAATCTAAGGACGATGTGACACCTCATCGGCCATTTTTTGAACTTAGGGCGATTTTACTAGAAATCGGCCATATTCCCTTCAAGCGTCTTGCCACACACTTGGGTAAAACTTCTTCAAATATCTTCCATTGAGAGCCCGAGGTAGCTGCTCTCCTTGCAAAGTCTCCACCATATAAGAATTTCCAGAGCAAACTCTCACAATCTTGTACGACCCTTCCCAACATGGAGACCATTTACCAAACTTATTGCTCTTAGACCCTATAGGTAGAATAGTCTTCCAAATCAAATCACCTACCTGAAAAGATTTGGCCTTCATCTTTTTGTTGTATGCTCTAGCAACTCGCCTTTTGTCTTTCTCAATTGCCTCTAAAGCCTCCAATCGCTTATCGATCACTTCATCAACATTGTCCATCATCAAAGCAAAATTTGTATCAAAATCAAGATCATTTTGCTTTGCAAGTCTGTATGCACCTAGATTCACCTCAACGGGTAAAACGACCTCTTGACCATACACAAGCTCATATGGAGTAACTTTAGTAGCACCATGTCTAGAAATATGATGAGCCCATAAAGCTTCAGATAATACCTCATGCTATCTCCTAGGATTATCTTCTATCTTTTTCTTAATGAGCTTAATCAAAGTTTTATTGCTAGACTCGGCTTGACCATTAGCTTGAGCATAATATGGAGACGAATTGAGCAACTTAATACCGTAGGAATTGACAAAATCACGCACCTCTTTAGCAATGAATGAAGTACCTTGATCCGTAGTCAAAGCTTGTGGAATGACAAACCCATGGATAATATGCTCCGTAATAAACTCAATTACCTCCTGATGTGTCATATTCTTGAGAGGTATAGCTTCAGTCCACTTGGTAAAATAATCAGTAGCTAAGATCACAAAACAATGCTTTTTGATGAAGGTGGACGAATCTTGCCAACAAAGTCCAAACCCCATCCTCTAAAAGGCCAAGGCTTAACAATCGGATGCATCAATGCAGCAGGCACCAATTGAATATCCCCATGCTCTTGACACTCTTTACATCCTTTGTAATACCGAAAACAATCAACTATCATAGTAGGCCAATAAAAACAAGCTCTCCTGAGGAGCCACTTCATCTTAGGAGCCGATTGATGAGTACCACAAATCCCTTCATGAACTTCCGCCATAGCTAGCCTTGCTTGATCAGGACCTAAACACTTTAAATGCAAATCATCTGCGGTCCGACGATACAACTCATCATTATCTAAGACAAACTTTAGACACCATCATCGTACTTTTCGGTCACTTGTACCTTTAGGATCCTCTAAATATATAATCAAAGGCTTTCTCCAATCATCTACTTCGTCCTCAACAGTTTTGGAAGAAACAACGGCCGAAGTAGTTTTTTCCTCTGCAAGGCGGTCAGACCGGCCTGGCAGGGCAGTCAGACCGGGTAGGGCGGTCTGACCGGGTGGAGGACGCGGTCTGACCGGCTCCTCCAGGACATAACCCTCTACTTTGCCAAACACCGGTTTTCGTTCTTGAAAATTTCTTTTCTAAACATCATAACCAGATGCTTGCTGAGCCATAGCATTTGCCCTTGGATTCTCTTCCCATGGCACATGATTAATCGAAAACTCATCCATACAAGATATGATGTCTAAACATTTATCAAGATAAGCATTTAAAGCACCATTTTAACACTGACATACCTTAGATACTTGCTGTACCACCAATAAGGAATCACCATATGCTTCTACATGTATTACTCCCATATCATGTAAAATTTGTAAACCAAACAAGAGAGCTTCATATTCGGTTCGATTGTTAGTGCAATCTTGATCCAAACGGTTAAGAACTTCAAAAATAGCCCCATTGGGTGAAATAATAATAACTCAAACACCACAACCACTTCTACAAACCGATCCATCAAAATGCAACTTCCATGGAGTAAAAGTTAAATAACCGACATCTAAATCAGGTTGCTCATTAATTCTATGTTCTACAATAAAGTCGGCCACAATTTGACCTCTCATTGATTTGATTGGTGCACAATGTAAATCATATTCAACAAGAGCATAAGCCCATTTGCCGACTCTACCACTTAGAATAGGTTTTTGCAACATGTATTTAATCATGTCGGTTTGACAGGCCACATAGCAAGTGCTTGATAATAAATAATGCCTCAACTTGGTACAAGCATAATATAAGGATAAACATAGTTTTTCAATAAAAGTGTACCTCGTTTCGGCGTCCAATAACCTCCTACTTTCATAAGCAACAACATACTCCTTTCCATCGGTCTCTTGAGTCAAAACAGCTCCAATAACGCTCTCCTCAGCCGCCACATATAGTCTAAAAGGAACACCACTCTTGGGTGCTTGAAGAACAGGCGGCGTAGTCAAATAATCCTTGATCTTATCAAAAGCCTCTTGCTGTTTTGCCCCCCAAGTAAATTCTGATCCAGCTTTCAACCGAAGTAAAGGAGTAAAAGCATTCACCTTCCCAGACAAGTTACAAATGAATCGGCTCAACTAATTTACCTTGCGCAAGAACTTTTGCAAATCTTTCTTGCAAGTAGGAGCTTGAACCTTTTTAATTGACTCAATCTTTTTGGGATCAATCTCCACACCCTTCTCATGCACAATGAAGCCCAAAAACTTGCCAGCCGACACACCAAAAGCACTTTTGAGTGGATTCATTTTTAAGTTATATCGACGTATTTTTTCAAATGCTAGTCTTAAATCGGCTAAATGGGAAATTAAACCAGCCGATTTGACAACAATATCATCGATATAGACTTCTACGATTATACCAAGCAAGTCATGAAAAATCAAATTCATAGCTCTTTGATAAGTAGCACCAGCATTTTTCAAACCAAAAGTCATGACTACCCACTCAAATAAGCCTACAAATCCTTGACATATGAAAGCCGTTTTGGAAATATCCTCTTCGGCCATGAAAATTTGATTGTAACTAGCATTACCATCAAGAAAGCTAAAAATCTTATGTCCAGATGCAGAATTAACAAGAAAGTCGGCTATAGGCATAGGATATTCATCTTTAGGAGTAGCTTTATTAAGATCTCTAAAGTCTATGCAAACACGAAGCTTTTTAGTTCCTTTTTTCTCTACAGGCACAATATTAGAGATCCAATCAGCATACCGACAAGGCCTTATAAAATTAGCAACAAGTAACCGATTGATTTCTTCTTTCACTCGGTCATATATATCAGGATTAAAATTCCTACGGGGTTGCTTATAAGGCTTAAAACCAGGTTTAATAGGTAAATTATGCTCAAATAAATCACGACTTAAACCAGGCATTTCAGTGTAATTCCATGCAAAGCAATCAACATACTCCTCTAATAATTTTATTAACTCTGATTTGAAAACAGGATCAAGACTCTTGTTTACAAATGTCGGCCTAGGTACAGTGCCAGCACCAATGTCTACCTCCTCAAGAGGATCAGCCGATGTAAACCTTTGTCCTAATTTTCCCAAATCATCCAAATCATCCAAATCATCGATGGCTTCACACGTATCGTTCTTATGCGCCCGATAGTGATCAATTCTTTGCTGCAACCACTCTTTAGTTGAACTCATTGATTCACATGAAGTGGTTTAGCCGATTTTCGACCGGCTTTATGACAGCAGGGATGAAACCATCCTTAGAATAACTTACAAACTCATAGTCAGATAAATCTAAGCCAGATAGACATTTTACATGATCACGTACATTTATAGAATGACTATCAGCTACAGCTACACAAGCAGAATTATCCACATGCACAATTTCTACCTCATCGTCTATCCATTGTATTAAAAATTGATGCAAGGTAGAAGGCACACATTTATTTGTATGAATCCAATCACGACCAAGGATCAAGCTAAAGTTACATTGTGTCTCAGCGACGAAGAAGGCAGTAGCTAGCGTCTTGCTTCCAATAGTGATCTCCATGGAGATAACACCCTTGGCACCTATCGGATCATCTCCTCCCACACCACTGATGGTCATGTTGGTCTTGATCAGCTCTTCATCTGAACCTCCCAGCTTCTTGAATAGAGAATATGGCATCAGGTTGACGATTGCACCTCCATCCACCAGCATCTGAGAGATAGGCTTCCAATTGATATGACCCTTCATGTACAAAGCCTTCAGATGATTATCAGCGTCTTTAGGCTTCTGGAACACAGCATCCTTTGGCCCAAAGTCAAGATGAGCAAAGTCATCCTCCGAAGGTACAGAGCCATCAACAAACAAGTGAACCACATTAATATCGAGATTCATGCGCTCTGGAGAATAATTGTAGTCAACAAGTTGCTCGTCGTCTTCTGATACATGGACTGATGGCAACTTATTATTACAAATCATGGAAGTCAAAGAAGTGAAATCGGACGGCGTTTCTGGGGAACCCAGTCTGACCGCCTCCAGGGCCGGTCTGACCGCGGGGGCCGGTTTGACCGCCTGGTCAGCCGGTCTGACCGTCTCTGCTGCTGGCTGGACCGCCTCCTGCGGTCTGACCGCGTCCTCCAGCGGTTTGACCGCCTCGGTCTGTGATGTAGCCTTCGCTCTCCACTCCTTCCCTTGTGGTACCATAGGTTTGTGGTTGTTGAACATCTCATCTCTTTTTAAATCCATCTCCTTTTCCTTCTTCTCCCGGAACCTCAGTTCTTGAAGCTTTCTTCTCTGGGTATGAGTCAAACCGGGAGGACACCTTCTCGGCAAGAAGTATTTAGAGTTGGAACCACTTCCACTGGCCTCATGATCATTTGCAGCAGCACGCCTCTTTTGAGTAGGTGTCACAACCTGATTGTTTAGCACAACCGGTCCTTTGCCACTTTTCTCAATAAGAACATCCATTGTCCCAATTTGTATGATATCTTGGCCAATAGTCCTCTCTGGATCAATATCCATCTTTTGAACCTCCTCCTCTCTGATTTTAGGCTTGTATACTTGTCGTGGAGGAGATTGGGCATTTTTCCTGGGCAGGGTGGTCTGACCGTGTTGGCCGGTCTTTGTCGTCCTGACCAACGTGAGCCCCAATGATCTTGCATAGATCGTGAAATCCTGTCTAGTGATGGTCTTCTTGGTCCTCCCCATCCAGGATGGAAGGATTGCTGATAAGTCACCCACATTACTCCATTATCGTCATAAACCAGGCGAGATTGATTTGACCTCGGAGGCACCCATTGTGGAGTAAAGTGTTGCCGTTGCTGCGATGATTCATCTTTAAATCTTGTAGCTGCTCTTGGATGCGACGACGACCTCTCTTGATATGGAGGTGATCTCATCCTTTTTTTAGTGGCCGATCACTTGTAACGGCCTTTTGCTTGGAGTATTTGTCAAATAGCATGTCAAATGTGACCTATGGCTTTGAAACACTCCCCTGATTCTTTGTCACATTAAGCTTCCAGTTTCCAACCTCTGGCCGCTTCGGAACAAGCATTTTTGGATGACTGTGAACAGGGGCGGTCTGACCGTCCTGGGGCGTCAGTCTAACCGCCCTGGGCTGATCAGGTTCGGTTATTTGTTGACCAGACGACGTGGACGATCCTTGCCCCCCAAGTCCAGAAGCTTTGATAGTAATCTTGAATGTCTCTCTGCCATCAGGGGTCTTCTCAAATGTAACTTCCCTTATCAGCTCTTTTCCCCTCAAGTCGGGCTTAGCCTCCCTGACTACCACATTCTTGCCTTTAGTTGCTTCGGCTTGGTGCGGCCGAATCAAAACTTTATGTTGCTACAGATCCATGGTAATGATAGGAAAAGGTTGCTTGTCCACTTGCATCTCAGGAAGCACCAAACGACCTTCGTTTATGACCGATTGAATCTGACAACGAAACACATTACAATCATTAGTAGCATGAGAGTAAGAATTATGAAACTTGCAATATGCATGTCATTTAATTTCATCAAGTGGAGGCAAAGTATGAGTCAATTTAATGTTTCCAGATTTAAGTAGTTCATCAAATATGCGATCACATTTAGAAACATCAAAAGTAAACTTTACTTCTTCTTGCCGACCTTTACTAGTCGGCTTAAGAGATGAGTAAGAATAAGATTTTTCTTTAGAAGGCCAAATTAATTCAGCAGTATAAATTTCTTTATCTCCGTCGCTCGAGCTATCAGAATCATAATCAATATGATGTACATTTGAACGACATGATTTAAAATTATCTTTTTCTTTCTTCAATCGGTTTTCAAGAATTAAAGCTCTAACTTGAACTTGTGCAACCGAAAGAAAATCTGCACCCTCTATTTTATCTCTAATAGCAGATCTTAAACCTTTTATGCAAATATCAGCAAGATCCATATCAGCAATTGACAAATTAAAGCAACGGTTCTTAGTCTCTTTAAACCTTTTAATATAAGAAGAAACATTTTCATCTCTTCCTTGCCTAACCGATGTTAAATCTGTCAATTTTAATTGCATGCTCCCGCTATAAAAGTGATCATGAAATTTATGTTCTAACATATCCCAAGATATAATAGAACCAGGAGTAAGCGATGAAAACCAAGCAAAAGCAGTGCCAGTCAAAGATAAAGGAAATAAACGCACTTTCAAAGCATTAAAAGTGCCTGCTTCGCCTAGTTGAGTTGTATACTGACTAATGTGTTGCCACGTGGTCCGATCATCATCACCATTAAATTTAATTAAATCAGGCATACGCCAACCACGTGGGAGAGGGAAATTATCAAACTCAGGATCATATGGTATCTGATATAAATTTGTATTACCAATATCAACACCAAGCTTGGTTTTTACCACATTAGCCAAATCTTCCTTAAATTTACTAAATTCTACCCAATTAGGATTATTTGGCTGTTGTGGAGCTGGATTCACCAAATTCATCTTATTTAGATAAGGAGACATCTTAGCATGAGCAAGCCTATAACTTTCATAAAAATCATCAGGAATTAAATTTTTCTGACCCATTGGATTAACAGTCGTACTATAATATGGTCCTGAATTACCAAATGTATTAGAAAAGTTTGGCATGACAGAAATTGGCTCAGGTTGCTCCGGCACAAGATCTAAAGCACTGGTCTGACCGGTCAGACTGGTACCTTGCATCGGTTCAACCGATTTGAACGGTTGAAACAACAAGGTTTGACCAATGGGATTATGCGGCATGCCATACTGATAGTTCATGTTATTAGTAACAGGCAAAGGTGCTAAGCTAGGATGAATCCCCTTACTAGTATTAATTTTAGGACCACTACTATTAGTTTCATTATTATTAAAATAAGCAGTGCTCCTATCTTTTTCAAAGTCCTCTAAACGTTCTAAACGAGCTATGTAAGAAGCAAGCAACTCATCACTCTCAAAAGTATTTTTCTGAGAAGGAATAACGGGAGGAGTTTGAGTTTTGCTTACAGTGAGTATTACCTCAATGTTATTGTCATTTAGCTTGATCGCCGGCAGCTCGAATTCCTTCAGTCTTGCCACCTTGCCATGACGATCCTTCTTGATGCCCACCAAAAATTGGACTTGCATGTACTCTTGGAGCGCCTTGAACTTCTGCTGCTCCTCTGGAGATAAATCTTCAAGCAAAGCTTTGATGATGTTCTCCATGTCGAGGTCGCAGCGAGATCCCATCGGGCTAGGGTTAGATTGAACAGTCTTTGAAACCTGATCTTTCTTCCCCAGCGGACTCGCCAAAAGTGTGTTGACGCTTTTTCTGGCCGAACACACGAGTACGCTAGTTCACGGGACGTCGGAAATCAACTCGTCGAATCACCCGGCACGGGCCGATCTGACCGCCTGGGAGACGCGGTCTGACCGCCTTGGACAGGAACGTCGCCAAAAACCTAAGTTCGTCGCTCTGGGAGGGACCCCGTCGGGAGAAATGTGCCTAGGGTTGTCCTGAGGTTGGCAAGGCCACTCAGAACTTCCTCAACCGTCGTGGAGACGAAGGAGGAGAGCAAAGGGGTTGGAAAAGCTAGGGTTTGGAGAAAATAAAGTGTAAATTGATAATTCGATTGGATGATAGGTCTCAATCGGCCACGCCCCTTTATATTTATAGGGGGGAGGTCTTACCCTGCAAGGAACTCTTTACAACTCGAAAATAGCCAAAACTCCTAATTTGGATCGGACTCGGGGAGACCCGGTCAGACCGCCTGGGGGAGGCGGTCAGACCGCCTGGCGGCCTTCGTGCCGGACCGGCTACGGGACCACGCGGTCAGACCGCCCAAGCAACCCGGTCTGACTGCCTGGTCCAGCCTAATCCGGCTTTTTGCCAAATTTGAGTGTCAACAGCGTGGGCTGTCTCTCGGCCCTTCTACTCGATGCTTCGCACAGCTTCCTCCTCCTCGCGACTTCTCTCGCAGCCGGCGATGCGACTGCGCTAATCCCCCATCCCCGGAGCTGGCTGCTCAGCCCTGCGCCTCTGCCCCCGTGGCCTCTTGCGTCTGCTGCAGCACCACCACCGCCGCTGTTGTCCTGTGTCGCTTCGTGCGCGCCCCTCACGCCCAGTCGCCATCGGCGAGCCGACGTCTGGCCATGGCTTTGCCCATTTCGGTCGATGAGATCCGCACGGCATGCAGAGCACGGTCACGGCTGCAGGCGGAGCCGGTGCTGGGCAGGTGCGCTGAGGCTGGACTTAATTCGGCATGGCTAGTGAGCGCCACTGCAGAAGGGAGGACATGTGCTGGCTTGGCCATGGAAAGGAATATTGGAGTCGCCTCCATCCCGGATGCCAACATTGCGCACGATTCAATTCATGTAGCTCATGTCAGTGCTAATTTTGCCTGTAGATTGACAACATCAAAGGTACTTATTTCATCCCAATCTGTTTTGCTTGTTTAATCATTTGGCTGTGCCATCATCTCCATAGCCGCATTAGTCTTTAGTCATGATTCATGCTAGATATCCAGTTGCTTAACTGTAGGTGCTGTCTCTTTGTTTTTCTATCTGCATATAGGTGCTAAACACTAATTCTCCTTTTGGAGCACAGCTAGCTTCCTTTTTTTTTAAGACGTGCAAATCACGTTTTTCATTAAGAGAGGAAAGTTTTACAAAACGCTACACTTAGGAGAACCCCTAAGGCGTGATAGAGGAATGGAAAGGTACAACAGAGAACAACAACAAGAACCGAGGGGAAAGCCCCGCACCAGCACCACTACACATCAGGAAGCAGCTACAGAACGACCTAGACGACGACGAAGCCTGCGCAGGGGAAACACCAAGGGGACCTGCACATCACCGCAAGACCAACATCTCGGAGCAGGCAGAGGCCGAGCGAAGGGGACCAGCAGGACGGCGCCTTCAAGAAGGGAACGACGACAACGTCGCCACCGTCCGCCCGCTCGCGAAGGAGCAGGCCAAGCTTTCGCCTGGCAACCGAAGGATTATGGAGGCCGCAACAGCGCCCCCAACAGGGTGAGTTACGGTGTAGCGTAACCGTTGTCGACAGTGCCGGCTTTCGCCAAAGGCCTCCAAAATCCAACCTTCAGAGGCGCCCGCCGCAGACGAGGTGAAAGGCGGAGCGATGGAAGAACAGCGGGGCACCATGGTGTTGGCAAAGGAGACCAAGCAGCAGGCAGCACCGGTGCCGGCGGGGGGCTGCAGCTCAGAGCAGCCATCCCCGACGGCAGCCAGCACCAGGGCGCCCCTAGGTAGAATGGCGGGGCCGGGACGAAGTCATCAGCGCGACGGTGTCTACCAACGCCGCCGGGGGGGACGCGCGCAGCGCAGGGGGCCCAGCCACCGAAGCCAGACGGCGCCACGCCGGGCCGCGCACGCCCCGTCCACGGCGGCCCGCCGGCAGAGCGAGGGCCACGACAGGGAGTCAGGAAGGCACCGTCGCCACCAAGGCGAGCAGAGCGTAGGCGGCGTCAGGTCAGGGGAGGGAGGCAGCCGGCCGGGGGGAGGAGGAAACGACAGCACCCAGCGCCAGAACCGATGCCGCCAGCGGCACCGCCACGAGGAGGAGAACGAAGCACCGGACCCGGCTGCCGAGCCGACGGAACGACGGCGAGCGTGGACGTCCCGGTGACGGCGTCACTGGCCGGGCGGAGGCACCGACCTATCCACGCACCGGTGCGGCGGCGCCCAGGGAACACCGGGACAACCCGGCCTCGGAGAGAGGGAGGATAGGGACGACCGGGCATCCAGAGGCGCAGGCCGCAGAGGGAGACCCGGCGGTAGAGCGGACGTCGCTGGCCAGGCGGAGGCGCCGACGAAGAGCAGGGACCGAGCGCCTCCGGCGCCGCCGGCACGCGGACGGCCACTGCGGCGGCGCTGGCCCGCGGCGGCGGCGGAGGGAGGGGGCACCCAGGACGGCCGCCAGGCAACCCCCTCCTCGCACCGGGGCTGCGGCGCCTAGGGACCGGGACAGCCCGACCTTAGAGGGAGGGAGGACAGGGCCAGACCGGGCATCCAGAGGCGCAGCCCGGTGAGATCCGGCGGGGGAGAGGAGATCTCGACGGCGAGGGCCCCTGTGCGGCGGCGGACGAAGCGGATGGGGGCGCGGCGGTGCAGGTCCTCGTGGCACCGCCGGCGCACCCGGCCGACGGAGAAGCCCGACGGCGGGAACGCGGCGCTGGCGACGGCCGCCCAGCCCCTGGCCAGAGGTGGCGAAGGGGCGGCTGCGATGTCGGCGCGGGGGGAGAGGCCGGCGCCGCAAGGCGGAGCACGCCGGCCGCCGCCGCCGGGCCCAGCCCAGATCTAGGGTTAGGGTTTGCCCGGCGGCGGTCGACGAGGGAGGGCGGGGTGTGGAGGAGGGCGCCGCCGGTGATGCGTCCGACGGGGAGACGAAGCCGGGCACCGCCGTCGCCGGGCACGGGGAAGAAGGGCCGACCTTGACAGGAGTGGTGGTGCGGGTGGGTGAGGGGAGAAGAGGGAGGGAGAGAGAGAGGGAGAGGGGGAGGAGGAGGGAGGGAGGAGACAGGGGGAGGCGGGAGGCCGCGGCCGCGGGCGCGGGCCGGCGGCGGCGGCCGGGGGCTGGACGGCGGGGGCTTGAGCGGCGCGGCGGGGGCGCCCCCGGGTCGCCTCAGGGAGACGACGCGGGGGAAGTGAGGAAAGCTGGCTCCCGTTACAGCTAGCTTCCTAGATCTCTGGACCCAGCTAATAGCACCGATTCAATGCTTTCTACAGCCGAATAAGCAACTCTATTCAAATAAAGAAAAGTATAACAGTGTATTGACCAAAAAAATTAGAATGCCCTAACAGCATCACATTATCGATAAATTAAGTAAAGTAGCTTGCTAATAACTTGCAGCTATTGCTAATGACCATTTATATAATAATATAGGAACTGGGATATCATATACAGGACTCCAGGATTGGTTGGCATGCACCATTTCGAACACGAAGTCTACCCTCATCGGCTCAAGAATATCTCACCAAGATTTGATCATGATACTCGTGCTTACTAAACAAGGACAAAGGATCCGTTGGTTGCTTGGCATGATGCAACAGTTAACATAACTGTTAACTGGTAAGCACGATGTCCCAGCAGATGATTCAATTATGGGCCACAGGATACTGCAGCTCTTAAATTGTCCTACTGTCAACTGGATGTCAAAACCCATATCAGATGACCATGAACACAAGTTATTACACGCATGATCAACACATGCAAACTAATGCTTTATCCAAAGAAAAAGATCCAAACTAATGGGTGCTCTCACTCCTGCTTGCCTTTGGATGCCTATAAAAGAATATATGATGACAAATGTGTCTTAAAATTTTTGTCATAAATCGTAAGATTTCTTTAGTGCAGCATTTGCTAATGAATACAAAGCTTCGAGGGTTAGTACATTATAAACTTTCCAATACCGATAACACATTACATATAATCTTCAAAACCTTAATATCATTGCGAACTTGTGAGGGTGAGTGACTTCCGCACTTCTGTAGATTGTCTCAAAGATGCGAGGCTTACCATTTGATTCCCGCTGTCAACGTTCGAGGGTAACAGTTAATTTGGCGATCATCAACACATGCTTGGCCGAAGGTGTGGTTGAGGTGCTGCAGCAGGGGCTGGACCCAGGGTTAAAAACGGTCGGGATGTATCCCGTTCTGTTCCGACCATTTTTCTACATTATGATTTTGTTCCCGTTTTTACCGAATTATGAAAATGGTCTGATTCAATTAATTTTAATGTTATTCTTCCTTATTTTGTAGTGGTTTATTTTCATAAATGTAGAAAAATCCCGTTCCGTTCCGACCGTTTTTCTACATTTATGATTTCGTTTCCGACCGCTGCCTGGATTCCCTCCCACACGGTGGAGAATAGCAGGAGGGCGCACCAGCCTATGGGGTTCACTGCGACGAGGATTGGGTGCAGAAAATGGGAGAAGAATGCCCCCCCAACCCCCCCCCCCCCCCAAAAAGTTCTTCAATCCCCGAGGTCTGTGAGCTCATGGAATGAAAATGTTCAAGTGGATTCCTTGCCCCCATTGTTTCCTTAAAAAAGGAGAATGTTGAAGAAAAAATGATATTAGAGAAGATGTGTGCCACTCATGAGTAGGTCCACTTGTCATGAGGATGGCACTATGAGCAACCAAAGGAAAAATCATCTTTTGCCCTTCAGTTAGCAGCCAGCATATTTTGCAGCATCAGTGGCACTCATGCATGGAGAAAGAGAAAGATTTTGATGACATAATAACATGGCACCAGTAGTTTTCCGAGAGCCTGGAGATTTTCCTTAATTAAGTTCTAATGGCACAAAGGGAATTAACTTTATAATGTTAGTGTCCAAAATGAAAACGATGAAACAAAATATCACATGCCCTCCCTTACTTGGGTCACAGTCTTACTTGCTGCTCGCTATATGTTCATCTTATTTGCGAATTTTATTTATTCATATAATTTGTAATGGTGTGTGCAATCCAGTTATGCAGATGCTGGGATTATTTAAGGTCTTTATATTGGATTGATGTGTAATAATGATCTTGAAATTATAAAGTCTGATTCAAAAACACTATTTTCTTCTCTGTTGCCAGAGGGCTTTGCCCCACGGTGTTTCGCTAAAAAAACACTATGTTCTTTTCAAAAATCTGGTGATCAAGTTGTGTCGATACACTACGAATATTCGAAGATTTGCAGCACAACTAGCTTGCTAGATCTCTGGACCCAGCTAATAGAACCGTGTTGGAGCAACTCCAACAGACTCTCTATCCAGCATTTTGAGGACCAGAGTGTCCGGTGGCTAGTGGCTGGCCACTCTCTAGTGATGAGTGATTGACAACGTTGTCTGGACTGATGCTGTGCTCTATCTTGTGGATGTAGGCTGCGGCTTGTGTGCGTTGGTGTAGGTGAAGAACAAGTGTGAAAGGTCTTAGCCTTGCGGGGCCTCCGAAGGACAGGAGGGACAAGTAGGCTTGGTTCGATGGACCCGGTGGCCAGACGGCAATGAGTGCGAGTCACATGGTGCGAGAAGAGCAAGTTAAAGTCAGCTGATAACGGGTTCGTTGGTTGATCCGAAAGCCAACATCGAGCCGGAGCGAACGTGGTGGCCAAGTCGAGAAGCTCGGCGTGGAGGCTGCACCAAGCTCGCGGGGTTTGCAGTGGTTCACCAGAAAACCACTGGGTTCCTTGGCTGAGCCACAAAGCCAAGTCCGAGTGGTCGGTGCACCAGACCGGTCTGACTGGTGCCATCGGTCAGACCGGTGGGGAGCACCGGCCTGACCGGTGGAGGCCGAGGAGCGTCGGGTGACTCGAAGCGAAGGACATGCGTCAGGATCGCAAGCTTGGCATCAAGGCTACGCAAGGTGCGGTTGCTGGGCGTCCGTTCGATGGAAAGGCTGTCAAGTTTCCAAATATGCCCTTCGAGGGGTTGTATCGCCTAGAGGGCATTCTAGTCATTTACCCCCACCGGAGGACCTCATATATAAACCAAGTGGAAGGGTTGTGGCAGCCATCCCTTGGAGCTCTCAGGTTTCATTTACTCTTAACAATTTCTCTTTTTAGCTTCCTATTTTTCTCCTTAGGCTAGCATGAGAGCTTCATGGTGAGATCTTGTGAGAGGGTTGGATGTACGGGCGGATACTAGACCTTGTATGAACCTTTCATGGCATGTATAGAAGATTCAACGTGGTTCCTCAAGTGTTCTTGGTGCCTCCCCCGTTTTTCCTTTTTGGTGTTTTTCGGAGCCTTTTCTTGGTGATTTTCTCTTGGTGGTTTTGAGGCCTTCCCTTGACGGATTTGGTGTGGGATGTACCATGAGCCCCTTGTGGTTCTTTTCCTTGTGATCTCTTCTCTAAATCCGTGGGATTGGGTGCTCATTTTTGGGGTTTCGTTTCGGTTCCGGGAAAAGGTGTTCCTGGTGTTCATCCTCCAATTCCTATTGATTGAGTGGATCTTTGGGGCCGATCTCTTAGGCATGACTCGTTCATGAGGTGATACACCTATCCCCAAAGTTTTACTTCAATCCGTGGAGCGAATCGGGAGATCGAGGCATCGGAAGGTGGAAGTTGACTCGCGGGTGGAGTTCATCCCGAGCAGCCCAGGCGTGACCGGTCAGACCGGTGCACCCCACCGGTCAGACCGGTGTGGCCTGTTGTGGCTGTCTCTCGGGGAGTTTTCCTTCGGAGTGTTGGTTGTGATCTTGGATTGCTGCTGTTTCAGTTCAATGAATAGACCGGTCAGACCGGTGGAAGCATCGGTCAGACCGGTGCAGGAGCTTTCAGTGGGAATTCTCCGTTTGCTGCTGTGGTTTGCACTGCTTGCTTGCAGAGTGCTTCTGGAGCAAGTTCAGCTGTAGGGAGTTTTCGGTGTGCTCGTGTTTTGGAGGGTTTTTGCTTGCCAGGCAGATTGCAGGATTTCTTTCTGTTGTTCCACATCCTGAAATTGACATCTAGGTTTGCTGGACAATTCTGAAAGGATTCTGTGCAGGTTCATCTTGACCGATTTGACCGGTGCAAGTCACCAGTCTCACCGGTGCAGGCTGTGTGCTGCTCGTGGTTAGTTCTGCTGCATGTTCGAGTAGCTTGAGTGTGTGTGGCTAGCTCCTAGGTCCAGTAGCACTTCAATAGTTGTGTGGATTTGGTAGCGAGGTGTTGAGGGCTGCGGAGTTGCGTTTGGGATCATAGGCTGAGTTCGTCTCTTTTGAGAAGAATTTTTATCGGCTCCCATTCACTCTCCCCCCTCTCTGGTCGCCATTCTAGTCATTCACATTTCTTAGCTAAAAATAGAAAACCAAGAGAAAAAACACTTCCAACAGACTCGCCATTGAAGTCTATCGCTATCCAGGCTCGCTATACCCGTGCCGCCCCTGGGTACTTCTGGCTAGCACTGGGCACTCGCTATCTCCTCCTGAGCCCGTGCAGATTTCATGCTCTGGAGGATCCGGAGGCCAGATGTGGTGATGGAACAGATGCTGGAGGTGGATGCCGCCGGTCGTCTTGGAGGATGTCGCGACGATAGAGCTAACGATGTTGCCCCGTAGAGCCGCAGATGATGCTCGCTATGAGTCGAGGATTCCGCTCACCACAACAAGGAGCACGCCTTCAACCGCGGCCACCTCTGACCACTACACCCTTCGACGCAGCGACACCCCTCGTCTTCGATGAGCTCGAGCTCGCCCAATCGTCTCCACCTCTGACCATTGCACCCTTCCGTGGGCATGCCACTGCGGATGTGACGGCCACCCACTGCCCGATACTACACCGGGTGAACTCGAGTGGCACATTCTGTCCAAGGCACGCCCCGACGGCCACAACCGTCAATCCCCCACCTTCGGTGAGGTGGAGATAAGAAGCCTAGGAGACAAGGCCTAGAGTGTGGGGAACAGGGGAAGGGGCGTATTTAGGCGTTGCAGCGGTGGATTCGGGCAGAGCTGCAGCGGATTTGCAGTGGGAGGCAGCAAAACAACTACTGCGACGGTGAACTGTGCGGCGGCGACGACGGGTGTGAGCCTGCAACTCCGCAAGGCGAGATTATTACACTGACCACTGCCTACTCCATACTTCCTCCGTTCCGCAAAGAGTGTCCCTTTCGTCTTGTCCTAAGTCAAATCGTCCTATGTTTGACCAAGTTTATACAAAAATATATCAATGTTTTTGACGTCTAATAAGTTTCATTAGATTCACAATGAAATATATTTTCATAGCATACATATTTAGTGTTATAAATATTGATACTTTTTGTTATAAATTTGGTCAAACTTCAAACAGTTTGACTGAGAAGAAATCAAAGTGGACACTCTTTGTGGGACGGAGGGAGTACATGCTACGCACACCCACGGAAAAAAGAAAATTTGGACCCGAGGTTTTCAATTTTATCAAGTTTTACCTAGTCTCTTGGATTACCCCCAACAATTTGGTGGTTTTCTATTTTTACAAAGGGTAAACAATCTTCAAATTTAGCTAAAATAATATAGAGTCTGTTGGAGTTGCTCTTATCATTTCAGTGGCTTGCTAAATCGCTTATATGGCTAATGGTGACAATTTATATAATAATATAGGACTCGGGATATCATGCCAATCTTTAGATACTTCCAACAAAAATTTCAGGAAAGTAATCTTGCATGCATGGACTACTAAAATGAAGTCTATTTGTAAAACCTTTTTGCATATGAGTGCAATTTTGCCTGACGAATCTAATGAGCATACTTAATTCATGATTTGCTACAGTAATCATCCTCTAATCGTGTGGTCAAAGGCCTAATTATATTCATCTCGGAAATTTACCTAGAGTTGTGGAGGTAGTTTGGTAAACTACCTTTATTTAATACCTCTAATTAGTGGTCAAAGGTGCATTTATTACCCAAAAAATGTCATCTACCTGTTGACATTCAAAATTGGCACATAGCCGACCAGGCAGGACAGACCAGTCTGACCGGTGCCCTAAGGCGGTGTGACCGGTCCTGCCACTGTAGCCGGTCCGGCAATTCACACCGGTCTGACCGGTGCCCGTAACCGGTTTGACCGGTGCCCCCATGTCCAAGACAAATCAATGAGTCCTGATAGATTTAGACTTGTAAAAGGAATTCCTTGCGGGGCAAGTCCTCTCCACCCTATAAATATAAGGGGCCCCAGCTGATTGAGGGTCATCATCTAATCGATCAAAACATTTACCTTTTATTATCTCGTATTTACTTTTATCTCTTCCCAAAACTTTTTCAGTTTCATCTACTTGTTGGCTCCGAAAAGGTGTCAACAAATTGGCGACTCCGCTGGGGAATGAAGATCTGGCTATCATAACCAATCTACCTAACTCTGCTTACATGTCTCAGTGCGAGCTCTCACCCGAAGATCGTCAATCCATCGAGGACTTCATGAAGAAACAAGCTGAACAACATCGTCTAGTTGTGGAAGATCTCATGAAGGACAAGGCTGAGCAAGATCGACTTTACTACTTGTCGCACTTCAAAAAAAATCGTGAAGGTCAAGGACGTTAGCCTCGACACTCTACCATCTAAGGTACCAACCAATGTGAGCACGTCATCATTTTCATTTAGCAATGATTGAAAATATGCAAAACATGGTAGATAAGAATCTTGGTAAACGTGTAGAGGAGGGTACCGATATTGCATCTGTTTCTAAAACTATGCCACCTTAGATCCCATCTCTTAATGTATCGGCTGTACACACGGTTAATCCTTAGTATGTCATGCCGGTAAATTATTTCATGGGACAAACACCACCACCGCCGTATGGTCAGAACAGACCAGTCAGACCGATGGGTCCGACCAGTTAGACCGGTCCTGGCACCATTGTGCCATACCCCTCATCTCCAGAGCCTATAGTTACTATTTCTCTGGCTCAGGCTGCTTCTAGCCGATCTGGTGAGAATACTTCTATAGCTCAAGTTATTCCATTTATGGTTCCTTTTGGAATGGGCACTGCATATGGTTATGCACCTAATGCCTAATTTAATGGCTGTTTGCGACATAATCCCCCAAACCCATCGACACAGCCTAATGTGTTGCAATTGAATGCTTCAACTATGCCAATGCCAACTACTATTCAGGAAGTCATCGATAGGTTTAATGCTAATCTTGCTAAACAAATGAGGGACTATCCATCCATCTAGTGTGCACCTCATCAAAAATGGCGGAATCCCCCCTAGAGGTAGTGGTCCCGCAGATCCGCCTGTAGCAGCTCGCCCCCATGCTCCACACCGCAGATCTACACCCTGAGCTCCCCCACCACGGTCCCCCGAATGACCCTCTCCTGCGCACTCCTCCACGGGGAACTGGGTGGCCCCCAAGATCCCCCATCCTCAGATCCGCGCCAACGACGTAGACCGGACGCCGGGTCAACGACGAGGAGGAGACGATGGCGGCCGCATCGATGTCCACACCCGCATCCAGGGGCGCCGACGCCGGTGCGAGCGTGAGTGTGAGGAGGCTCGCGGCGACCCCCATGCTGCTTCACCACTCTACTCCGCCGCCGCCGACTCAGCAGTCTGCTCCGCCGCCGCCGACTCAGCAGTCTGCTCCGCCGCCGCCGCCACCGGAGGTAGATCCCCTGCCCCGCATCACCGAGCTCACGCTCAATATTCTCTCTAGGGTAGGGACCGGCCCTCAGGCGGTTGAGATATCCGCTCCCCTACTGGGAGAGTGGATTACGCTCGGCCGCATCATTGATATTGACGATTTCGTCAGGAGTCCTCTCCGCACCGCCCTTGCCATTGCAATCGCCTCCATCCTGGCGATTAAATGGGAGAGGCATTGGCGCCCATTCGTCACCGATGGGTCCGGCGCAACTTGTCCCCCCTGCTGCCCATCTCTACTTCCCGGCCGGCATAGAAGCAGCTCAACTGGTGGTTGCGCCAGTTCCTGATGGTGTAGCTGCTCAGCTTCACCTCGATCGGTTTTTTTTGGATCATCCTGTACTCCCTCTTCACCCTTTCCCCCAAGCCGATCTTGGTGCTCAGAGTTCAGGTGGTGGTCCTCATCAAGGCCACCATGGTGCTGGGGTCCATGCTGTGGGATAGGATTGATGGATCGAGTTCAGGTCAGGCTCGTGCGCCGGACAGCACGGCGCCTGTGGCGCCGTGACATACCTCGCCTGGAACTGCCGAGGCTTAGGCGGGAGCCTTAGCAGTTCGACAATGAAGCATCTTCCTCGCCTCTTACTATTTAGGAAAGCTAAGGTGTGGTATGTTCCATCAGGAGGTCTTTGCCAGTTGTGTAAAAATTAAGCAAGCAGTATGGACTAGTCTGTATATATGGTGATCCTCATCACCAATCCACTAATGTAATATTGGGACCATGTGTTGAACTTTGTCACCCTTAATCGCTTTATGCCTATATTTTGTATGGGTGATCTCAATGAATTCATGCATGTCAATGAAAAGCTAGGTTGTAGTCGGGATGATGTTAATCATATCACTAGTTTCTATTCCCACTTATTAAAGACTTGATCGTTCTTTGCGTATTAGCTTCCCTTGGAGACCATCGGCTACTAGCAAATTATCTTTCACTACCATGGTACTGATCTAAGTATGAGAAAATCCTTCTAATAAGCTTTCTGGGTGCTTCTGCTGAAAGTGTGAGATAGTAGATTTCACTGATCCAATATTTTGTCCGAATTCGTAATATGTTCCGCCCTTCTCAGTAGATTTGCATGCCTGCTTTAACTCTAGAATAACACACAATATGATGGGTACTTTTTCCTATGTAAAGTAAGCAAACCTTAAAAGATTACGGATGTCATTTCTCCCATATCCCACTTTTCTGCGGCAATGAAAGTGCCATAAAGCTTGCAAATAACCCCGTAAGCCACTCTCGTTCAAAACATATAGACATCCGTCATCACTTCTTGAGAGACCACGAAACCAAAGGAGATATCGCTCTTAGTCATGTGAGCACCGAAAAACAACTAGCCGATATCTTCACAAAGCCTCTCGATGAGTCAACGTTTTGTAAATTAAGGAATGAGCTAAATATCCTTGATTCTCGCTGCGTGGTTTGATCTCTGGCACACTTTGTTGATGTGTGTTATCTCCCTGAAAATTGCTTTTGCAATACTTAAATAATGTGTTTCAAAATCTATTTTATATCCCAACTTGTCTCAAATGGCTATAGCTGTGTGATGTTTGATTGATTCCTAGCCTATTAAGACAAGGTGTCCATGACCTATGTGAAAAACAAAAGGAAAAGACCAATCTTCAGATCAATCTGGCAGCTCTCTGTCTCTGTTCTGCATTTATATGCAGAGGTTCTGCGTTTATATGCAGAGGTGCTATGTTTATTTGCAGAGGTTCTACGTTTTTATCTAACAGATCAAAACGATTCAGTTCGTCAGCAGTCCAAGGGATCAGCGACTCGGTCAACGATGAAGGGAATATTCTTTCACCCTTATCCTTTACCCCACTAGGGTAACTTCCATCTACCACAGTCATTCCTGTTTTCACCGCGCCTCGCAAATCTCTCTCCCGCTCCAGCTCCCGCAACCGCATCCACCGCACTGCGCCACCGCCGCCATTGTCGCTGGGGACTCCCTCCGGCCACACCTCAAGACGAGGAAGGTGCTGTGCCCGCTGCTCGTCCGTGCTCGAGTTGCTGAAGGTGGAGAAGGAAGGGGGAGCCGCCCGCGCCGTGGTGACCTAGATCTACGCCGGTGAGAACCTCTGGCGTCCTCAAGTCAAGAGAAGATCGAGAAAGAGTTCCTGCACATCTTCGTCAACCTCTCGACAACTTCTACCTCCTCCAGCGCAGATCCTACCTTGTGAAGCAGGGGAAACCATTGCACAAACCGGTTCTTCCCGGTCGGTTTCTCGAGCGCCACTAGATCACCTTGTGATCTAGGAGAGCCTCTGGGCTACGTCCTCGGCGCAAAAGCTTCACAAGCTTCTCCTCTCACCCCCGAATTGAGAGGTAAAAACCTAACCCTAACTCTTACCAGATCTCTCTTCTTTCTGGGTTCTAAGGACAATTTCTTGTGTAGATCCTCTCATCCTTTCCTGTTAATGTTGTTGATTTAGTGCATTTTGGATTGAGGCTCAGTTGAAAGGTGAATCGAGTATCACAGTTCTGTCACTGCAGAACGCAGAAGGTCCGCGTTTTTCGCAGAAGTTCTGCATTCTGCAGAGATAGTCACCGTGTCATCGATTCAAAGTTCAACTGAGTTTCTATCTAGAATGTTGTTGTTTCACATTGCACTTGTACCTTATCTTTGCTCTCTTTATCTCTAGATGCAGCCAGGGAGCTCTCAGAGGAAGGACAAGAGGGCTGTGCCCTCTGATGACTCTGAGGGAGAGGAGGCATACAATCTGACCATAGTTTCAGTGGGAAGGCACCAGTCCAGTTCAAGGAAGGTTGTTGCAAAGAGGGGAAGAGGATCAGTAGGACCTGTCAGTGGAAGGGGCAGTCGTGCAGCTGCAACTCCTGTGAAGAATGATGGAGGCATTGAAGGCAAAACTATCTCTGTGGAGCTGGAGCCTGCAACCAGGCTTGGAGACATTGACATCTCCCACATTAGAGACTTCAAAGGTAATCCCCAAAAGCAACCTCCCACCAAGTATGATCACACCTATCTCATAGAACATGCCACTTATGATAGATTGGGAACTCAAGTCAAGACTGCTAGAGAAGTAAATCCATATCAATATGCTAGATGTGCTGCTATTGACTACAGGTTCTGGTCACCCTTTCATTATGACTTCTACAACACAGTGATTAGAAGCAAGAGTAGGATCATGACCATGAAGTGGGTGGATTGGGGCCATATAGAGAGTAAAAGGACCTCTGAGTCAAGAGAGTTGCTCAGAATTGTAGATGAACATGATTTGAGGGACATTATGGGTTTCAACTATGACTGGAACACTGAAGTTATCAATCAATTTCATGCCACTTTTCATTGGGAAGCTGAGCATGACACCATCCACTGGATGACAGAAGGTGTGCACTACAAGGTGGATTTCACCACCTTCTCTAGGCTGTTGGGATTTGGACAAGATGACAGGAATGCTGACAATATCTACTTTGAGAGAAAGCTCAGAGGAAGAGATGTGCCTGAGCTGTTTGAGTGTGAAGAGATGGCAAACAACAAAACCACAGGGCTGAAACCATTGTACTATGCACTCAACAACCTGTTTAGGGAAACCATAAACCCAAAGGGGGATAGTGATGCTACCTCTCTCCGCAAGTATGCTGTGAATCTATTGAAGAGGATGCTCCCTACAGGCAAGCGCTTCTCAGTGAGCAATTACATCTGGTATGAATTGAGTGATTCCTTAAATGATGCTAGGAATAATTTTCCCTATGCACCCTATATCATGTATGTGATTGAGATGGTCAGTGGCCTGAGTTTCCCTAAGGACTGTGCTCACAAGTCCTATCAGCTCACCTCTTGGGGTCACAAGCTGAAGGGAAGTGTGCTCAAGTCCCTTCATGAGAAATCAGCTAAAGGAACACATCATTCAGAAGCTGGTCCTAGCACTACTGTAAGGAATGAGGGCAAGAAACTCAGGACCATGATCAGGGACACCTTTGCTATGTGTAGGTACACAGCCACTCAGGTCTTTGAGCTGAGGAAGGATGTCAATCAGCTTATGTTCAAGGCCAACATCTCTGCTCCTACCCCTACCCCTCCTCCTACCTTCTTTGTGGACACATCTAGTGAGGAAGAAGTGGCAAAAGAAGTACCTGATGATGATGAGCCACTCAGTGCCAGGCTGCCTTGCAAGGGACCCAAGATAGCTGCTGGGAGGAAGAAAATCAGTTCCAAGATACCCCTGAAGAAACCCATAGAAGTTGAATCTGATTCTGAGACAGAGGAAGATGAAGAAGCTGCTGCAACTCCTGAAACCACCAGATCCACATCTCTAGAGATAGACTGGAGCCAGGAGGAGTGAAGAAGGTGAACAGGTTGAAGCCCCTTCCTCTCTTTCTTCTTTTCTTCCCTTTTGTGTTATCTGTTGACAAAGAGGGAGAATAAAGAAAGATTGAGATGCATCTGGGCTGAAAAACTTTATCTTTTGTGAATCTTTTGTGAGATGTGAGAGTGTTCTCTATAAACTTTATCTCTGACACTGGTCTGTAAGATATTTGGGCCTTGCCTCTGTTGGCAAGCCATGATGGTTGGTTGTGGACAAAATTTATGGGATTTAAAACTTTTAACATGTGTGATGTGATGTAATAAGACTAGATGAGCTTTGTTCTGCTTATTTCTTAATCTAGATCCTTTTTTTGCTGGTTTTGGTTATGTATCTATCTGCCTGTGATGATTGTTGGAGGTGCTGTGTTCCAGAACGCAGAGGTTCTACTCTGCAGAGGTTCCTCCAAGGTACACAAGATACCCAGAGCTCAATACCAGATGGCAGACTCAGTTTGTACAAGTGTCTTTCCACATTATGCAGTAATCTTATACATTCTCATAGGTGCCCTCTTTTGTGTCCACTCCAGCTTGTAACCATTAACATTGTAATGGTTTTAACAGCTTCACACTGTTAGTTATGAATGAAGAGTCAGCTTGTAACCATTAACATTGTCATGAAATGTTTGTTGTCAACAAAAAAAACCATGGACAGGCAACTTGGGTACAGTAGAAGGGACATGTTCACACAGTATGTTAACTTACATGGTATGTTAACTTGACATAGTATGTTAACCTACATACTCACACAGTATGTTAACTTACACGGTATGTTAACCTACACTGTGTCGCCTATCGGTGGTATGGTACCTTAAACAATGATATGTTAGCTTAGACACCAATATGGTAACTTGCTGATGATATGTTATCCATACATTACATGTTAACTTAACGACGGTATGTTAACGTTCCTTTCGCACTCTCAATCAATAAGAAATGCAGACAAGTTACTGGACCAACGCCCACACAACTACTTGAAACACCTAGCAGACAATACTAACATATGGCCGCACCAAAAATTTTAGCTAACTTGTGCAACACCTGTTTAAAATTTTAGCTTCCCTGAGTGCTTTTAGCTTCGTCCGAGTGCTTTTAGCTTCGTCCGAGTGCTTTTTGCTTCGTCCGAGTGCTTTTATTGAGTACCATATAACCACAGCATGTGAACATTGTTCTGTCATACAATGTGATCTATCACCAAACTAACTGATAACAACACAGCACACCTATAATACAGAATACATCTCTCCAATCAAAGGTGTTGGTTTCATTAAGCCAAACAAGAACCCACAGGTACAGGAGAAAGAGAAGTCATATATAGGGATACAATGTGATCTATCACCAAACTAACTGATAACAACACAGCACACCTATAATACAGAATTCATCTCTCCAATCAAAGGTGTTGGTTTCATGAAGCCAAACAAGAACCCACAGGTACAGGAGAAAGAGAAGTCATATACAGGGATCTAGAATTTTGTTGGAATGTATACCTTTGCCAATTCATTTATCCAACACATCCTCATGGAGCTTTTTATCCTACAAATGAAGAGGGACATTAGCAAAAAGTACACATGGTTCACAGACAACCAATTTTTAACTTTGATCACAATACTCTTAGCTTACCTCATCTCTCAAGTTGCATGTTCACCGATTGTGACCCTGATCTTTACATAGGGTACATTTCCTGTCAGGTTTATCTGAACTTGACTTCAACTTTTTCTTCGGGGTCCCTCTGCCAGGCACACGTATGGGATCTAATACATTGCAGCACTCCGCAGAATCGACATCCAGAGTTTGTGGGAGCACAGGACCAAACGTCTTGCATCCACCCTCTCCTCTATTTTGATGGATCATAGCAGCTTCCTCTTCAAGAACGCATTTGAGCCGTTCAAATGCTTCTTGTGATTGATCTGCTGCAAAGGCTGTCTTTTCACTGATATTGTGTAGGTCATTGTACCTCTGTACACTATCAGAATAGTCATACATTGTGCTCTTCCTTGTAGGAGGAAATCCACGCTTGGCACCCATCGTCCACCTTTCCTCAACACAGCAGTCTCGAAGCTGACTTTCTTCGCGAAGGCCCAACACAAAGAAGTTGTGTGAGCATGGGGTTCCAAGGGACTGTAACTTTAGACAAGAACATGAAATTTCCTTGACTTTGTCCTCAACAACACATATGTGACATTTCACAGAGTATCATTTTTCTCCCTTACCAACCCTTGCAACTTTATACATAACAATTTCATAGCCATCCATTTCCTCAATCAAATAACACTTATCGGTTGCTTTCAGACTGTACAGCACATCACCATAAAAAACACTTGTTGTGAACCTTTTTGCAGCCTCATGCACCAAAATTGAAGCATCTAGTTCCAAACATGGCTTGTAATTGGATACAAAATCCAGATTCGCTTGTCTAGTGCGCAGCTTTTCAAGACAGTTGTCAAAGTGTTGAAAAAGCTCTAGCAGTGTCATTTTTCGATCTAGATTAAACTGGATCCTAGAGTGTAGGCTCTCGCTACGCTGGTTGCTCCTCAGTCCTAAATAGCGCTTACTAGCATGATACGCAGCACACCAGGATTCCCTCCTCTCGTACATCTGATATAGCCAGGAGTTCTCATCTGTGACATCATGCTTACTCAAGAAAACTATCCATTTCAACTCAATCTCTTCTATAGAGCAATGATCATAAAGAAAGTACCTAATCCCTTCCTTCACATCGTCGACCTTAATATTACTCACAATGTTATTCTCAATATGCCATCTGCACAGCCTATGTGATGCATTCGGCCACACAATACTGATTGCATTTTGCATAGCAAGGTCTCCATCGGTGATCATAGATACTGGATGTTTCTGAGACATGGCTTTAGTGAATGCACTAAGCAGCCACACATAGGTCTGAGTATCCTCATGAGCAACAAGTCCACAAGCAAAAAGAACTGTGCTTTTATGATGATTCACCCCAACAAATGGAACAAGAGGCAGGTTGTATTTATTGGTTTTGTACGTGCCATCAAATACGAGGACATCACCAAATGCTCTATAATCCATCTTAGATTCAAAGTCGCACCAAAGCACTCACGTCAGATGCCCTCCCCCATCCCTCTTGTGGTCAAAATGGAAGTCTGGATCTCTGTGTTTCTGAGCTATCAAGTAATTCATGATTGTTTGAGCATCACCGGCGGAGAGCGTCTGCACCTTATTGTGATGGCAGAAATTGTAAAGGTCCCTTACTATAAATCCAACCTTATCATAACCACCGTACCGCTTCAGCATACTATCCATTATCTAGTGTTTGCGGATCCCAGAAACCTGCATATGCACAATCTCTGCTTTCTGCTCATCACTAATATTTCTGTGAGAACGAAGGAAACAAGAAAGGTCTGGTTGAATCATCGGATGGTTGTGTTCATCGATGAAATCCTTCACATACCACTACTCTGTGTTATAATCCAGTGCAATCACAAATTTAGCAAGGCATCTAGTGCGAGTGATATTCCGCGACCTCCGCAACTTGATCTCCCTCGCCAGGTGCTTCTCTGTGCGGAAACCTTGACTGCTGCAAACAAACTTGCGAAGGTTCATTTCATTGTGGTCCATGTCCCACTCGCAGTAATCCTTCCTCACACTAAATCATTTCTCATAAGCGTACTCGTTATAAAACTGAAATCCTTCATCCTCACTGGTAAACATCTTCATAACTATTTCATTGTACTCCAGCCAAGAACTATCATTGGCCATTTCCACCAGGAAAGAAAAGAAATAAGAGTAAGTGTTGCTGCCTGCAGGAGTTGATAAATTCAGAGTATGAATTCAACAACTAATTTGGGAGCTACTGAATATAACTAGCAACCTTCCATTCCTATACTAGCTGGGCAAACAAAACAATTATCATACAGACATCGGTAGCCAAACACCTATGAAATCAGAGCTCACATCAACAGAATCATTGCCATTTTTTGTGTCGAGGTATAATACTCAAATTCACCACCAATTATTGCGAAACAAGAAACACTTGTATATCACTCACTTATCTACGAAAAATCCCACTGAATTATCATGTACAGAGATGAATTACCAGTACATCTACAAGATCTAGTAAAGGAATCAACAACTACTGCATCTACAAGGGGTGCTTACAGTAGATTAATAACTAGTAAATGAATCAAGAAATACTACATCGACAAGCTTCTTCTTCATGATTCAAGAAATCCTAAAAAGCACGGGAGAGATCAGGAGAAAGGCGGGGTTGCTTGACTCACCGGTGAGAAGAACAGGGTCCGATGGGGATGGGCGCTTGATGGAAGAAGACCATGTCAGGGTCGCCGTGACGACATGTCTTGCCGCCGGGGCTCGTCGTCAGGAGAGGCAGGGAGTAGTCGCCGGCGCCCGGATGCGGCGGCGCGGCAGGGCCACCGGTGCGACGCCTTACGAGGGTGCCGGCGGCAGCCGGAGGGAGGGAGAGATGAGGGTTGTGTTGGCTACAGAGCAGGGAGGCGCGAGGGAGGGCCGCCGTTCGGGATCCTCGCCGGAGGAGCCGCCGCCGCAGTCTAGGGCGTTCGCCTCCCGGTTCGCGTGCTGCGTGAGCGGCGACTGAGGGGCGGACGTGGGTGGGGGCGCGGTTTTGGGGGGTGACACTCAAACGCGAAATGACTAAAATACCCTTTGCGGTAGAAAAATACTTTTGGTGGAGGAAATAGGAGGAAGTGGGAGGAAATTCCAAGCACCATAACATCACTTTCGGCCACCAAAGCAAAAAACAGTTTGGTGTAGATTTAGGCTAAGCCTAAGAGCACTCCCGATTTGGACAAACGAGGAAAAGGCCGGTTACAGAAAGGGAAAAGGAGAGAAGTAACAAAAATTTGAAGTAACCTGGAAGATGGAAGTTCAGTAATTTCACGGCTCGATCATTGCAATCATACATTACCAAGCCACTACAATAGCAACATACTGACTCCAGATGAACACAGAAAGCACACAGTCAAATAGCTAATCCAAGCACAAACCTCTAAACTAGAGTGGAACAGAGAAAACACACCCAGTAACACACATAGATCAAGCTAGCAGGACCACTCAGCATGGAAGAAAAACCACAAGCTAAATAGAACATCACAACGTACACATGAACGAGAATTGAAGCACCACTACAACTCCCAAATTAACGGGTGCCATTGTTCACCAGCGCGCCCAGCAGGCTGACCAGGCCCTGGCCGGGGATGTCTTGGCGGTAGCTGTTGCCATGCGAGAGAAGGTCCTCGCTCCCTTTGACCGCGAACCACTGGTGCTTCCCGTTGCTGAAGCCGATGATGGACTCGCCGGCTGCCCCCATGGCAAACCTGTTGCCATGGCTGCCGCGGCCAGTCAGCAAGGCGACGAGCATGTAGCGCTTGCCGGCCGGCGGATGGAGTTGCGCCACCGCACCAAGGCTGCCGGCGGCGAGCACAAGCGCCAGGAACAGGAGCGCAGCTGAAAAACGGTGACCGCCCTCCAGGCTAAAAGATCTATATTATAGAGAGAGAATGGGGAGCTCGGTCTACAGGGTCGGTCAGTGCACTTTGATACGAGGGAAGAGTATATATAATATATGTGGCCAACTTGGGGAACTCACTCACGCTGGTCACTCTTGGGTAACTCGGCCAGTGCAATTCTACAGATGTTAACCCAAATCTTGAAACATCAGTCACTCTTCTGTTGTATTAATGGTTTCTTTGGAATAGCAGGATTAATGTTGTAATAATTTTAAGGGTTTGTAAGCACACATTCCTACTTAACCATACTAGGGTATTTGTCTCCTAAAAACAGCTTTCCAAACACTGGTGGAAAAACAGCCTTCCGTCCCGGGTGGGAAAGGCTTTAAGTCTATAAAGCCCACCCGGGACGAAAAGGGAGAGACAAAAGGCCCCCCCTTTGTCACCGGGTGGGCAACCGGGAATAAAGGGTGCCCTTTATTCCCGGGTGGTAGCCCCGCTCGGGACAAAAGGGGAGGGCCAGTAGCGCCTGTGCGCCACCCCTTTAGTCCCGGGTGGTAGCCCCGCCCGGGACAAAAGGAGAGGCACACCAGCGCCTGTGCGCCACCCCTTTAGTCCCGGGTGGTATTACCACCCGAGACTAAAGACCCCGTTGTGAATTTTTTTTGTTTCATTTCAAATTGTTCTAATAATGTTATACGCATATATTCTCATGTATTTGGGTGTAATTTACATATACGTATAAATATTTGCACTAATTATACGTGTCTACTATACGTACTATATGAAGAGAATAAACTTATAAATAAATATATACACACATTATATTACATCGAAAGCATAGCAGATAGTATTTTCTGAAAGTAGTATATATATATACATCAAAATACCGTTTCATACTAATTCTAGTCTAAAGTTCCACCGGAGGTGCTAATTAATATTTATCAATTCGATGACTGTCATAGTGATTTCTGCCTTGTAGATTAATGACCTGGTCCATTATGAATCCGCAGAGAACTTCTTGAATCGCCAAGAGTCGGTCCTTCTCAATGATTGCGTCCGTAATCATATTGTTCTGCAATGTGCAAATAATTTAATATATTACACACAAGAATTAAATATATAAGCGGTTAGAAAAAAAGTATTATTAATTGATTTAAAATAATACTTACAGTATAATCTGACGGATCTGCCTCGCAGAAATTGTGGATGAACTCACACACATAGTATGCACATAAATGTGTCCCTGGTTCCTGTCTCATACACTAAATTGAAGAAGATAATTATGAAAAATTAGTGTTATGCATTTTTAATTTGCCCAATCTGAAGTTGTTATTTGGTTTACGTACCGGAAAATTTGTAGTGAAGTTTATTCTAGGTTTCCATTGTCCAGGGTTGACAGCCTTGAATTTTTCCCAAGCTCTGGCAGAAAATAATGAAAGTTAGAGCTAGATAGTGTTAGTAAAAGCACACTATTGCATAAAAGGGAACGCATGGATAGAATTATTACTCTTGAAACATATCTTGAAGGTCCAAGTATTTTTCCGGATCTCTTCTCAACGAATCAAAGACAAGGATGTTGCTCCTGTTGACATCAATTATTTGAAGAATCCAGTGGAAACTGTATATACATAGAAGCTCAAAAGATTAGAACTAAATAATGTTAACTAAGATAATTAGAAATGCGAACCCTTAAGAATTAAGATGGTAATCACACTTACTCGAAGTTGTAAGGTAGAAGTATCAAATCCTTGTAATGCAATTCACACAAGGTCCTTACGATTGTTTTGAATGTTGTTTCTGGTTGCTTCTCTACTTGATCTTGATTAACTAAAGATGGGTCCATGAAACCTATTCGTTGGTAACCATTCTTCCCCATGTTATGCATTTCCACGCTACAGAAAATGAAAGACAAAGTTAATAATTAGAGTATGCATAAATTTGTTAATTAGGGTATGTATTGCACCGTCACTTACAGGTACCAGGCCATGACAAGATCGGTATTCAAGGTTGGACCCCCAGCAATAAGGCTCTCCATCAGCCGCTCCTTCTCATTGTGATCTATAACTAGAAATTTCTGAATACATAAATGAATTTCTGAGCACATCAATGATTTTCTGAGCACATAAATGATTTTCTGAATACATAAATGAATTTCTGAGCACATAAATGAATTTCTGAGCACATAAATGAATTTCTGGATACATAAATGAATTTCTGGATACATAAATGAATTTCTGAATACATAAATGAATTTCTGAGCACATAAATAATTTTCTGAGCACATAAATGATTTTCGGGCGAGAGTCGAGCGAGACTACCTAAGTGTTGGGCGGGAGTCGAGCGAGTCGGGCGGGAGTCGAGCGAGACTACCTAAGTGTCGGGCGGGAGTCGAGCGAGAAAACCTTAGTGTCGGACGGGGTCGCGCGAGTCGGGAAAGAATCGAGCGTGTCGAGCGATACTACCTAATTGTCGGGCGAGCGAAACAACGTCTTTTGTGTGATCAGTTCGGCACTGCCCAAAGCCACATGCTGCATGCATGGAAGCATTGGCTTTGCATGACTCTTACAGTTTGGTCAAACAAAGGTGCAATAATTGGAGCACGCAGAGAGCGGTTGTGTAACACCCTAAAATTTTCCATCACTAAAATAATGTAGCAACATGGTGTTTTAGTTTTTGTTTCTAAGGTTTTAAATAAATTATCAAATAAATTTGGCTCTAAAATGTTTAAATATCATTTTGAATAATTTTAGAAGCAATAAGTGCTTGTGCATCATATTTTGGTTGCATGGTGTTAATGTTTGTTGGTGTGAAGTTTTAAAAGTTTTAAATTTATTTGAAAGTTTGAAAAGTTTTGGAAAAGAGTTTAAATTTTGAAAAGGTTCGGAAGGAAAAAGGTTTTGAAAAAAAAGAAAACCCCCCTCTCTCTCTCCCTCCCTTTCCCTTTTCCAGCCCGAGGCCCAACTCCCTCTTCTTTCCCCGGCCCACAACTTTTCCCCTCGCTCGGCCCACCTTCACCCATGCGGCCCAGCTCTCCACCTCTCTCTCTAGTGGCTGACAGCCCGGGCCCGGCTGTCAGGTTCTTCTCCCACCTCCGGCTCCCCTCCCCTGCTCCACACCGCTATGCGCCCGCCGGCCAATTCCCCGCCTTTCTCGCCCCTCCCTGCATTCAAGCGGGCCATCAAGGCGCGGTAAAAACCCCTCCTTCACTCCTCCCCATCTTTCCCCTTCAGTTACTCCTTCTCCTCTCTTGAATGCCATCAAAACCGCCTGCGCCTCCCCTGGCCATTGATGGCCATTGCCAACCGCTGCTCTCTCTTCCTTCCTTCCCCTATATAAGCCTAGCCAGAGCTCCTGCTTCTCCCTTTGCACCAATCGAGCTCCCGCACACATACTCATCGCTCACACGCGCCATCGCCCCTCGAAGCTCCTGCCGCCGAACCATTGCAGGCCGCCCGGGAGCCTCCTTGTCGCCGGTGGACGCCTTCCCCGGGTTTTCTTCGTCTTCGTCCGTCGCACGTGCTGGTCACGGAGACCCCATGCCCCGGAGCCACCATCTTCCTCCCGGACAGCACCTCCAGCGCTGTCGTCTTCAAGCTTTCACCGCCGCCATCGATCTCTCTCTACGTCGCGTCTCGGACTCCGTCGTCCTCCCTCGGGGTTTCGCGGCAAGGTGAGGACTCTCTTGAGCCTTTTTCTGCGTGTCCCCGACCACCCTGTCGCCCGCGCGCGCTCGCCGGAGTGCGAAGTACTGCCGCCGTCCGCTCCTCTCCGCGGTGAGCCACCGACGTCGCGTCTCCCGCCACAAGAACCCCCGGCCCGAGTTCGCCATCGCCCCAGCCAGCTCCAGGACCCAACCCCGTCCCGTTCCGTGCCCGAAAACTCGAAAACGAGCATCGCCGGCAAGGTCTGCTGCCGCGCACCGCCGCGTGCCGCCGTGCGCCGCCGCCTCGTCGCTTGCAGGCGATGCTGGCCGTTAGATCCAGCACGGATGGCGCGGATCGCGGCCCTGCCCAAGTCAAATGGATCACATACCGGTCAACCCAGGCGTGCGCCGTCCTTTTTGCAAAAGAGTCCCTGGGATTTCTATAATCACATATATACCCTTCTACCGGAATAAATCCTTTCTTTTAGGTCCTTTTCTTTTCGTATAGGCCCCTGAGTTTTCCTTTTTCTGTCAGCCGTCCATGTCCTGATCAACGGCCTAGATCTGTTCGGCCTGAGTCAACCGGCCAAGTACCGGTCAACCCGGAGCCGTCGCTGGCGTTTTTGCTTAAAAGCCCCTGAGCTTCTCCTTTTCACAATCAAGCCCTTCCACCTTATAAAACCTTTACAACCAGGTCCAGGTTTTCTTGTTTTAGCCCCTAAACTCTCTGGTTTTTCCACCCAAAGTCCATCTTTGATCTTTTACACTATAAACCTTGGGTTTATATGTGTAATTATGTTTTAGTCCCTGGTTTCTTGCAGTTAAGCCCCTGCAAGCCCTGTTTTTTCACAGAAAAGCCCCTGAACCCCGTTTTGGCCATATCTTTTGCATTTTAGCACCGTTTCCACCGTTTCAAGTTGTGTTAGGTTCATATCAACTCAAACTACGTGATGGGACCAATGTTGAACATGTTGTTTGTTTTATAATTTATTTAAATATTAAATATGATTAAATCCTTATATACATGCTTTTCTAATTAAAATCTAATTAGAGTTCAACACGTGTTTTCATAAGAAAGTTAATATGATTAATACTAATTAAATATTTCTTTCAATTAAAAGCTAATTAGAGATATACCTTGGTTTTCATAATCAAACTTAATTTGATTAATGATTATGCAAGTTTGCTTTCTAAATAAAAGCAACATAGGCTATATCCCGAGTTTTCTTAATTAAATGTTAATTTGATTAATATGAATATAAATGTGTTTTTAAATTATAATTTGATTAGTACAACTCGAAATATAAAGATATATGTTTAGATGTTTTACATGCTTCTTTTAAAGTAAATGTTTAATTTGCATAAATCATACTTGAATATTTATAAATAAAATTGGACTAGGTTTACATCGTCTTTTAAATATAAATAACTTGCTTAATTCTAAAAAGAGTATTTCTCTGAAATAACCTATGCACATGATTTTACTTAATTAAAAGATACCTAGCACATAGATAGCTCTTGTATGTGATCATCCAAAGCTCCCGATAGTTCCGAGTGTTTTTACGTTTGCGGTCCTAGAGCCAAACCTTGTCCTCTCTTTAAGTTTTTCATGCTTGGTGTACTATTTTATTTATTGTATGTTTTCTTGTGTGCTCGTAGACATCGTACCGATTTCAAGTGAGCAGCCAGTTGAAGTGGATCAAGAGCAAGTTTTTGAAGAAGAAGAACCCCAGTGTGTAAGCAAGGAAGGCAAGTGGACTTCTCACTCTGCATGTTCCTCTTTGACCTAAATAATTGCATGTTAATTAATATTTACATTTAAATGTGGTATTGCATAAATTTGATGGGAAATCATCTTTTTAAGGACATGACTAGAATTTTATTCCCTTTACCTTGAACAACCCTTTTTAATAAATGTTTTGGGTAGACATGCTTAGTTGCTATACCTTGGGATGGTTCAAATGAATCTTTGCAAAATGATGAATGTTGATCATGATAACTTTGGTGAAGATGATGCTTATGGTTAATAACAAGATCATATGTTATAATCGGAACATGGAGAACCACCCAGGAAAACAGTGCAACCACAGTCCATATGGCTCTGGCTTAGCCAATTAATTAGGTGTGTGGAATTATCTGACAGCCTTATCCGAAAGGAGCACAGGGGGCCGGAGTTGAAGGGGTATAGCCCGGTTCTTTTGGGGTAGCAGCCTTTGCTAAGGTGCTGACCACTAGGGAGGGTTATGGTCCGCTCCGCTGCCGTAACTGTCACGGGTTGTTGGTCTTCTTCATATCTTTGTAAAGGCTTCATAGTGGACCCCTAGCCACTCACCTTGGAAGTGTTCAAGGGTCTGATCAACCCGGGCAACATGGGGAACACGAGCTGTGGTGAAAGTGTACAACCTCTGCAGAGTTAAAACTAAACAATCAGCCGTGCTCACGGTCAAGAGCGGCCTGGACCCTCACATGATTAATGAACTTGAAGATGGAATTAAATTGTGGTTTATGTATGGTTTGAGATGGAAAGTTTTCTAAAAGTCTTTTTAAGTGTGATGGTATAAACTTACACCTAGTAAATAGGTGCTTGCTAATAAAATTTGACCAACATTAAAATGCTAACCGCAGCAAACTCTTAGCCTATCCTTGATAGCCTTGCATCTTCCCCCACTTGCTGAGCTCCAACCATAAGTGTGCTCACCCTTGCTTACTCCCTGTTCAGAGAACACTAGAGAAGAGTACTTCAGTGACTACGATGAGTTCTGAGGCTTGCGTGCCCCCAGTCATGTGCCTGTGGAAACTGAAGACGGAGATGCTTCGTCTAGTTATCGTTTGATCGTTTTAAAGACCTTCGAGTCTGACGTCTGAGTGTAATAAAGAGATAATGTAATGGTTTAACTCTTGTACATTTTTATTACTGTTTACTGATATTTCACTCATGACGTCTATCATATGTGTGTAAACTTGATCCTGGCGCACATATGAGATGCATTTGGTTTTCTTCGGAAAATCAGGTGTGACAGAATGGTATCAGAGCAGTAATGACTGTAGGACGCAGCCTTAAGTTAGAAATGGTCGAAAATTAAGGATTCATGTTCTAGAAAGCCTGTCATTTTTCAAAATTGACTTATTTACGCCTAAAATCTAATTTATTCTTTATTTCTTGTAAAAAAACAAACATCGTTTTGTTTTGATCTATACTAAGTTTAGTTCTTGTTCTATCAACTGGATCTCCACCACCGGTATTATCTAAAATAAGATCTTAGACTGCCTACCTCTTATCAACTTCGATAGAAACGATCCTGTGAGGACGATCGTTGTGTTAATGTTTGTTGTTTGAACACATGGTTGATTTGGATCTTTGCTTGTGTGAGTTGTATTGTGGAGTGATGGCCACCAATGCAACAAGAAATAAATTGTTAGGTTAGTAAAGATAGTTTGGGATCAAATTTGGGTTATCTTTTTCTTTATCTATCCTACAAGTTGGTTGAAGTAAAATCTCTTTGCACAACTCTTTGACACAACATCACTGTTTTAATCATATCTTGAGCTATCAGAATCTGTCTTAGTTTTGAAATTCATGCTGCTTCATCTTTTCGAGTTTATCTCCTCATGCATCAGTTCAATGTTCTTGTCTGAAGTAAATTCTCTAACAATCAGATGGTACAAACCAGGTCAGGAGGAGGACAAGACGTTCTACCTGTGGTCCGTGCTCATATTGCCAATCTACAGAATCAAGCACCACCCCCACTGCTTAACCAAATGGATCCCGCATTTCAGCAATTCCTAGCCGCTCAAACCCAGCTGCTGCAAAACCTCACTGCCACAATTCAGAACCTACAAGCTCAACAGAACCAACCAGCACCACCTCACCCACAGCCGAGGGACAAGCATAAGGAGTTTATGAGCCACCACCCTCCCACCTACTCCCACTCCTCCGATCCTTTGGATGTCGATGACTGGTTGAAGACGGTTACCAAGAAGCTTGAGATCGTTCAATGCACCGATTGAGAGATGGTCCTTTATGCTGCAGGCAGATTGACAGGACAAGCTGGTGATTGGTGGGATGCACATACGACTGCACATCCAAATAGAAACAATATTACTTGGCAGGAGTTCCGAGATAACTTCCGTACATATCATATTCCTTCAGGAGTGATAAAACTAAAGCAGAAGGAATTTCTTGCACTGAAGCAAGGAAATATGTCTGTCACAGAGTATCACGACAAGTTCACTCACCTGTCCTGTTATGCTCCCGATGAAGTGAACACCGATCCCAAGAGGCAGGAAAGATTCTTGGATGGATTGATTGGACCACTCAACTATCAGTTGTAGAGCCATGCATTTCCCAACTTTCAGACGTTGCTAAACAAGGCTATTGGTTTGGAACATAAAAGGATGGAACTTGGTGAACAGAAGCGCAAGTTTAAATCTCATGGACACTCCAGCAACACACGCCCCCGCTTCAACTCATCTCAGAGTTCTCAGTTTCACTCTGGTGGATCAAGTGGAAATTATACTCAGAATTTACAGTTGCAGCACTCAACTCAACAACCTCAGCATTCAAGCCAGCAGACACCACATGTTCCAAGTCATCATCAAGATCGTTCAGGAGCACCAGTGAGAAACAACTCCCCGGTTCGTCCTAATGGTTGTTTCAATTGTGGAGAATTAGGACATTATGCCAACATCTGCCCGAAGCGCAACATGCAGACACCTCAGAAAGGCAATGGTCAAAGGTTTGGACAACCGTTATCACAAGCTCGCATCGGGAATTCTACTCATCGAGGTAATAGAGGCCAACAGAACTACGCACGTGGAAGAGTGAATCATGTGACGGATGAACAAGCTCAAGACGCTCCAGGTGTTGTGCTGGGTACGTTCTCTATCAACTCTGTACCAGCAACAGTTTTATTTGATTCCGGAGCATCGCATTCATTCGTTACTGAACAATTCGTGGCAAAGCATGATATACCTATGAGTTCTATGAAGACACATTTGTTGGTTAGTTCCCCGAACGGTGAAATGAAATCTACCTATGTGTGCCCATGGGTCAATCTTAAAATTGGGGGAACAGATTTTCAAGCTGATCTAGTAATTCTTGCATCAAGTGGAATAGATGTGATACTTGGAATGGATTGGTTAGGCGAAAATAATGGAATAATTCTGTGTGCCAAGAAGTCAGTGCTCTTAACCATCCCACAAGGAGATTGGATTGAAGTTGTCGCTACCATCCCATCCATGAAGGAAGGAAAAGTGAATCAAGATGAAGAAAAGTGAAGGAGCTATGACTGCCAGAAGTACTCAACGTGCAAGATGAGCTTATAGAAGAGTACCCTTAGTTTTCCCAATCTTTCCGAATCTCGGGACAAGATTCTTTTTAAGGGGGGTAGGTTTGTAACACCTTAAAATTTTCCGTCACTAAAATAATGTAGCAACATAGTGTTTTAGTTTTTGTTTCTAAGGTTTTAAATAAATTATCAAATAAATTTGGCTCTAAAATGTTTAAATATCATTTTAAATAATTTTAGAATCAATAAGTGCTTGTGCATCATATTTTGGTTGCATGGTGTTTATGTTTGTCGGTGTGAAGTTTTAAAAGCTTTAAATTTATTTGAAAGTTTGAAAAGTTTTGGAAAAGAGTTTAAATTTTGAAAAGGTTTGGAAGAAAAAAGGTTTTGAAAAAAAAAGAAAACCCCCCTCTCTCTCCCCCTCCCTTTCCCTTTTCCAGCCCGAGGCCCAACTCCCTCTTCTTTCCCCGGCCCACAGCCTTTCCCCTCGCTCGGCCCACCTTCACCCGTGCGGCCCAGCTCTCCACCTCTCTCTCTAGTGGCTGACAGCCCGGGGCCGGCTGTCAAGTTCTTCTCCCACCTCCGGCTCCCCTCCCCTGCTCCACACCGCTGTGCGCCCGCCGGCCAATTCCCCGCCTTTCTCGCCCCTCCCTGCATTCAAGCCGACCATCAAGGCGCGGTTAAAAACCCCTCCTTCACTCCTCCCCATCTTTCCCCTTCAGTTACTCCTCCTCCTCTCTTGAATGCCATCAAAACCGCCGGCGCCTCCCCTGGCCATTGATGGCCATTGCCGACCGCCGCTCTCTCTTCCTTCCTTCCCCTATATAAGCCTAGCCAGAGCTCCTGCTTCTCCCTTTGCACCAATTGAGCTCCCGCACACATACTCATCGCTCACACGTGCCGTCGCCCCTCGAAGCTCCGACCGCCGAACCATTGCAGGCCGCCCGGGAGCCTCCTCGTCGCCGGTGGATGCCTTCCTCGGGTTTTCTTCATCATCGTCTGTCGCACGTGCTGCTCACGGAGACCCCGTGCCCCGGAGCCGCCATCTTCCTCCCGGACAGCACCTCCAGCGCCGTCGTCTTCAAGCTTTCGCCGCCACTGTCGATCTCTCTCTACGCCACGTCTCGGACTCCGTCGTCCTCCCTTAGGGTTTCATGGCAAGGTGAGGACTCTCTTGATCCTTTTTCTGCGTGTCCCCGACCACCCTGTCGCCCGCGCGCCCTCGCCGGAGTGCGAAGCACTGCTGCCGTTCGCCCCTCTCCGCGGTGAGCCACCGACGTCCCGTCTCCCGCCACAAGAACCCCCGGCCTGAGTTTGTCATCGCCCCAGCCAGCTCCAGGACCCAACCCCATCCCGTTCCGTGCCCGAAAACTCAAAAACGAGCATCGTCGGCGAGGTCTGCTGCCGCGCACCGCCGTGTGCCGCCGTGCGCCGCCGCCTCGTCGCTTGCAGGCGATGCTGGCCGATAGATCCAGCACGGACGGCGCGGATCGCAGCCCTACCCAAGTCAAATGGATCACATACCGGTCAACCCAGGCGTGCTCCGTCCTTTTTGCAAAAGAGTCCCTGAGATTTCTATAATCACATATATACCCTTCCACCGGAATAAATCCTTTCTTTTAGGTCCTTTTCTTTTCGTATAGGCCCCTGAGTTTTCCTTTTTCTGTCAGCCGTCCATGTCCTGATCAACGGCCTAGATCTGTTCGGCCCGAGTCAACCGGTCAAGTACCGGTCAACCCGGAGCCGTCACCGGCGTTTTTGCTTAAAAGCCCCTGAGTTTCGCCTTTTCACAATCAAGCCCTTCCACCTTATAAAACCTTTACAACCAGGTCCAGGTTTTCTTGTTTTAGCCCCTAAACTCTTTGGTTTTTCCACCCAAAGTCCATCTTTGATCTTTTACACTATAAACCTTGGGTTTATATGTGTAATTATGTTTTAGCCCCTGGTTTCTTGCAATTAAGCCCCTGCAAGCCCCGTTTTTTCACAGAAAAGCCCCAAAACCCCGTTTTGGCCATATCTTTTGCGTTTTAGCTCCGTTTCCACCGTTTCAAGTTGCATTAGGTTCATATCAACTCAAACTACGTGATGGGACCAATGTTGAACATATTGTTTGTTTTATAATTTAGTTAAATATTAAATATGATTAAATCCTTATATACATGCTTTTCTAATTAAAATCTAATTAGAGTTCAACACGTGTTTTCATAAGAAAGTTAATATGATTAATACTAATTAAATATTTCTTTCAATTAAAAGCTAATTAGAGATATACCTCGGTTTTCATAATCAAACTTAATTTGATTAATGATTATAAAAGTTTGCTTTCTAAATAAAAGCAACATAGGCTATATCCCGAGTTTTCTTAATTAAATGTTAATTTGATTAATATGAATATAAATGTGTTTTTAAATTATAATTTGATTAGTATAACTCGAAATATAAAGATATATGTTTAGATGTTTTACATGCTTCTTTTAAAGTAAATGTTTAATTTGCATAAATCATACTTGAATATTTATAAATAAAATTGGACTAGGTTTACATCGTCTTTTAAATATAAATAACTTGCTTAATTCTAAATAGGGTATTTCTCTGAAATAACCTATGCACATGATTTTACTTAATTAAAAGATACCTAGCACATAGCTAGCTCTTGTATGTGATCATCCAAAGCTCCCGATAGTTCCGAGTGTTTTTACGTTCGCGGTCCTAGAGCCAAACCTTGTCCTCTCTTTAAGTTTTTCATGCTTGGTGTATTATTTTATTTATTGTATGTTTTCTTGTGTGCTCATAGACATCTTACCGGTTTCAAGTGAGCAGCCAGTTGAAGTGGATCGAGAGCAAGTTTTTGAAGAAGAAGAACCCCAGTGTGTAAGCAAGGAAGGCAAGTGGACTTCTCCCTCTGCGGATTCCTCTTTGACCTAAATAATTGCATGTTAATTAATATTTACATTTAAATGTGGTATTGCATAAATTTGATGGGAAATCATCTTTTTAAGGTGATGACTAGAATTTTATTCCCTTTACTTTGAACAACCCTTTTTAATAAATGTTTTGGGTAGAAATGCTTAGTTGCTATACCTTGGGATGGTTCAAATGAATCTTTATAAAATGATGAATGTTGATCATGATAACTTTGGTGAAGATGATGCTTATGGTTAATAACAAGATCATATGTTATAATCGGAACATGGAGAACCACCCAGGAAAACAGTGCAACCACAGTTCATATGGCTCTGGCTTAGCCAATTAATTAGGTGTGTGGAATTATCTGACAGCCTTATCCGAAAGGGGCACAGGGGGCCGGAGTTGAAGGGGTATAGCTCGGTTCTTTTGGGGTAGCAGCCTTTGCTAAGGTGCTGACCACTAGGGAGGGTTATGATCCGCTCCACTGCCGTAACTATCGCGGGTTGTTGGTCTTCTGCATATCTTTGTAAAGGCTTCGTATTGGACCCCTTGCTACTCACCTCGGAAGTGTTTAAGGGTCTGATCAACCCGGGCAACATGGGGAACACGAGCTGTGGGAAAGTGTACAACCTCTGCAGAGTTAAAACTGATCGATCAGCCGTGCTCACGGTCAAGAGCGGCCTGGACCCTCACATGATTAATGAACTTGATGATGGAATTAAATTGTGGTTTGTGTATGGTTTGAGATGGAAAGTTTTCTAAAAGTCTTTTTAAGTGGGATGGTATAAACTTACACCTAGTAAATAGGTGCTTGCTAATAAAATTTGACCAACATTAAAATGCTAACCGCAGCAAACTCTTAGCCTATCCTTGATAGCCTTGCATCTTCCCCCACTTGCTGAGCTCCAACCATAAGTGTGCTCACCCTTGCTTACCCGCTGTTCAGAGGAGAACACTAGAGAAGAGTACTTCAGCGACTACGATGAGTTCTGAGGCTTGCGTGCCCCCAGTCATGTGCCTGTGGAAGCTGAAGACGGAGGTGCTTCGTCTAGTTATCGTTTGATCGTTTTAAAGACCTTTGAGTCTAACGTTTGAGTGTAATAAAGAGATAATGTAATGGTTTAACTCTTGTACGTTTTTATTGCTGTTTACTGATATTTCACTCATGACGTCTATCATATGTGTGTAAACTTGATCCTGGCGCACATATGAGATGCATTTGGTTTTCTTCAGAAAATCAGGTGTGACAGGTTGCGGCAAGTACTCAAGCAATACAACATACTTGGTGTGGGGCCAGATGGGGCCCATCATGCACTGCCAGAACAACATGGTCGTTGTTTCTACAAATGTGGGCACACATCTTCCTTTTTTTTAAGAATTATATATGTTGATGCAAATCTTGAATTATATATGCCTAACACTAGTTTCCCTCTAAAGGCAAGTTTGGTGGGATTCTGTGCAGAATTTAAAAAAAAGGAAAGATTTGACATTCTGAAAATTGAAGAAAACGAGTTTTCAATCTATGTTGAGGTGTTTGACAAGAAGTTAAAACAAAAGTTGGGGCTAGTAACTATGTATGGGCCCGCTCATGGTGACAAAAAGGATCAGTTACTTATTGAACTATCCAATATTTGCTCAAAAGCAGTGCAGTGCCTCACAAAAGGATTTTGTACCGCCATCTAATTGTTCATGACTTTTGCTGCCATTCACAACACATACATGTATTTACCACCAGTGGCGGATCCTATATTGGGGCGAGCTGGGCGGCCGCGCAGCTAAATTTCAGATTTGACAAGTATCTTCTTCTCTGGAGACTTTCCGAGCTCCGGCGGGATCCCTGGATGGTTGCATGGTCACATGGCGGCGCAGGGAAAGGAGGCTGGTCGGACCGAGGTAATAGAAAACCTTAACTAGGTGTCTGGGCCTTTGTTATGTCCCTAGCTTCCGGTGCATTGGCCCAACAAACCAAAATGCTTAACACTAGGCCCATCGGCCAACTCCCAACTTGGTGGACAGGCAGCGGTCAGCAGATGCGCCGGCAGCACAAGCCGCAAGCCCCCAGCGCTACCCTAGCAAGGTCCCGCGTCGGGCGGCAGCTGCTCCAAGAGGCGCACAGCGGCGGCTCCTGGAGGTGCGCAGCGGCAGCTCTGGACTACGGTCGGCGGCTGCTCTGGGAGGCGCACAGTGGCGGCTCCGGGCGGCGCACGGCGACAGCTCTGGCCTCCAGGCAGGGTGTGGTGGCGGCAACAAGAAGACCAAAACAGAGTGGTAATCGTTGTGTGCCTGTATATGGGTTAATCAACACTTGAGTTGAAATGTTGAATCATATGATCACTTTATTATTACTTGCTATTTGTTAATTGATGACTTTATCCAATTTAGAGCTTCATCTATTTCTTATTTGTATTTGTGCATTTTACCATGTATGGTGAATTGGTGCAAGAATTATGAATTTATTCTTCAAATTTGAGGTAATATCTCAACTTCGCATTATTGTATGATCGCAAAATATGGATGCATTAATACGCTGTGAATGCTATGTTCTTGATTTCGGTTTAGTCGGTTATTATAAGCCGCCCCAGCTGGATTTTTTTCCTAGCTACGCCACTGTTTACCACCATGCTGCTGTTGTCGGTAAGTCACGTTCATCACACACTCTGATGAAGGGAGATCCAGACGATAGACCTACGGGTCATCCTTGTGCGGCAATGAAATCATCGCGGTCTGCTTGGTCTCACGGCTATCACTTCCTGTAATATTGAGGCATACATTATTTAAAAAATTATGGTGATACATTCTCCGTCTTCTTAGTCAAGTTGGAGTGAAAGAAACTAGAATTTCTATTCTTCACGGTAACAACTGCAGACCTGTGTCACGAGTTATTATCTTACCGTGTCAAGTTTACATTACCAAAACAATGAAATGTTAGGTAAATTATTGATCAAAGATTGAAAAGTTTGAACCTTGACATGAGTGTGCACTATATAAATAGGAATGGAGGGAGTACTTACAAAATTTAATGCAACAATAATCATGTCCAGAAGGCCCAAATGACTTCGTGGCAAAATTAATTTTTTTCCAAAAACGGCGTCAAAAGTGAAAAGCACAGAAGATGCATGAGAAGTACACAGATGCCTTTGTCAAGTGTTTAAACACCATTATTGTAGATTTCAGATTGAACATTGCAATTTGTAGAACAAGGAAAAAACATAATTTTCCAAGCCAGAGATTGAACCGTTTTTTTAAGACGTGCAAAGCACGTTTTTAATTAAAAGAGAACCAAAAAAACTCTTTCGGTTAGATTACAGAGAGGCACCAAGCCAAACGAAAAGAAACCAAGAGTTCGGGGGGCTACACCACTCTCACCGGGCGAACACCTAACAGCCGAGCAAGCGGAAGAAAGGCGGCACGCGCCCAAGACCTAGCCTCATCCAGAATTGCCGGCACCAGCGCCACCGGCATGAGAGCCTCTTTGTCGTGGACGCGCCTATTCTGCTCCCTCCACAGCGACCAAGCGACCAGCCAGATAAAGGTGTCAAAGCCTTTCCTTCGAACCTTCGCGACCTATGTCCTAGCGGAGTACCACCAATCCACGAACTTCACAGGACGGTCTGGGGCTACGTCCTGGAGGAGAATATGCCTGAGTGCCGTGAACCAGGTCTCTCGGCTGAAGACACAGTCCACAATCACGTGATCCAGAGTTTCTGATTCCTGCACGCAGAGTGCGCAGACATCCGAATCCCTGAGCCCATGGCGGTGAAACATGTCCGAAGTCCAGCATCGGCCGTGCAAGACCAGCCAGGCGAAGAACTTGCATTTCCCCGGCATATGAACCTTCCAGATCTGCCGTGCTCCGAGGATCTCAACGCGACCAAGAAAGAGGGCGGAGTAAGCCAAAGCCGTAGAGTAAACCCCGCTAGGTGACCATCTCCAAAGAATGTGTCAGGCTTCGACGTGAGCCTAACCTGCTGCACCAGGTCCCAGACGGTAAGGTACTGCACAAGCACCTGCACGGTCCTGGCATGTGTGATGTCCGCACCAACCTGTAGCCCCTTACCGACTGTACTGGATCGTCGCACCCGCGACAAGACCGCAGCCCAGAGGTTGGGGCCAGGGACTTGATGGAGCACCCGGAGATCTAGTTGTCATCCTAGAACAGGGCGCGAGCACCGTCCCCCACCTCCACAGAGATGGAGGCGTCAAAGAAGGCCTACGAGGTTCGGTCAACCGGGAAGCGGAAAGCCACCCAAGTCTGCTGCAGGTCCATCCGTATAAGCCAAAGCCAGCGCAGGCATAGAACCGTACCAAAGGCGCGGAGGTCCGGTGGGCCAAGTCCCCCGCAGCACGCAGGGCAGGTGACGTTCACTCAAGCGACCAAAACAGCGACCACCCGAGGCCATCTCCGTGCCGCACCAAAGGAAACCTCGAATGAGAGTTTCGACCGCGCGCAGTGGCCCAGGGTACAATGGTAATCGTCATCGAGATATGCATCGGGATGGCTGAGAGGGTGGATTTGACGAGGACGAGACGACTACTGCGGCTCAGCAGTCTACCCTGCCAAGGAGGTAGACGCCTGCCGACCTTATCGACTAGTGGCTGCAAGGCAGCCTTGGGTAGCCTCCTAATAGAGAGAGGTACCCCAAGGTAGGTGCACGGGAAATCGGTGATGGTGCAGGATAGGATAGAATGGACCAAGGAGAGGTGGTCCTCGGAGAAGTTAATGGGGTAGACCTGGCTCTTTGAGAAATTGGCTGCCAAGCCAGAGGCGCTCTCGAAGAGCGACAACACCGCCTTGACGACCCTCAGGTCCAGCTCGACCGGAGAAAAGAAGGCAACCACGTCATCCGCATAGAGAGAGGCACGAAAACGGATGTTTCTACCGAGGTTTAGAAGGAGACCACGGGACACCGCTTTGCGGAAGAGGGCATGGAAGCATTCCATGACCAGCACAAAAAAACATGGGAGAGAGAGGGTCTCCCTGGCATAGGCCACGACCATGGCAGATTCGCTGCCCAGGGACACCGTTAAGCAGAATTTTGGTGCTGGCAGTTGATAGAATGACCGAGATCCAGTTGGTCCACATGCGTGAGCAGCCAACTGCAGAGAGGAGCTCTAGGAGAAAGACCCACCCGACCGAGTCAAAAGCTTTAACTAGATCAATCTTGAACATGATCCTGGGAAGCTTCCGACTAGAGAGCGTTCTAGCCGTGCCAAGAACATAACGAAAGTTATCGTGGATGAGGCGACCTTTGATAAAAGCACTTTGGTTTGGTGAGACAAGAGAAGGAAGGTGGGGGGCGAAATGGTTGGCTGCTACTTTTGAAAAAAGCTTTTCGAAGCTATGTATGAGGCTGATGGGGCGATAATCCGAGAGAGAGACCGGGTCGAGCTTTTTGGGTATGAGTGTGAGGAGAGCATCGTTCAGGTGTTGGAAGCTGCGAGAGTCCAGGCCAGAGAGTGCGTTGAACGCCCGCAGCACATCACCCCTGATGATCGACCAACAGGATCTGTAGAAGCGACCAGTGAACCCGTCCGGGCTGGGGGCCTTGTCCAAAAGAAGATCCTTCACAACCTCCCAGACCTCAGCCTCAGAGAAGGGGAGGGCGAGGTCCCCCAGGTCCAGCCGCGGAAGGCCAAGCTCCTCGAAGTCGAGCGCGCAGGAGCGCTCGTGGCTGACGTCAAGAACCCTGTCAAAGTAATCAAAGGCTGCAGCGGCCTTTTCATCCTGACGAAAGATAGAGCGACCATCGACAAGAAGGGAGGGGATGAAGTTCTTTCTTCTACGGTGGTTGGCGTGAGGGTGGAAAATCTTGGTATTAGCGTCCCCCTCACGGAGCCACCTGAGGCTAGACTTCTGCCGAGCGATCGTTCGTTACAGCGAAGTCAGATTGAGGTAGTCGAGCTTGACGAAATGCCTCAGCGAAAGCACTTTAGGAGAGAGCAACTAAGAATCCTGTGCGACCTTGAGACGGAAAATAACCTCCTCGGCGACCTGGATCTGCAAGCAGATGGTACCAATCGCCTTGGAGCTCCATTTAACTAGCGCCTTCACCATCTCACGAAGCAGGTGATCAATCATCCGTAAGGGATCCGCATCAGGGCGCGGCCTCGACCACACCGCCTTAACAGTGTCAAGGAAGCCCTCCACCTTAGGCCAGAAGGCCTGGAAGGTGAAGCGCTTCTTAGGGTGCACCCCGCTGTCGAGGAGCGGGAGAAGAGGGGCATGGCCAGAGCATTTGGAAGAAATGGCGTGTAGGGCAGAGGAGGGGAAAAGAAGCCGCAGGGGCATGCATCAACAAAGATGAACTCAACAAGCACATCAATTGCCAATCCAAACATAATGCTCCACATGACTAGAACAGTAGCCGGCGAGCATCCATATTGGTCAAAAATTGTAAATTTTGAACCTTGACATGTGTGTGCACCATATTATAATTAAATAGAAATGGAGAGAGTTGCATATACAGAGCATGTGTTTGAGTACAACAGATGCATGAGGGTAGCGAACATGGCCTCATATGCCATTTGTTCAAGTTTGATTTTGGTGATTAATGACAACATGATCAATGAGACTAACCATATTGTTTAGCATGTCCTTGTAGACACTTCTAGGTCCCAAGGATGCAAAAATACCACATGCCAAAATGAAGGGTCAAAACCATGGAAGAAAAGGAAGGAAAATGACACCGTCGGATGAACCGACGATACCCAAGAAGCAAGCGTCGGTGCAATGGTTAGACGAACTGGTACACTGCAGTGAAGGCTCAAGTCAATAGGCACCGTCGGATGAACCGACGGTCCATATTCTAGTTGCACCGGATGATTGACAGAGACGAAGGAGTGAAGACAGAAGCGTCGGATGAACAGACGGTCCATTGGTGGGCACCGTCGGTCTATCCGATGAGTCAAGATTTCAAGACAGGGACATTCCAAGCCAACAGCTAGTAGCACTAGATGAAACGATGGTCCAGGCAGCGGTTCATCCGATGGTCACGAAGATGCTAACAATAAGGTTTCGACCCGGAACCCTTCAGCACCGGATGAACCGACGGCTAAGTGAAGAGACCTTCGGTGTATGCGTTGGATGATTTGTGTCAGCGGGATTCAACGGCTAGATGACGTGGAGGGGCACCTGATGAACCGACGAAGGGAAAAAGGACCATCGGTTCATTCGACGATACGAGTTTATACAGCTTTTAGCAAACAGCTCTTTGGACGCCTTGGGCTATTTATACCCCCTCCACTCACCCATATGAGAAGGCTGGATGCTGAGGAAGACCAGAGGAGTGCAAGACACATTAGAGATCATATCCATGCCGTGCTAGTGCTTAAGTGAACATCCAAAGGCTTTGCACATGCTTGGTGTGTGTGCTTAGTGATAGGTTAGCTTAGAGCTGAATGAGTGCAAGGTGTGCCTACCTTGTGAGGTGATTCTTGAGTGGATGAAGCTGTACAAGGTGCGCCGGACGCCTTGGAGCCTAGGCGGCTCTCCAGTAAACGTCTTCGACCCTCTGGCTTGGTGTGGAGCGGTGAGGACACTTTGTTCGGGGGACGTGGAGACCCCCTTCCCTTGCTGGAGAAGCTCCTTAGTGGAGGCGGCATCAAGGTGACCAAGGGAGCTTGGCGAGAACCTTTGTGTCAAGTCAAGTGGTGCTCTTGGAAGAGACTTGGTGACCGGGAAGCAATACTCTTGTGTGGAGTGCTTCAACAATGTGGACTAGGGGTGGCTTAGTGCCTACCGATACTATGGGATAAATCGCGTGTCAAGAGTTTGCTTCCTCTCATCCTCTTTACGTTTCCGCATTACTCTCTTGCAATCCTTGTTTGCCTTTACTTTCATAGAGTAGTATCTTGCTAGGATTGGCTATAGGTTGCAAAACTTGTTTCACACTAGAACAACTATAGTTGCACATCTAGATAGTATGTTCTAGTTTATGTTTTGAGCAAATAGTGGAAGCCATAGGTTAAGGTTTTAAGTTGTCTAATTCACCCCCTCCCCATCTTAGGCTACGAGCATCCGATTCCTTACAATGAGGCGGTGTAAACAGAGCAAGAAAATTGCAAATGCCTTGTCAATTTGTTAAACACCATTGGTAGACTTCAGATAGATCATTGCAATTTGTAGCACACATGCAAAAATATAATTGTCCTAGCCGGAGATTGAACCATATGAGCATGAACACAAAGATGAAAACTCAACAAGCACAATTATCGCCAATCCAAAATAAAACCACATTACTAGGGCAGTCGGCGAGCATCCACGCACATCAGGCCCTGCTATAGATCAGAGATTGAACCATGGGAGCATGAACAAAGATGAACTTAACAAGCACAATCGCGGGTCCACACATAAAGCCACATTACTATAGAATGGCAGCCGGCGAGCATCCACATCAGGCCCTGCTTGCGTGCACCATCAGCACGCCCTGTAAGGTGCTGTTGACGCTTTTTATGGTCAACACACAAGAGCACTAGAGCGTGCGGGTCACGAAATGGACCAAAGAGCTGAAAAAGCTACACAAGGCGGTTAGACCACCTTAGCAACGTGGGTAGTCCGCCTCCTAGGGTTTTGGCTCAAGATGGTCGTTCAGGGAGATAAATACCACACTTACGTGATGGAGGACGACTAGGTTTACGAGCAAACCAGCAAAGGATAACCAACACACTTACGTGACGAAGAACGACTAGTTTACAAGCAAACTAGCAAAGACCGTCGAAGCTCTCGCCCGGGAGAGACCCTGTCAGGGTGAGGACATCGCCGGCGTGCCCTAGGTCGACCAGCGAGCCTTAGGACGTCATCTATGACCGTGGAGATCAGTACAGGAACATCATGGAGGTTGGAAAAGCTAGGGTTTGAGGATAAAAAGTAAAGGTAATGGATTGATTTGATTGTGTTTTTCTCAATCGGCCGTGGCCCTTCATAAATATAGGGTGGGAGGTCTTGCCCCGGTAGGAGTCGAAGTTTATACAAATCTTGTGTAAAAATACAACTCCTAACTCAGATTTGGTAGGGTAGGCCGGTCTAACCGGGACCCAGGGGCGGTTAGACCGCGTGTCCGACATGCAGGTCTTCTCAAAGCCATATCTCCCTCATCTGGAGTCCGAATCGGACGTTCTACATATGCATCTTGTTCTACTCGACTAGAACTATCCAATGGTGAAGTCCAAATTGCCTTTTGATGACTTTGACTAGGGCGGTCAAACCGCCCTAGGGATGAGGTCTGACCTCCTGTTGCCAGACCGGCTACAGAGACCGCGGTCAGGCCGCCTGGTACCCCGGTCTGACCGCCTGGTCCAGCCTGATCTGGCTTAGCTGCCAATTTTGAGTGTCAACATATGCCCCCCTGTTTCTTAGTAAAGCTTGCATACTAAGAAATACTTATCAGCACCAAAACTGCACAGGAACAATGCTAAGCACAAGAATTACAAACAAGTTTTACTTTTCAAGGACGATAGAATCTATCAGCCATATTACTTGAATTTGTGAGATATGAAGAATGCAACTTGTTGCTGCTGTTTATGCATATTGTGTGAATGAGATAAACCTGAGCACACACTACCTCGGTTGTGGGTTATTGAAATATTAATTCAAACTCATTTCACACTTGAAAGTTTTTATGGATGCTTAAAGCGACCAAATTACTATTATGTCAATTGGTCATTGCAACACTTCTCAATTTAACAAAAGAGAAGGATAGAAAAATTCAGTATGGAATCCATATTTAATTTTAACCATAAGCAAAGTAAGGTGAGTAATCAGCCCCTAAAAGATGAATATGTGCAACTAATCTCTATAAATGATTTGTGAAGCATATGATGGTTGAGAATAACTGGCCAGACAACTAGAATTAGTATAGCCAATTTTCTCATTCACCGGCATGTTTTGTGAGTAATCACATATTGTGTATTTCCTGCCGATGAATAAATAGATGAAACACATTGCTGAAAATTAGTAGAATTACTAACATGTGGTGTTCCATAAGAATTGGCCAAACTCACCATGTTAGTTTGGCCTTGATACATGTTAACTGACTTTTGAGCTTGTTGTACAGCCGGTGTGTGAGAGTAATGTCGTATGTTGCTAGTATCATTAAAATTTAAAGTATGCATATTATTTGACAATGGATTTTGAATATTAAATTCATAATTATAATTTGCATAATTAAAACCATCTGAACAAGTACTAGCCGATGCAATATGCCTACTAGTATCATATCCAGCAACATCAACATAAGGATTTATGGTACTTGCAAAATAACTATTAACATTAGACATAGGTAATGTATTTGCAAATTGTACCTTGGGCTCGTCGTAGTAGGACTGATGTGAAGTATATGAATAGCCCGCCATAATAAGTCTTGATGCTTCTGATCTTGTAATAGATAAATCCAGCAATCCAAGCAATAAATGACCAAAATCTTGCTTCTCTTCTAGTCTTCAATATGTAGTAGCAAGCAAGATGCAATGCAAACGGCTTGAGCATGCAAAGTCACAATTTTAGATGCAATCGGTCCCGAAAGACCTGATTGTACTATAGCGACGAATCAAGACAATAATAGATCAATTAGGTAAAAGGCTAGGGATTGATAGAACGGTTTGAGCAACCAGATCTTTCTCCCCAGCGGAGTCGCCAAAATGTGTGGGCGCTTTTTATGGTTAACACATGAGAGCACTAGAGCGTGCGGGTCACGAAACGGACCAAAGAGCTGAAAAAGCTGCACAGGGCAGTTAGACCGCCCTAGCAACGTGGTTAGACCGCCTCCTAGGGTTTTGGCTCAAGATGGTCGTTCGGGGAGATAAATACCACACTTACGTGATGGAGGACGGCTAGGTTTACGAGCAAACCAGCAAAGGATAACCAACACACTTACGTGATGAAGAACGACTAGTTTACGAGCAAACTAGCAAAGACCGTCGAACCTCTCACCCGGGAGGGACCCCGTCAGGGTGAGGACGTCGCCGGCGTGCCCTAGGTGGACCAGCGAGCCTCAGGACGTCATCTATGGCTGTGGAGATCAGTAGAGGAACAGCATGGAGGTTGGAAAAGCTAGGGTTTGCGGATAAAAAGTAAAGGTAATGGATTGATTCAATTGTGTTTTTCTCAATCGGCCGTGGCCCTTCATAAATATAGGGTGGGGAGGTCTTGCCCCAGTAGGAGTCGAAGTTTATACAAATCTTGTGTCAAAATACAACTCCTAACTCGAATTTGGCAGGGTAGGCCGGTCTAACCGGGTCCTAGGGGCGGTTAGACTGCATGTCCGACGTGCAGGTCTTCTCAAAGCCATATCTCCCTCGTCCGGAGCCGAATCGGACGTTCTACATATGCATCTTGCTCTACTCGACGAGAACTATCCAATGGTGAAGTCCAAATTGCCTTTTGAGGACTTTGACTATGGCGGTCAAACCGCCCTAGGGATGAGGTCTGACCTCCTGTTGCCAGACCGGCTACAGAGACCGCGGTCAGACCGCCTGGTACCCCAGTCTGACCGCATGGTCCAGCCTGATCTGGCTTAGCTGCCAATTTTGAGTGTCAACAATGCTAATTTAGTACAAGTCTTGATGCTTCTGATCTTGTAATAGATAAATCCAGAAATCCAAGCAATCAATGACCAAAATCTTGCTTCTCTTCTAGTCTTCAATATGTAGTAGCAAGCAAGACGCAATGCAAACGGCTTGAGCAGCCTGATGCAATGTCACAATTATAGATGCAATCGGTCCCGAAAGACCTGATTGTACTATAGCGATGAATCAAGATAATAATAGACCAATTAGGTAAAAGGCTAGGGATTGATAGAACAGTTTGAGCAACCGGATCTTTCTCCCTAGCGGAGTCGCCAAAATGTGTTGACACTTTTTATGGTCAACACACGAGAGCACTAGAGCGTGCGGGTCATGAAACAGACCAAAGAGCTGAAAAAGCTGCACATGGCAGTTAGACTGCCCTAGCAACGTGGTTAGACCGCCTCCTAGGGTTTTGGCTCAAGATGGTCGTTCAGGGAGATAAATACCACACTTACGTGATGGAGGACGGCTAGTTTTACGCGCAAACCAGCAAAGGATAACCAACACACTTACGTGATGAAGAACGACTAGTTTACGAGCAAACTAGCAAAGACCGTCGAAGCTCTCGCTCGAGAGGGACCCCGTCAGGGTGAGGACGTCGCCGGCGTGCCCTAGGTCGACCAGCGAGCCTTAGGACGTCATCTATGACCGTGGAGATCAGAAGAGGAACAGCATGGAGGTTGGAAAAGCTAGGGTTTGAGGATAAAAAGTAAAGGTAATGGATTGATTCGATTGTGTTTTTCTCAATCAGCCGTGGCCCTTCATAAATATAGGGTGGGGAGGTCTTGCCCCAGTAGGAGTTGAAGTTTATACAAATCTTGTGTCAAAATACAACTCCTAACTCAGATTTGGCAGGGTAGGCCGGTCTAACCTGGTCCCAAGGGCGGTTAGACCGCGTGTCCAACGTGCAGGTCTTCTCAAAGCCATATCTCCCTCATCAGGAGTCCGAATCGGACGTTCTACATATGCATCTTGATCTAGTCAACGAGAAAAATCCAATGGTAAAGTCCAAATTGCCTTTTGAGGACTTTGACTAGAGCGGTCAAACCGCCCTAGGGATGAGGTCTGACCTCCTGTTGCTAGACCAGCTACAGAGACCACGGTCAGACCACCTGGTACCCCGGTCTGACCGCCTGGTCCAGCCTGATCTGTCTTAGCTGCTAATTTTGAGTGTCAACAGGTGCGGTTGGCAATGACGCCGACCACGGCGAGCGCCTCTTCCTTGCTCTTGATGTTGGTGTGCACCCTCAGCAGCTCAGTGAAGGGCCCGTCCCACACGCCGTTCTTGTGGGCGCGGAGGAGCTCATAGCAGATGGTGTCCCAGTGCTCGATGTACGGCAGGTGCTCGATGGTGACGTGGGCCTCACTGCTGACCCACCCCTCCATCAACGCGTCCCTGATTGGCAGCAACCGCTGGCCTTTGCTCATCGTCACCGTCAGCACCGCCAGCGCCCCCTTCAGGTTCTTGACGCTGCTGCTGCCGGCACCAGCCGGCTGGCTGTAATAGGAGAGGGTGCTGGTAGCCTGCAGCGTGGCAGGCTGCCCCAGGGGCACGTTGGGCAGGTTGCTGAGCCCGCCGACAAGGTCACGGTAGCTGTTGCCGAAGGGAAGCGGCGTGGAGCCGGGGAGGAGGTGCTCGTGGCCTGGGAAGCTGTGCCAGTGCCCGCTCCGGTTGCTGAAGCTGGCGAGGGAGAGGTCGTGGCTCATCACGGCCAATCTGGCCATGTCGCCGACGTTGCTGTGCAAGCCGATGACCATGAAGGGTTTGTCATCACTGCTGGGCGGCGGATGGCGGCGTTTCAGCAGCATAACGAGGTTGCTGGCGGCGGCGGCAAGCACGACGAGGAGGAACGTGACGGTCGAACGTCGCTCCATGGTGGAAAGGACTGGGAGATGGAGGGAGACCGGAAGCCGGAAATGTCGGGTCAGTCAGGCAGAGAAAGTGTTGGAACGTAGGCAGCCAGAGAAAGGTCGATAACCAGAGCCACTTTATGACACTCTTCCTGAACCCTTCATGCATCTTGCCCTTGTACCTAGCTCGGTAGTTGCACAATGCAATCGACGTGACGGCTCTCTCTGCAGATCAATCAATTTAAGCCATCATCCACAGCAAGGAGGACGCCATCGCCGTGGTCGGTATGGTTAAAGAACGCACCTTGGTCAGTTAAGTTATATATATGTCTTAATTGGCAAGTATGTATGTTGGTGTGGAAGGTTTTAGTGTGATTAAACTTGAGTTTACAACTTTGCAGAGAAATCGACTTGATCACCTTTTATTTTCTGATTTTCCTATTACTAGCCTCTCTCAAAATTCTGGCATGAAACCTAGCTTGACCTTGACGCCAATGTCACTATGTCAGCCTATAAAGGAGCAAGTAACTGGACTAAATCAATCCAGTCCCATTTTACATTGACAAAACCTGGCCGGCGAGTGAATGGCCTGTGCAAGCATTGAAGCAGAGCTCCCTAGAAAGATGGTACAAGAAAACAGAGCAGAGCGTGCAGTCGCGTTCAAGATCCAGATATGTCGTTTAATATAAAAAAAATCAAACAGATATATATTTTCTTGAAAGACGTTTCAGGATAGGGTGTGTCTATATATCAAATGCTTGAAATTTCAACATCTCTCAGTCACTTTTTTTTGACCATCGGATCAGACATCAATGGCTCAGATCTGCCCCTCTCCTTTTCTCTCTCCACTTATGTCCTTCCTCCCACCTTCTTCTTCCTCCTTCCCCTGCCTCCCACTTGCGCCGCACTACCGCCGCCGCCGCCACGTTGCGCCCCTCCCCGTCGGCACGGACGAGCTAGGGTCCGACGGACCCCCGCGCCAGCCGCCACCGGCCCGGGGGTCAGCCAGAACCTCGCCCGCGCCGGTCCGCCACCAGCCCCTCCCGCCGCCGTCTCGCGCCACCGCCGCTGCCTCGGGCTGCCGTGGAGCCCCCGCCCCGACCTGGCCCCAACCGCCGGTCTCCTCTGCCCGTCCGGCGGCGCCCTTGCCGCCCGGCCTCGCCGCCGAGCCACCCACCACCTCCGCCGGACTGGCCTGCCGCCACGGCCGGCCGGTCAAACCTCCATGTCCGGTGGTGAGCAGTAGCACCCCACCCTGGAAACCCCGGAACCCTAAATCGAACCCTAACCTCGCCGGAGTTCGCCGGAGTTGGAGAAGAAGGAGTTGAAGAGAAGGAGAAAAGTGATTGAGAGAAACACAAATCTAAAACATTTGATGTATAGCAATTCTGTTGGGCTTTAGATATCTGTCTCTCATTTTATTTTACATATATGCCAATAGAGATGCAATAGCACAAGATAATAAGACAGTAAAGCAAAATTAGCTAGGCAGATACATAGTACTTTACAGCACATACAGTCTCAACATGATATACCAGAATAGCAAGAATGTTGGAACACCTACTTGCCATTTTCACCGTCTGTTTGTGTCTTCAGTTAACTTGTATATGTCTAGCCAAGGATGTTGGTGTGGACAGATTGATTGTGATTAAACTTCATTTTACAGCTTTGTAGAGGAATTGACATGATGACCTTTTTTCTCTGATTGTAATGTTACTTGCTTTTCTTAATATTCGTGGTATAAAAGAGCAATTAACTGGACCAAATAAATCCTGGTCGGCCAGTGAATGTGTAGGATCGATGGCCTATAGAAGGGGGGTTTGAATATGGGCCTTCTTCAAATTTCTAGAGCAATAAACAAACCTTAACATATATCTCTAGTGTTGCCCATCTAAAAAGGTTTCTTTCTACCAACTAAGCACACTAGCAACAAGGTTCCTTAGCAAGATTCACACTAACAAGAGAAAAGCACCCTAGCCAAGATATGCAACAAGCAAAACACACAAGAGAAAAACTAGGATAAAGGAGCTTAAGAGCTGAAAGTAAATGCTGAAAATAAGTGCACGAAGGTAGAGCAAGAGGACTAGAGACAACCAAATTTTTTCCCGTGGTATCGAGAAGTTGACGCTTCTCCCTAGTCCATGTTGGAGCACTCACAAAGAGTTTTGCTCCCCCTCAAGCCACTTAGACTTGAGTGCTCACTAAGTGTACCCGTTCTCCATCTCCTGAATGGTGGGTCTCAATCCATTTACACCAAGCACTTCCCGGGGCTCCCACAATCTCCAAGAGCTCCCCAAGAACCTCCAAACACCGAGACCGTCTAGGAGCCGTCAAACTCCAAGAGTAACAAGCTCACACACTTTCACTTGACCAATGCAATCAGCTAGCCATAGAAAGCACCTTGAAACCCTTGATCACGAAGAATGAATTCCCCTTGGCAAGGAAGATGAATTCCAAATGAACAAAGCACTAAATCCTTCTCTCTTTGGCTGTAGTGGTTCTTCAGAGTGGCAAAGGCAGCTCAAGAGACGCAAGGGGGCCAATTATATAGGCTAAGCAAGGGAGGCTAGCCGTTAGAAAAGTGCTGCAGAAAGTAGCACCATCGGATGAACCGACGGTTCCCCCTGGCGACGGCGTCGGTTCATCCGGTCACTCTGTGGCAAGGAATATAGCTGTTGAACCTAGCCGCTGTACCACTTCATCCGACGCATGCACCGATGCTGCCTCAGTTTATCAGGTGATGAAGCAATCTCACTCAGTGTGTCTCTGCATGAATTAAATGTAGGCGCCGGATGAATCGCTGGTTGACTTGTGTAGCATCATTTCATCCAGTGCTGAAGCAATTCCTCTCGGTGTGTCTCTGTATGATTTAAATGCATGCACCGGATGAACCGATGCTCTGATCGCCATTTCATCTGGTGCTGAAGGCAGTTGAGTCCAAACCTTACTGTTACCAAACCCTAGTTTACCGGATGAACCGTTGATGCACCGTCGGTTCATCCGGCGGTGCTTTTTCTCTGAACTTGTCGCTGAAATCATCCGACGCAACTAGGAATGGGGGCGTCGGTTCATCCGACGCTATCCTTTGCAGTTCAACTCATCCAATTCAATCGCCTTTGAGTTTTTCTTCAATTCTTTTGCTTCCAATGTAATTCCATGAGTATTTTGAGCTGTTTAGTAACCAAGGAGCTTGATAGTGCATGAATATAGCATAGCATTTGGCATGGTCAAGCTTCTAGTGTGTGAACCCCTCTTAATAGTACGGTCAAACACTACAAACTAGCAAATCCAAGTGTCCTTCATCTCCTTGTGACACTTGGAACTAACAATGCCCTTAACCTTGTAGTATTTGTCCATTGATCATCCATAATTGCAAATTGAGGGGTATCATTTCATTTATATCTCATGACAATAACTCAAGATTAAATCTGCTACAAAACAAATGTTAGTCACAAGTATACGGTTGTCATTTATCACCGAAACACACCCTTACCAAAGATGCGCTAGGGCCTTGATGCTTACAATCTCTCCCTTTTTGGTGATAGATGACAACACAAGTAGAGATATACGAGAATTTGAAATTAAAGCATAAACTCTACAACTAATCCAAGGACAAGATAAAAACAAGCACACGTGCATTAATTAAACAAGCACACAAGCATGAGTAGACATGTAAATCATCAACATGCACAAGATCCAAATACATGTCTCATAATGAACTCCACAAAACAACAAGGGGCACAAAAACTCCAAATGCACACTCCCAAGCTCCCCCTATCTCTACTCTCCCTATCTATCTCCCCCTTTGGCAACGAGCACCAAAAAGTGTCCTAGTCCTGCTGAGGTGGAGGAGAAGCCGGCGGTGTCGAGGAAGAGTCACTAAAGGCGCGACGTGGAACACGGAGGTGTCACCGTCCTCGGACTCGAAACCTGACAGCTCCGAAGAACATACTCGCGAAGAGACTAAAGCTGTGTCAGTGCCGTTGGTAGAAGTAGGAAGAGCCAGAGAGCTCGCCACTAGCGGATCCTCTGCCATCTCTGTCTCGATTTGCTGAGTGATCGTGCGAAGAGTGCTATCCTCCTGATGGAGGCCCTCTGTCCGAGGATTGGTCCTAGTCGGAAGAGGCGAGCTGAAACCCAAGGAAGGTTGTGCTGGAGTCTCAAACACAAGAGGTCCTATCGGGAACGTAGACATTAGCTGGGTCGAAAGAGTAGTCATCTGAGAGAACTGACCCGCCCTGAGCTGCTCGAGAAAAGTGGTCGTCTGTGGAGTAGAGATCTGCTGAGCAGCAAACGTCCCCGTCTGAAGTAGAGATGAAATCAGGATGGTCGGTATAGGGAGGCTCACAACACCACTAGCTGAAGGGAGAGAGGCTGACGGCTCTGGCTGGAGCAACTGCTAGGTAGGAAGTGAAGGTAGCTGAAGCCCCGTGTGCTGAAACAACAGACCCAGGCAGGTGGACATGAAAGAGAACATCTGAGCTATCATCATCTGTTGTTGCTTTATTTGCTGCCTCTGAGCCTCCTGCTGCTGTCGGATACTATCAAGTATCACCTGCTGAGCCTCCTGCTGCCTCTGAAACTGATCCTGCATCTCTCGCTGAATCTCCATTGTGGCTCTAGTCTGATTTGCCAAGGACTGGATCACTGATGTAAGAGAGTCAGGCTGAGCGACCTGAGAGGTGGTGATTTGTGGAATCGATGACTCAGCCTCATGTTGTCCTGGCAAACTCGAGCCGCCAGCCTCGTCGTCATGGGTACAATGGACACGAAAGACGGGCTGTGTCTCGGGCTCAAAGTCCTCATCCTCACTGGAATCGTCGGTGTCGGTGGCAAGGTACTGAGGTAGAGGTCCCTCGGCTAGTGCAAGTAGCTCGTCCTGACGTGCTACCTCATCCATAGCTACCTCAGCTGCGACACGAGCCTGGAAGTCCTTGACTGCTCTCCTCTGTCCTCTGGGTCCTTGTCTCCTGTCCCCTGGCATCGGAGGCTGATATGTCTTGAACACATACTTGGATCGCTCCAAGACAGAGATGTAGCGCTGAGACTCTAAGCGAGATAGGATCTAGCTGATCTAGTGAGCGAACGGGAACTGACGAGTCATCCCCATGCCATCCATAATAGCATCCTCGATCTCACTGAGCATGATGTCCATAATGTCGAATGTCCGTTGAGTCATGATATAAAGAAGAATCCACTGTTGTACACCGGTGATCGACTCGGTGTTCCCCAACCTGAAGAGCAAGGACCTCCTGAGAGCAAAATGGACCACGTAGGCCTCTCGAGTCAATCGGTCCGGGGTCCGAGGAGTGCCGGGGAGAAACGGCTGCTGGAACAGAAAAACTGATCTCCTCATCTGACGGGACAATCGGAGTGTGAGCACAACAAGGACCCTCAACGTCGGGGTAAGCCAAGTAGTGAATAGACGTGTCGTCGACGGGCACCCCAAGCAACTGAGCGATACCCTCTCTGGTGAGTCTAAACTGCTGTCCCATAAACATGAACCTAATCGAGAGTCGGGCATCCTCAATGTACACGGTGGCGTAGAAGACACAGACCCACTCTGGCACGTATCTCGGCCTGTCACTGACCAAAGCTGCAAGTCCCAAAATGAAGTCGAAGTGGGGGAGTATCGGGACTCCAGCTGCTGTTGCTCTAAGGGCTATCCATTGAAGCATCCTGTGCTGGCTGAGCTGTGACCCCTTCTTGACATAGGAAGCATAGAAGCTCTCCTGAAGGAACGTCCAGAACCGGGGATCACACTCCTCTCGGCAATGAGGGAACCACTCATCCTCCTCGACAAACCTCAACTTCCGAATCTTTGGCCCGGATAAGCTCCTCAAGTCTCGGAGATAGACCCCAAACGCCTCGGCCCTCCGTGCGCCAATCTGGATCTCAGGGCCCTCCGGTGGCTGATCCTGCTGCTCCTGGTCAACCTGCTGCTCGGCTGTTGTCCTCCTCTGCCTCAGAGTAGGCTGAGTGTGTCCACCATGAGTCCGAGGACCGGTACATGGTGCAGAGGAGGGAGACTCTGTCTCTGTCGGACGGGTACGGCCTGAACGCCGTAACGGCTGCTGCTCCTAGGGCTGCTCCCCCTGACTCTGTGCACTGTCACCAATACGAATGCCTCTCTGTGGCTGCCCCTGGGTGTCTGGCACACGGAGCACACGCTCCCACTCCTTGTCCTGCTTGCTCTTCTTCTTCTTCGGCTCCACAACTGCCTTGGCCTTCCTCTTGTCTCCTGCCATCTGTCAAAGAAACGGTGGAAGATTATAGAATGGCAAGAAGAGAATATAAACATGATAAATAACTAAGGGTGAGAGGTCCTTAAGCAAAGCAAATGAAAAGATTGAGCCTAATCATGATTTCTAGGAGATGAACATGTCACAAGATAAGGAAGATAGAGTCTAGGAACGTCCTTAGGTGCAGCAAGATATGTGTGAGTGAGTGCTAGACTAGAACACATGCTACTGTTAAAAGATATGTACTAAACAGTGCACAAACAGTAGCAAATTTGCTCAAACTCCATGAGATTTAGCAAGTTCTATAGGAATTCGGGCAAAATCTATGAAAAAATGAGCAAATAGATTATGATAGATGAAACAATAGCCCATACGCATAGACTTAGGCCACAAAAACATCAACAAATTTCCCCAAAACAGCATGAACTCCATGAACAAAACAAGGGGAAAAGAGGGTGCTCACCCCTGCTGAATTTGGAAGAAGAAACGAGCATGGGTGGTGAAGACGGCTCCTGCACACCTGCAGATGGACGCCGACGAGCCACGGCGGCGGCGCCTGGCCGGAAACGGCGGCGGCGGCGGCCGAAACCCTAGCTAGGGTTTGCGGGCGGTGCTCGTGCAATCAGCCTGGAGAGGGCGGCGGCGCGGTGGCGGAGCTGGCCAGTGGCGAGATCGGGAGGCCGACGGTGGCGTGGATGGTCGGAGGATGGGCTGCGGTGGCCGGAGGCAGCGAAGGCGGCGGCGTACGGGCGCAACAAAAAGATTCGAAATGGGGGAAAGAAATGCCCGAGGAAGAATATGACATGTGGGGCCGCTGTGCAGAGAAGCGCCGGATGAGCCGACGATAGGAGAAGCACAGCGTCGGTCGATCCGCCGGAGGATATGAGCTGATCAGAGAAATGCTACACCAGATGAACCGATGGCCAAGATTTTAGATTCACCAGATGAATTCGTCACGGGTCAAAAATAGCCACTAAACTCAGTAGCACCGGATGAACCGTTGCTTCCACATAAGAGAGCGTCGGTTCATCCGACGATGTGGAACTAGTGGCGCGCAAAGAGATTTCAAACTGACCCGACCAATGGATGAACCGACGCCTGGAACCTACATAGCGGCGGTTCATCCGACGGTGATAAAATCAGAAAGCTGATCTAGGACTCATCTTTGATCCAACAAATGTCACACACAAGCCAACACAAGCACATTGTTGCACCAATTCGATCTGGGTGACAACCTCACCCCTCAAGCACTCCTTTGCAAAATACAAGTATATAAACCATAGATTCCCTACAAGGGGTAGACCTTATAAATTTTTAGAAAAATAGGCAAAATAAGATCCAAAAGGAGGAGAGAGCTCCAAAAAGGGAATGTATGAGTTATTTGCCTTCGAACTTAGAGATAGACACTTTAAGCTCGTTAGGACATAACTCAATAGGCATTAAGCACAATCATTTGTCTCATCACACTTTGGAGTTGTTGATTTACATTGAACGCTAAGCAACTTTCTCATAGTGTGATTTTCCTTTGTGACACCTCTCACGCAATGCAATGCAATGCAAGAACAAGTGCATGAAAATAAACATGAATGCAATCTATATGACAAGCAAAGATGCAAAACGGAAAGATAAACTATCTTGCCAAGTTTGAGCCCTTGTTAAGCTTACTCATGGTGAGCTTTTCAACATGCCTTGAGCGAAACTTGGAAACCACCGGCTCAAGCAAGACCCATACTCACCACTATCTTAACAAGGTTAGACAAGCCCCTACAACATGTACATATTCAAATGCAAACTATAGGACAAGCATTACATGATGTTGGACGCATCAAGCACATTTAATACACTCCTTAGCTTACAAAAGGTGTTTTCATCAAGAGGCTTAGTGAATATATCCGCCAATTGCTCCTCGGAGCGAACACCACAAAGGAGAATATCACCTTTAGCAACATGGTCTCGCAAGAAATGATGGCGGATATCAATGTGCTTGGTGCGTGAATGTTGAACCAGGTTATTAGCAATTTTTACGGCACTTTCATTGTCGCAAAGGAGAGGAACCCTATCTAGAACCACACCATAATCCAAGAGGCTTTGCTTCATATAGAGGGTTTGAGCACAACAAGCCCCGGCGGAAATGTATTCTGCCTCCGTGGTGGATATGGCCACGGAGTTTTGCTTCTTAGAGGACCAAGCAACCAAAGATCAACCTAGCAAATGGTACCCACCCAAAGTGCTCTTGCGGTCTACTCGACATTCGGCAAAATCCGAATCCGAATAACCCAAGAGCTCAAAACAAGCACCATGGGGGTACCACAAGCCAATGCTAGGTGTGCATTTTAAGTATCTAGGATCCTTTTCAAAGCACTTAGGTGAGATTCTTTAGGGTTGTCTTGAAATTGAGCACACATGCAAACACTAAACATGATATCGGGCCTAGATGCGGTAAGGTAAAGAAGAGAACCGATCATAGAACAGTAAAGCTTTTGGTCAACCGGTTTACCTTCCTCATCTAAGTCGAGATGTCTATTGGTAGGCATTGGTGTCTTGATTGGCTTGCAATCATCCATCTTGAATTTCTTGAGAATATCATTAGTGTACTTTTCTTGATAAATGAAAGTCCCTTCCTTCAATTGCTTGATTTGAAACCTAAGGAAGAAGTTGAGCTCTCCAATCATAGACATCTCGAATTCCCTAGTCATAAGATCACTAAAATCTTTGCACACTTTGAGACTAGTAGAACCAAAGATGATATCATCAACATAAATTTGAAAAATGAAAAGCTCCCCGTTGATGATCTTGGTGAATAAGGTATTGTCCACTCTCCCAATCTTGAAGCCTTCCTTGATGAGAAAGCCCCAGAGCCTCTCATACCATGCCCTAGCTGCTTGCTTGAGTCCATACAAAGCCTTGATCAACCTATAGACATGGTTAGTATGTGTGGGATCCTCAAAACTGTGAGGTTGCTCAACATAGACTTCTTCATTGATGAAGCCATTTAAGAAGGCACTCTTGACATCCATTTGGAATAATTTCATTTTGTGACAAGAAGCATTTGCAAGAAGGATACAGATTGCTTCAAGACGCGCAACCGGAGCAAAGGTCTCTCCATAGTCCATGCCTTCTACTTGAGAGTAACCCTTGGCGACAAGTCTTGCCTTATTTTTCACCACAACACCATGTTCATCTTGTTTGTTTCGGTAGACCCACTTGGTGCCCATCACGTTCTTGGTCCTGGGGCGCTCTACTAGGACCCAAACTTCATTTCTTGTGAAGTTGTTGAGCTCTTCTTGCATAGCCAAGATCCAATCCGGGTCCTCGAGAGCTTCCTCTATAGTAGTGGGTTCTACAAATGAAACAAAAGCATGATGTTTGCAAAAAGAAGCATATTGTTTGCGGCGAGTACGTGTACCACCCTTGGGATCACCCAAGACAAGATCGATGGGATGGTTTGATGAAGTCCTTGTACACCTTCCAAGTGTGGTAGAAGTTGGATCATCTTGGGGTTGCAGTACTTCCAGTTCCTCTTCTTGATCTTGAGTGTCTTGTGATGTAGGAGGTGGTCCATGTGAGGAAGATGGGCTATCTTGTCTTGTGTGGGATGATGTTGAACGACTTTGATGGTCATTATCATCATCATTGGAAGAGGAGTCTTCATGGTTGTGGGAAGTAGAGGGTGTATCATCATCCTCTTTTGGCTTGATGTCCCCAATAGCCATCTTCTTCATTGCTTCTCGGAGAGGTTCTTTTCCTACATCATCACAACAATAGCCATCTCCTAGGGAGCCATTAGATTCATCAAACTCCACGTCACATGTTTCTTCAACGGCACGTGTAGTGTTGTTGAATACTCTATATGCCTTGGAGTTTGATGCATAACCAACAAATATGTCCTCATCTACCCTACTCTCAAACTTCCCTAGGTGCTCCCTCTTCTTGGAAATGAAACACTTACACCCAAAGACTCGGAAGTAGGAGATGTTGGGCTTCCTCCAAATGGGAAGCTCATATGGTGTCTTCATCAATAGTTGGTGGAGATATACCCTATTTGAAGCATGACACGCCGTGTTGATAGCTTCCGCCCAAAACCTTTGAGAGAAACCATAGTCATCCAACATGGCTCGAGCTAAGGTGATGAGAGTCTTGTTCTTCCTTTCTACCACACCATTTTGTTGTGGTGTGTAGGTTGAAGAGAATTCATGCTTGATGCCTAGCTCATCACAATATTCTTCCACTTGAGTGTTCCAAAATTCCAATCCATTGTCACTTCAGATGTTCACAATAGATGACTCAAATTCATTTTGAGCCCTTGTAGCAAAGTTCTTGATGATCCCAAACGTCTTGCTCTTGTCCTCCAAAAAGAATGTCCAAGTTTAGCGTGAGTAACCATCAACAATGACAAGACAATAGAGATTACCACCAAGACTTTTGTAGGTAGTAGGACCGAAGAGGTCCATGTGTATGACTTCCAATGGTCTTGAGGTAGAAACATAAGCTTTCATGGGATGATGACTTGCTACTTGCTTGCCGGTTTGACACGCTCCACATAATTTGTCCTTCTCGAAAGTGACATCCTTCACACCAAGAACTAAACCCCTTTTGAAAGCCTTCTTGAGTTGACTCATGCCTATATGAGCAATACGACGATGCCATAGCCAACCCTTGGATGTCTTGGTGAATAGACAAGTAGTCAAGTTTGCTTCATGAGAGGAGAAGTCTACAAGATAGATGTTGCCATGGCGAAAACCTTTGAACACAACTTCATTAGATTTCTTGTTAGTAATGATCACTCCATCATCATCAAATAGGCAAGGTAGACCAAGATCACAAAATTGAGCAATGGTGAAGGATCGAATGGGCGACCAGAGAGGGGGGGAGTGAATGGGAGACGATAAAAATCCACTTCAAGAAGATGAACTCGACTATGCCCCAAAATCAACTCCAAAAGGCTCTCACACGTGAGGGAGAACAAAGCGCGAGCCAATCGCCAAGATCACGTGGTCACAGCGGGCCTACTGACCCTAGGAACGATTCTAGAGAGGCTAAGAAACCACACGAAAGCGAAACGGAAGCTAACACGGAAGAGAGAGAGACCAAAACAGGAACTTTCTGGGATCTTCCGGGTCATCCGGCAAAGTCTCGGATCACCTAGGTTAACCCAGGACATTCACAGAGAATTTCGGGACATTCACCGGGTCTTCCTACCGGATCATCCGGCGTTATGCCAGGTCACCCGAAATGCCCAAAAACAGCCTGCTGAACGGACAAAGAAAAATCCAAAACTCAATCAAATGACCTCCTAAAATCACGAAATTTTAGCCATAGGGTCATAACAACCTAATGGGTCTTTGTCCAAAAGATCTTTCTCAAAAGATCAAGACTTCACCAAAAACTTTGTGATTTAGGACAAAAACAAGAAAAGCACTTAGCACAGAAAAGTCAACTAGGCCGGATCATCCGGTAAAGTGCCGGATCATCCGGTAGAGCCCAGAAAAATTCGCCCGCGGGAACGAACCCAACTTCCCTTCACTCGATCTCCCGATTCAACCAATGGATTGCGACCAAATCACAGGGGAAGGTGAAGCGTCTCTAGGAGATGCTATCCCTACGAATTTATGGCCTCAAACCAACTAAAATGACAGGAATCGAGAATCTACGAAACCATCACCATGAACTCGGGTTCCACGAAACCATCACCATGAACTCGGGTTCCACCAAGAACTCACAAATCGAATGCAAATCCCGGTGTTTGAGAGGTCAAGATCATCCACAAAGATGCGCAAGGCATCCACCCATGATCCCCTCAAAGAAATCCGAGAGAAAACACCCTCAAATCAACGAATCGAGCGAAGAACGAAACCAACCAAAAAGAGCTCCGAAAATGACACGAAAATCAGAAAGAGCTAGGAGATCACCGCAACGCCGAATGCTTCCATACATCCAGAGGTCAGAGTCTGTACAAGAGTCTAGCCTAAGGAATCCAGAGGGAAAAGAAGCAGTTCAGAGAAATCTACCGGGGGAGAAAGCCCTAGAGTCCAAGAGAGAGAGACGTCATCCACCTCTCCGCTATTTATACGAAGTCCATCGGAGGGAGGTAAATGACCACGCTACCCCTACTGCTTGAAATGGAAAGACAACCCTCAGGGGTATTTTGGTCAAGTCTTCATCGGACGGACACGCTTCCACCGCGGCTTCGCTTCACCTCGACGCAAACCCCGCGATCACGCCACATGCCCTCCGCCTCGAAGCTTCCCGAAGCTCCCGGATCACTGTCTCCGTCGCCTCGGGCCTCCGGGCTTGGTTTTGAGGCCCAAACTAAGAAACCGTCCACCGAAGATTTTGTGGGCAAACCAACAAACCCCGCGTGCAAGCTTCGGGCTCCATCCGCTACCATGCACCGGCCCATGTTCATGACTTCAGCCCGCCAGTATTGCACAGCACGGCTCGCACTTGACCCCATCGGCCACCGGGTCCATCGAACCAAGCCTACTTGCCACTCCTCCACCCGGAGGCCACCACGGCTAAGGCCTTTTGCGCTTGTTCTTCACCTACACTGACACGAGTCAAGCCGCAACCTGTACCTACACACATAGCCAAGCATCAGTCCACACAACGTTGTCAATCACTCATCACTAAGGAGCGACCCTCCACTGGTCCTCGGACTCACCTGGTCCTCAATCTCCCCCTTGATGAGTGCATTGACAACACCCATAGAAATCACATAGAGAAAAAGAAAAGAAAACAACCACGAACACAAACCTCCAAAGCAAATGATCCAAAGCCAAAGAACAAGTGAAAACGGGATCACTCGCCAGACCAAGTCTCGGCCCCCTAAGACAAGGGCAACGGCTCGACACAGCCGAGACAAAACAAAGCTCTCAAAGTGCACATCACAAAGCACAAAACTCAGGCAGAAATCAAAGGAGCTCCCCTTGCACATATGCACACTCCCCCTGAGCAAATGCAACCTCTTCTTCTCAATTTTTCTCCTCACATGCAACATCTCACAAATGCATACCAATTTTCCACAAAATCTCCCAACGCATGAAAATTCTTCCCAAAACATACATAACTCTCCCCCTTGTTGACAATGCATGAATCAAGGTATGTGAAACTCTTCCCCTTGTCTTCATGAAAAATGCATGTCAAAGCATATATACAATCTACCAAGCTTCTCAAATATACAAAGAGCACAACAAAATGCTACACATGAGACATAGAGCAAGCAAAGTAGATATGGTGTAGTTAGCACATTGCCATCAAGAAGGTAGAGACATATAAGCATGTGACATGGCTAAAAGCAATTTTAAGCAATTTTCACAAAGAAACATTCATCTCATGAGCAAGGCTCTCTCTATACCAATTTGAACATAAATACACTAGATCATCCAAAGTTTATGCAAGATCACAAATTCTCATCACAAGATCATTATAAACGCCCACAAGCTACTCAAGTCATGTTAAAGCCACCGAGCCATGTGTCTACTTCTTAAAATGAGACTTCTCATGGTAGACAAGCATGCTACGGTTTAGCACCCAAGATATGAATATCAAACCATAAAAACAAGATTAGGAGCTCATTTTTCAAGCATAAGGCAATTCATACACCAATTTTATTTTCAAGTTTAAACATGGTACATGAAGTGCCTTTGCGGCAAAAAGAAGCTTATGCTCCTCCCTAAGCAAGCAAAAGGGCTAAACATTTACAATCACAAAGGATCTTTGACCCCAAGCAAAGAGAATATGATCCTCAAGCACAAACTGAGCATGATATAAGCATTTAAGCACAAATTGAGCATAGATAAGCATCTACTCATGAGAGAGGCAGTTTTATCATTTTCACAACCAAAATGCTATCTCATCATACATATATAGCAAAACCATCAAGAGCATAGCATTTACATCCACAATTTACCAAGCATGCACAAGTCTCACATATAGCACATCAATGATCAATGTATATAAGAGAAGCTCATTCCTAGCTCAAGTGATCCAAAGATGGCTATCCTACCAGGTTTTGTACAGGAAGTAAAATGCATGAAGGAAATGCAACAAAATGAACATATGACACATATATACATGAGAAGCTCCAAGACCCAGCTAGAAAGGAAAGCACACCCCAAGCTCACCTCGCAAGCGAGTGAAAGTGACTTGGTCAAGCGGTTTAGTGAAAATGTCAGCTAGCTTGTCTTGGGTAGGGACATAGGACAAAGATATGTTTCCCTTCTCAACCTTGTCCCTCAAAAAGTGGTACCTCACTTCTATGTGTTTCGTTTTGGAGTGGAGGAGGCTACGCTTATGGCACTGGTGCTGTCACAGAAAAGTGGAACCTGGGAGCACTCCTTACCAAAGTCACTCATGGTATAGGTCATCCAAAGCAGCTGGGAACAACAACTAGCAGCAGCTACATACTCTGCCTCGGTGGTGGACTGGGCTACACTTGATTGCTTGCGAGATGACCAAGAGACCAAAGAAGAACCAAGGAACTGACAACACCCAGAAGTGGACTTGCGATCCAAACGACACCCATCGAAATCCGCATCAGAAAAGCCGTGAAGCCTGAGTGTCGAGGAGGCAGAGTACCACAGACCAAACTCAGGAGTATAGTTCAAGTACCTGAAAATCCGCTTGACGGCCTGCCGATGTGAAGTCCTCAGTGAAGCCTGAAAACGAGTGCATAGACACACATTTAACTGTATGTCTGGCCTCATCGCCGTCAAGTAGAGGAGGGAGCCGATCATGCTCCGGTACTCCTTCTGGTCCATAGGTTCGCCGTCCTCGTCCGCGTCCAAAGCCGTAGTTGTACTCATCGGGGTAGTCAGCGGCTTGGAGTCGTTCATGCCAACCTTCTTCACCATGTCCCTGGTGTACTTCGCCTGATGTACAAAGGTCCCGTCCTTGCACTGAATGATCTGAAGACCCAAGAAAAACTGCAGCTCGCCCATCATGGACATCTCAAATTCCCTGCTCATGTCATCTGCAAATCTGGCAACAAGATCATGAGAAGAGCCACCAAAGATTATGTCATCCACGTATATCTGAACAATCAAAAGGTCATTCCCATGCTTAAGGAGGAACAGGGTCTTATCATCTGTGCCCATCACAAACCCCTTACTCAGCAAAAAGCCTCTCAACCTGCCATACCAAGCTCTAGGTGCCTGTTTCAACCCATAGAGCGCTCTCTGGAGTTTGTATACACGGTGTGGGTATTTTTCACTCTCAAACACCGGGGGTTGCCTCACATACATTTCTTCCTCTATCACCCCATTCAAGAAAGCACTCTTGACATCCATTTGGTACAACTTGAACCCTTTAGCCACGGCAAAGGCTAGAAGGATCCTAATTGCCTCCAAACGGGCCACAGGAGCAAATGTCTCCTCATAGTCTATGCCCTCTTTCTGGTTGTACCCCTGCGCCACCAACCTCGACTTGTTTCTCACAACCATCCCATTCTCACCCTCTTTGTTCTTCCGCACCAACTTGGTACCTATGGGATGGCAATTTGGCGGTGGATCGACTAACACCCAGACTTGCTTTCTCTCAAAGTTTTCCAACTCCTCATGCATGGAATTCACCTAATTCTCGTCAGACAAGGCGTGTCGAATATCTTTGGGCTCGAAAGAAGCAACAAATGCAGAGTGAGCGAAATGAGAAGTATTCCATGACCTCGACCGTGTAGTGCGTTCATGAAGGTCACCAATGATGGTCGTCGGTGGGTGATCAACTTGTACTCGCCGGGGAGCCTCACGCCTGGACACAACCTCCCCCTCAGCAGCAGCCTCCACTCGAACAGCCTCAGTCGTAGTGGGTGTAGGGGATGGTCCATCCTCGATCATCATCATAGTAGTGGAAGTAGCGTGTACACGATCAGCCACGGGAGCACTACCATCATCATCATCCTCATCTCCATCTCCATCCTTCTCATCCTCAAAGATCCTGGCACCAATCTCCTCCTCACCTGCACACTCAAAAGCAGAAGAGCTACATGGTTGTGTCTCGTCGAAGGTAACCTCGCAAGTCTCCATGATTCGGTTAGTATCAAGGTTGAGAACACGATATGCTCTAGAATGGATCGCATAACCAAGGAAAATCCCATTCGAACATCGAGACTCAAACTTATCCAACATGCCCTTCTTCAGAATGAAACACTTGTAGCCAAACGCTCTAAAGTGACTCACCTTGGGTTGTCGGCCATGCATCAGCTCATAAGAGGTATTCTTCTTAAAGGCACGAAGGAAGATGCGATTTGAGACATAGCAAACGGTATTGACCGCCTCAGCCCAGAAACACCTAGGAGTCCTATGCTCTTCGAGCATCATCCTGGCCATCTCACAAAGGCTCCGGTTCTTCCTCTCCACAACGCCATTCTGGCAAGCAACGTATGGAGAAGAGTACTGATGATCGAGACCAAGATCACTGCAGAAAGCATCAAAATAAGAGTTCTTAAACTCCGTGCGTATAGCTCGAATGGCATCACCATGTCTCTCATTTTTCAACCTCAAGATCAAGTCTCGAACAAAGCCAAATGTCTCACTCTTATCCTCCAAAAAGAAAACCCAAGAGTACCTCGAAAAGTTATCAACAACCACAAGAACATACCACTTCCCACCAGCAGAGCGAACACGAGCTGGCCCAACCAAATCCATGTGCAACAGCTCACAAGGTCGCTCGGTCATGACTGAAGTCAGAGGGGCGTGAGAAGCAGCAACCATCTTTCCATGCCGACAAGAAGCACAAACCAAATCCTTCTCGAATTTCAACTTAGGCAATCCTCGGACAAGATCAAGACCACTCAAGCGGGAAAGCAACTCAAAGCTCAAGTGTCCCAACCTCCTATGCCATTTCCAAAGCTCGACCGAAATGCCAGCAACAAAGCATCGAGGAGGACCAACTGACTGGGAAAAGTCGGCACGAAAGATTTGACCCTCGGGGACGATCGTACAGACAAGATCGCCTCGAGAATCAAGCACATGAGAAGCACCCGACTTAAAACGAACCTCAAAACCTTCGTCAAGTAATTGAGATACTGACAACAGGTTAAAACCAAGTGACTTGACCAGGGCCACACTTCTTAAGGTCACCTTGCTACTCACCTTCACCATACCTTCCGCAAGCACTCGTCCTCTCACATTGTCCCCAAAAGTGATGTACTCCCTCGTACTCACCGGGGTGAGGCTGGAGAACCACCCACGATCTCCGATCATGTGTCTTGAGCAACCGGAGTCGATCAACCAAAAGTTCTCCGAGCCTCCCACCTGCAATCAAAAACGAGGACGAGAATGAGCAAGTGACTCAACACTGGGGTTAGTACCAAAAGAGTCAAACCAGTGCTGAGCCATTTGCTCAAAAGAAGGGTTAGCCAAGTTCATCCTACCATGACCCCTAGGCGGAGTCCTCTCACGCCTACCACCAAAGGACCTGTCACGTCTCACCGGAGGAGTACGCGCACCACGAGGAGGGAAACATGGCCCGTAGTCCACCTGAGACCCAAAGCTCCGATCGTGCCTCCCAAACTCGTAACGGTCACGAGAAGGAGCACGTCGAGCCAACTCACCACGCCCAAACCCAACACGCCTGTCTCTCTGAGGGAACACACCTCCACCTCCACCTCCACCTCCACGAGTGGGAACTGTACGCACATACACCTCACCCCTAGGTAGAGGCACTCTATGAGGCTCAGGCACACCACGAGCAAGGTGGTACCTGTCCTTGTTTGCCATCTCCCTAGCAAACCTCTCATCCCTCTTCCTCCGGAAACAGAACTCATCCTTGTGCCCATCCCTCCCTCAATACTCACAATGGAAGCGGATTGGCATTGGCTTAGGCGGTGGCTTCTCTGTGGGCTTCTCAACACCTTTCTCTCCTGACTTCCACTCAAAGACATTACCCAGGTTGCTCACAAACTTGATGGGTTTCTGGTAATTCTCTGTTTTCTGGGGGAACACTGGTGGGTCTGGAGTTGTATCAAGCTTGTTTTTCAAGTGGTTTGGCTTGGGTGCATATTTGTTCATGGGTATGGTGTGTGGTTGAGTAGGGATCTCTCCAACTTTCTCTTCTCCCTCACCACTCTTCTCAGCCCCCAACGCCTGACCATCAAACGTCTTGAACTGAGCCAACATCAAACTCAATTGTGGCTCATGCCCAGACAACCAACTCATCAATTTCCTAAGCTCATCATTTTCATCCTGCAGATGATCAACATAGTGTGCAAGTTCCATGTTTTTCAAAGCATGCATTTCACAGGTTGAACATGATGTAGGAAGAGGAGCTTTCAATGCCGCCTCAAGAGAAACCATCCTAGTGTGAGATTCATCTAGCCTAGCAAGCAAAATAGGACATGATGTACAAGCTCCTAACAAAGCTGGCCTAGACTTCAATTCATCACACTTGATCCTAACCACATCTAGTTCCTCCAAAGTAGAGGCATGCTTCTCCTTGAGAGTAGTCAAATCAGCAAGAAAAACTGAGCAGTCAACACAATCAATCTCATCAGACACCACAGGAGCAGATTTCAAAGTGGCTATCTCATTTCTAGCATCCACAAGCAAGGATTCAAGTTCAGCTACCTTGTCCTTAGCATCACCCATCAAAGACCTAAATTCCCTCTTCTCCTTGTTGGTCTTTCTAAGCACATCATCACAGTTGTCAAGCAACTCATTCAGCCTAGCATTCTTGTAACACCCTAATTTCGCAAAAATTTGTCTTAATAAAATTTGTTTAGAAACAAGGCTTTGAGAATTAAGGATCATAAGGTGTGAGTGAATTTTTAGGCATTTAATGCATTTACAAAAATAAAATAAATAAATATAGGAGTTTTATGTTGCATGCATGCTGGAGCATTGTTTTTGTTTTGTTGAATTCAAATTTGAAATTGAATTCATAGTGTTTGAGTGGTTTTAAAAATTCAAAAGCTCTTTTCTCTTAAACTCTATCTTTCTACCTATCCGGCATGTTTCTTTTGTTTCGGCCCAGTTCGAGAAGTCCGCCGAGTGCCCCTGATCTTTTTTCGCCGTCCACCTTTGCTTCCAGCCCAGCCAGTTTCGGCCCGCGGCAGCCCACGAAACCCCCGCCTCTTCCGCCTCGCTCTCAGCCACTGACGAGCGGGCCCGGGATGTCATCCCCGAGCTCCGTCTCCTACTCGGACTCCCGCCATGGCCACCGCCGAGTCCGGGGTTTCTCCGCCCCCGAGTCTCCCTGCGCCGCACGCCAAGGTCTCCGCGCCGCCCTTTATAAGCCACGCCGCACCCCGCCTCTCCTCAATCCCAAGCCCGTCGCCGCCTTGGAGATCTCGCAGAGCCGCACCTAACCCTAGCCGCCGCCGCAAGCTTTTCGGTCGGTCTGTCGCCTCTCCGACGTCGTGAAGGTCACCAGGAGTTCCGCAAGAAGGTAAGAAGCACCCCGAAGTCGCTTGTGCACACCCAGGAGCTTTGCAGCGTGCGTTTGACCTCGCCGGAGTTGAGGATCCGCCGCCGCCCGGTGCTCGCCGGAGTCGTACGCCGTTCCGCCTCCCTGGTGCCCTAGTTGTGCTCGCCATTGCGCCAGCAGCCCTCCCGGCCACTTCCCATAGCCAGCCGAGCCCTCCAGCTCATTTCCGGGCAAGTTCGCCAGAGCTAAAGCCCTGCGCCGCCGCTTGCCGGAGCTCGCGCCGCTGGCCGTCGCTCGCGCGCGTCCCCGTCCGTCCAGATCAGATCTAACGGCCGAGATCGATCCGACCCAGAGTCAAAGTAACGGTCAACAAGTCTAAACCCAGTTGCCCATGATGTTTTGCGAAAAAGCCCCTGACCTTTTCAAAATTCCAAGCCGGTCCTTCCACCATATGAAAACCTTTACAGATCAGTCTGTTTTCTTTTGTTTTAGCCCCTGGTTTCTTTTAAAATAGCGCCCGAGATCAAATCTTGAGTTTTTGCACCAAAGCCCTCTGGTTTATACGTTTAATTATGTAATAGCCCTCGGTTTCTTGCAGAAAAACCCTATAACCTTGGATTCTTCACAGATATATCCTTGAACCTTTTTCTAGCCATATCTTCTCCGTTTTAACTCCGTTTTTAGCGTTCTTTATGTCCAAACGATCGTATCGAAGAGTAGAATAGCTTTTTGCCCCTGTTTTACTTTAATCTTACTATTTGGTGATTGTTTCTTATTTTATTCCATTGTTTGCTTGTATGTACTTGATGTGTTGCGTAGAGAACGTTTGGGCTGAAGGATTTGAAGAACAAGAAGCTCAAGTGTCTGAACAGCAACAGGGATCTGTTGAAGGCAAGTCTACCTTGATGCATACCCGTTTACCTATACAACATGCATTTAATTCACTATTCTTACTTTTGCTTGCATTAAATTGAGGGGACCCTTTTTAAGGACATGACTAGATTATTTTTACCCCTATACCGTGAACAACCTGGGTATTTAATTTATTTTTTGGGTAGCTCTCGCTGTTCTTAACTTGGTGGATGGTATTAATGAAACTCTATGAAACTTGATTTATTTATGCTACACCTTCATTAATACAAGACGACCTTGTTAATTGGAACATGGAGCGACCACCCAGGAAAACAGTGCAACCACAAGGGTGCATGGCTCTGCCTTGGCTAATTAATTAGTGACTCTAGTGTTGGTGTGACCTTACCTGATAAGGGCAAGGGGAAGCGTTAGTTGAGGTATAGACTCGCTCTAGTAGGGAGTGTGCTTTGCTAAGACACGGTCCTACTAGGGGACTTTATGCTTTGCGGCGGCTTGGAACCTTCGCGGGTTGCTTCACACTGGGGAAACATTGTAAAGGCCTCGTAGCGTCCCTATGCAATCACACCTCGGTAGTGTGGTATGATGCCTAGCTAGCATTGCGTGGTTTGGTTTAAAGTTCCTAGAACTTTTACGCGACTTGTGGTGAAAGTGTACAACCTCTGCAGAGTGTAAAACTAATCGATTAGCCGTGCTCACGGTCATGAGCGGCCTGGACCCTCACATGATTAATCTATGGAAGTCAATGATTAATTTGATGCATCCATCTTTATTCATGTTGTTATTCTATTATGTTAATTGTGGGTTTGGTATAAACTTACACTTGTTAGTAATTATGTTGCTAATAAAACTTGACCAACTAAAATGCTGAATGCTTAACCAATCAGCCTCCACTATAAAGCCGTGCATGTTATATGATGTTTCCGCTTGCTGAGTACGGCATGTGCTCACACTTGTTTTATTATTGCAATGACACAACCCGGATTGCTGCTCAGACTTGAAGATTGATGAGAAGTACTAGGCGTACGTGCCACCAGTCAGCTGCCTGTGGAGTTACCATCTGAAGATCCACTGCTAGTTGTTCACTCTGATGATACGTCTATGAGACATTCGGTCATGTAATGGTTATAATACTCTCTTTCACGCTTTGGCATTGTGTTTTGGTTATCACTGAGACGTTATATGTGTGAAACTTGATCCTGGCACACATATAATATGAGCATTCGAATTTGCCTTAAAATTCGGGTGTGACAAAGTGGTACCAGAGCCGTGTTGACTGCAGGACGTTAGCCTAGTTAGAAAATGGTCGATTTAAGTATTATAATAGCTTAGAAGCCCTTCTCACTTCATGCTATGCTTTAATTCTATTCATATATACTTATCCTTGCTTTTACCCCATCCTTGATGATCTTGCTATAAGGAACCTTTAGCGTTTGCTCTACTCCCTCTAATCTTTCTCTGTCTTCACTTTACCCTGTCCAAAGATCTCTCTCAATAGGATATAGGATCTTTAAGTTCATTCTTAGTATAATCGATAGATGCGAATGTCTTAGCGTGTGCTTAGACTACAAGTGTGCTTTAATGCTTGTTCTTCTGATAAATGCTTGATTTGGATCTCTGTTTTGAGTGCGGTGTGTTGTGGAAGTAATGACCACAGTGACATCGGTTTTTAGTGGCTAGTTTGTTTAGTTGGGGCTTATATCCTTCTCAACCAACTCTAATCTTAATATCGGTCCTTTAGTGATCCATCAAAGGAGGAGTGGTAGTCCCGACAACAACAGGGTCAGATGGATCCTGCAGTGCAGCAGTTCCTGGCAGCACAGATGCAGATTCTCCAGAACATGTCCACCAACATGGCAAACATACAAGTCCAGATAAACCAGAACCTGAATCAGAATCAACCGCCTCGGAACAAGCATCAAGAGTTTATGAGCCATGATCCCCCGGTGTTCTCTCATGCAGCTGATCCCTTGGAGGCAGAAGATTGGCTGAAGACAGTGGAGAAGATGCTCACCACTACGCAGTGCACTGATAGGGAGAAGGTCTTGTATGCGTCAGGCCGACTTTGTGGGACAGCGTCAGCTTGGTGGGATGCCTACATTGCTGCTCATGCCACCCCTGATGCTATCACTTGGCAGGAGTTCACCGCCAGCTTCAAGAACCACCATATACCTGCCAGTCTTATGAAGTTAAAGAAGAAGGAGTTCCTGGCTCTCAAGCAGGAAGAGATGACAGTGATAGAGTACATGGACAAGTTCGTTGAGTTGTCTCGCTATGCTCCTGAGGATGTTGCTAATGATGAGAAGAGCAAGAGTTGTTTTTAGAGGGGTTAGCTGGACCACTCCAGTATCAGCTTACGTCTCACACCTTTCCATCCTTCTAGGATCTGATAGACAAGGCTGTTGGCTTGGAGCATAAGCGCAGAGAGTTGGAAGATCTAAAAAGGAAGGCCACCACCCCTGGACTGCCTGGGAGTAACACTCGCCTCCGTTTTACTTCACCACATGAGACACCACTCCATTCTGAAGGTCTGAGTGAGAACTTTGAGCAGTTAGTGCAGCAGACTCCATATCATGGTTTTCACCAGGATCGTGAGATAGTACCAGAAAGTACTACTTGTTTCAAGTGTGGAGAGGTTGGGCATTATGCAAATATGTGTCCTAAGAGGAATGCTCCCAACACTCCAGTACAGAGTCAACCGAGCCAGCAGATGAGAAATGGGAGCCAGATCCCGTAGAGCAACAAGGGAAAACAAAGTTATGCACGTGGCAAGGTGAATCACATGAGTGTTGAGACCGCTCAGGAGAACCCACGAGTAGTGCTTGGTTTGTGTCTTGTCAACTCCGCTCTCACCTCAGTTTTATTCGACAGTGGAGCATCTCATCCTTTTGTTACTTCGCAGTATGTAGCTAAACATAACATCCCTATGAGCATCATGCCACGACCCATGCTAGTCAGCTCGGCAAAAGGGAACATGAAGGCGCTATACAGGTGTAATAATGTCAACCTTCAGATTTTGGGAAAGGATTTTCGTGCCGATCCCATAGTATTGAATTCTAGTGGCATCGATGTGATAGTTGGAATGGGATGGTTGAGCAAGTTTGATGGAGTAATTCAGTGTGCCAAGAAGTCAGTTCTTCTCACTAGTCCAGATGGGGAAAGGATTGAACTAGCAGGAGCTGTGCCTCCAAAGATAGATGTTACAGTAAACCAGTTGAGTGGTAAAGTTCTGGAAGAAATCAAGGTTGTGTGTGAATTTCCAGATGTGTTTCCAGACGATCTGCTGGGTATGCCACCTGATCGAGATGTTGAGTTTGTTATTGATCTTTTACCTGGCACTGCCCCTATTTCAAAGTGACCCTACAGAATGTCTAGTGATCAATTACTTGAGCTTAAGAAGCAGATTAAGGAATTGATGGAAAAGGGATTCATTCGTCCTAGTTCATCACCTTGGGGGGCACCGGTCATCTTTGTGGAGAAGAAAGATGGTACTCAGAGGATGTGTGTGGACTACAGATCGCTTAATGATGTCACCATCAAGAATAAGTATCCATTGCCTCGTATTGAGGATTTGTTTGATCAGATGAGAGGTGCTAAAGTATTCTCAAAGATTGATTTGCATTCTGGTTATCATCAGATGAAGATCAGATTATCAGATATCCCTAAGACTGCATTCACCACTAGGTATGGACTCTATGAGTATACCGTCATGTCTTTCGGATTGACTAATGCACCCGCCTACTTTATGTATCTGATGAATAAAGTGTTTATGGAGTATCTGGATAAGTTAGTTGTGGTGTTCATTGATGATATTTTGATATATTCCAAGAATGAGGAGGAGCATGAGGAACACTTAAGGCTTGTGATGCAGAAACTTAGAGAACATCAGTTGTATGCTAAATTCAGCAAGTGTGATTTCTGGTTGAAGGAAGTCTCTTTCCTTGGTCACATCATCACTGATGGAGGTATTGCAGTCGATCCTAGCAAAGTCAGTGATGTGTTGAAATGGGAACCGCCTCGAACAGTCAAGGAGATCAGGAGTTTTCTTGGCCTTGCAGGATATTATCGTCGGTTCATTGAAGGATTTTCTAAGCTAGCGAAATCTCTCACATCATTATTGGAGAAGGATAGAGAATTCAAATGGACTGATGCATGTCAGGCAAGTTTTGAGGAGTTGAAAAAGAGGTTAACCATAGCCCCAGTGCTAGTAATGCCAGATCTGCAGAAGAGTTTTGATATCTATTGTGATGCATCTCAACATGGGCTTGGTTGCATTCTTATGTAGGAGGGACATGTTATAGCCTATGCATCAAGACAGTTGAGGAAGCATGAGCTGAATTATCCTACACATGATCTAGAATTAGCAGCAGTGGTTCATGCTTTAAAGATTTGGAGGCATTACGTTATGCGAACCAAGTGCCAGATATATACTGATCACAAGAGTTTGAAGTACATTTTTACTCAGAAGGACTTGAATCTGAGACAACATCACTGGTTAGAGCTGATCAAGGATTATGATTTGGAGGTACACAATCATCCTGGGAAGGTAAACTTGGTTGCAGATGCTTTGAGTCGGAAGGGACAAGCTAACATGGCATTAACATTCCAGTTGCCTGATGATTTGATGAAAGAGTTTGAGAAGCTCAACTTGGGGATGGTTGCTCATACTCAGGAAGTTACCTTAGAGGTAGAATCTACATTAGAGCAGGAAATACGTAAAGGACAATTGGAGGATACAGAGATTAAGGAAATCAAGGAAACTATGGAGAAAGGCAAAGCTCCAGATTTCATAGAGGATGATCAGGGAACTATATGGTTTAGAAACAGGATCTGTGTGCCAGATGTGGGAGATATTAGGGAAACTATCCTGAGAGAAGCTCATGATTCCGCTTATTCCATTCACCCCGGTAGTACCAAGATGTACCAGGATCTCAAGCAGAGGTATTGGTGGTATGGGATGAAGAGGGATGTTGCCGCTCATGTAGCTTTGTGTGATACATGTCATCGAGTGAAAGCTGAGCATCAGAGACCAGCTGGATTACTTCAACCATTGAAAGTGCCTAAATGGAAGTGGGAAGAGATTAGTATGGATTTCATAGTGGGATTGCCACGAACACCAGCTGGGTATGATTCTATATGGGTAATAGTGGACCGATTGACGGAAGTAGCTCACTTCATTCCAGTAAAGACTACTCACTCAGGTGCTAGATTGGCAGAACTATATATGTCCAGAATTGTGTGTTTGCATGGTGTACCTAAGAAGATAGTGTCTGACAAAGGTACACAGTTCACATCTCGTTTTTGGGAAAAGCTTCACGAGTCCATGGAAACGAAGTTGAATTTCAGCTCAGCTTACCACCCACAGACAGATGGACAGACTGAGAGGACTAATCAGATTCTAGAGGATATGTTGAGAGCTTGTGCTCTGAAGCATGGAGGAAGTTGGGACAAGAGTTTGCCCTATGCTGAGTTCTCCTATAACAATAGTTATCAGGCTAGTCTTAAGATGGCACCTTTCGAGGCATTGTATGGGAGAAAGTGTAGAACTCCATTGTATTGGAGTGAGACAGGAGAGAGTCAGTTGTTTGGAACTGACATTATTAAGGAGGCAGAAAGGCAAGTTCAGGTTATCAAGGATAACTTAAGAGCTGCTCAATCTAGGCAGAAGAAGTACGCTGACACAAAGAGAAGAGATGTGATTTTTCACGAAGGCGATTATGTGTATCTCAAAGTATCACCGATCAGAGGTTTACGCAGATTCAAGGTTAAAGGGAAGTTGTCACCACGATTTATCAGACCCTTCAGGATCTCTGAGAGAGTGGGAGAGGTAGCTTACAGATTGGAGTTGCCAAAGCAGCTCTCAGATGTGCATGATGTGTTCCATATCTCTCAGTTAAAGAAGGGATTTCAACTGCATGATAAAGAGCCATTGCCTATGGATGGATTGGAAGTTATGGAAGACCTCACCTATACTGAACATCCTATCAAGATCTTGGATACTTTAACATGAGTTACAAGGAATCGGGTGATTAAGATGTGCAAGGTACAATGGAGAAATCATGCAGAGGAAGAGGCAACTTGGGAAAGAGAGGATGAATTGAAGGAAGATTATCCCCATCTCTTCGATGCTCCATCCGAATCTCGAGGACGAGATTCCTTTTAAGGGGGGTAGGATTTGTAATACCCTAATTTCGCAAAAATTTGTCTTAATAAAATTTGTTTAGAAACAAGGCTTTGAGAATTAAGGATCATAAGGTGTGAGTGAATTTTTAGGCATTTAATGCATTTATAAAAATAAAATAAATAAATATAGGAGTTTTATGTTGCATGCATGCTGGAGCATTATTTTTGTTTTGTTGAATTCAAATTTGAAATTGAATTCATAGTGTTTGAGTGGTTTTAAAAATTCAAAAGCTCTTTTCTCTTAAACTCTATCTTTCTACCTATCCGGCCTGTTTCTTTTGTTTCGGCCCAGTTCGAGAAGTCCGCCGAGTGCCCCTGATCTTTTTCCGCCGTCCACCCTTGCTTCCAGCCCAGCCAGTTCCGGCCCGCGGCAGCCCACGAAACCCCCGCCTCTTCCACCTCGCTCTTAGCCGCTGACGAGCGGGCCCGGGATGTCATCCCCGAGCTCCGTCTCCTACTCGGACTCCCGCCATGGCCGCCGCCGAGTCCGGGGTTTCTCCGCCCCAGAGTCTCCCTGCGCCGCACGCCAAGGTCTCTGCGCCGCCCTTTATAAGCCGCGCCGCACCCCGCCTCTCCTCAATCCCGAGCCCGCCGCTGCCTTGGAGATCTCATAGAGCCGCGCCTAACCCTCGCTGCCGCCACAAGCATTTCCGTCGGTCCGTCGCCTCTCTGACGTCGTGAAGGTCACCAGGAGTTCCGCAAGAAGTTAAGAAGCACCCCGAAGTTGCTTGTGCACACCCAGGAGCTTTGCAGCGTTCGTTTGACCTCGCCGGAGTTGAGGATCCGCCGCCGCCCGGTGCTCGCCGTCGTCGTACGCCGTTCCGCCTCCCTGGTGCCCTAGTTGTGCTCGCCGTTGCGCCAGCAGCCCTCCCGGCCACTTCCCATAGCCAGCCGAGCCCTCCAGCTCGTTTCCGGGCAAGTTCGCCGGAGCTAAAGCCCTGCGCCGCCGCTTGCCGGAGCTCGCGCCGCCGGCCGTCGCTCGCGCTCGTCCCCGTCTGTCCAGATCAGATCTAACGGCCGAGATCGATCCGACCCAGAGTCAAAGTAATGGTCAACAAGGCTAAACCCAGTTGCCCGTGACGTTTTGCGAAAAAGCCCCTGACCTTTTCAAAATTCCAAGCCGGTCCTTCCACCATATGAAAAGCTTTACAGATCAGTCTGTTTTCTTTTGTTTTAGCCCCTGGTTTCTTTTAAAATAGCGCCCGAGATCCAATCTTGAGTTTTTGCACCAAAGCCCTCTGGTTTATATGTTTAATTAAGTAATAGCCCTCGGTTTCTTGCAGAAAAACCCCTATAACCTTAGATTCTTCACAGATATATCCTTGAACCTTTTTCTAGCCATATCTTCTCCGTTTTAACTCCGTTTCAGCGTTCTTTATGTCCAAACGATCGTATCGAAGAGTAGAATAGCTTTTTGCCCAGGTTTTGCTTTAATCTTACTGTTTGGTGATTGTTTCTTATTTTATTCTATTGTTTGCTTGTATGTACTTGATGTGTTGCGTAGAGAATGTTTGGGCTGAAGGATTTGAAGAACAAGAAGCTCAAGTGTCTGAACAGCAACAGGGATCTGTTGAAGGCAAGTCTACCTTGATGCATACCCGTTTATCTATACAACATGCATTTAATTCACTGTTCTTACTTTTGCTTGCATTAGATTGAGGGGACCCATTTTAAGGACATGACTAGATTATTTTTACCCCTATACCTTGAACAACCTGGGTATTTGATTTATTTGTTGGGTAGCTCTCGCTACGCTTAACTTGGTGGATGGTATTAATGAAACTCTATGAAACTTGATTTATTTATGCTACACCTTCATTAATACAAGACCACCTTGTTAATTGGAACATGGAGCGACCACCCAGGAAAACAGTGCAACCACAAGGGTACATGGCTCTGCCTTGGCTAATTAATTAGTGACTCTAGTGTTGGTGTGACCTTACCTGATAAGGGCAAGGGGAAGCGTTAGTTGAGGTATAGACTCGCTCTAGTAGGGAGTGTGCTTTGCTAAGACACGGTCCTACTAGGGGACTTTTATCTTTGCGGCGGCTTGGAACCTTCGCGGGTTGCTTCACACTGGGGAAACTTTGTAAAGGCCTCGTAGCGTCCCGATGCAATCACACCTCGGTAGTGTGGTATGATGCCTAGCAAGCATCGCGTGGTTGGGTTTAAAGTTCCTAGAACTTTTGCGCGACTTGTGGTGAAAGTGTACAACCTCTGCAGAGTGTAAAACTAATCGATTAGTCGTGCTCACGGTCAAGAGCGGCCTGGACCCTCACATGATTAATCTATGGAAGTCAATGATTAATTTGATGCATCCATCTTTATTCATGTTGTTATTCTATTATGTTAATTGTGGGTTTGGTATAAACTTAAACTTGTTAGTAATTATGTTGCTAATAAAACTTGACCAACTAAAATGCTGAATGCTTAACCAATCAGCCTCCACTATAAAGCCTTGCATGTTATATGATGTTTCCGCTTGCTGAGTACGGCATGTGCTCATGCTTGTTTTATTATTGCAACGACACAACCCGGATTTCTGCTCAGACTTGAAGATTGATGAGAAGTACTAGGCGTACGTGCCACCAGTCAGCTGCCTGTGGAGTTACCATCTGAAGATCCGCTGCTAGTTGTTCGCTCTCATGATACGTCTATGAGACATTCGGTCATGTAATGGTTATAATACTCTCTTTCACGCTTTGGCATTGTGTTTTGGTTATCACTGAGACGTTATATGTGTGAAACTTGATCCTGGCACACATATAATATGAGCATTCGAATTTGCCTTAAAATTTGGGTGTGATAATTCTCCTCTAGCAGGAAGTTGGGATCTTGTCGTACCTCTTCATCGGAGTCAGAGTTCGAATCCGAGCTGTGCTTCCCACCCTTCTTGGAATGCGCCATGCCGCAAAAGCCTCCTTACGCGACGAAGCTCAGGCCGGTGATGTTCTTGCTCATGTGCCGCTTGTCCTTGCGCTTCTCTTGCTCTTCCTCGTTGCTCGAACCGGAAGAGGCATCGCTTGATGTCGAGTCGATGTCGCTCGCTCCGGCCACAATCGCTCGAGCGGTCTTCTTCTTGTGGCCACCACTCTTCTTGTGCCTTCTCTTGCTCTTGTCCTTGTGCTTGTCCTTGTAGTTGTTCCGGGAGTGGTGCTTGTTGTAGTTGTGCTTGGGCTTGCCCTTGTAGTCGTTCCTGATCTCCATGGCTTCAGGGCATTCGGCGATGAAGTGCCCGTGCTTCCCGCACTGATAGCACATCCCCGAGCTCCGCCTTGTATTCTTGCGGTTCTCGTACATCCGCCCAAACCTCTTGCTCAACAAGGCGAGATCATCCTCGCTTAGCACATCAAAGTCCTCATCTGGCAAGGACACAAGACAAGACAAAGAGAAACCACCAGAGTTAGCGTTAGTCCTTGATCCTGAGACAAGAGCCAAACTATGAGGATCAGTGGGGCTCTCGCTCTTGGCTCTCAAGCCACGATCAACCTCTGAAGACCTGAGCTTGGAGAATAGCTCATCAAGCGAAAGTGCATCATACGCGCTCGACTCCTCAATGGTCTCGACCTTGGCTTCCCACACAGATCTATCCAGGGCATGCAAAAGCTTGATAGCTTGATCATGATCCGTGTATGGGAGCACTGTCACATTGGCCCTCATGTTGTTGACTATGCAAGTGAAGCGCTGAAACCTAGCACCGGTCGACTCACCGGGGAGATGCGTGAAGATCTCATACTCTATCCGGTAAGTGGTAAACATACAGACTTGCACTTGAGCATTGCCAACATGAGCATTCTTCAACTTGAGCCAAATTTTTTCGGCCACATCCTCTCCGTACACTCAATCAAATTTCGAGGCACAAAGAGCACGGAACAAGTAATCAACGGCCTTGCTGTTGGCCTCAAACATGTCCCGCGATCCTGGAAGCAGAAAATTGTCTGGGATGACATAATGAGGATTCTGAGTAACCTCCCAGATCAGAGTTCCCTTCCCACACAAAAACGCGCCCATGCGCCTCTCCCACATCGGGTAATTCTTGCCATCAAAGTGCGGAGGAACCGACCCCTTGCCGTAATCGCTCATCTTTGGATCTTAGACTAGTTAGAATCAAGAAGATCCGTAACTGGCTCTGATACCAATTGAAGGATCGAATGGGCGACCAGAGAGGGGGGAGTGAATGGGAGCCGATAAAAATCCACTTCAAGAAGATGAACTCAACTATGGCCCAAAATCAACTCCAAAAGGCTCTCACACATGAGGGAGAACAAAGCGCGAGCCAATTGCCAAGATCACGTGGTCACAGCGGGCCTACTGACCCTAGGAACGATTCTAAGGCTAAGAAACCACACGAAAGCGAAACGGAAGCTAACACTGAAGAGAGAGACCAAAACAGGAACTTTCTGGGATCTTCCGGGTCATCCGGCAAAGTCTCGGATCACCTGGGTTAACCCAGGACATTCACAGAGAATTCTGGGACATTCACTGAGTCTTCCTACCGGATCATCCGGCGTTATGCCGGGTCACCCGAAATGCCCAAAAACAGCCTGCTGAACGGACAAAGAAAAATCCAAAACTCAAACAAATGACCTCCTAAAATCACGAAATTTTAACCATAGGGTCATAACAACCTAATGGGTCTTTGTCCAAAAGATATTTTTCAAAAGATCAAGACTTCACTAAAAACTTTGTGATTTAGGACAAGAACAAGAAAAGCACTTAGCACAGAAAAGTCAACTAGGCCGGATCATCCGGTAAAGTGCCGGATCATCCGGTAGAGCCCAGAAAAATTTGCCCACGGGAACGAACCCAACTTCCCTTCACTCGATCTCCCGATTCAACCAATGGATTGTGACCAAACCACAGGGGAAGGTGAAGCGTCTCTAGGAGATGCTATCCCTACGAATTTATGGCCTCAAACCAACTAAAATGAGAGGAATCGAGAATCTACGAAACCATCACCATGAACTCGGGTTCCACCAAGAACTCACAAATCGAAGGCAAATCTCGGCATTTGAGAGGTCAAGATCATCCACAAAGATGCGCAAGGCATCCACCCATGATCCCCTCAAAGAAATCCGAGAGAAAACGCCCTGAAATCAACGAATCGAGCGAAGAACGAAACCAACCAAAAAGAGCTCCGAAAATGACACGAAAATCACAAAGAGCTAGGAGATCACCGCAACGCCGAATGCTTCCATATATCTAGAGGTTAGAGTCTGTACAAGAGTCTAGCCTAAGGAATCCCGAGGGAAAAGAACCAGTTCAGAGAAATCTACCGGGGGAGAAAGCCCTAGAGTCCAAGAGAGATCGAGAGATGCCATCCACCTCTCCGCTATTTATACGAAGTCCATCGGAGGGAGGTAAATGACCACGCTACCCCTACTGCTTGAAATGAAGATACAACCCCTCAGGGGCATTTTGGTCAAGTCTTCATCAGACGGACACGCTTCCACCGCGGCTTCGCTTCACCTCGACGCAAACCCCGCGATCACGCCACGTGCCCTCCACCTCGAATCTTCCCGAAGCTCCCGGATCACCGTCTCCGTCGCCTCGGGCCTCCGGACTTGGTTTTGTGGCCCAAACCAAGAAACCGTCCACCTAAGGTTTTGTGGGCAAACCAACGAACCCCGCGTGCCAGTTTCGGGCTCCATCCGCTACCTTGCACCGGCCCATGTTCACGACTTCAGCTCGCCAGTCTTGCACCGCACGGCTCGCACTTGACCCCATCGGCCACTGAGTCCATCGAACCAAGCCTACTTGCCACTCCTTCACCCGGAGGCCACCACGGCTAAGGCCTTTTGCGCTTGTTCTTCACCTGCACCGACACGAGTCAAGCCGCAACCTGTACCTGCACACTTAGCGAAGCATCAGTCCACACAACGTTGTCAATCACTCATCACTAAGGAGCGACCCTCCACTAGTCCTCGGACACACCTGGTCCTCAAATGGAAAGCAAGTTATAACTACAAGAATCCACAAATAATACATTGGAAAGAGAGAGATCTTTTGCTATAGTTATGTCACCCAAAATGGAGACCCTTCCTTTAGAATTATCACCAAAGGTAACTTGCTCATGATTTCCCGCATCATCCACTAGATAGGTGAACATTTTAACTTGGCCGATCATGTGTTGAGTACATCCACTATCAAGGACCCAATGACTTCCTCCGGCCTTGTAGTTCACCTACACACAAATAGATCAAGTTGAAGATTTAGGAACCCAAGCAAGTTTGGGTCCAATCACATGAGTTGCTAAAACCTTCGGAACCCAAATTTGCCTAGGAGGTTTCACTTTAGCCTTGGATCCTATGAACTTTGCCACCACCTTGCCTTTGCTATTCTTCAACAACAAGAAATGGTTATTGTTGAACATGGAACGATAGTTGCAAGGTAAGATAGGCAAAGGCCGTGTAGGTATAGGGCACTCCCCTGTGTGATGACCGGTGATCTTGCAATGTTGGCAATAAGATCCAACTTTCTTCACAAAGCACCCATAAAGTTCCTTTGACTTGGGAGTCTCTTTGATGGGTTGAGGGAAGGAGCCAAGTCCCTTAGAGCCATAATCTCTTGCATTGTAATAAAGGATCTCCTTATGCAATTCTTCACCATTGGCCAAATTCTTCACATATGATCTTAGGCTTTTTACTTCCTCTTCAAGGGCTTTCACTCTAACATGGTTAGTCTTGGAAGAGGAGGCAATATTCTCATCATTCAGCAAGATTTTAGGTTCTTCAATTAAATCATCACAAGAGGTAGAAGCATTTGTTTTAGTGATGTCTCTAGCAATTTCTTGCCCACGAGAACAAATAGCCCCATAAGCAAGCTCAATTTCTTGATACTTCATCTCTAAGACCACATGATCTTTCTTAAGCATCTTTTGACTTGACTCAAGTGACTTGTTAAGCATGGTTATATCATCATGTTTGACGATTAGCTTATTGTGCTTATCAAGTAACTTGTTGTGGTCATCTGTAAGTGACTTGTCAGACACTACCAAAACTTCATGTTCTTTGCTAAGGTCATTGTGTTTCACAAGCAACTCATCATTGGATAGCTTAAGCTTCTCATGGGTCTCTTCAAGAACCTTGAGCTTACTCTTTTGTTTCTTGATCATGTCGGTGTATTGATCAAGAAGTCCCTTAAGAGCTTGAGGTGAGAGTTCATTATCACTATCTAAGGAATCACTATTTTCACTATCGCTCACCTTGGAGTGTTTAGCCATGAAGCACATAGGTGGTGGGGGAAGAGGAGGTTCTTCATCATCCATGATCACAAGACCGGCAAACTTCTTGTTCTTCTCATCTTCACTACCGCTTGATTCACTTGAAGTTTCACCATCCGTGATCCATTCATTTGAGAATGATGACCACCATTCTTTTTGTTATAGGGCTTGCTAGAAGACTTCTTCTTGAATGAGTTCTTCTTGGAGTGCTTGTCATCTTTCTCATTATCATCATCATCGTCGTTCTTCTTACCTGAGCTTGACATTCGCTTGTCGGGCTTGGGGCAATCATATGATAGATGATCATAGTTTGAACAATTGTAGCACTTCCTCTTTCCACCTTCACCACTTCTTCTTGATGAGCGAAACTTGTTCTTCTTAGGATCATAGTTGTAGCCTTTCTTACCAATCTTGGAGAGCAACTTGGTAGTCTTCCTCATGAGAAAAGCAAGTTCACCTTCATCATCATCACTTGAGTCACTCTTGTCTTCACTTTCACTTGAAGAAGGAGGAGGCTTTGCTTTTGATTTTAGCATGGGCTTGGTCTTGTCACTAGCCTTGAGTGCAAGATCCTTCTTGGAGCTTGATGTGGAAGAAGATGATTCAATTTGGCCCATCAAGAACATCTCATGAGATCGAATCTTGTTAACAACTGCAGTGATAGTGAGAGTTTTGAAGTCCTTCTCAAAGATGAGTGCCTTGACGATGTTGTACTTGGGCTTGGGAAGCGTTTGAAGGATTTTCCGAATGATTTCCTACTCGGACACATTAGCAACATCGAGAGCATTGATATTTTGAATAAGAACACCCATCCTAGAATACATTTCCTCTACACTATCATCATCCTTCATCTTAAACTCATTGAGCTCAACCTTAAGCAACTCATACTTCTCCTCACGGATTTTCTTGTTGCCTACATGGATTCTTTTGAGCTCCATCCAAACCTCATGAGCGGTCTCCAAGGTAAACACCCTATCAAACAAATCCTCCTCAAGAGTCTCAAAGATAAAGTTTCTAGCACAATAGTTCCACTTTGATTCACTTTTGGTGGGTTCATTTGGCAAAGGATACATGGTAGTGATCCATGCATCGTGGTGTTGTGCTTGAAGATAGCTAGCCATTCTATGTGCCCAAAAAGTGAACCATTTCCCCGCCAACTTGGGAGGGCCATTGCCACTGCCCTTGGCCATCTCTCTATGCGGTTAAGCCACCAAAAAGAGAGCCAAAGCTCTGATACCACTTGTAGGATCGATGGCCTATAGAAGGGGGGGTTGAATATGGGCCTTCTTCAAATTTCTAGAGCAATAAACAAACCTTAACATATATCTCTAGTGTTGCCCATCTAAAAAGGCTTCTTCCTACCAAATAAGCACACTAGCAACAAGGTTCCTTAGCAAGATTCACACTAACAAGAGAAAAGCACCCTAGTCAAGATATGCAACAAGCAAAGCACAAGAGAAAAACTAGGACAAAGGAGCTTAAGAGCTGAAAGTAAATGCTGAAAATTAGTGCACGAAGGTAGAGCAAGAGGACTAGAGACAACCAAATTTTTTCCCGTGGTATCGAGAAGTTGACCCTTCTTCCTAGTCCACGTTGGAGCACTCACAAAGAGTTTTGCTCCCCCTCAAGCCACTTAGACTTGAGTGCTCACTAAGAGTACCCGTTCTCCATCTCCGGAATGGTGGGTCTCAATCCATTTACACCAAGCACTTCCCGGGGCTCCCACAATCTCCAAGAGCTCACCAGGAACCTCCAAACACCGAGATCGTCTAGGAGCCGTCAAACTTCAAGAGTAACAAGCTCACACACTTTCACTTGACCAATGCACTCAGCTACCATAGAAAGCACCTTGAAACCCTTGATCACCAAGAATGAATTCCCCTTGGCAAGGAAGATGGATTCCAAATGAACAAAGCACTAAATCCTTCTCTCCTTGGCTGCTGTGGTTCTTCATAGTGGCAAAGGTAGCTCAAGAGACGTAGGGGGGTCACTTATATAGGCTAAGCAAGGGAGGCTAGCCATTAGAAAAGTGCTGCAGAACGTAGCACCGTCGGATGAACCGACGGTCCCCCTTGGTGACAGTGTCGATTCATCCGGTCACTCTGTTGCAAGGAACATAGCCGTTGAACCTAGCTGTTGTACCACTTCATCCGACGTATGCACTGATGCTGCGTCGGTTTATCCGGTGATGGTGCAACCTCACTCAGTGCGTCTCTGCATGAATTAAACGTAGGCGCCGGATGAACCGCTGGTTGACTTGTGTAGCGTCATTTCATCCGGTACTGAAGCAATTCCTCTCGGTATGTCTCTGTATGATTTAAAGGCATGCGCTGGATGAATCGATGCTCTGACCGCCGTTTCATCTGGTGCTGAAGGCAGTTGAGTCCAAACCGTACTGTTACCAAACCCCAGGTCACCGGATGAACCGTTGATGCACCGTGGGTTCATCCGGCAGTGCTTTTTCTCTGAACTTGTCGTTGAAATCATCCGGCGCAACTAGGAATGGGGGCGTCGGTTCATCTGACGCTACCCTTTGCAGTTCAACTCATCCAATTCAATCGCCTTTGAGTTTTTCTTCAATTCTTTTGCTTCCAATGTAATTCCATGAGTACTTTGAGCTGTTTAGTAACCAAGGAGCTTGATAGTGCATGAATAGCATTTGGCATGGTCAAGCTACTAGTGTGTGAACCCCTCTTAATAGTACGGTCAAACACTACATACTAGCAAATCCAAGTGTCCTTCATCTCTTTGTGACACTTGGAACTAACAATGTCCTTAGCCTTGTAGTATTTGTCCATTGATCATCCATAATTGCAAATTGAGGGGTACCATTTCATTTATATCTCATGACAATAACCCAAGATTAAATCCGCTACTAAACAATGGTTAGTCACAAGTATACGATTGTCATCTATCACCGAAACACACCCTTACCAAAGGTGCGCTAGGGCCTTGATGCTTACAGAATGGCCTGTGCAAGCAATGAAGCAGAGCTCCGTAGAAAGATGAAAGATGGTACAAGAAAACAGAGCAGAGAGTGCAGGCGCGTTCCAGATACAGGTGTCATTAAATATAAAAACCATTCAAACAAATATATCTCTAAACATGATATACCAGAATAGCAGTCAAAACCTGATGATAACAAAAGTGTAACATGCTGTGACAACTACCAGAAATTTATCTGAAATTGAAGAACTATATCAGTGAATTTACATACCAGCTTGGCAATCAATTCCTTTAAAATAGGAGGACAAATTCGATTCAGATGCTCGAATGCGTCCTCGGTGGCAAGGACAGCCGTCAGATTTACAGGAGAGCTGAGGAAGTTGAAGCATGCCTTCTTCAGTCTAGGGCAGTGGTGTTGTTCGGCTAACACCAAGATAGTTGCCAAAGTGCTTGCCTCAATGCACTTGCATAGTTTGTGTTCACAAATCAGCTTGAGCCTCTCAAGGTTATACCTGTCCACGGCGAAAAGGAGATGTTGGGACATGGCACCTTCATCTTCTCCGTTCAGCTCTGGTAACGAATCAGTGTAAAGGAAGAAGAGCAGCACCTTGAAAACATGAGCCTCCATGTCGTCTATGTGGACGACGCCACCAGCAGCAACACTCTCTTTCATTTGGCCAAAGAGCTCGGCGCTGAAGACAGGTGACCTGGCTGCAAGCACGCACCTATGCGCCTTGAATGTCTCGGTGCCGACCTCGAACACCACATCAGTGCCCTTCTCGCTCTGGAGGAGGTCGCCAAGATGTTGATGCAAGTCCGACGGGGGCATGGAGATGAAGGTCGCCGTAGGGGCCTCGAACATCTCCTCTGTGCGCAACTCGTTGATGATGACCATGTCGTAGCGGACCACGACAAAATCGTCCTTCAGATGCTTCGATTTCTCCAGATCTTCCCTTTTGATGAACGCTGCCGTGCCCCAACCACGGTAGCTCTCGAAGGAATTTACTTGTTTTGATGTCAATGATCGAGTTTGCTCCTTCATATCGTCGATGAAGCAGAACCTAGATTGCACTTTGATTGCCTTGCTGACACTTTTGTTCACACCCAAATTTCGCACAAGGCTGATCAGGCTAGTGCCACCGGTCAGACCGGTGTACCCGAGCGGTCTGACCGGTCAGGCTTTGTGGCCGATCCGGCAAAGGCCACACCGGTCTGACCTGTGGGGCTGACCGGTTTGACCGGTTGACCCCGTGTCCGAGTAGAATTGAGGAGTTCTGGTCATTTTCGAGTTGTAAAGGACTTCCTTGCAGGGCAAGATCTCCCCACCCTATAAATATAAAGGGCCACGGCTGGTTGAAGACCTATCACCCAATCGATCATTTATTTTACTACTTTTATCTCTCAAACCCTAGCTTTTCCAACCCTTTGCTTTCCTCCTTCGTCTCTACGGCAGTTGAGGACGTTCTGAGTGGCCTGCCGATCTCAGAGCAACCCTAGGCGCATCACCTCCGACGGGGTCCCTCCCGAGGCGGTGCTCGTAGGTTTTCCCGGCGTTCCTGTCGGCACCGGTCAGACCGGTGCCCCTGACCGGACAGACCGGTCTGGGCAGAAGCTCCGGCGAGTGCAAGTTTTCGACACTCGCACGATCTAGTGCGTTCGTGTGTTGACCAGAAAAGCATCAACATATTCTAGCGACTCCGCTGGGGAAGAAAGATCAGGTTTCAAAGACTGTTCAATCTAACCTAGCTCCAATGGGTTCTCGTTGCGACCTCGACATGAACAACATCATTACGGCTCCAATGGAGGATCTCTCTCCGGAGGAGCCACTGAAGTTCAAGGTGCTGCAAGAGTACCTTCAAGTCCAGTTCCTCGCAGGCGTCAAGAAGGATCCTCACTGCAAGGTAGCAAGATTGAAAAAATTTGAGCTACCGCTGATCAAGCTAAACGACAATATGGTTGAGGTAGTAACCAATGTAAGCAAACCACTCCCTACTTCATCTTCTCAGAAATCTACTACTGATAGTGATGGTTTGATTGCATCTTATATTGCTCGTTTAGAACGCTTAGAGGATCTTGAAAAAGATAGGAGCATTGCTGGCTTTAATAATAACAAAACTAATAGCAGTGGTCCTAAGTTTAATACTAATAAAGGGATTCATCCTAGCTTATCACCTTTGCTTGTTACTAATAACATGAATTATCAGTATGCCATGCCGCACGATCCCATGGGTCAAACCCTGTTGTTTCAACCGTTCAGGCCAAATATGGCCGCACCGGTCGAACCGGTGCAGGGTACCGGTCTGACCGGTCTGACCAGTGCACTAGATCTTATGTATGAACAACCTGAGCCCACTTCTGTCGTGCCAAATTTTAATAATACTTTTAATCCTGGACCGTATTATAGCACGACTGTTAATTCAATGGCTCAAAAGAACATAGTTCCTGATGATGTTTTTGAGAGTTATAGGCTTGCTCATGCTAAGATGTCTCCCTATCTAAATAAAATGAACATGGTGAATCCAGTTCCACAACAGTCAAATAATCCTAATTGAGCGGAATTTAGCAAATTTAAGGAAGATTTGGCTAATGTGGTAAAAACTAAACTTGGTGTTGATATTGGTAATACTAATTTGTATCAAAAACCATATGATCCCGAGTTTGATAATTTCCCTCTCCCACGTGGTTGGCGTATGCCTGATTTAAATAAATTTAGTGGTGATGATGATCGAACCACGTGGGAACACATCAGTCAGTATATAGCTCAGCTAGGCGAAGCAGGTGCTTTTAATGCTTTGAAAGTACATTTATTTTCTTTATCTTTGACTGGCACTGCTTTTGCTTGGTTTTCATCACTTGCTCCTGGTTCTATTATATCTTGGGATATGTTAGAACGTAAATTTCATGATCACTTCTATAGTGGGAGCATGCAATTAAAATTGACAGATTTAACATTAGTTAGGCAAGGAAGATGAAAATGTCTCTTCTTACATTAAAAGGTATAAAGAAACTAAAAACCGTTGCTTTAATTTGTCAACTACATGGATGTTGCTGATATTTGCTTAAAAGGTTTAAGATCTGCTATTAGAGATAGAATAGAGGGTTCAGATTTTCTTTCGGTTGCACAAGTTCAAATAAGAGCTTTAATTGTTGAAAACCAATTGAATAAAGAAAAAGATAATTTTAAATCACGTCGTTCAAATGTGCATCACATTGACTATGATTCTGATAAAGATAAAGAAATTTATGCTGCTGAATTTATTTGGCCCTCTAAAGAAAAATCTTATTCTTGCTCATCTCTTAAACCGGCTAGTAAAGGTCAGCAAGAAGAAGTTAAATTTACTTTTGATGTTTCTAAATGTGATCGTATATTTGATGAATTACATAAGTCTGGAAACATTAAATTGACTCATACTTTACCTCCACTTGATGAATTAAAAAGGCGTGCATATTGCAAGTTTCATAATTCTTATTCTCATGCTACTAATGATTGCAACGTGTTCCGTCGACTGGTTCAGTGGCCATAAATGAAGGTCGTTTGACGTTTCATGAGATGCAAGTGGACAAGACTCCTTTTCCTATCAACACTCTGGAATTACAGCAGCCCAAAGTATTGGTTCGATCAAGTCAAGCTGAAGCAACTAAGGGCAAGAACGTGGTGATCTGGGAAGCTAAGCCCGATTTGAGAGGAAAAGAGCTAGTTCGTGAAGTTGCTTATGAGAAGACTCCTGATGGCAAAGAGACTTTCAAGGTTACAGTGAGAGCCTCTGGACTTGGGGGGCAAGGGTCATCCGAACCCACTGATCAACAACCATCTGAGCCTATCCAGGCCAGATCGGTCAGACCGGTGGCCGTGACCGGTCAGACCGGTGCGCCCCAGGACTGTCCAAGGATGATCAAACCAAGTCGTCTGGAGATCGGGAATTGGAAGCTTAATGTAGCAAAGAATCAGGGAAGTGGTCCTAAGCCAAAGGTCACTTTTGACATGCTATTTGACAAGTATTCCAAGCAAAAGGCCATTACAAGTGATCGGCTATTAAAAAAAAGGATGAGATCACCTACACATCAAGGAGGATCATCTTCACCTCCAAGAGCTGCTATAAGGTTTAAGGGTGAATCATCTCAGCAAAGGCAACATTTTACTCCATCATGGGCGCCGTCAAGTTCAAATCCACCTCATCCAATTTATGATGATAATGGAGTTATGTGGGTGCCTTTCCAGCAAGCTTTTCATCCTGGATGGGGAGGACCAAGATATGTTATGGACAGAATTTCCAGACCGTTCCAAGACCGATTGACACCTCGTCATTCTGGTCAGGGGTATCAAACCCCACCGGTCAGACTGGTGCATCCCAACGGTCAGACCGGTGCTCCCAGGAAGATTGTGCCATCTTCTATGAAGCAAGTTTACAAGCCAAAACAAAAGGAGGAGGTGCAGAAGATGGATATCGACTCAGAAAGGACTACGAGCAGAGATATCATTCAAATTGGGTCGATGGATGTTCCTATTGAAAATGGTGGTAAAAGACCGATTGTTCCAAACAATAAGGTTGTGACACCGGTATTGGGAGCATCTGCTGCTACTAATGACCATGAGGCCAGCAGGAGTGGTTCTAACTCCAAGAACTTCTTAGCAAGGTGGTGTCCTCCCGAGTTGACTCGCACACAAAGGAGGAAGCTTCAACGCCCGAGGTTCAGAGAAAATAAGGAGAAAGAGCTAGAAAGACAGAGAGACGAGATATTCAACTAGTACAGGCCCATGGTACCACAAGGCAAAGAGTGGAGGATCAAGACCAGCTCTCAGGCAGCACCGGTTAGACCGGTGGAGCTGACGGTCAACCGGGCACACCGGTCAGACCGGTGGAGGTCGACAGTCAGACCGATGACCCAGAGGTGCCACCCGGTTTTTCTTCTTCGACTTCTATGGTTTGTGATGGCAAGTCTACATCGGTTCCTGCTCCAGAAGATGATGAAGAGCTTGTTGATTACAATTCTTCTCCTGAGCACATGAATTTGGACATCAACGTGGTGCATATGTCAATGGATGGTTATGTGCTTTCGGAGGAAGATATTGCTCATCTCGATTTTGGGCCGAAGGAAGTTATTTTCCAGAAGCCCAAGACCACTGAAAATCATCTTAAAGCTTTGTACATGAAGGGTCACATCAACGGGAAGCCTATCTCTCGCATGCTAGTGGATGGAGGAGCGATCGTCAACTTGATGCCATATTCTTTGTTCAAGAAGCTAGGAGGTGTGGATGAAGAGTTGATCAAGACCAACATGATGATCAGTGGTGTATCAGGAGACAAGCCAATGGGCGCCAAGGGTGTTGTGTCGATGGAGCTCACCGTTGGGAGCAAGACATTGGCTACTGCTTTCTTTGTCACCGAGACCCAAGGTAACTTTAGCTTGATCCTTGGTCGTGATTGGATTCATGCAAATCAATGTGTGCCTTCTACTTTGCATCAATTTTTAATCCAATGGGTAGGCGACGAAGTAGAGGTTGTTCATGGTGATACGTCGGCTTGTGTTGCAGTGGCTGATAGTACCTCTGTGAATGATCATGAAAATCTTAAATGCTTATCTGGTCTAGATTTATCTGGATTGGAACTTATCGCTTCTACTAAAGATGGTTTTGCTACTGCTATTATGAAGCCGGTTGAAGATCAGGCTACATCACTTTTTGGGATTTGATGGATGCAAATGTAGAGTGGTTACAGCGGAGGCGTGAACACTATCGGGCGCATAAGAACGATATGTCTGAGGTCATCGAAGATTTTGATGATTTGAGCAAGTTAGGACAAGGGTTTACGTCGGCTGATCCTTTAGAGGAGGTAGACATTGGTGATGGCACTGTACCTAGGCCGACATTTGTAAACAAGAATCTTGATCCATTGTTTAAATCTGAATTAATAAAGTTATTAAAGGAGTATGTTGACTGCTTTGCATGGAGTTATAATGAACTGCCTGGTTTAAGTAGAGATTTAGTAGAGCATTGTTTACCTATTAAACCTGGCTTTAGGCCTTATAAACAACCTCGTAGAAACTTTAATCCTGACATTTATGACCAAGTGAAAGAGGAAATCAATCGGTTCTTGGATGCTAAGTTTATTAGGCCTTGTCGTTATGCTGATTGGATCTCTAATATTGTGCCTGTTGAGAAAAAAGGAACAAAAAAGTTTTGTGTTTGAATTGACTTTAGAGATCTTAATAAAGCTACTCCTAAAGATGAATATCCTATGCCTATAGCCGATTTTCTTGTTAATGCTGCATCCAGACATAGAATTCTTAGTTTTCTTGATGGTAATGCTGGTTACAATCATATCTTTATGGCCAAAGAGGATATATCCAAAACGGCCTTCATATGTCCGGGTTTTGTTGGATTATTTGAGTGGGTGGTTATAACCTTTGGATTAAAAAATGCGGGTGCTACTTACCAAAGGGCTATGAATTTAATCTTTCATGATTTGCTTGGCATCATAGTAGAAGTTTATATCGATGATATTGTTGTCAAATCGGCTGGAGTTGACTCTCATTTAGCTGATTTAAGACTTGCATTTGAGAGAATGCGTCGATATAAATAGAAGATGAATCCACTCAAATGTGCTTTTGGTGTATCGGCTGGAAAATTCTTGGGTTTTGTTGTACATCAGAAAGGTATAGAGATAGATCCTAAGAAGATTGAAGCTACTAAAAATGTAAAGGCTCCCGCTTGCAAGAAAGATTTGCAAAAGTTCTTGGGCAAGGTAAATTACTTGAGAAGATTCATTTGTAATTTGTCTGAGAAGGTGAATGCTTTTACTCATTTACTTCGATTGAAAAGTGATGTTGATTTTACTTGGGGGCAAAACAACAAGAGGCATTTGATGAGATTAAGCATTATTTATCTTCGCCGCCCGTTCTTCAAGCACCCAAGAGTGGTATTCCATTTAAATTATATGTGGCGGCTGAGAAGGATGTCATTGGAGGTGTTTTGACTCAAGAGACCAAAGGAAAGGAATATATTGTTGCATATGAAAGTAGAAGATTATTGCATGCCGAAACAAGGTACACTCATATTGAAAAGTTGTGTTTATCACTATATCATACTTGTACCAAGTTGAGGCATTATTTGTTACAAGCACTTGCATAGTAGCATGTCAAACCGACATTATTAAATATATGTTGCATAAACCAATTTTAAGTGGTAGTGTCGGCAAATGGGCTTATGCTTTAGTTGATTATGATTTACATTGTGAGCCATTAAATTCAATGAAAGGTCAAATTGTTACCGACTTTATTGTTGGACATAGAGTGAATAAGCAACTTAATTTAAGAGTTTGTCTATAGGTCACCCACGCAATTCTGGCATCTTCCTCACACGAATTTTTGCAACTTTTTACACCCCAGATCTATTATTTTTACTCCTACCCTCCCTCAAACTTATCCCTTTCCCATCTATCTCTCTTTCTCTCTCTTCCCTATCCTCTCCCACGCGAAACTCGCGACCCCCGACCCGTCGTCTTCATTGCACCGCCGCCCCCATCCACCTCCCCGCCGCCCAGCCCCTCCGCCTCCCCGGCCGGCGCCGGCGCGGCCGGCACGGAGCCGGCCACCCAGTCCCTACCCCGCCGCCGCCGTCTTCTTCAGCTCCGACCACACCACCGCCGCGGAGCCCCCGCCCCGACCTGGCCCCAACCCCCAGCCTTCCCCGCCCTGGCCAGCGGCGCCCTCGCCGCCCGGCCTCGCCGCCCGGCGAACCGCCACCTCCGCCGGGCCGGCCTGCCGCTGCCGGCCCTCCCTCCATGGCCGACGATGAGCAGCAGCCCCCAAAAACCCTGAACCCTAACCCCGGAACCCTAAGCCAAACCCTAACCTCACCGGAATCTCGTCGGAGTTGGAGAAGATGGATGGATGAGGAGAGATGGAGGTGAGAAAAATTTGTGTGAGGAGGTGGTCTGTTTCACCCAAGAAACAGATAGCTTTACCTTAATTTAAATGTCGGTTATGTTACTCTTACCCCATGAAAATTACATTTTGATGGATCGGTTTGCAAACATGGTTGTGGTGTTGGAATTATCTTTATTTCACCAAGTGGGACTGTTTTTGAAGCTCTTAACCGATTGGATCATAAGTGTACTAATAACCAAACCGAATATGAGGCTCTTCTATTTGGATTGGAGATTTTGCATAGCATGGGAGTAAAACATATGGAAGCTTATGGTGATTCTTTATTAGTGGTACAACAAGTTTCCAAGGTATGTCAATGTTTAAATGGTTTCTTAAATGCATATCTTGATAAATGCTTAGATATCATATCTTGTATGGATGAATTTCTTATTTATCATGTACCACGAGAAGAGAATCCAAGGGCTAATGCTCTGCACAACAAGCATATGGTTATAATGTTCAAAAAAGAATTTTTTAAGAACACAAACTGATGCTTATGGCCGAGTGTTTTGCTCTGGAGACACCGGTCCAACTGGTACCTCTGACCGGTCTGACCGGTGGCACCGGTCTGACCGTTGAGACCGACCGGTCTGACCGGTCCCCTGGTCAGGAATCTTCTTCGTCTATTATTCATTCTAAAGATAATAAAAACGAAGTAGATGATTGGAGAAGGCGTCTGGTAAATTATTTGTAGGATCCTAACAGTCCAGTTGAATAAAAAGTTCGACGCTGGGCTCTAAAGTTTGTTCTTGATAATGATGAATTATATCGTCGGACAATGTATGATTTGCTTCTCAAAGGTTTGGGTCCTGATCAAGCTAGGTTGGCTATGGTAGAGGTTCTTGAAGGGATTTGTGGTACTCATCAATCGGCTCCTAAGATGAAGTGGCTCCTTAAGCGAGCGTGCTTTTATTGGCCTACTATGATGGTTGATTGCTTTAGATACTACAAGGGGTGTGAAGAGTGTCAGAAACATGGAGATGTTCAGTTGCGTTGATGCATCCAATCATTAAGCCTTAGCCTTTTAGAGTATGGGGTTTGGATTTTTTTGGTAAGATTCACCCTCCTTCGTCGAAGGGACATTGTTTTGTGATTGTGACAACTGATTATTTTACCAAGTGGACTGAGGCAATTCCTTTGAAGAACATGACACATAGAGAGGTGATTGAGTTTATTACAGAGCATATTATACATAGATATGGCAGTCCACAAACTTTAACTACAGATCAAGGGACTTCGTTTGTTTCAAAAGAGGTGCCTGAGTTTGTCAATTCCTATGGTGTTAAATTACTCAATTCATCTCCATATAATGCTCAAGCAAATGGTCAAGCCGAGTCTAGCAACAAGATTTTGATTAAGCTCATTAAGAAGAAGATAGAGGACAATCCTAGAAGATGGCATGAGGTATTATCTGAAGCTTTATGGGCTCATCATATTTCTACACATGGTGCTACTAAAGTTACTCCTTATGAGCTTGTGTATGGTCAAGAGGTCGTTTTGCCCGTTGAGGTGAATCTAGGCGTATATAGACTTGCAAAGCAAAATAATCTTGATGTTGGAACCTATGATGCTTTGGTGATGGATAATATTGATGAGGTGACCGACAAGCGCTTGGAGGCTTTAGAGGAGATTGAAAAGGACAAGTGGCGAGTTGCTAGAGCTTATAATAAATGGGTAAGGGCCAAATCTTTTTCAAGTAGGTGATTTGGTTTGGAAGACGATTTTGCCTATTGGTACTAAGAGCAAATCCAAGAGCCTCTCTAAAAATCTCTAGCTAAAATCATGATTTAGCTAGTATGTAAAATGAAATAGCTAGCAAAAAATTGTTGACATCCAACAGCTTCTCTAAACTGAACTCTCTATATGCTCCACCGCTAGTGGGTCTCGCCTGTCATACTCATGAAAATCAGGATAGCTAGTCACTAGCCACTGGCCAAAGATAGCTAGTGGAGCAACAAATTTAGCTAGTCAGGATAGCTAGTTGGGCATATAGCTAGTCTGATGGAAGAGTGTTTTTGAGATTTTTTCCAAAATTTAGCTAGCCAATTCATTTTAGCTAGTCTCTTGGAGTTGCCCCAAGAGCAATAAATTTGGTAAATGGTCTCCAAGTTGGGAAGGTCCATATAAGATTGTAGAAGTATGTTCTGGAAATTCTTACATGGTGGAGACTTTGCAATGACAGCAACTTCCGAGGGCTCTCAACGGGAGGTACTTCAAGAAATTTTACCCAAGTGTTTGGCATGATGCTTAATAACACTATGGCCGATTTATGCAAAAATCGCCCTTAGAACAAAAATGGCCGGTGAAATCTGTCACATCGACCTTAGAAATATTTTTTAATACGCAAGCTTTACTAAAAAATAGGGAGGCATATGTTCGCACCCAAATTTGGCACAAGGCCGATCAGGCTAGCACCACCGGTCAAACCAGTGTACCCGGGCGGTCTGACCGGTCAGGCTCTGTAGCCGATCTGGTAAAGGCCACACCGGTCTGACCGGTCGGGCTGACCGGTCTGACCGGTGGACCCCGAGTCCGAATAGAATTGAGGAGTTCTGGTCGTTTTTGAGTTGTAAAGGACTTCTTTGCGGGGCAAGACCTCCCCACCCTATAAATATAAAGGGCCACGACCGGTTGAGGATCTATCACCCAATCGATCATTTATTTTACTATTTTTATCTCTCAAACCCTAGCTTTTCCAACCCTTTGCTTTCCTCCTTCGTCTCTACGGCGGTTGAGGACGTTCTGAGTGACCTGCCGATCTCAGAGCAACCCTAGGCGCATCACCTCCGACGGGGTCCCTCCCGAGGCGGTGCTCGTAGGTTTTCCCGGCGTTCCTGTCGCCACCGGTCAGACCGGTGCCCCTGACCGGTCAGACCGGTCTGGGCAGAAGCTCCTGCGAGTGCAAGTTTTCGACCCTCGCACGATCTAGTGCGTTCGTGTGTTGACCAGAAAAGCGTCAACAACTTTCATCTAGGAAAAGGAAAATGGATATGTAATCTGCATACTCTGAAGTCTGTCCATTGGGATTATATGATGCACCAGTGATGGCTGCCTACAGTGAATGGACGGGACTAGATCAACTCTCCTGTCGGGGTCCCCTTGGTGCAGGAGTATCTGTCGATCTTGAGGATGTGGAACCCGCTCGCGGCGTCTGCGATGATGGCCGACATGGATCCGGACGGCTTGCTGCTGCCAGCGGTGGCCATATGGCGTGGGCGCGTGGCAAATCTTGTCTATTAGCGGCAGAGCTTGCTACGCCTATTCCTCACACAGATCTTGCAGGAGTTTTTGCGGGGAAGAGACCGGAACAGAAAGCACGTTGTGCACGCGGACGGAGATGAGTCAAGTGGATGCCTCGCTGGCTTACATTTCCAGGCTCGCCACCTCGCTGTGCATATCCATATCATTAGGGATGAAAACGGATCGGATACGGACGGATACTGTGGATACAGATACAGATAATTTTTCTTTCTCGGACTGAATTCTCGGATCGAATACGAATACAGACATTATATTTTTTGTCGAATAGTGATATTCATCATATTTGGATCATAGAAATTCAACTTTGAATTTCCGGATACTAATGCGGTACGGATATTAAATGTCCGGATTCGAATACGGTCTTACCATTTGAGTGTCTGACCCTTTCGGTCGGTCGGTCGGACGGATAATATCCGTACCACTTTCATCCCTACATATCATGTCAGACGATTCCCTCAACAGCGCACTTAATTGCTTTATGTTCTTTATCTTTTAGTGGTTCCTTTCCTCGATTTGTTCTTCTTTTGGTGACTCTTGATTGATCCTTCTCTAATTTCCACCGTGACTAGCAATTATGCTAGTCCATTGCTACGGGCAAAGACTTGCCTTTACTTGGTTGTGGCAAGTTTCATAATTTTTCATTATTCATCTGTTACATCCAATCTTCACATACTAATTAGGAGTACTAAATATGGAGTAATGATAAAACTCACTCCATAACTCCTAGGTGAAATTGCGAGACGAACCTATATTAAGTTTGGGAAGGCCATGATTATACAATATCTTGCTACAATAAACAATCTCTCATGACGGATTAATTAGTCTTAATAGATACTTCTTGCCATTTACTGTCTACCCGTACAATTAGTTTTCTAATTACACTACTAGAGAACGGACTTTATATCCTGAACCTCAAAACACAGTAGTACCAGGTATTTTTGCACCCGGTAATAATAGACATACTAGGTGATACCCCGCGCGTTGTCGTGGAAATGTTTAAACAAAATTTTAAGGTGAAATGTGAAAGTAGAAACAACAAAATAATTACATAGCGATATTCATCTGTAAACAATATTATATATGAACGTATGTTAATTTTATTGAGAGAGAACCATTTTTAAATTTTGATCCTACATGTATTTTAACTGCGAGAATTTTGTGGCGTGCTACTTGCAAATAGAACATGATATTAGTCATGAAAAATCGATGAAGATATAAATATATGGTTTGATGGATGTTGACATAGCTTGGTGGATGTTGACACGGTTTATAGTGGATAGTGACATGGCGTGTAGTGGATTATGACGTGGTGTGTTGAGAGGCAAAAGAAATCGATAGTGGGTACCAAATATATAGTTTATATAGATTAGTACCAGGTGGAAATGGAGACCCCCGACTCCACACCCTCGCCCCCGACCCGTGAGGGACCATTTGTACCGGGTGGTGGCGCTGCCCGGTACAATTGGTCCAAACGTTTATTGGTACCGGGCGAGGAGATGGTCTGGTACTAATGTGGAACTATTAGTACCGGGCCTAGCGCCCACCCGGTACTAACTTGGCCCGCCTACATCAGGCTTCTTCTTCCTTTGCCCGTGCCACTCCCCTCCCACTCCGACCAGCTCGAGTTCCCTTCTTCCCATGGCGTCTTAGGGGAGGTTTTGCCGGATTTGCGAAGATTTTTCACGATTTCACTAATTAAAGTGGTATAGAGGTTAGTTACTTCATCCTCCCTTGATTTATGCTTAGCATTTTAAGTTTTATGCTTTGCACTGAGAGCATTCCCTGAAATTTAGAATGAGCTAAGAATGAGTATTTTTTAGATGCATATTTGTGTATGTTTTTACAAAAAAATTGCAAAGGATGTGTCGTGTTAGTTGGATGAGATGTTGTAGGTGATGATAGATTTTTTCGTATTATTTATTTAAACATATGTAATAAATATAGGATAAATTTATTATTTTATATGCTATTCGAATGTTGTATACAAAGAATATCACTATTATCATGATATATGATTTAGAAAAAAAGTGTATCCCTTCACTAATTTTTCGTAGTTTAGTCCTTCACGTATATTTTATTGTTTAGTCCTTCACAAATTGCTCGACACCCGACACGCTTGCCCGAATCCTGGCCGACTTGTGCCACACGCTCGATTCCTGCTCGACTATGCACTCCCGACTACTTATTCCAACCCGACGCACCGATTTCCACCCGACTGTCGACTCCTGCCCGACCTATTTTTGAAAAATAGTTTCCTCATTTGAAAAATAGTTTCCTCATTAGAAAAAATGTTCCTCATTAGAGAAACAATTTCCTCATTAGAAAAGTAGTGTCTTATTTAGAAAAATAGTTTCTTAGTTAGAAAAATAGTTTACTCATTAGAAAAATAGTTTCCTTCATTAGAAAAATAGTTTCTTATTTAGAAAAAGAGTTTCTTGGTTAGAAAAATAGTTTTCTCATTAGAAAAATAGTTTCCTCATTTGAATTTGTTGCATGATAATAATATATTTGTTTAATGATACTTTGTAAATAGACCGACAATGGATGTACACCGACAAGAGTCAGATGAATACATTAATGGGTTGTGGGGATTTCTAGAAGTTCTGGTTTCATTATTTGCCCATGCAAAAAATTTGAAGGATTACTCATCGATAAAGCCTCTTCACGATCACCTATACAAATGGGAATTCATGCAAAACTATTTTGTTTGAACAAAGTATGGGGAAAGAGGGGTTATATTGGAAGATGAAGAAGAAGAAGATGACAGTATTCCTGATTGGACTCAAGAAAGTGCCTTTGCAAATGATCCAATCGGTGAGGATTATGATGCAATGGGAGAGACTCAAGGAGCAGATGATCCTCTCGATGATCTAGGTGAGGTGTTGCGAGAGGCAAAGGAAGATTGCAAAAAGGTGAAGGAGGCAAAGAAGTTTGAGCGTATGTTAGAAGATCACAAGAAATTGTTGTACCCAATTTGCAAAGAGGGTTAGCACATTGGAAATGTTGCAATGGAAGGCTAAAAATGGAGTTTTTGACAAGGGATTCGATGAGTTAATGATGATCGTAAAGGACTTTCTTCCAGAGGGGAACGAATTGTCGGCGCTAACATACAAAGCTAAAAGGTTGTTTGTCCTCTAGGTTTGGAGGTACAAAAGATACATTCGTGACTAATGATTGTATCATGTACCAAGGTAAAGAATATGAGAAATTGGAGGCTTGTCTTGTGTGCAAAGCGCAGCATTATAAGATCCCACGAGATGACCCTTATGATGTTGAGGGGGGCAATGCAAAGGTAATCTGGTATTTTCCAATGATACCACGACTGAAGCGTTTATTCACGTGTAAGGACAATGCAAAGTTGATGCATTGGCAGAAAGAAGAACGTAAACAAGATGACAAGATCAGGCACCCCGCTGATGGGTCGCGATGGAGATTAGTTGATAGAGAATTCCTCGAGTTTGAAAAAGACGCAAGGAACATTCGGTTTGGTTTAAGTACGGATGGATTGAATTCATTCGATGAGTTTAGTAGTCGTCATATCACTTGGCTTGTGACCTTATGTATGTTCAACCTTCCTCCATGGATGTGCATGAAATTGAAGTTCATTATGATGCCAATAATCACCCAAGGCCCAAAGCAGCCAGACAATGACATCGTTGTGTATGTAAGATCATTGAGGACCTTAAAACGTTATTGGAGGAAAAAGGTATACCTGTATGGGATTATGACAAAAAGGAGACCTTCAATCTATGAGCATTGTTGTTCGTCACCATCAATGGTTGGCCATCTCTTGGTAATCTATCAAGATAAACAAACAAGGGATACCGAGCATACACACACTGTTTAGATAATATTTGCAGTCTGTATCTAAAACACTGTAAAAATGTTGTGTATTTGGGCCATCGTCGATTCCTTCCTGCTAAGCACCCGTTAAGAGATGAAGGACAACATTTTGAATGTGTTGGAGAAAAAACTAAGAAGCCCTTGCACCGTAATGGTAAACTTGTTTTTTCTATGGTGAAAGATTTGAAGGTAATGTTTGGCAAGGGTTTTGTGTTAACGGTTGTTTAGTGCTACGTTTATGCCGTCAACTCCTGCATATAATTGAAGGACCAGAATGGCGACCAGAGAGGGGGGGAGTGAATGGGAGCCGATAAAAATTCTTCTCAAAAGAGTAGAACTCGACCTATGGTCCCAAACGCAACTCCAAGATCCTCCACACCCCGCTAGCCAAATCCACGCAGCCACTAGAGTTCTACTGGACATATGAATTAGCACACCACCGAAAACACTCGAGAACGCAGCGGAAAACAACTCGAGCACAACCTCTAGAGACAAACCGGTCAGGACGGTTTGGCAAACCGGTCAGGCCGGTTTCCTCAGACTTAGCCTCTAACGAACTGGGTGAAACGGGTCAGCCTGGTTTGTCAATCCGGTCAGGCCAGTTTTGCACAGACAACCCCAAAAGATCAACGAGGCCAAAACTAAGCAAACGATTTCGAAACTTAACGAAACTAGGACCAGGGAACCTTCTGAAGGAGAAGAACTTTCCAGCAAAAAATCTCCACGAAAACCCACTGTGGGAAAAACTGGTCAGGCCGGTTTTGGCCTAGGCACTCGGGAAGAACTCCACCCGCGGAAAAGACTCGAACTTCACCTCAATCGATCTCCCGATTCGCTCCACAGATTCAAGCAAAACTTTGGGGATAGGTGTAACACCTTATGGACAAGCCATGCCTAAGAGATCATCCCGAAAGATCCACTAAATCAAGAGGAATCGAAAGTCAAAGACCCAAAACCTTCATCCACGAGTTCATCCAAAAAGCCACCGATTCGAGAGGATTTCGAGAGTAAAGAGGCATAAGGCACTCATGTGTGATATCCACAAACAAACCCAAAGAAATCCGCCCCAAATCCCTCTCCAAAAATTCCTCCAAAAAGAGCTCCGAAAATCACCAAAAAGAGAAACGGGAGAGACAACCAAAAACACTAGAGGAATCACGCTGAACCTTTTATATATCAAAGGAAAGATTCATACAAGGTATAGCTTGCCTCCCTAGCATCCATCCCTCTCTAAAGATCTCACCATGAAGCTCTCAAGCTAGTCCTAGAGAAAATAGGTAGCTAAAATGAGAAATTGCTTAAAGCAAATGAAAACCCTAAAGCCCAAGAGATGGCTGCCAACTCCCACCAACCATGCTTATATATCGGGTCCCATGGTGGTGGAAAATGAATACAATGCCCCTAGGTGATACATACCCTTAAGGGCAAAAGTCAGAACTTTGACAACATTTTCCATCGGACGGATGCGCGACGACCCCCCCCCCTGCATAGCATCGACGCCAAGCGTGTGATCCCGACGTGTGTCCTCCACTTCGACAACTTCCGGCCGCACCATGACAAAACCAGCCAGGCTGGTTCTCCAAACCGGTCAGGCCAGTTCTGGTGCCTTGGGCGCACAGGAACCTCGGGTCGGCTTTCTGGAGCAACCGATGAACCCAACAATTTTGTGGTGAACCGCTGCAAACCCTGCAAGCTTTGTGTAGCCTCCACGCCGAGCTCCTCGACTTGGCCGCCACGTTCGCCCCAGCTCGATGTTAGCTTTCAGATCAACCAATGAACCCGCTATCATCTAACTTCAACTTGCTCTTCTCGCACCATGTGACTCGCACTTGATCCCGTTTGGCCACCGGGTCCCTCGAACCAAGCCTACTTGTCCCTCCACTCCTCGTAGGCCCTGCAAGGCTAAAACCTTTCGCGCTTGTTCTTCACATGCACCAACACAAATCAAGCGGCAGCCTACATCCACAAGATAGAGCACAGCGTCAGTCCACACAACGTTGTCAATCACTGATCACTAAGGAGTGGCCAACCACTAGCCGTCGGACACTCTGGTCCTCAAAAATAAATGGAAAGTGATCATCAACACTAGAATAGGAGCTTAAACAAACAATTTCCACAAGTGGCGATGTCTATTCTAATGCAGGTCTTTAGCATGGGAAATGAGAGGAATCCATACACATTTAATCCAAGCAATTCAGGCTCCAGCCAATGAGAGGCTGCCACATGGGATTCCCCTGCATCCATGACCTCATCAATCCAAGTGAAGCTATCCTGACGAATCACACACTGCCACGTCAACATCATAATGCCCCTAGGAGATACATACACCTTAAGGGCAAAGTCGAAACTTTGACAGCGTTTTTCATTAGACGGATGCCTAGCAACCACAACCTGCGTAGCATCGACGCCAAGCTTGTGATCCCGACATGTGTCCTCCGCTTCGACGACTTCCGACCGCACCACGACTAAACCGCCCAGGCTGGTTCTGGTGCCTTGGCCGCACCGGAACCTCGGGTCGGCTTTCTAGAGCAACCGATGAACTTAGCGATTTTGTGGTGAACCGCTACAAACCCCGCAAGGTTGGTGCAGCCTCCACGCCGAGCTCCTCAACTTGGCCGCCATGTTCGCCCTGGCTCGATGTTGGCTTTCGGATCAACCAACGAACCCACTATCATCTGACTTCGACTTGCTCTTCTCGCACCATGTGACTCGCACTCGATCCCGTCTGGCCACTGGGTCCCTCGAACCAAGCCTACTTGTCCCTCCACTCTTCGGAGGCCCCACAAGGCTAAGACCTTTAACGCTTGTTCTTCACCTGCACCAACGCAAATCAAGCCGCAGCCTACATCCACAAGATAGAGCACATCGTTAGTCCACACAACGTTGTCAATCACTCATCACTAAGGAGTGGCCAACCACTAGCCGTCGAACACTCTGGTCCTCAATCTCCCCCTTGATACATAAAGAAAAGTAAAAACAAAACACAAACTAAACAACCCAAACAAGTGATCCAAAAACCAAACAACACAAACCCTTGATCACTTGCAATCCAAAGTCTAACCAAAGCTCACACGAAGGAAACCAATCAAAGCAAGAACTCAGATGACACAAGGAGCTCCCCCTGAACACATGCCGCTTCCCCTGAGCAAATGTAACTTCCCCTGAACCAATGCGTGCACAACTTACCGACCGTGCAAAACTTATCGTGCAGCAGCACCAAAACCAGTCAGGCCGGGGGCCGGTTTTGAACCCATCCACAAAACCGGTCACCAAACCGGTCATGCTGGTCTCCAGGCCGGTTTTGCCTGTCAGGAAAAAATGCTCCAATGCAACCCGAAAATGCATGAAAACCTTCTAAATGCTCCCAGCAAACTCTTCCAAACACAAACTACTCCCCCTTGTTGACAATGTATGAATCAAGGCATTTCTACAAAAATTTCAACTAGAGGCTTCTCAAATGGACATAGAGCCATAAAATGTGCTAGGAACAAGCAAATGAACCACTTAGACATGACAAAGGTTCAAAATAGCATAGTCATCAAGAATGTTCAGTTGCATACACATAAGTTCAAGCCATGGTAAAAATTAGCATTTTTACGAAAAATTTCTCTCTCACGAGCTAAAGACCTACACATGAGCAAATCATACCAAAGTGAATCTAGATCACACAAACTTCATGCTAGGTCACATATCCTTATCACAAGATCATTACAAACACCCATTAGCATCTCATGTCATTTTAAAGCCATCGAGCCATGTGTCTGCTTCTTAAAATGAAACTTCTCATGGTAGACATCATGCAACAGTTTAGCACCCATATAGATTTAGATTTAAAGCATTTATGACATGGAACAAGTGAGAGCATAACTTCAAGCACAAGCATTTCATACCAATTTTATTTTTCACATTTAAGCACAAAATGGTACATGAAGTGCCTTTGCGGCAAAAAGAAGCTTATGCTCCCCCACAAGGGGTAATGCATGGGCTAAACATTCATAATGACAAATGGGTCTTTGACCCCAAGTGAAAATCACATGATATCCAACCATGAATTAAGCATGATATAAACCACCAAAGCACACTAAGATGATGCAAAGCCTTAAACCCACAATAGAGAGCCTATCTAGTATTTTTGACAAAAGTAAGCTATATCATCATGAATATACAACCAAACTATCAAGAGCATAGCTTATCATCCCAAATATCAATCAAGCACATCGACAAGCTCAAACATAGCATATCATAGAGATCAATGTACATAGGAGAAGCCTTTCCTACTAAATGCATATTATACAAATGCAATGCAAGGCATATCTTACAAAGATGCAAAACTATACATCAAGATACATAGATGGCTACCCTATGAATTTAAACATACACGCTATACATCAAAGTAAACATGTATGATACATATGCTACAAAGAGAGCTCCCAACGACCAACTTAAAAAGGGCAACACACACCAAGCTCTCCCCGTAAACGAGCAAAGGTAGCTTGGTCTAGTTGTTTTGTGAATATATCAGCTTTCTGGTCTTGGGTAGGTACATGGCTCGACACTATGGTTCCCTTATCAACATTATCCCTAAGAAAGTGCTACCTCATTTCGATGTGTTTTGTTTTGGAATGGAGCACTAGGTTTTTGGCAATGCTTATGGCACTAGTGCTATCACAAAGAAGTGGGATCTAAGTGCACTCCTCACTAAAGTCTCTCATGGTATAGGAAATCCAAAGCAGTTGGGAACAACTAGCGGCTGCAACATACTCGGCTTCTATGGTAGACTGAGCTACACTCGACTGTTTACGGGAAGACCAAGAGACCAAAGAGGAACCAAGAAACTGGCAAGAACCAGAGGTAGACTTGCGCTCCACACGACACCTAGCAAAGTCAGCATCGGAAAATCCGTGAAGTGTGAGTGTCGAGGAGGCAGAATACCAAAGACCAAACTCAGGAGCATACTGCAAATACCTGAAAATCCTCTTGACGGCCTGCTCGGGGAAGCTTGAAAACGAGCGCATAGACACACACTAAACTGTATGTCCGGCCTCGTCGCCGTCAAGTAGAGGAGGGAGCCGATCATGCTCCGGTACTCCTTCTGGTCCACTGGTTCACCATCCTCGTCTGCATCTAGAGCTGTAGTCGTACTCATCGGTGTTGACATGGGCTTCGCATCACTCATGTCCTTGGTGGACTTGCTCTAGTGCATGAAGGTCCCGTCCTTGACCTACTTGATCTAGAGCCCTAAGAAAAACTGCAGCTCGCCCATCATAGACATCTCAAATTCCCTGCTCATGTCATCTGCAAACTTGGTAACAATATCGTGAGAAGAGTCACCAAAGATTATGTCATCCACTTAAATCTGTACAAACAAAAGGTCATTTTCATGCTTAAGAAGAAACAGAGTCTTATCAATCGTGCCCATCATAAACCCCTTACTCAGCAAATACCCTTTCAACCCCTCACTTCGGATTGCTCGAATAGTGTTCTCATGCCTCTCATTTTTCAACCTCACGATCAAGTCTCGAACAAAACAGAAAGTCTCACTCTTATCCTCCAAGAAAAACACCTAGGCATAGTGAGAATAGTCATCCACCACAACCAGCACATACCACTTCCCACCCACCGAGCGAACTCGAGCTGGCCTAACAAGGTCCATATGCAATAGCTCTGCCAGACGCTCTGTCATGACAGCAGTCAGGGATGGATGAGAAGCAGCGACCATCTTACCATGCCAACTAGGCGCACAAACCAGCTCCTCCAACCTCAACCTCGGCAATCCTCAAACCAAATCGAGACCAGTCAAGCAGGAAAGCAAATCAAAGCTCAAGTGTCCCAACCGCCTATGCCACTTCCACAAATCAGAAGAACCAGCCACCAAACACCATGCAGGACCATCAGACTGAGAGAAATCAGCTCGAAAGATCTGACCCTCGGGGACGACCGTACAGACAAGGTCGCCTTGAGAATCAAGCACCTGACATGCACCTAACTTAAATTGAACCTCAAACCCCTCATCAAGCAGTTGAGATACATAAAGCAAATTGAACCCCAGCGACTTGACAAGAGCAAAACGCTTGAGAGACTCCTTCCTGGTTACCTTTACCATACCTTCACCTAGAACTCATCCGTTACCATTATGCACAAAAGTAATGTACTCCCTAGTACTCACTAGGGTGAGGCTTGTGAACCACCCCCTGTCTCTAGTCATGTGTCGAGAACAACCAGAGTCCAACAGCCAAACGTTCCTCAAGCCTTCCACCTGCAAATCAAAAATGAGGATGAAAGTGAGCAAGCAACTCAACACTTGGTGAGAGACATGGGTACCCATATGTCCCCACCGGCCAGGGTCCCAGAGGTCCCTGACAAGTGGACCCGACCTTCCAGAAGCCCCGCCGACCTGCAAAGTGGGCCCAGCGACCTTATCCGCGACTCCGACGACCCCGGAGGACCTTATCAAGATCCCAAAAGATCCGCAGGACTTGGCGTGCAAGTCAAGACACTAGGACGCGGCGCGCCGCCGCCTGTAGGTCCGAGTGTCACAGGATACTCCTTGTAATCCAGAAGAATATCTTCCCAGATTGTAACCGACCCAGATATGGTTCCACCGACCTTGAATGAAAACCCTAGTCCGTCCTCCCCATATAAGGCGGCCTAGGACTCCATTCAAGGGGACATCTTCATCCTCTCACATAATCCACCACCACAACTGGATGTAGGGTTTTACTCTCCGGAGGCCTGAACCAGTCTAAACCCTTGTCTCCCCATGTTCATCACCATACTCGCCTAGTTCCAAGTTCACCACGTGGACTACCACTTACGCTCTTAGTTTCCGATCCTCTCCATTAACCTGCAAACTGCTTGGGTAGCCCCCTTGCAGATCTGTCCAGGTCTCACCCTCTGATAGTTGGCGCGCCAGGTAGGATCGATCGGGAACTCGCTGTGCAGCATGGTGGCCCAATCTGGTGTCGTTTTTCCGGCGAGCATGGCGGCCATCCTCGCCAACCCCGTGGAGATCTGCTTTGGATAGTTCACGGCAACCTCTCCTGCTCCGGCCGCCGCAGCTTCTCCAGCGACCGCGGAGCAGGTCGTGACGGCGTCCGTCCCCACCCTTGTTTCCGATCTAGTATCAGAGACCCACCCGCCCAGACCCTATGACCTTGTTCAGGGTATGGAGAACGTCATCGGCACGATGAAGGAAACCTTGGAGATATGTGAGTGAGCTCAACGCTCAGCGCAGATGGCGCTACGCCACGATACGTTCCCCTTCGGCTTGCAGTCTGCGCCTGGCCTTTGACTCAGTCAGTTCTCCATGCCCTCCAGATCCAATCTGGTCGTAGGCCATCTGGCGACCTAAGGCCTGCACCTCGCGCCCGGCGACCCTCTCGATGTGCTTTGCACCTATCACAAGGGTGCGAAGCACACCCTCCGCGGGTGCCGCCTGCGAAAGAAGATCGACCAAGAGCTTCCCCGTCGTGCCAAACGACCTACCCAGTCTCCGAACTATGGTGAATTCCAGAAGGTCCGTGTTCGAGTCTCCCCCAACGACTCGGACATCATCTTCCGTCAAGTGCTCATGGTCTCCGAGAACGAGCCACCCCGTGTCGGCGCGACCAACTCCGAGGAAGTGGCCCACATCCAAGGCAACGCCCTGCGTGCCCAGCGACGTGCGGACGAACAGCGTCGTGCGGCCCTCCCCTGCGTTTGGGACCTACACGTGGAGTTCGAGGAAGTTGGGATCCCAACGTTCAACAGCCCCCAAGCCAACCTGGGCGCGACCATCACCCGACTCCAGCAAGCTCCACTAACGCCTGAAGCTGAGCAGGCCATTGCATACCTTTGGGTCGCCAACACCCTGGTGGAGGAAAAGAGCGTGGCCTCTAAAGCCGCTACGTCTTCATCGACACGCCACTCACGCAGTCGGTCCCATCGACCTCAGCGCTCCCACCTCTCTCCCGTTCGGTAGGAGGTCACCCAGCACAACCCCGAGCAACCCGCCCAGCAGCCTGCTGCTGCCAACATTGGCGACCTTCGCGTCAACCTCGACGCCAACAGGCGCACTCGCGACATGCACGGCTACGTCGACCAGCACCACCGCGAGCGCGAGGAGCACGAACTTCGCCATCGCGCGGAGTATGATCGCGAGTACGGCCCCCCTGGTGCCGTCCACCGCATCATGGAGTGCGAGCAGCGCGACCGCCACGACATCGAGAAGCGGCGACGTGCTCTCTACGATGCCGAGCATGGCGATCCAGCGGTCCCCCAGGGCAACCGAGATCGGCAGCCGCGCTCCCAGGTCGTCATTCCGGAGCGCAGCATCCACTCTGCACCCAGAGACGCCGCCCCAGCTCGAGGCACTGGCGACGACCTAGCTGTCACTGCCTTCCTAGCGCTGGCTGCCCGTCTCAAGATGGTGGACTACTTCGAGAACTTCAAGCCCAACATCAAGGAGTACGATGGGCGCTCGGACCCCAATATCTGGCTGTCGACCTACTACGTCGCCGTCAAGGCAGCTGGTGGTAGCTTCGACCACATGGCGGCCTACTTCCCGCTGGTCATGGGCAAGGCCCCCTCGCTATGGCTCAACAGCCTCGAGCCTGGCAGTATCAAGTCCTGGGCCGACCTATCCTAGGCCTTCACCTCAAACTTCCAGGCGACCTACGATCATCCTGGAAACACCTTCAACCTCAGGAGGGTCGTCATGAAGCCCAAGGAGCGGCTCTAGGACTACAACAACCGGTTCTTCGAGAACCACAAAGAGTGCGTTGGCGTCAGGGATGATCAGATCGTCGAAAGCTACAAGAAGGGCATCAACGATCGCAAGCTCTTTGAGAAGATCCATGAATCTGGTGCCACCACCGTCAAGGAGCTCATGAACGTCGTCAACAAGCTGATGGACATAGAAGAGGCACTGTAGAACTAGTTCGACGCCGATGCCCCTGGCACATCTTGCACTACAGCGGACGCCACGTCCAAGCTCCGTAAGCGACCTTCCGAGGTCCTAGCAGCTGAAGGACGACGAGCCTCGACCTTCAAACAGGAGGAGTTCGACGCAGTGCTCGACAACCTGTGTGGGTTCCACGAGGGATCTACCCATACTCTCTGTGAGTGCTCCCAGTTCAAGAGGGCCTTCAGCGCCCCCGTGTACCCCAAGCGACACAGGAACGACGGCGGTAGCCGTGACAACCGCCGCTACAACAACAACTACCATCGTGACGACCAGCGGTACCACCGTGACGACCGCGACAACCAGGACCCCCGCGATAACCGACGTGAGGATCACCGCGACAACCCTCGAAGCGACCCACCTCCAGAACCTCATCGCGACGAGGGCAACCTTCCGCCTCTACCTCCGACAGGCAACCCCAACGGGCCTTTCCAGGCGGCGACCCACACGTTCAACATGATCATTGGGGGTCTCAAGTCCAATGTCAGCAAGAGGCACTGCCGCAAGGACAAGCGTGAGGTCCACCTCGTCCACACCCAGCCAACTGCGTCTCTGTGTTGGTCTGAGCAGGCGATCACGTTCTCTAGAGCTGATCACTGGGTCCACATCCCAGATCCTGGGTCCTACCCACTCGTCATCGAACCCACGGTGGACGGGGCCTTGCTCTCCCAAACCCTGATCGATGGGGGAGCGGGCTCAACATCATATTCGTTGAGACCCTCAAGAAGATGAACTTCGACTTCGACAAGCTCACAGAGTGTGACGAGCCCTTCTACGGCATCGTCCCAGGGAAGCCGGCCTACCCCCTAGGTCGGGTCTCCCTCCCCGTCACCTTCGGTATCAAGGCCAACTTCCGCACGGAGTACCTCAACTATGAGGTCGCCATCTTCAAGTCCTCCTACCATGCGATCCTAGGTCGCCCAACGCTGGCCAGGTTCATGGCCATCACGCACTACACCTACTGGGTGCTGAAGATGCCTGCTCCAAACGGGGTCCTCTCCGTCCTAGGGGACCTCATCATCTCCTTCAAGTGCAACTCGGAGGCCCTCGACATCGCCGCGACCTCCGCCTGCATCGACGCCTCCGCAGTCTTGGTCGCTGAGGCCAAGAAGGTCGATCCGAGCGACCTAGCTGTCCCAGAGCAGAAGCGCACTGACACCGTGTAGGGAATCAGATACTCGTAGCCTAAGAGGGGGAGGGGGTGAATTAGGCGACTTAAAAACTTAACCTATGACTTTCACTACTTGCATGAAACATAAACTAGAACATAATATCTAAATGTGCAACTAGGGTTGTTCTAGTGTGAAACTCCCATCCCAAAACAAGTTTTGCAACCTATAGCCAATCCTAGCAAGATACTACTCTAGGAAAGTAAAGGCATACAAGGATTGCAAGAAGGTAATGCGGAAACATAAAGGGGATGAGAGGAAGCAAACTCTTGACACGTGATTTATCCCGTGGTATCGGTAGGCACTAAGCCACCCCTAGTCCACGTTGTTGAAGCACTCTACACAAGAGTATTGCTTCCCGGTCACCAAGTCTCTTCCAAGAGCACCACTTGACTTGCCACTAAGGCTCGCCACGAAGGCACTCGCCAAGTTCCCTTGGTCACCTTGATGCCGCCTCCACTAAGGAGCTTCTCCACCAAGGGAAGGGGGTCTCCACGTCCCCCGCACAAAGTGTCCTCGCCGCTCCACACCAAGCCGGAGGGTCGAAGACGCTTTCCGGAGAGCCACCTAGGCTCCAAGGCTTCCGGCGCACCTCGTAAAACTTGATCCACCCGAGAATCTCCTCACAAGGTAGGCACACCTTGCACTCACTTAGCTCTAAGCTAAACCTAACACTAAGCACACACACAAAGCATGTGCAAGTCTATAGATGAGCAATTTAGCACTTGAATGGCTTCGATATGATCTTCTATGAGTCTTGAACTCCTCTGTACTTGCACACACTCTAGCCACTCCAAATGGGTGAGTGGAGGGGGTATAAATAGCCCAAGGCGTCCAAAGAGCCGTTGGCTAAAAGCTGCTGAAATTAGTACCGTCGGATGAACCGCCGCTACACTTTTCCCATGCGTCGGTTCATCTGGTGCCCTCCACGTCACATGACCGTTGCTTCTCTGCCGACGGTCCATATTGCCTAGCCGTCGGTTCATCCGGTGCTGATAGGTTTGCTTCCAAAACCTCTCTGGTAGCATCTTCGAAGCCATCGGATGAACCGTTGCTTAATCCTTGTATCCATCGGTTCATCCGGTGCTAAAGAACTTCGCGCCAGAACCTCTCTGTTAGCAAACACATGGCCATCGGATGAACCGCTGCTACACCGTCGGCTCATCCGGTGCTATTGATTCCTGCGAGCTAACTGTTGCTTGGTCTCTTGAATTCATCCGACGCATGTAAAACTGGTGGCGTCGGTTCATCCGGTGGTGCAAGCTGACTTGCGTCTACTTCTGCAGTGTACTACTTCATCCGGCCATTGCACCGACGCTTGTTTCCAAGGTGCCGTCGGTTCAATCGACAGTAGCATTTCTTTTCTTCAACTTTCGCGGTTTTGACCCTTGAAGTGGCATGTGGTATTTTTGCATCCTTGGGACCTAGAAGTGTCTACAAAGACATGCTAAACATTATGGTTAGTCCCATTGATCATGTTGTCATTAATCACCAAAATTAAGCTTTGAAGAAATGGCATATGAGGCCATGTTCGCTATACACCGCCCTGGACGCTGCACCCTCCACGGAGAAGGTCTGCCTCGGCCTTGCCAACGCAGAGAAGACGGTGGTGATCGGCGACGGCCTCGACAAGAAGTAGGAACTCGTACTCACCAGTTTCCTCCGGGATAACGCGGACATATTCGCATGGAGTCCATCGGATATGCTGGGTGTCCCCATGGTGCCAAGCCTGTCAAGCAGAAGCTTCGCCGCTTTGCGAAAGATCGCAAGGACGTCATTAGGGTAGAAATAGTAAAGCTCCTAGCTGCCGGATTTATCCGAGAGTGTAAAAATCCGGTTTGGCTCGCCAACCTGGTGCTTGTACCCAAGAAAACCGGTCAATGGAGAATGTGTATCGACTACACTGACCTCAACAGGCACTGCCCTAAAGACCCCTTCCCTCTTCCGCGCATCGACCAAGTCGTGGACTCCACGGCTGGAAGTGTCCTCCTATGCTTTCTTGACTGCTATTCAGGGTATCACCAGATAGCCCTGAAGGTCTCTGACCAACATAAAACGGTGTTCATAACACCGCACGGCATCTATTGCTACCCGGCCATGACTTTTGGCCTCAAGAACGCCGGCGCGACCAACCAGAAGGCCATCCAGAAGTGTCTGAAGCGCCAGATCGGCAAAAACGTAGAAGCTTACGTCGACACCGTGGTCATCAAGACCACTGATGAGGATAAGCTCATAGCTGACCTCGCAGAGACCTTCACCAACCTCTGTTGCTCTCGCTGGAAGTTGAATCCAGAAAAGTGTGTCTTCGGTGTCCCGTCCGGCAAGCTCTTGGGCTTCATGGTCAGCAACCGGGGCATCGAGGCGAACCCCACCAAGGTGGATGCCATCCGCAGGATGAAGTGACCTACTGAGAAGAAGGACGTCATGAAGCTCACTGGAATGATGGCGGCCCTAGGTCGATTCATTAGCAAACTTGGAGAGAAAGGCCTGCCCTTCTTCAAGCTGCTAAAGAAGGCGGAAAAGTTCATCTGGACTGAAGAAGCGGACCAAGCTCTAGAGCAACTCAAGACCTTCCTTATGTCGCCCACGATGATGGTGCCCCCGGCGCATAAGGAAACACTCCTACTCTACATCTCTGCGACCACCCTTGTGGTCAGTTCAGTTCTGGTGGCTGAGCGACCTGAAGAGGGTAGACCCTACCCTGTCCAGCGACCTATCTACTACGTCAGCGAGGTCCTGTTAGACAGCAAGACCAGGTACACCCAACCTTAGAAGATGCTCTACGCCCTACTCGTCACCTCACGCAAGCTCCGACATTACTTCCAGCCGCACAAGATCAAGGTCGTTTCGACCTTCCCCCTCGGTGAGATCCTGCGCAGCCGCGACACCACTGGACGCATCGTCAAGTGGTCCATCGAGCTAGGTGTGTTCGACCTAGAGTTCTGCCCTAGGCAGGCCATCAAATCCCAGGTCATCGCGGACTTCATTTCGGAGTGGACAGAGATCCAGCAGGATCCACCTTCGGAACGACCTGAGCATTGGAAGATGTACTTCGATGGTTCCCTGAACCTCGAAGGGGCCGGCGTAGGTGTACTATTCATCTCCCCCCAGGGCGACTACCTGAAGTAGTCCTGCAGATCCACTACAAGGCATCCAACAATGGCGCCGAGTACGAAGCCCTCATTCATGGGCTACGCATCGCTATCTCCCTGGGGATCAAGCGCCTCATAGCCTACGGCGATTCCAAGGTCGTCATCGACCAAGTCAGCAAGGACTCCGAAGGAAGGAACGATACAATGGATGCCTACTACGCCGAGGTGCGCAAGCTCGAGCGTCACTTCGAGGGACTCGAGTTTCACCACGTATGTCGCAACAACAACGTGGCGGCTGACATCCTCTCCAAGCTCTGCTCCAAGTGCGCGCTGGTGCCGGCTAGCATGTTCGTCCAGGACCTACGCAAGCTGACTATCAAGCTTCTCCCCGACCCAGAGTCACCAGATGACGAAGCGACCCCTCCGGGAGGTCGCGATGTCCTCATGATCGAGGCAGAGGACGACTGGCGCCTCGACTTCCTCGCTTTCCTCCTCGAACATCGAGTACCTGAGGAGAAGGCCGAGCGCGAAAAGATCATGAGGCATAGTGCCAACTATGTCTTCATCGTTATAGAGCTCTACCGGAGGTCCGCCTCCACCGGGGTTTTGATGAAGTGCATCCTGCGATCTGAGGGCCTCAGACTCCTAGATGAAATCCACGGCGGCGAGTGTGGCAACCACATCACCTCTGCCAACCTGGTGGGCAAAGTCTTCAGGTCTGGCTTCTACTGGCCTACGGCCATGGCTGATGCACAGGAACTTGTACGACAGTGCAAGAGGTGCCAATTCTTCGCCAAATAGCAGCACGTCCCGACTCAGGCCCTAAGGACCATCCCTCCGTCTTGGCCCTTCGCAGTGTGGGGCCTTGACTCCGTGGGACCTTTCAAGACCGCCCCTGGCAGGTACAAACACATCATCGTGGCGGTGGAAAAGTTCACCAAGTGGATCGAGGTCCGGCCTGTATCTAGCGTCACGTCGAAAGAGGCGGCCAAGTTCATCGAGGAGACCACTCACTGCTTCGGGGTTCCCAACAGGATTGTCACCGACCTTGGCACAGCCTTCACAGGAGCTGATTTCTGGGACTTTTGTCAAGACAACCTGATCGACGTATACTACTCCTCGGTGCTGCACCCACGGTGCAACAGCCAGGTCGAGCGAGCCAATGGCATGGTCCTGCAGGCCATCAAGGACCGCATCTTTGATGGCTCATCGCCTTACGCAACCAGATGGCTGGCAGAGCTCCCTCACGTCATCTGGGGCCTCCAGACCCCTGGTCAGCTCGGCTACAGGGTACTCCCCCTTCTTCCTGGTCTACGGGTCAGAGGTCATCCTCCCCACTGATGTCACTTTCGGGGCTCCTCGCATACAGCACTTCAGCGAGGGTGAAGCGGACCAAACGCGCAGGCTCGACCTCGATAGCGTCGAAGAACATCGCGTGGCCGTGCTCATGCGCCACACTCACCACGAGCAACAGCTATGTCGCTACCACGATTGCAACGTGCGGGAACGTTCCTTCAACGTTGGCGCCCTAGTCTTGCGGCGGATCCAGAACACCAAGGACATGCACAATCTCTCTGCACCATGGGAAGGCCCTTTCATAGTTAAAGAGGTCATTGGACCGGCGACCTATCGCCTCCAATGGGCTGATGGCCAGGGTGTCCCGAACCCCAAGAACATCGAGCACTTATGTTGCTTCTATCCTTAGGAGCCTTGTATCGCAATAAAAGCTATGTACTCTATCCCTTGTAATTCATACTCAATAAATATAAAGATTCCCTTTTCGGCAGTTTTCCTGTCGACCTACTTTTCGGGTCTCTATTTACTTTCTGTCCGCCCCTCCCCCTCGACATGCTCGGGGGCTTGGTTTAAACTCAGACCCGTCACGCTCGGGGGCTTGGCTTTGCCAACCTAAGGGTCGTTCGACCTGGGGGGTTTTACCTTTCTTCTTACAAGTGTTTTCCCTTACTGCAACTTTTATACCCTTTATAAGTATTCTTAAGTCATGTGATGGTGACGCCTTGGGTCCAAGGCCCCCCTCCGCACGCCGGCTGCATGTAAGCCTCCATGCTGAGCTGTGTAGTCGGTAAGCCGTTCCTCCACCGAGTTGGGTTAGCGGGGGGAAAGGGTTTTGCAGTTTCATTACTTTCGCATTCTTATAATAAGTATCTAAGCCAAATAAGGGATCACAGTTGTTAATTAAAACATGACCTTTTCATTCATGCAAGGTTTTTCTTACATCAAAAGGGTCTATGACCCATCTGCACTAACAGTTTGTCATAAGTTACACTTCAGAGATCTATCTTCTTGACGATCTCCTCCGCGGCGACCTGGACATCATCAGCGCCCACAAACGGAGCCAGGTTGATCTCCTTCGCGACCTTCCATAGGTCGAATGTAGGTTCATGGTGCTTCACCGTGGCCAGTGCTGCAGCCGCGGCGAGCTTGCCGCTGTCAATCAGCAGGGTCTTTATCCGACCTTCTGCTTCCTCCAGTCGAGCGACGAGCTCCTGTGGCCCACCTTCGACCTTGGGGACATAGCCGTCCACAAGGTACTCAGCAACCTCCTTCAGGTCGTCCAGCTCCTTCTGAAGATCTGTAGTCATCTCTTGATGGTCAATAAGAGTCTAGATCGCCTGGGAAAGGTCGACCTCCAGATCCCGGCGTACACCAAAATCATATGCAGCCGACGTAGCATGAAGCCGACGCACCCGACAACCTCCTTCTTCCCTGTCTTCTTCAGCTCGAAGAAGTACCGCCACAGGTCGAAGTGTGGTGGTATCCCTAGGTATGCCTCGCACAGGTGGATGAAGGAGGAGATCGTGGTAATAGCATTGGGGACGAGGTGTACCAGGTCGATCTTGTAGTAGTGGAGGAGCCCGCAGAAGAAGTCGCCCGTCGGGACTCCAAATCCGTGCTCCACATGCGTGATGAAGGCCACCGTCTCTCCGGTCCCCTCGGAGGGGAAGGCCTCGCCAGCGGCTGGCCTCCACCCCACCTGCTACTTGGGCTTCAGCAGCCCCCGCTCCACAAGACCTTGGAGCTGCTCCTCGGTCACCCTCGAGGGCTCCCAGACGCTCTCAGGCACGGGAGCATGCTCGAGGGCCATCTCTTCTTCCTCAAAGGCGGTGGATCTAGCTCTAAAGACCACTAGGGACTTCGTGCGCATACGGCGGCGCGCGACGTAGTGGATCTACGTGCGGCGGCGCCGGAGGATTCGCGTAGAAGGCTCTAAGCGGTGGCAGTGAAACCCTAAGCCCACGCAGAAATGGAAGCGAGTGGGGTCCTCAGCCCCTCACTCGGCCTTTTATAACTGGGCCGCAATGGCGATATGTCCCGCGGCGTCCCAACGTCTCTAAAGGTTCGGCGACATTCTCGGCGACCCAACAGATTTATCACCCAACGACTCTTTCGGCCTAACGGTCATAGGCAGTAACAGCTCGCGCCGTATGGGAATCTATGCCCGTTGGCTCTCTGCTCAACGGCCTGGCGTCCATAGACTCGTTATGCCCTACTTCAAGCCCCCATACCCCACTATAACTGACATTTTCTTCAAGGTGTCTTGATCTCTGGACGACCTTCGGGTCCATTACACTCTCTTCGCAAGATCGACAAAGCACCACTACTTGATAGGTCGCTTCAGCCTACAACGGCGGGTTCACACCCCGGCTCCTAGGCCCCGCTGCCTACTGGACCGCCCCAGCCTATACCGCTGGTTTATACCGATGGCTCCGCGCTTAATGGATCTACTACCCGTTGGTGGCCTCCTGGTCATGATCACGGCTCCTCCCTGAGGTCGCTAAGGCTCCACTGCCTTCTAGGTCGCCTAGACCTACGATTTTCAGGTTGACGACCTGCGTTGTGTCACTACACAACGGCCGTGCCGATCCAGGTCGACACGGGCTCCCCGTCTCTACTTAAGGCCTCCTGAAGGTCGGCATGCTGTTACAGCCCTGCTGGGACCTTGGTAGCCATACCATTGCCGCCCGGGCACCCCTGCAACTACTTGAAAAATGACATTTATCACGTAAATGTGTATTTACAGCTTCATAAGCTACAAGGAGTTTGGCCCTTGGCCAATTACAAGATACAAAGACATTTATGGCCCTGAGCTACCATACATAGTGCTTGCGACACAGACTACACTAATAAGGCATGTCGCAAGGTTTTGTTGGCGTTTCCTAGAGTCGTCACTTTAAGAACAGATTTAGAATCCATCCTCAGTGGCAACACCAAGAAACACCTTGTAGGCACTTCTTAACATCACGACTAACGACGCCGAGTTAGTGTGAACATCAAGACTTGCCAAAGGTTAATCTAAACGATCATGAATAAATTCGCAAGCACACAGATAAACCATTGTAGCATTTCCCCAAGGAAGGAGAATATTCTAAGGGTATCATATCCGTGGAAGGCAATGGCGGATATCACCCCTGACACTTGGGTTAGTACAAAAGAAGTCAAACCAGTGTCGAGCCATTTGCTCAAAAGAGGGGCTAGCAACATCCATCCTATCAAGTCTACCAAAGCTATGACCCCTACCAAACTGAACCACCTCACATCTCGCTGGAGGAGCACGATCACCACGAAAGGAAGAGCGTGGCTCATACCTCCTCCGAGACTCAAAGCTGCGACAACCTCTCCCATCCTCATATCGACCATAAGGTGGAGAACATCCAGCAAACAATCCACGACCAGACTCAAACTGTCTACTACCTGTACTACGACCACCAGAACCAAATCCACAAACACCACGGCCTCGAAACCCGAACTCAGCACCTCTCTGGGGTGTACTGGTCTGACCGGTGCCCCTGACCGGTCTGACCGATGCCCCCCTGGCATCACCCGGTCCCGATGAGCAACTCTCCTACCTCCCCAAGCTGGTATAGACCACACCACAGCCTCTCCTCTAGGTAGTGGCATACGAGGCTCAGGCACACCATGAGAAGGGTGGTACTTGTCCTGGTTCGCCCACTCCTTAGCCAACCTCTCATCCCTCTTCCTCTGGTAGCAAAACTCACCAACGTGACCATCTATCCCACAATACTCACAATGGAATCGGACTTGTTTTTGCTTTGGCTGTGGGTTCTCAGTTGGTTTCTCTTCCTTTTTCTTCTCACCCTTCCCTTCAAACACATTCCCAAGGGTACTCACAAATCTCACTGGTTTTTGGAAGTTGTCTGTTTTGTGAGGGAACACGGGTGGATCTAGAGTGGTGTAAAGTTTGTTTCGTAAGTGATTTGGCTTGGGTGCATATTTGTTTGTGGGTGTAGTTTGTGATGGAACTAGGATATCTCCAATCTTTTTCTCACTCTCACCACTACACTCACCAACCTTCTCCGACCCCAAAGCTTGGCCATCAAAGCGCTTAAAAGCGGCCATCATCACACTCAACTGAGGCTCATGACCTGACAACCAACTCATGATCTTCCTCAACTCATCATTTTCATCCTGCAAGAGATCAACATAATGTGCAAGTTCCATATTCTTCAAGGCATGCAATTCACAAGTAGAACAACTAGTAGCAATGGGAGCTTTCAACTCAGCCTCTAGGGAAACAATCCTAGCATGTGAATCATCTAATTTAGCATGTAACACAGGACAAGATTTGCAAGCACCAAGTAGACTAGGTCTAGTTTGCAACACATCCAACTTAACCCTAGCCACATCTAGTTCCTCAACTGTGAGGGCATGCTTTTCTTTCAGAGTAGTCAAATCAGACAGGAAAACAGAGCAATCACTGCAATCAGCCTCATCAGTAACAATAGGAGCAGATTTCAAAGCATCCAAAGCAAGCATATCATCAAGATGCCTAGCTTGTAACTTAGCCACTTTTTCTCTAGCTTCCTCAAGAGAGGCCCTAAAATCTTTCCTCATCTTCTTAGCATCTCTAAGCACAGTATCATGATTATCTACCAATTCATTCAATGTAGCATTCTCCTCAAGCAACGAGTCAATGGTGGGTGGAAGTACCTCATCCTCAAAGTCGGAGTCCAAGACCTCCTTGTTGCTCTTCTTACTACCCGAACTATGTGCCATGCCATAGAAGCCGCTCGCCGCCATGAAGCTCAGCCCGTTGAAGTTCTTGCTCGAGTGCCTTTTGCTCTTGTGCCTTCCATGGTCTTCATCTTCATCGCTCGAGCTCGACGTGGTGTAGCAGGAAGAAGAGGTGTCCACATCACTCGCACTGGCCACCATCGCTCTTGACTTCTTCTTGTGGTAGCCGCCCTTCTTCTTGCTCTTGTACTCGTCTCGACTTCTGTGCTTGGAGTGGTGGTTCTGAGATCGGTGCTTGTGCTCGGTCTGCTTGTACTCATTCTTCGGGCGATGCTTGTACTCTTTCTTGTACTCCTGCTTGTACTCAGGCTTCTTGTACTCGATCTTGTGCTCATCTCCCTCTAGACACTCAGCGATGAAGTGCCTGCGCTTCCCACACTTGTATCACGTCCCTGAGTTCCTTCTGATGTTCTTCCTGTTCTCGTTTAGGTGCCCGAACTGCTTGGTCAGCAAAGCAAGATCCTCATCATCTAGTACCTCAAACTCCTCGTCTGGCAAAGAAGCAAGAGCAGACAGAGAGAACATCCTAGAAGAGTGATTAGAGTTAGCTCTCGATCCAGAAACAAGAGCAAGGCTATCATCAGCAGGGCCTTTTCCCTTCTTGGCTCTCAGGTCATGGTCCACCTCGGACGACTTGATCTTAGAAAATAGCTCGTCCACCGTCAGGGTATCATACACGCTGGACTCCTGAATAGCCTCAACCTTCGCTCCCCATACATCAAGATCCAGCGCGTGTAAGAGCTTGATAGCTCTATCATCATCATCATCATCATATGGAAGCTCGGTGATGTTGTCTCTCATGTTGCTCATATTAGCATGAAGCGCTCAAACATGGCATCCACAGACTCTCCGGGGAGATGAGTGAAATTCTTGTACTCTCTCTGGTAGGTCATAAAGCGACGCGACTTCACCTGACTGTTTCCACCATAGGCATTCCTCAACTGGGTCTATATGCGATGTGCTAACTTCTCCCTGTACACCCTACTGAACTCGGATGCACAGAGAGCACGATAGAGATAGTCTGCGGCCTTGTTGTTGGCATCAAACATATCCCTAGCCCCGGGCAAGATGAACGACTCTAGTATGACAAAGCTCTTGTCAACTGTGATGTCCCAAATCAACTAACCCTTTCCTTGCATGAACGCGCCCATCTGGGCTTCCCACATCTGGCAGTTCTTCCCATCGAAGTGGGGAGAACCCGAACCCTTCCCATAGTCTTCCATCTTTGGATCTCAACCGGTCAAGGTCTCAATGATCTGTATCCAGCTCTGATACCAATTGAAGGACCAGAATGGCGATCATAGAGGGGGAGTGAATGGGAGCCGATAAAAATTCTTCTCCAATGAGTAGAACTCGGCCTATGGTCCCAAACGCAACACCAAGATCCTCGACACCCCGCTAGCCAAATCCACGCAGCCACTAGATTGCTACTGGACCTAGGAACTAGCACACCACCGAAAACACTCGAGAACGCAATGGAAAACAAATCGAGCACAACCTCTAGAGACAAACCGGTCAGGCTGGTTTTAGACTGAGCTGGCGTGGGCACCCGTACGCCCCCTCGATGAACTGGTCCGATGGGAATCATGAAGACCTCCTAGGCTCCTACGCGCTCTCAAAGACCGCTCTCCTTCGATTGGCATCATTTGGATCAGGACAAAATGCTAATCAGGAAATATCCTTGAGATCTTAATTGAATAGAGAATGCACAAATCATGGGCACAAGGAAAATCAATCAAAATCAACATGAATCGTACGGGAGAAGAATAGAGCAGGGGGCGATGGAGTCGACCTAGAGGGACCCGGAGGTCGATGTCGAGGAACTAGATGCACGTTCGTGCCCCAACCTGAGCTAGAGGAGGCGTCCCCCGACCCGAGCTGGAGGAGGCGGAGATCAATGGCGAGGAGCTGCGCGTTCGTCCCCCGATCCGAGATGGCGGAGGCGGGCATGGGCCAGGGGCGGTGACGACGAAACGGGGAGGCGGAGTGGGTGGGCAGACGGGAGCGGCGGTGATGGGACGAGGTCGCAGGCGGGCTGGGCGTAGGCGGCTTCGGTGGCGAAACGGCGGCACAGGAGGAGGGGATCGTGGGCGGGTCGGCAAAACTGCCGCTGTTTTTTTTTACCTACGAGTATGTAGCGCGACGTGGGACGTGGATGACCGGGAAAGAAAAACTCCGTAAAAAAATCAGATTCTATAATAGTTATTCTGCGGCGGTTTCTAAAATATATATATAGTAGCTACTCCCATATTTGTATCTCACAAATTATAGGGTATCTTTGCACACTTGAGGTTTCTAAAATTAGTATGTACACATACTTGATTTTTTAAAGTGGTATGTGCACATACCCTCTTTTTATATATGAGGAAACATACACTTTGTGAACATACTCTTGTTTCTATGTACTCCCTCCGTCCCAAAAGGAATGTCATTCTAGAAATTTTAAGACAGATTATTAAGGAGGTGAAATGACCTCGATTGCCTCTATTTATTTACCATATTAGGTGCTAATGGATTGTTTCATGGCTACATGCACATGCACACATGCCAAATTAAGTAAAACGTCATTCTTTTTGGGACAAATTTTGAATCCTAAAACGTCATTCTTTTTGGGACGGAAGGAGTAGGAAATAACATATATCGCAAGGTGCAAAAAAATACGAGTTCCACTGAATTTTTTTCATACTTATCACTTTGATAAATCTTATTTTAGGTATGTTTACATACTCCAATTGATAAATGGGTATGTTCACATACGCAAAATGTTTTTTGAATGTAGGAGTAACTACACCCGAGTGGATTTTCCATATATAGATATAATATTATCTCAAATCTAATATTATATAGACTTTATAATACATCGTATTAAGATTAGTATACGTAAATCAAACTAATACGATACAATAAAGAAACTAAAAACAAAAAAGTCTTTAGTATCAGGTGGTGTTAACACTCGATACTAAAGTCTCCGATACCACGTCGTGGGGGGAGGTCTTTTAGTACCAGATGTTAACACCACCCGGTACAGAAAGGTCCATTAGTATCGGGTGGGTCACCTGATACTAATGCACCCCCTTTAGTACCGAACAAAGAATTCCGGTTCTTCACCCGATACTAAAGGAGGGTTCCCAACCGGTACAAACAGTTGATTGTCTATTAGTGTTACATCATATTTAGTCCTCCTAATCTTCAATTTACAAATGCAACAGTAAACTTTCACAAATTTCGTAATGAACTAAACAAGGTCTGTGTTGAAATAGAGTGATAACAATGAGGTAGATGTCATGATAATATTGCAAATATTACTGCTAATGATGCAAACTTCGCTAAAGTATGAAATAGCCCTGCTAAATTCAATGGCCAGCACCGCTTAACATTACTATGGTTGACCTATGTACTTGTATATTTTTGTTTTACGAGTTATGATTTATGACTTACCTTGTGAGTTGTGAATTAATATACCTCCATTATTTAGATAATGCTATTTTGTTTTTGTACAAGGACTAAGAGAAACAACCTTACCTATCATCCTTCTAATCATTTATTTAATCATGCCATTAACTAGTCCTCTAAACAGTCATTCATTAAAGTCTAGATTTCTTGATACCCATGTAGCCAATTTTGGTTAGAAGAATGATATGTTTGATAGATAATTGGTCTGAAATAAGACTATCAACGGACAAATTTTCAGATTTGGAAATATGCCAATCAAAATCGAATGGATGTAGTATTTTCTTATTATGTTTGCACTTATGTTTGCATATGCTTATGAAATATGAGGTGAAATTCATGGAAATAATAATTTTTAGGTCAAAATTTTGCTATTTTTTGCACACTGCTAAAGGTGTAACAGTTTTTCCTCTGTAGCTGCGCTACAATTTTATAGCTTTTTTGGGAGCACTGTGCTAAATTTTATAGCCCGCTATTTACGACACTAAGTGATCAATAGAGATGCTAAATGGAAAAGTTAAAATCCTCTTCACTCATAACATCTCTCCAATAATAATAGTCAATAGTTGGATCACCTTAGTTCCAAAACTTTTTATTTCACTAACATAGAACCGTCAACGAATATTTTTTTTTTGGCCATGTAATCGCAGATGTGTCGGTCTACGCTTCTAAGGTATTAATCGGAGGACCACTGGGCCTAAGAATTAGAATTAAGATTTTAGAGTTATAATGAATAAAATTATATTCAATCATGCATATATGTGACATATAATTCTATAAGAAAGAAAATAAAACGAGTAGATAATTTGTTTCATACAGGGTCCATGAGAGAAAATAAAGGTAAAGAAGGGTCCAACGTGTGGGCCAGTTCTGTCAAATTGATTGAGATTTGGGACGGACAAAGGGATGGAGGTTGGAGGCTGCCGCCACGTCCCTCACCTTCTTGAGGGGGCTGCTATTCAGCGCGTGCTCCCAGCGCGTGATTCTCGGACGACAGCCCTCTCCCACCTGTTGCTTTTCTTTTTAGAAAAGACGAAAATTTCACAACTTTTCATTTTTTGAAATATCATAACTTATGTACATAACATTGATGCATAACTTCGAGCTATAAATTTTTATCAGATAATTTTTAAGCATAATTTTAACACTAGCTACGCATGAAGAACTTATGCATACGACTTGTATGCACAATTTTTTGAAAAATAAGTTATACACGTAACTTTTTTCAAACATCAGTTGTATCTTTAAATTTTTTGAACTTATACACACAACTTCGACGCATACGAACTATAAATTTGTGTTAGATAATTTTTATGAATAAGTTTGATAGCACGCAGAACTTATGTGTACAACTTATAATGCACAAATGTTTGAAGAATAACTTATGTGTATAATTTTTTCTCTAACAACGAGTTGTGCGCACGACTTTTTCTGTAAACGACGAGTTTTGCGCATAACTTTTTCTGCAATGACGAGTTATATACATAACTTATGGAGAAAAAAATTTTGTTGATTGAAGAAAAAAAGAAAAAAGAAACAGAAAAAAAGGAACGTGGCGCTCACGTGGGAGCGCAGGACCTCGGTCGGATCGCGCGCAGAGCACACGACCGCGGAATTGGTTTCGCACCTTCTTGATCCTGTATAAGGAGCGGCACGGAAATACAAAATTTTCTTAACCTCTAGCACAAAATTTTGACAACCTGTCAGGCTTCAAACATTTCACACCGGAATCAGCCTCCTGACCCCTCCTCCGGTGCACCGCCATGGCCCCCTCAGTCGGCCTCCCCTCCTCCTTGAGCACCTCTGCTGTCCACCACCGCGACCCCCTCGGCCAGCATCTCCTCCTCACCGAGGGTCACCGGCCTCCGCACCTCCTACTCCCCAAACGCTTTTGCGGCCTCCTCCCTAAGCACCGCCGGCGGCCTCTGCGCCCTCTCCTCCCTTTGAGCGCCGCTATGGCGCCCTCGGCCGGCCTGCCCTCCTCCCCGAGCACTGCTATCCTCTGTGCATCTCCCCGTGAGCCGCCGCAGCTTCCTCGGCCGGCATATCCTCCTCCTTGAGAGCCGACAGCCTCCTCGCCTCCAGCCTCCTCGAGCACTGCCGCGACATCCTCTTGGCCTCCTCCCCAAGCACCACCGCAGGCCTTCGCACCTCTTGCTCCACCCTATGAGCACCACCACAACATCCTCCTCATGCGTCGCAGCTCCTCTCGAGACTGCACCACCCCTCGGTGATGCCGCTGCTCCCCGAGCGCCGCCTCCTCCCGACCGCCGGCACACCCCTCCCACAGTGCCACCGCTCATCATCAAGCTCACCATGCCACTGACGGTCCTCCGTGAGGACACCACACCTCTTCCTCTCTGCCGAGATGAAGTGCCTCTTCCTCAACCCAAGCCCGAGCGGTAGTTTTTTGTCATGCAAAAATAATTACTGGATTACAACTTTTGGTGTATATAGAAATTTAGTGTATAAAAAATTTTAAATAAACAATTTGGTGTATAAATATGTACGAATTGCAAATTTCATCAATGATAGGTATGCATAAATTGTGATAGAAAAATTTTTGTTTACAAATTGATATTGATATGCGTAAGTTCTTGAATAATAAATATGTATAAGTAGTGATAAGGAATAGTTTGATGTACAAATATTTAATGATTTGCATAAATTCATGGATATTAAATATGTGTGACACATGAATAATAAATATGTATAAATTGTGGAAAGAAAAGTTAGGTGTACAACTATTTGTTGATATCCATAAATTCTTTCATAATGAATATGCATGTTTATATATATTGTGAATGGAAAAGTTAGGTGTACAAATATTTTTTTTGATTTCCATTAAGTTTTTTTATTAATCAAAAGCGATGGACGACAACACTGAATCATCGTAGAAGGATTTAAATTTTGACGATTCATATGGATCATATTCTACTCCACCTGAGTACAAACCAAGCCCACTTATACCTCGTAGGCATTCAAATGTAAATGATCCTGAATATGATCTAGCCGTGGATCATCAGGTCTGCATGCACATTCATGTGCTAGCTAGAGATATGTTTATTGTTCACATGAAGATGATATCACTCCAACTATTGTTTTCTCTATAGAACCATGACTAATCCACGATGCATTTCACACAGCGGCGTCGTAGAATAGCTACTATTCATTAAGAGGAGGTAGATTGTAGCGAACATGGCCTCATATGCTATTTGTTCGAGTTTGATTTTGGTGATTCATGACAACATGATCAATGGGACTAACCATTTTGTTGAGCATGTCTTTGTAGACATTTCTAGGTCCCAAGGATGCAAAAATACCACATGTTAAAATAAGAAGAGAAGAGAAGAGAAGAAAAGACACCGTCGGAGGAACCGACGGTACCATAGAAGCAAGCGTCGGTGCAATGGCCGGAGGATTTGGTATGTTGTGTTGAAGACCAAGTCAAATAGAGACCGTTGGATGAACCGACAGTGCGATTTTTAGTTGCACCGGATGATTGACCAGAGAAGATGCAACTGTGTCAGAAGCGCCGGATGAACCGACGGACTATGGGAAGTAGCTGTCGGTCTATCTGATGGTTTGAAGATTCAAGAGAGAGAGAGCAGCCAGTTGCAAGAGCTTCAGCACTGGATGAAGCGACGGTGGAAGCGGTGGTTCATCCGACGACCATAAGATAGCTAACAGTAAGGTTTTGACCGCGAAGTCTTCAGCACCAGATAAACCGACGATGCGTCGGTGTAAGCGCCGGATGATTTGCGTCAGCAAAGCTGCAACGGCTAAGTGACGTGGATGGGGCACCGGATGAACCGATGGCCCTGAAATACTAGCATCAGTTCATCCGACGCTGTACTTTTCAGTGGTCGTTAGCCAACGGCTCTTTGGACGCCTTAGGCTATTTATGCCCCCTCCACTCACCCATTTGAGGAGGCTGGATGCTGAGGAAGACCAGTGGAGTGTGAGACACATAGAAGATCATATCCAAGCCATCCAAGTGCTAAATTGCTCATCCATAGACTTGCACATGCTTTGTGTGTGCTTAGTGCTAGGCTTAGCTTAGAGTTGAGTGAGTGCAAGGTGTGCCTACCTTGTGAGGTGATTCTTGAGTGGATCAAGTTGTACAAGGTGCGTCGGAAGCCTTGGAGCCTAAGGGGCTCTCCGGTAATCGTCTTCGATCCTTCGGCTTGGTGTGGAGAGGCGAGGACACTTTGTGCGGGGGACGTGGAGACCCCCTTCCTTGGTGGAGAAGCTCCTTAGTGGAGATGGCATCAAGGTGACCAAGAGAACTTGACGAGTGTCTTTGTGGGCGAGCCTTTATGGCAAGTCAAGTGGTGCTCTTGGGAGAGACTTGGTGACCGGGAAGTAATACTCTTGTGTGGAGTGCTTCAACAACGTGGACTAGGGGTGGCTTAGTGCCTACTGATACCACGGGATAAATCGCGTGTCAAGAGTTTGCTTCCTCTCATCTCCCTTTACGTTTCCGCATTACATTCTTGCAATCCTTGCTTGCCTTTACTTTCCTAGAGTAGTATCTTACTAGGATTGGCTATAGGTTGCAAAACTTGTTTTGGGATGGGAGTTTTACACTAGAGCAACCGTAGTTGCACATCTAAGTAGTATGTTCTAGTTTATGTTTTGAGCAAATAGTGATAACCCTAAACTTAAGATTTTAAGTTGCCTAATTCACCCCCTCCCCCTCTTAGACTACGGGCATCCGATTCCTTACATAGATGACTCTGCACCACAACCTTTGGCTACTACTTCTTCTATATAGTAGTAGTAAATAAAAAAGAAAATGTGGGCAACAAAACCGAAACAAGATCCCTGATAAAGGCAAGCTCATAATATAGGAGCTTGGTGCCAAAGGCGAACCCATATTACCGTTGGGGGTATCTGCTAGGTTTTGGAACATATATGTAGAGCTATTGTTAGGGACAAAATGCAGAATTTAATCACGGCAGTATTTGGATGAAGGTGCTAATGGATACAAAGGATGTATTGTCAGCCAAAGTAAAAGAAATATTATAGAAGCTTGTAATACATAGGTGGAACTATTGTTATAAAAGGAAGTTGATTAAAAGTTATAACGCTGAATTATTATTATTTTTTTGGTAGGGGGAACCCAATATCAAGATTTCAGGATTTTTAGATTGCCCAGTAAACGTAAAGCACAGTAGTTGGTTCCAGATTTTTAAGACATACTAGAGCAAGCGGGTAATCTATAACAACTATATAAGTGAGACCCACTAATCATTTCTCTCAACTCTCATCGTGCCACATCATCCGCTTACATCATAATTCATTTACTCACCCCCACCACCCATAGCAGCTGAACAGACGTGATGCTATCGCTTGGCCTTGCCATTGCTTTCCTCCCATTATTTTGCAACTGATGCATTTGTGACTGCAGTGCATGCATGAGTGAGTGGGTGGCTGCGGTGTTTGAGCTTTTGTGTAATATGCGTGGAGTATTACCTAGAACGGAATGCATAGCCTTTTGCGTTGCTTTGAATACAGGAAACGAAAGGTCTATCTCACACCTCAACTCCTCTACAAACTGTTAACAAATTAAGCTTACATGCTTGCTGTTGACACTTCTTAACGCAATCACCTAAGAACGGATTTGGAATCTGTCCTCGGCAACGGTGCCAGAAATGCTTGTTGGTATTTCTTAACATCACCACTGTGGCGCCGGGATAGCGTGAGCGTGTAAGAATCACCCGGGTATACTGACGGGTGCGAACGAATCCGTAAGCGCACGGATACACCGTTGTAGCACTTCACCTCAGGAGTATTCCCGAGGGTATCGAATCCAAGGAACGGTATGGGGGACTCTACGAGTGACTATCCAAGGGAACACAATCTCTGCTGAGGTAGGTGAGTGATGTGAAGTCTCCTGTAGGTTCTCGATTCTAGAGAGGAACAAGCTCGCATAATGTAACACCCTGTGTTTTTGCTTAGTGTCAACTAGTGCTAATGATCATCTTAATCGAGTCTTTAAGTATCCATGGTCAACCCTTGGTCAAACCCTAGCCCAAAACCCTAGTCAACCATTTGACCTCTCTAGCTCTTCTAGAACTTTTGCCGCGTTCTCCAAAATTCACCTACACACTTCATTTTCTCCCAATACAAAAGTTGTGCAGTTTGTTGAGGCACACAACTTTCATGTTGAGTGGCATTGCCAATTCGAAGTGCAAAAGGGTGAAAAACCTTAGTCAACGCCCATAAGTACTGTTGGCCGGCGCCATAAAATTTCACATCTTGCTCAGCCGTTCATGTAAAATCCTTTGATCAAAAGACCCATCGGCCTTTGTAAAAGTTATAGAGGGTCACTAGATCTACAACTTTGCTATTCTTCACTTGTAGCACTTTGGTTACAAAAAAAATGAGAAAAGGTGAGTCAAACCGAGCTGCCTTGAAATTAGGGATGAAAGTGGTACGGATATTATCCGTCCGACCGACCGATCGAAAGAGTGAGACACTCAAATGGTAAGACCGTATTCGAATCCGGACATTTAATATCCGTAACTATCCGTACCGTATTAGTATCCGAAAATTCAAAGTTGAATTTCTATGATCCAAATATGATGAATATCACTATTCGACAAAAAATATACTGTCCGTATCCGTATTCGATCCGAGAATTCAGTCCGAAAAAGAAAAATTATCTGTATTTGTATCCGCAGTATCCGTCCGTATCCGATCCGGTTTCATCCCTACTTGAAATGTTTGGAGCTGGAACGTGCGCCCACGCGCGACGTCGCGCCGCGCCGCGCCGGCCTTCGCTGCCGTACGCATGCGCACGCACACCGAGACCGCGAAGCGACCACCGGTCCGAGGCCGTCGCCGTGGGTACTGTGCTCCTAGGCACGGTGATGCGCGCCAGGCCCCTAGGCCGGTGCCATGCGGCTGCTGCGCACACGTCGGAGCCCGCACGCGCGCCCCGCCATTGGCCTCGGCCCGCCGCACGTCGTCCACCACCTCCACGCCCATGCCGAGACCTCGCACGCCGACGTGGACTCGAACCGCCTCTCCACGATCGGCTGCCCCTATAAAAACCCCCACTCCTTTTTCCCTGAGCGAGCTCGCACACCGCCGCCGTCCGCCATTGCCGCCGCCGCGGTGAACCTTCCCCTCCACTTGCTCCCCGAGCCGTCCAATCACCTGAGCCTCGCCCCTAGGTCTCACTCGTGCCCCACACGCACACATGGCCTAGCTCCGCCCTGAATTGCGTCGAATTCCTGGCCGCCGCGGCTCCACCGCCGCGACCTCGCCGTCGCCACTCGTCGGAGCTCTCTCCGGCCGAACCACCGACTCCAATCGACTTGTGGTGAGCTGAATCACACCCCCGGCTTGCTTGTTTGCCTGCTCGAGTCCTCCCTCGCCGGCGGCGAACTCGCCCCCGCCGCCGAGAGCATATTTGTGAAGGCCAAGAACGTGTAGGGTCCTCTGTGCAAACCCAAGGGCATATCGGTGAGGTTCCAAAACTTCCTAGGGTCCCCAGTGAAAGTAGATTCATAAGGTTTTCACCCCTAGGTCCAGTGCCTTTGAAAAATCATATAAATTCACAGAAAAATCATAAAAATGCAAACCCAATTTTGTTGGGTTCCATGTGAGCAGACCTACATCTTCTGCAAAGCATATATATACTTTTGAGTGATGGTTTTTGCATGAAAAATTGAAATCTGTTTAAGCTACTTTTGTTGTAATTCAAATTCTACTTATGATCTCAAGCTGAGCTTTGGATATATTGTTGTAGATACCATGTGTAGGCTCTGCACAAAAATTTGAACAAAGTTATGGAGTAAATCTTTTATTATGATTTATCTTGCATTTATGCTATTTCTGTCTTAATGATTTTTGTAGCTAAAATTAAATAGATTTTTGAGCTGAACTCCTGATTACGGTCTTATAATGCCTAGATGCACCTTTCCTGAATTAATCATGATTTTTGGTCAGTCACAAGTATTTGTTCTTGATTTATGCTTGTTTTTAATCATAAATGCTTAGTTCAAGATCTAAAATAGCTCTGGATATGTTTGTTGGTTTTCTAGTCTTGTTTTAGGTCAGAGGTGTTGTAGGAGAAAGTTGGGATCCATAAGTGATGTATTTATTTTTGTATACATTTATCTCATTTTTGGTAGCTAGAAATGATATTTGTGGTAATATTTATTTTCATAGCTCAAATATGTGTGTTTGGTGGTTCAGTGGCTTTGAGTAGAGTTAGTGAGCTTAGTGAGCACCACCCATGGCTTTTTATAAATTATTTTGATGAATAAAAGTGGAGAAGCCATTTTGCACTTAATAATAAGTTTAAATGGAAAACCATCCCTTCTATCCTTATGAACCTTATGAGTGTGCTTTGAAAATGGTTTAGGAGCTGAAAACCACCCCTTGCTGTTTGGTGCAAGTAAATAAATTTAATTATTAAATATGTACACAATCACTATAAAGAGAAGAATAAATAATAAAGCCCTTCATAATATTCTTTAAAAGGAAAAGTAGTGATGAATATGTTTTTGTCAAGGTGAATATGGTCAACCATGTGCTTCTTGTTATCTTTTGTTGCTGTTTATAATTAAATTAAATTAATTTCACCACTAATTATTGCATATGCATCCTCCGTGTAGAAGTTCCCGACGGTAGCTACACGCTCGTACCGGCTGACAAGGACGAGGGAGCAGGAGGAGACGTGCACTACGTGTCCGTAGATCAAGACCCGGACCAAAGTCCGGAAGTTTGTTTGACTGCTTGTGCTGACGAAGGCAAGCCCCAGTTTAAACATTAACCTATGTGTTCTTTTAAGCTTCTGAATTTTATCATTGCTTATCTATGTGCATTTACGTTCAGGAGTTGATTTGAAACCCTAGTTGCATGATCCCTAAGTACCTACGATCTTTTACTCGCATGCTAGGTCGCTAGTGGCTATGCTCTAAGGATCCGATACAAGTCGAGTGATGTTTGTCACTCGCGAGAATAGGATCTCCTTTATGGAATCACCATATTTATTAATGGATTGCTCATGTGGTAAGAGCATCGGATTGGGCTCCGGTCCAGTGGCTTCGTGGGCTAAGTGTTTGAACGTACTAAGCACTTGTCGGAAATGGGCACGGTAAGCCTAGTACCTAAATGAGGCGGTACGGGATTTTACTATCACTAATCTTAGGGTTGCGGCCTCGGGCTCGCCACCTGAGTACATGCGTGAGGCTGGGTGACCTTGGTGGCGTAGCCCAGATAAACCTTGTACTTAAGACTGTGAGCTATTATTCCCAAACCGAAGAATGACGGGAACCGCCTGGTTGGTGAACTCTTAGTGAGGATACCTCCTGTGTGTTTAGGTCTACCTCGCAAGGTTTAAATCAATCGATTGTCGGCCTCTCACCGTTATCTGAGACTACTTAATCTACTGGCCATGATATCCCTTTTATGATGGAACTTTGTGAATATTGTTACTTGATTAATTGTATTGTACAACTTATGATTGCAATAGTTGCTTATCTAGTAATGATCACTTGAGCAAAAATGTGAAAGTAAGGATTCACTACTTAGTAGCTCTTTGGCAAACCAAACCCACTAGCCAAAAGCCTTACATGATCAGAGGTAAAGTCCTTTATTTTGAGACGGGTAAGCCTTGCTGAGTATTAGTATACTCAGCCTTGCTATTTAAATGTTGTTTCCAGGTAATGCATGTGATGTGTGGCCTGGAGAGATTCCACCCGGCTGGGAGCTGGAATGGGTGGATGATGACGAGTGATTGCATCATGGACGGCCTCCTACGATGCTTATCGTGTCGTTTAGTTAATTCCGCTATTTTAATAAACTCTGAACCATTTACTTTCATGTCAAGAACCATGGTTTGTAATAATGGACCCTACGGGGAAGATTTACTTTAATTTGTAAGGCACTCTGGACTCTCCTTCGTGGGAGTTTTAATGTATACGTTTCGATCCTCTGTGTGTGTTTCAAGTGATTTACCGGGCTATGACCCGGCAACACTCAACGTGATGATTCTTTATTATCGCTTAATGACCAAATGGAGTGGTTTAGGCGATAGTACGGAATTATCCCGGATGGGGTTGTCACAGTTGGTATCAGAGCATCCGTATGCACCAGAGTGATTAGATTAATACTAATCACATGATTTACAATAAAACTTGCCAAGATTGATTGGATTTTAAAAATCCGTTGGATCATTAAGGAATGATCTAGATCAAGAGGCCCTAGAGGGAATTTTGGGTTCTTTAAAGTGGCTTAAGAATCTATGGTTTATTTTGCTTACTTCCAGCACATTACTTTATGTCAGACTTACTTTCTTGCACAACCAAACTAGATGAAGCCACGTGTTTCATACGTGTGCTGTGCCGCATCACGGGAATGCGAGGGTTGATGGAGTGATCTATTCCACGGATCCCATCTTCTCGTCTGGTGGCTCACGTGTCTTATACGTGCGCTTCCCGTATGAGAGTCATACGAAGGATGACATGCTCTATTCAAGATGAACATGTCATGGGTTGTGATGTCGCCATGTTTTGCCATACGTGTGCATTCCGCATTACGAATATGCGAGGCAAGGATACACTCCATTCAAACGGAGGGTGTCTGAGGTTGGACGCTGTCCATGCAGCGGCTTGATGCATGGATACCGTTTCTATAGTGAACGGTAATGTATTTGGACGCTTCCGTGACGTGCTGGCACGGAAGGTTCTTTTCTGCAGGTACACTAACCATGTTAGTGCGATCGCTTTGAACGACGAGTAGCTCCGACTAGTTATTATAGGGAGAGTCGATTATAAGCTTGCCACCGGCACTAACTATGCCTTTTGAGTTTCATGTTCGTGAGATCGTTTAAGATGTGTGCATCGTGATAAAATCTTGTTGAACCTAAAAACTTGTTGTTGCATGTTGTGTTGGTGATTGCTTGATCTTAGAAAAGGTTGTCCTCTCATTTTGATCTTAGGAAGTTTCTGCCAGATTTTGTTGCTGTCAGTTTATGAATTTTTAGAGCATAATCTAGGATGAATATGACTAGGTACCCTTTATGAAACTTGTTTCTTATCAAATTTAGCATCTATTGTGAATTTCTCATAATTTTGGGAATTTTCAATCTGGAGTTATGATCAGATTAGCAAGTCTCTGTCCTGCTGTTTTTCTGGGTAACCTTCCTCTGAAAATAGAATTTTTCAAGCATGCTCCCATCTGATCCAGATCTACCTTTGAATACCAAAAATATGCATATTTATGTCACTGAGTTTCTGTAGAAATTTGGGAATTTTTGGAGCTCTGATTTTTATGTTATGAATTTTTGTTCATACCTGCCAGAATTTTACACCCTTATTCATGTTATACTCGTTTTGAGGTTTAACATGTGATCCCCATTTTTGTACAGATGGAGCAGCCACCGCACTTTGAGGTTGCCGAGGACGGTACGGTTCGTACCAACGGCCTCCACTGGGAGGGTTTTCCCCGCATTTTGTGGGAGACCCTCAGTGAGGTTGGCTACACCACCCCGCCGACGTACGAGGTGGTCTACTTCTTAGACCGGGGAGTCCCCTACGCACGCACGACGGTGACCGTGCCACCACACCCAGAGCACCCGGAGTGGGTGGACTTGAGCATGATGTTCTTTGCTCACCGTGGCATCGAGTCAATTGAGTCCGCTGCCATGCGGACCCTCCACACCTTTTGCGAGCAGCACCCGGACGAGGTGATGCTCACCGCGCTGGGGTTGTTCCCGGCCATGGACCCGCACGACCCGGCTTGGCGTGAGCGTGTGTCGCTCGCTGACGTGTTGCTCACTGCTGACCCTCCAGAGGTCACGGTGCGCCAGCTTCTGAGGTTGTTGGAGGCGGTTTACAACATACAGGTTTTCCGTCTCTCTACTCAGGGCATGCTCTCTCTTGAGCTGATGGACCCCGCAGCTTTGAGGGATGTCCTCTCCTTTGACCTTCAGTTCGAGCGGCAGACTACCGCTCACCTCCAGCAGGAGATTGTCACACTTCAGGACGAGCGTGTCCAGTGGCACCAGGAGCGTGGCGAGTACATAGAGCAGCTGTACGCTAGGGACCACGAGATCGATATGCTGCGGTTGCAGTTAGCTCACACGGAGGCTCAGCGTTTTGCCTTGGTGCAGAACGTGGCTGAGATGCAGAACCAGGTCGTCGATTTGGAGGTAGAGGTGGAGGTTTGGCAGGCGATGGCACATCAGGGGCAGCAGCCGCTGATCGTTCCACGGATTGCACCTGCCGCTCCGGACGAGCTGCAGGGAGCTTCGGGCTTGAGCGAGGACAGTGTCGACGGACCGCCACCCGCTTCTCCTCAGTCTAGTGCTGGCTCCGCTGCGGGCAACTAGCTTGCCCTAGTTGTTGATGTAGGGAAAAATCATGTACTCTTGGTTTAGCCTTTCAGCTAGCTTTTGTGGGAGGGTTTAGGCTGCTCGGAGAGTATGTGTAATGTGTTTTATGTTGCATGTAAATAGTGTGTTAGGTGATCCAAAAACTTCGCATCATGTAATGGTTGGATGAACACCTTTGTGATGTTGTTTTCGATAAATGAATTAGGGTTGTTGTGATCAAAATTTCACCTTGTGCTGAATATCAAAGTTGTGTGGAATGTTGTGGAGATCATGCTCACCAAAATTCGTCATGTTTGCATAAGCGTACCGAGAATTATGACAAAAATTGTGCACCTCGGCCTACAGTAAAAACAGCTAGGCAGAACCTCGGTTACAGAATTTTTCGGGCATGATAATGTTGGAATATGACCCCGAGTTGAATACCAATGTTGGAGTTTACGAAATTTTGCACTTGTTGACCAAAAATGAGAATTTTTCCCTGAAGGGGCAGAGAGTTATGAATTTTTCATCAACTCAGCTGCGCTGTCCGGTTTCCGAAGAAATGTTGTTTATGAGTTTTCGTCTTGTATATTCTTCTTGTGGTTAATGTAAGCAAGCTTGCGAATATGTGGCTAATGAAAACTCTATGAATTTCAGATGGTGGGACCGACACGCACCTCCCCTAACGGTTTTGGTGCAAGTGGGAGTGACGCTCCGCCACCTCCTCCCAACATGACCATCCAGGAGCAATTCATCGCCACCCAAACTGAGGTGATGCGACAACTCTTGCAGACGCAGCAGCAGATCGCCCAGCAGCTGCAGCAAAATCCCCGTGGGGAGAATCTTGATGGCCAGCCCCAGGTCACCAAGTATGAGCATTTCTATGCCATGAAGCCCCGACGTTCGAGGAGGCCAAGGAACCTCTAGCTGCGGATGTGTGGATCAAGGCCATTGAGGCAAAGTTCTCAGTGTTTGTCCTGCCATGCTCCGAAGAGCGTAAGGCCAGTTTCGCTGCCTTACAGCTCCGCGGGGTAGCGCTGCTATGGTGGGAGCATTATAAGTCCATGATTCCAGAGGGACATCAAGTCACATGGGCTGAATTCAAGAGGGCCTTTAAGGAACATCATATTCCTAAGGGTCTCATGGACCGAAAGATGAAAGAGTTGCTTGCACTGAAGCAAGGTACTGACACGGTGTATGAGTATGCCAAGAAATTCAATGCCTTGTGTCAGTACAGTGGGCATCATGTTGATAGCGATGCCAAGAAAATAGAGCGTTTCCGTGATGGGCTAAACGGGGACCTTTATGAGAGGCTTAATCTATATGAGCCTAACAACTATCAGGACCTTGTGAACAAGGCCATATCTCAGGAAGATGCCATGACAAAAGCCAAGAAAGACAGGAAGAGGCAGGCCGGATTCACCACTGCTGGTGGGTCAGGCAAAAAGTTTCGCTTTGTCAAGAAGGGTACTCAGGGGCATTCCCAGTCATCTTCAGCTGGACACTGGAGGATGATCCCATCTCAGAACAAGCCTTCTGGGAATTTTCAATATCGTAAGGCACAGCAGCAGCCCTACAAGCCCAGTGTGCCCCCAGCCAACAATAATGCTTCGAAGGACCGTCGCTGCTACAATTGTGGGCAGCCGGGACACTATACCAGTGAGTGCCCCAAACCTAGGCAAATCAAGCAAGGTGAAAGGTCAGGGGCCCGGCAGGGTAATCATGGCAAGAAGCCCGTGGTGCAAGTGAAGCAAGGCAAACTGAACTTCACCACCTTGGTTGACATTCTAGAGGGAGCGGCAGTGCTGACGGGTACTTTCTCTATCCGTGGTCATCCCATTAAAATTTTGTTTGATTCTGGAGCAACCCATAGCTTCATAAGTGAAAGTCTAGTAAGCAAATTGGGGCTACATTCTTGTCACACCAAGGAGGCTTTTATAGTATCCACCGTAGGAGGAAGGATTCCCTCCAACACTATCACTAAGGTAGTACCTTTGCAGCTTGGTAGTAAAACCTTCTTGACCAATCTTATTCACCTGGGATTAGGAGGCCTAGATGTAATTCTAGGGATGAATTGGATGGAACAACATAAAGTTATTTTGGACATATCAGAAAGAGTGATAGAAATCCATTCCCCTATTAGTGGTCACACCACCTTGTATCTGCCTAGAGCAGAAGGCATAAACCCTTGTTCCTATGTCACCGTAACCACTCAACTAGAAGGCATTCCAATAGTTTGTGAATATCCAGACGTTTTTCCCGATGACTTGCCTGGCATGCCACCAGACAGGGATATCGAATTCATGATAGAACTTCAACCTGGCACCGCACCTATCTCTAAAAGACCTTACCGCATGCCACCCAAAGAGCTAGCCGAATTGAAAAATCAGTTGCAAGAATTGCTTGATAAAGGGTACATTCGCCCAAGTTCTTCTCCTTGGGGATGTCCCGCTCTCTTTGTAAAGAAGAAAGATGGTAGTTTGCGGATGTGCGTCGACTATCATCCACTCAATGCGGTTACAGTAAAGAACAAATATCCCTTGCCCTGCATTGATGTTCTCTTTGATCAATTGGCTGGTGCCAAAGTCTTTTCCAAGATCGATCTTCGATCGGGCTATCATCAAATAAAGATTCGACCAAGTGACATTCCGAAAACAGCTTTCTCCACCAGATATGGTCTCTATGAATTTCTGGTGATGTCCTTTGGTCTCACAAATGCACCCGCCTATTTCATATACCTTATGAACTCAGTCTTCATGAATGAGCTAGACAAGTTCGTAGTGGTCTTCATTGATGATATCCTTATTTATTCCAAAAATGAAGAAGAGCATACGAAACATCTTCGGATTGTTTAGCAGCATTTGAGAGATCACAAGCTTTATGCTAAATTCTCCAAATGTGAATTCTGGTTGGATAGTGTGAAATTCTTGGGTCACACTATTTCCAAGGATGGTATCTCCGTGGACCCTAGCAAAGTGCAGGACGTCATGGATTGGAAGCCACCCAAGTCGGTACATCAAATCCGCAGTTTTCTGGGTCTAGCTGGCTATTATCGTCGGTTTATTCCGGACTTCTCCAGAATAGCTAAACCCATAACGGAATTGTTAAAGAAAGATGTCAAGTTTGTGTGGAGTGAATCTTGTGATGAGGCTTTCCACACCTTGAGAGAACACTTAACCTCAGCCCCCGTGCTAACCCAGCCAAATATGACAAAACCGTTTGAGGTGTTTTGTGACGCTTCAAGCACTGGCCTTGGTTGCGTGCTTATGCAAGAAAACTGGGTTATTGCCTATGCCTCACGAGCACTTCGACCTCATGAGAAAAATTATCCTACCCATGATCTTGAGCTAGCAGCGGTTATTCATGCCTTAAAAATTTGGCGGCATTATTTGATGGGAAATCGCTGCAATATCTTCACCGATCACAAGAGCCTTAAATATATTTTCACCCAATCAGATCTGAATATGAGGCAAAGAAGGTGGTTAGAATTGATAAAAGATTATGATTTGGAAGTCCATTATCATCCCGGTAAAGCCAACGTGGTTGCGGATGCGCTTAGCCGCAAGCATTGCAACTACATGACGGTAGAGCTGTATAATGAGGCTTTATGTGAAGAAATGAGGAAGCTTAACCTAGAAATGGTCGAGCAGGGCAATCTTTATGCCATCTCCATCGAATCCCCTCTCCATGAGACAATTGCCGTAGCTCAACTCATCGATGAAGAGGTCCACAAAATCATATAGAAATTATCCGAGGGAGATCCCAAATTTAATTGTTTCCGGAGGGATGACAAAGGAGTTGTATGGTTTGGTCAGAGGTTAGTCATTCCCCATGATCCGGAAATAAAGAAAGAAATTTTAGATGAGGCTCATCTCTCTAAATTCACCATCCATCCCGGTAGTACCAAGATGTACCGAGACCTTAGGGAAAATTTCTGGTGGTCAAACATGAAAGGTGAAATAGCTGAGTATGTGTCCGGATGTGATACATGTCAAAGGATCAAGGCTAGTCACCTAAAGACCACAGGTCAAATGCAACCTTTGTCTATCCCCGCATGGAAGTGGGACGACATAAGCATGGATTTCATTGTAGGTTTACCCCTCACTCCTAGAAAGCATGATTCCATTTGGGTAATAGTGGACCGGCTTACCAAAACCGCTCATTTCATTCCTGTCCACACTACCTATTCAGCTGAGCGTTATGCGGAAATCTATGTTGACCTCATAGTATGCTTGCACGGTGTTCCAAAAACTATCCTATCAGACAGAGGCACTCAATTTGTTGCTCGCTTTTTGGCACAAGTTCATGAATCTTTGGGCACCAAATTAATCCATAGCTCCAGCTATCATCCCCAGACCGATGGTCAGACGGAAAGAGTAAATCAAATAGTGGAAGATATGTTGAGAGCTTGCGTTATTCACTTTGACAAGACTTGGGACAAATGCTTAGCATTGGCAGAGTTTGCTTATAACAATAGCTACCAAGCTAGTTTGAAAATGGCTCCTTTCAAAGCCTTGTATGGACGAAGGTGTCGCACCCCGTTGAATTGGTCACAAGCAGGTGAGTGAACCTTATTCGGTCCTAAGCTAGTACAAGAAGCCGAAGAGAAGGTGGAAGTGATTAGAGAAAATTTGAGAGCCGCTCAAATGAGGCAAAAGAGCTACCATGACAAGGCTAAAGCCCCTAGAGAATTTGAAGTTGGTGATTATGTGTACCTAAAGGTGTCCCCAACCAAAGGTGTACAACGATTCGGAGTAAAAGGGAAATTGGCTCCATGCTATATTGGCCCTTATGAAGTCACCGAGAAGTTCGGTACGGTTGCCTATCGTATTCGACTGCCGGATCGACTTTCCGCAGTGCACGACGTGTTTCATGTCTCACAATTGAAGAAGTACGAGCAAATACCAAAAGCACAAATAATTGAGGAGACCAATGCAGAGATAGAATCAGACCTATCACTAGCGGAATATCCAATGAGAGTGTTGGATCAAAAAGAAAGGCAAACTAGGAGACAAAAGGTGAAGATGTACAAGATACAATGGAGTCACCACACTGAAGAAGAAGCTACGTGGGAGACAGAGCACTTTCTAAACACCAAGTATCCAGATTTTCATCCAAGTCAAACTCGTGACCTTTCCCCGCCTCACTTTTAAATTTCGAATCTCGGGACGAGATTCCTTTTAAGGGGGGTTGGCTGTAACACCCCGTGTTTTTGCTTAGTGTCAACTAGTGTTAATGATCATCTTAATCTAGTCTTTAAGTATCCATGGTCAACCCTTGGTCAAACCCTAGCCCAAAACCCTAGTCAACCATTTGACCTCTCTAGCTCTTCTAGAACTTTTGTCGTGTTCTCCAAAATTCACCTACACACTTCATTTTCTCCCAATACAAAAGTTGTGCAGTTTGTTGAGGCACACAACTTTCATGTTGAGTGGCATTGCCAATTTGAAGTGCAAAAGGGTGAAAAACCTTAGTCAACGCCCATAAGTACTGTTGGCCGGTGCCATAAAATTTCACATCTTGCTCAGCAGTTCATGTAAAATACTTTGATCAAAAGACCCATCGGCCTTTGTAAAAGTTATAGAGGGTCACTAGATCTACAACTTTGCTATTCTTCACTTGTAGCACTTTGGTTACAAAAAAATGAGAAAAGGTGAGTCAAACCGAGCTGCCTTGAAATGTTTAGAGCTAGAACGTGCGCCCACGTGCGACGTCGTGCCGCGCCGGCCTTCGCCGCCGTATGCATGCGCACGCACGCCGAGACCGCGAAGCGACCGCCGGTCTGAGGCCGTCACCGTGGGTACTGTGCTCCTAGGCACGGTGATGCGCGCCAGGCCCCTAGGCCGGTGCCACGCGGCTGCCGCGCACACACCGGAGCCCGCACACGCGCCCCGCCATTGGCCTCGGCCCGCCGCACATCGTCCACCGCCTCCACGCCCATGCCGAGACCTCGCACGCTGATGTGGACTCGAACCACCTCTCCACGATCGGCTGCCCCTATAAAAACCCCCACTCCTTTTTCCCTAAGCGAGCTCGCACACCACCGCCGTCCGCCATTGCCGCCGACGGGGTGAACCTTCCCCTCCGCTTGCTCCCTGAGCCGTCCAATCACCTGAGCCTCGCCCCTAGGTCTCACTCGTGCCCCACACGCACACAAGGCCTAGCTCCGCCCCGCATTGCGTCGAATTCCTGGCCGTCGCGGCTCCACCGCCGCGACCTCGCCGCCGCCGCTCGTCGGAGCTCTCTCCAGCCGAACCACCGACTCCAATCGACTTGTGGTGAGCTGAATCACACCCCCGGCTTGCTTGTTTGCCTGCTCGAGTCCTCTCTCGCCGGCGGCGAACTCGCCCCCGCCGCCGAGGGCATATTTGTGAAGGCCAAGAACGTGCAGGGTCCTCTGTGCAAACCCAAGGGCATATCTGTGAGGTTCCAAAACGTCCTAGGGTCCCCAGTGAAAGTAGATTCTTAAGGTTTTCACCCCTAGGTCCAGTGCCTTTGAAAAATCATATAAATTCACAGAAAAATCATAAAAATGCAAAACCAATTTTGTTGGGTTCCTTGTGAGCAGACCTACATCTTTTGCAAAGCATGTATATACTTTTGATTGATGGTTTTTGCATGAAAAATTGAAATCAGTTTAAGCTACTTTTGTTGTAATTCAAATTCTACTTGTGATCTCAAGCTGAGCTTTGGATATGTTGTTGTAGATACCATGTGTAGGCTCTGTACAAAAATTTGCACAAAGTTATGGAGTAAATCTTTTATTATGATTTATCTTGCATTTATGCTATTTCTGCCTTAATGATTTTTGTAGCAAAAATTAAATAGATTTTTGAGCTCAACTCCTGAGTAAGTCTTATAATGCCTAGATGCACCTTTCCTGAATTAATCATGATTTTTGGTCTGTTACAAATATTTGTTCCTGATTTATGCTTGTTTTTAATCAAAAATGCTTAGTTCAAGATCTGAAATAGCTCTGGATGTTTGTTGGTTTTCTAGCCTTGTTTTAGGTCAGAGGTGTTGTAGGAGAAAGTTGGGATCCAGAAGTGATGTATTTATTTTTGTATACATTTATCTCATTTTTGGTAGCTAGAAATGATATTTGTGGTAATATTTATTTTCATAGCTCAAATATGTGTGTTTGGTGGTTCAGTGGCTTTGAGTAGAGTTAGTGAGCTTAGTGAGCACCACCCATGGCTTTTTATAAATTATTTTGATGAATAAAAGTGGAGAAGCCATTTTGCACTTAATTATAAGTTTAAATGGAAAACCATCCCTTCTATCCTTATGAACCTTATGAGTGTGCTTTGAAAATGGTTTAGGAGCTGAAAACCACCCCTTGCTGTTTGGTGCAAATAAATAAATTTAATTATTAAATATGTACACAATCACTATAAAGAGAAGAATAAATAACAAAGCCCTTCATAATATTCTTTAAAAGGAAGAGTAGTGATGAATATGTTTTTGTCAAGGTGAATATGGTCAACCATGTGCTTCTTGTTGTCTTTTGTTGCTGTTTATAATTAAATTAAATTAATTTCACCACTAATTATTGCATATGCATCCTCCGTGTAGAAGTTCCCGACGGTAGCAACACGCTCGTACCGGCTGACGAGGACGAGGGAGCAGGAGGAGGCGTGCACTACGTGTCCGTAGATCAAGACCCGGACCAAAGTCCGGAAGTTTGTTTGACTGCTTGTGCTGACGAAGGCAATCCCCAGTTTAAACATTAACCTATGTGTTCTTTTAAGCTTCTGAATTTTATCATTGCTTATCTATGTGCATTTACGTTCAGGAGTTGATTTGAAACCCTAGTTGCATGATCCCTAAGTACCTACAATCTTTTACTAGCATGCTAGGTCGCTAGTGGCTATGCTCTAAGGATCCGGTACAAGTCGAGTGATGTTCGTCACTCGTGAGAATAGGATCTCCTTTATGGAATCACCATATTTATTAATGGATTGCTCATGTGGTAAGAGCATGGGATTGGGCTCCGGTCCAGTGGCTTCGTGGGCTAAGTGTTTGAACGTACTAAGCACTTGTCGGAAATGGGCACGGTAAGCCTAGTACCTAAATGAGGCGGTACGGGATTTTACTATCACTAATCTTAGGGTTGCGGCCCCGGGCTCGCCACCTGAGTACATACGTGAGGCTGGGTGACGTTGGTGGCGTAGCCCAGATAAGCCTTGTACTTAAGACTGTGAGCTATTATTCCCAAACCGAAGAATGATGGGAACCGCCTGGTTGGTGAACTCTTAGTGAGGATACCTCCCGTGTGTTTAGGTCTACCTTGCAAGGTTTAAATCAATCGATTGTCGGCCTCTCACCGTTATCTGAGACTACTTAATCTACTGGCCATGATATCCCTTTTATGATGGAACTTTGTGAATATTGTTACTTGATTAATTGTATTGTACAACTTATGATTGCAATAGTTGCTTATCTAGTAATGATCACTTCTACTAGAAGTTGAGCTAAAATGTGAAAGTAAGGATTCACTACTTAGTAGCTCTTTGGCAAAACAAACCCACTAGCCAAAAGCCTTGCATGATCAGAGGTAAAGTCCTTTATTTTGAGACGGGTAAGCCTTACTGAGTATTGGTATACTCAGCCTTGCTATTTAAATGTTGTTTCCAGGTAATGCATGTGATGTGTGGCCTGGAGAGATTCCACCCGGCTGGGAGCTGGAATGGGTGGATGATGACGAGTGATTGCATCATGGACGGCCTCCTATGATGCTTATCGTGCCGTTTAGTTAATTCCGCTATTTTAATAAACTCTGAACCATTTACTTTCATGTCAAGAACCATGGTTTGTAATAATGGACCCTACGGGGAAGATTTACTTTAATTTGTAAGGCACTCTGGACTCTCCTTCGTGGGAGTTTTAATGTATACGTTTCGATCCTCTGTGTGTGTTTCAAGTGATTTACCGGGCTATGACCCGGCAACACTCAACGGGATGATTCTTTATTATCGCTTAATGACCAAATGGAGTGGTTTAGGCGATAGTACGGAATTATCTCGGATGGGGTTGTCACAGTTGGTATCAGAGCATCCGTATGCACCAGAGTGATTAGATTAATACTAATCACATGATTTACAATAAAACTTGCCAAGATTGATTGGATTTTAAAAATCCGTTGTATCATTAAGGAATGATCTAGATCGAGAGGCCCTAGAGGGAATTTTGGGTTCTTTAAAGTGGCTTAAGAATCTATGGTTTATTTTGCTAACTTCCAGCACTTTACTTTATGTCAGACTTACTTTCTTGCACAACCAAACTAGATGAAGCCACGTGTTTCATATGTGTGATGTGCCGCATCACGGGAATGCGAGGGTTGATGGAGTGATCTATTCCACGGATCCCATCTTCTCGTCTGGTGGCTCACGTGTCTTATACGTGCGCTTCCCATATGAGAGTCATACGAAGGATGACATGCTCTATTCAAGATGAACATGTCATGGGTTGTGATGTCGCCACATTTTGCCATACGTGTGCATTCCGCATTACGAATATGCGAGGCAAGGATACACTCCATTCAAATGGAGGGTGTCTGAGGTTGGACGCTGTCCATGCAGCGGCTTGATGCATGGATACCGTTTCTATAGTGAACGGTAATGTATGTGGACGCTTCCGTGATGTGCTGGCACGGAAGGTTCTTTTCTGCAGGTACACTAACCACGTTAGTGCGATCGCTTTGAACGATGAGTAGCTCCGACTAGTTATTATAGGGAGAGTCGATTATAAGCTTGCCACCGGCACTAACTATGTTGTTTGAGTTTCATGTTCGTGAGATCGTTTAAGACGTGTGCATCATGATAAAATCTTGTTGAACCTAAAAACTTGTTGTTGCATGTTGTGTTACGTTTCCTAGGGTGATTGCTTGATCTTAGAAAAGGTTATCCTCTCATTTTGATCTTAGGTAGTTTCTGCCAGATTTTGTTGCTGTCCATTTATGAATTTTTAGAGCCTAATCTAGGATGAATCTGACTAGGTACCCTTTATGAATTTTCTGCCAGATTTACTTTAATTTGTAAGGCACTCTGGATCTCCTTCGTGGGAGTTTTAATGTATACGTTTCGATCCTCTGTGTGTGTTTCAAGTGATTTACCGAGCTATGACCCGGCAACACTCAACGAGATGATTCTTTATTATCGCTTAATAACCAAATGGAGTGGTTTAGGCGATAGTACGGAATTATCTCGGATGGGGTTGTCACACATAAGATCTCGCTTCGGACACCGGCCCCTCCTGACTATAACAGTTGGTTCACGTCAAAGGGTCGCCTACACGCTGTATCCGAATGTGGGGGATTTCAGAGGGTCCAACGGCTGTCACTACCGCGGCCTACCCCAAGACAAACCGTGGGATACAGGGCATTCGAAGGATAACCAGCAGTCTAGACACCACGTCTACACCGCCGACTACTACTATAGCACGGCTACGTCTGACGTCCCGTAGAAACACTATAGCACTCCGTATAAATACGGAGTGACGAACCCGCGAGGTTGAGCTAGACCTTACTCGTCACTGAATCGATTCGTGCAAGAAGATATGATTGATACTTGGTCTAAATTAGATATGCATGAGCTCACTATATTCTAATAGACAGGCAATCATACAAACGAGATGCAAACTTATGCGATGATAACAGAAGATCTAGGGTCGTGTTCATGAAGAACACGAACCTCTAACTTATGAACAAACGCAAAAGTATGAATTACTTGTTCGTCAACTAGATCGACGAGACACGTTCATGAAGAACGTGAGCCTCTAAATGATGAACGAATGAAGAACTCAAGAACAACTCATTCATGCATGAGAGCCACTTTAGTTTAAATAGGAAATAATGAAATACTCACTTTAGTCTAAATGAAGAACAACATCGCTCACGAGGTACAAGGGGACGATGGACGATGAACGGATCATCATAATCTCACCTCTACTCATCCACATACTCCTCTCTACCTAGCACCACCTAGTCTAGATCCTCCTCACACACACACTCATGGTGGGATGAGGTTTCACCTCCACCAAGAGAGAATGAGAGAGGGAGAAGAGGCAAAGGTGAGAAATTGCTTCTAGTGTGCTTCACCCTCTTCTTACCCCCCTCTCCTCCTATTTATAGGCTTGTGCAGCCGGCGTGAGAGCACCCAAACACCCCGGCGATGGCCTCTAGGACCAATGTGCAAGCACCACGTGGAAGCCCCTGAGTGGGTGCCAGAAGGTCGGTTCGGCCGACCCAACAGGTCGGCCGACCCCCTGTGGTCCCCACTCGGGGTGTGCTTTCGTGTGGTGACTGCTCTGTGGGTCCTAAGGTCGGTTCCCGGTGTCCACATGGTTTTGAGGCGGTTTAGGCGCTTGTTGGGCCATGGGATCCATGTGATGCCTGCATGGCGGCTTCTGATTCGCCGAAGCTTCCTTCCTTGGATTGGTGATGTCATGGATCCAGGGGATGCTTGCATGCAGCCTCGCATTGGCTGAGCCTATCTTGCTAGGATCATGAGGGTGTCTTTTCTCTTCATTTCTTATGCCAAATACCTGCATTCAACTTAGCATAGCCACTAGTGGAATTTGTCACTTTAAACTCCTATTCTAGTGTGGATGCGTAGTTCTTATGATAAAATGCAGGGATTGACAGCTCTAATTTAGATACTTAACAGCCGTCAACAACTCCCCCACACTTGCCTTTTGCTCGTCCTGAGCGAAAGGGGAGATCACATGAGTTTAAACCAAAGGTATAGAACAAACATAGGAGTTATTCCAGGTCATACCTCGCTCTTGTGAACTCTGTGGATTGGCTACAATGCCATCTTGGGTAGTTGATAAGAGGAATGACCATGAATCGAGTCTCTTAAGCACCTGTTGGTCAACACTTGGGGTTTTCATGATAATTTTTAAAGAAAAAGAACTGCTCTGCCCTCCTTTGATTCTCTCGGATCGCTCAATGTGTATATGTCCTCACCAAGGCATTAGATTGCCTTTCTTCACCCTACTTCTAATAATGGCTGTATTTGGAGCTCAGGGTAGGTATGAATGATAAGGCATACTTGCATCACATATATTGCAAAGTCAAAAACTGGATCCACAGAGAAAATCAAATCATACAATCAGATCAAGATGTGCACATGTATGGGTACGGTGAGTATGGTAAGGTGGATACTAGGCCCAAAGTGGGTGCTAGAGATTACCATACATATATGATGAATGTTGATTGATGATGAGGTGGACACTAGCCCCGGAATGGATACTAGTTATCACCATCTAGATTATGGAACTCCTTTTTGCATGATTCTCCCTCTAGTATAAAAATCTTTTAAGAACATGGCTATCTCTATTTTTTCGTGGACCTTCATGTGTCCAACTCTTTTTTTTAGTCATGCCTCTTGTGTAACAAAAACTAAGAGGGAGAGATCAACGCTTATGGAGCCTTATTTTCATGGAATGGATTAATGATACATTGCTAACTTCCAGTGTAGAAGCATGGCAAGGGGGAAAATGTGGTGTGCACATGAATCTTGATCATGAAAGTAATGAAAAGAATTCTCACAAGGGTCACAGAATTTGACAAAGCTCAATGCAATGACAAGGAACATATGAGTATAAGGTTTTCAACCGGTAGCATCATATGGCTCTGGTAGGACTGTGGCATATCAAAGAGGAGCTTTGCAAGAGCATTTTTTTTCGAAAACAAAATTATCCCAAGGGCCGGAACGAACAGAGTTAAGATCATGTCATCAAGTCATATCTCACCTGTCAACTACTTAGATAAGCATGTTGTCCTTATGATGATTTTGTTCACAAGCCTCAAGGTTAAAAACGAGGAATAAAACTTACGCATGTCAACCCTAGGCATGTAGTAAGCATTACCATAGATTTCTTAAGTTGATTTATCAAACATGAGTGCACAAACTCAGAAATCATGGTGAAGAGGAAGAGATGCAAACCAGCATTGATTTCTTGTGTGGACCAGACAGGGATTCCTGTGATGCGCATGAATGCATGTCCCGTTCAGGTTCCCTAAGCGTGGTCGATCGTAAGCGCTGTGTGAGCGTAGTGTGGGTGCAATAATGATCCGTCGTGTTTGCGTTTAGAGAGTGCAACTCTCCCCCACACTGTTTTGTACCTGGGTGCAGTTCTTCGATACAAAAAAAGCAAAAACAGAAACAACTAACACACGAGTGACTCAATCGGGTTACATGACCGGTGGAGCCAACATTTATTCATTCAAGTTCACTAATAATAAAGAAATAGGCGCTTACACAAATGATGGAATAAAGGAAATAAATGGAAGGGAACCAATTAAGGGAAATAAATTAAATCTAACTTAAGCGTCTATGAAGGGAAATAAAAGCAGGGCACGACCCTCTACTCAGCATCATAGAGGTCCTCGTGCCCCGTGGCCACAAAGAGGCGCCTCATCTTGACGCATAGGCCACGGCGGATATCGTGGAGGTCATCTCTAAGCTCAGCGAGATCCACCTTCTGCTCCGCACTGATGGTCTTCAGCTTCTCGCACTCCCTGCCAAGTTCCTCCACTAGTGGGGTGATCCTGGCTGCAGTGGGAGTCTTAGGAGATCGCTCGGGCGCCCAAGTTTTCTCCCTCGACTTCTTGGATGCCCGTGGTGTGGAACTACTGCCCAACTCAAATTCTTCATTAGTTTCCTTCAGAGTCGGAGGTGCACGACTGTTCTTCCTGCTGGTGCTGTCTGGGCTAGCGAACCTAGGCTTCCCAGGCTGAGAGACTGGTGGAGGCGACGATGGCACAGCAGAGGCCGATCGGCCTCTCACTCCGAAGTCTTCCGGAATGTTGAGCCGAGGTGGTGGAACCACCAGAGGCGGCGGAGTTGCTGTGGGTCGTGGCCGGACCTCCACCTTCCTCTGGTAGGGGCTGCTGGCACGCCCCCGTGGCTTCCTCGCTTTCCCGGGCGAGGCAGATCGGCCGGAGGTGCTTGGGACCGGGGGTGTGAAAGGCGGCACAGCCATCCCCTTGAGTTCTGAAGTTCCGCCGATGGTGGCGCTCGGTCCTTAGTTCCCAACCGGAGGACGGGAGGCGAGCGGTGGCACCTCGAAGATGCACGCAACTTCCATAGGTGCCACTCCTGTGGGAGATGCAGCAATGGCAAGGACATCTCCCTCAACGGGTTCGCCAGAGGAGGGTGCCGCGGCGAAGGGGACAAGGCTCTTGTCGGCCATGGGGACAGCCGCAACGGCGAGTGAGGGAGATTAGCAGGGGAGGCAAGGGTTCTGCGCGACGCAAAACTCCGTCACGCAGCGAGAGAAGGGTTTCTGGAGGACGAAAGAGTGCGCACGTGAAAAATGAGAGGCGGCGGCGGCCCTAGTCGGTCGGCCGACCTAGGGGGTCGGCCGAACCCATCTGGGCTCCGCTGGGCCTTAGCTTCGGCGTGCAGGCTCTGGCGGGGCTCAGGGTCCCTGGGTCAGGTGGCCCACCAAATCTATGGTCGGAGGCTTCAGTAAGGGCTAGAATGGAATTTTGGGCATAATACTGCCTTCCACTCCAAACAACTTTACTTAACCTTCTTATACTTTAATAGCTCAACTTGGGGACTTTACCTGGACTCATACCTGGATGAAGAGTTTTTGCGGCCCTGTTGCTCATATCGTCCATTTTCTCTAATAATATCCTTCTACTCTACCCTGTGGTCCTCCTTGCAGGTTTCTTTATGATAGGACGTATTTTCTTTCCTGCATAGTTAGTGCATATGTACGATGCAAGCTGTATATATGGTAAAGCAGAGATAAACCTCACAACCATCCTAAGGGAACTATGATGGGTAACCTTAGGAAGGGAGCGTAGCTAGCAAGGCTATAGCACTACGGACGAGAGATGATAGAGGTGCTGGAGTTGAGTACAAAATCCGGGCCTAAGGCCTAGAGTGCTCTGAGAGTGAAGCTTTCACCTCTAGAACTCAATGATGATCGGACCCCAGCTTGAGTGAGTGAAAGTTTGTGGGGCGAACGATCACTTGAGCTGTAGATCGAGAGTGACAGACTTGCTAGTTCATCCTCTCCTTGGGTCGACAAAGGACCTCACCCTCACCTAGGTGGGATGACACAAAAGCTAACCCAAGCTTCCAACAGGAGTAAAGGATAGGTGTGTAACCACACTCCCGTAGGGCATCGATCAGGTCAAGAAGTGAAGAGTAGGATTGGCATCCACTTGGCTTGATCGGCATCGGTCTTAGCTGAACTTAAGATGATGAGATGGATTGCTCAGCTAGACCGGATATAAGTTTGTGCTTCCGTATGCCAAAGATATGGAGGTTTTATGTGCCAGGGCTCGTGTCTTAGCATAACCCTCAGTGTGGCGGCACTTTGGATTAAGCCTTGACATGAAGCACGAAAAACTTCTACCGTGACCTCTCCTGGAGAGTTGCGGGCAAGGTTGAAGTGATCGACCCCGCCAGGAACGATTCCTCTTCCTCGACTACTACCCTCCTCCTTCCCTCGAGACTAAGTCTCGAAGGCCGGGTTTTTAAAAGAAGAAACGATAGGGGAATCTAGGGGCAGAATTTGCACTAGGTGGTCTTTCCCATAGATTCCTGCCAGTGAGGAGTGATATCTTCGACCAGAGCACAGGGAAATTTGGCAAGTAAGCTCGGGCTCTCTCGAAGATTGGCTTAGGCATTTCGACATTTTCTCGTTTGGCTACCTCGTCTCTCGAGTTAGGTGGGGAGCTAAAATCTCGGATTTCTCCTAGAATTTCCAGTCCCTGTTCCGGCTCTAAGAACACAAAGGCACCTCCCGAAATGGCATCAAGCGTCATGGCACAATCTCTTCGTAAACCAAACCGGAAATGCTGCAAGAGCACCGGGTCGGGTAGACCAAGGATCAGGCACGTTTCAACCAAAGAGGCAAAACGATGCCATGCCATGCCTAAGGTTTCCTTCTCTCTTTGTTTGAAATTGAGGATTGTCATCCTTAAGGAAACAACACGCCGCACCGGAAAGAATCAAGTACAAAAAGATGCTCTGAATTCCTCCCAGCGTAGGTGGTTGCAACCGAAACAATGGTACCAAGATTTCGCTTCCCCGGAGAGGGAGAACGGAAATAGGTTCCTCTTAAGAACATCTTGTGTTGCCCCGGTTTTACCCTGGGTAGAACACAATTGCTCAAAATCTCTTACGTGATCATAGGGATTCTCATGACTCATCCCCGAGAAGGGTTTTTCCTCAACTAGCTTCATGAGAGATGGGTGAACCATACAAGGTGTTAGAAGAGCGGGTTGTCTCCAGAAAGTTGATTCCATAGTTTCACTCATAATGGGCGGAAGGTGTGTACAAGGATAACCTTCCTGGGATAGCGGGGGTAAAGGTAGAACAAAAGGAAAACAAAAGATACGAGGATAGTCGGGTTCGTAGATTCTCGACAACCGTTCCCCGGCAACAGCGCCAAAAATGCTTGTTGACACTTCTTAACGCAATCATCTAAGAACGGATTTGGAATCTGTCCCCGGCAACGGCGCCAGAAATGCTTGTTGGTATTTCTTAACGTCACCACTATGGCGCCGGGATAGCGCGAGCGTGTAAGAATCACCCGGGTATACTGACGGGTGCGAACGAATCCACAAGCGCACGGATACACCATTGTAGCACTTCACCTCAGGAGTATTCCCAAGGGTATCGAATCCAAGGAACGGTATATGAGGGACTCTACGAGTGACTATCCAAGGGAACACAATCCCTACTGAGGTAGGTGAGTGATGTGAAGTCTCCTATAGGTCCTCGATTCTAGAGAGGAACAAGCTCGGATAAGATCTCGCTTCGGACACTGGCCCCTCCTGACTATAACAGTTGGTTCACGGCAAAGGGTTGCCTACACGCTGTATCCGAACGTGGGGGATTTCAGAGGGTCCAACGGCTGTCACTACCGCGGCCTACCCCAAGACAAACCATGGGATACAGGGCACTCGAAGGACAACCAGCAGTCTAGACACCACGTCTACACCGCCGACTACTACTATAGCACAGCTACGTCTGACGTCCCGTAGAAACACTATAGCACTTCGTATAAATACGGAGTGACGAACCCGCGATGTTGAGCTAGACCTTACTCGTCACTGAATCGATTCACACAAGGAGATATGATTGATACTTGGTCTAAATCAGATATGCATGAGCTCACTATATTCTAATAGACAGGTAATCATACAAACGAGATGCAAACTTACGCGATGATAACAGAAGATCTAGGGTCGTGTTCATGAAGAACATGAACCTCTAACTTATGAACAAACGCAAAAGTATTAATTACTTGTTCGTCAACTAGATCGAGGAGACACGTTCATGAAGAACGTGAGCCTCTAAATGATGAATGAACGAAGAACTCAAGAACAACTCATTCATGCACGAGAGCCACTTTAGTCTAAATAGGAAATAATGAAATACTCACTTTAGTCTAAATGAAGAACAGCATCGCTCACGAGGTACAAGGGGACGATGGATGATGAACGGATCATCACCATCTCACCTCTACTCATCCACACACTCCTCTCTACCTAGCACCACCTAGTCTAGATCCTCCTCACACACACACTCATGGTGGGATGAGGTTTCACCTCCACCAAGAGAGAATGAGAGAGGGAGAAGAGGCAAAGGTGAGAAATGGCTTCAAGTGTGCTTCACCCTCTTCTTACCCCCTTCTCCTCCTATTTATAGGCTTGTGCAACCGGCGTGAGAGCACCCAAACACCCCGGGGATGGCCTCTAGGACCAATGGGCAAGCACCACGTGGAAGCCCCTGAGTGGGCGCCACAAGGTCGGTTCGGCCGACCCCACAGGTCGGCCGACCCCTTGTGGGCCCCACTCGGGGTGTGCTTTCGCGTGGTGACTGCTCTGTGGGTCCTAAGGTCGGTTCCCGGTGTCCACGTGGTTTGGAGGCGGTTTAAGCGCTTGGTGGGCCATGGGATCCATGTGATGCCTGCATGGCGGCTTCTGATTCGCCGAAGCTTCCTTCCTTGGATTGGTGATGTCATGGATCTAGGGGATGCTTGCATGCAGCCTCTCATTAGTTGATCCTATCTTGCTAGGATCATGAGGGTGTCTTTTCTCTTCATTTCTTATGCCAAACACCTGCATTCAACTTAGCATAGCCACTGGTGGAATTTGTCAGTTTAAACCCCTATTCTAGTGTGGATGCTTAGTTCTTATGATAAAATGCAGGGATTGACGGCTCTAATTTAGGTACTTAACTGCCGTCAACACTTGCAGAATTCGAGGCGTTGCTAGAAAAGAAATGGAGGGAGGGAGGAGTCCCTGTGTGCCATGGCAAAGGTGGTTGCCGATCACTTTGGTGGGCAGTTGGAAGCGTTCGTCGGGAGCTCTTTGTTACCCCTGAACTCCTCAAGTATATAGGGGATAGGTATATTCTCCTCTTCTTCCTTTAGTAATTCTCATCAGTTGATTGATGTTCTAATAATTCTCTCTAAAAATCAACTGCATTAGATATTATTTTCAAATTTTGTAGAAATTCTGACAGCAACGCACAGGGTATCACCTAGTAAGACTGTATAGTTCGTTTCGGGATTAATTAACACTGCAATTCTCCTCTTCTTCCTTTAGTAATTCTCATCAGTTGATTGATGTTCTAATTATTCTCTCTAAAAATCAACTGCATTAGATATTATTTTCAAATTTTGTAGAAATTCTCACAGCAACGCACAGGGTATCACCTAGTAAGACTGTATAGTTCGTTTCGGGATTAATTAACACTGCAATTCTGCGACAAGACCGAACGTATATATTAACCAAACATTTTAATCACAACATGCCTGACTGGCGGCTGACTCCAGGTGAAACACAGCCAGACAGCTAGCACACATTCCAGGTAATCCAAGCACAATCCTCTAAACTTGAGTCTGAATTAAATAGAGGCAGCACTAACACACTTCAATGAAAGCGATCAGCAAGAAATTAGGAAAAGAAAACCCCCTATATATTCAGCTGCAGGTGCCACCGTTCACTAGCGCGCCCACCAGCAGGCTGAAGAAGCCCAGTCCTCCGGTGACGTCGCGGCGGCGGTAGCTGTTGCTTCCTGGCTTGACGAGATCCTCACTCCCCGTGACGGCGAGCCACTGCTGCTTCTTGTTGGCGAAGCCGGGGATGGACACGTCGCCTACGCCTGTCTTCACGGCTAACTTGGCTCTACCACCGCTGGTAGTCTGCAAGGAGATGAGCATGTAGTGCTTGCCGGCTGGCAGATCGAGATGCGCCGCCACCGTACCAATGCTGCTGGTGGCGAGCGCAAGCGCGAGGAAGAGGAACGCTGCTGAACGACGACCGCTCTCCATGCTTAAAGTTCTATGTGTATCGGTGAGTGTGGCACTAGGACGGAGACGAGGATGCAAGTCGTATTATATTATATGGATTTATAGGTGGCAAACTTGGCACAATGAACTCACGCATGCATATCGTGTTGGACATCTGTAGTTTTGTATTAGTAGTTGGCACATGCAAAGCGAACCCCAGCCTCAAGCACATGCTTGGTAGTGAATAAGCGGAAGAGGTCAGCATTGAGAGCTCCAGTCATGCGAGCCTCTCCTCCCCATGCCCCTCTACCACTTCCTCCTCCACCCAACACCATGAGAACCTCTAGCCATGCCCATGGAGCCTCCTTTCCCGGACGCCCGGATCGGTCGGGCCTTCTCTGAGAAGATCCAGGCTCTCTTCGATGTTCCTGTCGTCTATGGAGACAATGGACCTTCTTCGAACTTCCTGCTGCTGGTCTCTTTCAGTCGTTTTCGCTTCAGGCTCTCGGTGGACTCAGTAAGTGCATGTCTTGCTGCAATCCTTGGAGGTATGTCAAGCAACTTCGCCATTCTTCAATTGGATGATCAAATCTTTCGCTTCAAAGTCTCGTGCAAACGAGTCGGTTTCTCGGTGCTTCAGTTGAAATCTTTTGCCTTTGAATCGTTTAAATTGGGCTTCCATCTTTGCAATGATTCGGGTTTTCAAGAGACTTTGGTTTTCTCCAAATCGAACTCTGGTAAATCAGACTCAGTAAGTGCATGTCTTGCTGCAATCCTTGGAGGTACGTCAAGCAACTTCGCCGTTCTTCAATTGGATGATCAAATCTTTCGCTTCAAAGTCTCGTGCAAACGAGTCGGCTTCTCGGTGCTTCAGTTGAAATATTTTGCCTTTGAATCATTTAAATTGGGCTTCCATCTTTGCAATGATTCGGGTTTTCAAGAGACTTTGGTTTTCTCCAAATCGGACTCTAGAAAATCTCATCTTTGGATTGAGGTCTCATAAGAAGAAGAAGAATTCCTCTTCATATGGTGAAATTGCAAAACTCAATCGACTGCCTCTCTCTAGTGCCAATGTCACCCCTCTTGGTTCTTGTCCTTCTCAGTCGAACGCCCAGCAGTCTTCAAACTCTAGGTTCAAAGGCTCTCCTGGAATGCCTCCTGGTAATGGATCTTCTTCTCTCAGGGCTAAGTTCTTTCCAGATCCTCAGATGAACAATCTCGGCGAATTTCGGTTTTTCATCGGCTCTCTTTTCCCCGAAGATCTATGTTTGAGAGGTTGACTTTTCGGTCAAAGTCGTCAAGACCAAAGGACCCCAGATTTCAAAATTCAAATTCGCAGTCAAACGACCCAACTGGCTTCAGGCCCACTGCTGCAGCAGGCCTTTCTGGTACCTATAAAAGGTGTTTATCCCCCAACCACCAATGGTTTGACTGTAAACAAGGGATCAAATGCTGGTGTTGTAAACATGAAGGTCATGTTCAGAGACATTGCAGCATTTTTACTGTTCCTCGTAAACCGATCATCATTCATGGGGAGGATTTCACTAACTGCTTTTCATCCTATAATAGCCTAGCTAATAGCAATTTCATAGGGGTTGACAAATGGTTCCAACAGCCCAGTGCAATGACGGGTGGGCCTGAGTAGAATGGGCCGCTGGCCTCACAAAATCTCGAAGATACGGAGCAGTGTCTGTACACCAACAGTAGTCACCCTGCCCCTTCGTCTTCTCCGGACTCGCACACTCCCCCAAAAAACCCCACTACGGAAAGCTCTGAGCCCTGCTCGCCACCTCCCGCCACCGCTCCAGCATCCGCCGGCGGGCAGGGAGACAATCCTCCCTCCCCGGACATGGACTTCCTTGACATCGACCCGCGACAGTTGATGCTCCCTGGCTTCCCTAGGGTGGTCGTGCAGGGGAGGCAGCCGTTCATCCGGATGGTGACACCAAGGGCGGTGCCAAAGAATGAAGACCTCACCATCGTCACTATTTCCCCCCTCCCCGAGGAAGAGGTACCTATTGGTGAAATCTGTGATGTCATTTTGGGTCTTCTCATAGAGGATTATGGGCGGCAAGTTAGGGATGTTCAGATGTGTCCGTTTGGGCGGGGTCAAGCTTATGTTCGCCTTGCTAGAATATCTGACAGAGATGGTCTAGTTGCTAGTAGTCCTCATCATCATCATGCCTTTGCTTTGATATTTGTTAAGCATAATAGAGGGGATAATGCTAGAACGGTGAATTTCAATAGGGAATGCTGGTTGATGATGATTGGTTATCCTCCTGATTACCGTTCCAATGAAGAAATTGGGGATACAATCAAGTCATTCGGAAGGCTACTGTTTTGGCAATGGGACAATGTTCTCGCCCGTATCATCATTAAGGCAAGGGTCACTGAGCTCACTGATGTGCCTCACTACATCATCATATCAGAAGGCGACAATTTTGAGGGGGTTTCTCTAACTATCCAGTGTGAAATCATGCACCAGGATCTGCTTGGTGGTATGCCACAGGATGAGGACATTCCCCCGAGGGGCTTTGGTGATGGGGATTTTGTTTTCCCAAGTCTTGTTCAAGACCAGCAGCTGAACTGGCCCCTATGGCCTCAACAGCCCATGATTGTTGAAAATGATGACCAAGATGGCAATGCTGCTGATCATTTCAACCTGCAAAACTTGGGTGCAAATGCTGGTTGGGATCTTGATCTTATGCAGACCATGGATAAGCCCATGGGAGGTGTGCAGATCTTGGACCAGGGCCAGAACAACCAAGGGGAGCAGCCTGACTTACTTCATGTCCATGGCCAGAATGACCAGATCAGTTTCACAAATCAGCAAGGATCCTCAGTATTTTCTTCTTCTGGAATTACTGGCCCCTTCTTTCCTGACCTCAATGTGGCACCTCCTGAAGAGGAGGCTGATTTCTAGTACCCAGATGTTTTATAGCCCATGATTGTGGAGAATCCCCCTAACCCACCACCAAACTTCCTTGCACCAGAAATTCAACCAGAAGAATTATTGAATGATGAGGAAATTGCTGAACAAGTCCTGTAGTTCAATGCTCAACAGCCTATGGCTGAACCAGAACAATTGCTGAATGTTGAAGAGTTTGATGAGCAAATGATGCAGGTTAATAAGCAGCAGAACATGGGAGGGCATCAGCAGAACTTGGGTGATCAGGTCTTTCCCGCTGGAGTTTTGAATTTGAACCTGCATGTGGGCCTTGCCAGTACTTCACTGATCAACCTGTTCATCTTGGGCCCTAAGGTCTACTCCATAGCAAGGCCCATGACAGTAGGCCCAGTGCAGACCTCTACAGGCTATGGGCCAAATTCTTTTCTCCTGTTGGTAAGCCTGATGTTTTGGTGCAAATACTTAAAGAGTGGGCCCCATTCTTTCTCAAGACGCTGTTATCTCCCAGTAGCTTTGAGTAGGCCAAATCCTTATTAATGTCCCCATCTTGGAAGGTTATGGCTGAAACTTCTCTCGGCAATGAACACCTTGACTTTGCTCTGCCTTCAGCATGTCCTGACAGTGAAGGATTAATTTGTGACACATTGTCTGAGTCCGCTAACCCTGAGGATGATCTGATGGCCAAGGCTGATCTGCTGATTGGTCTTCCTCACAATGATTTGGATGCTGGATCCCTCCCAGATAACACACCTATAGTGGAATCTGCATTCAGAAGGAGCCCCAGCATCAAGGAAAGAAATGGTGGTTTTAGGCAAGCTGGCTGTGCTGTCAGAGGGTGTCTTGCTTGGACATCTAACCCTCCTCCTGTCCCCCTAAGTGTGATCAGATCAATTGGGGAAAAAGCTTGTATGATACCTGCAGATAAGCTCTCTGATAAAGCTCTCAAAAGCAAGCCCAAGACGTTCAAGGCCATTGGTGAAAGGAAGACTACAACCAAGGGAGGGAAGAATAAGAAGATGAAGCAGAAGCCCCAATACAAGGATGGAAATGAAGATGAAGTTGAGCCAAATGAGGCCCCCCTGGTGTAATGGAAGATGGTCTCCTCATTCCAGCCTAAAACTTTGGCTAATGATTTTGTTTATTTCAGTGTCTCTGCTTAAACTTATTCTAGCTGTGACCATGAACAGTGTTAAACTTTCTTTATTGACCGTGATGTGGAACTTTTGTCGGCCTTTGCATGAATGCCTTCTGTTGTACTTCTCTACTGATATGGAGATCTTCTTTGAATCTGTGTTTTCTGTTCATATGATGTTCTACCCTGGGCTTGTGATTTCTGCTCCTTTACCTTGTCTGCTGTGCACTCAAGGGGTTTTTGGCACTTCAACATTTCTAAATGAATAATTTGAATCACAAAAGAGCTTGGCGAATCCTCTCCTGAAATATTCGAGGGATTAATTCAGAAGGGAAATGGGATGCTATCAAGAGCAAGATTGCATAATCTAATTGTGATATAGTTTGCTTGCAAGAAACAAAAAGGGAATTCTTTGATTCTCAGTACATTAGGAATTTTGTCCACCACGTCTTGACAGCTTTGAATATATCCCATCTATTGGTGCTTCTGGAGGTAGTATTATCATTTGGAGTAGTTCAAAATTCATTGGTTCCTTGGCCTTCCAAAATGATTTTGGGCAATCTGTGGAATTTGTTTGTAAACTCACTGATGAGCACTAGATTTTATCTAATATTTATGCCCCCTGCACCACTGAAGGCAAAGCAAACTTTCTGGACTGGTTTCAGAATATTGAAATGGCAGATGATACTAAATGGCTAATTGTTGGAGACTTTAACCTCATCAGGAGCCCAGCCAACAGAAATAAACCAGGGGGTAACATCTCTGAAATGTTTGCCTTTAATGAAGCCATTAGCAAACTCAGTTTGATAGAAATATGTTGGCGGTCGATTTCCGTCAACCTAGCCATGAGTTTACCTTCAATGTTGGTATTAATTTGATATTCACACTAACGATCCTAACCCTCATTATATATCAAGTTCGCACTCGTGCATGGTTTTTGGAGTTTATTGTTTACACAGGGATTAAGAGCCTAAATGTGGACTTCTGGGTAGAGTTCATCAAGGGTTTTACAAGAAGATCATGAAGCCCGACACAAGCCAAGATACAAGATGAACATGACTCCAAATGAACCAAGGACTAAAGCATGAAGCCGAGAATTGTCAAGGACCTAGACGGAAGATGCTAGAGTTCATACGCCAAGCACCCTTATCCAAACAGCGAGGAAAATGATGTCAAGGACCCACATGCAACTCGGCAAAAACTCAGGAAGTCAGGAGAAACTTCGGGAAGAAAACCGGGGGCGAACCGGGCCGAGGAAGCCCTGGGCCGGTCAGCCCAGGCTGGCCGGCCTGGCCCTTTTCCGGGTCGGTTCGCCGCCCCCTTTGACCTAGCACCCCTTCGGGCTATTTATAGTCCCTGTGCGAAGAGCCAAAGGGATTTATAGTCCCTGTGCGAAGAGCCAAAGGGGAAGTCATTCGTCATCCACCGCCGAGGAGCAGAGAAGCTAGAGGGACACCATATCGGAGAGAAGGGTTGTGTTAGTCATCTAGGGTTCACCTAGCCGGTGTGGGAACCATGTATGGAAGACCACGTCGGAGTTCCGGAGGCTTGAATCAAGATCAAGGTAGGGTCCCGGTTGGATCTTATTCACGTATACACTTATGATGGAGTTTTAATGGATCCGATTTCTAGCAATTAAGTGCTCTCTCTACGATTTTGTCTTCTCTTGGTTTTGCTTCTTCCTCAATCTATACTTAAGATAGATTGCCTAGGGTGCTCTTGTAGCAGCGGTGGCTAGAGGTGCACACCTGATCTACCAAGTGTTTTCAACACGTTCCTCGTGAGCGTGCTCTTAGGTTCACCTACACAAGAAGAGGGGCATCGTGACAGGATGTTGATCACATGTACGGTAGGTGCCTTCGAGGATTGGAATGGAGGCCACATGCTTTTTATGAAATTCTTATTGCTATCTTCATCTCTCGATTGGAACTACAACAAAGGCACGATCTAGACTCTCTAGATCGGTTACCTCTTGCTTTCTCTCGCTACCTCGCATGTTTTAGTAGATTAGATGCGTTTGAAACCTCTCTAGAACAAAGTGCTTTTTCGCTTTATTAGATCGATCTTGCGTTGCACATGTTCCACGGATTCGATACCTTGGGTTTACACTTAAGGGAAAGAGGGTCCCATGTGATCCGTACTTGCGGATCGAAGTTTGCAACGATAATCAAACGTCAACAAGCCCCTTTTTCTAGCGCCGTTGCCGGGGAACAAGCAATCAAGATCCAATCTAGTATCGCTTTTGTAAGTATTTTTCAGTTTTTATTTTGGTTTTTCTTTTTACATCTACTAACTTTGATCATCCTCAAAAATCAATCTATTCTAGTTTTTGACTAACCCTTGACTTTTCTTTTTGGTTTTTGTATATTTTGTTTATCACTAACCCTAACTGAAGATGGATAGCTATCTCTCCAACAAACCCCAGTTTTCTTTTGTGGATGATCCAGAAAAACTTTACAGGCAAAGGAGACGTGCAACACGAGCTAAGGAATTTGTAGATCCAAAAGCCGAGGCCGAAGAATCGTCGGAATCTCCAAAGGAATCACCACGTCCAAGTCCAAAGAGAGATCAACCTCAACCACCACCTATGGGAGAAGAACCGCAACCGGAGCAAAAGATCGGGGAGCTATGCACCCCGGACATCGATGATCTACCAATCCTAAACTTTGAAGATGTCAAAATGCCGTTCGAGATCAAGGTCTCAACTATTCGCATGGTGCAACAATCGCCTTTCACCGGTAAAGAAGATCCGAACCTTCACCTCCAAGCATTCGTTCAACTATGTCTAACTTTCAATGTGGAAGGGTTGACTCAAAATCAAATTAGGGCAAGGCTTTTTGGGTTCTCACTACTTGGAGAAGCTTTGCATTGGTTCCATACTCTATCGGCGAAGTCAAAATTAAATTGTGATGCATTGATGAGGGCCTTCATGAATAAATTTTGTTCGCCGGTCAAGACTCAGAGTATGCGTAATAAGATTGATACATTGGTTCAATTTCCCATGGAGACAATTGAAGAGGCTTTGGAGCATTTCAATGAATACATGCAAGCCGAATTCCTTGTATGGCATATCGGTTCACTTATGAGGAGAATGGAGAAGATGGAGATAGAGAAGATAGAAGTTATGAAGGCCGCCGAAGCAAGATCCACATGTGAGGAGTGTGGGGAGTACGGCCATGTCCAAGGAGATTGTCCGGAGGAAGCAAAGGTGCTCAACTACATGAGGAAAGGAGATTTGCCAAATTTCCGCTACGGGCAAGGTAAAAACCTCAATTTAATGCAAGCTCGTCCATTCAAAATTTGGTTCCTCTTCGTATACAATTGAAGGACTTCATGGACGAGCAAGCTAAGATCAACAAGAACACCTTCACTAAGTTCAAGACTATTGACAAAATATTGGAGAATATAGACGGCAAGGTGATGAAGGTCGGAAGCTCTTACCATCAAGTGCTCAACATGATGAAGACGCTAGAAACACAAGTGGAACAACTTGACGGGCGCCTAATGGGCAATGATGTACTTGCCAACAAGTATGAGATGGCGACACTCGGGGTAGATCACAACAAGATGTCTGAGGAATGCGGTGCCGCTATTGCATATCAAGGACCCGAGACACAAAAAGGTCCCAGATGTTCGACCATCCCGTGTTTCATTGGCCCATTCAAATTCAAGAAGATGTTATGCGACCTTGGAGCAAGTGTGGGAGTCATGCCAAGAGACGTGTTCGAGAAGCTATGCCTACCGGAGCTGGAGCCTACGACCATGTGTCTAGAGTTGGGTGACGACTCTATTTGCTATCTCGTGGGAATCGTCAAAGATGTACCCATTAAATTTGAAGATCACTTCATCCCCGTCGATTTCGTGGTTCTCAAGATGGGAGAAAGGGAGAAGCCACCACTCATCTTTGGGAGGCCGTTCCTCAAGACCATCGAAGTGACGATCGACGTTGGCAAGGGGGAGATCAAGTTCAACATCAATGACGAGAGAAGTGCCTTCAAGTTTTGACCATGTTTCGAGGTATGCAACATGATTAATGCTAAATATGTTCCACCTCATCGTCACATTAGTAAGGAAGAGCCAAGGGAGAAGGAAGCAAAGGAGATCAAGGAAGATGTTGCATCCGTCAAGACCAAAGAAGAAATCCAGCCTGTGAAGACCAAAAAAATGACTAAGCCGAAGAATAAGCCCGCGCCCAAGATGGTGCGGAAGTGGGTACCCAAGATTGCAATGCCCGCAAAGAGCGTTGATCCACAGTGAAGAAGAGAAGAAGTCTAGCCATGGACTATAAACGAAGCGCTAGGCGGGAGGCAACCCGTTCGTCGAGTCAAGAATAAGCTACCGGGAGGACAACCCGATCAAGAATAAAGCTACCGGGAGGGCAACCCGGAAGATTTCTGAATTTCAAGTAAGTGGGTCTTAGGATTTGCTATGCAAGACATTTTATTAACTCTTAAGTGGTTGAACAAGTTTTGGAGAACCTTTTATTTGCTCGGTCGTTTTATTTGAATTTTTCGATCTTAAACTAATGACATGATCCATTCCATGATTTATTTGCCTCTTCTTGAGAAACTAGTACCAAAAATTCAGACCCTATCCAAACCTTTCATCCTCTCTATGAGGTTAAGGTCAGCTTGTTTTACATGTAAAAACACACGAGTAGAGCCTCGCGTTGTTTCTTAATGATTTTTAATCTTTGACGCATGGTAGAACTCGCGTGAACCTAGGAATTCGATTTTTGGTTTCATTCAACTTGACATCCATCGGTTTCTCTAGATTTAATTTTTCTAAGCCCCATTGACTTAGTTCAAAATTTCTCTCTCATGTTTGGCCAAAATTAGAACCTAAACCTATACCCCGATGATCAAGCCGGTGGATCTTGCTATCAATTAATGAAAGCAAACGATCCCGGTGCAACCAAAATAAAGGTAGTCGGAAGGTTTTCAACTTACAAATGTTTTTGATGCCTAAAAACTCCTCTAAGAATACATTCGGACTCATTGCTAGCTCTGAGTTAATTTTTTGATTTAGAGGAGTGATTAGTGTCAAAACATGATTAAGGGGAGGATTTTGATTTTGCTTAACACTCTGTGCTCCATGATGCATCACGGGAAGTCATCCACCATTTGGCATCTTGGACACATGCAAAGGACAAGCACGGGGGGAGGGGCAGCAAAGACTTTGTTTTGCAGGAAATAAGTGAAAGCATGTAAAGCATGGAAGATAAGAAGTGACACAAAGTAAAGTAGGAAGGCATTGATCTCATCATTCAAAACAAAAGGAGTGGCCGAGAGCGTTTGGGTGATGGATTCTTGTGGAGCATGAGGACTCAGGACAACAAGGGAGTAAGAAGCAGCTCGGAGAAAACTGGAGCAAGGAAGAGCAGGAGGCCCCCTAGGCCGATCGGCCTAGGCCGGCCGGCCAGCCCCTTCCAGTCAGCCCTCGGTGCTCCTCTTTGTCTGGTAAGTAGTTCATCCATTTGCTAGTTCGTGTTCTTGAGTTCACAGCCCAGAAGTTCCAGAAACCACCAAGACAAATTCATGCCTCACTTCCTTCTCTAAAAATTCCTGAAAAATTATTGCAATTCTTTCCCTTCCATATATTTTCTTTGTGCATATTTCCACCAGCAAGAAACCCCGGGGAGGTTGTTTGTGAGTTTGTGCAGCAAGGCATGATAAGGAAAACCATGAACACCGTCCTCGGAAGGAAGACACGTTCATCATTGTTGAAGGCGCCAACAAGCACTTCGCGGAGACACTCTATCTCCGAATTCCCGCGAAGAATGGAGGAGGACGTGGCACCGCCGAGGATCAACACACTGCTCCTCGGAGGCATGAAGAGTACAAGATGCTCGTCCATGCGGTACACCGAACCGCAAGCGCACACGGAGGAGCCACCCTGTTCGACCTCGACACCACCATATACTCCGAGGCACTCCAAGCTTGGTTTCATAATAAAGACGAAGGATTAACCACCGAAGGAAGAGTGAAGGAAGGAAGAAGAAATAATGCTTTCAAAGTTTGGTTTGATTTTTCCTTCTCCTTTCCTTTATTTTTCAGTTTGTGTGCATTTCTTTGCGTGCATAGTATTTTTAGTTTTTATTTTCAGCATGTGTGTGGTAGTAGTAGTTTTTGTTTACCATCACCATGAATAAATTTCACCATCGGTTTATCATCTTTAATATGGATGGAAAATTGTGCCAAGTTGATATATGATGACCATTGCCACTTTGCCCAACTTTGTACTTGTTTTATGCGTGATTAAGCTAGTGCTCTCTTTAATGCAAATCTGAAATTAATTTAAATACTAGCTTAATCCTTTGCAGAGGTTATGATAAAGATAAGACTCATAGTTTTTCTCATGCTCTCAATTTTGGATGGGTTAAAGATGATTTATTTTTGTTCTCAAAAGTAATGCTAACCTTGTCATTAATACATCTTGCATGTTGCTCTACCTATCCAAAGTCTTATGTTTGATTGAGTGCAAAAACCTTAGTGTACAAGATTTATTTTTTGGGTGCATTAATTCAAGGCTTGATTTCTCTGGCCCAAGACTAAGAAGCTGGTCATTCCGTTTTTGCGTATCGTTCTTTATGCTAGCCTCTTCTATCCATGCATTGTGAGTTTGCACATTGGGAATTTCGCAAACCTCGCCAGATATCCAATCACAAAACCCAAAAATATCTTTTTTGTGTTCACCTCCTTGACCACAACCCAATATATGAGTATGGATGAACATCCCGAGGAAGATTACAAAGGAGGTGCTGAAGATTGAAGTATGATTTTGGGAGACCTCTAAGATGACATAAAGGTTGCGTGAAGGATCCTTAGAAGATTTCAAGTGTTTCTCTCTAGGAAAATATAGGACTTTTAGTACCTACCTTGGCACCAAAATTTCGCCACCTCTTTGCCCGAGGACATGCAATCGTCTAAGCATGGGGGGAGTTGCCAATGAGGTAGGTACAACGTAATCTAGAGTTCAAGGGGAGTATATAAAAAAGAAAGAAGAAAAAAAGAAGAAAGAAAGAAGAAAGGAGAAAAGAAAAAAATATGTGTATATATATAAAAAGAGAAAAAAGACAAAGAAAAAATAACAATAAAGCTGCCCGGCTCTCTAGATGCATCAGGAATTTCAAGAGGATTCAAGATCAAGACCCATACTCATCTTTCCAACCATGTGCAATCCGATAACGAGGACTTCGTTTGTGCCTCGGAATCACTCTTTGCCATTTGCACATGTCCACCTATCTCAAATTGTGTGTATTTTTCTCTCCCTCCTCCTTGAGGATATTATTTTTCCTATGACCTTTTTGACGAGTCTCGGTAAGACCATGAGAAGCTTGTCTTGTTTTGATAATATCTCAATTATAATATCATGGTAGGACTAAACTTTTCCCAAAAGCTCCATATAAAGCCTTCCACTTATATATATTTTGAGAGGGGAAAGGAGTAGAACAAATAGGCTTGAGAGACTTGATGAGATGAGAGTTCATGAGCAAGATGCAAGGAGGTTTAAATTTTTGAACTTGGTTTAGCTCTTTTTCTTTTTCTTGCACTTCATTTCAAAATTTCTGAGATTCATTTGAAAGTTGGAAGCATGATTAACTTCTTGTGGGAAGAGCTTAATTGATATCCACCCTCTGTAGGGATGAAGGCTAGTTACATTATGGAACTTTAACAAATATAAATTTAGAGAGCATTATGTTTTCTCATGTATGATCAAGTGTAGGGTATGAACATTGAAAGGCAACCCTGATATCCATTGAAGGCTTACTCGAGGACGAGCAAGGTTTAAGCATGGGGGGATGTTGGCGGTCGATTTCCGTCAACCTAGCCATGAGTTTACCTTCAATGTTGGTATTAATTTGATATTCACACTAACGATCCTAACCCTCATTATATATCAATTTCGCACTCGTGCATGGTTTTTGAAGTTTATTGTTTACACAGGGATTAAGAGCCTAAATGTGGACTTCCGGGTAGAGTTCATCAAAGGTTTTACGAGAAGATCATGAAGCCCGACACAAGCCAAGATACAAGATGAACATGACTCCAAATGAACCAAGGACTAAAGCGTGAAGCCGAGAATTGTCAAGGACCTAGACGGAAGATGCTAGAGTTCATACACCAAGACCCTTATCCAAACCGTGAGGAAAATGACGTCAAGGACCCACATGCAATTCGGTAAGAACTCAGGAAGTCGCGAGAAGCGTCGGGAAGGAAACCGGAGGCGAACCGGGCCGAGGAGGCCCTGGGCCGGTTGGCCCAGGCCGGCCGGTCTGGCCCTTTTCCGGGTCGGTTCGCTGCCTCCTTTGACCTAGCATGCCTTCGGGCTATTTATAGTCCCCGTGCGAAGAGCCAAAGGGGAAGACATTCGTCAGCCGCCGCCGAGGAGCAGAGAAGCTAGAGCGACACCATCTCGGAGAGGAGGGTCGTGTTAGTCGTCTAGGGTTCACCTAGCCGGCGTGGGAACCTTGTATGGAAGACACGTCGGAGTTCCGGAGGCTTGAATCAAGATCAAGGTGGGGTCCCGGTTGGATCTTATTCATGTATACACTTATGATGGAGTTTTAATGGATCCGATTTCTAGCAATTAAGTGCTCTCTCTACAGTTTTGTCTTCTCTTGGTTTTGCTTCTTCCTAAATCTATACTTAAGATAGATTGCCTAGGGTGCTCTTGTAGCCGCGGTGGCTAGAGGTGCATACCCGATCTACCAAGTGTTTTCAACACGTTCCTTGTGAGCGTGCTCTTAGGTTCACCTACACAAGAAGCGGGGCATCGTGACAGGATGTCGATCACGTGTATAGTAGGTGCCTTCGAGGATTGGAACGGAGGCCATATGCTTTTTATGAGATTCTTATTGTTATCTTCATCTCTCGCTTGGAACTACAACAAAGGCACGATCTAGACTCTCTAGATCGGTTACCTCTTGCTTTCTCTCGCTACCTCTCATGTTTTAGTAGATTAGATGCATTTGAAACATCTCTAGAACAAAGTGCTTTTTCGCTTTATTGGATAGATCTTGCGTTGCACATGTTCCACGAATTCGATACTTTGGGTTTACACTTAAGGGAAAGAGGGTCCCATGTGTTCCGTACTTGAGGATCGAAGTTTGCAACGATAATCAAATGTCAACAAAATCCCTCTTCTTGAAAGATTGGATTGGTTTTTTTCCTCAAGCTCTTGGACAACTGCCTTCCCTAACACATGGGCCTCTGCTCTTTCTAGAGATACATCTGATTACACCCCTTGCCTTATCTCGGCTCTCACCTCAGTTCCAAAGCCTCATGTCTTTCGTTTTGAGAATTATTGGTTAGAACATTACCAATTCACTGATATTCTACAACATGGCTGGAATCTACCAACATCTCATACTGATAAGGCAAAAAAAAGTTAGTTCCAAATTCAAGAACTTGAGGAGGGTTTTTAAGGCTTGGAAGAATCAACTACCTAATCTCCCTAAAACAATCCAGAACTGCAAGGATATAATCCTTCTTCTGGATACAATGGAAGCGAATAGGGACCTATCACTAGAAGAATGGAATTTCAGGGGCTTGGTCTCTCAACAGCTACAATCTCTCCTCAACCAACAAATAATATACTAGCAGCAAAGAGGCACAATTAAATGGGTAAAGTTTGGAGATGAATGTACAAGATTCTTTCATGCAAATGCTTCCATAAAACATTGCAGAAACACCATCACCATCATAAGAGATGACACAGGGAAGGATTTACTTGATCATGAGGAGAAAGCTCAGCACATTTGGCTTGCCTTTGAAGAAAGGTTAGGCATCTCTGAATTTTCTAGAATGAACATTGATCTTGATTCCTTAATTACCCCATCATCTGAGCTAGAATGGCTAGAAGGAATTTTTTTAAAGGAAGAAATTGACAGGATAATCATGAATCTGCCCAATAGTAAATCACCTGGACCTGATGGTTTCAATGGTGAGTTTCTAAACAAATGCTGGCCTATCATTGCCCACAATTTCTATGATCTTTGTACAGATTTCTCTGATGGGTCCACCTGCTTGAAAAGTATCAACTCCTCATACATCACACTGATACCCAAGAAAGATTGCCCTATCTTTGTGGGGGACTTTAGGCCAATCTCTCTCCTAAATTCTTCCATCAAACTCCTAACCAAAATTCTGGCAGAAAGGCTGCAGCAAGTTATAATCCCACTGGTGCATGCTAACCAATATGGATTTATGAAAACCAGAACTATTCAAGACTACCTTGCCTGGGCATTTGAATACATTCATCTCTGCAAGTCCAAAAGGAAAGAAGTGGTAATTCTGAAGCTGGATTTTGAAAAGGCTTTTGACAAAATTGAACATCGGGCTATCCTGGAGATAATGCAGAGCAAAGGCTTTGGGACTAAATGGATTGGCTGGATTAAAGAAATCCTTGGATCTACCACCTCTTCTGTCCTGCTAAATGGTATTCCTGGTAAGGTTTTCCATTGTAGAAGAGGTGTTAGGCAAGGTGACCCTCTCTCCCCTCTGCTATTTGTCCTACCAGCAGACCTTCTCCAATCCATGGTGAATCAAGCTAAAGATCAGGGCCTCTTCTCACTGCCTTTACCTGAAAGAGCTGGCACTAACTTCCCAATAGTCCAATATGCAAATGATACATTGCTAGTCATGAAAGCTTGTCCTCAACAGCTCCTGGTCCTCAAAGATATTCTGAACACCTTTGCATCTGCTACTGGATTGAAAGTTAACTATAATAAATCTGTGATCTGCCAATCAACATTTCAGAGGAAAAGCTGCATTCCTTGGCCAACACCTTTGACTGTCAAACTGGTAGCATGCCATTCACATATCTTGGCCTCCTATTGGGCACAACAAAACCAAAAATTGAAGACTTCTTTCCTTTAGTTCAGAAAGTTGAAAGACAGCTCACTTCTACTTCCATGTTTCTCTCCCAAGCTGGCAGGCTGGAAATGGTATACACAGTACTTTCATCCTCGGTTGTCTACCACTGTTACACCTTGAAGTTACATAGGGGGTCATTGAACAACTAGATAAATATAGGAAGCATTGTCTTTGGAGGGGGGCTGACATCAATGCCAAACAACCTCCCAAGGCAGCTTGGCCTTCTGTATGTCTCCCCAAGAAAGAAGGTGGCCTTGGCGTCATTAACCTAGCCATTCACAATGATTCCTTACTAATGAAGTTCCAATATAAATTCTTCACAAAGGCTGACATTCCTTGGGTACATCTCCTATGGGAGAACTATTATGCAAATGGAAAACTTCCTGGTCAGCAAAACAAGGGATCTTTCTGGTGGAAGGATATTGTCAAACTCATTCCTCAATTCAAAGAGATGGCTACTGTAATTGTTAATGATGCCTCTTCTGTATTGCTTTGGCAAGACCGGTGGAGTGGTTATTCTCTTTCGCCAGAAATCCTAATGCCACTGTCAAGTTTGTCATCAATCATAATCATCTAGCAAGTACTTTTCATCTACCGCTATCACTTGAAGCTCATCAACAATTCCTCGATCTACAATTTCTGATCAATGATATTCAGCAATCCTGTGACCCTGATCAATGGGTGTTCACCTGGGGTAATGGATCATTCTCAGCCTCCAAAGCATATATGATTCTGGTTGGTCACCGCCAAGTACATCTAGCTTTTCTTTGGATCCGGAGATCTCGGTGCCAAATGAAGCACAAGGTGTTCTTCTGGCTTTTGCTTATAGACAGGCTCAGCACGAGAGATATTCTCCAATGCAAGAATATGCCGCTGGAATCCTACACCTGTGACATGTGCATACTTCAAAGACTTGAAACCAGTGCTCATCTCTTTCTTAGATGCAACTTTGCTAAAGCCTGCTCGGCATCAATTGGTATCACTTTGATTACAACGCGACCTGTTCTACAAATTGTCAACCGCATCAGGAGGCACCTAAGAGTCCCTTTCTTCATGGAGATCATCATCCTCATGGCGTGGAGCATATGGAAGACAGGAAATGATTGGATCTTTAATAACATTGATCCCTCTGTTGATGATTGCCAGCAGCGCTTCATCTCAGAATTTGAACTCCTACTTAGGGCTAAGCAGAGCTCCCTCATTCCAATGGAAAATTGGCTGAACTCCCTGTAGCTTGATTTGCACTTCTTTTTGTTTACGCTTGATCTGTTGTTGTTTTGTTTTCCTTTCTCTGTACTCATCTCCTTTATATTAATATATTTTAATCAGTAGGAGCCTCGGCCCCTCCTGTTCCCTTCTAAAAAAAGCACATGCTTGGTTCCTCATAACTCATAAGATGATGTTTTAGAGAAATTCTGCATATGTTGATACAAATCTTGATGTACCGGTCACTCTTCTGTTGCATTATTGAGTGCTTGGTAATTTGGAAGAGCTAGCACAAATGTTCAAGAGATTTTTAGGATTGATTAGCAGACATTTCTACTAAACCTTGAAGATCTACCTCCTAACTCTGTGCTTTCCAAAACAGGGCCTAGTTATTAGAGCAAGCCCAACGCAAGCATACAACAGCGGTGCGGTTCCACATAAAAAGTAGCATTAGCTGTTTGAGGTCACAACTCTCCCAACTGAAGCCATCTTATTTTTCACTTCCTAAGCCCACCAATCAGCCGGCCGGCCAGCCGAGTTCTGACACCTGCAGAATTATGATTTATGAGGGCCATCGTTTTGGTTAAGGCAGTCCATTATTGAGCTTAAATTTGCAATTTTCCTCCATTCTCCCTCGCGTCTAAGCACTTTGCTTCAAGCTAAACTTGAATATGTCAATATAAAGAATCTTGCTTTGTTGAGCTATTTCTGACTGGCACATGACTTCCACTTTCTGCAGCTGCAGCTCCATAGCAAGGTCCTGTAAAGAGGACGGCGAACCAAGTGCAGCTTCACAAAATGAGTTTCTACTAAACGGCAGAGGACAATTTCTATTTGATATGCTAAAATAGCAATAAAATCGACAGGAAATTATTATGACATACTCCAACAACTGTATGTAGTCAAGGAATTTGTTAGAAATCCGGATGGCACAACTTGTTCAATATCGATTCGGGAATTAATAATTTAGAACCTTTCCATCAGCATACGGTATGTGGGTTAAGTCTTGAAAAAATAAAAGGATATTTGGTCTGGACAACAGCACGTAACGAAAATTTCGCACTTTGCAACATTAATTGGACAAGCTATAAAAATGACATTGTGAAAAAGATGAGCATTTTGTCAAAACGGATAAAATCATCTTCACGAGCTGTTATTCTTTCTTTACATTCCTTTGATTTTTGTCCTATTGATAGGCATGCCATAAAAATGCATTTTCATATACCCATTATTTAGCAAACTTATTAATAAAATGACAATCATAGCCGTTACTCCCTCTATTATTGCTGTTTGAAGACGCGGTATGATATGACATGATCTCCCAAATTAAATATGACCATTTATTTATCGTATCTTATATTGTTAGTGGTTATGAACTTATAACCATTGTAGAGCACATTTGTAAATCCAATTGTGTCAAGTTTACATTTCGAAATAAAAAATTGTTAGGTAAGTTATTGGTCAAAGATTCTAGAGTTTGAACCTCTTGAGATGTATGTGGACCATATAAACAAGAATGGAGGGTAGTATTTACAAAACTCAATGAAATGATAATCATGTTCAGAAGACCCAAATGCTCATGCATCGTAAAATCAACTGCGTTCCCATAACGGCGCCGAAAGTGAAAAGCATGTGTATATCGGCACAGCAGATTCATGAGTACACAGAGCAAGATATAGCAAATGCCCTGTCAATTTATTAAACACCGTACCATTGAAGATTTCAGGCTGATAATTGCATTTTGTAGCACACAAGGAAACAGCATAGTTTTCCTAGCCAGAGTCTGAACCGTGGGAGCATGAACAAGATTAACTCAACAAGCACAATCGCCAATCCAAACATAAAGCCACATTACTAGCTAGAACGGCAGCCGGCGAGCATCCACATCAGGCCCTGCGTGCGTGCGCCACAGCAGACCCTGTAAGGTGCGGTTGGCAATGGCGCCGACCACGTCGAGCGCCTCCTCCTTGCTCTTGATGCTGGTGTGCACCCTCAGCAGCTCAGTGAAGGGCCCATCCCACACGCCGTTCTTGTCGGCGCGGAGGAGCTCGTAGCAGATGGTGTCCCAGTGCTCGATGTACGGCAGGTGCTCGACGGCGACGCGGGCCTCGCCGCTTGCCCTCCCCTCAGCCAACGCATCCCTGATCGACTGCAGCCGATGGCCTTCGCTCGTCGTCACCGTCAGCACCGCCAGCGCCCGCTTCAGGGTCTCGACGTGGTTGCCGTCGGTGGCAGCCGGGCTGTAACTGGAGAGGGCGCTGGTAGCCTCCACCGTGGCAGGCCGCCCCAGGGGCAGGTTGGGCAGGTTGGCGAGCCCGCCGATGAGGTTGCGGTAGCTGTTGCCGAAGGGAAGCGGCATCGATCCGGCGGGGAGAAGGTGCTCGTGGCCCGGGAAGGCGTGCCAGTGCTCGCTCCGGTTGCTGAAGCCGGCGAGGGAGAGGTCGTGTGGCTGCACGGCCAAGGAGGCCTTGTCGCCGTCGTGGCCCTCCAGGTTCAGGATGAAAACTTGGGGAGGGTCATGTTTCGCCGCTGAGGCAAGTGCTGGGTAGTTGCTGCTGCTGCTGGCGGCGAGAACTAAGATCAGGATGAGAAGGAGCGTCATGGAAATGGAAGAACGCTTCATGTCTATGGCGAAGTGATCGGCGAGGTTGGGGCAGAGCTGAGCCAGTCATATATGCTTAAATTATGAGGTTTTCTTCGGTACACAATACGACCTGTACGACCAGTTGGAAAGGACTCGTATGTAATAGAAAAGGACCTATATGTAAGGATCGAACGGTTGAGATTAATATTCTATACGACCGGTTTTTTAGCTGTCGTACAGTAGTATTCAAAGGTCGTACTGGTAGTTAAAGGGTATTATCGGAAATGTAAAATGTCATTTTTGTAATATATAAAAACGAAGGGAGGAGGTGTGCACGAGTGGACCGGGTGGGTAGCGGGAATTTTTTTTCTAAAACATATATTAACCAAATTACCATTTTACCCTTAGAGAAAAAACCGAAGAAACCGACAATACGACTGTACGACCGTTGGAACGTATTGTGTACCGAAGAAAACTTCTAAATTATTGATCGATCTGAAGAGAGCCAGTCGTCACGTTGATTGCATTGTGCAACTACCGGGCTAGGTAGGCAACATGCGTGAATGGTTCAATAAGAGGTGTGATAGAGCGGCTCTCTGGTGAGTGGTGACCGACCTCATGCTGCCTACGTTCCAACACTTTCTCCGCCTGACCCGACGCTTCCACCTTCCGGCATCCAGCAAATGCAGTGCCGGACCGATCGATGACACTGAAGACCAGTGGCTCAGTAGACTACGTAGTTCATAGGGGGTTGTTGTCTTTGTTAAACGTGTGCTATTATTGCTTATATTTCGGTATGAATAAGCTTACCATATCAAGGTTGAGCGAGTCTGTAGGGAGACCGAGTCTATAGGAGTGCTTGACGCACGCTAGTTCGTGTGGAGCACGTCGTGGTGGTAGGAGTGTGGGATGGTACGTTTTGTTGATCGGCCCGCCGTGCTTGTAGGAGTTTGTTAGCTCCTGTAGGTTGTATTTAGGGGAGTCCAATACATTCAGAAAAGGCTGCCGGTTGTGGTTTGCAGCGCAAGCTCGTGTGTTCCTCGTGTTTGTGTGTGTTTGCGGGCGTTCTCCGAGCTCGCCGGAGTTCCTGGTTCACCGGAACACCAACAATTGGCATTAGATCCAGGTCAGCCGAGGGGATCAATCGCAGCGAGGTTCCGCCATTGGAATCCTGCATCTTGTGGGCACTGATGGCGGGCGACGGTGATGGCAAGAAGGTCAAGACCCCTCCCGAGTCACCGAAGAAACCTGGCAAGGGTGACGGCGCCGGCGGGAGCGGTGAGACCGTGCGCGTAGTCTGGGAGATCACCGCCGGCGCGCCGAACTGGCCGATGCTGACCAAGACGAACTACATGTCCTGGTCGCTGGTGATGAAGATGAAGATGCAGGCACGCGACTTGTGGGAGGCAATTGAGCCCGGTGGCGTGCCGCTGAAGGAGGATCGTATGGCGCTCGACACCGTAATGAGCGTCGTGCAGCCGGAGATGGTGCCATCCCTGGTGGCGAAGCTCACCGCACTGGAGGCATGGAACACGGTGAAGGAGCGTCCGATCGGGAGCGATCAGGTGCAGAAGGCTGAGGCGCAGCGGCTCCTCCGAGAGTTCGAGAACATGCGCTTCAACTCCAGCGAGGGCATCGACGACTACACGTTGCGGCTCCAGAATGTCGTCGCCGCGCTCGAGACCGTGGGGAGACAATCCCACCGCGGAGGGTCGTCAAGAAGTTGCTGTGCACCGTCCCCAAGACACTGTGGCAGGTAGCCGTGGCAATCCAGGTGTCGACGAACCTCTCCATGTTGACGCTGGAGGATGCTAGCGGCCGGCTGCGCGCGGCGCAAGAAGCAGAGGAGGAGGACGACGCGCCGCTGCCCCGCGCCGACGGCAAGGTGTACCTGACGCAAGAGCAGTAGGATGCGCAAGTGAAAGAGGAGAAGCGTCGCCACTTCGACACCGGCGGCTCCGGCGGATCCGGGTTCAAGTCCGGCGACCGCCGGGGAAAGGCATGGCGGGATCACTCCGGCGGGGATTCACGTACTGGGCCGGAGAAGAAACTGGCCATCAACCAGTGTCGCCGGTGCTTGAAGGCAGGCCACTGGGCTCGGGACTGCCCATCGAAGCCCAAGAAAGCCGAGGCCCTTGTGGCCCAGACCGAGGAAGATGAGGGTCCAGCCCTCTTCTTCTGTGTTGCGGCGGTCAACGCCGAACCAGCGCCGCTCACCGGCTTCATGGATCTCGCAGAGGCGAAGGTGTTCGCCCAGCTCGACAGCGACGACAGTGGCAAGCGTGATGCGGGGCTCTGGTATCTTGATACCAGGGCTACCAACCACATGACGGGCTCGTGCGAGGCCTTCACCGAGTTGAACACCAGCATTCGAGGCATGGTAAGATTGGGGGATGGATCTGCGGTCGCCATTGAGGGCCGTGGATCGATTCTCTTCCAGGTGAGGATGGGGAAGCACCAATGACTTGACGACGTCTACTTCATCCTGCGGCTCAGAGCGAACATCATGAGCCTCGGGTAGCTCAACGAAGAAGGATGCTCCGTGCACATCGATCACAGTCTGCTACGGATCTGGAACGAGAAGAAGCGTCTGATCGTCCGGGTGCAACGCTCCGAGGCGCACCTGTACACGCTCCGGCTGAAGCTCGCGAAGCCAGTGTGCCTTGTTGCCCGACACAGCGATGAGGCATGGCGCTGGCATGAGAGATTCGGGCATCTACAGTTCGACGTGCTGCGGAAGCTCGCCAAGGACGAGATGGTGTGCGGGCTGCCCGGCATCGAGCATGTTGAGCAACTATGTGGCGGCGAAGTAGAGGCGGAGCTCGTTCCTGGCAGCGGTGAAGTTCCGAGCGGAGGGGCTGCTGGACTTGGTCCATGGCGACCTCTATGGGCCTATCACACCGGCGACACCAGGAGGATGTCGCCATTTCTTGCTGCTTGTCGACGATCACTCAAGGTACATGTGGGTGAGGTTGCTGAGCACCAAGGATGAGGCCGCAGGGGCAATCAAGCAGTGGGAGACGCTTGTGGAGGCTGAGACAGGATGTGTGCTCCGTGTGCTGTGCACTGACAACAGAGGTGAGTGCACTTCTGTGGAGTTCGGCGAGTGGTGACATTTCACTGCTCCATACTCTCAACAGCAAAATGTAGTAGTGGAGCGTCGCAACCAGACCATGGTGGCGATGGTGCGGGGCTTGCTGAAAGGAAGACATGTGTCGGAGGAGTTCTGGGGAGGCGATTGTGACGGCCGTGCACCTTCTGAACCGGGCACCCACAAGAAGTCTCACCAGCCGAACACCGTATGAAGCCTGGCACGGCGTCAAGCCGTCAGTGGAGCACCTCCGCACGTTCGGGTGCGTCGTGCACGTGAAGACGGTGAAGCCGCACCAAAAGAAGCTCGAGAACCAGAGCATGAAGATGGTGCTGCTCAGATATGAGCAGTGGCACCAAGGCGTACGGGGTGTATGACCCGGCGGCACGACGTGTTCATGTCGCGTGCGACGTCGTGTTCATGTCGCGTGCGACGTCGTGTTCGACGAGGCCACGTGCTGGGATTGGGCTTCAGAAGCAGGAGGCAAAGATGACAGCGCGATGGAGGAGTTCATCATCACGTGGTACGTGGTGGACGAGCACGAACAAGCCGGGGGAGCCTGGCCTCTCCCACCACGACACCAGCCGCTGACGCATCGCCCGTGACGCCGCTCGCGCCCACGACGCCGGGCGCTGACATGACGCCGTCTGCGCCGCTGACACCTATACACATCGAGTTCGTGACGCCACCGGCCGACACCTTTGACCTGGTGGATGCGGATCACGATGACGACGAGCCAGTCTGCTTCCGCACACTCGTCGACGTGGGTGTCACAGGTACGCCACCCGGCCTTGCTAATCTAGAGGTTGAGGGTGGGCACCTACTGTTCACTAGTGTGGAGGAGCCATCAACATTCAGAGAAGCAGAGCAGCATGAGTGTTGGCAGAAGGCAATGCAGGAGGAGACGAAGTCGATCAGAGAGAACAACACCTGGAAGCTGGTTGATCTTCCTGTTGGGTTCAAGCCAATAGGCCTAAAGTGGGTGTTTAAGGTGAAGCATTATGAACATGGTGCAATTGTGAAGTAGAAAGCTCTACTGGTAGCAAAGGGCTATGTTCAACAGTCAGGAATTGATTTCCCAGAAGTGTTTGCTCCTGTTGCGAGGCTGGAATCTGTCAGATTGTTGCTAGCAATTGCAGCTCAAGAGGAATGGGAGGTCCATCATATGGATGTTAAAAGTGCATTCCTAAATGGAGATCTCACCGAGGAGGTTTATGTGTCACAGCCAGCAGGTTTCATTGTGCAGGGATCTGAGCACAAGGTGCTGAAGCTCAGCAAGGCTCTGTATGGGCTGAGGCAGGCTCCCGGAGCTTGGAATGACAAGTTGGACAGAAGCCTTTTGTCACTTGGGTTCAGGAGAACTACATCAGAGCATGGGGTGTACACTCGTGGAACTGGGAAGAACAAGCTGATTGTTGGTGTATATGTGGCTGACCTGATCATTACAAGCTACACTGGAATCAGTAAGTTCAAGTGTGAAATGCAGAGTCTGTTCAAAATGAGCGATCTGGATCTGTTGTCCTACTACCTTGGGCTTGAGGTTCAACAAACAAATGCAGGCATCACAATTGGTCAGTCAGCTTATGCAGCTAAGCTGGTTGAGAAGGGAAGGATGCTGGGATGCAACTCTTGCACTGCTTCAGTAGAACCCAGGTTTAGGCTGAGCAAGAAGAGTGAGACACCATTGGTGGATCCAACTGAATACAGAAGCATAGTGGGAGGATTGAGGTATTTGGTAAATACTCGCCCAGATGTTGCTTTTGCAGTGGGTATTATGAGCAGATTTTTTGAGGAACCACATGAAGATCATTGTGTATCTGTGAAGCACATCCTGAGGTATATTGCAGGCACTTTGGACCATGGGCTGTTCTATCAGAAGAAGAAGAATAGTGACTATGCCAGGGACATTGATGACAAGAAGAGCAAAACTGGTGTGCTGTTTTGTCTTGGTAACAGGCCCATTACCTAGCACTCATACAAGCGGAAGGTGGTTGCTCTTTCCTCGTGTGAAGCTGAATACATTGCAGCTGGGAATGGGGCCTGTCAGGGAGTTTGGCTGGCACGGCTGCTAAAAGACATTGCGGATGCAGGTTCAGTAGTGCCGGTTCTGAAGGTGGACAACAAGTCCGCTATCGATCTTAGCAAGAATCCCGTCCATCACGACAGAAGCAAGCATACAGAGGTCAAGTACCACTACATCAGAGAATGTGTGCAGGGCGGGAAGATCGTCCTTGAGCAGATTTCCACAAGAGATCAGCTCGCGGACATTTTGACGAAGCCACTCAGTCATGTGTTGTTCCAGAAATTGCGTGACCGCATTGGGATCATCAACATCAAGGACCAGCATCAGGTTTAGGAGGAGAAATGTTGTCTTTGTTAAACTTGTGCTGTTATTGCTTATGTTTCGTTTTGAATAAGCTCACCATGTCAAGGGTGAGGGAGTCTGTAGGAAGATTGAGTCTGTAGGAGTGCTTGACACACACTAGTTTGTGTGGAGCGCGTCGTGTGCATCATGGTGGTAGGAGCGTGGGATGTCACGTTCTGTTGATCAGCCCGCCGTGCTTGTAGGAGTTTGTTAGCTCTTGTACGTTGTATTTAGGTGAGTCCAATACATTCAGAAAAGGTTGCCGGTTGTGGTTTGCCGTGCATGCTCATGTGTTCCTCGTGTTCATGTGTGTTTGCATGCGTTCTCCGAGCTCGCCAGAGTTCCTGGTTTGTCGGAACACCAACAGGGGCGGGGACGGGTCTAGACACCCCCCGGGTCTCAGGTTTGGGAACCCGAAACAGCAGGAGTGCGGGGCCCATGAAGGCTCAAATCGTAATAAATGTAGCACATCAAGCACACCTAATATATGGCCCATGAAGTCCAACATCCCAACAGTGCAACTCCAACCCGCTCCACCACCCCTTCTCCACCAAACACCCACACAGGCCACCCCCTTCTCCTCCATCTGACACGCCGGGTGCCGCTCCCTTTTCGACCCACTCCACCGTATCGGTGGCCGGTCGCGCAACAGCACAGTCCGTCTCCTGTCTCCCTCCCCTACCGTGTGACATCTCTCTCTCTCTCTCTCTCTCCGCCGCCACCCTGTGGCTCACGCTTCGGCTTCGAGATGCCGGTTGCGGGCTACCCTCTCCACTCTCGTCCCCATTCGGTGCTAGCAGAGGGACCCTTTCTCTCTCATATGGTGGCCTGATTGCCCCCTATCTATTCTCCCCCTTGATTCCCCCAAACTCCCGGCCGCTCCATCCCCTACTTGCACTCGGCTGCTGTAGGCTCCGGAGATCAGATTTTTATTTCTTTTTTGGTTCGGCTGCTGTGGTGGGCGATGATGGTAGGCAAAGGGAGCAGGCGCGTGGCCCTAGTAGAGGTGGGGGTGGCGGCTTTTGATGGTCCTTAGAGCATATATTAAGCTGTAAACACTACTCGAATAAGAGAAAACTAGCATCTCTTGCTAACATATTATCTAGCTTCTATCAATAAGTATTTCAGGGATGAGAAGCTGAAAATAGGGGAAAACCTTGCAGAACTACAAGACTTACATGAAGACCGAGCGTCCACCTTGCCACATCATCATCATTCACACACATGCACATCTTGATCGAGTTTCGTGATGTGACTATCTTGGATCCGCTTTTTGACTTTGCAATATTATGTGACACAAGTATGCCCCTACTTCTCCTTACCCAAAATCCCACAAAAAGCCTTATTAGAAGTAGGGAAGGTAATCACAATGCCTTGGTGAGGACTATACACATTGAGCAACCAAGAGTGTGTCATTTGAGGAACTCAGTTTTCTTTTCAAGAATTATCAAAATCTCCAGAAAGAATGTTGATTAAGGAACAGGTGAATGGTGACTCTATATAACCATTCTACCTTGTAATCACCAAAGATGAAGAGAATGTGAAAAGCCCCATGGGGAGTAAAGAAAAAGGGTGAGCAGTGCTAACTTATTCAATTCAAGAAAGAGTAATATGTTGAATCCAAGGTACAAGAAAGGAAGAAGGCATTGTAGCAACTCCTGATCAATAACCAAGTGTCTTGCTCAGGACGAGCAAGAAGGCAGCTTGGGGGAGTCTTGTTGACAGTCCTTAGAGCATATATTAAGTCATCAACACTACTCGAATAAGAGGAAACTAGCATCTCTTGCTAACATATTATCTAGCTTCTATCAATAAGTATTTCAGGGATCAGAAGCTGGAAACAGGGAAAACCATGTAGAACTACAAGGCTTACATGAAGACCGACAAACGGTTATCCGGCATGGTCAAGAATGGGCCCAAAACACAAGCAAAACAACTCAATACAAAAGGGCCCACGAGGCAAGGCAACTCCAGGGGCCCACTAGCTGACCAGCCAAAGACAGTGGCCTGATGGGCCAGGCCTGGTTCGGCCGACCAACTAGTTCGGCCAAACTAGAGCCAATGCAGTTCATGCCCAGCTTTCCCGCCAAGATTCTCCCGCGCGAGCCATGGGCGGTGGAGGTGGAGTTGGCGCCAAGAATCCTGGGGAACTACTACCACCACCAACTATATAAGGAGGGCCTTCATCCCCTTCACACAGATACCACACTAGGGCCTCTCTCTCTCCCTCTTTCTCATTTGTAATCTTTAGCCTAGGTAGTGGAGCTTAGGCTGAGAGCTTTCTCGCTAGTAGTGCGGAGCAATCACCTCGGGTCGGTTGGCTTCAACCTCCGTCCTACGGTATGGCTTTGTATTCAACTTGTATCTTTCGTATTTATACAAAGTTTGGTATTTCTACTCTTATAGTATGTTATACCTTATTATGCCAAAGAGCATGTTGGAAAAATAAGAGAAAAGATGGACTAGTCCAAGTCCATGCAAAAAGAAGAATAATGGACACATCATGGACCATGAAAAAAAGAACAGAAAAGAAGAAAATAAAAGCAATAAGACATAGCCCATATCTCCAAAAAGAAGAATGAGGGAGTCATGCGCATGGAGTCCACAAAAAGGTTCACGGTAATAACTAGAACCCATTCCGGGACTAGTGTCCACCTTACCGTGATACCTCCAAAGCACTTCCTTTAAATGGCACCCTCGCCATCACATAAGTGCTTCGCATAGATGGTAATAACCAACACATATTCTAGGCCCGGTGTCCACCTTACCATCATCATCTGTAAGTGCAATCAAGCCCCAAGTGGGTTTTGGTGAGTTGAGTGACAACTTGATTAAATCACTAACACTCTTGTAAAGCATGTGAGCAGGTTGTTAATTTTTGATAAATGATATTTATGTGTAAGATCATGTATTTGGCTCATATTGCAAAGATGACAAGGGTGGATCATGGCATTATACATGGAATGTATGCAAACTACTAAAGATGAATGTCATGAGTTGGTTAATGTGTTCTTCCCATTGGAGTCTATACAAGACATACAACAAGTGATCCTAAGCTAAAGAAAAGCAAATATAGAGGCATGATTATATTTGGTACTTGGTTGGCCTCTCTATGTTGAGCAAAGCTTATTGTGAAGAAAGGAGAAGCTTGTGGTATAATAATGGGAGAACTAAGTCGAAGTTGAGTATGGCATCAAGGGATTTCACTATTGACACAAGATGGAACTTGATAGCCAATACTATGAGTTTTCCAAGTACAATATCAAATGGTTTTTCACTCTTACATTTTATGAAGAATATTGACTCGTTCAAAGAAGCTATTTGCAAGACTTCAAGTATAGAATTGACAAGGGTCATGTGGTTATCTCTTTTATGATGGACCGATAAATAGAAGTTTGCAAAGCAAGAATAATTGATGTCAATCAAAGGACAAACTATTTGAGTGGCATCTCAAATGGAATTCTCTCTATGGTGCAAGGCTTGACTCAACTGTGGCAAGGATAAGTGATGAAGAGATCAAGATGGCTAAAACGAGGAACTAAGCAAAGGCTATGGATAGCGACCATAAGCAAGTGGCTAGGGTGAAGTTGAGAGCGTCAAGGATTTCGAAGTATCATATCCAAGCCTACCGAGGAAAGTGATAAATTGCATCTAGTGTCATGATTGATAAATTGGAGTGGCTTAAGAATTCAAAGTGGTTGATATCTACTCTATGGAAGAATTCTAAGTCACTAGCTCAAGGTGGACATGCTCAAGCACATGCATATATTTATTCATCTATAACATGTGCTCAGTTGGTATACAACATTGGAAGCCCTCGAATCATTGAAGATCATTTACCGGCGTACCTTGATGGTTCAAGCTCAAGTAGATTAATTAGGGTTTATCTTTTATCTTGAGTTTAGGTATGCCGTACTATCAAGAGGGATGAATCAATGGTTGGACAACAAACATCAAAAAGTGCTCAAGTAAACCCATGAGAGTCTAACCCGTGAGATCAAACCTTAGTAGGGCTCTCTGGCCCAAACCGGTCTGACCGGTTTGGGCACTGACACCGTCCAACGGCTAGTTGGTTTGAAAACCGGTCTGATCGGTTTGGCAAACCGGTCTGACCGGTTTTGTCTGACAGACTAACGGCTAGTTTCGTGGGAGTTGGGTATTTATACCCATGAGCTCCTCCTTGTGGAGTGGCTGGTCCTCCACACTTCTAACACCCTCCTGAACCCCAGCTAAGCTCTCCCCAACCTCTCTAAGTTTGATTCAAGCCTTTAGTGCCCTTTTCTTGTGTTGGGTTGAGAGAGTGACTTGTGTGAGAGCCTTAGAGAGCTTTGAGAAGCCTTGTGAGCATCCCATACTTGAGCACCTGCTGATTTCGTTGAAGATCCTTTGAAGCATCTTTTACTCTTGGAGCTTTGCTCCTAGACGGCTAGAAGTCACTTGGAAGCTCTCCAATCCGAGATTGTGGAAGCTCCAAGAAGTTTGTATTACCCCTGTGATTCTAGTGGAAATCTTCTCATCTCAAGGGTTCATTCTCTTGACTTGAGACCGAGGTCAAGGGCAAGCCTTGTGTGGCGAGCCTATCCTTGTGTGGATACCTCAACAACGTGGAGGTAGGCTAACCTTAGTGGTGAGCCGAACCACGGGATAAATCTTTGTGTTCTTACTTGCTTTACATTTACATGGATTACCTCAAGTTGTTTCTAGCAATCTTTGTGCTTCCGCTTCGATCCACTTTGCTGTGCTTGTGCTATGTGCAGGGACTTCATTGACACTCTTGGAAACACCTTTGGAAGTCACACACCAAGTTTGGTTTGAGCTAGAACTCGTAGAGGGCATATACTTGTTCGTTGATTTGCTGCCTAGCAAAACCGGTCTGACTGGTTTTGGAAACCGGTCTGACCGGTTTTAGCACTAACAGACGGTTGAAGTTTTTAATAAGTGCAGATTCGTCTATTCACCCCCCCTCTAGACGACATCGAGATCCTTTCATCATCATACTCATCATTTGCGGTAATAGCTAGAACCCATTCCGGGCCTAGCATCCACCTTACCGTAATCCCGAGTATTCATATGTGGCAATAGCTAGCACCTATTCCAGGCCTAGCGTCCACCTTGCCACATCATCATCATCCACACACATGCACATCTTGATCGAGTTTCGTGACGTGACTTTCTTGGATCCGCTTTTTAACTTTGCAATATTATGTGACAAAAGTATGCCCCTACTTCTCCTTACCCAAAACCCCACAAAAAGCTTTATTAGAAGTAGGGGAGGCAAACACAATGCCTTGGTGAGGACTGTACACATTGAGCGACCAAGAGTGTGTCATTTGAGGAACTCAGTTTTCTCTTCAAAAATTATCAAAACCTCCAAAAAGAAAGTTGATTAAGGAACACGTGAATGGTGACTCTATATAACTATTCTACCTTGCAATCACCAAAGATGAAGAGAATGTGAAAAGCCCCATGGGGAGTAAAGAAAAAGGGTGAGCACTACTAACTTATTCAATTCAAGAAAGAGTATTATGTTGTATCCAAGGTACAAGAACGGAAGAAGGCATTGTAGCAACTCCTGATCAACAACCAAGTGTCTTGCTCAAGACAAGCAAGAAGGCAGCTTGGGGGAGTCTTGTAGATGGTCCTTAGAGCATATATTAAGTCATCAACACTACTCGAATAGAGGAAACTAGCATCTCTTGCTAACATATTATCTATCTTCTATCAATAAGTATTTCAGGGATGAGAAGCTAGAAACAGGGGAAAACCATGCAGAACTACAAGACTTACATGAAGACTGACAAACGGTGATCTGACATGGTCAAGAATGGGCCCAAAACACAAGAAAAACAACTCAGTACAAAAGGGAGCATGAGGCAAGGCAACTCCAGGGGCCCACCAGCCAAAGGTGGTGGCCAGATGGGCCAGGCCTTGTTCGGCCGACCCACTAGTTCGGCCGAACTAGAGCCAAGGCGGTTCACACCCAGCTTTCCCGCCAAGATTCGCCCCCACGAGCCATAGGTGGTAGAGGTGGAGTTGGCGCCAAGAAGCCCCAGAAAGTGCCTCCACCACCCCTATATAAGGAGGGCCTCCACCCCCTTCACACACACAGACACACCATACAAGAGCCTCTCTCTCTCTCATTTGTAATCTTTAGTCTAGGTAGTGGAGCTTAGGCTTAGAGCTTTCTCGCTAGTAGTGTAGAGCAATCGCCTCGGTCGGTTGGCTTCAACCTCTGGCCTACGATATGCCTTTCTATTCAACTCGTATCTTTTGTATTTATACAGAGTTTGGTATTTCTACTCTTATAGTATGTTATACCTTATTATATACCTTCATGTGTTATACTAGTATGTTTAGTATAGGTTTAGCTTATTGTAACGACAGGGTGTTCCTTCGGGCTTGCTCTAGCTCTATGCCTGTGGGTCATAATGGCTCGGGTTCTGGGGGCTAGTAGTAGTGATCACAGTCGCGGGCGTGGTGCTCAAATGTCGTAGGATCCACAATAGGGGACCATATTCCACGGTCTGTAGGGGTAGGTGTACGAGTGTGACAGCCCCGTACATCTCTCATATTCCCCCACGTGAGTCTATGATTGTCAGAGTTCGTGAAGATATCTCTCTTAGCAGATCAGGGGTGGTGTTCTCTGCAGTGCAATAGGATAGACCTAGACTAACTGTACGATGTATTCTTTGCTAGTATATACAGATCTAAGGACGACTCTAATGCTTGCTCCTACTAACCTTAGGACATTCTTTATTCTTATTTTGAGATGATGGTCGTGTGTGTGTCACTTGCCACTAATCATATCATATATAACTTATATCTTATTCATTACTTACCCCTGCATTATGCTTTGGTACATTGTACTTATTCATATTGTCCTTGGTATGTACCCGATATATCCATACGACATGAATATATACACATTTATATTTACACATTTTCATAAGTCTGTCTCCTGGTAAAATACAAATAACGATACCCTTGGGAATACTCATGGGTGAAATACTACAACTGGTTTAATAAATATGTTTTTGTATGCTTGCGGATACATCTTCACCCCATAAATAAGGCATGCCTCTTGATAATATTATCGGGTCTTGTACCCGGTAGTAATATTAAGAATGCCCACTCAACATGTTTTCATAATAAAATATCACCCCACTAGTGATTCCAAAAAATCCATCCACCGGTCATTTCTCTCGCCGTTGCTAAGGGCAAAACCTTAGATGAAGTTAGAAATGCCAACAAGCATTTCTAGCGCCATTGCCGGGGAGATAGAGAAAAATAAAATAATAATAATAATAATAATAATAACAACAATATATATATATATACATATATAATCTCTCGTCTAGATTATCGATGCATACTCTAGGCTGTATGTTTAAGTAAGTAACCATTGCTTATGCAGGCTAAGTGGCTAACACTTGATATTTGTTTTCTGCTAAATGGATTGAGAACAGGGTAGTGCATGCCGGTTTTGATCCGCCAGAAAACTTCGTTGAAAATCCAGAACGTATTGTGAGAAGGGCTAGACCTCGCGTCAATCCCGCTCTCAACGCTCCCGCGGCAGATGAACCAGTCCGAGAACAACCACCAGTTTCTATGGCTAAGAAGACCTCGTGCGAGTTCTCCATTCCCTCCGCTAGCAATGTGGTCATAGGCCCTGCTGCCAACGTTGGTGACAGGAATTTTGAGCTTAAAACCAGCCTTATCAACATGGTGCATTCTAGCATGTTCTATGGCAAGCCTAACGAGGACGCCAATGTGCATCTACAGTAGTTCCTTGCACTGTGCGACACTATTGTCGTACAGGGAGTTGAGCCCGATATCATCAGACTCCATTTGTTTCCCTTCTCCTTCCTGGGGAAAGCAAAACAATGGTTCTACAAGGAAAAGTAATCTTGTCGGTGTCCGGATTTGCTCTGGCACTAACTAGTGAATTGTGCTGTGATTTGTCTCTCGATGGTTGGTGCAAATGCTAACACAGGGACACGGATTTATCCTGGTTCCGACCACGGGGCCGTACATCCAGCAGGGTGTGCATGAGCACTGTATTATCTTGCACAGGGTGCTCATAGAGGGGGGGTTACAAGCAAGGCGGGAGAGGAGGCGAGCCCTCCAAGTCCCTGATCGCTAGGATGATTGAGGCAAAGTGCCAATATCGTGGAGAGGTGGAATGCGAAGTGAGTGTGTGAGTTGCGCGAATGAGTCGAAACGTGCTCGCGGTTGGGCGTCTGCCTCCTCCTTTTATAGGCCAAGGAGGGGCAGTTAGATGCATGCCGCATAGTGGAATGTACACTGGCCGCGTACTAGCAGGCGTGGCGCCAGGGATCGTCATCCTTGCTCCTGGCGCGAGTTGATGGTGAGCTCCGGCTTCTGCGGGCGTCGTGACGGCTCCTGTGCTTGTCCGGGAGTGACTTCGAGGGTGTGTTCCTCTAGGATTCCTCCATGGGGGGAAGGACGGGAGTTGGCGGCATAGGGCCGAGGAGTGACGCTGGCCTGTCCGCACAGGGCTGCGTAGCACTCGCACAGTGACAGGGATGGCCACACAACGCCGGGGATGGCCGCACAGCCCCGGAGTTGGTGGACAAGACCCGGCCCATGTCACCCGTACAGTTGCGCTGGCCAGCGTGCGCGCCTGATCGCCGCCCATACACCTTTTGAGGGTGCTCCCATACCCGTTCGAGGGTTTCACCGTGTGAGGAGGACAGGAGCAGGCAGCACAGTGCCACGGAGTGATGCCGACCTGTCCGCATAGGGCTGCACAGCGCTTGCACAGTGCCAGGGATGGCCGCACAACACCGGAGTTGGTGGACAAGACTCGGCCTATGTCACCCACACAGTAGCACCGGCCTGTGTGTGCGCCTGGTCGCCGCCAGTACACCTTTTGAGGGTGCTGCCATACCCGTTCGAGGGCCTCGCTGTGGGAGGAAGGATGAGAGCAGGCGGCACAGTGCCATGGAAGGACGCCGGCCTGTCCGCACAGGGCTGCGCAGCACTTGCACAACTCCGGGGGATGGCCGCACATTGACCGGTTCTGCCGCACAGTGACAGGGTCAGACGCGCAGAGCCCCAGGCCGTGTCAGCCGCGCGGCGTGGGAGGCGATTTGCTTTTGACTTTGGCGTCCCGTAGCGGATCTGGGCATTGAATGCCCTTGTCAGGAGGAGTGATAGGGCATGACGCCGTTGATCGAGGGGCGACCTCGAGCGAGGCGGAGTTTGACATCCGCTCGAGGGGGGCCGAGCCCCTCAAGCGAGGCAGAACGTCGCTCGAGGGGGCCGTGGCCCTCGAGCGAAGCGGAGAGAGGGCGTGCGAGCGGGCGCCCTCGATGGAGGGGCTCGAGCGGCTGTTGGGCCGTAGCAGGTCGTGGGCCTAGCGTGTGCCTTGTCCCCTTTTTTGTTCGCGGTGACATGGTCGTGCGCGATTTGCATTTAACGAGGGTGATTATCCGCTTGCTTAGGGGACCCCTTGTGACCGTCCTCGACAATAGCCCTCGAGCATTTGCTGGGATGGGAACCAGGCCGGCAAAGGTTGGTGGTCCCGAGGTGACGTCCTCAGGTGCTCTGCGTGAGACTTTCCCCTTTGAACATGCATGAATTTCCATGGGGGGCGCGATAGCACACCCGCGGGTGTAGCCCCCGAAGCCTTGTAGGAGTGTGTACACTCGTGCAAGGGTTATAAGCGTTGAGTGACGGGCTCGCCTCGCATTTGTTTCGGCCGGCTTCCGTGATATTTCAGCCGGCATCGGCGATCTACGCAGGTGGAGTGGCGTCGAACTCATCCAAAGCGTCCTCAAGAGGATTTGCTTATTTATTCGGGGGGGGGTTAACCCTCCACAGATCCTTGCAACCGCATGTTATGTTTAGAGGGGATGGTCGTGATGCGAGGAGCCTCCGAGCCCTGGCCCAGTGAGGGACGATCAGAAAAAGTCCTTTGCTTCGTGTTATGACCCTCATCGCCCTTTCGCAGGGAGGAGGGGTGAGGCGATCCATGCTTCCCTCGAACATGCAACGAGTCATGGATGTCTCGGTGAGTTGTTGATGGATAGTTCAAGTGGACATCCGTGCCCTGTTCGATAAGGGTCAGCTTGTGGTCCGGAGACACATCCATGAGAGCGCTCGCAAAGGTTTGCTAGGCAGTGCTCGGTCCCATTCGATAGGGGCCGAGGGCGCGGAAGCACTCCCTCGATGGGATCCCTCGACTAGCTGCCTTTGTGTGGCCTTGTACACGACATATGGGGCGCCCCCAAACTTCGTGTTCGGGGATAGGCTCGATTGCACACGCCCTGGTCATCCCTAACTCTGTTAATCTGAAGTGCCTATTCGAACCCTCCGTGGGTCAGGCTTCGAACCCCTGATCAGTAGGGCCTTGCGGGGAGCGCCGCGCGTCCCCGTCTTTGCGCATCTGTGGCGCCTATCGAACCCTCGCCGGGCTAGGATTCGAACCACTGACCAGTAGGTCCTCACTATGAGGTGCATCTGTGGCGCCTGTCGTACCCTCAGCGGGCCAGGCCTTGAGCCATTGATCAGTAATAGTTTGGAGGGGAAACGCAGGATGCCCCCTGAATTCTGCGTTCGAGGGTGGGCTCGAGCTAGCACGTCCTGGCCATTCCTAGCTCCTTCGATCTGGGGCGCCCATCGAACCCTTTCGAGGGGCCAGGCCTCGAGCCCCTGATCAGTAGGATTTGAGGGGTTTGCCTTACCTAGGAAGGAACTCCCGGCGTTTGGCCTTCGGTCGTGGACTGAATCGTGGCCACGCACGCGCGGTCGTGGCTGACGTGGTGTGGAGTGGGCGCACCTTTTTAGGCGAGGTGGCGTGTGCAGCTGGAGGTTTCAAAGCAATGTGCTGCAGTACCGCACCGCAGTAATTGCCGCTGCGCACACACGCATTGGTTTCGGGACGGTGGGGCCCTGCTGTCAGCGACAGGCGGCACCCACCACATTTACTGCGGTTGCCCGCCGCGCCCGCGGCTATTCAATTCCCTCCCTACTCTATAAAATAGGAAGTGTAGGAAGGGGTTTTTTTACCTTAGCCATTTGCAATCGCCATTCCCACTCTCACCTTCCCCCGCATCCTTGAGCTCAACTCGCCGTAGATCCGCGCGCGCGTCCCATCCGCCTCCGTCCAGCTCCCCACTCCCTTCTTCCCCAGGCATGGTTAAGATGGGTGATGCCGTGGTGTGGAGCCCGTCGTTGGTGGACGAGCACTCCCTATAGGGGCTCGTCGCCGACGAGCAGTTTTCGAAGATCATCGACTCGGCGAGGCCGGAATGGATCGTGCTGCCGGTGTCGCGTCGGGTGCCGAGCCTGCCGCCGGGTTACGTTGTGAGCTTCGCGCGCCTGCACGAGCGGGGATTCAATGACCCCACGAGCAAGTTTATGCGGGGTCTGTGCTACCACTATGGGGTGGAGCTCCATAACTTCACCCCCAATGCCATCTCGCAGGCGGTGACTTTCATTGCCGTCTGCGAGGGATTCCTAGGAATCGAGGTGCACCGGGTTGAGCTCCACACGATTGCCAGTGGGGCGAAGGGGTTGCGCAGGCCCGTTCGCACCGGCGGCTTCACGTTCATGGTGTGCGAGATGAGAAAGCACTTGTACCTGCCCTGCGCCATGACATCAAACAACACCGACTGGGAGAAGGGTTGGTTTTGCCCGCGCAACGACAGTGCAGCCGGATGAGTGGGTGCATGGCGTGTCGCCCCCGGTGAGGCAGAGGAAGCTTGAGCCTTTCACTGACGCTCTGCGCACGTTGGCGGAGGCCGGGCTGACCGCCGCGGCCGTCATCGCGAACTTCCACCGGCAGTGGGTGGTCCCCCTCGTGGAGAGGGTGCTCCCCATCTTCGAGATGAAGGAGAGTGCGGACCCCGCGGCCCTGGCAGGCTCGCAGTTGTTGGAGGAGCCGCTCCCCCAGGTGTATGCGGCCGCGAGGACGAAGCGCGCGGTGGATACCAGGAAGATGGGGTGTGAGGACGACGACCTGTGGTCGTTCAAGATGCGCCCTGAGGAGGGTTATCTTCGATTGGTAAGAAATTGTCCCTTGCTCCGTCCGCCTAGGTTTCATCTGAGGAGAAGGGCCACGCACTCTAATCGTTGTCACGATGACAGGGATTAAGCCGCTCGGCTCACCCATCAGAGCCCCCACGCCCAGATCTCACACGACTAACTGCGTGAAGGACCGAATAGGCGACCAGAGAGGGGGGGGGGAAGTGAATGGGAGCTGATAAAAATTCTTCTTCAAAGAATTCGGCCTATGTCCCAATCGCAACTCCAAGAGTCACACACAAACAAGCGGAAGGAAATACACACCTCTCTAGAGACCCTAGAACAAAGATCGAAAGCTAAGAGGCACTACGGAAGCAACCACGAACAAAACGGAACAAAACAGGGTGCTGCTGCTCCCTACAGGATCATCCGACCCAAAGTTCGGATCATCCGAAAACTCACCGAGCACGACCGGATCATCCAACCGGATCGTTCGGCTGCTACCGGATCATCCGACCTAAAGTTTGGATCATCCGGCCCCGACCGGATCACCCGAAACAGAGCGAAAAAACAGCACATTGGAGGAGAAGGAAAATACCAAAACTCGATCAAACAGGCTCCAAAAATCACGAAAATTTAACGACAACTTCACTACAACCTAGAGAGACTTCTCCCAAAAAATCTCCTCAAAAGGATGACCGGATCATCCGAACTTTACGTTAAATCATCCGGGACAGCCCAGAAAAATCACCCGCGGGTCAACTCTAAACTTTCGATCGATGGATCTCTCTATTCACCCAATGGATTGCAGCCAAATTTTGGGACAAGTAGTATTGCCTCTAGGAGAAGCTATTCCTAAAATTTCATGGCCCCAAATCCACTCAATCTCCCGAAATCGCAAATCTTGGCCAAGAACACTATGAACTAGGGTTCATCCAAAAACTCACGAATCGAGGGCAAATCCCGGCATTTGAGGGGTCAAGATCATCCACAATGGTGCGCAAGGCATCCACCCATGATCCCCTCAAAGAAATCTGAGAGAAAACACCCTCAAATCAAAGAATCGAGCGAAGAACGAAACCAACCAAAAAGAGCTCCGAAAATGACACGAAAATCACAAAGAGCTAAGAGATCACCACAACACCGAATGCTTCCATACATCCAGAGGTTAGAGCCTATACAAGAATCTAGCCTAAGGAAAGCATAGGAAAAAAAGAAGCAGTCCAGAGCGATCTACCGTGGGAGGAACCCCTAGAGTCCAAGAGAGAGAGAGAGATGCCATCCACCTCTCCGCTATTTATACGAAGTCCACCGGAGGAGGTAAATGACCACGCTACCCCTATAACTCAAATAGAAGATACACACCCCTCAGGGGCAATATGGTCTAGTCTTCATCGAGTGGACACGCTTCCACCGCGGTCTTGCTTAGCATCAACACAAACCCCGCAATCACGCCACATGCCCCCCGCCTCGAAGCTTCCCGACGCTCCTGGATCACCGTCTCTGTCACATCGGGCCTCCGGACTTGGTTTTGCGGCCTAAACCAAGAAACCGTCCACCATTGGTTTTGTGGGCAAACCAACAAACCCCGCGTGCAAGCTTCGGGCTTGATCCGCTACCTTGCACCGGCCCATGTTCACGACTTCCGCCCGCTAGTCTTGCACCGCACGGCTCGCAGTTGACCCCATCGGCCACCGGGTCCATCGAACCAAGCCTACTTGCCTCTCCATCACCCGGAGACCACCACGGCTAAGGCCTTTCGCGCTTGTTCTTCACCTGCACCAACACGAGTCAAGCCGCAACCTGTACCTGCACACTTAGCCAAGCATCAGTCCACACAACATTGTCAATCACTCATCACTAAGGAGCGACCCTCCACTGGTCCTCGGACACACCTGGTCCTCAATCTCCCCCTTGATGAGTGCATTGACAACACCCATAGTAACCATCATAGAGAAAAAGAAAAGAAAAACAACCACGAACACAAACCTCCAAGCAAGTGATCCAAAGCCAAAGAACAAGCGAAAAACACGATCACTCGCCAAACCAAGTCTCGCCCCCCCTAAGGCAAGGGCAACGACTCAACACAGCCGAGACAAACAAAGCTCACAAAGAGCACGCCACAAAGCACAAAACTTAGGCAAACCAAAATGGCTCCCCCTGCACATATGCAAACTCCCCCTAAGCAAATGCAACCTCTTTTCTCAAAATTTTTCTCCTCACATGCAACATCTCACAAATGCATACCAATTTTCCACAAAATCTCCCAAAATGCATACAACTTCTCCCTCTTGTTGACAATGCATGAATCAAGGTATATGAAATTCTTCCCCTTATTTTCATGAAAAAATGCATGTCAAAGCATATACAATCTACCAAGCTTCTCAAATATACAAAGAGCACAACAAAATGCTACAAATGAGACAGAGCAAGCAAAGTAGATATGGTGTAGTTAGCACATTACCATCAAGAAGGTAGAGACATATAACCATATGACATGGCCAAAAGCAATTTTAAACACTTTTCACAAAAAAACATTCATCTCATGAGGAACACCCTATCCATGGCAATTTGAGCACAAATACACTAGATCATACAAAGTTTATACAAGATCACAAATTCTCATCACAAGATCATGGTAAACGCCCACAAGCTACTCAAGTCATGTTAAAGCCACCGAGCCATGTGTCTACTTCTTAAAATGAGACTTCTCATGGTAGACAACATGCAACGGTTTAGCACCCAAGATATGAATATCAAAACATAAATACATGATCAAGAGCTCATTTTTCAAGCATAAGGCAATTCATACACCAATTTCATTTTCAAGTTTAATCATGTTACATGAAATGCCTTTGCGGCAAAAAGAAGCTTATGCTCCTCCACAAGTGAACAAATGGGCTAAACATTTACAATGACAAATGGGTCTTTGATCCCAAGCAAAGAGAACATGATACTCAAGCACAAACTAAACATGATATATGCATTTGAGCACAAATTGAGCATAGACAAGCATCTACTCATGAGTGAAGCAATTTTATCATTTTCACAAACATAAAGCTATCTCATCACGAATATATGGCAAAACCATCAAGAGCATATCATTCACATCACCATTTACCAAACATGCACATATCTCACATATAGCACATCAGTGATCAATGTATATAAGAGAAGCTTTTCCTAGCACAAGTGATCCAAAGATGGCTCTCCTACCAGGTTTTGTACAGAAAGTAAAATGCATGCATGGAATGCAATAAAATGAAACATATCTCACATATATACATGAGAAGCTCCAAGCGCGTGAAGGTAACTTGGTCATGTGGTTTAGTGAATATTTCGGCTAGCTGATCTTGGGTAGGCACATAGGACAGGGATATATTTCCTTTCTCAACATTGTCCCTCAGAAAATGGTATCTCACTTCTATGTGTTTCGTTTTGGAGTGAAGGACTGGGTTTTTGGCTACACTTATGGCACTAGTGCTGTCACAAAAGAGTGGAACCTGGGAGCACTCCTCACCAAAATCGCTCATAGTGTAGGTCATCCATAGGAGCTGGGAACAACAATTGGCAGCAGCTACATACTCGGGCTCTGTAGTGGACTGGGGTACACTGGATTGCTTCGAGAAGACCAAGAGACCAAAGAAGAACCAAGGAACTGACAACACCCAGAGGTAGACTTGCGGTCCAATCGACAGCCAGCAAAATCAGCATCAGAGTACCCGTGAAGTCTTAGTGTCGAGGAGGTAGAATATCAAAGACCAAACTCAGGAGTGTAGTTCAAGTACCTGAAAATCCGCTTGACGGCCTGCCGATGTGAAGTCCTCGGTGAAGCCTGAAAACGAGCGTACAGACACACACTGAACTGTTTGTCCGGCCTTGTCGCCGTCAAGTAGTGGAGGGAGCCGATCATGCTTCGATACTCCTTCTGGTCCACGGGTTCGCCATCCTCATCCGCATCCAAAGCCGTAGTGGTACCCATCGGTGTAGTCAGCGGCTTGGAGTCGTTCATGCCAAACTTCTTCACCAAGTCCCTGGTGTACTTCACCTGATGTACAAACGTCCCGTCCTTGTACTGCTTGATCTGGAGTCCTAAGAAAAACTGCAGCTCGCCCATCATGGACATCTCAAATTCCCTGCCATACCAAGCTCTAGGTGCCTATTTCAACCCATAGAGCGCTCTCTGGAGTTTGTATACATGGTGTGGGTATTTCTCGCTCAAAAACACAGGGGGTTGCCTCACATACACTTCTTCCTCTATCACCCCGTTCAAGAAAGCACTCTTCACTTCTTGATCTCCATGGCTTCAGGGCATTCGGCGATGAAGTGCCCGTGCTTCCCGCACTAATAGCACATCCCCGAGCTCCGCCTTGCATTCTTGCGGTTCTCGTACATCCGCCCAAACCTCTTGCTCAACAAGGCGAGATCATCCTCGCTCAGCACCTCAAAGTCCTCATCTGGCAGAGACACAAGACAAGACAAAGAGAAACCAACAGAGTTAGCGTTAGACCTTGATCCTGAGACAAGAGCCAAACTATGAGGATTAGTGGGGCTCTCGCTCTTGGCTCCCAAGCCACGATCAACCTCCGAAGACCTGAGCTTGGAAAACAGCTCATCAAGCGTTAGCGTATCATACACGCTTGACTCCTCAATGGCCTCGACCTTGGCACTCCACACAGACCTATCCAGGGCATGCAAAAGCTTGATAGCTTGATCATGATCTGTGTATGGGAGCACTATCACATTGGCCCTCATGTTGTTGACTATGCTAGTGAAGCGCTGAAACATAGCATCAGTCGAATCACCGAGGAGATGAGTGAAGTTCTCGTACTCTCTCCGGTAAGTGGAAAACAAACGGGCTTGTACTTGGGCATTACCAACATGAGCATTTCTCAACTTAAGCCAAATCTTTCCGGCCACATTCTCTCCGTACACTCACTCGAACTCCGAGGCACAGAGAGCATGGAACAAGTAATCAACGACCTTGCTGTTGGCCTCACACATGTCCCACGATCCTGGAAGCAGAAAACTGTCTGGGATGACATAATGAGGATTCTGAGTGACCTCCCAGATCAGAGTTCCCTTCCCACGCAAAAACGCGCCCATGCGCCTCTCCCACATCGGGTAATTCTTGCCATCAAATTGCGGAGGACCCGACCCCTTGCTATAATCGCCCATCTTTGGATCTTAGACAAGTTAGAATCAAGAAGATTCGTAACTGGCTCTGATACCAATTGAAGGACCGAATAGGCGACCAGAGAGGGGAGGGGGGAGTGAATGGGAGCTGATAAAAAAAATCTTCTTCAAAGAATTCGGCCTATGTCCCAATCGCAACTCCAAGAGTCGCACACAAACAAGAGGAAGGAAATACACACCTCTCTAGAGACCCTAGAATAAAGATCGAAAGCTAAGAGGCACTACGGAAGCAACCACGAACAAAACGGAGCAAAACAGGGTGCTGCTGCTCCCTACCGGATCATCCGACCCAAAGTTCGGATCATCTGAAATCTCACCGAGCACGACCGGATCATCCAACCGGATCTTCCGGCTCCTACCAAATCATCCGACCTAAAGTTTGGATCATCCTGCCCTGACCGGATCACCCGAAGCAGAGCGAAAAAACAACACGTTGGAGGAGAAGGAAAATACCAAAACCCGATCAAACAGGCTCCAAAAATCACGAAAATTTAACCACAACTCCACTACAACCTAGAGAGACTTCTCCAAAAAAAATCTCCTCAAAAGAATGACCGGATCATCCGAACTTTACATCGGATCATCCGGGACAGCCGCAAAAAATCACCCGCGGGTCAACTCCAAACTTTCGATCGATGGATCTCTCGATTCACCCAATGGATTGCAGCCAAATTTTAGGACAAGTAGTATTGCCTCTAGGAGAAGATATTCCTAAAATTTCATGGCCCCAAACCCACTCAATCTCCCGAAATTGCAAATCTTGGCCAAGAACACTATGAACTAGGGTTCATCCAAAAACTCACGAATCGAGGGCAAATCCCGGCGTTTGAGGGATCAAGATCATCCACAAAGGTGCGCAAGGCATCCACCCATGATTCCCTCAAAGAAATCCGAGAGAAAACGCCCTCAAATCAACGAATCGAGTGAAGAACGAAACCAACCAAAAAGAGCTCCGAAAATGACACGAAAATCACAAAGAGCTAGGAGATCACCACAACGCCGAATGCTTCCATACATCAAGGGGTCAGAGTCTATACAAGAATCTAGCCTAAGGAAAGCAGAGGAAAAAAAGAAGCAGTCCAGAGTGATCTACCGGGGGAGGAACCCCTAGAGTCCAAGAGAGAGAGATGCCATCCACCTCTCCGCTATTTATATGAAGTCCACCGGAGGAGGTAAATGACCACGCTACCCCTATAACTCAAATAGAAGATACACACCCCTCAGGGGCAATATGGTCTAGTCTTCATCGAGTGGACACGCTTCCACCACGGTCTTGCTTAGCATCGACGTAAACCCCACGATCACGCCACGTGCCCCCCGCCTCGAAGCTTCCCGACGCTCCCAGATCACCGTCTGCGTCACATCGGGCCTCCAGACTTGGTTTTGCAGCCCAAACCAAGAAACCGTCCACCGATGGTTTCGTGGGCAAACCAACAAACCCCGCGTGCAAGCTTCGGGCTCATTCCACTACCTTGCACCGACCCATGTTCATGACTTCCGCCCGCTAGTCTTGCACCGCACGGTTTGCACTTGACCCCATCAGCCACTGGGTCCACCGAACCAAGCCTACTTGCCTCTCCATCACCTAGAGGCCACCACGGCTAAGGCCTTTCGCACTTGTTCTTCACCTGCACCAACACGAGTCAAGCCGCAACCTGTACCTGCACACTTAGCCAAGCGTCAGTCCACACAATGTTGTCAATCACTCATCACTAAGGAGCGACCCTCCACTGGTCCTCGGACGCACCTGGTCCTCACCGCGCAGAGTAGCAGTGGCTGAAGGCGAAGGCAGGCATGGAGAAGGAGACGAGGAGGAGGAGGCAGGAGCGGAGGGACACGTACGACGCGGAGTACCTGAGGCGAGAATAGGAGGGTCTCTCCCCTCCTTCGACCCCAGAAAACATGCCGGAGATGGATGATGACAGCGACCAGGAGGAGCTGACAGTCACGGAGGGAGAGGAGGAGGAGCCCTCGGCCTCGACGGTGAAGGGAAAGGAGGCCCTTGTCGAGTCCGTGCCCTCGCCGGAACGGGTTTGCGTTGCGCCTACCTCCGTGGCCGCACAACACCTCTTGGTGGGCACGTCATCGAGGGGTCCGCCTGGCTCGTGGGGTGCGCCGCCACCGAATCCCTCAAAGGAACGCAAGCGGCTGGCATCCGTCCAGCAGTAAGGTGTGCCTCACTCTCTGTGTTCTTGATCTTATTGATCAATTTGTTGATTTCCCTCTTCTCCTTCTGCCAGCTGAACGGGTGTGCCCACTATCCCTACGCTTGCACCCACCAAGGTGCTCAAGGTGGGGGCGCAAGACGCACCGCGCGCAACAGGGCCCTGCTCGGCGAGTGCGCCGCGGTCAACGACAACGGTCGTGACAACTCTTCGGGCGGCAGTGGAACGAGGAGCCGAGCGGGGGAGGCAGAAGCTCCATGCCTCCAGCATGGTGGTCGAGGACCGCTCGAGGGGTACGACCCCTGCTGATGGTGATTCGGCCCCTGTTGGTGGTCAGGAGGTAGAGGCAATTGCGCCAGGATTCAGACCTGTGTCCGGGGCATTACTAGTGCGGCCTGATGGCCAGGTGGTGCTGCCGGCGCCGTTGTCCGGCGCCAGAGTGGAGCATGGGGTCAGAGGGTCCACGTCGTGCCAGCTCGGGACCCTTGAAGGCTACGACGCGTGGGACCTGAGGTTCGACCACCCCGGGATCCCAGACAAGCTGGTGCTGGATGCAGAGACGGAGAAGGCCTTGTGGCAGGAGTCCAACCAAATCGGTGTCTCCTTCCAGCGCGCCCTTGACAACGCCTACAAGCTCCACACAGGCAGGCCGCTCAAGGTTTTCCGGGTAAGTGTGTTCGTGTTGGCGTTATCCAGTTTTCTTTCTTCGTTCTTTCGTGCGTTTCATCTGGCCCCTCTCCCCTCTTGGCACCAACTTCGGGAGCAGGCGGGGGAGAAGGTCTCCTACAACGCTGACATGTACACCTAACTTAACAAGCTCAAGGTGGCGAATGACGAGTTGGGCCCGGCGGTGACCCAGTCCAATCCCAGGTGGAGGCGCTGCAGGCGGACATTCACACGCGTGATGACACCCTGCTCCGCGTGGAGCAAGAGCACGATGCTCAGCGAACTGTGGCAGAGCAGAAGGCCAAGGAAGCCGAGCAGCTGGGCACTGCGCTTTTCGGGAAAGAGGAGGCGCTAGCGGCTGTTGACATTTCTTAACGCAATCACCTAAGAACGGGTTTGGAACCCATCCTGGTAACAGCGCCAGAAATGCTGGTTCATAATTCTTAACATTACAGGAGTCCGCAAGCACACGGAAGTACCATTGTAGCATTTCCCAAAAGGAGTATTCCAAAGGGTATCGAATCCAAGGAAAACTTTGGCGGATTAACAAGCTCAACACTATTGCAATGAGTATAGATCATAGACGGAAATAAATCAGACACTCAAGTGCAGGGGTAAGAAATGATAATAGGGGTAGTGTGATCACACACACACTCACTCTCTCTCTAAGGGGTCCTAGGCATAGGAGGCAACATACGAGTTAGTTCTAGGTTCTTATGTACTATACACATAAAGCTGGTAGGAACGAGTTAGATACACTAGCGTTGAAGAACATTGACTTAAGCACCCAGGTACCACGGGGAGCTAACCTCCCGCGTTGCTTCCACACAACTTCGGTTGTTATATTTTAGACTCCTACAGCTTATCCGAATGTGGGGGATTTCAGAGGGACCAACGGCTGTCACTACCGCGGCCTACCCCAAGACAAACCGTGGGATAAGCTCATAAGTAAAGTAGCTACACAACCCAAGCACCATGCTTACGTTGTTAGCCGGACTTGACCGGCCCGGGCTATTGTGACCTAGGTCAAGCGACCAGATAAACCAGTCAATTACACCGAGTACCGTAGCTTAAGCACAGACTTCATACAACGCAGTCATGTCATCTAATTAGATCAAACCAGGTTAGGTACACAAACATATTCGTGTTTTCCTATGTCTATTCAGCTGGATCAAAGGGTCGTGTTCGCGAAGAACACGAGCCTCTAACTTATGAACAAACACCAGAAACATGTGAAAGTCACCCATCAAGTGGATCAAAAGGCCTTGTTCATCAAGAACAGGAGCCTCTAAATGATGAACAGGTGAAGAACACATGAACAAATCACCCATGTATACTAATACGACTTTATATGAAATAGTTGAATAACTAAAGTAGATCAAAGTCATACAAATGAAATAAGATACAAGAGAACTCATACCTAGATCCCAAAGTAGACTTGGAACCTAAAGTAGAACTACTCTAGCCTACCTCCTAGCCTTGAGACTAAAAGTGAGAGAGGTGCTGCAAGTGTGGATGGTTCATAAGTGAGCCCCCTCTCCTTCTATTTATAGGCCCGGACACTGGCAAGGAGTGGATGCAAACACCCCGGGAATGGCTCCTAGGACCAATAGGGAAGCACCACGTGGAATCCCCTGAGTGGCGGCCTCAAGGTTGTTTGGCCGTCCCCACAGGTTGGTCGACCCCCTGTGGGCCCCACTCGGGGTATGCTTTCTCCTGGTGGCTGTCTTGTGGGTCCTTACGTCGGTTCCCGGTGTCCACCCTGTTTTGGCATGATTTGCATGCTTTTGTGGGCCCATGGATCTATGTGACGTCCATGTGTCACGCTCTGATTCGTCGGGGAGTGCTTCACTTGGATTGCTTGCATGGCATGCATGCATGGCGCCCTGGTTGGCAGCTTTGCATGCATGGCATCCTTGTTCAGCCCACCTAGGATGAGTTGATGTGGCATGGATCATAGAAGGTGAGTTTGCCACTCTTTTCTTGCTTATTTTCCTGCAATCAAATAATCTCCAAGGACAAGTGGAACTACATTATTCTTAACTAAATACGTGTAAGAAATGACTTATGCTCCTTTATTCACGAGTATATTGACGGCTAAAGTAGGCACTTAACAGCCGTCAACAACTCCCCCAAGCTAGTCTCTTGCTCGTCTCGAGCAAGAGATTAAGGACTTAGGTTGGTTGATCAGGAGTTGCTACGATGTTGTATTCCTAATGTATAACTAGATACAGCTAGGTACTCTATCAAGGATTGAAGAAGTTGGCATTGATCTTACCTTACACTCGATTGATATGGGGTGTGTAGCTTCACCTGCCTTCGGCGGTTGAAAGATAGAATGGTTGTATAAAGATTACCAATCACATGTACCTTGATCAGTTATCCATCCGGAGGTTTTGCAGGTTTTTCAAAAAGAAATCAAAGTTCCTCAAATGATACTCTCGGATCGCTCAATGTGTATGATTCCTCACCAAGGCACCATTTTGCCTTCTTTCACCACCTACTTCTAATAAGCTGATATGTGGAGCTGTAGGTAGGGAAAACATGTGGCATACCTCTTTCTCATGTATTGTCGACTCGAAAACCGGATCCATGGGAGAACAAGTCATACACCCTGATCAAGATGTGCAAATGTGTGTGTATGGTGGATGGATGATGAACTCCTTTTTGCATGATTTTACTCTCCTCCTTTTTGAAATTTTTGAGACTTGGGCTATGTCTCTTTATTCTATCTCTTCTCTCTTTTTTTATGCATGCCCTTGAGCATGTTCTCTCTTTTTTTTCACATAGCCCATAGTCCTTGCTGAATATTTTTTTGGAGGGAGAGTAATCATGGAACAATGCGCAGAGTTTTATTTTGTGGAATGGATGGGGGGATGGATGAAATGATGGTTGCTAACTTCCAGTGTAGAAGTTTTGCATATGGTGGTGTGCACGTGATCTTGATCATGGGAGTAATGACAAGTTTACTCGCCGAGGGTCACAACAATTCGACAAGACTCAATGAAGAAATCAGGTAGCATATGTGGAGGTTAACAGAAGCTAAGATATACATATGGTCGTGGATAGGAATTTCTTATCATTGAGGAACTTATCATTTTAACATTTTTCAAAAGAAAACTCCGGATATCAAACATCACTTAGTATTAGCTCATAGCAACTCTATTATACCATATCATACCTCACAACAACTTAGGCAAAGATCATGCTTTTGCTACCCACAAATTTCAAGCTCAGGTTCGATCATACTAGCCAACAAACTCAAAACTTAAATAGGATACTAAGCTGTAAACAAGGCATACAAGAGGAATAAACAGAGCAACTATTCATCATTTCAACCATGGAGAATAAGAACACTCTTACTGCGCATATGAAAACAAACTAATTTAAGAAAGCAAATAAATATTTTTGGTCTTTTTAACTTTTCAGATTTTTATGTGTTTTTAGCATATGGGGTTCTGAAAACAATAGAAGATACAAGTTACCTCAGAATGGGGGTCCTCCCCCAAGCTAGCTTCAGGCTCACTGCTGTGGAGGGGGATATCCCATCCACGCATAGTAAGCCCTCTGCTCCTCCAGTGTCGCCGTTATGTCTTGTACAGTTTAGACTCAAGGGAGTTGTCCGGATGGAGTTCACCTATGAGCTCGTATTTCGACAGAGTGCAAACAGAATGGAGCAAGGGTATCTTGATTCTTTTTAAAGGTCAGAACTTTTATTGAATAAGATAACTTACTGATCTTACCTGCCGGTGAAGGGCTCTTTTGTTTCAAGTCTTCCAGAGCCAGACTATCTCCCACATTACTTACCTTAGTGTAGGGTCAGCCGCTCTTGGAGACGAGGGAGTCAGCTCCCTGCCCACTCTTTTCCACACCTTCTTGGTTGTCTGTGATATACGAGGTGTGGGGAGTGGCGCTTTGGACTGGGACTTGGATTTCCAATATGGTTTTTGTCCTGCACTCATTTGCTCTTGCTCTTGCTTCCAGAAATCCTGCATAAAGGCAATGAGGCTGTCCACTTGTGGTTGCGTAGATTCACTTCTTTGGGTAGGAGTGCCCGTTCTTGGTGTGCCTTCAACCATTGAGCATTGTTCTTTACGTGGGCGAAATTCAAACCTTTCTTCCTTGCCATTGATGTGGAGACGGATTACTCTAGCACCAACATCAATTTATGCATCGGCCGTGCTTAGGAATGGACGTCCCAGAATGAGTGGTACTTCATTGCCAATGTCCATGTTAAGCACCACAAAGTCCACTGGAATGAAGCAATCTCGGACTTTCACCGGGATGTCCTCGGCTATCCCCGCTGGATACCGGACTGATGAATTGGCTAGCTGTAGCTGCAAGGTAGTTGGGGATAATTCTGTATAGTTGAGTTGGTCAAAGACTACCTTTGGCATGACGCTAACACTGGCGCCAAGATCACAGAGGGAATGGTCAAATCTCTGTGTTCCAATTGTGCATGTGATCGTGGGGCATCCTGGATCCTTCTTCTTTTCTGGAAGACGATTGAGTATAGCTGCGCTACACTCTTCTGTGAGCTTCACTACCTCCGAGATGGGCAGAGCTCGCTTCTTGGTGAGGATATCCTTGAGGTAACGTGCGTACATGGGTACACGCATTGCCTCAAGGAGTGGAACATTGATATATACTTTTTGAATCATGTCCACGAAATGAGTGAATTGTTCATCCACTGTTGTCTTCCTGTTTCGTTGAGGGAATGGCAGAATATTTGTTTCAATAAACTCACGTTTACCTGCCCTGTCTTCAGGTGCTCTTGCTTGTGAGGGCTCCCTCATGCCAAGTGGTTCTCCATTGGGCTCTTCATCCCCTCTTGCGCTTTTCCTCGTTCCTGCATGGTTAGGATAGGACGGATCGCGAGTGGTCTTACCCCCTCTCGTGACTACCGCTTTTGCATTTTCAACTGGTGGAACCACAGTGACTAATTGAGCCAACTGGGTTTCTATCATCTTGTTAAAGCTCAACTGGTCTTTAAGTGCAGATGAAAGGCTATCAATTTTAACATTAAGGCTCTCAAAAGCCTTATCATAGGCAATTGTTCTTATTAAATCCTTCATTAATCTTAGCTTGCCCAAAGACTAGATCTTTCAAGGAAAGTTGGTTGGGTTGAAAGAATTACCTTGATTACCTCCTTGATAATAAGGGCATGATTGATTCTATGTTTGACCTCCTTGTGGACGATAACTGTTGTTGTTGCCGTTCATGTACGTCACATCCTCCTGAGTAGCAGGGCAGTAATTCCTTGAATGCCCAGTATTACCACAGACTTCGCAAGTCATGCGAGCACCCATAGCTTGAGTAGTGGTGGCCATGGCGGCCTTCTCATTGGCTAGATCATCCACTCTTCTCATCATTAGGTCCATCTTGGCATGCAACATGTCCGCTTCCTTGACGGTATGTGTACCCCTTTGACATGGCTGGAGTCGATCATCACTCCACCCTTGATTGGTAACCATATTCTCAATCAGTGTAGTAGCTTCAGTAGTAGTAATAGAGAAGAAGGCTCCTCCAGCTGCAGCATCAATATGGCCTCGGGCTGTCAGAGTCAGCCCATTATAGAAACTCTGAAGAATAAGCCAGTTGTCCATCCCATGATGAGGACAAGCCAGGATGTACTCCTGGAGTCTCTCCCAAGCTTCTGGGATAGTCTCATTTGCTGCTTGCTGGAAACTTGAAATTTGCCCCCGAAGAACATTGGTTTTGCCCAACGGAAAGAACTTCACGAGGAATGCTACGGAGCACTTTGCCCAACTGTTAATTTCTGCACGGTTAGCGTAGAACCACTGCTTCGCCTTTCCCAGGAGTGAGAAGGGAAATAGTCGCAGACGAATAGCATCTTCCTCCACTCCTCGTATAGTGAAGGTACTGCACAGTTCCAGGAACTACTGCAGGTGGGCGCTCGCATCTTCATTAGGCTTGCCACAGAATGGGCTAGCCTGTACCATCGTGATTAGGCCAGTCTTGATCTCGAAGTTTCCATTCCCGGTGTTTATCACAGGGCCTGTCGGCACCTGGTCAGCAGAGGGAGCGGAGTAGTCGCGGAGAGTCTTCTCGATAGTGTTGGCCATGGAAGTTGATGCAGATGGCACAAAGGAAGCTGGATCGACGTCCGAACGTTCACGCAGAGGAGAGCCGAAATGAGTTCGTGCCTTCCTTACGAGTGACTCAGGATTTTTCAGTAAAATTCGGCGGTATGTCAAAACCAGTCATGCACTACCTGTCTTCATCATCAATAGACAAAGAAGACAATCCAAATTAGCTTGCATTGAGAACTGTTTTATTCCGGTCATGATTATAAACATATGCAAAGTGTTGATATGTCATTCTTAAGCCTTCCACGACAACAGTGCCAGAAATGCTTGTTGACATTTCTTAACGCAATCACCTAAGAACGGGTTTGGAACCCATCCTGGTAACAGCGCCAGAAATGTTGGTTGGTAATTCTTAACGTTACAGGAGTCTGCAAGCGCATGGAAGTACCATTGTAGCATTTCCCCAAAGGAGTATTCCAAAGGGTATCGAATCCAAGGAAAACTTTGGTGGATTAACAAGCTCAGCACTATTGCAATGAGTATAGATCATAGACGGAAATAAATCAGACACTCAAGTGCAAGGGTAAGAAATGATAATAGGGGTAGTGTGATCACACACACACTCACTCTCTCTCTAAGGGGTCCTAGGCATAGGAGGCAACATACGAGTTAGTTCTAGGTTCTTATGTACTATACACATAAAGCTGGTAGGAACGAGTTAGATACACTAGCGTTGAAGAACATTGACTTAAGCACCCAGGTACCACAAGGAGCTAACCTCCCATGTTGCTTCTGGACAACTCCGGTTGTTAGATTTTAGACTCCTACAGCTTATCCGAACGTGGGGGATTTCAGAGGGACCAACGGCTGTCCCTACCGTGGCCTACCCCAAGACAAACCGTGGGATAAGCTCATAAGTAAGGTAGCTACGCAACCCAAGCACCATGCTTACGTTGTTAGCCAGACTTGACCGGCCCGGGCTATTGTGACCCAGGTCAAGCCACCAGATAAACTAGCCAATTACACCGAGTACCGTAGCTTAAGCACAGACTTCATACAACGCAGTCATGTCATCTAATTAGATCAAACCAGGTTAGGTACACAAACGTATTCGTGTTTTCCTATGTCTGTTCAACTGGATCAAAGGGTCGTGTTCGCGAAGAACACGAGCCTCTAACTTATGAACAAACACCAGAAACATGTGAAAGTCACCCGTCAAGTGGATCAAAAGGCCTTGTTCATCAAGAACAGGAGCCTCTAAATGATGAACAGGTGAAGAACACATGAACAAATCACCCATGTATACTAATACAACTTTATATGAAATAGCTAAATAACTGAAGTAGATCAAAGTCATACAAATGAAATAAGATACAAGAGAACTCATACCTAGATCCCAAAGTAGACTTGGAACCTGAAGTAGAACTACTCTAGCCTACCTCCTAGCCTTGAGACTAAAAGTGAGAGAGGTGTTACAAGTGTGGATGGTTCATAAGTGAGCCCCCTCTCCTTCTATTTATAGGCTTGGGCACCGACGAGGAGTGGATGCAAACACCTCGGGAATGGCTCCTAGGACCAATAGGGAAGCACCACGTGGAAGCCCCTGAGTGGCGGCCTCAAGGTCGGTTCGGCTGACCCCACAGGTCGACCGACCCTCTGTGGGCCCCACTCGGGGTGTGCTTTCTCCTGGTGGCTGTCCTGTGGGTCCTTAGGTCGGTTCCCGGTGTCCACCCTATTTTAGCGCGATTTGCATGCTTTTGTGGGCCCATGGATCCATGTGACGTCCACGTGTCACGCTCTGATTCGTCGGGGAGTGCTTCACTTGGATTGCTTGCATGGCATGCATGCATGGCGCCATGGTTGTCAGCTTTGCATGCATGGCATCCTTGTTGGCAGCCCACCTAGGATGAGGTGATGTGGCATGGATCATAGAAGGTGAGTTTGCCACTCTTTTCTTTCTTATTTTCCTGCAAACAAATAATCTCCATGGACAAGTGGAACTACATTATTCTTAACTAAATATGCGTAAGAAATGCCTTATGCTCCTTTACTCATGAGTATATTGACAGCTAAAGTAGGCACTTAACAGCCGTCAACAGTGGCGGTGAAGGAAGAGCTCCAGCAGGAGCGCGTGGTGCTTGCGAAGGTCCGGTCTCAACTCACGTTGAGGGACTCGGCCCTCACCGAGGTGCAGGCTCAGCTCCAGTAGGACCGTGTGACCCTCAAAGGGGTGCAATCCTGGCGGGCCCAAGCCGAACAAAAGGCCCAGGAGGCCAAACAGCTAGGCACCGCTCTCCAGGAGAAGAATGAGGCGCTGACGGCGGCCGAGAGCCAGCTTCAGCAGGAGCATGCGGCGCGCGAGGAGGCGCAGACCCAGCTCTAGCAGGAGCACACGACGCTTGAGGAGGCGAGGTCCGCGCTTCAATAGCGGGACACAGAGGTCACAGCGGCGAACACTCAGCTCCAGATCCGGCAGGTGGCAGTCGAGCTGCTCACCGGGGCTCTGGTGCAGGAGAGTTGCACTGTCGAGGCCTTGCGCACTGCCGTCGAAGAGAAGGACACTTCGGTTCTATAGCTGCAGCAGGAGGCCAGTGCCCGAGAGGGAGAAGGGGCGGACTGAGGGTAAGTCGTGGCCCCCAGCGCCCTTGATTGTTTCAGGTTCGCCAAGATCCGTCCTGACGTTCCTTTTCGTGTTTCAGAGCTGCGGAAAGCTTTGGTGGACTCGTCAGTGCAGGCGGAGGCTCTCGAGGTCACGTACACGAAGGCTCAGGACGAATTCCAGGACCTAGAGGGTGCTGCCCTCGACGTGTGCAAGGAGGTCGAGGGGGCCGAGGGTTCATCGGGTAGCTCGCTGGCGAGCCGCTTGAGGTCTTTGGGCGGCCGCGTCATTGAGCGCCTGAAGGGCACTCTTCGACTTGGTGTTTAGAAGACCCTGGGCGTGGTGTCCACCCACTACAACGTCAATTTCAATGCGCTGATGATAGGCTACATCGTCGCCGAGGGGCTTGATGACGACGACACAATTGCCGCCATCGATCAAGCTGATGCCGCCGCCGACGGTACTACTGCGACGCTCGCCGCCCTGTTCGAGGACGACCTCTTCCCTGACGCAAATGAGGGCAAGGACGCTGCCGCCCTGAGCCCCTGCGCACCCTGAAAGAACTGGGCGTAGAAGCCCGTAGTTTGTAATTAGGATTTTGGCCAACTGCCCTTTTGTGACGAACAGCTCGCTACTCGAATGTATGAACTTATTCACAATTTGGTTTTATGTGCTATCGTGTTTTCGATGTGTCTTAGAGAAATTTTGGCCGGGAAGGTCGCATCTGTGAGTAACTTAAGCATAGGGCAGTGAGGGGGACGACGTATCCTCTCGGAGGCATAGGCGGTCCCGCAACTCGACCAGCCCCAGCCTCAGTTATTTCATGCCCTGCTTCTATTTTCCTAAGCATTCGAGGAATAACACGTTAGCACTTTCAAAAGAAAAGGTTTGCAAAAAAATGGGACCATTGGGGGGGGCGGGTCGCCCCCCGGTTGTAGCCCCCGAGGGGGACATGGTTTTCGAAAGAAAGCTAAGTCTCCCTATTTTTTTATTCGTGACCTTGCTTTATTTACAACTGATGAGATATCAGATATGTACAAAACGACTTGGAAATTTATGGATAAAAGCGACGTAGCATCTGAATGTTCCAAGCGTTGGTGAAGACTTTACCCTTCTCGTTCGCGAGCCTGTACGTGTCGGGCTTGAGGACTTCGGCGATGATGTACGACCCTTCCCACGGTAGCGTGAGCTTGTGCCGGCCTCGATTATCTTGCCGTAGCCTCAGCACCAGATCTCCCTTGTTTAGGTCTCCGCGTCCAGCCTTCTACGCTTCATATCACTGGAGGGATTGCTGGTACTTTGCCGATTGTAGGATCGCCACGCCTCGGGCCTCATCAACGCAGTCTAGCGAGTCTTCACGAGCTTGCTGGTTCTACTCCTCTTGGTAATCCTTGATCCTCGGGGACCCGTAGTCCAAGTCTGTGGGGAGGACGGCCTCGGTGACATAGACAAGGAAGAACAGGGTGAAGCCTGTGGCTCTGCTCGAGGTCGTTCTGAGGCTCCTGGATCCACTTCCGGCCAAACTTGTTTAGTTTCTTGAAGATTCTTAGTTTCAGGCCTTGTAAATCATGTCGTTGGCACGTTCTACTTGGCTGTTCGTCTGTGGGTGCGCTACAGCTGACCAATCCACACGGATGTGGTAGCTATCACAAAACTCCAAGAACTTTCTACTCGTGAACTGGGTGCCGTTGTCGGTTATAATCGAGTTAGGTACCCCGAACCTGTGGATGATGTCTGTGAAAAACAGCATGACCTGCTTGGACCTGAGGCTGCTGATGGGGCGAACCTCGATCCATTTAGAGAACTTGTCGATGGCCACCAACAAGTGGGTGAAGCCTCCGGGCTCCTTCCGTAGGGGCCCGACGAGATCCAACCCCCACACAGCGAAGGGCCTTGTGATGGGGATGGTCTGGAGTACGTGAGCTGGGAGATGAGTCTTCCGGGTGTAGAACTGGCACCCTTCGCAGGTGCGCATGACCTCGCTGGCATCAGCAACCGCCGTGGGCTAGTAGAAGCGCTGGCTGAACGCCTTGCCCACGAGGGTGCGTGGCGCCGCGTGGTGACCGCATTCGCCGGCACGGATGAGGACCAGGTGTGTCCGAAGACCAGTGAAGGGTCGCTCCTTAGTGATGAGTGATTGACAACATTGTGTGGACTGATGCTTGGCTAAGTGTGCAGGTACAGGTTGTGGCTTGACTCGTGTCAGTGCAGGTGAAGAACAAGCGCAAAAGGCCTTAGCCGTGGCGGCCTCCGGGTGATGGAGTGGCAAGTAGGCTTGGTTCGATGGACCCGGTGGCCGATGGGGTCAATTGCGAGCCGTGCGGTGCAAGACTGGTGGGCTGAAGTCGTGAACATGGGCCTGTGCAAGGTAGCAGATGGAGCCCGAAGCTTGCACGCGGGGTTTGTTGGTTTGCCCACAAAACCATTGGTGGACGGTTTCTTGGTTTGGGCATCAAAACCAAGCCCGGAGGCCCAAGGCGACGGAGACGGTGATCTGGGAGCTTCGGGAAGCTTCGAGGCGGAGGGCACGTGGCGTGATCACAAGGTTTGCGTCGAGGTGAAGCGAAGCCGCGGTGGAAGCGTGTCCGTCTGATGAAGACTTGACCAAAATGCCCCTGAGGGGTTGTATCTTCATTTAAGTTGTAGGGGTAGCGTGGTCATTTACCTCCCTCCGATGGACTTCGTATAAATAGCGGAGAGGTGGATGGCATCTCTCTCTCTTGGACTCTAGGGCTTCCTCCCCCGGTAGTTTGCTCTGAACTGCTTCTTTTCCCTCTGTATTCCTTAGGCTAGATTCTTGTATAGACTCTGTCCTCTGGATGTATGGAAGCTTTCGGCGTTCCGGTGATCTCCTAGTCCTTTGTGATTTTCATGTCATTTTCAGGGCTATTTTTGGGGCTTTTCGTTCTTCGCTCGATTCGTGGATTTGAGGGTGTTTCTTCTCGGATTTCTTTGAGGGGATCATGGGTGGATGCCTTGCGCATTTTTGTGTGTGATCTTGACCCCTCAAATGCCGGGAAACACCTTCGATTCGTGTGTTTTTGGTTGGTGCCCGAGTTCATGGTGGTGGTTCGTGTGATCCGCGATTCCCGGTGATTTAGGGAGTTAGAGGTTGAGATTTTTGGGGCATAGCTTCCTTGTGTGAAGCTTATCATCTCCCCAAAATCTTGTCTCAAGAGCTCTAGCCGTTTGGGAGATCCGGTGATGGAAAGGTGGAGTTGACTCCCGAGCTCGAGCATTTTTCTGCTCTGTCCGCACTTGGCGGACGGTCCGCGGCCTCCGTGCGGACGGTCCGCGAGGTGCCTGACAGGCTGGCTGTTCTTCGCGTGTTCTTGTGGGTCTTTCGTTCGATCCATTGAGCCGGTTGATTTTTGGTGCGCGAAGTTTGTGGACGGTCCGTACTGAAGTGCCGGACGGTCTGTAACGAGGCGGACGGTCCGCGGGTCCATCACAGACGGTCTGTTTTTCTCGGTGCACTACTGGAGGTTCTGGTGGGATTTTCGGACAGTCCGCCGAGACCTCACGGACGGTCTGCGCCGTCATCGCGGACAGTCCGCCAGGTTCCCCCGGACGGTCCGCCAGGGACTTCGCAGAGTTGTCTCAGTCCTTTGATTTGTGTCTAGTTGCTTCCGCTCTTTGTTCCTAGGCTTGTCTCTTGTTCGTGTAGGCTTGTGTGTGCCTTGTTTGGAGCTTCCTTTGTGTGCGCGAGATTTTGGAGTGGCAATCGGGGTATAGGCCGAGTTCGACCTTCGTGAAGAATTTTTATCGGCTCCCATTCACTCCCCCCCCCTCTCTGGTCACCCTACTCGGTCCTTCAATTAGTATCAGAGCCGGTTACGGATCTTCTTGATTCTAACCAGTCTAAGATCCAAAGATGGGCGATTATGGCAAGGGTTCGGGTCCTCCGCACTTTGATGGCAAGAATTACCCGATGTGGGAGAGGCGCATGTGCGCGTTTTTGCGAGGGAAGGGAACTCTGATCTGGGAGGTCACTCAGAATCCTCATTATGTCACCCCAGATAGTTTTCTGCTTCCAGGATCGCGGGACATGTGTGAGGCCAACAGCAAGGCCGTTGATTACTTGTTCCGTGCTCTCTATGCCTCGGAGTTCGAGCGAGTGTACGGAGAGAATGTGGCCGGAAAGATTTGGCTCAAGTTGAGAAATGCTCATGTTGGCAATGCCCAAGTGCAAGCCCGTTTGTTTTCCACTTACCGGAGAGAGTACGAGAACTTCACTCATCTCCCCGGTGAGTCGACTGATGCTATGTTTCAGCGCTTCACTAGCATAGTCAACAACATGAGGGCCAATGTGACAGTGCTCCCATACAGGGATCATGATCAAGCTATCATGCTTTTGCATGCCCTGGATAGGTCCGTGTGGAGTGCCAAGGTCGAGGCCAGTGAGGAGTCGAGCGTGTATGATACGCTGACGCTGGATGAGCTGTTTTCCAAGCTCAGGTCTTCAGAGGTTGATCGTGGCTTGAGAGCCAAGAGCGAGAGCCCCACTGATCCTCATAGTTTGGCTCTTGTCTCAGGATCGAGGTCTAACGCTAACTCTGGTGGTTTCTCTTTGTCTTGTCTTGTGTCTTTGCCAGATGAGGACTTTGAGGTGCTGAGCGAGGACGATCTCGCTTTGTTGAGCAAGAGGTTTGTGCGGATGTACGAGAACCGCAAGAATGCAAGGTGGAGCTCGGGGATGTGCTATCGGTGCGGGAAGCACAGGCACTTCATCGCCGAATGCCCTGAAGCCATGGAGATCAAGAAAGACTACAAGAGCAAGCCCAAGCACGACTACAACAAGCACCGCTCCCAGAACGACTACAAGGACAAGCACAAGGACAAGGGCGAGAGAAGGCACAAGAAGAGTGGTGGCCACAAGAAGAAGACCGCTCGAGCAATGGTAGCCGGAGCGAGCGACATCGACTCAACATCAAGCGATGCTTCCTCCGACTCGAGCAGCGAGGAAGAGCAAGAAAGGCGCAAGGACAAGCAGCACATGGGCAAGAACTTCACCGGCCTCCGCTTCGTCGCACAAGGAGGCTTTTGCGGCATGGCGCATTCCAAGAAGGGTGGGAGGCACAGCTCAGATTCGAACTCCGATTCCGAAGTAGAGGTACGACAGGATCCCAACTTCTTGCTAGAGGAGAATGCTAGGCTCAATGAGTTGCTTGATAACAGTGATGATGTGCTTATAAAGACCAACAAGAAGAAGAGGGAATTTAGGTCTTTGTTGGGTGATGCTAAGGATAAGATAGCCGAGCTTGAATCCTTGCTTGTGGATGCTAGAAATGAGATAGGTGCTTTGAAATCTGCTCCAGTGGTGTCTGATGAGATGGATTGTGGTGATTGCTCAGTTTTTCTTACTGATTTGACTGCTCTCAATGAGAAGCATGCCTCTACTTTGGAGGAACTAGATGTGGTTAGGATTGAGTGTGATTAATTGAAATCTAGGCCAGCTTTACTAGGTGATTGTACCTCATGTCCTATCTTGCATGCTAGGCTAGATGAATCTCACACTAGAATAGTTTCTCTTGAGGCGGCATTGAAAGCTCCTGTTCCTACATCATGTTCAACCTGTGAAATGCATGCTTTGAAAAACATGGAACTTGCACACTATGTTGACCGTCTGCAGGACGAAAATGATGAGCTTAGGAAATTGATGAGTTGGTTGTCTGGGCATGAGCCACAATTGAGTTTGATGTTGGCTCAGTTCAAGAGGTTTGATGGTCAGGCGTTGGGGGCTGACAAGAGTGGTGAGAAGAGTTGTGAGGGAGAAGAGAAAGTTGGAGAGATCCCTACACCACCACACACCATACCCATGAACAAATATGCACCCAAGCCAAACCACTTGAGAAACAAGCTTGATACAACTCCAGACCCACCAGTGTTCCCCCAGAAAACAAAGAATTACCAGAAACCCATCATGTTTGTGAGCAACCTGGGTAATGTCTTTGAGGGGAAGTCAGGAGAGAAAGCAGTTGAGAAGCCCACAGAAAAGCCAAACGCCTAAGCCACAGCCGATCCCCTTCCATTGTGAGTATTGTGGGAGGGATGGGCATAAGGATGAGTTCTGTTTCTGGAGGAAGAGGGATGAGAGGTTTCCTAGGGAGATGGCAAACAAGGACAGGTACCACCTTGCTCGTGGTGTGCCTGAGCCTCGTAGAGGGCCTCTACCTAGGGGTGAAGTGTATGTGCGTACAGTTCCCACTCGTGAAGGTGGAGGTGGAGGTGTGTTCCCTCAGAGAGATAGGCGTGTTGGGTTTGGGCGTGGTGAGTTGGCTCATTGTGCTCCTTCTCGAGACCGTTACGAGTTTGGAAGGAACGATCAGAGCTTTGGGTCTCAGATGGACTACGGGCCACATTTTCCCCCTCGTGATGCGCGTACTCCTCCAGTGAGACGTGACAGGTCCTTTTGGTAGTAGGCGTGAGAGGGCTCCGCCTAGAGGTTTTGGTAGGATGGATTTTGCTAACCCTTCTTTTGAGCAAATGGCTCAACACTGATTTGACTCTTTTGGTACTAACCCCAGTGTTGAGTCGCTTGCTCATTCTCGTTCTCGTTTTTGATTGCAGGTGGGAGGCTTGGAGAACTTTTGGTTGATCGACTCCTGTTGCTCAAGACACATGACCGAAGATCGTGGGTGGTTCTCCAGCCTCACCCTGGTGAGTACGAGGGAGTACATCACTTTCGTGGACAATGGGAGAGTACGAGTGCTTGCTGAAGGTATGGTGAAGGTGAGTAGCAAGGTGACCTTAAGAAGTGTGGCCCTGGTCAAGTCAATTGGTTTTAACCTGTTGTCAGTATCTCGGTTACTGGACGAAGGTTTTGAGGTTCGTTTTAAGTCGGGTGCTTCTCGTGTGCTTGATTCTCGAGGCGATCTTGTCTGTACGATCGTCCCCGAGGGTCAAATCTTTCGTGCCGATTTTTCCCAGTCTATTGGTCCTCCTTGATGCTTTGTTGCTGGCGTTTCGGCCGAGCTTTGGAAATGGCATAGGAGGTTGGGACACTTGAGCTTTGAGTTGCTTTCCCGCTTGAGTAGTCTTGATCTTGTCCGAGGATTGCCTGAGTTGAAATTTGAGAAGGATTTGGTTTGAGCTTCTTGTCGGCATGGAAAGATGGTTGCCGCTTCTCACGCCCCTCTGACTGCGGTCATGACCGAGCGACCTTGTGAGCTGTTGCACATGGATTTGGTTGGGCCAGCTCGTGTTCGCTCTGCTGGTGGGAAGTGGTATGTTCTTGTGGTTGTTGATGATTTTTCGAGGTACTCTTGGGTGTTCTTTCTGGAGGATAAGAGTGAGACATTTGGCTTTGTTCGAGACTTGATCTTGAGGTTGAAGAATGAGAGACATGGTGATGCCATTCGAGCTATACGCAGTGACAATAGCACGGAGTTTAAAAATTCTCATTTCGATGCCTTTTGCAGTGATCTTGGTCTTGATCATCAGTACTCTTCTCCATATGTTGCTTGCCAGAATGGCGTAGCGGAGAGGAGATTGGTGCCAGGATCTTTGAGGATGAGAAGGATGGAGATGGAGACGACGATGATGATGATGGTGGTGCTCCCATGGCTGATTGTGTACACGCTACTTCCACTACTACGACGACGATCGAGGATGGACCATCCCCTACACCCACTACGACTGAGGCTGTTCGAGTGGAGGCTGCTGCTGAGGGGGAGGTTGTGTCCAGGCGAGAGGCTCCCCGGCGTGTATAGATCGATCACCCACCGACGACGATCATAGGTGACCTTCACGAACGCACTACACGGTCGAGGTCAAGGAACATTCTCATTTCGCTCACTCTACTTTTTTCGCCTCTTTTGAGCCCAAAGATATTCGACACGCTTTGTCTGGCGAGAATTGGGTGAATTCCATGCATGAGGAGTTGGAGAATTTTGAGAGAAACCAAGTCTGGGTGTTAGTCGATCCACCACCAAATTGCTGTCCCATAGGTACCAAGTGGGTGTGGAAGAACAAAGAGGGTGAGAATGGGATGGTTGTGAGAAACAAGTCGAGGTTGGTGGCGCAGGGGTTCAACTAGAAGGAGGGGATAGATTATGAGGAGGCATTTGCTCCTGTGGCCCGTTTGGAGGCAATTAGGATCCTTCTAGCCTTTGTCATGGCTAAAAGGTTCAAGTTGTACCAAATGGATGTCAAGAGTGCTTTATTGAATGGGGTGATAGAGGAAGAAGTGTATGTGAGGCAACCCTCGGGGTTTGAGAGTGAAAAATACCCATACCGTGTATACAAACTCCAGAGAGCACTCTATGGGTTGAAACAGGCACCTAGAGCTTGGTATGGCAGGTTGAGAGGGTTTTTGCTAAGTAAGGGGTTTGTGATGGGCATAGTTGATAAGACCTTGTTTCTCCTTAAGCATGGGAATGACCTTTCGATTGTTCAGATATACGTGGATGACATAATCTTTGGTGGCTCTTCTCATGATCTTGTTGCCAGATTTGCAGATGACATGAGCAGGGAATTTGAGATGTCTATGATGGGCGAGCTGCAGTTTTTCTTACGCCTCCAAATCAAGCAGTGCAAGGACGGGATGTTTGTACATCAGGCGAAGTACACCAGGGACATGGTGAAGAAGTTTGCCATGAACGACTCCAAGCCGATGACTACACCGATAAGTACCACTATGTTGACGGTCAATATTTGCCATTTTCAAGGCCGTCAACTCCTGCAAATTTGAGCATGAATTGCACATCCATACTAGAATAGGTGCTTAAACTCATACTTTCCACTAGTGTTGATGTCTATTCGAATGCAGGTATTTAGCTTAAGAAATGGGAGGAATCAATGCACTTTCACTCCACTCCAATCCAAGGCACTCAAAGGCTGCCCAATCAGGGGCTGCCACGTGGATTCTCCTGGATCCATGATGTCACCAATCCATGTCAAGGACTCTCGACGAATCATACGCTGCCATGTCAGCATCACATGGATCCATGGGCCCACTTTGCCAACTAAACCGCCAGGAAACGTGCCATGCACGGAGGAGAGGCATTAGGGCCCACATGCAAGCGAGCCAGAGGAAGCACGGGCCAGATGGCCGGCCAGAGGGTTCGGCCGACCCTAGGATAGGCCGAACCGACCTAGGGTCGGTTGATCCTCCCCGTCCACGTGCTGGTTGCTCATTGGCTCTTGGCTACATTCCCAGGTGTTTAGGGGCACTTTGAGCCCCGGAGCAAGCCTCCTCCTTGTCTATAAATAGGAGGGGAGGCGCTCCATTTCTCACACACCACCAAGCTCTCAAGTTTCACTTCTCTCTTGTGTAGCTCTCTCTCCCTCTCTCCAATTCTGCCCAAGAGAGGTGATTCTCACCTCTTTGTGGTAGAATGGTGATGAGGAGAGATCTAGATTAGGATTAGTTGAGAGGTAGAGTAGGGGTAAGGAGTGAGTTGATATCCTCGTGGATGTTTGTTCTTCATTTAGATCAAAGTGAGTATTTCAGCATTTCTTATTTAGACTATAGTGGACATCATGCATGATTGATTTGTTCTTGTGTTCGTGGCTCATTCATAAGTTAGAGGCTTGTGTTCTTCATGACACAAGGCTTCAATCCTTTAGAGCCAGAGCCGTAGTTCATTTACTTGTTTGCATGCTTTGATCCTGTTTAGTTAAGTAAGTCCGCTGTATCTCGTTCAGCTGCATCCATAGCTTCCTTTCTGCTCCCAGTTCAATGATATGATCTGATTCCGATCTTTCCCTTGTTCGTGGGACTGTATCTATACGGTTGCTATAGTGTAGTTGCGGGTTGACAGACGTAACCGCTTTATAGTATTTATCTGGGGTACAGACATGGTGTCTAGGCCCTGGTTTTCCTGCGAAGACCACGTACGATCGTAGCGTAGAGGTAGGCCGCAGTGGTGACAGCCTGTTGGACCCTTGGTCAACCCTCTTACGTCGCGTACCGAGTTGGGCTCGCTTGCCAGCACCCTGGAGTGTTGTCGCCCCGCGGGGATGACTAAGACCTGACAGAATAACATCTTGAGAGCTAAGTCCCTTAAGGAAGTGCTTCTTGTATCTCGACCTATCGCAGCGAAAGCTGGTGTCCTTGGATAGACCCTCTCTGGTTACTCACCGTCCTGAGGGAACAAAACCCAACGGGAATACTCATTCCCCTAGGGAGAAGTGCTACAACGGTGTATCCGTGCGCTTGTGGATTCATTCGCACTCGTTAGTGTACCCGGGAGTTTCTTACACGCTCACGCTGCCACGACGCCTAGTGTTGAGGTTAAGGAACGCCAACAAGCATTTCTGGCACCGTTGCCGGGGACGGCTGTTGTTAACCTTCGAGCCCGTCTATCCTCGTATTTATCTTTTTCCTTTTTCTTCTACCTTCACCCCCGTTACCCTTTTTTTTGAGATATCCCTTTTTGTTTTCTTTACTTCTACCTCTACCCCCGCTACCCATGGAAGGTTATCCTTGTAAACACCTTCCACCTTCGAGGAGTGAACCCTCAGAGCCACCTTCGTCAAGATCCACTCTTACATCTGGCCTTTGGATTTGCCCCTCTCTCATGAAGCTAATTCAGGACCTATCCTTCTCGGGGTTAAGTGATGAGAACCCCTTTGATCATGTGAGAGACTACGAGCGTCTGATTGAAACTCAGGGTAAAACTGGAGAATCACTGGATGCTCGGAAAAGAGAGTGTTTTCCGCTATCCCTCTCCGGGGAAGCACGGGATTGGCACTGTTGTTTTGGTAGAGACTACCTTACTTGGGAAAGGTTGAGAGCAGCTTTTTGCTCCCACTTCTTCCCAATACGACGTGTCATCTTGTTAAGGGCAAAGATTCTCTGTTTCGAGCACTGTGAGGAGGAATCACTTGCAATGGCATGGAATCGTTTCGCCTCCGCGGTGGAAGATTGCCCAGTCCTCTACATTCCCGATTGGATGTTGCTTCAGCACTTCTAGTTTGGATTGCGGAAGGATGATGCCATGAGGCTTAATGCTCTCTCCGGAGGATCTTTGTGCACCTAGATGCTGTCGAGGGAAAAGAGATCCTAGATAATCTCTGAGATTTCAGCTCCCCTTGTATCCTGGTCAATGAGGCACCCACCAGAGGAAATGTTGAGCCACCTAGATCCATCGCCAGCTGAGTCCAAGGTTTCATATCCATTCTTTCTGAGCTCTGGCTAAAGATGTCATTCCTGAATAGCAGGAATCTAAGGGAAAGATTTCATGGCGTGAGATCTACCCTTGGGTTCCCCTCTTGTGCATCTTCTTAGACCTTCTCCCCGAGACTTTGTCTTGTGGGAGGACGGAGAAAGTAGTCCGAAAAGAACGACCATTCCCGGCCAGGATGACTTGTTCGATCCTCACTACTAACTCCTAAGGAGGGTATAAGAGGCCTATCATGTTTCTATGTCAAGGTTTGAGCTGAAGTGCTTTGCACTGAAGTTTCGTATAAACCAAGACATCGGTCTCTGCTTTATAATCCATTGGATTCACCCATTAAGACCGAAGGAGCACGATCATCTACCGATCGAATGGAGTGCATTCACTTTTTATCTCGAGCACATCGATCGATGCCGATCAATCAGGAGAAGCTTGCACTTCGTATTTTATGCCTGACTTGATCGATGCCCAATGGGAGGTGCACTTTCCAGCTTATCCATAATCCCCCATTGGAAGCTTAGGCCACACTTCGGAACGTTTTCATCGCCTCGACGAGAACATCGAACCCTCTGCCTAAGGTAAGAGTGAGTTAAATCTTGCTCTTCATCCGAACTCTGGTTTAAGATCGTACACCGGCCTCCGGAAGTCCATGCTCTATCCTCTTTGAAGGCCGAGTGTCTTTCTGAGCATGAGTTCACTCGGAGATCGGTACCTATTGGTGAAGCACTAGCCTCAGTGCTCGATCTTTTCATCTCCGAGTTCCGCGACCCTAGTGCTATAGTCCTCGAGTCCCGTGACCACCTCAGGGAATGCCTCGGCCTCTCTAGGATGATCATGCTTGCCTTCAGCTTCGAGACACCTTTTTGGGCTCGAGTTCGTATATGCACTACCCTTGCAGATCAGAGCTTATCCTCATATCAACATTGTCTGCAAGAAGATGGTCGTAAGTTGAGATAGGAGATCACAAGACACCTGCATCCTGAGTACTCTTGGGACTCATCTCGTTTCCCCAGGAGGAATTATCCTTTGGGTATCTTGTGGACCGAGGTCATGCAGGAGAAAAAGTTGCCAAGTTTCAGAGAAGTAGGCAAAGGACCACAGGAAGACAGCACCATTGTGGTGACCCGAACGCTTCGTGACTACCGTCGGAAGTGCTTACACTTTTGACAAACCAAGTATGTCGCCAAGGTGATTCCCCCCAGATTCTTTATGGATATATCATGGTTTGGCCAAGGTTGGTATATAGTGGAGGATGAATTTTCAACCTCAACCTTATCTCAGCCTTAAGCCTAAGCCAATCTTTTCATCTCGGGGAATCCACCTGGCCCATCGATCCTGAGACTTGCTGGAGCCCACACGAGAAAGGGGAGGACCAGAGGGGCCCACAGGGGGCCGGCCAAACCCAGGTTCGGCCGAAACCCTGGTGCCGCCTCTCCCCTTCTTCTTTCGCGTGTGCGCCTCATTCTCCTCCAGAAACCTTCTCCCTGCCGCCCGACGAGTTTTCGCATCGTGAAATCCATCTCCTCCACCTCACCATCCTCAGCATCACCGCATCCATGGTCGGTTACGGTTTCGCTTAGCTCCGTAGGGAGGCCTTGCCCCTTACTTTAGGGGGAGGGAGCCCCTCATCTCATCGACCTCAGCAACCTGGATGAGGTGATGGGATCACTGGAAGCCATGACTCCCGAGAGAGGCCGGAGTGTAGAGAGCACTCGCAGGGTGCGTACCGACTCCCCGGTGCAGTTGTCACGGCGAGGCACCTCCTCCCCGCCTTCTTTCCCGGTCAGGATGGCCACCATGGGGAACAAGACTGCTGCCAAGCGCGTCTTGTTCGACAATCCCCCTGGGCCACCCTTGAAGCCCGGAGAGCGCAACATTGGGTCTGACTTCAACAGCTATGGAGAGGCCTTCTGCCATACTTATGAGCAGGATGTGTGGGACGAGTTCTCGCTTCCACATACCCGGTGCAAAATCTTCGGAGTGAAGACAGCCACTGGAGGCTATGGTACACCCTACCATAAGCCACCTCAGTGGGAGTGAGTCCTCACCAAGATCATTGCAGACATCCGGGTAAATGGCGCCAAGAAGACCCCGGCCCTAGCAAAGCTAGCAAACAGACTAGCTGAGCTGTTCTTAGAACATGAGAAGCTAGTTGAGGAGCTGGCTAAGCAAAGGGACGAGTACCGTGAGCTCAGGCGTGAGTATCGCCAGCTGGAGGAGGACATGACCCAAAAGCTGCGGAGGTTGGCGGTAGCTGAGGGAGAGGAGCAGATCCTCTCCGAGTAGTGGGGACTAGCCCCAGCTTTAGTTCATTAGGCGCTAGTCTAGGTCTAGGTTTGATTTCCCTTTGTTTCCCGTTATTCGATTTATTTCCTTTGCATGTGTGTAAGCGCCTAATCATTTTGTTTGAAACATTTAAATTTGAATAAAGTGGCTCACCGGTCATGTAACCCGGTTTAGCCACCTATTGTGTCATTACTTTGGTCTCTTTGATTTAGAGGACATCTAGGTTCGAGACAGTGTGGGGGAAGAGCCACGACTCTCCCAATGCAGGCGCGACGTTTCCGTACGTACCCACTGCGAGCACTCCGCGCTAGCCAACTGATCACTACTGAGAACCTGAATGGGACCCGCACGAGTTCACTCCTGTGGAGAGCCTCTAACGGTTCATCTCTCATGCATAGCACCGGTTTGCATCTCGACAACTCACTCTCTGTCATTCCTGAGTTTTATAAGCTATATATGTCTATCTCTAAACTAAAACTCAAATGATGATGCTAAAGATCACCCAGCTCGTTTGTACCTGAGTAGACTTACATATGTTTTATTCCTTGTTATCTACCTGATGCTTGTGAACCATAATCTTCTTAAGGACAAGCATGTTCACCTAAGTAATTGACGAGTATGATATGGCTGGATGATATGATCTTTTGCTCTGATGACTAACTCTCTTGGGGAATTTATTTTTGAAAACTCAAAACCTCTTGGAAAGGCTCCTCTTTGATATGCCTCCGACCCATTAGAGCCATATGATCTTTGTAGGTAAAAACCTTCGGTTCATATGCTGCTTGTTATTACTTTGAGCTTTGTCAAATTCTGTGACCGTTGTGAGAATTCTTTTCATTACTTTCATGATCAAGATTTATGTGCACCGCACCTATTTCCCCTTGCTATGCTTCTACACTGGAAGTTAGCATTGTATCATTTATCCATTTCATAAAAATAAAGCTCCATATGTGGTGTGACATCTCTCTCTAGAAGTATCCTTCAAAAAGAAACATGGGCTATATAAAATATATATATATACATGCTCAAGGCATGATGAAAAAAAAGAAGAATAGCCCATGTCCAAAATAAAGGAGGAATAGGGGAGAGATGAGATCATGCAAAAAGGAGTTCCACATCATAGATGGTAATAACTAGTGTCCATTCTGGGGCTAGTGTCCTCCTTACCATCAACTCGCAGTTCTCACCTTATATATGTATGGTAATATCTAGCACTCATTCTGGGCCTAGTATCCACCTTACCATACACACCATAACCATTCTGGTGCACATCTTGATCTGATAGTATGTTTTGATTTTCTCTGTGGATCCAGTCTTTGACTTTGCAAAATATGTGATACAAGTATACTTTCTCTTTATCCTACCCTGTGCTCCACATATAGCCATCATTAGAAGTAGGATGAAGAAAGGCAAATGCCTTAGTGAGGACATATACACATTGAGCGATTTGAGAGAATCAAATGAGAAAGCCACCAAGAGTTTTGTTTATGAAAATCTTGCAAAACCCCAAGGTGTTTATCATCAGGTGCATAAGTGACTTGATTCACAGCTGTTCTACTTTTCAATCACCCAAGGGAATATGATAGCCACTACACAGAGGTTCACAGGATCAAGGTATGACTTGGAATATCTCTTATGTCTGTCTTACTCTTGGGTATTCATGACCCACTTGGCTTTGTTTCCCCTTCACTCGGGACGAGCAAAGGTCAAGTGTGGGGGTGTTGTTGACGGTCAATATTTGCCATTTTCTAGGTCGTCAACTCCTGCAAATTTGAGCATGAATTGCACATCCACACTAGAATAGGTGCTTAAACTCATACTTTCCACTAGTGTCGATGTCTATTCGAATGCAGGTATTTAACTTAAGAAATGGGAGGAATCAATGCACTTTCACTCCACTCCAATCCAAGGCAGTCATAGGCTGGCCAATCAGGGGCTGCCACATGGATTCTCCTAGATCCATGATGTCACCAATCCATGTGAAGGACTCTCGACGAATCATACGCTGCCACGTCAGCATCACATGGATCCATGGGCCCACTTTGCCAACTAAACCGCTAGGAAACGTGCCATGCACGGAGGAGAGGCATTAGGGCCCACATGCAAGCGAGCCAGAGGAAGCACGGGCCAGATGGCCGGCCAGAGGGTTCCGCCGACCCTAGGATCGGCCGAACCGACCTAGGGTCGGTTGATCCTCCCCGTCCACGTGCTGGTTGCTCATTGGCTCTTGGCTGCATTCCCGGGTGTTTAGGGGCACTTTGAGCCCCGGAGCAAGCCTCCTCCTTGTCTATAAATAGGAGGGGAGGGGCTCCATTTCTCACACACCACCAAGCTCTCAAGTTTCACTTCTCTCTTGTGTAGCTCTCTCTCCCTCTCTCCAATTCTGCCCAAGAGAGGTGATTCTCACCTCTTTGTGGTAGAATGGTGATGAGGAGAGATCTAGATTAGGATTAGTTGAGAGGTAGAGTAGGGGTAAGGAGTGAGTTGATGTCCTCGTGGATGCTTGTTCTTCATTTAGATCAAAGTGAGTATTTCAGCATTTCTTATTTAGACTATAGTGGACATCATGCATGATTGATTTGTTCTTGTGTTCGTGGCTCATTCATAAGTTAGAGGCTTGTGTTCTTCATGACACAAGGCTTCGATCCCTTAGAGCCAGAGCCGTAGTTCATTTACTTGTTTGCATGCTCTGATCCTGTTTGGTTAAGTAAGTCCGCTGTATCTCGTTCAGCTGCATCCATAGCTTCCTTTCTGCTCCCAGTTCAATGATATGATCTGATTCCAATCTTTCCCTTGTTCGTGGGACCATATCTATACGGCTGCTATAGTGTAGTTGCGGGTCGACAGACGTAACCGCAATATAGTATTTATCTGGGGTACAGACGTGGTGTCTGGGCCCTGGTTTTCCTGCGAAGACCTCGTACGATCGTAGCGTAGAGGTAGGCCGCAGTGGTGACAGCCTGTTGGACCCTTTGTCAACCCTCTTACGTCGCGTACCAAGTTGGGCTTGCTTGCCAGCACCCTGGAGTGTTGTCGCCCCGCGGGGATGACTAAGACCTGACAGAATAACATCTTGAGAGATAAGTCCCTTAAGGAAGTGCTTCTTGTATTCCGACCTATCCCAGCGAAAGCTGGTGTCCTTGGATAGACCCTCTCTGGTTACTCGCCGTCCTAAGGGAACGAAACCCGACAGGAATACTCATTCCCCTAGGGAGAAGTGCTACACCAGTGTATCCGTGTGCTTACGGATTCGTTCACACTCTTCAGTGTACTCGGGAGTTTCTTACACGCTCACACTGCCACGGCGCCCAGTGTTGAGGTTAAGGAATGCCAACACACTACGACTTTGGATGCTGACGAGGACGGCGAACCCATGGACCAGAAGGAGTACCGGAGCATGATCGGCTCCCTCCTCTACTTGACGGCGACGAGGCCGGACATACAGTTCAGTGTGTGTCTGTGCGCTCATTTTCAGGCTTCACCGAGGACTTCACATCGGCAGGCCGTCAAGCGGATTTTCAGGTACTTGAACTACACTCCTAAGTTTGGTTTTTGGTATTCTGCCTCCTCGACACTCAGACTTCACGGGTACTCCGATGCTGATTTTGCTGGGTGTCAATTGGATCGCAAGTCTACCTCTGGGTGTTGTCAGTTCCTGGGTTCTTCTTTGGTCTCTTGGTCATCTCGCAAGCAATCCAGTGTAGCCTAGTCCACTACAGAGGCCGAGTATGTAGCTGCTGCTAGTTGTTGTTCCTAGCTATTTTGGATGACCTATACCATGAGTGATTTTGGAGAGGAGTGCTCCTAGGTTCCACTTTTCTGTGACAGCACCAGTGCCATAAGCGTAGCCAAAAATCCTGTTCTCCACTCCAAAACGAAACACATAGAAGTGAGGTACCACTTTCTGAGGGACAATGCTGAGAAGGGAAACATATCCATGTCCTATGTCCCTACCCAAGACCAGCTAGCTGACATTTTCACCAAACCGCTTGACCAAGTCAATTTCACTCGCTTGCGGGGTGAACTGGGGGTGTGCTTTCCTTTCTAGCTGGGTCTTGGAGCTTCTCATGTATATATGTGTCATATGTTCATTTTGTTGCATTGCATTCATGCATTTTACTTTCTGTACAAAACCTGGTAGGATAGCCATCTTTGGATCACTTGTGCTAGGAATGAGCTTCTCCTATATACATGGATCATTGATGTGCTATATGTGTGATATGTGCATGTTTGGTAAATTGTGGATGTGAATGCTATGCTCTTGATGGTTTTGCCATATATTTGTGTTGAGATAGCTTTCTTTTGATAAAAATGCTAAAATTGTGTCTCTCATGAGTAGATGCTTGTCTATACTCAATTTGTGCTTAAATGCCTATATCATGTTTAGTTTGTGCTTGAGAATCATGTTCTCTTTGCTTGGGGTCAAAGACCTTTTGTCATTGTAAATGTTTAGCCCTTTTGCTTGCTTGGGGAGGAGCATAAGCTTCTTTTTGCCGCAAAGGCACTTCATGTACCATGTTTAAACTTGAAAATGAAATTGGTGTGTGAATTGCCTTATGCTTGAAAAATGAGCTCCTAATCATGTTTTTATGCATTGATATTCATATCTTGGGTGCTAAATCGTAGCATGTTGTCTATCATGAGAAGTCTCATTTTAAGAAGTAGACACATGGCTCGGTGGCTTTAACATGACTTGAGTAGCTTGTGGGCGTTTACAATGATCTTGTGATAAGAATTTGTGATCTTGCATAAACTTTGGATGATCTAGTGTATTTATGTTCAAATTGGTATAGAGAGAGTCTTGCTCATGAGATGAATGTTTCTTTGAGAAAATTGCTAAAAATTGCTTTTAGCCGTGTCACATGCTTGTATGTCTCTACCTTCTTGATGGCAATGTGCTAACTACACCATATCTACTTGGCTTGCTCAATGTCTCATGTGTAGCATTTTGTTGTGCTCTTTGTATATTTGAGAAGCTTGGTAGATTGTATATATGCTTTGACATGCATTTTTCATGAAAACAAGGGGAAGAGTTTCATATACCTTGATTCATGCATTGTCAACAAGGGGGAGAACTTTGGGATATTCATGCAAGGGGGAGAATTTTCATGCATTGGGAGATTTTGTGGAAAATTGGTATGCATTTGTGAGATGTTGCATGTGAGGAGAAAAATTGAGAAGAAGAGGTTGCATTTGCTCAGGGGGAGTTTGCATATGTGCAGGGGGAGCTCCTTTGATTTGTGCCTGAGTTTTGTGCTTTGTGATGTACTCTTTGTGAGCTTTGTTTTGTCTCGGCTGTGTCGAGCCGTTGCCCTTGTCTTAGGGGGCCGAGACTTGGTCTGGCGAGTGATCTTGTTTTCGCTTGTTCTTTGGCTTTGGATCACTTGTTGGAGGTTGGTGTTCGTGGCTGTTTTTCTTTTCTTTTTCTCTATGTGATTTCTATGGGTGTTGTCAATGCACTCATCAAGGGAGAGATTGAGGACCAGGTGTGTCCGAAGACCAGTGGAGGGTCGCTCCTTAGTGATGAGTGATTGACAACATTGTGTGGACTGATGCTTGGCTATGTGTGCAGGTACAGGTTGTGGCTTGACTCGTGTCGGTACCGGTGCAGGTGAAGAATAAGTGCGAAAGGCCTTAGCCGTGGCGGCCTCCGGGTGATGGAGTGGCAAGTAGGCTTGGTCCGATGGACCCGGTGGCTGATGGGGTCAAGTGCGAGCCGTGTGGTGCAAGACTGGCGGGCTGAAGTCGTGAACATGGGCCGGTGCAAGGTAGCGTATGGAGCCCGAAGCTTGCACGCGGGGTTTGTTGGTTTGCCCACAAAACCATCGGTGGACGGTTTCTTGGTTTGGGCCTCAAAACCAAGCTTGGAGGCCCAAGGCGACGGAGACGGTGATCTGGGAGCTTCGGGAAGCTTCGAGGCGGAGGGCACGTGGCATGATCGCGGGGTTTGCGTCGAGGTGAAGCGAAGCCGTGGTGGAAGCATGTCCGTCCGATGAAGACTTGACCAAAATGCCACTGAGGGGTTGTATCCTCATTTAAGTTGTAGGGGTAGCGTGGTCATTTACCTCCCTCCGATGGACTTCGTATAATAGCGGAGAGGTGGATGGCATCTCTCTCTCTTGGACTCTAGGGCTTCCTCCCCCGGTAGATTGCTCTGAACTACTTCTTTTCCCTATGTATTCCTTAGGCTAGATTCTTGTATAGACAGTGTCCTCTGGATGTATGGAACCTTTCGGCGTTCCGTTGATCTCCTAGTCCTTTGTGATTTTCGTGTCATTTTCGGGGCTATTTTTGGGGGTTTTCATTCTTTGCTCGATTCATGGATTTGAGGGCGTTTCTTCTCAGATTTCTTTGAGGGGATCATGGGTGGATGCCTTGCGCATCTTTGTGTGTGATGTTGACCCCTCAAACGCCGGGAAACACCTTCGATTCGTGCGTTTTTGGTTGGTGCTCGAGTTCATGGTGGTTGTTCGTGTGATCCGCGATTCCCAGTGATTTAGGGAGTTAGAGGTCGTGATTTTTGGGGCATAGCTTCCTTGTGTGAAGCTTATCATCTCCCCAAAATCTTGTCTCAAGAGCTCTAGCCGTTTGGGAGATCCGGTGATGGAAAGTTGGAGTTGACTCCCGAGCTCGAGCATTTTTCTTCTATGTCCGCACTTGGCGGACGGTCCGCGGCCTCCGTGCGGACGGTCCGCGAGGTGCCTGACAGGCCGGCTGTTCTTCGCGTGTTCTTGTGGGTCTTTCGTTCGATCCGTTGAGCCGGTTGATTTTTGGTGGGCGAAGTTTGCGGACGGTCCGTACTGAAGTGCCGGACGGTCCGTGACGAGGCAGACGGTCCGCGGGTCCATCACGGATGGTCCGTTTTTCTCGGTGCGCTACTGGAGGTTCTGGTGGTATTTTCGGACGGTCCGCCGAGACCTCACGGACGGTCCGCGCCATCATCGCGAACAGTCTGCCAGGTTCCCCCAGACGGTCCGCCAGGGACTTCGCAGAGTTGTCTAAGTCCTTTGATTCTTGTCTAGTTGCTTCCGCTCTTTGTTCCTAGGCTTGTCTCTTGTTCGTGTAGGCTTGTGTGTGCCTTGTTTGGAGCTTCCTTTGTGTGCGCGAGCTTTTGGAGTGGCAATCGGGGTATAGGCCGAGTTCGACCTTCGGAAAGAAATTTTACCGGCTCCCATTCACTCCCCCCCCCTCCTCTCTGGTCGCCCTACTCGGTCCTTCAACGGATGTCTCGAATCCGCTCATGGCCTTCAGAAATGGAGATGCATCACTGTAAAATCCCCGAGTGGTTGCGCTTGTACAGCTCCCCGTCGATCACGACGAAGGACTTGGCCTTTCTGGTGACGCGCCTCACCTCGATCCGATCCAGGGGCTGCTCCCCTCGGTCGATCCAAGCGAGGTATTGGTCCCGCTAGTCCCGTGGGGGTGGGGCCTCGTCGATCTCCATCGCGTCAGCTTCGTCTGCTAGAGACCCCTCGTGGTCAGAGGCCTCGAGTTCCCCCTTCGAGGGGTCCTCGTCCATGGGCTCGACGCCCGTGGCTTTCGAGGGGGTATCCCCTGAGGCCTTGCCAGGAGCCTTGGCCGATTTGTTAAAATCGACGAAGTGGTCGGCGAGGTCGTGGGCAAAGACGTTCGGGGGAATGGTGATTCACACCGACGCGATCTTGGCCAGCTTGTCCGCCTCTTCGTTGTACCTGCGCGCGATGTGGTTGAGCTCAAAGCCAAGGAACTTGTCTTTGAGCTTGCACACCATGTTACAGTATGCATCACTTGGTCTATGACCAGCTGAGAATCTCCTCGGATGTCAAGGCGCTTGATGCCGAGCTCATTGGTGATGCGGAGGCCACTGAGGAGGGCTTCATACTCCGCCATGTTATTGGACGCGGGGAAGTTGTTGGCGGTTGATTTCCATCAACCAAGAGCACTTGTTACACTTTGGTTTGAGCTTTGAATTATAACTAGCCCACCACTAGGCATACTAATAATGTAACAAGTTCACACTTGCATGTGGTTTTTGGAGTATGTTGTTTACGCAGGATTTAAGCGCCTACATGAGGACTTCCGGGTAGAGTTCATCGAGCACTTTATGAGAAGATCACGAAGCCCAGCACAAGTCAAGACACGAAGTGAACATGACTCCAAATGACCCGAGGACCGAAGCATGAAGATGTGAAACTCCAAGGACCTAAACCAAAGATGCGGGAGTTCGTGCGCCAAGTACCCTTATCCAAACCGCAGGGAAAACAACGTCAAGGACCCACATGAAGTTCGGCAAATATTCAAGAAAGTGCAAGAAGCATCGTGGAGGAAGATGGGCCCAAACCCGGCCAAAAAGGGCCTGGGCCGGCCGGCCCATGCCGACCGGCCTACCCCTTTTGGGCCCGGTTCATGATGCCCTTTAACCTAGATGCTCCTCGGCTCATTTATATCCCCTGCCTCTGACAGCCGCCTCATCCATTCACGACATCTCGGCGAAACCTAGAAGCTAGCACCGGAGGGAGACCACGGCGGCCGCGAGTCCTCGAAGTTGTCTAGGAGATGGCCTAGGCCGACCCTAGCCGCCATGGCTGCCCTGCGTGGTTGTGCCATGGTGGAGTTCCGGAGCTAGTTGAGGTCATCAATGGTATGTACTCGGTGGTGATGATCCAAACACATCTATTATTATGTGAGCAATGATAATCATGTTTTCCGATCTTCTAGCGACTCCATGTCTCCGTCCATGCTTTCTACCTTTCATGAACATGTTTGCTCCTTAGTTTAATTCTAGATTAGACTACATAGCATGCTTTATGTAATCATGGTGATTAGATCTAGTATGTCGATCCTTCATGGTTTGTAGACACATTCTCTTGGGCGTGCCCTTAGACTCCCCGTATCATTAAGGGTGCACCGTGACAGGATGAATTCCCCGAAAGTGCGGAAGTCTTCGGGAGGTAGGCCGGAGGTAGGAGTTTAAGGATGCTATTAGATGAGATGCATGATTTGTTTCTGGTTTGTCAGAACTACAACTAGAAGGCGATAGGCTTAGTTGTCCCCTTGGTGGCGCTTTTACCTTGCCTACGTTTGTGAATGTGATCAACCTTGTGCTATCATATACATATCTCTTAGGTTTATCTTTGTATGCAATCAACGCTTAATGTTAGGTTAGTTTGGCTAGATAAGGTAGAGAGCCTTAGCGGTTTGCTTTCGATCCACAGATTCGATAACCTTGGGTAATACTCGAGGGAAAAAGTGCTACGATGATCCGTGAGGGACGGTGAATCTTGACGCGTTTTTAGACCGTCAACAAGCCCTTTTTCTGACGCCATTGCCGAGGATCGGCAACTCGAACCCTAAGGTGATCTACCTTTCTTTTTAACTAACCCTAATTTTTTTATTATTGCATATACGCTTGTTTTCTTGTTTGTGTCCTTGAAAGCAGGTGAAACTCTAGACACAAGATGTTCGGTGAGTTCTCTACATACACACCCCAACAAGATGATTGCAACATCAAGATTCGCTCTTTAGTGGTAGGTGCTAACTTTTGTTAGTGGCCCATCATCAGCTATCGAGACCACACCCTACACAAGAGCACGTGAACAAGGTAAGTCAACGTGTCAATTAAAATTTTAAAACTAATGCTTTGTGGAGATTTGTTTGATCAAGCAATAGGTATTGGAAGCAATCACGATGCTCCCAAGATCAAAAGATCAAGCTCGTCAACATCTTCGAAGTTTCTGTTTGCATCAAGTTTTGCACAGCCTCATGGGAGGAACAACAGAATATCTTTGGATATTTAGAAGCCTCACGAAGTTATGCTTCCAACGAGTCAAGAATCGAGTCAATCAGAAGTTCCTACAAGCCGATGGTTGCACGTCCTGAAAATTTCTGGACAGCAAGCAAAGCTAAAGTGAAATAACCATAACTCCCTCTTATGAACTCCGATTAAGATGAATGAGTACCCGTTGGAAAGGTAATTTCATAAACCCTTCAATAGAATTATATTTTGGTATATGTTCTGTTATGTACACAGGAGAAAATCCACAAAGAAGAGGCAGCAGCAACACGATGAGAACAAGAGAGTGGAGATGACGACGACAACAACAAAGAGTAGCTTGAGCAACTCTTCCATTAGACCACACATGAAGAAATTCAGAGACTTAGAACAAAACAAAGACCCCTGGACCATTGGCAAATGAATAAACAAGTTGGCGACATCCGAAGCAAGGAGATGTTTGGAGCAAACCACGAAGGATTACACACAAAGGATGACATCCAATGGCGCGGATGCTTTGGGCTCTCACGCGAAGGATCATGGAGCTACATTTTCACAACCAAGATGTGTGAGCCCACAAGTGAAGAGGAATGATCCTACACAAAGCAACCTTGATGACATGTGGCACGAAGAAGGAATTGAGAAAAGTCTACGCGAGCCACCTCCGATCATCAAGGATTGTTCACTTTCAACTCCAGAGGACCACTCATGATGAAAAGCTCAAAGGCTTTTGGAGATGATATCTTTCTTTTGATATATTCATGTTCATATCCAATAGTATGTTTTGAATCTATGCCTTGCACCTTTGATGATCATGACAGGCTAGAATTTCTTGAGTATGATAAAGAGGCTATGTTATGCTTAAACTTTGTTAATTACTTGCCTAATGAACCCATGCCTAATGAGAGCTTTAGCACTGAGCAAGAAACTTATGCTACCTTTAATCACATTTTGTTCATCCAATTTAAATTGTGGTTATGTATGCATTTGTTGGCCTTACGTCTTGCAAATCTTGGACTTGCTTCGTGCTTGGTCAAGCTCGTGACCTTAAAAGAGCGCGTGTCGGGAGAAAACCCGAGTTTCACTAACCATGCAGGTCATTAAACCTTAATCAAAAGGAGAGAAGTCATGCCCCAAAGGAATTGCAAGCTCGTGCATTGCCTTCCCCGAATCTCGAGTACGGACGTTGCTGTTTTCATCAATTTTGAGTACCTGATCAGATATGTAGAAGAAGGCAAAATTTGAAAATCAGAAGCTCCATCAAGTGCCGATTCCAACGCCTCCAAGATTGACGAATTTGAAGACCCATACAAGGAGATATGGCAAAAACCTTAGGCGCTGCGCAGTCTGAAATCAGATTCGGACAGATTGCAGTGTTGGAGTAAAACGGGCATAACTCACTCGTTCAGAGTCCGTTGGAGGTCAATAAACACTTGATGGAAAGACAATTTCATGTGCCACACATTGGAGAAGTTGTTTGCTACATTGTCTGATCTGGACAGAGAGAAAAATTCATGAAAGGAGAGACAGCGACGAAGAGCAAAGGAGAAGGAGGGGATGATGATGCAAGAGACGATCGGGCAAGCCTCTCATCAAGTGAAATGAACGTGTCAAGCATGGAGAGTGGATCAAAGCTGCATGGACATCTTAAAATCTTACATGAAGGACCATGGCTTCACGACCACGAGAAGTTACGTAAGAAAGTCGAGCTCTATGACTTTTAATGAAGCGCTTTGCGGGAGGCAACCCGTTTTCTTTTGTTTATATATATAAATAATATGACCGTCTACATTGTGATCTTAAACTGAACCATCAAGTAGCATTGTACCATTGCTCTAATAAATGCCACAACACCATGTTGTTTGATTTAATTGCTATTGAGGGAGCACTTTGTTCTTGATTTTGGAAAACTTGAGACCCTTTTGTGTGACTATTAGTGTTTAGAGTCCTTTTTCTTTTGTGTCCTTTTAGAGAGAATTTTGAAGTTGACATCATCCTTTAATCCTAACCTTGTGGCTAGTTAATTTAGGCTAACTCTTGCATTTGTTTTAGACAACCACCATATCATGTCATTTTGTTCATCCATGTCATATTGCATTGCATGTTTTGTTTTGATCTAACTTTTTGTTCAGCCAACCTAAGCCTTCCCATAGCCCCTACCAAAAACTGTAGCCAACAAGGGTAGGGTTGACTTGTGGCCAAGCCCACCTCTATCCCTTGTTCTAACTAAAAACTTTGACTAGCCCTCCTATGAGAAAATCTTTCACACCTTTAGCCTTCCTAAAACCATAGGTTTGTTTTTCATAAAAAGACTCTTAACATCACCTTAGATAGAATTTCTATACTTGACTTCCCTCTCTTCAAAATTCTTATTTGAGCCAAAAACATAGGATACCCATAACCTACCCTTTAAACCTTGTTAGTTTGGTTAGTTGATTCTTTTTCGATGGGTGATTTTCTTGATGACAACGCTTACTTCGTATGAAGTGAAGGCCAAGCTTTGTCCTTTGCTTATTGTGGACCTTGTCGGAAATCTTTCTTGCCTTGCTAACATTTGTTTTTGCTAACCCTTTGCATTTATTTGATGACCACTTTCGTTATGTTAAGCGTGTTCAGTTTTCTAAAACTTTTTGGAGCGCTTGAATTATTTGGCCTTAAACATCGTGTTTGATCCGAGGATTTCGGCAACATTGTTGTAAACATGGTGTTTAAAACTTTGTGTAATCTCTATAAAGTTTATTCTCAGCATTTCATGCTTCTAACTCATTAGACCAAAATGCATAAACATTATACTCCAAAATACACATCCAATGGTGAACTTGTTATATCATTAGTATGCATAGTGGCGGGTTAGCTCCAAAATGATATCCAAACTATAATATAACAAGTGTTATTGGTTGACGGAAATCGACCGCCAACATCCCCCCACGCTTAGACCTTGCGCGTCCTCGAGCAAGTTGCTCACAAATTGTTTATCCAAAGAGTTGAAATATGCTTTGTCAATTATTTCCTTTCAAGTTAGTCAATCATTCTTCTTTAATATAAGAGACATTAAACAAAGATCATAATGTAGACATGGGCGTTTAGAAATTACCAATTGAAGACTTACCCCACAACTCATACCATTTCACTAGAGATCCTCGACTTCATCCGTACTTGAAGGACCGAATAGGCGACCAGAGAGGGGGGAAGTGAATGGGAGCCGATAAAATTTCTTCCCGAAGGATGAACTCGGCCTATGCCCCAATTGCCACTCCGATCACTCTCACACAACAAAGAAGCTCTAGACTAGGCACACACAAGTCGACAAGTCCTAGAGACAAGCCACGAAGCAAAGAGCGGAAGCACCGGACAAGAATCGAACCAAAGGAGGCAAGTCTGCAACACACCTGGCGGACAGTCCGTGTTGTATGGGCGGAGTGTCCGTGAGGCCTGGGCGGACTGTCCGCAAGGACCTTGCGGACTGTCCGCTAAACCGGACAGAACCAACAGAGACGCACCCCGAAAAATCAGACTATCTGGGCAAACACCGCAGACTGTCCGCACCTTCACGGACAGTCCGACACTCAGGTTCAGACCGTCCGCAAACTCCATGCAACCAAAACCACTTGTGGCACCGAATCAAAACACGAACTCGGAAGAACACGCGAAGAACACGAAGAACATCTGCACTGTTCCAGGCCTCGCGGACCATCCGCACGAGGCTCGTGGACTGTCCGCGGGTTGCGAACAGAATCAGAAACGGCCTGGCCGTGGGGATCAACCCCTCCTATCCATCACCGGATCTCCCAAACGGCTAAAGCTCTTGAGACAAGATTTGGGGGAGATGAGAAGCGTCACAAGAGGAAGCTATGCCCCAAAAATCTCGGCCTCTAACTCACTAAAACACCGGCAATCGTGGACCACATGAACCACCACCAAGAACTCGGGCTCCAACCAAAACTTGCAAATCGAAGGAATTTCCCGACGTTTGAGGGGTCAAGATCACACCCAAAGATGCACAAGGCATCCACCCATGATCCCTCAAAGAAATCCGAGAGAAAACGCCTTCAAATCAACGAATCGAGCGAAGAACGAAACACCCCAAAAATAACTCCAAAAATGACACGAAAATCACAAAGAGCTAGAACATCATCACAACGCTGAATGCTTCCATGCTTCCAGAGGTCAGAATCTATACAAGAATCTAGCCTAAGGAAAGCAGAGGAAAAGAAGCATTCTAGAGTGATCTACCGGGGGAGGAAACCCTAGAGTCTAAGAGAGAGAGATGCCATCCACATCTCCGCTATTTATACGAAGTCCACCGGTGCAGGCAAATGAACACGCTACCCCTACAACTTAAATAGAAGATACACACCCCTCAGGGCAATATGGTCCAGTCTTCATCGAGCAGACACGCTTCCAGCGCGGACTTGCTTAGCCTCGACGCAAGCCCCGCGATCACGCCACGTGCCCCCCGCCTCGAAGCTTCCTGATGCTCCCGGATCACCGTCTCCGTCGCATCGGGCCTCCGGACTTGGTTTTGCGGCCCAAACCAAGAAACCGTCCACCGATGGTTTTGTGGGCGAACCATCAAACCCCGTGTGCAAGCTTCGACCTCGATCTGCTACCTTGCACCGGCCCATGTTCACGACTTTAACTTGCTAGTCTTGCACCGCACGGCTCGCACTTGACCCCATCGGCCACCGGGTCCATCAAACCAAGCCTACTTGCCTCTCCATCACCCGGAGGCCGCCACAACTAAGGCCTTTCGCGCTTGTTCTTCACCTGCACCAACACGAGTCAAGTCGCAATCTGTACCTGCACACTTAGCCAAGCATCAGTCCACACAACGTTGTCAATCACACATCACTAAGGAGCGACCCTCCACTGGTCCTTGAACACACCTAGTCCTCAATCTCCGCCTTGATGAGTGCATTGACAACACCCATAGTAACCATCATAGAGAAAAAGAAAAGAAAAACAACCACGAACACAAACCTCCAAGCAAGTGATCCAAAGCCAAAAGAACAAGCGAAAAACACGATCACTCGCCAGACCAAGTCTCGGCCCCCTAAGGCAAGGGCAACAGCTCAACATAGCCTAGACAAAACAAACAAAGCTCACAAAGAGCACACCACAAAGCACAAAACTCAGGCAAACCAAAGGAGCTCCCCCTGCACATATGCAAACTCCCCCTCAGTAAATGCAACCTCTTTTCTCAAATTTTCTCCCCACATGCACAATCTCACAAATCTCCGCAAATTCTCCCCTTATCATACATACTCTCCCCCTTGTTGACAATGCATGAATCAAGATATCATGAAGCTCTCCCCCTTGTTTTCATGAAAAAATGTATGTCAAAGCATATACAATCTACCAAACTTTTCAGATATACAAAGAACACAACAAAATGCTACAAATGAGACATAGAGCAAGCAAAGTAGATATTGTGTAGTTAGCGCATTGCCATCAAGAAAGTAGAGACATATAAGCATGTGACACGGCCAAAAGCAATTTTAAGCAATTTTCACAAGAAAACATTCATCTCATGAGCAAAGCCCTATCCATGGCAATTTGAGCAAAAATAAACTAGATCATACATAGCTCATACAAGATCACAAGTTCTCATCACAAGATCAAAGCAAACGCCCATAAGCTACTAAATGTCATGTCAAAGCCACCGAGCCATGTGTCTACTTCTTAAAATGAGACTTCTCATGGTAGACATCATGCAACGGTTTAGCACCCAAGATATATACACATCAAAAGATAAAGACATGATTAAGAGCTCATTTTTCAAGCATAAGGCAACTCATACACCAATTTCATTTTCAAATTTAAACATGGTACATGAAATTCCTTTGCGGCAAAAGGAAGCTAATGCTCCTCCACAAGTGAACATATGGGCTAAACATTTACCATGACAAATGGGTCTTTGACCCCAAGCAAAGAGAGAATGATACTCAAGCACAAACTAAGCATGATATAGGCATTTGAGCACAAATTGAGCATGGACAAGTATCCACTCATGAGTGAAGCATTTTTAGCATTTTCAACAAAAAAGAAGCTATCTCATCATGAACATATGACAATACCATCAATAGCATAGCATTCACATCACCATTCCCAAAGCATACACAGATCTCACATATAGCACATCATAGTGATCAAAGTATATAAGAGAAGCTCATCCTAGCACAAATGATCCAAAGATGGCTGTCCTACCAGGTTTTGTACATAAAGGTAAAATGCATGCATAGAATGCAACAAATGATACATATATCACATATATACATGAGAGGCTGCAAGACCCAGCTAGAAAGGAAAACACACTCCAAGTTCACCTCGCAAGCGCGTGAAGGTAACTTGGTCAAGTGGTTTAGTGAAAATGTCGGCTAGCTGATCTTGGGTAGGTACATAGGACAAGGATATGTTCCCTTTCTCAACATTGTCCCTCAGAAAGTGGTATCTCACTTCGATGTGTTTCATTTTGGAGTGAAGGACTAGGTTTTTGGCTACAATTATGGCACTGGTGTTGTCACAAAAGAGTGGAACATGGGAGCACTCCTCACCAAAATCGCTCATAGTGTAGGTCATCCATAAAAGCTGGGAACAACAACTGGCTGCAGCTACATACTCGGCCTCTGTAGTGGACTGGGCTACACTAGATTGCTTGTGAGACATTCAAGAGACCAAAGAAGAGCCAAGAAACTGGCAACACCCAGAGCTAGACTTGCGGTCCAATCGACACCCAGCAAAATCAGCATCGGAGTACCTGTGAAGTTTGAGTGTCGAGGAGGCATAATACCAAAGACCAAACTCAGGAGTGTAGTTCAAGTACCTAAAAATCTGCTTGACGGCCTGCTGATGTGAAGTCCTCGATGAAGCCTGAAAACGAGTACACAGACACACACTGAACTGTATGTCCGGCCTCGTCGCCGTCAAGTAGAGGAGGGAGCCGATCATGCTCCGGTACTTCTTCTGGTCCACGGGTTCGCCATATTCATCCGCATCCAAAATCGTAGTGGTACCCATCGGTGTAGTCAGCGGCTTGGAGTCGTTAATGCCAAACTTCTTCACCATGCCCTTGGTGTACTTCGTCTGATGTACAAACGTCCCGTCCTTGCACTGCTTGATCTGGAGTCCTAAGAAAAACTGCAACTCGCCCACAACGGACATCTCAAATTCCCTGCTCATGTCATCTGCAAACCTGGCAACAAGATCATGAGAAGAGCCACCAAAGATTATGTCATCCACGTAAATCTGAACAATCAACAGGTCATTTCCATGCTTAAGGAGAAACAGGGTCTTATCCACTGTGCCCATCACAAACCCCTTGCTCAGCAAAAAGCCTCTCAACCTACCATACCAAGCCCTCGGTGCCTGTTTCAACCCATAAAGCGCTCTCTGGAGTTTGTATACACGGTGTGGGTATTTTTCACTCTCAAACCCCGGGGGTTGCCCCACATATACTTCTTCCTCTATCACCCCATTCAAAAAAGCACTCTTCACGTCCATTTGGTACAACTTGAACCCTTTAGCCATGGCAAAGGCTAGAAGGATCCTAATTGCCTCCAAACGGGCCACAGGAGCAAATGTCTCCTCATAATCTATACCCTCTTTCTGGTTGAACCCCTGAGCCACCAACCTCGACTTGTTTCTCACAACCATCCCATTCTCACCTTCCTTGTTCTTCCACACCCACTTGGTACCTATGGGACGGCAATTTGGTGGTGGATCAACTAACACCCAAACTTGGTTTCTCTCAAAGTTTTCCAACTCCTCATGCATGGAATTCACCCAATTCTCATCAGACAAAGCGTGTTGAATATCTTTGGGCGCAAACGAAGTAACAAATGCAGAGTGAGCAAAATAAGAAGTGTTCCTTGACCTCGACCGTGTAGTATGTTCATGAAGGTCACCTATGATCGTAGATGGTGGGTGATCCACCTGTACACGCCGGGGAGCCTCTCGCTTGGACACAACCTCCCCTTCAGCAGCAGCCTCCACTCGAACAGCCTCAGTCGTAGTGTGTGTAGGGGATGGACCATCCTCAATCGTCATCGTCGTAGTGGAAGTAGCGTGTACACGATTAGCCACGGGAGCATCACCACCGTCATCGTCATCATCTCCACCTCCATCCTTCTCATCCTCAAAGATCCTCGCTCCAATCTCCTCGTCACCTACACACTCAAAAGCAGAAGAGCTACATGGCTGTGTCTTGTCGAAGGTTACCTCGCAAGTCTCCATGATTCAGTTAGTGTCAAGGTTGAGCACACGATATGCTCTAGAATGAATCGCATAACCGAGAAAGATACCATCTAAACATCTAGACTCAAACTTATCCAACTTGCCCTTCTTCAGAATGAAGCACTTGCAACCGAAAGCTCTAAAGTAACTCACCTTGGGTTATCGCCCATACATCAGCTCATAAGAGGTCTTCTTCTTGAAAGCACGAAGGAAGATGCGATTTGAGACATAGCAAGCAGTATTGACCGCCTCGGCCCAGAAACGCCTAGGAGTCCTATGCTCATCGAGCATCGTCCTGGCCATCTCACAAAGGGTCCGGTTCTTCCTCTCCACTACGCCATTCTGGCAAGCGACGTATGGAGAAGAGTACTGATGATCAAGACCAAGATCACTGCAAAAGGCATCAAAATGAGAGTTCTTAAATTCGTGCCATTGTCACTGCGTATAGCTCGAATGGCATCACCATGTCTCTCATTCTTCAACCTCAAGATCAGGTCTCGAACAAAACCAAATGTCTCGCTCTTATCCTCCCAAAAGAAAAACCAAGAGTACCTCGAAAAATCATCAACCACAACTAACACATACCACTTCCCATCCGCAGAGCGAACACGAGCTGGCCCAACCAAATCCATGTGCAACAGCTCACAAGGTCGCTCGGTCATGACCGCAGTCAGAGGGACGTGAGAAGCAGCAACCATCTTTCCATGCCGACAAAAAGCACAAACCAAATCCTTCTCGAATTTCAACTTAGGCAATCCTCGAACAAGATCAAGACCACTCAAGCGGGAAAGCAACTCAAAGCTCAAGTGTCCCAACCTCCTATGCCATTTCCAAAGCTCGGCCGAAACACCAGCTACAAAGCATCGAGAAGGACCAACAGACTGGGAAAAATTGACACGAAAGATTTGACCCTCGGGGACGATCGTACAGACAAGATCGCCTCGAGAATCAAGCACACGAGAAGCGCCCAACTTAAAACGAACCTCAAAACCATCGTCAAGCAACTGGGATACTGACAATAGGTTAAAACCAAGTGATTTGACCAAAGCCACACTCTTCAGGGTCACTTTGCTGCTCACCTTCACCATACCTTCAGCAAGCACTCATCCTCTCCCATTGTCCCCGAAAGTGATGTACTCCCTCGTACTCACCGGGGTGAGGCTGGAGAACCACCCACGATCTCCGGTCATGTGACGTGAACAACCGGAGTCGATCAACCAAAAGTCCTCCAAGCCTCCTACCTGCAATCAAAAACGAGAACGAGAATGAGCAAGCGACTCAACACTGGGGTTAGTACCAAAGGAGTCAAACCAGTGTCGAGCCATTTGCTCAAAAGAAGGGTTAGCAAAATCCATCCTATCAAAACCTCTAGGCAGAGCCCTCTCACGTCTACCACCGAAGAACCTGTCACGTCTCACTGGAGGAGTTCGCACACCACGAGGGGGAAAACGTGGCCCGTAGTCCATCTGAGACCTAAAGCTTTGATTGTGCCTCCCAAACTCGTAACGGTTATGAGCAGGAGCACGTCCAGCCAACTCACCACACCCAAATCCAACACGCCTATCTCTCTAAGGAAAAGCACCTCCACCTCCACGAGTGGGAACTGTACGCACAAACACCTCACCCCTAGGTAGAGGCCCTCTAGGAGGCTCAGGCACCCTATGGGACGGGTGGTACCTATCCTTGTTTGCCATCTCCCTAGCAAACCTCTCATCTCTCTTCCTCCTGAAACAGAACTCAACCTTATGCCCATCCCTCCCACAAAACTCACAATGGAAGCGGATCGGTTGTGGCTTAGGTTGTGGCTTTTCTGTGGGCTTCTCAACAGCTTTCTCTCCTGACTTCCCACCAAAGACACTCCCCTGGGTGCTCACAAACTTGATGGGATTCTGATAGTTTTCTGACTTGTGGGGGAACACTGGTGGATCTGGGGTTGTATCAAGCTTGTTTTTGAGATGGTTTGGCTTGGGTTCAAATTTGTTCATGGGTGTAGTGTGTGGTGGAATAGGAATCTCTCCAGCTTTCTCTTCTCCCTCACCACTCTTCTCACCACTCTTGCCAGCCCCCAACGCCTGACCATCAAACCTCTTAAACTGAGTCAACATCAAACTCAATTGTGGCTCATGCCCAGACAACCACCCCATCAATTTCCTCAACTCATCATTCTCACCCTGCAAACGGTCAACATAGTGTGCAAGTTCCATGTTTTTCAAAGCATGCTTTTCACAGGTAGAACATGATGTAGGAATGGGAGCTTTCTGATCATTAATTCGTGGGACTCCATAACGTGGGAATATCACATTTCTGATCATTAATATAGACTCTTCCGTCGAAGCTCTTCGACAAGGGATGGCTTCTACCCATTTGGATACATAATCAACCATGACAAAAATATGCTCATAGCCATTTGAATTAGTGAAATGTCCCATGAAGTTGATTCCCCACACGTCGAATAGATCAATTTGCACGTTATAATTTAGAGGCATAGCATTCCTTTGAGATATATTCCCCGTTCTTTGACATTCCGGACAAGAAGCAACATACCTTTTTGAATCTTCATGCATCTCTGGCCAATAAAATCCACTAGCCTATATTTTTGCTTGAGTCCTAAAATGTCCATAGTGTCCTCCATATTCGCTCGAGTGACACTTCCTTAATATTTCACCTCTTTCTTCCCTTGGTATACACCTTCGCAAGACTCCATACGCTCCAAGCCTAAAGAGATAGGGTGCATCCCAATAATCCTTTCGACTCTCGGTGATCACTCTCCTTTGCGCATTCTTATCTAAATGATCAAGTGGCATCTTTCTTATAGCTCGAATAATGTCGATCATCCAAGTGTCTTTGTCGAGGATATGATAAAGGTTATCATCTCTCATCTTATCTTCAATGGGTTATTTATCATCCTCACGATTCATTCTTGATAGATGCTCGGCCACAACATTTTCCGACCCCTTTTTATCCTGAATCTCCACATCGAATTCTTGCAAGAGAAGGATCCATCGAATCAACCTTGGCTTGGCATCTTTTTTAGACAAGAGATACTTGATCGCCGCATGGTCGGTGTAGACAATCACTTTAGAATTCACAATATATGATCTAAATTTTTCAAAGGCAAACACTACCGCTAGCAATTCCTTCTCCATTGTTGCATAATTTAATTGAGCTCCATTAAGGGTTTTGCTAGCATAGTAAATAGCGTGTACCTTGCCTTCTTTACGTTGTCCCAACACCGCTCCAACGGTGTAGTCACTAGCGTCGCACATTATCTCAAAAGGTTGACTCCAATCGGGCGGTTGAATGATGGGTGCGGTTACGAGATCCCTCTTTAGTGTCCGGAATGCCGCCAAGCACTTCTCATCAAAATTAAATGGCACATCTTTTTGGAGAAGATTAGTCAATGGCTTGGGGATCTTTGAGAAGTCATTGATGAATCTTCTATAGAATCCCGCCTGGCCCAAGAAACTTCTTAAAGACTTGACATCCGTCAGTGGTGGAAGTTTTTCAACCGTTTCGACCTTAGCCTTGTTCACCTCAATCCCTTTCTCGGATATCACGTGTCCCAACACTATTCCTTGTTTCACCATGAAGTGATATTTCTCCCAATTTAGCACCAAATCAACCTCCGCACACTTCGTGAGAACTTTATCCAAATTTGCCAAACAATCCGCAAAGGTTTTACCATAGACGGAGAAGTCATCCATAAATACTTCAACAATTTCCTCGATGAACTCCGAAAATACCGCCATCATGCATTGTTGAAAAGAGGCTGGAGCATTGCATAAACCAAAAGGCATTCTTCTATACGCAAATGTTCCGTAAGGCCAAGTGAATGTTGTTTTGTGGTAATCATCTGGATGAATAGGTATTTGCATGAACCCCGAGTATCCATCAAGAAAGCAAAAGTATGCATGATTTGCTAACCTCTGAAGCATCTCGTTAATGAACGGTAGGAGGAAGTGATCCTTCTTCATTACTTTGTTCAACTTCCGATAGTCAATACACATCTTCCATCCAGTCATGGTTCTTTGCAGTATTAATTCATTCTTCTTATTCTTCACTATGGTCAACCCTCCTTTCTTAGGCACACAATGTACAGGGCTCACCCATTCGCTATGCGGCACCGGGTAGATGATTCCGGCATCTAACAACTTGATAACCTCCTTCTTCACTACCTCTCGCATGGCATAGGTTAATCTCCTTTGATGGTCCACTACGGGCTTGCATTGATCCTCCATAGGTATGCAATGAGTGCAAAATGTTGGGCTAAGTCCTTTAAGGTCATTTATCATATATCCCATCACCTTCTTGTGTTTCTTCAATAAATTCAGCAACATATCATTCTCCTCGGGACTCAATTCGTCACTCGCAATCACGGGATAAGTCTTGTCCGGCCCCAAAAATTCATATTTCAATCCTTTGGTTAATGGCTTAAGATCCACCTCCGGTACTTGTGGTTCCTCGTGAACAATTTCTCCAAGGTCTTCAAAATTATCTTCCTCCAAGCTTCCGTCTTGAGGTTCTAGTCCTTCGGGTTGCTTCCACTAACTCTTCATCTAGCTCATCATTAGATTCATTCTCCCTTGCTCTTTGTAGCGGATCCCTGAAAGTTTCAACAAAACGAAGGCTCCCTACCTCTTCGTCATCAAGAGGTAGGGGTGAGGCAATTCTAGAAGCGGGAAGAAAATTGTATGTGTTATTATCCCCATCAAGATTAATGGTTACTTTTCCTTTTCCGGCATCTAAAACGGCATTAACCAACTTAAGAAACGGTCTACCAAGAATTACATGATCATTTTTATCATAGTAGACATCAACAATGAAGAAATCGGTTGGAATGCATTTTCCGGAAATTAAAACTTCTAGGTCATGGGCAATTCCTAGAGGTTTAACAATTCTACCATCTCCCATAATTAATTTAGTAGAGGTTGGAACTAGGTCAATGGTGTGATCATGAATTTCATCAAAAATTTTAGAAGACAAGACACTTACTTGTGCTCCAATGTCGCATAACGCCTTGCAATTAATGTTGTTAACCTTGCAATCTATACGCGACGATGTCTTTTCTTCTTCATCGGATCCTATGGCAAAAATTTCAGCGAGGCGAGTGAATGGTGACGCCTCGGGCTTGATTCCCATAATTCTTTTAGCTTCGGCCACATGGTCCGGATCAACTTCTTCTTCGCTAAAGAGATTTTGAAGGACCTCCCCGGTTGTCTCTAGGTTGTATGGATGTTCCACTTGTTTCCCCGGCGGGAAGTCTATCTCCAAAGCTTTTGCCATCCCCTTTTGATTAGAGAACAGTCTTCTTTTGTCAAAGATTTCTCCAAAATCAATTGGGACCCAAACCAATTGCTCGAACTCCCTTAATGGCTTCGCGCTTGACACAGTTCTTTCACTTGCTTTGCTTGTCTCAGCGCGAACACTCTTCAAGATGGTTCTAGCTTCCTCATGTCTAGCTTCTTCAACCTTTTCCGGGATTGGCTCCTCTTTCTTCACTTACGGGACCGTGTTTCTGAAAATTCCAGCAAGTGACCTCACACTTGTATCACAATCCGGCTCCCCCGAAAGTCGTATCTCCCAATCTCTTTGCATGGCTGCCGCTTTGCTTATTTTGTGTAGAAGTTGGGTAGCTTCCGTGAGTGTTTTCTCCATGAGGTCCCCTCCTGCACACATTTGAATGTATTCCATGCAACTAGGGGTCAGAGAAAAGAAAAATGTATTCAAGAGTACACCGGGAAATCCGAGTCTTGGTCCTTGCTCAACTAGCTCGTTGAATCGATTCCACGCTTAATTAATCCCCTCTTCTTCTCCTTGCTTAAAGGTAATCACTTGCCTCCTTATATGTTGAACCTTGGTTATTGGGAAGAATTTGGCACAAAATTTCTTTATCAATTGATCCCAATTTCCTTCGACTTCGAAGGACACAAATGAGTACCACTTCTTTGCTTCATCGGCAAGTGAGTAGGGGAAGAGATTCCATTTGAACCAAGCATCGGGAACTCCCTCTTGTCGTACCGTATTGCACAACATCGTGAAGCTCCGGATATGCCTATACGGGTTGTCCGTCTCAACCCCTCGGAATGGATTAGTTGCTGCCATCTCAATGATCCGAGCTTTGATCTCGTACCTTGTCGCTTCGAGAACCGAATCCGACTCTTGTACCTGTTGGCAGTCGATTTCCGTCAACCTAGCCATGAGTTTACCTTCAATGTTGGCATTAATTTGATATTCACACTAACGATCCTAACCCCCATTATATGTTAAGTTCGCACTCGCACATGGTTTTTGGAGTTTATTGTTAACACAGGAATTGAGAGCAGAGGAGTCTTTAACCCTAACTCACTAACCATGCAGGTCATTAAACCTTAATAAATAGGAGAGAAGCCATGCCCCAAAGGAATTGCAAGCTCGTGCATCACCTTCCCCGAATCTCGAGTGTGGACATCGCTATTTTCATCAGTTTTGAGCACCTGACCAGATATGTAGAAGAAGGAAAATGTTGAAAATCAGAAGCTCCATCAAGTTCGGATTCCAACACCTCCAAGATTGATGAATTTGAAGATATATACAAGGAGATATGGCAAAAACATTAGGCGATGCGCAGTCTGAAATCAGATTTGGACAGATTGCAGCGTTGGAGTAAAACGGGCATAACTCACTCGTTCGAAGTCCGTTGGGGGTGAATAAACACTTGATGGAAAGACAATTTCATATGCCACGTATTGGAGAAGTTGTTTGCTACATGGTATGATCTGGACAGAGAGGAAAATTAATGAAAGGAGAGGCAACGACTAAGAGCAAAGGAGAAGGAGGAGATGATGATGCAAGAGAGGACCGTGCAAGCCTCTCATCAAGTAAAATGATCGTGTCAAGCATGGAGAGTGGATCAAAGCTGCATGGACATCTACAAATCTTAAATGAAGGACCATGGCTTCACGACCACGAGGAGGTACGTAAAAAAGTCGAGCTCTATGACTTTATATGAAGCGCTTTGCGGGAGGCTACCCGTTTTATTTTATTTATTTATATAAAAAATATGACCATATACATTGTGATCTTAAACTGAACAATCAAGTAACATTGTACCATTGCTCTAATAAATACCACAACACCATGTTGTTTGATTTAATTGCTATTTAGAGAGTACTTTGTTCTTGATCTTGGAAAACTTGTAGCCCCTTTTGTGTGCCTATTAGTGTTTAGGTCCTTTTTCTTTGTGTCTTTGTAGAGGGAGCTATGAAGTTGGCACCATCCTTTGACTCTAAACTTGTGGCTAGTTAATTTAGGTTAACTTTTAGATCACCACCATATCATGTCATTTTGTTAATCCATGTCATATTGTATTGCATTGCATGTTTTGTTTTGATCTAACTTTTTGTCCAACCAACCTAAGCCTTCTCATAACCCCCACCAAAAAGCATAGCCAACAAGGGTAGGGTTGACTTGTGGCCAAGCCCAACTCTATCCCTTGTTCTAACTAAAAACTTTGACTAGCCCTCCTATGGGAAAATCTTTCACACCTTTAGCCTTCCTAAAATCATAGGTTTGTTTTTCAAAAAAAGACTCTTAGCACCACCTTATATAGAATTTCTATACTTGACTCCCTCTCTTCAACGCTTATTAGTTTGGTTGATTGATTCTTTTAGATGGGTGATTTTCTTAATGACAACGCTTACTTCGTATGAAGTGAAGGCCAAGCTTTGTCCTTTGCTTATTGTGGACCTTTTTGGAAATCTTTTTTTCCTTGCTAACATTTGTTTTTTCTAACCCTTTGCATTTTGCATTTCTTTGATGACCACTTTCGTTATGTTAAGAATGCTCGGTTTTCTAAAACTTTTTGGAGCGCTCAAATTCTTTGGCTTTAACATGGTGTTTGATCCGAGGATTTCGGAAACATTGTTGTAAACATGGTGTTTAAAATTTTGTGTAATCTCTATAAAGTTTATTCTCAACCTTTCATGCTTCTAACTCATTGCATTCACACTTGCACACACGTACACCCATTAGGTTCTTAATTTTTCTTTAACTAGATCAACTATGCCACAAGTTAAGATCTTAGGGGATGTCTTTGGTTTGTCGGCATAGAGTGAGTATTCCCGACCATCACCTCGGGGGTACTTTGTGCTTTAGAGTTGTTTTGCAGGCATGGTGAATCACTCCCATGATTTTGAGATAAAAGATAAAATCAAGATCGTCAACACCTCCAAAATTCCAAAAGAAACACCGCTGTCCTCATCAAAATTTAGCACATGTTCAGAGATGTACAAAAGAGGAAGTTTGGATATTCAGGAGCTCCACTAAGTCTTATTTCCAACGTATCAAGATTTAACATTTTAGGAGACCTGTGCAAGGAGTTACAACCAAATCAGTGGGCATCACACGTTCTGAAATCAGCTCGGGACTGTTTGCATTGATGGAGTAAAGAGGGCGTAACTCTCTTGTTCGGAGTCCGATTGGGGTGAATGACCACTCGTAGGAAAGATAATTTCAAGCAATTTACAATGGAGCAATAATTCAGTTCATGTTCTATCACACCTGTTTTTCCAAAGAAAACCAAGTGAAAATCTATATGCATGTCAGGATCAAGTTTCATGCATATAGTTGACATAAGTGAATAACAGAAATAATATCACGTAAGGAAAAGATAGATTATCAGAGTATTACGCTAAATCTTGGAAACGGAGGCTCCAAGCATCACAGGCAGTCGACTGGGGGTTGCGTATGCCTAGCACCAGCAACATCTTCAGAACGACTTCATAGCAGCTTCCTCTTTCTGAGCAACATTGTTTATAGCAAGAGTGAGCACATGCCGTACTCAGCAAGTGTGGGGAAAGTATGAATGCGATGGCTTAATCAAGGAAAGGCTGACAGATTGACTGCATTAAGCAATTTTAGTTGGTCAAATTTTATTAGCACCTGATTACTATGATATAAGTATATACCAACCCACAATTAACGTATACCCATAAGCATATGGCTAACATAACCAGAAACCACGATTTAAGTCCATCTTTAAGTTCAATTATCATGTGAGGGTCCAGGCCGCTCTTGACCATGAGCACGGCTAATCGATTAGTTTTACACTCTGCAGAGGTTGTACACTTTCACCACAAGTCGTGTTTCCCATGTCGCCCGGGTTTGCAAAGCCCTTAAACACTTCCTTTGGTGAGTGGCTAGGGATTCACTACGAGGCCTTTACAAAGTTTTCCCAGTGTGAAACAACCCGCAAAGGTTCCGAGTCGTTGCAGAGTATAAAGTCCTCTAGTAGGTACCGTGTCTTAGCCAAGCCCAACTCCCTACTAGAGCGAGTCTATACCCCACTGTCGCTCCCCCTTGCCCTTATGAGGTAAGGTCATCCCAACACTAGAGTCCCTAATTAATTAGCCAAGGCAGAGCCGTATGCCTTGTGGTTGCACTGTTGTCCTGGGTGGTCGCTCCATGTTCCGATTAAACATTATGATCTTGTATTAACCATAGGCATACAACATAAAGGTAAAGCATGTTCATCATTGTTGTTGTTCATGAGAACCACCATAACCCAAGGTATAGCAGCTAAGCAGAGCTACCCAACAGAAAGGTAAACCCAGGTTGACAAGGAATAAAGGTAATAAAGACTAGGATAAACCTTAATAGGACCCATCAATATTAATGCAAGCATATGCAATGGTGATTAAACACAGTTATTGGGAGAAAAGAACAAGGACACACTTGTCTTTAACCAAAGTAATGATGTTGCTCAGAAATCTTCATCTTCAGGCTCTTCAAAGCTCTCAAACCACGTTCATTCTACTCGCATCAATCATCAGGCACAATTATGCAAAGCAAACAATCGAGTACAACTAAGAACCATACACCAATCAAAATAAAGAGATTTTAAAGAGAGCACTAAAGATAGGGATTGATTTTTGAGAGAAAGGGGTCACCGTGAAAAAGTACTTGAGAAAGAATAAAAAAGATAGATAAATTGATTCTAACATGTGGACAAGGATTTTAGGGATGACTTTACCATGAAGCAATATTCAGGAAAGGAATTTAATAAATGATAAACTGATCCTTACATGAGCAGGAATTTTGTAGATAAACAATAGATTATTATTTAATAGATCAAAGATAAAGAAGGCCAAAAGATTTATGGAGAAAGAAGGGTAGCACGAGCATACAAGCATGATGTAAACATGTCATCCGTAGGACATCTTGATAAATATAATGTATGCATGCATGGATGGATTAGAAGTGCACGCATAGGGTAGCTAATTAGCAAGCACGTCCCTGGTGATACATGCGTGTGTGCATAAAGGCTTGCACTGATTAATTAGTGAGACGGGAACAGAAGGGTGCATACGGAGGTTCTCACCAGCGGCGTCGATGGCGAGCTCGGAAAGACAGAAGCACCAGCAAGCTCGTGGCCAAGATGTCATGCAGCAACGTCCACGACGTTGAGGTGCTGGTGGTTGGGCTTCTCGCTGCAGTCTACACATGCATCATGCATGCACACATAACGCATTGCACATGCACATAGAGAGAGCACGACTAGCAATTTGTTGCCATGAGAAGAATAGACGATGGCGCATATGTACACTTATGCACTGCAAGGAAGAAGGTGAGAAGGAACGCGCGGATTAGATGCAAACCAGCTGAAAGACGGCTGGGACCAGGAACTTGATAGAATTGGTATGCTCACCTAAGCAGACGTGGAACGACATAGACGATGAGTCGACGACCGCGGAAATCGAACTCGACAAAGATTTGATGGCGGTGGTATGATCTTTCACGTGGACATGCTCACCCGGCCTCTACAGCAGATCGTCACAGGGATGGCAACCTCGACGGGCTTCGGCATCACCTCGCTAGCTCTGCTCGTGGTCAAGTTCTTTCTGGCGGCCGTCATACATGCAGTCACGGATGGTGGACGGTAGGCTGCAGTGATGGATCCACGACGACGTACATGCTGCGGAGCAGTGACGGATCTAGGATTCAGATGTAGGGGGGCTGAACATCTTCTTCTACTTCTAGACACTAGAAAAACTTCATTTATAGCAGAAAATTTTAGAGGAGATTGAAAAAGAGCTCCATGGTTGTGCAAGCAAGGGTATGAACACCTTCTTCTACCCCTAAACACTAGAAAATTTTCATTTATAGCAGAAAATTTCAAAGGAGACTGAAGAAGAGTTCCATTATGCAGGCAGTAGGAGGGGCTGGAGCCCCCTCCGCCCCCCTCGCTGCCTCCGTCCCTGCTGCGGAGGGCATCCTGCTGCGACGGTGATGCTCTCACGGCAAACTCAAACGCGGTGCGGCGGAGGTGCAGCGCTAGGTCTTAGGTCTTGGACGAGAGGTCGACGGAGGCGGCTTGCAAAGAACATATATAGGGCACACGATGGAACATCAATAGATGTGAAAAGGAGAGTCCAAGATGATTGCAGTTATATAGGCCGTATCCGTCAGGGTCAGGTTCGGTGGACCTGTTGGCATGCACGTCTGGATCGGAGTCCTGATTCACCTCCATCAGGTATGCGTACGTGTGCGCCTACAGCCACCTGAAAATCCATCTTGGTCGTGTCTTCCGTTGATATGCAGGGAGATCATCGTAGTGTAATTTTGGCCCGGCAAGGAAGTAAGGACAGGGTGAAAATAAATAGAAAGGAAACAAAAAGATAAAACATGTAGCCATGGAAGTATTGTTGTATAGTCGAACCTTGAAAAGAAGACGGATTGGAGTAGCTAAAAAAAATATGAGGAGATGATATAGAACACGGTAGAGCTAGAAATAATACTTGGAGCTGGTAGAAAAATTACGTGACTAGATTTTGAAATTGTGGAGGCCAAATAAAGTCTCAAGAGAATAAAGCGAAACTTCATGCTTATTAGCACATGGAGAGAAAGGCGACACGGTGGCAGGACGACGTTGTGACCGGGCGACGGAGACTCAGCTCGGTGTCGCGCGTCCCGTGGTGGCGTTGGCTAGCTTCGGGGACGTCCAGGCGCGACACATCGGCGACGGCAGAGCTCGGCCCCATGGCGGCGGCGGCTTCATGCTCGGCAAAGACGGCGCAGAGGTGCCGGCCTTGGCGTGCACGGCACGGACGCCGAGGTGGCCGGCAGCGGTGGCACGGTCTCTGGCCGTGGAGGCCATGATCTCCTGGCCAGATGGGCCGGGTGGGCCTCGCGCGGGCTGGCCGCTGGGCCGGGCGGCGGACTGGGTCGAGCTCGCGGATGCGGGCTCGGCCCAAAATAAAAAGAAAAAGGATTTATTATTTTTTCCCGAAATTGTATTTAGTGCAAAAATAATTCTAGAAAAGTCCAGAAAATGTTTTAGAGGCACCAAAAATACTCAGAAAATTCCAAAAATTTCAGGAAAATTCCCAGAGATAGTTTGAGACATGAACAATCCAAATAAAATATTTGGAGCTCATGAAAAGGATTTTAGAGCCTTCTTATAAATAGAAATATCTCAATAAAAATGAGAATATTTTTCAGAAAAATCTGAAAAATTCTCGGAAGGATTTGGTCAGCACCTAAACTTCTGAGAAATTTCAGAAAAATTCGAGGTTGCCAAATCCTTCTGAGAATTTTCCGTCTTTTTCTGGAATTTATTATCATTTTTCCTGAGCTTATTCTATTAACTAGGAGGCTCTAAAATCTTTTTCATGAGCTCCAAATATTTTATTTGGGTTGTTCGTGTCTCAATCTAGCTCTGGGAATTTTCCTGGAATTTTTGGGATTTTCAGAATATTTTTCGTGGCTTTAATGAATTATCTAGCTATTTCTAGATTATTCTTTTCACGAAAATGTTTTCTAAAAATAAAAAGAAATTCATTTCTTTTCTCTTTTCTTTACTCTCTTTTCAGCCCGCGGCCGTTTTCAGCCCAACAATCGAAGTCCGCTGCCGCCCCTCTTTTCCTTAGCCCAGCCCAAAAGCAGTAGCTCGCGGCCCATCTCCTCACACCAGCCGCTTGCAAGGAAGTCCGGCGGATCACCCCGGATTCCTCACCTTCGCTCGCTGGATCTCCCCAGGCTTCACAGCCCAGTTACCAGCTCGGCCCGTCAACAGCCCATCCGTCTCTCCCCTCCACCACGGTCGCTGACCGGTGGGTCCCGCTTGTCATCTTCCACCTCCCGCCGTAGACGCGTCGGACTCACGTCTGAGTCCCGGTCACACTCGTCCCGGCCGCCTCCGCGCCCTGTGTTCCGGCTTGGCCCACACACCAAGGTAGTGCACCGGCCCACTTAAGGTTCCGCCGCCACCCGCGCGTCTCCTCGTGCCCCAAAACCCTAGACGTCGTAGCTCCTGGTGCGCCGCCGCACGGAACCCTAGTGCCGTCGTCGTTGATCTGCGCCGCCGTAGCCTCTCCGCCAACAAGAAGCCGTCCAGGAGAACCGCAAGGGGATGAGGAAGCCGCCGGTGCCGCGTGTTGTCGTCCTCATGCCCTGCAGCGCCTATGAAAGCTCGCCGGAGTTCGAGCTTCGCCGTCGTCCGCCTCGACGAGCTGCGTGCCGACGTCGTCGCCTGTGTGTCCGCCTCGGTGCCCCAGCTGAGTTTGGTGCGTTGCTAGCTTCAACCTAGTGCAAACCCCGGGCCAAATAGTGCCCGGAAACTCGAGATCGAGTTCCACCAGCGAGGTCACCGCCGCCGGCCGCCGCGCGCCGCCGCTGCTCACCGTTGTGCTCGGACGGGGTCGCGCGCAGCCGTTCATCTCATTATCAACGGGCCAGATCGATCCGAACCCCGAGTCAACCCGGCGAATATCGGTCAACTCAGCTCCTCTACCGTAGGTTTGCAAAAGAGCTCCCGTCTTTTCTTCTTTTTACAATCTGGTCCTTCCACCTTATAAGTTCCTTGCATATAGGTCCCTCCTGTTTTAGCACCCGAGGTCCAAGCCCTTTAGTTTTACACCCTAGACCCCGAGTTTATAATAGTAATCTTGTTTTAGCCCCTGGTTTCTTGCTATTAGGCCCCTGTAGGTTAAGTTTTCTCGCAGTTTAGTCCCTAGACCTTTGTTAAGCCATAGTTTTCACGTTTTAGCTCCATTTTTATCCGTTCAAGTTGCGTTAGGTTCGTAATGACATGAAGTACACATTAGTGGTGAGTTTTGATCATTTTTGTTTTCTAAAAATAAATTTAATATTAATTTTGATTAATGCTTATTAAACATGCCTTTTCTAAATAAAAACTATATAAGTGCTATACACCGTTTTTCATAATCAAATGTTGATTAATATTTATTTCACATGTTTTTGTAAATAAAATCTAATTAGATCTTTACCCTGGTTTTTCATAAATCAAATGTTTTTTAATATTTAATTAACTTTTCTAATTAAAACTTGATTAGGCTTTTACACCGGCTTTATAAATAAATGTTAATTTGATTAATGCCAATATTATGATGTTTTCAAAAAAAATATGATCCACTCGCATCATAAAGTTACGTATAGAGGATTCATATAGTTTAGATTTTATAAGTTAAATGTTTAATTGGTATAATCAATATATGAATCTTTATAATTAAAACTTGACTAGGTCCTTTACTTCGGTCTTTGCAAATAAAAGTATAATATTGCTTTAATTCCAACTTAGGGTATTTTCTTTATGAAATATCCTTTACATGTCTTTAACTAATTAAAAATAAACCAAGCTCATAGACTCTCGTTGTTTGATAAAAGTCCCTCGATAGCTTTTGTCTTTTCAACCTTAGTTACGTTCACAACGTTTCGTGACCATAGAATCGAGCCTATCTTTTAGCACGATCTTTTAATGCTTTTCTTTTGATTGGTGCATTGTTCTTAGTTGTACTTGTTTGTCTCCCTTGTATGGTTGTTTCCGATGATTGCTTCGAGTAGAAGAAGTGTTGTTCGTTTGCTTTGATGATAAAGAGTTCCAAGAAAGCACGAGCTGAAGAGCAGTAAGAGTAGCTTTTCGTTGGAGAAAGGCAAGTGTCCCTAACCATCCTTCTACCTATGCTTTTTTATAAGAATACTATGCTTTAATTAGAACATGGAGCGACCACCCAGGAACCAGGTGCAACCACAAGACATATGGCTCTGTCTTGGCTGAATAATTAGAAACCTTGATTATGGGGTAACCTTACCTGATAAGGGCAAGGGGGAGCGTTAGTTGGGGTATAGACTCGCTCTAGTAGGGAGTTGGGCTTGGCTAAGACATGGTACCTACTAGGGGACTTTATACCTTACGGCGGCTCGGAACCTTCCCGGGTTGCTTCACATTCGGGAATCTTTGTAAAGGCCTCGTAGCGTCCCTATGTAATCACACCTAGGAAGTGTGGTATGATGCCTAGCTAGCATCACGTGGTTGGGTTTACGCAACTTGTGGGTAAAGTGTAGAACATCTGCAGAGTGTAAAACTAATCGATTAGCCGTGCTCTCGGTCATGGAGCGGCCTGGACCCTCACATGATTAATATACTTAAAGATGGACTTTAAATTGCTTTCTGGTTATTTCTTGTTGCCTTGCTGAGTACCAACCATAAGGGTACTCAACCTTGCTAAACTGCTACTCAGAAGGAGAAGATGTGTGAAGTTGTTGAAGATGGTGATTGTTGCTAGGCGTACGCAGCCCCCAGTCGTCTGCCTGTGAAGTTTGGTGCCTTTGTTTCCAGGATAAAGCATAAATATCTGATAATCTAACTCTTTTCCTTACGTGATATTGTTTCTGTTATTCACTTATGTCAACTATATGCATGGAACTTGATCCTGGCATGCATATAGATTTGCACTTGGTTTTCTTTGGGAAAACAGGTGTGACAAAACACATATATTATTATGTGAGCAATGATAATCATGTTTTCCGATCTTCTAGCGATTCCATGTTCCCGTCCATGCTTTCTACCTTTCATGAACATGTTTGCTCCTTAGTTTAATTCTAGATTAGACTACATAGCATGCTTTATGGAATCATGGTGATTAGATCTAGTATGTCGATCCTTCATGGTTTGTAGACACGTACTCTTAGGCGTGCCCTTAGACTCCTTGTATCATTAAGGGTGCACCATGACAGGATGAATTCCCCGAAAGTGCGGAAGTCTTCGGGAGGTAGGCCGGAGGTAGGAGTTTAAGGATGCTATTAGATGAGATGCATGATTTATTGCTCGTTTGTCAGAACTACAACTAGAAGGTGATAGGCTTAGTTGTTCCCTTGGTGGCGCTTATACCTTGCCTATGTTTTTGAATGTGATCAGCCTTGTGCTATCATATACATATCTCTTAGGTTAATCATTTTATGCAAACAACACTTAATGTTAGGTTAGTTTGGCTAGATAAGGTAGAGAACCTTAGCGGTTTGCTTTCAATCCACGAATTCGATAACCTTGGGTAATACTCGAGGGAAAAAGTGCTACGATGATCCGTGAGGGACGGTGAATCTTGATGCGTTTTTAGACTGTCAACAGAAGTGCAAGTGTACCACGTAGCGCATATGTTCTCCAAGGGGTGAGACAAAAAGCAGGCCCGTGCCTGCGCCCATTTTCATCACTGACCCGTCGAAGTACATGGTCTAGCATTCGGCTTGGATCTGGGGCGGGGGCAGCTGGGTGTCGGTCCACTCAGCGATGAAATCCGCCAAGATTTGCGACTTTATCGCCTTCCATGGCACGTAGGTGAGAGTTTCACCCATGAGTTCCACTAACTACTTAGCTATTCTACCCGAGACGTCCTGGTTGTGAACTATCTCTCCCAGGGGAAAGACGAGACCACGATGACAGGATGGGCCTCGAAGTAGTGCCGCAGCATGCGCCGCGTGAGTACCACTGCGTAGAGCAGCTTCTGGATCTGCGGATATCGCATCTTGGTTTCAGACAGCACCTCGCTAATGTAGTACACCGGCCTTTGAACAGGCAAGGCATGGCCCTTCTCCGTTCTCTCCACAATGATGACCACACTAACCACTTGGGTCATTGTAGCTACATAGAGATAGAGGCGCTCGCCGTTCTGGGGCGGCATTAAGATTGGAGTGTGAGCGAGCGTCGCCTTTAGCTTTTTGAGGGCTTTCTGGGCCTCGGAGGTCTAAGAAAAGCGCTCGTGCTTCTTCAAGAGCCGGTACAACGGTAAGCCCTTCTCACCGAGGCGTGAGATGAAGCGGCTCAGAGCCGCCAGGCAACCCAAGACCCTTTGTACCCCCTTTAGGTCTCGGATCGGTCCCATCCGTTCGAGGGCCGAGACTTTCACGGGGTTGGGCTCGATGCCTCACTGGGAGATAATGAAACCCAAGAGCATGCTGCGCGACACCCCAAAGACACACTTTTCGGTGTTCAATTTCACCCCATTCGCCTGAAGGCAATCAAACGTAGCGTGCAAATCATTCAACAGGTCGTCCGCCTACCTGGATTTTACTATGAAGTCGTCGACGTATGCATCAATGGTCCGCCCGATGTGATCCCGGAAGACGTGGAGCATACACCGCTGGTATGTAGCCCCAGCGTTTCGGAGACCAAATGGCATCGTAACATAGCAAAACATACCAAAAGGTGTGATGAAAGAAGTCGCAAGCTGGTCGGACTCCCTCATCTTGATTTGGTGATAACTGGAGTACACATCAAGGAAACATAAAAATTCACATCCCGCAGTAGAATCTACTATCTGATCGATGCATGGCAAAGGAAAAGGAACTTTTGGACATGCTTTATTCAAACCAGTGTAATCTACACACATCTACCATTTCCCATTCTTTTTCTTAACTAATGCAGGGTTAGCTAGCCACTCGGGATGGAATACCTCCTTGATGAATCTAGCCTCTAAGAGCTTTCGCAGCACCTCTCCGATCGCCCGATGCTTTTCCTCGTCGAATCATCGCAGACGTTGCTTCACGGGCTTGAAATTAGGCTGGATATCAAGGGAGTGCTCGACGACCTCCCTTGGAATGCCCGGCATGTCCGAGGGACTCCACGCGAAGATGTCAGTGTTGGCACGGAGAGAGTCGACGAGCACCACTTCCTATTTCGGGTCGAGGGTGGAGCTAATCCTCAACGCCTTGCCCTCGGGGGCACTGGGGTCGAGGGGTACAGCCTTGGTGTGCTCAGCAGCCTCGAAGCTGCCCGCATGCTTGTTGGGGGAGTCGATGACCTTGTTGGCCATCTTCTCCAAGTCTGCCACGAGGGCCTCGTCATGCGTGAGCGCCTCGGCAAGCTCAACGCACTCGACGTCGCACTCGATGGCGTACTCAAACAACGGGCCCATCGTGATGATGTCGTTTGGCCCCGACATCTTCAGCTTGAGGTAGGTGTAGTTCGGGACTGCCATGAACTTGGCGTAGCACGGGCACCCAAGGATGGCGTGGTATGCTCCCCAAAATCCCACCACCTCGAAGGTGAGGACCTCCTTGCGGAAGTTGCTCGGCGTGCCGAAGCAAACGGGCAGGTCGATCTACCCGAGGGGTTGAACTCGCTTGCCCAGCGCGACGCCGTGGAACGACGACTTGCTGGGGCGCAGCTTGTCCAGGCCGATCCCCATGAGCTCCAAGGTGGAGGAGTCCATGATGTTGAGGCTGCTGCCCCCGTCCATCAACACCTTGGAGAACCGCGTGTTGCAGATGACGGGGTCGAAAATGAGCGGGTACTGCCCCGGATTCGGGATGTGGTTCGGGTGGTCTTCGTGGCTGAAGGAGATGGTCTCCTTCGACCAGTCGAGGTAGGACGGCACGACCGGGTGAACGGAGTAAACCTCTCAACGTTCACGCCCATGCTGCCGGGACGTCATGCCCACCGTCGGTCTCCTGAAGATGAAGAAAATGTTCTCCACCTCGGGCAAACCATCTTTGCCCCCATCGCCCGCATCTATCTTGGTGTTGTCCACCTTCGTGGCGACACGGTTGTAGTACTTCCTGAGCATGTCGCATTGCTCGAGGGTGTGAGCGACCGGGGTCTTGTGGTACGGGCACGGCTTCTTCAGCATGTCGTCGAACACACCACCTCAAGGTCGACTGCGTGGACCTCGTCGGAGCCCTCGCCTTGCTCCTGATCCTTCTTGCCTGGTTCTTCTTGCCCTTCTTGCCCTACTTCTACTTCTTCGCGGAGTCCTTAGGTTTGCTTCCCTCCGCGGGCACGTCCTCCGCTCGCTTGCCCATCTTGCTGTCGAAGATCGCTCCAACTACCTCTTCTCTGAAGGCGAAGCTGGTGGCGATGTCGAATAGCTCGTTCACACTGACAGGAGGGTTCCGCCCCAACTCACGCACCAGGTCCCAACAAGTCGTGCCTTCCAAGAAGGTGTGAACGACCTCACATTCGCTAACGCTCGGGAGCTTGGTGCAGCGCTTGGAGAAGCAGCAGATGAAGTCCCTCAGGGATTCGCCAGCCTTTTGGGAACAGCCTAGAAGGTTCCAGGAGTTCCCAGGGCGCACGTATGTGCCCTGGAAGTTCCCCACGAAAATCTTGACCAGGTCATCCCTGTCGTGGATCTGATTCGCAGGCAGGTGCTCGAGCCATGTTCGTCCGGAGTCCGCGAGGTGTAGAGGCAGGTTGCGGATGATCAAGGCGTCGTCGGTGGTGCCGCCCAGCTGACAGGCCAGGCGGTAATCATTGAACCACACCCGAGTGTCCGTCTCCCCCGAGTACTTGGTCACGGTCGCAGGTTGCCGGAAGCGTGAGGGATCGGGGCTACGCGGATCGCCTGACTGAGCACACAGGTTTGCGGGGATTTCGACGTCAGGCTCCTGTCCTCCTAGCTGTCGTAATAGCCACCACGTCGTGGGTGGTAGCCGTGCGACACTGTGACGTCCTGCTTCTTTTTATTCAGGACATTGCGGGCATCACCGTCGTCGGCTTTGCCGCGTGTATCCTGAATCCGCTCCTTTGCGGGCTTCTTCTGGGTACGGTCATGGATAGTGGGCACCTTGCCTTGGTTGTGCGGGGTGTGGACCGACGCCTCCTGGTCCCGGGTGCCTCCACCAGTTCTCACGCTGGACTAGTGGTGCATGTAGGACGCGGAGCGCTCAGCCTACTGCACGGCGGCTTGCTCGGTGAGGGCCTGCACCTCGCAGTGCAGGTTGTGTCCCTCGGGTGTCGATGGTTCGGGCATGGCCCGAATCAAGGTCGCCGCGGCAACGAGCTTCTGGCTAGCTCTCGTCAGCACCAGCAGGTCATCCACGTCAGTGTCGGCTTCGATGCGGGCACGAGCGATACACCCCACTTCTCTGGCGCGTCCGCCATGTGATGAGGGCCTGGCTGCCTCAAGCGTGGCTTGCAGCTGCCGCACCTGCGGACGCTCTGTCGTGAGCTTTGCCTCCAGCTCTCGGACTTGGGCCAGCTGTGCTGCGAGCGCAGCATTGTCCGGTGGTGTTCCTGCCCACCGGTTCACCACCGGGTTGTTGCGAGGCGCCGCATCACCCACTCCATTTTCCCCATCTTCATGCTCCTCGATGGTGACAACGAAGCACTCACGCGATGGGCCGTAATCTCCCACGCTGGAGTCATCGGAGCAGCTGAGGTAGTAGTCCGCCGCGGCTAGAAACCGCATGTAGGCTTCGGGGTCCCGGAGCCCGGAGTAGTCCCACTCCGGGCCCCCGTGCCCACGTGCGTTCTCCTCGCTATCGGAGTTGGGGTACAACTTGTCGGGTGAGGTCTTGATGAGGTTCTGGATCGATATGAGGTGATGACGTAAGAGATCCTCGTACACGGCCAGGTCCATGCCGACCGACGAGGAGTAGGCTATGGATGAGTTGCGCATTCCATGGGGAAATTGCCGCCGCGCGGCCGCGGCTTCCCTGACGGAACGCGCCGTCGGGTTCGCTGGTGGAGGTGCGACTCCTTCCATCGCAACGGCAGGCTGGAGCTCGCCAGCTTCGACCCGTTGGGGGGAGCCAGCGCACACCATCCTATGTCGCTCCGCGCGCGCTCGTCGTGAGCACTGGCCCGAATGCCTCTTGTGTCGAGGTGACTGTGGAGATGGCGCCGAAGCTAGTGCCGAAACCTCCACGTTCGCGTCCCTTGAGAGGAGACGCATGTGGTAGCCATTGCCTGTCGCCTGGAACTCCGGGCTCCCGAACCGAATCTCGAATCGGGCCGGGAATGGATCGAAGGATCCGATGGGGTACCTTGACGACGACTCCATGCGGATCACCATCGAAAGAGCTGGTGGATGATCACAGCGCGTGTCCCCTACCTGGCGCGCCAACTATCGGTGTCCGGATTTGCTTCGGTACTAACTAGTGAATTGCGCTATCATTTCTCTCGATGGTTGGTGCAAACGCTAACACAGGGACACGAAATTATCCTGGTTCCAGCCACGGGGCTGTACGTCTAGCAGGGTGTGCGTGAGCACTGTATTATCTTGCACGGGGGCGGTCGTAGAGGGGGGCTACAAGCAAGGCGGGAGAGGAGGCGAGCCCTCCAAGTCCCTAATTGCTAGGATGATTGAGGCAAAGTGCCAATATCGTGGAGAGGTGGAATGTGAAGTGAGCGTGTGAGTTGCGCGAATGAGTCGGAACGTGCCCGAGGCTGGGCGTCTACCTCCTCCTTTTATAGGCCAAGGAGGGACAGTTACCGGCATGCCGCACAGTGGAATGTACAGTGGCCGTGTACTGGCGGACGTGGCGCCAGGGATCGTCATCCTTGCTCCTGGCGCAAGTTGATGGTGAGCTCCGGCTTCCGCAGGCGTCGTGGTAGCTCCTGTGCTTGTCTGGGAGTGACTTCGAGGGTGTGTTCTTGCCCGTTCGAGGGTTCCGCCATGGGGGAAGGACGGGAGTTGGCAGCACAGGGCCGAAGAGTGACGCGGGCCTGTCCTCACAGGGGTGCGCAGCACTCGCACAACGACAGGGATGGCCACACAACATTGGGGATGGCCGCACAGCACCGCGGCCAACGTGCACGCCTGGTCGCCGCCCATACACCTTTCGAGGGTGCTCCCATACCCGTTCGAGGGTTTCGCCATGGGAGGAGGACGGGAGCAGGCGGCATAGTGCCACGGAGTGATGCCAGCCTGTCCGCACAAGACTGCGCAGCGCTTGCACAGCGCCGGGGATGGCCGCACAGCACCGGAGTTGGTGGACAAGACTCGGCCCACATCACTCGCACAGTAGTGCCGGCCTACGTGTGCGCCTGGTCGCCACCCGTAAACCTTTCGAGGGTGCTCCCATACTCGTTCGATGGTCTCGTCGTGGGAGGAAGGACGGGGGCAGGCGGCACAGTGCCACGGAATGACGCCGGCCTTTCCGCACAAGGCCGCGCAGCACATGCACAGCGCCAGGGGATGGCCGCACAGTGACGGGTTTAGCCACACAGTGATGGGGTCAGACGAGCAGAGCCCCAGGCCGTGTCAGCCGCGCGGCGTGGGAGGTGATTTGCTTTTGACTTTGGCGTCCCACAGCGGATGTGGGCATTGAAGGCCCTTGTCAGGCAGAGTGATGGGGCAGGACGCTGTTGATCGAGGGGCGGCCTCGAGCGAGACGGAGTTTGACATCTGCTCGAGGGGGGCCGAGCCTCTCAAGCGAGGTGGAACTTCGCTCGAGGGGGCGGTGGCCCTCGAGCGAGTCAGAAACTTGCTTGAGGGGGCCGTGGCCCTAGAGCGAAGCGGAAATTCGCCCGAGGGGGCCGTGGCCCTAAAGCGAAGTGGAGGGAGGGTGCGCGAGTGAGCGCCCTCGATGGAGGGGCTCGAGCGGTTGTTCGGTCGTAGCAGGTTGTGGGCCTAGCGTGTGCCTTGTCCCCTTTTTGGTTTGCGGTGACTTGGTCGTGCGTGATTTGCATTTAACGAGGGTGATTATCCCCTTGATTAGGGGACCCTTTATGACCGTCCCGGACAAAGCTGTCAATACTTGGGCCAAGTGTTCCCAAGCGTTCCTTGCTAAATTCTTCCCGTTGGGTAAAACCAATGCCCTTCGTGGGAAGATATCAAGCTTTCAGCAGACTAGCACAGAAACAATCCCAGAGGTGTGGGAGAGGCTGCAAGATTACATCCTTACTTGCCCACACCATGGAGTGGAGGAATGGCTAATCCTCCAAAGCTTTTACAATGGGCTAACATCGTCATCACGTGCTCATCTTGATGCTGCTACTGAAGGGACCTATCTCAACCTATCGGTCACTAAAACTAAAGAACTCATTGAGAAGATGGTCTCCAATCAGTGTTGGAGTGAAGCCCGCACCCCGAGCATGCATACCATCAAGGAGACGGACATGCTAGCCGCTAAGCTTGATCTCCTACTGAAATGTATTAATGACCAAGGAAAACCCATGGAATCCATGCCCAAGCATGTGCAAGCATTTGACTCGCACTACACGTGCGAAGTTTGTGGCAATGGAGAACACTCGGGGAATGACTGCCCTGAGACCCGTGAAGAACTATCATTTGTGAAGAACTACAACAACGAGTATCATCCCCAAGGAGGTCAAGGCTCGAGCCAGTCGTGTCCACCGTACCAAGGAGGTAACAACCAAGGTAACTTCAATCCTAACCAACCCTCCTTAAGGTATCTTGTCACTGGCCGAGCTAAAATTAATGAGAATCTTCCTAAAAAGCTTGCTGCCAATGACAAGACCCTAGAAAGCATAAACATGAAACTTGATAGTTTATCCTCTTCATATAAAAATCAACTCAGTTTTAATAAAATGGTAGAAACCCAAATAACTCATCTTCTTGCCGCCGCTCAAAACTGGGAAAATTCCCGGACAACCCAAGAGTGTCAGTGTGGTTTCCGTCATATGGGAACCACGCTATCCTAACCATGGAGAAAGGCCTTGGTTCCAAAACAATTGGGATGAGCCAGTAATTAAAGAGGAAGACCCAGGATATCCAGCGATCAGCTCCTCGCTGTGGGATTATTATGTCAAGCAAGCGCTTTGTGATCTCAGTGCCAGTGTCAATGTCTTGCCCAAAGCGATGTACAACACCATTGACATTCCCCACTTCTACAAGGTACCCACCGAGATTCGAGTTCAGCTCGTCGATTCGACTATTCGATGTCCTGAAGGCATATATGATCCGCAACATTCCAGTCAAAGTCCAAGGCGACTATGTCTTCGCAGACTTTGTGGTGCTCAACACCACAGGTGACTTAGAGGTGCCGCTCATCCTTGGATGACCATTTCTTCAAGCCACCCAAGCACAAATTAATGTCGGCAATAGTACAATCAGAATGAAGGTCAGAGGGAGAATCAAGGTATTTTGGTTCAAATCCAAGAAGGAGTCCTATTACAAGGTGCCCTCCGACCAAGGCCAGAGTGTCAGAAGAAGAAGAAGTTGTGGCAAGCCTAGCATACCGGCACCGACTCGAGAAAAGACACATGTGCCACCACCGAGAATAGATAGCCTTATCACCTTCATGAAGGCATTCATGACGAAAGAATTAGAAAGAAATGACCGATCAGGGTACTGGAGAAATCAAGCCCCGAGAAAGAAGGTGATAGTACCACCGTCACAAAGTACATCAACTGTTACTACGTCGCCAAGGTCCCGAAAACGTGTGTGGAAGCACAAGCACACACCATCAGCTACGTCCTCTTCTCCGGTGGCAAGCACGTCAACACCAAACGTGCCGGAAGCTTCATCCACAAGCTAAACTCGATGGAGAAGTCCTGCTCAATGCACTCAAACTATTGAGCCCTTGTCAAAGGTAAATTGGTATTTATCCCATATTAAATTCAAATTTAATTTTCCCGTTTGCATGTTTGCTTTTCAAAATTACATTTGCATGCTAGAATTTATTCTAGCCCATTTCCCTTTTAAAAAGAAAAATTAAATTGAATTTATTAAATGAAAAATATATTTTGTTATAAAAAATAATTTTTTTGCTTCAACAAAATCATTCAAAAATATTTTGGAGCATTTTTGGAGACTAACTTTGGCCAGGCACCACATGAGCTAAGCAATATAGCTGTTGTGGGCTGGTGGGCCAAAGCTGGCAGCCAGCGGGCCCCACAGGGGGTCGGCCGAACTAGGGTCGATAGCTCTTGGGCCCCACCGCCTCCAACGGCAGGAGCCCAGGCCCAACGGCCACTTCCCGGGGTGTCGCCTCCAGATGACTATAAATAGGGGCCGAGAGGGGGTGTTGATCTTCCATTCACTCCCTCTCCAATTCATTTGCTCCTTGGTTTTCTCTTGAAGTTTTGTCCAAGTCCGTTCTCGTGTTCGTGTTCATTCGAGCCCTCTTTCTCCTCTCTTTGTTTTCATTGGTACAAGGTGCCAACTCTCGGAGAAACGACTCACGGGTAAGTGGTTCAATTTGTTTCATTAACATAACCTGTTTGGAAGTCGTTTGTGTTGTGCCCCACCACCATGAGAGGGTTCGAAACGAGACTCTCCGGTGCAGCCCAGAAGTTGACAGGATCGAACTCAAGCCGTTCCCGTGCGAGCTCCAGCACACCTCACTCCCACGATTACACACATAGTATGATGGACTAAGAAGAGGAAGTGCAACGAAAGGTGCCACAAGAAGAAGCACCACATGAAGAGCAAGCTCAACCACAAGCCGCGGAGGAGGAAACAATCCTTTTGTACCTACGCACTAGCCGAGAAATGCAAACCTACACCCTCTTGAAGGATCGAGTCTTCACCCACACAAAGAACATCAACCTCGACCTTTTCGAGAGCATAGTTATGAACATCGATTTTGCTAACATTTGGCATGCAACTGGATGGGATTCTTTTGTGCCTATTTCAGAGGAGGGCTCTCGCTCTCTCACCATCCAATTCCTATGCACCTTGCAATATAACGATGATGGCCTTTCCTTTCACCTCTTTGGGCAAGAGTACACACATACTTGGAAAGAGCTGAGTTTGTTGCTCGGTTTTCATAAGAAGTGCAAGATCGACTTTGACAAAGCCGTCTGCGACTACAACCGTCATTCCTTCTGGACGAGCATCTCTGGTGAAGTGGTCATCAGTAATTTCAAACCTCGCTGCAATGATATTCATCATCCTACTTTGAGGTTCATGCATAAGTGCTCGCTTTTCCCTAGAGATGATGTTAGACCTGTTCGTAATGATGATCTTAGAATCCTATATGCCATGGTAAATAAAATTAAGGTTTCTCCTGTTAAGCCTAAGATCATGCCATGGTTAGATAATTTTAAGATATCTGGTCCTGTTGAGTGTACCTTGCTAATCACTCAAATTTCCATGAGAATCGGTGCACTCCAAGGTAATGCTCCCCTCTATATCCAACCTAAGTTTATTTACCTTGATGAGGCATTCTTTATTCATGGTCATATCCTTAAGCATGCCCAGGATCAGTATCTTGTGTTTTTCTTTGTCAGTTTATACAATTGAGATCCTGTTACATAACCCAAGACTTCACTTGTATGAGTCACAGGTGCTAACCTTTCTGCTCCTACCACGAGAAGAAGCTCGTAGGAGCAATGTGTCTGTCAGGGAAACCCGGAGCAGGTCAAAAATGGAAGCAGACACACCTCAGCAACTACAATCAAGAATAGAAGCGGGCACATCATATCAGCCGCCACACTCCCAGCAGATTCTACAGCAGATGTACCAGGCGGGATGGGTTCCAGCAGGGCAGATGCCGGGAGCAATCCCCGTGTATCAGCCAGGCTGGGGTCAACCCCCTGTTGGCGGTCGATTTCCGTCAACCTAGCCATGAGTTTACCTTCAATGTTGGTATTAATTTGATATTCACACTAACGATCCTAACCCTCATTATATGTCAAGTTCGCACTCGTGCATGGTATTTGGAGTTTATTGTTTACACAGGGATTAAGAGCCTAAATGAGGACTTCTGGGTAAAGTTCATCAAGGGTTTTACAAGAAGATCATGGAGCCCGGTACAAGTCAAGATACAAAATGAACATGACTGCAAATGAAGCAAGGACTAAAGCGTGAAGCCGAGAAGTATCGAGGACCTAGACGGAAGATGCGGGAGTTCATACGCCAAGCACCCTTATCTAAACCGCGAAGAAAATGACGTCAAGGACCCACATGCAACTCGGCAAAAGTTCTAGAAGACACGAGAAGCGACGGGAAGGAAGCCATGGCCGAACTGGGCTGAAATGGGCCCAGGCCGGTCGGCCCAGGCTGGTCGGCCCAGCCCATTCCGAGCCCAGTTCGGCGCCCCCTTTGACCTAGATGACCTTCGGGCTATTTATAGTCCCTGTGCCCCGAGCCACGGAAGAAGCCATTCGTCATCCGTCGCCGAGGAGCAGAGAAGAGAGTGACACCCTTCCGAAGAGGAGAGGGTCGAGATGGTTGACTAGGGTTTCCCTAGCCGACGTGGGAACCTTGCATGGAAGACCACGTCGAAGTTCTAGAAACTAGGATCAAGATCAAGGTAGGATCCCGGTGGTGATCTTGTCCATGTATTATACTTCATGTTGAATTTGCAAGATTGAATCCGATTTCTAGCGATCCAGTGCTTTCACTATGATTTTGTCTTCACTCAGGTTTTCTTATTCTCCAATCTATTCCGCGGATAGATTGCATAGGATGTTCTTGTAGCCATGGTGGCTAGAGGTGCATACCTGACCTACCGAGCGTTTTCAACACGTTCCTCGTGAACGTGCTCTTAGGTTCACCTACACAATAAGCAGGACATCGTAACATGATGTTGATCACGTGTATGGTAGGTGCCTTTGAGGATTGGAACGGAAGCCACGATTTAAAGAGGCTTTTAATGAGATTCATTTGCTTTATTCTTCTTGGTTTTGGAACTTCAACAAAAGACCCGATCCAATCTCTAGATTGGTTTTACCTCCCCTCTCTTTCTCTTGCTACCTATAGTGTTAAGTAGATTAGATGTGTTTTCATGGTTCTTTCATAGATTAGATGCAAAAACCCTTTTCAAGATCAAAGTGTTTTCCGCTTATTAGATTGGATCTTGCATTACACATTGTTCCATGGATTAGATACCTTGGGTTCACCACTCAGGGCAAGAAGGGTCCCTTGACTACGACGAGGGAATTGTCCGCTCGCAAGTCCAAACGAACTTTGATACAACAATCAACCATCAACAAGCCCCTTTTTCTGGCGCCGTTGCCGGGGAACAAGTAATCAAGATTCAATCTAGTATTGCGTTTATGAATATTTTCAGTTTTTCTCTTGATTTTTCTTTTGCATCTCATAATTTTGATCATCCTCAATAAAAAAATCAATCTAGGGTTTTGCTAAACCCTAGTTTTGTTTTAGTTTTTGTATATATTTGGCTAAACCGAATGGGAGATGGACGGCTACATCTCCAACAAAAAAAACATATATTTTGTGGATGGTTTGGAAAATTTTTGTAGGCAAAGGTGACGTGCAACACGAAGATCTAAAAGCAGAGGCCGGACATCGTCGGAATCTCCAAGAGAAACTCCACCTACAAGATCAAAAGGAGATCAACCTCATCCGCCACTCATCCTAGGGAGATCGTTCCTCAAGACCGTCGGAGCAACAATCGACGTCAGCAAGGGGGAGATCAAGCGATGGCGAGAGGAGTGCATTCAAGTTAACCATGATTCAAGGTATGTAACGTGGTCAATATAAAATACATTCTACCTCATCATTACATTGGAAGAGAGGAGCAAAAGGAGAATGAAGCGGAGACACAAAAGTTGTTGCATCCGTCAAGACCAAGAATCAACGCCCGCCTATGAAGACCAAAAAGATGACTAAGCCGAAGAATAAACCTACACCAAGGCCAAGGATGGTGTAGAAGTGGGGTCCCCAAGATTGCAACGCCCACAAAGAGCATTGATCCGAAGTGAAGAACAGAAGAAGTCTAGCTATAGACTATAAATGAAGCGCTTTGCGGGAGGCAACCCGTTCGTCGAGTCAAGAATAAGCTACCGGGAGGACAACCCGATCAAGAACAAAGCTACTGGGAGGGCAACCCGGAAGATTTCCAAATTTCAAGTAAGTGAGTCTTAGAATTTGCTACGCAAAACATTTTATTAACTCTTAAGTGGTTGAACAAGTTTCAGAGAACCTTTTATTTGCTTGGTCGTTTTATTTTGATTTTTCGATCTTAAACCAATAACATGAGCCATCCCATGATTTATTTACCTCTTTTCGAGAAACTAGAACCAAAAATTCAGATCCTATCCAAGCCTTTCATCCTCTCCATGATGTTAAGGGTGGGTAGTTTCACATGATAAGAACACATGAGTAGAGTCTTGCCATGTTCCTTAGTGGTTTTTAATCTTTGAGGCATGGTCGGACTCGCGTGAACCTAGGAAACTTGATTTTTGGTTTCTTTCAACTTGACATCTACCGGTTTCTCTAGAATTAGAATTTTTCTAAGCCCCATTGAATTTATTTTTATTCAAAATCTCTCTCTCTCTCTCATGTTTGGCCAAAATTAGAACCTAAACCTATACCCCCACGGTCAAGTCGGAGGAGCTTGCTATCAATTAATGAAAGCAATCTATCTCGGTGCAACCAAAATAAATTTTACAATTGTTTCGGATGCCTAAAATCTCCTCTAATGGTATATTTGGACTCATCGCTTGCGCTGAGTTAATTTTCAAATTTTCAAAATTAGAGGAGTAATTAGCATCTAAACATGATTAAGGGGAGGTTTTTGAGCTTGATTAACATATAGTGCCCCATGATGCATCTTGGGAAAGCACCAATCGTTTGGCATCTTGGGCACATGCAAAGGACAAGCATGGGGGAAGCAAAGGCTTTGTTTAGCAGGAAATTAGTGGAAGCACATAAAGCAAGGAAACAAGGAAGTGACACAAAGCAAAATAATGGAGGTGAAACCCTAAACCACGCAAGCAAAGGAGTGGTTGTGAATGTTTGGGCGATGGAATCAAATGAGTCACACGGACACAAGGCAAGAAGGGAGCAAGAAGCATCTCGAAAAAACTGGAGGCGAAAGGACTAGGAGGCCCCCTAGGCCGATCGACCTAGGCCGGGCGGCCTAGCCTCCACTTATGGCCTCCGGTGCTCCCCTTCGCCTGGTAAGTATTTTATCCATTCGTTAATTCGTGTTCTTGAGTTCATAGCCCATATGTTCCAGAAACAACCTAAAAAAATTCTCCACCCTCCATGTACTTCCCTTGTGTGTTTTTCCCACCGGCAAGCAACCCCCTGTGCTTTCATTCTGAGTTAGTGTAGCAACTATGTGGAAGAGAGCCACTAATGTCTTCACCAAGAAGACACATTCATCATCATCGAAGGTCATCATCGAGCTCTTCGAGGAGGCACTCGGTCTCGAGTCTCCCCGAAGCATGGAGGAAGACATAGCACCACCGAGGAGTGGCACGCTGCCCCTTGGTGGCATAAGTACACGAAGCTCATCCATGCGGTACACCAAACCGCAAAGACACACGGAGGAGCCACTCGTTCCACCACGACGCTCTACTCGTTCATCCACTCCACCACCATACACTCCGAGGTATTCCAATGGATTCATCATGAAGACAGAGGAGGAGGAGGAGAGGCTTGTTCATCTTGAGAGGAGGCTTGTGCCAAATGTTGACATCGATGACGCTCTCCAAGTGTAGGATTCTACTCAGATGTCAAATCTTGAGCAACCTTGGATGGGTGCAATTCTTTTAATGAAGTTGGTGTGACCACTCACAAGGAGCTTGCCTGGAAATTCTTATACATTGGCACCGGTCATTAATGAAGGGGTGTCGTGCCTCTCATTCCGCCTTGGAGATAAAGAGCAACTAGTTCCTTATGGATATATTGGAGAAATACTCGGTTACAAGAAGGAAGCCCCGGAGCAAGTTGATGTCCAAGAAAATATGTTAGAAGGATTTTTGGGGAATGATTTCGGGAGAAGATAACAAGGAACCCAAAATTTCTCCTTGTCGGAATTCTTTGGGATCGAGTACATGAAGCAAGGAAAATTTATTAGTGGAGATGAGAGGAGAAGGTGCAAGTTGACAAAGATTAATGTTCCTCTTCCCAACATGAGGTTGAGATTGAATCAAGACAAAATTGGTTAGAGGAAGGATTTCTTGTACCGGCAAAGAAGATTAAAAAGGAAAATTGCGGGAGAGGGATCATCCTCTGCGGCCCAAGACGAAGGAGAGGTTGCACATCAAGATAATGAACAACCACATGGAGGGATTCCGATGCCACCACCATATGGAGGAAGTATGCCAATACAAGCATGGGGGAGTGGGGCAGCCACGCCACCACATCCTCCACCATACATGGTTCCTAACGAAGTTTTCATGGCACCCCATCCAAACCAATGCAAGTCAAATGGAAGAAGAGACCGCAAACATTGCCTATCAAATTGGTCGCCTTCACATATCACCACCGGAATTATTTCAAGGAGGACCGGCGCAACCATGCTACAAGCAAGATCATCAATATCAACCACCGTAAGATGAAGAATGGAGAAGGAGGAAGAAGAAAAAGAAATAATAATGCTTTCAACTTCGATTCAATTTTCTCCTTTTCCTTTTCTTTATTTTCATCTTTTATGCAAATTTGTGTGTGCGTAGCATTTACTGTTTTTATTTATTTTCAGCATGTGTGTTAGTAGTAGTGTTTGCTTTAAATCAACATGAATGAAGTTTGCCACCATGATTATCACCTTTAGTGAAGATAAAAAGTTGATGCCATGTTGATATATGATGAAAGTTGCCGCTTTGCTCATCTTTGTGCTTGATTTATGCATGTTTAAGCTAATGCTCTCTATAAATGCAAATCTGAAATTAAATTAAATGCTAGCTTAATCCTTTGCGGAGGTTATGATAAATATGAGACCCATAGTTTTTCTCATGCTCTCAATTTTGGATGGGTTAAAGATGATTTATTTTTGTTCTTAAAAGTAATGCTAACCTCGTCATTAATACCTCTTGCATTTTGCTCTACCTATCCAAAGCCTAAATTTACTAGACTGCAAAACATTAGTATATACAAGATTTATTTTTGGGTGCATTAATTCAAGGCCTGATTTCTCTGGCCTGAGACTAAGAAGCTGGTCATTTCGTTTTTGTGTATCTTTCTTTATGCTAGCCTCTTCTATCCGTGCATTGTAAGTTTCCACATTGGAAATTTTGCAAACCTCGCCGGATATCCACCCACAAACCCAAAACATCTTTTTTGTGTTTACCTCCTTGACCACAACCCAATTCTTGAGTATGGATGAATATTTCAAGGAAGAACACAAGAATGAAGGTGCCGAAGATTGAAGTATGATTTTGGGAGACCTCCAAGACAAAGGTTGCGTAAAGGATCCCTAGAAAATTTCAAGTGTTTCTCTCCAGGAAAATATAGGACTTTTAGTACCTACCTTGGCACAAATTTCGTCATCTCTTTGCGCGAGGACGTGCAATCGTCTAAGCATGGGGGGGAGTTGCCAAGGAGGTAGGAACAATGTAATCTAGAGTTCAAGGGGAGTATATATAAAAAAAGAAAGAAGAAAAAAAGAGAAGAAAGAAAGAAAAAAAAGAAGAAAGAAAAATATGTGTATATATAAAAAAAGAGAGAAAAAAAGAGAAAATAATAATAATAAATAAAGCTCCCCGGCTCTCTAGATGCATTAAGAATTTCAAAAGGATTCAAGATAAAGACCCATACTGATCTTTCCAACCATGTGCAATCCGATAACGAGGACTTCGTTTGTGCCTCGGGATCACTCTTTGTCATTTGCACATGTCCACTTATCTAAAAGTGTGTGTTCATCTCTCTCCCCCTCCTTGATAACATTATTTTTCCAATGACCTTTTTGACGAGTCTCGGTAAGACCATGAGAAGCTTGTCTTGTTTTGATAATATCTCGATTATAATATCTTGGTAGGACTAAACTTTTCCCAAAAGCTCCAGATAAAGCCTTCCACTTATATATATTGTGAGAGGGGAAAGGAGTAGAACAAGTAGGCTTGAGAGAATTGATGAGATGAGAGTTCATGAGCAAGATGCAAGGTGGTTTAAATTTTTGAACTTGGTTTAACTCTTTTCTACATCTTGAACTTTATTACAAAATTTCTGAGATTCATTTGAAATTTGGGAGCATGACTAATTACTTGTGGGAAGAGCCTAATTGATATCCACCCTCCGTAGGGATGAAGGCTAGTTACATTATAGAACTTTAACAAATATAAATTTAGAGAGCATTATGTTTCCTCATGTATGATCAAGTACAGGGTGTGAACATTGAAAGGCGACACTGATATCCATTGAGGGCTTACTCGAGGACGAGCAAGGTTTAAGCATGGGGGGATGTTGGCGGTCAATTTCCGTCAACCTAGCCATGAGTTTACCTTCAATGTTGGTATTAATTTGATATTCACACTAACGATACTAACCCTCATTATATGTAAAATTCGCACTCATGCATGGTATTTGGAGTTTATTGTTTACACAGGGATTAAGAGCCTAAATGAGGACTTCCGGGTAAAGTTCATCAAGGGTTTTGCAAGAAGATCATGGAGCCCTGTACAAGTCAAGATACAAGATGAACATGACTCCAAATTAACCAAGGACTAAAGCGTGAAGCCGAGAAGTGTCGAGGACCTAGATGGAAGATGCGGGAGTTCATACGCTGAAGGACCAAAAAGGGCGACCAGAGAGGGGGGAGTGAATAGGAGCTGATAATAATTCTTCCCGAAGGTCGAACTCGGCCTATACCCCGATTGCCACTCCAAGTACTCGCGCACACAAAGGAAGCTCCAAATGAGGCACACACAAGCCTAGAAGAACAAGAGACACGCCTAGGAGCAAAGAGCGGAAGCACCGGACAAGAATCAAAGCAAAGGGAGCAAGTCTGCAACAGACCTCGCGGACCGTCCGTGGTGTACGGCGGACTGTCCGTGGGGCCTGGGCGGACTGTCCGCAAAGGCCACGCGGACTGTCCGAAAAAGCCTCCCGAGCCACCAGAGACGCACCCCAAAAAATCGGACTATCCGCGAGGGACCTGCGGACTGTCTGCACCTTCACGGACTGTCCGCCACTTCAGTTCGGACCGTCTGCAAACTCCGTGCAACCAAAACCACTTGTGGCACCAGATCAAAACACGAACACGAAAGAACTCGTGAAGAACACGAAGAACACCGGACCTGTCAGGCTCCTCGTGGACAGTCCACAATAGGCGTGCGGACTGTCCGCCAGGCTCGGACAGAGCTGAAACAGCCCGACCCCGCGAGGTCAACTCTCCAAATCCATCACCGGATCTCCCAAACGCCAAAAGCTCTTGAGACAAGATTTGGGGGAGATGATAAGCAACACAAGATGAAGCTATGCCCCAGAAATCTCTACCTCTAAGCCACTAAATTGACGAGAATCGCGGATCACACGAACTCCACCAAGAACACGAACTCCAACCAAAACCTCAGGAATCGAAGGCTCTCCACAGCGTTTGAGGAGTCAAGATCACACACAAAGATGCGCAAGGCATCCACCCATGATCTCCTCAAAGAAATCCGTAGGAAAACGCCCTCAAACCCCCGAATCGAGTGAAGAACGAAACTCCCCCAAAATAGCCCCGAAAATGACAAGAAAATCACAGAGAACTAGGAGATCACCGCAACGCCGAATGCTTCCATACATCCAGAGGTCAGAGTCTATACAAGAATCTAGCCTAAGGAATACAGAGGGAAAAGAAGCAGTTCAGAGCAATCTACCGGGGGAGGAAAACCTAGGGTCCAAGAGAGAGATGCCATCCACCTCTCCGCTATTTATACGAAGTCCATCGGAGAGAGGTAAATGACCACGCTACCCCTACAACTCAAATGAAGATACAACCCCTCAGGGGCATTTTGGTCAAGTCTTCATCAGACGGACACGCTTCCACCGCGGCTTCGCTTCACCTCGACGCAAACCCCGCGATCACACCACATGCCCTCCGCCTCGAAGCTTCCCGAAGCTCCCGGATCACCGTCTCCGTCGCCTCGGGCCTCCGGGCTTGGTTTTGAGGCCCAAACCAAGAAACCATCCACCGATGGTTTTGTGGGCAAACCTATAAACCCCGTGTGCAAGCTTCGGGCTCCATCCGCTATCTTGCACCAGCCCATGTTCACGACTTCAGCCCGCCAGTCTTGCACCGCACGGCTCGCACTTGACCCCATCGGCCACCAGGTCCATCGAACCAAGCCTAGTTGCCACTCCATCACTCGGAGGCCGCCACGGCTAAGGCCTTCCGCGCTTGTTCTTCACCTGCACCGACACGAGTCAAGCCGTAACCTGTACCTGCACACTTAGCCAAGCATCAGTCCACACAACGTTGTCAATCACTCATCACTAAGGAGCGACCCTCCACTGGTCCTCGGACACACCTGGTCCTCATACGCCAAGCACCCTTATCTAAATCGCGAGCAAAATGACGTCAAGGACCCACATGCAACTCGGCAATAGTTCTAGAAGACACGAGAAGTGACGGGAAGGAAGCCGGGGCCGAATTGGGCCGAAATGGGCCCGGCCGACCCAGCACATTCTAGGCCCGGTTCAGCGCCCCCTTTGACCTAGATGACCTTCGGGCTATGTATAGTCCTCGTGCCTCGAACCACACAAGAAGTCATTCATCATCTGTCGCCAAGGAGCAGAGAAGAGAGGGACACCCTTCCGAAGAGGAGAGGATCGAGATGGTTGACTAGGGTTTCCCTAGCCGATGTGGAAACCTTGCATGGAAGACCACGTCAGAGTTCTAGAAGCTAGGATCAAGATCAAGGTAGGATCCCGGTGGTGATCTTGTCCATGTATTATACTTCATGTTGAATTTGCAAGATTGAATGCGATTTCTAGTGATCAAGTGCTTTCACATGTTCTTGTAGCCACGGTGGCTAGAGGTGTATACCTGACCTACCGAGCGTTTTCAACACGTTCCTCGTGAACGTGCTCTTAGGTTCACCTACACAATAAGCGGGACATCGTGATAGGATGTTGATCACGTGTACGGTAGGTGCCTTTGAGGATTGGAACGGAAGCCACGATTTAAAAAGGCTTTTAATGAGATTCGTTTGCTTTATTCTTCTTGGTTTTGGCACTTCAACAAAAGACCCAATCCAATCTCTAGATTGGTTTTACCTCCCCTCTCTTTCTTTTGCTACCTCCGGTGATAAGTAGATTAGATGTGTTTTCATGGTTCTTCCATAGATTAGATGCAAAAACCCTTATCAAGATCAAAGTGTTTTCCGCTTATTAGATTGGATCTTGCATTACACATTGTTCCACGGATTCGATACCTTGGGTTCACCACACAAGGGAAGAAGGCTCCCTTGACTACGACGTGGGATTTGTCCACTTGCAAGTCCAAACGAACTTTGATACAACAATCAACCGTCAACACCCCCACCACCATATGAAGCTAGAGGTATTCATATGTGGCAATAGCTAGCACCTATTCCAGGCCTAGCGTCCACCTTGCCACATCATCATCATCCACACACATGCACATCTTGATCGAGTTTTGTGACGTGACTTTCTTGGATCCGCTTTTTGACTTTGCAATATTATGTGACACAAGTATGCCCCTACTTCTCCTTACCCAAAACCCCACAAAAATCCTTATTAGAAGTAGGGAAGGCAATCACAATGCCTTGGTGAGGACTGTACACATTGAGCGACCAAGAGTGTGTTATTTGAGGAACTCAGTTTTTTGTCAAAAATTATCAAAACCTCCAGAAAGAAAGTAGATTAAGGAACAGGTGAATGGTGACTCTATATAACCATTCTACCTTGCAATCACCAAAGATGAAGAGAATGTCAAAAGCCCCATGGGGAGTAAAGAAAAGGGGTGAGCACTGCTAACTTATTCAATTCAAGAAAGAGTATTATGTTGTATCCAAGGTACATGAAAGGAAGAAGGCATTGTAGCAACTCCTGATCAACAACCAAGTGTCTTTCTCAGGGCGAGCAATAAGGTAGTTTGGGGGAGTCTTGTTGACGGTCCTTAGAGCATATATTAAGTTGTCAACACTATTCGAATAAGAGGAAACTAGCATCTCTTGCTAACATATTATCTAGCTTCTATCAATAAGTATTTCAGGGATGAGAAGCTGGAAACAGGGGAAAACATGCAGAACTACAAGACTTACATGAAGACCAACAAACGGTGATCCTGCATGGTCAAGAATGGGCCCAAAACACAAGCAAAACAACTCAATACAAAAGGGACCATGAGGCAAGGCAACTCCAGGGGCCCACCAGCTGAAGGAGGTGGCCAGATGGGCCAGGCCTGGTTCAGCCCACTGGTTCGGCCGAACTAGAGCCAAGGCAGTTCACACCCAGCTTTCCCGCCAAGATTTTCCCCCACGAGCTATAGGCAGGAGAGGTGGAGTTGGCGCCAAGAAGCCCCGGGAACCGCCTCCACCACCCCTATATAAGGAGGGCCTCCACCCCCTTCACACAAACACACACCACACAAGAGCGTCTCTCTCTCATTTGTAATCTTTAGTCTAGGTAGTGGAGCTTAGGCTTAGAGCTTTCTCGCTAGTAGTGCAGAGCAATCACCTCGGTCGGTCGGCTTCAACCTCTGGCCTACGATATGGCTTTGTATTGAACTTGTATCCTTCGTATTTATACGGAGTTTGGTATTTCTACTCTTATAGTATGTTATACCTTATTATATACATTCATGTGCTATACTAGTATGTTTAGTATAGTTTTAGCTTCTTGTAACGGTGGGGTGTGCCTTCGGGCTTGCTCTAGCTCTATGCCTATGGGTCATCATGGCTCGGGTTCCGAGGGGCTAGTAGTAGTGATCACGACCATGAGCGTGGTGCTTAGGTGTCGTAGGATCCACAATAGGGGACCATATTCCACGGTTTGTAGGGGTAGGTGTACGGGTGGTGACAGCCCCGTACATCCCTCGTATTCCCCCACTTGAGTCTATGGTTGTCGGAGTTCGTAAAGATATCTCTCCTGGTAGACCAGGGGTGGTACTTTCCTCAGTGCAATAGGATAGACCTAGACTAACCGTATGATGTATGCTTTGCTAGTATATACAGATGTAAGGACGGCTCTAGTGCCTGCTCCTACTAACCTTAGCATATTCTTTATTCTTTATCTGAGATTATGGTCGTGTATGTGTGTCACTTACCTCTAATCATATCATATATATCTTATATCTTATTCATTACTTACCCCTGCATTATGCTTTGGTGCGCTTTACTTAATCATATTGTCCTTTGTATGTACCTGATATATCCATACGACATGAACACACACACACACACACATTTTCATACACATTTTCATAAGTCCATCTCCTGGTAAAATATAAATAACAATACCCTTGGGAATACTCATGGGTGAAATGCTATACCTGGTTTAATAAATATGTATTTGTACGCTTGCGGATACATCTTCACTCCATAAATAAGGCTCGTCTCTTTATAATATTATCGGGACTTGTACCCGGTAGTAATATTAAGAGCGCCCACTCAACATATTTTCATAATAAAATAACACCCCAGTGGTGATTCCACAAAAACCATCCACCGGTCATTTCTGATGTCGTTGCTATAGGCAAAAACCTTGGTGATGACGTTAGAAATGCCAACATCAGCGCTGGCAGAGATGAGGTGCTCGGGTTTCGGGGTACCCGCTGAGTTTCGGAGTCGGAGCAACATTTCCATCGGAACGGAGTTTCAATTTCGGAGATGTTGACACCGTTTTTTGACACGTGTCGGAGAAGAGCTGAAGAGATATTAGGATGACTTTAGAGCCGATAAAGAAGAGAGAAGAAGTGACCAGCCGATCTAGGATCAGCCTATTGATGGAAAAGAAATGTGGCAGAAGAAGAATACGCCAAAGGAAAGAAGATGGAGGCGGGTCCATGATCAAGTTCACATCGGGTCAAAATCAGTTTAGAGAGTCTGATTCCTATGAGAATCGTTAAGCTTTTGGTAGTTTTTTATTTCTTTAGATTCAAGTAAGCTTTGTCGTCATCGACTAGGAGTCAAGGTGTCCTCAGGACATAAATAGCGGCCCTGCGTGGTCGGAGAAAGTTTGTACACATCAATATTCACAAACCCTTTACTCTTTCAACAAGTCGGCGAATTCACCAAAAGTTTATTTCTTCTTGTTTTCTTGTTTCTTCAAACGTCGTTCTTCTAGTTCGTCGGGCTGCATCGGTAGATCTCTGGCAAACTTGTAAGTACCGTTTTATCGAATATTCACTATACTTCAACCTCCGGGCGCATCGCTGTGATTTCGTCTAGTTTTATTCACAATTTATCGATATCAGCTAGGTTTGTAAGTCTTTTTCTTGTTTATTTAGCTTTTATCACCAATTTATCCAGCTCGTGATCATATCATATCGGCTATTTTCGCTCCTGCATCAATTCATAACGATACAACCGATCTAGATTGGTTCGAGTGTTATCTCGTAGTGCTTAGTTTGCTCTGCTTTTGCTTGTGCTTTGCCTACGTCATCAAATCGGCTGATCTAGACGTTTTGAATATACTTGCACTTCAGCTGCTATGGCAGCTAGCCGATTCGCTCTACAGTCGTATCGGCTGATCGGGCTGTTATTCATTGAAGACCCACATCGGTTCTCTAGCCGATTTAACCCATACCTAATGTTTCCTATCTTTCCGTGACAATCAACAGGTCAGGTCGGCTGGCACGCCTTGTTACATCCCGAGGATTCGTTACGTGTTGCTGTTGAAGAACTTTATTCCGTTTTTTGCGTCAACACATCTTGGCACGGCCGGTGGGACACAAAGAACTAGTCAACAATGTCAGGACCAAAACTTCCTAAGGATGCTGATACAGACAAGACCCAAGCTATCACATTAGATCAACTTCGTGAAGAAGACAAAGATGAGTTCAATGAGCGCATGGCAAAATATGGTCAGCTATTGATGGGTAGTTTCGGCTTAACCAAGCAAGGAGCTATCAAGAAAACTCCGCTTCCAAGACCTCATGAGTTGATAGTACAAGCTGATCCTGGGAAGCTGCAAAATATGATGACAAAAGTTATGCACCAATCTCTTATTGATCAAGCTTCTGTTTTCAACAACACATTGCAGAATTGTGTGAAGGAAGTACTCAGAGATGAACTCGCAAGTGGATACAAAGGACCGGTATATTATCAACCTGGTACAACAATTCCAACTTTTGCTGCCATGAGGTTTAGCCATGAAAAATCGGCTTCTCAGCTGGGACAGTCTACTTCAGCTGGTGTTTCTCATACAGCACCTATTCTGTCAGCAACCACGATTGGAATTGGTGATCCTTCAGGTTCTCATAGTCACACACCTGTTACCCCTGATGCACCAATGTCTCCTTCAGAGAAAGACACAAGTGGGAAAGGTGTTGCGACTGAATGAACTCAAAAGGAAGGAGAAACTCCTACTGGTCCATATGCAGCAAGGTTTGGAGAGCTAATTGGAACCGCAGTGCAGCATGACAAAGGAATCACATTTGCTATCATTGAACCAAAGACTCTCAAAGCGCAGCATTATGACATTAAGCCGTCTCATATGCACATCGTCAAGCCTATTCAATCGGCTCAAGAGAATTTTAGCATGCAGAAACCTCCACCACAGATAACTTCTAGTGGAGCAGCAGCTGGTCAACCTATCATAAATCATCCATTGACACTAGAGTAGATGAGCCCAGCTGATCAAGCTTATACAGTTAGAACCTATGCTGTGAATTTACAAGAGGAATACAACAATGCCATGTATCAGGCGGCATTATGGGATCAAATGGCTCAACCCGTGAAATCGTTATATCAATTGCCAGAACAGCATATACCAAGTACTCCAAATAGGCAATATATAAAGCAAGGAACTCAACTAAAGCACCTCATTCAGTTGGGATTCCTCAGTATACAACTTTACATACACCTTTGGCTTCATAACCAATCATGCATGAACAGCCAGGAACAGTTGGAATGATACAAGATCGGCCAAATCCTTCGGCAAGTAATCAGCCGATTGATCAGAAATTTATGGCTGAGATTACAAACATGATTCAAAGTCAATTCAGGTTAAAGCCAAATCAGCAAACCAACATGTATCAGACACCATACCCTGCTTCTTTCGATCAAATTCCATTCCCTCAGAGATATAAAGTGCCCGACTTCACCTCGGCAAGAAGGAACCTGAGAAGTTCGGTTTTGATATAACTAAAGCTGACAAGATATTTGATCTCCTTCTTCAGCAGGGTCAGATTAAACTCTCTCAGAATCACACTATTCCAAGTGCTGAAGAGCTAAAGAAGATCAAGTACTGCAAGTGGCATAATGCTACATCCCATAACACTGATGAATGCAAGGTGTTTCATCAACAGATTCAAAATGCAATAGATCAAGGGAAGTTTAAATTTGAGACACCTTCCAAGTCAGGAAAGCCGATGAAGATTGATCAACATCCTTTCCCTACTAATATGGTGGAAATTTCAAAGGAATCAACTTCATAAGCAAAGGTGTTGACATCTGAATCGGCTCAGAATAAAAAGGTCACTGATCTCAAGGCTCAGCTAACAACAGAAGAAGCAAAAGGCAAAGGATTGCTTGAAGAAAATAATTCAAGAGCACCAACGAAATTTACTCAATCCCAGTTTCTTCTGAGCAAATATCAACGCCATCAAAAAGGATCAGAGAAGAAGAAGAGTGGGCAAGGCGCAATTCAAATCACTGGAGATGCCCGTTCTTCAGATACTGTTGGGAAGAAGGGATTAAACTTCCAATAATGGATAATTGTCTAGAGTGCAATGATTTTTATTATGAAGGTTAATCTTCCAAAAGGGCCTGCTTTGATGACAGAGGAAATAGGCCAGTAATGCACAACAACTGAGAATTTCGCGATCAACGGATCGCAGTGCATGATCGACTGGGGGGCAGGGTCAGCGTGTACGATCGGCTAGGAGGCAAGATCAGAGAGAATCGGACAAACTCCGATTGGCTAGAAGAGTTGGCTAATAGCAGAGTTCTCGATGAAGACGTAATGGGACGTGATCCAGGGAGACAGCATGACGATAAAAGTCAACATGGTCTTTGTCAGCCGAGATGGTGTTCGGATGGATTGACCAAATCGCAGAAAAGAAGGATCCAGCGGATGTGTCAATGGGAACAACAAGAGGAAGTTGAGAAGCAAACACTTGATAAAAAGAAGGTTCGATCCCAAGTGTGGCGTCTCAAGCCAAAAGCTGATGACAAGGAGGACAGACAACCAATGGCTGATATCAACATGGTCTTCATGTTACCTAAAGAGTTCATGACTCGTGATGAAACAGATTCAGAAGAAGAAATGGGATCAGCCCAGTTAACTTTAGACCCGATGTTGGCTAGCTTTGAGAAACCGGATATAGAGAAAAGGCAGCATATGAAAGCTTTATTTCTCAAAGGACATGTCAATGGGAAACAAATCACACGTATGTTAGTTGATGGTGGTGCTTCTGTCAATCTTATGCCATATACAATGCTTCGGAGATTTGGGAAAACTGAGGAAGACTTAACCAAGACAGACATCAGGCTGATCGACTTCGAAGGCAATGTGTGCCATGGGAGCAATTTGCGTTGACTTGACCATTGGCAGTAAAACTCTCCCGACCACTTTCTTTGTCATCAAAGGAAAAGGTTCTTACAATCTGCTGCTCGGACGAGATTGGATTCATGCTAACTGTTGTGTTCCATCTACCATGCACCAATGCGTGATTCAATGGGTTGGAGATTCGATGGAAATAGTCAAGACCGATTCCTCTTTCCATGTCACTGCTGCCGATATACAATGGAATTTCGAGAAGGTTAAGTGCATCTCTGGAGAAGCGTGGGAGACTGACTTACTCAAGATGTCTGATTTTGAAATATAGCCGATTCAAGTGATCGGTTCAGAGGAGTAATGAGTCAAATAAATTTGCATCAGTCGGCAGGATTATACATGGTAGATTACTAGTTCTAGCTTTCGGCCGATTTTAGTCTTAAGTGTTGTTAGTTACTCTTTCATAATTGTAACCGATTGTAATATAGGATTGATAAGCCGATTCTTAGCAATTGTTTTGGAAAAAATAGATAGCCGATAAGTAATTCGGATCATGGCCGATGTAATAATCGTCTTAAGAATAGCATTCTACACCCAACCGGACCCAACCTAACAACAAACTCAACCGGACCGAATCCCACCCCTCCGCCTCCCAACCCGTTAATGCACCCCACACCCGTCGTCAACCCCCGTCCCAACCAGGCTTCTTCCCCGCGCGAGCGGGAGCCGTGAGCGGCGCGGAGCGACGGGAGCGGTGAGCGCGAGCCAGCGCGGAGCGCGGCCTTCGCCGGCACGCGACGAGCGCGAGACGGGATGCAGCAGCGCGCGGAGCGGCGAGGGTCCCGGGCACGGCGAGCGGCGAGGGCGCAACGACGTTTGCAGGGCGTCAGCGAGCGGCCGGCCGCGAGCCGGAGTGGAGGGCGGCCTTCGGCGGCGCGCGGCGAGCTGGGGGCGGGAGAAGCAGCAGTAAAATGGGGCGCGGGGAGCGGCAGCGGTGTGGCGAGCCGGCGTGCAGGATGGTCTTCGGTGGCGGCCTGGATCCTTGCGCGTGGGTCAGGAATGGCGGCATGCGGAACAGGAGCCATTCGACGGCTCGTGGTGGGCAAGGCGACGCACAGGATGTCCAGCTTCCCCTGACAGGAATCGATTCTGTTTCTGCAGGTAAAAAGTTGCATCTAAAAAATTCCTCTCTACCACATAGCTAGAGATTCATCTGATCCTGAGTAATTGGATCTCTCGTCACGTAATTACCATCTCTGCATCCGACAAATTTCTATGCATATTAGCGGTTGTGTGCATGATTCGGCCCAGGGGAAACTATGGTTGCAGTTTTGGGTTGTTCGGGTGCGTGGAATAGCTCAATGAGCACTTGAATAAATGGATTGTGAATCTCAAGCAATGATTACTGTACTAACTATGCTAATTATGAAATACTGAAGGTTAATTATGATTTTCTCATAATGTCCAGAATAAAATAAGTTTGCTGCAGAGGCTATTTTTGCCCCATGACACTATTATTTAACTAGCTGCTGAAGAAGCTTGCTATTTAAAGATCTTTTGGGTCCTGGATTACTAACATACTTTTGGTGTGCATAGTTAGAACAGCCTTCTGTTAGCTGCAAAACAGCTAGCTACTGTTTGCTTTGCAAAAAGAAAATTACTGAACTATGTCATTTGATCATTGAAGCTATTTGTTTTTTTTTCAAACTTTACTGAAATACTATTGTTGAACTCAAACTGTTGATGTCAAAAGAATGAAACAATCATGAAAAATAAGCTTCGAGTACTGCACTACTGGGATACTGTTGGAGTGCATGGAACGGCTTAAAAACGGTGGATTACTGAGAATCACGGATTACTGCAGTAAACATTGTGTGACTTTGATGAAAACAAAAATGATTGTTGTTTGTTACTGCACCCTTTACAGGTTGCCGATAGACATTTTATTTTTGTCGGTAAGTATTGATATACTGTTAGTGATTGCTGATTGTTACTAATTACTGAGATACAAATTACTAATTACTAATTGTTACAAACATTGCAGATTGACTGATTACTGAGATAGTGTTAATGTTAGTAAAATCTCAAAATGAGATTCTTTTTCATTTACTGCAGAAAGGGATTACTAAAACCTCAAAAATGAGATTCGGTATTGCATGAAGGATATTAATTACTGAAGAAGATGAACTGTGAAATTACTACAGTGGTATTGCCAATGGGGCTTTGTTTAGGACTCCAAAAGTGGTGATTGCCCAGCACACATCCCATTGTAGATATGATTGTGATTACTGAGTTAATGGGGTGACAAAGTATTTGAATTACTGAAGATATATTACTCTACTTGTTTAGTGATGTTGTGTGTGTACTTGCACAGTATTCCAGTGATGTTATTTGACTAGAAGCTCTTTTTCTTTTACTGCGGAAAGAAATTACTAAAACCTCAAAATGAAGGATGCAATTACTCAAGAAGATAAACTGTGAAAATTACTACAGTGGTGTTGCCAATAGGGCTTTGTTGAGGACCTCGGAAATGATGATTGCACAGCACACATCCCATTGTAGATATACTTGTGATTACTAAGTTAATGGGGTGGCAAAGTATTTGAATTACTGTCGGTGATATATTACTGAACACATGTTGATGTATTATTGAGCTGAGCATAAATTGTAAGTGATGCATTACTGAAAAATTCATTACTAGATTAACGAGACATGGGTTAGAAGATGACTAGTACAATACTGAAAATCTTTACTTAGTTAATGAGAGATTACATGATGAACAATACATTACTGAAACCATAAATTAGTTACTGAGAGAAACTACAGGAAACATTATGTAGTTACTGAGAAACTATTACTGAATTACCCATGGTGGTATATGATTAGTAAATTCTAGAATATATGAAAAATATCCGTTGTTACTGAATTTTGGAAACACCAGATCGCGGGAGAAAATGTTGCAATTACTGAGTCTATATATTACTGAATAAAACTCGGATTACTGAACATAACATATACAATTGTGAATTACTGGTGACAGCATGCGTGTGTGTTGTTTAATTAATTCCAGTACATGCTAAACATGAAAGTTTTTGTCGATATACTGAATAATGTGTCAGATTACTGAAGGATAGGGGATTCGTGAAATCATTGAACCATCAAAACTGATGATGATGATGAGAACAATGTGTCAAATTACTGAATAATGAACGCAATTGATCAACCATTATCAGAAGGGTGTATATTTATTGAAGTTCCAACCACTGATGTTCCAAACTATCCGCGAATGCTGCTCTACTACTGATGTTCCAACACGCGTAGAGCTCCTTTAGGATGTGCCACTTCTGATTCATTCTCAGCTCAAGGAAGCACTTCCTAAGAATCAAATTAGAAGAACATAGAAAGACTTTACATGTAGCTTGAAGATAACAAGTACAATAGCTTTGATATATCTACAGTACAGGGAGCCATGCAACTAGAGAAAACAAAAAGTGAATCCATACAATGCTATCTCCAATCTGGATGCCAATTTCTCCTCCCAAAATATTCCATCACACATCACACTAACAATTTGCAAGATCGAAAAACAACACTAGAGATTGCTAAAGGCATAATAATCCAAATTACTGAGAGAAGAAGTTAAATTGATTTATCTCCATATCAGTTACAACAGTTTCAAACATTTAGTAAAACTGGATCTTTGATCTCTAGTCTTGAGGATGCTTCAACTCCTCTAAGCTTTTTATTGACATAAAGCAGTCCTATCGGCATACAGTTGCATCTTCGTGTGATTCTGAACATAGAGCAGATGACATCAGGCTCCAACATCCTCCATATTAATGAATAAATGAACAAAATTACTGATGAAATAAATAAAAATATTACTACACAAATTACGAAAGCTGACCACCCATCTTGAGACCGAGCACCCTATCAAAATTACTGTATTACTGAAGTTACATAACACCCTTAAAAAAGGAACCCTACAAACTACTAAAAAGTCAGAGAAAATGAGCAAACTTGTTACTGTGTTAATGAAGAACTACAGGATGAAACAGTACATTACTGAGGCCATAACTTAGTTACTGAGAAACTATTACTGAAAAACAGACTACTAAAAAGTCACAGAGAAAATGAGCAAACTACTAAAACATCACTGAGGCTCCCCTACATTAGGAGACTTATCAAACAAGGGTGGTGGAGAAATTACTGAAGCTAAAAATTACCAAAACATTACTAACACTATGTGTGCATGACATGGTTGATGCCAAATAATGGCGGGAAACAATAATTACTAAACCTGGAATAAAAAATGCTCCCGTAAAGCTTCTGTTACTGGACAACGAAAAAATCGTTGAGTTACCGAATTACTGATTTTATCAAGTTGGCAAAATAACAAGAGCATATTAATTCCTCGCAAAAAACAAGAGCATATTATTGTGTTACCAAATACAGTGAAAACCCTCCATACACAACAACTAAGGAAGTGCAAATTATCAACCATCAATGAAATCCCTGGCACATCCAAAACACACACACACACACATCCAAGAAAGGCGAAAGGGGGGGGTAGGATTTTGAGGATGCATAAGCTGTGATGCTCACCGGAACGTCGCACGTTGGTTGTGCACCACCCCTCGTCAGCTCCCTTTTCATGCTCTACGTCAATGATTGAATGGTGACCTTTGTTGGGTGAATAGAATATTACTGGGTGAATTACTAGATTACAGAAATTCTCATTACTGAGGTGGATGTTGATTGAAAATTACCGAGCATTACTGAAAAGAACATATCAAAAGAGAGGGTATACTTGTAGCAATTACTGTAACTCAACTAATGAATGGTTGCAACATTACTAAATTACCGAATTCAGATGTGCTCGACCAAACAAGTATATTACACTCTGTATTACTGTACATACAAAAAAAGGGTTATTATTGATTAGATTCAGGTTACCAGGCGCACAGATGTTACTGGATATACAAAAAAACAAGTATATTACTTAAATGGTTCTCAATATTTGCGCAAAAAATAGTTATCAGTAATTGGAATTTCATTGTCACACAACACATTTCTTAACTAGAAAATTCTGAAGACAAATAAGGATTGCTAGGTCTACCGTCTACAAAAAAGAACATACTAAACAGCCCAAACACTGATTACTAAATCCATTCAAAAAATATCTGCAATCATTTTTGGGAGGACCTGCTTGGGTGCTGGGTTAGATGGCAAACCCCACTAGCTAAATCTGCGGACATGCTTTTAATAAACAACTAAAAACACCGCATAGCCTTAGGTGCATCGGTTGTGCAACTCCATACAAAAAAAGCAATTGATGGACAATTACTGAATAAAAAGTATTGGAAATTACTGAAGAAGGAAATACCAAAAGTTCTGGACAAATGGATGAATTACTAAATGACTAAAGTCCTGTTGTCAAATAATTCGATAAAAACGACTGAAAATGCTAGAAAATGAAGTACTGAACACACTTTTAAATGCACTTCAAACAATGACATATGATTATCAAGATTAAAAAAATGGTCTCCATGCACCTTTTTTATGTATATTTCATGAGGTTATGGCTCCAGAATTACAGAATCATCGAAATACTAAATTACCAATATTGATACAGGATTACTGAATTACTAATATTGCTGCATGATTATTGATTGTTGCAATACCGATATCTCAAGGTTACAAAATTACTGTATCACAGAAACATGATTACTAAATTACTATATTGCTGCATGATTATGAATTGTTGCAATACTGATATCTCAAGGTTACAAAATTACTATACCACTGAACTGCTAATTACCGATATTGAATACATGATTACTAAATTGTTGATACTGGTTTATTACTCAAATTCCAAATATTTTAAAAAGAGAATATTGCTTGGAGTGATTACTGAAATATCAAATAAATGAATGGTTACAGGATTACTGAATGATCAGCAACAACAACAACATAACCTTTCAGATTACTGAATCATCGAATTACTAAATTACTGCTATCGATAATATTGATATATGATTCTTGATTACTGACATACCTAATACCTCAATGATAGAATAAACTACAGTTCAATATTGAATGTATTTGAGCATTCAGTATCCACATAGCCCCACTGAGATCTACAAATTCGAAACTCTTGAGCCCATCAAATCAATCGATCACACACACACACATGAACACAACAAACACACCATTCTCACCGGAGTGCAGCTCGTAGGATCAGGCAACCCACTCTCCCCCTGTGATGATTCAACCATGAGGACTCAAGGAGCAGCACTTCCCAATCTTATAGCTTGCAAAAAACAGATTAGATTATTGACGAACTACACTGAGAAGCAAAAATACTAAACTACTAAACTCCATGCCACTACTGGCACAGCTACTGATCTAACAAACATACATATTGTGCTGTTGAACTAACAAAATAAAAATGCATGGGCACTAATCCGTTTTGAAGCCAAAAATTCCTAGAATATCTGCTAGTGCTAAATCTCTTAATAAAAAATGTGTAGTTCAGTAATCGCACTCCCGCTACAGATACATGAATTACACCCAGGGATTGTATGCCACAAGCGACACACTAGAGAGAGAACAAAAAATTGGGGCACACAAGGAGGGCGCAACAGGGTGTGTGTGCGGGAGCTCACCTTGATTCCACGTTGATGCTCCTGTTGATGACAAAAGTGATCAGCGTGCTACCATCAGTGGATCATCCTGAAATCAAAGAGAAATCCAACAAAAAAATCGAAACCCTATGCCCGCACAACCATGGAAGCCTTCAGAACAAATCAGAGCTGGTGTGGGGGAGATTCTCACCTGCTGCAAGGCGGAGCGCCTAGCGAGACCCTTCCTCGTCCTCACCTGACCCCTCCCGGCTGAGCACCACTGCACCTTCCTCTCGATCTGTTCCCACTGATGAAAAGGAGCAGGCGCCTACAGGGACTCACGATAGAGGGAGGGGATGGGGAGCACAAGTGCCGCCTGAGAGCCCTCCGCCGCCACCGTCGGAGACCCTCGCTGCTGTCGTCGGAGACCCTCGCCGCCGTCGCAACTCGCGAATCGCCGCCGGCGCACTGAAAAGCTCGGGGGGATGGGTGGGTGCAAAGGAATCGGTGATTGGGGATGGGTGGGTGGAGGTCCGGGTGCGGGTCGGGCGCGCGGAAGGGTTAACGGGTGGGCGTATGAGTGGGTGGGTTTAGGGATGGAACCGGATACCAATTCGGATATTATTTTTTAGCCGTTCTTTTTTGATTTTAGCTAAATTAAGCATAATATTTTGTATCTAAAATTTATATTCTTGTTCTTGGCATTGTGCTTGTTAAGATTCATACAAAATAAACCCCAAATGTGCGCTATATTTTGATCAAATGATGAAAAGAAATTCGGATATCTATTCGGATTCGGATACGGATGTTTTTCACCTTTTTCTCTATCGAAAGCAAATAATCCATAAAAAAATTGTAGCTAATTTTTTTTATTTTTTTCAGTAATTAGCTGGTTATAATGCATAAAAAATTAGATACGGATGTTTTTTCACCTTTTTCTCTATCAAAAGCAAATAATCCATAAAAAAATTGTAGCTAATTTTTTTTATTTTTTCCAGTAATTAGTTGGTTATAATGCATCAAAAATTAGCACCAAATTTATTTTATTGTGATCTAAAAGTATAAATCTATTACATAATTCGGATGTTTTGGTTCCATCCCTAAGTGGGTTCACGGCTGCTAGGTTGGTTGGCTGGTTGGTTGCCGGTGTGTGTGTGTATATATATATATATATATATATATATATATATATATATATATATATATATATATATATATATATATATATATATATATATATCAATACATGGTGATTACATCTGATTGAAGATACTATTGGCTACATAAAAAAGCTTCTCATCTCCAGTATGATGAGGATATTAAATCAATGAGCACCAGAGAGAGAGGAATGGTGAAGAGGAAACGTAAGAGAGAGCCCAGTTCTTCACCAGATTCTGTGACTCTTCTCCATAACTCGACGAGTTGATGACCAAGGCGGGTCACCTCTCCTTAGAGCGTTCCTCCGCTGGTAATGTGCAGCAGGCATTCTACCTTGCTCCTTCTCAACAGCCATTGAGCCCAAGTTTGTCACAAGGATTCTTCTAGTTGTTGTACCTCCTGACTTCACGAGAGAGGCTGGAGGGAGAAACATGCCGCTACACTACTTCACAAGAATTCTTCTAGCTGCAGTTAAGAAGGAAAGGAGAAGAAAATATGACAAACAAGAGGAGCCTACATCCTATCAAATCTATCTGTTGTGCCATGGCTGAGGTTGTGAAGAAGCCGATAGCTTTTGGGTACTATTTATAGCCAAACACAGGGGGCAGGAAAACAATAGGATAGGAAGGAATCTCAAGAGATGCCAAATATAGTCAAAATGGAACAGTTTCCCTGTGAATGACTCGACTTCCAAAGGCCAACATTGAGGTCAGTGATTCAGTTTCCTAAAAAGGGGGAAGAGGCTCGAAGGCCACTATAGGAAGATTTGATTCATCATTAAAGATTGAATACAAGGCCGAATACATCGGCTAAGAAATGAAAATACATTATGGCTTCACTAAATCCTTGGCTCTGCCTAATTGAGCTTGAGAGATGGCTATTTCTTCATCTACTTGGTTCAGTTCAGCAAGAAGGTGCGCTCTCCTCGCTTCCAGAGACTCTAATTTCTCCTCGTCAGTAGAAATTACAAGATGCAGCCCTCGCCTCTTCCTTGAAGATGGGGCCTGCCGATCCGCACCATTAGCGTTGATAGTTGCAGAACTCTATCCATGTCTTCACGACGAGGGGACTGAGAAAAGGGGATTGTCATCACGAAATTCGCAAATAAAAGAAGATAAAAGTCAGAACGGACCTTATTCACTGAGGAAGAAGAAGAAGACATTGTGGTATATAATCGGGGAAGGAGTGCATCTACTTTTATAGGCCGATCAAAATAATCAGTCAAAGGAAGAGTCAAGACAATAAAGAGGGCGTTGGAAGTTGGCCGATACATTGAAGAGGCCAAGCACAAAGAACCGAGTTTCAGAATTACACAGAGAAATGTTTAAATTATGCCCAAGGAGTGAATGGCATTAATAGCATCTACACAGAGCTGATCAACTTCATTTATTGCCCTATGATCAGCATCGGCTGAACCTGACATCGGCCGCTCCTCTTGTCGGATAGCTTGAGCTCTCTTGGAAAGATTCTTCTTGGTGCGCTCCATGTTGCTAATAGTTTGAGGGAGATCAGCTAGTTTCTTCTCTTCAATCGGCAGATTTTCATCAAGTTGCCTCAGTTCTGCAAGAAGTTCAGCACGCCTTCTCTTCATCCGATCAATGCTGGAGACGATGACAGAACGAGAACTGCATAAAGTCTAGATTCTCCTATCCAGATCAGCTGCTTGAGAATCCAAACTCTCCCGACATTGAATCAGCCTAGCCTGACGATGTCTTTCTTCCAGCCGATTTTGCGCTTCCTCCACATCTGGCTCATGAATCTCTATGAAGGCCACTGCATGAAGCTTTTTCTTAATTTCGGCAAGCAGGTGTCCTCTAATCTTCTTGTAGATATTCCTGATCGGCTCAACATCTTGAACTAGTTGGTCGATGTCTTGATCAAGAAGTGGCAGCAAGTCCTGAAGCTGAGCTTGGACGTCATCGGCAAGAGGACCCAGGGACATCTCATGAGAAGTAGTGCCGATGATCAAGTTTTCGTCAGCCTGCCAGAAAAGGAAAAGTTAATAACAGTCAAAATACAGAAATCAATTTTGTTAAAAGCTTAAGAATACTCACAACTATCAATGTTTCTGGTATAGCCGATACATCTTGATTTATCGGCTCTTCTAAACGTGCCAACACGGGTTGATCGGATGCTGTTGGAAAAACTGGTTCGACATACTGCTCTAGGAGAGATTCATCAATAATTGGCTCTATGTTCGGTAGTTTTTCTTCAGTTTGGCCAGCCGATGAAGGTTGATTTTCAACTGCACAAGTTTGCACAACCGGATTCTCCACGGGAAAGATTTTCTCGGTGTTTGGTCCCGGCATTTGATCTGATGTCGATGATGCTGCTGCCTTTTCTTGGGCATGTTGGCCCAACAAACCACAAGACTACAAGATCATCAGACATGGAGAAACCATATTTATAAATGACAGAGCATAAAAGGGGAAAGTTTGAAGTGCATTACCTCCACTGCATTTGCAAGAAGTTCGGTTGCATGACTTGGATCAACAAACGTTGCATCAGCCGAAGGGTTCTTCTTCATCTGTTTCTTTCGAGATATCATCTTCTGAGATACATGATCAGCTTTCCCTGCAGCTTTTCTTTTAGCAGCTTGGCGAGCGGCGCCATCCATAACAGATCCAATTGGAGGAGCATTGTGGCCGATGTGTGGAGATTCCCGAGGAGGAAGATAATCGATCGGCTGACCGCTAACACTAACTGTTGGAGGCTCGACAAAGTCACCCTGAAAGTAGAAACAAAGAGAATTTGAGTTAATTCATCAAAAGGAGAGCAAAGAGAGAAGAAATACATATTATGTTTAGAATTACCTCACCAGGGTGGCTTTCGTAAGCAGCATCGAATTGAAGACAATATACTCTGGGGGCAACACAGAAAAGATAAGCATGCCATTCCTTCCACCAAGCTTTGAAGAGAGGTGATGTCAAAGGAAGAGGGATCCAGGAATCTAAGCTTATAGTTGAAGAATCTGGAGTCAGATCTCTCAGATGACGATATTGAAGAGCACCTGTGAGCGTTTCTCTCAGTTTGACAAGGATGGTAAAGTAAAGGCCGATTGGCAACTGGCCAAATCCCAACTGACGGGCAGATGCACAGGGATTGTAGAACTCATAGGAGGAAGGAAGAGATTTTCCAAAGAAATTGGCAGGCAGAATCCCAGGCTTTATAATCACTTCGAGCATTGCTTTGGAATTATCATCAGAAAGGTCGCTGAGATCATAGACATGTTCAAAGCAATCTTCTGGATCTAGATAAGCATACATCAGAGTGGTTTCTTTGGAAGGGCCAATATAGAAAAGTCTAAAGAAATCAGATACTTCATGGCCATCCAGTTTCTTGCCAGGAAAGACAGTCACTGCTTCTCCAAAATTGCGGCATTGGCGGGTATCTGGAACAGCATCCTCTAGTGTAGATACTGGGAAGGACATGGAAAAGATGTTCACTTCTAGGTGATTGCAAAAATAAAGGTTCAACCACATATTGATGAACCACCAGGGGCCTGCAATGCTGCCTACAGGTTGGCCAGCGGATAGATTTACCGTAGCTTGGTGAAGGAGGTTATACACTGCACCGAGAAGGTGCTTTCCTAAAGGAACGTGATTACCAGTGGCTAAGAGTTCAGCAATCGGCTGATAAGTGCAGGATGGGCCAATAGTTCTACCACAAAAGCGGAATTTATCGAGCCACATGTTGAGAAAGATAACATGCTCCCTGATGGTAACAGTACCCGTCTTGGCATATTTGCCGATATAGTTTGTCCAATTATATCCTTTGGTCTCAAATCCATGAGTTGGTTTTGAACAAGAGAAAAGCTGATCATTAGAAGTAATGTCTAACCCTGTTAACAAGACTACATCGACCAGATTAGGAGACATCGGCCCATGACCAAAAAGGAAAGCATTCAAAGCGTCAGACTAGAAATATGAAGCAGCCACAAGCATAGGTTCATGCACTACAAGAAATCCTTCAACTAATGACATTTTCATCCATTTTAATGTCATAAGTTGAGCATCACAAATGACAACTTGTGACATTTATTTAAATGTCACAAGTTGTCATTTCTGACGCTCAACTTATGACATTAAAATGGATGAAAATGTCATAAGTTGAAGGATTTCTTCTAGTGATGGCGCTGCATATTTGTCAGAGAAAGATTAAGGCATTGACTAATGTTATAATCTTCCCAGTGTCCTCCCATTTTCTTGGCCATCCTATGATACCATCCTCTCTAGCCAGGAGTATAGCCAGTCCAAGCTCTGAAAGCGCCTTTCCAATCCTCAAGATTCAGAGAGGCATGCTTCAAAGGGATCCTATCGGTTTCAAGGTTTATCAATTCTGTGGGATCTGGATTGCCCATAGGCCCTAAAAATATTGCTCCAATTTTATCACTCAAAGGAATAGTGATGTGATTTCTAAGCTCCTGCAAAATATTTCTGGTCTAAGAAAAAAGGAAATCGGCGAAGAAGCAGAAAAATCGGCAAAAAGAGTATGAAGATTGAGAATGATTCTACGGTCACCTCAGGGATGCTCGAGGAAGCTGCTTGAGGATCACCGCCGGTCGGGTTCGACGAGGAAGCCATTCCTGAAGATTGGTTCAGATCCGCGCTTTGAGTTAGGGTTGCAGGGGAACTGTAGCAAGAGGGCATGGGAGCCGGGAGTCGGCCGATAGGGTCATATTTATAACCTTGGGTTCTCGAGTTTATTTGGAAATCTATCCGTTGGTTATGATTCGATTCGGAGAAGGAAGCTGAAGACAGGAGAATTTCGGAGCAATATCTTACTCCGAAACTGGGGGTATGTGTTGACACCGTTTTTTGACACGTGTCAGAGAAGAGCCGAAGAGATATCAAGAAGACTTTAGAGCCGATAAAGAAGAGAGAAGAAGCAACCAGCCGATCTAGGATCAGCCGATTGATGGAAAAGAAACGTGGCAGAAGAAGAATATGCCAAAGGAAAGAAGACGGAGGTGGGTCAACAATCAACTTGACATCGGGTCAAAGTCTGTTTAGAGAGTCTGATTCCTATGAGAATCATTAAGTTTTTGGTAGTTTTTTATTTCTTTAGATTCAAGTAAGCTTTGTCGTCATCGACTAGGAGTCAAGGTGTCCTCAGGACATAAATAGCGGCCCTGCGTGGTCGGAGAAAGTATGTACACACCAATATTCACAAACCCTTTACTCTTTCAACAAGTCGGCGAATTCACTAAAAGTTTATTTCTTCTTGTTTTCTTGTTTCTTCAAACGTCGTTCTTCTAGTTCGTCGGGCTGCATCGGTCGATCTCCGGTAAACTTGTAAGTACCGTTTTATCGAATATTCACTAGACTTTAACCTCTGGGCGCATCATTGTGGTTTTGTCTAGTTTTATTCACAATTAGGTTTGAAAGTCTGTTTCTTGTTTATTTAGCTTTTATCACACATTTATCCAGCTCGTGATCATATCATATCGGCTATTTTCGCTCCTGCATCGATTCATAACGATACAGTCGATCTAGATTGGTTTGAGTGTTGTCTCGTAGTGCTTAGTTTGCTCTGCTTTTGCTTGCGTTTTGCCTACGTCATCAAATCGGTTGATCTAGCCGTTTTGAACATACTTGCACTTCGGCTGCTACGGCAGCTAGCCGATTCGCTCTACAGTCGTATCGGCCGATCGGACTGTTATTCATTGAAGACCCACATCGGTTCTCTAGCTGATTTAACCTATATTTAACGTTTCCTATCTTTCCGTGCCGATCAACAGGTCAGGTCAGTTGGCACGCCTTGTTACATCCCGGGGATCCGTTACATGTTGCTGTTGAAGAACTTTATTCCGTTTTTTACGTCAACAGGAGCAGGTCTATTGTTCGGGTTTCGGTGTGGGTCTGCAGATGTTCCACCCGGCCCCGACCCGCCCCGTTGCCATCCTTTCTTGTACACTAAGAAAGTCTAGCTTAGCTTACTTATCTCACTAGACTAGGTACATCACAATTTCAACCATGGAACCACGTTCGACCGTCACGTTCCTCTTCGTGTCGTGTCAACTGCTTGTAGTGACTCATGCACGACGCAACTACTACTTGTGTGTCGTGTCATGTCCAGATTCAAACTAGTAGTAACATATGTACCTTGCAGCCTGTGTGTTGTGCGTTTTAAATTGTCTGGTTAGTCGTCTTTTGTTTAAAAATGTCAAATTGTTACGGGTTGATGCTTCACTAGTAGACAAATAACCTTTGATACAGCCCCTTTAGGCTCGGATGCATTTGGACCTATGAGTAAAGATGTTTTAGTCCGGGTTGAAAAAAACGACAACCGATTCCACCGACAGTGGGAGTTTCAGTTCTAGTTGGTAATACCAATCACGACTAAAGCATCTCTCTAGTCCTGGTTTGCAATGGCTAGCGCGCGAGAGATTCTGGTAGGAGAGCTTTAGTCCCAGATTAAAGGACCTCTATCTAGTCTCGATTGATATTACGAACCGGAACTAAATGTTGAGCTTTAGTCCCAGTTAGTATTATACGTCCTCCCCTATAACTTGATCTTCTTCCTCTCCCCTTCTTTCTTCCGGGCTCGCCCGAGCCCTGTTCCTTCTTTCAACACCTCAGGCAGCTCCTCCCCATGTCGTCTACAATAATGCAGTCCGCACCAACATTCTTGCCGAGACGTATGTATATAGAAGTTAAACAGAAGACAGAAGCAGAAGGCTGAAAACAAGAGGCTAGAAAAAAGGATCGACAGGAACGACATCTAGATAGGACTTCGTGGGTAACTAACAAGTAGTAGCTGTAGTTCCAACTTTAAAAAACAACATGACCTAGCTTATTATTCTCCGGGGGTAATCAGAGTACCTAGCAAGCTCAAGCACTACGAGCATGAGCTATCAGCAGCTGATCCATGGTGCGATTGATAATGACACCGACCACATTGAGGGCATCCTCCTTGCTGTAGATCTTGGCCCTGGTCCTGAGCAGGTCCGTGAAAGGCCCGCCCCACTCGCCGTTCCGGTGCGCTCGGATGAGCTCGAAGCACATGGTGTCCCAATGCTCGATGTACCCCAGATGCTCCGGGGTGAGGTGGGCGTCTCCGCTGTCCCACCCATTGGAGACGGTCTCCTCGATCGGTTTCAGCCGGAGGGCCTCACACTTGGTCACCGTCAGCGTCGCCACGGCCCGTTTCAGCGCCACGACGTTGTCGTCGTCCGCGGCGACCGGGTCGTGGCCGGAGAGCGCGTGGATGGCGTGGAGTACAGGATCCCGGCCCAGGGGCAGGCTCGGCAGGTTCTGCAGGCCACCGACGAGGTCGCGGTAGCTGTTGCCGAAGGGGAGGATCGTGGCGTTGGGGATCACGTGCTCGTAGCCGGGGAAAGCGTGCCAATGGTTGGTCCGGTTGGCGAAGCCCGCGAGGGAGAAGTCGTGGGCCTGCACGGCCAGTGAAGTCTTGTCGCTGTCGCGCCCCAGCAGCTGCAGGATGATTAGCCGGGTCGTGTTGCGCCGCCGCCGCGGCTGAGTAGTTGGTGCTGCTGGCGGCGAGAGCAAGGATCATGAGGGGAAAGAGCGCAATGGAAATGGAAGAACGCTCCATGGCTGTGGCCAATTGATGAACGAGGTTGTGGGAGAGTTTGAGCCAGTAAGATCAATGCTTAAATTGATTGATCTGCAGAGCCAGTCGTCACGTCGATTGCATTGTGCAACTACCTACCCGGCTAGGTACAAGGTTCAAAGGAGTGTCATAGAGCGGCTTTGGTGACCGACCTTGCTCTGGCTGCCCACGTTCCAACACTTTCTCTGCATGACCCGACGATTCCGGCTTCACGCAAATGCAGTGCCGGACCGATGACACTGAAGGTGAAGATGCAGTGGCTCAGTGAGATGTGAGAGAAAGGTGAAAGGCTCACGATGCTGTGTCTTCCTGCACTGTCCAACTACTCTAGACCACTGTATATCTTGATAAGGATGTTGGTTTGGACGATATTATTGTGTTTATAAACTTCACTTTATAGCTTTACAGAGATTTATTTCAAAAAAAAATAGCTTTACAGAGAAATCGACTGGATCATCTTTTTTATATTCCTTTGATTTTCATGTTTCCAGCTTTTTCTTAAATTCTTGCTATAAAAATGGCAAAGCTATAAATTATTACTATCTTTCAAAGAATGGTTGAGAGGATCAGCATGTTATAGAATTCAGGTGTAACTGTCATTAATACGAACAAAATTACTGATATATAGTTGTCCTACCTTATACGTAATCAACAATGTGTATACTTCCCGTATCAAAGAAAAATGTTTTTTTTTTGCAAACATTGCCATGGCCATGGAATTTTTCAACATGCGAGTTGTGGCGCAATGTTCTTTCTGGTTTTGGCCAAAAAAGGTACACACATTATTACAAAATACATCGAATGAGCCCAATTTCCCCATAGTCAACCTATAAAATTGCAAGTAACTTGACCAACAGATAAGTCCAGCCCATCTTACATTGAGTAAGCAGAGCAAGCAATCAAGCAGAGCTCCCTAGAACGATGGTACAAGTTAACAAAGCAGAGCGTGCAGGCGCATTCCAAGATCCAGATATGGTTAAATATAAAAAGCATTCAAACAGATATATGTTTTTGAGGCTGTCTGAAAATACACATAATAAAATAGTTGGTTCCATAGTAGAAACAAAATAACATAATAAAATAGTTACAAAAAATGAAGTGCATAATATTGCTCATTAGCCCAGCCATTTCACCTTGGTCCAGATAATATTGATGCTGGAGGTGGAATTGAATATGCTGATGGATTGTCATGAATTGGATCTGAGCTGAAAAAGCCATTGTATAGGGAAATTCCCACGCTCATTGCACCTTCCAGTACCTTGACTACCATTGACATAGAAGGCCTTTGGCTGCTATCATTTTGCAAGCACCACATTGCAAGCTTCATTAGTTCAATCACTTCCACCCTGTATGAAACCATATCATCATAGTGTTTATCGATCATGTCAATCAACTGATTGTTTTGAGCCTTTTCTCTCAGCAAACTGATTAGGTGAACACAAGACTCAGGCTGAGAGTTGTCAACACATTTTCTTCCACTTATTACTTCCATTAGAACAACTCCATAGCTGTACACATCTACTTTTTCAGTGATCTGAGAAGTTAACCATTCAGGTGCAAGGTACCCAGGTGTTCCTCTCGTAACAGTCACTACTTTGCTTTGATCTCTGTCTATCAGTTTACATAGTCCGAAGTCAGCCACTTTGGCATTGAAATTCTCATCTAAGAGAATATTTTGTGGTTTGATGTCAAGATGAGCAATCTTTCGCCTGCACTCCTCATGAAGATAGCGTAGGCCCTTGGAAATATCAAGAATGGTCTTAAAACGGGTGCACCAATTGAGAGTGCCATTGTTATGGCGGTAATATATCCACCTATCAAGGGACCCTCCTGGCATATATTCATATACCAGAAGCCTGTTTGACTTCTCTGCACAGAAGCCGACCAGCCTAACAAGATTTATGTGCTCAATGCTGCCAATAGTCTCAACCTCTGCCAAGAATTCTTTCTTCCCCTGTATAGCACTTTCCAATCGTTTCACTGCAACTCTTTCTTCCCCTGTCTAGCACTTTCCAATCGTTCCACCTTCGCCAAGCTTTTTACTAAAATCTTCGGTGTGTTTTCTCAACTCTTCAAATGAAATCCGGACTGGTGTTCTTGGGAATATATCTAATTCGATCTCTTCACGTATCCCAGACTTACTCCTTTTCCATACGTAAAGTGTGACAACAGATACAACCAAAACAAGAGTAATAACTGCTGCAGGTGTAGCACCTAAAATTACCTTTGTTCTGTGTTCTTTAGAGCCAGAAACAGAGGGCATAGAGCCAAACTCAGAGGGTATAGGGCCATATTCAGAGGGTATAGGGCCAGAAGCAGATATAGGGCCTTCGACAGGGTGACCCCTTATCACCTCTACTATTTAACATTGTGGCTGACATGCTAGCAATCTTAATTAAAAGAGCCAACATAGATGGTCAGATCAGTGGAGTGGTACCACATCTAGTTGATGATGGTTTATCTATTCTACAATATGCTGATGACACAATACTTTTCATGGATCATGACATAGAGAAAGCTCGTAACATGAAGCTATTGCTTTATGCTTTCGAGCAACTATCAGGGCTCAAAATTAACTTCCATAAGAGCGAAATTTTCTGCTTCGGGGAGGCACTTGATGCAATTGATCAATACACAGAACTGTTTGGCTGCAACTCAGGAGACTTTCCTCTAAAGTATTTAGGTATTCCTATTAATTATAGGAAACTTTCGAATGCGGATTGGAAACAAGTAGAGGAGCGGTTTGAGAAAAGACTCAGTAGTTGGAAAGGTAAACACTTATCCACAGGTGGACGACTAACATTGATTAATTCAGTGCTAAGCAGTCTACCCATGTACATGATGTCTTTCTTTGCCATCCCTAAGGGGGTACTTGAGAAATTAGATTACTTTCGCTCAAGATTTTTCTGGCAGAGTGATGACCAGAAAAGGAAATATCGGCTTGCCAAATGGAGTATTCTATGTCAACCCAAGGATCAAAGGGGCTTAGGAATTCATGATCTTGATGTAAAAAATGCAGCTCTACTCAGTAAATGGCTTTACAAACTACTAACAACAGATGGAACTTGACAGCAGATTCTTCGCAATAAATATCTTCATTCTAAACCGCTATCACAGGTTCAGTGGAGAAATGGAGACTCACATTTTTGGGCTAGTCTCATGAAGGCCAAGTGAGAATTTCTACGCTTTGGAACTTTCATAATTAGAGATGGGTCACAAATCAGGTTTTGGGAAGATAAATGGTTGGGGAATACAACCTTGCGAGAGCAATATCCTTGTTTATATAATATAGTCAGACACAAACAAGATACTGTTGCAGAAGTTCTTAGCACATCACCCCCAAATTTTTCATGGCGTAGGGATCTCATAGGACACAAATTAACAGCATGGAACAAATTGATTCCACGTATTGTTAATATTGTTCTGTGCCATGAACAGGATGAGTTTCAGTGGAACTTACATCCAAATGGAAAGTTCTCAGTGAAATCTCATTATCTAGCAATGATACACACCGATGTCCCTAACTTGAACAAACTTTTGTGGAAATTAAAGGCTCCTTTGAAGATTAAAATATTTATGTGGTACCTACGACAGGGAGTAATTCTGACAAAAGATAACTTAGCAAAACGAAATTGGCAAGGCAGTAAACAATGTTGTTTTTGTCACAAAGATGAAACAATTAAGCATATGTTTTTTGATTGTCGTTTCACGCGGGCAATGTGGTCCATAATATATGCGTCCTCAGGCCTCTCTAAGCCTCGTAGTATGTCTCATATGTTTGGTACTTGGCTACGAGGATTTAGAAAGGAATTGAAATCGTTACTTCTGCCAGGAGCGACAACTACTTGCTGGTCGTTATGGTTATGCAGAAATGGTATAATTTTTGACAAAAAACTTAACTCTTCCCCTTTGCAGGTTATCTTCTCGATTATACACTGGCTCCGTACATGGGCTATTCTACAGAAGCCAGCTTCACAGGATTTGGTTACTGTGGCATCTCATCGATTGGCGCATGTGGCCAAGGAATTTTTTACCCACGCGCATGGGTGGCGGTCTAGTCTTCGGATTGATAGTCATTAGTGTGCCTGGCTCTTTTTATTTTCTTTTATAGGCTGTGTGCATCCTGTTATGCAGAGGCTGGAAGTATTTTCAAGACGTTGTATCATCTCGATGTAATGACCTTGAAAATTAATAAAGCTTCCTTTATCGAAAAAAAGAAGCAGATATAGGTCCAGAAGCAGAAGGTACACGACCAGATGCAGAGGGAACAGGTCCAGAAGCAGACCACACCTTGAGATAAACGGTGGAGTTGTACTAAATGGTTTCAGGTTGTACTGCTTGCAAGGAGAAGACCTCTGTAATCAACATGCATTGGCCCTCAGATTCATTCAGGCCATACGTGCACATAACTGCTTTGCAGGAGCAGTCCTTCAAGCAAAATTGCTTGCAGGCATATCTGTTTGTGGCACTTGGAATGGTGTGGCTGAAATCAAAGTAAGAAACATTGTCAAGGTTCAGGAGCTCATGGCTTTGCATACCTTGACAAGATATTGGATTCAGTGGTACACAACCAAGATTTGCAATTGTGCCATCAACTGGCTTGAAATAGAACGAGTCAGAATTGCTCTGATTGGGACAGATGCATTGTCCACCTGTGCATATCCCATACTTCCCGCACACTATTGGAAAAGCACAATCACCTCGGTTGATTACATCATGTACTGCAATCCACTTCAATTCTTCATCAGACCATTCATAGAGCCTCAAGTGCCCATCAGAGTCCAACCTCATGTACTGCTTGGACTTAGCTGCTGGCAGTGGCAAACTCTTGACTGGATTGCTTAGCCTTGTGGACTGCACATAGAAGTTGAGGCTGCCGTTCGTTAAGGCAACCCTCGTATGGTCCTTCTCAGTGTTGTCTGTGCTCACCGACTCTTTGTAGTATGGTTGTGGTGGTGTAGAGTTAACAAAACCATATAATCCATCTGGGAGAACAGTTAGATACAGCTGATTCTCTATCCGATTTATTGCAGAGGTAGTAGTTGCTATGAGCTTCATATCTTCCATTAATGACTGCCCAGGGAGCAAGGTATCAGTTGGATGGTCAAATGACTGCCACATTATTGGTGTGTTCTTCCCATCAAAGAGCACCAGATTGCCGATGTCGATGATCTCCATGCCCACCACAGACTGGCCTGAGCTACTGCTCGACCATACATGTTATAAAACGATGACAAGTAATCAACGAGAGTAAGGAAATCAAACCGCAAGAGACACGAGATTTAACGTGGAAAACCCTCTCAACACGAGAGGGAAAAACCACGGGCGTCAGCCAGCAAGAACTTCACTATGATCGGAGTCCGGTTACAATCGCCAATGGCGGCGGCTTACAAGAAGACGAGAGAATCTATCTCCAATGGAAAACCCTACGGGGTTATATGACCCATACCGTACCGCTCCGTCAGAAGTAGGCGGCCTTCTCTCTTGACATAATTTGGATCATCATTCAACAAACTTCACCTTGAGACAAATTCCTTCTTGTAGCATAAACTAAAGAAACCTTCATCCTGAACGTATTAAAAATAAAACAACACTGCTGGCGCCAACGAGCCTCTTGGGCTAGTCCATTATACCAATTAAGCTTGAGCAAAGCTCAAACTTAGCAACAGGAACTGGATTTGTCAACATATCAGCTGGATTATCATGAGTACTAATCTTGCATACCTTCAGCTTACTCTTTTCGATCTCATCTCGAACATAATGGTACTTGATCTCAATGTGCTTTGTCCTCTCATGGAACATCTGATCTTTTGTAAGATATATAGCACTCAGAGAATCAGAAAACAGGTTAATGCAAGAATTAACTCCACAAAGCTCAGCAAACAATCCTTTCAACCAAATCAACTCTTTGCATGTATTCAACTTCGGTAGTAGACAAAGCAACAACAGGCTGCAAGACAGCCTTCCAACTCACAGCACAACTGCCAACTGTAAAGATATAACTTGTGAGAGATCTTCGCCTGTCCAAATCACCAGCATAATCTGAATCCACATATCCAATAAGTTCCTTATCTGTCCTGCCAAACTTCAAACAATGATCTGCTGTCCCTCTGAGATACTTAAAAATCCACTGAACTGCCCTCCAGTGTTCTTTACCAGGATTAGACATATATCTGCTAACCAAACTCATAGCATAAGATAAATCCGGACGAGAGCAAACCATAGCATACATCAAAGAACCAACAGCACTACAGTACAGAACTTTTGACATGTACTCAATATCCTCATCTGACTTAGCACACTGCTCAGCTGACAATTTAAAATGAGGTGCAATAGGAGTACTAACAGGCTTTGCATCATGCATGTTGAAACGGTCAAGAACTTTCTTAATGTAACCTTGCTGACTAAGAAACAACAAACCAGATTTTCTGTCTCTAGTAATTTCCATACCTAGAATTTTCTTAGCAGCACCAAGGTCCTTCATGTCGAACTCACTACTCAACAATTTCTTTAATGTAGTGATCTCTTTCCTGCTCTTGGCAGCAATCAACATATCATCGACATATAACAACAAGTATATAGGTGATCCATTAATATGCTTGATGTAAACACAACTATCATAATTTGATCTCTTAAAACCATGCTTCAACATAAATGAATCAAACCTTTTATACCACTGTCGAGGAGACTGTTTCAAACCATACAAGGATCTTTTCAACTTACAGACATAATCCTCTGTTGACATTGCTAACGTCATCGACTAGAAACGGATATAAGATCCATCTCTATCGACGACACCAGAAATGCAAAGGTATATCTTAACATGATGCTAAGTGTATATCAGATGTTGCTTTCAGATAAACTAAAAGATAAATCCGCTACATGTCATAGCACAACTTGATCTAGGTTGTCATCCCTGACAGAAGTGCCACTAAAAGCATGGATTGGTACTCTTATATATGCCTTGGATCTCTAGATAAGAAAATATATATAAATGGGTATCCGCAAGCGCACAGATATGAATATACCATTGTAGCATTTTAACCAGGAGTAAAACCAGGTATCGTATTTATATTCTACCACAGGGAAAGAAGTCTTTTATCTATAATAACAATACATGCACATCTCTCAGTTGTGTAATGTAGAGTGGCCAAAATATATCAATTACTATAAACAGGTGTAAGTCACATAAAGATAATGATAATGATATCATTGATCAAGTCATAACATAGTGAACCACCAGAAAGTGTCAATATAGAAAGAGAAGCGTATTCACAGCCTAGTTAGCGAGGATACTCCTCAGTAACCCTAAACTATACGTCAACGCATACTATGATTAGTGCAATACATTTAACAATCATGGAAGAAGAACTATTATACTTATGCATGGGGAGACTACCCAGGAGGATCAAGGTCGAAACTTGAAACAACCCAAACAGTATAAGGCTCCACTAGTCCTACACATGGGGGGTGGATTGCAAAGGACTCAATAGTGCTGTCACCACCACGATCTACCACACGACCTGGCATGTAGGGTGTAATCGCAGATAAATACAGTATAAGCACCACACTTACACTATCTTTATCACTCACCCATGTTAACAGATGATCTAGGTGAGGGCTATACGACTCCATACATGAATATAAAGGTAAATCAACTATGCTAAACATGTAATCATAATAAACACCAAAGCATATAATCTCGAATATAATCATTGATAAGAACATATGTCTCTACAGCAAATGTAAACGAACTTATAAAGAAGAACTTACAAGAGCGAAGCTAGATCAGTATCTCGACCAGCTTCTAGATGATCAGGAGCCAAGTAGATGCCTTGCCTCCCCCTAGATCTAGACTAGTTAGCTACTCTCGCTATATGGTGTTTCTAGGGCTAGTATCTCTGACTTGATGACTTGATCTGGTGTATGAACTGGGATTCCTCTTGCCAGATCCTCTTCTGCCAGGGGGTCAGGGGCCTGCTTACATAGTCCTGAGGAGGTGCCATGCGCCGTATGATCAAACCGACCTAACCTTCGGTTTAGATTGATCCTCATAGGCGGTGGAAGAACATTCCAGAAGTAGGGCTGACGTGGCACCCGGGGGAGGCCGACCGGCCCCACCACCAGGCCGATCGGCCTGGGGTGGGCCCCCCTCAGGGTCCGCTTCGGTCTAGTCGGTTCTCGCCCCTTCCAGATGCTTCTTTCTTGGATGCCAAGTCACATTGAGTTCCGGAGTCCTCTGAAGTCTTCTAGAAGTGTTCCTTTTCCTATTTTTCTGATTGGTCCCTGCAATACATAGAATTCTCCAAAACTCCAGGAAAACTGTTAGTGACACCCTATTCTAAGTTGGTATTAACAATTATGCCCTTTTCTCATGTTTGGTTGACTTATAAATATATAAGATAAAATGTGTCAACATCCTCCTTGCCAGGTAAAATGAAACCTTCAGTCTGGTCCATGTAAATCTCCTCCTCAAGCTCTCCTTGTAGGAATGCAGTTTTAACATCTAACTGCTCAAGCTCAAGATCATGTGAAGCAACAATACTAAAGAATGTGCGAATTGAGCTATGCTTTAGCACTGGAGAGAACACATCATTACAATCAACACCAGGAATCTGACTGAAGCCTTTAGCAACTAACCTTCCCTTGAACTTTGGAGGCTCGCTAGGAGATAAACCCTCCTTTCTCTTGTAGATCCACTTGCAGCGAACAGGTTTCTTTCCCTTAGGCAAGGGAACAACATCCCAAGTGCAATTCTTCTCGAGAGACTGCATCTCATCCTACATAGCTACAATCCACTTCCCACGATCTCCACAAGCGATGGCTTCAGTATATGTTGCAGGCTCATAACTGCTATCAACCTGTTTAGCACAACTCAAAGCATAATAAGTCATATTACACTCCTCAATAAGACGACGTGGTCGTCCACAACCCCTCTTAGACTTGCGAACAGCAATGGGTAAATCCTCCTCTGACTTCAAAACAGGAGGTGAGTACTGAACATCATCATGAGCCTCATCATCAACAGCTTCATTTTCCTGATCATCCACAGACGGCTCCACCTGCTCGCCTGTATCAACATGCACATGTTGCTGCACATGCACACCTTCCTCATCATCCACATGCTCCACCTACACGCTCGTATGCTGCAACTCTTTATCAAAATTATCTGGAACACGATCTGAGGACAAGATGTCAGTAAACATCACAGATTCATTGAAAACAACACTCCTGCTCATGAAAGTCTTTTCTGTTTCGGGATTCCACAACTTATATCCTTTAACTCCCGAACCATAACCAAGAAAAAGACATTTAATAGCTGTAGGCTCTAATTTTCCATTATCAACATGAGCATAAGCAGTACAGCCAAAAACTTTCAACTGTGAATAATCAGCAGGTGTGCTAGACCATACCTCAATAGGTGTTTTCTTATTTAATGGGATAGAAGGCGACCTGTTTATCAAGTAGCATGCGGTGTTAGCAACTTCAGCCCAAAAACGCTTGCTCATCCGTGCGTTGGACAGCATGCAACGAGCCTTCGAGATGATGGTCCTGTTCATGCGCTCAGCTACACCGTTTTGCTGTGGAGTATATGGTATGGTGTGGTGCCTGACAATGCCTTCCAGCCTGCAAAAATCATTAAATGCAGCAGAACAAAATTCTCCACCATTATCAGTACGAAGCACCTTCACCTTCCTATCAGTCTGCCTTTCTGTCATTACTTTCCAATCTTTAAATGCAGCAAAGGTATCATCTTTATGTTCCATAAAGTAAGGCCATACTTTTCTAGAGTAGTCATCAATAATAGTAAGCATGTAACGAGCACCACCATAAGAAGGCTTACGAGAAGGACCCCATAAGTCAGCATGTACATAATCAAGAGTACCTTTGGTGGTATGAACAACGGTATTGAACTTTACCCTTTTATGCTTCCCGAAGATACAATGCTCACAGAACTTCTTGCTACTCAAAGTACAACCATCCAGTAGGTTTCTCCTCATCAATTCTGCCATACCAAGTTCACTCATATGTCCAAGATGCATATGCCAAAGGTTAGTCTCACTAGGTTCAGCATTAGTAACAGCAGCAGCAGCGGAAATAGAACCATGTAATGTACTACCTCGTAGGACATATAACTTTGCAGAATTCATATCACCTACCAAACAAACAAGAGAACCTTTTGATACCTTTAATACTCCACCAGAACCGGAGTATTTAAAATCTTCTGCATCAAACGTGCTGAGAGAAATTAGATTTCTCCTCATCCCTGGTATGTATCTCACGTTCTGCAGTGTGCGTGTCATGCCATCATGAGCCTTGATCTGAACTGAGCCGATCGCCTCAATGTAGCACGGGTTATCATCTCCCATACGTACAACGTCTCCTTTTTGCACAGGCTTAAAGGAACTAAACCAACCTTTGTTAATGCAGATATGAAAAGAGCATGCAGAATCAAGTATCCACTCTTCATGACCAGAAACACAACCAGCAAGAACTACCAGGCAATCTCCAGTATCAAAACTAGCACCAGAGACAACAGATGCCTTACCATCAGGATTATTTTTCATTCTCTCCTAGTTCTTTAGCTTCAAACAGTCCTCAATCCAATGAGTTTTCCCCTTACAGTACTTACAGAATTTTTTCTGATGTCTGGACTTTGAACGGCCTCTGTTTTCTTGGCTCTTGTAATGATCGTTGCCCTCAAAATTGGAGGATCTCTGTTCAGCTCTGCCTCTAACTTGGAATGCGTCGCCCTTGGAAGACGACCCATCAGAGCGCACCATGCCTTTCATCTTCTCCCTGGATTGGAGTGCTTCATAAACATCCGAGACGGTTAGTTCATCTCGCCTCAAAAGTATGGTGTCACGAAAAGATGCAAACGAACTAGGCAGAGAACATAACAGTAAGAGGTCTAAATCTTCATCCTCATATACCACCTCCATCGGCACTAGGTCGGCAACAATCTCCTTGAAAACAGATATGTGATTCAATACCGAACCACCCTCCTCCATCTTAAGGGTGAACAACTTCATCTTCATATGCATCTTACTGGTTAGATCTTTGGACATGCAGATCGATTCCAGTTTAAGCCAGAGTGCTGCAGCAATTTTTTCCTGTAGACACTCTTGCAAAATATCATTAGATAGATGAAGCTGAATTAGGGACAAAGCCTTACGATCTTTGCGCGTCTCCTCATCTGTCCAATCAGCCGCGACCTTATTCCCGAACTTATCTAGCGCCTCATCAAGGTCTCGAGTTTGCGCCAGAACAACCCGCATCTTCACTTGCCACAGCGAAAACCTCGTCTTGTAGTCCAACAGCGGTAGATCAAACTTCATCGTCGGCGCCATCACGGAACCCTAGTCTTGAACAGGCTCTGGTACCACTTGTTATAAAACGATGACAAGTAATCAACGATAGTAAGGAAATCAAACCGCAAGAGACACGAGATTTAACGTGGAAAACCCTCTCAACACGAGAGGGAAAAACCACGGGCGCCAGCCAGCAAGAACTTCACTATGATCGGAGTCCGGTTACAATCGCCAACGGCGGCGGCTTACAAGAAGACGAGAGAATCTATCTCCAATGGAAAACCCTACAGGGTTATATGACCCGTACCGTACCGCTCCGGCCCAAGCCTCCGGCGACGGGCCTCCGCTCCGCTCCGTCAGAAGTAGGCGGCCTTCTCTCTTGACATAATTTGGATCATCATTCAACAATACAAAGCTACCATCCACATCAAGAAGCACCAAGCTTCCTTGCGAGGTAAGCTCAATGGTGGCATTCTCCTTGACTGCAACTGCACTACCCCGGCTGTTGGCAGACCAGACCACCTGTGGTTTCCCAGCAGTTGTTAGTAATGTTATGCTGCCACTGCTATTTGTGTATGTGGGAGGAGATGGAGAGCTGTAATGGCCTGGCGGCTGGTATCAGATCATCAGAGGTCACAAAGTGCAAGTCTAATTGAAAACGACAGATTATTTCAGACCCCTGTATAGGCTACGAAGAGGGGTGAAGGACCGGAACGGCAAACCAGAGAGGGGGGAGTGAATGGGAGCCGATAAAAATTCTACTCAAGAATTCGGCCTATGAACCCAATTTCACTCGGACACCTCCGCAAGCTTCTCTTGCCAAGTCCACGTAGCCACTGGAGTGCTACTGAACCTAAGAGCAAGATCCAACCAACAGCCACTCGAAACATGCAGCGGAAAACAACTCGAAACTGCTGCTGGCAACCAAAACCGGTCAGGCCGGTTTCTGAAACCGGTCGGACCGATTCCCTGGGACTTAGCCTCTCACAGGCAGGGGAAACCGGTCAGGCCGGTTTGGCAAACCGGTCAGGCCGGTTTTATCCAGGAAATCCCCAAAAGACCTTCGAGGCCAAAACTGCCCCAAAACACCTCAAGAACCTCTCCACCTTTGAACAAGAAAAACCATAGCCAGCACAAGACTCTCCTGCTCAAAATCCTCACGACAGCCCACTAGGGCTAAACCGGTCAGACCGGTTTGGGAAACCGGTCAGGCCGGTTTTGCCTGGACAGTCGGGAAGAACTCAGCCCGCGGGAAAAACCTAGCCTTCACTTCAATCGATCTCCCGGTTCGTTCCACGGATTCAAGTGAGACTTCGGGGATAGCTGGGGTACCTCGTGGGCTACCTTTTGCTAGAAGCTCGGTCCCCAAAACCTACTCAATCAAGAGGAATCGGAAGTCAACCCTCAAGAACACCTTCCCATGGATTCCACCGAAAACTACCAAATTGAAGCCGTTTCGGAGGGTTTGTTGGACCAAGATCACCAAGCAAAGAGGCACACAGTCCTCATATGTGACATCCAATAAGAATCCCTCAAAGAAACGCCCCCAAAACTTCCCCACGGAAAATCCAAGAAAAGGCTCCGAAAATCACCAAAAAGGGAAAACGAGAAGAGCACAATCAAGCCTTGAGGAACCACGCCGAATCATCTATACATACCAAAGAGGTTCATACAAGGTCTGGCTTGCCGCCCGATCATCCTTCCCTCTCACAAGATCTCACCATGAAGCTCTCAAGCTAGTCCTAAGAAAATCCTAAGAAAAATAGGAAGGGAAAATAGGAAAACCAAATGAGCTAGGGTTCCAAGAGATGGCTGCCATCCTCTCACCACTTGGGTTATATGGAGGCAACCGAAAGACTAAAATACCCCTAAAGCCTAAACTAGGATACACGCCCACCAAGGGCACTTTGGGAATTTGTCTTCGTCACACCATCGGACGGATGCCCGGCGACCGCACTTCGCTTAGTCTCGACGCAAGCATTGCGATCCCGACGCGTGTCCTCCGCTTCGAAGCTTCCGGCGCCCTGCGACCCCAAACCGGTCAGACCGGTTTTGGCCCGACAGCCACGCCCAGTCTTCGGCCTCGGTTTTGTGGCTCAGCCGCGTAACCCGGTGGTTTTCTGGTGAACCACCGCAAACCCCGCGAACTTGATGTAGCCTCCGCCAATCACCACTCATGACTCGGCTCCCACGAAGTTCCGGCTCGACCTTGGTTTTGAGGCTCAACCAAGAAACCGTCCACCGACTTCATCCTGCTGTTCATGCCACCATGCGGCCTGCACTTGACCCCGCTGGCCACCGGGTCTCTTGAACCAAGCTTACTTGTCTTCTCCACACCTGGAGGCCTCACCGGCGACGACCTTTCGCGCTTGTTCTTCACCTGCACCAACACCAGTCAAGCCGCAACCTGCACCTGCAATACTTAGCCAAGAATCAGTCCACACAATGTTGTCAATCACTCATCACACCAGGAAGCGACCATCCACGGGTCCTCGAACCACACATGGTCCTCAAGGGGCTCATTGGATCTATGCTTGTAGCCTGTTCGTCTGGTTGGTGTCTGGTGGTTGGTATTGATTTGTGTTGAGAGAAAATACCGCTGTCTGGCTATTGGCTGGTGCTGATTTGTTCTGGGAGAAAAGTACCGCTTAATGGTGTCTGATAATCCAGACGAATAGGCTGGACTAATTATTTTATTTTAGCGGCAGAAGCTAGTTTGTTAGATTAAGCTTATCGATTTAGCTCAGTCGATCTCTCTATTGTTGCAATATATACATGTAAGCACAGTGGGAGCTTTTTTGCACTGCACAAATAGACCCGGATTCATCCATATCAATCGAAACCCGGCCATATCAAGTTATCGGATTTGACTAAGTAAAAAAAAAACTAATTTGATAGGCGAGAACTGGCAGTCCCAGCTTAAAATGCTCTCCCACTATCAATGGTAGATGTCACACTAAGGGCGTGTTTGGCAGGGCTCCTTACAGCTCCAGATTCAAAAAAACAGCTCCACTACAATTTTTTCTTCCCAAACACCTCAGCTCTGAAAACTCCAGATCCACAAAAAACATGGATCTAGCTCCCAACTCCACCAAATCCACGGAGTACCTCAAGGGGTACTCTGCAAACGCTGGTTTCCTAAGGACTCGTGAAGTTAGGTGGAAATTACCCACCTCTGCCACACATTACACAACTTACCGGTTCGTTTCTTTTTTTTTCCCGATACTCCTCCCGTCCGCTTCCTCCCGTCCGCCGCCGAGGCCTTCCTGTCCGCCGCCGAGGCGTGGTGCGCGACGGCCCTTGCGAGCATGGTGTCACACAAAAACCCCTGGAGGCTCCTCTGGACGTGGACATCAAGAACGGCGGGCGCGTGGTGGCTGCTGGTGAAGGAGGTCGGGCTCGGCGCCGACCTGGTCCGCATCGACGGCCACTCCATGTGCTCTCCGGGGTTCTCCTGCGACTCAGCGTACCAGGTGACGTACATCGTCTGCAGCAGCGGGCGCGTGCAGGTCGTTGGCACCGACGGCAAGCGCGTCCTGGAGACCCAAGTGGCGAGTGGCGGCGGGTCCCTGCTCGAGCCGCCGGCAGATCCGTCGTGAGGGCCGCTCGTGCTCTCAGGTATATGCTGCCGGCAACCGCCGCTCTGCTGAGCTGCACGCGTGCACGCAAGCCAGCAGCCCTGCTCCGCCGAGCGGCGTGCCTGGCGCTGGTGCCTACTGCCCACGAAGAAGACGATGAAATATGTGAATTAATAGCACTCGGGGCCCACTATTGTCTGCTAAAGATGATCTGATGAAAGGGTGGCCGATAGTGCTATCTACAAGTTGAGCTGACAGTGCTATAGAGAGCAAATTGACGTTTACCACTACGGTACCACCCCCAAGTAAACTCTCTGCACCTGCATTTCGCTTTTTGTGCCTTCCTCTGCTCTGCGCATTACATTGTTTTAATGTCTGTGTGAATTCATCATCAATCAGCTAATAATCTTTGTGCAACAGCCCGATCTTCAGCCACCTGGCGTGGAAGACGTCGGTGTGGAAGGCAATCTCTCCCGGGGTGCTGGAGGCTTCGTTCAACACGACGCCGGAGATGGAGAAGCTGTTCGGGTCCAAGAGGCTTGACTCGGAGATCTTCTTGGCCCCCAACTGAGGAGGACGCCAGCAAGCAGTGCCGCCCCCGCCCGATCCACCAGCAGTCTCGGTGGTCGTCGTTCAGCTTAGCTCGATTAGTAAAGAGAGAGAGGAGAAGAGAGAGGAGACAGAAAGACGAGGAAAAAAGAGGATGACATGTAGGTCTGTTTATAATGGGTAAAATTGATTTTTTACAACATGATCTATGTTTTCGGAGCTGGAGCTGTCATCTCTGCCAAACACATCTCTTCAACTCTAAATTGAGAGTTCAGCTCCACGATGGAACGGCAAATTGGTGGAGCAGCAGCTCCAGAGTTGGTTTGGTGGAGCCGGAGCTCTACCAAACACACCCTAAAGCTAACACTAGTTGTTGGGACATTTGGCCGAACCAAGCTGTTGTGCATGCCATTGGGATGCAGCGTGTTAAATTTGTAACAATTGCTACTACATGTAGGAGCATATGAATACATGGAGTGGCATCTTTGACTAGCGCAATGGTTCTTCTCCTGCCTGTTACAATTTTCAACTTCCAACAAAAACAAGATCGTATTCCCTTGGAGTGCGATTGAAATTAATTTGTAAGTTTCAAGCTCTTCAATGTAGGCACGCCCGATTGGCTGACTCCATCTGGACCTGAACACTAATGGTGCCTGTAGAAGGAAACTGATAAAAAATCAAATGTTATGTTTAGAAAATAGAAATATACCGGCCTTTGCGAAAACGTACACAGTCAAATTCTTACAAAATCTTCAGCTCAACAGCTGATAAAAAAAATCAAGAAAGAATACATAGTAAGAGAAAATAATCATAGAAACATCACCCACGAACAAGGAATGTTGAGACACCGTATAGATCAAATGTTATAACCTTGGATTTTTTACTAGGGAGAAATCCAACATAAAAATACGTGATTTTTAGATTGCCCAGTACGCAGAAAAGACAGTACTTCGTTTCACTTTTAAAGCAATCAGGAAATACAGCCGGCATTTCAGGACTCGATCTTATCATTCCAATTTGCGCCAAGACCGAACATATTATACATTACCCAACCATCACAATAGCAGCAAGCGTGACTCGAGATGAACTCAACAAGCACAATCCTCACTGAATAGAAGCACAGACAACAGTAACTCGATTTGAACAGGACTCGGAATGCAAGGGAGAAAACAAGCTTAAAAATAACTTAACGTACAGATGAACAGCAATTAAATTAAATCACAATCCCCGGCCTAATGTGTGCCATTATTCTCATTCACCAGAGCGCCCAGCATGTCGACGGATGTGGGGCTGTGGTATAGTGGGCAGAGAGAGAGAGAGAGATGAGAAGTAGTATATATAATATATGTGGCGAACTAGGCAAACGCATTCACGCATAACGCATTGGACATCAGTTCTAGTAGTAGTTGGCCACATGGTTGTTCCTCATAAACCAGGTGTTTTGAAGAAATTCTACAAATGCTGACACAAATCAAGCATTAGTCACTCTTCTGTTGCATTAATATAAGGGCTTCACTGCAAGAGCATGAATTCGAATGTTCTAGGGATTTTCAGGGTTCATGATTAGCTCACATTTCTACTAAACCTGAGGTATTTATCTCCTAAAACTTTTTTCTTGATCATGTTCCCAAGCACAGCGTCGTCTTGTGTGTGAGTCCGGCACTGCCCAAGTCACATGCTGTATGGTGGTCTGGTGGATGGCCAGGTGCAGCACTGGCTCTCCATGCATGCCTACGTTTGGTCAACAAAAGGTACAATAATTGGAGCAACACGAAAGAACAGAGGATGATTCAAGTACTCAAAAGTATAGTACCAAGGGTCTTGCCAGGATGGGGCCCAACGTGAACTTGCATGACCATATGGTTCTTCCTGCAGACGTTGACAAAAATCTTCTCTCAGAAGTCAGAACGATGATGTAGCTACAATCTTTCATTTTCTTCTCTTCATAATTTATGTAGCTACAGACGGGGATCAAAGGTAAAGTGCTTATGTGTTATGAAGTTCTCGGTTTATAATTTTATATATAAAAACTGTTGGCGTAAGTGTTATGTGAGGCAAAACCTACTCTAGGAGCGAGAGGCAGAAGGTCCAGCCGGCGCCTGACAACAGTAGTAATTAGTTAGGATTGTTAGTTCGGATTGGTTTGTTTTAGAGATAAGAGGAGTTAAAGATAGAGTTGGTTTAGATTCAATTAGATTGGTTTGAGAGCTTGCACGAGTGGTCAGATCAGCATTTATATACAAAGGCATTATAAACCATATTCCTTAATAAATAGAGATCAATTCTCTTCTCCCCTGTTTCTAATCAAGCGCAAGAGCACAGAGGCAAAGACCTTCTCCCTCGAGCTGCATCTACCAGCCCCAATTCCCCCTAGCTATTACATTGGTATCGGTTGACCACGATCCTCGACCATGGGCGACAACACCACCAACGGCAAGAAGGTGTTGGGCACCAGCGGCTCCAAGGAGGAGGACGAGACCAACCTGTTGATGGAGGCCATCCTGAAGAAGCTCGACGTCCTCGACGCTGTCGGCACGAGACTGGACCAGCTGGAGGCCGGCCAACAGGAGATCCTGCACGCCCGCGCGCCGGACCTGCTTCACCTCCGCAAGGAGGGCCTGATGGGGAACACACGCTTCCCCAAGCTGGACTTCCCCACGTTCGACGGTGGCGGCCACCCCCTGCCGTTCCTCAATCGTCACGAGCACTATTTTCGCAACCAGCGCACCATGGAGGAGGAGTGCGTGTGGCTCACCACCCTGCATCTGTATGGCGCCGCGCAGCAATGGTACATGCGCCTGGAACGCGACGAAGGCACACCAGGGTGGCGCCACTTCAGCGAGCTGCTTGACCTCCGCTTCGGGCCACCACTCAGATCCAACCCTTTGGGTGAGCTCGCAGCCTGCCGCCGCACCAGCATGGTGGCGGAGTACCAAGAGCGGTTTCTGGCCCTCCTCACGCGCGCCGGACCCCTTACAAAAGGGCAGCAGATCCAGCTCTTCACCGCCGGCTTGCTCGAGCCCCTCTCCATCGATGTCCAACTCCAAGGGCCGCAATCGCTAGAGATTGCCATGAGCCTCACCCACTCGTACGAGCACCGCGAGCAGTTGACGACGCCACCGTCGCGCTCCACCTGCCCGCCGCCGCCCCGCGGTCTTCTGCCCGTGCCGGCTCCAGTGCTAACGCTCCCTACGCTGGGCTCGGGCTTGACATCAACATGGCCCAACACGCCCCTGCGCACAGCCGCGCCAGCACCTGGCACCATCACGGTGGCCGGGTTCACCGTCCGCCGCCTGTCCCCGGGCGAAATTGACGAGCGCCGCCGCAACGGCCCATGCTTCAATAGCGACGAGAAGTACGTCCAGGGGTGCAACCGTGTCTGTGCCAAGCTATTCGACCTCGAGCTCTATGACGACGACGATGAAGACACCGAGGATGGGGCACAGGACCAGCCGCGCATCTCCCTGATTGCCATTGCTAGCTTTCGCACACGCGACTGTTGACGGCTGTTAAGTGTTACTTTTACACCGTCAATACCTGCATAAAATAAATGTAAACGGATCATCAACACTAGAATGGGTCTTGATACTAATGATTTCCACAAGTGTTGGTGTTTCTGGCATTTGTTGCGGGACACACCGAAATACATGTTATTTGACACAGTTGAGAGCAAGTGCACCAATGGCATAGATATGGCATCATCATAAATAATCACAAATTCTAAATTGGTCTACACCACTGCAATGGGCTCGTCGAGACGATCGAAATGGATATATCATTTGCCTACTTTGGAGTTCGGATGAAAGAGATATGCACAAGATAACATGCGGGCCCGATGGGACCCACACCAAGCCACATGGCGACGTGCTGTCACACAGGAGTCCACATGTCCATGACACATCATCGATCCAAAGAAACACACTCTTGACCAATCAGGAGCCAGTACGCGGATCCAAGGGCCCACAACCACTAGATAAATGGCTAAAAATACCGCATGCACCCCCATACCCACCTTGGGACCCACCTGGCAGTCACCTGGACGAAAGGCAGTGCGAGAGGAGCTACCTGGGGGTCGGCCGAACCCCCAGTTCGGCCGAACCCATTTTTCGGCCCCTCGTGCCGCCCTTTCACGTGTCGGCTTGTCGTGAAGAAGCAAAGGCGGTCCTAGGTGTGTGCCCGAATATTCCCTCAGGATCCTGCCAGAAAGCTCCTTCTCTTGCAAGCTACTTGGCCCCCACTCCTCTTTGCCACATGTCACTACCCTATTGGTGGCTCCCATGGCAGCCAAGGGGCTCCTCCTACCCCCCTTGGCCTATAAATAGAAGGGGAGGGGGCTAGAATAGAGACATTCCTCCCTCTCTCTTTAGAAACACTTGTTTCTCCTCTCATTTGATCTCTCATGGATCAAATGAGTTGAGGGGATAGCTATGTAGATGGCAATGTGGGTGAGATCCCAGCTTGTTCTTCTATTAGAGCAAAGTGAGTATTCTTGTATTTTCCAATTAGACTAAAGTGATGTTCATGCATGGGTGATATGTTCTTAAGTTCTTCGTTCGTTCATCATTTAGAGGCTCGTGTTCTTCATGAACACGCTTCCTCGATCTAGTTGACGAACGAGTTACTCACGCTTTTGCGTTTGTTCTTAAGTTAGAGGCTCATGTTCTTTTGTTATAAGCGCATAAGTTTGCATTCCGTTTGTGTGAATTATCCCGTTAGATCTTGTTGGAATACATTAATCGGTGACTAGTCGTTCTTCCTCACGCCAATCGATTCAATGATGAGTAAGGTCTAGCTCATTCTCGCGGGTTCGTCGCTCCGTATTTATACGGAGTGCTATAGTGTTTCTACAGGGTGCCAGACGTAGCCGTGCTATAGTAGTAATCGGTGGTGTAGACGTGGTGTCTAGACTACGGGTTATCCTTCGAATGCCCTGTATCCCACGGTTTGTCTTGGGGTAGGCAGCGGTAGTGACAGCCATTGGAACCTCTGAAATCCCCCACGTTCGGATACAGCGTGTAGGCAACCATTTGCCGTGAACCAACTGTTATAGCCAGGAGGGGCCGGTGTCCGAAACGAGATTCTTATCCGAGTTTGTTCCCCTCTAGAATCGAGTACCTACAGGAAGCACCCCATCATCTCCCTACCATAGCTGGGGCTTGGTGTCCTTGGACCGTTCTTCTAGGATAGAAGGTAATGCACATCGTTCCTTGGATTCAATACCCTTTGGAATACTCCTGAGGTGAAGTGCTACAACGGTATTTCCGTGCGCTTGCGGATTCTTTCGTACCCGTGGGTATACCCAGGTGGATCTTACGCTCACGCTAGGGGTGCAACTAGTGGTGACGTTAAGAAATACCAACAGCGACACCATGCAGGTGGTGGTCCACTTCGGTGCCGTCTCCGTGACCGCCCTCCTCGACTCCGGCTCCACGCACAACTTCGTGTCTACCCCAGCAGCTGCTCGCTGTGGCCTCCGCTTCATCCCCCGCACCAACATCACGGTCACCGTCGCAAACGGGGATAAGGTGCCAGCCACAGGTGTGTTCCGCGACGCCGCGTTCTCCATTAACAGCAAGGCGTTCTGCGCTGATTTCTTCGTCCTCCCGCTAGGCGGTTATGACATGGTGCTCAGCACCGACTGCCTGGCTACCCTCGGCCCCATCCTCTGGGATTTTGGCCGCCACACCATGGCCTTTTGGCGTCTGGGCCACCGGGTGCGCTGGCATGGTGTGGCTGGGCCGGGTGCTCCACAGCTTCGCCTCTGCTCTATGGACATGGCACGCGAGTTGATGGACCTGCTGCTTGCTGAGTTTGAAGACATCTTCACCACACCGACCGACCTGCCACCTCCTCGCTCCAGGGATCATCGCATACATCTCCTCCCTAACACTACACCGGTGGTTGTCCGTCCATATCACTATCCGTAGTTGCAGAAGGATGAATTTGAGCAGCAGTGCCGTGCGTTGGAGCTGCAGGGCCTCATCAGGCGCAACACTTCAGCATTCTCTGCCCCTCGTGCTACTGGTGAAGAAGGTTGATGGAACCTGGTGCCTTTGCGTGGACTACAGAGCCCTCAATGATCGCACAGTGAAGAACAAATTCCCTATTCCCATCGTGGAAGAGCTCCTGGACGAACTCCGCAGCGCCAAATTCTTAACCAAGCATGATCTCCTCTCTGGTTACCACCAAGTTCGCATGCACCCTAATGATGTGGAGAAGACGACGTTCCGTACCCATGACCACCTCTATGAATTCCTTATCACGCCATTCGGACTCACCAACGCACCGGTGACGTTCCAAGCTCTGATGAACGACATCATGCGGCTATTCCTGCGACACTTTGTCCTGGTATTTTTTTTGATGAAATCTTGATATTCAGTTCCTGCATGGAGGCAGCTTTCACCACGCTTAAGCAAATAATGACATCAGCGCTGGCCTTGGCCCTGCCGGACTTCTTCGAGCCATTCATTGTCGAGTGTGATGCCTCTGGTTCCGGCATTGGTGTGGTTCTTCATCAAGGTGCTGGCGCATTTGCGTTCTTCAGCCGTGTACTTCCCCTCGACATCATGGTCTCGCTACCTATGAACGCGAGTTGATAGGGTTGTCCCAAGCAGTTCGACATTGGCGCCCATATCTTTGGGGACGGGCATTCATCGTCAAGGTAGACAACCAGCCATTGAAATACATCCTGGATCAGCGGCTCACTACAATTCCTCAGCATCATTGGGTCAGCAAGTTATTGGGTTTTGATTTTACTGTCGAGTATAAGCTGGGGTGCACCAATGTGGTCGCCGATGCCCTGTTTCGCCGTGACATCCTGGATGCTGAGCTGCACGCCATCTCTTTGCCATCCTTTGTCCTCCTGGAAGACATCAAGCAAGCAGCTGAAGCAGATGAGGAGTTTGGGGCCTTGCACCATCAAATTGAGGCTGGGATTCTGGGTGATCCTTGGAAGATCGTGGATGGCTTGATTCTGTACCAGAACTGCATTTACATACTAGCGAACTTCCCTCTCTTGCCAGCCAATCTGTCTGCAGTTCATGACGACTACCACGAAGGGCATCAGCGCACACTACACCACTTGCACCGCGATGTCCATGTGCCATCAGCCAAGAAGCTTGTTCAGGACCTCGTCCGGGCGTGTGTGGTTTGCTAGAGGAACAAGATGGAGTTGTTGCACCCCGGCGGCCTCCTTCAGCCCCTTCCAGTACCGTCAGCCGTGTGGCAAGATATCAGCCTTGATTTTGTGGAGGGGCTCCCAAAGGTTGCTGGGAAATCGGTGATCCTAACATTGGTAGATCGCTTCTCCAAGTATGCTCATTTCGTTCCGCTCAGCCATCCTTGAGTCAGTGGCCCGGGTATTCTTTGCACAGATAGTACGCCTCCATGGGATTCCAGTTTCTATAGTCTCTGATTGTGACCTGGTTTTCACTTCGGCATTTTGGAGAGCTCTGTTCCGTGCCTCTGGTTCCACATTGCTCATGAGCTCCGCGTTCCATTCCCAGACGGACGGCCAGACAGAGGCTGTAAATAAGGCCATTGGTATGTACTTGCTATTGGCATTTCTTAACGTCACTACTAACGACGCCGAGTTAGCATGAGCATCAAGACTTGCCAAAGGTAAATATAATGACCATGAACGAATCCGCAAGCGCACAGATAAACCATTGTAGCATTTCCCCTGGGAAGTGAGTGTTCCAAGGGTATCGTATCCGCGGAAGGCAATGTCGGCTACAAGACTTATGCTTTTGCACTGAATGTAAACCAAGAGATAGATATAGAAGACAACAGCTCAAAGACAGGTGTAAGATAAATGATATGATAGGGGTAGTGTGCCACACACTCTGATCTATCTCTACACTTAGCACACTACGGCTTAGGGGGGACATACAAAGCTAGCTCTAGGTTCTATGGTACTAAACATACAGAGTTAGATGATACAAGAGATAAGCATAAAGCATTGCATGAAAGCTAAGGTTCAGCACCTAGGTACAAACGGGGAGATAGCCCACGACAACCAGCACTCTGCGAAACTATCCTTTAGACTCCTACAGCAATAGCCCAGTGCGGAGGGTTTCAAAGGGTCCAACAGTTGTCACCACTGCGGTCTACCTCAATCATTACGGGGGGCAAGCTCATAACTAATGTAGCCACACAACCCAGGCACCATGCCTGCGTTGCTGCTAGACTTCACCCGGCCCGGGCTATTGTGACCCAGGGTGATAGCCACCAAAAGACTGGTCAACTTAGACCGAGTACCGTAGCTTAGACACAAACTTCATGCTATCAAACAAGATCAAACTAGGGCTAGTCATACGAACGGATACGAACTCTCTTATGTCTAGTCAACAAGATCAAAGGGTCGTGTTCGTGAAGAACACGAGCCTCTAACTTATGAACAAACACATAAGGAGTCAGTAAATCACCCTTCAACTGGATCGAAAGGTAGTGTTCACGAAGAACACGAGCCTCTAAATGATGAACAATGGATGAACTCAAGAACATATCTATCATATGATCTATCACAACTTTATATGAAGTAGCTGAATAACTGAAGTAGATCAAAGTCATACATAGAAATAGAGATACAAGAGAACTCATACCTAGACTCCCAAGTAGACTTGGAACCTGAATAAGAGCTACTCTAGCCTACACCCTAGCCTTGGAAACTAAAAGTGAGAGGAGAGACAAGAGAGATGTGTGTGACAAATGGAGCCCCTCCCCTTCTATTTATAGGCAAGGACCAGGCTTGCTTCAGGCACCAAATGCCTCCATAACACCCGGGGATGCAGCAAGTGACCAATGAGGAGACACCATGTGGAAGCCCAGGATCAAAGGCCACTATGTCGGTTCGGCTGATCCTATGATCGGCCGACCATCTACGGTGGCCCCTATTGACACCATTTTTTGACACGTGTCAGAGAAAAGCCGAAGAGACATCAGGAAAACCTCAAAGCCGATAAAGAAAGGGAGAGAAGCGACCAGCCGATCTGGGATCAGCCGATTGATGGAAGAAACATGGGAGAAGAAGAATACGCCAAAGGAAAGAAGACGGAGGCGGGTCAACGATCAAATTGACATCGGGTCAAAGTCAGTTTAGAGAGTCCGATTCCTATGAGAATCATTAAGTTTTTGGTAGTTTTTTATTTCTTTAGATCCAAGTAAGCTTTGTCGTCATCGACTAGGAGTCAAGGTGTCCTCAGGACATAAATAGCAGCCCTGCGTGGTTGGAGAAAGTTTGTACACACCAATATACACAAAATCTTTACTCTTTCAAAAAGTCGGCGACTTCGCCAAAAGTTTATTTCTCCTTGTTTTCTTGTTTCTTCAAACGTTGTTCTTCTAGTTCGTCGGGCTGCATCGATCGATCTTCGGCAAGCTTGTAAGTACCGTTTTATCGAATATTCACTAGGCTTTAACCTCCGGGCGCATCGTTGTGGTTTCGTCTAGTTTTATTCACAATCTATTGATATTAGCTAGGTTTGCAAGTCTTTTCTTGTTTATTTAGCTTTTATCACAAATTTATCCAGCTCGTGATCATATCACATCAGCTATCTTCGATACAGCCGATCTAGATTGGTTCGAGTGTTGTCTCGTAGTGCTTAGTTTGCTCTGCTTTTGCTTGCGCTTTGCCTACGTCATCAAATCGGTTGATCTAGCTGTTTTGAACATACTTGCACTTCGGCTGCTACGTCGGCTAGCCGATTTGCTCTACAGTCGTATCGGTTGATCAGGTTGTTACTTATTGAAGACCCACATCGGTTCTCTAGCCGATTTAACCCATATCTAACGTTTCCTATCTTTCCGTGCTGATCAACAGGTCAGGTCGGCTGGCACGCCTTGTTACATCCCGGGGATCTGTTACGTGTTGCCGTTGAAGAACTTTATTCCGTTTTTTGTGTCAACACATCTTGGCATGCCTGGTGGGACACAAAGAACTATTCCACGATGTCAATTCCGCAATAGCCTAAAGGTGTTGATCAGGCCAACATCCAACCGATCACGTTGGATCAACTCCGTAAGGAAGATAAAGATGAATATGAAGAATGCATGGCAGAATATCGTCAGCTTTTATTGGGTAGTTTCGGCCTGAGCAAGGAAGGAGCATTCAAAAAGACTCCTCTTCTGAGGCTCAACCAATTGATAGTGCAGGCCGAACCTGAAAAGCTTCGAGACAAGATGACAGAAGCTATGCGGCAAACACTGGTTGATCAAGCCTTCGTGCTCAACAATACTGTTCACAATTGTATAAAGGAGGTTGTCAGAGAATAGCTTGCAACTGGATTAGAAGAGTTGGAAACAACCATGGAAGCGCCTGGTCAATTAGAATCCCAGAGCTACAAATCTCCTACATCAGCTGCACCAGTATATCCGGCAATAAGGGATGCAAGGGGAAAATTGATTGGATTTGATTTACCGAAAGACTCTACAGAGGGATCAAAATAGAAATCAAAGAAAGTTCCTCTTCCTTATTTAGCAGTCTTCAATAATCTAAGGGGATTGGCCAGTGAGCATGACAAGGGAATTTCATTCCCATATTTTAATCTCGAAGCTCTAATGTCTCAACGTATTGAAGTAGCAGCTATACATGCTCACCTTGTCAAACCAATACAGGTGGATTCTTACGAAATTCCTACAGTATCTCAACCTTCAACGTTTGAGATGGCATCGGCTGAAAAGCCGATTTCCAGTTATTAGTTCGCTCCAGAGCAGATGAGTCCAGCTGATAAGGCGTATGCAGTTAGGGTTTATGCTGCAAAGATTCAAGAAGATTATAAGAAAGCAATGCATCAAGCCATGCCACTCGATCGGATAGCTCAACCTATGTCTTCAATTTCTCAATACCCGAGACAGTCAAATGAGCGACTCATACATCAGGAAACTCTGAATAGAATACTTCATTCAGCTGGATCTCATCAGTATACAGCTTCACATACTCCTTTGGCTTCGCAGCCAATTACGTATGAACAGCCAGGGACAGTTGGGATGATGCAGAGTCAATCAAATCCTTCAGCAGGCAATCAGCCGATTGATCAGAATAAGAAATTTACGGCTGAGATTACGAATTTGATACAAAAACAGTTTAGGTTGAAACTGAAGCAGCAAACTGACATATATCGGACACCTTACCCTGCCTGTTTTGATCAAGTTCCATTCCCTCAAAGGTATAAGGTACCTGATTTCACCAAGTTCACTGGCTAGGATGACACATCCACTATTGAGCACATCAGCCGATTCATCATCCAGTGTGGAGATGTAGGAACGAATGAATCATTAAAGGTGCATCTATTCTCGTCTTCACTATCACGGCCAGCCTTTGCTTGGTTTATATCATTACCGGCCGATTCTATTCAGAGTTGGGAGGATCTCGAAAGAAAGTTTCATAGATATTTCTTCTCTGGGATACATGAGATGAAGATTACTGATCTGACCAGTCTGAAATAGAGGAATGATGAATCAGTGTTGAACTTTGTCCAAAGGTTTAAAGAGATGAAGAATAGATGTTATAGCTTATCTCTGACCGACAAGCAATTGGCAGAATTGGCTTTCCAAGGACTTTTACCCTCAATCAAAGAAAAATATGCTTCACAAGAGTTTGAGAGCATCAGCCAGTTAGTGCATTGTTTGAGTCATGAAAGCGCTCGGCCTTACGAACCTAGGAGGAATTATTAGAAGAAGATATCTTATGTTAAGGATTCTGATTCAGAGGAAGATGCTGAGATTGATCTTGCCGAGTGGGTATCAAACAAAAGGCTGATTGCATGTCCCTTCGGCAAGAAAGAAACTGAGTTGCTTGGTTTTGATACAACAAAAGCTGATGAAATATTTGATTTTCTCCTTCAACAAGGTCAGATCAAGCTCTCACAAGATCATACTATTCCAGATGCTGAAGAACTTGAAAGGATGAAATACTGTAAATGGCACAACGCCACGTCTCATAATACCAATGAGTGCAAGGTGTTTCGTCAGCAAATTCAGAATGCGATAAATCAAGGAAGGCTCAAGTTCGAAATACCTCCCAAAGTGACTAGACCGATAAAAACTGGTCAATGTTCTTTTCCAACCAATATGGTTGAAGTAACCAAGGATTCAATCTCACAAGCAAGAAACTTGACATCTGAATTGGCCAAGAGTAAAGAAATCATCAGCCCTCAAGATCAGTCAACTGCAGAAGAGTGGGCCAATCCAAGTGGCCAGTTCCAAAATTATGGTTTAATGGATCAGTTTATAAAAGATGAAGGAAAGCTTGGGCACGGGTTTACATCAGCCGATGAGTTAGAAAAAATAGATATTGGTGATGGAAGCAAACCAAGGCTGACATTTATCAGTGCCAAATTAGAAGCAGATTATAAAATAAAGCTGATTTTATAATTGAAAGAATTTAAGGATTGCTTCGCATGGGAGTATTACGAGATGCCTGGTTTAGACCGATCAATTGTAGAACCTCGGTTGCCAATCAAGCCAGGATATCTGCCGTTTAAGCAAAGGCCGAGACCATGCAATGACAAAATTTGTCTAGATATAAAAGCCGATAGCTGACGCACTGGTGAATGTTGCCACTGGACATAAAGTCATCAGCTTCATGGACGGTGACGCTGGTGTCACACCCAGTTTTGGAAGCAAAACCAGATCATACATTTACATGTGTCCAGGATCATGTTCACACATGCAAACGACATAGTGGAGTACCAAATCGCAGTGTCACAGCGTTATTATTATTACAGACCGATTGTCCAATAGTCTAACACACCGTACGAGTAGCTAACAGCAGAAAAATAAGTGAAGTCGTCCACCACAAGCAGTCGACCGGAGAAACGCGCCTAGAACTCTTCAAAGTCTTCAGGGAAGTCTTCAAAGCGTCCGTCTGAGCAGCAGTCCGAGTAGTGTAGTTGCAAGAATAAGAATCAACAAGCATGAGCACATGTCGTACTCAACAAGAGAACATAACTAAAACAACATGCAAGGCTCTTTGGGTGGATGGCTGACATGGTTAAAGCGGTAAGCAATTTTAGTTGGTCAAATTTTATTAAGCAACTGATTACTAGAAATATAAGTGTATACCAACTCAAAGAATAATAAATGCAACAATAATAAGATGCAATGCACAAAATTAAATCCATGTTCCATATGTTACTCATGTGAGGGTCCAGGCCGCTCGTAACCATGAGCACGGCTGATCGATCAGCTTATACACTCTGTAGAGGTGGCACATCTTTACCCACAAGTCGTGTTTCCCATGTCGCCCGGGTTTGCAAAGCCCTTAAACACTACCTTTGGTGAGTGGCTAGAGATTCACTACGAGGCCTTTACAAAGATTCCCTAGTATGGGCTGCTCGCTAGGTTACAAGGTAGTGCAACGCATAACCCTCTCTCAAACTGCGAAGCTACCACAGAGCAGATCAGGTTGAGGGCTGGGCTATACATCATCTACCGCCACCCTCTCGCCCTTATCAGGTAAAGCATACCACATACTAAGGTTTCTAATTAATTGGCCAAGACAGAGCCATTTGTCTTGTGGTTGCACTGTTGTCCTGGGTGGTCGCTCCATGTTCCGATTAATAAGAGTAGTCTTGTTTAATGATGGTGGAGCATAAAATAAATCAAGTTAACTTTGTGTTCAATAAAACCACCCTCAACTTGTAGTTAGCGACTAAGCATGTGCTACCAACCATAAATAAAATACCCAGGTTATCAAGGACATGGAAAACAACACTAGTCAATCCTTACTCATAGGGTCCCATCAAATTAATGCAAAGCAATAAAGTAAACAATGTAATTAAAATGCAGTTGTATAGGAAAAAGGGCATGCAGCAAGGACTTGCCTTCCACAAACTCGGGTGACTGCTCAAGATCTTCCAATTATTCAACAGCAGCGTAGTCCAAGTAACGATCGTCCTCTAAGCACCACATCATTCACATACAGGCAAACAATAGAATAAAATAAGAAACAGGCATCAAACAGAATTAACAAAGCAAAATAGCAGCGTAAAACTATTCTATTCTTCGATACGATCGTTGGGACATAAAGAACACTAAAAACGGAGCTATAACGAAGAAGATATAGCTAAAACAAGGTGTAAGGGCTTAACTGCGAGAAATCTGAGGTTCCAGGGGCTTATCTGCTAAAAACCAGGGACTAAAACATAATTAAACATATAAACTCAGGGGCTAACACATAAAACTTGAGCTACGGACCTCGGCTACTAAAACCAGAAAGCCTAGGGATTAATCGTAAGAAACAGGACCTAAATCTAACGATCTTTGAACGTGGGAGGACCGGCTAGCTAATCTAAAAAAGACCGGGGGCTCTTATGCAAAACGGCAGTGACTCAGCAGGGGTTGACCGGTACGGATGGTTTGACTCAGGTCTAGATCTGATCTAGGGTGTCAGTTTGCGATCCGACGGCTGCGGTGCTGCGCAAGCGCGAGCGGCGGCGGGGTTCGGCGGCGAGCGGCGGCGCGCGGCGGCGAACTCGCCGGCGAGGAGCCAAATTGAGTTAGGGGGCTCGATTCGCTGCGGGAGTGGCACTAAAACATAGAGCGCGCAAACACGAACTAAACAGGGGCAACGAGGCGACCTGAGGCTTGACGGCGGTGACGTACGGCTCGGTGAAGCGGACGGCGGCGGCGAAGCTACTCCGGTGAGCTCGAACAGACGGCGTAGGGCACGACGACGCACACGGACGGCACCAACAGCTTCCTTGTGAGCTTGTGGTTCTCCGGAGGTCCTTATCATCGATGAGGAGGTGGCAACGGCGAAGATCAGCAGCGGCAGCGCGGCTAGGTTTGGGCGGCGGCGCTGCGGTGACCTAGGGTTAGGGTTTGGGAATCGAGGGGGCGGGGAAAGCGGCGACGCTGGTTTTTATAGGGCCAGGGTATAGCCCTTGGCGTGCGGGCCACGCGAAGGAGTGGCACAGACTCGGACGCAGCGCACCGGCGTACGGACTCGGGCGTGAGTCCGTCACGGGGTCGGGAGGTCGGGGATGACCCGCGGGACCCATTCGTCAGCGGCAGGCGGACGACGGCGCTGCTGGGCCGGTAGCTGGGCCGGAAGCTAGGCGGGCTGCGCGGCTGATGCGGAAAAGAATGGGAGGTGCGGTGAACTAGGCTGAAGAAACGAGGGAGGTCCGGCGGACTAAAGCTAGACGGGCTGAACGAAAACAGGAAAAGGAGAAGGGGAAGAAAAGAAACCCTTTTTGAATTCTTTTGAACTTCATACAAAATTTGAATTCAACTCGAATTTGAATTCAAGCACTAAAAAATAATGCACCAGCATGTATGCAACATTTAACTCCTATATTTATTTATTTTATTAAAGTAAATTACTTAAATGCCTAGAAAATTAAATGCAAACCTTAAAATCCTTAAGCAAAGGCATAGTTGCTAACAAAATTTTATAAAGACCATAAATTGTAAATTAGGGTGTTACAAATCCTACTCGCTTAAGAAGAATCTCGTCCTCGAGATTCGGATGGATCAGCAAAGAGATGTGGGTAGTCTTCCTATAAATCCTCCTCTCTTTCCCATGTTGCCTCATGCTCTCTATGATTACTCACTGTACTTTACACATTCTGATCACCCGATTCCTCGTAACCTGTGCTAGAGTATCCAAGATTTTGATAGTATGTTCAGTATAGGTGACATCTTCCTTAACTTCCAACCCATCCATAGGCAATGGCTCCTTATCATGCGGCTGGAATCCCTTTTTCAACTGAGAGATATGGAATACATCATGCACATCTGAAAGCTGATTTGGTAACTCCAATCTGTAAGCTACCTCTCCCACTCTCTCAGAAATCCTAAAGGGTCTGATAAAGTGAGGTGAAAGCTTCCCTTTAACCTTGAACCTGCGTAAACCTCTGATCGGTGACACTTTGAGATACACATAATCGCCTTCGTGGAACACCACGTCTCTCCTCTTTGTGTCAGCATACTTCTTCTGCCTAGACTGTGCAGCTCTCAAGTTGTCCCTGATGATCTGAACCTACCTTTCTGCCTCCTTAATAACATCAGTCCCAAACAATCGACTCTCTCCTGTCTCACTCCAATACAGCGGGGTTCTGCACTTCCTCCCATACAAAGCCTCAAAAGGTGCCATCTTAAGACTAGCCTGATAGCTGTTGTTGTAAGAGAACTCTACGTATGGCAAACTCTTGTCCCAGCTACCTCCATGCTTAAGAGCACAAGCTCTCAACATGTCCTCAAGAATCTGATTAGTCCTCTCAGTCTGTCCATCTGTCTGCGGATGGTAAGCTGAGCTGAAATTCAACACTGTATCCATAGACTCATGAAGCTTCTGCCAGAAACGAGACGTGAACTGAGTACCTCTGTCAGACACTATCTTCTTAGGTACACCATGCAGACACACAATTCTAGACATATAAAGTTCTGCCAACCTTGCTCCTGAATGAGTAGTCTTCACCAGAATGAAGTGAGCTACCTTAGTCAATCTGTCCAGTATCACCCATATAGAATCATATCCAGAGGGTGTCCGTGGCAGTCCTACTATAAAATCCATACTGATCTCTTCCCACTTCCACTCTGGCACCTTTAATGGCTGAAGCAATCCGGCTGGCCTCTGATGTTCCGCTTTAACTCGATGACAGGTATCACACAATGCCATGTGAGAGGACACATCCCTCTTCATCCCATACCACCAGTATCTCTGCTTAAGATCCTGATACATCTTAGTGCTGCCTGGATGAATGGAGTAAACAGAATCATGGGCTTCCTTCAAGATGTTCTCATGCAAATCTCCCACATCGGGCACACAAATCCTGTTCCTAAACCATATAGTCCCATGTTCATCCTCTGTGAAATCTGGAGCCTTGCCCTTCTCCATGGTCACTCTGATCTCTCTAATATCAGCATCCTCAAGCTGTGCCTGATGAATCTCCTGCTCCAATGTAGATTCTACCTCCAAGGTAACTCCCTGAGTCTGCGCAACCATCCCCAAGTTGAGCTTCTCAAACTCCTTCATCAGCTCTTCAGGCAACTGGAATGCGAGTGCCATATTGGCCTGTCCCTTCCGACTCAAAGCATCTGCAACTAGATTATGAGGACTAGAGTGTCCGATGGCTATTGGTTGGCCACTCTCTAGTGATGAGTGATTGACAACGTTATGTGGACTGATGCTGTGCTCTATCTTGTGGATGTAGGCTGCGGCTTGATGTGCGTTGGTACAGGTGAAAACAAGCGCGAAAGGTCTTAGCTTTGCAGTGTCTCTGAAGGACTAGAGGGAGAAGTAGGCTTGGTTCGATGGACCCGGTGGCCAGACGAGATCAAGTGCGAGTCACATGGTGTGAGAAGAGCAAATCGAAGTTGGATAGCGGGTTCATTGGTTGATCCAAAAGCCAACATGGAGCCGGAGCGGACATGGCGGCCAAGTCGAGGAGCTCGGCGTGGAGGCTGCACCAAGCTCGTGGGGTTTGCAGCGGTTCGCCAAAAGATCACTGGGTTCGTCGGTTGCTCCAGAAAGCCGACCCGAGGTTCCGGTGCGGCCAAGGCACCAGAACCAGTCTGACCGGTTTGGTCGTGGCGCGGCCGGAAGTCGTCGAACCGGAGGACACACGTCGGGATCACATGCTTAGCATCGAGGCTACACGAGGTGTGATTGTTGGGCGTCCGTCCGATGGAAAGGCTGTCAAGTTTCCAAATATGCCCTTCGAGGGGTTGTATTGCCTAGAGGGCATTCTAGTCATTTACCCCCACCGGAGGACGTCATATATAAGCCGAGTGGAAGGGTTGTGGCAGCCATCTCTTGGGCTTTAGGGTTTTCATTTGCTCGAGACAATTTCTCTTTTTAGCTTCCTATTTTCTCCTTAGGCTAGCATGAGAGCTTCATGGTGAGATCTTGTGAGAGGGATGGATGTACGGGCAGATGCTAGACCTTGTATGAACCTTTCATGGTATGTATAGAAGATTCGGCGTGGTTCCTCAAGTGTTCTTGGTGTCTCCCCCGTTTTCCTTTTTGGTGATTTTCGGAGCTTTTTCTTTGGATTTTCGTGGAGAGGATTTGAGGGTGTTTCCTTTGGGTTTTGTTTGTGGGGATCACGTATGAGTACCTTGGGTACCTTTGCTTGGTGGTCTTTGCCCCACAAACTCCCCGAAATCCCTTGGATTTGGTGGTTTTTGGATGAACTTAGGAAAAGGTGTTCTTGGCGGTTGACTTTCGATTCCTCCCTTTTGGATGCATTTCGGGATGGATCCTTTGAGATAGAGGTTGCCCAAGAGGTAATCCACCTTCCCTCGAAGTTTGGTTGCAATCCGTTGGGTGAATCGGGAGATCGATTGGTTGGAAGAAGAGGTGGTTTCCGCGGGCTGCATTTTTCCCGTCTGTCTGGGCGAAACCGGTCTGACCGGTTTTGGTCACAGTGGCCGTTTAGGAAGATTTTCGGCAGGCGCGTTGTTCTCTGTCTAAGAAGTTCTCTGGTCCAAGTTTCGTCGCATTTGGAGTTCGTTTGCTTGGGTTTTGGCCTTGTTGATCTTTGGGGAATTTCTGGGCAAATCCGGTCTGACTGGATTGCCAAACCGGTCTGACCGGTTTCACCCTGTGTGTGAGAGGCTAAGTGTTGGAAAACCAGTTTGAGTATCCGGTCTGACCGGTTTGGGTCTGGAGTTTTGCTCGAGTTGTTTTCCGCTGCGTTCTCGAGTGTTTTTGGTGGTGTGCTAGTTCCTAGGTTTAGCAGCACTTCAGTGGCTGTGTGGATTTGGCTAGCAAGGTGTCGAGGACTCCGGAGTTGCGTTTGGGACCATAGGCTGAGTTCTACTCTTCGGAGAAGAATTTTTATCGGCTCCCATTCTCTCCCCCCCTCTCTGGTCGCCATCCTGGTCCTTCAATGGGTATCAGAGCCGGATACGGATCATTGAGTCCTTGACCGGTTGAGATCCAAAGATGGCGGACTATGGGAAGGGTTCGGGTCCTCCCCACTTCGATGGAAAGAACTACCAGATGTGGGAAGCCCGGATGGGCGCGTTCTTGCGTGGAAAGGCTCAGCTGATTTGGGATGTCACGGTTGACGAGAACTATGTCATACCGGAGACGTTCTTGCTGCCCGGGAGTAGGGACATGTTCGAAGCCAACAACAAGGCAGTGGACTATCTCTACCGTGCTCTTTGTGCATCCGAGTTCAGTAGGGTGTATGGAGAGAAGTTGGCAAATCGGATATGGACTCAGCTGAGAAATGCACATGGTGGTAATGATCAGGTGAAGGCGCGTCACTTTATGACCTACCGGAGAGAGTATGAGAACTTCACTCACCTCCCCGGAGAGTCTGTGGATGCCATGTTCGAGCGCTTCACGCTGATTATGAACAACATGAGAGCCAACATCACCAAGCTTCCATACGATGATCATGATAGAGCTATCAAGCTCTTACACGCGTTGGATCTTGATGTATGGGGAGCGAAGGTTGAGGCTATTCAGGAGTCCAGTGTGTATGAGACCCTGACGGTGGACGAGCTGTTGTCTAAGCTCAAGTCGTCCGAGGTGGACCGAGACCTAAGAGCCAAGAAGGGCAAGGGTCCTGCTGATGATAGCCTTGCGCTTGTGATTGGATCGAGAACTAACTCTAATCAATCCTCTAGGATGTTCTCTCTGTCTGCTCTTGTGTCTTTGCCAGATGAGGAGTTTGAGGCTTTGGATGATGAGGATCTTGCTTTGCTGACCAAGCGGTTCGGGCGCCTGAACGAGAACAGGAAGCACATCAGGAGGAACTCAGGGACGTGCTACAAGTGCGGGAAGCATGGACACTTCTTCGCCGAGTGCCCAGAAGCAGACAAGAACAAGATCGAGCACAAGAAACTCGAGTACAAGCAAGAGTACAAGCATCGCCCGAGGAATGAGTACAAGCAGGCCGAGCACAAGCATCGATCCCGGAACCACAACTCCAAGTACAAGAGTCGAGACGAGTACAAGGGCAAGAAGAAGGGCGGCTACCACAAGAAGAAGCCGAGAGCAATGGTTGCCGGTGTGAGCGACGTGGACACATCTTCCTCCTACTACACCACGTCAAGCTCGAGTAGTGAAGATGAAGACCGTGGAAGACACAAGAACAAGAAGCATTCAAGCAAGAACTTCACCGGGTTGGTGAGAGTAGTGGTGAGAAGGGAGAGAAAATTGGAGAGATCCCCATTCCACCACAAACTACCCCCACGAACAAATTTACTCCCAAGCCTAACCACTTGAGAAACAAGCTTGACACCACTCCCGATCCACCCATTTTCCCCCACAAAACTGAAAACTATCAAAAACCCATCAAGTTTGTGAGCAACAAGGGAAACGTGTTTGAGGGGAAGGGTGAGAAGAAAGAGGAAGAGAAACTCATTGAGAACCCACAGCTAAAGCCAAAATAGGTCTGATTCCGTTGTGAGTATTGTGGCAAGGAGGGTCATGTTGGTGAGTTTTGCTACAAGAGGAAGAGGGATGAGAGGTTGGCGAAGGAGTGGGCAAACAAGGACAGGTACCACCCTACTCATAGTGTGCCTAAGCCTCATATGCTACTACCTAGGGGAGAGGCTACGGTGAGATCTATACCAGCTTGGGGAAGTCAGAGAGTAGCAGATCGAGACCGTATTGCTGGCAGGGGGAAACCAGTCAGACCGGTTAGGGAAATCGGTCAGACCGGTTCTGCCCAGAGAGGTGCTGGTGTTGAGTTTCGTGGCCGTGGAGTTGGTTCGGTTGGTCATGGTGCAGGTGGTAGACAGGTTGAGTCTGGTCGTGGGTTGTTTGCTGGACGTTCTCCATCTCATGGTCGATATGAGGATGGGAGAGGTCGTCGCAGCTTTGAGTCTCAGAGGAGGTACGGGCCACGCTCTTCCTTTTGTGGTGATCGTGCTCCTCTAGCGAGACGTGAAGTGATTCAGTTTGGTAGGGGTCGTAGCTTTGGTGGATATGGTAGAATGGATGTTGCTAACCCCTCTTTTGAGCAAATGGCTTGACACTGGTTTGATTCCTTTTGCACTAACCCCAGTGTTGAGTCGTCTGCTCACTTTTGTCCCCGTTTTTGATGTGCAGGCGGGAGGCTTGAGGAATGTTTGGCTGTTGGACTCCGACTGTTCACAACACATGACCGGAGACAGGGAGAGGTTCACAAGCCTCACCCCAGTGAGTACCAGGGAGTACATCATTTTTGGGGATAATGGTAAGGGATGAGTTCTTGGTGAAGGAATGGTAAAGGTAAGCAGGAAGGTGTCTCTGAGGCGTGTTGCTCTTGTCAAGTCGCTGGGATTCAATTTGCTTTCTGTGTCTCAGCTACTTGATGAGGGATTTGAGGTTCGGTTTAAGTTGGGTGCGTCTGAGGTGCTTGATTCTCGAGGTGACCGTGTTTGTATGGTTATCCCCGAGGGTTAGATTTTTCGAGCTGATTTCTCTCAGTCCGATGGTCCCGCTGGTGTTTAGTGGCTGGTTCTCCTGATTTGAGGAAGTGGCATATGCGGTTGGGACACTTGAGCTTTGATCTGCTTTCCCGCTTGAGTGGTCTCGATTTGGTCTGAGGATTGCCGAGGTTGAGGTTTGAGAAGGAGTTGGTTTGTGCGCCTTGTAGGCATGGCAAGATGGTCGCTGCTTCTCATCCACCCCTGACTGCTGTCATGACAGAGCGTCCGACAGAGCTGTTGCATATGGACCTTGTTAGGCCAGCTCGAGTTCACTCAGTGGGTGGGAAGTGGTATGTTCTGGTTGTGGTAGACGACTACTCTCGCTATGCCTGGGTGTTTTTCTTGGAGGATAAGAGTGAAACCTTCGGTTTTGTTCGAGACTTGATCGTGAGGTTGAAAAATGAGAGGCATGGGAACACCATTTGAGCAATCTGTAGTGATAATGGCTCTGAGTTCAGAAACTCTCATTTTGATGCCTTTTGCTGTGATCTTGGTCTTGAGCATCAGTACTCGACTCCTTATGTGCCCCCTCAAAATGGAGTTGTGGAAAGGAAGAACCGGACGTTGTGTGAGATGGCTAGGACGATGCTCGATGAGCACAGGACTCCTAGGAGGTATTGGGCTGAGGCGGTGAGCACCGCGTGCTATGTGACGAACAGGATCTTTCTCTGAGCATTCAAGAAAAAGACGTGCTATGAGCTTATGCATGGTAGAGCCCCTAAGGTGAGTCACTTCCGAGTCTTTGGTTGCAAGTGTTTTATTCTCAAGAAGGGAAAGCTTGATAAGTTTGACGCTAGATCTAGTGATGGTATTTTCTTTGGATATGCAAACCATTCTAGAGCTTATAGGGTGCTTAATCTTGAGACTAACAAAATCATGGAGACTTGCGAGGTGACCTTCGACGAGACAGTGCCATGTAGCTCTCTTGGCTTTGATTGTGTAGGTGACGAGGAGATGGCCGAGACACTCTTTGAGGAGGAAGAAGAAGATGGTGATGGTGATGGCGAGGATCGTGTACATACTACTTCCACGACGATGACTACAGTTGATGGCGGGCCTTCTACTTCGACTACGACGCATCAACTTGTACCGCAAGCAAGGGTGGAAGCAGCTGTGGAGGGGGAGGTAGTCCCCAGGCGAGAGGCTCCTAGGCGTGTACAAGTGGATCACCCTCCTTCGAAGATCATTGGAGACAGGAACGAGAGAACTACATGGTCGAGGTCACGAAATACTTCTCACTTCGCTCACTCTGCTTTTGTTGCCTCTTTCGAGCTTAAAGATATTGGACACGCTCTTTCTGATGCAAACTGGGTGAATTCCATGCATGAGGAGTTGGAGAACTTTGAGAGAAACCAAGTCTGGGTGTTAGTCGATCCACCACCAAATTGCCGTCCCATAGGTACCAAGTGGGTGTGGAAAAACAAAGAAGGTGAGGATGGGATGGTTGTGAGAAACAAATCGAGGTTGGTGGCTCAGGGGTTTAACCAGAAAGAGGGTATAGATTATGAGGAGACATTTGCTCCGGTGGCCCGTCTGGAGGTGATTCGGATCCTTCTAGCCTTTGCCGTGGCTAAAGGGTTCAAGTTGTTCCAGATGGATGTTAAGAGTGCGTTCCTGAATGGGGTGATAGAGGAAGAAGTGTATGTGAAGCAACCACCGGGGTTTGAGAATGAGAGGTACCCACACCATGTGTATAAACTCCAGAGGGCGCTCTATGGGTTGAAACAGGCGCCGAGGGCTTGGTATGGCAGGTTGAGAGGGTTCTTGCTGAGTAAGGGGTTTGTGATGGGCATAGTTGATAAGACCCTGTTTCTCCTTAAGCATGGGAATGACCTTTTGATTGTACAGATTTACGTGGATGATATAATCTTTTGTGGCTCCTCTCATGATCTTGTTGCCAAGTTTGCAGATGACATGAGCAGGGAATTTGAAATGTCTATGATGGGCGAGCTGCAATTTTTCTTGGGGCTACAGATCAAGCAGGTCAAGGACGGGACCTTCGTGCACCAGAGCAAGTACACCAAGGACATGCTGAGGAAGTTCAACATGAACGATGCGAAGCCCATGTCAACACCGATGAGTACGACTACAGCTTTGGATGCAGACGAGGATGGTGAACCAGTGGACCAGAAGGAGTACCGGAGCATGATCGGCTCCCTCCTCTACTTGACAGCGACGAGGCCGGACATAAAGTTTAGTGTGTGTCTGTGCGCTCGTTTTCAGCCTTCCCCGAGGACTTCACATCGGCAGGCCGTCAAGAGGATTTTCAGGTATTTGCAGTATGCTCCTGAGTTTGGTATTTGGTATTCTGCCTCTTCGACACTCACACTTCACGGATTCTCCGATGCTGACTTTGCTGGGTGTCGTGTGGCGCGCAAGTATACCTCTGGTTCTTGTCAGTTTCTTGGTTCCTCTTTGGTTTCTTGGTCTTCTCGTAAATAGTTGAGTGTAGCTCAGTCTACCACTGAAGCCGAGTATGTTGCAGCCGCTAGTTGTTGTTCCCAGCTGCTTTGGATTTCCTATACCATGAGAGACTTTGGTGAGGAGTGCACTCAGATCCAACTTCTTTGTGATAGCACCGGTGCCATAAGCGTTGCCAAAAACCTAGTGCTCCATTCCAGAACAAAACACATAGAAGTGAGGTACCACTTCCCGAGGGATAATGTTGAGAAGGGCACCATAGTGTTGAGCCATGTACCTACCAAAGACCAAAAAGCCGACATATTCACAAAACCACTTGACCAAGCTACCTTTGCTCGTTTACGGGGAGAGCTTGGTGTGTGTTGTCCTTTTTGAGTTGGTCTTTTGGAGCTCACTTTGTAGCATATGTATCATACATGTTTACTTTGATGTATAGCATGCATGTTTAATTTCATAGAATAGCCATCTTTGTATCTTGATGTATAGCTTTGCATCTTTGTAAGATATGCTTTGCATTGCATTTGTATCATATGCATTGGCTAGGAATGGCTTCTCCTATGTACATTGATCCCTATGATATGCTATGTTTGAGCTTGTGGATGTACTTGATTGATATTTAGATGATAAGCTATGCTCTTGATAGTTTGGTTGTATATTCATGATGAGATAGCTTACTTTTGACAAAAATGCTAGATAGGCTCTCTCTTGTGAGTTTAAGGCTTTGCATGATCTTAGTGTGCTTTGGTGGTTTATATCATGCTTAATTCATGGTTGGATATCATGTGCTTTTCACTTAGGGTCAAAGACCCATGTGTCATTATGAATGTTTAGCCCATGTGTTACCTTGTGGGGGAGCATAAGCTTCTTTTTGCCGCAAAGGCACTTCATGTACCATTTTGTGCTTAAGTATGAAAAATGAAATTGGTATGAAATGCTTGTGCTTGAAGTTATGCTCTCACTTGTTCCATGTCATAAATGCTTTAAATCTGAATTTAATATGGGTGCTAAACCGTAGCATGTTGTCTACCATGAGAAGTCTCATTTTAAGAAGTAGACACATGGCTCGGTGGCTTTAACATGACATGAGATGCTTATGGGTGTTTGTAATGAAATTGTGTCAAGGATATGTGACCTAGCATGAAGTTTGTGTGATTTAGATTCACTTTGGCATGTTTTGCTCATGTTTAGGTCTTTGCTCATGAGAGGGAATTTGTTCGCAAAAATGCTAAATTTTACCATGGCTTGAACTTGTGTGTATGCAACTGAACATTCTTGATGGCTGTGCTATTTCAGACCTTTGTCAACTCTAAGTAGTCCATTTGCTTGCTCCTAGCACATTCTATGGCTTTATGTCCATTTGAGAAGCCTCTAGTTGAATTTTTCGTAGAAATGCCTTGATTCGTGCTTTGTCAACAAGGGGGAGAAGTTTGGGCATGGAAAAGTTTTCTGGAAGCATTTAGAAGGTTTTCATGCATTTTCGGACTGCATTGGAACATTTTTTTTCTGACAGGAAAACCGGTCTGGAGACCGGTCAGACCGGTTTGGAAGATAGTGTCAGAAATCGGTCTGACCAGTTTGGCAATCCGGTCTGACCGGTTTGGTTGCTGCTTTTTGGTAAGTTTGCACGCATTGGTTCAGGGGGAGTTGCATTTGCTCAGGGGGAGCTCCTTGTGTCACCTGAGTTCTTGAAGGTGAGGTACCTGCCGTACAAGCTCATCGACTCCAACCAGGACTGGAAGGAGAGGTGGTTTTATATCACCAACCACCACCCCGAGCTGCCGAAGGAGAGGCGCACGGAGCCCACCATGCAGGAGGGTAGTCAACTACCCCCACTGCTGAACAAGATCAAGGCCTTGCGGGAAGCCGGACTGAGGGCCGAACATGTGGCCTTCAGTTTCATGAAGAGGAAGGTGCAGCCATTGATGGCGCGAGACACCCTCGGGTACCAGTACACCGGCGACGAAGATACATCCCGGATGCCCGGCGAAGAAATTGACGATGATGTCATCATCGAGAGACTGGGCAAGATCTTCAAGGATATGCCCCCGTACACACCGTGCCCGGTGCCAGAGTACTCCGCGGCACGGCCGCCAAACCAGGTCAGTAGTCGTGACATAAGCCCCCGAGTACTAATTGGCTTGAAGTAGTCATCTCATGCCTGCTTGATGTTGTAGGACGATGTGCAGAAGTACGTTTCCACCCCACCCTCCCCTCCGTGACTTGAGGGACAAGCGCAGGGGAAGGGGGAAACCAAAGCGAAGGAGCGTCGCGAAGTCGGTGAAGGCGACGATGCCGTCGTTATTGAAGACAGCTCCGATGACGAGGATGAAAAGACGTTGCAACAGCGGTTCCAGCTCCGCTCAAGGTTCAGCCGAGCTGGGATGCCGAACATCCTGGTCATTGAGAAGCCATCTATCCTGGAGGCTAGCTTGCCGACGCCGCCTAGGAAGCCGCGCAATGTGGCGCGGAAACGCGCCGTGAAGAAATTGAAGCTGTCAGAGGCCGCCAAGCCGGAGGTGAGTAGCACGACTAGTGTAGTCGAGTACTGCTGATAAGTAGTCTATTGCTGACAATATGACTTGTATTGCTGCAGGACATCCCCTCCTCGGATCCCGTTGATCAGGGTGATGAGGATGTTTGGGAGACAGTGGGGGCGGCAGCTGAAAGGAGCATTAGCCCGCCTCCGGCTACTGAAGATGTCGTGCCAGAGGGGGCGCAATAGCAGGCTGGCTCCGTGGAGCCGCAGGCGTCAGCTGAAGAAGCCCAAGACCCACATCCGGCTGCGACTGTGGAGCAGCCAGAGGAGACCCCTGTGGAGGCCGGAGCTACAAGCGAAGCTGGCATAGTTGATATCGCCAGTATACTGGGCGCTCCGACCGTGACCATGGTGCGGTCAACTCTGTAAGTTCTCTGAACTCTCGAGTAGTCGTGTAGTCGACAAGCTTTATGTGGTTGACTGAACACTTCGTGATGCAGAAAATCCACGGACTTGTCGTGGGATGGTGGGGAGGCCAGCACTCCAGCCGATGGAGAAGACCATTTGGCAGAGGTGCGCGAACCCACGCCACCACCTCAAGCTGGAGCCGCAGTGGAGCCGATGCTTAAAGAGGCTACTCTGGTTGAAGGTACATATCCAACCACTGTGAGTAGTAATTATGAAGAGTAGTCGTAGCCGTTGTCTGACTTGTTGAATTGATCCTGACAGGAGCACAAGCCGAGGGAGCTATGATCCCTGAGGCGGTAGCCATGGAGACGGCTGCTGTGTCTTGCGCAGGGCTTGGTGGAGAGATCTCGTCAGAAGACCGATCTTCTGAAGGGATATGGTGACACCGTCCTCCGCGTCGAGGCTCTGGAGAAGGAGCTAGAGAAGTCGAAGAAGCACTCCGCGTTGCTCCAGGCCAAGCTCGATTGCGCCTTCGCCCAATACCATAACGAAGTGCAGGAGATGGAGGCGAAGAGGGACGACTTGATCCGGAAGAACAAGTCATTGCGCCAGAAGAACAAAGGTATGTCTTCCACCAAAGCCACCGGGTACTTATTGTAGTACGTGTGAGTAGTCTGACCTTGCGTCGAGTTGTCTACAGATCTTGAGGCAAAGGTTGACCAGCTGAAGGCATCTGAGACGGACCTCAAGAACGTCGTGTACCGCAAAACCGACAAGAGAGAGGTACTTGAACATGAGTACGCTCAGTTGCGCCATGAGTGTATCAAGCACATGGAGCTTCGTGAAGCCTCAGACCGTGACCTTGTCAATTGTTATAAATCTCTGCAGAAGCTCAATGAAGACTGCGAGAAGCTTCGAGGTCAGCTGAAGGAACTCGAAGAAGCCGCGCTGCTCATCGCGAGGCTGCTGGTGCCACATCCGGGCGGACCCAAGATAGCCCCACTAGTAGACAGGCTGAAGGAAGCCCCCGGGCGCTTGGCGACATACGTCAAACATCTGGCGAAATCTATCCTGAACCAGGTGTTGGCATACATGAAGTCGTACTTCCCAAAGGCACCGGTGGATGTGGTAGCTGGTGGTCTTGCGGCGAACTGTTCCGATGAGCGGTACAAGACTCTCCTGGAAGAGATGGCGCACATCGCGGAGCAGGTGGCGGAGAAGCTGAATCTCCAATAGATGTACCTGTAGAGGTAGCTTAGAGTAGTTGATGTAAGACAAACAAAGTAGTCAGAGACTTGTTTGAAATATCAATGAAGTTCGCCCACTGCTTGTATTGTAATGAATACTCGTTGCCGCCACTTGCAGCGAAGTGTGTGGAGTACCAGGGCGTGGGAGATGTGGTGAGTAGTAGTACTCGGTAGATTCTGCCTAGTTGGAAGGCACAGTAAACAAGTTGAGTAGAATCAAGCTTTATTACTGATGAAGAAGTACACCTGGATGGTCAGAGCCGTTTACAGATGAGTAGTCGCCAGGACCCGTAGGCCGCCTACGGCTAAGTGGTGCTAGGGCCCTTGAGCCGCTTACAGCTGAAGATCCGTTAGTAGCCGTATAGGCTGGATCTAGGGTACGTGGTCTGTAGACCGCCGCCAGAGTCCTTCTGCTCTGAGCAGCCCAAAATCCGATAGTAGCCGTTGACGTTGGATTTTGGAGAAGAGTAGTCCGTAGACTAGTGCTAGGACCGAGAGGCCGCTTACAGCGAAGAGTTCGTGAGTAGCCGTGTAGACTTGGACCCGTAAATGAGTAGTCGAGCGACTACGTGTAGAAGCGACACAGCTGGTCGACGTTCCACGAGTAGCGGATGTCGTCGCCTTCAAGTGTTTGGAGGCGATATGAGCCAGGTCCGGTCACCTTGGAGACTGAGAAGGGACCTTCCCATGGCGAGCTGAGCTTGTGTAGTCCGTCCGTGTTCTGGATATGATGGAGGACTAGATCACCGACGTTGAAGGAGCGTTCCTTCATGTTGCGATCGTGATAGCGACGGATACCCTCTAGGTACCTTGCTGGCTGGACGAGAGCAGCGCAGCGGGCTTCTTCGAGGCTGTCGATATCAACCCGTCTGCTGTCTTCTGAGATGCCTTCGTCGTATTGTTCTACTGCCGGGGATTCCCACATCACGTCGGCGGGTAGAATAGCTTCGGAGCCGTAGACTAGGAAGTAGGGCGACTGCCCTGTTGGCTTGGTAGGTTGAGTACGAAGCCCCCAGAGTGCGTTGGGTAGTTCCTTGATCCACTTGCCTCCTTTGGTGTTAGCTGCGTCGTGCAATCGCTTCTTGAGGGTGTCGAGTACCATCACGTTGGCGCGCTCGACTTGTCTGTTGGCGCGCGGGTGGGCGACTGAGATGTATCGGACATCGATCCCACTGTTCTCGCAGTACTCCCAGAACTGGTGATTGTTGAAGTTGGAACCCAAGTCTGTGATGATGCGATGGGGTAGCCCATAGCGATGCACGAGTTCATCCAAGAAGTCGAGTACTCTATCGACCTTTGGGCAGGTGACCGGCTTGACCTCGACCCACTTAGTGAACTTGTCGATGGCCACCAAGACTCTGTTGAATCCTCCTGGCGCAGTTGGCGGAGGCCCAATCATGTCGAGCCCCCAGCAGGCAAAGGGCCAGGTTGGTGGTATGGTAACTAGCTTGTAGGCCGGGACGTGTTGCTGCTTGGCGAAGAATTGACATCCTTGGCACTTTCTGACGAGTTCTTCAGCGTCGGCCAGAGCTGTGGGCCAGTAGAAGGCTCGTCGAAAGGCTTTGCTCACCAGCGTGCGAGAAGACGCGTGGTTGCTGCAGACGCCCTTGTGGATCTCCTCCAAGATGTCCTTGCCTTCATCCTGAGGTATGCACTTCATGAGTACTCCAGAAGTGGCACCCCGCCTGTAGAGCTTGTCTCCGACAAGTACGTAGGTCTTGGCTCGGCGGACGAGTTGTTCGGCCATGTTCTTGTCAGAGGGAACCTTCTGCTCGCAGATGTAGTCGATGAAGGGTTGTCTCCAGTCCACGTCGATCATTAGGACCTCCTGACCAGGCTGCGGTGGCACAGGGTCAGTGGTCATTGGCGCTGGCTCCGGGATGGATGGCGCGTGAAGCTCGTGGACGAAGACTCCGACGGGTACTTGTGCGCGAGTAGAACCAAGCTTCGACAGGACATCCGCTGCAACGTTGTCGCGGACGACATGGTGGAACTCGAGACCATAGAACTTGTTCTCGAGCTTGCGGACTTCCAGACATTAGGCGTCCATGTTCTCCTTGTTGCGATCCCAAGACTTGTTGACTTGGTTGATGACCACTGCGGAGTTGCCGTAGACTAGTAGCCGCTTGATGCCTAATGAGATTACGAGGCGGAGCCCGTGCAGTAGGGCCTCGTACTCGGCTTCATTGTTTGAGACCTTCCAGAAGATCTGCAGGACGTACTTGAGTTGTTCGCCCTTTGGAGAAATCATGAGTACCCCTGCACCCGCGGCCTCGAGTTTGAGTGAGCCGTCGAAGTACATCACCCAATGCTCTGGTCGCTCTGTTGGAGTTGGTAGCTGATTCTCCCGCCACTCTGCCATGAAGTCGACTAGTGCCTGGGACTTGATAGCTGTGCATGGCCTGAAGTCGATGTTGAGGGCGCCAAGTTCGACCGCCCATTTAGAGATTCTTCCAGTAGCATCTTGGTTGCGAAGTATGTCACCAAGCGGGTAGTCGGTGATGACGATGATCGAGTACTCCTGGAAGTAGTGTCGTAGCTTCCGCGAGGTGATGAGTACTGCGTAGAGTAGTTTCTAGACCGGCTGGTACCGTGCCTTGGACTCTGACAGAACCTCGCTGACGAAGTAGACTGGTCGCTGGACTGGGTAGGCGTGGCCTTCTTCTTGCCGCTCGACTACGATGGCAGTACTGACCACATGAGAAGTCGCAGCGAGGTAGAGCAGTAGCTGTTCCTTTTTGCGAGGAGCCTTGAGGACCGGTGGCTTCGACAAGAAGTCTTGAAGCTGCGCCAGAGCTTGATCAGCCTCCGCGGTCCACACAAACTTCTCTTGGTGCTTGAGTAGCTTGAAGAAGGGTAGTCCCCGTTCTCCGAGCTTCGAGATGAATCTGTTCAAGGCCGCCATACACCCGGTCAGCTTCTGGACATCCTTGATGCATGTTGGAGCTTTCATATTGGTGATGGCGGAGATCTTCTCGGGGTTGGCTTCGATGCCGCGATGGCTGATGATGAAGCCGAGTAGTTTCCCAGATGGTACGCCGAAGACACACTTGTTGGGGTTGAGCTTCCACTGGTACTCTCGCAAGGATGCGAAGGTCTCTTCAAGGTCGGCGATGAGCATGTTGGAGTTCCTGGTCTTGACGACCACGTCATCCACATAGGCTTCGACATTCTTGTTGAGCTGCTTCTTGAAGCAGGCCTGGATAGCTCGCTGGTAGGTGGCGCCGGCGTCCTTCAACCCGAACGACATTGTCGTGTAGCAGTAGGCGCCGAACAGGGTGATGAACGCGGTCTTCTCCTGGTCTTCTTCCTTGATAGCAATCTGGTGGTAGCCGGAGTAGCAGTCGAGGAAGCAGAGCAGGTCACAGCCCGCCGTGGAGTCGATGACTTGATCAATCCGCGGCAACCCGAAGGGGTCCTTGGGGCAGTGTTTGTTGAGGTCGGTGTAGTCGACGCACATCCTCCACTCGTTCGTGTTCTTCTTGCGGACGAGGACGGGATTGGCGAGCCACTCAGGATGGAAGACTTCACGAATGAAGCTGGCCGCGAGTAGTTTGGCGAGTTCCTTCTTGATGGCGTCCCGTCGATCATCAGCAAAGCGGCGGAGATGTTGTCGCTTGGGCGTAGCTTTAGGGTCAACGTTGAGTGAATGCTCGATCAGCCTCCTGGGCACCCCTGGCATGTCCGCTGGCTTCCACGCGAAGATGTCTCGGTTAGCCCGAAGGAAGCTGACGAGCGCATCTTCCTATTTCGGGTCGAGCCCCGCGCCGATCATGGTAGTCTTGCTGCTGTCGCCCGTCCCGAGGTCGATGGCTTTCACCTGCACTTCCTCTGTCGGTTGAGGTTTGTTCGCGGTGTCGGTCTTCTCGGGTATCTCGAGTTCAGTTGGGGCAAGCTTCTTGGAGGCAGCGAAGATCTCCATCATTGCATTGGGTACTTGATTAGTGGCTGCGAGTTCCACGGCTTCGGTGTCGCAGTCGTAAGAGGCCTTTAAGTCCCCTTGCAGCGTGAGTACTCCAGCAGGACTTGGCATTTTGAGTACCAAGTAGGTGTAGTGAGGGACCGCCATGAACTTGGCGATCGCTGGTCTGTCGAGGATGGCATGGTAGGAGGTTTCGAAGTCCGCAACCTCGAACTTGATGTACTCGGTGTGGTAGTTCTCCCTCGTCTCCCCGAAGGTAACTGGCAGGACCACTGAGCCAAGTGGAATAGCTGCGTTACCCGGGACGATGCAGTAAAAAGGCGACGCGCTCTTGGTAAGCATGTTAGTGATGTCGAGCTTCATCTTCTTCAAGGTCTTGGTGAAGAGGACATTGAGTCCGCTCCCGCCGTCGATGAGTACCTTGTTGAGTTTGGAGCCCGCGACTACTGGTTTCAAAACCAGTGGGAAACGTCCTGGCTCAGAGAAGCTTGTCCATTGATCCGCGGGAGAAGGTGATGGGTACCTCTGACCACCTTAGAGGTGTCGGTACCGCTGGTTCAATGCTCAAGACTTCCCGTAGAGTGAGCTTTTGGGACCGCTTGGTGGGTAGTCCGCCGAACAGGACATTCACCGTCTTGTCAGGTTCCTGGAAGTCGCCATTGCCTTCGTCGACTTTTTTCTTGCCCTTCTTGTCGTGAGGAGGCCGTGGCTCGGGAATATCCTTGAGTGCTCGCCGGAGTTGGTAGCACTGATCGGTGGTGTGATTGCCATCCAGATGCCACGGGCACTTCTCTTTGAGCAAGTCTTTGAAGCCGCCGGAGGTCTTTTTGGAGTTGTCCTTTGCAGGGTGCTGTATAGCCGCGACTGTGTTGTCTAGCTTGCGCTTGCGGTTAGGACCCGAGTAGTTGTTGTTGCGACCCCCTTGGTCCTTGTTGGTGTTGTTGCCGCCCGTGTTGTTGTTGTTCTTGCCGCGAATGGAGTCGTACTTGGCGTTCGCCTTGTCCTCTTCGTCGGCCCATGAGGTGATCATGTCCTTGAGCTTGGTGATGGAACTCGGGCGGCGGCGACCGAAGTCTTCGAAGGTGCGACGGTGGTAGAGCCCGTCTTGGAAGAGGTCGATGACTTCTTTGTCGGTGACGTCGACTACGGTCGCACGCTTGTCGAAAAAGCGTCACATGTACTGGCAGAGAGTCTCGCCTTGTTCCTGTTTGACCATCTCCAGATCCATGCGGGTACCCGAGCGCCCCATGGCGCCCGCGAAGTTGCTGGTGAACTGAGCCTTTAGCTGGTCCCACTGGTCGATCGAGTTCTTGTCGAGTGACTCGAGCCAAGTGAGTGGAGCCTGATCCAGACAGAAGGGGAAGTAGAGGCACTTCGTGTCGTTGTTGCCACCAGCGTTTTCAATGGACAGGGCATAGCACCTGAGCCACTGAACTGGGTCTTGCTTCGCGTCGTACTTGGTGATTCCGAGAGGCTTGAATTTCTCGGGGAGAAGCAAATCGCGAAGTCGTGCAGAGTAGGCGGGGAAGCCGTCGCTGTCGCTGACTTCAGTAGCTTTCTTGGCGCGGCGGATCTTGTTGATCTTGTGGCGGGCGTCGTAGCCACCGTGAGTATAGCCGGTGGCATGGCTGTTCGCGTGGCCTCAGCCTCCACGGTCGCCGCTGCCACCAGCTCTTCTGCCGCCGCCATGGGAGGAACTGCCGCCACTGCTGCCCCTGCCGCCACCGCCCCCACCGCTGTGGCCACCATGCGAGGGTCCTCCCGCGGAGGCTCTAGAGCAGTTGGGTGTTGGTTGGTGTTCGCCACGGACACGGTTGCGTCCGCTATCTGCTGGGGTGCGACTGCGACTAGTGGCTTCGTGGTTTCCAGCGGGAGTAACTCTGTTGTTGACCCTCATGAAGTAGGCGTCCTCAGCAAGCTTGGCGATGACGTCACCTGCTCGATGCCCCTGGGCCTGCCATGCTATCGTGGTGATAGACATAAGGCATTGCTCAGGGGTAGTGTGCACCCGGTTGGCGACTTGATCCAGAGCCTCATTGAGGTTCCGGATGGGGAGAGCTTCCCGGAGGCGTCGTCATCGATCGGCCCGCTTCCTGTTGCGGTCACGCCGAGCGTTCTTGTCTTCGGTAGTCTCATTGGGGGGTGCATTGGCTGATTCTTCATCGTCCGAAATGTCGTCGAGGTACCGATCGGGCCGGCTTCCTGAGGTCCTCGGCCGCCATGAAGACTTCACGGTCAGGAGTGCAGAGGCCGGAGTCGGTAGTCGCCACCTCGGTGGGGGTGTGCTCGTCTTCGTTTGGAGCCAGCGGGATCCCCTCCTGGAAGGGGAGTGTCTCGAGGTAGGTGACGCAGCGCGAGTTGTCATCAGTCAGGTCTGCGGGCTTGCAGTCGGGCCAGTAGACGAATCTTCGATCCATGGCGACGTCGAGTTCGAGTTGGAGTCGGATCCAATCTCGAAGTCGGCGACTTGGTTGCAGAGCGAAAATTCACCGAATTTTTCAACAAGTGGACTCATGATGGCTTCGGGAAGCGTCACGAGTCCGGTCTCCGGGTCTAGGGTCATGGTGAGGTAGCGCTGGAACGATCCAGTGCCATCAGCGGTGCAGACCCAGGCGCCGAAGACGAAGGTGTCGCCACGGTTGAAAGCGGCGGTTGGCTTGATGACGATTGAAGCCGTCGAGTTCGCCATGAGATCTTTGGCGAGATCCCCAACCTGGCGCGCCAGCTGTCGGTGTTTTAACCTGGCAACCTACCAAGGGGAGTACCCGAGGTAGACGTTTGTGGCCTCGCTGAGATCGGGAACTCGAAGGAGAGACACGCGGCACACAATTTAGACTGGTTCGGGCCGCTAGGTGCGTAATAACCTACGTCCTGTATGCTGCGTAGCTCTGGATTGATTAGGTGTGTTTACAAGATGATGCGGATGAAGAGATAGGGGTCCCTGCCTCGCCTTATATAGTCCGGGAGGCAGGGCTACAAGTCGGTTTGCCAGAGGAGTACTAGTTGTGTACGGCTAGGAGTACTCTACATGGATCCGGACATGTCTAGCTTCCTAACCGAGTACTAATCCTCTGTAAGCCTTGCGCTCCACGCCAGTAGGTGCCGTGTAGCCCAAGTCGGGTAGTCCCAGGGGCCCACGGAGTAGTCGGTCCCAGTACCCACCTGTGTAGTGGGCCCAGGGATGTCCGTACGACATGGAGGGACAAGTAGGCTTGGTTCGATGGACCCGGTGGCCAGAGGAGATCAAGTGCGAGTCACATGGTGCGAGAAGAGCAAGTCGAAGTTGGATAGCAGGTTCGTTGGATGATCCGAAAGCCAACATGGAGCCGGAGCGGACGTGGTGGCCAAGTCGAGGAGCTCGGTGTGGAGGCTGCACCAAGCTCGCGGGGTTTGCAGCGGTTCGCCAAAAGATCGCTGGGTTCGTCGGTTGCTCCAGAAAGCCGACCCGAGGTTCCGGTGCGGCCAAAGCACTAGAACCAGTCTGACCGGTTTGGGAAACTGGTCTGACCGGTTTGGTTGTGTCGCGGCCGGAAGTCGTCGAAGCGGAGGACACGCGTCGGGATCGCATGCTTGGCGTCGAGGCTACGTGAGGTGTGATTGCTGGGCGTCCGTCCGATGGAAAGGCTGTCAAGTTTCCAAATATGCCCTTCGAGGGGTTGTATCGCCTAGAGGGCATTCTAGTCATTTACCCCCACCGGAGGACCTCATATATAAGCCGAGTGGAAGGGTTGTGGCAGCCATCTCTTGGGCTTTAGGGTTTTCATTTGCTCGAGACAATTTCTCTTTTTAGCTTCCTATTTTCTCCTTAGGCTAGCATGAGAGCTTCATGGTGAGATCTTGTGAGAGGGATGGATGTACGGGCGGATGCTAGACCTTGTATGAACCTTTCATGGTATGTATAGAAGATTCGGCGTGGTTCCTCAAGTGTTCTTGGTGTCTCCCCCATTTTCCTTTTTGGTGATTTTCGGAGCTTTTTCTTTGGATGTTCGTGGAGAGGATTTGAGGGTGTTTCCTTTGGGTTTTGTTTGTGGGGATCACGTATGAGTACCTTGGGTACCTTTGCTTGGTGATCTTTGCCCCACAAACTCCCCAGAATCCCTTGGATTTGGTGGTTTTTGGATGAACTCGGGAAAAGGTGTTCTTGGCGTTTGACTTTCGATTCCTCCCTTTTGGATGCATTTTGGGATGGATCCTTTGAGATAGAGGTTGCCCAAGAGGTAATCCACCTTCCCCCGAAGTTTGGTTGCAATCCGTTGGGTGAATCGGGAGATCGATTGGTTGGAAGAAGAGGTGGTTTCCGCGGGCTGTGTTTTTCCCGTCTGTCTGGGCGAAACCGGTCCGACCGGTTTGGGAAACCGGTCTGACCGGTTTTGGTCACAGTGGCCGTTTGGGAAGATTTTTGGCAGGCGTGTTGTTCTCTGTCTAAGAAGTTCTCTGGTCCAAGTTTCATCGCATTTAGAGTTCGTTTGCTTGGGTTTTGGCCTCGTTGATCTTTGGGGAATTTCTGGGCAAAACCGGTCTGACCGGATTGCCAAACCGGTCTGACCGGTTTCACCCTGTGTGTGAGAGGCTAAGTGTTGGAAAACCAGTTTGAGTATCCGGTCTGACCGGTTTGGGTCTGGAGTTTTGCTCGAGTTGTTTTCCGCTGCGTTCTCGAGTGTTTTTGGTGGTGTGCTAGTTCCTAGGTTCAGCAGCACTTCAGTGGCTGTGTGGATTTGGATAGCGAGGTGTCGGGGACTCCGGAGTTGTATTTGGGACCATAGGCCGAGTTCTACTCTTCGGAGAAGAATTTTTATCAGCTCCCATTCACTCCCCCCCCTCTCTGGCCGCCATCCTGGTCCTTCAGATTAGCCTTCCCAGGATGATAGGGTATCTCCAGATCATAATCCTTGATCAGCTCCAACCATCTGCGCTGCCTCAAGTTCAAGTCCTTGTGAGTAAATATGTACTTCAGACTCTTATGATCCGTGTAAATCTGGCACTTAGTCCTCATGATACAGTGTCTCCAAATCCTCAAAGCATGAACCACAGCTGCCAATTCCAGATCATGAGTAGGATAATTTTGCTCATGTTTCCTCAACTGTCTCGATGCATAAGCTATAACATGTCCCTCCTGCATAAGAACACAACCAAGACCCTGTCGAGACGCATCACAGTAGATATCAAAGCTCTTTTGTAGATCTGGCATCACTAGTACTGGGGCAGTAGTCAACCTCTTCTTTATCTCCTCGAAGCTAGCCTGACATGCTTCGGTCCACTTGAACTCCTTATCCTTCTCAAGTAGTGATGTGAGAGGCTTCACTATCTTAGAGAACCCTTCAATGAACCGACGATAGTACCCTGCAAGACCGAGAAAGCTTCTGATCTCCTTGACTGTCCGAGGTGGCTCCCACTACAATACATCTCTGACCTTGCTAGGATCGACTGCAATACCTCCATCAGTGATGATGTGACCAAAAAGGCCACTTCCTTAAGCCAGAACTCGCACTTGCTGAACTTTGCATACAACTGATGCTCTCTCAACTTCTGCAACACAAGTCTCAGATGTTCCTCATGCTCTGCTTCATCCTAGGAGTAGATCAAGATATCATCAATGAACACCACAATAAACTTATCTAGGTACTCCATAAACACTTTGTTCATCAGATACATAAAGTAGGCAGGTGCATTAGTCAACCCAAAAGACATGACTGTGTACTCATAAAGTCCATACCTAGTGGTGAATGCATTCTTAGGAATATCTGACAATCTGATCTTCATCTGATGATAACCAGAACGCAAATCAATCTTAGAGAATACCTTGGCACCTCTCATCTGATCAAACAACTCTTCAATGCGGGGTAAAGGATGCTTGTTCTTGATAGTAACATCATTAAGCGACAGATAATCCACACACATCCTATAAGTACCATCCTTCTTCTCCACAAAGATAACAGGTGCCCCCCAAGGTGAAGAACTAGGACGAATGAAACCCTTCTCTAACAGTTCACTAATTTGTTTCTTAAACTCAAACAGTTGATCACTAGACATTCTATAAGGACGCTTAGAAATAGGAGTAGTACCAGGTAAAAGATCAATAACAAACTCAACATCTCGATCAGGTGGCATACCTGGTAGCTCGTCAGGGAACACATCTGGATAGTCACACACCACCTTAATATCCTCCAGAGATTTACCATCCAACTGATTCACTAAACTCTCTGCTGCTGACGGTGGAGTACACACTAGCTCAACCTTTTCTCCCTTAGGACCTGTGAGATGAACTGTTCTCTTGGCGCACTGGGTGGTAGCATCGGTCATACCCAACCAGTCTATACCCAGAATGATATCGAGGTCTTTTGAATCCAGAACTATCAACCTTTCCCAGAAATCTACTCCTCGGATCTTATGATTAACTATAGGACACATGTGAAAAGCATTCATCTCCCCCCCGGGTGAGTTAACTATCAAGGGTTGTTTCATGGGTTGCATGGGAATGTTGTGCTTAGCCACAAATTGAGCAGAAATAAAAGAATGTGAGGCTCCAGAATCAAATAAGACTGAGGCGGGGATTGAGTCGACAAGAAACATACTGAGCACCACCTCTGGGTTCTCCTGAGCTGACTCCACACTCACGTGGTTCACCCTGCCACGTGCATAGCTTTGTTGTCCCTTGTTGCCTTGCGGGGTCTGGTTCCCATTCCTCATCTGCTGCATCTGCTGATTCTACACGGGGGTACTTGGATTAGTCCTCTTGGGGCAGTTGTTGGCATAGTGACCAACTTCACCACACTTGAAGCAAGTATTGCCTGCAGGGGTGTGGGGTGTGCCAGGCCTCACTGGAGTGCCAATAGGAGTCCTCTACTGGTTTCGCTGGTAAGCTGGGCGAGGTGTCTGTTGTCCAGTATGCTGATTCTACTGAGTAGGGTGCTCGAACTGCTGTGCAGGGCGCTGATACTGCTGCTGCACGGGGCGCTGGAACTGCTGCTGCCCAATGTTCCCATTCTGACCCCCATAGCGGAACGGTGCTCCCTGTTGTGGATTGAAGCGGGGACGAGTGATGCTTCTAGACTGCCCAGAGTTGGTGGCCTTCCTCTTCAAGTCACCCAACACCCTGCGCTTGTACTCCAAGCCTATGGCCTTATCAATCAGATCCTGGAAGGTAGGGAAAGTGTGGGACATAAGCTGGTACTGAAGCGGTCCAGCTAGCCCTTCCAGGAACAGCTCTTGCGTCTTCCTGTCCTCATCAGTATCCTAAGGAGCATAGTGTGATAACTCAATGAATTTGTCTCTGAACTCTGTCACGGACATCCCTCCCTGCTTGAGAGCAAGGAACTCCTTCTTTAGCTTCATGAGACCGGCAGGGATATGGTGGCTCCTGAAGTTAGTGGTAAACTCCTGCCAAGTAATAGCATTCTGATTGACATGAGCAGTGACAAAAGCATCCCACCATGCTGAAGCTGATCCCTGAAGTTACCCAGAAGCATAGAGGACTTTCTCTCTGTCATCACATTGAGCTATAGTAAGCATCTTCTCAATGGTCTTCAACCAGTCCTCAGCTTCCAATGGATCCGCTGCATAAGAGAACACTGGAGGCTGATGGCTCATGAACACCCTGTGTCTGTTCACTGGAGCTTGCTGCTGAGCATGGGGTGGGTTGTTGGCTCGGGCCTGCATATTGGCCACTGTGTTGGTCAGGTTCTGGAGAAGCTGCGTCTGTGCCTGCAGAAACTGCTGCATGACTGGATCCATCTGAGGTTGACGAGGTGCACTGTTGGAACTACTGCCTCACCTTGGATGGGTCACTGGTGGTTGATCGACTTCTGATCCTGACCTGGTTTCCACCATCTGAGTATTAGGGACACAGTTTTAGATGATTGAATCAAGAGAAAAGCTTAAAAGTTTATGCAATGCAGATTTCCAGATTAAGACAGATTCTGTTGATCTCAAAGAACTAGTTGTAACTCTCTGCGTGAATAGCCAAAAATTATGCAAATATTCTGAGATAAAGTATAAATAATTACTGAACCATCCCAACTAGAATCAACTCAATTGGATGTCTGTAGCCCGAGATATAGAATAATTAAAGTGACTGTGTCAGCAGAAATTTACAGATTCAGATTGCTTCAATACTTCGTGCATAACTCGCAGAATATATACCCCAAAATTCTGAATTTTTGACAGAACATCATATATAAAATTTCTGAACTAACACAACTGGACTTGCATCAAATGGATTTCTGTAGCTCGAGATAAAAATAAAATAGTGCGACTGTATCAGAGGACTGCGTGAACAGATTTGGTACCAACTGATCCGGTTGATAGATTAATAATGAAGGGATAAAGATAAAGATAGAATAGGATGGATTGAGACAGAATTTTAACCCCGACTAACTCAACTTTATTAAACCAATGTTGTTGTGGTCATCACCCCACAACACATTGCACTCAAACAAAGATCCAAATCAACCAATGTTGCGTGCACACGCAAACCAAACACACTCCTAAAACTAAGCACACTCTAAACGATCGTTCAAAACTAATGGTTACAAAGACTCTGACTGACACCTAAGGACTCCTATTCTCTTGAAGAGGTTCGGTGCGAGCTTCTGGAGAGTCATAGCGGGGCCTCTCAGGTGCTGGAGAGGTGTGAAGTTCTTCATCATCAAGAATCACTGGCTCCTCCTTGTTCATCAGATTTGCTTGCAATGCATGGTTCTGAGTCTCTAGGATGAGGACCTTCTCCTGAGCTTCAGCAAGAGTGTTGTTGGTGTCATCCAGGGTAGTATTAACGGCAGCCAACAACTCTCGGACATTGTTCAAGGTTCCTTCATGAGCTGGAGCTGGAGCGATATTGGTCTTAGCTTCCCCACTGGCTCTGTAGGGAGTGTATCTGTAGTATGTATCCTCCAGGTCAGCACGTGCGTCGTGAGAGAGTACATAAAGTGCCCTCCTTGCAGCTTCAGCGATCCCAGCATCCATGGTAGTCCTGTGAGCCACATCTGGGTGCCTTGATACCTCCTTGTTCCCATGGAAAGGTTCCTCCTGATATAGGATAGCAGTCACCTCCCAGTGGGGTTCGAACCATGGATGTGTCCACAACTCACAGTGCTAGGCTGGCGCCATAGTGTGCCCCAGGCGGAACACTGTTTCTCTCAGCTTATCAGCCATGGGAATGCCTCTCCCATCCACGTTGTGGTAATATCCCCTCCAAGCCACTTCCTCAGCAGGCTGAGCTGGCTCCTCTTGTTCTTCTGGTTCCTCTACAGGATCCTGATGATCACCTTGATCTTCCTCTGGTGCTTGTTCTCCTTCTAGAACCACCTCCTCTGGGTCTTTTTCTGGTTCTTCAGGCTCTGCAGCGGGCCCCTCAGCTGGTTCCTCCTCTGGCTTCATCAGTGTCCCCCTCGTGCTCTGGTCTCTCCATAGGATAGTAGTAGTAGTCTTGGTCCTCCAAATGGCGGGGAAACTGGAAAGAGCCTGTACGAGTGGTCTGCAGCTGACGAACCATCTAGAGATAGAGAAGACAGTGCAAGAAAGAAACATAAGTTATAGATATCAAAATAGAGTTAAGACAGCAAATAGATAAACAAGGATGACGTAAAAATTAAAAGTAAGCAATTAAAAATAGATATTTAATAAAGAAAGCATTAGTGTGGCTTCTAATAATAATCCTTAATTTCGACCATTACTAACTAGGCAAACGTCCTACAGTCAACACGGCTCTGGTACCACTTTGTCACACCCAGTTTTGGAAGCAAAACCAGATCATACATTTACATGTGTCCAGGATCATGTTCACACATGCAAACGACATAGTGGAGTACCAAATGGCAGTGTCACAGCGTTATTATTATTACAAACCGATTGTCCAATAGTCTAACACACCGTACGAGTAGCTAACAGCGGAAAAATAAACGAAGTCGACCACCACAGGCAGTCGACCGGAGAAATGCGCCTAGAACTCTTCAAAGTCTTCAGGGAAGTCTTCAAAGCGTCCGTCTGAGCAGCAGTCTGAGTAGTGTAGTTGCAAGAATAAGAATCAACAAGCATGAGCACATGTCGTACTCAACAAGGGAACATAACTAAAACAACATGCAAGGCTCTTTGGGTGGATGGCTGACATGGTTATAGCGGTAAGCAATTTTAGTTGGTCAAATTTTATTAAGCAACTGATTACTAGCAATATAAGTGTATACCAACCCAAAGAATAATAAATGCAATAATAATAAGATGCAATGCACAAAATTAAATCCATGTTCCATATGTTACTCATGTGAGGGTCCAGGCCGCTCGTAACCATGAGCACGACTGATCGATCAGTTTATACACTCTACAGAGGTGGCACATCTTTACGCACAAGTCATGTTTCCCATGTCGCCCGGGTTTCCAAAGCCCTTAAACACTGCCTTTGGTGAGTGGCTAGGGATTCACTACGAGGCCTTTACAAAGATTCCCTAGTATGGGCTGCTCGCTAGGTTACATGGTCTGTGCAACGCATAACCCTCTCTCAAACTGCGAAGCTACCACAGAGCAGATCAGGTTGAGGGTCGGGCTATACATCATCTACCGCCACCCCCTCGCCCTTATCAGGTAAAGCATACCACATACTAAGGTTTCTAATTAATTGGCCAAGACAGAGCCATTTGTCTTGTGGTTGCACTGTTGTCCTGGGTGGTCGCTCCATGTTCTGATTAATAAGAGTAGTCTTGTTTAATGATGGTGGAGCATAAAATAAATCAAGTTCACTTTGTGTTCAATAAAACCACCCTCAACCCGTAGTTAGCGACTAAGCATGTGTTACCCAACATAAAAAAAATACCCAGGTTATCAAGGACATGGAAAACAACACTAGTCAATCCTTACTCATAGGGTCCCATCAAATTAATGCAAAGCAATAAAGTAAACAATGTAATTAAAATGCAGTTGTATAGGAAAAAGAGCATGCAGCAAGGACTTGCCTTCCACAAACTCGGGTGACTGCTCAAGATCTTCAAATTATTCAACAGCAGCGTAGTCCAAGTAACGATCGTCCTGTACGCACCACATCATTCACATACAGTCAAACAATAGAATAAAATAAGAAACAAGCATCAAATAGAATTAACAGAGCAAAATAGAAGCGTAAAACTATTCTACTCTTCGATATGATCGTTTGGACATAAAGAACGCTAAAAACGGAGCTATAACGAAGAAGATATAGCTAAAACAACGTGTAAGGCTTAACTGCGAGAAAACTAAGGTTCCAGGGGCTTATCTGCTAAAAACCAGGGGCTAAAACATAATTAAACATATAAACTTAGGGGCTAACACATAAAACTTGAGCTATGGACCTCGGCTACTAAAACCAGAAAGCCTAGGGTTTAAACCGTAAGAAACAGGACCTAAATCTAACGATCTTTGAACGTGGGAGGACCGGCTTGCTAATCTAAAAAAGACTGGGGGCTCTTATGCAAAACGGCAGCGACTCAGCGGGGGTTGACCGGTATGGATGTTTTGACTCAGGTCTAGATCTGATCTGGGGTGTCGGTGTGCGATCCGACGGCTGCGGTGCTGCGCAAGCGCGAGTGACGGCGGGGTTCGGCGGCGAGCTGCGGCGAACTCACCGGCGAGGAGCCAAATCGAGTTAGGGGGCTCGATTTGCTACGGGAGTGGCACTAAAACATAGAGTGCGCAAACGCGAACTAAACAGGGGCAACGAAGCGACCTGAGGCTTGACGGCAGTGACGTACGGCTCGGTGAAGCGGACGGCGGCGGCGAAGCTACTCCGGCGAGCTTGAACGGACGGCGCAGGGCACGGCGACACACACAGACAGCACCAATAGCTTCCTTGCGAGCTTGTGGTTCTCCGGAGCTCCTTATCGTCGACGGGGAGGCGGCAACGGTGAAGATCAGCAGCGACGACGCGGCTAGGTTTGGGCGGCGGCACTGCGGTGACCTAGGGTTAGGTTTTGGGAATCAAGGGGCCAGGGAAAGCGGCGGTGCTGGTTTTTATAGGGCCAGGGGATAGCCCTTGGCGTGCGGGACACGCGAAGGAGCGGCGTGGACTCGGACGCAGTGCACCGGCGTACGGACTCGGGCATGAGTCCATCCCGGGGTCGGGAGGTCGGGGATAACCCCCGGGACCCACTCATCAGCGGCAGGCGGACGGCGGCATTGCTGGGCCAGTAGGTGGGCCGGAAGCTACGCGGGCTGCACGGTTGATGCGGAAAAGAAGGAAAGGTGTGGTGAACTAGGCTGAAGAAACGAGGGAGGTCCGACGGACTAAAGCTAGATGGGCCGAACAAAAACAGGAAAAGGAGAAGGGGAAGAAAAGAAACCCTTTTTGAACTCTTTTGAACTTCAAACAAAATTTGAATTCAACTCGAATTTGAATTCAAGCACTCAAAAATAATGCACCAGCATGTATGCAACATTCAACTCCTATATTTATTTATTTTATTAAAGAAAATTACTTAAATGCCTAGAATATTAAATGCAAACCTTAAAATCCTTAAGCATAGGCATAGTTGCTAACAAAAATTTATAAAAACCATAAATTGTAAATTAGGGTGTTATAGCTGGTTATAATCAAATATTTATGGCTATTGAAGATATTGTGAAGACAGCTTTCAGATGTCCTGGTCATGTCGGCTTATATGAGTGGGTAGTCATGACATTCGGCTTGAAAAACACGGGTGCCACATATCAGAGAGCAATGAATTATATTTTCCACGACCTTATTGGCAAGATAGTGGAGATATACATTGACGACGTAGTCGTGAAATCTAAAGATCATGCAGAACATCTAGTTGATTTATGAAAGACACTAGAAAGTACAAGAAAGCATGGTTTGAAGATGAATCCTCACAAGTGTGCTTTTGGTGTATCGGCTGATCAATTTCTGGGCTTCATGATTCACGAGCGGGGCATTGAAGTTGGAGAAAAATTGATTACTGCGATCGACAAGGTGGTTCCTCCGACTAACAAGAAAGAATTGCAATCACTTATCGGCAAGATCAACTTTATCAGGAGATTCATATCCAATTTGTCCGAAAGAATTCGATCGTTCACCCCTTTGTTGAAGTTGAAGCCAGATCAAGAGTTCGTATGGGGACCAGAACAACAGAAAGCGTTGGATGATATCAAGCAACATTTCCCTCCTGTGTTGGTTCATCCTCAGCACAGCAAGGCATTTAAATTATACTTATCAACTGTCGATGATGCTATTGGTTCAGCTTTAGTCCAAGAATTTGAAGGGAGAGAAAGGGTAATCTATTTCTTGAGCAGAAGGCTTTTAGATGCAGAAACTCGATATCCACCAGTGGAAAAGCTATGCTTATGTTTATATTTCTCCTGCACAAGGTTAAGACATTACCTTCTATTGGCTGAATGTACAGTAAATTGCGAAGATGATGTGGTCAAATATATGTTATCTCTGCCGATATTGAAGGGACGCATTGGAAAGTGGATTTTAGCTTTGTCAGAATTTGATCTCAGATATAAGTCAGCACGAGCGATCAAAGGACAAGTACTGGCTGATTTTGTCACACAACATTTGGGGTCAAATGAAGTTAATATTGCTCCTTGGATATTATTCTTTGATGGATCATCATGCGGTGCTGGAGCTAGAATTGGTAGTGTTCTGATTTCTCCTACAGGACAATCATATGAGCTTTCTGTGCTGATTGAGAAAACTTCTACCAATAATCAAGCGGAGTACATAGCTTTGTTGAAAGGCCTTACATTGCTTCGAGAGGATGGAATTGAAGCAGTTGAAGTTTTTGGTGATTCCTTGTTAGTCATTAAACAACTAACTGAAGAATATGAGAGCAAAGATGATGCCCTAAGAATTTATCATGAGGCTTGCTTGGATTTGCTCAGAGAGTTCAGGACGGCAACATTATGGCATATTCCGAAAGTGCATAACGAAGATGCTAATCGGTTGGCCCAAAATGCTTCTAGATATCGGCCGATTTTAGTCACAGAATCTGATACTAATGATTAGAGAAAAGAGATAGCTGATTATCTTTCGGACCCTTCAAAAAAGGTAGATCGTCGTATTAAACTCAAAGCTCTCAAATATGTGCTGTTAGATGATCAACTATATTATCGAATGCTTGATGGAGTTCTACTCAAATGCCTGAGTGAAGAAGAAGCAAAAATATTAATGCGTGAGATTCATGAAGGAGTATGTGGAGCTCATCAATCAGCTTGCAAGATGAAGTGGATGATCAAGAACAATGGGTATTTCTGGCCGACTATACTGGAAGATTGCTTTAAATATTACAAAGGGTGTCAAGATTGTCAGAAATTCGGAAGTGTGCAAAGAGCTCCGGCATCAGCAATGAACCCAATAATCAAACCATGGCCGTTCAGAGGATGGGCAATTGACCTTATCGGATAGATCTTCCCTTCGTCAAGCAAACGACATAAGTTCGTACTCGTGGCAACCGATTACTTCACCAAGTAGGTTGAAGCAGTCCTTCTCAAGAATGTGACGTCAAGTAATATGATTGATTTTGTGAAAGAGCACATCATCTATCGATTTGGAATACCTGTTGACGGTTGAAATTCACCATTTCCAACCCTTAATATTCTCACATAAATGGAGGCATATGCATTATTTACTGGCATTTTGGTTTGAATAATGTAGTTCCACTTGTCCTTGGAGATTATTTGTATGTAGGTGATTTACCCCTTAAAAGAGATGGAAACCCACCTTCTATGAAGAAACCATGCCAACTCAGCCGAGGAGGTGGCTGCCACCAAGGGAAACATGGTATTCCACGTCATCGATCCAAGGGAGGCACTCACCGATGAATCGGAGGACGCCACATGGACTTCACATGGATCAAAGGGCCCACCTCGGATAGCAAATCAAGCCAAGCACCAGGGATGGATCAGAGGGCCCACAGGGCAGCCACCTAGAGGAAAACCACTAGGTGGGGCCACCCTAGAGGGCCGACCGATCCTAGGATCGGCCGAACTGACCTAGGGGGCTCCATCCTGGCCCTCCACGTGGCAGCTCCCCATTGGTCCATTGCCTCACTCCCGGGTGTTTTGGAGCACTTTGAGCCTCCGAGCAAGCTTGGTCCTTTCCTATAAATAGAAGGGGAGGGGCTCCCATTACCCACACACCACTCTCTCATTCTCCTGTCACTTTTAGTTTTCAAGGCTAGGGGGCAGGCTAGAGTAGCTCTTATTCAGGTTCCAAGTCCTCTTGGAAGTCTAGGTATGAGTTCTCTTTTATCTTTATTTCTTTGTATGACTTTGATCTACTTCAGTTATTCAGCTATTTCATATAAAGTCATGGTAGATCATATGCTTGATATGTTCTTGAGTTCATCCTCTGTTCATCATTTAGAGGCTTGTGTTCTTCGTGAACAGTACCTTTTGATCCACTTGAAGGGTGATAAACTCCTTCCTTATGTGTTTGTTCATAAGTTAGAGGCTCGTGTTCTTCACGAACATGACCCTTTGATCTTATTGATTAGACATAAGAGAGTTCATATCTGTTGTATGTCTAGCCTTAGTTGATCTTGTTAGATGGCATGAGAGTGTTGCATGAGGTCTGTGTTCAAGCTACGGTACTCGGTCTAGTTGACCAGTCTTCTGGTGGCTCTCACCCTGGGTCACAATAGCCCGGGACGGGTGGAGTCTAGCAGCAACGTAGGCATGGTGCCTAGGTTGCCTGGCTACGATAGTTATGAGCATACCCCCCGTAACGATAGAGGTCGGTCCACAGGTGGTGATAGCCCTGTTGGATCCTTAGGCAACCTCCGCGCTGGGGTACCTGCTGTAGGAGTCTAAAGTCTAGTTTCGTAGAGTGCTGGTCATCACGGGCTAGCTCCCCGTTTATACCTGGGTGTTGAACCTTATCTCTCTCATGCAATAGTCATGCCCATCTCTTGTATCTTCTAGCTTTGTATGTTTAGTACATTAGAACCTAGAGCTAATTCGTATGTCCCCCCTAAGCCGTAGTGTGCTAGAGTAGAGGTAGATCTGAGTGTGTGTGTGTCGCACTACCCTTATATCTTTTATCTTACCCCTGTCTTTGAGGGTGTTGTTCCCTATATCTATCTCTCGGTTTACATTTAGAGCAAAAGCATAAGTCTAAGATATCCGCCATTGCCTTCCACGGATACGATACCCTTGGAATACTCTCCTTGCATGGGGAAATGCTATAATGGTTTATCTGTGCGCTTACGGATTCGTTCATGATCGTTTAGATTAACCTTTGGCAAGTCTCGATGTTCACGCTAACCCGGCGTCATTAGTTGTGACATTGAGAGGTGCCTACAAGGCGTTTCTTGGTGGTATCACTAAGGATGGGTCCCAGATCTGTTCTTAAGATAACGACGCTACGAAACGCCAACAAGCATTTCTGGCACCGTTGCCGGGGAAGGCACAGGATTATCATGACTATGCTTTGCATCTGTTTATAAACTCTGAGGAGGTTAGGACAACTCTCAATGCAGGCTAACCTTGATTGTCTTCTTTTATCTTTGGATGATGAAGACAGGTAGTGTATGACTGGTTTTGACCTACCGTGGAATTTTACTGAAGATCCCGAGTCACTTGTGAGGAAAGCTCGAATTCATTTCGGCTCACCTCGTCGTACTCGTCCGGAAGGCGATCCAGCTTCCTTTATACCATCCACGTCCAACGCTATGGCCTAGAAAACACTTCGTGAGTACTCAGCTCCTTCCGCTGACCAAGTGCTGCAAGGCCCTGAGGTGGCAATGGGGACTGAAAATTTTGAGATCAAGACGGGACAAATCACGATGGTACAGGCTAGCCCATTATGTGGCAAGCCGAATGAGGATGCCAATGCTCATCTGCAGCAATTCCTAGAGCTATGTAGCACTTTCGTCATCAGGGGTGCAAATATGGATGTTGTTCGTCTATGGTTGTTTCCATTCGCCCTCCTGGGGAAAGCTAAGTAATGGTTCTACGCGAATCGTGAAGCTATTAACACTTGGAGTAAGTGTTCAGAGGCATTTCTCAAGAAGTTCTTCCCATTGGGTAAAACCAATGCTCTTCGTGGAAGGATTTCTGGTTTTCAGCATGCAGCAAGTGAATCTATTCTAGAGGCTTGGGAAAGGCTTCAGGAGTACGTCCTGGCCTGTCCTCACCATGGGATGGAGGATTGGCTCATTCTTCAAAGCTTCTATAATGGGTTGACTCCGACAGCCCGAGGCCATATTGATGCTGCTGCTCATGGGGCATTCTTCTCACTCACTGTTGATGATGCTAAATTACTCATTGAGAAGATGGTCTCCAACCTAGGGTGGAGTGATGAAAGACTCCAACCACGACCGAGGGGTACTCATACTGTCAAGGAAGCAGACATGAATACTGCAAAGATGGATCTTATTATGAAGAGATTGGATGACTACACTAGCAAGAAGGCTGCCATGGCTACCACTACTCTTCCTATGGACTCTCACATGACTTGTGAAGTCTGTGGCAACACTGGGCACACAGGCAACTACTGTCAGGACACTCAGGAGGAAGTGATGTACATGAATGGCAACAACAGCGGTTATCGTCCACCTCAACAAGGAGGCCAATCATGGAATCAACAATACCCTTATTATCAAGGAGGTAACCAAGGTAATTCGTACAATCCCAACCAACCTTCCTTGAGAGATCTCGTTTTTGGGCAAGCTAAGATTAATGAAGGTGTTAACAAGAAGCTAGCTGCCCTTGATAAAACTTTGGAAAGCCTCAACGTTAAGCTTGATAGTTTTTCTTCTGCTCAGAAGAGTCAGCTAAGTTTCAACAAAATGTTAGAAACCCAGCTGGCCCAGCTGGCTGCTTTGGTTCCATCTCCTGATAACGGGAGGATCCCGGGGCAACCCGTATCCTCTTGTGAAAATGTTAGTGTAGTGTCAACTCGGTGGGGTAAGCCACCTAGGAAGACACATGCCCCTAACTATGCAGGAAAGCCCATACAACGGATTCTTGATCCATGGGAGGAATCAGCAGTGGTGCACAAGAAAGATCCAGGCTACCCGACTATTACTTGCACAATCTATTACAAGAAGATCAGGCATGCCCTTTGTGACCTTGGTGCAAGTGTTAATCTCATGTCCAAGGCCATGTTCGAGCAACTAGGATATCCAACTCTCTCTCTAATAGCACGGACTATCCAACTCGCCGATTCAACGATACGATATCCAGAAGAAATTGTTGAGAGCATATTGGTTAAGGTCAAGAGTTCTTATGTCTTCGCGGATTTCGTGGTCCTTGATATGGATGACGAAGGAGGAATGCCGCTCATCCTTGGGCGATCATTTCTCAGTGATGTCCGAGCAAGAATCAATGTGGGGTCCGAAATCATCCGCTTCCGCATTGGGAAGAGGAACTTGAAGTTCAAGTTTCAGGACAAGGAAGAGCAATGCTATTTGGTGCAAGATAGTGTTGAGCAGCTTGGGGGAAGGACGGAGCCTTTACCCCCAAGGAAGAAATCTCCGTCGAAAAGGTTAAAGAAAATTCAGAAAGAATGGCTAAAGATTGAGATGGCACCACCCTCTACTTCTCAGGAGTGGGGTGCTGAATGGAATTGATCACTGAGAAGAGTCCAACTCATCGGACTAAAAATGATGGGTCCTTTCTACCAAAAGGGTTAAAGTTGGTACTTATCTCATATTTCCCTTTCCAAAATTTTGTTTCCAAAATTGCATATTTCATTTTCCAAAAACCTTGCATCTGCATGCTAGATTAATCTAGCCCTTTTCCCTTTTTCAAATAAAATTTCTGAAAATAATTTCTGAGTTTGAAAACCATAGAAAATTCATTTGGGCAATTTCTGGAGTAAACTTTGGCTGGTGCACCTTGGCATATCCTCGTATAGCCGTTGGTGGCACACCTGCCAAAGGGGGCCAGCACCGGGCCCACCACCGGGCCGGCCGAACCCTGGCAACGGTCGTGTGGGCCCAGCTTTGGCCAACGGCTCCTAGCCGTTGCCCAACGGCTAGTCCACAGTGTGCTGCCCCTTTGCTCTATAAATTGGACCCGAGAGGGGGTGTTCTTCACCCATTCACTCACACTCCCCTCTCTACTCCTTGCTCTCTTGGTTTTCTCAGATTTCTTGCTCAAGATTTGATCATCAAGTGTTCCCTCTATTGTGTTGCTGAATATATTGTTATTGGTGGAGCAGGCTCGGTAAGAACTTCATTCGATTTCACTAACCCATCACCGAGTTGCTCTTGTTGTCCCTTGTTGTACTAGCATGAATTGGGCGGCGAACACTCTCTGGAGGGTGACACGCTCACGCTCCCGTTCGCGGGCAAGTGCGAGTTCATCCACCCCTGCCGACCCGATGCTGAGCCCATCGACGATGGATTATGAAGAAGAGCAAGAGGAGCAAGCCGAGCCACAAGCCGCGGAGGAAGTCGTCGACGACACCCCCTACCTCATCTTGCAGGGCACTCGAGAGGAGCAAGCCTACGCTCTCCTAAAGGACCGAGCCTTCGCTCATACCCGAGACTTCGACCCGGCCCTCATGGAGAAAACAAGTATGAATCTCGAGTTCGCTTCCATTTGGCATGCTCTTGGTTGGGAGGAGTTTGCGCCGGTCACAGAGCTTGGCTCTCGGCCCCTCACCATCCAGTTTCTTTGCTCTCTTACTGAGATCCTGGATGGCATTCGGTTTCATCTCTTTGGGATCGATTATCGTCTTTCTTGGAAGGACCTTAGTCGTCTTCTTTGTTTTAGTAATTGTTGTGCTGTTTCTTTGAGGCGGGCTTGTGAGGGTTTTGTTCGAGAATCTTTCTAGGCAGATATCTCTGGTCTTATTTATAGTGGCAAGTTTGTACCTCAGTGCAATGATATTGTGCATCCCACTCTCCGCCTGTGGCACAAGTGGCTCGCCATTACTCTCTTTCCATGAGAGGATCTTCGGCCCGTGCGCAGCGATGAGATGATGCTATTATACGCTGCTGTTAACCGGATCAAGGTCTCCCCCGTTAAAGTTATGACTCGGCAATGGTTGATGAATTTCAAGATGATAGGTCCTATTGAGTGTACGTCTTTGGTGACTCGTATCACTCTCAGACTCGGGGTTCTTAGCGGGAATTCCGTACCCTTCATCGGGACGCCCCGAGTTCTCATTGATGAGGCATACCTAATCCAATGGCATATACTCAAGAGAGGTCCAAATGATTCTTTGACTTTCTTCTTTCCGGGCTATGCAAACCAAATCCCGTTACCTAACCCGGGGTTTGGATTGTATAACTCGGAGTCACTAACCATTCCCCTTGTTACACAAGAGGAAAGCCGTCGTGCTAGTGTTTCAGGCAGGTCCACCAGAAGTGCGGCGAAGAGAGCACACATGCAGCAGCAGCAGCAGTCACAGCCGACACCACCACCACAGCCTCAGCCTCAGCCACAGCCTGCTACGCCACCGGTGGCAGGAGGGGCCCCCGCGGGGTACATGTCCGGGGTTACCCCTCGATATGCACCTGGTTGGGACCAGCCCACCTACCAGCCGAGTGCGAGTGGCACAACTTAGGTAGATGCGAGCAATGCTCAGTGGGCCACACCCGCTAGTTCCAGCTCCGGTGGTCCGCCTCCATCTTCGTCCTTCCGGCGGCACTCCTCAGCCTCTGCACGTGATGCTCAGCTCGCGCAGTGGATGGGAGAGCTCACCGTCCAGGTCATGGGATTGGAGGAGACGCTGAACACCCACGTCGACTCTACCTCAGCGTGGCAGCATCAGGCAGGTGAGAGGATAGCAGCCATGCAGCAGGATCAGCAGCGATACATGGAGGCGCAGAGGGCTTACTATGCGAGTCAGGGTTTCTTCTACCCTCCTCCGCAGTGAGCCTGAAGCCAGCTTGGGGGAGGACCCCCATTCTGAGGTAACTTGTATCTTCCTTTGTTTTCAGAATATCTTATAAATGAGAATCCAAAAAAAATCTGCAAAAATAAAAAAAAGACCAAAAATATTTATTTGCTTTCATCATCATCATTTGCTTAGTTTGCTTTGATATGCTTAGTAAGAATGCTTTGCCTCTATGGTTGAAATGATGAATAGTTACTCTGTTTATTTTCCTTGTATGTCTTGCTTACAACTTTGTATCCTACCTAAGTTTTGAGTTTGTTGGCTTGTATGTTCAAACCTTAGCCTGAAAACTATGGGTAGCAAAAAGCATGATCCTTGCCTAACTTGTTGTGAGACATGATATGGTAGAATAGAGTGCTATAATCTTGTGCTTAGTGATGCTTGACATCCGGAGTTTTCCTTTTTGAAAAAAAATCAAAACATGATGAGTTCCTCAATGATGAGAATTTCCCATCCAAGGCCATATGTAGATTCTAGTTCTTAGCCTCCACATATGCAGCTTGTTCTCTCTTTGAGTTTTGTCAAATTGTTGTGACCCTTGTTAGAACTCATACTCCCCTGATCAAGATCACGTACACGTTCATGCTAAAACTTCTACACTGGAAGTTAGCATTCATCATTTGCTCCATATTGCTTAGGCATTCTTCCATAAACAAAACTCTATGTATCTTTGCATTATTCATCCCTCTCCAAATATCTCCAATAGAGACAAAGGGCTTGCTAAAAAAAGAAAAAAAGAGAAAAGCATGCTCAAAAGCGTGGCAAAAATAAATAAAGAGAGCTAGCCGAAGTCTCGAAAATTTCAAAAGGAGAAAAAGGGATTGATATGTGCAAGAGAAAGAGTTCCACCATATAGATGGTAATAACTAGTACCTACTCTGGGGCTAGTGTCCACCTTACCATCAATCCCTCATTCCCTCATATAAAGTATGGTAATATCTAGCACCCATTTCCGGGCCTTGTATCCACCTTGCCAAGCTCATATCCATCACACACATATGCACATCTTGATCAGGATGTATGTTTGTTTCTTCCAAGGATCCAGTTTTTGACTTAGCAAAACATGAGAGACAAGTATGCCACATCTTCCCTACCTACAGCTCCACATACAGCCTATTAGGAGTAGGATGTGAAGAAAGGCAAAATTGATGCCTTGGTGAGGAACCATACACTTTTGAGCAATCCGATAGTATCATTTGAGGAACTCTGATTTTCTTTTGAAAAATTTTCAAAACCACCGGATTGATAAGCTGATCAAGGTATAAGTGATTGTGCACATGCTATATAACCATTCTGTCTCTCAACCGCCCAAGGCAGGTGAAGCTATATGCCCCACGTTATTAGGTGAAAGGTAAGAACATTGCCAACTTGTTCAACTCTTGGTAGAGTACTTTGCTGTATGTTTGCCATAAGTTGGGAATATAGCATTGTAGCAACTCCTGATCAACCAACCTAAGTCTCTAATGTCTTGCTTCGAGACGAACAAGAGGTTAGCTTGGGGGAGTTTATTGACGGTTGAAATTCACCATTTCCAACCCTCAATATTCTCACATAAATAGAGGCATATGCATTATTTACTGGCATTTTGGTTTGAATAATGTAGTTCCACTTGTCCTTGGAGATTATTTGTATGTAGGTGATTTACCCCTTAAAAGAGATGGAAACCCAGCTTCTATGAAGAAACCATGCCAACTCAGCTGAGGAGGTGGCTGCCACCAAGGGAAACATGGCATTCCACGTCATCGATCCAAGGGAGGCACTCACCGACGAATTAGAGGACGCCACATGGACTTCACATGGATCAAAGGGCCCACCTCGGATACCAAATCAAGCCATGCACTGGGGATGGATTAGAGGGCCCACAGGGCAGCCACCCAGAGGAAAACCACCAGGTGGGGCCACCCTAGAGGGCCGGCCGATCCTAGGATCGGCCGAACCGACCTAGGGGTCTCCATCCTAGCCCTCCATGTGGCAGCTCCCCATTGGTCCATTGCCTCACTCCCGGGTGTTTTGGAGCACTTTGAGCCTCCGAGCAAGCCTGGTCCTTGCCTATAAATAGAAGGGGAGGGGCTCCCATTTCCCACACACCACTCTCTCATTCTCCTGTCACTTTTAGTTTCCAAGGCTAGGGGGCAGGCTAGAGTAGCTCTTATTCAGGTTCCAAGTCCTCTTGGAAGTCTAGGTATGAGTTCTCTTTTATCTTTATTTCTTTGTATGACTTTGATCTACTTCAGTTATTCAGCTATTTCATATAAAGTCATGGTAGATCATATGCTTGATATGTTCTTGAGTTCATCCTCTGTTCATCATTTAGAGGCTTGTGTTCTTCGTGAACACTACCTTTTGATCCACTTGAAGGGTGATAAACTCCTTCCTTATGTGTTTGTTCATAAGTTAGAGGCTCGTGTTCTTCACGAACATGACCCTTGGATCTTATTGATTAGACATAAGAGAGTTCATATCTGTTGTATGTCTAGCCTTAGTTGATCTTGTTAGATGGCATGAGAGTGTTGCATAAGGTCTGTGTTCAAGCTACGGTACTCGGTCTAGTTGACTAGTCTTCTGGTGGCTATCACCCTAGGTCACAATAGCCCGGGCTGGGTGGAGTCTAGCAGCAACGTAGGCATGGTGCCTGGGTTGTCTGGCTACGATAGTTATGAGCATACCCCCCGTAACGATAGAGGTCGGTCCACAGGTGGTGACAGCCCTGTTGGATCCTTGGGCAACCTCCGCGCTGGGGTACCTGCTGTAGGAGTCTAAAGTCTAGTTTCGCAGAGTGCTGGTCGTCACGGGCTAGCTCCTCGTTTGTACCTAGGTGCTGAACCTTATCTCTCTCATGCAATACTCATGCCGATCTCTTGTATCTTCTAGCTTTGTATGTTTAGTACATTAGAACCTAGAGCTAACTCGTATGTCCCCCCTAAGCCGTAGTGTGCTAGAGTAGAGGTAGATCTGAGTGTGTGTGTGTGTCGCACTACCCTTATATCTTTTATCTTACCCCTGTCTTTGAGTGTGTTGTTCCCTATATCTATCTCTCGGTTTACATTCAGAGCAAAAGCATAAGTCTAAGATATCCGCCATTGCCTTCCACGGATACGATACCCTTGGAATACTCTCCTTCCTTGGGGAAATGCTACAATGGTTTATCTGTACGCTTGCGGATTCGTTCATGATCGTTTGGATTAACCTTTGGCAAGTCTCGATGTTCACGCTAACCCGGCGTCATTAGTTGTAACATTGAGAGGTGCCTACAAGGCGTTTCTTGGTGGTGTCACTAAGGACGGGTCCCAGATCTGTTCTTAAGATGACGACGCTACGAAACGCCAACAATACCCCAAACCATCACAATAGATCAAGGAAGCTAATTTACGTCAGGAGAGTTCGATGAATTTGCTACTTGTATGAGAATCAAAGTATTGAATTCTTCTCCTTATTATGCTCAAGCCAATGGACAAGCTGAAGCTTCCAATAAAAGTATTATCAAATTGATCAAGAGGAAGATTGATGAAAGCCCAAAGCGATGGCATACCATACATAATGAAGCATTATGGGCTTACAGGATGGCTTGTCATGGAGCCACTAAAGTTTCTCCTTATCAACTAGTCTATGGGCATGATGCCGTTTTGCCTTGGGAAGTAAGGACAGGATGCAGATATATGTCATTACAAGATGAGCTATCGGCTAATGATTATTGAAATTTAATGAAAGAAGAGTTAGAAGATCTAGCCGGCAGTCGGCTCAGGGTTTGGATCAATATTGAAGAAAACAAGAAAAGGGTATCCAAGTGGTATGATAAGAAGGTTAATATCAAAGAGTTCTCTGAAGAGACTTAGTGTGGAAACTTATACTGCCAATCGGAACCAGAGATCCCAAATTCGGCAAGTGGTCACCCAATTGGACAGGACCCTTTCGCATCAGTAAAAGTGCTCCAGGCAATGCGTATATTTTCGAGACATTGGAAGGTGAAAAGTTTTCAAGAGCCTTAAATAGGAAATATCTGAAGAGATATTATCCAATCATTTGGGTTGGTTCTTAGTTAAATTCTACTTCTGGCTTTTAACCGAATTAGTTGAGGATATTTTAGTCGGTTTCACCATCGGTTTGTTAGCCGATTATTACTGCTGATTTTAGCCGATTGGAATTTTGGATGGTCAGTCGATTTCTTAGCAATCGTTCTTAAGATGGATAGCCAATACTCAGTTATCGCCTTTAGCAGAAAAAATAAAAAGAATAAAGTATTTTTCACAACTGATAAGAGATTAAGATCATGGCCGATGTAACAATCGCCCTTAGAACAAAAAATGAAAGTATATATTATTTCTTTCTCTCGTATTTCAATACATGGTGATTACATTTGATTAAAGATACTATGGATTACATAAAGGGTTTATCATCTCCAGTATGATGAGGATATGAAATCGATGAATACCAGAGAGGAAGAATTGACGAAGAGGAAAAGGAAGCGAGGCTTAAGATCTTCACCAGACTCTGTGACCTCCCCTCCAGAACTCGCCGAGTTGATGACCAAGATGGTTCACCTCCCCTTAGAGCGTTCCTCCACTGATAATGTGTAGCCGGCACTCTCTCTTGCTACTGCCTAATAGCCGTTGAACCCAAGCTTTTCATAAGGGTTCTTCTAACTATTGTACCTCCTGACTTCATAAAAGATGCTAGTGAGAGAAACAGGCCCCTACACTACTTCACAAGAATTCTTCTAACTGCAATGAAAAGAAATAGGAAAAGAAAGACAAACGAAAAGAAGGAGCCTACATCCTATCAGATCTACCCATTGTGCCATGATTGAAGTTGTGAAAAAGCTGATAGCTTTCGGATGTCGAATAGTCCATAATGAGGTCAGTGATGGAATCTCAGAAGATGCCGAATATGGTCAAAAATAGAACAATTTTCCCCATGAAAAGCTCAACTTCCAATAGTCCATAATGAGGTCAGTGATGCATTTCCCTAGGGAAGAGGAAAAGGATTTGGAAGCCGCTACAGGAGGAAATGCACTCTGTACTCTAGAAGAGGAAGAACATAAGAGAAAATCCTTTCCACAATCCTCAAAGCGATAGCAAGTTTCCTAGCATCATCACAGAGCAAAGGAAGCAGAAGGGAAAATTGGCTAGAAACTAATGAGTCATGATGCTGCCTAAGCAAGTTCCTACAAGAAGATGCCTCCCATGCCTAAAGTAAAAAAATCAGCCGTTTTTGGAATTATCAGCTAAGGAAGTGAAGTAGCCTAAAGAAGGAGTTGATATCCATCAATTAAGGTTAATTTTTATAGGGAAGCAACGCAAGGTGGTGGATTGGAAATCATATGATGGCAACAATGACAACTGTCATACAAGGAGAATCAATGCTGTATAATCGGATGCGTTTAAGTTGGTGGGCAGCTAATGTCATTAATGAAGAGAGATCACCCGAAAGATATCGTGCGGATTGATTTTTTCATTAAATTAAGATCATGGAAGATCACAAGGAATCCTTAGGGATTGAAAGGAAGCTGAAGACGAGAGAATTTCAGAGCAATATATTACTCCGAAACAGGGGGGCATGTGTTGACACTGTTTTTTGACACGTGTCAAAGAAAAGACGAAGAGACATCAGGAAAGCCTCAAAGAAGATAAAGAAAGGGAGAGAAGCGACCAGCCGATCTGGGATCAGCCGATTGATGGAAGAAACATGGCAGAAGAAGAATACACCAAAGGAAAGAAGACAGAGACGGGTCAACGATCAAGTTGACATCGGGTCAAAGTCAGTTTTTGGTAGTTTTTCATTTCTTTAGATTGAAGTAAGCTTTGTCGTCATCAACTAGGAGTCAAGGTATCCTCAGGACATAAATAGCAGCCCTGCGTGGTCGGAGAAAGTTTGTACACACCAATATACACAAAACCTTTACTCTTTCAATAAGTCGGCGACTTCGCCAAAAGTTTATTTCTTCTTGTTTTCTTGTTTCTTCAAACGTCATTCGTCTAGTTCGTCGGGCTGCATCGATCGATCTTCGGCAAGCTTGTAAGTACCGTTTTATCGAATATTTACTAGGCTTTAACCTCCGGGTGCATCGCTATGGTTTCGTCTAGTTTTATTCACAATTTATCGATATCAGCTAGGTTTGCAAGTCTTTTCTTGTTTATTTTGCTTTTATCACCAATTTATCCAGCTCGTGATCATATCACATCGGCTATCTTCGATACAGCCGATCTAAATTGGTTTGAATGTTGTCTCGTAGTGCTTAGTTTGCTCTGCTTTTGCTTGCGCTTTGCCTACATCATCAAATCTGCTGATCTAACCGTTTTGAACATACATGCACTTCGGCTGCTACATCAGCTAGCCGATTCGCTCTACAGTCGTATCGGCCGATCGGGCTATTACTTATTGAAGACCCACATCAGTTCTCTAGCCGATTTAACCCATATCTAACGTTTCCTATCTTTCCGTGCCGATCAACTGGTTAGGTCGGCTGGCACGCCTTGTTACATCCTGGGGATTCGTTACGTGTTGACGTTGAAGAACTTTATTCTATTTTTTTGCGTCAACAGCCCCACCTGGTGTGCTTCCTCTGGGTAGCCTCCAGGTGGGCCCTCTGGTCACTCCCCCATGCATGCCAAGTTATCCTGATAAGTTGGAGCTCTGGTGGGCCCATGGATCCTTGTGAAGTCCATGTGTCGCTCTCTGATTCGTTGGCGAGTGCCTCCCAAGGGTCAATGACGTGGATTGCCACATGTTTCCTAGGTGGCAGCCATCTCCTTAGCTGAGTTGGCATGGAGCATTCCATAGAAGGTGGGTTTCCATCTCTTTTTATACTTATTTCACCTACATACAAATAATCTCCAAGGACAAGTGGAACTACATTATTCAAACCAAAATGCAAGTAAATAATGCATATGCCACCATTTATGTGAGAATATTGATGGCTGAAAGTGGTACTTAACAGCCATCAACAAACTCCCCCAAGCTAACCTCTTGCTCGTCTCGAAGAAAGACATTAGAGACTTAGGTTGGTTGGTCAGGTTTTGCTACGATGTTGTTTCCTTAACTTATGGCAAACATACAGCCAAGTACTCTACCAAGAGTTGAACAAGTTGGCAATGTTCTTACCATTCGCTTGATGATTGTGGAGCGTGTAGCTTCACCTGCCTTGGGCGGTTGAGAGATAAAATGGTTATATAGTAAATGCATAATCACTCATACCTTGATCAGCTATTAATCTGGAGGTTTTGTAATATTTTCAAAAGAAAATCAGAGTTTCTCAAATGATACTCTCGGATCGCTCAAAGTGTATGGTTCCTCACCAATGCATTAAGTTGCCTTTCTTCGCATCCTACTCCTAATAGACTTATGTGGAGCTGTAGGTAGGGAAGAACTGTGGCATACTTGTCTCTCATATTTTTGCTAAGTCAAAAACCGGATCCTTGGAAGAAACAAACATACATCCTGATCAAGATGTGCATATGTGTGTGATGATAATGAGCATGGCAAGGTGTATACTAGGCCAGGAAATGGGTGCTAGATATTACCACACTTTATACGAAGAATGAGGGGTTGATGGTAAGGTGGACACTAGCCTAAAGGCTAAAGGTTTGGTGATTGCGCTGGCAAGACATTATCAGACCAAGGTGTGCAACTACAGCACAAGGAGAGGAAAGATTCAACTTGTGGTAGGTAAAAGGGTGGTGATGCGGTAAGGCGTGCTCAAGAGTGTGATGGAGCAAGTGCTAGCGATGCGACGATAACCATGACGAAGTAGCTAGGTTGCAACGCGGGGGTTGCCGTGCTTGAAGCAGAGGCCTATGCTCACGGCACCACCGTCCATCACGCACGGCAGTCCGGGTACTTACACTTGGTACGACACGTGCTACACGGCTCAAAGCAAAGCAGAGCGAGTGCGGGTATGAGGGTTGCGGCACAAAGCGGTGGAAGTGGTGCAAGCAAGGAAAGCGGTGCGAATGCAACTTGGGGAAGTTATTCCTGTCCGCGGCAAGCTAGTGGCTAGTTGCGGGGCTCCGGCGTCCCAGGCCCACAATAGCGTATTGGCGGGCAACGGCCACGAATTCTACACCAAGAACACGGAACAAAAGGGGACTCAGTTCAAGGCCTAGAACAGAAGAGAATAGGGTAACGATGAGCGCCTCCAAATTATGAAACCAATGCAATTGGTTTCATAATTTTCGGAGCTCCCGATAAATAGTTATGAATTTTCAAAGACAAAAGGATTTATAAAGCATTTATTAAATCCTTTTATAAAAACAGAAAATGATTTTATTAAAAACCCTGTTGATGTCAGCATGACGTCAGTGGTCAGCAGGTTGGTGGGCCGTAGTGGGCTGAAAGTGTTAGTGGCCCATCGGGCCGGCCCAGTTCGGCCCAAGAATCCCAAAGTCCAGAAAAGGTCCTCAAACAGAGCTTGGTTCGGCCTGGTTAGGTCTCACACTCAGATGGGCCCGAATGGGCTCCATTGCGCCAGAGCGCAGCTAAGCCTAGCTGGGTTTTATTCGTAGAAGTCCGGTTTGGCCCCTTGAAGTTTCATGGGGTTCAGCGGCACTCCCCGATGCGAGGGTGCGTCGTCGCGCAATCTGACGCGACGCTTCGGCGAGCAGCGACACACGGCGGGAGGCGGCTAAGGTCCCTGGTGACAAGGCGAGGTTAGGGATTCGTCAGCTAGGTCACGTCCAGCATCCAGGCGCAACCAAGGTCCAAGCCCGGGAGTTCTACGACCGGCGCATGGCACGACGGCTACGCAAAGCAGAGCAAGGCGGCGCGTGGCGAGCACGGCAGAGAGACGGCACGCGCGGGGATAGATCTCCTGGTCGCGGTTTGGCTAGGCTGCGGTGCAGTGCAGCAGAGCAGCGCGGCGGGATACGTAGTGGCGAGGCGGTGACACAGCAGCGGGTTCGGCTGGAAGGAAAAGGAACAGAGGGAGATAGAGGATTGGAGGCTGTGGCTGCTGATTGGTGGAGGAGATGCAAGCACTGGATTGCAATTGAAGCTCGTGGTTTGCTTGTCAATTTGGAGCGGATGGGATCAAAGGAGAAGAGGACAGGAAGATGGTGTTGCGTGAGGGGATTTGCTGCTTAATGCTTTGACGAAGAAGGAAGGGAGCATGGAAAAATTAGGATGGTGGCTTGCTTCAGGTGGAAGAAAGAAGAGAGAAAAGAGTGGCAGGCAGCAGCAGGGAAATAAGAAAGGGAGAGAGGCAGGCCGCGGCCGCAGGGGGAAGGAGAAGAGGAGCGGAAAGAGGTAGGTATTTATAGGAGGTAGTTAGGGTTAGGATTAGGTGGGCAAGGATTTGGGCCGAAACAAATTGAGCCCACGAAATAAATTGATAGTAATTTATTTCGTAGAATTGGAACAAAAGAATTAGGCTAGTTTTCCGGAAACAAATTAAATAGCCTAGTATTAATTTGAAGGGCCGGAAAATATTACCATAATCCAAAAGGAGCTCCCCGATATTTGATCCAAATGAATTAGCCAATTTTCCGAGATCGAACCAATTACACAAGATTAATTCGAAAAGTCAGAAAATATTATATAATTCACTTAGTAAATTCCAGAGCACTTTGGAAGGATCAGAAAAAAATGTTGCGGGCTTAGAGATTAGCAGATTGAGCTGATGGGTTTGAAAGAAGAAAGAGCGGAAAAGAAGATGTTAGCCGATCGAGCCGAGCTAATTGTCTAGTGTTAGCTCAGGTGCAAAGTTAGAGTTAGTCACACCAGATTTTATTCAAAATAATTTTATATTTAGTTTGAATTTGAATATAGTTCAAATTCAAACTCCACACAACTTCAAAATCCAAGTAAGAACCATTTTAAAATCCAACTCACATCTAAACCATAATTTGAAAATAACTTTTCTATGGTTTTATTTTATAGAGAATTTGAGATGAGAGGCTAGAAAATTGGGATCAAATTTGGTAGCACACAAGTTCAAACAAAAAGTTTTAAATTTTTGCGAAAATTTACACATGGGAAAACACTCAAAATTATGGGATGTTACACTTCTCTTCTTTTTTTTAGCTAGCCCTTCGTCTCTTTTGGAGATATTCGGAGAGGGATGAATAATACAAAGATGCAGAGTTTTTTTTGTAGAAGAATGCGTAAGCGAATGGAACAAATGATGAATGCTAACTTCCAGTGTAGAAGTTTTAGCATGAACGTGTACGTGATCTTGATCAAGGCAGTACGAGTTCTAACAAGGGTCACAATAATTCGACAAAGCTCAATGAGAGAACAAGCTGCATATGTGGAGGCTAACAAGAGCTAGAATCTACATATGGCCTTGGATAGGAAATGCTCATTATTGAGGAACTCATCATGTTTAGATTTTTTTCAAAAAGGAAAACTCCGAATGTCAAGCATCACTAGGTACAAGATCATAGCACTCTATTATACCATATCATGTCTCACGACAACTTAGGCATGGATCATCCTTTTTGCTACCCACAATTTTTAAGCTAAGGTTCAAACATGCAAGCCAACAAACTCAAAACTTAGGTAGGATACAAAGCTGTAAGCAAGACATATGAGAAGAATAAACAGAGCAACTATTCATCATTTCAACCATAGAGGCAAAGCATTCTTACTATGCATATTAAAGTAAACTAAAGCAAACCTGATGATGAAAGCACATAAATCTTTTAGGTCTTTTTATTTTTGCAGATTTTTATGGGTTTTCATTATAAGACATTCTGAAAACAAAGAAAGATACAAGTTACCTCAGGATGGGGGTCCTCCCCAAGCTAGCTTCAGGCTCACTGCGGTGGAGGGTAGAAGAAACCCTGACTCGCATAGAAAGCCCTCTGCTCCTCAATCAATCGCTGTTATGCCTACTGCATGGTGTCGATCCTCTCGCTAGTCTGACGCTGCCACACTGAGTAAGCCACAACGTGTGTGTTCCGCATCTCCTCCACTCTCGTGACCTGGACGGTGAGCTCTCCCAGCTGCTGCGCGAGCTGAGCCTCTCGTGCAGAGGCCGAAATGTGCTGTCTGAAGGATGAAGACGGAGGCCACCGGAGCTAGAACTAGTGGGTGCAGCTGAGCACTGCTCGCACTCGCCCAAGCTGTGCCACTCGCACTCGGCTGGTAGGAGGGCTGGTCGCAACCAGGTGCATATCCAGGGGTAACCCCGAACATGTACCCCGCAGGGGCCCCTCCTGCCACCGGTGTTGCAGTAGGCTGTGGCTGTGGTGGTGGCTGCGACTGCTGCTACTGCTGCATGTGTGCTCTCTTCACCACGCTTCTGGTGGACCTACCCGAAACACTAGCACGACGGCCTTCCTCTTGTGTAACAAGGGGGATGGTTAATGACTCCGAGTTATACAACTGAAACCCCGGGTTAGGTAACGGGATCTGATTTGTATAACCCGGGGAGAAGAAAGTCAAAGAATCATTTGGCCCCCTCTTCAGTGTATGTCCTTGGATCAAGTACGCCTCATCAATGAGAACTCGGGGCGTCCCAATGAAGGGGACAGGATTCCCGCTTAGAACCCTGTTGACGGCTGTTATCCACTCATTTTATACTCATCAACATGTACCTTTTGACATGAGAAATGATCATCAACACTAGAATAGGGCTTAAACTAATCATTTCCACAAGTGTTGGTGATTATGCAAATACAAGTGATTAGCACTAGAAAGAGGAGTAAAAAGCACAAGTCTTTGATCCAAGTACTTCAAGCTCAGCCAATGAGGGGATGCCACCTAGGATTCCCCTGGATCACTAATGTCATCAATCCAAGAGAGGCAAGCCCGACGAATCACGCATCACCACGTGGACATCACATGGATTCAAGGGCCCACTTATCCCCCAAAACCGTCGGGAAACTTGGAATGCACGGGGGAGTGACCTCAGGGCCCACTTGTCAGCCACCTGGAGAAAACACAGGGCGACACGTGGCCCTGAGGGTTCGGCCGAACCGACTTTGGTTCGGCTGATCTCGGCCCTCCACGTGTCAGCCCCTGATTGGTCCCCTGTTGCGTTTCCGGGCGTTTTGGGGCACTTTGAGCCTCTGAGAAAAGCCACTTCCTCCTCTATAAATAGGAGGGGAGGGGCTCCCATTTGAGACACACACTTCTCACCCTCCTTTTCATTTTGGCCTAGGAGCCTCTCTCTTTAGGAGAGGAGAGCTCTTTGTATTGGATTAGTGCTAGGAAGTGAGGTGGGAGGCTTGGGGCCATGTCATGTTCATGACATCTTCCTCAAGAACGATCCTCAGCGGTGCCTTTGTTCTTCATCTAGACTAAAGTGAGTATTTCGACATTTTCTATTTAGACTAAAGTAGTATGCATGCATAGTTGCTTTGTTCTTGTGTTCTTCGTTTGTTCTTGGTTTAGAGGCTTGTGTTCTTCGAACACAACCCTTTCGATCTAGTAGACTTAGATCATAAGTTTGCATCTTGTTTACTAGTTTGTCTATTAGAGTAAAGTTGATGCTCCTGCACATCTCTAGTTAGATCAAAGTGCATTCGTGATCTTGCATAAGTGATAGAGTATACCTTTAGCTAGTGCCAGTATCTCCGTCGCGGATTCGTAGTTCCGTATTTATACAGAGTGCTATAGTCGGGCTATCGGGACGTCAGACGGTGTCCGGCTATAGTAGTAGTCAGTGGTGTAGACGTGGTGTCTGGACCATAGGTTATCTTACGAATACCAAGTACATTCGCGTAACGATAGAGGTAGGTCGCAGTGGTGACAGCCTGTTGGACCCTTTGGAACCCTCCGTGCCTGTGTACCGGGTAGGGCCCCGTTGCCAGAACATTTTGCCTAGCCTTAAGCAGCTAGGGTGGGTTGGCGCCCAAGGCGAGTGTTATACCTGAGAGACCGTGCTAGACTCTAAGCTCGGTCAGGCAGATCCTTTCTGCCTATCCTATCAATCAGTGTTGTGTCCTTAGACCACCAGCTAGGTTCGAGCCAGAACTCTCCCGTCCTTGGATTCGATACCCTGTGGGAATACTCATTCTCTTAGGGAGAAGTGCTACAACGGTGTATCCGTGCGCTTGCGGATTTGTTCGCACTCGTCAGTGTACCCGGGAGTCTCTTACACGCTCACGCTATTATGGTGCCTAGCATTGAGGTTAAGAAACACCAACAAGCATTTCTAGCGTGGTTGCCGGGGACGGTTGCTGTTTCTATCTTCGAGCCTAGTGGTCTTCGTATCTTTTTATCTTTTCTTTTTATTCTACCTTTACCCCAGTTACCATGGAGCAAACTTCTATCCAAAACCTTTCTGCTCCCAAACCTGAGTTGTTAGAGCCTCCGCCATCGGAACATCCAATTACCACATCTAGCTATCAACTCAGTACCGATCTTATCTCTTTGATTAGGGAATCGTATTCCTTTTCTGGGGACCGTCAAAACCCCTATGAGCATTTGTGAGAGTTTGAGCACTTGTGTTCATGTTACGCCTTTGCTGGCATGACACACGACACTGTCCGTTGGAAATTGTTTCCTTTTTCCCTTACGAGAAGTGCGACACAATGGTACAACGAACACGTAGGTGCTGCTGGTGGCAGATGGACGAAACTTGTCGGTAATTTCTACCGACGATTTTTTCCACCTACTCGTCTCATCGCCCTGCGAAAGGATGTGCTCGGATTTAAGCAAAATGATAAGGAAACCTTAGGTGCGGTGTGGGAAAGACTCTTACGTTTAGTAAATTCGGGTCCCACGCTGTCGATACCCAACCATGTTCTCTATCAGCTTTTTTATGTGGGATTGGACGTCAAGTCCGCTGGGCACCTTGACGATGCCTTGGGAGGCTCCTTTCTGGATAAGACTCCAAGTGAGGGAAGGCATATTCTGGACCTTATAGCAGCTAATGCCTCCTTCACGGCAGAGCCGGAAGACCCTCAAGAGGAATGCGCACCCGAAGAAGATATCACCCCTAAATCTAGGCCTGAACCATCAACATCCAAATCCATAAGCCCAATTCAGGAGGCCACGACACCAGAGGAAGAGACAATTCAGCCTCCGGAGTCTCTCCCGACGTTTGAGTATGATATAGTTGGCGACTTTGGAAATACCTCAAACTATTGTTGCGAGAGAAAACCACCATCACCCGTGTCTCCCCCAGATCCTGTGGAAATTGCCTTCCTTAGGGACAACGTTCGGGAGTTAACAGCCATCATGACCCAAGAATGGTCGAGAGAGTTAGAATCAATGGATGGAACTTTCCAGCTCCTTCCGCCTCGATCGACCCTTCCTTGTGTTATGAGTGGAAAGGTAGTGAAAGTTCTCTACAACCCCCTGGTAGGAGTCAACATCATGTCCAGTACCTATGTTTTGAGAAACTTTACGGACGAACCTCTGCCTCCTACCCAGACATCTATTAGGACTCCTGAAGGAGAAATCTTAGAAGGAGTAGGGATCTTGAAGGCTATCCCTGTCATGTATAAAGAGGCCGACTTTGCTTTCGATTTCCATACCTACGATGTCCTTAGCTTCGACCTCATGATAGGATTGCCCCTCGAGAAATTTCTCGTAGAGGCCCCTACCCAAGGTAAGCTTAATGTTTGCCTTGGGAGGGAGGTCTTCTCTGTAGAAATTTCAAGAGCGAAAAACGCAAGAACTGATCCTCCTGATGACTCTACACAAATTGAGGAGGTCAAGGCAATCATTCCGGGAGATTCGCCGGAATCCCTCCTCGATGAGTGGGTACCTGAGTTCATAGATGAGATAGAAGAGCCTGATGAGCCTATAGATATATCTGAATCCCAGGCTCCACCTAAGCCTCCTATCAAACTCAAACCTCTGCCCACCGGCCTTCGATATGTTTTACTCCATGGGGACACCGAGTCCCCAGTGATCATTAATGACAATCTTCCTGATGAGGAATCTAGAAGGATCATCTCCGTCCTAGGGAAGCACCGACCTGTGTTCGGATACTCTCTTCAGGACCTTAAGGGGATAAGCCCGACTCTCTGCACCCATCGCATCCCCGTAGATGCAGACATTCCACCATCTAGAGAGCCTCAGAGAAGGCTGAACAATGCGATGAGAGAGGTCGTGAAGAAAGAAGTTCTTAAACTTCTTCATGCTGGGATCATCTATCTAGTGCCCTATAGTGAATGGGTTAGCCCCATTCAATGCATACCCAAGAAGGGAGGAATGACGACAACCCCCAATGAGTTCGGCGAGCAGATTGCTCAACGCCTTCCCACGGGGTGGAGTATGTGCATAGATTATAGGAAGCTCAACAAGGCTACAAAGAAGGATCACTTCCCGCTCCCATTCATCGATGAGATGCTTGAGCGGTTGGCGAATCACTCCTTCTTCTGTTTCCTTGATGGGTATTCTGGCTACAATCAGATTCCTATCCACCCTGATGACCAAAATAAGACCACCTTCACTTGCCCTTACGAAACCTATGCTTATCGAAGAATGTCTTTTGAGTTGTGCAATGCACCCGCATTGTTCCAGAGGTGCATGATGTCTATCTTCTCATACATGATTGAGCAAATCATGGAGGTTTTTATGGACGATTTCTCCACCTATGGTAAAACTTTCGATGAGTGTCTCAGGAATTTAGATAAGGTCTTACAAAGGTGTCATGAGAAAGACTTAGTTCTCAACTGGGAGAAATGCCATTTCATGTTTAGAGAGGGCATCGTGTTAGGACATCTAGTGTCCAAACGAGGGATAGAAGTGGATCGCGCTAAGATCGAGGTAATAGAAAAGCTTCCTCCTCCTGTTAATGTCAAGGGCATCCGTAGCTTCCTCGGCCATGCTGGGTTCTACCGACGGTTCATTAAGGACTTCTCGCAGGTAGCTAGACCCCTTACCAATCTCTTGGCCAAGGATGCTCCCTTTGAATTCACAAAGGAGTGTATGGAATCCTTTCTCACCCTCAAGAACGTGCTCATCTCTGCCCCAGTCATCCAGCCTCCTGACTGGATGCTGCCTTTCGAGATCATGTGTGATGCTAGTGATTACGCTGTAGGGGCCGTCTTAGGCCAAACTAAGGACAAGAAACACCATGCTATAGCCTATGCTAGCAAAACCAGGACAGTAGTTCAGCTAAACTATGCTACTACTGAGAAAGAGCTCCTTGTTGTTGTCTTTGCTATAGACAAGTTTAGATCCTACTTAGTGGGAGCCAAGGTAATAGTTTATACTGATCATGCTGCTCTCAAATACCTGCTCACTAAGAAAGATGCTAAACCCCACCTGATTAGATGGATTCTGCTCCTTCAAGAATTTGATTTAGAAATAAGAGATAAAAAAGGAGTAGAAAATTCTGTTGCGGATCATTTGTCTCGTATGCGTACCACTAACCTATAGGAAGCACCCATCAATGACTCTCTATGAGACGACATGTTGCCGAAGGTCACGGATAGCAACCCCTAGTATGCGAATATTGTGAATTATATGGTTACAGGGTATATACCCCCAGGAGCCGATAGGAAGAAATTGGTCCATGAAGCCAAAAGGCACATGTGGGATGATCTGTACCTATATAAAGTATGATCTATACCTATATAAAGTCTGCACTGATGGGCTGTTGAGAAGATGTGTACCAAGTACGGAAGGAATGCAGATTATTGAAAAATGTCATGCTGGGCCATACGGTGGCCACTATAGCACTTATCGTACACATGCAAAGATATGGCAAAGTGGGTTCTTCTGGCCGACCATGTATGACGACACGAGGAATTTCATTTGAAGATGCAAGGCTTGCCATAAGCACGGAGGAATTACTACCAGAGATGCAATGCCCCTACATGATAATTTGCAAGTGGAACTTTTCGACGCATGGGGTATTGATTACATGGGCCCATTCCCAAAGTCTGAGCGAGCTGAATATATCTTAGTGGCAGTCGACTATGTGTCAAAATGGGTGGAAGCTATAGCCTGCAAGTCGGCCGATGCCAAGCAGTCCAAAAAGATGTTCAATGAAGTGATATTCCCTCGCTTCGGCATTCCAAGGATGGTAATTAGTGATGAGGGATCCCACTTCACTGATACAAACTTTAGAAGATTTCTGCAAAGATGTGGGATCCAACACAGCATCGCCACTCCATACACCCTCAGACTAATGGCCAAGTAGAATCCTCCAATAAGTAGATCAAGAATATTCTACAGAAAATAGTACAGGAGGCTGGCAGAGCTTGGAGGAAGCATCTCCCTGATGCCTTATGGGCCTATCGAACAGCTTACAAAACCCCACGAGGAATGTCTCCGTATCAATTGGTATATGGGAAAACATGTCACCTACTAGTGGAGGTAGAACATAAAGCTTATTGCGCAATCAAAAGGTTTAATCTGGAATTTTTGAAGTCCAGAAGGAACAGGCAGAAACAATTAGCTGAATTGGAAGAGTGGAGAGAGAAAGCCTATCACAGTGCAAAGATCTATAAAGAAAGAACCAAGAGGTGGCATGATAAGAAAATCAAGAAGAAAGAATTTGCACCAGGTGATAAAGTGCTACTATTCAACTCCCGATTCAAGCTATTTGGAAAAGGGAAACTACGCAGCAAATGGGAAGGACCATTCACAGTAGTAGAGGTAGCCCCTCATGGAGCTATCACTCTACAAAATAATGAAGGCAACTGTTTCAAGGTGAATGCCCATCGATTGAAAATCTTCCTCGAGCCGGATGACATTGCATATGAAGTGATCAACTTCGTCGAGGACGAGTAAAAATGGGTAAGAGCGTGCCCAACATCAGGTAAGTCCCCCTCTTCCTACTCTCTTTATCTTTTCAATCTTATTTTCATTTATTAGAAGAAGACAGTGTGGGGGAAATCCCCAACCTGCAGAATAAAAGAAGGACCTGAGGTATGCATCTTCCCTATCTCATTCCCCTATACCTTTGAGTTTGTTTGAATCTCAAATCCAATCTTTTATATCAAACTCAGGAGATATTTTTCCATGTCATGCATGAATCCCAAGGTTGGCTTGCATATGTTTTATTCCTTACTTATCATCTTGTTGCTTGTGAACCAATATCATTAGGGAACTCATGCTTATCTAAGTAGTTGGTGTTTGTGATATGGTCTGATGATATGATCTTCGCTCTTTATGACTGAGTGCTTGGGAAATTTATTTTGAAAATCTGAAAACCCTTTGCAAAGCTCCTCTTTGATATGCCACCGTCCTACTAGAGCCATATGGTGTTTTTAGTTGAAAACCTTACAATCATATGCTACTTGTTATTGCATTGAGCTTTGTCAAATTCTGTGACCCTCGTGAGAATTCTTTTCATTACTTTCATGATCAAGATTCATGTGCACCCCACCTATTTCCCCTTGCTATGCTTCTACACTGGAAGTTAGCACTGTATCATTCATTCATTCCATAAAAATAAAGGCTCCCTATGTAGTGTGACCTCTCTCTCTAAAAGTTTCCTTCACAAAGAGACATGGGCTATGAAAAAAAGAATGAAGACACATGCTCAAAGCATGTTGATGAAAAAAAAGAGAAAGAAAGGATAGCCCATGTCCAAAATAAAGGAGGGAAAAGGAGAGGGATGGTCATGCAAAAAGGGGTTCCATAATCTTGATGGTAATAACTAGTGTCCATTCCGGGGCTAGTGTCCACCTTACCATCAACCCATAATTCTCATCATATATGTATGGTAATATCTAGCACCCATTCCGGGCCTAGTATCCACCTTACCATACTCCCATAGCCATACTGGTGCACATCTTGATCTGATAGTATGATTTGATTTTCTCTGTGGATCCCGTTTCTGACTTTGCAATATATGTGATGCAAGTGTGCTTTCTCTATATCCTACCCTGAGCTCCACATATAGCCATCATTAGAAGTAGGATGAAGAAAGGCAGCAATGCCTTGGTGAGGACATATACACAATGAGTGATCTGAGATAGTCAAATGAGGAGCTAAGCAAAGTTTATTTTGAAAACTCTTGCAAAAAACCCCAAGTTACTTAGCATGATGAGCAGGAGTGATTTGATTCATGGTCGTTCCATTCCTCAACCACCCAAGATAGCATGATAGACACTTCATAGAGTTCACAAGTGCAAGGTATGGTTCGGAATATCTCTTATGCTTACTTCATACCTATGGATACCATGTCTCACTTTGATCTTGTCCTTCCCTTCACTCGGGACGAGCAAAGGTCGAGTGTGGGGGTATTTGTTGATGGCTGTTATCCACTCATTTTATACCTGTCAACATGTAACTTTTGGCATGAGACATGATCCTCAACACTAGAATAGGGCTTAAACTAATCATTTCCACAAGTGTTGGTGATTATGCAAATACAGGTGATTAGCACTAGAAAGAGGAGTAAAAGCACAAGTCTTTGATCCAAGTACTTCAAGCTTAGCCAATGAGGGGATGCCACCTAGGATTCCCCTGGATCACTGACGTCATCAATCCAAGAGAGGCAAGCCCGACGAATCACACATCACCACGTGGACATCACATGGATTCAAGGGCCCACTTATCCCCCAAAACCATCGGGAAACTTGGCAAGCGCGGGGGAGTGACCTCAGGGCCCACTTGTCAGTCACCTGGAGAAAACACAGGGTGACACGTGGCCCCGAGGGTTCGACCGAACCCTAGATCTTGGCCCTCCACGTGTCTGCCCCTGATTGGTCCCCTGTTGCGTTTCTGGGTGTTTTGGGGCACTTTGAGCCTCTGAGCAAGCCACCTCCTCCTCTATAAATAGGAGGGGAGGGGCTCCCATTTGAGACACACACTTCTCCTCCTCCTCTTCATTTTGGCCTTGGAGCCTCTCTTTAGGAGAGGAGAGCTCTTTGTATAGGATTAGTGCTAGGAAGTGAGGTGGGAGGCTTGGGGCCATGTCATGTTCATGACATCTTCCTCAAGAACGATCCAGCGGTGCCTTTGTTCTTTATCTAGACTAAAGTGAGTATTTCGACATTTTCTATTTAGACTAAAGTGGTATGCATGCATAGTTGCTTTGTTCTTGTGTTCTTCGTTTGTTCTTGGTTTAGAGGCTTGTGTTCTTCGAACACAACCCTTTCGATCTAGTAGCCTTAGATCATAAGTTTGCATCTTGTTTGCTAGCTTGTCTATTAGAGTAAAGTTGATGCTCCTGCATATCTCTAGTTAGATCAAAGTGCATTCGTGATCTTGCATAAGTGATAGAGTATACCTTGAGCTAGTGCTAGTATCTCCCTCGCGGATTCGTAGTTCCGTATTTATTTGCAGTGCTATAGTCGGGCTATCGGGACGTCAGACGGTGTCCGGCTATAGTAGTAGTCAGTGGTGTAGACGTGGTGTCTGGACCATAGGTTATCCTGCGAATACCAAGTACATTCGTGTAACGATAGTGGTAGGCCGCAGTGGTGACAACCTGTTGGACCCTTTGGAACCCTCCGCGCCTGTGTACCGGGTAGGGCCCCGTTGCCAGAACATATTGCCTAGCCTTAAACAGCTAGTGTGGGTTGGCACCCAAGGCGAGTGTTATACCTGATAGACCATGCTAGACTCTGCACTCGGTCAGGCAGATCCTTTCTACCTATCCTATCAATCAGTGTTGCGTCCTTAGACCACTAGCTAGGTTCGAGCCAGAACTCTCCCATCCTTGGATTCGATACCCTGTGGGAATACTCATTCTCTTAGGGAGAAGTGCTACAACGGTGTATCCGTGCGCTTGCGGATTCATTCGCACTCGTCAGTGTACCTAGGAGTCTCTTACACGCTCACGCTATTGCGGTGCCTAGCGTTGAGGTTAAGAAACACCAACAAACCCCAAGTCTGAGAGCAATACGAGTCACCAAAGATGTACACTCAATGGGACGTATCATCTTAAAATTCATCAACCACTGCTGAATCATAGCTTTAACGGGGGAGACCTTGATCCGTTTAGTAGCAGCATAAAGAAGCATCAACTCATCGTTCTTCATGGGCCGAACATCCTCTCGTGGAAAGACAGTAATGGCGAGAAACTTGTGCCACAATCGAAGAGTGGGATGCACGATATCATTGCACTGAGGTACAAATTTACCACTATAAACTAGACCGGCAATCTCTTCCCAGAAGGAATCTCGAACAAAACCTCACATGCCTTTTTCAAAGAAATAGCACAATGATGATCAAAACCAAGGAGACGACTAAGATCTTTCCATGAAAGTCGGTAATCGGTCCCGAAAAGACGAAACTGAACACTATTCGCTTCCTCAGCAAAAGAGCAAAGAAACTAGATGGTGAGGGGCCGAGAGTCAAGCTCTGTAATCGGCACAAACTCCTACCAACCGAGAGCATGCCAAATAGAAGCAAACTCGAGGTGCATACCTGTCTTCTCCATAAGTGCCGGGTCGAAGTCCCGGGTGTGGGCGAAGACTCGGTCCTTTAGGTGAGCGTAGGCTTGCTCCTCTCAACCACCTCGCAAGCTGAGGTAGGAGGTGTCACCGACGACCTCCTCCATTGCTTGTGGTTCGGCTTGTTCTTCTTCCTCTTCCTCATAGTCCATCATTGATGGGCTCGGCGTCGACTCGGCGGGGACGGATGAACTTGCGCTTGCCCGTGAATGGGAGCGTGTCACCCTCCAGAGAGCGTTTGCTGCCCAACTCATGCTAGCATAGCAAAGGGACAACAAAAGAAACTCGATGATGGATTAGTGAAATCGGATGAAATTCTTACCGAGCTTGCTCCACCAATAGCAATACTTGTAGCAACACAATAGAGAGAGTACTTGATGAATCCAAACTTGTGCAAGAAATCCAAGAAAACCAAGAGAGCAACGAGTAGAGAGGGGAGTGTGAGTGAAAAGAGTTGAATGGGTGAAGAACACCCCCTCTCCCCCTGCTATTTATAGGCAAATGCACCGAGCATCCAGACATGGCCGTTGGGCAACGGCTAGGAGCCGTTGGAGCAAGGTGGGGCCCAGCAGCCGTTGGGCTGCTTCGGCCGACCCAGGGATCGGCTGATCCCTGGTCGGGCCCACCTGCCCCCTGCTTTGGTCAGTGGCTCCCCTACGGCTAGCTAGGGGCCTACCCGAGTGTCTCGGCCCAACTTTCTCCAAAATATTTTTCAATTGATTTTTATAGAATTTTCAATCTCAGAAATTATTTTTAGAAATTTTATTCGAAAGGGAAAAAGGGCTAGATAAATCTAGCATGCAGATGCAAGGTTTGGAAAAATCAAATATGCAGTTTGGAAAATCAAATAAAAATTTTGGAAAGGGAAATATGAGATAAATACCATCTTTAACCTTTTTGGTAGAAAGGACTCATCATTTTTAGTCCGACGAGTAGGACTCTTCTCAGCAGTTAATACTACTCGGCATCCCACTCCTGAGAAGTAGAGGGTAATGCCTTCTCAACCTTCAGCCACTCTTTACGAATTTTCTTTTGCTTCAATGTTGATGGATATTTCTTTGTTGGGGGTAAAGGCTCCATCCTTCCCCCAAGCTGCTCAGCACTATCTTGCACCAAATAGCATTGCTCTTCTTGAAACCTGAACATCAAGTTCCTCTTCCCAATGCGAAAACGGATCACTCCGGCCCCCACATTGATTCTAGCTCTGACATCACTGAGAAATGGTCGCCCAAGGATGAGCAGCATTCCTCCCTCATCGTCCATATCAAGGACCATGAAATCCGCGAAGACATAAGAGTTCTTGACATTGATCAATAGACTCTCAACAATTCCTTCTGGATATCGTATCATTAAATCGGCGAGTTGGATAGTCCGTGCTGTTGGAGAGAGAGCTGGATATGCTAGTTGCTTGAACATGGCCTTGGACATGAGATTGACACTTGCACCAAAGTCACAAAGGGCATGCTTGATTGCCTTGCAATAGATTGTGCACGTGATAGCTGGATAACCAGGATCTCTGCTGTGCAAAACTGCTAATTCCTCCCATAGATCTTGGATTTGTTGTCTGGGCTTTCCTGCATAGTTGGGAGCACACGTCCTCCTAGGTGGCTTACCTCACCTAGTCGACACTACACTAACATTTTCACAAGAGGACACGGGTTGCCCCGGGATCCTCCCATTATCAGCAGACAGAACCAAAGTAGCTAATTGAGCTAACTGAGTTTCTAATATTTTATTAAAACTTAGCTGGCTCTTCTGAGCAGAAGAATAACTTTCGAGCTTAACATTGAGACTTTCCAAGGATTTATCAAGGGCGGCTAACTTTTTATTAACACCTTCATTAATTTTAGCCTACCCGATGACAAGATCTCTCAAGGAGGGCTGGTTAGAATTATAAGTATTACCTTGGTTACCTCCTTGATAATAATGGCGTTGTTGATTCCACGTTTGGCCTCCTTGTTGTTGGTGACGATAACCATTGTTATTGCCTCATGTACATCACTTCCTCCTGAGTTTCAAGACAGTAGTTCCCCGAATGCCCAGTGTTGCCACAGTCCTCACAAGTCATATGAGAATCCATAGTTAGAGTAGTGGTGGTCATGGCAGCCTTCTCGCTGGTGTAGTCATCCAATCTTTTCATAAGAAGGTCCAGCTTGGCAGTAATCGTATTTGCTTCCTTGACAGTATGAGTACCCTCTAACGTGGTTGGAGTCTTTCATCGCTCGACCATTGGTTGGATACCATCTTCTCAATAAGTGATTTGGCATTGTCAAAAGTGAGTGAGAAGAATGCCCCTTGAGCAGCAGCATCAATATGGCCTCAGGCTGTCAGAGTCAGCCCATTATAGAAACTTTGAAGAATTATCCAATCCTCCATCCCATGGTGAGGACAGGACGTACTCCTGAAGCCTTTCCCAAGCTTCTGGAATAGATTCACTTGCTGCTTGCGGAAAGCTAGAAATTCTTCCACGAAGAGCATTGGTTTTGCCCAACGGAAAGAACTTCTTGAGGAATGCTTCTGAGCAATTGTCCCAAGTATTGATAGCATCACGATTCGCATATAATCATTGCTTGGCTTTCCCTAGGAGAGAAAAAGGAAACAGTCGAAGATGAACAACATCCATATTTGCACCCCTGATGATGAAAGTGCTGCATAGCTCTAGGAACTGCTGCAGATGGGCATTAGCATCCTCATTTGGCTTGCCATAAAACGGACTAGCCTGTACCATCGTGATTAAACCCATCTTGATGTCAAAATTTTCAGTCCCCATTGGCACCACAAGGCCTTGCAGCACCTGGTCAGCAGAAGGAGCTGAGTACTCATGAAGCGTCTTCTGGGCCATAGCGTTTGACGTGGATGGTACAAAGGAAGCTGGATCGCCTTTCGGACGAGTACGACGAGGTGAGTCAAAATGAATTCGAGCTTTCCTCACTAGTGACTCGGGATCTTCTGTGAAATTCTCCGGTAAGTCGAAACCAGTCGTACACTACCTGTCTTCATCATCCAAAGATAAAAGAAGACAATCAAGGTTAGCCTGCATTTAGAGTTGCTCTAACCTACTCATGATTTTTAAACAGATGCAAAGCATAGTCATGATAATCCTGTGCCTTCCTCTGCAACGGTGCCAGAAATGCTTGTTGGTGTTTCTTAACGTCACTACTAATGACGTCGAGTTAGCGTGAGTATCAAGACTTGCCAAAGGTAAATCTAACGATCATGAATGAATCTGCAAGCACATACATAAACCATTGTAGCATTTCCCCAGGGAAGTGAGTGTTCCAAGTGTATCATATCCGTGGAAGGCAATGGCGGATATCAAGACTTATGCTTTTGCACTGAATGTAAACCAAGAGATAGATATAGAAGACAACAGCTCAAAGATAGGGGTAAGATAAATGATATGATAGGGGTAGTGTGACATGCACTCTGATCTATCTCTACACTTAGCACACTACGGCTTAGGGGGGACATACAAAGCTAGCTCTAGGTTCCATGGTACTAAACATACAGAGTTAGATGATACAAGAGATAAGCATAAAGCATTGCATGAAAGGTAAGGTTCAGCACCCAGGTTCAAATGGGGAGATAGCCCACAACAACCAGCACTCTACGAAACTATCCTTTAGACTCCTACAGCAATACCCCATCGCGGAGGGTTTCAAAGGGTCCAATAGCTGTCACCACTGCGACCTACCTCAATCGTTACGGGGGGCAAGCTCATAACTAACGTAGCCACACAACCCAGGCACCATGCCTGCATTGCTGCTAGACATCACCCGTCTTGGGCTATTGTGACCCAGGGTGAGAGCCACCAGAAGACTGGTCAACTTAGACCGAATACCGTAGCTTAAACACAAACTTCATGCAACACAACCATGCTATCAAACAAGATCAAACTAGGGCTAGTCATACGAATGAATACGAACTCTCTTATGTCTAGTCAACAAGATCAAAGGGTCGAGTTCATGAAGAACATGAGCCTCTAACTTATGAACAAACACATGAGGAATGAGTAAATCACCCTTCAACTGGAGCGAAAGGTAGTGTTCACGAAGAACATGAGCCTCTAAATGATGAACAATGGATGAACTTAAGAACATATCAATCATATGATCTACCACAACTTTATATGAAATAGTTGAATAACTGAAGTAGATCAAAGTCATACATAGAAATAAAGATACAAGAGAACTCATACCTAGACTCCCAAGTAGACTTGGAACCTGAATAAGAGCTACTCTAGCCTACCCCCTAGCCTTTGAAACTAACAGTGGGAGGGAGAGTCAAGAGAGATGTGTGTGAGAAATGGAGCCCCTCCCCTTCTATTTATAGGCAATGACCAGGCTTGCTTCGGGCACCAAATGCCTCCAAAACACCCGGGGATGCAGCAAGTGACCAATGAGGAGACACCATGTGGAAGGCCAGGATCAAAGGCCCTTAGTTCGGTTCGGCCGATCCTAGGATCGGCCGACCATCTAGGGTGGCCCCCCTGGTGTGCTTCCTCTGGGTGGCCTCCAGGTGGGCCCTCTGGTCACTCCCCCGTGCATGCTAAGTTTCCTGATAAGTTGGAGCTCTGGTGGGCCCATGGATCCTTGTGAAGTCCATGTGTCGCTCTCTGATTCGTCGGTGAGTGCCTCCCTTGGATCAGTGACGTGGATTGCCACATGTTTCCTAGGTGGCAGCCATCTCCTCAACTGAGTTGGCATGGATCATTCCATAGAAGGTGGGTTTCCATCTCTTTTTATACTTATTTCACCTACATACGAATAATCTCCAAGGATAAGTGGAACTACATTATTCAAACCAAAATGCAAGTAAATAATGCATATGCCTCCATTTATGTGAGAATATTGATGGCTGAAAGTGGTACTTAACAGCCGTCAACACTTGTGGTGCCACACCGGTGATCGGCCGCGGCAATGGGTGCGTTGGTTACCTTGGGCTGAATATACATACAACACAGCATTTCACACAGCTCTGCAAGAAACTCCTTTTCGGGTTGTTTATGGTCACGATCCCCCATCCCTCTGTTCGTATGATGCTAGTAAAGTCACAGTGGTGGTGGTGGCACAAACTTTGGCTCAAAGGGATGAGTTCCTCCAGGATGTCTGTCTCCGCTTGGAGCAAGCACAGCAGGTTGCAAAGATGCAATATGATAGTCGTCATCGAGATGTCAGTTTTGCTGTTGGTAATTGGGTCTGGCTGCGCCTACACCACCGGCCCCATGGCTCCTTAGGCACCTCTTCTTCCATCAAACTCTATCAGTGCTACTTCGGGCCTTATCAGATAGTGGAGGCTATTAATCCAGTGGCATTCAGGTTGGCTTTGCCTCCAGGAGCAAGGCTGCATGATGTTTTCCACGCAGACCTCCTGAAGAAATTTGTGGGTTCTCCACCAGCAAGTCCCCGGTAGTTACCTCAAGTCCATAATGGTGCCATTGTCCTAGTTCCTGCTTGTGTACTCCGCCTGAGGCTGTCTGATGGTGTTCGCCAAGCTTTGGTTCAGTGGGAAGGCATGACGCCATCTTCAGCTTCATGGGAAGATCCGGACCAGTTCAAGGAGCAGTATCCCCAATTTCAGCTCGAGGACGAGCTGTTGCTCAAGGGGGGGAGTGATGTTATGTGGGGTAAAACCTGCTCTAGGCGCAAGAGGCAGAAGGTCCAGCCGGCGCCTAAGAACAGTAGTAATTAGTTTGGATTGTTAGTTCAAATTGGTTTGTTTTAGAGATAAGAGGAGTTAAAGATAGAGTTGGTTTTGATTCAATTAGATTGGTTTGAGAGCTTGTGCGAGGGGTCAGATCAGCCTTTATATACAAAGGCATTGTAAACCATATTCCTTAATCAATAGAGATCAATTCCCTGCTCCCCTGTTTCTAATCAAGCGCAAGAGCAGAGAGGCTAAGACCTTCTCCCTCGAGCTGCATCTACCAGCCCCAATTCCCCCTACCTATTACAGTAAGCTTACTTCTTATTTATTTTACAAAAAAGCTTACTTCTTAGCAACATGTACCACTGTTGTGTGCCAGGCTTACCTAAGGGATTATGAAGATAAGAGCCGAAGAGGAAGATAAGGGCAATTGTGTCATTCTCCACGCATTGGATTTTGCATTTTTTATGATTTTCATAGCAGATGGTGCCAACTAACTGAAAAGGATTTTGGTGGCAAACACCAAATAGAATGTATTTGGACTGACTTTTGATGGCTGTTTTGCGACTCGTCGTTTTTTAATGCCACAAATCTATATTCATCAATACTATAAACTACGAGTTTTTTGAAAACTTTTCTCACCTAAGTCGGGGTCACCTTACCCCTCACGTCGGACCCACCCGTCATATGTTTGGGAAGTGGATAGGGTGGAAGAACTATAGAAATTGCAATTTGGAGCTTGATTCTGCCAAAAACTTAATTCTTTTGTCACCCGTGATACGTATACCCGCGTGCTGTACCCGCGGAGAGTCAGTACGCTTGCCGTGGTATACTCCCATGATCCCACCTCTCTGTGACGTGTATGCACACCGCTCCCTCCCGTCCACGGCACGGCCAATTAATACCTTCTCAAACCTTTCGAGAACGCTGCCCTTCTCTGCATACTTGCGTAGTACCGCGGCACGCAGGCACCTGGCGGCTGTTGATGGTCAATTTCCGTCAATCAAGAGCACTTGTTACACTTTGGTTTCAGCTTTGAATTGAAACAAACCCGCCACTAGGCATACTAATGATGTAACAAGTTCGCACTTGCATATGGTTTTTGGAGTATGTTGTTTACGCGGGATTTAAGCGCCTAAATGAGGATTTCCGGTAGAGTTCATCGAGCACTTTATGAGAAGATCACGAAGCCCGGCACAAGTCAAGGCACGAAGTGAACATGACTCCAAATGACCCGAGGACCGAAGCATGAAGCCGTGAAACTCTGAGGACCTAAACAGAAGATGCGGGAGTTCGTGCGCCAAGTACCCTTATCCAAACTGCAGGGAAAATGACGTCAAGGACCCACATGCAATTCGGAAAAAATTCAAAAAAGCACGAGAAGCGTCGTGACGAAAGATGGGGCCGAACGGGGCCCAAAAGGTGCCAACCGGCTGTTGATGGTTCAATAACGCGCCAAGGTTCACCGCAAGCTTACGGATCATGTAGTACCTTTTTCCCTCGAGTATCACCCAAGGTATCGAATCCGTGGAACATGTGCAATGCAATACTCAATCTAATAACCGAGAAACACTTGCATCTTGAAGAAGTTTCGAATGCATCTAATCTACTAAGATCATGAGAGGTAGCAAGAGAAAGCATAGAGATAACCAATCTAGAGGGGGCCTAGATCGCGCTTGTGTTGTAGTTCCGAGCAAGATGGAAGAAAGCAAAACGAATCTCATTAAAAGTGTCTTTAAACCTTGACCTTCGGCCAAACCCTCTACGTCACCCCGCCATACTCGGTGTCAACATACTGTCACGAGGTTCCCCTTTCTTCGCGGACAAATTTTAGAGCACGCTCACAAGGAGCGTGTTGAACTACTTCGTAGATCGGGTATGGACCTCTAGCCACCATGGCTACAAGAACATCCCATGCAATCTATCTCGAGAATAGATTGAGGAAGAAAACACCCAAGCAACAACAAGAATCATAAATAAAGGTACTCGATCGCTAGAAATCGGATCCATTCAGACTTCATCATAAGTGTATACATGAATAAGATCATAACTGGGATCCTATCTTGATCTTGATTCAAGCCTCCGGAACACCGACGTGGTCTTCCTTGCAAGGTTCCCACACCGGCTAGGTAAACCCTAGACAACTAGCACGACCCTCCTCTCCGAGATGGTGTCCCTCTAGCTTCTCTCCTCCTCGGCGGCGAATGACGAATGGGTTGATGAATGGTTCGCATGGGGACTATAAATAGCCCGAAGGGGTGCTAGGTCAAAGGGGGCGGCGAACCGACCCGTGGGCCAGGCCGGCCAGCCTGGGCCGACCGGCCCAGGGCCTGCTTGGCCCGGTTCACCCTCGGTTTTCTTCCTGAAGCTTCTCACGTCTTCAACATTGATGGTAAACTCATGGCTAGATTGACGGAAATCAACCGCCAACATCCCCCCATGCTTAAACCTTGCTCGTCCTCGAGTAAGCCTTCAATGGATATCAGAGCTGCCCTTCGATGTTCATACCCTACGCTTGATCATACATGAGAAAACATAATGCTCTCTAGATTTATATTCATTAAAGTTCCATAATGTACTAACTTTTATCTTTACGGAGGGTAGGTATCATTCAAGCTCTTTCCACAAGTACTTGATCATGCTCTCAAACTTTTAAATAAATCTCAGAAAATTTGAAAATAAAGATGAGATAAAGAGAAAATTTTATTTACCAATATAAAAAATAACCATCTTGCACCTTGCTCATGTACTCTCATCTCATCTTGTCTCTCAAGCCTACTTGTTCTACTCTTTTCCTCTCTCAAAGTATATAGTGGAAGGCTTTATATGGAGCTGTAGGAAAGTTTAATCCTACCAAGATATTGTAGTTTAGATATTATCAAAAAAAAGACTAGCTTCTCATGGTCTTACCGAGACTCGTCAAAAAGTTCATTGGAAAAATAATGTTCTCAAGGAGCGGGGAGAGATGAACACACACTTTTAGATAGGTGGACATGTGCAAATGACAAAGAGTGATCCCGAGGCACAAACGAAGTCCTCGTTATCGGATTGCACATGGTTGGAAAGATGAGTATGGGTCTTGGTCTTGAATCCTCTTGAAAACTCAAACAGCACTAAACATAGCTAGAGAACCGGGGAGCTTTATATTTTTTCTTTCTTTCTTTTTTCTTTCTTTTTCTCATCATACTTTTTCTTCTTTATATATTCTTTTTCTTTCATCATACTTCTTTTTTTTATTTGCTCCCCTTGAACTCTAGACTATACTAGTACTTCCTTGGCAACCCCCCCATGCTTAGACGTTTGCTCGTCCTCAGGCAAAAGAGGTGATAAATATGCCAAGGTAAAAATTGAAGCTCTCATATATTCTTAGAGAGAGATACTCGAAAATCTTCTAGGGATCCTTTTGGAAGTCTCCCCAAGTCTTGCTTACTTGATGCACCTTCCTTGTAGTCTTCCTCGAAATATTCATCCATACTCATATATTGGGTTGTGGTCAAGGAGGTTGACACAAAAAAGATGTTTTTGGGTTTGGCGGGTGGATATCCGGCGAGGTTTGCAAAATTCCCAATGTGGAAACTCACAGGGCACAGATAGAAGAGGCTAGCATAAAGAAAGATACGCAAAAATGGAATGACCAACTTCTTAGTCTCGGGCCGGAGAAATCAGGCCTTGAATTAATGCACCCAAAAATAAATCTTGTATATACTAATGTTTTACACTCAAGTAAATTTCGGCTTTGGATAGGTAGAGCAAAATGCAAGCGGTACTTGTGACAAAGTTAGCATAACTTTTTAAGAATAAAAAATGGATCTTTGATTCATTCAAAATTGAGAGCAACGAAAAAGAACTATGGGACTTAAGTTATCATAACCTCCACACAAGATTAGGCTAGCATTTAATTAAATTTCAGATTCATATTAAAAGAGAGCACTAGCTTAAACATGCATAAATCAAGCATAGGATCGAGCAAAGCGGCAACGATCATCATATATCAACAAGGTACAATTTTCCATCCATGTTAAAGATCATAAAAACAGTGGTGAAACTTATTCATGGTGATGGAAAACAAAACAACTACTACCACACACATGCTGAAAATAAATAAAACAAGAAAATACTACGCATACATAAACGCACACAAGCTGCAAAATAAAGAAAAGGAAAAGGAAAAATCAAACCACACTTAAAAAGGTTCATCCCTTCCTTCTTTTTTCACTCCTCATCCGATTGCTCTTGCTCCGTCAGTTCACTTTCGTTGAATCCTTGCTCATAATATGTTTGCATGGCCCCTCCATGAAATTGATCCGGTGGCACAATTTGAAGGCGTCCTAGTTGATGGGCGATCCCCGCCGCTCCTTCTTGCCATTGGTCGACATGAGTCTGGATCCTCTCGACGTCTTGCACATTCCTTTGCATATACACCCCAATGATGGCTGCACTTTGTTGGGGCTGAGGCATGCTTGCATAGGGTGCAACAAACACTTCATTTGGTACTACAAAAGTTGGTGGACAATATGTTGGAGGGGGTGGCGGCATGGCTGCACCACTCCCCCATGCTTGCATTGGCACACTTCCGTAGTAGGGTGGCAGCACAAGAATCCCTCCATATGGTTGATGATATGCAGCCCCTCCTTGATCTTGGGCTGCGGAAGACGATCCCTCTTCTTTAATTCTTCTTCTTTTGTTCTTCTTGGCCGGCATAAGAACTCCTTTTTCTAACCAATTCTCTCTCCCTTCAATAAATAATTTCAGCCTCATATTTGGGAGAGGAACATTAACTTTAGCCACCTTGTAACCTCTCTTTTCATCTCCACTTATATATTTTCCTTGCTTCATATAGTCAATTCCAAGAGAATTCCCCGCAAGTAGGAATTTTGGGTTTCTTGAAATTCTCTGACTTCACAGAAATTGCTATCATAGAGAGATAGCATCCCGAACTAATATCTCCGATCCCCGAAATTGCCTCGGAACACCATCGATTGATCATGATATATGAAGGATCAATGGCTTGCCTAGCAATCATTGCCGAATAAAGCCAATTAAGTTCCATGTCGGTGATCTTGGACTCCTTCATTCTTCCCAAAATCCTCTTACTCGTCCAAGAGTGAAATATCCGGATGATGGGATTCCGGATGCTACTTCATTGCCAGTTATCTTCTCCTGAAATCATACTCCAAAATCCTTCCAATACACTTTCATTAACATCCACTTGCTCCGGGTCTTCCCTCTTGAAACCGAGCAATTCTCTAATTTGCTCATAAGGAATTATTTGCTCATCACCCTTGAGTCGAAATGAGAGGGATGGCACCTCACCATTAATAACTGGTGCCATCGTCATGAGAATTTCCAAGGCAAGCTCCAATTGAATGCTCACCCCTACTCCATCGGAAAATTGCCCCCAACCAAGATGATTCATCATTTGATAGATATCCGGACGAAATCCCAACACTTGGAGAGCATCATCATCGAAGTCGACGTTGGGCACAATCCTCTTCTCGGGGCGAACAAGCCTCTCCTCCTCCTCCTCCGTCATCATGAAAAATGCATACTTGGAACGCTGCGGAGTGTATGGTGGTGGAGCAGATGAACGAGTCGAGCGACGAGGTTGGACGGGTGGCTCCTCCATTCTCCCTTGCGGTTCGGTGTACCGCATGGACGAGCTTCGCGTGTCTCTACTACCACTAAGGAGCATGGTGTCGCTCCTTGATGGTGCCACGTCCTCTTCCATGCTTCGCGGCGACTCGGGGATTGAGTGCCTCCGTGAAGAACTTGTTGACGGCGGCCTCGACGATGATGATGCTCGTGTCTTCTTCCCAAAGGTCACATTCCAAGCTTTCCTCATTTTCCTTCCTGCACAAAGTCACAAACAAACTCTCCCGGGGGTTTCTTGTCGGTAGAAATACACACAAAAGAAGAATATGGAAGGGGCAAAGATTGTGACAAAATTTTCTGGATTTTTGGACGCAAGATTGGAGGACGAATTTTTTCGAAGGATTTTCTGGAGGTTCTGGACTGGAAGCTCAAGAACATGAACTAGCAATGGAGCAAATGACTTACTTGAGGAAGACGAGCACCGGGAGGCGAAGAAATAGGCTAGGCCGACCGGCCTAGGGCCCCTGCTCCCTGTTTTGGCTCCTGCTTTCTCCCACTTGTTGTTGGATGCATCATTGTCTTGTGTACTCGTGCTCCACACCATTCACCTTCCAAATTCTCCTAGCCACTCCTTTTTCTTCCATGATGAAGTCCCCCATCTTGATCATTTGCTTTGTGTCACTTCCATGCTTCCTTGCCTCCCATGCTTTCACTCATATCCTGCAAAACAAAACACCCCCCATGCTTGTCCTTGCATGTGCTCAAGATGCCTTAATGATGAGGCCTTCCCGTGATGCATCATGGAGCACTAGAAATCGAATTAAGCTCAAAACCTTCCCTTGATCATGTTTAGATGCTAATTACTCCTCTAATTTCGAAAATTAAAAATTAACTCAGAGATATCAATGAGTTCAAATGTATTTTTAGAGGAGTTTTTAGACATCAAAAACATTTGTAAGTCGAAATTTTCTGACTACATTGATTTTGGTTACACCGGGATCACTTGCTTTCATTTATTGACAGCGAGCTCCGCCGGATTGACCGTGGGGGTATGAGTTTTGGTTCTAATTTTTGCCAAACATGAGAGAGATGTTTTGAATAAACAAAAATAAAAGGGGCTTGGAAAAATTCTAACTCTAGAGAAACCGGTGGATGTCAAGTTGAATGAAACCAAAAATCGAATTTCCTAGGTTCACGCGAGTCCTAGTATGTGTCAAAAATTAAAAATCATTAAGGAACAACACGGGGCTCTACTCGTGTGTTTTTATGTTGTAAAACAAACCAACCTTGTCACCATGAAGAGGATGAAAGGTGTGGGTAGGTTCTGAATTTTTTGTGTTGGTTTCTTGATAAGAGGCAAATAAATCATAGGATGGCTCATGTCATAGGTTTAAGGTCAAATAAAATCCAAATGAAACATCCGAGCGAATTAAATGTCTCAAAAATAAGTTCAACCATTTAAGAGTTTATACCAAGTCTTGCGTAGCAAATTATATGACCAACTTACTTGAAATTGGAAATAATCTGGGTTGCCCTCCCGGCAGCTTTATTCTTCATCGGTTTGTCCTCCCGGTAGCTTATTCTTGACTCGAGGAACGGGTTGCCTCCCGCCTAGTGCTTCGTTTATAGTCCATGGCTAGACCTCTTCTCTTCTTTACTTCAGATCAATGCTCTTTTCGGGCGTTGCAATCTTGGGTACCCACTTCTGCACCATCTTGGGTGCGGGCTTATTCTCTGGCTTAGCCATGTTTTTGGTCTTCACAGGCAGCTTTTGTTCTTTGGTCTTGATGGATGCAACGACTTCTTTGATCACCTTTGCTTCCTTCTTCTTGGGCTCCCCCTTCTTCTTTGGCTCTTCCTTTCTAAAACAACGATGAGGTGGAACATATTTAGCATTGATCATGTTGCATACCTCGAAACGTGGACGAAACTTGAATACGCTTTGTGTGCCATTGACGTCGAACTTAATCTCTCCTTTGCCAACGTCGATCGTTGCCCTAACGGTCTTGAGGATGGGCCTCCCTAGGATGAGGGGTGGCTTCTCCCTTTCTCCCATCTCAAGTACCACGAAGTCGACGGGGATGAAGTGATCTCTAACCTTCACGGGCACATCTTCGGCGATTCCCATGGGAAAGCGGATAGAGTTGTCGCCCAACTCCAAACACATACCCGTAGGCTCAAGTGGTAGGTGTAGCTTCTTGAACACATCTCTTGGCATGACACTCACACATGCTCCAAGGTCGTATAATGCCTTCTCGAACGTAAATGAGCCAATAGAACATGGGATGGTCGGACATCCGGGGTCTCTTTGCTTCTCGGGCCCTTGATTTGCAATGGCGGCACTACATTGTTCGGACATCTTGATGTGATCCGCCCCGAGTGTTGCCATCTCATACTTGTTCGCAAGTGTGTCTTTGAAGTAGCGAGAATATGTAGGAACTTGGAGAGCGTCCAATAGCGGCATGTTGATGCTTAACCTGCGCACCACTTCCACAAACTTTTCAAAATGACTATCAACTTTACCTCAAAAGTAGTGTGTCTTTAACGTAGGCATCTTCATGTCATCACTTGGCATCTCGAACTCCGGCTTTTTGGTAGCAATCTCCGGAATAGTCATCACCTTCTCGTTAGTGTGACCCTCCGCCTTGACGGTTGGCTTAGGCTTCCTCACTCCGGCTGGAAGTTCGGGATCCTCCGTCTCCTATCCTAAGCGAGTTTGAATAACCTTCGCCATCTCGGGACCTTAGGGCTGCCCCGGCAATCTTCCTTCATTAGCAGTTAGGCGCCCGGCAAGTTGTCCCACTTGCGTCTCCAATATCTTCATCATGTTGAGCACTTGATGGTTGGAGCTCCCGACCTCCGTCACCTTGCCATCGATGTTCTCCAATATTTTATCCATAGTCTTGAACTTAGTGATGGTGTCCTTTTTGATCTTTGCTTTCTCATCCATGAAATCCTTCAATTGTATACAAAGAGGCACCGTATTTTGAATAGACGAACTTGCATTAAATTGAGGTCTACCTTTCCCGTAGCGGAAGTTTGGCAAATCTCCTTTTCTCATATAGTCGAGCACCTTTGCTTCCTCCGGACAATCTTTTTGGACATGGCCGTACTTCCCACACTCCTCACACGTGGATCTTGCTTCGGCGGCCTTTAGGTCTTGGGCTGCTTTCTTTTCTAGCTCCATCCTTTCCAACCTCCTCATGAGCGAGTCAATTTTTCCTTCTAGAAGTTCATCCTTTTCAACCTACAAAACACCTTTAACATTGCCCGTGGGTTGAACCAGAAGTAAGCGTCTAGATGACACCCATGTATCATTGTCCGCAACCTTCTTGAAAAGAGTGAATGCCTCCGTCGGAGTGAGCTCGATAATAGATCCTCCCGCCAATGCGTCAATTACGGTCCTCGATGCTAGATTGAGCCCTTGATAGAACTTTTGAATGAGGTCCTCCTTCAGGAACTTGTGATGTGGCACGACTCGGGTGTACTCATTGAAATGCTCGAAAGCTTCCGCGGTAGTCTCTGTTGGATATTGAGGAAATGTAGCAATCTTATTACGCAAGCTTTGAGTCTTACCCGACGAATAATACTCCTTCATGAAAGCTCTCATCAACGCTTCCCAATTTTGCACCGTCTCCACCGGTGGAGTGTAGAACTATTGCAAGGCTTTTCCAAGAAGTGAGAACGGGAAAAGCCTTGCCCTCAATTGATTTTGATCCAGCCCTTCCATTGTGAATGTCTGACAAAATTGAATGAACGCTTGAATGTGAAGGTTAGGATCCTCTTTACCAGTAAAAGGTGTATGTTGCACCATGCGGATGGTTGAAGTCTTGATCTCGAACGGTCTTCCAATGTCGGCTAGGTTGAGGATGGGAAGATCAACGAGCTCCGGGATGCAAAGCTCTGCAATCTTCCTCTCTTGTGCCATTGGTGGCGGTTGAGGTTGATCTCTCCTCGGACTTGGAGGTTGTGATTCCTTCTTCGAACTTGGAGGTGGAGATTCCTTTGGAGATCCTGATGATCCTCGGCCCCGACTTTTGGATCTACAATCTCCAGCTTCCTAGCTCGTGCTGCGCGTCTCCTTTGCCTGTAAAGTTCTTCTGGATCATCCATAAAATTTTTCAGTTTGTTGGAGAGGTGGCCGTCCATCTTCTGTTAGGGTTAGCGACAAACAAAATATGCAAAGGATCTAAAAAAGGAAAACTATAAAAAGGGTTAGTCAAAAACTAGATGAGATTGGTTTTTTGAGAATGATCAAAGTTTAATAGATGCAAAAGAAAATCAAAAATAAAATTGAAAATATTTACAAACGAGATACTAGATTGGATCTTGATTACTTGTTCCTCGGCAACGGCGCCAGAAAAAGGGCTTGTTGACGGTTCAATAACGCGCCAAGGTTCACCACAAGCTTACGGATCATGTAGTACCTTTTTCCCTTGAGTATCACCCAAGGTATCGAATCTGTGGAACATGTGCAACGCAAGACTCAATCTAATAACCGAGAAACACTTGCATTTTGAAGAAGTTTCGAATGCATCTAATCTAGTAAGATCATGAGAGGTAGCAAGAGAAAGCATAGCGATAACCTATCTAGAGGGGGTCTAGATTGTGCATGTGTTGTAGTTCCGAGCAATATGGAAGAAAGCAAAACGAATCTCATTAAAAGCATCTTTAAACCTTGACCCTCGGTCAAACCTGTTGACACTCAAAATTTGCAGCTAAGCCAGATCAGGCTGGACCAAGCGGTCAGACCGGGTTACCAGGCGGTCTGACAGCGGTCCCTGTAGCCGGTCTGGCAACAGGAGGTCAGACCTCGTCCCTAGGGCGGTTTGACCGCCCTGGTCAAAGTCCTCAAAAGGCAATTTGGACTTCACCATTGCATTGTTCTCGTCGAGTAGATCAAGATGCATATGTAGAACGTACGATTCGGACTCCGGATGAGGGAGATATGGCTTCGAGAAGACCTGCACGTCAAACACGCGGTCTAACCGCCCCTAGGACCCAGTTAGACCGCCCTACCCTGCGAAATCCGAGTTAGGAGATGTATTTTGACACAAGATTTGTATAAACTTCGACTCCTACTGGGGCAAGACCTCCCCACCCTATATTTATGAAGGGCCACGGCCGATTGAGAGGAGGACAATAGAATCTATCATTACCTTTACTTTTTACTCTAAACCCTAGCTTTTCCAACCTCCATGCTGCTCCTCTACTGATCTCCAAGGTCATAGATGACGTCCTAAGGCTCGTTGGTCGACCAAGGGCACGCCGACGACGTCCACGCCCTGACGGGGTCCCTCACGGGCGAGAGCTTCGACGGCTTTTGCTAGTTTGCTTGTAAACTAGTCGTTCTTCGCCACGTAAGTGCGTTGGTTATCTCTTTGCTGGTTTGCTCGTAATCCTAGACGTCCTCCATCACGTAAGCGTGGTGTTTATCTCCCCAAACGATCATCTTGAGCAAGGGCGGTCTAACCTCATAGCCAGGGCGGTCTAACCTCCCTTGGCAGCATCTTTGCCTTTTCGGTTCGTTTGTGACCCGCACGCTCTAGTGCTCTCATGTGTTGGCCTAAAAGGTGTCAACAAATTGGCGACTCCGCCGGGGAAGAGAGATCCGGTTGCTCAAACCGTTCTATCAATCCCTAGCCTTTTACCTAATTGATCTATTATTATCTTGATTCGTCGCTATAGTAGATCAGGTCTTTCGGGACCGATTGCATCTATAATTGTGACGTTGCATCAGGCTACTCAAGCCGTTTGCATTGTGTCTTGCTTGCTACTACATATTGAAGACTAGAAGCGAAGTAAGGTTTTGGTCATTGATTGCTTGGATTTTCTGGATTTATCTACATAACAAGATCAGAAGCATCAAGACTTGTTATGGCGGGCTATTCATATACTTCACATCAGTCCTACTACGACGAGCCCAAGGTAGAATTTGCAAAATACATTACCTATGTCTAATGTTAATAGTTATTTTGCAAGTACCATGAATCCTTATGTTGATGTTTTTAGATATGATACTAGTAGGCATATTGCATCGGCTAGTACTTGTTCAGATGGTTTTAATTATGCAAATTATAATTTTGAATTTAATATGCAAAAGCTATTGTCAAATAATATGCATACTTTAAATTTTAATGATACTTGCAACATACAACATTACTCTCACACTCCGGCTGTACAACAAGTTCAAAAGTCGGTTAACATGTATCAAGGCCAAACTAACATGGTGACTTTGGCCAATTCTTATGGAACACCACATGCTAGTAATTCTACTAATTTTCATCAAGGTGTTTCATCTATTTATTCATTGGCTGGAAATTCACAATTTGTGATTAGGTCACAAAACAAGCCGATGAATGAGAAAGTTGGTTATGCTAATTCTAGCCATTCGATTTATTCTCGAACTTCATATGCCACCAATCTCTATAATATTCAGCAATGTAGAGATGAATCAGTTTTTAATTATTTAGAACAATTCAAAGAAATAAAGAGTCAATATTTTAATTTGTCTATTTCTGATTCAGATCTAGCTAATCTTGCTTTTAGAGGTTTAAAGTCATCTCTTACAGATAGTTTGAAAGGCATAGAATTTCATTCGCTTGCTAGTGTGCTTGTAAGGGCTATGGCACATGAATTAAGAATGAAAAAAGAAAATGAAAATAATTCAAATTTGATCAATATACATTCTGAATTTGTTACATTAAAAGAGTCATGTGTCGCTACACAAGAGCATGTTAAGCATAACAGAACAACAATACTTGATTTTTCTAAAGCCGAAGGTGTCGTGCACCTTTATGGTGATTATCGTGCTATTAAACAACAAGTTCAGGCTGAAAAAAGTTCAGAAAATCAAATTGTTGAAAACCATGACAAAGGAGGCGAGAAGGAAATATTGGCATGTCGACATGAGGTGATTTCCAGTAAACCTGGAAGACCTGGTCTAACCGGCCCTATGACCTGGTCTGACCGGCCAGAACAAAGTGTGATTGTTGGCTGCCATCTGGAGGAGAAATACGACATTATCCACATCAAGGTTCCTCGCTTCTCCAATTTATTTGATAAGGTATGTTTTACAAGTAATTCCCAATCAGATCATGTATTTTCAGTTAATTCATTTATTAGTGATTCTATCATAAATAATTCTAGAAGATCGATTGAGGATGGTAATTTACTTGTTAGCAATAGTATACCTTCAGATTCTATCAGCCAATGCATTGTAAAAATTAAAAAGGCTGAACATAAAAATACTTTGACATTTAAATTTTCTATATCATCATTGTCAAAGTTTTTCTCTTCATGGTGTACTTACAGATATTCTGGACTTAAAAGTAAGAGATCAAAATCGAGAGCCATTGTGAAGTCCGATGCTGATATAGCAACCGACTCTAAAGCATCGGGTATGAGAAGTGCAAAGATAGGTATAGCCGAATGGGTCGATGAGAAATCTGAACCGTTCGTTTGCTTGGCCTTAAAGCCTTATCCACAAAAGCATCGGTTGAAGAAAATTAAGTATACCTTTGATTTAACTTTGTGTGATAATTTATTTCATATCTTGCTAGAGAATAATTATATTAAACTCTCTGATCACAAAGTTAATTCATCACCTCTAGAGTTAGGAGATAGAAAATATTGCAAGTGGCATAATTCATTTGATCATAATACTAGTGATTGCAATATCTTTCGCCAATTTATACAATCGGCCATTAATTCTGGACGATTGAGATTTTCTCAAACACAAGAGGATGACCAATTTTCTACAATTGGTTTTGGTGGCAATGGATCATTAAATCAGCTAGCATCAGCCAGTTTATTCAATGATTTAAATTTAGTTGCCAAAGACGAAGATTCAAAGCTCCCAAGTGATGAGAAGGACATCGTTCATGACTTGCAAGATCAAGCAATTATTGAGGACGATGAGCCTATCAAAATCCCAGAAGTTACTGCGGGGCAAATGGATTTTTCTCCATCAAACCAAGAACCTGTTGCTACCGCTATGTTGGGACAGGCGGTCAGACCGTCTAGGCAAGGAGGTCTAACCGGGTTGGAGCAACAGGTCAAACCGGTTGGTTCAGGTCTGAAAAATCCAAAAATCTTGAGACCTGAGTGTCCTACAGCTAATGGAGGTAGAGATCATGTCAAGCACCATGGTAAAAAGCCGAAGCTCACTTTTGATGAACTTCTGGCTAAGTATCAAAAGGAGAATGAGGCCAAGCATGCTAATCGGTCAAATGGTGTTAAGTCATCAAAATTGCCTCCTGAACATAATTATGGGAACTAGAATCAGCAAAGAAAGGGTTTTCAATCAACAGCGTCATATTCTCCTTTTGAGCCATCAATGCCGGTTTCATATGCTCCGTATCCCACTAATGTTCATCCTTTCTCATCATGGGGGTGGAGTGATTCATGGGCACATACTCCTTCATATTTCAGAGCATATCATGTTGAGTATGCAGCTCCAAGACGACCATCATGTGCAAGGCAGCTATATTTCAAAAATGACCGTTTTGAGCATAAAGATCGGTCTAGAATTCAAAATAAGAAAAAAGGTTGTCAAGCAAGTTTACCGAGTAAAAAGAGATGGTTGGAAAGATAAAAATTCATATTTGAATTCAGTTAATGGAAAGCCGATTAATGTGTCAAGCACTTCGGTTACTAATGGCAAAGGAAAGGAAAATTCAACCGTCGATCTTCCAAGTGCCAAATCTGAACAAAAGAAGTTGAAGAGATCGAAGAACAAGAAAAGAGAACCACTGTCCAAAACCAGAACAATGTCAAGTCCTACACTTGGTTTTTCAAATTGGCAGAAAAAGGAGCTACAAAGGTTTAGTGCAAAAGAGTTGAAAAGGAGAGGCATGGTATGGGTTCCTAAAGGAAGCATTCAAGGCAAGGGTGATGATCAAGCAAAAGGTTCAACACAGTTGAAGGAGAAGACAAGATATGGAAGACGGCCTTCAAAATTGAGGTTGCACCAAATCAGCAAAATTGTTGGTTATTACCTAGTCCATTTGCTTTACAAATGCCACATATGCCTGTGTTTTGGAATTCATCCTTAGATATGCTTGATTATCCCTCATACTCTTATTTTGGTCCTTGGGTTCCACATGGATCATCTTTATATCATAGACGGTTATCACCAAATTATTATGCATATTCATTAATTTGCAAAAGCTGAAATATTTAGTTCCTAGAGATGGTTTTAATTTCTGAATTTATATCTCTCTGTTCTTTTTATTTCGGTTGTGCATGTTTTTATGGATGGATTGTTTATGGATGAAATTGAATTATCATCCTTGACAACATGCATGGTCGATGAATCTCTTAGATCATCGTCCTAAAGTGATAACTTCCCGATGTGAGGTTTCTTATAACCTTTTTGGTGCCTTAAAGTGCTCGGGGGGCAATACTTAAGCAAAAAGAGTAATTTACCACTATGGAGTTTCTATTTACTAAATCGTCTTGCAAGATTTCTCAGAACGTTGGTGCTGCCCTTATTTCACAAGATAATGGTGTTTTGAGATTTTTAGCCGGTTGATGTATTTAGCTTCAATTAACAAGCCGAATATGAGTTTTTTCTATTCAGGCTAGATTTGAGGATCCATAGTTGTAAAATCATAAAAGACATTCGGTGATTCATTATTTAAGGTGCATCAAGCATTTATGTTTAAATGGGTCACTAAATGCTTTCTTAATAAATGTCTAGAGAAATATCCCAATTTTATATGCACCATGTATCTAGACATAAAAGTTCAGGAACAATATTCTGAAGCCATAAACATCAAGCTGCAATGTCCAGGGGGGCATTTACAAGCAAGAGGCCGATGTTTAAAAAGTATTGGGGCACATCCTAGACCAGCCGGTCTGACCGCCACTGTGACTGGTCTGACCGCGTGCCACCGGTCTGACCGCCAATGGGAACCGGTCTGACCGGTATGGCTACAACTTTGGCTTTAAAGTTTCTGCATTTGATCAAGCCAAGATTGGTAGCTGCTAGAATTTATTGTTAGATATTTGCATAATTTAAGATGCATCAAAAGACAAGCAAGAGGGGTTCAAGAATAATCTGGCCATTGCCAATTCTAAGATAATTGTATCATATTCATCTTTTAGAGGCTGATTACTCATCTTACTTTGCTTATGGTTAAAATTAAATATGGATGCCATAGCGAATTTTCCTATCCTTCTCTTTTGTCAAATTGAGAAGTATTGCAATGACCAATTGACATAATAGTAATTTGGTCGCTCTAAGCATCCATAAAAACTTTCAAGTGTGAAATGATTTTGAATTAATATTTCAATAACCCACAACCGAGCTAGTGTGTGCTCAGGTTTATCTCATTCACACAGTATGCATAAACAGCAGCAACAAGTAATATGGCCGATAGATTCTATCGTCCTTGAAAAGTAAAGCTTGTTTGTTATTCTTGTGCTTAGCATTGTTCCTGTGCAGTTTTGGTGCTGATAAGTATTTCTTAGTACGCAAGCTTTACTAAGAAACAGGGGGGCATATGTTGACACTCAAAATTGGCAGCTAAGCCAGATCAGGCTGGACCAGGCGGTCAGACCGGGTTACCAGGCGGTCTGACCGCGGTCCCTGTAGCCGGTCTGGCAACAGGAGGTCAAACCTCATCCCTAGGGCGGTTTGACCGCCCTGGTAAAAGTCCTCAAAAGGCAATTTGGACTTCACTATTGGATAGTTCTCATCGAGTAGATCAAGATGCATATGTAGAACGTCCGATTCGGACTCCGGATGAGGGAGATATAGCTTCGAGAAGACCTTCACGTCGGACACGTAGTCTAACCGCCCCTGGGACCCGGTTAGACCGCCCTACCCTGCCAAATCCGAGTTAGGAGTTTTTATTTTGACACAAGATTTCTATAAACTTCGACTCCTACTGGGGCAAGACCTCCCCACCCTATATTTATGAAGGGCCACGGCCGATTGAGAGGAGGACAATCGAATCCATCATTACCTTTACTTTTTACTCTAAACCCTAGCTTTTCCAACCTCCATGCTGCTCCTCTACTGATCTCCATGGTCATAGATGATGTCCTAAGGCTCGTTGCTCGACCTAGGGCACGCCGAAGACGTCCACGCCCTGACGGGGTCCCTCCCGGGCGAGAGCTTCGACGGCCTTTGCTAGTTTGCTTGTAAACTAGTCGTTCTTCGCCACGTAAGTGCGTTGGTTATCTCTTTGCTGGTTTGCTCGTAAACCTAAACATCCTCCATCACGTAAGCGTGGTATTTATCTCCCCAAACAATCATCTTGAGCAAGGGCGGTCTAACCTCATAGCCAGGGCGGTCTAACCTCCCTTGGTAGCATCTTTGCCTTTTCGGTTCGTTCGTGACCCGCACGCTCTAGTGGTCTCGTGTGTTGGCCCTAAAAGGTGTCAACAAAACCCTTTAAGTCGCCCCACTGTACTCGGTGTCAACATCCTGTCACGATGTTCCCCTTTCTTCGCGGTCGAATCTTAGAGCACGCCCACAAGGAGCGTGTTGAACTACTTGGTAGATCGGGTATGCACCTCTAGCCACCATGGCTACAAGAACATCCCATGCAATCTATCTTGAGAATAGATTAAGGAAGAAAACACCCAAGCAAGAACAAGAATCATAAACAAAGGTACTTGATCGCTAGAAATCGGATCCATTAAGACATCATCATAAGTGTATACATGAATAAGATCACAGCCGGGATCCTACCTTGATCTTGATTCAAGCCTCCGGAACTCTGACGTGGTCTTCCTTGCAAGGTTCCCACACCAGCTAGGTAAACCCTAGACAACTAGCACGACCCTCCTCTTCGAGATGGTGTCCCTCTAGCTTCTCTGCTCCTCGGCGGCGAATGACGAATGGCTTGATGAATGGTACTTCGCACGGGGACTATAAATAGCCCGAAGGGGTGCTAGGTCAAAGGGGGCGGCGAACCGACCTAGAAATGGGCCAGGCCGGCCAGCCTGGGCCGACCGGCCTAAGGCCTGTTCGGCCCGGTTCGCCACCGGTTTTCTTCCCGAAGCTTCTCGCGTCTTCCTCAGTTTTTTGCCGAGCTGCATGTGAGTCCTTGACGTCATTTTCCTCACGGTTTAGATAAGGGTGCTTGGCACATGAACTCCCGCATCTTTCGTCTAGGTCCTCGATACTTCTCGGCTTCATGCTTTAGTCCTTGGTTCATTTGGAGTCATGTTCATCTTGTATCTTGACTTGTACCAGGCTCCATGATCTTCTTGTAAAACCCTTCATGAACTTTACTCGGAAGTCCTCATTTAGGCTCTTGATTCCTGTGTAAACAATAATCTCCAAAAACCATGCGTGAGTGCAAACTTAACATATAATGAGGGTTAGGATCATTAGTGTGAATATCAAATTAATACCAACATTGAAGGTAAACTCATGCCTAGGTTGACGGAAATCGACCGCCAACACCGGCTTGGCCTGTTTTCGGCCCGGTTCGTGACGCCCTTTGACCTAGATGCTCCTCGGCTCATTTATATCCCCTGCCTCTGACGGCCGCCACATCCATCCATCAGAATTCGGCGAAACCTAGAAGCAAGCACCGGAGGGAGACGATGGCGGCTGCGAGTCCTCAAAGTTGTCTAGGAGATGGCCTAGGCCAACCGTAGCCGCCATGGCTGCCCTGCGTAGTTGTGCCATGGCGGAGTTCCGGAGCTAGTTGAGGTCATCAATGGTATGTACTCGGTGGTGATGATCCAAATGCATCTATTATTATGTGAGCAATTACAATCTTGTCATTCTATCTTCTAATGATTCCATGTCTTCGTTTATACTTTTTACCTATCATGAATATGCTTGTTCCTTAGTCTAAGGCAAGGTTAGACTACTTAGCATGCCCTATGTAATCGTGGCGATTAGATTTAGCATGTCGACCCTTCATGATTTGTAGACATGTTCATGTTTGGACGTGCCCTTAGATTCCCCGCACAATTAAGGGTGCATCGTGGCAGGATGATTGCGTGGAAAAGGTGGATGTCTTCGGGAGGTAGGCCGGAGGTAGGAGTTTAAGGATGCTAGTAGATGAGTTGCTCGATTCGTTGCTCGTTTGCCGGAACTTCAACTAGAAGGCGCTAGGCCTATTTACCCCTTCGGTGGAGCTTTACCTTAGCCGATGTTCTTGGGTGTGATCAACCTATACACTTTGAGGACCAGGTGCGTCCGAAGACCAGTGGAGAGTCACTCCTTAGTGATGAGTGATTGACAACATTGTGTGGACTGATGCTTGGCTAAGTGTGTTGGTACAGGTTGCGGTTTGAATCGTGTCGGTGCAGGTGAAGAACAAGCATGAAAGGCCTTAGCCGTGGCGGCCTCCGGGTGATGGAGAGGCAAGTAGGCTTGGTTACATGGACCCGGTGGCCGATGGGGTCAACTGAGAGCCGTGCAGTGCAAGACTAGCAGGCTGAAGTCATGAACATGGGCCGGTGCAAGGTAGCAGATCGAGCTCGAAGATTGCACGCGGGGTTTGGTGGTTTGCCCATAAAACCATCGGTGGACGGTTTCTTGGTTTGGGCCACAAAACCAAGTCGGAGGCCCGATGCGACGGAGACGGTGATCCAGGAGTGTCGGGAAGCTTCGAGGCGGGGGGCACGTGGTGTGATCGCGGGGCTTACGTCGAGGCTAAGCAAGTCCGTGGTGGAAGCGTGTCCGCTCGATGAAGATTGACCATATTGCCCCTGAGGGGTGTGTATCTTCTATTTGAGTTGTAGGGGTAGCGTGGTCATTTGCCTCCTCTGGTGGACCTCGTATAAATAGCGGAGAGGTGGATGGCATCTCTCTCTCTTGGACTCTAGGGTTTCCTCCCCCGGTGGATCGCTCTGGACTGCTTCTTTTCCTCTGCTTTCCTTAGGCCAGATTCTTGTATACACTCTGACCTCTAGATGTAAGGAAGCATTCGGCATTGTCGTGATCTCCTAGCTCTTTTTGATTTTTGTGTCATTTTCGGGGCTTTTTTGGGGAGTTTCATTCTTCGCTTGATTCGTGGATTTGAGGGCATTTTCTCTCGGATTTCTTCGAGGGGATCATGGGTGGATGCCTTGCGCATCTTGGTGTGTGATATTGACCCCCTCACACACCGGGAAACACCTTCGATTCGTGAGTTTTTGGTCGGAGCCCGAGTTCATGGTGGTGGTTCGTGTGATCCATGATTCCCGGTGTTTTAGTGAGTTAGAGGCCAAGATTTTTGGGGCATAGCTTCATCTAGTGACGCTTCTCATCTCGCCCAAATCTTGTCTCAAGATTTATAGCCGTTTGGGAGATCCGGTGATGGAAAGATGGAGTTGACTCCCGAGCTCGAGCAGTTTTCTGTTCTGTTCGTGCTTGGCGGACAGTCTGCGAGGCTCGAGCGGACGGTCCGCGAGGCCTGACAGCCCGACTGTTCTTCATGTTCTTCGCGTGTTCTTTTGTGCCTTTCGTTCGATCCGTTGAGTCGGTTAGTTTTTAGTGCAAGAAGTTTGTGGACGGTCCATACTAGAGTGCCGGACGGTCCGTGACGAGGCGGACGGTCCGCGGGTCCGTCACGGATGGTTCGTTTTTCTTGGTGCACTACTGGAGGTTCGGGTTGCTTTTTCGGACGGTCTGCCGAGCCATCACGGACGGTCCGCGTCATCATCGTGGACAGTCTGCCTGGTCTCCTTAGACGGTCCGCCAGGAGCTTCGCAGAGTTGCTTAAGTTGTTTGATTCTTGTCTTGTGCTTCCGCTCTTTGCTTCAAGGCTTGTCTCTAGGGTTTGTAGGCTTGTGTGTGCCTAGTCTAGAGCTTCTTTGGTGTGTGTGAGTGATCGGAGTGGCAATCGGGGTATAGGCCGTGTTCAACCTTCGGGAAGAATTTTTATCAGCTCCCATTCACTCCCCCCCTCTCTGGTCGCCTATTCGGTCCTTCAATTGGTATCAGAGCTGGTTACGGATCTTCTTGATTCTAACGAGTCTAAGATCCAAAGATGGGCGACTACGGCAAGGGGTCGGGTCCTCCGCACTTCGATGACAAGAATTACCCGATGTGGGAGAAGCGCATGGGCGCGTTTTTGCGTGGGAAGGGGACTCTGATCTGGGATGTCACTGTTAGCGTTTCTTAACGTCACCACTATGGCACCGTGATAGCGTGAGCGTGTAAGAACCACCCGGGTATACTGACGGGTGTGAACAAATCCGCAAGCGCACAGATACACTGTTGTAGCACTTCGCCTCAGGAGTATTCCAAAGGGTATCGAATCCAAGGAACGATGTGCGCTACCTTCTATCCTACACGAACGGTCCAAGGACACCAGACTCCTGCTAAGGATGAGAGATGATGAGGCGCTCCCTATGAATACTGATCCCAGAGGAGAAGAGCAGGCAATAATACTCGCTTCGGACACCGGCCCCTCCTGGCTATAACAGTTGGTTCATGGCAAATGGTTGCCTACATGCTGTATCCGAACGTGGGAGATTTCAAAGGGTCCAACGGCTGTCACTACCGCGGCCTACCCCAAGACAAACCATGGGATACAGAGCAAACGAAGGATAACCCGTAGTCTAGACACCACGTCTACACCACCGATTACTACTATAGCACGGCTACGCCTGATATCCCGTAGAAACACTATAGCTCTCCGTATAAATACGGAGCGACGAACCCGCGAGCTTCGAGCTAATCTCACTTACCACAGGATCACACAGATGATAGGAAGAACAAATACCAGCGTATTAATGTACTCCAACAAGATCTAACGGGATAATTCACACAAACGGAATGCAAACTTATGCACTTGTAAGAAAAGATCAAAGGGTCGTGTTCGTGAAGAACACGAGCCTCTAACTTATGAACAAACACAAAAGCGTGAGTAACTTGTTCGTCTACTAGATCGAGGAAGTGAGTTCATGAAGAACACGAGCCTCTAAATGATGAACGACTGAAGAACTCAAGAACATGTCACTCATGCATGAATAACACTTTAGTCTAATTGGAAAATAGAATAATACTTACTTTGCTCTAATTGAACAACATGACACCCTCACCAACACCACACTCTACCTAGCACCTACTCTCACCTACATGGATCAACTCATTTGATCCATGAGAGATCACATGAGGGAGGAAACAAGTGTTTCTAAAGTGGAGGAGGAGAATGGGATGTGTCTCTATTCTAGCCCCCTCCCCTCATATTTATAGGCCAAGGGGGGTAGGAGGAGCTCCCTTGGCTGCCTTGGACGCCACCAATAGGGTGGTGACATGTGGCAAAGAGGAGTGAGGGCCAAGTTGACGTATCTTCCTTGAGAAGGAGCTGCAGGATCCCAGGAGAATATTCGGGCAAACACCTGGCACCGCCTATGGTTCGTCACGACAAGCCGACAAGTGGAAGGGCGACATGAGGGGCCGCAAAATGGGGTCGGGTGACCTGGGGGGTCGGCCGACCCCCAGGTAGCTCCCCTCGCACCGCCTTTCGTCCAGGTGACTGTCAGGTGGGTCCCAAGGTGGGTATGGTGGTGCATGCGGTATTTTTAGCCATTTATCTCGTGGTTGTGGACCCTTGGATCCGCGTACTAGCTCCTGATTGGTCGAGAGTGTGTTTCTTTGGATCGATGATGTGTCATGGACACGTGGACTCCTCTGTGACAGCACGTCGCCATGTGGCTTGGTGTGGGTCCCACCGGGCCCACATGTTATCTTCTGCATATCTCTTTCATCCGAACTCCAAAATAGGCAAATGATATATCCATTTCGATCGTCTTAACGAGCCCATCGCAGTGGTGTAGACTAATTTGGCATTTGTGATTGTTTATGATGATGCCATATCTATGCCATTGGTGCACTTGCTCTCAACTGTGTCATTTAACACGTATTTCGGTGCATCCTGCAACAAAAGCCAGAAACACCAACACTTGTGGAAATCATTAGTATCAAGCCCTATTCTAGTGTTGACGATCTTTTTATGTTTATTTTATGTAGGTATTGATGATGTAAAAGTAGCACTTAACAGCCGTCAACAACTCCCCCACACTTGACCTTTGCTCGTCCCGAGTGAAGGGAGTCCGGTCAAGGTGAGACATGATATCCAAAGGTATGAAGCGAGCATAAGAGATATTCCAAACCATACCTTGTACTCATGAACTTATGAAGTGTCTATGATGCTATCTTGGGTAGTTGAAGAATGGAATGGTCAGGAATCAAATCACTCCTGCTCATCATGTCAAGTAACTTGGGGTTTTGTAATAAATTTTCAAAACAAACCTTGCTTAGCTCCTCATTTGATTCTCTCAGATCGCTCAATGTGTATACGTCCTCACCGAGGCATTAGATTGCCTTTGTTCACCCTACTTCTAATGATGGCTATATGTGGAGCTCAGGGTAGGATAAAGGATAAGGCATACTTGTATCACATATATTGCAAAGTCAAAGACTAGATCCACAGAGAAAAGCAATTCATACAATCAGATCAAGATGTGCACGTGTATGGATATGATGGGTACGGTAAGGTGTATACTAGGCTCGGAATGGGTTCTAGATATTACCATACTGTGATAAACTGTTCTGGTGATGGTAAGGTGGACACTAGCCCCGGAATAGGTACTAGTTATTACCATCTAAGTTATGGAACTCCTTTTTGCATGATTTTCTCCGCTCTCCTTTTTGAAATTTTCAAGATATGGGCTATCTCTCTTTTCTCTTTTTTTTCTTTTTTTTAGATCATGCTTTTTGAGCATGTCTTTCTCTCTCTCTTTTTTTTATATCACCCAATCTCTTTTAGAGATATTTGGAGAGGGATAAATCATGGAACAATGCATGGAGCTTTATTTTGTGGAATGGATGAATGAGACAATGCTAACTTCTAGTGTAGAAGCATAGCAAGGGGAAAATGGTAGAGTGCACATGAATCTTGATCATGAAAGCATAAAAAGACTTCTCGCAAGGGTCACAGAATTTGACAAAGCTCAATGCAATGACAAGCAGCATATGAGTATAAGGTTTTCAACTGGTAGCATCATATGGCTTTTGTAGGACTGTGGCATATCAAAGAGAAGCTTTGCAAATGGCTTTAAAAAAAATTTAAATAAAACTCCCAAGCACTCAAACATTAAGAGCGAAGATCATATCTTCAAACCATATCACAAACACTAACTACTTAGATAAGCATGAGTTTCCTAATGATATTTGTTCACAAGCGTCAAGATGATAAGTAAGGAATAAAACTTATGCAAGCCAACCACAGGAATCATGTAGAGTAAGCAGAGCACCATTATTTGAGTTTGATTTATTGGATAAGAATTGAAGATCATTCAAACTCATAGGTAGAGAGTGAGATGAAGGGTGCACATACCATCGCTCCTGAAGGATATGAGGAACAGGGAAGACTAGTGGTGATTCGGCTGACCCATGGGGTAGCCAGCTCACTCTAGTTTACCTTGTCTTTGTCATGAAGGTATAGTCGATGTCGTGCAGCCTTTGTGTGGGAGTTCTCGAGTGGATATGTCGATGATGAGATTGAGAGGACTCCCCCACACTGGTACTTGTACTGGTGTTGTTCTTCAAGCAAAAGTGGAAACAAAAGATGAACTCTACTGGTTCGAGAACCATAGAGCCTTTATTCAAATTCACATATTTTTGTTGTTTTTATTTTATTGTCACCATGTCATTTGCTCAGAAGGTTAGATCAATATTACACTTCATACACAAGGGAGGTATATACTTACCTTGGACCTTGAGAGGTCATATGCACCACTTTTGCATGTTGTGCAACATGAATCTGACACCTCAACTTACCTTTCCATCTGGATTTAGCTCAATGACTTACCCATTCTGCAGGGGTTAGTCAGCATATATGCAACCAAGATCTATGAAGATATAACTCTAAGGTTCATCAATCAAAACTCGACACCATGTCTTGTTTGGTTGAAGAAGGCATTTTAACCTAAGCACCATGCTTAATTTAAAACAGCCTATGAATGTGCATTCGCGAAACACACATTCAAACCAGAGCATATGAACAAGGATAAAGGAAGCATGAAAGCATGATCAAGCTATTATCAACAAGGGACATAAGCATGAGCATAAGATGGTGAACCTCGGGAACCTCCCGGAAGGGCTTTGTTTAATGTCAAAAGCAGGACTTACCTAGCTAGTGGGCAAGATGCAAGAGCTGACATCATCACACTAGGATAAGATTTGGTAGAGGAGGAACTTTACTCAGGATGCTCACATACCTCCCCCACACTTGAAGTTTGCATTGCTAGGTAACAAAACTCAAGTGTGTGGAGATCAAACTTCCTTTTGTAAATGTTCCCTCACCAAAGCTTACCTCAGGTGTTGCATCTGATGTGGCTCACATATTCGTAGGCATCGCTTGACCATCTTTCTTTTCAATCTCCAGCTGAAAGGTTAGTGACCAAAAATACCCGAAGGATGACTTATCCTAAAAACATGTTCTTGCTTTTATTCGAAAGGGAAATGAAACCTATGCTAATCCAGGCTATCTCCTGGTAGTGCTTTGTTTATTTATTGGTCATAAGCTCGACCATGAGAACTTCATCTTGCAGCTAGCGTTGGTGGTGCCACTCCCATCTTACCACCAATCCTTGATGTATCGGTGAAGCTTTAGCTGCAAGGTTAGTGCCACAGCGCTCACATGAAATCTGATATGCTTATGATAGACATAAACATCTAGAACCAACCTTCTAGACTTTCTACAAAAGAGGACTATAAGGTGATTGCAGCCCTCGAGCGTGCTCAGCGCACTAAGCATGGCCGGCTCTGGGTAGGCATGATGCAAGCTTGGTTCATGTGGTGTATCAAGAATGAAACTACCATGCTTATCTGTGTAACCTTTGCCCATGAATTCCAGAGTCTGTGCCTCACAAGATTCCATGGCCCATGAGTTCTCTATCTCAAGAGATGCATCGTGGAGGCTCGATGTTGACTCTCGACCATGATCCAAAGCAACATAATACGGGCCAGCGGGAAGAGGCTGAAACTCGGTCGAGAAAGGTGACAATAGTTCGCCTTCACAAAGGTGAAGACAGTCTCCCAAGTCACACTCATGAGGAGCAGAAAATTCTACACCCTCAACGAGAACAAGCTTGGATGACACGAACAGAGATATACACGTCGTCTTCTCGAGCGGGTTTTGCTGGGGAAGAGGCTTCACCATAGGATATCCCAGATAAGGGGTAGTAATGGCGGAAATAGCTTCCCTATGCTTACCATCTAGGCTCCCTAAGGATGTATCAAAGAACTGTTGTAAAGAGGAGCCTAGGAGAAGATCAAGATCAAGGACATCGGAGATGTGAAAGTCTAAGTTAGCCTCGATCTCATCTATGATCAGCGGCATGGCACTTGCGATCCCACGACATTCAAGAACATGTCCAATGGGACAAGTCTAGATGAGCATGTCGGATGGTGCTGGCGGAACTTTGCCCAAAAGAGTTTCCGCTAAGTGCCATGGCAAAATGTTAACCTCCATGATGGGGTTACAATGGGCCTCTATGACAGTGCCTCTACTAGAGCAAGAAACAACCAGAGAAGGTGAACTATTCCAAGCTGCCTCGGAAAATCATGTCACTCCCTCTGACCATTCCTCCCTCATGGCCTCCCCAGGGTATGCTTCGTCAGGAGGATCAGGAGGTAGAGGAGGCACCGCAGGCCTAAGGGAAGATTCTATCAAAAGATTTCTAGAATGATCAGGGTGGACAGAATAAGGTTCCTCCCCTGATTGGGCATCAAAAGAAGTCGAGGTATCTAAAAGATTTTCAGATGGGTCATCCTCGAATTTGCGAGTGAACACCAATGGTTGAATTTCTTCTTCCTTTGGCATTCGGGGTTCAGGAGAGGGCTCAATAGACAAGTCTTGGGATTCGGAAGATGAAGACTCTGACTTGGATGTTGAGGGATCCTCATGGCTCGACTCGGATTCTTGGTTGGGTTTGTTGTGATCAATAGGGACAGAAGAGTTTTCTAAGAGGGAATCTAAGATCTCTCTTCCTTCCCTTGTAGCTTTTTCCACAAACAAACCTCCAGCAATAACGTCTAGATTGAGGGCAGAATCCATGTCTAGACCCATACAAAAGATGTACAATGACACATCGATGGGTAAAGACGGACCAGGTGTCGACACCAAAAGGTGTCGGAACCTGGCCCATGCCGCTCCTAGGGACTCCTCCTCTAATTTCTCGAAATCGAGGATACTTATTAGAAGAGAAGCTACACGAGTGTACCATTGCTCCGTCCTTTCCATGAGAGAGAACGAGTGGCAAAAGTTATCTCGGAGTTCTCCCCAATCACCGTTCACACTTTCTATAGTGTAGGCGTACCATTGTTCCGCCTCTCCTATGAGGGAGAAAGGAAACAACTTCCACCTCATGGTGTCCTGTGTCATGCCTGGCATAGCCAAACTAGAGCACAGTTCCTCAAATTCCTCCAAATGGAGGTAGGGGTCTTCATTGATTGCACCAAAGAATGGTCGATCCTGAACCATGGCTAAAAAGACAGGGGGAGTTAATAGCTAGATAATGAAGATGATGATGGCTCTTCGAACTCACCCCTTGAGGTAGAGAAGCTTTGACAGGAAGGCATCTCAAAGGGTAACGGGGGTAAAGGTAGAACAAAAAGGAAAAACAAAAGCTACGAGGACCACTAGGTTCGAAGATAGATACAGCAACCGTTCCCCGGCAACGGCGCTAGAAATGCTTGTTGGCGTTTCTTAATGTCACCACTACAGCACCGGGATAGCGTGAGCGTGTAAGTATCACCCGGGTATACTGACGGGTGCGAATGAATCCGCAAGCGCATGGATACACTGTTGTAGCACTTCGCCTCAGGAGTATTCCAAATGGTATCAAATGCAAGAAACGATGTGCACTACCTTCTATCCTAGACGAACGGTCCAAGGACACCAGACTCCTGCTAAGGTTGAGAGATGATGAGGAGCTCCCTAGGAATACTGATCCTAGAGGAGAAGAGCAGGCAATTATACTCGCTTCAGACACCGGTCCCTCCTGGTAATAACAGTTGGTTCACGGCAAATGGTTGCCTACACGCTGTTGACACATTTTATCTTATATATTTATAAGTCAACCAAACATGAGAAAAGGGCATAATTGTTAATACCAACTTAGAATAGGGTGTCACTAACAGTTTTCCTAGAGTTTTGGTGAATTGTATAATTTCAGGGACTATTCAGAAAATATGTACGGAATCAAGTCTAGAAGGCTCCGGAAGCCTACCGAACATAACCAATGTGATCTCCAAGAAAATCAGCATCTAGAAGGAACGAGAAGACACCACGCGAAGGCGGGGCCCACATGGGGCCCACCACAGGCCGACCGGCCCCCCAGGCGCCACCTCAGCCCCACCTCTGGAACCTTCCTCCACCGCCTATGAGGATCGATCTAAACCACATGTTTAGGTCGGTTTGATCCTACGGTGACGGATTACCTCCTTCAGACTATATAAGCAGCCCCAGACCCCCCTGGCAAAGGGGATCATTAAGGAGATCATTATCAGATCAAGACGCCAAGGCAGGAGAAGAAGAGGATACACAAGAGATAGGGTAGCTACTTCATAGTTCTAGATCTAGTTCTTAGATATAGAACCTAGTTCTAGATAGAAAGTCAGATTCGAGTAGAGTTGAGCTTTGCTCCAGTTCCAGATCTGTAAGTCATCAAGATCCAGTTCTTATATTGTTTCTCAATGACTGTGTGTTATTTCAATATTATGTGTGCAATTGCTCAGTTCTTACTTTGTTCTAGTAGTATATTTGATATAGTCATGATTAATGATAAGTTCACGCACTTATTCGTAGAGCTCCTAGTATATTATGCGCATATGCTAGGTAGTAGAAAGTATGTAAGCATGGTGCTTAGATATGATTTACTTGCGGATTCACCTTATGCTTCAGGTCGTGTGGTAGATCGTAGGTGTGACAGGCCTATTGAGTCCTTTGCAATCCATCCCTCGAGCATAAGACTAGTCGATAATGGTTCTTGGGATGATCAAGTTTCACTCTTGATCTTCTTGGGTAATCTTCGGGGTGCACAAATTTATCCATGACTATGCTTTATGTGATGATATGCTACAATAGAATAGATGAATAACTAAGTCTTTGTATGCTACATAGAATTTGTGCCTCTTAAGTAAATCCAATTCTAATCTAACTAGGAAGTAGTATGTTCTATGCTCCACGTGTGCCTCTACCTGTCTAAATTATCATTATATTATCATTTGGCTTACCCCTGTTAAAGTATGTGCCATACCATCAAAGTCTCATAAAGTAGTCTACTGCCATCCCTAGTCAACCGATACATCCATCCTATCTTCCCTGTGGATACGATATTTTAAAACCCATCATCCCGGGTGGAGTGCTCACCGGTATCCGTGCGCTTGCGGATTATCCTTCATAATATTTCTGTAGGCTTAACAAATACCAACAAGCATTTCTGGCGCCGTTGCTGGGGAAGATTGGATGGCTACCTTTTGAAAATCGATGGCTAGATACTTTATGATGACGTTGTAATTTGGCACCTCTGCTTGAACAGAATTACCCTTGTTTGTCTTTTTCTATCTTATTTGAAGGGTATTAACAGGTTTGATTGTGATTCACCACACTTCGATCATTTGTGTCAAATCAACCAAGGAAGCTTTACACCAAATTCCTGAAGCCATGCCTGAGAAGACGTTGCTTGAGTTCTCTGCTCCAAGCATCAAGAACATTCGCACTAACACTTCAAATCAACCATGAGTTCAAGCTCAAGGCAAGCCTCATCAACATGGTGCAAGCTAATCCATTTAGTGGAAAGGTACATGAAGATGCAAGCACTCTTCTCCAGAACTTTCTGGAGATAGGCGCCACCATCTCCATTAAGAACATTCCCATGGACATGATCCTACTCCGCTTATTCCCATTTTCACTAACGAGAAGAGCGAGATAATGGTTCTACTCCAATGAAAAAGAAATAAACACCTGGGATAAATGTTCTACCACCTTCTTAGCAAAGTTTTTCCCCACAGGCAAAACCAATGCCTTACATGGAAAAATCACTAACTTCCAGCAGCAGAAAGGCGAATCAATTCCAGAGGCATGGGAACAATTTCAAGAATACATATCAGATTGCCCTCATCATGGAATGGAAGAATGGATGATCTTATAAGGATTCTACCATGGACTAAACCAAAAAGCAAGTGAGCATCTGGATGCGACTGCTGGAGGATCATTTTTGTCACTCACTCCGGGAAAAGCCGACATACTCATGCAAAAGATCTCAGAGAATGAAGGCTGGACCCAGAAAGACATTCAACACTATCATCAGAGTGAAGAAGTACAAGAAGATGAAGAATTTAAGGCAGTGTCAACCGGGATGGACGTGCTGTTGAACTGGCTTGATGAACGAGCCAACTACAAGAAGGATCGACAAGCTTTACAAGACTACATGAATTCTTCAAATTCAAGCTTGGTGGTCCATAAGACAACACCAACCCAAGGAAAAGACCTACAGCCATGACCAACTTATGCAGGTAAGTATACAGGTAATAATTCCAAGCAACCTTCACTACGAGAATTAATTGAAGAACAGGCTAGAATTAATGATAATTTCTCCAAGAAGCTAGTTGCTAATGATAAGATTCTAGAAGATATAAATGCTAAAATAGATAATTTCTCTGCTGTCTTAAAAGATCAAGTTGCTTTTAATGCTAGACTAGGATCAAAGTTATCAAAACTATCCGCTGCTAGGCCTGTTGCCACTAACCCTGAGCAGGTATTTAATATCCGAACAAGGGGTGGCAAGGAAACAACTGATCCACCATATCCGAAGGGCGCAGCAAGATCATCAGCCAGAACACCTACGGCACCTGCAACCTCTGTAGCTCCCGTAGCACCAGCTGAAGTTTCAGGAGAGATAGAAGGAGGAACAAGAAGAACAATCAACCTCGACCACACGTGGAGGAAGTTTGGATGATCAACACGATTCAATCAGAAAACGAGAACCTGTTCCCTTCACCACTGTTGCCAAAGCTAGACGACCCTGGAGTGCCATCAATCCACTGCTCCATCAATCAATGGAACTTCCAGCGAGTTGTCTGCGACATGGGATCGGGCATCAACTTAATGTCTAAGCCCAAGAAGAACAAGACGCGAAGACGCCTTCAGAAATTGCAACGTAAGTTGAACACGAAGTTGACGGACATCAAGAATATTGAAGAAGAGATTAAAGAGAAGTCCGCTCAGCTCCTACCAATCAAGAACTCTAGACCTGTTACCTCAGAAAGGTCTCCACTGAAGAAACAAGTTTGGAGGAAGAAAGACAAGAGTACACCTTCGGAAGACCAAACACTACCCGCATCACCAATTGATCAATCATCGGCTACCGCATCTATGCCACTCATCGAGATCATTGAAGGCACCATACCAGACACGACATTCCGACGAGGTGTCATAGATGACAGCACGCCATGGGAGTAAGTACTCGAAACTCTCACCGAGGGGTAACTCGGTATTTATCTAGATATTTATTTTCTACGCTGCATATTTAAATTAGCATATTTCCTTTAGCATATTTACTTACCTATACCTGCATTAGAAAAAGACCATAAATATGTTTTCTGCATTTGCATCTGTTCCTTAAGGCCCCATGTACTCCATACCGTGGTGGCATAAAATAAATATTGCATTCACATGTTTTTGATTTAGCATCCCTTTTGCATATAAAAATTTACAAAAATATGTGGGCACATGAAGGTCCAGACTTTTCAGAAAAACCCAAAAAGAAGTGGACACATGAAGGCTCACAACATAATCCTAGAATTTGTTCCTTCGGGTATGTGCGAGATTAATATTTACAGGGAGAAATTAAGGAAGACCTGAAGGCAAGCAAGTTCCAAGGACGAATCAAGGACTACTTCAAGATCCAGCTTGGGGGAGAGCACCCCCAGTTATCACGATAAGTATCATTATCTTATGTTTTGAATATTAGCTAGTTATATGTTTGCCTAGAGTTAAAGAGTCTTAGTTAAAAGTTTTAGTGTGAATAAATACTAGAGTCAGCTAGTTGGCTTTTCTCTTTAATAATGATCTTGATGATTTATGCTTGGAAATGATGAATAGTTGCTCAGTCATAATTCCTTTTAAATACTTAGTTTTCAGACCTAGATTCTTTTAAAGCTTTAAATGCTTAATTCGCTCTAAACCCAAAACCCGTGGGAAGTACATGCTTAATCTGAGTCTAGGCTTTGAAAGATGATTCATGAAAAGTTGAGCTGCTGTTTATCATATTCCTAGAGATGCTTGATTCCTGGTTTTCCTTTTAAAATCATGAAAAATCTTACATGATGAGTTCCTGTGTTTATGATCCTTGAGAGCTTGTCATACACATCAAGATCATTCCACTCCACCAGTTATGCTACTTCTAACACGGAAGTACGCATTCTCCATAATCCATCAAGCCACAAGCCATGTTATAAAATAGCTCATGCAACTCTTGGATATGTCTCTCTCAATATGTCAAAAAGATTCTGGGGCTACATTAAAAAAAAGAGAAAAGAGAGAACAAAAAGTGAGATGAGAGAGGGAGAGAAAATGACAATTGTCATACTAGGCGAGAAGGGCCTACCTCCCTAAATAATAAATTTAGAGATGAATAATGGACACAAGTCCGAGGGCGAGAAGAGCCCACATCTCTAAGGAGAGAGAAAAATGGACAAAAGTCCGGGGCGAGTAGAGCCCACCTCTCCAAGAATGGAAAGCCCAGATCTTAAAGCCTTAGAAAGGGAGATGTAGTCCAAGAGCTTGAGAAAAAGAAAAAGGCTAAAGGCTTACTACCTTTCACCCTCATCCATTCAACACTATCATCCCACCATACATATCTTGCCAAGTGTGACTCCATACTTGAGAGGGTCATACACAGCATCTCTGAGTTTTATTTGAAAAAATTATGCAAAGCCCCAGGATGATAGTTGATCAAAGAATCTGAGATATACTGCTTGACTTGATTGTTCTGTCTTTTAATGGCTTAAGATTTATGAAAAGGCTACGCACCATGGTTAAAGGTAAGATGGAGCAATTTTGTTGAGGAGAATTTATTTTTGAAAACCATAGTACTTTTGAGGTGTGAAAGCGTTGTAGCATCTCCTGATCCTGCTATAGCATAGCTTTGCTAGGGACTAGCAAAGGTTAAGCTTGGGGGAGTTTGTTGACACATTTTATCTTATATATTTATAAGTCAACCAAACATGAGAAAATGGCATAATTATTAATACCAACTTAGAATAGGGTGTCACTAACAGTTTTCCTGGAGTTTTGGTGAATTGTATAAGTTCAGGGACTATTCAGAAAATATGTACGGAATCAAGTCTAGAAGGCTCTGGAAGACTCCCGAACTTAACCAACGTGATCTCCAAGAAAATCAGCATATAGAAGGAACGAGAAGACACCACGCGAAGGCGGGGCGCACATGGGGCCCACCACAGGCCGACCGGCACCCCCAGGCACCACCTCAGCCCTACCTCTGGAACCTTCCTCCACTGCTTATGAGGATCGATCTAAACCACATGTTTAGGTCGGTTTGATCCTACGGTGACGGATTACCTCCTTCAGACTATATAAGCAGCCCCCAGACCCCCCTGGCAAAGGGGATCATTAAGGAGATCATTATCAGATCAAGACGCCAAGGCAGGAGAAGAAGAGGATACACAAGAGATAGGATATCTACTTCATAGTTCTAGATCTAGTTCTTAGATCTAGAACCTAGTTCTAGATAGAAAGTCAGATTCGAGTAGAGTTGAGCTTTGCTCCAGTTCCTGATCTGTAAGTCATCAAGATCCAGTTCTTATATTGTTTCTCAATGACTGTGTGTTATTTCAATATTATGTGTGCAATTGCTAAGTTCTTACTTTGTTCTAGTAGTATATTTGATATAGTCATGATTAATGATAAGTTCACGCACTTATTCGTAGAGCTCCTAGTATATTATGCGCATATGCTAGGTAGTAGAGAGTATGTAAGCATGGTGCTTAGATATGATTTACTTGCGGATTCACCTTATGCTCCAGGTCGTGTGACAGATCATAGGTGTGACAGGCCTATTGAGTCCTTTGCGATCCATCCCCCGAGCATAAGGCTAGTCGATAATGGTTCATGGGATGATCAAGTTTCGCTCTTGATCTTCTTGGGTAATCTTCGGGGTGCACACATTTATCCATGACTATGCTATATGTGATGATATGCTACAATAGAATAGATGAATAACTAAGTCTTTGTATGCTACATAGAATTTGTGCCTCTTAAGTAAATCCAATTCTAATCTAACTAGGAAGTAGTATGTTCTATGCTCCACGTGTGCCTCTACCTGTCTAAATTATCATTATATTATCATTTGGCTTACCCCTGTTAAAGTATGTGCCATACCATCAAAGTCTCATAAAGTAGTCTACTGCCATCCCTAGTCAACCGATACATCCATCCTATCTTCCCTGTGGATACGATATTTTAAAACCCATCTCCCCGGGTGAAGTGCTCACCGGTATCCGTGCGCTTGCGGATTATCCATCATAATATTTCCGTAGGCTTACCAAATACCAACACACGTTGTATCCGAATGTGGGGGATTTCAGAGGGCCCAACGGCTGTCACTACCGTAGCCTACCCCAAGACAAACCATGGGATACAGGGCAAACGAAGGATAACCCGTAGTCTAGACACCACGTCTACACCACCGATTACTACTATTGCACGGGTACATTTGATATCCTGTAGAAACACTATTGCACTTTGTATAAATACGGAGTGACGAACCCACGAGCTTCGAGCTAATCTCACTTACCACAGGATCACACAGATGATAGGAAGAACAAATGCCAGCGTATTAATGTACTCCAACAAGATCTAACGGGATAATTCACACAAACGGAATGCAAACTTATGCACTTGTAATAAAAGATCAATGGGTCATGTTCGTGAAGAACACGAGCCTCTAACTTATGAACAAACACAAAAGCGCGAGTAACTTGTTCGTCAACTAGATCGAGGAAGCGCGTTCATGAAGAACACGAGCCTCTAAATGATGAACGAACGAAGGACTCAAGAACATGTCACTCATGCATGAATAACACTTTAGTCTAATTGGAAAATACAAGAATACTTACTTTTCTCTAATTGAAGAACATGACACCCTCACCAACACCACACTCTACCTAGCACCTACTCTCACCTACATGGATCAACTCATTTGATCCATGAGAGATCACATGAGGGAGGAAACAAGTGTTTCTAAAGAGGAGGAGGTGAATGGCATGTGTCTCTATTATAGCCCCCTACCCTCATATTTATAGGCCAAGGGGGGTAGGAGGAGCTCCCTTGGCTGCCTTGGGTGCCACCAATAGGGAGGTCACATGTGGCAAAGAGGAGTGAGGGCCAAGTTGATGTATCTTCCTTGAGAAGGAGCTGCAGGATCCCGGGAGAATATTCGGGCAAACACCTAGCACCGCCTATGGTTCGTCACGACAAGCCGACACGTGGAAGGGCGACACGAGGGGCCGCAAAATGGGGTCAGGCGACCTGGGGGGTCGGCCGACCCCCAGGTAGCTCCCCTCGCACCACCTTTCGTCCAGGTGACTGCCAGGTGGGTCCCAAGGTAGGTATGGGGGTTCATGCAGTATTTTTAGCCATTTATCTCGTGGTTGTGGGCCCTTGGATCCACGTACTGGCTCCTGATTGGTCGATAGTGTGTTTCTTTGGATCGATGATGTGTCACAGACACGTGGACTCCTGTGTGACAGCACGTCGCCATGTGGCTTGGTGTGGGTCCCACCGGGCCCACATGTTATCTTGTGCATATCTCTTTCATCCGAACTCCAAAGTAGGCAAATGATATATCCATTTCGATCGCCTCGACGAGCCCATCATAGTGGTGCAGACCAATTTGGCATTTGTGATTGTTTATGATGATGCCATATCTATGCTATTGGTGCACTTGCTCTCAACTGTGTCATTTAACACGTATTTCGGTGCGTCCTGCAACAAAAGCCAGAAACACCAACACTTGTGGAAATCATTAGTATCAAGCCCTATTCTAGTGTTGATGATCCTTTTATGTTTATTTTATGTAGGTATTGACGGTGTAAAAGTAGCACATAACAGCCGTCAACAGTCACTCAAAATCATCATTATGTCATTCCAGACAGTTTTTATGTGTGAGGTGAACAGCAAGGCCGTTGATTACTTGTTCTGTGCTCTCTGTGCCTCAGAGTTTGAGCGAGTGTACGAAGAGAATGTGGCCGGAAAGATATGGCTTAAGCTTAGGAATGCTCATGTTGGCAATGCCCAGGTGCAAGCTCGTTTGTTTTCCACTTACCGGAGAGAGTACGAGAACTCCACTCATCTCCCCGGTGAGTCAACCGATGCTATGTTTCAGCGCTTCACCAGCATAGTCAACAACATGAGGGCCAATGTGACAGTGCTCCCATACACGGATCATGATCATGCTATCAAGCTTTTGCAAGCCCTGGATAGGTCTGTGTGGAGTGCCAAGGTCGAGGCCATTGAGGAGTCAAGCATGTATGACACATTGTCGCTTGATGAGCTGTTCTCTAAGCTCAGGTCTTCAGAAGTTGATCATGGCTTGAGAGCCAAGAGCGAGAGCCCCACTGATCCTCATAGTTTGTCTCTTGTCTCAGGATCGAGGACTATTGCTAACTCTGTTGGTTTTTCTTTGTCTTGTCTTGTGTCCTTGCCAGATGAGGACTTCGAGGTGCTGAGCGAGGATGATCTCACCTTGTTGAGCAAGATGTTTGGGCGGATGTACGAGAACCACAAGAATGCGAGGCGGAGCTCGGGGATGTGCTATCGGTGCGGGAAGCACGGGCACTTCATTGCCGAATGCCCTAAAGCCATGGAGATCAAGAACGACTACAAGGGCAAGCCCAAGGATGACTGCAACAAGCACCGCTCCCGGAACGACTACAAGGACAAGCGCAAGGACAAGGGCTAGAGAAGGCCCAAGAAGAGTAGCATGTACAAGAAGAAGACAGCTCGAGCGATGGTTGCCCGAGCGAGCGACATCGACTCTACTTCCAGCGACTCTTCTTCCGGCTCGAGCAGCGATGAAGAGCAAGATCAACACAAGGACAAGTGGCACACGGACAAGAATTTCACCGGCCTCAGCTTCGTCGCACAAGGTGGATTTTCTGGCATGGCGCACTCCAAGAAGGGTGGGAAGCACAGCTCGGATTCGAACTTCGACTCCGAGTAAGAGGTACGACATGATCCCAACTTCTTGCTAGAGGAGAATGCTAGGCTTAATTAGTTGCTTGATAACCATGATGATGTGCTTAGGAAGACCAACAAGCAGAAGAGGGAATTTAGGTCTTTGTCGGGTGATGCTCAGGACAAGATAGTTGAGCTTGAGTCCTTGCTTGTTGATGCTAGAAATGAGATAGGCTCTTTGAAAGTTGCTCCTGTTGTTTCTGATGAGGTTGAATGTAGTGATTGCAATGTTTTTCTGGCTGACTTGACTGCTCTCAAGGAGAGGCATGCCTCAACTCTTGAGGAACTAGATGTGCTTAGGATTGAGTGTGATGAATTGAAATCTAGACATGCTTTGTTAGGTGGTTGCACTTCTTGTCCTGTGTTGCATGCTAGGCTAGATGAATCTCACACCAAGATAGTTTCTCTCGAGGCTGCATTGAAAGCTCCTCTTCCTACATCATGCTCTACCTGTGAAATGCATGCTTTGAAAAACATGGAACTTGCACACTATTGTGACCGTTTGCAGGATAAGAATGATGAATTGAGAAAAATAATGGGGTGGTGTCTGGGCATGAGCCACAATTGAGTTTGATGTTGGCTCAGTTTAAGAGGTTTGATGGTCAGGCGCTGGGGGCTGGCAAGAGTGGTGAGAAGAGTGGTGAGGGAGAAGAGAAAGCTGGAGAGATTCCTATCCCACCACATACCACACCCATGAACAAATTTGCACCCAAGCCAAACCACCTTAGAAACAAGCTAGACACAACCCCAGATCCACCAGTGTTCCCCCACAAGTCTGAAAACTACCAAAAACCCATCAAGTTTGTGAGCACCCAGGGGAGTGTTTTTGGTGGGAAGTCGGGAGAGAAAGCTGTTGAGAAGCCCATAGAGAAGCCACAGCCTATCTGCTTCCATTGTGAGTATTGTGGGAAGGATGGGCATAAGGATGAGTTCTGTTTTAGGAGGAAGAGAGATGAGAGGTTTGCTAGGGTGATGGCAAACAAGGATAGGTACCACCTTCCTCATGGTGTGCCTGAGCCTCATAGAAGGCCTCTACCTAGGGGTGAGGTGTTTGTGCGTTCAGTTCCCACTCATGAAGGTGGAGGTGTGTTTCCTCAGAGAGATAGACGTGTTGGGTTTGGGCATGGTGAGTTGGCTGGACGTGCTCCTGCTCATAACCGTTACGAGTTTGGGAGGCACGATCGGAGCTTTGGGTCTCAGATGGACTACGGGCCACGTTTTCTCCCTTGTGGTGCGCGTACTCCTCCAGTGAGATGTGACAGGTTCTTCGGTGGTAGGCGTGAGAGGGCTCCGCCTAGGGGTTTTGATAGGATGAGTTTTGCTAACCCTTCTTTTGAGCAAATGGCTCAACACTAGTTTGACTCTTTTGGTACTAACCCCAGTGTTGAGTCGCTTGCTCATTCTCGTTCTTGTTTTTTTATTGCAGGTGGGAGGCTTGGAGGAATTTTGGTTGATCGACTCCGGTTGTTCTCTAGCCTCACCCCGGTGAGTATGAGGGAGTACATCACTTTCGGGGACAATGGGAGAGGACGAGTGCTTGCTGAAGGTATGGTGAAGGTGAGTAGCAAGGTGACCCTGAAGAGTGTGGCTTTGGTCAAGTCACTTGGTTTTAACTTGTTGTTAGTATCCCAGTTGCTTGACGAAGGTTTTGAGGTTCGTTTTAAGTTGGGCGCTTCTCGTTTGCTTGATTCTCGAGGTGATCTTGTCTGTATGATCGTCCCCGAGGGTCAAATCTTTCGTGCTGATTTTTCTCAGTCTGTTGGTCCTCCTCGATGCTTTGTTGCTGGCGTTTCGGTCGAGCTTTGGAAATAGCATAGGAGGTTAGGACACTTGAGCTTTGAGTTGCTTTCCCGCTTGAGTGGTCTTGATCTTCTCTGAGGATTGCCTAAGTTGAATTTCGAGAAGGATTTGGTTTGTGCTTCTTATCGGCATGGAAAGATGGTTGCTGCTTCTCACACCCCTCTGACTGCGGTCATGACCGAGTGACCTTGTGAGCTGTTGCACATAGATTTGGTTGAGCCAGCTTGTGTTCGCTCTGCGGGTGGGAAGTGGTATGTTTTAGTTGTGGTTGATGATTTTTCGAGGTACTCTTGGGTTTTCTTTTTGGAGGATAAGAGCGATACATTTGGCTTTGTTCGGGACTTGATCTTGAGGTTAAAGAGTGAGATACATGGTGATGCCATTCGAGCTATACGCAGTGACAATGGCACGGAATTCAAGAACTCTCATTTTGAAGCCTTTTGCAGTAATCTTGGTCTCGATCATCAGTACTCTTCTCCATACGTCGCTTGCCATAATGGCGTAGTGGAGAGCAAGAACCGGACCCTTTGTGAGATGGCCAGGACGATGCTCGATGAGCATAGGACTCCTAGGCGTTTCTGGGCCGAGGCGGTCAATACCGCTAGCTATGTATCAAATCGCATCTTCCTTCGTGCTTTCAAAAAGAAGACCTCTTATGAGCTGATGCATGGGCGACAACCCAAGGTGAGTCACTTTAGAGCTTTTGGTTACAAGTGTTTCATTCTGAAGAAGGGCAAGTCGGATAAGTTTGAATCTAGATGTTCAGATGGTATTTTCCTTGGTTATGCGATTCACTCTAAAGCATATCATGTGCTCAACCTTGACACTAACCGAATCATGGAGACTTGCGAGGTAACCTTCGACGAGACACAACCATGTAGCTCTTCTGCTTTTGAGTGTGCAAGTGATGAGGAGATTGGAGCGATGATCTTTGAGGATGAGAAGTATGGAGATGGAGATGAAGACGATGATGGTGGTGATGCTCCCATGGCTGATCGTGTACATGCTACTTCCACTACGACGACGATGATCGAGGATGGTCCATCCCCTACACCCACTACAACTGAGGCTGTTCGAGTGGAGGATGTTGCTGAGGGGGAGATTGTGTCCAAGCGAGAGGCTCCCCGGCGTGTACAGGTGGATCACCCACCAACGACGATCATAGGTGACCTTCATGAACGCACTACACGGTCGAGGTCAAGGAACACCTCTCATTTCGCTCACTCTGCCTTTGTTGCGTCGTTTGAGCCCAAAGATATTCGACACGCTTTATTTGATGAGAATTGGGTGAATTCCATGCATGAGGAGTTGGAGAATTTTGAGAGAAACCAAGTTTGGGTGTTAGTCGATCCACCGCCAAATTATTGTCCCATAGGTACCAAGTGGGTGTGGAAGAACAAAGAAGGTGAAAATGGGATGGTTGTGAGAAAGAAGTCGAGGTTGGTGGCTCAGGGGTTCAACCATAAAGAGGGTATAGACTATGAGGAGACATTTGCTCCTGTGGCCCGTTTGGAGGCAATTAGGATCCTTCTAGCCTTTGCCGTGGCTAAAGGGTTCAAATTGTACCAAATGGACGTGAAGAGTGCTTTCTTGAATGGGATGATAGAGGAAGAAGTGTATGTGAGGCAACCCCGGGGTTTGAGAGCGAGAAATACCCACATGGTGTATACAAACCGCAGAGAGCGCTTTATGGGTTGAAACAGGCACCTAGAGCTTGGTATGGTAGGTTGAGAGGCTTTTTGCTGAGTAAGGGGTTTGTGATGGGCACAGTTGATAAGACTTTGTTTCTCCTTAAACATGGAAATGACCTTTTGATTGTTCAGATATACGTGGATGACATAATCTTCGGTGGCTCTTCTCATGATCTTGTTGCCAGATTTGCAGATGACATGAGTAGGGAATTTGAGATGTCCATGATGGGTGAGCTGCAGTTTTTCTTAGGACTCCAGATCAAGCAGTGCAAGGATGGGATGTTTGTACATTAGGCGAAGTACACCAGGGACATGGTGAAGAAGTTTGGCATGAACGACTCCAAGCCGCTGACTACACCGATGGGTACCACTACGGCTTTGGACGCGGATGGAGATGGCGAACCCGTGGACCAGAAGGTGTACCGAAGCATGATCGGCTCCCTCCTCTACTTGACGGCGATGAGGCCGAACATACAGTTCAGTGTGTGTCTGTGTGCTCGTTTTCAGGCTTCACCGAGGACTTCACATCGCCAGGCCATCAAGCGGATTTTCAGGTACTTGAACTACACTCCTGAGTTTGGTCTTTGGTATTCTGCCTCCTCGACACTCAGACTTCACAGGTACTCCGATGCTGATTTTGCTGGGTGTCGATAGGACCGCAAGTCTACCTCTGGGTGTTGCTAGTTTCTTGGTTCTTCTTTGGTCTCTTGGTCGTCTCGCAATCAATCCAGTGTAGCCCAGTCCACTACAGAGGCCGAGCATGTAGCTGCCGCCAGTTGTTGTTCCCAACTCCTATGGATGACCTACACTATGAGCGATTTTGGTGAGGAGTGCTCCCAGGTTCCACTCTTTTGTGACAGCACCAGTGCCATAAGTGTAGCAAAAAACCCAGTCCTTCACTCCAAAACGAAACACATAGAAGTGAGATACCACTTTATGAGGGACAATGTTGAGAAAGGGAACATATCCTTGTCCTATGTACCTGGCCAAGATCAGCTAGCCAACATATTCACTAAACCACTTGACCAAGTTACCTTCACACGCTTGCGAGGTGAACTTGGAGTGTGCTTTCCTTTCTAGCTGGGTCTTGGAGCTTCTCATGTATATATGTGATATATGTTTCATTGTGTTGCATTCCATGCATGCATTTTACTTTTTATACAAAACCTGGTAGGATAGCCATCTTTGGATCAGTTGTGTTAGGATAAGCTTCTCTTATATACTTTGATCACTGATGTGCTATGTGTGAGATATGTGCATGTTTGGTGAATGGTGATGTGAATGCTATGCTCTTGATTGTATGTTCATATATTCATGATGAGATAGCTTCCTTTTTCTGAAAATGCTGAAAATGCTTCACTCATGAGTAGATACTTGTCTATGCTCAATTTGTGCTCAAATGCTTATATCATGCTTAGTTTGTGCTTGAGTATCATGTTCTCTTTGCCTGGGGTCAAAGACCCATTTGTCATTATAAATGTTTAGCCCATTTGTTCACTTGTGGAGGAGCATAAGCTTCTTTATGCCGCAAAGGCATTTCATGTACCATGTTTAAATTTGAAAATTAAATTGGTGTATGAATTGCCTTATGCTTGAAAAACGAGCTCTTAATCATGTATTTATGTTATGATATTCATATCTTGGTTGCTAAATCGTTGCATGTTGTCTACCATGAAAAGTCTCATTTTAAGAAGTAGACACATGGCTGGGTGGCTTTAACATGACTTTCAGTTGCTTGTGGGCATTTACCATGATCTTGTAATGAGAACTTGTGATCTTGTATGAGCTTTGGATGATATACGGTATTTTTGTTCAAATTGCCATGGATAGGGCTTTGCTCATGAGATGAATGTTTCTTTGTGAAAATTGCTTAAAATTGCTTTTGGCCATGTCACATGCTTATATGTCTCTACTTTCTTGATGACAATGCGCTAACTACACCGTGTCTACTTAGTGTGCTCTATGTCTCATTTGTAGAATTTTGTTGTGCTCTTTGTATATTTGAGAAGCTTGGTAGATTGTATATATGCTTTGACATGCATTTTTCATAAAATCAAGGGGGAGGGCTTCATGCTATCTTGATTCATGCATTGTCAACAAGGGGGAGAAGTTGTATGCATTTGGGTAGAAATTTGTGAATTTGTGAGATTGTTGCATGTGAGGAGAAAATTTTGAGAAAAGAGGTTGCATTTGCTCAGGGGGAGTTTGCATATGTGCAGGGGAGCTCCTTTGGTTTGCCAGAGTTTTGTGCTTTGTGGTGAGCTCTTTGTGAGCTTTGTTCTGTCTCGGCTGTGTTGAGCCGTTGCCCTTGCCTTAGGGGGCCGAGACTTGGTCTGGCGAGTGATCTTGTTTTCACTTGTTCTTTGGCTTTGGATCACTTGCTTGGAGGTTTGTGTTCGTGGTTGTTTTCTTTTCTTTTTCTCTATGATGGTTACTATGGGTGTTGTCAATGCACTCATCAAGGGAGAGATTGAGGACTAGGTGCGTCCGAAGACCAGTGGAGGGTCGCTCCTTAGTGATGAGTGATTGACAATGTTGTGTGGACTGATGCTTGGCTAAGTGTGCAGGTACAGGTTGCGGTTTGACTCGTGTCGGTGCAGGTGAAGAACAAGCGCGAAAGGCCTTAGCCGTGGCGACTTCCGAGTGATGGAGAGGCAAGTAGGCTTGGTTCGATGGACCCGGTGGCCGATGATGTCAAGTGCGAGCCATGCAGTGCAAGACTAGCGGGCTGAAGTCGTGAATATGGGCCGGTGCAAGGTAGCGGATCGAGCCTGAAGCTTGCACGCGGGGTTTGGTGGTTTGCCCACAAAACCATCGGTGGACGGTTTCTTGGTTTGGGCCTCAAAACCAAGTTGGAGGCCTGATGCGATGGAGACAGTGATCCAGGCGCGTCGGGAAGCTTCGAGGCGGGGGGCACGTGGCGTGATCGCGGGGCTTGCGTCGAGGCTAAGCAAGTCCGCAGTGGAAGCGTGTCCGCTCGATGAAGACTTGACCATATTGCCCCCGAGGGGTGTGTAACTTCTATTTGAGTTGTAGGGGTAGCGTGGTCATTTGTCTCCTCGGTGGACCTCGTATAAATAGCGGAGAGGTGGATGGCATCTCTCTCTCTTGGACTCTAGGGTTTCCTCCCCCGGTAGATCGCTCCGGACTGCTTCATTTCCTCTGCTTTCCTTAGGCTAGATTCTTGTATAGACTCTGACCTCTGGATGTATGGAAGCATTCGGCGTTGCGGTGATCTCCTAGCTCTTTGTGATTTTTGTGTCATTTTCGGGGCTTTTTTTGGGGAGTTTAGTTCTTCGCTCGATTTGTGGATTTGAGGGCATTTTCTCTCGGATTTCATTGAGGGGATCACAGGTGGATGCCTTGCGCATCTTTGTGTGTGATATTGACCCCTCAAACGTCGGGAAGCACCTTCGATTCGTGAGTTTTTGGTCGGAGCCTGAGTTCTTGGTGGAGGTTCGTGTGATCCGCGATTCCCGGTGTTTTAGTGAGTTAGAGGCCAAGATTTTTAGGGCATAGCTTCATCTAGTGACGCTTCTCATCTCCCCAAATCTTGTCTCAAGAGCTCTAGAGGAGGGGTTTGAGCGGTTGGGCGGCCGGGGTTTTTATTATTGCATATACGCTTGTTTTCTTGTTTATGTCCTTGAAAGCAAGTGAAAAGCTAGACACAAGTTGTTCGAAGAGTTCTCTACAGCTGCATTCCAACAAACTGGAAGATTCGCTTTTTAGTAGTAGGTGCTAACTTTTGTTAGTGGCCCATCGTTCGCTATCGAGCCCACACCCTACATGAGAGATGATAAACAAGGTGAGTCAACGTGCCAACTAAATTTTTAAGACTAATGTTTTGTGGAGATTTGTTTGTTCAAGCAATAGGTATTGGAAGCTATCACGATGCCCCCCAAGACCACAAGATCAAGCTTGTCAACATCTTCAAAGTTTTTGTTCGCGTCAAGTTTTGCACAGACTCATTGGAAGAACAACAGAATATCTTTGGATATTTAGAAGTCCCACGAAGCTACGCTTCCAACGAGTTAAGAATCAAGTCGATCGGATGTTCCTACAAGCGGATATGGCCGAATCACCGATGGTTGCACGTCCTGAAAATTTCTGGACAGCAAGCAAAGCTGAAGTGAAATAGCCATAACTCCCTCATATGAACTCCGATTAAGATGAGTGAGTACCCATTGGAAAGGTAATTTTATAAATTTTTCAATAGAGCAATATTTTGGAATATGTTCTATTATATATACAAGGAAAAATCCACAAGGAAGAGGTAGCATGTGACAACCCGCCCAGGAAAATACCGTACTATCGCCTAAACCAATCCACTTTGGCCATTAAGCGACAGTAACGTACCATCCCGTCGTTAGTTGCCGGGTTAACGCCCAGTAAATCACTTGGGAAATCACACAGAGGATCGAACATATGCATTAAAACTCACACGAAGGCGAGTCCAGAGTACAAACACAAATTAAATCCAAATTATACCCCTAAGGGTTAAATTATTACAAACCATTGTTCATGACAAGAAGTAAAGGTTCAGAGTTCGAAAACAGCAGAATAAAATAAACTAGCGCAACGATAAACATCACAGGAGGCTGTCCGTGATGCCATCACTCGTCGTCATCCACCCAATCCAGCTCCCAGCCGGGTGGAATCTCACCAGGCCAAACAACACCTGCAACAACATTTATAAAGCAAGGCTGAGTATACTAATACTCAGCAAGACTTAACCGGCGGGTGATAACTACATCACCAAACTCTAGACATGAGAGGCTTTTTGGCCGGTGGAGTTCTTTTGCTGAAAAGCAACAAAGAGTATATCCTTACTTTCAAGATTTTAGCTCAGATTCTAGTTGGTTACTCTTTACTACATGAGCAAGCTATTGCAAACATAAGTTGTGCAAACAATTAATCAAGCATAATATTCACAAAGTTCCATCATTAGGGATATCATGGCCAGTAGGATAAGTAGTCTCAGATAACGGTGAGAGGCCGACAACCGATTGATTTAAACCTTGCAAGGTAAACCTAAACACACGGTAGGGTGCCCTCACATGGACAACCACAGGCGGTTCCCAAAAGTCCTCGGTTCGGGATAAAAGGCCACAGTCATCGGTACAGGCTATCTGGCATACCCCGCAAGGCACCCAAAATCACACATTCGCCACCGATAGCTAGCCGGGGGACGCATCCCAAGATTAGTCACAGTAAAATCCCTTACCGCCTCATTAAGGTACTAGGCTTACCGTCCCATTCCCGACAAGTGCTTAGTACATTCAAACACTTAACCCACGAAAGCCATTGGACCGGAGCCCACATCCCATGCTCTGACCACATGAGCAATCCATTTGTAAAGATCTTATGATTCCAATATAAGAACCTATTCTCGCGAGTGACAAGCATCACTTGACTTGTAACGGTCCTATAGCATGGCAGCTACCGACCTAGCATACTAGTAAAGACATAGGTACCTAGGGATCATGCATCTAGGGTTTCAATTCAACTCCTGAACGTAATGCACAATCATATCAAACATAATTGCATAGTTTTAAAAGAAGGGTTAATGATCCGGGGCTTGCCTTCGCTGGCAAGGTTGGCCTTGGGCCCTTCTGGACTTTGGTCCAGGCCTTGTTCTACAACGACGTAGTGCACGTCTCCGTCATCTCCTCCGTCTCCTCCTTCCGGCACGAGCGTATATCTACCGTCGGGAAGATCTACACGAGGATGCAATGCAAGATTTAATTGACGGTTTTTAATTTAATTAATTACAAACAACAAACGACAACCATGGGGTGCATGGTTGACCACATTCACCTAGATAAACATACACTCAGTATACTTTTCCAATAAAAGAACAATATGCGGTGCTTTATTATTGATTCCTTTTGATAGTGACTGTGTACATATTTATGCAAATAAATTAGTTTAACTTCACAAAACAGCAAGGAAGTGGTCTTAACCATCTTAGCAAATTTACAACACATTTATAAAGCCATTAGGTGTGGATGTGATGACTTTTCCAATTTAACTTAATATTAATCTTCAATTGGCCTCAATTGCTTTTATTCATAAAATAAATTAATAAAATTCAGTGGGGTGTTTTATGAAGCACTACAAACCTAAACAAAGCCACTGCACACACATGCACACTTAGGAGAGCTATGAAATTAAACATACCGAAAATAACAAAAGCTAGCTACCAAAACAAGATAAAAGCATATCAAAATAAATAAGCATCCAATGGACTCCAACTTTCTCACACATGGCCTCTGGTTCAAACCTAAGCTAAGCATGGAACATATACACCTAGAGCTACTATAGATCTTGGGTTATGCAATTACATTGAAAATCAAGCATATTTCAAGAATAAATATTTCTGGCAAATATAAAATCATGATTAATTTACCAGAGGTGTATGTGGGCATAGAAAGATCACATGCAGAAGTTGAGCACAAAAGTCTAATTAGTTTTAGCAACAAAAATGAGTTAGACAGATTCAGCATAAATACAAAAAACTTCATAATAAAAGATCTACAAAGTAACTTTGAGAAATTTTTGGTAAAGAAGCTAGGTATGGCATAACACACAACATAACCAAAATTCAGCTATACACCATCTGTAGATTTTGAGATACAACAGATCTAGGTTTATCAATTTTCTATTTTTCATGCAAAAACTATCAGGAAAAACTATAGTCATGCTTAACAAAAGTTGTATGTTTCTTCACAAGGAATCCATCAAAATTGAGTTTGCATTTTTATGGTTTTTCTACAATTTTCTACGGATTTTACAAGTTTCAGCGAAACTGCAAACACTATTTAAGAAACACTTTACACTGGGGTCCCTGGAAAGAATTCTGGCTTCACAAAACTGCCCTTACCTCTCGCACATATGCCCTTGGGGGCGAAAAGCCTCACAGGCAGGCCCTTGCCGGCGCAGGGCGGCTCGCCGGCGGCGATAGCCGGCCGGTCCAGGCAAACAAGCGGCCCAGGGGTGCGATTCCACTCACCTAGGGGCGATTGGTGGCCGGAGTTGAGGACGGGGACGCTCCGGCGAGCTTGCACGGCGGCGCAAGGCGGCGGCGGGCACTGCGGGTGGAAAATTCCGGCCAGGCGAGGCAATGCCGGGCAACGCGCGGCGGCTTGAGCTTCTATGGGTCCTAGAGGAGGGGTTTGAGCGGTTGGGCGGTCGGGTTGCAAGCGAAGGGGCAACTCGGCTCGGCGGCGCCAATGGTGGGGCAGCGGCGAGCTCAGGGAGGCGGAGGGGGCTGGCGCGCGTGAGAGAACAGGCTGTGGCCTTTTATAGGCGGCGTTCACGCGCCTTGAAGCAGCCAGCGGGTGAGGGGGGTCCGGCCGCGGTTGGGGCGCGTGCACGCCGACCGGCGGACGACGCGGGCAGGGCCCGGTGCGGGCGGCGCAGGGCGCGACACGCAACGGGCGCGGCTCCCGGGGGCTTGGTCGCGTGCGGCCTCGGGGCGTGCGGCCTCGGGACGCGCGGCGTCGGGGAGGCGCGGGCCAGTGGGGGGCCCGGACGCCGAGGGCAGGGGCGCCACGCGGCGCGCGCTCTGGCGCGCGACGTCGCGGCGTGACAGGCGTCGCCCGGTTTGAAAATTCCAGTTACACAAGTTTGACAGCGAAAAACTATAAAAATTCAAATAGAACCCCACAAAACTTTGAATACCAAAGTTGTAGAGCATCTATAGGAGAGTATTTTTCTCAAAGGCCGGCCTATGTTTTGATCAACCATTTGAGCATGAACTGCAGGCAAAGTTGCTGGTTTTCATGGCTCGGGTGAATAGTAAAAGCTGCAGTTGACCAAGTTTTTCACCCTTTTCCACTCAAAATTTGAAATGCCATCCCAAAGAAAAGTTGTGTCCCTCGAAAAACTAGACAACTTTTATATTGGGAGATTTTGGAGTGTTTAGGTGAAATTTGGAGAACGCGGCAAAAGTTCTAGAGTGGCCAAGGAAGTCAAAGGGTTTGACTAGGGTTTTAGCCAGGGTTTGACCAAGCTTTGACCACAAGGGAGTGTTGACTTGATTAAGAGGGTCATTAGTGATTGTTGGCGAGGTTTTCGAGGTGATGACCCAGGTTGACCAAGGTTTGACCAATGTCAACAGCGTTTGACTCGGCTGATTTGGTCATTAGCACTAATGATGCTAATTAAAAAAACCTGGGGCGTCACAGCCTACCCCCTTAAAAAGACTCTTGTCCCGAGATTCGAAAATCCAAGGACAAGGTAGGGGCGGATGGTTTTCTAAGATTTCTGAATTACTTTGGGGAGTAACCAGGGGGAAATTATAGATCAAAGAGTCGTACCATCATCGGTTCGAGGTTGATCCATAAGAATAGTCCAAGGTGACAAGTCATGGAGAGCTTTTGCAGGGAGTTTACTTGCGAATGCAAGCGGGGAAAGTATGAAGAGATGAGTTGGTATAGGAATTTCAGTCCAATCTTGCTCACATGTTAATTAGTTTTGTGAATTTGGGTGGTATCGATTCGTTACATTAACGGTGCAATGATTTTAAAAGTTGGTGTGATGCACATGTTTATGAAGGCATGATGCTCATGTTCATGCGGTATGGTGCTCATGATGCATGTTAGCATGACTCGGTTACCCACGGAATTGAGAAGGAGTATACGGGTGGCGAGTCGCCTTCTCACAACCAAGATACCTAGCGCGCTCCTAGTGGTAATCATATGGCTGCAGCGCACATGATGCCCTAGGTTCCGTCGCGACACCTTTAGTTATGGGACAACAACATCACCAATCATAAGAAGGATAGAGTAGGAATATTGGAATCTTCCATGCGTATGCATGTTAGTTCACCCAAGGTTCCCAAATGCACGTGCCATGCAAATGCATACCCAAAAAGTGACATTTTTTTTCAAAATGTTGTGAGCAAGACCAAGGAGAATAAGTTCAGGATTGAAAGATCGAAGTAATCATGACAAGGATATCAATACAAGGATAGCTCAGTACTCCAACATGTATAAATTCAAGGGGGTGGAAGGGATACATGTCTATGGAGATAATATGCCGGCAGGAGAAGATTAGAACTGAAGATTGAACTCTAAGATCAAGACATTACCCAACTGACATGGTAGAACAGAAAAAGTTCTTTTCTCATGCTGGGAAAAACTGGGGTAGTCATGTGTATAAAGGTACAATTGTATGTTAGAACTCGAAGCGAGCATACATACATAATGACATAAAGTTCTGGCAGTTGCGAACAAAAATTCATAACTTGAAAACCAGAGCTCCAGAAATTTCCAAATTTGCGTAGCAACTCAGCAAGATTATGAGACACAATTTTGGTACTCAAAGGTTGGGCTAGAAAGGTTAGGAAGGTGCTCGACTAACAAGGTTTCGGATTTGGTTTCCGGAAAACAGCAAGACAGGGGTTCACTAATCTGAGCATAACTTGAGATAGACAAAAGCTATGACCGCGAATTTTTGCGAGCAGAAACTAGATTAGATATGGAGCAACTTTGGTAGAGATCAACTAGGCAGATTGATTCTGGAACAAGGTGCAAAAATCTAAGCAAACAGCCACACCAGAATTTTGGACAGCAACACACCTACACACGAGAGACTTTGCAAAGAGACATCACACTAGCAAAATTTCCTTAGAGAGCACGTAAAACATGTATGGGTTCAGTTTTAAGTTTTCACGATTTTTAACATGATGCAAGACATCCTAGTCGTCCTCACAAGGCATTCAAGCCGAAAATCGAAGTTAGTGCCGGTGGCAAGGCATATACGCGTTCCTCCCTATAATAACTAGTCGAGTACTAGTCGATGCTCACTTAGCGACTTACGAAACGTGGTTAGTGTACCTACAGAAGATCACAGAACACATCGAACCTTTCGTGCCAGCACTCACGAAAGCGTCCACATACATTACCGTTCATTATAGAAACGGTATCCATGCGTCAAGCCGCTGCATGGACAGCGTCCAACCTTAGATACTCTCCCTTTTTGAATGGAGTGCATCCTTGCCTCGCATTTTCACAATGCGGAACGTCCACGTATGACAAAACGTGGCGAGACACTGATGCAATGGTGGGTTCCCTTTAGATTAGGTCCCATCCATCCCTCACATGACTTCCATGCGGTACCACCACGTATGGCAAAACGTGATGAACTAGTATGGTTGTACAGAAAGTAAGTTCTGACAGGAATAAAATGTGCTGGGAGTTAGCAAAATAAACCATAGATTTGTAAGCCACCAGAAAGAACCCAAAAATTCCCTCTAGGGCCTCTCGGTCTAATTCAACCTTAACGGACCAACGTATTTTGCAAATCCAAACAATCTTGGCAAATTTTATTCAAAAACCAGTGATTAAAGTTGTTAATTAATCTCTGGTGCATATAATTACTCTGATGCCAGCTGTGACAACCCACTCAGGAAAATACCGTACTATCGTCTAAACCAATCCACTTTGGCCATTAAGCGACAGTAAAGTACCATCCCGCCGTTAGTTGCCGGGTTAACACCCGATAAATCACGTGGGAAATCACACAGAGGATCGAACATATGCATTAAGACTCACACGAAGGCGAGTCCAGAGTACAAACACAAATTAAATCCAAATTATACCCCTAAGGGTTAAATTATTACAAACCATTGTTCATGACAAGAAGTAAAGGTTCAGAGTTCGAAAACAGCGGAATAAAATAAACTAGCGCACCGATAAACATCACAGGAGGCTGTCCGTGATGCCATCACTCGTCGTCATCCACCCAATCCAGCTCCCAAACGGGTGGAATCTCACCAGGCCAAACAACACCTGCAACAACATTTATAAAGCAAGGCTGAGTATACTAATACTCAGCAAGACTTAACCGGCGGGTGATAACTACATCACCAAACTCTAGACATGAGAGGCTTTTTGGCCGGTGGAGTTCATTTGCTGAAAAGCAACAAAGAGTATGTCCATACTTTCAAGATTTTAGCTCAGATTCTAGTTGGTTACTCTTTACTACATGAGCAAGCTATTGCAAACATAAGTTGTGCAAACAATTAATCAAGCATAATATTCACAAAGTTCCATCATTAGGGATATCATGGCCAGTAGGATAAGTAGTCTCAGATAATGGTGAGAGGCCGACAACCGATTGATTTAAACCTTGCAAGGTAAACCTAAACACACGGTAGGGTGCCCTCGCATGGACAACCACCAAGCGGTTCCCAAAAGTCCTCGGTTCGGGATAAAAGGCCACAGTCTTCGGTACAGGCTATCTGGCATACCCCGCAAGGCACCCAGAATCACACATGCACCACCGGTAGCTAGCCGGGGGACGCATCCCAAGATTAGTCATAGTAAAATCCCTTACCGCCTTATTAAGGTACTAGGCTTACCAGTCCCATTCCCGACAAGTGCTTAGTATGTTCAAACACTTAACCCACGAAAGCCATTGGACCGGAGCCCACATCCCATGCTCTTACCACATGAGCAATCCATTTGTAAAGATCTTATGATTCCAACATAAGAACCTATTCTCGCGAGTGACAAGCATCACTCGACTTGTAACGGTCCTATAGCATGGCAGCTACCGACCTAGCATACTAGTAAAGACATAGGTACCTAGGGATCATGCATCTAGGGTTTCAATTCAACTCCTGAACGTAATGCACAATCATATCAAACATAATTGCATAGTTTTAAAAGAAGGGTTAATGATCCGGGGCTTGCCTTCGCTTGCAAGGTTGGCCTTGGGCCCTTCTGGACTTTGGTCCAGGCCTTGTTCTACAACGACGTAGTGCACGTCTCCGTCATCTCCTCCGTCTCCTCCTTCCGGCACGAGCGTATATCTACCGTCGGGAAGATCTACACGAGGATGCAATGCAAGATTTAATTGACGGTTTTTAATTTAATTAATTACAAACAACAAACGACAACCATGGGGTGCATGGTTGACCACATTCACCTAGATAAACATACACTCAGCATACTTTTCCAATAAAGGAACAATATGCGGTGCTTTATTATTGATTCCTTTTGATAGTGACTGTGTACATATTTATGCAAATAAATTAGTTTAACTACACAAAACAGCAAGGAAGTGGTCTTAACCATCTTAGCAAATTTACAACACATTTATAAAGCCATTAGGTGTGGATGTGGTGACTTTTCCAATTTAACTTAATATTAAGCTTCAATTGGCCTCTATTGCTTTTGTTCATAAAATAAATTAATAAAATTCAGTGGGGTGTTTTATGAAACGCTACAAACCTAAACAAAGCCACTGCACACACATGCACACTTAGGAGAGCTATGAAATTAAACATACCGAAAATAACAAAAGCTAGCTACCAAAACAAGATAAAAGCATATCAAAATAAATAAGCATCCAATGGACTCCAACTTTCTCACACATGGCCTCTGGTCCAAACCTAAGCTAGGCATGCAACATATACACCTAGAGCTACTATAGATCTTGGGTTATGCAATTACATTGAAAATCAAGCATATTTCAAGAGTAAATATTTCTCAAATATAAAATCATGATTAATTCACCAGAGGTGTATGTTGGCATAAAAAGATCACATGCAGAAGTTGAGAACAAAAATCTAAATATTTTTAGCTACAGAAATCAGTTAGACAGATTCAGCATAAATACAAAACAATTTATAATAAAAGATCTACAAAGTAACTTTCAGCAATGTTTGGTACAGAAGCTAGGCATAGCATAACACACAACATAACCAAAATTCAGCTATAGAGCATTTGTAGATTTTGAGATACAACAGATCTAGGTTTATCAGTTTTCTATTTTTCATGCAAAAACTATTAGGCAAAACTATGGTCATGCTTTACAAAAGTTGTAGGGTTCTTCACAAGGAATCCAGCAAAATTAATTTTGCGTTTTTCTGATTTTTCTACAATGCTCTACGGATTTTACAAGTTTCAGCAAAACTGCAAATAATATTTAAGAATCACTTTACACTGGGGTCCCTGGAAAGAATTCTGGCTTCACAAAACTGCCCTTACCTCTCACACATATGCCCTTGGGGGCGAAAAGCCTCACAGGCAGGCCCTTGCCGGCGCAGGGCGGCTCGCCGGTGGCGATAGCCGGCCGGTCCAGGCAAACAAGCGGCCCAGGGGTGTGATTCCACTCACCTAGGGGCGATTGGTGGCCGGAGTTGAGGACGGGGACGCTCCGGCGAGCTTGCACGGTGGCACAAGGCGGCGGCGGGCGCTGCGGGTGGAAAATTCTGGTGAGGCGAGGCAATGCCGGGCAACGCACGGCGGCTCGAGCTTCTATGGGTCCTAGAGGAGGGGTTTGAGCGGTTGAGCGGCCGGGGTTGCAAGCGAAGGGGCAACTCGGCTCGGCGGCGCCAATGGTGGGGCGGCGGCGAGCTCAGGGAGGCGGAGGGGGCTGGCGCGCGCGAGGGAACAGGTTGTGGCCTTTTATAGGCGGTGTTCACGCGCCTTGAAGCAGCCAGCGGGTGAGGGGGGGTCCGGCCGCGGTTGGGGCGCGTGCACGCCGACCGGCGGACGACGCGGGCAGGGCCCGGCGCGGGCGGCGCAGGGTGCGACACGCAACGGACGGGGCTCCCAGGGGCTCGGTCCGCGTGCGGCCTCGGGGCGCGCGGCCTCGGGGCGCGCGGCGTTGGGGAGGCGCGGGCCAGTGGGGGGCCCAGACGCCGAGGGCAGGGGCGCCACGCAGCGCGCGGGCGCGCGCTCTGGCGCGCGACGTCGCGGCGTGACAGGCGTCGCCCGGTTTGAAAATTCCAGTTACACAAGTTTGACAGCGAAAAACTACAAAAATTCAAATAGAACCCCACAAAACTTTGAATACCAAAGTTGTAGAGCATCTATAGGAGAGTATTTTTCTCAAAGGCCAACCTATGTTTTGATCAACCATTTGAGCATGAACTGCAGGCAAAGTTGCTGGTTTTCATGGCTCGAGTGAATAGTAAAAGCTGCAGTTGATCAAGTTTTTCACCCTTTTCCACTCAAAATTTGAAATGCCATCCCAAAGCAAAGTTGTGTCCCTCGAAAAACTGGACAACTTTTATATTGGGAGATTTTGGAGTGTTTAGGTGAAATTTGGAGAATGCGGCAAAAGTTCTAGAGTGGCCAAGGAAGTCAAAGGGTTTGACTAGGGTTTTAGCCAGGGTTTGACCAAGCTTTGACCACAAGGGAGTGTTGACTTGATTAAGAGGGTCATTAATGATTGTTGGCGAGGTTTTCGAGGTGATGACCCAGGTTGACCAAGGTTTGACCAATGTCAATAGCGTTTGACTCGGCTGATTTGGTCATTAGCACTAATGATGCTAATTAAAAAAACCTGGGGCGTCACACAGCAGCAATACGATGAGAACAACATGGTGAAGTTGAGGACGACAACAACGAAGAGGAGCTTGGGGAATGCTTCCATTAGACCACACATGAAGAAATTCAGAGGCTTGGAACAAAACAAAGACCCCTGGAGCATTGGCAAATGAAGACACAAGTTGGCGACATCCGACGCAAGGAGATGTTTGAAGAAGACCACGAAGGATTACACACAAAGGACGACATCCAATGGCGCGGATGTTTTGGGCTCTCACACGAAGGATCATGGAGCTACATTTTCACAACCAAGATGTGTGAGCCCACAAGTGAAGAGGAGTGATCCTACACAAAGCAACCTTGACAACATGTGGCACGAAGGAAGGAATTGAGAAAAGTCTACGCGAGACACCTTCGATCATCAAGGATTGTTCGCTTTCAACTCCGGAGGATCACTCACGATGAAAAGCTCGAAGGCTAAGGTACACATTAAACTCTCAAGGTACTTTTGGATATGATATCTTTCTTTTGATATATGCATGTTCATATCCAATAGTATGTTTTGATTCTATGCCTTGCACCTTTGATGATCATGATAGGCTATAATTTTTTAAGAATGATAAAGAGGCTATGATGTGCTTAATCTTTATTAATTCCTTGCCTAATGGACCTATGCCTAATGAGAGCCTTAGCACTAAGCAAGAAACTTATGCTACCTTTAATCACACTTTTGCTCATTTAAATTATGGTTAAGGTTGCTTATATTTTTATTACGTCTTGCAAATCTTGGACTTGCTTTGTGCTTGGTCAAACTCATGACCATAAAATAGCGTGTGTCAGGGGGAAACCCGAGTTTCACTAACCATGCAGGACATTAAACCTTAATCAAGAGGAGAGAAGCCATGACCCAAAGAATTGCAAGCTCGTGCATCGCCTTCCCCGAATCTCGAGTGCGGACGTCGCTGTTTTCGTCAATTTTGAGCACCTGATCAGATATGTAGAAGCGGGCAAAAATTGGAAATCAGAAGATCCATCAAGTGCTGATTCCAACGCCTCCAAGATCGATGAATTTGAAGACCCGTACAAGGAGATATGGCAAAAACACTAGGCGCTGCGCAGTCTGAAATCAGATTTGGACATATTGCAGCGTTGGAGTAAAACAGGCGTAACTCACTCGATCGGAGTCCGTTGGGGGTGAATAAACACTTGATGGAAAGAAAATTTCATGCACCACATATTGGAAAAGATGTTTCCTACATAGTCTGATCTGGAAAGAGAGGAAATTCGTGAAAGGAGAGGCAGCGACAAAGAGAAAAGGAGAAGGAGGGGATGACGATGCAAGAGACGATCGGGCAAGTCCCATTGAGTGAGAATGAACATGTCAAACATGGAGAGTGGATCAAAGCTGCATGGACACCTTCAAATCTTACATGAAGGACCATGGCTTCGCGACAACAAGAAGGTACGTAAGAAAGTCGAGCTCTATGACTTTAAATTAAGCGCTTTGCAGGAGGCAACCTGTTTTCTTTTGTTTATATATATAAATAATATGACCGTCTACATTGTGATCTTAAACTGAACCATCAAGTAATACTGTACCATTGCTCTAATATATACCACAACACTATGTTGCATGATCTAATTTTTATTGAGGGAGCACTTTGTTCTTGATCTTGGAAAACTTGTAGACCCTTTTTGTATGCCTATTAGTGTTTAGAGTCTTTTTCTTTTAAGTCTTTTTAGAGAGAGCTATGAAGTTGGCATCATCCTTTGACTCTAAGCTTGTGGCTAGTTAATTTAGGCAAACTCTTGCATTTGTTTTAGACAACCACCATATCATGTCATATTGCATGGCATGTTTTGTTTTGATCTAACTTTTTGCCAACCAACCTAAGCCTTCCTATAGCCCCACCAAAAACCCGTAGCCAACAAGGGTAGGGTTGACTTGTATTGATTGGCTTGCACCATTCCGGTTGGCCAAGCCTACCTCTATCCTTTGTTCTAACTAAAATCTTTGACTAGCCCGCCTATGAGAAAACCTCTCCAATCTTTAGTCCTCCTAAAACCATAGGTTTGTTTTTCATAAAAAGAATTTTAACACCACCTTAGATAGAATTTCTATGCTTGACTCCCTCTCTTCAAAATTCTTATTTGAGCCAAAAATATAGGATACCCATAGCCTAACCTTTAAACCTTGTTAGTTTGGTTGATTGATTCTTTTCGTTAGGTGATTTTCTTGATGACAATGCTTACTTCGTATGAAGTGAAGCCAAGCTTTGTCCTTTGCTTATTATGAACATTATCAGAAATCTTTCAAAGCTTGCTAACGTTTGCTTGTGCTAACTCTTTGCATTTGCATTTTGTATCCCCCTCATTGTCATCTTTTGCTTTATGTTAGCTTGGTCTTTTTGTAAAACTTTATGATGAATGCTTTCATATTTATGTTAAATGCTTCGTACAGCATTTTACCTTTGTAATCTTGTGTGAACATGGTGTTTATACATGATTGAAGACCACCATCATTCAGTTTTATATACCTTGCTATCATATTGCTTTGGTTGGTTTGAAAACTTTGCAATGCGCCCTACTTTTCTTGCACTATAAGGAATTACTAATCTTGGGATAAGCATGGTGTTTTGACCTTGATTAATAAATCTTTATGGCAAAGGAGAAGTTCGGCAACCACTTTGTAAGCATGGAGCTTAGAATTTGGTGTAAACATTGTTTTGTTTTTATACCATCCTTTCATTTGCATACACACTTGCACACACGTACACCCATTAGGTTCTTAATTTTTCTTTCACTAGATTAACTATGCCACAAGTTAAGATCATAGGGGATGTCTTTGGTTTGTTGGCATAGAGTGAGTATTCCCGATCGTCACCTCAGCGGTACTTTGTGCGTTAGAGTTGTTTTGCAGGCATGGCAAATAACTCCCATGAGTTTGTGATAAAAGATGAAATTAAGATCGTCAACACCTCCAAAATCCCGAAAGAAACACCGCTGTCTTCATCAAGATTATGCACATGTTCAGAGATGTACAAAAGAGGAAATTTGGATATTCAGGAGCTCCACTAAGTCTTCTTTCCAACGCATCGAGATTCAACATTTTAGGAGACCCGTGCAAGGAGTTACAACCAAATCTTTGGGCGCCACACGTTCTGAAATCAGCCCGGGACAGTTTGCATTGATGGAGTAAAAATGACATAACTCTCTTGTTCGGAGTCCGATTGGGGTGAATGACCACTCGTTGGAAAGATAATTTCAAGAAATTTACAATAGAGAAATGGTTTAGTACATATTCTGTTCTGGAAGTTGAAAAAAAAATCGTGGAAGTTGAAGCAGCAATAAAAGAACAACATGGAAGGAGGAGAAGACTGGTTGAGAAACGATCGGGACCAAGGCTTATGACGAAGGGTGGACGTTGAAGGAAAATCAAGGCAACAAAAGTGAAGAGTATGACGATGATCTCCACACATAGCGGTAGGACTTCAAGAATTACAAGATGGTTCGTCATCTTCCATGCCTAGCAACATGCTAAGCATGGGGGAGGATTTGGTGGACATAAGAAGACCGCATGGAGTACATGGATCACAATTGCCACGTGATGCTGATGTTCTTCTTCCATGTTAAACACAATGCTTAAGCAAGGGGGAGGCTGTGCTACACTTCAAGAATCAAGGGACGGTAACAATTCCTCAACCCTTTTTTTGTCCTTGTCTTTCTATATGTCTGTTCATGTATGTGCTTTCCATAACCTTAGATGAAACCTTTGTATATCTCTCTATAGAATAACATGGCTACTAGGAGTACAACCTAGATTCGTTTTTGTTTTTAATAATAATCACTGTTACCTTGTGCTCACCATGATGATATCTTGTATGCTCTTGCCTATGGATATATGATGATCGTTGCCACTTTGCTCATTTTTGTGCTTGGTTTGTATATGATTAAGCTAGTGCTCTCTTTAATATGATCTGAAAATTAAATTAATGCTAGCCTAATCTTTTGTGGAGGTTATGATAACTTGAGACCCATAGTATTTTTTGTTGCTCTCATTTGTGAATGAATCAAAGATCATTTATTTTTGTTCTTAAAAGATATGCTAACCTTGTCTTTAATACCACTTGCATTTTGCTCTACCTATCCAAAGCCTTATATTCATTGAGTGCAAAAACCTTAGTTTACGAGATTTATTTTTGGGTGCATTTATTCAAGGCTTGATTTCTCTGGCTCGAGACTAAGAAGCTGATCATTCCGTTTTTGCGTATCTATCTTTATGCTAGCCTTTTTTATCTGTGCATTGTGAGTTTCCACATCAGGAATTTTGCAAACCTTGCCAGATATCCACCCACAAACCCAAAATATCTTTTTGTGTATACCCCCTTGACCACAACCCAAAACTTTGAGTATGGATGAACATTTCGAAGAAGATTACAAGGAAGTTGCCGTCAAGTGGAGCAAGATTTTGGGAGATCCCCATGAAAGGATCCCTGGAAGGTTTCAAGTATCTCTCTTCAAGAAAATACAAGAATCTCAACACCTACCTTGGCACAATCATCACCTCTTTGCTCGAGGACAAGCAACGTCTAAGCATGGGGGGTTGCCAAGGAAGTACTAGTTTAGTCTAGAGTTCAAGGGGAGTAAAAAAGAAGAAAAAGAAAAAAGAAAAAAAAGAAGAAAAATAATAAAGAGAAAAAATATGATGAGAAAAGCAAGAAAAAGGAAAAAAAGAGAGAAGAAAAAATATAAAGCTCCCCGGTTCTCTAGCTACGTTTGGAGATTTCAAAAGGACTTCAAGATCAAGACTCATACTCATCTTTCCAACCATGTGCAATCCAATAACGAGGACTTCGTTTGTGCCTTGGGATCACTCTTTGCCATTTGCACATGTCCACCTATCTCAAAGTGTGTGTATTTTTCTCTCCCCCTCCTTGGAACATTATTTTTCCAATGACCTTTCTGACGAGTCTCGGTAAGTCCATGAGAAGCTCGTCTTGTTTTGAAAATATCTCAACTATAATATCTTGGTAGGACTAAACTTTCCCATAGCTCCATATAAAGACTTCCACCAAATATTTGAGAGAGGAAAGAAGTAGTCCTAGTAGGCTTGAGAGACAAGATGAGATGAGAGTTCATGAGCAAGATGCAAGGAGGTTTATTATTGATCTTAGTTAAGCAATTTTTCTTCATCCCGCTCTTTATTTTCAAAATTTCTGAGATTTGTTTAAAATTTGAGAGCATGATTAATTACTTGTGGAAGGAGCTTAAATGATATCTACCCTCCATAGAGATGAAAGCTAGTTACATTATGGAACTTTAACAAATTTAAACTTGGAGAGCATTATGTTTTCTCGTGTGTGATCAAGTGCAGGGTATGAACATTGAAGGGCAACACTGATATCCATTGAAGGCTTACTCGAGGACGAGAAAGTTTAAGCATGGGGGTGTGTTGACGGTCGATTTCCGTCAACCAAGAGCACTTGTTACACTTTGGTTTGAGCTTTGAATTGAAACTAACCCACCACTAGGCATACTAATGATGTAACAAGTTCACACTTGCATATGGTTTTTGGAGTATGTTGTTTACGCAGGATTTAAGTGTCTAAATTAGGACTTCCGGGTAGAGTTCATCGAGCACTTTATAAGAAGATCACGAAGCCTGGCACAAGTCAAGACACGAAGTGAACATGACTCCAAATGACCCGAGGACCGAAGCATGAAACTGTGAAACTCCGAGGACCTAAACAGAAGATGCAGAAGATGCAGGAGTTTGTGCGCCAAGTACCCTTATCCAAACTGTGGGGAAAACGACGTCAACGACCCACATGCAATTCGGCAAAAATTCAAGAAAGTGCGAGAAGCGTCGTGGCGAAAGATGGGGCCGAACCGGGCCAAAAAGGCCCTAGGCCGGCCGGCCCATGCCGACCGCCTGGCCTGTTTTCGACCCGGTTCGTGACACCCTTTGACCTAGATGCTCCTCAGCTCATTTATATCCCCTGCCTCTGACGGGCGCCACATCCATCCACCAGAATTCGTCGAAACCTAGAAGCAAGCACCGGAGGGAGACGATGACGGCTGCGAGTCCTTAAAGTTGTCTAGGAGATGGCCTAGGCCAACCGTAGCCTCCATGGCTGCCCTGCGTGGTTGTGCCATGGCGGAGTTCCGGAGCTAGTTCAGGTTATCAATGGTATGTACTCGGTGGTGATGATCCAAATGCATCTATTATTATGTGAGCAATTACAATCTTGTCATTCTATCTTCTAGTGATTCCATGTCTCCGTTTATACTTTTTACCTATCATGAATATGCTTGTTCCTTAGTCTAAAGCAAGGTTAGACTACTTAGCATGCTCTATGTAATCGTGGCGATTAGATTTAGCATGTCAACCCTTCATGATTTGTAGACACGTTCATGTTTGGACGTGCCCTTAGATTCCCCGCATAATTAAGGGTGCATCGTGACAGGATTATTGCCTGGAAAGGGCGGATGTCTTCGGGAGGTAGGCCGGAGGTAGGAGTTTAAGGATGCTAGTAGATGAGTTGCTCGATTCGTTGCTCGTTTGCCAGAACTTCAACTAGAAGGCGCTAGGCCTAGTTACCCCTTCGGTGGAGCTTTACCTTAACCGATAATCTTGGGTGTGATCAACCTATACACTTCATGAATATCTCTTTAGGTTACCATTTATATGCAATCAATGCTTCATGTTAGGTTAGATTAACTAGATAAGGTAGAGAACCTTAGCAGTTTGTTTCTGATCCACAGTTTGATAACCTTGGTCATACTTCGAGGAAAAAAGTGCAATGATGATCCGTAAGAGACGGTGAATCTTGACGCGTTTTTAGACCGTCAACAAGCCCTTTTTCTGGCGCTGTTGCCGGGGATCGGCAACTCGAACCCTAGGGTGATCTACCTTTCTATTTGACTAACCCTAATTTTTATTATTGCACATACGCTTGTTCTCTCGGGAATGAGATGGTATTCTGACCAAGCAAGACACCATCAGTTGTATGTTTCATGTTCGGTCAGTACCTACAATAAAGTTTTGTAGACACCACTTGTACAAGAAATTTCTATAATTATAGCTCAATTTACATGGCATCAGCATCATACATAGAGAATAACATTTTCTTCAATTACAACTAGCTAAGGTTAGAGAATGAACTCTCAAGCTTATATTAGCAATGGAGGCAACCTTTAGGCGTCGCCAAACAACAAATGTTAATAAGTGACTTTGCTATCACAAGTCAATTAGTCAAGCTAGACACAACTACATGTGTGGACACTAGACCATCACTGAAACTTCTGAAAAATGGTGCTATCCAAGATGTTTATTTTGATTTGTGCACTACAAGAAACTATTTAATCCGTGACGAATTTTCTGCGACGTTCTCAGAGAACATCACGAAGAGCACTGCGTCTGCGACGTATTCCAGTTTTTCGTCACGGATGTGCACTGATGGATATTGAAGCCTAGAACACTGCGACGATTTGTTAAATTTGTCGCAATCCGGCCCACAACGCTGCGACATTTTAGCAGATTCGTCGCGATTAACAAATAACAAATAGTCATGTTATGAATGGAAAAAAAATTAAAATGAAAAAAATCTAAAAAGATCAACAAATAAGAAATAGTAATGTTATGAATGGAAAAAATTGAAAAAAATCAAGAACACAAAAAGATGGTAGCGGTCGGCCGCACCCGGCCGGCCCAGCTACGCCCCTTTCGGCCCTGGCCAGCCCCGGCCACGCCCCGGCCAGCCCCAGCTGCGCCCAGCCGCGCCCAGCCGGCCGCACCCTGGCCACGGCCGGCCACGGCCCAGCTCCGCCTAGCTGCATGCTAGCCGCGCTCCAGCCACGGCCGGCCGCACCCTAGGTGACAACTTATATGTTGTATGTTACTTTAGAAAAATATTTTGAGGGTATGTTAGATAAAAATTTTGCATGTTACTTCACAAGGGTGTCTTAATTTGGTTTTTAAAAAAATAGAAAAACGATTTTTTCGCATGACAATTGGAAATCTAAATCTCCAAATACTAGCATGAGAGTAAGGGTAAGGTTGCATCCAAATTTGTGGTGTCCATGGGTAAGAAAGTACTTGAGTGTGTATAAACTTTGAAGGTTAAGTTCAGTTGTATGAAATAATGTGATGAACTATCTAGTTTATGAATGATGTATACTCAAATGTTCACAAAATCTTAGGAAATTTTTTTGTCAAGCTTGTACATCCATAAAATGATTCAATGCCAAGTTACATAATTTTTGATAAGTTTCAGGTATTATTATCATTATTTTATAACAAGGTGACTAGTAGAAGTTCGAGGTTTCCCTACAAGTCAATTGAATTTTTCTTCAATCTCCCAAATGTTGCCTAGAATGGACCATATGCGTCTAAATATAGTTTTTTGGAATTTTTTGGATCTTATTAAAGGTACATATAGGTCAATTTGGAATTACTTTCGGTAGACACGCATAAATTCATTTATATGATAGAAAATAGCAAATCTACTTGACAATTCTTGAAACTCTTAGGTGACAACATATATGTTGTATTTTACATGTGAAAATGTTTTGAGGGTATGTAAGATAATAGTTTTTTCAAGTTACTTCACAAGGGTGTCTTAATTAGGTATTTACAAAAATAGAAAACAAATTTTTTGTATGACAATTAGAAATCTAAATCTCCAAATACTAATAGGATAGTAAGGTTTAGGTTTCATCCAAATTTAAGGTGTCCATGGGGTGAAAAAGTACTTGACTGTGTACAAACTTTGAAGTTTAAGTTGAGTTGTATGAAATAATGTGATGAACTATCTAGTTTATGAATGATGTATACTTAAATGTTCACTAAATCTTATGAAACTTTTTTGTCAAGTTTGTACATCCATAAAATGATTCAACGCCAAGTTACATAATTTTTTGATAAATTTTAGGTATTATTATCATTGTTTTATAACAAGATGACTAGTAGAAGTCCGAATTTTCCCTATAAGTCAATAAAATTTTTCATCAATCTCATAGATGTGGGCTAGAATGAACCATAGGCGCCTAAATATAGTTTTTATGAATTTCTTGAATCTTATTAGAGGTACATATAGGTCAATTTGGAATTACGTTCGGTAAACACATAGAAATTCATTTATATGATAGAAATAGCAAGAAATTCATTTTTTTGAAACTCACACACAAGGACTTATACATATTACTCTGCATTTAGAAATTGTATTAGGGTATCTTCGATTTTTGTGTTTGCAAGTTACTTCAAAGGTTGCTTTGAAAAAGGAAAAGAAAAATCTTAACCATTAAAAAAAATCTACTGCAACAAGGTTATTTCGGCCCAATAAACATTTGGCCCATTAGATGGCACTGTTTCTAACCGTTAGATCAAACTTTGGACGGCTCAGATGATCCGTGCATCAAATAAGTATACGTTCACCTCCGAACCCTAACTCCACCTTCGCCCTCCCTCCCCTCTCGCAACCTCATTTACGCCTCCGGCCTGCTGCTGCCGGTCGCCCACCACTCCCTTCCCGCCCTCCCCTCGTCTTCTCCCAGACTCCCACCCTAGCTCCTCTACAGATCCGGCCAAGGTGTCATGCTGGTGCTGCTCATAGCGACCGTGTGTGGAGGCCGACGCCCGGCGCGAGATCCAGTCGCCACTGGTGGCGCTCGCACACCTCTCCACCTCTGGCCACGACGCCCTCCTCGGTTTCCCCGCGACGCTCATGGCCTCGTCACCCCCTCGCGCACACCAGGATCCAAGGTGAGGCCATGGATCCGTGGCATGGTTCGCGGCTACCATCTGCGCACACTACATGGTTTTGTGGCTATTGCCACAAAACGTTTAGGCAACACCACTAATTTAGTTGCAATAGGGGGTACTATGGCACCGAAATAGTGATTTGGTTGTAATATGCATGTCTATTACTACACAAAATTTGAGTTGCCATATTTATTTTTTTGTGTTGCAACAGGTTGACGCTAATGCACCCATTTGGAGGATTTGTGTTGCAATTGGTTGGAAATACTGCTACACCATTTCTGCGTTGCATTAGCATTTCGTGTGCTGCAATAGAAAGTTGTATGGCCACCATACTAGGGTTGGTTGCTTTTGAACGGCTATATCGCAACGTCTGATGTGGGTTGCAAATTTATGGGTGCGTTGTTGCAATACATACAGGGCTATTGCTTCATTTTCTAGCTTCAAGATGCAATAGCATGTATGTATTGCCATGAAATTTAGTGGTTGCACTATGTCTCTTGTCGTTGCAACTTCATCAGAATTATTGCAACGTTGTCTTCGTTGGTTGCACTTTAATTTGTCTATCGCGGCGCTTATGCAGGAGATCAACGACGATCAAATAGGGACTCATCTGGACCATTCCAACAATCCAAGTCTTGGATCTCCATCTCACGGGGGGCAGCGCAGGTGCTCCACGATGTCGGTCTCCATCAAGATCTCCACAACATCGTCTAGGTCTCCATCTAGATTGATTTCCACGACGTACGTATAGATCTCCACGACGATCAATCAACATCTGTGCGGTGCCACGACCGGTACGGTTGTCTTGATCTCGTGTATATATATATATATATATATGATGAGTTTTATCTACACGCGCGTGTAGCTACTCTCATCATCAAAATACCACCTGGGTATGTCTACATACCTATTTATCACTTTGAGTATGTTCACATACTAATTCTAGGACAATCCAAATGGATATATACAAAAATTTTCAAAAATCTCTCTAGTTTTTAATATATTTCTATTACACCTTACTGATAGTATATAAAAATTAGTATGTTCACATACTCAACTTATATACCACCATAGATAGACTAGTATCATCACATACTACGTGTACATACTTTTCGTTCGGTCAGATTCAATGTATATCATGTGATATGAAGGTAGGAGTAGTTACACGCGCGTGTAGAATGAATTTTCCCTATATATATATATATATATATATATATATATGCTATTCTACACCTTAGATGTAGAGTGCCATTCTACACCCAAGCACTAACCAACCAGCCGATCCAAACCAGCCAACCCAGCCACTCGGATCCATCCGTCCGCGCGCCCGACCCGCTAACCACCTATCCTCCCACGGTCCAACCCACCCCGTGACCCCCAAGCACCGATTCATTCCCTCCAGATCCCTTTTCCCTTGAGCTTTCCGGGACGAGGGCAGCGACGGCGGCGGCGATTCGCGAGGGGGCAGCGACGCCGGCGGTCGCGGAGGGCTTTCAACCGGCATGCGTGCTCTCCACCCTTCCTCCGCGAGCCCCTTCAGGCTCCCTACCCCTTCGTCGGGGGAGCAAATCGGGGATGAGGTGGCGTCGGGGAGAGGCTGCAGTGATGGGCTGCCGGGAAGGGTGCAGGTCGCTAGGTGCCGCGGGCGGGAAGGGGAACTTGTGGAGGACTAGCAGGGGTCTTGCCAATCGACATTGAAGGCACTACGGTGAGCACAACACACGCACTGATTTTTTGTGCTATGACCATGGATCTGCGATTTTTTATTGATCTGGATGTTGTGCTAGGGTTTCAAATTTCTGTCAGATTTTTTTATCAATTCGCGTTGATGGTAGCAGATTGATCACTGCCGACTTAGTTCAGTAATCTGTGATTAAATTCAAAAATCTAATGTAGACCCCAACAAGCTTGTTCTGAATACCCCAACAAGCTAGTTTGTGACACTGCCGACTTAGTTCAGTAATTTGTTTGAGAATTTCTAATTTTCAGTGATAGGGGGCTAGTTGAGATGTGTTGTAAATACTGAGGTTTAGTTACTGCATACATATACCTCTAGCTCTATCCTTTTTTATGTTGTGGCTTACTAGTTAATTATACCTCTAGCTCTATCCTTTTTTTTATGTTGCGGCTTACTAGTTAATTAGTCTTAGTAGTTCAGTATGATGGTAGTTCAGGAGGTTAGTAATATGTTACATGATACATCAATGAATTCTTGCTTTTTGCAAGTTCAACATTTGGAATAATGGTGTGTGTTAATGTCGTGCTCACTATTTTTTTGGCTTTCAGTAACTTGGTATTTTTTTAGGACCTTACCTTATTTTTTTACTAGTCCGTGCCTCAGTAGTAATTTGTAAGCATCTCTCCTGTAAGCCAATGTCTCAGTAATCCATGAACAATAAGTAAGCAACAGCCATTGCACACACACACACAAATAATATCTCATTAATCTAGTAATCGAAACAGTAATGTTATTTCCCTAGCATTCATATGCACACTAGTAATAATCGGTAAACCTTCAGTAATCCACTAATAGCATTGATTAGTACAGCATGTCTTACATCCACAATACATAAGATTCATGATAGTAGTAATATACGCTAAATAGTTACATGTATGTGCTCAGTAATACAACAATATATGCTCAGTAATACATCAATATATGCTCAGTAATATATACTCAGCCGTAATACAACAACATATGTTCAGTAATAATATATACTCAGAAATACATCATTTTTATGCTCAGTAATACATGCATGTGCTTAGTCAAACATGTATGTTCTTTTTTTAGTAACACATGATTTTTTAAATATGTTTAGTAACACATGATTTTTTTAAATATGTTTAGTAACACATGTTTAGCTGAGCTGTTTTACTTACTTTTTTTCAGTTTGCAGTTCAATAGTCCTTTTTCCTCAGTAATTTTTTTTGAAAAATATTTCCTCACTGATATAGTAACCTAGTATCTCAGTAATCTCTTTACACGTAGTAACCATAAGTGTCATTCAGTAACTCAATATCTCAGTAATCCCTTTATACTCGGTAACTATAATTGTCATTCAGTAACCCAAACATCTCAATAATCCTTTTACACTCAATAACCATAACTACCATTCAGTAAAGGGTTTATACTCAGTAACCATAACTGCCTTTTAGTAACCCAATATAGTATCTCAGTAGTATATACTACATGCAAGCATTACTGACTTATTTTTTCAGAATGGATTCAGTAATTCTGTGCTTGGGTTATTTAGTATTATCTTTTGTAGACTGAATAGTCCCAGACCCAATAATAACTATCTTCCTTTAGTATTTTTTCTAGTTACTCAGAAATGTGTTGTGTGGTAAGAAAATTTCAGTTAGTAATATATCTACTTTATTTTTGTGTGTATGTCCCGTAACACTATTGCGCCTGGTAATCTAAATTTGTTTAGTAATATTTAGAGGGAGGTCAATTAATGACGAACATTCCTCCCACTCTGCACGCCTAGACCACACTGGCCTAGCTCCAGTCTCGGTCGCCGTATTACGAGAGCCTCAAAACAGAGGGGATTCACTTTCTGCAGCTTATAGCTTTTCTCTGTTTCTCTTTAGACGGCAGTGGGAAAACAAATTACTGTCAATTTTTGCAAATAGCACCGATCATGCTTTTCCTAGTAGCAGTTATGTTAGCACGGTTAGATCCAGCAAGTTTGAGGATTCCGTTCGTGAATTATTGAGCTGGGAAAAGGAGTTTCAAGGAGCACCGTGCTCGTTAGTTTTGTCGATTTCCTCAGGCTGGAGATCGATTCAATGGTAATGGATGAGCTTTAGCTGTTATTTACTGATGGGATCACACAGCACCGGCAGCCCGCACGCTTTAGTAGTTTAGTTTTTTGCATTTGGTTTTGCTTTTCTAGTACTAGAACCATAGCTCTGCATTCACATGATTTGAGCATTTGTTTTTCGTTGTCCAGTAACACAAACTTTATTGGAACATTTTATCTGTCAGGTTCAGTAGTATAAATTATTGTTTCCTGCCATTTTTTGGCAGCAACCATGTCATGCCGCACATAGTGTTAGTAATGTTTTGATAATTCTTCAGTAATTTCTCCACCACAATTGTTTGGTAGCCCCAGTGATGTTTCTTCAGTAATAGTTTCTCAGCACCTAAGTAATGTTTCCTGTAATAATAAGTTATGGTTTCAGTAATTTATTGATCAGTACTGTACTATTCACCTTCTAACACTTGTCTGAGTACTCTAGTAATGAATTTTTCAGTAATGCATCACTCACATCCAGTAATTTCCTGTTTCAGTTTTTGCGAAGCAATGGTTACAGTAACTAAATAGGACTATTTTCTGTCAATAAAAAGCTTGGATGAGTGAAGCATCTGCAAGACTAGAGATCACAGAGCCAGTGTTACTGAATATCTTTGTATTTTGTTAGAAGAGATGTAAACTGGTGTAACTGATATGGAGATATATCAATTTAACTTCTCTCAGTAATTTGGATTATTAGCATGTTTTGGACCACACATGATCTCAGTTATTACACATGTTCATGCATTTTGTTTCACTGAAAAATGGAAAAAGGTGTTGTCCCTGCTCAAATGATATCACCGGAACACTACAACACACAAGACATCATTAAACATTTGGCGTAATCTTGTATTAATATAAGTGATCAGTAATTTAGTGATTCTCTAACCCTGGAGCTATAACCTCATGAAATCTACTGAACAAGGTGCAGTAACACCACTTGTTTTCTAATCACACTAATAGTAAATCTAGAAATCTAGTACCCGAAACAGTACCAACAACAATTTGTATCTGCAGTAACTCAGTAATCTGAAGCAGATTATACCCAAAAAGAGGGGTACATCGCAATCCATTTTGCAATACCCTCAGTAATTACTAGGAATGGTACACACACTCAACAATTAGCAACCAGTACTAGACAAAGGAGCAATGACAATCCTTGCCGATCGAGTCATGATTATCAAATTTTGCAATTACTGAATGCCTGTCGATTGAATGGAGTTCCACAGCAGGCAGAGAAGGACCCTGCTCCCCGCTTTTCTCGTCTGATGCACGCCACCACACCACAATGTCGCTGCTCAAGGCTATCTCAATCTCTTTATTCAGCAGTTCTTTGTTCTTGTGTCTATCAATCTATCTCTTCCTTAGTATTATTTGTCCGGCCATGTTCAGTAATCAATCTCTTATATTTAGTAGTATATGTCTGTCCCATCAATCTTTTTAGTGCACCACTTGGTGCTTCTTGCCTGATCTCAATTCTCCAGGCTCCTTCCTAACGGTACAATTTTTAGAGTACTGGCTAAATCAACCCAAGGCCTCTCTCTGCAAGAGCATGCTCAGTATTCCTGATTTCCAATTTTCAAATCTCCACCCAGCATCCTGTGAGCATCCTATCTGAACTCCATGCGCTGCTCTTTCAGTAATTACTTCTACAGTAATTTTGTCTAGCATGACTGCTTTCTAGTTCAGTAATTTATTCAGTTTCAATATTCGGTATTTTAGTAATCACCCCAAGCATATCCTCTCCTTGAGATATTCAGTATTTTTAGTAATCAACAATCATGTATCAATATCAGTAATTTAGCATTCCCATATTAATATCAGTAATTTAGCAATTCGATGATTCAGTAATTTTGTAACCATTCATTATTTAGATATTTCAGTAATCGCTACAAGCATATCCTCTTCTCGAGACAGAGTGATTGCAGACTTTGGCGTTCAAGAAGCAGTTACTATCCATTCGAAAAAAAGTAGTTACTAATCTACTGACTGAAACTGTGCATCAAATCCACCGAACAAATTTTGGGGGCCAATATCCCAGGCGGCGGCAGTAGTTCCATTCACCTTCAGAGAAACACCAAATACTCGTTTCAGTTCAGAGAACTGGAGCTAGAAGAGTCGAGAACAACAGATTCCGGTCACGTACGTTGAGGCACGGCGAGATCGACCATGTCCAGCCCAAAGCCGGTGGAGCCTGCTGCTGCGGACGGGTGCCCCCGAGATTCGTGCTCCTACGCACTGCTCCTGCCCGTGCGCTCGCCGTAGGCGACGGGAGGAAGGATTAATTTGGACGGTCCTCGCCTTTGCCTTCGCATCCCGCCGTGCACGCACCACCGCAGCAGCTCGCTCCCCGCACACCACCGCAGCTCGATCCTCACGGTCCGTGCCGCCGCTGCGCTGCCAAGACCTCCGCGCAGCGCCCGCCGGGACCTCCTCGCCGGCCCTTGGCCCGTCACAGCTAGCGCGAGCCGCAAGCGGCGCGGATGGCTTCGGTGACCGACACGCTCGTGCCTCCCGCTCGAAGCGCACCACCATGCTCGCCACTGCGGGCCCGCGCCGAGAAGCCGGCTGGATCCCGTTGCGCGCCCGCGCCGGGAAGCCTCGCGCTCGCCGTTCGCTGCGCTCCGCGCGCTCGCTGTGGGGACGGGAGATTCGGGTTGGTGGGTTAATGGGTCGAGGACGAATGGACGGGGTGGGGATATCGATTCGGTCTGACTACTTGGTTTGGTTGGGTGTAGAATAGCATTCTACACCGTGTGTGTATATATATATATTTTCTCATATTATTATATCATGATGTAGGTCGTTTGAAATATGAATGCAGATTAATGGCATCACAGGAAGATCGGAGTTAGATGCGCTTGCCTCGGTATTCAGAGGTGTGGCAGAACAATTTCTGCTTGTTTTTTCAAACCTTTACCACAATAGCGCGAGGTCTTGGATCTATTGCGTGCCCATGTACTAAATGTCAATGCATGATCAGACATCACACCTTGTTTGCCATTCAAATTTATTTAGTGACTAGAGGGTTTGCTGATTGTTTCATCGATGATGATATCATCGAAGGCCAAACTGTTGCTTCATCAGCTCAGGGTCCTGTGAATCATGATGTCACTCCTGATCTCAATAATCACGATGCACAACCTACAGCTGATGATACAACATCTTATTTTGGAGAAGACGATGAAGAAGACGCTTGTGATGATAACCCTGCTGCCACTAATACTCTGATTAGAAACATTATCAGTGGCTCTATACATCATGGACAAACCAAAGATGATGAGGAGGCAGATAAGCAGGTAGAGATTTTTTTGAACCTATTAGAGCAGGCAAAGAAGGAATTGTATTCAGGATGCAAAAATACAATTAAGGTCTCCTTTTCAGATAAAGTGCATGTATGGCTTAAGTAACGCGGCATTGGAGGCCATACTTAAGCTGTTTGGAAAGGTTCTTCCTGAAGGGCATTGTCTTCCTGACTCCATGGATAAAGTGCAAAGGGTGGTTCAAGACCTAGGCGTGGACTATGTCAAGATACACGCATGTGAAAATGATTGTGTGTTATTTTTTAAGGAATACGCAAATCTGGAGACATGTCCTATTTGTAAGCAGTCAAGGTGGAAAGTTGTAGAAAAATCTTTGGTAATAATGACAGTGCAGTTGGTGCTACTACTGTTAAGAAGCGGTTACTAGTTAAGATCCTACGTTACTTTCCTCTAATTTCTCATTGCAAAGAATGTATATGTCAAAGCACACATGTCAGAGGAAATGCAGTGGCATAAGAAAAAATTGGTGAACGATAGAAAAATGTGTCACCCTGCTGACTCCAAGGCATGGAAGCACGTGGATTCAGAGTTTAATTGGTTTGCAAATGAAGGTCGTAATATCAGGTTGGGTCTTGCTTCTGATGGCTTCAATCCATTTGGGATGGAAAACATTTCATACTCCATATGGCCTGTCATCATGATATCTTACAATTTGCCTCCATGGTTGTGTCAGAAACAATCTAACTGGATTTTGTCAATGTTGATACCTGGTCCAAAATCTTCTGGAATGGATATTGATGTATATTTGAGGCCCCTTATACTTGAGCTCAAGGAGCTTTGGGTAAAGGGTGTTAAAACAAGAGATGCAGGGACTAAGAAGAATTTTACATTGCACGTTATTCTTCTTTGGACAATTAATGACTTCCTAGCTTATGCTATGCTGTCTGATTGGAGCACTAAAGGAAAGTTTGCATGTCCATACTACCACATAGATACTGAGTATTTGTGGTTGAAATATGGGAGGAAGCACTGCTACATGGCTCATCGACGTTTCTTGCCCCCGGACCATCCATGGCGCAACAACAAGGTCAGCTTCAACAACAAGGTTGAAACCAAGGAGGCACCAGAACCAATGAGTGGTGCTCAGGTACTTGAGCAGTATGGTACTTTTGAACAAGTACAATTTGGAAAGATCTTGTTATCAAAAAAGAGGAAGTGTGACGATGACAAAAGATGTCACAACTGGACGAAGAAGAGTATTCCTTTTGAGTTCCCTTACTGGTCTACTTTGCTTATTAGTCATAATTTAGACGTCATGCACATTGAGAAAAATATATGCTAGAGCATATTAGGAACTCTGCTTGAATTGGAAGGTAAATTTAAGGACGGGGAGAATGCCCGGCTTGACATGCAACATCTACAGATACGACCAGATCAGCATCATGTCATTAAAGGTGATAAGTATACCTTGCCAGCATCATTGTACGAGTTAGATAAGAATGTCAAGGAAAGTTTATGTAAATTTCTATATGGAGTGAAGATGCCTGATGGGGTTTCCTCTAATATAAGAAGATGTGTTGATGTAAAGTCACGTAAGGTGTCTGGCTTGAAAACTCATGATTACCATCTAATTCTACAGAAACTGTTACCCTTAGTGGTGTGTAGGATTTTGCCAGAAGCTGTTGTCATCGCATTGATTCAGCTTAGTAATTTCTTCGATGCACTATGTTCAAAGGAGGTGGTGGAAGCAGACTTGAACAGGTTAAGCAGTTCAATTAGGGAGGCTGTTTGTCGACTTGAGATGATATTCCGACCTGCATTTTTTGATATCATGATCCATTTGCCTGTTCATCTAGCTAAAGAAACTAAACTTAGGGGGCCAGTGTGTTACAGATGGATGTACCCAGTGGAGTGGTACCTACGTACTGCGAAAGGATATCTGAGGAACCTTGCTTACTTTGAAGGTTCAATTGATGAGGGATACATACTCGAGGAGTGCCTTAAATTGTGCTCAAGATTCTTGGACGTGGATACCAAACTGAATCGTGTTGATCGACATGAACCAATTACTGTGAATGAGCCACCATCTGGTTTGAGCATTTTTCTAAAATGGATTACAGGAGGAGAGGACAGACGTTCGAGGACATTCCAGGAGATGAGTTTCGGAAGATGAGGCACTACATAATTTACAATTATGATGAAGCTAGACACTGGGCCGAGTAAGATACATTAGTCAACATCATTTATTGCTTCTTAATTTTATATTTTGAACTAACAGGAATATTCATTTCTATGCAGTGCGCATTTGGAAGAACTGAATCAATATGGATCACGAAATCTTAAGAAGCGACATGAGGATCAATTCGTAAGATGGTTTGAAGGCAAGATCAGAGATCTACATGCGAAAGGGGAAGTAAGTTCAGAGATGTTTGCACTTGCTCCAGGACCGGATGAACGAGCTCGTACATTGCAAAGATGTCATATCAATAATTGGATGTTTCGAACCGTTAACATTGAGAAAACCCTCGTGACACAATACAGTGGTGCGCTTGTCAAGGGCGCGAGTGGAAGCATGAATTGGTATGGGGTGATCAAAAGAATGATCTCACTAGAATTTCCTCGACAAAAAGAAGTTATTTTGTTCCAGTGTGACTGGTTTGATATGCCTACTGCCACTAGTACCAACAGAGGCAGAGGATACAATAAGGATAAATTTGGGGTGATTGACATCGATACTACTCGATACAACAATAAGAATGAACCCTATATTCTGGCAACACAGGCAGAACTGGTGTTTTATGTGACTCTGGTGAACAAACCTGGTTGGAGCAGTGTTATTTCATTGAAACCTAGGAACTTGTTTGCCCTGCCTGAAGTTGAACTTGAGGACTCAATTGATGTGGGTATCGAAGGTATTAATTTACTCGGTGAACACCAGGATTTGACAAATTGGTCAAGGTCGGACAAGGAAGGCACAACCGGGGATGTCTCAGTTATTAATCAGGTGCGGGCCGAAGCAATTGATGAACCAAGCGATGCTGTATTTGATGTTGATGATGAAGTTTTTCCAGATGACACATACATTGATGATGGAGTTGTTGCACCAATTGTTTCTGATGTGGTAGGTGGCCAAGATGATGATTTTTTCGTTTGATACTTAGTGAATGTGGTTGTTTTGAATCAAGAGACAATTTAATGAATGTGGTTGTTTTGAACAATATTTACATTATGTTGTGCCCCAAAACTAAAGCATGATCTTTATTTGTAGTCATATTTTTTTCTCTTTTCATACAGTGATACACTTCACACCATTATCGTATGGAGCAATACTTCTCATGATAGAAGTAGTCATGGCATTCGTAAAGAAGTCTACTGTTTGATGGTTCAAAACCACGTTCAAGTTCACCGCAAGTGCACAAAGTGACTTGGTGCCTTTTTCACCAAGGGAGGGGACCCCCAAGGTTCTTGTCAATCTACAGAGCAAGGAGATTACTAGCTTTTAACCTAATACTAACTTAATTGATTAAGGACTTTATGATGTAAAAATTAATCTATAAAGTAAAGGCAATCTAACCCTAGATTATGTTAAAGAGAAATAAGTGGTTCACAAGTATGAAGAACGTATGCCCATGGAGTCTAGGTACTTGAAGATGCAATCACCCAAAACATGATAAAACCCCGATCCAATCTATCTAAGCATGTGAACAAAGAACTAGACGTTTCCCTTCTCTCGTACATGTCACTACGCGAAGGTAATCGGCACTAACCCTAGTGAACAAGGTATGTTGACGTGATCTACGGGAGCAACCCCGAAAGCATGGTAGCTAGCCTTAAACATTAAGCATCATCAACAAAGGTATGATAGACATAAGATCCAAACAAGATAGATGAGTACACATCAAGTTCCATTACAACTTCATGGACAAACGATAACTTTACCCCTGTTGACGGTCAATTTCCGTCAACCAAGAGCACTTGTTACACTTTGGTTTGGGCTTTGAATTATAAATAACCCGCCACTAGGCATACTAATGATGTAACAAGTTCACACTTGCATGTGGTTTTTGGAGTATGTTATTTATGCAGGATTTAAGCGCTTAAGTGAGGACTTCCGGGTAGAGTTTATCGAGCATTTTATGAGAAGATCACGAAGCCCGGCACAAGTCAAGACACGAAGTGAACATGACTCCAAATGACCCGAGGACCAAAGCATGAAGCCGTGAAACTCTGAGGACCTAACCAGAAGATGCAGAAGTTCATGCGACAAGGTCCCCTTATCTTGATCGCAGGGATAATAACGTCTAAAGCCCATATGCGAAGATACAAAATGTCAAAATTGTAAGAAAAGCCACGTGAAGGATGGCGGGCCTGAAGTGGACCAGAGGGCCCAGGCCCTTCAGACTTGGAGGTTTACCCATGAGATCAACTCAGCCCGAGAGATATTCACGCAGCCCAGAACAGCATGATCTTTTGGTGCAGATTCGGAGACTTAAACGGCCTTTAATGGCAATCGTTTGAATACCAAAGTTGTGGGTCTCGATGAGAGCTTCAATTTGGACATATGGAAGGCCCAATTTGGGTCAAGGAGCTAGGAGATATGGCCCCCGAAATACCTGCTGCGCAGAAAAGTCCGAAATCAGACAGATTATCTTCCAATGCCATTTTGGGGATCTTAGCTTCGTTTCCTAGGAAAGCAATGAATACCAAAGTTGGAAATAATTTCGTGGCATACAATCTAGACACCGAATTTGCATTATTTGGAGTCCGGACGTGGGATATATGGTGCCGGCAAGGAAGGGCTGCGAATTAGGAAAATTTGGGCGAGGCTGATTTTATGGAAACCAAGTTTGCTTAACTCCTAAGCAAGATCTCGTGCAAGGTACGGGGGAGCACGCCCCAAGGTTCCCCAAAGGCATAAATACAACCCCTTAGATGTCCAAGTGGGGGGGTTGAATCCGATCCATTTATCAGAGAGCCGTCAAATCGAAGGAGACACGCCGAACGGAGCCGACGACCGCCGCAAGTCCTCGAGTCGCCTAGGAGATGGCCTAGGCCATGCCCTAGCCGCCATGATTGGCCCTGCGTGGTGAAGCTATGGTGGAGTTCCGGAGCCATGCCTTGAATTCATCAAGGCAATTGTACATTTAACATTCGATGGTGATATAAATCATATTTTTTCCTTACTTTGATATACTTTGATGCATGCTTATTCATATGTTTTAGCTAGCATATGCACTTAGTAGGAATAGACGTAATCATGGTGGTTAATCTATATCTTGCGGATACATCATAGTGGTGCACGGACGTATAGTCGTTCGGTGGTGTTTACCTTCGCGTAGTGACAGTACGAGGGAAGGGAAGCACTGAACAAACGTGTAAGGGTTTACTCCTTATCATGGTTTGTGATTAGATTGATTTTCACCTTGGCCGAAGCTGCAACTAGGAGACGGTAGGCTAAGGTTACCTTTGGTTGTGTATCCCTTTGGCTTTCGAATGTGATCCATACATCCCGTGTGTTGTATGTTAACCATTTATGCAATCAACGCTTCATGTTAGGTTAGTTCGATAGATTATATGAGGAACCCTAGGTGTTTGCTTCCGATCCTTGGATTTACAAACCTTGGGGGATACTCTGAGGGAAGAGCAACAACCGACCCGTGCGCTTGCGGATCGAACTTATTGACGGTATTTGACCGCCAGCAACCCCATCAAGACGTTAGGCATGGCACTATTGAGCATGGTGGATGCCTCCAATGGAGCTCGTTCCACGGTGTCCTTCAACTCCAGCGGTGCCGTGGCAGGGCCTCGGCGTCCTCCTTCCTCATGGTGGCCTCCCTTGACGTCAGTGATGATTCTCTTGAATGCTCACTCCCTCGATCAACCCTCTTCCTTGTGGTCGATCTCCCGAGGCTTCTCTATTCGTCCTTCGCGAATGGCTCTCCTCCACCAACAATTAGGGTTGCACGAACTTATCACCGAAGAAAGGTGGCAGTGAACCGACCCCGAATGGGGGTGGGCCGACCGGCCTGGGCCATCCCCAACCCGATTCGCCTCCGTCTTTTGCCACGTGTCATGTTTTGCACTTTGGGGTGTTTCCTCCTTCGGATGTGGGCTTCGGACGTCGTTATCCCTGCGACCAAGTTAAGGGGTCTTTACGCATGATCTTCCGGTCTTTTCATCTTGGTCCTCGGAGATTCTTCATTGAAGCACATTGGTCCTTGCCACCTTTGGAGGTAAGTTCGTACACAGTCGGAGCTCCTTGATTGACTTGCAAAGCATCCTCCGAACTAAGTGCATCTCCTCTCATTTAGCACATGAATTCCTGCATAAACATTATACTCCAAAATGCACATCCAACGGTGAACTTGTTATATCATTAGTATGCCTAGTGGCGGGTTAGTTCCAAAATGATATCCAAACTATAACATAACAAGTGTTTTTGGTTGACGGAAATCGACCGCCAACATCCCCCCACACTTAGATCTTGCTCGTCCTCGAGCAAGTTGCTCATAAATTGTTTATCCAAGGAGTTGAATCATGCTTCATCAATTCTTTCCTTTCAAGTTAGTCAATCATTCATCTTTAATATAAGAGACATGAAACAAAGATCATAATGTAGACATGGGCGTTTAGAAATTACCAGTTCAAGACTTATCCCACGACTCATACCTTTTCACTAGAGAACCTCGACTTCATCCTTACTCACTTTCTTACTTCCATCGGAGGGTTTTTACAAACTTTTTTAGAAATAAAATTCCTGCACAAAGCATTAGACAAAGTCCTTCTCCAAGTTCTCACATGTCACTCATTTAAAGTGGCTATCCTAGATAATTTCATAGACTCTCACCTGCCACAAGTCTCTCATTTATAATGTAAGGTGGAGATATAGGTGTGGCTAGTGAAGCTAGCACAAGTATTATCAAGCTAGGAAAATCCTCTAGTGGTTTGTTCACCTTCCAAGCCAATGATCATAATAATTAAACCATAATGTAAAGGTATCAAGGATGAGAATATTTAGAATGGTGGACATGTGCAAAGGGAAAAAGAATAATGACTTCAAGGCACTAATGACGTCCTCAATGTTGGATTGCACATGGTATGGAATATCAAAGATTCATTCTCAACATCGTCTCATCCTTCCTTGCACTCCTTTTGATCTTCATTTGACTTATCATCCCTCACTATACCTCTCTTGCTTTGCCTTGGATTTTTCTCCTTTTCCTTCTTTTCTTTTCTTTTCTTTTTCTTTCTTCTCACCCATTTTTTTCTTCTTTCTTGTGTGGGCGCCACACACATACACATACATATATTTTTTTCTCCTTCTTTCCACATCTTTATCTTCTTCTCCGAAGTCTTTCGCTCATCTTTTTAACATGAATACCAATCTGAATTTAAAATAAAATCTTACCTAAAAATTGAATGAGTCTTCGGACATGGGTTGTGTTCAAGGAATAAGATGATAAAAAGATGTTTATGGGTTTGGGTATGGAATCCGGCGATGTACGGGGCATTCAATGTGAAATTCCCGTTACTGAATGTATGACGAGGCTAGCAATAAAAGATATACATCAAGGACATGATCATTGCTCGAAATTAAATCTCCCAAAAGAGTAAAATCCTAACCCAATTCATCATGCTAAACAACAGTTATGGTGGAGTATATATATATAGGCTTTGTATAGGATAGATTTTGCCTCTCAACTTGGAGAAAGAGATCGCTAACCTTCATAGCAAGGTATTTTTCTTAATTTTTAGAAATTAAAGCCTCCAATGTTAGCATTACTAAAAGCATAGAAGAAGCAAAGTCCTAGATCAAAGTTTGAATATGGGTGCTTTACAAAAGTAAATTTCCACTAAGCACCACAGTAAACGATTAATCACCAAGCTCATACTCGAATAACAAAGATAAAGTAAAGACATAACAAGAAAAGAAACAAGAGGCTTGCATAAGACACTTTTTATTTCTTTTTTCTTGACTCAACACTAAATTAAGACACTTTCGAGCTAAAAAGGTAAAGCAAAACTCACACATGACTCTCACACTTGACTCAAACTAGACTCGATTTAAAGACTTGACCTAACACCACTTTAAGCAAAAAAAATTTAAAAAGAGTAGCTAGCTAGCTTCCACCCCCACGCCTAGATTTTATGACGTCCTCGTCGTAACTTTACAAAAAGTACAAAGGGAGAAACACGCAAACTACTACACCTAGTGAAACTTTATGCACGAGGTGCACCACTCCTTCTTCTTGAAGTTCTTGTTCATCCCGAAGAGCTTCCTTATATTCCGGTTAAGGAACTTAAAATCATCTTCCACCATAAGATCTAAATCTTCAATTCTTTGCTGCATGGCGTTGACGGTGTGGAAGCACTCATCAAGGGAAGTGAAGAGCTCTGCTATAGCATTGCGGCAGGCCGCACAACACACATGGTGCTCTTCCTCCGGATCATTGTTGCTTCTGTCATCTCCGTCGTCCGGATCGTCGCCGCCGTCTGGGTTGCCTCCTTCGCCTTGCTCGTGGTGGTCTTTCGGCTCCTCCTTGGGCACTTCCTCCCAAACATAGAGGTCGTTATCATCTCTACTGCCGATCGCCCACGAGATAGGGCTCCGGTCATCGGAGTAGTCGCTATCTCCGTATATCTCCACCGGCTCGGGGGTCTTCTCTTTATAATTCTTTCTCTTCATCCCTAAGAGCCTCTTTGAACGGCATACAGGAGTAGCGGGCTTCTCCTTCTTCTCTTCAACCCACGGATTTCGGCTAGCCATTTGCCTTGTTGGAACACACCCTCCGCAACGAATCCGCACGGTCCTCTTCACTTCCTCCTTGAGCTTGGTCACCATAGCACACCGACGAAGCTCTTCGGTTGCTGGTGTTGAAGAGGGGAGGCGTGCTTCTTCTTCCATTGTCGCATTCACCACTTCCTTCCCCTTGGTGCTGCTCGGGATCGCCATGGGTGCTTAGGGTGTTTTCGTGGAGGTGAGAGATTGCAAATGAGACGCAATTCTCGAGCTCCCCATGCGTCCTTAAATATCTCGGGAAAGATTCGACCGAAACCCTTCCTTGCCTAATTTTGTAGCTCCTAAGAAGGTAGGCAAGAAAAGGAAATAACCTGAACCGCGTCCCAGAGAAAACAGGCAGAAACCGAGGCAGGGGGGTGCTGGGCCAGTCGGCATGGGTCGGCCGGCCTGCCCCTGTTTCGGGCCCCCGTGGCCCATCTTTTGCGGCCCTCTGTGTTTCGTGTATACTAGCCTAGGTGGTGAACAGGTCCAGCTAAAAATTACGAAAAGGACTCGACAAAAATACCAAAAGAAAAACAAAAATTTATTTACAGAAAAAATACCTTGTTTTACGTCTTAGGCTTGACGCTCGAGCTCGTCCTCCATGTGATATATATCAATGTAGTCGATGGGCACGATGTCTTGTTCAAGAAAAACCTTCAATCTTTGACATCATAAACAATTTCTAATCACAAAGTTGTATATACAGAAGTTATACAACTTATCGAGATCTACAACTATATTCATCACTTTTCCATTTGACCTCATTTTGTGTGACAAAATCTTGCTTGAGTTTGTCATTTTTTCAAAATCATAAGTGGTCATGATATCAGAGTCATAGACATGTGGGTCAGGCTGTCGAATTTCTGTTGAAGCTGCACCCTGTGTGGGCCTAGACATTGATGGGTCCACACGTCATTGACTTTTGTGGAACCACCACCTCCCCCTTCGTGTCGCACTCCTTATAGAGACGCCACCCCCTGCCCCATCATCTTGCTGCTTGTCTCGCCCCTTCCCATTCGCCTCGCTACAGTGGAAAGCACCCCACCGCCGCCCAACTCCGATCACTTTCCAAACCACCCCACCGCCAGACCCGCACGCCAAGATGGAGCTAGAGTCGTCAGTGGAGTCGAGGGTTTCGCGTCGCCGTTCCACATCCAAGGCCACATTAGGGGCATCCTTGAGGAGCCGGGAGATGGGGGCAGCGGCGGCCTCGAGGGGACCGGCGGCGGAGGAATTGGCGGTGTTGCCGGGGTGGTTACCCTGGCCCGATGTTCGGCGGGCATCCGAGGAAGCGGACACTGAATCCGCTAGGATGCCTTGGAAGCGGAAGGCTGACGATGAGGGTTTTCAGCACCCTGACGCCAAGAAGTCCAAGCCGGCGGAGGAGTCTAGCGAGGAGGAGGAGTACCCCCGCAAATGGCCGGATTTCGAATGGGAGCGTCCCATAAGTTTTCTTACTCGTACCAAATTTAATTTCCCCCTTTAGTATTCGAGAACTCTGTCTTTAATTCTTTTGGTTGCTTAGTACATTGAAGTGATTATTTTTGTGTGATTGCGAAATTGTTTCTGAGTTGTAATCAATTCTAGAACTTGCAATTTAGGATTTCTTGGCTAGTATACCATTTCTGGCATTCATGGCTGCCGATTATGGAAATGTGAAGAGAACTTTGTCGAAAATAGTTCAAAACAAAAATTGCAAAAACTGATAGGAACCATCTGAGAAATTCAGTGACTGGTACCTTGTCAGATTGCCAAATTTGGCCAGCAACTCATACTAGGGTACATATCGAACATTTTTGGTAGAGAGCATCCAGTTAAGAATCAGTGAGCAAATCCATCTAAACATTTTTCAGTAGTTTGTTTGTGAGTATTTTCACCTTTGTTAAATTTACTTGTGATACAAAGTGATGAAATTTTCTTGTGCAATGTTTTGCTCAGATTGATGCAAATTTTAGTCAGTAGCATTCTTGGTACAATTAGGATATGAATTTTATGTTGGTCAGTTTCATACAAATTTTTGATCACCTCTGATTGCAACATGATTAATCTTAAGTTCACAAGTGGAATTTTGTTGTTCATGTCTCGATTTCTTAATTCAGGATCTTGGGCCGAAGGTGACTTATGAGCTCAACTTCCCACGAGTTAGGTTATTCGTGGAATGCAATGACGACAGCGACGATGAGTTCTGCCTCCTGGGCCCCTCGCGAAGACGTCCTCCTAATGCCGAGGTATTACCTTCATTCCCTATGTTGACTATGTTCAGTTTCATTCAAATTTTGATGTACTTTATCACTTATAATGCATTGTAAAAACATTTCAGATTTAGGCTAAGGTGGACGACCTCCGGCTGGTGATCAAGCGCTGGGCACTCACGTAGGCACGCCTCCAAGGAATGTTAATTAGACAGCTTTTGTGTAGTGAACTACTCCCTCAATTATGTCATGTATTAGGAAATAAGGGTACTAATGAACAAGTAGGATCTCATGAACAACTTGGTTTGATGAATGAGGCTTTTGTGTAATGACCTTGTATAATGGCATTACTTAAGTGGAAATATATGGTCCACATCGGGAATTTCGCAAACCTCGCCGGATATCCACCCACAAACCCAATATCTTTTTTGTGTTTACCTCCTTGACCACAACCGAAATACTGAGCATGGATGAACATTTCGAGGAAGATTCAAGCAACAAAGGTGCCGTCAATTGGAGCACAATTTTGGGAGACCTCCGAAAGGATCCCTAGAAGGTTTCAAGTATCTCTCTTCAAGAAAATAGAAGAATTTCAGTACCTTGGCACAATTTCAAAAGGCTTCAAGATCAAGACCCATGCTCATTTTCCAACCATGTGCAATCCGATAACGAGGACTTCGCTTGTGCCTCGGGATCACCCTTTGCCATTTGCACATGTCCACCCATCTAAAAAGTGTGTGTTCATCTCTCCCCCCTCCTTGAAACATTATTTTCCAATGACCTTTTTGACTAGGCTCGGTAATTTCATGAGAAGCTTGTCTTGTTTTGTTTGTATCCCAATTATGATATCTTGATAGGATCAACTTTCCCATAGCTCCATATAAAGCTTTCCACTAAATATTTGAGAGAGGTGAGAAGTAGTCCTAGTAGGCTTGAGAGACAAGATGAGATGAGAGTACATGAGCAAGATGCAAGGAGGTTTATTATTGATCTTGGTAAAACAATTTTTCTTCATCTCGCACTTTATTTCAAAACTTCTGAGATTTGTTTAAAATTTGAGAGCATGATTAATTACTTGTGGGGAGAGCTTAAATAATATCTACCCTCCATAGAGATGAAAGCTAGTTACATTATGGAACTTTAACAAATATAAACTTGGAGAGCATTATGTGTTCTCATGTATGAACAAGTGCAGGCTATGAACATTGAAGGGCAACACTGATATCCATTGAAGGCTTACTCGAGGACGAGCAAGGTTCAAGCACGGGGATCTATTGATGGTCGACTTCCGTCAACCAAGAGCACTTGTTACACTTTGGTTTGAGCTTTGAATTATAACTAACCCGCCACTAGGCATACTAATGATGTAACAAGTTCACACTTGCATGTAGTTTCTGGAGTATGTTATTTACGCAGGATTTAAGCGCCTAAATAAGGACTTCCGGGTAGAGTTCATCGAGCATTTTATGAGAAGATCATGAAGCCTGGCACAAGTCAAGACACCAAGTGAACATGACTCCAAATGACCCGAGGACCAAAGCATGAAGCCGTGAAACTCCGAGGACCTAAACAGAAGATGTGGGAGTTCATGCGACAAGACCTCTTATCTTGATCGCGGGGTTAATAACATCTAAAGCCCATATGCGAAGATACAAAATGTCAAAATTGCAAGAAAAGCCGCGTGAAGGATGGCGGGCCTGAAGTGGACCAGAGGGCCTAGGCCCTTGAGACTTGGAGGTTTACCCACGAGATCAACTTAGCCCGAGAGATATTCGCGCAGCCCAGAAGAGCATGATCTTTCGGTGCAGATTCGGAGACTTAAACAGCCTCTAATGGCAAAAGTTTGAATACTAAAGTTGTGGGCCTCGACGAGAGCTTTGATTTGGACATATGGAAGACCCAATTCGGGTCAAGGAGCTAGGAGATATGGCCCCCGAAATACCTGCTGCGCAGATAAGTTCGAAATCTGACAGATTATCTTTCGAGGCCGTTTTGGGGATCTTATCATCGGTTCCCAGGAAAGCAATGAATACCAAAGTTGGAGATATTTTTGTGGCACACTATCTAGATATCGAATTTGCAAAATTTGGAGTCCGGACGTGGGAGATATGGTGCCGGCAAAGAAGGGCTGCGAATCAGGAAAATCTAGAAGAGGCTGATTTTATGGAAACCAAGTTTGCTTAACTCCTAAGTAAGATCTCGTACAAGGTAAGGGGGAGCACGCCCCAAGGCTCCCCAAGGGCATAAATACAACCCCTTGGACGTCCAAGTGGGGGGTTGAATCCGATTCATTCATCAGAGAGCCGTCAAATCGAAGGAGACACGCCGAAGGGAGCCGACGGCCGCCGCAAGTCCTCGAGTCGCCTAGGAGATGGCCTAGGCCATGCCCTAGCCGCCATGATTGGCCCTGCGTGGTGAAGCCTTGGTGGAGTTCCGGAGCCATGCCTTGAATTCATCAAGGCAATTAAACATTCAACATTCGATGGTGATATAAATCATACCTTTTCCTTACTTTGATCTACTTCGATGCATGCTTATTCATATGTTTTAGCTAGCATATGCCCTTAGTAGGAATAGACGTAATCATGGTGGTTAATCCATATCTTGCGAATACATCATAGTGGTGCAAAGACGTATAGTCGTTCGGTGGTGTTTACCTTCGCGTAGTGACAGTACGAGGGAAGGGAAAGCGCCGAGCAAACGTGTAAGGGTTTACTCCTTATCATGGTTTGTGATTAGATTGATTTTCACCTTGGCCAGAGATGCAACTAGGAGGCGGTAGGCTAGGGTTACCTTTGGTTGTGTATCCCTTTGGCTTTTAAATGTGATCCATACATCCCTTGTGTTGTATGGTAACCATTTATGCAATCAACGCTTCATGTTAGGTTAGTTCAATAGATTAGATGAGGAACCCTAGGTGTTTGCTTCTGATCCTTGGATTGACAAACCTTGAGGGGATACTCCGAGGGAAGAGCTACAACCGACCCGTGCACTTGCAGATCGAACTTGTTGACGGTATTTGACCGCCAACAACCCCATCAAGACGTTAGGCATGGCACCGTTGAGCATGGTGGATGCCTCCGATGGAGCTCGTTCCTTGGTGTCCTTCAACTCCGGCGGCGCTGTGGCAGGGCCTCGGCGTCCTCCTTCCTCATGGTGGCCTCCCTTGACATCGGTGATGATTCTCTTGACTGCTCACTCCCTCGATCAACCCTCTTCCATGTGGTCGATCTCCCGAGGCTTCTCTATTCATCCTTCGCAAATGGCTCACCTCCACCAACAATTAGGGTTGCATGAACTTATCACCGAAGAAAGGCGGCTGCGAACTGACCCCGAATAGGGGTGGGCCGGCCGGCCTGGGCCGATTGGCCTAGGCCATCCCCGGCCCAGTTCGCCTCCGTCTTTTGCCACGTGTCATCTTTTGCACTTTGGGGTTTTTCCTCCTTCGGATGTGGGCTTTGGACGTCGTTATCCCCGCGACCAAGTTAAGGGGTCTTTACGCATGATCTTCTGGTCTTTTCATCTTGGTACTCGGAGATTCTTCATTGAAGCACATTGGTCCTAGCCCAACAAGTGAAGAAAGGAGTGAGTCCACACAAGGCAATCTTGACAACATGTGGTGCATAGAAGAGTTGGAGGAATTACAAGAAAATGATACGACAACTACTTGGCGCCACCGTGAGGTTGATTCGCTTTCAACTCCAAGAGACCACTCATGATGAAATAGCTCCATGGCTAAGGTACACATTAACTTCTCAAGCTACTACTGATTTTGATGATATTATTTTAATACATCTATGTCAAATTAGTAGTATGTTTTAATTCTATGCCTTGTTCCAATGAAGATCATGTTGATAGGCTAGAATTTCTTGAGAATGATAAATAGGCTAAGTTTGTGCTTGAACTTTGTTAATCCCATGACTAAATAACCTTTGCCTAATGAAGAGCTCAGTGCTAAGCAAGAAATTTGTGCTTCATTTTATTCCACCTTACTTTGTTGATGCAATATTAGCTGTGATTGGAATTGTGGATGCATATGTTTTCAATCTATTTTGTAAAATATCAATCTTGCTTTGCACTTGGTCAAGCTAGTGACTTTAAAAGAGCACATGTCGGGAGAATCCCGAAGTTCACTAACCATGCAGGACATGAGACTCAAATAAAGTGGAGAGAGGTCATGCCCAAAGAGTTGCAAGCTTCATCGTCACCCTCTCCAAACAACGTTGCTGTTCTTGTCTAGTTTTGAGGACATGGTCAGACATGTACAAGGGGATAAAAGTAGATATTCAGAAGCTCCATGAAGTCCTTGTTCCAACGCATCGAAGGCCAACGAATTTGAAGATCCGTGCAAGGAGATATGACAAAAACATTAGGCGCTGCACGTGCTGAAATCAACTCAAGACAGATTGCAACGCTGGAATAAAACGGGCATAACACACTCAATCGGAATCGGATTGGAGCAAGTAAGGACTCGATGGAAAGGAAATTTCATGCACCATGCATCAGAACAATTTTGGTTACATTTTGGTCTGGATAGAGAAGAAAATTCTGCATAAGTGAGGCAGCGATGAAGCGGGTGGAGAAGGAAGTGACGATGATGCGAGACGTGATTGGGCAAGTCTTCCATGGAGCGTAGAACATCATGTCAAGCATGTGAAGTGAATCCAAGCTGCATGAACACCTTCAAATCTTGCATGAAGAGTCATGGCTTCGTGACAACGAGAAGGTATGTGAGAAAGTCGAGCTCTATGACAAATGAAGCGCTTGGCGGGAGGCAACCCGTTCTTTCTTTTTATTTATCTATATATATAATAATGACGGTCTATATTGTGCTTTTTAATGGAACCCATCAAGTAACATTGTACCATTGCTCTGATAAATGCCACAACATCATGTTGTATGTTCTTATTTATTTTGAGAGAGCTCTTTGTTATTTGATTATGGAAAACTGGTAGACCCTTTTTTGTGTGCCTATTAGTGTTTAGAGTCTTTTTATTTTTGTGTTTTTAGAGAGAAATATGAAGTATGACATCACCCCTTTTGATTCTAAGCTTGTGTCTAATTGATCTAGTCTTTATTTTCTTTTTCAGATCACCTCCATGATCTTGTTCATATTTATTTTATGCATTGCATCTTACCATCGCATTTCTTTTGGACTCCGTACATGCTTTGCATTTAGTCGGCTCGGTTGTTTTATGAACTTGATGGTTAATGCTTTCATATCTATGTTAATGCTTGAATTCGGCATTCTCCATAGCAATCTTGTGTAAACGTGGTGTTTAAACTTGATTGCGGATCATCATCTAGTTCTATAAACCTTGCTAGCTTCCATGTTGCATGAGTTGATTTATAAGCTTTGCAATGTGCTTCATTTTTCTTGTGGAACAAAGAATTATTGACCTTGGGATAGACATGGTGTTTTAACCATGGTTAATAAATCATTATTGGCTATGGAGAAATTCAGCCATCTAGTTGTAAGCATGGTGCTTAGAACTAGGTGTAAACATTGTCTTTGTTTATATCACAATCCTCCCATTTGCATACACGCACCTTACACTTGCATTCATGTACACCCATTAGGTTTTATCATCACTAGAATAATTATGCCATAAGTTAAGAGTCTTAGGGAAAGTTTGGTTTGTTGGCAAATTTTTACCCCCGACTGTCACCTCGGGTGTAGTATGTGCACTTGAATTGTTTTGCAGGCATGATGATGAGCTTTCATGAAAGGAAAAGAGAAGAAGCGACAAAAGTGAAAACGTGTAAAGACAAGTCCCAGACATGGAGAACAAGCTTCACCCTCTCTTTCCATGTCTAGCAAAGTGCTAAGCATGGGGGAGGACCCGATGAGAAGAGGATCACAGTCGCTAGAAGATGCTATTCCTTCTTCCATGCTAAGCACAATGCTTAAGGATGGGGGGGCCACACTACAACTCTTCATAAGCATCAAAGGACGGTAAATCTTTCCGACACCTTATCTTTGTCCATCTTTTTCTTATGCTTGTGTATATACGCCTTCAACCATAGACAACATGCATCTTTTGTATATCTCTTTATATAATAACATGGCTACTAGGAGTACAACCTAGATTAGTTTTTGTTTTCAACAAATAATAATCACCATTACCTTGTGCTCACCACGATGATATCTTGTATGCTCTCGCTTATGGATATATGATGATCATTGCCGCTTTGCTCATTCTTGTGCTTGGTTTGTTTATGATTAAGCTAGTGCTCTCTTTAAACATGATCTGAAAATTAACTTAAATACTAGCATAATCTTTTGTGGAGGTTATGATAACTTAAGACCCATGGTAGTTTTCGTTGCTCTCATTTTTTTGAATGAATCAAAGATCATTCATTTTTGTTCTTAAAAATATTTGCTAGCCTTGTCTTTTATGATCACTTGCACTTTGCTCTACCTATCCAAAGCCAAATATTCATTGAGTGCAAAACCATAGTTTGCAAGAATTATTTTTGGGTGCATCATTTCAGATTTGTTTTCTTTGGTTCGAGTCTAAGAAGCTGGTCATTCCGTATTTTTGCGTATCTATCTTTTTGCTAGCCTTCTATCCGTGCATTGTGAGTTTCCACATTGAGAATTTCGCAAACCTCGCCGGATATCCACCCACAAACCTAATATCTTTTTTGTGTTTACCTCCTTGACCACAACCCAAATATTGAGCATGGATGAACATTTCGAGGAAGATTCAAGCAACAAAGGTGCCGTCAATAGGAGTACAATTTTGGGAGACCTCCGAAAGGATCCCTAGAAGGTTTCAAGTATCTCTCTTCAAGAAAATAGAAGAATTTCAGCACCTTGGCACAATTTCATCACCTCTTTGCTCGAGGACGAGCAAACATCTAAGCATGGGGGGGTTGCCAAGGAAGTACTAGTGTAGTCTAGAGTTCAAGGGGAGTAAAAAATGATGAAGAAAGAAAAAAATGTGTGATGAAAGGAAAATAAAGAAAAAAGTATGATGAGAAAAAGAAAAAAATAATAAAAACAATAAAAAAAGTAAAGCTCCCAGATTCTCTAGCTACATTTGGAAATTTCAAAAGGCTTCAAGATCAAGACCCATGATCATTTTCCAACCATGTGCAATCTGATAACGAGGACTTCGCTTGTGCCTCGGGATCACCCTTTTCCATTTGCACATGTCCACCCATCTAAAAAGTGTGTGTTCATCTCTCCCCCTCCTTGAAACATTATTTTCCAATGACGACTAGGCTCGATAATTCCAAGAGAAGCTTGTCTTGTTTTGTTTGTATCCCAATTATGATATCTTGATAGGATCAACTTTCCCATAGCTCCATATAAAGCCTTCCACTAATATTTGAGAGAGGTGAGAAGTAGTCCTAGTAGGCTTGAGAGACAAGATGAGATGAGAGTACATGAACAAGATGCAAGGAGGTTTATTATTGATCTTGGTTAAGCAAATTTTCTTCATCTCGCGCTTTATTTCAAAATTTCTGAGATTTGTTTAAAATTTGAGAGCATGATTAACTACTTGTGGGGAGAGCTTAAATAATATCTACCCTCCATAGAGATGAAACCTAGTTACATTATGGAACTTTAACAAATATAAACTTAGAGAGCATTATGTGTTCTCATGTATGAACAAGTGCAGGCTATGAACATTGATGGGCAACACTGATATCCATTGAAGGCTTACTCGAGGACGAGCAATGTTTAAGCATGGGGGTCTGTTGACGGTCGATTTCCGTCAACCAAGAGCACTTGTTACACTTTGGTTTGAGCTTTGAATTATAACTAACCCGCCACTAGGCATACAAATGATGTAACAAGTTCACACTTGCATGTGGTTTTTGGAGTATGTTATTTACGTAGGATTTAAGCGCTTAAATGAGAACTTCCGGGTAGAGTTCATCGAGCATTTTATATGAAGATCATGAAGCCCGGCACAAGTCAAGACACGAAGTGAACATGTCTCTAAATGACTCGAGGACCAAAGCATGAAGCCGTGAAACTCCGAGGACCTAAACAGAAGATGCGGAAGTTCATGCGACAAGACCCCTTATCTTGATTGCGGGGATAATAGCGTCTAAAGCCCATATGCGATGACACAAAATGTCAAAATTGCAAGAAAAGCCGTGTGAAGGATGGCGAGCCTGAAGTGGACCAGAGGGCCTAGGCCCTTGAGACTTGGAGGTTTACCCACGAGATCAACTTAGCCCGAGAAATATTCGCGCAGCCCAGAACAGCATGATTTTTCGGTGCAGATTCGGAGACTTAAACAGCCTCTAATGGCAAAAGTATGAGTACTAAAGTTCTGGGCCTCGACGAGAGCTTTGATTTGGACATATGGAAGGCCCAATTCGGGTCAAGGAGCTAGGAGATATGGCTCCCGAAATACCTGCTGTGCAGATAAGTCCGAAATCAGACAGATTATCTTCCGAGGCTGTTTTGGGGATCTTATCTTTGTTTCCAAGGAAAGAAATGAATACCAAAGTTGGAGATAATTTCGTGGCACACCATCTAGACACCGAATTTGCATTATTTGGAGTCTGGATGTGGGAGATATGATACCGGCAAGGAAGGGCTGCGAATCAGAAAAATCTGGGCGAGACTGATTTTATGGAAACCAAGTTTGCTTAACTCCAAAGCAAGATCTTGTGCAAGGTAAGGGGGAGCACGCCCCAAGGCTCCCCAAGGGCATAAATACAACCCCTTGTACGTCCAAGTGGGGGGTTGGATCCGATCCATTCATCAGAGAGCTGTCAAATCGAAGGAGACACGCCGAAGGGAGCCAACGGCCGCCGCAAGTCCTCGAGTTGCCTAGGAGATGGCCTAGGCCATGCCCTAGCCGCCATGATTGGCCCTAGGGGGTGAAGCCATGCTGGAGTTCCGGAGCCATGCCTTGAATTAATCAAGGCAATTGTACATTCAATATTCGATGGTGATATAAATCATATCTTTTCCTTACTTTGATCTACTTCGCTGCATGCTTATTCATATGTTTTAGCTAGCATATGCCCTTAGTAGTAATAGACGTAATCATGGTGGTTAATCTATATCTTGCGGATACATCATAGTGGTGCACGGATGTATAGTCGTTCGGTGGTTTTTACCTTCGCGTAGTGACAGTACGAGGGAAGGGAAAGCACCGAGCAAACGTGTAAGGGTTTACTCCATATCATGGTTTGTGAGCAAATGTGATTTTCAACAAGGAGACGGTAGGCTAGGGTTACCTTTGGTTGTGTATCCCTTTGGCTTTTGAATGTGATCCATACATCCCTTGTGTTTTATGTTAACCATTTATGCAATCAACGCTTCATGTTAGGTTAATTCGATTGATTAGATGAGGAACCCTAGGTGTTTTATTCCGATCCTTGGATTGAGAAACCTTGGGGGGATACTCCGAGGGAAGAGCTACAACCGACCCGTGCGCTTGCGGATCGAACTTGTTGACAGTATTTGACCGCCAACGACCCCATCAAGACGTTAGGCATGGCACCATTGAGCATGGTGGATGCCTCCGATGGAGCTCGTTCCTCTGTGTCCTTCAACTCCGGTGGCGCCGTGGCAGGGCCTCGGCGTCCTCCTTCCTCGTGGCGGCCTCCCTTGACGTCGGTGATGATTCTCTTGAATGCTCACTCCCTCGATCAACACTCTTCCTTGTGGTCGATCTCCCGAGGCTTCTCTATTCGTCCTTCGCGAATGGCTCTCCTCCACCAACAATTAGGGTTGCACGAACTTGTCACCGAAGAAAGGCGGCGGCGAACCGACCCCGAATGGGGGTGGGCCGGCCGGCCTAGGCCGACCGGCCGGGCCATCGCTGGCCCGGTTCGCCTCCGTCTTTTGCCACGTGTCATCTTTTGCACTTTGGGGGTTTTCCTCCTTCGGATGTGGGCTTTGGACGTCGTTATCCCCGCGACCAAGTTAAAGGGTCTTTCCGCATGATCTTCCGGTCTTTTCATCTTGGTCCTTAGAGATTCTTCATTGAAGCACATTGGTCCTTGCCCAACAAATGAAGAAAGGAGTGAGTCCACAAAAGGCAATCTTGACAACATATGGTGCATAGAAGAGTTGGAGGAATTACAAGGAAATGAAACGACAACTACTTGGCGCCACCGTGAGGTTGATTCGCTTTCAACTCCAAGAGGCCACTCATGATGAAATAGCTCCAAGGCTAAGGTACACATTAACTTCTCAAGCTACTACTGATTTTGATGATATTATTTTAATACATCTATGTCAAATTAGTAGTATGTTTTAATTCTATGCCTTGTTCCAATGAAGATCATGTTGATAGGCTAGAATTTCTTGAGAATGATAAATAGGCTAAGTTTGTGCTTGAACTTTGTTAATCCCATGCCTAAATAACCTTTGCCTAATGAAGAGCTCAGTGCTAAGCAAGAAATTTGTGCTTCATTTAATTCCACCTTACTTTGTTGATGCAATATTAATTGTGATTGGAATTGTGGATGCATATATTTTCAATCTATTTTGTAAAATATCGATCTTGCTTTGCACTTGGTCAAGCTAGTGACTTTAAAAGAGCACATGTCGGGAGAAGCCCGAAGTTCAGTAACCATGCAGGACATGAGACTCATATAAAGTGGAGAGAGGTCATGCCCAAAGAGTTGCAAGCTTCATCGTCATCCTCTCCAAACAATGTCGCTGTTCTTGTCAAGTTTTGAGGACATAGTCAGACATGTACAAGGGGATAAAAGTAGATATTCAGAAGCTCCATCAAGTCCTTGTTCCAACGCATCCAATGTTGACAAATTTGAAGATCCGTGCAAGGAGATATGACAAAAACATTAGGCACTGCACGTGCTGAAATCAACTCGGGACAGATTGCAACGCTGGAATAAAACAGGCATAACACACTCAATCGGAATCGGATTGGAGCAAGTAAGGACTCGATGGAAAGGAAATTTCATGCACCATGCATCAGAACAATTTTTGGTTACATTCTGGTCTGGATAGAGAAGAAAAATCTGCATAAGTGAAGCAGCGATGAAGCGGGTGGAGAAGGAAGTGATGATGATGCGAGACGTGATTGGGCAAGTCTTCCATGGAGCGTAGAAGATCATGTCAAGCGTGTGAAGTGAATCCAAGCTGCATGAACACCTTCTAATCTTGCATGAAGAGTCATGGCTTCGCGACAACGAGAAGGTATGTGAGAAAGTCGAGCTCTATGACTTAAAATGAAGCGCTTGGCGGGAGGCAACCCGTTCTTTCTTTTTATTTATCTATATATATAATAATGACGGTCTATATTGTGCTTTTTAATGGAACCCATCAAGTAACATTGTACCATTGCTCTGATAAATGCCACAACATCATGTTGTATGTTCTAATTGCTATTGAGAGATGTCTTTGTTATTTGATTATGGAAAACTTGTAGACCCTTTTTTGTGTGCCTATTAGTGTTTAGAGTCTTTTTATTTTTGTGTTTTTTAGATAGAAATATGAACTATGACATCACCCCTTTTGATTCTAAGATTGTGTCTAATTGATCTAGTCTTTATTTTCTTTTTCAGATCACCTCCATGATCTTGTTCATATTTATTTTATGCATTGCATCTTACCATCGCATTTCTTTTGCACTCCATACATGCTTTGCATTTAGTCGGCTCGATTGTTTTCTGAACTTGATGGTGAATGCTTTCATATCTATGTTAATACTTGAATTCGGCATTCTCCATTGCAATCTTGTGTAAACGTGGTGTTTAAACTTGCTTGCGGATCATCTTCTAGTTCTATAAACCTTGCTAGCTACCATGTTGCATGGGTTGATTTATGAGCTTTGCAACGCGCTTTATTTTTCTTGTGGAATAAAGAATTATTGACCTTGGGATAGACATGGTGTTTTAACCTTGGTTAATAAAATCTTTATTGGCTACGGAGAAATTCAGCCACCTAGTTGTAAGCATGGCGCTTAGAACTAGGTGTAAACATTGTCTTTGTTTATATCACAATCCTCCCATTTGCATACACGCACCTTACACTTACATTCACGTACACCCATTAGGTTTTATCATCACTAATAATTATGCCACAAGTTAAGAGTCTTAGGGAAAGTTTGGTTTGTTGGCAAATTTTTACTCCCGACTGTCACCTCGGGGGTAGTATGTGCACTTGAATTGTTTTGCGGGCATGATGATGAGCTTTCATGAAAGGAAAAGAGAAGAAGCGACAAAAGTGAAGACGCATAAAGACAAGTCCCAGACACGGAGAACAAGCTTCATCCTCTCTTTCCATGTCTAGCAAAGTGCTAAGCATGGGGGAGGACCCGATGAGAAGAGGATCACGGTCGCTAGAAGATGCTATTCCTTCTTCCATGCTAAGCATAATCCTTAAGCATGGGGGAGGCCACACTACAACTCTTCACAAGCATCAAAGGACGGTAAATCTTTCCGACACCTTCTCTTTGTCCATCTCTTTCTTATGCTTGTGTATATACGCCTTCAACCATAGACAACATGCAACTTTTGTATATCTCCTTATATAATAACATGGCTACTAGGAGTACAACCTAGATTAGTTTTTGTTTTCAACAAATAATAATCACCATTACCTTGTGCTCACCACGATGATATCTTGTATGCTCTCGCTTATGGATATATGATGATCATTGCCGCTTTGCTCATTCTTGTGCTTGGTTTGTTTATGATTAAGCTAGTGCTCTCTTTAAACATGATCTGAAAATTAACTTAAATACTAGCCTAATCTTTTGTGGAGGTTATGATAACTTAAGACCCATGGTATTTTTCGTTCCTCTCATTTTTTTTGAATGAATCAAAGATCATTCATTTTTGTTCTTAAAAATATTTGCTAGCCTTGTCTTTAATGATCACTTGCATTTTGCTCTACCTATCCAAAGCCAAATATTCATTGAGTGAAAAACCGTAGTTTGCAAGAATTATTTTTGGGTGCATCATTTCAGATTTGTTTTCTTTGGTTCGAGTCTAAGAAGCTGGTCATTCTGTATTTTTGCGTATCTATCTTTTTGCTAGCCTTCTATCCGTGCATTGTGAGTTTCCACATCGGGAATTTCGCAAACCTCACCGGATATCCACCCACAAACCCAATATCTTTTTTGTGTTTACCTCCTTGACAACAACCCAAATATTGAGCATGGATGAACATTTTGAGGAAGATTCAAGCAACAAAGGTGCCGTCAATTGGAGTACAATTTTGGGAGACCTCCAAAAGGATCCCTAGAAGGTTTCAAGTGTCTCTCTTCAAGAAAATAGAAGAATTTCAGTACCTTGGCACAATTTCATCACCTCTTTGCTCGAGGACGAGCAAACATCTAAGCATGGGGGGTTGCCAAGGAAGTACTAGTGTAGTCTAGAGTTCAAGGGGAGTAAAAAATGAAGAAGAAAGAAAAAAATGTGTGATGAAAGGAAAATAAAGAAAAAAAGTATGATGAGAAAAAGAAAAAATATAAAAAAATAATAAAAAAGTAAATCTCCCCGGTTCTCTAGCTACATTTGAAAATTTCAAAAGGCTTCAAGATCAAGACCCATGCTCATTTTCCAACCATGTGCAATCCGATAACGAGGACTTCGCTTGTGCCTAGGGATCACCCTTAGCCATTTGCACATGTCCACCCATCTAAAAAGTGTGTGTTCATCTCTCCCCCCTCCTTGAAACATTATTTTCCAATGACTTTTTTGACTAGGCTCGGTAATTCCATGAGAAGCTTGTCTTGTTTTGTTTGTATCCCAATTATGATATCTTGATAGGATCAACTTTTCCATAGCTTCATATAAAGCCTTCCACTAAATATTTGAGAGAGGTGAGAAGTAGTCCTAGTAGGCGTGAGAGACAAGATGAGATGAGAGTACATGAGCAAGATGCAAGGAGGTTTATTATTGATATTGGTTAAGCAATTTTTCTTCATCTCGTGCTTTATTTCTGAGATTTGTTTAAAATTTAAGAGCATGATTAACTACTTGTGGGGAGAGCTTAAATAATATCTACCCTCCATAGAGATGAAAGCTAGTTACATTATGGAACTTTAACAAATATAAACTTGGAGAGCATTATGTGTTCTCATGTATGAACAAGTGCAGGCTATGAACATTGAAGGGCAACACTGATATCCATTGAAGGCTTACTCGAGGACGAGCAAGGTTTAAGCATGGGGTCTGTTGACGGTCGACTTCCGTCAACCAAGAGCACTTGTTACACTTTGGTTTGAGTTTTGAATTATAACTAACCCACCACTAGGCATACTAATGATGTAACAAGTTCACACTTGCATGTGGTTTTTGGAGTATGTTATTTACGCAGGACTTAAGCGCTTAAATGAGGACTTCCGGGTAGAGTTCATCGAGCATTTTATGAGAAGATTATGAAGCCCGGCACAAGTCAAGACACGAAGTGAACATGACTCCAAATGACCCGAGGACCAAAGCATAAAGCGTGAAACTCCGAGGACCCAAACAGAAGATGCTGGAGTTCATGCGACAAGACCCCTTATCTTGATCGCGGGGATAATAACGTCTAAAGCCCATATGCGAAGATACAAAATGTCAAAATTGCGAGAAAAGCTGCGTGAAGGATGGCGGGCCTGAAGTGGGCCAAAGGGCCCAAGCCCTTGAGACTTGGAGGTTTACCCACGAGATCAACTCAGCCCGAGAGATATTCGCGCAGCTCAGAACAGCATGATCTTTCGGTGCAGATTCGGAGACTTAAACAGCCTCTAATGGCAAAATTTGAATACTAAAGTTGTGGGTGTCGAGGAGAGTTTTGATTTAGACATATGGAAGGCTCAGTTCGGGTCAAGGAGCTAGGAGATATGGCCCCCGAAATACCTGCTGCGCAGATAAGTCCGAAATCAAACAGATTATCTTCCGAGGCCGTTTTGGAGATCTTATCTTCGTTTCCAAGGAAAGCAATGAATACCAAAGTTGGAGATAATTTCGTGGCACACAATCTAGACACCGAACTTGCATTATTTGGAGTCTGGACATGGGAGATATGTTGCCGGCAAGGAAGGGCTGCGAATCAGGAAAATCTGAGCGAGGCTGATTTTATGGAAACCAAGTTTGCTTAACTCCGAAGCAAGATCTCGTGCAAGGTAAGGTGGAGCACGCCCCAAGGCTCCCCAAGGGCATAAATGCCCTAGCCGCCATGATTGGCACTGCGTGGTGAAGCCATGGTGGAGTTCCGGAGCCATACTTTGAATTCATCAAGGCAATTGTACATTCAACATTGGATGGTGATATAAATCATATCTTTTCCTTACTTTGATCTACTTTGATGATGCTTAATCATATGTTTTAGCTAGCATATGCCCTTAGTAGGAATAGACGTAATCATGGTGTTTAATCTATATCTTGCGGATACATCATAGTGGTGCACAGACATATAGTCGTTCGGTGGTGTTTACCTTCGCGTAGTGACAGTACGAGGGAAGGGAAAGCGCCGAGTAAATGTGTTAGGGTTTACTCCTTATCATGGTTTGTGATTAGATTGATTTTCACCTTGGCCGGAGCTGCAACTAGGAAATTGTAGGCTAGGGTTACCTTTGGTTGTGTATCCCTTTGGCTTTTGAATGTGATCCATACATCCCTTGTGTTGTATGTTAACCATTTATGCAATCAATGCTTCATGTTAGGTTAGTTCGATCCTTCCTTGCACTCCTTTTGATCTTCATTTGACTTATCATCCCTCACTATACCTCTCTTGCTTTGCCTTGGATTTTTCTCCTTTTCCTTCTTTTCTTTTCTTTTCTTTTCTTTTCTTTTTCTTTCTTCTATCCCCTTCTTTTTCTTCTTTCTTGTGTGCGCGCCACACACATACACATACATATATTTTTTTCTCCTTCTTTCCTCATCTTTATCTTCTTCTCCGAAGCCTTTCGCTCATCTTTTTAACATGAATACCTATCTGAATTTAAAATAAAATCTTGCCTAAAAATTGAATGAATCTTTAGACATGTGTTGTGTTCAGTGAATAAGATGACAAAAAGATGTTTATGTGTTTGGGTATGGAATCCGGCGATGTACGGGGCATTCAATGTCAAATTCCCGTTACCGAATGTATGACGAGGCTAGCAATAAAAGATATACATCAAGAACATGATCATTGCTCGAAATTAAATCTCCCAAAAGAGTAAAATCCTAACCCAATTCATCATGCTAAACAACACTTATGGTGGAGTGTATATGTATATGTATATGTGTGTGTGTGTGTGTGTATATATATATATGCTTTGTATAGGATAGATTTTGCCTCTCAACTTGGAGAAAGAGATCTCTAACCTTCATAGCAAGGTGTTTTTCTTAATTTTCAGAAATTAAAGCCTCCAATGTTAGCATTACTAAAAGCATAGAAGAAGCAAAGTCCTAGATCAAAGTTTGAATATGAGTGCTTTACAAAAGTAAATTTCCACTAAGCACCACAGTAAATGATTAATCACCAAGCTCATACTCGAATAACAAAGATAAAGTAAAGACATAACAAGAAAAGAAACAGGAGGCTTGCATAAGACACTTTTATTTCTTTTTTCTTGAGTCAACATGAAATTAAGACACTTTCGAGCTAAAAAGATAAAGCAAAACTCACACATGACTCTCACACTTGACTCAAACTAGACTCGATTTAAAGACTTGACCTCACACCACTTTAAGCAAAAAAAATTTAAAAAAGAGTAGCTAGCTAGCTCCCCCACCCCCCCACACCTAGATTTTATGACGTCCTCGTCGTAACTTTACAAAAAGTACAAAGGGGAATCACGCTAACTACTACACCTAGTGAAACTTTACGCACGAGGTGCACCACTCCTTCTTCTTGAATTTCTTGTTCATCCCGAAGAGCTTCCTTATATTCCGGTTAAGGAACTTAAAATCATCTTCCACCATACGCTGTAAATCTTCAATTCTTTGCTGCATGGCGTTGACGGTGTGGAAGCACTCATCAAGGGAAGTGAAGAGCTCCGCTATAGCATTGCGGCAGGCCGCACAACACATATGGTGCTCTTCCTCCGGATCATTGTTGCTTCTGTCATCTCCGTCGTCCGGATCATCACCGCCGTTTGGGTTGCCTCCTTCACCTTGCTCGTGGTGGTCTTTCGGCTCCTCCTTGGGCACTTCCTCCCAAAAATAGAGGTTGTTATCATCTCTACTGCCGACCGCCCACGAGCTAGGGCTCCGGTCATCGGAGTAGTCGCTATCTCTGTATATCTCCGCCGGCTCGAGGGGTCTCCTCTTTATAATTCTTTCTCTTCATCCCTAAGAGCCTCTTTGAACGGCGTACGGGAGTAGTGGGCTTCTCCTTCTTCTCTTCAACCCACGGATTTCGGCTAGCCATTTGCCTTGTTGGAACACGCCCTCCGCAACGAATCCGCGCGGTCCTTTTCACTTCCTCCTTGAGCTTGGTCACCATAGCACACCGATGAATCTCTTCGGTTGCCGGTGTTGGAGAGGGGAGGCGTGCTTCTTCTTCCAATGTCGCATTCACCACTTCCTTCCCCTTGGTGTTGCTCGGGATCGCCATGGGTGCTTAGGTTGTTTTCGTGGAGGTGAGACATTGCAAATGAGACACAATTCTCGAGCTCCCCATGCGTCCTTAAATATCTCAGGAAAGATTCGGCTGAAACCCTTCCTTGCCTAATTTTGTAGCTCCTAAGAAGGTAGGCAAGAAAAGGAAATAACCTGAACCATGTCCCAGAGAAAAACGGGCGGAAACCGAGGCAGGGGGTGCTGGGCCGGTTGGCATGGGCCGGCCAGCCCGCCCCCTGTTTCGGGCCCCCGTGGCCCATCTTTTGCGGCCCTCTGTGTTTTGTGTATACTAGCCTAGGTGGTGGACAGGTCTAGCTCAAAATTACGAAAAGGACTCGGCAAAAATATGAAAACGAAAACAAAAATTTATTTACAAGAAAAATTACCTTGTTTTACGTCTTAGGGTTGACGCTCAGGCTCGTCCTCCATGTGATATATATCAATGTAGTCGATGGGCACGATGTCTAGTTCAAGAAAAACCTTCAATCTTTGACATCAAAAATAATTTCTAATCACAAAGTTGTATATATAGAAGTTATACAACTTATTGAGATCTACAACTATATTCATCACTTTTCCATTTGACCACATTTTGTGTGACAAAATCTTGCTTGAGTTTGTCATTTTTTCAAAATCATAAGTGGTCATGATATCAGAGTCATAGACATGTGGGTCAGGCTGTCGAATTTCCGTTGAAGCTGCACCCTGTGTGGGCCTAGACGTTGATGGGTCCACACGTCATTGACTTTGGTGGAACCGCCACCTCCCCCTTCGTGTCGCACTCCTTATAGAGACGCCACCCCCTGCCCCATCGTCTTGCTGCTTGTCTCGCCCCTTCCCATTCGCCTCGCTACAGTGGAAATCACCCCACCACCGCCCAACTACGATCACTTTCCAAACCACCCCATCGCCGGACCCGCACGCCAAGATTGACCTGGAGTCGTCAGCGGAGTCGAGGGTTTCGCGTCGCCGTTCCACGTCCAAGGCCTCATTAGCGGCATCCTCGAGGAGACGGGAGACGGGGGCAGCGGCGGCCTCGAGGGGACCGGCGGCAGAGGAATTGGAGGCGTTGCTGGGGTGGTTACCCTGTCCCGATGTTCGGCGGGCATCCGAGGAAGCGGATGCTGAATCCGCTAGGATGCCTCGGAAGCGGAAGGTCGACGATGAGGGTTTTCAACACCCTGACGCCAAGAAGTCCAAGCTGGCGGAGGAGTCCAGCGAGGAGGAGGAGTACCCCCGCAAATGGCCGGATTTCGAATGGGAGCGTCCGGTAAGTTTTCTTACTCGTACCAAATTTAATTTCCCCCTTTAGTATTCGAGAACTCTGTCTTTAATTCCTCTAGTTGCTTAGTACATTGAAGTGATTATTTTTGTGTGATTGCGAAATTGTTTATGAGTTGTAATCAATTCTAGGACTTGCAATTTAGGATTTCTTGGCTAGTATACCATTTCTGGCATTCATGGCTGCCGACTATGGAAATGTGAAGAGAACATTGTCGAAAATAGTTCTAAACAAAAATTGCAAAAACTGATAGGAACCATCTGAGCAATTCAGTGACTGTTGGTATTTCTTAACGTCACCACTATGGCGCCGGGTTAGCGTGAGCGTGTAAGAAACACCCGGGTATACTGACGGGTGCGAACGAATCCGCAAGCACACAGATACACTGTTGTAGCACTTCAGCTCAGGAGTATTCCCAAGGGTATCGAATCCAAGGAACAATATGGGGGACTCTACGAGTGACTATCCAAGGGCACATAGTCCCTGCTGAGGTAGGTGAGTGATATGAAGTCTCCTGTAGGTTCTCGGCTCTAGAGAGGAACAAGCTCGGATAAGAATCTCGCTTCGGACACCGGCCCCTCCTGGCTATAATAGTTGGTTCACGGCAAATGGTTGCCTACAAGCTGTATCCGAACGTGGGGGATTTCAGAGGGTCCAACGGTTGTCACTACCGCAGCCTACCCCAAGACAAACCATGGGATACAGGGCATTCGAAGGATAACCAGCAGTCTAGACACCACGTCTACACCGCCGACTACTACTATAGCACGGCTACGTCTGACGTCCCGTAGAAACACTATAGCACTCCGTATAAATACGAAGCGACGAACCCGCGAGGTTGAGCTAGACCGTACTCGTCATTGAATCGATTCGCGCAAGGAGATATGATTGATACTTGATCTAAATCAGATAAGTATGAGCTTCAATATATTCTAATAGACAGGCAACCACACAAACGGAATGCAAACTTATGCGCTTATAACAGAAGATCAAGGGTCATGTTCGTGAAGAACACGAGCCTCTAACTTATGAACAAACGCAAAAGTATGAATAACTCGCTCGTCAACTAGATCGAGGAAGCACGTTCATGAAGAATGCGAGCCTCTAAATGATGAACGAACGAAGAACTCAAGAATAATTCATTTATGCATGAAAGCCACTTTAGTCTAATTGGAAAATACTGAAATACTCACTTCAGTCTAGATGAAGAACAACATCGCTCACGAGGTACAAGGGGACGATGGATGATGAACGGATCATCACCACCTCACCTCTACTCATCCACACACTCGTCTCTACCTAGCACCACCTACTCTAGATCCTCCACCCACACACACTCATGGTGGGATGAGGTTTCACCTCCACCAAGAGAGAATGAGAGAGGGAGAAAGAGGCTAAGGTGAGAAATGGCTTCAAGTGTGTTCATCCTCTTCTTACCCCCCTCTTCTCCTATTTATTAGCTTGAGCAACTGGCGTGGGAGCACCCAAACACCCCGGGGATAGCTTCTAGGACCAATGGGCGAGCACCACGTGGAAGCACCTGAGTGGGCGCCACAAGGTCGGTTCGGCCGACCTGTGGGGTCGGCCGACCCCCTGTGGGCCCCACTCAGGGGTGCTTTCTCCTGGCGGCTGTCATGTGGGTCCTGAGGTCGGTTCCCGGTGTCCACGTGATTTGGAGATGGTTTAGGCGCTCTGGTGGGCCATGGGATCCATGTGATGCCTGCATGGCGACTTCTGATTCACCGAGGCTTCCTCCCTTGGATTAGTGATGTCATGGATCCAGGGGATGCTTGCATGCAGCCCCTCATTGGCTGAGCCTGACTTGCTAGGATCATGAGGGTGTCTTTTCTCTCCATTTCTTATGCTAATCACCTGCATTCAACTTAGCATTGCCACTTGTGGAAATTGTTAATTTAAACTCCTATTCTAATGTGGATGCATAGTTCTTATGACAAAATGCAGGGATTGACGGCCTTAAATTAGGTACTTAACAGCCGTCAACAACTCCCTCACACTTGCCCTTTGCTCGTCCCGAGCGAAAGGGAAGATCACATGGGTTTAAACCAAAGGTATAAGACAAGCATAGGAGTTATTCTAGGTCATACCTTACTCTTGTGAACTCTGTAGCTTAGCTACAATGCCATCTTGGGTAGTTGATAAGAGGAATGACCATGAATCAAGTTTCTTAAGCACCTATTGGTCAGCACTTGGGGTTTTCTTAATAATTTTTAAAAGAAAATTCTGCTCTGCCCTCCTTCTTTGATTCTCTCGGATCGCTCAATGTGTATATGTCCTCACCAAGGCATTAGATTGCCTTTCTTCACCCTACTTCTAATGATGGCTATATTTGGAGCTCAGGGTAGGATAAAGGTAAAGCATACTTGTATCACATGTATTGCAAAGTAAAAAACTAGATCCATAGAGAAAAAATCAAATCATACAATCAGATCAAGATGTGCACGTGTAAGGGTATGGTGAGTATGGTAAGGTGGATACTAGGCCCGGAATGGGTGCTAGATATTACCATATATATGATGAATGTTGGTAAATGGTAAGGTGGACACTAGCCCCGGAATGGACACTAGTTATTACCATCTAAGTTATGGAACTCCTTTTTGCATGATTCTCCCTCTTGTATAACAATCTTTTGAGAACATGGCTGTATATATATATATATAATTTTTTTGTGTGGACCTTCATGTGTCCATATCTTTTTTTTCCGATAGCCATGTCTCTTGTGTAACAAAAACTAGGAGGGAGAAATCAACACATATGGAGCCTTATTTTCATGGAATGGATGAATGATACAATGCTAACTTCCAGTGTAGAAGCATAGCAAGGGGAAAATGGTGGTGTGCACATGAATTTTGATCATGAGAGTGATGAAAAGAATTCTCACAAGGGTCACAGAATTTGACAAAGCTCAATGCAATAATAAGCAGCATATGAGTATAAGGTTTTCAACTATGAACATCACATGGCTTTAGTAGGACGGTGGCACATCAAAGAGGAGCTTTGCAAGAGCATTTTTTTTCAAAAACAAAATTATCCCAAGGGCTAGAACCAACAGAGTTAAGATCATGTCATCAAGTCATATCTCACTTGTCAACTACTTAGATAAGCATGTTGTCCTTATGATGATATTGTTCACAAGCCTCAAGGTTATAAACGAGGAATAAAACTTACACATGTCAACCCTAGGTATGTAGTAAGGATTTCCATAGATTTCTTGAGTTGATTTATGGAGAATTTATCAAGCACGAGCATACAAACTTAGAAATCATGGTGAAATGAGGAGGAGATGCAAACCAGCGTTGGTTTCTGTGTGGACCAGATGGGGATTCCTGTGATATACATGAATGTATGTCCCGTTCAGGTTCTCTAAACGTGGTCGATCGCAAGCGCTGTGTGAGCGTAGTGTGGGTGCACAATAATCTGTTGTGTTCGCGTCTGGAGAGTGCAAGTCTCCCCCACACTATTTTGTACCTGAGTGCAGTTCTTCGATACAAACAAAAACAAAAATAGCTAAAACACATGTGACTCAACTGGGTTACATGACCGGTGGAGCCAAAATTATTCATTCAAGTTCACTAAAGAAATAGGCGCTTACACAAATGATGGAAATAAAAGAAATGATTGCAAGGGAAATAAATTAAAGGAAATAAATTAAACCTAACTAAGCGCCTATAAAGGGAAATAAGAGCGGGGCACGACCCTCTACTCAGCATCATAGAGGTCCTCGTGCCCCGTGGCCACGAAGAGGCACCTCATCTTGGCGCACAGGCCACGGCGAAGGTCGCAGAGGTCATCCCTAAGCTCAGTGAGATCCACCTTCTGCTCCGCACTGATGGTCTTTAGCTTCTCGCACTCCCTGCCTAGCTCCTCCACTAGTGGGGTCATCCTGGTTGCAGTGGGGGTCTTAGGAGATTGCTCGGGCGCCCGAGTCCTCTCCCTCCACTTCCTGGATGTCCGTGGTGTGGAGCTGCTGCCCAACTCAAATTCTTCATTGGTTTCTTTCAAGGTCGAAGGTGCATGGTTGCTCTTCCTGCTGGTGCTATCTGGGCTAGCGAACCTAGGCTTCCCAGGCTCAGAGACTAGTGGAGGCGGCGATGGTATAGCAGGGGCCGAACGGCCTCTCACTCCTGAGGCTCCTAGAACGTTGAGCCGAGGCGGTGGAACCACCAGAGGCGGTAGAGTTGCTGTGGGTCATGGCCAGACATCTGCCTTCCTCTAGTAGGGGCTGCTAGTACGCCCCTGTGGCTTCCTCGCTTTTCCGGGCGAGGCAGATCGGCCGGAGGTGCGTGGAACCGGGGGTGTGAAGGGCGGAACGGCCATTCCCTTGGCCTCTGAAGTTCCGTCGATGGTAGCCCTCGGTCCTTGGTTCCCAACTAGAGGACGAGAGGAGAGCGGCGGCACCTCGAAGATGCACGCGACCTCAATAGGTGCTACCCCTGTGGGAGATGCAGCAATGGCAGGGACATCCCCCTTGACGGGTCCACCGGAGGAGGGCGCCGTGGCAAAGGGGACAAGGCTTTTGTCAGCCATGAGGACTGCAGCGATGGCATGCGAGGGTGGTGAGTAGGGAAGGTAGGGGTTCTACACGACACAAAACTCCGTCACGCGGCGAGGAGAGGGTTTCTGGAGGACGAAAGAGTGCGCACGCGAAACACGAGAGGCGGCGGCGACCCTAGTGGGTCGGCCGACCTAGGGGGTCGGCCGAGCCCATCTGGGCTCCGTTGGGCCTCTGCTTTGGCGTGTGGGCTCCTGCGGGGCTCAGGGTCTCTGGGTCAGGTGTCCCACCAATTCTAAGGTCGGAGGATACAACAAGGGCTAGAATGGGATTTTGGGCATATAATTGCCTTTTACCCCAAACAACTTTACTTAAACCTCTTTATACTTTAATAGCTCAACTTGGGGTTTTTACCTAGACTCATACCTAGATGAAGAGTTATTATTGCCCTGTTGCTCAGATCGTCCATTTTCTCCTTGTGATATCCTCCTACTCTGCCTTGTGGTGCCCCTTGCAGATTTCTTTATGATAGGATGTATTTTTCTTCCTGCATGGTTAGTGCATACGTACGATGCAAGCTGTATATATGGTGCAACAGAGGTGATCCTCACAACCATCCTAAGGGAACTATGATGGGTAACCTTAGGAGGAAAGCGCAGCTAGCAAGGCTATAGCACTACGGACGAGAGATGATAGAGGTGATGGAGTTGCGGACAAGATCCGGGCCTAAAGTCTAGAGTGCTCTGAGAGTGAAGCTTTCACCTCTAGAAATAGAACTCGAGAATGATCGGACCCCAGATTGAGTGAGTGAAAATTTATGGGTCGAATGATCATTCGAGCGGTGGATCGAGAGTGACGAACTTGCTAGTTCATCCTCTCCTTGGGTTGACAAAGAATCTCACCCTCACCTAAGTGGGATGACACATAAGTTAACCCAAGCTTCCAATGGAAGTGTAAAAGATAGGTGTGAAACCACACTTCCGTAGGGCATTGATCAGGTCAAGAAGTGAAGAGTAGGATTTGCATCCACTCGACTTGATCGGCATCGGTCTTAGCTGAACTTAGGATAACGAGATGGATTGCTCAACTAGACCGGATATAAAATTGTGCTTCCGTAAGCCAAGGATATGGAAGTTTCACAGCACTGAAAGCCTGCGTCTTGGCCTAACCCTCAGTGTGGCGGCACTTCGGATTGAGCCTTGACATGAAGCACGAAAAACATCCATCGTGACCTCCCCTGGAGAGTTGTGGGCAAGGTTGAAGTGATCGTCCCCGCCAGCAACAACTATTCTTCCTCGACTACTCCTCTCCTCCTTCCCTCGAGACTAAGTCTCGAAGGCCGGGTTTTAAGAGAAGAAACGATAGGGGAATCTAAGGGCAGAATTTGTACTAAGTGCTCTTTCCCATAGATTCCTGCCAGTGAGGAGTGATATCTTCGACCAGAGCATAGAGAAATTTGGCATGTAAGCTTGGGCTCTCTCGAAGATGGGCTTAGGCAACTCGACATTTTCTCGTTTAGCTACCTCGTCACTCGAGTCAGGTGGGGAGCTAAAATCTCAGATTTCTCCTAGAATTTCCAGTCCTTGTTCTGGCTCTAAGAGCACAAAGGCGCCTCCCGAAACGGCATCAAGCCTCATGCCACAATCTCTTCGTAAACCAAACCGGAAATGCTGCAAGAGCACTAGGTCAGGCAGAACAAGGACTGGGCAAGCTTCAACCAATGAGGCAAAATGATGCCATGCCATGCCATGCCTAAGGTTTCCTTCTCTCGTTGTTTGAAACTGAGGATCGTCATTCTTAAGGAAACGACACGCCGCACCGGAAAGAATCGAGTGCAAAAAGATGCTCTCAATTCCTCCCAGCGTAGGTGGTTGCAACCAAAACAATGGTACCAAGTTCTCGCTTCCCCTGAGAGGGAGAACGGAAACAAGTTCCTCTTAAGAACATCTTGTGTTGCCTCGGTTTTACCATGGGTGGAACACAATTGCTCAAAGTCTCTTGCGTGATCATAGGGATTCTCATGACTCATTCCCGAGAAGGGTTTTTCCTCAACTAGCTTCATGAGAGATGGGTGAACCATACAAGGTGTTAGAAGAGCGGGTTTCCTCGCAAATCTACCGTGCGAGTTGCGCCTCTGCTGGGTGGAGTGGTGCTCCACTCGGGGCACCGCAACAATGGCGCCCGCTGGAGGGGAGGCGGCAATGCGGGTGCAACCCTGCATGCTCCGGACCACTGCACCTGGGATGGAGGCGGGAGTGTAGTTGCGAGAGCGGGTGGAGCGAACCATCACCGGCGATGGAGGAAGTCGGCGGCGAGAGCGAGGCGGAGCGCGAGAGTAGCAGGAAGCTTGGAACAGAGATTGGGGAGAAATCTGGAGGAAAGAGGCGAGACGTTCGGTGGAATCCACCGACGCCGCTACTCTTACACATGTAAAGGTACACGATCTTGCGATCAGGCACTGACTCGTGCGCCCTAGCATCATGTGACCCACTCGTCAGAGAGTCCAGTTGGGTTTGTCTTTACTTGAAGAGGAAGGGGGCGAAGTCATGGGTCCCACCCACCACATAAACGTTACCTTAATCATAGCCCGAAAAACAGTAATATACCGAGCTATTCTTCTTTTTAATTTTATTAGAATGGTAAAATTGTATTAGATTCAAATAAATCCAAATATGATTTCAAAAGTGAAAGTTGTCAATACAAAGTTAGATTGGAAAACTTTAATTTCAAATTCTGTGTAGGAGAGTATAGGCAAAAAAAAAAAAGTTCCTCCTAGGATTCGAACTTGGGCAGCATAGCTCGGGGATAAACACATCTTCCATTAGTCCACTAATTATTTGTTGATTTTGGTTGACAATATTTTGTTATCCCATATTTTTGTGCTTTAATGGGCCAAACCCGTGTCATGTGGGCCTAAACACGCGAGATTTCCCCATTAGTCTCATTGGGTCCCACCTGTCGGCGCCCAGATTCTGATGTGTTCTTGAGTTCTTCATGGCCCTACTTCACTTGATTCTATGATTCGTAATCATAACTACAAACTTGTTTAGATTTCACAAATGATGTCCAAATCAGGAAATTTTTTCCCTACATTCTTAGAAAACAATAATCAAGCTCATGGTGTCCAGTGCATCTCATGTGAGTATGTTGCAACAATCATAATTTTGAAATTTAACAATTCAAAACTAGAATCAAGATTTTGAAACACTAAATGAAGTCAAATGGAAAAGTGATGAATACCAAAGTTTCATAACTCATCAAGATCAACAATCTTTATTTAGGTCGGTTTTTCATTTGACAAGGTACTACACATTGTTCATTAATCCTAGGTTCACTCACATAGTTTAAGAAACTTGGTTGGAGACATGTCAATTTTGTACTACATCATAGTACCACTTCTGAAAATGACAAAATGACCTATATAAAGATTGTTCATCACGATGAGCTATGAATCTTTGGTGTTCACCACTTTTCCATTTGACATCATCTAGTGTTTGAAAATCTTGATTCTAATTTGGAATTTTATAATTTTGAAAAATACAGTTGTTCAAACTCTTTCAAACGGATTAATGACTAAAATAAAGATTGTACATCTTTACAAGTTCTACAAGTTTGGTATTCATGACATTTTCGTTTGGCATTATTTACGACCCTATTTACATTTTGAATTTCCAAATTCAAAATTTTGTTTGTCCCACAACTCTGTGATTACGTGTCCTCCCTATGAAAGTGCAAATTTCTTAAACCCAATGTACCCTGGGACCCCCCTAAATCAGCAACCTGATCTGGTGGGGCGGTTCTTCTCCATCTCCCCTGACATCTCGCCTTCATCTTCTACCTCATCTTCGTCGGGGTGCACCGCCTCACACATCCAATCCGCACCGCGCGTGACGAACTGCAATCATTCCACGGAAAAGGTCACCGCAGCACGCTACGAGGCGTCGAGGCTGGTGCAACTGCCAACAGAGCTAACGATTGACATCGTCTCCCTCGTCGCTGCTCTGTCAAAGGACGCCATGGCAGATCTCCGCAACCTACGCGCAACCTGCAAGGCAATGTGTGTGGTGTGCGGTGCCGCCACGATCGGATGACACCTTGCCCTGAAACGTGTCCTGCGGCGTCGATTCTACCTTGGCCCGGATTATCACGCGGCGCTCATGAACACACTGGCCACCGTCGGCAACCCGGAGGCCTTGTTCCGCATCAGGTTGTGCCTTGTATTGGGGAACCAGCGCGGCGTAATCATGTCGTGCCTCGACCAGCTAAGGCGCGCCGCGGAGGCGGGCCACAAGGTATCGATGTATGCCCTCGCCCTCTTCCTCTGCAGGCCCAACAGCGGCGAGGGCAACGACGACGAGGCCCGGCGGCTCCTGCGCTTGGTCGAGGGACCCGAAGAGGGGGCGACGACGCTTGCTTGGAAGAACTTGACTTGTACGAAATGCGGCTCCAGGTTCATTTCGGTGATGTGGGACTTACGGCTGTCGGTGGCGGTTGCCGTGCCGGCGCCCATACCTCGCCAGGATGTTCTTTAGTGTGCAGGTCGCGGGTGTGGTGACCACGCAGGATGGCATGCTTGGTACTCGTGGCGTAGGTTCTGCAGTGAGGAGTGTAGGATCCGGAATGAGTGTGATTGGTTCTTCTTCACACTCAAGGAAGCGTTTAGTGGGATCTGATAGAAGGTAAACAGTTTGTGATTGCTGATATGTTTTGATTCATTTGTTGCAGACATGATGCACCATAAAAGACATTCAGGATTTCAGTTAACATGTTTGCTTTCTTTCTTAACTGCTACTCATCAGGAATTCAGTTTACATCTGGAATTCATATGTTCTGAGACTTCAGCTGACTGCTAAAATTTCTTTCAGTTCACAGGAATTCAGTTATCAGGAGTTCAATTGTTCTGACAATTCGGTTAATGCTTTCTTTTTTTCAGGAAATTTATCTAGCACTGAGGAGAGGGACCTTGCGGAGAGGCTTTGGCGTCATTTTAGGCAGAACTTTGAAGAAATTCAGCAAATACACTCGAAGCATGTCTCTGAAGTTGTGTCTTTGGTCGATGTGTCTCTCAACTTGTCTCCATGTGGAGCATGTTTTTGATGATCCTTAGTTGCTGTGGTGTCATCGTGGCTCGGGAAGCCTATGTGTAAACTCAGTGCTCATATATCGTACGCACTGGCTACCAATCTTTAGTTGGTTACTTAATTTGTGTGATGCATGTTACTCTGGTACAAAATTTTCATGAGGCATGTTATTCTGCTAAAGTTGGTGGAAAGATGATATTCAAAATTTACTTTGACCACAAAAACTTCTCTATAAGTAATATACAATAACATGTGTCATGTTAAAGTGTTGGTAAATTTCAAAAAGATCTTGTGTCATCTTGTGCAGTTACATAGTAAACAAGTTAACAAGTATAACTTATATAAAACTATATTTATAAAACTTGATTAAGTTCAACGCATCGTCTATCCAAAAATATATAAAACTGAGTGGGACCCACACATCAGCGGGACACACGAAAACGCACCCCTCAAATATGCCAAGCGTTCAGAAAATTTAGTAGCAATGATTTGGATTGTGGCGCCAGTTTTTCCATCCGAAATATTTAACAAATGGCCAAACTACCGCGCTACCATGACTGGGGCCACGTTATTGCGAAACGCCGGGTTATTAGACTAGTATGTCGTGCGTCTTTCCCTCCCTAATCCCCTCGCAAAACCAATCTACATCTCGGTCAGTTAGGGGTAGTCGACGACGACTGGCGGCGCCGCAAAGCTGCGTTTTGCCTTACACGAGGATGCTGACGTCCAGCGAGGCGGCAAGGTGGACCCCTTCCTCGTCTGAAGTGCTGCGCACACCTGCGTCGGTGATGCTACCTCCAATGTTCACAACAACCTCTGGTATGACGACTGGTGAACCTCCCAGCATGTCCACCAGGGCTAGGGTGACGGCTGCGCTCTTTGGGTCACCTTCGTCCCAAAGAGCATCACAACGTTCGGCTGACGAAGAAGCACTCGTCGACGCCCAAGATGTAGAAGATGTGCTACCTTCGTCTCAGGACGAGACCGAGGCCGGGTACGCTATTTCCGTGTTCGATCATTCCCCTCGTACTGCCACCTATATTTCATGCATTTGTGCACGCACTGGTACCCTAGATTTCATGCATTTGTGCATGCGAATTGCACCTAATTTATTCAAATTATTGAAATGCCATCGATGAATGCGCAGATCAACAGAAGACGATACATGGACCATGTATCTGATTGAAAAGGGTAGTGATGAGGAGGTAGATGTTGTACATACAACTAGACCTTTAGGGAGACAAATCACGCTTGCTACCATAAACTCATTGAAATTAAAATTGGGGTATCGGAACAGGGACTTGATTTACTACAAGACTAGAATTGTTGAATCTCCTGCGGAAGCAACACTAACTGAGATCGAATAGTGATATAGAAAAAATGAAAAAGAGTCAGGAGGAGGAGATGGTAATCAGATTAGTTATATCCAGAAATCCAATACCAGACCAAACTGTTGTGGCCATAACACCATTGAAATCCAAAAGAGTTCCCGCACATGATGATGAAGAACAAGTCAAAGAATATGAATTAGATGAATACAAAGATTGGCTAGCTCATATGCATAAAGAGAAGCAAGCCATGGGTAAGATATGGTACAGCCCCATATTTGTATATATATACTCATGATTTTGCAGTTCACTCATGATTGAAATTATGGATCCTTTTTCAGAATTAAAAGACATATACAGGGAGGACACAATCAAGACATACCAAGAATGGCTGAAGGTTGCAGGACAACTTGATGACATTGGTAATATCCCTCTCCTAATTGGCAAACAAATTACCATTCTTTGTCAGACTACAAATTATGCTAGCTCATCATGTCACAAAATTGTCTGCAGAAGCGTATGTGGACCCTACCATTCATATACAATCCAGACAAGACAGCAACCCAACACCTCCAGTGCAACCTCCATCTCATGCTCGGCGTTGGAAACAGCAGGGGCAAGGAGATGGTAACTTGTGTTTATTAGGAATTAACTGTCTATGCATATTATGATTTTTTGTGGGCATTATTACATTTTGTTCCCATGGAATAGGCTCACAAAATTTGAAGAAAAGAGGATGCGGTCCCGTAAGAGGCATGAAGGTAATCTCCAAGAGAATCAAGTCGGGCAATCAGAAGTTGAAAATTGAATTCTCCAAACTTGGAGGAGCGGTAGGTGATAACTACCGCTCATTCATTGACAAAGTAGTCATATTTACAAGGAAAAGGACACCACTCATTGGAGTGAAATCGTGGAAACATGTCCATGCAAAAGTCAAAGAGGCAATAGCAACTGATATATTGGTAATCATAAACTTTGCTTTTGAATACATTTCAATTTTAAACTAACGTAACAACTCACATAGTATTTGCATGTTATTGTGATTATATAACAAGCAAGGTAGGACATGGAGGATAATGATGATTCAAGAAACAAGATATGGGACATTGCTAAGGAGCGTTACAAAGGATGGTGTTTAACTTTCAGTGCTACGGCCAGGACATACAGCAGCTACCACCAGAGAATGTTACATAAGCTTAAAGAATTAGATATTGTTGAATGACACTATCTGTTGAAGTATTTCAGTACTGCTGAATTCTAGGTTGGTTCCACATTGTTACTATTACTGAACAATACATATTTCATACAAATGGCTATGTCTGAGTCTTTAAGATTATTGTTGAAATCTTGAGATTCTATAGGAAAGGATCGTACAAAATTCTGCGATTCGAGGCCAACAAACGACAAGACATTTGTCAAGCTGTAAGCCTTATTCTTAGCAAAACTATGAGAAGGTAATAACTGGAGAAGCACATCTCCAAGCTGTCTTGTAGGATGAATTACTAATTTGTTATGTTCTTGGCTTAACAGAGAGACCCCGAAACTGGTGAAGAGCCCGATGATATGGAACTTTGGTGGTTAACTCACAGTAAGGATGGGCAATGGATAGACGAACAATCTAAAAATATATATGTGAGTTCTCAATGAATGTGTACATACATTACTATATATAGTCCATGCAATTATAGAATGCATGCAATTTCTTGTTCAACTAACTCCTCCATCTGTGCCTTGTAAATGTTAGGACAAAGCAAGCAACGTTATTACTGAGGCAGAATCAAATGCAGAGAACAACTTCGTTACCCAACAGGAAAAACGAGATGCTCCAGAAGGCATACAAGGAAGTGACAAAGTGCAAATCAACCAAGTTGCATGGTAATGGGTACCTGGCAAAAAACCCAACTAGAAGGCAGCTGCTCAATGCGGATCGCCAAGAACAAATTCGTAGGGAATAGCAACAGCATTAGGAACACGTTGAGCTCATGGAATCATTTGGGCTGCTACAACAACAAATGTCAACATGGGAAGCTGAAAGGGAAGCAGAAAGGATAGAACATGCACGGCAAATTGAAGAAAGTAACAAGAAAAGGGAGGCTGATCTGGAACAGTTTAGGCAGGAGTTCCTATCAATGCTGCAAGCAGCAAATGGACATGCACAATTTCCACAGGTACTGGTCAAGCTAGTTGCATGAATGACTTTCTTTCCTTAATTAGGTTGTATATCTGAATGTCTGTATCCTTTCATAGATTGTCCTGCCAACATCTGTCCAGCCAAACAACAATGTCACAGAATCTGCAGACGTGGGGGCGGCTGCATCAATCACCCAGCCAAACAACAATGTCACTGAATCTGCAGATGTGGCGGCGGCTGCATCAATCACAACAATTGGAAATGTACAGACAGACTCCAGGAATGTGCTCTCTTCTAGTCAGGTTGTTCTTGAATTCATAAATTTTTACTTATATATATCATCAGTTACTGATAAAATGGCGCCTAATTTTTTTCCTTCCAAATGATTGGTTCCTAGGAGAAGGAATCTGAAGACGTTGCTAAACAAGTCAGTCGCAAAACCAGAAGTAATAAAGCTGTTAACAATCCTGAAGCACAATCCGTCATCCCGCCCGTTAAAAAAATTTCATCTCAACAGCTATTGGGACAAGCTGCACTAAGGAGATGACAAAGCACCAAAAAGACATAAGGTGAAATTTTTTGTAACTCCTCTTCCTGCTGTGAATGTTCATGTTTCAGCTGTCAAAGTGTGTTTATGATTGTGATGATTATTTGATGTCACTCTGATAATTTTATGAATCTCTATCAAACTTTGGTTTGCTACATGCTGTTGTTGCACCAATTCCAATATTAGAGATTATTTGATGCTTAAAAATGTTGTTGATTCTTTTCAAGAGACTAAGCCATGTCGAATGGAGCAAATAGGTGATGGGAGCTCCTTGCATTGAAGTCACCCTTTTCTGATCAAGTGTTGGGATCCTGTCGAAGTCACCCTTTGCTGACCAAGATCTTCATTTCCTATCAAATTAGCCTACTATGTGTTGAAACAATGTCCTGTCCAAAACTTTTCAGTATTTCAGTACTTCGTGTGTCATGTAATTTATCAGTGGATGGTTGAATGTTGTTTCATGAATTATAAATGCATAATTATACCTGATCATGTTATTTAATGTTTAAATTATTACTGTTATATAAATGAGCGTGGCAGAATACACCTTTCATTGCAAAAGATAAGTCATCCTATCACAACCGTATTTTTTGGTGCCAAAATGGAATGTGGCAATAGTAAGTTCCACTTGTAGCAACCCTGTATCATAGTGGTAATAGAGACATGAACTTTTGGCAACCAAACCATTTCGAAGCAACAATAGAGGACACATCTTACAACCAAGCAAACTAGGTGGCATTAGAGTGTCCAACCTATTGCCTCCATCCTATATATTTTGGTTGCAATAGAATGTTACACCTATAACAACCATCCATGTTGTGTGGCAATAGAGGTGTGACGCCCCAGGTTTTCAATTAGAGTTAATTAACGCTAATGACTGGTCGACTAAGTCAAACACATTGACTTTGGTCAAACCTTGGTCAACCTGGGTCATCACCTCGAAAACCTCACCAACAAACCCTAATGGTCAAAATTGGTCAAGGTTTGGTCAACACTTGGTCAAATCCCCTTTAAACCCCTTTGACCCTTATACTCTACCTAGAACTTTTGCCGTGTTCTCCAAATTTCATCTAAACACTTCAATTTCTGCCAATACAAAAGTTGTTCAGTTTTTCAAGGGACACAACTTTGCTTTTGGGTGGCATGTCAAACTTGGAGTGGAAAATGGTGAAAAACATTGGTCAACGCCTGCAAGTACTATTCACGGGCGCTAAGGAAATCTTGGTTTTTGCCTGTTGTTTGTGCAAAATCCTTTGATCAAAACACCTATCGGCCTTTGAGAAAGTTGTAGAGGGATAACTGATCTACAACTTTGCTTATTATCTTATAGTGCACTTTGTTGTCAAAATCTTGTGTTTGCACCGGTCAAACAGTGGTACCCCGAATTGTTCTGCACCAGGAACGCCTTCGCGCACGACGCCATCGCACCCCGCCACGTCGGCCGCCAAGCACACCGAGGTGCTCCTCCGCCCGCCGGTCCGTGCGTCGTGCCTCCTCCGCGTGCGAGCACTGGGTCCCGCGACTCCGCACCGACATCCACACCCTTTCCCTGACCACCACATGTCGCGCGACCCCTGGCCGAGTGCGCCGCCCAGCCGCGCCGTCCAACCTCTAGTGTCGCTGTCGTACGCCGCCATGCCGCGACCGACCCCACCTCCGTCATCACGTCCAGGTCTTCGAGTCGTCGCGCGTGTGCCTATAAAAGCCTCCTCAGAGCTTCCTCGCACACGCGCCGCTCCACAGCAACGGCTCTGCTTTCCGCCGCCGAACTGCGCCGACGAACCACCTCACCGGCCGCACCTCCGCGTCAACCAAGCACCCGTAGACCTTCTCCTCACTCCACTAGAGCCGTTCGAGCCACGCAGTGACCCACACCGCCGCGCCCATCGCCGGAGATCGTGCTGGTCCGGACGCGCCACCCCTGCCTCGACGCTGGTGATCACCGGAGCCACCTCCGAACCCACCGCCGCTGGCAATCGACTCTTGATGAGCATCCACGACTGTTGACATTTCGTAGCGTCGATCACTTAAGAACAGATTTAGAATCCATCCTTAGCGACCTCGCCAGAAATGCGTGTTGGCATTTCTTTACGTCACTACTAACGACGCCGAGTTAGCGTGAACATCAAGACATGCCAAAGGTAAATCTAAACGATCATGAACGAATCCGCAAGCACACAGATAAGCCATTGTAGCATTTCCCCAAGGAAAGAGAATATTCCAAGGGTATCGTATCCGTGGAAGGCAATGGCGGATATCATGGACTTATGCTTTTGCACTGAATGTAAACCAAGAGATAGATATAGGAAACAACAACTCAAAGGCAAGGGTAAGATAAAAGATCTGATAGGGTAGTGTGACACACACTCAGATCTACCTCTACTCTAGTACACTACGGCATAGGGGGAACATACGAGTTAGCTCTAGGTTCTAATGTATTAAACATACAAAGCTAGAAGATACAAGAGATAGGCATGAAACATTGCATGAGAGGGTAAGGTTCAGCACCCAGGTACAAACGGGGTGATAGCCCGTGATGACCAGCACTCTGCGAAACTATACTTTAGACTCCTACAGCAATACCCTAGCGCAGGGGGTTCCAAAGGGTCCAACAGCTGTCACCACTGCGGCCTACCTCTATCGTTACGGGGGTATGCTCATAACTAACGTAGCCACACAACCCAGGCACTAGGCCTGCATTGCTGCTAGACTTCACCCGGCCTGGGCTATTGTGACCCAGTGTGAGAGTCACCAGAAGACTGGTCAACTTAGACTGAGTACCGTAGCTTGAACACAAACCTCATGCAACACTTTCATGCCATCTAAAAAGATCAACTAAGGCTAGACATCTGAACGGATACGAACTCTCTTGTGTCTAGTCAACAAGATCAAAGGGTCGTGTTCGTGAAGAACACGAGCCTGTAACTTATGAACAAACACATAAGGAATGAGTTTATCATCCTTCAAGTGGATCAAAAGGTAGTGTTCATGATGAACACAAGCCTCTAAATGATGAACAAGAGATGAACTCAAGAACATATCAAGCATATGATCTACCATGACTTTATATGAAATAGCTGAATAACTGAAGTAGATCAAAGTCATACAATGAAATAAAGATAAAAGAGAACTCATACCTAGACTCCAAAGAAGACTTGGAACCTGAAGAAGAGCTACTCTAGCCTACCCCCTAGCCTTGGAAACTAAAAGTGAGAGGAGAATGAGAGAGTGGTGTGTGTGAAAATGGGAGCCCCTCCCCTTCTATTTATAGGCAAGGAGGAGGCTTGCCTCGGGCACCAAATGGCCTCAAAACACCCGGGAGTGAGGCAATGGACCAATGAGCAAGTGACACGTGGAAGGCCGTGATGAACCGACCCTAGGTCGGTTCGGCCGATCCTAGGGTCGGCCAAACCTCTAGGCCGGCCATCTCGGCTGTGCTTTCTCCTTGTGGCTGACCAGTGGGCCCTTTGATCCTTCCCCGGTGCATGGCTTGTTTTGGTATCTGAGGTGGGCCCCTTGATCCATGTGGCACTCTTTAATTCGTCGGTGAGTGCCTCCCTTGGATTAGTGACATGGAATGTCATGTGTTTCCTTGGTGGCACCCACCTCCTCAGCTGAGTTGGCATGGTCCTTCCATAGAAGGTGGGTTTCCATCTCTTTTAATGGGTATTTCACCAACATACAAATAATCTCCAAGGACAAGTGGAACTACATTATTCAAACCAAAATGCAAGTAAATAATGCATATGCCTCCATTTATGTGAGAATATTGATGGCTGAAAGTAGTACTTAACAGCTGTCAACAAACTCCCCCAAGCTAACCTCTTGCTCGTCTCGAAGCAAGACATTAGAGACTTAGGTTGGTTGATCAGGAGTTTCTACGATGTTGTATTCTTAACTTATGGCAAACATACGGCAAAGTATTCTACCAAGAGTTGAACAAATTGGCAATGTTCTTACCATTCACCTGATGACATGGGGCATATAGCTTCACCTACCTTAGGCAGTTGAGAGACAGAATGGTTATATAGCAAATGCATAATCACTCATACCTTGATCAGATATCAATCTAGAGGTTTTGCAAATTTTTCAAAAGAAAATCGGAGTTCCTCAAATGATACTCTCGGATCACTCAAAGTGTATGGTTCCTCACCAAGGCATTAATGTTGCCTTTCTTCACATCCTACTCCTAATAGGCTTATGTGGAGCTGTAGGTAGGGAAGAAATGTGGCATACTTGTCTCTCATATTTTTGCTAAGTCAAAGACCGGATCCTTGGAAGAAACAAACATACATCCTGATCAAGATGTGCATAATTGTGTGATGATGATGGGCATGGCAAGGTGGATACTAGGCTCGGAAATGGGTGCTAGATATTACCATGCTTTATATGAGGAAATGAGGGATTGATGGTAAGGTGGACACTAGCCCCGAAGTAGGTACTAGTTATTACCATCTATATGGTGGAACTCTTTCTCTTGCACATATCAATCCCTTTTTCTCCTTTTGAAAGTTTTCGAGACTTGGGCTAGCACTCTTTATTTATTTTGGCCATGCTTTTGAGCATGCTTTTCTCTCTCTTTTTTTCTTTTTCTCTTTCTTTTTTTTCGCTAGCGCTTTGTCTCTATCGTAGATATTTGGAGAGGGATGAATGATACAAAGATGCATAGAGTTTTTTTTGTAGAAGAATACATGAGCAAATGGAACACATGATGAATGCTAACTTCTAGTGTAGAAGTTTAGCAAGAACGTGTACGTGATCTTGATCAGGGGAGTATGAGTTCTAACAAGAGTCACAACAATTTGACAAAGCTCAATGAGAGAACAAGCTGCATATGTGGAGGCTAACAAGAGCTAGAATCTACATATGGCTGTGGATAGGAAATGCTCATCATTGAGGAACTCATCATGTTTTGATTTTTCAAAAAAGAAAACTCCGGATGTCAAGTATCACTAGGTACAAGATCATAGCACTCCATTATACCATATCATGTCCCACAACAACTTAGGCAAGGATCATGCTTTTCACTACCCACAGTTTTCAAGCTAAGGTTTGAAATGCAAGCCAACAAACTCAAAACTTAGATAGGATACAAAGTTGTAAGCAAGACATACGAGAAGAATAAACAGAGTAACTATTCATCATTTCAACCATAGAGGCAAAGCATTCTTACTATGCATATCAAAGCAAACTAAGCAAACGATGATGATGGAAGCAAATAAATGTTTTTGGTCTTTTTATTTTTGTAGATTTTTTTGGGTTTTCATATAAGATATTCTGAAAACAAAGGAAGATACAAGTTACCTCAGGATAGGGGTCTTACCCCAAGCTAGCTTCAGGCTCACTGCGGAGGAGGGAAGAAGAATCCCTGACTCGCGTAGTAAGCCCTCTGCTCCTCCATGTGTCGCTGTTGAGCCTGCTGCATGGCTTCGATCCTCTCACCGGCCTGACGCTGCCACGCTGAGGTAGACTTGACGTGGGTGTTCAGCGTCTCCTCCAATGCCGTGACCTGGACGGTGAGCTCTCCCATCTGCTGCGCGAGCTGAGCATCGCGTGTAGAGGCTAAGGAGTACCGCCGGAAGGACGAAGACGGAGGTGGACCACCGGAGCTGGAACTAGCGGGTGTAGCCCACTGAGCACCGCTCGCACTCGCCCAAGCTGTGCCACTCGCACTCGGGTGGTAGGTGGGCTGATCCCAACCAGGTGCATATCCAGGGGTAACCCCGAACATGTACCCCATAGGGGCCCCTCCTACCACCGGTGGTGTAGCAGGCTGTGGTTGTGGTTGTGGTGGTGGCTGTGACTGCTGCTGCTACTGCATGTGTGCTCTCTTTGCCGCGCTTCTAGTGGACCTGCCTGAAACACTAGCACGACAGCTTTCCTCTTGTGTAACAAGGGGAATGGTTAGTGATTCCGAGCTATACAATCGAAACCTTGGGTTAGGTAACGGGATTTGATTTGCATAACCCGGGAAGAAGAAAGTCAGAGAATCATTTGGGCCTCTCTTGAGTATATGCCCTTGGATCAAGTATGCCTCATCAATGAGAACTCGGGGCATCCCGATGAAGGGTACGGGATTCCCGCTAAGAACCCCGAGTCTGAGATTAATACGAGTCACCAAAGACGTACACTCAATAGGACCTATCATCTTGAAATTCATCATCCACTGCTGAATCATAGCTTTAATGGGAGAGACCTTGATCTGTTTAGCAGCGGTGTATAATAGCATCAACTCATCGCTGCGCACGGGCCGAACATCCTCTCGTGGAAAGAGAGTAATGGCGAGCCACTTGTGCCACAAACTAAGAGTGGGATGCACAATATCATTGCACCGAGGCACAAATTTGCCACTGTAAACAAGACTAGAGATGTCTGCCCAGAAAGAGTCTCGAACAAAACCCTCACAAGCCTTCTTCAGAGAAACAGCACAACGAGGACAAAAACCAAGGAGACGACTAAGTTCCTTCCAAGAAACATGATAATCGGTCCCAAAAAGACGAAACTCAATACCATCCGGAACCTCAGTAAGAGAGCAAAGAAACTAGATGGTGAGGGGCTGAGAGCCAAGCTCTGTAACCGACGCAAACTCCTCCCAACCAAGAGCAGACCAAATAGAAGCAAACTCGAGATCCATACCTGTTTTCTCCATAAGTGCCGGGTCGAAGCCCCGGGTGTGGGCGAAGACTCGATCCTTCAAGAGAGCATAGGCTTCCTCCTCTTGAGTGCCCCGCAAGCTGAGGTAGGGGGTGTCGTTGACGACCTCCTCTGCCGCTTGTGGCTCGTCTTGCTCTTCTTCATAATCCATCGTTGATGGGCTCGGCGTCGACTCGGCGGGGATGGATGAACTCGCGCATGCCCACGAACGGGAGCGTGTCAACCTCCGGAGAATGTTCACCGCCCAATTCATGCTAGCACAACAACAAAGGGACAACAAGAGCAATTCAGTGATGGATTAATGAAATCGAATGAAATTCTTACCGAGCTTGCTCCACCAATAGCAATACTTTCAGCAACACAATAGAGAGAACACTTGATGATCCAAACTTGAGCAAGAAATCCAAGAAAACCAAGAGAGCAAGGAGTAGAGAGGGGAGTGCGAGTGAAATGAATTGAATGGGTGAAGAACACCCCTCTCCCCCTGCTATTTATAGGCAAACATGTCGGGCATCCAGACATGGCCATTGGGCAACGGCTAGGAGCCGTTGGAGCAAGGTGGGGCCCAGCAGCCATTGGGCTGCTTCGGCCGAACCTAGGGTCAGCCGAACCCAGGCCGAGCCCACCTGCCCTCTGCCCTGGCCAGTGGCTCCCCAACGGCTAGCTGGGGGCCTGCCTGAGTGCCTCGGCCCAAATTCCCTCGAAATAATTTTTTAAATGATTTTTCTAGAATTTTAAAACTCAGAGATTATTTTCAAAAATTTTACTTGGAAAGGAAAAAGGGCTAGATAAATCTAGCATGCAGATGCAAGGTTTGGAAAAATCAAATATGCAATTTTGAAAATCAAATAAAATTTTGGAAAGGGAAATATGAGATAAATACCAACTTTAACCTTTTTGGTAGAAAGGACTCACCATTTTTAGTCTGACGAGTTGGACTCTTCTCAGCGGTTAATTCCACTCAGCACCCCACTCCTGAGAAGTAGAGGGTGGTGCCTTCTCAATCTTCTGCCATTCTTTCTGAATTTTCTTTTGCTTCTTTGATGGAGATTTCTTCTTTGGGAGTGAAGTCTCCATCCTTCCCTCAAACTGCTCAACACTATCCTGCACCAAATAGCATTGCTCTTCTTTGTCTTGAAACTTGAACTTCAAGTTCCTCTTCCCAATGCGGAAACGGATTACTCTGGCCCCCACATTGATTCTAGCCCGGACATCACTGAGAAATGGTCGCCCAAGGATGAGTGGCATTCCTCCCTCGTCATCCATATCAAGGACCACGAAATCCACGAAGACATAAGAGTTCTTGATCTTGACCAATAAGCTCTCAACAATTCCTTCTGGATATCGTATCGTTGAATCGGCGAGTTGGATAGTCCGTGTTGTTGGAGAGAGAGCTGGATATCCCAGTTACTCGAACATGGCCTTGGACATGAGATTAACACTTCCACCAAGGTCACAAAGGGCATGCTTGATTGTCTTGTAATAGATGGTGCATGTAATAGTTGAATAGCCAGGATCTTTCTTGTGCACAACTGTTGATTCCTCCCATGGATCTAGTATCTGTTGTATGGGCTTTCCTGCATAGTTAGGAGCATGTGTCTTCCTAGGTGGCTTACCCCACCTAGTCGACACTACACTAACATTTTCACAAGAGGATACGGGTTGCCCCGGGATCCTCCCGTTATCAGCAGACGGAACCAAAGCAGCTAGCTGAGCCAACTGGGTTTCTAACATTTTGTTAAAACTCAGCTGACTCTTCTGAGCAGAAGAAAAACTATCATGCTTTACGTTGAGAATTTCTAAGTTTTATCAAGGGCAGCTAGCTTTTTGTTAACACCTTCATTAATCTTAGCTTGCCCGAAAACGAGATCTCTCAAGGAGGGTTGGTTAGGATTGTAAGAGTTACCTTGGTTACCTCCTTGATAATAAGGGTGTTGTTGATTCCACGTTTGGCCTCCTTGTTGAGGTGGATGATAACCATTGTTGTTGCTGTTCATGTACATCACATCCTCCTGAGTCTCCGGACAATAATTTCCTGAGTGCCCAGTGTTGCCACAGATCTCACAAGTCATATGAGAATCCATAGGCAGAGTAGTGGTGGCCATGGCAGCCTTCTCGCTGGTGTAGTCATCCAATCTCTTCATAAGAAGATCCAGCTTGGCAGTAATCATATCTGCTTCCTTGACAGTATGAGTACCCCTCGGACGTGGTTGCAGTCTTTCCTCACTCCACCCTTGGTTGGATACCATCTTCTCAATGAGTGATTTAGCATTATCAACAGTGAGTGAGAAGAATGCTCCCTGAGCAGCAGCATCAATATGGCCTCGGGCTGTCGGAGTCATCCTATTATAAAAGCTTTGAAGAATAAGCCAATCCTCCATCCCATGGTGAGGACAGGCCAGGACATACTCCTGAAGCCTTTCCCAAGCCTCTGGAATGGATTCACTTGCTGCTTGCTGGTAGCTAGAAACTCTCCCATAAAGAGCATTGGTTTTACCCAATGGGAAAAACTTCTTGAGGAATGCCTCTGAACACTTATCCCAAGTATTAATAGCATTACGATTTGCGTGAACCATTGCTTAGCTTTCCCAAGGAGAGAAAATGGAAATAGTCGAAGATGAACAGCATCCATATTTGCACCCCTGATGATGAAAGTGCTGCATAGCTCTAGGAATTGCTGCAAATGGGCATTGGCATCCTCATTCGGCTTGCCACAGAATGGGCTATCCTGTACCATCGTAAGTAGACCCGTCTTGATCTCAGAATTTTCAGTCCCCATTTCCACCTCAGGGCCTTGCAGCACCTGGTCAGCAGAAGGAGCTGAGTACTCATGAAGTGTCTTCTGGGCCATAGCGTTTGACGTGGATGGTACAAAGGAAGCTGGATCGCCTTCCGGATGAGTATGATGAGGTCAGTCGAAATGAATTCGAGCCTTCCTCACTAGTAACTCGGGATCTTCAGTGAAATTCTCCAGTAAGTCGAAACTAGTCATACACTACCTGTCTTCATCATCCAAGGATAAAAGAAGATAATCAAGGTTAGCCTGCATTGAGAGTTGCCCTAACCTACTCATGATTTATAAACAAATGCAAAGCATGGTCATGATAATCCTGTGCCTTCCCCGGCAATGGCGCTAGAAATGCTTGTTGACATTTCCTAGCGTCGATCACTTAAGAACAAATTTAGAATCCATCCTTAGCGACCTCGCAAGAAATGTGTGTTGGCATTTCTTAACGTCACTACTAACGACGCCGAGTTAGCGTGAACATCAAGACTTGCTAAAGGTAAATCTAAACGATCATGAACGAATCCGCAAGCACACAGATAAACCATTGTAGCATTTCCCCAAGGAAGGAGAATATTCCAAGGGTATCGTATCCGTGGAAGGCAATGGAGGATATCATGGACTTATGCTTTTGCACTGAATGTAAACCAAGAGATAGATATAGGAAACAACAACTCAAAGGCAAGGGTAAGATAAAAGATATGATTGGGTAGTGTGACACACACTCAGATCTACCTCTACTCTAGTACTCTACGGCATAGGGGGAACATACGAGTTAGCTCTAGGTTCTAATGTACTAAATATACAAAGCTAGAAGATACAAGAGATAGGCATGAAACATTGCATGAGAGGGTAATGTTCAGCTCCCAGGTACAAACAGGGAGATAGCCCGCGATGATCAGCACTCTGCGAAACTATACTTCAGACTCCTACAGCAATACCCCAGCGCGGAGGGTTCCAAAGGGTCCAATAGCTGTCACTACTACGGCCTACCTCTATCGACACGGGGGGTATGCTCATAACTAACGTAACCACACAACCCAGGCACCATACCTGCATTGCTGCTAGACTTCACCCGGCCCGGGCTATTGTGACCTAGGGTGAGAGTCACCAGAAGACTGGTCAACTTAGACCGAGTACCGTAGCTTGAACACAAACCTCATGCAACACTTTCATGCCATCTAACAAAATCAACTAAGGCTAGACATACGAACGGATACGAACTCTCTTATGTCTAGTCAACAAGATCAAAGGGTCGTGTTCGTGAAGAACACGAGCCTCTAACTTATGAACAAACACATAAGGAATGAGTTTATCATCCTTCAAGTGGATCAGAAGGTAGTGTTCATGAAGAACACAAGCCTCTAAATGATGAACAAGAGATGAACTCAAGAACATATCAAGCATATGATCTACCATGACTTTATATGAAATAGCTGAATAACTGAAGTACGTCAAAGTCATACAATGAAATAAAGATAAAAGAGAACTCATACCTAGACTCCAAAGAAGACTTGGAACCTGAAGAAGAGCTATTCTAGCCTACCCCCTAGCCTTGGAAACTAAAAGTGAGAGGAGAATGAGAGAGTGGTGTGTGTGAAATGGGAGCCCCTCCCCTTCTATTTATAGGTAAGGAGGAGGCTTGCCTCGGGCACCAAATGGCCTCAAAACACCCGGGAGTGAGGCAATGGACCAATGAGCAAGTGACACGTGGAAGGCCGAGATGAACCGACCCTAGGTCGGTTCGGCTGATCCTAGGGTCGGCCGAACCTCTAGGCCGGCCATCTCAGCTGTGCTTTCTCCATGTGGCTGGCCAGTGGGCCCTTTGATCCTTCCCCGATGCATGGCTTGTTTTGGTATCTGAGGTGGGCCCCTTGATCCATGTGATGTCCATGTGGCGCTCTCTGATTCGTCGGTCAGTGCCTCCCTTGGATCAGTGACGTGGAATGTCATGTGTTTCCTTGGAGGCAGCCACCTCCTCAACTGAGTTGGCATGGTTCTTCTATAGAAGGTGGGTTTCCATCTCTTTTAATGGGTATTTCACCTACATACAAATAATCTCCAAGGACAAGTGGAACTACGTTATTCAAACCAAAATGCAAGTAAATAATGCATATGCCTCCATTTATGTGAGAATATTGATGGTTGAAAGTAGTACTTAACAGCCGTCAACAACGACTCCCCGTGCCGCTTGTGGGCCAAGCACGGCCGGCTATCGCCGTTGGCGAGCTCCCCTGCGCCGCCAAGGGTATTGATTTGAGGATTGGAATCTTTCCAGGGCCTGTCTGAAAATGTCGACGGCTTTCGTGTGAAATAAAAAGTTGAACCAAGGACCTGTCTATAAATAGATTCTTCCCTTTTTGAGTGCTTTTGCCAGATCTTGGAAAATTCGTAGAAAATCGTAGGAAAATCAGAAAAATGTAAAACCAATTTTGCTGGTTTCCTTACGAGTAGATCTACATCTTTTAGAAAGGCCATATATACTTTTGATGTACAGTTTTTGAAAGAAAATTCAAACTCAGGTTTGTATGTGATTGCTCATAACTTGAGCTCTACTTCTGTGCTAGGCTTGATCTTTGGATATGTTCATAGCCATGACTAGAATAGGATATACCTAAGTTTTTGCATAAAGTTACTATGTAAATCTCTAGTTATGATTTATTTTGTATTTATGTTAAATCTGCACATACTTTCTATACAACTTCATAGGTATGCTTTCTGTGGTCAATATCGTGGCTATCATCTTGCTAGGCTTAGATGTGCTCCTGCTAAATTTATCTTGTATTTATGAACTGTCTATATATCTGTTTCCGAATGATGCTTGCTCGTAAAGTAAAATCTATAGCTCAGTTTCCTTTACTCCAGTAATGCTTATCTTTGGGATAGATGATGTTTATATCATGTCTGTGCTATGGTAGAAAGTTGGGCTACTTTTAGTTATATATATTCCTGTATAATTTCTTTAGGAATTACTAGGCTGAAAATAGTTATTTTTGTGTAGCATGAATGAAATAAGTTCTGGAGCTAATTTTTTATGTGTAGCCTAGTTTTAGTCCCTAGAGACTCTGTGTAAATTTTGAGCTCTAGTGCATGAGTAGTCTTCTCTGTATTAAAAGTTCTTGCTTTTGCTAGGAACAAATTGTCGTATTTTTCATGCTCAGTATATAGCTTTGTTTGCTGTGAAAATTTATCAGTAACTCTGTTGTAGTACTGTGTGCTTGTACAAAAGTTTTCACTCTAAGTTACTGCATGGTTTAACCAGAATAAATTCTGGAAGAAACTAAGTTAATAAAAAGAGAAATGAAGAAATGCTTCTTTTAAAGACTTATTTGTGTTTATCCTTAAAAGAAATACTCCTGTTGAACCCTGAAATGTAACTTAGATGTTTGTGAAGTAATTTTAATTGATTTGTATAAATGTGCACACCATCACCATCAAGATAATAATTAATAAATGTTGTTTGATTGATCTTTATGGAAGAGTATGTTGAATATATTCTATCTAGATGAGTGTGGTCAACTTGACACACTGTGCTGGTCACATGATACTGTGTAATTAAATAACTCACTTCACCAATTAACTCTTGCATGTGCATTCTACGTGTAGAACCTTCGGACGTTAGCTACGAGTTCGTCCCGAATCAAGGTGACGAACCGTTCGAGGGAGAAGTGAATGACGTGGAAGTGCAACAGGACCCGAACCAATGTTCGGAAGACTGTTCTACTAACTTGCTAGTGAAGGCAAGCCCCGGTTTATCATTTACCTATCTGTTTTCCTCTTGACTTCTGAAATTATGTTTGAATATCTACGTGCATTTACGTTCAGGAGTTGAATGGAAACCCTAGTTGCATGATCCATAAGTACCTATGATCTTTCACTAGTATGCTAGGTCGATAGTTGCTATGCTCTAAGGACCCGGTACATGTCGAGTGATGTACTTCGCTAGCAAGGATAGGTCCTTATGTTGGAATCATAAAATTGTTAAATTGGATTGCTCACGTGGTAAGAGCATGGGATTTGGGGCTTGGTTAAGAGATTAAGCATTTGAACGTACTAAACATTTGTCGGAAATGGGTACGGTAAGCCTAGTACCTGAATGATACGGTGCGGGAACTTTGCGCTACTAATCTTGGGTTGCGGCCCCAGGCTAGCTACCTGTAGTGCATATTTTGTGTGACGCTGGATGCTAGTGTGAGGCATGCCAGCTAGCCTTGTACTTAGGACTGTGGCATCCGATCCCAATCCGAGGAATGACGGGAACCGTTTGGTTGAATACACTCGTTGTGGGTGTTTTCTCCCGTATGTTTAGGTTTCCCCTTGCAAGGTTATTAATCGATCGATCGTCGGCCTCTCACCGTTATCCGAGAGTGCTTAATTATCTGGCCATGATAATCCCTCTATGATGAAATGTTGATAAACTCGATGTTTGATTAATTGTTTGCATAATTATGCTTGTATTAGTTGCTTATCTAGTAATAATTTGATCTACTAGAACTTGAGCTAAAATATTGAAAGTAAGGATTAACTCCTTAGTCGTTTTTGGCAAAACAAACCCACTAGCCAAAAGCCAAGCATGATTAGAAGCTTAAGTCTTTTATTTTAGACGGGTAAGCCTTGCTGAGTATTAGTATACTCAGCCTTGCTATATTTGTTGTTTTCAGGTAATAATGTTTGGCCTGGAGAATTTCCACCTGGCTAGGAGCTGGAATGGTGGATGACGAAGAATAATGGTATTATGGGTGGCCTCCCATGATGCCACATTATCATAGTTTATTTCCGTTGTCTTTTAAAACTCTGAACCCTGGTTTATCATATTATGAACTATGATTTGTAATAGCTGACCCTACGGGGAAGATTAGTCTTAAATTGCAAGGTGCTTTGGACTCTCCTTCGCGGGAGTTTTAATGTATACGTGTTCGATCCTCTGTGTGTTGATTCAAGTGATTTACCGGGCTTTGACCTGGCAACACTCAACGGGATAATTCTTTATTATCACTTAATGACCAAAGTGGATTGGTTTAGGTGATAGTACGGACTTATCTCGGGTGGGGTTGTCACAAGAGGACACCACTATCGCACCGTAATCAACTTCGTGGCAATAGAGTGAAGCACTTATAGCAACCAAACATGGTTCGAGGCAATATACAACATCACCTATGGCAACGAAATCAACATCGTGGTAATAGAGGTTTTCACGTATTGCACCCAAAACCCTTTCGTGGCAATAGAGGTGCTTCCCCTATAGCAACCAGAAATAGAGCGTAGCAATACCATACTTTGAAACGAAAGTTTTTTGGAACTGCAGCACGTTGTGTACGATGCAACAATACCTATGGCAACCCAAAATGTGTCGCGATATGGTGATTTGTAACCAACACAAGCGCGGTCAAAAATGCTAGTTGCAACGCCGCATTGCGTTGCAATAGAAACACTTTTGCAACCATAAAAAGACCACGGTCGCTACAGCCTAATGCAGCGCCACCTTTCGCACCACATGTTTGACGAAAAAATTTGGTTGTATTTGTTGCTATTGCAACCAAATAGGGCATATTGCAACTCATTTCTTTGTTGTATTAGCCACAAAACCACGTAGTGGCACCCCAACCTCTTTTTTTGGTGATTTTTTTACTCTCTCCAGACTGTGTTTTGGGGCGGATTTCTTGGGGCATATCGGTGCTTGGACATGTGTGATAAAGCCTAGGGTGATCCCCTGACAAATTCCTCACCGAGCACCACAGATTCGTGATTTCTCCCAAGTTTTCCCCTCTTTCTTGGGTTCCACATTTTTCTGAAACTGGTGACTAGTTCTTGATCTTTTGGAGCTCTTGTTCTTGGATCTAGTCAGCTCATGTTCCGGTGAGGCAGGAGTTAAAATCTTGTGTCCAGGGGATTTGTTTTTTGCGAAATCTTGTTCATCTCGTGGACTTCTTCTTGCTCTGTTCATGCGTGCAGGTCTACCTGCTCCAGACCATAGTTGTCAGTTGCATCTTGCGTGCAGTCAGTAGCAGGTGCTTGTGCTTTTTTTGCCTGAGATTGGCTTCTCTCTGCTCGATAGCTGCAACATACAGGAAGGCTAGTGACAGCTCGTAGCATCGACTTGCCTATCGATCTTTGCCTTGAGAATTAATCTATTTTTGGGCATTCGTGTGCAGGTTCAGATAACATCACTTCAGTGGCAAGGTAAGAGCACCAGCGCAGCTTTAGTCCTGCTCAAGCTCGGCAGTTTTCTTAGGTAAGCAAATAGGCCTTAGAACCTCTGCAGATTATAACAGTTGCGGTGTGCTGTGTATTATACCTGCAAACTCTTCACTCCCAAGTGCAAATAATTGTTTTCTCAGGGATAGGAGAAAATCATTTTGCATCAGTGTAGCCTCTGTAGGCCTGAAGCTTGGATATATTTTTCCTCCTATGAACTGTATCTTGTATTGGATATTGCCATACTCGGCACACTTCGAAGCCCGTTGAGCTCTGGTATCTTGTATCTAATATTGCCTTGAAATAGCATTTCATGCTTCTGGTAGCTTTGTTTTACTCCACGATTGCTAGTAGATCCTGTAGCAAGGCACTGCTTCTTGTTTGTTAGCATGTTCATCTGATACTCTACATTTTTTTTAGTTTCCACTTTGTTTCCTTCTCTGGGATAGTGCTCATCTTATTTCTGCTCCATCTGATACTCTGAATGTCTATTGCTTGAGCATATGCTTCGCTGAGTATTATTTTCTTTCAAATATATATTCAAGCTAAACTGAAACACAGTGGATGCATAGCAGTTTGAAAGCTAATGTGATTTATTTCATTTACTGGTTGCAGCCTACAAGGAGGTAGGGTGAGACTGCAGGCCACGACAAAAGAGATGGTACCTTCTTCTAAATTCATACTCTGTGATTGCTTTTTTATTGTTAATGATAACTCAGTTTGTAGTTGTGAGCTTGACTTGTATCCTGCTGTTGGTAAATTCATAGGAACCAGAAATTGTGTTGTCACACACACTTGTTCAAATCTGTCTGTATTGTAGTTGTAGTCTTTACCTGCTAATACTTGTTGCTGGTGCCTTTCTAGTCCAATACTTGTTGCCGGTGCTATGCTTGCTATGTTGCTCTTATCATTTTGATATGATATATCTTGTCCACTTTCTGTGTTTAATATTTTTCACATGTTAATCATGCTTTATACTTGAGTTTGGTCCATGTCGATTTTATTCTTCTAAAGCAATCATCTTTGAGTACTAAAAGCTCTAGTGACACTTAATATTTGAGAACTTTAACATTGAGTATTTGGCATTGCGCTCTTTCAGGTTCACGATTAGATGCAGTAAGGACCAAGCTAATTTGTGATTGGATAGGGATCAGCTGCGCATGACTGCATCCAGTAACAAGCAGTTGAAGGGAAATAGAGGAGGCCTGATTTGCTACGCTGCACTACTAGTGATGTTGGATTAACAAATGCATGTGATCTATTTTTTATGTGATTCTGAATGGGAGCATATGTGATGTTGAACATGTGTGTTGAAATTGCTTACTGTTAATATGTTGTTATTGTTGCTATTAATTGGGCTGGAATTGCTTTTTGTTTAACGAATTGTGATAGAAAAGAAAAATGGTTGGAATTTGGTGGGCTGATTTTATTTTATATGGGCCTGTGTATCTTAAATTTAGTGGGCTGGTCCTGCTGGTTAAAAAAATAGGCCACCTTGATGATGACGTCATCAATTGCCAAGTCACCTGCCACGTCATCGTCCACGAAGCAGCTGTGTCACGTCATTATCCACGTAGCAGCCATGTCATTGTCCACGTAGCAGCCACGTCATCGTCCACGTAGCAGCCATGTCATTGTCCATGTAGGCTGCCACATCATCGTCCATGTCAGCAACAATTCGTGACAATTATTTTCATCACGAAAACTGGGCTTTAGACTGGGCTAAATGGGCTTCAGGCTGTTCTGCGACGATAAAAGATCGTCACAGATTGCTTCAATCTGCGATGTTTTTGAAGAAACGTCGACCGATTTAATCAATGACGCACATTCCATCATGAAAATTTAAATCATCACGGACACTGATTTGTGATGAATTTTAATGATCCGGGACTAAATAATTGCATCACAGATTAAATGATTTCTTGTAGTGGTGGTTAAGTTTTCAGAAGCCCAACAACATCCTTTGCTGCCTTCTTAAGTGTCTCAAAATTTTCTAACCCTTTAGCACTTCCTAGCAACACCTCTGGTTCAATGTGGCGCAACATTTCTTCCATATCAACATCACATTCCTCGTCCACCTGTGGTGCATCTGTTTGATCGTCATTTCGATCTTCACAGTCAAAAGCATCATCTATCATGACATGATCATTTTCATTTTCATCTTCATCTTCACCACCCACTTCATCATACCTGGTGTCGGTGCCTGCATTGTTGACAGTAGTTACTGCTTTACCATGGTGGGACCAAGTTGTGTATCCTTTCACAAAACCTCGCTTTACCAAATGCATCTTGATGACGTTAATATCTTCCCAACTAGTTTGTTGCAACCGTTAGAACACAGACAACGTATTTGCTTTGTCTTGCAAATTTGGGCATGCTTCTTCGCAACCTCGAGAAACTTTGATAACTCAGACATGAATGCAGACGAATGTCTCCGTGTGCCATACATCCATGCTCTATGATCCATTTTGAACAACTTATAAAATAATTCTACATCTTAGAAACTAATTAATATGTACAAAAATTAAACGATATTAAATTCTATAATTTTAATTTATGAAACTGATAAAAAATGACAAACATATCCATCTTAAACAACTTAGAAAATAACTCTACATTTTAGAAACTAATTTAATGATATACATGTAAATATATGAGTCACAACAATTAAAACCTCAATTAAACTCAAATATATAAACTCACTTAAATTCTTGAATTCTAATAAATAAAAGGAAACTCAATTCTAGATTTTTATTTAATAATGAAAACTAATGATAAAATGACAAACATATCATTGCAATGATTATATTAGGCACATATAATTCTCCTTAAAAAATAAATCATTAATTCATTTTCTCTCTCTTCACTCCTCTCTCTCCTAGCTAACCCTAGGTCTAGATCTGTCAGGGGGTGAGACCTGGACAGATCCACTAGGGGGTTGCCCTAGTGGTTTGTAGGTTAATGGAGGATCGGGACCTAAGAGCGTAAGTGGTTATGCACGGGGTGCACACAGAACTAGGCGAGTATGGCGGTGAGGAACAAGGAGACAAGGGTATATACTGGTTCAGGCCTCCGGAGAGAAAAACCCTACGTCCAGTTGTGGTGGATTATGCGAGGATGAAGATGAGTTGTCCCTGTGCATGGAGCCCTAGGCCGCCTTATATGGGGGGACGGGCTAGGGTTTGCATGCGCAGGTCGGTTGACCCGTGTCAGGGTCGGTTACAACTTTTGGAAGCTTATCTCCCAGATTACAAGGAGTATCCCGTAATACTCGGAGCTACAGGCGGCGGTGCGCTAGGTCTCCATGTCTTGACTTGTACGCCAAGGCTTCGCGGGTCTTCCGGAATCCTGATCAGGTCGTCCGCGGTCTTCGGAGGTGCGGATAAGGTCGCTGGGCCCACTTGTAAGGTCGGCGGGTCTTCTGGAAGGTCGGGTCCACTTGTCAGGGGCCCCTGGGACCCTGGCCGGTGGGGACCCATGGGTACCTATGTCTCTCAAGCCCCCGATCGATGTGTAGGCGTAGCGGCCGAGGCGAGATTGCGTCGAAGACTAGCAAGGCGCAGCACCGTCGAGGTCATGAAGGGTGCACGGGGATCAAAAAGAAAAAACCCCTCCGATGTGCGCACGAAGTTGAACGTCGGGCTTCTGGGTCGAAGGACCATAAGGTCGAAGTGAAGACGAGGCGTAGATCTTGCAGAACCGCCGACCTGACCTGAGTCAGGCATGTTGTAGTAGCATTCACGACCTTCAGAAAGGTCAACAAGCCTACCAATGGTAGGTCGAGCAGAGATGTGATGGAAGCGGGCTTCCATTAGGTCGAGGCGACATGAAGAAAATAGGGCGTTGAAGACGCACTAGTGTAGTAGCCCTCGAGCAGTAAAGCGACCAAGATGGCCGGTTTGATGCTCCAAAGAAGAAGAAGAGAAATAATCTGAACCTACGACCTTCTGCTTAGGAAACAGATGCTCTTGTAGTGTCGACGCTAGAGGACAAGAGCTCCAGAATCTTGCAGAGGGCAGCAGGCAACAGGTCTGGCGCAACCAGAGTCACGCGTGCACTGTACGGTCACGGGCCGGCTTGCAGACGTAGCACAGGTCGTAATCACCCGCAAAAGACAAAAGGTGCTCCAAGATGTGGTCAGGTAGGGGACAAGCGCACCAATGCCTCCCACGGGCGAACAGTGACCTCGTGCTCCACGAGGGTACAGTGATCTTGAGAATAAGGACGCCACACAATTTGGCTTGCGGACTGAATAGCAGGTGCTTGATGGTATAAATAGGTACCCAAGGCTTGAAGCAAACCGTACCAATCTTCAGAGGTGATTCAAGATGATCCAGTGTAGTAATATTACCATGCCATGGGCGTGTGTCCGCCAACCAGAGTGTAGGGTTGATGTAGTGCATGCTCGGAGCTAGAAGAATGCTTGCGAGGCTTGAAGAACTCGATTGGCCTCTTCTCCCAGTCCCGCCGAGGAACCCAGGAGGAGTATGAAGCAGCAGCTGCATCGTCGGCCCTGACACTTTCGGGTCTGAGGTGAAGCTGGTGGGTGCTGCGCTCCACACGGCGAGGTTGGTGTTAAAGCTCGGACCTTCTGCAATCTTGCGGCGAAGCTCAGACTTGATGCTGGGCGCTGCAGGAGACCGGTTGGTGCGCGAGTAGAGCTGGCTGTGTGGTAGCTACCTCCACAGTGGCTGTGGAGGTCGTCGAGTAGGTCCTGAAGCTAGAAGAAAGCTTGCGACAAGCCTTATTAGTGTAGACTGAGTCGTAAGCACTTTGGAAGGTAATTCAGGACTTTTAATATCATTGTATCCTGTAATTGGCCAAGGGCCAAACTCCTTGTAGCTTATGAAGCTGTAAATATAGTTTTTCATGAGGAATGTCATGATATCAGTTGTTTGTAAGGGCGCCCAGGCTACAATGGTACGGATACCAAGGTCCCGGCAGGGCTGTGATAGCATGCCGACCTTCGGGAGGCCTATCGTAGAGACGAGGGGCCCGTGTCGACCTGGGTCGGCACGGCCGTTGTGCAGTGACACAACGCAGGTAGTCAGCCTGAAAACCCTAGGTCTAAACGACCTAGAAGGCAGCGGGGCCTTAGCGACCTCGGGGAGGAGCCATTAAGCGCAGGGCCGTTGGTATAGCCATTAAGGCGGTTTAGTAGGTAGCAGGACCTTAGCAACCTCAGGGAGGTGCTACTAGACCCGGAGGTCGCCAACATGCAGTAGAGCTATTAAGCACAGGGCCGTTGGTATGGCCATTTAAGGCAACGTAGTAGGTAGCAGGACCTTAGCAACCTTAGAGAGGGGCTACTTGACACGGAGGTCGTCAAGGAGTAAATGAGTATGTGAACCCATGATTGAAAGCTGAGGCGACCTACCAAGCGGTAGTACCTGTCAACCTTGTGAAGGTAACGCTATAGACCCGGAGGTCGTCAGATGCCCGAGGACCTTGAAGAAAATGAACGGGGAAGGGGCTTGAAGTAGGGCATAACGAGTCCATGGACACCAGGCTGTTGGGCAGAAAGCCAACGGGCATGGATTCCCGCACGGTGCAAACCGTTACTGCCTGTAGCCGTTAGGCCGAAAGAGCCATTGGGCGATGTAGCCGTTCGGTCGCCGGGAATGTCGCCGAATCCGAAGGAACGTTTGGGGTGCCACGGCCCACCGCACTGTTGCGGCCCAGTTATAAAAGGCCGAGTGAAGGGTCGAGGACCCCACTCTCTTCCATTCCCCGCAACAGCTAGGGTTTTCGATCCGCCGCCAGGAGCTTTAGCGCATAGATTGGCCGGCGCCACCGTGCTTAGATCCACCGCGCCTAGCGCTACCGTATGCGCCAGAAATCCCCGGTAGTATTTAGATCTAGATCCATGGGCTTCGACGAAGAAGAAATGGCCCCAGAGCTTGCGCTGGCCCCGGAGAAGTTTTGGGAGCACTCGACGGTGACGGAGGTGCAGCCCCAAGGTCTGGTAGAGCGCGGGTTGCTGAAGCCCAGGGAGCAGGTGCTCTGGAGGCCAGCCGTCGGTGAAGCCTTCCCCTCTGAGGGGACCGGGGAGACCGTCGCCTTCATCACGCACATCGAGCGCGGATTTGGAGTCCCGGCAGGTGACTTCTTCTGCGAGCTACTCCACTTCTACCGCATCGACCTAGTACACCTCGTCCCCAACACCATCACCACAGTTTCCTCATTCATCCATCTGTGTGAGGCCTACTTGGGGATACTGCCACACTTCAACCTGTGGCGGTACTTCTTCGAGGTGAAGAAGACGGGGAAGAATGGCGTCGTCGGGGCCGTCGGCTTCATGCTACGCCGTCACATGAAGACAGTGTACATCGACATGGAGTTGTCGGACAACACCCAGGGCTGGAGGCGAGAGTGGTTCTACATCGACAACCCGAAGCCGGCGCTGGCGACTAGGTCGGGACTCGCGTCGGTCCCGGTGCCGGAGTGGACCAACCAGCTAACGTCTCGGGAGATGGACGCCATCAAGCCGCTGCTGGAGGACCTCAAGACGCGGAAGGAAGAGGGGCTGACGGGCGACGCGATGGCCATCAGTTTTAGCCGGAGGCTGCTGCAGCTGATCCAAGATCGGGTGCATCCGTACTACGAGTACTAGGGCCAGACCGACCCGACCCGCGTGGTGCAGTGTAAGGTCTCCAAGGAGGAGATGGTGGCACAGGTGAGGGAACTCTTCAATGGGGTGATCCGGAACCGGACGTGCCCCAAGGCGTTCTCTCTCAAGCGGCCCACCGAAGTGGTAAGTCACTGATCGACCTTGATTCCTTTGTTTATGTTGAGTGTGCATTCCCCTGTTTCTGAGACGAAGGTCGCCTGTTGCAGGGTCGTGAGGGCTTGTTCTGGAGCCCGGCTCCCCTCGCTGACGAGGGTGAGCGCAGCTTCTAGGTCCCAGCGGCGGAGGACGTACAGGCTCTGCCGCCAGAGTTATTGGAGAACTACCTCTCCGACTCATCGGTGGGAGGTAGCGATGATGAGGATCCGCCGGTGGCGAGCTCCGCGCCAATGACTCGGCGCACGCGGCAGGTCACCGGTAAGATCCTGGTGCACAAGGGCATCAAGATCGTCTCCGCCACCATCGAGGCGGAGAAGAAGAAGAGGAAGAAGAAGAGCACAACGGCATCGTCGGAGACGGCAACGACTAGCACCGAGGTCATCTTTGAGGAGTAGGATGACGCGCGGTCGCATGACGTCGCCGCAGGGTTGGGCGACACAGCGGCCGCGGGAGGAAGCGACGTCCCGCTCGTGGTTACTAGCGAACAGCAGCAGAAGCCGAGCGCGGAGGGTGTGAGCGACCGAGGGTCGCAAAAGAAGCCGAGGCGGGCACCGCCCAGGCCGATGACGTTTAAGTTGAAGACCGGCAGCGGGTATGTTATTGAACTTGACTTTATGTCGTTCTTCATCTTTGCGGCTTGTTGAGTACGTCGGTACTGACGGATTTGTGCACCTTGGGCAGGGGGACTCCTGCTGCATCGGGTACCAGCAAGAACGCCTCAGGCCAAGAGGCCTTTGGGCAGAAGATTGAGAAGGTGCTGGTGGGGTAGTCGCCGGCGACCTCAGGCGGGGACGTCACCAGCAGGGTCCCTGAGACCGTGGGGACAACATCGTCAGCGGTAGCCAAGGTTGCTGCTGAGAGCACTCAGTAGGAGGAAGGCCTGCGCCAGCAAGACCCGCCTGAATCAAGCCTGCCGGAGACGAGGTTGGCGGAGACCGGAGGTGGAAGCGAGGAGGACGAGCGGCATCGGTGCCTCTACACCGGCACTCCGTGGGAGGATGACGTGATCGCCGACGCCAAAGACCTTGCCGACTTCAAGACGGCGCAGGCGACGATCATGGAGGTGGCGAAGACGATCGGCAGGACGCTCATGGTGAGCTAACGTTGCCTTTGGGGCTAAGTCTTGAATTCACTATGGCGCTTTGATTTGATGATCTTTCTTAATGTGTGGGTGCAGACTCTTGCCGAGCGGGCGCAGGGCAGGGTGGCCCTGCTGACGGAGGGCGCCAAGCTTCACGCAGAGCTGGCCACGACGCAGGAGGCTGTGCTCCAGGCCAAGATTGAGGCCGCGAAAGAGATACAGCGCCTCAAGGATGAGGCGACCTTGAAGGACAAGGCGATGGAGGCCTTGAAGCAAGAGCTAGAGGCTGCCAAGCTGAAGGCAAAGGAAGTGGAAGACGAGCTGAAGGTCGCCGCCATAGGTACGTCTAGGGACCCTTATGCTTGATGCTTGAATTTTACATCATGATGAACCGATCCTGACCTTGCTGATCGCAGAGGTCAAGAAGAAGGAAACCGCCTTGAGGAAGGACCTCAAGGAGTCGAAGGACCAGGTGAAGGTCCTTAAGGAGAAGAACAAGGAGGTCATCGCCAGTGAGTATTACTATACCCGGAAGGCTGCATATGAATTTGGTGTCCGCAGGGATCTAGAGAGCGACCTGGGCCAGGCAATGCAAACCCTTACTGATCATCAAGAGATAACTGCAGATCTTGAGAAGGAGCTGGACGACCTCAAGGAGGCCACCGAGTACCTTGTGGACGTGTACACACCCAAGGTTGAGGGCGGGCCACAGGAGCTCGTCGCACGGCTGGAGGAGGCGGAAGGTCGCGTGAAGACCTTGCTGATAGACAGCGGCAAGCTCGCCGCTGCTACGGTGCTGGCCACGGTGAAGCACCATGAGCCGTCGTTCGACCTTGAGAAGGTCAAGGAAGAGCTCGACTTGTCGCAGCTGGTGGGCAGCGAAGATATTTAGGACGTCGCGGAGGAGGTTATGAAGAAAATAGACCTGTAGGTGTAGCTTAGGTCGTAGCAAACAGTTAGTAACAATGGGTCGTGGACCCTTTTGATGTAAGATAAACATTGCATGAATCAAAAAGGCATGTTTAATTAAATTGATGTGCTCCCTTATTTGACTTCGTATACTCCTTATAAGAACGCAAAGGTAACGAAGTTGCGAGACCCCTTCTCCCTCCGCTAACCCAACTCAGTCGAGGAACGGCTTACCGACTACACGGCTCGGCGTGGAGGCTTATGTGCAGCCGGCGCGTGGAGGGGGGTCAGGGACCCAAGATCAAGCAACCCCATGACCTAGGAATACTTATAAGGTGCACAAAAAGTTGAGGTAAGGGAACACTGGTAAAAAAGAAAAGGTAGAAACCCCAGGTCGTACGACCTTTAGGTTGGCGAAGCCAAGCCCCTGAGCGTGAAGGGCCGAGTTTAAACCAAGCCCCCGAGCATGAAGGGCCGAGCTTAAAGCCAAGCCCCCGAGCGTGTCGAAGGGGAGGGGTGAACAGAAAAACAAGCAGATCAAAAGAGGGAACTTTATATATATATTGAATTACAAAGGATAGAGTACATATCTTTATTGTGATACAAGGCTCCTAAGGATAGAAGCGACGTAAATGCTCGATGTTCTAGGGGTTAGGAACGCCCTGGCCATCGGCCCATTGGAGGCGATAGGTCGCCGGTCCAATGACCTCCTTAACTATGAAGGGGCCTTCCCAAGGCGCAGAGAGCTTGTGCATGTCCTTGGTGTTCTGGATCCACCGCAAGACTAGGTCGCCAACGTTGAAGGAACGTTCCCGCACGTTGCGGTCGTGGTAGCGACGTAGCTGCTGCTCGTGGAGGGTGTGGCGCATGAGCGCGTCCACACGGTGTTCCTCGACACTGTCGAGGTCGAGCCGGCGTGTTTGCTCTACTTCTCCTTCGTCGAAGTTCTGGATGCGAGGAGCACCGAAGGCCACGTCCGTGGGGAGGATGGCCTCTGACCCGTAGACCAGGAAGAAGGGTGAGTACCCTGTAGCCGAGCTGACCTAGGTCTTGAGACCCCAGAGGATGTGAGGAAGCTCTGAGAGCCACCTGGTAGCGTAGGGCGCTGAGCCGTCGAAGATACGGTCTTTGATGGCCTGTAGGACCATGCCGTTGGCCCGCTCGACCTGGCCATTGCACCGTGGGTGCACCACCGAGGAGTAGTATACGTCGATCAAGATGTCTTGACAGAAGTCCCAGAACTCGGCTCCTGTGAAGGCCGTGCCAAGGTCGGTGACGATCCTGTTTGGCACCCCAAAGCAGTGGGTGATCTCCTCGATGAACTTGGCTGCCTCTTTGGATGTGACGCTGGATACAGGACGGACCTCAATCCACTTGGTGAACTTATCCACCGCCACGATAATGTGCTTGTAGCTGCCAGGGGCGGTCTTGAAAGGTCCCACAGAGTCGAGACCCCAAACTGCGAAGGGCCACAACGGAGCGATGGTCCTCAGGGCCTGAGCCGGGACATGTTGCTGCTTAGCGAAGAACTGACACCCCTTGCAGCGACGTACAAGTTCCTGGGCATCAGCCATGGCCGTGGGCCAGTAGAAGCCAGACCTGAAGACCTTGCCCACCAGGTTGGAAGAGGCGGCATGGTTGCCGCACTCGCCACCGTGGATCTCATCCAAGAGCCTGAGGCCCTCAGATCGTAGGATGCACTTCATCAGTACTCCGGTGGAGGCGGGCCTCCTATAGAGCTTATTGCCGATGACGACGTAGTTAGCACTATGCCTCGTGATCTTTTCTCGCTCCGCCTTATCCTCAGGCACTCGATGCTCGAGGAGGAAGGTGATGAAGTCGAGGCGCCAGTCATCTTCTGCGTCGATCATGAGGATCTCACGACTTGCAGGCGAGGTTACCTCATCGTCAGCCGACTCTGGGTCGGGGATGAGCTTGATGGACGGCTTGCGTAGGTCCTAGACAAACACACCGGCCAGAACCAGTGCACGCTTGGAGCCAAGCTTGGAGAGGACATCGGCCACGACATTGTTTTTTGCGGCAGACGTGGTGGAACTCGAGCCCTTCGAAGTGATGCTTGAGCTTGCGCACCTCAGTGCAGTAGGCATCCATCATGTCCTTCCTAGCTTCAGAGTCCTTGCTGACTTGGTCGATGACGACCTAGGAATCGCCGTAGGCCATGAGGCGCTTTATCCCGAGGGAGACAGCGATGCGTAGCCCGTGGATGAGGGCTTCGTACTTAGCGCTATTGTTGGACGCCTTGTAGTGGATCTGCGGGACGTATTTGAGGTAGTCGTCCTGAGGGGAGATGAATAGGACACCTGCACCGGCTCCTTCGAGGTTTAGGGAACCATCGAAGTACATTTTCCAGTGCTCAGGTCGCTCCAACAGTGGAGGCTGCTGGATCTCTGTCCACTCCGAGACGAAGTCTACAATGACTTGGGACTTGATGGCCTACCTGGGGCAGAATTCCAGGTCGAACTCGCCTAGCTCGATGGACCACTTGACGATGCGCCCAGTGGTGTCACGACTCCGCAGGATCTCACCAAGGGGGAAGGCCAAGATGACCTTAATCTTGTGCGACTGAAAGTAATGCCGGAGCTTGCAGGAGGTCATGAGTAATGCGTACAGCATCTTCTGGGGCTGGCTGTACCTGGTCTTGCTGTCAGACAGGACCTCACTGACGTAGTATATAGGTTGCTGGACAGGGTAAGGTCGCCCCTCTTCAGGTCGCTCAGCCACTAGGACGGCGCTGACCACCAGGGTGGTCGCCGAGATGTAGAGCAGTAAAGGCTCCTTAGGCGCCGGGGGCACCATCACCCGGGGTGTTGTGAGGAAGATCTTGAGTTGCTCAAGGGCTTGGTCCGCCTCCAAAGTCCAGACGAACTTGTCCGCCTTTTTTAGCAGCTTGAAGAAGGGCAGGCCTTTCTCTCAGAGCTTGCTAATGAATCGGCCTAAGGCCACCATCATGTCGGTGAGCTTCATGATGTCCGTCTTGCCAGTAGGTCGCTTCATCCTGAGGATGGCATCCACCTTGGTGGGATTGGCCTCGATGCCCCGGTTGCTGACCATAAAGCCCAGGAGCTTGCCAGACGGGACACCGAAGACGCACTTTTCTGGATTAAGTTTCCAGCGATAGGTGCAGAGGTTGGCGAAGGTCTCCGCTAGGTCAGCTATGAGCTTGTCCTCGTGGGTGGTCTTGACGACCACGTCATCGACGTAGGCTTCTACGTTCTTGCTGATCTGGCTGGCCAGACACTTCTGGATGGCCTTTTGGTAGGTCGCGCCAGCATTCTTGAGGCCGAAGGTCATGGCCGTGTAGCAGTAGATGCCATGGGGCGTTATGAACGCCGTCTTGTGTTGGACAGAGACCTTCAAGGCTATCTGGTGATACCCTGAGTAGCAGTCGAGAAAGCAGAGGAGGACGCTTCCGGCCGTGGAGTCCACGACCTGGTTGATGCGCGGAAGAGGGAAGGGGTCTTTAGGGCAGTGCCTGTTGAGATCAGTGTAGTCGATACACATTCTCCATTGACCGGTTTTCTTTGGTACAAGAACCAGGTTGGCGAGCCAGACCGGGTTTTTACACTCTCGAATAAATCCGGTAGCTAGGAGCTTTATTAGCTCTACCCTAATGACGTCCTTTCGATCTTTCGCAAAGCGGCGAAGCTTCTGCTTGACAGGCTTGGCCGTCTTGCTTACATCCAAGGAGTGCTCAGCCAGCTCCCTGGGGACACCTGACATATCCGATGGACTCCATGCGAATATGTCTGCATTATCCCAGAGGAAACTGGTGAGCGTGAGTTCCTATTTGGGGTCGAGCCCGTCGCCGATCACCACCGTCTTCTCTGGGTCGGCAAGGCCGAGGCAGACCTTCTTCGTCGAGGGAGCTGCGTCTAGAGCGGTGTCGGTGCGCTTCTGCTCCGGGACAGGTAGGTCGACTGGGTCGACGGTCTTGGCCTCGGAGACCAAGACTGCGGAGGCATCAACGGCAGTGGAGGTTGCGGCGAGGTCGAGGGCCTCCGTGTTGCACCTGAAGGAAATGATGAGATCCCCCTTAATGGAGAGGACCCCATGTGGAGCCGGCATCTTCAACACCAAGTAGGTGTAGTGCGGGATGGCCATGAATCTGGACAGCATCGGGCAACCTAGGATCGCGTGGTAGGAGGACTTGAAGTTGGCGACCTCGAAATTGAGGTATTCCGTGCGGAAGTTCGCCTCCGTACCAAAGGTGACAGGGAGCGAGACCCGACCCAGGGGGTAGGCCGCCATCCCGGGGACGATGCCGTAGAAGGGCTCGTCGCACTCCGTCATCTTGTCGAAGTCGAAGCCCATCTTCTTGAGGGTCTCAACAAAGATGATGTTGAGCCCGCTGCCTCCGTCGATCAGGGTCTGGGAGAGCAGGGCCCCATCCACCGTGGGCTCGACGACGAGCGGATAAGACCTGGGATCTGGGATGTGGACCCAGTGATCCTCCCGGGAGAACGTAATCGCCTTCTCAGACCAACGCAGAGGCACGATTGGCTGAGCGTGGACGAGGTGGACGTCGCGCTTGTCCTTCCTGTAGCGCCTCCTGCTGGCGCTGGACTTGATGCCACCGATGATCATATTGATCGCGCGGGTTGCGGCCTGGAAAGGCCCATTGGGGTTGCCCGACGCCGGTGGAGGGGGCAGATTTGTCTCGTCGCGAGGAGCGGCTGAAGGTGGGTTGCTGCGTGGTGGGTCGCTACGAGGTGGCTCGCGGCGATCATCATATCGCTCCTCGCGGCGGTCGTCACGCCGATCACGCCGGTCGTCACAGCGGTAGTTGTTGTTGTAGAGGCGGTTGTCGCGGCGCCCGCCATCGTTCCTGGGCCGCTTAGGGTCCGTGGGGGCGCTGAAGGCCCTCTTGAACTGGGAGCACTCGCGGAGAGTGTGGGTGGCCCCCTCGTCGAACCCGCAGATGCTGTCGAGCGCTAGGTTGAACTCCTCCTGGTTGAAAGTCGAACCTCGGCGCCCATCGACCGCTAGGACCTCGGAAGGTCGCTTGCGGAGCTTATCTGCTGCAATACCAGATGTACCAGTGGCATCAGCGTCGAACTGGTTCTGGAGCGCATCCTCCGTGTCCATCAGCTTGTTGACGATGACCATGAGCTCCTTGACGTTGGTCGGGCCAGCCTCATGGATCTTCGTGAAGACCTTGCGGTCTTTGATGCCTTTCTTGTAGTTGTCGACGATCTGGTCGTCCCTGACGCCAACGCACTCGTTCTGGTTCTCGAAGAACCGGGTATTGTAGTCGCGGAGCCGCTCCTTAGGCTTCTGCACGACCCACCCTAGGCTGAAGGCGTTTCCAGGGCGATCATAGGTCGCCTGGAAGTTCGACGTGAAGGCCTGGGACAGATCGGCCCAGGTCTTGATGCTGCCAGGCTCGAGGTTGTTGAGCCACAGTGAAGGAGCCTTCCCCATCAGCAGCGGGAAGTAGGCCGTCATATGGTCAAAGCTACCACCGGCCGCCTTGACAGCGACGTAGTAGGTCGACAGCCAGATGTTAGAGTCAGAGCGCCTATCATACGGCTTGATGTTGGGCTTGAAGTTGTCGGGGTACTCCACCCTCTTGAAACGGGCATCCAGCGCTGAAAAGGCGTTGAGTGCAAGGTCGTCGCTGGAACCTCTGGCCGGGGCGGCCTCTCTTGGCGCGGAGTGGACGCTGCTCTCCGGGACGACAACCTGGGAGCGTGGCTGTCGGTCCCGGTTGGTCTGGACGATGGCGGGGTCACCATGCTCGGCGTCGTAGTTGGCACGCCGCCTGTTCTCGATCTCGTGTTGATCATGGAGCTTGTGCTCCATGATGCGGTGAACACCCCCGGGTGCGTCGTACTCGCGGTCATAATCCAGGCGGCGACGGAGCTCACACTCCTCGCGCTCTCGGTGACGTTGGTCGACGATGCCACGGGCATTGCGAGCACGCCTGCTGGCGTCGAGGTTGACGCGAAGGTCGCGGGCAGCCGTAGGCTGTTGCGCAGGTTGCTCAGGGTTGTGCTGAGCGACCTCCTCCCGGATGGGGGAGAGATGGCTGCGCGCAGGTCGATGAGATCGACTGCGCGAGTGGCGGGTCGATGAAGATGCAGCGGACTTGGAGGCCGCGCTCTTCTCTTCCACCAGGGCGTTGGCGACCCGGAGGTACGCGAGGGCCTGCTCAGCTTCAGGCATCTGGACTTGCTGGAGTCAGGTAATGGCCGCACCCAGGTTGGTCTGGGGGCTGTTGAAGGTCGGGATCCCAGCTTCCTCGAACTCCAGACGCAGATCTCGAGCGTAGGGCAAGACGCGCCACTGCTCTTCCGCACGTCGCTCAACGCGGCGGGCGTTGGCTTGGATCCGGGCCGCCTCCTCGGAGTTGGTCGCACCCGCGCGGGGTGGCTCGTTCTCCGAGATCACCATCACCTGACGGAAGACGATCCCCGAGTCATTGGGGGAAATGTGAACCCGGACCTTCTGGAACTCCCCGCAGTCCGGGGACTGGGTAGGTCGCTTAGCTCGGCGAGGGAGCTCGTTGTCGATCTTCTTCCGCAGGCGGCACCCGCGGAGGGTGTGCTTCGCACCCTTGTGGTAGGTGCAGGGCACGTCGAGAGGGTCGCGCCTTGCGCGAGGTGCGGGCCTTGGGTCGCGAGAAGGTCGCCGCCTAGATTGGATCTGGGGGGGCGTGGAGAGTTGGCTCAGGCGAAGGCCGGGCGCAGACTTCAGGCCGAAGGGGAACGCGTCGTGGCGCAGCGCTATCTGCGCCGAGCGCTGGGCTCGTTTGCAGATCTCCAAGGTTTCCCTCATTGAGCTGATGACGTTTTCCATCTCCTGGACAAGGTCACAGGGTCTGGGTGGGTGGGTCTCTGATACTGGATCGGGAACGGGGACGGCGGCGGACGCCGTGACGACCCTCTCGGTGGTCGCTGGAGGAGTCGAGGCTGCCAGAGCAGGAGAGGTCGCCGTGAAGGATCCAAAGCAGATCTCCACGGGGTCGGCGAGGAAGGCCGCCAAGCTCGCCGGGAAGGCGACGCCAGATTGGGCCACCATGCTGCACAGCGAGTTCCCGATCGCCCCTACCTGGCACGCCAACTGTCAGGGGGTGAGACCTGGACAGATCCGCTAGGGGGTTGCCCTAGTGGTTTGCAGGTTAATGGAGGATCGGGACCTAAGAGCGTAGGTGGTTATGCACGGGGTGCACACGGAACTAGGCGAGTATGGCGGTGAGGAACAACGAGACAAGGATTTGTACTGGTTCAGGCCTCCGGAGAGTAAAATGCTACGTCCAGTTGTGGTGGATTATGCGAGGATGAATATGAGTCGTCCCTGCACATGGAGCCCTAGGCCGCCTTATATGGGGGGACGGACTAGGGTTTGCATGCACAGGTCGGTTGACCCGTGTCGGGGTCGGTTACAACTGTGGGAAGCTTATCTCCCGGATTACAAGGAGTATCCCGTGATACTCGGAGCTACAGGTGGCGGCGCACTAGGTCTCCGTGTCTTGACTTGTACGCCAAGGCTTCGCGGGTCTTCCGGGATCCTAATCAGGTCGCCCGCGGTCTTCGGAGGTGCGGATAAGGTCGCTGGGCCCACTTGTAAGGTCGGCGGGTCTTCTGGAAGGTCGGGTCCACTTGTCAGGGGCCCCTGGGACCCTGGCCGGTGGGGACCCATGGTACCCATGTCTCTCAAGATTTGATCTCTAGATAAGCTGGAAATGATGGATTAAAGGTGAAAAAGAAGGTTGGAATAGCACAAACTCACCTTATATAGCCACATCCTCCAAGGAAATCAAGAGCAAAACCTTCCCCCTTGATTTGGTATTTTTGGAGCTTTTCCCGAGCTCCTCTCGGGCAAAGCTCCAATGGAAGGTCGGCTGGGAAGAAGAAGGTGTCAGAATAGTTATGTTGTGCACAGTGCTAGCGGGCGACATAAGCCAACCGCCAGTACTGGTGCTTCGATCAGTGCTGGCGGGTGTCTTAAGTGTACCGCCAACACTATGAAATTACCGCTGGCGGGTGGCATAAGCCTACCCCTGGCGGTCGCTAACCCGGCGCCCCCGCGCACCACTGTGCTGGTGGGTGCCAATTGTTCCCGCCAGCACACTAATTATTATGTGTCAGCACAAATTGTTTCTGACCTAGTGAACATCTTCGTCTGGTTTGCATCTCTGTGCTTGCTGCTCGGTAACTGCTGCAAGCTATTGGCTTTAAGGTTCTGACGTTTAGTACCATTTTCAACCACAGGAGCATGCCGACAACGGCAGTCATATTCAGTTATGCTTGCAAAGGGTAAGCAGAATGGAGCAGTGAGGTTTCAAGTCTCATGTATGTAACTATTATTTTATCTAAATAGTTCCTTTTGACTGGTCTTTTGTTTTAGTTGATCTCATTAGAAATTTTTTGCAATATCTTATCAAGACTTCGGTATGGGTAAAAATAAAAGGTGTATCAATTATAAATTCTGAAAACACATGTGTGCCGCACGTGTACTTTACTAGTCCTAATCAAAAGTAGTAGCTGTAAATATGCAATTTGCCCTTCAAATAAAACCTAAGTTGGCACCCAATGTGGGAAATCATGTGGATAGTTAATCATCTATAAACCCACCAGTGGCCCAATACTGGTATGATACGGCCCAAACCCACCACCGTCATCTTCCTCCGTCTTGCCCCCTTGGCGCCGCCGCTATCGACTCGTGCCACCGTTCTCGTGTGCATGTGAAGCTGAGAGGTGGGAGGTGGGGGGAGCGGCCGGCGGCAAGGTCGCCGCTGGCCGGGGTGGTGGTCAAGGCGGCGGCGGGTTAGGGTTTGCGAGATGATGGAGGTGGAAGGAGGGAGGAAAGAGGTGAGCCTTAATGGGCTCATAGTTTTCTGACTAAGCCATCTTCCAAAAGGTCATTCCACCAATATGAATTGAGGTCTACAAGAGTAAAATGCACCACCAGTCCTTAAACTTTCCTCACCGTATCATCCCGGTTCATGAACTTTCAAAGCGTGTCATTGTCATCCCTAAACATAGTTCGAGACTCTAATTCACCCATAACAGTCCAGCTGACCTTACTTTTATGCAAATAACTCCTGCTCTTTGGTTTCTCGGGTTAGAAAGGACCACCGCTATGTCTGCCTGGCGATCAAGGATCGAACTGTTCACCGCTGCCATTACTTCGTCTGCCCGCCCGCACTATTCGCGTGCAGCAGGCGACGGTGCCGGCACCCAGCAATGAGCACATGCTAAAGTGACACACAGTTGTGTTCATCTAATGCTAAAAAATGCTTTTGTTTGCAAACAAAGGTGAGGCGATGGCTTCTGATTGGAAAAAGGACTATCCGGCGGCGTAACCATAGCAGCACCAGACTTTGATGCTGACGCAATGTGTTGGGCCCCGGCGGTGTGCTAGCGTGAAGGGCGCAGGCGCAGGCGCAAGCGCAAGCGCAAGCAGAGAAATGGCACGCACGTACCGTGGCCTCCTGCCGTGGAGTCCTCGTCGCCGGGTGCCGGCACCAGTAACACCCTAATTTTCACTTTATGAATTTAATAAAATTTTGTTAGCAACATATGATTAAGCTTAAGAATTTTAAGGTGTTGTTTAAATTTTTCTAGGCATTTAAATAATTTTCTATATTAAAATAAATAAATATAGGAGTTGAATGTGGCATTCATGCTCGTGCATCATTTTTGAGTGTTTGAATTCAAATTTGTGTTTGAATTCAAAGTTGGTTTGAAGTTATAAAGGTTTCAAAATTCAAAATTAATTTCTTTTTCTCTCTCTCTTCCTTTTCTGTTTTTCGCGCTGGCCCTTTTACCTAAGTCCGCTGGACCACCCTGTGTTCTCCGGCCCAGTCCACCTTTTCCTCCACCTTCTCCGCCTTAGCGCGCAGCCCAGCCAAGCATCCGGTCCAGCTCTGGCCCGCGAACCACCCGGCCGCTTCCAGCCGCTGACGGGTGGACCCCAGGGGTCATCACCCTCCTCGCGCCGGAGTCCGACTCGGGCCAGACTCGTATCGAGTCCGTACACCGCCGGCCGCGTCTGAGCCGCCTCGTCGCGTGGCCCGCACGCCAAGATGTGTGCCCTGGCCTATATAACCCTCGCCGCCGCGTCTCCCAGCCCCCGAATCCCGCAAAACCCCTAACCCTAAAGCCAGCGCCGCCGCCGCTTGACCTAGCCGCGCCGCTGCTGCTGTCCCGCCACTCCGCCGCCTTCCCGACGACGAGAAGCACGCCCAGAGAACCACAAGCTCAAGATGAAGCCACTGGTGCCGTCCGTGTGCGTCGCCATGCCTCGGTTCGTCTACGGGTGCTCGCTGGAGTTCGCCACCGCCGCCGTCCGCCATACCCAGCCGTACGTCGCCGCCGTTGCATCTAAGGTCGCTCCTGTGCCTCTGATTAGTTCCCCTGTGCACGCACATGGTTTTGGTACAGATCCCGCAGCAAACCAGGCCCCCTAGCCCTAGTCTCGCTCTGCGTCGGCGAGCTCGCGGCCGAGCTCCGCCGCTCGCCGCCGCAGCGCCGCGGCCCGCGCTCGCGCAAGACCTCGACCGCCGGATCACAGATCGACGGCCTGGATTAGATCGAACCCGGGTCAAATCCCAGCGTACCGGTCAACCCCAGACCTTGAACTGTTGTTTTTGCAAAAGAGCCCCCGTCCTTTTTAAAATTGCATGCCGGTCCTCCCACCATAGAAAAACCCTTACACATAGGTCCTTTTCTTTACGGTTTAGACCCGGGCTTGTTTAGATTTAGCAGCCGAAGTCCATAGGTGAGTTTTTGCGCGTTAGCCCTTGTGTTTACATATTTAATTATGTTTTAGCCCCTGGTTTTTAGTAGTTAAGCCCCTGGAGCTTTAGTTTTCTCACAGATAGGTCCCTGTAACTTGTTTTAGCCGTAGATTATGCGTTTTAGCTCCGTTTTTAGCGTTTTTTATGTTCAAACGATCGAATCAAAGAGTAGAATAGCTTTACGCAGTTGTTTTGCTCTATTAATACTCTTTGGTGCATGTTTCTTATTTGTTTCTATTGTTTGCTTGTATGTGGTTGTTGTGATGCGTAGAAGATGATCGCTACTTCGATTATGCTGCCGTTGAAGACTTTCAAGATCTTGAGCAGCCCTCTGAGTTTGTGGAAGGCAAGTCCTTGATGCATGCCCTTTTTCCTATACAACTGCATTTTAATTACATTGTTTACTTTATTGCTTGCATTAAATTGATGGGACCCTATGATTAAGGTGTGACTAGTGTTGTTTACCATGTCCTTGTTAACTTGGGTATTTATTTATGTTGGGTAGCACCTACTTAGTCGCTAACTATGGGATTGAGTGTGGTTTAATTAGACATAAAAGTGAACTTGATTTATTTTATGCTCTACCCTCATTAAGCAAGATTACCCCTGTTAATCGGAACATGGAGCGACCACCCAGGAACCAGGTGCAACCACAAGACAAATGGCTCTGTCTTGGCTAATTAATTAGAAACCTTAGTATGTAGTATGCTTTACCTGATAAGGGTTAGGGGGTGCCGGTAGTTGGTGTATAGCCCGGCCCTCAAGCTGATCTGCTCTGTGGTAGCTTCGCAGTCTTGAGAGAGGGTTATGCATTACGCTGTCATGAAACCTAGCGAGCAGCTCATACTAGGGAATCTTTGTAAATGCCTCGTAGTGAATCGCTAGCCACTCACCAAAGGCAGTGTTTAAGGGTCTAGCTAACCTGGGCGACATGGGAAACACGACTTTTGGGTAAAGTGTACAACCTCTGCAGAGTGTATAAACTGATCGATCAGCCGTGCTCACGGTCACGAGCGGCCTGGACCCTCACTTGGGTAAACTATGGAACATGAATTAATCTCGTGCATTGCATCCTATTATTGTTGCATTTATTATTTCTCTGGGTTGGTATACACTTTCACTGCTAGTAATCAGATGCTAAATAAAATGTGAACAACTAAAATTGCTTACCGCTTTAACTATGTCAGCCATCCACCCAAAGAGCCTTGCATGTTGTTATAGTTATGTTCCCTTGTTGAGTACGACATGTTCTCACGCTTGTTGATTTATTTCTTGCAACTACACTACTCGGACTGCTGCTCAGACGGGCGCTTTGAAGACTTCCCTGAAGACTTTGAAGATTTCTAGGCGCGTTGCTCCGGTCGACTGCCTGTGGTGGACGACTCCGTTTTACTTTCCGCTGTTAGCTACTCGTTCAGTGAGTTAGATTATTGGACAATCGGTCTGTAATAATAATAACGTTGTGACACTGCGCTTTTTGGTACTCCACTATGTTGTTTGCATGTGTGAACATGATCCTGGACACATGTTAGCTATGATCTGGTTTTGCTTCCAAAACTGAGTGTGACAAAGTGGTACCAGAGCCGTGTTGACTGTAGGACGTTAGCCTAGTTAGTAATGGTCGGAATTAAGGAATATTATTAGAAGCCACACTAATGCTTTCTTTATTAAAAATCTATTTGAAACTGATTACTTTTAATTTTTTTTACCTCATCCTTGTTTGTCTATTCACTGTCTTAACTCTATTTTGATATCTATAGCTTATGTTTCTTTCTTGCACTGTCTTCTCTATCTCTAGATGGTTCGTCGACTGCAGACCTCTCGTATAGGCGCTTTCCAGTTTCCCCGCAACTTGGAGGACCAAGACTACTACTACTATCCTATGGAGAGTAGAGAGCATGAGGGGGACACTGACGAGGAGATAATGATGGAAGCACCACCTGCAGCGCAGTCTCCAACACCCGCTCCGGAAATCATCCAAGTGTCAGATGATGAGGAGCCAGAGAAGGAACCAGCTGAGGAGGCCGCTGCACAGCCTGAAGGACCAGAGGAAGATCCTGAAGAACCAGAGGAAGACCCAGAAGAGGTGATTCCAGAAGGAGAACAAGAGCCTGAGGAACCTGAAGACCAAGAGGAGGCAGAAGAGGAGCAAGCTCAGCCTGCCGAGGAAGTGGCCTGGAGGGAATGCATCCATAACGTGGATGGGAGAGGCATTCCCATGGCTGACAAGCTCAGAGCAACAGTGTTCCGTCTGGGGCACAATGTGGCGCCAGCCTACCAATGCGAGCTGTGGACACATCCATGGTTCGAACCCCAGTGGGTGGTGACTGTTATCCTATATCAAGATGATCCTATCCATGGGAACAAGGAGGTAGCAAGGCACAAAGATGTTGCTCAAAGGACTACCAGAGATGATGGGATAGCTGAAGCTACAAGGAGGGAACTTTATGTACTCTCCCATGACGCACGTGCTGAGCTGGAGGACACTTCCTACAGATACACTCCCTACAGAGCTAGTGGGGAAGCTAAGGCCTCCGCTCCAGCTCATGAGGGAATCTTGAACCATGTTCGAGAGTTGTTGGCTGCCGTTAACACTACCCTGGAAGACGCCAACAACACCCTTGCTAAAGCTCAGGAGAGGGTCATCTACTTGGAGACTCAGAACCGTGAGTTGCAAGCTGCTCTGATGAACAAGGAGGAGCCAGTGATCCTTGAAGATGAAGAGCCCCACACCTCTCCATCACCTAAGAGGCCCCGCTACGGCTCTCCAAACGCTCGAACTGAACCTCTTCAAGAGGATAGGAGTCCTTAGGTGTTAGACAAAGTCTTTGTAATCGTTAGTCTTGAACGGTCATTTAAAGTGTGTTTAGTTTTAGTAGTGTGTTTGGTTTGTGTGAGCATGCAACATTGGATGATTTGGATTTTTGTTTAAGTGCTGTGTGTTGTGGGGTGATGACCACAACCACATTGGTTTAATAAAGTTAAGTTAGTTGGGGTTAAATTTATGTCTCAATCAATCTTATGCTATTTTATCTTTATCTCTTCATTATTAATCTATCAGTCAGATCAGTTGCTACCAAATCTGCTCACGCAGCCCTCTGATACAGCAGCACTAATTAATTTTTATCTCGAGCTACAGAAGTCTAATTGCTGCAAATCCAGTTGGGTTAGCTCAGCAATTTTGCATATGATTTTCTGTCAAAAATTCAGAATTTTAGCGTATATATTCTGGGAGTTATGCACGAAGTATTGAAGCCATCTTAATCTGTAAATTCCTGCTAACACAGTCACCTTAACTATTTTATATCTCGGGCTACAGACATCCAATTGAGTTAATTCTGGTTGGGTTGGTTCGGTACTTATGTACACTTCATCTCAGAATATTTGCACAATTTTTGGCTGTACACGCAGGGAATTACAACTAGTTCTTTGAGATCAACAGAATCTGTCTTAGTCTGGAAATCTGCATTTCATAAACTTTTAAGCTTTTCTCTTGGTTCAATCATCTAAAACTATGTCCCTAACACTCAGATGGTGGAAACTAGGTCAGGCTCAGGAGTCGATCAACCCGCAGTGACCCGTCCAAGGTGAGGCAGTGGTTCCAGCAGTGCACCTCGTCAACCACAAATGGATCCGGCCTTCCAGCAGTTCCTGCAAACTCAGATGCAGCTTCTCCAAGACCTGACCAACACAGTGGCCAATATACAGGCCCAAGCCAACAACCCACCACATGCTCAGCAGCAAGCTCCTGTGAACAGGCACAGGGTGTTCATGAGCCACCAGCCTCCGGTGTTCTCTCATGCAGCAGATCCACTAGAAGCTAAGGACTAGTTGAAGACCATTGAGAAGATGCTGACCATAGCTCAATGCGATGATAGAGAGAAAGTCCTCTATGCTTCAGGGTGACTTTAGGGATCAGCTTCGGCATGGTGTGATGCTTATGCCGCCGCTCATGCCAATCGGAATGCAATTACTTGGCAGGAGTTTATCACTAACTTTAGGAGCCACCATATTCCTGCCGGTCTCATGAAGCTAAAGAAGGAGTTCCTTGCTCTCAAGCAGGGAGGGATGTCCGTGACGGAGTTCAGGGACAAATTCACCGAGTTATCACGCTACGCTCCTGAAGACACTGATGAGGACAGGAAGAAGCAAGAGCTGTTCCTGGAAGGGCTAGCTGGACCACTGCAGTACTAGCTGATGTCCCACACTTTCCCTACCTTCCAGGATTTGATTGATAAGGCTATAGGCTTGGAGCACAAGCGCAGGGAGTTGGGTGACTTGAAGAGGAAGGCCACCAACTCTGGGCAGTCTGGAAGCATCACTCGTCCCCACTTCAACCCACAGCAGGGAGCACTGTTCCGCTATGGAGGGCAGAATGGGAACTTTGGGCAGCAGCAGTTCCAGCGCCCCATGCAGCAGCAGTATCAGCGCCCTACACAGCAGTTCCAACACCCTACTCAGCAGAATCAGCGCATTGGGCAGCAAACACCTCGCCCCGCTTACCAGCAGAACCAGCAGAGGACTCCCATTGGCACTCCAGCGAGGCCTGTCGCACCTCACACCCCTGCTGGCAACACTTGCTTCAAGTGTGGTGAAGTTGGCCACTACGCCAACAACTGCCCCAAGAGGACTGCTCTTGGAACCCCCATGCAGAATCAGCAGATGCAGCAGATGAGGAATGGGAACCAGACCCCCCAAGTCAATAAGGGACAGCAGAGCTATGCACGTGGCAGGGTGAACCACGTGAGTGTGGAGTCAGCTCAGGAGAACCCACAAGTAGTGCTCGGTATGTTCCTTGTCAACTCCACCCCCACCTCGGTCTTATTTGATTCTGGAGCATCTCATTCTTTTATTTCTGCTCAATATGTGGCTAAGCATAGTATACCCATGCAACCTATGAAACAAAACATGGTAGTTAGTTCACCAGGGGGGAGATGAAAGCTTTATATATATGTCCTAATGTTAGCCTTAAGATCGTTGGAGAAGACTTTTGGGCTCAGTTGGTAGTTTTGGAGTCAAAGGACATTGATGTCATTCTGGGTATGAACTGGTTAGCTACGCATGATGCAACGATTCAGTGTGCCAAGAGGGCAGTTCTTCTCACCAGTCCTAAGGGAGACAAGGTTATGATTGTAGCTACCCCACCAGCAGCAGCAGAGGGTACGGTGAATCAGTTAGATGGTAAATCTCTGGAGGATATTAAGGTGGTGTGTGACTATCCAGATGTGTTCCCTGATGAGCTACAAGGTATGCCGCCTGATCAAGATGTTGAGTTTGTTATTGATCTTTTACCTGGTACTACTCCTATTTCTAAGCGTCCTTATAGAATGTCTAGTGATCAACTGTTTGAGCTTAAGAAACAAATTAGTGAGTTGTTAGAGAAGGGTTTCATTCGTCCTAGTTCTTCACCTTGGGGGCACCTGTTATCTTTGTGGAGAAGAAGGATGGTACTCAGAGGATGTGTGTGGATTATCGGTCGCTTAATGATGTTACTATCAAGAACAAGTATCCTTTGCCCCGCATAGAAGATTTGTTTGATCAGATGAGAGGTGCCAAGGTATTCTCTAAGATTGATTTGCGTTCTGGTTATCATCAGATGAAGATTAGATTGTTAGATATTCCTAAGACTGCATTCACCACTAGGTATGGGCTTTATGAGTACACAGTCATGTCTTTTGGGTTGACTAATGCACCTGCCTACTTTATGTATCTGATGAACAAAGTCTTTATGGAGTACTTGGATAAGTTTGTTGTGGTGTTCATCGATGATATCTTGATCTACTCCAAGGATGAAGCAGAGCATGAGGAGCATCTGAGACTTGTGTTGCAGAAGTTGAGAGAGCATCAGTTGTATGCGAAGTTCAGCAAGTGTGAGTTCTGGCTTAAGGAAGTGGCTTTTCTTGGTCACATCATCACGGATGGAGGCATTGTAGTCGATCCTAGCAAGGTCAGAGATGTGTTGAAGTGGGAGCCTCCTCGGACAGTCAAGGAGATCAGAAGCTTTCTCGGTCTTGCAGGGTATTATCGTCGGTTCATTGAAGGATTCTCTAAGATAGTGAAGCCTCTCACATCACTACTAGAGAAGGATAAGGAGTTCAAGTGGACCGAAGCATGTCAGGCTAGCTTTGAGGAGCTTAAGAAGAGGTTGACTACCACCCCAGTATTGGTAATGCCAGATCTGCAGAAGAGTTTTGATATCTACTGTGACGCGTCTTGACAGGGTCTTGGTTGTGTTCTTATGCAGGAGGGACATGTTATAGCTTATGCATCGAGACAGTTGAGGAAGCATGAGCAGAATTATCCTACTCATGATCTGGAGTTAGCAGCTGTGGTTCATGCTTTGAAGATTTGGAGGCACTACATCATGGGGACTAAGTGCCAGATTTACACAGATCATAAGACTTTGAAGTACATATTCACTCAGAAGGACTTGAACTTGAGACAGCGCAGATGGTTAGAGCTGATCAAGAATTATGATCTGGAGATACACTATCATTCTGGAAAGGCTAATCTAGTTGCAGATGCTTTGAGTCGGAAGGGACAGGCCAATATGGCACTCGCATTCCAGTTGCCTGAAGATCTGATGAAGGAGTTTGAGCAGCTCAACTTGGGGATGGTTGCACAGACTCAGGGAGTTACCTTGGAGGTGGAATCTACATTGGAACAGGAGATTCGTCAAGCACAGCTTGAGGATGCTGAGATTAGAGAGATCAGAGTGACTATGGAGAAGGGTAAGGCCCCGGATTTCACAGAGGATGATCAGGGAACTATATGGTTTAGGAACCGGATATGTGTGCCCGATGTGGGAGATCTGCGTGGGAACATCTTGAAGGAAGCCCATGATTCTGCTTACTCCATTCATCCAGGCAGCACTAAGATGTATCAGGATCTTAAGCAGAGGTATTGGTGGTATGGGATGAAGAGGGATGTGGCCTCTCACGTAGCATTGTGTGATACTTGTCATCGAGTGAAAGCTGAACATCAGAGGCCAGCGGGATTCCTTCAGCCACTGAAGGTGCCAGAATGGAAGTGGAAAGAGATCAGTATGGATTTCATAGTAGGACTACCACGGACACCTGCCGGGTATGATTCTATATGGGTGATAGTGGATAGACTGACTAAGGTAGCTCAGTTCATTCCGGTGAAGACTACTCACTCAGGAGCAAGGTTGGCAGAGCTTTACATGTCTATAATTGTGTGTTTGCATAGTGTACCTAAGAAGATAGTGTCCGACAGAGGTACTCAGTTCACGTCTCGTTTCTGGCAGAAGCTTCATGAGTCTATGGATACAGTGTTGAATTTCAGCTCAGCTTATCATCCGCAGACAGATGGACAGACCGAGAGGACTAATCAGATTCTTGAGGACATGTTGAGAGCCTGTGCTCTTAAGCATGGAGGTAGCTGTGATAAGAGTTTGCCATACGCAGAGTTCTCTTACAACAACAGCTATCAGGCAAGTCTTAAGGTGGCACCCTTTGAGGCTTTGTATGGGAGGAAGTGCAGAACCCCGTTGTACTGGAGTGAGACAGGAGAGAGTCGATTGTTCGGGACTGATGTTATCAAGGAGGCAGAAAGGCAGGTTCATATCATCAAGGATAACTTGAGAGCTGCACAGTCTAGGCAGAAGAAGTATGCTGACACGAAGAGGAGAGACGTGGTGTTTCATGAAGGCGATTATGTGTACCTTAAAGTGTCACCGATCAGAGGCTTACGCAGGTTCAAGGTTAAAAGGAAGCTGTCACCTCGCTTTATCGAACCCTTTAGGATTTCTGAGAGAGTGGGAGAGGTAGCTTACAAATTGGAGTTACCAAATCAGCTCTCAGATGTGCACGATGTGTTCCATATCTCTCAGTTGAAGAAGGGATTCCAACCACATGATAAGGAGCCATTACCTATGGATGGGTTGGAAGTTAAGGAAGATCTCACCTACACTGAACATCCTATCAAGATCTTGGACACTCTTGCACGGGTTACGAGGAATCAGGTGATCAGAATGTGTAAAGTACAGTGGAGTAATCATACAGAGGATGAGGCAACATGGGAAAGAGAAGAGGATTTAAAGGAAGACTATCTACATCTCTTTGCTGATCCATCCGAATCTCGAGGACGAGATTCTTCTTAAGGGGGTAGGATTTGTAACACCCTAATTTTCACCTTATGAATTTAATATAATTTTGTTAGCAACATATGATTAAGCTTAAGGATTTTAAGGTGTTGTTTAAATTTTTCTAGGCATTTAAATAATTTTCTATAATAAAATAAATAAATATAGGAGTCGAATGTGGCATTCATGCTGGTGCATCATTTTTGAGTGTTTGAATTCACATTTGTGTTTGAATTCAAAGTTGGTTTGGAGTTATAAAGGTTTCAAAATTCAAAATGAATTTCTTTTTCTCTCTCTCTTCCTTTTCTGTTTTTCGCGCCGGCCCTTTTACCTAAGTTCGCTGGACCACCCTGTGTGCTCCGGCCCAGTCCGCCTTTTCCTCCTCCTTCTCTGCCTTAGTGCGCGGCCCAGCCAAGCATCCGGCCCAGCTCTGGCCCGCAAACCACCCCGCCGCTTCCAGCCGCTAACGGGTGGACCCCAGGGGTCATCACCCTCCTTGCGCCGGAGTCCGACTCGGGCCGGACTCGTATCGAGTCCGTACGCCACCGGCCGCGTCCGAGCCGCCTCGTCGCGTGGCCCGCACGCCAAGATGTGCGCCCTGGCCTATATAACCCTCGCCGCCGCGTCTCCCGGCCCCCGAATCCCCCAAAACCCCTAACCCTAAAGCCAGCGCCGCCGCCGCTTGACCTAGCCGCGCCGCCGCTGCTATCCCGCCGCTCCGCCGCCTTCCCGACGACGAGAAGCACGCCCAGAGAACCACAAGCTCAAGAGGAAGCCGCTGGTGCGTCCGTGTGCATCGCCGTGCCTCGATTCGTCTACGGGCGCTCGCCCGAGTTCGCCACCGCCGCCGTCCGCCATACCCAGCCGTACGTCGCCGCCGTTGCATCTAAGGTCGCTCCTGTGCCTCTAATTAGTTCCCCTGTGCACGCGCTTGGTTTTGGTACAGATCCCGCAGCAAACCAGGCCCCCTATCCCTAGTCTCGCTCTGCGCCGGCGAGCTCGCCGCCGAGCTCCGCCGCTCGCCGCCGCAGCGCCGCGGCCCGCGCTCGCGCAAGACCTCGACCGCCGGATCACAGATCGATGGCCCGGATTAGATCGAACCCAGGTCAAATCCCAGCGTATCGGTCAACCCCAGACCTTGCGCTGTTGTTTTTGCAAAAGAGCCCTCGTCCTTTTAAAACTGCATGCCGGTCCTTCCACCATAGAAAAACCCTTACACATAGGTCCTTTTCCTTACGGTTTAGACCCTGGCATGTTTAGATTTAGCAGCCGAAGTCCATAGGTGAGTTTTTGTGTGTTAGCCCTTGTGTTTACACATTTAATTATGTTTTAGCCCCTGGTTTTTAGCAGTTAAGCCCCTAGAGCTTTAGTTTTCTCACAGATAGGTCCCTGTAACTTGTTTTAGCCATAGATTATGCGTTGTAGCTCCGTTTTTAGCGTTCTTTATGTCCAAACGATCGTATCGAAGAGTAGAATAGCTTTACGCAGTTGTTTTGCTCTGTTAATACTGTTTGGTGCATGTTTCTTATTTGTTTCTATTGTTTGCTTGTATGTGGTTGGTGTGATGCGTAGAAGATGATCGCTACTTCGATTACGCTGCCGTTGAAGACTTTCAAGATCTTGAGCAGCCCTCTGAGTTTGTGGAAGGCAAGTCCTTGATGCATGCCCTTTTTCCTATACAACTGCATTTTAATTACATTGTTTACTTTATTGCTTGCATTAAATTGATGGGACCCTATGATTAAGGTGTGACTAGTGTTGTTTACCATGTCCTTGTTAACCTGGGTATTTATTTATGTTGGGTAGCACCTGCTTAGTCGCTAACTACGGGATTGAGGGTGGTTTAATTGAACATAAAAGTGAACTTGATTTATTTTATGTTCTACCCTCATTAAGCAAGATTACCCATGTTAAGCGGAACATGGAGCGACCACCAAGGAACTAAGTGCAACCACAAGACAAATGGCTCTGTCTTGGCTAATTAATTAGAAACCTTAGTATGTAGTATGCTTTACCTGATAAGGGTTAGGGGGTGTCGGTATTTGGTGTATAGCCCGGCCCTCAAGCTGATCTGCTCTGTGGTAGCTTCGCAGTCTTGAGAGAGGGTTATGCATTACGCTGTCATGAAACCTAGCAAGCAGCTCATACCAGGGAATCTTTGTAAAGGCCTCGTAGTGAATCCCTAGCCACTCACCAAAGGCAGTGATTAAGGGCCTAGCTAACCCGGGCGACATGGGAAACACGACTTGTGGGTAAAGTGTACAACCTCTGCAGAGTGTATAAACTGATCGATCAGCCGTACTCACGGTCACGAGCGGCCTGGACCCTCACATGGGTAAACTATGGAACATGAATTAATCTTGTGCATTGCATCCTATTATTGTTGCATTTACTATTTCTCTGGGTTGGTATACACTTTCATTGCGAGTAATCAGATGCTAAATAAAATCTGACCAACTAAAATTGCTTACCACTTTAACCATGTCAGCCATCCACCCAAAGAGCCTTGCATGTTGTTATAGTTATGTTCTCTTGTTGAGTACGACATGTGCTCACACTTGTTGATTTATTTCTTGCAACTACACTACTCGGACTGCTGCTCAGATGGCCGCTTTGAAGACTTCCCTGAAGACTTTGAAGATTTTTAGGCGCGTTGCTCCGGTCGACTGCCTGTGGTGGACGACTCCGTTTTACTTTCCGTTGTTAGCTACTCGTTCAGTGAGTTAGATTATTGGACAATCGGTTTGTAATAATAATAACGATGTGACACTGCACTTTTTAGTACTCCACTATGTCATTTGCATGTGTGAACATGATCCTGGACACATGTAAGTTATGATCTGGTTTTGCTTCCAAAACTGAGTGTGACAGCACCATCCCCTGCTGCACGCGAACAGTCGCGAAGCGATGGCGGCAGTGAACATGTCGAGGCCTCGATCACGAGGTAAACATACCGGTGGTATAGAAAGAGAGATAAAATAGCAGACTTTATTTGCATAAATGTAAGGTCAGTTGGACTCGTTATTGGTGAATTAGAGACCCGAACTAAGTTTAGGGATAACAATGACACACTTTAAAAGTTTGTGGACCGGGATGACACGACAAGAAAAGTTTAAGAACCGGTGGTGCATTTTACTCGGTCTACAAATTCGAACCCAACACATCTCGGCATAGACAATTTTTTCTGTCAATGGTTGAATAAGTCTACACGAACTAATGCCACCTACAACAAGAGCAGAGGCTGCACCGGGCTAGTTATTACTTATTAGTACTAAGTTGTCCTAATCACGCCTCTTTCTGAGAATCAGTCATTGGTAATTAGTCAGAAAAATTGATATCCATGGACGCCTTTTACCTTGCGTGTGGAATAAATCAGTTCCGTCTATGTTTCGGCTTGTGCAACGACCTTATAGATATTTATGTAGTATTTGGATTTGGAACTGTATATGTAGAAGCTGTGAGCATACCAGGCAGCACGACGCTTGACGACTTAGGATGGCCTTTCAATTGTCATCGTTGCTCGGTTTCTCCTCTGTCCTCGCAGCATGGATCTATTCGGAATTCCTGGGATACAGATACAGGGCATCCTCATCTCATGGGAAAAAGTAAGTTATATCTCTGCAGAAACCCCTGGATTTTGCTCAGCTTTATTTGAGACTCAAGATCTGAATCAATCTCTCTCTTCAATTTTTTCTTAAGTCTGTCAATGTTTAAGGACAGATAACCTCGACTGCAACAGTTATTAATAATGTTAATTGTTGTTTAGGTCTTATGGTAGTTACATCACTAGCAAGTTGAACAATAGGCGTTCTAATTTTGCTGTAACTATTGTTTCATCATTTGTAGTCACTATGATGCTTATTTGGGTAACAAAACCATCAAAGAAGATGACAAAGCAGTGCTACTTGAAGGTGGCCAAAGAAAAGTTCCATCCGGGTACAAGTCTGGCAAGGAAAATTTAATAAGGTGACTCAACGACTAGCAGAAAAACAAAACCATCCGGATTATACTACTCCTGCAGTTCGCTGAATGTTGATGTCTCTGTTATTTGTGAGTTGTGACTTGTGAGCTGCAGGTTCATAACACTGAACAAGTCCTTTCTGATCGAAAACAGGGGCGTGCTGAGAGCCATGTAAGTTCAATCATAACATTGAACGAGTCCTTTCTAGGAGTTCTAGCTATATGATGAATGAGATTGATGGTCCTTAACTCCTTATTTGCCGTTTATCCATTTCCAGGTCTGAGTTTGGTGTTATTCTGGTGTACTTTTACATCTGTGATCGGACAACCATTTTTGCAGAAAGCAAGAAGGTATGGATGAATTCAGTCCTATTACCTAACCATGAAATTCTGAAAAGAGTAGATAGAGGTATATTTTGTTGATTAAACTATAATTTTGGAATGTTTCAGATATCTGAAGACTGTCTTTGTGACTTTTGGCTTTCTGATCTACTATGTCCTCAACGTGCTCATCCCTGTTTTGTTTTCAACAGAGCTACAACCGCGACATGTTTCTGTTTTTATACATTCTTCTTATCATTGCATCCACGCTTTCTTCGCTTAAGAAACACCACGAACAGTCAGCAATTTCAGGAAAGTCCATTCTCTATCTTAATCGCCACCAAACTGATGAATGGAGAGGGTGGATGCAGGTTGGTGATGTCACTTGACTACTTCAATTCTTTTAGTAGTGTGATTTTAGCTATATCACCATGGACTTCAAGAGAGACTTGAGTGTGATGATATATTAAATGCAGTTTTGTATTTTTAGCTATGCTTGGGCTGCACGGGTGATCTAACATTCAATCTATAATTCCAGGTCTTATTTCTGATGTACCACTATTTTGCTGCCTCAGAAATATACAATGCAATTCGTGTGTTCATTGCTTGCTATGTCTGGATGACTGGATTTGGGAATTTCTCATATTACTATAAGAAGAAAGATTTTAGTATTGCAAGATTTGCTCAGGTGCCCATTCTTACTCAAATTCTTGTTGCTCCAACTTTCAATAACTAAACACCAACTTTACTCTTAAATATAATTCAGATGATGTGGAGGGTAAATTTCTTTGCAGCATTCTGTTGCATTGTCCTTGACAATGATTATATGTTGTATTATATCTCTCCAATGCACACCCTATTTACTCTGATGGTGTATGGATCACTCTTTATATTCAACAAGTACAACGAGATACCATCAGTCATGGCTATTAAGATTGCCTGTTGCTTTTTTACTGTCATTCTTATATGGGAAGTTCCTGGGGTATTCGACATTTTGTGGACACTGTTTACATTTCTCATAGATAAGGTATCTCTGTATTTCTTTCTGTATGTCATTGTCATTTTCAGTTGAGTACTGAATACAAATGTCCTTTAAATTCAGGCTACAAAAATCCAGAACCTTCTAAGGTAAATTTACCCCTGTTACATGAGTGGCATTTCCGTTCTGGCCTTGATCGGTACATATGGATCATTGGAATGATGTACGCTTACTTTCACCCTAAGGTAAGTATTTCAAATAGAGATATATATCTTTCATTCCCACTGAACTGTATGAGCACACGTTAGATATTCAAGTTAATTTCCATACAGTTTTTCTCTTTGCTAGTTCAAGTGTTTGCTCCGTAATACTTATGTTAGCCTCATATTAATCTAACACAGAACCTTCTGTCATAAACAGGTTGAAAGATGGATGGAAAAGCTGGAAGAATCTGAGAACAAGGTTAAACTGACAATCGAGGGAACCATTGTGACAATTTCCTTGATGGTAACTTCTGACCAAATGTTTTCATCATCATTACATCTATTAAGATGAGTTCAGGTTAGTAAAATGACTAACTAGGGGTTCTGTTTTTCTAGGCTGCATATCTGTGGTACGAATATATCTACACGCTAGACAAAGTTACATACAACAAGTACCATCCCTACACATCATGGATTCCTATTACGTATGTATAACAAATGTTATTGCAATGAAATTCCGAATGATATGGTGTATACCAGCAACTTCTCAGTACAGTTGATCCCATATGTTTCTTACAGTGTTTATATCTGCCTACGCAATTGCACCCAGCAGTCGAGGAGTACCTCTTTGGCAATTTTTGTGTAAGCATTTAAAATTTTATGTTTCTTATGGCCTTTGAAAGTAATCAAGAGCTATCAAAACTAAAACTTGAGATTGGTACCCAAGGTACCAATTTTCAGTTTGCCTCCTAAGAAGTTTGTAGTATATATCTTGGTACAGTACGACCTTTCTAAGTATAGTAGAAAATATATAAATCTTAATCAACTTATTATTGAGATATTTTCTTTTATATAGTTTCAGTTACTCCATATCTAAGTATTTAATCCTTTTTTTATAGTTGGCTTGGCAAAATTACAATGGAGAGTTATATTTCTCAGTTCCACATCTGGCTCAGGTACGGGACTCACTATGTTCCTAATTACTGAAGGTAGTTGTTCAGTGTAATGTGTGTATGAATGTGCATATAAGGTAAAGACTCAACAGTGGAAATTAAAAGCAACCAAGTTAACCTTTCATACCAGAAGTTTATTAAACTGAACCCAAAAGAGAATGTTCAGATGCTTTAGAGATTCTGTTGTGCTTTCAGTTTTCACACTGATCCATATATCAGTGGCTTTTTTTACAGATCTGGCATTTCAAATGCACAGCCAAAGTTGCTTCTATGTTTCATACCAGATTATCCATTGCTTAACTTTTTGCTTACAACAATGATATTTCTTCTGGTAAGCTCCAGCTTCAAATTGATTTCAATTCAGCAAAATCATCAAAAGATATTCACTACATGGCTTGTACTGCAGATATCATACCGGGTGTTTAAACTCACAAATATACTGAAAGAGGCTTTTATTCCGACCAGGGATAACAATCGTCTATGTCAAAATTTTGTCGCTGGCATTGCAATCTTTGTTTGCTTATATTGCGGCTCACATATTCTTCAGAAAATGCGAATTGTATAGGTAGCCACCTAGAACTTACAGAGCTCACAAACACACGTCTTGAGGTACATATCTCATATGACTCAACCTTTTCCAGGGATGAGGAGGTTCAAAATGAATGAACTTGGTAGTTCCGTTGCTTTATCACAAATTGGTTTCTTCATGTAATACTCAATTCTGGCCTCAAGTCATTTCCATAGCTAAAGATTGTTTGACTGCCTGAAGAAGCTGCTCATTTGGGCATAGAGAAGATTCCATTGTGACAGTGCTCCTCATCTGTAATACGTACTCCAACATTCACCCTGACCCAACGTATTTTGGGTAGGTTAATTCAATATTTTATCAAGATCAGCTACTGCGCATGCTTGCTTCCTCACCTTATCTTTTTTTTTTTGAATTTAGCCAGGAGCACGGGCCCGTCATGTAAGAACTCAGCTGGACACCCACACGGACCGCACACTCACATGTGAATGAGGCTGCCCGAGCTTGTCTCGGGACACGCCTACCGAGCTACGCACACGCTAACTAACACACGCACACACACCCTGCTCGGTTCCCTCAGGGAAATAAATTCCCGGTGCGCACCAACGTCGAGTCTGGGACTCGAGCGCTGGCAGGCGGCCTCCCGACCGGGAGTGCCAACCACCCGAGCTGACAGCTCGTTCGCTTCCTCACCTTATCTTACTTATATGAAATGGAGCTGACTAGAGGAAGAGGCCTCTCCTTTTAGTCTTAGGTGGAGAGCCCTTCATAAATACTCTAGTAAGGTTTCCAGATTTGGAAACCCATACATAACCCAACCGAAACCGCCCGCCCTCCCCCTGCGCGTGGGACATGACGGTAGAGTGCACGGGAGGAAAAGATATCCCGCCGATCGCAAGCGCGGGAAAACAGGGCAGAGATGGGACGGAAAAAACAAAAAAAAGTAACTGCTTGGGAGAACAATGGGCTAGCCCATTAAAACTTGTACATAGACAGCCCAATAGCATGTAAAAAGAGAAGAAAAACCCAGGGAGTGCCTGGAGCTTCTGCATCGACGCAAGCGGCGTCGAATTCAGTCTGCCGCCGCCGCCACCACGACAGAAAAGCTCCAGGATTCCAAGGCATGAATCGGGGAGAAGATTCAACAGATGCATTAAAAAACAGAGAGGAGACAGACTCTTGCCAAGGTTAGGATTCTTCTCAATCAACAGAGTTTGGATCTTCACAAAAATTCTAAGTTTGCATCCAACAAAAGAGATTCTGAACAAAAAATAAAATGATTGCATTCAACAGATTTGATTTCTAAGCCTTGCATCCTGTACAGATCGCCATATGGATAGTTTTTGTGTGTGGAGATGGATACTTTTCTGGATATTGACCTCTATGCATAGATCCTGTACATATCCTCCATATGTTTTGATCCCTGTACATCAGATTTAGATCCCTGGGAAATTGAAAATCAGAAACAGATTACAAAATAAATATCCAATCATCTGTGATGTGACAAAACTTTGGAGAAAATGCATAAAAAGTAACATTCAGCTTTACAGTTGTGACAAAAAACAATATAGCATGAAGAAATATTATATAAAAAAAGTCAAAAAACTAGTTCAACTAGCAAATTCCTCTTATTTGGATATGTTTAGCCCTAGAAACTTATTAGTTGCACACATTTCCTAGGTACAAAATAACTAGCATGTAAAATAATAATATGGAAAAAAGTTTGGATTAGCTCATGTGTTACTTCCATACAGATTACATTTCTAAAAATTATTTGGCTCCTTGATACAGTGTCTCCAGAATCTAGCTTCTAGAGATAGCAGGGAGGTATCTTCAATCTCTTATACACTTTTGACCAGACGCCTACTAGCCACTCAGGTTTGAATAATTTCTGTATTGACCATAACATTTAGCACTAGAAAAATAAGCTACTAGCTACTCTGCTCTGAATAGTTTCTGCAACTTTTGTGCACTGATGGCTGTTAGTGCTAATTACGTGGAGGGTCTATGGTGCTTCTATGATACAACAGACTGAGTGTTACAGAATGCAGCAACCCATACATAACCCATACATAACCCACTATCGCTGGGCGCGGGATGGGGTGGGTTGATTAATTAAACATCTGGGTTGGGGCGGGTTGGCAGAAATTGGTCAGCTGCTTCGGGTAGGAGCGGGTACAGCCCCATTAGTAGGCCTAGAAGTATAGCTTAGTTACTTAATAATGCAGAATAATGCATAGCATGCTACTTTTTTTGAAGTATGTGAAATAATCAAAAACCAACATTAATCACAACAGACCTGTGTCAATGTCGTCATCTGTGATTATTGATGCAGCATGAGTTAGCTGGGTTGGCATGCCCAAGCTAATAAAACTATGCAAAGAACCTTGTGTACTACACAATCCTTCTTCATTTACTTCCTCTTTAGCAAGGGCTTCTTTTTCATCATTTGGTGTTTCTGGGACTTCATGTTCAAACCTTTGATCTTCTGACATATAATTGGGCGGAGTCGGAGAAACAACGGGCATGTCCATGACCGAGGACGCGGCTATACGTATAGGTCTAAACTCTGCAGAGCGTGTACACCAGTACCCAACTCGGAATAGTACCCAGATGGTGTACGACCGACCGAGCCTACCCAACCGAACAAACACCTAGGAGTTACGATCCCATCCTGCATCCGGGTCTCGCTGCGGTCCTTCGTAAATGTCCACCCCAGAACTGTGAACATGCCCCCGTGTGGCCACACGGGGAACGCCCAAAGGGAAGGGACTTCACCCTAACCCTCTCACTGATACCCTCTATCCTACTGGTAGGTATGGTATCGCACTTGCTAGGGTCGAACGGCCCTATCCCCACTCTCGGCGAGGTGGCGTGTACGAAAGTCCCGTGTAACAGGCGACCCACTCGGTTTCAGACCGGGGCGAGCTCCTATCCTCCAAGTCATCACAAAAATCCCCATCACCTGTGCTCCTAAAATAGTGTACCCGCCATAGGCACCAAACTGGGCAACATCCGAGAAGACGATCCCTGGCCCCCGATCCCAGATTGGGTTGTCTTGAGCTCACCCCCGCCAAAATATCCCAAAACACCTTCTCCTGCTGGTTTTCCCCACACACGCCAAGAAATTACCACAATACTCCCAACACATGCATAGCAAGCTCAGCGTATCATCACGCATAAGTAAAGTAGTAGTAGTAGGTTAATCAAGGACAAGTATGTAAAAGAGGCTATGCACGTGTTCATCATATCCATCTCTATGCAATTAATAAAGCACTAGTAGTTCTAATAGCCATGCCTAATGGGCATTCAAAGAAGGTCGGGCGTGAACCTGGGTGCGAGTAGTCGTCATAGCCGAGGTCGTCGTCGTAGTCCTGGTTCAGCTCTCCGGCTCCGGCGGCTCCTAGAATCGTTACAAAATATAAACACAGGTGCTAGATGCAATAAAATCCAAGAAGAGGAACAAATAAGACCCAAAAAGAGACAATCTCTAGCCTAGCGCGGAGATTGAATTTTTAGAAGATTTTCAGAAGAAGTTTTGTATTTTTCGGAGCTAAAACGGATTTATTATGAATTTCCAAAGATAAAATAGTTTTCTGAAAATTAATTACGTACACACAATATGGCAAACTTTTGGCTAGCTATAACTTAACTCTAGCTGTCTCTAACAGGGCTTATAGCCGGCGTCAGGCCAGCTCTAGCGCCTGCGTGGCGGCCACCTATGCGGCTATAAGCCGTCGCATGCTGGCGTGGCCGCCCACGTGGCCGGGCGCGGCGGATCCTGGGTGATCCGCTGCAGCGCGGCGGCGTGCGCACGGGCGTGTGGCTCGGCCGGGGTTGGCCAGCCGCACGGGATCCCGGAGGATTGTCTGTGGTGTCGCGTGCGTGTGTGTGTACGTGTGGGGTAAAACCCCAGGGTTCAAGGGCGGCGCTAGCACGTGCTCGGCGAAATGCCGCAGAGGAGCGGCGGCGCGGTTCGAGGCTCATCGGCAGTGAGGTGTGCCGGGGTTGGTGAACAAGCGACGGGGCAAGACAAACGGGGTGCTTGCGTACATGCCCGGGCCAAGAAAGGCCGGGCCTTTGGCCGGAGACGAGCTCGACGGCGGTGACGCAGAGACGGGCGTGGCGGCGCAGTGCGGCGACAGCCGGCGATGTCGTGTGGGTGCACCAAATCGCCAGACTCGCATGTGCGTACATCAAGTGCATCAGAGCAAACCAAAAACTGGGGCCTTTCGCCCCTTGCCCAGACACACACGGCCGGTTCGGCCATGGCGGGCTCTGGCCGGCACGTGCGGCGGCGGAACCAGGGCTCCCGCGACCAGGCAATGACGCGCGTGGGCGCGCGGTTGTGCCGGCGGGCTTGTGATCACGGCGAAACCCCAAAGGCGGGGGCTTTTCCCCTCCTGCGCATGCGTGCTCACGGGCAAACCGCACGGCCATGGCCGCGGCGGCGCACGGGCAGGACATCGGGGCACCGGCGATCACGGGACAAGGAACAGGGCCAAGCGGGGTTTTGCGCACGCGTTGTCGATGGCAGCGGCACCTGCAAGCGTAAGGCACGGCTCGACGGCCGGCGACACAAGTGACAGCGGTCAGCAACGGCGGCGCGGCGCGGCGAGGTCCAACACAGGGTCAAGGTGAGTCTTTTCTTCCCCCTCGGCGCGATGGCCGGCTCCACAGATGAGAGGGAGGCGATGGTGCTCACCTGGGTGACCTCTGGTCGATGGGATGAGTGGCGTTGAAGCAAGGCGGGGCGGAACGGCGGCGGCGCAGGTCGGAGCAGAGGAAGCAGAGCGGCGTCGCGGCTCAGGGCTTCGCGGCGAACAGGCTCTCCTCGGGTGGCCTCCGGCTTCACGGTGTCGACGGCGTACCATGGACGGCCTCCCCCACCTCCTTCTCCACCTCTCCTTCTTCTTCTTCACAGGCGGCGGCGAACAAGGGGAAAACCCCAGAGGCGGACTAGGGTTGGGGATGGCCGCGGCAGTGGCTTATATAGGTGGGCGCGCAAGGCGTGAGCGGCTGGATGTGCGCGCGCCGAGGTGGCGATATTCCGTGGCTCTGCCACGAGGGGGTACGGTGAGCTCGGCCGAGGTGGCGGGCGCGGGATGGACGCGGCGCGACACGGGGAGGAAAAAGGGGAAAAAGCAGAGGAGAGGAAGACGACGTCGACGTGGCGTCTGACGTGTGGGTCCCGGCTGTCGGCGAGACGGAAAAGAGAAAGAGCGAGCGGGCCTTGCTGGGCTGTGGTTTGATGGGCCGGCGGGAGTGTGGGGGGTTCGGCTGGTTCAGAAAAAGAGAAGAGGGGGCCTTGGCGGACTTTGGCTGCGGCCTAGAGGCCCAACTAGGTAAAAAGGGTTTCTCCTTTTCTTTTATCCTTAACTCTAATTTGATTCAAATTTGAATATGAATTCAAATTTGAATTCCACACACATAAATCCCAAATAAATCCAAATGAACTCCAAGTTTCTCACACTAACATTTTATATTTCCTAGAAATTTTTAATAGCTCAAAAATAAATCTAGGAATTTAGGAGTGAAATTAGAAGACATCCTTAAATGAATTGTCAAGCACTCAAATAATTCACCGAAAAATTTAAATCCTCATTTTTAATAATAAACATTCTGTAATAAAATTGCGGGATGTTGCAACGCATCCGTGTCGGCCCCCTACCGTCAGCCCGTACTCAAAGCCGACGCCGGAGCCCCGCCGGCCGCGCGAAGACCGAGCCGGCCGCCGGAGTTGCTCCTCGATTCGCCATCGCTCCCTCCCTCCCTTCCGCAAAGTCCCGCCCGTCCTCGCGTCGACCGCCGTCACGCCATCCCGCTGTCCAACATCTGTGCCGGCCCCTGCACCGTCGCGAGATCAAAGGGCTCCAGCAGCTTCAACCTCAACAGCACGTCGCGGGCCATGGTGCAGCCACCACCAGATGAGGAGGACGGTAGCCGCGGCTACGGCCAGAGCAACTCGCAGTACGAGGAGTGGTGGTGCCACAAGGACGGCGACTGCGACCTTGGCTACGATGGGACCTACTCGTCGCGGCTCGAAGAGCTGTGGAGAGGTAGGAGGGCAGTAACGGTGCACGGGTTCAGGCAGCAGCAGCCGGAGGCGATGCTGCTCCTAAGCCAGTGATGTGAAGAGAACCGTGTGGTGAACTAGCCTTTCTCCATTCTGCTAAGCCTGTAAGGCTCTGAGGTCAGTGGCTCGCTGACATTGCTTAGTGCTTGGGCACTCTGAACTCTGATCTAGATGTTCATACGGATGCAGTTCGCCTTGTAAAATTCTACGTGTCAGTTCTGAACTTCTGATGCCAGGATCATCGTCGATGTCGCGGTGGCACCGTCCAGCGGCCGGAGGTCGATGGCGCGGTGGCAGCCTCTAGCGACCAGCGTCCAGGCTCCAGGTCGGGGTAGGGGTGGTTGAAAGGAATCAAGCTCGGCTGAGTTAAGCACAGCTGCCTATCTTGGCCGGCCGTGAGTCCATGTTAATATAGGGCCAATGGCCTAACAACTTACAAAAAGATTACAACTTGTTATTCAAGGTAACTCGGTTGTTATCTAATCTATCTAGAGTCCTAACCGAGTACACAAGAATATTATCTACAACTTAAACACAGCTCGCAGGCATGTGCATATTACAGATATACAAACTGAGTTTTATCTCTAACAGCCTCCCTCAATCTTAACCGGGCTTCTTGATCAGGTTTAGATTGCCTCGAAATTGTTCAAACAACCTTGTTCCCAATGCTTTGGTGAACCCATCAGCTATTTGATCTTTTGTAGAAACAAACCTGATTTCCAGTTGTCTTCTAGCAACTCTTTCTCTTACAAAGTGAAAATCTATCTCAATGTGTTTTGCTCTAGCGTGAAACACTGGATTAGCACATAGATAAGTAGCTCCAAGATTGTCACACCATAATTGTGGTGGACACTTGAGTTTAACTCCCAATTCCTTCAGTAGAGCCTCAACCCAGACCAACTCAGCCGTGGCATTTGCTAGTGACTTATATTCAGCTTCAGTACTTGACCTTGATACAGTGGCTTGCTTCCTAGCACTCCACGAAATAAGATTAGGTCCATAGAAAACGGCGAATCCACCTGTTGATCTCCTATCATCTGTGTCTCCAGCCCAATCTGCGTCTGAGAACCCACTTAGTAGCATTGATGGAGACTTAGTTATTTTCAATCCAACACTACTTGTTCCTTTGACATACCGTAGAATTCTTTTCACAGCTGTCCAGTGTACAGTAGTAGGCGAATGCAAATACTGACATACCTTGTTTACAGCAAATGCTAGGTCTGGTCGGGTTAAAGTTAAGTACTGCAAGGCTCCCACAATACTCCTGTATTTTGTAGCATCTTCTGGTGATAATGGATCACCATCCAATCTTGACAATTTCTCTGTTGCAACTATAGGTGTGGATGACGTCTTGCATTTGGTCATTCCAACTCTTGCTAAGACGTCTCCTGCATATTTCTCTTGTCTTAGAAGAATGCCTCCCTGTGTCGGTGTCACCTCAACTCCCAGGAAATAATTCAATTCACCAAGATCCTTGAGTGCAAAGTCTGACCTTAGATCTTTCAAAAGAGCAGCTACAACTTCTGAGGAAGAGCTAGTCACAATAATATCATCTACATATATGAGCATGAAAATGGTAACACCATTCTTATAATATATGACTAGAGAAGCAACTGACTTGGACGGCTTGAAACCAATTTCACACAACTTTGTACTTAATCTTGCAAACCAAGCTCGAGGTGCCTGCTTTAAACCATATAGAGCCTTGTCTAGTTTACAAACATAATGTGGCTTGCTTGCATCCTCGAATCCTGGAGGTTGTCGCATATATACCTCTTCTTCAAGAACACCATGTAAAAACGCATTCTGCACATCAAGCTGCTTCAAACACCATCCTCTTGAAACGGCAACAGATAGAACTAACCTTACTGTTGCTATCTTGACTACTGGATTGAAGGTGTCTTCATAGTCAATTCCATAGCGTTGTTTATAGCCCTTTGCTACCAATCTGCCTTTGTATCTTTCTATACTTCCATCTGCTCTTCTTTTGATCTTAAACACCCATCTACAATCAATGATATTTGCACCTTTAGCAGCCGGAACAAGATGCCATGTTCCGTTCTTGTGAAGTGCTGAAATTTCCTTTTGCATTGCTTTCTTCCAATTGGGATCATTAAGAGCTTCTTCCAAATTTGTTGGTTCACCTGTTGAACTGAAGTTTGCATATCGAATAGTGCCATCAGTATAAATTTTTGGCTTGAAAACACCACTTTGTGACCTGGTTTTGGCGTGCTGTATTTCTGGCTCGGGCGGCGCATTTGATCCTGGAGCAGACACAAAAGATCCGCCATCTGCAGGAGCTGTCGGAGGAGCTGTCGGAGCTACGCCTGCTGCTTCCTGTCCTGCGTCGACACGCGTCCCCGACAAATGCGTCTGCGGTACGCTGCTGTCACGTGCAGACGCTGACGACTTCGCCTGCGAATCAGCACTTGATCCTAGGAGGATCAGATCCACTCCGACTGCTGTGCCAGCTGAATCATCATCGCTTTCAGCGCCCGCCGTGTCGTCTTCTTCTTGATCAATCAGGATCATCTGTACACCGTTAGCAGGGCCGTCCCGACTAAATCAGAGGCCTTGTACGAAACTAAAAAATGAGGCCTACTAGGTTGAAACAATAGAACAAAAATAAAATGTATGGTATAATATATTACATTGCAATGAGCTATGTTAAGAATTGTACCTATGTTGCATAAAATTTTTGTTTTTTCATTTACTTGTCCCAACCCGATTCGAATTTTCTAATCCGATTTGCAGAAGACATGGCTTCAATATGTGAACAATATTGCAGTAGTCTAGATGAAAACATAAAAAAACAAAACTTAGAGATCGACTAATTACTTCCTATAGTTTGCTATGATTATGATGGACAACAAATTAAATTGAAATAAAATACGAGTGATTAGTATTACCTTTAGCTTCTCACCCGCCCGTTCTGTCGCCTGGAATTTGGATCGCTCGCCAGTCGCCGCCGCAGCTTGAGCTTCGTCCGGTAGATGAATCGGCGTCGCCTCGCCAGTCCGCGCCTCCGCGGCGGCCAGGAGTAATTTCCGGTAGATGAATCGTCAATCGGGGTCGCCTCACCAGTCCGCGGCGGCCAGAAGTTTCTTTAGGGGCTCGGAACAGTTGGCCGGCCGCTGGGCTATCCAATTTTTTTTTCTTTTGAGTCACCGCTGGGCTATCCAAATGATAGAGAGCCAGACCTTTTTCTTTTGGGCTTCTTTTCTTAATTGGGCTGCAGCTTAGCTAAGCACTATATATTTGGAGGCCTGTGTGATTTAGGCCGGGAGCCGTCGCTCACCTTGCACTCCCTCAAGGACGGCCCTGCCGTTAGGAGCCCTGTTTCCTCTCAAATTTTCTCCTGTTTCTGCATGTTCATCTCCTGTATTCTCCTGCTGATTAATCACATCACTTGCAGTATTATCATGGTCAGCATTAATGCATATTGATCAATACTATCTACACCCCCGTGATGTGAGCAAAGGAGATGTTCAGGAAGAAGGGAAATTTCATGCTGTAGCCTTGCCCCGGCATTTTCATGCAAAGATGCAAAAGGGAAAACATCTTCATCAAAGATTACGTCTCGAGAAATATACACTCGTCCAGTGGGGATATCCAAACACTTAAACCCTTTATGAAGAGAACTATAACCAAGGAAAGCACATCTTTTTGACCGGAACGCCAGCTTCCTAGAGTTAAAGGGTCTAAGGTTGGGCCAGCAAGCACACCCAAAAACTCTAAGGGAGTAGTCTGGTGGTTCGTTAAAAAGAAGCTCAGTAGGAGTTTTGTAATCAACAACTTTGCTAGGAAGGAGATTAATCAACCGTGTTGCTGTGAGAAAGGCTTCATCCCAAAACTTTAAAGGCATAGATGCATTAGCTAAGAGAGCTAATCCTACTTCCACGATGTGCCTATGTTTCCTCTCAGCCGCCCCGTTTTGCTGGTGTGCATGGGGGCAAGAGACACGATGAGCAATGCCAATCCGTTGAAAGAAGGAATTCAACCTGCAGCGGCACCGCCGGCTGGTCTGTCGGAATCTCCGTCGGCCTCCACCTCCGGGCAAAATGAAAATATAAAAGTAGAATTTAGCTAGTCTGTTGGAGATGCTCTTAGCCACCGGGCAACTCCAAGAGATTAGCTAAAATGACTTAGCTAGCTAAATTTTGGAAAAAAATCTCAAAAACACTCTTCCAACAGACTAGCTATCTGCCCAACTAGCTATCCTGACTAGCTAAATTCATTGCCCCGCTAGCTATCTTTTGGCTAGTGGCTAGTGACTAGCTATCCTGATTTTCATGAGTATGACAGGTGGGACCTACTGGCGGTGGAGAATATAGAGAATTCAGTTTAGAGAGGCTATTGGATGTCAACAACTTTTTGCTAACTATTTCATTTTACATACTAGCTAAATCAGGATTTTAACTAGTGATTTTTAGAGAAGCTCTTGGAGTTGAAGGTTCTATATTAATTTAGAGCTCTTGTAAAACTCTAAATATAACTAAAATTATACCTAGTCTCTTGAAATTGGTATTTCTTCACATTTGGATCCATCTCCGATGAACAACTCCTCCCAAGGTAACAAGACCATCAGAGCATCAATCTCTATCACAACAAAACCGCCATCGACCCAAGCATGACGAAGAGTATCGCCGACCACAACGTGCCCTTGTTCCTCCCTTCGCCAGCCGCCGCTGACTGGTCGTCCAACCTCTCCATCGTCTGGTTCCAGCCACGGACGCCAAGGATGACCTCGCGTACGGCGCCACCGAAGAAGCCGGTGGACGCGTTCTGGGTGGTGCGGCGGGCGGCGGCGAGCCTGATCCTTTCGTCGAGAAGAGCCTTGGGCGGCCTAGTAGACGACGTGCCCGCGGTGCCGGCGGCGACGTACACCGACATGCGGTGCGCGGCGGCATCATACTCTATCCACACGGTCTTGCTTAGAGCCGTGTTGTTGGGCGTGACGGTGACGTTGAGGCCCACGGTGGCGTACGCCCTCACCACACCGGCCTCGATGGCGGCCAGTTCGCCGGACGCGGCGGCATCCGGGTCGTACGTGATGTTCCCGGTGCCACGTAACCCATCTCGGTTCAGGAACGGCGGGTACATGTCTCGGAGGATGACAAACGCCACGGCGGAGGACCCGGCTTGTTAGGAATAATCACGCCATGGACGTGTTCAGGGTGTGCGTGTGTGCGTTTAGCTCGATTAGGTTAGTGATTCGCGAGTGCGTGTTCGTGAATGTGTGATTATGCCGCGCCATGGCTGTGAGCAGAGCATTTGTGTGTGCCTGCGTGTTGGCCGTGGCGAGGTCGGGTCCAGGGCCGGTGGGCGTGAGGGTCTGTCTCCACCGTCTGTGCACCTTGAGACCGAGTCGTGGGCGAGTGGGCGCGTGCGAGGATCCCGCGGATGGAGCCACCATGACCGGGTCGAGCGCACATCTCGGCGTCATGGGCGAGCACGTTCCCACGCGGATCAGTCGCAATAGCCATTGTGAAGGATAGCTTCCCGGCCTACAAAAACCCTCGCACTCCTCAGATGTAATCCGCTGGTTCCATTTGATTGAGAAGAGGGCCAAGATATAGGAGCAATCGGCTCCGCGGCTTTTGTCGGCAAAATCCACTGTTCATCTTCCTCTTGGGCTTCCTGCGATTGTGAGTGCTAGAGAGAGCTTGGTGAGGTGGGAGCACCGGGAACTTGTGTTCCTGGTCGAGGCCAACATTTGGCATCAGAGCCAGGGTCGAGAGATGAAGATCGGTGACTCTTTGTTCAAGGGCGACAGTTCGAGCTCGGGCGCCGCCATGGAGCGCGTGCCCGGCTCCGGCGTGGTGGAGCTGCCAATGCTGACCAAAAGGGGCTACCAAGAGTGGTCCCTTATCATGCAGGTGTCGCTGGAGGCCCAGGAGCTGTCGGAAGCCATCGAGGTGGAGAGCAAGGATCGGCGCGCACTGTCCGCGATCCTCTGTGGCGTTCCGCCAGAGATGAAAGTCGGGCTCGTCGTGAAGAAGATGGTGAAGGAGGCTTGGGACTCCGTGAAGAGGATATGTGGCGGCGACGAGCGCGTGAAGGCGGCCAATGTGCAGAGGTTGATGAAGGAATTCGAGCTCCTGAGCTTCCGCGACGGTGAGGCGGTGGCAGATTTCGCCGTGCGCGTCGATGGCCTGACCGAGCGTCTACGTGACCACAGCGAGGTGTTGTCCGACTCCAAGGTGGTCCGGAAGGTTCTGCGTGCCGTCCCAAAGAAGCTCAAGCAAGTGGCGGACTCCATAGAGATCCACAGCGATCTATCCACCGTGACGCTCGACGAGCTCGTCGGCCAGCTTCAAGTCGCGGAGGAGGTGGACGCTGAAGACGAGCCGGTGGCCAAGACGGGAGGCGGCGACCAGCTGATGCTCACCCGAGCTCAGTGGGAGGCGCGTTCACGCCAACGTGGTGGCGGCGGGCATTGTGGCGGCGGCGAACATGGTGGTGGCCGTGGCGACAACGACGATGACGGCAGGAGCAGCACGAGCTCGGGGGGGCGGGAGGAGCCGCTACCGAGGCCGGTGCTTCGACTATGGTGCGCGCAGACACATGGCAAGGGAATGCTCGAAGAAGAAGCAGGGGAAGGCGCTGCTCTGTGACGCCGACGAGGAGGCGACGCTCCTGTGAAGTTCATCTCCACCACATCATGTTTAGGGGGAGATTGTTGGGAATAATCACGCCAAGGACGTGTTCAGAGCGTGCGTGTGTGCGTTTAGCACGATTAGGTCAGTGATTCCCGAGTGCGTGTTCGTGAATGTGTTTGTATGCCAAGCCATGGCCGTGAGCAGAGCATTTGTGCGTGCCTACGTGTTGGCTGTGGCGAGGTCGGGTCCAGGGCCGGCGGGGCGTGAGGGTCTGTCTCCACCGCCTGCGCACCTTGAGACCGAGTCGTGGGCGAGTGGGGCACGTGCGAGGATCCCGCGGATAGAGCCGCCATGACCGGGTCGAGCGCACGGCTCGACGTCATGGGTGAGCGCGTTCCCGCGCGGATTGGCCGCAACGGCCGTTGTGGAGGATAGCTCCCCTGCCTAAAAACCCTGCGCTCCTCAGATGTAATCCGCCGGTTCCATTTGATTGAGAAGAAAGCCAAGATACAGGAGCAATCGGCTCCGCGGCATTCGCCGGCAAAATCCACTGTTCATCTTCCTCTTGGGCTTCGTGCGATTGTGAGCGCTAGAGAGAGCTTGGTGAGGGGGAGCACCGGGAACGTGTGTTCCCGGTCGAGGCCAACACGGCTAGCCAGAAACTGGTGTTGAACGACGCCTCGCGCTCCGGCACCCGCCGCCGCCGCCGTCGACAACTTCGCCGGCGCGCCAGACGCCGACCCTCTTGTAAAGGAGCACGAAGCCCTCGGAGCGGTTGACGCGGGAGAAGTCCTCATCTGAAGATGATGCGGGGCCGAAGAGGATAGCGAGGCCGGTGATGGACGTGTTGGTGACGGCGACAATGTCCTCCGTGGTGGCGTCGAAGGCCGGGAAGCTGTAAGTGTCTACTTCGCCGCCGGACGCCGCTGCGGAGGCTGCCGCCGCGCACATAGCCAGGAGGACGAGCCTTGTACTGGTCAGCATCTCGATCGTGCGCGTTGATGCTCTCTAGCTATAACATGATCACGGTGTATATACATATACTAGTGATTAATTTTAGTAATTTTGGTCAAATCTGCGTGCTGAGGACGAAGCTAGCATGGTGACCTGATCTCGTCTTGGCCAATCAATTGCGTCCACGCTTCCACAAACAGATTGTTTTGCGAGTAATAAACATAAACAAATCATATATAAAAATGACACCCGCAGCGCAGAGGAGATGAGCACACGCAATTCTTTCGAACCAAGCAATCGTATATTCAATCCACCGGTTGACTGCATCGAATTCTATTAGAGCAAAGCGTGTGGCAAGGCGATCTCTCATATTTTACATACTAACAATCTTGTACTGATCGATTTGGGCCTATCTCTAAGTCTTAGCAGAGTTTTAAACCCCAAACTAAGTGAGATTACATACATAGTACAATATTTTCTGTTAAAATCTAGAGTGAATTTCATAGTAGGTCCGTTAACAATTTTTGAGTTCTCATCTAGGTCCGTTAACTTTAAAAGTGATCGTCTAGGTCCACGATCTGTGGAAGAGTTGTCATTTAGGTCCAAAAGTATCCACGGAAGCATCTATTGCCTACGTGGCAATGCTAGCATGATAACCAGTAGCAAAAAAAAACTCTGCAATCTTTCACTTTTCACTGTCACGTCCTCTTGTTTGTCCTCCCAACTGTCCTCCTCGCCGGCAACGAGGTCGACGACCTCGGCGGCATGGCTGCGCTTGCTCCTTCTCGCCGGCAACGAGGCGTCACTCATGGTGAGGCCGCGAGGCTGTTGCTTGCTCCTTGATCTTCTCTGTTATAACCAAATCAGAGCTCCTCGATATCCCCTGACCCCTGTTGCTCCTGCTCAGCCTCGCAGGTGCTTCTGCTGCTTATGCTGCTGCCATCTTCTAAAACACATGGCATGGTCTGAGTGACATTCTACTTCAGCTGCTCACATGAAACCGAAAAGCCCTCTTGCAAACAAGCGTGAGCTTCTCCTTCTTCCCCTGTTTGCAGTTCTCGTGCTTCTCATTGGTGTCAGATAAAACCGCAGCTCCTCGATATCCCGTTGCTCCTGCTCAGCCCCGCAGCCCGGCCCAGCAGCCATGGTGCATGGCGCATGCCCAGTGCTGCAGGCGGCAGGCACGCCGCGGCTCATCAGCTCTCTATGGCGCGCACTTACAGCTAGGCGTGTTCGTCATGTCGCTCGACCACCTCTTCGGCGGTGGCGCCGTCACGGCAGCAGCGCATGTGCGGTGTAACGTCCTGGGTTTTCAAAAATGGAAAATCCAGCAATCTGTCTCGTGATAGTTCCTGGATCAGACACTATCACGCACAGGTATTCATCACAGATAAATATCATAGTCATACATCGAAATAAAGCATCAGAGTACGAAAATTATTACATATCCCGAATAATGGAGTACATCACTACACGCCTCTTGGCGGAATAATAAGAATAAGAGCCTACGCAGCGGTAGCTAGCTTCCAAAAGGTGTCACCATCTTCATTCGTCTCCCACAGGTATCCTTGAGCGAAGCGACGTGCCCCTCAGTCGTACCATCCGTCGGCGTTGTTGTCGAAGTCTCACTCGTACCCTGCAAGCACAAGGGCTATCCCCAAGGTTCGGGATAGGTCCACGTCACCAACCGTATGCAAGCTTTAAGTGACCTACTTCTAAAGGTAAAGAGAGAAACAAGGTAGAGGCTGGGTTTCCTAAGCAGCAGCAGCATCAATATAAGAATAACATCTCCATATTCCCCACCAGAACCCATATCACTCATCCTCAAACGGTTACACCTGTCACCCAGATCACCGTCACCATCACCTAACTCCATCTAGGGTCGGTGCGAGAACTCCCACTCCTCGCACCTCAATGGTTGCACCCGGATCCGCGAGGCAGAAGGAGCAACTCCCCTCTCCCCGAATACAACCACGGCTCACCATACACTCTCATCCTAGAAGGGGGAAGGTAGAAATCCCAAAACGTAAGAGTCGGAGTAAACAATGGGCATGTCCATAACCGAGGACGCGACTATACGCATAGATCTAAACTCTGCAGAGCGTGTACACCAGTACCCAACTCGGAATAGCACCCGGACGGTGTACGGCCGACCGAGCCTTCCCAACCGAACGAACACCTAGGAGTTACGATTCCATCCTGCATCTGGGCCTCGGTGCGGTCCTTCGCAAAGGACCACCCCAGAACTGTGAACATGCCCCCGTGTGGCCGCACGGGGAGCGCCCAATAGGGAAGGGACTTCACCCTAACCCTCTCACTGATACCCTCTATCCTACTGGCAGGTATGGCATCGCACTTGCTAGGGTCGAAACGGCCCTATCCCCACTCGGCGAGGTGGTGTGTACGAAAGTCCTGTGTAACAAAGCGACCCACTCGATTTCAGACCGGAGCGAGCTCCTATCCTCCAAGTCATCACAAAAACCCCAACACCTGTGCTCCTAAAACAGTGTACCCGCCATAGGCACCAAACTGGGCAACGTCCGAGAAGTCGATCCCTGGCCCCCGATCCCGGATCGGGTTGTCTTGAGCTCACCCCCGCCAAAAATCCCAAAAACACCTTCTTCTGCCGGTTTTTCCCCACACACGCCAAGAATACTACCATGATATCCCAACACATGCACAGCAAGCTCAGCGTAACATCACGCATAAATATAGTCCTGGTTCAGCTCTCCGGCTCCGACGGCTCCTAGAATCGTATTTAAATAAATAAACTCGGCTGCTAATTGCAAAGAATCCAAGATGAAGAACAAATTAGACCCAAAAAGAGGCAAACTCTAGTCTAGCGCGGAGTTTGGAATTTTAGAAGATTTTCAGAAGAAGTTTTGTATTTTTCGGAGTTAAAATGGATTTAATATGAATTTCCAAAGATAAAATAGTTTTCTGAAAATCAAATACGCATTTACAATATTGCAAACTCTAGGCTAGCTATAGGGTATCTCCTGCTGACTTTAAAAGGGCTAAAAGCCAGCTACAGGCTAGCTTATGCTGCCCACGTGGCTGCCAGCAGGGCGGCTTAAAGCTGACTCCTGCACGCGTGGCAGCCAACTGGCTTGCCGCGGTGGCGGGGCGCAGGTGATCCGGTGCGGCACCGGATCGCGGGGTCGCGTGTGTGGCGCGGCCGTGAGTGGCTCACCACACTCGATCTCGCCGGATCCTCTGAGGGCATGTGCACGTGTGGGCGGCGGCAATCCCCAGGGGGTTTTACGCCAGCGTCAAAACGTGTTCGACGCTTTGCCCCTAAGGAGCGACGGCACGGGCAGAGGCTCGCCGGCGGCGAGGCATACCCGACCTGACCAACAAGGGATGGAGCAAGGTCGAGGAGAATCAAGGGCTCAAGGCTGGTGCAAAAAGGGACGGCTTCGGCCGGTGCACTGCGCGGAGGCGACGAGACAGGGGACGGCGGCGGAGCGGCCGTGCGGGTGCCGAGCGGCGATCGCCGGCGACGGCGTGCGGGAGCGCCAAAAGCCAAGATGTGTGTGTGCGTGCACCAAGGGAGTGTACAGGAACCAAAACTGGGGCTTTCGCCCCCTCGACAGAGAGAACAGCGCCGTCCCGGCCATGGCAGAGCCCCTGGCCGGCGCGGCGACGGCGAGCTGGTGTTTGCCGCCGCGGAGCAACGTCGCGCATGGGTGCGCGGTGCTCTGGATGGCGAGGCGATTACTATGGCGAGCAAAAACAGACGGGAAGATCCCCTGCACGTGTGTGCGCCGAGGTACAGGCTGGTGGCGAGGTGCGCCGGCGCATGGCGGGGCAACAAGGCGCGACGGCGGAGTGCGGCCGTGAAACAAGGGGTAACAGCGGAGGCGGGCGCACGCGTGACGACGGCGGTGGCTCCTGCAAACGACAGGCACGGCTCGAGGGCTGGCTCCACAACGGCGGCGTGCGCGGCGGCGCGGCGGCAGCGGCGCGAGCAAGGCGCGCTCGTTTCCCCCTCGGCACGAAGGCCGGGCCACAACAGAGGAGGAAGGAAGCAAGGCCTCACCTTGTGACCACGGGTCGAAGCGCAGGCGTTGGGGAAGAAGGACGGAGCTGGTTGCCGGCGGCGAGGGAAGCAGAACGGCGCCGAGCAGAGGAAACAGAGGATGCAGATGGCATCGCGGTCCTTGGCTTCCCGGCGTTCCTGGAGCTCCACGGGCGGTCCTCCGGCTTCACGGCGGCTCCAGCGTGCTCGCGGACGGCCTCCGGGCTCCCTTCTCCTCTCCCCCTTCTCCTTCTCCTTCGGCGAGCAGTGGCGGGTGGCAATGGGGAAAACTCCCTGGCGGCTAGGGTTGGGAGCTCCTGGGGTCGCGGTGGCAGCTATCTTATAGGGCAAGGCGCGGAGCGGGGGCACGTGGACGGCTGGATGGCAAAGGCGGGCGCGCGGGCGCGTCGCGACGGTAGCCATGGACGGCGCTCCGCTGCTTTTCTGCTTTGCACGCGCCGGCGTCAGCGAAAGGAGAAAGAAGGCGGGCGACATCAGCGTGACGCGGCGTCCGGGCCCGCCTGGCGGTGTCATGGCGCGGTAGGTGGTAGGTGGGCCGTTTGGGCCATGAAGCGGTGGGTTGCAGTGGAAGTGCAGGGGTGCGTTTTGACTCGGGAAAAAGAGATGGAGGGCCTAGGGTGGACTTTGCTGTAGAACTCGAGGCCCAGCAGGGTTAAAACCCCTTTTCCCCTTTTCTTTTACTTCTTCACCCTTTTCTAATTTGATTCATCCCACACAATTAAATCCCAAATAAATCCAAATAAACTCGAAGTTTCTCACACTAGCATTTTATATTTCCTAGAAATTTTAATTAGCTCAAAAATAAATCTAGGTATTTTAGGAGAGAAATAAGAAGACATCCTTAATTAAATTATCAAGCACTCAAATAATTCACTGAAAATTTTAAATCCTCATTTTTATAATAAACATTCCGTATTGAAAATGCGGGATGTTACATGCGGTCACCGGCGACCCCACAGTCTGCTCCGCTGGTGTAGACGGCGGTGGCCGCCGCAGCCTTGCGCAGGTAGATGGCGATGGCAGCCACGGCCCTCCCACCAGCGGCGAAGCCGCCGACCACTCGTGCGGGGCTTTCTCTGTATGCTCTGGCAGGGTTGCGGCCCCGGACGTCGACCGCCCGCACACGAGACGCGGGTGGCAGGGAAGCTCGTTGGTGCTTGACGGAGCCTGGATTAGGGCCCCCTAAGCAACAAGATGATCAACCTGAAGATGGAGTCCTCTGACACCATTGACAATGTGAAGATTAAGATCCAGGATAGGGAGGGATGCAGATCTTCGTCAAGACCCTCACTGACAAGACTTCCCCACTTCCGAGTATCTTCCGCCTCGCCCGAGTACGCCTCGTCTTCGAGCACTCTCCGCTTCGCACGAGTACTCTCCGCCTCGCATGAGAACACTTCGTCTCCGAGTACGCTCCGCCTCGCCTCCGACTACTCGCTCGCACGAGTAACCTCCGTCTCCGACTAGGACGAGATCCACGTGAGGGAGCCGGAGCGGGGGTCAGGGGCCCCACACGAATGTGGCGCCGCCCCAACCTCCAAGCTTCTTCGCAGCAACACGCGTGACGCCGGTTTCCACGCTATGCAAAGACCGTAGCTGGCACGACGGGAGGACGGCCCGGTCTGACAAGAGCTGTAATGGCGCACAGTGCACCCCTACGACCTCCGACACGCCGTCACATCCAACACCAGCTGCACGCCACCCCGTCAGAACGTGCACTCGATTACGACCTACAGGCACTTAGGCCATAACGTGGCGGGCCTAAGACGCGCTCAAGGAGGCTGAGTCATCAAGTGAACTACTCGGAGGAGGTGCCAAGTGCCCGGAACAAACAGTGGCAACAGCACACGCGCGGTCTCCGGTGACACCACAGCTCAGCGCCCTCCCACGCCGCCTGACGGACATCAATGACGGAAAAGACTTCACAACGCCGTAGCACTGTAGCTTATTTTCGTTTTCCCTCTTTTCCCCTCGCCCTTGTGTCTATAAAAGGGGAGGAGTGCAACCAACGTAGAGACTGACCAATCACCAAGTTTGTAACCCCTACTACAAACATTCCTGGCATAGGAACACGAGTACTCGGAATTGGATGTAGGGTATTACTCCTCGGAGGCCCGAACCAGTATAAAACCCTTGTGTCTACCGTGTCAACCATCGGGATCCGACACACGATTCGATACAAATCTACTGCCAGCGGTGGAGAACCCCGACTGTTGGCGTGGCAGGTAGGGGCACATCGTGTGTCTCGCCGAACCACACCAGCGATCTGGATGGAGGGCCGCGGAGTTTCGCTGACTCTCGGCGCCACCGTGCATTTCGGCTCCCTCGGCTTCGTCTACACCGGGCCGGCAGAGTCCGTCGTCGGGAGGACTTTCTCCCAACCCGCGCGTCCCACCGCCATGATGACGGCGGCGGCGCGTGCGGCATTCGTCCGTGGCTTTATGGACGAGTCGATCATGGCCATGCTAGGGTCTAACCCGACGCAGGAGCACTTAAGGCTCGCTGCCTTCCACCTCACCGACCTCGCCTTCCAGGCCAGCGTGTCCGAGCCGCTGACCTGGGGGGAATTCATGGAGCGGTACGGCGCCTTGTACCCCCGAGGATAGCCAGGCCTCCCGGACGACCCGGTGACGGCCTACGTGAACAAGCTGAGGGCTTCGTACGTCACCCCAGGATCCGCGGCCCACGGCGGGGGCCGCCGACGCCCCTCCCGGACTTCACGCGAGAGTGCAATATCCTGGAGGCCCGCACCGCCACTAGCTCGACCGACGGCGAGGAGAACTCTCGTCACCACAACGGGGATGCCCAGCGCCGGGCGCGCCTCGACGAGATCACTGAGGCCAAGCGCCAGCTCGACGAAGAGCTGGCGAACCTCCACCAAGCGCTCGGTGTGGAGGAGGAGCCCCAGCAAAGCCAGCGGCGTGAACAGCACCACGAGCAGGAGGCGGAGCAGCCAGCCCCGCAAGCTCGCGCTCGGGCACAGGACGTGAACCGGCGCATCAACGAGGATGCCGCCGTCGACGATGACGGCAAGCCGCGCTTCAGGCATGCATTGCAGAACCTCACGGCAGCAGCCATGCTCTTGCGTGGTTGCCCCAAGCCAACCACGCCTGAGGAGAAGAGTGTTCACCAGCAGCTCAAAACCCTCCTCGAGACGGCGGCCGCACAGCAGGCCGAGAGCTCGGCATCACACGCGCGCGAGGCGCGAGGTGCACCGTCCGTGCGACATCAAGATCGATCCCCGTCAAGGCACCGAGGTGCTGGCGAACCGTCAGTCAAGTCACAACTGGGCCACAACCGCGACGCTCGCGACATGCTCGAGGCTCGTCGTCAGGCCGCTGGCGACGACAACTATGACTACGGCTATGGCAGCAACGACGACGGCCGCGACAAGCGTGACGAGCACCGCTCACGCCGACGTCATAGCCAGAGGCGTGGCGGACGCTACGACAGCAATGAAGATCATGACCGAAGCTGGTCGCCCGATCCAAAGGGTCCACGTGCTTTTTGTCGGAAAGTGCAAGATACAAAGTTCCCCTCGCGTTTCCGAGCTCCGACAGCGGTACCGAGATATGACGGAGAGACCAACCCCAGCGTGTGGTTGGAAGACTACAGGTTCACGTGTCGGGCGGGCGGAGCGACAGACGATCTGTTCATCATCAAGAACTTACCACTTCACCTCGCCGACTCCGCGCAAACCTGGCTCGAGCACCTACCACGTGGCAGGATCAACAGCTGGAAGGACCTACGGGAGACATTCATCGGCAACTTCCAGGGCACGTACGCCCGACCCAGCAAATAGTGGGAGCTCCTCAATTGCAAGCAGCAGCCAGGGGAGAGCCTGCGCGACTACATCAGTCATTTCTCTAGGTGCTGTACCGAGCTTCCCACTGCGACAGACAACGACGCCATCTCGGCGTTCCAGAACGGCACCACCTGCACCACCCTCATCCACCGGCTAGGGTGAAGGACACCAAGGACTACTCGGGAGCTCCTCGACATCACGACCAACCACGCCGACGGGGAGGAGGCGGTAGCAGCAACGTTGGTTCCCCCACAGAGCAAGGGGAAGCAAGTCGTGGACGCCGGAGAGGGGCCCTCCTCGCGGTCCAAGAAGAAGAAGAAGGGCGACAAGCGTGGCCGCGAAGACAACGTCGTTGCAGCGGTCAAGCGCAAGGCTACACGTCCCAAGAACAATCAAGACGGCCTCCCGAGGGGTCATTTTGAGAGACTCTTGGAGGCGCCATGCACCCATCACGAGACACCCGTCAAGCATGCGCTCAAAGACTGCCGCCTGATGAAGAACTACGTCAACGGCACGCTCAAGCCTAAGACGGCGGAGCCCCCAAAGAAGGATGCGCCACCCCCGGAAAACGATGATGATGACGCGGAGGTTGCTTTCCCTCGCGAGGATGGTGCGGTCCACATGATCTTTCGCGGAGCACCGGCGCGACCGTCGAGGCGTAAGGAGAAGCTAATCCAGCGCGAGGTCTACAACACTGAGCCTGCGACGTCGGCGTACCTCAAGTGGTTCGACACCCCGATCACCTTCGACCGAACGGACCACCCCGACCATGTACCGCAACCAGGATGCTACCCCCTCGTGGTGGCTCCACTGATCGGGACCAAGCGGGTCCACAAGGTGCTGATGGATGGAGGGAGCGGGCACAACATCCTGTATATGACGACGCTCGACAGCATGGGCATCTCGCGGTCCCAACTGCACCCATCTCCAACTCCTTTCCACGGGGTCATCCCCGGGAAAGATGCACTCCCGATAGGGCAGATCAATCTGCCCGTCACGTTCGAGACATCACGGAACTTCCGCACAGAAACCCTCACCTTCGAAGTGGTGGGGTTCTCGGGGACGTACCACGCCATCCTCGGGAGGCCGGCTTACGCGAAGTTTATGGCCATGCCCAACTACACGTATCTCAAGTTGAAGATCCCTGGTCCGAAGGGGGTCATCACAGAGGGGACTACGTTTCAGTACGCATACGAATGCGACACTGAGTGCTTTCAATTCACTGAAACACTCATCCGGTCCGAGAAGCTCCATGCCGAGCCTCCCTCCGAGGACCAAGATATCCCCGAGTCATCCAAGCGAGCGGCCTGCTCTTTCGAGCCCGCCAAGGATCTCAAGGATGTGGCTGTCACCGATGATGGCCGCACGCTCCGTATCGGGATGGCGCTCGATCCTAAATAGGAAAGTGTGCTCGTCGACTTCCTCAAAGCGAACCTCGATGTGTTCGCATGGAAACCCTCCGACATGAAGGGGATCCCGAGAGAGGTTGCCGAGCACAAACTGAACATCAAGCCGGGATCAAAACCGGTCAAGCAGCGCCTGTGCCGCTTCAACGACGACAAGTGCAAGGCCATAGGCAAGGAGATCAAGAAGCTCCTTAGCGCAGGGTTCATCCAAGAAGTGTTCCACCCCGAGTGGCTAGCTAACCCTGTACTTGTAAAGAAGAAGAATAAGAAATGGAGGATGTGTGTTGACTACACGAGCCTTAATAAGGCATGTCCCAAGGATCCGTTTCCTTTGCCTCGCATAGATCATGTAGTCGATTCAATGGCAGGGTGCGAAACCCTCTGTTTTCTCGATGCGTACTCCGGGTACTACCAGATCACGATGTGCATAGCGGACCAACTTGCAACATCCTTCATCACTCCCTTTGGCGCTTATTGTTACAACTCGATGTCGTTCGGGCTCAAGAATGCGGGCGCTACGTTTCAAAGATGCATGCGACGCGTTTTCGGCGATCTCATAGGATGAATAATTGAGGCTTACGTCGATGACATCATGGTCAAGTCAAAGAAGACGGGCGATCTGATCCACGATCTTACAGAAGTGTTCGCGAAACTGAGAGAACACGAGGTGAAGCTAAACCCCGAGAAATGCTTTTTTGGGGTTCCAAGGGGCATGCTCCTTGGCTTTGTCGTGTCCGAACGCGGCATAGAGGCTAATCCCAAGAAGATCTCAGCCATCACTAACATGGGGCCGATCCAGAACCTGAAGGGCGTACAGCGTGTCACAGGCTGCCTCGTGGCTCTCAGTCGGTTCATCGCCTGACTCGGGGAGCGCAGCTTGCCACTGTACCGCCTAATGAAGAAGTCCGACCACTTTGCGTGGACACCCGAGGCTCAAGAGGCGCTTGACAAACTCAATAATCTCCTGAAAAGTCCATCCGTGGTCACAGCACCGATGCCAGAAGAACTGATGCTCCTATACGTGGCTGCAACAACGCAGGTCGTGAGCGCTGCACTAGTCGTGGAACGAGATGAGCCTGGGAAATCACTCAAGGTGCAGCGGCCCGTTTATTTCGTAAGCGAGGTTCTCTCCGACTCAAAGACCCGCTACTCTCAAATTCAGAAGCTCGTGTACGCTGTCTTGATCACCAAACGCAAGCTCCGACACTACTTCGACTCGCACCCCATCACAGTGGTGTCCAAGTACACCCTCGGGGAGGTGATCCAGAATCCTGAAGCCGAGGGGAGGATAGCTAAGTGGGCCCTCGAGTTGACGGGACAGCATGTGACATACGCACCGCGCAGCGCCATTAAGTCACAAGTGCTGGCAGATTTCGTTGCTGAATGGACAGAGATTCAGACTCCACCGGCACCAATCGAGCACGAGACGTGAACAATGTATTTTGACAGCTCCGTCATAAAGGAGGGAGCAGGGGCAGGCCTTGTCTTCATCTCGTCTCTGGGCGTGCGTATGGAATACATGGTCCGACTGCATTTTCCCGCCTCCAACAACGTGGTCGAGTACGAAGTGCTCGTCAACAGCCTTCGGATCACGATTGAGCTCGGGATTCGCCACCTCGAGATCCGCGGGGACTCTGAGCTTGTAGTGGACCAAGTTATGAAGGAGAAGAATTGTGTCGACTCCAAGATGGCGGCCTATTGTCGAACTGTGCGTCAACTAGAAGACAAGTTCCATGGGCTCGAGCTCCATCATGTGCTGCGTGATAACAACAAAGCGGCGGACATCCTCGCCAAAGCAGCGTCAAGCCGCAAGCCCGTGCTGCATGGCGTATTTGCAAGTGACCAACACACACCGTCCATTCGAGTTGATGAGGAACAACCACCAGAGTCGGAGTCGCCAGAAGTCATGGAGATCGACCAACCGCAAGAGCCAAACTTAGAAGATCCTGACTGGCGGTTTCCGATCCTTGAATGGTTAGTCGAGGGAAAGTTGCCCTCCGACCAGATGGAGGCACATCGCATCTCGAGGCGAGCCAAATCCTATGTCCTCATCGACGGCGAGCTCCATAAGAGAGGCGTAGCGGATATATTCATGTGATGCATTCAGAGAGACCAGGGCCGGGACTTGCTTCAGGAAATCCATACCGGCACATGCGGGCATCATACCGCCGCAAGAACCTTAGTCGGAAAAGCGTTCCGACAAGGTTTCTATTGGTCCACAGCGCTCACAGACGCCAAGGATATCGTGTGATGTTGTGTGGGCTGTCAGTTCTAAGCCCGGCAGACTCATCTCTCGGCGCAAGCGCTTCAGAACATCCCCATCACGTGGTCGTTCGCCGTGTGGGGGCTGGACATAGTCGGACCATTCAAGCAAGCGCCCGTGGGCTTCACGCACCTGCTCGTGGCTGTCGATAAGTTCTCCAAATGGATTGAGGCACAACCCGTGGTCAAGATCCGCTCCGAAGAGGCCGTGGCATTCTTTACCGACATCATCTACCGCTTCGGGATCCCGAACTCAATCATCACAGACAACGGCACAAAGTTCACGGGAAAGAAGTTCCTCAGGTTCTACGACGACAACAACATCCTCGTGGACTGGGCTGCCGTTGCGCACCCAAGGACCAACGGGCAGGCCGAGAGGGCCAACAGCATGATCCTACAAGGATTGAAGCCCTGGATCTTTAGACGACTCGAGAAGTTCCGAGCAAGATGGGTTGCCGAGTTGCCATCCGTTCTGTGGAGCCTGCGCACCACGCCAAGTCGGTCCACCGGTGCGACACCATTCTTCATGGTGCACGGGTCGGAAGCGGTTCTCCCGACGGATATCGACTACGGCAGCCCAAGAGTCCGAGCATATACTGAAGAAGGGAACCAAGTCGCACTTGAAGATGCGATCGACCAGCTCGATGAAGCACACGACGTGGCGCTCCTACATTCTGCTCGGTACCAGCAAGCTCTAAGGCGCTACCACGAGTGCAACATCCACGAGCGTCAGTTCCAGGTCGGAGACCTAGTACTCCGACGAGTCATGAGCAACAAGGATCGCCACAAGCTCGCGCCCCCGTGGGAGGGGCCGTACGTCGTCGAACATGTGCTCCGACCAGGAACATTCAAGCTCCGACACGATGACGGCACGATTATCGCCAACGCATGGAACATAGAACATCTACGATGTTTTTATCCTTGAGTAATGTTCCTTGTTTCAGCTTATGATCAATGAATAATGCAATGTGTCTTTGTTCTCATTTCGTAAGTTATCGATCTCCTTATGTTGAAATCTTTTGTATGTTTCAATGTTATCTAAAGACTGAGTGGCAAGTGTCCTTGCGCCCATGCAAAAACACTTACCGCTCGGGGGCTACCTAGGGCACGACGCCCCCCTTTCACTTTTCTGTTTTCAAAACAAAAACTCTCCGACAACTTTGTCGTGACCAATCGCACGAGCAAGCGGTTCTTTTTGGCAGAACACCTTTATCTTGCGAAAGGAAAGGATGTCGATCTGTGAGCATTTCAATCTTGTTGCTTGTCCGAGCTTCTTAGCACTTACGCCCCTGCGGCTACGGTGCGAGGACTTGCGAGCACAGCTTGGACCTGCAGGTCGACGTTCGACTACTTTCAAAAAATACTCGGGTAACCGCTTGGGCTCCGGCTCAAAACGTTTTCTACGAAAAACACGCGAGTCATTTCCTGAACGTCCCTAAGTACTCGGGGGCTATGAATGCGTGGCGTCACTTCGCGACTCAGGTCGAGCTTTCCAACTCCTACGCCCCCGTGGCTCCAGAGAAAAGTTTGATCGGCCTGAGTATCTAAGTACTGCTACGTCGTTTTATAGTCGTTCGTGAGTACTCGGGGAATGCTTTATCAAGTGACGTTTACAAAACAAAATGAAAAGTTGTTCAGTACGGCGAGCATACAAGTTTTTTTTAAACTGTTATATAACTTAATACATCTAATGGGAGGGCCCGGAGCCGTCTTTTGGTGTGTCTCTTGGGATCAGGTCCAGGTCCTTCATCGCGGTGTCGGCCATGGCACGAGCAAGGGTGGCACAATCCTCCTCGATCTTGTCAAGCTCCTCGTTCGAGTAGCCAGGGGCCCAACCACCACTCAGCACCTGAAGATCCAGCCCCTGATAATGAGAGCAGAACATGGAGAGGACCCGGTGCACCACCTGCCGAGAGGTCGACAGCTCTGTCTCCTTGACGACACCCGGGAGAAGGTTGATCCGATCGCCGAGCACCTGGGGAGGCATTTTCACGGGCGGAGTGCCGACTTCTGAAATCTTGTCAATATGCCGGCCGAGCTTAGCGCGGTCCAGGATGTCCTTTTTGCGCGCCTCCTCTGTCTCGTGCTGTGCCTTCCGAGAGTCCTAGAGCTCAGCTTTGACCTCTGGAGACAGGGAACGAGTCGGAGTTGAGCCACGAGGAGCACAATCAAGGAAGAAGGGGCCGGGATAAGAAGAACGTACTCAAAAGCTGGTCCGCCAAGCTCTTGGCCGTCTCTGACATCTCGTGGATCTTGAGCTCGGCAATGATGACCTCTTGAGCCTTCTCCGCTAGCTTGACAGCCTGCGCAGCATGAGCTGTGCAAAGTCCTGTTAAGACCAAAGAACAAAGCAACATCAGCAATGATTAACATAGAAAAAGAAACACCACGAAAGCTGGGAGCGCAGGGATGCTCACCCTGAATATCTCACGCCAGCATGCTGCTCTCTTCGCGAAGCCGGGTCCCCTCGTCGGTGGCCTCCTGCAGGTTGGTGGAAAGGGTGCCGACCTGCTTATTCACCGTCCTCAGATCCACCTCGGCGTGCACCAGGTCCTGCAGCAAGTCCGCGACCTTCTTCTCAAGTGTCACCTTCTCTTCGCCGGCAGCCTGGGACGCGGCCTCGGCAGCAGCGGCGGCAGCGGCTGCGTTCCAAGCAGTGTCAGTAGTAGTTGCGGCAGCGGCGCGCAGCTCCATGGCGATGGTTTCCGCCTGGGCGAGCTTGGCCTCGAGGGCAGTCTTCTCGGACACGGCGGCATCCGCAGCAGACTACGCGGCCACAGCGCGGTCCTCTGCTGACTTTGCCGCAGCTTCTAGAGCGGTTCTCACCGACGCCTCGCCCGCCACCGCTCCTACAGCCACCAGTCAGGCGGCAACCAGCTGCATCTCCAGCTAGGCCTTCTCGGCCTGGAGCTCCTCGATGGTGCGCATCCTCCTGGCGCTGCAGCTGGCGAGCACCTGGGCCGAGAAGAAGGTCAATTGCAGAAACAACCCGGAAACGATAACTCCAAATCAAGGATTAAAGTCAGCTAACTCACCGACGAGGCTGGAACGACAAGCTCGTTGATCGCCTGCTCCGCCCACCGTAGGCCCCACTCGAGGCGGTGACGGGCCGTGGCCTCCTCGTCCTCGTCGTCGCGCACCTCAGCTTCGTGGGCTCCGGTCCATGAGGCGCGCCCAAGGCTGAGGCCATGCTCTCCCCCCTTGGCGCCCGAGAAGAAGCGGGCTCCCGAGCTTTCTCCGACCTCTCGGACGGTGATCGGGGAAGCGTTGCCTATCACGTCCTCGAGGGAGGCGGTCGCCTGCGCATCAGGAAGCGGTGCGTCTGTGATCACGGCCACCTCTGCAACATCAGCGGCGGGCTGACGCGACGGCTCCGGCGGCACGACGGAGTCCGGCCCCACTGCTGCCGTCTGGGCCCTGGACTCCTCAGGGCTCACCACGGTCCCCACGACCGCCACAACGACCTCTGGGGCGGGCGCGATGGGCGCCTCGCCCGGCGGCTCCTCCGGCGCCAACAGACACCGCTCCAGCTCGGCCTTATAGGCGGCTGCATCACCGCCCAGGAGGTTTGGCCCTCCTACATTGGTGGCCTCCGGGAGGTGTGTGGATGACGAGGGGGCCGCCACCTCCTCGGTCTCGCCTCCGCCGGTCCATGATGACGGGGCACACCCGCCTCTGGAGCCACCTGCGCGTCAACACCTTGACCAACAATAGGCGCCGCTGGGGGCTCGGTTTGCTCGGGGGCTGCTTGCCCCCCGACCACGTCTCCATCCCCGGACGAAGGAGGAGGCACCGCCGTCTCGCGAGTCTTGGCCGCCACGGCGACCCGGTCCTCGGCCTGGGCTGTCTCCAGCGCGGGAGGAGGCGTTGATGAGTGGGGAATAGATGAGGTTGTGCGCGCGCTCAGGGCCGCGCGCTTACGCAGTGCAAGGCTAAGCGCGTCGATGTCGGAACGACTGACACGAGAAGAGCGAGTCAAGAAAAGCAAGCAAAAACTCAAGAACAAGATAACAAGATAGTGCGAAACGGCACTTACGTGGAGGAGGTGATGCAGGCCTGCTTGACAGGTCAGGAGGCTGCGCCCGACGACTCGGGGGCTGATCTCTTACCCCCCGTCACGACAGAGGGCGGACTCCGACTATCACCCTGGGTGAGGGGAACCTGCACGGGCGGGGCCCCGCCGCCGCGGATGACCAGCGACTGGAGACGCCGCGGGGGTGCATCCACATTCTCCCCACGCGGCGCGGTTAGAGCGGGCGCCAGTGATGCCGATCTTGCCTTGGGCGGCGACCGCCTCCTCGGATAGCGCGATCCCCACCGCGATGTGTCACCGGAAGGACGGCGGGCGGACGAATCGCGGTCCTCCGGCCGCCTGGACGAGTCATCTCGCCGCGGAGACCTCCTCCTCTTCCTCTGCTGCTCTTGACAGCCGGGGCCCGTTCGGGAGTGAGTCACCCTCCGATCCTCTTGGTCCGTGCGCGGAGGCGGGCGCGAGCCGGAGCTCGTTCCCTGTTCGTGGGCAGCAGGCTCCGGCCGTTGCCTCGAGCTGGTCCCCACGGCCTGCCGCTGGGGAGGAGGCGACGGAGACGACAGCGCGCTCCAGTCAACGCTGGCACCACCGTCATCACCAGACCAGGGCGGCGACGACGAAGAGTCCTCGTCTAGAGATGGCAACAGGCACAAACCCGCTGGGTTTTGCCATCCCAAACCCATGCCCGCGAATACAAAACCCGCCCATTAAAAAACCCATGACCCGTGACGGGTTTAATTTTGTGCCCAAACCCATGCCCATCGGGTTAACGGGTACCCACGGGTCGCCTGTGGGTATCAAATCAAACATCAAAATTGACATATATGTGTATACATGTGCTCACAATTCAACAAGAAAAAGTAATATACTTGTATATCTTCACAATTTAAAACATACACATTCATTATTGATGTAAATTAACGAAAATATAGAATTAACTATCCAATCATAACACCACATGTTAACAAAGCACTTCATATGAGTGACATAAAGTATAGTATAGATCGTTCAACAATTAAACTCATGATAAGAAATAATACATGCATATAAGAGTTGGGGTTTAGCCATTAAAATTGAGGTGTAAGCTAAGAATATTGGCTTATTTAGTGATATATAGTCCGGTCTAAAAAACCCATGGGTTCACGGGTTTGGGTTTTATGTTCCCAAACCCATGCCCACGAACCCGCTGGGTCTCATTTTTCGCCCATTAGTAGACCCACGGGTATAAAAATCGACCCAAACCCGTGCACTAATAGAGCAAAAACCCATCGGGTTTCGGGCACTAATTGCCATCTCTATCCTCGTCTGAGGAGACGGTGCCCTCCTTCATCTTCCTGCACTTGGCGCGGTGGTCGTTCCGCTCGCGCTTCGCAATCTCCTTATCCTTGTGCTGGGCCTTGCGGTCGGACCTCCTCTTGTCCGCGGCGGCCTGGGCGCGATTCAGCATCGCATCCTGCGGAAGAGGCGGCTTCGCGGGGAGAGGAGCCGCAGGCCTCAACTAAAGGCAAGGGAGAAAACAAGAAATCAACACGAAGAACGCAAGATAGTCGGAGTGTCGGTCGGAAGAAAGAAGGACTTACGTATTTTTTGGTCCCCTCTCGGGGGAGCATGGGTAGAAGTCAGGGCGGCGGCCACGAGTAGGTGGCCTTCCTGATTGCCTGCCCCACACAGTGCTGAACCTCGTCTAACGAGGGAAGCCGGGGCGCCGACACGGTCCCGTCGAAGGGAGCCTTGTTCGGCGTCATCTGGCAGATGCGCAGGCGACGTCGTTGGAGTGGGATGACCCCCAGCGCATGGTACTGGCCGATGATGGCCGCCAAGTCAACCCCAGCATCACGCAGCTTGGTCAGCACCGCCCAGCAATCCCCGAGTAGCCTCTCCTGCTCCGCCTCTGGGGGCCCGTAGCTCCAGTTCGCCAGTGCCTCGGCGATTGAGGCGCCGGTATACTTCGGCAGCGGATGGTCGGGGTCGTCCTTGAGGTAGAACCACCCCTTGTGCCAGCCGCTGTTGGAGCTCGTCAGCATGCCGGAGATGTACTCTTCGCTCCTCCCCGTCTTCATCCGAAGATTGGCGCACGAACTTGAAGAAGTACCGGAAGAGGTGCCAGTGCGCCCCCACTCCCACGTACCCTCGCACAGCGCCTCGAGCGCCGCCATTTGTTGGATGCTATTCGGGTTGAGGTGGTGGAGCTGCAGCTGGTGCTCCGTGAGGACGGCGCAGATGAATCGACGAGCGGGAATGAAGAAGCCCCGCTCGTGAAACGTCACGAACGAGACGACGTAGTCGTCTAGCGGGTGCAGCACCGACTCATTGCCCGGCAGTGACGAGTTGCTAGAGGATTGAGCGAGAGACATTGGAGCGCGTCCAGTTCGACATGGTGTCTGTCGAGCTTGGGGACGTGAAGTGGATTGAAGAAGCAGTGGCGGCGGCGCAAGGGTTAAGAGCGGACGGGCGAACGGCGACGGCAAAGGCAAGGAATCGAGGGGGAAAGTACGGAGCTCAACCGGCACGCGGTTTATAAGGGGCAAATGTGGATGCTGGTATTTAATGCTGGCCCCACCACGCCATAAAACCGCCCGCTTGGTGGGCGCTGCCCCCGAGACAATAGGGGCACGCCCGCGCGACGGTTCGATACCGGGTGGGCCCGCGAGTCTGAACCAGCAGTGCACAGTCCCCTCCAACCGTCACAATCGCCACGTCAGCCACGACCGGCGGGACAGACACAACTACCGATACGGTCCCGACCGCCACGACCGGAATTTTTTCAAGCAACGACAACATTTCAAGATTCAAAACCCCATAAACGAGTCTACAACTCCTTCATGGGCTCGGGGCTACATCCGGCGGATGCGCTCGCGCGCACCCACCGAGTAAATCAAAGAACAAAAACCACTATACTTCCCCAACGCTGAGCCTGCGAGCGAGTCCTTGACACCCAGCACAAGCTCGGGGGCTACTGACGAGGGCCTGGATTAGGGCCCCCTAAGCAACAAGATGATCAACTTGGAGATGGAGTCCTCTGACACCATTGACAATGTGAAGGCTAAGATCCAGGACAGGGAGAGATGCAGATCTTCGTCAAGACCCTCACTGACAAGACTTCCCCACTTCCGAGTATCTTCCGCCTCGCCCGAGTACGCCTCGTCTTCGAGCACTCTCCGCTTCGCACGAGTACTCTCCGCCTCGCACGAGAACGCTTCGTCTCCGAGTACGCTTCGTCTCCGAGTACGCTCCGCCTCGCCTCCGACTACTCGCTCGCACGAGTAACCTCCGTCTCCGACTAGGATGAGGTCCACGTGAGGGAGCCGGAGCGGGGGTCCGGGGCCCCACACGAACGTAGCGCCGCCCCAGCCTCCAAGCTTCTTCGCAACGACATGCGTGACGCCGGTTTCCACGCTATGCAAAGACCGCAGCTGGCACGACGGGAGGACGGCCCGGTCTGACAAGAGCCGTAATGGCGCACAGTGCACCCCCACGACCTCCGACACGCCGTCACATCCAACGCCAGCTGCACGCCACCCCGTCAGAACGTGCACTCGATTACCACCTACAGGCACTTAGGCCATAACGTGGCGGGCCTAAGACGCGCTCAAGGAGGCTGAGTCATCAAGTGAACTACTCGGAGGAGGTGCCAAGTGCCCGGAACAAACAGTGGAAACAACACACGCGGCGGTCTCCGACGACACCACAGCTCAGCACCCTCCCACGCCGCCTGACGGACATCAATGACGGAAAAGACTTCACAACGCCGTAGCACTGTAGCTTATTTTCGTTTTCCCTCTTTGCCGCTCGCCCTTGTGTCTATAAAAGGGGGAGGAGTGCAACCAACGTACAGACTGACCGATCACCAAGTTTGTAACCCCTACTACAAACATTCCCGACATAAGAACACGAGTACTCGGAACTGGACGTAGGGTATTACTCCTCGAAGGCCCGAACCAGTATAAAATCCTTGTGTCTCCCGTGTCAACCATCCGGATCTGACACACGATTCGATACAAATCTACTGCCGGCGGTTGAGAACCCCGATAGTGCTGCTCTGCGGCATGGCATCGCCACCTCAGGCAGTCAGGCCTCAGCTCGAGAATCGGCGCATCGCCGTCCGCCGCCGACTCGCACCGAGGGGCCACTGGTCCTGGCTCGCCGCCGCCACCCCGCGCGTCGGGCCCCAGTCAGCTCATCGCCATGCCTCAAGGTCTTTGCCGTGTCCCATTCGGCTCTCGCCCGGTGGATGTGTCAAGATGAGGACGGGAGAGTGAGAAATGAGAGATGGAAGGATTGTTTTGCAAATTATTGTTATGCTGGCATCGCCACGTAAGCAAAAGATGCTTAGTGGACATTTTTGGACTTAGACGACCATTCTCCAATAAATCATGAATTTAGATAGCCACTTTTTAAGTTGATGGCCTAAACGAGGACTCGAGAATAGTTAACAGACCTGCAATGAAATTCACTCTAAAATCTAATCAAACTGTGATCAAGGCATACGCACCACTAATAAGCAATACTTGTTGCCACGTACGGGCCCTACATATACATACCACTAAATACCAACAAGCTACATCTTGGGCGGCTGCATGTTGCGCTCCCGCCGCCGCCTGGACTTCAAGCAGCACACCACCGCGGTGACAACAGCTACCGTGGCAGCCACAGACCCGAGCACGGCGAGCAGTATCACCCACCACGCCGTGCCCTTCTTCTTCCCGCCGCCCTGCAAGCTGTCCACCGACAGGTCCCAGTCCCCGACGCCGACGAGGATGTCCTGGATCGCGGCGGCGAAGAATCCGACGGACGCGGTCTCGCTGGTGCGCTGCCCGGCGAGGACGAGCGGTGCGTCGATGAGGGCCTTCTCTGGCCTCGGCTCGCCGGCGCTCGCCACGTACACATGCAGGCGGTGTCCGACGGCGTCGTACTCGATCCACACGGTGGTCCTGCTCGCCGCGGTGCCGTTGGGCGTGACGGTGACGTTGAGGCCGACGGCCGGGTCGTCGGGACCGTACGACCTCACCGGGCCGACCTCGACGGACGCGAGGCCGGCGGCGGTGGCGCTACTGACTCCGTCGTCGGACGAGGTGTAGTTGGCGAAGCCGCGGAGGCCACCGTCGCCGTGCAGCGTCGGGATTCGGGAACGTGTCGCGGAGGAGGACGAACGCGACTGGCGCGGAGCCGGTGAGCGTGAAGCTGGTGTTGAAGGAGGCTTCGAGGGCCGGGACCCCGCCGGCGCCGGGGCGCCAAACGTCGGCGTGGTGCCAGGGAGCAGCAGGAAGCCCTCGGTGCGGTTGAACTCGGCGAAGGCGCCGTCGTGGTCATTGGTCAAAGAGGAGGGACGCCGGCAGGAGGATGGACGCGTTGCTGGCCGCCACGAGGTCCCTCGTCGTGGTGTTGTCGAAGGCAGGGTAGCTGAAGGTGTCCAAGCGCACCGCCCCGGCGCCGCGGGAGATGGCTGCTGCCGCGCAGAGGAGCAAGACGGCGAGCCTGCGCATTGCACCGGCGGTGATACGATGAGAGAGCAGCATGGTGATGGGCGTCAGAGAATGGGGTTGGATAGATCATTTTATAGCTTCGGCTTTGTGCGTCCTCCCATGCATTAAACGTTGACAAAGTCAAACAATCGTAGTACTGGATTTGCTGCGCGCACGTGGTCGAGGAAATGTCAACATCGGCAGCTCAGCTGGATAGTCAGAGTCAAAGCAGCTAGTGGAGTACCTGTCACCTGTGATCAGAGCCTGTTTAGTTCCCAAACAAAAAAATTTGGGATTCGTTTGGAAGCCTATTAGAAGGATTATATATAGACTAATTACAAAACTAATTACATGAATGGACGGGAAATCGCGAGACGAATCCATTAAGCCTAATTAATCCATCATTAGAGATTGTTTACTATAGCACGATGTTGTCTAATCATGACATAATTAGGCTCGTTAGATTCGTATCGAAAAATTAGGTAGGGGTTATGAAATGAGTTTTGTCTTTAATCCACATTTAATACTCCTAATCAGTGTCCGAAGATTAATATGACGGGTAGTTGAGAAAAAAATTGGGAACTAAACAGGCTCTAGCGGACCAGAATGTTCGTACGAACTCGTCCAAATGCTTGACCAGACTCCCACATGCTAGTTTAAATTTCATATAAATTTCATATATTAATTGTTGTCTTTCTCAAAAGAAAATAAAAACTTTTAAGCACATTGATATCCTGTGCACTCTTCTAAATTATTCTTCAGCTAGTTACTACTCCCTCCATCCCTACTAGCTGATCAAAACCTTGAAAACCCTGTACAAATCAAACTTTTGCTTCATCTGCCCTAAATTATTATTCTTTTGGATCCCTCTGGATTCCCACGAGAAGTGCGTTGACACGAAAATCTCGTGTCTCTTGAAGGAGACCGCTGCAGGAGAAAAACAGCATCCGGCTTCTCCCGAAGTCGGATACCGTAGCCGGTGCACGTGGTCTTAGGCAGACCAGAATGTTCATACGAACTTGTCCCAAATGCTTGGCCAAACTCCCACATGCTAGTTTGAATTTCATATATTAATTGTTCTCTGTCTCAAAAGAAAATAAAACTTTTAAGCACTTTGATATCCTGTGCACTCTTGGCAGAGTTTGGATGGTGGTGAGAAAAATCTCGCTCCAACTTTGACTGTTAATTAGAGATATTAAATAAAGTAAATTTACAAAACTACTTGCAGAATCTCAGAAAAAATTGTGAGACAATTCTAATGAGACCTTTAACCACATGATTAGAGGATGGTTATTATAGCATCACTGTAGAAAAATCATTAACTAATTATGCTCATTAGATTCGTCGCACAAAATTACACTCATATGTTAAAAAGTTTTGGAAATAGACTTCATTTAGTATCCCAGGCATGCAAGATTCCCTTAGGTAAGATTTTACTCATCACCATCCAAACATATTATTCTTCAGCTAGCTACTACTCTCTCCATCCCTAGTAGCTGATCAGAACCTTGAAAAACACGTACAAATCAAACTTCTACTTCCTTCGCCCCAAATTATTATTCCTTTTGGTATTTGTTGATACATACTTTTTACATATGCACGGTACCTAGATGTATACCATATCTGGATGCATAGCTTTAGAAAAGCAAAAATGAAAACACCCGCGGCCCGTTTCAAATGCACGTTGCAATTATAATTTGAAACGGAGGAACTTCTTCTTTGCCAAGCACTAGTGAGCTTTGGCCTAAATACAAAAAGAAGGAGAAAACGTCTGTATCCAAGTTGTTCACTATGCACTTCTTGCTAAGAGGAAGCGACTGTGAAAGATAAATAAATATCAAAGTCTGTAGAAGTCATGTGGTAGTCTTAATTACCACATCCGAAAAGCCGATTGACCTATCGGTAAAATCAAAAGCAAGCTTAATGACCACCACTTAAACTTTCTTGAATACTAGGGTCAAACTGAAACAAGTATGAGAGTCATTCTTGGTGTCTGCTGTAGCACTGGTAGAGAGGCGACCTTTTATCCACCCCTTTTGTCCCGGTTGAACTTTGGAGCCGGGACAAAAGGGTTTGGGGCGACGTGGCCTCTCAAGGCCGTTTGCGCCGCCCCTCCCCCCTTTAGTCTCGGGTGGTAAAACCACCCGGGACTAAAGGATTGGCCTCCAACGGCTCACTGGCCGTAATTATTGGTGCCGTCCTTTTGTCCCGGGTGGTGTTACAACCCGAGACAAAAGGGTTGCCCTTTTGTCTCGGGTGGAAACACCACCCGGGACAAAAGCTTTTGTCTCGGGTGGGCTTTCCACCCCAGAGAAAAGGGTTCTCTTTAGTCCCGGCTTGTTTTACCAACCGAGACAAAAGGCTGTGGTTCTATAAAATCACCAGCTCCTTCTTCATTCTCCTCTGCCCGAGCCATTCTTCATCTGAGAGCTAGCCATTCTTCTCCTCTCCCATAGCTCCTCAAGCCTAAGGTGCTGCCCAAAATTTTTCTCATCAATTTGTGGAGATTTCTCACATCCAAAGTGTTGCTAAGGTTTGATTATTCATCCTCCATTCATTTGTTGTGATTAAATTTCGTTTTATGATTTAGAGATGAAGAAAATAGAAAATTTGATTTCTAGGTTGAAGGAGCTAAGAGATGAGGTTTTTAATATATATACTTTAGATTTAGTAACAAGTACTTATATAGCTACTAACATTGTATTTTCTTTCATTCATTTTTACTAAGATTTTTTTTATATAAAAAACTGAATTTTATTTTTTATGTAGAATGAGGCATGGAATTTATCTTTTTAGTTATTAGAAAATGATACCTAGGGATAGTGTCTTTATTAGAGAAAATGAGACCTAGGGATAGTGTCTTAATTAGAATTTATCTTTTTTATGTTGAATGAGACGTAGAATTTATCTTTTTAGTTATTAGAAAATTGAGAATTTATCTGTTTAGTTATTATTAGAAAATGAGAAAATATGTCTTATTTTGTTTTTATATAGAATAAATTTAAGCATTCTCTTATTTTCCTTTTTTATATACAGCCGGTTGGTTCTCTACTAGTGGCCTTACAACCTAGCTAACTACAGCACTACATCACTGGCGGGTTGTTGTTGTACACGACATAGCTCAATGATGTAGGGCTGTAGCTAGGTAGGGGATGTAGGGTTGTAGCTTAGTGATGTATAACTGTAAGTGGGAGAGCGAGGTGTGTGTATATGATGGTGAGGTGAGGCTGTATTTCCTAGATGATCAGGGTCATTTATTATGTATCTTCTTTCATTTATTTTTACTACAAATTGAATTATATATATTGCAGAGATTGTAATAGTTTTGAAAAACTATGGCAAGTTATTCTGGTCACGGTGATCGCTGTGGCGGTCGCCGTGGAGGCGGTCGTGGAATCTTTTTGATGAACAGCCACCTTTTGCTCGTCGTCCAGGCATACACTTCACTCATGGTGTGATTGACTTACCTACTGGTGATCGAAGCCAGGGACCTCGTCCCAACATAGTAATATTGTTTCCTTGTATAAATTTGATGTTTACGTACTACACACGGATAATAATATTATTTTCAAACAATGCAGGTTCTCAATCATTTGTAGTGGCTCGCACATGTTGTTGAAAATTTAGGTGGCACCCCTCCTGTTCCACAATGTGCCATTGTCGGTCCAAACAATTACATACAATTAAAAATCTCGTTTGACATACCCGTTCGAGGACAAATTCGCTCCTCGCTGTCTTCAGAACCCATCCAAATGGTCTCAATTGTTGGGTGAGGTACCCCTGCCATGGTTAGGAGGACTTATAAAAGGACCGTCGTGCAGGCATGCTTAGAACAACTTTACGCTAATGGGTACTTTGTGCCGGATTACTCTTATTTTCTAATCAAGGCACTCGAGGAGGGAGAAAGTGTGACCACGACAGCAGAGAGACTTTGTCGGTTGAATGAACATGACATGGTATGGAGCATCATTTAATGTTATTTTAATCTTCTTATGTAACATTTTTTATGAGTCGTAATAACATTATTCTTAACTGTAGGATATCTTTGGTCAAACCTTTGCGGCAAAGAGCTTTCATGCAATTCTAGAGCAAGTGTTGGATGTTGTGGGATTTTCTTACACAGATTCAAATCCTACACTCACAAGAGATTCGAAGTATCAGGCTCATCTTTCATTTTTCAGGCCATATCAGTTTTCCTCGACACTGTTTGAAATTTATGGAAGTCCATGTGACCGTAATTGTGAAGCGATGGTCCATTCTCTAGCATATTTCGATGAAGTTCTCGACTTCAAGATCGGAGACTTCAACTATATGAACTATCTAAGGAAGAAGAATGGAATATGAAATATGTGTCGTGCATTGATGCACCCCTCTATCTTTGTTAAGACCGTACCTTAAGTATTCATGTATGAACTTTTTATGTTTGTTAAGACCTTAATTAAGTGTTGATGTATGAACTTTTTTATATTTTTTGTTAAGACCTTAAGTATTGATGTTAGGCTAGTGACTAATTGATGTATTGACGTCGGCGAAAGAGCCTTCAACGAAGAAGCCAACAGAAGCATCAACATCAGGAGTACCGACTTATGTCACCTCCGGCCTCACTGCACCTGAATGAGCTCTTACACTTATACCTACAGAACAATTAGCGGCAGTCATTCAAATGCAAGAAGCAACAAGGCTCCCACTAGAAACTGTTCTCGACCAGGAATCACCTCCTCAGGATAAAAACTTTGTACCTAGATGGCACTTCAAGAAAGGGAAATCTCTTATCAGGCCAGAGTTGGTGAAGAAACTGCCTACTCAGATACGCAAATTTCATGACTTTTACATGAAGACATCTAAAGAGGGCCTGGAGATGATTGGCATACTTATTAGACCGGATGATTTTGCTAGTGAAGGCGAGAAGTTGGTCTGGCTGGAATTCAAGGATATTTATGAAATTTACCATCTTGACTCCTGATGAGGCCATGGACCAGGGCCCACAAAGACCTCTAAAAAACGTAGTACGGACCCACGTACGGTATACTTTGGCAGCTAATACAACGAGTGTTAGGCCACCGAGTTCCCGAGGGCCCGTACGACCAGTTTCCGTCATGGGCCGGAAGGCAGGCGGCCCACGGCCACCAGCACCTCATCTTCCGAGTACATGGCGGCCCACACGACAAGTCTTCACCTCCACTCCCGACTACTTGTTCGTACGAGTAGTCTTCGCTTCCCGCCCACAACTACTCGTTCGCACGAGTAGTTTCCATCACCAACCCACGCGGGCTTAACATGGAAGGCAAGGGGCGCGTGGGCCCCTCTAGGTCGAGATCCCGGGATCTCCGCGCACAATCCCCCGCGCGCTGCCACGTGTCCGCTCCACCGCAGCGGTCCGCCCGGGCCTGGCCGATTCGGTGTCAGGGGACGGATTCCTCAACCCTACCACGAACGGCACAGTGGCCATCGTACCGCGGACAGCGTGAGAAGTGCTGAGCAACGGACGGCACAGTACACGCTACGACCTAAGCATCGGAAGATGCGGCATAGATTACCTACTCGCACGAGTAGTTTTCCGCCTCCGACCAGTTCAAGACTTGGCCGTCAAGGCCGCAGGTACACGGGCCCCGTTGATATCCCGTGATATCCGGGCGCGCGACTCGCCACGTGTGAAGGACCGAAAAGGGCAACCAGAGAGGAGGGGGGAGTGAATGGGAGCCGATAAAAATTCTTCCCTAAGGTCAAACTCGGCCTATACCCCGATTGCCACTCCAAGTACCCGCGCACACAAATGAAGCTCCAGACAAGGCACACACAAGACAAGAAGATCAAGAGACAAGCCTAGGAGCAAAGAGCGGAAGCACCAAAGTAAGAACCAAAAGACTTAGTCAATCCTGTGAAGTCCTGGGCGGACAGTCCACACGAGTACGGCGGATATGTTTCCCTTCTCAACATTATCTCTCAGAAAGTGGTACCTCACTTCTATGTGTTTCGTTTTGGAGCGGAGGACAGGATTTTTGGCTACACTTATGGCACTGGTGCTATCACAGAAAAGTGGAACCTGGGAGCACTCCTCTCCAAAATCACTCATGGTATAGGTCATCCAAAGCAGCTGGGAACAACAACTAGCAGCATCTACATACTCGGCCTCTGTAGTGGACTGGGCTACACTGGATTGCTTGCGAGATGACCAAGAGACCAAAGAAGAACCAAGGAACTGACAACACCCAGAGGTAGACTTGCGGTCCAATCGACATCCAGCAAAATCAGCATCGGAGTACCTGTGAAGTCTGAGTGTCGAGGAGGCAGAATACCAAAGACCAAACTCAGGAGTGAAGTTCAAGTACCTTAAAATCCGCTTGACGGCCTGCCGATGTGAAGTCCTCGGTGAAGCCTGAAAACGAGCGCACAGACACACACTGAACTGTATGTCCGGCCTCGTCGCCGTCAAGTAGAGGAGGGAGCCGATCATGCTCCGGTACTCCTTCTGGTCCACGGGTTCGCCATCCTCGTCCGCGTCCAAAGCCGTAGTGGTACTCATCGGTGTAGTCAGCGGCTTGGAATCGTTCATGCCAAACTTCTTCACCATGTCCCTGGTGTACTTCGCCTGATGTACAAACGTCCCGTCCTTGCACTGCTTGATCTGGAGGCCTAAGAAAAACTGCAGCTCACCCATCATGGACATCTCAAATTCCCTGCTCATGTCATCTGCAAATCTGGCAACAAGATCATGAGAAGAGCCACCAAAGATTATGTCATCCACGTATATCTGAACAATCAAAAGGTCATTCCCATGCTTAAGGAGAAACATGGTCTTATCAACTGTGCCCATCACAAACCCCTTACTCAGCAAAAACCCTCTTAACCTGCCATACCAAGCTATAGGTGCCTGTTTCAACCCATAGAGCGCTCTCTGGAGTTTATATACATGGTGTGGCTATTTTTCACTCTCAAACCCCGGGGGTTGCCTCACATACACTTCTTCCTCTATCACCCCATTCAAGAAAGCACTCTTGACATCCATTTGGTACAAGTTGAACCCTTTAGCCACGGCAAAGGCTAGAAGGATCCTAATTGCCTCCAATCGGGCCACAGGAGCAAATGTCTCCTCATAATCTATCCTCTCCTTCTAGTTGAACCCCTGCGCCACCAACCTCGACTTGTTTCTCACAACCATCCCATTCTCACCCTCTTTGTTCTTCCACACCCACTTGGTACCTATGGGACGGCAATTTGGTGGTGGATCGACTAACACCCAGACTTGGTTTCTCTCAAAATTCTCAAACTCCTCATGCATGGAATTCACCCAATTCTCGTCAGACAAAGCGTGTCGAATATCTTTGGGCTCAAACAACACGACAAAAATAGAGTGAGCGAAATGAGAAGTGTTCCTTGACCTTGACCGTGTAGTGCGTTCATGAAGGTCACCTATGATCGTCGTTGGTGGGTGATCGATCTGTACACGCCTGGGAGCCTCTCGCCTGGACACAACCTCCCCCTCAGCAGCAGCCTCCACTCGAACAGCCTCAGTCGTAGTGGGTGTAGGGGATGGTCCATCCTCGATCGTCGTCGTAGTAGTCGAAGTGGCATGTACATGATTAGCCACGGGAGCATCAGCTCCATCATCGTCATCGTCTCCATCTCCATCCTTCTCATCCTCAAAGATCCTCGCTCCAATCTCCTCGTCACCTGCACACTCAAAAGTAGAAGAGCTACATGGCTGTGTCTCGTCGAAGGTAACCTCGCAAGTCTCCATGATTCGGTTAGTGTCAAGGTTGAGCACACGGTATGCTCTAGAATGAATCGCATAACCAAGGAAAATACCATCCGAACATCTAGACTCAAACTTATCCAACTTGCCCTTCTTCAGAATGAAACACTTGCATCCAAAAGCTCTAAAGTGACTCACCTTGGGTTGTCGGCCATGCATCAACTCATAAGAGGTCTTCTTCTTAAAAGCACGAAGGAAGATGCGATTTGAGACATAGCAAGCGGTATTGACCGCCTCGGCCCAGAAACGCCTAGGAGTCCTATGCTCATCGAGCATCGTCCTGGCCATCTCACAAAGGGTCCGGTTCTTCCTCTCCACTACGCCATTCTGGCAAGGGACGTATGGAGAAGAGTACTGATGATCGAGACCAAGATCACTGCAAAAGGCATCGAAATGAGAGTTCTTAAACTCTGTGCCATTGTCACTGCGTATAGCTCGAATGGCATCACCATGTCTCTCATTCTTCAACCTCAAGATCAAGTCCCGAACAAAACCAAATGTCTCGCTCTTATCCTCCAAAAAGAAAACCCAAGAGTACCTCGAAAAATCATCAACAACCACAAGAACATACCACTTCCCACCAGCAGAGCGAACACGAGCTGGCCCAACCAAATCCATGTGCAACAGCTCACAAGGTCGCTCGGTCATGACTGAAGTCAGAGGGGCGTGAGGAGCAGCAACCATCTTTCCATGCCGACAAGAAGCACAAACCAAATCCTTCTCAAATTTCAACTTAGGCAATCCTCGGACAAGATCAAGACCACTCAAGCGGGAAAGCAACTCAAAGCTCAGGTGTCCCAACCTCCTATGCCATTTCCAAAGCTCAGCCGAAACGCCAGCAACAAAGCATCGAGGAGGACCAACAGACTGGGAAAAATCGGCATGAAAGATTTGACCCTCGGGGACGATCGTACAGACAAGATCGCCTCGAGAATCAAGCATACGAGAAGCACCCGACTTAAAACGAACCTCAAAACCTTCATCCAGTAACTGAGATACTAACAACAGGTTAAAACCAAGTGCTACTCTTCTTAAGGTCACCTTGCTACTCACCTTCACCATACCTTCAGCAAGCACTCGTCCTCTCCCATTGTCCCCGAAAGTAATGTACTCCCTCGTACTCACAGGGGTGAGGCTGGAGAACCACCCACGATCTCCGGTCATGTGTCGTGAACAACCGGAGTTGATCAACCAAAAGTTCTCCAAGCCTCCCACCTGCAATAAAAAACGAGAACGAGAATGAGCAAGCGACTCAATACTGGGGTTAGTACCAAAAGAGTCAAACCAGTGTCGAGCCATTTGCTCAAAAGAAGGGTTAGCAAAATCCATCCTACCAAAACCTCTAGGCGGAGTCCTCTCACGCCTACCACCAAGGGACCTGTCACGTCTCACTGGAGGATTACGCGCACCACGACGGGGAAAACGTGGTCCGTAGTCCATCTGAGACCAAAAGCTCCGATCGTGCCACCCAAACTCGTAACGGTCATGAGAAGGAGCACGTCGAGCCAACTCACCACGCCCAAACCCAACACGCCAATCTTTCTGAGGGAACACACCTCCACCTCCACCTCCACGAGTGGGAACTGTACGCACATACACCTTACCCCTAGGTAGAGGCCCTCTACGAGGCTCAGGCACACCACGAGCAAGGTGGTACCTGTCCTTGTTTGCCATCTCCCTAGCAAACCTCTCATCCCTCTTCCTCCAGAAACAGAACTCATCCTTATGCCCATCCCTCCCACAATACTCACAATGGAAGCGGATTGGCACTGGCTTAGGCGGTGGCTTTTCTGTGAGCTTCTCAACACCTTTCTCTCCTGACTTCCCTTCAAAGACATTACCCAGGTTGCTCACAAACTTGATGGGTTTCTGGTAATTCTTTGTTTTCTGGGGGAACACTGGTGGGTCTGAAGTTGTACCAAGCTTGTTTCTCAGGTGGTTTGGCTTGGGTGTATATTTGTTCATGGGTATGGTGTGTGGTGGTGTAGGGATCTCTCCAGCTTTCTCTTCTCCCTCACCACTCTTGTCAACCCCCAACGCCTGACCATCTAACCTCTTGAACTGAGCCAACATCAAACTCAATTGTGGCTCATGCCCAGACAACCAACTCATCAATTTCCTAAGCTCATCATTTCATCCTGCAGACGATCAACATAGTGTGCAAGTTCCATGTTTTTCAAAGCATGCATTTCACAGGTTGAACATGATGTAGGAAGAGGAGCTTTCAATGCTGCTTCGAGAGAAACAATTCTAGTGCGAGATTCATCTAGCCTAGCATGCAAAATAGGACATGATGTGCAGGCTCCTAACAAAGCTGGCCTAGACTTCAACTCATCACATTCAATCCTAACCACATCTAGTTCCTCAAGAGTAGAAGCATGTTTCTCCTTGAGAGTAGTCAAATCAGCAAGAAAAGCTGAGCAATCACCACAGTCAATCTCATCAGACACCACAAGAGCAGATTTCAAAGCGCCTATCTCATTTCTAGCATCCACAAGCAAGGATTCAAGCTCGGCTATCTTATCCTTAGCATCACCCAAGAAAGACCTAAATTCCCTCTTCTCCTTGTTGGTCTTTCTAAGCACATCATCACGGTTATCAAGCAACTCATTGAGCCTAGCATTCTCCTCTAGCAAGAAGTTGGGATCTTGTCGTACCTTTTCCTTGGAATCGGAGTTCGAATCCGAGCTGTGCCTCCCACCCTTCTTGGAATGCGCCATGCCGCAAAAACCTCCTTGTGCGACGAAGCTGAGCCCGGTGAAGTTCTTGCCCGTGTGCCGCTTGTCCTTGCGCCTTTCTTGCTCTTCCTCGCTGCTTGAGTCGGAGGAAGCATCGCTTCATGTCGAGTCGATGTCGCTCGCTCCGGCCACCATCGCTCGAGCGGTCTTCTTCTTGTGGCCGCCACTCTTCTTGTGCCTTCTCTCGCCCTTGTCCTTATGCTTGTCCTTGTAATCGTTCCGGGAGCGGTGCTTGTTGTAGTCGTGCTTGGGCTTGCCCTTGTAGTCGTTCTTGATCTCCATGGCTTCAGGGCATTCGGCGATGAAGTGCCCATGCTTCTCGCACCGATAGCACATCCCCGAGCTCCGCCTTGCATTCTTGCGGTTCTCGTACATCCGCTCAAACCTCTTGCTCAACAAGGCGAGATCATCCTCGCTCAGCACCTCAAAGTCCTCATCTGGCAAGGACACAAGACAAGACAAAGAAAAGCCAACAGAGTTAGCGTTAGTCCTCGATCATGAGACAAGAGCCAAACTATGAGGATCAGTGGGGCTCTCGCTCTTGGCTCTCAAGCCATGATCAACCTCTGAAGACTTGAGCTTGGAGAACAGCTCGTCAAGCGACAACGTGTCATACGCGCCCGACTCCTCAATGGCCTCGACCTTGGCACTCCACACGGACCTATCCAGGCCATGCAAGAGCTTGATAGCTTGATCATGATCCGTGTATGGGAGGACTATGCTAGTGAAGCGTTGAAACATAGCATCGGTCGACTCACCGGGGAGATGAGTGAAGTTCTCATACTCTCTCCGGTAAGTGGAAAACATACGGGCTTGCACTTGGGCATTGCCAACATGAGCATTTCTCAACTTGAGCCAAATCTTTCCGGCCACATCCTCTTCGTACACTCGATCAAACTCCAAGGCACAGAGAGCACAGAACAAGTAATCCACGGCCTTGCTGTAGGCCTCAAACATGTCCCGCGATCCTGGAAGCAGAAAACTATCTGGGATGACATAATGAGGATTCTGAGTGACCTCCCAGATAAGAGTTCCCTTCCCTCGCAAAAACGCGCCCATGCGCCTCTCCCACATCGGGTAATTCTTGCCATCAAAGTGCGGAGGACCCGACCCCTTGCAGTAATCGCCCATCTTTGGATCTTAGACTGGTTAGAATCAAGAAGATCCGTAACTGGCTCTGAAACCAATTGAAGGACCGAAAAGGGCGACCAGAGAGGGGGGGGGGAGTGAATGGGAGCCGATAAAAATTCTTCCCTAGGGTCGAACTCGGCCTATACCCCGATTGCCACTCCAAGTACTCGCACACACAAATGAAGCTCCAAACAAGGCACACACAAGACAAGAAGATCAAGAGACAAGCCTAGGACCAAAGAGCGGAAGCACCAAAGTTAGAACCAAAAGACTTAGTCAATCCTGCGAAGTCCTGGGCGGACAGTCCGCACGAGTACGGCGGATAGTCCGCGAGTACGGCGGATAGTCCGATGACCCTCGGCGGACAGTCCGAAATAGGACTCCGAACCACCAGTACTGCACCGGGGAAAATCGGACAGTCCGGGCAAGCACCGCGGACAGTCCGGGACCCCGCGGACAGTCCGGCCAAACTCCTTGGACACCCTAGACAAACCTCGTGCCACCCCAGACAAAATCAACTGCACGCGGACAGTCCGGCTAGGTCCCGCGGACAGTCCGCAAACTTCTTGCAATAGAACCCTAGCCGAGGAACGGATCGAAACACGAGCACTGAAGAACACGTGAAGAACTCTGACGAACACGCTCCACGTGGACAGTCCGTGACGCTCGAGCGGACAGTCCGCGACACGCGGACAGAGCAGAAACAGCCCGACCCCGCGAGGTCAACACTCCAAATCCATCACCAGATCTGCCAAAAGCCAAAAGCTCTTGAGACAAGATTTGGGGGAGATGATAAGCAACACAAGAGGAAGCTATACCCCAAAAATCTCGACCTCTAAGCCACTAAATCGCCGGGAATCGCAGAACACACGAACTCCACCAAGAACACGAACTCCGGCCAAAAACTCACGAATCGAAGGCTCTCCACGGCATTTGAGGAGTCAAGATCACACACAAAGATGCGCAAGGCATCCACCCATGATCTCCTCAAAGAAATCCGAAGGCAAACGCCCTCAATCCCCGAATCGAGCGAAGAACGAAACTCTCCAAAAATAGCCCCAAAAATGACACGAAAATCACAGAGGACTAGGAGATCACCGCAACGCCGAATGCTTCCATACATCCAGAGGTCAGAGTCTATACAAGAATCTAGCCTAAGGAAAACAGAGGGAAAAGAAGCAGTTCAGAGCAATCTAGCGGGGGAGGAAAACCTAGGGTCCAAGAGAGAGAGATGCCATCCACCTCTCCTCTATTTATACGAAGTCCATCGGAGGGAGGTAAATGACCACGCTACCCCTACAACTCAGATGAAGATACAACCCCTCAGGGGCATTTTGGTCAAGTCTTCATCGGACGGACACGCTTCCACCGCGGCTTCGCTTCACCTCGACGCAAACCCCGCGATCACGCCACGTGCCCTCCGCCTCGAAGCTTCCCGAAGCTCCCGGATCACCGTCTCCGTTGCCTCGGGCCTCCGGGCTTGGTTTTGAGGCCCAAACCAAGAAACCGTCTACCGATGGTTTTGTGGGCAAACCAACAAACCCCGCGTGCAAGCTTCGGGCTCCATCCGCTACCTTGCACCGGCCCATGTTCACGACTTCAGCCAGGCAGTCTTGCACCGCACGGCTCGCACTTGACCCCATCGGCCACCGGGTCCATCGAACCAAGCCTACTTGCCACTCCATCACCCAGAGGCCGCCACGGCTAAGGCCTTTCGCGCTTGTTCTTCACCTGTACCTGCACACTTAGCCAAGCATCAGTCCACACAACGTTGTCAACCACTCATCACTAAGGAGCGACCCTCCACTGGTCCTCGGACACACCTGGTCCTCAACGTGCTGGACTCTCTGCGACGGTCCGCCCTGACCAGGTCGATTTGGTGTCAGAGGGTGGATCCGCCTGCAGCTCCCCGGACGGGGTAGAACGTGTCGTACTACAGACAGCACGGGAAACGCTGTGCCACGAACGACACAGTGTAAGCCGTCACCTATCCCTCGAACGTCGTGGCGTAGACCACTCCATTTCCACAGTACCTAGAAGAGACAGATCCCTGATCCACTGACTGGAGTAGGGTACGAACCCTACTTCCTGTACCCGACTAACTACTCGGAGAAGGATGCAGGCCGCCCCAGGAACAGCTACTTGGGACGCTCAAGAAAGACCTGCACCGTCACCTGACTAACGGCTCAAGAAAGACCTGCACCGTCACCTGAGGCATCGTAACAGTTCTTTGCCGCTCTACCTGACAGACCGATGCAGGAGGAGGGCACCTTACGCTGTAGACTGGCTTACACCCTCACTGTAACCCCCCTGAGCCTCTCCCTTGTGACTATAAAAGGGGAGGACAGGGGCACTTGCAACACACGTTCGTTTCCACCCCACACGCACTTAGTATCGATATCTCATCTCATACATCTCCACAAACGCTCACCCACACACGTACGCAGAATCCTGCTACAAGAACCACTCACACGCCAGGGACTTGGGCTCGATACCCTCTCCCGACTCATTTGTATCCCCTACTACAAACTCCTGAGCATAAAGAACACCCCTCTCAGACTGGACGTAGGGTATTACTCTTCGGAGGCCCGAACCAGTAAAATCTCGAGTGTCTCTTGTGCTACCGTGCGGATCAGTACATGCGTTCTTATAAATTTACTTGCCGGTGGTAACAAACCCTGACAGTTGGCACGCCAGGTAGGGGCCTTCACGTGTTTTCGACGTTCCTTTTAGGGTCCGCACGACCCTCTCATCGTTTGCTTCAGAAGCCATCGCCAAGCCGTCGCAGATGGACTCCCCCATGGGATCACCGGACTCACTCCTGGCTGGGCTCGAGATCCGCTTCGGGAGCCTGAACTTCTGGGCGACTGGAGATGGCTACCTCATGCGTCTCGTCGACGAGACCAACGATGCACCCGCACCAACTCCCGCTCCGACCGCCACGCCACGGCGCAAGAGGCGGTCAGGCAAGCGCTCGAAGCAGGCCAAGGCGGACTGACGCCGGGCGGCACGTGCTAGCTCCCCTCCACGGGTCGAGGCTGGCGCACCACTGACCACTGACCCGGCTGAGGATTCCCTGCTGTTAGACTCGACGGAACGCATCACCAGGGAGAGCGCACTGGTGCCATCACGCTCCCGAGGGACATGCTATGCAGCGGTGCATTCCTCTTCGTTAGGCTCGGACCTGGCCGCGTACGAGAACTACCCCAGCCATCACCTCTAGTGCAACATGGGGCTTCCGGCGACCTCACCCGACGAGCAATATCTCGACTCCGACGACAGGGCTCCAGGACGCTGGCGCCCTCCATCGCTTCCAAATAGCGGCGGACTACTACTTCGACTACTCTGACGACGGAGGTTACGACCCCTCGCGCGAGTGCTTCGTCGTTGGCAACGTCCCGGTGGCGCTGGCGCGGGCCCACACTCTGGACGGAGTGGTTAACTCCGCCCACAGCTCGACGGCGGACAGTGCGGCCGAGGCCCAGGTCCCGCCCAATGGCGCTACACAACGTGCCCAACTAGATGAGCTGGAGGACGCACAACGCCAGCTCGAGGACGAGCGAGCCCAGCTCCACCAACAACTCAGGCAGGACCCGAACCCCACTCCCGCTCGCATATGCGCGAGGCACATCCAGCAGCGCATCATCAACGACGATCGAGACGTTGTTGACGGCACTCCCGTCTTCAAAAGGGCGTCACAGAATCTGGTGGCGGCAGCAGTTCTTCTCCGGAAGATACCGGAGCCCGTCATCCCTCAAGAAAAAGAGATGCACAAACAGATCAAGACGCTCCTCGAGACTGGTGTCGTGCAGCAGGCGGAGAGCTCGGCTTCCCGTCAGCGGGGCTCGCAGGGTCGCGGGCACTTTGAGCCACGGCAGCCCGCGGTGCCGTCGCAGCAACCGCGACGGTCTGAGGAAGTCAACGTACCAGTCAAGAGCCGGTTGGGTCCTCACCGCGACACGCGTGACACCACTAAGGCACGGCGGAGGGTCGACGTATGCCATGACGACGGTTACGAGCAGCAGCCTCGCAAGGAGTACAGTCGGCGGCGCGACGGTCGTTACGACAGCGACGAAGATCGAAGCCGGAGCAACTCACCTGATGCACAAGGATGTCGCGCTTTTGGGAAGAATGTGTGTAACACCCATTTCCCCTCGCATTTCAGAGCTCCGACCTCCGTGCCTAAGTACGACGGTGAAACCAACCCTAGCGTTTGCTTAGAAGACTACCGGCTGGCGTGTAACGCCGGCGGAGCACGAGATGACCTGTTCATCATCAAGAATCTCCCGCTAAATCTCGCGAACTCAGCTCGTACGTGGCTCGAACACTTGCCACGAGGCAAGATCGACAGCTGGTCGCAGCTACGTGATGCCTTCGTCGGCAACTTCCAGGGTACATACGCCCGACCAGGGAACCCCTAGGATCTACGCAACTACAAGCAGATGAAGGGCGAGAGCTTACGCGACTACATCCGGCGCTTCTCCAAGTGATGTACCGAGTTGCCAACACCACCAACACAGACATCGTCTCGGCCTTCCAGAACGGCACCACGTGTGCCATGCTAATCCATCGGATTGGGCGACGGAAGCCGCGAACTACTCGGGAGCTGCTCGACATCGCTACCGACCACGCCAACGGGGAGGAAGCTGTGGCCGCGACGCTTAGCCCTGGTACCAGCAAGGGGAAGCAACCGGTCGAGGTGGTGATGGTCCATCTGTGCCAACAAACAAGAAAAAGAAAAATAAACATAAGAGATACCGTGATGACACCTTGGTGGCTGCTGTCGACCGAAAGACAGCAAGGCCCAGAAGTGACCCACCGAAGGATCACTTCGAGAAGCTGTTGGAGGCCCCGTGCACCAACCACGAGGGCCCGGTCAAGCATGCCTTCAAGGACTGCAACTTGATGAAGTCCTACCTCTCCGGCACACTGAAGAAGCGAAACACTGCTCCGACCAGTGATGGAGGGAAGGACAAGGGCAACGACGAATGTGCCTACCCCTGTGAAGATGGAGCTGTTATGATGATCTTTGGGGGCTCGGAGGCGCGGCCACCAAGACGCCAGGAGAAGCTGATTCGGCGAGAAGTGTACCATGCTGAGCACGCAACTCCAACGTACTTAAGGTGGTCGGAGACTCCGGTCACGTTCGACCGGCGCGATCATCCCAACCACGTCCCACGACCAGGCAACTACCCGCTAGTTGTATCACCCTTGTTCGGCACTAAGCGCGTGCACAAGGTTCTGATGGACGGAGGTAGCGGCCTCAACGTCATCTACATGTCAACCCACGATGACATGGGAATCCTGCGGTCCCGACTGCGGCCGTCAGTGGCACCCTTCCACGGGGTCGTACCCGGGACAGAAGCGGTTCCCCTTGGGCAGATTGATCTGCCTGTCACGTTCGGAACTCCGAGCAATTTCCGAAAGGAGATCCTCACTTTCGAAGTGGTAGGGTTCCCGGGGACGTATCACGCGATACTCGGAAGGCCAGCTTACGCAAAGTTCATGGCCAGCCCCAACTACACGTACCTCAAGCTGAAAATACCTGGACCGAAAGGCATAATCACAGCAGGTACTACTTTCCAGTACGCGTACGAATGCGATGCTGAGTGCTTCTAGTTCGCTGAAGCACTGATCCGGTCTGAGAAGCTCTCCGCTGAGCCCCCATCCAAGGACCAAGAAATCTCCAAGTCGTCCAAGCGAGCAGCCTGCTCTTTCGAGCCCGCCAAGGATGCCAAGGAAGTGCCTGTCTCCGAGGATGGCCGCACGATCCGTATCGGGACGGCGCTCGGTTCCGACTAGGAAAGCGCGCTCGTCGACTTCCTCCGCACGAATCTCGATGTGTTCGCATGGAAACCCTCCGACATGCCGGGGATTTCAAGGAAGGTCGTCGAGCACAAACTTAACATTAAGCCCAGCTCGAAGCCGATCAAGCAGCGTCTGCGCTGCTTCAACTCCAACAAGTGCAAGGCTATTGGTGAGGAGATCAAGAAGCTCATTAGTGCAGGGTTCATTCGTGAAGTACAACACCCCGAGTGGTTAGCAAACCCTGTACTCGTTAAGAAGAAGAATGGCAAATGGAGGATGTGCGTTGATTACATGAGCCTGAACAAGGCATGTCCAAAAGATCTGTTCCCTTTACCACGCATAGATCAAGTAGTCGATTCAACGACTGGGTGCGAAACCCTCTGTTTTCTCGACACTTATTCCGGGTACCATCAGATCGCGATGGATCTGGTCGACCAGCTCGCCACGTCATTCATCACCCCGTTTGGCGCGTACTGCTACGTTTCCATGCCATTCGGGCTGAAGAATGCGGGAGCCACATTTCAGAGATGCATGCGACACGTCTTTGGAGATCTCATCGGACGACTAATCGAGGCCTATGTAGATGATATCGTGGTCAAGTCGAAAAAGGTGGGCGACCTGATCCCCGATCTCACCGCGGTCTTCGAGAAGCTGAGGGAGCACGACGCGAAGTTAAACCCCGAGAAGTGTGTTTTTGGGGTCCCTAGAGGCATGCTACTCGGTTTCGTCGTATCGAAACGCGGCATCGAAGCCAATCCCGAGAAGATCTCTGCAATCACGAGCATGGGGGCCATCAAAAATCTGAAGGGAGTGCAACGCATCACCGGATGCCTCGCTGCTCTCAGCAGGTTCATCGCCCGACTAGGTGAACGCAACCTTCCGCTGTACAAGCTCATGAAGAAGTCGGAACACTTCAAGTGGACGCCTGAAGCACAGGAAGCACTCGACTCGCTCAAGAAACTACTCGAGAGCCCACCGGTGCTCACCGCACCGACGGAAGGGGAGCCGATGCTCCTGTACATCGCCGCAACAACCCAGGTTGTGAGCGCGGTGTTAGTAGTCGAGCGAGATGAGCCCGGGAAAACACAGAAGGTACAACGCCCGGTCTAGTTTGTGAGCGAAGTCCTATCCGACTCAAAGACGCGATACCCGCAAATCCAGAAGTTGATCTATGCTGTCCTCATCACTAAGCGGAAGCTCCGGCACTATTTTGACTCACACCGCATCACAGTGGTCTCCAAATATCCGCTTGGCGAAATCATACAGAGCCCGGAGGCAGAAGGGAGAATCGCCAAATGGGCCCTTGAGTTGATGGGACAGAACATCGAGTATGCACCCCGCACAGCCATCAAGTCGCAGGCATTGGCTGACTTCGTCGCTGAATGGACGGAGATCCAGACACCCCCTGCCCCTATCGAGCACGAGACATGGCTCATGTACTTCGACGGATCCCTCATGAAGGAAGGAGCCGGGGTCGGACTCGTCTTCATCTCGCCTCTGGGCGTGCGAATGGAGTACATGGTCCGACTACACTTTGCGGCCTCCAACAACATCGCAGAATAAGAGGCACTCGTCAACGGTCTCCGGATCGCCCTCGAGTTAGGAATCTGACGCCTCAACATCAGAGGAGACTCTGATCTGGTCGTGGGGTAGGTGATGAAGGAGAAAAACTGTATAAGTCTGAAGATGGCCGCATACTGCCGGGCGGTGCACGAGTTGGAGGACAAGTTTCATGGGCTCGAGCTCAATCATGTGCTGCGTGAGTGCAACAAGGTGGCGGATACTCTTGCGAAAGCGGTGTCAAATCGAAAACCCGTACCACACGGGGTCTTCACCAGCGACCAGTACGAGCCGTCCGTTCGCTCCGAGGAGGACAAGTCGCCAGAGCCGTCAATGCAAGAGGTCATGGAGATTGATGAGGTACGTGAGCCCAACCTCGAAGACCCAGATTGGAGTATCACGATCCTCGAGTGGATGGTGGAAGGAAAATTGCCGCCCAACAAGGAGACGGCTCGACGGATCGCTCGCATGGCCAAGTCGTACAAACTGGTCGATGGTGAGCTCCGACGAAAAGGTGCTGAAGGCATACTCATGCGTTGCATCCTGGCCGATCAGGGCAAGGATCTACTGCAAGAGATTCATGTGGGCACATGTGGGCATCACACCGGTCCAAAGACCATTGTCGGGAAGGCTTTCCGACAAGGTTTTTACAGGCCAACAGCGGTTGCTGACGCGACTCGGATTGTGCGCAGCTGCGAACGCTATCAATTTTATGCACGACAAACTCATCTCCCGGCGCAAGCTTTACAAACCATCCCTGTCACCTGGCCCTTCGCGGTCTGGGGGCTAGACATGGTCGGGCCACTGAGAAAAGCACCCGGGGGCTACACCCACGTGCTCGTCGCCACTGACAAGTTTTCAAAGTGGATCGAGGCCAAGCCCATAACTAACCTCCGCTCTGTGGAAGCCGTCGCGTTCTTCACCGACATCATCTACCACTTCGGGATTCCAAACTCTATCATCACCGACAATGGTACCCAGTTCACTGGCAAGAAATTCCTCAAGTTCTGCGACGACAACAACATTCGCGTGGACTGGGCCGCGGTCAGCCATCCGAGGACCAATGGACAAGTGGAGAGGGCCAACGGTATGATCTTGCAAGGTCTGAAGCCATGGATATTCAAGCGCCTCGAGAAGTTCCGGGCCACGTGGGCTGCAGAGCTCCCGTCCGTCCTTTGGAGCCTACGCACCACGCCTAGTCGAGCTACTGGCTGCACGCCTTTCTTCCTTGTCCACGGGTCGGAGGCAATCCTCCCGATGGACATCGACTATGGCAGCCCACAGGTTCAAGCCTACACCGAAGAAGGCAACCAGGTCGCCCTCGAGAACGCCATCGACCAGCTGCATGAAGTGCGCAGCGTCGCTCTCCTCCACTCAGCGCAATACCAGCAGGCTCTGCGTCGCTACCACGAGCGTAACATACAGGAACGCGAGTTCCAGGTCGGCGACCTCGTCCTCCGATGAGTTCAAAGTAATGAAGGGCGACACAAGCTCTCACCACCATGGGAGGGTCCGTTCATCGTCGACCAGGTGCTCCGTCCGCGAACTTTCAAGCTCAAGTACGAAGATAGCAGGGTCATCTCCAACGCCTGGAACATGGAACAGCTACGCCGTTTTTACCCTTAAGTATTTCACTTTATTTCGTCTTACACTAATGCAAGACCTCCGAGCTACTTTCTTTCTTTCGTGAGATGATATCTTCCTCAGGCTTGCATTTTTGACTCGAGTAAAATGTCTTTATGCTTGTCTTATCCCATGGGCAACTCTCCGACTTGTCCATGGGCTCGGGGGCTACCCAGGGCCACAACACCCCTCCCCCGCACGTACCGAAATCTTTTTTCAACCAAAAATCGTCTACGGTTTCTCGTATGATCGACGCGGTACGCCTGCACCCCTTAAAGGGAGATGAATGACGGCTCTAGCGGTCACAGACCTGCACTCGTCCGGGCCCTGAGTACTTACGCCCCCGTGGCTACGGTACAAAGACCCACGAGCAAAGTTTGCGACCTCAAGTTGTCGTTCACTCACCCCCTCGAAAGGTAGAACTGCTTCAAAACCAAGCCCGGTCGAGTCGCCAGGTTCCTACGCCCCCGCGGCTACGGAGCAAGACACCGTCAGCAAGGTCTTAAGCTACACCGCTTGGGCTCGCAAATTCCCTAACTACTCGGGAGAAGGTTAACGAGCAAACGAAACACTTAACTTGAAATAAAAATGGGTACTTGACCCACGAGTTCGCCACAAGTGCTCGATCCATAAATTTATTACAAGTTATCACCAGCATAACCAAAAGCCTCAGTGAGGCGACTCTGTTTTTTCCTCACAGGCCCAAGTCGTGGAGGGCATGGCCCATCATAATCCGGGCGAAGTCGACGGCATCTTCCTCGATGCATCATACTCGTCGTTGCTGTAACCCGGACACCATCCTTGGCCCAGCAGCTCCCTGTCCATGTCTGGATAATGTGACAGGAAGATGGCCACCACCTTGCGGACGATGTCGCGAGCCACATCCATCGACTGCTGGCGAGCTGTCGCAGCATCCTATTCTAGGCGATCCTTCATATTGCCAGAGGGAACCCCAAGGTCGTCCATCACCTTGATGATGGCCGCCGCCATCCTGTCGCGGATCGTCTGCACCCGCGTGAGGTTGGTTTCGGTCTCCCCGTGCGATTTCCGTTCCTGTTCGAGCTCAGCCACGACCTCTGAAGGGAAAAAGGGGTCAATGTTAGCAAAAGACATCCCGATTCAAAGAAGGCAAAAGCATGAAGGGACATGTTTCTTACTGTTGAGTCTCTCGTTAGCTTCACGAGCAAGCTCCACCAGTTTCTCGTTCTCGACGAGGCGGGTGGCTGCGGCACTCTCCTGATCCGCGACCTTCTTCTCCAAGTCGGTGCGGGCCACGCGGAGAGCTGTCCACTCCAAAAAACGAGATAACGTCAAAAATCAAGTAACTACTCGTGAGCTAAGATGTAAAGGCAACAGGTCATGGGGCACTCACCGATGATCTCATCTTCACGCTTTTGGGCGACTTCCTCGAGTCGGCCCTTCTCGGCGGTACCACTACCGACCTGGGCCTCAAGCACCGTCACCCTCTCGCGAGCCGTCTGGAGATCGGACTCGGCCCGGCCCGCCATGGCTTCGAGCTCCGTCTTCTCTTGGTGGGCGGCACGAGCAGCGGACTCGACGTTGGAACGCAGTTCTGCTACTGCCTGCTCCGCCGTGGCCAGTTTCTCCTCCAGAGCGGCCTTCTCCGCCTGCACCACGGCTGCACGGTCCTAGGTGGCCTTCGCCCTCGCCTCGAGGGTCGTGTGTTCAGCCGTCCGGTCGACCTCGCTGTCCGCCGCCGTGAGACAGGCCGCAGCCAGCGGCGCTTCCAGCTGAATCTTCTCTGCACGGAGCACCTCGAAGGCCCGTGACTTGTTGTCGCAGCGCCCGACGAGCTCCTAGATCACACATGAGCTTCACGATCAAAGAAAACAAGAAAACAAACATGGAAATTGAAAAAGTGGAAAAAGAGGGCTACGACTCAACCTCGAGGCAGGTAAGACTAGCTCCCTGATCACCCGCTCCGACTGGTGCAGTGCCAGTTCGCTCAGGCACAGGCCTCGCTCCAAGTTGCGACGGGCCTGGAGCTCCGCGTCGCCGTCAGCATCCAAGCTGACGGAGGCCTGAACCCGCGAGACGGGCACCAGCCAGAGCGGTGAAGCCTCCGTCTCCTCCTCCTCCGCCGTCGACACAGTCGGCCCTGGGCTCCTTGAGCTCTCCCTGACCTCCAAGGTCGGGGGTACCACCTGACCGTCCGCCACCGTGGCGGGAGAGACGACCGGGGAAGGCGATTCCGGGATGACGACCACTTCCGCGGGGCTCAGTCGGGGAGCGGCATCAAGCGCGGCGGCCGACGAAAGCGGAGCGGCCTCCTCGGTCACCACAATGACCGTCGCAGCGGGGGCCACCTCGTGGTCCAGAGTGGCCGTCTCCACTTCCGCCGCAGCGCTTCCCGTCCCCGTCAGCAACTCGGGGGCTGGGGTCTCGGAGTCCGCCGTGACTCCGGTCGTCCCCTCGAGCGACTCGGGGGCTGGCCGCTCGTTGTTTGCGGCATCGTCACCCGCCCCCATCGACGACTCGGGGGCCAGTTGCTCAGCGTCATCGGCCCGCGCCTCAGGAGCAGGGTCTTCTTGGTTTGCTCCGGGGCACCGGACAGGCACCTCGCCAACTCGGCCGCGTGGGCCGAGAGCGCTTCTTTTGTGGGGGCCTCGCCCCCAAACCCATTGTCCCCATCGACAGGTCGCTGCGAGCCGGGCTCCTAGTTCCCTGTGGGGGGACTGTCATCACTTGGGTCCCAGACCCTCCTGTCTCTTCGACTGCCACCCCCGACTGGAGGGAGGGCGACAGACCACCCAACGGGGGTATATCCCCGACCACCCGGGCCGGGCGGCGCAAGGACTTCACAGGTGCCGGCCTCAGGGTATTGCGGTCGGGCATCCTGAAACAAGAAGAATGTCACAGCGACAACAAGCAAAAGGCATACTCCATACAAAGAGAAAGTCAAAAGATCGCAACTCGGAGCTCACCTCTCCGCGATGTGGCGGGGTCGCTTGGAGCCGAAGGTCGGGTTGCGGGGAGACACCACCCTTTTGCTCCTTGCAGATGGAGCAGAGGTCGGCGAAGGTGTCGTTCCGTCCCTAGCAACGACGATCGACGAAAGGCGCTGCTGGGTCGTGGCCGGCCCCCCGCTCTATGCTGCAGCAGGAAACGAAACCACCGGCGCATTTCGTGGCTCCCGTGACGAGCGCGCCGAGGGCGAATGTGACCTCCGGCGTGAAGAATGGTGGCGCAAGGCGTCGCGCCCCGACGTATGGCGAGCAGGATCGCCACACCGTGGAGAACTCCTACTCCTCTCGCGGTGACCCCGCCGAGAGGAGCGGCTGCTCGATCCGGGCTGATCGGCCCGGGAGGACTGGGGCGGCGCTTGCTGGCTCGAGCTGCCACCCGCCGTGGTTGAGGCAGGCACCGACCCGCCGCGTGGCTTCGACGTCACCGCCGCCTCGTCGTTGGTCCACTCGAACTCTGACTCGGTGTCGTCCGAGTCTGGTGGTGCCGACGAGGGATCCTCGTTCTCGGAGACGTTGGCCTCCCCGGCCCGCCGGCGCAAAGCGCGGGCGTCGTTCCTCGACCGCTTGTCGATCTCCTTTTGATGGTGGGCCCTCCTGCGTTCCCCCCGCCGCTACTGCCGCGCGGCGATCTCTCGAGTAATCGCCCGGTCCTCTTCCAGTGGAGGACGCAAGGCGAGGATGTGCACAGCCCCCATCTGCACGAACACAAGGGAATCATCACCCACAGTCACAAAAAGAAAAACAAATTGAAAAGAAGTCGGGGGAAGCGTACCAGGGCCGTGGTGACCGGGGAAGGAAGCATCGGCAGCATGTTCGGTGGTGGCCAGAACAGATGAGTGACCCTAGTGGCCTGGGTCGCCCGGCGCTGGACCTCGTCCAACGAGGGCAGGGGTTTGGCAGTCACCGTCCCCACAAAGGGAGCCCGGTCGTCCGTCATTTCACAAAGGCGTAGTGTGCGACGGCGGAGCGGGACGATCCCCCTGGCATGGTAACCACCAATGAGGGTGATAAAGTTCACCCCGTTGTCGCGGAGTATCTTGAGGGCTTCGAGGGTGTCGTCGAGGAACCGGGGCCGATCCTTCTTCTCCGGCCCGTAGCTCCACTTTGCCGGTGCCCGGTTGTACCAGCGATTGGTGAACCTGGGCAGTGGGTTCTCGAGATCGTTCTTGAGGTAGAACCAATCTCGGTGCCACCCGTTGTTGGAGCTGGTCAGGCTGGTGGGGATGTACTCGTCCATCCTCCCCTGCTTCCCGCGGAGCCCGGCGCACCCAATCACCGCCGCGGTGCGCTCGTCCTTCACGCAGACAAACTTGTAGAAGTACCGGAACAGGTCCCAGTGGGCTCCCTGTCCTACGTACCCTTCACACAGAGCTTCGAACGCCGCCATCTACTGGACGCCGTTCAGGTTCAGGTTGTGGAGCTCGAGGCCGTACTCCTCAAGGACGGCGCGGATGAACCGCCCCGCCGGAACGGAGAAGCCGTGCTCATGGAAGATCACGAACGAGACCACGTAGTCCTCCGGGGGCTGGGGGCGGCGCTCCAGTCCGGGAACCTTCCACTCCTCCACCTCGGTCAGCGGCGGCAGCATGCCGTTGGAGGCGAGGCGGTCAAGCTTGGACCAGGTCACCGTTGAGGACGACCAGTTCGACATAGCGTCGGCCGTGGTGGCGGCGGCGGGCGGAGCTAGCTTGCGATGGAAGGTGAGAAGAGCTCGGTGGCTGGCGTGCGGTAGGTGCGGAGGCAAAGGCAGAGGCGGCGACGGTGGAATGAACAAGAAAGAGGAAGGGGAAATTTTGGCTCGCGGCCGCGGTATAAAAGGAGGGGGAAATGATTTCCCCCCTAGCAGTTAATGCCTGGGCCGCCTCGGGCCACGTCCTCCACCCGCCGAAGCGTCGCCCCTCAAAAGACGCGCCCACTACTGCCTGCCGCCCACTACTGTGCCACCACGTCATCCGGAGCGGGACCCGCAAATCTCACGGCTGGCGCGGGATCTCCGCCATTCACCCTACGACGCGCATGACGCGGTAAGCAGCAACTCTCCGACTTGTCCAAGAGTTCAACATTTAACCCCACGCACAAGTCTCCGACTTGTCTGTGGGCTCGGGAGCTACTACCTGCAGGTCCGCTCGCGCGTCCCCGCTGGAGAAAACACAACTGGCTTCCTCGTCTTCGTGGCAATTGAGCCTGGGAGAGAGTTCCTGACTCCCTCACCAGGCTCGGGGGCTACTGATGAGGCCATGGACCAGGGCCCACCAAGACCTCTAAAAAACACAGTATAGACCCACGTACGGTATACTTTGGCGGCTAATACAATGAGTATTAGGCCACCGAGTTCCCGAGGGCCCGTACGACCAGTTTTCGTCATGGGTCGGAAGGCAGGCGGCCCACGGCCACCAGCACCTCATCTTCCGAGTACATGGCGGCCCACACGACAAGTCTTCACCTCCGCTCCCGACTACTTGTTCGCACGAGTAGTCTCCGCTTCCCGCCCACGACTACTCATTCGCACGAGTAGTTTCCGTCACCAACCCGCGCGAGCTTCACATGGAAGGCAAGGGGCGCGTGGGCCCCTCCAGGTCGAGATCCCGGGATCTCCGCGCACAATCCCCGCGTGCTGCCACGTGTCCGCTCCACCACAGCGGTCCGCCCGGGCCTGACCGATTCGGTGTCAGGGGACGGATTCGTCAACCCTACCACGAACGGCACAGTGGCCATCGTACCGCGGACAGCATGAGAAGTGCTGAGCAACGGATGACACAGTACACGCTACGACCTAAGCATCGGAAGACGCGGCATAGATTACCTACTCGCACGAGTAGTTTTCCGCCTCCGACCAGTTCAAGACTTGGCCGTCAAGGCCGCAGGTACACGGGCCCCGTTGATATCCCGTGATATCCGGGCGCGCGACTCGCCACGTGCTGGCCTCTCTGCGACGGTCCGCCCTGACCAGGTCGATTTGGTGTCAGAGGGTGGATCCGCCTGCAGCTCCCCGGACGGGGCAGAACGTGTCGTACTACGAACAGCACGGGAAACGCTGTGCCACAAACGGCACAGTGTAAGCCGTCACTTATCCCTCGAACGCCGTGGTGTAGACCACTCCATTTCCATAGTACCCAGAAGACATTTCCACAGTACCCAGAAGAGACAGATCCCTGATCCACTGATAGGAGTAGGGTACGAACCCCACTTCCTGTACCCGACTAACTACTCAGAGAAGGATGCGGGCCGCCCCAGGAACAGCTACTTGGGACGCACGGCTCAAGAAAAACCTGCACCGTCACCTGAGGCACTGTAATAGTTCTTTGCCGCTCCACCTGACAGCCCGATGCAGGAGGAGGGCACCCTACGCTGTAGACTGGCTTACACCCTCACTGTAACCCCCCTGAGCCTCTCCCTTGTGACTATAAAAGGGGAGGACAGGGGCACTTGCAACACACGTTCGTTTCCACCCCACACGCACTTCGTATCCATATCTCATCTCATACATCTCCACAAATGCTCACACACTCACGTACGCAGAATCCTGCTACAAGAACCACTCACACGCCAGGGACTTGGGCTCGATACCCTCTCCCGACTCGTTTGTATCCCCTACTACAAACTCCTGAGCATAAAGAACACCCCCTCTCAGACTGGACGTAGGGTATTACTCTCCGGAGGCCCGAACCAGTATAATCTCGTGTGTCTCTTGTGCTACCGTGCGGATCAGTACACGCGTTCTTATAAATTTAGTTGCCGGCGGTAACAAACCCCGACAACTCCCTGAATACCGATCTTATCATCGCCTGGTGCCTGTAAGTGATGGTGCAATTCATGTGCTAATTAATAAATTAATGCATCCACTAATTAACTTTGTCTTTCATTTTATGTAGTCTGGAACTTACTACGATGAGAAAGCAGGGTTATCACTGAATAAGTTTCATGGACCATCATTAGTTTGTCAAAACCAAGTAAGGCTCCAACCAAAAACAGCATTCACAACAATCCTTAGGACCTTGAATCTGCTGCATTTCAAGAATTTGATTCTACTACCTTACAACTTTGAGTATGTGCGATTACCATCTTATTAAGGGTTTGCATTTCTAATTATCCTAGTTATTATTATTTAGTTCTCATCTTTTCACCATGCATGTATATACATTTTCCACTGGATTCTTCTAATAGTTCAAGTCGACAAGAGCAACGTCATGGTCTTTGATTCATTAAAAAGAAACCCTGACAAATACCAAGACCTTCAAGATATGTTTCAAGAGTAATAATTCTATCCAATACGTTTCCTTTTATGCCACAGTGTGCTTTTACTAACACTAGCTCTAACTTTCATTATTGTCTGCCAGAGCTTGGGAAAAATTCATTGTTTTGAACCCTGGACCATGGAAACCTAAACTTAGATTCTATACCGATTTTCCGGTACGTAAACCAAAAAACAACTTCAGCTTGGGCAAATTATAAAAGGAATAACACTAATATTTCATAATTATTTTCTCCAATTTAGTGTATGAGACAGGACCAAGGGACCAATTTATGTGCATACTATGTGTGTGAGTACATCCACAATTTCTGCACTGCAGACCCAGGAGATTATACTGTAAGTATTATTCTAAACCTATTAATAATACATCATTTTCTAACCGCTTATATATTTAATTCTTGGGTGTTATATATTAACATATTTGCACATTACAGAACTGTATGACTAGGGACGGAATCATTGAGAAGGATCGTCTCTTGGCGATTCAAGAAGGTCTCGTGGGATTCTTGATAGACGAGGTGATTATCTCAAAGGGAAGACATTATTATGACGGTCATCCAATTCAGAAATGTTAATTAGCACCTCCGGTGGAACTTGAGACTAGAATTAGAATGAAACAATATTTTGATGTATATATACTAGTTTCAAAAAATGTTATCTCCGCTTTTGATGAAATATATTGTGTGTAAACATATTTATTTATAAGTTTATTCTCTTGATATAGTACGTATATATAGTAGACATGTATAATTAGTGCAAACATTTATACGTACACGTAAAGTACACCCATATACGTGAGAATATACATGTATAACATTATTAAAACAACTGAAATTGAAAAACAAAAAATAACCGCGAAGCCTTTAGTCCCAGGTGGTATTACCACCCGAGACTAAAGGGTGGGCGCACAGGCGCTGGCCTGCCCCCCCCTTTTTCCCAGGTGGGGCTACCACTCGGGAATAAAGGCCCCCCTTTATTCCCAGTTGCCCACCCGGTGACAAAGGAGGGGCCTTTTGTCTCTCAACTTTCGTCCCGGTTGGGCGTTAGGGAGATCACACCCTTCCCAACCGGGACGAAAGGCCCCTCCTCCACCAGTGTAGACTAGTCAGAGAAATGGAAAGGTAGCCCTCATTCTCGCGCTCTCCGCGTTTCACGGCCTGCGTGTCGCTCAGCCGCGCGTTCGGTAATTTTGCGAAAAAACCCTCGTATTTGCGGGAAATTGAGAAAAGGTCCACCAAGTCCGGGAGGAAGAATAAACATGTTGTTTTGTTTTGCACCCCGACCCTCCATCTAAACTTTATTTCTACGTGAAGAAGAGCCAGTGTTGTTTTTTCAAACAATCCCATAATACTTTTACGAATACCCCTCCCCCCTCTCACCACGAACCCTAACCAGGGTTCCTTCCCCCATCATCCCCTGCTCTCCCCTCCCTGGCGTCCCCGCCGCCACCCCCTCCCCACCTGCTCTCCTCCTCCGCCGCTCTCGCAGCCCACCTTCTCGGTTACCGAAGCAGGGACGAGCGGCCTCCTCGTCCTCCGACATCGAGGTCACCACCTCCTCCCTACCTCACGACGGCCGAACATGGAGCGGCTCGGAGGAGCGCGGAGATACAGCGGCGGGAGGTGAGGTGGAGCCGAGCGCACGGGGGCGGACCCGGCGCGGGTCAACGACAACGGCGGCCATGGAGGACTCCGGCAGGGGGTGGGGCACCAGATCCGGCGCGGCCCTCCAGCCTCCCCCACCATAGTGCTCCTCCCCAAGACGGATCCGCACTCACGACAACGGCTCCCTCCGCCGCCTTCTCCTCTCCGGTATGTCTCTCTCCTACTCTAGCGATGGCGACGAGACGGCACGGCAGCGGGCGCAGGCCGGCGCGGCCCCTTCTCCTCATTTCCTCCCTCCCCCGTCTGAGCAGCCCCGGACGGCGCCGTGCAGCATAGGGGTGGCTGGGAATCACGACCTCCCCCATTGGCATGGCCTCCCACACTTCGATGCGCGCGATGCCGCGACGACATCGCAGATAAGTTCCCCTATTCCTTCTTCCCCTCACCCTATGTACGAACCCTAGCTTCCAATTCCCCTCGCCCTGTGAACGAACCCTAGATTCCAATTCCCTGTTGACCTTCCTCCTATTTCTCCGACGTGTGCACCATGCCATGTAGATCTGGTACCTCGGCCTGTTTGCGCGCTCCTCTTACTTCTGTGGTCGATTCGTTGTGCCTTTACCTACTCTGTGGGTTCTTGCTCTTCTGTCGTAGGTGCAGAGGCGGCCATGGATATGGTGACCTAGGCCTTGGAATGTTCTACCGGTTCCTACTTTTCCTGATCGATGAGAAGAAGGTAGTCATGTCAGCTGTGCTTGCATCTCCTGTTTGGTAGCACATGTTCTGTGATGTGGACTGTTAAATCTGCTTGCAAACTCCTTGGAGCACATGCTCCTGGGTTCTACGGTGCCGCCTTTGGTGTTTGCCAGCACATGTATGGTGTAGAGGAGATGTATGCCTTTTGCCGAGTACCTAGAGGAGAGCAAAGACAAATAGACAAATAGAGAGGAAGTAGAGCTCAGTGTCAGCTGCTGCCTATGTGTCGGAACTGTCCAGAAATGGTTGGCATCTAGGTGAGCACAACAGCATAGAGAGCAATCTCTACAATTTCAGATAATTTGACTTGTTTTTCACTACTGATATACTTAGTAAATGGCCACAACCTCTATTGGATCTGTTATTTGCCCAACAATTGTTATTGGTAGACTGGCAGTCATTGTAGTTAAAGTTGCATTCTCTATAATTGTCTTGCAAACTATTATTTTTTTTTCGTTCTTTGTTGCTGAACATATAGGGAGATCCATTTAGCTTTGCATATAATTATCGAATTCCAATCATAGCTACTTTTGATTTTGCTAGATGTTCATAATATATAAAAAATACAATAGAGCATCCCTAAATCTAAATATAATGCTTCATTTATCTGCTTTTCAATAATGCAGATAAAGTGGGACTATTGGTGCTTTGGATTCTTGTGGGGGCGACTGGTTATCTGTATCAAATTGGTCAGTCTTCCTTCATAGAAATCAATTTAAGATGTAAGCTTACATTTCTCCCTTCTAGCCAAATTATATGTGAATTGCGGTCGACACTTTTTGCTTTGTGAGTGTGGCAGATTAGTGGTTGTTACTATCAGCCAGGTTATTTTCAGTTACAACAAAACCCTGACCAATCTGAGCTGAAATTGAGTCTTGGTTTGAGCTATGCTACATCACCATTTTTATTTATTTGCCAACACAGAGAAAGCTCTTGTTAGAGAGAGTGAGCAACTAAGAAATATTTCCCATAATACTGAAATGCCAATAGTAGTTTCAGTGCTTCCAATTCTGGCATGAGGCCAAGAACACTAATCCTGTTTGTTAAACATCTATTTAAATGGGGGTGGCATTTTCATGGTAAATGATCTGCACAAAACTCGCTTTTGGGAGGTTGCCTGGCTAAGAGGCATGCATTCCCAACAGAGCAAGAATTCTGATCGCATATTATTATTTCCCATGAGGTATCCTGCTGATCTTCCCTACACCTTCGCCTTGCATCGATTGTGTTTGCATATTTGTGTTGGGGTGACTGCTTCGATTGATCACGAAAGCAAGCTCCTTTTCTAAGCATCTGCTTTTTTTCTTCTTGAAATATCCTAAATTACTTGGCCTAGTCCGTGATTCTTTGTTGTGCTTGTAGGCATGCTACACCGCTGAGGACCAGGTGTGTCCGAGGACCAGTGGAGGGTCGCTCCTTAGTGATGAATGATTGACAACATTGTGTGGACTGATGCTTGGCTAAGTGTGTAGGTACAGGTTGTGGCTTGACTCGTGTTGGTGCAGGTGAAGAACAAGCGCGAAAGGCCTTAGCCGTGGCGGCCTCCGGGTGATGGAGAGGCAAGTAGGCCTGGTTCGATGGACCCGGTGGCCGATGGGGTGAAGTGCAAGCCGTGTAGTGCAAGACTAGCGGGTTGAAGTCGTGAACATGGGCAGGTGCAAGGTAGCAGATCGAGGCCGAAGCTTGCACGCGGGGTTTGTTGGTTTGCCCACAAAACCATCGGTGGACAGTTTCTTGGTTTGGGCCACAAAACCAAGCCCCGAGGCCCGATGCGACGGAGACGGTGATCCGGGAGCTTCGGGCAGCTTCGAAGCGGGGGGCACGTGGCGTGATCGCGGGGTTTGCGTCGATGCGAAGCGAAGCCGCGGTGGAAGTGTGTCCGCTCGATGAAGACTAGGCCATATTGCCCCTGAGGGATGTGTATCTTCTATTTGAGTTGTAGGGGAAGCGTGGTCATTTACCTCCTCCGGTGAACTTCGAATAAATAGCGGAGAGGTGGATGGCATCTCTCTCTCTCTCTTGGACTCTAGGGTTTCCTCCCCCGGTAGATTGCTCTGGACTGCTTCTTTTCCTCTGTATTCCTTAGGCTAGATTCTGTATAGTCTCTGACCTTTGGATGTATGGAAGCATTCGGCGTTGCGGTGATCTCCTAGTCCTCTGTGATTTTCATGTCATTTTCGGGGCTATTTTTTGGAGTTTTCGTTCTTCGTTCGATTCGTGGATTTGAGGGCGTTTCTTCTCGGATTTCTTTGAGGGGATCATGGGTGGATGACTTGCACATCTTTGTGTGTGATCTTGACCTCTCAAACGTTGGGAAACCCTTTGACTCGTGCGTTTTTGGCCGGAGCCCGAGTTCTTGGTGGTGGTTCGTGTGATCCGCGATTCCCGGTGATTTAGGGAGTTAGAGTTCGAGATTTTTGGGGCATAGCTTCATCTAGTGTTGCTTCACATCTCCCCAAAGTCTTATCTCAAGAGCTCTAGCAGTTTGGGAGATCCGGTGATGGATTTGGAGGTTTGACTTCGCGAGCTCGAGCTGTTCTATCCGGGGGTAGCGGACAGTCCGCGCGTCTAGGGTTCTTCGCGTGTTCGTCGCCTGTTCTTGTGAACTCATGTTTTGATCCGTCGCGACGCTAAGGTTTTGTTGCAAGCGGTTTGCGGACAGTCTGCGAGTCCTTCATGGATGGTCCATGTGGCCAAGATTTTGTCTGGGGTGGAGCTGAGTTTGTCTGGGGTGTCCAGCGAGTTTGCCGGACGGTCTGGAAGGCCTTCACGGACGGTCCGCGACTCTGGCGGACAGTCCGTGTGGCCTCTTGGGACAGTCCAAATTTTCCAGTGCATCTCTGGTGGTTTGGTTGCGTTTTTCAGACGGTCCGCAAGGCTGGTCCGGACAGTTCGCCTGTGCATAGCGGACAGTCCGGTCGTACCATACGGACAGTCCGCGCTGGCTGTTTCTAGAATTGGTCAAGCACTTTGATTCTTGTCTTGTGCTTCCGCGGTTTGTTTCAAGGCTTGTCTCTAGGACTTGTAGGCCTGTGTATGCCTAGTCTAGAGCTTCTCTGATGTGTGCGAGTACTCGGAGTGGCAATCGGGGTATAGGCTGAGTTCGACCTTCGGGAAGAATTTTTATCGGCTCCCATTCACTCCTCCCCTCTCTGCTCGCCTATTCGGTCCTTCAACCGCCCATGGTGTTTTGTGACTTGAGACTAGGAAAGGGAAGATGAATAGGTATGTGTGTTTCATGGAGCAAGATTTTCTACCTTTCTCGAAGCTCTCATGCTTTCTCACTTCCGCTTGTTTATTGAACTCTCATTTATGCGGGCTATATTTTCTTTATTGCATGTGCAGGTTCGGCTGACAGATGGAGAAAAGATCTTTTTTTGGTAAGTACACACCTTAGTTTAGCAGTGCATCTTTGATGGGTAGATTTAGATATAGTCTAGAGAACATGTTCGAACACTTGCTTGTCAGATGTAGATTTAGATCTAGGAGTGATTTCCTGCGTGTGTTTGTGTTCAGTGCAGTCAGTTAGAACATGTTCTTATAAATTTGATTGTCTTTCATAGATTTATATCTACGAACGATGTTGGGATAATATACGCTAATATAAACTGATACAGGATGCCAACATCAGCTCATTTTTCTCTTCTAATGGTGTTGGTTGTGGCCTAATAAGAAGGGTTCGTCGACCTGTCGATGTTGTCTACTGGTACTTGAAGGTTGAAGTTGTTGCACTTGCTCTTGTGTCTGCAGTCTTGCAGAGGTAAGATATGTCTCCTTACTTGGTACTACATTCTTCTTTCTAGGCATGCTATATTGTACCATTTTGTCTAGGTAAAGGTATGGAATGGAAAAATGTAAACAATTAAGCCTATTAGGCATCTTCATTAACACACAATTTGCGCATTGATGACCTTAGCCTGAACTTCTTAGTCTCTGAACTGGCTTCTTCTCTGGTTTCTTCTTGACTATTCTGAAACATATTATATGTTGCAGCCTACTGTTGGTATTTCTTAATGTCACCACTATGGCACCGGAATAGCGTGAGCGTGTAAGAATCACCCGGGTATACTGACGGGTGCGAACGAATCCGCAAGCGCACAGATACACCGTTGTAGCACTTCACCTCAGGAGTATTCCCAAGGGCTCTACGAGTGACTATCCAAGGGAACACAATCCCTGCTGAGGTAGGAGAGTGATGTGAAGTCTCCTATAGGTTCTCGATTCTAGAGAGGAACAAGCTCGGATAAGATCTCGCTTCGGACATCGGCCCCTCCTGACTATAACAGTTGGTTCACGGCAAAGGGTCGCCTACACACTGTATCCGAACATAGGGGATTTCAGAGGATCCAACGACTATAACTACCGCGGCCTACCCCAAGACAAACCGTGGGATACAGGGCATTTGAAGGATAACCAGCAGTCTAGACACCACGTCTACACCGCCGACTACTACTATAGCACGACTACGTCTGACGTCCCATAGAAACACTATAGCACTCCGTATAAATACAGAGCGACGAACCCGCGAGGTTGAGCTAGACCTTACTCGTCACTGAATCGATTCGCGCAAGGAGATATGATTGATAATTGGTCTAAATCAGATATGCATGAGCTCACTATATTCTAATAGACAGGCAATCATACAAAAGAGATGCAAACTTATGCGATGATAACAGAAGATCTAGGGTCGTGTTCATGAAGAACACGAGCCTCTAACTTATGAACAAATGCAAAAGTATGAATTACTTGTTCGTCAACTAGATCGAGGAGACACGTTCATGAAGAACGTGAGCCTCTAAATGATGAACGAACGAAGAACTCAAGAACAACTCATTCATGCATGAGAGCCACTTTAGTCTAAATAGGAAATAATGAAATACTCACTTCAGTCTAAATGAAGAACAGCATCGCTCACGAGGTACAAGGGGACAATGGATGATGAACGGATCATCACCATCTCACCTCTACTCATCCACACACTCCTCTCTACCTAGCACCACCTAGTCTAGATCCTCCTCACACACACACTCATGGTGGGATGAGGTTTCACCTCCACCAAGAGAGAATGAGAGAGAGAGAAGAGGCAAAGGTGAGAAATGGCTTCAAGTGTGCTTCACTCTCTTCTTACCCCCCTCTCCTCCTATTTATAGGCTTGTGCAACTGGCGTGAGAGCACCCAAACACCTCGGGGATGGCCTCTAGGACCAATGGGCAAGCACCACGTGGAAGCCCCTGAGTGGGCGCCACAAGGTCGGTTCGGCCGACCCCCTGTGGGCCCCACTCGAGGTGTGCTTTCGTGTGGTGACTGCTCTATGGGTCCTAAGGTCGGTTCCCGGTGTCCATGTGGTTTGGAGGCGGTTTAGGCGCTCTGGTGGGCCATGGGATCCATGTGATGCCTGCATGGCAGCTTCTGATTCGCCGAAGCTTCCTTCCTTGTATTGGTGATATCATGGATCCAAGGGATGCTTCCATACAGCCTCTCATTGGCTGAGCTCAACTTGCTAGGATCATGAGGGTGTCTTTTCTCTTCATTTCTTATGCCAAACACCTGCATTCGACTTAGCGTAGCCACTGGTGGAAATTGTCAGTTTAAACCCCTATTCTAGTGTGGATGCTTAGTTCTTATGATAAAATGCAGGGATTGACGGCCCTAAATTAGGTACTTAACAGCCGTCAACAACTCCCCCACCATTGCCTTTTGCTCGTCCCGAGCGAAAGGGAAGATCACATGGGTTTGAACCAAAGGTATAAGACAAACATAAGAGTTATTCCAAGTCATACCTTGCTCTTGTGAACTCTGTGGATTGGCTACAATGCCATCTTGGGTAGTTGATAAGAGGAATGACCACGAATCAAGTCTCTTAAACACCTGTTGGTCAGCACTTGGGGTTTCCATGATAATTTTTAAAGACAAAGAACTGCTCTGCCCTCCTTCTTTGATTCTCTCGGATCGCTCAATGTGTATATGTCCTCACCAAGGTATTAGATTGCCTTTCTTCACCCTACTTCTAATAATAGCTATATTTGGAGCTCAGGGTAGGTATGAATGATAAGGCATACTTGCATCACATATATTGCAAAGTCAAAAACAGGATCCACAGAGAAAATCAAATCATACAATCAGATCAAGATGTGCACATGTATGGGTACGGTGAGTATGGTAAGGTGGATACTAGGCCCAAAGGGGGTGCTAGAGATTACCATACATATATGATGAATGTTGATTGATGATGAGGTGGACACTAGCCCCGGAATGGATACTAGTTATCACCATCTAGATTATGGAACTCCTTTTTGCATGATTCTCCCTCTAGTTTAAAAATCTTTTGAGAACATGGCTAACTCTATTTTTTTTGTGGACCTTCATGTGTCCAACTCTTTTCTTTTTTTCGATACTGGACCTTCATGTGTCCATATTTTTTTTAAATAGCCACGCCTCTTGTGTAACAAAACTAAGAGGGAGAGAACAACGCTTATGGAGCCTTATTTTCACGGAATGGATTAATGATACAATGCTAACTTCCAGTGTAGAAGCATAGCAAGGGGGAAAATGTGGTGTGCACATGAATCTTGATCATGAAAGTGATGAAAAGGATTCTCACAAGGGTCACAGAATTTGACAAAGCTCAATGTAATGACAAGCAACATATGAGTATAAGATTTTCAACTGGTAGCATCATATGGCTTTGGTAGGAATGTGGCATATCAAAGAGGAGCTTTGCAAGAGCATTTGTTTCGAAAACAAAATTATCCCAAGGGCCAGAACCAACAGAGTTAAGATCATGTCATCAAGTCATATCTCACTTGTCAACTACTTAGATAAGCATGTTGTCCTTATGATGATTTTGTTCACAAGACTCAAGGTTAAAAACGAGGAATAAAACTTACGCATGTCAACCCTAGGCATGGAGTAAGCATTACCACAGATTTCTTAAGTTGATTTATCAAACATGAGTGCACAAACTCAGAAATCATGGTGAAGAGGAAGAGATGCAAACCAGCGCTGATTTCTTGTGTGGACCAGACGGGGATTCCTGTGATGCGCACGAATGCATGTCCCGTTCAGGTTCTCTAAGTGTGGTCGATCGTAAGCGCTGTGTGAGCATAGTGTGGGTGCAATAATGATCCGTCGTGTTCGCGTTTGGAGAGTGCAACTCTCCCCCACACTGTTTTGTACCTGGGTGCAGTTCTTCGATACAAAGAAGCAAAAACAAAAATAACTAACACACGAGTGACTCAACCGGGTTACATGACTGGTGGAGCCAAAATTTATTCATTCAAGTTCACTAATAAAGAAAGAAATAGGCGCTTACACAAATGATGGAATAAAGGAAATAAATGGAAGGGAAACAAATTAAGGGAAATAAATTAAATCTAACTTAAGCGCCTATGAAGGGAAATAAAAGCGGGGCACGACCCTCTACTCAGCAAAGAGGGCTTCCAAACCCTCGACTTTAACCAACCGCTGCAGCTTGGCATTCATCTCCTCACGAGTCTTGAGGAGAAGGTTCCTGAGCTGTCGATATTCCGCTCACTGCCTTTTCACAGTCTTCATCAAGAGGTCAAACTCAAAGTATGCCTCTGCCAGATCATCTGCCATCTTGCCCACACGGAGGTTCTTCCTGTTAGGTAATGAAGCTAGGATGTCACCAAGCTCTGTCTCCCAATCTGGCGGGCAACGCTTAGGCACCCCGCAGCTGTCCTTAGGGGTCCTCACTCCAAAGACGCGAAACCTGGTCTACGGCTGCGGGACTTCATCCCACACACCCTACTCATACTTATGGCAAAAGGGGTCACCATCTTCGTCGAACAGAGATCCTGAGTAGCGTTCTCCAGCCTTTAGTGGCGGCCCTGGCCAATCATCAAACAACACCTTCTTGCTTGATCCAGGGACCGGCTTCTTCCCTAGGACGTTGAACAGGGAGCCACGACTGGTGAAGGTTGGAGGAGAGGATGAGCCGCGCCTAGCTGGGGGCTCTACTGAGTCTCCAGTAGGGCTTCTCGCCTTCCTCCCTCGCTCTGGAGTCATCAGATCATCCTGAGTTCCATCCCATGGATGAAACTCGCCGTCCCCGAGGTCGCTGAAGCAGAAGGACTTCTCCCCCTTGAAGCCAACGGAAGCCATCGGGCAGAGGTGAAGGCGGTGGAGCGGTGAGAGGAAGATCGAACAGAGGAGATGGGGTTCTGCATGATGCAAAACTCCGTGACATGGCGAGAGAAGGGTTTCTGGAGGACGAAAGAGTGCGCACACGAAAAACGAGAGGCGGCGGCGGCCCTAGTGGGTCGGCCGACCTAGGGGGTCGGCCGAACCCATCTAGGCTGCGCTAGGCCTCAGCTTCGGCATGTGGGCTCTGGCGGGGCTTAGGGTCCCTGGGTCAGGTGGCCCACCAAATCTAAGGTCGGAGGCTTCAGCAAGGGCTAGAATGGAATTTCGGGCATAATACTGCCTTCCACTCCAAACAACTTTACTTAACCTCCTAATACTTTAACAGCTCAACTTGGGGACTTTACCTGGACTCATTCCTGGATGAAGAGTTTTTGTTGCCCTGTTGCTCATATCGTCCATTTTCTCTAATAATATCCTCCTACTCTGCCCTGTGGTCCTCCTTGCAGGTTTCTTTATGATAGGACGTATTTTCCTTCCTGCATGGTTAGTGCATATGTACGATGCAAGCTGTAAATATGGTAAAGCAGAGATAAACCTCACAACCATCCTAAGGGAACTATGATGGGTAACCTTAGGAAGGGAGCGCAACTAGCAAGGCTATAGCACTATGGACGAGAGATGATAGAGGTGCTGGAGTTGAGCACAAAATCTGGGCCTAAGGCCTAGAGTGCTCTAAGAGTGAAGCTTTCACCTCTAGAACTCAATGATGATCGGACCCCAGCTTGAGTGAGTGAAAGTTTATGGGTCGAACGATCATTTGAGCTGTAGATCGAGAGTGACAGACTTGCTAGTTCATCCTCTCCTTGGGTCGACAAAGGACCTCACCCTCACCTAGGTGGGATGACACAAAAGCTAACCCAAGCTTCCAACGGGAGTGTAAAGGATAGGTGTGTAACCACACTCCCGTAGGGCATCGATCAGGTCAAGAAGTGAAGAGTAGGATTTACATCCACTTGACTTGATCGGCATCGGTCTTAGCTGAACTTAAAATGATGAGATGGATTGCTCAGCTAGACCGGCTATAAGTTCGTGCTTCAGTAAGCCAAAGATATGGAAGTTTTATGCGCCAGGGCTCGTGTCTTACCATAACCCTCAGTGTGGTGGCACTTTGGATTAAGCCTTGACATGAAGCACGAAAAAATTCTACCGTGACCTCTCCTGGAGAGTTGCGGGCAAGGTCGAAGTGATCGTCCCCGCCAGGAACTACTCTTCTTCCTTGACTACTACCCTCCTCCTTCCCTCGAGACTAAGTCTCGAAGGTCGGGTCTTAAGAGAAGAAACGATAGGGGAATCTAGGGATAGAATTTGCACTAGGTGCTCTTTCCCATAGATTCCTGCTAGTGAGGAGCGATATCTTCGACCAGAGCACAAGGAAATTTGGCAAGTAAGCTCGGGCTCTCTCGAAGATTGGCTTAGGCATTTCGACATTTTCTCGTTTGGCTACCTCGTCACTTGAGTCAGGTGGGGAGCTGAAATCTCAGATTTCTCCTAGAATTTCCAGTCCCTACTCCAGCTCTAAGAACACAAAGGCGCCTCCCGAAATGGCATCAAGCGTCATGCCACAGTCTCTTCGTAAACCAAACCGGAAATGCTGCAAGAGCACCGGGTCGGTTAGACCAAGGATCGGGCACGTTTCAACCAAAGAGGCAAAACGATGCCATGCCATGCCTAAGGTTTCCTTCTCTCTTTGTTTGAAACTGAGGATTGCCATTCTTAAGGAAATGACTCGCCGTAGTGGAAAGAATTGAGTGCAAAAAGATGCTCTTAATTCCTCCCAGTATAGGTGGGTGCAACCAAAACAATGGTAACAAGATTTCGCTTCCCCGAAGAGGGAGAACGGAAACAGGTTCCTCTTAAGAACATCTTGTGTTGCCCCGGTTTTACCCTGGGTGGAACACAATTGCTCAAAGTCTCTTGCGTGATCATAGGGATTCTCATGACTCATCCCCGAGAAGGTTTTTTCCTCAACTAGCTTCATGAGAGATGGGTGAACCATACAAGGTGTTAGAAGAGCGGGTTATCTCCAGAAAGTTGATTCCATGGTTTCACTCATAATGGGCGGAAGGTGTGTACAAGGATAACCTTCCTGGGATAGCGGGGGTAAAGGTAGAACAAAAGGAAAACAAAAGATACGAGGATAGTCGGGTTCGTAGATTCTCGACAACCGTTCCCGGGCAACGGCGCCAGAAATGCTTGTTGGTATTTCTTAACGTCACCACTATGGCGCCGGAATAGCGTGAGCGTGTAAGAATCACCCGGGTATACTGACGGGTGCGAACGAATCCGCAAGCGCACGGATACACCGTTGTAGCACTTCACCTCAGGAGTATTCCCAAGGGTATCGAATCCAAGGAACGGTATGGGGGACTCTACGAGTGACTATCCAAGGGAACACAATCCCTGCTGATGTAGGTGAGTGATGTGAAGTCTCTTGTAGGTTCTCGATTCTAGAGAGGAACAAGCTCGGATAAGATCTCGCTTCGGACACCGGCCCCTCCTGACTATAACAGTTGGTTCACGGCAAAGGGTCGCCTACACGCTGTATCCGAACGTGGGGGATTTTAGAGGGTCCAACGGCTGTCACTACCGTGGGATACAGGGCATTCGAAGGATAACCAGCAGTCTAGACACCACGTCTACACTGCCGACTACTACTATAGCACGGCTACGTCTGACGTCTCGTAGAAACACTATAGCACTCCGTATAAATACGGAGCGACGAACCCGCGAGGTTGAGCTAGACCTTACTCGTCACTGAATTGATTCGCGCAAGGAGATATGATTGATACTTGGTCTAAATCAGATATGCATGAGCTCACTATATTCTAATAGACAGGCAATCATACAAACGAGATGGAAACTTATGCGATGATAACAGAAGATCTAGGGTCGTGTTCATGAAGAACACGAGCCTCTAACTTATGAACAAACGCAAAAGTATGAATTACTTGTTCGTCAACTAGACCGAGGAGACACGTTCATGAAGAACGTGAGCCTCTAAATGATGAATGAACGAAAAACTCAAGAACAACTCATTCATGCATGAGAGCCACTTTAGTCTAAATAGGAAATAATGAAATACTCACTTTAGTCTAAATGAAGAACAGCATCGCTCACGAGGTACAAGGGGACGATGGATGATGAACGGATCATCACCATCTCCCCTCTACTCATCCACACACTCCTCTCTACCTAGCACCACCTAGTCTAGATCCTCCTCACACACACACTCATGGTGGGATGAGGTTTCACCTCCACCAAGAGAGAATGAGAGAGGGAGAAGAGGCAAAGGTGAGAAATGACTTCAAGTGTGCTTCACCCTCTTCTTACCCCCCTCTCCTCCTATTTATAGGCTTGTGCAACCAGCGTGAGAGCACCCAAACACCTCGGGGATGGCCTCTAGGACCAATGGGCAAGCACCACGTGGAAGCCCCTGAGTGGGCGCCACAAGGTCGGTTCGGCCGACCCCACAGGTCGGCCGGTCCCCTGTGGGCCCTACTCGTGGTGTACTTTCGCGTGGTGACTGCTCTGTGGGTCCTAAGGTCAGTTCCTGGTGGCCACATGGTTTGGAGGCGGTTTAGGCACTCTGGTGGGCCATGGGATCCATGTGATGCCTGCATGGCGGCTTTTGATTCGCCGAAGCTTCCTTCCTTGGATTGGTGATGTCATGGATCCAGGGGATGCTTGCATGCAGCCTCTCATTGGCTGAGCACAACTTGCTAGGATCATGAGGGTGTCTTTTCTCTTCATTTCTTATGCCAAACACCTGCATTCGACTTAGCATAGCCACTGGTGGAAATTGTCAGTTTAAACCCCTATTCTAGTGTGGATGCTTAGTTCTTATGATAAAATGCAGGGATTGACGGCTCTAAATTAGGTACTTAACAGCCGTCAACACCTGCCCACCCACAAGTGCTTAAATGCTTGGTCATGCCTGGTAAATAGCTCTGGTAATTGCAGTAGCAAAGTGAAGATTTTCTAAACTTTTGTTGATAGCCAGCTATAATATTACAAAATCATATCCTTTTGTTTGATAAGTTGAAGCAGATCTTTTTGTTTAATTGTATTTGATGAAGCAAAGATACCAAGGTGAGTGTTTTGTCATCAACTCAACTCCATTATAAGCACACATACAACCTGTTCGACTAAATGTCTTTGTGTTTGAAGCTTGTTTTTATTTTTCCTTTTTCATGGCACGCTAATTTATTGATTATTCATTTCAAGTTAGTTATTTCCTGTTTTGTGAATTTTTAACAGAGCCTTCTTCCTTCCTCGAAAGGAATGGTATGCTAAATTGAGGGAGCATCTATTGTCTAGACGCCCTTGAGTTTCAGTTAGACTTTTCTGTTGTGTACTTGTGTAGCATTTGGACTTGTGAGAAATCTGAATGAATTTTGAGCGGGCCACATTCATAAGTAAATTTTGATTAAGGGAAAATGTTATACGTAAAGAGATCTTTTATTATTCGTGGTATATCTTCAATAATTCTTGGTAGGAGCGCACATTGTGTGTCAAATGTCGGAACATCGTCTGAACGTCGATAGAGCGATTGGAGACACTACAAGCTAGAGTATGTTAGTTCAATAGGTTCAAGAATGTGTAGATGTGTCCTTCCTTTACTCAATTCAAATCTTCCATGACTTATATGCTTAGGTAAAGTCCCTTAGTGGTGTGACTTGATTTAACTCCATGTCACCATAGACAATGAGCATCATGGTGAGCTTTGTTGTGTGGCATGCCTGTGTCATTACAATGGATATTATGACTTTTTATTGCTTCTATTCACTTGTATTTGGTTGTTGGTATGATAGGGTGCGCATCGCGCGCCGGAATGTTCTAGTAGTACTAGTAGACAATCAAGATGCCATGGACATAGCTCACTAGCTGCCTGCTACATCGTGTATGCTCCATGTTTTTTTAAAAAATAAACTGGCTCGATGTTCTCAACCACCGGTTGTTGGCACATCCATCCATGCATCGTCTCCTCAGTAATCCACCTTTCAGGTTTGCCCAACCGCGAAGCCAGCTAATCGCACGTTCCATGGAGCTGCATTATGTAAGAATCAAGTATTGTTGTAGCAGCAGTGCACACATTATGCGAGCCATGCATCTCTGTTGTAGCAGCAGTGCACACATTAAAGTCTTTTCTTAAATGCTCCATAGGGTACGTGTCGCGCAGCCGTGAATTTGGCTTCTTTGCGAAAAACCCTCTGTGTTTCTCTGAATCATGAATCGGTCCACCACGTCCAGAACAAATAGTACCCGCGTTCATATACTTTGCGCAAAAACTCTCGAACTAAACTTTATTTGTACGCAAACAAGAGGAAATTGTGATTTTCCAAATGACCCCCGGGGCATTTTGCGGCCACCCCCTCCCACCACCCCGACTCCGACCCAATACCCCCTACCCTCCGCCCGCCCGCCCGAACCCTAACTCAGTCCACTCTGTTGACGGCTCAAAAACGCGTCATGTTTCAATCCACAAGTGCACGGGTCGGTTGTAGCTTTTCCCTTAGAGTATCCCCCAAGGTTATCAATCCGTGGAACAAGTGGATTGCTATGCTCAACTAAGCACTAAACTTGTTGATTGAAAGCTCTTTATCAAGTGATGATGTATATGTAAGAACTAATCTACTCTTGGTTAAAGAGACTAACAAAGAGAGTAAAAGTATGGAGAGTTCAAGAATCTAGAAAGCTTGCCCAAGGGGTCTAGGATCACTTAGAGATGTAACCACCTAGCAAGAACGAACCAATCTAATCTATCAAGGTAAAGGTGCACCAAGTCCAACCTTTTCCCTCTCGCGTACTAGCCACTACACGAGGGTAATCTATGATTGGACAACGAGAGCACAAGACGTTGATGTGATCTAGGTATGCAAAACTAAGGGATGTGAACCAAGTTCGATATGCTTTCCCTACCGTGTACATGTCACTACACGACGGTAATCAAATAAGGAACAAAAGGAACACGATATGTGAAGCTACGAGCGATGCATACCCAAAGCTAGCCAGCCGGCAATTAAGATTGAAGCACCATCAACATGAATATGATAGCAAAAAGATCCAAAACATAGGTTCGGTGATTACAACTCAAGCTCTCCCGTCAACCCCAAGGACAAACAAGGATTTTACCCCATAGTGTTACACATTGTAGAGCGAGACATGGTGTAGAATCCTCCGGAGTAGATGAAGATCGACGAGGAAGAAGCTCTCCGCCTTGCTTTCTCCCTTGAAGATCCAATATCCTCCTTGCTCTTGATCTTGTGGCGGCGCCGGAGGGACCTTGCTAGGGTTTCCGGGCGTCCTCGTCTCTCTTCTATGTGGCTTTCTCCCTCGGTTGAATCTCTGAAAGTTGAATGCCTTGATGTGGTCGACCTCGGGGGCTTTTATCAGTCTTTTTGGTGAATGGCGGCGGAGGCATGGACTTAGGGTTCTACGAACATCACGCACGAGAAAGGGGAGGCCGAACTGCCACAAAAAGGCCCTAGGCCGGTCGGCATGGGCCGACCGACCCAGGCCCATTTTGGCCCGGTTCGGCTTTGTCTTTCGCGAGCGAGCTTCTCTTGCAATTTTGACCTTTTGCCCTTTAGGATGTATGGCCTTTTGGTGTCTTTATCCTTGTGAATAGATAGGGGGTCTTGTCGTATGAACTCCGGTCTTCTCGTCTTGGTCCTTGGGAATATCTTGTGTTGTATCTTGGTCCTTGCCACCTTTGGAACTAAGTTCTTCTTGTATTCGCACACGAGCGGAGCTCCTTGATCCTCTTGCTTAACACCTCCCGAACTTGATGCGAACTTATCCATTAAGCTTGTTATTTCCTGCATAAACATACAACTCCAAAAACACATGCTCGTGTCGAACTTGTTACATCATTAGTATGCCTAGTGGCAGGTTAGTTCCAAATCAAAGCCGAAACCAAAGTGTAACAAGTTCCTTAGGGGTGTCATATTTGACCGCCAACAACTCCCCAACGCTTAGATCTTGCTCATCCTCGAGCAAGTTGCTTGCAAAAGTCATTCATCCATGGAGTTGAAATGTGCTTCGTCTCACCTTTCCTTACAAGTTAGTTAAACCTTCATCTTTAGTATAAGAAACATGAAAGCAATGATCATGACATAAACATGGGAATTTAGAAATATTGCCAATTCAAAACTTACCCCATAACTCATTCCTTTTACTAGAGATCCTCAAATCCAACCATACTTACTTTCTTACTTCCATTGGTGGGTTTTCCACGAGTTTAAAAGAAAATTCCTGCAACAAGTATTAGACAAAGTCTTTCTCCAAGTCCTCACATGTCGCTCATTTAAAGTGGCTATCCTAGATAGTTCATAAACTCTCACCTCCCACAAGTCTCTCATTTATAATGTAAGGTGGAGCTATGGGTATGGCTAGTGAAGTTAACATAAGTATTATCAAGCTAAGATAATCCTTTAGTGGTCGTTCACCTTCCGAGCCAATGACCATGAGAATTAAACCATAATGTACGGGTATCAAGGATGAGAAGATTTAGAATGGTGGACATGTGCAAAGGGAAAAAGAATAATGACTTCAAGGCACTAATGATGTCCTCGATGTCGGATTGCACATGGTTGGAATATTGAAGATTCCTTCTCAACATTGACGCATCCTTCCTTGCACTTCTCTTGATCTTCATTTGATTCATCATCCCTCAATATATCTTCCTTGCTTTGCCTTGAATTCCTCCTTTTTCTCCTTTCTTTCTCTTTTTTTATTTTCTTTCTTCTCTTTTTTATGCGCACACACGCATGTTATTTTTTTTCTATTCTCTTTTCTTGACGTCTTGATCTCTTTCCGATGCCTTTCGCTCGCCTCTTTAAAATGAATCACAATCTGAATTTTAAATAAATCCTTGCCTAAAAATGGAACGAATCTTCGGACATGGGTTGTGTTCAAGGAATAAGATGATAAAAAGATGTCTATGGGTTGGGTATGGAATCCGGCGATATACAGGGCATTCAATGTGAAGTTCCTGTTACCGAATGTATGACGAGGCTAGCAATAAAAGATATAATATCAAGGACATGATCATTGCTCGAAATTAGATCTCCCAAGAGAGAAAAGTCCTAACCCAATTCATCATGCTAACAACACTTATGGTGGAGTATATATAATATAGGCCTTGTATAGATATGCTTGTCTCTCGACTTGGAAAAAGAAGTTTCTAACCTTTATTGCAAGGGTTTTTCATAAATTTTCAGAAATAAAAGCCTTCAATTTTAGTCTTACTCATAGCAAAGTCAAAGTGAGGTTCTAGATTAAAGTAGAGTATGGGTACTTTATAGGCAAACTTCCATTAAGCACCACAGAAAACATTAATGCTCATTACTCATGCTCAAATAATAAAGGTAAAGAACAAACCAACAAGTAGAGGGAAGGAAAAACTTACACAAGGATATTGTTTTATTGAATCTAAATATATATTTAAAAAAAAAGAAACGACTAAATTAAAAAAAACAAGAGATCACACCTTCCCCCCCACACACACTTAAAACATACGACGTCCTCGTCATAAAATAAATTTGAGGGCAAACGTGGGATGCTCATAAAAATAAAAATAAAAATATTTACAAACTTACCTTGTTTTCGTCGCTAGTCTTGAGGATCTGGGTCACCATCCAAGGTGTAGACATCAATGTATTTAATGGGCACAATGTCGGGCTCTAGGAATACCTTGAGTCGCTGTCCATTCACAACATATTGATCTCCCTTGACGTCCATGATTGTTACCGCTCCCGATGGTGACACCGAGTGTACGACGTATGGTCCATCCCATTTTCTTTGCAATTTTCCCTTGCTGAAGACCTTGTATCGAGAATTGTATAGTAGGACCTTATCTCCTTCCTTGAATTCCTTCTTATCCAATCTTTTGTCGTGTCATCTCTTCATCCTTTCTTTATAGATGCTGGCGCTGTGATATGCCTTCAATCTTAGCTCTTTAATTTCATTTATTTGAATCCTCCTCTTTATTCGTGCCGCATTAATATCAAGATTCATCTCCTTTATTGCCCAATAAGCTTTGTGCTCTAGTTCTACCAGCAAATGACATGTTTTTCCATAGACAAATTGATAAGGGGTCATACCTATCGGTGTTTTATGCGCAGTCCGGTATGCCCACAATGCTCCGTCTAGCTTCATTGACCAATCTTTTCCTCCTTTAGTCACTGTATTCTTGAGGATGTCTTTGAGTTGCTTGTTCGATATTTCCGCTTGGCCATTTGTTTGTGGATGATAGGCCGTGGAGACCCAATGCTCGATTCCCAACTTTGCCAAGCATCTTTTGAAATCTTTGCCAATAAAGTGTGATCCACCATCACTTATCAAAATTCTAGGAACACCATATCGAGGAAATATCACCGTCTTGATCATTTGAATAGCTTCTTCCGTAGATGCTTTCCTACATGGAATCGCTTCAACCCATTTTGATACATAATCAACTATGACCAAGATGTGTTCATATCCATGTGAGTTCACGAAAGGTCCCATAAAGTCGATGCCCCAAACATCAAATAGATCGATTTGCAAATTATAATTCAGCGGCACTGCATTCCTTTGTGATATATTTCCACTCCTTTGGCATTCTGGGAAAGTTGTAACAAACCTTTTTGCATCCTCATGCATCTCAGGCCAATAGAATCCGCTTGCCCATACCTTTGCTTGCATTCTAAAGTGCCCATAATGCCCTCCATATTCTGATGAGTGGCATTTTCTTAGAATTTCTTCTCTTTCTTCCCGCGGTACTGTTGGTATTTCTTAACGTCACCACTATGGTGCCGGGTTAGCGTGAGCGTGTAAGAATTACCTGGGTATACTGACGAGTGCGAACGAATCCGCAAGCGCACGGATACACCGTTGTAGCACTTCACCTAGGAGTATTCCCAAGGGTATCGAATCCGAGGAACGGTATGGGGGACTCTACGAGTGACTATCCAAGGGTACACAATCCCTGCTGTTGACGGTTGAAATTCACCATTTCCAACCCTCAACATTCTCACATAAATGGAGGCATATGCATATTTCACTAGCATTTAGGTTTGAATAATGTAGTTCCACTTGTCCTTGGAGATTATTTGTATGTAGGTGATTTACCCCTTAAAAGAGATGGAAACTCAACTTCTATGAAGAAACATGCCAACTCAGCTGAGGAGGTGGCTACCACCAAGGGAAACATGGCAATCCACGTCATCGATCCAGGGGAGGCACTCACCGACGAATCAGAGGACGCCACATGGACTTCACATGGATCAAAGGGCCCACCTCGGATACCAAATCAAGCCATGCACCGGGGGAGGATCAAAGGGCCCACAGAGGAGCCACCCAGAGAAAACACAGGCCAGGAGGCGACCCTAGGGGGCCGGCCGATCCTAGGATCGGCCGAACCGCCTTAGGGGCCTTTGATCCTAGCCTTCCACGTGTTGGTTGCTCATTGGTCCTTTGCCTCACTCCCGGGTGTTTAGGGGTCATTTGGGCGTCCGACCAAGCCTTGTCCTCGCCTATAAATAGAAGGGGAGGGGCTCCCATTTCTCACACACCACTCTCTCATTCTCCTCTCACTTTTAGTTTCCAAGGCTAGGGGGTAGGCTAGAGTAGCTCTTATTCAGGTTCCAAGTCCTCTTGGAAGTCTAGGTATGAGTTCTCTTTTATCTTTATTTCTTTGTATGACTTTGATCTACTTCAGTTATTTAGCTATTTCATATAAAGTCATGGAAGATCATATTCTTGATATGTTCTTGAGTTCATCCTCTGTTCATCATTTAGAGGCTTGTGTTCTTCGTGAACACTACCTTTCGATCCACTTGAAGGGTGATAAACTCCTTCCTTATGTGTTTGTTCATAAGTTAGAGGCTCGTGTTCTTCATGAACACGACCCTTTGATCTTATTGATTAGACATAAGAGAGTTCATATCTGTTCGTATGTCTAGCCTTAGTCGATCTTTTTAGATGACATGAGAGTGTTGCATGAGGTCTGTGTTCAAGCTACGGTACTCGGTCTAGTTGACCAGTCTTCTGGTGGCTCTCACCCTGGGTCACAATAGCCTGGGCCGGGTGGAGTCTAGCAGCAACGTAGGCATGGTGCCTAGGTTGTCTGGCTACGATAGTTATGAGCATACCCCCCGTAACGAGAGGTCGGTCCTCAGGTGGTGACAGCCCTGTTGGATCCTAGGGCAACCTCCGCGCTGGGGTACCTACTGTAGGAGTCTAAAGTCTAGTTTCACAGAGTGCTGGTCGTCACGGGCTAGCTCCCCGTTTGTACCTGGGTGCTGAACCTTATCTCTCTCTCATGCAATACTCATGCCCATCTCTTGTATCTTCTAGCTTTGTATGTTTAGTACATTAGAACCTAGAGCTAACTCGTATGTTCCCCCTAAGTCATAGTGTGCTAGAGTAGAGGTAGATTTGAGTGTGTGTGTCACACTACCCCGTATATCTTTTATCTTACCCCTGACTTTGAGTGTGTTGTTCCCTATATCTATCTCTTGGTTTACATTCAGAGCAAAAGCATAAGTCTAAGATATCCGCCATTGCCTTCCACGGATACGATACCCTTGGAATACTCTCTTTCCTTGGGGAAATGCTACAATGGTTTATCTGTGCGCTTGCGGATTCGTTCATGATCGTTTAGATTAACCTATGGCAAGTCTTGGTGTTCACGCTAACCTGCGCCATTAGTTGTGACATTGAGAGGTGCCTACAAGGCATTTCCTAGTGTTGTCGTGTGACAGAACCTCTGCCGGGTCAAGCCCGGTAAATCAATTTAACAAGGATCAAAGAATTGTACATTAAAACTCACACGACGGCGAGTCCAGAGATAACATTTCACAAATTATTACATCAAGCTCCATAAGGTTTAAATATTACAAACCAAGTCCTTTGCATAAGGTAAAAAGTTCAAAGTTCGAAACACAGCGGAAATAAAATACTAAACGTCATAAGTAACGTCATAGGAGGCCATCCATGACGTCACTAAGCACTGTCATCCTCCCACTCCACTTCCCAACCGGGTGGGAGAGAACCAGGCCACGGGAAACCATCATCATTCACATCACCTGAAAACAACATCAAAAGCAAGGTTGAATATACTAATACTTAGCAAGACTTAACCGGTGGGTGATGGAAAATCACCAACTCTCTAGACATGCAAGGCTCTTTGGCTAGTGGGTTTCTTTTTCTGAAAAGAAACAAAGAGTAGGTCCTTACTTTTAAGTTTTAGCTCAAAATTCTAGTTGTTTAACCATTACTAAGTAAGCAATTATTGCAAGCATAAGTTGTGCAAACAATTAAGCATACATCCATATTACTTCTCAATTCCATCATTAACGGGACATAGAGTGTATGGTTAAGCAATCTCGGGTAATGGTGAGAGGCCGACGATCGATCGATTATTAACCTTGCAAGGAAAACCCAAACATATGGAAGAATGCACACCCCAAAAATAATCCAACTAGAAACCAACAGGGGGTGGGTGTGCACCAACCAGGCGGTTCCCAACCGTCCTCGACTCAGGATCCATTTCTACAGTCTTTGGTACAAGGTATACTGGCCACGGAGACACATGCCGCCCAGCTTCACGCATGCACCACTCTGCTGCAGGCAGAGGGGACTCTTCCCAAGATTAGTGGTCATAGATCCCTTACCGGATCAAGAAGGTACTAGGCTTACCGGTCCCATTCCCGGCAAATGTTTAGTACGTTCAAACGCTTAACCACAGACCTACTAGCCGGAGCCGGTCCTATGCTCTTACCACATGAGCATATCCATTTATCAAAATCTTATGATTCCAACATAAGAGACCTATAGCTCGCGAGTGACGAACATCACTCGACTTTTACCATGTCCTTAGAGCATGGCAACTAGCGACCTATCATGCTAGTATTTGAGCATAGGAGCCTAGGATCATGCATCTAGGGTTTCATTTCAACTCCTGAAACATAAATGCACAAACATTGCATATCATAAATGTAAGAGTTATAAAACTGGGTTATGCTCCGGGGCTTGCCTTCACTAGCAAAGTCAGTGGAGAAAACTTTCGAACTTTGGTTCGGGTCTTGCTGCACTTCCACCACGTTCACTTCTCCTTCCGCAAGATCTCCCTCGGATTCCGGCACCAACTCGTAGTTTCCGTCCGGAAGTTCTACACGACATGCATATGCATTAACTTCATGTATTTATAACTGGGGAGTGAGAACATAGTTTAGCATTGAAGGGTAAACATGGGGTGCATGAGTGACCACATTCACCTGGATAAGGATATATCCAGCATACTCTTCCTATCAAAGAAAGGGGTATGTGTGCGTGGTTTCTCACCTAATTTTATGGTGATTGTGTGCACATCTAAATTAATTAATTAGTTTTTATTCACCAATTTATGGGGTGTTGTTCATGGTGTGATTTGGTGAGGTTTAACCTAAAGATTTAAAAAGAAAACAAAGGTGATCTCGATTTTTCTTTTAATTCAAGGATTAAGCTTGATTTACTTTGACAATTCATTCTAGAAGAAATACAAACAAGAAGATCATGAAACTTTGCAAAGAGCTCATCATACTACACATGAGCTACTTCCGAACATTTAGATCAAACCAAGCAATAGATCTAGCATCAAAAATACAACTAGATTCATTTATTAAAAACAAGACTAAATCATACAAAAATAAATATTCCACCTATTGAGCTAGAAATTCATGTGGAAGCACAAAATACTTAACCATGCAGAGATATGCACTTACTCAGCAAAGAAAATTTTAAATTAATTTAAATTTATGAAGGAAGGGTAAATTTGTGCTAAAATTACTTGACCCTATAAAACATGGTAAAAACATCTATACTATTTATCATGGGTGCAAAACCATGAAACAGGATCATAGCAAAAAGATTGGATTCAAAAGATTAACAGATTAATTTATACAAATTATAAATAGGAACAATGCTGAAATTCAACTTTAATTCATAATTAAAGATCTACTCAATAACTTTGTGCCAAATTTGAACCAGAAGACCAACATGGCATGGAAAACAACATATCCAAAATTTAGCTTCAGATCATGCATATAATTTGAATTATTTCAGATCTACTCAAACTGGTAAATTCAAAATTATTCAAAATGTACACATAAATTTGAAAACTTCCTTTGTAGAAAAGTTTCTACTATTCACAAGGATCACAACACAACTAAGTTTGTATTTTTACGATTTTTTTTTGATTTGATATGCATTTTACAAGATTCAGAGCTTTTAAACAAAAAGAGGAAGAATCTTTTCGCCGATAGGTCCCTGGACAAAAGTTTCCGTTCACAACCATACCCTTGGCTTTACACAGGGGTCCCTGGGAAGATTTTGGTGTTTACAGATATGTCCCCGGCGGCGATGTGGGGCCGGGATTGCTCGTGCGAGCGGCGGGGGAGGACCACGTGCTTACCTCGGACCGATTCCGGGCGTTGGCTGGTGCGGGGACAGCTCCGGTGGTCGCCGGCAGCGGAGCAGTGGCAGGGCAGCCGCGGCGGCTCCGGTTCCGGCGAGCTGGAGGGCTGTGTGGGGCTGTGCGGGGCTCGGGGAGATGCGGTGTGGTCTAGGGGCGGTGTTGGGGTGCTTGGGAGCCGACGGCGTCGAGCGGAGGGGAGAGCTCCACGGCAGCGCGGCAATGGCGGCGGCGGAGCAGGTGAACGGCGGCGAAGTGCGGAGAGGCCTTGGCTTATTTATAGGCGACGATGCGCGGTGTGCTGGCGTGACTCGTCCAGGCCTTCCCGCGCGCGCAAGCGGCACGCAGGGCGGGCACAAACGCGGCGCCGGGCGCGGGCGTGCGGCGCAGGGCGCTGGCGCGCGGCGCGCGTGGCGCGTGCGAGCGCAGCGCCTCTGCCCTTGGCGCGAACCATCCGGGGCCAGCGGTGCCTGGGGAGGTCGTGCCTGGGCGCGACCCGATTGGTGGCGCGGTGGGACCCACGTGCGCGCGCAGCACGGACGCCGGGGAGCGGCGCGGGCAGCGTCCGGCGCGCGCACGCGACGCAGAGCACGGCCAGAGCGCCGGCGCGCACACATACTCAGCGATACCCTATTTGACCAGCTCCAGAATTAAAAAGTTGAATACAACTTGAAAATCTGGCATTACAAAAGATGTAGAGGACTTAACCAGCTTCAACTTTTGTAAAAGCCAGCCTATGAAATTTCTCACAGATTTTGAACAAAAACGGCTTGAAAATCATGTTTTTCTCAGCTAGGTCAAAAGGTGTTCCTGAGCTTTGACCAAGTTTTTGAGGCCTTTCCACTTCAAATCTCAAATGTCGCCAATTGAATGAAATGTGTCCCATGTGAAAATGAACAACTTTCATATTGGCCGATTTTGAAGTTGTTATATGAAAATCAGAGAACGCGCTAGATTATCGATGAAAGGTCGAGAGCTCTTAGGGTGTTGACCTTGATTTGGAGGGGTTTGACTAGAGTTAGGGGTTTGACCAAGTCAACAAGTTAATCACCACGCTTAGCCTTCTTAATGAGGGTGATCATTGTTGCTTAAACATCAGGGATGTTACATGTCAGTAAGGACGGGTCCCAGATCTGCTCTTAGGATGACGACGCTACGAAACGCCAACAAGCATTTCTGGCGCCGTTGCCGGGGAAGGCACAGGATTATCTTGACTATGCTTTGCATCTGTATATAAACTCTGAGTAGGTTAGGAAATCTCTCAATGCAGGCTAACCTTGATTGTCTTCTTTTATCTTTGGATGATGAAGACAGGTAGTGTATGACTGGTTTCGACCTACCGGGGAATTTTACTGAAGATCCCGAGTCAGTTGTGAGGAAAGCTCGAATTCATTTCGGCTCACCTCGTCGTACTCGTCCGGAGGGCGAACCAGCTTCCTTTGTACCATCCACGTCCAACGCTATGGCCCAGAAGACACTTCGTGAGTACTCAGCTCCTTCCGCTGACCAGGTGCTACAAGGCCCTGAGGTGGCAATGGGGACTGAAAATTTTGAGATCAAGACAGGTCTAATTACGATGGTATAGGCTAGCCCATTCTGTGGCAAGCCAAATGAGGATGCCAATGCTCATCTGCAGCAATTCCTAGAGCTATGCAGCACTTTTGTCAACAGGGGTGCAAATATGGATGCTGTTCGTTTACGGCTATTCCCATTCTCCCTCCTGGGGAAAGCTAAGCAATGGTTCTACACGAATCGTGAAGCTATTAACACTTGGAGTAAGTGTTCAGAGGCATTTCTCAAGAAGTTCTTCCCATTGGGTAAAACCAATGCTCTTCGTGGAAGGATTTCTGGTTTTCAGCAAACAGCAAGTGAATCTATTCCAGAGGCTTGGGAAAGGCTTCAGGAGTATGTCCTGGCCTGTCCTCACCATGGGATGGAGGATTGGCTTATTCTTCAAATCTTCTATAATGGGTTGACTCCGACAGCCCGAGGCCATATTGATGCTGCTGCTCAAGGAGCATTCTTCTCACTCACTGTTGATGATGCTAAATTACTCATTGAGAAGATGGTCTCCAACCAAGGGTGGAGTGATGAAAGACTCCAACCACGACCGAGGGGTACTCATACTGTCAAGGAAGCAGACATGATTACTGCCAAGATGGATCTTCTTATGAAGAGATTGGATGACTACACTAGCGAGAAGGCTGCCATGGCCACCACTACTCTGCCTATGGATTCTCACATGACTTGTGATGTCTGTGGCAACACTAGGCACTCAGGCAACTATTGTCCGGAGACTCAAGAGGAAGTGATGTACATGAACGCAACAACAACGGTTATCGTCCACCTCAACAAGGAGGCTCTGCCCTTGGCGCGAACCATCCGGGGCGCGGCGCGGGCAGCGTCCAGCGCGCGCACACGACGCAGAGCACGGCCAGAGTGCCGGCGTGCACACATACTCAGCGATACCCTGTTTGACCAGCTCCAAAATTAAAAAGTTGAATACAACTTGAAAATCTGGCAATACAAAAGATGTAGAGGACTTAACCAGCTTCAACTTTTGTAAAAGCCAGCCTATGAAATTCCTCACAGATTTTGAACAAAAACGGCTTGAAAATCCTGTTTTTCTCAGCTAGGTCAAAAGGTGTTCCTGAGCTTTGACCAAGCTTTTGAGGCCTTTCCACTTCAAATCTCAAATGTCGCCAATTGAATGAAATGTGCCCCATGTGAAAATGAACAACTTTCATATTGGCTGATTTTGAAGTTGTTATATGAAAATCGGAGAACGCACTAGATTATCGATTAAAGGTCGAGAGCTCTTAGGGTGTTGACCTTGATTTGGAGGGGTTTGACTAGGGTTAGGGGTTTGACCAAGTCAACAAGTTAATAACCACGCTTAGCCTTGTTAATGAGGGTGATCACTGTTGCTTAACCATCAGGGATGTTACAGCCTACCCCCTTACAAAGAATCTCATCCCGAGGTTCGGAAAATAAAGACGAAGGTCGGGGAAAGCACTTACGATTGTGGGATTGTAGAAAACCCGGATACTTGGTGTTGAGATAATGTTCCGTCTCCCAAGTAGCTTCTTCTTCAGTATGGTGACTCCATTGGATTTTATACATTGTCACCGAATGTCGTCGAGTCTTCCTCTCTTTGCGATCCAAAATCCTCAGAGGGTGCTCAACCACGGATAAGTCGGGTTCGATCCAAGCATTGGATTCGATGATGACCTTTATCTCCAGCTTGTTTGCACATCTCCTGAGTTGTGATACATGAAATACATTGTGGACTGCTGAAAGCCATTCAGGAAGCTGAACGCGGTAAGCAACCGGTCCACAAATTTGAATGATTTCATAAGGGCCAATATAGCGTGGTGCTAATTTCCCTTTCACTCCAAATCTTTGAATTCCCTTTGTTGGTGAAACCTTAAGATAGACATATTCACCAACTTGATACGGCTTAGGTTTCCTTCCTTGATCATGGTAACGTTGTTGTCTCATTTGAGCTGTCTTCAGATTTGCTTGTATTACTTTTACTTTTTCTTCCGCTTCTTCAACTAAAGTTGGACCAAAGAATTTTCTTTCCCCGGTCTGTGACCAGTTCAGAGGAGTTCGACATCTCCTTCCATAAAGAGCTTCAAATGGTGCCATTTTCAAACTTGCTTGGTAGCTATTGTTATAAGAGAATTCAGCCAAGGACAAGCAATTGTCCCAATTCTTGTCAAAATGGATAATACAAGCCCTCAACATATCCTCTAGGACTTGATTGACTCTCTCAGTCTGACCATCCGTTTGAGGGTGGTAAGTAGAACTGTGAAGTAACTTGGTCCCCATTGAGGTGTGTAGGTGTTCCCAGAAACGTGACATGAATTGAGAACCTCTGTCGGAAATGATGGTTCTAGGAACTCCGTGTAAACACACGATATGTTCGAGATAAATCTCTGCATATTGCTTCGCTGAGTATGTGGTATGAATGGCAATAAAGTGTGCGGTCTTTGTGAGTCTGTCCACAAAAACCCAGATAGAATCATGGTGCTTAGATGTGAGAGGCAGTCCCACTATGAAATCCATACTTATATCATCCCATTTCCATGAAGGTATCGGCAAAGGTTGAAGAATACCGTCGGCTTTTAAATGGCTGGCTTTAATTCTCTGACATGTGTCACACTCGGACACATATTTCGCAATTTCTACTTTCATATTTGACCACCAGTAGTTTTCCTTCAAGTCTTGGTACATTTTGCTACTCCCAGGATGAATTGCAAATTTGGACAAATGAGCTTCATCCAAAATTTCCTTCCTGAGACTAGTATCATTTGGGACAACAAGATGTTGCCCAAACCAAACTGTACCCTTTGCGTCTTGGTGAAAACACTTGTATTTAGGATCACCTTCTGACAACTTTTGCCTTATCCTTTGAACTTCATCATCACTGGACTGAGCATTTAAAACTTTGTCGTACAAGGTTGTCTCCATGCCAATGGCATTTAACTCACCTTGACTAACAATTTCCAAATTGAGTTTGTTCATCTCGTGGCATAGTGTGTCAGTATAGGTGTCCACAGATAAACAATTGCAATGGGCCTTCCGGCTAAGAGCATCGGCAATGACATTTGCCTTACCGGGATGGTAATGCACTTCCAAGTCATAATCTTTGATAAGTTCTAACCATCTTCTCTGACACATGTTCAAGTCGGCTTGAGTGAAGATATACTTGAGACTTTTGTGGTCAGTGAAGATATTGCAGTGGGTTCCCATCAAATAATGCCTCCAAATTTTGAGAGCATGAATAACCGTCGCTAATTCAAGATCATGAGTGGGGTAATTTAATTCATGGGGTCGAAGTGCTCGAGAAGCATAAGCAATGACCCTATTTTCTTGCATGAGAACACAACCGAGACCAGTACCCGAGGCATCACAATAAACCTCAAATGGCTTAGAGTTGTCTGGTTGAGCCAAAACAGGTGCTGAAGTCAGATGTTGCTTTAGGGTGTGGAAAGGTTTTTCACAATGATCATCCCACACAAACTTGACTCCCTTCTTCAGAAGTTCAGTCATAGGTTTGGCAATTCTGGAAAAATCCGGAACGAAGCGGCGATAATAACCAGCTAATCCGAGAAAGCTTCGAATCTGATGAACGGACTTCAGTGGTTTCCAATCCATCACTTCTTGCACTTTACTTGGATCCACTGAAATACCATCACTAGAAATAGTGTGGCCCAAGAACTTCACACTATCAAGCCAGAATTCGCATTTGGAGATTTTAGCATAAAGCTTGTGATCTCTCAAACGCTGCAGAACAATGCGGAGATGTTCGGCATGTTCTTCATCTTTGGAATAAATTAAGATGTCGTCGATGAATACCACCACGAACATATCCAGTTCATTCATGAATACCGAATTCATGAGGTACATGAAGTAAGCAGGAGCATTAGTTAGCCCGAAGGACATGACTAAAAATTCATATAGCCCATATCGTGTGGAAAAGGTGATCTTAGGAATATCACAAGGTCGGATCTTTATCTGATGATATCCTGATCTAAGATCAATCTTGGAAAAGACCTTTGCTCTAGATAGTTGATCAAACAACACATCAATGCGGGGAAGGGGGTATTTATTTTTTATAGTCACCGCATTGAGAGGCCGGTAGTCCACACATAGTCTCAAACTACCGTCTTTCTTCTTAACGAAGAGGGCAGGACATCCCCAAGGAGAAGAATTCGGACGAATGAAACCCTTATCCAATAGTTCCTGAAGCTGGGTCTTCAACTCGGCCAGTTCCTTGGGTGGCATGCGGTAGGCTCTTTTTGAGATAGGTGCCGTACCAGGTTGAAGTTCGTTAACGAATTCAGTGTCTCGGTCTGGTGGCATACCCGGCAGATCATCAGGGAAGACATCCGGGTATTCACACACCACTAGAATTTCTTCTAATTGGGTGGCTATGGTCACATAGGCACAAGAATCCATAGATACTCTGGAAGGTAAGTAGAGCGTTGATGCTCCTACTCTCGGGGAGTTGATTTCTATTCTTCACTCAGAAATGTCCAAGATCACCATGTGCATGGTCATCCAGTCCATTCCTAGAATAACATATATTCCATCTAGACCCAAAGTTATAAGATTCATCTGAAATACCTTGCTACCTAACTCCAAAGGTACTCCAATGATTAGGGCACTGGAAGAAATTTTTCCTCCCGGGGTAGCAATCTTATAGATGCTCCTAGTGTGCGTTTCCATTAAACCCAACTTGATTTGTGTTTGCTTGTTCATAAAACTGTGCATAGCACCAGAATCAAACAAAATCTTAATAGGTTTGCCTTGGATAGAGAATGTACCCGTCATGACTGCTGCTCCCTCAGGAATTTCCACCATTGTGGTGAAGTTGAGGCGACCCTGCTTGACTTGCACGGTCTGCTTCTTTCCCTTGTCTTTGTTGTCCTGAGTAGGTCCACGTCCTTGGTTCTGCTGGTTGCGCTGGCTCTGCTGCTTGGGACGGGGGCACTCATTAGCATAGTGTCCCGTCTCACCACAGTTGTAGCATTTGCCATCCCTAGCATTCCGGTTAGGCTGCGAAGCACTGGACTTGTAATTCTGCTGGGAAGCAGAAGAACGATAGTTCCCACGATGCTGATTCTGAGACGGCTTAGCTACCCAGCGTCCAGACCGCTGGTTCCTTTGAGAATCCTGGGAAACCTTCTTCACAAGGCGAAACTTCTGATTAGGTGCGTTGTTAGAGTTGAACGTAGCCTTCCTCTTCTTTGCATTATGCGTTCTCTTCATAGCATCTTCTTGCAAAATAGCCAGATTCACTATCTCATGGTAGGTGTCAGTCTTGATGGGGTTCAGCCTTTCATAAAGCTCAGGATCAAGACCACGTTGGAAACGATCCATCTTCTTCGCATCATTATCCACATGATATCCCCCATACTGACAAAGGTTGTTGAATTTCTATGCATACTGATACACAGAGTCAGAACCTTGCCTCAATGCCAGTAGTTCGCTGATCTTCCGATCAACCATTCCCTGAGGAATGTGATGAGTCTTGAATGTAGTTTTGAACTCATCCCAAGTAACGGCATGTCCAGCAGGTTGCGTCATCTTGAAGTGTTCCCACCAGATCAAAGCAGGACCACGAAGTTGCAATGCTGCAAAGCTAGCCTTGCGCTCCTCTGAGCAGAGCAGAGTGAGAGCATCGAACCTGGCCTCGATGGCCCGAATCCAGGCATCAACCTCCAGTGGTTCTTCTGCTTTGGTGAATATTGGTGGCTTCATGGCCGTGAAGTGCTCATTCTTGGCCACTTGTAGCTGGTCATCACGCGGATTGCCGCGTTGCTGCTGCTGCTGCTGCTGCTAATTGTGCAAGATCTGACGCATCATATCAGCTTGAGCCAATAGGAAGGTCTCCATGGGTGTCATGGGAGGTGGCGGTGGCAGTGGGTTGCTGCCACTAGCATCACCGAAACCATGGGGAGTATTGCGAGTGGGACCCACCATCTGAAAAATTATGGGAATAGAGATTAGTCACACATTCACAAGCTTGCAGATAGAATTATGCACAAGTAGAACATGTGAGACAAATCCATTCATTGCATCATTTTTCAGGAGGGTCAGTCACAATGCTGAAATGAAAATTCATATCTCCCGGCTCGATCAACGGATGGTGCTCAATTTTGGTCAGTTGGAGCATCATGTCGTGCACTACGTTTTTGGTATTCAATCGATACACTGGTTTTGACGTTATCATGCTTGAAAAATCCATTTACCGAGTCTCTGTCCTGGCGGTTTTTCAGCCAGCCGAGGGTTACAAAAATATTCATAACTCTCAGCACAAAAGAGCAATAAGGGTGAAAAATTGTGAGCATGCACAAAATAAAATTTCCAACAACTTTTCTTCTTATTGCATAGCTTAGATTTGATCATCAGGGGGTTCAAATTACAGATTACTAGGACTGCTGCAGAAAGTCTTGCATCACAAGATCATACACTAGATTACAACACATGATTACAACACACACTAGGTCCTCATTCAACATACTAATGCTTAACATGTAGCTTCTAACCACACAAAAGAATACTCCATCTTTGTTAGCCTATCCCTTCCACGGACCAAAATTTAGGCCATCGTAGGAGTACACATGCTGCACTAACTACTACCATCTAGAAGTCATCTAGATTGCCTACTGAGGAGGAGCTAGAAGCAGATGAAGCAATCTCCATCGGCTCTGCCTGTGATTCTTCCTTCTCACTGTCTATCATGGACTGAGTGTCATCCGGATCATCCTCCATAGCTTCCGGAACTGGTGGTGGTGGTGGCTGCTGTAGCATATCAATCATGCCATGGGCAGCACCCAGATCCTCGTCCATCAACTCTAGCTGCTCTTCCATCTGTGCTAGTGCTTGTATGTGCTGCAAGCGCTCATTCCTCAGCTGATCCATCTCAACCTGCATCTGATCTCGCTGCTCCTGGAGTCCTGTAACAGTCTGGAGGCGATCAACGAGCTGATGTGCCCACTGAACTATACAGGTCACCCAGTGAGCCTCTCTAGCCTGCAGTCCAACGATCCTCAGTCGTGCCTCAGCAAGGTCTCGCTCCAGTCCCATGTAGCCACAGGAGATGGAGCGCAGGTGGTGATTCCGTACTCCCAACACTCCAGCAGTGTCAAGAGCAATGGTGGACACGTCTGTGGTAGCCACACTGCGGAGAGCCTGAAGACGGTACAGTGCATTTATGCACCGTGACATCTCGTGTAGTACGTCTAGTGGGGTCCTCTCAGTCAGAAGCGCTACCAGGTTCCCCGTGCGGCTCCTCCACGCGGGATCCGCGGGGTCCACGGTCGGAAGTAGTCCCACCGGAGTCGAAGAAACCTCGAGGGTGCTGGTCACCAAAAGCATTCAGCACTCTCAAAGCAGCAACCTCAAGTGTCTCCATCATGCGGACACCTGACACGTCCATGCTCAAGTCCTGCCACTCCGGGTGAGTAGGGTGAAGTGGCACGGTCACCCGAACATAGCAGAGAGGCACTCCAAGCTACGTGGTCTCCAATGCCTCGTACGTCGGAGGAGTGGTGTACCCTGACGAGCGAAGAGTGTCCCACAAAATGCGGGCAAACCCCTCAAGGTGTAGCCCGTCGGTGCGGACCATCCCATCAGGTCGTACCTCCCAGAAGAGCGGTCCAGCCATCTGTATCAACAAAACTCCCACCGATTAGTGTGAGTTAAAAGATAACAGATTATGTCCAAAGCGCAAAAATGCATAAAGCTCATATTCTGGTAGGCCAAAAATTCTCAAAAATTTTCCAGCTACTCAGTGATGTTATTTGACCCAAAAATTGGTATTCAAAAGTTGGGCTAAAAACAAAAGGAAGATACCCTAATAGAGCAAGGTTTAGTTCTCTATCTCCCAGGGAAAACAGCAAGTAGACAGGAACTAAACTGAGCATAACTCCCGATTCTCTTGCCCAAAAATTCTGAAATTTTTGCAGCAAGATGTAGACAAGATTTGACACAACTTTTGTATCTAACTTTTCTCCAGAAAACTCTGTTCAAAGGGTCTAAAAATTCCGACCAACAGAGCATCCAAAACTTGTGAACAGGGACAGCTATTGAGGTTGGGATGATGTGAAAGCGTTTTGGTGAGGTGTTTGGGGATAGATTATGAAGTGATTTAATTATTTCTTAACCACTTTTAGCATGATGCAGAAGCGTCCTAAACATCCTCACAAGGCAAATCCATGCCCAGGAATCGTGGTTAGTGCCGGTGGCAAGGCACAACATACGTCCCTCCCTATAATAGCTAGTCTGATAACTAACCGTTCGAACTACCGGGACGTGGTTAGTGTACCTGCAAAAGAAAGAACCTTCCATGCTAGCACGTCACAAAAGCGTCCACAAACATTACCGTTCACTATAGAAATGACACCCATGCGTTTAGCGCTGCATGGACAGCGTCCAACCTAAGACACGCCCCTTTTGAATGGAGGGTGTCCCCCTTCGCATGTTCGTAATGCGGAATCATGCACACATATGGCAAAATGTGGTGACATCACAACCCATGATATGTTCATGTGGAATAGAACATATCATCCTTCGCATGCTTTGCATACGGAAAGCGCACGTATAAAACACGTGGGCACCCAACCGAGAAGATAGGATCCGTTGAATAGATTGCCCTATCAACCCTCGCATACTCGTGATGCGGCACAGCACACGTATGAAACACGTGGCTTAAGAAGTGCTGGAAGTTAGTTTAAATACACCATAATTTACTAGCCACCTGAAAGAACCCAAAATCCCTCTAGGGCCTCTCGGACTAGTTCATCCTTAGCGTTCCTAACGCATTTGCAAACACACCTTAATCTTGCAAGTTTTATTCAAAAACATGTTATTAAGGGTGTATTGAGATCTCTGGTGTACAATTGAGCTCTGATGCCAGCAGTGACAGAACTGCCCAAATTAATTCCATATTATTGCCTAAACCACTCCATTTGGTCATTAAGCAATAATGCAGAAGTAACTTGTCGCCTCTGCCGGGTCAAGCCCGGTAAATCACTTTAACCAGGATCGAAGAATTGTACATTAAAACTCACACGACGGCGAGTCCAGAAATAACATTTCACAAATTATTACATCAAGCTCCATAAGGTTTTAATATTACAAACCAAGTCCTTTGCATAAGGTAAAAAGTTCAGAGTTCGAAACACAGTGGAAATAAAATACTAAACGTCATAAGTAACGTCATAGGAGGCCATCCATGATGTCACTAAGCACTGTCATCCTCCCACTCTACTTCCCAACCGGGTGGGAGAGAACCAGGCCACGGGAAACCATCATCATTCACATCACCTGAAAACAACATCAAAAGCAAGGCTGAGTATACTAATACTCAGCAAGACTTAACCAGCGGGTGATGGAAAATCACCAACTCTCTAGACATGCAAGGCTCTTTGGCTAGTGGGTTTCTTTTTCTGAAAAGAAACAAAGAGTAGGTCCTTACTTTCGAGTTTTAGCTCAAAATTCTAGTTGTTTAACCATTACTAAGTAAGCAATTATTGCAAGCATAAGTTGTGCAAACAATTAAGCATACATCCATATTACTTCTCAATTCCATCATTAACGGGACATAGAGTGTATGGTTAAGCAATCTCGGGTAACGGTGAGAGGCCGACGATCGATCGATTATTAACCTTGCAAGGGAAACCCAAACATACAGAAGAATGCACACCCCAAAAATAATCCAACCAGAAACCAACAGGGGTGGGTGTGCACGAACCAGGCGGTTCCCAACCGTCCTCGACTCAGGATCCATTTCTACAATCTTTGGTACAAGGTATACTGGCCACGGAGACACACGCCGCCCAGCTTCACGCATGCACCACTCTACTGCAGGTAAAGGGGACTCTTCCCAAGATTAGTGGTCATATATCCCTTACTGGATTAAGAAGGTACTAGGCATACCGGTCCCATTCCCGGCAAATGTTTAGTACGTTCAAACACTTAACCACAGACCTACTGGCCGGAGCCGGTCCTATGCTCTTACCACATGAGCATATCCATTTATCAAAATCTTATGATTCCAACATAAGAGACCTATAGCTCGCGAGTGACGAACATCACTCGACTTTTACCGTGTCCTTAGAGCATGGCAACTAGCGACCTATCATGCTAGTATTTGAGCATAGGAGCCTAGGATCATGCATCTAGGGTTTCATTTCAACTCCTGAAACATAAATGCACAAACATTGCATATCATAAATGTAAGAGTTATAAAACTGGGTTATGCTCCGGGGCTTGCCTTCACTAGCAAAGTCAGTGGAGAAAACTTCTGAACTTTGGTTCGGGTCTTGCTGCACTTCCACCACATTCACTTCTCCTTCCGCAAGATCTCCCTCGGATTCCGGCACCAACTCGTAGTTTCCGTCCGGAAGTTCTACACGACATGCATATGCATTAACTTCATGTATTCATAACTGGGGAGTGAGAACATAGTTTAGCATTGAAGGGTAAACATGGGGTGCATGAGTGACCACATTCACCTGGATAAGGATATATCCAGCATACTCTTCCTATCAAAGAAAGGGGTATGTGTGCGTGGTTTCTCACCTTATTTTATAGTGATTGTGTGCACATCTAAATTAATTAATTAGTTTTTATTCACCAATTTATAGGGTGTTGTTCAGGGTGTGATTTGGTGAGGTTTAACCTAAAGATTTAAAAAGAAAACAAAGGTGATCTCGATTTTTCTTTTAATTCAAGGATTAAGCTTGATTTACTTTGACAATTCATTCTGGAAGAAATACAAACAAGAAGATCATGAAACTTTGCAGAGAGGCTCATCATACTACACATGAGCTACTGCCAAACATTTAGATCAAACCAAGCAATAGATCTAGCATGAAAAATACAACTAGATTCATTCATTAAAAACAAGACTAAATCATACAAAAATAAATATTCCACCAATTGAGCTAGAAATTCATGTGGAAGTACAAAATACCTAACCATGCAGAGATATGCACTTACTCAGGAAAGAAAAATTTAAATTAATTTAAATTTATGAAGGAAGGGTAAATTTGTGCTAAAATTACTTAACCTTATAAAACATGGTAAAAACATCTATACTATTTATCATGGGTGCAAAACCATGAAACAGGATCATAGCAAAATGATTGGATTCAAACGATTAACAGATTAATTTATACAAATTATAAACAAGAACAATGCTGAAATTCAACTTTAATTCATAATTAAAGATCTACTCAATAACTTTGTGCCAAATTTGAACCAAAAGACCAACATGGCATGGAAAACAACATATCCAAAATTTAGCTTCAGATCATGCATATAATTTGAATTATTTCAGATCTACTCAAACTGGTAAATTCAAAATTATTCAAAATCTACACTTAAATTTGAAAACTTCCTTTGTAGAAAAGTTTCTACTATTCACAAGGATCACAACACAATTGAGTTTGCATTTTTACGATTTTTCTATGATTTGATATGGATTTTACAAGATTCAGAGCTTTTAAACAAAAAGATGAAGAATCTTTTCGCCGATAGGTCCCTGGACAAAAGTTTCCGTTCCCAACCATACCCTTGGCTTTACACAGGGGTCCCTAGAAGATTTTGATGTTTACAGATATGTCCCCGGCGGCGTGGCCGACCTCGCCGGCGGTGATGTGGGGCCGGGATTGCTCGTGCGAGCGGCGGGGGAGGACCACGTGCTTACCTCGGACCGATTCTGGGCGTTGGCTGGCGCGGGGACAGCTCCGGTGGTCGCCGGCGGTGGAGCAGTGGCAGGGCAGCCACGACGGCTCCGGTTCCGGCGAGCTGGAGGGCTGTGTGGGGCAGTGCGGGGCTCGGGGAGATGCGGTGTGGTCTAGGGGCGGTGTTGGGGTGCTTGGGAGCCGGCGGCGTCGAGCGGAGGGGAGAGCTCCACGGCAGCGCGGCAATGGCGGTGGCGGAGCAGGTGAACGGCGGTGAAGTGCGGAGAGGCCTTGGCTTATTTATAGGTGACGATGCGCGGGCGCGGGCGGCACGCAGGGCGGGCACAAACACAGCGCCGGGCGCGGGCGCGGCGCCTCTGCCCTTGGCACGAGCCATCCGGGGCCAGCGGCGCCTGTGGAGGTCGTGCCTGGGCGCAATCCGACTGGTGGCACGGTGGGACCCACGTGCGCGCACAGCACGTACGCCGGGGCGCGGCGCGGGCAGCGTCCAGCGCGCGCACACGACGCAGAGCACGGCCAGAGTGCCGGCGTGCACACATACTCAGCGATACCCTGTTTAACCAGCTCCAAAATTAAAAAGTTGAATACAACTTGAAAATCTGGCAATACAAAAGATGTAGAGGACTTAACCAGCTTCAACTTTTGTAAAAGCCAGCCTATGAAATTCCTCACAGATTTTGAACAAAAACGGCTTGAAAATCCTGTTTTTCTCAGCTAGGTCAAAAGGTGTTCCTGAGCTTTGACCAAGCTTTTGAGGCCTTTCCACTTCAAATCTCAAATGTCGCCAATTGAATGAAATGTGTCCCATGTGACAATGAACAACTTTCATATTGGCCGATTTTGAAGTTGTTATATGAAAATCGGAGAGCATGCTAGATTATCGATGAAAGGTCGAGAGCTCTTAGGGTGTTGACCTTGATTTGGAGGGGTTTGACTAGGGTTAGGGGTTTGACCAAGTCAACAAGTTAATTACCACGCTTAGCCTTGTTAATGAGGGTGATCATTATTGCTTAAACATCAGGGATGTTACATGTCGCTAAGGACGGGTCCCAGATCTGTTCTTAGGATGACGACGCTACGAAACGCCAACAAGCATTTCTGGCACCGCTGCCGGGGAAGGCACAGGATTATCTTGACTATGCTTTGCGTCTGTATATAAACTCTAAGTAGGTTAGGAAAACTCTCAATGCAGGCTAACCTTGATTGTCTTCTTTTATCTTTGGATGATGAAGACAGGTAGTGTATGACTGGTTTCGACCTACCGGGGAATTTTACTGAAGATCCCGAGTCACTTGTGAAGAAAGCTCGAATTCATTTTGGCTCACCTCGTCGTACTCATCCGGAGGGCGAACCAGCTTCCTTTGTACCATCCACGTCCAACGCTATGGCCCAGAAGACACTTCGTGAGTACTCAGGTCCTTCCGCTGACCAGGTGCTGCAAGGCCCTGAGGTGGCAATGGGGACTGAAAATTTTGAGATCAAGATAGGTCTAGTTACGATGGTACAGGCTAGCCCATTCTGTGGCAAGCCAAATGAAGATGCCAATGCTCATCTGCAGCAATTCCTAGAGCTATGCAGCACTTTCGTCATCAGGGGTGCAAATATGGATGCTGTTCGTTTACAGCTATTCCCATTCTCCCTCCTGGGAAAGCTAAGCAATGGTTCTACGCGAATCGTGAAGCTATTAACACTTGGAGTAAGTGTTTAGAAGCATTTCTCAAGAAGTTCTTCCCATTGGGTAAAACCAATGCTCTTCGTGGAAGGATTTCTGGTTTTCAGCAAGCAGCAAATGAATCTATTCCAGAGGCTTGGGAAAGGCTTCAGGAGTATGTCCTGGCCTGTCCTCACCATGGGATGGAGGATTGGCTTATTCTTCAAAGCTTCTATAATGGGTTGACTCCGACAGCCCGAGGCCATATTGATACTGCTGCTCAAGGAGCATTCTTCTCACTCACTGTTGATGATGCTAAATTACTCATTGAGAAGACGGTCTCCAACCAAGGGTGGAGTGATGAAAGACTCCAACCACGACAGAGGGGTACTCATACTGTCAAGGAAGCAGACATGATTACTGCCAAGATGGATCTTCTTATGAAGAGATTGGATGACTTCACCAGTGAGAAGGCTACCATGTTCACCACTACTCTGCCTATGGATTCTCACATGACTTGTGAAGTCTGTGGCAACACTGGGCACTCAGGCAACTATTGTCCAGAGACTCAGGAGGAAGTGATGTACATGAACAGCAACAACAACGGTTATCGTCCACCTCAACAAGGAGGCCAATCGTGGAATCAACAACATCCTTATTATCAAGGAGGTAACCAAGGTAACTCATACAATCCCAACCAACCTTCCTTGATAGATCTTGTTTTCGGGCAAGCTAAGATTAATGATGGTATTAACAAGAAGTTAGCTGCCCTTGATAAAACTGTGGAAAGCCTCAACGTTAAGCTTGATAGTTTTTCTTCTGCTCAGAAGAGTCAGCTAAGTTTCAACAAAATGTTAGAAACCCAGCTGGCTCAGCTGGCTGCTTTGGTTCCATCTCCTAATAACGGGAGGATCCCGGGGCAACCCGTATCCTCTTGTGAAAATGTTAGTGTAGTGTCAACCAAGTGGGGTAAGCCACCTAGGAAGACACATGCTTCTAACTATACAGGAAAGCTCGTACAACAAATTCTTGATCCATGGGAGGAATCAGCAGTGCTACACAAGAAAGATCCAGGCTACCCGACTATCACTTGCACAATCTATTACAAGAAGATTAGGCATGCCCTTTGTGACCTTGGTGCAAGTGTTAATCTCATGTCCAAGGCCATGTTCGAGCAACTTGGATATCCGGCTCTCTCTCTCCAACAGCATGGACTATCCAACTCGCAGATTCAATGATACGATATCCAGAAGGAATTGTTGAGAGCATGTTGGTCAAGATCAAGAGCTCTTATGTCTTCGCGGATTTTGTGGTCCTTGATATGGATGACGAGGGAGGAATGCCGCTCATCCTTGGGCGACCATTTCTCAGTGATGTCCGAGCTAGGATCAATGTGGGGTCCGGAATCATCCGTTTCCGTATTGGGAAGAGGAACTTGAAGTTCAAATTTCAGGACAAAGAAGAGCAGTGCTATTTAGTGCAAGATAGTGTTGAGCAGCTTGGGGGAAGAACGGAGCCTTTACCCCCAAGGAAGAAATCTCCGTCAAAGAGGCTAAAGAAAATTCGGAAAGAATGGCAGAAGATTGAGATGGCACCACCCTCTACTTCTCAGGAGTGGGGTGCTGAATGGAATTGATCGCTGAGAAGAGTCCGACTCGTCGGACTAAAAATGATGGGTCCTTTCTACCAAAAAGGTTAAAGCTGGTACTTATCTCATATTTCCCTTTCCAAAATTTTATTTTAAAAAAAAATTGCATATTTGATTTTCCAAAACTCTGCATTTGCATGCTAGATTTATCTAGCCCTTTTCCAAATAAAATTTCTGAAAATAATTTCTGAGTTTGAAAACCATAGAAAATTCATTTGGGCAATTTCTGGAGCAAACTTTGGCCGGTGCACCTTGGCATATCTTCATATAGCCGTTGGGGGCACACCGGCCAAAGGGGGCCAGCACCGGGCCCACCACTGGGCCGGCCGAACCAGGGTTCGGCCGAACCCTGGTAAATGTCAAGTGGGCCCAGCTTTGGCCAACGGCTCCTAGCCGTTGCCCAACGGCTAACCCACAGTGTGCTGCCCCTTTTGCTCTATAAATTGGTCCCGAGAGGGAGTGTTCTTCACCCATTCAACTCATTTCACTCACACTCCCCTCTCTACTCCTTGCTCTCTTGGTTTTCTTGGATTTCTTGCTCGAGATTGGATCATCAAGTATTCTCTCTAGTGTGTTGCTGAAAATATTTTTATTGGTGGAGCAAGCTCGGTAAGAACTTTATTCGATTTCACTAACCCATCAGCGAGTTGCTCTTGTTGTCCCTTGTTGTTGTGCTAGCATGAATTGGGTGGCAAACACTCTCTGGAGGGTGACACGCTCACGCTCCCGTTCGTGGGCAAGCACGAGTGCATCCACTCCCGTCGAGCCGACGCCGAGCCCATCGACGATGGATTATGAAGAAGAGCAAGAAGAGCAAGCCGAGCCACAAGCCGCGGAGGAGGTCGTCGATGACACCCCCTACCTCAGCTTGCAGGGCGTCTTCTGAAGGACTGAGTCTTCACCCACACCAGGGACTTCGACCCGGCTCTCATGGAGAAAACAGGTATGAATCTTGAGTTCGTTTCCATTTGGAATGCTCTTGGTTGGGAGGAGTTTGCGCCGGTCACAGAGCTTGGCTCTCGGCCCCTCACCATCCAGTTTCTTTTCTCTCTTACCGAGATTCAGGATGGCATTCAGTTTCATCTTTTTGGGACCGATTATCGTGTTTCTTGGAAGGAACTTAGTCGTCTTCTTGGGTTTAGTCCTCGTTGTGCCGTTTCTCTGAAGAAGTCTTGTGAGGGTTATGTTCGAGAATCTTTCTGGGTAGATATCTCTGGTCTTGTTTACAGTGGCAAGTTTGTACGTCGGTGCAACGATATTGTGCATCCTACTCTCCGCCTGTGGCACAAGTGGCTCGCCATTACTCTCTTTCCACGAGAGGATATTCGGCCCATGCGCAGCGATGAGATGATGCTATTATATGCCGCTGTTAACCGGATCAAGGTCTCTCCCGTTAAAGCTATGATTCGGCAATGGTTGATGAATTTCAAGATGATAGGTCCTATTGAGTGTACGTCTTTGGTGACTCGTATTGCTCTCAGACTCGGGGTTCTTAGCGGGAATTCCGTACCCTTCATCGGGACGCCCCGAGTTCTCATTGATGAGGCGTAGTTGATTCAAGGGCTTATACTCAAGAGCGGCCCAAATGATTCTTTGACTTTCTTCTTTCCGGGCTATGCAAACTAAATCCCGTTACCTAACCCGGGGTTTGGATTGTATAATTCGGAGTCACTAACCATTCCCCTTGTTACACAAGAGGAAAGCCGTCGTGCTAATGTTTCAGGTAGGTCCACCAGGAGCGCGGCGAAGAGAGCACACATGCAGCAACAGCAGTCACAGCCACCACCACCACCTCAGCCATAGCCTTCTACGCCACCGGTGGCAGGAGGGGCCCCTGTGAGGTATATGTTCGGGGTTACCCCTGGGTATACACCTGGCTGGGATCAGCCCACCTACCAGCCGAGTGTAAGTGGCACATCTTGGGCGAGTGCGAGCAGTGCTCAGTGGGCCACACCCGCTAGTTCCAGCTCCGGTGGTCAACCTCCGTCTTCGTCCTTCCGACGACACTCCTCAGCCTCTACATGCGATGCTCAGCTCGTGCAGCAGATGGGAGAGCTAACGGTCCAGGTCACAGGATTGGAGGAGACGCTGAACACCCACGTTGAGTCTACCTCAGCGTGGCAGCGTCAGGCTGGTGAGAGGATAGCAGCCATGCAGCAAGATCAGCGGCAATACATGGAGGCGCAAAGGGCTTTACTACGCGAGTCAGGGTTTCTTCTACCCTCCTTCGCAGTGAGCCTGAAGCTAGCTTGGGGGAGGACCCCCATTCTGAGGTAACTTGTATCTTCCTTCGTTTTCAGAATATCTTATAAATGAAAATCCAAAAAAAATCTGCAAAATAAAAAGACCAAAAATATTTATTTGCTTTCATCATCATCGTTTGCTTAGTTTGCTTTGATATGCTTAGTAAGAATGCTTTGCCTCTATGGTTGAAATGATGAATAGTTGCTCTGTTTATTTTCCTCGTATGTCTTTCCTACAACTTTGTATCCTACCTAAGTTTTGAGTTTGTTGGCTTGTATGTTCAAACCTTAGCTTGAAAACTGTGGGTAGCAAAAAGCATGATCCTTGCCTAAGTTGTTGTGAGACATGATATGGTATAATAGAGTGCTATGATCTTGTGCTTAGTGATGCTTGACATCCAGAGTTTTCCTTTTTGAAAAATCAAAACATGATGAGTTCCTCAATGATGAGAAATTTCCTATCCAAGGCCATATGTAGATTCTAGTTCTTAGCCTCCACATATGCAGCTTGTTCTCTCATTGAGCTTTGTCAAATTGTTGTGACCCTTGTTAGAACTCATACTCCCCTGATCAAGATCACGTACACGTTCATGCTAAAACTTCTACACTGGAAGTTAACATTCATCATTTGTTCCATATGCCTATGCATTCTTTCTCAAATAAAACTCTATGTATCTTTGCATTATTCATCCCTCTCCAAATATCTCCAATAGAGACAAAGGGCTAGCTAAAAAAAAGAGAAAAGCATGCTCAAAAGCATGGCAAAAATAAATAAAGAGAGCTAGCCCAAGTCTCGAAAATTCCAAAGGAGAAAAAGGGATTGATATGTGCAGGTGAAAGAGTTCCACCATATAGATGGTAATAACTAGTACCTGCTCCAGGGCTAGTGTCCACCTTACCATCAATCCCTCATAAAAAGCATGGTAATATTTAGCACCCACTTCCGGGCCTAGTATCCACCTTGCCATGATCATATTCATCACACACATATGCACATCTTGATCAGGATGTATGTTTGTTTCTTCCAAGGATCCGGTCTTTGACTTAGCAAAACATGAGAGGCAAGTATGCCACATCTTCCCTACCTACAGCTCCACATACAGCCTATTAGGAGTAGGATGTGAAGAAGGGAACATATCAGGTGGAAACCAACCCTTCCGTGCAAACTATGGAAGCTTCAATCTGAACCACACGATGTTGATCCAAAGGAGGGCTCATGGGAGGTGGGAGGGGTGATGTGCAAAACTCATGAGAGGTGGGAGGGATGATTTGCAAATGCACTTATGCAAATCAGCCCTCCCACCTCCCATGAGCCCTCCTTTAGATCAACATCGTGTGGTTCAGATTGAAGTTTCCATAGTTTGCACAGAGGAGTTGGTTTCCACATGATACGTTCAAGCCAACATTGATGCCTTGCTGAGGAACCATACACTTTTGAGCGATCCGAGAGTATCATTTGAGGAACTCTGATTTTCTTTTGAAAAATTTGCAAAACCTCCAGATTGCTAAGCTGATCAAGGTACGAGTGACTATGCACATGCTATATAACCATTCTGTCTCTCAACCGCCCAAGGCAGGTGAAGCTATATGCCCCACGTATCAGGTGAAAGGTAAGAACATTGCCAACTTGTCCAACTCTTGGTAGAGTACTTTGCTGTATGTTCGTCATAAGTTGAGAATACAACATTGTAGCAACTCCAGATCAACCAACCTAAGTCTCTAATGTCTTGCTTCGAGACGAGAAAGAGGTTAGCTTGGGGGAGTTTGTTGACGGTTGAAATTCACCATTTCCAACCCTCAATATTCTCACATAAATGGAGGCATATGCATATTTCACTAGCATTTAGGTTTGAATAATGTAGTTCCACTAGTCCTTGGAGATTATTTGTATGTAGGTGATTTACCCCTTAAAAGGGTTGGAAACTCAACTTCTATGAAGAAACCATGCCAACTCAGCTGAGGAAGTGGCTGCCACCAAGGGAAACATGGCAATCCACATCATCGATCCAGGGGAGGCACTCACCGACGAATCAGAGGACGCCACATGGACTTCACATGGATCAAAGGGCCCACCTCGGATACCAAATCAAGCCATGCACCGGGGGAGGATCAAAGGGCCCACAGAGGAGCCACCCAGAGAAAACACAGGCCAGGAGGCGACCCTAGGGGACCGGCCGATCCTAGGATCGGCCGAACCGCCTTAGGGGCCTTTGATCCTGGCCTTCCACGTGTTGGTTGCTCATTGGTCCATTGCCTCACTCCCGGGTGTTTAGGGGTCATTTGGGCGTCTGAGCAAGCCTTGTCCTCGCCTATAAATAGAAGGGGAGGGGCTCCCATTTCTCACACACCACTCTCTCATTCTCCTCTCTCTTTTAGTTTCCAAGGCTAGGGGGTAGGCTAGAGTAGCTCTTATTCAGGTTCCAAGTCCTCTTGGAAGTCTAGGTATGAGTTCTCTTTTATCTTTATTTCTTTGTATGACTTTGATCTACTTCAGTTATTTAGCTATTTCATATAAAGTCATGGTAGATCATATTCTTGATATGTTCTTGAGTTCATCCTCTGTTCATCATTTCGAGGCTTGTGTTCTTCGTGAACACTACCTTTCGATCCACTTGAAGGATGATAAACTCCTTCCTTATGTGTTTGTTCATAAGTTAGAGGCTCGTGTTCTTCATGAACACGACCCTTTGATCTTATTGATTAGACATAAGAGAGTTCATATCTGTTCGTATGTCTAGCCTTAGTCGATCTTGTTAGATGACATGAGAGTGTTGCATGAGGTCTGTGTTCAAGCTACGGTATTCGGTCTAGTTGACCAGTCTTCTAGTGGCTCTCACCCTGGGTCACATGGTGGCTCTCACCCTGGGTCACAATAGTCCGGACCGGGTGGAGTCTAGCAGCAACGTAGGCATGGTGCCTGGGTTGTCTGGCTACGATAGTTATGAGCATACCCCCTGTAACGAGAGGTCGGTCCTCAGGTGGTGACAGCCCTGTTGGATCCTAGGGCAACCTCCGCGCTGGGGTACCTGCCTGTAGGAGTCTAAAGTCTAGTTTCGCAGAGTGCTGGTCGTCGCGGGCTAGCTCCCCGTTTGTACCTGGGTGCTGAACCTTATCTCTCTCATGCAATACTCATGCCCATCTCTTGTATCTTCTAGCTTTGTATGTTTAGTACATTAGAACCTAGAGCTAACTCGTATGTTCCCCCTAAGCCGTAGTGTGCTAGAGTAGAGGTAGATTTGAGTGTGTGTGTCACACTACCCCGTATATCTTTTATCTTACCCCTGTCTTTGAGTGTGTTATTCCCTATATCTATCTCTTGGTTTACATTCAGAGCAAAAGCATAAGTCTAAGATATCCGCCATTGCCTTCCACGGATACGATACCCTTGGAATACTCTCTTTCCTTGGGAAAATGCTACAATGGTTTATCTGTGCGCTTGCGGATTCGTTCATGATCATTTAGATTAACCTATGGCAAGTCTCGGTGTTCACGCTAACCTGCGCCATTAGTTGTGACATTGAGAGGTGCCTACAAGGCATTTCCTAGTGTTGTCGCTAAGGACGGGTCCCAGATCTGTTCTTAGGATGACGACGCTACGAAACGCCAACACCTGCTGAGGTAGGTGAGTGATGTGAAGTCTCCTGTAGGTTCTCGACTCTAGAGAGGAACAAGCTCGGATAAGATCTCGCTTCGGACACCGGCCCGTCCTGACTATAACAATTGGTTCATGGCAAAGGGTTGCCTAAACGCTGTATCCGAACGTGGGGGATTTCAGAGGGTCCAACGGCTGTCACTACCGCGGCCTACCCCAAGACAAACCGTGGTATACAGAGCATTCAAAGGATAACCAGCAGTCTAGACACCACGTCTACACCACCGACTACTACTATAGCACAGCTACGTCTGAAGTCCCGTAGAAACACAATAGCACTCCATATAAATACGAAGCGACGAACCCGCGAGGTTGAGCTAGACCTTACTCGTCATTGAATCGATTCACGCGAGGAGATATGATTGATACTTGATCTAAATCAGATATGCATGAGCTTCACTATATTCTAATAGACAGGCAATCACACAAACGAGATGCAAACTTATGCGATGATAACAGAAGATCTAGGGTCGTGTTCATGAAGAACACGAGCCTCTAACTTATGAACAAACGCAAAAGTATGAATTACTTGCTCGTCAACTAGATCGAGAAGGCACGTTCATGAAGAACGCGAGCCTCTAAATGATGAACGAACGAAGAACTCAAGAACAACTCATTCATGCATGAGAGCCACTTTAGTCTAAATAGGAAATACTGAAATACTCACTTTAGTCTAATTGAAGAATAGCATCACTCACGAGGTACAAGGGGACGATGGATGATGAACGGATCATCACCACCTCACCTCTACTCATCCACACACTCCTCTCTGCCTAGCACCACCTAGTCTAGATCCTCCACACACACACACACACTCATGGTGGGATGAGGTTTCACCTCCACCAAGAGAGAATGAGAGAGGGAGAAAGAGGCAAAGGTGAGAAATGGCTTCAAGTGTGCTCATCCTCTTCTTACCCCCCTCTCCTCCTATTTATAGGCTTGTGCAACTGGCATGAGAGCACCCAAACACCCCAGGGATAGCTTCTAGGACCAATGACCGAACACCACGTGGAAGCCCCTGAGTGGGCGCCACAAGGTCGGTTCGGTCGACCCCCTATGGGCCCCACTCGGGGTGTGCTTTCGCGTGGTGGTTGTCCTGTGGGTCCTGAGGTCGGTTCCCGGTGTCCACATGGTTTGGAAGCGGTTTAGGCGCTCTGGTGGGCCATGGGATCCATGTGATGCCTGCATGGCGGCTTCTGATTCGCCGAGGTTTCCTCCCTTGGATTGGTGATGTCATGGATCCAGGGGATGCTTGCATGCAGCCCCTCATTGGCCGAGCCTAACTTGCTAGGATCATGAGGGTGTCTTTTCTCTTCATTTCTTATGCTAAACACATGCATTCAACTTAGCATAGCCACTTGTGGAAATTGTTAGTTTACACCCCTATTCTAGTGTGGATGCTTAGTTCTTATGATAAAATGCAGGGATTGACGGCCCTAAATTAGGTACTTAACAGCCGTCAACAGGTACGCATCTTCTTAGCACTCCATCATCTACCAATCTATATGGGTATGGTGCATCCCAATAAAATTTTCTGCTCTCGGCAATTACTCTTCTTTTAGCGTTTTTATCCAAGTGATCCAATGGCATCTTCCGTAAGCACCTTATAATATCATTCATCCATCCTCTCCTATCAAGTACCCAATATAGATGGTCATCTCGCATTCTATCTTCAATTAGCTCCATCCCATCATCTCCATGATGCATCCTTGGTAGGTGGTCGGCTACAACATTATCCGAGCCTTTCTTGTCTCTAATTTCCATATCAAACTCTTGTAATAGTAGAATCCATCTAATCAAACATGGCTTGGCATCTTTCTTGGACAAAAGGTACTTGATTGCGGCATGGTCGGTATACACGATCACCTTTGAGTTCACAATATAGGATCTGGATTTTTCAAATGCGAACACCACGGCGAGCAATTCCTTCTCCGTAGTTCCATAATTCACTTGAGCTTCATTAAGAGTTTTGCTTGCATAATAAATTGCATGTACCTTCCCTTCCTTCCTTTGTCCAAGAACGGCTCCAACGGCATAATCACTTGCGTCGCACATTATCTCAAATGGTAGATTCCAATCGGGTTGTTGCATAATTGGTGCGCTTATGAGAGATTGCTTCAACGTCCGAAAGGCATGCAAGCATTCTTCATCAAAGTCGTATTCCACATCTTTTTGGAGAAGTCGTGTCAATGGCTTGGTGATCTTCGAGAAATCCTTTATAAATCTCCTATAAAATCCGGCATGCCCGAGGAAGCTCCTTAACGATTTGATATTTGTTGGGGGTGGTAACTTTTCAACCGTTTCAATCTTAGCGTTGTCCACCTCTATTCCTCTCTCGGAGATGACATGTCCCAAGACTATCCCTTGTTTCACAATAAAGTGACACTTCTCCCAATTAAGCACCAAGTCAATTTCTCCACACCTTTTAAGGACTTTTTTTCCAAATTTTCCAAGCAACTTTCAAAACACGTACCATGCACCGAGAAGTCATCCATGAATACCTCCATAATTTCTTTAATAAAATCCAAGAATATAGCCGTCATGCATCTTTGAAATGTAGACGGGGCATTACATAAACCAAATGGCATCCTTCTATATGCAAAAGTTCCATACGGACATGTGAAGGTTGTCTTGTGTTGATCTTCCGGATGGATAGGAATTTGCATGAACCCCGAGTATCCATCAAGGAAACAAAAGTGGGAATGTTTGGCTAACCTTTCAAGCATCTCATCGATAAATGGTAGCGGAAAGTGATCCTTCCTTGTTGCCTTGTTCAACTTCCTATAGTCGATGCACATTCTCCACCCGGCCACGATCCGTTGCAGTATCAATTCTTCCTTCTCATTCTTCACAACCGTAATTCCTCCCTTCTTTGGTACACAATGCACCGGGCTCACCCATTCACTATGTGGCACGGGGTATATTATTCCGGCATCCAACAATTTGATCACCTCCTTCTTCACCACCTCGCGCATGGAATGGCTCAACCTTCTTTGATGCTCAACAACGGGCTTGCATTGTTCTTCAAGTGGTATGCGGTGGGTGAAAAAGGCTGGACTAATACCCTTCAAGTCACCTATTGCATACCCAATCACCTTCTTATGTCTTCTCAATAAATTCAACAACTTGTCCATCTCTTCCAGACTCAATTCATCGCTCACAATGACCGGGTACGTCTTATCATCTCCCAAAAATTCATACTTTAATCCCTTGGGAAGTGGCTTTAATTCAACATCGGGTGTTTCGGGTTCTTGTTGTTGCAAATTTCCAATATCTTCAAAACTTTCTTCTTCCAAGCTTCCTTCTTGTGCCTTTAATTCCTCGGTTGCTTCCGCTAGTTTCTTGTCTTGATCATCATAAATAGCATCATTCTCCATTGCTCGTTGGAGAGGATCCCTGAAAGTATCAACAAAACGAAGGTCCTCTACCTCTTCGTTATCAAGAGGTAGAGGTAAAGCAATACGAGAAGCGGGTAGAAAATCATAAGTGGGTTTAGTTCCATCTAGATCAATAGTAACTCTACCCTTTCCAGCATCAAGAACGGCATTGACCAACTTAAGAAAAGGCCTACCAAGAATTATATCATCATGTTCATCATAGCAAGCATCAATTACAAAAAAGTCGGTTGGAATAATTTTACCCGAGATTGCAACATCTAAATCTCTAAGCACACCCAAAGGTCTTGTTGTTCTACCATCTCCCATGATCAATTTTATTTGTGTTGGAGCAAGATTTAAAGTCTTAATAAAAAGCTCATAATAAATCTTGGAAGACATGACACTTACATGGGCTCCGATGTCACATAAAGCTTTGCAAATTTTTTCCCCATTAATGCTGCAACTTATGTGAGGTGTTGGTAGAGAAGTACCTTCGACATGATCGGCTCCTATCGCGTACACCTCGGCTAGGTGTGCATATGGAGAGGCCTCCGGCTTCACTCCCATAATCTTCTTTACTTTGGCAATGTGATCCGGATCTACCTCTTCTTCCTCATTGAAAAGTCTTTGAATAATTTCTCCGGCCGATTCTTTGTCTAGCTCGTACCCCGAGTGCCTCTCCTTTGTAAAGTTCAACTCTATGGCTCTCGCGGATTCTTTTTGGTTCGGGTATGGTCTCCTCTTGTTGTATATTTCTTCGAAGTCAATCGGGATCCAATCCATTTGTTCAAACTCCTTTAGCGGCTTTGCATTCACTAAACTTCTTCCTTTTTCCTCCTCTAGCTTGCAAATTTTGTTGCCTTGGATTGGTCTTCTTCCCTTGTGGGTTGCTCCTTCAATCCTTTCTTGTTTTGCTTCTTCTTTCTTCACTTCCGAGGCTTCTTTTTTAGAATTTCCAGCAAGTACCTCCACACGAGTTTCTTGCTCCACGCTTCCCGGAATATGTTCTCCCCAATCTCTTTGCTCGGCCACCCCTTTGCTTATTTTTTCTAGTAATTTGGTGGTTTCCGTGAGTGTTTTCTCCATGATATTTCCACCTGCACACCTTTGAACATACCGCATGCATTCGGGGGTTAGAGAAAAATAGAAAGTATGCAAGAGTACATCACCGGAGAACCCAAGCTTTGGCCTTTGTTTGATTAATTCATTGAATCTTTTCCAAGCTTGATCTATTTCTTCCTCTTTTCCTTGCGCAAAATTTATCACTTTCCTCCTCACGTTTTGAACTTTGCTTATCAGAAAGAATCTCTGAAAAAGTTCCTTCACCAATCGAGCCCAGTTTCCTTCCACCTCGAAGGATGTAAATGAGTACCATCTTTTCGCTTCATCCGCAAGTGAGTATGGAAAAAGATTCTATTTGTACCAATCGCTCGGAACTCCTTTTTGTTGTACCATGTCGCATAGCCTCGTGAAATGCTCAATGTGCCTATATGGATTGTCCGTCTCCGCCCCTCTAAATGGGTTTGATGCTACCATCTTGATCGTTCGAGGCTCGATCTTGTACTCGATAGTCTTGGGTGTCGAATCTGATTTTTGCACTTTAATATCCTCCAATCGCGGGGTAGCATACTCCCTTAGTGTTTTTTCTTCTTCCTCCATGGCGTGATTGACAAGAGCCATCTAGACAACAAAAACAAAAACAAAGGTTTTTCTAGACGAAAAGTTAGTGTTAGTGATCAACAAAAATTAATACCAAGTTAAACGTAACAAACTAGCTTGTTCCCCGGCAACGGCGCTAGAAAAGCTTGTTGACGGCTCAAAAGCGCGTCAAGTTTCGATCCGCAAGAGCATGGGTCGGTTGTAGCTTTTCCCTTAGAGTATCCCCCAAGGTTATCAATCCGTGGAACAAGTGGATTGCTATGCTCAACTAAGCACTAAACTTGTTGATTGAAAGCTCTTTATCAAGTGATGATGTATATGTAAGAACTAATCTACTCTAGGTTAAAGAGATTAACAAAGAGAGTAAAAGTATGGAGAGTTCAAGAATCTAGAAAGCTTGCCCAAGGGATCTAGGATCACTTAGAGATGTAACCACCTAGCAAGAACAAACCGATCTAATCTATCAAGGTAAAGGTGCACCAAGTCCAACCTTTTCCCTCTCGCGTACTAGCCAATACACGAGGGTAATCTATGATTGGACAACGAGAGCACAAGACGTTGATGTGATCTAGGTATGCAAAACTAAGGGATGTGAACCAAGTTCGATATGCTTTCCCTCCCGCGTACATGTCACTACACGACAGTAATCAAATAAGGAACAAAAGGAACACGATATGTGAACCTACGAGCGATGCATACCCAAAGCTAGCCAGCCGGCAATTAAAATTGAAGCACCATCAACATGAATATGATAGCAAAAAGATCTAAAACATAGGTTCGGTGATTACAACTCAAGCTCTCCCTTCAACCCGAAGGACAAACAAGGATTTTACCCCATAATGATACACACTATAGCGCGAGACATGGTGTAGAATCCTCCGGAGTAGATGAAGATCGACGAGGAAGATGCTCTCTGCCTTGCTTTCGCCCTTGAAGATCCAATCTCCTCCTTGCTCTTGATCTTGTGGCGGCGCCGGAGGGACCTTGCTAGGGTTTCCGGGCGTCCTCCTCTCTCTTCTATATGGCTTTCTCCCTCAGTTGAATCTCTGAAAGTTGAATGCCTTGATGTGGTCGACCTCGGGGGCTTTTATCGGTCTTTTTGGCGAATGGCGGTGGAGGTATGGACTTAGGGTTCGACGAACATCACGCACGAGAAAGGGGAGGCCGAACCGCCACAAAAAGTCCCTAGGACGGTCGGCATGGGCCGACCGGCCCAGGCCCATTTTGGCCCGGTTCGGCTCCATCTTTCGCGAGCGAGCTTCTCTTGCAATTTTGACCTTTTGCCCTTTAGGATGTATGGCATTTTGGTGTCTTTATCCTTGTGAATAGATAGGGGGTCTTGTCATATGAACTCCGGTCTTCTCGTCTTGGTCCTCGGGAATATCTTGTGTTGTATCTTGGTCCGTGCCACCTTTGGAAGTAAGTTCTTCTTGTATTCGCACACGAACGGAGCTCCTTGATCCTCTTGCTTAACACCTTCGGAACTTGATGCGAACTTATCCATTAAGCTTGTTATTTCCTGCATAAACATACAACTTCAAAAACACATGCTCGTGTCGAACTTGTTCCATCATTAGTATGCCTAGTGGCGGGTTAGTTCCAAATCAAAGCCGAAACCAAAGTGTAACAAGTTCCTTTGGGGTGTCATATTTGACCGCCAACACACTCCCCGCCGCTGCCCTCTCCCTCTACATGCTCTCCTCCTCCTCTGTTGCCGCCGCCCCGCCCGCTCCTCTCTCTCCTCACCCCTCGTCGTCGCAATGCCCCGTCCTGGTCCTCCTCCCTACGCTGCCCTCTCTCTTCGTGCCATCTGCCTCCCAATCGTCATCTTCGTGCTATCCCCCGCCGCCCTCGGGCACTCAACCAAACCCTAGCCACAGCCGGCGCCGCGAGATCCCATCGGCGCCGCCAAATGGTTTTCCTGAGCGCATCATCGGAAGCCCGCCCTCCTCGCCTTGGCGGGGACTGGATTGAGCAGCGACTGCTAGGACGGAGGGAGTGCTCCGCAAGCGCCGATGCTGGCAGAGGGTAAAGGTGAGCAAGTACCATGGCGTGCGGCGGCGGCAGTGGGAGCAGCAGCATCGCCGATGATGTGCAGGATGGCACTACGACGAAGCCTATGCAACAATGCAGGTACCTGTACATTTTCCCCTTCCTCCCTCTCTCGCATTCTCATCCACTCTCATATCTCAGATCCGCGGCGCCCGCACGACGCTTCCAGCGGCAGTGGAGATGGAGTCTTCTCCACCGTCAAGAGCATTGCCACACCGACGGTGGCAGCACAACCCGTCGACGCCCATGCACCGGTGCCAGACCAGGCCCTGTAGCAGCCAGTGGAGCTTTCCCCCGTGACGCTGCCCTCCACTCTTGTGCCTACCAGGAAGGACCGGATGCCGCTGCTCTAGCCACTGCCGGTGTCGGCGTAGTCCAGATCCCCTTTCAGATTCATGCTGCTCAAGATTGGTAATATTTCCTTTCTTCTCTCTGATCCAAGGCTAGACTTTACTAGAAGGTTGGTCGGGGAAAGGAAGCAAGCAAGCCCATGTGATGCACTAAAGAATAACTAGCTATCTCATCAGCAATTTTCCTTTCAGTGGATGCATTTTCTAACCTTTTGTCTGATCGGATGCTACGGCAAAGGAATTTGTTATCATTCCTCGCCATATGATTGGTTTAATTACTCAACTCAACCAAGCATAGGATACAAAAATCGAAGAGGACTCTACACTTTAGAGTAAAACAGAGAGAGAAGCAAGCAATCCAGGAAGAGGGAAGCGTATGAATATCTAGAAGAATCTAGAAGGCTCTGGATAGAATAGGAGATAATCTAACACGGAATACACTCCAACATAAATATGTCAGAAATTACAGAATACACGGATCGTCACTATTTTGTTTGACATCAGTAATTTCCTAATGTACATATGCATCAATCCATGAGTTTTAAGTGCACAAGTACGCAACCAGAAAGCTGGGTAGGACTTTGCAACTTTGTTTTCATCTTGTGTTGAGAGAGAAAAAAGCACTGCAACTTTGGATTCTTTGTTGTGGATGGGTAAGGAATTGCCTACTTCTTTTGTTTGCCCATTTCCTACCTGCACCACTATATCTGCTACTAATTCACTAGACAGTTTAATCTTTGAAATATATGCGTAGGGAATCTCATTGTTGGTTTTGTATTTGTTGGACTCAGCTAACAGTGACAGTGACAGTGACAGCTTCACTTATGAATGTAGTTCAATTTTTCTTATGTACTAATCCTCAAGCACTTTGTAGGATTGCACCTTGTTGGGATAATTTCTTACGATGCAGGTCAACGCATTGGCTTCCCTACCAATGTTTGTAGCCATCTCCATGCTCTCATAGTGGGATTTCTGTGCCTATTATGCTGCACAATGTTTGGCATATTGCTACTTGCATGACATGTAGTAATGATGTAGCTCCAGGAAATAGATTAGGGAAGGTGAGGAGTCATGTCTCTCTGTCTTCATTTTTATAGAGAGTTAATTTTAGTGTCCAAGAGCAAAGATGCCTGTTATTTAAGCAACTTTGTTCACTTTTGAATAGACAACTGTGACTGTGAGGTTATCAAAATTGCTTAACATTTTACAAGACACGCGGAAATCTTATTTCTGATGCAATTGCAGTGCTCTCAAAATTCAGATTTGTAGCTGGAGGCATTCAGGAGTACAGCCTCTTGAATAGAGGCCCATGTTGAATATCCCCATGTTGAATATCATTGTTGGTTCACATAATTGCATTGTATTAAATAACATCATGTTGAATGATTTCTGCCTTTAACATTCTAGATTTTTAGGTATATGAATATACTATTCTCCCCTGGAAACACGTACCCCGGATGACAGCATAAAAAATGGAAGGGATATGAATATACTATTCTCTTGTTGTCAGTATATTCTGTTATTTTAGGAGTACTGATGAAATTTCTTATGTTTCAGGCTTAGATTTTTTGTCGTTTGTACATGGGAGTATGGTGCTGCAATTGTAATCCTGTTTCATCGCTTATAGTTTGGCAATAAGTAAAAAGAAATCATGTGAGCACAACAATAGATTAGTATTGTGTTGGGTTATTTTGTCACAATAATTCTTATTAATTTAATGATGTGTTGTTCTAAAGTGTGTTTGAGATTTTTTTTTGTCACGCAATAGTAAATTTGCTTAGAGTGGCAGATAAAGCTGCAAAGACTCACTTTTGCAAGAACTCACTATGCAGAGCTCTTGGGGATAAACTTTCTTTTTAGCGGAAAGTGTGGTTTAAATCTTGATTGATACACAATTTTAGAATTTACGAGGTAGTAATATTATTTTCATCTGATTATCAATACTTTATTGTTGACTGCGGCTGCCAGCTGATACTTGTTTTGCAAATGCAGATTTCCACAGTCGGTTACCATGACCTCTTCTGGATTTATTTATTTTGCATGGATCAAGAACAGTCGAAGAAGGGATTTTTCCTTAATGTCTTCCCATAGGTGAGTTCCTATAAAGCAGTTAGATGTTCATAGCCTTTTGCTCGCCGCTTGGCCTGTTCATAGCTTTTGTGCTTAGCCATGGTGATCAGATGTACTGTAATATTAATGTTTTGAACAAACACCTGTTGATAGGATAGCCTGGTGTTTGGATGTGATGCAATATTTATTACTATTAAGATGCTGGACAAACATATGTATTATTAGATACACACTTGTTGATGATGTGCTTGGTACCAGGTGCAGTGGTTTCATGTTGAAATCATCTTATATCACACATATAGTTTGTTATCTTTTATTTTATTATGGTTACTTCCATTTGATTATTCAATCTGTAGGGCGCGCAACGCGTGCCGAATGTTTTAGTTAAGGTTAATTGTAGGAGTTCTCATATGCATATCAAGCATGGCCGATCTAACAACACCTCAATATTTATGGAAGTTAAATTACATGCCATTTACTAAATTACAATCTTAGAGAGGTTTCATAAAGGGAATTACTTTATTGTATTTCTAGGGTGTAAACTTACATTTCAAATAAACTCCATGAATTTAGATATATGGCTCACTGTTGGGTTGAATGCCTATATGGTTCTCAATATTATTTTCGAGTCTAGTACAATAAATACTACTTAATTTATGCGTAGTGGTTAAAACCACCTCAGAAGATGATTATTGTTCCTAACAACCTTTGCCACCATCGACAAGAAACTTGTCAGCCCCATCACTAGCACTAGAACCAGAGGAGAGCAGAGCAGCAGGGGAAGCAAGTAGAGCAGCCGCAGCAATGCCGACGGTGCGGCGGCGCAACCCGGACGTGCACGTGAAGGCACTGGAGGGCATCGTCTCCGCCAACACCTTCTTCACGGTGGCCGTCTTCATCGGCATCACGGGCACCATCACGCCCTCCGCCACCATCCCGCCCGCCTGCGTCGCCGGCGACGACATCGCGCGCAACTTCTTCCTCTTCGAGATCCTCTCCTTCGGCTTCTACCTCCTGTCCAGCCTCGTCGCGCAGGGGATGAAGCTCACCGTCACGCTCCTCGCCGCCGACGAGTTCTACGGCGACGCCGACCAGAAGCCGCCGCCGTCCGACGACTGCGAGGAGATGCCGGCGTGACGCGCCGCGGGGCCGAGGGAGCGCCGGCGCGCCGTGCTCAGGTTCGCGCAGCCGATGATGCTGCTGGCGGCAGGGTGCTCCATCATGGGGACGTTCTTCCTGCTGCTGTCCATGGTCGATGCCATCCAGCTCAAGTTCGGCATCGTCTCCTGCGGCACCCCGCTCGCCGTCGGCGCCACCTTGGCGCTCTCCGCGCTCGTCGTCTGCGGGCTCATCTTCTACGGATCCACCGTGGCGTACGCCGTCACGCACTATCTCCCCTGAATCTGAATACTGCCGGCCGGCGCTCTGCTCTCTGCCTCTGAGATGGTCAGTTGGTTAATCGAGTAGTAGTTTCTTTTACCTTTTCTCTAACTTTTTTCTTTAACTTTTTACATTGCACAAGCAGTGAGTGATTATTAACAGTGAAACTTTATGCACAATTGAGAAAGAGAGTATGGTAGGATTCCCAAACTAGGGAAGTCCATATTGTTTATTTTTTACATTACAAGGATAGCGTCTCTTCAAAAGTAGAAAAAGTGGTTGGCAACCATGATTGCCTTCTGCTTCGTACAGTGTATTCCATAGTAGAGATGGCAACCGGTAAAATCCGCGCGGGTATTACCTACACAAATATGTGCCCGCACGCTCGACTCCGTGCTCGCGCCCGCTATCCGCAACAGGCACGTAGCCACGCCCGCGCCCGCTATCCGCGGATAGCTCATGCCCGCGTGCCCGCAAAAACCAATACGCAAGCAACTCCAGTAGCAGTACAAGAGGGCGGTGGCGCTGCAGACTGGGCGGTAGTGGCAGGAGGGAAGGCCAACGGCGGCAGGAGAGGGAGGCCGGCGACGCTGGAGACTGGAGTTCGAGAAATCAAGAGGCGGCAGCGCTGGAAACTGGGCGGCCGCGGCGGGAGAGGGAGGGTCGGCGCCTCGACAGGAGAGGGAGAGCGGCGGTGTTGCAGCGGCGTTAGCGGCGCTGGAGTCTGACGGTTGGACGACGCAGGACGACAGTCAGCAGGAGACCGAGGGAGGGCGGCGGAATCTCGATCTGGATTCTGGATCGAGTCAAGAACTCGAGATCTTGGGGTCACGACTCACCACGGGTCACGGCCTCTCAGTCTCGGGCGTAGGCCGTAGGGGCCAGGGGGTTGGCGGCCGGGTGAGGGGAAATGAGTGGCTGCCGAGTGAGGGCCTGAGGGGGATGGGAAACCCTAACGGTTATATATACTTCAAATTACTAGGGTCCACATGTCAGCAGTTTTAACGGGTTTAACAGATTTGCGGGCACACATAACATTTTTTTCAAATCCGTTAGCAGATATCCGTTGGGTTTAGGATCGTGCTCGCGCCCGCGGGCACAAACCTAGATCCTCATCCGCGCCCATCGGGTTTGGCATCCGCGGGTATGCGGATATTTCGTGCACGTTGCCATCTCTACTTGAGAGACATGGGTACCCACGGGTCTCCACCGGCCAGGGTCCCAGAGGCCCCTGACAGGTTGACCCGACCTTCTAGAAGCCCCGCCGACTTGCAAAGTGGGCCCAGCGACCTTATCCGCGACTCCGACGAGCCCGGGCAACCTTATCAAGATTCCGGAAGATCCGCAGAACTTGGCGTACAAGTCAAGACACTAGGACGCGGCACGCCGCAGCCTGTAAGTCCGAGTATCACGGGATACTCCTTGTAATCCGGAAGAATATCTTCCCAGATTGTAACCGACCCAGATACGGGTCCATCGACCTTGAATGGAAACCCTAGCCCGTCCCCCCATATAAGGCGGCCTAGGGCTCCATTCAAGGGGACATCTTCAACCTCTCGCATAATCCACCACCACAACTGGACGTAGGGTTTTACTCTCCGCAGGCCTGAACCAGTCTAAACCCTTGTCTCCCCGTGTTCATCGCTATACTCGCCTAGTTCCGAGTTCACCACGTGGACTACCACCTACGCTCTCAGTTTTCGATCCTCTCCATTAACCTGCAAACTGCTTGGGTAGCCCCCTTGCAAATCTGTCCAGGTCTCACCCCCTGACAGTTGGCGCGCCGGGTAGGGGCGATCGGGAACTCGTTGTGCAGCATGGTGGCCCGATCTGGTGTCGTTTTTCCGGCGAACATGGCGGCCATCCTCACCAACCCCGTGGAGATCTTCTTTGGATCCTTCACGGCGATCTCTCCTGCTCTGACGGTTGCAGCTCCTCCAGCGACCGCAGAGCAGGTCGTGACGGCGCCCGTCGCCACCACCGTTTCTGATCTAGTATCGGAGACCCACCTGCCCAAACCCTATGACCTTGTTCAGGGTATGGAGAACGTCATCGGCACGATGAAGGAAACCTTGGAGATCTACGAGCGAGCTCAACGCTCAGCACAGACAGCGCTACGCCACGATACGTTCCCCTTCGGCTTGAAGTCTGCGCCTGGCCTTCAACTCAGTCAGCTCTCCACGCCCTCCCAGATCCAATCTGGTCATAGGCCATCTGGCGACCTGAGGCCTGCACCTCGCACCCAGCCCGACCCTCTCGACGTGCCTTGCACCTAACACAAGGGTGCGAAGCACACCCTCTGCGGGTGCCGCCTGCGGAAGAAGATCGACCAAGAGCTCCCCCGCCGTGCCAAATGACCTACCCAGTCTCCGGACTATGGTGAGTTCGAGAAGGTCCGTGTTCGAGTCTCCCCCAACGACTCGGACATTGTCTTCTGTCAAGTGCTCGTGGTCTCCCAGAACGAGCCACCCCGTGTGGGCGCGACCAACTCCGAGGAAGCAGCCCGCATCCAAGGCAACACCCTGCGTGCCCAGCGACGTGCGGACGAACAGCGCTGTGCGGCTCTCCCCTGCGCTCGGGACCTACGCGTGGAGTTCGAGAAAGCTGGGATCCCGATGTTCAATAGCCCCCAGGCCAACCTGGGTGCGGCCATCACCCGACTCCAGCAAGCTCCGCTGATGCCTGAAGCTGAGCAGGCCATCGCGTACCTCCGAGTCGCCAACGCCTTGGTGGAGGAAAAGAGCGCGGCCTCTAAGGCCGCTACGTCTTCATCGACGCGCCACTCACGCAGTCGATCCCATCGACCTCAGCGCTCCCACCTCTCCCCCGTTCGGGAGGAGGTCGCCCAGCACAACCCCGAGCAACCCAACCAGCAGCCTACCGCTGCCAACATCGGCGACCTCCGCGTCAACTTCGACGCCAACAGGCGCACTCGCGACGTGCGTGGCTACGTCGACCAGCGCCACCGCGAGCGCGAGGAGCGCGAACTTCGCCATCGCGCGGAGTATGATCGCGAATACGGCCCCCCTGGTGCCGTCCACCGCATCATGGAGCGCGAGCAGTGCGACCGCCACAACATATAGAACCGGCGACGTGCTCTCTACGACGCCGAGCATGGCGACCCAGGGGTCACCCAGGGCAACAGGGATCGGTAGCCGCGCTCCCAGGTCGTCATCCCAGAGCGCAGCGTCCACTCTGCACCCAGAGAAGCTGCCCCAGCTTGAGGCACTGGCGACGACCTAGCTATCACTGCCTTCCCAGCGCTGGCTCCTCGTCTCAGGACGGTGGACTACCCCGAGAACTTCAAGCCCAACATCAAGGAGTACGATGGGCGCTCGGACCCCAACATCTGGCTGTCGACCTACTACGTCACCGTCAAGGCGGCTGGTGGTAGCTTCGACCACATGGCGGCCTACTTTCCGCTGGTCATGGGCAAGGCCCCCTCGCTATGGCTCAACAGCCTCGAGCCTGGCAGCATCAAGTCCTGGGCCGACTTGTCCCAGGCCTTCACCTCCAACTTCCAGGCGACCTACGATCGTCCTGGAAATACCTTCAACCTCGGGAGGGTTGTCATGAAGCCCAAGGAGCGGCTCCGCGACTACAACAACTGGTTCTTCGAGAACCGCAACGAGTGCGTTGGCGTCAAGGACGATCAGATCGTCGAAAGCTACAAGAAGGGCATCAAAGATCACAAGCTCTTTGAGAAGATCCATTAATCTGGTGCTACCACCGTCAAGGAGCTCATGAACGTCGTCAACAAGCTGATGGACACAGAAGAGGCGCTGCAGAACCAGTTCGACGTTGATGCCCCTGGCACATCTGGCACTACGGCGGACGCCGTGTCCAAGCTCCGCAAGTGACCTTCTGAGGTCCTAGCGGCTGAAGGACGGCGAGCTTCGACCTTCAACCAGGAGGAGCTCGACGCGGTGCTCGACAGCCTTTGCGGGTTCCACGAGGGATCTACCCTTACTCTCCGTGAGTGCTCCCAGTTCAAGAGGGCCTTCAGCACCCCCGTGCACCCCAAGCGACCCAGGAACGACAGCGGTCGCCGCGACAACCGCCGCTACAACAACAACTACCACCGTGATGACTAGCAGAACCGGCGCGATGACCGTGACAACCGGGACCCCCGCGACAACCGACGTGACGATCGCCGCGACAACCCTCGAAGCGACCCACCTCCAGAACCTCATCGTGACGAGGGCAACCTACCGCCTCCACCTCCGATAGGCAACCCCAACGGGCCTTTCCAGGTCGCGACCCGCACGATCAATGATCGTTGGGGGCCTCAAGTCCAACGTCAGCAAGAGGCGCTACCGCAAGGACAAGCGTGAGGTCCACCTCGTCCACACCCAGCCAACTGCGCCTCTGTGTTGGTCTGAGCAGGCAATCACGTTCTCCAGAGCTGATCACTGGGTCCACATCCCAGATCCTGGGTCCTACCCACTCGTCGTCGAGCCCACGGTGGACGGGGCCTTGCTCTCCCAGACCCTGATCGATGGGGGGAGCGGGCTCAACATCATCTTTGTTGAGACCCTCAAGAAGATGAACTTCGACTTCGACAAGCTCACGGAGTGCGACGAGCCCTTCTACGGCATCGCCCCAGGGAAGGCGGCCTACCCCCTGGGTCGGGTCTCCCTCCCCGTCACCTTCGGTACCGAGGCCAACTTCCGCACGGAGTACCTCAACTTTGAGGTCACCAACTTCAAGTCCTCCTACCATGCGATCCTAGGTCGCCCAATGCTGGTCAGGTTCATGGCCATCCCGCACTACACCTACTTGGTGTTGAAGATGCCTACTCCAAATGGGGTCCTCTCTGTCCTTGGGGACCTCATCATCTCCTTCAAGTGCAACTCGGAGGCCCTCGACATCGCTGCGACCTCCGCCTGCGTCGACGCCTCCGCAGTCTTGGTCGCTGAGGCCAAAAATGTCGATCCGAGCGACCTAGCTGTCCCGGAGCAGAAGCGCACCGACACCGCCCTGGACGCCGCATCCTCCACGAAGAAGGTCTGCCTCGGCCTTGCCGACGTAGAGAAGACGGTGGTGATCGGCGACGGCCTCGACAAGAAATAGGAACTCGCGCTTACCAGTTTCCTCCGGGATAATGTGGATATATTCGCATGGAGTCCATCGGATATGCCGGGTGTCCCCAGGGAGCTGGCTGAGCACTCCTTGGATGTAAGCAAGACGGCCAAGCCTATCAAGCAGAAGCTTCGCTGCTTTGCGAAAGATCGCAAGGACGTCATTAGGGTTGAAATATTAAAGCTCCTAGCTGCCAGATTTATCCGGGAGTGTAAAAATCTGGTTTGGCTCGCCAACTCGGTGCTTGTACCCAAGAAAACCGGTCAATGGAGAATGTGTATCGACTACACCGACCTCAACAGGCACTGCCCTAAAGACCCCTTCCCTCTTCCGCGCATCGACCAGGTCGTGGACTCCACGGCTGGAAGCGTCCTCCTATGATTTCTCGACTGCTACTTGGGGTATCACCAGATAGCCCTGAAGGTCTCTGACCAAGATAAAACGACGTTCATAACGCCGCACAGCATCTACTGCTACACGGCCATGACCTTTGGCCTCAAGAACGCCGGCGCGACCTACCAGAAGGCCATCTAGAAGTGTCTGGAGCGCCAGATCGCAAAAACATAGAAGCCTATGTCGACGACGTGGTCATCACGACCACCGAAGAGAATAAGCTCATAGCTGACCTCGCAGAGACCTTCGCCAACCTCCGCCGCTATCGCTGGAAGTTGAATCCAGAAAAGTGCGTCTTCGGTGTCCCGTCCGGCAAGCTCCTGGGCTTCATGGTCAGCAACCGAGGCATCAAGGCGAACTCCACTAAGGTGGATGCCATCCGCAGGATGAAGTGACCTACTAGCAAGAAGGACGTCATGAAGCTCACTGGCATGATGGCGGCCCTAGGTCGATTCATTAGCAAACTTGGAGAGAAAGGCCTGCCCTTCTTCAAGCTGCTAAAGAAGGTGGACAAGTTCGTCTGGACCGAAGAGGTGGACCAAGCCCAGGAGCAACTGAAGGCCTTCCTTACATCACCCCCGGTGATGGTGCCCCTGGCGCCTAAGGAAACACTCCTACTCTACATCTCTGCGACCACCCTTGTGGTCAGTTCAGTTCTGGTGGCTGAGCGACCTGAGGAGGGTAGACCCTACCCTGTCTAGCGACCTATCTACTACGTTAGCGAGGTCCTGTCAGACAGCAAGACCAGGTACACCCAACCTCAGAAGATGCTCTACGCCCTACTCGTCACCTCCCGCAAGCTCCGGCATTACTTCCAGTCGCACAAGATCAAGGTTGTTTCGGCCTTCCCCCTCGGTGAGATCCTGCACAGCCGCGACACCACTGGACGCATCATCAAATGGTCCATCGAGCTAGGCGAGTTTGACCTAGAGTTCTGCCCCAGGCAGGCCATCAAATCCCAGGTCATCGTGGACTTCGTTTCGGAGTGGACAGAGATCCAGCAGCCTCCACCTTCGGAACGACCCAAGCACTGGAAGATGTACTTCGATGGTTCCCTGAACCTCGAAGGGGCCGGCGCAGGCGTACTGTTCATCTCCCCTCAGGGCAACTACCTGAAGTACATCCTGCGGATCCACTACAAGGCGTCCAACAACAGCGCCGAGTACGAAGCCCTCATTCATGGCTACACATCGTTATCTCCTTGGGGATCAAGCGCCTCATAGCCTACGGCGATTCCAAGGTCGTCATCGACCAAGTCAGCAAGGACTCCGAAGCCAGGAAGGATACAATGGATGCCTACTGCGCCGAGGTGTGCAAGCTCGAGCGCCACTTCGAGGGACTCGAGTTCCACCACGTATGTCGCAACAACAACGTGGCGGCTGATGTCCTCTCCAAGCTCAGCTCCAAGCGCGCGCTGGTCCTGGCCGGCGTATTCGTCCAGGACCTACGCAAGCCGACTATCAAGCTTCTCCCCGACCCAGATTCACCAGATGACGAAGCGACCCCACCGAGAGGTCGCGATGTCCTCATGACCGATGCAGAGGACGACTGGCGCCTCGACTTCCTCGCTTTCCTCCTCGAACATTGAGTACCTGAGGAGAAGGCGGAACGCGAAAAGATCACGAGGCATAGTGCCAACTACGTCATCATCGGCACAGAGCTCTACCAGAGGTCCGCCTCCACCGAGGTTTTGATGAAGTGCATCCTGCGATATGAGGGCCTCAGGATCCTAGATGAAATCCATAATGATGAGTGCGGCAATCACGCTGCCTCTGCCAACCTGGTGGGCAAAGTCTTCAGGTCTGGCTTCTACTGGCCTACGGCCATGGCTGATGCACAGGAACTTATACGTCGGTGCAAGGGGTGCCAATTCTTCGCCAAACAGCAGCACGTCCCGGCTCAGGCCCTAAGGACCATCCCTCCGTCTTGGCCCTTAGTAGTATGGGGCCTTGACTCCGTGGGACCTTCCAAGACCGCCCCTGGCGGGTACAAGCACATCATCGTGGCGGTGGACAAGTTCACCAAATGGATCGAGGTCTACCCTGTATCCAGCGTCACGTCGAAAGAGGCGGCCAAGTTCATCGAGGAGATCACCCACCACTTTGGGGTTCCTAACAGGATTGTCACCGACCTTGGTACGGCTTCACAGGAGCTAATTTCTGGGATTTTTTCCAAGACAACCTGATCGACGTATACTACTCCTCGGTGGCGCACCCACGGTGGAACAGCCAGGTCGAGCGGGCCAATGGCATGGTACTGCAGGCCATCAAGGACCGCATCTTCGATGGCTCATCACCTTACGCAACCAGGTGGCTCGCAGAGCTCCCTCACGTCGTCTGGGGCCTCCGGACCCAGGTCAGCTCAGCCACGGGGTACTCCCCCTTCTTCCTAGTCTACGGGTCAGAGGCCATCCTCCCCATCGATGTCGCCTTCGGGGCTCCCCGCATACAGCACTTCGATGAGGGTGAAGCAGAGCAAACACATATGCTCGACCTCGACAGTATCGACGAATATCGTGTGGCCGCACTCATGCGCCACACCCACCACGAGCAGCAGCTACGTTACCACGACCGCAACGTGCGGGAACGTTCCTTCAACATCAGCGACCTAGTCCTGCGGCGTATCCAGAACACCAAGGACATGCACAAGCTCTCTGCACCTTGGGAAGGCCCTTTCATAGTTAAGGAAGTCATTGGACCGGCGACCTATCGCCTCTAGTGGGCTGATGGCCAGGGAGTCCCGAACCCCTGGAACATTGAGCACTTACGTCGCTTCTATCCTTAGGAGCCTTGTATCGCAATAAAAGCTATGTACTCTATCCTTTGTAATTCATACTCAATAAATATAAAGATTCACTTTTCGGCAGTTTTCCTATCGACCTACTTTTCGGGCCTCTATTTACTTTATGTTCACCCCTCCCCCTCGACACGCTCGGGGGCTTGGTTTAAACCCCGACCCGACGCGCTTGGGGGCTTGGTGTTAAGCTAGGCCCGTCACGCTCGGGGGCTTGGCTTTGCCAACCTAAGGGTCGTTCGACCTGGGGGGTTTTACCTTTCTTCTTACAAGTGTTTTCCCTTACTGCAACTTTTATACCCTTTATAAGTGTTCTTAAGTCGTGTGATTGTGAGACCTTGGGCCCAAGGCCCCCCTCCGCGCGCCGGCTGCATGTAAGCCTCCATGCTGAGCCATGTAGTCGGTAAGCCGTTCCTCCACCGAGTTGGGTTAGCGGGGGGAAAGGGTTTTTGCAGTTTTATTACTTTTGCATTCTTATAATAAGTATCTAAGCCAAATAAGGGATCACAGTTGTTAATTAAACATGACCTTTTCATTCATGCATGGTTTTTCTTGCATCAAAAAGGCTCCATGACCCATCTGCACTAACAGTTTGTTACATCCTAAGTTACATTTCAGAGATCTAATTTCTTGACGATCTCCTCCGCGGCGACCTGGACATCTTCAGCGCCCACCAGCGGAGCCAGGTCGATCTCCTCTGTGACCTTTCGTAGGTCGAACGCCGGTTCATGGTGCTTCACCGTGGCCAGTGCTGCAGCCGCGGCGAGCTTGCCGTTGTCCATCAGCAGGGTCTTCATCCGACCTTCTGCTTCCTCCAGTCGAGCGACGAGCTCCTGTGGCCCACCTTTGACCATGGGGACATAGACATCCACAAGGTACTCAGCGGCCTCCTTCAGGTCGTCCAGCTCCTTCTGAAGATCTGCAGTCATCTCTTGATGGTCAGTAAGAGTCTGGATCGCCAGGGAAATGTCGACCTCCAGATCCCGGCGTACACCAAATTCATATGCAGCCTTCCGGGTATAGTAATACTCACTGGCTTCAACCTCCTTGGTTTTCTCCTTGAGGGTCTTCACCTGGTCTTTGGATTCTTTGAGCTCCTTTTTCAAGGCGGTCTCCCTCTTCTTGGCCTCTGCAATCAACAAGGTCAGGACGACACACGACGACGTTAACTCCAAAAAATCAAGGTCGAGGGTACACCCCAACATACCTGTAGCGGCGATCTTCAGCTCGTCTTCAGCCTCCTTCGCCTTCACTTTGGCGGCTTCAAGCTCCTCCTTCAGGGTGGCCATCGCCTTGTCCTTCAGGATCATCTCGTCCTTGAGGCGCTGGATTTCTCCCGCGGCCTCAATCCTTGCCTGCAGCACGGCCTCCCGGGCCGCGGTCGCCTCTGCATGCAGCTTGGCGCCCTCCTTTAGTAGGTCCGCCCTGCCCTGCGCTTGCGCGGCGAGCGACTGCATCAACACAATGCCAAAGGTCGTCAGACCAAGCTATCAGAGCAAATTGAAGACCTAGTGCCTGGGCGAAACCAAAACTTATGATGAGTGTCCTCCCGATCGTCTTCGATGCTTCCCGGAACTTGTCAAGGTCCTGGCCGTCAGCAAGGATGTCCTCTTCCCATGGGGTGCCAGAGTAGAGGCACCTGTCCCTGTCGCCAGGTCCACTCCCTCCTTCGGCCTCTGCTTCCTGCATCTGTGGCAGGTCCGACTCGGGTTGGTCCTCCTGTCGAAGACCCTCCACCTGTTGCGTACCATGGGAAGCGACCTTGGCCGCTGCTGATGATGCCACCCCCACGGTCCCAGGGACCTGGCTCATAACGTCTCCGCCCCATTCAGCCGGTGACTGGCCCACCGGCACCTTCTCCAGCTTGCACCCAAAGGCCTCCTGGCCTAAGGCGTTCTTGCTGTTGTTCGATGCAGCAGGGGTTCCCCTGTCCTAGGAGCAGCATTTGTCAGCGCGACGTACTCAGAAAGCCACAAGGTCGAGCAAACAAGGATCAAGATTGGCGACGCACCTGCCACCGAATTTCAACCCAAGCTTTATAGGCTTGGGCGGCACCCGCCTCTGCTTCTTCTGCGACCCTTGGTCACTAACACCGTTAGCACTTGGCTTTGGGCGCTATTCGTCCATAACCCCGAGGGGGGTCTCGTCTTCTTGCATGGCCGGTCTATCACCCGACCCTGCGCCGGCGGTCACGCGACCCCGCGTCATCATCCTCGCCAGCACCGGTGACGACCTCAATGCTGACCGTCGCCGTCTCCGACGACGCAGTGGTGTCCCTCCTCTTCCTCTTCTTCTTCTTCTCCACCTCAATGGTGGCGGCTACCACTTTGGCGGCCTTGGACGCCATCATCTTCCCCGCGACCCACCGCGAACCACGGGTGACCAGCACAGAACCTCCCGTGGTGGGATCTTCATCTTCGCTACCTCCCACCGACGAGTCGGAGAGATAGTCATCGACGTACTGTTGCGGAGGCACCTGGATGTCCTCCACAGCCCAGACCTTGAAGCTTCGCTCACCCTCATCAGGGAGGGGAGCTGGGCTCCAGTACACACCCTCGCGACCCTGCATCAGGCGACCTTCGTCACAGACCAGCAAAAAGCAAACATAAGCAAAGGAATCAAGGTCGATCAGCAACAAGCGACTTACAACCTCGGTGGGGCGCTTTAGGCAAAACGCCTTGGGGCACGTCTGGTTCCGGATCACCCCACTGAACAGCTCCCTCACCTGCGCTACCATCTCCTCCTTGGAGACCTTGCGCTGCGCCACGCGGGTCGGGTCGGCCTGGCCCCAGTACTCGTAGGCCGGATGCACCCGATCTTGGATCGGTTGCAGGAGCCTCCGACTGAAGCTGATGGCCACCACGCCGCCCGTCAGCCCTCCCATCTTCAATGCCTCCAGGTCCTCCAGCAGCGGCTTGATGGCGTCAGCTTCCCGCGACGTCAATTGGTTGTTCCACTCCGGCACCGGGACCAGCGCGAGCCCCGACCTGGTGTAACATCCCTGATGTTTGTTTGTGCTAATGACATTACTTAGCTATGCTAATCAAGGTTATTTAGCTCCTAAGCATGTTTGACATGATTTGGCACATATTTGCACAAAAGCCCTTGGTCAAAGTCAAATTCTTGGTCAAACCCCTATAGATCCAAAAAGGCTGATTTGGTTTTCTTGCACGTTCTCCAAATTTTGCTATAGAAGTTCAAAATCGGCCAATATAAAAGTTGTTCCTTATTTCCGGGAACACATTTTTCATAATTGGCGGACATTCAAATTTTGAGTGCAAAGCCGCTTAAATTTGAGACGAAGTTTCTGCGCACAGTGTAATGGGGTCGAGAATTCCTGCGTTTTCAAAGCGTTTTTCCCACAAATCCGTGGATCAAAACATAGGTTGCCCTTTGTGAAAAATGTAGGTCTATAGCTCCTCTACAACTTTTAGTTTTGGAGATTTTTCACTTAGTTGGCTCTTTTTAAAGTTATGTAATTTCGAACAGTGGCACTCGGAATTGGAAATGGTGCCGCCGTCGTGTGGCCAAGCCAGAGTGCGCGCACGCGTGCCAGCGCCGTCCTGCCACGCGTCGAGCCGCGCAAACTCCGGTGTACGGACTTGGAGGCCGTCGCTGTGGACCAGTCGCCCGTCGTAGGAGCCTCCGCCTCGTCCATCTGCCGTGCGCCGCGCCCAGGACGTGTGCGCGGCCTGGCCGCGGGCCCAGCAGGGCCATGCGCCGGCGCACGCCGCAGCCGCGGTCTCCTCTCGCGCATGCAGGGCATCCACCTGGCCCGGCCGCGTGCTAAAGCCCGCGAGGCCTTCCCCAAGTCAGCCGTCCTCGCCCTCACGCCCCTGTCTCGTTTCGTGCACACGCGACAGGTCCCGCACAGGGGAGAGCAGAGCCGCCGCCCTGCCCTCGCCACCCTGCTGGCCGAGCTCCTCCCTTGTAGTCGCGTCTTCCTTCTCCTTCCGTCCTTCGCCTTCCACTGGTCTTCCTCCACTCCTCCGCGCAACAACCAGGCCGCCAGATGCCGTCGCCGTCCGCTGCATCGAGCGTCGGCGGGAGCTGCGCAGCTGCTACACCGTGGGGGGTCGCCGGAGGTGCTTCGAGCCGAGCTCCACCTCCAAATAGCTAAGGTAGGCCACGCACACGCCCCGGGATCTGCTCGCCGGCCAACTCCGGCCAACAGTAGCCACCGGCGAGGTCCAGACCCGCCCAGAGACCCAATTGCAGTAATTGCGATCTTTCCAGGGTGATTTATGCAAAGGAAGGGCATATGTGTGATTTCTGAAAGTTAAGTCGAGGGTCTCTGTGTAAATGTATATTAGGGTTTCAGCTGTAACTTCAAAAATCCGTAGAAAAATGTAGAAAAATCGGAAAAATGTAAATCCAACTATTCTGGAATCCTTTAGAGTAGATCTACAACTTTTACAAAAGTTGTATAGTGTTTTTCTGTTTAGATTTTAAATGTAAATTCAAACTCAGTTTGAGGCATATTTGTTGTAGTTCAAAATATACACATGCAAATGCAATGCAATTTGGATATGTGGTTGTGTCCTCCATGTTCAGTTTTGTGACCAATTTTCTCGCATGTTTGTGACGTAGAACTCTAGTTATGATTTTTGGAAGATGGATGCTAGGTTAAGCTTGATGCTTTTTATAGTTCCCTCAAAATATAATTTCTTTCAGCACCAATGCACCCTAGGCCTTTGTTATGATGTTAAGCACCCTTGGAAAAATAATGATGATTTTAGGAATCTGTTTGAGCAGTGTTTGGTATTTATGCTTGTGATGGATGTAAAATTCATAACTTGAAAAATATGATGAAACCACTTGAATCTGTTGGGTTGGAACCTAGTTTTGGCATATTGAACCTATAGAAAAAGTTTGGGATCAAAAGGGCTAGTAAATCTTTTTGTGTGAATTAATGAAGTTTACCTAGGCTGAGTCTTGTCTTTTTCATTTAAAATAATGTATAAATGATCTTGAGCTGAAAATTTATTTTTTAGTTTATTTTGGTGATATGCTTCTGTGCTAAAATTTTCATGCCAGTTGGAGTCTTCTTTTAATTATTATGACTTATGGATGATGGCTAGTTATAAAGGAATAAATGAATTTATTTTATCTTTTAATGTGGCTTAGAGGTATTTAAGTTCAGTTGCTATTTAAAATGAATTTAAGCACACCCCCATGCTGATGGTGAAGTTTATGAGTTTAACTTTCTTAGATGTGCATGCAATCACCATCTAAGTAAGGGTTATTTCATCATCACTCACCCCTACCTTTAATGAAGTTTAGTAAGCTAAATTGTTTAAATGTGCACACAATCCCTATTTAAATAGCTGTTAGCTCACTCTCACCACACACCTTACTGTTGTGAGTTTTCTTTGTTGTTTTGATAAATGTGGCCCACAAGAGTTGGGTTAATGATAAAATCTCTCACCTCCACCCTATAACTAATAATGCATGTGCATAAACGTGTAGATCTTCCCGACGGGACGTACACGCTTGTTGAGGAGGAGGGATCTGCTAGTGGGGAGCTGAACCAAGTTAGTAGGCAGCAAGACCTGGACCAAAGTCCAGAAGAGCCCAAGGCTAGTGCTGAGTTAGAGGAAGGCAAGCACCGGATGCATATAACCTTTCTGAACAAAATCTCACTCCATCTTTACTTTTCAGTATTTATGCTTTACTTTGTGCATTTAAGTTTCAGGAGTTGGTTGAAACCTAGATGCATGATCCTTAGGACTCCTATGCTCTTTTACTAGTATGTTAGGAACGCTAGTGCCATGCTCTAATGATACGGTAGAAGTCGAGTAATGACTCATTGCTCGCGAGATATAGGATGCTTATGTTGGAATCATAAGTTGGTTAAATTGACTCGCTCATGTGGTAAGAGTAATGGGTTCGGTTTCGACCGAGTAGCATGGTGCTGGTCTAAGCTATTGAATGTACCAAGTGCTTGTCGGGAATGGGACCGGTAAGCCTAGTACCTAATGAACTAGTGCGGGGACTTTATCGCTACTAATCTTGAGATGCGTCTCCCGGTTTGATTTCGGTAGTGCAAGTGTGAGTCTGGACGTGTTGTGTGAGGGCGTTCCAGTAACCTTGTACTTAGGACTGTGGTGTCTGTCCCTAATCTGGGGAGTGACGGGAACCGCCTGGTCGGGGTAGACCTCGTATTTGTTTTTCTTTGGATTCTTTTGGGGTCTACCTTCTTCCGTGTATCTTGGGTTTACCTTGCAAGGATATAAATCGATCGATCGTCGGTTACTCGCCGTTATCTGAGTCGGCTTGACCACTAGCTACCCCATGTTTATTTATGGAACATTTTGGGTTAATATTGTTGATTGATTAATCTTCTTTGCACAACCATGCTTGTTTAGCTAGGTGCTTACCTAGAATGGTTAACATACTAGAACTTGAGCTAAAACTTGAATGTAAGGATCAACTCTTAGTTGCTTTTGGCAAAACAAACCCACCAGCCAAAAAGCCTTGCATGTCTAGCTGTGTCTTTTATTTTGACGGACCAGTCTTGCTGAGTATTAGTATACTCAGCCTTGCTTATTTTATTGTTTTCAGGTAATCCTATCTGGCCTGGTGTTATTCCAGATGGATGGGAGGTTGAATGGGAGAACGATGATGATGAGTGACACATTGTGGAAGGCCTCCCATGTGTATCTCGCGTTTAGTTTATATTCCGCTGTTTAAACTCTGAACCATGTTTACCTTTATGTACTAAAAAACCTGGTTTGTAATAATAAGTACTTATGGACTTGTATGTAATGTAATGTTGTACTCTGGTCCCGCCTTCGTGTGGGCTTAGCGCATATCTCGATCCTGTATAAGTGATTTACCGGGCATGACCCAGCAGAGGCGACAAAATAGCTCTTGGTTATCGCTTATGAGCCAAGTGGACCGGCTTAAGTGATAATCCGGATTTATTTTGGGCGGTTCTGTCACAGCTGGTACCAAAGCGAGTTTATGCACCAGAGTAATCCGGATAGACCTGTTTTTGGAATAAAACTTGCCAAGATTAATAATCCTGCTAAGTGAGTGGGACGTTAAGGTCTTATCTAGTCCGAGAGGCCCTAGAGTGAAGTTTTGGGTTCTTTCAGGTGGCTAGTACTCTATGGTGTATCTAAACTGATTTCCAGCACATTTTATGCCTGTCAAAACTTACATTCATGCACAACCATACTAGGTCGTCACGTTTTGCCATACGTGATGGTGCCACAGGAAAGTCCGTGAGGGATGGATGGGACCTATTCCAATGGGAACCCACGTCGCGTCTGCGTCTCGTCACGTTTTGCCATACGTGATGGTGCCACGGGAAAGTCCGTGAGGGATGGATGGGACCTATTCCTATGGGAACCCACGTCGCGTCAGAGTCTTAATTAGGATGCTGTCCATGCAGCGGCTTTATGCATGGATACCGTTTCTATAAGGGAACGGTAATGAATGTGGACGCTTTCATGAGTGATGGCATGAAAGGTTCAGAATGTTCTGTGATTTTCTGCAGGTACACTAACCACGGTTGTTAGGTACGGTAATTAAGAAACGAATAGCTTTCGACTAGCTATTATAAGGAGAGATGTATATGTATGCCTTGCCACTGGCACTAACTTCGTTTTTAAGCTTAAAAGCTTTGTGAGGAAGTTTAGGACATTTTTTTTGCATCATGTAAAAGCTATCAAACCAAAACTAAACTTAAATCATGTGTTGCTTGGTCTCTATTTAATTTTTGTTTCTTAAGGACAAATCATGCTAGTTTGATGCTTTGATGAGGTGTTAAGCAAAGATTGTAACTAGATGCTGTCCAAATTTTTCTAAGGATTATCTAGAAAAATTCTGGCTTGTGTTCTTTACGAAAATTGTTCATCACCTAGTTAAGCTTGCTCTCTGAATTTCTCATGATTTTAGGATGCTTAAAAATGAAGTTAGGATCAAATTTGCTAGGCAAGGTCATGCTGAAATGCTGTCAAATTCCTGAGTTAGTCTGAAAACTCAAATTTTTACATATAGTTCGTAAATGTTTATGACCAGAGAATCTATAGGAAAAATGTTCATTATCTAGCTTAGATCATGCTGTAAAAATTTCATGGTAATTGGGTACTCAGTTTTTGAGTTATGGTCTTTTTAGTGAAGCTCTGCCCTGCTGAAATTTCCGGGCAACAGTACTCTGAAAATGGATCTTTTACACCCTTTTACAATCTGATTTAATTCAATCATTGAATACCAAAAATGTGAATTAGAATGTTTCTGAACTGCTCACAAAAATTTGGAATTTTTGGGGTACTGGTTTAACAGTTATGAATTTTTGTCTAAACTGCCAGTTTTTGCCATATGCATGTTAAACTCATCTTTGTGGGTCTAACGTGCGCTTGTAAATTATTTCTTTACAGATGGCTGCCCCTGGTTTCGTTGTGGTGGGCGCTGATGGCACGTTTGCCACCACTAGCTTGCAGTGGGAGGGTTTCACACGCATTGCGTGGAGAGCCTTGTGTGCCGTCGGCTACACCACCCCTCCTTGTTATGAGGGGGTGGAATATGAGGAGATGGGCGTGCCTAGCTGCCGAGTACGAGTGACCGTGCTCCCCCACCCGGGCCACCCCGAGTGGGCGGACTTGAGCATGGAGCTCCTGTGCTACCGCGCTTTTGAGGCAGTGGAGTCGGCAGCCTTGATGGTGCTCCACACTCTCTCCACCCACCGACCGCAGGAGATGCTTCAGACACCGTTGGGTTTGGTTCCAGCTTTGGACCCCAACGATCCTATGTGGCTAGGCCGGATGGCCAACATAGCCACACTTCTCGAGATTGTGCCACCCTACGACACAGTGCAGACTTTGGGCACGTGCTTGAGGGCCTTGTACGCTCTACAGGACCTTCGCCGAGTTATTGCGGATGACTTGGCCGGTCGTCTCACTGGAGCTACGTGGTACTTCCACTGGGTTTTCAGTCTCTTCACAGAGCAACACGGTGGGTACACTCAGGCCGTGTAGGCTATTGCTGACCTCCAGGGTCAGTTACAGCAGCTCCAGGGTCAGGCACACCAGTTTCTGATTGAGCGTGGCGACCACCTGCAACAGATCGTGGACTTTCAGGCTGGGCAGCAGGAGTTGCAGGCTCAGTTGGCAGACAGAGATGCTGAGAGGCTTGTGCACCTCCAGCATATCCAGGGCCTGCTGGACTAGGTTGAGGACTTGGAGCTTGCTGCTGAGGCTTTGGAGGTTGAGGTGGGCATGCTTCAGCAGGCACACCACCCACCGGGCATTGGGCCCGATGAGCAGATGGAGATCCAGCTGGACCCAGAGGAGGTTTAGGACGTTCCCGGACTCGACTAGAGGAGCTTGGCGCTCTATTTCTGCATGTCGCGGGGAATGCTCCATAGTTTGTACATAGGACCTAGTCTCTAGATGATGTAGTAGGAAAGCTTGACACGTACTCTTTGTTAGCCCTTTTGGTTGGTTTTTGTGCTAGGCTAGCTTAGAGTATTCTTTTGTGTAGCTAGAAGCTACATAGTGACTCACATGTAATGGTGATCCACTGCATTTTGTAATTTGTAATTATGGTGGAAAAACACCTCTCGGCAGCAATCTGCCTAAGAAATGAAAAAGAAGAAAGTCATGGTCAAATCTGAGTTTTTGGATGAATACCAAAGTTGTTCTAAACTTGATAATGGTTATGCTCACAAAAATTCAGCATATTGGCATGTGCAGTTTAAGAAATATCGAATTTTTAGTAAGCTACTAGCTGCTGTCCAAACTGCTAGACAGAGCTTTGGAAATTGAATTTTTCGACCCCTGTAAAAGATGAATCTAATCTGGAGTTGAATACCAAAGTTGAAGCTTATGAAATTCTACACATGCTAACCAAATTTTAGAAATTTTTGACTTTTCTACAAAGAGTTATGAATTATTTACTCAGGACTGTGATGCTGCCTAAATTCTGAATTTTCATAAGTTTGAATTTTCGTATGCATATTCTTCTTGTTATTCTTTTAAGCAAGCTTTGAATATGTATCTAATGAAAGTTCAAAATTTTCAGATGGCTGATAATACTCACAATGTTCCTGAGAGCTCTGATGGTCAGGGTGGTGGTGGTCTTCCTCCACCTCCACAGATGACTCCTACTGAGGCATTCATGGTTGCCCAAGCTGAAGTGATGAGGCAAATCCTCAACACACAGAACCTGATTGCATAGAGGCTTCAGCAGCCCTTCAACCATCAAGGGCAAAATCAAGATGGGCCTAATGCAGTTATGTCATATGACAAGTTCAGGGCAATGAGGCCACCGTTGTTTACTAAGGCAGAGGAGCCCCTAGAGGCTGATGCCTTCATCAGGGCCCTAGAGGCCATGTTTCCATCTTTACATTGCCTTGCTCAGAAGAAAATAAGGCAGGCTTCGCCGCTCAGCAACTGAGGGGTGAAGCACTAATCTGGTGGGAGCATTTCAAATCCATGCAGCCACAGGGCCACCAGATTACTTGGGCTGAATTCAAGAAAGCTTTCAAAGAGCATTATATTCCTAAGGGGCTTGTTGATAGAAAAATGAGAGAATTGATGCACCTCAAGCAAGGGTCTGATTTTGTATATCAGTATGCTCAAAAATTCAACAGTCTCTGTCAGTATGGGGACTATCATGTTGATACTGATAAGAAAAAGATGGATCGATTCCGTGAGGGGCTTGATGGAGAGCTCTATGAGAGGTTGAACTTAATCAAGACTGATAGCTATCCTGAGCTGGTGAATTTGGCTATCTCTCAGGAGGATGCCATGAAAAGAGCTCAACAGGATAGGAAGAGGAAGTTCAATCAAGCTTCAGGCAGTGGCCAAGGCAAGAAATTTAAGTTTGTGAAGAAGAATGTGCAGGGTGCCACCCAGCCATCTTCATCAGGATGCTGGGTGATGAAGCAATCTCAGTCTAAGCCATCTGGCAACTTTGGCTATCGCAGCACCCAGCAGTCAGCTCCTAGGCCTAGTGCGCCCCCACCTGCCCGCAACAATGAGGATCGTCGTTGCTACAACTACGGACAGCTGGGGCACTATGCTAACAAGTGCACACGCCCTCGACAGCAACATCAGCAAAGTCAGGGGCAAGGTTCTAAAGCTGGAAATCAGGGAAAGAAACAAACTGTGCAAGTGAAGCAAGGCCGTTTAAACTTCACCACAGTGGTTGATCTACCAGAGGGAGCACCAGTCTTGACGGGTACATTTTCTATCCGTGGTCGTCCAGTTAATATATTATTTGATTCTGGTGCTACTCATAGCTTTATTAATGTGAAAACCATGAGTAATTGGGATTTGAAGTGGTGTCATACTAAACAGACCTATATGATTGCCACACCGGGTGGAAAGGTTGCTTCAAATCAAGTAGCCTCAAGGGTACCACTTGAGATAGGTAGCAAGACGTTCCACACAAATCTTGTCACCTTGAGTCTTGATAGGGTAGATGTTATCCTAGGCATGGATTGGATGACTAAACATAAAGTTGTCCTGGATATTTCAGAAAGAATAGTAGAAATCAACTCCCCTAATGTCGGAAATTCAATTCTTTACCTTCCTCCCAAAGGCCATAAAGGCTCATGTGTTTATGCAGCCATAACTACTCAACTTGAGGACATTCCAGTGGTATGCGAGTACATGGATGTCTTTCCAGATGATTTGCCTGGCTTGCCACCAGACAGAGATGTTGAGTTTGTAATTGAGCTACAGCCTGGCACCGCCCCTATTTCCAAGCGATCTTATAGAATGCCACCCAAAGAACTTGCAGAGTTAAAGAAACAACTTCAAGAATTGCTTGATAAGGGCTATATCCGCCCCAGCTCTTCTCCTTGGGGCTGTCCCGCCCTCTTTGTGAAAAAGAAAGATGGTAGCCTGAGGTTGTGTGTGGACTACCGACCTCTCAATGCGGTGACTATCAAAAATAAATATCCATTTCCCCGCATTGATGTGTTATTTGATCAATTGGCTGGAGCTAAGGTCTTCTCTAAGATCGATCTTCGGTCTGGGTATCATCAAATTAAAATCCGACCTTGTGATATTCCCAAGACGGTTTTCTCTACTCGTTATGGACTTTATGAATTCTTGGTCATGTCCTTCGGTCTTACAAATGCCCCATCCTACTTCATGTATCTTATGAATTCCGTATTTATGACGGAGTTGGATAAATTTGTGGTGGTGTTCATTGATGACATCCTTATTTATTCCAAGAATGAGGAAGAGCATGCAGAGCATCTTCGCATTGTCTTACAACACTTAAGAGAGCACAAACTTTATGCTAAGCTCTCCAAGTGTGAATTTTGGCTAGATAGTGTTAAATTTCTGGGGCACACTATTTCTAGCGAGGGTATATCTGTCGATCCAAGCAAAGTGCAAGAAGTAATGGATTGGCAACCCCCTAAATCCGCTCATCAAATCCGCAGCTTCCTAGGCTTGGCTGGATATTATCGCCGTTTCATTCCGAACTTCTCTAGGATTGCCAAGCCTATGACTGAGCTGCTAAAGAAAGGCGTGAAATTTGTGTGGAGTGAGGCTTGTGATAAAGCTTTCTGAAAATTAAGAGAACTTTTAACTTCAGCCCCAGTGCTAGCGCAGCCGGACAATTCAAAGCCATATGAAGTTTATTGTGATGCTTCCGGCACGGGTCTTGGCTATGTTCTTATGCAAGAAAATCAGGTTATTGCCTATGCCTCAGGGGTGCTTCGCCCTCATGAGAAGAATTATCCCACACATGACTTAGAGCTAGCAGCGGTTGTTCATGCTTTGAAAATTTGGAGGCATTACCTTATGGGAACCCGCTGTAAAATCTTCACTGACCACAAAAGCCTCAAATATATTTTCACTCAGTCTGATTTAAATATGAGGCAAAGAAGATGGTTAGAGTTGATAAAAGATTATGATCTTGAGCTCCATTATCATCCTGGAAAGGCGAATGTGGTTGCAGATGCTCTTAGCCGTAAGGCTCACTGCAATTGACTATCGATGGAACCTTATAGTGATACTCTATGTGAGGAGTTGAGAAGACTAAACTTGGAAATTGTTTAACAAGGAAGCCTAAATTCTATTTCCGCGGAGTCTGATTTATTTGATAGAATTGTTAAGGCTCAATTTCAAGATGAGGGTATTCTTTTGATCAAACAAAAATTGTTAGAAAAAGATCCTAAGTATGATTGCTTCAGGAAGGATGAGAAAGATATAGTCTGGTTTGGGCAACGCCTTATTGTTCTAGATAATGGGGATTTGAAAAAGGAAATCTTTAATGAGGGTCATCTCTCTAAATTCTCTATCCATCCTGGGAGTAGTAAAATGTATCAAGATTTAAAGGAGAATTTTTGGTGGTCCAATATGAAGGTGGACATAGCCAAATATGTGTCGGAATGCGATACTTGTCAAAGAATTAAAGCAAGTCATTTGAAACCTTCCGGTACTCTTCAACCCCTACCTATACCTTCATGGAAGTGGGATGACATAAGTATGGACTTTGTGTCCGAATTTCCACTCACATCTAGAAATCATGATTCCGTTTGGGCTATCGTGGATAGGTTGACAAAAACTGCTCATTTTATCCCAGTCCACACCAAGTATGATGCCAAAGATTATGCAAGTCTTTATATTGAGCACATTGTTCGCTTGCATGGTGTTCCTAAGACCATCATTTCTGATAGAGGATCTCTCTTTGTGTCACGTTTCTGGGAACAATTACATAAGTCACTTGGCACCAGGATCATACGAGGTTCAGCTTATCGTCCTCAGACAGATGGTCAAACCGAAAGAGTGAACCAAATTCTAGAGGACATGTTGCGAGCCTGTGTTATTCACTTTGATAAAAGTTGGGACAAGTGTCTATCTTTGGCAGAATTTTCTTACAATAATAGTTATCAAGCCAGCTTGAAAATGGCACCTTTTGAGGCTCTTTATGGACGGAGATGTCGTACTCCCTTGAACTGGTCACAGACCGGGGAGAGGAAATTCTTTGGTCCAGCCTTAGTTAAGGATGCCGAAGAAAAAGTGAGGGTAATCAAGGAAAATTTGAGAATTGCTCAAGAAAGGCAAAAGAGTCATTATGACAAGGGAAAGGCACCTAGGGAATACAAAGTTGGTGACTTTGTGTATTTAAAAGTTTCGCCAACCAAGGGTGTCCAAAGGTTCGGTGTGAAAGGAAAGCTAGCTCCTCGCTACATTGGGCCCTATGGGATTCAAGTTTGTGGGCCAGTGGCATATCGTATTCGACTCCCTGATCGGTTCTCTGCTGTACACAATGTGTTTCATGTCTCCCAATTGAGAAGATGTGCTAATAAACCGGACAGGGAAGTTATTGAAGAAGCTAATGCTTGGATTGAACCGGATCTCTCGGTCGTCGAACATCCTCTAAGGATTCTTGATATTAAAGAAAGAAAGACTCGAAGACAATCTGTGAAGATGTATAAAATCCAGTGGAGTCATCACCATGTCGATGAAGCCACTTGGGAAACTGAACATTATCTCAATGAGAATTATCCGGGTTTTCTTCAATATAGGCACCGTAAGTTCCTTCCCTTACTTGCATCTTTTAATTCTTAAATCTCGGGACGAGATTTCTTTTAAGGGGGGTAGGCTGTAACATCCTTGATGTTTGTTTGTGCTAATGACATTGCTTAGCTATGCTAATCAAGGTTATTTAGCTCCTAAGCATGTTTGACATGATTTGGCACATATTTGCACAAAAGCCCTTGGTCAAAGTCAAATTCTTGGTCAAACCCCTATAGATCCAAAAAGGCTGATTTGGTTTTCTTGCGCATTCTCCAAATTTTGCTATAGAAGTTCAAAATCAGCCAATATAAAAGTTGTTCCTTATTTCTGGGAACACATTTTTCATAATTGGCGGACATTCAAATTTTGAGTGCAAAGCCGTTTAAATTTGAGACGAAGTTTCTGCGCACAGTGTAATAGGGCCGAGAATTCCTGCGTTTTCAAAGCGTTTTTCCTACAAATCCGTGGATCAAAACATAGGTTGCCCTTTGTGAAAAATGTAGGTCTATAGCTCCTCTACAACTTTTAGTTTTGGAGATTTTTCACTTAGTTGGCTCTTTTTGAAGTTATGCAATTTCGAACAGTGGCACTCGGAATTGGAAATGGCGTCGCCGTCGTGTGGCCAAGCCAGAGTGCGCGCACGCGCGCCAGCGCCGTCCTGCCACGCATCGAGCCACGCAAACTCCGGCGTACGGACTTGGAGGCTGTCGCTGTGGACCAGTCGCCCGTCGTAGGAGACTCCGCCTCGTCCATCTGCCGTGCGCCGCGCCCAGGACGTGTGCGCGGCCTGGCTGCGGGCCCAGCAGGGCCACGCGTCGGTGCACGCCGCAGCCGCGGTCTCCTCTCACGCATGCAGGGCATCCCCCTGGCCCGGCCGCGTGCTAAAGCCCGCAAGGCCTTCCCCAAGTCAGCCATCCTCGCCCTCACGCCCCTATCTCGTTTCGTGCGAGCGCACCAGGTCCCGCACGGGGGAGAGTAGAGCCGCCGCCGCCCTGCCCTCGCCACCCTGCTGGCCGAGCTCCTCCCTTGTACACATGCAAATGCAATGAAATTTGGATATGTGGTTGTGTTCTCCATGTTCAGTTTTGTGACCAATTTTCTCGCATGTTTGTGATGTAGAACTCTAGTTATGATTTTTGGAAGATGCATGCTAGTTTAAGCTTGATGCTTTTTATAGTTCCCTCAAAATATAATTTCTTTCAGCACCAATGCACCCTAGGCCTTTGTTATGATGTTAAGCACCCTTGGAAAAATAATGATGATGTTAGGAATCTGTTTGAGCAGTGTTTGGTATTTATGCTTGTGATGGATGTAAAATTCATAACTTGAAAAATATGATGAAACCACTTGAATGTGTTGGGTTGGAACCTAGTTTTGGCATATTGAACCTGTAGATAAAGTTTGGGATCAAAAGGGCTAGTAAATCTTTTTGTGTGAATTAATGAAGTTTACCTAGGCTGAGTCTTGTCTTTTTCATTTAAAATAATGTATAAATGATCTTGAGCTGAAAATTTATTTTTTAGTTTATTTTGGTGATATGCTTCTGTGCTAAAATTTTCATGCCAGTTGGAGTCTTCTTTTAATTATTATGACTTATGGATGAATGGCTAGTTATAAAGGAATAAATGAATTTATTTTATCTTTTAATGTGGCTTAGAGGTATTTAAGTTCAGTTGTTGTTTAAAATGAATTTAAGCACACCCCCATGCTGATGGTGAAGTTTATGAGTTTAACTTTCTTAGATGTGCACGCAATCACCATCTAAGTAAGGGTTATTTCATCATCACTCACCCCTACCTTTAATGAAGTTTAGTAAGCTAAATTGTTTAAATGTGCACACAATCCCTATTTAAATAGCTGTTAGCTCACTCTCACCACACACCTTACTGTTGTGAGTTTTCTTTGTTGTTTTGATAAATGTGGCCCACAAGAGTTGGGTTAATGATAAAATCTCTCACCTCCACCCTATAACTAATAATGCATGTGCATAAACGTGTAGATCTTCCCGACGGGACGTACACGCTTGTTGAGGAGGAGGGATCTGCTAGTGGGGAGCTGAACCAAGTTAGTGGGCAGCAAGACCTGGACCAAAGTCCAGAAGAGCCCAAGGCTAGTGCTGAGTTAGAGGAAGGCAAGCACCGGATGCATATAACCTTTCTGAACAAAATCTCACTCCATCTTTACTTTTCAGTATTTATGCTTTACTTTGTGCATTTAAGTTTCAGGAGTTGGTTGAAACCTAGATGCATGATCCTTAGGACTCCTATGCTCTTTTACTAGTATGTTAGGAACGCTAGTGCCATGCTCTAATGATACGGTAGAAGTCGAGTAATGACTCATTGCTCGCGAGATATAGGATGCTTATGTTGGAATCATAAGTTGGTTAAATTGACTCGCTCATGTGGTAAGAGCAATGGGTTCGGTTTCGACCGAGTAGCCTGGTGCTGGTCTAAGCTATTGAACGTACCAAGTGCTTGTCGGGAATGGGACCGGTAAGCCTAGTACCTAATGAACCAGTGCGGGGACTTTATCGCTACTAATCTTGAGATGCGTCTCCCGATTTGATTCCGGTAGTGCCAGTGTGAGTCTGGACGTGCCGTGTGAGGGCGTTCCAGTAACCTTGTACTTAGGACCGTGGCGCCTGTCCCTAATCTGGGGAGTGACGGGAACTGCCTGGTCGAGGTAGACCTCGTATTTATTTTTCTTTGGATTCTTTTGGGGTCTACCTTCTTCCTTGTATCTTGGGTTTACCTTGCAAGGATATAAATCGATCAATCGTCGGTCACTCGCCGTTATCTGAGTCGGCTTGACCACTAGCTACCCCATGTTTATTTATGGAACATTTTGCGTTAATATTGTTGATTGATTAATCTTCTTTGCACAACCATGCTTGTTTAGCTAGGTGCTTACCTAGAATGGTTAACATACTAGAACTTGAGCTAAAACTTGAAAGTAAGGATCAACTCTTAGTTGCTTTTGGCAAAACAAACCCACCAACCAAAAAGCCTTGCATGTCTAGCTGTATCTTTTATTTTGACGGGTCAGTCTTGCTGAGTATTAGTATACTCAGCCTTGCTTATTTTGTTGTTTTCAGGTAATCCTATCTGGCCTAGTGTTATTCCAGATGGATGGGAGGTTGAATGGGAGAACGATGATGATGAGTGATACATTGTGGAAGGCCTCCCATGTGTATCTCGCGTTTAGTTTATATTCCGCTGTTTAAACTCTGAACCATGTTTACCTTTATGTACTGAAAAACCTGGTTTGTAATAATAAGTACTTATGGACTTGTATGTAATGTAATGTTGTACTCTGGTCCCGCCTTCGTGTGGGCTTAGCACATATCTCGATCCTGTATAAGTGATTTACCAGGCATGACCCGGCAGAGGCGACAAAATAGCTCTTGGTTATCGCTTATGAGCCAAGTGGACCGGCTTAAGTGATAATCCGGATTTATTTTGGGCGGTTCTGTCACACCTGGTCGCCAGCGCTGGCTTCGGGTTGTCGATGTAGAACCACCCTCGCCTCCAGCCCTGGGTGTTGTCCGGCAACACCATCTCGATGTACACCGACTTCATGTGGCGACGTAACATGAAGCCGATGCACCCGACGACCTCCTTCTTCCCCGTCTTCTTCAGCTCGAAGAAATACCGCCACAGGTCGATGTGTGGCGGTATCCCCAGGTACGCCTCGCACAGGTGGATGAAGGAGGAGATCGTAGTACTAGCGTTGGGGACAAGGTGTACCAGGCCGATCCTGTAGTAGTGGAGTAGCCCGCGGAAGAAGTCGCCCGTCAGGACTCCGAACCCGCGCTCCACGTACGCGACGAAGGCCACCATCTCTCCGGTCCCCTCAGAGGGGATTCCTCGCCGGCGGCTGGCCTCCACCCCACCTGCTCCTTGGGCTTCAACAGGCCCCGCTCCACAAGACCTTGGAGCTGCTCCTCGGTCACCGTCGAGGGCTTCCAGACGCTCTCAGGCATGGGTGCAAGCTCGGGCGCCATTTCTTCTTCCTCAGAGCCGGTGGATCTAGCTCTAAAGACCACTAGGGCCTTTGTGCGCATACAGTGGCGCGCGGCGCAGCGGATCTAAGTGCGGCGGCACCGGCGGATTCGCGCGGAAGGTTCTAAGCAGTGGCAGTGAAACCCTAAGCCCGCGCAAAAATGGAAGCGAGTGGGGTCATCAGCCCCTCACTCGGCCTTTTATAACTGGGCCGCAACGGCATTATGGGCCGCGACGTTCCAACGTCTCTAAGGGCTCGGCGATATTCTCGGCGACCCAACAAATTTATCACCCAATGGCTCTTTCGGCCTAACGGTCACAGGCAGTAACGGCTCACGCCGTACGGGAATCTATGCCCGTTGGCTCTCTGCTCAATGGCCTGGCGTCCATAGACTTGTCATGCCCTGCTTCAAGCCCCCATATCCCACTATAATTGACATCTGCTTCAAGGTCTCTTGGCCATAGGACGACCTTCGGGTCTATCACATCACCTTTCCAAGGTCGATAAAGGATCGACTGCCTGCTAGGTCATCTCAGCCTACAACGGCGGGTTCACACCCCGCCTCCTAGGCCATGCTGCCTACTGGATTGCCTTAGCCTATACGGCTGGTTTATACCGACGGCTCTGTGCTTAATGGCTCCACTACCTGTTGGTGGCCTCCTGGTCATGATCACAGCTCCTCCCCGGGGTCGCTAAGGCTCCATTACCTCGTAGGTCGCCTAGACCTACGACTCTCAGGCTGACGACCTATGTTGTGTCACTTCACAACGGTTGTGTCGATCCAGGTCGACACGGGCTCATTGTCTCTACTTAAGGCCTCCTGAAGGTCGGTGTGCTAGTACATCCCTACTGGGACCTTGGTAGCCATACCATTGCCGCCCGAACGCCCCTATGACTACTTTGGACATAGCATTTATCATATAAATGTGTATTTACAAGCTTCGTAAGCTACAAGGAGTTTGGTCCTTGGCCAATTACAAGATACAAAGACATTTATGGCCCTGAGCTACCCTGTATAGTGCCTGCGACACAGTCTACACTAATAAGGTGTGTCGCAAGCTTTCTTCTAGCTTCAGGACCTATCTGAAGACCTCTACAGCCACTGTAGAGGCAGCTGCCACACAGCCACCTCTACTCGAGCTCCAACAGGTTTCCTGTGGTACCCAGCATCAAGTCTGAGCTTCACCACAAGATTCCGAATGGAACCAGCTTCATCACGAGCCTTGCCGGGTGGAGCGTCGTGTTCACCAGCATCACATCAGGCCTTAGCGTGTGTTGACGGCTGATATTTGCCATTTTTATGGCCGTCAACTCCTGCAAATTGGAGCATGAATTGCACATTCACACTAGAATAGGAGCTTAAACCCATACTTTCCACCAGTGTCGATGTCTATTCGAATGCAGGTATTTAGCATAAGAAATGGGAGGAATCCATGCACTTTCACTCCACTCCAATCCAAGGCACTCAAATGCTGGCCAATCAGGGGCTGCCATATGGATTCTCCTGGATCCATGATGTCACCAATCCATGTGAGGGACTCTCGACGAATCATACGCTGCCACGTCAGCATCACATGGATCCATGGGCCCACTTTGCCAACTAAACCGCGAGGAAATGTGCCATGCACGGAGGAGAGGCACTAGGGCCAACATGGAAGTGAACCAGAGGAAACACACCCCAGATGGAGGGCCGGGAGCTTCGGCCGACCCTAGGATCAGCCGAACCGACCTAGGGTCGGTTGATCTCCCCCCTCCACGTGTTGCTCGCTCATTGGTCCTTGGCTGCATTCCGGGGTGTTTTGGAGCACTTGGAGCCTCGGAGCAAGACACCCCCTTGTCTACAAATAGGAGGGGAGGGGCTCCATTTCACACACACCACCAAGCTCTTAAGTTCCACTTTTCTCTTGTGTAGCTCTCTCTCCCTCTCTCTAATTCTGCCCATGTGAGGTGATTCTATGTGGTAGAATGGTGATGAGGAGAGATCTAGATTAGGTTTAGTTGAGAGGTAGAGTAGGGGTGAGGAGTGAGTTGATGTCCTCGTGGATGCTTGTTCTTCATTTAGATCAAAGTGATTATTTCAGCATTTCTTATTTAGACTATAGTGGACATCATGCATGCTTGATTTGTTCTTGTGTTCTTGGCTCGTTCATAAGTTAGAGGCTTGTGTTCTTCGTGACACAAGGCTTCGATCCTTTAGAACCAGCTCAGTAGTTCATATACCTGTTTGCATGCTCTGATCCTGTTTAGCTAAGTGAGTCCGATGTATCTCGTTTGTTTGCATCCATAGCTTCCTTTCTGCTCCGTAGCTCAATGAATTATAAAATGGTTTGAATCCGATCTTTCTCTAGTTTGTGGGACCGTATCTATATGGTTGCTATAGTGTAGTCAGCGGGTCGACAAATGTAACCGCGCTATAGTATTTATCTGGGGTACAGACGTGGTGTCTGGGCCCTGGTTTTCCTGCAAAGACCACGTATGTTCGTAGCGTAGAGGTAGGCCACAGTGGTGACAGCCTGTTGGACCCTTTGCAAACCCTCTGCGTCGCGTACCGAGTTGGGCTCGATGTCAGTACATTGGCCTCTCCCTAAAAAGTTAGGATGTGTTGTCGCCCCACGGGGATGACTGAGACCGGACAGATGCATCTTGAGAGCTAAGTCCCTTAAGGAAGTGCTTCTCGTATCCCGACCTATCCCAACGAAAGTTGGTGTCCTTGGATAGACTCTCTCTGGTTACTCTCCGTCCTAGGAACAAAACCCGACGAGAATACTCATTCTCCGAGGGAGAAGTGCTACAACGGTGTATCCGTGCGCTTGCGGATTCGTTCGCACTCGTCAGTGTAGCCGGGAGTTTCTTACACGCTCACGCTACCACGGCGCCTAGTGTTGAGGATAAGAAACGCCAACAGCGTGTAAGGCCCGGCGATGCATGTACTGCTCCATGCTCCACCTGGGTTCCTCGGTGGGCCCGTGAGAAGAGGCTGATCAAGTTCTTCGCGCTTCGCAAGCATTCTTCTAGCTCCAAGCATGAATGACACTAGCTCTATGCTCTGGTGGACGGACACCAGTCCCTAGCATGGAAGTATAACTACACAGCTTCACCATTGTCTTCCCAAGCAGCTTGGGTGGTTGCCTTCAAGGTATGGGTGCCTATTTATACCCCCAGTACCTGCCCTTTGATCTTATCCGCAAGCCAACTTGCGCAACGTCCTTATCCTCAAGATTACTGTACCCTCGCGGAGCACGAGGTCACTGTTCGCCCGTGGGAAGCATTGGCACGCCTTTCCCCTACCTGACTGCCTTCTGAAGCATTTTTGTCTCTTGCGGGTGATAGCGACCTGTGTTTCGCCTGGGAAACGACCCGTGACCGTACAGTGCGCCCATGACTCAGGTCATCTCAGCCTTAGCGTCTGGCGTTGCCTGCAAGATTCCAGGGGATTTGTCCTATTGGCCTACTTTGTTAGAGCACTCTTCTACTACAACAGAAGGCCATAGGTTCTCATTTTTTCTTCTTCTTCGGAGCATCAAACCGGTCATTCTGGTCGTTTTACTCCTCGGGGGCTACTACACTAGTCGTCTTGCGATGCCCTATTTTCCCCAGGTCGCCTCGACCTAATGGAAGCCTGCTTCCACTACTTCTCTGCTCGATCTACCTGCGGTGGGCATGGCGACCTTTCTGAAGGTCGCGGCAGTTACTTCGTCACACCTGACCCAGGTCACGTCGGCGGTTCTTCAAGGTCGACGCCTTGTCTTCACTTCGACCTTCTGGCCCTTCATCCCATGAGCTCGATGTTCAACTTCGTGCGCGCATCGGAGGGGTTTTTCTTTTTTGGATCCCCGTGCACCATTCACAACCTCGACGGTGCCGCGCCTTCGCCACTCTTCGACACGACCTCGCCTCGGCCGCTACGCCTACACGTCGATCGGGGGCTTGAGAGACATGGGTACCCACGGGTCCCCACCAGCCAGAGTCCCAGAGGCCCTGACAAGTGGACCCGACCTTCTAGAAGCCCCGCCGACCTGCAAAGTGGGCCCAGCGACCTTATCCGCGACTCTGACGACCCCGGGCGACCTTATCAAGATCCCGAAAGATCCGCAGAACTTGGCATGCAAGTCGAGACACTAGGACGCGGCACGCCGCCGCCTATAGGTCCGAGTATCATGGGATACTCCTTGTAATCCGGAAGAATATCTTCCCAGATTGTAACTGACCCAGATACGAGTCCGCCGACCTTGAATGGAAACCCAAGCCCGTCCCCCCATATAAGGCGGCCTAGGGCTCCATTCAAGGGGACATCTTCATCCTCTCGCATAATCCACCACCACAACTGGACGTAGGGTTTTACTCTCCGGAGGCCTGAACCAGTCTAAACCCTTGTCTCCCCGTGTTCATCGCCATACTCGCCTAGTTCCGAGTTCACCACGTGGACTACCACCTACGCTCTTAGTTTCTGATCCTCTCCATTAACCTGCAAACTGCTTGGGTAGCCCCCTTGCAGATCTGTCCAGGTCTCACCCCCTGACACTACTCCATAGGCATACTGTGCTAGCATAGTGATGGGGTAGAGTAAGACTTTGTTGGTGAAGGAACCCGAAAATATCCTATCAAATTTACTGATGCTAATTATGAAGACTAAACATGATCTAATTATAAAAATGATTACACAAATAGACAAAATCACGAGACGAATCTATTAAATCTAATTAAGCTATCATTAGAAGATGTTTACAGTAGCACCATATTTTCTAATCATGACCTAATTAGGCTCGATAGTTTTGTCTCACCAATTTACCCAGGATTATAAAATGAGTTTTCTCATTAATCTATGTTTGATACTATTAAATTAGTATGGGAACATCCGATGTGATAGACGAATAGTAGAAACTTGCCGATCCAAATAAGACCTAAGTTGCCAATTGAACCGTCTGATATGTGTATATTCTGCTAAATTACTGATGAAAGATTTGATCTAGATGTATTTTTCATTAAGAAAAAACACTAAAGTTGTCTCATATTTAGTTGGCCGGCTTGTTGAGACTCAGTTGTCAAAGAATTTGAATATTCCTAAAGAATATATGTATACATTACTGGTTACTGCAAACCAAAGTGAATGCTAAAGTTTAGTTTTATTTGTTGCATCATTGAATACTACTCCATATGCAACTATGCAAGAACAACACTGTTGTGGTGTGGACTGTTATGGCAAAAACTTCACTTTGATAACTGGACATGATTTCATCATCAGACCTTTTTTTAAGGTGGCCCTAATCATTGGCGCCTTACTATGCTTTGGAGTTGTTAAATTGATCACTAATGGCAAAATAAGCATATTGGTTCCTAAACTTTGCTCCAAGGGCCAAGTTCATCCCTGAAGTTTCATATCAGTCACTATAGTCACTCAACTTTCAGTTTTGGGTCAAAATCATCCTTTGTGCTGATATGTTACTCCATGGTGGCATGATTGATGTTAAAAGTCCTTTTGCCATTAGCTCATCTTCTTCATTGAAACAAGCAAAGGGACTTTAGTAAATGTAAATGAAATATATAATTGTGTAAATGTTGCCGAGAACATGTCACATATATGTAGAACGATTGTTTTTAATAAATAAATAAAACATATAACCACCTGTTGTCCTACTTGAGTTAGGGTTTTGTAATCTGAGCTGTGGAGTAAGAATCGTGAGAAGATGAAGTAGAATTCTAGATGTGGGATTATATCTTCCAATCGAGCAGTTATGAGAATGATGAGACTTACATGGCAGGTTATTAGATTTGTTGATCATATAAAGCAGTTAGCAATGTCTTCCATTCCCTCACAGTACTAGATGAAATTGAAGAGGCAAAACTAAGAGTAAAAATGACTTTTAGCAATAATCTTATGCCATCATGGAGCACCATGTAAGTACTGAGATGAGTTTGACCTGAAAATAAAAGTTGAGAGACTGAATTGATCGAAATGAAAGTTGAGGGACAAACTTGACCTTTGAAGCAAAGTTGAGGGACTAAGATGTCTATTTTTCCAATCACTAATCCCTGTGATGTACCAACACACTACGCCTACTTGTTTACTACAACCGTGCTCTCTCTGTCTCTCTCCAAAATCAATTTTTTTGTTCACTCCGTGCAAACGAAAAAGAATAAACTCCCTAGTTTCTGAATCTTTCTCACTTGCACGAATATCTCAATAGACTGGTGTGTTCTTGGTGGGCCATAGAATATCCACTACTGTGAAAGGAAAAAGTCTATTTTGCCTTCCTCAATTATCATGAAAGTTAGATTTTGCTCCCTCAACTATGTGTTGACGCTTTTTCTGGTCAAACACACGGATATGCTAGATCGCGCGGATGTCGAAAATCAACTCGCCAAAGTTTCCAGCACGAGCCGGTCTGACCGCCTGGGGGGGCGGTCTGACTGCCTGGAGCAGAAGCGTCGCCGAAATCCTAAGTTCGTCGCTCCGGGAGGGATCCCGTCGGGAGAAACGCGCCTAGGGTTGTCCTGAGGTCGGCAAGGCCACTAAGAACTTCCTCAACCGCCGTGGAGACGAAGGAAGAAAGCAAAGGGGTTGGAAAAGCTAGGGTTTGGAGAAAATAATGTAGAAAATTGATAATTCGATTGGATGATCGGTCTCAATTGGCCACGCCCCTTTATATTTATAGGGGGGAGGTCTTGCCCTGCAAGGAACTCTTTACAACTCGAGAATAGCCAAAAATCCCTAATTTGGGTCAGACTCGGGGAAACCCGGTCAGACCGCCTGGGGGAGGCTGTCAGACCGCCTGGCGGCCTTTGTGCCGAACCGGCTACAGGACACGTGGTCAGACCGCCTGGGTTACCCGGTCTGACCGCCTGGCCCAGCCTGATCCGGCTTTTGCCAATTTTGAGTGTCAACATATGCCCCCTGTTTTTTAGTAAAGCTTGCGTGCTAAAAAATAAATCTAAGGACGATGTGACACCTCATCGACCATTTTTTGAACTCAGGGCAATTCTTACTTAGAAATCGGCCATATCGCCTTCAAGCGTCTTGCTATACACTTGGGTAAAACTTCTTCAAGTATCTTCCATTAAGAGCCTGAGGAAGTTGTTGTCCTTGCAAAGTTTCCACCATATAAGAATTTCCAAAGCAAATTCTCACAATCCTATATGGTCCTTCCCAACTTGGAGACCACTTGCCGACCTTGTTACTCTTAGATCCTATAGGTAAAATGGTCTTCCAAATCAAATCACCTACCTGAAAAGATTTGGCTTTTACCTTCTTGTTGTATGCTCTAGAAACTCGTCTCTTATCTTTCTCAATTGCTTCCAAAGCCTCTAATCGCTTGTCGGTCACTTCATCAACATTGTCCATCATCAAAGCATAATATGTATCAAAATCAAGATCATTTTGCTTTGCAAGTCTATATGCGCCTAGATTCACCTCAACAGGTAAAACGGCCTCTTGACCATACACCAGCCTCTTGACCAAAGCATAAATTATCTTTTTCTTTATTCAATCGGTTTTCAACAATTAAGGCTCTTACTTGAACTTGTACAACCGAAAGAAAATATGAACCTTCTATTCTATCTCTAATAGAAGATCTTAAACCTTTTAAGCAAATGTCAGCGAGATCCACATCAGTAATTGACAAATTAAAGCAACAGTTTTTAGTTTCTTTAAACCTTTTAATGTAAGAAGAGACATTTTCATCTCTCCCTTGCCTAACCGATGTTAAATCTGTCAATTTTAATTGCATACTCCCACTATAGAAGTGATCATGAAACTTACGTTTTAACATATCCTAAGATATAATAGAACCAGGAGCAAGCGATGAAAACCAAGCAAAAGCAGTGCCAGTCAAAGATAAAGAAAATAAATGTACTTTCAAAGCATTAAAAGCACCTGCTTCACCTAGTTGAGCTGTATACTGACTAATGTGTTCCCACGTGGTTCGATCATCATCACCACTAAATTGAATTAAATCAGGCATACGCCAACCACATGGAAGAGGGAAATTATCAAACTCGGGATCATATGGTTTTTGATACAAATTAGTATTACCAATATCAACGTCAAGTTTAGTTTTTACCACATTAGTCAAATCTTTCTTAAATTTGCTAAATTCCGCCCAATTAGGATTATTTGGCTGTTGTGGAGCTGGATTCACCATGTTCATTTTATTCAGATAGGGAGACATCTTAGCATGAGCAAGCCTATAACTCTCAAAAACATCATCAGGAATTATGTTCTTTTGAGCCATTGAATTAACAGTCGTACTATAATATGGTCCAGGGTTAAAAGTATTATTAAAATTCGGCACGACAGAAATTGGCTCAGGCTGTTCATACACAAGATCTAATGCGCTGGTCTGACCGGTCGGACAGGTACCTTGCATCGGTTCAACCAATTTGAACGGTTGAAACGGAAGGGTTTGACCAATGGGATCATGTGGCATGCCATACTGATAATTCATGTTATTAGTAACAGGCAAATGTGCTAAGCTAGGATGAATCTCTTTATTAGTATTAAACTTAGGACCACTGCTATTAGTTTCATTATTATTAAAACCAGCATTGCTCCTATCTTTTTCAAGATCCTCCAAGCGTTCTAAACGAGCAATATAAGATGCAATCAAACCATCACTATCATTAGTAGATTTCTGAGAAGATGAAGTAGGGGGTGGTTTGCTTACATTGGTTACTACCTCAACCATATTGTCGTTTAGCTTGATCGGCGGCAGCTCAAATTCTTTCAATCTTGCTACCTTTCCGTGGCGATCCTTCTTGACGCCTGCGAGGAACTGAACTTGAAGGTACTCTTGCAGCGCCTTGAACTTCTGTTGCTCCTCCAGAGAAAGATCCTCTATTGAAGCCGTAACGATGTTGTTCATGTCAAGTTCGCAACGAGAACCCATTGGGCTAGGGTTAGATTGAACGGTTTTAGCAACCTGATCTTCTTTCCCCAGCGGAGTCGCCACAAGTGTGTTGACGCTTTTTCTGGTCAAACACACGGATGCGCTAGCTCGCGCGGATGTCGAAAATCAACTCGCTGAAGTTTCCGGCACGAGCCGGTCTGACCGCCTGGGGGGGCCGGTCGCTCCGGAAGGGACCCCGTCGGGAGAAACGCGCCTAGGGTTGTCCTGAGGTCGGCAAGGCCACTCAGAACTTCCTCAACCGCCGTGGAGATGAAGGAAGAAAGCAAAGGGGTTGGAAAAGCTAGGGTTTGAAGAAAATAATGAAGAAAATTGATAATTCAATTGGATGATCGGTCTCAATCGGCCACGCCCCATTATATTTATAGGGGGGAGGTCTTGCCCTGCAAGGAACTCTTTACAACTCGAGAATAGCCAAAAATCCCTAATTTGGGTCGGACTCGGGGAAACCCGGTCAGACCGCCTGGGGGAGGCGTCAGACCGCCTGGCGGCCTTTGTGCCGGACCGGCTACAGGGCACGCGGTCAGACCGCCTGAGTGACCCGGTCTGACCGCCTGAGTGACCCGGTCTGACCACCTGGCCCAACCTGATCCAGCTTTTGCCAAATTTGAGTGTCAACACTATAAAACCACATATCATACCTCCCTAAACTTGCACAAATAAACTAGATATTTCTCCTCCCTATAGGTTTGGGATCAAGCTAAAGGAGTGTGGTTAGAACCAAGCCCTTGCTACCACGCCATGTTTAACTGAATTTATGTAGGAATGTAATCTCACCCGCACTGTATCAGTATTAAACTTGTTGAAGATGTAGGTTTTGGTGCTCGTGTGGACTTCACTAGTAGATGCTCACACTTTTAGGAGTATTGTTGGCTTGTTCTTTCATCCTTCTAATTCATGAGGAGAATACGTGTGGCACCACCGGTAAAAACATGGGAATCCATAAAAATGGCATTGATTAAAACGTCTTGTAGGAAACGGCGGCACTAAAGATTTGGTTCAAGGGTAATTACAACAGTGTAGACGACTGTTGTCTACTTGACACATATACAACTAAATATACAGTTTGTACAATAACTCTCTATTTGTCTGTATGCAAGACATTTAATTCATCCTTTGACACATAAATCTTGATGATCATGTGCACATTTGATCTTTGTAACCATTTTGGTGCTCAATTAAAATTGTAATATCATTATAATGTACACTAAACATTATTCCTTGCTCCTTTATACTATTGTCAATTTTATTGTATATATATATCTATGATCAAGGACCTATATGTGAAATTTGCCTATATAAAGGACCTATTTCATGTTTAATTTGCGTATCTAAAGGACCTATACGTGAAAAGCATATCTAGAAAGAGCTAACTGTAAAGTACAATTAGAAATATCTCTCTCGTGATCCATCGACCATCACCGACGCTCTCAACCTTCTCTGTCATCTCTGAATTTCTCGATCTCTCACGGCGTTCCTCGTTGCGTCCGCCAACCAATGTCCCTCCCCCCTCCACTCCGGCCAACTCTTCCAAGGTGATCACGCGGGGGAGCATGAGCTCCGCCGCCTCGTGGCCACTCTGGCAAGCTCCTTCCACCCCGGTCACCTCTCCCTCAATAACTCCCCTCTGCTTGCAGCGACTGCGGCGAGCCTCCCTGCTCCATGGCGCTGCAGAGCTCGATTTGTGCCTGGATTGATTCTTCGCGCCATATTACCGCGCGGACGCGCCAAAGCTTCGGTGCCGCACGGGATCGACCTTCACCGTCGACCGGGCGTACAATGGTGCTAGGCTCGGCGATAAAGCCTGTGACGGCGTCGCTAGCCTGAGGCGGGGGGTTTCCTGTAAAAAGGCCGACTCGCAGACGGCTTACAGCTGCGCGGTGTACGTGCCCTAAACATTGCCATCCAGCGGCGGAGCCCCCTACCGCTGGTTCTGCCATGAAGCCCCCCATCCCACCCCTACTCACCCACCCACCATTTTTACGGGGAAACAAGGAAGAAGACGGAGAAAAATGAGGATGGAAAAGGAAGAAGAAGAGAGAAGAGTCTCCTAAATGCTAAAGCTGATTTCGTCACTGCTGCCATCCTTCTCCTCGATCTCTATTTTCATTATTGTTCAACACAACACAACTCGACTTTTACTTGTAGGTAAATGGCGCCACTTTCAAGTATGCTGCGTTGGACTGTTTGCCTTGATTTTGGCTTACACTTGCAAATTCTGCCACGTTCGTTTCCAAAAAATAATAAATTCTGTCACGTGACAAAATTTTGAAATTGAAGCTAAAATTTTCAAGTACTAGCATCAAATTTAAAAACCACGGAATTCCGGCATTTCAAGTGGGGTCACCCAAAGGCCAAAGCCAGCAGAAACGTCCAAGTCAACCAACAACGCAGCGGGAGCGAGCGAGCCCCCAACCACCTTCTCAAAAGCTGCTGGGCCGAGCCGGGAGCCACAAGCACAGCCCAGTCAACCATGAAGCCGGCGGCGGCGGCGCGGCGGCCGCTGCTGCTGTGCGCGCTGGCGGCGGCGGCGGCGCTCTCCTTCCTCCTCGTCGCGCCGCCGCCGCCGCTCGCCGCGCACCTCTCCACCCTCCTCCTCGCCTTCCCGGCCTCCCCCTACGCGCCGCGCCCCAAGCTGCTCTTTCTCCTCGCCGGCCAGTCAAACATGGCCGGCCGGGGCCTCGCGCCGTCCCCACTGCCGCCGCCGTTCCGCCCGCACCCGCGCGTGCTCCGCCTCGCCGCCTCGCGGCGATGGGTCGTCGCCGCCCCGCCGCTCCACGCCGACATCGACACGCACAAGGCCTGCGGCCTCGGCCCCGCCATGCCCTTTGCGCACCGCCTCCTCCGGGAGGCCGCCGGAGACTCCTCCCTCGTGCTCGGCCTCGTGCCGTCCGCGGTGGGCGGCACCAGGATCTGGATGTGGGCTAGAGGGGAGCCGCTCTACGAGGCCGCCGTCGCCCGGGCGCGCGCCGCACTGGGCGCCGGCGGAGGGACGCTCGGCGGCGTGCTCTGGTTCCAGGGGGAGAGCGACACCATCGAGCTCGACGACGCCACCGCCTACGGCGGAAGGATGGAGCGCCTCGTCGACGATCTCAGGGCCGATCTCGGCATCCCCGACCTGCTCGTCATACAGGTCAGCTTCTGCTTCCGTCGTGGCATCAGGCCAAATTTGTTTCTTTACGGGAATACTCTAGGCATTATTGAGCCTATTAAAGGTTGGCTCCTTTCTGATTAACATCAGCGCCAGTACTGCTTGATAGCGTAAACACTCTTTTATGCAATCGGTGACCTTACTTTTACTCAAACCAAGTGATAAAGTTGATCAGTTTAGGTCATTTTTTTTTTTTTTGGAAAACTTATCAGTTTAGGTCATCAGCCTGCTCATTTCGAGGAACTTCGCTGAAATTCAGCTTAAATGAGGGGAGAAAACAGTGCAAATGCCATTGCTAGTCAAACAGTGTGGATGCTAAAATGCTCTGCTCTATTTCCATTGGTTTCCATGCAAATTGATTGCTTGAGGAGCCAATAATTGGCTAAACAAAAATTGGCTGTTTTATGGGCAAAATTGTCCCTTCAATCCAGGTGTGTTTGCTGTTCCAGGATCAACTTGACTAATTATAAAATTAGTTGGCGTTGTATGGGGGAAAGAATGCTGAACATCAGAACATGCCAGTCATCCTTCCTCATGTACACTACTTTCACTTAACTGCTCTTTTGCATTCACTTGAAAATCATATCAGATATTAAGGGTTCATGTCTACAAAAATCCATTCCATTCCTATGTGCTTCTGTTGTTTACCAGGAGAAAAGCAACCCTCTTCTATTCCAAGTGCTTCCGTAGTTGCATCAGCTAAAATCCAGGCCTAATTTCTTTCCTTACAGAATACTACTAAATACTAATCTATGCTGACATTATTGAACCTACAAAAAGTTAGCTCCTTTCTGACTAACATCAGCACGCCAGTACTGCTTCATAGCTTAGACAGTCTGTTTTAGACAACGGAAAACCTTCTTTTACTGAAAGCAAGCGACAAAATTGATGTCTTTCATTCATCAGCTTGCTCATTATGAGGAGCTTCAGCTTAAATGTGTATAATCAGTGCAAATGACATTGCTAGTCCAGCAATGTGGATGCTTAAAATGCTCAGCTTAATTTCCATTTCTTGCCATGCAAATTGATTGCTAGAGGAATTAGTACTTGGCTAAACAAAATATGGCTGTGTTATGGGTACCATTATCCTTTCGATCCAGGTGCATTTGGGGCCAGTCATACACCTCATGTACACTGCTTTCACTTCACTGCTCTTTTGCATTCACTTGAAAATTAAGCCAGATTAAAAGGATCATGTCTATGACATACTCCAGCTGGAAACATATGCCCTTTTGAGTTCCTAGAACCCAATCTACATGGAATTATTGCAAAATGTTAAGATATACACGACCCCAAAAACTACTATATGCAATAGTTTTTATCACAATTTTAGTTCCTGTAGAGAGCTCCCATACATTTGACCACCACTCTTTGTGGAAATGAAACACAAAAACACACTGAAACTCTGCATAGAGTACAACTTTTTCAGCAGAACAAATTAAGTTAATGTACGTAGTGTTCTTTTTAATGTAAATCAATTGTTAGATTCTTAGATATCCAACGTATAGTACATATGGGAACCTCCACTCAAAAATGGAATGACTGAAACAAATGTTCTACTTAAGTTTTAACATAAATAATGACTTGTTGCTTGTAGCTCAGTGAAAGCACTCTAGTTGTGAATGTGCTAACTATAGCCACCTTTCTGTAAACCATTGGAGTACACAAGGAAAACAGTAATTTAGCTACCAAGCTTTTTATTAAACAACACATCCTACCAAAAGGCTGATGCCATATAAAGTGGCGGCATGCCAAATACCACCAAACTAAACATAATGACACATTAGTGGTGCCATAAAAAGGTTTTTGAGAAAATTTTTGGCTCTTGCTAAACTTCCCTTTAAATATAATGGTCTTCCTCCATATTACACTAAAGACTGGCTTTTTCATAGTACCTAATAACAAGATATGGCTTTTTCATCACTATCATATTTCTTTCCTTCCACTCAAAGTGGTTATATATATTTTTTTGTCTTCATGAGAAGAGCACAGGAGTGATGAACAATTCAACATTTTCTGATAAAAGTATAATAGATCCTTTTTTATCAGTTTTAGTGATCCTTTCCCCCCTTGAACGCATAATCTGAGTGTCCAAGGAGGGCACTTTACCACCAGGAGCCAGAAGATTGTTGCTAGTCACTCAACAGTTTTCCCTTTAACGCACTACCTGGCTACCAGTGGTCAATGCACGGCTTTAGTTGAGATATGAACTAGACTCACAGCCTGATGAAACTTAAGTTAATATGATGTTGGTAAAATAAGATTGGTTATTACCACAATGGTTTGGATGTTAGTAAAGTTCTAAAAATCTTTAAAAAACGTGTTATGTGCTCTTAAGCGCTGCACATTTTTATGAATCTACATCCACTTACCTCTGTTTGAAGCTTCATAATCCTGTAATCCATTATTCTTGGTGAAAAGACCATTTAATAGTATGATGCGTTTATTTTTTTTTCCTAGGTCAGTTTATCTAGAGTAAGAAATAAGAAACTATTTTGTCACTTGTTCATTTCAGGTTGGTCTTGCATCAGGAGAGGGGAATTACACTGATATTGTCAGGGAAGCTCAGAAAAATATTAAACTTCCTAACGTCATTCTTGTGGATGCGATTGGATTGCCACTCCGGGACGATCAGTTGCACCTCTCCACAGAAGCTCAACTCCAGCTGGGTGACATGCTGGGGCAAGCCTATTCGAAATTTAACTCATCCACAGGTTCCAGATAATGACATCAATATTCACTGAACCTGTTGTTAGGTGTAGGTCAAATGACAAATACCATCATTCTTTGGGAATATTCTGTTGCAGAGTGTAGATCATTGTACAAGAGGAATGTGTTTCTACTCATGGGTGCACAACATGTAATAAAAGGTGGGTACCCCGGTAGAAACTTAGCACAAACAGTTCAAGTGTTGTATATTACAAGAAAACAGAGCCCTGCCCTCCATTCAGGAAATACAATTTGCCAACATTTTGTTGGTTTCTGATGGAGTCACTGCGTATTTAGATCATGTTTGCAAACTTTGATCATATTTGATGATGGGAAATGTATGGAACCAAGGATGTGTTGATGGTACGATTTTAGCTCTAGCGTGGTCTCGAACGATTACATGTCTATTTTGTTTTCTCGGAAAAAGAGAATGCAATAGTAATACTCCCTCTGTTCTCAAATACGACATTTAGAACAAGCTATTTAGTTCATTAGCTTGTCCTAAATGTCATATATTTATGAATGGAGGTATTACTATGCAGCAATTTGCAAACACAATTTGCATATATCTTTGTAAAACTCTCTAAAACTGGTACATATAACAACAAACATTCAGCTGCAAAGTTTCAGATTGATTTTTTGTATTCGTTGTGGTCTCCACCATTTGAAATCCAAGTTCAACCGTGCTCACCGAGCCAAGCCGAGCTAGAGTGAGATTGCCTTTCAAGTCGAATCTACTGATTTGATTCCACATATATGGCACTCGTGATCAGAAGATATGGAATCTAATATAATCATATATTTTTCTCCATCTAATACATCGATTCGATCCTGTCAATTAGGAAAGATATTATCTAGGACTTGGAAATTGGAATCCTGCCTGGCCGCCAATCATGGTGGAGCTACCTATATATAGCCTATGCCCATGCGTCGAAATCCACCATCAACTGCTGACGTCTGGAAGAGGAAGATCACTCAAGCAATGGAGACGAAGCTGTCATTCTTCTTCCTGACGATCTTTGCCGTCACCTCTTGTAAGTTTTCAAAGTTGTCATTCTTCTTGCTCAAGATATTATGAATCCAAACCACTGTCGAAGAATTGAATTTTTACATGCTACTCTTATGCAGTTGTCCAGATGGTGGAGGTTGCTGATGCAACAGATATGGACTGCAACGAGCTCACAACCTTCTGCTCGGGTACGTGTTGGAGGTCGGGTCACTGCCAGGGATGCTGCAGGCACTATGGCTACCTTGACGGCAAGTGCAGCCTCAAGCATGGCGATGGCTGCTACTGCTGCAGCTCCCCCGATGCCCCAAAAAGTTTCTTGCCCTGATGTCCTGATCTATTGTGCTAGTACCCTGTAATCTGTACATATGCAGTGGAGTGGAATCAATAATTTTCATTTTTATCTGGTTTACCTATGAGGAAATCAATCTCAGCTATCCATTAAACGAACTAGAACAATCCGGCGCGCGATGCGCGTCCTATAGAAAGTGCACTCTATCGAAATACAGAACAATAACCATGTTACCATTTGAACAAAATACAATTAGATATAATGAAAGGCATCAAATCACATGTATGAAATATGGTATAGGCTAAATTCAATACAAAGGCACCATATATGGTAGTGATCAACATGCTAACATTTTCACAGTGTAGATGTAATGTCCATAACATGTGTTTGTCCGAAAATTGAATAACGAACATTACATCACTTGAAAGAATCAGTTGACTTTACTTCAACGGATAAAATTACCAGGATAATCTACAACCATAGCATGGCTATGAACACATGCTCCACATAGTAAGTGTTGGTGAAATTTATTTCGTACCTAACCCCTGGTCCCATTTCGGTTTGAGTTTCGGGTCGCGAGGTTTTTTCTTTGTGTTTTTGGTGGCTGCGCAGGTGAAATGACTTCGGAGCTTCGGCGAAGCGGAGAGCCAGTAGGCTTCGGGGAAGCAGAGAACTAGCAGGCTTCGGGCGCCCAAAGGCGTGGCTGACCTTCGGGGACAGAATCGAGCGAAGCAGGATCGTCTGCTTACCCTCGGCTGCGCAGAGCGGGCGGATCGACTGCGTGAAGGACCGAAGGCCGAGGCGAAGCGAAGCAGGAGGAGTAATGCGCGCTCAGCCTTTCGAGTGCCGGGTGAAGCCTTCGAGACGGCGTCACTTCGGCGAAGACGTGCAGGGGAAGTGAAACCCACATGGCGAACACCACGCTGTAAAGTGATGAGTTGTAACGCAGACACTAGAGAGATCAAGGTGAAAATACTGTAATGCCCTCTAAGATCCTTCGCACAATGTAAAAGGCGAGGGCAAGTGTGTAAAGTGTAAATAGTACGGGCCTATTTAAGGGACTCGAGAGGAATGGAAAAGGGGACGGTTACGGCGGAGGTGGAGCTAACACCAGCTCGACCGAAGTCGCGAGGAGGTTTTCTTTAAGTGTCATAATTAGAGTTCGATTCACATTTGTTGGCCCCTCTTCGGGGATGGGTTTCTCCCCAACAGTAAGCAAGACTAGAAAACCCTTGGCGCAGCGTTGCTGCGCCTATATGGATCGAGTCGGTGGTATTTATCTGAAAGTATGACAATTAGTTGTGGACTTGTGGTATTCTGTTTTTTCTTTGTTTTTTTTTTTTGGAAAAGCGTAGGCCACAATGGTCATGTAGCAGAGCAAAATGATCAGAGATCATATACTATGTATTGTTAAAGAGTTATTGCTTCAGAAGTAGATAAGAAGAATAGGAATGTGGGATATATAATATCAGTACTAAGATGACAAGTTGTGGATGTGCTTTTACTAAAAGTTTAGTAGCACACCACAAATACATTATGCATGCAGAGGGAAACAGTTTTAAGGTTGCACTCTAACCTAGTATAGTCACATGAACATGTTAAGTATGAATGAAAATAAGATAGAAATGGCCAGAGTGTATGAATAAGTCATGCCTGAAGTATTCTTAATAATACCAAGTATGTTAATTATGTCCCAACTCAAAAGGTTCAGAGGGCAAGCCTGCCTGAAGCTCTGAACTGGGCATCTGTTTTCATCTGAACTGAGCCAGCTCGGAAATAAGGTGGGCAAGTCTGTTGCATGACATAGGCACATGGCCGTTGAGACTGCAACCTCATGTTGAAATTTAAATGAGCAAAATGTGAAGATTAACATAAACCAAAGGGGGAAATAGGAGTAAAACTCAGTAATACCTGCTGAAGCATGTTTATTCAGATGCCGAGGATGTTACTGGATATTGCCAAGATCCCAGGCTTTATTGAGGAGGGTTCTACTTTCGGTTTTCATGGATGACATAACCCTATTTTCTTTTCAATGAATCTGAGCCCCGCAAAATAAAATTCCTGAAAATTATCAGCAATTGAAATAAAATAGCAACTGTTTCAGTTTTTATGCAACTTATGTATTAAACTCCTTAGGTAGACTATGTTTCCCAATATGCAATACGCAATATGGACTTATGGATACAGAAACACCACGATAAACATGCTCACCATAATTGTGGTAAAAAAAATAGTGCTAACCTGTAGAGGGGAGTTCAGGCTTGAGGATTTGACAAATAAATGGTGCAGATTTTGCTTAACAGAACGAAGCACGAATCAAATCAACGACATTTAACCTTGAATAACACAGGAAACAAAATGCAATCCCTTTCAAACATTTGATCAAGCATCATGTGAGTAGCAGGCCAGCAGCTGCAGGGAGACAACGGAGAAGAAGCAACACAACTAAGAGCTTTGCATAAGCACTCCTCTTGGCGGCTTGGAGATGAGAAGTTGATGATGGCGGTGGCCCGTGGAGCGACCACGCGTGGCCAGTCCTCAGCGTTTCCTTCTGAATGGCTAAGTTACGCAGCCCTGTCTATCCTCATCATCACAATGGTTTATTTCATAGGGCAACAATGGAGGCACCATGTGGTGAAGGTCGCAAGGAGCCAAGGAACATGAAGCCTCACGTGTTGGGGAAGCGACAGATGTGGCCGCCGCGCACTGGGCGACGGAAGAAGACGGAGCGTGTCATCAGGCGCCTTGTGCTGCTCGGAGACAGTGATGGGGCCAGGCAAGTAACTCGCTGAACAGCGCTCAGCAAGCATAGCTCGTCACTGTGCAGCATTCCGTCGAGCAGGTCGTGTGCGCGCGAGGTTCGCGGCGTCTGCTTGTAGACGTTGGCGCCCACGACCACTCCCTGTTGCTATGGAGAGTGCTGAGGACGAGGGTGCTGTTGTGGCGGGTCGTGGAGATGACCCAGTCGGCGCAGCCACGATCTTCTCCCGACCATATACCTACGATGGCTGCAGCCTGCGAAGGAGACGACGGGATCTGAGAGACGCAAAGGGAGCAGCGCCTTAGCGGCCTTTAGCGCCACTGGCGGGATATGGTGCCGCCAGATCCCTCAGCGGCGCAGGCGAGCTCTCGATCTCCATTCTCCAGCACCCATGCCCGCGAGCCTCCTCCCAGGTCCCAGTCCCAGCGGTGGTGGTGGCCTCGCTGCTCCGACTGCGTCTACGACCTTGCCGCTGGCCAATCTCTGATTCCCCAGGAGCAACTGCTGTGGAGCGCAGCTTGTTCTTGAGCCGGCGTCGGCGGCCATTAGCTGAGCGGGCGGCGCGAGGACGGAGACGGCTGCGCTCGAGACGAAGGCTCTGGAAACGCTCCCATGCCCGCGCTGGAACGTACGATCAAGATCTGATGATTGAGAAGAAAAAAGGCGACGTGGACATATGAGAAGCTCGGGAATAACCCAGGTTTCGTCATGTAAAGATGGCAGAATAAGAATAACATCTGATTGACTTTGGCACTGCAGCTACATTTATCAATAAACCATCATCCTAAAAACACTAATCTAACCATACTTAGTAGAACTCATGTTCCATCTGAACTTTCCACGTGGCATGCGAACACACAGGAAATTTGGGATACATGGATGAAATAAACCTACTGTAGTGTGCCATCTGAATATTTTTGGGCATCTGAACATTCCTTCAGGACTTTCAGCAGGAGGCGATCTAGCAAAGAATAACAAATTAAGTATGCAGAAAGAACATGGAAAACAACAACATTTGACAAACTAAAAGAAACCTATGCACTTTGCTATTTTGTAAAGCTCTATATGTAAAACTCTATTGCAAGGGAAGCAAAAAGTTCAGGTACAAAGTTCCTATATGTAAACTCTATATGTAAACCTCATTGATTTCAAAAAGGTCAATGTCACCAATTTGGAGGTCAGCAGATTTCACTGCTGCAGGGATTGCAACAGCCGGACCAATACCCATTAACATTGCACATTCAGCTATAAATGAGAGGTCTCTTAACAGAAATTTGCAAGTTAATAAAGGTATCATAGGCCTCTCTGCTTTGGCTAACAAAGAAAGTGTCAAATAACAAGGTTTCTCAGTAAAACAAAGGTGTTTGAATGTTTTCGGTTCTAGGCATGGTGCACAACTGCGCATCATGTAAGGACAGTAATGATACCTAAAAACACCAAGAATTGGAAGACCCTTTTTCATAGCAACATCCCGTCTCATTAGCAAGACAGCCCCAGCGCCATCGCTCACTTGGCTAGCATTACCTACAGTTAAGCAACACTAATCTTTAGAGTGGATACAACTAATGGAAATCCAGAGTGTTTGATTTCACTTCTACTTACCAGCAGTAGTGGTGCCATCCTTTGAAAATGCTGGTTTGAGTTTTGACAGGACTGCCAGGGAAGTACCGACTCAGATTCCATCATCTGCTGAGACTACAATCTCCTTTTCCTCACCAGTTTTTGGATCAACAATCTTCATAAGATGGTGATTTCGTCAGCATTACACAATGAAACAAAATGTTCTTTAAGTTTGATAAAATTTTTTGACAGTTAGTATAGTTATTTTTTGAAGAGAAATTAACCAACATCACCTTTGTATGAACAGGCACAATTTCTTCCTTGAGTTTACCAGCAGCTGCTGCAGCAGCAGCCTTTCTGTGCGACTCAACCTACACATCAACAGATAAAAAATAAGAGCAAGAAGCATACTTGGTGACAGCAACTCAGAGTTTCGTACACAAATAAATGCACAACGAAAGGGGAATAAGGCAACTTACTGCAGCTTGATCTTGTTCCAGCCGTGTTATGCCGAATCGGTGTGCAACATTCTCAGATGTGAGGCCCATAGGGAGAAGGCAATCACGTGCTTGAGAAAATAGCTCAACCTAAAACATAAAAATTACACAAAAAAATTATCAGACCAAAGATGTTTGCACATGCATCTAAAAACGCAGCTTTGCTGTATAGACCAACATGTACACTTACTTTGGGATTTACTTGACCATCGGAGACTAACTTTGTTCACTGTCATGGACACCACCTTCTTGCAGGGCAGGACGATGTTAGGCTAGGTCACCAATGGTATGCCCGCCGCCACACCTACATCGATTCATAGATCAGGACCGACCACATAAAATCCAAAATCAGGAGAAGGAGAGAAATGTGCAGGAAATGGTCGGAGCTCACGGATCTGCACGACGTCCGGCTGCTAGGGTTTGAAACCGGGGTGGGGAATCACGAGGTTTGAAACAGAGCAGAGGGGAGAAGGAAGCGGAGCAGGAGACGGAGAACGAATGAGAAGGGATGTGCTTATCTCGACGACGGGAGGAGAGCGCATTGAGGGGCAGGAGCACGCGCCATCCCTGACTGGTGGGACTGGGATCCGGCCTGTGGAGCTCCACTCCCGGTGTGGCGCCGTGGCCTGCCGGGAGACCTCACCCGCGCAGCGCTCCCCGTGTGGGGTCATGGCCGGCCAGGAGAGCTCGCCCGCGCCGCCCCTGCTCGCCGCTCCGGGGCCGCGTCGGCCGGATCCGCACCTCCGCGTGGCGTCGTGGCCGGCAGGGAGCTCTCGCCCGCGCAACGCTCTCCGCGTGGGGCCGTGGCCGGCCAGGAGCACTCGCCACGCGCCGCCCCTGCTCGCCACTCCGGGGCCCCCTCGGCTGGATCCGCACCTCGCGTGTCCATGGAGACAACCCGAGAGGGTGGGCTGCGTGTCAGGTTCAGAGGGAATCCGACAGCGAATAGGCAACGAGATGAAATCGACAGAACGCAAGCAACTGAAAACAAGGAGATAACTGGGTAGGGAAAAGTAGTTCACTGCACCGATAAGGTTCACAACGACGACGACGGAGTCGATACATGCGCCGGCCAAGGAGGCGGACGAAGAGCTACCACTACCCGTTCTTGAGTTTAATCTCCCAATAATCCTTACAGTGCCAGCCGCGCGTGGTTATAAACCCGGACGGCGGTAAAACGGAAATAACAGAACGGTTTGAAAAAGTAACAGAAGTAAGCGAGGTAAACGACGGCGGCCGTTAGATGACGATCCGATGGCTCCTGTGTCACCTCTGCTTCACACTCTGCTAACTGAATGGCGACTTCCAAAGACAGTAGCTTCAGGGTTCCTGACAATGCCCCCCCCTAGCATCCTTGCCCTCAAGGATGAAAGGATGGGAAGACCTTCCTGATGAATGATGCATCCTCCCATGTTGCTTCAGATGCTGGCATATTCATCCAGTGAATCAACCACTGGACGACAGGCTCATTGTTTCTGGGAATGACCCTTCGTTGCAGTATAGCCACTGGTGCAACCTTGATAGTGCCTTTGTCATCAATTAATGGCAGTTCTGGACTTGGTACAGCTGAAGGTCCCAGATGCTTCTTCAGTTGACTTACATGAAAGACATCATGCAATTGGCAGCCTGCAGGAAGTAAGAGCTTATATGCAGCATTTCCAATTCTCTGAAGGACTCTAAATGGACCATAGAACTTAGAGTGGAGTTTGAGTGATCTGTGTGTACTCAGGGACACATATCTGTATGGTTGAATTTTTAGATAGACCATATCTCCCACAGCAAATGATCTTTCAGTCCTATGCTTATCAGCCTGGTGTTTGATCCTGGCCTGTGCCTTGGTGAGATTGTCTTTGATCACTTGTTGAGCTACATCTCGGTTTCTCAATTGCTCTTGAACTGTCAGATCAGGGCAATCAGGGATGACAACTTCTGCAACCATTGGAGGTGGAAAACCATATAAAGCTTGAAATGGGGTCATTTTCAGGGAGGTGTGGTATGAAGTATTGTACCACCACTCAGCTAGAGACAACCAATTATGCCACCTATTTGGACTAGCAAAACACATACATCTGAGGTAGTTTTCCAAGCACTGATTAACCCTCTCGGTTTGCCCATCTGTCTGTGGGTGGTATGCGGATGTAAGATGCAATTGCACTCCCATTGCTTTGAAGAGAGACTGCCAAATGGTGCTAGTGAAAATGGGATCTCTGTCTGTTAGAATGACCTTTGGTAAGCCATGCAATTTGAAAATGTTGTCTAGAAACAGCTGAGCTATATCAGAAGCATTGTATGGATGTGACAGTGAGATGAAATGAGCATATTTGGATAGTCTGTCCACCACCACTAATATGACATCCTTGTTCTGTGATTTGGTCAAACCCTCTATGAAGTCCATGGATATGTGAGTCCAAGCCATTTCTGGTAATGGAAGAGGTTGGAGGAGTCCAGGATAAGGTATATTTTCAGATTTGTTTTTCTGGCAAACAGCACAATTCTTAACAAAGTCAGCCACCTGCAGCTTCATGTGAGGCTAGTGGAAATTGAGTTTAATCCTTTGGTAAGTTGCTCTTTCCCCAGAGTGACCACCCAAGGCTGAGTTAAGAAAACTTTGCAATAACTGTTGTTTGAGGGGTCCATTGTCTCCCACATACAATTTGCCCTTATATCTCAGTAACCCGTTGGACCAAGTGAAATTTGGTACAGCCTGTGGATCAATGCTCAGTTTGGAAATGAGAGAAGAGCATTTGGGGTCAGAGTCATAGCTCAAGGTCACTTGCTCAGTCCACTGAGGAATTGCTGTTGTTATAGCCATACACTCATTAGAGTGGGTTGCTCTGGACAGTGCATCTGCTACTTTGTTTGTTTTTCCTTGTTTATATTCCACAGTGTAGTTCAGGCCTAACAACTTAATCAGCAGCTTGTGTTGAATACCCTCAATCAACCTTTGCTCTTGAATATATTTTAAGCTCTGCTGATCTGTCCTGATAATCAAAGCAGTACTTGCAAAATAGTGCCTCCATTTCTTAATTGCCTCTAAAATGGCCATTGCTTCTTTTTCATAAATTGATGCTGCCATAGCTTTTGGACCCAGATTCTTGCTTAAGAAAGCAATAGGTTGGACCCTTTGCATGAGCACAGCTCCAATCCCATTCCCACTAGCATCAGCTTCAAGTGTAAATGGTTGTGAGAAATCTGGTAGTGCAAGCACTGGTGGAGAAGACATGGTCTGTTTCAACTGCTGAAAGGCTTGTTCTTGGTCAGGTGACCATTTGAATGAATCCTTCTTCAATGCATTGAACAGTGGCTTACAGATGATACCATATCCTTTGATAAATCTCCTATAGTATCCAGTGATCCCAGAAATGCCCTCAATTGTGTCACATTAGTTGGTGATGGGCACTGCTGTATGATACTAATTTTTGTGGGATCAGTAGCCACTCCTTCATTGCTTATGACATGTCCCAAGTACTCAATTTTGGGTTGGGCAAAGGTGCATTTGTTCAATTTTGCAAATAGTTGATTCTGTCTTAAGACTTCCAGGACAGCTCTGAGATGAATGGTATGGTCACTGAGAGATTGACTGTAAATTAATATGTCATCAAAAAATACCAGAGCAAACTTTCTGAGAAAATCAGCTAGCACGCTGTTCATTAATGCCTGAAATGTTGCTGGGGCATTGGTGAGTCCAAAAGGAAGAACAACATACTCAAAGTGACCTAGGTGAGTTGTAAATGCAGTTTTGTGGATATCAGTCTCTTTCATTCTGATCTGATGATACCCTGACCTGAGATCTATCTTGGAGAAAACTGATGCCCCGTAGAGTTCATCCAATAGGTCTTCTATGATGGGAATAGGGTACTTATTCTTGATGGTATTTGAATTCAATTGTCTATAGTCAACACATAGCCTCCAAGATCCATCCTTTTTCTTAACTAGGATCACAGGTGATGAGTAAGGACTGATGATGGGCCTGATCATGTGAGATTCTAGCATATGTTTGATTAATTCCTCCATAGCATTTTTCTGATGAAAAGGTAATCTATATGGCCTTTGATTGACTGCCTTTAACTCATCCACCAAGGATATAGCATGGTCAACAGATCTCTGTGGTGGTAGGTGCTTGGGCTCTTGAAAAACATCTTCATATTCCTTCAAGAGTGCTGTAATTTCAGGGTGCTCTGGGGAAGTGACTGAATGATGTTCCTCTCTGTTCTCACACTGTAATACCAAGACCATAGACACAGTTTTTCTCTTCAACATCTTGCACATTTTCTTTGTACTGACCAACAGGTTCTTAGGTGGTTTGGCATCATCAGAGAAGGTAATGGTATCTTTGCCATCCTTTGTTATGGAGAATTCTCTTGTTTTCAAGTTAAGGCCACTAGGCTGTGAGTAAATATCCAGTCAGCACCCAAAATAATGTCATACCCTTGAATTTCCAGCAGTCTGAGATCAGATGTAAAAGAATGCCCTTGGATTTCATAGGAGCTGTCAACACAGGCCATAGATGGCTAGTTTGGTTTTGATGGCAAATTTGGCATTAATGAAAGTAGCATCACTCCCAGTGTCAATAAGTGTTGTAGCTACATGTTTGCCAATGAATATTTGCAGGGTAAAAGTGTTGGTGGGGTGGAAAGTACCTAGCATGGCATGAGTGGATATTTGCATTACTGGCACCTGTTCAGCATCAAAGAATTGTGCCTCTTCTTCACCTTTAGCATCCTCTACCACTCCTAATTCCTCCTTGCCATCAGATGTTTGCATTACAATAACTGAATAGGCTTGCTTTGCTTTGCACACCTTGGTGTGACCAGGAACCCATGGTTCTCTACATTTGAAGCATTTTCCAGCAGCTCTCAACTCTGCTATATTCACTGGGTCCTTCTGTTCAGTTGCTTTTGCTTCTCTGACCCAAGGTCTAGGGACTTTGGTTGCTGAATGAAAGGTATTGAATCTCTTTGGTGGTGAGTTTGCCTGCTCTAGCCTCTTAGCATACCAGAAAGCATCTGTCAGAGAAGTAGGCTTGTAACATTGTGAATGATGCTGTATATGTTCCTTCAACCCAGATACAAAACTCCAGGTGAAGTACTCTTCCTTCAGAAAAGGGTTGTCCATTTTTACTAAGCTCATTAGTTCTTCAAACTTATCAATGTATTCAGTCACAGTGCCCACTTGTTTCAAGGAATGAAACTGGCCAACAGCTTCATAAGTTGATGTATCACTGAATCTGTCCCCAACCATTCTGCAGAATTGATGCCATGGCAATTTTGCAGGTGTACAACCTGTGCTTCTCCACCAAAATTCAGCTTTTCCTTTGATGTACAGAACAGCTAATTGCACCCTGTCTTCGGGAGAAACACCAACCAACTCAAAGTACTTTTCTGCTTTCCTAATCCAACCTTCAGGATCAGTGCCATCAAAATTAGGGAAAGACAGTTTGGGCCCTTTGGCAATGGCTTTATGTTGGAACTGAACTTGGTTTGTGAAATTCTCTTGGTGATAGTGTTTGTTTGCTGCTGGGAGGGAGAAAGGTTGGTTTCTGTTGTTCTGGGTATGATAGTGTTGTTGCTGGTGGAATGGTTTGGGTGGGTGGGAGGGGAAAGGGTTGAAGGCTTCAATCTCTTGCCATGTCCATGGGCAATCATCCCACATAAATTCAACATCAGAAAATTGTTGCCTTTGATCAGAGTACTCATTTTCTTGATGAACAGGTGGAGTTACTTGTCTCCCCTTGCACCACTCAAGTTCTTCTGGGTCAAAATAATGGATGTTCTGCACAGGTGGTGGCTTGTACACATGAGCTTGAGCCATAGTGGAGTTGTCAGGGAAATGTGTAGACTTGTGTTCATGGATATATGGTTTGGGATTCTGTGGTTTAATAGGTGCATACCCTTCAGAGAGACCATGAGCCTTGACATTAGATCCTTTATCTTCAATCTGGGAGACTCCCACTCTAGCAGCAACTTTACTCATATAGGACATAATTTGATCTAGGTTGAGGGCCATAGTGTCATTATGTTGCTCCTGCGTCTTCATGAAAGAGTCCACAGAATTCCTTAAACCATCCATTTCTTGTGCAGAGGCATACCTTCTGTCATATGGTGCTTCATCACCTGGTGGAGCGTTGTCCTCACCATCAGCATTAGTAAGATTTGCCATATCGAGTCGCTGGATTCGGCTCAGGTGTAAACCCTCCCCAATCAGATCCAGTGACTGATCCACCGCCGCCTAGGTCATGGATTTGGCCGAGGAATTTTACACACGAACTAGCCGTGAAACCCAAGCCAAAGAGCGACCAACCACCGACGCCTCCGCAGATCCAAATCGACGATGGCTTTCGGAATTTTACACAGGAACTTGTCCTGCAACCCTCACCGTAGTTGATTTCACTACTAATCAAAGGGGAAAAGGGGTTTGGCTCACGAATCCGGGTGGGTGGGTGGGATTTTAAGCAGATGAGCCGCAACCACCAAACCACCACGCCTATCGGACTGGACTCGCGAGATTTGGCTCTGGATTGGATGAATTTGGCCGAGGATGACCAGCTCTTGATACCAATTGTCAGGTTCAGAGGGAATCCGACAGTGAATAGGCAACGAGATGAAATCAACAGAACGCAAGCAACTGAAAACAAGGAGATAACTGGATAGGGAAAAGTAGTTCACTGCACCGATAAGGTTCACAACGACGACGACGAAGTCGATACAGGCGCCGGCCAAGGAGGCGGACGAAGAGCTACCACTACCCTAACCCTAGTTCTTGAGTTTAATCTCCCAATAATCCTTACAGTGCCAGCCGCGTGTGGTTATAAACGCGAACGGCGGTAAAACGGAAATAACAGAACGGTTTGAAAAAGTAACAGAAGTAAGCGAGGTAAACGACGGCGGCCGTTAGATGATGATCCGATGGCTCCTGTGTCACCTCTGCTTCACACTCTGCTAACTGAATGGCGACTTCCAAAGACAGTAGCTTCAGGGTTCCTACTGCGGGAGCAGAGGAAGAGAGCAGGTGGGAAGAGGGTGGCGGCGGGGTGCCGGGGAGGAGAGCAGGGGGGCGAGAGGGGGTGGTGGGGGAGAGAACTAAGCTAGAGATTGGGGGCGGGTGCAGGATGGGCGGATATTAGGTGGGGGTCGGGATGGGCGGATATTAGGTGGGGGTCGGGGGTTGGTGGGTGTTGGGGAGAAACCCGTCCCCGAAGTAGGGCCAACAAATGCAACTAACAAAGGAACTCAAACTTTCATGCAAACCAAGGCGTGTCTTCGGGCAAGGTGAGAAAGCCTTCCCTCAGACCCCGTCTGCCCCCTTTTCATTCCATTCGGGCTCGTTTAAATAGGCCCGTATCATTTACACTTTACACTTTTATCCTTGCCTTTTTTCATCGTGCGAAGGATCTTTGAGGGCATTATAGTATTTTCACACCAACACGTCCAACTACCACCCTTACAACTCAACACTTTACACCGTGGTGCTCGTTATTTGGGCTCATACTCCCACTTCCCCCTTCGGGGAGACATCACAGCCTTGAGGACCCACACATGCTTCACGCCGTGATCGATGTTGCTACCTTCGCGTACCCGCGGTCCTTCTTCGCCCCTTGGGCTCTCGTGCATTTCTTCTTGGTTCGCTTTGGTCGTCCTCCGAAGGTTCCCTGTGTCTTCGCGCGATGAACACCTTCGGCCTCCTGGCCTCCCGGTGCCTTTCAAGGTGCTTCATCTTCGGGCGCTTGAGACCTCTGGCGTCTTGCTTCACTATGCCTCGAAGATGTCTAGCTTCGGGCCCTTGAGACCTTCGGCGCCCCGTTTCGCCATGCCCCGAAGATGCCGAACCTGCGCAATCATAAGAAAAACGAAGGACAACCGTCTTCCCTTGACCCGAAGGCCTGCAGACGAAATGGGTAACAACAGGAGGTTAGGTGCGAAATGTATTTTCCCAACATTAGCCCCTCGCCTGCGAAGGTTTGTCTTCCCGATGAGCCGAAGTAGCGAAACACAAACGGGTAGAAACATTTTCGCACCGAAGCGCCTCCCCATTTCGGCTCGTCTAGATCCCTCCTTTTCTTACACGTGTCGGGTTGTTTTGATTCTCCTGGTTTTTCGCGATATGATCTCCCTTCCCGATTTTCCATTGTTCTCTTCCTATTTTGTCGGGATATACTTCCGTAACTGTTGCTTTGTTTCCTCCTATATTCCCGCGCCACGTACTTCCTAGTTTGTCGCGCCGCTCGCGTTATAAAAGGTCATTACCGCCCCCTGTTGCAGAGCCCCGCCTGCTGTCGCCCTCTGCTCGCCTAGCACTTTTCTCTCTACTGGTAACTTCTTGTTAACTTTACTCTAGATCTTCATTTTTATTTTTGCCCTGCATTTATTTTCGTAAATTCGCGCAACTGGGTTATATTTTTTTTATTTTTTCCTTTAGGTTGTTGCCTGTTTCGCTTGTTTCATTCCTTTGTGTGATGGCTCCGAAGTCTGCTGCGTCGAAGCCCCCGAAGGCCACTACGAAGGTTTTTGGACGGAGTCGAGTGACTCCGCGGCTTCTTGCTGAGTACGAAAAGCTTGGGTATTTTGAAAGTGGTCAAGCTAGGGCTCCCGGAAACGAAGTAATTCCTACCCCGAGAGATGATGAAGTCGTGGTATTCCGCGATCTCTTTGCTGCTGGTCTTCGGTTTCCTCTTGACCCCAATGTCGTTGCAATTCTTCGCAACTTCGACATGTATGTGCACCACCTTACTCTGAATTCTATCCTTCGGTTGAGCTTGTTTATGTGGGCGTGCAAAACCATGGGTGTCAATCCTACTGTGGCCAACTTCGTTCGTGCTCACACTATCCATCATCAGCCATTGTACATGGAACGCACCGAAGGTGACACATATATCAGAGAAGAGGCCCAATTTGCTTCGCTGAATTTTAGGTACAGATCTGATGTTGACGTCCCTGTTGTGTGCTATAAGAACAAGTGGGAAGATGACTGGAACACCTTCTGGTTCTATCATAAGGTGGATGACACCGCTGCATCACTGGTTAGCAAGGAGATGCAAGATCTTCTGAAGGGTGTTGGCCTGACTCCCGATGATTCTGATCAATCTCGACTGTTTCTGGTTGTTTTTCAGGAGATTGCAAAAATCATGGGTACTCACGATCTTGTCGAGGAGTATTGCTGTTGCAAGATTTTTCCAGTGAAGTCTGGATGGTCTGTTGTCGCATGGAGCGACTTTACATGCCCCATCAAAATTCCGGACTTTACTAAGAGCTTTGGAGTGAAACTCGAAGGTTTGTGTCTTTTTTGTTTTGTCATACATTTTTTGCGTTTTATATACTGCGCTTTCTTGCATATTTTTTTTGCTTATTTTTTCATTCATCTCAGATATTGATGTTCTACTGATCGAAGATGCCGCCAATGAAATTCTTGGTCTTGCTAGCCTTAAAGAGGACCACGACATTATGAATCAAATTGGTGGTCGTCGTGACAACCGTGTTTTTCAGTTCTTTGGCATTGCTGTTGGTGATCGTCAAGTTACCATCACTCGGCGCGAAGCTGCTGCCAAGCGCACCGCGAAGAAGGGGTCTGGCAGCGTTGCCGAACCTTCGGCTGTTGCTGCGCCTTCTCGTCCTGGGAAAAGACGTGCGAAGGCCGCAAGCAACCGTCAGCCTAAGCGTCACCGCAAGCAAAGATCCGCCTCTCCTGAGACTGTATCTTCTAGTCCCGATGGTAGCGACGGAAACCGAAGCGAAGGTAACAAGAGCAACGAGAATGTGGGTGATCTTGCGTTGTCTGGGCGAAGCACTCGAGCATCTGACTTAGAGCATACGGAAGAACAAGTTGATGTGACTTCGCTGTCGCCGCGTCAAGATGCCGCTGTCGGTACCATTGCTCAACCTTTTGATATTGACATTAGTGACCGTGAACCGGAGAGTGATGAAGAGCTTGCTGCCCCTTCTAAAACAAGTGGTAAAGCACCTACTGTAGCCGAAGATGCATCTAAAGATCCTGCTCCTTCTAAAGGGCTGGTTCCTTCTTCTTTGCGCAAAGTTATTGCTGCCTTCGCTACTGGTGCTGGCGACAATGGCAGTAGTTCTGACACTGAGTCTGATAGCGACCGGCGAAGTGGCGGTGTTTTTGTTAGTGCTGATTCTCCCTCAGTTGTTGCACGCCACCTCGGGATTTCTTAGAACTCTCATTTTTTGGTGATCGCAAGAGGAAGTTACTTCAGTTCTGTAGCGATGATCGCGAACGTGCTTTGCTTCAGGAGGCTGGCCAATCTTTTAGCTTTCCTATCATGGAAGAAGATCTGGGCCGCGAAGGTGCTGATGAAGTTTTAACGCAGGCTCAAGATCTTGCCATGAAAACCTTCGTTGTCTGCCGAGTTGCTCAACGTCGGTTCCGTGAAGACATCTGCTAGTTCAACCTTCGTGACCAGACTACCTCTTCTGCTATTGAGAAGGAAATTGTTACTGTTAAGAATCTTCAGAAGGACAAGGATAGCCTTGCTGCTGCTTTGGAGGATGAGAAAAAGAAGAGTGTGGCTTTGTCTTCGGAAATAACTTCTCTTTTGGAGAAGAATAGCTCTCTTGAAAACGAAGTTGCTAAATTGAAAGAAGCTATTGAAAGTGAGAAGAAGAAAAGCGAAGGTGTGAAGAGCCTGTACGAAGGTAAGCGGAAGGAGCTCGATGAACTGAAAACTACTCATGCTGCTCTTGCGAAGGAACATGAGGAATACTGTGACGAAGCGCAAAAGCATATTGTTCCTGTTTGCAAGAAGGTTCATGATCTTTTGGTAGACTACGGCACTGTACCTGGCCCATACAACATCAAAGATCAATACATCAGTGACATTTTTAAGTGGTTGTCAGATGGTGTTTCCTCTCTAGCTTCGGCTGGCCGTTCTTTTGGTGAACTGAGTGCTGGAGTTGCTGCGCGAACCTTTTGTCACTCCGTGTATTCTCTCTTGAGCACCCCTGCTGATGGGTCCGAGCCTGCTGTCTCCAAGACTGCTCTTCGCCAGATGCGCGATGGCTCCTTTGCATGGCCTCAAGAAACCAATGTTAATCGGATACCTGCTCTACCGAAGAACATTGCGAAAAACTTTGTTAAAGAGTTTTACCGCAAGTTTGGTTTTGGATATGCGGTTGCTGAGGCCCGTCGTGTTCTGCGCAAGGTTACATTGCTGTGCCCTTCGCAAAGTTATCATTTGTATTTTTAACGTTCCTGTCTTCTGCCTCCGTTTGCTTTAACGCGCGACTTCTCTTTTCCAGACTAGCCCCAGCCCTGCTGCTTCTGAACAAGCTGGCGTTATCTCCAGCGCCGCGACTGCTTTGCCTTCTTCTACACCTTCGGCTGGTGCTGCTTCTCATGGGGCTGATGGCCAAGTCGCTGCTTCTACTGCTCCCTCCTCTTCGGCTGGCGGAATGCAAGGCGCTATTTCTTCTGCTGCGCAAACTACTTCAGCCGCTCCCCATACAACCGAAGAGGTGTGAAGATTGGGGCTGCAGTGACTAGTGTTGGGCGTGGAGTGTTAGGACATATTTTGCCTGTGTAACTGAACTATTTTGCGAATCTGCGCAGGTGCCGGAGTTGTGCCCTGCGCAGATAGACGAAGATGCCTGCCCACTTGTTATAAACCGTGGCAATTATTTTATGTCTGGTTCCATATGGTGAAAATTTCATTTGAAATTTCCTCACGTGTCCTTCGACGAGTTTTGGTCTTACAAAATTAACTGATATGATGAACGCAACAACGCGTCTAAGAACTTCTTTGAGCAATACAACCGGAACCGGCTGATTCATGATTCAACTTCACGACGACTCCTCCGTGGAAGTGACTCTTCTGTTGCTGTGCAACCTTCGAGTAGTTCCCTGTATGCTGTCGGCTCTTCTGTTGCTGTTCCGAAGGTTGAGATTATTGACCTTGCCGAAGATGATATGCACGAATACATCTACAAGTGTTCTAACTAACGAGTTAGAGGACTGCCTTGTGTGTGTTTGGTTATAACTTAGTCATGTTGTCATGTCTGTAACTGCGATATTGTTCAAACACTTTCTTGTTGTAATAAGTTACCATTTCCGCGAAGTCCTTGGTTTTGAAACTTCGGAAAAAAGGGAACTCAAACCGCGAAGCGCCTCCCCCTAGTTTCCTTTTCCATGTTTCACAACCTGTATTGGCAAGTTTGATGGAAAAGAATCGTTATTTTTCTCTTACGTGCTGCCTTCGCGCAATTATGCGTTATGTATTGCTGTAACGCAACGTTTTTGGTTGCATTGTCAAACAACATTTTGTTCCTCGAGATGACTCATCAGTCGAATCTCGCATTTTACTTCGCGCATACGGTGCCGAAGGCTTCTTTCCTTGCTAAAGAAGGAGATGATTTGCGACTGCGCCTTTTAACGAGTCGACTTATCCCTGTGGATTTTTCCCAGGGGCTTCGCGCATTGGCCGCCGAAGGCTTTTTGTTATTTTTGTGCTCGACTTCGATGCGAGCACCCTAAGTGAACCAATTACATTTTGCGTTTAGCTTCAAACGTAATTGTTCACTTACGCGATATATGTTCTTTGTGACCTGTGCCGAAAGTGACAACTCATTTCATTTGAGTTGCGTCAGTTCGGACTTCCTGATGCGCGCCGATGATATTTTTGGGGAGTCCTTGTTATAATTTCCAAGGAGATATTACACATGAAGACCGCCTCATTAAATACCTCGCATCCCTGTTGTGCCGATGATTACACAACTAGGGACTCTCCCCGCGAGGAAAAGAGTACGGCTTCGAAAACTCAAAATGAAATGTTTGTTACAAAATTGCGAAATGAAAAGAAACTACTAAGAAAAAGAGCTAAGATACAACGAAGCTTGTTCCTCTTTCACAGCCAATACTTTTGCAGCATATCTTCGTTCCACGAGTATGGATCCTCCACTCCTTCTAGATTGGTTAGCCTGAAAGGCCCTGGTCTTGTTTCTGTCGCTATGAATGGACCGTCCCATTTTTCTTGTAACTTTCCCATGCCTTGTGTCTTTTTTCTTAAGACCATATCTCCTGTTTTTATGTTCCTCCTTCGCACCTTCTTGTCCTTCCATCTTCTGGTTTCTTCTTGATAATATTCAATGTTCTGTAATGCTTGGAGCCTAGCCTCTTCGCAGGTGTCCAGTGCTGGTGCCATGTCTTCATTTCCAGGTGTGTCTTCGGTACGAATGGACCCTAGTTTTATCTCCTCTGGTACCATTGCCTCTTCGCCGTATAGCAACTTGAATGGCGTGAATTTTGTGGCTCTTGACTCTGTTGTGTTGTGAGACCATATGACTCTTGGTAATTCATCTGCCCACTTGCCCCTTGGCATGCCCGTGATGTTTCTTTTTATGCCTGTGAAGATTATTCCGTTGGCCCTTTCGACAGCTCCGTTGGATTGCAGGTGATATACCGAAGCAAAACACAACTTTGTGCCTAGGTAAAAGCAAAACTTGCGAAAGTCTGTCGAGTCAAATTGCTAGCCGTTGTCCACCGTTATCTCGTACGGGACTCCAAATCTGCAGACCACATTTTGCCAAAAGAATTTTTGTACTATCCCCGAAGTTATAGTCTGTACAGCCTTCGCTTCAATCCACTTTGAGAAGTATTCTACAGCCACTATTGCATATTTGTAATTTCCCGGAGCCGTTGGTAGAGGCCCCACGATGTCAATTCCCTATCTTGCAAATGGCCATACCGAAGGAAGGAGCTGTATTTCGTAAGGTGAAAACTTGGAGTAGTTTATGTGCTTCTGGCAGTTGTCGCATGTCCTTACAATCTCTTCGGCATCTCTCACTGCTGTTGGCCAATAAAACGCTTCGCGAAATGCCTTTGCTACTAGCTTTCTTGTTCCTATGTGGGAAGAGCACACGCCTGCATGTATTTCTCTGAGTAACTCTTTGCCTTCTTCGCGCGATATGCACTTGAGTAATGGTGCGCACACGCCTGCCTTGTACAAGTTCTCCCCCCTCAACACGAATGACCTTGCTCTTGCTGCCATTCTCTTCCTGTCAACTTTGTTTTCTGGCTCATAATGCCCCTTTAGATATGCAACTATTTGCGCCCTCCAATCTTCACTGGTAATTGCGCTGACAAGCTTCGGCCCCGATTCCATGAAGTGTGCAGTCATTTTCCTCAATGTTTCATAGAACACGTCAGGTGGTAGTGGTTGTTTTGTGGCTCCTGCTTTTGCTAAAGCATCTGCCTCTTTGTTCTGTTCCCTTGGTATCTTCTTTACTGTGAACCCCAGGAAATGTTTCTCCATTGCTCTTACTGTTTTCAAATATGAAGACATTTCATCTTTCTTTGCTCTGTATGCTTTACCTATTTGGTTTGTGATGAGCTCTGAGTCTGTGTTCAGTATCAACCTTCGTGCCCCCACAGCTTTTGGTTTTCGAAGGCCCAATAGCAATCCTTCATACTTTGCGACATTGTTTGTGTACCCGGCAAATTCTAGCCTTACAACGTATCTCATTTTTATTCCCGAAGGAGATGTAAGAATTGCCGAAGCTGCTGCACCATCATTACAATATGCCCCATCACAAAATATTTCCCATGATTTTTCTTCATTTGGCGACTTCGCGCCGTCTTCATCTGATTGTGCCCATTCTGCAACAAAATCTGCCAGCACTTGAGACTTTATTGCTGTTCTTGGCACGAAGGTTATGTCATATTGAGACAGCTCTGCTGCCCATTTGCCAATCCTTCCTGAGGACTCTTTGTTCTCAAACATTTCGCGAAGCGGGAAACTGGTTGGTACTACCACTTTGAAACATTAGAAGTAATGCTTCAACTTCCTTGCTGCCATTACTACTGCGTATGCCATTTTCTCTAACTCTGAGTACAATTTCTTTGCTCCCTTGAGCACTTCGGAGACGAAGTATACTGGCATTTGTTTCAAATTACTGCCATTCTTCTTCTCCTCGACCAATGCTGCACTGACCGCATGAACTGATGCTGCCACGTACAGCAGCAACTTCGCTTCGGGCCCTAGACTTGCCATTATCGTCAATTTTTCCAAGTATGCTTTTAGGTCTTTGAAGGCTTCCTGTTCCTTTTCACCCCAAATTATGTTTTTCTGCCCCGCCAGTTGCTTAAAAAACGGCAAGCTTCGCTCCGCTGATTTGGAGATAAAATGACTTAACGCTACGAGCCTGCCGGTGAGTTTCTAGACCTCTTTCTTCGTTCTTGGCGGTCTCATGTTTCTTATTGCCTCTATTTTTTCTGGGTTTGCTTGTATTCCTGATTTTGACACCATACATCCCAGTAACTTACCCCTACTGACACCGAAGATGCATTTTTCTGGGTTCAGCATAAGTCCATACTTTCTCATGTTCTGAAAAGTTTCCACCAAGTCTTCGATGTGACTCTCCTTATGCTTGCTGTGCACTACCACATCGTCAACGTACGTGGACACATTTCTTTTCAACTGTGGACCAAGAACTATCTGCACCATTCTGTTAAAAGTTGGGCCTGCATTGCGCAAACCTTCGGGCATTCTTACGAAGCAGTATACCCCGAAGGGCGTTATGAAACTTGTCTTGTCTTCGTCCTCTTTTCGCATCCACACCTGATGATATCCCGAAAAGCAATCAAGAAGTGACATTCTTTCTGATCCTGCTGCTGCGTCTACCAGCACATGAATTCTTGGGAGAGGGTAGTCATCTTTTGGGCAAGCCTTATTGAGAGATGTGAAGTCTATGCACATTCTCTGATCTCCATTCTTCTTCGGGACCATAACTATGTTGGACAGCCACGTAGTGAATTGTACTTCGCGTATGGCGGCTGCCTCTAGCAACTTCTGTACTTCGCGAAGCGCTGCTTTCTCTTTTTCTGGTGATATCACTCTTAGCTTTTGTCTTCTTGGCGTAACCTTCGGATTTAAGTTTAGGCTATGTTCAATAACATCACGTGGTATGCCCTTGAGATCTTTTTTGCTCCATGCGAAAACATCCTGGTTTTCGCTTAAGCAATTAAGCAAGTCTGCCTCTTCTTCTTCACTGAGGTCCTTCGCAATTATGACTGCTCTGTCATCTGTGCTGCCGTTCAACTTCATTCTTTTAGTGTGCTGCATGGGCTTGATTCTATTTTCTTCTTCTTTCCGCTTCTGCTTTATTATCTGTGACTCTTGCATGTCATCTTCGGCTTCTTGATTTCCTTCTCTTATTCTCACTAAGTGTACTGGCTTGCGGTCTACGCCTGTATTGTACTCCCTGTCCCATGCATCTTCCTGGTCCCCATAGACTGATAACACCCCATTGATCGTTGGAATTTTCATGCATAAAAATGGCATGTGAATTACTGCTGCGAATTTGTTTATGACTCCTCTTCCGAAGATGGCCTTGTAAGAATAAGGGATGTCCACTACATCAAAGTTGACCATTTCTGTTCTCATTAGAGCCCCTTCTCCCATCGTAACATTCATTTCGATGGTTCCCAAAGCTTCAACTCGCTTGTTTCCGAAGCCATATAACAGTTTCGTAGATGTTTGCAATTGATCATCCCTGAATTCTATTTTCCTGAACAAGTCATAAGTGAGAACATCTGCGGAACTGCCATTGTCTACCAGAATTCCCCCTACGTCATTTCCCAGAATGTATTTTGTGTTCTTCCCCAATATTGCTCTGATGACCAACGGATCTTCGTGTGGGTATCTCTTTATTTTCAAATCAGCCTCTGTGAATGTGATTGGGATGTGCGACCACTTTGTACGAAACACCTTGCCCGAAGATAGGTGGCTGACCTCCCTCCTGTCGTCCTTCCTTTGCCTCTTCGATGGGAACTCAGGGAAACAGCATCCCCCTGTAATTGCATTTATGACATTCACCCTCTGGTATCTGTCATCTGGATCGTTGTTTATGACGTTGACTCTTTGATATCTGTCATCTTGTTCTGACCTTCGGGCGTTTTGCTGCTGAGATTGCGTTGGGTTTTCTTTTGGTTGGTAAGGAGCACTTGGCATTGGGACTTGTGCTGATGTGTATGCTGGGTGAAACTGTGGTGGATATGGGAGGGGTTGGAAATATTGCGGTGGCGGCTGATACATGGACTGCCAGTTTGACGTTGAGCTGTTTGCTACCGAAGGTACGGCAGGCGTCGCTCTGTTGAGGAAACTAACTTGGTTTTGCGCAGCTTTCTTCTTTTCTTCTTCCTCCTTTCTCTTGATTGCTACCCTGCATTCATACGTCCAATGACCTTTGTTCCTTCCATGTATGGAGCAAACTGTTTGCGGAGGTGGCATTGAGTACTTAGCAGACCCCTGCTGATTTGACTGCGAAGGTGCCTGGTTGTTAGTTGTCCCCTTGGATGATACATTGTTCACACCCCCCTGTTGTAGTTCGAAGTGTTTGCTGTGTTTCTGCTGTTCGTGTTAGGCTTTCTGTTCCATTCCTCTTTAGCCTTCGCTACGTTTTTCCTGGTGTGATAATCCTCAATTCTCCTTTGCTTTCCTCGATCGGATAAGCAATATGATTACAATACTTCGAACAATCTTTTTTTCGACGCTGGTCTTCGCCTATCCAGATATTCCCCACAAGGCCCCACCTTGAGCCCACCTATAACGGCGTCAATTACACTTGACTCTTCGACGTGTGGCGCTTTTGCTCTGGCCTTTGTGAATCTTTTTATGTATTCTTGCAATGGCTCCTTTTCTCCCTGTTTGATCTGATGAAGGTCATTGGCTGTGAGTTCTTGTGGCTGAAACCCTTGAAAGTTACTTTCAATTTTCTCCCGAAGCCGACTCCATGAACTTATGATTCCCTTTGGCAGCGACGCATACCATTGCTGAGCAGAGCCTTTTAATGCCATGATCATGGCCTTCGCTTTCGCATTATCATCACCTCCTCCTGACGAAATTGCAATACTGTACAGAAGTATGAACTGCCGCGGATCTGACTCACCGTCATATTCTGGTAGCGAAGATGGTAATTTGAATTTGGGCGGCCAATCTGCCTGCTCGAGCTCGAATGTAAGTGGCGTGGATGGCTTGTCCTTGGAAGACTGTGAACCCTTGCTCTTGTGACGTGGTCTACGTTCCACGAACGCCTCTTCGTCAGAATCGAAAACCCATGATTCCTCGGAGTCGTACGAAGACTCCTCCACAATAACTGGTCTGCTTCACTTTTTTCCCTGAGGAGACATTGCTTTGTGCTGCTTTCCGGGCCTTAGCTCAGATCTTACTGATTGCTCTTGCAAAGAATTAAGTTGTGCCTGCAAGATTGCCATATGTTCTTGAAGCTGAACAGTCTTCTGTCTGATTGCTTGTTGCTCTTGTTCCTTGCGAAGTTGCTGGAGGAGAGATTTCTTTTTCTGGATGTCTTTCAGCATCTGTTGGTACTTTAGTTGCTCTTGGCTTGGATCGCCTGCCTGCGGTCCCTTAGCTTTGAGGAATGCCGCTTCTGCCTGAGCCCTTGTCCGGATGTTGGACGAACTTGGCATTTGACTCAGTCTTGCCGCTATGGTCGCCTCTACCCTTCTTAATGACGCGATGTCTTCGTCGAGGATCCCCGCATCCAAGAGGTCAACTTCGAAGTTTCCGTCTGCGATGTCCTCCAGTGCCCCATCGCGACCGCCTGGTGCGTGGCTGAGCACTATGTCTCTATCTGCGTTTACATTTGCTCCTTCGTTGACTAGGCCTTTGGACTCTGCTGCCGACGGGTCATCGGTAGCTCTTTGTGGATTGGTATTGGTGTTCCTTGGTGCCCTCTTCGGTGCCATTGAACTGTGGTGGGACGAAACACGGTGGACGCCAGAAATGTTGGGGAGAAACCCGTCCCCGAAGTAGGGCCAACAAATGCAACTAACAAAGGAACTCAAACTTTCATGCAAACCAAGGCGTGTCTTCGGGTAAGGTGAGAAAGCCTTCCCTCAGACCCCTTCTGCCCCCTTTTCATTCCATTCGGGCTCGTTTAAATAGACCTGTATCATTTACACTTTATACTTTTATCCTTGTCTTTTTTTCATCCTGCGAAGGATCTTTGAGGGCATTACAGTATTTTCACACCAACACGTCCAACTACCACCCTTACAACTCAACACTTTACACCGTGGCGCCCGTTATGTGGGCCCATACTCCCACTTCCCCCTTCGGGGAGACATCACAGCCTTGAGGACCCACACATGCTTCACGCCGTGATCGATGTTGCTACCTTCGCGTACCCGCGGTCCTTCTTCGCCCCTTGGGCGCTCGTGCATTTCTTCTTGGTTCGCTTCGGCCGTCCTCCGAAGGTTCCCTGTGTCTTCGCGCGATCAACACCTTCGGCCTCCTGGCCTCCCGATGGCTTTCAAGGTGCTTCATCTTCGGGCGCTTGAGACCTCCGGCGTCTTGCTTCGCCACGCCTCGAAGATGTCCAGCTTCGGGCCCTTGAGACCTTCGGCGCCCCGTTTCGCCATGCCCCGAAGATGCCGAACCTGCGCAATCATAAGAAAAACGAAGGACAACCGTCTTCCCTTGACCCGAAGGCCTGCAGACGAAATGGGTAACAACAGGGGGTTAGGTGCGAAATGTATTTACCCAACAGTGGGAGGGGGCGGTCGCAAAAGTGCCCAGGGGATCTTTGTAAAAAGGACATTGTGCCTTCTTTGTGTAGAAATAAAGTTTAGTTTGAGGGTTTGTGCGCAAAATATATGAACGCGTTTCCTGTACGCTTGGGCGAGGTGGACTGATTCGTGATTTACAGAAAAACGAAGGACGTTTTCGCAAAACGACCAAACACACCGTTCATCAGGCCGTGAAACACGGAGAGCTCGTGAATTAGAAGTAGCTTTTCATTTCTCCGATAATTAAAATATTCAGAAAACGAAAAAGGACCAATGACGGGAACTGGACCGTGATACGGGCCATTTCATTTGTATTGCGGGCATACTTCATACGGTAGGACGTAGGATAAATAAAGTTTATAATTTGTGCTAAAAAAATTATAATTATATCTCATATATTGGATAACTTTAACATAGTATAATGTTTTTCAAATTAATACAATTAGCCATATCTAAACTAATTAAACTTTATTATTTAGTCATAGAAATAAGTTTTAGATAATTCAGTTGGCTACTTTCTTCTTTGCATATGCACATAATGTCACATATATACTCTTTAGAAAATTTCAAACACAATAGTATTGGTGAGAAATGTCTATATTGCATCTGATAACTAATACTAATATGTTACGACTCAGTCATGTCAAGTTAAAAAAATGATCACAACTCACCCATGCCAAACGCTAGTTGCAAATTGAGACCGAGAACGTGCAATGCGTGTATATATATATATCTTTACATGTAGAAACAACTGAGGGCCACCACAGAAATCCTAAAATAAAGAAAAGAAAAGAAACCGAGAAAAATATGAAAATCTAGAACTTCTCTCGTGAACCTTGTGAAAAAGGGAAAGATCTATAGCACATCCAACATTTGTTCTAAAGTTGTTAATCTCTACTCTAAAAAATATGAAGTGGAGACAAAAATCCGTTCGTACTTTTTTTCGCTCTCCGTGCGTCCGCCCCTGCCTCCCCCGTGAATCTGCCCCCCGCCCCTGCGTCAACGTGCTCCCGCTACCCCCTCGCATCTCCTCCCACCCACGCGAAATCTGCCGCCACCGCCTGTACTCCTCCCTCCGCACGCAGCCCTTGCCTCCCCATCTGCACCCTCTGCACCTCGCCGCCGCCGCCGCCGCCTGTACTCCTCCCTCCGCACCTCGCCTCCTCCCCCAACCGCGACCGCACCTCGCCTCCTCTCCGATCCACTGGCCGAGATTCCGTCCGCCCCCACCGTCCTCCAGATCGAACAAACCGCCGCCCAGATCTCCGCCCGTCCCGCCGGTCCACCGACCCGCTGTCGTGCTCCCCCTCACCCTCGACCTCGAGGATTTCAAGGTTGGTTCCCCTGCTCTCGTCCTCCTCCACGAAGGTTGGTCCCCTTGTCTCCCGTGGACGCCACCATCTAAAATTCCCGTCTTCGATTCCCAGGGACTCGATCGCCGGTCTCCTCCAACCTGGCTTTGAAGGTACGTCCAATCCCACATCCTGCAGTGGCGGCGAGGCCGGCCATCAGAGCCGCCCGCCTTGGAGTCCAGACGTGATCTTTAATTGGATTTGTTTATGGCAGTTTGTAGTTTGATCAATTTGTTTGCAGGCTGTTTTCTTGTGCGCTAAGGTGGATTTGCTAACAGCTGATTATATTCATCTGGCACCTGATTTTTGTATGGGATGGGGCGAGGTGGTGAATCCATGGTGTATTTGTATGATACTTTGGCTCATTTAGGTATTGTGTTGTATAGAGACATATGAGGATGACGATTCCTGCGAGGAAGTGGTTGATGATATTTGGGTATTGATGTGACATCTGACAGTGACGATTCTTGTTAATAACATACTGCTATGGAATGTTTGGGTATGATGCAGAACCCTCTCCTTCCCTTTTTTTTATTTATGGAGACAATTGTAATCCAATCTAGATGCGTTAGTGATACTATCCATCTCATCTACTTATTACAGCTATGGTTAAATCAATTGTGCATGTTTGATTTCGATGAGTTTCCTTTGTAGGATAAATTTCTTATGAGTAATTTTTGAATAGTATGTGTACCATGTTTTGAGGAACTCAATCCAACAACTGTGTGTTAGTCGACTCACTGGATGTTTTTTCCCCAACGCTGATACAGAATCGGATGGAAGGGGAAGAAGAATAGAAATTCAGTTGCTAGAGAAATTGATTGGGCTATAAAAGAGGAATCCAAATGGGTATATAGTTGCGACTCCATGATGATTCGGGGGTGAACAGATTTCTACTCTTCAGGTATGTCAACTCGTTGTAGGTCGATATGTCTCACTTTGTTAGTCTTTGTCTGTGTCTGGCTCCATATTCCCATTAAAATGATGCAGTATGTGATTCAAGTTCTTCGATATCTTTTTATGCTATAATGACTCCACAATCCAAAGTTTGTTATTTTTAACTTCCTTTAGTTTCATATATTATAACCGGCTTCTAAGGTATTTGTTATATCTAACCTACAACTTGTATAATACCTTTTTATGCAATAACGAGTAATAAGCATTTCACAATGTTAGCTCTCATACTCTATTTTATTTTTCATAACCTTAGGCATGATTCATCATGATCTGGCACAATTAGAATGTGTGGTTTTTTTGTGGTAATACATACTGTTCCATTCTTCCATTGTTATTATAGGTCTCCCAGGTTCACTTGGAGCTTGATATTATGGATCTTTTTTCTTTACACTTAGCAACAACCATTAAAAATAGTGTAGACATAAAATAATTCCCTTATTTGCTTCACCTGCCTCATGTTCCTATCATGAATTTCATCTGTGCTTGGCTACAGGTATTCCATAAGAATATAGCTAGCTGAAGAATTATGTTTTGCCTTTGAAGAAGGGGCCCGTCGCAGCTGGACCTGACCTCAAGGACAACGACAAGGATGGCGAAGACGGTGAGCCCACCGAGGTCCAAGAGGCAGTCGTCGTCTGTCTTCTTGCCCTCACCCCGTCGCCAATCCGCCCCATCTTCCCAACCCTTTTTCGCGTTTTTCCCTTCCCGTGCCTCCATCTGAATCCATGCCTATCCTCCCGTCGCACTCGCCGCCACAGACTTCTCACCCCTCGGATTCAAGGTCGACGCCACCGCCTGCTCGACGGGCGCCGCTGCCGTCGAGCTGTCTCGCCAGCCGTTGCGATTTTCCTATCACCGCCCCAAATCTCAGGATGTGTGGGAGAGGATGCAGGATGCAATGACGGGGCAGACGAACTTCTCTACTGCGATGCCTTCCAACATGGCCTCTCCCCGACACAAATATCCCTAAGGTATGACCTCTTCTCTCCTCTTAATTCCCCTGCAGATCCATGATTATCTTTAGGTGTTGTCCATCATAAACAAATTCTGTGCTGCGACCTGCATCGACCAGTTGAACATGGCCACAACCATGCCATCCACGACATCCAAATCTTCTCCCATGTCGTACTCTCACTAACCTAATGTTGTTACCCTTATGTACCAGGTTTGGTCCTTTCTCATCTCCTTTGTTCGTTTTACCTTGATGAATTCTTTAAACCTGCCTACCACATGTTTGATGAAATGCATCTTAGAGTTAGAAAGTTTATTATATCCACTAATTAATATTTTAGAAATCCATCAAAATATGCAGTCAAAAAGAAATTTGCATGTACTTCCTGAAACAATATAGGTTACAGTTTGAATTGTTCCATCAATTTTTTTAATTATTTGTACGCACCAAATTGGAGCTCTAAGTCACTGCTTTTAGATCATTAAGGAATCCTATAGGTAGGCTGGATACCTCATATGAGAGCGATTGGAATGGACTTGGACACGGACATGGAGAGATTACATTTGTGTTGTTCTACTTTCCATTCTGCCCTTTTTAGTTTATTTTTTAGAACCACTAGCACTGTAATTTTGATACACACACATCATTAGTTTCAAGTGTTTTTCACATATGGATCTACCACCTTGCCAGAGTAGTTTCAGTGGATGCAACCAATTCCAATCTTTTTTAATAACAAGAGCATTAGTTTTCTGACTTGTGTGCACTCCACTGCGGTTGTAATAGGCAAGGAGCACTTCTCCAGCAGACACACGACAGGCACATCGCGGTGTGCCTCATCTGCTGCAACGTCGATGCCACGGAACCCTCACCGCTCTCCCCCGGCGATCTCTCTCGTCGGCATCTCCCTTGCTTCCCTTCCCTCTATTTCTCTCTCCTATTATTCCCCAAGCCAATTTGATTCTTGATTAGGTTTGGAATCCAACGACGAGGAGGAGGCCGCGACGACACCGGCGGCGGCAAGCCAGGAGCTGACTGTGGACGCAAACATGCGGGAGATGGTTGTGATATTTACCTAAATTTTCCTAGCAATATTTGTGTCACAGGAATTGGCAGTTGAAGTGGAAAGAAAATTCAAACCCACATCTGTCGCACTCCAGTCCCATTTCGAGAATCGAGATCAGGTATTTCTCCTCTTCCTATTTTGTTCCTGCACTCTGAAAGATTGCATCAGTTCCAATTTGCCATGCTCACCATCACTCCTACCATAGTTACATAAGCAAATTTTGGATTTAGAGGGTAGACTGCATTTCAGCATTTTGCATAATGATAATTAGATCGAGTTTCAGGCATGGAAGTCATATTATTTTCAGTTGTAGATGGCTTGTAGACATTTTATTATATTCACTGTAGTGCTAGAACCTCATACATGACCTTTGTTGTAATGTGCTATTTTGTTTTCTGTTTATATTATAGTTTTCCAGTGCTATTGAAAAATTTAGATCATCGTAGTGAATTAGCTCTCCTATGACAGGTTTCACATTACATCAACTAAACACTGAAGAAGCATATGTTTTATCCTTTTTTCACCCGATGAGAAAAGGAAAATATTTATGCACTACTGACGTAACCTGAATATGCAGCATGTTGATGTCAAGTATTAGCACTTATGGTTGTTTCCTTCCTGATAGCAGTTTGCTCCTTTTAACAGCTATGCAGATGCTACTTCTACTTCTTTACCTACGTTTTTGTTGGCTTATCATAGATGCCATAGATGATTGTTAAATAAACTTGAGGGATATATCATTTTGTTGTTTTCTTAACTCTCCTCTGAACATCAACAATATTGTCTTGGTTCACTGGTCATGACAGTTCTGAAACAAACCCAACAGTTTGCCAGATAAGCCATCAGTTACTACTGCTCTGGTGACAGAACAACCATTCTTTAACCATATGTTGATAATTCATCTATCAACAGCAAAAAATGCACTGGTCCATTGCTTTGCATGCCATTTTATGATGGAGACATGGCTAGGACCAAAAGAAGGTCCTAACATGAGTAACATGGATTGATATGATAAAGTTTTCTGAGTTTGCATCTTCTACTAGATGGGCAATTTAGCACTCATGTCTAAATACCAATGTTCTCGCATAAGAATCAGTGTCTTCTACTGTTTAAGTAATCTGTAGAATTTATATTTAAGCATGTTTATGTGAACCATGTCCTGTCTAAATAGAATATTGGAATGTGATAAACTTTTGTTGCTGCTGGGCATGGATGAATGGCATAGGGATAAGGACGAAAGGTTCTATTGGAACTGTCATGACAGCATGATGGAACTAACTCAATGCTACGGGATTTCAAAACAATTATTCTTTTGGTGTTGTTTAATCAAAATATTACCAATGTTTAAAGTTTATATTCCATGTCCATCAAATCTACAGTTTCTTAATTTATATTCTTTGTCATGGCTGTAGTCAGCCCAAATCTGGATTTGTTGGCCAGTCCCAAGGGTGTAGCATGAGTGAACACATCAGGAAAAATAGGAGTCCCTAAGTATTTGCAACATATGAAATTTAGAGCCCTCAACCAAATAGGAATCCAGTCAGCTAACTAAAGAAATTAACATGTAGCAGCTTTATCTATCGTGTTGTAACCTTACTATCAGCCCAAATGACAGTTTGGTAGGATCATTTTCTTTCTGTCAGCTAACTAGAAAAATCAATTAACAGGTCCAGAACATTTCTTTGTGGATGCATGGGCTGACAAAAAGTATACTTGTGTTAGGGTGTTCAGTTCAGATTTCATTTTCGTGGATTGTCCTGAGTTCAGTTCAGTTTGGTGCAAATGGTGGCCGCAACACTTGTTGAATCATGAATGAATCTTTCGGATGATATGCACTATTACAATGCCAGACCATTCTCTGCAAGGTCATCGTGGCTCTAAGCTGCAGCCTCCTAACAGCTTGATTGATTGAGGACATTGGTACTATGGTGAGTCCATTTGCCTCATTATTGCTGGATGATGGCAGCACGTCTAATGCCCTCTTTTTTTAATGTGCTTTATAGTATGAATATTAGTCTTTGCTGAAAAATTGAATTTTTTGTGCTCTAATCATGCATAGTTTGCTAAAATATGTGGAATCTGGATTTCCAATCAAATCTGCAGCTGAGTTATCACCTTAGCATAATAAAAAAAATTATTTGGTGTAAAGCACAAGCCTACAATCCTACTAATGATTAATCTCATTATGCAAACTCTTGGGTTTCAGGTGTCGACAGATATGGGTATTTGCGCGATAGATGAGATTGACAAGATATCAACTTTTGACAAGTTAGCGGAACCTGACTGTTAATATTATTAGGGTAGGTCAGCATAAGTTCATCAGTTTTGCTTCTTATCCATGATTTTTGTTTGCTTAAAATAAGTTGCATCTCTTGAAGTTGTGAAAATCACAATTATTTTGAGCTTCATCTCGGTTGAAGCTCCAATTTGGGAGTTTAAGGCTTTTTAGTTGCAGACACAACTTCTAATTTGAAATAATAGGAGTGTGTTATGATTTGTGAGGTTCAGTCACTTGTAGTTGTGTAAACAATTGATTTCATGCCACATCTGTTTATCCGTTTATCCTTAGCAATTTGCTAAAGTAGTGGTCTTCTGCAAAATCTCAATGGATCTATTACTATCTATTTCACCTTAAAGGCGCTCATTAATTTACTCAGCACGGGTTAGTGGTTACCACCTTGCTGTTTTCACATGTTGCCTTGATATATCTGACTGATACTCATCAATTTTAGGGGGGAATTGGTTCAAGAATTGGCATCCATTGATCTTCCTGAGGACATATTTTCGTCATCCTTGATGGTTGGTGGGCTCATCTTTGTTGGATGATTCCATTGGTTCACGGTCACCACATATCTTCCAAGTGTTTTCGTTGAAAGTGATATAGCTTCAAGCATTTTCGTTGGAGGTGATACAATCTGCATGTCTGGCTGCTCGACCCATTTTGCGACGGATTTTTCTGACTAATAAGGCACACTGCAGAGCACGTAGGGTTCTATTATACACATTCATTGTGATTTTGAAAAACACATTCATTGTGATATAGAAGGATATTTTGCACAAGAGAGTTACCATCTGTCGCATTCTGATAATACTAATTATGTTTCATTCCGTGTTGTATCTAATAGTATTTCCGATAACAATTTTGTGTCATGTGGTGGGAATCTACATATTTTTGCATGTAGATTTTTTTTTGCCCGTAGCAACGCACGGGCACGAACCTAGTGTAGTATGAGGACTGAACCTACTGTTTTAGAATCTTATATACCTATAAAATCATGCTGACACTTCATAAAGACAGTATATTTATAGTAATTCGTTCAAAAAATATTTATAGTAAAGGGAATACAATAGACTCCTATATATAATAATAGAGAAAAATACAGAGGATTTAATAGTCATACACACATCTTCAACCGAAGCCTATATGCTGTGTCCTACTGGAAAGAGAGGAAATTAAGAAAAAAAAATAACAGGAAAAAAGGCATGAGGGTCCCATGTATATCCATGGACAATCACAACGTCAGGATATCCTTCAAATCTTAATAAGACCCTAAAATGCCAAAAATCATCCTATCCCAACTCCCAATGATAATCTTAATTTGATTGAATTATTATCCTAGATGAACATCTTATATGATCACACAAGATTATAGTATATACTAGTAAGGAGCACGTGCGACACACACGTATTTTATAATATTAAACATGTTTTATATTAAAATCAAAGTTGAAAAAAATGAATGGACTAATGATCAACATAAATTGCTATCTTTCGGGTATTGGAAACAAACAAGGTCATACGGAATTATAGTTGGACGCACACCATTTCAAAAGACAAGTGATTTTAAGAAAAAGGGAAAGATTGAAATCTCTAAATAGGAAAAGTCCTCTAGCTGGATCCTCCGGCATCTCGTACGAAATTCTCCCTCTCCCATCGTAGTTGAACCGAACACATTTGTGCAGTCATCGTGCAGGAACACATTTGCCGCAGCTGACACGCAACCCAGAGCTAGGCATCAATTGGGAAATCTTCCTTGCTGATGTTGTTGCTTGCAAGGCATTATTGTCATCTCCTTTCCACTTCCTCTCACGCTTCTATTACCGCTAGTAAGAGAATTTTCATAAAAAAAGAGAATTTTCATCAAAAGAAGATTACATGGCTGGTCCCGAAACTATTGGACGATTCTCATCCAGGTCCACATAATAGGAAATTGCATTTTGAACTCCCTAAGCTATTGAAGTGGGTCGTCTAGGTCCAAATATGTTAGGCTGGATCACGGGAGCTGACATGGCACGATGACGTGGAACTTGACATGTGGAACCCACATGCCAGCATCCCTTCCTCGCCTACTCCATCTTCTTCTTGCTCGTCGAGCTCCCCTGGCCGCCCGGCACCATGCCAACCTCAGCCACCGTTGCGAGCCACACCTCGGCTATGCTACCCTATGGTAGGCTCACCTCGTCGCCGGCCCCGCGCCGCCCCATTTATGGATCGCCCCCGTGTGTGCCGTTCTTGGCCTTGTTGGCCTCCTCTGCTGGTTCGCCCCAGACCGTACCGTTCTCGTCTACAAAGAGAATCGAACATGACCTCTGATCACAACAACTTTGACACCTGAAACTGAAAATTAGGGTACAATCTCTATCATTTTCTTCATTCACAAGAATATTTTAGGGGTATTGAATTTATCTCGCAAAATACAAATTCTCATAAAAAAATAGATACGAGGGACCTATTTAAAGGTTAACTTGTGTTTTTCCATTACTTAATAGTAAGGGGAAATTATTCTCTATGTGCAAACCATAGCAAGTTTCTCTACCAGAAACTAAAATGAGATCTTCGCTAAAGCAACAGTAACTTCAATATTCATCATGTCACATCTGCATAATTTCTGGAACAATTGATCTAGCATAGGATTCAGAAAAGACAACACTTATTTAGGCTTAGATAAATATAGCAATTATGTCGGCAATGGACCATTTGTGCACACACAAAAATAATTTAGAAACATCAATATCCCTAATCAAATTTATTTTCATGCATAATGCTAGAAGAGGCACACACTCAATACAAATAATCCTTGAAAGTTTCGAAGCATCTTACCTCAATCAATTAACTACATGACAACAGCACATCTCCTACCATACCTGGACCATCTGTGCGCGCACGGAAAAAACATTCAAAAACATGAATGTCTCAATAAATTTTATTTCCTACATAAGCCTTGAAGAATGCACACACAAAAAAATGCATATAATCCTCATTAAAAAAGAATTCCATTTTCACTTGGAGTCGATTATGCCAATGCAAATGTGAGAACCCTCCCATATCGGGTGGAAGAGCACCAAGAAACAAAGTGCTCTAAAGCCACCAGTCTTAAGAATCAAAATTCCCTGATCTTACACGAACTGAATCAGTTATAGGAGATTGGGAAAATATTGTTGATTGTTCCATTAGCTATATAAACAACCCCTGAATGCTTGCTGACTACAGGGGAAACTTCCAATCTATACAGACTGAATGCCATTTTGTCAGCAATTTGTATACAAATAATAGGAGCATAATTTTGACTCAGTGGAAAGAACACTATACCTGATTCAGCGCAACAACCTTTTCCAGTATGGAGGTAAACCGTGTTGACGAAACACCTGACGAAATAACTTAGCATTACTTTCAACTTTCAAGTATTGTTTGTTGACTTGCGCTCGAGATGAAACTAAAGGGCAGCATACAGTATACATGCATGATGCAGAAATTGTAGATGTTCATCCAGAACGCATGCTTCTGCTTGTATAATGAAATTATGCAAAAGTGGGATTTACTGCACTTTTCTAGAAAACTTCATATTCTATTTTTAACCAAGCATTAAAGATATCGGGGCTAACCAAGAACATGCATATTCTAATTGCTTGCTATATGTTTTTGATATCTAGAAAACTAAAGACATACAATTCTAGTAATCTAAGAGATTAAAGATAGGGGCTGCTAATATGGCACAAGCATATTCTAATTGCAACATAAAGTACAGGACACATAATCTGACAGACAAAAGGTAAGGGTCAATGAGCGAGAAAGGGATAAAATTAATCCCAAGCTAATAATACAGGTATAACCATATATCTCAGACTCACTGAGCCCTTGCCAAGAACTGTCAAACTCTGAACATTTATTTACTATACAAACTAAAGACATCTTTGTTGAACTCTATCAATTGGTACTAAGAAAACCTACAGAAAGCATGAAGATACAAGGGGTTCAATCGAGAACAGGCAAACTTTGTTGTGCTATCACAACTTCCGGAAGCACCTCCAATAAAGCAAGAACTGAAAATGTATAGATGAAAACTGGGTTAGCAGATTTTGATGTATTATTCTGTATGCGAAATAGTTGTGTTATAAAAGAATCGCTTCATCATTCAATATTAACAATCTAATAAAGGTGAAGTTCACCCAAAGCAAGCACAACGCAGGGAATTGAGTATACAGTGAACTGGGAAGGAAAACGTTTATCAAAAAAAGGAATTTAAATGAAGGCAGCCAACTCTGCCTAGCAATTGATACAAGTGCCTCAATGTTGGGCGCAAAAGAATTTATGGAACATCAGTTGTTGTCAAACTCACCTCAGTGGGGCCTCTATTTGATAGAATAACAATTGAAGGCAGCAGATTCAATCAATAAAGAAACTCCACCATTTAAAAACTTAAAATTTCCTACAAAAGAACACTAGCGTAAATGAAGTAACCTTGAGAAAGATGCCTACAAACCTCTGCCAATTAAAGTAGCTATAGCACTGTTTGAATGTTAAATATGTATAGTGCCATATAACCCTGCTACCAAATCAGCAATCTCCTCTGATCTGATGCTCTGCGCTCATCTATGCGAGATCCCACCTGTCACAACTGTTGTTAATAGTAGTAAAGTACTGATCAAAGCAATAAGCTATAGTTGACAGTTTAGAATTGCTACTCAGAGACTTCACCTTCGATCCTATGCCACAAAATATTGCACGGATTCAACGTACTTGCCTGGAGGGAGGAGGGGACGCTGAGCTCGGCTCACCTCTCACGGAGCATCCGATGGACCTTCTCCTCGAGGGCGGTGATGTCAGAATGGACTGGATGGATATTGGAGAACATCTCCTTGACCTCGTCCACGCGGTTGGCGGCGCGGGGTTGGCGGCACCGGCGACAAATTACGGAGCGGAGCGGGTGGTCCTCCTGGCCGAGGCGCCGGGCTCAACCCAAGACGGAGGTGCTGCCGCCGCCGCCGTCCACACGCCGGACAACGCCTGGGCAATCCGCCAAGACGCTGCAGCCTGGCGGCTTTGGCGACGAGGAGGACTGGGGCGGGGGCGAGGATGCACGAGGACCTGAAGCCGCAGTAGGAAAGGTGCGGGAAGGATCCAGATGGTGAGGGATTGGCGGCACCTACGGCAGGGGAGTGGAGAGCTGCGCGCGGAAGGGGCAGCGCAACGTCTTGACGATGTTGGTGGGTGGCGACGGCGAAGCTCCCCGAGCAGCTCGCCGCCGTCCACGCCGCGAAGGGCGCCCCGCCCGACCCCCGACCGCGCTGCTGTTGTCGTCGAAGCCGCGATCCCTGGGGCGCCCCTTGCCAAGCCCGCCGCCCCCTTCGCGAGCATCCGACTTTCCCCCCGGCGCCTCTCCTGGACGGCGAAGTTGTATCTGGGACGGAAAGCTTCCATGGGTGTGACTGGGCGGCGGAGCAGTGGCTCGACGACGTGAAGCGGGGAGGAGCAGGAACTGGCCATGACTTGCTGCCAAGAGGGAAGAAGAGGGGCAGGAGCAGCAGTGCCTGCCGGACGAATGGAGCTGACGGCGGATCCCGACCCTCGACAATCTTGCGCTCGGGCGACCATGGATGGGGCTTCCTCGACGGCCGGCCCCGCCCTCTCCCCGGTGGCTCCCTCTCTCTCCGTCGCAACAGGGGTGGCCGGCCACGGCGTCCAGCTCGTGGGTTCTTTTTTTTTTTGCTCGCGGCCGGGTGGGGAAGACCAGAAAATTGCAAATTTGGGACTCCAAACGTTGTGCTTCGCAACTTTATCATTCCTAACATTGATTTCGTAAAAATAGGTCTCCAAATGTTGTGCTCTTGCAAACCATACCCTCATACGTATTTTCTCTTTTTTCTGATTAAGATGGGTGTATTTCCAAAGTGAAACGACATGTTTACCCTTAGTATTTTTGTACGTGGACATACTGCTCACGGACGGTTCGCAAGTCGCAGGTCGCTGCCTCCTGTTCGCCGCTGCCTCCTGTTCGCGTTCTGTTCCCGAACCCTAGACGGCCGGCACAATGGACGACGGCGCGCTGCTCATCCCCGCCGGCAAAGCCCCGCCGCTCGTCCCTGCCGGCCAGGCGGCGCCGGTCATCCCCGCCGGCCAGGCGGCGCCACTCGTCCACGACGGCCATGCCCCGTCGCTCATCCCCGCCGGCAAAGCCCCGCCGGTCGTCCTCGCGCCGGCCGGCCATGCCCCGTCGCTCGTTGCACACGAGAACGCGGGCGTCCGCTTCAGGGTGGAGGCGTGGGGGATGAAGCCGACGGTGGTGGCGCTTGACGACGATCAGGCGGACGGTGTACCTGTGACTTGCTGCGGCCAGGCAGCCATGCAGCGACGTGTCAGGGAAGAGGAAAAAGAATAGAGGGGCACAACGGTCTTTTCCGGTAGCAAATACATGTATTATGATTATAAAAGAGGGGAAAATACACCTAATGGCATGGTTTGCAAGAACACAACGTTTGGAGGCCCATTTTTACGAAGTCATCGTTAGGAATGGCAAAGTTGCGAAGCACAACGTTTGGAGTCTCAAATTTGCAATTTTCTCGGGGAAGACCACGGCGGTAAGGATGGCAACGGATTGTATTCGGATCGGATTTAGTGTCTGGGTACCCAAATCCATAACTCAAACATTAAACCCAAATCCAACCCACAAATTAGTTCGGGTGAAAATTCAGATCCAAACCCAAACTCGCGGATATCCAAAACCCAACGGATAATCCAAAATCCAAAAAAAAACTTCATAAAAACAAGAGCACAAAATACATCAGTACATCACACACTGTCCAAATTGTTTCAGAAGTATGCAACAATACAATTCAGTACACTACAAGTTCAATAAAAGTGGAAAACACAAATCAACATCCATATATAGTCCTTTAAATGAATAACAATAGATAATTTATCATTCATCAATTATGGTGGAATCATCTTCAACCTCTGAAATAAAATGAGTTGCAAATTTGCGGAGCTCCAATGGGCATCCGCGGACGAAATCTAAAATCCGCTCCAAACCCACAGCATTGCGGATATCTGAATCCGCGAATCCGTGGGCGAAAATCTGAACCAAATCCACAACCCACGGACCCAAAATTCGCGGATATCCGCTCAGTACCCAACACATTGCCATCCTTACACGACGGCGGGTGCGCATCATGCAACTTGGTGGGCCCAGTGGGTATGTTGCGCGGGTAGGACGGGCGCAGGTGAGAAAAGGCTTAGCTTTTTGACAGAAACACTCTTTAAATTGTGATTCTATGAGTCTGACACTCTATCCACTCCTCCAAATATATGACGGGTGGGTCCGATGTGAGGGTAAGACAAACCCAAATTATGCGAGAAAAGTTTTCAAAAGAACTCGTTCTTTTTAGTATAGATAATGTTGCACAGGATTGTAATCTTGGTATTTAACTTTATTTACCATTAGAGTTCAGTAGTAACTATGAGAGATTTGTTCTGTGAGGAAAAATACTGTAGAAGAAGTAATAAGAGAAGCTGAACGGAAATCACAAGTTTTCTCTATCTACATCTGCTAGTGGCGTCCAAAGTGGTAGCAGGAGTCAACAACAGCACGTGTGGGTTTCCCTTTCCCCTTTTAGAAGCTCATGACCCGGGTCAGCCCACGTACGTTGTGTAAAGTCTGGCCCAAGTATAAAAGTCCGCACGCCGTGGCCCTCCCAACTAAGAATTTTTTTTAATATTTTTTTATCTCTATTTTGCAAAAATAAATGATCCGCCAGAAATTTTGCAAAACTATACATCTGCCGCCGTGGCCCACGGCGGCAGGGACATACCGCCGTGCGGCACGGCGGTAGGGGCCGTGGCCCACGGCCAGACGTGGGCCCGTAGCGTGCGACGGACATACCGCCGTAACCCACGGCGGTAGGGACATACCGCCGTGGGCTACGGCGGCAGGTCCTAGCGCCGTGGGTCACGGCGGCAGTAGGCCTGGTACCGCCGTGCCCCACGGCGCTAGGAACTTGCTGCCTATATAAGGCCGAAATTCAGCCGAAAATGTCATAATAATTCGAAAAAAAAGAAAGAGAGTGGGAAGAGGAGAAGGGAGTGAGGAGGAGGTGGTGAAGGTGCGAAGCTCTGCCGGTTTTTCGTCTCGTTAGAGGTAATACTCTGGTACTTAATAGTTTGAACTGTGATAATAGTAAAAATATAGTTTTAGTGTAGATCTGCTTAGTAAAAATATAGTTTTAGTGTAGACCTGCATAGTAAAAATATAGTTTTAGTGTAGATGGATTAGTAAAATTATAGTTTTAGTGTAGCTCTGAGTAGATATATTTTGTAGCTGCAGATCCACTTGTTAATAGCGGTTTTTTTTCATGCTGTCAGACATGTCGGATGCAGTCAGTGTCAAGTTGTATTTCGGTAATGGGCAGATTAGATATGGTGAACATGGAGTTGACTTGTCAGAATTTAATTCGGTTGACCATGTGATTAGAAGAGCAGCCGAAAGAACTTAGGGGTCCATTACCAACTTTTTTTATAGGGCATTCCATGTAGATGCAGAGCAACATGACTTGTCCGTTATGGCTCTAATCAACAGGAGTGAGTCAGTATATTGGGAGCTTATGCCACTTCAAGGCACTGAACATTGGAGGAGTTATATCAAAACAGCATGTGAAATTGGTTTGCCTGTGATGTTGTTTATCCAAGTTGTTCATAAGGCTGGGTCTAGTAGTCAAGTGCATGAGGAGGGTAGTGCTGCTCACCAGGGTGAGGCTGAACTACAAGCAGGAGATGGTCCTGCAACTGAGTCACAAGAAGGAGATGGTGCTGCCACTGAGGCAGAAGAAGGAGATGGTGACACACCCTTTGAGGCCCGTGGTGAAATTGACGAGGGGGAAGTTAATGAAGAAGTACTCAGGCAGTACAAAATGGAGGCTGATGAGGATGAACGTGGGTTGGAAGAGGACTCCTCAGATGATGAGGATGACCCGCTAGTTCCAAGGGACTGGGACAGTTACAATTTCTCACAGCTATCTGTCAATCCTGGTGAGAATGTGTCCTGGGAGTATAGAGACAATCAGGTTTCTGTTGGCGCCATGTATAAGAGTGCAGTAGAGGTGAAGGATGCAGTGAAGAGGTGGGCCACCCTAACTCTACAGAGAGAGTTCAGGGTAGTGAAGAGTTCCCCACACATATATGATGTACAATGTGTGAAGCCCAACTGTCCTTTTCGAGTGTATGCTTCCAAGGGCAAGTGGAAAAATTACTGGGAGATCAGATCTGTTGTGGATCACACTTGTGTACTTGAGCAGCTAGATGCGAGCCATCGTAATTTGTCAGCCGGTTTTGTGGCCAGCCAGATGTTTGCTAAGATTGTGGAAAATCCTGCTTATGAGCCAAAGTCCATTATCTTGGCAATTGAGGAGAAATTTAGGTACCAGATAAGTTATGGTAAGGCATACATGGCGAAGAAGAAGGTATTGGAGATGAGGTGGGGTACTTACGAAGCATCCTACGACAATCTGCCTCGATTGCTGAACACAATTGCCACGCTCAGATGGCAACAATCAGTTGTTGCCATTGGCAATTGCTTTTACAGAGGGAGAGAATGGTGACAGTTGGTATTGGTTTCTGGAGAGATTGAAGCAGATGGTGGTGGGAGATGTGTCAGACGTGTGTGTGATACACGATAGACACAAAGGTATTTTGCAGGCCATTAATGACATCAAAGAAGGTAGCCAAGAACGTCACAGAGCACCACAATGGCCAGATGTGCATAGCAGGTGGTGCATGAGGCATATGGCAGCAAACTTTCATAGCCAGTTCAAGAACAAAGAACTTACACAATTGTTCAAGCGCTTATGTTCGACCAATCAGGAGAAAAAATTCTACGAGCTATGGCAAAAATTAGATGATCTGACGAAGAAAGCATCAGAAGAGATAGCTAAGAAGCCAATAAGTACTGAACCCGGGGAAGAGCCAGTTTCTCTGGAGGACGTGGGGCTAGATGCTCCAAATGTCAGAAGGAGAAGGGGACGTGCTGTGAAGACCTTCAGCCAGTGGATTCAGAATGAGCCTAAGGAGAAATGGTGTCTCCTGTTTGATAAGGGAGGTGTGAGGCATGGGATAATGACAACAAATTTTGCTGAGGTCTACAACGCGGTTTTGCGTGGTGCCAGAGCTCTCCCTCTTGTTGGTATCATTGATTTCTTCTTGTACCGCACAATGAAGTACTTTCTTGAGCGTGCTACTGCAGCACATGCAGCTATGCAGGACTGTAAGAAGGTGTATTCAACATGGATGACTGAGTACTTGACCACAAAACAGAAGGCTGCTCTTACTCACAGAGCTTACCCACAACCTCTACATCGTGATCCCGGCGAGGAAGTTCAGTGGATATATCGGATAAATTGCCAGTCCAAATCACAAAAAGCGAATGGTGAAATAACAATACAACAAACAGTTATTGGGAATCAAACATGCTCATGCTCTTGCCAGAAGCCACTGCTGCTACACTACCCCTGCTCACATGTGATCGCTGCATGCCTTGCAACAAAGAATAACCATTGGGGTCGCTACGTGCCTAAATACTATCTGAAGCAAACCATTCTAGACTCCACCTCCTCTCTGTGATTTTATGTCATTGCTATTTTATTATGTGCTAACTTGTCTTTGAAAAAAGACTCCACCTCCTCTCTGTGATTTTATGCAGTAGCTAAATTATGAGCAGTCCGAACAAGACAAGCGTTACGTCGAGGCGACGGGTCGTTCAGCACATGAGAGGTGGCAAAGGATGGTTGAGGCAGAAAAACAAGAAGAAAAATGTAAGGAGCAGCAGGAGGAAATTCGCATTCACCGGGAGATCAAAGAACGTGAAGCGGTCGCGGCCCGTGAAACAGATAGAGAGAGGAAGAGGGAGAGAGCTCGCCGGGCTAAGGAAGCTGGGCCGGATGCTATGAGGAAGGGGAAATACCCCCGTTGTACCCAGTAGACGTAGAGTACTAGACGCCAAGTGCTACTGTATCCATAAAAAATTATGATTTCATTTCATCATTCTCTAGAGTCGGGTTGTATCTTTAAGAACTTGATTTCAGATGCATTTCAGATGCAAACAGTAAAACTCGTACTAGGGTGTGTTTTCTGTGAGTCACTGCACCAAATAGTGAACACATAGGGTGTGTTTTCTGTGAGTCACTGCACCAAACAGTGTACCTAGTACTAGGGTGTGTTTCCTCCGAGTCACTGCCCGTTTTTCTTGCCCCGGATCGAATGGCCCACCGTCTAGTCCACTTTATTGCCTACATATTTGTGAGCACTCTTCTCCAGTGTCACTTCACAACACAACAAGCACCAATGAGTTCCTAGACTGGGGATGATGATGACTCCCTCGGTCCAGCACTGTGGAGCCAGCAAGATCCAGAGTTCAACAGCAATTTTCCAGTCTTAGATAAGAGAGATTTCAAATCCATGCGTGATGTTAGAAAGTACGCACCAAATCAAACGGTGAACTAACCAAGGTGTGCACACGGTGAGTTCTGTGTGATGCAGGTTTACCAGGGTTGGGACAACTCTGGTCGACGCTTCTGGCATTGCTCACGAGCATGGGTAAGCAAAACTCCTTGACCTCTGTCCTTCATCATTATATGATTTACTAATGTAATCACGGTTTCTGCAGTACTCCGAACAACTAGATAACTGCGGTTTCGTGCAATGGGTGGATCCCCCAGCTATTGACCCGTATCAATAGTACATCAACTACCTCGAGGATGTTGTCATCTTCAACTTGAGGCAAGAACTCACGTCGGCATTAGCTTCTCCAGATCCGACATCTACCTACGACGACGACGGATCGGTGACCGGACCAATGGCGGTGAAGACGAACACCGGGTGTGAGGACGAGTTCTGCTGTTGTCCGTGCCACGAGAAGAAGGACAACACTCCACCATCAACTCCACCCCCGCCACCGTCTGATCCAACTCCACCCCTGTCGGGGTACTACATGCCCTCCCAGCACTCCGGCGGGTCTATGATGTCCGGGTTCTCCGAGTACTATTCGTACAACTAGACTACAAATGTTGTAATCGTTTATCTAAATTCCCTAAGGCACGTTAGGACTAGCAGCGGCACAAAGTTAGGGTACTTGTGTCGTACGTGCCATTGCTTGTTTCTGTAATTCGTCGTTAAGTATTAATGGTTTGTCGTTAAGTATCAATGCTTCAAAAATTGAAATTTACAAAAAAAAAATCCTACCGCCGTAGGGCACGGCGGTAGATCCATACTTACCGCCGTGGCTTACGGCGCTACCTGGAGGCCACGCTGCCGCCTGGCGCTAGGCTCCTACCGCCGTGCCGCACGGCGGTAGGCCCCTAACACCATGACCCACGGTGGTATGTGCCCTTGCCAGTGGGCCACGGCCCCTGCCGCCGTGCCGCACGACGGTAGGAACCCTACCGCTGTGGGCCACGGCGGCAGATGTATAGTTTTGCAAAATTTCTGGCGGACCATTTATTTTTGCAAAATAGAGATAAAAAAAATATAAAAAAAAATTTCCCCAACTAAGGCTGGATTTGGATCGGATATCGTTTTTCACAAAAATTCGAATCGAATACGAATCTTATCAGATATCTACGATACAAATCTTGTCGGATACGAATACAAAACGGATAGATTTGCTTCTTGTCGATGAGTAAAAAAAATTACTACTAGTAAGTAAACATAATTTATTCATTAAAAAATAATATAATATATTTAAAATTAACATGAATAGTAATGTTAAAATTAATTAAATTTTATTATTGCATATCACTAGTAATATTAGACTAAAATAATTATTTATCATATATATTTTAAATAGTTTAGATAATGTACATCATTTTTAGGTAATAATATTAAATTAACAACATTTTGTAATTATTAATTAGTCATCAAAATAAGTTTTAGATGGTTTTATCATTATTTTATTCTACGCGGATATGGATAGTTGAAAGGATCTTGATGTCGTCTAGAGGGGGTGAATAGACGAATCTGCACTAACTAAAACTTGCAACCCACTGTTAGTACCGAAACCAGTCAAACCGGTTTCTCTGAGGGAGTGAAAGGATCTAGAGGTCGACTAGGGGGGGTGTTGAATAGTCGTTCCTGAAAAATTACAACTTAAAACCACCTGTCAATACAAAGTCCGGAGTCTCCGGATATTTTTCCGGATACTCCGGAATGTCCGGAGTATCTGGGAAAATGTTCGGAGTTTCCGGGCTTTTGGGGAGGAGACTAAATCGACAGAATTGAAACTGCTCAAAAGTAGATATATGAAAATAGGTTATGCACTGAGATGAATAGAGCCTGTTTCACCACCCAGAACCTGCAGCAACTTTACCAAAACGTAGATCGGCAACAAACCCTAGAGATGAGCTCAAGAGAATAACAAGCAAACAACAAGAGCAACAAACACAAGGGGGACACAAGGGTTTGTTACCGGAGTTCAACCTCACACCTTGAGGTCTACGTCTCCGTTGAGGAACCCACAAAGGGTGGACCTTTACACCTAGGTCACTTGCCTCTCTCTAGCGACCACAAAGATCGAGCTAGAGCCACTTACTCAATGTCGGGGTAATACAAACTTCCTTGGGCAGCCACAATCCTTTGGATGCTCCAAGGCAACGCCTAGCCGGCTAGGAGCTCAAAGCTCCAAGAGTAAAAAACACAAAATCACCGACCAAGCGACGAACAAGGTGCTCTAGAGATGGGAAATCAGCTCACTAGCACTCTCACTTGCTCTAGCCTTGAATTCCTCCTTTAATCCCCACCAAATCTCAACAACCAAGTGCCAAGGGGAGTAAAGAGGAGGGAGAAGGTGTTCTGAATGCTACAGTTCGAAATGAGGCAAGAGAGAGAGAAAGAAAGGGGTATTTATACCCCTTCACTCAAATAGAGCCGTTACAGCTCTAAGACCCGGAGTATCCGGGAAAGTCCGGAAACTCCGGGGAGCCCGGAGTATCCGGGGTAAAACCCGGACACTCCGGCCTCTAGGGGCCAGCACCCAAAACATGTGCCCACGTGCAGTTTTTGGTGTAAGGTGTCTCTCATAGGTTTGGTTAGTTACTCTAAAGGATCTTTTCGACTCATGGATAGTAAATTTCATGCCCCTCTTGATAGTACGGCACTCCTATGACTCAAATTCAAAATATAAAATAATTAAGCCTTCTTGGAATCCTTCTTTAAGCAACACTTCTCTTTTTGGAAAAATGATGTAATCACCTTTATGCCTTCTCATAATTTTAATCCCTGCTCATACACTTGATATATCATTAGATACCTAAGCTTTTGTCATTAATACACCAAAACCCACTTAGGGGGTCAAGACACTCTTCAATCTCCCCCTTTTTGGTGATTGATGACAACAAGCTTAAGTTTTAATGAGAGAGATAAACTGCTCAAGTAAAGCTTACATGACACTCCCCCTTAATGTGTGCAATAGAGTTTGAATCTCAAGGACCCATTAGGATCAATAATTTGCACAAGAGTTAAAGAATGAATGTGTCATGTAACAAGCAAAAGTGGGGTGCTTGTGTTGTGCAACAGAAAATATGTGATATGCTTATGACAGATTTTTCACCAGAAAAGATAAAAGAGGTGTGGTGCTCAGAAATCCGGAGTTTCCGGGTGGAATCCGGAGTGTCCGGAAAAACCGGAGTTTCCGGGATTAAATCCGGAGTCTCCGGGATTTCTGGTCAACACAGAAAAACAGCAAACAACAAGTCATTTCAAGCTACCACAAGTTTCCTTAGATAAATAAGACAAGTTCATCACACATCACAAGCAAATAGTCTCAAGCCCACATAGTCTTACACAAATAGACGGAAATAAGAGTTATTACAAGCCAAATGTTCTCAAGATCCAAATCCAACATAAATCAATATCAGCTTATGTCCCATACTTTCCCGACCCTTCAAGAGCTGATTGACAGGGCCATAGGCTTGGAAGCCAAGCGCAAGGAATTGGGTGATCAGAAGAGGAAGGCTACTAGCTCTGGACAGTATGGAAGCATCACTCACCCTCTCTATAATCCACAGCAGGGAGCACCACTCCGCTCTGGAGGTCCAAGTGGTAGTCCTGGACAGAATCAGTTTCGGCGCAATACACAACCGTTCCAACATCCCATTCAGCAGTTACAGCAAACCACTCCACATACTCCACGCTTCAATGATTAGCAGCCTAGTCAGAACACCTCTGCAGGAACCCTAGTGGGACCTAATGCACCCAACACGTCCGTTGGAAATACTTGCTTTAAGTGTGGAGAGGCTGGTCACTTCGCCAATAATTATCCTCAGAGAAGCATCCAGAATACTCCAGTGCAGAGTCAGCAGATGAGAAATGGGAGCCAAACCCCACAGAGCACCAAGGGACGACAGAGCCACATGCGAGGGAAGCTGAACCACATGAATGCTGAGATCACTCAGGGAGTATCCAATCATCTTGGTATGTTCGTCAATAGCTCAATTCCTTTATCTTTTCCCTTGGGCTTGGAATCGAGCATTCCCAATCTTTCTTAATCCATCGGAATCTCGAGGACGAGATTCTTTTAAGGGGGGTAGGATTTGTAACACCCTAATTTTTGCAAAAATTTGTTTTCAATAAAATTGGTTAGAAACAATGTTTGAATTTAAGGAAGATAGCGTGCATTTGAATTTTTAGGCATTTAATATATTTTTAAAAATTAATTAAATAAATATAGGAGTTAATTGTTGTATACATGCTGGGGCATAGTTTGTGTTTGGTTGAATTCAAATTTGAATTTGAATTCAGGTGTTTGAAACCTTTTTCAAAATTGCAAAATCCTTTTTCCTCTTTCCCCAAACCTTTCCTCCCTTCTGGCCCAGTTTAGTTCGAAGTCCAGCTGAAGAAGTCTGGCGGACCCCCTCCGTTTCTTCCTCTCCGCTCGCTCGGTTTCCCCCGTCTCGCGGCCCAGCTTCGGTTTCGGCCCAGCCGGCCCGCCTCCGCCTCCCTCCTCTTGCTGCCGCTGACAAGCGGGGACCACCCGTCATCCCCTTCCTCCCGTGTGCGTCTGAGCCGGACTCCGGCTGGAGTCCAACGCTGCCGCGTCCTGCGCCTTCACGCGTCCCCGCCCCGGACTCGTGATCTGCACGCCAAGGCACGACACCGGTCCTATTTAAGGGCGCCGCCACCCCCGGCCTTCGAACCCTAGCCACCCGTGCTCTGAGCCGCCGCCGCCGAAACCCTAATCGTCCGCCGCCGTTGATTCGCTGGTCCACCGCCGTCCTGTTGTCGAGAAGTGCCCCAGGAGCTTCGCAAGGAGGTGAGGAGCACCCCGGTGTTACGTGTGGACGCTCCTGCGCTTCGTGTAGGCCACGCCGCCTCGCCGGAGTTCAGGCTCCGCCTCGCCGAGCCGCGTGACGCCTTCGCCGCCCGTCTCTCCTCCCTGAGTCCCTAGTCTGTCTCGCCGACCTTCTAGCTTCCTCCCCGGCCAATCTGCGTGGCCAGCTGAGCATCGTGGCCTGATTCCGAGCAAGCTCGCCGGAGGAGCTCTGCTGCGCCGCCGCTCGGCGCCTGTGCACGTCCAGAACCGTCGGATCTAAGATCTAGGGTCCAGAACGGTTTTGACCGGAACCCATACCGGTCAACACGACCTGTTTCCCCTGTGCCCCTTCACTTTTGCAGAAAAGCCCCCGTCTTTTCTAAAATAACAAGCCGGTCCTTCCACCGTTCAAAGACCCTTGCACATAAGTCCTTTTCTTCACGTTTTAGACCCTGAGGTTTTTAGTTTTAGTAGCCGAGGTCCAGCCTTAAGTTTTTCCACCTAAGCCCTCTGGTTTATATGTTTAATTATGTTTTAGCCCCTGTTTTCTTGCTGTTAGGCCCCTGTAACCCTAGTTTCTTCACAGATAGATCCTTGCACCTTCTTCTAGCCATATCTTCTCCGTTTTAGCTCCGTTTTTCGCGTTCTTTATGTCCAAACGATCGTATCAAAGAGTAGAATAGCTTTTTGCCCCTGTTTTGCTCTGATAAATCTGTTTGGTGATTGTTTCTTATTTTATTCTATTGTGTGCTTGTATGTACGTTGATGTGATGCGTAGAGAACGTTTGGGCTGAAGGATTTGAAGACCAAGAAGCTCAAGTGTCAGAACAACAACAGGGATTTGTTGAAGGCAAGTCCTCCTTGATGCATACCTATTTACCTATACAACATGCATTCAATTCACTGTTCTTACTTTTGCTTGCATTAAATTGATGGGACCCTATTAAGGACATGACTAGAATATTTTTTATACCCTATACCTTGATCAACTGGGTTTACTTTTATTGTTGGGTAGCTCCTGCTATGCTTAACTTGGTGGATGGTATCAATGAAACTTTATGAACTTGATTTATTTATGTTATACCTTCATTAATACAAGATCACCTTGTTTAATTGGAACATGGAGAACCACCCAGGACATCAGTGCAACCACAAGAGCTAAATGGCTCTGGCCTTGGCTAATTAATTAGTGACCCTGGTTAGGAGTGGCTTTACCTGATAAGGACAAGGGGCGGTGGTACTGTGGGGTATGGACTCGCTCTAGTGGGGAGTTGGGCTTTGCTAAGACACGGTACCCGCTAGGGGACTTCATACCTTGCTAACTGATCCGGTAACCTTGTGGGTTGCAACTTCCTGGGGAAACTTTGTAAAGGCCTCGTAGCGTCCCTATGCAATCACACCTAGGTAGTGTGGTATCATACTTGGCCGGCATCGCATGGTTGGGTTTAAAGTTCCTAGAACTTTTACGCGACTTGTGGTGGAAGTGTACAACCTCTGCAGAGTTTAAAACTAATCGGTTAGCCGTGCTCACGGTCAAGAGCGGCCTGGACCCTCACATGATTAATCTATGGAAATTAATGATTAACATGATGCATCTATCTTTAATTATGTTGCTTATTCTCTTATGTTAATTGTGGGTTTGGTATAAACTTACACTTGCTAGTATTTATGATGCTAATAAAACTTGACCAACTAAAATGTTGAATGCTTAAACCCATCGGCCTCCACTATAAAGCCTTGCATGTTATATTATAATTCCGCTTGCTGAGTACGGCATGTGCTCACGCTTGTTTTCATTATTGCAACGACACTACCCGGATGCTGTTCGGACTTGGAGAGATTTGAAGATTTCCCTGGAGACTTTGACGAACTCTAGGCGGGCGTGTCACCAGTCAACTGCCTGTGGTGTTGATTCCATCCGCTGCGTTACTACTCGTTAATTATTAGTTCGTTTATGAGACATCTTGGTCTGTAATAATGTTTAATACTCTCTTTACGTTTTGGCACTGTGTTTTGGTTATCACTGAGTCGTTATATGTGTGAACTTTGATCCTGGCGCACATATAATATGAGCATTCGAATTTGCCTTTAAATTCGGGTGTGACAACGTGCCTTGTGCTCCTAGATGCAGTCTTCTTGGAATGGTCATGAAGGTGGCGGAAAGGCTCATGAGTGACATCTTTAGGGAAGCGGGTGTTGGTGACCCTCTCAATCATGTACATGAGATAAGGAGTATAAGGAAGATGCTTCATAGGATCATTCATTGCCCGCCTAAGCTCATTCCAAATGAAATCGAAGATGCAAAAGCCTTCTTCACCCGGTGCCATACGGTTCAAAAGATTTGGTGCATAGTGGCGGAGAGCGGAGGAATCACCCATCTTAGGATCAATGGTGGCGCAGAAAAAGTGATTGAAGTAGTAGTAGTATGGGAGGAGTGTATCCGCTTTACCCAACACCGCCATTGCCCTAGAAGGAAAAATGTATGGGAGATCCTTAGGCTTGTACTTGTCCTCATTGTGAATGGGAGTGTGCTTCTCATCTTTTGAGCCAAGACCAAGGAGCCTAGAGAATGTCATGTAGTCGATGGTGTACTTTGCTCCTTGTGTAGTCCATGTGATAGAGTTCTCCCTCGAGTCATAGAAGTAAGAGCAATGGAACTGAGCTAGAATCTCCTTATTCCAATTGTACCAGAAACCCATGAGATCAAAGAGGCCCATTTCCTTGCATTTTGCAATGACTTGAGTGAAGGTAGGATGGTTGAGCTCTTCATAATATTTCCAATCAATGTATTGCATCTTCACAATTGGAACCTTGTTCTTGAGCTTCATGGCTGGGCTTCTAATGACTGTCTGATAGAAATCCCGATGAAAGTCACACCAAAAGCGAGCCTCAAGACCTTCACTCTTGAGATACATGTACACATATTCCGCCTGTTGCTCTCTCACGGCAAGTGCATTCTTGGAATAATCTCTAGCGAGATGCTCAGCAAACCCTTGCACATGACTGGGATCCCTAAGATTTATGGGAGTGGTGACATTCTTCACATTGGGAGGGAGAGAGGCAATGAGTCTAGGAGGAGTAGATGGACATATGTGAGAGTATGGAGTGGGTCGATTTTTAGGAAGAGATGTAGTGGGAGTGTCACGGCCTTGATGGACATAGGGGGCTTCGTGGCTCCTTTTGGGATGAGGCTTGAAGCGAGGTTTTTCTTTGGCAATCCCTTTACCATGACGACAGGGCAGCTCATCCTCATCTGGCTGCTCATAAGTTTCATCTTCAACATCATCATCATCATAACTCCCTTCTTGTTCCTCTATCTCCTCTTCTTCTTCTTCACCACCCTCATAGTAGGAAGGAGGGGGGTGGCCTCGTCTAGCTCTGGAGCTGGGCTGAGAGAACTCTTGTCCCAATGTTTCTTGCACAATCCTATGGGTGGCGGGATCGTGCCTTGCCTTGGTGCGTCGTTGAGCGGTGGGAGCACCGGTATCTTGCTTCACCTTGATCCTCATGATCTGAATATCGAGAGATAGAAGTATACATGAGGAGAGGAGCATGGAGATGACTTACAACAGCAGGAGTTGGAGTTTCAGCACAGAAATCCGGAGACTCCGGGAAAAAGTCCGGACACCCCGGGAATTCCGGAGTATCCGGGTCTTTCACCCCGGAGTTTCCGGGTTTCTGCGCCGAAACCCTAACTCACAATGCAGTAAGGAAAAACCATGGGAATTGAATGATATTGCAGATCCAGGTACTCTAGATGATAAGAAGCTTATCTATACACAAGACATCCATTGGTTCATCCTAGAAAAGGAGATCGGGCAAGAGAACCAAAGGTACCTTAGGAAGAGATGGAGACCGAGAGAGTGCTACCAAAGCACGAGTTCTTGCACGTCCCTTGACAAGATGACCCGCTCCCTTGAGGTAGACTTGAATCCGAGAGAGGGAGGGTTGGTCTTCTTCCTTGTTTCCAAAACGCCGGTGAAGGGGGGAGGTGCCCTCGGGGCGGTAGAGACGCCGGGGAGCAGCAAGGAGAGGCAGGCCGGTGGGAGGGCGTCGACGAGTAAGGAGAGGAAAGGGGGGCTTGAGATGGAAACCCTAGGGCTTGAGGTGGACACCCTAGGGCGCCATGGGCGACCTGGAGGAGGGAGACGGCTGAGAGAGAGAGGAGACTGCGGTAGAAAGTGAAAAATTAGGGTTTTGACCACAGTAACCCGAGATATATATAGTGGACGGTTAAAACCCGGAGTATCCGAGCTGAGTCCGGAGACTCCGGAGAGTTCGGAGATTCCGGGCTCAGGTCCGGAGACTCCGCTCCCCCTTGCTGACAGCCACAGAATTTTCAAGGAATTTGATAGATAGATAGATTTGGAGCCTAGATATGTGATATATGTGAGCTTGAGAAGTTCAACAGTTGATACTAGCCAACAATCAAGCAAAGGGAACAATAGTCCAAGTGTTGAACCTAATGAAGATCCAAATATTTCAAAAATAAAAAACACAGAGTTTTCCAATCACTTTTCTTTTGACAAAGTCCTTATCTAGGAGCACTCAAGTATGTGCATGATCTCAAGCCAAGTTACGAGAATCCAAGATATTTAATTCACTCCTCAAAGCATAAAACCTTAGTTCATCAAGAGGCTTTGTGAAGATATCGGCTAGTTGCTTTTCGGTGCTCACATGACTTAAAGCAATATCTCCTTTGGCTTCGTGGTCTCTCAAGAAATGGTGTCTTATGTCTATGTGCTTTGTTCTTGAGTGGTTTACGGGGTTGTTCGCTAGCTTGATGGCACTCTCATTGTCACACAAGAGTGGCACCTTGCTAAACGTACAACCAAAGTCCCTCAAAGTGAACCTCATCCAAAGTAGTTGAGCACAACAAGCGCCGACTGCAACATACTCGGCCTCAGCGGTGGATAAGGCAACATAATTTTGTTTCTTGGAGCTCCAAGACACCAAGGACCTTCCAAGAAATTGGCAAGTCCCGAATGTACTCTTTCTATCCACCTTGCAACCGGCATAGTCCGAATCGGAATAGCCAAGTAGATTGAAAGTGGAGCCCTTTGGGTACCATAAACCAAGGTTAGGAGTGTGTACTAAATACCTAAAGATTCTCTTAATAGCCATGAGATGACATTCCTTAGGATTGGCTTGAAACCTTGCACACATGCACACACTAAGCATAATATCAGGCCTAGATGCACAAAGGTAAAGCAAGGATCCAATCATGGAGCGATATACCTTTTGATCCACGCTTTTTCCATCTTCATTCAAGTCAGGATGTCCATTGGATGGCATTGGAGTCTTGATGGGCTTGGCCTTGTCCATGTCAAACTTCTTGAGCATGTCATGAGTGTACTTTGTTTGACTTATGAACGTGCCTTCCTTGAGTTGCTTGATTTGAAATCTAAGAAAGAACTTCAACTCTCCCATCATGGACATCTCGAATCTCTTAGTCATAATCCTACTAAATTCATCCGCCCAAGCTTTGTTAGTAGAACCAAATATGATGTCATCGACATATATTTGGCACACAAATAAATTATTCCCTTCTTTGCGAGTGAAAAGAGTAGGGTCGGCTTTGCCTATTTCAAAGCCTTTCCTTAAGAGAAATTCCTTATGGCATTCATACCATGCTCTAGGTGCTTGCTCAAGACCATAGAGCGCCTTATGGAGCTTGTAGACGTGGTTGGGAAATTGAGGGTCTTCAAAGCCCGGTGGTTGCTCAACATAGACTTCTTTGGAGATTGGGCCATTCAAGATTGCACTCTTGACATCCATTTGAAAGAGCTTGAAATCATGATGTGTAGCAAAAGCCAATAAGATACGAATTGCTTCAAGTCTGGCCACCGGTGCATAGGTCTCTCCAAAGTCCAAGCCTTCAACTTGAGTGTAGCCCTTAGCAACCAACCTTGACTTGTTCTTGGTCACTACCCCATCCTCGTCTTGTTTGTTGCGGTACACCCATTTTGTTCCAATCACATTTTGCTTAGGGCGTTCCACTAAGGACCAGACTTCATTCCGAGTGAAGTTGTTCAACTCTTCTTGCATGGCTATCACCCAATCAGCGTCTTGAAGAGCTTCTTCCACAGAGAGAGGTTCAATCATGGACACAAAAGAGTAGTGCCCACAAAAGTTAGCCAATCTCGATCTTGTTGCGACCCCTCTTCTTATGCTTCCAAGAATGTTGTCAACTGGATGATCTCTTTGAATACTTTGATGAACTCTTGGATGTGTTTCAGAGGTGTCTTGTTGGATCAAATCTTCAGCTTCTTGACGAGTTTGAGCAGCACCATCAGAGGGTCCGGAGTCTCCGGACAAATTTCCGGAGTTTCCGAAAGGTCCGGATTCTCCGGGATGTTCTCCGGAGTCTCCGGACTTCGCAGCGGCTGTACCATTTGGTGTTGACTCAACAACTTCGTCTTCTTTATCTTCTTCTTGAGGCTTGATCTCACCAATTGCCATCTTCTTGATATCATTTGCAGAGGTCTTTTCCTTGCCTACACACACTTCATCAACTTGCTCCACTTGAGAGCCATTAGATTCATCAAACGTCACGTCACACGCCACATCAACACAACCGGTGGTTTTGTTGAGGACGCGATAGCCATGTGCATTTGAGGCATAACCAAGAAAAATACCATCATCAACTTTAGGTGCAAACTTAGAGTTCTTGGGCTTCTTGTTGAGAATGAAGCACTTACAACCAAAAACTCTAAAGTAAGACACATTAGGCTTCTTACCGGTTAGGAGTTCATAGGCGGTCTTGTGTCGAAGCTTGTGAAGATATAAGCGGTTGATAGCATGACAAGCCGTGTTGACCGCTTCCGCCCAAAAACTATCCGAAGTCTTGTACTCATCAAGCATGGTTCTTGCGGCTTCTATGAGAGTCCTATTCTTCCTCTCCATGATCCTATTTTGTTGAGGTGTGTATGGGACGAAGAATTCATGACCAATGCCTTCACCATCAAGATACTCTTCAATGTTGGTGTTCTTGAACTCGGTGCCATTGTCACTTCTTACTCTCTTGATCTTCACATCAAACTCATTTTGGGTTCTAGTTGCAAATTTCTTGAATACGCATGAACCTTGCTCTTGTCACGCAAAAAGAATACCCATGTATACCGAGAGTAATCATCAAAAATGACAAATCCATACTTGCTCCCTCCAATACTAACATAAGCCACGAGACCAAAGATATCCATGTGGAGTAATTCCAATGGTCTTGTAGTGGTGAGTACATTCTTGGAGGGGTGAGGAGCACCACCTTGCTTTCTGGCTTGACAAGCACTACAAATTCTATCTTTCTCAAAATGAACTTTTGTTAGTCCTAGGATGTGTTCCCCCTTTAGAAGTTTGTTGAGATTATTCATCCCAACATGGGCTAGCCGGCGATGCCAAAGCCAACCCAAGCTAGACTTTGCCATTAAGCATGTATCAAGTTGGGCTTTCTCCGATGTAAAATCCACCAAATAAAGCCTTCCCTTGAGTTCACCCTTAAAAGCAATGGAGTCATTGCCTCTTCTAAAGATGGTCACACCCTCATTTGTGAACAAACAATTGTAGCCCATCTCACAAAGTTGTGACACGGACAACAAATTGTAGTCCAAAGATTCAACCAAATAAACATCGGAAATTGAATGATTGGTTGAGATAGCGATTTTACCTAGACCAACAACCGTTCCACCACCATTGCCTCCAAAGGCAATCTTTTCCGTAGGATGTTCAATCATTTCACAAGACATAAACATCTTCTCTCTGGTCATGTGATTAGTGCATCCACTATCAATCACCCATTTGGCTCCACCGGAGGAGTATGCCTAGAAAACAAATTAGGCTTGATTTTTAGGTACCCAATTAGAGTTGGGTCCTTTCACGTTAGTCACAAGAACTTTGGGTACCCACACATTCCTTTTGATCATTGAACCTTGTGTGCGGGGTCCCACATACTTGGCCACCACCTTACCCTTGTGGTTCCAAGTCAACACATAATCGGCATAAAAGTTGTCTTGTGAAGCATGTGCCTTGGGCTTCTTGGTTTGCTTGGCTTGCATCACTTTAGTCTTGATTTGTGGTTCATGGGATGTGCCATTGGAGCTCTTGAACTTGATGGGAGTGTTGAGCCTAGGTTGTTTACCTTCAACCTTGACACCCAATTGCTTCATCCCATGCACCACATTTCTTGTTCCCACACCCCTTGTGTGGTTGTTCTTGATGAATGGGATAGGGTCTTTGGAGCCTTGCTCATTCTTACCTAGCCCCTTCCCATTCTCAAAGCCAAACTTCTTCATGTAGTTTGAACCAAAGCCCTTGGTATGGTTCTCAAACTCTCCTCTCTTAGGTTCCTTCTTCTTTTCCTCAACAAGAGAGTTTGACAACCGAGCAATCTCTTTCTTCATTGCATTCATCTCGGCAATGTTAGTAGCATAAGCATTTAGATCAAGTTTATAGCATCTAGAACAACCATTACTTGTAGAAGCATTTGAGTTAGAGGTAGCATCATTAGAGGTTGTTTTAACACTATTCTTAAGGTTGTCAAGTTGAACTTCAATTGCAAGGTGACTAGCTCTCAAGCGTTTTAAGCTCTCTTGAAGTTCAACCTTTTCACTCTCAAGTCTAGTGCAAGCATCCTTAGCTAGGAAACACTTCCTAGTTAATTCATCTACTATAACGACCTCTTTAGCTTGAGAGTTCTTGAGGCTAAGAATTTCTTCCTCTTTTTCCTAGAGCAAGTCCTCTTGCACCTTGAAACCCTTCTTTTCAATTACAAGGGCATCCTCAAGGGCAATGGTTTTCTCTCGCTCAAGTCTAAAGAGTTCTTCTTGCACCTCAAGAGTCTCATCTCTATTCTTGATTTCATTTAGAAGATTCATAATTCTTTTGGTTGCTTTCTTACCAAAACTAGTGATCATTTTTTCAAATTCATCATCTCTATCATTATCATCATCAACATCTAGGGGAGAAGGTTTAGTGTCTACCTTAGTGCCCCTAGCCATGAGGCATGTGTGAGTGAAGTCATCTTCATCATCGGTGAGATCCCCAAAGAGTGATGGCTTGTTAATGGGTTGAGTAATGGATATTGTAGCAAGCCCCACTTCATCATCCGAGTCGGAGCTATCATCATTTGAATCCCATTCTTCACCCAAATGAGCTTCACCAACTTCCTTCTTCTTGTTCTTGTCATACTTGTTGGTGTCTCTTCTTCTCACCTTGATGTTGGGGTATTCCGCAATGAAATGACCTTCCTTGCCACACCCAAAGCATGGCCTCTTGTATGTTCTCTTGGTCTTGATCTTGTCCTTGTCTTTGTTCTTGTTGAAGAAACCACCCTTCTTCATCACCTTGGTGAACCTCTTCACAAATAGAGTCATTTGCTCGGGAGTCAAGGTGTCATCACTATCTTCCTTGACCACGGTCTTGGAGGATGATGAGCTTACCCTCCTCTCTTTGTCTTTGCTTGAAGCTTTGAGAGCTACTCCCTTGTTCTTCTCAATTTGTTCATGCATCTTTGACATTTCTTGTGAGAGCTTTGACTCCTTGACAATGATAAGATGTTCTTCAATTCTACCAATCACATCCGCCGGAGTGAACTTCTTGAAGCCTCTCTTCTCTCTAATAAGTGTAGGGAGTTGAACATCCCTAGCCATATAGGCGGAGAGGATCTTATCAACTACTTCTTTTCTTCCCCATCTTGTGCTTCCAAGAGACTTGATCTTGTTGATGATCTTGTTCAAGCGGTTGTACATGTCTTGTGGAGATTCATCTTCTTTGATGACGAAGCGGTTGAGCTCACTTTCAAGAGCTCGAATTCTTCCTTCTCTAACTTGCCTTGTTCCTTCATGGTTGATAAAGAGAGTGTCCCACACATCTTTGGCGGACTTCAAACCATCAACCTTGTCATACTCTTCGGCGGTGAGAGAGCTCTTGATGATGCGAATGGCTTGATAGTTTCGTTGGATTTCATTCGCTTGAGCTTGTGTCAAAGTAGCATCTCCACTTGGAAAGGTGATTTCCCTGTTCACAACAGTCCAAAGTGCGGGATTTACCGCCATCAAATACTCCTCCATCGAGTTCTTCCACTTGGAATAGTCGGTTCCATCAAATTGGGGTATCTTTCCAATGTGGTGTGAACTCGATGGTTTATCAAAGATTAAATTAGAGTAATCGTAAGGGATACTAGTGAACTCCCTTCCCGAAGGCCGACGAGTGGAGCGGTTTGATCTCGCATCATCAAAGTCCTCATCACTTGATGAAGATGATCCACTATCTTCATTTCTTGGATGATGACTTGTGCTTGCTCCACCGGCACCTCCCGCTGCACCCGTGGGAACCTCGGGTGTGTTCACGGGGGGTTGATTACCACCGGGGTTGGTCAAGTCACCTTCGAGCGGCGTTGCTTGATTAGTTGGAGTCGACATCTCTTTTCTCCAAGTGGTTAAGCTTCAAACGGAGCAACCCGCTTTGATACCAATTGAGAGGATCTAGAGGTCGACTAGAGGGGGGGTGAATAGTTGTTTCTGAAAAATTACAACTTAAAACCACCTGTCAGTACAAAGTCCGGAGTCTCCGGATATTTTTTCAGATACTCCGGAATGTCCGGAGTATCCGGGAAAATGTTCGGAGTTTCCAGGCTTTTGGGGAGGAGACTAAATCGAAAGAATTGAAACTGCTCAAAAGTAGATCTATGAAAATAGGTTATGGACTGAGATGAATAGAGCCTATTTCACCACCCAGAACCTGCAGCAACTTTACCAAAACGTAGATCGGCAACAAACCCTAGAGATGAGCTCAAGAGAGTAACAAGCAAACAACAAGAGCAACAAACACAAGGGGGACACAAGGATTTGTTACCGGAGTTCAACCTCACACCTTGAGGTCTACGTCTCCGTTGAGGAACCCACAAAGGGTGGACCTTTACACCTAGGTCACTTGCCTCTCTCTAGCGACCACAAAGATCGAGCTAGAGCCACTTACTCAATGTCGGGATAATACAAACTTCCTTGGGCAGCCACAATCCTTTGGATACTCCAAGGCAACGCCTAGCCGGCTAGGAGCTCAAAGCTCCAAGAGTAATAAACATGAAATCACCGACCAAGCGACGAACAAGGTGCTCTAGAGATGGTAAATCAGCTCACTAGCACTCTCACTTACTCTAGCCTTGAATTCCTCCTTTAATCCCCACCAAATCCCAACAACCAAGTGCCAAGGGGAGTAAAGAGGAGGGAGAAGGTGTTCTAAATGCTACAGTTCGAAATGAGGTAGGAGAGAGAGAAAGAAAGGGGTGGAAGGGGTATTTATACCCCTTCACCCAAATAGAGCCGTTACAGCTCTAAGACCCGGAGTATCCGGGAAAGTCCGAAAACTCCGGGGAGCCCGGAGTATCCGGGGTAAAACCCGGACACTCCGGCCTCCAGGGGCCAGCACCCAAAACATGTGCCCACGTGCAGTTTTTGGTGCAAGGTGTCTCTCATAGGTTTGGTTAGTTACTCTAAAGCACCTTTTCGACTCATGGATAGTAAATTTCATGCCCCTCTTGATAGTACGGCACTCCTATGACTCAAATTCAAAATATAAAATAATTAAGCCTTCTTGGAATCCTTCTTTAAGCAACACTTCTCTTTTTGGAAAAATGATGTAATCACCTTGATGCCTTCTCATAATTTTAATCACTGCTCATACACTTGATATAGCATTAGATACCTAAGCTTTTGTCATTATTATACCAAAACCCACTTAGGGGGTCAAGACACTCTTCAGGGAGTACTATGCAAAACTGAAAAAACTCTCTACGAGTTCTAACACAAACCAAACTTGGTGTAGGGCTTCTCCAGGTGTTTCCAAGAGTATTAATGAAGTCCCTGCACACAACATAACCACACTAAGGTAGATCGAAGCGGAAGCACAATAAATAGGCTAGAGACCGAGGTAAACTAAACAAGCAAGATATATGAATGTAAATGCACAAGAGACACAGGGAATTATCCCGTGGTTCAGCTCGCCACAAAGGCTGACTTACGTCCACGTTGTTGAGGTAAGCCACTTCGGAATTTGGGATCTCTTTCAATCCACTCCTCTCTCACACCTATCACCACAAGTGATAGATGGAGGATTCCACTATCTTAAATCTGCAGTTACAAACTTCTTGGAGTCGCCACACAACGATTGGAGGCTTCCAAGCGACCTTCTAGTCGACTAGGAGCAAAAGCTCCAAAAGTAACAAATGCTTCACAAGATGAATCAACACGATCAGCGAGTGCTCAAGAGTGCACACAAAGCTCACAAGGCTCACACACTAGTCACTCTCTCAACCCAACTCAAGGATATGGCACTAGAAGCTTGAATCTCACTTAGAGAGGTTGGGGAGAGCTTAGCTGGTGTCTAGGATGGTGTAGAAGTCATGGAGAACTAGCAGCCCCTCAAAGAGGAGCTCATGGGTATAAATACCCAATCCACCAAAACTAGCTGTTAGTCTGTCAGACAGAACCGGTAAGACCTGTTTTCAAACAACCTAGTTGTTGGACGGTGTCAGTGCTCAAACCGGTCAGACCGGTTAGCCAAACCGGTCAGACCGATTTGCCAAACTGGTCAGACTGGTTTGGGCCAGAGAACCCTCTCAAGGTTTTGATCTCACGAGTTAGTCTCTCATGGGTTGTCTTGAGCACTTTTTGATGCATGATGTCCAACTAATGTTGCATCCCTCTTAATAGTACGGCATGCCTAAACTCAAGATAAAGAAATACAACCGAATTAAACTACTTGAGCTTGCTTCAACAAAAATCATGCTGAACTTGATCTTTATCAACTTGAGGACTTCCAACAACATATACCACCTGAGCACATATGTTGAATGTATAAATATAAATATGTGCTTGAGCATATCCACCTTGAGCTAGTGAATTAGGATTCTTCCATAGAGCATGATAGTGAATACTTTGAATCGCTAAGTCACTTTGTAATGTCAACCATAACATATAGATGAACTTCAAATGCAAATCCTTGACAAGTCTTGGATGTGATTCTTCGACACACCAATGGACACTAGCAACTTCACCCTAGCTTTGCTCATGGTCGCTAACCATGGACTTGCTTAGTACCTTGCTCTAGTCTTCTCATTTGGTCTCTTCATCACTCATCCTTTCCTCGTCAAGCTTAGCCTTGCATCATCAACCTTGAATTCTTATTTGAGAAGCCTACTCAAATATTTGATCTTGGTTTGACAACGAATAACCATGATTTGCAAAACTTCCACTTGTAGGTCCAATAACATAGAGATAACCACATAACCCTTTTCCAAAGCTTTTGTTGAAGTCCTTGCAAATCCTTCTATGTGAGTCATCACAATCTTTCTTGATCTAAGCATGAAAACCACTTGTAATGACTATGTCTTGCAAGCTTCCACTTGTAGGTCCATCCTAGAAGTGAGCACATGACCCTTCACTATACTCAACTTGAAGCCTTGCAAGATCTTGCTTAAATGAGTCACAATTTCTTTTTGACATATGAAAGAATTCCACTTGATATTGTGGCTTCCTTTGACTTGATCATCCCATTGTATATAACAAGATTCACTTTCTTCATGTAGAGGCCGACCAAGAAACTTATACAATTGTGCCTCTCTTTTATCTCAAATGCTTGTTGTATGTTGTAAATGATATCCATGGGAAAGAACATGGATCCTATCATGACTCTTGTTTTTAGTATGCTTGCATACTCTCCATGTAGAATGTCATGATCCACACTTGTTTTCTTGCATTGTGAGCCAAAAACATGATTTTTCTCATAAGGATCATTTACCAATAATTCACAACATTCTCATATGCTTAAACAAGATTATTAGTTCTTTAATCAAGTTGTCATTCAACTCACCAAAACCCACTTAGGGTTTGATTGCACTTATAATCTTCCCCTTTTTGGTAATTGATGACAACCTTGATTAAAGCTTACAAAATATATAACATTAACGCTCAAAGGTACTAAAATTTAGATGAAGCTCCCCCTCAATGTGTGCAATGAATGGAATTCATCGATTTTGGCCTAAAATACCAATTTGCATGATTTTGAGACAACCATGGAGCTCCCCCTAAATCTCAGCAACAGTGGGGTGCAACAAGTGTGTCTAACAAGATGAAACAACATCGTGATGCGTATGACAAGATTTTTCACCACATGAAAAACAAAAGACAATTGTGTGCTGTCCGGGCCAAACCGATCAGACTGGTTTGGGAAACCAGTCAGACCGGTTTCACCCAGTTAGTACACAACAGCAAGACAGAGCTCTAACCATCATACAATCTTGCATCACGAGCTAACAATAAGTCACTTAGAATTTAAAGAGTACATTACACACAAAGTAGCACACATCACAATTGTTCTCAAGTCCAACACATAGATAAGATCTTAACACAGAGCTATTACATATCCAGATCCAAATACTCTCAACAAGTTCTCTCAGAAACTAATTAAACAAGATATAAAGCTTGCTTAGCACAAACCGGTCAGACCGGTATGGGAAACCGGTCATACCGGTTTCACCAGCACAGACAGATAAGCTTTAATCCTTCTTCTCCCCCTTTGTCATCCATCAACAAAAACTTGGAGAAGGTGTGCTGCTGAGCTTGTCCATCTTTACTGTTGTCCATCATCAAAGTCATGAGAAGGACCGGGCTGCATGGAGAAGTCTATGAGAGGTTTTTCAATGAATTAGAGGGAAGAACTTGAGAAATGATGGATGAGTAAAAATAAGAGTTCAAGTTCACATCATACCATCAGGGTCTCCAAAGAGTGCGTGAACCGCACGAGAAGCAACATCATCCTCATGAGTGGGAGGATTGGTAGGAGGAGGAGGTACTTCATATCCAAAGTAATGAGCATAAGCTTGATAGTAGCCCTCCGAATTCAACCGAGCAACCATGGTGTCAACTGAAGGAATCTCTTCTTCTACTGGCTCGAGAGAAATAGGAGATCTAGGAGGTTGAAGACCTTGACTATTATGCATTAATTTGATTGAATCTTGCATTTTCTTCCTTTCCCTTCGAGCCCTCTGATTGTCCACCATAATGTCCCTCTGACTCTTGCACATAGAGGTAAAGAAATTTACTAACTTGCGTAGAGGAGAGGGTGGCTTGTCTCTGGGATTGGTGCTGTCTGATGCAAACCGGTCAGACTGGTTTGGTCCTCATTAGTGGTTGCAGCTTCTGCTGGCTGCTGCTACTGCTGTCCTTCTCCTTCTTCTTGTATTTCATTGTATCTACCAGGGGATGGTTCAATGATCTTCTTTGGAACAATAATTCTAAAGGGCTCATGTTGTGTGTCTCTTGCAAACCTAGTATTTGTCACCTTTTCAATGAAGTGCATGACGTAGGGTGCAAAGCCACAAAGTCTCTGAGGACTTTCACTAATTCCCTTGATCTCCTCCCATATAAATTCTCCAACACAAAACTGAATGCCAGGAGGCCTCGTGTGAGCAAGCAAGTCCTTAGCATAGTTTGATATGTCCGAAGGGTTACCGCCTCTAGGTGTGAGTGTCATCCGAAATAGGCGGTTAAGTACCCTATAATATGTGTAAAGACCTGCCACTGGCCCAGCATTGAGTTGCTTGTTCCTTGGATACATGAATCTAATTTCTTTAGCGTCCAATGGACGAGTGCCATTATGTATACAAGGGAATGAAATATCTGCAGTGCTGAGGCCAAGTATCCTAGAAAAGGTGGTGAAAGAGACATTGTACCTTGTACCCTCAGTTATCCAGTGCATCCTCTTAGTGTTCCCATTCTCCTCAAATGCAAGAGTAGCAAAGAACTGTGCTATGATTTCTGTGTTCCATGAGCGCCTAAATCCCATGAGGCCTTTGATCCCTAGCCGAGTGCAACCATCTATAATATCCTTGAAAACAACATTGTCTGCATTAGCCATGTATGTCCAATCAATCCACCTAGCCTCTGCTATGATCCCTTTTTCTTACTAGTGACAGCTGTGGAGTAGTAGTCCTGCTGGAAGAAGGTGTGAAATCTATAGTCTATCCTGCTGTGAGGGTCTTTAGGCTCACCATATGGCCACTGTTGACGGTCGATTTCCGTCAACCAAGAGCACTTGTTACACTTTGGTTTGAGTTTTGAATTATAACTAACCCGCCACTAGGCATACTAATGATGTAACAAGTTTGCACTTGCATGTGGTTTTTGGAGTATGTTGTTTACGCAGGATTTAAGCGCTTAAACGAGGACTTCTAGGTAGAGTTCATCGAGCACTTTATGAGAAGATCACGAAGCCCGGCACAAGTCAAGACACGAAGTGAACATGACTCCAAATGACCCGAGGACCAAAGCATGAAGCCGTGAAACTCCGAGGACCTAAACAAAAAATGCGAGAGTTCATGCGACAAGACCCCTTATCTTGATCGCGAGGATAATGACATCTAAAGCCCATATGCGAAGATGCAAAATGTCAAAATTGCAAGAAAATCCGTGTGAAGGATGGAGGGTCTGAAGTGGGCCAGAGGGCCCAGGCCCTTGAGACTTGGAGGTTTACTCACGAGATCAACTCAGCCTGAGAGAGATTCACGAAACCCAGAATAGCATGATCTTTCGGTGCAGATTCGGAGAGTTAAACGACCTCTAATGACAAAAGTTTGGATACCAAAGTTACGGACCTCGACGAGAGCTTCGATTTGGACATATGGAAGGCCCAATTCGGGTCAAGGAGCTAGGAGATATGGCCCCCGAAATACCTGCTGCGCAGATAAGTCCGAAATCAGACAGATTATCTTCCGAGGCCGTTTTGGGATCTTATCTTCGTTTCCAAGGAAAGCAAAAAATACCAAAGTTGGAGATAATTTCGTGGCACACAATCTAGACACCGAATTTGCATTATTTGGAGTCCGGATGTGGGAGATATGACGTCAGCAAGGAAGGACTGCGAATCAGGAAAATCTGAACGAGGCTGATTTTATGGAAACCAAGTTAGCTTCTCTCCCAAGGAGGATCTCGTGCAAGGAAAGGTGGAGCACGCCCCAAGGCTCCCCAAGGGTATAAATACAACCCCCTAGGTGCACAAGGGAAGGAGATTGCTCGATCCATTCATCAGAGAGCCCCCGAATCGAGAAATACACACCGAAGGGAGCCGACGGTCACCGCAAGTCTTCGAGTCGCCTAGGAGATGGCCTAGGCCATGCCCTAGCTGCCATGGTTGGGCCTACGTGGTGAAGCCATGGTGGAGTTCCGGAGCTATGCCTTGAATTCATCAAGGCAATTGTACACTCAACATTCGATGGTGATATAAATCATATCTTCTCTTTACTTTGATCTACTTCGATGCATGCTTATTCTTATGTCTAGCTAGCATATGCCCTTAGTAGGAATAGACATAATCATGGTGGTTAATCTATATCTTGCAGATACATCGTAGTAGTGCACGGACGCATAGTCGTTCGGTTGTGTTTACCTTCGCGTAGTGACAGTACGAGGGAAGGGAAAGCGCCGAGCAAACGTGTAAGGGTTTACTCCTTATCTTAGCATGAGATTAGATTGGTTTCTCATCTTGGCCGGAGCTGCAACTAGAAGACGGTAGGCTAGGGTTTCCTTGGGTCGTGCATCCTTATGGCTAAGTGAATGCGATCCATACATCCTCTCGCGTTTGTATGTTAATTCTTTATGCAATCAATGCTTAATGCTAAGGTTAGTTTGATAGACTAGATGGAGAACCCTAGGAGTTTGCTTCCGATCCTTGGATTGACAAACCTTGGGGGGATACTCTGAGGGAAGAGCTACAACCGACCCGTGCACTTGCGGATCAAAAGTTGGTATGGTTTTTGACCGTCAACAACAAGCTTTTCTGGCGCCGTTGCCGGGGATCGGCAACTCGAACCCTAGGGCGATGTTTCTTTCTTTTGGACTAACCCTAATTTTATTATTGCATATATCCTACTTTTCTTGTTTGTGTCTATGAATGCAAGTAAAACCCTAGACACAAGACATTCGAGAAAGTTCTCTACATTCGGACTTCAACAAGTCCAAACCCGTTCCGAGATTCACTCCCAACTTGAAGATTTACTCTTTAGTGGTAGGTGCTAATTATGTTAGTGGCCCATCATCCGCTATCGAGTCCCCACCAATGAAGACAACAAAGATCAAGATAAACGAGGTACACCACTATGTCAATAAGTATTTAGACTAATGTTTCTTGGAGAACTTCTTGTTCAAGTAATAGGTGCCAAAACTACGCCCGAAGATGTGCGAGTTGATCATCGACATCTTGAGTTGAATGCCGCTGTTATGATAAATTTTTTGGCCAAGATCAGAAGTGTACAACAGGAGAAAATTGGATATTCAGAGACTCCATCAAGTCTTCTTTCCAACTCCATCAAGAATCGCTAATTTTGGATGTCGGTACGAAGAGTTATGAGGAAATCTTTCAGCTCGGGATAGAACGTAGTGCCGGAGCAAAAAGAACGTAACTCTTTCATCCGGAGTCCGTTTAAGGTGAATGACCACTTGATGGAAAGGTAATTTGATCAAGGATTTAATGGAGCAGAAATTTGGTACATATTCTGCATTGGACGCAGAGTAATTCAGTGGAGAAGTTGCAGCAGCAAACAACAAGGAAAGTGGAGATGACACACACTACAAGAAATCCTGTGATCTATGACGAAATCAGAAATTGTCACGGATCAGGGAATAGCCCATTCAAGCTCATACTGGGCCGGATTTCTGTGACGAAAATTTTGTGTTCATCATAGATTGAAAAATGAACCCGATTTCTGTGACGAAAATTTGGTGTCCGTCATAGATTAAAAAATGAAAACATCATGGAGTTGAAGCTGATAAAATAAATGTGTCACTTACTTGAAGTAACTAAGATGTGTTACTTTTTTAATTTTCTCATAAAACATGAGTGGGTAGGGAAAACAAAAAAAATAGTAATTAAATATGTATGCGCAGGCAAGAAAAAATAAAAATAAAAATAAAAATTGTGTGGGTTACGGTTGGACCTATGCACCTCCTACATCAACTAAAGCACTCTTACCACTACAGTACATAACATTTTGTATTTTTTCATTATATTCAACATTTCTGTACTTGATTTCGCCACCCGCCAACTGTGACCGCACTCGTCCGAGCCCCGGCCGAGCCATGCCACGACCCCGGCCGGCCTCAGCCTCCCACGCCACGGCCCCAGCCGGCCACAGACTCCCACGCCACGCAGCGGCCGAGCCCGGCCGGCCGCAGCCGACCGCACCAAGGCTGTGGCTGGCCGCGCCCTGGCATGCATGTGATAGAGTGATGTTTAAAAAATAATGAAAACAACAAAAAAAATTGGAGAGACCAAGGTTTGAACCTGGAATCTCTTAGCTCAAGTACAGCCACCCTTACCACTATGCTACACACAATTTTATTTATTTAATTGCATTCAAATTCATTTATCTAGTTTCCACCAGGTTAGCCATGTCAGCCCCACGTCACCTGGAACGCCCCCATGCCACGTCACCTGAGCCGCGCCCTGGTGGCCGCGACACGGGCACCGAAGCCCCACGTCAGCCGCCAGCCCCGCGCCGCGTCACCAGCCCCACATGGCCGCCCATGTGCAAATTAAAAAAATCTCTTGCAGGTGGGGAGCCTGGGTTTTGAACCTAGGTCTTGGAGGTAGGAGTCATGGGCCTTACCACTGCACTACAAGTCCGTTTGTGAAGTAGTATGGTATTTATTATATTATACCGAGATAACAACATCAAGGAGAAGGTGGACATATACTCCAATTTTCGTAAAATCTTATGTAACTTTTTTGTCAAGCTTGTACATCCATAAAATGATTCTATGTCAATTTACATAATTTTCAGAGGTGTTTTGGATATTATTATTATTATTATTATTATTATTATTATTATTTTATAACAAGGTGACTAATAGAAGTTTGAGTTTTCCCTATAAGTTGGTCGAATTTTTCATCAATATCTTAGATGTGGGTTAGAATGGAACATATAAGTTTGAATATATTTTTTTGAATCTTATTGGAGGTACACATAGTTCAATTTGGAATTACTTTCCGTAAACACGCAGAAATTCATTTAAATGATAGAAAATAGTAAATCTACTTGAAACTCCTACATGACAACTTATATGTTGTCTTTTACGTGTGAAAAATATATTTAGGACATGTAAGATAACTATTTTGCAACTTACTTCACAAGGGTGTATTCATTAGTGATTTAAAATAGAAAAATAATTTTTTCACAACAAATGGCAATGTGAATCTCCATATGTTAATAGAAGAGTAAATGTAATGTTATATCCATAATTGAGGTGTATATGAGCAAGAAAATACTTTAGGGTATACAAATTTCAATGTTTAGGTTAGTTGTATGAAACAGTGTTAGAGACCTATATAGTTTGTGAACAATGTATACTCTAATTTTCACAAAATCTTATGAAAAGTTTGTACATCAATAAAATGATTCTATGCCAATTCACATAATTTGTTGACAAGTTTTAAGTATTATTATCATTATTTTATAATGAGGTGACTTGTACAAGTTTGACTTTTCCCCATAAGTCAATTGAATTTTTCATCAAAATCCAAGATGTGAGCAATAATAGACCATAGACGCCTAAATATAGTTTTTAGATTTTTTTAATCTTATTAGAGGTACATGTAGGTCACTTTGGAATTACTTTTGATAAACACGCATAAATTCATTTAAATGATAGAAAATAGCAAATCCACTCGAAAATTCTTGAAACTCCTAGGTGACAATTTAAATGTGGTCGTTTACGTCTGAAAAATGTATCTGGGATATATAAGATAACTATTTTTCTAGTTACTTCACAAGGGTGTCTTAATTTGGTATTTAAAAATAGAAAATCAACTTTTTTTGCACAACAAGTGGCAATGAAACTTTATAATTGCTAAAGTTATGGTCAACATATGCTTGTGCACAAATTTTAAATGCAATGGAGTTTGAAAATGTTATGAGGTGTTCAAATCTCAAAGTTTGTGTTGTGATGTATGAAACAATGTGGGGTATCAATTCATTTTGTGAACAATGTACATTTCTTTTTTGCAAAATCTAATGAAATTTTTATGTGAATTTTAAACATCTATAAAATGATTCTACTCCAATTTACATAATTTTTGGATAAGTTTTAGGTATTATTATTATTATTTTACAATAAGATGGCTAGTAGAAGTTTGAATTTTCCCTATATGTCAATTGAATTTTTCATCAATATACCAGATGTGGGATATAATTGACCATAGATGCCTAAATATAATTTTTTTGAATTTGTTTGAATCTTATTAGAGGTACATATAGGTCAATTCGAATTTACTTTAGGTAAACATGTAGAAATTCATTTAAATGATAAAAATAGCAAATCTATTTGAAAATTTTTGAAACTCCTAGATGAAAAATTATATACATACTATTGTATATAAAAAATATATTTGTACATATAAGATAATTATTTTTTAGTGTTACTTCACAATGGTAGAACAAAATGAAAAAGAAAAAGAAAAAATGTTAGATGCCTTTTTTTGGGCTGAGTTGCACGGCCCAACTAATTTGAACCATTCATCAACGATTCGATGGCTCAGATTGTGTTGCTATGGTATTCAAGGCCCGCAAAACCTAAACCTAACTCATCCTGCCCTCCTCCCGCACACCGTCCGCCGCTTCCACCTCTCTCCCTCACTTCCTCTCCTCCCCAGATCCACTAGAAGCTCTCCATGGCAGCCGCTGGTAGCCACCCCACCCTCCCTCTCCTCCGTGGACACCTCTCCCCACAGACGCCTCCCTCCTGCTCCGGTCCCAGCGACGCGGATGCTGGTCCCCTTGTCGGCCAAGGGTGCGCGGCGCGCCCAACTGACGGGTCGTGGCAAACTCGGTCCGGTCGAGGCGGAGCTCGTCCCGGGAGCCCGACAACGCGCTCGGCGGGCGGTGCGGCTGGCTTAGGGGCGTCGCTTCCCGGCGAGCGGCGCGTGAATAAGAAGCCCCTGAGTGAGGTGCCGCCGGCCGTGTCGAAGCAGCTGCAACGTGGTGGGTCATCGTCGTCGTCGGGTGGTGGGTCATTCAGGGCGGGGATGCAGCTGAGGAGGCTGTTGGGGTGTTACGAGTGCCACATGGTGGTGGATCCCGGCAGCGGCAGCGGCAGGTCGTCGATGAGGGCCACCACCATGTGCCCCTGCCCCGACTGTATCGAGATCTTCGTCAGGCAGGAGAGACAGCACATCCACCAGTCCATCAGGCACGCATGTATTACTTGTGAATTCCCAAATTAAGACATACTGTATTGGGTTCTTTCATCACTGAGCAATCAGCAGTGCGAGATATACAAAATGCTTCACTTCTAAACGCAGGCAATCAACAGTGCGCCGCTTTAGTGTTGTTTCTGTCAGTTAGCAATTGATGCATCTCAGATTAGTCATGTTGGAGATCTATTTCTCTGTCCAACAGGTAATACGGTGCAGTGAAAGGAGAAGCATCAGTGCCTGCAGTTTTTGCTATTGGGAACAGGTAATTGTCATCGGTGGAACATAGTAGGCTTGCTCTTTAATTATATCAATTTGTTCATGCATGTCTTCATGATTTCAGGTACTTTCACATAATTAAAATGGTTATATTGTTGCCTTGCTTGGAAATATAATGTTGCAGGAAAGTGATTATGTTTTTGTTTTTTCTTTCACAAATGCCGTCAGTTTGTTACAAACTCCAGAAAAGATGATAACTGCAGCTATTTTTTTGTGTTCTTAGTGAGTGTTGATTCACAATGTATTTAAATTCTCTATACTGATGACTAGTTCGGAGCATCTTTAATTTAGAAAATGAATCTGCATTGCACATGCAAGAAGGAACCCTTGCTTTTCTCCAGCTAAAATGAGTATAAGTACTGATTTGTGATAAAATATCACTACTCCAAAGTAGATAGACTATAAGATAAACAATACTTACATTGGACTGAATTATGTCTATATGATGCCAGATTGGAGATGAAGAAAAAACCATTAGCTTTCTCTCAAGCCATCAGATGCTATCATGGTTGCTTTCTGGTGCAAGGTATGCATATTTGCATGTCCCTTTGTAAGCCACCGTGTCAACTTCACTTCAGTAGCAGGAAGCTCTCTAGGCATGCAAGTTAACTGTTTCTCAAGATGCCTAGCCTGGAACAAAACAATATGACTTGTAACCAGCCATTTTCAGTATGATAAGTATTTGTCCATGCTAATGATAAGTATTTGTTAAATCTTAGTATACTTGTCCATATTGTTACATGTCAGTTATGTTCATTCCTGTCCAACCGCTTTAAAGATTATAAAGTAAAATATGATTAATATTTGGATTTGAACCATACTAGCAAAGAGAGTACTTTAATTTTTACTGCTTGCATTATACTGATTTTTTGACATTCAAGACAAGGGAATTAATTGACACCTCCAGAATCTTACATTTTAGAGTAGTGCTTAGACTAGGGATCACTTGGAATTTGCTAAACTACAATCTACTATGACTCTCAATTAGAACACATCCAATTAAATAGTGCCACCTGCTACAAACAGCCTCTCATTCTAGAACTTAGTAATCTTGCCCACTATATGTTCTCTATACATAACATTTTAGTAATTTGTATCTCAAATATTGCGCATTGACAAGTGTTTGGCAAAGTCCTCTTTCAGGTTGCGGATTAGATGCCTCAAGAAGCAAGCCATTAGAAGTAAATGGATCAGCAAGCAATTGACATCTTTGATGCTACAAGAACATATTTGATCTGTCTTTTTTGTGATTTCTAGGCTTGTTGGGTTAAATTTTATATGGGCTGTGTATTTATTACCATGTTGTGCTGTGTATTTATTGCCATGTAAATGACATGTTGTGATGTGGGCCTGTTTGGCTGAATTTGTAATGGGCTGTGTACATATCGATGAATGACATGAGTTGAGAAATATTTTGTCCAATTTGGCCCATTCTGAATTTGGCCTGTTGACAAATGACATGTGCTGATGTCATTATTGCCACGTGTCAGGTTGTCATTATCTGCCATGTCATCAATTAGCTGTCATGTGTTAGCATGATATTGTTTGCCACATCATCAATTGTCATGTCCTCATCCACATCATCAGCCAACTCATCGTTCATGCCATCTACAAGTGATGTGGCAAGTTAATCCATGACGGTTGATTTTCGTCACAGATTTTGGGTTTCGAGCTGGGTTCAATGGGCTTTAGACAAATCTATGACGGCTTGAGAACGTCATAGATCACGTTAATCTATGACGAAAACGTTAGTTCGTCACGACATTTAATCTGTGACGCTCAATACATGACGATTTGAAATTTCGTCATAGATGCAGTTTTATGACGAAATTTTGATGATCCGTGGCGAAAATCGACCGTCATGGACCGCAGGATTTTTTGTAGTGACAAGCGATCATGTCAAAAGAAATTGGAGGAGCATTCTATACAAAAGACGATGACTTGAAGGTTGACAAGACCGGAGGCAATAATATTGGAGGCACCATGACATCACCAATCTTCTCCAGAGGGATGCTCAAGAAGTTTCTAATCGAGTGATGCAATCAAGAGACAAACCACCGAGAGCATCGACATGAAGTGTAGAAGCCATCTTCGATCCTATCACTTTGGCTAGAACAATAATATGGAGAAGACACATCATTGCTGTCATATACTCTCTGATGACACAATGATGATGACGTTGAAGCCAAAGGATGAGTGACATGATGCTCGAAGGATAACGAGACGAAGATCATCAACATCTACCAGATCAATCCGAAAAAAGGCCAATGTTCTCGTCAATATTCTGCACCGCCTTAGAAGAAAAGTATGGAATATTTTTGGATGTCTAGAAGCCCCATGAAGTTACAATTCCTACGCATCAAGAATCAAGGCAATCGGATGTTCCTACAAGTGGATATGGCCGAATCACTGATGGTTGCACGTCCTGAAATTTCTGGACAGCAAGCAAAGCTGAAGTGAAACAGCCATAGCTCCCTCATTTGGACTCCGTTTAAGACGAATGAGTACTAATTGGAAAGGTAATTTTATAAACTTTTCAATAGAACCATATTTTGGTATATGTTCTGTTCTTTATACAGGGGGAAATTCATGAAGAAGAGGCAGGAGCAACATGATGAGGACAAGATAAAGGAGATGAGGGTGACAACAACGAAGAGGAGCTCGGGAAGTGCTTTCACCTAGCATACATAATAAAATTCAGAAGCTTAGAGCAAATAAAGGACACTTGAAGCATTAGAAAAAGGAGACACAAGCAAGAAACATTCGACACATGAAGATTAGAAGCAAGCCACGGTGGACTACAAAAGCTTACGTCGAATAACGAGAAAGTTTTTTTGGGCTCTCGCACAAAGGACTATTGCGTTGCAAGAACAAATCCAATATGTGCGTGTGTACACAAATGAAGAAAGGAGTGAGTCCACACAAGGAAACCTTGGTGACATATGTCGCATAGAAGAGTTGGAAGAATTGCAAGAAGATGATATGACGACTACTTAGCGCCACCGTAAGGTTGATTCGCTTTCATCTCCAAGAGACCACTCATGATGGAATAGCTCCGAGGCTAAGGTACACATTAAAATCTCAAGCTACTACTGATTTTGATGACATTATTATGATACATCTATGTCAATCTAGTAGTATGTTTTAATTCTATGCCTTGTTCCAATGAAGATCATGTTGATATGCTAGAATTTCTTGAGAATGATGAATAGGCTATGTTTGTGCTTAAACCTTATTAATCCCATGCTTGAATGACCTTTGCCTAATCAAGATCTCAGTGCTAAGCAAGAAACTTGTGCTTCATTTAATTCCACCTTACTTTGTTGATGCAATATTAATTGTGATTGGAATTGTGGATGCATATGTTTTCAATCTATTTTGCAAATCTCGATCTTGTTTTGCACTTGGTCAAGCTAGTGACCTTAAAAGAGCACATGTCGGGAGAAGCCTGAAGTTCACTAACCATGCAGGACACAAGACTTAAATAAAGTGGAGAGAGGTCATGCCCAAAGAGTTACAAGCTTGATCGTCACCATCTCCAAACAACGTTGCTGTTCTTGTCAAGTTTTGAGCACACGGTCAGACATGTACAAAGGGATAAAAGTAGATATTCAGAAGCTCTATCAATTCCTTGTTCCAACGCATCCAAAGCCGACGAATTTGAAGACCCGTGCAAGGAGATATGGCAAAAACATTGGGCGCTGCACGTGCTGAATTCAGCTCAGGATAGATTGCAGTGAAGGTGTAAAACGGGCATAACTCGCTCGATCAGAATCGGATTGGAGCAAATAAAGACTCGATGGAAAGAAAATTTCATGAACTACACATTGGAACAATTTTTGGTTACATGTTCTATTCTGGATAGACAAGAAAAATCTGCATAAGTGAGGCAGCGATGAAGCGAAGTGGAGAAGGAAGTGACGATGATGCGAGACATGATTGGGCAAGTCTTCCATGGAGCGTAGAAGATCATGTCAAGCATGTGAAGTGAATCCAAGGTGCATGAACACCTTCAAATCTTGCATGAAGAGTCATGGCTTCGCGACAATGAGAAGGTATGTGAGAAAGTCGAGCTCTATGACTTAAAATGAAGCGCTTGGCTGGAGGCAACCCGTTCTTTTTAGTTATCTATATATATAATAATGGCGGTCTATATTGTGCTTTTTAATGGAGCCCATCAAGTAACATTGTACCATTGCTCTAATAAATGTCACAACATCATGTTGTGTGTCCTAATTGCTATTGAGAGAGCACTTTGTTATTTGATCATGGAAAACTTGTAGACCCCTTTTTGTGTGCCTATTAGTGTTTAGAGTCTTTTTATTTGTGTCTTTTTAGAGAGAAATATGAAGTATGGCATCACCCCTTGATTCTAAGCTTGTGGCTAATTAATCTAGTCTTAATTTTCTTTTAAGACCAACACCATGATCATGTTCATATTTGTTTATTGCATGCATTACATCTTACCATCACCATTCTTTTTTGCACTCCATACATGTTTTGCATATAGTTGGCTTGGTAGTTCTCTACACTTAATGATGTATGCCTTCATATCCATGTTGATGCTTCAATTGGGCATTTTCCTTAGCAATCTTGTGTAAACATGGTGTTTAAGCTTGCTTGTGGACCATCATCATTTAGTTCAATAAACCTTGCTAGCTTCCATAATTGCATTGGTTGGTATATAAGCTTTGCAATGCGCTTGGTTTTTCTTGTGCTATAGAAAATTATTGACCTTGGGATAAACATGGTGTTTTAACCTTGGTTAATAAATCTTTATGACTATGGAGAAATTCAGCCACCTAGTTGTAAGCATGGCGCTTAGAGCTAGGTGTGAACATTGTCTTTGTTTATATCACAACCCTCTCATTTGCATTCACGCACCTTACACTTGCATTCACATACACCCATTAGGTTTTATCATCACTAGAATAATTATGCCACAAGTTAAGTATTTAGTACATGCGTGCTTGAATTGTTTTGCAGACATGATGATGAGCTTTCGCGAAAGGAAAAGAGGAGAATTGAAGGACGATAAAGGCGACAAAAGTGAAGACGCATAAAGACAAGCCCCGGACACAGAGAACAAACTTCATCCTCTTTTTCCATGCCTAGCACAATGCTAAGCATGGGGGAGGACTCGATGAGAAGAGGATCACGGTCGCTAGAAGATGCTATTTCTTCTTCCATGTTAAGCACAATGCTTAAGCATGGGGGAGGCTGTGCTACAACTCTTCATAAGTATCAAAAGGACAGTAAATCTTTCCGACACCTTCTCTTTGTCCATCTCTTTCTCATGCTTGTGTTTATACACCTTCAACCATAAACAAGATGAAACTTTTGTATATCTCTCTACATAATAACATGGCTACTACGAGTACAACCTAGATTTGTTTTTGTTTTCAACAAATACTAATCACCGTTACCTTGTGCTCACCATGATGATATCTTGTATGCTCTCGCTTATGGATATATGATGATCTTTGCCACTTTGCTCATTCTTGTGCTTGGTTTGTTTATGATTAAGCTAGTGCTCTCTTTAATATGATATGAAAATTTAATTAATGCTAGCCTAATCTTTTGTGGAGGTTATGATAACTTGAGACTCATAGTATTTTTCGTTGCTCTCAATTTTGAATGAATCAAAGATCATTTATTTTTGTTCTTAAAAGATATGCTAACCTTGTCTTTAATACCACTTGCATTTTGCTCTACCTATCCAAAGCCTTATATTCATTGAGTGCAAAACCTTAGTGTACAAGATTTATTTTTGGGTGCATTGATTCAAGACTTGATTTCTCTGGCCCGAGACTAAGAAGCTGGTCATTTCATTTTTGTGTATCTATCTTTATGCTAGCCTTTTCTATCCGTGCATTGTGAGTTCTCACATCGGGAATTTTGCAAACCTCGCCGGATATCCACCCACAAACCCAAAATATCTTTTTGTGTTTACCTCCTTGACCACAACCCAAAACTTTGAGTATGGATGAATATTTCGAAGAAGATTACAAGGAAGGTGCCGTCAAGTGGAGCAAGATTTTGGGAGACCTCTGTGAAAGGATCCCTAGAAGGTTTCAAGTATCTCTTCTCAAGAAAATACAAGAATTTCAGCACTTACCTTGGCACAATCATCACCTCTTTGCTCGGGGATGAGCAACGTCTAAGCATGGGGGGTTGCCAAGGGAGTATTAGTGTAGTCTAGAGTTCAAGGGGAGTAAAACAAGAAAAAAGAAGAAGACAAAAAAAGAAAAAAAAGAAAAAGTGTGATGAGAAAAGGAAGAAAAAAAGAAGAAAATAATAATAATAAAGCTCCCAGGTTCTCTAGCTACATTTAAAGATTTCAGAAGGCTCCAAGATCAAGACCCATACTCATCTTTCCAACCATGTGCAATCCGATAACGAGGACTTCGTTTGTGCCTCGGGATCAATCTTTGCCATTTGCACATGTCCACCTATCTCAAAGTGTGTATTTTTTCTCTCCCCCTGTTGACGGTTGTTAAGTGCTACTTTTATGCCGTCAACTCTTGCATAAAATGAATGAAAAGTGATCATCAACACTAGAATAGGGCTTTATACTGACAAGTTCTACAAGTGTTGGTGTTTCTAGCTTTTGTTGCAGGATGTACCGAAATACGTGGTAAATGATATAATTGAGAGCAAGTGATCCAATGACCTATATAGGACGTCATCCATAACAACCTCAAGTGCCAATTTGGATTGCACCATTGCGACAGGCTCGTCGAGACGATCGAAACAGATATATTATTTGTCTACTTTGGAGTTTGGATCAGAAAGATACGCAAGTCGCAAATAATGATGACCTCATCATGGTGGGACTCACCAATGGGCCCAGCACCCCACGGGCCCACGTCAGCGCAGCAGGCAGGTACACGCACGTGGGCGAGCACAGGCAGGGTCAGGTGGCATGCTGCGGTAGGCCGGCAGCCTTTTTCCTTCCGCGGGAAGACGCGAAGCGTGCGGAGCCAGGGTGCCGTGGCCCCTGTGTCACCTCCCGCCACGTGGCGCTCTGTGGTTGGCTGCGCCCAGCAGATTGAAGCACAAATGCTTCCAAGTCTCCATCCACTCTTGCCTATAAATACTAGGGGAGGGGGGTCATTTGGAGACACACCACTTCACCAAGGATGAGAGCTTCCCTTCAAAGGAGAGGCCTCTCCTTGGTAGATTAGAGAGTAGGAGAGTGAGGGAGTGATTTGTATCTCCATGGATGCTTCGTTCTTCAATTAGAGTAAAGTGAGTATTTCTGCATTTTCTATTTAGACTAAAGTGTTGTTCATACTTGAGTGATATGTTCTTGTGTTCTTCGCCTGTTCATCATTTAGAGGCGCGTATTCTTCACGAACACGCCCCCTCGATCTAGTTGATTAGGTGCACAAGTTTGTATCCCGTTAGTATGACTAGTCTTTTAGAATAAAGTGGATGTGCTTGCATGCTCTAATTAGAATAAAGTGTGTTCGTGATTCCTTTCTAATAGTTCATGCTAGGTTGCATGAGTAGACTTTTTCCTCTGCTAGTGCGTAGATCCTGAGTTTATGCGTTCGTCTGCTGCAAGTCATTCGTATACGTTGGCAGCACAGTACGAGGTTGAGTGCTCTCTTGCATGCCTTTAGTATAAGCTAGTAGTACCTATAGTGAGTGAGATCAGTTCTCTTCCGTGGTCGTAGTTCTATAAGTACAGAGTGTCGTAGTCCGTTGGCTACGGCAGTAACCACAGCGTAGACGTTGTGTCACGCTACCGGTTATCATTCGTTCGGCTTATCCCAAGGTTAGGTAGAGGCAGTCCAGGTGGTGGTGACAGCCCGTCTGGCCCTCGTTGATCCTCCGTGGCTGGATATAGTCAGAACTCCGTTCCACATAGATCCGTGTACCGGAGTCGCCTGGTAAGTCAGGGCTATCGGTACCCTAAGCCAAGTTCTATCTAGAGATCGACCTTTAATCTCATCTATAGTGCTATCTTTAGGAATCCTCTCTATCCTTGCCTTTTATCTGGGTGTGTCCTTGGACTGACTAGTACGAAGTTAGTGCACACTATTCCCTTGGATTCGATACCCTTGGAATACTCTGAGGTGAAAGCTACAACGGTATCCGTGCGCTTGTGGATTTATTCGTGTGACGCTAAAATACCCAACAAGCTTTCTGGCGCCGTTGCCGGGGAACGGTTGTTGTATCTATCTTCGTACCCAGTGGTCCTCGTATCTTTTCATTTTTCTTTGTTCTACCTTTACCCCTATTACCCATGGAGAGGTCATCCTTTCACGACCTCTCCACCTCAACTTACGAGTTCAATGATCCATCAACGTCTTCATCCAACCATGAACTCAACCCCGACCTTATAGATATGGTTCAGGATAGACCCTTCTTTGGAGCGATCAATGAAGATCCCTACATTCATTTGAAAGAATTCGAGGATCTGTGTTCACGCTTGGTTATCCCAGGCATGACACAGGAAACCGTGAGGTGGAAGTTGTTTCCTTTCTCTCTCATGGGGAGAGCGGAACAATGGTACATTCACACTGTAGGGAGTGTGCACGGTAATTGGGAAGAACTTCACGATGACTTTTGTTACTCATTCTCTCTCATGAAGAGGACGGAGCAATGGTACAATCGCATAGCTTCTCTCCCAATGGACATTCTCGAGTTCGAGCAATTAGAGAAGGAGTCTACAGGTGTAGCATGGGCTAGGTTCTTACGGCTTTTGGCTTCTGACCTAGACATATGGTCCATTCCCGATGATGTATCATTATACATCTTTTGCATGGGTCTAGACACGGATGCTGCCTTAGATCTCAACGACACCATCGGCGATTCGTTTGTTCGCAAAACTCTAGGAGAAGTAAGAGAGATCCTTGATTCCCTCATGGTGAGCTCTTTCTTCCCCACCAATCATAGCGAACCCCGCCAATCTGAGTCGAGCCATGAGGATCTTCTAGTGGCTGAATCCGATCCATCACCTTCCATATCCTCTTATTCAGCCATAGAACCCTCACCTGAACCAGGAATAATGGAGGAAGAAGAAATTCAACCTCCAAAGTTCCTTCATCAATTCGAGGATGACCCTTCTGAAAATATCAAGAACACCTCGAATTTCTTAGATGACCCAATAGGGAAGGCACCCTCTTCTGTCCAAATCCATCCAGCTAGAAATCTTTTGACAGAACCTTCCCCTAGGCCTACGGTACCTCCTTTGCCTCCCGATCCTCCAAACGAGACATCTATCATGGAGGCCATGGAGAAGAAGTGGTTGAATGGAGTGGGACACTTTTCCGAAGCACTTTGGATTAGTTCACCCTCTACGATCATTTCTTGTTCCATAAAAGGGATTATCGTAGAAGCCCATCTTAACCCCACTATGGAGGTTAATGTCATGCCATGGCACCTAGCGTACACTCTTTTGGGCAATGTTACGCTAAGACCATCCGACAAGCTCCTCAGGAGTTGTCCCTCTGTACACATTCTTGAGTGTCATGGGGTTTCATGTGCTGTGCCGCTCTTGGTAGACAAGATCAAGGTTAATCTAGACTTCCACATCTTTGATGTCCTCGATCTTGATCTCCTCCTAGGCTCCCCTGCAGAAAAACTTCTCGATACATCTCGAGGGAGCCTAGATGAAAAGCTTAGGGAAGCCACTTCTGCCACCACTCCCTTGTTTTCAGAAAGTTCTATGGCAAAGCCTCTTCCCAAGCAAGACTCGCTCGAGGAGACGATGCATGTATCTCCGTTCGCATCATCTGAGGCCGTTCTCATTGAGGGTGTAGAATTCTCTACTCCTCAGGAGTACGACTCGGAAGACCCTCTTCACCTTTGTGAAGACGAACGATCATCATCACTCTCAACCGAGTTTGAGCCTCTTCCCACTGGCCCGCATTATGTTGTTCTAGACCTTGATCAAGAATCAACATTGAGCTTCCACGATGCATCTCTTGAGATGGAGAATTCTTGGGCCATGGAAATCTATGAGGCACCGACTTTGGAGTCCGAAGGAAAGGATTCCATTAACAAGCATGGTAGCTTCACTCTTGATATACCTCAGGAACCATGCTTGCATCATCCTTCTTGAGAGTCAGCTATGCTTAGTGCATGGAGCACGCATGAGGACTACAACCACCTTATGGTCCTCTCCTGTAAAAAGTTTAGAAGGTTGGTTGTAGATGCATATGTTTACCATAAGCATTGCAGATTTCGTGCATGCACTGTGGCACTAACCTTGCAGCTGAAGCTTCCATGATACATTAAAAATTGGTGGTGAGGTGGGAATGACATCACCAATGATAGCTGCAAGAAGAAGTTCCCAGGGTCGAGCTTATGACCATAAACAAAGCACTACCAGGAGATAGCCTAGATTAGGTTTGTTTTATTTCCCTTTCCAAATAAAAAGCAAGAGCATGTTTTTAGTATAAGTTGTCCTTCGGGTATTTTTGGTCCTAACCCTTTTAGGTGAAGATTATAAAGAACGACGGATAGGTAGCACCTAAGAACATGTGAGCTACATCACCTCAACACTTTGGTAAGTTTTTGGTGAGGGAACATTACAAAAGGAAGTTTGATCTCCACACACTCGAGTTTTGTTGCCTAGCAATGCAAACTTCAAGTGTGGGGGAGATATGTGAGTATCCTGAGTAAAGTTCCCCTCACACAAAATCTTATCCTGGTTTGGAGATGATGTTAACTCTTGCATCTTGCCCAACTAGCTAGGTACGTCCTGCTTTTGACTTTAAACAAAGCCCTTTCGGGAGGTTGCCCGATGTTCACCATCTTATGCTCATATTTATATCCCTTTGGAAATAGCTTGATCTTGCTTTCATGCTTCCTTTATCTATGTTTGTGATGCTTTGGTTTGAGTGCATGTTTAGCTATGTGCATTCATAGGTTGTTTTAAATTAAGCATGGTGCTTAGGTTAAAACCATCTTCTTCAATCAAACAAGACATGGTGTCAAGTTTGATTGATGAACCTTATAGTTAATGCATGCATGGATATTGGTTGTATGTGCAGACTAACCCTTGCAGGAATTTTGAATTCAAATGGGGTAAGTCATCGAGCTTGATTCAAATGGGAAGGTAAGCCAAGGCATCTCAGCCTTGTTTGAGGTATCTCATGGTGAATATAAAAAAACAAAAAAATATTTGAATTTGAATAAAGGCTCACTGGTTCTCAAACCAGAAGAGTCCATCTTTTGTTTTTCCTTTGTTTGAAGACAGCACCAGGTACATGAACAAGTGTGGGGGAGATCTCCCAAGCTTATCATCGACATACACACTTGAGATCTCCCACACAGGCGTTGCACAACATTGACTGTGCTTTCAGGACAAGGGACAAGGTAAACTAGAGTGAGCCGGCTACCCCTATGGGTCAGCCGAATCACCACTGGTTCTCCTTAATCCCTATATCCTTCAAGAGCGATGGTATGTGCAACATTATCTCACTCTCCCTGATTCATGAGTTTGAATGAGTATCAATTCTTATATGCTAAATCAAACTCATGGAATCATGCTCTGCTTGCTCTACATGTTTCCTGTGGTTGGCTTGCATATGTTTTATTCCATACTTATTATCTTGATGCTTGTGAACAAATATCATTAGGGAACTCATGCTCATCTAAGTAGTTGATGTTTGTGATATGATTTGATTCATGTCCGTTCTGTTCCACAACTACCCAATATGACATGATAGACACTTCACAGAGTTCACAAGTACAAGGTATGGTTTGGAATATCTCTTATGCTCGCTTCATACCTATGGATATCATGTCTCACCTTGATCTTTTCTCCTTCACTCGAGGACGAGTAAAGGTCAAGTGTGTGGGTGTTGTTGACGGCTGTTAAGTGCTACTTTTATGCCGTCAACTCCTGCATAAAATGAATGAAAAGTGATCATCAACACTAGAATAGGGCTTTATACTGACAAGTTCCACAAGAGTTGGTGTTTCTAGCTTTTGTTGCAGGATGCACTGGAATACGTGGTAAATGATACAATTGAGAGCAAGTGATCCAATGACCTATATAGGACGTCATCCATAACAACCTCAAGTGCCAATTTGGATTGCACCATTGCGACAGGCTTGCCGAGATGATCGAAACAAATATATTATTTGTCTACTTTGGAGTTTGGATTAGAAAGATACGCAAGTCGCAAATAATGATGACCTCATCATGGTGGGACTCACCAGCGGGCCCAGCACCCCACGGGCCCACGTCAGCGCAGCAGGCAGGCACATGCACGCGGGCAAGCGTAGGCAGGGCCAGGTGGCATGCTGCGGTAGGCCGGCAGCCTTTTTCCTTCCGCGGGAAGACGCGAAGCGTGCGGAGCCAGGGTGCCGTGGCCCCTGCGTCACCTCCCGCCACGTGGTGCTCTGTGGTTGGCTGTGCCCAGCAGATTGAAGCACAAATGCTTCCAAGTCTCCATCCACTCTTGCCTATAAATACTAGGGGATGGGGGTCATTTGGAGACACACCACTTCACCCAAGGATGAGAGCTTCCCTTCAAAGGAGAGGCCTCTCCTTGGTAGATTAGAGAGTAGGAGAGTGAGGGAGTGATTTGTATCTCCATGGATGCTTCGTTCTTCAATTAGAGTAAAGTGAGTATTTCTGCATTTTCTATTTAGACTAAAGTGTTGTTCATACTTGAGTGATATGTTCTTGTGTTCTTCACCTGTTCATCATTTAGAGGCGCGTGTTCTTCACGAACACACCCCCTGGATCTAGTTGATTAGGTGCACAAGTTTGTATCCCGTTAGTATGACTAGTCTTTTAGAATAAAGTGGATGTGCTTGCATGCTCTAATTAGAATAAAGTGTGTTTGTGATTCCTTTCTAATAGTTCATGCTAGGTTGCATGAGTAGACTTTTTCCTCTGCTAGTGCATAGATCCTGAGTTTATGCGTTCATCTGCTGCAAGTCATTCGTATACGTTGGCAGCACAGTACGAGGTTGAGTGCTCTCTTGCATGCCTTTAGTATAAGCTAGTAGTACCTATAGTGAGTGAGATCAGTTCTCTTCCGTGGTCGTAGTTCTATAAGTACAGAGTGCCGTAGTCCGTTGGCTACGGCAGTAACCACAGCATAGACGTTGTGTCACGCTACCGGTTATCATTCGTTCGGCTTATCCCAAGGTTAGGTAGAGGCAGTCCATGTGGTGGTGACAGCCCGTCTGGCCCTCGTTGATCCTCCGCGGCTGGATATAGTCAGAACTCCGTTCCACATAGATCCGCGTACCGGAGTCGCCTGTTAAGTCAGGGCTATCAGTACCCTAAGCCAAGTTCTATCTAGAGATCGACCTTTAATCTCATCTATAGTGCTATCTTTAGGAATCCTGTCTATCCTTGCCTTTTATCTGGGTGTGTCCTTGGACTGACTAGTACGAAGTTAGTGCACACTATTCCCTTGGATTCGATACCCTTGGAATACTCTGAGGTGAAAGCTACAACGGTATCCGTGCGCTTGCGGATTTATTCGTGTGACACTAAAATACCCATCACCCCCCTCCTTGGAATATTATTTTTCCAATGACCTTTTTGACGAGTCTCGGTAAGTCCATGAGAAGCTTGTCTTGTTTTGATAATATCTCTACTATAATATCTTGGTAGGACTAAACTTTCCCATAGCTCCAGATAAAGGCTTCCACCAAATATTTGAGAGAGGAAAGAAATAGTCCTAGTAGGCTTGAGAGACAAGATGAGATGAGAGTTCATGAGCAAGATGCAAGGAGGTTTATTATTGATCTTGGTAAAGCAATTTTTCTTCATTCTGCTCTTTATTTTCAAAATTTCTGAGATTTGTTTAAAATTTGAGAGCATGATTAACTACTTGTGGGAAGAGCTTAAATAATATCTACCCTCCATAGAGATGAAAGCTAGTTACATTATGGAACTTTAACAAATATAAACTTGGAGAGCATTATGTTTTCTCATGTATGAACAAGTGCACAGTATGAACATTGAAGGGCTACACTGATATCCATTGAAGGCTTACTCGAGGACGAGCAAGGTTTAAGAATGGGGGTCTGTTGACGGTAGATTTCCGTCAACCAAGAGCTCTTGTTACACTTTGGTTTGAGTTTTGAATTATAACTAACCCGCCACTAGGCATACTAATGATGTAACAAGTTCGCACTTGCATGTGGTTTTTGGAGTATGTTATTTACGCAGGATTTAAGCGCTTAAACGAGGACTTCCGGGTAGAGTTCATCGAGCACTTTATGAGAAGATCACGAAGCCCGGCACAAGTCAAGACACGAAGTGAACATGACTCCAAATGACCCGAGGACCAAAGCATGAAGTCGTGAAACTCCGAGGACCTAAATAGAAAATGTGGGAGTTCATGCGACAAGACCCCTTATCTTGATCGCGGGGATAATGACGTCTAAAGCCCATATGTGAAGATGCAAAATGTCAAAATTGCAAGAAAATTCGCGTGAAGGATGGCAGGCCTGAAGTGGGCCAGAGGGCCCAGGCCCTTGAGACTTGGAGGTTTACCCACGAGATCAACTCAGCCCGAGAGAGATTCGCGCAGCCCAGAACAGCATGATCTTCCGGTGCAGATTCGGAGACTTGAACGGCTGCTAATGGAAAAAGTTTACCAAAGTTGTGAACCTTGACGAGAGCTTTGATTTGGACATATGGAAGGCCAAATTCGGGTCAAGGAGCTAGGAGATATGGCCCCCGAAATACCTGATGCGCAGATAAGTCCGAAATCAGACATATTTTCTTCCGAGGCCGTTTTGGTATCTTATCTTCGTTTCCAAGGAAATAAAAGAATAACAAAGTTGGAGATAATTTCGTGGCACACAATCTAGAAACCGAATTTGCATTATTTGGAATCCGGACATGGGAGATATGACGTCGGCAAGGAAGGACTGTGAATCAGGAAAATCTGGACGAGGCTGATTTTATGGAAACCCTTCTCTCCCAAGGAGGATCTCGTGCAAGGTGAGGACCAGGTGTGTCCGAGGACCAGTGGAGGGTCACTCCTTAGTGATGAGTGATTGACAACGTGGTGTGGACTGATGCTTGGCTAAGTGTGCAGGTACAGGTTGCGGCTTGACTCGTGTCGGTGCAGGTGAAGAACAAACGCGAAAGGCCTTAGCCGTGCGGCCTCCAGGTGATGGAGTGGCAAATAGGCTTGGTTCCATGGACCCGGTGGCCGATGGGGTCAAGTACGAGCCGTGCGGTGCAAGATTGGTGGGCTGAAGTCGTGAACATGGGTCGGTGCAAGGTAGCGGATGGAGCCTGAAGCTTGCACGTGGGGTTTGTTGGTTTGCCCACAAAACCATCGGTGGACGGTTTCTTAGTTTGGGCCGCAAAACCAAGCCCGGAGGCCCGAGGCGACGGAGATGGTGATCTAGGTGCTTCGGGAAGCTTCGAGGCGGGGGGCACATGGCGTGATCGCGGGGCTTCCGTCGATGCTAAGCAAGGCCGCGGTGGAAGCGTGTCCGCTCGATGAAGACTTGACCAAAATGCCCCTGAGGGGTTGTATCTTCTATTTGAGTAGTTGGGGTAGCGTGGTCATTTACCTCCCTCCGATGGACTTCGTATAAATAGCGGAGAGGTGGATGGCATCTCTCTCTCTCTTGGACCCTAGGTTTTCCTCCCCCGGTAGATTGCTCTGGACGGCTTCTTTTCATTTGTATTCCTTAGGCTAGATTCTTGTATAGACTCTGACCTCTGGATGTATGGAAGCACTCGGCGTTGCGGTGATCTCCTAGTCCTCTGTGATTTTCGTGTCATTTTCGGAGCTATTTTTGGGGAGTTTCGTTCGTCGCTCGATTCGGGGATTTGAGGGCGTTTTCCTTCGGATTTCTTTGAGGGGATCATGGGTGGATGCCTTGTGCATCTTTGTGTGGGATCTTGACCCCTCAAACGCCGTGGAAAGCCTTCGATTCATGAGTTTTTGGCCGGAGTCCGAGTTCTTGGTGGTGGTTCTTGTGATCCGCGATTTCTGGTGATTTAGGGAGTTAGAGGTTGAGATTTTTGGGGCATAGTTTCATCTAGTGTTGCTTCACATCTCCCCAAAGTCTTGTCTCAAGTGCTCTAGCCGTTTGGGAGATCCGGTGATGGGTTTGGAGGGTTGACTTCGCGGGGTCGTGCTGTTCCTGCTCTGTATGTGAGCCGCGGACAGTCCGCGTGACTATGGCGGACAGTCCGCAGGACATTTGTTCGTCGCAGTTCGCCACGTGTTCGTGTGCATCTGTGTTTCGATCCGTTTCTGGCCTAGGGTTTTGTTGCAAGTAGTTTGCGGACAGTCCGCGAGTTCTTCACGGACGGTCCGCGTGGCTGAGATTTTGTCTAGGGTGGAGCTGAGTTTGTCTGGGGTTTCCAGCGAGGTGGATGGACGGTCTGCGCTGCCTTCACGAACAGTCCGTGACACTGGCGGACAGTCCGTGTGGCTCAGCCGGATAGTCTGATTTTCTCGGTGCGTCTCTGGTGGTTCTGTTGTCTATTTCGGACAGTCCGGGCATGACCAGCGGACAGTCCGCCGTACACTAGCGGACGGTCCGCCCGTACCAGCTAGACAGTTCGCGCCTGACGTTTCCAGAATTGGCCAAGTGCTTTGATTCTTGTCTTGTGCTTCCGCGGTTTGCCTCTAGGCTTGTCTCTTGATCGTGTGGGCTTGTTTGTGCCTTGTCAAGAGATTCCTTGGTGTGTGCGAGTACTCGGAGTGGCAATCGGGGTATAGGCTGAGTTCGACCTTCGGGAAGAATTTTTATCGGCTCCCATTCACTCCCCCCTCTCTGGTCACCTATTCGGTCCTTCAATTGGTATCAGAGCCGGTTACGGATCTTCTTGATTCTAACTAGTCTAAGGTCAAAAGATGGGCGATTATGGTAAGGGGTCGGGTCCTTCGCACTTTGATGGCAAGAATTACCCGATGTGGGAAAGGCGCATGGGCGCGTTTTTGCGAGGAAAGGGAACTCTAATCTGGGAGGTCACTCAGAATCCTCATTATGTCATCCCAGATAGTTTTCTGCTTCTAGGATAGCGGGACATGTGTGAGGCCAACAGCAAGGCCGTTGATTACTTGTTCCGTGCTCTCTGTGCCTCGGAGTTCGAGCGAGTGTACGGAGAGAATGTGGCCGGAAAGATTTGGCTCCAGTTGAGAAATGCTCATGTTGGCAATGCCCAAGTGCAACCCCGTTTGTTTTCCACTTACCAGAGAGAGTACGAGAACTTCACTCATCTCCCCGGTGAGTCGACCGATGTTATGTTCCAACGCTTCACTAGCATAGTCAACAACATGAGGGCCAACGTGACAGTGCTCCCATACACGGATCATGATCAAGCTATCAACCTTTTGCATGCCCTGGATAGGTCTGTGTGGAGTGCCAAGGTCGAGGCCATTGAGGAGTCGAGCGTGTATGATACGCTTACGCTTGATGAGCTGTTTTCCAAGCTCAGGTCTTCGGAGGTTGATTGTGGCTTGAGAGCCAAGAGCGAGAGCCCCACTGATCCTCATAGTTTGGCTCTTGTCTCAGGAGCAAGGTCTAACGCTAACTCTAGTGGTTTCTCTTTGTCTTGTCTTGTGTCTTTGCGAGATGAGGACTTTGAGGTGCTGAGCGAGGATGATCTCGCCTTGTTGAGAAAGAGGTTTGGGCGGATGTACGAGAACCGCAAGAATGCACGACGGAGCTCGGGGATGTGCTATCGGTGCGGGAAGCACGGGCACTTCATCGCCGAATGCCCTGAAGCCATGGAGATCAAGAACGACAACAAGGGCAAGCCCAAGCACGACTACAACAAGCACCACTCACGGAACGACTACAAGGACAAGCACAAGGACAAGGGCGAGAGAAAGCACAAGAAGAGTAGCAGGAACAAGAAGAAGACAGCTCGAGCGATGGTTGCCAGAGCGAGCGACATCGACTCCACATCAAGCGATGCTTCTTCCGACTCGAGCAGTGATGAAGAGCAAGAAAGGCGCAAGGACAAGCGGCACACGGGCAAGAACTTCACCGGCCTAAGCTTCGTCTCACAAGGAGGCTTTTGCGGCATGACACACTCCAAGAAGGGTGGGAAGCACAGCTCGGATTCGAACTCTGACTCCGAGGAAGAGGTACGACATGATCCCAATTCCTGCTAGAGGAGAATGCTAGGCTCAATGAGTTGCTTGATAACTGTGATGATGTGTTTAGAAAGACCAACAAGGAGAAGAGGGAATTTAGGTCTTTGTTGGGTGATGCTAAGGATAAGATAGCTGAGCTTGAATCCTTGCTTGTGGATGCTAGAAATGAGATAGGCTCCTTGAAATCTGCTCCTGTTGTGTCTGATGAGATTGACTGTGGTGATTGTTCAGTTTTTCTTGCTGATTTGACTTCTCTCAAGGAGAAGCATGCCTCTACTCTTGAGGAACTAGATGTGATTAGGGTTGAGTGTGATGAACTGAAATCTAGGCCAGCTTTGTTAGGTGCTTGTACCTCATGTCCTGTGTTGCATGCTAGGCTAGATGAATCTCACACTAGAATTGTTTCTCTTGAGGCTGGTTTGAAAGCTCCCTTTCCTACATCATGTTCTACCTGTGAAATGCATGCTTTGAAAAACATGGAACTTGCACACTATGTTGACTATTTGCAGGATGAAAATGATGAGCTTAGGAAATTGATGAGGTTGTTGTCTGGGCATGAGCCACAGTTGAGTTTGATGTTGGCTGAGTTCAAGCGGTTTGATGGTCAGGCCTTGGGGGCTGGCAAGAGTGGTGAGAAGAGTGGTGAGGGAGAAGAGAAAGTTGGAGAGCTCCCTACCCCACCACACACCATACCCATAAACAAATATGCACCCATGCCAAACCACCTCAGAAACAAGCTTGATACAACTCCAGACCAACCAATGTTCCCCCAAAAAACAGAAAATTACCAGAAACCCATCAAGTTTGTGAGCAACCTGGGTAATGTCTTTGAGGGGAAGTCAAGAGAGAAGGCTGTTGAGAAGCCTGTAGAGAAGCCACAGCCTAAGCTACAGCCGATCCGCTTCCATTGTCAATATTGTGGGAGGGATGGGCATAAGGATGAGTTCTGTTTCAGGAGGAAGAGAGATGAGAGGTTTGCTAGGGAGATGGCAAACATGGACAGGTACCACCTTTCTCGTGGTGTGCCTGAGCCTCGTAGAGGGCCTCTACCTAGGGGTGAGGTGTATGTGTGTAGAGTTCCCACTCGTGGAGGTGGAGGTGGTTTTCCTCAGAGAGATAGGCGTGTTGGGTTTGGGCATGGTGAGTTGGCTCGATGTGCTCCTTCTCGTGACCGTTACGAGTTTGGGAGGCACGATCGGAGCTTTGGGTCTCAGATGGACTACGGGCCACGTTTATCCCCTCATGGTGCGCGTACTCCTCCAGTGAGACGTGACAGGTCCTTTGGTGGTAGGCGTGAGAGGGCTCCGCCTAGAGGTTTTGGTAGGATGGATTTTGCTAACCCTTCTTTTGAGCAAATGGCTCGACACTGGTTTGACTCTTTTGGTACTAACCCTAGTGTTGAGTCGCTTGCTCATTCTCGTTCTCATTTTTGATTGCAGGTGGGAGGCTTGGAGGACTTTTGGTTGATCGACTCCGGTTTCTCACGACACATGACCGGAGATCGTGGGTGGTTCTCGAGCCTCACCCCGGTGAGTACGAGGGAGTACATCACTTTCGGGGACAATGGGAGAGGACAAGTGCTTGCTGAAGGTATGGTGAAGGTGAGTAGCAAGGTGATCTTAAGAAGTGTGGCCTTGGTCAAGACACTTGGTTTTAACCTGTTGTCAGTATCTCAGTTACTTGACGAAGGTTTGAGCTTCGTTTTAAGTCGGGTGCTTCTCGTGTGCTTGATTCTCGAGGCGATCTAGTCTATACGATCGTCCCCGAGGGTCAAATCTTCCGTGCCGATTTTTCCTAGTCTGTTGGTCCTCCTCGATGCTTTGTTGCTGGCGTTTCGGCTGAGCTTTGGAAATGGCATAGGAGGTTGGGACACTTGAGCTTTGAGTTGCTTTCCTGCTTGAGTGGTCTTGATCTTGTCCGAGGATTGCCTAAGTTGAAATTCGAGAAGGATTTGGTTTGTGCTTCTTGTCGGCATGGAAAGATGGTTCCTGCTTCTCATGCCCCTCTGACTGCGGTCATGACCGAGCGACCTTGTGAGCTGTTGCACATGGATTTGGTTGGGCCAGCTCGTGTTCGCTCTACTGGTGGGAAGTGGTATGTTCTTGTTGTGGTTGATGATTTTTCAAGGTACAATTGGGTTTTCTTTCTAGAGGATAAGAGCGAGACATTTGGGTTTGTTCGAGACTTGATCTTGAGGTTGAAGAATGAGAGACATGGTGATGCCATTCGAGTTATACGCAGTGACAATGGCGCGGAGTTTAAAAACTCCCATTTTGATACCTTTTGCAGTGATCTTGGTCTTGATCATCAGTACTCTTCTCCATACGTCGCTTGCCAGAATGGCGTAGTGGAGAGGAAGAACCGGACCCTTTGTGAGATGGCCAGGACGATGCTTGATGAGCATAGGACTCCTAGGCGTTTTTGGGCTGAGGCGGTCAATACCGCTTGCTATGTCTCAAATCGCATCTTCCTTCGTGCTTTCAAGAAGAAGACCTCTTATGAGCTGATGCATGGGCGACAACCCAAGGTGAGTCACTTTAGAGCTTTCGGTTGCAAGTGTTTCATTCTGAAGAAGGGCAAGTTGGATAAGTTTGAGTCTAGATGTTCGGATGGTATTTTCCTTGGTTATGCGTTTCACTCTAGAGCATATCGCCTTGACACTAACCGAATCATGGAGACTTGCAAGGTTACCTTCGACGAGACACAACCATGTAGCTCTTCTGCTTTTGAGTGTGCAGGTGCCGAGGAGATTGGAGCGAGGATTTTTGAGGATGAGAAGGATGGAGATGGAGATGAAGACGATGATGGTGGTGATGCTCCAGTGGCTGATCGTGTACATGCTACTTCCACTACTACGATGACGATCGAGGATGGACCATCCCCTACACCCACTACGACTGAGGCTGTTCGAGTGGAGGCTGCTGCTAAGGGGGAGGTTGTGTCCAGGCGAGAGGCTCCCCGGCGTGTACAGATTGATCACCCACCGACGACGATCATAGGTGACCTGCTTGAACGCACTACACGGTCGAGGTCAAGAAATACTTCTCATTTCGCTCACTCTGCCTTTGTTGCGTCGTTCGAGCCCAAAGATATTCGACACGCTTTGTCTGACGAGAATTGGGTGAATTCCATGCATGAGGAGTTGGAGAATTTTGAGAGAAACCAAGTCTGGGTGTTAGTCGATCCACCACCAAATTGCCGTCCCATAGGTACCAAGTGGGTGTGGAAGAACAAAGAGGGCGAGAATGGGATGGTTGTGAGAAACAAGTCGAGGTTGGTGGCTCAGGGGTTCAACCAGAAAGAGGGCATAGATTATGAGGAGACATTTGCTCCTGTGGCCCGTTTGGAGGCAATTAGGATCCTTCTAGCCATTGCCATGGCTAAAGGGTTCAAGTTGTACCAAATGGATGTCAAGAGTGCTTTCTTGAATGGGGTGATAGAGGAAGAAGTGTATGTGAGGCAACCCCCGGGGTTTGAGAGCGAGAAATGCCCACACCGTGTATACAAACTCCAGAGAGTGCTCTATGGGTTGAAACAGGCACCTAGAGCTTGGTATGGCAGGTTGAGAGGGTTTTTGATGAGTAATGGGTTTGTGATGGGCACAGTTGATAAGACCCTGTTTCTCCTTAAGCATGTGAATGACCTTTTGATTGTTCAGATATACGTGGATGACATAATCTTTGGTGGCTCTTCTCATGATCTTGTTGCCAGATTTGCAGATGACATGAGCAGGGAATTTGAGATATCCATGATGGGCGAGCTGTAGTTTTTCTTAGGACTCTAGATGAAGCAGTGCAAGGACGGGACTTTTGTACATCAGGCGAAGTACACCAGGGACATGGTGAAGAAGTTTGGCATGAACGACTCCAAGCCGTTGACTACACCGATGGGTACCACTACGGCTTTGGACGCGGGTGAGGATGGTGAACCCGTGGACCCGAAGGAGTAGCAGAGCATGATTAGCTCCCTCCTATACTTGACGGCGACAAGGCCGGACATACAGTTCAGTGTCACACCTGTTTTTCCAAAGAAAACCAAGTGCAGATCTATATGCATGCCAGGATCAAGTTTCATGCATATAGTTGACATAAGTGAATAACAGAAACAATATCACGTAAGAAAAACAAAGATATTATCAGAGTATTACGCTTAAATCCTGGAAACGAAGGCACCAAACTCCACAAGCAGTCGACTGGGGGTTGCGTACGCCTAGCTCCAGCAACATCTTCACGACGACTTCATAGCAGCTTCCTCTTTCTAAGCAACATTGTTTATAGCAAGGGTGAGCACATGTCGTACTCAACAAGTGTGGGGAAGATATGAATGCAAAGGCTTATCAAGGAAAGGCTGACAGGTTGACTGCATTAAGCATTTTTAGTTGGTCAAATTTTATTAGCACCTGTTTACTAAGATATAAGTATATACCAACCCACATTAACATAAAGAGATATACCATAAGCATATGGCTAACATAACTGTAAGCACGATTTAAGTCCATCTTCAAGTTCAATTATCATGTGAGGGTCCAGGCCGCTCTTGATCGTGAGCACGGCTAATCGATTAGTTTTACACTCTGTAGAGGTTGTACACTTTCACCACAAGTCGCGTAAAAGTTCTAGGAACTTTAAACCTAACCATGCGATGCCGGCCAAGCATCATACCACACTACCGAGGTGTGATTGCATAGGGACGCTATGAGACTTTTACAAAGAGTCCTCCCATGTGTATTAGTCCATAGTAGCATATGCCATAGAGGCTATCTTTCGTACCACACTTCTATTCACAGACGGTCAGCCATAGAGTACTTCCGTTCCAATACCTATCCGGAATAGAAGAGCCTTAAAAGCATTCCTCCGTACCGAAGCTACTATGCGAGTAATGGCCACACAAGACTTCCCTAATTACTCAGCCAAGACCAGAGCCATTTAGTCCTTGTGGTTGCACTGTTGTCCTGGGTGGTTCTCCATGTTCCAATTAATCATTGTAGTCTTGTATTAACTAGAGATACAACATAAAAGTAAAGCATGTTTATCATTGTTGTTCATTAGAACCACCATAACCCAAGTAGAGCAACTAAGCATAGCTACCCAACATAAAGGTAAAACCCAGGTTGACAAGGAATGATCATAAAGACTAGGATAAACCTTAATAGGACCCATCAAATTAAATGCAAGCATATGCAATGTGATTAAACACAGTTATTGGGACAAAAGAACAAGGACACACTTGCCTTTAACCAGTGTAATGTTGTTGCTCAGAGTGTCTTCACTTCTTGCTCTTCAAAGCTCTCGGACGACGTTCCTTCTACTCGCATCAATCATCAGGCACAAGCATACAAAGCAAACATACAAGAAAAATTAAGAACAATGCACCAATCAAAAGAAAAGCTTTAAAAGAACGCACTAAAGGATAGGCTCGATGCTAAGGATCACTGAAGCGCACAAACCGTGCTGGGAAAAGGAAAGGCTTGATTAGCTTTATGGAAGACACTAGGTTGGAGCAAGAACTAGGATCAAAAGATCTGGAGCTTGAAAGGAGATTAGCTCTACAACAGAGACACACTGAGACAGAGGTTGAAAAAGAACGGCTAACGATAGATTTGCATATGTGAACATGAAAGACTACGAGCTTAGGTTTATTTTAATTAACAAGCGATATGTAAAGGATATTTCATAAAGAAAATACCCTAAGTTGGAATTAATGCAGCGTTATATTTTTATTTGCAAAGACCAAAGTAAAGAACTAGTCAAGTTTTATTAATAAAGATTCATATATACAAATTATACCAATTAAACATTAAATTTAGAAAAGCTAAACTATATGAATCATCTAGACGTAACTTTATGATTCGAGTAAACTAATAAAGTTATAATTAAAAACTCATTCATGTTGATATTTAAACAAATTAATATTTATTTATAAAGCCGATGTAAAAGCCTATCAACTTTTAATGAGAAAAGTTTAATTAAACATTAAGCAAATTAACATTTAGTTTATGAAAAACCGGGGTAAGAATCTAATTAGATTTTATTTACAAAAGTATGTGAAATAATCATTAATCAAATTAATATTAGTCATGAAAATCGGTGTATAGCTCTATATTGCTTTTATTCATAAAATGTGTGCATAACTAAGCTTTAATCAAAATTAATATCAAATTAATTTTCAGAAAACATTCATGATGAAAACTCACCTCTAACGTGTACTTTACTTTATTATGAACCTAACGCAACTTGAACGGATAAAAACGGAACTAAAACATGGAAGATATGACCTGTCAAAAGCCTAGGGACTTGTTGGCAAAGATTTCAGAACTTCAGGGGCTTTACTGCGAGAAACCAAGGTCATATACATAATTTTGTATATAAACCCGAGGGTTTTCATGTAAGAATCTCAGGGTGGACTGGATCTGGAGGATCTAATCTTTTCAGGGGGTTTCATGCAAAAGAGTCAAGACACAAGGAATAGATCTAAAGATTACAAGATTTCCTAAGGGGTTATTCGCAAAACGGAGTCTTCTCCTTCCTCACGACATAGGCGGACAGGGGAGTCCCTGCCAGCGGCTCTGGCCGACGGTGGCGAGGGTGACTGGGATAGCGAGGGCTCGACTGAGGTGGGGAAAAGGAGGAGGAGGGGAAGGGGAACGCGTGGGGGTCCTTACCACGGGCGGAGAAGCACGGGAGGTGGCCGGCGGCGGGCGTACTGCGGCAGCCGGCGGCGGTCTAGGTGGCGGCGGCACTCCGGTGGCCGGCCGGCGACGGGAAGGGGCGGAGGAGATGCGGCTTGGCGTCCTGGAGCTCTTGGTGGAGACGGCTTCGTCCGGCGTGCACTGCTCGGCGAATCCGGCCGGCGGCCGGCGCGAGCAGCATGGGCGAGCAGACACAGACTCGAAACGTTCGAGCAAGCAGATTGATCGGAACAGTACTGGTAGAGAGAGAAGAGGGATTAGGATTTGATGGGGACGACCTCCAAACGTGCATGGGAACGGCAAAACGGAACGAGATCAACGAGGCGAACGCGATGGTGTGCTCACCTTCGACCAGAGACGAACGATGACAACAGAAGGGCTCGCTGGAGTTGGACAGGAGTCGTCAGAATTGAGCAATCCACCACACCAAGGCATAGAGCTCGACGAGGGAAACTCCCTGGTGGTGTCCGTTTACACCGGAAGTCTACGGTTTCGCCAGAAAAGCTCGCCGGAAAGTTCGCCGGAATTTAGTAGATGCGAAAGTTCGGCGGCGGTTTGTGGAAGTTAGGGTTCTCGAAACGAGATGAGGTTTGTGGCGTAGGAAAGAGGACGTCAAGGAGATAACCGGCAACTATTTATTAGCCGAGATATAGTCCTGTTTTATTTTTCCTTCTTTTTCTAATTTCGGGAATTAATTTCAAAAAATCCTGAAATCATAATTAAATCACGAAAAATACTCTGAAAGCTCAGAAAAATTCAAGAAAACAACTGGAGATGAATTGAGACACAATGGATCACGTTTAGCTCATGAATAAGAATTTTAGAGCCTTCAAATAAATAGAAATAGCTCACGAAAAGTGAGAATAAATTCCAGAAAAAACTGGAAAATTCTTAGAAGGTCTTGGTCAGTTGCTAAACGTGTTTTTAAAACATTTTGCACTCAACAAAGACCAAGATGCATCGACATGAATGCAACACACTCATAATCATTTTATTTAATTTAGAAAAACAAACAATGCCTTTTTCCTGTACTATATTCCCTGTAAAGAAAATAAATGTTAGAAAAATATTAAAATTATGAGAAAATTGTCGTTTAATTATTCTTTCTATTCACATCCTGAAATTAGAAATTTCAGGGTGTGACATTCAGTGTGTGTCGACAGGCCGTCAAGCGGATTTTCAGGTACTTGAACTACACTCCTGAGTTTGGTCTTTGGTATTCTGCTTCCTCGAAACTCAGACTTAATGGGTACTCCGATGTTGATTTTGCTGGGTGTCGATTGGACCGCAAGTCTACCTCTGGGTGTTGTTAGTTCCTTGGTTCTTCTTTGGTCTCTTGGTCATCTCACAAGCAATCTAGTGTAGCCCAGTCTACCACAGAAGCCGAGTATGTAGCTGCTGCTAGTTGTTGTTCCCAGCTGCTTTGGATGACCTACACTATGAGTGATTTTGGTGAGGAGTGCTCCCAGGTTCCACTTTTCTGTGACAGCACCAGTGCCATAAGTTAGCCAAAAATCTAGTCCTTCACTCCAAAACAAAACACATAGAAGTGAGATACTACTTTCTGAGGGACAATGTTGAGAAGGGAAACATATCTTTGTCCTATGTGCCTACCCAAGATCAGCTAGCCGACATTTTCACTAAACCACTTGACCAAGTCACTTTCACTCGCTTGCGGGGTGAACTTGGGGTGTGCTTTCCTTTCTAGCTAGGTCTTGGAGCTTCTCATGTATATATGTGTCATATGTCTCATTTTGTTGCATTTCATTCATGCATTTTACTTTCTGTACAAAACCTGGTAGGATAGTTACCTTTGGATCACTTGTGCTACGAAAAGCTTCTCTTATATACTTTGATCGCTGATGTGCTATGTGTGAGATATGTGCATGTTTGGTAAATGGTGGATGTGAATGCTATGCTCTTGATGGTTTTGCCATATATTTATGTTGAGATAGCTTTATGTTTGTGAAAATGATGAAATTGCCTCTCTCATGAGTAAATGCTTGTCTATGCTCAATTTGTGCTTAAATGCCTATATCATGCTTAGTTTGTACATGAGTATCAGGTTCTCTTTGCTTGGGGTCAAAGACCTATTGTCATTGTAAATGTTTAGCCCATTTGCTTACTTGGGGAGGAGCATAAGCTTCTTTTTGCTGCAAAGGCACTTCATGTACCAGGTTTAAACTTGAATATGAAAATGGTGTATGAATTGCCTTATGCTTGAAAAATGAGTTCATAATCATGTTTTTATGATTTTGATATTCACATCTTGGGTGCTAAACCGTAGCATGTTGTCTACCATGAGAAGTCTCATTTTAAGAAGTAGACACATGCCTCGGTGGCTTTAACATGACTTGAGTAGCTTGTGGGCATTTATAATGATCTTGTGATGAGAATTTGTGATCTTGTATGAGCTTTGGATGATCTAGTGTATTTGTGCTCAAATTGCCATGGATAGGGTCTTGCTCATGAGACGAATGTTTCTTTGTAAAACTTTGCTTAAAATTGCTTTTAGCCATGTCACATGCTTATATGTCTCTACCTTCTTCATGGCAATGTGCTAACTACACCATATCTACGTTGCTTGCTCTATGTCTTATGTGTAGCATTTTGTTGTGCTCTTTGTATATTTGAGAAGCTTGGTAGATTATATATATGCTTTGACATGCAATTTTCATGAAAACAAGGGGAAGAGTTTCATATACCTTGATTCATGCATTGTAAACAAGGGGGAGAGTTTTGGGAGAAGTTATGCACATTTGTGGAGAATTTTCATGCATTGGGAGATTTTGTGGAAATTTGGTATGCATTTGTGAGATGTTGCATGTGAGGACAAAATTTGAGAAGAAAGAGGTTGCATTTGCTCAGGGGGAGTTGCATATGTGCAGGGGGAGCTCCATTGGTTTGCCTGCGTTTTTGTGCTTTGTGGTGTGCTCTTTGCGAGCTTTGTTTTGTCTCGGCTGTGTCGAGCCGTTGCCCTTGTCTTAGGGGGCCGAGACTTGGTCTGGCGTGTGATCTTGTTTTCGCTTGTTCTTTGGCTTTGGATCACTTGTTGGAGGTTTGTGTTCGTGGTTGTTTTCTTTTCTTTTTCTCTATGTGATTTCTATGGGTGTTGTCAATGCACTCATCAAGGGGGAGATTGAGGACCAGGTGTGTCCGAGGACCAGTGGAGGGTCGCTCCTTAGTGATGAGTGATTGACAACGTGGTGTGGACTGATGCTTGGCTAAGTGTGCAGGTACAGGTTGCGGCTTGACTCGTGTCGGTGCAGGTGAAGAACAAGCACGAAAGGCCTTAGCCGTGGCGGCCTCTGGGTGATGGAGTGGCAAGTAGGCTTGGTTCGATGGACCCGGTGGCCGATGGGGTCAAGTGCGAGCCGTGCGGTGCAACACTGGCGGGCTGAAGTCGTGAACATGGGCCGGTGCAAGGTAGAGGATGGAGCCGAAGCTTGCACGCGGGGTTTGTTGGTTTGCCCACAAAACCATCGGTGGACGGTTTCTTGGTTTGGGCCGCAAAACCAAGCCCGGAGGCCCGAGGTGAAGGAGATAGTGATCCGGGAGCTTCGGGAAGCTTCGAGGCGGGGGGCACGTGGTGTGATCGCGGGGCTTGCGTCGATGCTAAGCAAGGCCGTGGTGGAAGTGTGTCCGCTCGATGAAGACTTGACCAAAATGCCCCTGAGGGGTTGTATCTTCTATTTGAGTTGTAAGGGTAGCGTGGTCATTTACCTCTCTCCGATGGACTTCGTATAAATAGCGGAGAGGTGGATGGCATCTCTCTCTCTTGGACCCTAGGTTTTCCTCCCCCGGTAGATTGCTCTAGACTGCTTCTTTTCATCTGAATTCCTTAGGCTAGATTCTTGTATAGACTCTGACCTCTGGATGTATGGAAGCATTCGGCGTTGTGGTGATCTCCTAGTGCTCTGTGGTTTTCATGTCATTTTTGGGGCTATTTTTGGGGAGTTTCGTTCTTCGCTCGATTCGGGGATTTGGGGGTGTTTTCCTTTGGATTTCTTTGAGGGGATCATGGGTGGATGCCTTGTGCATCTTTGTGTGTGATCTTGACCTCTCAAACGCCGTGGAAAGCCTTCGATTCATGAGTTTTTGGTCGGAGTCCGAGTTCTTGGTGGTTGTTCGTGTGATCCGCGATTCCCGGTGATTTAGGGAGTTAGAGGTCGAGATTTTTGGGGCATAGCTTCATCTAGTGTTGCTTCACATCTCCCCAAAGTCTTGTCTCAAGTGCTCTAGCCGTTTGGGAGATCCGGTGATGGATTTGGTGGGTTTACTTCGCGGGGTCGGGCTATTCCTGCTGTGTCCGTGAGCCGCGGACAGTCCGCGTGACTGCGGCGGATAGTCCGCAGGACGTTTGTTCGTCGCAGTTCGTCACGTGTTCGTGCGCATCCACGTTTTGATCTGTTTCTAGCCTAGGGTTTTGTTGCAAGTAGTTTGCGGACAGTCCGCGAGTCCTTCACGGACGTTCCGTGACGACGAGATTTTGTCTGGGGTGGAGCTGAGTTTGTCTGGGGTTTCCAGCGAGGTGGACGGACGGTTCGCGCTGCCTTCACGGACAGTCCGCGACACTGGCGGACAGTTCGCGTGGCTCAGCCGGACAGTCTGATTTCTCGGTGGGTCTCTAGTGGTTCTGTTGTCTATTTCGGACAGTCCGGGCATGACCAGCGGACAGTCCGCCGTAAACTAGAGGACGGTCCGCCCGTACCAGCCGGACAGTCCGCCCTTGGCGTTTCCAGAATTGGCCAAGTGCTTTGATTCTTGTCTTGTGCTTCCGCGGTTTGCCTCTAGGCTTGTCTCTTGATCGTGTGGACTTGTTTGTGCCTTGTCTAGAGATTCCTTGGTGTGTGCGAGTACTCGGAGTGGCAATCAGGGTATAGGCTGAGTTAGACCTTCGGGAAGAATTTTTATCGGCTCCCATTCACTCCCCCCTATCTGGTCGCCTATTCGGTCCTTCACAAGGAAAGGTGGAGAACACCCCAAGGCTCACCAAGGGTATAAATAAACCCTCTAGGCGCCCAAGGGAAGGATATTGATCGATCCATTCATCAGAGAGCCGCCGAATCGAGGAATACACACCGAAGGGAGCCGACGACCGCCGCAAGTCTTCGAGTCGCCTAGGAGATGGCCTAGGACATGCCCTAGCCGCCATGGTTGGTCCTGCGTGGTGAAGCCATGGTGGAGTTTCGGAGCCATGCCTTGAATTCATCAAGGCAATTGTACACTCAACATTCGATGGTGATATAAATCATATCTTCTCCTTACTTTGATCTACTTCGATGCATGCTTATTCTTATGTCTAGCTAGCATATGCCCTTAGTAGGAATAGACGTAATCATGGTGGTTAATCTATATCTTGCGGATACATCGTAGTAGTGCATGGACGCATAGTCGTTCGGTTGTGTTTACCTTCGCGTAGTGACAATACGAGGGAAGGGAAAGCGCCGAGCAAACGTGTAATGGTTTACTCCTTATCTTAGCATGAGATTAGATTGGTTTATCATCTTGGCCGGAGCTGCAACTAGAAGACGGTAGGCTAGGGTTTCCTTGGGTCGTGCATCCTTATGGCTAAGTGAATGTGATCCATACATCCTCTCGCGTTTGTATGTTAATTCTTTATGCAATTAACACTTAATGCTAAGGTTGTTTCGATAGACTAGATAGAGAACCCTAGGAGTTTGCTTCCGATCCTTGGATTAACAAACCTTGGGGGATACTCCGAGGGAAGAGCTACAACCGACCCGTGCGCTTGCGGATCAAAAGTTGGTACGGTTTTTGACCGTCAACAGCCACTCCTGTCTCTTTTTCCTTGCAACCTCTGTCATCCCGGAGCCAAGGTAATTTACCATTCTGTTAGTGAAAGGACCTTGATGTCGCCTAGAGGGCGGGGGGGGGGGGGTGAATAGGCGGACGACCGAATTAAACTTTTCTTCCCCGCAAACTTAAACTGCCAAGCGTCACCGGTCAGACCGGTGCTGGTTCTGCTTCACAGGAGTGCACCGGTCAGACTGTTGCTGTGACAGAACCACCCAAAATAAATCCGTATTGTCACCTAAGCCGGTCCACTTGGCTCATAAGCGATAACAAGGAGCTATTTTGTCGCCTCTGCCGGGTCATGCCCGGTAAATCACTTACAACAGGATCACTGATATGCGCAAAGCCCACACGGAGGTGGAACCAGAGTACAAGCTCAACATTACACAAAAGCCCATAAAGTCATATTATTACAAACCAGGTTTTTCATACAGAAAAGTAAAGATGTTTCAGAGTTCAAATAGTGGAAATAAAACTACACGGCAGATACATATGGGAGGCCATCCATAATAATAATATATCACTCATCATCATCCTGCTCCCACTCAATCTCCCAACCATCTGGAATAGAGCCAGGACAGATGGGGTTACCTGAAAAACACAAATTAAGCAAGGCTGAATATGCTAATACTCAGCAAGACTGACCCGACAAAATAAAAGTACAACTAGACATGCAAGGCTTTTTGGCTGGTGGGTTTGTTTCGCCAAAAGCAACTAAGACTTGATCCTTACTTTCTATGTTTAGCTCAAGTTCTAGTATGTTAACCATTCTAGGTAAGCACCTAACTAAACAAGCATGTTTGTGCAAACAAAATTAATCAGGCAACAATATTAATACAACTGTTCCATAAAAAAGTATGGGGTAGCCAGTGGTCAAGCCAACTTAGATAACGGTGAGTGACCGACGATCGATCGATTTATATCCTTGCAAAGTAAACCCAAGATACACGAAAGAAGGTAGACCTGAAGAAATCAAATAAAAGCGAATGCGGGGTCTACCCCGACCAGGCGGTTCCCGTCATTCCCCAGATTAGGGACAGGTGCCACAGTCCTAAGTACAAGGTTACTAGAACGCCCTCACACGGCACGTCCAGACTCACACTTGCACTACCAGAATCAAACCGGGAGACGCATCTCAAGAGTAGTAGCGATAAAGTCCCTGCACTGGTTCATTAGGTACTAGGCTTACCGGTCTCATTCCCGACAAGCACTTGGTACGTTCAATAGCGTAAACCAGCACCATGCTACTCCGTCGAGACCGAACCCATTGCTCTTACCACATGAGCGAGTCAATTTATCCAACTTATGATTCCAACGTAAGCATCCTATATCTCGCGAGCAATGAGTTATTACTCGACTTGTACCGTGTCCTTAAAGCATGGCACTAGCGTCCTAACATACTAGTATAAGAGCATAGGAACCTAAGGATCATGCATCTAGGTTTCAAAACAACTCCTGAAACTTAAATGCACAAAGTAAAACATAAATACTAAAAGTAAAGGTATGATTTTAGAAAAAGGGTTAGATGCAACTCCGGTGCTTGCCTTCTTCTACTTCAGCACTAGCCTTTGCTCTTCTTGACTTTGGTCCAAGTCTTGATGCATGACAATATGGTTCACCTCTCCACTAGCTGCTCCCTCCTCCTCCTGAGTGAGCATGTAAGTGCCGTCCGGTAAATCTACACGTTCATATGCATATGCATTAGCTTATGGTGAGAGTGGGAGAATTACCACCAAACCAACTCTTGTTGGCCACATTCATCTAAATAAATATTAATTCTCACAAAAAGTATGGTGTGGTGTGATGGTGAATTAACTACTACTTTGATGTGATTGTGTGCACATCTAAGCAAATTAACTTACTAAACTTCATCAACAGAATGGGGTATGTGATGATAGACTAATTATTACTTTGATGGTGATTGTGTGCATATTTAAGAAAATTAAATTAACAAACTTCACCAAACAGCATGGGGTGTGTTCAAATGAGTTCAAACAGAAACTTAAAAATGAAATACTTATTTAAACTTACATAATAAATATAAATCTATTTATTCAATTCTTAGCTAGCCATTCATTCATAATTCATAATTCATATTAATTAAAATATAACTCCAACTGGTATGAAAATTTTCACAAATCAGTATATGACTAACTCAAGCTTAAATACCAAATTTCAGTTCCATATCATATATAAATTAATTTATATGAAAAAGACAAGATTCAACCTAACTTAACTTCATTATTTCATACAAAAATATTTACTAATCATTTTGACCTCAAACGTTTCCTATAGTTCAATCATGACCATTCTAAGCTCCTGACCAACACACACAAGTAGATCTAACATATTTTTCAAGTTATCCATTGAAGGACCGAGTAGGGTGTCCAGAGAGGGGGGGGGGAGTGAATGGGAGCCGATAAAAAATCTTCCCAAAGGTCGAACTCGGCCTATACCCCGATTGCCACTCCAAATGCTCGCGCACACAAAGAAAGCTCCAAACAAGGCACACACAAGCCTACAAAATCGAGAGACAAGCCTAGGAGCAAAGAGCGGAAGCAACTAGACAAGAATCAAAGCACTTGGCACAATCTAGAAACACCAGGCGCGGACTTTCCGTGCAGTACGGGCGGACCGTCCGCTAGGGTACGACGGACTGTCCGCAGGTGCTGCGCGGATTGTCCGAAATGAACACCAGAGCTACCAGAGACAAACCCGGAAATATGGACTGTCCGGCTAGGCCTTGCGGACCGTCCGCCAGTGTCGCGGACTGTCCTTGAGGGCAGCGCGGACCGTCCGCCCAGCTCGCTGGAAACCCCATACAAAACCCCAGACAAAACTTCACCACACGGACCGTCCGTGATCAACATGCGGACTGTCCACAAACCTCTTGCAACGAAACCCTAGGGCCAAAAAGGATCAAAACGAAGACACGCAAGAACACGAAGAACACCCGACGAACTTCTGGATGCGCGGACTTTCCGCGGGGTCCTCGCGGACTGTCCGCTAGCCCCGGACAGAACTGCTCGAGCTCGCGAAGTCAACTCTCCAAATCTGTCACCGGATCTCCCAAACGCCAAAAGCTCTTGAGACAAGATTTGGGGGAGATGATAAGCAACACAATAGGAAGTTATGCCCCAAAAATCTCGACCTCTAAGCCACTAAATCGCCGGGAATCGCGGATCACACGAACTCCACCAAGAACACGAACTCCAGCCAAAAACTCACGAATCGAAGGCTCTCCATGGCGTTTGAGGATTCAAGATCACACACAAAGATGCGCAAGGCATCCACCCATGATCTCCTCAAAGAAATCCGAAGGAAAACGCCCTCAAATCCCCGAATCAAGCGAAGAACGAAACTCCCCAAAAATAGCCCCGAAAATGACACGAAAATCACAGAGGACTAGGAGATCACCGCAACGCCGAATGGTTCCATACATCTAGAGGTCAGAGTCTATACAAGAATCTAGCCTAAGGAATACAGAGGGAAAAGAAGCAGTTCGGAGCAATCTACCGGGGGAGGAAAACCTAGGGTCCAAGAGAGAGAGATGCCATACACCTCTCCGCTATTTATACGAAGTCCATCGGAGGGAGGTAAATGACCACGCTACCCCTTCAACTCAAATGAAGATACAACCCCTCAGGGGCATTTTGGTCAAGTCTTCATCGGACGGACACGTTTCCACCGCGGCTTCGCTTCACCTAGACGCAAACCCCGCGATCACGCCACGTGCCCTCCGCCTCGAAGCTTCCCGAAGCTCCCGGATCACCGTCTCCGTTGCCTGGGGCCTCCGAGCTTGGTTTTGAGGCCCAAACCAAGAAACCGTCCACCGAAGGTTTTGTGGGCAAACCAACAAACCCCGTGTGCAAGCTTCGGGCTTCATCCGCTACCTTGCACCGGCCCATGTTCACGACTTCAGCCCGCCAGTCTTGCACCGCACGGCTCGCACTTGACCCCATTGGCCACCGGGTCCATCGAAGCAAGCCTACTTGCCACTCCATCACCTGGAGGCCGCCAAGGCTAAGGCCTTTCGCGCTTGTTCTTCACCTGCACCGACACGAGTCAAACCGCAACCTGTACCTGCACACTTAGCCAAGCATCAGTCCACATAATGTTGTCAATCACTCATCACTAAGGAGCGACCCTCCACTGGTCCTCGGACACACCTGGTCCTCAATCTCCTCCTTGATGAGTGCATTGACAACACCCATAGAAATCACACAGAGAAAAAGAAAAGAAAAAATACCACGAACACAAACCTCCCAAGCAAGTGATCCAAAGCCAAAGAACAAGCGAAACTCGATCACTCGCCAATCCAAGTCTTGGCCCCCTAAGACAAGGGCAACGGCTCGACACAACCGAGACAAACAAAGCTCTACAAAGAGCACACCACAAAGCACAAAACTTAGGAAAATCAAACGAGCTCCCCCTGCACATATGCAAACTCCCCCTGAGCAAATGAAACCTCTTCTTCTCAATTTTTCTCCTCACATGCAACATCTCACAAAAGCATACCAAAATTCCACAAAAACACCCAATGCATGAAAATTTTCCCATATCATACAAAACTCTCCCCCTTGTTGACAATGCATGAATCAAGGTATATGAAACTCTTTCCCCTTGTTTTCATGTAAAATGCATGTCAAAGCACATATACAATCTACCAAGCTTCTCAAATATACAAAGAGCACAACAAAATGCTACAAATGAGACATAGAGCAAGCAAAGTAGACATGGTGTATCTAGTACATTGCCAGCAACAAGGTAGAGACATAGAAGCATGTGACATGGCTAAAAGCAATTTTAAGCAATTTTCACAAAGAAATAGTCATCTCATGAGCAAGACTCTCTCTATAACAATTTGAACATAAATACACTAGATCATCCAAAGTTTATGCCAGATCAGAAATTCTCATCACAAGATCAATATAAACGCCCACAAGCTACTCAAGTCATGTTAAAGCCACCGAGCCATGTGTCTACTTCTTAAAATGAGACTTCTCATGGTAGGCAACATGCTACGGTTTAGCACCCAAGATATGAATTTCAAAGCATAAAAACATGATTAGGAGCTCATTTTTCAAGCATAAGGCAATTCACACACCAATTTCATTTTCAACATTAAACATGGTACATGAAGTGCCTTTGCGGCAAAAAGAAGCTTATGCTCCTCCCCAAGCAAGCAAAAGGGCTAACATTTACAATGACAAAAGGTCTTTGACCCCAAGCAAAGAGAACATGATTCTCAAGCACAAACTAAATATGATATAGGCATTTAAGCACAAATTGAGCACAGACAAGCATCTACTCATGAGAGACACAGTTTTAGCATTTTCATCAAAAGAAGGCTATCTCAACATAGGTATATGGCAAAACCATCAAGAGCATAGCATTCACATCCACAATTTACCAAACATGCACAAGTCTCACATATAGCACATCGGTGATCAATGTATATAAGAGAAGCTCATTCCTAGCACAAGTGATCCAAAGATGGCTATCCTACCAGGTTTTGTACAGAAAGTAAAATGCATGAAGGAAATGCAACAAAATGAACATATGACACATATATACATGAGAAGCTCCAAGACTCAGCTAGAAAGGAAAGCACACCCCAAGTTCACCCCGCAAGCGAGTGAAAGTGACTTGATCAAGCGGTTTGGTGACTATGTCGGCTAGCTGGTCTTGGGTAGAGACATAGGACAAAGATATGTTTCCCTTCTCGACATTGTCCCTCAGAAAGTGGTACCTCACTTCTATGTGTTTCGTTTTGGAGTGGAGGACAGGATTTTTGGCTACACTTATGGCACTGGTGCTGTCACAGAAAAGTGGAACCTGGGAGCACCCTCTCCAAAATCACTCATGGTATAGGTCATCCAAAGCAGCTCGGAACAACAACTAGCAGCAGCTACATACTTGGCCTCTGTAGTGGACTGGGCTACACTGGATTGCTTGCGAGATGACCAAGAAACCAAAGAAGAACCAAGGAACTGACAACACCCAGAGGTAGACTTGCGGTCCAATCGACACCCAGCAAAATCAGCATCGGAGTACCCGTGAAGTCTGAGTGTCGAGGAGGCAGAGTACCAAAGACCAAACTCAGGAGTGTAGTTCAAGTACCTGAAAATCCGCTTGACGGCCTGCTAATGTGAAGTCCTCAGTGAAGCCTGAAAACGAGCGCACAGACACACACTGAACTGTATGCCCGGCCTTGTCGCCGTCAAGTAGAGGAGGGAGCCGATCATGCTCCGGTACTCCTTCTGGTCCATAGGTTCGCCGTCCTCGTCCGCGTCCAAAGCCGTAGTGATACTCATCGGTGTAGTCAGCGGCTTGGAGTCGTTCATGCCAAACTTCTTCACCATGTCCCTGGTGTACTTCACCTGATGTACAAACGTCCCGTCCTTGCACTGCTTGATTTGGAGGCCCAAGAAAAACTGCAGCTCGCCCATCATGGACATCTCAAATTCCCTGCTCATGTCATCTACAAATCTGGCAACAAGAGTGCTCTCTGGAGTTTGTATACACGGTGTGGGTATTTTTCACTCTATCACCCCATTCAAGAAAGCACTCTTGACATCCATTTGGTACAACTTGAACCCTTTAGCCACGGCAAAGGCTAGAAGGATCCTAATTGCCTCCAAACGAGCCACAGGAGCAAATGTCTCCTCATAATCTATCCCCTCCTTCTGGTTGAACCCCTGAGCCACCAACCTCGACTTGTTTCTCACAACCATCCCATTCTCACCCTCTTTGTTCTTCCACACCCACTTGGTACCTATGGGACGGCAATTTGGTGGTGGATCGACTAACACCCAGACTTGATTTCTCTCAAAATTCTCCAACTCCTCATGCATGGAATTCACACAATTCTCATCAGACAAGGCGTGTCGAATATCTTTGGGCTCAAAAGAAGCGACAAAAGCAGAGTGAGCGAAATGAGAAGTGTTCCTTGACCTCGACCGTGTAGTGCATTCATGAAGGTCACCTATGATCGTCGTCGGTGGGTGATCAACTTGTACCCGCCGCGGAGCCTCTTGCCTAGACACGATCTCCCCCTCAGCAACAGCCTCCACTCAAACAGCCTCAGTCGTAGTGGGTGTCGAGGATGGTCCATCCTCGATCGTAGTCGTAGTAGTGGAAGTAGCGTGTACACGATCAGCCGCGGGAGCACCACCATCATCATCATCCTCGTCTCTATCTCCATCCTTCTCATCCTCAAAGATCCTAGCACCAACCTCCTCGTCACCTACACACTCAAAAGCAGAAGAGCTACATGGCTGTGTCTCGTCGAAGGTAACCTCGCAAGTCTCCATGATTCGGTTAGTGTCAAGGTTGAGCATGCGATATGCTCTAGAGTGAATCACATAACCAAGGAAAATACCATCCGAACATCTAGATTCAAACTTATCCAACTTGCCCTTCTTCAGAATGAAACACTTGCAACCAAAAGCTCTAAAATGACTCACCTTGGGTTCTCGGCCATGCATCAACTCATAAGAGGTCTTCTTCTTAAACGCATGAAGGAAGATGCGATTTGAGACATAGCAAGCGGTATTGACCGCCTTGGCCCAGAAACGCCTAGGAGTCCTATGCTCATCGAGCATCATCCTGGCCATCTCACAAAGGGTCCGGTTCTTCCTCTCCACTACGCCATTCTGGCAAGCGACGTATGGAGAAGAGTACTGATGATCAAGACCAAGATCACTGCAAAAGGCATCAAAATGAGAGTTCTTAAACTCTGTGCCATTGTCACTACATATAGCTCGAATGGCATCACCATGTCTCTCATTCTTCAACCTCAAGATCAAGTCTCGAACAAAGCCAAATGTCTCGCTCTTATCTTCCAAGAAGAAAACCCAAGAGTACCTCGAAAAATCATCAACAACCACAAGAACATACCACTTCCCACCTGCAGAGCGAACACGAGCTGGCCCAACCAAATCCATGTGCAACAGCTCACAAGGTCGCTCGGTCATGACTGCCGTCAGAGGGGCGTGAGAAGCAGCAACCATCTTTCCATGCCGACAAGAAGCACAAACCAAATCCTTCTCGAATTTCAACTTAGGCAATCCTCGGCCAACACGCCAGCAACAAAGCATCGAGGAGGACCAACAGACTGGGAAAAATCAGCACGGAAGATTTGACCCTCGGGGACGATCGTACAGACAAGATCGCCTCGAGAATCAAGCACACGAGAAACACCCGACTTAAAACGAACCTCAAAACCTTCGTCCAGTAACTGAGATACTGACAACAGGTTAAAACCAAGTGACTTGACCAGGGCCACACTTCTTAAGGTCACCTTGCTACTCACCTTCACCATACCTTCAGCAAGCACTCATCCTCTCCCATTATCCCCGAGAGTGATGTACTCCCTCGTACTCACCGGGGTGAGGCTGGAGAACCACCCACGATCTCCGGTCATGTGTCTTGAGCAACCGGAGTCGATCAACCAAAAGTTCTCCAAGCCTCCCACCTGCAATCAAAAACGAGGACGAGAATGAGCAAGCGACTCAACACTGGGGTTAGTTCCAAATGAGTCAAACCAGTGTCAAGCCATTTGCTCAAAAGAAGGGTTAGCAAAATCCATCCTACCAAAACCTCTAGGCGGAGTCCTCTCACGCCTACCACCAAAGGACCTGTCACGTCTCACTGGAGGAGTACGCGCACCACGAGGAGGAAAGCGTGGCTCGTAGTCCATCTGAGACCCAAAGCTCCGATTGTGCCTCCCAAACTCGTAACGGTCACGAGAAGGAGCACGTCGAGCCAACTCACCACGCCCAAACCCAACACGCCTATCTCTCTAAGGAAACACACCTCCACCTCCACCTCCACGAGCGGGAACTGTACGCACATACACCTCACCCCTAGGTAGAGGCCATCTACGAGGCTCAGGCACACCACGAGCAAGGTGGTACCTGTCCTTGTTTGCCATCTCCCTAGCAATCCTCTCATCCCTCTTCCTCCGGAAACAGAACTCATCCTTATGCCCATCCCACCCATAATACTCACAATGGAAGAGGATTGGCACTGGCTTAGGCGGTGGCTTTTCTGTGGGCTTCTCAACACCTTTCTCTCCTGACTTCCCCTCAAAGACATTACCTAGGTTGCTCACAAACTTGATGGGTTTCTGGTAATTCTCTGTTTTCTGGGGGAACACTGGTGGGTCTGGAGTTGTATCAAGCTTGTTTCTCGGGTGGTTTGGCTTGGGTGCATATTTGTTCATGGGTATGGTGTGTGGTGGGGTAGGAGTCTCTCCACCTTTCTCTTCTCCCTCATCACTCTTCTCACCACTCTTATTAGCCCCAACACCTATCCATCAAACCTCTTGAATTGAGCCAACATCAAACTCAATTGTGGCTCATGCCCAGACAACCAACTCATCAATTTCCTAAGTTCATCATTTTCATCCTGCAGACGATCAACATAATGTGAAAGTTCCATGTGTTTTCAAAGCATGCATTTCACAGGTTCAACATGATGTAGGAAGAGGAGCTTTCAATGCCGCCTCAAGAGAAACAATTCTAGTGTGAGATTCATCTAGCCTAGCATGCAAAATAGGACAAGATGTACAAGCTCCTAACAAAGCTGGCCTAGACTTCAATTCATCACACTCAATCCTAACCACATCTAGTTCCTCAAGAACAGAGGCATGTTTCTCCTTGAGGGCAGTCAAATCAGCAAGAAAAACTGAGCAATCACCATAGTCAATCTCATCAGACACCACAGGACCAGATTTCAAAGCGCCTATCTCATTTCTAGCATCCATAAGCAAAGATTCAAGCTCGGGTATCTTATCCTTAGCATCACCCAACAAAGACCTAAATTCCCTCTTCTCCTTGTTGGTCTTTCAAGCAACTCATTGAGCCTAGAATTCTCCTCTAGAAAGAAGTTGGGATCTTGTCATACCTCTTCCTCGGAGTCGGAGTCCGAATCTGAGCTATGCCTCCCACCCTTTTTGGAGTGCGCCATGCCGCAAAAGCCTCTTGCGCGACGAAGCTCAGGCCGGTGAAGTTCTTGCCCGTGTGCCGCATGTCCTTGCGCTTCTATTGCTCTTCCTCGCTGCTCGAGTCGGAAGAAGCATCGCTTGATGTCGAGTCGATGTCGCTCGCTCCGGCCACCATCGGTCGAGCGGTCTTCTTCTTGTGGCCGCCACTCTTCTTGTGCCTTCTCTCGCCCTTGTCCTTGTGCTTGTCCTTGTAGTCGTATCGGGAGCGGTGCTTGTTGTAGTCGTGCTTGGGCTTGCCCTTGTAGTCATTCTTGATCTCCATGGCTTCAGGGCATTCGGTGATGAAGTGCCCGTGCTTCCCGCACCGATAGCACATCCCTGAGCTCCGCCTTGCATTCTTGCAGTTCTCGTACATCCGCTCAAACCTCTTGCTCAACAAGGCGAGATCGTCCTCGCTCAGCACCTCAAAGTCCTCATCTGGCAAAGACACAAGACAAGACAAAGAGACACCACCAGAGTTAGTGTTAGACCTCGATCCTGAGACAAGAGCCAAACTATGAGGATCAGTGGGGCTCTCGCTCTTGGCTCTCAAGCCACGATCAACCTCTGAAGACCTGAGCTTGAAAAACAGCTCATCCAGCATCAACGTATCATACACGCTCGACTCCTCAATGGCCTCGACCTTGGCACTCCACACGGACCTATCCAGGGCATGCAAAAGCTTGATAGCTTGATCATGATCCGTGTAGGGGAGCACTGTCACAATGGCCCTCATGTTGTTGACTATGCTAGTGAAGCGCTGGAACATAGCATCGGTCGACTCACTGTTGACAGCTGTTAAGTACCTACTTTAGCCGTCAATATACTCAAGAATAAAGGGGCATAAGGCATTCCTTACACGTATTTAGTTAAGAATAATGTAGTACCACTTGTCCTTGGAGATTATTTGATTGCAGGAAAATAAGCAAGAAAAGAGTGTCAAACTCACCTTCTAGGGTCCATGCCACATCACCTCATCCTAGGTGGGCTGCCATCAAGGATGCCATGCATGCAAACCTGCCAACTAGGGAGCCATGCATGCATGCCATGCAAGCAATCCAAGTGAAGCAACCCCCGACGAATCAGAGTGTGACATGTGGACATCATATGGATCCATGGGCCCACAAAGGCATGCAAACCGCGCCAAAACAGGCTGGACACCGGGAACCGACCTAAGGACCCACAGGGCAGCCTCTAGGAGGAAGCACACCCCGAGTGGGGCCCACAGGGGGTCGGCCGACCCCAGGGGTCGGCCGAACCGACCTTGAGGCCGCCACTCAGGGGCTTCCACGTGGTGGCTCTCCATTGGTCATAGGCACCTTCCCAGGGTGTTTGCCTCCATTCTTTGCCGGTGCATGGGCCTATAAATAGAAGGAGAGGGGGCTCACTTATGGGATATCCAGACTTGCAACACCTCTCTCACTTTTAGTCTCAAGGCTAGGAGGTAGGCTAAAGTAGTTCTAATTCAGGTTCCAAGTCTACTTTGGGATCTAGGTATGAGTTATCTTGTGTCTTATTTCATTTGTATGACTTTGATCAACTTCAGTTATTTATCTATTTCATATAAAGTTGTGTTAGTATGCATGAGTGATTTGTTCATGTGTTCTTCACCTGTTCATCATTTAGAGGCTCCTATTCTTGATGAACAAGGCCTTTCGATCCACTTGACGGGTGACTTTTACATGTTTCTAGTGTTTGTTCATAAGTTAGAGGCTCGTGTTCTTCGCGAACACGACCCTTTGATCCAGTTGAACAAACATAGGAAAACACAAATCCGTTTGTGTACATAACCTGGTTTGATCTATTTAGATGACATGATTGCGTTGTATGAAGTCTGTGCTTGAGCTACGGTACTCGGTGTAATTGGCTGGTTTATCTGGTGGCTTGACCTGGGTCATAATAGCCCAGGCCGGTCAAGTCCGGCTAACAACGTAAGCATGGTGCTTGGGTTGCATAGCTACCTTACTTATGAGTTTATCCCACGGTTTGTCTTGGGGTAGGCCGCGGTAGTGACAGCCGTTGGTCCTCTGAAATCCCCCACGTTCGGATAAGCTGTAGGAGTCTAAAATATAACAACCGGAGTTGTGCAGAAGCAATGCAAGAGGTTATCTCCCCATGGTACCTGGGTGCTCAAGTCAATGTTCTTCAACGCTAGTGTATCTAACTCGTTCCTTCCAGCTTTATGTGTATAGTACATTAGAACCAGAACTAACTTGTGTGTCGCCTCCTATGCCTAGGACCCTTTAGAGAGAGAGTGAGTGTGTGTGTGATCACACTACCCCATTATCATATCTTTACCCCTGCACTTGAGTGTCTGGTTTGTTTCCGTCTATGATCTATACTCATTGCAATAGAGTTGATCTTGTCATTCCGCTAATGCCTTCCTTGGATTCGATACCCTTTGGAATAATCTTTTGGGGAAATGCTACAATGGTACTTCCGTGCGCTTGCGGATCTCTGTAAACGTTAAGATTTACCAATCAGCATTTCTGGCGCTATTACCAGGATGGGTTCCAAACCCGTTCTTAGGTGATTGCGTTAAGAAATGTCAACAAGCATTTCTGGTGCCGTTGCCGGGGAAGGCTTAAGGATGACATATCAACACTTTGCATATGTTTATAATCATGACAGGAATAAAACAGTTCTCAATGCAGGCTAACTTGGATTGTCTTCTTTGTTTATTGATGATGAAGACAGGTAGTGCATGACTGGTTTCGACTTGCCATCGAATTTTACTGAAGATCCTGAGTCACTCGTAAGGAAGGCACGAAATCATTTCGGCTCTCCTTCTCGTGAACATTCGGAAGTCGATCCAACTTCCTTTGTGCCATCCGCATCGACTACCATGGCCAACCCTGTCGAGAAGACTCTTCGTGAGTATTTCGCTCCCTCTGCTGACCAGGTGCCGACAGGCCCCATGATCAACACTGGGAATGGAAACTTCGAGATCAAGACTAGCTTAATTACGATGGTACAGGCTAGCCCATTCTGTGGCAAGCCTAATGAAGACGCGAGCGCCCACCTGTAGCAGTTTCTGGAACTATGCAGTACCTTCACTATACGAGGAGTGGAGGAAGATGCTATTCGCCTGCGACTGTTTCCCTTCTCCCTCCTGGGAAAGGCAAAGCAGTGGTTTTATGCTAACCATGCAGAGATTAACACTTGGGCAAAGTGCTCCGCAGCATTCCTCGTGAAGTTCTTTCCGTTGGGCAAAACCAATGTCCTTCGGGGGCGAATTTCAAGTTTCTAGCAAGCGGCAAATGAGACTATCCCCGAAGCTTGGGAGAGACTCTAGGAGTACATCCTGGCTTGTCCTCATCATGGGATGGACAACTGGCTTATTCTTCAGAGTTTCTATAATGGGCTGACTCCGATAGCCCGAGGCCATATTGATGCTGTAGCTGGAGGGGCTTTCTTCTCTCTTACTATCACTAAAGCTACTACACTGATAGAGAAGATGGTTACCAATCAAGGGTGGAGTGATGATCGACTCCAGCCACGTCAAAGGGGTACACATACCGTCAAGGAAGCCGATATGTTGCACGCCAAGATGGACCTAATGATGAAGAGAATGGATGATCTAGCCAATGAGAAGGCTGTCATGGCCACCACTACTCAAGCTATGGATGCTCGCATGACTTGCGAAGTCTGTGGTAATACTGGGCATTCAGGGAATTACTGCCCTACTACTCAGGAGGATGTGATGTACATGAACGGCAATAACAACGGTTATCGTCCACAAGGAGGTCAAACGTGGAATCAATCATGCCCTTATTATCAAGGAGGTAATCAAGGTAATTCTTTCAACCCAAACGAACCTTCCTTGAAAGATCTAGTCTTTGGGCAAGCTAAGGTTAATGAAGGCTTTAATAAGAAAACAGCTGCCTATGATAAGGCCTTTGAGAGCCTTAATGTTAAAATTGATAGCCTTTTGTCTGCTCTTAAGAACCAGTTAAGCTTTAATAAGATGATAGAAACCCAGTTGGCTCAGTTAGCTACCTTGGTTCCCTCTGCTGAAGACGAGAAGATTCCGGGGCAACCCGTGTCCTCCTGTGAAAATGTTTGTGTAGTGTCCACCAGATGGGGTAAGCATTCTGGGCAGATACAAGCCACTGACTATGCAGGGAAGCCTATACAGGAAATACTTGACCCATGGGAATCTTCAACAATCTCACACAAGAAAGATCCTGGTTATCCGGCTATCACCTGCAAGATATACTACCAGAAGATTAAGCATGCTCTCTGTGACCTTGGTGCAAGTGTTAACCTTATGTCCAAAGTCATGTGTGAACAATTGGGGTATCCAGCTCTAACTCCAACTACGACAGCCGTCCAACTTGCTGATGCATCGATCCGATATCCAGAGGGGATCGTAGAGAATTTATTGGTATTCGTCCAAGGTTCATGCATCTTTGCGGATTTCGTGGTCCTTGATATGCAAGATGATGAGGGAATGCCTCTTATTCTTGGGAGACCGTTCCTGAGTGACGCCAACGCAAGGATCAATGTGGGAGCCGGAACGATCCAATTCCGCATTGGGAAGAGGAACTTGATGTTCCGATTTCAAACACCAAAAGAGAAATGCTATACACTGCAGGGCCAAAATGAGCAATCAGGGGCATGGACGGAGCTACAACCCCCGCGACTTCCCACCACTCCAACAAAGCCTAAGAAAACAAGAAGGGTGTGGCGGGAAATACAGAAGTCATCTCCATCAATCTCTCGGGAATGGGGTGACGAGTGGAATTAATCGCCGAGAACAGTCTCGCTCTCAGACTTAAAAAAGATGAGTCCTTTTTGCCAGAAGGTAAAATTGGTATTAATCTCATATCTCCCTTCCAAAATTTTATTTGATTTTTCCAAATGCATATTTGAATTTTCCAACCTTGCATCTGCATGCTAGATTTTTGTAGTCAATTTCCCTTTTCAAATAAAATTCTGAAAATAATTTCTTGAGTGGAAAATCAAAGAATAATTTTTCAAGCAACATTTTGGGCGAATCTGGACCTAGACATCTGGGCAGGACATCAGGTAGCCGCTAGAGAGCTGTTGCAAAAAGTTGGAAGCAGGCGGGCCCGGCAGGGGGTCGACCGACCCCAGGGGTCGGCCGACCCTGGCCAACAGTCATGTGGGCCCCGCCTCTTCCAATGGCTCCTAGCCGTTGCCCTTGTCCTCTACCCCGGTGCCTAGCTCGGTTGCCTATAAATAGAAGGGGGTTTGAGGGGTTTCTTCACCCATTCACTCATTTCCATCACCCTCTCTCCCTCTTTGCTCTTGCTCTTTGGTTTTCTTGGATTTCTTGCTCAAGTGGAAGTGTCAAGCACTCTCTCCAATTTGTCACTGAATATTGAATATTGGTGGAGCAAGCTCGGTAAGGATTTCATTTCGATTTCACTAACCCATCACCGAGTTGCTCGTGTTGTCCCATTGTTGTGCAAGATGAGTTGGATTATCGGTGCGTATCGGAAGGTGACCCGCTCACGCCGTTCTAGAGACGGAGAGGGCTCGTCTCACCACTCCAGAGCTACACCAAGTCCAATGTCAACCGACCGTGAAGAAGAGGAAGAGGAGGAGCTACCTACACCACGAGCCGAAGGGGTGATCAACACCGATGCCGCCTTCATTGACTTGAGGGACGACCGGGAGAGACAGGCCTATGCTCTCATCAAGGATCGAGTCTTCGCCAACACCAAGGAGTTCGACTCGGCCCTTCTCAAGAAAACAGGTATGGACTCCGAGTTCGATTCCATTTGGCATGCTCTTGGTTGGGAGAACTTTGTTCTGGTGTGGGAGATTGGTTCTAGGCCTCTCACCATTCAGTTTCTCTGTACTCTTCGGGAGGATGAGGCCGGTATTACGTTTCATTTCCATGGAACATCGTATCGAGTCTCATGGCATGATCTTAGTTGTGCTCTCGGTTTTCATCGTCGTTGTGCTATTTCTCTCGATCAAGCTTGCAGTGATTTTATTCGAGATAGTTTTTGGGAAGAGATTTCTGGTCGGTCTGTCCGTGGGAAGTTAGCACCTCGGTGCAACGATATATTGCATCCGACTCTCCGACTGTGGCACAAAAGGCTCGCCATTACTCTTTTTCCGAGGGATGATGTTCGAACCGTGCGCACAGACGAGATGAGGATATTATACGCTGCGGTCAGACGAATCAAAATCGCCCCAGTGCAAGCTATGATTCGGCAGTGGTTAACAAATTTCAGGATGACAGGTTCTATTGAGTGTACGTCCCTGATCACACGTATCATTTCGGGTCTTGGGATTTCACCAGGGGCTAACGTTCCCGACATTGATTCTCCCCGGGCCATGATAGATGAGGCGTATTTGATTCAAGGACATACTCTTAAAAAGGGCCCGGATGATTCCTTGGTTTTCTTTTACCCTGGCCACGCAAACCAGATTCGGTTACCTAACCCGGATTTTCGTTTGTACAGCCAAGGGCCACTGACCGTTCCTCTTGAGGAAGCTCGTCGTTCTAGTGTTTCTGGAGACAGGGTCACTAGGAGTGCAGCGAGGAGGGCAGCGACAGCACAGCAACCGCCACAACATCCGCCGCCACAGCCATCACCGCAGCCGTCACCTCAGCCACAGCCTCAGCCTACACCACCGCTGTCTAGCGCATGGGCCTCGGTCGGGTACATGTCTGGAGTTACACCCGGATATGCCCCCAGTTGGGACCAACCCATGAGTCAGCCGGGTGCGAGTAGCTCGACCTGGGCTAGTGCAAGGAGTGGCGAGTGGGTTCGGCCCGCCGGAGCTACCTACTGAGACTCGTCTTCATCGTCCGGGTTGCGTTCGTCATCTCGTGGGGCCACCCTCACTCAGCAGATGAGCGAGCTCAACATCCGTGTCGGTACTATGGAGGAAACAATGCACCAGCAGGCTGAGTACACTCGGGACTGGCAGCGTATGACGGGCAAGAGGATTCACACCATGGAGCAGAGATAGCTGCGACAACTGGCGGAGCAGAGGGCTTACTACGCATGGTTGGGATACCACCCTCCACAGCAGTGAGCCTGAAGCTAGCTTGGGGGAGGACCCCCATTCTGAGGTAACTTGTATCTTTTATTGTTTTCAGAACCCCATATGCTAAAAACACATAAAAATCTGAAAAAGTTAAAAAGACCAAAAATATTTATTTGCTTTCTTAAATTAGTTTGTTTTCCTATGCGCGGTAAGAGTGTTCTTATTCTCCATGGTTGAAATGATGAATTATTGCTCTGTTTATTCCTCTTGTATGCCTTGTTTACAACTTAGTATCCTATCCAAGTTTTGAGTTTGTTGGCTAGATGATCGAACCTGAGCTTGAAATTAGTGGGTAGCAAAAAGCATGATCTTTGCCTAAGTTGTTGCGAGGTATGATATGGTATAATAGAGTTGCTATGAGCTAGTACTAAGTGATGTTTGATATCCGGAGTTTTTTTTGAAAAATGTTAAAATGATAAGTTCCTCAATGATAAGAAAGTCCTATCCAAGGCCATATGTAGATTTTAGCTTATGTTAAACCTCTACATATGCTACTTGATTTCTTCATTGAGTTTTGTCGAATTGTTGTGACCCTCGGCGAGTAACTTGTCATACTCCTATGATCAAGATCACGTACACACCACCATATGCGAAACTTCTACACTGGAAGTTAGCAATCATCATTTCATCCATTTCCCATCCATTCTACAAAATAAAGCTCCACACATGTTCCATAATTACTCTCCCTCCAAAAAATATTCGGCAAGGACTATGGGCTACGTAAAAAAAAGAGGAAAAGAATAAAGAGACATAGCCCAAGTCTCAAAAATTTCGAAAAGGAGGAGAGTAAAATCATGAAAAGAGGAGTTCATTATCCATCCACCTTACACACACTTTTGCACATCTTGATCAGGGTGTATGACTTGTTCTTCCAAGGATCCAGTTTTCGACTCGACAATATATGAGAAACATGTATGCCACATGTTTTCCCTACCTACAGCTCCACATATCAGCTTATTAGGAGTAGGTAGTGAAAGAAGGCAAACCAAAGCCTTGGTGAGGAATCATACACATTGAGCGATCCGAGAGTATCATTTGAGGAACTTTGATTTCTTGTCCTTGTAGTCGTTCCGGGAGCGGTGCTTGTTGTAGTCGTGCTTGGGCCTGCCCTTGTAGTCATTCTTGATCTCCATGGCTTCAGGGCATTCGGCGATGAAGTGTCCGTGCTTCCCGCACCGATAGCACATCCCTGAGCTCCGCCTTGCATTCTTGTGGTTCTCGTACATCCGCCCAAGCCTCTTGCTCAACAAGGCGAGATCATCCTCGCTCAGCACCTCAAAGTCCTCATCTGGCAAAGACACAAGACAAGACAAAGAGACACCACCAGAGTTAGTGTTAGACCTTGATCCTGAGACAAGAGCCAAACTATGAGGATCAGTGGGGCTCTCGCTCTTGGCTCTCAAGCCACGATCAACCTCTGAAGACCTGAGCTTGGAAAACAGCTCATCCAGTGTCAGCGTATCATACACGCTCGACTCCTTAATGGCCTCGACCTTGGCACTCCACACGGACCTATCCAGGGCATGCAAAAGCTTGATAGCTTGATCATGATCCATGTAGGGGAGCACTGTCACAATGGCCCTCATGTTGTTGACTATGCTAGTGAAGCGCTGGAACATAGCATCGGTCGACTCACTCGTCATCATCCACCCATTCCCGCTCCCAGCCGGGTGGAATCTCTCCAGGCCACACATCACATGCATTACCTGGAAACAACATTTAAAAAGCAAGGCTGAGTATACTAATACTCAGCAAGGCTTACCCGTCTAAAATAAAAGACTTTACCTCTAATCATGCAAGGCTTTTGGCTAGTTGGTTTGTTTTGCCAAAAAGCTACTAAGTAGTGAATCCTTACTTTCACATTTTAGCCCAAGTTCTAGTAGAAGTAGTCTTTACTAGATAAGCAACTATTGCAATCATAAGTTGTACAATACAATTAATCAAGTAACAATATTCACAAAGTTCCATCATAAAGGGATATCCTGGCCAGTAGATTAAGTAGTCTCAGATAACGGTGAGAGGCCGACAATCGATTGATTTAAACCTTGTAAGGTAGACCTAAACACACGGGAGGTATCCTCACTAAGAGTTCACCAACCAGGCAGTTCCCGTCATTCTTCGATTTGGGAATAATAGCTCACAGTCTTAAGTACAAGGTTTATCTAGGCTACGCCACCAAGGTCACCCAGCCTCACGCATGCACTCAGGTGGCGAGCCCGGGGCCGCAACCCTAAGATTAGTGATAGTAAAATCCCGTACCGCCTCATTTAGGTACTAGGCTTACTGTGCCCATTTCCGACAAGTGCTTAGTACGTTCAAACACTTAGCCCACGAAGCCACTGGACTGGAGCCCAATCCCATGCTCTTACCACATGAGCAATCCATTAATCAATATGGTGATTCCATAAAGGGGATCCTATTCTCGCGAGTGACGAACATCACTCGACTTGTACCGGATCCTTAGAGCATAGCAACTAGCGACCTAACATGCTAGTAAAAGATCATAGGTACTTAAGGATCATGCAACTAAGGTTTCAATTCAACTCCTGAATGTAAATGCACATAGATAAGCAATGATAAATTCAGAAGCTTAAAAGAAACACATAGGTTAATGTTTAAACCGGGGCTTGCCTTCGTCAGCACAAGCAGTCACACAAACTTCTGGACTTTGGCCCGGGTCTTGATCTACGGACACGTAGTGTACGTCTCCTCCCGCTCCCTCGTCCTCGTCAGCCGGTACGAGCGTGTAGCTACCGTCGGGAACTTCTACACGGAGGATGCATATGCAATAATTAGTGATGAATTTAATTTAATTTAAACAAAAACAGCAACACATGACAACAAGAAGCACATGGTTGACCAAACTCACCTTGACAAAAACATATTCATCACTTTTCCTTTTTAAAGAATATTATGAAGGGCTTAATTATTTATTCTTCTCTTTATAGTGATTGTGTACATATTTAACAAATAAATTTATTTATTTGCACCAAACAGCAAGGGGTGGTTTTCAGCTCCTAAACCATTTTCAAAGCACACTCATAAGGTTCATAAGGATAGAAGGGATGGTTTTCCATTTAAACTTACTATTAAGTGCAAAATGGCTTCTCCACTTTTATTCATCAAAATAATTTATAAAAAAAACCATGGGTGGTGCTCACTGAGCTCACTAACTCTACTCAAAGCCACTGAACTAGCAAGCACACATATTTGAGCTATGAAAATAAATATTACCACAAATACCATTTCTAGCTACCAAAAATGAGATAAATGCATACAAAACAAATACATCACTTATGGATCCCAACTTTCTCCTACAATATCTCTGGTCCAAAACAAGGCTAAGCAACCAACACACACAACTAGAGCTATTATAGATCATGAGATATGCAAATACTTATAAAACTAAGCATAAAACAAGAATAAATATTTCTGTGTGCTATAAAATCATTATCAATTCACAAAAGGTGTATTTGGTCATATTAGGATTATATCCAGAAGTTGGGCACAAAAATATATTTATTTTTGGCTACAAAATTCATTTAGACAGATTCAACATAAATACAAAATAAATTATATTAAAATATTTACTCATCAACTTTGTGCAAATTTTGGTGTGGATCATAAAAATGGCATTAATCACAACATATCCAAAAATTAGCTAATTATCTCATGTAGATTTTGAACTACAACAGATCTAGTGTAAAATGATTTCAATTTTTCATGAAAAAACTGTCACACAAAAGTAGGGTCATGCTTTACAAAAGTTGTAGAGTTCTTCACAAGGAAACCAACAAAATTGGTTTTGCATTTTTCTGATTTTTGTGTGAATTTCTACGTATTTTACAAGCTCTGGTCAAAAGCTAACAAAAGGATAGAATCTAACTACACATAGGTCCCTGAAAAGTTTTTCAGCTTCACAGAAATACCCTCGGTCTTTGCACCCAAGTCCCTACAAGATTGCAAATGTCACACAGGGGCCCCCGGCGGCGCAGGGGAGCTTGCCGCCGGCGAGGGGACCGCCGGTCCTGGCCAACAAGCGGGCCAGTCAGGCGTGCGAGCTCACCTCGGGCCGATTGGTGGTGGATTTGGGGTCGGGGACGTCTCCGGCGAGCGCCGGCGGTGAAGCAGCGGTGGCGCGTCCGTAGCTGCTCGAAATCCGGCGGGGAGCGCGGCGGTGCTCGACAAAAAAATGAGCGGGGAAGCTCCTACGGGGTCTAGGGAAGCTGCTCGAGGGGTTAGGCGGTTGAGGGAGTGAGCGAGAAAGGGAGCTCACCGAGGTGGCTCCAATGGCGGGCGGCGGAAGCCAGGGAAGCGGCGGCAGTGCGTGCTCCCGCGCGAGAGAAGGGGAGGTGCCCTTTTATAGGCGTGGGGCGAGCTAGAGAGGCGGCAACGCGCACGTCAAGTCACTGAGCACGTCACGGCATGGGCTATGGGCGGTGGCGATGTGCGGCGGCGCGGAGGACCAATGGTGCGAGGCGGTGCGGCCGGCCGGCGCGTGAGGGCGTGGCGCGTGGCACCGGCCAAGGGTCCACCCACGTCAAGCACAGGAGCCTGAGTGCAGCGCTCGGACTGATGGACGCCGGTCTGCCTCGGTGTGCGCGTACGGCAGCGGCCGACGTGGCGCGGCGCGATGGCGTCGTGCGCGCGTTCCTGGTGCGTTCCGGTGCAGGACAAGTTCAGGGTAGCACTGTTGACCAGGCTTTTTCTCAATATTTTTGAACTAAAGTGACCCAAGGTGATTATACCAAAGTTGTAGATCTCACTACCCTCTACAACTTCTACAAAGGCCGACAGGTGTTTTGATCAACGGTTTTTGCATAAACTGCTAGCAAACTTTGAAATTTTCATGGCGCCGGTGAACAGTGAATGCAGGCGTTGACCTCAGTCTTACACCACTTTCCACTCCAAATTTCAAATGCCACCCAACATGAAAGTTGTGTCCCTCGAAAAACTAGACAACTTTTATATTGGGAGAATTTGAAGTGTTTAGGTGAAATTTGGAGAACGCGGCAAAAGTTCTAGAAGGACTAGGAGTGTCAAAGGTTACTAGGGTTTTAGATAGGGTTTGACCAAGCTTTGACCAAAGGTTGACCATTAGGGGTTGTTGGTTAGGTTTTCGAGGTGATGACCGAGGTTAACCAATGTTTGACCAAAGTCAACGTGTTTGACTAGATCATTAGGGTTAATTATCCCTAATGAAAACCTGGGGCGTCACATCAAAGCACTTGGCACAATCTGGAAACGCCAGGCGCGGACTGTCCGTGCAGTACTGGCGGACCGTCCACTAGGGTACGGCGGACTGTCCACAGGTGCTGCGCGGACTGTCTGAAATGAACACCAGAGCTACTAGAGACAAACCCAGAAATACGGACTGTCCGGCTAGGCCTTGCGGACCGTCCGCCAGTGTCGCAGACTACCTGTGAGGGCAGCGCGGACCGTCCGCCCAGCTCGCTGGAAACCCCAGATAAAACATCACCACGCGGACCATCCGTGATCAACACGCGGACTGTCTGCAAACCTCTTGCAATGAAACCCTAGGGCCAAAAAGGATCGAAATGAAGACGCGCAAGAACACGAAGAACACGCGACGAACTTCTGGACGCGCGTTCTGTCCGCGGGGTCCTCGCGTTATGTCCGCTAGCCCCGGACAGAACTGCTCGAGCTCGAGCTCGCGAAGTCAACTCTCCAAATCCATCACCGGATCTCCCAAACACCAAAAGCTCTTGAGACAAGATTTGGGGAAGATGATAAGCAACACAAGAGGAAGCTATGCCCCAAAAATCTCGACCTCTAAGCCACTAAATCGCCGGGAATTGCGGATCACACGAACTCCACCAAGAACACGAACTCCGGCCAAAAACTCACGAATCGAAGGCTCTCCACAGCGTTTGAGGAGTCAAGATCACACACAAAGATGTGCAAGGCATCCACCCATGATCTCCTCAAAGAAATCCGAAGGAAAACGCCCTCAAATGCCCGAATCGAGCAAAGAACGAAACTCCCCAAAAATAGCCCCGAAAATGACACGAAAATCATAGAGGACTAGGAGATCACCGCAATGTCGAATGCTTCCATACATCCAGAGGTCAGAGTCTATACAAGAATCTAGCCTAAGGAATACAGAGGGAAAAGAAGCAGTTCGGAGCAATCTACCGGGGGAGGAAAACCTAGGGTCCAAGAGAGAGAGATGCCATCCACCTCTCTGCTATTTATACGAAGTCCATCGGAGGGAGGTAAATGACCATACTACCCCTACAACTCAAATGAAGATACAACCCCTCAGGGGCATTTTGGTCAAGTCTTCATCGGACGGACACGTTTCCACCGCGACTTTGCTTCACCTCAACGCAAACCCCGCGATCACGCTATGTGCCCTCCACCTCGAAGCTTCCCGAAGCTCCCGGATCACCATCTCCATTGCCTCGGGCCTCTGGGCTTGGTTTTGAGGCCTAAACCAAGAAACCGTCCACCGAAGGTTTTGTGGGCAAACCAACAAACCCCGCGTGCAAGCTTTGGGCTTCATCCGCTACCTTGCACCGGCCCATGTTCACGACTTCAGCCTGCCAGTCTTGCACCGCACGGCTCGCACTTGACCCCATCGGCCACCGGGTCCATCGAACCAAGCCTACTTGCCACTCCATCACCCGGAGGCCGCCACGGCTAAGGCCTTTCGCGCTTGTTCTTCACCTGCACCGACACGAGTCAAACCGCAACCTGTACCTGCACACTTAGCCAAGCATCAGTCCACACAATGTTGTCAATCACTCATCACTAAGGAGCGACCCTCCACTGGTCCTCGGACACACCTGGTCCTCATCCATTTAACCTCCTACACAAAGTTAAATAAAAAAAATAATTCAAACAAATTCCTAAAATCATAATTATTTTTCCAGAGATGCTAAACACCATCACAAAGACCTGGGGTGCATTGGTTCTTAAAGAAATTGTATCTTGAGGGGACTATAAAAAGCATCAAGCTTAACCTAACATCAAGCTTACAAATATTATAACTATAAATCTACACATCAAAGATGTGTCAAACTTGGTCACAGATCTACAGATGGCATAAAGAATAACATATCCAAATTTCACATCCATTGCATGAGTACATATTGAACAATAATAAAAGTATATCAAACTGAGTTTGAATTTTCATTTCAAAACTAACCAGAAAAACACTATACACCTTTTCCAGAAATTGTAGATCTGCTCACAAAGAATCCAACACAATTGGATTTACATTTTTATGAATTTTCTACGATTTTTAGTGCATTTACAAAGTTTCAACCAAAACCCTAAACAACATTTATAACCAGACCCTCGAAGAATCTTTCCGAAATTACGCAGAAGCCCCTGGTTTACATAAAACTCCCTCAAAAGAATTCAATGGCCACACTTGGTCGGGTGAGGGGCTAGGGAGGAGCGGGGACTCACCCTTGCTCGATTCCTCGGCACCGGTGGGTGCGGAGATGGTCTAGGGACGGCCGGCAGCAGTGAGGTGGCCGGCGGCCGCCTCTGCTGCTCGAACCCGGCGAACGGCGGGGACGGCGCACGAGGCCGGTACACGGGCGAGTTCTTGGGTGGTAGAGGAGACGACGAGCTCGGGCGGAGGCAGAAAGCGGCGGCGGCGGAAATGGCACGCGGCGGCGCTCTGCTCTGGAGCGTACAGAGTGCGGCGCGCGCAGGGGAAAGCACGGGTGGCGAGCGAGGCGAGGAAGGCGAGGAATGACGCGGCGCCCTTTCTCTCCCTTCTCATATACTCGACGAGCGGCGGGGGCCCGCATGCTTGGCGTGACCCGGCGCGGCTGCGCGCCTGGACTCAGCGTACAGCGCGGCCGTGGGTGGAGGCACCACGGCCCGCCTCTGGGTCCACAGTGACAGACTCAATGAGTCCGTACGCCGGACAACCGTGGGGGCGACGCGTGGTCGCGCAGGAGCGGCGGGAGCGTGCGCGCACGCGCGGTCGGCGCGCCGAGCACGTCACGCCGGCAGCTGCGGCCCGCTCAATTTCCACTTGCTTGCTTTCAAAAATGCTAAACTCCGAAAAGTGCCAACTAAGTCGAAAATCTCCAAAAATAAAAGTTGTAGAGGAGCTAAAGTACTACAACTTTCCCAAAGGGCGACCTATGTTTTGGTGTATAGATTGGTGGGAAAAATGTGAAATTCTCAGCGCTGATTTTTCTGAAACAGGCTGGTGAAATTCTTCTCCATGCTGGCTTGATTGAGAACCGGTAAATTGTGTTCCATATTACCATTCGAGTCTCAAGTCTTATTGTTATCCATTTGACTCGTACAGTATTGATGTTGTGTCCTGTAGCAATTGCTACCTTTACGATCCTCCAGGTTAGGGTCCAATTACCAGAATCATCCTCCCGACTGAAGGAGTCCCATATGTAGCCTGGGAGGTGCAGGGAGTCCTGTGGTAGGAAGCCAAAATCTCCTTCATCTTAGTCCAATGCTCCTTGTCCAATTCTTTCAATTGAGATACCCCATCTTAGTTGGACTACTCTTCTTCATCCATGGAACTCGTGGATTTTTCCTTCCAAAGGGGGTCCTCTATGTTTATCATTACATCCGTGCCCTATGTTTCTCATCAGTTCATTTTAATCCATCATCAACTCTGGTTGGTTAGGGAGATTCAAATCCAAGCATCCAAGTTTCACACTTCACGTTCAGGGAATACCATATAGTGAATTAGCAACTCTTCACTCCACATATGTAATGCTTTCCCGTAGGGTAATCTGAACTTAACTGTCCAATACATTCTCTACCTCTTGTAGCACCAGCTTGTTCAAATATCTTAATCCTTTGCGAATCGACTATTTGTGTAACTCCAAGTCGAGGGATCTTATCCAAATGCTAAGCTACGGGCATCTCAGGAGGTTCCGACTCCTGCAACCAAACTTACATGTGCCAAATCCATATAGTAGATAACCAGTTCCTTATGTTGGCGCACTTGGAATTAGAATCTTAACTCCTCATTATCTTCAAGGTGGCGTTATCCCAACTTCTTCCAACGCATGGATGGAAAAGGGCACATCTTGTTGCCTCCCTTGTACGCAATCTTCATGTGGCATCATGGTGGCAGTCTATTCCATCTTCGATAGTCTGGGTTCCAAAGTAAGGACGGTGGTGCTGGTGTAAACTTGTATTGAGGGTTCAACAGGGGATAATCGAAGTAAGTCCTGTAGAGTTATCTTCATCTTTTCCCTGTACCCAATCTCCATAGCTGTCTTTGTAGTAGTTGTCTTGTCTTGTATCAGACACCCTTCCGAAGTATTGCTTGGTCTTGACCAAGCGACATCCGTTGTTCTCCCAAAGTCAACAAACACGTAGAGGGGTTGTTAGTAAGTTAGTTAGTTAGTGAGAAGTTTAGGATGTAATGGCAGAATTCAAGGGGTTTATATAGAAATCAAGGGGTATATACTCAATCAAGGATGTTAAGGCTGTCCAAAACTATTGGCTGTTGCTAGGGCTCGTCCTATGGTCAAGTACGACTCTGATACCACCTGAAACGAACTGGATTTCCAAAACTGGAAACCCGATCCTCTGCACCTCCGTGATAGTCCCAGGAAGTGGCTATCACGTGCAATCCCTGTCTCAAGTGGTACAAATCCATACAACACAGGAATAAAGGGAACATTACAAAATTTTTATTATAACATCAGAGTACATCTCTTCAGCACATGACGGGTACAAGTCCACCTGGACTAAACATAAAAGGTAAAACATCTACGCAGCAGATCTATCGAAGCGAAGTGACTCCAGCTCCACATGCAAACTTGAGTGTAGAACCAGCTCTAGTCTTCCCATTCTTCATCGTCATCCTAGTCGGTCTCTAAGTCTGAAAGCATCGCCATCTACCCGATAAGCGGGTAGGTCATGTCAGCTTCCCAACAAAGAGCGAAAGCAAAGGAATAATTCTAGTATGCATGGATAATCCTATATATGGCTGTAGAAGGTTATGCATGCAGCGGCAACAACATCAAGGTAAGCAGAAATGCAGAGAGGTCACCATCTCTGAGTAGATCCACACCTCCGAGGTCAACGCCTCCGGGGTCAACACCCCAGCCAAGAAAAGTACACCAAAATACTGGATCTCAACCGAGTCTCAGCATCCCACTCTCATCTGCGATGTGGGGTCACCAGCTCCTATCCCCACATCTCAACGGCACAAAGCCGGGCTCACACACACGGGGGAGAAAAAGCAGCACAGAAAAATACTAGCCAGGTGAGAGATCGAAAGGGCTGTCCATACCAGTGGACACGGACTATAGCTATAGGTTTAACACTCTGCAGAGGTTGTACAACTGGACCCGCCGGATTGGGTAGAAATGGATGCCTCCGTTCCACATCCCTACCTAACAGCTGGAGACCTAGCAGTGGGTGGCACTCTCCTGCCTCTCCGAGCCTTACTCGTCCTGAACTGGGGCACGAAACTTGCCAGCAGGACCTCGAAGCTGTGAGACCATCCCCGGAGGAGCCGGGGTGACGTCTACTCGGGGGGTAAAACCCGTCCCCCTGACACGATCACACCAATCCGCCTAGAAGCTGAATGCCAACCACCAACTAGTTCTCGGACCGAACCCCGCCCATACGTGAGCGAATGGTTTGTACGAAAATAGCCCAAAGATCAAGGTCACATAGTCGATCGGTCCTTAATTGCAAGAGCGAGCACTCACCAACTCCATCCTGACGACACACCGCTTGGTCGGGAGGCCAGGTCGCATCTCCCCTAGGCAGGCGTTCACAAGTAACCAAAGCGGCTCGCTCCCACGATAACACATCAAGGATACACACTCACCCAAAACACACGCTAGAGTATACCGAGATATCCCAATCTCAGCCCAACACCAGAGATCCATCCATATCACAAAACGGGTAAAATATATGGATAGTAAGTATCGGGGACTAGATAGGGGTCTGTAGCTAGTCCCAAAGGTAGGAAGTTCAAGGTACAGGATATATCAAAATCAAGGCATGGCTAAAAGATTGCCTATGCATTTCAATCATCCAAAGTATAATAAATAAAGCACTAGGAACTAATAGCATGCATGGGATCTACATGGTCGGGAGTGACATGACACCTGCACGGTAGTCGTCGTAGAGTAGTAGAGGTTGAGGCCTTCCTTCAGGTCGGAGGTCTTCCTATTCATCACAACTTGGGTCGTCATCGCAGCTCGGGTCTTCAAACATGATTACAAGCCTACACGAGATGCGACGTGAAAATAAATAACGACAATCATCTAGGCAATAACTCCAAATAACATTAATTTAGAAGAACCAAATAAATCCGAACTAGCTACAAGCAGCACTAGTTTAAATTAAGGAAATTAGAGCAATTAGTTTTATAACAAAAATAATTTTTAAGCTATTAGCTTTATATACTTAGAAAACAAAATAGGGGAAAGGGTTAGATCAAGGTTGGGTTGCCGGTCAAGGGCTAAGAGTTTTGGTGATTGCGCTTGCTAGGTATTAGCGCAACCGATAGGTGCAACAAAGCGGAAACTCAGAGGATGACGAGAGAAGCAAGGCAAATCGGCTAGGCAAGGCATTATCAGGCCAAGGTGTGCAGTAACAGCACAAGGAGAAGAAAGATTCAACTTGTGGTCGGAAAAACGGTGGTGATGCGGTATAGCGTGCTCGAGAGCGCGATGGAACAAGTGCTAGCGATGCGACGATAACCATGGCATAGTAGCTAGGTTGCAACGTGGGGTTGCCGTGCTTGAAGTAGAGGCCTCTGCTCAAGGCACGGCCGTCCATCACGTGCGGCCTTCCGGGTACTAACACTTGGTACGACGCATGCTACACGGCTCGAAGCAAAGTAGAGCGAGAGCGGGTTTGCTGCATAAAGCGGTGGAAGTGGTGCAAGCAAGGAAAGCAGTTGTGAACACGACCTGGGGAAGTTATTCCTGTCCGCGACACGCTAGTGGCTAGCTGCGGTGCTCCGGCGTCCCAGACCCACAATAGCGCAGTGGCGGGCAGCGGCCACGAATTCTACACCAAGAACACGGGGCAAAGAGGGGCTTGGTTCAAAAGAAAGAGTAGAAAAGGATAGGGTAGCAGCGAGCACCTCGGAATTATGAAACCAACGCAACTAGTTTCATAATTTTCGGAGCTCCGGATAATTAGTTATGAATTTTTAAAGGAAAAGGGATTTATAAAACATTTATTAAATCCTTTTATTAAAACAAAAAATAATTTTATTAAAAAAATGCTAACGTCATCATGACGTCAGCATGACGTCAGGGGTTAGCAGGTTAGTGGGCCGTTAGTGGGCCCAAAGTTTTAGTGGCCCATTGGGCCGGCCCAGATCGGCCCAAGGTTCCCAAAGTCTAGAAAAGCACCTTTATCTCTCATCCGGCCTGCCCTGATTAACACCTGAGCCCAGCAGGCTTTTGTGGGCCGAAGCCCACATAGGTTACGCGAGAAAGTCCAAGGATGCCCCCTGGACTTCTCTGGGGTTCGTCCGATCTCTTGATATGGGATCCTCTGTGGATTTGTGTGGCTGTGCTCGTGTGGCCAAGCGTGTGGCACCAATCAGGCTCAGGAGAAAGAGGTCACGTGCAAGGTGTTTGATGGATTGCACCAAAGAAGTGACGGGGTGACAAGGGCTGGCCGGTGGCGAGGTTTGGCCGCGACAGCAGTGGCGGCATGCTCACCTGCAGAGAAAACACTACGGCTCGAAGGCCGGTTCCAAGCACGACGGCGAGCACGGCATCACGTCGACGAGCATAGATGCGGCAGTTGCTTGGCTGGCCAAGGCTGTGCGTGGTGCAGCAAGGTAGAGCGGCAGCAACACGAGGTAGAGCGAAGCGGCGGCGGTGTAGTAGGGCGAGGTTTGCGTCATGGGGGAACAACGCGGAGCAGCGCGGTGCGGCGAGAGGTGGAGCGGCGGCGAAGAGACGCGGTGATGAGCATGGACACGCGCGGCAGAACAACGTCGTGCATGGGGTGAGATCCCGCGGACATGGGTCGGTCGACCAAGGGCAGCGCGGCGTGGCACAAGGCAGCAGCAGCAGTGTGGCACCTGCACGGGACGCAGCGCGATGCGATTCGCCTACCACGGTGAGAAAGCCGGCTCACAAATCGTCTACGTCACGAACACAGGTGGAGGCAGCGCGGCACGACGGAACACGCGGTGGAGAAACAGAGCAGAGCAGAACGAGGATGTGCTCACCAATGGGCTCGATTGAGGGCAAGGTGAAGCAGGGAGATGTCGAGGCCGTGGAGAAGGGAAGCAGGCAGGCTTGAGGTCGTGGTTCAGGGCGACGACATCGTTCTCCGGCTTGGCTTCCTCGGGCTCACGGTCGTCGGCGTCGACACAATGACAAGCTTCATGGTGCGGTGGCGACGTCCTGGCGCAGATCATTTCCTCCTCGGCGTGGCGCGGCTTGTTACAGCGTCTCCTCGGTGCAGCACTCTGGCGACGGTGTTCATGTCCTTTGGCGCTGATCCTTGTGGCGTCGACAACGCGGAGCTCCAAAGCGGCGAGGATGTGAGGCTACCACGCGGTGACGCGGTGGCGCTCAAGAGCACGGCGTTGGTGGAGCTCCCAAATGAGGGTGGCGTCAGTGTCCTCGGCACGCGCGGGGATAGCTCCGGCTTCTCCACTGCGACGACAGGGCAGTGGTATAGTGGGCGGCGGCAGAGCGGTGCACGAAGCAGGGTTCTGAGGAGAGCAGAGAGCGGCGGCTTGGATTTGGGGATTCCCCCTGTTCTGGTTCGGGCAAAGGAGGCGGTTGCGGCGCAGGAGGGAGAAAGGAGGGTGAAGCAAGAAAGGGGCTCTGCTTTTAAAAGGGCAGCGACGAGGCTAGGGTTCGTGGTCGAGCACCTGTTTGGACGGCGGTGATCCTCAGCGTCCGTGCCATGGACGCGTGGCGTGCATCCGGTTGTGCAGGGCGGTGCAACCGAGGCTAGATGTTGGGTGCGGCAGCAGGTGCGTGCGAGGCGGTGGCATCATCCCGTTGTGGAACGGGGTCTCCCTGTCGATCCGTTTTGCAGGACGGGATGTGGGCGATGCTGTGCGACGGGGAAAGGCAGAGCAGGATGGCGTCCGGGCGAAGGAAGGGGAAGAACAGGAAGGGGCGGCTGACGGCTGGGCCCTGCAGGTCAACGAGAGGGAGAAAGTGGTAGGCGCTGGTGGCTTAGCTGGGCTGGCAGGCCGCAGAGCTGGGCCTCCTAGCGGGCTCGCGCAAGGGAAGGAGGTTTCTGGTTTGGTGCCAAAAGAGATGAGGGGCCTCTGGTGGACTTCGACTTCGAAGCAGCAGCCCAAATTAGCAGTTAGCCTTTAAGGTTAGTTTTGAAAATAGTTTAAGTTATAGTTTGAATTTGAATTACTTTCAAATTCAAACAACACTCAATTAAGTACAAATTAAATTCCAAGAAAGTCCAACTCACATTTGTACCATAATTTGAAAATAATGTTTATATGGTTTTATTTTATATGGAGTTCGAGAGGAGAGCTAGCAAATTGGGTTAAATTTTGGTAGCACACAAGTTCAAACAAAAAGTTTTAAATTTTAGCGACAATTTACATATGGGAAAACATTCAAAATTCTGGGATGTTACATAGCCGGCGACACCTAGCCGTCTAGGAGGCAATCCTCCAAGAGTAACAAATGCCTCAATTCTTGTAGACGCGAATCTCAAGTGCTCAAGCTATGGGAATGCTCTTGTTAGCTCACAAAGGCTCTCTAGAGCTCAACCCAACTCAAAGATATGGCTTGAATCCACAAATATCACAAAGAGAGGTTGGGGAGTGAGAGACATGGGTACCGCTGGATCCCCACCAGCTAGTATCCCAGAGGTCCCTGACAAGTGGACCCGACCTGCCAGATGCCCCGCTGACCTGCAAGTGGGCCCAGCGACCTTATCCACAACTCCGACGACTCAAGGCGACCTTATCAAGATCCCGGAAGATCCGCAGTACTTAGCGTGCAAGTCAAGGCTCTAGGACGCGGTGCGCCGCCGCCTGTAGGTCCGAGTATCACGGGATACTCCTTGTAATCTGGAAGGATAGCTTCCCAAATTGTAACCGACCCAGATATGGGCCCACTGACCTTGAATGGAAACCCTAGTCCGTCCCCCATATAAGGCGGCCTAGGGCTCCATTCAAGGGGACACCTTCACCTCTCTCGCATAATCCACCACCACAACTGGACGTAGGGTTTTACTCTCCGGAGGCCTGAACCAGTCTAAACCCTCGTGCCTTTGTCTTCTTCGCCATACTCGCCCCGTTCCGAGTTCACCATGTGGACTACCACCCACGCTCTTAGTTTCTGATCCTCTCCTTAACCTGCGAACTGCTTGGGTAGCCCCCTAGCAGATCTGTCCAGGTCTCACCCCCTGACAGTTGCCGTGCCAGGTAGGGGCGATCGGGAACTCACTGTGCAGCATGGTGGCCCGATCTGGTGTTGTCTTCCTGGCGAGCATGGCGGCCATCCTCGCCAACCCTGTGGAGATCTGCTTTGAATCCTTCACTACGACCTCTCCTGTTCTGGCGGCTGCAGCACCTCCGGCGGCCGCGGAGCAGGTTGCGACGGTGCCTGTCGCCACCCCCGTTTCCGATCCAGTATCGGAGACCCACCCGCCCAGACCCTATGACCTTGTTCAGGGGATGGAGCACGTCATCGACATGACAAGGGAGACCTTGGAGATCTGCAAGCGAGCTCAACGCTCGACGCAGGTGGCCCTACGCCACGATACCTTTCCCTTCGGCCTGCAGTCTTTGCCTAGCCTTCGCCTCAGCCAGCTATCCACGCCCTCCCAGATCCAATTTGGTCGGAGGCCATCTGGCAACCTAAGTCCTGTACCTCGCGCCTGGCGCGACCCTCTCGACGTGCCTTGCACCTATCACAGGGGCGCGAAGCAAACTCTCCGTGGATGCCGCCTGCAGAAGAAGATCGACCAAGAGCACCCCCACCATGCTACACGACCTCCCCAGTCTCCGGACTGTGGGAAATTCCAGAAGGTCCGGGTTTGCATCTCCCCCAACGACTCGGACATCGTCTTCCGCCAGGTGCTCGTCGTCTCCGAGAACAAGCCACTCCATCACGGCGCGACAAACTCCGAAGAGGCGGCTCGCATCCAGGGCAACGCCCTACGTGCCCAGTGACGTGTGGAAGAGCAGCGCCACGTGGTCCCTCCTTGCACTCGAGACCTACGCGTGGAGTTCGAGGAGGCCGGGATCCCAACGTTCAACAGCCCCCAGGCCAACCTAGGCGCTGCCATCACGCGACTCCAGCAAGCTCAGCTGATGCTTGAAGCTGAGGAGGGTATCGTGTACCTCCGGGTCGCTAATGCCTTGGTCGAGGAAAAGGGCGCGGCCTTCAAGTCCGCCACGTCTTCATCGACGCATCACTCGCGTAGTCGATCCCATCGACCTAGGCAAAGCAACCTCCCCCCATCAGGGAGGAAGTCACCCAACACAACCCTGAGCAACCCAACGTCGTCAACGCCGGTGACCTTCGCGTTAACCTCGACGCCAACAGGCACACCCGCGACGTCTGCGGCTGCGTCGACCAGCGCCACCGTGAGCGCGAGGAGCGGGAGCTACGTCATCGCGCGGAGTACGATCGTGAGTACGCCCCCCTGGCGTCGTCCATCGCATCATGGAGTACGAGCAGCGCGACCGCCACAACATCGTGAACCGGCAACGTACCGCATACGACGCCAAGCATGGCAACCCGGAGGTCATCTAGGGCAAATGAGATCGACAACCGCGCTCCCAGGTCGTCGTCCCGGAGCGTAGTGTACACTCCGCCCCCAGAGACGCTGCTCCGGCCAGAGGCAGCGGTGATGACCTAGATGTCACCGCCTTCCCTGCACTGGTTCCTCGACTCAGGTCGGTGGACTACTCTGAGACTTCAAGCAGTACGATGGGTGCTCCGACCCCAACATCTGGCTGTTTACCTACTACGTCGCCATCAAGGCGGCTGGCGGCGGCTTCGACCACATGGCGGCCTACTTCCCACTGGTGATGGGCAAGGCCCCTTCGCTATGGATCAACAACCTCGAGGCGGGCAGCATTAAGTCCTGGGCCGACCTGTCCCAGGCCTTCACCTCCAACTTCCAGGCGACCTATGATCGTCCTGGGGACGCCTTCAACCTCGAGAGGGTCATCATGAAGCCCAAGGAGCGGCTCTGCGACTACAACAACCAGTTCTTCGAGAACCGCAACAAATGTGTTGGTGTTACAGACGACCAGATCATCGAAAGCTACAAGAAAGGCATCAATGACCGCAAGCTCTGAGAAGATCCACGAATCCGGCGCCACCACCGTCAAGGGCCTCATGGACGTCGTCAACAAACTCATGGACACGAAAGAGGCGATGGTGAACCAGTTTGACGCTGATGCTGTCGACACATCTGGTGCAGCAGGGGACTCCGGGTCCAAGCTGCGCAAGTGACCTTCCGAGGTCCTGGCGGCTGAAGGGTGTCGACCTTCGATGTTCAACCAGGAGGAGTTCGACGCAATGCTTAACAGTCTCTGCGGGTTCCACAAGGGATCTATTGACACCCTTCGTGAGTGCTCGCAATTCAAGAAGGCCTTCAGCACTCCTGAGGACCCAAAGCGCTTCAGGAAAGATGGCGGTCGCTACGACAACCGCCGCTACAACAACAACTACCACCGTGACAACCAGCGGGACCGACACGACGACCACGACAACCGGGACCCCCGCGACGACCGACGTGATGATCGCCATGACAACCGCCGCGACGACCCACCTCCAGAAGTTCGCCGCGACGAGCACAACCTGCCGCCTCCACCTCCAGTAGCCAACCCTAATGTGCCCTTCCAGGCTGCGACCTGTACGATCAACATGATCGTTGGGGGCCTTAAATCCCATGTCAGCAACAGGCGCTACCGCAAGGACAAGCGCGAGGTCCACCTCGTCCACACTCAGCCAACTGTGCCTCTGCATTGGTCTGAGCAGGTAATCACATTCTCAAGAGCTGATCACTGGGTCTACATCCCAGATCCTGGGTCCTACCCACTCGTAGTCGAGCCCACAGTGGACAGGGCCCTGCCCTCCTAGACTCTCATTGATGGGGGGAGCGGGCTCAACATCATCTTCGTTGAGACCCTCAAGAAGATGAACTTCGACTTCAACAAGCTCACGGCGCGCGACGAGCCCTTCTACGGCATCATCCCAGGGAAGGAGGCCTACCCCCTGGGTCGGGTCTCCCTCCCCGTCACCTTCGGTACCGAGGCCAACTTCCGCACAGAGTACCTTAACTTTGAGGTCGCTAACTTCAAGTCCTCCTACCACGCGAACCTAGGTCACCTGATGCTGGCCAGGTTCATGGCCATCCCGCACTACACCTACTTGGTGCTGAAGATGCCTGCTCCAAACGGGGTCCTCTCCGTCCTCGGTGACCTCATGATCTCCTTCAAGTGCGACTCCGAGGCCCTCAACATCACCGTGATCTCTGCTTGCGTCGACACCTCCGTAGTCTTGGTCGCTGAGGCCAAGAAGGTTGCTCCGAGCGACCTAGCCATCCCGGAGCAGAAGCACACCGACACCGCCCTAGACGCTGCACCCTCCACGAAGAAAGTTTGCCTCGGCCTTGCCGACATAGAGAAGATGGCGGTGATCGGCGACGGCCTCGACAAGAAATAGGAACTCGCGCTCACCAGTTTCCACCGGGATAACGCGGATATATTCGCATGGAGTCCATCAGATATGCCAGGTGTCCCCAGGGAGCTGGCTGAGCACTCCTTGGATGTAAGCAAGACGGCCAAGCCTGTCAAGCAGAAGCTTCGCCGCTTTGTGAAAGATCGCAAGGACATCATTAGGGTAGAAATAATAAAGCTCCTAGCTGCCAGATTTATCCGGGAGTGTAAAAATCCGGTTTGGCTCGCCAACTCAGTGCTTGTACCCAAGAAAACCGGTCAATGGAGAATGTGTATCGACTACACCGGCCTCAACAGGCACTGCCCTAAAGACCCCTTCCCTCTTCCGCGCATCGACCAGGTCGTGGACTCCACGGCCGGAAGCGTCCTCCTATGCTTTCTCGACTGCTACTCAGGGTATCACCAGATAGCCCTGAAGGTCTCCGACAAAGATAAGATGGTGTTCATAACACTGCACGGCATCTACTGCTACACGACCATGACCTTTGGTCTCAATAACGCCGGGGCGACCTACCAAAAGGCCATCCAGAAGTGTCTGGAGCGCTAGATCGGCAAAAACGTAGAAGCCTACGTGGACGACGTGGTCGTCAAGACCACCCAAGAGGACAAGTTCATAGCTAACCTCGCAGAGACCTTCGCCAACCTCTGTCGCTATCACTGGAAGCTTAATCCAGAGAAGTGTGTCTTCGGTGTCCCATCTGGCAAGCTCCTGGGCTTCATGGTCAGCAATCGGGGCATCGAAGCTAACCCCACCAAGGTGGATGCCATCCGCAAGATGAAGCGACCTACTGGGAAGAAGGACGTCATGAACCTCACCGGCATGATGGCGGCCCTAGGTCGATTCATCAGCAAACTTGGAGAGAAAGGTCTACCCTTCTTCAAGCTGCTGAAGAAGGCAGACAAGTTCGTCTGGACAGAGGAGGCCGACCAGGCCTTGGAGCAACTCAAGACCTTCCTTACATCACCCCCGGTGATGGTGCCCTCGGCACCAAAGGAAACACTACTACTCTACATCTCCGCGACCACCCTGGTGGTCAGCTCGGTCCTGGTGGCAGAGCACCTGAAGAGGGTAGACCCTACCCTGTCCAGCAACCCGTCTACTACGTCAGCGAGGTCTTGTCCGATAGCAAGACTAGGTACACCCAGCTGCAGAAGATGCTCTACGCCCTCCTCGTCACCTCACACAAGCTCCGGCATTACTTCCAGTCGCACAAGATCAAGGTCATCTCGGCCTTCCCCCTTGGTGAAATCCTACGCAGCCGCGATACCACTGGACGCATCGTCAAGTGGTCCATCGAGCTAGGCGAGTTCGACCTAGAGTTCTGCCCACGGCAGGCCATCAAATCCCAGGTCATCGCGGACTTCGTTTCGGAGTGGACAGAGATCCAGCAGCCTCCACCTTCGGAAAGACCTGAGCATTAGAAGATGTACGTTGACGGTTCCCTAAACCTCGAAGGGGCCGACGCGGGAGTGCTCTTCATCTCCCCCCAGGGCGACCACCTGAAGTACATCATGCAGATCCACTACAAGGCGTCCAACAACATTGTCGAGTACGAAGCCCTCGTCCACGGGCTACACATCGCCATCTCCCTAGGGATCAAGTGCCTCATAGCGTACAACGACTCCAAGGTCGTCATCGACCTAGTCAACAGGGACTCCGAAGCCAAGAAGGATACGATGGATGCCTACTACATCGAGGTGCGCAAGCTCGAGGGTCACTTCGAGGGACTCGAGTTCCATCATGTCTGTTGTAACAACAACGTTGCGGCCGATGTCCTCTCCAAGCTCGGCTCCAAGCGCGCGCTGGTCCCGGCTGGCGTATTCGTCCAAGTCCTACGCAAGCCTACCATCAAGCTTCTCCCCGACCTAGAGTCACCAGCTGATGACACGACCCTTCCTAGAGGTCGTGATGTCCTCATGACTAAGGTTGAAGACGACTGGCGGCTTGACATCCTTGCCTTCATCCTCGAGCACTGAGTCTCTGAGGAGAAGGTGGAGCGCGAGAAGATCACGAGGCGTAGTGCCAACTACGTCGTCGTTGGCATAGAGCTCTACCGGAAGTCCGCCTCCAACAGAGTGCTAATAAAGTGCATCCTGCGATCTGAGGGCCTCTGGCTCTTAGAAGAAATCCACGGCGGTAAATGCGGCAACCACGCCGCTTCTGCTAACCTAGTGGGCAAAGCCTTTAGGTCTAGCTTCTACTGGCCTACCGCCATGGCTGACGCTCAGGACCTTGTCCGGCGGTGCAAGGGGTGCCAATTCTTCGCCAAGCAGCAGCACATGCCAGCCCAAGCCCTACGCACCATCCCTCCATCCTGGCCCTTCGCAGTGTGGGGCCTCGATTCTGTGGGACCTTTCAGCTCGGCCACAAGGTACTATCCATTCTTCCTGGTCTACGGGTTAGAGGCCATTTTCCCCACCGACGCCGCCTTCGGGGCTCCTCGCATCCAACACTTCAATGAGGGAGAAGCGGAACAGACGCGCAGGGTCGACCTCGACAGTCTCGAGGAGCATCGTGTGGCTGCGCTCATGCGCCACACCCATCACGAGCAGCAGCTACGTCGCTACCACGACCGCAACGTGTGGGAATGTTCCTTCAACATTGGTGACCTGGTCCTGCGGCGGATTCAGAACACCAAGGACATGCACAAGCTCTCGGCACTTGGGAAGGCCCCTTCATAGTCAAGGAGGTCATTGGACCGGTGACCTATCGCCTCCAGTGGGCCGATGGCCAGGGCGTTCCGAACCCCTGGAACATCGAGCACTTACGTCGCTTCTATCCTTAGGAGCCTTGTATCAGAATAAAAAGCTATGTACTCTATCCTTTTGTAATTCATAGTCAATAAATATAACGATTCCCTTTCGGCAGTCTTTCTGTCGACCTACTTCTCGGGTCTCTCTTTACTTTCTGTTCATCCCTCCCCCTCGACACGCTCGGGGGCTTGGTCTTTAGCAGGACCCGACGTGCTCGAGGGCTTGGTCTAAAGCCAGGCCCGACACGCTCGGGGGCTTGGCTTTGCCAACCTAAGGGTCGTATGACCTGTGGGGTTCTACCTTTCTTTTTACAAAGTGTTTTCCCTTACCACAACTTTTATGCTTCTTATGAGTATACTTAAGTTGTGTGATTGCGAGACCTTGGGTCCAAGGCCCCCCTCCGCGTGCCGGCTGCATATAAGCCTCCACGCTGAGCCGTGCAGTCGGTAAGCTGTTCCTCCACTGAGTTGGGTTAGCGGAGGGGACTGGTTTCGCAGCTTCATTACTTTTGCGTTCTCATAACAAGTACCTTAGCCAAATAAGGGGTCATGCTATTTAATTAAAAGTGACCTTTTCATTCATGCAAGTTTATTTACATCGTCAAAAGGTATACGACCTATTCACATCGATAGATTAACACACCCAAAGTTACAATTTCAGAGCTCCTGCTTCTTGACGACCTCCTCCGCGGCGGCCTGGACATCTTCGGAGCCCACCAGTGGTGCTAGGTTGATTTCTTCCATGACCTTCCATAGGTCGAACGCTGGCTCGTGGTGCTTCACCGTGGCTAGTGTTGCGGCCGCAGCGAGCTTGCCGGTGTCCAGCAACAAGGTCTTCATTCGACCCTCCACTTCCTCTAGGCAAGCAACGAGCTCCTGGGGCCCTCCTTCGACCTTAGGGACATAGACGTCCATAAGGTACTCAGCGGCCTCCCTGAGGTCGCCCAGCTTCTTCTGAAGATTTGCAGTGATCTCTTGATGGTCAATAAGAGTTTGGATCGTGTTGACAGTTCAATAACACGCCAAGGTTCACCGCAAGTTTACGGATCATGTAGTACCTTTTTCCCTCGAGTGTCAAAATCTGTGGAACAGTGTGTAACGCAAGACTCAATCCAATAACTGAGAAACACTTGCATCTTAAAGAGGTTTCGAATGCATCTAATCTACTAAGATCAAAAGAGGTAGCAAGAGAAAGCATTGAGGTACCGATCTAGAGGGCTCTAGATCGTGTTTATGTCGTCGTTCCGAGCAAGATAGAAGAGAGAGTAAAACGAATCTCATTGAAAGTGTCTTTAAACCTTGACCTTCAGTCAAACCCCCTAAGTCGCCCCGCCGTACTCGGTGTCAACATCCTGTCACGATGTTCCCCTTTCTTCACGGTCGAATCTTAGAGCACATCCGCAAGGAGTGCGTTGAATTACTTGGTAGATTGGGTATGGACCTCTAGCCACCGCGGCTACAAGAACATCCCATTAAATCTATCTCGAGAATAGATTGAGGAAGAAAACACCCAAGCAAGAACAAGAATTGCAAACAAAGGTACTCGATCTCTAGGAATCGGATCCATTAAAACTCCATCAAAAGTATGTATACATGAATAAGATCCAACCGGGATCCTACCTTGATCTTGATTCACGCCTCCGGAACTTCGACGTGGCCTTCCTTGCAAGGTTCCCACGCCAGCTAGGCAAACCCTAGATGACTAACACGACCCTCCTCTCCGGGGTGGTGTCCCTCAAGCTCCTCTGCTCCTCGACGGTGAATGAGGAATGGCTTGATAGTTGCAACTTCGCACGGGGGCTATAAATTGCCCGAGCATCATCTAGGTCAAAGGGGGCGGCGAACTGACCCAGGGATGGGCCAGGCCAGCCGGCCGGCCTGGGCCAACCAGCCCAGGGCCTCCTCGGCCTGGTTCGTCCCTGGTTTTCTTCGTGAAGCTTCTCGCAACTTTCTGAGTTTTTGCCGAGTTGCATGTGGGCCCTTGACGTCATTTTCCTCACAGTTTCGATAAGGGTGCTTTGCGTATGAACTCCCGCATCTTCCGTCTAGGTCCTCAGCACTTCTCGGCTTCACGCTTTAGTCCTTGGTTCATTTGGAGTCATGTTCATCTTGTAACTTGACTTGTCCCAGGGTCCATGATCACCTTGTAAATCCCTTGATGAACTTTACCCGGAAGTCCTCATTTAAGCTCTTGATTCCTGTGTAAACAATAAACTCCAAAAACCATGCACGAGTGCGAACATAACATATAATGGGGGTTAGGATCGTTAGTCTGAATATCAAATTATACCAACATAGAAGGTAAACAAGTGGCTAGGTTGACGGAAATCGACCGCCAACATCCCCCATGCTTAAACCTTGCTCGTTCTCGAGTAAGCCTTCCATGGATATCAGCGTTGCCCTTTGATGTTCAAACCCTACACTTGATCATACATGAGAAAACATAATGCTCTCTAGTTTTATATTCATTAAAGTTCCAAAATATACTAACTTTTATCTTTATGGAGGGTAGATATCATTCAAGCTCTTTCCACAAGTATTTGATCATGCTCTCAAACTTTTAAACCAATCTCAGAAATTTTGAAAAATAAAGAATGAGATAAAGAGAAAAATTGCTTTACCAAGATAAAAAATAACCATCTTGCACTTTGCTCATGTACTTTCATCTCATCTTGTCTCTCAAGCCTACTTGTTCTACTCCTTTCCTCTCTCAAAGTATATGGTGGAAAGCTTTATATGGAGCTATAGGAAAGTTTAGTCCTACCAAGATATTATAGTTGAGATATTATTAAAACAAGACTAGCTTCTCATGGTCTTACCGAGACTCGTCAAAATGGTCATTGGAAAAATAATGTTATCAAGGAGGGGGGAGAGGTGATCACACACTTTTTAGATAGGAGGACATGTGCAGATGGCAAAGAGTGATCCCGAGGCACAAACGAAGTCCTCCTTATCGGTTTGCACATGGTTTGAAAGATGAGTATGGGTCTTGATCTTGAATCCTCTTGAAAAGTCAAAAGCACTAAACATAGCTAGAGAACCGGGGAGCTTTATTATATTTTTTTCTTTCTTTGTTCTTTTTTTCTACTTTCTTTCTTTTTTTCATCATACTTTTTCTTCTTTATCATTTTTTTCTCATCATTCATTCATTTTTTTTCTTTCATCATACTTTTTCTCTCTTTTTTTATTTGCTCCCCTTGAACTCTAGACTATACTAGCACTTCCTTGGCAACCCCCCCCCAAGCTTAGACATTTGCTCGTCCTCGGGCAAAAGAGGTGATAAATATGCCAAGGTGGAAATTGAAGCTCTCATATTTTCTTAGAGAGAGATACTCGAAAAATCTTCTAAGGGTTCTTTTTGAAGTGTCCCTTACTCACTTGAAACACCTTCCTTGTAATCTTCCTCAAAATATTCATCCATACTCATATATTGGATTGTGGACAAGGAGGTGAACACAAAAAAGATATATTTGGGTTTTATGGTTGGATATCCGACGAGGTTTGCGAAATTCCCAATGTGGAAACTCGCAATGCACGGATAGAAGAGGCTAGCATAAAGAACGATACGCAAAAACGGAATGACCAACTTCTTAGTCTCGGGCCAGAGAAATCAGGCCTTGAATCAATGCACCCAAAAATAAATCTTGTATATACTAATGTTTTGCACTCAAGTAAACTTAGGCTTTGGATGGGTAGAGAAAAATGCAAGCGGTACTTGTGACAAGGTTAGCATAACTTTTTGAGAATAAAAAGGTTATTTGATTCATTCAAAGTTGAGAGCAACGAAAAAGAACTATGGGACTTGAGTTATCATAACCTTCACACAAGATTAAGCTAGCATTTAATTAAAATTCAGATTCATATTAAAAGAGAGCACTAGCTTAAACATGCATAAAACAAGCATAAGATCGAGCAAAGCGGCAACGATCATCACATATCATCATGGTACAAATTTTCCATCCATATTAAGATCATAAAAGCAACAGTGAACCTTATTCGTGATGATGGATAACAAACTACTACTACCACACATGCTGAAATTAAATAAAAACAAGAAAATACTACGCAAACATAAACGCACACAAGCTCCATCCCTTCCTTCTTTCTTCACTCCTCATCCTATTGCTCTTGCTCCGTTGGTTGACTTTCATTGAATCCTTGCTCAAAATATGTTTGCATGGCCCCTCCATGAAATTGATGCGGCGGCACGAGTTGAAGGCGTATTAATTGATGGGCGATCCCAGCCGTTCCTTCATGCAAATGGTTGACATGGCTTCGGATTCTCTCGACGTCTTGTTCATTCCTTTGCATATACACCCCAATGATGGCTGCACTTTGTTGGGGCTGCAGCATGCTTGCATAAGGTGCCACAAATGCTTCATTTGGCACAACAAAAGTTGGTGGACAATATGTTGGAGGAGGTGGCGGCATGGCTGCACCACTCCCCCATGCTTGCATCGGCACACTTCGGTAGTAGGGTGGTGGCATAGGAATCCTGCCATAAGGTTGATGGTAGGCCGCCCCTCCTTGGTCTTGGGCTGCGGAGGACGAACCTTCTTCTATAATTCTTCCTCTCTTGTTCTTCTTAGCCGGTACGAGAATTCCTTCCTCTAACCAATTCTCTCTCCCTTCAATAAATAATTTCAGCTTCATATTTGGGAGAGGAACATTGACTTTTGCCACCTTGTACCCTCTCTTTTCATCTCCACTAATGTATTTTCCTTGCTTCATGTAGTCGATCCCAAGTGAATTCCCCGCAAGTAGGAATTTTGGATTCCTTGAAATACCCGGCTTCACAGAAATTGCTATCATTGAGAGATTGTAACGACCCGCCTATCCGAGGCCTGGCCCGCTTACGCCTGGCAACTCTCTAGGACCCTAAGAATCTCCACACAAACCAACACATGTCTTTTCTGCGCACTTTGTCCTCACTCATGCGCACCCGGGAAGGACTTCCCGGTCGGTCACCTATCGCTCCAGGCCAAGCACGCTTAACTTTGGAGTTCTTTCGAGATGAGCTTCCGGAAAAGAAGTTGCAACTTGTTGATATGAGTATCCTTATCAATCCTATAAAGCCTTGGGCCGGGATGTCACATACACCCCCCATAGAAGATCGACGTCCTCGTCGATCAACCCCAAGCCAGGAACGTCCTCTCTTGGCCATGTCTGTGGGCCCAGTGCCAGCGCATGTGCCATGCTGTGTGACCACTCAGGGCCCACACCAGCCATGCACACCATGCCTGCGCAACTGCGACCGCACGCGCCCGTGAAACCGCGAGAGTCAGCTCTGATACCAATTGTAACGACCCGCTTATTCGAGGCCGGGCCCGCTTACGCCTGGCAGCTCTCTTGGACCCTAAGAATCTCCTCACATATGAACACATGTCTTTTCTGCGCACTTTGTCCTCACTCATGCGCACCCGGGAAGGACTTCCCGGTGGGTCACCCATCGCTCCAGGCCAAGCACGCTTAACTTTGGAGTTCTTTCGAGATGAGCTTCCGGAAAAGAAGTTGCAACTTGTTGATATGAGTATCCTTATCAATCCTATTAAGCCTTGGGCCGGGATGTCACATAATCTGTAACGACCCGGGTTTTCAAAAGGGAAAACCCGTCAACCTGCTCTCGTGATAGTCCTTGGATCAGTCGCTATCACGCACTGACATCCATCACAGATAAATATCACAACCATACAATGAAATCAAGCATCAGAGTACGAATATTATTACATGTCCTGAATAAAGGAGTACATCATTACACGCCTCTTGGCGGAATAACATGAATAAGAGCCTACGCAGCGGTAGCTAGCTTCCAGAAGGTGTCTCCATCTTTATTCTTCTCTCCCACAGGCATCCTTGAGCGAAGCAACGTGCCTCTCAGTCGTACCATCTGTCGGTGTTGTTGTCGAAGTCTGACTCGTACCCTGCAAGCTCAGGGGCTATCCCCAAGGATTGGGATAGGTCCACGTCACCAACCGTATGCAAGCTTTAAGTGACCTACTTCTAAAGGTAAATAAAGGAACAAGGAAGAGGCTGGGTTTTCCTAAGCAGTAGCAGCAACATTAAAATAGAATAACACCTCCAAAACCCACCAATTCCCACATCTCTCAACCACAAACGGTTACACCTGGTCACCCACACCGTCACTAGAACCTATCTCCAACTAGGGTCGGTGCGAGAACTCCCACTCCTCGCACCTCAATGGTTGCACCCGGATCCGCGAGGCAGAGGGAGCAACGCCCCTCTCCCCGAGTACAACCACGGCTCACCATACACTCAAATTCTATAAGGGGGGAGGTAGAAATCCCAAAACGTAAGAGTCGGAGTAAACAACGGGCATGTCCATGACCGAGTACGCGGCTATACGTATAGATCTAAACTCTGCGGAGCGTGTACACCAGTACCCAACTCAGAATAGCACCCGAATGATGTACGGACGACCGAGCCTATCTAACCAAACGAACACCTAGGAGTTACGATTCCATCCTGCATCTGGGTCTCGATGCGGTCCCTCGCAAAGGACCACCCCAGAACTGTGAACATGCCCCCGTGTGGCCACACGGGGAGCACCGCAAAGGGAAAGGGACTTCACCCGATACCCTCTCATTGATACCCTCTATCCTACTAGTAGGTATGGTATCGCACTTGCTAGGGACGAAACGGCCCTATCCCCACTCTCGGCGAGGTGGTGCGTACGAAAGTCCCGTGTAACAAAGCGACCCACTCGGTTTCAGACCGGGGCGAGCTCCTATCCTCCAAGTCATCACAAAAACCCCAACACCTGTGCTCCTAAAACCGTGTACCCGCCATAGGTACGAAATGGCAATCTCCCGAGAAGACGAACCCAGGCCCCCGATCCCGGATCGGGTTGTCTTGAGCTCACCCCCGCCAAGTCACCCAAAAACACCTTCTCCTACCAGTTTTTCCCCACACACACCAAGAATACTACCACATAGTCCCAACACATGCACAGTGAAGCTCAGCGTATAATCACACATAAATATAGTAGTAGTAGTAGGTCAATCAAGGACAAGGTATTTAAAAGGGCAGTGCAAGGTTTCATCATATCCATCATCATGCATAAGCGCTAGCAGTTCTAAAGCAATGCCTATTGGGCATTCAAAGTAGGTCGGGCGTGAACCTGGGAGCGTGTAGTCGTCGTAGCCGAGGTCGTCGTCGTAGTCCTGGTTCAGCTCTCCGGCTCCGGCTGCTCCTAGAATCTTAATTAAATAAATAAACTCGGCTGCTATTGCAATAACTCCAAGTGGAAAACCAAATAAGACCCAAAAAGTAGGCAAACTCTAGCCTAGCGTGGAGTTTGAGATTTTAGAAGATTTTAGGAAAAGGTTTTGTATTTTTTGGAGTTAAAACGGATTTATTATGAATTTTCTAAAGGAAAATACATTTCTGAAATTAAAATACGTATATACAATAGCACAGTCTTTAGTCTATCTACAGGGTAACTCTAACTGTCTCTAACAGAGCTTATAGCCAGCTGCAGGCGGGCTCTCTGCGCGCACGTGGCAGCCACGCGGGTGGCTTTTAGCCAGCGACAGCTGGCGTGGCAGCCTGCGTGGCAGAGCACATGGCGGGACACACCGGATCCTCGCGAGGTGCGTCTGGGCATGCCAACAAGCGACAGCGCAATATCAAGGAGCACCTAGGGCTCATGCATCGAGCACAAAAAAGACGGCCTTTGGCCGGGATTTGGCGCAGTGGTGGCGTGACAGGGGCCGGCGGCGATGTGGCTGTGCAGGGAAGGTCGTCGGCGTGCAAGCGGCCGTCGGGGTCTCGTTCGAGTGGCGCAAAGGAACGGCTTGGCTCTGTGTGGTGCAAACGCAGGCATCCCGGTGACCCAGAGCTGCGGCGCGGCACGGAGACATGGGTGGCGGATGGGAATCGCACGGCGGCGCGGAACTGGTTCACACGGAGGCGCCGGCGAAGGCAAACCGGTGGCGGCGCGGTGCGGAACTGAATGCGCACACGCCGGTGAGCATACGGTTGCTGTGTGCGTGCGTGGGTGGGCACACAGGCTGGTGCAATGCCGGGCTGGTCAAAGGCCGGGCCTTTCCTGTCTGTGCGCGTGCGCCCGAGCGCGCGAGCTCTCGGCTCGACCACGGCGCACGGGAAAGAACGGCGAGGCGGCGGGACGGTGACGTGCACGGCCAAGAATTCAAGGGAGGAAGCGGAGGCAAGCGCACGGTGTCGAAGGCAGTGGCACCTGCAATCGGTAGGCACAGTTCGAAGACCGGCATCAAGGCGATGGTGTTCAGCGCGGCGGCGCAGCGCAGGCAGGCACGACTCGTGCTCGATCGTCCTTGGCGCGATGGCCGGGTCCACAGCAGAGAGGAAGGAGAGCATCCCCTCACCTTGGTGACCACTGGTCGAAGTGCACTGCGTCGGGGAAGAGTGTGGAGCAGGGTCGATGGCGGAGCGGGGAGCAGAGCGGCACGGTGCAGAGGAAGCAAAGGAGGCAGATGGGCGGCACGGTCCTTGGCTTCTCGGCGACCAGGAGCTCTGTGGGCGGCCTCCGGCTTCACGGCGGCAACGGCGATCCCCTCGGATGGCCTCCCCACCTTCTTGTCCTTCTCCCTCCCTTCTTCTCCTACGGCGACGCAGGGCTGGTGTGATTTGGGGAAACCCCAAGGCGGCTAGGGTTGGGAGAGACAGGGGCCGCGGCAGTGGCTTTTATAGGGTCTAGGCGAAGCCAGGGGGTGCATGGGCGGCTTGGATGCAGCGCGGGCGCACGGACGGCATCCCCGCGGCGGCCATGGGAGGTCCCCCCCGAGCTCGGCCGCTTTAGCGCCAACGTCAGCAAAAGGGGAAAATAGGGAGAAGCAGCTGGCGCTCGGGCCCCACATGGCGGCGTCACAGCGAAGGGGTAGTTGGTAGGCGGGCCGGCGTCTTGTGTGGGCTGCGTGACTGATGGGCCACGGGAGTGCAGGGTGAACCCAAGAGCATGGGGAAAAGATGGAGGGCCTCCAACGGACTTCCGAAGCAGAGCTTGAGGCCCAACACAGGTTGGTCTTTTCCCCCTCTTTCTTTTATCCCTAAACCTATTTCTAATTTGATTCAAATTTGAATCAGAATTCAAATTTGAATCTCACTCAAGTAAAATCCAAATAAAAGCCAAATAAACTCCAAAGTTCCCACACTAGCATTTTAAATTTTCCTCGAATTTTTATTAGCTCAAAAATAAATCGAGGATTTTAGGAGAGATAAAGAAGACATCCTTATTTAAATTATCAAGCACTCCAATAATTCACCAAAAATTTTTAAATCCTCATTTTCATAGCTAAACATTCCGTAATAAAATTGCGGGATGTTACAGACTCCCCCCCTCGAAAGAATCTCGTCCTCGAGATTAAGAACTTACCTCCATCTCAAAGAGGTGTGGGTATTTCTCCTTCACGACCGATTCTTTCTCCCACGTCGCTTCTCGCTCGGTGTGATTGCTCCAAAGCACCTTGCAGAAGCGAGTGGTGGTACTTCTTGTAGCTTTCTCGGCCCAATCCAGTATCTTTACCGGATACTCCAAGTACTCCAGGTTGTCTTGCAAGTTGATAGCATCGGTGGAGACATACTTGTCAAGCTTAGGGTCGAGGCATCTCCGGAGTTGCGATATGTGGAACATAGGATGCACTCCGGCAAGATCAGGTGTTAACTCCAGCCTATAAGCAAGTTTCCCCACCTTTGCTACAATCTCGTAGGGTCCAACAAACCTTGGGGCTAGCTTCCCCTTCACATGGAACCTCTTCGTGCCTCTAAGCTGTCACACCCTCAGAAGGACGTAGTCACCCACCTCGAAGGAGATATCCCTTCACTTCGGATCAGTGTAGCTCTTCTGCCTGCTTTGAGCTATCTTCAGGTTCTCTCTCACCTTAGCCACATTTTCCTCAGCTTCAACAATGGAAGCAGGACCAAAGAAAGTCCTCTCCCCCAACTCAGACCACATCAACGGGGTCCTACACTTTCTGCCATACAGAGCTTCAAAGGGTGCCATTTGCAGACTTGCCTGAAAGCTGTTGTTGTACGAGAACTCAGCGTAGGGCAGACTCTTTTCCCAATCATTGCTGTAAGTCAACACACAAGCTCTCAGAAGATTTTCGAGAACCGGATTCACCCGTTCAGTCTGTCCATCATTCTAATGTTGGAAAGCCGTACTGTAGTCCAAGTGTGTGCCCATCGAATCATGCAGACTCTTCCAGAACTGAGCAGTGAACTGAGCACCACGATCGGACACAATGCTACGGGTTGCTCCATGCAACCTCAGGATGTGCTCCACGTAAAGATCGGCCAACTGACTCATACTGAATCTGTTCTTCACTGGTATGAAGTGTGCTACCTTGGTCAAACGGTCCACAATCACCCAAATCGAGTCATTTCCCTTCTGAGTGCGGGGTAAACCCACCACGAAGTCCATGCTGATATCATCCCATTTCCATTGAGGTATCTCTAGTGGCTATAGCAGATCGGCGGGTCTTTGGTGTTCCGCCTTCACTCTCTGGCATGTGTCACATCGAGCAACATACTTGGCAATGTCCTTTTTCATATTCTCCCACTAGAAACGACTCTTCAAGTCTTGGTACATCTTGGTGCATCCAGGGTGAATAGAGTACCGAGTGTCGTGAGCCTCCTTCATAATCGTCTTCCCAATCTCCTCAACACTAGGCACACATATGCGATCCTTCAACCACAACGTGCCTTGCTCATCAATGCGGTAGTCAGGGGCCTTACCTCTCGTCAAAAGGTCTTTCACTCCTTCAATCTCTGGACACTTCTTCTGGGCTTGCCTGATTTGGTCTTCCAGACCGTACTTCACCCTCAACTCATTGAGCTGACCCTTCTCGACGATGTCGAGCTTCAATCTCTCCATCTCCTTGTACAACTCTGGTTGTTCCTCCTACACCATCAGGTTATTGCAATAGCTTCTTCGGCTCAACGCATCGGCCACAACATTCGCTTTGCCTGGGTGGTAGTGAATGTTGAGATCATAGTCCTTTATCAGCTCAAGCCATCTTCGTTGCCTCAAGTTCAACTCTGTCTGGGTGAAGATATACTTCAGACTCTTGTGATCCGTGTAGATATCACATTTGTTGCCCATCAAGTAGTGCCTCCATATCTTCAAAGCCTGGACAACAGCAGCTAACTCGAGGTCATGTGTCGGGTAGTTCTCTTCATGCTTCCGAAGTTGTATTGAAGCATAAGTGATCACCTTGCCCTCTTGCATCAACACACATCCAAGACCCTGCCTTGAAGCATCACAGTACACCACAAAGTCCTTGTTGTCATCGGGAAGCGTCAACACAGGAGTTGTGGTGAGTCGGGTCTTGAGCTCTTGAAAGCTTGCTTCACACTTCTCTGACCACATGAATGGCGTGTTGTTCTTAAGCAACTCGGTCATCGGCTTCGCAATCTTGGAGAAGTTCTCGATGAAATGGCGGTAGTACCCTACCATACTGAGAAAACTCCTGATTTCTGTCACTATCTTGGGCGACTGCCACTTTGACACAGCTTCGATCTTCGACGGATCAACTGCTACTCCTTCACCTGACAACACATGCCCAAGGAATGCGACTTCTTCTAGCCAGAACTCGCACTTGCTGAACTTGGCATACAACTTATTCTGCCTCAGCTTCTCCAGCACTATCCTCAAATGCTCTTCATGCTCTTCTGCAGTTTTCGAGAAGACCAAGATGTCGTCAATGAAAACCACGACAAACTTGTCTAACTTGTCCATGAATACCTTGTTCATCATGTTCATGAAGTAAGCTGGGGCGTTTGTAAGACCGAACGATACGACAGTGAACTCATACTGCCCGTACCGGGTCACAAACGCTGTCTTGTAGATGTCCTCAGGACGGATCTTCATCTGATGATAGCCGAATCGAAGGTCAATCTTGCTGAAGTACTTTGCCTTCCTCAACTGATCGAGCAGGTCATTAATGCGTGGCAACGGGTACTTGTTCTTGATGGTTACCGCATTAACAGCGCGGTAATCAACGCACAGCCGTTGCGTTCCATCCTTCTTCGGTACAAATATCACTAGTGAAGCCCAAGGTGATGCACTTGGTCGGATGTACCCCTTCTGATAGAGAGCTTCTAATTCCTCCTTCAGCGTTGCCAGTTCTAACTTGCCCATTATGTAAGGACTTTGTGCCACAGGTGTTGTACCTAGCACTAAGTTGATCACGAACTCTACATCACGGTCTGGTGGTAACCCCGGTAGGTCATCAGGAAAGACATCGAGGTACTCACAAACCACTGGAACATCGGCCACTGTCTTCGTAGTGAGGTTGTACACTGCTGGTACGTCTCGTGACTTCAGCGGCTCAAACGTGATCTTCGTCCCCTTGGGGTGTATCAGGGTCACTTGTCGAGGTGACGAGGAGATAAATCCTTTGTGAGCATTGATCCAATCCATGCCCAGAATAACATAAATCCCATTGGACTTCAGCACGATCAGATCTCCGAGGAACTTGTGACACTTGATGAACATCTCCACACCTTTGCATAGTATGGTGCACCTGATATCTCCGAGCGGCGAGCTCGTCACAATAGGTTTCGGTCGGGGAGTCATGGGGAGAGACATTTTGTTCACAAAGTTAGAGGACACATAAGAACTAGTTGGACCAGTATCGAAAAGAATCAAAGCTTTTGCACCACAAACTAAAAACTCACCGATCACGACATCAGGAGCGTCGGCAGCCTCCTCCTCAGTTAGGAGGTTGAGTCTCCCACGGTCAGCGGTCTGCTGGGGAGCAGCCTGAAGTGGCCTCCCTCCTGGAGCTGGTGCCTTGGCAGGTTTAGCAGCGTTCTTCTTGCTGGGGCACTCGAACGACTTGTGGCCTTGCTTGCCACAGGCATAGCATGTAGGTGTGAAGCCTTCGGTGTCGGGCCTCGACGCAAACTGCTACGGGCGGTTGTAGCCACCACCCTGCTGCTGGTAGTTGGAGCTCCTTCCCCCTGGGTACGGTGCACGGCTTCCTCCGAAGCCACGTCCGGGCTGGTTGTTCCTCGGGCGGTAGCTCCCTCTCAGTAGGTTGCTCTGCCCACTCCTCGACCTCTGGAAGGATTGGTCGCCATGGTCCCGATCTCCCATCCTCTTCTTGCCCTTCATGCGCTCTTCATGCCCCCTCCTTTCTTCCTCGAGCGCGATCGCCCTATTCACCAAGTGGCGAAGGGACTTGTACTCACTAGCCTTCAAGCCCTGGCGGAGACCATGGTGGAGGCCTCGCAGAAACCAGAACTGCTTCTTGTCGTCGGTGTTGGTGTCGTCGGGGGCGTAGCGCATCATTTTTATGAAGTGCCGCTCGTACTCCTCCACCCTCATTGCACCCTGAGTCATGGTGCTTTACTCCCGGGCCTTCTGAGTCATGTGCTCCTTTGGTAGGCACTGCTCACGGAACACCTCACAGAACTCCAGCCAGGTGATGAAAGCTGGGTTCGGGTGGCTCTCGGAGTAGTTGTCCCACCAAGACTTGGCAGGACCCTCGAGCTGGTGGACGGCGAGAGCCACACAATCTTCATCAGTGTAGGCAGTGAGGTCGAGCTTTGTCTCAATCACGCGGAGCCAGTCGTCGGCTTCGAGAGGATCATCTGAGTAACTGAAGGTAGGGGCCTTCAGGCGGAGGAACCTCTCGATCTTCTTGGCGAAGTCCTCCTCCGGCGGGATGTTGCGGTTCCCACCGTTGACTCGGTTCTTGACGGCTTCAGCCATCCTCTGCATCAGCTGAGTCTGAACGGCCATGATCTCAGCCAGGTTAGGCGGTGGCGGTGCCTCTCCACGGCCACGTCCACGCCCACGATCCTGGAGAGCTGGTGCCGGCTCAGGCTCTCCTTCAGCTTCTTCCTCTCCTTCTTCAGCATCGCCTTGACCGATGGGCGGAGGAGGTGGTGGTGGCACCACAGCGCCTCGGCCTCGGCCTCGTCCCACTCCTCAGACTGGGGTGTGTCCAGGACCACGAGCGGCAGCGCGTCCACACCCACGTGCGGGAGCGAGGCCACGTCCACGGGCATGCACTGGCGGGGCTTGTTCTTCCTTGGCTTCGGCCTCCTCGAGGCGAGCCAATAGACGTCCAGACCTCCTGATGGACATCTTACTGAAAACACAACCAAGGACATAGGAAACTTTAGATATGTCACTCACCAACAAATTGAGTCTGATATACAAGAATGAAAATATTTCTACTATATAATTCCAATACTCAAAGGGAAAAAGCAATAAGAACGATTAACTCCAATAAAACCAAACATTTAGCATCCATTATGAGTACATAAGTTTCCTTGAGGCTGACTCAAGCCTTGGAGGTCACACACAGCAATGATCTAATATAGCGTTACATGATCTCAAAAGGGGTGTGCACATCTACGGTGTGAAAAGACTCATAACTCCACATGCACCGGAACAGGCTCTCGGCTGCATGGGTCAACTCATGGTAGCTACCTATCTTACAACTCTACTCTTATTAGCATGATCACGCTCCAGCACCCTACTCGGTGCGAGCCCTCTTGTACGTCACTGGGCGACGGTTCTCGTCGGGGAAGTCTATCGGGAACATCCGTGTCAGCATGGCGTGAGCAGCCCTCACCTCCTCGGTCTCAACCGGAGTAGGCATGTCCGCCATCGGACACAGGTGTAGCTTGAGAGCAGACGGGTGCAGCTTGAAGGTCTCCTGGCGGATCTCCCGCTGGTCCTCTGGAGGTAGCTGACTGTTGAGCTTGTGAAGCTCATCCACACGTAGAGAGTCAGCGTCCTCCCACGTCCTCAGCATCCTCTTGCACTTATCCAGCAGGAACACGGAAGTCCTGGTGAGTGCAGCGAGGTTGGCGGTGTTGGCGTCCTTGTCCTTCCCAAGCTCGGCAACCTTGACCTTCTCACGAGCGAGACGGTGTCCCTGTGCGACGAGCAGTGCATCCTTCTAGTTCAGCTTGTCGAAGAGGCGGCTGAACTTGGCCTCCTGCTTGCGAAGGTCCTCCTTGGCATAGAGCATCTCCTCACGTGCGGTCACTCTCTCTGTCTCTGCCCGCACCACCAAAGAGTTGGCATGACGTAGCCCACGCTCGAGCTGCTCAACTCGCTGGCATAAGGTACGGTTCTCCATGTCCAACCTCTGGCAGCAGGGTAGAAGCTGACGGACCTCCATCGTAGTGTGCTCCAGTCTGCTGAAGAGTCCACTCGTCTGCTCGCTCAGTCTGTGAGCGTGAGTGTCGAGGTCCACGAGGAAGCTCCCTATGGTGATGAGCACCTCGTCGGACTCGCGTAGAGGAGCCTAGACAACCTCCTCCTCGTAGAGTGCTGAAGGGTCCGGCAGTCCTCCCACGATCGGAGCCACTCTGTAGTAGTCCTGGGGGATCAGCCGCAGGTCTCCTATCTTGTAGACGTCGTGGTACCTAGCCAACAGGTGGCGAAGTACGTGGCTGCAGGCGGTGTTGACAGCGTTCCTCACGTTCAGTCCTGTGCTGTGCTCCAGCATCCCGGGGAAGTCTGGACGCGCCGGGTGGGGTAGGATGGCCACCGTGCAAAGCACCAATGGGCCTGACAGAGTGGGGACATCCTCGACGTGGTAGGTGACGTGAGTAGGGGGAATCCCCAGCCTGAGGACGACCCGGTCCACCCAACGAGCAAGTCCCTCCATTTGCTCAGGGAGGATCTCTGTCTCTTGTCGACTCATTTCCTGTGACACTGAAGAAAATTTCTAGTTAGCGCAGGTGAGATAGAGCTTTTCAAAGAAGGATAAGTTTTTGTAATATATGCCAAGAATTGTATATAGCAAAAGAGACCATTTAGAGTCCTAATTTCTATCGACCATTTCTAAGGGCACGTGCTACAGTCAAGTATGGCTCTGGTACCACCTGTAACGACCCGGGTTTTCAAAAGGGGAAAACCCGTCAACCTGCTCTCGTGATAGTCCCTGGATCAGTCGCTATCACGCACAGACATCCATCACAGATAAATATCACAACCATACAACGAAATAAAGCATCAGAGTACGAATATTATTACATGTCCTGAATAAAGGAGTACATCATTACACGCCTCTTGGCGGAATAACATGAATAAGAGCCTACGTAGTGGTAGCTAGCTTCCAGAAGGTGTCTCCATCCGTCGGCGTTGTTGTCGAAGTCTGACTCGTACCCTGCAAGCTCAGGGGCTATCCCCAAGGATTGGGATAGGTCCACGTCACCAACCGTATGCAAGGTTTAAGTGGCCTACTCCTAAAGGTAAAGAAAGGAACAAGGAAGAGGCTGGGTTTTCCTAAGCAGCAGCAGTAACATTAAAATAGAATAACATCTCCAAAACCCACCAATTCCCACATCTCTCAACCACAAACAGTTACACCTGGTCACCCGGATCACCGTCACCAGAACCTATCTCCAACTAGGGTCGGTGCGAGAACTCCCACTCCTCGCACCTCAATGGTTGCACCCGGATCCGCGAGGCAGAGGGAGCAATGCCCCTCTCCCCGAGTACAACCACGGCTCACCATACACTCAAATCCTATAAGGGGGGAGGTAGAAATCCCAAAACGTAAGAGTCGGAGTAAACAATGGGCATGTCCATGACCGAGGACGCGGCTATACGTATATATATAAACTCTGCAGAGCGTGTACACCAGTACCCAACTCGGAATAGCACCCGGATGGTGTACGGCCGACCGAGCCTATCCAACCGAACAAACACCTAGGAGTTACGATTCCATCCTGCATCCGGGTCTCGATGCAGTCCCTCGCAAAGGACCACCCCAGAACTGTGAACATGCCCCCGTGTGGCCACACACGGAGCACCGCAAAGGGAAAGGGACTTCACCCGATACCCTCTCACTGATACCCTCTATCCTACTAGGAGGTATGGTATCACACTTGCTAGGGTCGAAACAGCCCTATCCCCACTCTCAGCGAGATGGTGTGTACGAAAGTCCTGTGTAACAAAGCGACCCACTCGGTTTCAGACCGGGGCGAGCTCCTATCCTCCAAGTCATCACAAAAACCCCAACACCTGTGCTCCTAAAACCGTGTACCCGCCATAGGTACGAAATGGGAATCACCCGAGAAGACGAACCCTGGCCCCCGATCCCGGATCGGGTTGTCTTGAGCTCACCCCCGCCAAGTCACCCAAAAACACCTTCTCCTGCCAGTTTTTCCCCACACACACCAAGAATACTACCACATAGTCCCAACACATGCACATCGAAGGTCAGTGTATAATCATGCTTAAATATAGTAGTAGTAGTAGGTCAATCAAGGACAAGGTATTTAAAAGGGCAGTGCAAGGTTTCATCATATCCATCATCATGCATAAGTAAAGCGCTAGCAGTTCTAAAGCAATGCCTAATGGGCATTTAAAGTAGGTCGGGCGTGAACCTGGGAGCGGGTAGTCGTCGTAGCCGAGGTCGTCGTCGTAGTCCTGGTTCAGCTCTCCAGCTTCGGCTGCTCCTAGAATCATAATTAAATAAATAAACTCAGCTGCTATTGCAATAACTCCAAGAGGAAAAACAAATAAGACCCAAAAAGGAGGCAAACTCTAGCCTGCCTTGGAGTTTGAGATTTAAGAAGATTTTAGGAAAAGGTTTTGCATTTTTCAGAGTTAAAACGGATTTATTATGAAATTTCTAAAGGAAAATACATTTCTGAAATTAAAATACGTATATACAATAGCACAGTCTTTAGGCTATCTACAGGGTAAGTCTAACTGTCTCTAACAGAGCTTATAGCCAGCTCCAGGCCGGCTCTCTGCGCGCACGTGGCAGCCACGCGGGTGGCTTTTAGCCAGCGGCAGCTGGCGTGGCGGCCTGCGTGGCAGAGCACGTGCTGGGGCACACCGGATCCCCACCCGGTGTTTCTGTGGTGCTGCGCCGTGCGGCACGGCGTGTGGCTTGGCCGCGAGTGGCCGGCCGCACGAGATCCAAACGGATCTTCTACGGTGCCTCGCGCGTGTGGGCGGCCGTGCATGGCAAAACCCCAGGGGTTTTGCCCGGCGCTAGCAGGTGTTCAATGAAATGCCCCAGTGGAGCGGCGGCGCGGGAAAAGGATCACTGGCGGTGAGGTGCGTCTAGGCATGGCAACAAGCGACAGTGCAAGATCAAGGAGCACCTAGGGCTCATGCATCGAGCACAAACAAGACGGCCTTTGGCCGGGATTTGGCACGGTGGCGGCGTGATAGGGGCCGGCGCCGACACGGCTGTGCAGGGAAGGTCGCCGGCGTGCAAGCGGCCGTCGGGGTATCGTTTGAGCGGCGCAAAGGAACGGCTTTGCTCCGTGTGGTGCAAATGCAGGCATCCTGGTGACCCGAAGCTGCGGTGCGGCACGGAGACGTGGGTGGCAGACGGGAATCGCACGGCGGCACGGAACTGGTTCACACGGAGGCGCCGGCGAAGGCAAACCGGTGGTGACATGGCGCGTAACTGAATGCGCACACACCGGTGAGTAGACGGTTGCCGCGTGCGTGTGTGGGTGCGCGCACAAGCTGGTGCAACGCCGGGCCGGCCAAAGGTCGGGCCTGTCCTATCCGTGCGTGTGCGCGTGAGCGTGTGAGCTCTCGGCTCGACCACGGCGCATGGGAAAGAATGGCGAGGCAGCGGGACGGCGACGTGCACGGCCAAGAATTCAAGAGAGGAAGCGGAGGCGAGCGCGTGGCGTCGAAGGCAGCGGCACCTGCAATCGGTAGGCACGGTTCGAAGATCGGCATCAAGGCGACGGCGTTCAGCATGGCGGCACGGCGCAGGCAGGCACAACTCGTGCTCGATCCTCCTCGGCGCGATGGCCGGGTCCACAGCAGAGAGGAAGGAGAGCATCGCCTCACCTTGGTGACCACTGGTTGAAGTGCAGTGCGTCGGGGAAGAGTGTGGAGCAGGGTCGATGGTGGAGCGGGGATCAGAGCGGCGCGGTGCAGAGGAAGCAGAGCAGGCAGACGGGCGGCACGGTCCTTGGCTTCTCGGGGACCAGGAGCTCCGCGGGCGGCCTCCAGCTTCACGGCGGCGACGGCAATCCCCTCGGACGGCCTCCCCGCCTTCTTCTCCTTCTCCCCCCCTTCTTCTCCTCCGGCGACGCAGGGCTGGTGTGATTTGGGGAAACCCCAAGGCGGCTAGGGTTGGGAGAGACAGGGCCCGCGGCGGTGGCTTTTATAGGGTCTAGGTGAAGCCAGGGGGTGCGTGGACGGCTTGGATGTAGCGCGGGCGCACGGACGGCATCCTCGCGGCGGCCATGGGAGGTCCCCCCCCCCGAGCTCGGCCGCTTTAGCGCCAACGTCAGCAAAAGGGGAAACAAGGGAGAAGCAGCTGGCGCTCGGGCCCCACATGGCGGCGTCACAGCGAAGGGGTAGATGGTAGGCGGGCCGGCGTCTTTTGTGGGCTGCGTGACTGATGGGCCGCGGGAGTGCAGGGTGAACCCGAGAGCATGGGGAAAAGATGGAGGGCCTCGAACGGACTTCCGAAGCAGAGCTTGAGGCCCAACACAGGTTGGTATTCCCCCCCTTTTCTTTTATCCCTAAACCTATTTCTAATTTGATTTAAATTTGAATTAGAATTCAAATTTGAATCTCACTCAAGTAAATTCCAAATAAAAGCCAAATAAACTCCAAAGTTCCCACACTAGCATTTTAAATTTTCCTAGAATTTTTATTAGCTCAAAAATAAATCGAGGATTTTATGAGAGATAAAGAAGACATCCTTATTTAAATTATCAAGCACTCCAATAATTCACCAAAATTTTTTAAATCCTCATTTTCATAGCTAAACATTCCGTAATAAAATTGTGGGATGTTACAGAGATAGCATCCTGAACCAATTTGTTTGGTCCCCGAAGTTGCCTCACAACACCACCGATTGATCATGATGTATGATGGATCAATGGCTTGCCTTGCAATCAACGCCGAATAAAGCCAATTGACTTCCATGTCGGTAACCTTGGACTCCTTCATTCTTCCCAAAATCCTTTTGCTCATCCAAGAATGAAATATCCGGATGATGGGATTCTGGATGCTACTTCTCTGCCGGTTATCTTCCCCTGAAACCATGCTCCAAAATCCCTCTAATATACCTTCATTAACATCAACTTGCTCCGGGGCTTCACTCTGAAAATCGAGCAACTCTCTAATTTGCTCATAAGGAATTATTTGCTCATCATCCTTCAGTCAAATTGAAAGTGATGACACCCTCTCATTAATAACCAGCGCCATGGTCATGAGAATCTCCATGGCAAGGTCCAAATGAAAGCTCACCCCTACTCCATCGGAAAATTGCCCCCATCCAAGGTGGTTCATCATTTGATAGATATCCGGAGAAAATCCCAACACTTGGAGGGCATCATCATCAAAGTCAACATTGGGCACAACCCTCTTCTCTAGGCGCCCAAGCTTCTCCTCCTCCTCCTCTGACATCACAAGAAATCCATACTTGCAACGTCGCGGAGTGTACGGTGGTGGAGCGGATGAACGAGTCGAGCGACGAGGTTGGATGGGCGGCTCCTCCGTTCGCCCTTGCGGTTCGGTGAACCGCATGAACAAGCTTCATGTGTCTCTCCTTCCACTAAGGAGCATGGTGTCACTCCTTGATGGCGCCACGTCTTCTTCCATGCTTCGCGACGACTCAGAGATTGAGTGCCTCTGTGAAGAACTTGTTGGTGCTGGCTTCGATGATGACGATTGCGTCTTCCTTCCAAGGACCTTGCCAAAAACCTTCTTCATCTTGTAGTTGCTGCACAAATCACAAACAAACTCTCCCGGGGGTTTCTTACTGGTAGAAATATACACAAAAGAAGTATATGGAAGGGCAAGAAGTGTGACATATTTCTCTGAATTTTTGGACTGAAGAATGGAGAATGAATTTTTCGGAGGTGTTTCTGGAGGTTCTGGACTAGGAACTAAAGAACACGAACTAGCAATGAAGCAAGTGGCTTACCTGAGGAAGACAAACACCGGGGGCGAATAAATAGGCCAGGTCGGCCGGCCTGGGCCGACCGGCCTAGGGCCCCTGCCCCTCTTTTCTGGCTCCTCTTTCTCCCACTTGTTGCTTGATTGATCATGGTGTTGCGTACTCGTGCTCCACGCCATCCACTGTCCAATTCTTCTCAGCCACTCCTTTTTCTTTCATGGTCAAGTCCTCCATCTTGATCATTCTATTTGTGTCACTTCCATGCCTCCTTGCCTCCCATGATCTCATCCATATCTTGCAAAAACAAAACATTGTTGCCCCCCATGCTTGTCCTTGCATGTGCTCAAGATGCCTTAATGATGAAGCCTTCCCGTGATGCATCATAGTGCATTAGAAGTTCAATTAAGCTCAAAGCCTTCCCTTGATCATGTTTAGATGCTAATTACTCCTCTAATTTTGAAAATTAAAAATTAACTTAGAGATATCAATGAGTTCAAATGTATTTTTAGAGGAGTTTTTAGGCATCAAAAACATTTGTAAGTCGAAACCTTCCGACTACATTGATTTTGGTTATACCGGGATCACTTGCTTTCATTAATTGATAGCGACCTCCTCCGGCTTGACCGTGGGGGTATGGGTTTAGGTTCTAATTTTGGCCAAACATGAGAGAGATGTTTTGAATGAACAAAAATAAATGGGGCTTGGAAAAATTCTAACTCTAGAGAAACCGGTAGATACTAAGTTGAAAGAGACCAAAAATCGATTTTCCAAGGTTCACGCGAGTCCTAGCATGCGTCAACGATTGAAAATCATTAAGGAACAACACGTGGCTCTACTCGTGTGTTTTTATGTTGTAAAACAAACCAACCTTATCATCATGAGGAGGATGAAAGGTGTGGGTAGGTTCTGAAATTTTAGAGTTGGTTTCTTGAAAAAAGCAAATAAATCGTAGGATGGCTCATGTCAAAGATTTATGCCAAATAAAATCCAAATGAAACATCCAAGCAACTTAAAAGTCTCAAAAATAAGTTCAACCACTTAAGAGTTTATACCAAGTCTTGCGTAGCAAATTCTAAGACCAACTTACTTGAAATCGGAAATAATCCGGGTTGCCCTCCCGGCAGCTTTATTCTTTATCGGGTTGTCCTCCCGGTAGCTTATTCTTGACTCGACGAACGGGTTGCCTCCTGCCTAGCGCTTCGTTTATAGTCCATGGCTAGACTTCTTCTCTTCTTCACTTCGGATCAACGCTCTTTGCGGGCATTGCAATCTTGGGTACCCACTTCCACACCATCTTGGGAACGGGCTTATTCTCCGGCTTAGTCATCTTTTTGGTCTTCACAGGCAGCTTTTGTTCTTTGGTCTTGACGGATGCAACGACTTCTTTGATCACCTTCGCTTCCTTCTTCTTGGGCTCCTCCTTCTTCTTTGGCTCTTCCTTTTTAAAACGATGATGAGGTGGAACCTATTTAGCATTGATCATGTTGCAAACCTCAAAACGTGGACGAAACTTGAATATGCTTTGTGTGCTATTGACGTCAAACTTAATCTCTCCCTTGCCAACATCGATCGTTGCCCCGACGGTCTTGAGGAAGGGACTCCCTAGGATGAGGGGCGGCTTCTCCATTTCTCCCATCTCAAGTACCACGAAGTCTACGGGGATGAAGTGATCTCCAACCTTCACGGGCACATCTTCGGTGATTCCCACGGGATAGCGGATAGAGTTGTCGCCCAACTCCAAACACATACCCGTAGGCTCAAGTGGTAAGCGTAGCTTCTCAAACATATCTCTTGGCATGACACTCACACTTGCTCCAAGGTCGCATAATGCCTTCTCGAACGTGAATGAGCCAATAGAACATGGGATGGTCGGACATCCAGGGTCTCTTTGCTTCTCGGGCCCTTAATTTGCGATGGCGGCACTTCATTGTTTGGACATCTTGACGTGATCCGCCCCAAGTGTTGCCATCTCATACTTGTTTGCAAGTATGTCTTTGAAGTAGCAAGAATATGTAGGAACTTGGAGAGCGTCCAATAGCGGCATGTTGATGCTTAACCTGCGCACCACTTCCACAAACTTTTCAAAATGATTATCAATTTTACCTCGAAAGTAGTGTGTCTTTAGTGTAGGCATCTTCGTGTCATCACTTGGCATTTCGAATTCCGACTCTTTGGTAGCAATCTCTGGAATAGTAGTCACCTTGTCCTTAGTGTGATCATCCGCTTCAATGGTTGGCTTAGGCTTCCTTGCACCGGCTGGAAGTTCGGGATCCTCCGTCTCCTTTCCCGACCGAGTTTGAATAGCCTTCGCCGTCTCGGGACCTTGGGGCTGTCCCGGCAATCTTTCTTCACTAGCGGTTAAGCGCCCGGCAAGTTGTCCCACTTGCGTCTCCAATATCTTCATTATGTTGAGCACTTGTTGGTTGGAGCTCCCGACCTCCGTCACCTTGCCATCAATGTTCTCCAAGATTTTATCCATAGTATTGAACTTAGTGACGGTGTCCTTGTTGATCTTTGCTTGCTCATCCATGAAATCCTTCAATTGTATACGAAGGGGCACCATATTTTGAATAGACGAACTTGTATTAAATTGAGGTCTACCTTGCCCATAGCGGAAGTTCGGCAAATCTCCTTTCCTCATGTAGTCGAGCACCTTTGCTTCCTCCGAACAATCTTTTTGGACATGGCCGTACTCCCCACACTCTTCACATGTGGATCTTGCTTCGGCGGCCTTCAAGTCTTGGGCGGCCTTCTTTTCTAGCTCCATCTTTTCCAACCTCTTCATGTGCGAGTCAACCTTTCCTTCTAGAAGTTCTTCCTTTTCAACCTGCAAAACACATTTAACATTGCCCGTCGGTTGAACCGGAAGTAAGCGTCCGGATGACGCCCATGTATCATTATCCGCAACCTTCTTGAAAAGAGTGAATGCCTCCGTCGGAGTTAGCTCAATAATAGATCCTCCCGCCGATGTGTCAATTACGGTCCTCGATGCTAGATTGAAACCTTGATAGAACTTTTGAACAAGGTCCTCCTTCGGGAACTTGTGATGTGGCACGGCTCGGGTGTACTCATTGAAACGCTCGAAAGCTTCCGCGATAGTCTCCTTAGAATATTGAGCAAATGTAGCAATCTTATTACGCAAGCTTTGAGTCTTACCTGGTGAATAGTACTCCTTTGTGAAAGCTCTCATCAATGCTTCCCAATTTTGCACCGTCTCCACCGGTAGAGTGTAGAACCATTGCAAGGCTTTTCTGAGAAGTGAGAACGGAAAAAGTCTTGCCCTCAATTGATTTTGATCCAGCCCTTCCATCGTGAATGTCTGACAAAGTTGAATGAACACTTGGATGTGAAGGTTAGGATCTCCTTTACCGGTGAAAGGTGTATATTGCACCATGCGGATGGTTGAAGTCTTGATCTCAAATGGTCTTCCGATGTCGGCTAGGTTGAGGATGGGGAGATCAACAAGCTCCGGGATGCAAAGCTCCGCAATCTTCCTCTCTTGTGCCATTAGTGGCGGTTGAGGTTGATCTCTCCTCGGACTTGGAGGTGGTGATTCCTTCTTCGGACTTGTAGGTGGTGATTCCTTTGGAGATCCCGACGATCCTTCGGCTCCGTCTTTTGGATCTACAATCCCCAGCTTCCTAGATCGTGCTTCGCGTCTCCCTTGCCTGTAAAGTTTTTCTAGATCATCCAGAAAATTTTTTGGTTTGTTGGAGAGGTGGCCGTCCATCTCCTGTTAGGGTTAGCGATAAACAAAATATACAAAAGATCTAAAAAGAAAAGAAAACTATGAAAAAGGTTAGTCAAAAACTAGATTAGATTGGTTTTTGAGGATGATCAAAGTTTAGTAGATGCAAAAAGAAAATCAAAAAGAAAACTGAAAATACTTACAAACGAGATATTAGATTGGATCTTGATTACTTCTTCCCCGGCAATGGTGCCAGAAAAAGGGCTTGTTGACGGTTCAATAACGCGCCATGGTTCACCGCAAGCTTACGGATCACGAAGTACCTTTTTCCCTCGAGTATCACCCAAGGTATCGAATCCGTGGAACAGTGTGTAACGCAAGACTCAATCCAATAACTGAGAAACACTTGCATCTTAAAGAGGCTTCGAATGCATCTAATCTACTAAGATCAAAAGAGGTAGCAATAGAAAGCATTGAGGTAACAATCTAGAGGGATCTAGATCGTGTTTATGTCGTCGTTCCGAGCAAGATAGAAGAGAGAGTAAAATGAATCTCATTGAAAGCGTCTTTAAACCTTGACCTTCGGTCAAACCCCCTAAGTCGCCCCGCCGTACTCGGTGTCAACATCCTATCACGATGTTCTCCTTTCTTCGTGGTCGAATCTTAGAGCACACCCGCAAGGAGTGCGTTGAATTATTTGGTAGATCGGGTATGCACCTCTAGCCACCGCGGCTACAAGAACATCCCATCTAATCTATCTCGAGAATAGATTGAGAAAGAAAACACCCAAGCAAGAACAAGAATTGCAAACAAAGGTACTCGATCGCTAGGAATCGGATCCATTAAAACTCCATCAAAAGTATGTATACATGAATAAGATCCAACCGGGATCCAACCTTGATCTTGATTCACGCCTCCAGAACTCTGACGTGGTCTTCCTTGCAAGGTTCCCACAACAGCTAGGCAAACCCTAGACGACTAACACGACCCTCCTCTCCGGGGTGGTGTCCCTCAAGCTCCTCTGCTCCTCGGTGGCAAATGACGAATGGCTTGATAGTTGCAACTTTGCACGAGGGCTATAAATAGCCCAAGCATCATCTAGGTCAAAGGGGGTGGCGAACCAACCCAAGAATGGGCCAGGCCGGCCGGCCTGGGCCGACCGGCCCAGGGCCTCCTCGGCCCGGTTCGTCTCCGGTTTTCTTTGTGAAGCTTCTCGCGACTTCCTGAGTTTTTGCCGAGTTGCATGTGGGCCCTTGACGTCATTTTCCTCGCGGTTTAGATAAGGGTGCTTTGCTTATGAACTCCCGCATCTATCGTCTAGGTCCTCAGCACTTCTCGGCTTCACGCTTTACTCCTTGGTTCATTTGGAGTCATGTTCATCTTGTATCTTGACTTGTCCTGGGGTCCGTGATCACCTTGTAAATCCCTTGATGAACTTTACCCGGAAGTCCTCATTTAAGCTCTTGATTCCTGTGTAAACAATAAACTCCAAAAACCATGCACGAGTGCGAACATAACATATAATGGGGGTTAGGATCGTTAGTGCGAATATCAAATTAATACCAACATAGAAGGTAAACAAGTGGCTAGGTTGACAGAAATCGATCGCCAACAGATCGCTCGGGAGAGGTCGACCTCCAGGTCCCGGCGTACACCACACTCATACGCAGCCTTCCGGGTAAAGTAATACTCACTATCATGGGCAGCCTTGGTCTTCTCCTTGAGGGTCTTCACTTGGTCCTTCGACTGCTGGAGTTCCTTTTTCAAGGCGGCCTCCTTCTTCTTGGCGTCTGAAATCAAAAAGATCAAGGTCGGCCCGCACCACAAACTCCATAAATAAAGGTCGGGGGTATATCCAGGCGTACCTGCCGTGACGATCTTGAGTTCATCCTCAGCATCCTTCGCCTTCATCTTGGCGGCTTCAAGCTCCTCCTTCAGGGCGGCCATTGCCCTGTCCTTCTGGGCCACCTCATCCCTGAAGCGCCAGATCTCCTCTGCGGCCTCGATCTTGGCCTGCAGCACGGCCTCCCAGGCCGCGGTGGCCACCGCATGAAGCTTGGCGCCTTCCTTCAACAGGTCTGCCCTGGCCTGTGCTCGCCGAGCGACTACATCGACACAAGGTCAAAATCAAAAAAGAAATACAATGAAAAGTTGAAGACCTAGCTACTGGGCAAAGGAAAAACTTACAATAAGTGTCCTTCCAATTGGTTGCTGCGCCTCCATGAACTCATCAAGGTCCCGGCGGTCAGCGAGGATGTCATCCTCCCACGGGGTGCCGGAGTAGAGGCAGCTGTCGTTGCCGCTAGGTCTGCTCCCTCCTCCAGCCTCCGCCTCCTGCGTCCGCGGCGGGACTGACTCGGGTGGGTCCTCTTGTTGAAGACCTTCACCCTGTTGGGCACTATCCGCAGCGACCTTGGTCACCGCTGATGCTGTCGTACCCATGGCCCCAGGGGCCTGGCTCGTGACATCCCCGGCCGATATCGCCGGTGACTGCCCCACCGGTGCCTTCTCTGCCTTGTGCCCAAAGGCCTCCTAGCCTGAGGCATTCTTACCACTCTCCGACGTAGCAGGGGTCCTCCTGTCAACAAAGCAGATTTCATCAACAGCGACGTATACAAAGACACACAAGGCCAAGTTCCACAACGAACCTGCCACCAAGCTTCAACCCAAGCTTTATCGGCCTGGGCGGAACCCTCATCTGCTTCTTCTGCGACCCTTGGTCGCTCACCCCTTCAGCACTTGGCTTCGGGTGCCCTTCATCAACAACCCCAAGGGGGGTCTCCTCTTCCTGCATAGCTAGCGTGTCGCCCGACCTCACGCCAGCGTTACGTGACCTTGTGTCATCGTCTTCACCAGTGCCTATCCCAACTTCAGCGCTGATTGTCGCCGTCTCCGACAACGCGGTGGTCTCCCTCCTCTTCCTCTTCTTCTTCTCCGCCACCTGGGTGGCGGCTACCACTTTGGCAGCCTTGGACACCACCATCTTGTCGGCGACCTGCTGCGCGCGCCGGGTCATCGGCGTAGAACCTCCTGCGAAGGGATCTTCGTCAACACTACCTCCCACCGACGAGTCGGAGAGGTAGTCGTCGATGTACTTATGAGGAGGCACCTGGATGTCCTCCGTAGCTCGGACCTTGAAGATTCACTCACCCTCATCGGGGAGGGGAGCTGGGCTCCAGTACATGCCCTGACGGCCCTGCATCAGGCGACCTTCGTCACAGACCAGCAAAAACATTCGCAAGCAAGAAAGCAAGGTCGAATTGGCAGCAAGTTACTTACAACTTCGGTGGGGCGCTTCAGGCACAGTGCCTTGGGGCACGTCCGATTCCGGATCTGCCCAGCTAACAGCTCCTTCACCCGCGCCACCATCTCCTCCTTGGAGAACTTGGGTTGCGCCACACGGGTAGGGTCGGCCTAGCCCCAGTATTCGTAGGACGGATACACCCAATCTTGGATCGGCTGCAGGAGCCTCTGGCTGAAGCTGATGGCCACCGCGCCGCCCGTCAGCCCACCCGCCTTCAGCTGCGCCAAGTCGTCCAACAACGGCTTGATGGCGTCAGCCTCCTGTGACGTTAACTGATGGCTCCACTCCGGCACCGGGACCAGCGCGAACCCCGACCTTGTCGCCAGCGCCAGCTTTGGGTTGTCGATGTAGAACCACCCTTGCCTCCAACCTTGGGTGTTGTCCGGCAGCACCATCTCGATGTACACCAGCTTCAAGTGGCGACGTAGCATGAAGCCGATGCACCCGATGACCTCTGACTTCCCCGTCTTCTTCAGCTCGAAGAAGTACCGCCACAGGTTGAAGTATGGTGGTATTCCCATGTACACCTCGTAGAGGTGGACAAAGGAGGAAACAGTGGTGATGGCATTGGGGACAAGATGTACCAGGTCGATCCGGTAGTAGTGGAGGAGCCCACGGATGAAGTCACCTGTGGGGACCCCGAACCCGCGCTCGACATGCGCGATGAAGGCCACAGTCTCCCCAGTCCCCTTAGTGGGGAAGGCTTTGCCGGCGGCCGGCCTCCAGCACACCTGCTCCTTGGGCTTCAGCAGCCCGCGCTCCACCAGACCTAGGAGCTGCTCCAGGGTCACTATCGAGGGCTCCCAGATGTTCTCCGGTGCCGGTGCAAGTTCGGGAGCCATCTCCTCTTCCTCAAAGCCAGTGGATCTAGCTCTAAAAACTACCAGGGATTTCATGCGCATGCGGCAGTGTGCGGCGCGGCGGATCCGAGCGTGGCGGCGCTGGCAAATTCGCGCAGAATACTCTAAGTGGCTGCAGCGAAACCCTAAGCCTATGCGGAAATGAAAGTGTGTGGGGTCCCCGGCCCTTCACTCGGCCTTTTATAGCTGGGCCTCAGCGGCGCTATGGGCCGCGGCGCCCAACGTCTCTAGGGTTCGACGAAATTTTCGGCGACCCAACGGATCTATTGCCCAACGGCTCTTTCGGCCTAATGGTCACAGGCAGTAACGGCTCCTGCTGTACGAGAATCTATGCTTGTTGGCTCCCTAGTCGACGGCTTGGCGTCCATAGACTCGTTATGCCCTACTTCAAGCCCCCAAATCTTACTACAACTGACATCTGCCTCAAGGTCCCTTGACTGCTGGACGACCTTCGGGTCTATCATTTCGCCTTTACAAGGTCGACAAGGCCTTATTGCCTATTAGGTCGCCTCGGCCTACACGGCGGGTTCACACCACGGCTCCTAGGCCCTACTGCCTACTAGGTCGCTTGGGCCTACACGGCGGGTTCACACCATGGCTCCTGGGCCGTACTGCCTACTAGGTCCCCTCGGCCTACACGGCGAGTTTACACTGACAGCTCAGCGCTTAATGGCTCCAATGCCCGTTGGTGGCCTCCTAGGCCATGACTCTAACTCCTCCTTGAGGTCGCTAAGGCTCCACTACCTTCTAGGTCGCCTAGACCTACAATTTCCAGGTTTACGACCTGCGTTGTGCCACTACACAACGGTCGTGTTGATCCAGGTCGACACGGGCTATCTGTCGCTTCTTAAGGCCTCCCGATGGTCAGTGTGCTGTTACAGCCCTGCTGGGACCTTGGTAGCCATACCATTGTCGCCTGGACGCCTTTACATCTACTTGGGACACTTCATTTGTTATGCAAATGTGTATATACAGCTTCATAAGCTACAAGGACTCTGGCCCTTGGCCAGTTACAAGATACAAAGACATTAAAGGCCCTGAGCTACCCTACATAAGGTTTGCGACACAGTCTACACTAATAAGGCACGTCGCAAGTTTTCTCCTAGCTCCAGGACTTGGTTGAAGACCTCTACTACCACTGTAGAGGCAGCTGCCACACAGCCACCTCTACTCGAGCTCCAATATGTTTCATGTGGTACCCAGCATCAAGTCTGAGCTTCGCCACAAGATTCCAAATGGAACCAGCATCATCTCGGGCCTCTCGGGGTGGAGCGTTGTGTTCTCCAGCATCACATCAGGCCTTCACGTGTAAGGCCCGGCGATGCATGTACTGCTCCATGCTCCACCTGGATTCCTCGTTGGGCCCGGGAGAAGAAGTTGATCGAGTTCTTCCGGCTTCGCAAGCATTCTTCTAGCTCCAAGCATGAACGGCACTAGCTCTATGCTCTGGTGGACGGATGCAAGTCCCTGGCATGTAAATATTACTACACAGCTTCGCCATGGCTCCTCCAAGCAGCCTGGGTGGTTTGCTTCATGGTGCGGGTGCCTATTTATACCCGCAGCGCTTGGCCTCTGATCTTATCCGCAACTCAGCTTGCGCAGTGTCCTTATCCTCAAGGTCACTGTACTCGTGTGGAGCACGAGGCTACTATTCGCCCGTGGGAGGCATTGCTGCGCCTTTCCCCTACCTGACTGCCTCTGGAGCATTTTTGTCTCTTGCGGATGGACAGGCGTGGGGGCAGGCCCATGACTGAACAGAGCACTTATGACTCAGGTCACAACAGCTTTCGGTGTTTGGCTTCTTCTGCAAGATTCCAGATGTTTTGTCTTATTGATCGGTTCATCAGAGCACGGGTCTATTTCCTAAGCAGAATGCCGTAGGTTTGTCTCTTTATTTCTTCTTCTTCGAAGCATCAAACTGGCCATTTTGGTCACTTTACTGCTCAGGGGCTACTACACTAGTGTGTTTTGCGACGCCCTATTTCTCCCAGGTCGCCTCCACCTACTGGAAGCCTACTTCCATTACTCCTCTACTCGATCTACCTACGGTTGGATTGGCGACCTTTCTGAAGGTCGCAAGAGCTACTTTATGTTACCTGACCCAGGTCAGGTCCGCGGTCCTTCAAGATCGACGTCTCGCCTTCACTTCGACCTCCTGGCCTTACATTCCAGGAGCTCGATGTTCGTCTTCGTGCACGCATTGGAGGGTTTTTTTTCTTTTTTGGATCCCCGTGCACCCTACACGACCTCGACGGTGCCGCGCTTTCGCCAATCTTCGGCACGACCTCGCCTCAGCCGCTACACCTACACGTCGATCGGGGGATTAAGAGACATGGGTAGCCCTGGGTCCCCACCGGCCAGTGTCCCAGAGGTCCCTGACAAGTGGACCCGACCTGCCAGAAGCCCCGCCGACCTGCAAGTGGGCCCAATGACCTTATCCACAACTCCGACGACTCAGGGCGACCTTATCAAGATCCCATAAGATCCGTAGTACTTAGCGTGCAAGTCAAGGCTCTAGGACGCGGTGTGCCGCCACCTATAGGTTCGAGTATCACGGGATACTCCTTGTAATCCGGAAGGATAGCTTCCCAAATTGTAACCGACCCAGATATGGGCCCAGTGACCTTGAATGGAAACCCTAGTCTGTCCCCCATATAAGGCGGCCTAGGGCTCCATTCAATGGGACACCTTCATCTCTCTCTCATAATCCACCACCACAACTGGACGTAGGGTTTTACTCTCCGGAGGCCTAAACCAGTCTAAACCATTGTGCCTTTGTCTTCTTCGCCATACTCGCCCCGTTCCGAGTTCACCACGTGGACTACCACCTACGCTCTTAGTTTCTGATCCTCTTCTTAACCTGCGAACTGCTTGGGTAGCCCCCTAGCAGATCTGTCGAGGTCTCACCCCTGACAGGGAGAGCCACTAAGGCTTTAGGCTTGCAAGACATGACTTAGAAGCTCAGCAAGTTCACCAAATAAACGCAGCCCACCAAAGAGGAGGGCTTGGGGTACTTATACCCCTCAAGAAGGAAAACTAGCCGTTAGCTGTCGGGCAGCACCGGTCAGACCGGTGCCCCACACCGGTTAGACTGGTGTTTGAAAAACTAGCTGTTGGGCCTAGTCGCACCGGTCAGACCAGTGCCACTCACCGGTCAGGCCGGTGAGGCCTGAGACACCCCCAAGACTCTTTCTATCACTCTAACACTTCACCTAAGAGATGAAGTGGCTCAGGTTAGGTTAGGAGGGGTTGTTAGCACACTCTTAGGCTCTCAAGGCTATTTCTCACATAGGTTTTCTAAGAGCACTTGACTTGGTCACAAAGCGAAAGTTGCATCCCTCTTGGTAGTATGGCATACCTATACTCAAGAATAAATGAAAACACCTTGTCAACCTCTTGAGCTTGAATGTCTTAAATCTTGCCATACTTGATCAATTTCCACTTGAGGGCTTTCAACTTTAGCCAATGTCTTGAGCATGTCCATACTTGAGCTAGTGGCTTAAGATCTTTCCATATAATATAGAAATGCACACTTAGATGCTTAAGTCACTCCATATTGCCAATCAAAATATGTTAGTGAGTTGCATTGCTTCCCTCGGTTAAGGCTTGGATATGATACTTGGAGACCCCACGGATACTAGAACTTCACCCTAGCAAAACACAAATGGCAGCCTAGCTAGGACCCCAAAGATTGCTTAGTCCCTCACCCTAGTCATCTCGGTTGATCTCTTCATCACTTACCCAATTCACGTTGAGTTTGGCTTTGCTTCATCCACAATTAGTCTTCATTTGAAATCCTGCTTCAAATGCTTGTTCTTGATTGACAACGAATATGCAAGCTTCCAATTAAGGACCATAAAGTCTACACTCATCCTTGTGTCCTCTTTCATTTACCACATGAAGCCTTGCATTTAATTCAGAGAGAATTACCATCTTCTCTTTCTATGATCCTTGTACATTAATCAAGCTACCATATTTACCGGAGATAATGAATTTGCCTTCTCAAAGTATTCCCAATATTTATTTTCCTTTGTTGCTTGATATTTTCCACTATGCCTTAGGATCACTCATATATTTGTCTTCTTCAATGTGAGCCATATAATATTCATTCACCAATACATATCCCAGTAATAACTCATGAATATATAAATAAAACCTGCTCATAATCTTAGACAAATATGTTAGTCCTTTAATCACTTTGTCATTCAATTCACCAAAATCCACTTAGGGGCCTAGATGCACTTTCAGTGAGTACTAGGATTGACAGGCTTTCTCACCTCAAGTAAGATCAATTCCTCTTCCTCTTCAACCTCTTCTGTCACGGGTTGCCTTCTCTCCCTGCCACCAAGATCTTCTTCCTCATCCTCATCATCATCCACCTCATCGTCTTCATCAACATCAGCTGCCAGTCACTTTCCTCTGTGAATGTGCCACCCATAAGTCATGTCATCCACACTGTCATCACTACTAGAAGTGTTGTTGCCCTCTTCTTCGATTTCATCAATAGGATCCTCTACTGCCCTCTTAGATACCCTTGGCCTCAAAGATGGTCCACTAGAGGTAGCTGGAGGCTCACTTAGATTTTCGGGATTTTCCTCAACCCTCTTCTTCTTTCTTTGCCTAGCATAGGTCCTCATCACATCCGACATTCTGGATCAAATCCCTGACCATAAGTATGTGAAAACACTAAGTTTAGATCAAGGGAACAAATTTGGATGGAAACGAGATCAAGAATTGATGAATTGGGCAAAGTTGGTCGGCTCTGCCTGAAACCAGTCAGACCAGTTTCAGAAACCGGTCAGACCGGTTTCGGTGGCCAAACCCTAGGTGATGGGATTCAAAATGTAGCCCTCCAAATTGATCCAAAACTTAGGTAAACCTTCCTGGGCATGCTAATTGATGTTTGCTAAAAGAAATCTGAAAGATAACCAAGGAGTAAGGAGATCGGGCGATGAAAACTTTTATACCTTGGGAGGAGAGGAGAAGATGAGTTGAACTTCAAAAACGGTCTCCAATCCGGTCAGGCTGAAGTGAATCAATCCAAGAACTCAATCTCCAAAGGAGCTAAGCTTTCCCTTGGGCAAAACTTTAGGGATCCATGGTAGGAGTTGGTTTTGGAGGTGAAGGAGCGTGAGGGAGAGAGGAGGCACGGGCCAAGACCGGTGGGATGTCAATAAGAAGAGAGAGAAAAGATACCCCACGGGATGGAGTTAAGGAGGTGGTCCCAGGAAAACTGGTCAGACCGGTTTCAGAAACCGGTCGGACCGATTTCCCTGAGGAAATCAGATCAAATGAAGCATATGATCCTTTGAATCCCCTTTTTCAAAGTCTAGTACCAGATATATATAAAAGATGCCCATGTACTAGATATTACTGAGATAACTTTAGAAGCTTCAATCTAACTTATTTTCCTCAACTTCTCCAAAGAGTTTGATAAAGGAATTATGGATAAAACTTGAGAGACTTTCCTTCTTTCTTCTTGACATAGATATAGTGGAAGATAGAAATTTTCAGAGAGACTCAAACCACTAGATAACTTCATAGGACATGATTTTCCAATTAGATCTGAAAACTCCTTGATTCTTCCAAAAGAGCTTGAGAGAGATAGATATAGAGAGAATATGTTGGACTTAAGAAAATCTCACCACTTGTGACTAGCCATCAATCAAGCAAGGTTAACTATAGTCACAAGTGGGTCAATCGGGTCACAAGGACCTAAAGCCAAATATTTTCAAAAATACACACTTCCTATCATGCTAGTTTACTTTTCAAAAATCTATCCTAAAACACACAAGCATGCAACCAATCAATTTTAGGACCATATTAGAATATTTAGTTCATACCTTACACAATTAATGAGTATTTTGACATTAAGCCAAATTTTAAAGGAAGGTATCAACTAAATATCTAATAGGTACACAAGAGAGAACATTGATGGTAAACATGCAAAGAATGCACACACTAGCATGAACAAGGCCTAGATGATTTAAGGTAGCACGGGGGTACAAGAAAATCATACCTTTATCACTAGACACTCACATTTCACATTGGTATAGTGTGAGTTTACCTTTACTTGTGCAATATCATGATAAGTACAAATGCTAGCTCTCCTTTTTGATAAAACCTTTTAAACACAACATGAGAGAACATTAAGTAGCACAAGTACTAGTTTCAACATTTAGTGACCTTTTGGATTAGAGTCAAGGAGATCACCAAAAATTTGAAACCTCACAATATAGATCAAATTCCCGTTGTGTTTGGTGTATATGAGAGATTTTGTGAACGACTAAGGTCACATACACCAAATTGGTCAAAGAAGTCCGACTCGAGGAATTTAAACTATATTGTGGTGAGTAGCTAAGCTTGGGGTTAGTTTCATAATCCAAAGAGAGAATAGATCAATTTTACCACTTTGGACTCAATGTCATAGCATACTCCAATGGAGAGATAAACTCTCACTTTTGAGACTACAAAGACACTAGAGGAAGATGTTAGTCTCGAAGACACAAATTGTAGAGCAATCTCCCCCTAAATAGGTGCATCATGAATTTGAAACTCATGAGACATGCACTTAGTCAATTTAATGAGTTTGAGGAGATCACTTCACAATTTGGTCATGGCACAAGAGAGATAAACTGCAACTATTGAAATTGTGCCGAGAATACTTACTACCACAAGGATAGTACTCATATGATGCCATGTGGGTGCTGAGAAAATTTATTTTTGAAGCTCTTGAAGTCAACTTGCAATTATCCATCCTGTTGAGACAACACTGACTGGTTTGGCAAACCAGTCAGACCGGTTTTGCCAGTGAGCCCAGCTGAGAGGATCCTTCATTGAATTGACACCCCTTTGGCTAAGTGAGGTCTTCAGTATTTTCTTTGTTGAAGCTTAGACTTTTATCACTCCTTCTTCATGTTCTTCAACAAATCTATCATTACTTGTGGACAAGCTTGATTGTCTTACAATGTCACTTTTCTTTTCCCTGCACCACTTAGATCAACTAGCCCTTCTAGAGAGCGGTTACGAGCACCATATGGTAAGAGCAGCATATTTTACAATAAATGACTTAGTCAAGCCAAGAGTTACAAAACCATGGTCTTGTAGCACATGTATCCACTAAGGATCAAATGACTAAGATGAAAGGTGAAGCTTTTATTACCGAGATGTCATTGGGGTAAGTATGTAAAAGTTTAGGCTTTATAATTGACAATATTGAAAGTAGTAGTCCTTTCTCTTTAGACTACCAAGCCTCCAATGCATCTCCATGCTCCTACAGTTCTAGCAAGTACCTTTTGGTACCCAAGCCATGTTGGGTCCTTTAAGGTTAGTCACAAGAGATTTGGGAATCCAAATGACTCTTATGCTATTTTGAGGTGAGTTAATCACTCTAGTAGCATAAATACCATTCTTGTCATCCCTAAGTCTAGAAAATGCATAATCAACAAGTTTTGACTCAGGAACATTACCATTTGGACATTTCTTACTCTCATGTCCCTTTGACCGACAAGTGTAGCAAATTCTGTTTTTGTTCTTACTTGCTGATGCATTGCTCTTAATGTTGGTTACTTGTCCTTCTCTGAGCTTGTGGCTTGCTGTAGAGGCTTGATCACTCTTGGCATAGCGTTGAGGATCTGCCTTTGCCAAAACCAGTCGGACCGGTTTGGTGCAGGCAGTACCTTCACATCTTGTGGACATGCTTCAATTAGGTGTCCGGGCTTCCTACAATTGTAGCATATCCTTGGCCTTGGTCTTCTTTACCTATAGCTCTTGCTTTCAACATGTGTGGAGCACATGAATGCATAATGTCCCATGTTAGAGCACTTATAGCATTGAATGTGATCAAGCTTCTTGTTCTTCAATTCTTGATACACTCTCCTCTTTATTGAATTTCTTTGTTTCTTGGAGAGTGTTTCTTGAGCCTTGAGCTTAGTGGGACAATGAGACCCCAAATGCTCCTTTAAGCGCTTCTTGTGCTTGATAGGCTTAATTGTCACCTTTTCTTAACTCTTCCTCTTATTGATCTTGAGCTGCTGTTTAGGAGTTGAGCTAATGACAATTGACCCCTTCTCAAGCTTCTTCACCATGTATTCACCGTTATCTTGAGGAGGTTGCATTTGACTCTTCTCCTTCAACTTGCTCAAGTCTTCCTTTTGCTTTTCAACCTCTTGAATGAGTTGATCATTTTCTTGAGCAATAACGTCATCATAAGAGTCTACAAATACATGCTCAATACTAGATTGGCTTGCTTGAGAATAACAAGAGTTAGCACACGACAATTCAATATTGATTCGTGGGTATGTGCATGTGTGTGTGAGAGGTTGAGTAGATCTTACCGATGAAATCACAACCTCATGAGCTACTTCTAGATAAGTATATGATTCTACAACCTTTTCATGAGAGCACTCAAGCTCCTTGTGACAAGTTTGCAAAGCCATATGCTCACTAGTGAGCTTCTCTAGCTTGTCATTGAGCACTTGCTTATCTTGTTCCAAGGATGCTACATAAGTAATCAAATCAGTAGCACAAGCATAATCATTGGTCAAGACCTCATACTTACTGACCAAGGCCACATGTGACACCTCAAGTGATTTAAGTTTTTGACTCATTGCCTTGATGACTTCAACACTTTGATCTTCACTTCTCTTAATCATCTTGTTGCCTTTAGCCATCAAGCACTTGTGATCACCATCACTTGAAGATGAGGACCTTGATGACACTGAAGCTTGTCTTGATCGCTTCCGGGAGCTCAGTTTTCCTTTTCTTGCTTTCATCCTGTGAAAACTGGTCAGACCAGTTTGCCAAACCGGTCAGACTGCTTTTGGCCGAGAGCTCCTCAACTTGCTTTTCTTCTCTTGTTGATCCACAGTCGAAGTCACTAAAGAGTCAGTGCAAGTTTCTAATGTAGAGCACTTCTCTACTTACTCACTCATTACTTGATCTTGATCTTTGCAAGCATCATACATATCTTTGAGTGTGGTCCAAATACGATGTGCATCATGGTTAATTGTATCGTCATTGTCATCATCCATGATCAAACTGAATACATCTTCACTCAAAGCACAAATCAAAACGTAAGATGCTTGTTGAGTTGTATGCAATTCTTCTCCTCTTTGGTCAATTTTGAAAAATCAACATTGGAAGGAGAATTGCCCACAACTACAACCTGCTCAAATTGTGGACCCATGGTCCTAAGGATATCAAGAGTATGAGCAGACCAAGAAACATAGTTTGAGCCATCCAAAGCTAGTGGCTCAAGAGATACCTCGTTTGATTCCGATATCTTTTCTCCAAGCGGTTAAGCTCGATTCGGAGCACCTGCGCTGTGATACCAATTGAAAGGATCTTGATGTCGTCTAGAGGGGGTGAATAGACGAATCTGCACTAATTAAAACTTTCAACCCACTGTCAGTACCAAAACCGGTCAGACTGGTTTCCCAAACAGGTCAGACCGGTTTCTCTCAGGGAGTACTATGCAAAACTGAAAAAACCCTCTATGAGTTCTAGCACAAACTAAACTTGGTGTAGGGCTTCTCCAGGTGTTTCCAAGAGTATCAATGAAGTCCCTGCACATAGCACAACCACACCAAGGTAGATCGAAGTGGAAGCACAATAAATAGGCTAGAGACCGAGGTAAACTAAACAAGCAAGATATATGAATGTAAATGCACAAGAGACAAAGGGAATTATCCCGTGGTTCAACTCGCCACAAAGGCTGGCTTTCATCCATGTTGTTGAGGTAAGCCACTTCGGACTTTGGGATTGTCGTATGGACATCCCTGGGCCCACTACTCTGGTGGGTACCAGGACCGACTACTCGGTGGGCCCCTGGGACTACTCGACTTGGGCAACACGGCACCTGTTGGCGTGGAGCGCAAGGACTACAGAGGGATAGTACTCGGTTAGGAAGCTACACATGTCCGGATCCATGTAAAGTACTCCTAGCCGTACACGACTAGTACTCTCCCCTCAAACCGACTTGTAACCCTGCCTCCCGGACTATATAAGGCGAGGCAGGGACCCCTATCTCTTCATCCGCATCATCTTGTAAACACACCCAACCAATCCAGAGCTACGCAGCATACAGGACGTAGGGTATTACGCACCTCGCGGCCCGAACCTATCTAAATTGTGTGCCACGTGTCTCTCCTTCGAGTTACCGATCTCGGCGAGGCCACATTCATCTACCTCGGGTACTCCCCTTGGTAGGTTGCCGGTCTAAAACACCGACAGCTGGCACGCCAGGTAGGGGAACTCGCCGAAGATCACATGGCGAACTCGACAGCTTCAATCGTCATCAAGCCAACCGCCGCTTTCAATCGCGGCGACACCTTCGTCTTCGGCTCCTGGGTCTGCACCGCCGACGGCGCTGGATCATTCCAGCGCTACCTCACCATGACTCCGGATCCGGAGACTGGGCTCGTGACGCTTCCCGAAGCCGTCACGGGTCAACTCGTCGAAAAATTCGACGAATTTTCGCTCTGCGAACAAGTCGCCGACTTCGAGCTTGGATCCGCCTCCAACCCGAACTCCACGTCGCCCAGGATCGTTTCATGCGAGCCGGCTCCTGAGCCATCGTGTGAGACAGTCCCCCTCCACGAGCACTTCCCATATGGTCTCTGCAATGCTAGCAGGGTCCACGCGGAAGCCCTCGCCGCATGCCGGGCTGGCAAGGAGATCGCCTCCGAGTACTCCTCGGACTCCAACACCGCAACCGGCTACTACTCGGACTCTTCCTACGAGTTCGACTTCGGATCGGACCCAATCGAGTCCGAGTCCGAGCTCAACATGACTGAGGAACCGCTGTCAGGTCGTGCCACTGGCCTGGTCATTACATCCACTCCCGCCGGCAGATTCGTCTACTGGCCCGACCGGAAGCCCGCAGACTTGACGGACGACAACTCACGCTGCGTCGCCTACCTCGATTCACTCCCCTTCCAGGAGGGGACCCCGCTGGCTCTAAACGACGAGCACACCCCCACCGAGGTGGCGACTACTGACTCCAGTCTCTGCACTCCCGATTGTGAAGTCTTCATGACGGCCACAGATGCTGGGACTTCGGAAAACCGACCCGACCGGTACCTTGACGACATCTCAGAGGATGAGTTGTCTGCCAACGCACCTCCGAACGAGACCCCCGAAGACAAGAACGCTCGGCGTGACCGCAACAGGAAGCGGAACGATCGACGCAGACGTCTCCGGGAAACTCTCCCTATCCGGAACCTCAATGAGGCCCTGGAGCAAGTTGCAAACCGGGTACACACTACTCCTGAGCAGTGCCTCATGTCTATCACCACGATAGCACGGCAGGCCCAGGGGATCCGCGCGGGCGAAGTCATCGCCAAACTCGCTGAAGACGCCTACTTCATGCGGGTCGACAACAGGGTTGCTCAAGTACCCCCCGTCAGAACTCACGACGCCAGAAACCACGAAGCCACTAGTCGCAGCCCGGCAGACGGCGGACGCAACCGTGTCCGTGGTGAACACCAGCCAAATCCCAACCGCTCTAGGGCCTCGGCTGGAGGACCCTCACAGGGCAGCATCAGCCAGGGTGGCACCGGAGGTAGTCGCGGCGGCGGCGGCGGTGGCAGCAGCGGCGGGAGTTCATCCCATGACGCCAGCAGAAGAGCTGGTGGCGGTGGCGATTGCGACGGCCGAGGCCACGCGACTAGCCACGCCACCGGCAACACACGTGGCGGCTACGACGCCCACCACAAGATCGACGAGATCCGCTGCAAGAATGAAGCAAGCGACAGTGACGGCTTCCCCGCCTACTCTGCAAGACTTCGCAACCTGCTTCTTCCCGAGAAATTCAAACCTCTCGGGATCTCCAAGTATGACGCGAAGCAAGATCCAGTTCAGTGGCTCAGGTGCTACGCCTTGGCCATCAAAAATGCTGGTGGCAACAACGACGCGAAGTGCGTTTTCTTCCCCTTCTGTCTGGATCAGGCTCCACTCACATGGCTTGAGTCACTTGAAAAGAACTCGATTGACCAGTGGGACCAGCTGAAGGCTCAGTTCACCAGCAACTTCGCGGGCGCCATGGGGCGCTCGGGTACCCGCATGGATCTGGCAATGGTTAAGCAAGAATAAGGCGAGACACTCCGCCAGTACATGCGGTGCTTCTTCGACAAGCGCGCGACCGTAGTCGACGTCACCGACAAAGAAGTCATCGACCTCTTCCAAGACGGACTCGATCACCGTCGCACCTTCGAAGACTTCGGTCGCCGCCGCCCGAGCTCCATCACCAAGCTCAAAGACATGATCACGTCCTGGGCCGACGAAGAGGACAAGGTGAACGCCAAGTATGACTCCATTCGCGGCAAGAACAAGAGCAACACGGGCGGCAACAACAACAACAACAAAGATCAAGGGGGTCACCACAACAACAACTACTCGAGCTCCTACCGCCAGCGCAAGCCAGACAACACAGTCGCGGCTATACAGCGCCCTGCAAAGGACAACTCAAAAAAGACCTCAGGCGGCTTCAGAGACTTGCTCAAAGAGAAGTGCCCGTGGCATCTGGATGGTAATCACACCACCGAGCAGTGCTACCAGCTCTGGCGAGCACTAAAGGATACTCCCGACCCACGGCCTCCTCACGACAAGAAGGGCAAGAAAAAAGTCGACGAGGGCAACGGTGACTTCCAGGAACCCGACAAGATGGTGAATGTCCTATTCGGCGGACTACCCACCAAGCGGTCTCAGAAGGCCACCCGACGGGAAGTCTTGAACATTGAACCAGCGGTGCCGACACCTCTAAGGTGGTCGGAGGTACCCATTACCTTCTCCCGTGTGGACCAGTGGACAAGCTTCTCCGAGCCAGGACGTTTTCCACTCGTCCTGAAACCTGTAGTCGCGGGCTCTAAACTTAACAAGGTACTCATCGACGGCGGGAGTGGACTCAATGTCCTCTTCACCAAGACCTTGAAGAAGATGAAGCTCGACATCACCGACATGCTCACCAAGAGCGCGTCACCCTTCTACGGCATTGTCCCCGGTAACACGGCTATTCCACTGGGCTCAGTGGTCCTGCCAGTCACCTTCGGGGAGACAAGGGAGAACTACCGCACCGAGTACATCAAGTTCGAGGTTGCGGACTTCGAAACCTCCTACCATGCCATCCTCGGCAGACCAGCTATCGCCAAGTTCATGGCGGTACCCCACTATACCTACTTGGTACTCAAGATGCCAAGTCCTGCCGGAGTACTCACACTACAAGGGGACTTGAAGGTCTCTTTCGACTGCGACACTGAAGCCGTGGAACTCGCAGCGACCAACCAAGTACCCAATGCAATGATGGAGATCTTCGCTGCGTCCAAGAAGCTCGCCCCAACCGAACTCGAGATTCCCGAGAAGACCGACACCGCAAACAAGCCTCAACCATCAGAGGAAGTCCAAGTGAAGGCCATCGACCTTGGCACGGGCGACAGCAGCAAGACTACCATGATCGGGGCGGGTCTTGACCCGAAATAGGAAGACGCGCTCGTCTGCTTCCTCCGGGCTAACCGAGACATCTTCGCGTGGAAGCCAGCGGACATGCCAGGGGTGCCCAGGAGGCTGATCGAGCACTCACTCAACGTCGATCCTAAAGCTACCCCCAAACGACACCGCCATTTCGCCGACGACCGACGGGATGCCATCAAGAAGGAACTCGCCAAACTACTTGCGGCGGGCTTCATCTGTGAAGTCTTCCATCCTGAGTGGCTCGCCAACCCCGTCCTCGTCCGCAAGAAGAACACCAACGAGTGGAGGATGTGCGTCGACTACACCGACCTCAACAAGCACTGCCCTAAGGACCCCTTCGGATTGCCGCGGATTGATCAAGTCATCGACTCCACGGCGGGCTGCGACCTGCTCTGCTTCCTCGACTGCTACTCTAGGTACCACCAGATTGCTATCAAGGAAGAAGACCAGGAGAAGACCGCGTTCATCACCCCGTTCGGCGCCTACTGCTACACGACAATGTCGTTCGGGTTGAAGAACGCCGGCGCCACTTACCAGCGAGCTATACAGGCCTGCTTCAAGAAGCAGCTCAACAAGAACGTCGAAGCCTACGTGGATGACGTGGTCGTCAAGACCAGAAATTCTGATACGCTCATCACCGATCTTGAAGAGACTTTCGCATCTCTGCGAGAGTACCAATGGAAGCTCAACCCCAACAAGTGCGTCTTCGGCGTACCATCTGGGAAATTACTCAGCTTCATCATTAGCCATCGCGGCATAGAAGCCAACCCCGAGAAGATCTCCGCCATCACCAATATGAACTCTCCAACCAGCATCAAGGATGTCCAGAAGCTGACCGGGTGCATGGCGGCCCTGAACAGATTTATCTCAAAGCTTGGAGAATGGGGACTACCCTTCTTCAAACTACTCAAGCATCAAGAGAAGTTCGCGTGGACCGCGGAGGCTGATCAAGCTCTGGCGCAGCTTAAAGACTTCCTGTCTAAGCCACTGGTCCTCACGGCTCCTCGCAAAAAGGAGCAGCTACTGCTCTACCTCGCTGCGACTACTCATGTGGTGAGCACTGCCATCGTCATCGAGCGGCAGGAAGAAGGCCACGCCTACCCAGTCCAGCGACCAGTCTACTTCGTCAGCGAGGTTCTGTCAGAGTCCAAAGCACGGTACCAGCCGGTCCAGAAGCTACTCTACGTAGTGCTCATCACCTCGCAGAAGCTACGACACTACTTCCAGGAGTACTCGATTGTCGTTATCACCGACTACCCGCTCGGTGACATACTCTGCAATCAGGATGCTACTGGAAGAATCTCCAAGTGGGCGGTCGAACTCGGTGCCCTCAGCATCGATTTCAAGCCATGTACTGCTATCAAGTCCCAGGCACTAGTCAACTTCATGGCAGAGTGGCGGGAGAATCAGCTACCAACTCCAACCGAGCGCCCAGAACACTAGGTGATGTACTTCGACGGCTCACTCAAGCTCGAAGGGGCAGGTGCAGGGGTACTACTGATCTCTCCAAAGGGCGAACAACTCAAGTACGTCCTGCAGATCTTCTGGAAGGTCTCAAACAACGAGGCCGAGTACGAAGCCCTACTTCACGGGCTCCGCCTCGCAATCTCATTGGGCATCAAGCGGCTACTAGTCTACGGCGACTCCACAGTGGTCATCAACCAAGTCAACAAGTCTTGGGATCGCAACAAGGAGAACATGGACGCCTACTGTCTGGAAGTCCGCAAGCTCGAGAACAAGTTCTACGGTCTCGAGTTCCATCACGTCGTCCGCGACAACAATGTTGCCGCGGACGTCCTGTCGAAGCTTGGTTCTACTCGCGCGCAAGTACCTGCTGGAGTCTTCATCCACGAGCTTCACGCGCCATCCATCCCGGAGTTGGCGCCAACGGCCACTGACCCTGTACCACTACAGTCCGGCCAGGAGGTCATGATGATTGACGTGGACTGGAGACAACCCTTCATCGACTACATCCGTGAGCAGAAGGTCCCATCCGACAAGAACTTGGCCGAACAACTCATCCGCCGAGCCAAGGCCTATGTACTAGTTGGAGACAAGCTCTACAGGCGAGGTGCCACTTCTGGAGTACTCATGAAGTGCATACCTCGAGAAGAAGGCAAGGATATCTTGGAGGAGATCCACAAAGGAATCTGCGGCAACCATGCGTCTTCCCGAACGCTGGTGAGCAAGGCTTTCCGACGAGCTTTCTACTGGCCCACAGCTCTGGCCGACGCTGAAGAACTCGTCAGAAAGTGCCAAGGATGTCAATTCTTCGCCAAGCAGCAACACGTCCCGACCTACAAGCTAGTCACCATACCACCAACCTGGCCCTTTGCCTGCTGGGGGCTCGACATGATTGGGCCTCTGCCAACTACGCCAGGAGGATTCAACAGAGTCTTGGTGGCCATCGACAAGTTCACCAAGTGGATCGAAGTCAAGCCGGTCACCTGCCCAAAGGCCGATAGAGTACTCGACTTCTTGGATGAACTCGTGCATCGCTACGGGCTGCCCCATCGCATCATCACAGACTTGGGTTCCAACTTCAACAACCATCAGTTCTGGGAGTACTGCGAGAACAGTGGGATCGACGTCCGGTACGTCTCAGTCGCCCATCCCCGCGCCAACGGCCAAGTTGAGCGCGCTAACGGGATGGTCCTCGACGCCCTCAAGAAGCGATTGCACGACACAGCTAACACCAAAGGAGGCAAGTGGATCAAGGAACTACCCAACGCACTCTGGGGGCTTCGTACTCAGCCTACCAATCCGACGGGGCAGTCACCCTACTTCTTGGTCTACGGCTCTGAAGCTATTCTACCTGCCGACGTGATGTGGGAATCCCCGGCAGTAGAGCAATATGACGAAGGCATCTCAGAAGACAGCAGACGGGTTGACATCGACGGCCTCGAAGAAGCCCGTTGCGCTGCCCTCGTCCAATCAGCAAGGTACCTCGAGGGTATCCGACGTTACCATGATCGTAACGTCATGGAACGCTCCTTCAACGTCGGTGATCTAGTCCTCCGTCGTATCCAGAACACGGATGGACTACACAAGCTCAGCTCACCATGGGAAGGTCCCTTCTCAATCTCCAAGGTGACCGGACCAGGCTCCTACCGCCTCCAAACAATTGAAGGTGACGACATCAGCAACTCGTGGAACGTCGACCAGCTGTGTCGCTTCTACGCGTAGTCGTTCGACTACTCTACGGGTCCAGGTCTACACGACTACTCACGGACTCCTCGCTGTAAGCGGCCTTCCGGTCCTGGCACTAGTCTCCGGACTACTCTTCTCCAAGATCCAGCATCAACAGCTACTAACGGATCTTGGGCTGCTTAGAGCGCTGAGGACTCTAGCGGCGGTCTATAAGACCATGTACTCTAGATCCAGTCTATACGATTACTAACAGATCTCTAGCTGTAAGCGGCCTAAGGGTCCTAGCGCCACTTAGCCGTAGGCGGCCTCCGGGTCCTGGCGACTACACTTGTAAACGGCCCTGACCATCCAGGTGTACTTATTCATCAGTAATAAAGTTTGATTTTCATTCAACTTATTTACTGTGCCTTCCAATCAGGCATCTCCTACTGAGTATTACTACTCACAAGTTCCACCACGGTTTGGTACTCCGCACACTTCGTTGCAAGTGGCGGCTATGAGTACTTATTTCACAGATATATCGTGGAAAACTTTCATTGATAATCCAAACAAGTTACTAACAACTCTGTTTGTTTTACATCAACTACTCTAAGCTACTCCTACAGGTACTCCTACTGAAGGTTGAGCTTCTCCGCCACTTGTTCAGCAATGGGCGCCATCTCCTCCAGGAGGGTCTTGTACTGATCGTCAGTACAATTCGCTGCAAGTCCACCGGCGACTACGTTCACTGGAGCCTTGGGGAAATATGACTTCATGTATGCCAAGACTTGGTTCGGGATCGACTTCGCCAAGTGCATGACATACGTCGCCAGACGCCCGGGGGCTTCCTTCAACCGGTCCACCAGTGGAGCAATCTTCGGCCCGCCCGGGTGTGGCACCAGCAGCCTTGCAATGGGTAGCGCGGCTTCCTCAAGTTCCTTCAACTGGCCTCGCAGCTTCTCGCAATCTTCATTGAGCTTCTGTAGAGATTTATAGCAATTGACAAGGTCACAGTCTGAGGCTTCACAAAGCTCCATGTGCTTGATACACTCATGGCGCAACTGAGCGTACTCATACTCAAGTACCTCTCTTTTGTCGGTCTCACGATACACGATGTTCTTGAGGTCGGTCTCTGATGCCTTCAGCTGGTCAACCATTGCCTCAAGCTCTGCAGACAACTCAATTCAAGGTCAGACTACTCGCAAGTGTTTCAATAAGTACTCAGCACTCCGGTGGAAGACATACTTGTGTTCTTCTGGCGTAGCGACTTGTTCTTCTGGACCAAGTCGTCCCTCTTCGCCTGCATCTCCTGCACCTCGTTATGGTACTGGGCGAAGGCGCCATCAAGCTTGGATTGGAGTAGGGTGGAATGTTTCTTCGACTTATCAAGCTCCTTCTCCAAGGCTTCAGCACGAAGGACTGTGTCACCGTACCCCTTCAGAAGCTCAGACTTCTCGCGGGATCTTTCAACAATATCCTGCGCAGATAGAACAATCAAACGGGTACTTTGTATTTCGTCATACAAGACTACTCGAGGTACTCACAACGTACCTTGACCCACTGCTGGGTACGCCGCCATGACTCCATGTTCAGAGCAACAACGGCCGGATCGACAAGATTGTCTTCCAGCAGCTCAAGACCCCCGCGGCTCGAAGATGCCGCCTCTGCCATGGTCGCTGAATGGATCGGCGCGGCTTCCTCTATGATGGGCGAGCGGACGACTACGTCCGTGCTCGTCCCGGGGAACGGATCGTCCTACACTTCCGCACCCAACTCGGAGGTCACCGCAGTCCCCAGCTCGGGGGATGTTTCTTCCGTCGTCCCGGCCACCGGTCCTGTGGGTTCCGCCTCCACAGTGGCCGTTTCCATGGCCACAGCTTCAGGAATCGAGGTTCCCTCAGCTTGTGCTCCTAGCACAATGAGTACACGCAGTCAATCTCAGCGGCTACGACTACTATGCATGATGAGTAACAGTGGTGACAGGACACATACCTTCAACCAAGGTGTCTTCCTTCAACGTCGACTCCACCGCGACTTCAGTCTGTGGCGGTGGTGTGGGTTCACGCTCCCCCGCCGAGCGGCTCTCTCCGTCGGCTGGAGTGCTGGTCTCCCCACCATCCCACGACAGGTCCATGGATTTCCTGCATCACGAAGTAATCAAGTTAGCAATGCAAGTCTGCCGTCTACACGACTACTTGAAAGTTCATAAGCACTTATAGTGTTGACCGCACCACGGTCACGGTCGGAGCACCTAGTATACTGGCAATATCAACTATGCCAGCCTCGGCGGCAGCTCCGGCCTCAACAGACGCCTCCTCTGGTTGCTCCACAGCTGCAGCCAGCGGAGGGTTTCGTCCTTCTTCAACCGATGGCTGCAGCTCCGCAGCGTCGGTCTCCTGCCGTGCCGCTGCTGGCACGACTCCTTCGGTTGACGGAGGCGGGCTGATACTCCTCTCAGCTGCCGCTCCCACGGTGTCCAGTACCCCCTCGTCGCCCTGGTATACGGGGTCCGGGTAGGGGATATCCTGCAACATTACAAGACAAATCATCAGCACACGACTACTTATCAAGCTGTGCTCGACTCCGCGCCACGTTTACCTCTTGGTTGGTCGTCTCGGAGATCCTCAGCTTCTTGATGGTGCATTTCCGCGCCACGTTGCGCGGCCTCCTGGGCGGCGCCGGCAAATTAGCCTCGAGGCTGGATGGCTTCTCGATGACCGGGCTGTTCGGCATCCCAGCCCGGCTGAACCTTGAGCGGAGTTGGAACCGCTGCTGCAGAGTCTCTTCATCCTCATCATCAGAGCTGTCCTCGATGACGACGACATCACTGCCTTCACCAACATCGTGGCGCTCTTTCCCTTTGGGCTCCACTTTCCCCTGTGCCTGTCCTTCAAGTCGCGGAGGGGAGGGCGGGATAGAGATGTACTTCTCCACATCATCCTACAACATTAAGCAAGCATGAGTACGACTACGTCGAGCAAATCAGTACTCGGGGGCTTATGTCACGACTACGGACCTGATTTGGCGGCCGTGCCGCAGAGTACTCTGGCATCGGGCACGGCGTGTACGGGGGCATATCCTTGAAGATTTTGCCCAGCCTCTCAACAAGGACGTCGTCCTCGACTTCGAAGCCAGGCATCCGGGACGTATCCTTGTCGCCGGTGTACTGGTACTCGAGGGTGTCTCGTGCCATCAGTGGCTGCACCCTACTCTTCATAAAACTGAAGGCCACGTGCTCGGCCCTCAGTCCGGCCTCCCGCAGGGCCTTGATCTTCTTCAGCAGTGGGGGTAGTTGGATACCCTCCTGCATGGTAGGTTCCGTGTTCCACCACGACGCATGCTTCGGCTGACGACCGCTCGACTTCGGCAGCTCCGGATGGTGGTTGCAGATGTAGAACCATTTTGCCTTCCAGTCCTGGTTGGAGTCTATCAACTTGTACGGCAGGTACTGGTCGGCAGCATCCTCTCGCATCTGAATCCCTGCGCCTCCGACTACTCGCGGGTCATTGCTGCTCGGTTGCGGCTTCAACCGGAAGAACTTTCAAATCAAGATCCAGTGGGCCTTGATCCCCACAAAGGCTTCGCAGAAGTGTACAAAGATGGAGACGTGGAAGATACCATTGGGGTTGAGATTGAGGTACTCGATGCCATAGTACCTGAGCAGACCCTTGAAGAAATCACTGGCGGGGACTGCCAATCCGCGCAATACGAACCGGGCGAACATTGGGATTTCGTCCGGGTTCTTCTCCATCGGGTATGGATCGCTGGTGGCGGTGCGCCATAGATCCACCTTCTTCTCACGAAGGAACCCGCTGTTGACCAAGGTGAGGAGGTCCTCGGTCTTCAGTTTCGCCTTCTTCCACTCCTTCGCCGGATTGGGGTGAGGGGACGAGGGTGGCGATGTCGACGACTGGCCGGCATCCCCGGTTTCTTCATCGCGGCTCCTTTTCTTTGACACGCTGGTCTTCTTGCCCTTCGCTGGAGACCCCTTCATTCTCCAAGTGACGGGTGTTTTCACTCGCATTCGCTCAGGGGCTACAGCGGCGGGTGAACTGCGGCGGCGTGAGCAAATGGATCTAGGTCTCTGCGCGGCGGCGGCGGCAGCAGAGGAGCGGAGGGGGCGGTGATTCAGATCTAAAACTGAGGAATGCAATTGCTAGGAGTGAAAAACCCTAAGGGACTCACCAGTTATTTATAACCGGCCCCGGCGGCTCGGTTCTCAGTGGGCAGATAAGGCGCCAGACGGGTGACCTAGCGGCGGCGGCGTGACTCTTCAACTTCCAGTACTCGATGCTCTCCATCTCGGGGGCTCGACTACTTCAGATGACCTCAGTGGGATACAACCAGATTCAAGACCGACTCAGGACACATTCTACAGTCAAGATGACCCTTTAATTCGAGAGGAAGTACTCGACTCAAGGCTTGGGGGCTCCGTGCCACGTGTCCTTTGGTTTTTTCTCTGGATTTTTCGGGATAAGATTGGCAGAACTTCAGATTGACCCTCAGCTTGAATCTACGATTCGACCTAAGGCTCGGGGGCTACATTCCATATGGAATGCGATTCTCCGAATCGCATTTTCCATATGGTCTCCTCATCAAGACATCACGAGTATTATTGAAGACCTTCGAGAGGAGCACTCGGGGACGCTTGGGGACTACTCGAGAAGACTTCAAGACTACTCAAAGATCAGCTGGAGTACCTTCCAGCCTCAGGATGGTTCAAGCATTCTTGATGACTTTCGGCTTGTGGAACTCGGGGACGCTCAAGGACTACTCGCCAAGGCCATCAAGACTACTCGAAGACATCCTGCTCGACTACAAAGTACTCGGGGGCTTGTCGTATGGACATCCCTGGGCCCACTACTCTGGTGGGTACCAGGATCGACTACTCGGTGGGCCCCTGGGACTACTCGACTTGGGCAACACGGCACCTGTTGGCGTGGAGCGCAAGGACTACAAAGGGATAGTACTCGGTTAGGAAGTTACACATGTCCGAATCCATGTAAAGTACTCCTAGCCGTACACGACTAGTACTCTCCCATCAAACCGACTTGTAACCCTGCCTCCCGGACTATATAAGGCGAGGCAGGGACCCCTATCTCTTCATCCGCATCATCTTGTAAACACACCCAACCAATCCAGAGCTACGCAGCATACATGACGTAGGGTATTACGCACCTCGCGGCCCGAACCTGTCTAAATTGTGTGCCACGTGTCTCTCCTTCGAGTTACCGATCTCGGCGAGGCCACATTCATCTACCTCGGGTACTCCCCTTGGTAGGTTGCCGGTCTAAAACATCGACAGGGATCTCTTTCAACCCACTCCTCTCTCACACCTATCACCACAAGTCATAGATGGAGGATTCCACTATCTTAAATCTGCAGTTACAAACTTCTTGGAGCCGCCACACAATGATTGGAGGCTTCCAAGCGACCTTCTAGCCGACTAGGAAAAAAAGCTCCAAGAGTAACAAATGCTTCACAAGATGAATCAACACGATCAGCGAGTGCTCAAGAGTAGGATCTGCTCACAAAGCTCACAAGGCTCACACACTAGTCACTCTCTCAACCCAACTCAAGGATATGGCACTACAAGCTTGAATCTCAGTTAGAGAGGTTGGGATGAGATTAGCTGGTGTCTAGGATGGCGTAGAAGTCATGGAGAACCAGCAGCCCCTCAAAGAGGAGCTCATGGGTATAAATACCCAATCCACCAAAACTAGTCGTTAGTCTGTCAGACAAAACCGGTCAGACCGGTTTTCAAACCAACTAGCCATTGGACGGTGTCAGTGCTCAAACCGGTCAGACCGGTTTGGGCCAGAGAACCCTCCCAAGGTTTTGATCTCACGGGTTAGTCTCTCATGGGTTCACTTGAGCACTTTTTGATGCATGATGTCCAAGTAATGTTGCATCCCTCTTAATAGTACGGCATGCCTAAACTCAAGATAAAGAAATACAACCGAATTAAACTACTTGAGCTTGCTTCGACAAGAATCATGCTGAACTTGATCTTTATCAACTTGAGGACTTCCAACAACGTATACCACCTGAGCACATATGTTGAATGTATAAATATAAATATGTGCTTGAGCATATCCACCTTGAGCTAGTGAATTAGGATTTTTCCATAGAGCATGATAGTGAATACTTTGAATCGCTAAGTCACTTTGTAATGTCAACCATAACATATAGATGAACTTCAAATGCAAATCCTTGACAAGTCTTGGATGTGATTCTTGGACACACCAATGGACACTAGCAACTTCACCCTAGCTTTGCTCATGGTCGCTAACCATAGACTTGCTTAGTACATCGCTCTAGTCTTCTCATTTGGTCTCTTCATCACTCATCCTTTCCTCATCAAGCTTAGCCTTGCATCATCAACCTTGAATTCTTATTTGAGAAGCCTACTCAAATATTTGATCTAGGTTTGACAATGAATAACCATGATTTGCAAAACTTCCACTTGTAGGTCCAATAACATAGAGATAACCACATAACTCTTTTCCAAAGCTTTTGTTGAAGTCCTTGCAAATCCTTCTATGGGAGTCATCACAATCTTTCTATGACGACTCCTCTCCCTCGAGTGCTCCTGGCTCCCTCTAGGCGATCCCATGGCGACCTCCTCTAGATCCCAGCGTGAAGGTCTGGTTGTTGGGGTTCATGGAGATCTCCAGTGATCTGATTGGGAAACTGGATTTCTCCGGCGGCAAGAAATTCCAAAATGATGTCCTGGTACATCTTGGGAAATCTGTTCATCACCCCTCTTCATCCCCGGTTGGCTCCTTTCTTCTTTTGGCTGTTTTTCATCGCTTCACTGTGCGATTATCTGAGGATTCCGTCGCTTGGATGTTACAATCTTGCCTTGGAGGTTCCGCGGCTAATTTTCATGTGCAATTTCAAAGTGATCGCCATTTTTGTTTCTCGGTCTCCTGCAAAGCTGTTGGCTTCATGATCTATAACCTCAAGAGGTTCATTGGGGACTGTTTTGATGTGTACTTCTTCCTTTGGAGCAATGGTGCTCCACATTGGGAGCGTGAGAAGCGTCTTTGGGAGGCTGAGCAGGCAAAGGAATGGACTTACATCCAATCTAAGAAAAACAAATCACAGGACCCTGCCCCTCATTCAAAGAATTTGAAATGTGTCTGTTTTGCGCCCGATTTGGTCTCCCAACCCTCCCCGATTGTTCAACAACCTTCTGAATCCTTCAGAGTGGGGGATTTTGTTTTCTCTCCTACAATCTCTGTGAATCAGATTTTTGGTCGGATCAACCATGATCTGGGTGCTTGTACGTCCAACTCTCTGATCCACCAATCACGGCCGTGTTCTTCGGCGGGTGATGTGTCCTCGACTCAAAATTCAAATCCAAGCAGTGACTCTGATTTCACCTGTTGCGCAAAGTGTTTGGGCTTGGGTCATCGTGCCTGTTACTACCATTCCCCGTGGTGTTGCAAATCCTGCTTCAGGTATGGACATAAGGTCCATTTCTGTTACACGCGTTCGCGACCCAACATCTCTTGGAGGCCCAGAATGAGTGCCCAAAGACTGTCGCTGGATCCTTCATTTGATAAACATGGCAAGCAACCGGAAAATCCCGGTTACCACGGTGACTCTCCATCTTCTTCCCCCAACAGTAACAATCCATCGCCATCTGCGGAAGCTCCACCGCCTCCACCGCCTCCACGACCCCCGCCGCCTCCTCTGCCACCACCGCCTCCGGAGATGGCCAACTTTCCCTGTAACCCGATGCTCTTTGTCCCTACCGGAATGCACGTGGAACATGGTTGGCACCGGCCTGCTCGCTCTCGGGTTGCTCTTGGTGGCGAGCTCGTTCGTCGCCATGAACAGTACACCATCTTGGAGGTTGAACCTGAACCAGCGCCTGCTCAAGTTCATGATCTGATCAATGAGGTGATAGCCTTCCTCGAGCACGACTTCCCGGTTTGTGTGGTTTCTGCTTTCTCGTCTCCGTTAGGATTGGGGCTTTTTCAGTTCGATGATACTGTGCAGCGTGAAAACTTGCTTGATGCTTCGCCCATTAATTTTGGCCAATGGGTAATCTCAGTTAGGAAGCATGATGAAGCCAGAAATTTTAGGTCCTGTCAATACATCAGAGATTGCTAGGTCATGTTCTTGGGTTTTCCTCTTGATTTTCAGACGCTTGATTTCATTAAAGCTTCTATAGCTCCTTTTGGTCGTCTGTTACGGTGGTATGAGGGACCCAACAAATCCAGAATTCTAGCTAAGTGCTTGCTGTTGACTCCTGACCGTGTTCCTCGAAGCATTGTTGTCTCTTATGGTACTACTCTTGGAGGTGCTGGTCGATCATGGACTGTACCTGTTTACATGTTGAATGGATAGTTCCTTGATGGTTTCCCAGTTGATGAGGATCCAGTGCCTCTGGATGGGAATCCCCACCCGGTTAATGGTAACATCGCTCATGCTAATCCTAATGTGGATCAGGGATGGCAACACGATCTTCAGGGTGCAGCACAACATGTTCATGAGGATTTTGGACTCAATGCTGATCAAATGAATGCAGTACACGAGGAGATGCAGATCCACCATGCTCCTGTTAATCATGATGCTGATGCTGGATGGGATGCATGGCCGGCACAAGGTGATGATGGTGCCAATGATGATCACCAGCCAGTAGTGGCTGATCCTGCTGATGAGGCTGCACAAGACTCTATCTCATTTGATCTGTCAGGCTCCACAGCCCAGTATCTACGAGCTCATGGGCCCGATATTGTTCTGTCTGTTGAAGATGTGTTAGCTGGGAATTTTGGGGGGTCATCTTCTTCATCCTGCTCTAATGCCTCATCCAGAATGTGTACAGAAGTTCAAAGTCCACCTCCTTTGGCATTTCAGTTAGCTAAAAATCTTGCTTTCACCAACCTTTTACAGCAAGAGCAACCACAGATTCCCAGATTCCCTATTCTTGTTGGCCAAACTCTTTTTCCTCGGCACCAGGTTCAGGATCAGAACACCTTTGTTAACAAGGATTTATCTGAAGGTCCTGAATCTTTGGCGGTAGTCCCCTATCAACCTTGCTGGCCTGCACAGCTGCTCAGCTTGTTTGGATCCTAGATGCCTGAACCTTCAGCAGATGCCACCAGTTCTTCTTTGCTGGCTACTGTTCCTACCTCTAGCTTAGAAGATGTAATTCTTGAGCTACTAGAAGAGTCAAGCCAGCATGAACAGTTCATTTTGTCGTCTGATCAACAACCTCCTTCCAAGAAGAATCTGTTGCAGGCTTTTGACACTGCTTCCTCGACAAATTTGCCACCCAAACCACCCAAGAAAAAGATGTGCCTCCCTTCAAAAGTCTCTGATCTTAAAAAGAGACTGCCAGTTGACATGACCAAGCTGTGCAGAAGTCCCAGATTCCAGGAGAACAATGATGGTTTCAAGCATTGCAGCTTGGACGACACCCCAAGGAAGCGTGGTCGTTCACAGCTCAAGCAACCTGTCCATGAGGAAGTCATCCTGCCAGAAGAAGTTCAGAACTCCATCCCGACCTCCATCCTCCAGGATTGGGGTGTTGATTGTGGAGCAGCTCCTAGTGAGGTGTCCCAGACCCTGCAACTGCGGGAACGTACTTCGCTAGTGACTAATGAAGATGAAGACTGATCTGTGCCATGGTCTCTGCGTAGACCGTCGACCTGCTTGTCTCTTCTCCTCGTGTGTTATTCCAGAACTTGTTTTATACTCTGTTGCTCTTGTCGTGCGACTTCATTCATGTTAGTACTTGGATAATCTGTCTTTTGCCAACACTCTTGAAGTTTATCATGTGGTTCTTTACACTGTTCTGTGTTGTGCCTAGTCCTCTCCAGGCTGCCTCCCTTGCAATGATCAGATTGTTCTGGCCGCTGTGGCTCTGCCCCGAGATTAGTTCTTGTTTTGGTTCCTCTACTTGATTATGTTATGCATGATCAATCTTTTCCAAGCTACGATGTGGTTTCCCAATGACGACAAGAAACTGGAATATATTGTGTTGGAATATTAGAGGACTTAATGCTTCGGGCAAATGGGATGCGGTGCGTAATAAAATAGATGAGAGCTCTTGTGTAGTTGTCTGTTTACAAGAGACAAAAAAGAACACTTTGATAGTGCCTTCATCAGAAACTTTGCCCCTCGACGCCTTGATAAATTTGAGTTCGTCCCCTCCAATGGTGCCTCTGGAGGGATCTTGGTGCTCTGGAATAGTGTGTGCTTCTCTGCCACTGTGCTTGCTAAGGAACCTTTTGCTCTAACTCTCCAGTTCACCTCTGCACATAACTTTGATTCTTGGATTTTGAGAACTGTTTATGGTCCTTGCCAAGAGCCTGCACGCTCAGACTTTGTTACATGGATGAAGAACATTTCCATCCAGCCTAGTGATGATTGGCTTTTCCTTGGGGATCTTAATTTTTACAGATCCATAGAAGATAGAAATAGACCTGGTGGTAATGTGGCCGACACTATCATATTCAAAGATATCATTGGTCACCTAGGCATAGAAGAACTACCTCTGAAAGGAAGGTCTTACTCCTGGTCTAACATGCAACAGAATCCACTTCTTGTTCAGTTGGACTGGTTTTTTACCTCTGTTAACTGGCTACATTCCTACCCCAACACAGAAGTTCTTCCCCTAGCAAAAATAACTTCGGATCACATCCCCTGCAAGGTGTCAATTGGTACAAGCATCCCCAAAGCTCAGATCTTCAGATTTGAAAACTTATGGCCAGATCATCCAGGATTTCTTGAAGCTGTTGAAGCTAGTTGGTCCAAACAGGTCAGGAATGTCAGCAATGCAGCCACAGTCATAGCTGGGAAACTTAAAAATGTCAGAGCCTCATTGAAATTATGGAGCAAAGGTATTTCAAATCTAAGTCTTCTAATCTCAAACTGCAACACTATGATACTGTTTCTAGACTATCTGCAGGAGACTCGACTTCTCTCCACTCAAGAATGGAATTTCAGAAATTTAATCAAGAAACACTTAGCTACGCTTTTGAGATATAAGAATTTGTATTGGAAGAAGAGGTATACTATCAACAGAATCAAGTTTGGGGATGAGTGCACAACATTTTTTTCATGCCATGGCAACTGTCTCCTTTAGAAAGAATTCTATTTCTCAATTGGCTAATGACACAGGGCATTATGTCACTGACCATGATGGAAAGGCAGCTCTTCTCTGGTCAGCTTACAAAAACAGAATGGGTGTTTCTCAGCAGCCATAGATGCAATTTAACTTGCAACAGCTCATTGATCTTCAAGTGGACCTTTCCTCCTTAGTTGAACCTTTCTCCAAAGTGGAAATTGATAGAATGGTGAAAATCATGCCAACTGACAAGGCCCCTGGGCCTGATGGTTTTAATGGTTTGTCCCTAAAGAAATGCTGGCAACTCATCAAGGATGACTTCTATAATTTGTGCTTTGATTTTTATGAAGGGACCCTTGATCCTCAAAGTATAAATACTTCCTTCATAACTTTGGTGCCTAAGATTAACAACCCAGAAACAGTAAATGATTTCAGACCTATTTCTCTACTGAATTCTTGCATTAAGCTTATTACTAAAATCCTAGCTGAAAGGCTTCAGTTGGTTATCTTGAAGTTGCTGCACAAGAACCAGTATGGCTTCATCAAGCATAGAACTATCCAGGATTGTCTTGCTTGGTGCTTTGAATACATCCACCAATGTCACCAGTCTAAGAAGGAAATCATCCTCCTGAAACTTGATTTTGCAAAAGCTTTTGATACAATAGAGCATGAGGTTGTCCTTGACATGATGAGAAACATGGGTTTCCCAAATAGATGGCTGCAGTGGATATATATGATTTTTTCTTCAGGGTTTTCATCTATTCTCCTCAATGGGGTTCCTGGCAAACAGTTTAAATGTAAAAGAGGGGTCAGGCAAGGAGAATCACTTTCCCCCCTTCTGTTTGTCTTAGCAGCTGAGCTACTGCAGTATGTCATAAATGATGCTTGCTCCAATGGCCACTTAGAGCTCCCTATTGGCGCACAAGATACAGATTTTCCAGTGGTACAATATGCTGATGACACTTTATTGATCCTGCCAGCAGACCCAGTTCAATTGCCGTTCTTAAAGAACTTGATCCACAATTTTTCTCTGTCAACTAGCTTAAAGTTAATTTTAGCAAATCTCTCATGATCCCAGTTAATGTTGATCAAGATAAAAATCTCTTCCCTGGCTGCTAATTTTGGCTGTCAAGTCGGCTCCATGCCTTTCACCTATCTTGGTTTGCCCATGGGTACAACTAAGCCACGGTTCCAGGATTTAACACCCATCATGGATAGGATTGAAAGAAGGTTGTCTGCATGCTCCTCCCTACTCTCTTACACAGGAAGGTTACAAATGGTGAACTCTGTCCTAACACCAACTGCTACTTATGCTATGTGCTCAATCAAGTTGCCAGTGGGAGTTATTGAAAACATTGACCGAGCAAGGAAGCAATGCATTTGGCGTGGAAATGATCAAACCAAAAAGGGTGGGAATCTAGCTGCTTGGCATATGGTTCAGAATCCTAAAAACAAGGGGGGCTACATGTGCTAAATCTCAAGGTTCAAAATGATGCTCTTCTTCTTAAGAAGCTACATAAATTTTATTCCAAAGCTGACATACCCTGGGTACAGCTCATTTGGTCCAGATATTACCAGAATAAGGTACCACATGGGGCTAGAGAGGTGGGTTCCTTTTGGTGGAAGGACATACTTAGACTTCATGTGATTTACAAGAACATTGCTCGCTGTGAGTTAGGAGATGGTTCCACTGTCATGTTCTGGGCTGATCTTTGGATGCCTCCATCTCCCAACCTCACTCCTCTTAGTGTGCAATTCCCACACTTGTTCTCCTTCTGCAATGACATCACCATTTCTGTTAAGCAAACAATGAATGCTGAATTTTTGGAGGATCTATTTTCTTTGCCCTTGTCAGCCTAAGCCCTTGATGAACTACAGCAACTGCAGACTCTGCTCTCTGAAAGGCCTTATGATCAGTTGGCAGTTGATAAGTGGACCTTCATTTGGGGGGATTCAAAATATTCATCAAGCAGACTCTACAAAATGGCTTTCAGACACATACAAGTCCCACCTACCTTCAGATGGATCTGGAAATCCAAATGTATGCCCAGATTGAAATTCTTTGCTTGGCTTCTCTTTGTTGATAGACTCAATACAAAGGTTATGCTCACTCGGAGAAATTACTCTATGGAACCCAATGACCATTGTGTGCTTTGCAACAACCAAGTGAATGAGGACATTCAGCACCTGTTCTTCAGTTGCTCTTTTGCCTCTGCAAGTTGGCAAAAAATAGGTATCCAGTGGTATCACTCTTCTGACCTCCATGTGCAATTTGCAAGAGCCAAGCAGTCACTTCAGCTTCCATACTTTGTGGAGATTTTCATCATTGCTACTTGGGAAATTTGGAATCTCAGAAACAGGAGAATTTTTGATGATGACAATGCCACTCTTCAGCTCTAGACTATGAAGTTCAAAGCTCAAATCCTCAAACAACTGCATAGAGTTGCAGAGGATGATAGACTAGTAGTTTTTCAATGGTTAGAGAATACCTTGTACTTTATTTATGTTTCCTCCTTTCCCCCTGTTTTGTAAGTATTCTACCCACCTTGTACTTTGTTTTCCTGCTTTAATTAAATTTTGATCTTGCTGTGGGGATCTCCCCCACAGTTTCTTGTCAAAAAAAGAATGAAAACCACTTGTTGAGGACCAGGTGTGTCCGAGGACCAGTGGAGGGTCGCTCCTTAGTGATGAGTGATTGACAACGTTGTGTGGACTGATGCTTGGCTAAGTGTGCAGGTACAGGTTGCGGCTTGACTCGTGTCGATGCAGGTGAAGAACAAGCACGAAAGGCCTTAGCCGTGGCGGCCTCCGGGTGATGGAGAGACAAGTAGGCTTAATTCGATGGACCCGGTGGCCGATGGGGTCAAGTGCGAGCCGTGCGGTGCAAGACTGGCGGGCTGAAGTCGTGAACATGGGCCGGTGCAAGGTAGCGGTTCAAGCCCGAAGCTTGCACGCGGGGTTTGTTGGTTTGCTCACAAAACCATCGGTGGACGGTTTCTTGGTTTGGCCTCAAAACCAAGCCCGAAGGCCCAAGGCGATGGAGACGGTGATCCAGGAGCTTCGGGAAGCTTCGAGGCAGAGGGCACGTGGCGTGATCGCAGGGTTTGCGTCGAGGTGAAGTGAAGCCGCGGTGGAAGCGTGTCCGTCCGATGAAGTCTTGACCAAAATGCCCCTGAGGGGTTGTATCCCTGAACGACCGAATAGGGCGACCAGAGAGGGGGGGAGTGAATGGGAGCCAATAAAAATTCTTTCCTTAGGTCAAACTCGGCCTATACCACGATTGCCACTCCAAACGCTCGCGCACATAAAGGAAGCTCCAAACAGGACACAAACAAGCCTACAAGATCAAGAGACAAGCCTAGGAGCAAAGAGCGGAAGCAACTAGACAAGAATCAAAGCACTTGGTACAATCTGGAAACGCCAGGCGCAGACTGTCCGTGCAGTACGGGCGGACCGTCCGCTAGGGTATGGCGGACTATCCGTAGGTGCTGGGCGGACTGTCCGAAATAAACACCAGAGCTACTAGAGACAAACCCGGAAATACGGACTGTCTGGCTAGACCTTGCGGACTGTCCGCCAGTGTCGCGGACTGTCCGTGAGGGCAGCGCGGACCGTCCGCTCAGCTCGCTGGAAACCCGAGACAAACACCCCAGACAAAACTTCCCACGCGGACCGTTCGTGGTCAACACGCGGACTGTCCGCAAACCTCTTGCAATGAAACCCTAGGGCTAAAAAGGATCGAAACGAAGACGCGCAAGAACACGAAGAACACGCGACGAACTCCTAGACGCGCGGACTGTCCGCAGGGTCCTCGCGGACTGTCCGCTAGCCCCGGATAGAGCTGCTCGAGCTCGAGCCCACAAAGTCAACTCTCCCAATCCATCACCGGATCTCCCAAACGCCAAAAGCTCTTGAGACAAGATTTGGGGGAGATGATAAGCAACACAAGAGGAAGCTATGCCCCAAAAATCTCGTCCTCTAAGCCACCAAATCGCCGGGAATTGCGGATCACATGAACTCCACCAAGAACACGAACTCCGGCCAATAACTCACGAATCGAAGGCTCTCCACGGCGTTTGAGGGGTCAAGATCACACACAAACATGCGCAAGGCATCCACCCATGATCCCCTCAAAGAAATCTGTGAAGAAACGCCCCCAAAATCATGAATCAAGCGAAGAACGAAACTCCCCAAAAATAGTCCCAAAAATGACACGAAAATCACAGAGGACTAGGAGATCACCGGGACGCCGAATGCTTCCATACATCCAGACGTCAGATTCTGTACAAGAGTCTAGCCTAAGGAATCCAGAGGGAAAAGAAGCAGTTCAGAGAAATCTACCGGGGGAGAAAGCCCTAGAGTCTAAGAGAGAGAGATGCCATCCACCTCTCCGCTATTTATACGAAGTCCATCGGAGGGAGGTAAATGACCACGCTACCCCTACTGCTTGAAATGAAGATACAACCCCTCAGGGGCATTTTGGTCAAGTCTTCATCGAGTGGACACGCTTCCACCGCGGCCTTGCTTAGCATCGACGCAAGCCCCGTGATCACGCCACGTGCCTCCTGCCTCGAAGCATCCCGAAGCTCCTGGATCACCGTCTCCGTCGCCTCGGGCCTCGGGAATTGGTTTTGTGGACCAAACCAAGAAACCGTCCACCAGATGGTTTTGTGGGCAAACCACTAAACCCCGCGTGCAAGCTTCGGGCTCCATCCGCTACCTTGCACCGGCCCATGTTCACGACTTCAGCCCGCCAGTCTTGCACCGCACGGCTCGCACTTGACCCCATCGGCCACCGAGTCCATCGAACCAAGCCTACTTGGCACTCCATCACCCAGAGGCCGCCACGGCTGAGGCCTTTCGCGCTTGTTCTTCACCTGCACCGACATGAGTCAGGCCGCAACCTGTACCTGCACACTTAGCCAAGCATCAGTCCACACAACATTGTCAATCACTCATCACTAAGGAGCGACCCTCCACTGGTCTTTGGACACACTTGGTCCACAATCTCCATTTCAAGCAGTAGGGGTAGCGTGGTCATTTACCTCCCTCCGATGGACTTCATATAAATAGCGAAGAGGTGGATGGCATCTCTCTCTCTTGGACTCTAGGGCTTTCTCCCCCGGTAGATTTCTCTGAACTGCTTCTTTTCCCTCTGGATTCCTTAGGCTAGACTTTTGTACAGACTCTGACCTCTGGATGTATGGAAGCATTCGGCGTTGCGGTGATCTCCTAGTCCTCTGTCATTTTCGTGTCATTTTCAGGGCTATTTTTGGGGGGTTTCGTTATTCGCTCAATTCATGACGTTGGAGGCGTTTCTTCTCGGATTTTTTTGAGGGGATCATGGGTGCATGCCTGTGCATCATTATGTGTAATCTTGACCCCTCAAACGCCGTGGAGAGCCTTCGATTCGTGCGTTTTTGGTTGGTGCCCGAGTTCTTGGTGGAGTTCGTGGGATCCGTGATTCCCGGCAATTTAGTGGCTTAGAGGTCGAGATTTTTGGGGCATAACATCATCTTGTGTTGCTTATCATCTCCCCCAAATCTTGTTTCAAGAGCTTTTGGCATTTTGGAGATCCGGTGATGGATTGGGAGAGTTGACCTCGCGGGGTCGGGCTATTTCTGCTCTGTTCGCGTGTCGCGGATGGTCCGCTCGAGGGTCGCGGACGGTCCGCAAGGAGCGTGTTCTTCAGGGTTCGTCCCGTGTTCTTCGTGTTCTTGCGCGTCTTTATTTCGATCTGTTTCGGCCCTAGGTTTTGGTTGCAAGGGGTTTGGCGGACAATCCGCGAGGGCTTCACGGACGGTCCGCAAGGCCAATATTTTGTCTGGGGTGCCTCGAGGTTTGTCTGGAGTTTTCAGCGAGGTTGGCGGACAGTCCGCCTAGGCCTCACGGACGGTCCGCGACACTGGCGGACAGTCCGCGTGGTCTCTTCGGATGGTCCGAATTTCGGCTTGCCGCTCTGGTGGTTCTGTTGTTCATTTCGGACAGTCCGGGCCGTACCTGCGGATAGTCCACCGTACACTAGCAGACAGTCCGCCAGTACCAGCCTGACGGTCCTCACTGGTCGTTTCCAGAATTGACCAAGTGCTTTGATTCTTGTCCGGTGCTTCCGCTCTTTGCTCCTAGGCTTGTTGGTTGATCCTCTAGACTTGTGTGTGTCTTGTTTGGAGCTTCCTTTGTGTGCGCGGATTCTTGGAGTGGCAACCGGGGTATAGGCCTTGTTCGACCTTAGGGAAGAATTTTTATCGGCTCCCATTCACTCCCCCCACTCTGGTCGCCCTATTCGGTCCTTCAATTGGTATCAGAGCCGGTTACGGATCTTCTTGATTCTAACCAGTCTAAGATTCAAAGATGGGCGATTACGGCAAGGGGTAGGGTCCTCCGCACATTGATGGCAAGAATTACCTGATGTGGGAGAGGCGCATGGGTGCATTTTTGCGAGGGAAGGGAACTCTGATCTGGGAGGTCACTCAGAATCCTCATTATGTCATCCCAGACAGTTTTCTACTTCCAGGATCGCGGGACATGTCTGAGGCCAATAGCAAGGCCGTTGATTACTTGTTACGTGCTCTCTGTGCCTCGGAGTTCGATCGAGTGTACGGAGAGGATGTGGCCGGAAAGATTTGGCTCAAGTTGAAGAATGCTCATGTTGGCAATACCCAAGTGCAAGCCCGGATGTTTACCACTTACCGGAGATAGTATGAGAACTTCACTCATCTCCCCGGCGAGTCGACCGATGCTATGTTTCAACGCTTCACTTGCATAGTCGACAACATGAGGGCCAATGTGGCAGTGCTCCCATACACGGATCATGATCAAGCTATGAAGCTTTTGCATGCCCTGGATAGGTCCGTGTGGAGTTGAGAGCCAGGTGTGGTTCGAGGACCGGTGGATGGTCGCTTCCTGGTGTGATGAGTGATTGACAACGTGGTGTGGACTGATTCTTGGCTAAGTATTGCAGGTGCAGGTTGCGGCTTGACTGGTGCTAGTGCAGGTGAAGAACAAGCACGAAAGGTCATTGTCGGTGAGGCCTCCAGGTGTGGAGAAGACAAGTAGGCTTGGTTCGAGGGACCCGGTGGCCAGCGGGGTCAAGTGCGGGCCGCATGGTGGCAAGAACGGCAAGATGAAGTCATGGACGGTTTCTTGGTTGAGCCTCAAAACCAAGGTCGAGCCGGGACTACGTGGGAGCCGAGTCATGAGTGGTGATTGGCGGAGGCTACACCGAGTTCGCGGGGTTTCCGGTGGATCACCAGAAAACCACTGGGTTCCTTGGTTGATCCACAAAGCCAAGACCGAAGAACCGAAGACGGAGGTGCAGCAGCTCCAGACCGGTCTGACCGGTGGGTCTGACCGGTCTGACCGGTCTGACCGGTGTGCGACAACGCAGTCCGGAATCTTCAAAGCGGAGGACACGCGTCGGGATCGCAAGGCTTGCGTCGAGGCTAAGCAAGTTTGCGGTCGCTGGGCATCCGTCCGATGGAGCGAAGACAAAGATTTCCGAATTAGCCCTTGAGGGGCATGTATCCCTAGTTAGCTAGTAAGGGTATTTTAGTCTTTCGGTTGCCTCCATATAACCCAAGGGGTGAGAGAATGGCTGCCATCTCTTGGAACCCTAGCTCATTTGCTTTCCTATTTTCTCTTCCTATTTTCCTTAGGATTTTCTTAGGACTAGCTTGAGAGCTTCATTGTGAGATCTTGTGAGAGGGAAGGATGATCGGGCGGCAAGCTAGACCTTGTATGAACCTCTTTGGTATGTATAGATGATTCGGCGTGGTTCCTCAAGGCTTGGATGTGTCTTTCCCGTTTCTCCTTTTTGGTGATTTTCGGAGCCCTTTCTTGGCGATTTTCTTGGAGCGATTTCGAGGCCTTTCTCTTTGGGATTTGGTGGGGGATGTATGCATGAACCCTTCGTGGTTCTTTTCCTTTTGATTCCCCTCCCAAATCCGTAAGCAAAGGGGCTCGATTTTGGGGCTTTCGTGGCTCTAGGGTTAGAGGCGTTCTTGGTAGGATTTCTTCGATTCCTCTTGATTTAGCAAGTTTTGGTGGACCAAATCTTGGCTATGGAGTGCCCATGAGGTGTTCCTACTATCCCCAAAGTCTTGCACAAATCCGTGGAGCGATTCGGGAGATCGAGAGTTGGATTTGGGGGAGTTGACCCGCGGGTGCTGTTCATCCCCGAGCGGCCCAGCCTGACCGGTCTGACCGGTGCTGCTCACCGGTCTGACCGGTGCAGAGGCTCTGTGGGTTTTGCCTCGGGTGAACGTTCTGGTGAGTTCGTTGTCGTCCCGTGTTGCTGCTGTTTCGAGCTTGGGTCAGTTTGGAGCTCTGTAGGCCTGTTTGGTGGATTTGGGGTTTCCTGGCTTGGACCGGTCTGACCGGCGAGCTATACCGGCCTGACCGGTGTAGAGGCCTTCTGTGGAAGTTCCCAGGTTTTACCAGCAGGGACCGGTCTGACCGGTGCTGCTCACCGGCCTGACCGGTGTAAGTCAGTGGTACTCGAGTTGGTGTTCCGCTGCGTCCTCGAGTACGTGAAGGTGGTTGTTGGTTCCTAGGACTAGTAGCACTCCAGTGGCTGCGTGGTCTTGGCCAACTTGGGTAGTTGAGTCGGAGACGTGATTTGGAAGCCGTGTTCGTCTTGTTGGAGTTCTCATCTCCTTCGAGAAGAATTTTTATCGGCTCCCATTCACTCCCCCCTCTCTGGTTCGCCTAATCGGTCCTTCAATTGGTATCAGAGCCGGTTCGGGTCTTTATTGACTCTTACCAGTCTAAGATCCAAAGATGGCGTACCAGGAACGGGGTTCGGGTCCTCCGCACTTCGATGGGAAGAACTACCAGATGTGGCAGAGGCAGATGGCAGCGTTCCTCCGCGGAAAGGGTCAGATCCTTTGGGACGTCATGGTGAACACAGCTTATGTTCATCCGATGAACTTCCTTGCTCCAGGATCGAGGGATATGTTCGAAGCCAACAACAAGGCTGTCGACTACTTATTTCGTGCTCTGTGTCAGCCTGAATTCGATCGGGTTCAGACAGAGGACTTAGCTTGTAGGATTTGGGAGCAGTTGAAGGATGCTCATGCTGGGAATGCTCAGGTTCAGGCTCGGATGTATGCGACTTACCGGAGAGAGTACGAGAACTTCACTCATCTCCCCGGCGAGTTCGTCGATGCCCTTTTCCAGCGGTTTACGGTCGTTGTGAACAACATGAGAGCCAATGTGGACGTGCTCCCATACGATGATCATGATAGAGCCGTGAAGCTCTTGCACTCATTGGATCGTACCGTATGGGACGGGAAGTTTGAGGCTATTGTTGAGTCCGAGAAGTATGACACCTTGACGGTGAACGAGCTGTTCTCGAAGCTCAAGTCGGCTGAGTTGGACCGTGGTATGACAGCCAAGATCGAGAGCCCGACTGATTCTCATAGTCTCGCTCTCGTTGGTGGCAAAGGAGCTAAGTCTAACGCTAACGCATCCTCCAGGATGTACTCTCTGTCTTCTTTGATGTCTTTGCCAGACGAGGAGTTCGACGTGCTTGGAGAGGACGAGCTGGCGTTGCTGACCAGGCGGTTCGAGAGGCTGCACGAGAACCGGTTGAACACGAGGAGGACAGCATGGACGTGCTTTCAGTGCGGCAAGCCAGGACACTTCGTCGCCGACTGCCCGGAGAAGATGGAGAACAAGGACGGCTACAGGCACCGGTCGAGCAAGGACGGCAATTACCGATCGAGGCGCGATCACAAGCACAAGAACAAGCACAAGGACGAGCGACGGTCGAGGAAGAAGCATGGCCGCGGCAGGAAGGCCCGAGCGATGGTCGGAGCGAGCGACGTCGACTCCAGCTCCGCCTACTCTTCCTCGACCTCGAGTAGCAGTGAAGATGAAGGTGATCGGCGCAAGAACAAGAAGTCATCCAGGAACTTGAGCGGGTTGAGCTGCTTCGCGGGAGATGGCTTCTGCGGCATGGCACGTAGCTCCGGCAGCAAGAAGAGTCACCAGAGCGACTCGGACTCCGACTCCGAGGACGAGGTATGTGATGAGCTCTCCTCTTTGCGCAAGGAGAATGATGAGTTGGTTGACTTGCTTGATAATCGCGATCACATGCTTAGAGAGGCCAAGAAGATGAGGAAAGAGCTTAGGGCCTCACTAGAAAATGCTAGGAACCGTGTGGCTGAGCTAGAAACCCAGAACCTAGATGCTAAGCTTGAGATTGATTCGCTTAAGGCTTCTCCTGTGGTTTCTGATGAGATTGATTGCTGTGATTGCTCTGTGTACCTAGCTGATCTTACTGCTCTTAAGGATAAGCATGCTTCTACTTGTGATGAACTAGATATGCTTAGGTTTGAAGTGGCTGAGCTTAAGTCTAGACCTGCTTTGCTAGGTGCTTGCACTTCTTGCCCTGTTTTGCATGGAAAGATTGATGAGATGCATGCTTACACTGTTTCGCTTGAGGCTAAGTTGAAAGAGCCTATTCCCACTTCTTGTTCTACTTGTGAATTGCATGCGGTTAAGAATTTGGAGCTTGCGCATTATGTTGATCGCTTGCAGGATGAGAATGATGAGCTGAGAAAATGTATGAGCTGGTTGTCGGGTCAGGAGCCTCAGCTTGGTATCATGATAGCGGCTTTCAAACGCTATGATGGTCAGGCACTTGGGGCTGACAAGCTTGGAGAGAACAGTGGTGAGGGAGTTGAGAGAGTTGGAGAGATTCCTATCCCACCACCAAATAGATACAAGAACAAGTTTGAGCCCAAGCCTAACCATCTCAGAAACAAACTTGACACTACTCCAGATCCACCCATATTCCCTCACCCAACAAATGATTTCCAGAAACCGGTGAAGTTTGTGAGCCCAAAGGGAGGTGAGGAAGGAGAGAAGAAGGGTGAGAAACCGAGTGGACAGCCACAACCCAAGCCTAAGCCTAAGCCACAACCCATAAAGTTCCATTGTGGGTATTGTGGGAGAGATGGTCACAAGGATGAGTTTTGCTTCAAGAGGAAGCGTGAGGAGAGAATGGCTAGAGAGTGGGCTAACAAGGACAGGTACCACCCCTCTAATGGTGTACCTGAGCCTCGTATGCAGATGCCCAGGGCCAAGGCGATTGTGAGGACGGTTCTGGCTTGGGGAGACGGGAAGGCAGCAGGTGGTGCTGCTGGCCGAGCTACACCGGTCAGACCGGTGCACTACACTGGTCAGACCGGTGCAGGTCTGGGCAGACAGCGAGTTGGGTTTCGTGCTCGTGAGGATGCTCGGTTTGGTTCTGGTGGTCGTGGTTCTGGTGGTTGGTCTGGAAAGTTTGCAGGTGGTCAGTTTGCTAGGCGTTCTCCACCTCGTGCTCAATACGGGGGTGGGAGGAGTCGTAGCTTTGAGATGGAGAGGAGGAACGATCCACGGTTTTCCTTTCGTGGCTTTCGTCCTCCTCCAGCTAGAGAGGGTTGGTTCCCTCGTAGTGGTTACCGTGGTGGTGTTCGTGGTAGTAGCTTTGACAAGCGTGATGATTTGGTTTGTGCTAACCCCACTTTAGAGCAAATGGCTCGGCACTGGTTTTACTCTTTTGGTACTAACCCCAGTGCTGAGTCGTTTGTTCACTCATGTGCTCGCTTTTGATTTTCAGGTGGGAGACTTGAGGAACGTTTGGTTGATTGACTCCGGTTGCTCGAGGCATATGACCGGAGACAAGGGGTGGTTCTCAAGTCTCGTCCCGGTGGTGTCCAGGACATACATCACCTTTGGGGACAATGGGCGAGGGCGTGTGCTCTCAAAAGGTGAGATCAAGGTAAGTGACAAGGTCACTCTCAGGCGTGTTGCTCTTGTTCAGTCACTGGGGTTCAATTTGCTTTCTGTGTCCCAGTTGTTGGATGAGGGCTTTGAGGTATTGTTTCGGCCTGGTGGTTCTCGGATTTTAGATTCTCGAGGGGACCTTGTTTGCATGGTCGTTCCCGAGGGTCAAGTGTTCTGAGCTGATTTCTCTCAGTCTTCTGGTGTGGAGCGTTGTTTTTTGGCTGGTTCTTCAAGTGAGTTGTGGAAGTGGCATAGGAAGTTGGGTCACTTGAGCTTTGACCTTTTGTCTCGCTTGAGTAAACTCAATTTGGTCCGAGGATTGCCACGGTTGAGGTTTGAGAAAGAGTTGGTTTGTGCGCCGTGTAGGCATGCCAAGATGGTAGCCTCTTCTCACCCGCCTCTCACCGATGTGATGACTGAGCGTCCATGCGAGCTGCTCCATATGGACCTTGTTGGCCCAGCTCGTGTGCGATCTGCGGGTGGGAAGTGGTATGTCCTTGTTGTGGTGGACGACTACTCTCGGTATGCGTGGGTGTTCTTTCTTGAGGAGAAAGGGGAGACGTTTGGTTTTGTTCGAGATCTTGTCTTGAGGTTAAGAAACGAGAGGCACGGAGATGCCATACGAGCGATCCGCAGTGACAATGGCTCGGAATTCAAAAACTCTCGCTTTGAAACCTTTTGCCATGACTTGGGTCTTGAACACCAGTTTTCGAGTCCGTATACGCCTCCCCAGAATGGCGTGGTGGAAAGGAAAAACAGGAGCTTGTGCGAGATGGCTCGGACGATGCTCGACGAGCATAGGACTCCGAGAAGGTTCTGGGCTGAGGCGGTCAATACCGCGTGCTATGTGTCGAACAGGATCTACCTCAGGGTTCACAAGAAGAAAACCTGTTACGAGTTGATGCACGGTCGCACACCCAAGGTGAGTCACTTCCATGTCTTTGGTTGTAAATGTTTCATTCTGAAGAAAGGGAAGAAGTTGGACAAGTTCGAGGCTAGGTCTGTTGATGGCATTTTCTTTGGTTATGCATCTCATTCTAGAGCATTTCGTGTGCTCAATCTTGAAACTAACCAAATTGTGGAGACTTGTGAGGTAACCTTCGACGAGACACAGCCACGTAGTCAGCTTGTTTTTGAGTGTGCAGGTGACGACGAACTTGGCGAGGAGATCTTTCAGGAGGAGGAGCATGAACATGGAGATGATGAGGATGGCAGTGTGGTGCCTGCAGCTGAACATGTACCTACTACTTCGACGACGATCGTGAACGGGCCCTCTCCCACACCTACAACGACAAACCTAGATCAAGGCGAAGCTGCTGTTGAGGGGGAGGTAGCATCAAGGCGAGAACCTCCCCGGCGAGTGCAAGTGGATCACCCAGCTTCGAGAATCATCGGCGACATGAATGAACGTACTACACGGTCGAGGGTTCGGAACAAATCTCATTTCGCTCATGCTGCTTTTGTTGCCACCTTTGAGCCCAAAGACATTGGACACGCGTTATCTGATCATAATTGGGTTAATTCGATGCATGAGGAGTTGGAGAATTTTGAGAGGAACCAAGTTTGGGTGTTGGTTGACCCTCCTCCAGGGTGTAAGCCGATTGGGACAAAATGGGTGTGGAAAAATAAAGAGGGAGAGAAAGGAGAAGTGGTGAGGAACAAGTCGAGACTTGTTGCTCAGGGGTACAGTCAGAAAGAGGGGATCGACTACGAGGAGACTTTCGCTCCTGTAGCTCGTTTGGAGGCGATCAGGATCCTTCTAGCCTTTTCCGTGGCTAATGGGTTCAAGTTGTACCAGATGGATGTGAAGAGTGCTTTCCTGAACGGTGTGTTGGAGGAAGAGGTATTTGTGAGGCAACCACCGGGGTTTGAGAGTGAGAAGTACCCCCACCGGGTGTACAAGTTGAGGAAGGCGCTGTATGGGTTGAAGCAGGCGCCTAGAGCTTGGTATGGTAGGTTGAGGGGGTTCTTGTTTGAGAGAGGGTTTGAGATGGGGAAGGTCGATCAGACCTTGTTTCTCCTCAGGCAGGGCAGAGATATCCTGATTGTACAGGTATATGTGGATGATATTGTCTTTGGTGGCTCGTCTAACTCTCTTGTTGCAAGGTTTGCAGAAGACATGAGCAGGGAAATTGAGATGAGCATGATGGGCGAGTTGCAGTTCTTCCTCGGGCTACAAATCAAGCAATCAAAGGAAGGAACATTTGTGCACCAAGCTAAGTACACCAAGGACATTGTGAGGAAGTTCAAGATGGAGGACTCCAAGGCCATGGCGACGCCTATGAGTACGACTACAGCTCTTGATGCGGACGAGGAAGGTGAACACGTGGACCAGAAGGAGTACCGGAGCATGATCGGGTCACTCCTCTACTTGACGGCGATGAGGCCGGACATCCAATTCTCGGTATGTCTGTGCGCTCGTTTTCAAGCGTCTCCGAGGACTTCACATCGGCAAGCAGTCAAGCGCATTTTCATGTATTTGCGACACACTCCCGACTTCGGCCTTTGGTACTCTGCGTCTTCTTCTTTGGCACTTCATGGATTTTCAGATGCGGATTTTGCCGGGTGTCGGTTGGATAGGAAGTCCACTTCTGGGACTTGCCAGTTCTTGGGTTCTTCTTTAGTGTCTTGGTATTCCCGCAAACAGTCGAGTGTTGCTCAATCCACTACCGAGACAGAGTATGTGGCCGCAGCTAGTTGTTGCTCTCAGCTCCTTTGGATCACATACACCATGAGTGACTTTGGTGAGGAGTATACCCATGTCCCACTTCAATGTGACAGCACCAGTGCCATAAGCGTTGCAAAGAACCCAGTGCTCCATTCCAAAACCAAGCACATAGAAGTGAGGTATCATTTCTTGAGAGACAACGTAGAGAAAGGGAAGATAGCTTTGATCCATGTACCCACACATGACCAACTAGCCGATATTTTCACCAAACCCCTAGATCAAGCAACTTTCACTCGTTTGCGGGGGGAGCTTGGTGTTTGTTTGATTTCTTGAGTTGGCGTGTGGGAGCTCCTTTGTAGCATATGTATAGCTTTTCTTTGTGCATTTCTTGCATTTGGCATGGCATATGTAACATGATGTATAGGCATCTTTGTATCTTAGGTTGCATGCATTTTGTATCATATGCATTGTTTAGGAAAGGCTTCTCCTATATACATTGTTCACCATGGAATGATATGTATGTCTTTGTGAGCTAGTGTGGTAAGCTATGGTTAGTTTGGCTTAGCTCTTGATAATCTTGGTTTATATCCATGGTTGATAGCTATGTTTTTGAAAAATTTCATATGTATGCTCTCTTGTGAGTAAATGCCTTATATGATCTTGACATGTTTTTGTGGCTTGGCTATGCTTAATTTGTGGTTGGATAGCTTATTTTGATCATATGGGGCTAAAGGCTCATTTGCCATCATGAATGTTTAGCCCCCATGCTTCATCTTGTGGAGGGGCATAAGTTACTTTTTGTCGCAAAGACAATTCATGTACCAATTATAAATCTGAAAATGAAATGTAAATTGCTTGGAAAATGTGCTCCCATGTCATATGTGCTAATTTTAATTTGCTTTGGGTGCTAAACCGTTGCATGATGCCTACCGATGAGAAGTCTCATATCTAGAAGTAGGCACATGGCTCGGTAGCTTTGACATTACATGAGGTGCTTGTGGGTGTTTATGATGGCCTTATGCTTAAAATGGTTGTCCTAGCATGAAGTTTGTGTGGCTTTGCCATTTTGACATGTTTTGCTCATGTTTAGGACTTTGCTCATGAGAGGGTGATTTTTCGCAAAATTGCTCAATTCTATCTTAGCTTCGCCCAATGGTTGTGAAACTTGGTGATCATGAAGTTGATGTCATTACGAAGCTATAGAGTATCTAACTTGCTCATTTGGACATGTGTAGCATCCTTTGTTGAATTTTGTCTATTTGAGAAGCTCTAGGTTGCATTTTTTGCATTTTTGGCTTGATTCATGCATTGTCAACAAGGGGGAGAAGTTTGAGCATGTTTTGGCTTGCTGCACGCATTTAGAAGATTTCCAAGTGGTTTCGAGCTAGTTTTGAGCTCGGGCAGTTCCCAATTTTTCCCAGGTGGTCATCGGCCTGACCGGTGAGGTACACCGGTCTGACCGGTGTGAGGTCCAGGTGCTGGGCGATCTGGCACACCGGTCTGACCGGTGTGGTTGACCGGTCTGACTGGTCAGAGCAAAGCTGAAGCAGCTGCTCTGTTTTGCGAGGTGATTTGCATGCATTCGTCCAGGGGGAGTTGCATTGGTTCAGGGGGAGCTTGGATGTGTGCAGGGGGAGCTCTTTGTGGTTTTCGAGCTTTGGTTTGATGGTTTGTGCTCTTTGCTTGAGCATGTTTTGTCTCGGATGTGTCGAGCCGTTGCCCTTGCCTAAGGGGTCCGAGACTTGTCTTCTTCAAGTGCTCTTGCTCTTTGCCTTTCTTTGGCTTTCGATCGCTTGTTGGAGTTTCTTTTAGTCGTTTCTTTTCTTTTCCTTTTCTCTTGGTTACCAAAACGTGTGTGTTGTCAATGCACTCATCAAGGGGGAGATTGAGAGCCAGGTGTGGTTCGAGGACCGGTGGATGGTCGCTTCCTGGTGTGATGAGTGATTGACAACGTGGTGTGGACTGATTCTTGGCTAAGTATTGCAGGTGCAGGTTGCGGCTTGACTGGTGCAGGTGCAGGTGAAGAACAAGCGCGAAAGGTCGTTGCCGGTGAGGCCTCCAGGCGTGGAGAAGACAAGTAGGCTTGGTTCGAGGGACCCGGTGGCCAGCGGGGTCAAGTGCGGGCCGCATGGTGGCAAGAACGGCAAGATGAAGTCATGGACGGTTTCTTGGTTGAGCCTCAAAACCAAGGTCGAGCCGGGACTACATGGGAGCCGAGTCATGAGTGGTGATTGGCGGAGGCTACACTGAGTTCGCGGGGTTTCCGGTGGTTCACCAGAAAACCACTGGGTTCCTTGGTTGATCCACAAAGCCAAGACCGAAGAACCGAAGACGGAGGTGCAGCAGCTCCAGACCGGTCTGACCGGTGGGTCTGACCGGTCTACCGGTGGGTACCGGTCTGACCGGTGAGGAGCACCGGTCTGACCGGTGTGCGACGACGCAGTCCAGAATCTTCGAAGCGGAGGACACGCGTAGGGATCACAAGGCTTGCGTCGAGGCTAAGCAAGTTTGCGGTCGCTGGGCATCCGTCCGATGGAGCGAAGACAAAGATTTCCGAATTCGCCCTTGAGGGGCATGTATCCCTAGTTAGCTAGTAAGGGTATTTTAGTCTTTCGGTTGCCTCCATATAACCCAAGGGGTGAGAGGATGGCAGCCATCTCTTGGAACCCTAGCTCATTTGCTTTCCTATTTTCTCTTCCTATTTTCCTTAGGATTTTCTTAGGACTAGCTGGAGAGCTTCATGGTGAGATCTTGTGAGAGGGAAGGATGATCGGGCGGCAAGCTAGACCTTGTATGAACCTCTTTGGTATGTATAGATGATTCGGCGTGGTTCCTCAAGGCTTGGATGTGTCTTTCCCGTTTCTCCTTTTTGGTGATTTTCGGAGCCCTTTCTTGGCGATTTTCTTGGAGCGATTTCGAGGCCTTTCTCTTTGGGATTTGGTGGGGGATGTATGCATGAACCATTCGTGGTTCTTTTCCTTTTGATTCCCCTCCCAAATCCGTGAGCAAAGGGCTCGATTTTGGGGCTTTAGTGGCTCTAGGGTTAGAGGCGTTCTTGGTGGGATTTCTTCGATTCCTCTTGATTTAGCAAGTTTTGGTGGACCAAATCTTGGCTATGGAGTGCCCATGAGGTGTTCCTACTATCCCCAAAGTCTTGCACAAATCCGTGGAGCGATTCGGGAGATCGGGAGTTGGATTTGGGGGAGTTGACCCGCGGGTGCTGTTCATCCCCGAGCAGCCCAGCCTGACCGGTCTGACCGGTGCTGCTCACCGGTCTGACCGGTGCAGAGGCTCTGTGGGTTTTGCCTCGGGTGAACGTTCTGGTGAGTTCGTTGTAGTCCCGTGTTGCTGCTGTTTCGAGCTTGGGTCAGTTTGGAGCTCTATAGGCCTGTTTGGTGGATTTGGGGTTTCCTGGCTTGGACCGGTCTGACCGGCGAGCTACACCAGCCTGACCGGTGTAGAGGCCTTCTGTGGAAGTTCCCAGGTTTTACCAGCAGGGACCGGTCTGACCGGTGCTGCTCACCGGCCTGACCGGTGTAAGTCAGTGGTGCTCGAGTTGGTGTTCCGCTGCGTCCTCGAGTATGTGAAGATGGTTGTTGGTTCCTAGGACTAATAGCACTCCAGTGGCTGCGTGGTCTTGGCCAACTTGGGTAGTTGAGTCGGAGACGTGATTTGGAAGCCGTGTTCGTCTTGTTGGAGTTCTCATCTCCTTCGAGAAGAATTTTTATCAGCTCCCATTCACTCCCCCCCTCTCTGGTTCGCCTAATCGGTCCTTCAGGAGTGCCAAGGTCGAGGCCATTGAGGAGTTGAGCGCATATGACACGCTGTCGCTTGACGAGCTGTTCTCCAAGCTCAGGTCTTCAGAGGTTGATTGTGGCTTGAGAGCCAAGAGCGAGAGCCCCACTGATCCTCGTAGTTTGGCTCTCATCTCAGGATCAAGGACTAACGCCAACTCTGTTGGATTTTCTTTGTCCTGTCTCATGTCCCTGCCAGATGAGGACTTTGAGGTGCTGAGCGAGGATGATCTCGCCTTGTTGAGCAAGAGGTTTGGGCGGATGTACGAGAACTGCAAGAATGCAAGGCGGAGCTCGGGGATGTGCTATCGGTGAGGGAAGCACGGGCACTTCATCGCCGAATGCCCTGAAGCCATAGAGATCAAGAATGACTACAAGGGCAAGCCCAAGCACGACTACAATAAGCACCGCTCTCGGAACGACTACAAGGACAAGCACAAGGACAAGGGCGAGAGAAGGCACAAGAAGAGTGGCGGCCACAAGAAGAAGACCGCTCGAGCAATGGTGGCCGGAGCGAGCGACATCGACTCGACATCAAGTGATGCTTCTTTCGATTCGAGCAGCGAGGAAGAGCACGAGAAGCGCAAGGACAAGCGGCACACGGGCAAGAACTTCACCAGCCTGAGCTTCGTCGCACAAGGAGGCTTTTGCGGCATGGCGCATTCCAAGAAGGGTGGGAAGCACAGCTCGGATTCGAACTCTGACTCGGATGAAGAGGTATGACAAGATCCCAACTTCTTGCTAGAGGAGAATGCTAGGCTGAATGAGTTGCTTGACAACCGTGATGATGTGCTTAGAAAGACCAACAAGGAGAAGAGGGAATTTAGGTCTTTGTTAGGTGATGCTAAGGACAAGGTAGCTGAACTTGAATCCTTGCTTCTGGATGCTAGAAATGAGACAGCTGCTTTGAAATCTGCTCCTGTGGTGTCTGATGAGATTGATTGTGGTGACTGCTCAGTTTTTCTTACTGATTTGACTGCTCTCAAGGAGAAGCATGCCTCTACTTTTGAGGAACTAGATGTGGTTAGGATTGAGTGTGATGAATTGAAGTCTAGGCCAGTTTTGTTAGAAGCCTGTACATCATGTCCTATCTTGCAAGCTAGGCCAGATGAATCTCACACTAGGATTGTTTCTCTTGAGGCAGCATTGAAAGCTCCTCTTCCTACATCATGTTCAACCTGTGAAATGTATGCTTTGAAAAACGTGGAACTTGCACACTATGTTGATCGTCTACAGGATGAAAATGATGAGCTTAGGAAATTGATGAGTTGGTTGTCTGGGCATGAACCACAATTGAGTTTGATGTTGGCTCAGTTCAAGAGGTTTGATGGTCAGGCGTTGGGGGCTGAGAAGAGTGGTGAGAAGAGTGGTGAGGGAGAAGAGAAAGTTGGAGAGATCCCTACTCAACCACACACCATACCCATGAACAAATATGCACCCAAGCCAAACCACTTGAGAAGCAAGCTTAATACAACTCCAGACCCACCAGTGTTCCCCCAGAAAACAGAGAATTACCAGAAACCTATCAAGTTTGTGAGCAACCTGGGTAATGTCTTTGAGGGGAAGTCAGGAGAGAAATGTGTTGAGAAGCCCACAGAGAAGCCACCGCCTAAGCCAGTGCCAATACGCTTCCATTGTGAGTATTGTGGGAGGGATGGACATAAGGATGAGTTCTGTTTCCGGAGAAAGAGGGATGAGAGGTTTTCTAGGGAGATGGCGAACAAGGACAGGTACCACCTTTCTCGTGGTGTCCCTGAGCCTCGTAGAGGGCCTCTACCTAGGGGTGAGGTGTATGTGCGTACAGTTCCCACTCGTGGAGGTGGAGGTGGTTTCCCTTAGAGAGACAGGCGTGTTGGGTTTGGGCGTGGTGAGTTGGCTCGACGTGCTCCTTCTCGTGACCGTTACAAGTTTATGAGGCACGATCGGAGCTTTGGGTCTCAGATGGACTACGGGCCACGTTTTCCCCCTCGTGGTGCGCATACTCCTCCAGTGAGACATGACAGGTCCTTTGGTGGTAGGCGTGAGAGGGCTCCGCCTAGAGGTTTTGGGAGGATGGATTTTGCTAACCCTTCTTTTGAGCAAATGGCTTAGCACTGGTTTAACTCTTTTGGTACTAACCCCAGTGTTGAGTCGCTTGCTCATTCTCGTCCTCGTGTTTGATTGCAGGTGGGAGGCTTGGAGAACTTTTGGTTGATCGACTCCGGTTGCTCACGACACATGACCAGAGATCGTGGGTGGTTCTCCAGCCTCACCCCGGTGAGTACGAGGGAGTACATCACTTTCGGGGACAATGGTAGAGGACGACTGCTTGCTGAAGGTATGGTGAAGGTGAGTAGTAAGGTGACCTTAAGAAGTGTGGCCCTGGTCAAGTCAATTGGTTTTAACCTGTTGTCAGTATCTCAATTACTTGACGAAGGTTTTGAGGTTCGTTTCAAGTCGGGTGCTTCTCGTGTGCTTGATTCTCGAGGCGATCTTGTCTGTACGATCGTCTCCGAGGGTGAAATCTTTCGTGCCGACTTTTCCCAGTCTGTTGGTCCTCCTTGATGCTTTGTTGCTGGTGTTTCGGCTGAGCTTTGGAAATGGCATAGGAGGTTGGGACACTTGAGCTTTGAGTTGCTTTCCCGCTTGAGTGGTCTTGATCTTGTCTGAGGATTGCCTAAGTTGAAATTCGAGAAGGATTTATTTTGTGCTTCTTGTCGGCATGGAAAGATGGCTGCCGCTTCTCACGCCCCTCTGACCTCTGTCAAGACCGAGCGACCTTGTGAGCTGTTGCACATGGATTTGGTTGGGCCAGCTCGTGTTCGCTCTGCTGGTGGGAAGTGGTATGTTCTTGTGGTTGTTGATGATTTTTTGAGGTACTCTTGGGTTTTCTTTTTGGAGGATAAGAGCGAGACATTTGGCTTTGTTCGGGACTTGATCTTGAGGTTGAAGAATGAGAGACATGGTGATGCCATTCGAGCTATACGCAGTGACAATGGCACAGAGTTTAAGAACTCTCATTCGATGCCTTTTGCAGTGATCTTGGTCTCGATCATCAGTACTCTTCTCCATACGTCGCTTGCCAGAATGGCGTAGTGGAGAGGAAGAACCGGACCCATTGTGAGATGGCCAGGACGATGCTCGATGAGCATTGGACTCCTTGGCGTTTCTGGGCCGAGGCAGTCAATACCGCTTGCTATGTCTCAAATCGCATCTTCCTTCGTGCCTTTAAGAAGAAGACCTCTTATGAGCTGATGCACGGCCGACAACCCAAGGTGAGTCACTTTAGAGCTTTTGGTTGCAAGTGTTTCATTCTGAAGAAGGGCAAGTTGGATAAGTTTGAGTCTCGATGTTCGGATGGGATTTTCCTTGGTTATGTGATTCATTCTAGAGCATATCGTGTGCTCAATCTTGACACTAACCGAATCATGGAGACTTGCGAGGTTACCTTCGACGAGACATAGCCATGTAGCTCTGCTGCTTTTGAGTGTGCAGGTGATGAGGAGATTGGAGCGAGGATCTTTGAAGATGAGAAGGATGTAGATGGAGACGACGACGATGATGATGGTGGTGCTCGTTTGGCTGATCGTGTACATTCTACTTCCACTACTACGACGATGATCGAGGACGGACCATCCCCTACACCCACTATGACTGAGGCTGTTCGAGTGGAGGCTACTGCTAAGGGAGGGTTGTGTCCAGGCGAGAGGTTCCCTGGCGAGTACAAGTGGATCACCCACCGACGACCATCATTGGTGACCTTCATGAATGCACTACACGGTCGAGGTCAAGGAACACGTCTCATTTCGCTCACTCTGCTTTTGTTGCTTCTTTCGAGCCCAAAGTTATTCGACACGCTTTGTCTGACGAGAATTGGGTGAATTCCATGAATGAGGAGTTGGAAAACTTTGAGAGAAACCAAGTCTGGGTGTTAGTCGATCCACCGCCAAATTGTCGGCCCTAGGTTTTGGTTGCAAGGGGTTTGGCGGACAGTCCGCGAGGGCTTCACAGACGGTCCGCACGGCCGAGATTTTGTCTAGGGTGCCTCGAGGTTTGTCTGGGGTTTTCAGCGAGGTTGGCGGACAGTCCGCCTAGGCCTCACAGACGGTCCGCGACACTGACGGACAGTCCGCGTGGCCTCTTCGGACGGTCCGAATTTCGGCTTGTAGCTCTGGTGGTTCTGTTGTTCAATTCGGACAGTCCGGGTCGTACCTGCGGACAGTCCGCCGTAAACTAGCGGACAGTCCGCCAGTACCAGCTGGACGGTCCACACTGGTCGTTTCCAGAATTGACCAAGTGCTTTGATTCTTGTCTGGTGCTTCCGCTCTTTGCTCCTAGGCTTGTTGGATGATCTTCTAGGCTTGTGTGTGTCTTGTTTGGAGCTTCCATTGTGTGCGCGTATTCTTGGAGTGGCAATCGGGGTATAGGCCGAGTTCGACCTTAGGGAAGAATTTTTATCGGCTCCCATTCACTCCCCCCGTCTCTGGTCGCCCTATTCGGTCCTTCAATTGGTATCAGAGCCGGTTACGGATCTTCTTGATTCTAACCAGTCTAAGATCCAAAGATGGGCGATTACGGCAAGGGGTCGGGTCCTCCGCACTTTGATGGCAAGAATTACCCGATGTGGGAGAGGCGCATGGGTGCATTTTTGCGAGGGAAGGGAACTCTGATCTGGGAGGTCACTCAGAATCCTCATTATGTCATCCCAGACAGTTTTCTGCTTCCAGGATCGCGGGACATGTTTGAGGCCAACAGCAATGCCGTTGATTACTTGTTCCGTGCTCTCTGTGCCTCGGAGTTCGATCGAGTGTACGGAGAGGATGTGGCCGGAAAGATTTGGCTCAAGTTGAAGAATGCTCATGTTGGCAATGCCCAAGTGCAAGCCCGGATGTTTTCCACTTACCGGAGAGCGTAAGAGAACTTCACTCATCTCCCCGGCGAGTCGAACGATGCTATGTTTCAGCGCTTCACTTGCATAGTCAACAACATAAAGGCCAATGTGACAATGCTCCCATACACAGATCATGATCAAGATATCAAGCTTTTGCATGCCCTGGATAGGTTCGTGTGGAGTGCCAAGGTCAAGGCGATTAAGGAGTCAAGCACGTATGACACGCTGTCACTTGACGAGCTGTTCTCCAAGCTCAGGTCTTCAGAGGTTGATCGTGGCTTGAGAGCCAAGAGCGAGAGCCCCACTGATCCTCATAGTTTTGCTCTCGTCTCAGGATCAAGGACTAACACTAACTCTGTTGGCTTTTCTTTGTCTTGTCTTGTGTCCCTGCCAGATGAGGACTTTGAGGTGCTGAGCGAGGATGATCTCGCCTTGTTGAGCAAGATGTTTGAGCGGATGTACGAGAACCGCAAGAATGCAAGGCAGAGCTCGGGGATGTGCTATCGGTGCGGGAAGCACGGGCACTTCATCGCCGAATGCCTTGAAGCCATGGAGATCAAGAACGACTACAAGGGCAAGCCCAAGCACGACTACAACAAGCACCACTCCCGGAACGACTACAAGGACAAGCACAAGGACAAGGGCGAGAGAAGGCACAAGAAGAGTGGCGGCCACAAGAAGAAGACCGCTCGAGCAATGGTGGCCGGAGCGAGCGACATCGACTCGACATCAAGCGATGCTTCTTCCGATTCGAGCAGCGAGGAAGAGCACGAGAAGCACAAGGACAAGCGGCACACGGGCAAGAACTTCACCAGCCTATGCTTCGTCGCACAAGGAGGCTTTTGCGGCATGGCGCATTCCAAGAAGGGTGGGAAGCACAACACGGATTCGAACTCCGACTCCGATGAAGAGGTACGACAACATCCCAACTTCTTGCTAGAGGAGAATGATAGGCTGAATGAGTTACTTGACAACCGTGATGATGTGCTTAGAAAGACCAACAAGGAGAAGAGGGAATTTAGGTCTTTGTTGGGTGATGCTAAGGACAAGGTAGCTGAACTTGAATCCTTGCTTGTGGATGCTAGAAATGAGATAGCTGCTTTGAAATCTGCTCCAGTGGTGTCTGATGAGATTGATTGTGGTGACTGCTCAGTTTTTCTTGCTGATTTGACTGCTCTCAAGGAGAAGCATACCTCTACTTTGGAGGAACTAGATGTGATTAGGATTGAGTGTGATGAATTGAAGTCTAGGCCAGCTTTGTTAGGAGACTGTACATCATGTCCTATCTTGCATGCTAGGCTAGATGAATCTCACACTAGGATTGTTTCTCTTGAGGCAGCATTGAAAGCTCCTCTTCCTACATCATGTTCAACATGTGAAATGCATGCTTTGAAAAACATGGAACTTGCACACTATGTTGATCGTCTGCAGGATGAAAATGATGAGCTTAGGAAATTGATGAGTTGGTTGTCTGGGCATGAGCCACAATTGAGTTTGATGTTGGCTCAGTTCAAGAGGTTTGATGGTCAGGCATTGGGGGCTGAGAAGAGTGGTGAGAAGAGTCGTGAGGGAGAAGAGAAAGTTGGAGAGATCCCTACTCAACCACACACCATACCCATGAACAAATATGCACCCAAGCCAAACCACTTGAGAAACAAGCTTGATACAACTCCAGACCCACCAGTGTTCCCCCAGAAAATAGAGAATTACCAGAAACCCATCAAGTTTGTGAGCAACCTAGGTAATGTCTTTGAGGGGAAGTCAGGAGAGAAAGGTGTTGAGAAGCCCACAGAGAAGCCACCACCTAAGCCAGTGCCAATCCGCTTCCATTGTGAGTATTGTGAGAGGGATGGACATAAGGATGAGTTCTGTTTCCGGAGAAAGAGGGATGAGAGGTTTGCTAGGGAGATGGCAAACAAGGACTGGTACCACCTTTCTCGTGGTGTGCCTGAGCCTCGTAGAGGGCCTCTACCTAGGGGTGAGGTGTATGTGCGTACAGTTCCCACTCATGGAGGTGGAGGTGGTTTCCCTCAGAGAGACAGACGTGTTGGGTTTGGGCGTGGTGAGTTGGCTCGACGTGCTCCTTCTCGTGATCGTTACGAGTTTGGGAGGCACGATCGGAGCTTTGGGTCTCAGATGGACTACGTGCCACGTTTTCCCCCTCGTGGTGTGCGTACTCCTCCAATGAGACGTGACAGGTCCTCTGGCGGTAGGCGTGAGAGGGCTCCGCCTAGAGGTTTTGGGAGGATGGATTTTGCTAACCCTTCTTTTGAGCAAATGGCTCAGCACTGGTTTAACTCTTTTGGTACTAACCCAGTGTTGAGACGCTTGCTCATTCTCCTCGTTATTGATTGCAGACGGGAGGCTTGGAGAACTTTTGGTTAATCGACTCCGGTTGCTCACGACACATGACCGGAGATCGTGGGTGGTTCTCCAGCCTCACCCCGGTGAGTACGAGGGAGTACATCACTTTCGGGGATAACGGGAGAGGACGAGTGCTTGCTGAAGATATGGTGAAGGTGAGTAGCAAAGTGACCTTAAGAAGTGTGGCCCTGGTCAAGTCACTTGGTTTTAACTTGTTGTCAGTATCTCAATTACTTGACGAAGGTTTTGAGGTTCGTTTCAAATCGGGTGCTTCTCGTGTGCTTGATTCTCGAGGCGATCTTGTCTGTACGATCGTCCCCGAGGGTCAAATCTTTCGTGCCGACTTTTCCCAGTCTGTTGGTCCTCCTCGATGCTTTGTTGCTGGCGTATCGGCCGAGCTTTGGAAATGGCATAGGAGGTTGGGACACTTGAGCTTTGAGTTGCTTTCCCACTTGAGTGGTCTTGATCTTGTCCGAGGATTACCTAAGTTGAAATTTGAGAAGGATTTGGTTTGTGCTTCTTGTCGGCATGGAAAGATGGTTGCCGGTTCTCACGCCCCTCTGACTTCAGTCATGACCGAGCGACCTTGTGAGCTGTTGCACATGGATTTGGTTGGGCCAGCTCGTGTTCGCTCTGCTGGTGAGAAGTGGTATGTTCTTGTGGTTGCTAATGATTTTTCGAGGTACTCTTTGGTTTTCTTTTTGGAGCATAAGAGCGAGACATTTGGCTTTGTTCGGGACTTGATCTTGAGGTTGAAGAATGATAGACATGGTGATGCCATTCGAGCTATATGCAGTGACAATGGCACAGAGTTTAAGAACTCTCATTTTGATGGCTTTTGCAGTGATCTTGGTCTCGATCATCAATACTCTTCTCCATACGTCGCTTGCCAGAATGGCGTAGTGGAGAGGAAGAACCGGACCCTTTGTGAGATGGCCAGGACGATGCTCGATGAGCATAGGACTCCTAGGTGTTTCTGGGCCGAGGCGGTCAATACCGCTTGCTATGTCTCAAATCGCATCTTCCTTTGTGCCTTTAAGAAGAAGACCTCTTATGAGCTGATGCATGGCCGACAACCCTAGGTGAGTCACTTTAGAGGTTTTGGTTGCAAGTGTTTCATTCTGAAGAAGGGCAAGTTGGATAAGTTTGAGTCTCGATGTTCGGATGGGATTTTCCTTGGTTATGCGATTCATTCTAGAGCATATGATGTGCTCAATCTTGACACTAACCGAATCATGGAGACTTGCGAGGTTACCTTCGACGAGACACAGCCATGTAGCTCTACTGCTTTTGAGTGTGCAGGTGACGAGGAGATTGGAGCGAGGATCTTTGAAGATGAGAAGGATGTAGATGGAGACGACGACGACAATGATGGTGGTGCTCGTTTGGCTGATCGTGTACATTCTACTTCCACTACTACGACGACGATCGAGGACAGACCATCCCCTACACCCACTACGACTGAGGCTGTTCGAGTGGAGGCTGCTGCTGAGGGGGAGGTTGTGTCCAGGCGAGAGGCTCCCCGGCGAGTACAAGTGGATCACCTACCGACGACCATCATTGGTGACCTTCATGAATGCACTACACGGTCGAGGTCAAGGAATACTTCTCATTTCGCTCACTCTGTGTTTGTTGCTTCTTTCGAGCCCAAAGATATTCGACACGCTTTGTCTGACGAGAATTGGGTGAATTCCATGCATGAGGAGTTGGAAAACTTTGAGAGAAACCAAGTCTGGGTGTTTGTCGATCCACCGCCAAATTGTCGTCCCATAGGAACCAAGTGGGTGTGGAAGAACAAAGAGGGTGAGAATGGGATGGTTGTGAGAAACAAGTCGAGGTTGGTGGCGCAAGGGTTCAACCAAAAGAAGGGGATAGACTATGAGGAGACTTTTGCTCCTGTGGCCCGTTTCGAGGCAATTATGATCCTTCTAGCCTTTGCCGTGGCTAAAGGGTTCAAGTTGTACCAAATGGATGTCAAGAGTGCTTTCTTGAATGGGGTGATAGAGGAAGAAGTGTATGTGAGGCAACCCCCGGGGTTTGAGAGTGAAAAATACCCACACCGTGTATACAAACTCCAGAGAGCGCTCTATGGGTTGAAACAGGCACCTAGAACTTGGTATGGCAGGTTGAGAGGCTTTTTGCTGAGTAAGGGGTTTGTGATGGGCCTAGTTGAGAAGACCCTGTTCCTCCTTAAGCATGGGAATGACCTTTTGATTGTTCAGATATACGTGGATGACATAATCTTTGGTGGCTCTTCTCATGATCTTGTTGCCAGATTTGCAGATGACATGAGCAGGGAATTTGAGATGTCCATGATGGGAGAGCTACAGTTTTCTTGGGTCTCCAGATCAAGCAGTGCAAGGACGAGACGTTTGTACATCAGGTGAAGTACACCAGGGACATGGTGAAGAAGTTTGGCATGAATGACTCCAAGCCGCTGACTACACCGATGAGTACAACTACGGCTTTGGACGCGGACAAGGACGGCGAACCTGTGGACCAGAAGGAGAACCAGAGCATGATCAGCTCCCTCCTCTACTTGACGGCGACGAGGCCAGACATACAGTTCAGCGTGTGTCTGTGCGCTCGTTTTCAGGCTTCACCGAGGACTTCACATCGGCAGGCCGTCAAGCGGATTTTCAGGTACTTGAACTACACTCCTGAGTTTGGTCTTTGGTACTCTGCCTCCTCGACACTCAGGCTTCATGGGTTTTCTGATACGGATTTCGCTGGGTGTCGATTGGACCGCAAGTCTACTTCTGGGTGTTGTCAGTTCCTTGGTTCTTCTTTGGTCGCTTGGTCATCTCGCAACCAATCGAGTGTAGCCAAGTCCACCACCGAGGCTGAGTATGTAGCTGCTGCTAGTTGTTGTTCCCAGCTGCTTTGGATGACCTATACCATGAGTGATTTTGGAGAGGAGTGCTCCCAGGTTCCACTTTTCTATGACAGCACCAGTGCCATAAGCGTAGCCAAAAATCCTGTCCTCCACTCCAAAACGAAACACATAGAAGTGAGGTACCACTTTCTGAGGGACAATATAGAAAAGGGAAACATATCCTTGTCCTATGTTCCTACCCAAGACCAGCTAGCTGACATTTTCACCAAACCTCTTGACCAAGTTACTTTCACTCGCTTGCGGGGTGAGCTTGGGGTGTCCTTTCCTTTCTAGCTAGGTCTTGGAGCTTCTCATGTATATATGAGTCATATGTCTCATTTTGTGGCATTTCCTTCATGCATTTTACTTTCTGTACAAAACCTGGTAGGATAGCCATCTTTTGATCACTTGAGCTAGGATTGAGTTTCTCTTATATACATTGATCATTGATGTGCTATAGATGAGATATGTGCATGTTGGGTAACTTGTGGATGTGAATGCTATGCTCTTGATGGTTGTGCCATATATGTATGATGAGATAGCATTTTGTTTGTGAAAATGATAAAATTGCCTCTCTCATGAGTAGATGCTTGTCTTTGCTAAATTTGTGCTCAAATGCTTATATCATGCTCAGTTTGTGCTCGAGGATCATATTCTCTTTGCTTGGGGTCAAAGACCTTTTGTCATTGTAAATGTTTAGCCCTTTTGCTTGCTTGGGGAGGAGCATAAGCTTCTTTTTGCCGCAAAGGCACTTCATGTACCATGTTTAATCTTGAAAATGAAATTGGTGTATGAATTGCCTTATGCTTGAAAAATGAGCTCCTAATCATGTTTTTATGCTTTTGATATTCATATCTTGGGTGCTAAACCGTAGCATGTTGTCTACCATGAGAAGTCTCATTTTAAGAAGTAGACACATGGCTCGGTGGCTTTAACATGTCTTGAGTAGCTTGTGGGCGTTTATAATGATCTTGTGATGAGAATTTGTGATCTTGCATAAATTTTGGATGATCTAGTGCCTTTGTGTTCAAATTGGCATAGATAGGGTCTTGCTCATGAGATGCATGTTTCTTTGTGAAAATTGCTTAAAATTTCTTTTAGCCATGTCACATGCTTATATGGCTCTACCTTCTTGATGGCAATGTGCTAACTACACCATGTCTACTTTGCTTGCTCTATGTCTCATGTGTAGCATTTTGTTGTGCTCTTTGTATATTTGAGAAGCTTGGTAGACTGTATATATGCTTTGACATGCATTTTTCATGAAAACAAGGGGAAGAGTTTCATACACCTTGATTCATGCATTGTCAATAAGGGAGAGAATATACATGCTTTGGGGAGAGTTATGCACATTTGGGGAGATTTCTCATGCATTGGGAGATTTTGTGAAAAATTGGTATGCAGTTGGGAGATGTTGCATGTGAGGAGAAAAAATGAGAAGAAGAGTGTTGGCGTTTCGTAGAATCGTCATCCTAAGAATAGATCTGGGACCCGTCCTTAGCGACAACACTAGGAAATGCCTTGTAGGCACCTCTCAATGTCACAACTAATGGCGCAGGTTAGCGTGAACACCGAGACTTGCCATAAGTTAATATAAACGATCATGAACGAATCCGCAAGCGCACAGATAAACCATTGTAGCATTTCCCCAAGGAAGGAGAGTATTCCAAGGGTATCGTATCCGTGGAAGGCAATGGCGGATATCTTAGACTTATGCTTTTGCTATGAATGTAAACCAAGAGATAGATATAGGGACCAACACACTCAAAGACAGGGGTAAGATAAAAGATATACGGGGTAGTTTGACACACACACTCAAATCTACCTCTACCCTAGCACACTACGGCTTAGGGGGAACATACGAGTTAGCTCTAGGTTCTAATGTACTAAACATACAAAGCTAGAAGATACAAGAGATGGGCATGAGCATTGCATGAGAGAGATAAGGTTCAGCACCCAGGTACAAACGGGGAGCTAGCCCGCGACGACCAGCACTCTGCGAAACTAGACTTTAGACTCCTACAGCAGGTACCCCAGCGCGGAGGTTGCCCTAGGATCCAACAGGGCTGTCACCACCTGAGGACCGACCTCTCGTTATGGGGGGTATGCTCATAACTATCGTAGCCAGACAACCCAGGCACCATGCCTACGTTGCTGCTAGACTCCACCCGGCCCGGGCTATTGTGACCCAGGGTGAGAGCCACCAGAAGACTGGTCAACTAGACTGAGTACGGTAGCTTGAACACATACCTCATGCAGCACTCTCATGCCATCTAACAAGATCGACTAAGGCTAGACATACAAACAAATATGAACTCTCTTATGTCTAATCAATAAGATCAAAGGGTCGTGTTCTTGAAGAACACGAGCCTCTAACTTATGAACAAACACATAAGGAAGGAGTTTATTACCCTTCAAGTGGATCAAAAGGTAGTGTTCACGAAGAACACAAGCCTCTAAATGATGAACAGAGGATGAACTCAAGAACATATCAAGAATATGATTTACCATGACTTTATATGAAATAGCTGAATAACTGAAGTAGATCAAAGTCATACAAAGAAATAAAGATAAAAAAGAACTCATACCTAGACTTCCAAGAGGACTTGGAACCTGAATAAGAGCTACTCTAGCCTACCCCCTAGCCTTGGAAACTAAAAGTGAGAGGAGAATGAGAGAGTGGTGTGTGAGAAATGGGAGCCCCTCCCCTTCTATTTATAGGCGAGGACAAGGCTTGCTCGGACGCCCAAATGACCCCTAAACACCCGGCAGTGAGGCAATGGACCAATGAGCAACCAACACGTGGAAGGCCAGGATCAAAGGCCCCTAAGGCGGTTCGGCCGATCCTAGGATCGGCCGGCCCCCTAGGGTCATCTCCTGGCCTGTGTTTTCTCTGGGTGGCTGCTCTGTGGGCCCTTTGATCCTCCCCCGGTGCATGGCTTGATTTGGTATCCGAGGTGGGCCCTTTGATCCATGTGAAGTCCATGTGGCATCCTCTGATTCGTCGGTGAGTGCCTCCCCTGGATCGATGACATGGATTGCCATGTTTCCCTTGGTGGCAGCCACCTCCTCAGCTGAGTTGGCATGGTTTCTTCATAGAAGTTGAGTTTCCATCTCTTTTAAGGGGTAAATCACCTACATACAAATAATCTCCAAGGACAAGTGGAACTACATTATTCAAACCAAAATGCTAGTAAATAATGCATATGCCTCCATTTATGTGAGAATATTGAGGGTTGGAAATGGTGATTTTCAACCGTCAACAAACTCCCCCAAGCTAACCTCTTGCTCATCTCGAAGCAAGACATTAGAGACTTAGGTTGGTTGATCAGGAGTTGCTACAATGTTGTATTCTCAACTTATGGCAAACATACAGCAAAGTACTCTACCAAGAGTTGAACAAGTTGGCAATGTTCTTACCTTTCACCTGATACGTGGGGCATATAGCTTCACCTGCCTTGGGCGGTTGAGAGACAGAATGGTTATATAGGATGTGCATAATCACTCATACCTTGATCAGCTTAGCAATCCGGAGGTTTTGCAAATTTTTCAAAAGAAAATCAGAGTTCCTCAAATGATACTCTCGGATCGCTCAAAAGGTGTATGGTTCCTCACCAAGGCATCAATGTTGCCTTTCTTCACATCCTACTCCGAATAGGCTGTATGTGGAGCTGTAGGTAGGGAAGATGTGGCATACTTGCCTCTCATGTTTTGCTAAGTCAAAGACCGGATCCTTGGAAGAAACAAACATACGTCCTGATCAAGATGTGCATATGTGTGTGATGGATATGAGCATGGCAAGGTGGATACTAGGCCCGGAAGTGGGTGCTAGATATTACCATGCTTTTTATGAGGGATTGATGGTAAGGTGGACACTAGCCCCGGAGTAGGTACTAGTTATTACCATCTATATGGTGGAACTCTTTCTCCTACACATATCAATCCCTTTTTCTCCTTTGGAATTTTCGAGACTTGGGCTAGCTCTCTTTATTTATTTTTGCCATGCTCTTGAGCATGCTTTTTTTTATCAAGCTAGCCCTTTGTCTTTATTGGAGATATTTGGAGAGGGATGAATAATGCAAAGATACATAGAGTTTTATATGAGGAAGAATGCGTAGGCATATGGAACAAATGATGAATGCTAACTTCCAGTGTAGAAGTTTTAGCATGAACGTGTGCGTGATCTTGATTAGGGGAGTATGAGTTCTAACAAGGGTCACAACAATTTGACAAAGCTCAATGAGAGAACAAGCTGCATATGTGGAGGCTAAGAACTAGAATCTACATATGGCCTTGGATAGGAAATTTCTCATCATTGAGGAACTCATCATGTTTTGATTTTTCAAAAAGGAAAACTCCGGATGTCAAGCATCACTAAGCACAAGATCATAGCACTCTATTATATCATATCATGTCTCACAACAACTTAGGGAAGGATCATGCTTTTTGGTACCCACAGTTTTCAAGCTAAGGTTTGAACATACAAGCCAACAAACTCAAAACTTAGGTAGGATACAAAGTTGTAGGCAAGACATACGAGGAAAATAAACAGAGCAACTATTCATCATTTCAACCATAGAGGCAAAGCATTCTTACTAAGCTTATCAAAGCAAACTAAGCAAATGATGATGATGAAAGCAAATAAATATTTTTGGTCTTTTTATTTTGCAGATTTTTTTGGATTTTCATTTATAAGATATTCTGAAAACGAAGGAAGATACAAGTTACCTCAGAATGGGGGTCCTCCCCCAAGCTAGCTTCAGGCTCACTGCGGAGGAGGGTAGAAGAAACCCTGACTCGCGTAGTAAGCCCTCTGCGCCTCCATGTATTGCTGCTGATCCTGCTGCATGGCTGCTATCCTTTCACCAGCCTGACGCTGCCACGCTGAGGTAGACTCGACGTGGGTGTTCAGCGTCTCCTCCAATCCTGTGACCTGGACGGTGAGCTCTCCCATCTGCTGCGCGAGCTGAGCATCACGTGCAGAGGCTGAGGAGTGTCGCCGGAAGGACGAAGACGGAGGTGGACCACCGGAGCTAGAACTAGCGGGTGTGGCCCACTGAGCTCTGCTCGCGCCTGCCCAAGCTGTGCCACTCGCACTCGGCTGGTAGGTGGGCTAATCCCAGCCAGGTGCATATCCAGGGGTAACCCCGGACATGTACCCCGCAGGGGCCCCTCCTGCCACTGGTGGCGCAGCAGGCTGTGGCTGAGGTGGTGGTGGTGGCTGTGACTGCTACTGGTGCTGCATGTGTGCTCTCTTCGCTGCACTTCAGGTGGACCTGCCTGAGATACTAGCACGACGGCTTTCCTCTTGTGTAACAAGGGGAATGGTTAGTGACACCGAGTTATACAATCCAAATCCCGGGTTAGGTAACGAGATTTGGTTTGCATAGCCCGGAAAGAAGAAAGTCAAAGAATCATTTGGGCCCCTCTTGAGTATATGCCCTTGGATCAAGTATGCCTCATCAACGAGAACTCAGGGCGTCCCGATGAAGGGTACAGAATTCCCGCTAAGAACCCCGAGTCTAAGAGCAATACGAGTCACCAAAGACGTACACTCAATAGGACCTATCATCTTGAAATTCATCAACCATTGCCGAATCATAGCTTTAACGGGAGAGACCTAGATCCAGTTAATTGAAACACCCGGTTTTAAAGGACAAACCGAATGCACCCTTTATGCATGCCCAGGATCAAATTCATGCATAAAGTGACATCGTCAGTGTAATATCACAACATATATCATTACAACCGTATAACTATTACAAAATGACCCGAGGGTCTAAAACAAAAGATTACACATCGTTATTCTATCGCAGCGGAGTAGGCGCCACCTTCCACAGGAACGTCGACTGGGGGCACGCCAACCTAGAACTCCCGGCCTTCACGACGGTCTTCACGAAGTAGCTCCTTCTTCTAGCTTCTGTTTATCTGAGCAGCAGTGGGGAGAGAACAGTAGGGGTTGAAGGGAAAACGGTGAGTACACCTGGAGGCGTGTACTCCGCAAGTGGAGGAAAAGTATGCATAACATGCTGGCTTAAAGCAAGGAAGGCTTTATTTGGTGGACTGCAAAGCTCAAGTTTTAGTTGGTCAAGTTTTAATTAAGCACCTAGAATTTATTGTGTATAAGGCTTCCCATCCCCTTCGAGGCACAGGCACCAACCTGTCCTGATCCTAAGGTTAAAACATCATAGAACCAAAACCAGCTCCCAAACCACAGTTACCACCACTGTGATCCACCCAAACCACCAACTAACCATGTGAGGGTCCAGGCCGCTCTTGACCGTGAGCACGGCTGTTATAACAGTTTTTAACACTCTACAGAGGTTGTACATCTTTACCCATGAGTCACGTAAACGTTCAAAGAATGTTAAACCCAACCATGTTGTGCGGATCAGGCACTTTCACACTTCCTTAGGTGTGATAGCATAGGGACGCTACGAGGCCTTTACATAGGTTCACCAGCGCGCATTAACCGGGTTACGGAGTGTCAGCGACACCCGAGGTTCCTTGCCAGACTCTTGGGAACTACGCCCTCATCTAGCCTAGACAGCTAAACACAGACCGCTGGTTTACCCTACTTAGTTGGCCAAGACCATAGCCCATTAGTTCTCGTGGTTGTACTGTATGTCCCGGGTGGTCGCTCCACAGACCGGTCCTTAACTCAGGCAAGGCCAACATCAAGCAATCACAAGCCACCGTTCAAACCACTTGCCTGAGTCCCCTAGGGTGTTCATGTTGCTAACCATAACCCACATTAACATGTTGCATAATCATTAATCAGGTTTAAGATTAAACCCAACCCATGCTGAGCAAACTAAGCATATTCTACCCATATAGGTAACCTCTAAGGGCAAGCAAGGAATGATCATGAAAAATATAGTAAACAGTCCTTAATAGGATTTCCCATCAAAATTAGACATCTAATGCAAGAAAGCATAAATAAAGCAGTGATTATGGTGATTAAAACATAAAGGTATAAAATAGCAAGATGTCAAGGACACTTGCCCGTTTCCCGATGCTCCACTGCTCAGAGGCGTTCCTTCACGCACAACAATCACTGAAACAACACATTGCTAGACTAAGAACAAAGCACCAGACAATAAAACCATTTAGAGAAGCGTACTACTAGCTAACGTGAGCTAGCTACGAACAAGAGAGCGCGTGAAAGGCTAAAGCGAAGCTACGGGTGAAAAGGGGCACAACTATCGGTAAAGATTGTATTATAAGAAAGAAGAGACTATATGCTTGATTTATTTTATTTAAAGAAATATGTTTAATGAGTATTTCGGAGAAATACCACATGTTGGAAATTAATCAAATTTATACTTGAATAGAAAGAACGGTATAAACCTATTCATATTTTATTTATAAAAGTTTATTAGAATTTATACCAATTTAACATTTATCTTTATAAAAGAAACTTTATGTGAGAGCAACTAACGAGTTAAAACATGTGTCGGGTTGAGCTAAACAAGTTATAAGAAAAACATATTTATGTTCGAATTAATCAAGTTAACTTTTATTAAGGAAAGGCGAAGGTTGAACCTATATTTGATTTTATTCAAAAGAGGTTGAATTGGACATTAATCAAATTAATATTAACTTTAATTTCCAAAAACATGAAACAAGGTGAACATCGCTGCTAACACGTGCACTACGACAAAACGAAGCTAACGCAACTTGAACGAGCTAAAACGGAGCTAGGATGTGAAAGTTATGCGGTTTTGATGGTTGCAAGGGCTTATGTGTGATTTTCTAAAGATTACAGGGGCTAGAACACAAGATTTGGAAGACACAGGGAATTGCAATCGCGAAAAGATGAAAATCGAGGGTTTAAAGCGCAAAACGGTCTTGGCTGGACTGATCTACAAAAGGTGGGATTTTTTTGAGGGTGTATGTGCAAAAGGGCTAAGACACAAAGAAAGGTGGGTGATATCCTATTTTGTCAGGGGCTAAACTGCAAAAGAGATGGTTGACCGTGCGGCTCTGCTGACTGGGCGTGACGTGGCGCGTTCTGATTGGCTGGGTGCGCTGAAGTGGAGTTGACGAGGCGGTGACGAGGCCGTGGACCGGCTGTGGACCACGGCCCACTAGTCCACAGTGAACCGATCCAAGGGGTAAGCCCCAAATCTGATCTGGGCCATCCGTGGGGGATCCGATGGTGGATAGGCGGCTGCTGGTTTTGGTCGCCGCCGGTGAGGTGAAACAGAGGGGGGCGGCGGCACACGGCAGCGGCTCGCCGGAGTAGGCGGTCCGGGCACTACGGGGCACCATTTCGCATGGGGTTTGGACGGGGAGAAAGAGGAGGATGGCGCAGAGCTCACCATGGGAAACTCGACGTCGATGGGGCAGTGGGGATGTCGTGCGGCAGCCAGAGGCGGACGGAGCCATGGGCGCTCGCGAAGGGCGGTGTCACGGCCTCTGTCCAGGGCTCCTGGGCGCCTGGGTGTCATCCTGGTGGTCCTGTGTGAGGAAAGGAGGGAGAGGGAGGAGTAAAGGGGAACCAGAGCGGGGAAGGGCAACGGTGGCGGTGCTCCTTACCACGGCGGTGGTGACGGCGATTCGTCGACGCCAAGGGCACAAGAGAGGAGGGGTGTTCCGAGAGGTGCAAAGGGAGGGGAGAGAGCTAGGTGCTAGCCATTTGTAGGACGCAGTGCAGAAGGGAGGACCAGGGATCGGGAGGAGCGGCGGGCATCACGACCGTGACTGGCACGGGCCAAGCTTGCCTTCCATTTGAGGCGCTGCCGCACCTGGACGCGAGCGCGGGAGAGGGAGAGCGAAGGGGGGAAAGTAGGTGGGGCCGGGGTGGAGATCACGGGCAGGGCGCGCGGGAACCGGATTTCCCGGCCGGCGGCGGGGTGCTCTGCCGTGTGGAGCTGAGGAGGAAGAAAGGGAGGTGAGGTGGAGGGGATGACGGGTGGGGACGGGGTGTCAGTGAGAGAGAGGAGGGATGGGGGGGTTCGCGGGCTGCTGTTGGGCCTCAAGGAGCTGTGGGCCGACGCGAGAAGGAAAGGAAGGGGGAGAGGTGGACTAGTGCAAGAGGGGGAGGTGGTGGGCCGCTGGTGTTGGGCGTGGCCCAAGGAAGGGAGAAGGGGAGGATGGGCTGCGGCCTGGGAGGAGAGGAGGGGTGCTGGGCTGGGCTGCGGTTTGGTGAAGGTGGTGTGGGTTGGGTTGGATTTGCACAAGGGTTTAGGCCCAAGGAAGTTTCCCATTTTCTAAAAAGATTTAGAGATTTTAGAGATAGAGAGGGAAGGGAAGGTGTGGGTTGGGTTTGGAGATGAGATTAGGTCCACAAAAGAATTAGAGAGAGAGGGAGAGATATAAGGTCGGAGCTTTTGAAGAGGTTTAGAGAGTCAAAAAGATTTAGAGAGAGAAAGAGAGATATGGGTCCCTTGGCAGGTCGCGCGGCTCGTCGCGCGGCTCGTCGTTGACTACATCGCCTCGCGTGGCTCGTCGTCGACTATTTCGCATACGCCGCGCATCCGGGTGCCTCAGCACGTCGCGCGGCTCGTCACGCGGCTCGTCGTCGACTACTTCACTTATGCCGTGCGATCGGGTGCCTCGGCACATCGCGCGGCTCGTCGCGCAGCTCGTCACGCGGCTCGTCGTCGACTGCTTCGCCTCGCGCGGCTCGTCATCGACTACTTCACCTCACGCGGCTCGTCGTCGACTACTTCGCCTACGCCGCGCGTTCGGGTGCCTCGGCACGTCGCGCGGCTCGTCGCGCAGCTCGTCGTCGACTACTTCACCTACGCCGTGCGATCGGGTGCCTCGGCTCGTCGCGCGGCTCGTCGTCGACTACTTCGCCTACTCCGTGTGTTCGGGTGCTTCGGCACGTCGCGCGGCTCGTCGCCCGGCTCGTCGTCGACTACTTCCCCTACGCCGCGCGTCCGGGTGCCTCGGCACGTCACGAGGCTCGTCATGCGGCTCGTTGTCGACTACTTCGCCTCTCGCGCGACTCGTCGTCAACTACTTCACCTACGCTGCGCATCTGGGTGCCTCGGCACATCGTGCGGCTCGTCGCGCAGCTCGTCGCGCGGCTCGTCGTCGACTACTTCGCCTACGCCGCGCGTCCGGGTGCCTCGGCACATCGCGCGGCTCGTCGCGCAGCTCGTCGCGCGGCTCATCGTCGACTGCTTCGCCTCGCGCGGCTCGTCGTCGACACCTTCACCTACGCCGCGCATCCGGGTGCCTCTGCACGTCGCGCGGCTCGTCATGCGGCTCGTCGTCGACTACTTCGCCTACGCCGCGCGTTCGGGTGCCTCGGCACATCGCGCGGCTCGTCACGCAGCTCGTCGTGTGGCTCGTCCTCGACTGCTTCGCCTTGCGTGGCTCGTCGTCGACTACTTCGCCTACGCCGCGCGTTCGGGTGCCTCGGCACGTCGCGCGGCTCGTTGTCGACTACTTTGCCTCGCGCGGCTCGTCGTCGACTACTTCACCTACGCCGTGTGATCGGGTGCCTCGGCTCGTCACGCGGCTCGTCGTCAACTACTTCGCCTACTCCGCGCGTTCGGGTGCCACGGCACGTCGCGCGGCTCGTCGCGCGGCTCGTCGTCGACTACTTCGCCTACGCCGCGCGTCCGGGTGCCTCGGCACGTCGCGCGGCTCGTCACGCGGCTCGTTGTCGACTACTTCGCCTCTCGCGCGGCTCGTCGTCGACTACTTCGCTTACACCGCGTGTCCGGGTGCCTCGGCACATCGCGCGGCTCGTCGCGCGGCTCGTCGTCGACTGCTTCGCCTCGCGTGGCTCGTCGTCGACTACTTCACCTACACTGTGCGATCGGGTGCCTCGGCTCGTCGTCGACTACTTCGCGTACGCTGCGCGTCCAGGTGCCTCGGCACGTCGTGCGGCTCGTTGCGCGGCACGTCGTTGACTACTTCACCTATGTCGTGCGATCGGGTGCCTCGGCTCGTCGCGCGGCTCGTCGTCGACTACTTCGCCTATGCTGTGCGATCGGGTGCCTCGGCTCCTCGCGCGGCTCGTCGTCGACCACGCGCCGTCTCGCCGCTCGACTTCTCGTCGGTCGGTCACACTGGCTCTCGCCGTGCGCCCGGTCGCTCCGTCTCGCGGCTCGACTACTCCGTGCGCTGCCGCTCGACTTGTTGTCCGGTCGCACTGGCTCTACTTCAGCCACACCGTGCGTCAAGACTACTTGTCTCGCGGCAACACCGGCTCTACTTCGAGTACGCCGCGCACCGCCGCGACATCGTCTTCCGGCCGCATCACGTCGACCACTCATCTTGACTAGTTTTCCAAATTAGTCGAGAACGACAGAAACGCCCCAACAACTAGTCGGAATCAACTCTGACTGGTCAAACTTCAGCAACAATCATCGCGGCTCCATCTCTGACCGCCACGGCTTCATCTACAAGACCGCCCTAGCGACAACAGCTAAGTCATTTATTTAAATGATTATTTTTTCTTCTTTGGCTTGTCTTCCATGCGCAGGACAAACACGCCAAGGACTACCCATCTGTTCATGCTTCTACACGGGAACTACCCTTCAGAACAGCACAATCTCAAGTCCGCTACGGCAGCACAAGTCGACGCCAACGGTCGCAATCTAAAGTCCGCTACAGCGGCACAACTCGACTCCGGTCGCATCAACAGTCTGCCCAGGCAGCAACAGTTAAGTCATTTATTTAAATGATTACTGTTTTCTTTTCTTGGCTTGTTCTCCTCATCATGTAGGACAACATGCCGACTACTCATCGGTGTACGCTTCTCGGCGGGTTTTTCACGAGGGCTACACTCTGCTGACTACTCTTGGGGTATATCGATCAAGTCACCATGAGCCTACTTCATCAACTTGGGGGCTATCCCAAGGAGGCAGCTTCTAAAGTTCGCTCCGCGCGGCAACTTAAAGTCGACTCCGGTCGCACCTTCGCCTGCTTCGGCGGCATACTGCGTGTGTAAGCTTCGATGGAACCTAGCTGTAAGTGGCCCTCGCGTCCTGGCGACGATGGTACCTAGCTGCACGTGGTTTTCATACCCTGTACCATGGGTTTCGTACCCTAAGTACTCGCGCTATGTACCATGGGTCCTAGTACCCTAGGTACTCAAGTCGACTCCGGTCGCACCCAAGCCCGTTCCGGCGGCAACCGTACCTTGGGTCTGAAATCCATGGCCCAGGTACTCAAGTCGACTCCGGTCGCACCTTCAAGCCCGCTCCGGCGGCAACCGTACCTTGGGTCTGAAATCCATGGCCCAGGTACTCAAGTCGACTCCGGTCGCACCTTCAAGCCCGCTCCGGCGGCAACCGTACCTTGGGTCTGAAATCCATGGCCCAGGTACTCAAGTCGACTCCAGTCGCACCTTCAAGCCCGCTCCGGCGGCAACCGTACCTTGGGTCTGAAATCCATGGCTCAGGTGCTCAAGCCCGCTCCGGCAGCACAACTATTCATTTTCTCTGATTTTTCGTTCGATTTTGCATTCTGGAAGTGCTTTTTGTTTTTTGCATCTTAAAGTCCACCCCGCGTGGCACAAAGTCGACTACTATAGTCGCATCTAAAGTCCGCTTCGCGCGGCAATCTAAAGTCGACTTCTATAGTCGCATATCAAAGTCCGCTCCGTGCGTCAACTAAAGTCGACTTCGGTTTTCAAGTCGCATCTCAAAGTCCGCTCCGTGCGACAACTAAAGTCGACTTCGGTTTTCAAGTCGCATCTCAAAGTCCGCTCTGCGTGGCACAAAGTCGACTTCGGTTTTCAAGCCGCATTCTAAAGTCCATTCTGATGGCATCTAAAGTCGACTTCGGTCGCATCTAAAGTCCGCTCTGACGGCACGACTACTTCTCAAGCTCCACGGCTCGATGCCAAACTACTGCTCGGAATCTCTCAAGCTCGGGGGCTCTACTACAACAACTACTCAACGTGGCTCATACGACTCTCTTATCTCGTGGGCTACACGCTGCAAGAGTACTCGGATGATGGCTTTCACGAACACTGAAGACCCTTGGATTGATTACCTAATCATTTCAAGGCTCGGGGGCTGCTATGCTATACCCATCATTCAATTTTTCAAGACGGAAGATTCGGAATCAAGACTGACCCTCAGCTAGAGTCTGCGACTCAACCCAAGGCTCGGGGGCTACTCCATATGGAGTGCGATTTTGCAACCGCACTTCCATATAATCTCGACTTCAAGACTGATGAGCTAGACCACCTTCCAGCCTCGCGGCAGTTCAAATACTATTGAAGACTTCTCCAAGAAGAACTCCAGGACGCTCAAGAACTACTCGAAGAGGCTTCAAGACTACTTGAACTACTACTCTCGACTCCAACGTGCTCGGGGGCTTGTCGGGCATACACCCCGGGTACCCATGCAAGGAAGGATGAAGACAGACTCCTACTAGAATTCCCCTGTATTCCGACTAGGACTCGTTCCGTGTAATCCTACTAGGACTCCTGCCTTGTAACCGACTAGGAACCCGCCCCCTGGACTATATAAAGGAGGGCCGGGTACCTAGGAGGACATCTCAACCCAACACCAAGCGCAGGGCGCCATACTTGATCCCCAAACAGGACGTAGGGTTCGCCACCACGGCGGCCCGAACCTGTATAAATCTTGTGTCCCGTGTCCTTGCGCATACCTTCGAGTTCTCGGTCTCCCGATCACGATCCTCCACCGCATAATCAACTACCTCGGGTACCCCCTTGGTAGGTTTGCCGGTCTAAAACACCGACAAGGTCCAAAAGAGATTAGATGTGGATTCTTAGATAAAGGTAGAGAGAGATTGGATCCGAAAAGGATTTATAGAGAGAGATTTAGAGAGGGAGAAGGGATGGTCCTTAGAGAGAGAAGAAACCAACTCCATTGTAGGGAGAGAGAGAAGCCTTGCTAGGGAAAAGGTTGGATTGGAAAGATTTAGAGAAAAAGATTGAAGAGATATAGAGATACCAGGATTAACTTATAGACGAACCTATTCGAGCTTTAAAACTCAAATTCATTTTTTTACACAATAAACCTTGTGCATCGCAGCATGAATGCAACAAACAAATAATTATAACCTATGATTCATTTATTTAATTTAGAAAATATTGTTTGTTTTGAAATCATTGCACAAGCTTCCTAATTAATTCTACAAATTTTAATAAAATTTTAAATCCTAGCCAAAATGCAAACTAGGGTGTTACAAATACTACCCCACTTAACAGGAATCTCGTCCCAAGATTCTGCAAAAGGTTAGCAAGAGAGAGAAGGCTAGCAGTGGGGAAAGATAGGGTTGCTTTGCGTTTATATCATCTTGTCTTGTTCTTCACACCTTCATGTCATTTTGTTGGTGATCCTTCAACTCTTGTGGATGATCCATTATGGAGATCTTTGGTGACTCCTCTATGATGATTTTTTTGAGCAACGATCACCTTGCACTTTCTTCACGTGTTGTCCTCTTGTTGTTACCTTCGTTCCAATTGTCTGGTATCTTTCGGTGAATGGTCCATGTAGAAATTCTTAGTGGTATAAGTTTTGTTGAAGTTTCTCAATCACACTTCTTCTTACTTCGTCGTTCCCCATTCTTCATTGTTTCTTCATGGGTTGCATCATGATAGGTTTTATGAACTTCTCTTAGGCTTTGCAGGCTTGTTTGGTGGCAATTCTTCCTTCTTGTACACCTTGGTTGTCATAGGTAGAAGCATGTCCGGTGCTACCCCTCTTAACAGGATTTCCACTTGATTCCAAGTTGGTTAGGATAGAGAGGGAGCAAGGATCGAGGAAGGGAGAAGGACTCAAGGCTAAGAAGGAGCAGAAGAAAGGAAACCCAACCTACGATCTATACCTATAACTAACTGATGTCATCGTGGACAAGGGTCCAACAACACATCAACAATCATTACAAAGAGCCAAATCAAGCAGAGCACAATAACAAACAAACAACAACAGACAAGAGCACACTAACATGGCACACGTCCTTATTATGGCACACTAAAAATTAATACCTTAACATCGATGTCTATCGATAAAAGAAAGTTAGGTAGGCTTCTTATATAACTTGTAAGGCTAAAACTATCGATGGCTTTAAGTTAGTAGTCTTGAGGTCTTCAACGCGACACTTCTAGCTTGATGGAGATTCTTCATCTTCGATCTTGAAATTCTTCGAGCGACGGCTCGTTGAAGCATAGTCTTCTTAAGTGTCTTCAGGAGCTTCTTTCTTGATCACAGGGGAAGTTAGTGACTAAGAATTATACAAGGATAAGAGAGGAGCAACTTGTTTTCACAACAGAAGGGAATAGGGGGGAATCAGAGTGCAAATCAAGAGACAAAAAGTCAAGGAGGTGAAATTTTTAAAAATAGGGTGAAAATATAACCTTAACGTCGACCATTTCTATCTAGGTTTGCATCCTACAGTCGATATAGCTCTGATACCACTTCTGTCACACCCAGTTTTAAAGGACAAACCGAATGCACCCTTTATGCATGCCCAGGATCAAATTCATGCATAAAGTGACATCATCAGTGTAATATCACAACATATACCATTGCAAGCGTATAACTATTACAAATGACCCGAGGGTCTAAAACAAAAGGTTACACATCATTATTCTATCGCAGCGGAGTAGGCACCATCTTCCACAGGGACGTCGACTGGGGGCACGCCAACCTAAAACTCCCGGCCTTCACGACGGTCTTCACGATGTAGCTCCTTCTTCTAGCTTCTGTTTATCTGAGCAGCAGTGGGGAGAGAACAGCAGGGGTTGAAGGGAAAACGGTGAGTACACCTAGAGGTGTGTACTCCGCAAGTGGAGGAAAAGTATGCATAACATGCTGGCTTAAAGCAAGGAAGGCTTTATTTGGTGGACTGCAAAGCTCAAGTATTAGTTGGTCAAGTTTTAATTAAGCACCTAGAATTTATTGTGTATAAGGCTCCCATCCCCTTCGAGGCACAGGCACCAACCTGTCCTGATCTTAAGGTTAAAACATCATAGAACCAAAACCAGCTCCCAAACCACAGTTACCACCACTGTGATCCACCCAAACCACCAACTAACCATGTGAGGGTCCAGGCCACTCTTGACCGTGAGCACGGCTGTTATAACAGTTTTTAACACTCTGCAGAGGTTGTACATCTTTACCCACGAGTCACGTAAATGTTCAAAGAACGTTAAACCCAACCATGCTGTGCAGATCAGGCACTTTCACACTTAGGTGTGATAGCATAGGGACGCTACAAGGCCTTCACATAGGTTCACCAGCGCGCATTAACCGGGTTACGGAGTGTCAGCGACACCTGAGCTTCCTTGCCGGACTCTTGGGAACTACGCCCTCATCCAGCCCAGACAGCTTAACACAGACCGCTGGTTTACCCTACTTAGTTGGCCAAGACCATAGCCCATTAGTTCTCGTGGTTGTACTGTATGTCCCGGGTGGTCGCTCCACAGACCGGTCCTTAACTCAGGCAAGGCCAACATCAAGCAATCACAAGCCACCGTTCAAACCACTTGCCTGAGTCCCCTAGGGTGTTCATGTTGCTAACCATAACCCACATTAACATGTTGCATAATCATTAATCAGGTTTAAGATTAAACCCAACCCATGCTGAGCAAACTAAGCATATTCTACCCATATAGGTAACCTCTAAGGGCAAGCAAGGAATGATCATGAAAAATCTAGTAAACAGTCCTTAATAGGATTTCCCATCAAAATTAGACATCTAATGCATGAAAGCATAAATAAAGCAGTGATTATGGTGATTAAAACATAAAGGTATAAAATAGCAAGATGTCAAGGACACTTGCCCGTTTCCCGATGCTCCACTGCTCAGAGGCGTTCCTTCACGCACAACAATCACTGAAACAACACATTGCTAGACTAAGAACAAAGCACCAGACAATAAAACCATTTAGAAAAGCGTACTACTAGCTAAAGCGAGCTAGCTACGAACAAGAGAGCGCGTGAAAGGCTAAAGCGAAGCTACGGGTGAAAAGGGGCACAACTATGGGTAAAGATTGTATTATAAGAAAGAAGAGACTATATGCTTGATTTATTTTATTTAAAGAAATATGTTTAATGAGTATTTCGGAGAAATACCACGTGTTCGAAATTAATCAAATTTATACTTGAATAGAAAGCACAGTATAAACCTAGTCATATTTTATTTATAAAAGTTTATTAGAATTTATACCAATTTAACATTTATCTTTATAAAAGAAACTTTATGTGAGAGCAACTAACGAGTTAAAACATGTGTCGGGTTGAGCTAAACAAGTTATAAGAAAAACATATTTATGTTTGAATTAATCAAGTTAACTTTTATGAAGGAAAAGGCGAAGGTTGAACCTATATTTGATTTTATTCAAAAGAGGTTGAATTGGACATTAATCAAATTAATATTAACTTTAATTTCCAAAAACATGAAACAAGGTGAACGTCACTGCTAACACGTGCACTACGACAAAACGAAGCTAACGCAACTTGAACGAGCTAAAACGGAGCTAGGATGTGAAAGTTATGGGGTTTTGAAGGTTGCAAGGGCTTATGTGTGATTTTCTAAAGATTACAGGGGCTAGAACACAAGATTTGGAAGACACAGGGAATTACGCTCGCGAAAAGATGGAAATCGAGGGTTTAAAGCGCAAAACGGGCTCGGCTGGACTGATCTGCAAAAGGTGGGATTTTTTTGAGGGTGTATGTGCAAAAGGGCTAAGACACAAAGAAAGGTGGGTGATATCCTATTTTTTCAGGGGCTAAACTGCAAAAGAGATGGTTGACCGGGTGACTCTGCTGACTGTGCGTGACATGGCACGTTCTGATTGGCTGGGTGCGCTGATGTGGAGCTGACGAGGCGGTGACGAGGCCGTGGACCGACTGTGGACCACGGCCCACTGGTCCGCGGTGGACCGATCCAAGGGGTAAGCCCCAAATCTAATCTGGGCCATCCGTCGGGGATCCGATGGTGGATAGGCGGCTGCTGGTTTTGGTCGCCGCTGGTGAGGTGAAACAGAGGGGGGCAGCGGCACACGGCGGCGGCTCGCCGGAGCTTCGCTGGAGTAGGCGGTCCGGGCACTACGGGGCACCATTTCGCATGGGGTTTGGACGAGGAGAAAGATGAGGACAGCACGGAGCTCACCGTGGGAAACTCGACGTCGATGGGGCAGCGGGGATGTCGTGCGGCGGCCGGAGGCGGACGGAGCCATGGGCGCTCGCGAAGGGCGGTGTCACGGCCTCGGTCCAGGGCGCCTGGGCGTCATCCTGGTGGTCCTGTCTGAGCAAAGGAGGGAGAGGGAGGAGTAAGGGGGAACTAGAGCGGGGAAGGGCAATGGCGGCGGTGCTCCTTACGACGGCAGCGGCGACGGCGATTCGTCGACGCTAAGGGCACTAGAGAGGAGGGGTGTTCCGAGATGTGCAAAGTGAGGGGAGAGAGCTAGGTGCTAGCCATTTGTAGGCCGCAGTGCAGAAGGGAGGACCGGGGATCAGGAGGAGCGACGGGCATCACGACCGTGACTGGCGCGGGCCAAGCTTGCCTTCCATTTGAGGCACTGCCGCACCTAGATGCGAGCGCGGGAGAGGGAGAGCGAAGGAGGGAAAGTAGGTGGGGCCGGGGCGGAGATCACGGGCAGGGCGCGCGGGAACCAGATTTCCCGGCCGGCGGCAGGGTGCTCTGCCGTGTGGAGCTGAGGAGGAAGAAAGGGAGGTGAGGTGGAGGAGATGACGGGTAGGGATGGGGTGTCAGTGAGAGAGAGGAGGGATGGGGGGGTTCGCGGGCTGTTGTTGGGCCTCAAGGAGCTGTGGGCCGGCGCGAGAAGGAAAGGAAGGGGGAGAGGTGGACTAGTGCAAGAGGGGGAGGTGGTCGGCCGCTGGTGTTGGGTGTGGCCCAAGGAAGGGAGAAGGGGAGGATGGGCTGCGGCCTGGGAGGAGAGGAGGGGTGCTGGGCTGGGCTGCAGTTTGGTGAAGGTGGTGTGGGTTGGGTTGGATTTGCACAAGGGTTTAGGCCCAAGGAAGTTTCCCATTTTTTGAAAAAGATTTCGAGATTTTAGAGATAGAGAGGGAAGGGAAGGTGTGGGTTGGGTTTGGAGATGAGATTAGGTCCACAAAAGAATTAGAGAGATAGGGAGAGATATAAGGTCGGAGCTTTTGAAGAGGTTTAGAGAGTCAAAAAGATTTAGAGAGAGAAAGAGGGATATGGGTCAACTTGGATATCGGGTTTAGGTCCAAAAGAGATTAGATGTAGATTCTTAGATAAAGGTAGAGAGAGATTGGATCTGACAAGGATTTATAGAGAGAGAGATTTAGAGAGGGAGAAGGGATGGTTCTTAGAGAGAGAAGAAACCAACTCCATGGTAGGGAGAGAGAGAAGCCTTGTCAGGGAAAAGGTTGGATTGGAAAGATTTAGAGAAAAAGATTGAAGAGATATAGAGATACCAGGATTAACTTATAGACGAACCTATTCGAGCTTTAAAACTCAAATTCATTTTTTACACAATAAACCTTGTGCATCGCAGCATGAATGCAACAAACAAATAATTATAACCTATGATTCATTTATTTAATTTAGAAAATATTGTTTGTTTTGAAATCATTGCACAAGCTTCCTAATTAATTCTACAAATTTTAATAAAATTTTAAATCCTAGCCAAAATGCAAACTAGGGTGTTACATTAATAGCGGTGTATAAAAGCATCATCTCATCGCTGCGCACGGGCCGAACATCCTCTCGTGGAAAGAGAGTAATGGCGAGCCACTTGTGCCACAGACGGAGAGTGGGATGCACAATATCATTGCACCGAGGTTCAAACTTGCCATTGTAAACAAGACCAGAGATGTCTGACCAGAAAGATTCTCGAACATAACCCTCACAAGACTTCTTCAGAGAAACAACACAACGAGGACTAAACCCAAGAAGACGACTAAGTTCCTTCCAAGAAAGACGATAGTCGGTCCCAAAGAGATGAAACTCAATGCCATCTGGGGTCTCGGTGAGAGAGCAAAGAAACTGGATGGTGAGGGGCCGAGAGGCAAGCTCTGTAACCGGCGCAAACTCCTCCCAACCAAGAGCATTCCAAATGGAAACGAACTCGAGATTCATACCTGTTTTCTCCATGAGAGCCGGGTCGAAGTCCCTGGTGTGGGCGAAGACTCAGTCCTTCAGAAGAGCATAGGCTTGCTCCTCTCGATCGCCCTGCAAGCTGAGGTAGGGGGTGTCGTCGACGACCTCCTCCGCGGCTTGTGGCTCGGCTTGCTCTTCTTCATAATCCATCGTCGATGGGCTCGGCGTCGGCTCGACAGGGGTGGATGCACTCGTGCTTGCCCGCGAACGGGAGCGTGAGCATGTCACCCTCCGGAGAGTGTTTGCCGCCCAATTCATGCTAGCACAACAACAAGGGACAACAAGAGCAACTCGGTGATGGGTTAGTGAAATCGAATGAAGTTCTTACCGAGCTTGCTCCACCAATAACAATATTTTCAGCAACACAATAGAGAGAATACTTGATGATCCAATCTCGAGCAAGAAATCCAAGAAAACCAAGAGAGCAAAGAGGAGTGTGAGTGAAATTAGTTGAATGGGTGAAGAACATCCCCTCTCGGGTCCAATTTATAGAGCAAAGGGGCAGCACACTGTGGGTTAGCCGTTGGGCAACGGCTAGGAGCCGTTGGCCAAAGCTGGGCCCACTTGACCATTCCTAGGGTTCGGCCGAACCCTGGTTCGGCCGGCCCAGTGGTGGGCCCGGTGCTGGCCCCCTTTGGCAGGTGTGCCCCCAACGGCTATATGAAGATATGCCAAGGTGCACCGGCCAAAGTTTGCTCCAGAAATTGCCCAAATGAATTTTCTATGGTTTTCAAACTCAGAAATTATTTTCAGAAATTTTATTTGGAAAAGGGAAAAGGGCTAGATAAATCTAGCATGCAAATGCAGAGTTTTGGAAAATCAAATATGCAATTTTTTGAAAATAAAATTTTGGAAAGGGAAATATGAGATAAGTACCAGCTTTAACCTTTTTGGTAGAAAAGACCCATCATTTTTAGTCTGACGAGTTGGACTCTTCTCAGTGATAAATTCCATTCAGCACCCCACTCCTGAGAAGTAGAGGATGGTGCCATCTCAATCTTCCGCCATTCTTTCCGAATTTTCTTTAACCTCTTCGACGGAGATTTCTTCCTTGCGGGCGAAGGCTCCGTCCTTCCCCCAAGCTGCTCAACACTATCTTGCACTAAATAGCATTGCTCTTCTTTATCCTGAAACTTGAACTTCAAGTTCCTCTTCCCAATGCGGAAGCGGATGATTCCGGACCCCACATTGATCCTAGCTCGGACATCACTGAGAAATGGTCGCCCAAGGATGAGCGGCATTCCTCCCTCGTCATCCATATCAAGGACCACGAAATCCGCGAAAACATAAGAGCTCTTGACCTTGACCAATATGCTCTCAACAATTCTTTCTGGATATCGTATCGTTGAATCTGCGAGTTGGATAGTCCGTGCTGTTGGAGAGAGAGCCGGATATCCAAGTTGCTCGAACACGGCCTTGGACATGCCTGATCTTCTTGTAATAGATTGTGCAAGTGATAGTCGGGTAGCCTGGATCTTTCTTGTGCACCACTGCTAATTCCTCCCATGGATTAAGAATTTGTTGTATAGGCTTTCCTGCATAGTCAGAAGCATGTGTCTTCCTAGGTGGCTTACCCCACCGGGTTGACACTACACTAACATTCTCACAAGAGGATACGGGTTGCCCCGGGATCCTCCCATTATCAGGAGATGGAACCAAAGCAGCCAGCTGAGCCAGCTGGGTTTCTAACATTTTGTTGAAACTTAGCTGACTCTTCTGAGCAGAAGAAAAACTATCAAGCTTAACGTTGAGGCTTTCCACAGTTTTATCAAGGGCAGCTAACATCTTGTTAATACCTTCATTAATCTTATCTTGCCCGAAAACAAGATCTCTCGAGGAAGGTTGGTTGGGATTGTACGAGTTACCTTGGTTACCTCCTTGATAATAAGGGTGTTGTTGATTCCACGATTGGCCTCCTTGTTGAGGTGGACGATAACCGTTGTTGTTGTCATTCATGTACATCACTTCCTCCTGAGTCTCCGGACAATAGTTGCCTGAGTGCCCAGTGTTGCCACAGACTTCACAAGTCATGTGAGAATCCATAGGCAGAGTAGTGGTGGCCATGGCAGCCTTCTCGCTGGTGTAGTCATCCAATCTCTTCATATGAAGATCCATCTTGGCAGTAATCATGTCTGCTTCCTTGACAGTATGAGTACCCCTCGGTCGTGGTTGGAGTCTTTCATCACTCCACCCTTGGTTGGAGGCCATCTTCTCAATGAGTAATTTAGCATCATCAACAGTGAGTGAGAAGAATGCTCCTTGAGCAGCAGCATCAATATGGCCTCAGGCTGTCGGAGTCAACCCATTATAGAAGCTTTGAAGAATAAGCCAATCCTCCATCCCATGGTGAGGACAGGCCAAGACATACTCCTGAAGCCTTTCCCAAGCCTCTGGAATAGATTCACTTGCTGCTTGCTGAAAACCAGAAATCCTTCCACGAAGTGCATTGGTTTTACCCAATGGGAAGAACTTCTTGAGAAATGCCTCTGAACACTTACTCCAAGTGTTAATAGCTTCACGATTCGCGTAGAACCATTGCTTAGCTTTCCCCAGGAGGGAGAATGGGAATAGCCGTAAATGAATAGCATCCATATTTACACCCCTAATGACGAAAGTGCTGCATAGCTCTAGGAATTGCTGCAGATGAGCATTAGCATCTTCATTTGGCTTGCCACAGAATGGGCTAGCTTGTACCATCATAATTAGACCCGTCTTGATCTCAAAATTTTCAGTCCCCATTACCACCTCAGGGCCTTGTAGCACCTGGTCAGCGGAAGGAGCTGAGTACTCACGATGTGTCTTCTGGGCCATAGCGTTGGACGTGGATGGTACAAAGGAACCTGGTTCGCCCTCCGGACGAGTACGACGAGGTGAGCCGAAATGAATTCGAGCTTTCCTCACAAGTGACTCGGGATCTTCAGTAAAATTCCCCGGTAGGTCGAAACCAGTCATACACTACTTGTCTTCATCATCCAAAGATAAAATAAGACAATCAAGGTTAGCCTGCATTGAGAGTTGTCCTAACCTACTCAGAGTTTATAAACAGATGCAAAGCATAGTCATGATAATCCTGTGCCTTCCCCGGCAATGGCGCCAGAAATGCTTGTTGGCGTTTCGTAGCGTCGTCACCCTAAGAACAGATCTGGGACCCGTCCTTAGCGACAACACTAGGAAATGACTTGTAGGCACCTCTCAATGTCACAACTAATGGCGCAGGTTAGCGTGAACATCGAGACTTGCCATAGGTTAATCTAAACGATCATGAATGAATCCGCAAGCGCACAGATAAACCATTGTAGCATTTCCCCAAGGAAGGAGAGTATTCCAAGGGTATCGTATCCGTGGAAGGCAATGGTGGATATCTTAGACTTATGCTTTTGCTCTGAATGTAAACCAAGAGATAGATATAGGGAACAACACACTCAAAGACAGGGGTAAGATAAAAGATATACGAGGTAGTGTGACACACACACTCAAATCTACCTCTACCCTAGCATACTACGGCTTAGGGGAACATATGAGTTAGCTCTAGGTTCTAATGTACTAAACATACAAAGCTAGAAGATACAAGAGATGGACATGAGCATTGCATGAGAGAGATAAGGTTCAGCACCCAGGTACAAACGGGGAGCTAGCCCGCGACGACCAGCACTCTGCGAAACTAGACTTTAGACTCCTACAGCAGGTACCCCAACGCGGAGGTTGCCCTAGGATCCAACAGGGCTGTCACCACCTGAGGACCGACCTCTCGTTACAGGGGGTGTGCTCATAACTACCGTAGCCAGACAACCCAGGCACCATGCCTACATTGCTGCTAGACTCCACCCGGCCCGGGCTTTTGTGACCCAGGGTGAGAGCCACCAGAAAACTGGTCAACTAGACCGAGTACCGTAGCTTGAACATAGACCTCATGCAACACTCTCATGCCATCTAACAAGATCGACTAAGGCTAGACATACGAACAGATGTGAACTCTCTTATGTCTAATCAATAAGATCAAAGGGTCGTGTTCGTGAAGAACACGAGCCTCTAACTTATGAACAAACACATAAGGAAGGAGTTTATTACCCTTCAAGTGGATCAAAAGGTAGTGTTCACGAAGAACACAAGCCTCTAAATGATGAACAGAGGATGAACTCAAGAACATATCAAGAATATGATCTACCATGACTTTATATGAAATAGCTGAATAACTGAAGTAGATCAAAGTCATACAAAGAAATAAAGATAAAAAAGAACTCATACCTAGACTTCCAAGAGGACTTGGAACCTGAATAGGAGCTACTCTAGCCTACCCCCTAGCCTTGGAAACTAAAAGTGAGAGGAGAATGAGAGAGTGGTGTGTGAGAATTGGGAGCCCCTCCCCTTCTATTTATAGGCGAGGACAAGGCTTGCTCGGACGCCCAAATGACCCCTAAACACCTGGGAGTGAGGCAATGGACCAATGAGCAACCAACACGTGGAAGGCTAGGATCAAAGGCCCCTAAGGTGGTTCGGCCGATCCTAAGATCGGCCGGCCCCCTCGGGTCACCTCCTGGCCTATGTTTTCTCCAGGTGGCTGCTTTGTGGGCCCTTTGATCCTCCCCCAGTGAATGGCTTGATTTGGTATCTGAGGTGGGCCCTTTGATCCATGTGAAGTCCATGTGGCGTCCTCTGATTCGTCGGTGAGTGCCTCCCTTGGATCGATGACGTGGATTGCCATGTTTCCCTTGGTGGCAGCCACATCCTCAGCTGAGTTGGCATGGTTTCTTCATAGAAGTTGAGTTTCCATCTCTTTTAAGGGGTAAATCACCTACATTCAAATAATCTCCAAGGACAAGTGGAACTACATTATTCAAACCAAAATGCTAGTAAATAATGCATATGCCTCCATTTATGTGAGAATATTGAGGGTTGGAAATGGTGAATTTCAACCATCAACAAAGAGGTTGCATTTGCTCAGGGGGAGTTTGCATATGTGCAGGGGGAGCTCCTTTGGTTTGCCTGAGTTTTGTGCTTTGTGGTGTGCTCTTTGTGAGCTTTGTTTTGTCTCGGCTGTGTCGAGCCATTGCCCTTGTCTTAGGGGCCGAGACTTGGATTGGCGGGTGATCTTGTTTTCGCTTGTTCTTTGCCTTTGGATCACTTGCTTTGGAGGTTTGTGTTCGTGGTTGTTTTCTTTTCTTTTTCTCTCTGTGGTTACTATGGGTGTTGTCAATGCACTCATCAAGGGGGAGATTGAGGACCAGGTGTGTCCGAAGACCAGTAGAGGGTTGCGGCTTGACTCGTGTCGGTGCAGGTGAAGAACAAGCGCGAAAGGCCTTAGCCGTGGCGGCCTCCGGGTGATGGAGAGGCAAGTAGGCTTGGTTCGATGGACCCGGTGGCCGATGGGGTCAAGTGCGAGCCGTGCGGTGCAAGACTGGCGGGCTGAAGTCGTGAACATGGGCCGGTGCAAGGTAGCGGTTGGAGCCCGAAGCTTGCACGCGGGGTTTGGTGGTTTGCCCACAAATCCATCAGGTCGACGGTTTCTTGGTTTGGGCCGCAAAACCAAACCCGGAGGCCCAAGGCGACGGAGACGGTGATCCGGGAGCTTCGGGAAGCTTCGAGGCGGAGGGCACGTGGCGTGATCGTAGGGTTTGTATCAAGGTGAAACGAAGCCGCGGTGGAAGCGTGTCCATCCGATGAAGTCTTGACTAAAATGCCCTTGAGGGGTTGTATCTTCATTTCAAGAAGTAGGGGTAGCGTGGTCATTTACCTCCGTCCGATGGACTTCGTATAAATAGCGGAGAGGTGGATGGCATCTCTCTCTCTTGGACTCTAGGGCTTTCTCCCCCGGTTGATTTCTCTGAACTGCTTCTTTTCCCTCCGGATTCCTTAGGCTTGACTCTTGTACAGACTCTGACCTCTGGATGTATGGAAGCATTCGGCGTTGCGGTGATCTCCTAGTCCTCTATGATTTTCGTGTCATTTTCGGGGCTATTTTTGGGGGGTTTCGTTCTTCGCTCGATTCGTGATTTTGGGGGCGTTTATTCTCGGATTTCTTTGAGGGGATCATGGGTGGATGCCTTGTGCATCTTTGTGTGTGATCTTGACCCCTCAAACGCCGTGGAGAGCCTTCGATTCGTGTGTTTTTGGTTGGTGCCTGAGTTCATGGTGGTGATTCGTGTGATCCGTGATTCCCGGTGATTTAGTGGCTTAGGAGTCGAGATTTTTGGGGCATTGCTTCCTCTTGTGTTGCTTATCATCTCCCCCAAATCTTGTCTCAAGAGCTTTAGGTGTTTTTGGGGTATTTTTCTGTTCTGTTCGTGCTTGGCGTACGATCCGCGAGGCCCGTGCGGACGGTCCGCGAGGCCCAGGCAGCGTTGATGTTCTTCGTGTTCTTCGCGTATTCTTGAGCGTCTTCGTTTCGATCCATCTTGGCCTGAGGTTTTTGTTGAGTGGGGTGAAGGACCGATTAGGCGAACCAGAGAGGGGGAGAGTGAATGGGAGCCGATAAAAATTCTTCTCGAAGGAGATAGAGGCTCCAACAAGATGAACACGGCTTCCAACACACGTCTCCGACTCAACTACCCAAGTTGGCCAAGACCACGTAGCCACTGGAGTGCTACTGGTCCTAGGAACCAACAACTCAACCAACCGAACCAAACACCCCAAAAGCACAGCGGAAAACTGAGCAGCCTGCTGTCTGTGCCACACCGGTCAGACCGATGAACTCTGCCGGTCAGGCCGGTGGCGAACAGCAGATGCACAGCAAAGTTCCAGGAAGCCTCAGTGACTCCTCTAGGCCCTGGAACAAAAACCACCACCAAAGAACAACCTGCCAAGAAGGAAAACCCCTCACAAAGCCTAGCAAGACAACTCCAAGTGGGCCAAGAACTGGACAGCAGGACCACGGGACAAAACCACACGAATACAGCAGTTCCCCGAGACAAAACCCACCATGGGCTCACACCGGTCAAGAGCACCGGTCACGCCTGGGCAGCTCGGGATGAACAGCGTCCGCGGGTCAACTCCCCCAAATCCAACTCCCGATCTCCCGATTCGCTCCACGGATTCGCACAAGACTTTGGGGATAGTAGGAACACCTCATGGGCACTCCATAGCCAAGATTTGGTCCACCAAAACTTGTTGAATCAAGAGGAATCGAAGGATTTCCGCCAAGATCACCACGAACCCTAGAACCACGAAAACCCCAAAATTGAGCCCCTTTACTCACGGACTTGGGAGGGGAATCAAAGGGAAAAGAACCACGAGGGGTTCATGCATACATCCCCCACCAAATCCCAAAGAGAAAGGTCTCAAAACCGCCACAAGAAACTCGCCAAGAAAAGCCTCCGAAAATCACCAAAAAGGAGAAACGGGAAAGACACATCCAAGCCTTGAGGAACCACGCCGAATCATCTATACATACCAAAAAGGTTCATACAAGGTCTAGCTTGCCGCCCGATCATCCTTCCCTCTCACAAGATCTCACCATGAAGCTCTCGAGCTAGTCCTACGAAAATCCTAGGGAAAATAGGAAGAGAAAATAGGAAAACCAAATGAGCTAGGGTTCCAAGGGATGGCTGCCATCCTCTCACCACTTGGGTTATATGGAGGCAACCGAAAGACGAAAATACCCTTACTAGCTAACTAGGGATACATGCCCCTCAAGGGCGAATTCGGAAATCTTTGTCTTCGCTCCATCGGACGGATGCCCAGCGACCGCAAACTTGCTTAGCCTCGACGCAAGCCTTGCGATCCTGACGCGTGTCCTCCGCTTCGAAGATTCCGGACTGCGTCGTCGCACACCGGTCAGACCGGTGCTCCTCACCGGTCAGACCGGTCAGACCCACCGGTCAGACCGGTCTGGAGTTGCTGCACCTCCGTCTTCGGTTCTTCGGTCTTGGCTTTGTGGATCAACCAAGGAACCTAGTGGTTTTCTGGTGAACCACCGGAAACCCCGCGAACTCGGTGTAGCCTCCGCCAATCACCACTCATGACTCGGCTCCCACGTAGTCCCGGCTCGACCTTGGTTTTGAGGCTCTACCAAGAAACCGTCCATGACTTCATCTTGCCGTTCTTGCCACCATGCGGCCCGCACTTGACCCCGCTGGCCACCGGGTCCCTCGAACCAAGCCTACTTGTCTTCTCCACACCTGGAGGCCTCACCGGCAACGACCTTTCGCGCTTGTTCTTCACCTGCACCAACACCAGTCAAGCCGCAACCTGCACCTGCAATACTTAGCCAAGAATCAGTCCACACCACGTTGTCAATCACTCATCACACCAGGAAGCGACCATCCACTGGTACTCAAACCACACATAGCTCTCAATCTCCCCCTTGATGAGTGCATTGACAACACACACGTTTTGGTAACCAAAGAGAAAAGGAAAAGAAAAGAAACGACTAAAAGAAACTCCAACAAGCGATCGAAAGCCAAAGAAAGGCAAAGAGCAAGATCACTTGAAGCAGACAAGTCTCGGACCCCTTAGGCAAGGGCAACGGCTCGACACATCCGAGAGAAAGCATGCTCAAGCAAAGAGCACAAACCATCAAACCAAAGCTCGAAAATCACAAAGAGCTCCCCCTGCACACATGCAAGCTCCCCCTGAACCAATGCAACTCCCCCTGGACAAATGCATGCGAACCACTTCACGAAACAGAGCAGCTGCAACAGCTCAGCTCTAACCGGTCAGACCTGTCGACACCACCGGTCAGACCGGTGCTCAACATTTGAACAGGACCAGCACTCTGACCGGTCAGACCGGTGACCTCAACCGGTCAGACCGGTGCACAACAGAGCCCAGAAATGGCTCGAAACCACCTGAAAACCTTCTAGATGCTTTCAGTAGGCCAAAACATGCTCAAACTTCTCCCCCTTGTTGACAATGCAAGAATCAAGCCAAAAATGCAAAAAAATGCAACCTAGAGCTTCTCAAATAGACAAAATTCAACATAGGATGCTACACATGTCCAAATGAGCAAGTTAGATACTCTATAGCTTCGTAATGACATCAACTTCATGATCACCAAGTTTCACAACCATTAGACGAAGCTAAGATAGAATTGAGCAATTTTGCGAAAATTTACCCTCTCATGAGCAAAGTCCTAAACATGAGCAAAACATGTCAAAATGGCAAAGCCACACAAACTTCATGCTAGGACAACCATTCTAAGCATAAGACCATCATAAACACCCATAAGCACCTCATGTCATGTCAAAGCCACCGAGCCATGTGCCTACTTCTATATATGAGACTTCTCATTGGTAGGCATCATGCAACGGTTTAGCACCCAAAGCAAATTAAAATTAGCACATATGACATGGGAGTACATTTTCCAAGCAATTTACATTTCATTTTCAGATTTGAAATTGGTACATGAAATGTCTTTGCGACAAAAAGGAACTTATGCCCCTCCACAAGATCAAGCATGGGGGCTAAACATTCATGATGGCAAATGAGCCTTTGGCCCCATATGATCAAAATAAGCTATCCAACCACAAATTAAGCATAGCCAAGCCACTAAAACATGTCAAGATCATATAAAGGCATTTACTCACAAGAGAGCATACATATGACATTTTTCAAAAACATAACCATCAACCATGGATATAAACCAAGATTATCAAGAGCTAAGCCAAACTAACCATAGCTTACCAAACTAGCTCACAAAGACATATATATCATTCCATGGTGAACAATGTATATAGGAGAAGCTTTTCCTAAACAATGCATATGATACAAAATGCATGCAACCTAAGATACAAAGATGCCTATACATCATGTTACATATGCCATGCCAAATGCAAGAAATGCACAAAGGAAAGCTATACATATACTACAAAGGAGCTCCCACACACCAACTCAAGAAATCAAACACACACCAAGCTCCCCCCGCAAACGAGTGAAAGTTGCTTGATCTAGGGGTTTGGTGAAAATATCGGCTAGCTGGTCATGTGTGGGTACATGGATCAAGGCGATTTTTCCTTTCTCTATATTGTCTCTCAGAAAATGATACCTCACTTCTATGTGCTTGGTTTTGGAATGGAGCACTGGGTTCTTTGCAACGCTTATGGCACTGGTGCTATCACATTGAAGTGGGACATGGGTATACTCCTCACCAAAGTCACTCATGGTGTATGTGATCCAAAGGAGCTGAGAGCAACAACTAGCTGCGGCCACATACTCTGCCTCGGTAGTGGATTGAGCAACACTCCACTATTTGCGGGAAGACCAAGACACCAAAGAAGAACCCAAGAACTGGCAAGTCCCAGAAGTGGACTTCCTATCCAACCGACACCCGGCAAAATCCGCATCCGAAAATCCATGAAGAGTCAAAGAAGAAGACGCGGAGTACCAAAGGCCGATGTCGGGAGTGTGTCGCAAATACCTGAATATGCGCTTGACTGCTTGCTAATGCGAAGTCCTCGGAGATGCTTGAAAATGAGCGCACAGACATACCGAGAACTGGATGTCCGGCCTCATCGCCGTCAAGTAGAGGAGTGACCCGATCATGCTCCGGTACTCCTTCTGGTCCACGTGTTCACCTTCCTCGTCAGCATCAAGAGCTGTAGTCGTACTCATAGGCGTCGCCATAGCCTTGGAGTCCTCCATCTTGAACTTCCTCACAATGTCCTTGGTGTACTTAGCTTGGTGCACAAATGTTCCTTCCTTTGATTGCTTGATTTGTAGCCCGAGGAAGAACTGCAACTCACCCATCATGCTCATCTCAAATTCCCTGCTCATGTCTTCTGCAAACCTTGCAACAAGAGAGTTAGACGAGCCACCAAAGACAATATCATCCACGTATACCTGCACAATCAGGATATCTCTGCCCTGCCTGAGGAGAAACAAGGTCTGATCGACCTTCCCCATCTCAAACTCTCTCTCAAACAGGAACCCCCTCAACCTACCATACCAAGCTCTGGGCGCCTGCTTCAACCCATACAGCGCCTTCCTCAACTTGTACACCCGGTGGGGGTACTTCTCACTCTCAAACCCCAGTGGTTGCCTCACATACACCTCTTCCTCCAACACACCGTTCAGGAAAGCACTCTTCACATCCATCTGGTACAACTTGAACCCTTTAGCCACGGAAAAAGCTAGAAGGATCCTGATCGCCTCCAAACGAGCAACAGGAGTGAAAGTCTCCTTGTAGTCGATCCCCTCTTTCTGACTGTACCCCAAAGCAACAAGTCTTGACTTGTTCCTCACCACTTCTCCTTTCTCTCCCTCTTTATTTTTCCACACCCATTTTGTCCCAATCGGCTTACACCCTGGGGGAGGGTCAACCAACACCCAAACTTGGTTCCTCTCAAAATTCTCCAACTCCTCATGCATCGAATTAACCCAATTATGATTAGATAGCGCGTGTCCAATGTCTTTGGGCTCAAAGGTGGCAACAAAAGCAGCATGAGCGAAATGAGAATTGTTCCGAACCCTCGGCCGTGTAGTACGTTCATTCATGTCACCGATGATTCTCGAAGCTGGGTGATCCACTTGCACTCGCCGGCGAGGTTCTCGCCTTGATGCTACCTCCCCCTCAACAGCAGCTTCGCCTTGATCTGGGTTTGTCATTGTAGGTGTGGGAGAGGGCCCGTTCTTGATCGTCGTCAAAGTAGTAGGTACAAGTTCAGCCGCGGGCACCACACCGCCATCTTCATCATCTCCAAGTTCATGCTCCTCCTCCTGAAAGATCTCCTCGCCAAGTTCGTCGTCACCTGCACACTCAAAAACAAGCTGACTACGTGGCTGTGTCTCGTCGAAGGTTACCTCGCAAGTCTCCACGATTTGGTTAGTTTCAAGATTGAGCACACGAAATGCTCTAGAATGAGATGCATAACCAAAGAAAATGTCATCGACAGACCTAGCCTCGAACTTGTCCAACTTCTTCCCTTTCTTCAGAATGAAGCATTTACAACCAAAGACATGGAAGTGACTCACCTTGGGTGTGTGACCGTGCATCAACTCGTGATAGGTTTTCTTCTTGTGAACCCTGAGGTAGATCCTGTTCGACACATAGCACGCGGTATTGACCGCCTCAGCCCAGAACCTTCTCGAAGTCCTATGCTCGTCGAGCATCGTCCGAGCCATCTCGCACAAGGTCATGTTTTTCCTCTCCACCACGCTATTCTGGGGAGGCGTATACGGACTCAAAAACTGGTGTTCAAGACCCAAGTCATGGCAAAAGGTTTCGAAGCGAGAGTTTTTGAATTCCGAGCCATTGTCACTACGGATCGCTCGTATGGCATCTCCGTGCCTCTCGTTTCTTAACCTCAAGACAAGATCTCGAACAAAACCAAACGTCTCCCCTTTCTCCTCAAGAAAGAACACCCACGCATACCGAGAGTAGTCGTCCACCACAACATGGACATACCACTTCCCACCCGCAGATCGCACACGAGCTGGGCCAACAAGGTCCATATGGAGCAGCTCGCATGAACGCTCAGTCATCACATCGGTGAGAGGCGGGTGAGAAGAGGCTACCATCTTGGCATGCCTACACGGCGCACAAACCAACTCTTTCTCAAACCTCAACCGTGGCAATCCTCGGACCAAATTGAGTTTACTCAAGCGTGACAAAAGGTCAAAGCTCAAGTGACCCAACGTCCTATGCCACTTCCACAACTCACTCGAAGAACCAGCCAAAAAGCAATGCTCCACACCAGAAGACTGAGAGAAATCAGCTCAGAACACTTGACCCTCGGGAACGACCATGCAAACAAGGTCCCCTCGAGAATCTAAAATCCGAGAACCACCAGGCCGAAACAACACCTCAAAACCCTCATCCAACAACTGGGACATGGAAAGCAAATTGAACCCCAGCGATTGAACAAGAGCAACACGGCTGAGAGTGACCTTGTCACTTACCTTGATCTCACCTTCTGATAGCACACGCCCTCGCCCATTGTCCCCAAAGGTGATGTATGTCTTGGACACCACCGGGACGAGACTTCAGAACCACCCCCTGTCCCCGGTCATATGCCTCGAGCAACCGGAGTCAATCAACCAAACGTTCCTCAAGTCTCCCACCTGAAATTCAAAAGCGAGCACGTGAGTGAACAAATGACTCAGCACTGGGGTTAGTACCAAAAGAGTAAAACCAGTGCCGAGCCATTTGCTCCAAAGTGGGGTTAGCACAAACCATATCATCACACCTATCAAAGCTACCACCACGAATACCACCACGGTAACCACTACGAGGGAACCAACCCTCTCTAGCTGGAGGAGGACGAAAGCCACGAAAAGAAGACAGTGGACCGTTCCTCCTCTCCATCTCAAAGCTACGACTCCTCCCACCCCCGTATTGAGCACGAGGTGGAGAATGTCTAGCAAACTGACCACCTGCAGACTTTCCATACCAACCACCAGAACCACGACCACATGAACCAAACCGAGCGTCCTCACGAGCACGGAAACCAGACCGCTGTCTATCCAGACCTGCACCGGTCTGACCGGTGTAGTGCACCGGTCTGACCGGTGTAGCTCGGCCAGCAGCACCACCTGCTACCTTCCGGTCTCCCCAAGCCGGAACCGTCCTCACAATCGCCTTGACCCTGGGCATCTGCATACGAGGCTCAGGTACACCATTAGAGGGGTGGTACCTGTCCTTGTTAGCCCACTCTCTAGCCATTCTCTCCTCACGCTTCCTCTTGAAGCAAAACTCATCCTTGTGACCATCTCTCCCACAATACCCACAATGGAACTTCATGGGCTGTGGCTTAGGCTTAGGCTTGGGTTGGGGCTGCTCACTCGGTTTCTCACCCTTCTTCTCTCCTTCCTCACCTCCCTTTGGGCTCACAAACTTCACCGGTTTTTGGAAATCATTTGTTGGGTGAGGGAATATGGGTGGATCTGGAGTAGTGTCAAGTTTGTTTCTGAGATGGTTAGGCTTGGGCTCAAACTTGTTCTTGTGTATGTTTGGTGGTGGGATAGAGATCTCTCCAACTCTCTCAACTCCCTCACCACTGTTCTCTCCAAGCTTGTCAGCCCCAAGTGCTTGACCATCATAGCGTTTGAAAGCTGCTATCATGATACCAAGCTGAGGCTCCTGACCCGACAACCAGCTCATACATTTCCTCAGCTCATCATTCTCATCTTGCAAGCGATCAACATAATGCGCAAGCTCCAAATTCTTAACCGCATGCAATTCACAAGTAGAGCAAGAAGTGGGAATAGGCTCTTTCAACTTAGCCTCAAGCGAAACAGTGTAAGCATGCATCTCATCAATCTTTCCATGCAAAACAGGGCAAGAAGTACAAGCACCTAGCAAAGCAGGTCTAGACTTAAGCTCAGCCACTTCAACTCTAAGCACATCTAGTTCATCACAAGTAGAAGCATGCTTATCCTTAAGAGCAGTAAGATCAGCTAGGTACACAGAGCAATCACAATAATCAATCTCATCAGAAACCACAGGAGAAGCCTTAAGCGAATCAATCTCAAGCTTAGCATCTAGGTTCTGGGTTTCTAGCTCAGCCACACGGTTCCTAGCATCTTCTAGTGAGGCCCTAAGCTCTTTCCTCATCTTCTTGGCCTCTCTAAGCATGTGATCGCGATTATCAAGCAAGTCAACGAACTCCTCATTCTCCTTGCGCAAAGAAGAGAGCTCATCACATACCTCATCCTCGGAGTCGGAGTCCGAGTTGCTCTGGTGACTCTTCTTGCTGCCGGAGCTACGAGCCATGCCGCAAAAGCCATCTCCCACGAAGCAGCTCAACCCGCTCAAGTTCTTGGACGCCTTCTTGTTCTTGCGCCGATCACCTTCATCTTCGCTGCTACTCGAGCTCGAGGAAGAGTAGGCGGAGCTGGAGTCGACGTTGCTCGCTCCGACCATCGCTCGGGCCTTCCTGCTGCGTCCGTCCTTCTTCCTCGACCGTCGCTCGTCCTTGTGGTTGTTCTTGTGCTTGTGATCGCGCCTTGATCGGTACTTGCCGTCCCTGCTCGACTGGTGCCTGTAGCCGTCCTTGTAGCCATCCTTGTTCTCTGTCTTCTCCGGGCAGTCAGCGACGAAGTGTCCTGGCTTGCCGCACTGAAAGCACGTCCGTGCTGTCCTCCTTGTGTTCACCCGGTTCTCGTGCAACCTCTCAAACCGCCTGGTCAGCAACGCCAGCTCGTCCTCTCCAAGCACATCAAACTCCTCGTCTGGCAAAGACATCAAAGAAGACAGAGAGTACATCCTAGAGGATGCGTTAGCGTTAGACTTAGCTCCTTTGCCACCAATGAGAGCAAGACTATGAGAATCAGTCGGGCTCTCGACCTTGGCTGTCATACCACGGTCCAACACAGCTGACTTGAGCTTCGAGAACAGCTCGTTCACGGTCAAGGTGTCATACTTCTCGGACTCAAGGATAGCATCAACCTTCCCATCCCATACGGTACGATCCAACGAGTGCAAGAGCTTCACGGCTCTATCATGATCATCGTATGGGAGCACGGCCAGATTGGCTCTCATGTTGTTCACAACGACTGTAAAACGCTGGAAAAGGGCATCGACGGACTCGCCGGGGAGATGAGTGAAGTTCTCGTACTCTCTCCGGTAAGTCGCGTACATCCGAGCCTGAACCTGAGCATTCCCAGCATGAGCATCCTTCAACTGCTCCCAAATCCTACAAGCTAAGTCCTCTGTCTGAACCCGATCGAATTCGGGCTGACACAGAGCACGAAACAAGTAGTCGACCGTCTTGTTGTTGGCGTCGAACATATCCCTCGATCCTGGAGCAAGGAAGTTCATCGGATGAACATAAGCTGTGTTCACCGTAACGTCCCAAAGGATCTGACCCTTTCCGCGGAGGAACGCCGCCATCCGCCTCTGCCATATCTAGTAGTTCTTCCCATCGAAGTGCGGAGGACCTGAACCCCGTTCCTGGTACGCCATCTTTGGATCTTAGACTGGTAAGAGTCAATGAAGACCCGAACCGGCTCTGATACCAATTGAAGGTCCGATTAGGCGAACCAGAGGGGGGGAGTGAATGGGAGCCGATAAAAATTCTTCTCGAAGGAGATAGAGACTCCAACAAGATGAACACGGCTTCCAACACACGTCTCCGACTCAACTACCCAATTTGGCCAAGACCACGTAGCCACTGGAGTGCTACTGGTCCTAGGTACCAACAACTCAACCAACCGAACCAAACACCCCAAAAGCACAGCGGAAAACTGAGCAGCCTGCTATCTGTGCCACACCTGTCAGACCGATGGCTCCTGCCGGTCAGACCGATGACACCGGTCAGACCGGTGAACTCTGCCGGTCAGGCCGGTGGCGAACAGCAGATGCACAGCAAAGTTCCAGGAAGCCTCAGTGACTCCTCTAGGCCCTGGAACAAAAACCACCACCAATGAACAACCTGCCAAGAAGGAAAACCCCTCACAAAGCCTAGCAAGACAACTCCAAGCGGGCCAAGAACTGGACAACAGGACCACGGGACAAAACCACACGAACACAGCAGTTCCCCGAGACAAAACCCACCATGGGCTCGCACCGGTCAAGAGCACCGGTCACGCCTGGGCAGCTCGGGATGAACAGCGCCCGCGGGTCAACTCCCCCAAATCCAACTCCCGATCTCCCGATTCGCTCCACGGATTCGCACAAGACTTTGGGGATAGTAGCAACACCTCATGGGCACACCATAGCCAAGATTTGGTCCACCAAAACTTGTTGAATCAAGAGGAATCGAAGGATTTCCGCCAAGAACACCACGAACCCTAGAACCACGAAAACCCCAAAATTGAGCCCCTTTACTCACGGACTTGGGAGGGGAATCAAAGGGAAAAGAACCACGAGGGGTTCATGCATACATCCCCCACCAAATCCCAAAGAGAAAGGTCTCAAAACCGCCACAAGAAACTCGCTAAGAAAAGCCTCCGAAAATCACCAAAAAGGAGAAACGGGAAAGACACATCCAAGCCTTGAGGAACCACGCCGAATCATCTATACATACCAAAAAGGTTCATACAAGGTCTAGCTTGCCGCCCGATCATCCTTCCCTCTCACAAGATCTCACCATGAAGCTCTCAAGCTAGTCCTACGAAAATCCTATGGAAAATAGGAAGAGAAAATAGGAAAACCAAATGAGCTAGGGTTCCAAGGGATGGCTGCCATCCTCTCACCACTTGGGTTATATGGAGGCAACCGAAAGATGAAAATACCCTTACTAGCTAACTAGGGATACATGCCCCTCAAGGGCGAATTCGGAAATCTTTGTCTTCGCTCCATCGGACGGATGCCCAGCGACCGCAAACTTGCTTAGCCTCGACGCAAGCCTTGCGATCCCGATGCATGTCCTCCGCTTCGAATATTCCGGACTGCATCGTCGCACACCGGTCAGACCGGTGCTCCTCACCGGTCAGATCGGTACCCACCGGTCAGACCCACCGGTCAGACCGGTCTGGAGCTGTTGCACCTCCGTCTTCGGTTCTTCGGTCTTGGCTTTCTGGATCAACCAAGGAACCCAGTGGTTTTCTGGTGAACCACTGGAAACTCCGCGAACTCGGTGTAGCCTCCTCCAATCACCACTCATGACTCGGCTCCCACGTAGTCCCGGCTCGACCTTGGTTTTGAGGCTCTACCAAGAAACCGTCCATGACTTCATCTTGCCGTTCTTGCCACCATGCGGCCCGCACTAGACCCCGCTGGCCACCGGGTCCCTCGAACCATGCCTACTTGTCTTCTCCACACCTGGAGGCCTCACCGGCAATGACCTTTAGCGCTTGTTCTTCACCTGCACCAACACCAGTCAAGCCGCAACCTGCACCTACAATACTTAGCCAAGAATCAGTCCACACCACGTTGTCAATCACTCATCACACCTGGAAGCGACCATCCACCGGTCCTCGAACCACACATGGCTCTCATGGGGTTTGGCAGACAGTCCGCGAGGGTATCACGGACGGTCCGCGCGGCCAAGATTTTGTCTGGGGTGCTTTGAGGTTTGTCTGGGGTTTTCAGCGAGGTTGGCGGACAGTCCACCTAGGCCTCACGGACGGTCCGCGACACTGGCGGACAGTCCGCGTGACCTCCACGGACGGTCCGAATTTCGGCTTGCATCTCTGGTGGTTCGGGTGGTATTTACGGACAGTCCGCCATGACCTTCCGGACGGTCCGTGACCTCCACGCAAACGGTCCGCCCGGTCACCCCGGACAGTCCGCTAGGGACTTCGCAGCAGTGACTAAGTCCTTTGGTTCTTGCTTTGGTGCTTCCGCTCTTTGCTCCTAGGCTTGTCTCTTGATCTTCTAGGCTTGTGTGTGCCTTGTTTGGAGCTTCCTTTGTGTGCGCGAGTACTTAGAGTGGCAATCGGGGTATAGGCCGAGTTCGACCTTCGGGAAGAATTTTTATCGGCTCCCATGCACTCCCCCCTCTCTGGTCGCCCTTTTCGGTCCTTCACTTGTAATGACTATGTCTTGCAAGCTTCCACTTGTAGGTCCATCCTAGAAGTGAGCACATGACCCTTCACTATACTCAACTGGAAGCCTTGCAAGACCTTTCTTAAATGAGTCACAATTTCTTTTTGACACAAGAAAGAACTCCACTTGATATTGTGACTTCCTTTGACTTGATCATCCCATTGTATATAACAAGATTCACTTTCTTCATGTAGAGGCCGACCAAGAAACTTATACAATTGTGCCTCTTCTTTTATCTCAAATGCTTGTTGTATGTTGTAAATGATATCCATGGGAAAGAACATGGATCCTATCATGACTGTTGTTTTTAGTATGCTTGCATACTCTCCATGTAGAATGTCATGATCCACACTAGTTTTCTTGCATTGTGAGCCAAAAACATGATTTTTCTCATAAGGATCATTTACCAATACTTCACAACCTGCTCATATACTTAAACAAGATTATTAGTTCTTTAATCAAGTTATCATTCAACTCACCAAAACCCACTTAGGGTTTGATTTCACTTACAATCTCCCCCTTTTTGGTGATTGATGACAACCTTGATTAAAGCTTACAAAATATATAACATTAATGCTCAAAGGTACTGAAATTTAGATGAAGCTCCCCCTCAATGTGTGTAATGCATGGAATTCATCGATTTTGGCCTAAAATGCCAATTTGCATGTTTTTGTGACAACCATGGAGCTCACCCTAAATCTCAGCAACAGTAGGGTGCAACAAGTGTGTCTAACAAGATGAAACAACATCGTGATGCGTATGACAATATTTTTCACCACAAGAAACACAAAAGACAGTTGTGTGCTGTCCGGGCCAAACCGGTCAGACCGGTTTGGAAAACCGGTCAGACCGATTTCACCCAGTCAGTACACAACAGCAAGACATAGCTCCAACCATCATACAATCTTGCATCACAAGCTAACAATAAGTCACTTAGAATTTAAAGAGTACATTACACACAAAGTAGCACACATCATAATTGTTCTCAAGTCCAACACATAGATAAGATCTTAACACAGAGTTATTACAGATCCAGACATGTGAATCCATCCTTACTCCGAACCCTACCACTTCACCACCACCGCTGCCACCCCACTTCGCGCCGCTGCCGGCTCACTGAGCTGCTTCTGCTTAATTTGCTTGGTCCAGCCGGCGGCCAGCGGCACAGGAGAAATTCCTGTTGGGGAGAAACCCGTCCCCGAAGAGGGGCCAACAAATGCGGTCAAAACACTTACTCAAACACACAGAAAAAACCTCCTCATGTATTCGGTCGAGCTAGGGTTAGCTCTCCCTCAGGCACATTCGGTCCCTTCTCCATTCCTCTCGGGTCCCTTAAATAGGCCCGCAACATTTACACTTTACACGCTTGCCCTTGCTTTTTACATTGTGCGAAGGATCTTTGAGGGCATTACAGTATTTTCACTCCGACCTCACTAGTTTCTGCGTTACAACTCATCACTTTATAGCGTGGCGCTTTCCACATGACCCTCACTTCTTCTGCTCGTCTTCGCCGAAGCTATGCCGCTCCGAAGACTTCTCCTCCTGCTTCGCTCTGCTCTTGCCTTCGGCCTTTCACGCAGCTGATCCGCCTACTTCGCTCAACCGAAGGCAAGCCGATGCTTCGCTCGTTCCCGCTCGAAGGTCAGCCCCACCTTCGGGCACCCGCAGTGTGCTTGCTGTCTGTTTCCCCTGAAGGCATCTGGCCCTCCGCCTCGGCGGAGCCCCGAAGGTCCCACACCTGCGCAGCCACCAAAAACACAAGAGAAAGGCTTCGCGGCCAGAAGGTTAAGCCGAAATGGGACCTGGGGTTAGGTACAAAATAAATTTGTCCAATATTAGCCCCTCGCTAGCGAAGGTTTGCCTCTTGACGAACCGAACTAGCGAAACAAAAAGTGGGTAGAAAATTGTTCGTACCGAAGCACCTCCCCATTTCGGCTCGTCGAGCCATATGTTTTCACACGTGTCCCTGATTCATATCTATTTTAACTTCCTATTTTTTCGCGATATGGTTGCCTCTGACGCCGTGATATTTTTCCTGATTTTTCGGCACGATTCTCCTATTTTCTCGCGATATGCTTGCTGTAACAACCGCTCCGTGTAGTCCTATATTCTCGCGCCACGTCTTCCTAGATTGCCGTGCCGCTAAGGCTATAAAAGCCAACCCCCTCCCCGCGGTAAAACCCTAATTGTTACAGCCGCCTGTTTACCAGCTCCATCGCCTTCTTCACTTGGTTAGTGTCTCTAAGTTCTGATTTACCTCTTCGCTTCGTAACTTTCTCTGTGCCTCTTCTCTTGTTGTGCACTTAGATGATTTTTTCCATTTTGTAGCTTGCACTTCGCTTCACTTGTTTCCTTGCTCCGCTTCGATGGCCCCTAAAGTTGCTGCGCCAAAGCCACCGAAGGCTACCACTAGAGTTTTTGGTCGGAGTCGCGTGACCCCGCGGCTTATTGCCGAGTACGAGAAGCTTGAATACTTCAAGAGCAACCAAGCTAGGGCTCCCAGAAACGAAGTGATCCCGACTCCGAAGGATGACGAGGTCGTTGTTTATCGTGACCTCTTCGCTGCTGGACTTCGGTTTCCCCTTGATCAGATCATCGTTGCCATTCTTCGCAACTTCGATATGTACGTTCATCACCTCACCCCCCAACTCCATTCTTTGCCTTAGTCTATTCATGTGGGCGTGCAAGACCATGGGTGTTACCCGACTGTGGCGAACTTTGTTCGCGCTCACACCATCCATCACCAACCCCTCTACATGGAACGTGCCGAAGGTGATACCTATATCAAGGAAGAAGCCCAGTTTGCTTTGCCGAATTTTGGTACAGGCCTGATGTGGAGCCCCCTGTTGTCTGCTATAAGAACAAATGGGAAGACGACTGGAACACACTTTGGTTTTACCACAAGGTGGATGACAGCTCCACTTCGCTGGTTTGTAAAGAACTGCAAGACCTGCCAAAAGGTGTTGGCACTAGGCTTGATGATTCTAACCAGTCCCGGCTGTTCCTGGTAGCTTTCTGGGAAATTGCGAAGGTCATGGGTACTCGCGATCTTGTCGAAGAGTAATGCTGCTGCAAAGTTTTTCCTGTGAAATCTGGTTGGTCTGTTGCTGCTTGGAGCGACTTTACAAGCCCCATAAAGATTCCTGACTCCGCAAAGAGCTTCGGTCTTAAACTCGAAGGTTTGTATTTTGTGTCTCATTAACTATGTATTTGTTATACTAGCTTTCTACATTCGACCTTTTCCTTATCTGTCTTCGTATTTTTCAGATATCGATGTTCTTTTGATTGAAGAAGCTGCCAATGAAATACTTGGACCTGCTAGCCTTAAAGAAGATAATGACATTAACAATCGCATTGGTGGTCGTCGCGACAATCACGTTTTTCAATTCTTTGCCATTGCTGCCAGCGAGCGTCAAATCACTCTTCTTCGCCGTGAAGCTTCTGCCAAACGTGCTGCGAAGAAAGGCTCTAATGCTAATGTGGAACCTTCGGCTGCTGCTGCTTCTTCTCAGCCTGGAAAAAGGCGTGGCAAAGCTGCAAGTCACCGCCAACCTAAGCGTCGCCGCAAGCAGAGATCTGCGTCTCCCGAAACTGTGTCCTCCAGCCCAGACGGCAGTGACAGAAACAAAAGCGATGGCAATAAGAGTGATGGGAATGCTGGTGACAGGCGCTGTCTGGGCGAAGCACACGGGCATCTGACCCTGGAAATGCTGACGAACAAGTTGATGTTACTTCGCTATCCCCCCCCCCGAGATGCAGCTGTTGGGACCATCGCTCGCCCCTTTGATATTGATATCAGCGATCGTGAGCCTGAAAGTGATGAAGAATTGGTTCCTCCTGCCAGACCTCCTAGTGGAAAAGCTCCCATTTCTACCGAAGGTATTAATGTGGCTTCTCCTTCTGCTGGGCAACTTGTGCCCTCTTCTTCGCGCAAGGTTGTTGTTGGTGCTGATGCTAGTGAGAGCGATAGCAGCTCTGAGACTGAATCGGACAGTGATCGCCGAAGTGCTGGTGTTTTTGTTAGCGTTGACTCTCCCTCCATCGTTGCGCGCCGTCTTGGGATTCCTCAAAGTTCCCGGTTTTTTGGTGACCGCAAGCGAAAACTTCTTCAGTTCTGCAGCGACGACCGTGAGCGTGCCTTGCTCCAAGAAGCCAGCCAATCCTTCAACTTTCCCATTATGGAGGAGTATTTGGGCCGCGAAGGTGCCGATGAAGTTCTGACTCAAGCAGAAGATCTTGCAATGAAAACATTTGTTGCTTGCAGAGTTGCTCAGCGTCGATGTCATGCTGATGTGCGTCAATTTGACCTTCGCAATCAGACTACTTCTGCCACTTTGGAGAACGAAATCACTATGGTTAAGAAGCTTCAGAAAGAGAAAGAGACCGTTGTGGCTACCTTAGAGGAAGAGAGAAAGAAAAACCTCGCGCTCTCTTCGGAAATAAACTCTCTTTCTGAGAAAAACACTTCGCTTGAAAATGATGTCTCGAAGCTGAAGGAGGCCATTGAGAACGAAAAAAAGAAAAGTGAAGGTGTTAAAGGCTTGTATGAAGGGAAGCGGAAAGAGCTGGATGAACTGAAAACTAGCCATGCTGCTCTTGTTAAGGAACATGACGAGTACTGCGATGAAGTCCAGAAGCACATTGTTCCTGTCTGCAAAAAGGTTCACAGTCTTCTTGTGGACTTCGGTACCGCCCCTGGTCCTTACAGCATCAAGGATCAATTTATCAGTGACATTTTCAAGTGGCTGTCTGATGGTGTCTCTTCCCTAGCTTCGGCTGGTCGCTCATTTGGTGAATTAAGTGCTGGGGTTGCTGCTCGTACCATTTGCCATTTTGTGTACTCTCTCTTGAGCAACCCCTCTGATGGATCTGAGCCGGCTGTTTCTAAGTCAGCTCTTCGCCAAATGCGCGATAGTTCCTTCGCGTGGCCTCAAGAGACTAACGTCGACAGGATCCCCGCGCTACCGAAGAATATTGCGAAGAACTTTGTTAAAGAGTTCTATCGCAAGGTTGGATTTGCCTATGCGGTTGCTGAGGCTCGCCGCGTGCTTCACAAGGTTTTTGTCTTTACTCTTTGTTGATTTACTTTTGCCTGGAATTTCGTTCACTATTTCTGTTCCTTACCTTCGATACTGCTTTGCTTTTTTGCCAGATGAGCCCTAGCCCCACCGTTTCGGATCAAGTCTTGGGCACTTCCGGTGCTATGGCAACTCCCTCTTCTTCCACTCCATCGTCAACTGTTGGTGCTTGCGGTCCCGGCGGTCAAGCTGTTGCTGCTGCTGTTGATCCTTCCCCCTTGGCCGCTGGAACACAAGGCACTACCACCATCGACGTACAGCCTTCTTCGGCCGTTCCCCACGCGAGCGAAGAGGTATGAGGAGTGGGGCTTCGGTGATTAGTGCTAGGCGAAGCGATAGAAAACATTTTGCTTGTGTAACTAAAATATTTTGCGAATCTACGCAAGTGCCGGAGTTGTGCCCTTTGGAGATAGATGAAGATGTTTGTCCAATTGTTATAAACCGTGGTGATTACTTCATGTCGGGTTCCATATGGCGAAAATTTCACTCTAAATTTCCTCAAGTGTCCTTTGACGATTTTTGGTCCTACAAAATCAAGCGATATGATGATCGCAACGTTGCGTCTAAGGATTTCTTTGAACAACATACCAGAAACCGTCTGATTCATGGTTCGACTTCGCAATGACGTCTTTATGGGGGAGATTCTTCTGTCCTTGCGCAACCTTCAACTAGTCCTTTAGTTGCTAGTGATTCTTCCCTTGCAATGCCGAAGGTTGAGATTGTCAACCTTACCGAAGATGATGTGCATGAGTACATTTATAAGCGTTCTCATTGACAAGTTGCTTCGGGTGTCTTGGCTGCAACTGATGTATTCTGTTGTGTTTGTGTAACTTTGCTATTGCTTCTGTGTTTTTTTACGATGTAACGAATTGTCTTGCTTTCCCCAATGAATTGGTTTTGGAACCCAGGAAAAAGGGAACTTAAACTGCGAAGCACCTCCCCCTAGTTTCCTTTTCCGCGTTTCACAACCAATTTTCCCATGCTTACTTACATGTTGCGCTTTTCTTATTGCGACGCGAAGACGACGTTTTTTACTTTCCTGTGCTACCTTTGCACGATTTCTACTTTGCATCTGTCGCTTCCACGCGCGCTTTGACGCCGTGGTGTGAAATGATGTTTGCGTGTAATGCCGCGATGCGACGTTTCTATTTCGTGCCAGTAAGAAACTTTTTGTCCTCGAGCTAGCTCGTCAGCCATGTCTCGCGTTTTGCTTCGCACATACGTTGCCGAAGGCTTCTTTCCTTGCTAAAGAAGGAGATGATTTCCGACTACGTCGTTTAACGAGTCGACTTATCCCTGCGGTTTTCCCGAGGGACTTCGCGCATTGACCGCCGAAGGCTTTTTGTTTGTTTTTCAGCTTAGCTTTGCTGCGAGCACTTTAAATGAACCAATTACGTTTTGCATTCTTTACCGAAGCCAAACGTAATTGTTCACTTATGCAGTATCCTGTGTTTGTGATTCCTGTGCCGAAAGTGACAACTCTTTTCATTTGAGTTGCGTCACTTCGGACTTCCTGATGCACACCGATGATATGTTGGGAAGTCCTTGTTATAATTCCAATGAGATATTACACAAGAAGACCGCCTCATTAAAAACCTCGCATCCCTGTTGTGCCGATGAATACACAACTAGGGACTCTACCCGTGAGGAAAAGAGTACGGCTTCGGGAACTTGAATGAAAAATGTAAATTACACAAATGTTAACCGAAGAGAAACTATGAAAATAAGCTAAGATACACTGATAATTGTTCCCCCTTTGATTTGTTACATTTCACAACCAATATTTTTGCAGCATGTCTTCGTTCCACAAGTATGGGTCATCCAACCCTTCTAGAGTTGTCAGCCTGAAAGCCATTGGCCTTGTTTCTAATGCTATGAATGGACCGTCCCATTTTTCCTGCAACTTCCTCCACTCTTGTGTTTTTCCTCACGACCATGTCTCTTGTCTTTATGTTCCGCCTTCGGATTTTTCTATCTTTCCATCTTCTTGTCTCTTCTTGGTATGACTCAATGTTTTGCAATGCTTGTAACCTTGCCTCTTCGCACGTATCCAGTGTTGGTGCCATGTCGTCATTTTCTGGTGCTTCTTCAGTGCTGATGGACCCTAGTTTTATTTCTTCGGGTACCATCACCTCTTCGCCATACAATAACTTGAAAGGTGTGAACTTCATGGCTCTTGACCCTGTGGTATTGTGAGACCATAGCACCCTTGGTAACTCTTCTGCCCACTTGCCTCTTGGCATGCCAGTGATTTTTCTCTTTATCCCTATGAAAATTATCCCATTGGCCCTTTCCACGGCTCCATTGGATTGTGGGTGATATACCGAAGCAAAACACAACTTTGTGCCTAGATGGAAACAGAATTTGCGAAAGTCTGTCGAATCAAATTGTTTCTCGTTGTCCACTGTCAACTCATATGGGACTCCAAATCTGCAGACCACATTCTGCCAGAAGAATTTCTGTACTACCCCCGAAGTTATTGTCTGTACTGCCTTCGCCTCAATCCATTTTGAGAAATATTCTACAGCCACTTTTGCATATGTGTAATTTCCCGGTGCTGTTGGTAGATGCCCAACAATGTCTATCCCCCATCTTGCAAATGGCCACACCGAAGGTAGGAGCTGTATTTCATATGGTGAGAACTTGGAATAATTTATGTGCTTCTGGCAATTGTCGCATTTTCTTACTATCTCGTCAGCGTCTCTTACTGCAGTTGGCCAATAGAATGCCTCGCGAAATGCCTTTGCTACCAGCTTTCTTGTCCCTATGTGTGACAAACACATTCCCGCGTGTATTTCTCTGAGCAACTCTTTCCCTTCTTCGCACGAAACGCACTTGAGTAACAGTGCGCACACGCCTGCCTTGTACAAAATTTCCCCTCTCAAGACGAAGGACCTTGCTCTTGTTGACATTCGTTTCCTATCAGCCTCATTTTCTGGCTCGTAATACCCCTTCAAGTAAGTGACTAACTGTGTCCTCCAATCTTCGCTGGCAATCACGCAGACGAGCTTCGGTTGCGTTTCTGCGAACTGAGTGGTCATTTTTCTCAATGTCCCATAAAACACATCTGGTGGCAACGGTTGTTTCGTAGCCCCTGCTTTTGCTAAAGCATCTGCTTCCTTGTTCTATTCTCTTGGGATTTTCTTAACCATGAACCCGAAGAAGTGTTTCTCCATTGTTCTAACTGCTTTTAGGTACGAAGACATTTCGTCCTTCTTTGCTCTGTATGCTTTGCCTATTTGGTTCATGATGAGCTCTGAATCTGTGTTCAACACCAACCTTTGTGCCCCTACTGCTCTTGCCTTTCAGAGCCCCAATAACAACCCTTCATACTCTGCGACGTTATTTGTGTACCCGTCAAATTCTAGCCTTGCCACATATCTCAATTTGATCCCTGAAGGTGATTTGAGGATCGTGTAAGCTGCTGCGCCATCATTGCAATACGCACCGTCGCAAAATAGTTCCCATGATTTTTCCTTGTTTTCTGGCTTTGTTGTGTCTTTGTCTACGTGAGCCCATTCTGCCACGAAATCTGCCAACACTTGAGATTTTATTGTTGTTCTTGGCGCGATGGTTATCTCATATTGTGACAGCTCTACTACCCACTTGCCAATCCTTCCCAAAGATTCCTTGTTCTCAAACATTTCTCGAAGCGGAAAACTGGTTGGAATGACCACTTTATAGCTTTGGAAATAATGCTTCAGCTTCCTAGCTGCCATTACAACAGCATATGCCATTTTCTCCAAATCTGAGTAGAATTTCTTTGCTCCATTGAGCACTTCTAATACGAAGTATACTAGCACTTGTTTCAAATTTCTGTCGTCTTACTTTTCCTCAACCAAAGCTGCACTTACCGCGTGATTCGATGCAGCCACATATAGCAACAACTTCACGTCGGGTCCTGGGCTTGCCATTACCGTCAATTTCTCCAAGTATGCTTTAAGTTCCTTGAAGGCCAACTGCTCATTCTCTCCCCATGTGATGTTTTTCTGCCCTGCCAATTGCTTGAAAAATGGCAGGCTTCGCTCTGCTGATTTAGAAATAAAACGAATCAGCGTTGCGAGTCTTCCTGTCAGCTTCTGGACATCTTTTTTGGTTCTTGGTGGCCACATGTTTCTTATTGCTTCTATCTTCTCTGGGTTTGCCTGTATTCCTGACTTTGACACCATGCAACCCAACAGCTTCCCCCTAGACACACCGAAAATGCACTTCTCCGGGTTTAGCATGAGACCATACTTTCTCATGTTCTGGAAAGTTTCTGACAGATCTTCGATGTGATCCTCTTTATGTTTGCTGTGCACAACAACATCATCGATGTATGCAGATATGTTTCTCTTTAATTGCGGGCCAAGAACTATTTGGACCATTCTGTTGAAAGTTGGACCTGCATTGCGCAGTCCCTCAGGCATTCTTACGAAGCAGTATACCCCAAATGGCGTTATGAAACTTGTCTTGTCCTCATCTTGTCTTTGCATCCACACCTGGAGATACCCCGAAAAGCAATCCAGAAGTAACATCCTTTAGGATCCGGCCACCGCATCGACCAGTACATGAATTCTTGGGAGCGGGTAATCATTCTTTGGGCAAGCTTTGTTGAGGGATGTGAAATCTATGCACATTCTCTGATCTCCATTCTTCTTCGGGACCATTACAATGTTAGATAGCCAAGTGGTGAAATGTACTTCGCGTATGACCCCCGCGTCAAGCAACTTCTGAACTTCGCGAAGTGTTGCTTTCTCCTTTTCTAGTGATATAGCCCTTAATTTCTGTCTTTTCGGTGGTACCTTCGGGTCTAAGTTTAAGCTGTGCTCGATCACATCACACGATATGCCTTTGAGATCTCTTTTTCTCCACGTGAAGACATCTTGGTTGTCTCTTAAGCAATTGAGCAACTCTACCTCTTCTTCTTCGCTCAGGTCCCTAGCGATTATGACTGTTTTTTCATCCGTACTGTCATTCAGCTTTACTCTCTTCATGTGCTGCATAGGTTTTATTCTGCTTTCTTCCTCTTTTCATTTCTGCTTCAAGATCTGTGACTCTTGTAGATCATCTTCAGCTTCTTGCTTGCCTTCGTCTAACCTTACCAAGTGCATTGGCTTGTGATCTGTGCCTGTGTTGTACTCTCTGTCCCATGCATCTTCCTGATCCCCATAGATAGATAACACTCTGTTGTTTGTTGGGATCTTCATACATAAAAAGGGCATGTGAATTACTGCAGCGAACTTGTTTATCACTCCTCTTCCGAAGATGGCCTTGTAAGAGTAAGGGATGTCTACAACGTCAAAGTTGATCATTTCCGTTCTCATTAGGTGTAACACCCCGTGTTTTTAATCAAGTGTCACTAGGTGCTAATCACAACCTTAATCACTTTGTGATCATTAGTGCTTAAGTCCCTAATCACCTTGGTGGTCAAACCCTAGTCAAACCCCTCAAGGCATGAACTATATCTAGAACATTTGGCACGTTCCCCAAAATTCATCAAAACACTTCAAAATCGGCCAATACCAAAGTTGTGCAGTTTTTCAAGGCCTACAACTTTGCTGTTCAGTGGCAAATGAGATTCGAAGAGGAAATAGGTGAAAAACCTTGGTCAACGCAGGAAAACCCTATTCACCAGCGCCGAGAAAATCAGCAAGTTCACCTACTGTTTGTGCTCGATTCTTTGGATAAAACACCAATCGGCCTTTGTAGAAGTTGTAGAGGGATGTTTGATCTACAACTTTGCCAATTGGACCTCAATCCACTTCTATAGCATTTTTGCGAGTTTGAGCCGGTCAAACAGGGGTACTCTGAACTTGTGTCGCGCCGGAACACCGTCGCGCGCGCGCACGCACGCCACGTCGGAGCGCTGCCAAGTGACCGGGCACAAACGCTGAGGCACTTGGGGATCCGCTGGTCCCTAGACATCGCCGCAGTGCATTGGACGGGGTGGACGGTGTCAGGCCTAGGCCGCTAGGCCGGTGTCAGGCCTAGGCCGCTAGGCCGGTGCCATGCGCTGCGCCAGCACCCGCCGGGGTGCGCACGCCGAGGCCGCCATTGGCCGGCGGTGCCACCCCACGTCGCCACCACTTTCCCGGCAATGCCGTGGTTCCTGTGCTGCACTGTGGTCACTTCATGACCTCCTCTCCACGCCACAACCGCCTATATAGAGCCCCCGCTCCTCCTCTTCGCGGGCCAGAGCTCTCCACCGACGCCATTGCCGCCGCCGTGACGAGCTCGCCTCTCCACTAGTTCCCGTAGTTGTCCGAGCACTCTAAGCTCTTCTCTAGAACCCCAGTAAGCTTCCATGCACACACATTCATCAGCTCGACCCCACTCCTCGCCAGAATCCGAGCAGAGGCGGCCGCGCCGCCACTGCCTCGCCGCTGCCACCGCTCGCCGGAGTCACCCCCGGCCACACCACCGCCTGGTGAGCCCAATCACACATCCCCCTCATTTGTTTGCCTCCTCCGGCCGCCGTTCACCGCCGGCGAGCTTGCTCCACCGCAGGAGGGCATGGTTGTGAAGCCGAGTTTTGTGTAGGGTTCGTTCTGTAAAAGGCAGGGACCTATCCGTAAGAATTCAAATCTTTCTAGGGTTCACAGTGAAAGAAGATTCTTAATCTTTTGCTCTTAAGTCCTGAGAACTGTAAAAATTGTAGAAAATCACAGAAAAATCCTAAAAATGCAAAACCAATTTTGTTGGTTTCCTTATGAACAGATCTACCTCTTTTACAAAGCCTCTATATACTTTTGATGAAAATTTTTTGAATAAATATTCAAACTCAGTTTGTATAAGGTTGTTCTTAACTTGAGTTGCACACATGTGCTAGGCTTGATATTTGGATATGTTGGTAGTCAGTACTAGTATGGGCTACACCTAAGTTTTTGCACAAAGTTACTGAGTGCATATTTAGTTATGATTTATTTTGCTTTATGGCTAGATCTGTGTATTTATTTTGTACAGCTTTATACATATGCTTCCTGTGGTTCATCTCTTGGATATCACCTTGTTAGGCTGAAATGTGTTGCTAGTAAATTTATCATGGTTTTAGTAGCAGTCTATATATCTGTTTCTGAAAGATGCTTGTTTTTGAATTTAGTTCTGTAGCTCAGTTTCTTTTGCCCTAGTGATGCTTATCTCTTGGCTTAGATGATGTGTATATCCTGTTTATGCTGTGGTAGAAAGTTGGGGTACAGTTGAATCACATATTTCTCATTATAAATACTTTGTGAATAAATAGGCTAAAAATGGTTATTTTTGTGTAGCATGTTTGGAATAGGTTCTAGAGCTAATTTTTGGTGTGTAACCTAGTTTTAGTCCGTAATAGCTCTGTGTAAAATTTGAGCACCAGTGCATGAGTAATTTTCTCTATATTTAATATTCTTGCTTTTGCTATGAATAAATTGTCGTATTTTTCATGCTCAGTATATAGCTTTGATTGCCATGAAATTTTACCAGTGTCTCTGTTGCAGTGTGTTGTGCTCATACAAAATTTCTCACTGTAAGTTGTTACATGGTTTAACCAGAATAAATTTTTGAATAAACTAAGTATATTAAAAAGAGAAATAAAGAAATCTCCTTTTATGAACTTATATGAGTTATAAGCTTTGAAAAATGTCCCTAATAAACCCTGAAACCTAGCTTGGTCTTTTGTGTGGTAATTCTAAGTTAAGTGAATAAATATGCACACAATCATTATTAAAAATATAAATAAATAAAGGGTTGAATAATTAATCTTAAGGAAGAGTATGCTAGATATATTCTTGTCTAGGTGAATGTGCTCAACATGACACCCTAGACTTAATACATGCTGATTACACCTTTATCACCAATTAACTCCTGCATATGCATTTCTCCGTATAGAAGTTCCTGACAGTAGCTACACGCTCGTGCCGGCTGACGAGAACGAGGGAGCAGAAATAGACGTACACTTCGTGACTGTTGATCAAGATCCGGACCAAAGTCCGGAAGACTATCTGACTGCTGGAGCTGCCGAAGGCAAGCCCTGGTTTTAACATATACCTATGTGTTTCCTTTTTAAAATATTTGAATATATGCTTGATTATATATGTGCATTTACGTTCAGGAGTTGAATGGAAACCCTAGATGCATGATCCATAAGTACCTATGATCTTTTACTAGTATGCTAGGTCGATAGTTGCTATGCACTAAGGACCCGGTACAAGTCGAGTGATGTACTTCGCTCGCGAGAATAGGTTCTTATGTTGGAATCATGAGACTTGTTAAATTGAATTGCTCACGTGGTAAGGGCATGGGATTGTGGGCTCTGGTCCAATGGTTAAGAGTTTAAGCATTTCTCGGACATGGGTACGGTAAACCTAGTACCTGAATGACGCGGTGCGGGAACTTTAGGCTACTACTCTTGGGCTGCTGCCCCAGTCTTGCAAACTGTGGTGCATGGTGACGCTGGATACTAGTGTGAGGCATGCCAGCTAGCTATATACCTAGGACTATGGCATCAGTTCCCAATACGAAGAATGACGGGAACCGTTTGGTTGAAAACACTCTTTGTGAGGGTTTTCTCCCGTATGTTTAGGTTCACCTTGCAAGGTTATTAATCGATCGATCGTCGGCCTCTCACCGTTATCCGGGAATAGCTTAACCCTGTAACCATGATAATCCCTCTATGATGGAATTTTGATAAACATGATGCTTGATTAATTATTTGCACAAGTATGCTTGAATTAGTTGCTTATCTAGTACTAATTGATCTACTAGAACTTGAGCTAAAATATTGAAAGTAAGGATTAACTCCTTAGTCGCTTTTTGGCAAAACCAACCCAACAGCCAAAAGCCATGCATGATTAGAAGGATAAGTCTTTTATTTCAGACGGGTAAGCCTTGCTGAGTATTAGTATACTCAGCCTTGCTATAAACCTTGTTTTCAGGTGATAATGTTTGGCCTGGTGAAATCCCACCCGGCTGGGAGCTGGAATGGGTGGATGACGAGGAGTAATGGCGTTATGGGTGGCCTCCCACGATGCCAAGTTATCGATTAGTATAATTTCTGATGTTTCAAAACTCTGAACCTTTTTCCTTTGATGCAAGGACAATATTTGTAATAATTAACCCTACGGGGTATTTGGATTAATTTGTAAGGTACTCTGGACTCTCCTTCGTGGGAGTTTTAATGTATGTGTTTCGATCCTCTGTGTGGTTTACAAGTGATTTACCGGGCTGTGACCCGGCAACACTCAACGGGATAATTCTTTATTATCGCTTAAGGACCAAAGTGGATCGGTCTAAGTGATAGTACGGACTTATCTCGGATGGGGTTGTCACAGTTGGTACCAGAGCATCCGTATACACCAGAGTAATTAGTTTAAACACTAATCACATGATTTACAATTAAAACTTGCTAAGATTGATTGTATTTTGAAAATATGTCGGATCGTTAAGGAATGTTTAGACCGAAAGGCCCTAGAGGGAATTTTTGGGTTCTTTTAAGGTGGCTAAGTACTTATGGTTTATTTATGCTAACTTCCAGCACTTCTTAAGCCACGTGTTTCATACGTGTGTGATACTGCATCACGAGTATGCGAGGGTCGATAGGGCAATCCATTCCACGGATCCTATCTTCTCGGTTGGATGTGCACGTGTTTTATACATGTGCTACCGTATGCAAGACATACGAAGGATGCCATGTTCTATTCAAGATGAACATGTCATGGGTTGTGATGTCGCCACGTTTTGCTATACGTGTGCATGATTCCGCATTCCGAACATACGAAGGGGGGCACCCTCCATTCAAAAGGGGCGTGTCTCAGGTTGGACGCAGTCCATGCAGTGTTAAACGCATGGATACCATTTCTATAGTGAATGGTAATGTATGTGGACGCTCCCGTGATGTGCTGGCACGGAAGGTTCTTTTCTACAGGTACGCTAACCACGTTATCGCGATCGTTGAACGACGTGTAGCTTCGACTAGTTATTATAGGGAGAGTCATTTAAAAGCTTGCCACCGGCATTAACTTCATCTTTTTAGATCTATAAGTGTGAGGTCATTTAAAACATGTGCATGCATCATAAAAATCGAATGAACCTAAAAACTTGCTGTTCTACCCTTGTGTTATGCTTCTAAGTTGTTACTTGATCTTAGAAAGGGTTTCTCTATCTTTTGATCCTAGTCGTTTTCTGTCAAAGTTAGGATGCTATTTGTTCATGAATTGTTAGAGCCATTTCTACGATGTTTCTGACTAGGCGACTTTTACAAAAGTTGTTCCTCATCAAGTCAAGCATCTACTGTGAAGTTTTCACAATTTTAGGAATTCTCAGCCTAGAGTTATGATCAAATTAGTAAACCTCCGTTCTGCTGTTTTTCCTGCTGACCTTCCTGTGGAAGAAGATTTTTTTTTGAGCTTTTTCCCTTTGGATCCAGATCTACCTTTGAATACCAAAAATGTGCAGAATTATGTCACTGTGTTTCTGTAACAATTTGGGAAGTTTTGGAGCTCTGGTTGTCGAGTTATGAATTTTTGTTCATACCACCAGATTTTTATACCCTATGCATGTTATACTCCTTTTTGAGTTTTAACGTGTTGTACCCATTTCTTGTACAGATGGAGTACCCAGAGTTTTTCGAGATCGACGCGGATGGTACCTTGTGTACCAACGGTCTCCACTGGGAGGGTTTTCCCCGTGTCCTATGGGACACCCTGCGTGAGGTGGGCTACACCGCCCCACTGACGTACGAGGTGCTCCACTTTTGGGACCGAGGTGTGCCCTACGCGCGTACCGTTGCTACGGTGCCGTAGCACCCTGAGCACCCAGAGTGGCCTGACTTGGGCATGGTGTTCTACGGACACTGTGGCGTTGAATCACTCGAGTCTGCGGCTCTGAGGGTTCTCCACACCTTCTGCGAGCAGCACCCAGAGGAGGTGATGCTCACGGCTCTGGGGCTGTTCCCAGTGCTGGACCCACTCGACGAGGCTTGGCGTGAACGCGTGTCTCTCACCGGCGTGTTGCTCACTGCCGATCCTCCGACAGTCACTGTACAGTAGCTTCAGAGGTTACTCGAGGTGCTGTATACCGTGCAGGTCTTCTGCCTCGCCACCGAGGCTATGCTTGCGGGTGTGATCCGCGAGACGTCCGCGTTGACCGACGTCATCTACCGCAACTTGCAGCAGGAGCGTCAGACCTCTGCTCACTTGCAGTAGGAGGTCGTGTTCTTCCAGGACCAGCGTACACAGTGGGAGCAGGAGCGAGCCCAGTACGTTGAGCAGCTGTACGCTCGCGATTACACCATTGACAGGCTGCGGGAGGACAACGACGGACTACGTGCAGAGTACATCCAGGCCGAGACTCAGAACGTTTGACGCTAGTGTAGCACGTAGCCGAGATGCAGAACCAGGTGATTGATATGGAGGTTGAGGTGGAGGTGTGGCAGGCGATGGCACATCAGCAGCAGCAGCCACCAGTTCCTCCACTAGTAGCACCTGTCGCTCCGGATGAGCTACAGGGAGCTTCGTGCTTGGACGAGGATAGTGTCGGGGGACCACCCCCAGATTTCCCTCGGTCCAGCGCTGGCTCCGCTGCTGCCTACTAGTTTCTCTAGATGTTGTTGTTTGGACCTACCATGTACTCTTAGCTTAGCCTTATCAGCTAGATTCTGTGGAAGGATTAGGCTGCTCAGAGAGTACGTGAATTGTGCTTTATTTCCATGTATGTTGTGCTGTTTAGGTGATCCACAAACTATGCATCATGTAATGCTATTCGGATGAACACCTTGTGATGTATGTTTCGTGAATTAATTCAGGTTGTTGCGATCGAAATTTGATCTTGCACTGAATATCAAAGTTGTGTGAAATATTCTCAAGATCCTGCTCACCAAAATTCATTATGTTTGCATAAGCATACCGAGAATTATGGCAAATTTTGTGCAGCTCGGCCTCCTGTGAAAATAGCTAGGCAGAAGCTCGGTTATGGAATTTTTCGGGCATGATAACATCAGAATTCGACCCTGAGTTGAATACCAATGTTGGAGCTTATGAAATTCTACACTTACTGACCGAAAATGAGAATTTTCCCATGTATGGGCAGAGAGTTATGAATTTTTCTCTACAAATAGTGTGCTGTCCGGTCTTAACTTATGAATGTTACGAGTTTTCGTCTTACATATTCTTCTTGTGGGTTGATGTAAGCAAGCTTGCGAATATGTGGCTAATGAAAACTCCCTGAATTTCAGATGGTGGGACCAACGCGCACCTCCCCTAACGGTTTTGGTGCAAGTGGGAGTGAGGCTCCGCCACCTCCTCCCAACATGACGATCCAGGAGCAGTTTATGGCCACCCAAACGGAGGTGATGCGCCAGTTACTGCAAACCCAGCAACAAATTGCTCAGCAGTTGCAACAAGCCCCACGTGGGGGAAATCAGGATGGCCTACCCTTGGTCACCAAGTACGAGCACTTCTACGGCATGAAACCTCCAACTTTCGAGGAGGCCAAGGAGCCTCTAGCTGCTGAAGCATGGATCAAGGCCATTGAGGCCAAGTTCTCAGTGTTCACCCTACCGTGCTCTGAAGAACGAAAGGATAGCTTTGCTACCTTGCAGCTCCGTGGTGCTGCCTTGATGTGGTGGGAGCACTACAAAGCTATGGTCCCGGCTGGACATCCGGTCACCTGGGATGAGTTCAAGAGAGCCTTTAAGGAACATCACATTCCTAAGGGTCTCATGGACCGCAAGATGAAGGAGTTGCTGGCACTGAAGCAGGGGACTGACACGGTGTACGAGTACGCCAAGAAATTTAACTCCCTGTGTCAGTACGGTGGGCATCACATTGATAATGATGCTAAGAAGATAGAGCGTTTCCGAGATGGACTGGATGGAGAGCTCTATGAGAGGCTTAATCTCTGTGAGCCTAACATCTACCAAGACCTTGTGAACAAGGCCATCTCCCAAGAAGACGCTATGAGAAGAGCCTAGAAGGACAAGAAGAGGCAGGCTGGATTCACCACTTCTGGTGGATCAGGCAAGAAGTTCCGCTTTGTCAAGAAGAGCAATCAGGGAAACTTCCAGTCATCATCATCAGGACACTGGCGAGTGACCCAATCTCAGAACAAGCCCTCTAGAAATTTCCAGTACCGTAAGGCGCAGCAGCAGCCTTACAAGCCAAATGCACCCCCTACCAACAATAACGCTATCAAGGACCGTCGCTACTACAATTGCGGGCAGCCAGGGCACTATGCCAATGAGTGTCATAAGCCAAAGCAGATCAAGACCCATCAGCAAGGTGATGGGTCAGGAGCCAAACAGGGCAACTAGGGCAAGAAGCCTACTGTGCAAGTGAAGCAGGGCAAACTGAACTTCACTTCTCTGATGGAGATGCCAGAAGGAGCACCAATGCTGACGGGTACATTTTCTATCCGAGGCTATGCAGTTAAAGTACTGTTTGATTCTGGTGCAACGCATAGTTTTATAAATGGACAAATTTTGAACAAGTTGAGTGTGAAAAGTTGTCAAACAAAACAACCATTCTTGGTAACCACACCTGGTGGCTGAGTTTCTTCTAGAGACCTATCTTGGAAAGTGTAAATTAAACTAGGTAGCAAAGTCTTTCCAACCAATCTCACCGTTTTGGACCTAGAGGGCATCGATGTGATCCTAGGCATGAACTGGTTGGCACATCATCAAGTCATCTTGGATCTTGCTACCAGAATGATAGAAATCAACTCACCTACTGTGGGTACATGTACTCTATACTTACCTCTCAATGACAGTGGAAATTCGTATGCTTTCGCAACCATCACTTCTTTACTTGAAGACATTCCGATAGTCTGCGATTATCCGGATGTGTTTCCCGATGACTTGTCTGGCATGCCACCAGACAGGGACATCGAGTTCGTGATTGAACTTCAACTGGGCACTACCCCTATCTCCAAAAGACCTTATTGTATGCCACCTAAGGAGTTAGCCGAGTTGAAGAACCAACTACAAGAGTTGCTTGATAAAGGGTACATTCGCCCAAGTTCATCTCCTTGGGGAAGTCCCGCACTTTTTGTGAAGAAGAAAGATGGTAGTCTGCGAATGTGCGTGGACTATCGTCCTCTCAATGCGGTGACAATGAAGAACAAATATCCCTTGCCCCACATTGATGTTCTCTTCGATCAGTTGGCTGGTGCCAAAGTCTTCTCCAAGATTGATCTTCGATCCGATTATCATCTGTAAGGAATCGGATGCCCGTAGCCTAAGAGGGGGAGGGGGTGAATTAGGCAACTTAAAACCTTAACCTATGGCTTATCACTATTTGCATCAAACATAAACTAGAACATACTATCTAGATGTGCAACTAGGTTGTTCTAGTGTGAAACTCCCATCCCAAAATAAGTTTTGCAACCTATAGCCAATCCTAGCAAGATACTACTCTAGGTAAGTAAAGGCAAGCAAGGATTGCAAGAATGTAAAGCGAAAACGTAAAGGGGATGAGAGGAAGCAAACTCTTGACACGCGATTTATCCCGTGGTATCAGTAGGCACTAAGCTACCCCTAGTCCACGTTGAAGCACTCTACACAAGAGTATTGCTTCTCGGTCACCAAGTCTCTCCCTAGAGCACCACTTGACTTGCCACAAAGGCTCGCCACGAAGGCACTCACCAAGCTCCCTTGGTCACCTTGATGCCGCCTCCACTAAGGAGCTTCTCCACCAAGGGAAGGGGGTCTCCACGTCCCCCGCACAAAGTGTCCTCGCCGCTCCACACCAAGCCGGAGGGTCGAAGACGTTTGCCGGAGAGCCACCTAGGCTCCAAGGCTTCGGCGCCCCTCGTACAACTTGATCCACTCGAGAATCACCCCACAAGGTAGGCACACCTTGCACCCACTTAGCTCTAAGCTAAACCTAACACTAAGCACACACACAAAGCATGTGCAAGTCTACGGATGAGCAATTTAGCACTTGGATGGCTTGGATATGATCTTCTATGAGTCTTGAACTCCTCTGCACTTCCACACACTCCAGCAACTCCAAATGGGTGAGTAGAGGGGGTATAAATAGCCCAAGGCGTCCAAAGAGCCATTGGCTAAAAGCTGCAGAAATTCATACCACCGGATGAACCGATGCTATTGAATTCCAGGGTAGCGGTTCATCCGGTGCCCCTCCACTTCACATATCCGTTGAGATCCTCTGATACAATTGCTCTGACGCTTGCACCGACGGCTTCCTTCTCCTACCGTCGGTTCATCCGGTGCTAAAGGATTCCATGCCAGAAACCTTACTGTTAGCTTCTTCGCAGCCATCGGATGAACCGTCGCTCAGAACCTTATACCATCGGTTCATCCGGTGCTGAAGGACTTTGTGCCCGAACGTCTCTGTTAGCAAATACACGATCGCCGGATGAACTGTCGCTACACCATCGGTTCATCCGGTGCTAAAGATTCCTGCTTGCTTAGTCTCTTGATTCATCCGGTGCAACTAGAAATGGGGGCGTCGGATGATCCGGTGATATTCATGTTGTCTTGAGTCTTCACACAGTGTACCACTTCATCCGGTGATTGCACCGACGCCACTTCCAAGGGTACCGTCGGTTCATCCGACGGTGCCATTCCTTTTCTTCTTCTTCCGCGGTTTTGACCCTTGAAAATTACACTATCTTCTCATTTTGGCATATGGTATTTTTCCATCCTTGGGACCTAGAAGTGTCTACAAAGACATGCTAGACAATATGGTTAGTCCCATTGATCATGTTGTCATTAATCACCAAAATTAAGCTTTGAACAAATGGCATATGAGGCCGTGTTCACTACATCATCAAATTAAGATTCGATCAAGTGACATCCCAAAGCCAGCTTTCTCCACCAGATATGGCCTTTATGAATTTCTGGGTCTAGCAGGCTATTACCGTCGATTTATTCCAGACTTCTCCAAAATAGCTAAACCTATGACAGAACTGTTGAAGAAGGGTGTCAAGTATGTGTGGGATGAAGCTTGTGACAAGGCTTTTCATACCCTGAGGGAACATCTCACATCAACCCCCGTACTAGCACAGCCAGATATGACTAAACCGTTTGACGTGTATTGTGATGCTTCTGGCACTGGCCTTGGTTGTGTACATATGCAAAACAACAGGGTCATTGCCTACGCCTCACGAGCACTTAGACCTCATGAGAAGAATTACCCTACTCACGACCTGGAGCTAGCAGCGGTTGTGCATGCCTTAAAGATTTGGCGGCATTATCTGATGGGAAATCGCTGCAATATTTTCACCGATCACAAGAGCCTTAAGTATATTTTCACCCCATCGGATTTGAACATGTCACACCTATTTTTCCAAAGAAAACCAAGTGCAAACCTATATGCATGCCAGGATCAAGTTTCATGCATATAGTCGACATAAGTGAATAACAGTACAGTATCACGTAAAGAAAAAGAAAGATCATCAGAGTATTACGCTACATCCTGGAAACGAAGGCTCCAACATCACAGGCAGTCGACTGGGGGTTGCGTATGCCTAGCACCAGCAACATCTTCACAACGACTTCATAGCAGCTTCCTCTCTCTGAGCAACATTGTTTATAGCAAGGGTGAGCACATGCCGTACTCAGCAAGTGTGGGGAAAGTATGAATGCAGAGGCTTGACAAGGAAAGGCTAACATGTTGACTGCATTAAGCACTTTTAGTTGGTCAAATTTTATTAGCACCTGATTACTAATAAAGTATATACCAACCAATAATTAACATAAAGAGATGCCATAAGCATATGGCAAACATAACCATATCAATGATTTAAGTCCATCTTCAAGTTCAATTATCATGTGAGGGTCCATGCCGCTCTTGACCGTGAGCACGGCTAATCGATTAGTTTTAACTCTGCAGAGGTTGTACACTTTCACCACAAGTCGCGTAAAAGTTCTAGGAACTTTAAACCCAACCACACGATGTTGATCAACCATCATACCACACTGTCGAGGTGTGATTCCATAGGGACGCTACGAGGCCTTTACAAAGTTTCCCCAGTGTGAAACAACCCGCGAAGGTTACGAGCCGTCGTAAGGTATAAAGTCCCCTAGTAGGTATCGTGTCTTAGCCATGTCCAACTCCCTACTAGAGCGAGTCTATACCCCAACTAAACGCTCCCCCTTGCCCTTTCGGTAAGGTCATCCCAACACTAGAGTCCCTAATTAATTAGCCAAGCCAGAGCCATATAGCCTTGTGGTTGCACTGTTGTCCTGGGTGGTCGCTCCATGTTCCGATTAAACATTGTGATCTTGTATTAACCAGAGGTATACAGCATAAAAGTAAAGCATGTTCATCATTGTTGTTGTTCATTAAAACCACCATAACCCAAGTAGAGCAACTAAGCATAGCTACCCAACAGAAAGGTAAAACCCAGGTTGACAGGGAATAAAGGTAATAAAGACTAGGATGAACCTTATTAGGACCCATCAATATTAATGCAAGCATATGCAATGATGATTAATCACAGTTATTGGGAAGAAAGAACAAGGTCACACTTGCCTTTAACCAGATTAGTGATGTTGCTCAGAATGTCTTCACTTCTTGCTCTTCAAAGCTCTCGAACCACGTTCATTCTACTCGCATCAATCATCGGGCACAAGCATACAAAGCAAACATACAAGCAAACTAAGAACAATGCACCAATCAAAAGAGAAGCTTTAAAAGAACGTGCTAAAGGATAGGCTCGATTCTATGGATCAAAAAGATCTAGAGCTTGAAAGAAGACTAGCTCTGCAACAGAGACACACTGAGACAGGGCTTGATAAAGAACGTCTAACGAACAGTTTGCATATATGAGAGAACAAACTATGAGCTAGGTTTATTTTAATTAGCAAAATATATGTAGAGGATATTTCATAGAGAAAATACCCTAAGTTGGAATTAATGCAATATTATATTTTTATTGCAAAGACCGAAGTAAAGAACTAGTCAAGTTTTATTTATAAAGATTCATATATAGATTACACAAATTAAGTATTTAATTTAGAAAAGCTAAACTATATGAATCATCTAAACGAAAGTTTATGATTCGAGTGGATCATATTATTATTGAAAATATTATAGCATTGATATAAACAAATTAATTTTTTATTTATAAAACCGGTGTAAAAAGCCTAAGCACTTTTAATTAGAAAAGTTAATTAAATTTTAAACAAATTAACAGTTGGTTTACGAAAAACTAGGTAAAAGATCTAATTATATTTTATTTACAAAAGCATGTGAGAGAAATATTAATCAAATTAAATTTGATTATGAAAAATGGTGTATAGCACTATATGGCTTTTATTTTAGAAAGGGCATGTTTAATAAGCATTAATCAAAATTAATATTAAATTAATTTTCAGAAAACATGTATAAGGAAAACTCACCACTAAGGCGTGCTTTACATTATTATGAACCTAACGCTACTTGAACGGATTAAAACGGAGTTAAAACGGAGAAGATATGGAGAAAACAAGATTATAAGGGCCTAGTTGTGATAACAAAAGATTTCAGGGGCTTCCAGAGAAGATTCCCGAGACATTATGAACAGTGCTCGTGAATAGATCTAAACCTAGGGTTAGTTCTATAAAAGGGCCTCGATTTGGACCTAACTGAGAAGATCTAGAACTTGTAGGGGGTTTTCTGCAGATTGATCAAGACACAAAAGATCTGGAAAAGATTACACAGGTCTTCAGGGGTCTAAACGTAAAACGGAGTTCTTCTTCTTCTTCCTCACGTTCGGCCCAGGGACAACGGACAGGGAGCACGGTAGTTTCAATCGCCGGCGACTCAAACCTTTAGGAGCTCAACCTGGGCTAGGAATCGGGAGAGGAGGACGAGGGGATCAAGATGTTGTGCTCACCTACGCTGGAGAAGGACGGCAGGGGCCGAATTCCGGCCGGCGACGGGGAACGACGGGCGGCTCTGCCTCCAGCCATGGCGAGCGCTCCAGGGGATTTCCAGCGACGGGGAGAGGTTTCCCAGACTCGGCTCGTCGTCGCGAAGCTCTCGGTGGTCTTGGCTCGCTCCGGCGGTGCTTGGTTCCGGTGGACGGCTTGCGGCGGCGCCTTTGGCTCCAGCGGCCAGCGTGCAAGGTGGCGAGGCGGTACGGCGGCGTAGGGAGCAGAGGACAGGGCACACGGGGCGGCTGCGCACGGCTTTAAAGGGGCGCAGGCCAGGGAGACCTGGGCGCGCACGGCACGGACGCCAGGGAAGTCCGGCGGCGCTCCGCCCGGGATGGCCTCGGCCAGCCGTGGTGGCCGGATGGACCCCGAACGGGCCTGGCAGCTGGGCCGGGATGACTTGGGCCCGCAAGCGGACTAGGTCAGATTGGATCAGCGGCGAAACGGGTTGCAGCGGGTCGGAGCATGGGCCGGTGGTGGGCTGCGGCCTGTTGTAGTTGTTGGGCTGAAATGCAACGAGTGGACGGAACCAAGGAGTTGAAGGAGCGGTAACAGACTTCGATAGATGGGCTTGAAAGGTTGTATAGGCCAAAAGACGAGAAAAGAAAAAGAATTTTCTTTTTATTTTCAGAAAATATTATCGTGAAAAGAATAATCCAGAAATAGCTAGATAATTCAATGAAGCCACGAAAAATACTCTAAAAATCCCAAAAATTCCAGGAAAATTCCCAGAGATAGATTGAGACACGAACAACCCAAATAAAATATTTGGAGCTCATGAAAAAGATTTTAGAGCCTTCCAATAAATAGAATAAGCTCAGAGGAAATGAGAATAAATTCCAGAAAAATCCGGAAAATCCTCTGAAGGGTTTGGTCAGCATCTAAGCGCATTTTAAAAACATTTTTCACTCATGAACACCTATATGCTTCGGCATGTATGCAACACTCACATAAACATTTTGTTTAATTTGGAAAATCAAACAAAGCTTTTTCCTATACTATATTTCCTATAAATAAAATAAATGTTTGGAAAAATTTAAAATTGAGAGAAATCATTGTTTTAATTATTCTTCCTATTCACATCCTGAAATTGGAAATTTCATGGTGTGACAGAACATGAGGCAAAGAAGGTGGTTGGAGTTGATTAAGGATTATGAGCTAGAAGTCCAGTATCATCCCGGCAAAACCAACGTGGTTGCAGATGTGCTTAGTCGCAAGCATTGCAACTGTACAACGGTAGAGCCATATAATGAAGCTTTATGTGAAGAGATGAGGAAGCTCAACCCAGAGGTGGTCAAGTATGGGGATCTAAATGCCATCTCGATAGAATCCCCTCTCCACGAGAGAATTGCTTTAGTTCAGCTCACTGACGAAGGTATCCAGTTAGTCAATCAGAAATTGTGTGAAGGAGACCCCAAATACGCTTGTTTCTGGAAGGATGAGAAGGGAGTAATATGGTTCGACCAGAGATTAGTCATTTCCCATGATCCGGAAATAAGGTAGGAAATTATAGATGAGGCTCACCTCTCTAAATTCACCATCCACCCTGGTTGTACCAAGATGTACAGAGACCTTAGGGAGAATTTCTGGTGGTCAAACATGAAAGGTGAGATAGCCAAGTATGTGTCAAGTTGTGATACATGTCAGAGGATCAAGGCTAGTCACCTAAAGATCACAGGCCAATGCAATCTTTATCTATACCTGCTTGGAAGTGCGATGACATCAGCGTGGATTTCATCGTAGGATTACCCCTCACTCCCAAGAAACACGATTCCATCTGGGTTATTGTGGACCGACTTACCAAGACCGCTCACTTCATCACTGTCCACACTACCTATTCAGCAGAACGTTATGCCGAGATTTATGTTGATCTCATTGTGCATTTGCACGGTGTTCCGAAGCTATTCTATCTGATAGAGGCACACAGTTTCTTGCTCGATTTTGGGCGCAAGTGCATGAATCCTTGGGTACCAAATTGATCCATAGCTCTAGTTATAACCCTCAGACCGATGTTAAGACAGAATGAGTAAATCAGATAGTGGAAGACATGTTGAGAGCATGTGTCATTCATTTTGACAAAACTTGGGACAAATGCTTAGCCTTGGCAGAGTTTGCTTACAACAACAGTTATCAAGCTAGTTTGAAGATGGCTCCCTTTGAAGCCTTATATGGACGAAGATGTCGCACCCCCTTGAATTGGTCACAAGCGGGTGAAAGGACAATATTTGGTCCCAAACTAGTACAAGAAGCTGAAGAGAGAGTGGAAGTAATCAGAGAAAATTTAAGAGCCGCTCAAATGAGACAAAAGAGTTATCATGACAAGGCTAAGGCACTCCGAGAGTTTGAAGTTGGTGATTCTGTCTATGTAAAGGTATCACCAACCAAAGGTGTACAAAGATTCGGAGTAAAAGGAAAGTTAGTGCCACGCTATATCGGTCCTTATGAAGTCACTGAGAAGTTCGGTACGGTTGCATATCGTATCCGACTTCCGGACAGACTCTCCGCAGTACACAACGTGTTCCACGTCTCACAACTGAAGAAATGTGATCAAATACCAGAAGCAAAGATAATCGACGAAACCAATGCAGAAGTAGAACCTGACCTATCACTAGGAGAATACCCCATGAGAGTGATAGATCAGAAGGAAAGGCAGACAAGAAGGCAAACGGTTAAGATGTACAAGATACAGTGGAGTCACCACACGGAAGAAGAAGCCACATGGGAAATCGAACAATTTCTCAACACCAAGTATCCGGGTTTTCTTCAAAGCCAACATCGTACGTAACCCTTCCCAGCTATCTTTTAAATTCGAATCTCGGGATGAGATTCCTTTTAAGGGGGGTAGGCTGTAACACCCCATGTTTTTAATCAAGTGTCACTAGGTGCTAATCACAACCTTAATCACTTTGTGATCATTAGTGCTTAAGTCCCTAATCACCTTGGTGGTCAAACCCTAGTAAAACCCCTTAAGGCATGAACTCTATCTAGAACTTTTGGTATGTTCCCCAAAATTCATCAAAACACTTCAAAATCGGCCAATACCAAAGTTGTGCAGTTTTTGAAGGCCTACAACTTTGATGTTGAGTGGCAAATGAGATTCGAAGAGGAAATAGGTGAAAAAGCTTGGTCAATGCAGGAAAACCCTGTTCACCGACGCCGAGAAAATCAGCAAGTTCACCTGCTGTTTGTGCTCGATTCTTTGGATAAAACACCAATCGGCCTTTGTAGAAGATGTAGAGGGATGTTTGATCTACAACTTTGCCAATTGGAGCTCAGTCCACTTCTATAGCATTTTTGCGAGTTTGAGCCGGTCAAACAGGGGTACTCTGAACTTGTGTCGCGCCGGAATGCAGCCGCACGACGCCGTCGTGTGCGCGCACGCACACCACGTCGGAGTGCCGCCAAGTGACCAGGCACAAGCACCGAGGCACCTGGGGATCTGCCAGTCCCTAGACGTCGCCGCAGTGCATTAGACGGGATGGCCGGTGTCAGGCCTAGGCCGCTAGGCCGGTGCCACGCACCGCGCCAGCACCCGCTGGGGTGTGCACACCGAGGCCGCCATTGGTCGGCGGTGCCACCCCACATCGCCACCACTTTCCCGGCAATGCCGTGGTTCCTGTGCTGCACTGTGGTCACGTCATGACCTCCTCTCCACGCCACAACCACCTATATAGAGCCCCCGCTCCTCCTCTTCGCTGGCCAGAGCTCTCCGCCGACACCATTGCCGCCGTCGTGATGAGCTCGCCTCTCCACTAGTTCCCGTAGTCGTCCGAGCACTCTAAGTTGTTCTCTAGAACCCCAGAAAGCTTCCACGCACACACATTCATCAGCTCGACCCCACTCCTCACCAGAATCCGAGTAGAGGCGGCCGCGCTGCCACTGCCTCGCCGCCGCCGCTCGCCAGAGTCATCCTCGGCCACACCACCGCCACCAATCGACTCCTGGTGAGCCCAATCACACATCCCCCTCATTTGTTTGCCTCCTCCGGCCGCCGTTCGCCGCCGGCGAGCTTGCTCCGCCGTGGGAGGGCATGGTTGTGAAGCCGAGTTTTGTGTAGGGTTCGTTGTGTAAAAGGCAGGGACCTATCCGTAAGGATTCAAATCTTTCTAGGGTTCACAGTGAAAGAAGATTCTTCATCTTTTGCTCTTAAGTCCTGAGAACTGTAAAAATCGTAGAAAATCACAGAAAATCCTAAAAATGCAAAACCAATTTTGTTGGTTTCCTTATGAACAGACCTACATCTTTTACAAAGCCTCTATATACTTTTTATGCACAGTTTTTGAATAAAAATTCAAACTCAGTTTGTATAGGGTTGTTCATAACTTGAGTTGTACACATGTGCTAGGCTTGATCTTTGGATATGTTGGTAGTCAGCACTAGTATGGGCTACACCTAAGGTTTTACACAAAGTTACTGAGTGGATATTTAGTTATGATTTATTTTGCTTTATGGCTACATCTATGTATTTATTTTGTACAGCTTTATACATATGCTTCCTGTGGTTCATCTCTTGGATATCACCTTGTTAGGCTGAAATGTGTTGCTAGTAAATTTATCATGGTTTTAGGAGCAGTCTATATATCTGTTTCTGAATGATGCTTGTTTTTGAATTTAATTCTGTAGCTCAGTTTCCTTTGCTCCAGTGATGCTTATCTCTTGGCTTAGATGATGTGTATATCCTGTTTATGCTGTGGTAGAAAGTTGGTGTACAGTTGAATCACATATTTCTCAGTATAAATACTTTGTGAACAAATAGGCTGAAAATGGTTATTTTTGTGTAGCATGCTTGGAATAGGTTCTGGAGCTAATTTTTGGTGTGTAACCTAGTTTTGGTCCATAATAGCTCTGTGTAAAATTTGAGCACCAGTGCATGAGTAGTTTTCTCTATATTTAATATTCTTGCTTTTGCTATGAATAAATTGTCGTATTTTTCATGCTCAGTATATAGCCTTGATTGCCATGAAATTTTACCAGTGTCTCTGTTGTAGTGTGTTGTGCTCACTCAAAATTTTTCACTATAAGATATTACATGGTTTAACCAGAATAAATTTTGGAAGAAACTAAGTATATTAAAAAGAGAAATAAAGAAATCTCCTTTTATGAACTTATATGTGTTATAACCTTTGAAAAATGTCCCCAATAAACCCTGAAACCTAGCTTGGTCTTTTGTGTGGTAATTCTAAGTTAAGTGAATAAATATGCACACAATCATTATTAAAAATATAAATAAATAAAGGGTTGAATAATTAATCTTAAGGAAGAGTATGCTAGATATATTCTTGTCTAGGTGAATGTGCTCAACATGACACCCTAGACTTAATACATGCTGATTACACCTTTATCACCAATTAACTCCTGCATATGCACTCCTCCGTATAGAAGTTCCTGACGGTAGCTACGCTCTCGTGCCGGCTGAAGAGAACGAGGGAGCAGGAGGAGACGTACACTTCGTGACTATTGATCAAGACCCGGACCAAAGTCTGGAAGACTATCTGACTGCTGGAGCTGCCGAAGGCAAGCCCTGGTTTAACATATACCTATATGTTTCCTTTTTAAAATTTCTGAATTTATGCTTGATTATATATGTGCATTTACATTCAGGAGCTGAATGGAAACCCTAGATGCATGATCCATAAGTACCTATGATCTTTTATTAGTATGCTAGGCTGATAGTTGCTATGCACTAAGGACCCGATACAAGTCGAGTGATGTACTTGCTCGGGAGAATAGGTTCTTATGTTAGAATCATGAGACTTGTTAAATTGAATTGCTCACGTGGTAAGAGCTTGGGATTGTGGGCTCCGGTCCAATGGTTAAGAGATTAAGCATTTGAAAGTACTAAACATTTGTCAGACATGAGTACGGTAAACCTAGTACCTGTATGACGCGGTGCAGGAACTTTAGGCTACTACTCTTGGGCTGCTGCCCCAGTCTTGCAAACTGTGGTGCATGGTGACGTTGGATGCTAGTGTGAGGCATGCCAGCTAGCTATGTACCTAGGACTGTGGCATCAGTTCCAATCCGAAGAATGACGGGAACCGTTTGGTTGAAAACACTCTTTGTGAGGGTTTTCTCCCGTATGTTTAGGTTCACCTTGCAAGGTTATTAATCGATCGATCGTCTACCTCTCACAGTTATCCGGGAATAGCTTAACCCTCTAACCATGATAATCCCACTATGATGGAATTTTGATAAACTTGATGCTTGATTAATTGTTTGCACAACTATGCTTGAATTAGTTGCTTATCTAGTACTAATTGATCTACTAGAACTTGAGCTAAAATATTGAAAGTAAGGATTAACTCCTTAGTCGCTTTTTGGCAAAACCAACCCTACAGCCAAAAGCCATGCATGATTAGAAGGATAAGTCTTTTATTTCAGACCGGTAAGCCTTGCTGAGTATTAGTGTACTCAACCTTGCTATAAACGTTGTTTTCAGGTGATAATGTTTGGCCTGGTGAAATCCCACCTGGCTGGGAGCTGGAATGGGTGGATGACGAGGAGTAATGGCGTTATGGGTGGCCTCCCATGATGCCAAGTTATTGATTAGTATAATTTTCGCTGTTTCAAAACTCTAAACCTTTTTCCTTTGATGCAAGGACAATATTTGTAATAATTAACCCTACGGGATATTTGGATTAATTTGTAAGGTACTCTGGACTCACCTTCGTGGGAGTTTTAATGTATGTGTTTCGATCCTCTATGTAGTTTACAAGTGATTTACCGGGCTATGACCCGGCAACACTCAACGGGATAATTCTTTATTATCGCTTAATGACCAAAGTGGATCGGTCTAAGTGATAGTACGGACTTATCTCGGATGGGGTTGTCACATTAGGGCCCCTTCGCCCAATGTCACATTCATTTCGATAGTTCCCAGAGCTTCGACCTTCTTGTTACCGAAGCCATACAACGGCTTCGTGGATGTTTCCAGCTAATCATCCCTGAATTCCATTTTCCTGAATAAGTCATAAGTGAGGACATCTGCGGAACTGCCATTGTCTACCAGAATTCCCCCCACATCATTACCTAGAATGTACTTGGTGTTCTTTCCTAATACCGCTCTGATAACTAGCGGATCCTCATGAGGATATTTCTTCAATTTTAAATTAGCTTCTGTGAAGGTTATTGGGATGTGTGACCACCTCGTGTGGAATATTTTTCCTGAAGACACGTGACTGACTTCTCTTCGATCATATTTCCTTTGCCTCTTTGATGGAAACTCAGGGAAACAACACCCCCTTGTTATTGCATTTGTAACATTCACCCTCTGATACCTATCGTCTGAGTCGTTGTTTATGACGTTGACTCTTTGGTATCTGTCATCTGGCTCTGCCCTTCAGGCATTTTGTTGCTGAGATTGTGGTGGGCTTGCTTTCGGTTGATATTGCGCACTTGGCACTGGCGCTTGCGTTTGTGGATAGCTTGGGTGGAATTGAGGTGGATATGGTAGAGGTTGAAAATATTGCGGTGGGCACGGTGGTGGTTGGTACATCGATTGCCAGTTTGACACTGAGCTGTTTACCACCGAAGGTGCTGCGGATGAAGCTCTATTTAGAAAACCCACTTGGTTTTGCGCAGCTCTTTTTTCTCCTCTTCCTCCTTCCGCTTGATTGCTACCCTACATTCATATGTCCAATGACCTTTGTTTCTGCCATGTATGGAGCAAACTGTCAATGGAGGCAGCGTTGAGTATTTCGCAGAGCCTTGCGGGTTGGATTGCGAAGCTGCTTGGTTGTTTGTGGTTCCTTTGGATGAAACATTATTCACACCCCCCTGTTATATCCTAGGCTACTTGTTCTGTTTCTGTTGTTCGCGTTCGGCCTTCTGTTCCATTCATCCTTGACCTTCACCGCATTTTTCCTGGCGTGGTAATCCTCTATCCTTCTTTGCTTGCCTCGATCCGACAAGCAATATGATTGCAAGACTTCGAATAGGCACTTTTCCGAAGCTGGCCTGCGCCTGTCCAAATATTCTCCGTAGGGTCCTACCTTGAGCCCGCCTATTATAGAGTCAATTACACTTGACTCTTCGACATGTGGTGCTTTGGCCCTGGCTTTTGTGAATCATTTTATGTATTCTTGCAGCGGCTCTTTTTCCCCTTGTTTTACCTGATGAAGGTCATTAGCCGTGAGCTCCTGGGGCTAAAACCCTTGAAAATTGCTTTCGATCTTTTCCCGAAGCTGGTTCCATGAACTTATGCTTCCTTTGGGCAACGAAGCATACCATTGCTAAGTGGAGCCTTTCAATGCCATAATCATTGCTTTTGCTTTCATGCTATCATCACCCCCTCCTGAAGAGATTGCCACGCTATACCGAAGGATAAACTGTCGCGGGTCTGACTCACCATCGTATTCTGGCAGCGAAGATGGCAGCTTGAATTTCACTGGCCAATCCGCCTGCTCGAGCTCAAATGTGAGTGGCATCAACGTCTTGTCTTTAGAAGATTGTGAGCACTTGCGCTTGTAGTGTGGTCTACGTTCCATGATCGCCTCTTCCTTAGAGTCAAATGCCCATGACTCCTCGGACTCATATGAAGACTCATCCAAAACAACCGGCCTACTTCATTTCTTCCCCTGATGTGGTGGTGTCTTTTGACGCTGTTGGCCGTGACTCAGACCTTGTTGATTGCTCCTGCAAAGAATTCAGCTGTGCTTGCAAAATTGCCATTTGTTCCTGAAGCTGGGTTGTCTTGTGCTTGACTGCTTGCTGTTCTTTCTCTTTGTGAAGTTGCTCTAAGAGTGATCTCTTTTTCTGTATGTCTTTCAGCATCTGCTGATACTTCATCTTGTCGTGGGATGGATCACCTGTTTGTGGCCCCTTGGCCTTGAGAAATGCTGCCTCTGCTTGGACTCTTGTCCGGATGTTCGATGAGCTTGGCATCTCACTGAGTCTTGCTGCTATAGTTGCTTCTACCCTTCGTAACGAAATGATGTCCTCGTCCAGAATTCCTGCATCTAGAAGGTCCACTTCGAAGTTGCCGTCTGCTACGTCCTCGAGGGCTCCGTCTCGACCAGCTGGTGCATGACTTAGCACCAAACCTCTGTCTTTGTTTGTGTTCGCTTCTTCATTGACTAGGTCTTCAGACTCTGCTCCCGACGGATTATCGGTAGCTCTTTGTGGATTGATATTCCTTGGTGCCCTCTTCAGTGCCATTGACCTGTGGTGGGACGAAGCACGGTGGGCGCTAGAAATGTGAGGGAGAAACCCGTCCCCGAAGAGAGGCCAACAAATGCGGTCAAAACACTCACTCAAACACACAGAAAAAACCTCCTCATGTCTTCGGTCGAGCTAGGGCTAGCTCTCCCTCAGGCACATTCGATCCCTTCTTCATTCCTCTTGGGTTCCTTAAATAGGCCCGCAATATTTACACTTTACACGCTTGCCCTTGCTTTTTACATTGTGCGAAGGATCTTTGAGGGCATTACAGTATTTTCACTCCGACCTCACTAGTTTCTGCGTTACAACTCATCACTTTACCGCATGGCGCTTTCCACGTGACCCTCACTTCTTCTACTCGTCTTCACCAAAGCTACGCCACTCTGAAGACTTCTCCTCCTGCTTCGCTCTGCTCTTGCCTTCGGCCTCTCACGCAGCTTATCCGCCTGCTTCGCTCAACCGAAGGCAAGCCGATGCTTCGCTCGTTCCCGCCCGAAGGTCAGCCCCACCTTCGGGCGCCCGCAGCGTGCTTGCTCTCTGTTTCTCCCGAAGGCTTCTGGCCCTCCACCTCGCTAGAGCCCCGAAGGTCTCACACCTGTGTAGCTACCAAAAACACAAGAGAAAGGCTTTGCGGCCTGAAGGTTAAGCCGAAATGGGACCTGGGGTTAGGTACAAAATAAATTTCCCTAACAATTCCCATGGCACAAGTACGCGTGGACTGTCTGCTTCTGAATCTAAACAGGTTGAATTACGTGAAGAGTTGCTCCCCTTGTTGGTATTAATCATTCAAGAACAGTTAGACGTGTGCTTTTGTCATGGTGACTCTTGCTCTCAATAGCGATTCATGATGCGGATTACGTATTTCAGATCGGAAGCAGTAGGCCATGATATGCTGTCGGCGACCATGTTTGGCGTCATGCGGTTTGGCGTCATGCGGACTTTGGAGCTTAGCGAGGAGTGGCGTTTGTTCCTTGTGTATTTTGGTTGTTCTGTACTTGTGTACTAGTACTTGAGTTGTCTCCTTCTGAATAAATGGAGACTTATGATTGTGCTATGCTTGTTTTGGTTTGCGGATTGCCAAACCAAACATGACCGAATGTGCTTCGATTTTCAGCTTCCTCATATATCTCGATGATGCCTTGTGCAACCACTAAGGGCATGTTCGGATGCATGCAATTTGGGGGAAAGCATTGTTCAATGCCATTCCAGGTGTTTTACCCATTCGGTTGTGCAGTGTGATTTTGGTGTGAAAAGCTGCTGGGGGTGTCAGGTACTAGCCACAACAATTAGTGTACAATAAATGCCCAACCACATTGCAATCACTGCTTGCATGCAGGGAACAAAACTGTTGATTCCATGCAATCATCACACCATTTCCAAAGCTTCCTGGTAGTTGAAAGCCACGAAAATCACAAAGATTTCAAAGCAATCATGCAACTGATTCACCATAATCTCTTCTCAACAGACAGCAGACATGCAACAGCACAATAGTTAGAGACAGCATGTTCTCACAAGTTCTTAACAAGTCCAAGCACAATGTTCGTAAAAAAAACAGCCGGCACAAAGTACAAATTGTTCAAACATAACAAGTTGTCCACAAGTCCAACCACAAAGGACATCTAGTGATCACGATTCTACAGAGCTAGGGCAATTGCATCGCGAATGGCATTCATGCCGCTAGAAGAATCCCTAGCGGAGGGTTGTAGGTACTCATCGACCATGTCCGGAGCACTGGGCATGTGGTTCTCATCTACATCACATCGACCAAAGTCCCTATCATGCAAGCCACTAGTTCTAATGAAGTTGTGCAGGGCCATGCATGCAATAATAATCTGGGTTTGCTTGTGGCTCGGATAGCTTGGAATTTTGTTCAGAATCTGCCACTTGTTCTTGAGGACTCCAAAAGCCCTCTCAATCACATTTCTGAGGGATGAATGTGCATAATTAAACTTCTCCTTCATACCTCTTGGTCTGTCTTGGTTCCGAAACTCTGGTAGATGGTACTTGGTTCCCTTGTACGGTGCTAGATAACCCTTTCTGTTTGGGTACCCGAAGTCCACCAAGTAATATTTACCTGCACATAACATATAATTTGTTAGTCACAGATACTGCTGCAGATTGTGTAATCAATTCAGTTGAGGAAAGTACCAGGCGGTGGGTGTGGGAACTTATCCTTGTAATGGGTCATTGCATGATTGAAGACCCTCATGTCATGAACAGAACCAGGCCATCCAGCAAGGACAAATGTGAATCTCATGTCGAAGTCACACACAGCCATCACATTCTGAGTTGTGTTCCCCTTGTGACACAAATGTGGAACCATCTTGGTAGCAGGGACTACGACAGGAATGTGAGTTCCGTCTATGGCTCCTATGCAACCATTGAAGTAAGGATGGAACCTAGGATGCTGCAGTCTAGGATGAATTGTTCTCCAATGGAACTCCCTTGGTTTTATGATGTCTGCAGCTAGCTTCTGTAAGCACAGCAGCACCCTGGCAAACATTGTATGCACAGTGGATATAGATCTCTCAAGCCTATCATCTGCTTGCCTAAATGACTGTCCAGATCCTACCATCCAAAGGAACATTCCTAGAGCCTCTAGGGAAGTGCTTCTTGTTGTTGATTTCAGGCCATATGACTCGACAAGGAGGTTATGTAGCTTATAGAATAGATCTGGGGACATTCTATATTGGTCATAGCATCTATCACAATTTGCTAAGTTGTCCTGCACCCATTCTAGCCCAGGTAGTTTCTCTGGCCTGTTGTCCCTCCTATTTGAGTACGAGTCAGATTGGGAGAGAATACCTATGAGCAACTCCATTTCGTCCTGGTCATCCAGCAGCAGCATCAAGTCCTCGTCGATATCCGAGTCCTCTTCGGGGTCGTAGTCGCTGTCTTCAACACTGTCTTCACCACTGTCGAGGCTCCATGTATCCAACTCTTGAGCTTGATACGCATTACTCATTGCATCTGCACATTCCTGTAACAAAAAGCCAATGACGAAGGTCAGTTTTCATCTTTGCAATCAGGTGCACAATAACAACTTTGCATCATTTGGTTGTTCACTACAGCTTTGTGCTTCTCTCAACTTTGCCAGGCAAAGTTGAGAGAAGCACAAAGCTGTAGTGAACAACCAAATGATGCAAAGTTGATGATAATGAAAATGATGCAACAGTTCACAATACAGACAGCCAAAAGATGCAAATACTGATGATAATTCAAATGATGCAAAGAGTTCACAATACAAACAGATTACAAGAGCATGTCAGATGAAAGAGTTCACATTACAAACAGAATTAAAATGATACATCTCCTATTACAAGTACTGTAAATGATGACATTATTACTGCTTGGCATGACACAACTACATGAAAGCTACAGGTTGGTGGCTTTTGAAATGAGGTTGGTTATCGCGGCAGCCTCATAGATCATATCCATCCTGGTGGTTATGTCGCTGTTGATGAACAAGAGCATGTCAGTCTCCCACCGCAATATCCTCCGCACACCGCGCCAAAGTTCTTTGCTGCTTTCCTCAAACCCAAGCTCTTTGGCCATCTCCATTACTAGCTTGACCTTCTCATGTTTCTTTTCCTCCTTCAACTCTAAATGCCTTCGCATAATCTCATTCCTCTCTTGTATCCCGGCTACAATTGCCGCAATGTTAACTTCTTGTACCCTGGATCCTGGGCTCTTAGACCTCTTGCTTTGCGTAGAGGCTGCACTGGTGCGGGAGCCTGAACCAAGCTTATTACCTACACTGCTAGGGGTGGGGATTACCTCTTCAACTTCTTCTTCTTTGTCGTCGTCGACAGCAATTGGATCAGCACCAGGGACATATGCACTTGAACCATCAGCAGTGGAGTGCTCGAACATCCTATCCATCTCCTCCAAGTACGTTGGCATGCCGAACCTAGCTCGAATCCAGTCGGAGTGACCCTGCACATGGCACACAGGGGGTTGAACAGGTGCAGGTAACAAGTGTAGAGACATAAGTGTAGAGATATCAAGGAATAACAAGTCCAGGTGCATGAAGTACCTGGGTTTCACGCTCCCACCACTCTGCAGGGGCACTAATAGTACCATCGTCGTTGCGGCCCAACCCGGTGTTGAAGCGGAGTTTGTCGTTGATGAATGAATGGTACGCTCTCAGTTGCCGCAGTTTGGTTTTGATCTTGCTCCTGGTCAGCCACACCCCGGTTGCAGCAAGGAACCTAGAAATGACTTCTTTCCATCTGGTGTTGGTCATCACACCTAGGCTGTTGTTGCCATTGTCAAGCTGGTTGCACCAGATCTCACAAAATTTCTTGGTGTTCTCCTCAGTCCAATTAGCTCCTTGCTCCCTAGCCTAAATCATGCAACAGGACAATTACTTGACCGTGATGAAATCAACCTAAACAGAACAAATCTTGCATGCTACACAACAACAACTCTGAGTTCTGGATCTTACCGACACAGATTGTTCAATGTTGTCGCCGACGTTGGCAGGTGGAGTAGCTGGCTGCCGTCCACGACCACATCCACGTCCACGACCGCGGCTAGATCCAGCAGGTACATCCTCCGCCCAATCACCGGGAGCACCGCCGAACTGTCACACCCGATTTTCCGAAGAAAACCAAGTGATAGCTATATGTATGCCAGGATCTAGTTTCATACATATAGTGACATCATAGTGAATAACAGAAACAATATCATGTAAAGGAGAGATTATCAGAGATTTACAGCGGAATCCTAGGGAAACAAAGGCTCCGACTTCACAGACAAACGACTGGGGGTTGCGTACGCTTAGCACCAACTTCTGGACATCATACAGCTTCTTCTTCTGAACAGCAAGTAAGCAAGGGTGAGCACACTTATGGTTGGAGCTCAGCAAGTGGGGGAAGATGCAAGGCTATCAAGGATAGGCTAAGGTTTTGCAGTGGTTAGCATTTTTAAGATGGTCAAAATTTTATTAGCAAGCGCTTATTTACTAGGTGTAAGTTTATACCATCCCAAAATTAAGCATTTAGAAAACATTATCTCAAAACCATATAAAACCATGATTTAACTCCATCTTCAATTTCACTTATCATGTGAGGGTCCAAGCCGCTCTTAACCGTGAGCACGGCTGATCGATCAGTTTTCACTCTGCAGAGGTTGTACACTTTACCCACAGCTCGTGTTCCCCATGTTGCCCGGGTTGATCAGACCCTTAAACACTTCCGAGGTGAGTGGCTAGGGGTCCACTACGAAGCCTTTACAAAGGCATGCAAAAGACCAACGACCCGCATAGTTACAGATCAGGGCGGACCATAACCCTCCCTAGTGGTCAACACCTTAGCAAAGGCCTAGTGGTCAACACCATAGCAAAGGCTGCTACCCCAAAAGAACCGGGCTATACCCTTGCAACCCCAACCCCCCTCTGCTCCTTTCGGATAAGGTCATCAGTACATTCACACACCTAATTAATTGGCTAAGGGCCGAGCCATATGCCACTGTGGTTGCACTGTTTTCTTGGGTGGTTCTCCAGGTTTCAATTAATTCATATGATCTTATTATTATCCACATCTTCACCAAGGTTACCATGATCAACATTTTATAAAGATCCAATTTAAACCATCCCAAGTTAAGCAACTAAGCATTTTCTATCCCAAAACATTTATTTAAAAGGGTTGTTCAAGGTAAAAGGGATAAAATCTAGTCATGTCCTTAAAAACGTAATTTTTCCCATCAAATTATGCAATACAACATTTAAATGTAAATTTAGTTATCATGCAAGTTCTGTGGGACAAAATAGAACATGCAGGGGAGGAAATCCACTTGCCTTTCCAACGAAAAGCTAATCTTGCCCTTCTGATCAGCAGCTCGATCTTCTACTCGAAGCAAACATGAGGCACAAACATGCAAAAACAAACGATCACAACTAAGAACAATGCACCACGCATGAAAGGCTTAAAAAGAGGACAAGGTTTGGCTCTAGGACCGCGAACGCAAGAAACACTCGGAACTATCGAGAGATTTGGATTATATCACACAGGCTATGTGCTTGGTATATTTTAATTGAATAAAATGATGTGCATAAGTTATTTCAGAGAAATACCCTATTTAGAATTAAGCAAGTTATATTTATATTAAAAAGACGATGTGAACCTAGTCCAATTTTATTTACAAATATTCAAGTACGATTTATGCAAATTAAACATTTAGGTTTAGAAAGAAGCATGTAAAGCATCTAAACGTATATCATTATATTTCGAGTTGAACTAATCAAATTATAATTTAAAAACATTTTTTTATTTATATTATTCAAATTAACATTTAATTAAGAAAACTCGAGATAGCCTATGTCGCTTTTTATTTAGAAAGCAAATTGAATAAATATTAACCAATTTGACATTTATATTATGAAAAGCCGAAGGGTAGCTCTAATTAAATTTTATTTAGAAGACAAGTTAGTAGATATTAATCAAGTTAAATTTAAAATAAATTCTTAAAGACATTCTAGGGTAAACATCAGCACTAACGCGTACTTTATTATGAGACAAAACTAACACAACAAGAACGAGCTTAAACGGGTTAAAACGTGAGATCTATGGGCTAAACAAGGTTGCAAGAGTCTAGATGTGATTACCTATAGATTGGAACAACTATCAAAGAAGATTCACGAGACACAAGAGATACCAGATAGATGAAGATAAAAGGAAAGACATATGCTACATTGCTGAAATACATAAGCTGGAATTTATTAGAATTGTATTTTATAGGAACAACATGTATATGACACAAGCATGATGTAATGCTGACATCAGGAAGATGTATGCGTGTACTGATTGCATGCTTTCTAGGCGTGTACTTGGTTGTGGCAAACACTTGCATGCAAGCGTACGTGTAGGATTGAACAGAGTGCATGCTACCGTGCTAGCACATGTAGAATGTTGTGCTGCTATGCGCGCGTGATGATGCTGATAAACAGGGAGAAATACAGACAAGAGTGCTGATCTAGATGGCATGTTGTAACATGAAGATACAGGAAGGAAAAGGGCATCACCAGACCATACTATGAGCAATATTTATGAGATCGATTAACTAGAATAACTCTATTGAAGTTTCTACGCAGCAGCTACTGCATGTGGTGGCCGGTGAGAGCATCAGAGATAACATGCTAGTGAGGACGTTTGAACGTAAAACATAAAAGACCAGCATGAGGCTAGCTTCTCACCTCTGATGCGGTGACTGATGGTGAACGGCAAGGAGTTGGAAGCCGCTGAGGAAGGAGCACAGACACAAGTTCGATCGGTACAGAAACGATATGAGACTCCAAACATGGCAGCAGCTTCAGTCCTAGCAAACAGCAGCAGAAACAGAAGCTTTAGCGAACATTCTTGCCGGAGCATGGCAGCAGTGAGTCAGCAGGCAGAGATGGATACGAACAGATTTTTGGGCGGAGAACTGTTGGCCGGACTTGGCCAGAGCGGCGGACGATGGCAGCTGGCTCGGGTACGCTGTACGTGTGGCCGGCGGTGTCTCGGCGACGGCGACGAGCGGACAGCGGTGGGCGGTGGCGGAGCTGTGGATCAACGTGCTGAAGATCTTGGTGGCCTTGGCGTACTCCAGCGGTGACCTTGGGTGGCGTAACAACAGGAGAGATCATGGTGCTTGCGCAAGGCGCGAGACAGGGCGGCGCGGGGCGAGCAGCAGGAGTGCACGGGCAGTCTTTTATAGGGAGGGAGGAGCAGAAGAGGCTCTCGTGGAGAGGTAAGGAGGCGGTTGCTGGCCATTGATGACGGCGGCGTCCGTTTCTGGAAGAGGAAAAGGGTGATGACAGTTTCGTGTGCTGGCGCATGCATGCAGGCTCGGTATTAACTAGCCAAAAGAGGTGGAGTGTTTACTGCTGGAGGAGGGGAAAATCGATGGTGCAAGAGAAAGAAATGGCAACGACGGCTCTGATGGCCAGCGGCCGGCCATATGAAGACCATTGATGGTGATTATGGTGATGGCTAATATTGCTGGAAAGGAGTAAAGAGGGGGACAGTTTCTGGGAGAGAAAGCGGAGACGATGCGGCGTGCATGCGAGAGGAGCGACGCGAAGAGGCCAAGGGCCGTGGCTGGGCGGGGACAGCACGGCAAAGCGCTGATGGCGCGATGCGCGCGGGAACCGAGCGGCTTGGGCACACGAGCTAGGCGGGCAGCACATTGCGGAGGCACGTCGCTCGGGTGCGAAGCCGGCATGTGCAGGGACGCAGACGGGGGCGCGGGCGAGCGGCCGAGTGGTGCGAGCGCGGCGCACGGGCGTGGGTGGCGCTGTGCGAGAGGTGTAGCGCGGTTCGACACGAGGGCGGAACCGCTGGACGCTTTGTGAGGTGAGCAAGCGTGCGGCAACGCTGGCAGCGCGATGTGCAGGCACCAGTGGAAAGTGGAAGGAGAAGAACGTGAGCAGCGTCATTAATGACGTTATGGAGGTGGATTGTGTTACTGCTGAAAGAGGAGAGGGACGCTGCGTGCGCGCGAGCGGAGGCGGGCGGCGCGCGAGCGGCGGCGGTCGGCGCGCGAGCAGCTGTTGGCGCACGAGTGGCGGTCGCTGGGCGCACACGTCGAGACGGTGTCGGATCGGCTTGGGCACAACGCACAGGTGCGTGCGGGCAGGGGTGCTGCACTGCGGGCGATGCTGGCGGCGCGTCACGAGGATCTAGCTGTGGGTGTAGGGTGTCGCGCATGGGAGCCAAGCGGCGCATGGGCATGGGGAAGTAGGTGCGACGACCGAGCGGCGCGGCGTAGTGCATGAGCGCATGCGGCGCGAGCGCCGGCGCAACACACGGGCACGTGAGAGCGTGGAGCGTTGGCCAGAGGTGAGAGAGGGCCTGACATACAGCATTTGCACGTCGATGAAGAGGAAGCAACACGACTGGGTGCACGGAGCTGACAGGCTCGGACACGAGCGAGCATATGCGCGAGGGAGCCGGGCAGATGCGGCGTCACACAGCTCGGTCCAAGTTAGTCATGTGTGTGAGACGAGGGAGTCAGGCTTGACGGACGGAGCCCAGCTGGCAGCGAGATAGAGAGGAATGGTGAGCTGGCAGGTTAGACGGACGGCGAACATCCCGGGAAGGCGAGCGGGCGCAAGGCCGGGGAGACCACGCGGTATGGGCAGGGCACATGCACGGGAGCTGAGCATGTGCTCGGACTCGAGTCTTGCTCGGGTCAGATCAGAAAGGGAGGGAGGATAGGTGGGGTCCACCCGTCAGCAGTACGAAAGAGGGAGAGGGTGAGTTGGGCCAACTGATGTATAATGGGCCGACAGCTTGTGATTGCTCCTGGGCCGAGCAAAGGTTTGAGCCGAGAAAAGGAAGATAGCCGGATGGGTTGGAAACATAAACAAAGAGAGAATGAGTTGGATGTACCATAAAAATCTAGAGAGATGGGGAGAGATTTGGGTTTGATCTTTTTATGATTTTGAAAACACTATCTCAAATAAAGCAAATGCAATCGAAATGAATGCAACATGCAGAAAACCAATTTATTTGATTTAGAAAAACAAACAATGATTTCTTTATACCAAATTTCCTGTAAAGAAAATTAATGTTGGAAAATTTTATAATTATGAGAAAATCGTTATTTAATTATTCTTCCTATTAACATCCTGAAATTAGAAAATTTCAGGGTGTTACAAATCTACCCCCTTAAACAGAATCTCGTCCCGAGATTCGGAGAGAGAAGAAACAAAGAGTAGGGAGTCAAACAAGATTCTGATGGCAGAGTTGATAGTCTTTTATCTTTATGTGTCCCGTGTTGAATCTCCATGCAATCATCTTCATCTTGGTTCTTGAAAGCTTCATTAGAGAGTGAGATTAGGGAGATGGAAGGAAGACGTTCTTTTCTTCAACTTGCTTCCATGTAGAAATTGATGATGGCGATAACATCTGCTTGCTGACGTTGGTGTTGTCTTCACCTTCCATCCTGATGTCCTCCATTGAAATAGCCCAAAGAAAGGATGGTAACAAGGAGGTGGGAGGTGCAAAAGAAGAACCCAACTAGACAACTGATGTCATTACGGGTAGAAGACCCACAATACACCAACAATCAATACAAAGAACCAACTCAAAAAAGGCCATAAAGTCAAGCATCATCAAGCAAACACATAGCTTCACCAGGCAGCATACAGGCAAAGGAACAATGCTACATGTTGTTAATATGGTTAGAGGGGTCCTCTTAAGCTTGGTTGTGATGCTTCTTGAAGAGATGAACTGATAGATTCATTCTTCAGATGACTTGGAAGGATTTGTTTCAGATGGCACAGGTCAAATAAACATTTTGAAAAGAGTAGGATATCACTTTGGAATACGAATCAAAGAAAAAGAATAAGATAATAAAATACAGCTAGAGAAGCAAGAACATATTCAAATGGAAAGATAGATACATTGAAAATAAATTCAAGAGGGAAATAGGTGTACAAGGATAAGTTAGAAACAAGAATATCAAGTAGGATCTGAGAACAGAAAACGATCAAAAAGTGAGAATAATTCACAGAATGGTCAAGGGTAAGATATGAATTGTTTTCAGAGTAAAACAGACCTTAGAAAGCAACTATTTCTATCTAGGCTTACGTCCTACAGTCGATACAGCTCTGATACCACTCTGTCACACCCGATTTTCCGAAGAAAACCAATTCATAGCTATATGTATGCCAGGATCTAGTTTCATACATATAGTGACATCATAGTGAATAACAGAAATAATATCACGTAAAGAAGGAGAGATTATCAGAGATTTACAGCAGAATCCTGGGGAAACGAAGGCTCCAACTTCACAGGCACACGACTGGGGGTTGCGTACGCCTAGCACCATCTTCTGGACATCATAGACCTTCTTCTGAACAGCAGGTAAGCAAGGGTGAGCACACTTATGGTTGGAGCTCAGCAAGTGGGGGAAGATGCAAGATATCAAGGATAGGCTAAGGTTTTGCAGTGGTTAGCATTTTTAAGATGGTCAAAATTTTATTAGCAAACGCTTATTTACTAGGTGTAAGTTTATACCATCCCAAAATTAAGTATTTAGAAAACATTATCTCAAAACCATATAAAACCGTGATTTGATTCCATCTTCAATTTCACTTATCATGTGAGGGTCCAAGCCGCTCTTAACCGTGAGCACGGCTGATCGATCAGTTTTCACTCTGCAGAGGTTGTACACTTTACCCACAGCTCGTGTTCCCCATGTTGCCCGGGTTGATCAGACCCTTAAACACTTCCGAGGTGAGTGGCTAGGGATCCACTACGAAGCCTTTACAAAGGCATGCAAAAGTCCAACAACCCGCATAGTTACAGATCAGGGTGGACCATAACCCTCCCTAGTGGTCAACACCTTAGCAAAGGCTGCTACCCCAAAAGAACCGGGCTATACCCCTGCAACCCCAACCCCCCTCTGCTCCTTTCGGATAAGGTCATCAGTACATTCACACACCTAATTAATTGGCTAAGGGCAGAGCCACATGCCACTGTGGTTGCACTGTTTTCTTGGGTGGTTCTCCATGTTCCAATTAATTCATATGATCTTATTATTATCCACATCTTCACCAAGGTTACCATGATCAACATTTTATAAAGATCCAATCTAAACCATCCCAAGTTAAGCAACTAAGCATTTTCTATCCCAAAACATTTATTTAAAAGGGTTGTTCAAGGTAAAAGGGATAAAATCTAGTCATGTCCTTAAAAACGTAATTTTTCCCATCAAATTATGCAATACAACATTTAAATGTAAATTTAGTTATCATGCAAGTTGTGTGGGACAAAATAGAATATGCAGGGGAGGAAATCCACTTGCCTTTCCAACGAAAAGCTACTCTTGCCCTTCTGATCAGCAGCTCGATCTTCTACTCAAAGCAAACATGAGGCACAAACATGCAAAAACAAACTATCATAACTAAGAACAATGCACCACGCATGAAAGGCTTAAAAAGAGGACAAGGTTTGGCTCTAGTACCGCGAACGCAAGAAACACTCGGAACTATCGAGAGATTTGGATTATATCACACAAGGCTATGTGCTTGGTATATTTTAATTGAATAAAATGATGTGCATAAGTTATTTCAGAGAAATACCCTATTTAGAATTAAGCAAGTTATATTTATATTAAAAAGACGATGTGAACCTAGTCCAATTTTATTTACAAATATTCAAGTATGATTTATGTAAATTAAACATTTAAGTTTAGAAAGAAGCATGTAAAGCATCTAAACGTATATCTTTATATTTCGAGTTGAACTAATCAAATTATAATTTAAAAACATTTTTTATTTATATTATTCAAATTAACATTTAATTAAGAAAACTCGAGATAGCCTATGTCGCTTTTTATTTAGAAAGCAAATTGAATAAATATTAACCAATTTGACATTTATATTATGAAAAGCCGAAGGGTAGCTCTAATTAAATTTTATTTAGAAGACAAGTTTAGTAGATATTAATCAAGTTAAATTTAAAATAAATTCTTAAAGACATTCTAGGGTAAACATTAGCACTAACGCGTACTTTATTATGAGACAAAACTAACACAACAAGAACGAGCTTAAGCGGGTTAAAACGTGAGATCTATAGGCTAAACAAGGTTGCAAGAATCTAGATGTGATTAACTATAGATTGGAACAACTATCAAAGAAGATTCACGAGACACAAGAGATACTAGATAGATGAAGATAAAAGAAAAGACATATGCTACATTGCTGAAATACATAAGCTGGAATTTATTAGAATTGTATTTTATAGGAACAACATGTATATGACACAAGCATGATGTAATGCTGACATCAGGAAGATGTATGCGTGTACTGATTGCATGCGTTCTAGGCGTGTACTTGGTTGTGGCGAACACTTGCATGCAAGCGTACGTGTAGGATTGAACAGAGTGCATGCTACCGTGCTAGCACATGTGGAATGTTGTGCTGCTATGCGCGCGTGATGATGCTGATAAACAGGGAGAAATACAGACAAGAGTGCTGATCTAGATGGCATGTTGTAACATGAAGATACAAGAAGGAAAAGGGCATCACCAGACCATACTATGAGCAATATTTATGAGATCGATTAACTAGAATAACTCTATTGAAGTTTGTACGCAGCAGCTACTACATGTGGTGGCCGGTGTGAGCATCAGAGATAACATGCTAGTGAGGACGTTTGAACGTAAAACATAAAAGACCAGCATGAGGATAGCTTCTCACCTCTGATGCGGTGACTGATGGTGAACGGCAAGGAGTTGGAAGCCGCTGAGGAAGGAGCACAGACACAAGTTCGATCGGTACAGAAACGATATGAGACTCCAAACATGGCAGCAGCTTCAGTCCTAGCGAACAGCAGCAGAAACAGAAGCTTTAGCGCACATTCTTGCCGGAGCATGGCAGCAGTGAGTCAGCAGGTAGAGATGGATACGAATAGATTTTTGGGCGGAGAACTGTTGGCCGGACTTGGCCAGAGCGGCGGACGACGGCAGCTGACTCGGGTACGTTGTACGTGTGGCCGGTGGTGTCTCGGCGACGGCGACGAGCGGACAGCGGTGGGCGGTGGCGGAGCTGTGGATCAACGTGTTGAAGATCTTGGTGGCCTTGGCGTACTCCGGCGGTGACCCTAGGCGGCGTAATAACAGGAGAGATCGTGGTGCTTGCGCAAGGCGCGAGATAGGGCGGCGCGGGGCGAGCAGCAGGAGTGCACGGGCAGTCTTTTATAGGGAGGGAGGAGCAGAAGAGGCTCTCGTGGAGAGGTAAGGAGGCGGTTGCTGGCCATTGATGACGGCGGCGTTGAAAGTGGATCTAGGCCCCTAAGTTGATTTTGGTGAATTGAATGACAAAGCGATTAAAGGTCTAACACATTTGTCTAAGATTGTGAGCAGGATTTATTTGAATATTCATGAACTATTGATGGGATATATATTGGTAAATGAATATTGTATGACTCACATTGGAGAAGACAAATATATGTATGATCCCAAGACATAGTGACAAATATCAAGCAATCAAAGAAAGATCAATATCGGGAATATTGTAAGAAGGTCAATTCATGATCCCCGATGAACAAGAAAGCTTGGTTAAACTAAAAAGATCATAGAAAGAGAAGATGGCAATTCTTCATAAGTTGAATGCAAGGCTTCATGTGGGAAATGAAAGAGGACACAAGAATGAATATAGTTTTATGGTCCTATGTTGAAAGCTTGCATATTCATTGTCAATCGAGAACAATCATTTGAAGCGGGATTTCAAATGAAGACTAATTGTAAATGAAGCAAAGCTTAACTCAACGTGGATTGGATAAGTGATGAAGAGATCAATCGAGATGTCTATGGTGAGGGACTAAGCAATCTTTGGGGCTTTAGCTAGGCCGCCATTTCGTGTTTTGCTAAGGTGAAGTTCTAGCATCCGTGGGGTCTTCAAGTATCATATTCAAGCCTTAATCGAGGGAAGCATTGCATCAAGTTCATGAGTTGGGATTGGCAGTAGAGAGTGACTTAAGGATCTAAGTGTGCATTTCTAAGCTATATGGAAAGATCCTAAGCCACTAGCTCAAGTATGGACGTGCTCAAGACATTGGTCAAAGTTGGAAGCCCTCAAGTGGAAGATGATCAAGTATGGCAAGGTTGAGGACATTCAAGCTCAAGAAGTTGACAAGTTGTTTTTATTTAATCTTGAGTATAGGTACGCCGTACTATCAAGATGGATGCAACTTTCGCTTTATGACCAAATCTAGTGCTCATAGAAAATCTATGTGAGAAACAGCCTCAGAGTGTGCTAACAACCCCTCCTAACTTAACCTGAGCCACTTCATCTCCTAGGTGAAGTGTTAGTTTGATAGAAAGGGTTTTGGGGGTTTCTCGGGCTCCACCGGTCTGACCGGTGGAGGCACCGGTCTGACCGGTGCAACTAGGCCCAACGGCTAGTTTTTCAAACACCGGTCTGAGCGGTGTGGAGCACCGGTCTGACCGGTGCCGCCCGACAGCTAATGGCTAGTTTTCTTCTTTTGGGGTATAAGTACCCCAAGCCCTCCTCTTGGATGGGTGGCTGTTCTTGGTGAACTTGTTGAGCTTCCAGGTCATTTCTAGCAAGCCAAAAGCCATAGTGGCTCTCCCCAACCTCTCTCTTTGTGAGATTTGTGGATTCAAGCCATATCTTTGAGTTGGGTTGAGTTAGTGAGATCTTGAGAGCCTTCGTGAGCTAACAAGAGCATTTCCATAGCTTGAGCATTTGAGTTTCGCGTCTACAAGCATTGAAGCATTTGTTACTCTTGGCGGTTTGCCTCCTAGACAGCTAGGCGTCGCCGGCTAGCTCCCAAGTTGTGGTGAGCAGCGGCAAGTTTGTGAGGGCTGTGATCTTGCCCCTTCGTGGAAAAGATCGCCTTAGTGGAATCGAGGAAAGTGGTTGAAAGAGACCCGACTTGTTGTGGGAGACCTCTTGTGGTTCCCTTACAAGCTCCTCAACGGAGACGTAGCTTCCTTGGTGGAAGTGAACTTCGGGAAATAAATCCTTGTGTCTCTTTGTGGTTTGCCTCTCTAAGTTGTTTTCTAGCATATTTGATTTGCTTCTGCTTCGATCTACCTGGGTGTGCAGGGATCATTACCCTGCTCGGGATCATCTACTCAGGCTACACACCAAGTTTGGTTCGTGCTAGAAGTCAAGAGAAGCTTGAAACTGTTTTTGCAGGTTCTCTGTGCTGCACCGGTTTGACCAGTGTGGGGTACCGGTCTGACCGATGCTCTCCTGTGAAGCAAAGCCAGCACCGGTTTGACCGGTGAGGCGCAACGGTCTGACCGGTGGAGCATGGCAGTTCAAGTTTGTGGGGAATAAAAGTTTAAATTGGTCATCCGCCTATTCACCCCCCCCCATCTAGGCGACATCAAGGTCCTTTCAATTGGTATCAGAGATGAGTGCTCCGATTCGAGCTTTACCGCTTGGAGTTTGACGATGTCGACAACGCGTGAGGTACCTTTTGAGCCTCTAGCTCTAGATGGCTCAAACTATGCTTCTTGGTCAATTCATGTACTCAATTATATTAGGACCATGGGTCCACTTGCTGAGAAGATTGTTATTGCTAGCATTCTACCTCCTCACCTTAGGGAAAACAAAATTGACTTGTCAAAATCATCCCTAGAGGACTTAGAGCGTTGGCAATACAACTCTCGAGTATTTAACTACATTTGTAGTATGTTGAGTGATGATGTGCAGGAATTGATCTATGAAAAGATTGAGATTGATGCACACAACATTTGGGAAATACTTCGAGAAGAATATGAAAAGCCCAAGTTGATTGATCAAGAACAAACCATGGAGAAGACACTTGAGGAGTGCTCAAGATCTTCACTTAACTGCATTGAGCCTCAAGTGTCACTTCCCAAGCAAGGAGAAGGCCAGAGAAGCGAAGACGCTGTCCCTCTGCAGGGACCGGTCAGACCGGTGTGTCTCACCGGTCAGACCGGTGCCGGCAGGGGCACCAACATATGCTTGATGGCCAAGAAGGAAAAGAAAAAGAAGACCAAAGGAGGGAAGGTTGAGACAAATGAAGCTTCAAGCTCCTCGACCAAGGAACTTGAGGCTCTCAAATCTGAAAATGCCTCTTTGGTTTGTAAGTATGATTCGCTCGCTAGGCAATATGATAAAGTGATAAAATCCTTTGCTTGCGTAGTTGTAGTGGATCAAGATAATGAAATGCTTAAAGAAAAAATAGAGATGCTCACTAGAGAGCATATGGCTCTACAAGCAAAGCACAAGGAACTTGAGTGTTCTCATGAAAAGCTTGTAGATTCTTATGCATCACTAGAGATAGCTCATGAGGTTGTTCTTACTTCCGTAAAATTTATGCAACCTCTATCTCACACGTGCACATGCTCACAAGTTCAAATTGATTTGTCTTGCACTAATGATTGTTTCTCTCAAGCAAGCCAATCTATCATTGAGCATGTACTTGTAGAATCTTGTGATGACCTCATTTCTAAAGAAAATGATGAACTCAAGCAAGAGGTCGAAAAGCTTAAAAGAAACTTGCATGTGTTGGAAGGGAAGAGTCAAGTGCAACCTTCTCAAGATAACCGTGATGACATGGTGAAGAAGCTTGAGAAGGGATCAACCGTCACTAGCTCAACTCCCCAACCACACACCAAGACCTACAAGAACAAGATTCAAGAAAAGAGCAAAGTGGGGTATGACAAGTCACTCCATTGCCCAACTAAGCAAAAGGTACAAGAAACACTCTCCAAGAAAACAAGGAGATCAAATAAGTGGAGAGTGTGCTACAAGTGCAGAGAGAAGGGTCACTTGGCCGACGCTTGCCCAAATGATGCAGCAAGCAGCAGATCTGACCGTGACCGGTCAGACCGGTGCATAGCACCGGTCAGACCGGTGGCAACCAGGTCAGACCGGTGGCAACCAGGTCAGCCACTCCTCAAGGCAACCGGGCGAGAAAGACCCCTTCTCCCAAGATGAGGCTCAAAAGCAAGAATGGACAAGAAATTACAAGAAACGGTGTGACCAACAAGGACAAAAGCCGTATTTGCTATGAATGTCGTCAAAACGGTCACATGGGCAAAGATTGTCCAAATGGTAACATTCCTAAATCAGATCTTGTCCATTACAATTTCAAGAAGCTTAGGGAAGACAAAAATAGTACTTATGCTACTAGAGTGGTTAACTCATCTCAAACTAGCATAAGAGCCATTTGGGTCCCTAAGCATCTAGTGACTAACCCCATAGGACCCAACAAGCTTTGGGTACCAAAGAATGCTTCTTGAGCTTGCAAAGATTTAGAGATGCATTGAAGACATGGTTAAGAAAAAGGGAATCATAATTGGATAAATTGGCCATGTGAAGAGCTTAACAGTCAAAATCTTAAATTCAATTACATCTCGGTAAATTGTACTTAATTGTGAGTCTAAGTCACCTTTGGTCCTTAGTGAACTCTCATGTGTCACAAGTCTTGGACTAGTGAAGCATGAGAAAGTGACTTAGATAATTTCTACAAAATTTATCCTCTCGTCCCATTCGATGCTTTTAATGGCTCTCTAGCAGAGTAAATGTCTTGCTGTACATACAGGTACCAAAATGGGATATATTCACAAAATCATCAAAACAAGGCAAACAAGATCATCAAGGATGCTGGAACTGTCGTCACCGATCTGACCGGTGCACGCACCGGTCTGACCGGTGCTTGGCGTGTTCCTACAAACGTCGGGTGATCCAGACCACAAAGCTGGGTGACCCGATACGTCTCTGGATACAGCCGGGTGACCTGGACCCAGAAACCGGGTGACCCGAACCTCGATCGAGGCTGAGCAAGGAGCCACCGGTCTGACCGGTGGATCCACCGGTCTGACCGGTGGGTAAAAGATGCCTCAAAATTGTTAAGAGACATCTCCTTGATGATTATGAGTGAATGGTATGAGTATCTTGACACATTTCAACAGCTTTATCATTTATGTGTCATGACCAAGTACGTGAATGAGCTACTCCATATTCTTAATTGAATATTGTGCAATGATCGAGAAATTCAAGAAATCTCTATGCACCAATTAAGGGGGAGCTTATCTCATCACTTGTGTCATTTGTGGGACTAACAATTTCTTTTAGTGATCTTGTAGTCTCATGTGCTCGTGCATCTTAAGCAAGCTCTTATAAATCACCTTTCTCTAAAGAACTCAAGTAAGAGCTAGCATTTACTAAAATAGATTATATGCACGAATAAAATGGCCTAAGGCAAAGGTATGATCTCAGAATCTTCTTTATTTATTGAAATGCATTTAGGCCATAATACCATGCTAGTGTGCCTCCTTTAGCATGTAATTGCTTCAAGTGAACTTTGTGTGCTTCTCTAGATATTTGGTTGATACCTTTGCGCTTACTCAACTTTGTGTCTTGTGGTCAAGGGTATGAGTTAAATATTCTAGAATGGCTATTTGCTTGAAGTGGATGCATGCACTTGTGTTGTAAGGATAGTTTTTCGAAAAATAACTAGCATGTGTAGGAAGTGTGAAATTTGAAAAATATTTGGTTCTTGGTCTTTGTGACCCAATCGACTTATTTGTGACTATTGTTCCCAATGCTTGATTGATGGCTAGTCACAAAAGAAAAGATTTTCTCAAGTCCATAATAATCTCTTTATCTATCTCTCTCTATCTTGGATGAATCAAGTTTCAATAGATTGGATAGTTCTATATTCTTCTAAGATCAGTGAAAAGTTGGATCATAATCTCGTCAATATCTTTTATCCAACTGGTATGAAGGAGTAAGGATCAAAATCTTGCAATATCAGATCAGGTTGTGTCTTAAGGGTGCACCGGTCTGACCGGTGCAACCACAGGTCTGACCGGTGGAACCCTAAAGCCACATCTTCTATCTTTTTGAATCCTAATGAGAAAGAAAGAAGTTAAAATCATCTCAGGTGAAGTTTTCAGAGGCAAAATCTCAAGTTTTGGAAGGACGGGTCGGAACTTCCGAGCCTAGGGCGGAACTTCCGATAAGGACTCTCTGTTTAATTCGTCGGAACTTCTGATCCCAGATCGAAACTACCGAGCAGGGCCGCTGGTTGAACCAAAGGGGGTCACCGGTCTGACCGGTGATCCCACCGGTCTGACCGGTGGCGCCCGAGAGTTACCCGTGAGTGCACAGTTAAAGAATATCTTCTTTTACCCTTCCTCTTCTCTCTCTTCAATCATTTCACCTGCCATTCATCTTCTTCAACCCGTGGGCACGCTTCTCCTCCTCTCTTCCTCCTCCAAACACCTCCCATGGAGACCTAGGGTTTCAACCAAGGAAAACCACTTCTCCTCCGTGGAAAGGAAGCCCCTAGGGCTGCTAAGGAAGGATCCAAGGAGGCTCATTGGTTTCAAATCAAGTTCTTCTCACCAAAGGTACCTAAAACTTCCTTTTGCCTGATCTCTCTACTCATTTGGAAGTTTAGGGATTCCTTTGGTAGAACATCTCCTGACAACATATAGAAGACATACCTATAGATCCATAATGTTTCGTTGGGTACATTGTGAGGATTCAAAATTTGGGGGCGCCCGGCTTTCACCGGTCTGACCGGTGAGCGCACCGGTCTGACCGGTACGGCTCGTCCAACCCTAAAGTTTGCTTTCTTCATGTATCTGACTCTTATCTATCTAGATATGTCTCATGTTCATCAACATGCTTATCAATCCTGTTCAGGCTGCTAAGGTTGACAGTTAGGGCCATTGCCTCTGTACTGGAGGGCACCGGTCTGACCGGTGGCCCCACCGATCGGACCGGTGGCGTCCAGAACAGACCCAATTGCTCGAAACTGAGTTTTTCGATTCCAAATCTATTTCAATCTTTATCCTGGTGTCTTATGCATTCCTGTAATCTATTTTGTGACCCAGGGCAGCAGCTATGCCAAGAGTTAAGGAAGGTGCCAAGAAAAGAAAAGAGGAGATCATGTCTCGAAGAGCGGCCACTCCAGGTGCTTTTCCTGGAGGCAGCAGCAGTGGAATGACTTTGAGGCCGCGTTCATCTCATGAGAGGGCTGAGAATGTTGCTGGTGATACCCAAGGGGCAAGCAGTGATGATGATATTGAGGACGAGACCTACACTGAGGATCTTGATCGCCCTCATGGCAAAGGGCCAGCCACCATGGATGAGGATGAGTACATAGGTGAGGGTGAGGATGATGATACAGGGGGTCGAGAGCAAGATGAGGATGAAGACCCTATGGATGAGGATGATGATGACGGTGGTCATGGTGGGCTTAGGATCACAAAGCCCATATACATGTTTCCCAACAAAGCAGAGAATTTTCATGGTTCAAGGAAGACAAAGAAGCTGAAGAAGTTGAGGGTCGTAAATCCTTATACTAGTGACAGGACAGCTTCAGATCATAGGTTTTGGGCTCATTTTCAGCAGGATTACTACACCTCAGTGATCATAAAGAAGCCCAAAATCACTCATCAGGCATAGTATGTGGATTGGAACTTCATGGAGCAGAAAAATGACCCTATCTTCAATGAGATCATTAGAGTTTGTGAGCAACAAAGGGTGAAGGATCTCATGGGATTCAAGTATGATTGGAATAGAGAAATCCTTGCTCAGTTTTATGCCACAGTGCACTTTGGATACAAGGATGGTGAAAGAGCTATGCTTTGGATGTCAAATGGAGTGAAGTATGGACTTTGCTTCACTAGATTTTTAGCTCTTTTCAACATTGATCCTGAGGACCAATACTATCCCAAGCTACATGATGAGGGTTTGCTTGAGCCGGAGGCTATGTGCTTCATGTATCCTAGGGATAAGAGAGCTAGTGTTGGACACATGAAGGACCTTTACACCTACTATTCAGTTTTGAATAGGCTCCTTCGTGTGACACTTACTCCTAGGGATGGCCACCCCTCCGACGTGTCCAAGTATATGAGGAATTTGATGATAGCTTTGCGACCGGGGGCACCTCCATTTAGTGTGGGGGATTTCATTTGGCAAGAAATCAAGTTCTTATCAGAAGATCCAAAGAAGATTTGCAGCTATAGTCCCTACATCATGTACATGGTTGAGAAAGTCTCTAGGATTGGGTTCCCTAAGGATGTCAGGCATAAACCCTTTAGGCCCAATCCTACCAAGTTTCCAAGCATTCCTTCTCCTGAGCATGATCCAGAAATCAGAGAGGAAGAAGGACAAGGATGGGAGCAGCACCAGCCAGAACAGCAGCAGCAGCCTGCTGCCCAGACTGCCACCGGTCTGACCGGTGACACCCACCGGTCTGACCGGTGGAGGCCTGAGCAACAGTACCGACCCAGGAAGGCTACCTCTCCAATGCGAAAATTCATAAACTTTATTTTTGGCATGTGCAAGAGCCAACATGACATTGAAGTAGCACAACAAAGAAAAAGAAGAGACCGGAAGAAGCAGAGGGATTCTATGAAGATGCTGCATGCACACTTTGGGCTTCAGCCACCTCGCTCACCCATATCTCCTGTTCCACCTGAGGTTCCTATACCTACATTTGAGGAGAGGATAAGAAGCATGGCAAATTCGGGATTGGTGGATCAATATGGCAGCTTCTTATTTGAGTCAGGCGGGGGGAGCTCTTCTGCACCACCTCCTCCACCTCCTCAGTTTGATTCAGCGGGGACTTCTCAGCACGTTGAGGCTCCAGAGGCTCCTGAGGCTCCTGAGGATTGGGCCAGTCGCATCTCCACTAAAATATTTCAATGGACCTATCCTCAGCCTCCTCCTCCTCCACCACAGGGGGATGGATCCGGATGGCCGACTTGGCATTGATCGGCTGCAGCTACACCTTCCCCAGGCCCTTCTTGGATGCTTGATGACAAAGGGGGAGAAGATGGATTGAAAGCTTACCGTTTCAGTAGCTAGAGCAGCAGGGCAGTGGTCACCGGTCTGACCGGTGGCCTTCACCGGTCAGACCGGTGCCGGCTGATGAGAGCAGCCGTGTAATAAAAATTTGGAATTCTGTTTCTAGTGGACTTGAGAACCTTGTATGTGTGCTACTGTGTGTTGAACTTATTTATGTAATAATTAAGTGACATTATGCTAGATTGTGATGCATGATTTGTATGATGTATTGTTTGTGTTGGCTAAATGGGTATGGTGATCTAAACCGGCTTGCAACCCCGGTCTGATCACTTTAGCCCAAATAGCACGCACTGTTTTGAGTTTTGTGTGCCGACTGGACCTGACCGATCTGACCGGTCAGGGTCACCAGTCTGACCAGTGACCGCCTGGTTCCTGTACTAGTTGAGTCTGACCGGTCTGACCGGTCAGGAGCACCGGTCTGACCGGTGGCGTCCAGCCAGAACACTTGTTGTTTTGCTACATGCTTAACTTGTCATATGCATCACACCTCTTATTTTGTCACTCACACATGTTGCACTCCACGGATTCTGAGATATAGGGGGAGCTCTCATGTTTTTTCTCCCAAATTTGTGCTTTTGGCATTTGAGGCCAAATATTTGAGATTCCATTCAAAGCACAAATTAAGGGGGAGCTCTAACTATATCTAAGAATCGAATTGCGCTTTATTATCATATTTGTAAGCTTTAATCGAGTTGTCTCAATCACCAAAAAGGGGTAGATTGAAAGTGCATCTAGGCCCCTAAGTGGATTTTGGTGAATTGAATGACAAAGCGATTAAAGGTCTAACACATTTGTCTAAGATTGTGAGCAGGATTTATTTGAATATTCATGAACTATTGATGGGATATATATTGGTAAATGAATATTGTATGACTCACATTGGAGAAGACAAATACATGTATGATCCCAAGACATAGTGACAAATATCAAGCAATCAAAGAAAGATCAATATCGGGAATATTGTAAGAAGGTCAATTCATGATCCCCGATGAACAAGATAGCTTGGTTAAACTAAAAAGATCATAGAAAGAGAAGATGGCAATTCTTCATAAGTTGAATGCAAGGCTTCATGTGGGAAATGAAAGAGGACACAAGAATGAATACAGTTTTATGGTCCTATGTTGAAAGCTTGCATATTCATTGTCAATCAAGAACAAGCATTTGAAGCGGGATTTCAAATGAAGACTAATTGTAAATGAAGCAAAGCTTAACTCGATGTGGATTGGATAAGTGATGAAGAGATCAACCGAGATGTCTAGGGTGAGGGACTAAGCAATCTTTGGGGCTTTAGCTAGGCCGCCATTTCGTGTTTTGCTAAGGTGAAGTTCTAGCATCCGTGGGGTCTTCAAGTATCATATTCAAGCCTTAATCGAGGGAAGCATTGCATCAAGTTCATGAGTTGGGATTGGCAGTATAGAGTGACTTAAGGATCTAAGTGTGCATTTCTAAGCTATATGGAAAGATCCTAAGCCACTAGCTCAAGTATGGACGTGCTCAAGACATTGGTCAAAGTTGGAAGCCCTCAAGTGGAAGATGATCAAGTATGGCAAGGTTGAAGACATTCAAGCTCAAGAAGTTGACAAGTTGTTTTTATTTAATCTTGAGTATAGGTACGCCGTACTATCAAGAGGGATGCAACTTTCGCTTTATGACCAAGTCAAGTGCTCTTAGAAAACCTATGTGAGAAACAGCCTCAGAGTGTGCTAACAACCCCTCCTAACCTAACCTGAGCCACTTCATCTCCTAGGTGAAGTGTTAGTTTGATAGAAAGGGTTTTGGGGGTTTCTCGGGCTCCACCGGTCTGACCGGTGGAGGCACCGGTCTGACCGGTGCAACTAGGCCCAATAGCTAGTTTTTCAAACACCGGTCTGACCGGTGTGGAGCACCGGTCTGACCGGTGCCGCCCGACAGCTAATGGCTAGTTTTCTTCTTTTGGGGTATAAGTACCCCAAGCCCTCCTCTTGGATGGGTGGCTGTTCTTGGTGAAGTTGTTGAGCTTCCAGGTCATTTCTAGCAAGCCAAAAGCCTTAGCGGCTCTCCCCAACCTCTCTCTTTGTGAGATTTGTGGATTCAAGCCATATCTTTGAGTTGGGTTGAGTTAGTGAGATCTTGAGAGCCTTCGTGAGCTAACAAGAATATTTCCATAGCTTGAGCACTTGAGTTTCGCGTCTACAAGCATTGAAGCATTTGTTACTCTTGGAGGTTTGCCTCCTAGACAGCTAGGCGTCGCCGGCTAGCTCCCAAGTTCTGGTGAGCAGCGGCAAGTTTGTGAGGGTTGTGATCTTGCCCCTTCGTGGAAAAGATCGCCTTAGTGGAATCGAGGAAAGTGGTTGAAAGAGACCCGGCTTGTTGTGGGAGACCTCTTGTGGTTCCCTTACAAGCTCCTCAACGGAGACGTAGCTTCCTTGGTGGAAGTGAAATTCGGGAAACAAATCCTTGCGTCTCATTGTGGTTTGCCTCTCTAAGTTGTTTTCTAGCATATTTGATTTGCTTCCGCTTCGATCTACTTGGGTGTGCATATTTGTGTGTGTTGGGATCATTACCCTGCTCGGGATCATCTACTCAGGCTACACACCAAGTTTGGTTCGTGCTAGAAGTCAAGAGAAGCTTGAAACTGTTTTTGCAGGTTCTCTGTGCTGCACCGGTCTGACCGGTGTGGGGTACCGGTCTGACCGGTGCTCTCCTGTGAAGCAAAGCCAGCACCGGTCTGACCGGTGAGGCGCACCGGTCTGACCGGTGGAGCCTGGCAGTTCAAGTTTGCGGGGAATAAATGTTTAAATTAGACGTCCGCCTATTCACCCCCCCCTCTAGGCAACATCAAGGTCCTTTCAATTGGTATCAGAGCCGAGTGCTCCGATTCGAGCTTTACCGCTTGGAGTTTGACGATGTCGACAATGCGTGAGGTACCTTTTGAGCCTAGATGGCCAAGAAGGAAAAGAAAAAGAAGACCAAAGGAGGGAAGGTTGAGACAAATGAAGCTTCAAGCTCCTCGACCAAGGAACTTGAGGCTCTCAAATCTGAAAACACCTCTTTGGTTTGTAAGTATGATCGCTCGCTAGGCAATATGATAAAGTGATAAAATCCTTTGCTTGTGTAGCTGCAGTGGATCAAGATAATGAAATGCTTAAAGAAAAAATAGAGATGCTCACTAGAGAGCATATGGCTCTACAAGCAAAGCACAAGGAACTTGAGTGTTCTCATGAAAAGCTTGTAGATTCTTATGCATCACTAGAGATAGCTCATGAGGTTGTTCTTACTTCCGTAAAATTTATGCAACCTCTATCTCACACGTGCACATGCTCAGAAGTTCAAATTGATTTGTCTTGCACTAATGATTGTTTCTCTCAAGCAAGCCAATCTAGCATTGCGAAGCCGGCATGTGCAGGGACGCAGACGGGGGCGCGGGCGAGCGGCCGAGTGGTGCGAGCGCAGTGCACGGGCGTGGGTGGCGCTGTGCGAGAGGTGTAGCGCGGTTCGACACGAGGGCGGTGCCGCTGGACGCTGTGTGAGGTGAGCAAGCGTGTGGCAACGCTGGTGGTGCGATGTGCAGGCACGAGTGGAAAGTGGAAGGAGAAGAAGGTGAGCAGCGTCATTAATGACGTGATGGAGGTGGATTGTGTTACTACTGAAAGAGGAGAGGGACGCTGCGTGCGTGAGAGCCAGGCGGGCGGCGCGCGAGCGGTGGCGGTCGGCGCACGAGTGACGGTCGCTGGGCGCACACGTCGAGACGGTGTCGGATCGGCTTGGGCACAACGCACAGGTGCGTGTGGGCGGGGGTGCTGCACTGCGGGCGATGCTGGCGGTGCGTCACGAGGATCCAGCTGTGGGTGTAGGGTGTCGCGCATGGGAGCCAAGCGGTGCATGGGCATGGGGAAGTAGGTGCGACGACCGAGCGGTGCGATGTAGTGCACGAGCACATGCGGCGCGAGCGCCGGCGCAACACACGGGCACGTGAGAGCGTGGAGCGTTGGCCAGAGGTGAGAGAGGGCCTGACGTATAGCGTTTGCATGTCGATGAAGAGGAAGCAACACGACCGGGTGCACGGAGCTGCCAGGCTCGGACACGAGCGAGCATATGCGCGAGGGAGCCGGGCAGATGCGGCGTCACACGGCTCGGTCCAAGTTAGTCATGTGTGTGAGACGAGGGAGTCAGGCTTGACGGACGGAGCCCGGCTGGCAGCGAGATAGAGGGGAATGGTGAGCTGGCAGGTTAGACGAACAGCGAACATCACGGGAAGGCGAGCGGGCGCAAGGGCGGGGAGGCCACGCGGCATGGGCAGGGCACATGCACGGGAGCCGAGCAAGTGCTCGACTCGAGTCTTGCTCGGGTCAGATCAAAAGGGGAGGGAGGATAGGTGGGGTCAACCCGTCAGCAGTACGAAAGAGGGAGAGGGTGAGTTGGGCCAGCCGATGGATAACGAGCCGACAGCTTGTGATTGCTCCTGGGCTGAGCAAAGGTTTGAGCCGAGAAAAGGAATATAGCCGGATGGGTTGGAAACATAGACAAAGAGAGAATGAGTTGGAAGTACCACAAAAAGATAGAGAGAGATGGGGAGAGATTTGGGTTTGATCTTTTTATGATTTTGAAAACACTATCTCAAACAAAGCAAATGCAATCGAAATGAATGCAACATGCAGAAAACCAATTTATTTTATTTAGAAAAACAAACAATGATTTTTTTTATACTAAATTTCCTGTAAAGAAAATTAATGTTGGAAAATTTTATAATTATGAGAAAATCGTTGTTTAATTATTCTTCCTATTAACATCCTGAAATTAGAAAATTTCAGGGTGTTACAAATCTACCCCCTTAAACAGAATCTCGTCCCGAGATTCGGAGAGAGAGGAAACAAAGAGTAGGGAGTCAAACAAGATTCTGATGGCAGAGTTGATAGTCTTTTATCTTTATGTGTCCCGTGTTGAATCTCCATGCAATCATCTTCATCTTGGTTCTTGAAAGCTTCATTAGAGAGTGAGATTAGGGAGATGGGAGGAAGACGTTCTTTTCTTCAACTTGCTTCCATGTAGAAATTGATGATGGTGATAACATCTGTTTGCTGACGTTGGTGTTGTCTTCACCTTCCGTCCTGATGTCCTCCATTGAAATAGCCCAAAGAAAGGATGGTAACAAAGAGGTGGGAGGTGCAAAACAAGAACCCAACTAGACAACTGATGTCATTGCGGGTAGAAGACCCACAATACACCAACAATCAATACAAAGAACCAACTCAAACAAGGCCATAAAGTCAAGCATCATCAAGCAAACACATAGCTTCACTAGGCAGCATACAGTCAAAGGAACGATGCTACATGTTGTTAATATGGTTAGAGGATTCCTCCTTAGCTTGGTTGTGATGCTTCTTGAAGAGATGAACTGATAGATTCATTCTTCAGATGACTTGGAAGGCTTTATTTCAGATGGCACAGGTCAAATAAACATTTTGAAAAGAGTAGGATATCACTTTGGAATACGAATCAAAGAAAAAGAATAAGACAATACAATACAGCTAGAGAAGCAAGAACATATTCAAATGGAAAGATAGATACATTGAAAATAAATTCAAGAGGGAAATAGGTGTACAAGGATAAGTTAGAAACAAGAATATCAAGTAGGATCTGAGAACAGAAAACGATCAAAAAGTGAGAATAATTCTCAGAATGGTCAAGGGTAAGATATGAATTGCTTTTAGAGTAAAACAGACCTTAGAAAGCAACCATTTCTATCTAGGCTTACGTCCTACAGTCGATACAGCTCTGATACCACTCTGTCACACCCGATTTTCCGAAGAAAACCAAGTGATAGCTATATGTATGCCAGGATCTAGTTTCTTACATATAGTGACATCATAGTGAATAACAGAAACAATATCACGTAAAGAAGGAGATATTATCAGAGATTTACAGCGGAATCCTGGGGAAACGAAGCCTCCAACTTCACAGGCACATGACTGGGGGTTGCGTACGCCTAGCACCATCTTCTGGACATCATACACCTTCTTCTGAACAGCAGGTAAGCAAGGGTGAGCACACTTATGGTTGGAGCTCAGCAAGTGGGGGAAGATGCAAGGCTATCAAGGATAGGCTAAGGTTTTGCAGTGGTTAGCATTTTTAAGATGGTCAAAATTTTATTAGCAAGGGCTTATTTACTAGGTGTAAGTTTATACCATCCCAAAATTAAGCATTTGGAAAACATTATCTCAAAACCAAATAAAACCATGATTTAATTCCATCTTCAATTTCGCTTATCATGTGAGGGTCCAAGCCGCTCTTAACCGTGAGCACGGCTGATCGATCAGTTTTCACTCTGCAGAGGTTGTACACTTTACCCACAGCTCGTGTTCCCCATGTTGCCCGGGTTGATCAGACCCTTAAACACTTCCGAGGTGAGTGGCTAGGGGTCCACTACGAAGCCTTTACAAAGGCATGCAAAAGACCAACGACCCGCATAGTTACAGATCAGGGCGAACCATAACCCTCCCTAGTGGTCAACACCTTAGCAAAGGCTGCTATCCCAAAAGAACCGGGCTATACCCCTGCAACCCCAACCCCCCTCTGCTCCTTTCGGATAAGGTCATCAGTACATTCACACACCTAATTAATTGGCTAAGGGCAGAGCCATATGCCACTGTGGTTGCACTGTTTTCTTGGGTGGTTCTCCATGTTCCAATTAATTCATATGATCTTATTATTATCCACATCTTCACCAAGGTTACCATGATCAACATTTTATAAAGATCCAATCTAAACCATCCCAAGTTAAGCAACTAAGCATTTTCTATCCCAAAACATTTATTTAAAGGGGTTGTTCAAGGTAAAAGGGATAAAATCTAGTCGTGTCCTTAAAAACGTAATTTTTCCCATCAAATTATGCAATACAACATTTAAATGTAAATTTAGTTATCATGCAAGTTGTGTGGGACAAAATAGAATAAGCAAGGGAGAAAATCCACTTGCCTTTCCAACGAAAAGCTACTCTTGCTCTTCTGATCAGCAGCTCGATCTTCTACTCGAAGCAAACATGAGGCACAAACATGCAAAAACAAACGATCACAACTAAGAACAATGCACCACGCATGAAAGGCTTAAAAAGAGGACAAGGTTTGGCTCTAGGACCGCGAACGCAAGAAACACTCGGAACTATCGAAAGATTTGGATTATATCACACAAGGCTATGTGCTTGGTATATTTTAATTGAATAAAATGATGTGCATAAGTTATTTCAGAGAAATACCCTATTTGGAATTAAGCAAGTTATATTTATATTAAAAAGACGATGTGAACCTAGTCCAATTTTATTTACAAATATTCAAGTATGATTTATGCAAATTAAACATTTAGGTTTAGAAAGAAGCATGTGAAGCATCTAAACGTATATCTTTATATTTCGAGATGAACTAATCAAATTATAATTTAAAAACATTTTTTTATTTATATTATTCAAATTAACATTTAATTAAGAAAACTCGAGATAGCCTATGTCGCTTTTATTTAGAAAGCAAATTGAATAAATATTAACCAATTTGACATTTATATTATGAAAAGCCGAATGGTAGCTCTAATTAAATTTTATTTAGAAGACAAGTTTAGTAGATATTAATCAAGTTAAATTTAAAATAAATTCTTAAAGACATTCTAGGGTAAACATCAGCACTAACGCGTACTTTATTATGAGAAAAAACTAACACAACAAGAACGAGCTTAAACGGGTTAAAACGTGAGATCTATGGGCTAAACAAGGTTGCAAGAGTCTAGATGTGATTAACTATAGATTGGAACAACTATCAAAGAAGATTCATGAGACACAAGAGATACTAGACAGATGAAGATAAAAGGAAAGACATATGCTACATTGCTGAAATACATAAGCTGGAATTTATTAGAATTGTATTTTATAGGAACAACATGTATATGACACAAGCATGATGTAATGCTGACATCAGGAAGATGTATGCGTGTACTGATTGCATGCTTTCTAGGCGTGTACTTGGTTGTGGCAAACACTTGCATGCAAGCGTACGTGTAGGATTGAACAGAGTGCATGCTACCGTGCTAGCACATGTAGAATGTTGTGCTGCTATGCGCGCGTGATGATGCTGATAAACAGGGAGAAATACAGACAAGAGTGCTGATCTAGATGGCATGTTGTAACATGAAGATACAAGAAGGAAAAGGGCATCACCAGACCATACTATGAGCAATATTTATGAGATCGATTAACTAGAATAACTCTATTGAAGTTTGTACGCAGCAGCTACTGCATGTGGTGGCCGGTGTGAGCATCAGAGATAACATGCTAGTGAGGACGTTTGAACGTACAACATAAAAGACCAGCATGAGGCTAGCTTCTCACCTCTGATGCGGTGACTGATGGTGAACGGCAAGGAGTTGGAAGCCGCTGAGGAAGGAGCACGGACACAAGTTCGATCGCTACAGAAATGATATGAGACTCCAAACAAGGCAGCAGCTTCAGTCCTAGCGAACAGCAGCAGAAACAGAAGCTTTAGCGAATATTCTTGCCGGAGCATGGTAGCAGTGAGTCAGCAGGCAGAGATGGATACGAACAGATTTTTGGGCCGAGAACTGTTGGCCGGACTTGGCCAGAGCGGCGGACGACGGCAGCTGGCTCGGGTACGCTGTACGTGTGGCCGGCGGTGTCTCGGCGACGGCGACGAGCGGACAGCGGTGGGCGGTGGCGGAGCTGTGGATCAACGTGCTGAAGATCTTGGTGGCCTTGGCGTACTCCGGCGGTGACCCTGGGCGGCGTAACAACAGGAGAGATCGTGGTGCTTGCGCAAGGCGCGAGACAGGGCGGCGCGGGGCGAGCAGCAGGAGTGCACGAGCAGTCTTTTATAGGGAGGGAGGAGCAGAAGAGGCTCTCGTGGAGAGGTAAGGAGGCGGTTGCTGGCCATTGATGACGGCGGCGTCCGTTTCTGGAAGAGGAAAAGGGTGATGACAGTTTCGTGTGCTGGCGCATGCATGCAGGCTCGGGTATTAACTAGCCAAAAGAGGTGGAGTGTTTACTGCTGGAGGAGGGGAAAATGGATGGTGCAAGAGAAGGAAATGGCAACGACGGCTCTGATGGCTAGCGGACGGCCATATGAAGACCATTGATGGTGATTATGGTGATGGCTATTATGGCTGGAAAGGAGTAAAGAGGGGGACAGTTTCTGGGAGAGAAAGCGGAGATGATGCGGCGTGCATGCGAGAGGAGCGACGCAAAGAGTCCAAGGGCCGTGGCTGGGCGGGGACGGCATGGCAAAGCGCTGATGGCGCGATGCGCGTGGGAGCCGAGCGGCTTGGGCACACGAGCTAGGCGGGCGGCACATTGCGGAGGCACGTCGCTCAGGTGCGAAGCCGGCATGTGCAGGGACGCAGACGGGGGCGCGGGCGAGCGGTCGAGTGGTGCGAGCACGGCGCACGGGCGTGGGTGGCGCTGTGCGAGAGGTGTAGCGCGGTTCGACACGAGGGCGGAGCCGCTAGACGCTGTGTGAGGTGAGCAAGCGTGCGGCAACACTGGCGGCGCGATGTGCAGGCAGCAGTGGAAAGTGGAAGGAGAAGAAAGTGAGCAGCGTCATTAATGACGTGATGGAGGGGGATTGTGTTACTGCTGAAAGAGGAGAGGGACGCTGCGTGCGTGAGAGCCAGGCGGGCGGCGCGCGAGCGGCGGTCGGCGCACGAGCGGCGGTCGCTGGGCGCACACGTCGAGACGGTGTCGGATCGGCTTGGGAACAACGCACAGGTGCGTACGGGCGGGGGTGCTGCACTGTGGGCGATGCTGGCGGCACATCACCAGGATCCAGCTGTGGGTGTAGGGTGTCGCGCATGGGAGCCAAGCGGCGCATGGGCATGCGGAAGTAGGCGTGACGACCGAGCGGCGCGACGTAGTGCACGAGCGCATGAGAGCGTGGAGCGTTGGCCAGAGGTGAGAGACGGCCTGACATACAGCGTTTGCATGTCGATGAAGAGGAAGCAACACGAATTGGTGCACGGAGCTGACAGGCTCGGACATGAGCGAGCATATGCGCGAGGGAGCCGGGCAGATGCGGCGTCACACGGCTCGGTCCAAGTTAGTCATGTGTGTGAGACGAGGGAGTCAGGCTTGACGGACGGAGCCTGGCTGGCAGCGAGATAGAGGGGAAAGGTGAGCTGGCAGGTTAGACGGACGGCGAACATCACGGGAAGGCGAGCGGGCGCAAGGCCGGGGAGGCCACGCGGCATGGGCAGGGCACATGCACGGGAGCCGAGCAAGTGCTCGGACTCGAGTCTTGCTCGGGTCAGATCAGAAGGGGAGGGAGGATAGGTGGGGTCCACCCGTCAGCAGTACGAAAGAGGGAGAGGGTGAGTTGGGCCAGCCGATGGATAACGGGCCGACAGCTTGTGATTGCTCCTGGGCCGAGCAAAGGTTTGAGCCGAGAAAAGGAAGATAGCCGGATGGGTTGGAAACATAGACAAAGAGAGAACGAGTTGGATGTACCATAAAAAGATAGAGAGAGATGGGGAGAGATTTGGGTTTGATCTTTTTATGATTTTGAAAACACTATCTCAAACAAAGCAAATGCAATCGAAATGAATGCAACATGCACAAAACCAATTTATTTGATTTAGAAAAACAAACAATGATTTTTTATACTAAATTTCCTGTAAAGAAAATTAATGTTGGAAAATTTTATAATTATGAGAAAATCGTTGTTTAATTATTCTTCCTATTAACATCCTGAAATTAGAAAATTTCAGGGTGTTACAAATCTACCCCCTTAAACAGAATCTTGTCTCGAGATTCGGAGAGAGAAGAAACAAAGAGTAGGGAGTCAAACAAGATTCTGATGGCAGAGTTGATAGTCTTTTATCTTTATGTGTCCCGTGTTGAATCTCCATGCAATCATCTTCATCTTGGTTCTTGAAAGCTTCATTAGAGAGTGAGATTAGGGAGATGGGAGGAAGACGTTCTTTTCTTCAACTTGCTTCCATGTAGATATTGAAGATGGCGATAACATCTGCTTGCTGACGTTGGTGTTGTCTTCACCTTCCATCCTGATGTCCTCCATTGAAATAGCCCAAAGAAAGGATGGTAACAAAGAGGTGGTAGGTGCAAAAGAAGAACCCAACTAGACAACTGATGTCATTGCGGGTAGAAGACCCACAATACACCAACAATCAATACGAAGAACCAACTCAAACAAGGCCATAAAGTCAAGCATCATCAAGCAAACACATAGCTTCACCAGGCAACATACAGTCAAAGGAACGATGCTACACGTTGTTAATATGGTTAGAGGGGTCCTCCTAAGCTTGGCTGTGATGCTTCTTGAAGAGATGAACTGATAGATTCATTCTTCAGATGACTTGGAAGCCTTTGTTTCAGATGGCACAGGTCAAATAAACATTTTGAAAAGAGTAGGATATCACTTTGGAATACGAATCAAAGAAAAAGAATAAGACAATACAATACAGCTAGAGAAGCAAGAACATATTCAAATGGAAAGATAGATACATTGAAAATAAATTCAAGAGGGAAATAGGTGTACAAGGATAAGTTAGAAACAACAATATCAAGTAGGATCTGAGAACAGAAAACGATCAAAAAGTGAGAATAATTCTCAGAATGGTCAAGGGTAAGATATGAATTGTTTTTAGAGTAAAACAGACCTTAGAAAGCAACCATTTCTATCTAGGCTTACGTCCTACAGTCGATACAGCTCTGATACCACTCTGTCACACCCGATTTTCCGAAGAAAACCAAGTCATAGCTATATGTATGCCAGGATCTAGTTTCATACATATAGTGACATCATAGTGAATAACAGAAACAATATCACGTAAAGAAGGAGAGATTATCAGAGATTTACAGCGGAATCCTGGGGAAACGAAGGCTCCAACTTCACAGGCACACGACTAGGGGTTGCGTACGCCTAGCACCATCTTCTGGACATCATACACCTTCTTCTGAATAGCAGGTAAGCAAGGGTGAGCACACTTATGGTTAGAGCTCAGCAAGTGGGGGAAGATGCAAGACTATCAAGGATAGGCTAAGGTTTTGCAGTGGTTAGCATTTTTAAGATGGTCAAAATTTTATTAGCAAGCGCTTATTTACTAGGTGTAAGTTTATACCATCCCAAAATTAAGCATTTAGAAAACATTATCTCAAAACCATATAAAACTATGATTTAATTCCATCTTCAATTTCACTTATCATGTGAGGGTCCAAGCCGCTCTTAACCGTGAGCACGGCTGATCGATCAGTTTTCACTCTGCAGAGGTTGTACACTTTACCCATAGCTCGTGTTCCCGATGTTGCCCGGGTTGATCAGACCCTTAAACACTTCCGACGTGAGTGGCTAGGGGTCCACTACGAAGCCTTTACAAAGGCATGCAAAATACCAACGACCCGCATAGTTACAGATCAGGGCGGACCATAACCCTCCCTAGTGGTCAACACCTTAGCAAAGGCTGCTACCCCAAAAGAACCGGGCTATACCCCTGCAACCCCAACCCCCCTCTGCTCCTTTCGGATAAGGTCATCAGTACATTCACACACCTAATTAATTGGCTAAGGGCAGAGCCATATGCCACTGTGGTTGCACTGTTTTCTTAGGTGGTTCTCCTTGTTCTAATTAATTCATATGATCTTATTATTATCCACATCTTCACCAAGGTTATCATGATCAACATTTTATAAAGATCCAATCTAAACCATCCTAAGTTAAGCAACTAAGCATTTTCTATCCCAAAACATTTTTTAAAAGGGTTGTTCCAGGCAAAAGGGATAAAATCTAGTCATGTCCTTAAAAACGTAATTTTTCCCATCAAATTATGCAATACAACATTTAAATGTAAATTTAGTTATCATGCAAGTTGTGTGGGACAAAATAGAATATGCAGGGGAGCAAATCCACTTGCCTTTCCAACGAAAAGCTACTCTTGCTCTTCTGATCAGCAGCTCGATCTTCTACTCGAAGCAAACATGAGGCACAAACATGAAAAAACAAACGATCACAACTAAGAACAATGCACCACGCATGAAAGGCTTAAAAAGAGGACAAGGTTTGGCTCTAGGACCGCGAACGCAAGAAACACTCGGAACTATCGAGAGATTTGGATTATATCACACAAGGCTATGTGCTTGGTATATTTTAATTGAATAAAATGATGTGCATAAGTTGTTTCAAAGAAATACCCTATTTAGAATTAAGCAAGTTATATTTATATTAAAAAGACGATGTGAACCTAGTCCAATTTTATTTACAAATATTCAAGTATGATTTATGCAAATTAAACATTTAGGTTTAGAAAGAAGCTTGTAAAGCATCTAAACGTATATCTTTATATTTCGAGTTGAACTAATCAAATTATAATTTAAAAATATTTTTTATTTATATTATTCAAATTAACATTTAATTAAGAAAACTCGAGATAGCCTATGTCGCTTTTTATTTAGAAAGCAAATTGAATAAATATTAACCAATTTGACATTTATATTATGAAAAGTCGAAGGTAGCTCTAATTAAATTTTATTTAGAAGACAAGTTTAGTAGATATTAATCAAGTTAAATTTAAAATAAATTCTTAAAGACATTCTAGGGCAAACATCAGCACTAACGCGTACTTTATTATGAGACGAAACTAACACAACAAGAACGAGCTTAAACGGGTTAAACCGTGAGATCTATGGGCTAAACAAGGTTGCAAGAGTCTAGATGTGATTAACTATATATTGGAACAACTATCAAAGAAGATTCACGAGACACAAACACAAGGGATACTAGATAGATAAAGATAAAAGGAAAGACATATGCTACATTGGTGAAATACATAAGCTGGAATTTATTAGAATTGTATTTTATAGGAACAACATGTATATGACACAAGCATGATGTAATGCTGACATCAGGAAGATGTATGCGTGTACTGATTGCATGCTTTCTAGGCGTGTACTTGGTTGTGGCAAACACTTGCATGCAAGCGTACGTGTAGGATTGAACAGAGTGCATGCTACCGTGCTAGCACATGTAGAATGTTGTGCTGCTATGCGAGCGTGATGATGCTGATAAACAGGCAGAAATACGGACAAGAGTGCTGATCTAGATGGCATGTTGTAACGTGAAGATACAAGAAGGAAAAGGGCATCACCAGACCGTACTATGAGCAATATTTATGAGATCGATTAACTAGAATAACTCTATTGAAGTTTGTACGCAGCCAGCGGCGGATCCAGCGGTGGGTCGGGGGGGGGCTCGAGCCCCCTCTACCACCCTGGATCCCATGGTAATACCTCCATTTTGAGGAAGAAATTTTGAGGAGAAAGAAGGAGAAAGAGGAAGAAGAAGGAGAGAGGAAGAAGAGGAGGATGGAGAGCCTCCCCTACATCTCAGTCCTGGATTCGCCACTGTACGCAGCCGCTGCTGCATGTGGTGGCCGTTGTGAGCATGAGAGATAACATGCTAGTGAGGACGTTTGAATGTAAAACATAAAAGACCAGCATGAGGCTAGCTTCTCACCTCTGATGCGGTGACTGATGGTGAACGGCAAGGAGTTGGAAGCCGCTAAGGAAGGAGCACGGACACAAGTTCGATCGGTACAGAAACGATATGAGACTCCAAACATGGCAGCAGCTTCAGTCCTAGCGAACAGCAGCAGAAACAGAAGCTTTAGCGAACATTCTTGCCGGAGCATGACAGCAGTGAGTCAGCAGGCAGAGATGGATACGAACAGATTTTTGGGCGGAGAACTGTTGGCCGGACTTGGCCAGAGCGGCCGACGACGGCAGCTGGCTCGGGTACGCTGTACGTGTGGCCGGCGGTGTCTCGGCGACGGCGACGAGCGGACAGCGGTGGGCGGTGGCGGAGCTGTGGATCAACGTGCTGAAGATCTTGGTGGCCTTGGCGTACTCCGGCGGTGACCCTGGGCGGCGTAACAACAGGAGAGATCATGGTGCTTGCGCAAGGCGCGAGACAGGGCGGCGCGGGGCGAGCAGCAGGAGTGCACGGGCAGTCTTTTATAGGGAGGGAGGAGCTGGAGAGGCTCTCGTGGAGAGGTAAGGAGGCGGTTGCTGGCCATTGATGACGGCGGCGTCCGTTTCTGGAAGAGGAAAAGGGTGACGACAATTTCGTGTGCTGGCGCATGCATGCAGGCTCGGGTATTAACTAGCCAAAAGAGGTGGAGTGTTTACTGCTGGAGCAGGGGAAAATGGATGGTGCAAGAGAAAGAAATGGCAACGACGGCCCTGATGGCCAGCGGCCGGCCATATGAAGACCATTGATGGTGATTATGGTGATGGCTATTATGGCTGGAAAGGAGTAAAGAGGGGGACAGTTTCTGGGAGAGAAAGCGGAGACGATGCGGCGTGCATGCGAGAGGAGCGACGCGAAGAGGCCAAGGGCCGTGGCTGGGCGGGGACGGCACGGCACGGCAAAGCACTGATGGCGTGATGCGCGCGGGAGCCGAGCGGCTTGGGCACACGAGCTAGGCGGGCGGCACATTGCGGAGGCACGTCGCTCGGGTGCGAAGCCGGCATGTGCCGGGACGCAGACGGGGGCGCGGGCGAGCGGCCGAGTGGTGCGAGCGCGGCGCACGGGCGTGGGTGGCGCTGTGCGAGAGGTGTAGCGCGGTTCGACACGAGGGCGGAGCCGCTGGACGCTGTGTGAGGTGAGCAAGTGTGCGGCAACACTGGCGGCGCGATGTGCAGGCGCCAGTGGAAAGTGGAAGGAGGAGAAGGTGAGCAGCGTCGTTAATTACGTGATCGAGGTGGATTGTGTTACTGCTGAAAGAGGAGAGGGACGCTGCGTGCGTGAGAGCCAGGCGGGCGGCGCGCGAGCGGCGGTCGCTGGGCGCACGCATCGAGACGGTGTCGGATCGGCTTGGGCACAACGCACGGGTGCGTGTGGGCGGGGGTGCCGCACTGCGGGCGATGCTTGCGGCGCGTCACGACGATCCAGCTGTGGGTGTAGGGTGTCACGCATGGGAGCCAAGCGGCGCATGGGCACGGGGAAGTAGGCGCGACGACCGAGTGGCGCGACGTAGTGCACGAGCGCATGCGGCGCGAGCGCCGGCGCAACACACGGGCACGTGAGAGCGTGGAGCGTTGGCCAGAGGTGAGAGAGGGCCTGACGTACGGCGTTTGCATGTCGATGAAGAGGAAGCAACACGACTGGGTGCACGGAGCTGACAGGCTCGGACACGAGCGAGCATATGTGCGAGGGAGCCGGGCAGATGCGGCGTCACACGGCTCGATCCAAGTTAGTCATGTGTGTGAGACGAGGGAGTCAGGCTTGACGGACGGAGCCTGGCTGGCAGCGAGATAGAGGGGAATGGTGAGCTGGCAGGTTAGACGGACGGCGAACATCACGGGAAGGCGAGCGGGCGCAAGGCCGGGGAGGCCACGCGGCGTGGGCAGGGCACATGCACGGGAGCCGAGCAAGTGCTCGGACTCGAGTCTTGCTCGGGTCGGATCAGAAGGGGAGGGATGATAGGTGGGGTCTACCCGTCAGCAGTACGAAAGAGGGAGAGTGTGAGTTGGGCCAGCCGATGGATAACAGGCCGACAGCTTGTGATTGCTCCTGGGCCGAGCAAAGGTTTGAGCCGAGAAAAGGAAGATAGCCGGATGGGTTGGAAACATAGACAAAGAGAGAATGAGTTGGATGTACCATAAAAAGATAGAGAGAGATGGGGAGAGATTTGGGTTTGATCTTTTTATGATTTTGAAAACACTATCTCAAACAAAGCAAATGCAATCGAAATGAATGCAACATGCAGAAAACTAATTTATTTGATTTAGAAAAACAAACAATGATTTTTTTATACTAAATTTCCTGTAAAGAAAATTAATGTTGGAAAATTTTAAAATTATGAGAAAATCGTTGTTTAATTATTCTTCCTATTAACATCTTGAAATTAGAAAATTTCAGGGTGTTACACGAACGGAGCGTACATACCTCCTAGGCCGCCGAACCCAGCGCCGCCACCGTACGGGTTGGAACACCACCCGCCGAATGAACCTTGCCCACCAGGAACGAAGGGGCCAGGTGTCCACTGCGGGAAGCCACCTTGAACGCCGTACGGACCTGGTCCGCCGGCTGCGACAACGAAGTAGCCGCCAGATCCACCAGCAGCCGATCCAGCAGTGCCAGATCCAGCGGCAGCCGATCCCGCCACAGCAGATGCAGCAGGAGCCGATCCACCACCACCAGATGTACTACCTCGTTGACTTCGTTGACGAGGGATGCCACCGCCGACGATGTGGCCGCCAGACCCAACTGCGGCAGCAGATGCGGTCCGACGACCTCCTGACCGCAGAAGGTTCTGGTACGACGATATGCCGCCCCAAGCTTCGGCGTCGTTGATGTCCATGTCCTCGACGCCGTTGGGATCCAGGTCGTCAAACCGGCCACCGTCGCGCCCGCTGGACCGGCTCCCATTGGGGGACCCTCCCAAGTACCTCCCGGCCATGGAGGAACTGCTGCGAGGCCGGCGGGGAGGAGCGGCGAAGCAGAGGAGAGCGACACGGAGCACAGGACAGCCGCGGCGGGGAGGAGCGGCGGAGCAGAGGAGAATGGCGGCGGAGAGGAGGAAGAGTGCGGCTAGGTAAGGTTTGTGCGGGGGGGTTTGCTGAGTGCGGCTGGGGATAAGGAGACCGCCGCAATGATTGTGTTCTCATTGGGCCAGCGGCAAGCCCGCGGCCCAATGAAATCTTCATAGGCCTGCAGCCCAACACCACATTCATTTTCACTTCCAGCCCGTTCGGTTGGTTTTCACTTTTTCACTCGTTTTTACTGTAGCAAATTGCCCATCCGAATAGGTCCTAAAGAAAACAGGTGCATGCATTAAAAGTAACCCGCATGGATAAAAACACATGCACACAAACTTGAGGTCTCCAAAACAAAGAATAATCGTACTGCGATTACACGAGTACAGTTTTCCTTTCAACAAAATGAATGACCATAAAACTTTAATTTGGTGCACTAATACTCCAGTTACGATAAATGCCCAACATTACACTCTTATCAGCAAGGCCTCATTACAGAACTCGATTATTCGCCAAAATCCAGATAGTAGAACGGTACTTTCCCGAAACATTTTATTCAAGCCCTTACCATAAATAAATGGCTTCATCCAGCACAAGTGAAACACGGAGACACGTTTGCGGGCAGCAAGAGCACAGCAGAATAAAAAAAAACTCAAACCGCAGTCTTGATAAAAGGAGCTAGAACAGGCACAAGCAAGCTATAGCACACCAGGGTGAACTGCCGATTCTTTCTGAGTTTTGCACCTGAAACGCAAATGCACCCTCTCAATCAGAACAGTAAGGAATTTGCTTCATTTGGAGAATAAATAGCAGAGTCAATGGTGGTGAAACACTAAATGGTGAATTATAACTAGGGACAAGCTCACATCCAGACTTCATATTAAGCAAAACCTACATGAGGCTCTGGAAGGTATGGATCCAGCTGAACAAATATATATAATTGGCGTATCGAGACCAATGCTACACAGAAAAAATGACTGCTCAATCATTATGAACGAATTGTTTAGTGCTAATACAATTTCAATCAGGATGCTAACACAAGACAATAAAGTTGTTTAGTGATTCATCAAATAGCACCAAAAAAACAAGGAACAAATTTCAATCAGTATGCTAAAACAAGACAATAAATTTTATTAGTGTTTCATCAAATAGGACGAAAAACCAAGGAACTAATTGCACTTCTGTGAATTATTTACAGAAAATATTAAATGCAAACCTTAAGTCAAACAGAACAAATGTTATTCCCTGTTTTGGTTTTGCAGTTTGATATTGATTATCTTGTCTAACTTAAGATTTTGGTAGATTCAAATGATTAATTTTAAAAAAATTATAGAAATATTCTCTTTTTGGTCCAAAATCAAAGAGAGCTTTGCTAATAGGAAAACCTCAGCAGCTACACAATGGCAAAATACGAAACCAATCATGTGGCACTTGATAACCCCTCTGGTATGTTACTGGTAGTTGTAACTTCAGTATACATCACTATGGACCTCAAAAGTCACGAGCATGCACCATGTACGAGATTGAAAAGCAACACAGCTTGACAATGGGTAGCATGGTGCTAATTGATGCGCTTGACTAAGAAAACATGAGCATCCATGGAGATTTTTCTTTTCAGTTATTAATGTTGAGTTAGTAATGACACAGTGTGCACTTCATGTATTAAGAGAACTCAGGACTTAATTGTGGACTCATTTAGGCAATAGTAAGTATGAGAAAAGTTTGAATTTTTTTAAGCGTTGGCCACATAAGTTTGATTCAAAAGCTACCATGCTTGTTGAATAAAGCAAAAGATGAGGGCTTGGCGCTTGGCTAATGAAGTTGAACAGAAAGAGGCCTTAAAACAATACCTGTTGCAAAACGCACGAGATGCATAATTGTGATTGTTGCAGTTGCTGCACATCCAATCTCCGTCACGCCATTTTGCCCTAGAAAGGTGTTAGGGAATATGTGCAACAATTAGCTAACTCAGATTTTGTCAGTCAAATGAAAGTAAATTACATGCAAATCTTGAACAATGCAAAACATATTTGCACAAAGCAGACTATCATTTAGGATCCATTCAACAATGCCTTTGCCTTAAATGCGAATAATGTAACTTAAGATTTACAGATTATTGTGAGGTTTATTAAAATGCAACTAGGTTCTGTACAGTACTACCACCCATTTCAAATAATGTGCTAACACAAATGGACATGGCAATCAATACATGATGTCAGGTGTCAGGGGACTAATGGGCCGGGTCTAATAGGCCGGCTCGGCAGGCCCATTAGGGTTAGGTTTAGGATAAGATCGAGTCTTTACTTAGGGGTCAAGGAATCCTCTTTTTATAAGGAGGGGAGATGTATCAATCAAATCAAGCAAGAGATTAGAAGGAAAACCCTTCTCTCTTGCCAGTCGTGGGCGGCATTCCTTGCGCCCGCCGCTGCCGCTCCTCTCTCTCTACCCACCACGTGAACAGTACACGCGGTACTGTAGCACCGCGGGTACTGTGGCTTGCAACCCTAATTCCTCCACAAATCAGCCCAAAATCCTCCAATCACCTTCCCCTACGCTGCAGTTCATAACAATTTGGTATCAGAGACCATGGTTGGATTCTGCACCGCCGTGCCCATCTCCATGCCGCTCGGCGGGCATCCTTGGGCTGCGCCGGCCCTGTTCCCCGCAGCTCTGCCGGCATTCACCACCGCACAGTATGCCACGCTAGGGGAAATATTCTCCCGGACGGATGCCAATATCGAGAGGATGCAGGCCAGTATTGAGAGGATGCTGCGGGTAATCTAGGAGGTCACTCCGCTGACAGGTGCCGCAACGAAGACGGCGGAGAAGATGCTTACCCGTCAGTGTTCGCGACGGTACGGCTGCAGGCGGCAGCCCGCGGCCTCCTGGCACGCCGGCGGGTGCGGCGGCTGCTCGATCTGCAGCTGATTCAGCCCCGCACCCCGTCGCAGTTCCTTCAGGCTGTTTGTCGCTGCGCAAAGGCGGACACCACGACAGCGCAACTCCAGGCAGCGGTGCGGCTGCAGGTTGCGGCGCGCGGCTTCCTAGCGTGACGACGGCTACAAAAGGCGCACAAGCAGATGCGGGATCGGGAGGCAACCTTGGCGGCGGTCGCCTTCGCCTTCGATGCAAAGGGATGCGACCTCGACTCGTTCGATGGCTACCAGCAATTGTGCAGATCCGCTGCTGTGTCCAAGGGTGCGCATGGTGTTTTTCCCGCGGACGGCGTACTCCAACTCTGCGGGAGCGGTGGTAGGGGAGGCGTGTTCCTCCTTGTCACCAGCGGGGACGCACTGCATAGCACCTCAGCTTTCCGTCTCCGACCACCGCGAGGACGTCTCCGTTGGTCTTCGTCGCGACTGCTTCCAGGTGGCTGTGCCCCTGCACCCCACTCGTTCAGATGGTCTCCATGGGATCCAGGTGGTCGTACACATGCAACTTCGTCATGCGGATGGTGCCTACCGTCGGGGAGTTACACAACAAAAAGTCATGAGTCTATTTCAGATTAAGAATAATCAAATAAGCCGAGATGTAAAAGGCTTATTTTTAGGTCATAGGTTTGTGTGGAGTCGAGTCATTGTCAAGGTACCCATGTTGCAGCTCGAGGACGAGCTGCTCGGAAAAGGGCGGGGTAATGTCTGGTGTCAGGGGACTAATGGGCCGGGTCTAATAGGCCGGCTCGGCAGGCCCATTAGGGTTAGGTTTAGGATAAGATTGAGTCCTTACTTAAGGGTCAAGGAATCCTCTTTTTATAAGCAAGAGATTAGAAGGAAAACCCTTCTCTCTTGCCGGCCGTGGGCGAAGCCCCGCGGCCGGCGTTCCTAGCGCCCGCAGCCGCCGCTCCTCTCTCTCTGCCCACCACGTGAACAGTACCGGGTACTGTAGCTTGCAGCCCTAATTCCTCCACAAATCAGCCCAAAATCCTCCAATCACCTTCCCATACGCTGCAGTTCATAACACATGAACTCAAAAAAATAATGATGCACACAATGTGGTCAACCACCCCACAAAACTTTATATCTAATCCCATTCCTCAGCAAGCCTTGCTTTCTCAAAATGTACCACCAGATTTATATAGGTACAGTTTTTCTTTAACCTCCAACAGCCATGGGTTCATAACTTCCTTCTAAGTTTCCTTTATCTGCAGCAATTATACATATTCAAAACTATTTAAAGTACAAACTTCAAACCTTCTCAGACAATTCCACTTGGCTATTTTTTATGACGCATAGTGTTTTAATTGTTCTGAAGATGTAAGTATCATATTCCAATCTGATTAATATCTTGGACACAATAATATGCTTAAGAACATCTAAAGCAATGATGAAAATCAAACAAGATTTTTTTTGGTATCACTTGACTGTTGGCTCTCAAATTCTAACATTCTTTAACCTCCAACAGCCACGGGCTCATAACTTCCTTTTAAGTTTCCTTTATCTGCAGCAATTATACATATTCAAAACTACTTAAAGTTCGAACTTCAAACCTTCTAAGACAATTCCACTTGGCTATTTTTTATGATGCATAGTGTTTTAATTGTTCTGAAGATGTAAGTACCATATTCTAATCTGATTAATATCTTGGACGCAATAATAGGTCTTTTTTGTTAGCACGACACAATAATATGTCTAAGAACCACTAAAGCAATGACGAACATCCAACAAGATTTGTTTGGTATCACTTGACTGTTGGCTCTCAAATTCTAACATTTTTCACTAATTTGATAAAGTTTACAAAGATAATAATTCATAAAATGTATTTAACTTGTAACATAAGTATATTTGATTTAAGTTGAAGTTGTACCCTTTTCCCATAAGACCAGACATTGCCTGCCCAGATGGCAATGCTATTGAGGTTCCATTGTCAAACTTGGAAAAAGCTGCCTGGCCATTGCTGCTTCCAGCTCCTTGCTCCATACCCAAAAATAAATTATTAGTGCCTGCTGTCTGTGATCAAATGAAACAAGAAAATCAATACCATGAAGCATTTAGGCAATAAGTCACGACAACTAAAGCAGGCCACAAATACATACCGAGAGTGGATAATTGTCATTTCCTGGATTTAGCCTTTTATTATCCCAGTCATTGGCAAGTTCCTCTGATGCCAACCGTTTAGTTCCTAACGCTGAAACAAACAGAGATTGAGAACCAAGATGACATAATCTATTGATGTAAGATATAAAATTAACGAAAGTTGCAATTGTGATACTACATGAAGGCATTAAGCACAACAAAGAATAACATATAGCATGTAGGCCTTGAGCAAAGCATGGATCTAAATTTATAATCAACTTATGCTGATCACAAAAAAAGTGGGTTTCAATAAGCATGCACCTACAGTTTGTATTGGCAATTAGATTAATTAAAACATTCCTGGCAGACAAAAAAAAGAATGTGCCCTGCAGGAATGGCAAATATGCAATAGTTACTCTAGAGGAGTTGGTATTTTGCTCGGGTCAAGAAAAGTAACAGAGTGGGAACTGAGAAAATGATTGTCTTACTAGAAGAGGCATCTGATGTAGTAGCTTTCATTGTTGTGGAGGGTATGCCTGATGGTACAGGTGCACCACACTCTTTGCACTGGGAAAGAGAGATTAAGGGCATAGCAATAACACATTGAGTTCAGAGGGCATGACCAAAACAATAAAACATTGACAATACCTAAGGATAACTATGATATCGAAAGAATCAGATTAGCATATAATTACCTGAGTACGAGATGAATAGTTATGAAATCCACAGCTACAGAGCCAGTCTCCATTACGCCAATCCTTTGGAACGCCTGGAAACTGATTTGTGTTGTTGTTGCCAAATGGCCAACCAGAAGACTGCATCCCATATCTACCAGCCAACCCATAGGACCAGTTTGCATTTGCAAGTAGTTGCTGCTGCAAAGGTGAATTGGCAGCCATCCCAAAGTTCATCTTATAGGCAGAAGCAGCAAGGCTTTGTAATCTTGCAATATAACTTGCATAAGCTGGCATTGCCATCCCTGCCATTTGCAATGCTGGCATTGCTGCTTCCTCCTTGGGCAGGCCACACTTTTTGCAGTTCTTTCTGGATGCATAATTATTGTTACTGCAACCTATTCATCCATTTGCCGGATAAACCAACCAGCACAGTAGGCAGAAGAAGAATGCACCGAAGCACACGCACACCCACCACCACCACCACCACGACCAGCCATCCCGCACAAACCCATAGAAGGAATAGACACACGCACACTAGTCATTACTCAGCACACTTATTGGTAATTTCTAATCTTATATATAAAAGCATTCAACGAACAAAATAAACAGCAGGAGTCATTAAATTTTTCTAATAAGTAACAGTAACAATTCACAGACAAACAAAAATCATCCAAAAGACATTTCCAGAAGTTGCTGTGCCAATTTTCCTATTGTTTCGATCATAAAGCAAGACGGGCCTTGCTTGTATAGAAAACATAAGTGCCAGTTAAATAATTTTCAGACTTCTCTTTTTAGGTTTAAACAAAGCTTCTATTTCCTATACACCCTTTTTCATTTTATACACTTGTAAGGTAGGAGTGAGTAACTAACTTGCCTCATTAACATCTTCCCAACATGGCTAGAACAACAGAAAATCTAGACAAAAAGGCTTCAACAATTGCCAGGGCAAAACCAGCAGAATAGGTTCCATCCAGTAACACGGTAAAAAAACACAGGTGATGTTGACGAATAGGAAATGCTAGGTTGCCTAAACTTTCAACACAACCCATGGGGAGCGGATCATGTTTCACCTACTTGAGTTAATTGACATCCCCCCTCCACTCCCACCCCAGGGGAGGGGAAGAAGAATGTTAATTACTACATCTCAACATCACGTCCTAGCCTGGCTTGTTCCATTTCACTTTTTTTAATTTCTTTTTCCAGGTGCATAGATATAAAGGGGGAAAACAAGTGAAGACCCTAAGCATGTGTTGAAGAAAAATTTACATCTACATCTAGGAAAATAAGCAGCAGATTAAACAAGCTATATACAGGCTGGGGAATAACGGAGCGGGGAGAGGTGTATACCGGTGCAGATCCAGTCCCCGGCGCGGGGGAGCCACTTGGAGTCGCGCGGGGTGTTGGGGTCGACGAGGAGGCGCGGCTGCTTGCAGCGGTTGCAGAGGGAGCGGAAGGCGTAGTTGCGGTTGCCGCAGCCGCCGCATTCCCAGTCGCCCTCCCGACCGCCGCCGGACCCCGACCCGCCCGACGACGAGCCCGCGCCTGCGCCGCCGCCTCCGGCCATCGTAGGGAGGTTACAAGGGTTGGGGGTGGATGTGGGAATGGAGGAGGAGGTGTGGGGGATTTGGTTTGGTTTGGTCTGTCGGGGGTGTGGGATTTGGGGGAGAAGAGAAGAGAGGAAGGCCAGGGAATGAGGGAAGCCAACGAGGATCCGAGGAGGGAGCGACGGGTATATTCGCCTCCGACCGCCAGGGACATGTGTGGCTAGGCATGGAACGGATACCAATTCGGATAGCACTTTTTAGCCGTTTTTTTTTATTTTAGCTAAATTAGGCATAATATTTTGTATCTAAAAATTTATAATCTTGTTGTTGGCATTGCGCTTGTTAAGATTCATACAAAATAAACCCCAAATGTGTGCTATATTTTGATCAAATGATGAAAAGAAATTCGGATTCGGATCGGATTCGGATACAGATGTTTTTTTCACCTTTTTCTCTATAGAAAGCAAATAATCCATAAAAAATTGTAGCTAATTTTTTTTATTTTTTCCCGTAATTAGCTGGTTATAATGCATAAAAAATTAGCACCAAATTTATTTTATTGTGATCTAAAAAAATCAATCTATTACACAATTCGGATGTTTTAGTTCCATCCCTATGTGTGGCCGTGTGGGTTTAAATCTCTCTATTTTTTCCCCTTTTTGATTGAGGCGAGGCACCTCCATTTTTTTACTTTCTCCTTTTCTATATTTTCTTTTGCTATTCTACCTGAGAAAATAAAAATATAATAAATCTAACATGATAAGAATTTTAGAGCATCAGAATGGTTGTTTCTTGATATGTGCATTTTTTTTGTCAATAATAAATGTTACTCTGTTTCAATATGATGAGGAAAGTAAGTTGGTCATACCATTGTTTGGAATCCAAAACAATTGTTTCTACCTTGCATTTCTCCTCTCGTTTCATAAAGAAAAAGAACATGTTTAGCAACCATCCTCAAAGTAGCTACTTTGGTCGGTGATAGCCTATTATGATGCCATTGCATTGCAACAATTATAAAAAGTATTAATTATCGAAAAATATTTTCCATGCCTCAACTATACTGCAAAAGTATAAATCATTTGATGCAAATCAATCTCTTAACTAAATCGATGTATTAAGCATCCAACTCAGGTAAATAATGGTTCAGTGCTATCTAATACTCCCTTCGTATCGAAATATTTGTCGTTATTGACTTTTTCTTGCAACTTTGACCATTCGTCTTATTCAAAAAATTATTACAAACATATAAAAGAGCAAGTCAAGCTTAAAGTACTAACAATAATGAAGCATATAGTAAAAAAATAAATGATAGTTGCATGATTTTTTAATAAGACAAATGGTCAAAGTTGCAGAAAAAAGTCAACGGCGACAAATATTTCGATACGGAGGGAGTAATAGTTTATGCCACATAATCATCTGACTCACTCATTGATGGCATAATAAAATAGCTACATGGTAAAAACAATTTGTCAGTCGGGTGCAAATTGGTCCAATAAATTGTAAAATGATGCTCAATCTAATATAAGAACTTATCAGTTGGGTGTGAATTGATCAAACACTTGTAAAAGACTCAATCTAGTACAATAACTTCACGTGGGTGTAGATTGGTCCAAGAATATGTAGAATGCTCAAATTAGTGCTTTAAATTGGTAAATTGGTGAATCCATAGTCCAAATGTGGTAGCAAGTAATATATTTGTTAATGTTGGGTCAGAGAATATTCAAATCAGAACAAAGTTATTGAACATTATTTGACTACTGATATTTGTGTCGCAAGAGTAATGTATTTAGTTAGGACTAGAACCTTCAATGTTTACGAAATAAGAATTAGTGACTGGAATAAAAATTCTATGCTCATCTACTATGTTCTCGTTGTAACATTTGGACCGTATGTGAACCAATTTGCTGAGTTATTGCACTAAATGGAGTATTTAACTAGTTGTGAGATCAATTTGCACCCACCTGACAAGTTATTATATTAGATTGAGTATTTTATAAGTTGTTAGATCAATTTGCATCCACATGACAAGTTGTTGTTGCATGGTGGATGTAATTGACTTTTTTTAATTATTATTAAGACATATTTATAGTTTTGTACTCCGGGGTGCTCCATGAGACGAATTACAGAAACATATAAACCATGGCTAGTAGGATTTTGTTGTAGTTGCTCTAACTAGTAACATCTACGGAGTACTCCCTCCGTCCCATGAAAAGTGCAATTCTGACTTTTAAAAAAAATCACAAAGAGTGCAATCCTATAAAAATATATCTAATTACTTGCCTAATTAAGTGATCAGATCTGATTTGCATGTCAAAATTTACTGCATGTGGTCAACAAATAAGGGTATTACTAGGAATATGTCTGTGCGTTGCTACGGGCAAACTAGACACAAACATCAAGTAGCCTAGCAAATTAGGTGTCCTTCCGAGAGGGAAAATATAGCCATAATGTTTGTCTTACTGGAATATAGGTTTCGTTTAGAGAGAGAAAAGTTTAAAACACAAGCTTTAAAACCCACCATGCATCCCAATATGATTGAGATGTTGAATGTAAGCTATTGTTGCATAAATAAATCACATAAGTTGGATACACAATAATTTTGGACCATCATACAGTAAAAGGTTCGTATCTGTTGCCGTGCACAAAAGTGTGATCTTTCAGGTTCTCGATAACAAAAGGAGGATATCGTTTGAGCTATGAGCCCTGTTTAGATGGGTGAGAGTAGTGAAATTTTAGCGCTTGGGGAAGCGCGTGCAGAGTGAAGAAATAAACTGACATAGTCCCCAAGCGCGTCAGTTCATTTCTTCACTCTGCGCGCGCTTCCCCAAACGCCAAAATTTCACCACTCACCCATCTAAACAGAGTTCTCACATGGTACCTTCTATCTCGACATGATCCGAGTGCCTAATTCACACCCATCTACTGCACATACAGAAAAGAAGTGGCCCAATTTCATCTTTTCTGTCCATACGTGAATTCTTGGCAATTGGCATCTCTCTTCAATCTGCAGGTAGTGAATTTCCAAGGCAAGTAGGTGCTGCAAGATAATCAGTTAGCTTCTCTCAGTATTATGCTATGTATTTGTCCAACAAAATCTTTTCTAATCTAGATCAAACTTTTTTCAAAGGGTGATAGGCTAGGGTGATAGCAGCATTTAGTGATATATTGGCCTACAAAAGAACATAGTTCAACACGACAATTTAACAAATAAAGTGGTAAATAACACCCAATTTAATAGATAAAGTGGTGCATTAACAACTTCTCGTGTAATTAACAACTCCAAATTTAATGATTTTTTTCGAAACGTTCCTAAAATCAAGATTTATCGAGTTATGAAACTTATTAATGTTATTATTTTGACAAATCTTCTCGTGTAAATCTATTTGAACAATCCAATTTTTGAATTTCAAAAAATTACAACTACAAGTAAGATTTTTTTACACTAAATGAAGTCAAATGAAAAATTGATGAATACCAAAGTTTCATATCTCATCAATATCTACAAACTTTTTTAGGTCATTTTGTCATTTTCAAAAGTGTTAATAATATGTAGTACAAATTTGATAAGTCTCTAACATCATTTCTTAAACTATGTCAGTGAATCTAGAATTAATGACCGATGTATATTACACTTTCTCAAAGGAAAAAATGAACTAAATAAAAATTGTAGATCTTGATGATTTATGAAACTTTGGTATTCATAACTTTTTCAGATGAAATCATTTAATGTTTCAAAATCTTGCTTTTAGTTATCAATTTTTGAAATTCAAAATTTGGATTATTCAAACTTTGACATATGCATTAATGACATAAATAAAGTTTGTAGATGATGAGTTCTACAACTTTGATATTCATGAAGTTTTCATTTGAAATCATTTATTATCCTACCAAAATATGTGAATTTCTCAACTTTTTTAAATTTCAAATTTAAATAGTTTAGTCTAACTCCGATGGGGAAATGACCAAAACAAAAATTGTAGATCTCGATAAGTTCTACAACTATTGTATTGACAACTTTCTCATTTGAAATCATTTTTGATGTCTTAGAATTTAATAAATTTCTACCATCAAAAGAAAATAAGTGTTAAATTTAATACACTGCTCACAAATGGATACATCTATGACATAGTTTCTAATAACTCAACACAAACTTTGAGATTTTGAGTGGCGATTTACATATTCAAAGTTGTATGCATCTCAAACTTAGCTACAACCTTATGTTTATCATAACATTAGAAAATATGAAGTTATGTTACCATTTATTATGCAAAAATATCTTTTATTTATTCTTTTTGGATAAAAGAAAAGAAGCTATATAAAAAAGATAAATAAAATAGAAATTAATATGCAAACAAACGATATTACATGAAAGATCATGATTTTACAAAAAAAATCAGAAAAAAGAATCAATGAATTTGAAGTTACTAGGACCAAGAAACACAAGTTTCAAATTTTAATTGTAGATTAAAAAGAGAAAATGATGGGGAAAATGAGCTCAGCGTGTGCCACGTGGTCCTGACGAAGGAACTCGACCATCCTAGTGCTGCATGTGGTCCCGAAGCTCCATCGCTCGGTATATTAAAACAAACTATCATCAATTCATAACAACCGCTGAAGTGGTCTAGTGGTAGTACTCGGCGCTCTTGACTTGTGTGGTTGCGCACTCGAGTCCCCATCGCCACCTTTTTTCCCACTCCCCATTTGATAATACCGTATAAAACAATAAAGAACGAACAACAACACAAATGAAGGTGTGTAGTGCAGTGGTAATACCGGTTCGATCCTTGAAGACTTGGGTTCGAATCCCGTGGGCGCATCTTTTTATTTTGCAAATTTGAACGTGGCTGGTGTGGTGGGCTTGTGGCTCTGTGGCAGGCGCGGGCCAGTGCTGACATGGCGCGCACGGCCGGGTGAGGTGGCGCCTACGGCCGACCCGACCGCCCGACGTGGCATTGAGGTGGTGTGGGCAGATGAAAAAATATAAAGGGTTTGAAGATCATAAAAATAAAAAAACATGTAGTTCAATGGTTTGTGCACTTTAAGATGTTCATGATGTCCCGAGTTCTATTCTCGGCTTCCCCCTCTTTAATTTTCCTTTTTTTAGATTTTTTCCCTGTTTATTATCAATTTTTTTCCCATCCGTAATATGACTATTTTTTTTATCGCGACGATGTTTTGAGATTTTTTATTTGTTGATCGCGACTATGTTTTGAGATTTTTTTTAGTTTATCATTTTTTTCATCCATAATATGATTATTTGTTATTTGTTGATCGTGACGAATCTGCTAAAACGTTGCAGTGTTGTGGGCCGGATTGGGACGAATTTAACAAATCGTCGTATTATTTTGGGCTTCAATATCCATAAGTGCACATCCGTGACGAAAAATAAGAATACGTCGCAGATGCAGTCCTCTTCGTGATGTTCTCTGAGAACATTGCAGAAAGTTCGTCACAGATTAAATAGTTTCTTGTAGTGTCCTATTCATGGACTGTTTTTTGGCTCGGTTGCCAAATAGCCCAATTACTTTTTTTATGTTTTTACAACATTTTGGTTATTTGTTCTTATTTCGCTTTCTTTCTTTTTGCCATTTTTATCTTTGTTTTAATTTAAATATATGTGTACGACCATGTCATTACAATTTTAAATGATCTGACCATATATGCAACTATACATCCATCACAACCATGAACATCTCTCACTTACTCTAGTGTGTATATGTGAGACATGTTCACGGTTGTGAAGGATGTGTATCACGATATTCTCTAAATCATTTGAAATTCTTATATCATGATCATACACAAAAATGAGTTGTCCATGCAAGTTTTTAGATTTTTCTACCTAGCTTAAGGTATTTTTACATTTATCCTTCAATTTATCATAAAATAATCACAATAATAGGAAAACGTGGTCAAAAAATTATACAAATGCATGCAACATCATAGTTTGTCTCCATTATCATGCCATTATTTTTTCAAATGATTGGACAAAGTGACACTACGCATCCATCACAACCATGAACCTCTCTCACTAAGTCACATGACTCTATGTGAGACATGTTCATGATTGTGAAGGATGTGTTCGATTGGTTTAGAGACGCGATCCAAATACTAGTGTGTTTGATTGGTTTAGAGAGGCGGTCCAAATAGTCCAGCCATCCCACTAACGATGCGAGATTAGTTAAAAAAATTAGCGTTGACCTCCTAACGATCACACTGAATAGCATAAAGGTAAGCCCCTAGAGTTTGAACGTGAGTCCCAAGTTCGAAACGTATAGGAGCCTTGTTTTTTTGTTTGACAACATTTTTGATTATTTGTTCCTATTTTGCTTTTTTTATTTTCATTTCTTTTTTTGCCAGTTTTTAACTTAGTTATAATTTAAATACACGTGTTACTTTGCACGCTCGCCTCTTTCTACTATGCCGGCCATTTGAAGTATTGCAAAGTATGACTAAGTCTAGATATGTCAAGGCTATTAAAAAAACTAACATGATCTCTAAATTGAAAAAAAAAGACTACACATCGGAGATCACTGTTCATGTACAGTATCGAAAACAAGAAGGAACTTCATGAGTGTGATATTACTCAAGTTTTTATATCAAAGTCATGGAAAAAATCTGTATTCCAACAGCTGTAGATTATTGCCTTGCCCTTAGCATCACAGCTAAACCAAAGACGAGTTAACAGAAAACAAAACAGCACAGAAAATTGACATGGAGACTAATGGTGCGCTGCAACAGCAGGGGCACCCTCAGCGTCCTCCTTGGCCTTGCAAGCAGCAGCTCTGATCTGAAGTTGCTCCTCCTTGTAGAGTTCCTGCGCTGCAACTGCAGAAGAATCACAAAGGCCGAGTCAATATTCTCCCATCAATTCATCTAATAAGAACTACCATATGGAAGGCTCCTTGTTGTAGATGTCAGTGCATTTTTCTATAAACTGGTTACAGTTAGAGAAATTTGAGGGGGGGTACCTTGAGGTAAACCATGGAACCAAAGCAAGTGATTATTTCTTTAATAAAGAAAGTAAGTGATCATTGGTAGTGCTGAGTTTCACCATTAGCCTTAGCATAGCATAGCATAGCATAGAACAGAATATGTTGTCAGATTATGATAGTCTCCAATTCAAAAACTACCAGTACAGTAAATCAGAACCATACTTCTATAACACTTATTGTCCACATGCCACCAATAACACTTTTTGTAACACCTGTTTAGTAGCCATAATATTTGCATTCAAAATATAAGCGTTCAAGGCTTCTTAGCAGGAACATGGCCACCAAGTCAGTAAAACAAGTTGATGAGAGAAATCTAATGGAGAAACATCACAACTGATTTTTTTTTAAGAAAGTCGAGCTAAAGAGGGAAAGGTGTGTTGCATGATACCTGAGTTTCCCAAGAACAATACCAAATTCATTTGCACGTGTTAAACCAATATCCTCAAGTGATATTATTTCGTAAGTTCCTTTATATTTAAGCATCCCATCCTAAAAAAACAAAACAGAAGAAATTTGACATGAAGAACCATTCCAGTCTATGACCAACACAACTTATGAAAATAGTTTAATCATATATCAATGAGATCACCAGCTATACAAATTATAAATCTCAGACTAATCCATCACAATGGTGAGTAATGATAGTTGCGAACAACTACCGAGGAGGTGCAAATGAGCAAATGGAAATGCAGAGAAATCATCTCATTGTGCAGAACATGATAATGGGTCCGCCTTGTTCGTTCCCTGCTAAGAGCAGCAAGCACATACCAATATTTATTTAGCACTTAAATGATGTAGGATTCAGAGATAACTAACAGTCATAACAGCATTTTGCTCTGGACAAGCTCATTCATGTCAATTAAGTTATGGAGGAATACATTCTTGAAGCATCAATTTTTCTCATGTGGACATAATATAGGAGCTAGTACCTATGGTTATGTCATCAATACTCAAGAAAAGTAGAAACAAACATGTTCTTAAGAGAACTGGACTTTAACTATTTCTTCCAAGCATTATTTAAAATTATAGATAAGCTGCTAACCATGACCATTGAAAAATTGGTTGGCCTAGCATGTAAACTGTTAGAAAGAGAACAATTAACGCCAATTATTATCCTCATCTTTGGGGTGGAGTTCATCTTTGAGTTGGACTACTCATCTGTTGTTTCAGTTAAGGTTTTCTATTTTTGTTGTTTTAGAAACACCATGTTACAAACCTTTTAAATTTGCTAACTCAAGTCATAATTTGTTGTAGGATAAGATTTGGGCACATCCATGATGACAGGTTCATTCTGCTTTTTACTCATGCCAATGATTGGACAATACATTTTTTCAGCTTCTTTTTTGGATCTTTCGTCCTTAATTAGCCTTTTAAAGTAGTGACATGGACCACAAGTGCTCTTTCACATTGGCGTTTTCCCTTACCTGCAGGTTAGCTCCAATGAACCAAAAGTACTAATATTTGTCAGACTTGAGCTAGGATGATAAATATTGCTATAGCTAGCAGCGTCATGTGCTGACAGAAACATTCTCTGATTGCACTATAATTGTTCGCTCTCTAACTAGCAGAGCATAAGTCTGACAAAGAAACTACTCTGATTTATTTGGATACTGTTACTACACTGAATGAGATGAATTCATAATTGAATTTGGGCAGAAGTAATCGAACCTGTCTTTGCATTACACCAGCAATATGTCGCAGGTCAATGGAATTGAAAAAAAAGAGAGTAGCACATTACCTATGACAGCTTCCTTGACCCTCAACCACCGTGGCCCTCGCGCTGGGTGTCAGGAGGACCTGATCAAGCAGAGCAAGCCCCACGCAACCGTGACCGCCCATCAAGATATCTACGGCTCAAGCGCGCCGCTGTTATTTTTCAGACCATCAACAGTTACCGTTGTTATTTTCATGAACCGTTTTACTGAAGCCGGTCAAATATAGGCCATGGCGTTGCTGTAATCGAACCATGGGTAAAAACGGGTGTGAACCCTAGTAGGAGTAGCTGGTTCCTCGTCGCCGCCGTCTCGTTGGCCGCCGGCGATCTCGAACCAGATGTTGTGAATCCTGTTGAGTTAATCCATTCCCTGCTCTTGCTGCATTCCCCTTTCACTGAGTTCTTGTTCTTCTTCCTTTCTGTTGTTGCGATTCCTGTCCGGATTGCCTAGATCCTGACAATTGGTATCAAGAGCAAGGTTCTCCTCGGCGAAAATTTTTTCTTTCTGATCCGCTTCCACAGCCAGTTCCTCGCATCCTGTCCGATCGGCACGGTGGAGAGTGGTTGCAGCTCTCCTGCATAAAATCCCCACCCTCCCACCCGGATCCGAGGAAACAACCCCACTTTCCCAAAATCTAGCTGCGAATTTCCGATCAGAAAAGGTTTCAGGACACCTGTTCCTGTGTAAAATTCCGTATTCTGAAAGGAGGTTGGAGTCAGCAGTGGCGATTGGAGTTGGGCTCTCTTTGGTCAGGGTTGCAGGCCAGGTGCTTGCGTAAAATTCCACAACCAAATCCGAGTCCAAGGCGCCAGTAGAACTGTACTACAGATCAATTAGGGAGGGCTTTTGCTTGAACTGAATCTGTACTACAAGATGACAAAGCTCGATGGAATTCCAGAGAATGAATTTGCTTCAGCCATAGAGGTAAATGCAATTCGCAATACCCTGGACACTTTCATGAAGAAGCAAGACCAGTTCAATACCACATTGCAGAGCAGTCTCGACAAACTTCTGGCTAAATTGGGAGATGTCACTGTTGAGGAAAAAGGATCCATCACCAAAGAAAAAGCAACTGGAGAAATTCTACAAACCCCAGTGAATCAGGATCAAACCCAAATCCACAAGTCCCAACAACCACCTAATGCAATTGCAAAACCCAGGTATTACACACAACCACCAGTTGCCAGAGCAAGAATGATTCAACAGCAAGCTGAATCCAGTGCAATGGGGGCATTCTCTGCTGGTGAGCTCAAAGGGTGGCCTGGCAATACTCAATTTGGCCAAGATGATGGCTTGGAAGATGATTTGGATGATGGAGATATCAGGAGCTTCCATGGGGCAATGGCCATTATGAAGATTCCCAGAACCACAAGGAAATACCAAAGGCACCACCCAAACAGCTGAACAATCCAACCTATGAAGAGGCCAAACAGTTTAGATCCTCTCTATATCAACCACCAACTTATACCATGCAGCTACAACATGAACACAAACATGTGGCTAGAGGTCCCAAGCTGACCTTCCCAGAATTTGAAGGCACTGACCCTGATGGATGGATCAGAAAGGCTGAAAAGTACTTTAAAATGGTGGGGGTACCTAGTGAACAAAGAGTACAAGTGGCAGTCCTGTATTTGCAAGGCAGAGCTGAATATTGGTGGAGAGGCACTGGTTGTAATCCACACACATTAATGTGGCATCATTTCTGCAGAATATTGAGTGACAGGTTCAACCAAGTCTCTAAATATGAACTAGTGGGCCAATTCCATGAGCTGAAACAGACCGGTACTGTAACTGATTATGTGGACAAGTTTGAGGAATTTTTAAGCCAAGTGAGAAGGCACAATCCATCTCTCCCTGATGCTTACTACATATCCAGTTTCATTTCAGGTCTTAAGGACTATATTCAATACCATATTCAGTGCTACAGACCAACAACTTTATCTCAGGCTTATTGGTATGCAAGAAGATTAGAGCAGGCTTCTCCATATACCAAGAAAAATACTGCTTCCTCAGTTTTTCCAAGACAACAGAAACCATGGGTCAAGGATAAGGAGATCACTCAGGACAAGGAAGCCAAACCACAACCAACAATAGCAGAACTCAGGGCTACTAGAAAATGTTTCAAGTGTAGGGAACCTTGGGTTCTAGGACACACCAAACTTTGCAAAGGCAAGCATATCTACTCTCTTATTTTAGTAGAAGATGAAAGTGGTCAGGAGAAAGTGACAGTTATTCAAGATGAAGATGACTCTGACCAGGAATATCATGATGCCCAAAGTATGCATACTTTGAAAATATCTATGCATGCCCTATCTGGTACACCATCCAAAGCAAATACTTTCACCCTGCTCTGGTAGACAGTGGCAGTGATGCCTCCTTCATCAATGCAAAGTTTGCAATCAAGAACAAATGTGAATTGACCACAGTGGAAGCTGTTAAGGTTAAGGCTGCTAATGGCAGGGAAATGATAAGTCAAAGAGTCTGTTTGCAGAGTAGTTATACAGTCCAAGGTCATGAATTTGTTTCTGATTTTAGACTGCTGGAAGTACAAGGATATGACATCATTCTTGGTGCAGATTGGATTTACACACATAGTCCAGTTGCATTAGACTTGAGAAAAAGAGAATTCAGTATCACCAAAGAAGGCAAAAACATCATCACTTTCTATGATGAGACCCTCCATAATTGTAATCAAGTCATGGGGGCTAAGAAGCTGTACCAGTTATTGAAAAAGAAGGCTATTGGGGCTGTTGTTATTCTGAACAATTCCACTTCTAAAGCAAGTATTCCTGGCAAGCCAATTCCATAAGAAATTCAAGAAGTGCTCAATGACTTTCAAGATGTATTTCAGGAACCACAAGGTCTACCACCACCAAGAGCTGTAGATCATTCTATTCCCTTAGTGGAGGCAACAAAACCAGTCAATCAAAGACCTTACAAACTACCTTTTCACAAGAAAAATGCAATGGAGGAATTGATCAAACATCTGTTGCAGGCTCAAATGATCAGACCTAGTGTCAGCCCCTATTCCTCTCCAGTAATCCTAGTTAAGAAGAAAGATGGCACCTGGAGACTGTGTGTAGACTATAGGAAGCTCAATGCAAATACAATCAAGAATAAGTACCCAATTCCTATGATTGAAGACTTATTAGATGAGTTATTTGGCTCTAATATATTCTCAAAAATTGACCTCAGGTCAGGTTATCATCAGATACTGATGAAAGAGGAAGATATCCATAAGACAGCCTTTACTACCCATTTGGGCCATTTTGAATACATTGTTATGCCTTTTGGCCTTACAAATGCCCCAGCCACCTTCCAGACCCTGATGAATACTATATTGGTAGATTTCTTAAGAAAGTTTGCCCTTGTGTTCTTTGATGACATATTGGTCTATAGCAAAGATATCACAGAGCATGTCACTCACCTCAGGACAATACTACAAATCCTGAGAATTAACCAACTCTTTGCAAAAATGAGCAAGTGCACATTTGGCCAGACAGAGATTGAATACCTAGGCCACATAATTAGCCAAGAGGGAGTGGCTACTGACCTAGCCAAGATTTCAATTATCAACTCATGGCCACCTCCACTGAATGTAACTGAAGTGAGGAGTTTCTTGGGCCTAGCAAGCTATTACAGAAGATTCATAAAGGGATATGGTATTGTATGCAGACCACTCTTTGATGCTCTCAAAAAGGATGCTTTTATGTGGACACCTATTCAGCAAGAGGCTTTTGACACAATCAAACATATTATGTCTTCTCCACCAGTCTTGGCCCTACCTAATTTTGCACAGCCATTTATTCTGGAGGCAGATGCAAGTGGACATGGTATTGGTGTTGTTTTAATGCAAGAAGGCAAACCTATCTCTTTTCTCAGCAAGACATTAGGCCCTAAAACTTCAACACTTTCAACTTATGAAAAAGAAGCTCTGGCTATCTTGGAAGCTCTCAAGAAATGGAAGCACTACTTTGCAAGCACATCAGTTATCATCAGGACTGACCAACAAAGTTTGAGGTTCATCCAAGAGCAAAGACTGGTTGAAGGGATCCAACATAAACTTCTAGTCAAGCTATTGGGCTATAACTACAAAGTGGAGTACAAGAAAGGGAGAGAAAATAGGGTAGCAGATGCACTGTCTAGAGCTACACATGCATCAGAAGTGATGGCCCTGACACAAGCAGTACCTGCTTGGATGGAACAAGTCACAACTAGTTATGAAGCAGACAATACTTGCCTTGAACTGATTGCTAAGTTAAGCATAGATCCATTAGCAACACCAAATTATACCTTGCAAAATGGTATACTCAGATACAAGAACAAATTGCTCATTGGGACTACAGGAAACCTAAGGCAACAATTATTGGAGAGTTTTCATACATCTGCTCTGGGGGGACATTCTGGTGAAAGGGCCACTTGCAAAAGGCTTCAACTAATATTCCACTGGCCAAAAATGCAACAACATGTTAAGGAGTTAGTGCAAACTTGCCCTGTTTGTCAAAAGAACAAGTCAGAAAATGTCCCATACCCAGGCTTGCTAGTTCCTCTACCACTGCCAGATATGGCATGGACTCACATTTCTATGGATTTTGTTGAGGGGCTTCCAAAATCTCAAGGCAAGAGTGTGATATTAGTGGTGGTTGACAGGTTTACAAAATATTCTCATTTCATTGCTATCAGTCGTCCTTATACTGCTCAAGATATTGTTGACACTTACATCACACATGTGTTTAAGCTGCATGGCCTACCCAAAGTGATTGTTACTGATACAGACCCTATATTCACTAGTTCAGTCTGGCAAGGCCTATTCAAGAATTTGGGTGTCAAATTGCATCTATCCTCTGCATACCATCCACAGACTGATGGGCAGACTGAAAGGGTTAATAAGTGTCTGGAGAACTATCTGAGATGCATGTGTTTGAACAGTCCAAAAAGGTGGCTGTATTGGCTATCCCTAGCTGAATGGTGGTATAACACCTCATACCACACTTCTCTGAATATCACTCCTTTTCAAGCATTATATGGCTTTCCTCCACCACTGGTTGCAGAGGTAGTCATGCCTGACTGTCCAGACCTTACACTTACACCACAAGAACAAGCAAGAAACAGACAGATAGCATACCAAGTTATCAAGGATAATTTACACAAGGCTCAAGCAAGAATTAAGTCACAAGCTGATAAACATCGATCTGATAGAGAATTTTCAGTTGGTGATATGGTCTATCTCAAATTACAACCCTATAGGCATACATCTCTCAGTGCTCATAGATGCCTCAAATTATGGCCCCTTTCGTGTTCTTCAGAGCAAGCCCCACGCAACCGTGACCGCCCATCAAGATATCTACGGCTCAAGCGCGCCGCTGTTATTTTTCAGACTATCAACAGTTACCATTGTTATTTTCGTGAACCGTTTTACTGAAGCCGGTCATATATAGGCCATGGCGTTGCTGTAATCGAACCATGGGTAAAAACGGGTGTGAACCCTAGTAGGAGTAGCTGGTTCCTCGTCGCCGCCGTCTTGTTGGCCGCCGGCGATCTCGAACCAGACGTTGTGAATCCTGTTGAGTTAATCCATTCCCTGCTCTTGCTGCATTCCCCTTTCACTGAGTTCTTGTTCTTCTTCCTTTCTGTTGTTGCAATTCCTGTCTGGATTGCCTAGATCTTGACACTAGGGGTGGAGGCGGCGGCGCGGCAAGGACGCCGGCGTGCTGGTGTTGACGAGGGCGGGCGCTGCGTTGTTGCGTGGGCGTGAGTCTCACACCTTCACCTCCGGCGCTGGCGGCGCCGTTGATCCTCGCTGATGCCGAGCACAGCGCGGGAGATTGCCGCTGCTGTAGGGAATGAGGGCGGCGTGGGGTTGACAACGATGTCGTCTCCGGCGGTGCGGCGGACGGGGCGATGGCAATGATGAGGGTGGCGGCGGTGGCGATTGCGAGGGCGACATGCGTGTACCGGGGAGGGAGTGCGGGGGCGGTTCAGCCCAGGGCGACGGGCTTCACCGGGGAGGGGGTTCAGGTGCGACGGCACGGCAGGGTCACCGGTGCAGGCTCCGGCGGCGGCTGGAGGGAGGGAGGGAGATGACGGCACGGGGAGGGACCGCGCACGGTAGGTCGGGGTCAGGGTCGGGATGGGAGAGGTCGCGGTGCGGGGTGAGCGAATGGCGAAGGTACAAAATGACCAACGTACCCTTTTTGATAAAAACTAAAAAATCAGAGAGGAAATGAGAGGAAAATCCAAGTACCATAAAACCCCTCATTTTCAGATACCCTATACTTAACATTCCACTCCCCAAGAATACTCAAGATATCCCCCGGCCAGCAACATTGTATGCATACCTCGTTAAGACCAAAACACTTTGGTCCTATTGGAATCGTGAGTAGCTATACCTCAGCAGCAGCTTCTCCTGCAAAATGAAAGATAAGGCAAATCTCCATCGGAAAGCTTAAGCCACAGCACTAAGGATCGATATTCCTTTTAAAAATAAAATATATGCCTTCCATGATGAATATACCAACAAGAATGACAGGAACTTAACTTGAATATATATTTAAGGAAGACACTCTAATTCTGCATGAAATTAAATTAGTCATCAACCTACCAATCAGAAATACAATATACTGCTTTGCTTTCAAATATAGAGAACCTGAGGTAATAATAACCATGTTGGTCTAACATTATATGGCTAAACAATTAATCTGCAAATAATTATACAGTTTTGATCATCGCCAACAGAGTGTTATTTGAGTTCATATAATTGACTGTTACTGAGATTAGACTTGTTCTTGAATTCTGCAGGTGCATGACTAAATTTGTTTATACTTCCAAACCAGTTTCTTTCAGTGTTTGTATTAAAATTATGACTGCAATCTTGTTACTCCTGTCTGACACGGCATAATCTATAAAAAAACCTTTCAGCCGTCATCAGTTTATATTAACCAAAAAAAGAAAAGAAATTGCAATAGTGAGAGTGAGGTGATTAATTAAATAACCATGATCCATTCTCCACCTATTTTTAGCGATTTCATTGGACATTTCATAACTCATACTCTATAGAAATTTGAATATTTGCTATGATTACTTGGAGATTAATAGCTCTATATGAATAACTCATAACTTCTTCCTACACATTGCATGTTTTCAGAATTTCTCTTAGAAGAATAAATTTATGGTACTCTATGGAAATTTGAATATTTTCTATGATTACTTGGAGATTAATAGCTCTACATGAATCACTCATAACTTTTTCCTACACAGTGCATGTTTTCAGAATTTTTCTTAGAAGAATAAATTAATGAAATATGAATTTCTATTATATTTAAGCTTGATAGAAAAACAGATAGAGTAACAAGGATATATGAAGTATACTGCCTCAAACATACTAAGTTCACTGTGTACAATGCAGTTCTAGACAATATTGTGTACGGGCCGGCAACCAATGGAGTGCAACAACATAATTAATTACAACAAGCAGCCACGCAGCATGGAAAATACTCCTGCGTGTTATGCCTCTTCTCCCGAATTCATCGATCCAACTACCGAGTATAATAATTTGGATGTACTACTTTCGCACCCAGCCACGCAGTAGCTTCTCTGTAGCTATTAGCTCAGGCAATAACCACCACAATGACAACTAACTGTGGTTACACCGGATTAGGGTTGTCAAAAAAGCTTGAGGCTCGTGAATCGATCGCATTTGGCTCGTTTTAAGCTTGGTTCGAGATCGACTCAATTTCTAAACGAGTCAAGCTCAAGCCTGACTCAAAACTTGTGAGATTTTCGAGCTCGAGATCGAAAAGCTCGAGTAAGCTCGTGTACTATGATTAGCCATGACTCTATGAGATGTATACACACATATACTCTAATTTGCTTTCTTAATTGTACTGCACAAAACTCGATGTCTACAAGTAATGCAATGACACTGATTTAATTATTATGTAGACTTTCTAAACTATGTTTATGGATGATATAAATCTTAAAGCTCGTGAATTACTCGTAATTAACTCATTGCAAGCTCGACTCGAGATCGGCTCGAATCTTAACGAGCCAAGCTTGAGCCTAGCTTCAAGCTCAGATGGTTTTGAGGCTCGACTCGAGCTTGGCTTGATGCTTTAACAAGCTCAAGCTTGAGGCATTGAGCTCGCTCGAGCTTGGCTCGTTGACATCCCTACACCAGATCCTCCTCGAACTTGCCAACTTACAGTGGTTACGCCGGATCCTCCTCGAACAGTTGTGGGCGATGGCGATGGCACCGGCGGACGGCGTTGGTGGCAATGGCAGCGGCTCTGGCGGATGGCGACGCCACCGGCGTGGCAGGCAACGTCAAATGGATCCTGTGTGGGCGATGGAGTTGGATTCGGGCACGGGTGGATCGGGGATAGGGATGGCGGCAGCAGCAGCAGCGGCAGAGAGGAGGCGGGCATCGCGGCGGTCGAAGGTGGACGCGGGGAGTGCGCGGGCGATGCGCGAGCGGAGGGAGGAGGAGAGGCAGGGGTGGAGGGAGGAGGAGAGGCAGGGGTGGAGGGAGGAGGAGATGGAGGCGGCGGAGGAAGAGGGAGATGCGCGGGCTCTGGGTGGAGGCGGCGGCGGCGAGATGGGAGGCGACGGTGTCAAGGATGGGGCGATGTCGGCGGTGGCAGTTCGAGGGAAAAAAGAACAGAAGGAGGACTGCGTACGGGGTGGAGGCTGAGAGGGCGTGGGATGTGAGGGCGTCGAGGAGGGAGTGATCAGATCGAACGGCGCGGACGGTTTTTGCCGAGGGATGGATGGCGTCGCGGAGGGGGTGGCAGACTCGCGACGGAGGCAGTGTTTGGATAGGGGTGAATTTTTTTCACCTCCTATTAAATGCAACTTTGACCACTAATTAAGGGTATTAAATAAAGTCAGTTTCCAAAATTACTTTGACAACCCTATGTAAATTTCCGAGACGAATCTAATGAGCTCTTTGACCGCATCATTAGATGATGGTTACTGTAGCATTACCGTAGCAAATCACGGATTAATTATGCTCATTAGATTCGTCGCAAAGTTTCACTCATATGTGAAAAGTTTCGCAAATAGACTTCATTTAGTACTCCATGCATCCAAGATTCCTTTTGGGTGAAATTTTTTTCACCTCATCCAAGCGCTGCCAGAGGCAGGATCAGCCGAGAAGGTTTTTTTACTGACTAGGTTTTGTTCTCCTTTCCAAACTTTTTAGGAGTAGAGATAGTCTTTTCATGCCATCACTGCACTTTTCATGAGATGGAGGGAGTATGTTGCAATTAAACACATAATTCCAATATGGGAATAGGCATTAGGTAACTCTAGTATTTCTACTTCTAGTGATCAAAATCTTGATACGAGGGACCATTCTTTGTGGAATGAAAGAACCAGATGGAAGTGATTCTTTGCTCCAAGTTTGCCGGCTGACAGACAACTCAGTTTTGCTGGACGCCATATGGAGTAGCTTGCAAAAAAGTTTGGAATGAAATATGTCCCTTTCCTTCATGTCCATCCGTGGCTTTGCATAGCTTTGTCGTCCCCTCCATGCAAGCTAGCATGCAGATGCTCGATCGACCTCTCTATATATGCACAAGTACCATGCGAAAGGGCATGTAGCTCAGTGATTACAGGAGCCCCAGTAGCACTTCAGGTCCTGGGTTTGACTCCTCGTGGGAGCAAATTTATCAAGATTTAACGGTGTTTGTACTTTCAGTGGTAGGCGACGTTCCCATTGACAGCGAGGCGCCTGTGGTGACTTCGTCAATCTTGAGGATTTGCCGACCCAGGCTTCGAAAATACTCCTAGGGGTAGGGTTTACGCGCGTGTGTTCATAGGGATGAGTGTGTGTTGTAAGTATCTCCGATGTACTGTGTAATTCGAAAAAAAACACCAGTACCATTTGTGCCTGCTTGCCAAAAGAAAAAAAGAAAGAAAAAATCACGGTTCCAAACTCAACGAGAAAGAGATCGAGAGAAAGAGAGGGAGACATGGCCGCCGGCACCGCCCAAGGCGCCGTGGACTCGCTGCTGGGCCGGCTTTCATCGGTGCTCATGGATGAGACCCAGCTGCTGCGTGGCGTCCGCAACGATATGGAGAGCATGAACGACTTCCTCCTCGATGTCGCCGCCGCCGACAATCCCAACCACCAAGTCCGGGCCTGGGCCAAGCAGCTCAAGGAGCTCGCCTTCGACTCCCAGAACTGCATCGACTGCTACATCCAGTGCGTCTCTGACGTCGTCCCCGGCTCTGGCGCCGGCGTCCTCGCCACTCTCCGCCGCGCCCCGCACCTGCTGAGCACCATGCCGGCCCAGCACCGCACAGCCGTGCGGATCCGGGAGCTCAAGGCCCGGGCGCGCGATCTGGGTGAAAGGCGGCGCCGCTACGACGTCACCGTCTCGCACGTGGCCGCACCCATCGTCACCGGTGGTGCCCTCGCCGACGAGGATGAGCGAGAGGACGCGCGGCGGCGAGCTCTGGCGAACGCCACGGAGTTCCTGGACGAGGACGTCCGGGAGGTGGCGGCTCAGAGTCGTCGCCATCGTGAGGAGACAATACCAGGAAGACGAGTACCCTCTCACGAGGAATGTGTACAACCACCCGTCTCTGTCGAGCTGCTTCCATCTCAAGGCCTGGATCAATGGCGTCGACAAGTACATGAAGCGCAAGGAGACGCACCAGTTCATAATGGACGTCTGGACCAGCTCCCCGCACCGGATGATGATGGCCATGGCATAGCAGCTGGCAGCGGCATGGATGAGGATTGAGGAGGCACAGTTGGTGAAGAAGCTCAAGGATCGTCTCAGGGGCAAAAGGTTCTTGATTGTCGCTGCTAATGATGCATACGGAAAGGTGCGAACAGAGATTGAATCTGCTGTTTATGATTTCTCTGTTGGCGGCAGCAATGGCGATGGCGATTCCCCTTCATCAGCTGGAAGTGCCATCATTGTGACGACATGGTTCCCACCTCGGGGACCATCGTCCGACCTTTACAAGATCAAGAACTATCTCAACATTGATGCTCTATTCCATGAGAAAGCTCTTTACAAGATCAAGAACTATCTCAACATTGATGCTCTATTCCATGAGAAAGCTGTGGCGCTTGTTGGTGACCGCTGCGACAGCGATCTCCAGGAGATCATAAGGAAGATCCTGACGAAGCGCGGTGGGAACTTCTTCTCCATGGAGATGTTCCTTCGTTCTCTCTATGTCAATCCTACAAGACCTAGTGAGCAGCTACAAATTTTGCTAGACAGCCTGACATTTGGGAGCATCATTGCTACACACATGATACTCTGCTGCTACAATGACCTGCCAAGCCATTACATGAGCTGCCTACTGTACCTGTCCATCCTCTTTGAGAGGATGTACCTGCCGTCCATCTCCCCATAGGATTTTAGAGTCAAGAGGACAAGCATAGTAAGGCGATGGGCGGCTGAAAACCTCATCACCAGAAGAGATGGGCCGGTTGCGACCGATGAAGCCGAGCGCTGCTTCGATGTGCTTGTGGCCCATGGTCTGGTTCAGCCTGTCGCATCGGTGCTGCAGGCAAAGTGAAGACATGCACGGTGCATCACCGTGTTCTGTCGTTCATCACCAAGATGGCCAAAGATGAGGGCTTGGTTGACACTGATCTGCCTCCTGATTTGGCTTGCCGCCTTTCCATCCACAATGGAATCAGGATGCAGCAACTCCAGTTCCACCAAATGAAGCATGTGAATGGTGCCGAGCAATCCACCGGCTGCTGTTGGAGCAGCAGCATCCATGAGCGTCCCATTCCCATTGAAGATTCAGAGGATTCTAGGTGTTCCATGAACATGGACTACACGAAAGCATCTCTCCAGTCGCTGCAATCATCTCCTCCGCTAGGATTAGTGGAAGTGCTGGACCTAGAAGGATTCAAAGCGTTGAAGAAACAACAACTCAAGGACATCTGCGACAAGGTATATCAGCTCAAGTACCTGAGTATAAGGAACACAGATATCACCGAGCTCCCAAAGGACATCGAGAAGGTCAGATACTTGGAGACACTTGACATCAGGCAAACCAAGATACGAACACTGACCGCAAAAGCCATTGTGCTTCCAAAGCTAATGCATCTGCTTGCCGGCAGTGTTGAGCATCAAAGAGATGATTCTACCACCAGGTCAAGGGGTAGATCATTTTCCACCGTGCATATGCCTCCTGGAATTGGAAACATGACAGAATTGCAGATCTTGTGACACGTTGAAGTCTCCAACAGTGCTGATGAGTTGATGGAGGTTGGACGACTGCAACAACTACAAAAACTGGGAGTAGTTTCTTCGTGGCAAGGAAGCTCGTCTCGGTCATCTTCTCCGAGTAATTGAGAGGTTGAATGAATATCTCTGCTCTCTGTCGCTCCAAATCGAGCTGACTAGCAGTAGTGATACTCCTGATCTAAACATGGATAAGACTGCATTCTCACCTCCAAAATTTCTCGAGAGCCTAACCATCAATGGCAGCATAACTGGGCTTCCTAGGTGGATCAAGGAGCTTCGTCAGCTTTCTAAGATAACTCTATGTGGTACCTCCCTGATGGACAATGCTATCCGGACTCTCGGCGAGCTCACTGCTTTGCGCTGCCTAAGGCTGTGGCACAAGTCATACATAGAAATGAGGCTCACCTTCAAGGATGAGGAGTTCCAGAATCTCAAATATCTTCTTGTCAAGGGATCGGACGTCACCACCATCCATTTCGAGAATGGAGCTGCTCCTAAGCTTGAGAAGATAGTTTGAGCTTTCACAGAATTGCTCTCTCTTTCTGGAGTAAAAAAGCTGCAAGGTATGAAGGAGATTGAGCTAATTGGTGACTGCAATCCTTATCTAATCATACATGAGATGGCAACACATCCAAACCATCCTGTTGTCATACATAATGCCACTCTGTGATGTTCTGAAGTAATCACTGCATGTGTTTATATATATTGTGATGTTGTTCATAATATTCATGGTTATGTTGATGTATGCAAATGGTATCTAAACAAATGTTGTATATATGTGTTCATATGGCTGCAACTACGCGCTCTATATATGATTTAAATTGTGTGTTATTGAATTATTGATCCAGTTCCTTAAGGTAGCTCACTTCATTAGAGGCATTGCTGCGGCCACCAAATCCTTCTAGTTTTGACGTGGTTTGCACAAGTTTTCACGAAGATTGTGGTTTTCACTAGATATGTTCCTATTTTAATTGGCTATATGTTATAGATTTACAAAAAAATTTGTTAGAACATATATTTTTGCAAAACACTAAAATAAATAATATTACATTTTTTGAGAGGAAGATAGGGATTTATACATCAATGCTAGCAAGTAGCAACCTTTACATCCAGAAAAATAGGGGGTGAGACGGACCAAACATATCGTCCATCCCCAAAAGTAGAAGTTACTTTAGCTAAATTATGAGCCTCCATATTACAATCCCTACCTTCGTGCACAAATTGCAAAGAAACAAAAGATTTTGCTCTTTCTTGAATGTCCCTAAGGATCATCATGTACAAGCACCTAGGATTCTCCTTGATATTCTTTACAACATTGAGGCAATCTGAAGCCACTTTTACCTTTTGTAGGCCACAATCCTCAGCATGGGCAAGAGCTTCCTGAGAGACATGGGTACCCAAGGGTCCCCACCGACTAGGGTCTCAGAGGTTTCCGGCAGGTGGTCCCGAACTGCTAGACAACCTGCCGACCTACATGTAAGCCCAACAGACCTGATCTGTGACCCCGAAGACCTTCCAGAAGATTTGCCCGGAAGACCTTATCCAGTACATCCGGAGACTTGGTGTGCACTTCAAGACGTCGGCCGTACCGCCAACTAGTCCGCGTATGGCGGGACTCTGTTTGTAATACGTAGAGATAGGTTTCCATGTTGTAACCGACCTGGACTCCAGGTCCACCGACCTTATCCATCAGACTATATAAGGCGGCCAAGGGCGTCCTCTCGAGGACCACGAAAGCATCAAGCAATACAATCGCCACAAACAATTGGACGTAGGGTTTTACTCTCTGGAGGCCTGAACCAGTATAAATCGATGTGTCCCCCGTGTCTCGCTGAGATTTCCGTGTGCTCCTGGCATATCCATCTGTGCTCTTAGTTCCTAGATCACCCTTTAACCCGCAAACCTCGTGGGTAACCCCCCCACACGGATCTGTCCAGGTCTCATCCCCTAACAGTTGACGCACCAGGTAGGGGTGATCAGGAGCTCTTCGTGCAGCGTGATGGCTGGACCTGATGTCATCTTCCCGGCGAGCATCAAGGACCTCTCCATCGACATCAACTTCGGCTCTTTCTTTATGGATTCCACATCCGCCGCCATTGCACCGACAACTTATCCAACCCAGCAAGTCAGCGAGATCCATCTCGCCGCCCCTGTTCCTGATCTGATGGAAGAAACTGTTGACGGCTGTTATGTACTACTTTCAGCCATCAATATTCTCACATAAATGGAGGCATATGCATTTATTACTTGTATTTTGGTTTGAATAATGTAGTTCCACTTGTCCTTGGAGATTATTTGTATGTAGGTCAAATAAGCATGAAAAGAGATGGAAACCCACCTTCTATGGAATGATCCATGCCAACTCAGCTGAGGAGGTGGCTGCCACCAAGGAAACAAGTGGCAATCCACGTCACTGATCCAAGGGAGGCACTCACCGACGAATCAGAGAGCGACACATGGACTTCACAAGGATCCATGGGCCCACCTAGGATTCCAAAATGAGGCATGCACGGGGGAGTGATCAAAGGGCCCACAGGGCAGCCACCCAAAGGAAGGACACCCCGAGAGGAGGGCCTAGGGGGCCGGTCGATCCTAGGATCGGCCAAACCGACCTAGTGCCTTTCCATCTCGGCCCTCCACGTGTTGCTTCCTCATTGGTCCATTGCTGCATCCCCGGGTGAACTGAGGCACTTTGAGCCCTGAAGCAAGCCTCCTCATTGCCTATAAATAGAAGGGGAGGGGCTCCATTTCTCACACACCACTCTCTTCATTCACCTCTCACTTTTAGCTTCCAAGGCTAGGGGGTAGGTTAGAGTAGCTCTTATTCAGGTTCCAAGTCTACTTTGGAGTCTAGGTATGAGTTCTCTTATATCTTTATTTCTTTGTATGACTTTGATCTACTTCAGTTATTTAGCTATTTCATATAAGGTTGTAGTAGATCATGTGATTGATATGTTCTTGAGTTCATCCATTGTTCATCATTTAGAGGCTCGTGTTCTTCATGAACACTACCTTTCGATCCAGTTGAAGGATGATTTACTCATTCCTTATGTGTTTGTTCATAAGTTAGAGGCTCGTGTTCTTCACGAACACAACCCTTTGATCTTGTTGACTAGACATAAGAGAGTTCGTATCTGTTCGTATGATTAGCCCTAGTTTGATCTTGTTAGATAGCATGTTAGTGCTGCATGAAGTTTGTGTTCAAGCTACGATACTTGGTCTAAGTTGACCAGTCTTCTGGTGGCTCTCACCCTGGGTCACAATAACCCGGGCCGGGTGAAGTCTAGCAACAACGCAGGCATGGTACCTGGGTTGTGTGGCTACGTTAGTTATGAGCATGCCCCCCGTAATGATTGAGGTAGGCCGCAGTGGTGACAGCTGTTGGACCCTTTGAAACCCTCTGCGCTGGGGTATTGCTGTAGGAGTCTAAAGGATAGTTTCACAGAGTGCTGGTCGTCCCGGGCTATCTCCCTGTTTGTACCTGGGTGCTGAACCTTACCTTTCATGCAATGCTATATGCTTATCTCTTGTATCATCTAACTTGTATGTTTAGTACCTTAGAACCTAGAGCTAACTCGTATGTCCCCCCTAAGCTGTAGTGTACTAGAGTAGAGGTAGATCTGAGTGTGTGTCACACTACCCTATCATATCATTTATCTTACCCCTGTCTTTGAGTTGTTGTCTTCTATATCTATCTCTTGGTTTACATTCAGTGCAAAAGCATAAGTCTTGATATCTGCCATTGCCTTCCATGGATATGATACCCTTGGAATACTCTCCTTCCTTGGGAAAATGCTACAATGGTTAATCTGTGTGCTTGCGGATTCGTTCATGATCGTTAGATTTACCTTTGGCAAGTCTTGATGCTCACGCTAACTCGGCGTCGTTAGTAGTGACGTTAAGAAATGCCAACAAGCATTTCTGGCGCTGTCGCCAAGGATGGATTCTAAGGTGATCACGCTAAGAAATGTCAACAAGCATTTCTGGCGTCGTTGCCGGGGAAGGCACAGGATTATCATGACTATGCTTTGCATCTTCTTATAAATCATGAGTAGGTGTTGGTGGTCGATTTCCGTCAACCTAGCCATGAGTTTACCTTCTATGTTGGTATTAATTTGATATTCACACTAACGATCCTAACCACTATTATATGTTAAGTTCGCACTCGCGCATGGTTTTGGGAGTTTATTGTTTACACAGGAATCATGAGCCTAAATGAGGACTTCCGAGTAAAGTTCATCAAGGGTTTTACGAGAAGATCATGGAGCCCGGTACAAGTCAAGATACAAGATGAACATGACTCCAAATGAACCAAGGAGTAAAGCGTGAAGCCGAGAAGTGTCGAGGACCTAGACGGAAGATGCGGGAGTTCATACGCCAAGCACCCTTATCTAAACCACGAGGAAAATGACGTCAAGGACCCACATGCAACTCGGCAAAAACTCAGGAAGTCACGAGAAGCTTCGGGAAGAAAACCGGGGGCGAACTGGGCCGAGGAGGTCCTGGGCCGATCGGCCCAGGCCGACCGGCCTGGCCCTTTTCCAGGTCGGTTCGCCGCCCCCTTTGAGCTAGCAGCGAAGTTCCAACGATCAAGCCATTCGTCATTCGCCGCCAAGGAGCAGAGGAGCTTTAAGGACACCATCTCGGAGAGGAGGGTCGTGTTAGTCGTCTAGGGTTTACCTAGCCGGCGTGGGACCCTTGCAAGGAAGACCACGTCGGAGTTCCGGAGGCTTGAATCAAGATCAAGGTAGGATCCCGGTTGGATCTTATTCATGTATACACTTATGATGGAGTTTTAATGGATTTGATTTCTAGCGATCGAGTACCTTTGTTTACGATTCTTGTTCTTGCTTGGGTGTTTTCTTCCTCAATCTATTCTCGAGATAGATTGCATGGGATGTTCTTGTAGCCGCGGTGGCTAGAGGTGCATACCCGATCTACCAAGTAGTTCAACGCACTCCTTGCGAGTGTGCTCTGTGATTCGACCGCGAAGAGAGGGGAACATCGTGACAGGATGTTGACACCGAGTACGGCGGGGCAACTTAGGGGGTTTGACCGAAGGTCAAGGTTTAAAGACGCTTTTAATGAGATTCGTTTTGCTCTCTTCTATCTTGCTCGGAACTACGACATAAACACGATCTAGATCCCTCTAGATCGGTACCTCAATGCTTTCTCTTGCTACCTCTCATGATCTTAGTAGATTAGATGCATTCGAAACTTCTTCAAGATGCAAGTGTTTCTCGGTTATTAGATTGAGTCTTGCGTTACACATTGTTCCACGGATTCGATACCTTGGGTGATACTCGAGGGAAAAAGGTACTACATGATCTGTAAGCTTGCGGTGAACCTTGGCGCGTTATTGAACCATCAACAAGCCCTTTTTCTGGCGCCGTTGCCGAGGAACAAGTAATCAAGATCCAATCTAGTATCTCGTTTGTAAATATTTTCAGTTTGTTTTTGATTTTCTTTTGCATCTATTAAACTTTGATCATCCTCAAAAACCAATCTAATCTAGTTTTTGACTAACCCTTTTTATAGTTTTCTTTTCTTTTTAGATCTTTTGTATATTTTGTTTATCGCTAATCCTAACAGGAGATGGACGGCTGCCTCTCCGACAAACTGAAAAATTTTGTCGATGATCCAGAAAAACTTTACAGGCAAAGGATACTGGAAGCACGATCTAGGAAGCTAGAGATTGTAGATTCAAAAGCCGGAGCCGAAGGATCGTCGGGACCTCCAAAGGAATCATCACCTACAAGTCTGAAGAAGGAATCACCACCTCCGAGTCCGAGAGAGATCAACCTCAACCGCCACCAATGGAACAAGAGAGGAAGATTGGGGAGCTTTGCATCCCGGAGCTCGTTGATCTCCCCATCCTCAACCTAGCTGACATCGGAAGACCGTTTGAGATCAAAACTTCAACCATCCCCATGGTGCAACATACACCTTTCACCGGTAAAGAGGATCCTAACCTTCACATCCAAGCATTCATTCAACTTTGTCAGACATTCACGATGGAAGGGCTGGATCAAAATCAATTGAGGGCGAGGATTTTTCCGTTCTCACTACTTGGAAAAGCCTTGCAATGGTTCTACACTCTACCGGTGGAGACAGTGCAAAATTGGGAAGCATTGATGAGAGCTTTCATGAAGGAGTATTATTCGCCGGGTAAGACTCAAAGCTTGCGTAATAAGATTGCTACATTTGCTCAATATCCTACGGAGATTATCACGGAAGCTTTCGAGCGTTTCAATGAGTACACCCGAGTTGTGCCACATCACAAGTTCCCGAAGGAGGACCTTGTTCAAAAGTTCTATCAAGGTCTCAATCTAGCATCAAGGACCGTAATTGACGCATTGGCGGGAGGATCTATCATTGAGCTCACTCCGACGAAGGCATTCACTCTTTTCAAGAAGGTTGCGGATAATGATACATGGGCGTCATCCGGATGCTTACTTCTGGTTCAACCCATGGGCAATGTTAAAGGTGTTTTGCAGGTTGAAAAGGAGGAACTTCTAGAAGGAAGATTGACTCGCTCATGAGGAGGTTGGAGAAGATGGAGCTAGAAAAGAAAGCAGCCCAAGGCTTAAAGGCCGCCGAAGCAAGATCCACTTGTGAAGAGTGTGGGGAGTACGACCATGTCCAAAAAGATCATCCGGAGGAAGCAAAGGTGCTCGACTACATGAGGAAAGGAGATTTGCCGAACTTCCGCTACGGGCAAGGTAGACCTCAATTTAATGCAAGTTTGTCTATTCAAAATACGGTGCCTCTTCATATACAATTGAAGGACTTCATGGACGAGCAAGCAAAGATCAACAAGGACACCGTCACTAAGTTCAAGACTATGGATAAAATATTGGAGAACATTGATGACAAGGTGACGGAGGTCAGGAGCTCCAACCATCAAGTGCTCAACATGATGAAGATATTGGAGACGCAAGTGGGACAACTTGCCGGGCGCCTAACCGCTAATGAAGGAAGATTGCCGGGGCAGCCCCAAGGTCCCGAGACGGCGAAGGCTATTCAAACTCACTCGGGAAAGGAGACGGAGGATCCCGAACTTCCAGCCGGAACAAGGAAGCCTAAGCCAACCGTCGAAGCGGAAGATCACACTAAGGAGAAGGTGACTACTATTCCAGAGATTGCTACCGAAGAACCGGAATTCGAAATGACAAGTGATGACACGAAGATGCCTACACTAAAGACACACTACTTTCGAGGTAAAGTTGATAGTCATTTTGAAAAGTTTGTGGAAGTGGTGCGCAGGTTAAGCATCAACATGCCGCTATTGGACGCTCTCCTAGTTCCTACATATTCTCGCTACTTCAAAGACATACTTGCAAACAAGTATGAGATGGCAACACTCGGGGCGGATCACATCAAGGTGTCCGAACAATGTAGTGCCGCCATTGCAAATCAAGGGCCCGAGAAGCAAAGGGACCCCAGATGTCCGACCATCCCATGTTCTATTGGCTCATTCACGTTCGAGAAGGCATTATGCGACCTTGGAGCCAATGTGAGTGTCATGCCAAGAGATGTGTTCGAGAAGCTACGGCTACCACTAGAGCCTATGGGTATGTGCTTGGAGTTGGGCGACAACTCTATTCGCTATCCCGTGGGAATCGCCGAAGATTTGCCCGTGAAAGTTGGAGATCACTTCATCCCCGTTGATTTCGTGGTGCTCGAGATGGGAGAAAGGGAGAAGCCGCCTCTCATCCTAGGGAGGCCTTTCCTCAAGACCGTCGGGGCAACGATCGACGATGGCAAGGGAGAGATCAAGTTCGATGTCAATGGCACACGAAGCATATTCAAGTTTCATCCACGTTTCGAGGTATGCAACATGATCAATGCTAAATATGTTCCACGTCATCGTCACTTTAGCAAGGAAGAGTCAAAGAAGAAGGAAGAGCCCAAGAAGAAGGAAGCGAAGGTGATCAAAGAAGTCGTTGCATCTGTGAAGAGCAAAGAACAAAAGCCGCCTGTGAAGACCAAAAAGATGACTAAGCCGGAGAATAAGCCCGCACCCAAGATGGTGCGGAAGTGGGAACCCAAGATTGCAACACCCGCAAAGAGAATTGATCCGAAGTGAAGAAGAGAAGAAGTCTAGCCATGGACTATAAACGAAGCACTAGGCAGGAGGCAACCCGTTCGTCGAGTCAAGAATAAGTTACCGGGAGGACAACCCGATGAAGAATAAAGCTACCGGGAGGGCAACCCGGATTATTTCCGATTTCAAGTAAGTTGGTCTTAGAATTTGCTACGCAAGACTTGGTATAAACTCTTAAGTGGTTGAACTTATTTTTTGAGGTATTTAATTTGCTCGGATGTTTCATTTGGATATTATTTGACCATAAACCTATGACATGAGCCATCCTACGATTTATTTGCCTCTTATCGAGAAACCAACACCAAAAATTCAGAACCTTGTTGACATTTCTTAACGCAATCACCTAAGAACAGGTTTGGAACCCATCCTGGTAATAGCGCCAGAAAAGCTGATTGGTAAATCTTAACATTTACAGAGATCCGCAAGCGCACGAAAGTACCATTGTAGCATTTCCCCAAAGGAGTATTCCAAAGGGTATCGAATCCAAGGAAGGCAGTGGCGGAATGACAAGATCAACTCTATTGCAATGAGTATAGATCATAGACGAAAACAAACCAGACACTCAAGTGCAGGGGTAAAGACATGATAATGGGGTAGTGTGATCACACACACACTCACTCTCTCTCTAAAGGGTCCTAGGCATAGGAGGCGACACACGAGTTAGTTATAGGTTCTAATGTACTATACACATAAAGCTTGAAGGAACGAGTTAGATACACTAGCGTTGAAGAACATTGACTTGAGCACCCAGGTACCACGGGGAGATAACCTTCCGCGTTGCTTCTGCACAACTCCGGTTGTTATATTTTAGACTCCTACAGCTTATCCGAACGTGGGGGATTTCAGAGGACCAACGGCTGTCACTACCGCGGCCTACCCTAAGACAAACCGTGGGGTAAACTCATAAGTAAGGTAGCTACGCAACCCAAGCACCATGCTTACGTTGTTAGTCGGACTTGACCGGCCCGGGCTATTGTGACCCAGGTCAAGCCACCAGATAAAACAGCCAATTACACCGAGTACCGTAGCTCAAGCACAGACTTCATACAACGTAATCGTGTCATCTAATTAGATCAAACTAGGTTAAGTACAAAAACGGATTCGTGTTTTCCTATGTCTCTTCAACTGGATCAAAGGGTCGTGTTCGCAAAGAACACGAGCCTCTAACTTATGAACAAACACTAGAAACATGTAAAAGTCACCCGTCAAGTGGATCGAAAGGCCTTGTTCATCAAGAACAGGAGCCTCTAAATGATGAACAGGTGAAGAACACATGAACAAATCACTCATGCATACTAACACAACTTTATATGAAATAGATAAATAACTGAAGTAGATCAAAGTCATACAAATGAAATAAGATACAAGAGAACTCATACCTAGATCCCAAAGTAGACTTGGAACCTGAATTAGAACTCCTCTAGGCTACCTCCTAGCCTTGAGACTAAAAGTGAGAGAGGTGTTGCAAGTGTGGATATCCCATAAGTGAGCCCCCTCTCCTTCTATTTATAGGCCCGTGCACCGGCGAAGAATGGAGGCAAACACACCGGGGAAGGCGCCTAGGACCAATGGAGAGCCACCACGTGGAAGCCCCTGACTGGCGGCCTCAAGGTTGGTTCGGCTGACCCCTGGGGTAGGCCGACCCCCTGTGGGCCCCACTCGCGGTGTGCTTCCTCCTGGAGGCTGCCCTGTGGGTCCTTAGGTCGGTTTCCGGTGTCCACCCTGTTTTGGCGCGGTTTGCATGCCTTTGTGGGGCCATGGATCCATGTGATGTCCACGTGTCACACTCTGATTCGTCGGGGGTTGCTTCACTTGGATTGCTTGCATGGCATGCATGCATGGCTCCCTAGTTGGCAGGTTTACATGCATGGCATCCTTGTTGGCAGCCCACCTAGGATGAGGTGATGTGGCATGGACCCTAGAAGGTGAGTTTGGCACTCTTTTCTTGCTTATTTTCCTGCAATCAAATAATCTCCAAGGACAAGTGGAACTACATTATTCTTAACTAAATACGTGTAAGAAATGCCTTATGCTCCTTTATTCATGAGTATATTGACGGCTAAAGTAGGTACTTAACAGCCGTCAACAACTCCCCCAAGCTAGCCTCTTGCTCGTCCCGAGCAAGAGATTAAGGTGATCAGGAGTTGCTACGATGTTGTATTCCTAATGCATAACAAGATACAGCTAGGTACTCTATCAAGAGTTGAAGAAGTTGGCATTGATCTTACCTTTCATTTGATTGATATGGGGCATGTAGCTTCACCTGACTTGGGCGGTTGAAAGATAGAATGGTTGTATAAAGATTACTAATCACATGTACCTTGATCAGTTATCAATCCGGAGGTTTTGCAGGTTTTTCAAAAGAAATCAAAGTTCCTCAAATGATACTCTCGGATCGCTCAATGTGTATGATTCCTCACCAAGGCTTTGGTTTGCCTTCTTTCACTACCTACTCCTAATAAGCTGATATGTGGAGCTGTAGGTAGGGAAAACATGTGGCATACCTATTTCTCATATATTGTCGAGTCGAAAACCAGATCCTTGGAAGAACAAGTCATACACCCTGATCAAGATGTGCAAAAGTGTATGTATGGTGGATGGATAATGAACTCCTCTTTTCATGATTTTTACTCTCCTTCTTTTCAAAATTTTTGAGACTTGGGATATGTCTCTTTATTCTTTTCCTCTTTTTTTATGCATGCCCTTGAGCATGTTTCTTTTCTCTCTCTTTTTTTAACATAGCCCATAGTCCTTGCCGAATATTTTTTGGAGGGAGAGTAATTATGGAACATGCGCGGAGCTTTATTTTGTGGAATGGATGGGAAATGGATGAAATGATGGTTGCTAACTTCCAGTGTAGAAGTTTCACATATGGTGGTGTGTACGTGATCTTGATCATAGGAGTATGACAAGTTACTCGCCGAGGGTCACAACAATTCGACAAAACTTAATGAAGAAATCAAGTAGCATATGTGGAGGTTTAACAAAAGGTAAGATCTACATATGGCCTTGGATAGGAATTTCTTATCATTGAGGAACCTACCATTTTAACATTTTTTCAAAAGAAAACTCCGGATATCAAACATCACTCAATACTAGCTCATAGCAACTCTATTATACCATATCATACCTCTCAACAACTTAGGCAAAGATCATGCTTTTTGCTACCCACTAATTTCAAGCTCAGGTTCGATCATACTAGCCAAGAAACTCAAAACTTGGATAGGATACTAAGTTGTAAACAAGGCATACAAGAGAAATAAATGGAGCAACTATGCATCATTTCAACCATGGAGAATAAGAACACTCTTACCGCGCATATGAAAACAAACTAATTTAAGAAAGCAAATAAATATTTTTGGTCTTTTTAACTTTTTCAAATTTTTATGTGTTTTTAGCATATGGGGTCCTGAAAACAATAAAAGATACAAGTTACCTCAGAAAGGGGGTCCTCCCCCAAGCTAGCTTCAGGCTCACTGCTGTGGAGGGTGGTATCCCAACCACGCATAGTAAGCCCTCTGCTCCTCCAGCTGTCACAGCTGTCTCTGCTCCATGGTGTGAATCCTCTCGCCCGTCATACGCTGCCAGTCCCGAGTGGACTTAGCCTGCTGGTGTATAGTCTCCTCCATGGTACCGACACGGATGTTGAGCTCGCTCATCTGCTGAGTGAGGGTGGCCCCACGAGATGATAGCGCAACCTGGACGATGAAGACGAGTCTCCGTAGGTAGCACCGGTGGGCTGAACCCACTCGCCACTCCCTGCACTAGCCCAGGTCGAGCTACTCGCACCCGGCTGACTCATGGGTTGGTCCCAACCGGGGGCATATCCGGGTGTAACTCCAGACATGTACCCGGCCGAGGCCCATGCGCCAGATAGCGGTGGTGTAGGCTGAGGCTGTGGCTGAGGTGACGGCTGCAGTGATGGCTGTGGCGGCGGATGTTGTGGCGGTTGCTGTGCTGTCGCTGCACTCCTAGTGACCCTGTCTCCAGAAACACTAGAACGACAAGGTTCCTCAAGAGGAACGGTTAGTGGCCCTTGGCCGTACAAACAGAAATCCAGGTTCGGTAACCGAATCTGGTTTGCGTGGCCAGGGTAAAAGAAAACCAAGGAATCATCCGGGCCCTTTTTAAGAGTATGTCCTTGAATCAAATACGCCTCATCTATCATGGCCCGGGGAGAATCAATGTAGGGAACGTTAGCCCCTAGTGAAATCCCAAGACCCGAAGTGATACGTGTGATCAGGGATGTACACTCAATAGAACCTGTCATCCTAAAATTTGTTAACCACTGCCGAATCATAGCTTGCACTGGGGCGATTTTGATTCATCTGACTGCGGCGTATAATATCCTCATCTCGTCTGTGCGCACGGTTCGAACATCATCCCTCGAAAAGAGAGTAATGGCGAGCCACTTGTGCCACAGTCGGAGAGTCGGATGCAATATATCATTGCACCGAGGTGCTAACTTGCCACGGACAGGCCGACCAGAAATCTCCTCCCAAAAACTATCTCGAATAAAATCACTGCAAGCTTGATCGAGAGAAATAGCACAACGACGATGAAAACCGAGAGCACAACTAAGATCATGCCATGAGACTCAATATGACGTTCCATGGTAACGAAACGTAATACCGGCCTCATCCTCCCGAAGAGTACAGAGAAACTGAATGGTGAGAGGCCTAGAACCGATCTCCCACACCGGAACAAAGTTCTCCAAACCAAGAGCATGCCAAATGGAATCGAACTCGGAGTCCATACCTGTTTTCTCGAGAAGGGCCGAGTCGAACACCTTGGTGTTGGCGAAGACTCGATCCTTGATGAGAGCATAGGCCTGTCTCTCCCGGTCGTCCCTCAAGTCGATGAAGGCGGCATCAGTGTTGATCACCCCTTCGGCTCGTGGCGTAGGTAGCTCTTCCTCTTCCTCTTCTTCACGGTCGATTGACATTGGACTTGGTGTAGCTCCGGAGTGGTGAGACGAGCCTTCTCTGTCTCTAAAACGGCGTGAGCGGGTCACATTCCGGTACGCATCAGCAATCCAACTCATCTTGCACAACAATGGGACAACACGAGCAACTCGGTGATGGGTTAGTGAAATCAAAATGAAATCCTTACCGAGCTTGCTCCACCAATATTCAATATTCAGCGACAAATTGGAGAGAGTGCTTGACACTTCCACTTGAGCAAGAAATCCAAGAAAACCAAAGAGCAAGAGCAAAGAGGGAGAGAGGGTGATGGAAATGAATGAATGGGTGAAGAAACCCCTCAAACCCCCTTCTATTTATAGGAAACCGAGCCAGGCACCGGGGTAGAGGACAAGGGCAACGGCTAGGAGCCGTTGGAAGAGGCGGGGCCCACATGACCGTTGGCTAGGGTTGGCCGACCCCTGGGGTCGGTCGACCCCTTGCCGGGCCCGGCTGCTTCCAACTTTTTGCAATGGCTCTCTAACGGCCACCTGATGTCCTGCCCAGATGTCTAGGTCCAGATTCACCCAAAATGTTGCTCGAAAAATTATTCTTTGATTTTCCACTCAAGAAGTTATTTTCAGAATTTTATTTGAAAAGGGAAATTGGCTAGAAAAATCTAGCATGCAGATGCAAGGTTGGAAAATTCAAATATGCATTTGGAACAATCAAATAAAATTTTGGAAGGGAAATATGAGATAAATACCAATTTTACCTTCTGGCAAAAAGGACTCATCTTTTTTAAGTCTGAGAGCGAGACTGTTCTCGGCGATTAATTCCACTCGTCACCCCATTCCCGAGAGATTGATGGAGATGACTTCTGTATTTCCCGCCACACCCTTCTTGTTTTCTTAGGCTTTGTTGGAGTGGTGGGAAGTCGCGGGGGCTGTAGCTCCGTCCATGCCCCTGATTGCTCATTTTGGCACTGCAGTGTATAGCATTTCTCTTTTGGTGTTTGAAATTGGAACATCAAGTTCCTCTTCCCAATGCGGAATTGGATCGTTCCGGCTCCCACATTGATCCTTGTGTTGGCGTCACTCAGGAACGGTCTCCCAAGAATGAGCGGCATTCCCTCATCATCTTGCATATCAAGGACCACGAAATCCGCAAAGATGCATGAACCTTGGACGAATACCAATAAATTCTCTACGATCCCCTCTGGATATCGGATCGATGCATCAGCAAGTTGGACGGTTGTCGCAGTTGGAGTTAGAGTTGGATACCCCTATTGTTCAAACATGACTTTGGACATAAGGTTAACACTTGCACCAAGGTCACAGAGAGCATGCTTAATCTTCTGGTAGTATATCTTGCAGGTGATAGCCGGATAACCAGGATCTTTCTTGTGTGAGATTGTTGAAGATTCCCATGGGTCAAGTATTTGCTGTATAGGCTTCCCTGCATAGTCAGTGGCTTGCGTCCGCCCAGAATGCTTACCCCATCTGGTGGACACTACACAAACATTTTCACAAGAGGACACGGGTTGCCCCAGAATCTTCCCGTCTTCAGCAGAGGGAACCAAGGCAGCTAATTGAGCCAACTGGGTTTCTATCATCTTATTAAAGCTTAACTGGTTCTTAAGAGCAGACGAAAGGCTATCAATTTTAACATTAAGCTCTCAAAGGCCTTATCATAGGCAGCTGTTTTCTTATTAAAACCTTCATTAATCTTAGCTTGCCCAAAGACTAGATCTTTCAAGGAAGGTTGGTTTGGGTTGAAAGAATTACCTTGATTAGCTCCTTGATAATAAGGGCGTGATTGATTCCACGTTTGACCTCCTTGTGGACGATAACCGTTGTTATTGCCGTTCATGTACATCACATCCTCCTGAGTAGTAGGGCAGTAATTCCCTGAATGCCCAGTATTACCATAGACTTTGCAAGTCATGCGAGCATCCATAGCTTGAGTAGTGGTGGCCATGGCAGCCTTCTCATTGGCTAGATCATCCATTCTCTTCATCATTATGTCCATCTTGGCGTGCAACATATCCGCTTCCTTGACGGTATGTGTACCCCTTTGATGTGGCTGGAGTCGATCATCACTCCACCCTTGATTGGTAACCATCTTCTCTATCAGTGTAGTAGCTTCAGTGATAGTAAGAGAGAAGAAAGCCCCTCCAGCTGCATCATCAATATGGCCTCGGGCTGTCGGAGTCAGCCCATTATAGAAACTCTGAAGAATAAGCCAGTTGTCCATCCCATGATGAGGACAAGCCAGGATGTACTCCTGGAGTCTCTCCCAAGCTTCGGGGATAGTCTCATTTGCTGTCTGCTGGAAACTTGAAATTCGCCCCCGAAGGACATTGGTTTTGCCCAACGGAAAGAATTTCGCGAGGAATGCTGCGGAGCACTTTGCCCAGGTGTTAATCTCTGCATGGTTAGCATAAAACCACTGCTTTGCCTTTCCCTAGAGGGAGAAGGGAAACAGTCGCAGATGAATAGCATCTTCCTCCACTCCTCGTATAGTGAAGGTACTGCATAGTTCAAGGAACTGCTGCAGGTGGGCGCTCGCGTCTTCATTAGGCTTGCCACAGAATGGGCTAGCCTGTACCATCGTAATTAAGCCAGTCTTGATCTCGAAGTTTCCATTCCCGGTGTTGATCACGGGGCCTGTCGGCACCTGGTCAGCAGAGGGAGCGGAATACTCACGAAGAGTCTTCTCGACAGGGTTGGCCATGGAAGTTGATGCGGATGGCACAAAGGAAGCTGGATCGACTTCTGAATGTTCACGAGAAGGAGAGCCGAAATGATTTCGTGCCTTCCTTACGAGTGACTCAGGATCTTCAGTAAAATTCGATGGCAAGTCGAAACCAGTCATGCACTACCTGTCTTCATCATCAATAGACAAAGAAGACAATCCAAGTTAGCCTGCATTGAGAACTGTTTTATTCCTGTCATGATTATAAACATATGCAAAGTGTTGATATGTCATCCTTAAGCCTTCCCCGGCAACGGCACCAGAAATGCTTGTTGACATTTCTTAACGCAATCACCTAAGAACAGGTTTGGAACCAATCCTGGTAATAGCGCCAGAAATGCTGATTGGTAAATCTTAACGTTTACAGAGATCCACAAGCGCACGGAAGTACCATTGTAGCATTTCCCCAAAGGAGTATTCCAAAGGGTATCGAATCCAAGGAAGGCATTGGCAGAATGACAAGATCAACTCTATTGCAATGAGTATAGATCATAGACGGAAACAAACCAGACACTCAAGTGTAGGGGTAAAGATATGATAATGGGGTAGTGTGATCACACACACACTCACTCTCTCTCTAAAGGGTCCTAGGCATAGGAGGCGACACACGAGTTCGTTCTAGGTTCTAATGTACTATACACATAAAGCTGGAAGGAACGAGTTAGATACACTAGCGTTGAAGAACATTGACTTGAGAACCCAGGTACCACGGGGAGATAACCTCCCACGTTGCTTCTGCACAACTCCGGTTGTTATATTTTAGACTCCTACAGCTTATCCGAACGTGGGGGATTTCAGAGGACCAATGGCTGTCACTACCGCGGCCTACCCCAAGACAAACCGTGGGGTAATCTCATAAGTAAAGTAGCTACGCAACCCAAGCACCATGCTTACGTTGTTAGCCGAACTTGACCGGCCCGGGCTATTGTGACCCAGGTCAAGCCACCAGATAAACCAGCCAATTATACCGAGTACCGTAGCTCAAGCACAGACTTCATACAACGCAATCATTTCATCTAATTAGATCAAACTAGGTTAAGTACACAAACGGATTCGTGTTTTCCTATGTCTGTTCAACTGGATCAAAGGGTCGTGTTCGTGAAGAACACGAGCCTCTAACTTATGAACAAACACTAGAAACATGTAAAAGTCACATGTCAAGTGGATCGAAAGGCCTTGTTCATCAAGAACAGGAGCCTCTAAATGATGAACAGGTGAAGAACACATGAACAAATCACTCATGCATACTAACACAACTTTATATGAAATAGATAAATAACTGAAGTAGATCAAAGTCATACAAATGAAATAAGATACAAGAGAACTCATACCTAGATCCCAAAGTAGATTTGGAACCTGAATTAGAACTACTCTAGCCTACCTAGGTAAATCAATTTTTGGTTTTATTCAACTTGATATCCACCGGTTTCTCTAGAGTTAGAATTTCTCCAAGCCCCATTTATTTTTGTTTATTCAAAACATCTCTCTCATGTTTGGCCAAAATTAGAACCTAAACCCATACCCCCATGGTCAAGCCAGAGGAGCTCGCTATCAAGTAATGAGAGCAAGTGATCCCAGTGTAACCAAAATCAATGTAGTCGGAAAATTTCGACTTACAAATGTTTTTGATGTCTAAACTCTCCTCTAAAAATACATTTGAACTCATTGATATCTCTGAGTTAATTTTTAATTTTCAAAATTACAGGAGTAATTAGCATCTAAACATGATCAAGGGAAGGCTTTAAGCTTAATTGAGCTTCTAATGCTCCATGATGCATCACGGGAAGGCTCCATCATTGAGGCATCTTGAGCACATGCAAGGACAAGCATGGGGGGCAGCAAGACTTGATTTTTTGTAGGATATGAATGAAAGCATGGGATGCAAGGGAGCATGGAAGTGACACAAAGTAAATGATCAAGATGGAGGACTTGATCATGCAAGAAAAAGGAGTGGCTGAGAGAAATTGGACGGTGGAAGGCGTGGAGCACGAGTACACAGCACCATGATGCATCAAGCAATAAGTGGGAGAAAGAAGAGCCAAAAAAGAGGGGCAGGGGCCCTAGGCCGGTCGGCCCAGGCCGGCTGGCCTGGCCTATTTCTTGCCTCCTCGGTGCTCGTCTTCCTCAGGTAAGTCATTTGCTCCATTGCTAGTTCATGTTCTTGAGCTCCCAGTCCAGAACCTCCAGAAACACCTCCGAAAAATTCGTTCTCCATTCTTGAGTCCAAAAATTCAAAAAAATACGTCCCAATTCTTGCCGTTCCATATACTTCTTTTGTGTGTATTTCTACCGGTAAGAAACCCCCGGGAGAGTTTGTTTGTGATTTGTGCAGCAACAACAAAATGTGGAAGGCTTTTAGCAAGGTCCTTGGAAGGAAGACACAATCGTCATCGTCGAAGCCGACATCAACAAGTTCTTCGCAGAGGCACTCAATCTCTCAGTCGCCGCGAAGCATGGAAGAGGACGTGGCACCATCAAGGAGTGACACCATGCTCCTTAGTGGAAGAAGAGACATGCGAAGCTCATCCATGCGGTACACCGAACCGCAAGGGTGCATGGAAGAGCCACCCGTCCAATCTCGTCGCTTGACTCGTTCATCCGCTCTACCACCATACACCCCGCGACGTTGCAAGTATGGATTTTTCATGATGACGGAGGAGGAGGAGGAGAAGCTTGGTCTCCTAGAGAAGAGGATTGTGCCCAACGTTGACTTCGACGATGATGCTCTCCAAGTGTTGGGATTTTCTCCGGATATCTATCAAATGATGAACCACCTTGGTTGGGGTAATTTTCCGATGGTGTAGGGGTGAGCTTTCACATGGATCTTGCCATGGAAATTCTCATGACGATGGCACTGGTTATTAATGAAGGGGTGCCATCCCTCTCATTTCGACTCAAGGATGATGAGCAAATAATTTCTTATGAGCAAATTAGAGAGTTGCTCGGTTTCAAGAGGGAAGCCCCGGAGCAAGTTGATGTTAATGAAAGTGTATTGGAAGGATTTTGGAGTATGATTTCGGGAGAAGATAACTGGCAAAGAAATAGTATCCGGAATCCCATCATCCGGATATTTCATTCTTAGATGAGCAAAAGGATTTTGGGAAGAATGAGAGAGTCCAAGATCACCGACATGGAACTTAATTGGCTCTATTCGGCATTGATTGCAAGGCAAGCCATTGATCCATCATATATCATGATCAATCGGTGGTGCTGTGACGCAACTTCGGGGACTGGACAAATTGGTTCGGGATGTATCTATCTATGATAGCAATTTCTGTGAACTCGGGTATTTCAAGGAACCCAAAATCCCTACTTGCGGGGAATTCACTTGGGATTGATTACATGAAGCAAGGAAAATACATTAGTGGAGATGAAAAGAGAGGGTACAAGGTGGCAAAAGTCAATGTTCCTCTCTCAAATATGAGGCTGAAATTATTTATTGAAGGGAGAGAGAATTGGTTGGAAGAAGGAATTCTTGTGCCAGCCAAGAAGAACAAAAGAGGAAGAATTATAGAAGAGGGATCGTCTTCCACAGCCCAAGACCAAGGAGGGGCTGCACATCATCAACCATATGGAGGGATTCCTATGCCACCACCCTACTACGGAAGTGTGCCAATGCAAGCATGGGGGAGTGGTGCAGCCATGCCGCCACCTCCTCCAACATATTGTCCACCAACTTTTGTCGTGCCAAATGAAGCATTTGTGGCACCTTATACAAGCATGCCCCAGCTTTAACAAAGCGCATCCATCATTGGGGTGTATATGCAAAGGAATACACAAGATGTCGAGAGGATCCGGAGCCATGTCGACCATTGGCATGAAGGAACGGCGGGGATCACCCATCAATTAGGACGCCTTCAAATTTTGCCGCCGGATCAATTTCGTGGAGGGGCTATGCAAACATATTATGAGCAAGGATTCAACGAAAGTCAATCGACGGAGCAAGAGCAATCGGATGAGGAGTGAAGAAAGAAGGAAGGGATGAAGCTTTTTAAGTGTGGTTTGATTTTTCCTTTTCCTTTTCTTTATTTTTTTTCCTTTTCTTTATTTTCATCTTGTGTGCGTTTATGTATGCATAGTATTTTCTTGTTTTTATTTATTTTCAGCATGCGTGTGATAGTAGTAGTTTTGTTACCCATCATCATGAATAAGTTTCAGTGTCATTTTTATGATCTTAGTATGGATGGAAAAATTGTACCATGTTGATATGTGATGATCGTTGCCGCTTTGCTCGATCTTATGCTTGATTTATGCATGTTTAAGCTAGTGCTCTCTTTTAATATGAATCTGAAATTTAATTAAATGCTAGCTTAATCTTGTGTGGAGGTTATGATAACTTAAGTCCCATAGTTCTTTTTCGTTGCTCTCAATTTTGAATGAATCAAAGAGCCATTTTTGTTCTTAAAAAGTTACGCTAACCTTGTCACAAGTACCGCTTGCATTTTGCTCTACGCATCCAAAGCCTAAATTTACTTGAGTGCAAAACACTAGTATATACAAGATTTATCTTTGGGTGCATTAATTCAAGGCCTGATTTCTCTGGCCCGAGACTAAGAAGCTGGTCATTTCATTTTTGCGTAATCGTTCTTTATGCTAGCCTCTTCTATCCGTGCATTGTGAGTTTCCACATTGGGAATTTCGCAAACCTCGCCGGATATCCAACCACAAAACCCAAATATATCTTTTTTTTGTGTTCACCTCCTTGACTACAACCTAATATATGAGTATGGATGAATATTTCGAGGAAGATTACAAGGAAGGTGCATCAAGACTTTGGGAAACTTCCAAAAAGATCCATAGAAATTTTTTTGAGTATCTCTCTCTAAGAAAATATGAGAGGTTCAATTTCCACCTTGGCATATTTATCACCTCTTTTGCCCGAGGACGAGCAAACGTCTAAGCATGGGGGGGGGGTTGCCAAGGAAGTGCTGGTATAGTCTAGAGTTCAAGGGGAGCAAATAAAAAAAAGAGAAAAAGTATGATGAAAGAAAAAAAAATGATAAAAGAGAAAAAGTATGACGAGAAAAAGAAAGAAAGAAAGAAAAATAATAATAAAGCTCCCCGGTTCTCTAGCTATGTTTAGTGCTTTTTGAGTTTTCAAGAGGATTCAAGATCAAGACCCATACTCATCTTTCCAACCATGTGCAATCCGATAATGAGGACTTCGTTTGTGCCTCGGGATCACTCTTTTCCATTTGCACATGTCCACCTATCTAAAAGTATGTGTTCATTTCTCCCCCCTCCTTGATAACATTATTTTTCCAATGATCTTTTTGACGAGTCTCGGTAACACCATGAGAAGCTAGTCTTGTTTTGATAACATCTCAACTATAATATCTTGGTAGGACCAAACTTCCCGACAGCTCCATATAAAGCCTTCCACCATATACTTTGAGAGAGGAAAGGAGTAGAACAATTAGGCTTGAGAGACAAGATGAGATGAGAGTACATGAGCAAGGTGCAAGATGGTTATTTTTGATCTTGGTAAAGAAATTTTTCTCTTTATCTCATCTTTATTTTCAAATTTTCTGAGATTTATTTAAAAGTTTGAGAGCATCATCAAGTACTTGTGGAAAGAGCTTGAATGATATCTACCCTCCATAAAGATAAAAGTTAGTACATTATGGAACTTTAATGAATATAAATCTAGAGAGCATTATGTTTTCTCATGTATGATCAAGTGTAGGATATGAACATCGAAGGGCAACTCTGATATCCATTGAAGGCTTACTCGAGGATGAGCAAGGTTTAAGCATGGGGGGATGTTGGTGGTCGATTTCCGTCAACCTAGCCATGAGTTTACCTTCTATGTTGGTATTAATTTGATATTCACACTAACGATCCTAACCCCCATTATATGTTAAGTTCGCACTCGCACATGGTTTTTGGAGTTTATTGTTTACACAGGAATCAAGAGCCTAAATGAGGACTTCCGGGTAAAGTTCATCAAGGGTTTTACGAGAAGATCATGGAGCCCGGTACAAGTCACGATACAAGATGAACATGACTCCAAATGAACCAAGGACTAAAGCGTGAAGCTGAGAAGTGTAGAGGACCTAGACAGAAGATGCAGGAGTTCATACGCCAAGCACCCTTATCTAAACCGTGAGAAAAATGACGTCAAGGACCCACATGCAACTCGGCAAAAACTCAGGAAGTCACGAGAAGCTTCGGGAAGAAAACCGAGGGCGAATCGGGCCGAGGAGGCCCTGGGCCGGTCGGCCCAGGCCGGCCGGCCTGGCCCTTTTCCGGGTCGGTTCGCCGCCTGTTGACGGTTCAAAACCGTGTTGAAGTTCACCGCAAGCCTACGGGTGACTTGGTGCCTTTTTCACTAAGGAGAGTCCCCCAAGGTTTGTCAATCCAAGGATTGGAAGCAAACCGCTAAGGATCTCTACCTTGTCTAGCCAAACTAACCTAACATTAAACATTGATTGCATATAAGGTAACCTTTGAGGGTGTATGTGTGGTGGCACAAGGTTGATCACGTACACAAACATAGGCAAAGTAAAGCGCCACCAAGGGGACGACTAAGCCTAGCGCCTTCTAGTTGTAGTTCCGGCAAACGAGCAACAAATCATGCATCTCATCTAAAAGCATCTTTAAACTCCTACCTCCGGCCTACCTCCCGAAGACATCCGCTCGTTTGGGGGAAATCATCCTGTCACGATGCTCCCTTAATGAAGCGGGGGATCCACGGGCGTGTCCATACATGGACAAGTCTACCAATCATGAAGGGTCAACATACTAGATCTAATCACCATGATTACATAAAGCATGCTATGTAGTCTAAACTAGCATTAGACTAAGGATCAAATCATATTCACGATAGGTAGAAAGTAAAGACGGAGACATGGAATCACTTAAAGATCGGAAAACATGATTGTCATTACTCACATGAAAGTATGTATTACATCATCACCACCGAGATCATACCTAAGATGATGAACACATAGCTCCAGAACTCCGCCATGGCACAACCACGCATGGCGGCCATGTTGGCTAGGGTTGGCCTAGGCCATACCCTAGACAACTTTGAGGTCTCCGCCGCCGTCGTCTCCCTCCGGTGCTCATTTCTAGGTTTCGTCGAGTTCTGATGAATGGATGTGGCGGCCGTCGGAGGCAGGGGGTATAAATGAGCCGAGGAGCACGTAGGTCAAAGGGGAGGCCGAACCGGGCCCGAAACCCCCTAGGCCGGTCGGCATGGGCCGGCCGGCCCAGGTCCTTTCCAGCCCGGTTCGGGCTCATCTTCCTCCACGATGCTTCTCGCACTTTCTTGAATATTTTTCGAAGTCCATGTGGGTCCTTGACGTCATTTTCCCTGCGGTTTAGATAAGGGTGCTTGGCGCGCAAACTCCCGCATCTTGCGTTTGGGTCCTTGGAGTTTCACGGCTTCATGCTTTGGTCCTCGGGTCATTTGGAGTCATGTTCACTTCGTGTCTTGACTTGTGCCAGGCTTCGTGATCTTCTCATAAAGTGCTTGATGAACTCTTCCCGAAAGTCCACATTTAGGTACTTAATTCCTGCGTAAACAACATACTCCAAATACCACATGCAAGTGTAAACTTGTTACATCATTAGTGTGCCTAGTGGCGGGTTAGTTATAATTCAAAGCTCAAACCAAAGTGTAACAAGTGCTCTTGGTTGCCGGAAATTGACCGTCAACATACACCCATGCTTAAACCTTGCTCGTCCTCGAGTAAGCCTTTAATGGATGTCAGTATTGCCCTTCAATGTTCATACCCTGCACTTGTTCATACATGAGAAAACATAATGCTCTCCAAGTTTATATTTGTTATAGTTTCATAATGTAGCTAGCTTTCATCTCTATGGAGGGTAGATATCATTTAAGCTCTTTCCACAAGTAATTAATCATGCTCTCAAATTTTAAACAAATCTCAGAAATTTTGAAAATAAAGAATGGGATGAAGAAAAAATTGCTTTACCAAGATCAATAATAAACCTCCTTGCATCTTGCTCATGAACTCTCATCTCATCTTGTCTCTCAAGCCTACTTGTCCTACTCCTTTCCTCTCTTCAAATATATGGCGGAAGGCTTTATATGGAGCTATGGGAAAGTTTAGTCCTACCAAGATATTATAGTCGAGATATTATCAAAACAAGACAAGCTTCTCATGGACTTACCAAGACTCGTCAAAAAGGTCATTGGAAAAATAATGTTACAAGGAGGGGGGAGAGAAAAATACACACACTTTGAGATAGGTGGACATGTGCAAATGGCAAAGAGTGATCCCGAGGCACAAACGAGGTCCTCGTTATCGGATTGCACATGGTTGGAAAGATGAGTATGGGTCTTGATCTTGAATCCTTTTTGAAAACTCAAAAAGCACTAAACATAGCTAGAGAACCGGGGAGCATTATTTTTTTCTTTCTTCTTTCTTTCTTTCTTTTTCTCATCATACTTTTTCATTTTTTTTTCTTTCATCATACTTTTTTATTTTTTTTTCTTTCATCATACTTTTTCTCTTTTTTTAATTTAATTTGCTCTCCTTGAACTCTAGACTATACTAGCACTTCCTTGGCAACCCCCCCATGCTTAGACGTTTTCTCGTCCTCGGGCAAAAGAGGTGATAAGAATGCCAAGGTAGAAATTTAAGCTCTCATATTTTCTTAGAGAGAGATACTCGAAAATCTTCTAGGGATCCTTTTGGAAGTCTCCCTTACTCACTTGAAGCACCTTCCTTGTAATCTTCCTCGAAATATTCATCCATACTCATATATTGGGTTGTGGTCAAGGAGGTGAACACAAAAAAGATATTTTGGGTTTGTGGGTGGATATCCGGCGAGGTTTGCAAAATTCCCGATGTGGAAACTCACAATGCACGGATAGAAAAGGCTAGCATAAAGATAGATACGCAAAAATGGAATGACCAGCTTCTTAGTCTCGAGCCAGAGAAATCAAGCCTTGAATCAATGCACCCTAAAATAAATCTTGTATATACTAATGTTTTGCACTCAAGTAAGTTTGGGCTTTGGATGGGTAGAGCAAAATGCAAGAAGTACTCGTGACAAGGTTAGCATAACTTTTTGAGAATAAAAATGTTCTTTGATTCATTCAAAGTTGAGAGCAACGAAAAAGAACTATGGGACTTAAGTTATCATAACCTCCACAAAAGATTAGGCTAGCATTAAAAAAATTACAGATTCATATTAAAAGAGAGAGCACTAGCTTAATCATATAAAAACCAAGCACAAGAATGATCAAAGTGGCAACAATCATCATATATCCATAAGTAAGAGCATACGAGATATCATCATGGTGAGCACAAGGTAATGGTGATTATTATTGAAAACAAAAAAAACCTAGGTTGTACTCCTAGTAGCCATGTTATTCTATAGAGAGATATACAAAGGTTGCATCTAAGGTTGTTGAAGGCATAAACATAAGTACAAGCATTTAGAAAGACAAAGACAAAGACAAAGAGAGGGTTGAGGATTTGTTACCGTCCTTTGATGCTTGAAGTGTAGCACGGCCTCCCCCATGCTTAAGCATTGTGCTTAACATGGAAGAAGAACCATGATCCTTGCTCCATGCGGTCTTCTCATGTCCACCAAATCCTCCCCCATGCTTAGCATGTTGCTAGGCATGGAAGATGATGAACCATCTTGAAGTCCTACCGCCATGTGTGGATCGTCATACACTTCACTTTGTCTTGATTGTCCTCCAACGTTCACCCTTTGTCACAAGCCCCCGTCCCAATCGAATTTATGGGAGTGATTCACAATGCCTGCAAAACAATTTTAAAGCACAAAGTACCCCTGAGGTGACGGTCGGGAATACTCACTCTATGCCGACAAACCAAAGACATTCCCTAAGATCTTAACTTGTGGCATAGTTAATCTAGTGAAAAATTAAAAACCTAGTGGGTGTACATGTGTGCAAGCATGAATGCAAAAGATAGGATGGTATAAAAACAAAACAATGTTTACACCAACACGAATTCTACAGTGCGCTCGATGTGTTACCAAAACAATGTTGCGGAGCCTCCTCCAGCTCCCTCTCGTAAATACTTTATTCTGCTGCATAAAGCTTTACGTAGGGGCAACGCGGTCATTTATCCATAGCGTAACCCGATGCCGAAGGATACTGTCGCCGTGCCATGGATTACACATGATTCCGGTGAGTTACACAAACTGTCGCCATGCCATGGATTACGCACGATTCCGGTGAGTTACGCAAAACGTTTTTTCATGATTGGGTTCCTTACAAGTGCCATGGATTACGCACCATGCTAGTGAGTTACGCATAATGTTTTCTCACGATTAGATTATCTGTTCCACCACAATATGCTGCACAGAGGATCCCTTTACATTATGTTTATCCTCAGAGAAGAGAGTTGGTGCAAAGTGCCATGGATTACGCACTAGGGCGGTGAGTTACGCATAACGTTTTGTCAGGATTAGATGCCGTGCTATCTGTTCCACCGCAACATGCTGCACAGAGGATCCCTTTACATTATTTGCGTATCCGTTACGTAGCAGTTACCCCGCACCATCTGTGCAAGTGGTCACAGAAGATCTTCAATGATCCATTTACTCTTTTGACAAGTCGTAATATCGTGGGTTACATACATCAGATACGTATGAAATATTGAGATATAACCACAGAAGATCCACCGTAATTCCGAAGGTTACGATCATGGGTTCTTGCCGTGCGTGTGGGCCAACACGATTAAGGCCCAAATTAATCATTGAGCGACCATGTTGCATCTTGGCGGCCTTGTCTACCGTATACGGTGCCCCTTTTGTTCATGAGCCCTTAGCGTACACTATAATTCAGTATATGTTGGATCACATTTTTACTGTATTGACCTCAATGTTTCGAAAAATAAGGATCCAAGGCCAAAGTATTTATTTTAATATATCGTTCCATTTTTATTTTTTTGAGGCAGGCTGATTGATTTGGATGTACATGGGCTTGATGGGCTTGGTGTCCAGGAACGGTTTGTTTGTGGGGTGGGGGGGGGGTGGTTCAAAGCTATGCGGATCGGATGACTTCTCTGAACGTGATTGGTCCCAAAAATCTCTGAACATGATGAAATCTTTTGCATCCGTGCTTGATCCTATCATCGGTGCTCACAATTAGGTCCATTCATCACCATTATACGTACGAACAGTGGTGGTAACCCAATCTGCCTTGATGTCTCGTGCGTAGTGACCGATTTACAGAAGGTTACGCAGTTCGGTGGCCATCTGGATGAGACAAGAGAGGAGGTAACCAATAGTCAAACCAAGTGATAGGTTACGCGCGTGTTTCAGGAGAGTACATGGCTCGTGCGAAACTGAGTGGTCCAGGTTACGAAGATCATAGAGAGAGAGGTAGATAGACACAACAGCTCACATGTGTTTATGAAAGCGTGTTAATAAATGTCCAATGGCGGCTGCACAACTACCGCTCCTTCTCATGTTGTAGTGGGTTGCTCAGTTTGGGACATCGACTATTCGACTGTAATGACGATGGTGCGGCGGTGCCGGCCGGTGGTGGCCGCAAGTCATGGTATGGAGTGGTACTGTGGTAGATCCGTGTTGTATACGTGTGTTTTGTTTTGTTTTGGTTGAGTTGAGGCAATGGAGTGATGCAACTGCATCGAACGCACCACGGTATGATGAACACATCCGATCCGCTGCTAGGCCTGCAAATCAAAAAATTTCGCGGAAGCAATCATATAGTAGATGCGGAACGCGATCAGTAGCTGTTACATAGCTTCAGGTGCACACACATCATTTCATGCAGTATATATAAACGAGTGTACGTACATATGCATTTATACTGCATGAAAATATGTGTGCATACATCGGTACCTTCCTGTAGTGATAACAACGAAGCACTGAAGCACCCAAAACAACTGTGTGTATCCCTCAAAAAAAACCCAAAAACAACTGTGTGACTCGCTGCTAAAGACCAAGGTAGAAGTAGAAGATCATGTAACCTCCAGAGGGGACGCCCAACAAGTGAAGGTAGGGCCAATAGAAAAGACCACACATTGGTCCTGCAGACTCCGGCGTGCCAACCGGGCGGGCATCGAATCAGGAGATGCTCCGAGAGCCCAGCGTGGAGCCGAGACACCAGACCCGCCCGACCCAAACCATGTGACGGGTCGGATTGTTTGCCCAAAACTGATGGGTCGGGCGTGGTAACCCGAAGGACCCGACCCGCCGACCAGGAACTTTTCGATGGGCCGGTTATTTCGAACGGTGGACGACTTTTCGGAATGGCTTTCAGTTTTCGTCAGGTTTACTTCGTTCGGTTCTCTCGTTCATTGGTTAATAGTAATTAATGCTCACCCCCCGCGGCCCCGCCCATCCCATCAGGCAGGCAGGCTGGGCTTTCATAGGCGTATGGTTTTGTAAACAAATAAATGATCTTATAGAGATGGGCCGTGGGCGTATGTGTGAGCGGTCGACTTTCCAGTTTTTTAGGATTCCTTCTTTGTAAACAAATAAACGATCTTATAGAGATGGGCTGCTATGAATTTTCAGTGTCATTTGTGAACTTTCACAGCAACGTTTGTAATTACCGTGTATGTTCTATACTAACATAGTTTTAGTCTCAACGTCTCTTCTATGCATGATGTACTAAACGAAGTTTATTTGCTAAACCTGCGAAACTTTGCATGACGAAATCTAATGAGCATAATTAATCTACGATTTTGCTGCAGTAAGATTATTCTCGCAAATTTGCCCGAGTTTGTGATGATAGTTTTAAAACTGAGTTTGTCTAATACCCGTAATTAGTGGTCAGACTTGTAACTTTGGACCGGATAAAGTTTAGCCACATATACCAAATACATGTCATCACATAATCATGGTACCGTCCAGCTTTCGCACTTCCACCTGCAGCACGTGGTTGTCGTCTTCCGACTGGTCCTCCCACTCGTCATCGTCGTCGACGCACTCGCCCTCGCGGATGGCTTTGAAGAAGCAGGTGTCGCCGACCTTGAGTTGGTTGTCCTGAACGAAGTGGTACCAGCCGTACTTGAAGTGCGCTCTGACCCCTCTCACCCCCTGTGTGTGGTTCAAGCTCACTGTCCACGACTGATCGCGCATCCGCAGTTCCACGAGCCGCTATCGAGCATACCCATGCGCCTCCTGGAAGTGCAATGGCACGTTCTGCGATGGCATCACCGAGACGACACGCGAGTTAGATGTGGATGCACTGCATAATGCAGTACAGCAAAAACTTGCAGCGATGGCAACTCACCAAGTACTGGGACTCCCTTGACTGCAAGTTGCACGCCTTCAGGCACACGATAAATGGAGAGGGCTCAGCCACAGGCAACATCCTGGCGCCGGTGTTCCCTCCGTGCGAGAGGTTGGCTTGCAGGTATCGATGGCGGCAGGCGGACGTGTCGAAGACAGTTACGTCGAGCGTGGCCGTGGCACGGTCGTACCGAAACACGAGCAGCTGGCAGTAACACAGGTCGTGTGCGTGATAAAACTCCTCCCAACCTTCGGCTAGGTACATGGAGCTGATGTTGTCGCCGACGGAGATGCTGACGCCCCACGTACCCAAGCCTGCACCGTCGACCCGCAGGTTCAGCCTCCGGCGACCTCCAAGCTGCTGCACGAACTCAGGCGGTAGCACCTGCACATCATGGTTGAAAATGCTGATCAGCACTTAATTTGTAAGCACAACACCCGGATATCGCTTTTAATTAGAAGTAGCACTTACCAGCGATTCCTGGTACATCCCAGGGAGCAAGATCTTATAGAACTGGAATGCGTTGTCTGCGTACAATAACAGAGAATGTCATGCTATGTCGTCAATGACATGGATGCAGCAAAGGACTAAAGGGAAAATTAAATGTGTACCATTAAAAGAACTGGTCTTTAGAAAAAAAGCATTGAAAGATCAAGCTTCAGAAATCTAGCACCGAAAGTGTTGTCCGTTATTGATTTCTAGCACAACCGTGAACTCAACGTTACCAGGCCTCCCAAACACGTTCACCACGGTAGAACAGACTGTCGACGGTGTCTTCCGGTGCCAATTCCGGCGATTTTAGTGGCAGAGGAGATGGGGAACGGGGACTGTAGTAGCAGGGGCTCACCATGATTCCGTTTTGTAGGTCGGATGGGGAAGAGGTGGCCGGGACGGGAAGTTCACTAGCGGCGCGCCCGCTTGGGGCCGACGGCAATGGCGAACGCAGATTGCCCGACCACAGCTGGCGTGTGGGTCCGGTCGGTGGGAGACGCTACTGCGCGGGGCAGCTGGCTGATGAGGGCATGCGCGCGGGCCGACGGCGAGCAAGGCAGCCGATGGGCTGGTCCAGGCGCGGGGCCGGCGGCGAGCGGGGCAGGGGCAGGTCCAGGCACGCGCGGCCGCTGGCATGCAGGGTGGCTGGTGAGCAAGGCCAGGCACACAGGGGCGCGGGCTTGGAGGTCTCGGGCAGGGAGCCTTTGCTCCGGTTGGCAGCGGCTGGAGGTTAGGGATGACGAGTGGGGTCTATGTGTCTTTCCATGCTATTTTTCCGATGCTATTTTTCTAGAGTTGAATCTTTCCATGCTATTTTTCCGAAGTCTGCATCTTTTGATGGTATACAAATCTAATTTTCCCAAGACTAAGGGTTTAGTGTTCGATTAAGTTCAGTACAAGTTACACAAAAGTATTGAAATTAAAAGCAATTCAAATGCTATTGTTTGGGTGACTATTGTATTCTCTTTTCGAATTGTAATAAGCAATCAGATACAATTGCTGGTTGGGTGTACAGAAGCATGGTATTGGTATTAGACCATTCTTCCACAGCACCAGAGGTCAGCAGGTGAGGCACTCGCCGGTGGAAAGTCGCGGAGCTCGCAGCCGGATGGCTTGCCGGCGGAGAGGATCGACCACACGGGTCACTGGTGTAGGTTTGCAAGAAGGGAGGGTCGCGGTGTGGAGAGGAGGGGTGCCGGATTTTGGGGCGGAAGGGAGCTACGCGGCGGCGCTCGCCTCCTACGCGTGGGATGTCACCGGTCGACGATCCGCTCAGTGGCGTGAAGGACGCCGACGCTTACTGCGCACAACCTAGGCGCGCGTAGGACACTACCCACCAACCGCGCACGCGACGCCGCCGCCAGCCATTCCTCCGCCCAGCCGCGTAGGACGCCACGCAAGTGAAGCTGATGCCGTGCGATATTGGATCATTGTTTGAGTTTCCAATTCATAGGACATACAAACAACCGAATTGGTGTCCCTAGATTCCAAATCCTAGTTCTACACTCCAATGCCAACATCCAAAAGCTACCTAAATGCATGGAGCAAGACGTACCAGCTGCGCCGCCGTGAGCGTACATCTTGCGGCAAGCACTCAGGTCGAAGACCGTGATGGCGAGCGTAGCGGCGACGCTGTCGTAGCAGAACAAGAGAACGTAGCCGTCCAGAAGTTCGTGGGCGCGTGCGAACTTGTCCCAACCGTGCGCGAAGCACATGGCACCGCTCTTGGCATCGCCCAAGATCTCCACGTTCCACGGCAGCATCCCCTCACCGGCTAGCCGCATCTTCAAGATCTTGGCATCTCCAAGCTCCTGAACGAACTTATTCGGCAGCTTCTGAAAGTAGCAAGATTGATATGTGTCAGCGAAATCTCTTGCTCCCAAAGCGGACGGATCAGATTCGCAACCTAAACAAAGTATACGATTCGATCACTTACCAAGGTGTCGTACATGCCAGGAAGAAGAATCTTGAAAAACTCTAGTTGTTCGAAGTTCAAATCTGCCATTGCCTGTTCTTGCCCTACCCTGCGCAGACTGTCAGAGATAGATGAGAGAGGAGACGATTGACACAGGAGCCACAGACCTGGTGATGCCTGGGTACCTGCTGATGGGAGTAGCTTCTAGTATAAGGGAGGCTTTCATGACTAATGCCAGTCGCCATGTCTTGGGACTCTACCCTTTTGACTACCATTGACAGGAAAGACGTTACTGTGACATCCATGCCCCTCCATTTCGGTCGATGACGTGTGATGTGCATAATTTTTGACTACCCTTTTAAGTATTTTCATAATTTGTTTGAATAAGACGGACGGTCAAACGTGATGCACAGAAATCGAAGAATGCTTATATTTATGGATGGAGGGAGTATCCTATTGGTTTCACTTCAAACTCTCAACTAGTCCAAGGTGGGGAAAATGCTAAGACATTGAAAGAATTAATTCCAGCAGTGCATCAGGTAAAAGATTTATTTTCATTACAAAATGGTAAGACATTGAAAGATTTAATTCCATCAGGGATTTTTTGAGTACAGTCCATGGAAAGTAAATAGGTAGATCTGTGTTGTATACATGTGTTTTGTTTTGTTTTGGTTGAGTTGAGGTAGTGGAGTGATGCAACTGCATCGAACGCACCACGGTATGATGAACACATCCGATCCGCTGCTAGGCCTGCAAATCAAAAAATTTCGCGGAAGCAATCATATAGTAGATGCGGAACGCGATCACCAGCTATTACACAGCTTCAGGTGCACACACATCATTTCATGCATGTACAAGGAGTCACTGGTATTGCCCTGATGCTCGCCGAGGCAGCGCCCGGCAGGTTACGCACGAGGAACCATGATGGATGCGTGGAGCAACATGGCTCGCGGTTGGGTTACCATAGCATATGCCTTTGATCAAAGCATGCCGTGTATCCCAGGCGTCTACGCGTGTAATCGAGGCGATGCAGGTTACAGTGATGGCCGCCTGGGTTACGCACGCCAGCATCGCGGTTGCCGCGGGACACGGCGGGTGGTGTCGACTAAGCGCGTAACCTGCAAGGTCTCGGTTACGCAGGTGCCATTCAGCGGGCTGCGCACTAGAGAATTCCATGGACGATGCGTCAGCAGCCTCGCCCCTCCCCCCCGGCGCGGGCTTCGCTTCGGGGAGAAGCAAACTGCGGCGAGGGCAGGCCGCTGTGGGCCCCGCGGTGCACCATCATTATTACGATGGACGACGGGACGGGGCCTCCCTCCTCCGGTCCCCTCCCGTCGTGTCATCCGCAGCCACAGCCGCCGCCCGCCCCGAGGAGTAAGCTGGACCCGCTGCGTTACGTGTGCCACGCGGTGCTTCAGCCTAGGTTACGCGGCTTGCTGCCAAGCCAAGGGTTACGCACGGTCACTGTGTCGTGTCGTGTGTACAGCCTTGACAGGACGGGACGGGCCTGCTGCTGCAGGCGCCTCCGCTCCCCTCCCGTCGTGTCGTCCACAGCCACAACAGCGCCGCCCGCCCCGAGGAGTAAGCTGGACACGCTGGGTTACGCACAATCCATGACGCACACACGTACTGCATCCACTCTGCAATTAAGCTTAATTGGTACCCACTAACGATTTCTCTTGCCTCTCAACGCGCCATGTCATAACCCACTACATGCCATGTCACTACACCTTCGTCGATTTTCTGTGACTAATAGCATGTTGTATTTGCGAGTAGCACGCCATAAATTTCTCGCAGTTGAAATACATGTAGGATCAATCATTTAAGAATGGTTCTCGCTCAACAAAATTAACATGCTTTCATATATATTATTGTTTACAGATAAATATCGTCATGTAATCGTTTTGGTGTTTCTACTTTCACATTTCACCTTAAAATTTTGCTTAAAAATTCCTGCAGCAACGCGCGGGGTATCACGTACTAGTTATTAGTTACTCCTACCTCATCAGTGACATCGCGACGATGATCAATTAAGCTAGACCCGCTAGGTTACGCACAATCCATGACGCACACGCGGTGCTTCAGCCTAGGTTACGCGGCTTGCTGCCAAGCCAAGGGTTACGCACGGTCGCTGTGTCGTGTCGTGTGTACAGCCTTGACAGGACGGGACGGGACGGGCCTGCTGCTGCAGGTGCCTCCGCTCCCGTCCCGTCGTGTTGTCCACAGCCACAACGGCGCCGCCCGCCCCGAGGAGTAAGCTGGACCCGCTGGGTTACACACAACCCATGACGCACACGAACACTGCATCCACTCTGCAAAATCCACGCTGCATGGCTCAACACTGACTGGGTTATGCACAATCCATGACGCACACGCATACTGCATCCACTCTGCAAAATCCACGTTGCATGGCTCAACACTGACTGGGTTACGCACTGATTGGTTGCGCAAAATCCAGGCTGCATCCGGTCGTGTCGATTCTACGTGTCACCTGCTCCAGCTCGGTTACACATGGTTCGGCGACGCACCATCCCATGGCGCGTGCATCACCGACTGGGTTATGCACGCCAGCATCGCGGTTGCCGCGGGACACGGCGGGTGGTGTCAACTAAGCACGTAACCTGCAAGGTCTCTGTTACGCAGGTGCCATTCAGCGGGTTGCGCACTAGAGAATTCCATGGACGACGCATCAGCAGCCTCCCCGACGCGGGCTTCGCTTCGGGGAGAAGCAAACTATGTACAGACTTGACGGAACGGGCCTGCAGGCGCCTCCGCTCCCGTCCCGTCGTGTCGTCCACAGCCACAGCGCCGCTCGCCCCGAGGAGGAGTAAGCTAGACCCGGTGGGTTACGCACAATACACGACGCACACGCTCTGCTTCAGCCTACTCCTAGGTTACGCGGCTTGCTGCCATTTGTAGGCTCCTGATAGATGCCCTGAGTACTATTGGCAAAGGGAGTAATTAATTCGCGAAGCTTATCAGTATCAAGAGGATCATAGTGCATGAGGAACCAGAAGAAGAATCGACCTGCAATGTGGAAGGTGTTTTCAGGAGGGTCATGCAAGCTGACAATGGTATGCAACAGAAGACATGAAGATGCAATGAAGTAATTAACTTTGCAGCTATATCAATGATATAGTTTGTTGTTTTTTCCTTTTCCTTCTTTTTCCTACCTCCTGTGATCATCTCCCAGGATCGTAGTCTTGTATTTGCTCCTATATCAATGAAATGTGCTACACCGTGTCAGGCCCGCACATCAAGAGATGGCAGGTGAAGTGGAATGCGTAATCTGCACAGTGTCGGTTACGCATGGTGCAACCTCGTGTCGGACCTGCGTAACCGATACCTTTTGGTGGCAGCGCCTGGTAGGTTACGCACGAGGAACCATGATTGATGCGTGGAGCAACATGGCTCGCGGTTACGCAGGTGCCCAACGCGTCTCTCTGTGAATTCTGAAACGTCACCGTTCACACGGATGAATCGAACCGCGCACGCCTCGGGTCTCACCGTCCAGCCCCCGTGCCCCTTCTTAAGTACAGCAGGCAAGGCGTGGCGTGTCCATATACTCCATAGGATCTCGCATTCCTCTTCCATTCCGCTCGCGTTCTCCATTTCGTCTGTTCATTTCTCCCGTTCGCCATTGAGAAGATGTCCAACAGCAGTGACTCCGACGGTTGCAACTCCTACAACGGCGAGGAGGAGTTCACCCATATGGTCACCGAGATGGCCAATGAGTTCGCCTCTGGTCAGCGCCACGTCCGCCGCGTCGGAGGGTACTATCGTTGTACCTTCTGTCCCGGCCGGATGCAGCGCAACTGGAGCCTCCTCGAGTTGCTCAACCACGCCACCGGGTTGTCCACCAGAGGCAATGGCCTCAAGGGGCCGCAGCACAAGGCGCTCACTGACTACATCCTCTACAGCAGCGAACTGGCCCGCGAGCGCGAGATCGGTCACGTTGGTGACTGCAGTGGCAACCTCGCTATGCAGGCAGAGAGGGACCGCATCCACGCGGCCAACCGGGCAAAGGCGGCGAAGCGCAAGAGCAAGGTTTTGATTCTTTCTTTATTCGCACAACACGTTGCACTCTACATTCGAAATGCTTTACCCATTTTAAACTTTGTCTTCCTCTTCTCATAGCGCATGGCGGCTTACCATCTCCCCGGCGACAAGCGTCATCCCGACGGAGGCACCGGCTGGTAGGCTGCGGCTCACTGATAGTGTGATGCGCGGAAGGATGCTCCAGCGGTGTCCGTACTAGGGCAGGGTTGCCCTTTATCTTAATCTATCTAGGTTTACTATTTTCGCTATATGTAATTTCGATCCATACTTTATGTATCTTAATTTCGTACTTTGTTATAATGAACTTGCTATAATAGTGTTATGTGTCTAATTTAGAGATTATGTATTTTGGATTTGTTTCGTTTCGTTATTCCATTCCAAACGCATGCTATTTCGATGGATCCATCAGATCGTTGGATCCCCTCAATTCCATGTTAGGACTAGGCTGTTATTGGGCCTGTAATAGGGTAGCGGGCCTGTGTGCCGCCGTGGGCCGTTGGGCTTGTGTACGCTGTCCGGCCTGCTGGCCGTATCCGTAGGAGGCATAGGCATTTATTTATCAACATATAATATCAAACAGTTGAACTGTTCTTGTTCCTCCTGGTGCTCCTGCGCCGTTCTCCTCTCGATTCCCCTTCTGTCTTCTTCCTGATCTCGGTTTCCTGCTGTTTCCCCTCTGATTCGCTTCTCCAATCCCTTCCCTACTACCTGCTGCTAACATTCCATCAACCACATCTTCTTCTCTTCCCCATGCACTGTGCTAAGCAAGTAGAGATGGTGGTGGTGGCTGAGTTATAAGCGCAGTAATGTTCGCCGGAGGCCCAGTGGTGAGGCTTATCTCTTGGGTTCGGTGCTGCGGTTTCGACTGGCAGGGGCGGTGCTATGATGCACGTCAAGGCCGCCTGCTTCGAGTGGCCGGCACTGCGTCGTTGCAAGCTGGTGGCTTCGCGTCGTTGCAAGAATCATGCCAAACAAGTCTAAAATATGACGATTAAAGTTTATGGTACAATGAAAGAGTTAACTTGCGGCATATTTTGAAAGCAAAAGATAATAGCTAAATACTGAAATAGGAGGCGACAACAAGCTAATCCTCGGAGAGGGACAACATGCATATATATGAGCTTTTGAATATTCATCGCAATGAGCAGAATACATATAGTAAACACTCTACAAATACATACACCATGGGCCCCCCTCTTTCATGGGCCCACCCCCCTAGGACAGCCCTGCTGCTTAACCATGGTCAAATAAAAGAACTAACACTGAATGATTCATCATCGATGCCTACATGGGCTCAGCCCAACAAGGAGTTAGGCACGCAGGCCCAGTACAAAACCCAGATAGCTATTTCTATAATAAATGAGTACATAAGTGATTACTTAATGATACATCTAAAAAAAGTGTTTATTTAATGACAAGTGTTCGAAAAATGCAACAAATGGCATAGAGCACATCAAAAAATACAACCATTGGCATAGAGCTCAAGTCCTAATTTCCAATGCTGCTCTACAGTGAATGGAAGCATGTTTGTTTGCTTTTCTCCATCAAATTTTTTGATACCAACAAAATCTTAGTATGTTTATACATAACTCTGAGGTTCAGAAAGAAGAGAGGTTTGTCCATCCTTAAAGACCTTAACATGGCAGAGTGTTCGTCCAGTTTCATCTGCAAAAGTGATCTTTCTTTGTTTCCTTGGCACTTCAGGATGTGAAACATCATTCTTCTTTGCTAGGCTCTGCAATTGAAAACATAGTCATGAAAGAAGCATCAGGTCAGATTTCAAATTTGTATATAAAAAATGTTAGTAGTCTTAAAAGTTGATAGGGACGGACCAATATTTTACAAAAGTGATTGCAGTCTTTGTTCATTATCGATAACCATTTCCTTGTAGTCTTCTCCACTTCTAATGCATCCTCAGAGGCTGCTCTGATATGTCCATTGAAACAATACACCACATCAAACATATGTCAAGATTGGAGTTGTTTTGTTTTCAAAGTTCTAACCAGTATGTGTCAGTAAATGGACAAGTAAATATTTTTTCTGAAACAAAAACGTATAAATGATCCGTTCTGCATCATCTACTTTACTTTTCATTGAATTAATATGCTTCTTACAACAAACTTTAAAATTAGGAATTTAACAATGTCTCACCTCAGCAATTTTGAAATTAGGAAGTAGATAATATGCTTCTGACGACAAACTTTCATCCACTATACTTCTCATGTGCTTCAAGCTCCTTGTAAGTTTTGCAGCTATGTTTTGTATATCATGCATCTGTCTTTGAGAAAACTCAACAACTTTCTCAGTGTCTAAGACCACCGATGAATTTATCATGCAAGACCAAGTTGTCTATTGATGATAGGGGGATCCTGTTGACTTGAGAACTCCTTTGCTTGTTGGGGAGACATCAGTCCTACCCTTACGTCTTCTATCTGTGCTGAACATTGATCAGTCTTGCTTTTGTGCTGGCTGAGGTAATGATATTCTAGTTTTTTCACAATCTTCAGTAGCAATTTTCCTCTCTGCAACAATAAGAAAGAGTATGATTATAATTGATCTTTGTACAAATATTAGAAAAATATTAGCAGCAAATACTGCTTACTCAGTCTTTGGACTCCATCACAGAAATCAATACCAGTCAGAGCATTGCAAAGTTTCTGCTGAGATGTTGGTGACATCATCTGAAAACAAAAACAGGAGGAGAAATATGTTAGTATGGCTATCTTGTTCATCATTTGTATTGTAACATTATTGAAGGAATGGTTCAGACCTTTCTCTTGGAAAATAATTTCTTTGGACCATGTTCTTCAAATGATTCGTCGTCAATAAGAAGTTCTGACTTCTTACTTTGGCTATCAGTTTCCCAAGAGGTAATAGAGGAATTTGGATCTCCAGCAGATAATTTATGTGATTCTTCAGCATTAGAGATCTCTGGCGTGACACCGGTAGGGTTTAACTTACCAGTACAAGACTGGAGTAAATGATGTTGAAGCACTAATTCTTCTGGTCCTTCATTATTAACAGACCTACAAATATCATCATCTACTGTAGAATGTAACTTATCCTTCGATGGCCACTACACATTATCCGGAAGTGAGATTTTATTATCTAAAGCATTTTTAAGAAGTAGTACACTCCCCAGCTATTTCTTCAGTATAGTCTGGAAGTGCAATAAATAGTTACCCACATGATTGCAAGGGAATGTTTATTTCAAGAAGTATTTGCGAAAATAAGAAGAAAAAAGCTGTAGACATTCATCTGAGAAATTTAGACAAATAAGAAATGTACTTCGTATGAACAGGCTAGTTACTCACTAATAGCAATTTCAAACTGCTCCAGATCGTCAGCTCTCCTTCCAAGCTTCTCCAATGTTGGGTCATCTGTTGTCGCTTTGAATGGGGAGCTATGTGTGGGGCTAAGAGTATCACCTCTCATTGATGTTGTATCTTCCACTTCTACAGCATGTGGAGAAGATGTTAATACTTCCATCTTTCTATTAGCTTTAGCAGGAGATGTTTTTGGCCTCTTCTGCTTCAACACAATAAGAGGCTTATCAAGATCAGATTCCTCCCAGTCAGAATCTTCATCATATATTACGTGGATCTTCTTAAGCCTTGGAGATCTTCTGGGAGTACCCAAATCAATTTTTTTGGAAGCAGAAGTAGGCATGTTTCCTGTAGAAATGCAGAAAATCATGTATTATCAACACGTGCATGCTCCATAGATTCATGAATATCATCACTTAAAATGCGGATACTGCTAAAAAATGTAAACCACATCCAACAAGAGAGTCAAATTCTTCAATAAAAAAATAGTGAAACTTAATGTAACTAGGAAAAATGATGTCAACAAATAACAGAATCATAATATGTGATATAAGAGAAAAGGAAACATGAGTACCCGAAACGAACACCTTTTCTCCCGAAACAAATCTGCGATGCCCACCCCACCCCCCGTGGAAATGCCCAGATAAACATAGATCTACAACAGCCTGCAGCTAACGGAAGTACAGAGAGGGGAGGTGGTGACGTGTCCAGCGGGAGGTACTGACCTTGGACGGCAGCGAACGGCGGCTGCTGAGAGGGGGGGACGGGGAGACAGCGCCCTGGATGTCGGCTTCTTGGCAACGCACCCCGAAGGCCCCAAAACAGATCAACTTTATATGGCATTCCCTCCATTCTCTTTTGATAGGAATACTCCGTATTTCCAAAAATCAGATTTTTACAAATGATAGTCCTATTTTCCATTGGTGTGGGCCGTGGCAATAAATGGCACAGATAACAATGACTATCACGAGTAGAATGCCATTTGATAGAAGAGAAGTTTAAGACTACTGGCTGCATGGTGCAAGACTGGCTGGGTTATGCACGGGGTCTGTTACCCAAATCGGTCGTGTCGATCCTGCGCGTCACCTGCATCCGGTCGTGTCGGTTCTGCTTATCACCTCAGCTCAGTTATGCATAGTTTGGCTATGCACCATCCGTTCTACATGGCGCGTGCAACACCGACTGGGTCGTGTCGATTTAGCGCGTACGCACCGTCCGTTCTGCTTGATGCAACACCACCGGTTCCAGATGTATGCGTAACCTGAACCTGCTCGTACCCGCACGGACTCGGTTACGCACGTTGATGCTGCAACACCGACTGGGTGGTGCCGATTCGGTGCGTAACCAGGATCCGGTCGTGTTGATCCTGCGCGTCACCTGCACTGCACCAGCTCGCGCGATTCGGCTACGCAGCATCCGTTCTTCATGGCGCATGCAACACCGACTGCGTTGTGTCGATTCAGCGCGTAATAACATAAGAAATAGGCTTCAGTTGTACTCCGTATGCATAACCTACACCCACTGGGTTATGCACCATTAGTGCTGCTGCTGCTGCATGCATAGGGCAACTACGACTGGGTAACGCACAGACTCGGTTACACACCATTCAGGCAACACTGACTCGCAGGTGCAGGCAGCACTGATAGTGCGTAACCGATCGGGGGTAGGTTACTCGCAGGATCGATAGGACCGGATGCAGCAGGGATGGTAACGCCGAATCGGTGATCGGCTGGGTGCAGGTTACGTCAGTCTGGGTTATTTGTTATTTTTATTTGTATTAGCAGTGAATATAAAACAGCAAAAATAGAAAAGGGTGCAAAGGCACTAATATAATATAGATGCAAGATATATATATATATATATATATATTATGAATTCTGAATTCATCCGAAGGCACTAGATTGATCTTCTCCATTCCCGTTATTACTACTACTGCTAGTACTAGACAAGAGGCCAGCCGTTTCATCTCCACCAGCAAACTAACTGTTGCATCATATCATCAGCCAGTAGCGCAGCGGTGTGGGATCTGGTGGGGTGGCCCATGTTGCACACACCTTCCTTGACCTGGTGTTTATTATTTGCTCGATCTCCCGGCCCGGAGATTACTACTCGTCGTGGCCGCCTGTATTATATTATTGCGAGACAAGAAAAGGCAACCAAGTTAGAGGCAGCAGAAGCACACTCGTCGATATATATACACGACGACAGAGTATATATGTATATTATTAGCACCTGCCATACTGGAGGGATCGTCTTCGTCAACCTCAACGGATGGAGCATCAGGAGATGCAGGTGGATCGTGCAGGATGTACTGATCCGCCGAGATGTCGTCATCATCTTCCTTGTACATCGCACCAATTGCGGCCAGAACATCCAAAAGTTCCTTCTCCAACTCACTCATCAACTGCGCGTGCCCATGCATGAAGAACAAGAACATGAGGAGATGGAAATTAAAATAATTAAACCGTGCAGAGTGTAGTGCGGGAGGAACACCACCAGATCGAGCATCCCACCAGTATACGTACGTACCTCAATGTCGCCTTCATGCACAGGCAGTTCTTCGATGGTGGGATGAGCAGGAGTGGCCGGCTCATCAAACAGTAGACGCTTGGCGGTGGGCGGCGGCGGCGGCGTGTCCATCGTCTGCAGACACTTGGCTGGGGAACTTACATCATCAGTATCAGAAGTCTCAGGTCGGCGCTTCGAAGGTGTTTGCCTGGACCTGGAGGCACCAACAACCACCTCTTCTGGCGCTGCTGATGTAGTCATAAGTACTACTGTACTACGACGACTATAATACCTGCATCCGCTGGGAAAACCACTAATTGTTTCTAGTAAACCTACAGTAAAATGAGACGCTACAGTATGAATGAATAATGGACCAACACACCTCCCGATCCCTGTTTATATAGCTATACTGCAGTGAAAGTGCCAACAGAATCTGGGAGAGAGATGGAAACGATCGTCTCATTAGGGAAGCCTCCGGGCACCATGAAAAGCACGATCGCGAAATTGCCGGGATAGTGCGCACGCACACATATACCTAGAGAGGAACGGTCCTTGGTGGCGGAAAACAGCGGCCGGTGTCGATCCTGCGTAACCTGACCCAGACGGTTACGCGTGAGGCACTCCCTCCTGCTCCTAGTACGCGCACTTAGGAATGCGGGGTCTCGGTTACACTGTGAGGATCGCTGCTTGGTGCAAAGACTAATTTAAATGAATCCATAATAACCTGCAGGGGTGGACCTACGTTATGCTGAGCGAGGGCTCACTCAAATTCTATAAATCAAGCTAATCGACAAAAATTCTCTATATAAAATCTTCATAAATTTCTGAATTCTCAAGGTGTGCCCTCGCTCAAATTGTACTCTAGGTCTGCCCCTGATAACCTGCCTTTCCAATCAGCACTTAACCAGTTTCAACCAGTGGCTGCTGCATAGGGCAACTACGACTGGGTAACGCACTGACTCGGTTATGCACCATTCAGGCAACACCGACTCGCAGGTGAAGTCACCACTGATAGTGCATAACAGAACGGGTGTAGGTTACTCGCCTATCACGGGGTGCTGGTGATAGGCGCACCCCGTAACGCAGTCGGTGTTGCAGGAACCGTCGGTTCACCTTTTGCCTCCGTCCCCGCACCTCCGCTAGAGCTGATTTCTGCCATTTGTGCCCACGCGGAAGAAGCATGTGAGATCAGATGTGGACAGGTCGTCCTGGACGATTTCATAGCAAGACGCAAATGTGGGACATGATTTCATAGACAGCGTGACCTCGACCCTCGCGCGTGCGTAACTTCTCAGACGAATGAGCTCTGGACTGCAGAATAATTTCTAATAGTGAAATATAGTCATAGGAATACATTTTTTTTGGCCAAAAAAGATCGAGAACATCGTCTGGGTGAAAGAACGGAAATCAACATGCATGCGTAGTAGGGATCTATCAGATTTAGATCGTTGACGCCCCCAGCTCTCCAGCAGCTTATCCCATAGCTGGTCGTTGGCCTTCCCCTCCTGTTGAAGGATCCTTTCCAGACTTTCAACCATTGAGAGGAGATGAGCCATGTAGACTTGGATGTGCGCGTTAACAGGCGGATCCACCCACTCTGTGTAGCCACAGTCATCCATCTGCAGGAAGAGACAAGACGTGAGTCAAGGCAAGTGCATGCCGATCGATCCGGTGTACTAAACGAAAGATGCATGGAAGAGTACTATGTTATTAGAAGAAATTAAGTTTCGGGAACTTTCCATGAAGCGAGGGCAGCGGAAGAAACGGCGCCCCCATCGATGTAGCCGACATAAGTTTGGACGATGGCGTCCTCCTGGTGTATGCATTGAGGCCAAGGATGCGGTCGGTGAGGGTAGTCTCGAAGAGGATTGTTGTCGGTGTAGTAATGCCTACGGCTGATTACTGCTTGGGTGTGGGGGCGGACGTGGTTTGCTAGGACCGCCCCATTCCAAAGCTTTCCCTTCCATTGTCGCCTTGCTCTCCTCGGAGGAGCTGCTCAAAGGCTGGGGGCGCAGCTTCTTTGGTATTCCGTTAGTTGCGATAGCACGGGGAGCAGGCCGCGATATCTTTTTTCTTTTCTTCTCTCACGAGAGGGAATGGGGGTTTGCCTCTTACTATTAACAACGACCCCCGGCACTTGAGGGCCGAGGTTGTTGCCGCCAAAATAATAATAATAATAATAATAATAATAATAATAATAATAATAATAATAATAATAATAATAATAATAATAATAATAATAATAATAATAATAGCGTGGCAGTCGCGCGCGCAATCCGGCGTCGAAGCCGCCATGCTTGGAATGTAATCTGCTGCTCGGCTGGTGGTATGGAAGGAGATTGCTACGTGGTTTTGCTGATCAACATGAGATGCTGCTGCGAGCCAGAAGAGCAAACCATTTATTAGAAACCCTGGAACGGCCGCGCTTGGCGTCTCCTCCTTTCGGCAATTTCGGGATCGTGCTTTCATTTCACAAGGTTACACACGATCCTTTAGGGTTGATGACAGTGACGACAGCATGGATCCAAACTCCATTTTGTTACGCGAGTCGAGTGAGAGTAATCATATCTTTGCCCACCTTTAACACTAATTCAAGTATCAGTAATTAATTAACACTAATTTAAACCAATACAACTTCGGTCAAAATCACTTGTGAAAGGCATTCATTTCATCTCCATCATATCCTGACCAAAATGTCCATCATCTGTTAATTACTTCATTGCTACAGAGATAATTCCCACAACAGCACACAGACCTACCATAACAACTAACATCTTCATGGTCCTGACCAAAATGTCCATCCTCTGTTCCATTCCATTGTCAGCTTGCATCACCCCGGAAGCAGCGTCCTCTTCAGAGGTCGTTTCTTCTTCTGGTTCCTCATGCACTATGATCCTCCTGATACTGATAAGCTTCGCGAAGTACTCCCTTTGCCAATAGTACTCAGGGCATCTATCAGGTGCCTACAAATATAGTTCAAAAATGCTCAAACCCTAGTTCGGAAAAGCAACAATCACCACATTGAAACTCGACACGTCGAATGCATTAAAAAAAACAACTCACCCCCTTGATGTTCCTTGGGCACTTGAAAAACACCCAACCTATATTCGTGTCAGTCGTTGCGCGGAGCTCAATGATCCGTGCCAACCCACAGACTGTGCACTAGATCAAGGGAAACCCGGTTTCCTTGCCCACCGCGTTGGACGACTCATTCACACATGAGGTGCTAGCCCTAGAGACCGACGGATCCACCCGGTGCAGGGACATTGCGAACCAGAGGAATTGCTGCCGGTGTGCCACCGCCGTTCGTCAACTAGGTCAAAAAGGTGAAGTTGGACGTCGAGTGTTGTTATCACAAGCCACGAGGGGACGCCGAGTGTTCTTATCCCTGCTACACGCCCTCACAGGAATGTGTAACCTGCAGGAGGGCCGGACGGGTGCCGACTTGCCGTGTGGGCAACCTAGGCAGTTGCACGCAGAGCGCAGCTTGGCTCCAGTGTAACCCATACCGGACAGGTTACGCATGGATCTCAAAGTCTGCTTATCCCGTGGGGAGGTTGCAATACGCCAATATGCTATGCACCATGGCCCGCGGGTAACCGGTAAAACCCAGGTTGTTGCATCACGCAGCGGGGCTCTCGGTTACGCAAGCCTCTGTAGGTTGTACTACTAGCTAGCACGCAGCCAGGCTGCATTGTTCCTGCAACACCGACTGCGTTATGCACAAATAGGCTTCAGATGTATGCGTAACCTGCCCATGCTACATCAGGTGGTGTCGATTCTGCGCGTTACCTGCACCGGCTGCTCGGTTACGCACCATCCAGGCTGCAACCGCCTGCAATACGCACGCGCACTTATAGGCTCCAGATGTATGCGTAACCTGAACCCGCTCGTGGGTAACCCTCTCGGATGCAGGTTACGTGCCGAATCGACACGACCGGATGCAGCGTGGATGCTGCGTAACCGAGTGGGTCCAGCTTACACGCCGTATCGACACCACCAGATACAGCGTGGAATCGTGGATAGTGCGTAACCAGCTCACGTTACTACGCACCATGCACGCGTAAAACCGACCCGGTGAAGGTTACACATACATTTGGAGCCTATATTTGTTATTACGCATAGGCCCGCGTAAAACCGACCCGGTGAAGGTTACGCATAAATCTGTAGCCACGAGTAAAAGGCCCGCTTGCGTTACGCACGCACGCACACACGACACACGTATTTGTTGGCAGCGCCCAGCTGGTTACTCACGAGCTGTGTATCCCAAGGCGTCCACGTGTGTAACCGAGGTGGTGCAGGTTTGGCATGCACACCCGACATGCCCATTATGAGACTTTGGAACACCGCATTCAGTGGTTCAGACTTGAAGGAAACCATTCATCATTCATAAAAGAATAATAATAATTAGGAGTTTAGGTCTGATTTAAAAGTTCAAATAGGAGTACTTAATTAGAATAATAATAATTACTTCCTCCTGTTTGCTTCTTTCTGTTGAGAGAAGTAATTTTGTGTCGCAGGAAGTAACCTGGGAGGGCTCTCCATGTATGACTAAAAGTTACTTCCTCCTGTGTACTTTTTCTATTTAGGGAAGTAATTTTGTGTCGCACGAAGTAACTTCGGAAGACTCTCTATGTAAGACTAAATAGAGAGACCTCTCCGTGGATGGTGCCCTGGATGCCGGCTTCTTGGCAACGCACCCCGAAGGCCCCGAAACAGATCAACTTTATATGGCACTCCCTCCATTCTCTTTTAACACTAATTCAAGTATCAGTAATTAATTAACACTAATTTAAACCAATACAACTTCTGTCAAAATCACTCGTGAAAGGCAATCATTTCATCTCCATCATATCCTGACCAAAATATCCATCATCTGTTAATTACTTCATTGCTACAGAGATAATTCCCAAAACGAATACAACCGAGCGGGTCCATGATTGAAAAGTTCAGGGAAAGCAGTGCCAAAGCACAAATCTCCTATAGTAAACCATATAGAAGCAAACCAAGTACTCACAAGATTTCGCTCAAACCTATCAGCAAATCTCATCGTCCACCAAATATCAACAATCAATATCAGCTGCCACTTGATCTTCCTTCAATCTCCACCAATGCAGAGGCAAAAAGTCACTGTAGTAGCATTAATTAATATTAACATAAGGCTCCAGTGACCCAGGAAAGTCTACCGAAAAGCTCTCTCAAATCCCGCGGTCACGCGCAGGAAATCACCTAGTTAAATCTAGTAATGGCCACCAATATCATCATCATCCTCCAATACTGGACTACTTAATTCGGGATACCTAAAATCTTCGGCATAACATGTATTCTCAGCCTTTCTCACCTATATAGAAAAAACAAATAGTCAGTTGTAAACTGTGCCAGCAAGTCCAATATGCAAACAAATAAGGGTATAGTTACCTTCAGGCTTCGAAGACATGTAAAAGATCTACAGCCGACTGTGCTAGGACCCTCAATTGCCCTTAAATCATTAGCATGCCAAAGAGTAAAATGAGGTTCACCGATAGGTGGTGCTATTAACGGATGATCCAGCCAATCCAGTAAATACAACTGTGTAGATGGCACATGGGTAAGTGATGATAAAATAAATAAATAAATAAATAAATAAATAATAAATAAATAAATAAATAAAAGGTAGGGGAACAGAGTTCTTGATTGGTACTACATAATTAATTATTACCCTGAGAAAATAGGTGGATCCTATTACAAAGGGCACACCACGTCTGTCTGTACACCTCTGTAATATTTTGACACTGTTTCTAAGTTCTTCCAAAATGTAGCCTACCCAGTCGTAGGTCATTATATTATTAACATCAAGGCAAACATCTAACAATCCTTTGTTTACGAAGGCAGATGCTGTAGGAGCAAAGATTCTGTGTACCAAAAGTAAAGTCCAACAGGTGACGAAAACGTCATCATCACGGCCATCAAGGATTCTGTCTATTATGTGATGGTTCTAGTTTTTCTTGTCGAGAGACATGCCCAAGCATGTTTTGAAGTATATGGTAGACTTCTCATTGTATATCTCCACCACTTGCTTTCCCTTGTATGGTAAACCAGTCAATCTACAAAGACTTCTCCGATTCATAGGGATGCATTCGCCATTACCAAATTTGAAGCACAAATGTTTCACATCAAAGTGCAATAGCATCCAAACTCCAAGTTCCCGGAGTGGGTTGCTAATCTTCAAATCCAAATAATTACCAAAACCAACTTTTTTAAGTTTGGCCACCTGATTGGGATTCAACTTTCTTGTGATATCAATCACACTTCTTGGACTACACCTACTACTCATATTCCAAAAAACATAAGGTGGTTGATGCAATGTACGAAAGCAACAAAGGAATACGGGGCAGATGATGAGATTTTGCTAGTGTTTACTGATAACCGAGGCACGAAGAATGGAACTAGATTAGGTGGGAGACGAAGGAAAATTTCAACAAGGACTTCATCTGGCAATAGGCAAATATTATAACCAGAATGCTTCCTGATGTCAGCCACCAGATGAACTGTACCCTGTAAAAGTGCAACTGACTCGGTAAACCACTGTAGAAATGCATCTGACTCGGTAAACCACTATAGAAATGATGAGTTGTATGTTCTAACACGTAGGGAGACAAAAAAAGATCATAATATGTGATCATATGTGTAATAATATTATTGAATGCGGCAGTTTTAGAGCAACAAGAACTTAAAGGTGATATATAAACTGATAATACATGATAATTATTCAAAGACAAAATGATAATATTTCAAAAATGAGTATAGGTACCAACATCGGAATATTTATTGCCCTTCCCACTCATCTTCTTTGCAAGTAGATGCTCCACTCGTACCCACTGTATTATCCACTGCCCTAGTAGCATGTTATAGTGATTCTGCAGTACGTACAAACAACAATAATAAAAATGGACATCCAAACAATTTGACCACTAAGAACGACATTATCAAAAAGGTATGGAGTAGAGACAGCCAGAGACTAGCTACATTCAGCAAAAAAGGTCAATGGTAATTATATTATTGGGTTTCTTGGGCTTCTTATTGCTTGTTGGCTAGCATGCAAGTTGTCAGCAGTACACACATCATCAACCGTAGTAGGTAATCTCTATATATTGCATTTTACCAAGGAAAGGTAAACGTCAGGTGTAGAATTTTTTTTAAATCCCGCACCCTAACCATAACACACAATGGAAAGTCGTCCTCGCAGGAAATAGCACACGGTACTAAATGACGCGGGAATTACAGGTGTGGAGTGGTAGGGTAAACAAAAAGGCAAATAATATAATCATTCACATGAGAAAGAGATATATGACCTCGAAATTTATCCCTCTCTTTCTTTTCACCTTCCCGGCAAGTACCTGATCCTTACTCCAGCCGCATTCATCTGCCGACGACTGTGTTCCGATGTTGATGGTGGTCCATACCACGTCATCCTCCATCATCGATCTACTACACAGCACCAGAAATAAAAATGGAAGGATGGAATCCCTTATTTCTAGATATAAGATGAACTGGGAAATAACCAGATATAAAAACGGTTAGGGTTTCGATTTGGGTGGCTGCCGAGGGCTCTAATCACCGGCGGCCTTAGAAAAGGGAGGTGGGCCGAAGGTAGGCCTGGCGGTGGACTGGTGGAGACGGGTTGCGGGGCAAAGGGGACGTCGCCGGCGGGGGTCAGCAGCTGGACGTGGTGGTCAGTTGAGTTTAGGAACGAAGCAATCGGGTGCTTCTGCCCTACTCTATATGCGTTGGAGTTGGAGAGGGAAACGAGAAGGAACCGCTGACAAGTGGGCCTACACCACCCAGTCGTGGTTGCAGCACGGATGGTGCGTAACCGATCTCGTGCATGTAATGCGCACATTCGTAACCACTGCCTACATTCCACGAACCGAGATGGCGCAGGTAACGAGCAGAATCGACACCACCCAGTCGGGGGTTACCTGCACCCACTTGGTTACGCATAATCGACACGACCCAGTCGGGGTTGCAGCACGCAGACACCATGGCTCGTGCGTTACCGCCGAGGAGAGGGTTACGCAGGTTCGACACGACCCAGTCGGTGGTGTTGCAGGAGCCATGCAGCATGGATGGTGCGTAACCTAGCCGGTCCATCAGCTTACGCGCATAATCGACACCACCCAGTCGGGGTTGCAGTATCCGAGCGAGTGCAGGTTACGTGCCGAATCGACACGACCGGATGCAGCATGGATGCTTGCGTGACCATGCCTGTCCAGGTTACGCATACATATGAAGCCTATTTGTGCGTAACGCAGTCGGTGTTGCAAGAACAATGTAGCCTGGCTGGTGCATAACCATGCTGGTGCGTAACCTAGTGTCTTGTTGGATGTGACAAGAAGCTATAACCCAGAATCAGTCAATCATAGAAGCACGAGATCGCGAAATTGCCGGCGGCGTCGGGCATATATATAGAGTGCGAGCTAGCGTCGTAACTGGAACTCGCATGCATGGAAAATCGGTGTCCATCCTGCGTAACCGGGGCACTGTGAAGGTTACGCCGGGCGGACAACACCAGAGACATTGCTCGTTTGTAACCGAACGGGTGCAGGTAACGCGCAGAATCGACACTAAGGTGAAATTTTGAAAGACACTAAGGTGATTGCACGCCAACATTCTTTCAAATGAGATTACACACTGGCGGGAATATGGCAGTTGACTCGAAAGGAAAAGTCATATCTATCGAAGGCACGTCTCTGTTCCACCCATTACACAGTCGCTTACAATACCATCTAAGGCCTCAGCCAATGCAAGTCATTCTCATGAAACAAGACTTGTACGTAGTAGACAGCTATAATCGACGCCGACCCAAGTGTTGCTTCAATGATTTCGGGAGCTCTGCAGCAACATTTGCAAGAACGAATATTAGTACGGTTTTGAGTATTGCTATATATAAATCAACAAACTCACTGAATTAGTAATATTAGATCCGTGATCCGTCCAAATTGCTCATGAAGTGTAGGATGTATAGTTATAATCGATGCCAACCCAAGTGTTCCTTCAATGGTTTCGGGAGCTCTGCAAGGTTTAGTGTATGTATGCGTGATCATTTGCCAAAAGTACAAAGTGTGTCAAAAGAATTGTTTTGTTTGTTGCCCATTATCGATTATTAGGATTTCTTCCTCTCTGTTGTAACAGATAACATAAAAGATTATGTACCTATCATCTGAAAGTGGATATTGCTCCTTTGACAGATCCATCGGGAAAATTGGGTTGTCAATACTTGCCCATATTTGTTGCATAAAAAAATCATAAATGGGCAATAGAATGTGAAGATTGTACCCGCATTTGTTGTTCAGAATATAGTTCCGAGCAATCAGATGAGGTGCTCTCCCTTGCAGACTTGTCTTAAATATTCTCTCGGTCCATGGAATCAAATTCCTTCTGGCAAATGATGTTTTCTTGGTTACCCTGACTAAGATTTCTTGGTGATGTAGCCTAAACAAATTATGTCATTTGATTTCCAAAAAGAATATATATATCCAGTCAATGTTTCTACCCTTGTTGGTGTTCTCTGGTAATTGAGGTCCTGAGAAAGAAAACTTGAACCATTTGGAGAAGCTCCATTTACCTATTGATGGGACGTGCATGCATAGAGAACAATAATTTATTTCTTATACAGGCAGGAGAGGTGTCTAAGAACAATAACGTAACTTGTGACAGTTTTTTTATCTGTGGAACATAAACTAACTTGTGGTTGTTAATATATCATATTCATGTCAATCTAGAAAGTAAACAAAGGAATATCAATCAATACAATTAATGCATAAGACATGACCTCGCATGTGAATTTAATACCCTCAAATCCCTTAAAAAATTGTATTGCACTTTCCAGTGGTGTCCCTCTCTGAAGTTGCCACCGTTTTGCCAAAGTCGTTTGCATAACAAGTATCATCAATATTTCTCAGCTGCAATACAAAAGTAAAATAACAATGTGAACAGTCAATGTTAGTCATTATACTATCTCTATATGTATTCATCCAAAAAGTTGAATTATATTCCTCAAAAAAAAGTTTAATTATTATGTTACTGCAGTTACCGGCAGGTTTTTGTGGGAAGCCTCTAGTTTAAGTCGTAGTGCATTGCTCCATAGTGAAAACCGAGGTTCACCAATAGGTGGTGTGATAGAACTACTCTTCAGCCAATCAAGGCAATATAACTGCATGCTCGCAAAAAGTTGAAAGAAATTATCTCAGATATGTGATAAAATGGCAAGATCAGAAGCGCTATTTATATTTCTTACTCCAAGGAGATATGTGGATCCATGAATATAGTTGGCACCCTTGTGTCTCTTCTTAAGGTTTAATGCATTCGCACCACGTTTAAAATTGTATATAAGGTAGCCAACGCAGTCGTAGTTCATTAAATTATTTACGTCTTGACACACTTCCAAAAATCTTGTACTAATGTATGCACCTGTATCTGGAGCAATGGTCTTGTCAACAAGAAGTAAAGTCCAACAGGTGACAAAAAGGTCATCAGCTGCACCATCTCTGATTTTGGCCTCTAATGTTCTTCCCGAGATTTTATGGCTTCCTTTAGTAGGAACTCCTAGATTTCCTTTCAACTCACTTATGCCATTATATTTAGAAGTGTTCTCATGTATTGGTTTGCCTCTGCATGGTAAACCAGACAACCTTGAAATGCTCATTGGACTTAAAGGGATTTGTTTACCGTTGCCAAAATCAAAGACTTCCTTTTTTGTATCATAGTGAGATTCAATCACCATACTCAAAAAATGACCAAATCCAATGTCTTTGATCTTTTCAATCTGTTGTGGTTTCAAGCCACCGTTGACATTGATCACCATTTTCGGTGAGCACCTAGTGCTTATCCGCTTCTTATGGAGGAAAAAACAAAACCATTAAGTCATCATTGTAAGGTATAGTAGACCAAAACCAGGTAATAAAAAAATCAAGATGTCAGCATACCACAGCACTGTTTGCTGCCGAGACCACACCGCCATCCATTTCTGAAGGAGTAACACCATAATATTGCTTGCTCTTTCGTTTTGTGTTCCTGATGATTGTTTCTTCTGGAAGTCCAGATGCGGTGCCATCTGAGTCACACTTGCCATCTTCACTGACAGATGCTAGTTGGTCGACACTCTTTAACAATGTCAACGAATTTTGTGGATGTGTCTACATTTTCCTCTCTGTAAATCGACCCTTCTCTACTGTACAATGAAGATATGTCATGAGTTTAGCAGGTGCATGCAGTTGCATGGGTCCGAGTATAAACAGTATACATATACATACTCACCCATAGTGTTTTTCACCGATTTCTGTTTGGGATCTGTTGTAGTTTCCCCAATGGTTTCAGCTTTGTCGACCAATTTATTTGTGTTCTTGTTAATAGATAAATCCAGACGAGTTTCACCATCAGCTGTGAGGGGAAAATCGAAACCTCAGGAACAAATAAGTACACTGTAGGAAAAGGCTACAGAGAATCATATAAACAACTAGACTGCTCATGTGCTGTGATAGAATTTCATGCAATGCGGTCAACTCCTACTATTCTTTTTTTTTGTGAGGAAAACTGCCTACTATTCAATAACTTATCTGACGAAATTAAAAGGAAAAATCAAAACTGAAGAAACTCAGCCTTTGCCATAGAAAATACCAAGACTGCAAATTGGATAGATACTATATAAATTTTTAGTAAATTCTCTAAATTGGATACTCTATAAAATTTTCTAAAAAATTAATAAAACTGATTTACAATCAATTATTATAGAGATTGAATTAACATAAAAGTGACTAAACAGTAATTAGCAAGATGATAAATGTCGCACCAGTTCAGATGGTTAAGGAATTGATTTGCACCAAATTATGGGATGAATGCCACACTTTTGCAAGACTTGAGGAGATGAAAAATACACTTTTTCCCCACGAAGGTGAGAAGGGAGCCTACATCCTGTACATAACACTGAACTATTTGATTTTGCGATTCGGCAGATTGAATATCAAACCTTTTACGTGTTTTCTACGATGATGAGTTGCAGTCGATGCATCGCTAACTTCGTCTATATCATACTCCTCATCTGTTTCAGAAGATTCATCGTATTCGTATGATTCATCAGTGGATGCGTCCTGTGCTGTGTACACCTGCTCTTTACGCCTGTCGGCAGCGTCCAATTTTCTTGTCTTGTTTGCGATTCCGAATCGACGTAGTTCGTGGGGATCGCAGGGTTTTCTATTCTTCGCTCTCGCCATCAAACAATATTAATCTACGGAAACATAGATCTGTTAGCGGCAATAGTACGTAAGGAGGTGGAAGGAGTTATACTTACGGCGAACAATGAACTCTCGGCGGACAATAGCAGTACTAGTTTCGACGTCTGCAAGGCACCCAACTGCCAAGATGAGTCGCCGGGCCACAGCTTTGATCATAGCAAATATACTCACCCGGAATTATTATGGGAATTTGAGGGGAAGAAAAATAGACAAGCACACTGGAGTACGTACGAAATTGAAAAAGGAATATCAACCCATTAAATAGTATCCCTAATTACTTGAGGTTACCATAAAGCCTGCCAATGGTACAACTGCTTTAACTCTGGCATGAGGTAGTACCCGATAATCTTGGCACGTCACATTCACTGCTGCAAATGTCTATACGAACTGGCAGGGATGCTTTCCTTGGTACCCCACTTTCGCACGTTCCCCGTGCCACGGCCCTGTGCGGATGGTTACGCCGCGCCATCCTCATCGTTCCGTCTCGCACGGGGAACAAAACTACAAAAGGATGCATGATCGGTTACGGGAGGGAGGGAATTGCTGCTGGAGAGTTAATTTACCTTTCCAAAGAAGATCGCGACTTGCGAGATGATTGCTATCGTTACACGTCATTTGGATCGTCTCGCATCTCCAAAACTCTTGTCGGTTTCCTGACCTCGTGGTTAAAGAGAAACTGAAACTCCCGTACCTGGCGCTGAGGGTGAGGGCGACAGTTTCGTCTACGGAGCGCTGCCCCTCACGCACCGTCGCCCGACGCCCACACGCCCGTCCTCCTGAAGTCTGCCTGTAGCCTTCATCCACTAACGCCTACGGAGGACCTTCTTGAGATCGTGATTGCTCTCTTTCTCTCGTCAGTTTAGAGGTCGAGCACCGCAAGCCATCGGGAGGATGGTGCTTCCCCCATCCGATGCCCGCCGAGATGGATTGAGGATGCTCATGCTCCGCCTAGCGCATCCCAGCACGACACTCCGGATCCCCGAGGGCGATGATTTACCGGCGCCACGCGCTGGTGAGGTCGTGATGTTTGTCTCGTTCTTGATGGCAGGACTTGTCCCGCCATTCTCCGATTTCTTCATCGCCGTGCTCACCTTCTACAGGGTGCACCTGGTGCAGCTCCATCCCAACTCCATCATTGTGCTATCAGTTTTCGCCTATTTATGCGAAATGTTCGTGGGTGTCCCTCCCTGCCTGGAGTTGTTCAGGCGCTTCTACACCCTGCAACATAACAAATTCTCAAGGGTAGACAACAAGTTGATCGGCTTCTTCGAATTCCGGCTGCAGGACACCGCCTCCAATCGGTACATTGAGCTTGAAACAACGGATCTCTGGGGTTCGTGGCGCTGCAATTGGCTGTACGTGAGGGCCGACTCCACCATAGACGAGCTTCGCTTGCCGACGGGACGGCCTGAGCGGTTCCTACAGTGGCGCTCTGTTCCAGGCGAGACGCCCGCAACGAGGGCCCTCGAGTCTAGCATCCGAGAGCTACGCGGCTTCGGATTGGCCGTCACCATGGTGATGGCCGATGCCCTAAGGCGGCGGATCAGTCCTCTACGCCGGCGAGACCACATTGCGTGCTATTGCACCGGCTTCTTCGCGGACCGCACGCCTACTTTACCCGGCGGTAACGATCCTGTTCGAATCATTTCATCAAGATTGTTTTGAAAATTTTATTACGTATTGACCATTATTGGTTCGTGATCTTTCTTAATACGCATCATAGAGGAAGGTCGGATGGAAGAACCCGACCTGGAGTTTTTGCTGCGTGAGCTTCTTCCGACACGTCTGGCCGACACGGCCCCTCCAGACGACGCACTTCCCCTCTGTGCTGTTGATACGTCGGAACGACGCCGGCGCATGAACCAGAACCCAAAGGTGGATGGCATCAGCGCTTCAGAGCCGAGGATGCACCAACCACTTGTGATCAGGGAGGGTGTTGCCGCTGGGGGACAAGACCGGAAAGCCTCGACCATTGAGAAGAACGAGCCCTCCCCGAGACTCGCACTGATGGGGGCTGCAGGGACAAGCAGCTCCCACGCCGCAACGACTTCTGCCCCTGCCACTCGCGAAGAGGAAGGGAGGAAGGCCGCGTGCGTCACAGAGCACTGGGACACTGGCATTGAGGCAGTGACCATGCTGTGCCATGCCTTGCGGGAGAGGCTGGCCGGCCTCTACCAAGCTTTCGTGCGCGTCACTAACGTCCTCCAAGTGCCCGGGCTTCCACCCGCCCTATCCTCCAGCTCTTTGGAGGAGGGCCATACTAGCGGGTCCGTCAACCACGAACTGATGAGCCAGCTTGTGCGGGCAAACGCCGAAGAGGTGGCCAACTACCAGGCCGTGGTGCCAGGTTCACCAGCCATAAAGGATGACGCCGAGATGAGGTAACTTTTTCCTTTTCAATGAAACTTCTCTCATTCCCTCCTATACTAATTAAAACCACAATAGTTGAACACCTAGGTAGTAACTTTTTTTTTGCCTCTGATGTTCCTGTATCTTTTTAAGTCATACATATATTCCCTTGAATCATCAAACATTTATATATCCAGGAATATCGGACTTGCCACTCCAGGAACATGGCGTTCCATTTACACTAGATAGCTTTATAACTGGTAGATTTATAATTGAGATCAAGATTCGTGACATGAAAATTGCAAAACATGTAAGCATCTACTACCTCCATTTTGCATTTTGTTTTGTGTGAGCACTCGAACAAATTATCCATCACTGTTCAGTAGAAGCATCTTTAGCTTTATAATAAAACTACTCCACAAAACTAACAAACATTCACTCCAATAGGCCACATCATTTGGCTTCATAATAAAACCACTGATTGATATTTGAGCCCCATAGTGTGAGTGTATTCTAATTTGAAGAAGATTTAGACGAGCACTTGAGATGAGGGTCAATTCATGATCTAGGAACTCGCTATAGCTTGTTACATCCAACAAGATACTAGGTTACGGACCAACCAGGCTACATTGTTCATGCAACACTGACTGAGTTACGCAGAAATAGGCTATAGATGTACGCGTAACCTGGATCGGAATGGTTACGCAACATCCATGCTGCACCGGTCGTGTCGATTCTGCGTGTTACCTGCACCCGCCCAATCGATTACTAGTACCTACTATATGTGAATCGATCTAATCTTAATTCAGATATACAGAGTACTTATTATCCTCTGATCACCTTAGGAAACTGAGGTTGGAGTCTCAAAAGTGGACATTCAAGCACGCACAAATCAACAAGGCAAATCTCCTTCTACCCAAGGAGGACAAAATAGAGACAAGTATGGAGATACACGGCTCGTGAGTACTCCCTCCGTCCCAAAATAAATGCAAGCAACTCCAATAGTGTAGCTAAAATATTAGCTAGATATAGAGTTTTTTCTCTTTTGTATAATATAGAAAATCTTTCAAAAAGTTGACAAAACCAACAGCCTCTTCAAATCATCGTGTCCATAATTCAACGGCGTTCACGTCAGCGACAAAACGGAATGTGCGATAGGCCAACGGCCCACTCCACAACCACTGACAAGAGGACCCCGTAGACAAAGACATGGTCAGTTAAAAATCCGCCGGCCGCCGATTCGACCGGTCCATTCCTCACCGGCGGCGATGTTATGACGAGGGAGAAGCCATCCTACTCCTTCCCGTGGACAGAGGCACAAGAGGCAAGGCAAGAAGCGTTGTGGATGGAGAAGGCTACCTCACCAGGCACACGCAGTGCTCCATGAAGAAGCACGCAACGCTGAGAGACCTGTAGTCAATAGGGAGGGCAAGCAGATTCGCCTCCCCTTGGTGAGCAGGGAGGATCCGCTGCCGCCGCTAGCGCTAGGTAGAGACACGAGTGGCAAGCTGCAGCGGCAGGACCCGTCGGCGGCGAGACACGAGTGGCGGCTGGCTTGCCGTCGGGCACCCGGCGTCAGCCGTCCCTGCGGCCTGCCCTCGCGGGCTCCCGGCAGGCAGCAGGTCGGCGGCCGCACGTGATGCAGCCTGCCGGCAGCGCGCTGGCTCACCGCGGCCACAGCCTCCCCGGCTCTCGTTATCCCACCAGCCGCCGCTACCCATCCCTCGGCGGAGGATGGGTGCTGGTGATGGTGGATCTCGACGCATAGGGAAGAAGAGAGAGGACGCGCCACGCGGGAGCGCGAGGATCGCGCGGACCGGGCGGGACCGCGGGAGGAGGGGATGACGAGGTTGCGCGGCTAGCTATCTTTAGCTAGCGAGGCACCGCGGATGGCTAGCGAGATTGCCGGGATTAAGAAATAAAGAGACTGTTGGATTCGTTTTTTACTCTAATTTTGTTAATTTTAGCTATTCAACTCGTTTTAGAGAATCTGTTGGAGATGCTCTAAGACTAAGCACGCAAACCAATGCGAAGTGTAAAATGACCAAATTACCTCTTGTCTTTTATGAGAAAGATCTAGATATTGGTTTGTCTTTTGTGTGAGAAGATTCTAGAGCCACTTGTCTTTTGTACTAGTTGGCTAACATTGGCCCCCCTATGGCTTGCAAATCTCCATTGAAAATTCGATTTTGATCAAATTTTTTAGATAAATTAGCACTATTGGCCCCCCTCAACAATGAAAAAAAATCAATTCCTGGCTACGCCACTGGTCAAAGTTGCATTCTTTGTGAGACAAATTTTGAATCCTAGAATTGCATTTATTTTGGGACGGAGGGAGTAACCGACTAACTGGCACCACCTTGGTTACACACGTGGACGCCTGGGATACACGGCTCGTGAGTAACTGGCTTGGCGCTGCCAACAAATAGGACTCGGTTACCCACCTTTAAGACTGCTGGCTGCATGGTACAACACTGGCTGGGTTACGCACGGATTCAGTTACGCAAATCAGTCATGTCGATCCTGCGCGTCACCTGCATCTGGTCGTGTCGATTCTGGGCATCACCTCAGCTCGGTTACGCACGGTTCGGCTACGCACCATCCGTTCTGTATGGCACGTGCAACACCGACTAGGTCGTGTCGATTCAGCGCATACGCACCGTCCGTGCTGCTTGATGCAACACCACCGGTTCCAGATGTATGCGTTACCGGAACCCGCTCGTACCCGTACAGACTCGGTTATGGTCGTGTTGATCCTGCGCGTCACCTGCACCAGCTTCGGTTACGCACGATTCGGCTACGCACCATCCGTTCTTCACGGCGCGTGCAACACCGACTGCGTTGTGTCGATTCAGCGTGTAACCTGTACGTCCGTGCTTATTGATGCAACACCGACTGGGTCATGTCGATTCAGCGTGTAACCTGATCAGGTTACGCACCGTCCGTGCTGCTTTATGCAACACCGACTGGGTTCAGCACGGACTCGCGGTTACCCACCAGACAATCAATGTAACAATTGTTAAATAAAGTTTTTGAGATGTCACTATTTAAGGCAACTGAGAAGAATAATTCAAAGAAGTTCTTCCATATTAAAGACAGCAGCTAAATAAAGTTCTCACGGATGAATATGAAAGGTTCAGCAACACACATGAATATAAAAGGTTCAACAACAAGTAATGAGTACTATAACTAAAACAAATTACATAATACAAGATAACTTGGTAAGGCATACCCATGGTGCTCTGCCTAGAAGCGAATTGCACCGACAACTCCATTCTCATTCATGGAACGCACAGGACCAGCGATGCTGATAAGACACTGCTCAACCTCTGAAACAAGGAACTGTAACTTCTCAGCAAGGTGCTCTCCAGAAGGATGTCGGAGAAGCAAACGAGAACGTAATCCAATAATCCTACACAGGCCTTGAAGAGTGTTGTCCAAATAAGAACAGATACTATTTCCTAGGTTACCGAAAACCTAGAGATCTGAACCAACATCGACAACCCTTTCCTTGGCCAGCAGGTAAGCTTGGCGGTTGACATCTCCAATTTGCACATTGTAATTCACACAGAGAGCCAGAAGTGAAGTATATATGGCAGATTCTGTGGCAGCAGCAACAGACGAACAAACAAGTCCTGAAGGTCGGAACCTCGAGCGGCTTACACCATCATCTCTGGCGAAATCAAAGAAACCTTTGTGGCGATCACCTCTACTCTAAATTAGGAAAAGAGGAGGACCGTAGCCCACGATACCAGCAACTCTGTTCAGCATCATTCGAACACCTCCACTCCAATTGACAGAGTCATCCTGCAGAACATTTGAACCAAAAAACATTAATAAATAGAAAAAAATAGAAATTCATATGAGCAACGAACAAGAGACACTAGAACATCCATAAAATAGAGTTTGAAAAAACTAATTAACATATAAAAAAATAAAAGTACGTACATTTCTATTGGGTAGGTTGAATCCTTCTCCTTGGAGTACATTGTCAATAATTTGGTGATTGTTCATTGCATGAAATGCATTTGTTGCCTGGTTTAAATCAAACATACCACGTGCGTGCATCGTCTGCAGCAAACCAAGACATGTAGTTGCAGAACTAACAATAGCTTCATCAACCGCAACAGTTTCCATCCCTCAGATCCTATGTGTAAAGAAGAATGAAGCATCTAGGATCGAGTTCACGACGGCAAGAGCTTGCGCAGATATATCTTCAAATATGCTTTTAACCTGATGGAGCTTCTCTAATAGGGCAAGCTGCCTTTCCTGGCAGCACCAGACACAAAGAAGACTATAGTCAAGAATGATAACATTGTGATTCTCCCTCAAATGCAGGAAGGCAGCAACACAAGCACTTTCCTCTGCATCATGTTCAGCTGCTACAGTATGACCCAGAACTTCTATGTCCTCCATCACAACAGGATCCATTGCACTTGGGAACTGAAACGAGACGCGCATACGAAACGAGCCATTTCCTATACCATTGACAAACACAGGCTGCGTGCCATCAATCTCATCGAGTGCAGCAGCAAGGATGTCACGAGCACTGAAGGGAATAGGTTGATCCATACCTAGATTCGAATGGAGTGTGATTAGGAGCTTAGACATATAACCAAAATATAGGAACCGACAATTGGCTATCATACTAACACAGCACAATATATCCCACAAAGTACAGAGCGTACATTCTAAGATTCGTCAAGAAACAACTTTTGAAAAACAGGAAAATAACTATAGGATTCATACAGAGACAACAATGAATGAAAAAATAGAGGAGAAAGAAGAATGGAGTTTACTTAGCAGGATGCACTCGAGACAGATATGAGGACAATGCTTCAACGAAGAAGATGCGCAGCTGGCTGTGTTCTCCAAAGTCCAAACTACCAGGTTGAAGAGGCAGGAGTGACAGAGAGCATTCGAGAGTTCACGGGTTGATTCCCAACACTAGGAACGAGGAAAAGGGAAATGGGCAGGGAAACGGAAGACGCTTCACATGAAAGACTGGGTCGGGCCGCTTCAGATTAAACGTGACCGGTTCAGACCAAGGGGTGGTTTGTGGTTGTGCTGGTGGCGATCGGGGTGGTAGTGGTGTGTGTGGGGGGCCCCAAAGGCCATACTCCCAGGATTCCCGTGCGTAATCCTCTGGAACCGAAACACCAATTGTACTCGTCGATGTAAACAGTTCACGATCGGCTTACACGGCATACGGTGTCGGTCGGGACGAGACGGGACGGGCCTGCAGGCGCCTCCGCTCCTCTCCAGCAGGTGAAGTGGAATGCGTAACCGATACCTTTTGGTGGTAGCGCCCGGCAGGTTACGCACGAGGAACAATGATGGATGCGTGGAGCAACATGGCTCGCGGTTGGGTTAACATAGCATATGCTTTTGATCAAACCATGCCGTGTATCCCAGGTGTCCACACGTGTAACCGAGGCGGTGCAGGTTACAGTGATGGCCGCCTGGGCTACACACGCCAGCATCGCGGTTGCCGCGGGACACGGCGGGTGGTGTCGACTAAGCGCGTAACCTGCAAGGTCTCGGTTACGCAGGTGCCATTCAGCAGGCTGCGCGCTAGAGAATTCCATGGACGACGCGTCAGCAGCCGCCCCCCCGGCGCGGGCTTCGCTTCGGGGAGAAGCAAACTACGGCGAGGGCAGGCCGCTGTGGGCCAGGCGGTGCACCATCATTATTACGATGGACGACGGGACGGGGCCTCCCTCCTCCGCTCCCCTCCCGTCGTGTCGTTCGCAGCCACAGCCGCCGCCCGCCCCGAGGAGTAAGCTGGACCCACTGCGTTACGTGTGCCACGCGGTGATTCAGCCTAGGTTACGTGGCTTGCTGCCAAGCCAAGGGTTACGCACGGTCACTGTGTCGTGTCGTGTGTATAGCCTTGACGGGACGGGACGGGCCTGCTGCTGCAGGCGCCTCCGCTCCCGTCCCGTCGTGTCGTCCACAGCCACAACAGCGCCGCCCGCCCCGAGGAGTAAGCTGGACACGCTGGGTTACGCACAATCCATGACGCACACGCGTACTGCATCCACTCTGCAATTAAGCTTATTATTATTAGTTACTCCTACCTCGTCTGTGACATCGCGACGATGATCAAGCTTAGCCATGCATACTGTAATACAATATGAATATCAGAATATGATTTATTCTGATCCCATCATGTTGCGTATATATGCATGGAAAAGTCATAAGTATGCGTATCAAGTCCTGCATCAGCTCACCAAAATTATATTCATCCGTATAAAGTAACGTTAACGTGCTGGTATCGTCGCTCACAAACTAAATTAAGGATTCATACGAAATGGAAATGGGTCGTCTGGTCCAAGTGCTCCATACACACACGCCCACTTGCATTTGCTGCCGTACGCACCTGTCAATAGTGCGTGTCACTACCCAAACACTTGGACGCATTCGGATCTCATATCAAAATATGCCCTACATGTGGATATCTTGGAAGTACATATAAATACAATATAAATTAGCTTTATTAATTAGTTTGCACACCAAGATTATTCATGACAAACACATGAAGCTACTTTTCTTAAGAAAAAAATCTTCGTGCATGGAGAATAATATGCACTCCCAATATAAATATAAATAAATAAATATATATATATATGGTTTCAAAAATATACAATTTTTAAATTAAATAAAAAGGAACCAGAATTTGCTCTCATAGAGGCAGATAAAAGTCAGTATTGACCGAATATATAATCTGTATGTACTTCAAAAGGTCAGTCTTTAAATAAGATCGAATAGCACTACTTAATATTAATGACCAGAGAATTAATCACGGTTCTTAATTCTTCTGCGAGCTGGCTAACCTAACTAGATAAACAGCCACGTACGGCGAAGGCCAGCAGGCGAGAACTCACCGAAACCAGCAGGACTTTGGTCGATCGTCGGGGATCGGAGAACCAGATCACGGGGGGACGGTGGCGTTTAGGGTAGTATGGCCAAGGGCGAGAGAGGACGAAGTGGGAGAGGCAGGGGCACGAAGAGGCAGAGGCCGACCATAGCAATCGTCGTGTTTATAATATTCTATATATACTAGAATATAAAGTACTCCCTCCGTCCCACAATAAGTGCACATCTCGCACTTCGAGGAAGTACCGAGAGGGGAGGTGGCGACGTGTTCAGCGGGAGGTACTGACCTTGGACGGCAGCGAACGGCGGCTGCTGAGAGGGGGGGACGGGGAGACAGCGCCCTGGATGCCGGCTTCTTGGCAACGCACCCCGAAGGCCCCAAAACAGATCAACTTTATATGGCACTCCCTCCATTCTCTTTTGATAGGAATACTCCGCATTTCCAAAAATCAGATTTTTACAAATGATAGTCCTATTTGCCATTGGTGTGGGCCGTGGCAATAAATGGCACAGATAACAATGAGTATCATGAGTAGAATGCCATTTGACAGAAGAGAAGTTTAAGACTACTGTTTGCATGGTGCTAGACTGGTTGGGTTATGCACGGGGTCTGTTACGCAAATCGGTCGTGTCGATCCTGCGCGTCACCTGCATCCGGTCGTGTCGGTTCTGCACATCACCTCAGCTCGGTTACGCATGGTTCGGCTACGCACCATCCGTTCTGCATGGCGCGTGCAACACCGACTGGGTCATGTTGATTCAGCGCGTACGCACAGTCCATTCTGCTTGATGCAACACCACCGGTTCCAGATGTTTGTGTAACCTGAAACCGCTCGTACCCGGACTCGGTTACGCACCTTGATGCTGCAACACCGACTGGGTGGTGCCGATTCGGTGCGTAACCTGCATCCGGTTGTGTTGATCCTGCACATAACCTGCATTCGGACGTGTTGACAGGAATGCGTAGCCTGCCCGGTCTTAGTTATTCTGGGTCTGGGGCCACGTTGCTTAGCGCAACCGCTTGGTTACCCACACGTCCATGTGAAAGGCGGCATGGGTGACGCACGCAGCACCGCGGTTGCCGCGGGACACGGCGGTCGGCGGGTGGTGTCGAGCCTGCGTAACCGAGATCATTTGGTGTCAGCGCCCGGTGGGTTGCTCTCGAGCCATGGCGCGTGGAGCAATAATGCTAGCAGTTGGGTTACCATAGCATGTGCCTTTGATCAAAGCGTGTGCCGTGTATCCCAGGCATGCACGTGCGTAATCGAGGTGGTGCATGTTTCGCACGCACACCTGACACGCCTGTTGAAGACCTGGGTGGAACAGAGACTTGAAGGAAACCAATAATCATTCATGAAAAATATAATAAATGATTGGGACTCGTTTGAAAAATCAAGTAGGAGTACTCAACACTAATTTACTTAACCATTTTCAATCGGTTACGCACGGTCCCTGTGTCGTGTTCTGTCGTGTTGTGTCGTGTGTACAGTACACTGTACAGCCCTCGACAGGACGGGACGGGACGGGCCTGCGGGTGCGGGTGATGATGATGGGGTGACGCGCACTTGCAAAAAATGGATTAAAAAATAAATATGGGCCCGCTGGGACCCAAACACCGCATTTGCAGGCGCCACCAAGCCGCCGCGCCGGCCGTCTCATGCCGCCACGCCGGGCCGGCCGTGCCGGCGGCCGTGACGGAGGCTATCACACCGGAGCCCCCGAGGCGGCCGTGATGGAGGCTGCCCCCGAGCCGGAGGCTCTGTACGTAGGAATTCTTGAATTTCACTTACTGACGGGAGGATTAGTCAAATTCTTCGCATGATGAAGGTGGATCTTGAAGAAGTCAATTTTCTCGTTCACTCGATCCAGTTCTTGTAGGAGGCGGGTTCTCTTAATTTACAAAGCTTCAAGTTTTTCCTCAGAGATTGCTAACAGTAGATGGAGAGTTGGAGACCTTGTTCTTGCCTTGACGATCACGCTTGCGGATTCGCACCAACGGCGCTGATATACGTCACAATGGTCTCCGCATCCTCACGATTTGGAGGCTAAAGAAGGAATGAGAAAATCTATCAGAGAAGTTTTTGAACTGAGGAAGAAGAAGAAGCATGTACAGCCTGTCGGTTTACCCCGTCTATGTGACGATCTTGTTGCTAAAAGGCCGCTACAAGGACGTCAGTCAAAAGAAACAAAGAAGGAGCGTTGGGAACCATCATGGAGTAGTGCTTAAAGATTAAAGATAAAAGGCATTCAAGGTCTTAACAAGTTCAGGTTTACAGTGCCCATCAGCCGATTTCAAGCTATACTAGTCGTCTATTCCTAGGAGAGATGGGACCGAGTGGAATCAGCAGCTGAGGCGTCGTCAGGCGATGCGGATGCTGATGGAGACGCTGCTGGAAGGCCCCCATTCAGCATCAGGTATGAAGAGGAAATGCTTGGCCTCGTAGCCCTCCAGTAGGCGGATGCACGGGGCCGTCCCCGCCAGCGACAGCGAGCCGGGCTCGCTGCCACGCACCTCCATCATGTAGTTGATCTGGACGTTACCCTCGGGGCACGGGCCGAGGCAGACCAGCGACAGTGACCGCTCGGTCAGGACGCCGCCGCCGTTGAGCAGTAGGAACACGCTGCCCATGCTGGCCTGCACCAGCACCCGGAATGGCTCGCCCTTGCAGAGCATCACCATAGTAGCCTCGAGGTAGGCGATGGATGCGGCCGTGTCGTTGTGGTCATCGAGGACATGCCTGTACAACAGCAAGCCGTAGTAGCTGCAGCCTCCGACAGGGCAGACGAACAGTGCGAGCGGGCACGTCTCCTCGTGGCGGCGCTTGTCGATGAACTTGATGACTTCGCGGCAGCCGTACTTGCGGAACTTGCAGACGCTGTTCATCTCGGTGAGCACATGCTCCATCGCGCGGCACCGGACGTCGCCGATGGGCTCTTCGCAGCACCAGCACTTGCGGTTGATGCGGACGCAGCATCGGGCGCACGCGGCGTGGCCATTATTGCACTGAAGTGAACAGAATACAGTAAAAATTAGGATACATGCACCACGCCGTACAAACCATAGTTAAAAGAGCGCAGTAGTAGCTGTGGTACTAGAGGGCGCCGGTGTGCTTACCATGAACACCTGGGACTCGAAAGGCATGAAGCAGATGACGCAATAGACGGAGCGAGCATCCGGACCTAACCAGATGGTCTTTTCCATCTCTTTGCCATCGCATCTCCTCCTCGATGGGGCCGCGGCTGGCGTCACCTTGGTCTTCTTGGCGGTCCTACTGTTCATCTCTGATCTGATGCAAAACGGTTCAACGGATGCATAAACTAGTTACTGGTCCATTGACGGTGGTGACGGGAAACGACTACTTGCTACAGCTGTGGTTGCGGCTGCTGGTGGAGCGGATTCTCCGGTAGAGCTGAAACTGTTTTAAAAAACGTTTGGCAAAACAGCTTCTCCTGGCTGTGTCATAGGGATAAGAGGTGAAATACCCTTCCCTTTTTTTCTTTTTTTCTATTTCTTTTCTATTTTCCTTTTTTTCTTATTATTTCCCATTTTTCCCTCCCCTTCTTTTTTGTCTCCTTTTCTTTCCTATTTCCTTATCCTTATCCTTGTTCCTAACCTCACTGCCCCTGCAGCGGCAGGCGGTCATCTCCTCCCCGCAGGGCCACGCCCACGATGCCGCCGGCAGCCACCGCCTCCCCGCGTCGCGCCCCTGCCACCCGCGACCCCCGGAGCTCCCCGCCGGCCGCCTCCACCCGCGACACGGAGCTCGACCGTCCGCCGCGACGCTGCCCTGCGACCGCCGCCGGCCCTCCAGCCTCTGCGTCCCCCGCGCATGAGCCACCGCCCTCCAGTTCCGCCTCCGGCCCGCCCTCCCCCGCGCCGTCCGTCGACCTCATCTCCCTCGCACCACGTCGGCCTCCAGCTCCGCCGTCATCCGTCCACCACCCACCAGGTACGCCACCGCCGCCCACCTCTCCTCTGCCCCGTCGCGGTCCTCTGCTCCGCCGCTGCTTCCTCTGCCCCCTCGGTGCGTGGGCCCCTTCCCCGAGGGCAAATGAAGGAAAAGGGGGAAGTTGCGTTTTTGCAGCTCCCGCCCGGTGGAACCGCGACAGAGAGCGGGATTTCCGACCGCTTCCGCGTTTGCAGCCCGTTTGGTAGGGTTTCAACAAAAACAGATTCCAAAGCTGCACAAGAATCCCTACCAAACACACCCTAAGCTAGCGAATCACCCAATAAACTTGCGAGCGAGTTGCAGATCATGGATTGTTACCACTAGACGTGAAGGGCAGTGGAAGTAGTCGATCGGATCGTCTCCTCCTCGTCCTCCCCGCGGTTACCACTCACCACCTCGGATCACCGTAGCCGAGGAGCGCAGCAGGTAAGCAGGGCCTCCACGGAGTCGACTCAGGGCGGCGTGAGGCCGGGGGGGGGGGAGCTGCGACTACGGTGGGCCGGATGCTTCGTATATATATGCTGAGCTAACAGGCTTTCAGGATAAAGGCATAGTTGGCCACATCCCTCAAGGAGGAATTATCATTTGGTGGGAATGAGATCCTCTGGGGTAGTAGTTGGAATTATCATTTGGGGTAGAAGCCCCTGGAGACGTCCGATGCAGAAGTGATGGTAGGATTCATTGCTACAGTCTATTTATGAAAATGCTACATGACCCTGTGCATTCTATTTATGAAACTGTTCCCATGACCTTGTGCATTGAGAGTGATAGGGTCATCATGCTGAAAATCTGATGCAGCGGACTTGGTAAGTGTGCACACTGCCGCGAGACTAGTCTGAGGTACTCCCTCCGTCCCTGATTAATGGTCGCCGGAGCAACGAACCGGTTACCATATACAATTGCAAAAAGACAAGATCACACATACAAGGAGTGCTTAAGTAGGGGTTAGTTTTCCAGTAGGCCCTTAATAAATAGTGTAACGGCTGGATTCTAGGTGTTGAAATGCACTCATCTCAGTTGGTTTGTGCTCCTAGTCCAGTGGATGGGGCCTGCCGGATCTATCCTCCGTGGCCTCAAATTTTTGCCCAGTTTTTTTTGGTTCAGAGGAGAAACGACATCTAATTTGCAAGCTAGGTACTCCTATATGGAGGGAAGTAATGCTGTAGTACTCCGTCCAGGTTGGTGGTGGGAAACTGGGAACCGAGGTTGGGGTTAACCGTTTACGCTGTGATCTTTTATTTTTCTTTTTGACCCGTGTGTGGTGGTGAGGCCGCCAGGTGGTCGGAAAAGATGGGTCTGGCTGTGAGGCAGGCGCCACTGCTCATTAGGTTCGTCGCACAAATCACTACTCCCTCCGTCCCAATTTATGTGCACATGTGATGTTCAAAAATTATGCTCATTTTAGATTCGTCACGCAAAGTTACACTCATCTGAAAAATGTTTTGCAAATAAATTTCATTTAGTACTCCATTCATAGAAGATTCCCTAGAGCTAAATTTTATTTTTTGAAAGGACCTAGAGCTAATTTTTTTTCCTCCGTTTCCAAACACGGTCTAGGGGAGAAGGGAGCGACTATTTTTAAGAGCAAGTTTTTTTTTGAAAGAAGGGCAGGAGCACTGCCATATCATTTAAGGAGAATAAGCATGCAACGGTTTACAGAGTTGTGATTACATATAGGAGTAAGAAACTAGAGAAACACCACTCGAAAAGAAAGAGCGACATCATTGAAAAACAAAATCAGGCTCTGCTCCACCGCAGGCATCCCTACGAAGCTTCATGTCCTCTTTTCGCCCGCGGCGGGCTGGGACGCGCGTTGAGGTGGCACACCTTTGGTAGTGGCCTGGTGGGTCCCGCCGGATTTAATGCACCGCAGCTGGAGTACTTGGAAGAGAGAGAATGACATCGCACCCCTATCAGAGCAAGGTCAATAGTTGAGCCAAGCACTTGGCTTGTAGTCAAGATATTAGAGTCAAGTCATACTACAACAACACTAGTCTCTCTCTCTCTCTCCGGACGTAGAGACCTTGACAGGAATGCGTAACCTGCCCGGTCTCGGTTATTCTGGGTCTGGGGCCACATTGCTTAGCGCAACCACTTGGTTACCCACACGTCCATGTGAAAGGCGGCATGGGTGATGCACGCAGCACCGCGGTTGCCGTGGGACACGGCGGTCGGCGGGTGGTGTCGAGCCTGCGTAACCGAGATCATTTGGTGTCAGCGCCCGGTGGATTACTCACGAGCCATGGCACGTGGAGCTAAGGCTAGCGGTTGGGTTACCATAGCATATGCCTTTGATCAAAGCGTGTGCCGTGTATCCCAGGCGTGCACGTGCATAATCGAGGTGGTGCATGTTTCGCACGCACACCTGACACGCCTGTTGAAGACCTGGGTGGAACAGAGACTTGAAGGAAACAAATAATCATTCATGAAAATTATAATAAATGATTGGGACTCGTTTGAAAAATAAAATAAGAGTACTCGACACTAATTTACACTTAACCATTTTCAATCGGTTACGCACGGTCCCTGTGTCATGTTGTGTCATGTGTACAGTACACTGTACAGCCTTTGACAAGATGGGACGGGACGGGCCTGCAGGTGCGGGTGATGATGGGGTGATGCGCACCTGCAAACAAATGGATTAAAAAATAAATATGGGCCCGCTGGGACCCAAACACCGCATATGCAGGCGCCACCAAGCCGCCGCACCGGCCGTCTCATGCCGCAAGAAACACATTAAAATGGCATAAAATAAACTAAAACCAACGCACGCATACGCCGGAAGTGCGTCAAGATGCGAGCGCGATTTGTCAAGACAGATGCGGCGCATCTTTTGGTTGCGGCGGATGTGTGTACTCATAAAATTGGTTGCATAGGATTGTCCATGCACTGATGCACAAAACACATATATAGTCTGTCAAGCGAGAGTTGCTTACGAAAGTCTTCGCCTGGATCGAAGCAGAGAGAGGATCGAGAGGGCGGTGAAGGAGGAGCTGCGGTCGTCGGCGGCACGTTGGGAGTTCAAATCCGGTGTGTGTGTGTGGAGAGAGAGAGAGAGATGGAAACGATCGTTCCGTGCACCACGAAATAAAAGCACATTCGCGAAATTGCCGTGGAGTGCGTACGTAATTGAAACTCTCATGAAAACATATATCCCGTTGGATGGTTACCTTCCAATTTGCATAACCTGTACCCACTCGATTACAAACCAACATGCGGCAAGCCGGCAACATTCAACCAACTAGGTTACGCGCAAGGCTTACGTAACCAGGGCGATTACGCAGGAGCCATGCTGTGTGCTCCAAAGTGCAAACGCGGCATGGTACAACACAGACTCGGTCGTGTTGATTCTGCGTGTTACCTGCACCCGCTCGGTTATGCACGACGGCACGAGCAATGTCTAGTTTATTGTTTATTAAGGTTAAAGGGAAACAAACTCAAAATAAAATAACAATTTAACATTGCTCTTTGACACATTACAATCCTGCAGGACTGTTCTTAATTTGTTCTAGATACCTCCGATAGCTCTCCCTATATATATACTCCCTCCGTTCTTAAATATATGACACCGTTAACTTTTTAATCCAACCTTGTAGGTTTATCGATTTGCACATATTTGCAGAAAAAGACGAATAGTCAAACGAACGAAAAGAGTCAATGGTGTCATATATATTTAAGAACGGAGGTAGTAGTACGTATCTCATCAGAATGCATGGAAGTATAGTGGCACCTCCCAACGAGCACCCTCTCCGTAGTCGTAGCGGCACAATGGGCACGTCGTCTTCTCGTTGAACCACTGCGTGATGCATGTCATGTGGAAACGGTGCGCGCACACTCGCAGGGTCTTGACATCTGCACCTGGAGCCATGTCCTCCAGGCAGATCATGCAATTTGGCACGTCCTTGATGCAGTAATCCTTCAGCGGTGTCGCCACATAGTAGACAAATGTTATTGAGAGCTGGATGCACACCTTGCATCTGAAAACAGAGTTGTCAGGCATGGCAACAATACGCTGTGCGAGGCAACCCTCCAGACCAGAAGGCACTGCCATGTCCCAGTGAGGTACGGTTAGACCCACGTAAACATCAAGGTTGTTTAGGTTCTGCATCAAGGAATGCCTGATTAGGCTACGGCAGGAATTAGGATAGCGAAGTTTCGTAACGCCGGGGTAAGCTAATGGAATTTCAATAATTTTGATGTCTCTGGTCCTGGGGCGAAGCCTTGAGCTCCTGTTTTTGCCTTCAATGTCGATCAAGTCGTGCATCACCGTGATGGTCAGATCAAGCTCGAGTATGCTCGGCCAGAAACCTGGCGAACCGTCAGAGATCACGATTCCCTCCGTCGTCTCGGCCGTGATGTCAAACATTGGCTTGGTGCATTGCATAACCTTGGGATCTGAAAAAATAGAAAAAAGTGTATAATTCATCCCTCAACAAGTATTGCAAAAGTGTGACATTCAACCATCACGTATCATTTGATGAAAATCAACCCCCTAACTATTTGAACTAGTGCATTTGAACTGGTACTCCCAATGCAGACTTCACCATGCATGGAGTCTAAGTCTATTAATTGCTCTCTCATTTATAACTCATCCCTTATAGTTTTTCTAGCATACGCACTATCATTGGACGGAAGTGGAGATATGAATAATTGGACAGGCGGATCGTACCATTTATGACCCTAGAGAGAATTCCGTTCGCCGAGGCAGCCATGCAAGGCTCGCGGCTCACCAAGGACAGCGGCGGCGCGGAGCAAAAGATAGTACTAGAGTCGCAGACCTGCACTGCACATGTGTGTATCGAAAGGTTAAAGGTTCTCGGCCGGTGCAGATCCATATCCAAAAGTGCAACAATACAGTAGTGATTACAAATTAAAAGGGATCGATGGTCGGGAATTGATCACGCTGACAGAGAGCGGGTACTCGAGGCGAGAACTCACCGAAACCAGCAGGATGTTGGTCGATCGTCGGGGATCGGAGAACCAGATCACGGGGGGACGATGGCGTTTAGGGTAGTATGGCCAAGGGCGAGAGAGGACGAAGTGGGAGAGGCAGGGGCACGAAGAGGCGGAGGCTGACCATAGCAATCGTCGCGTTTATAATATTCTATATATACTAGAATATAAAGTATATAGTAGTACATGATGACGGATCCCATCCGTCTCACCGCATTGTGCGCACTGACTGTATATATGCGTCAACTGCCATAGAACTCTGTATCCTTTTTATTTTATAGGATGTCTCCGAAGAGACGCCATATGGAGTACTACTAGCCGACCTGTGGTTTGGTTACACGCTACTTGTACTCCCTCCGTAGACACCATGGCTTGTGCGTAACCTCCTAGGCGAGGGTTACGCAGGTTCGACACGACCCAGTCGGTGTCGGTGGTGTTGCAGGAGTAGGAGCCGTGCAGCATGGATGGTGCGTAACCGAACGGGTGTAGGTTACTCGCAGAATCGACATGACCGGGTGCACATCATGGATGGTGCGTAACCAGGTCTACGTGCGTAACCCAGTCGGTGTTGCAGGAGCCACACAGAATAGATGGTGCGTAACCCTGCCGACCGGGGGCAGGAGCCAAATGAACTGGGGGGTTCGACACGACACGACCTGCCGTGTTGCGCGGCAACCACGATGCTACGTGCGTAACCCAGGCGGTTATCACAGAAACCTGCACCGCGTCGGTACACATGACACACCCTGTCATGAAGGTGCATAACCTAGTGCGTGCTCAACCGCAGAGTCGATGTTGCATCAAGCAGCATGGAAAAAAATTTCGTTCAGGGAATCTTTCATGCAGGAGTATTAAATTTCGTCTCGTGATTTTGCACGGAGTTGTGAAAATAGTTTTGCAAACTGACTTTATTTAATACTCCCTCCATTCCTTTATATAAGCAATTTGTATCTAAATATAAGCATTCCTAGGGATAGGACAAAATTAAATGGGGTTGGTGGGTAGGTAGAGAGTTGGTGGGTAGTGTAAAAAAATGAGGGGTATAGATGTCATTTCCTTCCACAGTTATTTGTTGAGTTTGAACCCTTGGAATGCTTATATAAAGGAACGGAGGGGCCGCCGTCGCCTCCTCGATCCCCCCACCTCCTCCGCCCCCGCCACCGCCGACCTCCCTCTCCCCTTGGCAGGCCGGGATCCGGCGCGTTTCGGACTATCCCTCGGGGATTCCGACGGCGACGCGGGGTGGTGGGGACCGCGGCGGAGCAGGAGGTGGCCTCCCCAGAGAGGGCGCGAAGCGAGATCCGTCCCCGACGGGCGGAGCAGGGGCACGAGGTGAGGCGGGAGGAACAATGGCGCGACCTCCCTCCTCTGCCCTCTCCCTCCCATCGAGATCCGGCGCGGAGAAGCTCAAAGCACAATGCCAAATCTTCTTGACTTCTTTGCCTGTACAAAGCTGTTCCAAATCCAATTTGCTTCTGTAATAATACCCTCATAATATTGTAGAGGCGATATGCCCTTCTTGACAAATTTTTTGATTAAGTTGTGTTTGAATTTAATTTTCTTTAGCACTACAGCCTTCACGGCTTCCTTCGAAGCCTCTAGTATCTTAAACTTAGGCTTCTAAGCCTTCACAGCTTCCTTTGAAGCCTAGGTTTAAGATACCAGAGCCTTCAAAGAAAGCTGTGAAGGCTGCAGCGCTGAAGAAAAATTAAATTAAAATCTGACTTCATCAAAAAAGTTGTCAACAAGGGTGTATCGCCTCTACAATATTACGAGGTATTATTACAGAAGCAGATTGGAACAGCTTTGTCCAGGCAAAGAAGTAAGAAGAATTTTAGAACTGTAGCAAAGAGCAGAGTAGCCAGGTACAAGTGAGGTGGGAAGATACCACACCTCCAGCTACAGGTGAAACCGTATCCAAAAACCCTAGGTACGAGGAGGTGCTCCAGCGCACTGTAAGATAACAAAATGACACACTAATGTTGTTCATCGACTAGTACTTATAAGCAAGTTACTAACAACATATTGTACCTTGCAGCATAAGTTTCCTCTGAACATTCACAGAGCCGGTGTCCTTCGCCAAACCAGGAAGATGTGGTTACCAAAGCCCTGGGAAACAATGATCAAGATGGGTGTTAGGAATAAACTCGTGTTCAGGTTTTTACTCTGTTTTCAGTTGGGCTTTTTGTTAGATTGTGGGGCTCTGCGGATCAGAGCCGCGTCTTGTCCAACGTCTTTCCAATACAAAGTGATTAGAAGCTCCTGCTCAACATCCCAATTCAGAACCCATAGAATTTGTTGTTTTTGGCCGGAGGAACCACCCTTCGCCTCCAGGTACCTGACCTTTCTAGTGCTTCATGTTCACAGCATACTGTTCATCGTCTCGCATCACCATGGTTACGTACCACTCAGGCTTCACGGTGCAGGCAACACCGTCTCGTAGGTATCAGGCAACACCATTCATAACACAGCCCGATACCGGACAGGTTACGCATGCCCTTGAAAGTCCGCTTATCTCGGGGAGGTTGCAATACGCTAATACGCACCATGGCCCGCGCGTAACCACAGGTTATGCATGTAAAACCCATGTTGCACCAAGCCTCTGTATTGTTTGTTCCTGCAACCAGGCTTTGTAGGTTGCACCACTAGGTAGCACGGAGCCAGGCTGCATTGTTCCTGCAACACCGACTGCGTAACCTGACCCATGCTACATCCGGTGGTGTCGATTCTGCGCGTTACCTGCACCAGCTACTCGGTTATGCACCATCCAGGCTGCAACCGCCTGGAATACGCACGCGCACCTATAGGCTCTAGATGTATGTGTAACCTGAACCCACTCGGACACGCACGGACTCTGTTACGCACCTTCATGCTGCAACACCAGCTTCGGTGACGCACGGTTCCGCGACGCACCATCCGTTCTACATGGCGTGTGCAACACTGACCAGGTTACGCACGGTGTCGGTTACGCACCGTCCGTGCCGCTTGATGGAACACCGACTTGGTTGCATGGTAGAACACTGGCTGTGTTAGGCAGAGTGTCGGTTACGCAAAAACCATGTTGTATCCTCAGTCGTGTCATTTCATCGCGTAACCTTGAGCCGATAAGGTTACGCAAAATCCACGCTGCATCCGGTCATCTCGAATCTGCGCGTAACCTTTTCAGGTTACGCGCCGTCCGTGCTGCTTGATGCAACACCACCGACTATCTCTTGTCGAATCAGCGTGTAAGCTGCACAGGTTACGCTCCGTACATGCTGCTTGAGCAACAACACCGACTCAATTAAGCACGGAATAGGTTACGCACCTTTAAGACGGCTGGCTGCATGGTGCAACACTGACTGTGTTACTCACGACGACGGTTACGTACGCATGGAGCAACCTCCAGCAAATCTGTACCCTCTAGGTTACGCACCATCCATGCTGCATGCAACACCGTCTCGCAGGTGCAGGCAGCACTGATGTGCGTAACCGAATGGGTGTAGGTTACTCGCAGCCTCGCAGGATCGACAGGACCGGATGCAGCAGGGATGGTGCGGAACCCTCGGCTGGGTGCAGGTGCCCTGGATGCCGGCTTCTTGGCAACGCACCCCGAAGGCCACAAAACAGATCAACTTTATATGGCACTCCCTCCATTCTCTTTTGATAGGAATACTCCGTATTTCCAAAAATCAGATTTTTACAAATGATAGTCCAATTTGCTATTGGTGTGGGCCGTGGCAATAAATGGCACAGATAACAATGAGTATCACGAGTAGAATGCCATTTGACAGAAGAGAAGTTTAAGACTACTGGCTGCATGGTGCAAGACTGGCTGGGTTACGCACGGGGTCTGTTACGCAAATCGGTCGTGTCGATCCTGCGCGTCACCTGCATCCGGTCGTGTCGGTTCTGCGCATCACCTCAGCTCGGTTACGCACAGTTCGGCTACACACCATCCGTTCTGCATGGCGCGTGCAACACCGACTGGGTCGTGTCGATTCAACGCGTATGCACCGTCCGTTCTGCTTGATGCAACACCACCGGTTCCAGATGTATGTGTAACCTGAACCCGCTCGTACCCGCACGGACTCGGTTACGCACCTTGATGCTGCAACACCGACTGGGTGGTGCCGATTCGGCGCGTAACCTGCATCTGGTCATGTTGATCCTGCGCGTCACCTGCACCAGCTTCGGTTACGCGTGATTCAGCTATGCACCATGCCACCATCCGCTCTTCATGGTGCGGCGCGTAATAACATAAGAAATAGGCTTCAGTTGTACTCCGTATGCGTAACCTACACCCACTGGGTTATGCACCATCAGTGCTGCTGCATGCATAGGGTAACTACGACTGGGTAACGCACAGACTTGGTTACACACCATTGAGGCAACACCGACTCGCAGGGTTACGCACGCAGCATCGCGGTGATGGAAATACCCACGTTGATGTGTATATACGGGAATTAAAAAATCACGGTGCGTGCTGAAATACAGCATGAATATCGGATCGGGATCTTGTGTTCTGCCTATATGTACCCTCACGTTGGACATTGTACGGCGACATGTTGGTTGGCCCGGCGGGGGAGTTAGCATCGTCAATTTCCCGTCTCGGCGTCGGGGGTCAGGAGGAAGACGTCGTTGTGGAGATCATGGAGGAGGGAGGACCTGGAGGCCGGTTTGTTCATCTGAATACAAGTCGAAGGTATGTTGCCCCGGCTGTGGATACATCATTTCTCACTTTCTCAGCGTCCTGTAACTTTAGGATGATCGATCTTTTCTTTTGGTATTATGGACGTCACGGCAAGGAGAACAAATCATGTAAGCCGTCGATGCCTCGCCGCCGTGGAGCGTCGCCTTCGTCGCTCTATGTTCAACTCGCAAGAAAATAAATCACCATTGATCGGGAGAAACATGACTCACCTGGGCATTGGATCTGCATGGGCTCAGGACCGGAACATACAGGGTTGGACCCGGATACTCGCTGTCAGGAAGGATCTGCGGGAATTGTGGTGTACGAGGTCACTACGAAATTATTTGCCCCAATGTTCCGCAGCCTGGGATGAGTACAACTGAAACGTAACGCATTTCTTAATTTCTTATGTTGCCGTAGGTAATTGATTTATATATGAATGTTCCATCAATCTTGTATGCCGAGTAATGTGTTCCATGGTGTATGGCGCAGTGCTTTTAACAGCGAAGATCAGAGGCAAGAAGAGGATCCTGGTGAAGTTGTACAAGAAGAAAGTCATGGGAGGCTTTGCAAGTGGCACGAGATGAAGTAGGCCTCGTCCATGTTTTAGCTGTAGCAGTTGGTTCATCGATCTGATAGTAGTTTTAGGTTAACTAGGTTATTCCGCGGGATTTGAGAGTGAGATTACATGGACTTGACAGACTATCAATTTCTTAGTGAAGAGAAGAGTTTCGATATTCTGTTGGAGTGAGATCCGATCCTTAACATGGAGCGAAACTGCGAAAGTATATAGAGAGCTCACCAGTATTGACTAAAGTATACTGAGTATCATTTCATCAGTGGAACCACATATGCCTTTTTTTAATCTACTTCTATCTCACCCGCTTCTTCCCCATCTCTCTCGAGTCTCGATGAGCGCCTCGCCATGCCATGCCTCGCCTCTGCCAATTCAGGCTACCGGCGCCGCCACCACTACTCGGTCGAAGTGTTGCCGCGCTCGCCGCTCCTATTTCCCTCCGTCCAGGTCGCGGGCTGCGATCCCGGATTCAATGGCATAATTTTCAATCGAGAGTTCATGGCATCAAAGTTGTGAACAGTAAAGTGAAAATTTTCACCTCCTAACCAAACACCACACTGAATCAGGAAGCCGTGATCGCTCTCCAAGCCAGGCTTGGACTGAAGGCCAAGAAACCAATCACTACCGTAGACCGTAGTGACGAAGTACGGAAAATCCATCAACCATTGGCAACTTCTTGGATTACACCAACCCACGAAAGGATAACTTACATGGCTACATTACATCACATTTATGCAAACATATTTGAAGAACCTGCATCAAGTAAATGCATACCAGCCCCCAGAACATGGGAAGACATCAAAACCATATTTTGCACCAATTGATCCTTCGCAGATGGAAATGCGATGGAGGGGATGAACACCGGCTTAGATCAGACGAACGGAGTGATCCACACAGGCTCGACGTCGGCGGAGTGGCCACCAGTGACGGATATCCCCGTCACCTCATGGTCCAGCAGCGAGTACTCGCAGATAGCCTACGGCGCCCGCATCTCCAGAACCCACCGCGCACAGTAGATGCAGCTCTCGCGCAGCCCCACCGCCGCATACAGCACCACGGGCACCACCACCGACACCACCGACCCCACGAACAGAGCCTTCCCGGCCATCTTCTCCACCGTGATCCACTTCCGTAGACCTGCTGACACAAGGATCTGGACCTGCACCTTGCGCTGCACACTGTTAGGCTTCTGGATCTGCACCAGCAGGACCTTACCGTCGCTCTCCACCAGGTACATCAGCGAGTCCCCGGCCGTCAGGCTCATGCCATCACGCAGATGCGAAACCACCGCCGCGCGCATGCCCAAGTCTGCATGGAACGACAAGACCGCCCCATCGTGGCCTAGCGCATACAGACAGTAGAGGCAGAAGAGCATGTCTCTGAAGCCCCCGTGCTTGGTTCCTTTGTGGATGCCGATGGTCATCCATGCGTCGGAGACGGCCGGCTGGTGCAGGACAATCGTGCCTATTCGGCTCAGCAGGGCAGCGGCCCATCCCGGGGTGGTTGGCGGTGCGGAAAGGACAACCTTTGACACCGGAAACACTGGAGGAGGTGGGAGAGCAAGGATTCGGCCGGATGCGGGGTTGTAGAGAACAACCGCGCGTTGGTCGTCCAAGGCCATGGCGAGCCACCCCTCGGCCTGGCCGCAGCACCGCCCGGTGTTGAGTCTCACGGGGAGGGAGAAATGCAGGATCTTGCGGTGGTGTAGGCCGAAGAAGGCGAGATTGCCGTGGGGGGCAGGTCGGCGTATGAGGAGTCGGGGTACCTCGAAAGGAAGATCAGTCGACGGGAATGATTCCCGAACGGATTTGAGCCAAGAGGCGCAGACGAGGCGGATGGCAACACGATCGCAGGGACCGAGGATAGTAACGATGCGCTCCAGCAACTCCGGCGGCAGATCCACCCATGATGACTGGGAGCCGGGGCATCGTCCTGTATGCCGGGCGGCGGGATTGCGTGGGGAAACCATAATATGTGAAGCCAAGTGATTATTTTCCTCTTGCTCAAAGCCTCAGACTACTACTCCTAGACCATATATATATACTCCCTCCGTCCCAAAAAGACTGTTATAGCCTTCAAAATTTGTCCCACAAAGACTGTTTATATAAGCTTGTATTAAATGATCTTCTCATTAAACTACACCAAGTACCAAGAAAATATTTCATTGAGAAACCCATAGAGCCAATGAAATACTTATTAGCATTGGGTTACGGTCTACTGATTCACGGTCAGAGCGAGTACCACAGCCTGGGTTACACGGCATGCTTCCATCTAAGGCCAGATTGCGTTACCGCCGAACGATATCTAGGAATCGGGGTTAAACATATCCTGTGTGAATCCAAATACTAGTCCGGCCTGAAACTGGTAATGAAATGGAAATTTATTACCTGCAACAAGATCAGGCTGCCTTTAGGAGTACTACCAGGTGTCGGATTATTCCCTTGCCTTTTGTAAGCAGCCAGACCATCTTGTAGATTCTTAAGAGTATAAACACCCCAGTTCATCAAATGTAAGTCACCAACATTCTCGACTAGCCGCTGGACTTTTGCTAGAATAGCTGGGTTGGTATCAGGATCAAATAAAACCTTGTGGCAAAACATGAAGAAATGTCGAAGAAACGAATCATCGGCAGGCCCGTCCTTTTGCTTCAGTCTGTTTTCAACCTCAGACAATGTTAGTGACGACCTTGTTTTTTCTCGACCACAACTGGTCATATTGACCTCTTTTCCCTTGATTGGTAGACCCATGTTGTCCTTCACATCTGATGGCGTCAACTGGACCAGCTCGCTACCAAGCTTGAAACCTGCTTGATCCGGATCGTACGTGTTGACAAGCGACATAAGCAATGGACGATCTATAGTGATTGGTTTGATGTGTAGCAAGAAGTCGAACTTGATAGACTCTAGCTTTTTCTTTCTTGCTGTTGAAAGCAGCCCAAGGACATTCGCCAGTCGTTTCGGCGTGCCTAGAATGCATAGGCTCGAGCGCTTCCAAGAAATGGTAGAAGTAGAACTGATTGGTATCTGCTGGTCACGGAGAGAGAGTAATCAATAAATGTGTCGTATGGAATCTGTATGGTGTGTTACATACCTCTAGAGTAGACGACAATGGGCCACCGGAGTTGAAGTTGTTGGGCCACCGTCTCCGAGGATGGCTGCTGCCGGTCGCAGGTGCTAAATTTTCTTCGCTAGGAGGCCGCTTCCTTGACGTCGTCGTCGACTGTGATTTGCCATCGGAAGTCACCGTTGATTTGCCGTCGGAACTCTGTGTCGTCGGCGTAGCATTGCCATCCGGTGCGCCTTGCTTGCCAAGATGAGGGACACTTGGACGTCCATCAGCAGACGATTTCTCCGCCGCGCCCGACATGAGCAAAACCCTCTTCCACCTCCGCTTCCACGATCTGAACTTGCAGGTCGACCAAAATGGAGGGAGAGAATGTAAACCGCCTGAGAGAGAGAGAGAGAGAGAGAAAGAGAAATAATAAATTGTCGTTCACGCCGTAACGCACGCAATCAGTCGATGGAAAGGCATAACCGAAAAGAAAGGAAACATTAATAACCTATACTCCCTCCGTCCCGTGAAGAATGCAATCCTAGCATTTGAAAAAAATCCCACAAAGAGCAATCCTAGAAAATAGATCTAATTACCGCTGGGTTACGTACACCTGAGTTATGCGTAACCTCCACGCTAATGCAGAGCACTTGGTTACCACGCATCGTGCGTAACTGGATGCTGGCCGTGTAACACAGGTGGTTATCACAGTAACCTGCCACGCACGCCTCGGTTAACACACGTGGTTACTTACCCACACGGCCATGTAAAAGTAAAAGGCCGCTTGGGTTACGCACACTGCACTGGGGTTGCCGCGAACACGGCGGGTTGGGTCGCGTCGAACTTGCGTAACCGACCAAACCCGATGGGCGTAGCTCACGCATAACCTGACAGACGTAGATTACGTAGGTTCGACCCAACCCGACCTGACCCGACGTGGCGACGTGTTCCGCGGCAAACGACAAACCTAAAGAAATGACCCTACCTGGGCATGTACTACAACCCACAGACGGCGGGTCGTCTGCAGAACCCCGAATTTAGCATACAGACGGATATACAGACAACTCATACAACCCACAGACAGAGAATCCGTCTCTAAGCTGTTTAATGCTCTACATGTAGCTAAGATCAACTACAAATGTACTTGTGTATACTATTGTGTGGCCATTTGGTACAATATTTTCAAGCATAAATAAGAGATGATTCACATTTAGAAAATTGACGTGCACATTCACATTCACCGTTCACGTTCACCATTCAGAAAACTGACGCCCCCACCTTGACTTCCACCATTCAGAAACTGGCGAGCAAAACCTTCACTTTCACATTGACAGAGACAAACTGATAGGCACATTCACATGCATGCGACACAGTGCACATTCACCTTGCAAATGTAACCTTGTGCAAACAAAACTGGCAAATGTGACCTTGCAAACAAAACTCACATGAAAAAACAAAACTCACATGTATTCAGAAGATAGGATCAGTAAACAACATGCTCTGATGGCATCCTATATATTTTCAGTAAACAACATGCTATGATGGCATCGCTATAAATTTTCAGTATGCAACGGTTCAGAAGTCCTCATGCTTCTTTGAATCGTCCCAAGCCATTTTGCCAACCCTTTCTCCAAACATTTTCCCCATCATCTATAATATTCAGATTACGGAGGAGGCACCCACCGGACCTGAGCGAATTCCTGATGTGAGACAGCAATTGAATCAAGTCCCTGCTGGACGCCTGGACCAAAGCTATCAACTTGAGATCCAATCGAGAGGATGTGCTCCGGTCTGTTCTTCCCCAATCTCCTCATTAACAAGAACGCAAGGACCGGAGATGGGAAGGAAGAGAAGGCGGTGCTTACTGGTGGGCTGTGCCGCGCCGCCGCCTACGATACGGCCTGGGGCCGCCGCCGGGTTGACGCCTCGACCTAGGGTACGGCCTTGTGCATCCCTTCTTCCTAGCAGCGGCCGACGTGAACATCTCGATGATTTCCGGCAGGAAGAGCGCGCAGAATCAAGCGAAGAGAGTGCGAGATTGGGAAAGTGAAGCGTGGCCGGAGGATATGGCGGGCAAAGCTTGGCAGCTTGGCGCGGAAATCTCCCGCGCAAGCCAGCCTCGCGCGGGATCTGGCTGCGGCGTTGCCTCGGGGAGACGGGGCCGTACAACGGTGCCGAGGGCGTCGATCCCGCCTGGGACAATGGGCCGCCCCCGTCGCCCCGCCAGACGACGCGGCAGCCGTCTATATGTCGCAGAGGGGTGTTTTTGCAAAAAACAGGACACAGACGGAGGCTTATCGACGTGATGTACGTGCAGATGCCGACCCTCACCGTGTGGGTAACCCACCCAGGTTTTTTTAGAGAGTGGTAACCCACCCAGGTGGTGGCAGCATGCAGCATTGTGGATTATCCAACGAAGAGAATAGGGCCGAACCAGTGACACAATCAATACCCAAAATTAAGTTTCTGGTGTAAATACCCATTAGGCAGGCCCAAACAAACATTGCAGTCAAATGGTGGCAGACCCTTTGGGTCATTCGGGTAACCCAGCAAAAAATCGATCCCTTACCCCTCCGATGAATCCCGACCCCGCCGCTCGGTGTGGCGGCGCAGCCATGTCTGCCGCCGACCTTGCGCCGCCCGACCACTGCGTCGGTTCCGCACTCGTCCCTCCGTCGGCGTCACGGGCCGCGCCGTCCGCATCTCCGACGGCACAACTTCCTCCGACCCAACCACACCCCTCATCCAGGCCGTCGTCGGACCCAACTATCCAGGCCACCGTTGAACTCACCAGAACCAGGTGATTCTTTCTTTCTTCCTTCTCTTTCTCTGTCGATGCGAATCTGCGGCGCGCCATGCGTCGACCTGGGGTTTCCCTTAGCTTGGTCGACTGCTTTGCTTCGGAGAACCTGGGGAATCCGGCCTGGTGATCCAAGAGCTATTTTTCAGTTAATATTTTTTTTCAACTGTCATTTGAGGTGATTAGGAGCCGCTCTAGTTGTGCTTGTTGGACAAAGGATGCTGTACACACCCCGTCTGTAAACACTACTGCACATTCACGATAATGCTCACAAACAACAAGAGTGCCCTCTGGATATCTTGCGCCTGCAAATATAATTTATTTGATGTTGCCACCAGATATACTATGAAGATAAATGTTCTAGTGTGTTCTTTTAAATTAAGCCGGTGGGGGTAAGACCGCCCCCACGGTTTTCATTAAGAAGAAGAAACCTTCTCCCGACTTAGAAAACCCCCCGAACCCCGGTTTCACAGGATTTTTTTAAAAATCAACTCCAACGATGAATCAAACTTGGGTGTTGCGACCATACCTCAGCTCCTCTAACCAACTAGGCTAGAGGGCTTTGGTCTGGTGTGTTCTTTTTATAGGCCAAAGAAGTAGTATCTATTAAATACTCAGTTTCTAGTACATGAAAAATCTCTATCTATCTGATGGAGTTTACTTGTAGGTTGCACAAACAATGGAGATACCTCCTCTGGCTAATCCTTCAGTTACAACTCCAGTGGTCGAGGTCATATACAGTATCTATTAAATACTCAGTTTCTAGTACATGAAAAAACTCTATCTGATGAAGAACGTCTTTCTTGATGCTTCTCCATCAGTTACAACTCCTGTGGTCGAGGTCATAATGCCAAGTCCCAGAAATTATCTAAGAGCCAAGCGAACAAGATCAAGTTTCAACAACAAGCTTAGCAAGAATTGACCAAGCACCAAGTTACCAAGTCGTGTCCACAAGAATTGACCGAGCACCAAGTTTTTACCGGGCCCCTTGTGAATGGAATTGGCCATCTTCACTTATGATGTCCCGATAGATAAAGTTGCATAGTCGTCCTGGAATGGAGACAAAATCAGCTCTTCTTAGCTCATTTCTTGGAATATTGAACTTCTGTTTGTAGCAAACAAAACTTGGTGGACAATTATATGTTAGGTGTACCTGAAGTGGACATTGTTCCCTCATTTGTTTGCTACAATCAGAAGTTCAGTGTTCCAAGAAATGAGCTAAAAAGAGCCGACTTTGTCTCCATTCCAGGGCGACTATGAAACTTTATCTGTCTGGAAATCATTAGTGAGGATGGCCAAGTCCATTCACAAGGCGCCCGCTAATAAATGTGTTTTCTTGTGGACATGACTTGGTAACTTGGTGGTCGATGATGTATGTACTCAAGTCCTGCTAATTCAAGTTCAGCACCTGGGGCCAGAAACTGAAATCGTATGACATGGATAGCAAGGAGGTGTACACTCTTTGCACTTTTGGGGTGGGCCCTCAGTATATTTTCCCATTAGTTCCCTACTATGCGGAGACATTGGCCCTTGGTAATATGCACTGAAATAGTGCCTTTTGTGGTTGAGGTATTCCCTTTGTCCGTCCCAAATTACTAGTCAATTTTGACGTTCCAAGTATGGAGACAGGAGCTATATCTGTAGAATTAGGTTATGTGCTCTGATGGTGCTTCGATGATATCAAACACTTGGGCATGCCGTAAGTTACCGTTACATATGTAACCCTAAACCCTAAACCCTAAACTGCTGACGGTAGTTGCAGCTCGCGCCCTAGAAGCCATGGCATCCAGAATTCCTCTGGGTGAGGTTCGATTCCAAAAAGATGCCAAACCGCAGCTGCGACAGAACATTCAGAGAAGATGTGTGTATCGGTCTCAAGGACTAGGGGGCATTTCTCACAGTGGGATTCTTCCAGTACGCGGATGTGTTGCATTTTCGAACTAGGGTTTGAGCATTTTCTAAATACAGTATATATGTAGGCTCCTGATACATGCCCTGAGTACTATTGGCAAAGGGAGATAATTCGCGAAGCTTATCAGTATCAAGAGGATCATAGTGCATGAGGAACCAGAAGAAGAATCGACCTGCGATGTGGAAGCTGTTTTCAGGAGGGTCATGCAAGCTGACAATGGTATGCAACAGAAGACATGAAGATGCAATGAAGTAATTAACTTTGCAGCTATATCAATGATATAGTTTGTTGTTTTTTCCTTTCCTTTCTTTTTCCTACCTACTTCAACGATCTCCCGGGATCGTAGTCTTGTTTTTGCTGCTACTCCACCGTGTCAGGCCCGCACATGAAGAGGGAACAGAGGGGTCAAGAGGCCTCCTAAGTTGGGCACATCAAGAGATGACAGGTGAAGTGGAATGCATAACCGATACCTTTTGGTGGCAGCGCCCGGCAGGTTACGCATGAGGAACCATGATGAATGCGTGGAGCAACATGGCTCGCGGTTGGGTTACCAACTTACCATAGCATATGCCTTTGATGAAAGCATGCCGTGTATCCCAGGCGTCCACGCGTGTAATCGAGGTGGTGCAGGTTACAGTGATGGCCGCCTGGGTTACGCACGCCAGCATCGCGGTTGCCGCGGGACACGGCGGGTGGTGTCGACTAAGCGCGTAACCTGCAAGGTCTCGGCTACGCAGGTGCCATTCAGCGGGCTGCCTACTAGAGAATTCCATGGACGACGCGTCAGCAGCCTCCCCCTCCCCCCGGCGCAGGCTTCGCTTCGGGGAGAAGCTAACTACGGCAAGGCCAGCCCGCTGTGGGCCACGCGGTGCAGCATCATTATTACGATGGACGACGGGACGGGGCCTCCCTCCTCCGTTCCCCTCCCGTCGTGTCGTCTGCAGCCACAGCCGCCACCCGCCCCGAGGAGTAAGCTGGACCCGCTGCGTTACGTGTGCCACGCGGTGATTCAGCCTAGGTCACGCGCCTTGCTGCCAAGCCAAGGGTTACGCACGGTCACTGTGTCGTGTCGTGTATACAGCCTTGACGGGACGGGACGTGCCTGCTGCTACAGGCGCCTCCGCTCCCATCCTGTCGTGTTGTCCACAGTCACAACAGCACCGCCCGCCCCGAGGAGTAAGCTGGACACGCTGGGTTACGCACAATCCATGACGCACACGGGTACTGCATCCACTCTGCAATTAAGCTTAAATTGGTACCCACTAACGATTTCTCTTGCCTCTCAACGCGCCATGTCATAACCCACTACACGCCATGTCACTATGCCTTCGTCGATTTTCTATGACTAATAGCATGTTGTATTTGTGAGTAGCACACCATAAAATTCTCGCAGTTGAAATACATGTAGTAGGATCAATCATTTAAGAATGGTTCTCACTCAACAAAATTGACATGCTTTCATATATATTATTGTTTACAGATAAATATCATCATGTAATCGTTTTGGTGTTTCTACTTTCACATTTCACCTTAAAATTTTGCTTAAAAATTCCCGCAGCAACGCGCGGGGTATCACCTACTAGTTATTAGTTACTCGTACCTCGTCTGTGACATCGTGACGATTATCAATTAAGCTGGACCCGCTGGGTTACGCACAATCCATGACGCACACTCGGTGCTTCAGCCTAGGTTACGCGGCTTGATGCCAAGCCAAGGGTTACGCACGGTCTCTGTGTCGTGTCGTGTGTACAGCCTTGACGGGACGGGCCTGCTGCTGCAAGCGCCTCCGCTCCCGTCCCGTCGTGTTGTCCACAGCCACAATAGCACCGCCCGCCCCGAGGAGTAAGCTGGACACGCTGGGTTACGCACAATCCATGACGCACACGCGTACTGCATCACTCTGCAATTAAGCTTAAATTAGTACCGACTAACAATTTCTCTTGCCTCCCAACGCGCCATGTCATAACCCACTACACGCCATGTCACTATGCCTTCGTCGATTTTCTGTGACTAATAGCATGTTGTATTTGCGAGTAGCACGCCATAAAATTCTCGCAGTTGAAATACATGTAGTAGGATCAAACATTTAAGAATGGTTCTCGCTCAACAAAATTAACATGCTTTCATATATATTATTGTTTACAGATAAATATCGTCATGTAATCGTTTTGGTGTTTCTACTTTCACATTTCACCTTAAAATTTTGCTTAAAAATTCCCGCAGCAACGCGCGGGGTATCACCTACTAGTTATTAGTTACTCCTACCTCATCTGTGACATCGCGATGATGATCAATTAAGCTGGACCCGCTGGGTTACGCACAATCCATGACGCACACGCGGTGCTTCAGCCTAGGTTACGCGGCTTGCTGCCAAGCCAAGGGTTACTCACGGTCGCTGTGTCGTGTCGTGTGTACAGCCTTGACGGGACGGGATGGGCCTGCTGCTGCAGGCGCCTCCGCTCCCGTCCCGTCGTGTCATCCACAGCCACAATAGCGCCGCCCGCCCCGAGGAGTAAGCTGGACACGCTGGGTTACGCACAATCCATGATGCACACGCGTACTGCATCCACTCTGCAATTAAGCTTAAATTAGTACCGACTAACGATTTCTCTTGCCTCTCAACGCGCCATGTCATAACCCACTACACGCCATGTCACTATGCCTTCGTCGATTTTCTGTGACTAATAGCATGTTGTATTTGCGAGTAGCACACCATAAAATTCTCGCAGTTGAAATACATGTAGTAGGATCAATCATTTAAGAATGGTTCTCGCTCAACAAAATTAACATGCTTTCATATATATTATTGTTTACAGATAAATATCGTCATGCAATCATTTTGGTGTTTCTACTTTCACATTTCACCTTAAAATTTTGCTTAAAAATTCCCGCAGCAACGCGCGGGGTATCACCTACTAGTTATTAGTTACTCCTACCTCATCTGTGACATCGTGACGATGATCAATTAAGCTGGACCCGCTGGGTTACGCACAATCCATGACGCACACGCGGTGCTTCAGTCTATAGGTTACGCGGCTTGGTGCCATTTGTACGTTGGGATCGTACCACCTGCTTCGCATCGTCGGGTGACACGCTAGCGCTCCCCCTTGATTACGCATGAAGGGATTTCACATTTTTTCGGTGCACGGCTAGGCGATTACGAAACCCAAGCTACGGCTGCCCCGCGTGGCCGGGTTACACACGCACGGCTCGCCGGGACGTGGCACAGGCTACTGCAGGGATCGGGAGATTTTAAGATCCGGTTGCCGGAAAACCGCCCGGAGCTACTGTAGATACACGCGGGCCATACCACAACATGGAATGTGCAAGTGCAAACCGCTAATCCCGGTGTTGCCACGGGCACGGGCCCACGGGGTCCGTTTACTACTCCTCGTCTTCGGCTGTTGCTCGCGTCGCCTATCATACCTCCCACGGCTAACACCGGGCCTGCATTCTAGGACCCACATGGTAGCGGGTGGGAACTAACGAGTTTGCCCAGTTTTTTTCTTTTTCATTAACGTATTTTTGTGGGGTTGAAAGTCCGCGACCGCTTTGGACTTTTTGGATTCCATCTGCTTGGTTTCCCAGTTTCCACCCCCTCGGAGGACTTGAGCAGTTGAGCGGCAGTCATGGCCGTCAGCGCCGATTGATTCATTTCTTCGTCACACAGGTCAGGCCCTATGTCCTTGCTCGTACACATCGAAACTGATGGTTTGCGCTCTTCTAGTTTTGTCTTGGGTTCGAGGCGCTCGGATTGTTTCTGTTATGGAGCAATGATTTCAAGAACTTTGGTACTGATCGAGGTTAGCGGCGGAGGCGGGGCCCCAGTCGGTGGCGGCATATAGCAGGGGCGGGGCAGGCAGGATGATGGGGAGGCGGAGGGTGTGGTAGCCCACCACCTCTTCCGCCCCGCCACCACCCCACCCAATTCACGAGCATTGGATTTGATTTGATTTTTTTAGTTCCATCCTGTAGTTTTGGCGAGTGTAGGAAATCAGAACTTGCTTGGATGCCTTTCAATGTTTGCCCTACCTAATTCTAGGCATGTCTAGAAATTTTGGCTACCAATCCAATTATTCTTGTTGTCGTAACCAAGCAAGCGCTCTCTCTCTCTCTCTCTCTCTTTTGGAATTAAAGGCAGGAGCACTGCCACATCATATAAGAAGAAGGTGCCTATTTTGTGATTATTTTATCCCTGAAAAGGAAAGTTCTACTACTTGCTAGGGATCTCCATAAGAGCTTTGATACTGCTGTGGAAATGGATCATTTGAGCAGAGATGCTGAAGGTATCCTGAACTTTCTGTGTTTATGCCTTGTCGTCATTCCTTTTCCTTTCTATTGTAAGTCAATGCACCATAGTGTCTGATTGCTTATTCTGCTACTTTGTAGAAGATAGTGGCCATCATCAGGTTGCCGTGGGGCAATTTGATAATGTCACAGAAGGTGAAGTGTTCATGCCATATAACTCAAAAGCGCAAAGCTCCGTATTCTGATTGATTTGTCAATAAATTTTTTAACCATGTAGTAAGTTTGTCCAATTAGGATTGTTGCTGGTCAAACTTAGGCCAGTCTCAGTGGGGTTTTATGGAGGGTTTTATGGTATTCAATTTCCTGACATAAATCTGTAACATAGTGTTGACGTTAATACATCCATCACGAAAATATTGATGCTACTTGTCATGGGACTTGAAAGGTTTGCTGTTCACATGCTCTGAATCATCAGCCGGCTTTAGACGATGATAGATGTAAGGCTAAACATTTGGCATGCCAATTTCGCTACTGTTTGGGTTGCTAGTTGCTACCAGAATCTGTCAACTCATCCCTCTTATTTTACCAAAGTATATTGGCATGTTTGGGTTGGTATCATGCTATCTAGTTTATTATAGCATTGTTAGCAAATTACTTTTTTTAAGGATTCAAGATGGAAACTTATATCAGTAATGTTTCAGATGATGAATTCTCATGTGTCGATGATAAGCCCCAAGTAAAGTTCATTGATTATCAAAATAATGGTCTTCATCAGCATCATGACCCTGATTATGGTCATGTGATGATTACAGATCCTTTCACTTTCATTGACGGCAAACCAAAATCCATCCTCTTTGGAGAAACTTGTTCAGACACCATAAAAATAGAGAATACCTCTCCTGAATCTGTGTTTTTATGTAGGATAAAAATATTTGGTTCAATCCCAGAAAACAGCTTTGTTTTATCAATGAGTTCACCACTAGATGGTGGTAAATCTAATCTGGAAGACATTACACTTCTGCCTGAACGGACTAAGACAGTTTGGCTCACATGTATGCCTAAAGATATTGGTTTGCATACATTAGTTGTGCATTTTTGTTTCGAAGATACGACGATTGAACGTGTAGCTTGTCTAATGGTCGATGATAATATCTCTAAAGCCTTATATGTTCATACACCTCATTATTGGAGATGCTCTCAAAATATAAAACTTGATTACTCTCCAATTGTGCCATGTATCCATGAGCATGGTCCAATTAGACGAAGACCTGATGCCTTTTCCTTGGATTTTAGCGTGGCAAACTACTATGAAACTTTCATGTCTCTTTTAACCAAGGAAGAATCCCATCTCAAGGTATTTCAGCATCCATAGTAGATTAATAGTATTAATATGCAAATTTTATTTTGAAAAATTGTTATTTGGTAACTTCAGATGTCCACTTGCAGGAGTTAATAAGATCATATGACATGCGCGGTGTCTCATTAGAACTTTTGAATGACTTTCCATTTATTGAAGTCCCTGGTTTGGCAGAAAGGAGGCCATCACCACTCCACGGGGACAATATATCTGTTACCTATGTTGGTACACATGCTCAGACTTACAAAGTTAGTAACCTATCATTGATGTTTGAATATTTATTTGTCATTCTTAAAGGTCAGATATAGGTATATATATGCTACCAACAATTAATTATATGTTTGGCATTTTCGTCAGGGCACCATTACAAAGGTTGCAGCGAATGGGATATTTGTAGAGTTCGGTTATGAGTTCTACAACAATCATCATAATCACCATCCCAAGTACCGGTGCAATGTTCAGTTTGGATACAATGAAGTTGACTGGAGGCTCTACAGGTCTTTAAAGAGTGCACAACATTTCGGAGCTAAGATTTTATTTCCCTCCCAATCACCAGTAAGAACTGTGGAAAAGGTGTATTTTTTGCCTTTGATCCCACACTTAAACACCAAGCAAAAAAATGCGGTTGCAAGGATACTTGGCTGCCGTGGTCTTCCACCATATGTCATACATGGACCTCCAGGAACTGGCAAGACATTGACAGTTGTAGAGGCCATTTCTCAAGCAGTCAAACAAAGGAAAAATGTTCTCGTATGTGCTGCTACCAATGCATCAGCTGACCTTCTATTGAAAAAGCTCCTGCCACATATGACTTGCCGCCCTTGTGATATCTTCATGCTGAACGCCCCAAGCCGTCAATATGAAGATGTAGATCCTATATTGATCCAGTACTGCTTTGTTAAACATAAAAAATTAAAATGCCCCTGTTTGGAAAAATTGAAGCACTACAGGATTGTTATAACAACATACATGATTTCTTATCTGCTGCGACATAAGAACATTACCCGAGATCATTTCACACACATTTTTCTTGATGATGCTGGGCAAGTTTCTGAACCAGAGACGATGATTCCTTTATCCCTATGTGGAAGCGACACTGTAGTTGTGTTAGCAGGAGATCCAATGCAATTGGGGCCGTTGGTTTATTGTAGGGAAGCAGAAAAGAATGGTTTGGGGAAATCATATCTGCAAAGGCTGCTTGAATCTGAGCAGTACCAAACAGGGAATTCTAACTATGTGACAAAGCTTGTGATTAATTATCGTTGCCATCCATCAATCCTGAAGCTACCATCGAAGCTTTTCTACAGTGGTGAAATGATCTCTCATGACAAACATAATGTGCCATTGACTTATGATTGTATTGGTCTACGTAATAATTTGTTCCCTATTCTTTTTATCGGAATACATGGATGTGATGAGATGGACAACACTGATCCATCATTGTTCAATAGGATTGAAGTTAGTAAGGTTGTAAGCCTCGTAAGGAAACTCACAAGCAGCAGTCTTGTCTGTGAAGCTGATATAGGAGTCATTGCTCCATACCGCCAGCAAGTTGCAAAGATTAAGAAAGCCCTTAAAAAACTTGACATGACTCAATTGAAAGTTGGTAATGTGGAACAATTCATAGGTGAAGAGCGGGACGTGATAATCATCTCTACACTCAGGTCAACTGTAAAGTACAATGAATTTGACAAGTTGTTTAATCTTGGATTTTTGAGCAATCATAGAAGGTTCAATGTTGCGATCACCCGTGCAAAATCACTGCTCATCATTGTCGAGAACCCTGATATGATCGCAAAGGTAATACTCTCTCTATCATTATCTATATCAATCAAGATGCACTAATATTTATACTTCCATCAAATTTACAATTTCAGGATTTACACTGGGATCAGCTCATGCGGTACTGTGCTGATAATGGTTCTTATCAAGGATGCCCACTACCACCATCGCACTATGGGTCTTACTAGTTTTAGTTAGGAGCCTATTAGTTGTTATGAAATGAATACTTTGTGGATTGCTTGTTACACGTGCTCGTCTAACAAGTAAGTTCAGGTATCCATGATGCTGCAGCAATTTGGTTGCCATGGCAATGGTACAATCTGAACTGGCTGGCATCTCTTGTGGGGGTGGCTGGCTCGGTGTGGGATATCATTGGCAATGACAACGGTGCTGGTGGTTGTTGTCGTCCGAGGTTGCAGCTGCCGATACGTGTTTTATTGGTTTGGTTGAGTTCAGCCAGTGGAGTTGCGCATTGCGTTGATATTGATTTTACTAATCTAAGGCATGGGACAATGGCAGAATCGCCGTCGTTGGACCCAACTATCCAGGCCGCCGTTGAACGTTGCCAAAACCAGGCGATTCTTTCTTTCTTCCTGGTAAAAAGTGACGTGATGGGATCTGTTGCTGGACAAGTTGGTGGAGGTGAAGAAGCTATGCCACTATGTTTTAGTGATCTTTTTAGCCCGTTGGTGTGACTCACCTAGTTGCTCAATGTATGTGATGAACTGATGTCATTGTGAACTGATTTCCCTCAACACTGACTAGGTTACGCACGGTGTCGGATACGAAAAATCCACGCTGCGTCCTGTCGTGGTCACTTTCAGGAGTCTGCAGTGTTGCATTCCTGTTCACTGTTGAGTTATAAATAGAGTGTTGCGTTCCTGCTAAGTGTTGAGTTATAAATAGTGTTGAGTTATGCACCTATAAGACTGCTGGCTGCATGGCTCAACACTGAATGGGTTACGCACAGATCGGTTGTGCAAAATCCACACTGCATCCGGTCGTGTCAGGCCTGATTGGTTGAGAGTCAAATGTGCCCTACCAAAATTGGGGCATGTCAAAACATGGGCATGCCAACATTTTCTACCAAAATTTGGGCAAAAGTTACACATGTTTTAGTGTCAAATGTAATAGCCAAAATTTTGGCACTCAATTGGTTTGATGCCAAAGCACATTTGCCAAAAATATTGGTCATGCCCCAATTTTGGTTTGGCAATTTTGGCTCTCAACCAATCAGGCTCGTCGATTCTGCGTGCCACCTGCACCAGCTCGGTTACGCACGGTTCGGCGATGCACCATCCCATGGCGCGTGCATTACCGATTGCGTTACGCACCTTGACGGGTACGAATAATCCACACTGCATTCTAATTCGACGCACCATCCTGCTCGGTTACGCACCATCCGTTCTGCATGGTGCGTACATCACCGACTGGGTTACGCACGCAGTCTGTCACGCAAAATTCCTATGCATCCGGTCGTGTTATTCCGTCGCGTAACCTGGAGCCGATAAGGTTACACAAAATGCACGCTGCATCCGGTCGTGTCGATTCAGCGCGTAGCCTGCACAGGTTACGCACCATTTTTGCTGCTTGATGCAACACCGTATGGGTTACGCACCTTTAAGACCGCTGGCTTTATGGTGCAACACGGACTGGGTTACACACGACGTCGAATACACAAAATCCACGCTGCATCCAGTCGTGTCGATCCTGCACGTCACCTGCTCCAGCTCGGTTACGCACGGCTCGGCGACGCACCATGCATTACCGGCTGGGTTAGGCAAAATCCACGCTACCTCCGATCTTGTCGATTCATTTCGGCCGTTTCCTTGGGCTTTCTATGAATGGACCGAGCCTTGCCTAGGCCCACTCGTCCTCACAGCTAGAGATCTCTCACAACTATGGCCGAATCCCGCCCCATCCGCTGCCGCCGCAGCCGCCAGCACCCGCCCCCGCCACCGCTGCAGCCGCCGGCACCCGCTCCCACCACCATAACCGCGCTCGGTGATGACATCCTCTGCGAAATCTTCCTGCGCCTCCCCGCCATCACGAGCCTCGCCCAAGCGGCATTCACCTGCCGCGCATTTCTCGGCGCCGTCCGCTCCTCCCCCGCCTTCCGACGTCACTTCCGTGTGCTCCACGCACCGCCGCTCCTCACCCTGTTCATGAGGCCCTACATGAGCGCCATCGTCCCTGCAGCTGCAGGCATGCGCAACGACATGGTCGCCGCCTTCGGCGGTCTACTCGAAAACTCCGACTCCGAGTCTGAGTGGTATATCGAACCCGATGTCCCCTACAGCGAGGGGTATGCCAGCTTCATCAGCAGCTCCACCTACCAATGCGCCTCCTACAGCCCGCACTCAAAGGCTCTGAAAATCTACCCCAAGATGGCCAAGGATCTCTGCTTGGACTTCCTCACAGCCGACACCTTTCTTGAGTTCTACACGCTCTCGGAAGACGGCGAGGAGAAGAAGTCATCCTGCGTGGTCTGCGTCCACCAGAACAGCGCCTGGACATGGGTGCGCGTGGCCGTCTTCTCGTCGCAGACCATGGAGTGGCGGGTCGTTTTGCCGCAGACACAGACATGGGGAGTGCTGAATGTTCATGAGAAATTCCCCACTGGCACAGTTGTCAATGGCTTCGTCTGTTGGATACACAAGTGGCAGGGATGCATCGTCACCCTCAACACTGAGGCATTTCAGTTCTCTCGGATGGAACTGCCACCGACCTTGAAATGGCCAATGTCAGTGTTTTAGCTTGGTCAGACCAATGATGGGAAGTTGTGTGTCGTCTGTGCACTGCAATGCATGCTTTCTGTTTGGCTCTGGGAAGCCGATGATGAGGGTGTCAAGAGATTCATGCCGTAGGAGATGATCTTATTGTGCCCAACTTTCAATAAGATCACCGAGCTTTCAGAAGAGGCTGATGTTGAAATGCATCCTATGGCAGTTATCAATGGCTTTGTGTACCTATCTGCCTACCTAGGTTGGGACCGTCGGCATTTGTTCCTCTCCTTCTGCTTGGAAACAGGCGAGATGAATTTGTTCTATAAGGAAAGCCAGTTTGTAATATCAGAAGGTGTTCCGTACATCATGGTCAGCTGGCCGTCGTCTTTAAATGGCAAGGTGAGCCTATACGTATACGTATTCCTTGTGACATGATAAAATATGTTCTGTCCCTCAGTTGTAGGCCGTTCTCATCACATGAGAGTAGGTCATCGTATTATTGTGGAATTTTGTCATCGGCTTTCTGGTTTAGATGAAGTAACATGAATAAAATTACTTATAACAGTGCTGCTCAATTGCTGATTGTATACGATAGCATGAGGGATTGTCTACATTATATGATACCATAAGGATTTGTAATGTTATTCGCTATATTTCATGCTGGAATTCTTTGTCCACTTACTTTATAATGCTAACCAATTCAAGGGTATCATATTTCAGTTTCATTGGTACTGTAGTACACGCTAAGCAATTTGATTTGTATAATTAGAATCTATTACTCGTTCCTGCTGGCTGCTACATTTTTTTCTATGCAAAATCTTATATTACATATGAGTTATCTTTATGTCATAGGAGGATTCAGACACCGCAGTTATAGGAAAAATGTCTGAAGATGATGGTCCTATGGGCACTGAAAAGGCTTCTCCTGTCCTTTTCACAACATTGAAATCATTCAGAGAACAACTAATTGATGATGACAACTCTAAATTTGCAGAGATAGAGGCCTTCTTACTTGATGATGAGACGAACTCTCTTCTGAATAGAATCGCTACTTTAGAGTCAGGATTGGAAGCTGCAAGACATCGTGTCTTGAGAATAGGTACTGAACCCAATAGCACGAATTAGCAGGGGATGGAGAGAGCAAGCTGCTGGCAAATGTGCAAGGGAATGTTGGGTAGAGCCTATTCCCGATTCTTTATTGGGTGACCCTAGTTCTGTTGTCTCGTCTTAATTTGGGCTTTTATTGAGACGTGTTGTGAGGGAAGGATGGAGACGTTATGTGATAATGGTGTCATGTTCCATGTCTGTTTAGTGTCACTATGTCATCTGTCGTTTTTCCAAATATGTCGTTGTTACCCCCATATGTCTTTACATGAATAGAAATGTGACAGAAAAGGCATTTACCTTGCCAAAGCTAAAGATTTCATGTTTTCCAAATTCTTGAATATATGTATAGTTGCCTCCCGCTTCTTGGAAAATAGCCGATTCCTTTGAATTTGCCGATCCGATTCTAAATGGCATCAGCATTGCCGATTGCCGTGCTCGGCGACAGAGAACCCGCCAAGGTATTCGCGCCGAGGAAAGCTCGGCTTCATAGATCCAAGTAACCATCTGTGGCACCGGGCTCGGCGCCAAGCTGTGGGCCGGCCTGTGGGCTGCTGGGCTCGGCCTGCCGCAGTGGGATGAGGGCATTGTCTCTGGATGTTTTTTTGCGAATTACACAGGAGTACATCGGAGACGCTCACAACGCACGCACACTCATCTGGTCGTGCCGACTCAGCGCGTAACCTGCACTGGTTACGCACCGTCCGTGCTGCTTGATTGATGCAATACTGACTGGGTCGTGTCGAATCAGCACGTAACCACAAGAGGTTACGCACCATCCGTGCTGCTTGATGCAACACCGACTGGGTCGTGTCGAATCAGCGCGTAACACGCAGAGGTTACGCACCGTCCGTGCTGCTTGATGAAACACCGACTCGGTTAAGCACGTAGTAGGTTACGCACCTTTAATACAGCTGGCTGCATGGCTCAACACTGATCGGTTGCGCAAAATCCACGCTGCATCTGGTCGTGTCGATTCTACGCGTCACCTGCTCCAGCTCGGTTGCGCACCGTTCGGCAACGCACCATCACATGGCGCGTGCATTACCGACTGGGTTACCCACCGGACGGTTATGCAAAATCAACGCTGCATTTTGATTCGACGCACCATCCTGCTCGGTTACGCACGTTTTGGTGATGCACCATCCATTCTGTATGGTGCGTGCATCACCGACTGGGTTACGCACAGAGTGTGTCACGCAAAATCCCCATGCATCCGGTCGTGTCGTTGCATCGCGTAACCTGGAGCCGATAATGTTATGCAAAATCCACGCTGCATCCGGTCGGGTCGAATCAGCACGTAACCTGTACAGGGCACCGTCCGTGGAGTGTGATACAACACTGACTGGGTCGTGTCGAATGCAGCTTACGCACCGTCCATGATGCTTAATCCAACACTGATTGGGTCGTGTCGTTGCATCACGTAACCTAAACACGGAAAGGTTACGCAAAATCCACGCTGCATCCGGTCGGGTCGATTCAGCGTGTAACCTGCACTGGTTATGCACCGTCCGTGCTGCTTGATAGATGCAACACCGACAGGGTCGTGTCGAATCAGTGCATAACCACAACAAGTTATGCACCATCCGTGCTGCTTGATGCAACACCAACTGGGTTGTGTCGAATCAGCGCGTAACATGCAGAGGTTACACATCGTCTGTGCTGCTTGATGCAGCACCGACACGGTTAAGCACGTAGTAGGTTACGCACCTTTAAGACGGCTGGCTACATGGCTCGACACTGACTGGGTTACGCACTGATCGGTTGTGTCGATTCTACGCGTCACCTGAACCAGCTCGATTACGCACGGTTCAGCGACGCAACATCTAATGGTGCGTGCATCACCGATTGGGTTACGCACCGAGACGGTTACGCAAAATCCATGCTGCATTCTGATTCAATGCACCATCCTGCTCGGTTATGCACGTTTCGGCGATGCACCATCCATTCTGTATGGTGCGTGCATCACCGACTAGGTTACGCACGGAGTCTGTCGCGCAAAATCCCCATGCATCCGGTCGTGTCGTTGCATCGCGTAACCTGGAGCTGATAAGGTTACGCAAAATCCACACAGCATACGGTCGTGTCGAATAAGCGCGTAACCTGTACAGGGCACCGTCCGTGGAGTGTGATGCAACACCGACTAGGTCTTGTCAAATGCAGCTTACGTACCGTCCATGATGCTTGATCCAACACTGATTGGGTCGTGTCGTTGCATCGCGTAACCTAAACACGGAAGGGTTACGCAAAATCTACGCTGCATCCGGTCGTGTCGATTCAGCGTGTAACCTGCATTGGTTACGCACCATCCGTGCTGCTTGATAGATGCAACACCGACTGGGTCGTGTCGAATCAGTGCGTAACCACTAGATGTTACGCACCATCCGTGCTGCTTGATGCAACACCAACTGGGTCGTGTCGAATCAGCGTGTAACATACAGAGGTTACGCATCGTCCGTGCTGCTTGATGCAACACCGACTCGGTTAAGCACGTAGTAGGTTACGCACCTTTAAGATGGCTGGCTGCATGGCTCGACACAGACTGGGTTACGCACTGATCGGTCGTGTCGATTCTACGCGTCACCTGAACCAGCTCAGTTACGCACGGTTCGGCGACGTAGCATCCCATGGTGCGTGCATCACCGACTAGGTTACGCACTGATTGGTTGCACAAAATCCACCCTGCATCCGGTCGTGTCGATTCTACGCGTCACCTGCTCCAACTCGGTTACACACGGTTCGGCGACGCAGCATCCCATGGTGCGTGCATTACTGACTGGGTTACGCACCGTGACGGTTACGCAAAATCCATGCAGCATTCTGATTCGACGCACCATCCTGCTCGGTTACGCACGTTTCGGCGATGCACCATCCATTCTGTATGGTGCGTGCATCACCGACTGGGTTTCGCACGGAGTCTGTCACGCAAAATCGCCATGCATCCGGTCGTGTCGTTGCATCGCGTAACCTAGGGCCGATAAAGATACGCAAAATCCACGATGCATCCAGTCGTGTCAAATGCAGCTTACACACCATCCTTGATGCTTGATCCAACACTGACTGGGTCGTGTCGTTGCATCGCGTAACCTAAACCCGCAAAGGTTACGCAAAATCCACGCTGCATCCGGTCGTTCCGAATCAGCACGTAACCTGTACAGGGCACCGTCCGTCAGTCCGTGGAGTGTGATGCAACACCGACTGGGCCGTGTCGAATGCAGCTTACGCACAGTTCTTGATGCTTGATCCAACACTGACTGGGTCGTGTTATTGCATCACATAACCTAAGCACGGAAAGGTTACGCAAAATCCACACTGCATCCGGTCATGTCGATTCAGCGCGTAACCTGCACTGGTTACGCACCGTCTGTGCTGCTTGATTGATGCAACACCGACTGTGTCGTGTCGAATCAGTGCATAACCACAAGAAGTTACGCACCATACGTGCTGCTTGATGCAACACCGACTGGGTCATGTTGAATCAGCGTGTAACATGCAGAGGTTACGCATCATCCGTGCTGCTTGATGCAACACCGACTCGGTTAAGCACGTAGTGGGTTACGCACCTTTAAGACGGCTGGCTGCATGGCTCAACACTGACTGGGTTACGCACTAATCGGTTGCGCAAAATCCACACTGCATCTGATCGTGTCGATTCGACGCATCACCTGCTCCAGCTCGGTTACGCACGGTTCAGCGACGCAGCATCCCATGGCGCGTGCATTACCGACTGGGTTACGCACCGTGACGGTTACGCAAAATCCACGCAGCATTCTGATTCGACGCACCATCCTGCTTGGTTACGCACGTTTCGGCGACGCACCATCCGTTCTGTATGGTGCGTGCATCACCGACTGGGTTTCGCACGGAGTCTGTCACGCAAAATCCCCATGCATCCGGTCGTGTCGTTGCATCGCGTAACCTAGGGCCGATAAAGTTACGCAAAATCCACGATGCATCCGGTCGTGTCGAATGCAGCTTACACACCGTCCTTGATGCTTGATCCAACACTGACTGGGTCGTGTCGTTGCATCGCGTAACCTAAACCCGCAAAGGTTACGCAAAATCCATGCTGCATCCGGTCGTTTCGAATCAGCGCGTAACCTGTACAGGGCACCGTCTGTCAGTCCGTGGAGTGTGATGCAACACCGACTGGGTCGTGTCGAATGCAGCTTACGCACCATTCTTGATGCTTGATCCAACACTGACTGGGTCGTGTCGTTGCATCGCGTAACCTAAACATGGAAAGGTTACGCAAAATCCACGGTGCATCCGGTCGTGTCGATTCAGCGCGTAACCTACACTGGTTACGTACCGTCTGGGCTGCTTGATTAATGCAACACCAACTGGGTCGTGTCCAATGCAGCTTACGCACCGTCCTTGATGCTTGATCCAACACTGACTGGGTCGTGTCGTTGCATCGCGTGACCTAAACCCGCAAAGGATACGCAAAAATCCAAGCTGCATCCGATCGTATCGATTCAGTGTGTAACCTGCACTGGTTACGCACCGTCCGTGCTGCTTGATAGATGCAACACCGACTGGGTCGTGTCGAATCAGCACATAACCGCAAAAGGTTACGCACCATCCACGCTGCTTGATGCAACACCAACAGGGTCGTGTCGAATCAGCGCGTAACATGCAGAGGTTACGCATCGTCCGTGCTGCTTGATGCAACACCGACTCGGTTAAGCACGTAGTAGGTTACGCATCTTTAAGCGGCTGGCTACATGGCTCGACACTGACTGGGTTACACACTTATCGGTTGCACAAAATCCACGCTGCATCCGGTCGTGTCGATTCTTCGCGTCACCTGCTCCAGCACGGTTACGCACGGTTCAGCGACGCAACATCCCTTGGCGCGTGCATCACCGACTGGGTTACGCACCGAGACGGTTACGCAAAATCCACGCTGCATTCTGATTCGACGCACCATCCTGCTCGGTTACACACGTTTCGGTGACACACCATCCGTCCTGCATTGTGCGCGTATCACCGACTGGGTTATGCACGGAGTCTGTCACGCAAAATCCCCATTCATCTGGTCGTGTCGTTGCATCGCGTAACCTGGGGCCGATAAAGTTACACAAAATCCACGATGCATCCGGTCGTGTCGAATGCAGCTTACGCACCGTCCTTGAAGCTTGATCCAACACTGACTGGGTCATCTCATTGCATCGCGTAACCTAAACCCGCAAAGGTTACGCAAAATGCACGCTGCATCCGGTCGTGTCGATTCAGCGCGTAACTTGCACTGGTTACGCACCGTTCGTGCTGCTTGATTGATGCAACACCTACTGGGTCGTGTCCAATGCAGCTTACGCCCCGTCCTTGATGCTTGATCCAACACTGATTGGGTCGTGTCGTTGCATCGCGTAACCAAAACCTGCAAAGGTTATGCAAAATCCACGCTGCATCCGGTCGTGTCGATTCAGCGCGTAACCTGCACTGGTAACACACCGTCCGTGCTGCTTGATAGATGCAACACCGACTGGGTCATGTCGAATCAGTGCGTAACCACAAGAAATTACGCACCATCCGTGGTGCTTGATGCAACACCAACTGGGTCGTGTCGAATCAGCGCGTAACATGCAGAGGTTACGCATCGTCCGTGCTGCTTGATGCAACACCAACTCGGTTAAGCACGTAGTAGGTTACACACCTTTAAGACGACTGGCTGCATGGCTCGACACTGACTGGGTTACGCATTGATCGGTCATGTCGATTCTACGCGTCACCTGAACCAGCTCGGTTACGCACGGTTCGGCGATGCAGCATCCCATGGCGCGTGCATCACCGACTGGGTTACACACCGAGACGGTTACGCAAAATCCACGCTGCATTCTGATTCGACGCACCATCCTGCTCGGTTACGCACATTTCGGCGACGCACCATCCGTTCTGTATGGTGCGTGCATCACCGACTGGGTTACGCACGGAGTCTGTCACGCAAAATCCCCATGCATCCGGTCGTGTCATTGCATCGAGTAACCTGGAGCCGACAAGGTTACGCCAAATCCACGCTGCATCCAGTCATTTCGAATCAGCGCGTATCCTGTACAGGGCACCGTCTGTGGAGTGTGATGCAACACCGACTGGGTCGTGTCGAATGCAGCTTACGCACCGTCCTTGATGCTTGATCCAAAACTGACTGGGTCGTGTCGTTGCATCACATAATCTAAACCCGCAAAGGTTACGTAAAATCTACACTGCATCCGGTCATGTCGATTCTACGTGTCACCTGCTCCAGCTCGGTTACACACGGTTCGGCGACGCAGCATCCCATGGCGCGTGCATTACCGACTGGGTTACGCACCGTGACGGTTACGCAAAATCCACGCAACATTCTTATTCGACGCACCATCCTGCTCGATTACGCACGTTTCGGCAACACACCATCCGTTCTATAAGGTGCGTGCATCACTGACTGGGTTTCGCACGGAGTCTGTCACCCAAAAGCCCCTTGCATCCGGTCGTGTCGTTGCATCGCGTAACCTAGGGCCGATAAAGTTACGCAAAATCCACGATGCATCCGGTCGTGTCGAATGCAGCTTACACACCGTCCTTGATGCTTGATCCAACACTGACTGGGTCGTGTCGTTGCATCGCGTAACCTAAACCCGCAAAGGTTACGCAAAATCCACGTTGCATCCGGTCGTTTCGAATCAGCGTGTAACCTGTACAGGGCACCGTCCGTGGAGTGTGATGCAACACCAACTGGGTCGTGTCGAATGCAGCTTACGCACCATCCTTGATGCTTGATCCAAAACTGAATGGGTCGTGTCGTTGCATCGCATAACCTAAACCCGCAAAGGTTACAAAAAATCTACGCTGCATCCGGTCGTGTCGATTCAGCGCGTAACCTGCACTGGTTATGCACCGTCCGTGCTGCTTGATAGATGCAACACCGACTGGGTCATGTCGAATGTCTAATCAGCACGTAACCGCAAAAGGTTACGCACCATCCGTGCTGCTTGATGCAACACCAACTGGGTCGTGTCGAATCAGCCGTAACATGCAGAGGTTATGCATCATCCGTGCTGCTTGATGCAGCACCGACTCGGTTAAGCACGTAGTAGGTTACGCACCTTTAAGACGGTTGGCTGCATGGCTCGACACTGACTGGGTTACGCACTGATCGGTCGTGTCGATTCTACGCGTCACGTGAACCAGCTCGGGTACGCACGGTTCGGTGATGCAGCATCCCATGGCGCGTGTATCACCGACTGGGTTACACACCGAGACGGATACGCAAAATCCACGCTGCATTCTGATTCGACGCACCATCCTGCTCAGTTACGCACGTTTCGGCGACGCACCATCTGTTCTGTATGGTGCGTGCATCACCGACTGGGTTACGCACGGAGTCTGTCACGCAAAATCACCATGCATCCGGTCGTGTCGTTGCATCGCGTAACCTGGAGCCGACAAGGTTACGCCAAATCCACGCCGCATCCAGTCATTTCGAATCAGCACGTATCCTGTACAGGGCACTGTCCGTGGAGTGTGATGCAACACCGACTGGGTCGTGTCGAATGCAGCTTACGCACCGTCCTTGATGCTTGATCCAAAACTGACTGGGTCGTGTCATTGCATCACATAACCTAAACCCGCAAAGGTTACGCAAAATCTACGCTGCATCCGGTCGTGTCGATTCTACGCGTCACCTGCTCCAGCTCGGTTACGCACGGTTCCGCGATGCAGCATCCCATGGCGCGTGCATTACCGACTGGGTTACGCACCGTGACGGTTACGCAAAATCCACGCAACATTCTTATTCGACGCACCATCCTGCTCGATTACGCACGTTTCGGCGATGCACCATCCGTTCTATATGGTGCGTGCATCACCGACTGGGTTTCGCACGGAGTCTGTCACCCAAAATCCCCTTGCATCTAGTCGTGTCATTGCATCGCGTAACCTAGGGCCGATAAAGTTACGCAAAATCCACGATGCATCCGGTCGTGTCGAATGCAGCTTACACACCGTCCTTGATGCTTGATCCAACACTGACTGGGTCGTGTTGTTGCATCGCGTAACCTAAACCCGCAAAGGTTACGCAAAATCCACGCTGCATCCGGTCGTTTCGAATCAGCGTGTAACCTGTACAGGGCACCGTCCGTGGAGTGTGATGCAACACCAACTGGGTCGTGTCGAATGCAGCTTACGCACAATCCTTGATGCTTGATCCAAAACTGAATGGGTCGTGTCGTTGCATCGCATAACCTAAACCCGCAAAGGTTACAAAAAATCTACGCTGCATCCGGTCGTGTCCATTCAGCGCGTAACCTGCACTGGTTATGCACCGTCCGTGCTGCTTGATAGATGCAGCACCGACTGGGTCGTGTCGAATGTCGAATCAGCACGTAACCGCAAAAGGTTACGCACCATCCGTGCTGCTAGATGCAACACCAACTGGGTCGTGTCGAATCAGCGCGTAACATGCAGAGGTTATGCATCGTCCGTGCTGCTTGATGCAGCACCGACTCGGTTAAGCACGTAGTAGGTTACGCACCTTTAAGATGGCTGGCTGCATGGCTTGACACTGACTGGGTTACGCACTGATCGGTCATGTCGATTCTACGCGTCACCTGAACCAGCTCGGTTACGCACGGTTCGGTGATGCAGCATCCCATGGCGCGTGCATCACCGACTGGGTTACACACCGACACGGTTACGCAAAATCCATGCTGCATTCTAATTCGACGCACCATCCTGCTCGGTTACGCACGTTTCGGCGATGCACCATCCGTTCTGTATGGTGCGTGCATCACCGACTGGGTTACGCACGGAGTCTGTCACGCAAAATCCCCATACATCCGGTCGTGTCGTTGCATCGCGTAACCTGGAGCCGACAAGGTTACGCCAAATCCACGCCGCATCCAGTCATTTCGAATCAGCGCGTATCCTGTACAGGGCACCGTCCGTGGAGTGTGATGCAACACCGACTGGGTCGTGTCGAATGCAGCTTATGCACCGTCCTTGATGCTTGATCCAAAACTGACTGGGTCGTGTCATTGCATCACATAACCTAAACCCGCAAAGGTTATGCAAAATCTACGCTGCATCCGGTCGTGTCGATTCTACGCGTCACCTGCTCCAGCTCGGTTACGCACGGTTCAGCGATGCAACATCCCATGGCGTGTGCATTACCGACTGGGTTACGCACCGTGACGGTTACCCAAAATCCACGCAACATTCTTATTCGACGCACCGTCCTGCTCGATTACGCACGTTTCGGCGACGCACCATCCATTCTATATGGTGCATGCATCACCGACTGTGTTTCGCACGGAGTCTGTCACCCAAAATCCCCTTGCATCCGGTCGTGTCGTTGCATCGCGTAACCTAGGGCCGATAAAGTTACGCAAAATCCACGATGCATCCGGTCATGTCGAATGCAGCTTACACACCGTCCTTGATGCTTGATCCAACACTGACTGGGTCGTGTCGTTGCATCGCGCAACCAGAACCCGCAAAGGTTACGCAAAATCCACGCTGCATCCGGTCGTTTCGAATCAGCGTGTAACCTGTACAAGGCACCGTCCGTGGAGTGTGATGCAACACCGACTGGGTCGTGTCGAATGCAGCTTACGGACCGTCCTTGATGCTTGATCCAAAACTGAATGGGTCGTGTCGTTGCATCGCATAACCTAAACCCGCAAAGGTTACAAAAAATCTACGCTGCAACCGGTCGTGTTGATTCAGCGCGTAACCTACACTGGTCGAGCACCATCCGTGCTGCTTGATAGATGCAACACCGACTGGGTCGTGTCGAATGTCGAATCACCATGTAACCGCAAAAGGTTACGCACCATCCGTGCTGCTTGATGCAACACCAACTGGGTCGTGTCGAATCAGCGCATAACATGCAGAGGTTATGCATCGTCCGTGCTGCTTGATGCAGCACCGACTCGGTTAAGCACGTAGTAGGTTACGCACCTTTAAGACGGCTGGCTGCATGGCTCGACACTGACTGGGTTACGCACTGATCGGTCGTGTCGATTCTACGCGTCACCTAAACCAGCTCGGTTACGTACGGTTCGGTGATGCAGCATCCCATGGCGCGTGCATCACCGACTGGGTTACACACCGACACGGTTACGCAAAATCCACGCTGCATTCTGATTCGACGCACCATCCTGCTCGGTTACGCACGTTTCGGCGACGCACCATCCATTCTGTATGGTGCGTGCATCACCGACTGGGTTACGCACGGAGTCTGTCACGCAAAATCCCCATGCATCTGGTCGTGTCGTTGCATCGTGTAACCTGGAGCCGACAAGGTTACGCCAAATCCACACCGCATCCAGTCATTTCGAATCAGCGCGTATCCTGTACAGGGCACCGTCCGTGGAGGATGATGCAACACCGACTGGGTCGTGTCGAATGCAGCTTACGCACCGTCCTTGATGCTTGATCCAAAACTGGTTGGATCGTGTCATTGCATCACATAACCTAAACCCGCAAAGGTTACGCAAAATATACGCTGCATCCGGTCGTGTCGATTCTACGTGTCACCTGCTCCAGCTTGGTTACGCACGGTTCAGCGATGCAGCATCCCATGGCGCGTGCATTACCGACTGGGTTACGCACCGTGACGGTTACGCAAAATCCACGCAACATTCTTATTCGACGCACCATCCTGCTCGATTACGCACGTTTCGGCGATGCACCATCCGTTCTATATGGTGCATGCATCACCGACTGGGTTTCGCACGTTGTCTGTCACCCAAAATCCCCATGCATCCGGTCGTGTCGTTGCATCGCGTAACCTAGCGCCGATAAAGTTACGCAAAATCCACGATGCATCCGGTCGTGTCGAATGCAGCTTACACACCGTCCTTGATGCTTGATCCAACACTGACTGGGTCGTGTCATTGCATCGCGTAACCCAAACCCGCAAAGGTTACGCAAAATCCACGCTGCATCCGGTCGTTTCGAATCAGCGTGTAACCTGTACAAGGCACCGTCCGTGGAGTGTGATGCAACACCGACTGGGTCGTGTCGAATGCAGCTTACGGACCGTCCTTGATGCTTGATCCAAAACTGAATGGGTCGTGTCGTTGCATCGCATAACCTAAACCCGCAAAGGTTACAAAAAATCTACGCTGCAACCGGTCGTGTTGATTCAGCGCGTAACCTACACTGGTCGAGCACCATCCGTGCTGCTTGATAGATGCAACACCGACTGGGTCGTGTCGAATGTCGAATCACCACGTAACCGCAAAAGGTTACGCACCATCCGTGCTGCTTGATGCAACACCAACTGGGTCGTGTCGAATCAGCGCGTAACATGCAGAGGTTACGCACAGTCCGTGCTGCTTGATGCAGCACCGACTTGGTTAAGCACGTAGTAGGTTACGCACCTTTAAGACGGCTGGCTGCATGGCTCGACACTGACTAGGTTACGCACTAATCGGTCGTGTCGATTCTACGCGTCACCTGAACAAGCTCGGTTACGCACGGTTCGGCAACGCAGCATCCCATGGTGCGTGCATCACCGACTGGGTTACGCACCGACACGGTTACGCAAAATCCACGCTGCATTCTGATTCGACGCACCATCATGCTCGGTTACGCACGTTTCGGCGACGCACCATCCATTCTGTATGGTGCATGCATCACCGACTGGGTCACGCATGGAGTCTGTCATGCAAAATCCCCATGCATCCGGTCGTGTCGTTGCATCGCGTAACCTGGAGCCGATAAGGTTACGCAAAATCCACGCTGCATCCGGTCGTTTCGAATCAGCGTGTAACCTGTACAGGGCACCGTCCGTGGAGTGTGATGCAACACCGACTGGGTCGTGTCGAATGCAACTTATGCACCGTCCTTGATGCTTGATCCAAAACTGACTGGGTCGTGTTGTTGCCTTGCATAACCTAAACCCGCAAAGGTTACGCAAAATCTATGCTGCATCCGGTCGTGTCGATTCAGCGCATAACCTGCACTGGTTACGCACCGTCCGTGCTGCTTGATAGATGCAACACCGATGGGTCGTGTCGAATCAGTGCATAACCACAAGAAGTTACGCACCATACGTGCTGCTTGATGCAACACCGACTGGGTCGTGTCGAATCAGCGCGTAACATGCAGAGGTTACGCATCGTCCGTGCTGCTTGATGCAACGCCGACTCGGTTAAGCACGTAGTATGTTACGCACCTTTTAGACGGCTGGCTGCATGGCTCAACACTGACTGGGTTACGCACTAATCGGTTGCGCAATATCCACGCTGCATCCGGTCGTGTCGATTCTACGCGTCACCTGCTCCAGCTCGGTTACGCACGGTTCGGCGACACAGCATCCCATGGCGCGTGCGTCACCGACTGGGTTATGCACCGAGACGGTTACGCAAAATCCACGCTGCATTCTAATTCGACACACCATCCTGCTCGGTTACACACGTTTCGGCGACGCACCATCCGTTCTGGATGGTGTGTTTATCACCGACTGGGTTTCGCACGGAGTCTGTCACACAAAATCTCCATGCATCCGGTCGTGTCGAATGCAGCTTACGCATCGTCCTTGAAGCTTGATCCAACACTGACTGGGTCGTGTCGTTGCATCGTGTAACATAAATCCGCAAAGGTTACGCAAAATCCACGCTGCATCCGGTTGTTTCGAATGAGCGCGTAACCTGCACTGGTTACGCACCGTCCGTGCTGCTTGATTGATGCAACACCGACTGGGTCGTGTCGAATCAGCACGTAACCGCAAAAGGTTACGCACCATCCGTGCTGCTTGATGCAACACCGACTGGGTCGTGTCGAATCAGTGCGTAACATGCAGAGGTTACGCACAGTCCGTGCTGCTTGATGCAACACCGACTCGGTTAAGCACGTAGTAGGTTACACACCTTTAAGACGGCTGGCTGCATGGCTCAACACTGATTAGGTTATGCACTGATCGGTTGCGCAAAATCCACGCTGCATCCGGTCGTGTCGATTCTACGCGTCACCTGCTCCAGCTCAGTTACGCACCGTTCGGCGACGCAACATCCCATGGCGTGTGCATTACCGACTGGGTTACGCACCGTGACGGTTACGCAAAATCCACGCAGCATTCTGATTCAATGCACCATCCTGCTCGGTTACGCACGTTTCGGTGACTCACCATCCGTTCTGTATGGTACGTGCATCACCGACTGGGTTTCGCACGGAGTCTGTCACGCAAAATCCCCATGCATCCGGTCGTGTCGTTGCATCGCGTAACCTTGGGCCGTTAAAGTTACGAAAAATCCATGATGCATCCGGTCGTGTCGAATGCAGCTTACACACCGTCCTTGATGCTTGATCCAACACTGACTGAGTCATGTTGTTGCATCGTGTAACCTATACCCGCAAAGGTTACGCAAAATCCACGCTGCATCCGGTCGTTTCGAATCAGCGCGTAACCTGTACAGGGCACCGTCCGTCAGTCCGTGGAGTCTGATGCAACACCGACTGGGTCGTGTCGAATGCAGCTTACGCACCGTTCTTGATGCTTGATCCAACACTGACTGGGTCGTGTCGTTGCATCGCGTAACCTAAACCCGCAAAGGTTACACAAAATCCACGCTGCATCCGGTCGTGTCGATTCAGCTCGTAACCTGCACTGGTTACGCACTGTCCGTGCTGCTGATTGATGCAACACCGACTGGGTCATGTCTAATGTAGCTTACGCACCGTCCTTGATGCTTGGTCCGACACTGACTGGGTCGTGTCGTTGCATCGCGTAACCTAAACCCGCAAAGGTTACGCAAAAATCCACACTACATCCGGTCGTGTCGATTCAGCACGTAACCTGCACTGGTTACGCACCGTCCATGCTGCTTGATAGATGCAACACCGACTGGGTCGTGTCGAATCAGTGCATAACCACAAGAAGTTACGCACCATCTGTGCTGCTTGATGCAACACCAACTGGGTCGTGTCGAATCAGCGTGTAACATGCAGGGGTTACGCATCATCCGTGCTGCTTGATGCAACACCGACTCGGTTAAGCACGTAGTAGGTTACGCACCTTTAAGATGGCTGGCTGCATGGGTCGACACTGACTGGGTTACACACTGATCGGTCGTGTCGATTCTACGTGTCACCCGAACCAGCTTGGTTACGCACGGTTCGGCGACACTGACTGGGTTACACACTGGAGATAACATGCTAGTGAGGGCACTTGACTGCAAAACACAGAACAAGATCAGCATGAGGCTAGCTTCTCACCTCTGATGCTGTGACTGTGACTGATGGTGAACGGACGTGGAGCTGATGATGAGGCACTAGCTTGGTACAGAAACAACTCCAACCATGTCATCGGCTTCCGGCGAACAACAACAGTAACAGAAGTTTCAGAGATGATCTTTGCCGGAGCAGCAGCAGCAGCGAGTCTGCTCACAAGGAAACGAAGAAGATAGTGAATCATTTACTGGAGAGCGAGATGAACAGAGACAGATCTCAAAGGTTTGTACGAGGATGCTAACCAGCGGTGGGAAAACTTGCAGGCGACAGAAGACATGACGACGAGAACAGACGGAACAGATGCAGCTCGGCTCGATGATGCTTGCGGCGGCGGCGTCTTGGTCCGGTGGCGACGGACGACGGGGTGGCCGAAAACGGCAAGAGCGACGGACAATGTCGTGGTGCCTGTGGTGGCGCCGGCTTCGTCTCTGCACGGAACACGGCGGCACTGTGCGAGGAAACTTAGCGAGGCGTGGCGAGGCGCTGGAGGAATAGAGCAGCAAGGAGTCGCGAGCGGCTGGCGGCGAGGCGATTGGAGGCGGAGCAGCAGGGGCACGCGGAGGACTCGACCTCGAGCTTTATAGGTGCACGTGTGGAGGGAGCTGCAGGAACAGCTGCAAAACCATGGAATGGAAATGGTAACGGCCATTGATGGCCATGACATGGTGGACGGCCGTTACTGATAAGAGCAAGGGGAAACGGATGATGGCTTTAGTGGTGGTGCCGTTACTGGTAAGAGCAAGGGGAAACGGATGGAGAGTGACGAGGAAAGATAGCACATGCTTCAATCTTTACTGCACCTTGATGGTTTGATTGAAGAAGGCGAAGAGCTAGAGACGCAGGAGGAGCCGGAGCGGTCAAGTGTGCGGCGCACCGCACAGGTGCGCAGAGCCAAGTGATGCGAGGCGCGACGCACGAGAACTAGGCGGCCATAGGTGGGGATGCAGGCACGGGCGGCAGAGCAGCGGAGCGGCGCGGCGACGTGCGGGAAGACTAGACGCGCGACGGGACGCGACGCAAAGCGCGACAGCGGCGCTGATGCGGTCCGGAGAGTTCGGGAGTGCAAGCGTCGCGGGTAGCGTGCAGCTCGGGCTTGGGGCAGCGAGCGGCGTTCAGGTGCGAGCACAGGCGCCGGGCGGCCGAGCGGTGCGAGGCACGCGGGCTGGCGTGGTGCGACGCCGACCGAAGGTAGGAGACGGTCTGGCAAATGATGGCCTTATAGCAACGAACCGTTACTGATGAGTGAAGGACGGTGCATGCATGCGTGACAGGTGAAGTAAAGGAGGCGACCGTGCATAAATGCGTGAGAGGTGAGCAGGCTAGGCTATTAACTGGCCGATGGAGGTGGAACGTTTACTGGTGGAGTAGAAGGTGAGCAGCACCTTAGTGACGTGATGGAGGTGGATTGTGTTACTACTGAAAGAGGAGAGGGACGTTGCGTCTGCGTGCGTGAGAGCCAGGCGGGCGGCACGCGAACGGCGGCGGTCGGCGCACGAGCGGTGGTCGCTGGGCGCACACACCGAGACGGTGTCGGTTCGGCTTGGGCAGAACGCACGGGTGCGTGCGGGCGGGGGTGCTGCGCTGTGGGCGATGCTGGCAGCGCGTCAGGGGGATCCAGCTGTGGGTGTAGGGTGTCGCGCATGGGAGCCAAGCGGCGCATGGGCACGGGGAAGTAGGCATGACAACTGAGCGGCGCGACGCAGTGCACGAGTGCATGCGGCGCGAGCGCGGGCGCAACGCACAGGCATGTGAGAGCGTGGAGCGTTGGCCAGAGGTGAGAGAGGGCCTGACGTACGGCGTTTGCATGTCGATGAAGAGGAAGCAACGCGACTGGGTGCACGGAGCTGACAGGCTCGGACACGAGTGAGCATATGCGTGAGGGAGCCGGGCAGATGCGGCGTCACACGGCTCGATCCAAGTTGGTCATGTGTGCGAGACGAGGGAGTCGGGCTTGATGGACGGAGCCCGGCTGGCAGCAAGATAGAGGGGAATGGTGAGCTGGCAGGTTAGACGGACAGCAAACGTCATGGGAAGGCGAGCGGGCGCAAGGCCGGGGAGGCCAACCGGCGTGGGCAGGGCACATGCACGGGAGCCGAGCAAGTGCTCAGACACGAGTCTTGCTCGGGTCAGATTAGAAGGGGAGGGATGACAGGTGGGGTCCACCCGTTAGCAGTACGAAAGAGGGAGAGGGTGAGTTGGGCCAGCCGATTGGACAACAGACCGACAGCTTGAGATTGCTCCTGGGCCGAGCAAAGGAAGATTGCCGGATGGGTTGGAAACATAGACAAAAAGAGAATGAGTTGGATGTACAATAAAAAGATAGAGAGGATTGGGGAGAGATTTGGGTTTGATCTTTTTATAATTTTGAAAACACTATCTCAAACAAAACAAATGCAATCGAAATGAATGCAACACTCAGAGAACCATTTTATTTAATTTTTAAAACCAATCAATTATTTTCCTGTACTAAATTTCCTGTAAAGAAAAAAAATGTTGGGAAAATTTTAGAAATTATGAGAAATCATTGTTATTATTTTTCCTAATAACATCCTGAAATCGGAAAATTTCAGGGTGTTACATAACTTGTAGCCCTGGGATTATGCACGAATACGGTTATGCACCAACCATGATGCAGAACCGGCTGTTGCATGACCCTAGGAGCATCTCCAAGAGTTCTCTATTTTTTCCTCCTAAAACCCTGCAGTTTTAGAACTCCTAAAATGATATTGGGAGAAAAAAAGAATGACATCTCTAACAGTTTCTAATAAATGACTTCTAAAATGGCAGAAAAAAAACTAAATCCGACGCACGCATACGCCGGAAGTGCGTCAAGCCGCGAGCGCGAATCGTCAAGGCAGATGCGGTGCGCCTTTTGGTTGCGGCGGATGTGGGCAGTTGCACGCAGAACGCAGCGTGGCTCCAGCGCAACCGATACCGGACAGGTCACGCATGCCTCTCAAGGTCCGCTTATCCCGGGGAGGTTGCAATACGCCAAGACCGGTACAACCCAGGTGGTTGCAGCACGCAGCGGAGCTCTCGGTTACGCAAGCCTCTGTAGGTTGTACCACTAGCTAGCACGCAGCTAGGCTGCATTGTTCCTGCAACACCGACTGCGTTAGGCACAAATAGGCTTCAGATGTATGCGTAACCTGACCCATGCTGCATCCGGTGGTGTCGATTCTGCGCGTTACCTGCACCAGCTGCTCGGTTACGCACCATCCAGGCTGCAACCGCCTGGAATACGCATGCGCACCTATAGGCTCCAGATGTATGCGTAACCTGAACCCGCTCGGACACACACGGACTCTGTTACGCACCTTCATGCTGCAACATCGACTGGGTGGTGTCGTTTCATCGCGCAACCACAGGTTACGCATGTAAAACCCAGGTTGCACCAAGCCTCTGTATTGTTTGTTCCTGCAACCAGGCTCTGTAGGTTGCACCACTAGGTAGCACGCAGCCAGGCTGCATTGTTCCTGCAACACCGACTGCGTTAGGCACAAATAGGCTTCAGATATATGCATAACCTGACCCATGCTGCATCCGGTGGTGTCGATTCTGCGCGTTACCTGCACCAGCTGCTTGGTTATGCACCATCCAGGCTGCAACCGCCTGGAATACGCACACGCACCTATAGGCTCTAGATGTATACGTAACCTGAACCCGCACAGACTCGGTTATGCACATTCATGCAGCCACATCGACTGGGTGGTGTCGATTCGGCGCGTAACCTGCAAAACCTTAGTAATATTTCCTTTCATTTCGGTGATGCCTTTCCATCGACTGATTGCGTGCGTTACGGCGTGAATGACGGTTTCGCGGGAACACCACCAATCTCTCTCTCAGGCGGTTTACATTCTCTCCCTCCATTTTGGTAGACCCAGATCGCGGAAGCGGAGGAGGAAGAGGTTTATGCTCATGTCGGTCGCGCAGGAGAAATCGTCTCGTGTCCCTCATCTTGGCAAGCAAGGCGCACCGGACGACAATGCGACGCCGACGCCACAGAGTTCCGACTGCAGATCAACAGTGACTTCCGATAGCAAACCACAGTCGACGACGACGTCAAGGAAGCGACCTCCTAGTCCTAGTGAAGAAAAGGTAGCACCTCCGACCGGTAGCGTCGCCCATCCTCGGAGGCGGCAGCCCAACAACTTCAACTCCGGCGGCCCATTGTCGTCTGCTGATGGACGTCCAAGTGTCCCTCATCTTGACAAGCAAGGCGCACCGGACGGCAATGCGACGCCGGCGACACAGAGTTCCGACGGCAAATCACTGGTGACTTCCGATGGCAAATCACAGTCGATGACGAAGTCAAGGAAGCGGCCTCCTATCGAAGAAAAGATAGCACCTCTGACCGGCAGCGGCCATCCTCAGAGACGGCGGCTCGACTTCAACTCCGTTGGCCCATTGTCGTCTACTCCGGAGGTATGTAACACACCATCCAGAATCCATGCATACAACGCACTACCGTACCTAGGCCTATACAGCGCGCTTATTGATTACTCTCTTTCCATGACCAGATAGTCCTATCATTTCTTCGAAGACGCCGTTGCAACTCGCGGGTGTCGTGAGCAAACTCTCAGTAGCAAGAAAGGAAAGCCTACGGTCATTCGGATTCGAGTGCTTGCTACACATGCCCAATATATCCCTAGATCGTGCCCTACTGATGTCTCTTGTCAACAAGTACGAGTCAGATAAAAAAGCTTTCAGAATTGGTGACAAGCTGGTCCGGTTGATGCCATCAGATGTGAAGGACATCGTGGGTCTACCAATCGAAGGAAAAGAGGTCAAGATGGATGGCAACTATAATGAAACCCTGCTTACCCAACACGGAAGTGCAAAGAAGAAATTAGAACTGACAGAAATTGAAGAAAGGCTCCTACAAAGTGATGGTCCTGGAGATACATTCTTCCTTCGTGACTTTTTCCTGTACTGCCACAAGGTGTTGTTTGCACCCGATATGTATCCATGTATTCCAGTCAACGTCTTGCAGCTAGTGGAGAAAGTGGAAGAGATTCCTTCCATGAATTGGGGTGTTTACATGCTCAATCATCTGCATAATTGTCTTGCTACATTCAGAAATGGAGTGAGAGAAGAACTTGGAAAGACACATATCCTTCAAGGAAACCTACTATTTCTGCAGGTAAATGATATTATCAATATCTGATCGATGACATGAAACATCAAGATGCTTAACCCCAATTCTTCATTGTATGCAGCTCTGGTACTTTGAACATGTTCATGTGGATAAAAACGAAATCTATCCTAAACGACGTCAATACCCACTAATGTGACATTGGACAAAACAATTAACAGAGGACCGACTCATGATGGAACAGCAACATACACAAAAAAGAGAGGCAAATTCCTTGCAATTACTGTTGTCATCCATGCATACAGAGAGTTTCATTCTATATATCCATTTTGTGACTCGTGTTTATATTTGTCCCGTTCTTGCAAAAGGTATTCGAGAAGCTTCGAGAATACCACGATACATCAAAAACCACTGAAAACGAGACCGGTAATGGCCCTCAGGACAGATCAACCAACAGCACTACTAGTCCACAAACCTCATCACTTCTCCCCTTAAACAACAATGCTGGAGTTGGTGATGATGATGTAAGCCTAGACTACATCCATTTAATGAACCAGTTTAGAATTATTTCTGTGCCATGATTCACTCCATTGCATTGTTGTTACAGGCGTATCTCCTAGGCATACAAAGTCAGATTGCCGTTGATTTACATCTGGAGCAGATGTACAAGTCCAGAGTAACTAGTGTACGTATGGATTTCACAACTGCATCTTTATTTAATTGCATGTCTTTGTTACTTGACATATGTTGCTCACACAGGGCATCCTTGAACTTTTTCGACACATTCTCAACTGCAGTACCCACCGATATAATAGATACAATTGGTAGGTAAAAGTCCTCATTATTCCAGTATTTCACATGGGCAATGAAAGCATATGTTAAGCATGTACAAACCATCTTTACCACAAGCTTACACTATTCAACGGTCTTGCTGTGCCAGGAGAATATAAATGACCATGGGCAGATGCCATTATCAAATGTAAACAAGGCAAAAGCATATGGAAATCTCCATTCTGGAGATGGTGACTACGTGCCGACTGCTACGGATGAAGAGGTTTTAAGCTTCCTCACAAAAAGTTATAAAGAAGCAACTGTCCTTGTTATCCATGGTGTACATTTTCGGGTCAGTACTCTACAGCCTAATGCTCCTGGTACTAAAGAATGGATCTCAGGTGAAACCAATCAAGCAGCTGGGCAAGTGAGTGCAGATAAATTTATATGTTTCTGGAATCCATGCATATTATTCCTAAGTTATAGATCAGGTTATGAATCATCACCTGGCTAATTGTTTAAGTTACTTTAACCATGTTTCCTGCAGATAATGGATGCTTTTGATTTTATAGTCGGCATAGGAAATGAAAGGGTGGCTTATGTTGACACCAATATAACGGAAGTGGTCTTAGCAAAAGAAAAGAGAAAGAAAGGAACATATGAGAGACAAAAGAAGATGGTATCTGTAGGGGAAAGTTTCCTCACACGAGACATGGTGTATTTTCTCGTTATCTTCCCTACTTTTTTCGCTTATTCTTGCACCTGATATATAGTACCAACATTTGCATTAACCTATATGAGAACCTATATCCATCTCAGGTTTATATTCCTGTACACATTGAAGGTCATCATTGGGCTCTTCTTGTGTTCAATATTACCAAAAAGAAGGTTCAAGTACTGGACCCGTTAATCTTCAGTGAAGATATTTGGCAATTGAGCCAAGTAGTATCATTGGTGAGCATCAAATACATTATTACTCATCTGGTCAGCAATTTCCCCACGTGTATCTTTGTTGTGTAGACAGAATCAGTTCAGTGTTGCATTGATGCTCACATTTCAAAAAGTGGACGTAGCGATGGAAAAATTGAAGTCAAAAAGTGGAAGGTAGTTTATCATAAGAATATACCAACACCACGAGATAGGTAAGCTACAGTACTGTCCTAGTGCAGCCATGTGCAGTCCATGCATGTAGACCTGGATTAACAATACATACATCCTTAGCTCAACTTGCAGCACTTATGTCATAAAGTACATGATGCACTGGAACGGGGATACCCTTAATGTGTCGTTTACTTCGATACGTCTGCTTGTGCTTGCACCCACAAATGGAGTAAAACTTATATATCAGTTCTGTGGACATTTGTTACCTTAGGATGAATTGGATGTATTTCAGAAGAAGGTTTGCTGTAGATTGATGCTCTCCGTGCATAACACATTTGAAGGGCGATATTCGTACAGTGTACCTATTGCGGTTGGTGTATATATTTAAAATGATATTTAATGTCCAAACGTATATTTCGTGTTTTGTGAATCTGACATCCATTTTTTTTCCTTTTTGTATAGGAATCTGATGTTCCAGGATTTTCATTAGTAGAAGAACAATCATGTGAAGCACAAACAGAAAAAGTACAATCTTTCCAAGAAGAAAAGAAAATAAACAATCCAGGAGATATAGTTGCGAAAAGAACACGGTCTCAAACGAAGATGACTACACAACTAATGTATGATTCCATGTCAACACTACCAACATCCACTTCGAAGAGGAAGAAGTGTGGGCGTCCACGGAAAAAAACCACGACCTAGTTGGATAGTGGGGCAATTTCAAAGAGGAGAAACCGCTAGGTATTGTGTGATTTCTTGGTCTCTTATCTGGTCAACACCGGCCATGATCCGCGCTGGAAAGGGAACGACATACAGGTGAAGTAGATCCATATCCAAAAGTGCAACAATATAGTAGTGATTACAAATTTAAAGGGATCGATGGTTGGGAATTGATCACGTTGACAGAGAGCGGGTACTCGAGGCGAGAACTCACCGAAACCACCAGGACATTGGTTGATTGTCGGGGATCGGAGAACTAGATCACGGGGGGACGGCGGCGTTTAGGGTAGTATCGCCAAGGGCGAGAGAGGACGAGAAGCATCAATCTGATGGTCCGAACCTATATAAATCCTTGTGTCTTTGTGTTCCTACATTACCATCTTGCTCTTGATTCCACTACCCGGCCCCTCCACACAATCTACCACCATCATCTACCCCATACGGAGTATACTACTAGCCGACCTGTGGTTTGGTTACACGCTACTTGTACTCCCTCCGTAGACACCATGGCTCGTGCATAACCTCCTAGGTGAGGGTTACGCAGGTTCGACATGACCCAGTCGGTGTCGGTGGTGTTGTAGGAGCAGGAGCCGTGCAGCATGGATGGTGTGTAACCGAATGGGTGTAGGTTACTCGCAGAATCGACAGGAGCGGGTACACATCATAGATGGTGCGTAACCAGGTCTACGTGCGTAACCCAGTCGGTGTTGCAGGAGCCACGCAGAATAGATGGTGTGTAACCCTGCCGACTGGGGGCAGGAGCCAAATGAACTGGGGGTTTGACATGACATGACCCGTCGTGTTGCGCGGCAACCGCGATGCTGTGTGCGTAACCTAGGCGGTTATCACAGAAACCTGCACCGCATCGGTACACATGACACACCCCATCATGAAGGTGCGTAACCTAGTGCGTGCTCAACCGCAGAGTTGGTGTTGCATCAAGCATCATGGAAAAAAATTTCGTTTAGGGAATCTTTCATGCATGGAGTACTAAATTTCGTCTCGTGATTTTGCACGGAGTTGTGAAAACAGTTTTGCAAACTGACTTTATTTAATACTCCCTCCATTCCTTTATATAAGCAATTTGTGTCTAAATATAAGCATTCCTAGGGATAGGACAAAATTAAATGGGGTTGGTGGGTAGGTAGAGAGTTGGTGGGTAGTGTAAAAAAATGAGGGGTATAGATGTCATTTCCTTCCACAGTTATTTATTGAGTTTGAACCCTTGGAATGCTTATATAAAGGAACGGAGGTGTCGCCGTCGCCTCCTCGATCCCCCCACCTCCTCCGCCCCCGCCACCGGCGACCTCCCTCTCCCCTCGGCAGGCCCGGATCCGGCGCGTGGCGGCCTCTCCCTCGGGGATTCCGGCGGCGACGTGGGGTGGTGGGGACCGCGGCGGAGCAGGAGGCGGCCTCCCCAGAGAGGTCGCGAGGCGAGATCCGTCCCCGACGGGCGGAGCAGGGGCGCGAGGTGAGGCGGGAGGAACAGCGGCGCGACCTCCCTCCCCTGCCCTCTCCCTCCCATCGAGATCCGGCGCGGAGAAGCTCAAAGCACAATGCCAAATCTTCTTGACTTCTTTGCCTGTACAAAGCTGTTCCAAATCCAATCTGCTTCTGTAATAATACCCTCATAATATTGTAGAGGCGATATGCCCTTCTTGACAAATTTTTTGATTAAGTTGTGTTTGAATTTAATTTTCTTTAGCACTACAGCCTTCACGGCTTCCTTCGAAGCCTCTAGTATCTTAAACTTAGGCTTCTAAGCCTTCACAGCTTCCTTTGAAGCCTAGGTTTAAGATACCAGATCCATCAAAGAAAGCTGTGAAGGCTGCAGCGCTGAAGAAAAATTAAATTAAAATCCGACTTAATCAAAAAAGTTGTCAACAAGGGTGTATCGCCTCTACAATATTACGATGTATTATTATAGAAGCAGATTGGAACAGCTTTGTCTAGGCAAAGAAGTCAGAAGAATTTTAGAACTGTAGCAAAGAGCAGAGTAGCCGGGTACAAGTGAGGTGGGAAGATACCACACCTCCAGCTACAGGTGAAACCATATCCAAAAACCCTAGGTATGAGGAGGTGCTCCAGCGCACTGTAAGATAACAAAATGACACACTAATGTTGTTCATCGACCAGTACTTATAAGCAAGTTACTAACAACATATTGTACGCTTGCAGCGTAAGTTTCCTCTGAACATTCACAGAGCCGGTGTCCTTTGCCAAACCAGGAACATGTGGTAACCAAAGCCCTGGGAAACAAGGATCAAGATGGGTGTTAGGAATAAACTCGTGTTCAGGTTTTTACTCTGTTTTCAGTTGGCCTTTTTGTTAGATTGTGGGGCTTTGCGGATCAGAGCCGCGTCTTGTCCAACGTCTTTCCAATACAAAGTGATTAGAAGCTCCTGCTCAACATCCCAATTCAGAACACATAGAATTTGTTGTTTTTGGCCGGAGGAACCACCCTTTGCCTCCAGGTACCTGACCTTTCTAGTGCTTCACGGCATACTGTTCACCGTCTCGCATCACCATGGTTACATACCACTCAGGCTTCACGGTGCAGGCAACACCGTCTCGCAGGTATCGGGCAACACCATTCATAACGCAGCCCGATACCGGACAGGTTACGCATGCCCTTCAAAGTCCGCTTATCCCGGGGAGATTGCAATACGCTAATACGTACCATGGCCCGCGTGTAACCAAAGGTTACACATGTAAAACCCAGGTTGCACCAAGCCTCTGTATTGTTTGTTCCTGCAACCAGGCTCTGTAGGTTGCACCACTAGGTAGCACGCAGCCAGGCTGCATTGTTCCTGCAACACCGACTGCATAACCAGACCCATGCTGCATCCGGTGGCGTCGATTCTACGCGTTACCTGCACCAGATGCTCAGTTACGCACCATCCAGGCTGCAACCGCCTGGAATACGCACGCGCACCTATAGGCACCAGATGTATGCGTAACCTGAACCCGCTCAGACACGCACGGACTCTGGTACGCACCTTCATGCTGCAACACCAGCTTCGGTGATGCACGGTTCCGCGACGCACCATCCGTTCTACAGGGCGCGTGCAACACTGACCGGTTACGCACGGTGTCGGTTACGCACCGTCCGTGCCGCTTGATGCAACACCGACTTGGTTGCATGGTGGAACACTGACTGTGTTACGCAGAGTGTCGGTTACGCAAAAACCACGCTGTATCCTCTGTCGTGTCGTTTCATCGCGTAACCTTGAGCCGATAAGGTTACGCAAAATCCACGCTGCATCCGGTTGTCTCGAATCTGCGCGTAACCTTTGCAGATTACGCACCGTCCGTGCTGCTTGATGCAACACCACCGACTGTCTCGTGTCGAATCAGCGCGTAAGCTGCACAGGTTACGCTCCGTACGTGCTGCTTGAGCAGCGACACTGACTCGATTAAGCACGAAATAGGTTACGCACCTTTAAGACGGCTGGCTGCATGGTGCAACACTGACTGCGTTACTCACGGTGACGGTTACGTACGCATGGTGCAACCTCCAGCAAATCCGTACCCTCTAGGTTACGCACCATCCATGCTGCATGCAACACCGTCTCGCAGGTGCAGGCAGCACTAACAGTGCGTAACCGAACGGGTGTAGGTTACTCGCAGCCTCGCAGGATCGACAGGACCGGATGCAGCAGGGATGGTGCGGAACCCTCGGCTGGGTGCAGGTGCCCTGGATGCCGGCTTCTTGGCAACGCACCTCGAAGGCCCCAAAATAGATCAACTTTATATGGCACTCCCTCCATTCTCTTTTGATAGGGATACCCCGTATTTCCAAAAATCAGATTTTTACAAATGATATTTCTTTTTGCCATTGGTGTGGGCCATGGCAATAAATGGCACAGATAACAATGAGTATCATGAGTAGAATGCTGAGGACTAGGTGTGTCCGAGGACCAGTGGAGGGTCGCTCCTTAGTGATGAGTGATTGACAATGTTGTGTGGACTGATGCTTGGCTAAGTGTGTAGGTACAGGTCGCGGCTTGACTTGTGTCGGTGCAGGTGAAGAACAAACGCGAAATGCCTTAGCCATGGCGGCCTCCGGGTGATAGAGAGGCAAGTAGGCTTGGTTCGATGGACCCAGTGGCCGATGGGGTCAAGTGCGAGCCGTGCAGTGCAAGACTGTTGGGCTGAAGTCGTGAACATGGGCCGGTGCAAGGTAGCAGTTGAAGCCCGAAGCTTGCACGCGGGGTTTGGTGGTTTGCCCACAAAACCATCAGGTGGATGGTTTCTTGGTTTGGGCCGCAAAACCAAGCCCGGAGGCCCGAGGCGACGGAGACGGTGATCCGGGAGCTTCGGGAAGCTTCGAGGCGGGGGGGGCACGTGGCGTGATCGCGGGGCTTGCGTTGAAGCTAAGCAAGGCCGCGGTGGAAGCGTGTCCGCTCGATGAATTCTTGACCAAAATGCCCCTGAGGGGTTGTATCTTCATTTCAAGCAGTAGGGGTAGCGTGGTCATTTACCTCCCTCCGATGAACTTCGTATAAATAGCGGAGAGGTGGATGGCATCTCTCTCTCTTGCTCCCTAGGGCTTTCTCCCCCGGTAGATTTTCTCTGAACTGCTTCTTTTCCCTCGGATTCCTTACGCTAGACTCTTGTACAGAATCTGACCTCTGGATGTATGGAAGCATTCGGCGTCCCGGTGATCTCCTAGTCCTCTGTGATTTTCGTGTCATTTTTGGGACTATTTTTGGGAGTTTTCGTTCTTGGCTCGATTCGTGATTTTGGAGGAGTTTCTTCACGGATTTCTTTGAGGGGATCATGGGTGGATGCCTTGCGCATCTTTGTGTGTGATCTTGACCCCTCAAACGCTGTGGACAGCCTTCGATTCGTGCGTTTTTGGTTGGTGCCCGAGTTCACAGTGGTGGTTCGGTTGATCCGCGATTCCCGGTGATTTAGTGGCTTAAGAGTCAAGATTTTTGGGGCATAGCATCCTTGTGTGACGCTTTTCACCTCCCCAAAATCTTGTCTCAAGAGATTCAACCGTTTGGTAGATCCGGTGAAGGAAAGGTGAAGTTGACTTTCGGGGTCGGGCGTTTTTCTGCTCTGTCCGCACCTGGCGGACAGTTCGCGAGGTCCACGCGGACGCTCTGCGAGGCCCTGACAGCCCAGCTGTTCTTCATGTTCTTCGCATGTTCTTACGCGTCTTCATTTCGATCTGTTTCGCCCCTAGGCTTTGGTTGCAAGGAGTTTGGCGGACGGTCCACGAGGGTCTCACGGACAGTCCGCATGGTCGGATTTCTGACGGACGGTCCGCGGTGCCTCCACGGATGGTCTGAATTTTGGGGGTGCACTACTGGTGGTTCGAGACATTTTTGCGGACAGTCCGCCGTGACATGTCGGACAGTCTGTGCCCTCCTCGCGGACGGTCCGCCCGGTCACCCCGGACAGTCCGCCAGGGGCTTCGCAGCAGTGCTCGAGTTCTTTGATTCTTGCTTTGGTGCTTCCGCTCTTTGCTCCTTGGCATCTCTCGTGATCCTCTAGGCTTGTGTGAGTCTTGTTTGGAGCTTCCTTTGTGTGCAAGGATTCGTGTAGTGGCAATCAGGGCATAGGCCGAGTTCGACCGTAGGGAAGAATTTTTATCAGCTCCCATTCACTCCCCCCCTCTCTGGTCGCCCGATTCGGTCCTGCAATTGGTATCAGAGCCGGTTATGGATCTTCTTGATTCTAACCAGTCTAAGATCGAAAGATGGGCGATTACGGCAAGGGGTCAGGTCCTCCGCACTTTGATGGCAAGAATTACCCGATGTGGGAGAGGCGCATGGGCGCGTTTTTGCGAGGGAAGGGAACTCTTATCTGGGAGGTCACTCAGAATCCTCATTATGTCATCCCAGATAGTTTTCTGCTTCTAGGATCGCGGGACATGTTTGAGGCCAACAGCAAGGCTGTTGATTACTTGTTCCGTGCTCTCTGTGCCTCGGAGTTTGATCGAGTGTACGGAGAGGATGTGGCCGGAAAGATTTGGCTCAAGTTGAAGAATGCTCATGTTGGCAATGCCCAAGTGCAAGCCTGAATGTTTACCACTTACCAGAGAGAGTATGAGAACTTCACTCATCTCCCCGGTAAGTCAACCGATGCTATGTTCCAGCGCTTCACTTGCATAGTCAACAACATGAGGGCCAATGTGACAGTGCTCCCATACACAGATCATGATCAAGCTATCAAGCTTTTGCATGCCCTGGATAGGTCTGTGTGGGAAGCCAAGATCGAGGCCATTGAGGAGTCGAGCGCATATGACACGCTGTCGCTTGATGAGCTATTTTCCAAGCTCAGGTCTTCAGAGGTTGACCGTGGCTTGAGAGCCAAGAGCGAGAGCCCCACTGATCCTCATAGTTTGGCTCTCGTCTCAGGATCGAGGACTAACGCTAACTCTGGTGGTTTCTCTTTGCCTTGTCTTGTGTCCTTGCCAGATGAGGACTTTGATGTGCTGAGCGAGGATGATCTCGCCTTGTTGAGCAAGAGGTTTGGGCGGATGTACGAGAACCGCAAGAATGCAAGGCAGAGCTCGAGGATGTGCTATCAGTGCGGGAAGCACAGGCACTTCATCGGCGAATGCCCTGAAGCCATGGAGATCAAGAATGACTACAAGGGCAACCCCAAGCATGACTACAATAAGCACCGCTCCCGGAACGACTACAAGGACAAGCACAAGGACAAGGGCGAGAGAAGGCACAAGAAGGGTGGCGGCCACAAGAGGAAGACCGCTCGAGCGATGGTGGCCGGAGCGAGCGACATCAACACAACATCAAGCGATGCTTCTTCCGACTCGAGCAGTGAGGAAGAGCAAGAGAAGCGCAAGGACAAGTAGCAGACGGGCAAGAACATCACTGGCCTGAGCTTCGTCGCGCAAGGAGGCTTTTGTGGCATGGTGCACTCCAAGAAGGGTGGGAAGCACAGCTCGGATTCGAACTCCGACTCCGATGAAGAGGTACGACAAGATCCCAACTTCTTGCTAGAGGAGAATGCTAGGCTGAATGAGTTGCTTGACAACCGTGATGATGTGCTTAGAAAGACCAACAAGGAGAAAAGGGAATTTAGGTCTTTGTTGGGTGATGCTAAGGACAAAGTAGCCGAGCTTGAATCCTTGCTTGTGGATGCTAGAAATGAAATAGCCTCCTTGAAATCTGCTCCTGTGGTGTCGGATGAAATTGATTGTGGTGATTGCTCAGTTTTTCTTGCTGACTTGACTGCCCTCAAGGAGAAACATGCCTCTGTTCTTGAGGAACTAGATGTGGTTAGGATTGAGTTTGATGAATTGAAGTCTAGGCCAGCTTTGTTAGGAGCTTGTACATCATGTCCTATTTTGCATGCTAGGCTAGATGAATCTCACACTAGAATTGTTTCTCTTGAGGCGGCATTGAAAGCTCCTCTTCCTACATCATGTTCAACCTGTGAAATGCATGCTTTGAAAAACATGGAACTTGCAAACTATGTTGATCGTCTACAGGATGAAAATGATGAATTGAGAAAAATCATGGGGTGGTTGTCTGGGCATGAGCCACAATTGAGTATGATGTTGGCTCAGTTCAAGAGGTTTGATGGTCAGGCGTTGGGGGCTGACAAGTGTGGTGAGAAGAGTGGTGAGGGAGAAGAGAAAGCCGGAGAGATCCCAATTCCACCACATACCACACCAATGAACAAATTTGCACCCAAGCCAAACCATCTCAGAAACAAGCTAGACACAACCCCAGATCCTCCAATGTTCCCCCACAAAGCTGAAAACTACCAAAACCCCATCAAGTTTGTGAGCACCCAGGGGAGTGTCTTTGATGGGAAGACAGGAGAGAAAGCTGGAGAGAAGCTTGTAGAGAAGCCACAGCCTAAGCCAGTGCCAATTCGCTTCCATTGTGAGTATTGTGGGAGGGATGGGCACAAGGATGAGTTCTGTTTCCGGAGGAAGAGGGATGAGAGGTTTGCTAGGGAGATGGCAAACAAGGACAGGTACCACCTTGCTCGTGGTGTGCCTGAGCCTCGTAGAGGGCCTCTACCTAGGGGTGATGTGTTTGTGAGGACAATTCCTACTAGTGGAGGTGGAGGTGGAGGTGTGTTCCCTCAGAGAGACAGGCGTGTGGGGTTTGGGCGTGGTGAGTTGGCTCGACGTGCTCCTTCTCGTGACTGTTACGAGTTTGGGAGGCACGATCGGAGCTTTGGGTCTCAGATGGACTACGGGCCACGTTTTCCCCCTCGTGGTGTGCGTACTCCTCAGTGAGACGTGACAGGTCCTTCGGTGGTAGGCGTGAGAGGGCTCCGCCTAGAGGCTTTGGGAGAATAGATTTTGCTAACCCTTCTTTTGAGCAAATGGCTCAGCACTGGTTTGACTCTATTGGTACTAACCCTAGTGTTGAGTCACTTGCTCATTCTCGTCCTCATTTTTTATTGCAGGTGGGAGGCTTGGAGAACTTTTGGTTGATCGACTCCGGTTGCTCAAGACACATGACCGGAGATCGTGGGTGGTTCTCCAGCCTCACCCAGGTGAGTACGAGGGAGTACATCACTTTCGGGGACAATGGGAGAGGATGAGTGCTTGCTGAAGGTATGGTGAAGGTGAGTAGCAAGGTGACCTTAAGAAGTGTGGCCCTGGTCAAGTCACTTGGTTTCAACCTGTTGTCAGTATCTCAATTACTTGACGAAGGTTTTGAGGTTTGTTTCAAGTCGAGTGCTTCTCGTGTGCTTGATTCTCGAGGTGATCTTGTCTGTACGATCGTCCCCGAGGGTCAAATCTTTCGTGCCGATTTTTCTCAGTCTGTTGGCCCTCCTCGATGCTTTGTTGCTGGCATTTTGGCTGAGCTTTGGAAATGGCATAGGAGGTTGGGACACTTGAGCTTTGAGTTACTTTCCCGCTTGAGTGATCTTGATCTTATTCGAGGATTGCCTAAGTTGAAATTCGAGAAGGATTTGGTTTGTGCTTCTTGTCAGCATGGAAAAATGGTTGCCGCTTCTCACGCCCCTCTGACTTCTGTCATGACCGAGCGACCTTGTGAGCTGTTGCACATGGATTTGGTTGGGCCAGCTCATGTTCGCTCTGCGAGTGGGAAGTGGTATGTTCTTGTGGTTGTTGATGATTTTTCGAGGTACTCTTGGGTTTTCTTTTTGGAGGATAAGAGTGAGACATTTGGCTTTGTTCGAGACTTGATCTTGATGTTGAAGAATGAGAGACATGGTGATGCCATTCGAGCTATACGCAGTGACTATGGCACAGAATTCAAGAACTCTCATTTTGATGCCTTTTGCAGTGATCTTGGTCTTGATCATCAGTACTCTTCTCCATATGTCGCTTGCCAGAATGGCGTAGTGGAGAGGAAGAACCGAACCCTGTGTAAGATGGCTAGGATGATGCTTGATGAGCATAGGACTCTTAGGCGTTTCTGGGCCGAGGCTGTCAATACCGCTTGCTATGTCTCAAATCGCATCTTCCTTCATGCCTTTAAGAAGAAGACCTCTTATTAGCTGATGCATGGCCGACAACCCAAGGTGACGAGGAGATTGGAGCGAGGATCTTCGAGGATGAGAAGGACGGAGATGGAGACGACGACTATGATGGTGGTGATGCTCCAGCGGCTGATCGTGTACGTACTACTTCCACTACTACGACGACGATCGAGGACAGACCATCCCCTACACCCACTACGACTGAGGCTGTTCGAGTGGAGGCTGTTGCTGAGGGGGAGATAGTGTCCAGGCGAGAGGCTCCCCGGCGAGTACAAGTGGATCACCCACCGACGACCATCATTTGTGACCTTCATGAACGCACTACACGGTCGAGGTCAAGGAATACTTCTCATTTCGCTCATTCTGCATTTGTTGCTTCTTTCGAGCCCAAAGATATTCGATACGCTTTGTCTGACGAGAATTGGGTGAATTCTATGCATGACGAGTTGGAAAACTTTGAGAGGAACCAAGTCTGGGTGTTAGTCGATCCACCGCCAAATTGCCGTCCCATAGGAACCAAGTGGGTGTGGAAGAACAAAGAGGGTGAGAATGGGATGGTTGTGAGGAACAAGTCGAGGCTGGTGGCGCAGGGGTACAACCAGAAAGAGGGGATAGACTATGAGGAGACATTTGCTCCTATGGCCCGTTTGGAGGCAATTAGGATCCTTCTAGCCTTTGATGTGGCTAAAGGGTTCAAGTTGTACCAAATGGATGTCAAGAGTACTTTCTTGAATGGGGTGATAGAGGAAGAAGTGTATGTGAGGCAACCCCCGGGGTTTGAGAGTGAAAAATACCCACACCGTGTATACAAACTCCAGAGAGCGCTCTATGGGTTGAAACAGGCACCTAGAGCTTGGTATGGCAGGCTGAGAGGGTTTTTGCTAAGTAAGGGTTTTGTGATGGGCACAGTTGATAAGACCATGTTCCTCCTTAAGCATGGGATTGACCTTTTGATTGTTCAGATATACGTGGATGACATAATCTTTGGTGGTTCTTCTCATGATCTTTTTGCCAGATTTGCAGATGACATGAGCAGGGAATTTGAGATGTCCATGATGGGCGAGCTGCAGTTTTTCTTGGGTCTCCAGATCAAGCAGTGCAAGGACGGGACCTTTGTACATCAGGCGAAGTACACCAGGGACATGGTGAAGAAGTTTGGCATGAACGACTCCAAGCCGCTGACTACACCGATGAGTACGACTACGGCTTTCAGGCTTTCAGGCTAAACATTTACGATGACGGCGAACCCGTGGACCAGAAGGAGTTCCGGAGCATGATCGGCTCCCTCCTCTACTTGACGGCGACGAGGCCAGACATACAGTTCAGCGTGTGTCTGTGCGCTAGCTTTCAGGCTTCACCGAGGACTTCACATCGGCAGGCCGTCAAGCAGATCTTCAGGTATTTGAACTACACTCCTGAGTTTGGTCTGTGGTACTCTGCCTCCTCGACACTCAGGCTTCATGGTTTTTCTGATGCGGATTTTGCTGGGTGTCGATTGGACCGCAAGTCCACTTCTGGGTGTTGTCAGTTCCTTGGTTCTTCTTTGGTCTCTTGGTCATCTTGCAAGCAATCGAGTGTAGCCCAGTCCACTACCGAGGCTGAGTATGTAGCCGCTGCTAGTTGTTGTTCCCAGCTACTTTGGATGACCTACACCATGAGTGACTTTGGTGAGGAGTGTTCCCAGGTTCCACTTTTCTGTGACAGCACCAGTGCCATAAGCATAGCCAAAAATCCTGTCCTCCACTCCAAAACGAAACACATAGAAGTGAGGTACCACTTCCTGAGAGACAATGTGGAGAAGGGAAACATATCTTTGTCCTATGTTCCTACCCAAGACCAGCTAGCTGACATTTTCACCAAACCGCTTGACCAAGCCACTTTCACTCGCTTGGGAGGTGAGCTTGGGGTATGCTTTCCTTTCTAGCTTGGGTCTTGGAGCTTCTCATGTATATATGTCTCATATGTTCATTTTGTTGCATTTCCTTAATGCATTTTACATTCTGTACAAAACCTGATAGGATAGCCATCTTTGGATCACTTGAGCTAGGATTGAGCTTGTCTTATATACATTGATCACTGATGTGCTATGGTTGAGATATGTGCATGTTTGGTAAATTGTGGATTTAAATGCTATGCTCTTGATGGTTTTGCTATATATGTACGATGAGATAGCATTTTGGTTGTGAAAATGATAAAACTGCCTCTCTCATGAGTAGATGCTTGTCCATGCTCAATTTGTGCTTAAATGCTTATATCATGCTCAGTTTGTGCTTGAGGATCATATTCTCTTTGCTTGGGGTCAAAGATCCTTTGTCATTGTAAATGTTTAGCCCTTTTGCTTGCTTGGGGAGGAGCATAAGCTTCTTTTTGCCGCAAAGGCACTTCATGTACCATGTTTAATCTTGAAAATGAAATTGGTGTATGAATTGCCTTATGCTTGAAAAATGAGCTCCTAATCATGTTTTTATGTTTTGATATTCATATCTTGGGTGCTAAACCGTAGCATGCTTGTCTACCATGAGAAGTCTCATTTTAAGAAGTAGACACATGGCTCGGTGGCTTTAACATGACTTGAGTAGCTTGTGGGCGTTTATAATGATCTTGTGATGAGAATTTGTGATCTTGCATAAACTTTGAATGATCTAGTGCCTTTATGTTCAAATTGGTATGGATAGGATCTTGCTCATGAGATGACTATTTCTTTGTGAAAAATTGCTTAAAATTGCTTTTAGCCATGTCACATGCTTATATGTCTCTACCTTCTTGATGGCAATGTGCTAGATACACCATGTCTACTTTGCTTGCTCTATGTCTCATTTGTAGCATTTTGTTGTGCTCTTTGTATATTTGAGAAGCTTAGTAGATTATATATGTGCTTTGACATGCATTTTTCATGAAAACAAGGGGACGAGTTTCATCTACCTTGATTTATGCATTGTCAACAAGGGGGAGAGTTTTGTATGATAAGGGGAGATTTTGGGAGAATTTCATGCATTGGGAGTTTTTATGCAAAATTGGTATGCATGTGTGAGATGTGGCATGTGAGGAGAAATTTGAGAAGAAGAGGTTGCATTTGCTCAGGGGGAGTTTGCACATGTGGAAGGGGAGCTCCTTTGGTTTACCTGAGTTTTGTGCTTTGTGGTGTGCTCCTTGTGAGCTTTGTTTTGTCTCGGCTGTGTCGAGCCGTTGCCCTTGTCTTAGGGGGCCGAGACTTGGATTGGCGAGTGATCGAGTTTTTCGCTTGTTCTTTGGCTTTGGATCAATTGCTTGGAGGTTTGTTGTTTTCTTTTCTTTTTCTCTCTGATGGTTACTATGGGTGTTGTCAATGCACTCATCAAGGGGGAGATTGAGGACCAGGTGTGTCCGAGGACCAGTGGAGGGTTGCTCCTTAGTGATGAGTGATTGACAACGTTGTGTGGACTGATGCTTGGCTAAGTGTGCAGTTACATGTTGGGGCTTGACTCGTGTCGGTGCAGGTGAAGAACAAGCGCGAAAGGCCTTAGCCGTGGTGGCCTCCGGGTGATGGAGAGGCAAGTAGGCTTGGTTCGATGGACCCGGTGGCCGATGGGGTCAAGTGCGAGCCGTGCGGTGCAAGACTGGCGGGCTGAAGTCGTGAACATGGGCCGGTGCAAGGTAGCGGTTGAAGCCCGAAGCTTGCACGCGGGGTTTGGCGGTTTGCCGACAAAACCATCAGGTGGACGGTTTCTTGGTTTGGGCCGCAAAACCAAGCCCGGAGGCCCGAGGCGACGGAGACGGTGATCCGGGAGCTTCGGGAAGCTTTGAGGCGGGGGCACGTGGCGTGATCGCGGGGCTTGCGTCGAAGCTAAGCAAGGCCGCGGTGGAAGCGTGTCCGCTCGATGAAGACTTGACCAAAATGCCCCTGAGGGGTTGTATCTTCATTTCAAGCAGTAGGGGTAGCGTGGTCATTTATCTCCCTCTGATGAACTTCGTATAAATAGCGAAGAGGTAGATGGTATCTCTCTCTCTTGCTCCCTAGGGCTTTCTCCCCCGGTAGATTTTCTCTGAACTGCTTCTTTTCCCTCGGATTCCTTAGGCTAGACTCTTGTACAGAATCTGACCTCTGGATGTATGGAAGCATTCGGCGTCCCGGTGATCTCCTAGTCCTCTGTGATTTTCGTGTCATTTTTGGGACTATTTTTGGGAGTTTTCGTTCTTGGCTCGATTCGTGATTTTGGAGGCGTTTCTTCACAGATTTCTTTGAGGGGATCATGGGTGGATGTCTTGCGCATCTTTGTGTGTGATCTTGACCCCTCAAACACTGTGGAGAGCCTTCGATTCATGCGTTTTTGGTTGGTGCCCGAGTTCATGGTGGTGGTTCGGTTGATCCGCGATTCCCGGTGATTTAGTGGCTTAGGAGTCAAGATTTTTGGGGCATAGCATCCTTGTGTGACGCTTTTCACCTCCCCAAAATCTTGTCTCAAGAGATTCAACCGTTTGGGAGATCCGGTGAAGGAAAGGTGAAGTTGACTTTCGGGGTCGGGCGTTTTTCTACTCTGTCCGCACCTGGCGGACAGTCCGCGAGGTCCACGCGGACGGTCCGCGAGGCCCTAACAGCCCAGCTATTCTTCGTGTTCTTCGCGTGTTCTTGCGCGTCTTCATTTCGATCCGTTTCGCCCCTAGGCTTTGGTTGCAAGGAGTTTGGCGGACGGTCCGCGAGGGTCTCACGGACAGTCCGCGTGGTCGGATTTCTGACGAACGGTCCGCGGTGCCTCCACGAACAGTCTGAATTTCGGTGGTGCGCTACTAGTGGTTCAAGACGTTTTTGCGGACGGTCCGCCGTGACCTGCCGGACAGTCCGTGCCCTCCTCGCGGATGGTCCGCCCGGTCACCCCGGACAGTCCGCCAGGGGCTTCGCAGCAGTGCTCGAGTTCTTTGATTCTTGCTTTGGTGCTTCCGCTCTTTGCTCCTAGGCATCTCTCGTGATCCTCTAAGCTTGTGTGAGTCTTGTTTGGAGCTTCCTTTGTGTGCAAGGATTCGTGGAGTGGCAATCGGGGCATAGGCCGAGTTCGACCGTAGGGAAGAATTTTTATCGTCTCCCATTCACTCCCCCCCTCTCTGGTCACCTGATTCGGTCCTTCAAATGCCATTTGACAGAAGAGAAGTTTAAGACTACTGGCTGCATGTAATCGCAAGGGTTACGCACACGGCCATGTAAAAGGCCGCTTGGGTTACGCACGTAGCATCGCGCTCGACGAGGAGCACGACGGGTCATGTCGATCCTGCGTAACCGAGATTACGCCCTGAGCTAGATACGCCCTCGATCCCGGTGTTGCCTATCAAACGTGCCACCGAACTCTTCGTCTTCAACTGTTGCTGCCATGCATCGCATTTCCAAACCTCCGACGGCTGACACTGGGCAAGCATTCCAGGACCCACATGGTAGCGGGTGGAACTGACGGTTACGCTGATGCCACGTTGCGTGCTGCAAGGGTGGTTGAGTAGCGCACGTAAACAAAAGCTTTACGTTCCTTCTTTTGAGCTGATGATTTCACGTTTTTGCGGGATTTTCGGGACATCCGTTTAACGAAAACTAACTATATATCCATTATCGTAGACCCTGCAAGTTCAGATCGCGGAAGCGCGGCGGAGGAAGAGGTTTATGCTCATGTCGGTCGCGCCGGAGAAATCGTCTCGTGTCCCTCATCTAGGCAAGCAAGGCGCACCGGACGGCAATGCGACGCCGACGACACAGAGTTCCGACGGCAGATCAACGGTGACTTCCGATGGCAAACCACAGTCGATGACGACGTCAAGGAAGCGGCCTCCTAGTCCTAGTGAAGAAAAGGTAGCACCTCCGACCGGCAGCGCCGCCCATCCTCGGATGCGGCAGCCCAACAACTTCAACTCCGGCGGCCCATTGTCGTCGTCTACTCCGGAGGTATGTAATCTAACACAACATCCAGATTCCATACGACGCACTACCTATCCTTGCACGGCGCGCGCTTATTGATTACTCTCTCTCCGTGACCAGATACCACTCAATTCTACTTCTACCATTTCTTCGAAGCGCTTGAGCCTATGCATTCTAGGCATGCCGAAACGACTGGCGAATGTCCTTGGGCTGCTTTCAACAGCAAGAAAGAAAAAGCTAGAGTCTATCAAGTTCGACTTCTTGCTACACATCAAACCAATCACCATAGATCGTCCATTGCTGATGTCGCTTGTCAACACGTAGGATCCGGATCAAGCAGGTTTCAAGCTTGGTAGCGAGCTAGTCCAGTTGACGCCATCAGATGTGAAGGAAATCATGGGTCTACCAATCGAGGGAAAAGAGGTCAATATGACCAGTTGTGGTCGAGAAAAAACAAGGTCGTCACTAACATTGTCTGAGGTTGAAAACAGACTGAAGCAAAAGGACGGGCCTGCCAATGATTCGTTTCTTCGAGATTTCTTCATGTTTTGCCACAAGGTTTTATTTGACCCTGATACCAACCCAGCTATTCCAGCAAAAGTCCAGTGGCTAGTCGAGAATGTTGGTGACTTACATTTGATGAACTGGGGTGTTTATACTGTTAAGAATCTACAAGATGGTCTGGCTGCTTACAAAAGGCAAGGGAATAATCCGACACCTGGTAGTACTCCTAAAGGCAGCCTGATCTTGTTGCAGGTAATAAATTTCCATTTCATTACTAGTTTCAGGCCGGACTAGTATTTGGATTCACACAGGATATGTTTAACCCCGATTCCTAATCGTGTAGTACTAGTACCTCGAGCATGTCCACGCATGTAGCCACCACAAAATCAGTTATCCTCGACAACGAGAGTACCCATTAATGAGGCATTGGATAGAACGTTTAGCAAAGAAGCGACTGGAGATTGCCTCAATGGATGGTATCGCTAACAGAATTGTATGTCGTCTATGTCTCTTGCTTGCTAATTACTAGTACTCTTGTAACTGTGGGTTTCATGTTTGACAGTTATTTTCAATCTTTTGTGACAAAAGATTTTCAAGAAGCTTCCATACAGCCGAGAGAAGCAAAACAAACATGATGACGTTACTAGTAATGTACCTCCGGACAGAAGCCACGACACCAGTTCACATGCCCATACGTTTTTATCCTCAAACAACGACTCTGCAAATGATGACGACGTTGCTAGATTCGGCAAAAGCAGCGACTACTACCACGGGAATGAGACGGATGTCACTGTCGACGTATGTACTCACAGCTGCATGGTTCATAAATGTTCAGTTTTTTTTTGCAACCAAATTTTTATTTTATATTATTTATGCTTATGTCAGGAAATTTCAAAATTCCTTACAAAATACAACATTGGCACCCCACTGCATCACGGAAATTATTCGTAGGTAAAAGTTCTATTTATGCCAGTATTTTTTGATACGCTAGTATTTCAGAACTGCATTACCTATTTTTATTATTAAAGTTGTTGTGTTGACAGGACATTTATAAATTCCTTGGCAAATACTCCAACCACAACACAACACAGCACGACATAAATCACAGCCAGGTTAAATTTCTGTTGTCACATTGTTTAAAAGACATGATTCGACTTGTGAATTTTAGAATTAGTATTTTCGTAAATACTCTTTTAAGAAATGTTCTGATTCTGACATGACATTCTGACATTAATTGGTAAATACTCTGGCTTGAACACCCAACAGCTTGACGAAAATGATTGCCAGGTACAATCCCTGCTATACAGCACTAGTAATTGGTCCCAATATATAGAAAACGACATCTCCCTGAATAAGTTTATTTGTCATGACAAAACTAGAAAAATTTGTACACACATCAGGGCAGGCACGAGACGACAAATGTGCACAGTCCTGGAGCATACTCTCCTGCCTGTGAATATGACGATGACTACAGCCTGAATGCTAAGGATAAAGAAGTTTTAAACTTTGTCCTGAACAGCTGTGAAGATGCAATTGTCGTCATTATCAATGACATAGAAATTCCGATCAAAACATTGATGGGAATGGCTACTGATAAAAAAGACTGGATCTCCAATAAAGATGGCTAGATGCTTGATGATGTGAGTGCGTTTTATTTATGTTTCTGTTTTGCTCTACATGCAATATGTTACAATGCTGCGTTCTATTTTACCTACTGTACGTCCTAATCTATCACGGTGTCTGAGTGTGACAGGTAATAGATGCGTACGTAGTAGCCAGAAAACTACTAAATGAAAAGGTGGCATACGTCAACACTTTTCTTGCTAGGAAATTACTATCTCCAGAAGAATTGAGATCCTCTCACAGTGGTTGAATTGCCAGAACTGGAGAATACTTCTTTAAATGTGCTATGGTCTGTTCTTGATGCTAGCTTTGACACTTGATAGTACACCGCAAGATTGTAACAGCATTCCTGCATCTCAGGTATATATCCCTGTAAATGTCAGAGGTAATCATTGGGTTCTTCTTGTGTTCAACATCACGATGAAGGAGGTGCAGGTCCTGAATTCGTTAGTTTGTAATGGAACGTGGGATGGCAAGATGGAACTGTCGCTGGTGAGTACTCTGTATTATGTAGAGGTCGTACAAATGTAGTTAGCTCTTTCAACCATATGCACCTAATTATTTACTTCAGGTACAGTTAGTGCAGCATTGCATTGAAACCTACATTTCACAAAGAAATGTGAGTGGATCTTCAGACATTGATGTCACCCGCCTCCAAAAAAAGATTGATGTCACAAAGTGGGATACCCTACATATTAGAGACATACCAACGCAACAAGATAGGTAAGATATATCGTTGCACTAAAAATATTTACTGTATATACCATTGTATTATGTAACATGTGCATTTTGTAGCTCGTCATGTGGCATCTACGTCATCAAGTACATGATGCATTGGAATGGGAGTACACTTAATGCAACGTTCACCCAAGTCTGTACACTCGTCCATTTTATTATCATTTCACATACATTTGTGAATAACGCAGTAAGTTTTTGCGGTCATTTGTTAACTTTAATCTTTAGGAACAAATGGATGCATTCAAGAAGAAGATGTGTTGTAGGTTGATTCTCTCTGAACCCAACAAGATTCAGAGACAATCTTACAATACTCCTATTCTGGTTGGTGATTAGTTATTCATTTCCTAAGCATATTCGATTACTAGTACCTACTATATGTGAATCGATCTAATCTTAATTCAGATATACTTATTATCCTCTGATCACCTTAGGAAACTGAGGTTGGAGTCTTAAAAGTGGACATTCAAGCACGCACAAAGCAACAAGGCAAATCTCCTTCTACCCAAGGAGGAAAAAAAGAGACAAGTATGGAGATACAGTTGCAAATAGAACACGATCTCAACTGATGAGGTGATTCACCACCAACATGCAGGGGCGGGCCTACTGTGATTCATGGGTATTCAAATGAATACCCATTATTTTTGACAAAAAACTTTGCATGTGTAATATATAATATGTATATCTATTCAAAAATTGAATAATAGCACCATAAAATAGACTTTCCAATCTCCCATTCTTTAATTTAGCGGCAAAGAAGAGATAATTCGAGCTAGAGATTTTTTACTTCATCTATAAATGAGTCTATAACCTAAATTTTCTCTACCAATGGAAATTTTGAATATCCATTGTCAAAATTCTGGGCCCGCCCCTGCCAACATGCTCTTCAAAGATCAAGCATGTACACCTGAGGAAATAACAATGTTGTAGCCAGATGGTTAAGTGCTGATTAGAAATGGTTAAGTGCTGATTAGAAAATGGTTATGCATTCATTTAAATTAGTTTTAAGTACTCCTATTTGAACTTTTAAATTAGTCCTAAACTCCTAATTATTATTATTCTTTTATGAATGATGAATGGTTACCTTCAAGTCCGAACCTCTGAATGCGGTGTTCCAAAGTCTCATAATGGACGTGTCGGGTGTGCATGCCAAACCTGCACCACCTCGGTTACAGACGTGGACGCGTTGGGATACACGGCTCGTGAGTAACCGACTGGGCGCTGCCAACAAATACGTCTGTCATGTGTGCGTGCGTAACGCAAGCGGGCCTTTTACTCGTGGCTACAGATTTATGCGTAACCTTCACCGGGTTGGTTTTACGCGTGCCTGTGCGTAATAACAAATATAGGCTCCAGATGTATGCGTAACCTTCACCGGGTCGGTTTTACGCGTGCATGGTGCGTAGTAACGTGAGCCGGTTACGCACTATCCACGATTCCACGCTGTATACGGTGGTGTAGATTCGGCGCGTAAGCTGGACCCACTCGGTTACGCACCATCCACGCTACATCTGGTCGTGTCGATTCGGCGCGTAACCTGCATCCGAGAGGGTTACCCACGAGCGGGTTTAGGTTATGCATACATCTGGAGCCTATAAGTGCGTGTGCGTATTGCAGGCGGTTGCAGCCTGGATGGTGCGTAACCGAGCAGCCGGTGCAGGTAATGCGCAGAATCGACACCACCTGATGCAGCATGGGCAGGTTACGCATACATCTGAAGCATATTTGTGCGTAACACAGTCGGTGTTGCAGGAACAATGCAGCCTGGCTGCGTGCTAGCTAGTGGTACAACCTACAGAGGCTGGCGTAACCGAGGGCCCCGCTGCGTGCTGCAACAACCTGGGTTTTACCGGTTACCCGCGGGCCATGGTGCATAGCGTATTGGCATATTCCAACCTCCCCGCGGGATAAGCAAACTTTGAGATCCATGCGTAACCTGTCCGGTATGGGTTACGCTGGAGCCACGCTGCGCTTTGCATGCAACTGCCTGGGTTGCCCACACGGCAAGTCGGCACCCGTCCGGCCCTCTTGCGGGTTACGCATTCCTGTGAGGGCGTGTAGCAGGGATAAGAACACTCGGCGTCCCCTCGTGGCTCGTGATAACAACACTCGGCGTCCAACTTCACCTTTTTGACCTAGTTGACGAACGGCGGCGGCACGCCGGCACCAATTCCTCCGGTTCGCAATGTCCCTGCGCCGGGTGGATCCGTCGGTCTCTAGGGCTAGCACCTCATGTGTGAATGAGTCGTCCAACGCGGTGGGCAAGGAAACCGGGTTTCCCTTGATCCAATGCACGGTTTGTGGGTTGGCGCGGATCATTGAGCTCCGCGCAACGACTGACACGATTAGAGGCCGGGTGTTTTTCAAGTGCCCAAGGAACATCAAGGGGGTGAGTTGTTTTTTTAAATGCATTCGACGTGTCGTTTCAATGTGGTGATTGTTGCTTTTCCGAACTAGGGTTTGAGCATTTTTGAACTATATTTGTAGGCACCTGATAGATGCCCTGAGTACTATTGGCAAAGGGAGTACTTCGCGAAGCTTATCAGTATCAGGAGGATCATAGTGCATGAGGAACCAGAAGAAGAAACGACCTCTGAAGAGGGCGCTGCTTCCGGGGTGATGCAAGCTGACAATGGAATGGAACAGAGGATGGACATTTTGGTCAGGACCATGAAGATGTTAGTTGTTATGGTGGGTCTGTGTGCTATTGTGGGAATTATCTCTGTAGCAATGAAGTAATTAACAGATGATGGACATTTTGGTCAGGATATGATGGAGATGAAATGAATGCCTTTCACAAGTGATTTTGATAGAAGTTGTATTGGTTTAAATTAGTGTTAATTAATTACTGATACTTGAATTAGTGTTAAAGGTGGGCAAAGATATGATTACTCTCACTCGACTCGAGTAACAAAATGGAGTTTGGATCCATGCTGTGGTCACTGTCGTCAACCCTAAAGGATCGTGCGTAACCTTGTGAAATGAAAGCATGATCCCGAAATTACCGGAAGGAGGAGATGCCAAGCGCGGCCGTTCCGGGGTTTCTAATAAATGGTTTTCTCTTCTGGCTCGCAGCAGCATCTCATGTTGACCGGCAAAACCACGTAGCAATCTCCTTCCATACCACCAGCCGAGTAGCAGATTACTCCCTCTGTCCCAAAATAGATGCAATTCTAAGACCGGACACGCAAACCAATGTGGGTGTAAAATGACCAAACTACCCCTTGTCTTTTATGAGAAAGATCTAGACATGAACTTGTCTTTTGTGTGAGAACCTTCTAGAGTATCTTGTCTTTTGTGGTTGGTTGGTCAAAGTTGCATTCTTTGTGGGACAAATTTCAAACTCTAGAATTGCATTTATTTTGGGACGGAGGGAGTACATTCCAAGCATGGCGGCTTCGACGCCGGATTGCGCGCGCGACTACCACGCCATTATTATTATTGGTTATGTGTGCCACGCGGTGATTCAGCCTAGGTCACGCGGCTTGCTGCCAAGCCAAGGGTTACGCACGGTCACTGTGTTGTGTCGTGTGTACAGCCTTGACGGGACGGGACGGGCCTGCTGCTGCAGGCGCCTCCGCTCCCGTCTCGTCGTGTTGTCCACAGCCACAACAGCACCGCCCGCCCTGAGGAGTAAGCTGGACATGCTGGGTTACGCACAATCCATGACGCACACGCGTACTGCATCCACTCTGCAATTAAGCTTAAATTGGTACTCACTAACGATTTCTCTTGCCGCTCAACGCGCCATGTCATAACCCACTACACGCCATGTCACTATGCCTTCGTTGATTTTCTGTGACTAATAGCATGTTGTATTTGTGAGTAGCACGCCATAAAATTCTTGCAGTTGAAATACATGTAGTAGGATCAATCATTTAAGAATGGTTCTCGCTCAACAAAATTAACATGCTTTCATATATATTATTGTTTACAGATAAATATCGTCATGTAATCGTTTTGGTGTTTCTACTTTCACATTTCACCTTAAAATTTGGCTTAAAATTTCCCGCAGCAACGCGCGGGGTATCACCTACTAGTTATTAGTTACTCCTACCTCGTCTGTGACATCGCGACGATGATCAATTAAGCTGGACCCGCTGGGTTACGCACAATCCATGATGCACACGCGGTGCTTCAGCCTAGGTTACGCGACTTGCTGCCAAGCCAAGGGTTACGCACGGTCGCAATGTCGTGTCGTGTGTACAGCCTTGATGGGATGGGACGGGATGGGCCTGCTGCTGCAGGTGCCTCCGCTCCCGTCCTATCGTGTCGTCCACAGCCACAACAACGCCGCCCACCCCGAGGAGTAAGCTGGACACGCTGGGTTACGCACAATCCATGACGCGCCATGTCATAACCCACTAGTACACGCCATGTCACCATCCACTATAAACCATGTCAACATCCACCAAGACATGTATTTATGACTTCGTCGATTTTCTGTGACTAATAGCATGCTGTATTTGCGAGTAGCACACCATAAAATTCTCGCAGTTGAAATACATGTAGGATCAATCATTTAAGAATGGTTCTCGCTCAACAAAATTAACATGCTTTCATATATATTATTGTTTACAGATAAATATCATCATGTAATCGTTTTGGTGTTTCTACTTTCACATTTCACCTTAAAATTTTGATTAAAAATTCCCGTAGCAACGCGCGGGGTATCACCTACTAGTTATTAGTTACTCCCAGTCTGTGACATCGCGACGATGATCAATTAAGCTGGACCCGCTGGGTTACGCACAATCCATGACGCACACGTGGTGCTTCAGCCTAGGTTATGCGGCTTGCTGCCAAGCCAAGGGTTACGCACGGTCGCTGTGTTGTGTCGTGTGTACATCCTTGATGGGACGGGACGGGACTGCTGCTGCAGGCGCCTCCGCTCCCGTCCCGTCATGTCGTCCACACCCACAACAGCGCCGCCCACCCCGAGGAGTAAGCTGGACCCCCTAGGTTACGCACCATCCATGCTGCATGCAACACCGTCTCGCAGGTGCAGGCAGCACTGATAGTGCGTAAACGAACGGGTGTATGTTACTCGCAGGATCGACAGGACCGGATGCAGCAGGGATGGTGCGGAACCCTGGATGCCGGCTTCTTGGCGACACACCCCGAAGGCCACAAAATAGATCAACTTTATATGGCACTCCCTCCATTCTCTTTTGATAAGAATACTCCGTATTTCCAAAAATCAGATTTTTACAAATGATAGTCCTATTTGCCATTGGTGTGGGCCATGGCAATAAATGGCACAGATAACAATGAGTATCATGAGTAGAATGCCATTTGACAGAAGAGAAGTTTAAAACTACTGGCTGCATGGTGCAACACTGGCTGGGTTACGCACGGGGGTCTGTTACGCAAATCGGTCGTGTCGATCCTGCGTGTCACCTGCATCCGGTCATGTCGGTTCTACGCATCACCTCAGCTCGGTTACACACAGTTCGGCTACGCACCATCCGTTCTGCATGGCGCATGCAACACCGACTGGGTCGTGTCGATTCAGCGCGTACGCACCATCCGTTCTGCTTGATGCAACACCACTGGTTCCAGATGTATGCGTAACCTGAACCCGCTCGTACCCGCACGGACTCGGTTACGCACCTTGATGCTGCAACACCGACTGGGTGGTGCCGTTTCGGCGTGTAACCTGCATCCGGTCGTGTTGATCCTGCGTGTCACCTGCACTGCACCAGCTTCGGTTACGCACGATTTGGCTACGCACCATTCATTCTTCATGGCGCGTGCAACACTGACTGCGTTGTGTCGATTCAGCACATAACCTGTACAGGTTACGCACCGTCCGTGCTTATTGATGCAACACCGACTGGGTTGTGTCGATTCAGTGCGTACGCACCGTCCGTGCTACTTGATGAAACACCACCGGTTCCAGATGTATGCGTAACCTGAACTCGCTCGTACCCGCACGGACACGGTTACGCACCTTGATGCTGCAACACCGACTGGGTGGTGCCGATTCGGCGTGTAACCTGCATCCGATCGTGTTGATCCTGCGCGTCACCTGCACTGCACCAGCTTCAGTTACGCACGATTCGGCTACGCACCATCCGTTCTTCATGGCGCGGCGTGTAACATAAGAAATAGGCTTCAGTTGTACTCCGTATGCGTAACCTACACCCAATGGGTTATGCACCATCAGTGCTGCTGCATGCATAGGGCAACTACGACTGGGTAACGCACAGACTCGGTTACGCACCATTCAGGCAACACCGACTCGCAGGTGCAGGCAGCACTGATAGTGCGTAACCGGGCAGGGGTAGGTTACTCGCAGGATCGATAGGACTGGATGTAGCAGGGATGGTTAGGATCATGCCCGTGCGTTGCTACGGACAACAGAAGATATATAGTGACATCCATGTATAGCTTAAAAATGAACCACTGAAGAACACTGCATTAAGAGCTGTAAAGTTTGCAAAATCTTGCGAATTCATAGCAAAGATACATATATATTTGTAGATCAAAGCTATTGACAATGGGTCCATTTCACTTGGCTCAGTTAATGTACAATTAGAGTACAATGAAAAAATTTAGCAAGTTAGAATATCAGAACAGACCAGCCAGCCAGATGCAAGTTTATCATGAATTCAAAGACAACAAATCACCGAGAGTAAGCTTTTCTTTTAATGTGTATGTAATTCCATCAGGTTGACAAGATGGTAGCTCGTGCTTGGTCAATACTACAAAACTGAATATATTATCAGCAGCTAGAATTGCAGTTTTGCATGGAAGAGAGGTGGTGATGCCAGCCTTGGCACTGCTAACTATCTGTTGCTCCATCACCTCATGAATCGCTGTAATAATCTTGAAAAATGTAATAATATTTTACATTGAGATAATAGTAGGGAAATGAATTCTGCTTACAACTAACCATAATAATACTTGACACCGAAACTATTTACCATCAATTGTTTGTTTTATTCTCCATTGCCAGACACTCGGAGTGCTCACCCTGATGCAGCATGCGGAACTATGTATTGAAGCACGAAAGTAGTAAATAACCATGGTCTAAAAAAAGTAAATAGCCATGATCATGAAAAAAATTGAACCAAACAAATGGGAGCATGATGGCACAGATAACAATGTACTACTTTGCTATCATGTCACCCTAACACTATCCAAAAAACATTATCCAGGATCATGAAAAAAATTGAACCAAGCTCAGGTAGACAAATAACAATGTACTACTTTGCTATCATGTCACCCTAACACTATCCAAAAAACATTTTCCAGGATGTCGTTTATAACTTAAAAAATTGCAATATTGCTCTGCAATGGACAAGAACATTGCAGCCTAGATATTGCAAAGACAAAATAAATATGCAAGTCTGTTGTGACACAAGATTTAGAAGATGGTGGTGGTGGACTGGCGCTTATCGTTCATAGCCGCCGTCGGCTATCGATACAGTAACAGTAGTAGAGTCACTAGAGTGAGATCGCAAGCAATTACTAATGCATAAGAAATACATGTTGCTTCAGCCCTGAAATACATACGAGTACTTAATAAGACGGTGACCAAGCAAGTAGAAACTAGTAGCTAGCTACATACGTACTGAGATCACCGGTAGTCCGGCACAACCCCCTCTACTTCATTTCGTCGTAGTCTCCGGCATGCGGCATGTGCACTCCTCCCTCAGTCCCTCGCTCTTATTATTCGGCATCACCTTCCATGTCAGCGACGAGGAGGTTGGCCACACCCTGAGCATCGTCACGAACCATCTCGCGCCATTGATCCTGGTCGATGTCGCCGGCAGTGCTGATTCCCAGAAGCGCGACGCTGGGGTCAAAGCCATCAATCAGACGGCTCTTGTAGCAGGCCATGATGTATTCCGTCGTGGCAACCACGCTAGTGCGTCTGTCCTCCTTCGAGCGGGCCGTCAGCTAGTCCGGCAATTTGTCCAAGACTTCGGCGAGATGGTCAAATGCATAGGCATAATGCTGCACTGTTTCCTCCAACGGCTTGTTGACGGTGCCCAGATATAGGTCACGAAGCAGAGCGTTGATCTTGATGAAGGCGGGCCGCATGATGCTTACGGCCCATCGCGCGTCACGGGTAGCGCTTTCATTGATCGGAGCTGCCACAACCACGGGCACGGCTTCATCGCCAACAGGTGGGCATTCTGGAGTGGGCTCACCCACGAAGCTCATGGCGCGTAGTGGCTCAACCACGGTCACGGCTTCATCGCCAACCGGTGCGCGTTGCGTAGAGGGCTCACCCACGGAGCTCATGGCGCGCGGTGGCTCAACCACGGGCATGACTTCATCGCCAACCCATGCGCGTTTCGGAGAGGGCTCGCCGACGGAGCTCATGGCGCGTGGTGGCTACTAAGAGGGTGAATATTGATGCAGGTGCGTGAGGATCTGAGGCTTGGAGAAGGAAGGGTAGCCGATATGATTGCGAAGGTGAAGTGAACCTTTCGCGATGTAGTAGTTATAGTACAGTAGGAGTCGAAAGCCAGGGGTTATCTGGGGTGGTGGGTTTAGCAGTTCGCCTCCCCGGCCCCACCACATCTTGGAATACGCGCAGGCAAATGGAAGACGCTTCACACTTAAAACTGGGTCGGCCGCTTTAGATTCAACGTGGCACGTTCAGACCGGGGTGGTGGTGGTGTGTGTGGGGCCGTGGGGGGCCGCTGAGGCCGGTACTCCCTGGATTCCCGTGAGTAATCAATCCCTCTGGAACCGAAACGCCACTTGTAGTCGCCAAACCCATCCAGATCTTCTTCCCCGTGCTTGTCATGATTCTTCTTCTTCTTCTTCTTCTTCTTCTTCTTCTTCTTCTTCTTCTTCCTCTTCTTCTTCCTCTTCTTCTTCTTCTTGTGTTCATCGCACTGCCAAAAGAACCTTGATCTAAAATAATCCAACTTTTTTAGCACTCTCCTTTAGGAATTCTAGAAAAAGACATCATATACATTGGCAGGCTAGAAAGAACTGAGTTTATTAAAACTAGTCTCCCTCCTACAGACGGGACGGGACGGGCTTGTAGGCGCCTCCGCTCCCCTCCCGTCGTGACGTCCACAGCCACAGGGGCGCCCACCCCGACCCGCTGGGTTACGCACAATCCACGACGCACACGCGCTGCTTCAGCCGAGGTTACGCGGCTTGCTGCCATTTGTACGTTGGGATCAGTATGCTCGGTTGGTTCACGGATCATTTTAAATTCCTCTCTCTCTCTCTCTCACAGACACACACACACACACACACATTATATACATTGGCAGGCTAGAAAGAACTGAGTTTATTAAAACTAGTCTCCCTCGTACAGAAAGTAGTTTGCTCTTCCAACTACTTCTTTTTTTGAAACTGAATGCCCAAGTATTTATAAAAGGAAAAACATCGAGAACGTGCGTTAACTGATGGTGTGTAACCGAGAATGTGAGCACCATCCACGCACGGATGGTGTGTAACCGAGCGGGTGCAGGTAACGCGTCACCTCAGCTCGGTTACGCACGGTTCGGCTACTCACCATCCGTTCTGCACGGCGCATGCAACACCACTGGGTTGTGTCGAATCAGCGCGTACCCTGAGAAGTTTACGCACCGTCACAAAATTTGTGAAAAAATTACCATATAGCAATTGTAAATCGAAGATTAGGAGGACTAAACATGATTTAATTGTAAAACTAATTACACGGATGGATGGAAAATAGCGAGACAAATCTATTAGGACTATCCGAGCTCTTGTAATCTTGTATATGTGACGAGTTAGCTAAAAAAAGAAGAATTTTATCAAAACTCGGATCCAACAGACTTTGTATTTTACTCAACTAGCTATCCTGTTTTCTATTTAGAGGAGTTGTTGGATTTCATCATCTTTCATTTTACATAATACAGTTAAATTAGGATTTTAGCTACTCATATAAACAAGAGCTCTTGGAGATGATTGCTAGTGTAGCATGACATGACGGGGCAGGCTTCGCTTCGAGTTCGAGGAGAAGCAAACTGCGGCGAGGTCAGGCCGCTAATGGGCCCGCGGGCGCCGCGTGCCCGTGAACCACCATCATTATTACGATGGACGACGGGACGGGGTGCCACGCGCTGCTTCAGCCTGGGTTACGCGGCTTGCTGCAAAGACAGGGTTACGCACGATCCCTGTGTCGTGTCGTGTCGTGTCGTGTCGTGTGTACAGCCTTGACGGGATGGGACGGGCCTGCAGGCGCCTCCGCTCCCCTCCCGTCGTGTCGTCCACAGCCACAGGGGCGCCCGCCCCGACCCGCTGGGTTACGCACAATCCACGACGCACACGCGCTGCTTCAGCTGAGGTTACGCGGCTTGCTGCCATTTGTACGTTGGGATCAGTCTGCTCGGTTGGTTCACGGATCATTTTAAATTCCTCTCTCTCTCTCTCACAGACACACACACACATTACATAAAAAAAGGAAAAGGAAAAGCCAAGGCCCCATTCTCCGTGCCTTTTAAAACCACTCTCTTAATTCAGATTGTCGAAATCTCTTAATAGGTGAGGCAGATTCATTCCGTAAGTGTGCATGTTCCCCCTTCGTCTTCCTCTTCAATTCTGTGTTCATGGCATTGCTGGTCTGGACTAATTTTGCCTGATTCTAGCGCGTTCCGCTGCTGCTATTCTTGTTTACGGCCGCGGCTTTCCTCCAGTGCTAGTTTATTCAACAGCGACGAGGTTGAGATCGTCTTCGGTGAGTTCTTTTTGTTAATCATCCATACGGCATTTAAGAGTTTACAAGCTGAGCCGCCCTGGTGACCGATGGCGCAGCGGCGGCGGCGGTCGCCGCGATTGCCGCTCGCAGCGGGCAGTGGTATAGGCTGGCGGAGGTGGGCCGTTGTTGTGCATTGCTACTGGACGGAAGAAGGGACGGGAAAGAGAAACAGTAGGCGGGGGGCCACGGTAGTCTTGAATCCTTTGGGATTATATTCTACACTCAATTTTAAGCGATTCTGTTATTTAGAGTTGACTGTTGTGCATATTTCCTGCTTAGCTTGGCATATTATTTAGAGTAGACATCATTTCATAGTAATTTCGATTGATTGGATCATAATTATTTTATCATAACTTATCATTAATTAATTGAGCCTAAGAATATACAGAGTAATCCGTTAGATCATAACAAATACTCCTGGTATAAGAACATGGGATTTTCTGACACTGGAACCATGAACCTGACTTTCATTTGTAGTCTGATCATATGTATGGTTTCATTTTTTTTCTGGTCTGGAAAATCTTATGCACCCTGATACTATTCTAATTTCAATTGTACATATGAAAGTGCCACACATGGTAATTTGAACTGTTTAACCTTGCCTAGAGGCTGAAAAGTGACGACCACCATAGTCATGTCTGATGCTGGTGCGGGCGAAGGATTCGTGCACTATGCCGCTGGTGCAATGAACAATAGCCAAACCTTGAGCGCAGGGAACCTGGAGGCTCCTGCAGCAGAAGCTACCAGCATTTCTGAGAGCAGTTTAGTACTGAAGCATAAGTTGCAGGAACTGGAATCAAAATTAAAGGACAAATTTGCTCAAGAGATGCAAGAGTTAAGGGATGATCTCCATGATTTGCAGTCTCGGTGCACGGTTTTGGCCGTCAATGAATTTAACAAAACTACCGAGTTGCAGGAGCTTCGGAAAGAGTTAATCAAGGTAAGAAATCATCCTTGTGCTGCAATTGACTGTGAATATACTTTTAGTACATTTCAGCTGCTGGTGATATAGTATCATGTTGTTGTTGCTTGGGAAGTATCAGAAATTAATTGATGTGGTGTTTTGTCTTTCTATGAGTGACCACGGACATTACATTTTGTGCTCATTTAATAGTCAGTCTCTATCAACAAAATGAACTTGTTTTCATGTAATATTGTTTGCAAAAGAATGTTGTCACGCAATCACCTTATACTTTCAAATTTCATAGAATGTTGACATGGAATCATCCTAGTTTTTCGAATTTCATTTTTTTGACCTTAGAAATTTGTTTTAAAAAATTGCTGCAGCAACACACGGGGTATCAACTAGTTAATACACATGATCTGCAGGGATTGCCGGATGGCAGAACTGGCCGAGCCAACATAGGTGTCAAGAGCCAACATAGGTGTCAAGGCGATCGCAGACACTGGTGGGTTATCGGATTACGAAGCAGCACTTATCTGTTCAAAATGGGAGGCTGAGATATCAGATCCAAATTGGCATCCTTTTAGGGTTGACATGGTTGACGGCAGAGAGATGGTGCGCACCTTTTTATTGATTATTTTCATTTATTACTAACGGATTATGTTCTGTGAGTTTCCATGTCCATCCAGTCTAATCGTGGGTCAAGTGATCTTTTGCAGGATGTTATTGACAAAGCCGATAGTAAGCTCCAGGAGCTAAGAGGACAGCATGGTCAAGAGATCTTTGCCTTGGTAACAAAGGCCCTGCTTGAGGTTAACCAGCACAATGCGAGTGGCTGCTACCCAGTATAATTGTTGTGGAACTACAAGGAGGACCGGGAAGCAACCCTGAAGGAAGCTGTCCAGTTCGTCATGAGACAATCACATAGGCTCAAGAGGAAGTGTAGTTAATTATAATAGCTGCACCCATTCGGTTATACGGTACGCTGCCATGTAAATATCCAATGCAAATTGGGTTACTACTTATTAGAGCAACTCCAAGAGAGTAGCCAAATCTCACTCTTCATATTTCAATTTAGCTAACCATTTAGCTAAGATTTCCACTCTATATTTCAGTACAATCCAACAGACTAGCCAAATCGACTCTGCATATACTTTTAAAATAATATTCAAATATTTTAATTTTTGTTTTGCTTTATCCGTTCGGCAGTAGCAACTCGCTCCCGGCCACACAAAACGTCGAACTCCTTGTGTTCGTGATTGAGCTTGCTGTTGCTCAAGCCTGCTGCCGATGTTCGCTCATCACCTTCAAAACAACAAGTGCACACACAGAAAACAATCAGCTTGCAACTGCTGCTCTGTAGCTGCCGATGCAGCTTGCTCTGTTTAAAATGTCCATCGTTGCTCAGGCCGTGGACTCCCTGCCTGCAGAAGAAAGACGCAGAGCTTGTTGTCGACTTCCTCACATGGTGCCTGCTGGCTGCTACCGCCGCGAGTCGGGTCGCTGGCCGACACGCACTGGCCTGCGAGGACCCGGCGCATCGAGCTCCTCACCATCCCCTGCATCGATCTCATGGTGCCCAATCTCGAGAACAACCGCCCTTGTCGTAGGTACTGCTGCTCGCCGTCGGGAGCCCGCGCCACCCTTGGTCAGAATGTGATTCAAAACTGGCAGTTGCCATGCAAAATTGTCTCATTTTAGAGGAGGATTATTAGGAACTCTTGGATATGATCTTCAAGTTCCAAAAAAAACGTGTGAGGAGGAGCCGTGGATCACACGTGTGACATATAACTTTTCCTGGGGATCTGTCTACCCCTCACCCGTGTGATTTGGGGGCTTCTGTCACATGTGTGATTTGAGCCCTCAAATCACACGAATCTGGTGTGGGTCTTAATCTGTGTGATTTGGGGGCTTCCATCACACAGATTTTGAAAAAACCCAAATCACACAGATTTGGGAAAACTATCACACAGAAACAAAATCTGTATGATTTTTGGCAGTCTGTCACACAAATTCTAATAATACAAAACACATTTCAGAAAATACCAAATCACATTTTCACAGAAAAACCCAAAAATTACACAGATAAACACAAAATTCATGCCGAAAAAACTTGCACCTATGAACTCAATAAATTACATATACTGATTAAATAAATTACAACAGTCTAATTGTGGTAAAAAGAAACTGCCAGCAATGTATATTAATTAGTAACATAAACCTAGATCAAGCAGAGTAAAGTAAAAACAGGAGAATGGTATATTGATCATAGTACAATTTGTAAACATCAGTTCCCTGAATGATAAGTTATGCTATAACAGGTGCATATGTATACTACAATGCACTAAAAAATCATTTCATAGAAAATTTATAACACACAGATAGAAAGATGCATGAACACTGTAATGCCATCCATCAGATCTAATAAAAAATTGTTGTGAAAATTAATGAAACACTCTGACTGCAAATTAACACAAAAACCACCAGAATATACTAAAAATAATGTAATTCACTATGGCTGCAGGTTAACACAAAAATAAAGATGGAACAGTGAAACTAGATCCAGATACACTACAACCGAAACAGAAAGTGTACTTTGTACATAATTAAATGAATATGAGCTAACAACTAACCCAAAAGTGAGGTATACTGATCATAAATCCAAAAATACCTAATGCAAAATTAAATCCTTCTAATGACACATTTAAATCTCTCAAATGACTGATTTAGCAAATAACCCCAAAGTACCAAATGGCATATTGAACAAAAGATGGAAAATATCAAATTCAACAAATGCCACAAACAACATATCGAGATAGACAGTTTGACTCCGATAGATTGCCTTTGCCCTCAAATAGTTTGCAAATGAGGGACCAAATTACGCCTCAGATAGTTTGACAAAATCATGTAACACTCTTGACCTTGGGTCATAATAATTTTTTAAAAACCAAACAAATGAAAAAAATAACAGTTCATGCGAGCCATGGAAACATCTGACACACCCATCCCTAGCCGCTGTGGCAAGGGAATGGATGGATCAGATGTTTTGATGACAATCATGAGAAGAAAAAAAATGGGTGAACATTTTTGTATCTAACAAGGTCATATCAAACATTTTTGTATCATCATAGGCGTGAAAAAAAATTCATCTTGGGCATAAAAAATGAGAGCAACAACCAAAAAATGCAGTTCCGATATCATGAAGTTCCTATATAATGAGAACATAGTGTACAATTTTTTGGTGTGAGAGGGAAACACCCAAACACAGATTATTCTATAAGGATAATTCATAACACACTGACAAACACAACCCAGTAGAACATGCATATTATAAGACAGAGATATATAGGCTAAGCAGATTTCAACAGAAAAATGGATCAGAAAGAATCTAACAAAAGGTCACTTAGAAAAAACATAACAGGGTAATTTTGATAATACCAGAAAGGTTCACATAACAAACTGACAGAAACTAAAAAGATACATTGCACCCCTTGTTTTAAAAAAAGCCTGATAATGATGATAAACTAAAGTTTAGGTACATATAGCTGATAGCATTTATGGTAACTGTAACTGATGATGGTGCTGTTCCAAAATATAGGGACTTAAATGCTGATTGAATTGGAAGTCATATGATCTGCATAAAGCTGAAAAAACATATATTACAACATAGAAAAGGACAACACATCAAGCTGCTTGGAAAAAAATGAAGATACATTGTAAAACCAAAAATGAGAACATGAATCTGAACATACCAGGATCATATTTTTCTCTTCTTAGAACCACCAGCTTCAGCATCATCTTTTTTCTCCTAGATAGGGAGGTTGGCCTCTGCCCTCTTCACAACAGCTTCGATCCTCAACTGTTTCTTCTTATAGTAATCAGGGATGATGCCGTCTGTGAACTCATCAGGCTTGGCGTCACGGATAGAGATGGTATGAGTATGATCACTAATCTCTTTGGTAAAAAACTCGAGTCATTTTCCTAAATCCAACTGGAGAGCGGACACAAATCCTAACTTCACCATCAAGCAGATCAGCATCAGCTGTGGATGAGCATTGAACGATGAACTCCCCCATTAGATGAAGCTGACCAACTTTGAAGTTGCCATGCTTCAGCAAATGATGGCAAACTTCAATAACTTTGAACAACATATCTTCTCCATCATATTGTTTCTGAACAGCAGCATACACCAAAGTGTCAGTTGGTCCTTGTTCCAAATTCAGATAGGCAGCAGTGGTATTGTTAACAATGACATTGCCCTCATAGAGCCTGCCCCTAAGATTCAACATGTTTCCTTGTAAAAAAAAGCAAACTAATAAATGAAAAAAATATATACATTGCATCAGATAGTAATGCAGCATACCTTAAGAATGCATAGAGAATTTAAGATTATACTAATATAATATAATATATTAGTAATATAGAAAGAAAAAAACTGGAATGAAGTAAAATAGACTATACTTCAATATTTTGCACGGATAGAAATCATCAGATACTGTAAAACTACATAATCATCCTGATACTATGAAACTATAGTATCAACTACAATCCATAGAGGTTTGCTGCTAAACATTTTGACATAGAATCTGAAACCTAGGGATATACAGAAAAAATTCTAAATAGAACAACAATTCAAATCAATTCATAGCGACCAAAAGAGAAGCACCTAACTGGATCAACAAAATAACTTCTAGTAGTCTAGCAAGGAATTGGGATTAACACAATCAAACCCTAAACATTCGGGACACACCTAACAGTTGAATCAGCAACAATAAACTAACCGTGCTCGTCTGAGAAAACTAGAATCACCAAACACCATCAGGGATCCGTAGGGAAAAGTAGCCCGGTCGTCGAAGCACATCGAGATCACCACGGCCCACCAATTCGGCCCCACGAACCACATGAAAACGTAAAAGACAAATCGCGAATCAGATAATACACGAACGATTGGGGGAATAGACTAGATCCATAGAAATCGAACTCACCGCAGCCGTCGGAACCAACTGGAATCAACGCTTGACGCCGGAGAAAAGCTAAATGACATTGAGACAAACAACAAAATCAACTAATCAGAACTTCCACGTCAAGGGGGGGAGCTCGAAAACAGTATAGATCCATGGATATCGAACTCACCGCGGTGGTCGACGAACCCTAGAATCGCCTCGCCGACATACAAAATCATGCGATTGAGAAAGACAAACATGAATCCCGCATCAAAAGCATGATCCAACGAGGAGACGGGGAAGAATATGCTAGATCCATAGACAAGAAACTCACCGCGGCGGTCGGAGCACAGGAATCACCGCCGGTCGCCGTCAAATCGCCGGCGCGCAGCAGGGAATAGAGCGAGATGAGAAATGAAGCGGAGGAGTTGAGGGATCCGAAAGGATAACGCAACGCGAGTCCCAAAAATCAAATGCTGACAACTGGGTCCCACATGTCATACTCAGAACGACAGCTGAGGCGCTGGGATCACAAACAGCTGCACATCGCGGATCCGACGGCCAACAAAAGCGTGTGAGGAGGAGCCGTGGATCACACTGAGGAGGGCCTTTGTTTAGAAGGCAACATATCCTGTGCAAACCCCATTCGTATGCAACCTATGCAAACCACCACCACAATCGCTGGATCTTCATCCGATAGCCAGATTGTGTGGTGGGGAACTTTTTCACTTAAACCCTCCCACCAATGCATTTGCTGATCAAAACACCCCCCTAATCTAAACCCCCGACTGGCCTTCTCAGATCCAATTGGCCTCGTAGCTCCTCGCACATCACCCCTACCCTTGCGTCGTGCCTCCCCGCGCCGCCACCACCACTCCCGCCACGCGATTCCATCGCGCCGCGTGCGCAACCCCCCGTTCAGTCCCCGCCGCCATTGCCCATTCGTCGCCGGCGGTCGTCGTTAGCACGTCTCACCGGAGCTGGGCCTATCGAGATGCTCAGCAACAAGGCAGCGACGTGGGGCCGGCTGCGCCCTGTGATCCCCATTGTCCTCCCCGGCGACCGGTAAGCTTCCCCAGATCCGCGGGCGCCGCACTCCTACCTCACGCTCACGGCTCATCCCCTCACCTCCTGCTCCTCCTATCCGTTCGCAGCGGCAAGAGACAGAGGAGCGCGGCGGCGGTTCCTCTGCTGCCCGGTGATGTCTTGGTGGAGATCCTCTCCCGCGTCCGCGCCAAATCCCTCTGCCGTTTAAAGTGCGTCTCCCGGGCCTGGCGCGACCTCATCGCCGACCGCCTCCGCTGCAAGAAGCTCCCCCAAACCCTCGAAGGTTTCTTTGTCAACACCGACCTTCTGCCTGGTATTGACCGTGATGGTGACGGCTCGGATGGCGTCGTCGGGCACTTCATCAACACGTTTGGTAGATACATTCCCCTCGCTTCCTACACCTTCTTGTGGAACTAGCCAGGCATTGAGGAATGTCACCTCTTGGATTCCTGCAACGGGCTCCTCCTCTTCGGGCACTGCAGGGCTAGAGACACCTACCCTTCACTGGGCTATGTCGTCTGCAACCCCGCCACTGAGCAATGGGTGGCCGTGCCCAGCTCCGGCTTCAAACCTCTTTCCACTAGCGAGACTGATGAGGGCCTGGAACTTGATGGCAACGAATATGTTCTCACCTTTTTGATTTTCAACCCTGCTGTGTCCTTGCACTTTCAGTTGGTTGAGTTCATTTCGCAAGATGGCACAACCGTGGATGAAGTGAACGCATACTCGTCTAAAACTGGGGTATGGTGTGAGGGCGTTTGGTCTTCTACATATAACATATCATTCATCACAGGAAGCGCCTTTGTTAACGGCATGCTGCATCTCAGTGCCTTCCGCTTACATAATGGTACACGCCAGGACCTAATACTTGCAGTTGACGGGGAAGGTAAGTTTTGTAGGAGCCTCAGTGGGCCAGTGAAGCTTTTGGATGTTGTTTTTGTTGGTGAATCCCAAGGACTTGTGCATTGCGCGAGTGAACATAAAGACAACACTCACCAGATGACTGAACTGTCCATTTGGGTTCTTCAGGACTATGATGCAGAAGAATGGGTTCTGAAGCACAGTGTGGAATTTTTCAAGCTGCTTGGAAGAATGAATTGCGGAGTTGAATTTGAATACACTGTGGTTGCCATGCACCCAGATCGCAATTTGATCTTTTTCCTTCAGGACTGGGACCACAAACTGAAATCATATGACATGGATAGCAAGGAGGTGTACACTCTCTCCACTCTAGGGGTGGGCCCTCAGTATATTTTCTCATAAGTTCCCTACTATGCGGAGACATTGGCCCTTGGTAATAAGCACTGAAATGGTGCCCTGTGAGGCATTCCCTTCGTCCCAAATTACTGGTCAATTTTGATGTTTCAAGAATGGAGACAGGAGCTATATCTGTAGAATTAGGCTATGTGCTCTAACGTTGCTTCGATGATACCCTCTGTTTCCTATTGTCCATTAATTAAAATCAAACACCTTTTCAGTTGCTCTAATTTCATGGTTTTTGGAGTAACATGCAGAAACATCTCCAATGCTTCCGTGTTTCCACCCCTCCATTTTGTCCTATCGTTGCCCACCTTTTCCTATCAGCTTAAGCTGTTGGGTCGAACTCGTTGGTGCATGCAACTCAATATCCTGACATGTAAATTTCTGAGCAATGAGTGTCGAGCCGAAATGTTGGGAGTTTCATGACTTGTCGGTTCCTGTATGCCAGTTAAATCACAAATATTGCAAACTGGTATGAACTACTGTTAATCAGTTATATTATTTCAATTGCTTGCACTTCATCTGCTCTATAATAAGAATAATATTTTATGAATGGTGAAGCATGTCCGGACGATGTTGGAGGTTAGAGGTTTAGGCAGATTAGATACGACCTGCTATCCGGGGTGTATCCAGCATGGGCGCTGGGGGTCCATTGGAGCATCCTGAAGCTCCTCTAAAATTTTCAGCCATGGATGAAGAGAAGGTGCAGGAAAATCAGCCCCCCTCCTTCCAAATCATGTAGGACGCAACATGGATCGTCTCCCACTCCCAGGATTCTGTAACATACCTTGACAGTTATTACTAGTACTCTTGTAACTGTGGGTTTCATGTCTGAAACAGTTATTTTCAATCTTTTGTGACAAAAGGTTTTCAAGAAGCTTCCGTACAACCGAGAGAAGCAAAACAAACATGATGACGTTACTAGTAATGTACCTCCAGACCGAAGCCACGACACCAGTTCACATGCCCATACGTTTTTATCCTCAAACAATGACTCTACAAATGATGACGACATTGCTAGATTCGGCAAAAGCAGCGACTACTACCACGGGAATGAGATGGATGTCACTGTCGACGTATGTACTCACAACTGCATGGTTCATAAATGTTCAGTTTTTTTGCAACCAAAATTTTATTTTATATTATTTATGCTTATGTCAGGAAATTTCAAAATTCCTTACAAAATACAACATTGGCACCCCACTGCATCACGGAAATTATTCGCAGGTAAAAGTTCTATTTATGCCAGTATTTTTTGATACGCCAGTATTTCAGAACTGCATTGCCTATTTTTATTATTAAAGTTGTTGTGTTGACAGGACATTTATAAATTCCTTGGCAAATACTCCAACCACGGCACAACACAGCACGACATAAATCACAGCCAGGTTAAATTTCTGTTGTCACATTGTTTAAAAGACATGATTCGACTTGTGAATTTCAGAATTTGTATTTTCATAAATATTCTTTTAAGAAATGTTCTGATTCTGATATGACATTCTTACATTAATTGGTGAATACTCTGGCTTGAACACCCAACAGCTTGACGAAAATGATTGCCAGGTACAATCCCTGCTATACAGCACCAGCACCAGTAATTGGTCCCAATATATAGAAAACGACATCTCCCTGAATAAGTTTATTTGTCATGACAAAACTAGAAAAATTTGTACACACATCAGGGCAGGCACGAGACGACAAATGTGCACAGTCCTGGAGCATACTCTCCTGCCTATGAATATGATGATGACTACAGCCTGAATGCTAAGGATAAAGAAGTTTTAAATTTTGTCCTAAACAGCTGTGAAGATGCAATTGTCGTCAGTATCAATGACATAGAAATTCCTGTCAAAACATTGATGGGAATGGCTACTGATAAAAAAGACTGGATCTCCAATAAAGATGGCCGGATGCTTGATGATGTGAGTGTGTTTTATTTATGTTTCTGTTTTGCTCTACATGCAATATGTTACAATACTGCATTCTATTTTACCTATTGTACGTCCTAATCTATCACGGTGTCTGAGTGTGATAGGTAATAGATGCGTACGTAGTAGCCAGAAAACTACTAAATGAAAAGGTGGCATACGTCAACACTTTTCTTGCTAGGAAATTACTATCTCCAGAAGAATTGAAATCCTCTCACACTGGTTGGACTGCCAGAACTGGAGAATACTTCTTTAAATGTGCTATGGTTTGTTCTTGATGCTAGCTTCGACACTTGATAGTACACCGCAAGATTGTAACAGCATTCCTGCATCTCAGGTATATATCCCTGTAAATGTCAGAGGTAATCATTGGGTTCTTCTTGTGTTCAACATCACGATGAAGGAGGTGCAGGTCCTGAATTCGTTAGTTTGTAATGGAACGTGGGATGGCAAGATGGAACTGTCGCTGGTGAGTACTCTGTATTATGTAGATGTGCATATGTAGTTAGCTTTTTCAACCATATGCACCTAATTCTTTGCTTCAGGTACAGTCAGTGCAGCATTGCATTGAAACCTACATTTCACAAAGAAATGTGAGTGGATCTTCAGAGATTGATGTCACCCTCCTCCAAAAAAAGATTGATGTCACAAAGTGGGATACTCTACATATTAGAGACATACCAACGCAACAAGACAGGTAAGATATATCGTTGCACTAAAAATATTTACTGTATATACCATTGTAATATGTAACATGTGCATTTTGTAGCTCGTCATGTGGCATCTACATCATCAAGTACATGATGCATTGGAATGGGAGTACACTTAATGCAACGTTCACCCAAGTCTGTACGCTCGTCCATTTTATTATCATTTCACATACATTTGTGAATAACGCAGTAAGTTTTTGCGGTCATTTGTTAACTTTAATCTTTAGGAACATTAAGGTGGTGAGTTGTTTTTTGTAAATGCATTCGACGTGTCGAGTTTCAATGTGGTGATTCCTTTTCCGAACTAGGGTCTGTCGAGCAGGGTCGGGAACGGCCGCGCCCCTGAGCTCTGCTGCACAGTCGGCGCGGCGGGCGCACCTGACATCAATGGCTGAGCGAGGAGGAGGAACATCAATGCGATCGTCCTCAAGTATTGTAACAACACACGATATGTTTATACGACCTCCGTTGGAGCTCACGCGCTCAATGTCACGATGCTCCACCAGGCATTCGAAGCCTCGTTGTCCTAGATCCCCCTTCCTGAATTCAACTTCTTTTGTAGCTTGAACTCGAAACGTATCATTGTCATCGGTGGGGTATCCAGCCACCGCTCGCAACAATACTCGCACCTATGAACCATGCAGTGTCGTCACAGCACAGGCTCTACAACAGTGAGAGCATATATGCATGTAGGGCTGGATATCGAGCTGGCTCGGCTCGGCTCGATCGAGCTCGTTACTATAACGAGCTGGCTCGGCTCGGCTCGATAAGAAAATGAGCTAAAACATAAGCTCGGCTCGGCTCGTTAAAAGCCCGAGCTCGCTCGTTTAGCTCGCGAGCTCAGACAGCTCAGATACAGAAACAGCCGTGAGATGAAAGAGATGGGAATATCGTAATTTGCTTGCTTACGAGAAGAAATCCAAAACCAAAAAAAGCATTGATCTAATTTGAAGACAAATTCACTTATAAAAGGAGAAAACCAATGCATTTTCCCATTGCGCACAGCACATACATGCTGAATCCACAAACAAAAAAGAAATCTCCATCTGCGCATAAGATTCACTACGCTGACCAAGGTGTTGTTTATGTCGCTGCACAAGGTGGTGTTGTCCCCTTGCTTCGTGTGGTCTTGTTCTTCACAAATGGATACGGACGGAGGAGAGGCAAGCAGGTTACCAGGTCGCGAGCCAAAGATGAGATACGAATTGAAGCTTGCTCGGATGCGTAGCCCTGGCGAGGTATGCCGTGTTGGGTTGGGTACATGGCACGCCAGGGGATAGACGGAGCAACGGATGCAAGGCCAGAGGGTGGAGCTGCGGAGGTGAGAGGAGGAGTGGCAAAGGCGGCGGCGCATCAGGGAGGGGAGGGGAGGGTAGTGGGCGGACGGACGGTTGCCGACTGCCGAGTGCTTGCAAGGGTTTGGTGTGGCTTGTTGGGCCTCTAGTTGGGCTGCAGTGCAGCTTCTTCTGCGTTTCTTGGTGTTGAGCCGCTGATGCACTTCGGCTCGTTGAGCTCACGAGCAGCTCGCGAGCCGGCTCGAACTCGCTCGTTATACTAATGAGTTCAAATGCCAGCTCGAGCTGGCTCGTTAGAGTAACGAGCCGAGCCGAGCCGAGCCGAGCCGAGCGAGTTAACGAGTTGCGAGCATTTTGTCCAGCTCTATATGCATGTGGGAATGTGTGTATTCATAACAACGAGAAACCTACCTTTTGGGCTATGTTCATAGGAACGAGGAGGATGGCAATGCCGTCTGGTACACCCATCCACTGATGATCAGTCATACCTGTAGGATAGCAACGAGGCATACACCATACTTTCTCGACATGGCAAAGAGGCAAAGCAAAATAACTTAAGTCAACCAAAAGAATCACCAGAAACAACTGTGCGGAGTACTACTCCCTTAACTTTGTCTAGTGAAGCAGAAACTCGCAAGCAGCCAAGAACAAAGCGTTTGAAACCCAAACTCGCAAGCACGCAGCGTGGCTCCAGCATAATCTAGACTGGGCAGGTTTCGCATGCCTCTGTATGTCTGTGCGCGTGCGCACTGCGCAGTATCCACTGTGCAAAATCCACTCAACACTGACTGCGTTATGCACTGATTGGTTGCGCAAAATCCAGGCTGCATCCGGTCGTGTCGATTCTACGCATCACCTGCTCCAGCTCGGTTACGCACGGTTAGGCGACGCACCATCCCATGGCGTGTGTATCACCGACTGGGTTACGCACGCCAGCATCGCGATTGCCGCGGGACACGGCGGGTGGTGTCGACTAAGCACGTAACCTGCAAGGTCTCGGTTACGTAGGTGCCATTCAGCGGGCTGCGCACTAGAGAATTCCATGGACGACGCGTCAGCAGCCTCCCCCCCCCCGGCGCGGGCTTCGCTTCGGGGAGAAGCAAACTGCGGCGTGGGCTGGCCGCTGTGGGCCACGCGGTGCACCATCATTATTACGATGGACCACGGGACGTGGCCTCCCTCCTCCGTTCCCCTCCCGTCGTGTCGTCCGCAGCCACAGCCGCCGCCCGCCCCGAGGAGTAAACTGGACCAGCTGCGTTACGTGTGCCACGCGGTGCTTCAGCCTAGGTTACGCGGCTTGCTGCCAAGCCAAGGGTTATGCACGGTCACTGTGTCGTGTCGTGTGTACAGCCTCGATGGGACGGGACGGGCCTGCTGCTGAAGGCGCCTCTGCTCCCGTCCCGTCGTGTCGTCCACAGCCACAACAGCGCCGCCCGCCCCGAGGAGTAAGCTGGACACGCTGGGTTACGCACAATCCATGACGCACACGCGTACTGCATCCACTCTGCAATTAAGCTTAATTGGTACTAACTAACGATTTCTCTTGCCTCTCAACGCGTCATGTCATAACCCACTACACGCCATGTCACTATGCCTTCGTTAATTTTCTGTGACTAATAGCATGTTGTATTTGCGAGTAGCACGCCATAAAATTCTCGCAGTTGAAATACATGTAGGATCAATCATTTAAGAATGGTTCTCGCTCAACAAAATTAACATGCTTTCATATATATTATTGTTTACAGATAAATATCGTCTTGTAATTGTTTTGGTGTTTCTACTTTCACATTTCACCTTAAAATTTTGCTTAAAAATTCCCGCAGGAACGCGCGGGGTATCACCTACTAGTTATTAGTTACTCCTACCTCGTCTGTGACATCGCGACGATGATCAATTAAGCTGGACCCGCTAGGTTACGCACAATCCATGATGCACACGCGGTGCTTCAGCCTAGGTTACGCGGCTTGCTGCCAAGCCAAGGGTTACGCACGGTCGCTGTGTCGTGTCGTGTGTACAGCCTTGACGGGACGGGACGGGCCTGCTGCTGCAGGCACCTCCGCTCCTGTCCCGTCATGTCGTCCACAGCCACAACAGCACCGCCCGCCCCGAGGAGTAAGCTAGACCCGTTGGGTTACGCACAACCCATGACGCACACGAACACTGCATCCACTCTGCAAAATCCATGCTGCATGGCTCAACACTGAATGGGTTACACACAATCCATGACGCACACGCGTACTGCATCCACTCTGCAAAATCCACGCTGCATGGCTCAACACTGACTGGGTTACGCACTGATTGGTTGCGCAAAATCCAGGCTGCATCCGGTTGTGTCGATTCTACGCGTCACCTGCTCCAGCTCGGTTACGCACGGTTCAGCGACGCACCATCCCATGGCGCGTGCATCACCGACTGGGTTACGCACGCCAGCATCACGATTGCCGCGGGACACGGCGGGTGGTGTCGACTAAGCGCGTAACCTGCAAGGTCTCGGTTACGCAAGTGCCATTCAGTGGGCTGTGCACTAGAGAATTCCATGGACGACACGTCAACAGCCTCCCCGGCGCGGGCTTCGCTTCGCGGAGAAGCAAACTGTGTATAGCCTTGACGGGACAGGACGGGTCTATAGGCGCCTCCGCTTCCATCTTGTCGTGTCGTCCACAGCCACAGCGCCGCCCGCCCCGAGGAGGCGTAAGCTAGACCCGGTGGGTTACGCACAATACACGACGCACACGCTCTGCTTCAGCCTACTCCCTCCGTCCCAAAATAAGTGCTCATCTCACATTTCGAGGAGTCAACAAGTTGTAAGTTTGACCGGATATATATAAAATAATATTAACATTTGTGTCTCTAAACAAGTTTGTCATGAAAATATATGACATGATTAATCTAATGATGTTTATTTAGTATCATAATTATTAATATTTTCTAATATATATGTGGTCAAATTTTAAAATGTTTGACTCCTCGAAGTGCGAGATGTGCACTTATTTTGGGACGGAGGGAGTACTCCTAGGTTACGCGGCTTGCTGCCATTTGTAGGCTCCTGATAGATGCCCTGAGTACTATTGGCAAAGGGAGTAATTAATTCGCGAAGCTTATCAGTATCAAGAGGATCATAGTGCATGAGGAACCAGAAGAAGAATCGACCTGCGATGTGGAAGCTGTTTTCAGGAGGGTCATGCAAGCTGACAATGGTATGCAACAGAAGACATGAAGATGCAATGAAGTAATTAACTTTGCAGCTATATCAATGATATAGTTTGTTGTTTTTTCCTTTTCTTTCTTTTTCCTACCTACTGTGATCATCTCCCAGGATCGTAGTCTTGTATTTGCTCCTATATCAATGAAATGTGCTGCACCGTGTAAGGCCCGCACATCAAGAGACGACAGGTGAAGTGGAATGCATAATCTGCACAGTGTCGGTTACGCATGGTGCAACCTCGTGTCGGACCTGCGTAACCGATACCTTTTGGTGGCAGCACCCGGCAGGTTACGCACGAGGAACCATGATTGATGCGTGGAGCAACAAGGCTCGCGGTTACGCAGGTGCCCAACGCGTCTCTCTGTGAATTCTGAAACATCACCGTTCACACGGACGACTCGAACCACGCGCGCCTCGGGTCTCGCCGTCCAGCCCCCGTGCCCCTTCTTAAGTACAGCAGGCAAGGCATGGCGTGTCCATATACTCCATAGTATCTCGCATTCCTCTTCCATTCTGCTCGCGTTCTCCATTTCGTCTGTTCATTTCTCCCGTTCGCCATTGAGATGATGTCTAACAGCAGCGACTCCGACGACTGCAACTTCTACAACGGCGAGGAGGAGTTCGCCCAGATGGTCACCGAGATGGCCAACGAGTTCGCCTCTGGTCAGCGCCACATCCGCCGCGTCGGAGGGTACTATCATTGCACCTTCTGTCCTGGCCGGATGCAGCGCAACTGGAGCCTCCTCGAGTTGCTCAACCACGCCACCGGGTTGTCCACCAGAGGCAATGGCCTCAAGGGGCCGCAGCACAAGGTGCTCGCTGACTACATCCTCTACAGCAGCGAACTGGCCCGCGAGTGCAAGATCGGTCACGTTGGTGACTGTGGTGGCAACCTCGCCGTGCAGGCAGAGAGGGACCGCATCCACGCGGCCAACCGGGCGAAGGCGGCGAAGCGCAAGAGCAAGGTTTTGATTCTTTCTTTATTCGCACAACACGTTGCACTTTACATTCGAAATGCTTTACCCATTTTAAACTTTGTCTTCCTCTTCTCATAGCGCATGGCGGCTTACCATCTCCCCGGCGACAAGCATCGTCCCGACGGAGGTGCCGGCTGGTAGGCTGCGGCTCACTGATAGTGAGATGCGCGGAAGGATGCTCTAGCGGTGTCCGTACTAGGGCAGGGTTGCCCTTTATCTTAATCTATCTAGGTTTACTATTTTCGCTATATGTAATTTTGATCCATACTTTATGTATCTTAATTTCGTACTTTGTTATAATGAACTTGCTATAATAGTGTTATGTGTCTAATTTAGAGATTATGTATTTTGGATTTGTTTCGTTTCGTTATTCCATTCCAAACGCATGCTATTTCGATGGATCCATCAGATCGTTGGATCCCCTCGATTACATGTTAGGACTAGGCTATTATTGGGCCTGTAATAGGGTAGCGGGCCTGTGTGCCGTCGTGGGCCGTTGAGCTTGTGTACGCTGTCCGGCCTGCTGGTCGTATCCGTAGGAGGCATAGGCATTTATTTATCAACATATAATATCAAATAGTTGAACTGTTCTTGTTCCTCTTGGTGCTCCTGCGCCGTTCTCCTCTCGATTCCCCTTCTGTCTTCTTCCTGATCTCGGTTTCCTGCTGTTTCCCCTCTGATTCCCTTCTCCAATCCCTTCCCTACTACCTGCTGCTAACATTCCATCGACCACATCTTCTTCTCTTCCCCATGCACTGTGCTAAGCAAGTAGAGATGGTGGTGGTGGCTGAGTTATAAGCGCAGCAATGTTCGCCGGAGGCCCAGTGGTGAGGCTTATCTCTTGGGTTCGGTGCTGCAGTTTCGACTGGCAGGGGCGGTGCTATGATGCACGTCAAGGCTGCCTGCTTCGAGTGGCCGGCACTACGTCGTTGCAAGCTGGTGGCTTCGCGTCGTTGCAAGAATCATGCCAAACAAGTCTGAAATATGACAATTAAAGTTTATGGTACAACGAAAGAGTTAACTTGCGGCTTATTTTGAACGCAAAAGAGAATAGCTAAATACTGAAATAGGAGGCGACAACAAGCTAATCCTCGGAAAGGGACAACATGCATATATATGAGCTTTTGAATATTCATCGCAATGAGCAGAATACATATAGTAAACACTCTACAAATACATACACCATGGGCCCCCCTATTTCATGGGCCCACCCCCCTAGGACGGCCCTGCTGCTTAACCATGGTCAAATAAAAGAACTAACACTGAATGATTCATCATCGATGCCTACATGGGCTCAGCCCAACAAGGAGTTAGGCACGCAGGCCCAGTACAAAACCCAGATAGCTATTTCTATAATAAATGAGTACATAAGTGTTTACTTAATGATACATCTAAAAAAAGTGTTTATTTAATGACATGTGTTCGAAAAATGCAACAAATGGCATAGAGCACATCAAAAAATACAACCAATGGCATAGAGCTCAAGTCCTAATTTCCAATGCCGCTCTACAGTGAATGGAAGCATGTTTGTTTGTTTGTAATACGATGGTAGGACGGTCCAGAGTCAATTATGCGCGTAACCTGCACGCACGCGCTCGGTTAGCCACATCCTCGGTTATGCACTATCCATTTTGCATGGCTCCTGCAACACAGGTTTGGTTATTACGCACTGCCCTACGTAACCTGTACCCAGTCTGTTACGCAGGAGGTAGACAAGAAACAATTCTCAAGAACAAAATCTCACCCTCCAACACCATCACCTACTCCAAAAGCAAACTGAATAGCACAAGCAAAGATACAAGAAGCAATGGGTGCCTCAAGCAGACAGGAATACAAAATTCTTCCACAAGATCAACAGTTCAACGGTGATTCTATATTTTTAGTGTCAAACTTCTGATGGTAATATTGCGTTGTAGCATAGTAGCTATCTACCACCCCCAATTCTATACAGCGACAGCGACCATGCTCCAATCCCACAATTTGCAAAAAAAAGAAAAAGAAAAGAATACACAGGACCAGACAGACTCCGAGGCGCTTGACGCGCGGGCATCATCGTCGGTATTCATGACCCAAACAACCTGACAAGCCCGACCCGACCCAACCACGTGACGGGTCGGAGTTTTGTCCCAAATCTCGAAATACAGGGGCTGACCCGACCCAAAAATCTGATGGGTCGTGGCGTGGAAACCCGAAAAGACCAGGTAACATTTTTCGGTCGTGTATTTTGACTTTTTCGGATCGGCATTTCGGTTTTTGTAAGGGTACTTCGGATCGGTTTTCAGTCGCTAGTTAGTTTATACCTCAGTTCACGTGTGTTTTTCCATCTTCTGCGCACCCTTAAGTAATTTTGCCATAACTCCTAGCTCGGAAGTCCAAATGATGCACTGTTTGTTGCATTGGAATCTTGACTTGAAGGAGCTTCAAACTACTCCACGACGCAACTTGTTAGATGTACAGGAATTTTCTGACATAAATTCTAGATTTCAAGAAGTATTTCAGCAATATGATGGTACAGAGTTGGACGTGAAGCTTCTCATGTAACCCACAGTCTTGTGTGATTAATCCTTCTCAGCTTAGGTAGTGAACTTGGTGTCCTCCATGTAACCCTATGTGTCTTCTATGTAACTCTTGTAAACCTGACTAGGAGTAAAGTACAAGACTAGTAAAGGTAGTATATGACTCTCATCAGTATTGCAATGTAACACAAAGAGGAACTTAAAGCATTCACTGATTAACCTCTTGTTGGAGTTTCTTAGCATGGCTGCTTCTAACCTGTCCTTCATACACATGTGCTTGTGTATCCAATGCTTGTTCCTGCCTAACCGCCTGCGTTTGATTCTTCAATCTTCATGCGTAACCCAAGGAGGACTTGGTGTAATTCGCGATGCATCTTTTATAACCAAGGGAGCTGGGTTACGTACGGCTGGGATGTCCTCATCATCTCCGGTGCTCTTAAATGTGCGCGACCTTCCTCTGTGCCTCATGGCGAGCGGCAGGGGAAGAATTCGTTGTGGCGTGGGAGCATGTCCCGGCCGCCTCCATCCGTGCGAGTTTTGGGAGGACTCTTTTTCTAAAACAATGTAGTCTTTGACGGCCTCAGCGGCGGAGGATACGAAAGTTATTTCGGGAAATTATACTAGTACCAAGTCAAATAGTATGTAAGTTCGTGTATTTATTAAGAAGAATGAGGTCATACCACTAAAACCATTTTTTAATTGTATACCTAATTATTATCAGTACAAAGGGCTCATTAGTAATACAGACACCAAATACATGTGCCAACTACGTGGCCCGTACTAGATGGCCCAGGCCCATCATATTATCACTTGATTTACTAATGACATATACAATTACGACACAAGAGATCTTCTGTGCTCATATGCTAGGAATTTGTTTCGACGACGTCGTACGTAACCAATAGAGTTTTCGCGTAACCTAGTAATTTTGGATCTTCTGTGATGAGGTCTTGTATCATTCACTTTCCCAATGGATTACGCATCGTATATGTAAGCCATCAGTGTTTTCGTGTAACCAAGAATTTTGGATTGTCTGTTCCACATGCACACAGGTGATTCCTGCCATAACCATTATTTACGCACGTAAGGCACGAGACCGACGACATAACCAATGCTATTGAGAGTAAAAATGACACACTCCGGCGGCGGCGCCCGACCACCAACCTAACCCTTCTGAAGCTCCTTCGTTGATGCGTAACTCACCGGCGTGGTGCATAATCCATGGCACTTTGCACCGTACCAGCTCTCTTCTCCGGGGAGCGGGGATAAACACGGTGGCTGTGTGCAAGGAACCCAATAGACCGCGGCTGTAAAATGACGGTACTACCCTCGAAGGTTTCTCCGCACCTTTACGCCTGCCCGAAAATATGGTGCCACCTGTCGCAACATGATTGGCTTAACAATCCTTTACGTCACTTTATGCCGACCGCACTGAAGAAAGTCACTTACACCAAATTCTAAGCTCCATGCTTACAAAGTGGTTGCCAAACTTCTCCCCTTGCCATAAAGATTTATTATCCAAGGTCCAAACACCATGCTTATTCCAAGATTAACAATTCCTTATAGTGTAACATAAGTAGGGCGCATTGCAAAGTTTATAAACTAACCAATGCAACAAGATAGCAAGGTATGTAAAACTGAATGATGGTGGTCTCCAATCATGTCTAAACACCATGTTTACACAAGATTGCAAAAAGGAGTAACGCATGTCTACAAGCATTAACATAGATATGAAAGCATTCATCATAAAGTTTCACAAAAAGACCAAGCTATCATAAAGCGGAAGATGACAATGAGGGGGATACAACATGCAAATGCAAAGAGTTAGCACAAGCAAATGTTAGCAAGGGTTGAAAAGATCAAACAACCGAACTAACAAGGTTTTAAGGGTAGGTTATGGGTATCATATATTTTTGGCTCAAAGAAAGAATTTTGAAGAGAGGGAGTCAAGCATAGAAATTCTATTTAAGGTGGTGCTAAGAGTCTTTTTTATGGAAAACAAACCTATGGTTTTAGGAGGGCTAAAGGTGTGAAAGGTTTTCTCATAGGAGGGCTAGTTAAAGTTTTTAGTTAGAGCAAGGGATAGAGGTGGGCTTGGCCAACCGGAATAGTGCAAGCCAATCAACACAAGTCAACCCTACCCTTGTTGGCTACAGGTTTTCGGTGGGGCTAAAGGTAGGCTTAGGTTGGTTGGACAAAAAGTTAGATCAAAACAAAACATGCAATGCAATGCAATGTGGATGAACAAAATGACATGATATGATGATTGTCTAAAACAAATGCAAGAGTTAGCCTAAATTAACTAGCCACAAGGCTAGAATTAAAGGATGGTGCCAACTTCATATTTCTCTCTAAAAAGACACAAAGAAAAAGAACCTAACACTAATAGGCACACAAAAGGTCTACAAGTTTTCCAAGATCAAGAACAAAGTGCTCCCTCAATAGCAATTAAATCAAACAACATGGTGTTGTGGTATTTATTAGAGCAATGGTACAATATTACTTGATGTTTCAGTTTAAGATCACAATGTAGATGGTCATATTATATATATATATATAAACATAAACAAAAGAAAACGGGTTGCCTCCCGCAAAGCGCTTCATTTAAAGTCATAGAGCTTGACTTTCTTATGTACCTTTTCGTGGTCGCGAAGCCATGGTTCTTCATGTAAGATTTGAAGATGTCCATGCAGCTTAGATCCACTCTCCATGTTTGACACGATCATTTTACTTGATGAGAGGCTTGCCCGATCGTTTCCTTGCATCATCGTCACCTTCTCCTCCTTTGCTTCGGGGGAGGCGATGCATGAGCTTGCAATTCCTTTAGGGCATGGCTTCTCTTCTCTTTATTAAGGTTTAATGACCTACATGGTTAGTGAAACTCGGGTTTTCACCCGACACATGCTCTTTTAAGGTCACGAGCTTGACCAAGCACAAAACAAGTCCAAGATTTGCAAAGTGTGAAACAAATATATGCACCATAACCACAATTTAAAATTGGTAAACAAAGAAAGTTGTGATTAAAAGTAGCATGAGTTTCTTGCTCAGCGCTAAGGCTCTCATTAGGCATGGGTTCATTAGGCAAGTAATTAACAAAGTTAAAGCACAACATAGCCTCTTCATCATCCTCAAGAAATTCTAGCCTATCATGATCAAAGGCGCAAGGCATAGAATCGAATCATACTTTTGGATAAGAACATGAATATATCAAAAGGAAGATATCATATCCAAAAGTACCTTGATTGATTAATGTGTACCTTATCCTTCGAGCTTTTCATCGTGAGTGATCCTCCAGAGTTGAAAGTGAACAATCCTTGATGATCGAAGGTGGGTCGCGTAAACTTTTCTCAATTCCTTCCTTTGTGCCACATGTTGTCAAGGTTGCTTTGTGTAGGATCACTCCTCTTCTTAATTTGCGGGGCTCCACACATGTCTTAAATTTCTTCATGTAGTTCCATGATCCTTCGTGTGAGAGCCCAAAATATCCGCGCCATTGGATGTTATCTTATGTGTGTAGTCCATTGTGGTTTGCTCCAAACAACTCCTTGCGTCGGATGTCGCCAACTTGTGTCTTCATTTGCCAATGCTCCAGGGTTCTTTGTTTTGTTCCAAGCCTCTGAATTCCTTCATGAGTGGTCTAATGGAAGCATTTCCTAAGCTCCTCTTCGTTGTTGTCGTCCTCACCTTCGCCATCTTGTTCTCATCATATTGCAGCTGCCTCTTCTTTGGATTTCCCCCTGTATACATAATAGAACATATACCAAAATATAATTCTATTGAAAAATTTATAAAATTACTTTCCAACGGGTACTCATCCATCTTAATCGGAGTCCAAATGAGAGAGTTATGGCTGTTTCACTTCAGCTTTGCTTGCTGTCCAGAAATTTTTAGGACGTGCAATCATCGGTGATTCGGCCATATCCGCTTGTAGGAACCTCCGATCGATTTGATTCTTGACTCGTTGGAAGCGTAACTTCGTGAGGCTTCTAAATATCCAAAGATATCCTGTTGTTATTCCCATGAGGCTGTGCAAAACTTGATGCGAACAGACTTCGAAGATGTTGAAGAGCTTGATCTTGTGATTTCGGGGGCATCGTGATTGCTTCCAATACCTATTTCTTGCTCAAACAAATCTCCACAAAGCATTAGTTTTAAAATTTTAATTGACATGTTGACTTACCTTTTTCACATGCTCTTGTGTAGGGTGTGGGCTCGATAGCGGATGATGGGCCACTAACCAAAGTTAGCACCTATCACTAAAGAGCAAATCTTGATGTTGCAATCATCTTGTCGAAGTGTGCATGTAGAAAACTCCTCGAATGTCTTGTGTCTAGCTTTTCACCTGCTTTCAAGGACACAAACAAGAAAACAAACATATATGCAATAATAAAAATTAGGGTTAGTCAAATAGAAAGGTAGATCACCCTAGGGTTTGAGTTGCCGATCCCCAGCAACGGCACTAGAAAAAGGGCTTGTTGACGGTTCAAAACCGTGTTGAAGTTCACCGCAAGCCTACGGGTGACTTGGTGCCTTTTTCACCAAGGAGGGTCCCCCAAGGTTTGTCAATCCAAGGATCGGAAGCAAACCGCCAAGGATCTCTACCTTGTCTAGCCAAACTAACCTAACATTAAACATTGATTGCATATAAGGTAACCTTTGAGGGTATATGTGTGGTGGCACAAGGTTGATCACGTACACAAACATAGGCAAAGTAAAGCACCACCAATGGGACGACTAAGCCTAGCGCCTTCTAGTTGTAGTTCCGGCAAACAAGCAACAAATCATGCATTTCATCTAAAAGCATCCTTAAACTCCTACCTCCGGCCTACCTCCCGAAGACATCCGCTCGTTCAAGGGAAATCATCCTATCACGATGCTCCCTTGACGTCATTTTCCCAACGGTTTAGATAAGGGTGCTTGGCGCGTAAACTTCTGCATTTTCTGTTCGGGTCCTCGGAGTTTCACGTTTTCATGCTTTGGTCCTCGGGTCATTTAGAGTCATGTTCACTTCGTGTCTTGACTTGTGCCGAGCTTCATGACCTTCTCATAAAGTGCTTGATGAACTCTTCCCAGAAGTCCTCATTTAGGTACTTAATTCCTGCGTAAACAACATACTCCAAAAATCACATGCAAGTGTGAACTTGTTACATCATTAGTGTGCCTAGTGGCGGGTTAGTTATAATTCAAAGCTCAAACCAAAGTGTAACAAGTGCTCTTGGTTGACCGAAATTGACCGTCAACACCGCCCCCTTTGAGCTAGCACCCATTCGGGCTATTTATAGACCCCGTGCGAAGTTCCAACGATCAAGCCATTCGTCATTCACCGCCGAGGAGCAGAGGAGCTTTAGGGACACCATCTCAGAGAGGAGGGTCATGTTAGTCGTCTAGGGTTTACCTAGCCGGTGTGGGAACCTTGCAAGGAAGACCACGTCGGAGTTCCGGAGGCTTGAATCAAGATCAAGGTAGGATCCCAGTTGGATCTTATTCATGTATACACTTATGATGGAGTTTTAATGGATCCGATTTCTAGCGATCGAGTACCTTTGTTTACTATTCTTGTTCTTGCTTGGGTGTTTTCTTCCTCAATCTATTCTCGAGATAGATTACATGGGATGTTCTTGTAGCCGCGGTGGCTAGAGGTGCATACCCGATCTACCAAGTAGTTCAACGCACTCCTTGCGAGTGTGCTCTAAGATTCGACCGCGAAGAGAGGGGAACATCGTGACAGGATGTTGACACCGAGTACGGCGGGGCAACTTAGGGGGTTTGACCAAAGGTTGAGGTTTAAAGACGCTTTTAATGAGATTCGTTTTGCTCTCTTCTATCTTGCTCAGAACTACGACATAAACACGATCTAGATCCCTCTAGATCGGTACCTCAAAGCTTTCTCTTGCTACCTCTCATGATCTTAGTAGATTACATGCATTCGAAACTTCTTCAAGATGCAAGTGTTTCTTGGTTATTAGATTGAGTCTTGCGTTACACATTGTTCCACAGATTCGATACCTTGGGTGATACTCGAGGGAAAAAGGTACTACATGATCCGTAAGCTTGCAGTGAACCTCAGCGCGTTATGGAACCGTCAACAGTAGGTTAGAACAACTCTCAATGTAGGCTAACCTTGATTGTCTTCTTTTACTTTTGGATGATGAAGACAGGTAGTGTACGACTGGTTTCGACTTACCAGAGAATTTCACTGAAGATCCCGAGTCATTAGTGAGGAGAGCTCGAATTCATTTCGACTCACCTCATCGTACTCGTCCGAAAGGCGATCCAGCTTCCTTTGTACCATCCACGTCAAATGCTATGGCCCAGAAGACACTTCATGAGTACTCAGCTCCTTCTGCTGACCAGGTGCTGCAAGGCCCTGAGGTGGCAATGGGGACTGAAAACTTTGAGATCAAGATGGGTCTAATCACGATGGTACAGGCTAGCCCATTTTGTGGCAAGCCAAATGAGTATGCTAATGCCCATCTGTAGCACTTTCATCATCAGGGGTGCAAATATGGATGTTGTTCATCTTTGACTGTTTCCTTTTTCTCTCCTGGGGAAAGCCAAGCAATGGTTCTATCTGAATCGTGATGCTATCAATATTTGGGACAAGTGTTCAGAAGCATTCCTCAAGAAGTTCTTCCCATTGGGTAAAAGCAATGCTCTTCGTGGAAGAATTTCTAGTTTTCAGCAAGCAGGAAGTGAATCTATTCCGCAGGCTTGGGAAAGGCTTCAGGAGTACGTCCTGGCCTGTCCTCACCATGGGATGGAGGATTGGCTTATTCTTCAAAGCTTCTATAATGGGCTGACTCCGACAGCCTGAGGCCATATTGATGCTGCTGCTCAGGGAGCATTCTTCTTACTCACTGTTGATAATGCCAAATCACTTATTGAGAAGATGGTATCCAACCAAGGGTGGAGCGATGAACGACTCCAACCACGTCCGAGGGGTACTCATACTGTCAAGGAAGCAGATATGATTACTGCCAAGCTGGACCTTCTTATGAAAAGATTGGATGATTACACCAGCGAGAAGGCTGCCATGGCTACCACTACTCTGCCTATGGATTCTCATATGACTTGTGAAGTCTATGGCAACACTGAGCATTCGGGAAATTACTATCCTGAAACTCAGGCGGAAGTGATGTACATGAACGGCAATAACAATGGTTATCGTCCACAACAACAAGAAGGCCAACCGTGGAATCAACAACGCCCTTATTATCAAGGAGGTAACCAAGGTAATACTTACAATCCTAACCAGCCCTCCTTGAGAGATCTTGTTTTCGGGCAGGCTAAAATTAATGAAGGTGTTAATAAAAAGTTAGCTGCCCTTGATAAAACCTTGGAAAGTCTCAACGCTAAGCTTGAAAGTTTTTCTTCTGCTCAGAAGAGCCAGCTAAGTTTTAACAAAATATTAGAAACTCTGTTGATAATGGGAGGATCCCGGGGCAAGCCGTGTCCTCTTGTGAAAATGTTAGTGTAGTGTCGACTAGGTGGGGTAAGCCACCTAGGAAGACGTGTGCTCCTAACTATGCAGGAAAGCCAATACAACAAATTCTATATCCATGGGAGGAATCAGCAGTTGTGCACAGAAGAGATCCTGGCTATCTAGCTATCACATGCACAATCTATTACAAGATGATCAAGCATACCCTTTGTGACCTTGGTGCAAGTGTCAATCTTATGTCCAAGGCCATGTTCGAGCAACTGGGATATCCAGCTCTCTCTCCAACAGCACGGACTATCCAACTCGCTGATTCAACAATACGATATCCGAAGGGAATTGTTGAGAGTCTATTGGTCAAGGTCAAGAACTCTTATGTCTTCACGGATTTCATGGTCCTTGATATGGACGGTGAGGGAGGAATGCCGCTCATCCTTGGGCGACCATTTCTCAGTGATGTCCGAGCTAGAATCAATATGGGGGCTGGAGTAATCCATTTCCGCATTGGGAAGAGGAACTTGGTGTTCAGGTTTCAAGATAAAGAAGAGCAATGCTATTTGGTGCAAGATAGTGTTAAGCAGCTTGGGAGAAGGACAGAGCCTTTACCCCCAAAGAAGAAATCTCCGTCAAAATTGAAGCAAAAGAAAATTCATAAAGAATGGCGGAAGGTCGAGAAGGCATCACCCTCTACTTCTCAGGAGTGGGATGCTGAGTGGTATTAACCGCTGAGAAGAGTCCAACTCGTCGGACTAAAAATGATGAGTCCTTTCTACCAAAAAGGTTAAAGATGGTATTTATCTCATATTTCCCTTTCTAAAATTTTATTTTATTTCCAACCTGCATATTTCATTTTTTCCAAACCTTGCATCTGCATGCTAGATTTATCTAGCCCTTTTTCCCTTTTCAAATAAAATTTTTGAAAATAATTTCTGAGTTTGAAAATTCCAGAAAATCAAATGAAAAATATTTTGGGTGAATTTGGTCCAAGGCACTCAGGCAGGCTCCCAGCTAGCCGTTGGGGAGCCACTGGCCAAGGCAGAGGGCAGGTGGGCCCTACCAGGGGTCGGCCGACCCCAGGTTCGGCCGAAGCAGCCCAACGGCTGTTGGGCCCCACCTTGCTCCAACGGCTCCTAACCGTTGCCCAACGGCTATGTCTGGATGCCCGGTGCATTTTCCTATAAATAGCAGGGGGAGAGGGGGTGTTCTCACACTCTCCTCTCCACTCCTTGCTCTCTTGGTTTTCTTGGATTTCTTGCTCAAGTTTGGATTCATCAAGTACTCTCTCTATTGTGTTGCTGCAAGTATTGCTATTAGTGGAGCAAGCTCGGTAAGAATTTTATTCGATTTCACTAATCCATCACCGAATTTCTCTTGTTGTCCCGTTGTGTGCTAGAACGAGTTGGGTGGTGACGCTCTCCGGAGGGTGACACGCTCCCATTCACGGGCAAGTGCAAGTTCATCCGTCCCCGCCGAGCCGACGCCGAGCCCATCAACGATGGACTATGAGGAAGAGCAAGAAGAGCAAGCCGAACCACAAGCAGCGGAGGAGGTCGTCGACGACACCCCCTACCTCAGCTTGCGGGGCGCTCGAAAAGAGCAAGCCTATGCCCTCCTAAAGGACCGAGTCTTCGCCCACACCCGGGACGTTGACCCGGCACTCATGGAGAAGACAGGTATGAGCCTCGAGTTTGCTTCCATTTGGTATGCTCTTGGTTGGGAGGAGTTTGCGCCGGTTACAGAGCTTGGCTCTCGGCCCCTTACCATCCAGTTTCTTTGCTCTCTTACCGAGGTGGCCAATGGTATTGAGTTTATTCTTTTTGGGACCAATTACAGAGATTCATGGAAAGATCTTAGTCGTCTCCTTGGTTTTAATCATCGTTGTGCTCTTTCTTTGAAGAAGGCTTGAGAGGGTTTTGTTCAAGAATCTTTCTGGGGAGATATTTCCGGTCTAGTTTATAGCAGTAAATTTGTGCCTCGGTGCAATGATATCATCCATCCCACTCTCCTCTTGTGGCACAAGTGGCTCACCATTACTCTCTTTCCACGAGAGGATGTTCGGCCCGTGCGCAATGATGAGTTGATGCTTCTATACGCCGCTACTAAATAGATCAAGGTCTCCCCCGTTAAAGCTATGATTCGGCAGTGGTTGATGAATTTTAAGATGATAGGCCCTATTGAGTGTACATCTTTGGTGACTCATATTGCTCTCAGACTGGGGGTTCTAAGAGGGAATCATGTACCCTTCATTGGGACGCCCCGAGTTCTTATTGATGAGGCGTACTTGATCCAAGGGCATACACTTAAGAAAGGCCCAAATGATTCTTTGACTTTCTTCTTCCTAGGTTATGCAAATCAAATCCCGTTACCTAACCCGGGGTTTCGATTGTATAGCTCAGAGTCATTAACCACTCCCCTTGTTACACAAGAGGAAGGCCGTCATGCTAGTGTCTCAGGCAGGTCCAACAGAAGCGCGGCAAAGAGAGCACACATGCAGCAGCAGCAGTCACAGCCACCACCACAGCCACAACCTACTACACCACCGGTTGGCAGGAGGGGCCACTGCGGGGTACATGTTCGGGGTTACCCCTGGATATGCACATGGTTGGGACCAGCCCGCCTACCATTCGAGTGCGAGTGGCTCGGCTTGGGCGAGTGCGAGCAGGGACCAGTGAGCTACACCCACTAGTTCTAGCTCCGGTGGTCCACCTCCGTCTTCGTCCTTCAGGCAGCACTCTTCAGCCTCTGCACGAGATGCTCAGCTCGCGCAGCAGCTGGGAGAGCTCACCGTCCATGTCACAGGAGTAGAGAGGACGTTGAACACCCACATTGACACTACTTCAGCGTGGCAGCGTCAGACTGGCGAGAGGATTGACGCCATCCAGCAGGCGCAACAGCGACAGATAGAGGAGCAGAGGGCTTTCTATGCGAGTCAGGGTTTCTTCTACCCTCAACCGTAGCGAGCCTGAAGCTAGCTTGGGGGAGGACCCCCATCCTGAGGTAACTTGTATCTTCCTTTGTTTTCAAAATATCTTATAATGAAAATCCATAAAAATCTGCAAAAATAAAAAGACCAAAAAGATTTATTTGCTTTCATCATTAAGTTTGCTTAGTTTGCTTAGATATGCATAGTAAGAATGCTTTGCCTCTATGGTTGAAATGATGAATAGTTGCTCTATTTATTCTTCTCGTATGTCTTGCATACAACTTTGTATCCTACCTAAGTTTTGAGCTTGTTGGCTTGCATGTTCGAACCTTAGCTTGAAAACTGTGGGTAGCAGAAAGCATGATCCATGCCTAAGTTGTTGTGAGACATCATATGGTATAATAGAGTGCAATGATCTTGTACCTAGTGATGCTTGACATCCGGAGTTTTCCTTTTTGAAAAATCTAAACATGATGAGTTCCTCAATGATGAGCATTTCCTATCGAAGGCCATATGTAGATTCTAGCTCTTGATAGCCTCCACATATGCAGCCTGTTCTCTCATTGAGCTTTGTCAAATTGTTGTGACCCTTGTTAGAACTCATACTCCCCTGATCAAGATCACGTACACGTTCATGCTAAAACTTCTACACTACAAGTTAGCATTCATCATTTGTTCCATTTGCTTACGCATTCTTCCACAAATAAAACTCTATGCATCTTTGTACCATTCATCCCTCTCCAAATATCTCCAAAAGAGACACAGGGCTAGCTGAAAAAAAAGAGAGAAAAAGCATGCTCAAAAGCATGGCAAAATAAAATAAAGAGAGCTAGCCCAAGTCTCGAAAAAATTCTAAAAGGAGAAAGGGATCGATATGTGCAAGAAAAAGAGTTCCACCATATAGATGGTAATAACTAGTACCTACTCCGGGGCTAGTGTCCACCTTACGATCAATCCCTCATTTTTTTCATATAAAGCATGGTAATATCTAGCACCCATTTCCGGGCCTAGTATACACCTTACCAATGCTCATTTTCATCACACACATATGCACATCTTGATCAGGATGTATGTTTGTTCTTTCCAAGGATCCGGTTTTTGACTTAGCAAAATATGAGAGACAAGTATGCCACATTTCTTCCCTACCTACAGCTCCACATAAGCCTATTAGGAGTAGGATGTGAAGAAAGGCAACTTAATGCCTTGGTGAGGAACCATACACTTTGAGCGATCCGAGAGTATCATTTGAGGAACTCTGATTTTCTTTTGAAAAAATTGTAAAACCTCCGGATTAACAGCTGATCAAGGTACGAGTGATTATGCATTTGCTATATAACCATTCTGTCTCTCAACCGCCTAAGGCAGGTGAAGCTATATGCCCCATGTCATCAAGTGAATGGTAAGAACATTGCCAACTTGTTCAACTCTTGGTAGAGTACTTTGCTGTATGTTTGCCATAAGTTAGGGATACAACATCGTAGCAACTCCTGATCAACCAACTTGAGTCTTTAATGTCTTGCTTCGAGACGAGCAAGAGGTTAGCTTGGGGGAGTTTGTTGACGGCTGTTAAGTACTACTTTCAGCCATCAATATTCTCACATAAATGGAGGCGTATGCATTTATTACTTGCATTTTAATTTGAATAATGTAGTTCCACTTGTCCTTGGAGATTATTTGTATGTAGGTCAAATAAGCATGAAAAGAGATGGAAACCCACCTTCTATGGAATGATCCATACCAACTCAGCTGAGGAGGTGGCTGCCACCAAGGAAACAAGTGGCAATCCACGTCACTGATCTAAGGGAGGCACTCATCGACGAATCAAAGAGCGACATATGGACTTCACAAGGATCCATGGGCCCACCTATGATTCCAAAACGAGGCATGCATGGGGGAGTGATCAAAGGGCCCACAGGGCTGCCACCCAGAGGAAGGACACCCCGAGAGGAGGGCCTAGGGGGCTGTCCGATCCTAGGATCGGACGAACCGACCTAGTGCCCTTCCATCTCGGCCCTACACGTGTTGCTTCCTCATTGGTCCATTGCTGCATCCCCGGGTGAATTGAGGCACTTTGAGCCCCGAAGCAAGCCTCCTCCTTGCCTATAAATAGAAGGGGAGGGGCTCGATTTCTCACACACCACTCTCTTCATTCACCTCTCACTTTTAGTTTCCAAGGCTAGGGGGTAGGCTAGAGTACCTATTATTCAGGTTCCAAGTCTACTTTGGAGTCTAGGTATGAGTTATCTTGTATCTTTATTTCTTTGTATGACTTTGATCTACTTCAGTTATTTAGCTATTTCATATAAGGTTGTGGTAGATCATGTGATTGATATGTTCTTGAGTTCATCCATTGTTCATCATTTAGAGGCTCGTGTTCTTCATGAACACTACCTTTCGATCCAGTTGAAAGATGATTTACTCATTCCTTATGTGTTTGTACATAAGTTAGAGGCTCGTGTTCTTCACGAACATGACCCTTTGATCTTGTTGACTAGACATAAGAGAGTTTGTATTGAAGGACCGAATAGGCGACCAGAGAGGGGGGGGAGTGAATGCGAGCCAACAAAAAATCTTCGAAAAGAACTCGACCAAGTCACACACGGAAGATGGATTGAATCAAACACCAATCGCCAAGACAACAAGGTTATGGACCAACCACAAGTCTTAGGAACGATTCCTTGAAGCACACGCGGAAGCACGAAAGAAGACTCAAAGGAACTGATCAAACCAGGCTAGTTCCTGCGTCCAGGTCAGACAGTCCGCCAGGCTGCCGCGGATAGTCCGCCAGAGAGGGGCGGACAGTCTGTTGGGTAGGCGCGGACGGTCCGAAATAGACACAGGAGCTAACAGAAACTTCGGGGGAAAAACCACCCCACGCGGACAGTCTGATCGTGCTCCGCGGATGGTCCGCCAAGCTTGATGAACACCCCAGACAAAAGGAAGCCACACCCCAGACAAAAACCCGACCAACGCGGACAGTCCGCCAGGACTACGCGGACAGTCTGCGAACTGCGTGCAACACCGAAACTCAAAGCCAACAGATCGAAACGCGAGCGCGCACGAACACGCGACGAACTGCAGCCGCGCAGACAGTCCGCACGCGTTCCGCGAACAGTCCGCCAGGCGCGGACAGAGCAGAAAAAGCCCGACCCCGCGAGGTCAACCTCCAAATCTATCACCGGATCTCCCAAATGGCTAAAGCTCTTGAGACAAGATTTAGGGGAGGTGATAAGCAACACAAGAGGAAGCTATGCCCCAAAAATCTCGACCTCTAACTCACTAAATCATCCAGAATCGCGGATCACGCGAACCACCACCAAGAACTCGAACTCCGGCCAAAAACTCACGTAACGAAGGCTTTTCCCGGCGTTTGAGAGGTCAAGATCACACACAAAGATGCACAAAGCATCCACCCATGATCCCCTCAAAGAAATCCGAGAAGAAACGCCCTCAAATCCCCGAATTGAGCAAACAATGAAACTCCCCAAAAAGAGTTCCGTAAATAACACGAAAATCACAGAGGACTAGGAGATCACCGCAACGCCGAATGCTTCCATGCATCTAGAGGTCAGAGTCTATACAAGAATGTGAAGATACAACTTGAATTGAGGATACAACCCCTCAGGGGCATTTCGGTCAAGTCTTCATCGAGTGGACACGCTTCCACTACGGCCTTGCTTAGCATCGACGCAAGCCCCGCAATCACACCATGTGCCCCCCGCCTCGAAGCTTCTCCACGCTCCTGGATCACCGTTTCCGTCGCATCGGGCCTCCGAACTAAGGAGCGACCCTCCACTGGTCTTCGGACACACCTGGTCCTCATGTATCCGTTCGTATGACTAGCCCTAGTTTGATCTTGTTAGATAGCATGTTAGTGCTGCATGAAGTTTGTGTTCAAGCTACGGTACTCGGTCTAAGTTGACCAGTCTTCTGGTGGTTCTCACCTTGGGTCACAATAGCCCGAGCCGGGTGAAGTCTAGCAGCAACGCAGGCATGGTGCCTGGGTTGTGTGGCTACATTAGTTATGAGCATGCCCCCCGTAACGATTGAGGTAGGCCGCAGTGGTGACAGCTGTTGGACCCTTTGAAACCCTCCGCGCTGGGGTATTGTTGTAGGAGTCTAAAGGATAGTTTCGCAGAGTGCTGGTTGTCGTGGGCTATCTCCCCGTTTGTACCTGGGTGCTGAACCTTACCTTTCATGCAATGCTATATGCTTATCTCTTGTATCATCTAACTTGTATGTTTAGTACCTTAGAACCTAGAGCTAACTTGTATGTCCCCCCGAAGCTGTAGGTTACTAGAGTAGAGGTAGATCTGAGTGTGTGTCACACTACCCTATCATATCATTTATCTTACCCCTGTCTTTGAGTGTGTGTCCACCGATGATTTTGTGGGCAAACCAACAAACCCCGCGTGCAAGCTTCGGCCTCGATCCGCTACCTTGCACCGGCCCATGTCCACGACTTCAGCCCGCTAGTCTTGCACCGCACAGCTCGTACTAGACCCCATCGGTCACTGGGTCCATCGAACCAAGCCTACTTGCCTCTCCATCACCCGGAGGCCACCATGGCTAAGGCCTTTCGCGCTTGTTCTTCACCTGCACCGACACGAGTTAAGCTGCAACCTGTACCTGCACACTTAGCCAAGCATCAGTCCACACAACGTTGTCTGTCACTCATCACTAAGGAGCGACCCTCCACTGGTCTTCAGACACACCTGGTCCTCAATCTCCCCCTTGATGAGTGCATTGACAACACCCATAGTAACCATCATAGAGAAAAAGAAAAGATAAACAACCAAGAACACCAACCTCCAACAAGCGATCCAAAGCCAAAGAACAAGCGAAAACAAGATCACTCGTCAGACCAAGTCTCGGCCCCCTAAGACAAGGGCAACGGCTCGACACAGCCGAGACAAACAAGGCTCACAAAACTCAGGCAAAACCAAAGGACCTCCCCCTGCACATATGCAAACTCCCCCTGAGAAAATGCAACCTCTTCTTCTCAATTCTTCTCCTCACATGCAACAATCTCACAAATGCATACCAATTTTCCACAAAATCTCCCAAAATGCATACAACTTCTCCCCCTTGTTGACAATGCATGAATCAAGGTATATGAAACACTTCCCCTTGTTCTCGTGAAAAATGCATGTCAAAGCATATATACAATCTACCAAGCTTCTCAAATATACAAAGAGCACAACAAAATGCTACAAATGAGACATAGAGCAAGCAAAGTAGATATGGTGTAGTTAGCACATTGCCATCAAGAAGGTAGAGACATATAAGCATGTGACATGGCCAAAAGCATTTTTAAGCAAAATTTTCACAAAGAAACATTCATCTCATGAGCAAGACCCTATCCATGGCAATTTGAACACAAATACACTAGATCATCCAAAGTTTACAAGATCACAAATTCTCATCACAAGATCATGGTAAATGCCCACAAGCTACTCAAGTCATGTTAAAGCCACCAAGCCATGTGTCTACTTCTTAAAATGAGACTTCTCATGGTAGACAACATGCAACGGTTTAGCACCCAAGATATGAATATCAAAACATAAAAACATGATCAAGAGCTCATTTTCAAGCATAAGGCAATTCATACACCAATTTCGTTTTCAAGTTTAAACATGGTACATGAAATGCCTTTGCGGCAAAAAGAAGCTTATGCTCCTCCACAAGTGAACAAATGGGCTAAACATTTACAATGACAAATGGATCTTTGACCCCAAGCAAAGAGAACATGATACTCAAGCACAAACTAAACATGATATAGGCATTTGAGCATAAATTGAACATAGACAAGCATCTACTCATGAGAGAGGCAATTTTATCATTTTCACAAACATAAAGCTATCTCATCATGAATATATGGCAAGACCATCAAGAGCATAGCATTCACATCACCATTTACCAAAACATGCATATATCTCACACATAGCACATCAGTGATCAATGTATATAAGAGAAGCTTTTCCTAGCACAAGTGATCCAAAGATGGCTATCCTACCAGGTTTTGTACAGAAAGTAAAATGCATGCATGGAATGCAACAAATGATACATATAGCACATATATACATGAGAAGCTCCAAGACCCAGCTAGAAAGGAAAGCACACTCCAAGTTCACCCTGCAAGCGAGTGAAAGTGACTTGGTCAAGTGGTTTGGTGAATATGTCGGCTAGCTGATCTTGGGTAGGCACATGGGACAAGGATATGTTTCCCTTCTCAACATTGTCCCTCAGAAAGTGGTATCTCACTTCTATGTGTTTTGTTTTGGAGTGAAGGACTGGGTTTTTGGCTACCCTTATGGCACTGGTGCTGTCACAAAAGAGTGGAACCTGGGAGCACTCCTCACCAAAATCGCTCATAGTGTAGATCATCCATCGGAGCTGGTAACAACAACTAGCAGCAGCTACATACTCGGCCTCTGTAGTGGACTGGGCTACACTGGATTGCTTGTGAGATGCCCAAGAGACCAAAGAAGAACCAAGAAACTGGCAACACCCAGAGGTAGACTTGCGGTCCAAAGACCCAGCAAAATCAGCATCAGAGTACCCGTGAAGTCTGAGTGTCGAGGAGGCAGATTACCAAAGACCAAACTCAAGAGTGTAGTTCAAGTACCTGAAAATCCGCTTGACGGCCTGCCGATGTGAAGTCCTCGGTGAAGCCTGAAAACGAGCGCATAGACACACACTGAACTGTATGTCCGGCCTCGTCGCTGTCAAGTAGAGGAGGGAGCCGATCATGCTCTGGTACTCCTTCTGGTCCATGGGTTCACCATCCTCATCCGCATCCAAAGCCATAGTGGTACCCATCGGTGTAGTCAGCGGCTTGGAGTCGTTCATGCCAAACTTCTTCACCATGTCCCTGGTGTACTTCGCCTGATGTACAAACGTCCCGTCCTTGCACTGCTTGATCTTGAGGCCTAGAAAAAACTGCAGCTCGCCCATCCTGGACATCTCAAATTCCCTGCTCATGTCATCTGCAAATCTGGCAACAAGATCATGAGAAGAGCCACCAAAGATTATGTCATCCACGTATATCTGAACAATCAAAAGGTCATTCCCATGCTTAAGAAGAAACAGGGTCTTATCAACTGTGCCCATCACAAACCCCTTACTCAGCAAAAACCCTCTCAACCTACCATACCAAGCTCTAGGTACCTATTTCAACCCATAGAGCGCTCTCTGGAGTTTGTATACACGGTGTGGGTATTTTTCACTCTCAAACCCCGGGGGTTGCCTCACATACACTTCTTCCTCTATCACCCGATTCAAGAAAGCACTTTTCACGTCCATTTGGTACAACTTGAACCCTTTAGCCACGGCAAAGGCTAGAAGGATCCTAATTGCCTCCAAACGGGCTACAGGAGCAAATGTCTCCTCATAATCTATACCCTCTTTCTGGTTGAACCCCTGAGCCACCAACCTCGACTTGTTTCTCACAACCATCCCATTCTCACCCTCTTTATTCTTCCACACCCACCTGGTACCTATGGGACGGCAATTTGGTGGTGGATCGACTAACACCCAGACTTGGTTTCTCTCAAAGTTTTCCAACTCCTCATGCATGGAATTCAGCCAATTTTCGTCAGACAAAGCATGTCGAATATCTTTGGGCTCAAACGACGCAACAAAGGCAGAGTGAGCGAAATGAGAACTGTTCCTAGACCTCGACCATGTAGTGCGTTCATGAAGGTCACCTATGATCGTCGTCGGTGGGTGACCCACCTGTACTCTCCGGGGAGCCTCTCGCCTGGACACAATCTCCCCCTCAGCAGCAGCCTCCACCCGAACAGCCACAGTCATAGTGGGTGTAGGGGATGGACCATCCTCGATCGTCGTCGTAGTAGTGGAAGTAGCACGTACATGATCAGCCACGGGAGCATCACCTCCATCATAGTCTTCATCTCCATCTCCATCTTGTTCATCCTCAAAGATCCTCGCTCCAATCTCCTCGTCACCTGCACACCCAAAACCAGAAGAGCTACATGGCTGTGTCTCGTCGAAGGTTACCTCGCAAGTCTCCATGATTCGGTTAATGTCAAGGTTGAGCACACGATATGCTCTAGAATGAATCGCATAACCAAGGAAAATACCATCCGAACATCTAGCCTCAAACTTATCCAACTTGCCCTTCTTCAGAATGAAACACTTGCAACCAAAAGCTCTAAAGTGACTCACCTTGGGTTGTCGCCCATGCATCAGCTCATAAGAGGTCTTCTTCTTGAAAGCACGAAGGAAGATGCGATTTGAGACATAGCAAGCGGTATTGACCGCCTCGGCCCAGAAACGCCTAGGAGTCCTATGCTCATCAAGCATCGCCCTGGCCATCTCACAAAGGGTCCGGTTCTTCCTCTCCACTACGCCATTCTGGCAAGCGACGTATGGAGAAGTGTACTGATGATCCAGACCAAGATCAGTGCAAAAGGTATCAAAATGAGAGTTTTTGAACTCTGTACCATTGTCACTGCGTATAGCTCAAATGGCATCACCATGTCTCTCATTCTTCAACCTCAAGATCAAGTCTCGAACAAAGCCAAATGTCTCGCTCTTATCCTCTAGAAAGAAAACCCAAGAGTACCTCGAAAAATCATCAACCACAACAAGAACATACCACTTCCCACCCGCAGAGCCAACACGAGCTGGCCCAACCAAATCCATGTGCAACAGCTCACAAGGTCGCTCGGTCATGACCGCAGTCAGAGGGGCGTGAGAAGCAGCAACCATCTTTCCATGCCGACAAGAAGCACAAACCAAATCCTTCTCGAATTTCAACTTAGGCAATCCTCGGACAAGATCAAGACCACTCAAGCGGGAAAGCAACTCAAAGCTCAAGTGTCCTAACCTCCTATGCCATTTCCAAAGCTCAGCCGAAACGCCAGCAACAAAGCATCGAGGAGGACCAACAGACTGGGAAAAATCGTCACGAAAGATTTGACCCTCGGGGACGATCGTACAGACAAGATCACCTCGAGAATCAAGCACATGAGAAGTGCCCGACTTAAAACAAACCTCAAAACGTTCGTAAAGTAACTGGGATACTGACAATAGGTTAAAACAAGTGACTTGACCAAAGCCACACTTCTTAAGGTTACCTTGCTACTCACCTTCACCATACCTTCAGCAAGCACTCGTCCTCTCCCATTGTCCCCGAAAGTGATGTACTCCCTCGTACTCACCGGGGTGAGGCTGGAGAACCACCCATGATCTCCGGTCATGTGTCGTGAGCAACCAGAGTCGATCAACCAAAAGTCCTCCAAGCCTCCCACCTGCAATCAAAAATGAGAACGAGAATGAGAATGAGCAAGCGACTCAACACTGGGGTTAGTTCCAAATGAGTCAAACCAGTGTCGAGCCATTTGCTCAAAAGAAGGGTTAGCAAAGTCCATCCTACCAAAACCCCTAGGCGGAGCCCTCTAACGCCTACCACCAAAGGACCTGTCACGTCTCACTGGAGGAGTACGTGCACCACGAGGGGGAAAACATGGCCCGTAGTCCATCTGAGACCCAAAGCTCCGATTGTGCCTCCCAAACTCGTAACGGTCACGCGAAGCAGCACGTCTAGCCATCTCACCACGTCCAAACCCAACACGCCTATCTCTCTGAGGAAAACCACCTCCACCTCCACGAGTGGGAACTGTACGCACAAACACCTCACCCCTAGGTAGAGACCCTCTACGAGGCTCAGGCACACCACAAGAAAGGTGGTACCTGTCCTTGTTTGCCATCTCCCTAGCAAACCTCTCATCTCTCTTCCTCCTGAAACAGAACTCATCCTTATACCCATCCCTCCCACAATACTCACAATGGAAGTGGATCGGCTGTGGCTTGGGCTGTGGCTTTTCTGTGGGCTTCTCAACAGCTTTCTCTCCTGACTTCCCACCAAAGACACTCCCCTGGGTGCTCACAAACTTGATGGGTTTTTGGTAGTTTTCAGATTTGTGGGGGAAAACTGGTGGATCTGGTGTTGTGTCTAGCTTGTTTCTGAGGTGGTTTGGCTTGGGAGCAAATTTGTTCATGGGTGTGGTATGTGGTGGAATAGGAATCTCTCCAGCTTTCTCATCTCCCTCACCACTCTTTTGACCACACTTGTCAGCCCCCAACGCCTGACCATCAAACCTCTTCAATTAAGCCAACATCAAACTCAATTGTGGCTCATGCCCAGACAACCACCCCATCATTTTTCTCAATTCATCATTCTCATCCTGTAGACGATCAACATAGTGTGCAAGTTCCATGTTTTTCAAAGCATGCATTTCACAGGTAGAGCATGATGTAGGAAGAGGAGCTTTCAATGCCGCCTCAAGAGAGACTATTCTAGTGTGAGATTCATCTAGCCTAGCATGCAACACAGGACATGAAGTGCAAGCACCTAACAAAGCTGGTCTAGATTTCAATTCTTCACACTCAATCCTAATCACATCTAGTTCCTCAATAGTAGAGGCATGCTTCTCCTTGAGAGCAGTCAAATCAGCAAGAAACACATTGCAGTCACTACAATCAATCTCATCGGACACAACAGGAGCAGATTTCAAAGAGCCTATCTCATTTCTAGCATCAACCAATAAGGACTCAAGCTCAACTATCTTGTCCTTAGCATCACCCAACAGAGATCTAATTTCTCTCTTCTCCTTGTTGGTCTTCCTAAGCACATCATCACGGTTATCAAGCAACTCATTGAGCCTAGCATTCTCCTCTAGCAAGAAGTTGGGATCATGTCGTACCTCTTCCTCAGAGTCAGAGTTCGAATCCGAGCTGTGCTTCCCACCCTTCTTGGAGTGCGCCATGCCGCAAAAGCCTCCTTGTGCGACGAAGCTGAGGCTGGTGAAGTTCTTGCCCGTGTGCCGCTTGTCCCTGCACCGTTCTTGCTCTTCCTCACTGCTCGAGTCGGAAGAAGCATCGCTTGATGCGGAGTCAATGTCGCTCGCTCCGGCAACCATCGCTCGAGCCGTCTTCTTCTTGTACCCACTGCTCTTCTTCGGCCTTCTCTCGCCCTTGTCCTCGCGCTTGCCCTTGTAGTCGTTCCAGGAGCGGTGCTTGTTGTAGTCGTGCTTGGGCTTGCCCTTGTAGTCGTTCTTGATCTCCATGACTTCAGGGCATTCGACGATGAAGTGCCCGTGCTTCCCGCACCGATAGCACATGCCCGAGCTCCGCCTTGCATTCTTGCTGTTCTCATACATCCTCCCAAACCTCTAGCTCAACAAAGCGAGATCATCCTTGCTCAGCAGCTCAAAGTCCTCATCTGGCAAAGACACAAGACAAGACAAAGAGAAACCAATAGAATTAGCATTAGGCCTTGATCCTGAGACAAGAGCCAGACTATGAGGATCAGTGGGGCTCTCGCTCTTGGCTCTCAAGCCATGATCAATCTCCGAAGACCTGAGCTTGGAAAATGGCTCATCAAGCGTTAGTGTATCATACACGCTCGACTCCTTAATGGCCTCGACCTTGGCACTCCACACAGACCTATCCAGGGCATGCAAAAGCTTGATAGCTTGATCATGATCTGTGTATGGGAGCACTGTCACATTGGCCCTCATGTTGTTGACTATGCCAGTGAAGCGCTGAAACATAGCATCGGTCGACTCACCGGGGAGATGAGTGAAGTTCTCGTACTCTCTCCGGTAAGTGGAAAACAAATGGGCTTGCACTTGGGCATTGCCAACATGAGCATTTCTCAATTTAAGCCAAATCTTTGCGGCCACATTCTCTCCGTACACTCGCTCAAACTCCGAGGCATAGAGAGCAAAGAACAAGTAATCAACGGCCTTGCTGTTGGCCTCACACATGTCCCGCGATCCTGGAAGCAGAAAACTATATGGGATGACATAATGAGGATTCTGAGTGACCTCCTAGATCAGAGTTCCCTTCCCATGCAAAAACGCGCCCATGCGTCTCTCCCACATCGGGTAATTCTTGCCATCAAAGTGCGGAGGACCCGACCCCTTGCCATAATCGCCCATCTTTGGATCCTAGACTAGTTAGAAACAAGAAGATCTGTAACCGGCTCTGATACCAATTGAAGGACCGGATAGGCGACCAGAGGGGGGGGAGTGAATGGGAGCCAACAAAAATTCTTTGAAAAGAACTCGACTAAGGCCCCACTCAAAACCGAGTCACACACATAAGACGGATCGAATCAAACACCAATCGCCAAGACAACAAGGTTATGGACCGACCAAGAGTCTTAGGAACGATTCCTTGAAGCACACGCAGAAGCACGAAAGAAGACTCATAGGAACCGATCAAACCGGGCTAGTTCCTGCGTCCAGGTCGGACAGTCCGCCAGGCTGCCGCGGACAGTCCGCCAGGCTGCCGCGGACAGTCCGCCAGAGAGGGGCGGACAATCCGTTGGGTAGGTGCGAACGGTCCGAAATAGACATAGGAGCTAATAGAAACTTCGGGGGAAAAACCACCCCACGCGGACAGTCCGACCGTGCTCCGCGGATGGTCCGTCAAGCTCGCAGGACACCCCAGACAAAAGGAAGCTACACCCCAGACAAAAACCCGACCAACGCGAACATTCCGCCAGCACTACGCGGACAGTCCGCGAACCGCCTACAACACCGAAAATCAAAGCCAACGGATCGAAATGCGAGCGCACACGAACACGCGATGAACTGCAGCCGCGCGGACAGTCCGCACGCATCCCGTGGACAGTCCGCCAGGCGCGGACAGAGAAGAAAAAGCCCGACCCCGTGAGGTCAACTCTCCAAATCCATCACTAGATCTCCCAAACGGCTAAAGCTCTTGAGACAAGATTTAGGGGAGGTGATAAGCAACACAAGAGGAAGCTATGCCCCAAAAATCTCGACCTCTAACTCACTAAATCGTCGGGAATCGCTGATCACGCGAACCACCACCAAGAACTAGAACTCCGGCCAAAAACTCACGAAACGAAGGCTTTTCCCAGCGTTTGAGAGGTCAAGATCACACACAAAGATGCACAAAGCATCCACCCATGATCCCCTCAAAGAAATCCGAGAAGAAATGCCCTCAAATCCCCGAATCGAGCGAAGAACAAAACTCGCCAAAAATAGCCCCGTAAATAACACGAAAATCACAGAGGACTAGGAGATCACCGCAATGCTGAATGCTTCCATACATCCAGAGGTCAGAGTCTAAACAAGAATCTAGCCTAAGGAATACAGAGGAAAAGAAGCAGTCCAGAGCAATCTACCGGGGGAGGAAAACCTAGAGTCTAAGAGAGAGAGATGCCATCCACCTCTCCGCTATTTATACGAAGTCCAACAGAGGGAGATAAATGACCACGCTACCCCTACAACTTGAATTGAAGATACAACCCCTAAGGGGCATTTCGGTCAAGTCTTCATCGAGCGGACACACTTCCACTGCGGCCTTGCTTAGCATCGACGCAAGGCCCGTGATCACGCCACGTGCCCCCTGCCTCGAAGCTTCTCGACGCTCCCGGATCACCGTTTCTGTCGCATCGGGCCTCCGGACTTGGTTTTGAGGCCCAAACCAAGAAACCGTCCGTCGATGGTTTTGTGGGCAAACCAACAGACCCCGCGTGCAAGCTTCAGCCTCGATCCGCTACCTTGCACCGGCCCATGTCCACGACTTCAGCCCGCTAGTCTTGCACCGCACGGCTCGTACTAGACCCCATCGGCCACCGGGTCCATCGAACCAAGCCTACTTGCCTCTCCATCACCCGGAGGCCGCCACGGCTAAGGCCTTTCACACTTGTTCTTCACCTGCACCGACACGAGTTAAGCCACAACCTGTACCTGCACACTTAGCCAAGCATCAGTCCACACAACATTGTCAATCACTCATCACTAAGGAGCGACCCTCCACTGGTCTTCGGACACACCTGGTCCTCATGTATCCGTTTGTATGACTAGCCCTAGTTTGATCTTGTTAGATAGCATGTTAGTGCTGCATGAAGTTTGTGTTCAAGCTACGGTACTCGATCTAAGTTGACATATCTTCTGGTGGCTCTCACCTTGGGTCACAATAGCCCGGGCCAGTTGAAGTCTAGCAGCAACGCAGGCATGGTGCCTAGGTTGTGTGGCTACATTAGTTATGAGCATGCCCCCCATAACGATTGAGGTAGGCTGCAGTGGTGACAGCTGTTGGACCCTTTGAAACCCTCCGCGCTGGGGTACTGCTGTAGGAGTCTAAAGGATAGTTTCGCAGAGTGCTGGTCGTCGTGGGCTATCTCCCCGTTTGTACCTGGGTGCCGAACCTTACCTTTCATGCAATGCTATACGCTTATCTCTTGTATCATCTAACTTGTATGTTTAGTACCTTAGAACCTAGAGCTAACTTGTATGTCCCCCCTAAGCTGTAGTGTGCTAATGTAGAGGTAGATCTGAGTGTGTGTCACACTACCCTATCATATCATTTATCTTACCCCTGTCTTTGAGTTGTTGTCTTCTATATCTATCTCTTGGTTTACATTCAGTGCAAAAGCATAAGTCTTGATATCTGCCATTGCCTTCCATGGATACGATACCCTTGGAATACTCTCCTTCCTTGGGGAAATGCTACAATGGTTTATCTGTGTGCTTGCAGATTCATTCATGATCGTTAGATTTACCTTTGGCAAGTCTTGATGCTCACGCTAACTCGGCGTCGTTAGTAGTGACGTTAAGAAATGCCAACAAGCATTTCTAGCGTTGTCGCCAAGGATGGATTCTAAATTTGTTCTTAGGTGATCACGCTAAGAAATGTCAATAGAAACCCACCCACCCACACCCTGCGACCTGCTCACGGGGATGCATTGCATCAGAGACTTCACCTCGGAGATCTCAGGGATCCACGGGAACACTCACTCCAAGCACAAAGCAACTTCGGGTCCATCCCGTATACTGTTCGGTCTTCGGATGTCAACCCAGTTCTACTCCGACAAGGTGGCCTGCTCGCTCTAGATCCAATCTAGACCACGCACCTCTGCGCCTCCACGTCTGGTCTGTGTCCTATCCACGGATCAGCTCGACGACCCCTGCCCTCTCCACAAGCGCTCAAAGCACACTCTCCGTAAGTGTCGCGCACTAAAGACTACAGTGGTGCTCCTCGTACAACTCGAGGAGGGCAAGTATCCTCATCTTGCTGGCATCACATGGTTTCCGGACTGTGGGACTTTCCAGGAAATCTGTGTCGTTCTACCCCCAAAACCTTACCTAGGTGAGGACAATGACCACCCAACAGATCGTGAAGCTTTCGTGGTCTCTGCCGACCAAGAGCCAGTGGAGCCACTAGTAGAAATGTGCACATCCATGACAAAACACTTTCGTCATGGAACAAGCTAAATTCGTCATTGAAAACCTTCTGTGATGAATTTATGACGATTTTGAGATCGTCATAGAAAGCGCGTCACATTTGTCGCACCGTGACGAATCAGCCATTTTCGTCACAGAACTGCTCCTTTTCAGTGACGGACACGTTTTTCGTCATGTAACCGCTCGTCTTCTATGACTAGTGAACATCGTCACTAATTTCGTCATGAAAGTGACCGCCACGTGGCACCGTGCATGCTGGCAGCTGATGTGGCTCGATGCCACGCTGGCTGCTGACGTGGTCCATTGCCACGCTGGCTGCTGACGTGGCTCGGTTCCACGCTGGACGTTGACATGGCTCGGTGCCACGCTGGCTATCTACGTGGACGATGACGTGGTTGCCTACGTGTACAATGACGTGGTTGCCTACATAGACGATGACATGGCAGTTGATGTGGCAATGATGATGTCACCACCACATACACAATTCATAGATGGGCCTAAATGGCCAATTATTTCACTGATTCATTTTTTTATTCGAGCTCATCCAGCAATAATAAAAATTCAGCCCACCAAAATTCGCCAAATTTAAACCCACTTATACAAAACAAGTTACAACAACCCATGGTACACATAATTTCAGCAAATTACAGAGCCCAGATCACATACATGCTCACAACAGTACAATATAATATCTCATAAATCTCAAAAAATAGAGATTCGACATCTCATGTTACATTTAGAATCACATCACCATATAGTTGATTACATTATGCTTTCATCTTGCATCCACTAGACCTCTTCGTCAATAACCTGCAGTCAAAATAAAAATATGCATTAGCACCATTGTATGTATATAGTACTCAGCTGCTAACAGATTACAGTAACATCAACTATACATGAAAAATTTTACTTTGACCACACCATATTTAAAAAACAACACCAGAAAATTACTAATTGTGCCTCATTTGTATTCAGATAGTAGCATACTGTTCAAGGAGCAATACAACAGCAGTACTAATTGTGCCTCATTTGTATTCAGATAGTAGTACACAATGTTCAAGGAGCAATACAACAACACAAAAGGAGGCTAATGGATGCAGTACCTGAACTTGGATCATTGCACAAAAAGACAGTGACAACAAGTTAATGGCATGTGCAAAAGTATGTAAACTGGCACCCTTACACAGCCCTAAATAACTGTCTGGATCTCCTATACACTTCACTTGGGTTCAAATAATCATGCTAGTCCTGGAACAGTAAAAGCGTTATCATGTACAGACACCAGCAAGCATAACTACATGCTTAAGGTCCATTGATAATGTGATGACAATAATGAAACACACATCCAATAGAATGAATGGAAAGAAAATGGTAAAGTAAATATCAGTGCTTCGAGAGTCAATAACTCTAGATAATGGAGCATGTTAAAATTGTTTACTATTATTCATTATATAAATGCATAGCCAAAACTACGTACAGAAGAAACCAGCACAGAGCAGAGCATCAATCAAACATTCATTTATCTACACAAGTTTGCCAAATACTACTGTTTACCTCAGAAATTGTATACAAGGATAGGTGCATAGATGAAGTTAAGACCATATCACATTTCACTCGCAAAATCCGAAGGATATCTATCTGTCAGCGTCAACATTTCATAGTACAACTCACAACACGCTACTGATATATTTGGGAGCCAAAGGCATGACACATAACCCCTAGATTCAAGCAGATGACAGAACTCACAAACAAGCACTAGAGCAGCAGAGTGAAAATTGAAGGGAAAAAACCGTTATCGTGGCATCACCGTACCTCTGGACGCTCCTCCTTATCGAGCTCGGCGGCGCGGGAGTCAAGCATCATGGCCTCCACGCTAAGGTCCCTGGAGTGCTCCTCCCAGTAGCTCCTCTGCGCCTTCCTCTCCTCCACCTCTGGGGCCCCTGCAACACCAACACAGCGCGAAACCATCATCAGTCCCCACACTCTGAGTACAACTTACCAGACTACAACTTACCAGACTACAGCTTGAAATTATTGCTATTGTTCTCCATGGTCACACTGATATATGGTACTCTGCAAAGAAGTCAGATAGTTTCATTAAGTGTAGTGATCCTTTTAAGAGAACAGGGTAATCTGCAATAAATGGGAGTGCTCTGGAAATGCAACAATGTAAACATGGAAAATCCTAAGGAAAACTATGACCAATCGCTAGAAATTTTATAGGGAGACAGAGCATACGAGAGAACTGAACCCAGTTGCCACTTCTATACAGTCACGTGTGGCAAAATTACGAAATCCTGACCTAAATTAGTGGATAGTATTGCCAGTTGCCACCATAAGTTGATGACATTCAAGTTCAACCACATATTTGAACTAAATCCAGATTACTTTAACTACTGCAAAGAGGGTCATCATAGGTGACGATGATACCCTATCACCACCGGTACACACAAAACTGACGGTGATAGGTTGGCTGGGATGGCCAAATCTGTAGTACTATAGTACTTAGCATGTACCAAATATATATGTGTATATGATAATTCACCGATCACAAGTTTGGAGATTATATAAGGATACACTGCATGATCACTCAATCGGGTAAATAATTTTGAGCAATGAAAAAATGATCCTCTAGCAGCTCTTGGGTAAGAGGTGGAGGCAAGCAATGACACAGTTGCATATTGTACTCTGGGTGAGCCATCCCATTCCAAAAGTTCAGGTTAATTATGCTAGAATTACCAATATTAGGAACTCCAGTCACACGATTGCTAGCCAGCTATATGCCCTTGACCTGTGTTCTTCAATCATTTAGGTGTGTGTTCAGTTAAAAAATTCAAGTCTGCATTATGCAAGTGTGGTGAATGGCGATCGAATCCCCAAATCACTCGATCACCTCGGAGTAAATCGAATCGCGCACAGGAAATTGAGCAGTATCGAGAACGAAGATGCCTAACCCATGGGCGATGCCTCGATGCCGCCGTCACCGTGGTGGTGGTGGGCGCTGTCGTGCTCGTGCTCATCGTATCCGAAGGACTTGAGCTCGAGATCCGCCTCCTTAGCCATCTCCTCGGGAAGTAGCCGTCGGACCTCGTCGTGGCCGTGGTCCGCGCCGCCGCCGCAGCTGTGCCTGTGCTCATGGCCGTGGTGGTGGTCATGCGGCGGCTCGTCGTCCTCCGCCCCGTCGATGACCGGATCTGAGCGCCGCCGGTCATCCACACTGCGGGGGCCCAGGGGAGCCGCGCCGCCGCCGCCACCACCATGGCCGCGGAAGCATGGGGGAAGCGTAGCACGAGCGGAGTAGGGAAGGCAGCGGCGAGGGTGTGGCTGGCGTGGATTTGCTCCGTGTGGGGGGAGGAGAGCCATGACTCGTGAGCGCGGATCTAAGGTGGCGACGGTGAGAGGAAGAGAAGGAAGAGGTAGGGTGGCGGCGGTGGGGATTGGGAGGGGAGGGAGCGGTGGATCTACAGAGGAGGGTGGCGGCGGTGGGGATTGGGAGGGAGCGATGGATCTGCAGAGGAGAGTGGCGGCCTGAGGGTGTGCGGCAGAAGCAGGGGTAGGGTTTTGTCTGGGGCCGTATATATAGGATGTCAACGCAACCGGAGCTGTCGAATTGGCAGTGGACGACTGAAAACAATCGAGTAACTTGGGCCGAAGCGGACCTTATTTCATTCCCTGTCTACTTAACATTTTTCTTTTTTCTATTTTATTTTATTGTACCATTGTGAAATAGCACATAAAAATAATCTACTTATATGCACCAATATATTTTTTATATGCAATAGAATCCATATAACTTATATTGAAGAAGTTTCAATAACTATAGAACTTATTTACTATTTTCAATAATTTAAATGAATTTTTGTGGGTTTATTGAAAGTAATTGCTATTTGAATTACATATATCTCAAATTGTATTAAAAAATAATAAAAAATATATTTCAGCTACCTCTGTTCCATTATAGATCATATCCTGAAAATAACTGAAAAGTTCAAATGTTTTGTATGGACCATTCAAACTTGGTGTACATTGTTCACAAAATGGATGGATCTGTAACATTATTTCATACAACTCAACTTGAACTTTGAAGTTTATACACTCTAAAGTATTTTTTTACTCATCTACACATCAAACTTGGATGCAAAATTACCTTTAGTCTCCTATTACCATTTGGGGAGTTACATTGCCACTTGTTGTGCAAAAAATTGTTTTTCCATTTTTTTAAATACCTAAATAACACACCTTTTGAAAACAACTCAAGAATTAATTACTTTAAATACCCCCAACACATTTTTCACATGTAAAAGACAATATTTAAGTTTCCTTCTAGGAGTTTCAAGATTTTTCAAATAAATTTGCTATTTTTTATCATTTAATTGAATTTCCGCGTTCTTACGAGAAGTATTTCCAAGTTGACCTATGTGTACCTCCAATAAGACTGGAAAAATTTCACAAAAATCATATTTAGGCTTCTATGTTCCATTCTAGGCCATATTTTGGAGATTGATGAGAAATGCAATTTGAGTTATAAGGAACATTCAAACTTTTATGTCAAAACTACAACATAATAATCACAATAATATTTGAATTTGGTCAAAAAATTCTACAAATTGGCATAACAACATATTTTTCGTCCACAATCTTGCCATAAAAAATTTAAGTGGTTTCAAGGAAGTGACGACATACACTGCTCACAAATGGATACATCTTTGACATAGTTTCTGATAACTCAACACAAACTTTGAGATTTGAGTGGCGATTTACATTTTCAAAGTCGTATGCATCTCAAATTTGGCTACAACCTTATGTTTATCATAACATTAGAAAATATGAAGTTATGTTACCATTTGTTATGCAGAAATATCTTTTATTTATTCTCTTTCAGTATAAGAAAAGAATTTGTATAAAAAAGATAAATGAAATAGCAATTAATATGCAAAGGAACGATTTTACATGAAAGATCGTGATTTAACAAAAATTCAGAAAAAAGAATCAATGAATTTGGAGTTACTATGACCCAGAAACACTAGATTCAAATTTTAATTGTTGATTAAAAAGAAAAATGATGCAGGAAACACGCTCACCGTGCGCCACGTGGTCCGCGTGAAGCAACTCCACCAACCTATTGCTGCCACGTGGTTCCGCGAAGCAACTCGGGCGATGTTAGGAAAGTATAAAAGAAATAATGGGTTTGTCCCACCATACAACAATCACATAGCGTGGTGGTAGGGCGCTGCAGTCTAAGCTTCACGGCCCCGGTTCAAGTCCCCTGCATCTCATTTTTTGATATTTTTCCAAAATAAACACCATACACTATATATGTTAACACCAAGTTTTATCAAACATGCGAACTGCGGCGCAGTGGTAAGGCGAACTGTTGCCAACTTCGAGACCTGCGTTCGAACCCTTATCATGACACAATTTTTTGGTCATTTTGACATGGCGAGCGGGCAGCTCGTGACTAGACCTGTATGGTGAAGCCAAACCAATCCACTTCATCACATACATAAACCGCACCACACAAACCCTTAATGATTTTCAACCTATAATAAACCAAATCGTTGGCTAAACTATGGATACAACTCATTTAAAACCATTTCCCAGACCATTTCAAACTGTGAGTTCACTGCTTCTAATCCTGCCCCTAAAAGTTAGGGCTATTTACAACAGGCATGCATGGTATAGAGTCACAGACTCGAAGGTACAGCTCTAGCAGTTTATGTTTATGGGTGCTTGACGTATTGGGTGTAGATGTGATCCCTATGCATCTCTGCCCATCTCGCCATCTCACACGTCGCCTCCCCAGTGCCTGCACTCCCCTCCCTGCTGATCCTCTGGCAGCACCGCCGTTGCCTGGCTCCTGCAGATCATTCAGCAAACAGATTATACTGCAGTTATTTTACCAACTCTGCATGTATACTTTAACATGCCAAATTAGTCATTTAGTGAGCACATCCCTTTCCTTATTATAAAGCAGAAAGCACCCTGGAGCAGAACAAGTCCAGTGTAAGCAACACATCTATCTACCCATACAGATGGGTCCAGATAAGTGAATGCAAATAATAGCAGTAGAATAATAGCAATTCCCAAAAGAGAATGCAAGCGACACACAGTGCTACATTGTACTGGGCCTTGAATATAACAGGTTGCAGTGTTATACAGGTCGTCATACACTTAGAATTTTATGCGACAGAGTGCATAGGCCAAAACAAAATCCACTTCTAGCATATGAAGCCATAATGCTTATAGACACAAGCAATTTCAGGATAAAGCAATATACAGGTTGCAGCAATCCACTTGTTGCAGTGTTATACAGGATGCAGCCCTGCATTTATGTTAAATTAAACTGCAGGATAAAGAAATGCAGGATGCAGTGTTATACAGGATACAGCCTTTTGACATCTATATAATACAGGATACAGCCTTTTTACCAGTTAGTAATGACTCCATCTCCGTCTCCATTGCCTGCAGATCAAAGGATTCAGTGATGGACAAATATTAAGCCTTGAAGCATATATATTGTGTCAATTAAACTCAACAAAAAAAATGATAGCCAAATGGTTACATTCTCACTTTTTATCAACAATGTACATGAGCACATATGTCATTTAGAGGAAAGGGTTTAGAAGAAGCCACACCGTGACATCAATGCAAACTTGTGTGGTTGATTAACTCATCAGTCATCACAGTGAAACCTCATCAGTCATTGTAGTGAAACACTACTTAACAAGGTATATGACAATCAGAACTACTTTTTAAGAAAATGTGTTATCTACAAGCTATTTCTTAATGACAAAATAGAACCAATCGAATCACTATACCAATCATATGTGGCCAGAAAACAATATTGCATAGTTACAGTTTATATGAGGCTAGATGATGTCAGAAGTAAGGTCCATTACCGAACAAGGAAAAAAAGGAGAGTATCAAGTGCCAAGTCTCCCCTTGCTGCTTGCTGCATCATAGTATTTTTTCCCTTTTGGTTCAGCCACTGGCCCCGTGACTTATGCAAATGGTGCTGATAATGAATGATTTAAAATAGTTCATTGGTACAATGAATGATTTATGGGTTCCCTTTCCCAACTGACCAAATTAGTGACTGCATCAATAAAAAAAATCTAACAGCCATCCCTGTACTAAAACAGTTCAGATTATACAAATGCTCTATCACAAACAATTAGACTGGACAGATCGAAAACATAGCATAAATGGTAAAAAGATCAGTGTATATACCCTATGATGATTTGAAATTGGAGATCCCACTTGCTTGGTTAAAAGAAAAACAAAGCAGATTCTAAAGCAGCTGTACATAGTTCAGTTATGGGCTCTCGTCTGGCATCCAGATAAAATTACATTATCATGCCCATCCCATCCACCTATGCTCATGCTGTTGTCGATCAGTTCAGTTCCTTAAGTTAATAATAATTTGCATTGGGCTATCCAACTCTGCACTGCAGTGGCGCCAACAACGCTTTTCCATCCTACTGGTAGCAAGAATGGTGCAATTTTATCTCTTTTTCAATAAAAAATGCATTGCAAATTCGCAATCATGTGATATATGAATCGTCTGTCCAAAGGAAAGGGGAAAAAACAAAACAACAAAGGCTGCTGCTGCTGTTCCCTAGCTAGGGATAGATGGCCGTGCTTGCTGCACATCCAATTGCAACCCACCATAGTCCAACGGCAGCCTAGCATAATGCAGCACGGGCACAAAAGAAACAGAACAATCCCTGTACTCAAATCATCAAGAACTGAGAAGGCAAGGAAACGTACTCAGTGGCGAGGAACTGCTCGAAGAGAGCCTTGATGAGGCCGAGACCGAGGCGGACTTGTGCTGGTTCTCGATGTCCTTGACGGAGAGCTCCTCCGGCCGCAGGATCTTGGACTGCTCCTCTGGCCGCCGGATCTTGGACTACTCCTCCGGCCGCCGGATCTCGGACCGCTTGGTCGCCGGCTTTATGGAGACCTCACCATTCCACCGCTCCTCCGGCCGCCGGATCTTGGACCGCTTGGCCGCCGGCTTTACGGAGAGCGCCATTCCGCCGGCCATGGAGGAGGACGGGACGGATAGGACTGGTGGGGGTAGGGGCGTGGCGTGGAGGTGTTGCGGCGGCTCGGGTGAGGCGAAGATAGAGGCGTTGTGGCGGCGGCGGGGGAAGAGAAGCGAGGCGAGGCGAGTGCGGCGGCGGGGGAAGAGAAGCGAGGCGAGGCGAGTCGAGGAGAGGCGAGTGCGGCGGCGAGGGAAGGGACAAGGGAGATGGTATGTGGGACCGGGACCCACGGTCCGGCCGATCAGAAGCTCATTTTTTTTTCAAGTTGTTTTGCGACGATAATGTTGTTGTTTTGTGACGTCGGTTTGCTTTCGTCATTGGTTCCTCACGGGCACAACTGGAATGATTCATCGGTGATGATTAGGTTCGTTGTTCGGTGACGATCCTCTGAGTTTCGTCATGATTTTTAGTGGCTTGGCCCTGTCACGCGTTATCTGCGACGAAATTAGAAAATTCATCACAGTAGAGACCACTTCCATGACGAATAAATGTAACGTCACTATCAAATCATCATAGATATTAACATTTGTACTAGTGAGCCACGCATTCAGCAGAAGACCGTCGCATTCGCGACAATGCCGACCGAGCCCGACATTATCAAGAAGAAGCTGTAGCCGCCCAGCAGGCCAACTAGCAACCCGTCCCTGACGCAGACGCCACCGCTGATGCCATCAGTGCCGTCCCCACGGGTGACAACGGACCAAGAGTATCTTCTCCTACACCACCTTTAGAGGCCCCTAGAGGAGACCCCGAGCGTGTGCGATGCCCGCCACTTCGCGCGCGTGACCTCCTGAAGGACTTTAAAGAAGCTGGGCTAGAGGTCTTCGGAACTTCTCAAGCCAACCTAGGCACTACTATAGCAAAGCTCACTGAACTGTCGGATACCCCCGAGAACAGGCTAATCCTCTCCAACCTCCGCATCGCTACGACCCAGGTCGAAGAAAGTAGAGGCGCATTTGGCTCCAGAGAGACGTCCTCTTGACACTCCCGCAGCAGCTCCAATCAGCCTTGCGAGCACGCGCAACCGTCGCTTCAGCCCATAGCCGAAGAAGAAGTCACACAGAATCAGGTTGGCAACCAACCTTGCAACAACCACGACCAACGAGGCAACTCCGGGCAGAACAGGCGTGACGCCCTCAACGACCTCAACCATCACCAACGCGAGCGAGAGGAGGTGGAGCTCCAGCGCCGTGCTGCCTATGATGGCGACCATGGCACCCCCAGTGTCGCCAATAGAGCTGAGCGCAATGCGGAAGCTGAAGACCGACAGTGGCACGGTGCTGACCTTCGGTGATGTGTGGACTATGAGCAGCAATGTGACGTCCCCTACAACACCTACGTTCCCCCTAGGTGTCCGACCGCTATCAATAATGACGACCTGGAGGCAATGAGGATCAACAATTTCCCCGTGTTTTCTGAGCGACTCAGGTCGATCAACTACCTGGGTAACTTCAAACCTAAGATCGACAAGTATGTTGGGCGTTCCAACCCCAACTTATGGTTGCGCACCTACACCATTGCTGCTCAGGCAGCTGGTGGTACCTAGGACCACATGGCGGCTAACTTCCCCCTAGTGATGGGTGATGGTCCCTTGCTCTGGTTAAATAACCTTCCAGCTGGGAGCATCAACTCCTAGGCCTCTTTGTCCCGGCAGTTTACCTCGAACTTCCAGGCTACGTATAGCCGTCCCGGTAACGCCTATCACCTTGGTCGTGTTGTCATGGAAAAGAAGGAGCCTTTGAGATTACACAAATCGATTCTTCGAAAAACGCAACAAGCTCGTTGGGGTACGAGATGATCAAGTCATCAATTACTTCAAGAGAGGCATCAAGAAACAGGAGCTCTTCGTGAAGAATAATGAGGCCGCCGCCACAAACATCACCGACCTGATGGTGGTGGTCAACAAGTTGGCCAACACACAAGAAGTGGTGACCAACCAGTTCACCAGCGGCGACCAGCACGCCGCAGGCCAGGCTGCTCCGGCACCTGCCGTCGACCACGAGTCGAAGCTCAGAAAGCGCACGGCAGAAGCATTGACCGCTGAAACCCATCGACACACGACCTTCCTCCAGTAGGAATTTGATGACACAATGGCAGACGTGTGCCCGTTCCATGAAGGGGCACAACACTCGCTTCGTGACTGCACTGCATTGAAGAAGGCAATGGGCGTCCCCAATGAACCAAATAAGTCGTTCAAGAATGACAACTATGATCACCACTACAAAGGTCACTATGATGATCACCGTAACGATGATCGTGGTCGCCGCTACGATCATCATGACGACTGTCGTGATGACCGGCATGATGTCCGTGACAGGCGCGACCACCGCTATGACAACCGGGACCACCAAGATGATCGAGGGCGACGTGACAACATTGCAAACCGTGAGGACCGTGTCCCGCCACCACCTCCTCAGGGAGGTAACCCCCACGGAGCCTTTCAAGTAGCCAACAGGAAGATCAACAACATCCTCGGCAGTCCAAAGGCTATGGGCAGCAACAGAAGGCAGCACTTCCTGCAACGTGAGGCCAACTTCGTCCACACTCAGCCTATAACACCCCTACGGTGGTCTGAGTTTCCAATAACCTTCTCCAGGGAAGATCATTGGGTTCATATACCAGATCCCGGATCCTATCCGTTGGTCGTGGACTGTTGGCGGTCGATTTCCGTTAACCAAGCCACTTGTTTATCTTCTATGTTGGTATTAATTTGATATTCACACTAATGATCCTAACCCCCATTATATGTTATGTCGCACTCATGCATGGTTTTTGGAGTTTATTGTTTACACAGAAATCAAGAGCTTAAATGAGGACTTCTGGGTAAAGTTCATCAAGGGATTTACAAGGTGATCACGAACCTCGGGACAAGTCAAGATACAAGATGAACATGACTCCAAATGAACCAAGGACTAAAGCGTGAAGCCAAGAAGTGCTGAGGACCTAGACGGAAGATGTGGGAGTTCATACGCAAAGCACCCTTATCTAAACCGTGAGGAAAATGACGTCAAGGGCCCACATGCAACTCGGCAAAAACTTAGGAAGTCGCGAGAAGCTTCACGAAGAAAACCGGGGACGAACCGGGTCGAGGAGGCCCTAGGCCGGTCGGCCTAGGCCGGCCGGCCTGGCCCATCCCCGGGTCGGTTCGCCGCCCCCTTTGACCTAGATGATGCTCGGGCTATTTATAGCCCCCGTGCGAAGTTGCAACTATCAAGTCATTTGTCATTCACCGCCGAGGAGCAGAGGAGCTTGAGGGACACCACCCCGGAGAGGAGGGTCATGTTAGTCATCTAGGGTTTACCTAGCCGGCGTGTGAACCTTGCAAGGAAGACCACGTCGGAGTTCCGGAGGCGTGAATCAAGATCAAGGTAGGATCCTGGTTGGATCTTATTCATGTATACATACTTTTGATGGAGTTTTAATGGATCCGATTCCTAGCGATCGAGTACCTTTGTTTGCAATTCTTGTTCTTGCTTGGGTGTTTTCTTCCTCAATCTATTCTCGAGATAGATTGCATGGGATGTTCTTGTAGCCGCGGTGGCTAGAGGTGCATACCCGATATACCAAGTAATTCAACGCACTCCTTGCGGGTGTGCTCTAAGATTCGACCGCGAAGGAAGGGGAACATCGTGACAGGATGTTGACACCGAGTACAGTGGGGCAACTTAGGGGGTTTGACCGAAGGTCAAGGTTTAAAGACGCTTTCAATGAGATTCGTTTTACTCTCTCTTCTATCTTGCTCTGAACGACGACATAAACACGATCTAGATCCCTCTAGATCGGTACCTTAATGCTTTCTCTTGCTACCTCTTTTGATCTTAGTAGATTAGAGGCATTCGAAACCTCTTTAAGATGCAAGTGTTTCTCGGTTATTGGATTGAGTCTTGCGTTACACACTGTTCCACGGATTCGATACCTTGGGTGATACTCGAGGGAAAAAGGTACTACATGATCCATAAGCTTGTGGTGAACCTTGGTGCATTATTGAACCGTCAACAAACCCTTTTTCTGGCGCTGTTGTCGGGGAATAAGTAATCAAGATCCAATCTAATATCTCATTTGTAAGTATTTTCAGTTTTCTTTTGATTTTCTTTTTGCATCTACTAAACTTTGATCATCCTCAAAAACCAATCTAATCTAGTTTTTGACTAACCCTTTTCATAGTTTTTTTTCTTTTTAGATCTTTTGTATATTTTGTTTATCGCTAACCCTAACAGGAGATGGACGGCCACCTCTCCAACAAACCGAAAAATTTTGTGGATGATCCAGAAAAACTTTACAGGCAAGGGAGACGCGAAGCACGATCTAGGAAGCTGGGGATTGTAGATCCAAAAGACGGAGCCGAAGGATCGTCGGGATCTCCAAAGGAATCACCACCTACAAGTCCGAAGAAGGAATCACCACCTCCAAGTCCGAGGAGAGATCAACCTCAACCGCCACCAATGGCACAAGAGAGGAAGATTGGGGAGCTTTGCATCCCGGAGCTTGTTGATCTCCCCATCCTCAACCTAGCCGACATCGGAAGACCATTTGAGATCAAGACTTCAACCATCCGCATGGTGCAACATACACCTTTCACCGGTAAAGAGGATCCTAACCTTCACATCCAAGTGTTCATTCAACTTTGTCAGACATTCATGATGGAAGGGCTGGATCAAAATCAATTGAGGGCAAAACTTTTTCCGTTCTCACTTCTCGGAAAAGCCTTGCAATGGTTCTACACTCTACAGGTGGAGACGGTGCAAAATTGGGAAGCATTGATGAGAGCTTTCATGAAGGAGTATTATTCGTCGAGTAAGACTCAAAACTTGCGTAATAAGATTGCTACATTTGCTCAATATCCTATGGAGACTATTGCGGAAGCTTTCGAGCGTTTCAATGAGTACACCCGAGCCGTGCCACATCACAAGTTCCCAAAGGAGGACCTTGTTCAAAAGTTCTATCAAGGTCTCAATCTAGCATCGAGGACCGTAATTGACGCATCGGCGGGAGGATCTATTATTGAGCTAACTCCGACGGAGGCATTCACTCTTTTCAAGAAGGTTGTGGATAATGATACATGGGTGTCATCCAGACGCTTACTTCCGGTTCAACCAACGGGCAATGTTAAAGGTGTTTTGCAGGTTGAAAAGGAGGAACTTCTAGAAGGAAAGGTTGACTCACTCATGAAGAGGTTGGAAAAAATGGAGCTAGAAAAGAAGGCCGCCCAAGACTTGAAGGCCGTCGAAGCAAGATCCACATGTGAAGAGTGTGGGGAGTACGTCCATGTTCAAAAAGATTGTCCAGAGGAAGCAAAGGTGCTCGACTACATGAGGAAAGGAGATTTGCCGAACTTCCGCTACGGGCAAGGTAGACCTCAATTTAATGCAAGTTCGTCTATTCAAAATACGGTGCCTCTTCGTATACAACTGACGGATTTCATGGACGAGCAAGCAAAGATCAACAAGGACACTGTCACTAAGTTCAAGACTATGGATAAAATCTTGGAGAACATTGATGGCAAGGTGATGGAGGTCGGGAGCTCCAACCAACAAGTGCTCAACATAATGATGATATTGGAGACGCAAGTGGGACAACTTGCCGGGCGCTTAACCGCTAATGAAGGAAGATTGCCGGGGCAGCCCCAAGTTCCCGAGATGGCGAAGGCTATTCAAACTCGTTCGGGAAAGGAGATGGAGGATCCCGAACTTCCAGCCGGTGCAAGGAAGCCTAAGCCAACCGTCGAAGCGGATGATCACACTAAGGAGAAGGTGACTACTATTCCGGAGATTGCTACCGAAGAGCCGGAATTCGAAATGCCAAGTGATGACATGAAGATGCCTACACTAAAGACACGCTACTTTCGAGGTAAAATTGATAATCATTTTGAAAAGTTTGTGGAAGTGGTGCGCAGGTTAAGCATCAACATGCCGCTATTGGACGCTCTCCAAGTTCCTACATATTCTCGCTACTTCAAAGACATACTTGCAAACAAGTATGAGATGGCAACACTTGGGGCGGATCACGTCAAGATGTCCCAACAATGTAGTGCCGCCATCGCAAATCAAGGGCCCGAGAAGCAAAGTGACCCTGGATGTCCGACCATCCCATGTTCTATTGGCTCATTCACGTTCGAGAAGGCATTATGCGACCTTGGAGCAAGCGTGAGTGTCATACCAAGAGATGTGTTCGAGAAGCTACGCTTACCACTTGAGCCTAAGGGTATGTGTTTGGAGTTGGGCGACAACTCTATCCGCTATCCCGTGGGAATCACCGAAGATGTGCCCGTGAAGTTTGGAGATCACTTCATCCCCGTCGACTTCGTGGTACTTGAGATGGGAGAAAGGGAGAAGCCGCCCCTCATCCTAGGGAGGCCCTTCCTCAAGACCGTCGGGGCAACGATCAACGTTGGCAAGGGAGAGATTAAGTTCCTTGTCAATGGCACACCAAGCATATTCAAGTTTCATCCACGTTTCGAGGTATGCAACATGATCAATGCTAAATATGTTCCACCTCATCGTCGTTTTAGAAAGGAAGAGCCAAAGAAGATGGAGGAGCCCAAGAAGATGGAAGCGAAGGTGATCAAAGAAGTCGTTGCATCCGTCAAGACCAAAGAACAAAAGCTGCCTGTGAAGACCAAAAAGATGACTAAGTCGGAGAATAAGCCCGTGCCCAAGATGGTGCGGAAGTGGGTACCCAAGATTGCAATGCCCACAGATAGCATTGATCTGAAGTGAAGAAGAGAAGAAGTCTAGCCATGGACTATAAACGAAGTGCTAGGCGGGAGGCAACCCGTTCGTCGAGTCAAGAATAAGCTACCGGGAGGACAACCTGATGAAGAATAAAGCTGTCGGGAGGGCAACCCAGATTATTTCCAATTTCAAGTAAGTTGGTCTTAGAATTTGCTATGCAAGACTTGGTATAGACTCTTAAGTGGTTGAACTTATTTTTGAGACTTTTAAGTTGCTTGGATGTTTCATTTGGATTTTATTTGACATAAACCTTTGACATCAGCCATCCTACGATTTATTTGCCTCTTTTCGAGAAACCAACTCCAAAAATTCAGAACCTACCCAGACCTTTCATCCTCCTCATGATGATAAGGTTGGTTTGTTTTACATCATAAAAACACACGAGTAGAGCCCCGCGTTGTTCCTTAATGTTTTTTAATCGTTGACGCATGCTAGGACTTGCATGAACCTAGGAAAATTGATTTTTGGTCTCTTTCAACTTGATATCTACCAGTTTCTCTAGAGTTAGAATTTTTCCACGCCCCATTTATTTTTGTTCATTCAAAACATCTCTCTCACCTTTGGCCAAAATTAGAACCTAAACCCATACCCTCACAGTCAAGCCGGAGGAGCTCACTATCAATTAATAAAAGCAAGTGATCCCGGTATAACCAAAATCAATGTAGTCGGAAGGTTTCAACTTACAAATGTTTTTGATGCCTAAAAACTCCTCTAAAAATACATTTGAACTCATTGATATCTCTGAGTTAATTTTTAATTTTCGAAATTAGAGGAGTAATTAGCATCAAAACCTGATCAAGGGAAGGTTTTGAGCTTAATTGAACTTCTATTGCTCTATGATGCATCACGGGAAGGCTTCATCATTAAGGCATCTTGAGCACATGCAAGGACAAGCATGGGGGGCAGCAATGTTTTGTTTTTGCAGGATATGGATGAGATCATGGGAGGCAAGGAGGCATGGAAGTGACACAAAGAAAATGATCAAGATGGAGGACTTGACCATGAAAGAAAAAGGAGTGGTTGAGAAGAATTGGACGGTGGACGGCGTGGAGCACGAGTGCACAGCACCATGATCAATCAAGCAACAAGTGGAAGAAAGAAGAGCCAGAAAAGAGGGGCAGGGGCCCTAGGCCGGCCGGCCTGGCCTATTTATTTGCCCCCCGATGTTCGTCTTCCTCAGGTAAGCCACCTGCTTCGTTGCTAGTTCGAGTTCTTGAGTTCCCAGTCCAGAACCTACAGAAACACCTCCAAAAAATTCATTCTCCATTCTTGAGTCCAAAAATTCAGAGAAATACATCACAATCCTTGCCCTTCCATATACTTCTTTTGTGTGTATTTCTACCGGCAAGAAACCCCCGAGAGAGTTTGTTTGTGATTTGTGCAGCAACTACAAGATGAAGAAGGTTTTTGGAAAGGTCCTTGGAAGGAAGACGCAATCGTCATCATCGAAGCCGGCATCAACAAGTTCTTCGCGGAGGCACTCAATCTCCGAGTCGCCGCGAAGCATGGAAGAAGACGTGGCGCCATCAAGGAGCAACACCATGCTCCTTAGTGGAAGGAGACACACGCGAAGCTCGTCCATGCGGTTCACCGAACCGCAAGGGCACACGGAGGAGCCGCCCGTCCAACCTTGTCACTCGACTCGTTCATCCGCTCCACCACCGTACACTCCACGACGTTGCAAGTATGGATTTCTTGTGATGTCAGAGGACGAGGAGGAGAAGCTTGGGCGCCTAGAGAAGAGGGTTGTGCCCAATGTTGACTTTGATGATGATGCCCTCCAAATGTTGGGATTTTCTCCGGATATCTATAAAATGATGAACCACCTTGGATGAGGGCAATTTTCTGATGGAGTAGAGGTGAGCTTTCATTTGGAGCTTGCCATGGAAATTCTCATGACCATGGCGCTGGTTATTAATGAGAGGGTGTCATCCCTTTCATTTCGACTGAAGGATGATGAGCAAATAATTCCTTATGAGAATATTAGAGAGTTGCTCGGTTTTCAGAGTGAAGCCCCGGAGCAAGATGATGTTAATGAAAGTATATTAGAGGGATTTTGGAGCATGATTTCAGGGGAAGATAACTGGCAGAGAAGTAGCATCTGGAATCCCATCATCCGGATATTTCATTCTTGGATGAGCAAAAGGATTTTGGGAAGAATGAAAGAGTCCAAGGTTACCGACATGGATGAGCGTTGATTGCAAGGCAAGCCATTGATCCATCATACATCATGATCAATCGGTGGTGTTGTGAGGCAACTTCGGGGACTGGACAAATTGGTTCGAGATGCTATCTCTCAATTATAGCAATTTCTGTGAAGCCGGGTATTTCAAGGAATCCAAAATTCCTACTTGCGGGGAATTCACTTGGGATCGACTACATGAAGCAAGGAAAATACATTAGTGGAGATGAAAAGAGAGGGTACAAGGTGGCAAAAGTCAATGTTCCTCTCCCAAATATGAAGCTGAAATTAATTATTGATGGGAGAGAGAATTGGTTAGAGGAAGGAATTCTCGTACTGGCTAAGAAAAACAAGAGAGGAAGAATTATAGAAGCAGGTCCGTCCTCCGCAACCCAAGACCAAGGAGGGGCGGCCTACCATCAACCTTATGGCGGGATTCCTATGCCACCACCCTACTACGGAAGTGTGCCGATGTAAGCATGGGGGAGTGGTGCAGCCATGCCGCCACCTCCTCCAACATATTGTCCACCAACTTTTGTTGTGCCAAATGAAGCATTTGTGGCACCTTATGCAAGCATGCCCCAGCCCCAACAAAGTGCAGCCATCATTGGGGCGTATATGCAATGGAATGAACAAGACGTCGAGAGGATCCGAAGCCATGTCAACCATTTGCATGAAGGAACAGCTGGGATCGCCCATCAATTAGGACGCCTTCAACTCGTGCCGCCACATCAATTTCATGGAGGGGCCATGCAAACATATTTTGAGCAAGGATTCAATGAAAGTCAGCCAACAGAGCAAGAGCAATCGGATGAGGAGTGAAGAAAGAAGGAAGGGATGGAGCTTTTTAAGTGTGGTTTGATTTTTCCTTTTCCTTTTCTTTATTTTCATCTTGTGTGCGTTTATGTTTGCGTAGTATTTTCTTGTTTTTATTTAATTTCAGCATGTGTGGTAGTAGTAGTTTGTTATCCATCATCATGAATAAGGCTCACCATTGCTTTTATGATCTTAATATGGATGGAAAATTTGTACCATGATGATATGTGATGATCGTTGCCGCTTTGCTCGATCTTATGCTTGTTTTATGCATGTTTAAGCTAGTGCTCTCTTTTAATATGAATCTGAATTTTAATTAAATGCTAGCTTAATCTTGTGTGGAGGTTATGATAACTCAAGTCCCATAGTTCTTTTTCGTTGCTCTCAACTTTGAATGAGTCAAAGAACCTTTTTATTCTCAAAAAGTTATGCTAACCTTGTCACAAGTACCGCTTGCATTTTGCTCTACCCATCCAAAGCCTAAGTTTACTTGAGTGCAAAACATTAGTATATACAAGATTTATTTTTGGGTGTATTGATTCAAGGCCTGATTTCTCTGGCCTGAGACTAAGAAGCTGGTCATTCCATTTTTGCGTAATCGTTCTTTATGCTAGCCTCTTCTATCCGTGCATTGTGAGTTTCCACATTAGGAATTTCGCAAACCTCGCCGGATATCCAACCACAAAGCCCAAATATATCTTTTTTTTGTTCACCTCCTTGTCCACAACCCAATATATGAGTATGTATGAATATTTTGAGGAAGATTACAAGGAAGGTGTTTCAAGTGAGTAAGGGAGACTTCAAAAAGAACACTTAGAAGATTTTTCGAGTATCTCTCTCTAAGAAAATATGAGAGCTTCAATTTCCACCTTGGCATATTTATCACCTCTTTTGCCCGAGGATGAGCAAACATCTAAGCATGGGGGGGTTGCCAAAGAAGTGCTAGTATAGTCTAGAGTTCAAGGGGAGCAAGTAAAAAAAAGAGAGAAAAAGTATGATGAAAGAAAAAAAAATGAATGAATGATGAGAAAAAAAATGATAAAGAAGAAAAAGTATGATGAGAAAAAAGAAAGAAAGAAGAAAGAAAGAAAAAAATATAATAAAGCTCCCCGGTTCTCTAGCTATGTTTAGTGCTTTTGACTTTTCAAGAGGATTCAAGATCAAGACCCATACTTATCTTTCCAACCATGTGCAATCCGATAACGAGGACTTCGTTTGTGCCTCGGGATCACTCTTTGCCATTTGCACATGTCCACCTATCTAAAAAGTGTGTGTTCATCTCTCCCCCCTCCTTGATAACATTATTTTTCCAATGACCTTTTTGATGAGTCTCGGTAAGACCATGAGAAGCTAGTCTAGTTTTAATAATATCTCAACTATAATATCTTGGTAGGACTAAACTTTCCTATAGCTCCATATAAAGCTTTCCACCATATACTTTGAGAGAGGAAAGGAGTAGAACAAGTAGGCTTGAGAGACAAGATGAGATGAGAGTACATGAGCAAAGTGCAAGATGGTTATTTTTTATCTTGGTAAAGCAATTTTTCTCTTTATCTCGTTCTTTATTTTTCAAAATTTCTGAGATTTGTTTAAAAGTTTCAGAGCATGATCAAATACTTGTGGAAAGAGATTGAATGATATCTACCCTCCATAAAGATAAAAGTTAGTACATTATGGAACTTTAATGAATATAAAACAAGAGAGCATTATGTTTTCTTATGTATGATCAAGTGTAGGGTTTGAACATCGAAGGGCAATGCTGATATCCATGGAAGGCTTACTCGAGGAGGAGCAAGGTTTAAGCATGTGGGGATGTTGGCGGTCGATTTCCGTCAACCTAGCCACTTGTTTACCTTCTATGTTGGTATTAATTTGATATTCACACTAACGATTCTAACCCCCATTATATGTTATGTTCGCACTCATGCATGGTTTTTGGAGTTTATTATTTACACAGGAATCAAGAGCTTAAATGAGGACTTTCGGGTAAAGTTCATCAAGGGATTTACAAGGTGATCACGGACCCCGGGACAAGTCAAGATACAAGATGAACATGACTCCAAATGAACCAAGGACTAAAGCGTGAAGCCGAGAAGTGCTGGGGACCTAGACGGAAGATGCGGGAGTTCATACGCAAAGCACCCTTATCTAAACCTTGAGGAAAATGACATCAAGGGCCCACATGCAACTCAGCAAAAACCAGGAAGTCACGAGAAGCTTCACGAAGAAAACCGAGGACGAACCGGGCCGACGAGGCCCTAGGTCAGTCGGCCCAGACCGGCCGGCCTGGCCCATCCCCGGGTCGGTTCGCCGTCCCATTTGACCTAGATGATGCTCGGGCTATTTATAGCCCCCGTGCGAAGTTGCAACTATCAAGTCATTCGTCATTCACCGCTGAGGAGCAGAGGAGCTTGAGGGACACCACCCCGGTGAGGAGGGTCGTGTTAGTCATCTAGGGTTTACCTAGCCGGCATGGGAACCTTGCAAGGAAGACCACGTCGGAGTTCCAGAGGTGTGAATCAAGATTAAGGTAGGATCCCGGTTGGATCTTATTCATGTATACATACTTTTGATGGAGTTTTAATGGCTCCGATTCCTAGCGATCGAGTATCTTTGTTTGCAATTCTTGTTCTTGCTTGGGTGTTTTCTTCCTTAATCTATTCTTGAGATAGATTGCATGGGATGTTCTTGTAGCCACGGTGGCTAGAGGTGCATACCTGATCTACCAAGTAATTCAATGCACACCTTGCGGGTGTGCTCTAAGATTCGACCGCGAAGAAAGGAGAACATCATGACAGGATGTTGACACCGAGTACGGCGGGGTGACTTAGGGGGTTTGACCGAAGGTCAAGATTTAAAGATGCTTTCAATGAGATTCGTTTTACTCTCTCTTCTATCTTGCTCGGAACGACGACATAAACACGATCTAGATCCCTCTAGATCGGTACCTTAATGCTTTCTCTTGTTACCTCTTTTGATCTTAGTAGATTAGATGCATTCAAAACCTCTTTAAGATGCAATTGTTCCTCAGTTATTAGATTGAGTCTTGCGTTACACTCTATTCCACGGATTCGATACCTTGGGTGATACTCGAGGGAGAAAGGTACTACATGATCCGTAAGCTTGCGGTGAACCTTGGCGCGTTATTGAACCGTCAACATGGACCCTACAGTCGATGGTGCCCTCTTGGGCAAAACCCTCATTAACGGTGCTTTGGCTTGAATGTCATATTCACCGATACCCTCAAGCTGATGAACTTCGACTTGAAGAGGATGACGGCCTGCAACCAGCCCTTATATGGGATCATGCCGGGGAAGGCTTCCTACCCCCTAGGTCAGGTATCTTTGCATCTGACCTTTGGCACCATTGACAACTATCACACGGAGTATCTGATCTTCAAGGTGACGGATTTCAAATCCTCCTACCATGCCATCTTAGGTTGACTCATGCTGGTCAGGTTCATGGCGATCCCGCACTACACATACCTCATCCTCAAGATGTCGGCGCCGAAGCAGCTGACCTCGCCTCGACGCTTGCTTACGCTGCGGCGGCCTCCGCCCTGGTCGCTGAAGCAAAGACGCTTCACACCGACACGCTGACTGTCCCAGAACAGAAGCGTACATCATCAGCACTTGATGCTAGTCTGTCAACAAAGAAGGTCTGCCTCAGCCTGCTTGATGCAAGCAACAAGGTCCTCATCGAGACTGAGCTCAACCCGAAATAGGAATACGCGCTCACCAGTTTCCTCCGGGACAACGCTGACATATTTGTATTGAGCCCTCAGATATGCTCGGTGTCCCCAGGAAGCTATTTGAGCACTCTTTGGATGTTAGCAAGACGGCCAAGCCTGTCAAACAGAAGCACTGACGCTTCGCAAAAGATTGCAAGGACATCATCAAGGTAGAAGTAGTCAAGCTACTAGCTGCTAGATTCAACCGTGAATGTAAACACCCGGTTTGGATCGTCAACCCAGTCCTTGTACCCAAGAAAACTGGCGATTGGAGGATGTGTATCGATTACACCAATCTCAACAAGCACTACCCGAAGGACTCCTTCCCTCTTCCACATATCGACCAGGTCGTGGACTCCACGATAGGGAGCATCTTGCTATGCTTCCTCGACTGCTACTCCGAGTATCACCAGATAGCCCTGAACCCTACCGAACAAGACAAGATAGTGTTCATAACACCTCATGGAGTCTACTGTTACACGACCATGACATTTGGCCTCAAAAACACCGGAGCGACGTACCAGAAGGCCATCCAGAAGTGTTTGGAGTCTCAGCTCCATAAAAACGTTGAAGCCTATGTGGACGATGTGGTCGTCAAGACCACAGAGGAGGATAACTTCATCACCGACCTAGCGGAGACCTTCGCTAATCTTTGACATTTTTGCTGGAAGCTCAATCTAATGAAGTGCGTCTTCGGTGTACCTTCTGGAAAGCTCATGGGCTTTATGGTCAGCCATAGAGGCATCAAGGCAAACCCCATGAAGATCAATGCTATCCGCAACATCTGATGATCCACTGGCAAAAAGGATGTCATGAAGCTCACAGGCATGATAGCGGCCCTTGGTTGCTTCATTAGCAAGCTCGGTGAAAAAGTTTTCCTTTATTCAAACTACTAAGAAGGCAGACAAGTTCGTCTGGAGCGATGAGGCTGACCGGGCCTTACAGTAGCAAAAGCAGTTTCTTACCTCACCCCTGGTGATGGTCCCGCCATTGTCCAAGGAAACACTTCTGCTATTTATCTCAGCAACCACTCAGGCGGTTAGCATGGTCCTTGTCGCAGAGCGAGAGGAAGAAGGTAACACCTATCCTGTGCAGTGACCTATCTACTTCGTCAGCAAGGTCTTGTCAGACACCAAGATGCGGTATGCGTAGCCTCAGAAGATGCTCTATGCACTCCTGATCACGTTGCGCAAGCTTCGCCACTACTTCCAAGCCCACAAGATTTGTGTGGTTTCCGCCTTCCCGCTAGGCGAGATTCTACGCAACCGTGACACCAACGGTCGCATCGTCAAGTGGTCTATACAATCGGGTAAGTTCGACCTTGAGTTCTGCCCCGGGCATGCGATCAAGTCGCAACTTCTCACTGACTTCGTGTCCGAGTGGACGGAGACGCAGGAACCACCTCCCTTTGAGGCACCAGAGCACTAGACGATGTACTTCGACAGTTCCTTGAACCTCGAGGGAGCCGGCGCAGGTGTACTTTTCATATCTCCTCATGGTGATCAGCTTAAGTACGTCCTTCAAATCCACTACAAGGCCTCTAACAATGGTGCAGAATACGAAGCCCTCATCCACAGCCTCCGCACTGCCATATCTCTCGGGATCAAACGTCTCGTGGTGTATGGAGACTCCGAGGTCGTCATCAAGCAGGTCAACAAGCTGTACAACATGAAGGAGGACACGATGGACACCTATTGCGCTGAAGTGCGCAAGCTCGAAGCTAACTTCGAAGGACTCAAGTTTCACCACATGACTCCAAACGCGCCCTGGTTCCGGCTGGTGTGTTCGTTCATGACTTGCGCAAGCTGTCCATCAAGCTACTAGATCCTGATCAGGCTGCTGATTCCCCCAACCTCCAAGAAGGTCGCCACGACGTCATGATGACTGAAGTTGAAGAAGATTGCAAGCCAACCTCATCGCCTTCATTGTCGACCAAATGGTGCCAGAGGAAAAAGCGGAACGTGAGAAGATCACCAGGCGTAGTGCCAACTACATCATGATTGGAAAGGAGCTGTACCGGAGGTCGGCTTCCAGTGGCGTCCTCATGAACTGCATTCTATGATCCGAGAGACTCCAGGTCTTAGATGAGATCCATGGTGGAGAGTGTGGTAATCACGCAACCTCTGCCAACCTGGTTGGCAAGGCGTACAGATCTAACTTCTATTGGCCTACTGTGATGGCTGATGCTCAGGAGCTCATCGAGAGATGTAAGGGATGTTAGTTCTTCACCAAGCAATAGCATCTGCCGGCTTAGGCCTTATGGACAATACCTCCCTCATGGCCCTTCGCCATATAGGGTCTGGACTCTGTCGGCCCATTCAAAAATGCCCCCGGTAGCTACAAGCACATATTGGTCGCAGTGGACGAATTCACCAAGTGGATAGAGGTCAAACCTGTAATCAGTGTTACATCCACCAAGGCGGTGGAATTCATCCAGGAGATTACGCACCGCTTCGGTGTGCCTAATAGGATCATTACCGACCTCGGGATAGCCTTCACAGGATCCCAATTCTGGGACTTCTATCAGGATAACCTGATTAATGTCTACTACTCGTTGATAGCGCATCCACGATGCAATGGGCAGGTCAAACATGCCAATGGCATAGTTTTTCAAGCTCTTAAAGATCGCATCTTCGATGACGCATCACCATACGCCTCGAGGTAGCTCACTAAGCTCTCTCATGTGATCTGGGGTCATAGGACTCAGGTCAGCTCTGCAATAGGGTTCTCCTCCTTCTTCCTAGTCTAAGGTTCGGAGGCCATCCTCCCTATAGACGTCACCTATGGTGCCCCGCGCATCCAGCACTTTGAAGAAGGAGAAGCAGAAAAGACTCGTTAGGTCGACCTTGACAGCCTGGAAGAACATCATGTGGCGGCCCTTATGCAACATGCTCACCACGAGCAGCAATTACGTCGCTATCATGATCGTAATGTTAGGAACACTCCTTTAATGTCGGCGACGTCATCCTACGGCGCATTCAGAACACCAAAGATATGCACAAGCTATCGGCACCATGGGAAGGCCCCTTCATTGTGACCAAGGTCGTCGAACCGGCTACCTATCGCCTGAAATGGGGGGACGACTCCAGCATCCCTAACCCATGGAACATAGAGCATTTACGCCGCTTCTATCCTTAGGAGTTATATTAAAAGCTATGTACTTTCTTCTTTTGTTTCTTAGTTAATGAATAAAGATATTCTCCTCCGGCAGATCTCTTGCCGACCTACATGATTTTGTCTTCCCTCCCCTTGATACGCTCGGGGGCTTGGCCATGCCAATCTAAGGGTCGCAAGACCTGAGGGATTCTATCCCTCCTCTGTGTGTTCTTCCTTTAAATGTTTCAATCTCATTATGAGTATTCATTGTTGTGTGGCTGCAAAACCTGGGTCCTAGGCCCCACCTTGTGTGTCGGCTACACCTAAGTCTCCCAGCTGAGCGGTGTAGAGGAGTGAAACACTTTGCAGCTCCAGGGCTTTTGAGTTCGCATAATACATCTGAGACGTAAAAAGGAGAATGCTTTCAAAAAAACAACAAAACATCAATTTGACTCAAGATTATTTGCCCAGTGCAAAGACCTTGTCTACAGTTTGATACACTTAAGTGTTTATCTTTTTACAAATCCATGTACTCCACGACCTTCTCAGCCGAAGCCTGGACTTTAGCTCCCAAGGTTCTGAGGTTGGCGTCCACATTTGGGCCTTCCTCTAGTTTGCTGATGTCGACCTTGGAAAAGTAGCTCTTCACCCAAGAGACAGCTCCAACAGCTGCTGTCTTGCCTGTATCCTTCAGCAACTCGGTTACATGCTCTGGCGCTACCATCAGATGGTCCAGGAGAGGGTCGCTTTCTCTGGGTCCTCCTGAGGAACCACCATGTCCATGAGGTACCCGGCATGTTCTTCAAGGTCGGCGATCTTCACCTCAAGCCCTGCACTAGTTACTTGGTCATTCTGCAATGATTGCATAGCATTTACCAGGTCGACCTCTAGGTCTTTCTTGATTTGCTTCATGTTTGCTAGCTTTCGGGTCATAGCATACTCACTATCATTAGTGGCCTTGGTGCTCTCATTGAGCGTTTGGATCGCGTCCTTGGCCTCCTTGAGGTCCTTCTCCAGCTGTTTCTCCTTCTTGTCTGCCCCTGTAGGTCGGCAAGATTAGTTATGCATATGGCGACCTACTACAAAACATGAAGACCTTGAAGTAAGTTCAGGCTTACCTTCTATAACGCCGCTCAGGTCTTCCCTGAGGTCGTCGGCCTTCTTCCTTTCGGCCTTCAGCTTGGCCTCGAAATCTTTCTTGACTTTGGCCATCTCCTTGGTCGCCTGACGGGCCATCTCGTCCTTTACGTGATGGATCTCCTCCGCTGCTTCGGTTTTGACCTTGTAAAGATCCTGCTCTGCGGCATTCACTTTCAAGATCGCCCCTGCGGCCTGTTGGTACAGGTCTACCCTGTTGCTTGCTCGTTGTCCAAGAGACTGAAGACAACGATGTGAACATCCCATTTAGACAACAGAAGGTCGGGACGTTGGAGATCGAATACTTACGAATAAGGCTTCATTGGCAAGTCGCCTGGCCTCCTGGAACCTAAAGAGGTCATCCTTGTCGGCCTGAATCTCAGTTTCATATGGCGTTCCCTCGAAGTGGAGGAGGATCTCGTCATCCCCAAGTAGATTACTGGCCCTCGAGCCTGAGACTCCAACTTTCTCCTCTGTCACACCCTGCAATTTCCGATTTCAGGATGTGAATAAGAAAAATAAATTACTAAACAATTTTCTCTCAATTTTAAAATTTTGTTAGCAACTCGTGTTGAAGCTTAAGGATTTTAAGGAGTTATTTAATTTTTCTAGGCATTTAAATAATTTTCTATAATAAAATAAATAGATATAGGAGTTGAATGTGGCATTCATGCTGGTGCATCATTTTTGAGTGTTTGAATTCAAATTGTGTTTGAATTCAAAGTTCTTTGAAGTTCAAAAGGTTTTAAAAAAAGAAAAGTTTTTTTCTCTCCCTCACCTTCTTCCTGTTTTGGTTCAGCCCATATAAGCTTCAAAGTCTGTCGGATCACCCTCAGCTCCTGGCCCAGCTCGCCGTTTCTCCCTCTCCTCTTCTCTTCTGCTCGCGGCCCAGCTGAATCAGCAGCCCAGCACCGGCCCGCCAGCGCCTCTCCTCGCCCGGTCGCCGACAGGCGGGCCCCGCCTGTCATCCCTGCCGCCGCGACGCGCCGAGTCGGGCTCGAACCGTGGTCCGTACACCGGACGTGTGCCTCCTTCCCTTGGCCCGCATGCCAAGAAGGTGCACCCGGGGCTACTTAAGCCGCCGCCGCATCCCGAGCCCCCCCCCCCCCGCTAAACCCTAACCCTAGCTCGCGAAGCCCGCAGTGAGCGCTGCCGGAGCTCCAAACCCTAGAGCCAGCTCGCCGAGTCGATCTCCGCCGCCGCCTCTCCTCCATAGACGCGAAGCAGCTCCGGAGATTCGCGTGGAGGTGAGGACGTCGTCCGTGCCGCTTGTACGCATCATTGTGCCCTGTGTCGGCTACACACGCTCGCTGGAGTTGGAGCTCCGCCTTGCCGAGCCGTCGCTCGCCGTCGCCGCCCGTCCTTCATCCCTGAGCCCCCGGATCGACTCGCCGACATGCCTGCTTCCTCCCCGACAAATCCACAGTGCCAACCGAGCCCCCAGCTCGAGTTCGTGTTGCGCCGGGGAGAGTCCGGCCGCGCGCCGCCGCTCGTCGTCCCTTGCTCCACCGCCAGACGCTTGCGCAGCACGGCGGCCGTCCGATCATGAACCAGCGGTGCAGATCTAATACAGCCCCAGTCAAAGCCGTCGGTACCGGTCAACCCTTGCCTAGTCATTGATGTTTTGCAAAAGAAGCCCCGCCCTTTTAAGTTTTGCAAATAGGTCCTTTTCTTTATGTTTTAACCCCTGAGCTCTCTGGTTTTCGTAGCCGAGGTCCAGCCTTGTGTTTTTACACCCCAGTCCTTAGGTTTTCATGTTTAATTATGTTTTAGGCCCCGGTTTTTAGCAGTTTGGCCCCTGTAGGTTTAGTTTCTTCGCAGCTAAGCCCCTGGAGCTTGTTATTAGCATATCTTTCTCGTTTTAGCCCCGTTTTTAGCGTTCTTTATGTCCAAACGATCGTATCGAAGAGTAGAATAGCTTTACGCAGTTGTTTTACTCTATTGTTACTGTTTGGTGATTGTTTCTTATTTTATTTCATTGTTTGCTTGTATGTATCAATTGTGTGGTGCGTAGAGAACGTGTCGTTTGAAGCTTTCGCTGAAGTTCAAGCTTTTGAAGACATTGAAGAGTTTGAGCAGCAAGAGTTTGTGGAAGGCAAGTCCTTGATGCATGCCCTTTTTCCTATACAACTGCATTTTAATTACACTATTTACTTTATTGCTTTGCATTAAATTGATGGGACCCTATGACTAATGTGTGACTAGTGTTGTTTACCATGTCCTTGTTAACCTGGGTTTTATTTATGCTGGGTAGCACATGCTTAGTTGCTAACTGCGGGTTGAGGATGGTTTAATGGTACACAAAAGTAAACTTGATTTATTTTATGCTCTACCCTCATTAAGCAAGATTACCCCTGTTAATCAGAACATGGAGAACCACCTAGGAACCAGGTGCAACCACAAGACAAATGGCTCTGTCTTGGCTAACTAATTAGAGACCTTAGTATGTAGTATGCTTTACCTGATAAGGGTTAGGGGGTGCCGGTAGTCGGTGTATAGCCCGGCCCTCAAGCTGATCTGCTCTGTGGTATCTTCGCAGTCTTGAGAGAGGGTTATGCATTGCGCTGTCATGAAACCTAGCGAGCAGCTCATACTAGGGAATCTTTGTAAAGGCCTCGTAGTGAAACCCATGCCACTCACCTCAGAAGTGTTTAAGGGAGTAATTAACCCGGGCATATATGGGGGACACGACTTGTGGGTAAAGTGTACAACCTCTGCAGAGTGTAAAAACTAATCGATTAGCCGTGCTCTCGGTCATGGAGCGGCCTGGACCCTCACATGGGTAAACTATGGAATATGAATTAATCTTGTGCATTGCATTCTGATTTTTGTTGCATTTATAATCTCTCTGGGTTGGTATACACTTACACTGCTAGTAATCAGTTGCTTAATAAAATCTGACCAACTAAAATTACTTACCGCTTTAACCATGTCAGCCATCCACTCAAAGAGCATTGCATGTTGTTATAGTTATATTCCCTTGTTGAGTACGACATGTGCTCACGCTTGTTGATTTTATTTCTTGCAACTACACTACTCGGACTGCTACTCAGACGGTCGCTTTGAAGACTACCCTGAAAACTTTGAAGACTTCTAGGTGGGCGTGTCACCAGTCAACTGCCTGTGGTGTTAATCCTATTCGCTACGTTGATACTCGTTAATAATTGGACCGTTTATGAGACATTTTGGTCTGTAATAAAGTTTAATACTCTCTTTACGTTATGACATTGTGTTTTGGTATTCACTGAGATGTTATATGTGTGAACTTTGATCCTGGCACACATATAATATGAGCATTCGAATTTGCCTTTAAATTTGGGTGTGACAAAGTGGTACCAGAGCCGTGTTGGCTGTAGGACGTTAGCCTAGTTAGTAATGGTCGAAACTAAGGATTATAATCTTTTAGAAGCCACACATTCTTTATGCTTGCTTTAAAACTATTCTATAATACTCATCCTTCACTTTCATCTCATCCTTAGCTATCTTGTGGTTCTCTATCTTGATTTTGGACTATCTTTCTCACCCTTGTATTTTGGTCTCACTTGGCACCTACCTTCTTTATCTCCAGATGGTTCGACGCCTGAAGACTGCCTGAAAGAGCTCAGTGCCTCAGTACATGCCGCAAGAAGACTACTATCACTACCAGTCTGATGATGAGACGAAAGAAGTAGCTTCGGAAGAAGAGGAAGAAGAGCAGGCACAAGGAGCTAATCAGGGTGACCATCAAGATCCAGTGGAAGAACTGGAAAAACATGCTGAAGCAGAAGGAGAGCCAGCTGAAGTTGCCTGGACAGTGAGCTCGTACAAGAAAAATGGGAGAGGCATTTCAATGGCTGACAATCTAAGGAGGACAGTATACCGTTTGGGCTATGGTGAAGATCCAATCTACCAGTGTGAGATGTGGACCCATCCTTGGTTTGATCCACACTGGGAGGTAACAGTGATCGTTTATAAGAGGGTTCAGCACTATGGACCTATGGAGATATCCAGGCACGACGATGTTGCTCCCAGAGATACTATGGAAGCTCGGATTGCTGAAGCTGCTAGGAGAGTACTCTATGTTCTCTCTCACAGGGAGTGTACTGAGTTGGCACGCACTCGCAGTTTGTACACCCTTACAGAACTAGTGGTGAAGCCAAGACCTACATCGCGTCAGCTAATGGCCACAGCCCCACCGTGGACAACCTTTGTGAGTTGCTAGCCGCTGTCAACACTGCGTTGGATAACACCAACAACATGCTTGTCACAGCCCACCAGAGGATCTATGCAATAGAGGTACAGAAGCGTCAGCTCGAAGCTACTCTGGAGGGAAGGGAACCCCCTGTGATCCAAGACGGAGGAATAGAAGCTCATCACTCTCCAGCACCAAAGAGACCCCGCTACAACTCCCCAGATGCCCGCACTGAAGAGCTTCCTTAGGATCTAGGAGTTCTAAGCTTAATATCTTTGTAATCAATAGTTTCAAACCGATCGTTTAAGTGTGCTTAGTCTAGTGGTGTGGTTGGATGCTTGAGTTTGTGTTAATGTTTGAGTTGGAATTTTGTTTGAGTGCAATGTATTGTGGAGTGATGACCACAATGACATTGGTTCTTTAGTAAAGCGTTAGTTGGGTTTATCTCTGTCTCAATCCATATCTTTCTTGTCCTAATCTCTTAATCTCTATGCTCTACCCCTAATATAATCTAGTAAATCTCAATCTGCTCACAAAGTTTTCTGAGTCAGCAGCAGTATTGTTCTATTTTTATCTCGAGCTACAGAACTCCAAATATAGTAAATCCAATTGGAAAAGTTCAGCAATTATGTGAAGGGTTATCTGTAAAAATTTCAGAAATTTAGGAGTTGGATATAGAGAATTAGGTACGAAACTTTGGAGTTATCAGAATCTGTAAACTCAGCTGACCCAGACGTCTTGTTTATTTCATAGCTAGAGCTATAGAACTTAGATTGAGGTGATTCCAGTTAGAATAGTTCCGTAATTTCATTATACTTCTCTGGTTAAAATTTCATAATTTTTGGATTCTCGTACTGAGAGTTACATCCTATTGTTTGGAGTTAACAGAATCTGTCCAGAATTGAAAGTCTTTACTGCCTTGTCCTTCAGAGTTTTACTCTTAGTGCGGACATCTAAAGTAATGATCCTAACACTCAGATGGTGAAAACCAGGTCAGGATCCGGAGTCGATCAAACCCCAGTGGTTCGCCAAAGGAGAAGCAGTAGCTCCAGTAGTGCACCTCATCAACCACAAATGGATCCGACTTTCCAGCAGTTCCTGCAAGCTCAGACGCAGCTTCTCCAACACCTGACCAACACAGTGGCCAATATACAGGCCCAAGGAAACAACCCACCCCATGCTCAGCAGCAAGCTCCTGTGAACAGGCACAGGGTGTTCATGAGCCATCAGCCTCCGGTGTTCTCCCATGCAGCAGATCCACTGGAAGCTGAGGACTGGTTGAAGACCATTGAGAAGATGCTGACTATATCTCAATGCGATGACAGAGAGAAAGTCCTCTATGCTTCAGGGCGACTTCAGGGATCAGCTTCGGCATGGTGGGATGCTTTTGTGACCGCACATGCCAATCAAAATGCAATTACTTGGCAGGAGTTTACCACTAACTTCAGGAGTCACCACATCCCTGCCGGTCTTATGAAGCTAAAGAAGAAGGAATTCCTTGCTCTCAAGCAGGAAGGGATGTCCGTGACTGAGTTCAGGGACAAATTCATTGAGCTATCACGCTATGCTCCTGAGGACACTGATGAAGATAGGAAGAAGCAAGACCTGTTCCTAGAAGGGCTAGCTGGATCCCTGCAGTACCAGCTGATGTCCCACACTTTTCCTACTTTACAGGATCTGATTGATAAGGCTATAGGCTTGGAGTACAAGCACAGGGAATTGGGAGATCTCAAGAGGAAGGCTACTACTTATGGATAGTTTGGGAATATCACTCGCCCGCGTTTTGATCCACAGCAAGGAGCACCATTCCGCTTTGGAGGCCCGAGTGGTAATACTGGCCAGAATCAGATGCATCGTAACAATCAACCGTTCAAGCACCCCATTCAGCAGTTACAGCAATCCACTCCGTATACTCCACATCCCAATGATCATCAGACTAGTCAGAACACCCCTGTGGGAACCCCAGTGAGATCTGGTGTGCCTAACACCCCTGTTGGCAATTCATGCTTCAAGTGTGGAGAGGTAGGTCACTTTGCCAACCATTGTCCTCAGAGAAGTGTTCAGAATACTCCAGTGCAGAGTCAGCAGATGAGGAGTGGGAATCAGACCCCTCAGCGCCAAGGAAGGCAGAACTATATGCGTGGAAAGCTGAATCACATGAATGCAGGGATCACTCACGGAGTACCCAATCAGTTTGGTACGTCCTTCATTATCTTAATCCCTTATCTTTCACTCATGAGCTTGGAGCCTACTATTCTCTATCCTGCTAAATCCATCCGAATCTCGAGGATGAGATTCTTTTAAGGGGGGTAGATTTGTCACACCCTGAAATTTTCGATTTCAGAATGTGAATAAGAAAAATAAATTAATAAACAATTTTCTCTCAATTTTAAAATTTTGTTAGCAACTCGTGTTGAAGCTTAAGGATTTTAAGGAGTTATTTAATTTTTCTAGGCATTTAAATAATTTTCTATAATAAAATAAATAGATATAGGAGTTGAATGTGGCATTCATGCTAGTGCATCATTTTTGAGTGTTTGATTTCAAATTGTGTTTGAATTCGAAGTTGTTTGAAGTTCAAAAGGTTTTAAAAAAAGAAAAGTTTTTTTTCTCTCCCTCACCTTCATCCTGTTTTGGTTCAGCCCATATAAGCTTCAAAGTCTGTCGGATCACCCTCAGCTCCTGGCCCGGCTCGCTGTTTCTCCCTCTTCTCTTCTCTTCTCTTCTACTCGCGGCCCAGCTGAACAAGCAGCCCAGCACCGGCCCGCCAGCGCCTCTCCTCGCCCGGTCGCCGACAGGCGAGCCCCGCCTGTCATCCCTGCCACCGCGACGCGCCGAGTCGGGCTCGAACCGGGGTCCGTACACCGGACGCGCGCCGCCTCCTTCCCTTGGCCCGCACGCCAACAAGGTGCACCTGGGGCTACTTAAGCCGCCACCGCATCCCGAGCCCCCTCGCTAAACCCTAACCCTAGCTCGCGAAGCCCGCAGTGAGCACCGCCGGTGCTCCAAACCCTAGAGCCAGCTCGTCGAGTCGATCTCCACCGCCGCCTCTCCTCCATCGACGTGAAGCAGCTTCGGAGATTCGCGTGGAGGTGAGGACGTCGTCCGTGCCGCTTGTACGCATCGTTGTGCCCTGTGTCGGCTGCACACGCTCGCCGGAGTTGGAGCTCCGCCTTGCCGAGCCGTCGCTCGCCGTCGCCGCCCGTCCTTCATCCCTGAGCCCCCGGATCGACTCGCCGACACGCCCACTTCCTCCCCGACCAATCCGCAGTGCCAACCGAGCCCCCTAGCTCGAGTTCGTGTTGCGCCGGCGAGAGTCCGACCGCGCGCCGCCGCTCGTCGTCCCTTGCTCCGCCGCCAGACGCTTGCGTAGCACGGCGGCCGTCCGATCGTGAACCGGTGGTGCAGATCTAATCCAGCCCCTAGTCAAAGCCATCGGTACCAGTCAACCCTTGCCTAGTCATTGCTATTTTGCAAAAGAAACCCCGCCCTTTTAAGTTTTGCAAGCCGGTCCTCCCACCTTAGTAAGATCCTTGCAAATAGGTCCTTTTCTTTATGTTTTAACCCCTGAGCTCTTTGGTTTTTGTAGCCATGGTCCAGCCTTGTGTTTTTACACCCCGGTCCTCAGGTTTTCATGTTTAATTATGTTTTAGGCCCCAGTTTTTAGCAGCTTGGCCCCTGTAGGTTTAGTTTCTTCGTAGTTAAGCCCCTGGAGCTTGTTTTTAGCATAACTTTCTCGTTTTAGCTCCGTTTTTAGCGTTCTTTATGTCCAAACGATCATATCGAAGAGTAGAATAGCTTTACACAGTTGTTTTGTTCTGTTGTTACTGTTAATAGCTTTACACAGTTGTTTTGTTCTGTTGTTACTGTTTGGTGATTGTTTCTTATTTTATTTCATTGTTTGCTTGTATGTATCAATTGTGTGGTGCGTAGAGAACGTGTCGTTTGAAGCTTTCGCTGAAGTTCAAGCTTTTGAAGACATTGAAGAGTTTGAGCAGCAAGAGTTTGTGGAAGGCAAGTCCTTGATGCATGCCCTTTTTCCTATACAACTGCATTTTAATTACACTATTTACTTTATTGCTTTGCATTAAATTGATGGGACCCTATGACTAAGGTGTGTCTAGTGTTGTTTACCATGTCCTTGTTAACCTGGGTTTTATTTATGCTGGGTAGCACATGCTTAGTTGCTAACTATGGGTTGAGGATGGTTTAATGGTACACAAAAGTAAACTTGATTTATTTTATGCTCTACCCTCATTAAGCAAGATTACCCCTGTTAATCAGAACATGGAGAACCACCCAGGAACCAGGTGCAACCACAAGACAAATGGCTCTATCTTGGCGAACTAATTAGACACCTTAGTATGTAGTATGCTTTACCTGATAAGGGTTAGGGGGTGCCGGTAGTCGGTGTATAGCCCGGCCCTCAAGCTGATCTGCTCTGTGGTAGCTTCGCAGTCTTGAGAGAGGGTTATGCATTGCGCTGTCATGAAACCTAGCGAGCAGCTCATACTAGGGAATCTTTGTAAATGCCTCATAGTGTAACCCATGCCACTCACCTCGGAAGTGTTTAAGGGAGTAATTAACCCGGGCATATGTGGGGGACACGACTTGTGGGTAAAGTGTACAACCTCTGCAGAGTGTAAAAACTAATCGATTAGCCGTGCTCTCGGTCATGGAGCAGCCTGGACCCTCACATGGGTAAACTATGGAATATGAATTAATCTTGTGCATTGCATTCTGATTTTGTTGCATTTATAATCTCTCTGGGTTGGTATACACTTAAACTGCTAGTAATCAGTTGCTTAATAAAATCTGACCAACTAAAATTGCTTACCGCTTTAACCATGTCAGCCATCCACTCAAAGAGCCTTGCATGTTGTTATAGTTATATTCCCTTGTTGAGTACGACATGTGCTCACGCTTGTTGATTTTATTTCTTGCAACTACACTACTCGGACTGCTGCTGAGACGGTCGCTTTGAAGACTACCCTAAAGACTTTGAAGACTTCTAGGCGGGCGTGTCACCAGTCAACTGCCTGTGGTGTTAATCCTATTCACTGCGTTGCTACTCGTTAATAATTAGACCGTTAATGAGACATTTTGGTCTATAATAAAGTTTAATACTCTCTTTACATTATGACATTATGTTTTGGTATTCACTGAGGCGTTATATGTGTGAACTTTGATCCTGGCGCACATATAATATGAGCAGTCGAATTTGCCTTTAAATTCGGGTGTGACATCCTCGCGCTCCTGCGTGACGGAGTCCAACTGTGCTTGGTTTGCGTTGACGTTCAGTGCGATCGGCTTGGGTACCACCCAGATCGCTGATGACTGCCTAGCTTCATCCGCCACTGACTTTGTCAATGAGGTCTACCCTGTAAAGCTTGTCGTAGCCTTTTCAGTTTTGGCCGGCCCGCCCGAGCTATCTCCACCTGTGTTTTGAGCTGAGGCCGCAGGCCTATGAGGTCGACAGTGATCAGAAATTAGTCAGAAAAAACCAAACAAGAGGTAACCAGCCTTGAAGTCTACTTACTTGGTCGGCTCTCTTAACTTTGGGATGAGCGGCTTCGCTGGTGGTCTGAGGAGCGGCTTCCGCTCGATCCCGGCCTTGGTCTTCACTTGCTCCTTGTAGCGACAAATGTCCTCTTCGGTCACCTTCAGGAGCTCCTCCTTTCTTTGCTTGGTCTCCAGACTTAGCGACCTCGACGGTACTTCTTCGACCTCGTCGGATGTGGCTTCCGAGCTCGCACTGGTTTTCTAAGGGACGGCAGGCTCAGGCTTCTTCTGTTTCGTCATCTTCTCTTCAGCCTCGAGCTTCACTGTCCTCAGTGCTTCCGCTTGGGAGGTCGCCATCTTCCCTGTGGCTTGGCAGGTCTTCCTCGACGTGGACGCAGTCCCTGTCTCCACGACATCACCATTGTTGTCCGCCTCAATGGAGGAGTCGGATAGATACCCCTCAATGAGGTCGGTGGACGGCGCTTGCCAATCTTCAAGTGCCCGCACCTTGAAGCTCGGCTCCTGGCCGTGCGGCAGTGGTACGGGATAGTAGAAGTTCATCTCTCGACTCTGCAAACAAAGCAACAAGTTGGCGATGTCAAGATCATAAGCCCTCCCCTTCAAAATCTTCAAAATAAGTCTGGTTAAGGCAACTTACCGGATCAGCTGGACGAATCAAGGAGTGTGCCTTCGGGCAGGTCTTATTCTGGATTACCCCAGAAAAGATCTGAGTAACCCGTGCAACAATCTCTTCCTTGGAGACCTTGCGCTGCACTTCATGTGTGGGGTCGGTCAACCCCTAGTACTCGTATGCCGGGTGCACCCGATCCTTTATCGATTGGATCAGTCTTCGACTGAAGCTGATCGCCACGGCGCCCCCAGTTAGACCTGCATCCTTGAGCTTCTTGAGGTCAGCAAGTAGTAGGTCGACGTTCTCCTGCTCACGGGAGTTCGGTTGCATGTCCCACTCGATGACCTTCACGGGTGCATAACCAGTACGCTTTGGGAGCTCCAGCTTCTGGTTCGCGATGTAGAACCATTCTGCCTGCCACCATCTGACGTTGTCCGGCAGCTCCATGGCGATGTACTGGGCCTTGAGTCCAAGGCGCAAGTTGAAGCCTATGCTTCCGATGACCTTGGCCTTTCCAGTCTTCTTCACTTGGAAGAAGTACCGCCACAGATCGAAGTCTGGCGGAATCCCTAGATACGCCTCACAAAGGTGGATGAAGGATAAAACTACAGTGATTGAGTTGGGCACAAGGTGTACCAGTTCGATCCTGTAGTAGTTGAGCAGCCCCCGCAAGAAATCGCATGTCGGGATCCTGAATCCCTGCTCGAAGTACGACGCGAAGACAATGGTCTCCTTATCATCTTTCGAGGGAAAGTTGTGGCCGGCAGCTTCCTTCCACTCCAGTTCCGCCTTCGGCCTCAGCAGCCCGTGGTCGACGAGTGCTTGAATGCGCTCCTCCATCATCTCCGATGCCGACCACACAAACTGTGGATCTGGGATTTGCTTCTCCGCCATCTCCTTCTTGTCGAACCCGGTGGATCTAGACCTAATTAAGGTGAGGGTCTTGGTGCGCATGCGGTGGATGCAAGTGCAGTGGGTTGTGATGGTGGTGAACCCTAATGCGGTGGCGCGCTCGACTGCGGCGGCGCTATGGTTGTGCGGGTGTCTCTGGTGGCGGTAGCGTGAAGAACCCTAACGGGATGAGTGTGAATGGCGAAGGGGTCAACTGTTGGACCCCTCATTTTGTTTTATACCGAGGTCCCCTTCAGAATTGGTGGCCCCGCGCTCGACGTCTTTGTGCGCAATGACTCTACGCCTCCAATAGCTCTTAGCCAAAAAAGCTCTTCCTTGACATTCGGGATAATGGTTGGTTTTCCATTCCAACGGCTCCGTGCTTAATGGCCCTGTCTATTGGCGACCTCATGGTTTGACTACTACCTTCCCAAGGTCAGCAAGGCTCAACCTTTCAGGTCTACTTGACTAAAATTTGGCCTGTATAAAGTCGGTGTTACATTGTGTCACTCCACATACGTCGTGCCCCGACTCTAGGTCGATACGCCTTTCTTTTTGTCTACTAAGGCCTCCATGTGGTCGGCGCGCTATCACAGCCTTGCTAGCTCGTTGGCAGCCATGCCTCGATGACTAGGCATCTCTACACCCCCGAGTTGTCAACAACAATTGCTATGCAAAAGACATTTGCTCTTTCAAACCATGGAATTTGGCCCATGGCCAATTACAAGATACAAACATATTCATCCCCAGAATGGAGATGATGGGTGATCCTGATCTACCCTAGATACTATTGTTATGCTTCATGCTACAGTAGGTCACATCGCAAGTTTTCTTCTGGCTTCAGGATCATTGTGAAGACCTCTCCTGGAGAGGCTGCAGATCAAGCTACTGGATGGTCCTTAGTGTTGACGGTTCAATAACACACCAAGATTCACCGCAAGCTTACGGATCGTCGTAGTCCTTTTTCCCTCAAGTATTACCCAAGGTTATCGAATCCGTGGAACATGTGCAACGCAAGATTCAATCCAATAAAGTGGAAAACACTTTCCTTTAAGAGATTGTTACGAATCTAATCTACTAAACATGAGGTAGCAAGAGAAAGCATAGAGATAACCAATCTAGAGAGTCTAGATCATGCTTTTGTTGAAGTTCCAAGCGAGAGATGAAGATAACAATGTGAATCTCATAAAAAACATCTTTAAATAGTGGCCTCTGTTCCAATCCTCGAAGGCACCTACCGTACATGTGAACGAATCCTGTCACGATGCCCCCGCTTTTTGTGTAGGTGAACCTAAGAGCACATTCATGAAGAACTTGTTGAAAACACTTGGTAGATCCGGTATGCACCCCTAGCCACCACGACTACAAGAGCACCCTGAGCAATCTATCTTAAGAATAGATTGAGGAAGAAGCAAAACTAAGAGAAGACAAAGTCGTAGAGAACACACTTGATTGCTAGAAATCGGATTCACAATATAAATTCACCATGAATGTTTACATCAACAAGATCACCAACAGGATCCTACCTTCATCTTGATCCTAGCTCCGGAACTCTGATGTGGTCTTCCATGCAAGGTTCTCACATCGGCTAGGGAAACCCTAGACAACTAGCACGACCCTCCTCTCCGAGATGGTGTCCCTCTTGCTTCGCTGCTCCTCGGCAGAGAATGATGAACGGATTGATGTGTGGATCTTCACGTGGGGATTATAAATAGCCCGAGGGGGTGCTAGGTCAAAGAGGGCAGCGAACTGGGCCCAAAATGGGTTGGGCCGGCCGGCCTGGGCCGACCGGCCTAGACCCATCCCGGCCTAGTTCACCCCGTCTCGCTTCCCGAAGCTTCTTGCATTTTTTCCTATTTGTGTCCTTCTGCATGTGGGTCCTTGACGTCATTTTCTCCATGGTTTAGATAAGGGTACTTGTCGCACAAGCTCCTGCTTCTTATGTTCAGGTCCCTGGAGTTTTACGGCTTCATGCTTCGGTCCTTGGGCCATTTGGAGTCATGTTCACGTCATTTCTTGACTTGTGTCGGGCTTGATGATCTTCTCGCAAAGTGCTCGATGAACTTTACCCTAAAGTCCTCCTTTTAGTACTAAAATCCTACGTAAACAACATACTCCAAAGACGACATGCAAGAGTGAACTTGTTATATCAAAGGGGTTAGTACCATTAGTTCGGATATCAAATCAATGCCAACATTGAAGGTAAACTCATAGCTAGGGTGATAGAAATTGACCGTCAACATCTCCCCATGCTTAAACCTTGCTCGTCCTCGAGTAAGCCTTCAATGGATATTAGCATTGCCCATCATTATTCATACCCTGCACTTGATCATACACGAGAAAACATAATGCTCTCAAAATTTAATTCGTTAGAGTTCCATAGTGTACTAGCCATCATCCCTATGGAGGGTGGATATCAATTAAGCTCTTCTCACAAGTAGTTTATCATGCTCCGAAAATTTAAGTGAGCCTCAGAAATTTTGAAATGAAGTGCAAGATGAAGAAAAACAACTAAACCAATTTCAAAAATTTAAACATCCTTGCATCTTGCACATGAACTCTCATCTCATCAAGTCTCTCAAGCCTATTTGTTCTACTCCTCTCCCCTCTCAATATATTTAAGTGGAAGGCTTTATCTGGAGTTTTTTTGGAAAAGTTTAGTCCTACAAAGATATTATAATTCAGATATTATCAAAACAAGACAAGCTTCTCATGGACTTACCGAGACTCGTCGAAAAGGTCATTGGAAAAATAATATTCCAAGGAGGGGGAGAGAAAATACACACACTTTGAGATAGGTGGACATGTGCAAATGGCAAAAAGTGATCTCGAGGTACAAGTGGAGTCCCCATAGTCAGATTGCACATGGTTGGAAAAAATGAGTATGGATCTTGGTCTTAAAGCTTTTTGAAATTCCTAATGCATCTAGAGAACCATGGAGCTTTATTTTTTTTCTTTTTATTATACACATTTTTTTCTTCATCTCTCTCTCTCTTCTTTTTTTCCCTTTTTCATAATATTTTTGCATTTTTTTCTTCTCTCTCTTCTTTTTTTATACTCCCCTGAACTCTAGACTACATTGGTACCTACCTTCTTGGCAGCTCCCCCCATGCTGAGACGATTGCACATCCTCGGGCAAAGAGGTGGCGAAATTTTTGTGCCAAGGTAGATACTGAAAATCCTATATTTTCCTGGAGAGAAACACTTGAAATCTTTTGGGGATTCTTCACGCAACCTTTATGTCGTCTTGGAGGTCTCCCGAAATTATACTCCAATCTTCGGCACCTTCATTCTTGTGATCTTCCTCAAAATATCATCCATATCCATACTCAAGAATTGGGATGTGGTCAAGGAGGTAAACACAAAAAGAGATAATATGGTTTTATGGGTGGATATCCGGTGAGGTTTGCAAAATTCTCGATGTGGAAACTTACAATGCACGGATAGAAAAGGCTAGCAATAAGATAGATACGCAAAAACGGAATGACTAGCTTCTTAGTCCCGGGCCAGAGAAATCAAGCCTTGAATAAATGCACCCAAAAATAAATCTTGTATACTAAGGTTTTGCACTCAATTAAATATAAGGCTTTGGATAGGTAGAGCAACATGCAAGTGGTATTAATGACAAGGTTAGCATAAGTTTTAATAACGAAATAAATCATCTTTAACCCATCCAAAATTGAGAGCATGAGAAAAACTATGGGTCTCATCGTTATCATAACCTCCGCAAGGATTAAGCTAGCATTTAAATTAATTTCAGATTTGCATTAAAGAGAGCATTAGGTTAATCATGCATAAAACAAGTACAAAGATGAGCAAAGTAGCAACGGTCATCATATATCAACTTGGCACAATTTTCTACCTTCACCAAAGGTCATAACAAGGTGGCAAATTTTATTCATGGTGATTTAAAGCAAACATTACCACTAACACACATGCTGAAAATAAATAAAACAGAAAATGCTACGCACACACAAACTCACACACAAGCTGAAAAACAAAGGGAGGAAAAGAAAAGAAATCAAACCAAACTTGGAAGCATTATTTCTTCTTCGTTTCTTCACTCTTCCTCCAGTGGTTGATGCTGAAATCCTTGCTCACTTTGTGTCCCTTCTTGTTCCTTTGCTTCATGTGGCTCCATAAGATTTCTACAAAACAAGGTGTTGCTGCCCCACATGCTTGTCTTTTGTATGTGCAGAAGATGCCAAATGATGGATGCTGTTGACGTTTGATTATCATTATAAACTTCGATCCGCAAGCGTACAGATCACATGGGACCCTTTATCCCTTAAGTGCAAACCCAAGGTATCGAATCCGTGGAACATGTGCAACGCAAGATCAATCCAATAAAGTGAGAAAGCACTTTGTTCTAGAGAGGGTTCAAATGCATCTAATCAACGAAATGTTGACGGCTGTTAAGTACTACTTTCAACCCTCAATATTCTCACATAAATGGAGGCATAAGTATTATTTACTTGCATTTTGGTTTAAATAATGTAGTTCCACTTGTCCTTGGAGATTATCTGTATGTAGGTGAAATACCCATTAAAAGAGATGGAAACCCACCTTCTATGGAAGAACCATGCCAACTCAGCTGAGGAGGTGGCTGCCACCAAGGAAACATATGGCATTCCACGTCATTGATCCAAGGGAGGCACTCACCGATGAATCAGAGAGCGCCACATGGACTTCACATGGATCAAGGGGGCCCACCTCGGATACCAAATCAAGCCATGCACCGGGGATGGATCAGAGGGCCCACAGGGCAGCCACCCAGAGAAAGCACAACCGAGATGGCCACCCTAGGGGTTCGGCCGACCCTACGATCGGCCAAACCGACCTAGGGTCGGTTCATCTCGGCCCTCCACGTGTTTGCTCCTCATTGGTCCATTTCCTCACTCCCGGGTGTTTTGGTGGAGTTTGAGCCCCGAAGCAAGCCTCCTCCTTGCCTATAAATAGAAGGGGAGGGGCTCCCATTTCACACACACCACTCTCTCATTCTCCTCTCACTTTTAGTTTCCAAGGCTAGGGGGTAGGCTAGAGTTGCTCTTCTTTAGGTTCCAAGTCTTCTTTGGAGTCTAGGTATGAGTTCTCTTTTATCTTTATTTCATTGTATGACTTTGATCTACTTCAGTTACTCAGCTATTTCATATAAAGTCATGGTAGATCATATGCTTGATATGTTCTTGAGTACATCCTTTGTCCATCATTTAGTGGCTTGTGTTCTTCATGAACACTACCTTTTGATCCACTTGAAGGATGATAAACTCATTCCTTATGTGTTTGTTCATAAGTTAGAGGCTCGTGTTCTTCACGAACACAACCCTTTGATCTTGTTGACTAGACATAAGAGAGTTCGTATCCGTTCGTATGTCTAGACTTAGTTGATCTTGTTAGATGGCATGAGAGTGTGGCATGAGGTTTGTGTTCAAGCTATGGTACTCGGTCTAAGTTGACCAGTCATCTGGTGGCTCTCACCCTGGGTCACAATAGCCCGGGTCGGGTGAAGTCTAGCAGCAACACAGGCATGGTGCCTGGGTTGTGTGGCTACGTTAGTTATGAGCATACCCCCCGTAACGATAGAGGTAGGCCGCAGTGGTGACAGCTGTTGGACCCTTTGGAACCCTCCGCGCTGGGGCACTTGCTGTAGGAGTCTAAAGTCTAGTTTTACAGAGTGCTGGTCGTCGCGAGCTAGCTCCCCGTTTGTACCTGGGTGCTGAACCTTACCATCTCATGCAACTTTCATGCCTATCTCTTGTATCTTCTAGCTTTGTATGTTTAGTACATTAGAACCTAGAGCTAACTCGTATGTTCTCCCTAAGCCGTAGTGTGCTAGAGTAGAGGTAGATCAGAGTGTGTGTCACACTACCCTTTCATACCTTTATCTTACCCCTGCCTTTGAGTTTGTTGTTTCCTATATCTATCTCTTAGTTTACATTCAGTGCAAAAGCATAAGTCTATGATATCCGCCATTGCCTTCCACGGATACGATACCCTTGGAATATTCTCCTTCCTTGGGGAAATGCTACAATGGTTTAGCTGTGCTCTTGTGGATTCGTTCATGATCGTTTAGATTAACCTTTGGCAAGCCTTGATGTACCATCCACGTCAAATGCTATGGCCCAGAAGACACTTTGTGAGTACTCAGCTCCTTCTGTTGACCAGGTGCTGCAAGGCCCTAAGGTGGTAATGGGGACTAAAAATTTTGTGATCAAGACGGGTCTAATTACGATGGTACAGGCTAGCCCATTCTGTGGCAAGCCAAATGAGGATGCCAATGCCCATTTGCAGCAATTCCTAGAGCTATGCAGCACTTTCAACATCAGGGGTGCAAATATGGATGATGTTCGTCTACGACTGTTTCCATTCTCTCTCCTGGGGAAAGCCAAGCAATGGTTCTACACGAATCGTGATTCTATTAACACTTGGGATAAGTGTTCGGAGGCATTCCTCAAGAAGTTCTTCCCATTGGGTAAAACCAATGCTCTTTGTGGAAGAATTTCTGTTTTTCAGCAAGCAGCAAGTGAATCCATTCCAGAGGCTTGGGAAAGGCTTCAGGAGTATGTCCTGGCCTGTCCTCACCATGGGATGGAGGATTGGCTTATTCTTCAAAGCTTTTATAATGGGCTGACTCCGACAGCCCGAGGCCATATTGATGCTGCTGCTCAGAGAGCATTCTTCTCACTCACAGTTGATAATGCTAAATTACTCATTGAGAAGATGGTTTCCAACCAAGGGTGGAGTGATGAAAGACTCCAACCACATCTGAGGGGTACTCATACTATCAAGGAAGCAGACATGATTACTGCCAAGTTGGATCTTCTTATGAAGAGATTGGATGACTACACCAGCAAGAAGGCTGCCATGGCCACCACTACTCTGCCTATGGATTCTCATATGACTTGTGATGTCTGTGGCAACACTGGGCACTCAGGAAATTATTGTCCGGAGACTCAAGAGGAAGTGATGTACATGAACGACAACAATAACGGTTATCGTCCACCTCAACAAGGAGGCCAATCATGGAATCAACAACACCCTTATTATCAAGGAGGTAACCAAGATAATTCTTACAATCCCAACCAACCTTCCTTGAGAGATCTCGTTTCCGGGCAAGCTAAGATTAATGAAGGTGTTAACAAAAAGCTAGCTGCCCTTGATAAAACTTTGGAAAGTCTCAACTTTAAGCTTGATAGTGTTTCTTCTACTCAGAAGAGCCAGCTGAGTTTCAACAAAATGTTAGAAACCCAGTTAGCTACTTTGGTTCCATGTGCTGGTAACGGGAGGATCCCGGGGCAACCCGTATCCTCTTGTGAAAATGTTAGTGTAGTATCAACTAGGTGGGGTAAGCCACCTAGGAAGACACATGCTTCTAACTATGCAGGAAAGCCCATACAACAAATTCTCGATCCATGGGAGGAATCTGCAGTTGTGCACAAGAAAGATCCAGGCTATCCAACTATAACTTGCACAATCTATTACAAGACGATCAAGCATGCCCTTTGTGACCTTGGTGCAAGTGTTAATCTCATGTCCAAGGCCATGTTCGAACAATTGGGATATCTAGTTCTCTCTCCAACAGCACAGACTATCCAACTCGCTGATTCAACGATACAATATCCAGAAGGAATTGTTGAGAGTTTATTGGTTAAGGTCAAAAACTCTTATGTCTTCGCGGATTTCGTGGTCCTTGATATGGATGACGAAGGAGGAATGCTGCTCATCCTTGGGCGACTATTTCTCAGTGATGTCCGGGCTAGAATCAATGTGGGGTCCAGAATAATCCGTTTCCGCATTGGGAAGAGGAACTTGAAGTTCAAGTTTCAGGACAAGGAAGAGCAGTGCTATTTGGTGCAGGATAGTGTTGAGCAGCTTGGGGGAAGGACGGAGCCTTCACCCCCAAAGAAGAAATCTCCATCAAAGAAGCAAAAGAAAATTCAGAAAGAATGGCAGAAGATTGAGAAGGCACCACCCTCTACTTCTCAGGAGTGGGGTGCTGAATGGAATTAACTGCTGAGGAGAGTCCAACTCGTCGGACTAAAAATGATGGGTCCTTTCTACCAAAAATGTTAAAGCTGGTACTTATCTCATATTTCCCTTTCCAAAATTTTATTTCCAAAATTGCATATTTGATTTTTCCAAACCTTGCATCTGCATGCTAGATTTATCTAGCCCTTTTCCCTTTTCAAAATAAAATTTCTGAAAATAATTTCTGAGTATGAAAATTCTAGAAAAATCATTTGAAAAATATTTCGAGGGAATTTGGTCCGAGGCACTCAGGCAGGCCCCCAGCTAGCCGTTGGGGAGCCACTGACCAGGGCAGAGGGCAGGTGGGCCCAGCCTTGGGTCGGCCGACCCCAGGTTCGGCCGAAGCAGCCCAACGGCTGCTGGGCCCCACCTTGCTCCAACGGCTCCTAGCCGTTGCCCAACGGCTATGTCTGGATGCTCGGCGCATTTGCCTATAAATAGCAGGGGGAGAGGGGGTGTTCTTCACCCATCCAACTCATTTCATTCACACTCCTCTCTCTACTCCTTGCTCTCTTGGTTTTCTTGGATTTCTTGCTCAAGATTGGATCATCAAGTGTTCTCTCTATTGTGTTGTTGAAAGTATTGCTATTGGTGGAGCAAGCTCGGTAAGAATTTCATTCAATTTCACTAATCCATCACTGAGTTGCTCTTGTTGTCCTTTGTTGTTGTGCTTGCATGAATTGGGCAGCGAACACTCTCTGGAGGGTGACGCGCTCCCGTTCGCGGGCAAGCGCGAGTTCATCCGTCCCCGCCGAGCCGACGCCGAGCCCATCGACGATGGATTATGAAGAAGAGCAAGAAGAGCAAGCCGAGCCACAAGCCGCGGAGGAGGTCGTCAACGACACCCCCTACCTCAGCTTGCGGGCCACTCGGGAGGAGCAAGCCTATGCTCTTTTGAAGGAATGAGTCTTCGCCCACACCCGGGACTTCGACCCGGCTCTCATGGGGAAAACATGTATGAATCTCGAGTTCGCTTCCATTTGGCATGCTCTTGGTTGGGAGGAGTTTGCGCCGGTTACAGAGCTTGGCTCTCAGCCCCTCACCATCCAGTTTCTTTGCTCTCTTACCGAGATTCCGGATGGCATTGAGTTTCATCTTTTTGGGACCGATTATCGTGTTTCTTGGAAGGAATTTAGTCGTCTTCTTGGTTTTAATCCTCGTTCTGCTGTTTCTTTGAAGAAGGCTTGTGAGGGTTTTGTTCGAGACTCTTTCTGGGCAGACATCTCTGGTCTTGTTTACAGTGGCAAATTTGTGCCTCGGTGCAATGATATTGTGCATCCCACTCTCCGTTTGTGGCACAAGTGGCTCGCCATTACTCTCTTTCCACGAGAGGATGTTCGGCCCGTGCGCAGCGATGAGATTAAAGCTATGATTCGGCAGTGGATGATGAATTTCAAGATGATAGGTCCTATTGAGTGTACGTCTTTGGTGACTCGTATTGCTCTCAGACTCAGGGTTCTTAGCGGGAATCCCATACCCTTCATCGGGACGCCCCGAGTTCTCATTGATGAGGCATACTTGATCCAAGGGCATATACTCAAGAGATGCCCAAATGATTCTTTGACTTTCTTCTTTCCTGGTTATGCAAATCAAATCTCGTTACCTCACCCGGGGTTTCGATTGTATAGCTCGGAGTCACTAACCATTCCCCTTGTTACACAAGAGGAAAGCCGTCTTGTTAGTGTTTCAGGCAAGTCCACCAGAAGTGCGGCGAAGAGAGCACACATGCATCAGCAGCAGCAGTCACAGCCACCACCACAGCCACAGCCACAGCCTGCTACACCACCGGTGGCAGGAGAGGCTCCTGCTTGGTACATGTTCGGGGTTAACCCTGGATATGCACCTGGTTGGGATCAACCCACCTACCATCCGAGTGCGAGTGGCACGGCTTGGGCGAGTGCGAGCGGTGCTCAGTGGGCTACACCCGCGAGTTCCAGCTCTGGTGGTCCACCTCCGTCTTCGTCCTTCCGGCGGCACTCCTCAGCCTCTACACGCGATGCTCAGCTCGCGCAGCAGATGGGAGAGCTCACCGTCCAGGTCACGGGATTGGAGGAGATGCTGAACACCCACGTCGAGTCTACCTCAGCGTGGCAGCGTCAGGCTGGTGAGAGGATCGAGGCCATGCAGCAGAATCAGCAGTGATACATGGAGGAGCAGAGGGCTTACTACGCGAGTCAGGGATTCTTCTTCCCTCCTCCGCAGTGAGCCTGAAGCTAGCTTGGGGGAGGACCCCCATCCTGAGGTAACTTGTATCTCCTTTTATTTTTTTTCATAATATCTTATAATGAAAATCCAAAAAAATCTGCAAAAATAAAAAGACCAAAAATATTTATTTGCTTTTATCATCATCATTTGCTTAGTTTGTTTTGATATGCATAGTAAGAATGCTTTGCCTCTATGGTTGAAATGATGAATAGTTGCTCTGTTTATTCTTCTCGTATGTCTTGCTTACAACTTTGAATCCTACCTAAGTTTTGAGTTTGTTGGCTTTCATGTTCAAACCTTAGCTTGAAAACTGTGGGTAGCAGAAAGCATGATCCTTGCCTAAGTTGTTGTGAGACATGATATGGTATAATAGAGTGCTATGATCTTGTGCTTAGTGATGCTTGACATCCGGAGTTTTCCTTTTTGAAAAATCAAAACATGATGAGTTCCTCAATGATGAGCATTTCCCATCCAAGGCCATATGTAGATTCTAGCTCTTGTTAGCCTCCACATATGCAGCTTGTTCTCTCATTGAGCTTTGTCAAATTGTTGTGACCCTTGTTAGAACTCATACTTCCCTGATCAAGATCACGTACACATTCATGCTAAACTTCTACACTAGAAGTTAGCATTCATCATTTGTTCCATATGCTTATGCATTGTTCCCCAAATAAAACTCTATGTATCTTTGTATCATTCATCCCTCTCCAAATATCTCCGATAGAGACAAAGGGCTAGCTAAAAAAAGAGAAAGAAAAAGAAAAGCATGCTCAAAAGCATGGCAAAAATAAAATAAAGAGAGCTAGCCCAAGTCTCGAAAAAATTCAAAAGGAGAAAGGGATTGATATGTGCAAGAGAAAGAGTTCCACCATATAGATGGTAATAACTAGTACCTACTCCGGGGCTAGTGTCCACCTTACCATCAATCCCTCATTTCCTCATATAAAGCATGGAAATATCTAGCACCCATTTCCGGGCCTAGTATCCACCTCTCCATGCTCATATCCATCACACACATATGCACATCTTGATCAGGATGTATGTTTGTTTCTTCCAAGGATCCGGTTTTTGACTTAGCAAAATATGAGAGACAAGTATGCCACATTTCTTCCCTACCTACAGCTCCACATAAGCCTATTAGGAGTAGGATGTGAAGAAAGGCAACATTAATGCCTTGGTGAGGAACCATACACTTTTGAGCTATCCGATAGTATCATTTGAGGAACTCTGATTTTCTTTGAAAAATTTGCAAAACCTCCGGATTGATAGCTGATCAAGGTATGAGTGATTATGCATTTGCTATATAACCATTCTGTCTCTCAACCGCCTAAGGCAGGTGAAGCTATATGCCCCACGTCATCAGGTGAAAGGTAAGAACATTGCCAACTTGTTCAACTCTTGGTAGAGTACTTTGCTGTATGTTTGCCATAAGTTGAGAATACAACATTGTAGCAACTCCTGATCAACCAACCTAAGTCCCTAATGTCTTGCTTCGAGACGAGCAAGAGGTTAGCTTGGGGGAGTTTGTTGGTGGCTATTAAGTACTACTTTCAGCCCTCAATATTCTCACATAAATGGAGGCATAAGCATTATTTACTTACATTTTGGTTTAAATAATGTAGTTCCACTTGTCCTTGGAGATTATTTGTATGTAGGTGAAATACCCATTAAAAGAGATGGAAACCCACCTTCTATGGAAGAACCATGCCAACTTAGCTGAGGAGGTGGCTGCCACCAAGGAAACACATGGCATTCCATGTCATTGATCCAAGGGAGGCACTCACCGACGAGTCAGAGAGCGCCACATGGACTTCACATGGATCAAGGGGCCCACCTCAGATACCAAATCAAGACATGCACCGGGGATGGATCAGAGGGCCCACAGGGCAGAGGAAGCAAAGCCGAGATTGCCGCCCTAGGGGTTCGGCCGACCCTAGGATCGGCCGAACCGACCTAGGGTCGGTTCATCTCGGCCCTCCACGTGTTTGCTCCTCATTGGTCCATTGCCTCACTCTCGGGTGTTTTGGTGGAGTTTGAGCCCCGAAGCAAGCCTCCTCCTTGCCTATAAATAGAAGGGGAGGGGCTCCCATTTCACACACACCACTCTATCATTCTCCTCTCACTTTTAGTTTCCAAGCCTAGGGGGTAGGCTAGAGCAGCTCTTCTTCAGGTTCCAAGTCTTCTTTGGAGTCTAGGTATGAGTTCTCTTTTATCTTTATAACATTGTATGACTTTGATCTACTTCAGTTATTTAGCTATTTCATATAAAGTCATTGTAGATCATATGCTTGAAATGTTCTTGAGTTCATCCTTTGTCCATCATTTAGAGGCTTGTGTTGTTCATGAGCACTACCTTTTGATCCACTTGAAGGATGATAAACTCATTCCTTATGTGTTTGTTCATAAGTTAGAGGCTCGTGTTCTTCACGAACACAACCCTTTGATCTTGTTGACTAGACATAAGAGAGTTCGTGTCCGTTCGTATGTCTAGCCTTAGTTGATCTTGTTAGATGGCATGAGAGTGTTGCATGAGGTTTGTGTTCAAGCAACGGTACTCAGTCTAAGTTGACCAGTCTTCTGGTGGCTCTCACCCTGGGTCACAATAGACTAGGCCGGGTGAAGTCTAGCAGCAACGCTGGCATGGTGCCTGGGTTGTGTGGCTATCTCAGTTATGAGCATACCCTCCGTAACGATAGAGGTAGGCCGCAGTGGTGACAGCTATTGGACCCTTTGGAACCCTCTGCGCTGGGGTACTTGTTGTAGGAGTCTAAAGTCTAGTTTCGCAGAGTGCTGGTCGTCGCGGGCTAGCTCCCCGTTTGTACCTGGGTGCTGAACCTTACCCTTTCATGCAATGCTCATGCCTATCTCTTGTATCTTCTAGCTTTGTATGTTTAGTACATTAGAACCTAGGGCTAACTCGTATGTCCCCCCTAAGCCGTAGTGTGCTAGAGTAGAGGCAGATCAGAGTGTGTGTCACACTACCCTTTCATACCTTTATCTTACCCCTGCCTTTGAGTTTGTTGTTTCCTATATCTATCTCTTAGTTTACATTCAGTGCAAAAGCATAAGTCTATGATATCCGCCATTGCCTTCCACGGATACGATACCCTTGGAATATTCTCCTTCCTTGGAGAACTACTACAATGGTTTATCTGTGCGCTTGCGGATTCGTTCATGATCGTTTAGATTAACCTTTGGCAAGTCTTGATGTTCACGCTAACTCGACGTCGTTAGTTGTGACGTTAAGAGATGCCAACACGCATTTCTGGCATTGTCACTGAGGATGGATTCTAAATCTGTTCTTAAAGTGACGGCGCTACAAAATGTCAACACTAAACATGAGAGGTAGCGAGAGAAAGCAAAGAGATAACTGATCCAGAGAGTCTAGATCATGCCTTTGTTGTAGTACCAAGCGAGAGATGAAGAAAGCAATGCGAATCTCATAAAAAGCATATTTAAACCGTGGCCTCCGTTCCAATCCTCAAAGGCACCTACCATACACGTGATCAACATCCTGTCACGATGTCCCGCTTATTGTGTAGGTGAACCTAAGAGCACGTTCACGAGGAACATGTTGAAAACACTTGGTAGATCCGGTATGTACCTCTAGCCACCGGAGCTACAAGAGCACCCTAAGCAATCTATCTTAAGTATAGATTGAGGAAGAAGCAAAACCAAGAGAAGACAAAACCGTAGAGAAGGCACTTGATCGCTAGAAATTGGATTCATAAAGACTTCACCATGAATGATACATGAACAAGATCACAACTGGGATCCTACCTTGATCTTGATCCTAGATCCGGAACTCCGACGTGGTCTTCCATGCAAGGTTCCCACGTCGGCTAGGGAAACCCTAGACAACTAGCACGACCCTCCTCTCCGAGATGGTGTCCCTCTAGCTTCTCTGCTCCTCGGCGGCGGATGATGAATGACTTGATGCGTGGCTCTTTGCACGGGGACTATAAATAGCCCAGAGGGGTGCAAGGTCAAAGGGGGCGGCAAACCGGGCCCGGAACAGGCTAGACCGGCCGGCCTGGGCCGACCGGCCTAGGCCCATTTTGGCCCGTTTCGTCTCCGGTTTTCTTCCAGACACTTCTCGTGTTTTCTTGATTATCTGCCGAACTGCATGTGGGTCCTTGACGTCATTTTCCTCATGGTTTCGATAAGGGTGCCTGGCGCATGAACTCCCGCATCTTCCGTCTAGGTCCTTGATACTTCTCGACTTCACGCTTTAGTCCTTGGCTCATTTGGAGTCATGCTCATCTTGTGTCTTGGCTTGTGCCGGGCTTCACGATCTTCTTGTGAAACCCTTGATGAACTTTACCCGGAAGTCCTCATTTAGGCTCTTAATCCCTGTGTAAACAATAAACTCCAAAAACCACATGCGAGTGCAAACTTGGCAAATAACGAGGGTTAGGATCGTTAGTGTGAATATCAAAGTAATACCAACATTGAAGGTAAACTCATGGCTAGGATGACGGAAATCGACCGCCAACAGATGCATTCCCGTGATGCATTATGGAGCACTAGATGTTAAGCAAACTCAAAATCCTCCCCTTAATCATGTTTTGACGCTAATCACTCCTCTAATTTTGAAAATTAAAAATTAACTCAGAGCTAGCAATGAGTACAAATGTATTCTTAGAGGAGGTTTTAAACGTCACAAACAATTGTAAGTCGGAAACTTTCCGACAACCTTTATTTTGGTTGCACCAGGATTGTTTGCTTTCATTAATTGATAGTAAGGTCCTCCGGCTTGACGGTGAGGGATTGGTTTAGGTTCTAATTTTGGCCAAACATGGGAGATAAACTTTGAATAAACAAAATCAATGGGGCTTAGAAAATTCTAAATCTAGAGAAACCGATGGATGTCAAATGAAACCAAAAATCAAGTTTCCTAGGTTCACGTGAGTCCTACCATGCGTGAAAGATTAAAAATCATTAAGGATGAAGGACCGAATAGGCAACCAGAGAGTGGGGGAGTGAATGGGAGCCAATAAAAATTCTTCCCGAAGGTCGAACTCGGCCTATACCCCGATTGCCACTCCGAGAACTCGCGCACACCAAAGAACCTCTAGACAAGGCACACACAAGCCCACACGATCAAGAGACAAGCCTAGAAGCAAAGAGCGGAAGCACAAGACAAGAATCAAAAGACTTTGCCAAATCTGCGAAGCCCTGGCCGGACAGTCCGGACGAGTACGGCGGACAGTCCGAAATAGGACCTCGAACAACCAGTGCTGCACCGGGAAAAATCGGACAGTCCAGGCGAGCGCCGTGGATGGTCCGGCACCTCGCGGACAGTCCGGCCACACCAGGTGGACAGTTCGGCGAAACTCGCTGGACACCCCAGACAAACCTCGAGCCACCCCAGACAAAAACCAACGCCACGCGGACAGTCCGAACAGCACACGCGAACAGTCCGCAAACCACTAGCAACAAAACCCTAGCTGAAAAACGGATCGAAACGCGATCGCGCACGAACACGGATGAACACGTGACGAACTGGTGTCACGCGGACAGTCCGCACGACGCTCGCGGACAGTCCGCTAGGCGCGGACAAAGCAGAAAAAGCCCGACCCCACGAGGTCAACTCTCCAAATCCATCACCGGATCTCCCAAACGGCTAAAGCTCTTGAGACAAGATTTGGGGGAGATGATAAGCAACACAAGAGGAAGCTATGCCCCAAAAATCTCGACCTCTAACTCACTAAATCGCCGGGAATCGCGGATCACATGAACCACCACCAAGAACTCAAGCTCCGGCCAAAAACTCACGAATCGAAGGCTTTCCCCGGTGTTTGAGGGGTCAAGATCACACACAAAGATGCGCAAGGCATCCACCCATGATCCCCTCAAAGAAATCCGAAGGAAAACGCCCTCAAATCCCCGAATCGAGCGAAGATCGAAACTCCCCAAAAATAGCCCCGAAAATGACATGAAAATCACAGAGGACTAGGAGATCACCGCAACGCCGAATGCTTCCATATATCTAGAGGTCAGAGCCTATACAACAATCTAGCCTAAGGAAAGCAGAGGAAAAAAGAAAGCATTTCAGAGCAATCTACCGGGGGAGGAAAATGTAGAGTCCTAGGAGAGAGATGCCATCCACCTCTCCACTATTTATACGAAGTCCATCGGAGGGAGGTAAATGACCACGCTAGCCCTGCAAACTCAAATAGATGATACAACCCCTCAGGGGCATTTTGGTCAAGTCTTCATCGAGCGGACACGCTTCCACCGCGGCCTTGCTTAGCATCGACGCAAGCCCCGCGATCACGCCACGTGCCCCCCACCTCGAAGCTTCCCGAAGCTCCCGGATCACCGTCTCCGTCACCTCGGGCCTCCGGGCTTGGTTTTGAGGCCCAAACCAAGAAACCGTCCACCGATGGTTTTGTGGGCAAACCAACAAACCCCGCGTGCAAGCTTCGGGCTCGATCCGCTACCTTGCACCGGCCCATGTTCACGACTTCAACCCGCCAGTCTTGCACCGCACGGCTCGCACTTGACCCCATTGGCCACCGGGTCCATCGAACCAAGCCTACTTGCCTCTCCATCACCCGGAGGCCGCCACGGCTAAGGCCTTTCGCGCTTGTTCTTCACCTGCACCAACATGAGTCAAGCCACAACCTGTACCTGCACACTTAGCCAAGCATCAGTCCACACAACGTTGTCAATCACTAATCACTAAGGAGCGACCCTCCACTGGTCCTCGGACACACCTGGTCCTCAATCTCCCCCTTGATGAGTGCATTGACAACACCCATAGAAATCACCATAGAGAAAAACAAAAGAAAACAACCACGAACACAAACCTCCAAAGCCAAAGAACAAGCGAAAACACGATCACTCGCCAAACCAAGTCTCGGCCCCCTAAGACAAGGGCAACGGCTCGACACAGCCGAGACAAAACAAAACTCACAAGGAGCACACTACAAAGAACAAAACTCAGGCAAAACCAAAGGAGCTCCCCCCGCACATATGCAAACTCCCCCTGAGAAAATGCCACCTCTTCTTCTCAATTTTTCTCCTCACATGTAACATCTCACAAATGCAATTTTTCACAAAATCTCCCAATGCATGAAAAATCTCCCCAAATGCACACAACTTCTCCCCCTATCATACATAACTCTCCCCCTTGTTGACAATGCATGAATCAAGGTATATGAAACTCTTCCCCTTGTTTTCATGAAAAATGCATGTCAAAACATATATACAATCTACCAAGCTTCTCAAATATACAAAGAGCACAACAAAATGCTACAAATGAGACATAGAGCAAGCAAAGTAGACATGGTGTAGTTAGCACATTGCCATCAAGAAGGTAGAGACATATAAGCTTGTGACATGGCCAAAAGTAATTTGAAGCAAAATTTTACAAAGAAACATTCATCTCATGAGCAAGACACTATCCATGGCAATTTGAGCACAGATACACTGGATCATCCAAAGTTTATACAAGATCACAAATTCTCATCACAAGATCATTATAAACGCCCACAAGCTACTCAAGTCATGTTAAAGCCACCGAGCCATGTGTCTACTTCTTAAAATGAGACTTCTCATGGTAGACAACATGCTACAGTTTAGCACCCAAGATATGAATATCAAAAACATAAAAACATGATTTGGAGCTCTTTTTAAAGCATAAGGCAATTCATACACCAATTTCATTTTCAAGTTTAAACATGGTACATGAAGTGCCTTTGCGGCAAAAAGAAGCTTATGCTCCTCCCCATGTAAGCGAATGGGCTAAACATATACAATGACAAAAGGTCTTTGACCCCTAGCAAGGAGAATATGATACTCAAGCACAAACTAAACATGCTATAGGCATTTAAGCACAAATTGAGCATCGACAAGCATCTACTCATGAGAGAGGCAATTTTATCATTCACAAACATGAAGCTATCTCAACACAAATATATGGCAAAACCATCAAGAGCATAGCATTCACATCACCATTTACCAAACATGCACATATCACACATATAGCACATCCGTGATCAAAGTATATAAGAGAAGCTTTTCCTAGCACAAGTGATCCAAAGATGGCTATCCTACCAGGTTTTGTACAGAAGGTAAAATGCATGCATGGAATGCAACAAAATGAAACATATGACACATATATACATGAGAAGCTCCAAGACCCAGCTAGAAAGGAAAGCACACCCCAAGTTCACCCCGCAAGCGAGTGAAAGTGACTTGGTCAAGTGGTTTGGTGAATATGTCGGCTAGCTGATCTTGGGTTGGTACATAGGACAAGGATATGTTTTCCTTCTCAACATTGTCCCTCAGAAAGTGGTACCTCACTTCTATGTGTTTCGTTTTGGAGTGAATGATTGGGTTTTTGGCTACACTTATGGCACTGGTGTTGTCACAAAAGAGTGGAACCTAGGAGCACTCCTCACCAAAATCGCTCATAGCGTAGGTCATCCAAAGCAGCTGGGAACAACAACTAGCAGCAACTACATACTCGGCCTGTGTAGTGGACTGGGCTACACTGGATTGCTTGCGAGATGACCAAGAGATCAAAGAAGAACCAAGGAACTGACAACACCCAGAGGTAGACTTGCGGTCCAATCGACACCCAGTAAAATCAGCACCGGAGTACCCGTGAAGTCTGAGTGTCGAGGAGGCAGAATACCAAAGACCAAACTCTGGAGTGTAGTTCAAGTACCTGAAAATTCGCTTGACGGCCTGCTGATGTGAAGTCCTCGGTGAAGCCTGAAAACGAGCGCACAGACACACGCTAAACTGTATGTTCGGCCTCGTCACCGTCAAGTAGAGGAGGGAGCCGATCATGCTCCGGTATTCCTTCTGGTCCACGGGTTCGCCGTCCTCGTCCGCATCCAAAGCCGTAGTGGTACTCATCGGTGTAGTCCGCGGCTTGGAGTCGTTCATACCAAACTTCTTCACCATGTCCCTGGTGTACTTCGCCTGATGTACAAACGTCACGTCCTTGCACTGCTTGATCTGGAGTCCTAAGAAAAACTGCAGCTCGCCCATCATGGACATCTCAAATTCCCTTCTCATGTCATCTGCAAATCTGGCAACAAGATCATGAGAAGAGCCACCAAAGATTATGTCATCCACGTATATCTGAACAATCAAAAGGTCATTCCCATGCTTAAGGAGAAACAGGGTCTTATCAACTGTGCCCATCACAAACCCCTTACTCAGCAAAAATCCTCTCAACCTGCCATACCAAGCTCTAGGTGCCTGTTTCAACCCATAGAGCACTCTCTAGAGTTTGTATACACGGTGTGGGTATTTCTCGCTCTCAAACCCCGAGGGTTGCCTCACATACACTTCTTCCTCTATCACCCCATTCAAGAAAGCACTCTTGACATCCATTTGGTACAACTTGAACCCTTTAGCCACGGCAAAGGCCAGAAGGATCCTAATTGCCTCCAAACGAGCCACAGGAGCAAATGTCTCCTCATAATCTATGCCCTCTTTCTGGTTGAACCCCTGAACCACCAACCTCTACTTGTTTCTCACAACCATCCCATTCTCACCCTCTTTGTTCTTCCAATTTGGTGGTGGATCGACTAACACCCAGACTTGGTTTCTCTCGAAATTCTCCAACTCCTCATGCATGGAATTCACCCAATTCTCGTCAGACAAGGCGTGTCGAATATCTTTGGGCTCAAACAACACGACAAAAGCAGAGTGAGTGAAATGAGAAGTATTCCTTGACCTCGACTGTGTAGTGCGTTCATGAAGGTCACCTATGATCGTCGTCGGTGGGTGATCAATCTGTACACGCCGGGGAGCCTCTCGCCTGGACACAATCTCCCCCTCAGTAGCAGCCTCCACTCGAACAGCCTCAGTCGTAGTGGGTGTAGGGGATGGACCATCCTCAATCATCGTCATAGTAGTGGAAGTAGCACGTACACGATCAGCCACGGGAGCATCACCTCCATCATCGTCTTCATCTCCATCTCCATCTTGCTCATCCTCAAAGATCCTCGCTCCAATCTCCTCATCACCTGCACACTCAAAAGCAGAAGAACTACATGGCTGTGTCTCGTCGAAGGTTACCTCGCAAGTCTCCATGATTCGGTTAGTGTCAAGATTGAGCACACGATATGCTCTAGAGTGAATCACATAACGGAGAAAGATACCATCCGAACATCTAGACTCGAACTTATCCAACTTGCCCTTCTTCAAAATGAAAAACTTGCAACCAAAAGCTCTAAAGTGACTCACCTTGGGTTGTCGTCCATGCATCAGCTCATAAGAGGTCTTCTTCTTGAAAGCACGATGGAAGATGCGATTTGAGACATAGCAATCGGTATTGACCACCTCGGCCCAGAAACACCTAGGAGTCCTATGCTCATCGAGCATCGTCCTGGCCATCTCCCAAAGGGTTCGGTTCTTCCTCTCCACTACTCCATTCTGGCACGTGACGTAAGGAGAAGAGTACTGATGATCGAGACCAAGATCACTGCAAAAGGTATCGAAATGAGAGTTTTTAAACTCTGTGCCATTGTCACTACGTATAGCTCGAATGGCATCACCATGTCTCTTATTCATCAACCTCAAGATCAAGTCCCGAACAAAGCCAAATGTCTCGCTCTTATCCTCCAAAAAGAAAACCCAAGAGTACCTCGAAAAATCATCAACCACAACAAGAACATACCACTTCCCACCCGCAGAGCGAACACGAGCTGGCCCAACCAAATCCATGTGCAACAACTCACAAGGTCGCTCGGTCATGACCGCAGTCAGAGGGGCGTGAGAAGCAGCAACCATCTTTCCATGCCGACAAGAAGCACAAACCAAATCCTTCTCGAATTTCAACTTAGGCAATCCTCGGACAAGATCAAGACCACTCAAGCGGAAAGCAGCTCAAAGTTCAAGTGTCCCAACCTCCTATGCCATTTCCAAAGCTCGACCGACACGCCAGCAACAAAGCATCGAAAGAGGACCAACAGACTAGGAAAATCGGCACGAAAGATTTGACACTCGGGGACGATCGTACAGACAAGATCGCCTCGAGAATCAAGCACACGAGAAGTGCCCGACTTAAAACGAACCTCAAAACCTTCGTCTAGTAACTGAGATATTGACAACAGGTTAAAACCGATTGACTTGACCAAGGCCACACTTCTCAAGGTCACTTTGCTACTCACCTTCACCATACCTTCAGCAAGCACTCGTCCTCTCCCATTGTCCCCGAAAGTGATGTACTCCCTCATACTCACCGGGGTGAGGCTGGAGAACCACCCACGATCTCCGGTCATGTGTCGTGAGCAACCGGAGTCGATCAACAAAAAGTCCTCCAAGCCTCCCACCTGCAATCAAAAATGAGAACGAGAATGAGCAAGCGACTCAACACTGGGGTTAGTACCAAAAGAGTTAAACCAGTGTCGAGCCATTTGCTCAAAAGAAGGGTTAGCAAAATCCATCCTACCAAAACCTCTAGGCAGAGCCCTCTCACGCCTACCACCAAAGGACCTGTCACGTCTCACTGGAGGAGTACGTGCACCACGAGGGGGAAAACGTGGCCCGTAGTCCATCTGAGACCCAAAACTCCGATCGTGCCTTCCAAACTCGTAACGGTCACGAGAAGGAGCACGTCGAGCCAACTCATCACGCCCAAACCCAACACGCCTGTCTCTTTGGGGAAAACCACCTCCACCTCCACATGTGGGAACTGTACGCACATATACCTCACCCCTAGGTAGAGGCCCTCTACGAGGCTCAGGCACACCACGAGAAAGGTGGTACCTGTCCTTGTTTGCCATCTCCCTAGCAAACCTCTCATCTCTCTTCCTCCTGAAACAGAACTCATCCATATGCCCATCCCTCCCACAATACTGACAATGGAAGCGAATCGGCTGTGGCTTAGGCTGTGGCTTCTCTACAGGCTTCTCTACAGCCTTCTCTCTTGACTTCCCCTCAAAGACATTACCCATGTTGCTCACAAACTTGATGGGTTTCTGGTAATTTTCTGTTTTCTGGGGGAACACTGGTGGGTCTGGAGTTGTATCAAGCTTGTTTCTAAGGTGGTTTGGCTTTGGTGCATATTTGTTCATGGGCATGGTGTGTGGTGGAGTGGGGATCTCTCCAACTTTCTCTTCTCCCTCACCACTCTTCTCACCACTCTTGCCAGCCCCCAACGCCTGACCATCAAACCACTTGAACTCAGTTGTCAGTGTTTTAGACACCGAGCCTACGACGGGGTACCTGAAGTAGTAGATTGTGCGGTAGGGCTCGCCGAGATTAGGAACACGATGGTGAGACACGGGGCACACAATTAGACAGGTTCGGGCCGCAATGTGCGTAATACCCTACGTCCTGTATGCTGCGTGGCTCTGTATTGATTGCGTATATTTTGAGAGGGGTCCCTGCCTCGCCTTATATGCCACGGGAGGCAAGGTTACAAGTCGGATTGGTACAAGAGTACTATTCGAGTAGGACTCGGAGTAGCCTATACGAGTTATAGAAAACTTTCCTAGTCTTAGTACAAGTCCTTGTTCGTCTTGTCTTGTCTTGTGGTCCACGGTAATCTTACACCGTGGCCCACTAGTTGAGTAGTCCAGGTGTGCAGGTTCTTATCTCCCGGGTATGGCCCGTATGTGTGGTGGGCCCAGGGATGCCCGGTCGACAAGCCCCTGAGTACTTTGTAGTCGAGTGTGATGCTTCCAAGTAGTCTTGAAGGTCTCCGCGAGTAGTTCTCAAGCGTCCCCGAGGTCTGCACGCTTCAATCTTCAATAGTACTTGAATCATCACGAGGCTGGAAGGTACTCCAGCTAACTCCACGAGTAGTTTTGAAGTCTTCTCGAGTTGTTCCCAAGCGTCCCCGAGTACTTCCCTTGAAGGTCTTCAATAATACCCGCTTCATTCTTGAAATCTTTGCATCAAAGATCCATATGGAAAATGCAATTACTAAAATCGCATTCCATATGGAATGTAGCCCCCGAGCCTTAGGTCGAATTCAGGATTCAAGCTGAGGGTCAATCTTCTAGTCTTTGATCTTGCTCCGAAAAATCCATGGAAATCTGAAGAAATAATATAGGAATGCGATTACTAAAATCGCATCGTATATGGATGTAGCCCCTGAGCCTTAGTTTGAATTGACAGTTGAAGCTGAGGGTCAATTTGTAGTCTTCGTCAAATAATCTCGTAAGATCCTGAGAAAAACTGAAGGACACGTGGCACGGAGCCCCCGAGCCTTGAGTCGAGTACTTTCTCGAATTGAAGGATCCAATCTGACTGTAGAATAGTGGCCCGAATTCAGTGACTGTAGCTGATTAAAATCCAATTCCATCGAGTAGTCGAGCCCCCGAGATGGAAGCCGAGCAAGTCTTCGATTTAAGTCCTCTAACTTAGCCGAAAATTTTGCCTATGTGAAACGAATCTGTTGAATATGAAGGGTCACCAGGTTGAACCATTAGAGTTTTGGTTTTCTAAATACCCGAAGGGGTATCCCCTAGGGTTTCACATCTTCCATTCGCCCTTAGATCCAGAAAGAAAGCCTTAGCATCTGCAGCCGCCACAGAGTTTGATCGTCTGCGCCGCCAAGTGCTTCCATCTCCACCCCCTCATAGCCCTCGAGCCGATGCGAAAGAAGACCCTCGTGACTGGAAAGATGAAGCCTGCACCGTCCTAGAGTCAGAAAAGGAAGTCCGGACGTGGCAAAAATCAGTTGCCGGAGCCCAAGTACAAAACCGTTGTGATCACGAAGCCACCAAGTCAAGCTGTCTCTTGGAAGAAATCCAAGATGAGGGAAGATGATATCAAGGCCCTCGAAGCCGCCGGGTTGCTGCGCGAGAAAGCAATCGCAGGATGGAGCTCTACCACTGGAGATGCGTGGCCAATGGAGAAGACTCCAGATGAAATCCCGATGTTCGGCCACTTCGTCGAGTGTGGGTTGACTCTGCCGTCATCAGATTTCTTCAGGGGATTCCTCGACTTCTTCAAACTGGAGCACGTGGATCTGAACCCGAACAGCATCTTCCAGATCGTAGTGTACGTGCACTTCTGCGAGGCCTTCCTTGGAATTTCGCCCACATTGGGCATTGTTTAGGAAAATATTCCGCCTGAAGCCGCAGCCCAACGCCAATTTGCCGGTAGTAGTCGGTGGAGCCGGTCTTCAGATGCGCCAAAAGGCACAGGAGTTGTACTTTAAGTACAACTTGATTGATTCGAACCAGGACTGGAAGACCAAGTGGTTCTACATTGACAACTCCCCGCCTCAGCTACCGAAGCCAAGCATGTTTGCGCCAGTATATGATAGGCTCTGGAAGGACGAGCCAACAATGCAAGAGTGCATTTAGATTCCAGAGCTGCTGGCCAATATTGCGCAGAAAAAGGCGCAGGGCTTGCCAGCCGAGAAAGTAGCCTTCAGATTCATGAAGCGGCGAGTACAACCCTTGATGCAACAAGAGCATCTTGGGTACAAGTACACTGGAGCTGATGATGGCTCAAGGTTGTCTTCAGAAGAGATAAGTGATGATCTCATGATGGAGGGACTGCAGATGATCTTCAAGAATCTTCACGAAATTCCTATAGCTGTCCAAGAGTATAGTGCTGACAACCCTCCACGTCTGGTGAGTAATCACAGACTAGCCCCCGAGTACTTATTAGAAGTAGTCGTGTAGCTAATGTTTGCTCTGTCTCACAGCAGGATGTCTTGAAGTTTGTTTCCATCCCTCCTCCTCATCCCCAAGATCCACTACAAGCGCCGGAAGGAGAGCCAACAGAAGTCGAGGCTCAAGCCCCCGAGAGTAGTTGATCTGCTCAAGGGGAAGAAGAAGTCTTGGTGGAGGACGCCTCCTCGAGCGATGATGACGGCCAAACACTTCAACAGTGCTTTGAAGTGAAGGGCCGTTACAGGTACTCTGGGGTGTCAATCCCCAGTGGTGTCTCCGCAGGGGCATTGAAGAGGTCGGCTTCATCTCTTGCAGATGATGTGACGCTGCCGCCACGGAAGAAGAGAACCACAGTGGGGAAACGGGCTATGAAGAAGGTCACAGCTCTGCCATCCATTACGGTGAGTTTTGAGAACTTTAAGTAGTCAATATCATGTTGAATACTTGCTCTCTATTGTAATGACTTGAATTTTGACTTGCACAGGTTATCGAGAGTGCAGCCAATGTACCCTCGAATAGCCCAGCAAGAACAACAAAACCCGAGGTGGTTCCGGCGTTGACCATTGAGACGGTTACGCGTGAGCAACAAGAAGCCATGGTACCAGGAAGTGTGCCGCCGGTGGAAAGTGTGCCAGTGGTGCTGGCGGTGCCTTCATTTTTTGACATGCTAGGGCCAAAAGTTGTGGTGCCTCGAGCTGCTCTGTAAGTACCCGAGTACTCGTGTACTTCTTATTGTTGTTAATCTTGAATATACTGACCAACTTGTTGATACAGTAAATCCACTGATGTGAAGTGGGGAACCTCTGGAAGTAGTCTTGCCGGAGGAGATCAGAACCCTCAAGAACAACAAGATGATGCGCTTCCAGAGCCCCAAGAAATAGTCGCTGAAGCTGATGCTGCACAAATAATGTGCTTCCTCTGGAGCGACATAGTCAAAGCAGCAGTGGAGGCGGCTTCCAAGCCTAGGGCTTAGCAACTCGAGGACATTGAAGCAGTGGTGAATGAAGGCCTGGAGGTTGATCCAGAAGCCGGACTGCGCCACGAAGAAATCCCCGTTGCTGAAGCCCCTGTGCGTCAGACAGACGTACGGCTAGCGCTTGAAGACAACCCAGAGAACCGCATAGTGCCGCATGAGCCAATAATTGAAGACCCGGCTCCTCTGCGTAGCGCTGCGATGTACTCAGAGGCGAGCCCAAGTACTCAATCCATGGCTGAAGACCTGATGCCATACGACGACTCATGCCTGGATGAGGATAACTTGCAGGCGCATGCCGAAATGTTCCGTAGTGTTGAGAAACTCTTTGCTGTAAGTTGTAATCTCTTGTAGAGTACTTTTAGCCAAAGATATCTTGTGTTTGACCCTTAAGTTGTTTTGCTCTTGCAGGAAGTAGTCAAGCAGTCAAAGCGCAAGACTCGCCTTCTTGAGCAACACGCGGCAGACATCGAAGAAGTCTCGCAGCTCAGAGAACAACTCAAGGAGCTTTAAGCTTTGTCTCTGAAGCTACAAGAAAAGCTTGATGGAAACGCCGTAGAGTACCACAATGAAATCCAAAAGCTGACGGCTCAGAAGGATGACATTGTTGGGAAAAACAAGTCATTGCGCCAGAAGAACAAAGGTAGTCTCCCTTTCTGAATTCATCGTAGAGTACTTTTTCCATGCCTACTGCCTTCTGAAAAGTAGTCTTGATCTTCTGCAGAGCTAGCTGAAGAAGTTGACAAGGAAAAGAACAAGGCTCTGGACTGGCAGCTGGCCTAGAATCGCGAAGAATCAACACGCATGGATCTTGAAGCCGATTATAAGGTGCGGTGCATGGAACTTGAGCGCGAAATGCAGATTCGCCTTGATGGCTGGGATGACTTGTTAACTTGTATGCAGTCGCTCAAGATCAAGATTGATGAAGCCCAGGGTCTGCGAGTTGAGTTGAAAGCCTTGACAGAAGCAGCCGAGCCAGTGGCCAATCTCTTCGAGCCTAGAGTCGCTGGAGCTCAACCCCGTCCACTTGTGGAGAGGTTGAAGGACAGACCGAAGAAGATCTTGGAGTACGCTCAGAGGCTGGCCTGCACCATTCCCAATCAGGTCTTGAGCTTCATCAAGTCTTTCTACGCAGAGGCAGAACTGACGGTCATCATGAACGGAAGATCTGGAGATTGCACCGACGACAGGCTGAATGAGTTGATGCAACAGACATCCCCAATCGCGGAAGCAGTCTCTAAGTTCGTAGATCTCCATTAGATGTACCTGTAGAACAAAACACTAGGGAAAAACAAGTGTAATTCCAAACAAGTGTTTTATGTAATATAATTGAAAACTTGAGTAAGTCAATTATCTGGATCCCTTGTACGTTTGTGTGATTGCCAAGTACTCGAGTTGATGATGAGTGTATGGCTGCAAAAAGAGATACGGTACTCGAGTAGAAGTACTCAAGTCTAAATATGTTTCGAAGAATGTTAGCTTAATCACAACGAGTTGAACACCTTAGCTGTAGCAGCGTAAAAGAAGGCTTTGTTGTGAAATAAGCTAAGGATAGTACCAAGTCGATATATAGAATAGCAACTTTTTACTGAACACATTGTACAGAGTTTACAATGTCTTAAGTACCTCTGAGGCTATGAGCCTAGTGAGAGAGTACTCGTAAGGATGTTCCGAAGAATGCTAACTTAATCACAACGAGTTGAACACCTTAGCTGTAGCAGCGTAAAAGAAGGCTTTGTTGTGAAATAAGCAAAGAACAGTAACAAGTTGATATAACAACTTTATTACTGAACACATTGTACAGAGTTTACAATGTCTTAAGTACCTCTGAGGCTACGAGCCTAGTGAGAGAGTACTCGCAAGAATGTTTCGAAGAACGAGTAAGACCGTAGGGGACAGTGTGGTGAACTCATCCTTGCTGTAGCAGCAACTTGTATGAGAGTTCCACTGAGACCCTACTATGAAGGGTGTTACTCTAGGCCGAAGCCTCTTATTAGAAATAGAGACATGGATAGCATGTGCCACTTATTGCTCTATACGACACGGAGTCGTCTGGAGAGAGTTGTCATGACTCCCTACGAGTTCGCAGAATGAGACTACCTGGAGAGGATTATCATGATCCCCTACGAGTGATCACAGCTGAAGCCACGAGTAGTTATAGCCGAAACTATCTGGAGAGGATTGTCTTGATCCCCTATGAGTAGTGGCAACCGTAGCTGCTTGTTGAGTGGTTGCAACCGAAGCTGCCTGGAGAGGGTTGATGAGACCCCCCCTACGGGTTGTTTACAACCGTAGCTGTCTGGAGAGGGTTGTTGAGACCCCCTACGGGTAGAAGCGACAAAGCTGGTCGATGTTCCAAAAGTTGTCGACTTCTTCGCCTTCAAGAGTTTGTAGACGATACGAGCCTAGGCCAGTGACCTTTGCAACAGAGAAAGGACCTTCCCATGGCGAGTTGAGTTTGTGTAGCCCTACTGTGTTCTGGATACGACGAAGGACTAAGTCACCAACGTTGAAGGAGCGTTCCTTAACGTTGCGGTCATGGTAGTGGCGGATCTTCTCAAGATGTCGAGCAGATTGAACAAGTGCGTTGCAGCGAGCTTCCTCGAGACTGTCGACATCTGTTTGTCTTGTTTCTTCAGCTACACCTTCTTCGTACTGGTCAACCGCCGGAGAACGCCACATGACATCAGCAGGCAAAATGGTTTTAGAGCCATAGACCAGGAAGTATGGTGATTGCCCTGTGGGAGTAGTAGGCTGAGTACGTAGCCCCCAGAGTGCATTGGGTAGTTCCTTGATCCACTTGCCGCCCTTGGTATTTGCAGCATCATACAGTCGCTTTTTGAGAGCATCGAGTACCATCCCATTAGCGTGTTCCACCTGGCCATTAGCGCGTGGATGAGCGACGAAGACGTACCGGACGTCAATTCCACTGTTCACACAATACTCCCAGAACTGGTGATTGTTGAAATTCGAACCTAGGTCTGTGATAATGCGATTAGGGAACCCATAGCGATGTACGATTTCATCCAAGAAGTCGAGGACTCTATCAGCCTTGGGGCAGGTAACAGGCTTGACCTCAATCCACTTGGTAAACTTGTCGATAGCCACCAAAACTCTGTTGAATCCCCCTGGCACATTTGGGAGAGGACCAATCATATCTAGCCCCCAGCAAGTGAAAGGCCAAGTTGGTGGTATCGTAATGAGTTTGTAGGCTGGAACGTGTTGTTGCTTGGCAAAGAATTGGCATCCATGTCACTTCTTGACTAGTTCCTCTGCATCAGCAAGAGCTGTGGGCTAGTAGAAAGCACGTCTGAATACTTTTCCCACCAAGGTACGGGAAGAAGCATGATTGCCACAGATTCCTTTGTGTGTCTCCTCCAAGATTTCCTTGCCTTCTTCGCGAGAAACGCACTTCATGAGTACATCAGAACTTGCGCCTCGCTTGTAGAGTTGATCTCCACTAGGGCATAGGCCTTGACACGGTGTGAGATGCACTCGGCTTCTGACTTGTCTTCAGGAATCAACTGATGTTTAATGTAGTCGATGAAAGGAGTTCTCCAGTCCACGTCAATCATAAGCACTTCTCGGTCAGGTTGAACTGAAGTAGTCATAGGTGTAGATGATTGCTCCGGAATTGATGGTTTGTGGAGTTCATGAACGAAGATTCCAGCTGGCACTTGAGCTCGTGTAGATCCCAGCTTCGACAAGACGTCCGCAGCAACATTGTTGTCGCGAATAACATAATGGAACTCGGGACCATGAAATTTGTTCTCAAGTTTGCATACCTCCTGACAGTACGCATCCATATTCTCAGCATTACAATCCCAAGAATCATTGACTTGATTGATGACCACCAAAGAATCACCATAAACAAGTAGTCGTGTGATGCCAAGAGAAACTGCAAGGTGAAGACCATGCAGTAGAGCTTCGTATTCAGCTTCATTGTTTGAGACCTTCCAGAAGATCTGCAAAACATATTTGAGTTGCTCGCCTTTGGAAGAAATCAGAAGTACCCCGACACCAGCGCCTTCCAACTTGAGTGAACCATCAAAGTACATGACCCAATGCTCTGGACGCTCAATTGGAGTTGGGACTTGATTTTTCCGCCACTCAGCCATGAAATCAACCAAAGCTTGAGACTTGATAGCAGTGCGAGACTTGAACTCGAGCGATAGAGCTACAAGCTCTACAGCCCATTTAGAAATCCTTCATGTGGAATCCCGGTTGTGCAATATCTCGCCAAGCAGGTAGCTAGTAACCACAGAAATCTTGTACTTGTCGAAGTAGTGGCGGAGCTTCCGTGAAGTAATCAGAACTTCATAGAGTAGCTTCTGTACTGGAGGGTAGCGAGCTTTGGATTCTGAGAGTACTTCACTAACAAAATAAACCGGCCTCTGGACAGGGTAGCCATGGCCTTCCTCCTGCCGCTCAACGACAATAGCAGTGCTGACAACATTAGTAGTCGCAGCGATGTAGAGCAAGAGCTCTTCATTAGGCAGAGGAGCTGTGAGGACTGGAGGCTTGGATAAGAACTCCTTGAGCTGAGAAAGAGCTTGATCAGCTTCAGTTGTCCATGTAAACTTCTCTTGCCGCTTGAGTAGCTTGAAGAAAGGTAGACCCCGTTCTCCAAGTCGCGAGATGAAGCGATTGAGTGACGCTATACAACCAGTAAGCTTCTGGACATCTTTGATAGTAGTCGGAGCTTGCATGTTCGAGATGGCAGTAATCTTGTCGGGGTTTGCTTCGATGCCACGATGGCTGATGATGAACCCGAGTAGTTTTCCAGATGATACGCCAAAGACGCATTTGTTGGGATTAAGTTCCCATTAGTACTCCCGTAGCGAAGCAAAAGTTTTCTCAAGATTCGTGATAAGCATGTCTGGATCCCTAGTCTTTACAATGACGTCATCCACGTATGCTTCCATGTTCTTGTGAAGCTGCCTCTTGAAGCATGCTTGGATAGCTCTTTGATAAGTAGCACCAGCATTTTTCAACCCGAAGGACATTGTTGTAATAATAAGCACCAAACGGGGTGATGAATGCGGTCTTCTCTTGATCAGATTCCTTGATTGCAATTTGATGATAGTCGGAGTAGCAATCCAGGAAACAGAGTAGAGCACAGCCCACCGTAGAGTCAATGACTTGATCAATCCGCGGCAACCCGAAAGGATCCTTGGGGCAATGCTTGTTAAGATCAGTGTAGTCGACACACATCCTCCAATCGTTAGAGTTCTTCTTTCTGACAAGCACAGGGTTAGCGAGCCATTGCGGGTGAAAAACTTCCTGGATGAAGCCAGCTGCGAGTAGTTTGGCGAGCTCTTTTTTGATAGCAGCCCTGCGGTCATCAGCAAAGCGACGGAGGTGTTGTCTCTTGGGGGTAGCATTAGGATCGACGTTGAGTGAGTGCTCGATCAACCTCCTGGGCACACCTGGCATGTCAGATGGCTTCCATGCAAAGATATCACGGTTAACCCAAAGGAAGTTGACGAGCGCATCTTCCAATTTAGGATCAAGTTGTGCACTGATCATGGTCGTCTTGCTACTGTCACCAGTACCAAGGTCAATGGCTTTGAGCAGGACATCACTAGTTGGTGCAGGCTTGTTGTTGGTGTCTGTCTTCTCAGAAACCTCCAACTTGCTCGGAGCAAGCTTCTTAGATGCAGTGAAGACTTCCATCGTAGCATTGGGTACTTGAGATGTCAAAGCAAGTTCTACGGCTTCAGTGTCGCAGTCGTAAGAACGCTTCAAATCCCCTTGCAATGAGAGAACTCCTTTGGAACTCGGCATCTTGAGTACAAGGTACATGTAGTGTGGAATAGCCATGAACTTGGCGAGACCAGGTCTGCCGAGGATGGCTTGGTAAGAAGTCTCGAAGTCAGCAACCTCGAACTTAATGTACTCGGTGCGGTAGTGATCCTTAGTCCCAAAGGTTATGGGTAGTACAACTGAACCCAAAGGAACAGCTACGTTGCCCGGGATGATACCATAGAACGGCGAGTTGGTCTTGGTAAGCATATTGGTGATATCCAGGCCCATCTTCTTCAAAGTCTTGGCAAAAATGACATTGAGACCGCTGCCACCATCAATAAGAACCATGGTAAGCCTGGAGCCTGCCACCACTGGATCCAAAACAAGAGGATATCGTCCCGGCTCAGAGAAACTAGTCCATTGATCCGCCCTTGAGAAAGTAATGGGGGTTTCAGACCACTTTAGAAAAGTCGGAGCTGCTGGTTGGATGGACATAATCTCCCTGAGTGCAAGTTTCTGCATGCGCTTGGTTGGAATCCCGCCAAATATGACATTGACAGTGTTGGAGGGGTTTTGAAACCCAGTGTCTTTGTCTATGTTAGCCTTCTTCCCCTTGTGTTTACGAAACCTTGGGTTTGGATGCGTTGGTTCGGGTGTATTCTTCAACGCACAGCGAAGTTGGTAACACTGCTCTGTAGTATGATCGCCCTCTGGGTGCCATGGGCATTTCTGCTTGGTCAATGTTGCCCAGTGAGAATCATCTTCAGACTTGGTAGTAGTTTCCATGGCTGCAATAGTGTTATCAGGCTTGCGGTTGCGATTAGGATTGCTCTAGTAGTTAGTACTCGTGCGATTGCCCTGCTGTTGCTTACCACTATTGCTTCCACCAGCATTATTGTTGTTGTTGTTATTGTTCTGGTTGTTGCAAAAATGCTTGAACCGATTCCGAGCCTTGTCTTCCTCGTCCGCCCAGTGAGTGATCATCTCCTTGAGCTTGGTGATGTTGGCTGGGCGAGCGCGACCGAAGTCTTGGAAAAGCCTATCATCATGAAAACCATCCTGCAAGGTATCTATGACTTCTTTCTCGGTGACATCAACAATAGTAGCCCTTTTTTCAAAGAAGCGGTGCATGTACTCGCGAAGAGTTTTGCCTTGTTTTTGCTTGATCAGGGCAAGGTCCATTCGGGTACAATGATGGCCCAGAGAACCCGCGAAGTTGCTGGTGAAGCGTTGCTTGAGTTGTCCCCAGTTGTTGATGGAGCCACGTTTGAGAGACTCGAACCATGTGAGGGGCTCTTGCTTCAGAACAAAAGGGAAATAAATACATTTAGTATCATCATTGCCACCGGCATTAGTAATGGACAGAGCATAACAGCGCAACCACTGCCTTGGATCTTGCTTGCCATCGTATTTAGAGATGCCATAGGGTTTGAATTTCTTTGGAAGAAGCAGATCTTGAAGTCGAGTAGAGAAAGCAGGAAAGGAATCAGAGTCAACATCCTTTTGCTTCTCACGCTCAGCGCGTCTGGCGTTGATTGTTGTGTGAGCATCATAGCGAGAGTCTCTCGACTTGCTATCGATACTGCCTTCACCGCCTTTGCCTCTGTTGCTAGCTTCCGGACACGTGCGTTGAGGAGTGGGCGTGGTGCGATGAACACCTCCACTGCTACCATGGTGACTAGGAGTACTGGTATTTTGACGTAGCATAGTGTAGGCTAGCTCAGCCAGCTTCGCAACTTCAGCAGCCGCCCTGTCACGAGGCATAGAGCGACCAAGCAAGTTGATCACATTAATAGCTTCCTCTGGAGTATGATATTGACGAGTAGCTACCGCATCCAGAGCCTCTTGAAGATTACAGGTAGGTAGAGCTTCCGCGAGTTCCCGACGAAGGGTTGCACGACCAGTATTGTGTTGATGTCGTGCAGTCTTGGCCTCCGTAGTTTCATCAGCAGAAGCATTGGCAGAGAGTTCATCATCAGATACATCATCCAAGAAACGATAATTGGCACGATGCCCTTGCGGAGTAGATGCATCAACGATGAAAACTTCCCGATAAGATGAATGAGTACCCGTACTCTCAACGAGCTCCATATCGGTGTCATAATCAACAAGCTTGGCTCCTACCTGGAAGGGTAAGTTGTTGAGACAAGCGATAAAGCGCTCCTGATCGTCCAATGTGAGATCAGCAGGCACATGCTCAGGCCAGTAGACGAATCTACCCTCAGGTGTCGATGTGATCACCAGTCCTTGAGCAGAGCCAGTCAGTTGTTGTGCTTCAGTAGAATTCGAACCATAGTCGAACTCGAACTCAGATGAATCCGAATCATAGTAGTCGAGGTTGACTTCCGAATCTGAAGAGTACTCGAGCACGATCTTCAGGCCAGGGCACATAAGGCGCTTCAGCACGGCTTGGTAAGCGGCACTGATATGGCGATAGCCGAAGAGAGGTGGTGTGGGGATATTATCCAGGCTGAGCTCAAGCTGTGAAGCTAGAGAAAGCAACTCAGGCTGAATAGGAGACGAAGTCGAGTTGTACTCAGACTCCGACTCGAGTTCTCTGAGCGGGTCAGAGATCAAAATTTCGCTGAAATTTTCGACGAGTTCTTCCATCGAAGCTTGCGTAAGCGTCGAGGACTTGACCTTTGACTCCGGAGTTGATGCCAAGAAACGCAGGAACGATCCGGCGCCGTCAGCAACACAGACCCAGGAGCCAAAAATGAAGGTGTCGCCTTGCTAGAAAGCGACGGTCGGCTTGATGATGATGAGAGCCATCGAGTTCGCCAGCGGATCAACGACGAGATCCCCTACTTGGCGCGCCAGGTGTCAGTGTTTTAGACACCGAGCCTACGACGGTGTACCCGAAGTAGTAGATTGTGCGGTGGGGCTCGCCGAGATCAGGAACACGATGGTGAGACACGGGGCACACAATTAGACAGGTTCGGGCCTTAATGTGCGTAATACCCTACGTCCTGTATGCTGCGTGGCTTTGTATTGATTGCGTATATTTTGAGAGGGGTCCCTGCCTCGCCTTATATGCCATGGGAGGCAGGGTTACAAATCGGATTGGTACAAGAGTACTATTCGAGTAGGACTCAGAGTAGCCTATACGAGTAATAGAAAACTATCCTAGTCTTAGTACAAGTCCTTGTCCGTCTTGTCTTGTCTTGTGGGCCACGGTAATCTTGCACCGTGGCCCACTAGTTGAGTAGTCCAAGTGTGCAGGTTCTTATCTCCCGGGTATGGCCCATATGTGTGGTGGGCCCAGGGATGCCCGGTCGACATCAGCCAACATCAAACTCAACTGTGGCACATGCCCAGATAACCACCCCATCAATTTTCTAAGCTCATCATTTTCATCCTGCAAACGGTCAACATAGTGTGCAAGTTCCATGCTTTTCAAAGCATGCATTTCACAGGTAGAACATGATGTAGGAATGGGAGCTTTCAAAGCAGCCTCAAGAGAAACAATTCTAGTGTGAGATTCATCTAGCCTAGCATGCAACACAGGACATAAGGTACAAGCACCTAACAAAGCTGGCATAGATTTCAGTTCATCACATTCAACCCTAATCACATCTAGTTCCTCAAGAGTAGAGGCATTCTTCTCCTTGAGAGCAGTCAAATCAGCAAGAAAAACTGAACAATCACCACAGTCAATCTCATCAGACACAACAGGAGCAAATTTCAAAGAGCCTATCTCATTTCTAGCATCCACAAGCAAGGATTCAAGCTCAGCTATCTTATCCTTAGCATCACCCAACAAAGACCTAAATTCCCTCTTCTCCTTGTTGGCCTTTCTAAGCACATCATCACGGTTATCAAGCAACTCATTGAGCCTAGCATTATCCTCTAGCAAGAAGTTGGGATCATGTCGTACCTCTTCCTCGGAATCAGAGTTTGAATCCGAGCTATGCTTCCCACCCTTCTTGGAGTGCGCCATGCCGCAAAAACCTCCTTGTGCGATGAAGCTCAGGCCGGTGAAGTTCTTGCCCGTGTCCCGCTTGTCCTTGCGCCTTCCTTGCTCTTCCTCGCTGCTCGAGTTGGAAGAAGCCTCGCTTGATGTGGAGTCGATGTCGCTCACTCCGGCAACCATCGCTCGAGCCGTCTTCTTCTTGTAGCCGCCACTCTTCTTGGGCCTCTTCTCGCCCTTTTCCTTGCGCTTGTCCTTGTAGTCGTTCCGGGAGTGGTGCTTGTTATAGTCATGCTTGGGCTTGCCCTTGTAGTCGTTCTTGATCTCCTTGGCTTCAGGGCATTCGGCGATGAAGTGCCCGTGCTTCCCGCACCGATAGCACATCCCCGAGCTCCGCCTTGCATTCTTGCGGTTCTCGTACATCCGCCCAAACCTCTTGCTCAACAAGGCGAGATCATCCTCTCTCAGCACCTCAAAGTCCTCATCTGGCAAAGACACAAGACAAGACAAAGAGAAACCACCAGAGTTAGCATTAGACCTTGATCCTGAGACAAGAGCCAAACTATGAGGATCAGTGGGGCTCTCGCTCTTGGCTCTCAAGCCACGATCAACCTTCGAAGACCTGAGTTTGGAAAACAGCTCATCAAGCGTAAGCGTATCATACAAACTCAACTCCTCAATGGCCTCGACCTTGGCACTCCACATAGACCTATCCAGGGCATGCAAAAGCTTGATAGCTTGATCATGGTCCGTGTATGGGAGCACTGTCACATTGGCCCTCATGTTGTTGACTATGCTAGTGAAGCGCTGGAACATAGCATCGGTCGACTCACCGGGGAGATGAGTGAAGTTCTCGTACTCTCTCCGGTAAGTGGAAACCAAACGGGCTTGCACTTGGGCATTGCCAACATGAGCATTTCTCAACTTGAGCCAAATCTTTCCGGCCACATTCTCTCTGTACACTCGCTCGAACTCCAAGGCACAGAGAGCACGAAACAAGTAATCAATGGCCTTGCTGTTGGCCTCACACATGTCCCGCGAACCTGGAAGCAGAAAACTGTCTGGGATGACATAATGAGGATTCTAAGTGACCTCCCAGATCAGAGTTCCCTTCCCTCGCAAAAACGCGCCCATGCGCCTCTCCCACATCGGGTAATTCTTGCCATCAAAGTGCGGAGGACCCGACCCCTTGCCATAATCGCCCATCTTTGGATCTTAGACTGGTTAGAATCAAGAAGATCTTTAACCGGCTCTGATACAAATTGAAGGACCGAATAGGCGACCAGAGATGGGGGGAGTGAATGGGAGCCAATAAAAATTCTTCCCGAAGGACGAACTCGGCCTATACCCCGATTGCCACTCCAAGTACTCGCGCACACCAAAGAAGCTCCAAACAAGGCACACACAAGCCTACAAGATCAAGAGACAAGCCTAGGAGCAAAGAGCGGAAGCACAAGACAAGAATCAAAAGACTTTGCCAAATCTGCGAAGCCCTGGCCGGACAGTCCGGACGAGTACGGCGGACAGTCCGCAAGCTTGGCGGACAGTCCGTGGACCCTCGGTGGACAGTCCGAACTAGGACCTCGAACAACCAGTGCTGCACTGGAAAAATCGGACAGTCCGGGCGAGCACTGCGGACGGTCCGGCACCTCGCGGACAGTCCGGCCACACCAGGCGGACAGTCTGGCGAAACTCGCTGGACACCCCAGACAAACCTCGAGCCACCCCAGACAAAAACCAACACCACGCGGACAGTCCGAACAGCACACGCGGACAGTCCGCAAACCACTCGCAACAAAACCCTAGCGGAAAAATGGATCGAAATGCGAACGCGAACGAACACGGATGAACATGTGACGAACTGGTATCACGCATACAGTCCGCACGACGCTCGCGGACAGTCCGCCAGGCGCGGACAGAGCAGAAAAAGCCCGACCCGGCGAGGTCAACTCTCCAAATCCATCACCAGATCTCCCAAACGGCTAAAGCTCTTGAGACAAGATTTGGGGGAGATGATAAGCAACACAAGAGGAAGCTATGCCCCAAAAATCTCGACCTCTAACTCACTAAATCGCCGGGAATCACGAATCACACGAACCACCACCAAGAACTCGAGCTCCGGCCAAAAACTCACGAATCGAAGGCTTTCCCCGTCGTTTGAGGTGTCAAGATCACACACAAAGATGCGCAAGGCATCCACCCATGATCCCCTCAAAGAAATCCGAAGAAAAACGCCGTCAAATCCCCGAATCGAGCGAACATCGAAACTCCCCAAAAATAGCCCCGAAAATGACACGAAAGGACTAGGAGATCACCGCAACACCGAATGCTTCCATACATCCAGAGGTCAGAGTCTATACAAGAATCTATCCTAAGGAAAGCAGAGGAAAAAGAAGAAGTTTAGAGCAATCTACCGAGGGAGGAAAACGTAGAGTCCTAGGAGAGAGATGTCATCCACCTCTCCGCTATTTATACGAAGTCCATCGGAGGGAGGTAAATGACCACGCTACCCCTACAACTGAAATAGAAGATACAACCCCTCAGGGGCATTTTGGTCAAGTCTTCATCGAGCGAACACGCTTCCACTGCGGCCTTGCTTAGCATCGATGCAAGCCCCGTGATCACACCACGTGCCCCCCGCCTCGAAGCTTCCCGAAGCTCCTGGATCACCGTCTCTATCACCTCGGGCCTCCGGGCTTGGTTTTGAGGCCCAAACCAAGAAACCGTCCACTGATGGTTTTGTGGGCAAACCAACAAACCCCGCGTGCAAGCTTCGGGCTCGATCCGCTACCTTGCACCCGCCCATGTTCATGACTTCAGCCCGCCAGTCTTGCACCGCACGGCTCGCACTTGACCCCATTGGCCACCGGGTCCATCGAACCAAGCCCACTTATCTCTCCATCACCCGAAGGCCGCCACGGCTAAGGCCTTTCGCGCTTGTTCTTCACCTGCACCAACATGAGTCAAGCCGCAACCTGTACCTGCACACTTAGCCAAGTATCAGTCCACACAATGTTGTCAATCACTCATCACTAAGGAGCGACCCTCCACTGGTCCTCGGACACACCTGGTCCTCAAAGGAACATAGCGAGGCTCTACTCATGTGTTTTTAACATGTAAATCAAGCCAACCTTAACATTATGGAGAAGATGAAAGGCTTGGATAGGTTTTGAACTTTTGGTACTAGTTTCTCAATGAGAGGCAAATAAAACATAGGATGGCTCATGTCATTGGTTTATGATCGAAATAAAATCCAGATAATATGACCGAGAAAATATCACATCTCTAAACATTGTTCAACCACTTAAGAGTTCATAATATGTCTTGGGTAGAAAATTCTAAGACCGATGTACTTGAAAGACTCAAAAAATCTTCAGGGTTGTACTCCCAGCAGCTTTTATTTTTGATCGGGTTGTCATCCTGGTAGCTTATTCTTGTCTCGATGAACGGGTTGCCTCCCGCAAAGTGCTTCGTTTATTATCTATAGCTAGACTTACTCTCTTCTTCACTTTGGATCAACGCTCTCTATGGGTGTTGCAATCTTGGGTACCCACTTCTGCACCATCCTTGGCTTGGGCGTAGGCTTATTCTTCGGCTTAGTCATCTTTTTGGTCTTCACAGGCTGGCTTTGTTCTTTGGTCTTGACGGATGCAACAACTCCCTTGATCTCGTTCGCTTCCTTCTTCTTTGGCTCTTCCTTACTAATGAGACGATGAGTCAGAACATATTTAACATTGATCATGTTGCATACCTCAAATTGTGGATGAAACTTGAATATCCTCCTTGTGTCGTTGACGTCGAACTTGATCTCCCCCTTGCCAATGTCGATTATCGCTACAACGGTCTTGAGGAACAGCCTCCCAAGGATGAGTGGTGGCTTCTCCCTTTCTCCTATCTCGAGAACCACGAAGTCGACGGGGATGAAGTGATCTCCAACTTTTACGGGTACATCTTCGGTGATTCCCACGGGACAGCGAATAGAGTTGTCACCCAACTCTAGACTCATGGCCGTAGACTCTAGCTCCAGTAGGCGTGGCTTCTCGAACACGTCTCTTGGCATGACACTCACGCTTGCTCCTAGGTCGCATAATGCCTTCTTGAACTTGAATGAGCTAATGGAACACGGGATGGTCGGACATCCGGGGTCTCTTTGCTTCTCGGGTCCTTGATTTGCAATAGTGGTGCTGCATTCCTCGGACATCTTGATGTGATCTACCCTGAGTGTAGCCATCTAATACTTGTTGGCGAGTATGTCTTTGAAGTAGAGAGAATATGTTGGAACTTGAAGAGCAACCAAGAGTGGCATGTTGATGCTTAACCTGCGCATCACTTCCACAAACTTTTCAAAGTGATTACCAATTTTGCCTCGGAAGTAGCGTGGATTTAGTGGAGGCATCTTCGTGTCTTGTCTTGGCATCTCAAACTCCAGCTCTTCGGTAGTGATCTCCAGAATAGTGGTCACCTTCTCCTTAGTGTGATATTCCACCTCGGTAGCTGGCTTAGGCTTCCTTGCTCCAGCTGGATATTCGGGGTCCTCTGTCTCCTTTCCCGAACGAGTTTGAATGGCCTTCGCCATCTCGGGGCCTTGAGGTTGTCCCGGCAATCTTCCTTCATTGGTCATTAGGCGTCCCGCAAGTTGTCCCACTTGCATCTCTAGCATCTTCATCATGTTGAGCACTTGATGGTTAGAGTTTCCGACCTCCTTCAGCTTGCCATCTATATTCTCCAATACTTTGTCCATAGCCTTGAACTTAGTGACGGTGTCCTTGTTGATCTTATCTTGCTCGTCTATGAAATCCTTCAATTGTATGCAAAGAGGAACCGAATTTGGAATGGACGAATTTTCATTAAATTGAGGTTTACCTTGCCCATAGCGGAAGTTTGGCAACTCTCCTTTCCTCATGTAGTTGAGCACCTTTGCTTCCTCCGGACAATCTCCTTGGACATGACTGTACTCCCAACACTCCTCACATGTGGATCTTGCTTCGGTGGCCTTTAATTAGGTCTTGACCATCTTTCTCCTCTATCTCCATCTTTTTCAACCTCCTCATAAGTGAGTCGATCTTCCCTTCAAGGAGTTCGGCTCGCATGTATTCATTGAAACACTCTAAAGCTTTTGCAATTGTCTATGTTGGAAATTGAGCAAACGTATCAATCTTGTTGCGCAAACTGAGTCTTGCCCTGTGAATAAAATTCCTTCATGAAGGCACTCATCAATGCTTCCCAATTTAGTATTGACTCTGCTGGTAGAGTGTGGAACCAATGCAAAGATTTTCCAAGTAGTGAGAACGGAAAAAGCCTTGCCCTCATTTGATTTTCAGTCACCCCGTCCATGTTGACAGTCTGACATAATTGAATGAACGCTTGGAGGTGAAGGTTTGGATCCTCTTTACCGGTGAAGGGAGAATGTTGCACCATGCAGATAGTTGAGATCTTGATCTTGAATGGCCTTCCGATGTCTTGAAGGTTTAGGATAGGTGGATCAACGATGTCCGCAGTGCATAGCTCCCCGATCTTGCACTCCGGCTGCGGTTCTCCCATGGGTGGCGGTTCAGGTTGATCTCCCTTTGGACTTGGAGGTGGTGATTCCTTTGGAGATTCCGACTTCTTCGGCCTCCGCTTTTGGCTCTACAATTTTCAGTTTCTTAGCTTGTGCTGCACGTCTCCATTACCTGTGAAGTTTTTTAGGATCATCCACAAAAAAATTGGGTTCGTTGGAGAGGTAGCCGTTCATCTCCAGTTAGGGTTAGCAATAAACAAAATATACAAAAATCTAAAAGAAAAATTTAGGGTTAGTCAAAAACTAGATTAGATTGATTTTTTAGGATGATCAAAATTAAGCGATGCAAAAGAAAAACCAAAAGAAAAAATGAAAATATTTACGAACGCAATACTAAATTGGATCTTGATTACTTGTTCCCCGACAACGGCGTCAGAAAAAAGGTCTTGTTGACGGTTCAATAACGCGCCAATATTCACCGCAAGCTTACGGATTATCGTTGTCTTTTTTCCTCGAGTATTACCCAAGGTTATCGAATCTGTGGAACATGTGCAACACAAGATTCAATCCAATAAAGCGGAAAACAATTTCCTTTGAGAGATTGTTATGCATCTAATCTACTGAACACGAGAGGTAGCGAGAGAAAACATAGAGATAACCAATCTAGAGAGTCTAGATCATGCTTTTGTTGAAGTTCCAAGAGAGCGATGAAGATAACAATGCGAATCTCATAAAAAACATCTTTAAACTGTGGCATCCGTTCCAATCCTCGAAGGCACCTACCGTACGTGTGAACGACATCCTGTCGCGATGCCCCCGCTTTTTGTGTAGGTGAACCTAAGAGCACGTTCATGAAAAATGTGTTGAAAACACTTGGTAGATCCGGTATGCACCTCTAGCCACCGCAGCTACAAGAGAAGACAAAATCATAGAGAAGGCACTTGATCGCTAGAAATCAAATTCACAATATAAATTCACCTTGAATGTTTACATAAACAAGATCACCACCGAGATCCTACCTTGATCTTGATCCTAGCTCCGGAACTCCGATGTGGTCTTCCATGCAAGGTTCCCACATCAGCTAGGGAAACCCTAGACAACTAGCACGACCCTCCTCTCCGAGATGGTGTCCCTTTAGCTTATCTGCTCCTCGGCGGTGAATGACGAATGGATTTATGCGTGGCTCTTCTCTTGGGGACTATAAATAGACTGAGGGGGTGCTAGGTCAAAGGGGGCGGCGAACCGGGCCCAGAATGGGCTGGGCCGACCGGCCGGGGCCCATCCCGGCCTAGTTCGTCCTCGTCTTGCTTCCCGAAGTTTCTTGCATTTTTTCCTTTTTCTGTCCTTCTGCATGTGGGCTCTTGACCTCGTTTTCTCCGCGGTTTAGATAAGGGTACTTGTCGCGTAAGCTCCTGCTTCTTCTGTTCAGGTCTGGAGTATTACGGCTTCATGCTTCAGTCCTTGGGCCATTTGGAGTCATGTTCACTTCGTGTCTTGACTTGTGTCAGGCTTCATGATCTTCTTGCAAAGTGTTCGATGAATTTTACCCGGAAGTCCGCCTTTTAGCGCTAAAATCCTATGTAAACAACATACTCCAAAGACGACATGCAAGAGCAAACTTGTTATATCAAGGGGGTTGTTGGCCTTTCGTAGCGTCGTCATCCTAAGAACAGATCTGGGACCCGTCCTTAGCGACAACACTAGGAAATGCCTTGTAGGCACCTCTCAATGTCATAACTAATGGCGCAGGTTAGCGTGAACACCGAGACTTGCCATAGGTTAATCTAAACGATCATGAACGAATCCGCAAGCGCACAGATAAACCATTGTAGCATTTCCCCAAGGAAGGAGAGTATTCCAAGGGTATCGTATCTGTGGAAGGCAATGGCGGATATCTTAGACTTATGCTTTTGCTCTGAATGTAAACCAAGAGATAGATATAGGGAACAACACACTCAAAGATAGGGGTAAGATAAAAGATATACGGGGTAGTGTGACACACACTCAAATCTACCTCTACTCTAGCACACTACGGCTTAGGGGGAACATACGAGTTAGCTCTAGGTTCTAATGTACTAAACATACAAAGCTAGAAGATATAAGAGATGGGCATGAGTATTGCATGAGAGAGATAAGGTTCAGCACCCAGGTACAAACGACGAGCTAGCCCGCGACGACCAGCACTCTGCGAAACTAGACTTTAGACTCCTACAGTAGGTACCCCAGTGCGGAGGTTGCCCTAGGATCCAACATGGCTGTCACCACCTGAGGACCGACGTCTCGTTACGGGGGGTATGCTCATAACTATCGTAGCCAGACAACCCAGGCACCATGCCTACGTTGCTGCTAGACTCCACCCGGCCCGGGCTATTGTGACCCAGGGTGAGAGCCACCAGAAGACTGGTCAACTAGACCGAGTACCGTTGCTTGAACACAGACCTCATGCAACACTCTCATGCCATCTAACAAGATCGACTAAGTCTAGACATACGAACAGATATGAACTCTCTTATGTCAAATCAATAAGATCAAAGGGTCGTGTTCGTGAAGAACACGAGCCTCTAACTTATGAACAAACACATAAGGAAGGAGTTTATCACCCTTCAAGTGGATCAAAAGGTAGTGTTCACGAAGAACACAAGCCTCTAAATGATGAACAGAGCATGAACTCAAGAACATATCAAGAATATGATCTACCATGACTTTATATGAAATAGATGAATAACTGAAGTATATCAAAGTCATACAAAGAAATAAAGATAAAAGAGAACTCATACCTAGATTTCCAAGAGGACTTGGAATCTGAATAAGAGCTACTCTAGCCTACCCCCTAGCCTTGGAAACTAAAAGTGAGAGGAGAATGAGAGAGTGGTGTGTGAGAAATGGGAGCCCCTCCCCTTCTATTTATAGGCGAGGACAAGGCTTGCTTGGACGCCCAAATGACCCCTAAACACCCGGGAGTGAGGCAATGGACCAATGAGCAACCAACACGTGGAAGGCCAGGATCAAAGGCCCCTAAGGCGGTTCGGCCGATCCTAGGATCGGCCGGCCCCCTAGGGTCGCCTCCTGGCCTGTGTTTTCTCTGGGTGGCTGCTTTGTGGGCCCTTTGATCCTCCCCCGGTGCATGGCTTGATTTGGTATCCGAGGTGGGCCCTTTGATCCATGTGAAGTCCATGTGGCGTCCTCTGATTCGTCGGTGAGTGCCTCCCCTGGATCGATGACGTGGATTGCCATGTTTCCCTTGGTGGCAGCCACCTCCTCAGCTGAGTTGGCATGGTTTCTTCATAGAAGTTGAGTTTCCATCTCTTTTAAGGGGTAAATCACCTACATACAAATACTCTCCAAGGACAAGTGGAACTACATTATTCAAACCAAAATGCTAGTAAATAATGCATATGCCTCCATTTATGTGAGAATATTGAGGGTTGGAAATGGTGAATTTCAACCGTCAACAAACTCCCCCAAGCTAACCTCTTGCTCGTCTCGAAGCAAGACATTAGAGACTTAGGTTGGTTGATCAGGAGTTGCTACAATGTTGTATTCTCAACTTATGGCAAACATACAGCAAAGTACTCTACCAAGAGTTGAACAAGTTGGCAATGTTCTTACCTTTCCCCTGATACGTGGGGCACATAGCTTCACCTGCCTTGGGCGGTTGAGAGACAGAATGGTTATATAGCATGTGCATAATCACTCATACCTTGATCAGCTTAGGAATCCGGAGGTTTTGCAAATTTTTCAAAAGAAAATCAGGGTTCCTCAAATGATACTCTCGGATCGCTCAAAAGTGTATGGTTCCTCACCAAGGCATCAATGTTGCCTTTCTTCACATCCTACTCCTAATAGGCTGTATGTGGAGCTGTAGGTAGGGAAGATGTGGCATACTTGCCTCTCATGTTTTGCTAAGTCAAAGACCGGATCCTTAGAAGAAACAAACATACATCCTGATCAAGATGTGCATATGTGTGTGATGGATATGAGCATGGCAAGGTGGATACTAGGCCCGGAAGTGGGTGCTAGATATTACCATGCTTTTTATGAGGGATTGATGGTAAGGTGGACACTAGCCCCGGAGCAGGTACTAGTTATTACCATCTATATGGTGGAACTATTTCTCCTGCACATATGAATCCCTTTTTCTCCTTTGGAATTTTCGAGACTTGGGCTAGCTCTCTTTATTTATTTTTACCATGCTTTTGAGCATGCTTTTCTTTTTTTTCTTTTCTTTTTTTTAGCTAGCCCTTTGTCTCTATTGGAGATATTTGGAGAGGGATGAATAATGCAAAGATACATAAAGTTTTATTTGAGGAAGAATGCATAGGCATATGGAACAAATGATGATTGCTAACTTCTAGTGTAGAAGTTTTAGCATGAACGTGTACGTGATTTTCATCAGGGGAGTACGAGTTCTAACAAGGGTCACAACAATTTGACAAAGCTCAATGAGAGAACAAGCTGCATATGTGGAGGCTAAGAACTAGAATCTACATATGGCCTTGGATGGGAAATTCTCATCATTGAGGAACTCATCATGTTTTGATTTTTCAAAAAGGAAAACTCCGGATGTCAAGCATCACTAAGCATGAGATCATAGCACTCTATTATACCATATCATGTCTCACAACAACTTAGGCAAGGATCATGCTTTTTGCTACCCACAGCTTTCAAGCTAAGGTTTGAACATACAAGCCAACAAACTCAAAACTTAGGTGGGATACAAAGTTGTAGGCAAGACATACGAGGAAAATAAACAGAGCAACTATTCATCATTTCAACCATAGAGGCAAAGCATTCTTACTAAGCATATCAAAGCAACCTAAGCAAATGATGATGAAAGCAAATAAATATTTTTGGTCTTTTTATTTTGCAGATTTTTTTTGGATTTTTCATTTATAAGATATTCTGAAACCGAAGGAAGATACAAGTTTCCTCAGAATGGGGGTCCTCCCCCAAGCTAGCTTCAGGCTCACTGCAGAGGAGGGTAGAAGAAACCCTGACTCGCGTAGTAAGCCCTTTGCGCCTCCATGTATTACCGCTGATCTTGCTGCATGGCTGCTATCCTCTCACCAGCCTGACGCTGCCACGCTGAGGTAGACTCAACATGGGTGTTCAGCGTCTCATCCAATCCCGTGACCTGGACGGTTAGCTCTCCCATCTGCTGCGCGAGCTGAGCATCGCGTGCAGAGGATGAGGAGTGTCACCGGAGCTGGAACTAGCGGGTGTGGCCCACTGAGCACTGCTCGCACTCGCCCAAGCTGTGCCACTTGCAATCGGCTGGTAGGTGGGCTGATCCCAGCCAGGTGTATACCCAGGGGTAACCCCGAACATATACCCCGCAGGGGCCCCTCCTGCCACCGGTGGCGTAGCAGGCTGTGGCTGAGGTGGTGGTGGTGGCTATGACTGCTGCTGCTGCTGCATGTGTGCTCTCTTCGCCGCGCTCCTGGTGCACCTGCCTGAAACACTAGCACGACGGCTTTGCTCTTGTGTAACAAGGGGAATGGTTAGTGACTCCGAATTATACAATCCAAACCCCGGGTTAGGTAACGGGATTTGGTTTGCATAGCCCGGAAAGAAGAAAGTCAAAGAATCATTTGGGCCCCTCTTGAGTATATGTCCTTGGATCAAGTACGCCTCATCAATGAGAACTCGGGGCGTCCCGATGAAGGGTACGGAATTCCCGTTAAGAACCCCGAGTCTGAGAGCAATACGAGTCACCAAAGACGTACACTCAATAGGACCAATCATCTTGAAATTCATCAACCATTGCCGAATCATAGCTTTAACGGGAGAGACCTTGATCCGGTTAACAGCGGCATATAATAGCATCATCTCATCGCTGCGCACGGGCCAAACAACCTCTCGTGGAAATAGAGTAATGGCGAGCCACTTGTGCCACAGGTGGAGAGTGGGATGCACAATATCGTTGCACCGAGGTACAAACTTGCCACTGTAAACAAGACCAGAGATGTCTAACCAGAAAGATTCTCGAACATAACCCTCACAAGACTTCTTCAGAGAAACAGCACAACGTGGACTAAACCCAAGAAGACGACTAAGTTCCTTCCAAGAAATATGATAATCGGTCCCAAAAAGACGAAACTGAATGCCATCCTGAATCTCGGTAAGAGAGCAAAGAAAATGGATGGTGAGGGGCCGAGAGCCAAGCTCTGTGACCGGCACAAACTCCTCCCAACCAAGAGCATTCCAAATGGAAACGAACTCAAGATTCATACCTATTTTCTCCATGAGAGCCGGGTCGAAGTCCCTGGTGTGGGCGAAGACTCGGTCCTTCAGAAGAGCATAGGCTTGCTCCTCTCGATCGCCCCGCAAGCTGAGGTAGAGGGTGTCGTCGACGACCTCCTCCGCGGCTTGTGGCTCGGCTTGCTCTTCTTGCTCTTCTTCATAATCTATCGTCGATGGGCTCGACGTCGGCTCGACGGGGGTGGATGCACTCGTGCTTGCCCGCGAACGGGAGCGTGAGCGTGTCACCCTCCGGAGAGTGTTTGCCGCCCAATTCATGCTAGCACAACAACAAGGGACAACAAGAGCAACTCGGTGATGGGTTAGTGAAATCGAATGAAGTTCTTACCGAGCTTGCTCCACCAATAACAATATTTTCAGCAACACACTAGAGAGAATACCTGATGATCCAATCTCGAGCAAGAAATCCAAGAAAACCAAGAGAGCAAGGAGTAGAGAGGGGAGTGTGAGTGAAATGAGTTGAATGGGTGAAGAACACCCCCTCTCGGTCTCGGCTCCAATTTATAGAGCAAAAGGGGCAGCACACTGTGGGTTAGCTGTTGGGCAACGGCTAGGAGCCATTGGCCAAAGCTGGGCCCACTTGACCGTTACCAGGGTTCGGCCGAACCCTGGTTCGGCCGGCCCAGTGGTGGGCCCGGTGCTGGCCTCCTTTGGCAGGTGTGCCCCCAACGGCTATATGAAGATATGCCAAGGTGCACCGGCCAAAGTTTGCTCCAGAAATTGCCCAAATGAATTTTCTATGGTTTTCAAACTCAGAAATTATTTTCAGAAATTTTATTTGGAAAAGGGAAAAGGGCTAGATAAATCTAGCATGCAAATGCAGAGTTTTGGAAAATCAAATATGCAATTTTTTTGAAAATAAAATTTTGGAAACGGAAATATGAGATAAGTACCAGCTTTAACCTTTTTGGTAGAAAGGACCCATCATTTTTAGTCTGACGAGTGGGACTCTTCTCAGCGATCAATTCCATTCAGCACCCCACTCCTGAGAAGTAGAGGGTGGTGCCATCTCAATCTTCCGCCATTCTTTCTCAATTTTCTTTAACCTCTTCGATGGAGATTTCTTCCTTGGGGGCGAAGGCTCCGTCCTTGCCCCAAGCTGCTCAACACTATCTTGCACTAAATAGCATTGCTCTTCTTTGTCCTGAACTTGAACTTCAAGTTCCTCTTCCCAATGCGGAAACGGATGATTTCGGACCCCACATTGATCCTAGCTCGGACATCACTGAGAAATGGTCGCCCAAGGATGAGCGGCATTCCTCCCTCGTCATCCATATCAAGGACCACGAAATCCGTGAAGACATAAGAGCTCTTGACTTTGACCAATATGCTCTCAACAATTCCTTCTGTATATCGTATCGTTGAATCTGCGAGTTGGATAGTCCGTGCTGTTGGAGAGAGAGCTGGATATCCAAGTTGCTCGAACATGGCCTTGGACATGAGATTAACACTTGCACCAAGGTCACAAAGGGCATGCCTGATCTTCTTGTAATACATTGTGCAAGTAATAGTCGGGTAGCCTGGATCTTTCTTGTGCACCACTGCTGATTCCTCCCACGGATCAAGAATTTGTTGTATGGGCTTTCCTGCATAGTCAGAAGCATGTGTCTTCCTAGGTGGCTTACCCCACCTGGTTGATACTACACCAACATTCTCACAAGAGGATACGGGTTGCCCCGGGATCCTCCCGTTATCAGGAGATGGAACCAAAGTAGCCAGCTGAGCCAGCTGGGTTTCTAACATTTTGTTGAAACTTAGCTGACTCTTCTGAGCAGAAGAGAAACTATCAAGCTTAACGCTGAGACTTTCCACAGTTTTATCAAGGGCAGCTAACTTCTTGTTAATACCTTCATTAATCTTAGCTTGCTCAAAAACGAGATCTCTCAAGGAAGGTTGGTTAGGATTGTACGAGTTACCTTGGTTACCTCCTTGATAGTAAGGGCGTTGTTGATTCCACGATTGGCCTCCTTGTTGAGGTGGACGATAACCGTTGTTGTTGCCGTTCATGTACATCACTTCCTCCTGAGTCTCCGGACAATACTTGCTTGAGTGCCCAGTGTTGCCACAGACTTCACAAGTCATGTGAGAATCCATAGGCAGAGTAGTGGTGGCCATGGTAGCCTTCTCGCTGGTGTAGTCATCCAATCTCTTCATAAGAAGATCCATCTTGGCAGTAATCATGTCTGCTTCCTTGACAGTATGAGTACCCCTTGGTCGTGGTTGGAGTCTTTCATCACTCCACCCTTGGTTGGAGACCATCTTCTCAATGAGTAATTTAGCATCATCAACACTGAGTGAGAAGAATGCTCCTTGAGCAGCAGCATCAATATGGCCTCGGGCTGTCGGAGTCAACCCATTATAGAAGCTTTGAAGAATAAGCCAATCCTCCATCCCATGGTGAGGACAGGCCAGGACATACTCTTGAAGCCTTTCCCAAGCCTCTGGAATAGATTCACTTGCTGCTTGCTGAAAACCAGAAATCCTTCCACGAAGAGTATTAGTTTTACCCAATGGGAAGAACTTCTTGAGAAATGCCTCTGAACACTTACTCCAAGTGTTAATAGCTTCACGATTCACATAGAACCATTGCTTAGCTTTCCCCAGGAGAGAGAATGGAAATAGCCGTAAACGAACAGCATCCATATTTGCACCCCTGATGACAAAAGTGCTGCATAGCTCTAGGAATTGTTGCAGATGAGCATTGGCATCCTCATTTGGCTTGCCACAGAATGGGCTAGCATGTATCATCGTAATTAGACCCGTCTTGATCTCAAAATTTTCAGTCCCCATTGCCACCTCAGGGCCTTGCAGCACCTGGTCAGCGGAAGGAGCTGAGTACTCACGAAGTGTCTTCTGGGCCATAGCGTTGGACGTGGATGGTACAAAGGAAGCTGGTTCGCCCTCTGGATGAGTACGACGAGGTGAGCCGAAATGAATCGAGCTTTCCTCACAAGTGACTCGGGATCTTCAGTAAAATTCCCCAGTAGGTCGAAACCAGTCATACACTACCTGTCTTCATCATCCAAAGATAAAAGAAGACAATCAAGGTTAGCCTGCATTGAGAGTTGTCCTAACCTAATCAGAGTTTATAAACAAATGCAAAGCATAGTCATGATAATCCTGTGCCTTACCCGGCAACGGCGCCAGAAATGCTTGTTGGCGTTTCGTAGCGTCGTCATCCTAAGAACAGATCTGGGACCCGTCCTTAGCGACAACACTAGGAAATGCCTTGTAGGCACCTCTCAATGTCATAACTAATGGCGCAGGTTAGCGTGAACACCGAGACTTGCCATAGGTTAATCTAAACGATCGTGAACGAATCCGCAAGCGCACAGATAAACCATTGTAGCATTTCCCCAAGGAAGGAGAGTATTCCAAGGGTATCGTATCTGTGGAAGGCAATGGCGGATATCTTAGACTTATGCTTTTGCTCTGAATGTAAACCAAGAGATAGATATAGGGAACAACACACTCAAAGATAGGGGTAAGATAAAAGATATACGGGGTAGTGTGACACACACTCAAATCTACCTCTACTCTAGCACACTACGGCTTAGGGGGAACATACGAGTTAGCTCTAGGTTCTAATGTACTAAACATACAAAGCTAGAAGATATAAGAGATGGGCATGAGTATTGCATGAGAGAGATAAGGTTCAGCACCCAGGTACAAACGACGAGCTAGCCCGCGACGACCAGCACTCTGCGAAACTAGACTTTAGACTCCTACAGTAGGTACCCCAGTGCGGAGGTTGCCCTAGGATCCAACATGGCTGTCACCACCTGAGGACCGACGTCTCGTTACGGGGGGTATGCTCATAACTATCGTAGCCAGACAACCCAGGCACCATGCCTACGTTGCTGCTAGACTCCACCCGGCCCGGGCTATTGTGACCCAGGGTGAGAGCCACCAGAAGACTGGTCAACTAGACCGAGTACCGTTGCTTGAACACAGACCTCATGCAACACTCTCATGCCATCTAACAAGATCGACTAAGTCTAGACATACGAACAGATATGAACTCTCTTATGTCAAATCAATAAGATCAAAGGGTCGTATTCGTGAAGAACACGAGCCTCTAACTTATGAACAAACACATAAGGAAGGAGTTTATCACCCTTCAAGTGGATCAAAAGGTAGTGTTCACGAAGAACACAAGCCTCTAAATGATGAACAGAGCATGAACTCAAGAACATATCAAGAATATGATCTACCATGACTTTATATGAAATAGATGAATAACTGAAGTAGATCAAAGTCATACAAAGAAATAAAGATAAAAGAGAACTCATACCTAGATTTCCAAGAGGACTTGGAATCTGAATAAGAGCTACTCTAGCCTACCCCCTAGCCTTGGAAACTAAAAGTGAGAGGAGAATGAGAGAGTGGTGTGTGAGAAATGGGAGCCCCTCCCCTTCTATTTATAGGCGAGGACAAGGCTTGCTTGGACGCCCAAATGACCCCTAAACACCCGGGAGTGAGGCAATGGACCAATGAGCAACCAACACGTGGAAGGCCAGGATCAAAGGCCCCTAAGGCGGTTCGGCCGATCCTAGGATCGGCCGGCCCCCTAGGGTCGCCTCCTGGCCTGTGTTTTCTCTGGGTGGCTGCTTTGTGGGCCCTTTGATCCTCCCCCGGTGCATGGCTTGATTTGGTATCCGAGGTGGGCCCTTTGATCCATGTGAAGTCATGTGGCGTGCTCTGATTCATCGGTGGGTGCCTCCCCTAGATCGATGACGTGGATTGCCATGTTTCCCTTGGTGGAAGCCACCTCCTCAGCTGAGTTGGCATGGTTTCTTCATAGAAGTTGAGTTTCCATCTCTTTTAAGGGGTAAATCACCTACATACAAATAATCTCCAAGGACAAGTGGAACTACATTATTCAAACCAAAATGCTAGTAAATAATGCATATGCCTCCATTTATGTGAGAATATTGAGGGTTGGAAATGGTGAATTTCAACCGTCAACAGGGGTTAGTACCATTAGTTCGGATATCAAATCAATGCCAACATTGAAGGTAAACTCGTAGCTAGGGTGACGGAAATTGACCGTCAACACTTAGTAAGATCCATTACTAAGCAACGACATCCGGCATCACATTAGGCCTCTCCTGGATTCCTTGTTGGGCGGAGGAGAAGAGGGTGACAGAGTTCTTCACACTTCACAAGTATTCTTCTAGCTCCAAGCTTCTACGGCTTTACCCCCTATGCTCTGGTGGACGGACACATGTCCATGGTGTGGAGAAATTACTACGTTGCAACTTCATGCTCTACACAGGCTTGGTGCTTGCCTCTGGGCTTCCTTCCTCCATTTATAGCTGAAGCCAACCCTGGTTGTGCTTATCCGAACTTGGCAATGTTACCACGTGATCATGGGTTACTGTGTGCATGTGAAGGTCTTTTACGCGCCTTCCCCCTACTTGACGACAACCTGGCACCTTCTTAGCCAGAGGCCTTCACGTGGATACAGTATCCCTGCGATCATAAGGTGACTTTGTATCATCTGGGTGGAGTGCGATCCCGTGATCACACAGTGTTCCCATGACTCTGGTCATGTGGGCTATTGGTGTTTGGCGTTTTCCTGAAGATTCCATCTGTTATGCGCCTGTCGCTCAGTTGGTTAGAGCTTTGTGCTGATATTGCAGAAGGCAGTAGGTTCTCTTGAACTTGCATTTGGTCGTCCGGTGTGCAGTTCGGGTAGCTCGTCTTCTGCTCTGACCTCCCGGAAGCCTGCTTCCGACAATCTGGCGTTCGACTTCGCTTCGATTAAAGGCATTTTTCTTTTTTGGGTCGCTATGCACCCTTATCGACCTGTCGATAGTGCCAAGACTTCACCTTGTTTCTTCAAGCATCGTCATGACCCCCTCAAGGTCGTCTGCCAACACGATGAACGGGGGCTTGTGAGACATGGGTATCCATGGGTCGCCACCGACCAGGGTCTCAGAGGTCTCCGACGGGTAGGCCCGAACTTCCAGACAACCTGTCGACCTGCATAAAGGCCCGACAAACCTGATCTGTGGCCTCGAAGACCTTCCAGAAGATTTGCCCGGAAGACCTTATCCAGTACATCCGGAGACTTGGCGTGCACTTCAAGACGTCCGTAGTACCGCCAACTAGTTCACGTATGGCGGGAGTCCATTTGTAATACGTAGAGATAGGTTTTCATGTTGTAACCGACCCGGACTCCAGGTCCACCGACCTTATCCGCCATACTATATAAGGCGGCCAAGGGCGTCATCCCGAGGACCACGGAAACATCAAGCAATACAATCGCCACCAACAACTGGACGTAGGGTTTTACTCTCCGGAGGTCTGAACCAGTATAAATCGTTGTGTCCCTCATGTCTCGCTAAGATTTCTGTGTGCTCCTGGCATATCCATCCGTGCTCTTAGTTCCTAGATCGCACTTTAACCTGCAAACCTCGTGGGTAACCCCCATGCGGATCTGTCCAAGTCTCATCCCCTGACACTTTCGGCATACCATGGCACTTGCTGCTACAAAACACCCCTTATCATTACGACACACCACACCAACAGCTCCTTTAGCCCCTGATCGACCAAGAGAAGCATCAACATTCAGCTTGTAGAAACCTGGTGAGGAGGAATCCATTTGCAAGTTTTTTTTAGCTATTTTCAGCCTTTCACCTCTCTTATAGTGAATCTCATTTACAGGCCCAATTCTGAGGAGCCTCCGATTCCCAACGCGCTGCAGCCCGTATTCCCTGGCCCGGCGAACTCCTGAATATGCATTTGTTCCTCTCTATTCGTCTCATCGCTTTCGGCGTCTCGTCGGCCGTCACTCGACGAGGACCCTAGGACGCCAGCGAACTGCGGCTGTCAAGTGTGGAAAGCTGGCTGCGTGAGCGAGGCCTCCTCACGCCGTCCGCTCCTTCAATTCTTTGAACCTTGCATGAAGGCGTGGACTGCAGGCTGCAAAAGCACAACCGTGGACGGCCTGATTGGTGGACTTGCAGACAGACAAGATAGATTTTCTTCTATTGATGAATTCTACTAAATACTCCTACTTCGTATGGGCTAGTGAGCTATTAGCTTGTTGTTTGATTTGCATCTCTAAATTTTCTTGATGATGTTCAAGTAAATGTTATGAAACCATGAGTCAAATAGATATAATTGTTAACATACCATATATCATTTTATAGCATGGTAGGCTTCTTTATAAAATTTTGTACAGGCCCCAATTTATAACGGGACGGTCCTGTCATTTGCCACTTGAAACTCATTGATAAGTCGATTGACAGCTGCAATAGTTGCCAAAGGACTCTGAAATATTCCTTCTTAAATGCCAAATTGCTCAGCATGTAACCAAAATTTTACATGCCTGACATGCGCCAACTCTCTGGTCTTAGCCCAAAACCGAAAGCAACACGCAGGCCCACAGATAAACTGAAGGACCGAATAAGGCGACCAGAGAGGGGGGGTGAATGGGAGCCGATAAAAATTCTTCCCGAAGTTCGAACTCGGCCTATACCCCGATCGCCACTCCAAGTGCTCGCGCACACAAAAGAAGCTCCAAACAAGGCACACACAAGCCTACAAGATCAAGAAACAAGCCTAGGAGCAAAGAGCGAAAGTACAAGACAAGAATCAAACACCTAGAGTAACTCTGCGAAGGCTCCTGGTGGACTGTCCGAGAGGACCAGGCGGACCGTCCGTGATGATTCCGCGGACTGTCCATCAGGTCTCCGCAGACCGTCCGAAAAAGCAACCAGAACCTCCAGGGGCACACCGGGGGAAAATGGGCTGTCCGATGGTTCACTACGGACCGTCCGACCGTCACGGACCGTCCGGCCCAACCTCGCAGACTGTCCTCCAAACTTGTTGCCACCGAACCAAAGCAACTCAACGGATCGAAACTCGAGCGCTCAGGAACTCGCGAAGAACACGAAGAACACCAATGCTGCCTGGGCCTCGCGGACCGTCCGCCAAGCACGAACAGAACAGAAAAATGCTCAAGCTCGGGAGTCAACTCCACCTTTCCATTACCGGATCTCCCAAACGCCAAAAGCTCTTGAGACAAGATTTGGGGGAGATGATAAGCAACACAAGATGAAGCTATGCCCCAAAAATCTCGACTCCTAAGCCACTAAATCGCCGGGAATCGCGGATCACACGAACCACCACCAAGAACTCGAACTCCAGCCAAAAACTCACGAATCGAAGGCTTTCCTCGGCGTTTGAGGGGTCAAGATCACACACAAAGATGCGCAAGGTATCCACCCATGATCCCCTCAAAGAAATCCGAAGGAAAACGCCCTCAAATCCCCGAATCGAGCGAAGAACAAAACTCCCCAAAAATAGCCCCGAAAATGACACTAAAATCACAGAGGACTAGGAGATCACTGCAACGCCGAATGCTTCCATACATCCAGAGGTTAGATTCTATACAAGAATCTAGCCTAAGGAAAACAGAGGGAAAAGAAGCAGTTTAGAGCAATCTACCGGGGGACGAAACCCTAGAGTCCAAGAGAGAGAGATGCCATCCACCTCTCCGCTATTTATACGAAGTCCATCAGAGGAAGGTAAATGACCACGCTACCCCTACAGCTTGAAATGAAGATACAACCCCTCAGGGGCATTTTGGTCAAGTCTTCATCGAGTGGCACGCTTCCACCGCGGCCTTGCTTAGCATCGACGCAAGCCCCGCGATCACGCCACGTGCCCCCCGCCTCGAAGCTTCCCGAAGCTCCCGGATCACCGTCTCCGTCGCCTCGGGCCTCCGGACTTGGTTTTGAGGCCCAAACCAAGAAACCGTCCACCGATGGTTTTGTGGGCAAACCAACAAACCCCGCGTGCAAGCTTCGGGCTCGATCCGCTACCTTGCACCGGCCCATGCTCACGACTTCAGCCCGCCAGTCTTGCACCGCACGGCTCGCACTTGACCCCATCGGCCACCGGGTCCATCGAACCAAGCCTACTTGCCTCTCCATCACCCAGAGGCCGCTACGGCTAAGGCCTTTCACGCTTGTTCTTCACCTGCACTGACACGAGTCAAGCCGCAACCTGTACCTGCACACTTAGCCAAGCATCAGTCCACACAACGTTGTCAATCACTCATCACTAAGGAGCGACCCTCCACTGGTCCTCGGACACACCTGGTCCTCAATCTCCCCCTTGATGAGTGCATTGACAACACCCATAGAAATCACATAGAGAAAAAGAAAAGAAAACAACCACGAACACAAACCTCCAAAGCAAGTGATCCAAAGCCAAAGAACAAGTGAAAACAAGATCACTCGCCAAACCAAATCTCGGCCCCCTAAGACAAGGGCAACGGCTCGACACAGCCGAGACAAAACAAAACTCTCAACGAGCACACAAGATATGAATATCAAAATCATAAAAACATGATTAGAAGCTCATTTTTCAAGCACAAGGCAATTCATACACCAATTTCATTTGCAAGTTTAAACATGGTACATGAAGTGCCTTTGCGGCCAAAAGAAGCTTATGCTCCTCCCCAAGATGGCAAAAGGGCTAAGCATTTACAATGACAAAAAGGTCTTTGACCCCAAGCAAAGAGAACATGATTCTCAAGCACAAACTAAACATGATATAGGCATTTAAGCACAAATTGAGCATAGACAAGCATCTACTCATGAGAGAGGCAATTTTATCATTTTCACAAACAAGAAACTATCTCAACATAAGTATATGGCAAAACCATCAAGAGCATAGCATTCACATCACCATTTACCAAACATGCACAAATCTCACATATAGCACATCAGTGACACTACAGGGATTTGGGTCAAATGCAACACCGATGTATTGGAACGTAGAAAATTTGGTTACTATAGATGGCTATATTACAACCATTCTAAAAAATGGTAGCGATACATGGCTTTAATACAACGGTTTTCAAGATGTTGCAAAGCTCTATTGCGATTGGTGGACGATATTGCAATGGTGCAAAATGTTTGCATTAGAATTAATTTTGGTTGCAATTGAGTGGTAGTATTGCAACCACATTTACGTTTGTTGCATTTGGTTGTGACTATTGCTACGATTGTTTGGTGTTGCATAAAATTTCACAAGCGTTGCAAATTATTGATGCTTAATGCAATGAGAACTCTTGGAGGCGAAGCAAAAGTGAGGTTCAATTGCAACCTTTGTTGACAGTTGCAATATACTTTGATATTGTTGCAAATGCTAAATTTTATTGCAACGAGATCTTCGGCTTCGAAGCGAAAATTGTGTTCAAGTGCAATGCTTAATTTTTGTTGCAATATATACTTTGAGTGTTGCAACAACTAAGAGGCGAGTCTGATTTGGATTGGGCCTTGTAGTGTGTATGATATACTATGAAAAAAACTACAATTCATAGTCAAAAATAGAACTTGGCTAATTTTGAATTGAGATTTTATTCTAATTATTAATTTTAAGAAAGAAGTTTGAATTGGTAGGAAAACAATCTGTCATTAGTGACAAAATAGAAAAAAATAAAAAAGCACCATGATATGGAATTGAACCAAGGACCTCAATACTACACTAGTATATAACTTACCACTACACCATTACAATGTTTGTGTTAGCTAGCATCGTTCAAGCTTTTTTCATGTTTCTATGTGGTCAGCTTATAGTAACTTATAGATATTAAAATAGAATAGTTACTTTACAGGGTTCTATTAGTTAGTTATTTCAAAAACAAAGTAAAGTTTTCTAAATTATTATTGTTTTTTGCCTATGCAACACAGGAAAAGTGTTGCAATAGGCCCAAAATGGTTGCAATAGATACAATGCCAGGAAACCAAAATAACTTTAAATTGTCATCACCTTGAGGACGTGGTGATGCGGTCCCACCTTAAGGACGCAAAAAAATCCAAAAAAGAAGAGACGTGCCAGCATAATCGCAACTAGAGACCCTCCGCTACATGCTGGTCTGCCATGCATTGCCACAGCCGGCCACGCCCAGCCGGCCGCACCCTGGAAGCGGCCGACCGCACCCTGGCTGCAGCCGGCCGCACCCTGGCTGCAGTCGGCCGCACCCTGGCCACGGCCGGCCACGCCCTCGCTGTGCCAAGCCGGCTGCACCCTGGTCACGACTGACCGCACCCTGGCCACACTCTGGCAACGGCCGGCCGCACCCTAGCCACGACTGGCCACACTGCTGCTACGCCCAGCCGGCTGCACCCTGGCCGCGACCGGCCGCACCCTGGCCACGGCCTGCCACGCCCCAGCTGTGCCCAGCCACACTCCGACCGCAGCCGAAATGATTTGAAACTTACATATATTTTTTAAATTTGGATAAAAGAAGTTTGAATAGGTGGGAAAATGACCTATCGTTCCTGAATCAATAGATTTTGTTTTCTGTCTAATGCAACACTGAAAAAGTGTTGCAATAGGTCTCAAATGGTTGCAATAGACACAATGCCAGGAATTTAATTCGCAAAAAATGTTTGCTTGGAGATCGAACCTGAGACCTTTGGAACAAAAATAACGTGTGCAAACCACTAGGATAAGCATTAGTTTATGTTGTATTAGGGTGTTTTATTTTTTATATTAATCGAACTGTAATAAATTTTTTAAAACAAACTTGAAAAAATATGTGGCTATACAACACATTTTGGCTCCATAACCATCTCATAAAAGTTTCAAACGATCTCAACAAAGTGATACTATACATCTTTCACAACTAGGAACATATCTCACTTAGCTAAATAGGACTATGTGAGCTATATATGTCTTTGTGAGGGATATTCAGCAATTCTTTATCGCAATCACTTGAATTTTTTATGTGACGCTCATACACCAAAATCATGTGACTACGTAACTTTTTAGATTTTTCTAGCCACATTATGATATTTTCACATTTATTCCTTAGTAATTCAATAAATAATTACAGTAATAGCAAAACTTGATCAGAAAATTCCATAGATTCACACAATGCCATATTTTGGCTCCATAACCATCCCATAAAAGTTTTAAACGATTTCGACAAAGTGAAACTATACGTCTTTCACAACTAAGAACATATCTCACTTAGCTACATAGGACTATGTGAGCCATATATGTCTTTGTGAGGGATATTCAGCAACTCTTTATCGAAATCAATTGAATTTTTTATGTGACACTTATACACCAAAATCATGTGGCTACGTAACTTTTTAGATTTTTCTAGCCACATTATGATATTTTCACATTTATTCCTTACTAATTCAATAAATAATTACAGTAATAGCAAAACTTGATCAGAAAATTCCATAGATTCACACAACGCCATATTTTGACTCCATAACCATTCCATAAAAGTTTTAAACGATTTCGACAAAGTGAAACCATACATCTTTCACAACTAGGAACATATCTCACTTAGCTACATAGGACTATGTGAGCCATATATGTTTTTGTGAGGGATATTCAGCAACTCTTTATCAAAATCACTTGAATTTTTTATGTGACGTTCATACACCAAAATCATGTGGCTACGTAACTTTTTAGATTTTTCTAGCCACATTATGATATTTTCACATTTATTCCTTAGTAATTCAATAAATAATTACCGTAATAGCAAAACTTGATCAAAAAATTTAACAGATTTACACAACAACATATTTTGGCTCCATAACCATCCCATAAAAGTTTCAAATGATTTCGACAAAGTGATACTATACATCTTTCACTAGGAACATCTCACTTAGGTATACTTGAATATTCACGTATATTTTTTATCTAAAATCATTTACTGTACAAATTGTAGGTGTGTTTTTAAAAAAAATTAGTATAATCTCGATATTTTTTATCTAAATGTACAAATTAGTATTTTTAGGAAACTAAAACAAAACCTATTAGATGTATTAAATATATATTAATTACAAAACTAATTACATGAATGAATGAAAAATCATGAGACGAATTCAATAAGCCTAATTAATCTGTCATTAGAGATTATTTACCGTAGCACGATGTTGACTAATCATGACATAATTAGGATCGTTAGATTCGTCTCATGATTGAGTAGGGGGCTTATGAAATGAATTTTTCTTTAATCTACGTTTAATACTCTTAATTAGTCTGTGGAGGCTCGACCGTTGTACTAATCCGACTGGCGGTGCTCCCTGATGTTCGTGTCGATATCCCAATCCAACCGGACAACGTTTGAGTTGGGTGGAGTTTTGAAATTGGCTTGAATTGTTTTCATTTGAGTTGAACGGTACTTGTTGAAATTCCGATCCAACCTCCCGGAGTTTTATGACATGCGGACCATAATTGCGAGGGATGGTACAATTTATTTCCCTGGTTGTGTGTCAATGACCCGATCGACACGAGCCTCCAGCAGAGCACCACCGGTTGGATTAGGATATCAACCGGGCTTCTACACTCCACATCATATCTTATTTTTTTCTTTTTTAAAATCAATCAACAAAGAAAAAGGATAAACTTGTTTTCTCGATTTTGTGTTTTTTACTCCTATATGCATCTTCAAATGGACCTTCGTAACGAACCTGGACATCTAATTCCTGCCATCATATGCCGAACGTAGGGCATCGCACCCCCAACTCTCTCTGTCTTCGTCTCCATCCCTCCTCTCTTCTCCCTCTCCACGAACCCAAGTCCCGCACCCTGTCGCCGCCCCCAAGTCCCGCTATCCACCGCCACCTCTGTCTCCTCCGCAGCGCAGAACCCCAGCCGCCATCTCCTCTCTCTCGGCGTGCGTCCTCCTCTCTCCCTCCCCCTCCTCTCAGATCCACCAATCCCGGCCACAGATCGGCACCCATCACCATGGTCGCGGCCTTCCCCAGTCCCAGATGCAGCGAGCGGCTTGACGCGAGGATGAGGAGGCCTCGCTCTTCTCCGCCACTCGCACACGCCGTCTGCCACCTAACGACCCGTCGAGGGCCTGTGCCACTGCCTGCCGAAGGGACTCCGCGCCGGCCACCTGACGAGACCTCGCGCCGCCGGCCACCGACGAGACCTCGCGCCGCCGCCCGCCGAAGGGTTCCCAAGCGGCAGCCACTGAAGGTAAATTGATGCCCCGTGCCCTCCCTTGAATCCTCCCCTTCTTTGCTATGTGAATCTGACGGATTGCGTGGTTGTCGTCATGGGCTCTGTCCCCTCCACTATTCATCTAACCTTGCTTTGCTGATCTGGTGCCCCAATTCAAGCAGCTGCCTCCTTGATGAATATCTATTTTAAATTGCTACATATGTTTTAAAAGAACAATTAGATTGTCTTTATGTATTCTGGTGATAGCGTGGAACTAGCATGACTTTGTGATATCAAAGCTGATGTGATGTGAACTGTAAAGCTTCATTGTTCTGAAATTTTCTTATTTGTAGAATCTTTACTTTTACATAGGAAAAGGAAGTTCCGGCAGATCTGTCAGGTTATCTCTCATTGATGCATGCAAATGTGAGTACAGTAATTGCCAATCATGATGCATTCATTCGACAACATGAGCATGTGGCTTATCTTGTTTTGCATTGGACAACATCAGTATCATTGTGTTGTTTTCCCTTAATAATATAAAGAAGTCCAGCTGATTTCCTTTTTTCCCCGCTTTTGATAAAACAATCTGTTAAAATATTGGCATAAATCAGAGGTAGCAAAATACTAAGCTAGTGTAAGATTGTGTTATTAAATTAATTCCCAGCTATAGAAATGTAGTTGTACATGCTATGTATACTTGTAAAACATGAAGTGCAATATTTAGCCGTGTCTTGCAGAGGAGATAACGGTTACTTCTTTTTAGAAATTGAACATTTTACATTCTAGAACTTGTAAATGTGCATGTACTCAAAATGAAACACACAAGTCTTAAACTGCTCTTTATGTAGTGTGCAGAAATTTAGACCTTATTAGCTGAATGATTGAATCAATAGGGGAAATATTGGTAAATAATAAATCTTATGTTGTGCACTTTATCTAGTAAGCATAAATTTAGAACTCATTAGCTAATCAAATCAATAGGGGAAATAATGGTAAATATACTGAAATTCTCATTACTTACATCTCTGCCTCTGGTAGGAGAAACAAGACAAGGAATTCAGAGAGACTGTCTATCCTTTAGATCGATGTCAATTTCTGTGATTCTGTCCACCCGGCCAAGCATAATAGCCACAACTAATGGCTCTCCTTGCCTCCTTTGCCCTTTCCATTATCGTAGAAACAGTACTTGGCTGCCTTTGTGAGCTGAGAAGGCGTGAGGTAGAGAGTGATGGTCGGCGCTGCAGGCGAGCGTGGCTGACGGCGCAGCAGGCTTAGGGAAATCGCGAGCAGTGGGCTTCATGCTGAGTGCTCTTCTCAGTAGTGCTCGCCTTCCTCCCGCGCGCCGTGCAGGACAGGCTCTGCAGCCCTGGGAGCAGCATCTTGCCTTGGTTTCCTGTACCACCACGCGGGCAGAGGGCGGCGGGCAGCGCTGCAGGCGGAGGGGGCGGCGTGGCAGGCGGTGCACGGGTGTCCGAGCCTGGACCCAGGATTCGTTATATAGAGATGAGTGACTGATACCTGAATCCCCATCTCATCCTCTCCTCCATTATGATTTATGAACCATGCTTTTCGTTTGAATCACTAGAAACATGGTGCGGCTTACCCTCGTTGGAGTGGCCATCCTTTTAATATGACTTCAAGATTAATTTCGTCTTCTACAACTTCATCTCTAAATTTGGCATGAAGGTGTAACTTAATATCAGCTTGACTCATGTAGTCATCTGCCAGCATATATATGAAAGTACACATTCACACCCTCTTACACTACAAATGTATGACTAAAAAGGTTAGTGCTCATATTATAGAGCTCAAGGTAAATATAGTTCTTGAACTAAACCAAATCTTAGTGACATGCCTGTTCATTCTGTCAAGCAGGTTGCGAGCGACGATGCTGTTGTTTGTCACTTGATGCGTTCATGGCATCCGCATGGTGTTTTGCTTTTTTTTATTCAAGCGAGTTGAAAATTGGCTATTGCAGGACCATCGTCAGTGTCTTCGAAAGGTCTGCTGAAAGCTTACGCCATTGGACCAGGCAAACTTCCCCTTTGCTCCGATGTCTCTACGCCCAGCAGCGCTGCTGTGCAAACTGTGATCTCGCTCGAGCCGCGCGTGATGGCAACGTAGGTGCCGCAAGCATGGAGGGCTGACGCTGCTTTGCATGCTACCACGACCGCGCTCACGGTCGCACGGGTTAGCAGTACTCCAATCCACCACTATATGCATGTCCCTGGATTGAATTCTTGTGAATGTCACTTCCATGACTGTTTAACTAGTCTCATTTGGCATGTTCCATACCTTTGTTTTGTTCCACAAGTGCTAGTATTTCCTGTACTAGGTGCCACTTGTTCTGATCTATAGTTTAACTCTCATGTATCTTGTATCAGATATTGCATTGCCGATTGTGTTTAATGCTTCTGATAGCTTATTACATATCTGTCAGTTCTACTACCTGTAGCTGCTCTTTTGGTAACTGAATTCAGTGTCCTGTGTGTCCATTCTTTTGTCTGAATTCCTGTATATCAGCAATAGCTCGAGTGCATTTTTTGGTGGTTGCAGGAATGAAGGATGCGAGAGACTGAGTATCAAAGATGGTACACTTCTTCTGCAAAAGATGGTGGCTGCAAGCAAGAAAGTATGTTTAAATGTGATTTTCTACATTTCAGATAACAAGTGCCTCATAGTACTCATGTCTCCTTATGACCTGTTTTTTTACAATTTTTTTATTGCAAATATTACTGACTAAAAGTATTTTGACATTTTGTCAATGTGCTCTTTTCAGGTTCAGGATCATATACAAGGAACAAAGATCAAGATGATCTTTTATCTTCATATTTTATATGCTTCTAAGTTTAACATGTAATGCTAGATGTATTGCTGGCTGTTGGATGCGATTTGTTGGATTTGATTGCCTGAGTTCTGATTCAAAAACTTGTACAAAATTATCAAGATGTCATTACAGGATTTTTTTGCTAATTTTATGCTGGAGTTATAATTCTGAAATGGGTTGTGGGCTAGAATAGTAACCTGAACTGGGATGTGGTGAATTATTAATATATTAATTTGGTATTCTAATATATGATGGAAATCAAATCAAATTATGTTGCAACAATCGCACATATAACAACCACATTTAGTTGTGGCAATAGGTACGATAATCATGGCAACAGACAAACTATTGCAACTAAAAAAAGATACTGTCGCAATAGAGGAACCTACCTGTAGCAACTAGTCAGTAACGTGGCAATAGATGACCTCTCTGTCGCAACCAACCTAAGTAACGTGGTAATAGCCTATGCCGTCTATAGCAACCATTCACAAACGTGGCAATAGAGGATCTCTCTGTAGCAACCAACCTGAAGAGATGTTGCAATAACCTAAGCCACCTATAGCAACCATTTAGGTGACGTGGTAATAGAGAAGCTCTATTGCAATGCTTTCTCCGCGTAGCAATAACCACTCTTGCAACACCTGTGTTACGTTGCGATTGCATTGTGTTGCTACACGACCAGCGTGTCGCAATACGTATCGCTAGCAACACCTAGTTCGTTGCAATTGATACTATTGCCACACCCATAGTGGTTGCAATTGCTATTATTACAACACTCGCCAAGTGTTGTAAAAGCGTCAAAAGTGTTGCAATAGAGGGGTTGTGTGTCGCAACTAAAATGTAACCCGTTGCATTATGCTATTGCTACAGTTACAAGTGCAACGACTTTTAACCAAAAAAATGGTAGCAAAAGTATTATTGCTACCATTTTTGGGTCTTTTGCAACACTTTCTCGGCGTTGAATTAGACCAAAATTCCCTCTTCTCCTTGTTGGTCTTTCTAAGCACATCATCACGGTCATCAAGCAACTCATTCAGCCTAGCATTCTCCTCTAGCAAGAAGTTGGGATCCTGTCGTACCTCTTCTTCGGAATCGGAGTTCGAATCCGAGCTGTGCCTCCCACCCTTCTTGTAGTGCGCCATGCCGCAAAATCCACCTTGTGCGACGAATCTTAGGCCGGTGAAGTTTTTGCCCGTGTGCCGCTTGTACTTGCGCCTTTCTTGCTCTTCCTCGCTGCTCGAGTCAGAAGAAGTATCACTTGATGTCGAGTCGATGTCGCTCGCTCCGGCCACCATCGCTCGAGTGGTCTTCTTCTTGTGGCCGCCATTCTTCTTGTGCCTTCTCTCGCCCTTGTCCTTGTGCTTGTCCTTGTAGTCGTTCCGGGAGCGGTGCTTGTTGTAGTCGTGCTTGGGCTTGCCCTTGTAGTCGTTCTTGATCTCCATGGCTTCAGGGCATTCGGCGATGAAGTGCCCGTGCTTCCCGCACCGATAGCACATCCCCGAGCTCCGCCTTGCATTCTTGCGATTCTCGTACATCCGCCCAAACCTCTTGCTCAACAAAGCAAGATCGTCCTCACTCAGCACCTCAAAGTCCTCATCTGGCAAAGACACAGGACAAGACAAAGAGAAACCACCAGAGTTAGTGTTAGACCTTGATCCTAAGACAAGAGCCAAACTATGAGGATCAGTGGGGCTCTCGCTCTTGGCTCTCAAGCCACGATCAACCTCCGAAGACCTGAGCTTGGAAAATAGCTCATCCAGCGTTAGCGTATCATACACGCTCGACTCCTCAATGGCCTCAACCTTGGCACTCCACACAGACCTATCCAGGGCATGCAAAAGCTTGATAACTTGATCATGGTCCGTGTATGGGAGCACTGTCACATTGGCCCTCATGTTGTTGACTATGCTAGTGAAGCGCTGGAACATAGCATCGGTCGACTCACCGGGGAGATGAGTGAAGTTCCCGTACTCTCTCCGGTAAGTGGAAAACAAACGGGCTTGCACTTGGGTATTGCCAACATGAGCATTTCTCAACTTGAGCCAAATCTTTCCGGCACATTCTCTCTGTACACTCGCTCGAACTCCGAGGCACAGAGAGCACGGAACAAGTAATCAACGGCCTTACTGTTGGCCTCACACATGTCCAGCGATCCTGGAAGCAGAAAACTGTCTGGGATGACATAATGAGGATTCTGAGTGACCTCCCAGATCAGAGTTCCCTTCCCTCGCAAAAACGCTCCCATGTGCCTCTCCCACATCGGGTAATTCTTGCCATCAAAGTGCGAAGGACCCGACCCCTTGCCATAATCGCCCATCTTTGGATCTTAGACTAGTTAGAATCAAGAAGATCTGTAACCGACTCTGATACCAATTGAAGGACCGAATAGGGCGACCAGAGAGGGGGGGAGTGAATGGGAGCCGATAAAAATTCTTCCCGAAGGTCGAACTCGGCCTATACCCCGATTGCCACTCCAAGTACTCGCGCACACAAAAGAACCTCCAAATAAGGCACACACAAGCCTACAAGATCAAGAGACAAGCCTAGGAGCAAAGAGCGGAAGTACAAGACAAGAATCAAACACCTAGAGTAACTCTGCGAAGGCTCCTGGCGGACTGTCCGAGAGGACCAGGCGGACTGTCCGCGATGACTACGCGGACTGTCCATTAGGTCTCCGCGGACCGTCCGAAAAAGCAACCAGAACCTCTAGGGGCGCACCGGGGAAAAACGGACTGTCCGACGGTTCACTGCGGACTGTCCGACCGTCACGGACCGTCCGGCCCAACCTCGCGGACTGTCCGCCAAACTTGTTGCCACCAAACCAAAGCAACTCAACGGATCAAAACTCGAGCGCTCAAGAACTCGCGAAGAACACGAAGAACACCAACGCTGCCTGGGCCTTGCGGACCGTCCGCACGGGCCTCGCGGACCGTCCGCCAAGCACGAACAGAACAGAAAAATGCTCGAGCTCGGGAGTCAACTCCACATTTCCATTACCGGATCTCCCAAACGCCAAAAGCTCTTCAGACAAGATTTGGAGGAGATGATAAGCAACACAAGATGAAGCTATGCCCCAAAAATCTTGACTCCTAAGCCACTAAATCGTCGGGAATCGCGGATCACACGAACCACCACCAAGAACTCTAACTCCAGCCAAAAACTTACGAATCGAAGGCTTTCCCCGGCGTTTGAGGGGTCAAGATCACACACAAAGATGCGCAAGGCATCCACCCATGATCCCCTCAAAGAAATCCGAAGGAAAACGCCCTCAAATCCCCGAATCGAGCGAAGAACGAAACTCCGCAAAAATAGCCCCGAAAATGACATGAAAATCACAGAGGACTAGGAGATCACCGCAACGTCGAATGCTTCCATACATCCAGAGGTCAGAGTCTATACAAGAATCTAGCCTAAGGAAAACAGAGGGAAAAGAAGAAGTTCAGAGCAATCTACCGGGGGAGGAAACCCTAGAGTCCAAGAGAGAGAGATGCCATCCACCTCTCCGCTATTTATACGAAGTCCATCTGAGGGAGGTAAATGACCACGCTACCCCTACAGCTTGAAATGAAGATACAACCCCTCAGGGGCATTTTGGTCAAGTCTTCATCGAGCGGACACGCTTCCACCGCGGCCTTGCTTAGCATCGACGCAAGCCCCGCGATCACGCCACGTGCCCCCCGCCTCGAAGCTTCTCGAAGCTCCCAGATCACCGTCTCCGTCGCCTCGGGCCTCCGGACTTGGTTTTGAGGCCCGAACCAAGAAACCGTCCACCGATGATTTTGTGGGCAAACCAACAAACCCCGCGTGCAAGCTTCGGGCTCGATCCGCTACCTTGCACCGGCCCATATTCACGACTTCAGCCCGCTAGTCTTGCACCGCACGGCTCGCACTTGACCCCATCGGCCACCGGGTCCATCGAACCAAGCCTACTAGCCTCTCCATCACCCGGAGGCCGCCACGGCTAAGGCCTTTCGCGCTTGTTCTTCAGCTGCACCGACACGAGTCAAGCTGCAACCTGTACCTGCACACTTAGACAAGCATCAGTCCACACAACGTTGTCAATCACTCATCACTAAGGAGCGACCCTCCACTGGTCCTCGGACACACCTGGTCCTCATAAACACATCGTGAATTTTATATATATATTTTTTTATTCCAATTTGCAAATTTATACGACCATTTTGAAATTTATCAAAACTATACCACCACCGCCGTGGCCCACGGTGGTTGCAGGCTAACCGTCGTGGCGTACGGCGGCTGAGACTAACCGCCGTACGCCATGGAGGTTAGCCCGCAAATGCAGTGGGGTGCGGCAGTTGGAGGGCGTCCACGGCGGTTGGGGGCCTCCACGGCGGATAGCCCCAACCGCCGTGGCCCACGGCGGTTAGGCCTAGCCGCCGTGGCCAACAGCGGTTAGGGTCATTTTATTTTTTTTACTTTATGAAATTATAATAATCCAGTAGGAAAGTAAAAAAAGAAAATTGAGGAATATTGGTTCCATTATTAACAACACAATCACAATAGGATCCAGTTCTTATAGAACAATATTACAGTACAATGATTCAAACGAAATAGTAGTTCAAATATTACAGCACTGCAGGAAAGACTACAACATCATACAAAATGATAAACTTCAACCATTCTTGCGATGTGATGACGAAGGTTTAGCTTTCCTGGTAGCTTTTATAGTTGGTGGATTAGCAACACACGGGTCTGTTGGTGGAGCATAAAGACCACCCCAAGGAGGTTCCTCTCCTCTTGCAATGGCATCTGCAGTTTTTCTTTGCAAATAATGATGTATGTCTGATGGAGCATAAAGAGCATCCCAAGGAGGTTCCTCTCCTCTTTCAATGGCATCTGCAGTTTTTCCTTGCAAATAACGAAGCATGCCTCTTCCCAACATGCTCATTTCTTCGAATCAGGTGCTGCATTTGTGTTTTTCCCTTGTGGTGTGAGGAATCACGATCACCACCACCATTACCTTCCTCACCCCCTCCGACAACAGCAGTAGACATCTCTAGTTACTGTTACAAAAAAATCTAAACTAATTACACTATTCTAAACTATTTTAACAAATTACATAAAATAAATAAAGAGAGGAAACTTACCTAAGAGGGAGGAGCAGCCCGTGGGGAGAGGGAGGCGGCAGCAGGGTGGGGCAGGACGGCTGCTGTCGTCGCCCTTTATATAAGAGCGGCAGCCGCCGTCCGCCACAGCGGTTGGAACCTACCGCCGTGGCCCACGGCAGTCGCAATAATTTTTTTTACTTAATGATTTATTTTGGTTTTATTTTTTGGTTTTTAACTTTATGACAAAGAAAACGAGCTGGTAATAACCAAAAGCAAAGTGACATAATAAAAAGTAGTCATGATCACAGATAAGAGTGTTTTTGTCTAAACAATATGCAACCTAATCTAGCAACACCTCTTCTTCTAGTGCAGCCTGTCTGCTCGGGCTGCGGCCTGTGTCTGCTCGCGAGGGTACGTCAACGGGTCACGTGGGTGGATCTGCCGACGCCTAGCATCAGCAGCGGCATGCGGTGTCGCCATCGCCGCCGCCAATCCTACAACCTGGTGGGACAACCCTGGCAACCCTCCTGGAGACGGCTATGTCCCTTCGCTCGCCTGTGTCCCTGTGGGTCACGCGCCTGGTAGCTACGACCCTTCTGGCTGCGTCCATCCTCCCTCCTGTGTCCACGTGGGTGGAGCGCCTCCTAGCTGCGACCCTCCGAGCTCCTCCTGCGTCGGCACACCGTGCAAGAAGTCGAAGTCATCCAAACTAAAGTCGTTGAACCCTCCTGTCTGGTCCTCTAGGGTGGAGTCAGGAGTACTGCCGCTGCTGACGTAAGTTGGAACAAATAATATTATTAAATCACGTATCATAATTAATAGATTCTTGTATTTGTATATAGTTAGAGATATAATTGTGATCATTACCTATGTGAAGAGCAGCACCAGTGGACGAGAAAGGAACATCTGCTGGTGCTACTAGTGGTGGTGCTCGTGCTAGTGTTGCTGCAGGTCCTCGTGGTGCTGGTGCTGGTGCTGCTCCTCTGGGACCTGGTCCCCCTGCATCCTCTAGGGAGGATGCACCGGAGGGCGCGGCACAAACGACGCATAGAAAGTGGCCGGGAAGGGTGGCCGTGACGAGGACGACGGTGCCTGGTACGAACGACCAGTCGAGGCAGAGCTGGGGGACGACTGGAGGTACCGTGGAAACAACGGTAGAGCCGGGTTACCGCAGTAGTTGACCGCGGCAAGGAACCTCGTGGTGATGCCCTGCATCCTATCTCACGTCTGCTCGATATCCTGGCGTGTCATGAGGTGCAGCCTCACCCTCGACTCCCTTAGAATATGCGAAATGTCTGCAATCACGTCGTACTGCAAAAGAAATTATTAGTAAATGTTACAATGTTTAGTACCATAAGAAAATTTAGTTGCATTTTCAAACTCACCGCCGAGTCGTAGTGCTGATCCCGTCGCACCGGGTAGGTGACAGTAGGAACGATCACCCTCGCCGCGTCCGGAACCGGCACTGGTGGCTGTGGTGGAACGTACATCACACGCGTCCGAGTCCTCGGGGTGTACCACTGGATGTACGCCTCCCATGCCGTGTCGTCGTGGAGCTGGTCCTCGGTCACGACGTTCTGCGTCGCGGTAGCCCAAGCGTCCACGTACGGCTGCACCCTCTGAACCTAAGAAACATGCCCTGGAACTCCCCTCCGAGACCACCTACCACAAATTAAACATATTTGTCAGCGGCTCAATGTTCGAACGCGGAATTAAATTTAGAAATTGACGAGAACTCACCTATGGGCGGCGTGAGGAACAGTGTGCACCACAGGCAGATGCGACTCCTGGTACAGGCCGAACTGCCTCATCACCCTGTGGACGGCGTACTCCTCCACGTACACGTCGAACACCAATGGCGTCTTCGTCTTCCAGTAGTGCAGGTCTCGGAAGCAAAAAGACGAGAGGCCATGTGGTGCGCAGGTCGCGATAGCCTCCTCTGAGTACGGCGTCCACCTGACGTCCGCGTCCGTCAGAGAGTCGAACTGACCGACGAAGTCCTTGTACGCCCTCTTCGTCTGCTCGTGAGCGTACGAGACCTGCATACAAACGAAATGTGAACCCTAAATGTGGATTGACCAAACTAGACAAAATGGAGAGACAAATTAAAAGTGAAAGCTAAGAAATTACCGTCCGCGGGCACCACAGCGATCCCATGGTGAAACGGTCGCTGGGGTCGTGGCCCTCTGGCAGGGCCTCGTACGGGTCGAGGGAGACGCAGGGTCGACCAATCATAAACCGCTCGTGGCACCAGAGCTGAAGAAGGAGAGGACAGCCGAGAAGGATTGCCTGCTCTGAACGACCCTTCAACACCCCCGAGCACAGGCCCCTGTACGTGCAGGCAAGAACAACGTTGCCCCAACTGATCTGGGGCACCGCGTCCAAGGGCGCGTCGACGATCCTCCGAGCGTGGGGGATCAAGTACCTCGACACTGTGTCTCCCTGCGAACTGCAGAACAACACGAACCCAAATAGCCACAACAGGTATGCCTCGAAGAACCTATCAACTGTCTCGGCCTGGGCGTCATCTGCTAGGTAATCAGCCTACACAAACAAAATCAAATGTTAGTTACATTGTCTCCATATCTTCAAAAATGAAGAAAAATATGAGGTCAAGGTACGTACGCTGAACTGCTGCAACCAGGTCAAGGTGGGTCTGTGAGCGTTCGTGAACTCCTGGTACGGGGCAGGGGCGCGATCGTTCTGAGGAACGTTCGTGAACCGAGCGAGGAACTCAGTACGCCAGTCAGCCGAGATGTCCACAGCCCCCATCGGCTCGCCCTCACAAGGAAGGCCCATCAACAGGGACGTGTCCTGAAGAGTCGGCGTCAGCTCGCCGACGGTGAAGTGGAACGTGTGGGTCTCTGGCCTCTAGTGGTCTAGAAGCGCGCTGAGGAGGGAGAAGTCGAACTAGAACCGTGTCATACGATCCTTTCGAGGAATCGTGTCCCGCTGCCTGTCCCCCTCGACTAACCGCGCTACAGGCAGTAGTCCTGCAGCGCGTAGCCTGAAACAAATAAGGTAAATTTATTAGTTAAAACAAAAGTATAAATGAAGGTACATACAATAACATAGCATCAGTTCACGTACTTGAGAACCCAAAGGTCGTGGATCGGCAACAACGTGTGCGTAGTGCGAGAACGTACGTGTCCAAGATCCTCTCCGAGGATGGCGAACAGGTACGAGCGGTGCCTGCGGTCGACCTGAGCCTCCAACAACTCTGGCGTCACGTACGCCTCAGCCCGAGCCTGATCTTGAGCCTGATCCATAGCTGCAGCCATACAAAAATTAAATGAACAATTAAAAAACCAAATAAAGTAATTTCTACATTTTCTAAATAAGATAAAGTAATTTTCTACAATTTATAGACAAGTTAAAGTAATTTTCTACATTTTGTAGAATAGATAAACTAATTTTCTAGAATTTCTAAACAAGATAAAGTAATTTTCTATAATTTCTAAAATATGGAAACTATTTTTCTACATTTTCTAGAATAGATAAAGTAATTTTCTACAATTTCTAAACTAGATAAAGTAATTTTCTACATTTTCTAGAATAGATAAAGTAATTTTCTAGAATTTCTAAACAAGATAAAGTAATTTTCTACAATTTTTAGAACATAGAAACTATTTTTCTAAAATTTCTAGAACAGATAAAGTAATTTTCTACAATTTTTACAATAGGTAAACTATTTTTCTACATTTTCAACATTTTCTAAAATAGATAAAATATTTTTCTATAATTTCTAAACATGATAAAGTAATTTTCTATAATTTCTAGAACAGGAAAACTATTTTTCTACATTTTGTAAACCCGATAAAGTAATTTTCTAGAATTTCTAAACAAGCTAAAGTAATTTTCTACAATTTCTAGAACAAATAACTATTTTTCTACATTTTCTAAATCGGATAAAGTAATTTTCTAGAATTTTTAAACAAGATAAAGTAATTTTCTAAATTTCTAAACTAAAAAACTAATTTTCTAAATTTCTAAATCTAAACTAATTTCTAAATTTTCTAATCTAAAAACTAATTTCCTACACTAATTACAATATTCTAAACTAATTAAATAAAGTAAATAAAGAGAGAAAACTTACCTGAGAAAGAGGAGGCCGTAGGGGAGAGGGGCGGCGGTAGGGTGGGGGGCGGACGGCGGCCGCTGTCGCCTTTTATATAAGGGCGGCAGCCGCCGTCCGCCACGGCGATTTGAACCTACCGCCGTGGCGCACGGCAGTACATTGCCGCGGACCCACAGCCAGTAGCCGACCGTTGGCGGTTGCCCTACCGCCGTGGGCCACAGCGGTGGTGGTATAGTTTTGATAAATTTCAAAACGGTAGTATAAATTTACAAATTAAAATAAAAAAATATAAAAAAATTCACACATCGTAATACTGGCTCAAAGGCCCAGGTCATGACATCGTGCACCTCGAACACAATCATTAACTCATCAAATTTATTCACATTCAACATTTAGAAATGCTCGGTTCAATATTTACTAAAGTACAGTTCGAAACTTCAAAAAATAGTCTAAACCTGAAACTCACTAAAACCACGATGATACTGTGTTGAAACATCAGTCTTTTTTAACTTGAGGCACTGATCATCAGAGTTCGTTTTAAATTTCAAATGCAAAGGACGGCGGCACTGGGTAGGATTTCTTTTCATAGTACATATCTTTAACTTGGAAGCACTGATGATCTGAGTTCGTTTAAATGCAAGTGGAAGTATCAAACTCAAAGCATTCGACAATCGACACCAAAGATTAACCCGTAGCAAGAAGCAAAGACTAGGAAGCAGGCTTTGTAGAATGAGGAAGCAAGCATAATCTGATACGATGATACTGTGTTGAAACATCAGTCTTTTTTAACTTGAGGCACTGATCATCAGAGTTCGTTTAAAATTTCAAATGCAAAGGAGGGCAGCACTGGGTAGGATTTCTTTTCATAGTACATATTTTTAACTTGGAAGCACTGATGATCTGAGTTCGTTTAAATGCAAGTGGAAGTATCAAACGCAAAGCATTCGACAATCGACACCAAAGATTAACCCGTAGCAAGAAGCAAAGACTATGAAGCAGGCTTTGTAGAAAGAGGAAGCAAGCATAATCTGATACAAAATTGAATTATTATTCCATTCCATCAAATTTTTGGTAATACTTCAGCCAAGAATACTATAATTCCGTCAACAGAAATTAAGAAACACATATTTTATTATATAGTTGAACCAGCTCAACTACAAAACAATAACCATGCTGCATTGCTGCTTCCGCTCAATTTCGTCAAATCTTTTGATTTTTTCATGCTTCAGTCTCATAGCTGAAGACAAATGAACAGTCCAAAAGCTTTGATCTTGTAAATCAACTATCAACCTAACAACAATTCAAAAAAGCTCAAATGATCTGATCACATGCTTCCGATTTTTGTCCCCCACCATCGAATATTCTCATAGTCAAATAGGAGCTTATTTCATACAGGAACCGGAGTCGCTTCTTCCGCTTGCAAGCTATTGTAGTAGTCGACGAGGACTTTCCACCCTCCAGGGCACATGAAACCATCAGGAGGGTTCTCTCCAGTTTTGGCGAAATTGCGCATCTGGTTCAAATGTAAGCTTATCTGTGAGCAGAGGAAATCATGGCTATTACAAGATCTTACAAGGTAAATGCAGTGAGAACTCAACGCACCTTTGTTCCTGAGATGAAAAGAAAATCTTGACTGCGCGAAGGATCAAAGAAGGCCATCTTCTTTGCCACTGTATCATAAGCTGCTACCTGAAACAGACAACAAAACAAATGTGCATTCAAGTTTTTTTATAAAGAAAAGTCAAACAAATTTGAAGTAAAATGAATCAAACTGAATCACTAGTATGCACGTCAGTTTTCTTTTTAATTTCTTTTTTTCAAAGCACGTGCACTATGTAGAGTAATGAGTAATGACACTTTTAAAATTTATAACTTCATGATATTTAAAAGAAATACAAAATTGCTTGGAGTTAGTGTACAGGTAATTGCTAAATGAAATTAAATTCCTACCATGACAGATAAACAGTGTAATATCTCATTTGTGTATGATATATGGTTGCCAGCTCCATTAATAGTAGCATAGGTGAAACTTATGGCTCCTATTTCTTTGCTGAAAATAACAACTATTCTGGTACTCGCGTAACAGGGGAACAACTATTAAGTTTACATTCTGCAAAGGCAATACCATCATATTCATCCATATTCTAGTAAATGCACTTAAAATGCAAAATAAATGACTAATACAACGGTACAAAGAGAAAGGATAATGGGGGGGAAAGGACAATAGTTATGGCATGTACAAGTTGAATTAAATGCTGAAATACAACTTTAAAGACTGATGCAATGGTACAAAGAGAAAGGACACATGGATGGGTTGTTTCAATCAGCAGTCAGCCGTTTATGTACCTCCAAAGTATTAATGAATAGCATAATGTTAAATGCTCAAGGAGACTTGTATCAATCACCTTGAAGGGCAGTATGTTGAGTTTCTCTAGACCTGGAGCCATGCTCAGGACCTTCTTTCCATGGTCCGGGTTGTACAAATCCCTCTTTTCTGTTGGATGGCCCATCCCAGCTGGATCACGGCCTACTATGTAGAAATTGGCACCAGCATTAATCCGTGCCTTTGCATGCCATTGCACTTCTGTTGGACCAGCATAATGCATCGGAGAGGGAAATATAGACACTATAGTAGTCTCAGGATCGAGAACTCCATCTTCTAAGACCTGTAAAAGATCAACTTCAGCAATTTGCATGATACATCTGGTAAAAGTTAAGATGACAAATGCGTACCTTGCTGTGCTGTTCCATTCTAACAGGCAGTGGGACATCATCAGCTTTTGTATACCCGCCTAAAGGATGCAGTAGTAGAATGGGATTCTTGTAACCCATTTCCAGGAGACGCCTTCTAGTGTCATTCATCAACAGTGCATGGCCATTATGTACTGGATTTCTCAACTGGAAGGCAAACACAGCATCAGCCCCCCGCTTGTCGAACTCATTCCTGAGTTGCCGAGGCGAAAGCCTGTAGTGATCAAGACCATCATTGTATTTGATGAGTTCTAACACCTCCAGATCACCACCAATCAGCCAATTCCCAGCTGATGCAATTGCCTCATCAACATAGGGCAAACCAGGTGCAGTTGTACCCCATGTTCTTGCAATTCTTTCTTCTATGTTGTGGGGGTAAATTTCAACTCTGAGGAACAGAGGTGAATGCATCATAATCAAATATTTTCCACAGGAACCAAACATAGAACAGTAGAAGTAATACTATGACGAACATGCTATGCTAGGCATAAAAGTTCTTACAATTTCCGCTAAGTTGCATCTGTATGGTAGAGTAGTAAATGACCATGATGTAAAAAAGGATAACATTGACACTGATATGCAAAAGAAGATGGTGACACTAGCTCTAAAATTTACTTCTCTGCTGGTAATATGCCCAAGAGGAATGACTTTAGGTTTCTTCCAGACATAAAGCATCCATAACTGAAGAAAATATATCCCGAATATTGCGCAAATAATTGTGCCATGGATTGAAGGTCACTTCTTCAGCCAGCATTTGGTGGGCTCTAGCCCCATGTACCTCTACCCTAATGAGGTTGTTATGGATGCCTTTTATGGCAAACACTTTGAGCGTCGTAGGAAGAAGTTGCCGGCACCTGAAGCTCAGGATGGGCCGGCGGCAGAAGATTAGGCCTAATAGGGCCGGTTTGTTACAGAGGATAGGCAATTAGATAAGTTTGTTAGCAGTTTGTTAGAGATAGATTGTGTATTGGCAGTATATAAGCCAATTAGAGTCCTAGTTTGAGGGTTAAGCAAGAGATATAGGTTGTCAAGATTCAGAGCCTCCTTAGGGAGGGCGAATTCTACCTGTATTCCTTGTTATCTCGGCAGATCAATAAAGCTTACCTCTGTAGCCATAACAGAGGTGGACCAAGTTTATCCTTTTCCGGTTAAGTATCAGCACACAAATGCCTTTTCATAACACCTGCCCTTGCATATAACTTAATGCTTTACTAAAATAGAATATATGTTTGCTGATTTAATCATTTAACCAAGGAATTTACTGTTGTGTATTTCCAAGAAAAGGAAAATATTCCTCATCAGTGTGCCATATCCAGTAATGTCAATCTCATTAGTGACCATAATGTCGCACTGGTCAAAATTCGGAGGGCGGGGATGTAAAAAAAATGCTCAAAATTCACCCTAAAGGAAAAGCAATGATGAGCTTACATGTCCAGATACGAAAAAAGAAGTATGACACATAATATTATAATTACTTCACAGCTTTGTGAAAGAAAGAAAGACTAATCAGGACCTTAATATTCTAGGATCATTTGAATGGTGGATATAGTTGAGAGGGGTTAATGGATGGGGGGTGACAAGGTGATGGTGACATTGCTCCACACTCCAGAAAAAGAGGACAAGTGTCATGAAGAGATCTTCAACATGAGATACACGATCACATGGACATGACAATTGGCAAGGACCACATAAAAATCATCATTGCTCTCATAACAATCTAATTATCACTGAGGACAAGATATTTAATTTCAAATGAAGTTGATCTTTTGTTATTAAATATATAATTCAGATGGCCCAGTTAAGTAAAATGCAGAACAATGAAGATAACAGTACTGTTTGACCAACGGTCACCATACAAAGACATATCAAAACCAAGTTGCTCATTAATCATATGGTCAAAATGTCAAATACACATCACGAGGAAATCATTGTGGAATAAAAAAAGAAAGCGACATGATGGAAAAGGGACAGCCCCGTCAAGGAGAACAATAGCTTTTTGCCAAAAAAAATTCCCATCCATTGAGCCTGCCAGTACTGGTACGGTCCCCAATGGTGCCCAAAATGTGGACTAGAAAGAACAAGCCCCAGACTTTTTAAGATGCTTCAAGAGAATTTCTCCCATAATTAAAATCTCATAAAGTTGGTTGAGTGGAGATAGAATTCATTTATCAGTCAATGCTCGCTAGTTGCTACATTCCTCTACTACGTCCATACAAATCACCAACACGTACCTATCACGATGCCGTGATGGCAAGAATCCCTAAGCCACGAAATGTCAATTGGATTGCGAATTTAGCATCCACAGATAATTAAAATTCCTCACGAAACTGTAACGAAACGTCCCAGTTAGCATATTGTAAGACAGTTTTGATCGATCGAATCAAGAACCCAAAATGGAAGCATTTAAGCACGGAAGAATAAGAAACGGAGGAGCGGGACGGACCTGCGCAGGATGGCGACGACGCCGCCGTCGGGCCCTTCTAACGCGACGTCGAGCTTCTCCCCGATCTGCTCCTTCTCGGCGTCCCCGATGGCGAGCACGATGGGGAGGGACATGTTGACGAGGCCCCCGTCGGGGAGGCGGATGCAGTTGAAGTGGAGGGACTGCAGGTACTCCGCCTCCCGCATGAAGCCGCGCAGCGGGCTCGCCCAGCCCTCGGCGAGCACGTGCGCCCACTGGAGGTCGACGGGCGCGAGGCGCACCCGCGGGAGCGCCTCGGCCTCCGCGCGCAGCGCCGGGAGGCGGTCGGGCGGGGCGACGAGCTCCACGAGCGCGCCGCCGTCCGGGTCGATGAGGGAGCTGCGGACCGACATGGCGCGCCGGCCGCGGTGGTGGTGGCGCGGGGACGGGGAGTTGGCAAGGCGGAGGCGGGAGAGGAGGAGCGGGTGCGCGAGCGAGGCGGTGGCGCGGAGGCGAACCGCGGAGGAGGAGGAAGAGGGGGAAGGGGAGGGGGAGGTGGTGGGGTGGAGGCGGGGAGGAGTGAGGAGGTGGGTGGCCATGGATGCGCGCGAGGTGTTCGACCGCTTCGGTAGCGGCGCAGCCGCGGCTGATGCGGCGGCACCTGCTGACTTGTCTGACGAATGGTTTCTACATGAGCATGGCTGCTGGGTGTTATTATAAAGGGAAATGGCAGTAGTATATTGGGTTTACTCTTCTTTGACCAAATCTTTGAGAAAAGAGTGATTGAAAACGACTTGCGATTAAAAAAAAGTCCAATTGTTGTATTATATGGTTTCTTCCATGAATGTTGGTAACACAACACTGCCTCTTTTTTATGTAAAACCTTTCATACGGCTCCTTGAAATAATATGGAAAAAGACCTCCAAAACATTGAAAATGATTACAACCAAGAAAAAGAAGACCCTTTTCATAAGTTCCTTCAACTTTATTTTTTGAAAGTAACTTTTACAAACCCGTCAATATTTGGAGCTAACTAGTTGTACTCACTCTGTGTAGCTAGGTAGTTTTTTTTTAAGTCATAGATGTTTGGAAATAGAAACATCTGTGGAGTTAAAAAAAACTCAAAACCATCTACAATTTTGGAAGTACAAATGAGAGATATTAAGTTAAACAACTGAAAGTTGCATGTCTTACTCGTAGAGGTGTGACTATACATATTCTAATGGTGCAACTGTTAAATTGGAACAATGATCAAATGTGCAGCATAGTTCCGCTCAGGGCCAGCTCCGGGGGCAGGCTGGGCGACGGCCGGTGTGTAAGAAATCCGATACTCATAGTCTGAGAGGAAGAGGGGGTGAATTAGGCAACTTAAAACCTTAAGTTTAGGATCACTATTTGCATAAAACATAAACTAGAACATACTAATTAGATGTGCAACTATGGTTGTTCTAGTGTGAAACTCCCATCCCAAAACAAGTTTTGCAACATATAATCAATCCTATCAAGATACTACTCTATGAAAGTAAAAGCAAATAAGGATTGCATGAGAGTAATGCGGAAATGTAAATGGGATGAGAGGAAGCAAACTCTTGACACGCGATTTATCCCGTGGTATCAGTAGGCACTAAGCCACCCCTAGTCCACGTTGTTGAAGCACTCCGCACAAGAGTATTGCTTCCCGGTCACCAAGACTCTCCCAAGAGCATCACTTGACTTGTCACAAAGGCTCTCGCCAAGTTCCCTTGATCACCTTGATGCCGCCTCCACTAAGGAGCTTCTCCACCAAGGGAAGGGGGTCTCCACGTCCCCCGCACAAAGTGTCATCGCCGCTCCACACCAAGCCGGAGGGTCGAAGACGTTTACCGGAGAGCCACCTAGGCTCCAAGACTTCCGGCGCACCTTGTACAACTTGATCCACTCGAGAATCACCTCACAAGGTAGGCACACCTTGCACTCACTCAGCTCTAAACTAAGCCTAACACTAAGCACACACACAAAGCATGTGCAAGTCTATGGATGAGCAATTTAGCACTTGGATGGCTTGGATATGATCTTCTATGTGTCTCACACTCATCTGGTCTTCCTCAGCATCCAGCCTTTTCAAATAGGTGAGTGGAGGGGGTATAAATAGCTCAAGCTAACAAACTAGCCGTTGGCTAACGACCACTGAAAACTGTACCGTCGGATGAACCGATGGTCTTATTTTCATAGGCGTCAGTTCATCCAGTGCCCTCCACATCACTTAGCCGTTGCATCTCCACTGACACATATCCTCCGACGCTTGCACCGACGGTCTTCTCACCTAGCCGTCGGTTCATCCGGTGCTGAAGGGTTCCGCGCCAAAACCTTACTGTTAGCTTCTTCGTAGCCGTCGGATGAATCGTTGCTTGTATTCTTGTGACCATCGGTTCATCCGGTGCTGAAGACTTCGCGGACAGAACCTTACTGTTAGCAAACACACGGCCGCCGGATGAACCGCTGCTACACCGTCGGTTCATCCGGTGCTACTAACCCAGCTGCTTCTTCTCTAGGAATTCATCCGGTGCAACTAAAATTGGGGGCGTTGGTTCATCCGGTGGTCCATGCTGACTTGAGTCTTCCTCCGCAGTGTACCACTTCATCCGGCCATTGCACCGACGCCTTCTTCCAAGGTACTGTCGGTTCATCCGACAGTGTCTTTTCTTCTTTTCTCTTTCTTGGTTTTGACCCTCAAAATATATACTATCTTCTTATTTTGGCATGTGGTATTTTTGCATACTTGGGACCTAGAAATGTTTACAAAGACATACTCAACAATATAGTTAGTCCTATTGATCATGTTGTTATTAATCACCAAAATCAAACTTGAACAAATGGCATATGAGGCCATGTTTCCTACATGGCGGATGAGCGCCTAGGGCCACCCTGGCCACAGCCCTAGGCGCTGGGCCGTTTTCTCCACACTGTAGCTACTTAAGACCCAGTGCAGATGGCCCATTATCTCCTTTGACCGGCCCTAGGCCTTGGGCCAAATTCTGTCCGCCCTTTGCCAAGATCATATATGTAATTAGTAGGCCTATAGTAATTGACAAATCAGTGCAAGACTATATCTACATTATCGTTCCAACCCTGACATTTCAGCCGCACGCCCTCCTAAGCCCCCGACGTTTTAGTTTTCCCATCGCATCGGCTCATCGGCGATCGCTGCCCAGCCCATCGCATCGCATCGGCATCGCCGCACCGTCATCCATCAATGACCAGCTAGCGGCCGGGCGGCCGGCCACCGGCAAGCGGGGCAAGCACCAACAACTACTCAATTCAATTTTCTCCTCGGTCCTCACGGTAAGGATCAACGGACCCTTTCTTCTTGCTTGCTCAAGGGTCCTTGAAATTGTAGAGCCGGTCCTGGTTCCGCTACTTCCTCCATTTTAAATTGTACTTCCTCCATTCCAATCACTTGTTGTTTTGATTTTTCTAAATGAATTCTTTTTGTTATACATGCCAGATATATTAAAAAAATTCTAAAAGAGTCAAAAAGATAAATAATTTAGAACAGAGTAAGTTGTTTTAATTTAATTTTTGTTAGATATATGCATACTTATGTACCTAGACATAACGTACGGCCAGATACAGTATAATATGTATCCGGAGACTTTACCGGCGAGCAAACGATTCCTCCGCTGTCGATGTCGCCGGCGAGCACCACGCAGCACTGCACGAAAAGGGATTCCCATCCCACGGCTCTCCGCGCCGCGACGCTCACGTTCGCACAGCCACGGACCCTTTGCCCCCCCCCCCCCCCCCCCCCCCCGACCGGGCGCGCGCTTAGATCCTCTGCTCCACCTCCACTACTCGGCGTGGCTTTTCCACTTCGACATGCAGTCGCCACGGAACGGGAGCCTCACGAGTCACACGTCTTCTCTCCCGGTGGTGGGGACGGAACGTATCTGTGAGATGACGGATCACAGGCGCTACCTGAACATAATCTACCAATGGATCGGATCACCATAGAAGATGCTGCCTTCTGCTTGGTCTTTTTCTGCTTTGAGAAAGTTCTGTCCCGTTGCATCTCCTTGTCACTCCGCTCTCCGTTTCCAACAGGGGCGGCTAACTGAATGTTTGTTTGGGTCGAATAGTATCGGATGGAATGAAGAAGATTGTGTCTAAAATGAGTCAATTTCTCATCTAATTACTTTCATTTCATTTCAACCCACTAATATCCAAACAAGTTCCGAGTGAGTGAGTGCCGCGTCCAAGTGGGCGGGAGTTTTGGTTCGCTGCCAACCGATCCTCCTCGTGAAGCTTTCCTTACTGAAATTTGGTGATCTATTGTTTATCGGTTCTTTTCTCTTCATTTGCAAAATTGTTGATCGGTTCTAATTTAAGAGTGTCTTCAATTAAAGAGCTGATGCAGTGCAGATAGTAAAACTTCACAAGGTGGAGTTCATCTGCCAGAGCTCGAACCTGGCACCCACACATTTAACTTTGAAAGAAAGTTGGGGATTTTGATGTTGATTCATTGATTGGTTCAATTGGCCACGTAGGGAGATCAGTAGGTGCAATGGCGCAACTGCGTTTTTGGTGGTGATTAAAGAGAGATTGCAAATGGGGAAGGACGAGGAAGAAGGTATCGGAGGTTGACATGTGGGCCTACTGGGCAGTGGCTGGGAACGATGATATGGCACCACGTAAGATGAAACCACTCGATTCAAAGCAACCAGTTTTCCAAGTTGATGTGTACCAACCACCTGCGGCCGGCCGCGACATTGATGTCGGTTCACTCGTCTACCCTTTCCCTGTTACACCCCTGGGGTTTAGTTAAGTTAAATACCTTAATTAATCATGATAATGAAGTGTGATTAGTCTATAAGTATGTTTAGCATGATTTTGATCACTTTTGCAAATAAATCTTTGGTCAAAATTCAGTCAAACCCCTAAGAACTCTAGAAGGTTGAAATAGTTTTCTTGCGCGTTCTCCAAATTTCACTATAGAAGTTCAAATTCTGCCAATATAAAAGTTTTTTCTTATTTCCGGGAACATATTTTTCATAATTGGCGGACGTTCAAATTTTGAGTAAAAGTTAGCTTAAATTTGAGTTGAAGTTCCTGTGAACAGTGTGTCAGGGCCGAGAAAAGCTGAGAGTTCAGCACGTTTTTCCCCATCAATCTGTTCATCAAAACATAGGTTGCCCTTTGGGAAAGTTATAGTCCTATGACTCATCTACAACTTTTATTTTTGGTGATTTTCAAGTTATATTTGGAAATTTGGAGTTTCGCAATTTCTAAACCGGCCAGTTGAAACGAAACATGAGCCGGCGTCGGCGTCGTCGCGCCCCGGCGCGTGCGCGTTCCGCCACGTCGGCCACGTGTCGACCGCCGATATCTCCGTGGTGGACCAAGCACCCACCGTGGACCCTCCGCCCGCGCTCGCCCCCGTGCACCGCGCCTAGCCGCTGTCCGCGGCCGGCGCGCATGCAGCTGGCCAGCTGGCCGTGCCGCGCACAAAGGCGCCCCCTTGGCCGCGACCTCGTCACTCTCGTGCGGCGCCTCGCGCAAAAAATATCGCCGCAACTGCCGTCGCCGCTCCGCCGTGCTCTGTCGAGCCAAAATGAAGCCACCACCGTTGCCATAGCCGCGCCGCCGCAGCAATCCCTCCTCCGCCTGACCTCGCTACCTCTCTCCACTCCCGCGCGTCATCCTGCTGCTCCTCGAAGCAGTGCCGTCACCGCTTGATCCCCAGGCTGCGACGTCGCCGGCCAGGGGCCGCCGCGGCGGGCATGCCAGGGCTGCACCGCTGCCGGCGCCCAGCGACGCCTCTCCGGCCAGGCTTCCGCCACAATCCGCCCAAGCCAGGTGAGCCGCAGCCCCCGGAGCCGCTTCCTGGCCGTCTCCGGCCAATCCCCGCCGCCGGTGAGCTTCCAATCTCCGGCGAGGACCAAATCGTTTTGATTTCAATCTTTCTAGGGTCTAATCCGTAAACGAGGGATGTATTTGTAATTTTGGAAACATAGTTTAAGGGCCTGTCTGAAAAAGGGATTCTAGGTTTTAGCAGTAATTTCAAAAATCCATTAAAAATCCTAGAAAATTCAGAAAACTTTAAATCCAATTGTGTTGGATTCTTTGTGAGGAGATCTACAGTTTCTAGAAAGGGTGTATAGGGTTTTTTTGGATAATTTTGAAATGAAAATTCAAACTCAGTTTGATGTACTTTTATTGTAGTTCAAAATGTACTCATGCAATAGTGATGAAATTTGGATATGTTATTCTTTATGCCATGTTTAGATCTGTGACCAAATTTGACACATGTTTGATGTGTAGATGTATAGTTATGATTTTTGTAATCTTTATGTTAGTTTAAGCTTGATGCTTTTTATAGTCCCCTCAAGAAATGTTTTCTTTAAGCACCAATCCACCCTAGGACTTTGTCATGATGAATAGCAGCTCTGAAAAAATAATTATGATTTTAGGAATTTGTTTGATTGATGTTTTGGATTTAATCTTGTGTAGGATGTTAAATGGATAACTTGAAAACTATGATAGATCTACTTTTGTAAATTTGTCAGGACAAGAATGATCTGTAGGAAAAAGTTGAGGTCAGAAAGATTAGTAAATCTTTTTTTAGAATTTAAGGTAGTTAAGCTAGGCTGAAATTTGTCTTTTTCATATAAATTAATTTATATAGGATCTGGAGCTAATTTTTGGTACTTAAACTTAGTTTAGTCATATGCTGCTGTGTGCAAAATTTTAGAGTGTTTGGAGTTATATTGCAATTAATATGAATTTTGGATGAATGACTAGCTAGGATTTGAATAAATAGGGTTATATTTATTATTTAAGTTTAATTAAGGTTTTCATGTTTAGTTCCTGGTTGTAATCATTTTAACACACCCCCTACTGTTTGGTGAAGTTTAGTAAGTTAATTTGCTTAGATGTGCACACAATAACCATCAAAAGTAGTTTTTAGTCCATCATCACACACCCCATACTTTTTGTGAGAATTAGTAATGGTTTAGATGAATGTGGCTAACAAGAGTTGGTTTGGTGGTAATTCTCCCACCCTCACCATAACCTAATACATATGCATGTGTACATGTAGATTTACCGGACGGTACATACACGCTAACCCAGGAGGGAGAAGGTGCTATTGATGAAGAAGTGAACGAGTTGGGTACTCACCAAGATGTGGACCAAAGTCCAGAAGAGCCCAAGGCTGTTGCTAACATAGAAGAAGGCAAGCACCGGAGTGCATATAACCTTTTTGGATAAACTCACATCTTTACTTTTCGTATTTATGTTTTGTTTTGTGCATTTAAGTTTCAGGAGTTGAATTGAAACCTAGATGCATGATCCTTAGGTTCCTATGCTCTTATACTAGTATGTTAGGACGTTGTTGACATTTCTAAGCGTGATCACTTTAAGAACAGATTTGGAATCCATCCTTAGCGACCTCACCAGAAATGCTTGTTGGCATTCCTTAACGTCACTACTAACGACGCCGAGTTAGCGTGAATATCAAGACTTGCCAAAGGTAAATCTAAACGATCATGAACGAATCCGCAAGCGCACAGATAAACCATTATAGTATTTCCCCAAGGAAGGAGAACATTCCAAGGGTATCGTATCCGTGGAAGGCAATGGCGGATATCATAGACTTATGCTTTTGCATTGTCGAATCATAACTTTAACGGGAGAGACCTTGATCTGGTTAACAACGGCGTATAAAAGCATCAACTCATCGCTGCGCACGGGCCGAACATCCTCTCGTGGAAAGAGAGTAGTTGCGAGCCACTTGTGCCACAAACGGAGAGTGGGATGCACAATATCATTGCACCGAGGCACAAATTTGCCACTGTAAACAAGACCAGAGATGTCTGCCCAGAAAGAGTCTCGAACAAAACCCTCACAAGCCTTCTTCAAAGAAACAGCACAACGAGGACTAAAACCAAGGAGACGACTAAGTTCCTTCCAAGAAACATGATAATCGGTCCTAAAAAGACGAAACTCAATACCATCCGGAACCTTGGTAAGAGAGCAAAGAAACTGGATGGTGAGGGGCCGAGAGCCAGGCTCTGTAACCGGCGCAAACTCCTCCCAACCAAGAGCAGACCAAATAGAAGCAAACTCGAGATTCATACCTGTTTTCTCCATAAGAGCCGGGTCGAAGCCCCAGGTGTGGGCGAAGACTCGATCCTTCAAGAGAGCATAGACTTGCTCCTCTCGAGCGCCCCGCAAGCTGAGGTAGGGGGTGTCGTTGACGACCTCCTCCGCTGCTTGTGGCTCGGCTTGCTCCTCTTGCTCTTCTTCATAGTCCATCGTCGATGGGCTCGGCGTCGGCTCGGCGGGGACGGATGAACTCGCGCTTGCCCGCGAACGGGAGCGTGTCACCCTCCGGAGAGTGTTCGCCGCCCAGTTCATGCTAGCACAACAACAAAGGGACAACAAGAGCAAATCGGTGATGGATTAGTGAAATCGAATGAAATGCTTACCGAGCTTGCTCCACCACTAGCAAAACTTTCAGCAACACAATAGAGAGAATACTTGATGATCCAAACTTGAGCAAGAAAACCAAGAGAGCAAGGAGTAGAGAGGGGAGTGTGAGTGAAATGAGTTGAATGGGTGAAGAACACCCCCTCTCCCCCCTGCTATTTATAGGCAAATGCGCCGGGCGTCCAGACATGGACGTTGGGCAATGGTTAGGAGCTGTTGGAGCAAGGTGGGGCCCAGCAGCCATTGGGCTGCTTCGACCGAACCTGGGGTCGGCCGACCCCAGGCCGGGCCCACCTGCCCTCTGCCCTGGCCAGTAGCTCCCCAACGGCTAGCTGGGGGCCTGCCTGAGTGCCTCAGCCCAAATTCCCTCAAAATAATTTTTCAAATGATTTTTCTAGAATTTTTAAACTCAGAAATTATTTTCAGAAATTTTATTTTGGAAAAGGGCTAGATAAATCTAGCATGCAGATGCAAGGTTTTAGAAAAATCAAATATGCAATTTTTGGGAATCAAATAAAGTTTTGGAAAGGGAAATATGAGATAAATACCAGTTTTAACCTTTTTGGTAGAAATGACTCATCATTTTTAGTCCGACGAGTTGGACTCTTCTCAGCGGTTAATTCCACTTGGCACCCTACTCCTGAGAAGTAGAGGTTGGTGCCTTTTCAATCTTCCGCCATTCCTTATGAATTTTCTTTTGCTTCTTTGACGGAGATTTCTTCTTTGGGGGTGAAGGCTCCGTCCTTCCCCCAAGCTGCTCAACACTATCCTGCACCAAATAGCATTGCTCTTCTTTGTCCTGAAACTTGAACTTCAAGTTCCTCTTCCCAATGCGGAAATGGATTACTCCGGACCCCACATTGATTCTAGCTCGGACATCACTGAGAAATGATCGCCCAAGGATGAGCAGCATTCCTCCCTCGTCATCCATATCAAGGACCACGAAATCCGCGAAGACATAAGAGTTCTTGACCTTGACCAATAGGCTCTCAACAATTCCTTCTGGATATCGTATCGTTGAATCGGTGAGTTGGATAGTCCGGGCTGTCGGAGAGAGAGCTGGATATCCTAGTTTCTCGAACATGTCCTTGGACATGAGATTAACACTTCCACCAAGGTCACAAAGGGCATGCTTGATCGTCTTGTAATAGATGGTGCATGTAATAGCTGGATAGCCAGGATCTTTCTTGTGCACAACTGCTGATTCCTCCCATGGATCTAGAATCAGTTGTATGGGCTTTCGTGCATAGTTAGGAGCATATGCCTTCCTAGGTGGCTTACCCCACCTAGTTGACACTACACAAACATTTTCACAAGAGGATACGGGTTGCCCCGGGATCCTCTCGTTATCAGCAGACGGAACCAAAGTGGGCTGGGTTTCTAACATTTTGTTAAACCTCAGCTGGCTCTTCTGAGCAGAAGAAAAACTATCAAGCTTAGCGTTGAAACTTTCCAAAATTTTATCAAGGGCAGCTAGCTTTTTGTTAATACCTTCATTAATCTTAGCTTGCCCAAAAACAAGATCTCTCAAGGAGGGTTGGTTAGGATTGTGAGAGTTACCTTGGTTACCCCCTTGATAATAAGGGCGTTGTTGATTCCACGTTTGGCCTCCTTGTTGAGGTGGACGATAACCATTGTTGTTGCCGTTCATGTACATCACTTCTCCAGTGTTGCCACAGACCTCACAAGTCATATGAGAATCCATAGGCAGAGTAGTGGTGGCCATGGCAGCCTTCTCGCTGGTGTAGTCATCCAATCTCTTCATAAGAAGATCCAGCTTGGCAGTAATCATATCTGCTTCCTTGACAGTATGAGTACCCCTCGAACGTGGTTGGAGTCTTTCATCACTCCACCCTTGGTTGGAAACCATCTTCTCAATGAGTAATTTAGCATTATCAACAGTGAGTGAGAAGAATGCTCCTTGAGCAGCACCATCAATATGGCCTCGGACTGTCGGAGTCAGCCCATTATAAAAGCTTTGAAGAATAAGCTAATCCTCCATTCCATGGTGAGGACAGGCCAGGACGTACTCCTGAAGCCTTTCCCAAGCCTCTGGAATAGATTCACTTGCTGCCTGCTGAAAACCAGAAATTCTTCCACGAAGAGCATTGGTTGTACCCAATGGAAAGAACTTCTTGAGGAATGTCTCTGAACACTTATCCCAAGTATTGATGGCATCACGATTCGCATAGAACCATTGCTTGGCCTTTCCCAGGAGAGAAAATGGAAACAGTCGAAGACGAACAACATCCATATTTGCACCCCTGATGATGAAAGTGCTGCATAGCTCTAGGAATTGGTGCAAATGGGCATTGGCATCCTTATTTGGCTTACCACAGAATGGGCTAGCCTGTACCATCGTAATTAGACGCGTCTTGATCTCAAAATTTTCAGTCCCCATTGCCACCTCAGGGCGTTGCAGCACCTGGTTAGCAGAAGGAGCTGAGTACTCACGAAGTGTCTTCTGGGCCATAGCGTTTGATGTGGATGGTACAAAGGAAGCTGGTTCGCCTTCCGGACGAGTACGACGAGGTGAGTCGAAATGAATTCGAGCTTTCCTCACTAGTGACTCGGGATCTTCAGTGAAATTTTCCGATAAGTCGAAACCAGTCATACACTACCTGTCTTCATCTCCCAAAGATAAAAGAAGACAATCAAGGTTAGCCTGCATTGAGAGTTGCCCTAACCTACTCATGATTTATAAACAGATGCAAATCATAGTCATGATAATCCTGTGCCTTCCCCGGCAATAGCGCCAGAAATGCTTGTTGACATTTCTTAGCGCGATCGCTTTAAGAACAGATTTGGAATCCATCCTTAACGACCTCGCCAGAAATGCTTGTTGGCATTCCTTAACGTCACTACTAACGACGCCGAGTTAGCGTGAACATCAAGACTTGCCAAAGGTAAATCTAAACGATCATGAACGAATCCGCAAGCACACAGATAAACCATTGTAGCATTTCCCCAAGGAAGGAGAATATTCCAAGGGTATCGTATCTGTGGAAGGCAATGCCGGATATCATAGACTTATGCTTTTTCACTGAATGTAAACCAAGAGATAGATATAGGAAACAACAACTCAAAGCTAGGGGTAAGATAAAAGATATGATAGGGTAGTGTGACACACACTCAGATCTGCCTCTACTCTAGTACTCTACGGCATAGGGGGAACATACGAGTTAGCTCTAGGTTCTAATGTACTAAACATACAAAGCTAGAAGATACAAGAGATAGGCATGAAACATTGCATGAGAGGGTAAGGTTCAGCACCCAGGTACAAATGGGGAGATAGCCCGCGACGACCAGCACTCTGTGAAACTATACTTTAGACTCCTACAGCAATACCCCAGCGCGGAGGGTTCCAAAGGGTCCAACAGCTATCACCACTGCGGCCTACCTCTATCGTTACGGGGGGTATGCTCATAACTAACGTAGCCACACAACCCAGGCACCATGCCTGTGTTGCTGCTAGACTTCACCCGGCCCGGGCTATTGTGACCTAGTGTGAGAGCCACCAGAAGACTGGTCAACTTAGACCGAGTACCGTAGCTTGAACACAAAGCTCATGCAACACTATCACGCCATCTAACAATATCAACTAAGGCTAGACATACGAACGGATACGAACTCTCTTATGTCTAGTCAACAAGATCAAAGGGTCGTGTTCGTGAAGAACACGAGCCTCTAACTTGTGAGCAAACACATAAGGAATGAGTTTATCATCCTTCAAGTGGATCAAAAGGTAGTGTTCACGAAGAACACAAGCCTCTAAATGATGAACAAGAGATGAACTCAAGAACATATCAAGCATATGATCTACCATGACTTTATATGAAATAGCTGAATAACTGAAGTAGATCAAAGTCATACAATGAAATAAAGATAAAAGAGAACTCATATAAGACTTGGAACCTAAAGAAGAGCTACTCTAGCCCACCCCCTAGCATTGGAGACTAAAAGTGAGAGGAGAATGAGAGAGTGGTGTGTGTGAAATGGGAGCTCCTCCCCTTCTATTTATAGGCAAGGAGGAGGCTTGCTTCGGGTCTCAAACTCCACCAAAACACCCGGGAGTGAGGTAAGTGACCAATGAGCAGCTGCCACGTGGAGGGACACGATGAAAGGAGGCAGAGGCGGTTCGGCCGATCCTAGGATCGGCCGGCCCCTCCGGCCCTCCTTTCGAGGTGTGTTTCCTCTGGGTGGCTACCCTGTGGGCCCTCTGATCCACCCCCGATGCATGGCTTGATTTGGTATCCAAGGTGGGCCCTTTGATCCATGTGAAGTCCATGTGGCGCTCTCTGATTCATCGGTGAGTGCCTTTCTTGGATCAGTGACGTGGAATGCCATGTGTTTCCTTGGTGGCAGCCACCTCCTCAGCTGAGATGACATGGTTCTTCCATAGAGGGTGGGTTTCCATCTCTTTTAATGGGTATTTCACCTACATACAAATAATCTCCAAGGACAAGTGGAACTACATTATTCAAACCAAAATGCAAGTAAATAATGCTTATGCCTCCATTTATGTGAGAATATTGATGGCTGAAAGTAGTACTTAACAGCCGTCAACAGATGCTAGTGACATGCTTTAAGGACACGGTACAAGTCGAGTAATGACTCATTGCTCGCGAGATATAGGTTACTTATGTTGGAATCATAAGTTGGTTAAATTGACTCGCTCATGTGGTAAGAGCAATGGGTTTGGTCTCGACCGAGTAGCATTGTGCTGGTTTAAGCTATTGAACGTACCAAGCACTTGTCGGGAATGGGACCGGTAAGCCTAGTACCTAATGAACCAGTGCGGGAATTTTATCGCTACTACTCTTGAGATGCGTCTCCCGGTTCGCTACCGGTAGTGCAAGTGTGAGTCTGGACGTGCCATGAGTGGGCGTACCAGTAAACCTTGTACTTAGGACTGTGGCATCTTTTCCTAATCTGGGGAATGATGGGAACCGCCTGGTCGGGGTAGACCCGCATTCGCTTTTATTTGATTTCTTGGGATCTACCTTCTTCCGTGTGTCTTGGGTTGGACCTTGCAAGGATTATAAATCGATCGATCATCGGTCACTCGCCGTTATCTGAGTCGGCTTGACCACTGGCTACCCCATATATGATTTATGGAACATTTGTATTAATCTTGTTGCCTGATTAATTTTGTTTGCACAAACATGCTTGTTTAGTATAGGTGCTTACCTAGAATGGTTAACATACTAGAACTTGAGCTAAAATTGGAAATTAAGGATCAACTCTTAGTCGCTTTTGGCAAAACAAACCCACCAGCCAAAAAGCCTTGCATGTCTAGTTGTACTTTTATTTTTGTCGGGTCAGTCTTGCTGAGTATTAGCATACTCAGCCTTGCTTAATTTGTGGTTTTCAAGTAATCCCATCTGGCCTGGATCTATTCCAGATGGTTGTGAACTTGAGTGGGAGTAGGATGACGAAGAGTGATACTCTATGGATGGCCTCCCATGTGTATCTTCCGCTAGTTTTTATTTCCTCTGTTAAACTCTGAAACACTTCACTTTTATGTATGAAAACCTGGTTCGTAATATTGTAACTTTGTGAACTTTTATGTAATGTTGAACTTGTACTCTGGTCCCGCTTTCGTGTGGGCTTTGCGCATATCAACGATCCTGTAGTAAGTGATTCACCGAGCATGACCCAGCAGAGACGACAAAATAACTCCTTGTTGTCGCTTATTAGCCAAGTGGACCGGCTTAGGTGATAATACAGATTTATTTTGGGCGGTTCTGTCACAGCTGGTACCAGAGCGATGATATGCACCAGAGTATTCAAAATACCTTAATAACTTATTTTTGGAATAAAATTTGTCAAGAATAATAATCTTGCTAAGTGCGTAGGACGTTAAGGTTTAAACTGACTTCCAACACATTTTATTCTTGTCAAAACTTACTTTCTTGCACAACCATACTAGTTCGTCACGTTTTGCCATACGTGATGGTGCCACGGGAAAGTCCGTGAGAGATGGATGGGACCTATTCCAATGGGAACCCACGTCGCGTCTGCGTCTTGTCACGTTTTTCCATACGTGATGGTGCCACGGGAAAGTCCTGTGAGGGATGGATGGGACCTATTACAATGGGAACTCACGTCGCGTCAGAGTCTTTACGCATGGATACCATCTCTATAGTGAATGGTAATGAATGTGGACGCTTTCGTGAGTGCTGGCACAAAAGGTTTTGAATATTCTGTGATTTGTTGCAGGTACACTAACCACGGTTGTTAGGTACGGTAATTAAGAAACGAATAGCCTCTGACTAGCTGTTATAGGGAGAGACGTATATATGCCTTGCCACCGGTACTAACTTCGATTTATAAGCTTAAATACTTGGTGAGGATGTATAGGACATTTTTGCATCATGTTAAAAGCTACCAAGCTAAAAATGATCCTAAATCACTTGTTGTATGGTCTCTAGCTGAATTGTGTTTCTTAAGGACCATTCATGCTAGTTTGGTGCATTGATGTGTTAATCAAAACTATAACTAGTTGCTGTCCAAATTTGTCTAAGGATTATCTAGAAAAATTCGGACTAGGTGTTCTTTAGGGAAATTGATCATCAGCTAGTTAAGCTTCTTCCAAGAATTTTTCATGATTTTACGATGAATATAACAGAAGTTATGACTAGATTGATAATCCTAGGTCATCCTGAAATTCTGTCAAAATCCTGAGTAAGACTGAAAACTCGAATTTTAACATATAGTTCCTAATTGAATATGCCCAGAGGACCTATAACAAAAATGCTCCTTATATAGCTTAGTTTGTGCTATTAAAATTTCATGGTCATTGGGTTCTCAGATTTTGAGATATGATCTTTTTAGGGAAGCTCTGCCCTGCTGAAATTTCTGGGCAATAGCACTCTGAAAATGGATCTATTAGACTCTTTTCCAATCTGAATTAATTCAACCTTTGAATACCAAAAATGTGAGTTAGAATGTTTCTGAGTTGCTCACAAAAATTTGGAATTTTTGGAGTAGTGGTTTATCAGTTATGAATTTTTGTTCAGAACTACTAGTTTTGCCATATAGCATGTTAAACTCATCTTTGTGGGTTCTAACATGTGTTTGTAACTATTTTTACAGATGGTCACCCCTGGTTTAGTTACGGTGAACACCGATGGTACGTTCGCTACCACGGGATTGCACTGGGAGGGCAGCTACACCACTCCTCCCTTCAACGAGGGGGTGGAGTAGGGATGGCAACAGAGCTATCCCCGCCGAGGATCAGCTTAACGTTCTGCTCCTTGCTGGAGCAAAATTGCCCCGTCCCCATCCCCGCTACCGCTCGCGGGGAAGGAATTCCCCCCGTCCCCGTCCCCGTCCCCGATAGGGAATCGCTCACCCGACGGGCCCCCGGTCCCGAGAAATCCCCGCAAACCAGCAACATAAAACGAGAATAATATCCTTACACACCATCGATCATTCACCAAATCACCATCATTCCATTCACCAGTCACAAACCGAAGATCAATTGCACAACCATACATACATCTATTCAATTTGCTAGTCTTCAGTTCTCACGGAGGAAAAAAGGAAAGAAAAGGAAAATCTCTGCAATATCGCTGTCCTCTGGACCAGAGGCTCTGCCGCTCTGGTTGCCTTCGAGACTCACCGTGCAAGCCATGCAAAGGAGTAGCCGAGCAGGGCTCACTGCGCAGCGCAAGCATGCAGCTGCGACCTGCGCTGACAGTGCAAATCGACAGATCGTCTTAATTTTTCAGCACTCGTTCGGCGGAGGTGTCGCAGGATTCGGAGGAAGCGGACTAATTAAAGACCGTGAGGAGGACGAAGCGGCGGCATCCTTCGATCAGGCGGCGGCGTCCTTCACAGGGTGCTTCGATTCGGTGGCAGCGAGAAGACGAGGGGAAGGCAACAGAGGCGGAGTGGGAGCAGCTCAGCGGCGGGCATGCGGTGGGAGTGGAGGAGACTAGAAGCTTAGGGTTTGGGCAGCTGTCGTCTCAATATATATATGCTACTGGTGGGCTTGGGCCGAAATCATACTCTGGGCTTCTTTTGACCTGTTTTTATTATATATCATACAAATGCTCCTATCACTCGGGTCCCCGACGGGGAACGGGGACAGGAATATGCAGAACGTTACCCTCCCTACTTCCCCCGACGGGGATGAAAATAGACCCATTAAGCTCCCCGCGGGGATTAAAAGTACCCCATTTGCATCCCCTAATGGAGGAAATCCGCGTCGGGGATTGGGGATCGAAGCCCCATTGCCATCTCTAGGGTGGAGTATGAGGAGTTAGGAGTACCGAGCTGCCGTGTGAGAGTCACCGTGCTTCCTCACCCGTGCCATCTCGAGTGAGCTGACTTGAGCATTGAGCTCTTGTGCTACCGCTATTTGGAGGCGGTGGAGTCGGCAGTCTTGATGATGCTTCACACTCTCAGCAGTCACCGTCCTCAGGAGATGATGGCTACTCCGTTGGGGTTGGTTCCTGCTATGGACCCCATATGGCTAGGTCGTATGGACAACATATCCACCCTGTTCGAGATCGTGCCTCCGTTCGACAATGTGCAGATGCTGAGGAAGGAGAAGGGTTCGCCAGAACCCTAGCACCTCTGCCGCCGTCCGCCGCGTCTTCTTCTTCTCCCCGGTCTTCTTCTTCTTGCCGCATCCGCCGCGTCCTCACGAGATCTGCCGCGTCTTCCGACAGGTGGGCCCACCGGCGTGATGGGATGTTTCCCATCGCAGGCGTGATGTATAGTCGCGACATTCCTCGACCTCACCCCAACGATGCGCGACTTGAGTGACGAGAGGGGTGGCGGTGAAAGGCAACGGGAGGTGGAGGGAGATCATGCGATCTGCTAGCAACGTACGAATCTCAAACAGTGCAAGGTTTAAAATTTTACTACTTTCCTAAAGATGAACAGGATTTTTGTGCTTATGCGCCGCAAGCAAAGAGTGAACGAGGGGAGCTCCTATGTAGCTTCCGCAAGATAGTTAAGCGTAGCAACTATAAAGCCCACTTAGGTCCAGGTACGTTGCTTCCGTTCCGTTCCATTCGGGATCGTCCATCATTAGCGTGCGGACGTTAAAAAAAGAAGAAAGACGATGCGACGTGGGAAAAATAATAGAAGACGCGGGAGAAAGAAAATACACGACTTTTTTTAAGAAGCATGATCTTTTGACTTTTTTTTCTGAAAAACAAGATTTTTTGACTTTTTTTTGAAGCGGCCGGATCTTATGATAAAAAGGAGTGCTGAATTGACTTTTTTTTTTACTTTTTTTGTGCTTCGCATTGCTATTTCACTTACTTTCAACTGAATTTTTTGCTGGGCATGTGGTTATAAGTGGGATAACTATGGGTGGGCACTTCAAAGTTGAAGTTTAAACTTTGAAGTTGGAAGTCAAACTTAAACTTGTATTACAAAGTTTAGGTTTATAATATATAATATTTACATGTTTATTCACAGAAAACAAATGTCAAAAGGAAATTGTTGAAGCGATTGAAGCATATGAGTAGCGCATATTGTACATGCGGATCGTTGACAGATCAGAATCATTCATATATGAAAAAAAAGCTTTCAAACAGGAGAAGAATATTCATAATTCAAAATCCTCAATATCCAAAGCTCTTTTCTTGTACACTAGAGCAGCTGATAATAATAAAACATAAAGTAACCTTTAGAAATGTTGGAAAATTGAATTATATAAATAAAGTGTTGGTGCTTGTCATATTAAATGTTGGTAAAATATGAAAATAGTAGTATCTCTCAATGTCAATTTAACTTAAAGGAAAATGTTAGTATATGTACATCAAAAAATATAAAAATATTAAAACGATGTAGAAAGGGAATCATAATTCAACCTTTTAGATGACATATGATATATACTTAAAAATGTTGTAGTTGAATATCAGGAAATGGTTCTGTGTTACTACCAGAGTAAGTAAAAGGAGAATGTTATTGTGTCTATAAAATGTTGGATAACAAGTAAGACTTGAGTGTGAAACTTTTTTTTTACAATCTTTGGTAATCTGTTTCTACATGTCTACATACTATTTTTCTAATTCAAGCAAATTGTTTCTACTAATTTTAAATGAAGTGCTAGCTACAGTATGAAATTGTTAGAATAATTAATAAGTTGATCGTTGTAATAATAACAAGAATTGTTGATCAATTATATTTTAAATTTCTTAAAACTGATGAACCTACGTGAAAAGTGTAGAATAATGTTAGATTAGGATGAGAACGGTCAATTATTGATATAAACTTGAGACATACCTGATATAAAAAAGTAATATTCCTCGTTAATGTTGGGTGGATATAAAAAAGTTGAAATTGTTTGGAAAATGTTGGAGTAAGTAAAAAATACTGGTCAAACAATTTGACAACCATTTTTTATGGTAAAACAAATGTTTTAAATATGTACATGAAATATAGGTCTACCAAGCAAATTGTTAGTGAATGTTAAATAATTGTTGTCTGATATTAACAAATGGTGGTATTTGTCCAAAACAAAAAAATAAAACTATGAAGTTAAAATTATTGATTAAATTCAATAAAATGGTGTAGATTGTATAAATTGTAGGGAAATCATTACTTAAATGTTGACTTAAAAAGAAAATTTTGGCAATCATTAGTGAAAGTTGGGTAAATTTTAATGTTGAATTTTAAAATATTGGCTTTAATCAGCAAATGATGAATGATATAAAGAAAATGTTTGGTCTACCAAGCAAAATATTGAAGAATCTATACTATAAAGAGTGAAAGGATTGTCTTACAATCTTACTCTTACATTCATCAGATCATTGATTTCAATGAACATCCAACGGTCAACATCTTATCTTATATCTTACGAGCGAGGGTGGGATTTATGTGCACAGATGGGATCCTTGTAGAGGTTATCGGTAAAAGTTTCAAGAGACAAGAATGAAGCTTGCGAGCAAGGGTGGGATTTATGTGCAAAGGTGAGATCTTTGTGGGTAGTTATCGATAAAAGTTTCAAGAGACAAGAATAAAACTTATGGTTTGAGATTCTTTGGAGGGCCTAAAGGCAAAATTGTCATCTAAATTGCGAGTCTACTCGACGATTTGGTGGCAGGCAAACGACGCAAGTTGTTACACACACATGCCTGTGGCACGTGCACTTCCCCTAGATTTATATCAAGAAATTGTACTATGTCTAGAAAGTCAAAAGGAAAATTGTTAGTGTGAAATGTTGGTTAATATTGTGAAAAAATGTTAAGCAAACATCACCAAATGTTGATTTAGGAATAAAAATTGTTGTGAAATTGTTGATCACAAATGATGTTGAATTATTTGAAGGAATTGTTGGTGTATGAAAATAAATATTAGTTTATTTATTTCAAATAAATTATTGGAGAGTATAAAAACTTAAAATAATGTTGATTTATGTAAAACGAATATTGGGCAATATGTAGAAGTGTTGGTAAATGGCAAAAACTATTAAATTATTTTTTGTTAATTTCTAGAAATGTTCTTCTTCCACTTAGCCGCTGATGGTTGTAAGTAAATAAAATGTTACACTATTTATTATTGTTTTCAACCTCAGCACACAATATTTTGAATGACTAGAATCAACATTTAGTTATAATTATGTGCTTTCAACATTTCGAATGACTAGACTAAAAACAATTTCACAACACAATATTTTGAATAACTAGACTCAAAATTTAGTAATAAGTACGTGCTTTCAACATTTTGAATGACTAGACTCAAAAAAAATTTACAACCCCGTTCAACAATTTGAAAAAAAAGCTTATTCAACATTTATGTCAAAAGTGTTGAATAATATATAACTATTAATCAACATTTAAAAAAATAATTCCAACATTTCTTTAAGTCTCGTTCCACATTTTGAAAGGCTATTCCAACACTTTCATGTAGTTGAAGCAACATGTATTTATAATTAGTTGCTCATGCAAATTGTTTCTACTCATTCTTAAAATGTTGGCTATATCATAAAATTGTTAGAATAATTAATAAGTTGGTCATTGTAACTATAAGACGTTAGAAGCTAGAAATATTGGAAACATTCACCATAAAAAGTGAACATAATTTAATAGTTGTTGAATACATTTACATGTAATTGTAACAAAATTTTGAAATCAGAACACTTTAACATATTACTGCGAAAATTGTTGGACCTTCATATCTAGTGGTAACTAAAGAAGTTAGAAATAGGAAACGTTGGAAACACTCATCATAAAAAGATAAACATTTAGTTATAATTATTGAAAACATTTATTAGTCATGTAAGTGCAACAAAATGTCAACTCAGAACAATTCAACATATTCACGTGAAAATTGTTGAACATTCGTTTCTAATGGTAACTAAAAACAATTCTTAGAAACAATAATAATAAAAGGTGAACATGTTGTTAGAATTGTTGAAAATATTTACTAGTCATGTAATTGTAACAAAATGTTGAAATCATAACAGTTCAATATATTAATGCCAAAATTGTAGGAACTTCATATCTAGCGGTAACTAAAAAATGTTGGAAGCTGAAAATGTTGAAAAGTTTTATCATAAAAGGTGAACATTATCTTAGAATTGTTAAATACATTTACATGTAATGTAACAAAATGTTGAAATCAAAACAACTCAACATATTATTATGAAAATTGCTGGACCTTCATATCTTGTGTTAACTATAAAAGTTGGAAATTAGAAATGTTGAAAATATTCATCACAAAAGGTGAATATGTAGTTAGAATTATTGAAAACAGTAAATAGTCACGTAATTGTTCTACAAAGTAAGTTAAAGAAAAAAAATGTTGGTGTATGTGATAACATGTTGACCACTCCAAAGAAAAATGTTCGAGAGTGTAAAAAAATGTTATCAAGCACCAATAAAATATTTAGTTATAACTAATGTTGGTGTATTTGATATAGTATTGAGCATTCTGAAGGAAAATAATTTTTATATATTCATAAAAAAAAGTTGGTCAACATTAATAAAATGTTTGTGAGTGTAATGTACATGGTGAAGCAACATTTATTTATAATTACGTGCTTCCAATATTTCCAATGACTAGACTAAATATTTTTTGAAAACTTTGTTCATCAATTTGAAAACAAAACTTATTCAACATTTATGTGAAAAATGTTGAATAGTATATAACTATTACTCAACATTTCAAAAAAATTAAATCCAACAATTTTTTAAACCACGTTCAACATTTTGAAAGTCTATTCCAACATTTTCATGTAAATGTTAAAGCAACATTTATTTTCAGTTAGTTGCTCTCAACATTTCAAATAACTAGACTAAAAATTCTTAAAGTCGTTTCAACAATTTGGAAAAGAAAAACTAATTCATTTACGAGAAAATATTGAATAATATATAATTACTAGTCAACATTTCAAGAATATTAGATTCAACATTTCAAGAATAATTTATGTTCTAAATCAACTTTTATATACGGATAATAACAAATTTTAACCCTATGTCAAACATTTCTGTTTTTCGCAATTGTGAACATTTAGTTTAATTAAATGAAGCAAATATTTTGTTGAGCAATGTGGAAAGGAATGTTGAGATTTTCTACTAAAAGAAATTATCTATGAACATTATTCTCCACAATCCTTAACATTTTATTTTAATAAAAGCAATGTGGACACCAACATTTCCTAATCCAATGTTCAATATTTTTTGTTCTTCATAAGCAACATTTCCCAATATGTTTTTCTTAGTTTCAAACATTTTTATTCTAATTCAATTTTTATGTTGTGAAAGAAGAATGTTGTCAATATTTTTATCAACATTACTTGAAACTAACTATCATTTTTCTTTAAATGATTCAATAATTCTTTTCATCCACAAAACATTCTACACATTACCCAATATTATATATGCATAAATAAACATTCTTTGGTCAATAATTTCAGAATTATTCTAAATCAATTTTCTATACAAATATCAACAATTTTTAACCCAATATCCAACATTTTTGTTCTTCACAAACATTTATTTTCAAACAACAACCTTTCCTTAAAAAAAATTCAACATTTTTTGTTTTTCACATTTCAAAACATTTCTATTCTACATCAACTTTTATGCAAGGATACCAACATTTCGTAATCCAATGTTCAACATTTCCGTCATACGCCAACAACTACTTCATATAATTCAACATTTTTTGTCAATAATTTCACAACAAATTAAATCGTTTATGTTCTAAATTAACCTTTATATACAGATAACAACAATTTTTAACCCAATATCCAACATTTATGTTTTTCACTATCGTGAATATTTATAATTTAATTAAATGAAGACAACATTTCTTAATATTTGTCACAATTTCAGTAATTGACATCCTTCACGCGATACTGAGTATCATTTTGAGGCTTTGAGTACTTCCTTTACCCAGCAATTTGTTGGTTCTTTTAGAGACTACAGTAATTTCACAGTTCATTTGTTCTTCGGTATTTTTGTCATCCTTCGCGCAATACTGTGCCATTTTTAAGTAATTAGTGAAAAAATGAAATAATTTGTTTGAGATGCATACCTTCAGTAGACTCAGTAATCCGAAACACTAAGTATATTTTCACTGCATGCTAAGCTGAGTCAACTATGCCAGCATTTACTGCCTGCTAAGCTGCTACTTGGAAACGAAGGGTACAGTTTGCTCAAAATTGATGGTCCATCAATTTTAAGAATCTCATCCGCAAATTGACTAGCTGGGGAAGGAGTTCCAAGGGGCAGTGCAGCTGTTTTCGCCACCATGTGAACCAATTGAGTGTGACGCTGTGGGATTTGTCGATTTTTCTAAGCTGAAGATCGATTCGATGGGAACAGATCAGCTTCAGCTCATACTTTGCTGATGGGATCAGGCGGCATCGGTAACCCACCGCTCATGCTGTCCGCTCGAAACGCGATGCGCGCTACCTGCTTGCCGCACACAGCGCCGCCGCAGGCTGCACAGGATGGAGCTCCAGCTCCACGCTCGCCCCCTCCGGCATGCCGCGGACCACGCGTCCACGCGGACGCACCAAGGCGGGGACCCTGGGAGCTCCCACGCAACTGCTGCCCGCCGCACCCACCACCAGACGAATACGCGAGCTTAGCGGTCGTCGAGCTCCGCCCGCCGGCAACTCACCGCCGCGCCGGGAAGCCTCGCGCTCGTCGTTCGTGGCGCTCCGCGCGCTCACGGCTCGCGCTCGCGGTGGCGACGAGGGGGGATCGGATTGGTGGGTTAACAGGTCGTGGGGGGGAAGAAGAGATCGGAACGGAACGGAACGGGAAAAAAGTCTAAGCATCTGAGAAGGAAAGATCAAACGGTAGACACACCTTGCACCAATCTCAAACAATGGAAGGTGGGATGGAAAAAAATCTTCCGGAAGGTATATAGGATTGGCGGTGAACGAGAGAGAGAGTCGGCCTACCGATTCTTGGCCCACGAATTGGCACGAGCAGGCTGGCCTTTGTTCGATATGAAAGCACGATTTCTGCGGCCCGGCCGGCCGGAGTCAGACAACGCGAAAGCCACACCAGCAGCAGCAGCAAGCCCGGTAGGCAGCCCACACGGTAGATGGCAGCACAGTAGCCAGCCCACGACTGGATTTAGGCCTGACAGCAGAAGTTTTTTTAACTAATTATTTTCTTTCTAACGTCTTTTCTTTTGGTGCGAACTTTGGATCCTTAGGATAATAAAGAAATAAAATAAAATAACATAACATAACATAAAATAAACTCCTACTGACAAGTTTTGCAAGGCACCAAACGAGAACTGTACTTTCGGTGCATTCAGAAACGAGAGCAAGGGGGAAAACATGTAAAACAATTTTCCTCTATATATCTGCTACTGGTAGTCGACAGTGATAGTCAAGATATACAAATATTACTGCTCTTCAAATAAACTAAGAACATATAACCTAACATGCACCGATGGCCGCCTTCTAACTTGACATACACACAATCCATTGAAACAAAGGTGAAGGCCAATATGGTGATTTGAGTTGAGACCTACCGCACCTGCTGGATCATCCTATCTCAACTGACCGACAACAACAAACATGCTGCCAATGTACAAGATCTACTGCCTACCATGTACCCTTTTGCTTTGTTGGTTAACGGGGTCAGAGCATGGACCAGAGGGGATGCAATGTGCATTTACCCCCAATGCATTTGTGTACTTTGTAATCAATCTATTCTGTCTACCTAAGGAATGGATTTAGGGCCTTAAGCCCAAGGATCCCATCTTCTATGTGCCCCATGCATCTGTCATGCTAGCATCAACGTCAGAAGTGAGCCAGTAATCAGAGTCAGCCTGCAAAAGGAAGAACTGTAAGCATCATGCCAATCGAAACTGCCTATGATATCTGATGTTATTTATTAGGATTCCTTACACTGGAATGGGATGGAACAATTCTCAGAACGCCAGACATGATCTCATGCTCTCTAGACAGTTCTGGTTTATCTGTACAAACAGCATCACTATGTCCCTTTTCCGGTGTCTGATTTGGATCACAATCCATCTGCTGCACAGCTTGACAACTGCCAGCAACCACAGGTTCTAATTTGTCAGCTGCCACCTGCTGATCTGGATTAAGTATCTCCTGGTGGTCACTGCTGGGGAACGTGAAGAAGATAGATACCAATTAGCATTTTCAAGACAGAACATAGGAAGGGATTCTACAGGTGAAATGCTGTGTGGAGCTTACCTTATTAAATAGCAATCAATGGGACCCATTGAACTTCTCAAGACAATTTTGTAATGCTTCTCTTGGAAACCCAAGTTCCCGTACAAGTACAGATCCTGGAGAAGGAATAAGCGTTATAAACCACAAAGATCCATCACCTACAAGTCTTTAATCAATCAGCTAATTGTATATCAAAACTGTGTACCGCATAAGGGTCTGGAACTTCAACACATGTTCCATGAGGAGCATTTACAGCAATAAGAGTGGATCCCTACAGTAAATGGGAAGCTTAATGACATCATTTCATAATTTTGGAAGAAGTGAGAAATCAAGGTCGGACGAATTCTAACCTGAAAGTGAGGAATCTGATTTATATCTTCCTTCGAAAGATATAAAAACCTAATCAGGCAGGTCGAAAAAGGTTAGCTGACTGTAGCAACACTAAAAACAATAGAATGCACAACAGATGAGTATTTTACTTTCTTTTGTCCTCATCTAGTGTGAGGGCTTCTAGTTTCTCTCTTGCTTCCCTGCATACCAGCAACTGCTAATCAAAAGGGAGGGAGGGGAAAACAGAAGGGTGTGCAAGAGGCATCTCATTTTTATTTATTTATTTGTATAACTTAGATGGAAAGAACTCACCTTATTTCATCATCCAACCTGAACTCTTCATCATAAAGAGATTCAAGTTCCTCCTGCAGATTATAAAAACCCATCAGCTGTTGTAAACATATGATTAGATGGAAGTTTACAGAAAATTGCATGCAAAATATGCTAATGTTGAAATTTAATGTCAGGCAAACTGCCAGAAGATGAGTGTGTTAACACCAATGAAAATGTCAATACTCTGACCATGAGAATCCACTAAAAAAACTATGTCTGCAGAATATAATTTGAGATTATGTAAGAAACTGATGTATCCATATTGGCTTGAATCTTCTGGATGTTTATTTCAAGACAGGCTGCAGGCTTCTTTCATAACAGACATAACAAGTGGGTTCTTTCATAACAGTCATCAACTAATATCATTCCTACAAACTGTAGATTACTGAAACACTTCCCTTAGGAAAAGGAAAAAGTCCACTTTACTACCCTCACCTATCCACTATGTTCGCTTAACCCCCTAACCAAAATTTAGGTTTGATTTACTCCCCTATACTATTTTATTTGGTCCAATCTACCCCTAATGAAATTTTATCTTTTTTATTTATTTCTTCATGTACAAGTTGAGTTTTGAGTTCAAATTTTTCCGGGTGACTTGTAACACAACATCCTACATTATAAAAATACATTGTGATTTATTTCATCATTACTTTTATGCAGTTTTTGTATCATTATGATGAATTTCATATTAAATATTTTGGATCTGTGAAAATAACAAAAAAGTGTTAGTATATTTTTCTATTATGCATCATCATGTTCCCTATCTACTGACAAAATTGGATTTAAAATTCAACTTGTATGTAGAGAAATAAAAAAGACAAATCTCACTAGGATGTAGATTAGACCAATTGAAATAGTTTAGGGCAGTAAATTATAAGATTAAATTTTCTTGAGGGGGTTATATGGACAAAGCGGATAGGTGAGGGTAGTAAAATGGACTTTTTCCCTTTCCTTATTCACCTGTATGCTAGTCAGAACACTGAGATGAGACCACATTCATCATTTGATCTGTCCTATAGACATGGCCTTAAGAATACCATGGTAGACTTGACGTATGTCAGATAAAATTGTACTGAAACAGCGATGATTTACTTCAATTTCAAAACTTTTGCGACAATTATTTGACCAATCTTTTACATAACATAGTAAAAAAGCATAATATTAATTGAGCCAAACTGCAAATACTCAAGTTAGCAATTTGTATCTTAACTAGACTAAGAAAGGGATACTAAATATTTAATTATATAAACTTATTTTGTTAGATTAATGGGACTAAGAAAGGGCGGCTAGTTCATGATCTGGTTTGTACTTTCTGAATTTCAGACTTGTGAAGCTATAAAAAAGGAGACGGAAGATGAACAATGAAACTTCCCTCCATGAGTTTAAAAAGCATATAGTGTAAAATGTAAAAATAAACAAGCAATTAACATATGAAGAAAAGGAAAAGTGTGGAGCATATAATCAAGTGGCAGGTACCTTCAATGAAGAAATTTGGCATTCTAGTATCTCCTTAGGCTTCGACATGTCAAATGCCCTTTCAATGTATTTGTTTCATGAGAAAAGGCTAAAGGTAACTGAAAATTGTGACAGAAAACAGAAACAGGTGATACTCACTTCCAGCGAATCTTATTCTTAAGTCCCTTCTCAATTAAATCAACACCTTCTAGAACATTTGTTATGTCATATATCCTCCTCTTTTGCACCTGCAGAATAAAAAAAATACAATACATCAAGGAATTTCACCCCCAAATCATGATATAAGACTAGGAACCTGAGGAGAGTGCAAAATACTAAACCAGACCTCCAACATCTCAGCTGCTTTATTTAAATCAAGAGTTCCATTTTCTGCTCCTTGAAGCAGGTTGATGAACTTCTTTGTGAGCAGACCTGGCAAAAAGGTTACAATAAATAAAAAAGAAAAGATATCTGTAAGCAATACACAATACAAGGAAATAATGGATTGGATTGATAGGAATACAGGGGTGTACATATATAGGCAGGGAACCCTGGATGGCTTATAGAAACAGAGCCATCAGGGGAATCCCTGCCGTCTATCCTATCAATAGGGGGCGGCGCACCAGTACAATGAGGCCTGTGCGCCGGCACACCCAAGGACCCGATGGGCCTCTAACCATTACCCTAATACCTCTTGCTAACACGCCCCCGCAGTCGGAACATTGATGCCTCGAATATTCAGACTGGACCTAAACTCCTGGAACAGGGAGGAAGGCAACCCTTTTGTGAAGATGTCGGCGTACTGAGCGGATGTCGGAACATGCAAAACGTGGACATGTCCGATGGCAACGCGCTCCCGCACGAAGTGGAGATCAATCTCGATGTGCTTGGTGCGTTGGTGCTGGACGGGGTTGGAGGACATGTAGACGGCGCTGACGTTGTCGCAGTAGACCAACGTCGCGCGGCGAGGAGGAGCATGAAGCTCGGAGAGCAGCTGTCGGAGCCACGTGGCCTCGGCAACGCCGTTGGCCACAGCACGATACTCGGCTTCGGCGCTGGAGCGGGACACTGTGTTCTGCCGCTTGGAGGACCAGGACACCAGATTGTCTCCAAGGAACACGGCGTAACCAGAGGTGGAACGCCTGGTGTCGGGGCAGCCGGCCCAATCAGCATCAGAGTAGACAATCAAGTCACCGCTGGCAGATGGCTGCAGGAGAAGACCCAGATCCAATGTCCCACGGACATAGCGCAGAATGCGCTTGAGAGCGGCGAGGTGGGGCTCCCGGGGATCGTGCATGTAGAGGCACACCTGCTGAACGGCGTAGGAGATGTCGGGGCGCGTGAACGTCAGCCACTGGAGAGCACCAGCGAGGCTCCTGTAATCCGAGGGATCCTGAACCGGAGGACCATCTGCTGCCAGCTTCGGACTGATGTGCACCGGTGTGGAGGAAGGCTTGCACTCGGCCATCCCAGCGCGATCCAGAATCTCCAGCATGTACTGGCGCTGAGAGAAAAACAAACCAGACCCGTGACGCTAAACGTGCATCCCCAGAAAGTGGTGGAGTTCCCCCAGATCCTTCATGGCGAACTCGGACCGAAGAGCAGCAATAGTGCGCTGGAGAAGGCTGGCGGACGACGCTGTAAGGACGATGTCGTCGACGTAGAGCAGCAAGTAGATCATATCAGACCCGCGTCGGAAGACGAACAGTGAGGTGTCTGATTTGGCCTCAACAAATCCCAGAGATAGCAGGTATGCAGCGAACCGACTGTACCACGCACGAGGCACCTGCTTGAGTCCATAGAGTGACTTGTTCAGGCGGCAGACAAAGTCCGGGTGGGCCGTGTCCTCGAATCCGGAAGGCTGAGCGCAGTAAACCGTCTCGGAGAGAGTGCCATGAAGGAAGGCGTTCTTCACATCCAGTTGATGAATCGGCCACGAGCGAGACAGTGCCAAGGACAGCACGGTGCGCACGGTGGCTGGTTTGACAACTGGACTGAAGCTCTCGTCGAAGTCAACACCGGGGCGCTGGGTAAAGCCGCGGAGAACCCAGCGCGCCTTGTAGCGCTCAAGAGAACCGTCAGCCTGAAACTTGTGCTTGAAAATCCACTTGCCAGTGACGACATTGGCCCGCGTAGGACGTGGAACCAGATCCCATGTCCTATTAGCGAGCAGGGCGCCATACTCTTCCTCCATAGCAGCCCGCCAATTCGGATCGGCGAGGGCGCTGCGGAAGGTCTTCAGAACAGGCGACAGCGGTGAGGCGTGGTAGAGCGCCGGTAGGCGATACCCCGCCTTGGCCCTGGTGGTCATGCCGTGCTGGTTCACCACCGGGGAAACAGGCACGGCGCCCTTGGGTAAGGGCGGGGGACCAGCAGGAGGACGCTGGCGACGAGTGTAGAAGTGCGGCATAGGAGCAACGGGCACTCGACGACGGGCGGCGGTGAGCTGCGGCGAAGTGGGGGCCGCCTGTGGCAAGGCGGGCGATGGGACCGCCTGTGGCACCGAGGCGGCGGACCGTGGTGGTGTGACGGCCGGAGACGGCATAGTCTGGGCCGCCGGCACGGGCAACGACGCTGGCAGTGGGGACACGGTCGCAGGTGGCTGACTGCAGTGGGGTGTCGATGAAGGATCGGCGGAGGTCGCTGCCCGGTGGCTGGTGGCGCCCAGCCGGGCGCCAGTGGGAAGCGGCGGGAAGCCGGGAGGCGGCCCGGTCAAGCTGGGAGGGACCGAGGCGCCCCCGGACACTGAAGCGTCATGTGCCGCGCGTGGCTGCGCGGTGGTGGCTCCGGATGGACCTGTAGACAAAGAGGAGCGTGTCGGGCCAATGGGGACCGGCACATCAGTAGAAACAGCATCCAGAAACTCAAAATCATCCGCACGAATTGTGCGGGATTGTTCAGCGAACGGGAACAGGGTCTCGTCAAAGGACACATGACGGGAGATGATGACCCTGTTGGTGGAGCGGTCAAGGCATCGGTATCCCTTATGATGAGGAGAGTAGCCAAGGAAGACACAAAGAGTGGAGCGCGGCGCAAGTTTGTTTGCGGCAGTGGCAGCGAGGTTCGGATAACAGGCACAACCAAAAACACGAAGGTGATCGTACGATGGTAGAACGCCGTGGAGGGCGAACTGTGGTGTAACGAACCCTAAGGTTTTGGTGGGCAGGATGTTAAACAGGACCGTCGCTGTGTTAAGAGCCTCGACCCAATACGATGGTGGCATGCTAGCCTGAAACAAGAGCGAGCGAATGATGTTATTTGTGGAACGAATCACGCGCTCGGCTTTTCCGTTCTGGGCGGAGGTATAGGGACATGACATGCGCAGGTGAGTGCCGCGCGTGAGGAAGAACATGCGCGAGCTGGCATTATCAAACTCCCGGCCGTTGTCGCACTGAACGGCTTTTATGGTGGCACCATACTGAGTGGTCACATAGGTAAAAAAGTTAGACAAGGTGGTGAGCGTGTCAGACTTCAGGCGCAAAGGAAACGTCCACAGGTAATGCGAGCAATCATCAAGAATGACCAAATAATATTTAAATCCCGAGACGCTAACGACTGGTGATGTCCAGAGATCACAATGTATGAGATCAAAATTACTAGTTGCACGCGAGGTGGACGTTGGGAAGGGCGACCGAATGTGACGGCCAAGCTGACAGGCATGACACAAAGAAGAACCAAGTTCTTTATTACATGAAGGTATGACCGAAGCTAACTGGGACAAAACTTCATGTCCAGGGTGACCGAGGCGGCGATGCCAGAGTGGTGAGGAGTCAGCGACAAGAGCAGTGGCGGTGGGGACGCGCAGCGGGTAGAGCGGACCAGCGCTCTCACATCGGACGAGAACCCTCCGAGACTCCAGATCCTTCACAGAACAACCGGCGGGGTCAAACTCGACAGAACAGTTGTTATCGGTGGTGAACTGACGCACAGAAATCAGGTTTTTAATAAGGCTAGGTGAAACTAGGACATTATTAAGGGAAAAAGGACCTGGAAGTGATGCTGTGCCAGTGGAAGTGACAGGTAAGAGGGACCCGTTACCGACAACAATGGACGAGGGATACCGCGCGAAAAAAGAATGTGAAACTGATGAAGGATCAGAGGTCATGTGAGAGGTAGCACCTGAGTCGAAGTACCAATCCTGGGAGGGAGGCTGATTCAGGGAGACGGTGCTGAACGCCGATGCGAGGGACTGCTGATCCCACCCTGTCGGAGAGACAGCCGGGCCGTATCCGGGAGTCCAGGCGAGCTGCGCCTGCTGCCCCTGGGCCGCCTGGTGTTGCGCCAAGGCCTGCGCCTGCGCCTGGTGGATGGCGTAGGTCTGGGCCTGCTGTGCGAGCAGGGCCTGCGCCTGCGCTTGTTGCTGCGGAGCCGGTGCTGGAGGTAGCGGCGTGGAAGAGCGGGGGCCGGGCCACATCTGGATGGCCCCGGCCCACGGCTGCAGGAAGGAGGGCCAGGAGGCGCCGCCAGCACCGCCTGTGCTGGCCGCCGAGGAGCCCTTGCCGCTGGTCTGTCCGCCGTTGGAGGCGGAGGATGCGTTCCCGGGGGGGCGCGACTTGCGGCGGCGATCGTCCTTGCGGCGGTCGTCCTTGCGTGGACGAGAGGAGCCACCAGAGCCGGCGCCCCCGGACTGAGAGCCCCCGCTGCATGGAGACTTGGGGCGCTGAGCAGACGGCGGGGCGCCGGGCGTGGCGGCCTGCCCGGCAGCGAGGAGCGCCGTGGGAGGCGTGGACGAGGGCGGTGCCGAAGTCATCTCCTCCAGGAGCAATTCGTTGACGGCGTCCTTGAACTGGGGAAAGGGGATGTCGCGGCGGAGCAGACGGCCGACGTCGCGGAAGCGCTCGTTGAGCCCTCGGATGAGATTGAGGGTCAGCGTGCGATCGGTGACATCTTCCCCGAGATCGCGGAGTCGTCGCCATGCCCTTGAGTTCCCGGGAGTAGTTCGTCACGGACAGGTCGCCTTGGACGAAGTTGCGAAACTTGACGTCGAGCTGGAGGATGCGGGCTTCCCGATTCCCGTGGAACTGGTCCTCCAGTGTGCGCCAGACGGTGCGAGCGGTGGCGTTCCGGTCGATGGCAATCTCGGCGAGATCAGTGGAGATAGTGCCGGCGATCCAGGACTTGACGACACAGTCCGTGCGAACCCAGTCTGGGAAGGCGGGCGCGGGGAGATCGGCAAGGACGTGAGACTCCAGTGAGTACTTGCCGATGACGAGGAGGATCTGATCGCGCCAACGATTGTAGTTGCCGGCGGCGAGGTCGAGGACGACGTGGACGAGGTTCCTGATGTTCTGCACATTGGTCGCCTGGGCGTGCAGGTGAACCAGGGCGGCAGCCTCGTGTTGAAGCATGGCGAGGTGCAGTGGATCGGCATCGCCGCGATGAGGGGCGGCGTCGTCCTCCACTTTGGCGTCAGGGTGGGCGTCGGGATCGTCCCGATTGGCGTCGGGATCTCCTTCAGCGGCGGCGGCGCGCGCAGCAGCCGCCTTGGCGTGAGCGGCGCGAACGCGTGCGGCGGCATCATCGCGCTCCTGCGCGGTGAGGGCGGCCTCTGCTTCGGCGAGGGCGGTGTCGCGCTTGGCCTGGAGGACCTTGGCGCGTTCGTCGCGCTCGGCGTCCGTCAGCACGGGCCGCTTGGAGGCGTCGCCGCCAGCGTTGGAGGGAGAAGGGGAGTCGGGCATGGTGCCGGACAGAGCGCGGCCTAGGGGCGGCGCGAGATGGCAGCGGAATCGAGCCGGGATGGAACCCTAACTCATGATACCATGTAAGCAATACACAATACAAGGAAATAATGGATTGGATTGATAGGAATACAGGGGTGTACATATATAGGCAGGGAACCCTGGATGGCTTATAGAAACAGAGCCATCAGGGGAATCCCTGCCGTCTATCCTATCAATAGGGGGCGGCGCACCAGTACAATGAGGCCTGTGCGCCGGCACACCCAAGGACCCGATGGGCCTCTAACCATTACCCTAATACCTCTTGCTAACAATATCATCTTATTTAGAGGGGGAAATGTAGCAAAACTGACTTAGTGAGTTGTCGTAGCGGCAGTGGTTTATTGAATGTAATGAAGGCCCAGAATCTCCTGAACAAAAGAATGTGAGTGCATCAGCTATAAAGTAAAAGCAATAAATGGCCATTAAACGAACTAATCTAGTTAGAAATAGCAATGTAGAACTTTTAGCATCACATGAACACACAGAATGTAAGCTAAGTGAGAAATTTATCAACAGCGTACCTTCAACTGCTCCAGAACCATCTGTGGTGCCCGTGCTGTGTTTAGAAACCTTTAGTTTCTTCACCTGTTTGATAACCTTTGCTGGTTCAGAGGCAGTAACCTTATCATGTCCTTGAGTCTCTACCATGTTTATTTCAGCTTGAGAATTTTCTCCTCCATTCTTTTGCTCATTCGGCTACAATATTGGGGACAGACACAAGAAGACACAGTCAAGAAATATAGTACAGCAATAACACAGTAACAGAATCAGAATGTATCCACTAACCCAACAATCTAAGGACATTAGATTATTGCTGAAGATCAACAAATATATACACCAGCCTGGAGCTGGTACACTATGTTAAAGATGATTAAAAAAAGAGATGAAGTAAAGCAATATCTGCAAGTATGAACATGGCCACCATATTTGGCTAAGCAAATAAAAAATGCAGATACAGTTACAGAATCTTGCAAATTATGGGAAGTTCCTACAACGTGGAACCTATGCGGACAGTATATGCTAAGCAAATGACATGAAGAAGATTTGAATAACAGTTAGAAGAGTCGTGTGCAGGTTAGTTGTAACATGGCAAGAAACTAACAGAGCATAATCTAACAGTCTTATCCAAAAAATACACTCATGTACAGACAACTGCAGGAATATCTATTGACAAACTACATCAGTGACGCTATTTCTGGAAAAGAAAAGATCAACTTCACAAATAGGCCAGCTGATGCAGCCAGTGGAGTCAACTGATTCAGGAGTCGAACACTGCAAATACTGCAGAGGGAAACTAGAGTTCCAGTCAATAACCTAACCCAACACAATATGAGACAATGCATACACCATTCAATAAGACAATGCTGCTACTGCTGAAATGATTAATTCATTCCATTCAATTGATTGAGCTGTTGAATGCTGAAATACTGTGTACATCTATCACAGATGAAAACTAGAGTTCCAGTGAATACCTTGACCCAATAGATCATGCCAGGATACATATACCATTAACAGCAATCGATACAATACGAGACAGTGCTCACACTGCTGAAATGATTAAATCGTTGCTTTCTATTAATCCACCAAACCATTGGAACAGAATATGCGGGAAACAAATCCGATTGATCAAGCAAATGCTCTCGAATATGATGCTACCTATACTCGTTATGAAGCAAACACAAAGTAGCAGACAACTTCCCAGGCACCCTAGCTCTCCAATTTCACTGGTGGCACCTAGGATCATGAGATGATCCAACACCACGAAGTACAAGGATCCCATCATTCCTAGGAAAATGAGGTAGCAATCAACTATAGCAGTAGCTAGCTACAGACTACAGCCAAGCAAAGAGGGGGGAACTTCAGAAATAGACCAGCTGATGCAGCCAGTGGAGTCAACTGATTCAGGAGTCGAATGCTGCAAATACTGCAGAGGAAAACTAGAGTTCCAGTGAATATCCTAACCCAACAAAATATTAGACAATGCATATACAATTAATGGCATTCAATACAAGACAAGACAAAACAATGGTTCTACTGCTGAAATGATTAATTCATTGCATTCGGTTGATTCAGCAGTTGAATGCTGAAAATACTGTGTATGTCTATACTCTATACAGATGAAAACTAGAGTGCTACATACACCAGTCACGGCATTCAGCAATGCAATATGAGATAGTGCAGCCGCTGCTGAAATGATTAATTCATTGCATTCGATTGATCCACCAAACCATTGGAACAGAATATGCAAGCAACAAATCCGATTGATCAAGCCATTGCTCTTGAATATGCTGCTACCTCCTACATTCGTTATGGAGCAAAACACACACAAAGCAGCAGACAACTTCCTAGGCAGGCACGCTAGCTCTCCAATTCCACTGGTGACAGGCACCTAGGATCATGTGACGATCCAAGTGAAGTCAGTGATCCAATCCAACACCACGATCGTGAACAAGCAAGCATCCGACGATTCCAAGGAAAAATGAGCTAGCAATCAACTCCAGCAGTAGCTAGCTACAGCGAAAGCAAAGAGGGGGAAAAGCTCCCTGCGGAGCAGAGCTTGACTGACTCACCTGTGAGTTGGGCGTGGGTATCCCCTTCTCCGCCGCCTTGGGAGCCGGAGGCGGGAGCATCGAACTAGCTTGCTGCTGGGGCGGGCGAGGCGGCGGCATGTCGGTGGAGACTGGGGCCGCCGACGCCGCGGCCGCTTGGGGAGGAGGCGCGGGCGCGGGAGCTGGAGCTGGAGCAGCAGGGGGAGGAATCGGGGGCTTGGCCGCGGCGGCGCGGGGCTTGGAGGAGAAGACGGGGATGGAAGCCGGGGCGCGGAACAGGTGGACCCTGGCAGGAGCCGGTACCGGCGGCACGGGGCGGCGGAGGTAGACCTGCGGCGGCGGCGGCGGCAGCGGCGGCGGCTGGGGGAGGGGCAGGCTCGATGAGCCGCCGTCCATGGCGGCGACGAGGGGGCGGGTCCGAGTAGGATTCCGATTCCGCGCGAGGCTGATGGAGGTGGGACTGTGGGAGGAGCCGCGGCGCGGGGGAGGAGAGGAGCGAGGCGGGAGCGGGACGCGGCGCGGGGAAGCTTGTGGGCGGGGAAGAACAAGAGAGGGAAACAGGGAGAGGGAAAAACAACTCGCCGACTTCTGTCTGTTTCTCTTCTCTCTCTTCCCTGGCGCGTTTTACATGGGTCTTGGCGGCTATTCAGCGTGTTTTTTTAATTCTTGCTGATTTTTTTGTGTTTTCTTATTTGGTTTAGCATTGAATTAGCATAGCATTTTGTAGGGAAAAAATTGGCTTTTGCGAATTGCAAATTGGATTTTATTTGAGTAGGAATTAATTTGCGTATAAATCTGTATTCTGCGTGCGAATATAATTAATTGACGTATCAACTTCTATTCGATCTTGCGGGCGGCATTTAATTGGGGTACAAAATATGGTTGAAGCTTGGGGCGTATGCCGTTCTCTCTCTCCCTTCCCTTTCCTTAGCTTAGAAGAAACCGTCCGCCTCGAACCTTCCGCCGCCGCCGACTACCGCTGCCGCTCAAGCCTCCTCACCACCGCCGCCGTTCAAGTCTCCACCGCCCCCTGCCCTCCTTGCTCCGACGCTTGCGTCGGAGTGGGATGGGTAAGAGGCCCCTTCTCCTTTTGTTTAGCAGTTCTAGGAGGCCTTTGTCCGGTGCTCCCCTTGCCGTCGTCTTCTTCGTCGCCGTCGTCTCTGCAGCGGCAGTTTTCGGCGTCGCCGACGAAGATCCGGTCAAGGTACGTCTAAATAAAGTCCCTCTGGATCTTGCCCCTTTCGCTCCCGCTCCGCCTCGCCTCCACCTGCCAGATCCGGTGTTTTCCCCTTTGTCCCTCGAATCCCTTGGTTGCCGGAGCCTCTTGGCTGCTCAGGTTAGGGTTGAACAGCATGATTGGTGGTTGTTCCGACGAGTTTCGTTGTTGAACGCGTCGATTTTGCTTTCTCCTTGTTCCTGCTGCCTAAGCTCTCCTCGGATTTGTGATCTCTCTTACTATAGACGGTTGTTCCAACGATTTTTCTATCGTAGTCGAACGCGTTGTTTGGTGCGAGATCTCTTCTGGGCTCGACGGTTGTTCCGACGAACTTCGATTCGTTGTCGAACGTGTTGCCTTGCTCTGTTGTCAACCTCCGCCTTCACCCCCACCAGTTATCAAGCAACATGGCCTCCTTCTGCATCAAGCATCCTCGGCCATCGTCTTTGCAGATTGCCTCCATTTGTCCTGGAGGATGACGATCTTCTTCTCGACGGCGACTTCTTCTATGAGATCCATGGTTCGCTGACGATGCTACATCATGACGTCGTCCACAAGCTCTTCAAGCCTACGCCTGGCGAGGCTCTTCCGCAACCCTGGCTCCATGCATCGGTGATACCCCTGCAGCCGGCCGCCGGCGATCTGCACCTCGGTGGTTCTTCGGGATTTGTGTCCTTCAAGGACTTTGATGTAATAGGCTCCTTTGTAAAGGGTCTTCTTGTAAGAATGTTGCTTTAATATAATATATGTGGTTTCTTGTCAAAAAAAACCATGAGCTAGGTGAAGAAATACTCTACTAGGTGTAAAGAAATGTACAAGGAAATTGTGTTTCATCACACCACCACAAAGCTATGAACAAAAAATGATATCCTAGAGAAGTGATAGCTTGTGCCATAGTAACTTTGGATTGTAGCAGGTTGCAATTTGGTTGGAGAACCATAGTGTCTTTGGATTATCAGCAGGCCGAAATTTTGGTAGGAGGGATTTTTTTTTCTCTCGCGGAAATCACACTCTCAGATCAAAATTGCCAAGAAAAAAAAAGTTCGGAGGCACCTTGGCAACGGTAACATAGTTAAGTGTTTTTGTTTTAGAAGGGCAGCATAATTAAGTGTTCAAGATTCAAACAAATGTATGCAAGTAGTAGCAAGTTTTTTTTTACTCCGTAGTTAGGAGTACAGTGCATATGCAAGAGAGAGAGACGGATAAGAAAAAAGTAGAAAGCTATAAGCAGAAGAAAGTGATTACTCGTTAATCAAGCAAGCAACGAGGCAATGAAGAAAGATGGGAATCATGTGGTATTTGTTGGAATTTATTTGAGCCTGACTCATTTAAATTGAATTAAACTCTATGATACGTAATATTTGCATGAGAATAACACTAATACCAGATGAGAATTCCAAGAGACTCTTACTCAACTTAAATAGTTGGATTTATTCTAATTAATTTGAGAAGCTGAGAAAGAGTGCTAGGGTGCCACACACGCACGCGCACCGCCGCCGGCCGGCCGAGCTGTGGCCGAGCTGAGCGGTGCGTGCAGGCTAGCGGCGAGCGAACTGATGGACGACTCTTCATTTTGTCAGTCACTACTCATAAGTGCTAGTGGTGGAGTTACCCCATAAGTGCTAGTGCTAGAGTTACTGGTTGATTGTAACCCATAAGTGCTAGTGGTGGAGTTACCGGTTGAATGTAACCCATAAGTGCTAGTGCTAGTGGTGGAGTTACTGGTTGAATGTAACCCATAAGTGCTAGTGCTGGAGTTACTGGTTGAATGAAAATTGAATTTGATGACAACTTCCGTCCTTTCGCATGCCTGCGTGCATGATCTTTCACCTCCCTGGCTTGACTCTATAAATAGCTGGAAACTCTATCTCATCTGTCACGGTTGAACAAACACATCACAACTCTGCTGCTTCTCGGGAATATCCGTCCGGTGGTCTTGCGCGCACGGGATCGCTGGAGGGCAGGTGCCTCTGGAATCGACGCCGTTCGTGAACTCTGCTCGGGGTGTATGGCGATTTGGTTTTTGGGAGCGCTCACGTGACTGCCTGCATCGACGACGACGACACCAGACTGCCTGCGGCGGCTTCTCTGCTACAACGAGGACGACACCATGGGTGACAACACCGGGCCTTCTAACGTTTCTGGAAATGCTAGACCTCTATTTCTACCTCTCATCTTTATTTATGTGTTGTTCTTCCTGTCTGCTTTCTTTTTATATATATGCATGGAAATTGTTCTTTTCATCATGATCAAATTTATATATGTCATCACATTTAAACGGTTATTTATCTGGATTAAAATAATATAAAAATTGCTTAATTTTCTAACAGTATTGTGGTAGAATGCTCCATCCACGTCGTGCTCGGACGTATACCTGAGCATTTTTGGCCCGGCCCGGCCCGCGCCAGGCCCGCCCACGGACCTTACTGGACGGACGTGGGCAGAGATCTTGAAGCCCGCGAAAAAAAATCTTGGCCCGAGCCCGACCCAACATGCTGTTTTTAGCTATTTTACAGTGTAAAATACGCGGGCGGCCCGCCCAAACCCGGGCCCGGCCCGAAAACTGAGGCCCGACATGTCTCATGGGACGGTCATGGACAGGATTTTCTCGGCCCGAAAAAACTGAATTTTTTTCGGCCCGGCCCGAACCCGACCCGGCTCGTGAAATGCTCAGGTCTACTCGGACGTGGCACGCGCGACATCGGATCCTCTCTGCTCCCGACCCGCCGCCGCATGAGCCTCGCGCTGGTGGTGCACGGTGGAACGTGCGGCCAGGACGGCTGACGAGTGCGCCAGATGGCTCGCGGTGGACCTTATCCAGCCAAAATAAGAGAAGGCACGCGGCGTGTCCCTGTGGGCGGGAAGGGACGGGACGTTCCTCGCTTGCAGGCTTGAAGCGCCGCCACGCAAGCAACAAGACGCGGAGCAGAAAGAACTGGGCCCGCATGTCAGTGTGTGACACTTGCGGTGGCGCACGCGTTTGTTCGTGCGGCTGTATGGCGTGGCTTGGCCGGATCCTGTCGGGCGGGCCCAAGACCCACGCATCAGTAGCGTGGTCATGCCGTCGGGTTACCAGAGCGAGAGGGGAAATAACCTCAATTTGAATTACTATCCGTTCTTAAATATATGACGTGTAAGACAAGTTAGTTAGTTAATAATTTACTTGTTTTAAACGTCATATATTTAAGAACGGAAGTAGTATAAGCTAATTCTTTTAAAGTCAAACTATTTTATATTTAGTCAAACTTATGGAGAAGATCACAAAAATTTATGATATCAAATACACTATGAAAATCTATCTATATCTATACTATAAGGAGCGAAGACAATTGAAAACTTTTCTCACCCAATTCGGGTCCGCCTTACCCCTCACGCCGGACCCACCCGTAAGGTTGCGTGATGACCAAAAAGGTGGAACGACCATAGAAATCGCAATTTGGGGAGCGTTTCTGCCAAAAACGTAATGTTTTTCTCACCCACCCCGCGTCTACCCACGTCCTATACCCGTTTTGGGCCCACCACCCGCCCGCGACCGTGCGTTGAAAAGTCGAGGCATGTTTGCCAGGCCGCCACGGCGGGTACACCTCGGACACGCACGAGGATGACTGCAAGAACAACAAGGTCATGGTCGACGACTCACCACCGGCGTATGTGGGTCGCCTTCTGCGCCAAGAACTCCCTCCACGACCGTGTTGGAGCCTGGGTGTGCAGCATCGAGAACGAGCCGCCTCCGTTCCACATCACCGAGGAGGATGAAGACTACGACGGAGGCGATCCGTGACCCCGCGAAGGCGGCGCGCGTCTGGCTCGGCACCTTCGACACCGCGGAGGCCGCGGCCATGGCGTACGACGACGCCGCGCTCCGGTTCAAGGGCGCCAAGGCCAAACTCAACTTTCCCGAGCGCGTCCGTGGCCGCACCGGCCAGGGCGTGTTCCTCGTCACCTCCGGCGTCCCTCTGCTGCTGGCCTGCTGCCAGTATCAGCGCCATTGCCACCGCCGTCTCTGCGGACAACTGTCTCTGCGCCGTTCCCCGACCTGATGCGGTACGCTCATCTGCTTCAGGGTGGGACTGGGAGCAGCCAGAGGAACGTCGTGGCCAGCGACACCGGTGATCTCGCGCCGCCGGCGGCTTTGGCAATGCCGCCAGCACAAGCGCCGTCGTCGTTGCAGATTCTGGACTTCTCGACGCAGGTTCAACTCCTCCGAGGCTCACCGACAACAATCGGCTGCTGACCGTCGACGGCGGCGTCGGCATCGATGTCCACGTCGTCTTGTTCGCCCAGCATGTGCCCTAATCAATATGGTCAGGGATTTCACAATTCTAGCCTAGATAGTTTATTGGTTCTTGTTTTTCTGTTCAAATGAGAACGACTGTGGAATTAAATTGTGCAAATTAGCAGAGGAATATCATTATCGCTCAAATTGGAAGTAAGAGGAACAATCTTAAGCAAGTTTCCAACTGATGTACAAGCTCTTTTACACCAACTATTTTGACTAATTTGATTCAATTTGAAGCGTGTGAATTCTCTCTTTCTTTTAGAAAAGGACTATCACTTATGATTTTTCATGTCATTGTAAAACACAGAAACCGAGTATTAGCACGTGTTCGCCATATTTTCATGTCACTTATGATTTTCTTTTTCTCATGACTCGAATTGAAGTCAAGACAATGTACCCTAGAGATGGAAACTGATAAAGATTTCCTTTGCAGATTATTTTGACATAGCAATGTGTTTCTACATACCAAATTTCTGTCGGTGCACACTTGGCTTCGATCAGTGCCAAGACAAATAGGAACCAGTGTACACTTGACTACTCTCACATGTGGATGTAGTGCTCAAGGTAATTAATTTTTATTCCACTTACACTATTATTAATTTTTTACTACTACTACTACTACACTGCTATAAATTTTTATTGATTACTAATTTCACAGGTGCATGTAGTGCTCAAGGTAATTAGGCAAATCAGAAGCACTAGGTAATTAAGCAAAATCGATTCCTTCCTCACACTGTCACTCTCTTCGGCATCCCGGTGAGTGAGATCCATGTTGTCTGCCACAGTTAACGTTCTTCCTCCGTACTGTGAAAAGCACAATTGTTGAGCCAAATTTCCATCCTGTTGCTTCCCTGGATGTTGCATGCTACATGTGTTTGAGAGTTGGAAGTCTGTTTAGTAGTGACATATATATCTGTGACTTCAATTAGGTTGGGAATCTACGGAAATTGAAGATGAATTTTTCAAATTTAGAAACAACATTACTTTTTAGTACTATTCATTCAGAATCATAACTGAATGGTATTGTCAATTCATTTTCCAGCATATATAGACTGCCAAATTAAACATGGTGCTTTAAAAATATTTTGTTCTGTACACACATGTAAGCAGACAGGAGTACAGGACAGGCTTGTGGCAACCTGGACTGTGTCTGAGATACTATGTTTCAGACTAAATCAAGAATTAGACATAGCCCAAATTACTAAAGTTGGTTGCATCTTCTGGAAGGTTTTGAAGCAGCTTTCCAAGATCTCATATAAACAAGTTAGCTAATGTGATTGTGTTGTTCCTTGTAGCAACATATATTATATGCCGATTCTGAACTTCTTATATATATTTGACCTAAATGTATTTGGTCAGGTTCTGAGCTTTTTAAATTTATTGTATCTTATTTTGATTGTTAATATTTTTTTTAAAAATCACATATCTTTGAACACGTGCGTGTTGCACATGCCTACGGTTCAGCTTCACTTGCTTCCTGATGTTGCCTCAATAACATATCAGATTAGTATAATGGATGAATATAATAGATCTTAATTTGATTGTTAATATTTTTTAAAAAATATTTTAAACACGTGCGTGTCGCACGTGCATGTCATACTAGTACACTATAAAGATCGAAAATAACTCAAAAATATTTCTCATCCATATCGAGGTTATCATACCCTCACATCGGACCCACATTTTATTAATTCGGGGAAGTGAATAGGGTGGAACTGCGAGTTAGAAAATGCTTCTGCCAAAAAAAGTGTACATCTATCACCGATGTTGAACTCATTAACATATACCTTTTGTTTGATCTTGTCAATGGCAATTATATTAATTGTATTTCACCTATGAGTTAACCCTATTCGAAGGAGCTCACTGAATGAGCAGTCATGCATCCGTTACTCTACTGGACTTGGAAGACAATGTATATGGAAATCGTGTTTCAGTACACCACAATGCCACAATGGTAAGAGAAAATGGTATCCTGAGACATGGTAGCTTTGTACCATACTATGTTTGAATCAATATGATCCGCCATTTGGTAGGAGGGATAACTTTGCTCTTGTCAGCTAAAATCACGCTCTCAGTTCAAATTACAAAGAAAGTGCTCGGAGACACTTTGTCAATTGTAACACAAGTGCTTTTGTTTTTGTCAATTGTAATCGAGTGCTCATGATTCAAAAATCCGCTCCAGAAGCACAGTAGTAAAATTAGTACTAGTTAGGAGTACAGTGCGGATGGAAAAAAAAAAGGACAAAGCAGAAGTGATTACTCGTTAATCAAGCACTTTGGTAGGCTGCAATTTGGCAGGAGGGGTTTTTTTTGCCCTCGCCAAAATCGCACGCATTAGGAAATTGTTCGGAGCCACTTTGGCAACAACGGTAACATTATAGTGCTGTTCTTCAATTTAACCAGAGGGACATAATTTGTTAGAATAATTGGGCCTAGAGCCATTTATTTTAATAATTAAAGAATTAAAGTCTATTGTTTTAATACTAAGCAAAAGTGAGAAATACCGTACGGGTAATTGGGGAGTCTTTTATTCGACTTATGAGGTAGACATTTGGTACATCTCTTGTGAAGTTGAATAAAGGAGAAAGGCGTGCCCCGCGCGCGCTCGCTCGCCTCGCCGGGCCGTGGCCGTGCCGGCCGGACGGACGAGTTGCGGGGCGGGAGCACCTTTTTGCCGTTGGAAGGGAATAATCCTTTGGCATATTCTCAACGGTGATTTGGTTTCCTCTGGGCGCACTCCCTCCGCCTCCGCCTATATAAGGAGGCCCTCCTCCCTCTCAACTCACCAATTCACAACCTAGGTACTCCTCTTTAGCAGACATCTCCCTTCTCCCTCTCTGTCTGCTGCTCTTGCTTTTGCATTCTCCACTACGTGAAAAACAGACATTGGTAACGGGCGCGAATGGCCATTGGTAACGGGCAAAACGCCCGTTACCGATCAAGCGTTACAAATAAGTCAAGAAAGGTAACGGACGAATGCCCGTTACTGATGACACGTAATTGTAACATGCGTCTAACAAAGACCGTTACCGAAACTAGTTACCGATCACCTGAAATGTCTGTTTCTCTGGGCCCACATGGACCTTTGGTAATAGGCACAGAAACCGAGCTCGTTACATGAACTCAATATCGGAGACGTTTGCTGTGGGCATGCGTCTGCACGTAAGGAGGCGCATTTTTTGTACGCGCGTCTTCTCTGTCTGGACGACAGGAGACGCGTGCTCTTGACGCGCGTCTCGCCTGTCTCCACGAAAGGAGACGTGTGCTCTGGACGTGCGTCACCTCTGTCTCGACGACAGGAGACGCGTGCTCTGGAAGCGCGTCTCCTCTGTCTCGACGAAAGCATCAACTTTTAGGGCCCATCGGTCAGTATTAGTAACGGGTCTTTACGCGGCCCGTTACAGTGTTGTCATACTTGTAACGGGCGTTCCAAGTGAAGCCCGTTACTCACGGATCTGTTTTTGTAACGTGCCTTACTTAACGCCCGTGACCGATACGTAGGGCACCTATAGTAACCTGCCCGTTTTCTGGCTGCATCCCGGAACTAGCCAGGATTTGGCAGCCACCAGATCAGGGGCTGCATCCTGGAAATAGTTAGGATTTGGCAGCCACCACAGCAATGCAAGGAGACATCACAAACACATTCTCATGACATATATACACAAGCAAGATCACATATATATACACAATAATGCGAGATCACATCAAGTTCCTCATCAGATCGACATGCATGCTAAAGTTTCAAGTTCGTCATCGGTGCTTTGTTTAGATGGAGTCCTGAGAAAACTGCCTAAACCAGGCAACATCTGACCCCAGCCAAGCAGGTTTCTCAGGCAGTACTAAACTAGCCTGAATGCAGCAAGTTTCAAGTTTGTCAGGCAGTACAATGAACTCACGGTGCACCATTATAGAGGTTGCCGTTTCGGTCGAGGATCTCCTTAACAATGTACTCGCACAACATCTCCCGGACCGGCTTTAGATCTTCTGTAGAAACATTTAGGGCAGGTTTGAAATCCTGCAAAATAAAATAATTATGAGAATACAAGTACAAATCAGTTTCTAAAATCAAATGGAGAATATGAGCAGAGACAAGAGTGAGAGCATTATCTACTTACAGCAGCCTTCTTGATGTGAGGTATGTCTTTGAGTAGTTTGAACATATTGAATGCCACATGGAATTCATACAAAAAGGATCCCGATGGCTGCTGAGCACACTGCGCATCGAGGTACCAAAATGACAAGTTAATGCAGTACCAAATTGGTATGAAGGGACCATAAAAAAAACTTCGGTCTTACAGTGGTATTTGGCTTGTGCTTGAATGTCTGATTGGATTTTAGCTTTGTCTTCTTTCCTTTCATCTCTTCGTCCTCTGGGCATATATTTTCAGAGGCCCTGCATGATCAGCAATACCGATTAGAAACACTAAGAGATTGAATTTTGTGAACAAAACCTACAAGGTACGGACCAAGTCACAAGCGCTCGGACGTCTTCGAACTTTCGCGCGGGATGATGTTTAGCAGAATCTAGATACCAAACATCTTTGAACTTCATACAGATGATCAGTGTTACATAGTAGCCACCGGTGCCGAAGGCACCCACCACGTAGTCATTCGTCATTGCATTTCTCAATGCTTGTATTACAAGGTTAGACTCCTTATCAATCTTTGTGGTCGTGAGAACCTGTGGATCCAAAAACCCAACACTGATCTTCATCTCCGCTGCCTTGTCCATCATTTTCCTACAAAAAATCCAAATGTTAGCATGCATGAACTTTGTTGTCAAAATTAAAGAAATATCTATTTTGGTTTTAAGGCACTTACAATGTCCACAACCTCAAGAAGGTCTCATCCAGAGCAACCAGGGTTATAAGGTCATACACGTGACTGAATGCAATGTTTAACATTAAATCACCAGCACCATGAAAGGAGTCTTCAGGCAACTTTGCTGGAAAACTAAGTTCATCCTTACTGTGTTCCATGGCGTAAGCATGCAACCTGCCACAATTTGGTCCAGCAGCCTGTAAGTCCGCTTCTGACAACATAGGCACAGCAGGCTTGTATTTTGGATCCCGTTTTGTCCAAAAACAGTTAAGAAGCTCATCTCTAGGCAGAGGTTTCCTGGCCCCCTTCTTCTGCGGTGGCTGCTGCTCAGGCGGAGATTGTCTGTCCTCCGCCTGTCGCTGCTGCTGCTTAGGCGGAGATTGCCTGTCCTCCTCCTGTTGCAGAGGCTGCTGTTGCTGCTGCTACTTAGGTGGAGATTGCCTGGGTTCCTCCTGCTATTGTCGATGCTCCTGCTGCGTAGTTTTGCTGATCTGCTGCTGCTTCTTAGGCGGAGATTGCCTGTCCTCCTCCTGCTGTTGTCGATGCTCCTGCTGCGTAGTTTTGCTGATCTGCTGCTGCTGAGCTTTCTCTTGCTGACGCTGAGCTGCAGTACCTCCATCTGATGCTGTACCCTTGCTACCTGATGTGGGAGCAGGGTTGGTATTTCTCATAATGGGTGGTACATGGATCCTGTTCTTTGACCATTGAATCCTTAGACAGAGAGCCTCAGCTAGGGTTGTTACTTCATCCCCCAATTGGTACAGGCAGAGGGTAGTGACCTGTATTGCCCCACACATAACTAGGTTGCACCACAGCATACCCATCCTGCAGCGGTACTGTATGGAGAGTCTTTTGCAATGGAAAGACAGTGGCTAGTGCGACCTCCACTTTATTCCCGGAGCCATCCAAAAGGCTGCACTTGGTTGGCTCTGTCAGCTTATCTATTGTGTCCAGCATCGGTGATCGACTATCAATGTGCTGTTGACTACCTTCGTCCTCGCTGACATGCCAATGGTCTTCCTCTCTGCCACATACTTCTTCTTCCTCACTGCCATGCACATCTTCTTCCTCGAGGCCACGCACATCTTCTTCCTCGCTGCTACTGACAGGTGGTGATTGGGGAGGATGAAGTACATTTTTCGGTATATCAATGCCTGATTCTGCTAGAATGGAGATAATTCTGGTGACTGCTGCACCAACTAGCTCTTCTATCTGCGGTACAGCCTTCTTGTTCCTCTTCTTCCTGTACATTCCAGCAAACTCTTCACCAAACCCTTTACCCCAACCAAGTGAACTAGACACGCCTCAGACCCGACCTCGATGCTCTGGAGTCTCAAGTGCTGCGGTGAGGATATCATTCTCCCTAACCCCGAAAGAACCATCGCTAGCCTGAGCTGCAAGTGTTTTCACCCTAGTTGCTACCCCCACCACCACAGGGTTACTAAATGTTATGTCCCCACTTTCTTCACTAGTGGTCTTCCTCTTTCCTACCCTTGCCCGCAGATAAGGCCTCGAACGTCTAGGAAATTGGTCCTAAGGGTTCTGTTTTCATTCTTCAGCTAGCTTTGCATCCTCCTCATCCCACTCTTTCCTTTTACGAACACAACCTTTTCTGCCCGTCCTGTGTGGCTTATCATGCAATGCTCTCTTTTCTTTCATCCCCTGGCTCAATCGCTGAAATCTAGGAGAATTAGTTTCCTGCACAAACACGGTCTAGTCTTCTGGCTGCAAAAAGGCATGCTTCACAAAGGGAGTCTCCTCTTGGCTCACATATTTTTTTCCTTAAATGGGTCTTGAACCACCGTTGCAAGATTGCAATCTCTGACATAGCTGCCTTAACTGCCTTCTTGCGAACAGATTCAGCCAGATTGGCTGGGTAATCTGCTTTTCCTCTAAAACTGTGAACAACTCTTCCTTCTCAATTGGTGAGAGATCTTCAACTGCCTTGTTGATTGACACCCTCTCTCTAGCAATGAGGCCACAGACCAATACGAATCTATCCCTCACAGCATCTGGGGTAGGCCAATAATTGTTTTCAAGTCCAGTTGCGGTCAACTTGTCTTCCGGCCATTTGGTTTGTGTCCTTGATCCGCGGGATCGAGTACTACTCGCAGCAGTATGTGCTGAGTGACCCTGTGAAGAAGGATCACCGTTGATAGGCTGTGAACAAGGTTCACCGTCGATGGGCTGTGATGGTGCACTGGAGGTAGAGGAGTTTGGTGTTGTGGGAGACTGCATAGATGATATGTCAGGTCGTCAGTAGAGCAACATAAGCTAGACTGAAAACCTAAACAAAATAAGATAAATTCTTATTCTCTGTCAGGAAAAATAGTTGATATTAGCATACAGGTTGGGGATAGGTGCTAACCATTTTGACAGGGTGAAGCAATATGCTTATATATCAAAGCAGAGACTAAATTCCTTCAACTGCTTCCTTGTCCAACTTCAGCAGCAATGAATTGTGTGTTCCATGTGTACATGCAACAAGAGGACAAAGCAATTAGAACTAAAGTATGCTAATAAGTCTAAAGCATAACTGTCGATCTGGTACATTCGAAGCATAACAGAATTTCAACAGTTCATATAAGTTCATCTGTTAGCAACAATTTATTCAAACAGACTTGGAGCAACAAAATTCATCCGTCAAATCCACATCTAATCAATTAAAAATGAACTATTAAGGCATGCTGTACTAATGCAGGCAATTCCAGGAGAATAATCCTATGTGAACAACCGTAAAGTAGCATGTCTCCCTAATCCACCTTGACAGGAATAGCAGATTTGGTGGCCGAGCAGAGAGAGGACGTTGGGGGTTCAAGCAGCACTAACCTCTGTCGCGAATGAAGTAGTTGTTCTCGTGGTGGTCGAAGAGGCCCGATCCGCGTCGCCTCGTTGCCTGAGGTGGCCAGCTTGTCGTCGTGGCCGGGGATGCCGGATCCGCGTCACCATCTCTAGGTTGGCCGGGATGCCATCCTCATGCCAGTAACCGCGTTCTCGTCACCGTCGTCACGGCTGGAGCCGCTTCGCCGACGTCACACCGGGAACAGTGGGGCTGGAGAAGAGCAGGGCTACGGCGGGGAGAGCGGCGGCGGCGGGCTAGGGCTGGAGAAGGAGCAGGGCGGCGACGGTGAGAGTGCGGGCGTGATGGATCTGTCTGAATTAGACTCCCGAGTATATGTCCCCTGCGCGCGCGTTACTATGTTCACAGAAATTACTGGCGTGCCCTTGAACGGCTCTCTGGTGGAATTGGAATTCCATGGGCATTATAGTCAATATAGGTGGGAATTTTTGAACAGCGCGTGCAAGGTTTGCCTGCTGACGCTGACAATGGATAGTCATCGCCGATGCTGGTTAGTAAACCCGCGTCGCCTTCATCGGCAGGTATCTTCTTTATATAGGCTGCTGACACTGACGCGTGGGCCCGACACTATTTTTTAGAACTGAAACTCGCATCTATCAAATATTAGAGCCGTTAAAACAGAACCTAAAAATTCATTAAAAATAACATCAATTCATATTTGGACATTTAGTATTTTAATAAAATATCAACAGTCACACTTGTGTACCCAACATTCTTATAATTCGAATATACATCTAATGCTTGTGATATAATAATTCTAATAACATCTTGGTTTGCTCCAAAAATTCTACAAATTGACATGGCAACATAAATTGGGTACCTAAACTTGTCATAAAAATTCAAATGGTTTCGATAAAGGAAGAATATACTTGTGTACAAATGGCTTCATCTCTCACATAGTTTCCTAGAATGTTGCTTGAACATTGAAGTTTTCCACAATTTGTAACATGTTCGATCTCGTACGCATTTGAAATTTTTTCACAAGCTTGTGTTCACCTTAAGACTACGAAATGCAAAGTTTCATTACTAATGGTTGTCGAAAACAAATATTATTTCTATGTTGGACTTACAAAGAACAAGATAAGGCATATAAACATTATTCACGAAACGGAATATACACTAAACAATGAAATTAATGAAAAGATGGGGATTTTAGAAAAAACTAGGAAAAAATCATCAAATTTGGACTAAGCACGATAGAGAAATACATGTTACAAAATTTGACTGCAGATTAAAAGGAGAAATGAGAATTGTTCTTCATTCCAGTAGAACTGGGCCCCACCCTAATTAGAGACGCGGGATGGTTAATCCTCGTCTCATTTTCCCACACAAACTGTTCTTCATTCCAATAGAACAGAGGAGGAAGCAGAGGGCGCCGCAACCTTGGATTTGACTCAGAAATGTGAGAAACCAAATATTGTCTATCAATAACCGATTGGACGATACTTTACACGATAGAAGAAGACATTACATTCGTAACAAAGCCTACATTCATCACTACAGAAATACATGCAAAACCCCCTCCGGCTCGGCGCTGTACCACAGAATGCTTTGCCTGCGCAATGTTGAATGTTGCCTCATGCCACCGCCGTTGGCAGCGTCGGCCGGCAGAGGCCACGACGGAGGGCGACACTCCTAATTTGCCAAGCCAGATTGACCCCACGATGCCGGGAATGCACATTGCTGATCAAACGCGGACGCCACTACCCTTGCTCCTCGCCCTCAACTTGTTTCATGTACGCAATTGCAGTGGCGTCGGCGTCGGCCCCGCTGTTGGCTCTGTAGAGGAAGACGGCGGCCACATAGGCCGCCCCTCTGTGCTCGTCCTTGGCAGCGCGGTGGAGCTCGTCGAGGGGAGGCTGAGGGCTGCGGTTCCTGCCGAAGATGTCGTCCACCCGGTGAGGAAGCAGGCCACTGATTGCCGGTTACAACTAGGCTATGAAGGAAGACGTCGTAGCCGACGGGGGTCGTTGTTCTGCATCTACTCGACTGGAACCCGATCCAGTGCCAGGCGCCTACCGACGTCTCTATCGCGGCAGGGGCGGAGCATGTCCTTGCAGGTTGCCCGTAGGCTGCAGAGGTCCTCCATAGGCCGATTCGATGTCGCACCGACTCGGCCAACGATGATCGCTAGCACCTCCGCTGGGAGTTCCGCGAGCGACCGCGGGTGCTCCCTTGATTCCATGAGTGCCGGCGTGGAAGGGAAGTCGCTTGGCGTGGAGCGGAGGAGGCACAACGGAGGGGCACGGTGGAGGGGCACGACGAGGAGTGTAGGTAGTTGTGGTTTTCTCGCGGGTAGATGAAGGGGCTGTGGTGGTTTCGTGTGTAGAAGAAGGGGTTGGGGTAACAGTTATTTATTTTGAAGAGAAGATACAGGAGACTACTAATTGCACATCTCGCTTATCAAGGAGTCAAACTCTTTGAAGTTTGACGAAATGTAGACAAAATAATATCAATACTCTCAGATGAGTGGTACTACTAATTACACATCTCACTTATAGGCATCTTAGGCAGTATCTTAGGCATCTTAGGCAGCAGAATATATCGGCGTCTTAGGCAGTATCTTAGGCATCATATATTACAGAAAGGAGATTCATTCAAATTCCACCAATACACATCCTATATATATTACAAAAAGGATTCCATTTCCAGCAATAGACATCCCTGCATTTTACAAAAAGGATCGGATTCAGCAGAAATCAATCTTGCTTCGTTTTCTTCTTTGATTTTTGTATATGGATCTTTTCACGATGGTCGCTTCGCAAGTATGGTGTTTCGTCAGCTCCCAAGACTCGGGGCATGTATGAAGTGTGAAAGGATGGACTTTCGTCAAACTGGTTGTATTCCTCCTCCTCAACAACATTTTCCACCCCAATAATCCTTTTTTTCCAGGCAAAACCACACTCCAGTTATTCTTTGCAAGGTCAGGTACATAGAACACTTGCTCAACATCCTTTGCGAAGACAAACGGTTTAGTTTTGTAACCAAAGACCCAGAGATCAACACTAACATAACCAAATTTGTCCTTGATCATAGCTCTCTTCGCATTGGTGACCCATCTACACCGAAACAAGGCTACCTTGAATCCTACATAATCAAGCTCCCAAATTTCCTCTATTTGACCATAATATGTGGCTGTGTTCTTCTTATTGTCGACGGCCCATACACGCACACCACTATTTTGATAGACACTCTTGGCATCTTGGGCCATGGTGTAGAATGTGTATCCATTGATATCCATTGCTTGATATGTTGTAACAGTGAATAATGGCCCTGCTGCTAGTTTTCTTAGATCGTCGGTTATAGAAGTGCTGCCACTCTGCTAGACATAATCTCGGAGCCACCTGTTGAAGCATTGCATGTGCCTCTTTGCAACCCAATCCTCAGTACAGCTAGGGTTTTGTTCACGTAGTTTTTGCTTGTGCTCATTGCCAAATGGTGTAACCTCTACGCTCTATTCTATCACGGTGAAATGAGCCTTCCTGAAGTCCTCTGGGTGTGGAGTGATTGACTTTTTCCCCAGGGTCCCAACACCTGAAAGCCTACCTTCATGCCGTGAACGAGGCACACCAATGGGGTTTTGGGGGTCCATATAACCCATGGCCCACTCCACTACTTCGATGGTCTCATAGCCACGAACAATGGCTCCCTCCGGAAATGACCTGTTATGTACCAATGATTTGAGGAATCCAAAGTACCTCTCATATGGAAACATCTGATGAAGGTAAGATGAGCCAAGGTACCAGATCTCCCTCGCGAGGTGTGTTGTTAGACGCAGCATGAGATCAAAGAATGATGGTGGGAAGGTAGCTTCAAGCAGGCATAGGGTCTCAAAATGCCTCCTCTCTAAGTCCAATAGTTTTTCCTCATCAATCACCTTCTGTTCTATTTCATTGAAGAATAAACACAAGCTCGTGACCGTGTCGCGAACTAGTTCTGTCTTGATACCTCTTAGTGCAACAGGAAGAATAGATGTCATCAACACATGGCAATCATGAGATTTCATCAAGTTGAAATTCATTTTCATGTCCTTCACCGACACTAGCCTCTTGAAGTTCGATGAGTAGCCTGAAGGTACTTTCAAACCATGCAAAAACTCACAGAATTCTTTTCTCTCTGCCTTTGACAAGGTGGTTGCAGCAACGGGAAGGTCCATCCCCGTGTCTGTTTCCTCTGCATAGAGCTCCGGCCTAATGCCCATTTCTTTAAGATCCTTCCTTGCATTTTTATGATCTTTTCCTTTCGACTTCTGTTGTAGCAATGTTCCCAAAGTAGCTTCACACACATTCTTCTTGACGTGCATGTTGTCAATCGAATGACGCACATCCAAAAGCGGCCAATACTCTAGCTCCCATAGAATTGATTTCTTGTTCCACATTCCTCGCCCATCTTCTTCTTCTTCTTCACCATCTCGCTTCTTTCTTTGCGAAGTTTCTTTTCAGACAATTTGGGTAACTCCTCGATAGTTTCGACGTCCTTGACTTGCAAGTGGAGCAGATCTCCAATCACATGCATTAGCACCTGTCGATTCTCCTTTTCCCCATTAAACTGACAATAAATGTCCCGGTAGGCATGTTTCTTGCTGAGGAAATGACGGTGCCCCATAAATGAGAATTTCTTTGAATTTCTTAGCCACACTACACAAGTTTCTTCCAAGCAGTGTGGGCAAGCTGCACCTTTCCTTTTACTCTGGTCAGAAAGGTTGCGATGAGCCGGGTTGTCGTTGATGGTGGTGAACAACATGGCGTGCAATGTGAACTCCTCACGGCCGAACGCATCCCAAACCTCCTTCACACCAGGCTTCTAAAGTATCTTCAAGTCATCAACTAGTGGCCTCAAGTAGACATCAATACGGTCACCAGGTTGCTTTGGCCCGGAGACCAATATTGTCAGCATCATGTATTTCCGTTTCTTGCATAGCCACGGTGGAAGGTTGTACATTGACAGCACAACAGGCCATGTGCTATGTGTTGAGATCTGGTTACCGAATGGGTTCACGCCATCTGTGCTCATAGCGAACCGAATATTCCTGCTTTCACCAGCAAATTCCTTAAAGTGGGAATCAATATTTTGCCATTGTTGGCCATCTGCGGGGTGCTTAATCTTGCCAACTTCCTTCGTTCGTGTCTTATGCCAACGCAAGAGTTGGGCCTCCTTTCGTGTGGCGAACCATCTTCTCAACCGAGGAATGATGCAAAAATACCATGCTACCCTCACAGGAGCCCCTTTAACCTTCTTCTTCTTCTTCTTGCCTGTGATCTCCACGAGCTCGTTCTCGTCATCATCAACATTGTTATCATCACCACCATCTTTTTTCCTCTTGTACCGATCGAACCCACACTTGGGGCACTTGTCAAGGTCTGCATAATCTCCACGGAACAATACACAACTGTTCTTGCAAGCATGAATTTTTTCAACCTCTATTCCCAGAGGACAAATTATCTTCTTTGCCTCATAGACAGACTCAGCTATTTGGTTTCCCTCGGGTAGCATGTTCTTAAGGAGATCCAATAGTTGTTTGAAACTTTTGTTGCTCCAACCATGATCTGCCTTAAGCTGCAGAAGTTTTAGATCACCAAATAGGCGAGTGTACTTCTTGCAACCAGGATAGAGGTATTTCTTTGAATCTTCAACGAACTGCTTCAGCCTCGCTAATTCAGAAGCTGTATACACTCCTTGAAACTCAACATCCCGCAACATTTGATCAACATTGTGCACACGTTGCAACAACTCACCATCATTGAAGCCCGTAACTTCTTGATCAGTGATATCCTCTGGCCTCATCACAATTGGTGGGAATGGTTCATTTTCCTCATCAAAAACTCCACCTTCATCAAGCTCTTCATCATGGCATAGCGCTACCCCTTCATTATTAAGGCCTGTAGCATGGTGTCGCGCTTCACCTTTGAGGACCAGGTGTGTCCGAGGACCAGTGAAGGGTCGCTCCCTAGTGATGAGTGATTGACAACGTTGTGTGGACTGATGCTTGGCTAAGTGTGCAGGTACAGGTTGCAGTTTGACTCGTGTCGGTGCAGGTGAAGAACAAGCATGAAAGGCCTTAGTCGTGGCGGCCTCCGGGTGATGGAGAGGCAAGTAGGCTTGGTTCGATGGACCTGGTGGCCGATGGGGTCAAGTGCGAGCCGTGCGGTGCAAAACTGGCGGGCTGAAGTCGTGAACATGGGCCGGTGCAAGGTAGCGGATCGAGCCCGAAGCTTGCACACGGGGTTTGTTGGTTTGCCCACAAAACCATCGGTGGACAGTTTCTTGGTTTGGGTCTCAAAACCAAGTTCGGAGGCCCGAGGCGACGGAGACGGTGATCCGGGAGCTTCGGGAAGCTTCGAGGCGGGGGGCACGTGGCGTGATCGCGGGGCTTGCGTCGATGCTAAGCATGGTCGCGGTGGAAGCGTGTCCGCTCGATGAAGACTTGACCAAAATGCCCCTGAGGGGTTGTATCTTCATTTCAAGTTGTAGGGGTAGCGTGGTCATTTTCCTCCCTCCGATGGACTTCGTATAAATAGCGGAGAGGTGGATGACATCTCTCTCTCTTGGACTCTAGGGCTTCCTCCCCCGGTAGATCGTCTGGAACTCACTTTAGACTGCTTCTTTTCCCAGTATTTTTTAGGCTAGATTCTTGTATAGACTCTGACCTCTAGATGTATGGAAGCATTCAGCTTTGTGATTCGATCCCTCTCTTAGCTCTTTGTGATTTTCGTGTCATTTTCGGAGCTATTTTTGAGTGCTTTTGTTCTTCGCTCGATTCGTTGATTTGAGGGCGTTTCTCCTCGGATTTCTTTGAGAGGATCATGGGTGGATGCCTTGCGCATCTTTGTGTGTGATCTTGACCCCTCAAATGCCGGGAAATCCCTTCGATTTGCGAGTTTTGGTTGGAGCCCGAGTTCTTGGAGGTGGTTCATGTGATCCGCGATTCCCGGTGATTCAGTGAGTTAGAGGTCGAGATTTTCGGGGCATAGCTTCATCTAGTGACGCTTCTCATCTCCCCCAAATCTTGTCTCAAGAGCTCAAGTGGTTCGGGAGATCCGTGGATTGGAAGTTGAGTTCGAGGTCGAGGGTGATTTTCTGGGCTACCCCGGGTGACCCGCCCCCTATGGCCGGGTGACCCTAGGTGTCGTTGACTTTCAAGTTCCTCTTCTTCCGATTTAGATCTATTGAGTTTCCTTGATCTTTTTGAGGAGATTTTTTGGGAGAAGCTTCTTAGTGTTGCTGCAAAGCCTTGGTTAAATTTTCGTGATTTTAGGAGATCATTTGATTGGGTTTCGAATTTTTATTTGATCGTCAGCTTGCAGATTTTCTGGGCGCGCAGGGTGACCCGCACCCTATGTCAGGGTGACCCGGCCAGCGGGTGACCCGCCCCTTGTGTTAGGGTGACCCGGTTTGCCTCTGTTGGGAGGCGGGTGACCCGCCCCCTGTGTCAGGGTGACCCGTCTTGGCTCAGTTTTGCCAGGTTTACTTCCGTCCTTTGCTTCTTGCTTCCGCTAAGGGTCTTAAGCCTTTGTAGCCTAGTTTATAAGGTGTCAAGAAAGATTTGGGTTTTCTTCCACTCATTTGTGCGTGACTCTCGGAGTGGCAATCGGGATATAGGCCGAGTTCTTGGAGAAGAATTTTTATCGGCTCCCATTCACTCCCCCCTCTCTGGTCGCCTATTCGGTCCTTCAACCTTCATTTAGGCATCCTGCTTCGACTTCATTGAGCCATTCCTCACCATGTTTATTCCAACACGTGTAATTTTCTTTAAAACCACGTGTGATCAAATGATGAAAAATGTTATCCCATTGTCCGAACTTCTTCTGGTTGAGACAATCTATACAGGGGCAAAGCATTGCCTGAACACCACGGTTTCTCATATCCACCTCTGCTTGATCTAGAACACCATTGACCCCCATTAAGAAACTGGCCCAATCTCGGGACTTACTACAGTACATCCAAGCCCGAGCAGCAGCAGCCATCTGCAATTTTCATACATCAAATGAGCATAATGCATCACCAAAACCGATGAGTAAGAGGATTAGGACAGCGAAGTTCAATCAAAGGGGGCAATTTCGACCTTGACGAGGACTATCTATGAGGCGAGCACTTTCGAGGAGGAGGACGAGGCGTCGCGGCCGTGGCGACGGCGACGGCGACGGCGCGGAGGATGGCGACGGCGATGGCACGGAGGACGGCGCCGAGCCCGAGGAGGAGGATAAGCTGCTGCTTTGGAGGACGTACGGCGCGGAGGGACGCCGCGCCGCGGTCGACGTCCGCCAGCACCTTTCACTGTCGCGCATGCGGTCGGCCGGCCTGCTACAGCGCCGGCTTTCTGAGGAGAGAGAGCACGCGCGCAGCGAGTGGGGCCTTCAGAGAGCGCGCATGCAGCGAGTGGGGTCTTCAGAGAGCGTGTGAAAATGCTGCTGCAGCATCGGCGGGGAGAGAGCGAGTGGGGCCCTCAGAGGAGAGAGTGCGAGTGTAGTTGTCGGAGATAGCAGAGTGGTCGGAACGCAAAGACAATGATGCGTAATAACAACACGCGTCTCTATTATGAGAAAACAAAGGAGATGCTAGCTCCAAACAAGCGTCGCCAATTGGGTCGTCATAAAATGAGATGCGTCCTAAAAACAACGCGTCTCCAATAGGAAAGTCATCGGTAACGGACGCATGTTAACGTCCGTTACAAAGAAAACATGTAATGGGCGTTAAAAAGTCCGTTACCAGAAGTCCTCATTGGTAACGGGCGTTGTGGTGGTGAGGTCAGGGCGAGGTCGGAGTCGAGCCTGCCGCGCTTATGCGTAATGTGCACCAAACAACAACCGTTACAGGTGGGGTCCATGTAACGGGTGTTAAGGGCCCGTTACAAATGCTACGTGACCTATTTGAGGGTTTCACATAGTGCTCATCGCTTGCACCTCGCGCACGGTGTTGGCGAGAGCAGAGCCTCCAGAACCTCGTCCTGCTGCTGAAGATCCTGCTCGGGGTACGCGGGCAATAAGGTTTTTGGGGAGCGTCTTCACGCGACTGCTCGCTCCCTGTACGTCTACTTCCCGGCTTCACTGCGATCATCTTCCTACATCAACTTCCATACGACTACTTCAAGCAAGGTCCGCCCACGATCATGACTGATCCAGCGGATAACAGTGCATCGGGTGTCTCCGACACCCGCTCCGCTTCTGGGTACATCCTCAAACTTATACAGTTTCTTATATTCATGTTTAATAGTTGTTTAAACATGAACACATGCACATGCTTTATATCACTCATGATAGTCATATCTATGAAATATCTATTTAATTATGGAATTAAAATATGCCAAAATATTGCCTATCATCTAACAATCCAAAAACCTTATTATGTTGATAGGAATATGTTTGGTGTCGCTAGGTTTGCGAATGCAATTAAGCCAAAACCTTTCGATGGTTCCAACTTTAAGAGGTGGCGTGAGTTGGCTACCCTGTGGCTCACCGCTATGAACGTGATGTACGTCATCACCGGAAAAGCTCCCGAGGGTGTCCCGGGGGAAAAGTTTAATTCAGATGATAATCTGTTCCGGGGTGCCGTCATCAGCGTTCTGGTTGACAACCTAGTTGACACCTATCTCCGTTACAAGACGGGGAAGGACATTTGGGAGGCTCTTGAGGCTCAATACGGAGCCTCTGATGCCGGCGGTGAGCTGTACATAATGGAATAATTCCTAGACTACAGGATGGTTGAAGACCGTTCTGTGGTGGAACAGGCCCATGAAGTACAGGCGCTGGCTAAGGAGCTCGAGAACTACAGCAAGGAGGCCCCATGTGTGTTGCCCGACAAGTTTGTGGCCGGAGCTATTATCGCTAAGCTGCCACAATCTTGGATGGACTTTGCTACCTCTCTAAAATACAAGAGAAAGGAATTCACTTTTGATGACCTTGTTGCGACTCTTGATGTTGAAGAGAAGGCGAGAGCAAAGGACACACGTGGAAAGGCAATAGCCGGTCTCTCAAACGCAAACTTTGTGCAGAGGGGTAATCCCAAGTTCCAGAACAACCAGAACAAGAGGAAGAAGCCTTCACAAAACCCACCCAAGGCTAAGCAAGCCGATGTGCCTGACAAGAAGAGAAAGCCGGGGGGGCTTGCTATACATGTGGCAGTCCGGATCACTTTGCTGCAAAGTGCCCGGATCGCAAAGATCGCAAGGCCCCCAAAACAGCGAACATGGTTGTTAGTGAGGGTGGAGGAACATCGGGGTACGGTAATTTCTTACCTACAGTTCTTTCAGTATGTTCTTCACCAGAGTGGTGGATAGACACCAGTGCTAATATTCATGTATGCGCTGACATTTTTATGTTTCCTTCTTACCAGGTCGGGGGGACTACATCCTTGTTGATGGGGAACGGTGCCCATGCGCATGTTCTTGGTGCTGGTACGGTCACTCTGAAGTTCACTTCGGGGAAGACCATACAATTGAAAAATGTGCAGCATGTACCTACCATCAAGAAGAATCTAGTCAGCGGGTCTCTACTATGCAGAGACGGGTTTAAATTAGTCTTTGAGTTGAATAAATGTATCATTTCTAAGTTTGGTACCTTTGTTGGAAAAGGCTATGATAGCGGAGGCTTGTTCCGCTTTTCTTTATCGAATGATAATAACGTTGTGAACCATGTGATGAATGATGAATCAAATGTTTGGCATTCGAGGCTTTGTCATGTTAATGTTGGTTGTATGATGCGCTTAGCTAGTTTGAGTTTAATTCTGAAATTTACCTCTGTCAAAAATTCTAAGTGCCACGTATGTGTTGAATCAAAACAAACTCGCAAGCCACATAAAGCTACTGAGGTGAGAAACTTGGCACCTCTAGAATTAGTTCATTTCGATCTGAGCGAAATGAACGGTGTGTTGACAAAAGGCGGTAAAAGATATTTCGTGACTTTGATAGAAGATAGCACTAGATTTTGTTACATCTACTTGTTAAAATCAAAAGATGAAGCATTACATTACTTTAAGATCTATAAAGCTGAAGTAGAAAATCAACTTGAGAGAAAGATTAAACACCTAAGGTCTGATCGAGGTGGCGAATACTTCTCTAATGCTTTTGACTCATTATGTGAGGAACATGGTATTGTTCATGAGAGGACACTGCCTTATTCACCCCAATCCAATGGGATTGCCGAAAGAAAGAACCGCACACTGACTGACTTGGTGAATGCCATGTTAGAAACCGCGGGACTATCTAAGGAATGGTGGGGTGAGGCGATATTGATGGCCTGTCATGTCCTGAACCGTGTGCCTATGAAGAATAAGGAAGTAACACCATTCGAGGAATGGGAGAAGAAGAGGCTAACTCTTTCATATTTACGTACTTGGAGTTGCTTGGCCAAAGTCAGTGTGCCAATTACCAAGAAACGTAAACTTGGACCAAAGACGGTGGACTGTGTCTTTCTGGGTTATGCTTTTCACAGCGTCGGATATAGATTCTTGGTAGTGAGATCTGGAGTGCCCGACTTGCTTGTCGGCACAATTATGGAGTCCAGAGACGCTACATTCTTTGAGAAAATTTTTCCAATGAGAGATGAAACAAGTTCATCTAAGCAAGAGTCTGTCGAGAAGGACAACTCCACCAAGTCGATGGAACTCGATGATCCTACACTTATTGAACATCCTGAGGAGGTTGACGATGAGGCTCCTAGGAGGAGCAAGAGACAAAGGACAGAGAAATCCTTTGGAGATGACTTCATCGTATACCTCATAGATGACACTCCTAAGACCATTGCAGAGGCCTACTCCTCACCTGATGCTGACTATTGGAAGGAAGCATTAAGGAGTCAAATGGAGTCTATCATGTCGAATGGTACTTGGGAGGTCGTTGAGTGTCCGTATGGGTGCAAGCCAGTGGGATGCAAATGGGTGTTCAAAAAGAAGCTTAGGACCGATGGTACTTGACGAGGCCATGGACCAGGGCCCACCAAGACCCCTAAAAAATGCAGTACGAACCCATGTACGGTGTGCTCCGGCAGCTAGTACAATGAGTATTAAGCTGCCCGAGCACGTGAGGGCCCGTACGACTTGTTTCTGCCATGGGCCAGGAGGCAAGCGGCTCACGGCCGCCCGCACCCTCTCCCTCGAGTACGTGGCGGCCCGTACGACAAGTTTCCGCCTCCACTACGGACTACTCGCTCGCACGAGTAGTTTCCGCCTCGCGGCCGCGACTACTCGCTCGCACGAGTAGTTTCCGACTCGGAGCCACGACTACTCGTTCGCACGAGTAGTTTCCGTCACCGACCCGCACAGGCTTCGCGGGGAAGGCACGGGGCGTGTGGGCCCGTTAGATTGAGATCCCAGGGACTCCGCACACACTCCCCCGCATGCCGCCACATGTCCGCTCCGCCACAACGGTCCGCCCGGGCCAGGCCGATTCGGTGTCAGGGGATGGTTTCGTCAAACCCTGCCACAAACGGCACAGTGGCCATCGTACCGCGAACGGCGTGATGAGTGCTGGGCAGCGTACGGTACAGTACACACTACACCCTAAGCATCAGAAGACACAGCATAGATCCCCTACCCGCACGAGTAGTTTTCCGTCTCCGACCAGTTCAAGACTTGGCCGCCAAGGCCGCAGGTACATAGGCCTCGTTGGTGTCCCGTGATACCTGGGTACGCGACTCGCCACGTGCCGGTCTCCCTGCGCCGATCCGCCCTGACCAGGTCGATCCTGTGTCAGAGGACGGATCCTCCTACCGCTCCCCAGCAGGGGCGGTACGCATCGTGCCACGAACGGCACAGTGCAACCTGTCACCTATCCCTCGATCGCCGCGGTGCAGACTACTCCGTTTCCACAGTACCTAGAAAAGACAAGCCCCTGATCCACTGATGGGATCGGGGCGCGTACTCTGCCTCATGTACCCGACTAACTACTCGGAGAAGGGCGCAGGAGGCCCCGGGACGGCTGCTTGGGACGCACGACTTAGGAGAGATCCACACCGTCACCCAAGGCACCAGAACAGTGCTTTGCTGCTGCTGCTGCCTGGCAGCCCGATGCAGAGAAGGACGCCTCGCACTGTAGACCAGCTCACACACTCGATGTCACCGCCCTAGGCCTCTCCCTTGCGACTATAAAAGGGAGAGGCAGAGGCACTCACAAGACACGTTCGTTTCCACCCCCACACGCACTTAGCATCGATATCTCATCTCATACAACCACACACACACATACGCAGACTCCTGCTACTTGAACCACTCGCACACCAGGGACTTGGGCTCCGCACCCTCTCCCACCTTGTTTGTATCCCCTACTACAAACTCCCGAGCATAAAGAACACCCCTCTCAGACTGGACGTAGGGTATTACTCTCAGGAGGCCCGAACCAGTATAACCCCGAGTGTCTCTTGTGCTACCGTGCAGACTAACAACACGCGCTCTTATATAAATTTACTTGCCGGCGGTAACAAACCCCAACAGTTGGCGCGCCAGGTAGGGGCCTTCGCATGTTTTCGACATTCTTTTTAGGGTCCGCACGGCCCTCCCATCATCTGCTTCCACAAAAAGCCTTCACCAAGTCGCCGCTGATGGACTCCCCCGTGGGATCGCCGGGCTCGCTCCAAGTTGGGCTTGAGATCCGCTTCGGAAGCCTGAACTTCCAGGCGACCGGGGATGGCTACCACATGCGCCTCATCAGCGAGACCACCGATGTACCCACGCCAGCACCTGCTCCGATTGCCGTGGCACGCCCGCCCCGACGCAAAAGGCGCTCGGGCAAACGTGCGAAGCAAGCCAAGGCGGACCGACGCACGGTGGCGTGTGCTAGCTCCCCTCCCCGGGTCGAGGCTGGCGCACCGCCGGCCACTGACGCGGTGGAGGACCCCCTGCCGTCGGACTTGACGGAGCGCATCACTAGGGAGAACGCGCTGAAGCCATCTCCCTCTCGAGGGACGTGCTACGCGGCGGCATACTCCTCTTCATCAAGCACAAACCCGGCCGCATACGACAACTACCCGAGCCATCATCTGTGGGGCAACAAGGGGCTCCCGGTGACCTCGCCCGACGAGCAGTATCTCGAGACCGACGGCACGGACGATGTCCTCGACTCGGAGTGGGATTGCTCCGGGCTTCGTGACGTTGGCGCCTTCCGTCGTTTCCAGTCGGCGGCGGACTATTGCTTCGACTACTCCGATGACTCGGATGACGGGGGTTACGACCCCTCACGCGAGTGCTTCGTCGTTGGCAACGCCCCGGCGGTGCCAGCGCCAGCCCACACTCCGGATGGGGCACTTCACTCCGCCCACAGCTCGACGGCGGACAGTGCGGCCGAGGTCCAAGTTCCTCCCAATGCCGCCGCACAGCACGCCCGACTAGATGAGTTGGAGGACGCGCAACGCCAACTCAACGATGAGCGGGCCCAGCTCCACCAACAACTCGGGCAGGACCAAAACACGACTCCCGCTCGTGCACGAGTGAGGGACGTCCAGCAGCGCATCATCAACGACGACCGAGATGTCGTTGATGGCACGCCCGTCTTCAAAAGGGCATCACAAAATCTGGCAGGGGCGGCAGTCCTTCTCCGGAAGATACCTGAGTCGGCCACGCCTCAAGAGAAAGAGATACACAAGCAGATCAAGACTCTCCTCGAGGCTGCCGCTGTGCAACAGGCGGAAAGCTCCGCCTCTCGGCAGCGGGGCTCGCAGGGTCGCGGGCCCTGCGAGCCCCGACAACCCGCGGCACCATCGCAGCAGCCGCGACGATCCGAGGAGGTCAACGTGCCGGTCAAGATCCGCTTGGGGCCCAACCGCGATGCACGTGACACAATCAAGGCGCGACGGAGGGTTGACGTGGGCCACTACGACGACTACGAGCAACAGCCTCGTAAGGAGTACAACTGGTGACGCAGAGGTCGGTACGACAGCGAAGAAGACCGGAGCAGGAGCAGCTCGCCTCATGCCCAAGGGCCTCGTGCTTTTGGGAAGAATGTGCACATCGCCCGTTTCCCTTCACGCTTTAGGGCTCCGACCTCCGTACCCAAGTACGATGGCGAAACCAACCCCAGCGTCTGGTTGGAAGACTACCGACTGGCATGCAACGCCGGTGGAGCGCGAGACAACCTGTTCATCATCAAGAACCTGCCACTACATCTTGCGGACTCGGCCCGCACGTGGCTCGAGCACTTACCGCGAGGCAAGATCGACAGCTGGTCGCAACTACGCGACGCCTTCATCGGCAACTTCTAGGGCACATACGCCCGACCAGGGAACCCCTGGGACCTACGCAACTGCAAGCAGATGAAGGGTGAAAGCTTGCGCAACTACATCCGACGCTTCACCAAGCGGTGCACCGAGTTGCCCAACACCACTGACATGGTAAATCATCTCGGCCTTCCAGAATGGCACCACGTGTGCCACCCAGGTCTACCGGATCGGGCGACGGAAACCATGATCTACTCGGGAGTTGCTCGACATCACCACCGACCACACCAATGGGGAAGAAGCCGTAGCTGCAACACTTAGCCTCGGTACCAGCAAAGGGAAGCAGCCGGTTGAAGCTGGAGACGGTCCGTCCGCACCAACCAAGAAGAAGAAAAGTAAAGATAAGAGGTACCGCGAGGACACCTTGGTGGCCGCTGTCGATCGAAAGACAGCGAGACCCAGGGGTAACCTGCCGTCGGATCACTTCGAGAAGCTGCTGAATGCCCCGTGCCCCAACCACGAGGGCCCGGTTAAACACACCTTCAAGGACTGCAACCTGATGAAGTCCTACCTCGCCGGCACACTAAAAAAGCGGAGCGACGCTCCGACCGGCGACGGAGGGAAGGACAAGGGTAATGACGAGGGCGCTTACCCCCGGGAGGACGGAGCGGTGATGATGATCTTCGGGGGCTCGGAGGCGCGGCTGCCCAAACGACAAGAGAAGGTGATCCGACGAGAAGTCTACCAGCTCAAGCATGCGACTCCGACCTACCTGAAGTGGTCGGAGATGCCAGTTACATTTGACCGGCACGATCATCCCGACCACATACCACGACCGGGTAACTACCCGCTGGTTGTGTCACCCTTGTTCAGCACCAAGCTTGTGCACAAGGTACTGATGGACGGAGGCAGCGGTCTCAACATCATCTACATGTCGACCCTGGATGACATGGGGATCCCGCGGTCCCGACTGCGGCCATCGACGGCGCCTTTCCACGGGGTCGTACCCAGGATGGAGGTGGTCCCACTCGGGCAGATCGACCTGCCCGTCACGTTCGGAACTCCAAGCAACTTCCGAAAGGAAACCCTCACCTTCGAGGTGGTGGGGTTCCCGAGGACGTATCACGCGATACTCGGAAGGCCAGCTTACGCTAAGTTCATGGCCATCCCCAACTACACGTACCTCAATCTGAAGATGCCCGGCCCGAAAGGCATCATCACAGCTGGTACAACTTTCCAGTACGCATACGAATGCGATACTGAGTGCTTCCAGTTCGCTGAAGCACTGATCCGGTCTGAGAAGCTCGCCACTGAGCCCCCCTCCGAGGACAAAGAAATTCCCGAGTCGTCCAAGCGTGCGGCCTGCTCTTTCGAGCCCGCCAAGGACGCCAAGGAGGTGTCCGTCTCCGATGACGGCCGCACACTCCGTATCGGGACGGCGCTCGGTTCCGACTAGGAAAGCGCGCTTGTCAACTTCCTCCGCGCGAATCTTGACGTATTCGCATGGAAACTCTCCATCATGCCAGGGATTCCAAGGGAGGTCGCCGAGCACAAGCTTAACATTAAGCCCGGCTCGAAGCCGATCAAGCTGCGTCTGTGCCGCTTCAACTCCGACAAGTGCAAGGCTATCGGTGAGGAGATCAAGAAGCTCATTAGTGCAGGGTTCATTCGTGAAGTCTACCACCCCAGGTGGTTAGCAAACCCTGTACTCGTTAAGAAGAAGAATAGAAAATGGAGGATGTGCGTTGATTACACGAGCCTGAACAACGCGTGTCCAAAAGATCCATTTCCTTTACCACGCATAGATCATGTAGTCGATTCAACGGCTGGGTGCGAAACCCTCTGTTTTCTTGATGCTTACTCGGGGTACCATCAGATCGCGATGGATCTGATCGACCAGCTTGCCACCTCATTCATAACCCTGTTTGGCGCGTACTGCTACGTTTCCATGCCTTTCGGGTTAAAGAATGCAGGAGCCACCTTCCAGAGATGCATGCATCGCGTCTTTGGAGATCTCATCGGTCAGCTAATCGAGGCCTACGTAGATGAAGAAGGTGGGCGACCTGATACCCGACCTTACCGCGGTCTTCGAAAAGCTGAGGGAGCACGACGTGAAGCTAAATCCCGAGAAGTGTGTCTTTGGGGTCCCCAGAGGCATGCTACTCGGCTTCGTTGTGTCGGAACGCGGCATTGAGGCCAACCCCGAGAAGATCTCTGCGATCGCGAGCATGGGACCCATCAAGAATCTGAAGGGAGTGCAGCGCGTCACCGGATGCCTCGCTGCTCTCAGCAGGTTCATCGCTCGGTTAGGTGAGCGTAGCCTATCACTGTACAAGCTCATGAAGAAGTCGGAGCACTTTTAGTGGACGCCAGAAGTGCAGGAAGCACTCGACTCGCTCAAGAAACTACTCGAGAGTCCACCGGTGCTCTCCGCACCAGTGGAGGGGGAGCCGATGCTCCTGTACATCGCTGCCACGACTCAAGTCGTGAGCGCGGCGTTAGTCGTCGAGCAAGACGAGCCTGACAAGACGCAGAAAGTACAGTGCCCCATCTACTTCGTGAGCAAAGTCCTCTCCGACTCGAAGACGCGATACCCGCAGATACAGAAGCTGATCTATGCTGTCCTCATCACCAAGCGGAAGCTCTGGCATTATTTCGACTCGCACCGCATCACGGTGGTGTCCAAGTACCCGCTTGGCGAAATCATACAAAGCCCGGAGGTGGAGGGAAGAATCGCTAAGTGGGCCCTCGAGTTGATGGGGCAGAATATCGAGTATGCGCCCCGCACCGCCATCAAGTCGCATGCATTGGTTGACTTCGTCGCCGAATGGACGGAGATCCAAACGCCTCCTGCTCCCATCGAGCACGAGACGTGGCTCATGTACTTCGACGGATCCCTCATGAAGGAAGGAGCCGGGGTCGGACTCGTGTTCATCTCGCCTCTGGGCGTGCGAATGAAATACATGGTCCGACTACATTTCGCGGCTTCCAACAACGTCGCAGAGTACGAGACACTCATCAACGGTCTCCGGATCGCCGTCGAGCTAGGAATCCAACGTCTCGATGTCAGGGGAGATTCTGACCTGGTCGTGGGGTAGGTAATGAAGGAGAAACACTGCATAAATCCGAAGATGGCCGCGTACTGCCGGGCGGTGCGCGAGTTGGAGGACAAATTTCACGGGCTCGAGCTCAATCATGTACTGCGTGAGTACAACAAGGTGGCTGACACCCTCGCGAAGGCGGCATCGAATCGGAGACCCGTTCCACACGGGGTCTTCGCCAGCGACTAGTATGAATCGTCTGTTCGTTTCGAGGAGGACAAGGCGCCAGAGCCATCAATACAAGAGGTCATGGAATTGACGGGGCGCTAGAACCCAACCTCGAAGACCCTGACTGGAGGATTCCGATCCTCAAATGGATGGTGGAAGGAAAGTTGCCACCCGACAAGGAGACGGCTCGACGCATCGCTCGCATGGCCAAGTCGTACAAACTGGTCGACGGCGAGCTCCATCGAAAGGGCGCCGAAGGCATATTCATGCGGTGCATCCTGGCTGACTAGGGCAAGGAATTACTGCAAGAAATCCATGTAGGAACATGCGGACACCACGCCGGTCCAAAGACCATTGTCGGAAAAGCTTTCCGACAAGGTTTTTACTGGCCCACCGCGGTTGCCGACGCAACCCGGATCGTGCGCAGCTGCGAAGGCTGCCAGTTCTATGCACGACAAACCCATCTCCCGGCGCAGGCTTTGCAAACCATACCCATCACCTGGCCCTTCGCGGTCTGGGGGCTGGATATGGTCGGACCACTAAGAAAAGCACCCAGGGGCTACACCCACGTGCTCGTCGCCATCGACAAGTTCTCAAAGTAGATCGAGGCCAAGCCCATAACGAATGTCCGTTCCGAGGAGGCCGTCGCATTCTTCACCGACAACATCTACCGGTTCGGGATCCCGAACTCCATCATCACCGACAACGGCACGTAGTTCACCGGCAAGAAATTCCTCAAGTTCTGCGACGACAACCACATCCGTGTGGACTGGGCCGCCGTCAGCCATCCAAGAACCAATGGGCAAGTGGAGAGGGCCAACGGCATGATCTTGCAAGGTCTGAAGCTGCGGATATTCAAGCGTCTCGAGAAGTTTCGAGCGACGTGGGCCGCAGAGCTCCCGTCCGTCCTGTGGAGCCTGCGCACCACGCCAAGTCGGGCTACTGGCTGCACGCCTTTCTTCCTCGTCCATGGGTCGGAAGTGATCCTCCCAACGGACATCGACTACGGCAGCCCACGGGTTCAAGCCTACACTGAAGAAGGCAACCAGGTCGCCCTCGAGAATGCCATCGACCAGCTGGATGAGGCACGTAGTGTCGCCCTCCTCCACTCAGTGCGATATCAGCAAGCTTTACGCCGTTACCACGAGCGCAACATACGGGAGCGCGAGTTCCAAGTTGGCGACCTCGTCCTCCGACGAGTTCAGAGTAACGAGGGGAGACACAAACTCTCACCTCCATGGGAGGGGCCGTTCATCGTCGACCAAGTGCTCCGGCTAGGAACCTTCAAGCTCAAGCACGAGGACGGTAGGGTCATCTCTAACGCCTGGAACATAGAGCAGCTACGCCGTTTTTACCCTTAAGTATTCACTTCGTTCTCATCTTATGGTAATGCAAGAGTTCTGAGCTGCTTTCTTTTTCGTGAGATGATATCTTCCTCAAGCTTACGTTTTTACTCGAAGTAAAATGTCTTTATGCTTGTCTCATCTCATGGGCAAGTCTCCGACTTGTCCATGGGCTCGGGGGCTACCCGGGGGCTACGACCCCCCTCCCCTGAGCGTTGCGAAACCTTTTTTCTATCAAAAACCGCCTACGGTTTCCTGTATGATCGTCGCGGTACGCTCGCACTCCTTAAAGGGAGGTGAACGACAACTCTAGCGGTTACGAACCTACGCTCGTCCGGGCCCCGAGTACTTACGCCCCCGCGGCTACGGTACAAAGACCCACAAGCAAAGTTTGCGACCTCAAGTTATCGATCACTCGCTCCCTCGAAAAGATGCCAAGTAACCGTCTCAGTAAACTCTGAAGAGTTTTCTTGTTTGCAAAAACATATACGCACGCCTACCCTTCTCCGAAGTACTCGGGGGCTGCTAGCCCAGCTAGTAACGCTTCTAAACTAAGCCCGGTCGAGTCACCAGATTCCTACGCCTCCGCGGCTACAGAGTAAGACACCGCCAGCGAAGTTTTAAGCCGCACCACTCGGGCTCACAGATTCCTTAACTACTCAAGGAAAGGTCAACAGACGAATAAAATGCTTAAACATAAAATAAAAATGGGTACTTAACCCACGAGTTTGCCGTAAACACTCGGCCCACGAGTTTTTACAGGCATGACTAAAAGCCTCGGCGAGGCGACTCTGTTTTTCCTTTACAGGCCCAGGTCGTGGAGGGCATGACCCATCATAGCCTTGGCGAAGTCGATGGCGCCTTCTTCAATGCTGTCGTACTGCTCGTTGGTGTAGCCAGGACACCATCCTTGGCCCAGCAGCCTCCTGTCCAGGTCCGGCTAATGCGACAGAAAGATGGCTACCACCTTGCGGACGACGTCGCCGACCATATCCATCGACTGCTGACGAGCTGTCGCAGCGGCCAATTCCAAGCGATCCTTCATGGGGCCGGGAGGAACACCGAGTTCGTCACATGCCTTGATGATGGCCGCTCCCATCCTGTTACGAATTGCCTCCAACTGCCTGATCTCGGTCTTGGCCCCCGCGAGCGATTTCTGCTCCTGCTCGAGGTCAGCCACGACCTCTGAAGGAAAAGAAAAGGACCAACATCAGTAAAAGACACCATGATCCAAAGAGGGCAGAAGGTGAAGGGGACATGGCTCTTAATATTGAGCTTCTCATTGGCCTCCTTGACCAGCTCCACCAGCTTCTGGTTCTCGACGAGGCGGGTAGTCGTGGCACTCTCATAATCCGCGACCTATTTCTCCAAGTTGGTACGGGCCACGCGGAGAGCTGCCCACCTCAGAAGAAAGACGACGTCACGAATCAAAAAACCACGCGGAAACAAAAAGCAAAGGAAGCAGGTCGTAAGGTACTTACTGATGATCTCATTCTCACGCTTTTTGATGACCTCCTCGAGACGGCCCTTCTCGTCGATGACGCTGCCGACTTGGGCTTCGAGCATCGTCACCCTCTCACGAGCCGCCTGGAGGTCAGACTCGGCCCGGCCTGCCCTAGCCTCGAGCTCCGTCTTCTCTTGATGAGCGGTGCGGGCAGCAGCCTCGGCGTTGGAACATAGCTCCGCCGCCGCCTGCTCCGCCGCGGCTAGTTTTTCCTTCTGGGTGGCCTTCTCCGCCTGTGCCATGGCGGCGTGGTCTTCAGCAGCCTTCATCCTCGCCTCAAAGGACGCGCACTCCGTCGACTTGCTGGCCTCGCTGTCTGCCGCCGCAAGGCGGGCCGCGGCTAGCTGCGCCTCTAGCTGGACCTTCTCCGCGCGGAGTGCCTCAAAGGCCTGCGCCTTGTCCTCGGAGCGCCCGACAAGCTCCTAAACCACGTATGAGTCGCACGACTAAGAAGAAAAGGAAAATAAGTATGAAAAACGAAGAGGAAGAAACAGGACTCACCCTCGAGGCAGGGATCAAATCCCTGATCGCCCGCTCCGACTGGCGTAGCGCCATCTCGCTCAGGCGCAGGCCACGCTCTAGGCAGCGGCAGGCCGCCAGCTCCGCGTCGAGGCCCGGGCCTACTGAGGCCTGGACCGGTGAAATGGACACCAGCCAGAGCGGCAGGATTTCCATCTCCTCCTCCTCTTCCGCCGTCGAGGTAGTCGGCCTCTGCTCCCTCGAGCTCTCCCCGACCTCCACGGTCGGAGGAGGCATCTGCTCGCCCACCGTCCCGACAGGAGAGACGGCCGGAGAAGGTGACGCCGGGATGACGATCACCTCCGCGGGAGCGGTGTTCGATGCAGCGACCGACGAAATGGGGATGATCCCCTCGGTCACCACGATCGCCGCCGCGGCAGAAGCATCCTTGGAGGCGCGGTCGCCCGCTTCCACCATCTCAACAATACTCCCCGTGCCCCCCGCCGACTCGGGGGCTCGAGTCTCCATCTCCTCCTCTGTTGCGGCGCTCCCCGCTCCCCCCAGCAGCTCGGGGGCTGGGGTCTCGAAGCCCGCAGTGGCAGCGGCTGTCCCCTCCAGCGACTCGGGGGCTGGCCACTCGACGTCAGCATCATTGCCTGCCCCCGTCGACGACTCGGGGGCCGGCTGTTCATCGTCGCCTGTCCGCGCCCCGAGAGCAGGATTCTCCTGGTCCTGCTCCTGGGCCCCGGACAGGCACCTCGCAAACTCGGCCGCGTGGGCCGAGAGCGCTTCTTCGGTGGGGGCCTCGCCCCCAAGCCCATCGTCCCATCGACAGGTCGCTCGGAGCCGGGCTCGCAGTTCTCTGTGCGGGGACGGTCATCACCTGGGTCCCAGACCCATCTGTTTCTTCTACCGCCGCCCCCGACTGAAGGGAGGACGACGGGTCACTCGACGACGGCGCGTCTCCGACCACCTGGGCAGGGCGACGCAATGCCTTGACAGGCGCCGGCCTCATGGTGCGGCGGTCGGGCACCCTGAACCAAGAAGAATGTCACGACGACAAGTGAAAAACGTACTCGCTAGAAACACAAAGCAAAAACCAGAAGACCACAACTTGGAACTCACCCCTCTGCGACATGACAGGGCCGCTTGGAGCCGATCGTGGGGTTCCGCGGGGACGCCGCCCTCTTGCTTCCCGTTGACGGAGCAGATGCCGGAGGAGGGGTCGATCCACCCCTGGCGACGACGACCGACGCAAGGCGCCGTTGGGTCGGGGCCAGCCCTCCGCTCTGGGCTGCAGGTGGCGGGGAGGCCGCCGGCACGCTCGGTGGCTCCCGTGACGGATGCGCGGAGGGCGAGTGAGACCTCCGGCGCGAGGAGTGGCGACGCGAGCTGTCGCACCTCGACTCGTAGCAGCTGGTGTCGCCGTGCTGCAGAGAGCTCCTGCCCCTCTCGCGGTGGCCCCGCTGAGGAGCACGGCTGCTCGTTCCGGGCTGATCAGCCCGGGAAGAGGAGGGGGCACCTGCCGGCTCGAACTGGCGCCAGCTGCGGCCGAGGCGGGTGCCGATCCGCCGCGTGGCCGCGAGGACAGCGCCGTCTCATTGTCGGACCACTCGAACGGGGACTCGGCCTCGTCCGTGTCTGGCGGTGCCGATGAAGGATCCTCGTCATTGGAGACGTCCTTCTCCCCGTTGCGCCGGCGCGAGGCGCGGCCGTCGTTCCTCGACCGTTTCTCGATCTCCTTCTGCTGGTGGGCCCTATTGCACTCCCCATGCCGCTGCTGTCATGCAGCGATCTCCCGGGTGAGCGTTCGGTCCTCTTCCAGCGGGGGACGACAGGTGAGGATGCGCACGTCCTTCATCTGTGCAAGCACAAGAACAATCACCACCCGCAACCGCAAAAGACAAATCGAAAGGAAGTTGAGAGAGGACATACCAGGGCCACAGTGGCCGGGGAAGGGAGCATCTGCAGCATGCCCGGTGGCGGCCAAAACATGTAGGTGATCCCAGTGGCTTGGGTCACCCGGCACTGGACCTCGTCCAGCGAAGGCAGGGGATGAGCGGTCACGGTCCCCTCAAAGGGAGCCCGGTCGTCCGTCATCTCCCAGAGGCGCAGCGCGCGACGACGGAGCGGGATGACCCCCCGGGTATGGTAGCCGCCAATCAAGGTGATGAAGTTCACTCCGTTGTCGCGGAGTATCTTGAGGGCGGCGAGGGCGCTGTCGAGGAACCAGGGACGATCTTTCTTCTCCGGTCCGTAGCTCCACTTCGCTGGTGCCCGATCGTACCAGCGATTGGTGAACTCCGGCAGCGGGTTCTTGAGGTCGTTCTTGAGGTAGAACCACCCTCGGTGCCACCCGCTGTTGGAGGAGGTCAGGTAGGTAGGGATGTACTCGTCCATCCTCCCCTGCTTCTCGCGGAGACCGGCGCACCCGATGACCGCCGCGAAGTGGTTGTCCTTGACGCAGACGAACTTATAAAAGTACCAGAACAGGTCTCAATGGGCTCCCTGCTCCAGGTACCCTTCGCACAAAGCCTCAAACGCCGCCATCTATTGGACGCCGTTCGGGTTGAGATTGTGAAGCTCCAAGCCATACTCCTCGAGCACGGCACGGATGAACCGTCCCGCCGGGACGGAGAAGCCTCGCTCATGGAACAGCACGAACGAGACTACGTACCCCGCCGGGGGCTGAGGGCTGCTCTCCGGCCCAGGCTCCCTCCACTCTTCCACTGCGGTCAGCGGCGGCAGCATGCCATCGGAGGCGAGGCGGTCGAGCTCGGCCCAAGTCACCGTCGAGGAAGACCAGGTTGACATCGCGTCGACCGTGGTGGCGGCGGAGGACGATTCCAGCTTGCGAGAGGAGGCAAGGTGAGCTCTGTGGCTTGGGCGCGGCGAGTATGGGAGCAAAGGCAAGAAGCGGCGGCGGCGGAGAGCACAAGGAAGCGGAAAGGGAAAATTGGCCAGCGGCCGCGGTATATAAAGGGGGAATGATTACTTCTCCCCCGCAGTTAATGCCTGGGTCACCTCATGCCACGTCCTCCAACCGCCGAAGTGGGGCCCGGCAATCTCGCGACCAGCGCGAGATCTCTGCCAGACACCCCACGACGCGCACCACGCGGCAAGCCACAAGTCTCTGACTTGTCCAAGATTCCAGCATTTAACCCCACGCACAAGTCTCCAACTTGCCCGTGGGCTCGGGGGCTACTACCTACGGGTCCCCTCGCGCGCCCCCGCCGAAGAAAACACAGCAAGTCTCCTCGTCTCCATAACAGTTGATCCTGAGAGCGAGTCTCTGACTCCCTCACCAGGCTCGGGGGCTACTGACGAGGCCATGGACCAGGGCCCACCAAGACCCCCAAAAAACGCAGTACGGACCCACGTACGGCGTGCTCCGGCAGCTAGTACAATGAGTATTAGGCTGCGCGAGCATGTGAGGGCCCGTACGACTTGTTTCCGCCATGGGCCAGGAGGCAAGTGGCTCACGGCCGCCCGCACCCTCTCCCCCAAGTACGTGGCGGCCCGTACGACAAGTTTCCGTCTCCACTCCTACGACAAGTTTCCGTCTCCACTCCCGACTACTCGCTCGCATGAGTAGTTTCTGCCTCGCGGCCGCGACTACTCGCTCGCATGAGTAGTTTCCGCCTCGGAGCCACGACTACTCGTTCGCACGAGTAGTTTCCTTCACCGACCCGCACAGGCTTCGCGGGGAAGGCACGGGGCGTGTGGGCCCGTCAGATTGGGATCCCGAGGACTTCGCGCACACTCCCCCGCGCTCCGCCACGTGTCCACTCCGCCGCTGCGGTCCGCCCGGGCCAGGCCGATTCAGTGTCAGGGGATGGATTCGTCAAACCCTGCCACGAACGGCACAGTGGCCATCGTACCGCGAACGGCGTGATGAGTGCTAGGCAGCATACGGTACAGTACACACTACACCCTAAGCATCAGAAGACACGGCATAGATCCCCTACTCGCACGAGTAGTTTTTCGTCTCCGACCAGTTCAAGACTTGGCCGCCAAGGCCGCAGGTACACAGGCCCCGTTGGTGTCCCGTGATACCCGGGTACGCGACTCGCCACGTGCCGGTCTCCCTGCGCGGGTCTGCCCTGACCAGGTCGATCCTGTGTTAGAGGACGGATCCTCCTACCGTTCCCCAGCAGGGGCGGTACGCATCGTGCCACGAACGGCACAGTGCAACCTGTCACCTATCCCACGATCGCCGCGGTGCAGACTACTCCGTTTCCACAGTACCTAGAAAAGACAAGCCCCTGATCCACTGACGGGATCGGGGCGCGTACTCTGCCTCCTGTACCTGACTAAATACTCGGAGAAGGGCGTAGGGGGCCCTGGGACGGCTGCTTGGAACGCACGACTTAGGAGAGATCCACACCATCACCCAAGGCGCCAGAACAGTGCTTCGCCGCTGCTGCTGCCTGGCAGCTCGATGCAGAGAAGGACGCCTTGCACTGTAGACCAGCTCACACACTCGATGTAACCGCCCTAGGCCTCTCCCTTGCGACTATAAAAGGGAGAAGCAGAGGCACTCACAAGACACGTTCGTTTCCACCCCCACACGCACTTAGCATCGATATCTCATCTCATACAACCACACACACGTACGCAGACTCCTGCTACTTGAACCACTCGCACACTAGGGACTTGGGCTCCGCACCCTCTCCCACCTTGTTTGCATCCCCTACTACAAACTCCCGAGCATAAAGAACATCCCTCTCAGACTGGACGTAAGGTATTACTCTCAGGAGGCCCGAACCAGTATAACCCCGAGTGTCTCTTGTGCTACCGTGCGGACCGACAACATGCGCTCTTATATAAATTTACTTGCCGGCGGTAACAAACCCCGACAGTACTATTGATAAGTACAAGGCTAGACTTGTGGCTAAGGGTTACACCCAGAAAGAAGGAGAAGACTTCTTCGATACTTATTCACCAGTCGCTCGATTGACTACCATTAGATTACTACTTTCTCTGGCAGCCTCACATGGTCTTCTCGTCCATCAGATGGATGTCAAGACAGCTTTCCTAAACGGGGAGTTGGAAGAGGAGATCTATATGGATCAGCCGGACGGATATGTAGTAAAGGGTCAAGAAGGAATGGTGTGTAAGCTGGTGAAGTCTCTCTATGGCCTCAAGCAAGCACCTAAGCAATGGCATGATAAGTTCAACAGAACTTTGACTTCTGTTGGCTTTGTTGCAAACGAAGCTGACAAATGTGTGTACTATCGCTATGGTGGGGGCAAAGGAGTGATTTTATGCTTGTATGTAGATGACATACTTATCTTTGGCACGAGCCTTGATGTGATAAAGGAAGTCAAAGACTTTCTATCTCAAAAGTTTGAGATGAAGGACTTGGGAGAGGCTGATGTTATCCTTAACATAAAGCTAATCATGGGAGAAAATGGTGGGGTGACTCTATCACAGACTCACTATGTTGAGAAGATGCTGAGTCGGTTTGGCTACAACAATGCTAAACCCGCCTTGACTCCCTATGACGCCAGCTTGGTTCTTAAGAAGAACTTCAGGATAATGGTAGATCAGCTGAGATACTCCTAGATCATTGGTTCCTTGATGTATCTGGCTAGCGCCACGAGACCCGATATCGCATATGCAGTTAGTAAACTGAGCCGATTTGTTTCAAACCCGGGCAGTGAACACTGGCGTGCTGTTGAAAGGGTGATGCGCTATCTAGTAGGAACAATGAACTATGGAATTCACTATTCCGAAGACCCCAAAGTCTTGGAGGGATATAGTGATGCAAACTGGAATTCTGATGCTGATGAGTTAAAGACCACAAGTGGGTATGTGTTCACACTTGGAGGTGGCGCTGTTTCCTAAAAGTCTTGCAAGCAGACCTTCTTAACGAGGTCAATAATGGAAGCAAAACTCGCATCATTAGATACTGCCACTTTTGAGGCCGAATGGCTCCGTGAACTCCTTATGGACTTGCCGGTAGTTGAGAAACTGATACCAGCAATTCTAAGGAACTGTGATAATCAAACTGTGATTGTCAAGGTGAACAATTCAAAGGACAACATGAAGTCATCCAGGCATGTCAAGAGGCGGTTGAAATCTGTCAGGAAATTGAGAAAAACCAGTGTTATAGCCCTGGACTACATCCATACGGCTAAGAACCTAGCAGATCAATTTACAAAGGGTCTGCCACGTATTGTGATAGATAATGCATCTAGGGAACTGGGCTTGAGACCTACATATGTCCTTCCATAGTGGTAACCTGTCCTATGTGATCGGAGATCCCGTGAATTAGGATGGTGAAACAAGCTATGGTTTGACTGAGAGAAGAGAACCTTTGAAGTGGCTCTATCCCTGGAAAGATGCATTTCTCTTCAACACTGTATGGCAGGCTGGTATGCATACCTTAATGTGTTCAAGTGGCTTCCATGAAACAAGGCAGTTGTTTCTTTGAAGCAAAGACATAGTCCTACAGTATGCCTTGGAGGAGCACACCTATATGAGTCAGACTACTGGTCATAGTCTTTGAGATTTGTGTAATCTCTAGAAAACTCATGAAGAGGCACGGAGTATGACCCATAAGCTCCAACCCGCGGGGACGCTATGTGCAACCTAGTATCAGTAATGGGCGCGGGCCAAGCTTAGATGCACAAAACTGGCAATTCAAGGCATAGTCCATTGTTCAGTTGCAAATAAGTGTAACCTGAGTTCCTGGTGGATGTTCAACTTAACAGTCTCCATCGCAGTATTGGTATATCAAAACAGAAAGGGAAAATGAGAGCATTTCCAATGTGACTTGTAATTCTTGGTGGGGATTGTTAGAATAAATGGGCCTAGAGCCATTTATTTTAATAATTAAAGAATTAAAGCCCATTGTTTTAATGCTAAGAAAAAGTGAGAAATACCGTACGAGTAATTGAGGAGTCTTTTATTCGACTTATGAGGTAGACCTTTGGTACATCTCTTGTGAAGTTGAATAAAGGAGAAAGGCGTGCCACACGCGCGCGCTCTCGCTCGCCTCGCCGAGCCGAGGCCGTGGGCGTGGGCGTGTCGAGTCGAGATGAGACGAGCGGTGCGGACGGACGGACGGACGAGATGAGTTGCGGGGCGGGAGCACCTTTTTGCCGTTAGAAGGGAATAATCCTTTGGCATATTCCCAACGGTGATTTGGTTTCCTTAACTGCGACCGTCCAGGTTCATCCCACCGTGTCCTCTCCGCGTCCCAGATCTGGATCTAGGCGCACCCCCTTCGCCTCCGCCCGCCTATATAAGGAGGTCCTCCTCCTCCCTCTCAACTCACCAATTCACAACCTAGGTACTCCTGTTTAGGAGACCTCTCCCTTCTCCCTCTCTGTCAGCTGCTCTTGATTTTGCATTCCCATCGCTTGCACCGCGCACACGGTGTTGGCGAGAGCAGAGCCTCCGGAACCTCGTCCTGCTGCTGAAGATCCTGCTCGGGGTACGCGGACGATAAGGTTTTTGGGGAGTGTTTTCACGCAACTGCTCGCTCCCTGTACGTCTACTTCCCGGCTTCACTGCGATCATCTTCCTGCATCGACTTCCATACGACTACTTCAAGCAAGGTCCGCCCACGATCATGACTGATCCAGTGGATAACAGCGCATCGGGTGTCTCCGACACCCGCTCCGCTTCTGGGTACATCCTCAAACTAATACGGTTTCTTATATTCATGTTTAATAGTTGTTTAAACATGAACGCATGCACATGCTTTATATCACTCACGATAGTCATATCTATGAAATATCAATTTAATTATAGAATTAAAATATGTCAAAATATTGCCTATCATCTAACATAATTAAGTGTTCGAGATGCAAGTTTTCGGTATAGATGCACATTAAAAAACAGATTATTTGTGTCCGGTGCTGGTAATCAAGCGGGGAAGGAAGATGGAATCATGTGATGGGAATATGGGATGCTCCATCCACGTCGTGCTCAGAAAACCGCGGAGTGGTGCAGCCGCGGCATCAAATCCTGGCATCCTGCCCTTGCTTTGCTTCCTGCTACCCGCCGGCTGACGACTGGGCCCAGATGGCTTCACGGGCACATGGCCAACGGGCGGTTCCTTCCCTTGGATTGGAGGCTTGAAGCGCCGCCACGCAAGCAACTAGACGCGCGCGCGGCAGCGGCATGCAGCTCCGCTGACAATCTGGGACAGAAAGAACTGGGCCGACATGTCAGTGTGTGTGCGGTGGCAGGAGACGCACGTTCGGGGGGGGGTTCGCGTGGCTAGGCCGGCGGATCCTGTCGGGCAAGCCCAGGGGCCAGGGCTCACGTATCAAGAGTGGTGAGGGTGTGGCCATGCCAACTAGGCAGGTACCACTAGGGATGAAAGTGGTGTGGATAATTTCCGTATCCGATCCGCTCCGAATCCGAATTATACAAATGGAGAAGAGTTTTTTATATCCATGCGGATGTGAAGAATCCGAATCTGATTGTGTGCGGATGCGGATTAGGATATGGTGTTAGCGATATCCGAAAGATATGGATGATCCGATAATTGAATGCAGATAATCCGAGAGCTATAATAGGATATCCGACTCCTTTGATAGCCCAATACGGCCCATACACTATGACCTTTTATCTATACACAATTTTTTAACTCACAAAATTTTAGCCATATATATAGTGTGTGAACGTGCATCAAAAATCCTAATTAACTATTCATATTTAGTTATTTTGTTTAGTGTGCTTGCTATACTCTTAAGTATAAGTTGAGAAGTCATAATAATTTTATTCGAGATTAGAGTGTGAAGTGTCATTCTCGACGGTGAAGATTACTTTCATTATTAGCGAATCATAAAAGGTATTTTTCATGTTATGTTGCTACTTACGGCTTTGCTTTCAAAAGTATTGATCAGCATTTGAAGCTGAATATAAGCATGTATTATCCGACTATTTTTATCCGCGTCCGCTCCGACACCGATCCAAAAAAACTAAGCCGGTGGGGGGAAAGACCGCCCCACGGTTTTCATTAAGAGAAGAAAGCCTTCTCCCGGCTTAGAAAACTCCCGAACCCTGACTTCACTAGCGAGGGGATTTTTTTTCGGAGATAAACCCCGACGAGGAAAACCTGCGTCGAGTGAGTCTCGAACACAGGGCGTGGGCGCTACATCCAGCTGCCCCACCAACCGTGCTAGTGCTCCAACACCGATCCGACTCCGCACCATATCCGACATCCGAAAAATCCGCATCCGTAACCGCATTCGTGTAGTATCCGCTCTGCTCCACATCCGACAAAAAAAATATGGATACGGATGTGAAGAATGTATCATGTGATCCGCTTTCATCCCTAACTACCACGATGCCACCCTCTCCACTCGGGCCTCACGGTGGTTAAACCGAGCTGAATTCGGTTATTCAGAAATTGAGACCGATCGGTGTTACAAATTGTCCAACATCGATGAGTTCGATTCTTTTTTTTTGAACAACAATGAGTTCGATTCTGGTCACTTCAATCATGAAATCGAGAAAACAATAGAGGAATCAAATAATGAATCCAAAAAACAAGCGAGAGTACAAATCTGAAACATCACGATAGAGAAAATCGAGCCATGTCAAACACTAAGCAGGACCGAACATGTGACCGAATTCGGTCTCCGGGGGGCAGTTCCTTGTCTCGTAAGGAAGCGTCTCTTTCTTGACTTCTCCGCCGCTTCGCCGCCCCTCTCCGGCTCCCTCCCGTCTGCCTCCGGCGCCATTGCCGGAGTGCGTTGGGAGGGAGCCCGCCGTCGTTTTTTAGCTGTTAGTAGTTAGTAGTTCTTAGTTTTTATTTACTTTGTGCCTATATGGCTAGTCCCTTAAGTGGTCTTCACCGCCTGGTCTTCCTCGCCGTCGTCCTAGTCGCCGGGGCCTATTCGGGGCTCATCGTCACCGGCGTCGATGCTCACCTGGTGAGTCGTAATAAAACACTTTCCCCCCTCCCGCAACCTCCTGCAGCTTCCACCCCATCTCCGCCCTCCTCTTGCTGCCGGAGATTCCGCCCGGCCATCTTAGATCCGGTTGGTCTAGAGGTCGATTTGCGGTTGTCGTATACAGGTCAGGCCCCCTCTTGGGCGGATCTGCTTCATGCGACGGTCTCCGGTTGCGCATCCTCTCCGACTGAATCTTCTGTCGTCCCCGCTGCCGATTCCCCGTCACAACAATCCTCGCCCATGGAACTTGATTCTACAACACGGTGGCCCCCTCCCCCTGGGATCTAGATGCAAGCTACTTCATCAATCTCCGGCAACGTTTCAACCATATCTTCAGGTCGTCGGTGTGCTCTTCCGACCGTAGCTTCACCGGCCCGCCTCTCACCGACGCTCTGCGCGGTCTCCACCTGGGTGCATGCGTCCATGACGCCTCTGCGTTCCCCCCCGCCGGCGACTTCTTCGACTTCATCACCATGGATGCCATCGTCTGCAGTTTTCTGTTTCCAGGTTGTTTGTGTAATTTGGTCTTCTTCTGAGGACCTATCTGTAAAACGGATGCTGTGATAGTTTTATATATATATATATATATATATATATTTGTTGTAAAAAAAAAAGAATTCGGTCTCCGGGTAATTATGCCCAGGGCTAGTCTCCGCTCACGTTTCGTCTCCTTTTTCGTCTATCCTGCTTCGGCTCCTAGCAGAGTTAGCAGAGCGAGGAAGTAGATCGAGAGGAAAAATAAGTTGAAGAGCAAGTCCCTCTTTCTCAAATTATAAGTTAACTCTTTTTAAGAATCTAATCATTTTATGTTTGATCAAAATTATAGTAAAGATCTTAAATATTTATGACACCCAATAGATATACTAATAAAATGGATTTAACAAAAAAACTAATAATATTTATTTGGTATCCTGAATATTAGTAATTTATTGTATAAGAATATGATTATACTTGGTATGCTTGACTCTCAAAAAATTAGAATAACTTATCTATACTGTAAGGAGCGAAAACAACTGTAAGGAGCGAAAACAATTGAAAACTTTTCTCACTCAAGTCGGGCTCACCTTACCCCTCACGGCGGACCCACCTGTCAGGTTGCATGATGACCAAAAAGGTAGAACAACTATAAAAGTCGCAATTTGGGGAGCGTTTCTGCCAAAAATGAATTATTTTTATCACCCATAGCTTGCCTACCCGCCATTGTACCCGCTGGACCCACCCAAGTTTATCGGATCAAAAAAAAACCCACCGACGTCGTGCCTCGCGGGATCCGCGGCGGGGCTCCTCCAAACCCACCGACGTCATGCATTGCGAGGTCATCCCCATCGTCAGCCAATGGCGGGGGTGGAATTGGAGTAGAGCACCTCCGTCTAGGCGACTAGGCTGGCCTGTGTGAGCTGCATCAGCACCACCACGGCGCCACCCCCGCTGCTCATGCAGGTCAACGCAAAGGAGGACCAGCTGCTTTTGGTGAGGGAGGTGAGATTAGAGACAGGCGTGAAGCAGATGAGTTCTTGAGTTGCCAAACAAATACTAATTAGGAACAATTTGTTTTTCTAGAATCAAGACAAAACTATCATCGTCCACATCTTCTGTTGGTTGTTTTGTTTGAAGGAAAGTGCAGCTTTGTAGCACACCAATACAATGCCAATTTCTCGTTTTGATATGTTTTTGGCATGTTGAATGATTGATTATTCTTAATTATTTTTTATGAAGGCAAAAGGAGGGTGTAACTGCTTGGTGAATAGGAGGTTACTCTCTTCTCACTCCCTTCTACCTGAGGAGAAATTCTATTGATTAATTGTATTGATACATATTTTACTATTTTTATTTTTATTTTTATTTTTTATCAATACATCATTTTTTTCAATTGTGATGAGAGGACAACCGCCGGCCGGAAAAAGAAAATCCAAATAATACAATTTGCGCTAATTACGATTTTACCTATATTGAAAAACTGGTTATACTCTATACTACCGCCTGGTAGTATTGTGCATTGTAAAAGACCTCTTCTTCCGCATTCATGTACATACATGACCAAGGTTTGCATTAGCATAAAAAGAAAATCCAAATAATACAATTTGTGCTAATTACTATTTTACCTATATTGAAAAACTGGTTATACTCTATACTACCGCTTGGTAGTATTGTGCATCGTAGAAGATTTCTTTTTTCCGCATCCATGTACACACATGACCAAGGTTTGCATTAGCATATTATTTCCAAATATTTATTATTTAGAAAATAATATGAACCCCTAATTATGATAATAAAAACTCAAAAGCTAAGTCGATAGGCCTCTATGTTTAGGCTTAACTCAAGACCCCCTCTTGTTACCTTGTGCGCACACAGGAGGAATTAATTCTTCTCCAAATGAAGAACAATAGAAGATAACTTTCAAACAGGCAAAAAAAAAAGTCGTGACGGCCAGCAGGCGGGGAGGCGGGTGGGTTGTGGTTTCTCGATTATCTGGGTTCGGGGCTGTGGGGGAGTTTCCATGGTCGGTGAGCCCTAGAGGGTGGTCGGTGAGGCGTCTGACCAGACAGAGGAGCATGGGGTGTGGACATCGATGGCGCTGACGGTTTGGTGGTGGAGGATGTCGGGTGGCCGGTGTCATCGGCGGGGTGAGGCAGTGTAATGGTTAGGACTTAGGAAGCGCGAGGATGGCCAGGGGGCCGCAGCGGGAGCAGACAGACAGCATGACGTCAAGGTCGTCGCCGACCATTAGCGGTGGTGGAGGGCGACAGTGGTGTGTGCAAGAGAGGAAGAAGGCAGGGACGCTCGTCGGAGACGTTGATGACGACGGTGTCGAGGTCTTTGTACATATTGATGGAGGGGGAGGGGAGGGGCAGAGATTTGGTGGCCCTCGCCCACATCGGAGGCGACACCAGCTGGCGGATGGTGGCGGCGGGGATAATTTGGTGGAGAGGTTGTCACACATGGAGTTCGTCATGCTATTCGTTTTTACTTCACATTTTCCCATCCAGCGAAGCGGATAAAGCTCGTGTGGGACTTGGGTCAATATCTGGAGAGACCCCTATGCATAATTGTGTCATACCTGTTTTTTTTAAATTTAGTTGCTAAATTTTTAAATACCACGTCGACGCATCTGTACTAGTAATTTAGAAAGGAAGCAATATATTATATCTGTCTCTTTAATTGATCGAATATTGTACGTGCGTTCTCTCTCTAGTGCATTATCTTTTGTTTTACTTTAATTTCCTTAGTAAGTGTGCATGGAGGGCCTTTGCTTGAGTGCTATACTAAAATGGTTGTGTAAACTATTTTATTACTCCATTCATTTTTAAATATATGACGTTTAGAATTCCTTTTGAACAAATTTCTTACTCTAAACATCATATATTTAAAAACGAAGGGAGTATGTCTTAATTAAAGAGCTTGACTGTATGTTGAGTTACAAAAAGCTCTCGTGGTACATTAGCTCGCTTGGCTCGATTCAGACACCGAGCTGAGCATAATTTTTTACTCGTTACAGTACTCCATCACGAGCGAGTGAGCTCGAGCCGACTGGTGAGCTTAACGAGCCAAGCCAACGCATCAGGCCGAATCGAACTTCCAGATGGGTACACTCGCTTAGCCTCAAAGCCTCCTCCACTCTCTTGCCCCCTCCGCCCGCAGACTCCACCTCTTCTATGCAGCCTCAGATCCGGTTGACCAAGTTTAATACCAAGCAGCTCTGCATCTGATGGTCCTTCGACGACCTCGTCTTCCCTCTTGTTTTCAACTTGGAGTTCCTCCTTCAACCTCCAGCGACGGCAATCCGTACATCCTTCGATCGCCCGGTGAGTGTCTTCTCAAAGACTCCGTCGATCCATTTACAATCGTTGTTATGCACGGTCTTCCATCCGGCAGTGGTCTCTACTGCTATCCGCCGGCGAGTTCGTCGTCGTTCGCCTGTCTGTGTAGTAGTTGCTATTCTGATCCGGTCAGTGGACCAAGTTGTAATTCAGTCTTCTTAAGGATTTTTATATAAAACTTGCTGCTTAATATAATATACAGCAGTTATAAAAAACGCATCAGGCCGAAAGCCATAGAGAGCCCACGAGTGAAGTGCCTAAGAGCAGAACGAGCCCACCAATCATTCGACTACGGTGTCCAGTCCAATCCACAAATTTTTTTAATAGTTTTTTTTCATGATTTGCCAAAAATAAATGACAGGTTGAAGAATTGTCAAAATTATATTATTACCGCCGTACCATATGACGGTTAAGAGCTAACCGCCGTATGGTACAACGTTTGATGACGTGGCACATGAAACAACGACTAACCGCCATACCATACGACATTTAGGGTAAACACCATATGGTACGGCTGTTGAGTTGTTACCGCCAAAATGGGACACGGGCGGTTGCACGCTGCAACCGACGTATCACATGGCGGTTAGGACGAACCGCCGTATGACATGGCGGTTTAAGCCTGCCGCCATGTCATAAGGCAGTTGTTTTTTTTGAATTGGACTAATGACAAATGAAATTTAGTACCACATGACATGCCTTAGGGAATTTAGGAAACAAATTACAACATTACTAACTAGTCTACTGGTAGGAGTGAAAGGATTTTGATGTCGTCTAGAGGGGGGTGAATAGACGAATTTGTACTTATTAAAACTTTCAACCCACTGTTAGTACCGAAACCGGTCAGACCGGTTTCCCACAGAGAGCACTGTCCAAAACTGAAATTCCCTCTACGAGTTCTAGCACAAACCAAACTTGGTGTAGGACTTCCACATGTGTTTCCAAGAGTGTCAATGAAGTCCCTGCACACAGCACAAGCACACCAAAGTAGATCGAAGCGGAAGCACAAAGATTATGCTAGAAAACAACTTAAGGTAAAGCAAGCAAGATATAAAGAAAGTAAGAGCACGAAAGACACTGGATTTATCCCGTGGTTCAGCTCGCCACAAAGGCTTGCCTACGTCCACATTGTTGAGGTAAGCCATAAGGACTATGTGATCTCTTTCAATCCGCTTCTCTCTCACACCTATCGCCAAAGCAATAGGTGGAGTGATCCACTATCTTTGATTTGCAATTACAAACTTCTTGGAGCTGCCACACAATCGAACGGGAGCTTTCAAACGACTTCTAGCCGTCTAGGAGCCAAGGGCTCCAAGAGTAACAAATGCTTCACAAGATGTTCAACAAGATCAGCAGGTGCTCAAGTGTGGAAGGATAGGGCACTAAAGGTTTGAATCTCACTTAGAGATGTTGGGGAGAGCTCAGCTGGGGTTCTGGAAGGTGTTAGAAACATGGAGAACTAGCAGCCCCTCAAAGAGGAGCTCATGGGTATAAATAACCAATTCTCACAAAACTAGTCGTTAGTCTGTCAGACAAAACCGGTCAGACCGGTTTGCCAAACCGGTCAGACCGGTTTTCAAACAAACTAGCCGTTGGACAGTGTCAGTGCCAAAACCGGTCAGGCCGGTACCGGTCAGACCGGTTTAGGCCAGAGAACCCCACCAAGGTTTAGATCTCAAGGGTTAGTCTCTCATGGGTTCACTTGAGTACTATTTGATGTTTGTTGTCCAACCAATGTTGCATCCCTCTTGATAGTACGACATACCTAAACTCAAGATAAACGATAAACACTAATTAATCCACTTGAGCTTGCTTCAACAAGAATGATGCCAGACTTGATCTTTAACAACTTGAGGGCTTCCAACAATGTAAACCAACTGAGCACATGTATTGAATGTAGAGATAGAAGCATGTGCTCGAGCATATCCACCTTGAGCTATTGACTTAGAATTCTTCCATAGAGTAGTGTAGCGTTCACTTGAATTCTAAAGCCATTCCAATTTGTCAATCACAACACTAGATGCATTTCATTGCTTTCCTCGGTAGACTTGGATATGATGCTTCGAAATCCCTTGATGCTATCAACTTCACTTTAGCAACTTGCTCATGGTCGCTATCCATAGATTTTGCTTGGTTCCTCGTTTTAGCCATCTTGATTTCTTGATCACTTATTGACGAGGCCCTGGACCAGGGCCCACCACGACCTCCGAAAAACGCAATACGAACTGACACACAGCATACTTAGCCGCTAGTACGACGAGTACTATGCCTCTGAGTAGCTGGCTGTCTGTATGACCAGTTCCCGTCATGGGCCAGGAGCTGGGCGTCCCATAAACCGCACTACCTCCTCCTCCGAGTGCATGACGGCCCGCGCGACAAGTCCTCGACCGCGTGGTGATTCGCACAACAAGTTTCTGTCTCCTCCCCCGACTACTCGCTCACACGAGTAGTTTCCGTCACCGACCAGTTCAAGCTTCCCACCGAAGGCAACAGCAGCATGGGCCCCTCCGCAGAGATCCCGGGATATCCGCACACGGCCGCCCACGCGCCGCCACGTGCTTCCTCCTCCACGACGGGCCGCCCTGACCAGGCCGATCTGGTGTCAGAGGGCGGATCCGTCCACCCTGCAACCAACAACATAGTGCATGCCGTACCACGAACGGCACAATGCGCACTGCGCCACAAACGGCACAGTGCGCGCTACTCCCTGAGCATCGAAAGGCGTGGCGTAGACTACCTGCTCGCACGAGTAGTTTTCCGCCCCCGACAAGCTCAAGGCTTCACAACGAGGGCTGCATCGACGTGGGCCCCCCGCCGATATCCCGCGATATCTGGGCACGCCAACCCACGGGCCGCCACGTGTCAACCCCTCCGCACGGGGCCTCCCTAACCAGGACAATCTGGTGTCAGGGGATAGATTCGCCTGCTGCGCCACGAACGACACAGTGTGCGTCGTACCACGAACGGCACGGGGAGCGTTGCGCCACGAACGTCACAGTGAACACCTCCCCCTAAAACATCGAACGCCGTGGCATAGGCCACTCCATTCCCACAGTGCCCGGGAAAGATGTGCTCCTGTTTTAACTGACAGGGTCAGGGTACGGAGCCTACACCCCACACCCGGCGAACTACTCGGAGGAGAGCGCGAGAAGCCCCGGGGACGACTACTCAGGACACGCGATTCCAGGAGACCTACGCCGTCGCCAGCAACCCACAACAGTTCTTCGCCGCACCGCCATGACGGTCCGACGCAGAGAAGGACGCCCTACACTGCGATCTAGTCTACATCCTCGATTTTACCCCCCTAGACCTCTCCCTTGCGATTATAAAAGGAGAGGAGGGGAACACTTGTAACACACGTTCGTTTCTACCCCCACACGCACTCAGTATTGATATCTCATCTCATATCATCCCGTAGTCATTCACTCACTCACGTATGCAGAACTCTGCTACAAGAACCCAACACACACGCACCAGGGACTTTGGCTCAAAAACCCTCTCCCGATCTGTTTGTAACCCCTACTACAGACCTTTGAGCATAAAGAACACCTTCCCCCCGACTGGACGTAGGGTATTACTCTCCGGAGGCCCGAACCAGTATAACCCCGAGTGTCTCTTGTGCAACCATGTGGATCCAGACACGCGTTCGTATAAATTTACTTGCCGGTGGTAACAAACCCCGACAGTTGGCGCGCCAGGTAGGGGCCTCGCTTGTCTCGACGTTCATTTCAGGGACTGCATGGCCCTTTCATCATCATCTTCGACGGTAATCATCGCCAAGACGCTACCGATGAGCTACCCCATGGGATCATCCGACCCACTCCCAGCCGGACTCGAGATCCGTTTCGGGAGCCTGGACTTCCAGGCGACCGGAGATGGCTATCTCATGCGCATCCTCAACAGGGGCGTTACCACGCCCGCGCCGGCTCCCGCCCCGGCCGCCGCTCCACGATCGCCCCGGTGTAAGAGGCGCTCGGGCAAGCGCTCGCGGTAGGCCAAATCGGAGCGATGCAGGGCGGCGCGTGCCAGCTCCCCTCCGCGGGTCGAAGCTGGCGAGCCACAACCCATCCACGTCGCAGAAGAGTCCCTGCCATCATCAGGCTCAACGGCGCGCCACACCCGGGGAAGTGCGCCGGCACCACTATACCCCCGCGCGACGCGCAACGCGGCGGCAGCATACTCCTCGTCGTCAGGCACAGACCTGACCGCGTACGAGGACCTCCCGAGCCATCACCTCTTGTGCAACTGGGGGCTCACTGCAACCTCACCTGACGAGCAGTACCTCGGCACCGATGGTACGGGCGACATCTTGGGCTCAGAGTGGGACTACTCCGGGCTCCAGGACGTCGGCGCTTTCAACCGCTTCCAGACAGTGACAGACTACTGCTTCGGCTACTTCGACAACTTCGACGACGAGGGGTACGACCCTACACGCGAGTGCTTTGTCATTGGCAACACCCTGATCGTGCCAGCTTCGGTCCAGACTCTGAAAGGGGTCGCCCAGTCCGCCCACAGATTGACAGCAGACAGCGCGGCTGTGGCGCAGGACCCACCCAATGGCGCCGCGCAACAGGCACGACTAGACAAGTTGGAGGACGCACAGCGCCAGCTCGACGACAAACGGGCTCAGCTTCACCAACAACTCGGGCAGGACCAAAACCCGACTCCCGCTCATGTGCGCGCGAGGGACGTCCAGCAGCGCATCATCAACGACGATCGAGACGTCGTCAACGACACGCCCATCTTCAAGAGGGCGTCACAAAACCTGGCAGCGGCGGTAGTTCTCCTCCGGAAGATCCCAGAGCCCGCCACGCCTCAAGAGAAGGAAATACATCAGCAAATTAAGACACTCCTCGAGACTGCCGCCGTGCAGCAGGCGGAGAGCTCGGCTTCTCGACAGCGAGGCTCGCAGGGTCGCAGGCACTCCGAGCCACAGCAACCTGCGGCACTGTCGCAACTACCGCGCCGGTCCAAGGAGGTCAACATTCCCGTCAAGAGCCGCCTGGGTCCCGACCGCGATGCGCGCAACACCATCAAGGTGCGACAGAGGCCGGACGCGGGTCGTGGCGACGACCACGAGCAACAGCCTCACAAGGAGTACAACCGGCGGCGCGGTGGCCGTTACGACAGCGACGAGGATCGCAGCTGAAGCAACTCGCCTGACGCCCAAGGGCCCCAAGCCTTTGGAAAGAACGTGTGCAGTGCGCGTTTCCCTTCGCATTTTCGGGCTCTGACCTTCGTACCTAAGTACGATGGAGAAACCAACCCTAGCGTTTGGTTAGAAGACTACCGACTGGCGTGCAACACCGGTGGTGCGCGGGACGACCTGTTCATCAACAAGAACCTCCCGCTGCACCTCGCAGACTCGGCCCACACGTGGCTCGAGCACCTGCCTTTAGGCAGGATCGACAGTTGGTCGCAGCTACGCGACGCCTTCATCGGCAACTTTCAGGGCACGTACGCCCGACCAGGGAATCTGTGGGACCTGCGTAATTGCAAGCAGATGAAAGGCGAAAGCCTACGCGACTACATCCGGTGCTTCTCCAAGCGGTGCACCGAATTGCCCAGCACCACCGATACAGATATTGTCTCGGCATTCCAGAATGGCACCACGTGTGCCACGCTGATCCACCGGATCGGGCGACAGAAGCCACGATCTACTCGGGAGCTGCTTGACATAGCCACGGACCACGCCAACGGGGAAGAAGCCGTAGCCGCGACACTCAGTCCCGGCACTAGCAAAGGAAAGCAACCAACAGAGGTTGATGGGGGACTGTCCGCTCCGTCCAATAAGAAGAAGAAGAATAAGGACAAGCGGTACCGTGATGACACCCTTGTGGCTGCTGTCGATCGAAAGGCAGCGAGGCCTAGGGGGAATCCACCCAAAGACCACTTCGAGAAGCTGTTGGAGGCGTCATGCTCCAACCACGAGGGCCCGGTCAAGCATGCACTCAAGGACTGCAACCTGATGAAGGCCTACCTCGCCGGCACGCTGAAGAAGCGTGACACCGCTCCGACCAACGGCGGAGGGAAGGACAAGGGCAACGACAAAGCTGGCTACCCCTACGAAGACGGAGCTGTCATGATGATCTTCGGTGGCTCGAAGGCGCGGCCACCCAGACGACAAGAGAAGCTGATCCGGCGAGAAGTCTACCACGTCGAGCGCGCAACACCAACGTATCTGAAGTGGTCGGAGACGCCAGTCACGTTCGACCGCCGTGACCATCCTGATCATGTTCCACGACCAGGCAACTACCCACTGGTTGTGGCACCCTTATTTGGCTCTAAACGCGTGCACAAGGTTCTGATGGATGGAGGCAGCGGCCTCAATGTCATCTACGTCTCGACCCTCGACGACATGGGGATCCCGCGGTCCCGACTGTGGCCATCGACGGTGCCGTTCCACGGGGTCGTACCCGGGATGGAGGCGGTTCCCCTTGGGCAGATCGACCTGCCCGTCACTTTCGGAACATCGAGGAATTTCCGGAAGGAAACCCTCACCTTCGAGGTGGTCGGGTTCCCGGGACGTATCACGCGATACTCAGAAGGCCAGCATACGTGAAGTTCATGGCCGTCCCCAACTATACGTACCTTAAGCTGAAGATGCCCGGTCCGAAGGGCGTCATCACAGTGGGTACGACGTTCCAGCACGCATACGAGTGCGATGCTGAGTGCTTCCAGTTCGCTGAAGCACTGATCCAGTCTGAGAAGCTCACCGCAGAGCCTTCCTCTGAGGACCAAGACATCCCCGAGTCATCCAAGCGAGCGACATGCTATTTTGAGCCCACCAAGGATGCCAAAGAGGTGGCCGTCACCGACAACGGCCGCACGATCCGTATCGGGCGGCGCTCGATTCCAAATAGGAAAGCGCACTCATCGACTTCCTCCGCGCAAACCTCGACGTGTTTGCATGGAAACTCTCCGACATGCCGGGGATTCCAAGGGAGGTCGCTGAGCATAAGCTTAACATTAAGCCCGGCTCGAAGCCGATCAAGCAGCGTCTTCGCCGCTTCAACTCCGACAAATGCAAGGCCATCGGCGAGGAGATCAAGAAGCTCCTTAGTGCAGGTTTTATCTGTGAAGTGTACCACCCTGAGTGGTTAGCAAATCCTGTACTCGTTAAGAAGAAGAATGGAAAGTGGAGGATGTGTGTTGACTACACGAGCTTGAACAAGGCATGTCCAAAAGATCCGTTTCCATTACCGTGTATAGATCAAGTAGTCGATTCGACAGCCGGGGTGCGAAACCCTCTGTTTTCTCGATGCTTATTCCGGGTACCACCAAATCGCGATGAGCTTGGCCGACCAGCTCGCGACCTCATTTATCACCGCTTTCGGCACGTTCTGCTACGCATCGATGCCGTCCGAGTTGAAGAAGCCACATTCCAGAGATGCATGCAACGCGTCTTTAGTGACCTCATCGGACGGCTGATCGAGGCCTATGTAGATGATATCGTGGTAAAATAAAAAAAGGTGGGCGACCTGATCCCCGACCTCACCGCGGTCTTCAAGAAGTTAAGGGAGCACGGCGTGAAGCTTAATCCCGAGAAGTGCGTTTTCGGGGTCCCCAGAGGCATGCTACTTGGGTTCGTCATGTCGGAACGCGGCATCGAGGCAAACCCCGAGAAGATCTCCGCGATCACAAGCATGGGGCCAATTAAAAACCTGAAGGGAGTGCAGCACGTCACGGGATGCCTCGCTGCTCTCAGCAGGTTCATCGCCTGACTAGGTGAACGCAGCTTGCCGCTGTACATACTCATGAAGAAGTCGGAACACTTCGTGTGGACGCCTGAGGCGCAGGAAGCGCTTGACTCCCTCAAAAACCTACTCAAGAGCCCACCGGTGCTCACCGCACTAGCAGAGGAAGAGCCTATGCTCCTGTACATCGCCTCAACGACTCAGGTCATGAGCGCGGCGTTGGTGGTCGAGCGAGACGAGCCCGGGAAGACACAGAAGGTGCAGCGCCCCGTATACTTTGTGAGCGAAGTCCTCTCTGACTCGAAGACGCGCTACCTGCAAATCCAAAAGTTGATCTATGCTATCCTCATCACCAAGAGGAAGCTCCGACACTATTTCGACTCGCACCGCATCAAGGTGGTGTCCAAATACCTGCTCGGCGAGGTCATACAAAGCCCAGAAGTAGAAGGAAGAATCGCTAAGTGGGCCCTCGAGCTGATGGGGCAAAACATCACGTACACGCCTCGCACTGCCATCAAGTCGCAGGCGTTGGTCGATTTCGTCACCGAGTGGACGGAGATCCAAACTCCCCCCGCTCCCATCGAGCACGAGACGTGGCTTATGTACTTTGACGGATTGCTCATGAAAGAAGGAGCCGGGGTCGGACTTGTCTTCATCTCGCCTCTGGGCGTGCGTATGGAGTACATGGTCCGACTACATTTCGCGGCCTCCAACAATGTTGCGGAGTACGAAGCTCTCGTCAACGGTCTCCGGATCGCCCTCGAACTCGGGATTCGACGTCTCGAAATCTGGGGGGACTCTGACCTGGTCGTGGGACAGGTGATGAAGGAGAAGAACTGCTTGAATCCGAAAATGGCCGCGTACTGCCAAGCGATGCGTGAGTTGGAAGACATGTTTCACGGCCTCGAGCTCAATCACGTACTGTGCAAAGTATAATGAAGCAGCAGACACTCTCGCAAAACCGGCATCGAATCGAAAACCCATTCCGCACGGGGTCTTCGCCAGTGACCAGTATGAGTCATCTATCCGCTCCGAGGAGGACAAGCCACCAGAACCCTCGATGCAAGAAGTCATGGAGATCGACGAGGCGCGAGAGCACAATCTCGAAGACCCAGACTGGAGAATCCTAATCCTCAAGTGGATGGTCGAGGGAAAGCTGCCGCCCGAGAAGGAAGAAGCCCGACGAATTGCACGCATGGACAAGTCGTACAAACTGGACGATGGCGAGCTCCGACAAAAGGGCGCTCAGGGCATACTCATGCGTTGTGTCCTGGCCGACCAGGGCAAGGAGTTGTTGTAGGAAATTCACACCGACACGTGCGGGCACCACGCCGGTCCAAAGACCATTGTCAGGAAAGCTTTCCGACAAGGTTTTTACTGGCCAACCGCAGTCGTCGACGCGACTCGAATCGTGCACAGCTGCGAGGGCTACCAATTCTACGCGCGACAAACTCACCTTCCGGCGCAGGTGCTTCAAACCATTCCCATCACTTGGCCTTTCGCGGTCTGGGGACTGGACATGGTTGGAGCTTTGAGGAAGGCGCCCGGGGGCTACACACACATGCTCGTGTCCATTGACAAGTTCTCGAAGTGGATCGAGGCCAAGCCCATAACAAACGTTTGTTCTGAGGAAGCCGTCACGTTCTTCACCGACATCATCTACCGCTTCGGGATCCCAAACTCCATCATCACCAACAACGGCACTCAGTTCAGCAGCAAAAAGTTTCTGAAGTTCTGTGACGACAACAACATCCGCGTGGACTGGGCCGCTGTCTGCCATCCGAGGACCAACAGACAGGTGAAGAGGGCGAACAACATGATCTTGCAGGGCCTGAAGCCACGGATTTTCAAGCTCCTCGAGAAGTTTCGAGCAACATGGGCTACGGAGCTCCCGTCTGTCTTATGGAGCCTGCGCACCACGCCTAGTCGGGCCACCGGCTGCACGCCCTTTTTCTTGGTCCACAGGTCGGAGGCAATCCTCTCGACAGACATCGACTACGGCAGCCCATGAGTTCAAGCCTACACCGAAGAAGGCAACAAGGTCGCCCTCGAAAACACCATCGACCAGCTGGATGAGGCGCGCAGCGTCGCTCTCCTCCACTCGGCACAGTACCAGCAGGCTCTACGTCGCTACCACGAGCGCAACATACGAGAACGTGAGTTCCAAGTCGGTGACCTCGTCCTCCGACGAGTTCAAAGCAACGATGGCCGGCACAAGCTCTCGCCGCTATGGGAGGGTCCATTCATCGTCGACCAAGTGCTCCGTCAGGGAACTTTCAAGCTCAAATTCGAGGATGACAGGGTCATCTCCAACGCATGGAACATAGAGCAGTTACGCCACTTTTACCCTTAGTTTTTCCTTTTGTTTCATCTTATGATAATGCAAGAGCTCCGAGCTACTTTCTTTTTTCGTGAGATGTTATCTTCGTTCAAGCTTATGTCTTTTACTCGAGTAAAACATTTTTAAGCTTGTCTCATCCCATGGGCAAGTCTCCGACTTGTCCATGGGCTCGGGGGCTACTTCGGGCCACGACAGTCCTTCCCCGCACGTTTCGAAAACTTTTTCGATCAAAAACCGTCTACGGTTTCTTGTACGATCGTCACGGTACACCCACACTTGCTAAATGGAGATGGATGATAACTCGCGTGGTCGTGAGCCTGCGCTCGTGCGGGCCTCGAGTACTTACGCTCCTGCGGCTACGGTGCAAAACCCACGAGCAAAGTTCGCGACTCCGAGTTGTCACTCCACCCGCTCCCTCGAAGGTGGTCGGGTAACCGTCTAAACTATAAACTCCGAAGAGTTTTCTTGTTTGCAAAAACACACTTTCGTCTATCCTTCTCAAAGTACTCGGGGGCTGCCTGCCCGAGCAGCACTGCTTTAAGGCTAAGTTCGGCCGGGTCGCCAGGTTCCTACGCCCCCGCGGCTACGGAACAAGACACCACCAACGAAGTTGAAGGACCGAATAGGCGACCAGAGAGGGGGGGGGAGTGAATGGGAGCCGATAAAAATTCTTCCCGAAGGTCGAACTCAGCCTATACCCCGATTGCCACTCCGAGTTCTCGCGCACACCAAAGAATCTCAAGACAAGGCACAAACAAGCCCACAAGATCAAGAGACACCCCTAGAAGGAAACCGCGGAAGCACAAGGCAAGAATCAAAGCACTTGGCAAATTCTGGAAACGCCAGGCGCGGACTGTCCGGCTGGTACGGGCGGATTGTCCGCTAGTGTACGGCGGACTGTCCGCCAGTCATCCCCGGACTGTCCGAAATAAACAACAGAACCACCGGGGACGCACCCCAAAATTCGGACTGTCCGGCTAAGCCACGCGGACTGTCCGCCAGTGTCGCGGACTGTCCATGAGGGCGGCACGGACCGTCCGTCCACCTCGCTGGAAACCCCGGACAAACTCAGTTCCACCCCAGACAAAATTTCGGCCACGCGGACTGTCCGTGAATGACTCGCGGACTGTCCGCCAAACCTCTCGCAACAAAACCCTAGGGCCGAAACGGATCGAAACGCGGACACTCAAGAACACGAAGAACACGAGCACTGTTCAGCAGCACGCGGACTGTCCGCCAAGGTTCCGCGGACTGTCCACATGTTGCGAACAGAGCTAAAAACAGCCCGACCCGCAGGGGGAAATCCACAAATCCATCACCAGATCTCCCAAACGGCAAAAGCTCTTGAGACAAGATTTGGGGGAGATGATAAGCAACACAAGAGGAAGCTATGCCCCAAAAATCTTGACCTCTAAGCCAATAAATCGTCAGGAATCGCGGATCACACGAACTACCACCAAGAACTCGAACTCCGGCCAAAAACTCACGAATCGAAGGCTTTCCCCGGCGTTTGAGGAGTGAAGATCACACACAAAGATGCGCAAGGCATCCACCCATGATCCCCTCAAAGAAATTCGAAGGAAAACGCCCTAAAATTCCCGAATCGAGCGAAGAACGAAACTCCCGAAAAATAGCCCCAAAAATGACACGAAAATCACAGACGACTAGGAGAGATCACCGCAACGACGATTGCTTCCATACATCCAGAGGTCAGAGTCTATACAAGAATCTAGCCTAAGGAATACAGAGGAAAAGAAGCAGTCCAGAGCAATCTACCGGGGGAGGAAAACCTAGGGTCCAAGAGAGAGATGCCATCCACCTCTTTGCTATTTATACGAAGTCCATCGGAGGGAGGTAAATGACCACGCTACCCCTACAACTTGAAATGAAGATACAACCCCTCAAGGGCATTTTGGTCAAGTCTTCATCGGGCGGTGTCGGTGTTTTAGACCGGCAACCTACTAAGGGGAGTACCCGAAGTAGATGAATGTGGCCTCGCCGAGATCGGTAACTCGAAGGAAGAGACACGTGGCACACAATTTAGACAGGTTCGGGCCGCGAGGTGCGTAATACCCTACGTCCTGTATGCTGCGTGGCTCTGGGTTGATTGGGTGCGATTACAAGATGATGCAATCTTAAGCCGTGAGAGAGAGGAGGGTCCCTGCCTCGCCTTATATAGTCCGGGAGGCAGGGTTACAAGTCGGTTCAGGGAGAGAGTACTAGTCGGGTACGTCTAGGAGTCCTCTATACAGTGCGGGACATGTACAGCTTCCTATCCGGGTACTCCTCCTCTGTAGCCCTTGTGCTTCACGCCATCAGGTGCCGTGCAGCGCAAGTCGAGTAGTCCCAGGGGCCCACCGAGTAGTCGGTCCTGGTACCCACCGAGGTAGTGGGCCCAGGGAGGTCCATACGACAAGCCCCCGAGTACTTTGTAGTCGAGAAGGATAGCTTCGAGTAGTCTTGACGGCCTTAACGAGTAGTCCTCAAGCGTCCCTGAGCTCTACAAGTCAAAAGTCCTCAAGAGTAGTCGAAGCATCCCGAGGCTGGAATGTACTCCAACTGTTATTTGAGCAATCCTGAAGTCTTCTCGAGTAGTCCCAAGCGTCCTCGAGTGCTGCTCTTGAAGGTCTTCAACAATGCCCGTGTTGTCTTGAAGCCGAAACTGATATGGAAGTGCGATTGCAAAATCGCACTCCATATGGAGTAGCCCCCGAGCCTTAGGTTGAGTTGCAGACTCTGGCTGAGGGTCCATCTGAAGTTTTGGCAAGAATATCCCGTGAAATCCGGAGAAAAAACCGAAGGACATGTGGCACGGAGCCCCCGAGCCTTGAGTCGAGTACTTCCTCTCGAATTGAAGGGTCATCTTGTAGAATGTGTCCTGAGTTGCTCTTTGAATCTTGTCGCTACCCAGGTAGTTGAGTAGAAGTAGCCGAGCCCCCGAGACGAGGCGTGTCGACTAGTAGAAGTTGGAGAGTCAAGCACCGCCGCTGAGTCAGCCGTGTACAGACTTATCCATCCGGCTGTTGGAGGGGCCGCTGTTGACTTATAAATAGAAGCCGAAACCCTTAGGGTTTTTCACCCCACGCATTCGCAGCCATTCCTAGCAGATCGAGCCAGAAATCATCGCCAGTGCGCACTGCCGCCGTTGAGAGGATTGTAGATCTGAACGCGCCGCCGTAGAAAGCCACCGCCGTAGCCCCCGAGCGAATGCGATTGAAGACACCGTGCACTTGGAGAATGAAGCCCTCACCATCGAAGACCTCGAAGGCTGCCGGTGGGAAGAAAAGGGCTCGCGAGGAGGCCGCCAGATCCGCCGCGGGGACATCGCCGCCGGTGTCTCCGCCGCGACCAGATCCGAATCAAGAATGGAAGAAATCCAAGGCCAAGACCGAAGATCTGCTGGCGCTTCTCAACAGTGGATTCTTGCGGGAGAAGGAGGTTGACATGTGGAGAGCCGCTGCAGGGGATCCGTACCCCATGGAGAAAAGCCCGGACGAGATCCCTATGTTCACCCGGTTCGAGGAGCGAGGGCTGTCTCTCCCGGCCAGCGACTTCTTCAAGGGGCTGCTGGGGTACTACGGCATCGAGTACCTCAACCTCAACCCCAACGGTATCTTCCACACCTCAGTCTTCGTACACTTCTGCGAAGCTTTCTTGGGGATCAAGCCCCATTGGATCCTTTTCCGAAAATTCTTCCGAGTCAAGCCCCAGCCCAGCGCCAACAATCCTCGAGTAGTGGGGGGAGCCGGCATCCAGATGCGAGAAGACGCCGCGGAGCAGTACCTCTCGTACAAGCTTATCGACTCCAACCAAGATTGGAAGTCGAAATGGTTTTACATCACCAACCACCACCCGGAGCTGCCGAAGCCAAGCGGGAAGCAGCCGAAGCACCGGCCACGGTGGAACTCGGAGCCAACAATGCAGGAAGGTATCCTGTTGCCCGAGCTGCTAGCGAAAATCAAGGCTTTGAGAGAAGCCGGGCTGAGGGCCAAACATGTGGCCTTCAGCTTCATGAAGCGAAGGGTGCAGCCGCTGATGGCCCGCGACACCCTAGGGTACCAGTACACCGGCGACGACGACACGTCGCGGATGCCCGGTGATGAAGTCGATGACGACGACATCGTTGATAGGCTGGGCAGGATCTTCAAAGACATGCCGGCGTACACGCCGTGCCCTGTGCCCGAGTACTCCGCCGCGCGCCCGCCAAATGAGGTCGGTAGCCGTACCCCTTGTCGAGTACTCATTACGTAAGAGTAGTCGTGCTGACGTATTGTGCTTCTTTCAGGATGACTTGGTGAAGTTCGTCTCCGAGCCGGCGTCGCCTCCTCAACTTGTCGAGGTCCCAGAGGAAGGGAAAGCCAAGGCCAAGGAGCGGCGCGAGGTTGGTGAGGGAGACGACACAGTAGTCGTTGAAGACACGTCCGAAGAGGACGACGATGAGGAGACGCTGCAGGAGCGCTTCCAGCTGCGGTCGAAATTCAGCCGCCCTGGATTGCCTCATATTCCTCTCGTTCAAGATCCGCCGACTAGCCTGGAGGCTAGTTTGCCCGCGCCGCTAAGGAGGCCGCGGAACGTGACCCGCACGCGCGTGGCCAAGAAGTTGAAGGTCACGGAGACCACGTCCCAGGAGGTAAGCCGTCTTGAATAGGGTAGTCGAGTACTTATGTCTCGATGTCGTACATTGACGACGAAATTCCCTTGCTTGCAGGAGATGCTTCCGACCCCGTAGAGCAGGGGGACGAAGGCAACTAGGATACGGTGGAGGAGCCAGCTGGGGGTAGTCGTAGCCCAGCCCCCACCGTAGAGGAGCTCTTGGCGCAGTTGTCGCGCCAGCCCCTAGTTGCTGAGGGGAGCACAGAACCGGCCGCTGCTATTGTTGAAGAAGCGGCGGCTACTGAGGCGCAAGAGGAAACGCCTACCGAAGCTGGACTGGTAGATATTGCCAGCATCCTCGGCGCCCCAACCGTGACGGTAGTCCGGTCGAATTTGTAAGTGGTGATCCTTCCCGAGTAGTACATTAGATTTGGTAGTCGTACTGGGTTGACAACCAGCTTGTGCACTCTGCAGGAAATCGACGAACTTGACCTGGGAGGGAGATGAACCCACCACAGCGGTGGCTGGAGAGGAAACCGCGCCGCCCGCTGAGGAGTCCGCTCCCGCCCCTCAGGCAGAATCCGGGGCGCCGGCCGTGGAAGCTACCTTGCCTGAGGCCAGCATCGTAGAGGGTGAGTACTTTGCTCAAGTGCAAGTAATCCCGAAGAGTAGTCGTAACCGCCATGTATGACTGATCCAGTTGTCCTTTTATTGACAGGTGCCGAAGCCGAGGGAAGTGCTATCCCGTCGGCGATGCCCGTTGAAGATTTGGCACCAGAGACCCAGGGAGCTGCCGAAGGAGCCCCCGAGCAAATGGAGGTGGCGGTTGAAGAAGCCACCGCGACAGCTGGAGGGGGGCGCAACGACGTGCGTCCAGAACCGGCTCTGGAAGTAGTCGTTCGCTCGCCAGAGATCCAGGACGCGGAGCCAATCCGCTCGGCGCCAATGTCCGAAACCGCGACGAGTAGTCGTGGCGGGATCGAGCTGCTGGCGGATGACCTAGTCGATCCAGCGACGGTAGCTCGGCACATGGAGGCAATGCGCCAGGCCGAGCAATGGATGAAGGTGAGTAGTCGACACCCTTGAGTAGTCAATCCTTTAGTGTTGAGTACCCATTTGACATGTGTTGTCTGTGGCAGGACGTCGCGGAGCGGTCTCGGCAGAAGTCTGACATGCTTCAAGGGTACGGCGACACGGTGCTCCGGGCCGAGGCCTTAGAAGAACAGCTCGTGAAGGCTCGGAAGCATGCCGCCACGATGCAGTCAAAGCTGGACACCGCCTTCGCCCAGTATCACAACGAAATCCAAGATATGCAGGCGAAGAGCGACGAGCTGGTGCGGAAGAACAAGTCTCTCCGCAACAAGAATAAAGGTACGTCGTTGCCATGCTGAGTACCCATTGGTAGTGTCTTGGAGGAGTCTGACCCGCTTTGCCTTGTTGATTGCAGAGCTTGAGACCCGCGTCGACCAGCTGAAGGCTTCAGAGACCGACCTGAAGAACCTCTTCTACCGAGAGCAAGAGGCCCGCGAGGTACTGGAGTATGATTATAAGCAGCTTGCTTACGAGTGCGACAAGCACATGGAGCTTCGCATTGCGTCGGATCGTGACCTCGTCAACTGCTACAAATCTTTGCAGAAGCTGAACGAGAACTGCGAGAAGCTGCGGGCCCAGCTGAAGGAACTCGAGGAGGCCACGCTTCCCATCACGAGGCTACTGGTGCCTCACCCCGGGGGACCGAAGATAGCCCCATTGGTGGACCGGCTGAAGGAAGCCCCGAGCCGCCTGGCGACGTACGTGAAGCACCTGGCGAAGTCGATCCCCAACCAGGTCCTGGCGTATATGAAGTCGTACTTCCCAAAAGCTCCCGTTGACGTAGTCGCCGGCGGACTAGCCGCCAACTGCACGGACGATCAGTACGCGGAGCTGCTGGAGCAGATGGCGCCCATTGCCGAACAAGTCGCCGAGAAGCTCAACCTCCAGTAGTCCTGTAGGGTTAGCTCGTAGCAGTAGTTGTGTATAAACAAAGTTGTAATGAACTTGTTTAAGTATGAATGAAGGAAACTTCCATAAATGAGTACTCGTTATCCCGATCTGTGAGTGCGGAGTCCCATCATGGAGTCGTCGCGAGTAATCATACTCGCTAGTGGTCCCGTTGATGAAAAGGGACAGTAAAGCAGTTGATAGGTAATCAAACTTTATTACTGAAGAAGTACGCCTGGATGGCCAGGGCCGTTGTTACAGAGTAGTCGCCAGGACCCGGAGGCCGCCTACGGCTAAGTAGTGCTAGGGCGTATGGCCGCTTACAGCAGTAGATCCGTTAGTAGCCGCATGGGCTGGATCTAGGAGTGTTTGGTCTCTTAGTAGACCGCTGCTGGAGTCCTTTGTCGCTCGTCGCAGCCCAAGATCCGTTAGTAGCCGCGTGGGCTGGATCCTGGAGAAGAGTAGTCCGGAGACTAGGGCCTGGACCTGGAGGCCGCTTACGGCGAAGGGGTCTTTGAGTAGTCATATAGACTGGAGCCCCCGGTGTAGACTAGGCGTAGAATCGACAGAGTTGGTCGATGTTCCACGAGTTGTTGATGTCTTCGCCTTCAAGCGTTTGGAGGCGGTAGGAGCCCGGTCCGGTCACCTTTGCAATTGTGAAGGGACCTTCCCAGGGCGAGCTGAACTTGTGTAGTCCTTCCGTGTTCTGGATGCGGCGGAGGACAAGATCACCAACGTTGAAGGAGCGTTCCTTAACGTTGCGATCGTGGTAGCGTCGGATACCCTCTAGGTACCTTGCTGATTGGACGAGGGCGGCACAGCGAGCTTCTTCGAGTCCGTCGATTTCAACTCGTCTGCTGTCTTCAGAGATGCCTTCGTCGTATTGCTCCACTGCTGGTGAATCCCACATGACATCAGCAGGGAGGATTGCTTCGGAGCCGTAGACCAGGAAGTACGGGGATTGTCCCGTTGGCTTGGAAGGTTGAGTACGCAGCCCCCAGAGAGCATTGGGTAGTTCCTTGATCCACTTGCCTCCTTTGGAGTTGGCAGCGTCGTGTAGCCGCTTTTTGAGAGTGTCGAGCACCATCCCATTGGCGCGCTCGACTTGTCCATTGGCCCGAGGATGGGCAACTGAGACATATCGGACGTCGATCCCACTGTTCTCGCAGTACTCCCAGAACTGGTGATTGTTGAAGTTGGAGCCTAGGTCTGTGATGATGCGGTGGGGTAGTCCGTAGCGATGCACGAGTTCATCCAGGAAGTCGAGTACTCTGTCGGCCTTGGGGCATGTAACCGGCTTTACCTCGATCCACTTGGTGAACTTGTCGATGGCCACCAATACTCGGTTGAATCCACCTGGCGCAGTTGGAAGTGGCCCAATCATGTCGAGCCCCCAGCAAGCGAAAGGCCAGGTTGGCGGTATGGTGACTAGCTTGTAGGCCGGGACGTGTTGTTGCTTGGCGAAGTATTGGCACCCTTGGCACCTTCTGACGAGTTCTTCGACGTCGCCCAGAGCTGTGGGCCAATAGAAAGCCCGTCGGAAGGCCTTGCTGACCAGCGTGCGTGAGGACGCGTGGTTGCCGCAGACGCCTTTATGGATCTCCTCCAAGATGTCCTTGCCTTCTTGTCTGGGAACGCACTTCATGAGTACTCCGGAAGATGCGCCCCGCCTGTAGAGCTTGTCTCCGACGAGAACGTAGGACTTGGCACGGCGGATGAGTTGCTCGGCCAAGTTCTTGTCCGAGGGAACCTTCTGCTCGCTGAGGTAGTCGATGAAGGGCTGCCTCCAGTCCACGTCGATCATCATGACCTCCTGGCCAGCCGGGGGATGCGCTGGGTCAATGGTTGGTGGCGCCAGCTCCGGGATGGATGGCGCGTGAAGCTCGTGGATGAAGACACCCACTGGTACTTGGGCGTGAGTAGAACCAAGCTTCGACAGGACGTCCGCTGCAACGTTGTTGTCGCGGACGACGTGGTGGAACTCGAGACCATAGAACTTGTTCTCGAGCTTGTGGACTTCTAGGCAGTAGGCGTCCATGTTCTCCTTGTTGCGGTCCCAGGACTTGTTGATTTGGTTGATGACCACTGCGGAGTCGCCGTAGACTAGTAGCCGCTTGATGCCCAGTGAAGCCGCGAGGCGGAGCCCGTGTAGCAGAGCTTTGTACTCGGCTTCGTTGTTTGAGACCTTCCAGAAGATCTGCAGGACGTACTTGAGTTGTTCGCCCGTTGGAGAGATCAAGAGTACTCCTGCACCTGCGCCCTCGAGGTTGAGTGAGCCGTCGAAGTACATCACCCAGTGCTCTGGGCGCTTGGTTGGAGTAGGTAGCTGATTCACCCGCCACTCCACCATGAAGTCGACTAGTGCCTGCGACTTGATGGCTGTGCGTGGCTTGAAGTCGATGTTGAGGGCGCCGAGTTCGACTGCCCATTTGGAGATTCTTCCAGTAGCATCTTGGTTCCGCAAGATGTCACCGAGCGGGTAGTCGGTGACGACGGAGATCGAGTACTCCTGGAAGTAGTGTCGTAGCTTCCGCGAGGTGATGAGCACTGCGTACAGAAGCTTTTGTACTGGTTGGTAGCGTGCCTTGGATTCTGATAGGACCTCGCTGACGAAGTAGACTGGACGCTGGACTGGATAGGCGTGGCCGTCTTCCTGCCGCTCGACGATGATGGCAGTACTGACCACGTGAGTAGTCGCAGCGAGGTAGAGCAGTAGCTGCTCGCCTTTACGAGGAGCTGTGAGGACTGGTGGCTTCGATAGGAAGTCCTTGAGCTGGGCAAGGGCTTGGTCCGCCTCTGGAGTCCACACAAACTTCTCTTGGTGTTTGAGTAATTTGAAGAAGGGGAGCCCCCGTTCTCCAAGCTTCGAGATGAATCTGTTCAAGGCCGCCATGCACCCGGTCAGCTTCTGCACGTCTTTGATGCACGTGGGAGCTTTCATGCTGGTGATGGCGGAGATCTTCTCGGGATTGGCTTCGATGCCGTGATGGCTGATGATGAAACCGAGTAGTTTGCCCGACGGCACGCCGAAGACGCACTTGTTCAGGTTGAGCTTCCAGCGGTACTCGCGCAGGGATGCGAAAGTCTCTTCAAGATCGTCGATGAGCGTGCTGGAGTTTCTGGTCTTAACGACCACGTCATCCACGTAGGCTTCGACGTTCTTGTTGAGTTGCCTCTTGAAGCAGGCCTGGATAGCTCGTTGGTATGTAGCGCCGGCGTTCTTCAACCCGAAGGACATGGTCGTGTAGCAGTACGCGCCAAACGGGGTGATGAACGCGGTCTTCTCCTGGTCTTCTTCCTTGATCGCGATCTGGTGGTACCCGGAGTAGCAGTCGAGGAAGCAGAGCAGGTCGCAGCCCGCCGTGGAGTCGATGACTTGGTCAATCAGCGGCAACCCGAAGGGGTCCTTGGGGCAGTGCTTGTTGAGGTCGGTGTAGTCGACGCACATCCTCCACTCGTTCGAGTTCTTCTTGCGGACGAGGACGGGGTTGGCGAGCCACTCAGGATGGAAAACTTCTCTGATGAAGCCAGCCGCAAGTAGTTTGGCGAGTTCCTTCTTGATGGCGTCCCGTCTGTCGTCGGCGAAGCGGCGGAGGTGTTGTCGCTTCGGGGTAGCTTTAGGATCGACGTTGAGTGAATGCTCAATCAACTCCCTGGGCACCCCTGGCATGTCCGCTGGTTTCCACGCGAAGATGTCGCGGTTAGCCCGGAGGAAGTTGATGAGCGCGTCTTCCTATTTGGGGTCGAGGCCCGCCCCGATGGTGGTGGTCTTGCTGCTGTCGCCTGTCCCGAGGTCAATTGTCTTGACCAGAACCTCCTCGGCTGGCTGAGGCTTGTTAGCTTTATCCGACTTCTCTGGGATGTCGAGTTCGCTTGGGGCAAGCTTCTTCGACGCAGCGTAGATCTCCATCATTGCATTGGGTACTTGATTTGTGGAGGCGATCTCCACAGCTTCCGTGTCGCAGTCGTGCGATATCTTCAAGTCCCCCTGCAGCGAGAGTACACCTGCTGGACTCGGCATCTTGAGTACTAGGTAGGTGTAGTGGGGTACCGCCATGAACTTGGCGATGGCCGGTCTGCCGAGGATGGCATGGTAGGACGTCTCGAAGTCCGCGACTTCGAACTTGATGTACTCGGTATGATAGTTGTCCCGAGATTCCCCGAAGGTAACTGGCAGGACCACTGAGCCCAGTGGAATAGCCGCGTTTCCGGGGACGATGCCGTAGAAGGGCGAGGTGCTCTTGGTGAGCATGTGGGTGATGTCGAGCTTCATCTTCTTCAAGGTCTTGGTGAAAAGGACGTTAAGCCCGCTTCCACCGTCGATGAGGACCTTGTTGAGCTTGGAGCCCGCGACCACTGGCTTCAGGATGAGTGGGAACCGCCCTGGTTCGGAGAAGCTAGTCCATTGATCCGCGCGAGAGAAGGTAATGGGTACCTCCGACCACCTGAGGGGGGTCGGGACTGCTGGTTCAATGCTCATGACTTCTCGACGGGTAGCCTTTTGGACCCGTCTGCTGGGTAGCCCGCCGAAGAGGACGTTCACCGTCTTGTCGGGTTCCTGGAAGTCGCCATTGCCTTCGTCGATCTTCTTCTTGCCTTTCTTGTCATGAGGGTGCCGTGGCTCCGGAGTATCCTTGAGTGCTCGCCTGAGTTGGTAGCACTGCTCGGTAGTGTGGTTGCCGTCCAGATGCCACGGGCACTTCTCCTTCAGCAAGTCTTTGAAGCCGCCGGAGGTCTTCTTCGAGTTCTCCTTCGCAGGGCGCTGGATAGCCGCGACAGTGTTGTCTGGCTTGCGCTTGCGGTTGGGACCCGAGTAGTTGTTGTTGTTGTGACCGCCTTGGTTCCCGTTGTTGCTGCTGCTGCCGCCCGTGTTCTGCTTGCTCTTGCCACGGATGGCGTCGTACTTGGCGTTGGCCTTGTCTTCTTCATCGGCCCAGGACGTGATCATGTCCTTGAGGTGGGTGATGGAGCTTGGGCGGCGACGGCCGAAGTCTTCGAAAGTGCGACGGAGGTAGAGACCGTCTTGGAAGAGGTCGATGACTTCTTTGTCAGAGACATCGACTACTGTGGCGCGCTTGTCGAAGAAACGCCGCATGTACTTGCGAAGGGTCTCGCCTTGTTCCTGCTTCACCATAGCTAGGTCCATGCGAGTACCCGAGCGGCCCATAGCGCCCGCGAAGTTGCTGGTGAACTTCTCCTTCAGCTGGTCCCACTTGTCGATCGAGTACTTCTCAAGTGACTCGAGCCATGTAAGCGGTGCCTGGTCCAGACAGAAGGGGAAATATAGGCACTTGGTGTCGTTGTTGCCACCAGCGTTCTCGATGGAGAGGGCGTAGCATCTGAGCCACTGCACAGGATCTTGCTTCGCGTCGTACTTGGTGATTCCCAGAGGCTTGAATTTCTCTGGGAGGAGGAGGTTGCGAAGTCGCGCAGAGAAGGCAGGGAAGCCGTCGTTGTCGCCTGACGTGGAAGCCTTCTTGCGCCGTAGTTCTTCAATCTTCTGGCGGACGTCGAAGCCGCCCTGAGAGGCTCCGGAGGCGTGGCTATTCGCGTGGCGTCGGCCACCGCGGTCGCCTCCGCCACCGGCCCTTCTATTGGCCCCATGGTTGGAGCTTCCGCCGTCGCTGCCTCCGCCGCCAGGGTCGCGATGAGGGACGAACTCACGGTCGCCGCCAGCAGCTGCAGCGCTGTTGCCATCTTGAGAGGGTCCGCCGGCCGTTGCATGAGTACGGTTGGGATTGGCCGGCAGCTCAGCTCGAGTACGGTTACGACCGAGGTCCGCGCTGCGACTTGTGGCTTCGTTATCGCGATTCCTGGCGGGGGGCGGCTGAGCGACCCTGTTGTCAGCTCGCATGAAGTAAGCGTCTTCTGCAAGCTTGGCGATGACTTCTCCTGCACGCATCCCCTGAGCTTGGCGTGCGATCGCTGTGATCGACATGAGGCATTGCTCTGGGGTAGTGTGTACCCTACTCTCGACTTGGTCGAGAGCCTCTGCGAGGTTGCGGATGGGGAGGTTGTCTCGAAGACGCCGGCGTCGTTCGTTCCGATTTCTGATACGCTCACGTCGAGCGTCCCTGTTGGCGTCAGTCTCATCCGCGGGTGCGTCGGCAGACAGCTCGTCTGCGGAGATGTCTTCGAGGTATCGGTCGCTTGCTGTCCCTGAGGGTCCTGGCGTGTTGCCGGCAGCCATGAAGACTTGGCGGTCAGGGTTGCCAAGACTGGAGTCAGAACTCGCCACCTCCGTTGGGGTGTACTCCTCAGCTCGAGCGAGTGACGTTCCCTCCTGGAAGGGAAGCGAGTCGAGGTAGGCGACGTAGCGTGAGTTCCCGTTCGTCAGGTCAGCAGGCTTGCGGTCTGGCCAGTAGACAAATCTTCCGGCGTGTGTAGATGTTATGACCAAGCCGGCGGCGGGTCCTGACAGGGGTTGCTCTGTGGAGTTGTTCTCGGACTCGGGATCCTCAGGGTCCGACCCGAAGTCGAACTCGTATGCGGAGTCCGAGTAGAAGCCGAAAAGGGGGTTGGAGTCCGAGGCGTGGCCGGGAGCGGTGTCGGAGTCCGAGTTGTACTCGGGTACGGGCTCCTTGCCGGCCCGGCGTGTAGTGGGAGCCTTCGTGTGGGCCCTGCTGACGTTGCGGGGGCCACGCGTGAAGTGCTCGTGGGGTGGGGAGTCCACATGCGATGGCTGAGTTGCCAGCTCGCATACGATAGCCCACGGGGACGTCGAGCCCGAGTTGGAGGAGGATCCAAGCTCGAAGTCGGCGTGTTGGTCGAAAAGCGAAATTTCGCCGAATTTGCCGGTGAGTTCGCCCGTGACTACTCCGGGAAGTGTCACGAGGCCGGTCTCCGGGTTGGGCGGCATGGTGAGGCGGCGTTGGAAAGATCCGGCGCCGTCAGCAGTGCAGACCCAGGCACCGAAGACGAAGGTGTCGCCGCGGTTGAAGGCGACGGTTGGCTTGATGTAGACGGAAGCCGTCGAGTTCGCCATGAGATCTTCGGCGAGATCCCCTACCTGGCGCGCCAGCTGTCGGTGTTTTAGACCGGCAACCTACTAAGGGGAGTACCCGAAGTAGATGAATGTGGCCTCGCCGAGATCGGTAACTCGAAGGAAGAGACACGTGGCACACAATTTAGACAGGTTCGGGCCGCGAGGTGCGTAATACCCTACGTCCTGTATGCTGCGTGGCTCTGGGTTGATTGGGTGCGATTACAAGATGATGCAATCTTAAGCCGTGAGAGAGAGGGGGGTCCCTGCCTCGCCTTATATAGTCCGGGAGGCAGGGTTACAAGTCGGTTCAGGGAGAGAGTACTAGTTGGGTACGTCTAGGAGTCCTCTATACAGTGCGGGACATGTACAGCTTCCTATCCGGGTACTCCTCCTCTGTAGCCCTTGTGCTTCACGCCATCAGGTGCCGTGCAGCGCAAGTCGAGTAGTCCCAGGGGCCCACCGAGTAGTCGGTCCTGGTACCCACCGAGGTAGTGGGCCCAGGGAGGTCCATACGACAGGCGGACACGCTTCCACCGCGGCTTTGCTTAGCATCGACGCAAACCCCGCAATCACGCCACATGCCCCCCGCCTCGAAGCTTCCCGAAGCTCCCGGATCACCGTCTCCGTAGCCTCGGGCCTCCAGACTTGGTTTTGCGGCCCAAACCAAGAAACCGTCCACTGATGGTTTTGTGGGCAAACCAACAAATCCCGCGTGCAAGCTTTGGGCTCCATCCGCTACCTTGCACCAACCCATGTTCACGACTTCAGCCCGCCAGTCTTGCACCGCACGGCTCGCACTTGACCCCATCGGCCACCGGGTCCATCGAACCAAGCTTACTTGCCTCTCCATCACCCGGAGGCCGCCACGGCTAAGGCCTTTCGCGCTTGTTCTTCACCTGCACCGACACGAGTCAAGCCGCAACCTGTACCTGCACACTTAGCCAAGCATCAGTCCACACAACGTTGTCAATCACTCATCACTAAGGAGCGACCCTCCACTGGTCCTCGGACACACCTGGTCCTCAATCTTCCCCTTGATGAGTGCATTGACAACACCCATAGTAACCATCATAGAGAAAAAGAAAAGAAAAAAACCACAAACGCAAACCTCCAAAGTAAGTGATCCAAAGCCAAAGAACAAGCGAAAACAAGATCACTCGCCAAACCAAGTCTCGGCCCCCTAAGACAAGGGCAACGGCTCGACACAGCCGAGACAAAACAAAGCTCACAAAGAGCACACCACAAAGCACAAAACTCGGGCAAACCAAAGGAGCCACCCCTGCACATATGCAAACTCCCCCTGAGCAAATGCAACCTCTTCTCAATTTTTCTCCTCACATGCAACATCTCACAAATGCATACCAATTTCCCACAAAAACTCCCAATGCATGAAAATTCTCCCCTATCATACAAAACTCTCCCCAAATGTGCATAACTTCTCCCCCTTGTTGACAATGCATGAATCAAGGTATATGAAACTCTTCCCCTTGTTTTTATGAAAAATGCATGTGAAAGCATATATACAATCTACCAAGCTTCTCAAATATACAAAGAGCACAACAAAATGCTACACATGAGACATAGAGCAAGCAAAGTAGACCTGGTGTAGTTAGCACATTGCCATCAAGAAGGTAGAGACATATAAGCATGTGACACGGTTAAAAGCAAATTTAAGCAATTTTCGCAAAGAAACATTCATCTCATGAGCAAGACCCTATCCATGACAATTTGAGCACAAATACACTAGATCATCCAAAGTTTATGCAAGATCACAAATTCGCATCACAAGATCATTATAAACGCCCACAGAGTACTCAAGTCATGTTAAAGCCACCGAGCCATGTGTCTACTTCTTAAAATGAGACTTCTCATGGTAGACAACATGCTACGGTTTAGCACCCAAGATATGATTATCAAAACATAAAGTCATGACTTAGAGCTCATTTTTCAAGCATAAGACAATTCATACACCAATTTCATTTTCAAGTTTAAACAAGGTACATGAAATGCCTTTGCGGCAAAAAGAAACTTATGCTCCTCCCAAAGTGAACAAGTGGGCTAAACATTTACAATGACAAAAGGTCTTTGACCCCAAGCAAAGAGAACATGATACTCAAGCACAAACTAAACATGATATAGGCATTTAAGCATAAATTGAGCATCGACAAGCATCTACTCACGAGAGAGGCAATTTTATCATTTTCACAAACATGAAGCTATCTCAACATAAATATATGGCAAAACCATCAAGAGCATAGCATTCACATCCACCATTTACCAAACATGCACATATCTCACAAATAGCACATCAGTTATCCATGTATATAAGAGAAGCTTTTCCTAGCAAAAGTGATCCAAAGATGGCTATCCTACCAGGTTTTGTACAGAAGGTAAAATGCATGAAAGGAATGCAACAAAATGATACATATGACACATATATACATGAGAAGCTCCAAGACCCAGCTAGAAAGGAAAGCACACCCCAAGTTCACCCCGCAAGCGAGTGAAAGTGACTTGGTCAAGTGGTTTGGTGAATACGTCGGCTAGCTGATTGGGTAGGGACATAGGACAAAGATATGTTTCCCTTCTCAACATTGTCCCTCAGAAAGTGGTATCTCACTTCTATGTGTTTTGTTTTGGAGTGAAGGACTGGGTTTTTGGCTACACTTATGGCACTGGTGCTGTCACAGAAAAGTGGAACCTGGGAGCACTTCTCACCAAAATCACTCATAGTGTTGGTCATCCAAAGCAGCTGGGAACAACAACTAGCAGCAGCTACATACTCGGCCTCTGTAGTGGACTGGGCTACACTGGATTGCTTGCGAGATGACCAAGAGACCAAAGAAGAACCAAGGAACTGACAACACCCAGAGGTAGACTAGCGGTCCAATCGACACCCAGCAAAATCAGCATCGGAGTACCCGTGAAGTCTGAGTGTCGAGGAGGCAGAATACCAAACACCAAACTCAGGAGTGTAGTTCAAGTACCTGAAAATCCGCTTGACGGCCTGCCGATGTGAAGTCCTCGGTGAAACCTGAAAACGAGCGCACAGACACACACTAAACTGTATGTCCGGCCTCGTCGCTGTCAAGTAGAGGAGGGAGCCGATCATGCTCCGGTACTCCTTCCGGTCCACGGGTTCACCATCCTCGTCCGCGTCCAAAGCCGTAGTGGTACTCATCGGTGTAGTCAACGGCTTGGAGTCGTTCATGCCAAATTTATTTACCATGTCCCTGGTGTACTTCGCATGATGTACAAATATCCCGTCCTTGCACTGCTTGATCTGGAGTCCCAAGAAAAACTGCAGCTCGCCCATCATGGACATCTCAAATTCCCTGCTCATGTCATCTGCAAATTTGGCAACAAGATCATGAGAAGAGCCACCAAAGATTATGTCATCCACGTATATCTGAACAATCAAAAGGTCATTCCCATGCTTAAGGAGAAACAGGGTCTTATCAACTGTGCCCATCACAAACCCCTTACTCAGCAAAAATCCTTTCAACCTACCATACCAAGCTCTAGGTGCCTGTTTCAACCCATAGAGCGCTCTCTGGAGTTTGTATACACGATGTGGGTATTTCTCGCTCTCAAACCCCGGGGGTTGCCTCACATACACTTCTTCCTCTATCACCCCATTCAAGAAAGCACTCTTGACACCATTTGGTACAACTTGAACCCTTTAGCCATGGCAAAGGCTAGAAGGATCCTAATTGCCTCCAAACGAGCCACAGAAGAAAATGTCTCCTCATAGTCTATCCCCTCTTTCTGGTTGAACCCCTGAGCCACCATCCTCGACTTGTTTCTCACAACCATCCCATTCTCACCCTCCTGGTTCTTCCACACCCACTTGGTACCTATGGGACGGCAATTTGGTGGTGGATCGATTAACACCCAGACTTGGTTTCTCTCAAAGTTCTCCAACTCCTCATGCATAGAATTCACCCAATTCTCATGAGACAAAGCGTGTCGAATATCTTTGGGCTCAAAAGAAGCGACAAAAGCAGAGTGAGCAAAATGAGAAGTATTCCTTGACCTCAACCGTGTAGTGCATTCATGAAGGTCACCTATGATCGTCGTCGGTGGGTGATCCACTTGTACTCGCCGGGGTGCCTCTCGCCTGGACACGATCTCCCCCTCAGCAACAGCCTCCACTCGAACAGCCTCAGTCGTAGTGGGTGTTGGGGATGGACCATCCTCGATCGTCATCGTAGTAGTGGAAGTAGCACGTACACGATCAGCCACGGGAGCATCACCACCATCATCGTCTTCATCTCCATCTCCATCTTGCTCATCCTCAAAGTTCCTTGCTCCAATCTCCCCATCACCTGCACACTCAAAAGCAGAAGAGCTACATGGCTGTGTCTCGTCGAAGGTTACCTCGCAAGTCTCCATGATTCGGTTAGTGTCAAGATTGAGCACACGATATGCTCTAGAGTGACTCGCATAACCAAGAAAGATACCATTCGAACATCTAGACTCGAACTTATCCAACTTGCCCTTCTTTAGAATGAAACACTTGCAACCAAAAGCTCTAAAATGACTCACCTTGGGTTGTCATCCATGCATCAGCTCATAAGAGGTCTTCTTTTTGAAAGCACGAAGGAAGATGCGATTTGAGACATAGCAAGCGGTATTGACCGCCTCGGCCTAGAAACGCCTAGGAGTCCTATGCTCATCAAGCATCATCCTGGCCATCTCACAAAGGGTCCGGTTCTTCCTCTCCACTACGCCATTTTGGCAAGCGACATATGGAGAAGAGTACTGATGATCAAGACCAAGATCACTGCAAAAGGCATTGAAATGAGAGTTTTTAAACTCCATTCCATTGTCACTACGTATAGCTCGAATGGCATCACCATGTCTCTCATTATTCAACTTCAAGATCAAGTCTCGAATAAAGCCAAATGTCTCGCTCTTATCCTCCAAAAAGAAAACCCAAGAGTACCTCAAAAATCATCAACAACCACAAGAACATACCACTTCCCACCCGCAGAGCGAACACGAGCTGGCCCAACTAAATACATGTGCAACAGCTCACAAGGTCGCTCGGTCATGACCGCAGTCAGAGGGGCGTGAGAAGCAGCAACCATCTTTCCATGCCGACAAGAAGCACAAACCAAATCCTTCTCGAATTTCAACTTAGGCAATCCTCGGACAAGATCAAGACCACTCAAGCGGGAAAGCAACTCAAAGCTCAAGTGTCCCAACCTCCTATGCCATTTCCAAAGCTCGGCCGAAACACCAGCAACAAAGCATCGAGGAGGACCAACAAACTGGGAAAAATCGGCACGAAAGATTTGACCCTCAGGGACGATCGTACAAACAAGATCGCCTCGAGAATCAAGCACACGAGAAGCGCCCGACTTAAAACGAACCTCAAAACCTTCGTCGAGTAATTGAGATACTGACAACAGGTTAAAACCAAGTGACTTGACCAGGGCCACACTTCTTAAGGTCACCTTGCTACTCACCTTCACCATACCTTCAGCAAGCACTCGTCCTCTCCCATTGTCCCAGAAAGTGATGTACTCCCTCGTACTCACTGGGGTGAGGCTGGAGAACCACCCACGATCTCCGGTCATGTGTCGTGAGCAACCGGAGTTGATCAACCAAAAGTCCTCCAAGCCTCCCACCTACAATCAAAAACAAGAACGAGAATGAGCAAGCGACTCAACATTAGGGTTAATACCAAAGGAGTCAAACCAATGTCGAGCCATTTGCTCAAAAGAAGGGTTAGCAAAGTCCATCCTACCAAAACCTCTAGGCAGAGCCCTCTCACGCCTACCACCAAAGGACCTGTCACGTCTCACTATCGGAGTACGCGCACCACAAGGGGGAAAACATGGCCCGTGGTCCATCTGAGACCCAAAGCTCCGATCGGGCCTCCCAAACTCGTAACGGTCACGAGAAGGAGCACGCCAAGCCAACTCACCACGCCCAAACCTAACACGCCTATCTCTCTAAGGAAAACCACCTCCACCTCCACGAGTGGGAACTGTACGCACATACACCTCACCCCTAGGTAGAGGACCTCTACGAGGCTCAGGCACACCACAAGAAAGGTGGTACCTGTCCTTGTTTGCCATCTCCCTAGCAAACCTCTCATCTCTCTTCCTCCTGAAATAGAACTCATCCTTATGCCCATCCCTCCCACAATACTCACAATGGAAGCGGATCGGCTGTGGCTTAGGCGGTGGCTTTTCTGTGGGTTTCTCAACACCTTTCTCTCCTGACTTCCCCTCAAAGACATTACCCAGGTTGCTCACAAACTTGATGGGTTTCTGGTAGTTTTCTGTTTTCTAGGGGAACACTGGTGGGTCTGGAGTTGTATCGAGCTTGTTTCTGAGGTGGTTTGGCTTGGGCGCATATTTGTTCATGGGTACGGTGTGTGGTGGAGTAGGAGTCTCTCCAGCTTTCTCTTCTCCCTCACCACTCATCTCACCACTCTTGTCAGCCCCCAACGCCTGACCATCAAACCTCTTGAACTGAGCTAACATCAAACTCAATTGTGGCTCATGCCCAGACAACCAACTCATCAATTTCCTAAGCTCATCATTTTCATCCTGCAAACGGTCAACATATTGTGCAAGTTCCATGTTTTTCAAAGCATGCATTTCACAGGTAGAACATGATGTAGGAAGAGGATCTTTTAATGCAGCCTCAAGAGAAACAATTCTAGTGTGAGATTCATCTAGCCTAGCATGCAAAACAGGACATGAGGTACAAGCACCTAACAAAGCTGGCCTAGACTTCAATTCATCACACTCAATCCTAATCACATCTAGTTCCTCAAGAGTAGAGGCATGCTTCTCCTTAAGAGCAGTCAAATCAGCAAGAAAAACTGAGCAATCACCATAATCAATCTCATCAGACACCACAGGAGCAGATTTCAAAGATCCTATCTCATTTCTAGCATCCACAAGCAAGGATTCAAGCTCAGCTATCTTATCCATAGCATCACCCAACAAAGACCTAAATTCCCTCTTCTCCTTGTTAGTCTTTCTAAGCACATCATCACGGTTATCAAGCAACTCATTGAGCCTAGCATTCTCCTCTAGAAAGAAGTTGGGATCATGTCGTACCTCTTCCTCGGAGTCGGAGTTCGAATCCGATCTGTGCTTCCCACCCTTCTTGGAGTGCGCCATGCCACAAAAGCCTCCTTGTGCGACAAATTTCAAGCCGGTGAAGTTCTTGCCCGTGTGCCGCTAATCCTTGCGCCTTTCTTGCTCGTCCTCGCTGCTCGAGTCGGAAGAAGCATCGCTTGATGTGGAGTCGATGTCGCTTGCTCCGGCAACCATCGCTCGAGCCGCCTTCTTCTTGTAGCCGCCACTCTTCTTGTGCCTTCTCTCGCCCTTGTCCTGTGATTGTCCTTGTAGTCGTTCCGGGAGCGGTGCTTATTGTAGTCGTGCTTGGGCTTGCCCTTGTAGTCGTTCTTGATCTCCATGGCTTCAGGGCATTCGGCGATGAAGTGCCCGTGCTTCCCGCACCGATAGCACATCCCCGAGCTCCGCCTTGCATTCTTGCGTTTCTCGTACATCCGCCCAAACCTCTTGCTCAACAAGGCGAGATCGTCCTCACTCAGCACCTCAAAGTCCTCATCTGGCAAAGACACAAGACAAGACAAAGAGAAACCACCAGAGTTAGTGTTAGACCTTGATCCTGAGACAAGAGCCAAACTATGAGGATCAGTGGGGCTCTCGCTCTTGGCTCTGAAGCCACAATCAACCTCCGAAGACCTGAGCTTGGAAAATAGCTCATCAAGCGTAAGCGTATCATACACGGTCGACTCCTCAATGGCCTCGACCTTGGCACTCCACACATACCTATCCAGGGTATGTAAAAGCTTAATAGCTTGATCATGATCCGTGTATGGGAGCACTGTCACATTGGCCCTCATGTTGTTGACTATGCTAGTGAAGCGCTGGAACATAGCATCGGTCGACTCACCGGGGAGATGAGTGAAGTTCTCGTACTCTCTCCGGTAAGTGGAAAACAAACAGGCTTGCACTTGGGCATTGCCAACATGAGCATTTCTCAACTTGAGCCAAATCTTTCTGGCCACATTCTCTCCGTACACTCGCTCGAACTCCGAGGCACAGAGAGCACGGAACAAGTAATCAACGGCCTTGCTGTTGGCCTCACACATGTCCCGCGAACCTGGAAGCAGAAAACTGTCTCGGATGACATATTGAGGATTTTGAGTGACCTCCCAGATCAGAGTTCCCTTCCCACGCAAAAACGCGCCCATGCGCCTCTCCCACATCGGGTACTTCTTGCCATCGAAGTGCGGAGGACCCAACCCCTTGCCATAATCGTCCATCTTTGGATCTTAGACTAGTTAGAATCAAGAAGACCATAACCGGCTCTGATACCAATTGAAGGACCGAATAGGCGACAAGAGAGTGGGGGGAGTGAATGGGAGCCGATAAAATTCTTCCCGAAGGTCGAACTCAGCCTATACCCCGATTGCCACTCCGAGTTCTCGCACACACCAAAGAATCTCAAGACAAGGCACAAACAAGCCCACAAGATCAAGAGACACCCCTAGAAGCAAACCACGGAAGCACAAGGCAAGAATCAAAGAACTTGGAAAATTCTGGAAATGCCAGGCGCGGAGTGTCCAGCTGGTACGGGCGGACTGTCCGCTAGTGTACGGCGGACTGTTCGCCAGTCATCCCCGGACTGTCTGAAATAAACAACAGAACCACCAGAGACGCACCCGAAATTCGGACTGTCCGGCTAAGCCACGCGGACTGTCTGTGAGGATGGCGCGGACCGTCTGTCTACCTCGCTGGAAAGCCCGGACAAACTCAGTTCCACCCCAAACAAAATTTCGGCCACGTGGACTGTCCGTGAAGGACTCGCGGACTGTCCGCCAAACCTCTCGCAACAAAACCCTAGGGCTGAAACGGATCGAAACGCGGATGCGCAAGAACACGAAGAACACGAGCACTGTTCAGCAGCGCGCGGACTGTCCGCCAAGGTGCCGCGGATTGTCCGCGTGTTGCGAACAGAGCTGAAAACTGCCCGACCCGCGGGGTCAACTCCACAAATCCATCACCGGATCTCCCAAACGGCAAAAGCTCTTGAGACAAGATTTGGGGGAGATGATAAGCAACACAAGAGGAAGCTATGCCCCAAAAATCTTGACCCCTAAGCCAATAAATCGCCGGGAATCTCGGATCACACGAAGTACCACCAAGAACTCGAACTCCGGCCAAAAATTCACGAATCCAAGGCTTTCCCCGGCATTTGAGCAGTCAAGATCACACACATAGATGCGCAAGGCATCCACCCATGATCCCCTCAAAAAAATCCGAAGGAAAACGCCCTCAAATCCGCGAATCGAGCGAAGAACGAAACTCCCAAAAAATAGCCCCGAAAATGACACGAAAATCACAGAGGACTAGGAGATCACCGCAATGCCGAATGCTTCCATACATCCAGAGGTCAAAGTCTATACAAGAATCTAGCCTATGGAATACAAAGGAAAAGAAGCAGTCCAGAGCAATCTACCGGGGGAGGAAAACCTAGGGTCCAAGAGAGAGAGATGCCATCCACCTCTCCGCTATTTATACGAAGTCCATCGGAGGGAGGTAAATACCACGCTACCCCTACAACTTGAAATGAAGATACAACCCCTCAGGGGCATTTTGGTCAAGTCTTCATCAGGCAGACATGCTTCCACCGCGGCCTTGCTTAGCATCGACGCAAACCCCGCGATCACGCCATGTGCCCCCCGCCTCGAAGCATCCCGAAGCTCCCGGATCACCGTCTCCGTAGCCTCGGGCCTCCGGACTTGGTTTTGCGGCCCAAACCAAGAAACCGTCCACTGATGGTTTTGTGGGCAAACCAACAAACCCCACGTGCAACCTTCGGGCTCCATCCGCTACCTTGCACCGGCCCATGTTCACGACTTCAGCCCACCAGTCTTGCACCGTACGGCTCGCACTTGACCCCATTGGCCACCGGGTCCATCGAACCAAGCCTACTTGCCTCTCCATTACCTGGAGGCCGCCATGGCTAAGGCCTTTCGCGCTTGTTCTTCACCTGCACCGACACGAGTCAAGCCGCAACCTGTACCTGCACACTTAGCCAAGCATCAGTCCACACAACGTTGTCAATCACTCATCACTAAGGAGCGACCCTCCACTGGTCCTCGGACACACCTGGTCCTCAGAAGTCTTAGGCCGTACCACTCGGACTCGCAAGTTTCCTTAACTACTCGAGAGAAGAATAACACATAGCGAAAAACAAACGAGTCCTTAACTTAAAACAAAAACGGTCACCTGACCCACGAGTTTGTTTCAAGTTACCACATGCATAATCAATAGCCCCTGCAAGGCTACTTTGTCTTTCTTACAGGCCCAGATCATGAAGGGCGTGCTTCATCATGACTTCGGCGAAGTCGACGGTGCCACTTTCGATGCGATCATAGCCGGCGTCGTCATAACTCGGCCACCACCCTTGGCTCAGCAACCTCCGGTCCAGCCTCGGGTAGTGTGACAAGAAGATCGCCACCACCTTACGGATGATGTCGCGTGCCACATCCAGTGATTATTGGCGAGCCGTCGCGGCGGCCCGGGCCAGGTGGTCCTTCAGATTGGAGCCAGCAGGGACCACCAAGATCGTCCATCGCTTTAATGATGGCTTCAGCCATCTTGTCGCGGATCGACTACACAAGCGCGAGGGTCTCCTTGGTTGCCTCGTGCGATTTCTGTGCCTCCTCCAGATCCATCACGGCCTCTGAAGCAAAAAGGGGACACACGTCAACGGAAAGCGACATGTCCAAGAAGGGAGAAACACGAAAGAGGTGTGCCTCTTACTGTTCAGCCTCTCGGTAGACTCGCGGGCGAGCTCCGCCAGCTTCTCGTTCTCGACAAGCTGGGTGGCCTCGACGTGTTCCTTATCCCCGAGCTGCTTGGTCAAGTCGTCGTGGGACGTGCGGAGAACTGCTCGTCGTCAAAAACAAAATAACGTCACCAGATCAAACGACTACATGAGAAGAGAAACGACAAAGGCAACAGGTCGCGGGATACTCACTGAGGATCTCATCCTCGTGCTTCCTAGTGACTTCTTGAAGCTGGTCCTTCGCGGCAGTGACGTCGCGGACTTGGGACTCCAGAGCGGCCACCCTCTCACGAGCTACCTGGAGATCGGACTCGGCCCGGCCCATTCTTGCTTTGAGCTCTATCTTCTCCTAGCGGGCGGACTGGGCGGCGACCTTAGCATTGAAGCGCAGCTCCGACGCCGTCTGCTCCGCCGCGGCCAGCCTCTCCTCCAGGGAGGTCTTCTCCGCCTGCGCGGCGGCCGCGCTGTCCTCCGCGGACTTCACTCTCACCTCAAAAGTGGCGCACTCGGTCGTTCTACCAGCCTCGCGTGCTGCCACGACAAGGTGAGTCGCGGCCAACTGTGCCTCTAGCTGGGCTTTCTCTATCGGAGCGCCACGATGGCACGGAGCCTGTCATCGTTGCGCCCAACGAGCTCCTAAGTTACGAATGAGTTCCACAGTCAGAAAAACAAAAAGTCTAGAGAATGAACAGAAGAAGGAAAGATGAAATCTGCGACTCACCCGCGCGGCACACACGACCAACTCCATGAGCGCCCGCCCCGATTGACGCAGGGCCCGCTCGCTCTGGCGCAGGCCCCTCTCCAGGTTACGGCGGGCCACAGCTTCCGCGCCGCCGTCAACGTCGAGGTCGATGGAGGTCTCGACCTGTGAGACAGGCACCAGCCAGAGCAGTGACACCTCCTCTTGCTCCTCGAGCGCTGACAGGGACACTCTCGGGCCCCTTGAACTCTCTTCGACCTCTAAGGTCAGAGGCGGCACCCGCTCCTCCACTATCGCGAGAGGAGAGGCGGTAGGGGAAGGCGACTCCGGGATGACGACGACCTCCGGAGCGTCCGGCGGGGGGACGACGCTGTTCACGGAAGCGGCGGCCGACGAGACCGGAGCGACCTCCTCGGTCACTTCAACAATCATCATGGCCGGGGTCTCCTCGGAGGTGGGGATGGTCTGCTCCACGACCACCATGGCGTCCCCCGTGCCAGCCAACGACTCGGGGGCTGGGGTCCCAGCATCCGCCGCAGCGTTGCCCGCCCCCGCCAACGACTCGGTGGCTAGAAGCTCGACATCCGCCGCGGCACCGCCCGCCCCCGCCAACAACTCAGGGGCTGACAGTTCAGCATCTCCTACCGGCGCTTCAGGGGCAGGATCCTCCAGAGGATGCTCCTGAGGCCCAGACAGGTATTTCGCCAACTCGACTGCGTGGGCCGAGAGCACTTCTTCTATGGGGTGTTCGCCCCCCAATCCCATATGCCCCATCGACAGGTCGCTTCGAGCAGGGCTCTCGGCTCCCATCGGCGGGACTACCATCTCCTGGGTCATGGACCCTCTCGTCTCCTCGGCGGTCGCGCCCGACGGGGAGGTTGACGGCGGACCACCCGGCGACAGCACATCTCCGGCCACCTGAGCCGGACGGCGCAACATCTTAAGGATACAAGCCAACTCTTGTGGATGATGAGATGAAATCGTAGTTTTTTAGTGATACAGTCGGACTTCACGTCCAATACCCTAGGTCTATTGTGTACAATGGGGGTATTTCCCCTTCCTTATGGCATCCGGCCCAGCTTCCTTAGCCCGGCGGGCCCTCTTCCTCTCTCTGTCTTCTTCACGGGACTGGGTCGCTTCACGTTCTTTCATCTCCCACCAAATGCGTATTTCCTCTTGCTGCTCTTTGCGTTTTCCTCTTTTTTTCTGCCTCAACCATGTGTTGCCACCTCTCTGTTGCCTCACGGCCTGTTTCCTTGACGTAGCGCTTGTCGGCTTCGGACTGCTCATCATCTAGCCACTACATGAAATCACAAAGAGGAGGCGGAGTCTTTTTGCAAAGACAAGTTAGCATATAATAAACTGGTAATGACATGAATAAATGAGAAATGTAGTTTGTTCTTACTTTGGGTCTAACATTGCCGAATGGCTTGATTGGGTCGTACTCGTAGTTGACGCACATGACGAATCTCATCCCGTAGGCCTACCCGAAAACCTTGCATTTGACAAGCTTACAATTGTCACCGTAGTAGCACATAGGAGTGTAGACCCCCTTTGGCACCGCAACATTGTCCTTCCTCATGGTGAGCAATTCTTTGTTCAATTCAGGACCTGAGAAAGCCATTGCGATCGGCAAAACAAGATGATAATTCAAAAATTTAAATATTGCAAACAATCAAATTAGGAACAAATGAAAATAATACAAATGAAACTAAATAATGAAGACATAAAGAAATAGCGGTTCAAATAGCGGTTCAAATATTACAACACGATAGCATGTATTAGTTCTTACACAACAACATTGACTAACGAAATAGTAATTCAAATATTACAACACGATAGCACAGATAAATAGTTCTATTATTACAAACAAGTACGACAAATGAGGTTCACTGCATTCCTTCGTTATAGCGACAGGTACGACATCCATGTTCACATCCACTTGCACTTGCTGAAGGTGGTGCAACATCTTGCACATTGGTCTTTGTGTTGGGATGACAAGATGTTGCGGTGCATCTCTTGCAGGAGTGGCCTGGATTGTTGCACTTAGAGCATAGCTGCACCGAAGGATCAGCTTCAGCTGCATCCATGTTGTTCCTAATCCTCTTCTTCTTCTGTCTACCAACACCTTGGCACATGTCTGGATTTGGATCAGGTATGTAAAGTGCATTTTCCTTTGGGTCTTTAGTGAAAGAACCAAGAAAGAGGTAGCCCTCAAAAGTGCAATTCCAAGTGTCCAGAATAGTTTGCTTGAAGAAGTACCTAGGCACGTACTGACCCCAGTGCCAACCTTTAGTTGCATAACATGCAGCGAGCACATGTGTGCAGGGTCTGTGTAACAGCTGCGGCTTCTGGCAAGAGCATTTGCACAACGTTTTCCCCAGAAATGTAAGTTGCCTTCTTTTTTTGTTGCCCCCTTTTTGTGCTTTGGCCTTGCACTGAACCTCATATTTCCGCTGAACTTCTTTGCCAGGAGCATGTTGTAGAGGTACTTGTTCGGCTCTGTGAAGTAGAGCCTTTTTTGTGCTTTGTCCAAGTACTCAGTCTTTTTTGTTGAATACACCATTTGAATGTTTTCCATAGCGGTATGCGCTGCATTTGCACGCTCAAGAAAGTACTTCATTGTGCGGTACAGGAAGAACTCAATGATACCAACAAGAGGAAGACCTCTGGCACCACGCAAAACCGCGTTGTAAACCTCAGCAAAATTAGTGATCTTTCTCCCATGCCTTACACCTTCCTTATCAAACAGGATACACCATTTCTCCTTCGGCTCATTCTCAATCCACCAGCTATCTCCTTCGGCTCATTCTCAATCCACCAGCTAAAGGTCTTCACTGCACGTCCCCTTCTCCGTCTGACATTTGGAGCATCAAGGCCCACATCCTCAAGAGAATCTGGCTCTTGCCCAGGTTCAGGATTGATTGGCCTCTTTGCTATCTCTTCTGATACTTTTTTGTGAGCTCATCTAATTTCTTCCGAATCTCATTGAACTTTCTCTCCTGATTCTGCTCACATAACCGCTTGAACAATTTAGTCAGTGATTTGTTCTTGAACGGGCTATGGAAGTTTGCTCCCATATGCCTAATGCACCACCTGCTATGAACATCTGGCCACTATGCTACTCTGTGACGTTCTTCGCTACCATCTTTGATGTCATTCATCGCCTGCAAAATACCTTTGTGCCTATCGTGTATCACACACACATTTGGCATACCCCCCACCACCATCTGCTTCAATCTCTCCAAAAACCAATACCAACTATCATCGTTCTCTCCCTCTGCAAAAGCAATAGCTAATGGAAACAACTGATTGTTATCGTCTGCTGCCACAGCTGCAAGGATTGTGCTCTTGTACTTTTCTATGAGGAACGTGTCATCTATGCAAAGGACTGGTCGACAATGTCTGAATGCCTCAATAGTGGGACCCAATGCTAAGAATGCCCGTTGCAGGACTTGCTTCCCTGGCTTTGATACAATATTATAAGTCTTGATATCGTAATAACTGCCATGATTTTGCACAGCTATTGTGTTCAGTAAGGCAGGCAAATTGTCGTAAGATGCTTCGTAAGTACCCTACCTCATCTCCAATACCTTCTTCTTTGCCCTATATGCATTGCCGTAACTTATCCTGTACTTAAATTTCTCCTCAATTGCCAAGATAATAGACTTGGGCTCATAAGCAGGATTCTCCACAATCCGAGAGTACATCTGGCTAGCGACAAAACCGACCGAGAGATTGTGATGGCTTGCGTCTAACTGGTCAAGTACACAAGTGTGATTCACAACAGATCTGACCTCCTAGTAATCTTTCCACTTGCCCTTGTAAGCATACACTCGAAAAAAACTGTTAGGCTTCAAACAACATACATCATATATGTGTGGACAACTATTCACTACCTTAAACTCTCTTTGCAAAGTCAAGGTGGCCCACCTCTTCACTGCATCCTTGAGATCGACTGGATTCGAATACATGGCGCCAACTGAAACCTCATTCTCTCTGTACTCCAGGGCACATTATCACTAGGATTGACAGTGAGTTGTGAGAAATTGTAGCTCTGTCAGTCCCTTGGCACAAGCGAGTCATCCTCGTCATCTGAAGAGTCCTCTTCCAACGCACGTTCATCGTCCTCAGCCTCCATTGCGTACTGCCTTAGTACTTCTGCATTTTCTTCCCCCTCGTCAATCTCACCACCCGCTTGAAAGGGTGTGCCATCATCTTCCTCCTCATCTCCTCCTTCTGCCTTAGTTGCAGCACCATCTCCTTCTTCTGCCTCAGTTGCAGCACCATCTCCTCCTTCTGTCTCAGCTTCACCATCGTCAGCACCATGAGATTCCTCATGCACTTGACTACTAAACCCACCTTTGTGAACAACTTGGACAAGCAAAACCATAGCAAACCAATTTGACACGCATTTCTGATATAACTCCTCCAATGTGCAGTGCCTTGGAGTGGCATAAGCTCTCAACACACTAGATCACTTTTGTTGATTAGTGCTATTATCGACAAGTCATGTTACTCTAGATCTACTAAGAATGCCTTGTAGAACCAGTTGGTTATGCCTCCCAAGTTCTTTCTGCTGCCCTTTTAATATCTTTCTTGGCCGAATCAAATTCTGTCAAGTCAACTTCATCTAAATCATATCTAATCTGCCAGTTACCGAAATACAATTTGACACGAACTGTCTCTGACATGTCTGACATCATAAAAATAATAATTGCTATTAACAAATAAACCTAATGACTAAAAAATCTGTCTAGTCAAATCTGCACTAAAACTACAATTTCACTATATCATCTAACATTTTAAATCCACTTAAATCTAGTGAATCTACACTACCTATGTCCTTACTATATATAAGTACATAGATTAAATCTAAGTACATAGATTAAAAGAGTTCAAATTAGCGTAGTACCTGCAATGAGACGAAATACCAGCAGAGCTTCGCACTTTCCACCACCTCTCCCTCACTCCCTTCTCCTCTCCACCATCTCTTTTTTTTTTGAATTATTATGACATTTTCAGCCGGAATTCGGCGTTTTATAGGGGCGGGGACCCAACCGCCGTATGGCACGGCGGTTGCAGGCCTGCAATCGCCTACAACTGCAGTGCCATACGGCGGTTGGGCTTAACACTGTATGGTATGACGTTTGGCTGACAACCGCCTTACCGTAGGGCGGTTACCCCTGTGCCCCTGCTAACACCTGGTGGGTGGCCTAACCGTTGTACCATGCGGCGGTTGGAGCTAGTTTTGACAATACTTCAACCAGTCATTTATTTTTAGAAAATCGTGAAAAAAAAATCCCAATCCACTCCGGTCCCCTGTTACCCTGTACGACCGGCAATCGCATTAAGCCATCATCGATCATTTCACTCGCCTGCTGGGGCCTGGGCTCAAATCTTTTCTTTTCTGTTCTCTTTGATGAAATAAATCCATCTGTTATTACCACTCTGCCTACTGGCACAGAGGTGCTCCATCGGCACGGATCAACCATCGCTATCGTCATTTCCGGTCTAGTCTGACGCAACTACTTTTCCGGACGGTTTCTTCGTACATTGACTAAGAGGCAGTTTTCTCTACTCCTAAAAAGTATGAAGTGGAGACAAAAACATGTTCCTACTTTTTTTCCTCTCTCGTGCGTCTGCCGTGCGTCCGCCCCTCCCCGCCCCCGCACCGCGCGTCCGCCCCTCTCTCTCCGCATCGCGCGCGCCGCCCCTCTCTCTCTCCGCACCGCGCGTCCACCCCTCTCTTTCTCTCACCGAGCCGCCTTCGCCTCTCTCTCCGCACGCCGCCGTCCCCCACCGACCCTCCTTCGCCTTCCTCCCGCGCCACCGCTGTCCCCTCCCGCGCCGCCGCCGTCCCCCACGGACCCGCCCTCGCCTCCCTCCCGTGCCACCGCCGTCCCCTCCCGCGCCGCCGCCGTCCCCCACCGACTCGCCCTCCCCTCCCTCCCACGCCACCGCCGTCTCCCACCGATCCACCCTCGACTCCCACCGGAGATCCTCTCTCCCCAGCGGCCGGAGATCCACCCGAGTGCCGCCGTGTCGTGGATCCCGTGCCGACCAACATCACTGCCCGCCTCTAATTCGGGCTGGAGCATCGCTGCCGGTAAGCTCCTCCTCTGTTTCACCGCCCCAGCCGAGCCCCTTGCCGCACCAATCACCGGTGCTCGGAGCCCCTTGCAGCTGGATGAATTCTTTGCAATCTTCGTGACGTGTAGATGCAATCGCCTTAGCCTCTGCTTATCCATTAGTTTCTAATTGATGAAAGGAGATGGCTCTAAAGAATTAGTGGAAAAAGTGTAGATGCAATCGCCTTAGCCTCTGCTTATCCATTAGTTTCTAATTGATGAAAGGAGATGGCTCTAAAGAATTAGTGGAAAATATTGCTAAATTTTTTTGCGATTTACAGTGACATGGTGTCCATTCATCCTCAAAATGTACATTAAATCATAAAATTGTTTCCCACTTTCATGCTTATATTAGAGAACAAAAGGTTTCTGAGTTAAATTGTTTGATGCTTGAAGGAAACATCAATAGTTTGCTTGCTCAGATTCCTTTCTAAAGAAACTTCCAGGTTTATATTTACCATGTGCAGCACCAAAAAAAGTTGTCTTTCAAAGCATATAATTTTCATATTTCTATTAAATCTACATTTCAGTAACATATTATATTCTTCAGGTGGTGATCTGAATACAGTGGCCTTGACATTTGACCTTTGGAAATTTGGAAGAATTGCACCAGAGTGCATTGCTTACCAATTTTTTAAATTTAATTATGCAGCATGCTACCTCAGGATAAGCTAATTAATTCATATCTACATGTCGCTTAGTTTGTTTAGGTTAATTGTATTAGGTAGAAATTACTGAATTTCCTATTGCTCAAGTGCAGCTTAGTGTCTATCAACCTCGAGAGGCATGAGACTGCCATGTCCAAGTGGTCAGAGGCAAATAACTTGCATTGCCAAAGGTATCAAATTTACCATTTGCTAATTCTACTTTTAGATCTTTTTGGCAGCTTATGGTTATTAGATTAGATGATTGGATTAGGATTTCTAAAATGGAATGGGTTAAGTTTCTTGCTTCTATGCACTGTTTGTCAGAAGTCTGCAATTTTGAGCACCATCATGATGTTGAAATTAACTGCATAAGAGCATCATTGCTTCAATTTCTTATCATCAGAGGTGGATTAGATGGAAATAATCCAAGAGCTGCAGGTAGGCTGATGGTGTAGCTGATTTCTAGGCTCATATTTTTATTCACTTGCATTTACTAGGTTCTTGTAGATCTGCAACAAACTTTAAGAAAGCCTAGATGGGCTTGTTGACATGCTGATAAGCAATCACAATTATCATTTTTATTAATACATATTTTCTAATTTTATTTGTGATGGATTTATAACCCAAAATGCAGCCTTTTATTGTCTCTGAGAGTCTGATCTCACTATTTGATGCCTAGATTGATGAACTTGTGCTTTTCCGAACTCTGCAGAAAAGTGCTTACTTTTGATGTATTTGGGTATCTAAAAAAGTGCATTCCTACTGAGTTACTGTTTTTTCTACTGAATTATCCATATGAAGTGTTCTAGATGTTCAATATCAGGTCAGTTTTGTTCACTTGTTACTGTTTTTTCCTATTGATATATCATATGAATTTACTCTCTACTACCTGCCACGAGTTAAAAGTTATAACATCTTACATTTATCAGTTGCTACAAGCAATGTGTCCCTTGATAATACTAGGTCTGAACATTTTCTAGGTTAGTCCATCTGATTCCAAATGCAAGTAGTTTAGGAATGATCATTTGAAATTAAATTTTGAAAATGGTATGTCTAGATTCGTCTTCAATAGGAATGAGCATGATGCGTCGAGCCAATGCTTTCAGGCAACACTTTGATTTGGATGAGGATAGGAAGTATAAATGCACGTGCGACACTTTTCATTAGAAGACATTCAGGTGTGTTGAATGTCAGCAGTTATTTAGAATTGCGCCATATAGTGTCAATGAGATAGAATTTTATAAATAGACAAATATGTGATGAATTGGTGCTCATATGCTCATGAATTTTATGATTAGGAGTCACTCTTTTTGTTGGATTATAAGTTTTACTTTTGAATATTCTCAGTGGAGATGGGAACTCATTATACGAACAATTTGGGATGGAGTATCCTGTTTAACCCGGTTGGGTTCATCATGTAAGAATCCTTCAAGGTTGGGTTCAACTTGGAAAGGACTTGTTGGCCCTTTCTCCATAACATTCAGATTGATTTCTTCTTTCCCCGTAAGAGTGTAAAACTGAATCACTACTTCATATTTTTTATTTGTATTCCTAGGATGGCACTTGGAGGGCTTGTAACTGTTCTGTATGCATGCCTTGATTCAAAGGGAAACATCACTACACCCCTTTCATTATTGTCCTGGCAATACATGTATGTTCATTATTCAGTTTCTACCACTTGTATAATTTACTACACAGTGTTGGATACTATTGAACTTAGGATGCTTTTAACTATGAATGAGGATTTGAAGGCCTTGTCTGGTACCTTGCACTAAAATGTTGGCTCCATACATTTTAAATCCACTATACAACCTACTAGGTATTAGAAATATTATAATCTTGTGAGATTACATGATTTATAGTTATAGACTTCCAAAGTATAGTGCAATGGCTTATTTGTTTACTGATTTCTTGAGTGCCTGTGTTAGTTCTCTTTTTTCAATAAAAAATATAATTTTAGTGCTCTTTTTTTTTGCACACTTAAAGCAGGTTACTGCAAATTCTGGCAACCTGATAAATGTTCTCTAATGGTTCCTGTACAACCAAGACACATATGAATACTTCAAGGAAGAGGTTGGTCAGTTCAGGCATAGTTGATCTCCTGGTACAAATGCTAGGCAATTATGGTTCTTAAGAATTATATCCAAATGTGCCTTGTTTTTTTTTCCTGCAGGTATCTGGATCGTGCTGGCTGGAAGGTTTCTAAGCTCTACATGTACCATGGACCAGCTCTGCTTTCAGATGGGTTGGTATGCCCTACTACTATTGGTTGCTTAGCTTCTCAACTTCCCCTTTTTTTTGCGAATTGGTACAAGAGGAGGCTAAATTAATCGTCCTGGAAAATTCACAGGATGGTGCCCTTGTGTTGCTATGAGCAATAAAAGAATATCATAACCCCATGTGACACTGCAACTCACAAGAACAAAGATTTCTTGATGCAGTTGCTAGGACTGTTGTGTCCTTGAACAAAACTAATGGTCGTTGTGTTCTGATTTTTTTACAAACTCTGAACCAGCAAACTGCAGTTTTCTAATGGATATGCAGTGTGCCCTGACTGCCAAGCTTGTTAGCAGTCTTTTTAGTAAAGTGAAAAGTGAAGAATATTTGTTAGCTTGTTGAATTCGAAATGGAAGCTTAAATGGGACATGGTTTGCCTTTTAAAACTAGCTACAGATAAATAACTATTTGCTATATAACATTTTCATAGAATGTATACATTATCCATTTTCCATTCATGGGTTTAAGCCATCTGATTTCAGACCTCTTTTAGCATACATTGTCCAAACAGTGAAACAGAGGACATAAAGGAGCTTTGTAAGCTTCTGGTGTTGGTGTCAGGAGAGGCAGCAAAAGCAAATGTTGGTATTTCTCTTGTATTTGTTCGATGTAGTTATTGACTGATGCTTTTTTCATGTGAAAGATGCAACTCTGCACAATATCATTTCCTTTAGTCCAATTTTGGCTAAATGTGTTTCTGAATATAATTTGCTTCGCTCAGGTGCACAGTAATTTATTTCAGTAAAGTGTATGCTTAAAAAGTTCCTAGTCTTTTTAATTGTGAGAGGTGCAGATCCATTTAAAATGCTCTTTGGTTAGGCAATCTGCAGCTGTAGTGCTCTTATGTGAACAAAATAGACCCTTAACTAAAATCAAAGTGTGTTGCTATATGTTAAGGAGTCAATGTCAGTGATGCTTTGCTTGTGCTTGATGTCACCTCTCAGGCTATCTAACTGCTTCATATTTGACTTCCAGATTAGCAGGTGACTGAATAATCTGAAGTTCTGAACACCTAGGCAGTGGTGGTTTGGAGGTGGTATTGACCTGACGCCTCCAATTAATAATCTACGTCGTGTGGTGACAAGATTGATGTTCTATCTATAGTTTTTTTTACAGGAAATGATCTATCTACTGTTGGTACCTACAGTTTTAGTAGTCTTCTGCAATAATTTCTTACAGGACCTTCTATAGTTTCTATAGTTTTAGTAGTCTTACAGGACCTTCTGCAATATCTATAGTTTTAGTAGTCTTCTGCAATAATAGGTATATATCATTATATCGGGACCTTCTATCTAATGTTGGTACCTACAATTTCTTATTGGTATTCTGCAATCATAATTTGTTTCTATGTAATAGGTATATATCATTTTATCTCAACAGGTCGTGTGGGAGTTGTGCTGAACCTTAGTTCATCCAGCTCTTGTTTTTTCAGTGCACTGCTCGACCTGATCAATGCCTCTTCTCTGTGAGTTTTCATCCAGTGGTTTTGTAAGGTGGAGGCACTGCTTTTAAAAACTGTTTTGCGGTGTCGGGTGAGATATTGTTAGATGTAAGTTATCGATGAGTTTGCATGAACTCAAACACTAAACTCTTGTCCTGTTTCAATGAAAATGGGGCAGGGTCCTATGCCTGTTGTAGAATTATCTATTTTTTGTGTGAATCTCTCATAATATGTGACATTTTGTTGCCTGATTTGTATTACAACACATCGTCGAAGAATTTGTCGTGGTGTTAGCACGGGCACCATATTTTGTTTTAAAACAATACCTTTTTTCTACATCAAACGTGCACGTTAAATAATAAAGTATACCAGTAGGTCTGTCAAACATATGTCCTGAAGATGCCATTAGCAATTTATCATGCATAGCATATTGTGGTTAAACATTGTTGGATGTTATTCATTTCATGCCACTAATCAAGGATTTAGCTTAGCTTGGCTTCTTGTGATGGAATGTTCATCCATACTTCCTCTTCAATGCTGACAGAGTTAGATGTCTTTTTGCCCGTAGCAACGCACGGGCACATACCTAGTCTCCTATATAAATTGAGAGATTGGAGTCATCTTATTTTCGATTCACAATATCGTCTACTCTAACATTAATCCTACAGACTTTGTGTATCTTTTAGACACTTGGTGATAAAGTAATCATGTTGATGTCAAAATAAAATATTTATAGTGTCCACAACTCACAAACACATGTTCATAAAAAATAAAAAAAATTGAATTATTACGAAAGTATATTGGAAGAGTGCAAAATCGACTCTTCCAATAATCCTAAAACTGATATTGGGACATCTCCGAATATTAATTATTGTAAAAGAATTATTGGAAGACATGCTCTTACTATCTCTTATCATACATTCATACTGATGCGGAGGAGGCCATCGACGCTAGCTCGACCAGAAAGCCGCCAGCGTGCTCCGGCTTCACGCACAGCGCTGACACGTCCACCCCGTCGTCTTTCCTCCCCTCCCCGCGCGACGGCGGGCACACTACGCAGCCAGGCACCATTGTGCGCTCGGCGTGCCACATCACCCGCGCTGCCGCCCCGCCGCCGAAGTCCGCCGCGTCCAAGCCCAGGTTCCGCCAGCTCGTCACGGCGAACGTCTCGTACCACAGCGGCGGCGCCTTCCCCTCGTCTGACGCTGCAGTTACCACTGCCCTGTCCGCGCCCAAGAGGAGGTCCGACGCCTTCTCCTTGGCGCGCCGGATCATCGCCACGAGGTCGCCGACGCTGTTGCGCGCCACCACGCCGCTCGTTGCCATGACGACCTGCGTTCCGACGCAGTTGCCGTAGTAGCCAGCCCTGGCGCCGGCGTGCGCGCGCATGTTGCAGAAGAAGGTTAGCGGCGCGGGAGAGTCCGGGTCGTCGGCGGACATGACCGCGCGGGTGCGGCAGCGCCAAAGCACCGCAGTCACGGTCTCGAACGCCGTCGCCTCGCCGCCGCGGCCAAACTCACCGGCGGCTTTGATTCAGTTGATCAGGCTCGACGGGACCGTGACGTCGAGACGTGCCAGGTGCATCGGAGCTCCGTAGTCGATCGCCGACTTGTTCTCTGCGACCGTGTAGGACGGGAGGTCCTGGAGCGAGTGATCCCAGTGACGAACCGGCACGACGGACGGCGCCGCCGGCACCCCGCGCGCGAGCTCGCCGACGGCCTGCAAGAACTGGCCCATCCCCACACCGTCGAGCGCGACGTGGTTCCATGTCACCCCGACGGCGAACCCGCCGCACGAGAACCCCGTCACCTGCAGCAGCAGCAAGGGGTCGTCGTCGTGGCAGAGCAAGCCGGGATAGCGGACAGTGAGGTCCATCTCCTGCAGCACCGGCATGGCCTCGTCCATCGTGCAGCTGGCCGATGTGCCCACGAACGTGACGCCGTCGCCCGTGCACGAGATACGAGCGCCGCCGCTGTCGAGGCGGCCCGCGATGGGGTGGTAGTGCGCCAGGGCGCGTGACAGGGACGCCATGATCGTCTCCACGGGGTTGTGGATGGGGCGTTTGAACGCGAGCACGGCCATGACCAGAAAAGGAGGCAACTTGTCGAAAGAGGACAGAGCGGTGGCATCGCCGGTCGCCGGCGGAGTCGCCAGCTCCGACTCCCACGGGACGACCACCACCGGCGAGGATTTGGTCACTACGACGCTGCTAGTGCTCATTTCCATATTGTGTTGAGGACATTTGGGCGGCCAGTCGGTGCGTTCTTATGTGCAGTGGCTGGCACCAAGGACAGCACTATACATTAATCTCCGATGGATAGTTTTCTATACACCGCGCTTCAGTTGGAACGAATATTAGCATGTTCAAAGAATATGGTGGTTGGGGATAACATATGACTTCTAGGGTCTTGGCTGCTAAGAGATACCAATTAGATGACGGTATACTCTAATCATAGATATGCCAAGTATAATACTGACAGCCCTACTAACAGTTTTTATAGCAGCTCCTTGGGTACGTCTCAATTCTTTAAAGGGTTTATATGGGCTGACAAGGTATATAGGAGTAGATGGAAAGTGGGTGATGATAGAAAGATTAAATTCCGGGAAGATAACTTGTTGCCTTGTTGGGTACCTTTAGCTTAGTAATTCAGTACTGGGAGTTGTATGTGATTCTGGATGAAAAGAATAAGTCTGTCTATGAGCTTTGGATGACACTAACCTCAAATGCACCTTTAGAAGGACAGTAGATGCTGACTTGTATAGAAGGTGGGAAGAAGTTGTCCAATTGGCTTCGACCATTAGTTTTAAACTAGTGGAAGTGCACGCACGACACGTGCGTGATAAAAAGAAATTAAATACAATATGAGTTTATATAATTATAAAACTCATAGTTATAGATATGTCAATATTCTATCATAATTTATTATGAACTTGTTTAATTACATCATATCGCATAAATCACTACAAGACTCATCGATCAAAAAAAATTATATATTAAATATTATTATATTGTTGAAACCATATCAATATAGGCAGTACTCTACATTTTGGCATTATATTTCAAACCATCATATTTCATTATCTTAGCAATATCTAGTTAGAGAGCACGCGCGTAACAATATCTAGTCAGAGAGCACGCGCGCAACGCACGTATTTACAGGAAATAAAATATTTTGCAAAAAATATTAACACCACCAAATTAAGATCCAATAACTTTATACCAAGATTTTTTTAGTGACAAGTTATAATTAAATTTGTTCCTAGTGTTGACTTCGTCAAAGAAATATAATTGAAATTTGCATCATTACTTATGTTTCTTGTGCTATACGCCTCTACGCCTTTCACTAACCACTGCTATCACTCACACTCCCCCAGGCACAACCCATGAAACTCCTCCACGACCTGGCTAGCGACACCATCGCAGCCAGACTGACTGCCCACAACTCACCTCTCATAGCTTGCCCAAAATCCTGAAAAATCAGTCTCAGCTCTCGTTCGCTAAGCACCTTCTAAATCAAACAAAGCTGATGTCTCACCTCGACTCTCGAACTGTATCACGAACACACACAATGTATACTTGCTTCCACAAAAAAGTTTTGATACTCCCGGAGCTTGGGGTGCTCTAGTCCACTCGCTGGCCTTATACCTGAGCATTTTTGGCCCAGCCCGACCCGGCCCGCTGGCCCGGCCCGCGCTAGGCCCGCCCACGGACCTTACTGGACGGGCGTGGGCAGAGATCTTGAAGCCCGCGAAAATTTTTTTAGCCCGAGCCTGGCCCGAAATGCTGTTTTTAGTTACTTTACACTATAAAATGCGCGGGCGGCCCGCCCAAGCCCGGGCCCGACCCGAGCCCGGCCCGAAAACTGAGGCCCGACACGTCCCATGGGACGGTCATGGGCAGAATTTTCTCGGTCCGAAAAACCCGGGTTTTTTTTCGACCTGGCCCGAACCCGGCCCAGCCCGTGGAATGCTCAGGTCTAGCTGGCCTCGTCTTGTAAAACATAAAAATGAGAAATTTCATAAATCACAATATCTACAAAATGTTCTCAATTTTTTTAATCCAATCTAATTTGACAACTCTATAATATATAATATGTAAGAATTAGACTCATCAATCTAACATGTTTCCTAATTAATTCTACAACTCTATCATCACTTTGGGCAAGTGGGCTAATAGGTGTAAAAACATTGCAAACCAAATCGCAAATGCGGTTGGCCACATAGCAACCCACCAATGAGACATCAATTATTTCAAATATAAATCATCTTAAGCACAATTTATACTTTTATAGGTACAAACATTGCCAAAACAATGCTCAAATATATTTTTATATACTTTACAATAGGAATTTTCTTCGCAAACTATTTATATCTAGATGGAATATTAAACATACTGCACACGTTCCCATATAAAAAATAAATTTAATGAAATATGAATAGATGCACTACCACCATCACCATAACACAGGAAGGTCTAAGATCTCAGTATGTTTCTCTTAACTATTAGATCATATTCTACAGACATCACTAAAGTTTAGTCAGCCTATTATCCTGGACTGACAATATCCCGGAGTGCTCCACATGTAGATAAAATATCTGCAAAAGACGCACAAGTATTGAATGAAAATTTATCTCAAGGTAAGTCTGTAAAGGGTAGGACTAAAGCCCTCGCTACACCCACGTCCCGACCGGCTCATGTGGCACCAGTACCGCTACCGTCGGACAATAAACCATATTCTTTGTTTAACCTGCATTCAGCTAGCACCAAACAAACCACTAATGACTAATCCACATGATACATTGAGCAAGAACAATAACTGAAAAGAAAATGAATGGTCTAATCCATTTTTTATTACCCACATTCAAATAACTTTGGTATCATAAGTTAATCAGCATGATGCACCTTCAGAAGTCAGAGGTATTGGAGAGTCCATTTTCTCTGCAATCTTGGTTTTGGTGTCTCTTTCCAAAGTTGGTCCCCAAAAACTTGGAGGCAAAAGAGCACGGCTCGAGAAAGTCTTCCAGTCGACACAGGTGGAGTTTTATACAACGCACCAGTCCTGAACAAATTACACCAATCAGGTCAAATTTGAACCAAATATGTTTCAACAACAAAAGCACATTAGCAATAGAATAGGTAGTATTGTAGCAAGATCACAAGGGAAATAACTACCTAGCATCTTTCAATCAGTTTCCGAAATTCAGAAAGTAAGAATAAACTAAAAATTAAGTAGACAAAAAGTAACCTATGCATCACTAATTATTATCTAGTCAATCATCTAATACATCGTACAAGCCTTCGAGAACAGACCATTTTACTTCTTAATTTCACGCTAGACTAATCAACAATTCTTTAATCATGTGGCCAAAACAGTGAAAATAAGAACAATTTATTGCGCATGGAACAACATTTTTTTTCTTGTGTCAACAAGGACTATTTTTAAAAAACCAATACATAATTAAATATAATTCTAACCAATATATTCCAATTATGTGTGGATTATTGTTTTAAAAAAGGAAGACACATACAGTGATGACCATCACATTTAAAATGATAGCATCAATAAAATCTAGATGTTATAAGCACTTGACTGAAATCCAAGGGAATGTGTAATGTTTCCCACTCCTTTAAATAAAAGAAGATTCTGCAAACCTTTTTAATATTGAACCAAATCTATGGTAATCATCTGGCAATCAGAATAAATGGGAAATAAGTAACTTTTTCATCCTAGAAATCCAAATGAGATTACGATTAGCTGCTACTGACCTATTAGCAAGATACACATTGTGCATAAATTAGCTGCCACAAGGAGGAAAATATATAAATTTTGTAAGTTCAGTTTTCATGATTAAAACCATACAACTACTCATTTGTTTAATGTAGGTGTGTGATCTGTTATACAAAAATGGCAGATCATGATTGCAGACCTTGTAAGCTCCAAATATTTAGTTTGCTATTGCATCACTCCTGTCCAAATCATGTATCACAGCTCCTAGATCATCCGTCACATAAGAAAATGAGAAATAATAAGGATCACAAAAAAGTTAGATTTCAAATTTTCAAATGAAAAAAAAAAGCTGAACAAATTGTAAATGTGAGTCTGACAAATTTATACCCAGGACTAAATTACCAAACACATGGGGGCAATAAGAGAGAGAAATCAATTAACCATTGATAAAGATTAAAAATAGAAATTAGGATAGGATAAATCAAATTGGAAGTAAATTAACCCAAACCAAAATATTTATCACCCTGAAGTTATTTAATTGCATATCCTTGCATGTTCCTCGGATTGCCTATGTTGTTCCTCCGCGGACAAAATAAAAATTCAGATATTCTTACAGACTCTAAAAGGCTCCAATACTCTTTAAGATTAGGAGGACAAACGTTCTTTGAACTGTATACTTCAGTAATACTTCCTAATAACATTGTATAGTGGATGACAGAGATATCCTCGATACTTAGCAAGATCACAGAGCCACTGGTAAATAAAACCAGATAGGCGTGCTAATTCAGGAGCCTACCTTAAAAAACAATTAAGGAACCACGTATTTCCAGCAATCTATAGTGCTGGTATTATATTTGTAGAACCTATGAATCAAACTATTTCAACATAACTTAATCTAACCACTAACATTTCTAAATAGAAAATTGGCTAAGCATGACCGTGTATTCTCAATCAAAGACGGTGTATCTCTAACTTTAAATGATTCGAACCACAAATAATATTTACATTCTGATGGATCTACCATCCTAAAGTAAGCACAAGCAATAGTAGAATGAAGTGAATGGCATACAATAAGATCAGAAATAGGTTAGCAACTAATGAGGTCAAGGATCACTTGCCTCTTGGGTTGGGGTCGTAGTTGAAGTTGAAGCTGAAGTTGGTGCTCAACGGTGCTCCAGCTGGTGCTCAATGACATCAACCTTTCTAGTTGAACCACGACCCCAACCTTAACATAGCTGAAGCTGCCATATACCAGTAATTTAAATAATTAAATCCAACCTTTTCTAGGTTTTAGTAGAAATCTCGTGCTATAAAACTATGAATTGTTACTCTTCCATCATGAAATACCACATCAGCCATTTAAACTGTCAAAAAGAATACTTGCCAATTATAAAGCCTAAAAATGTGTAAAAACAAAAAATGGAGTGATAAAAAGACAAGAGATCCTTAAAGGTAAAAGTCCATGACTTCCTATGGTTTGCAGAGTTTAGATTAGCTAGTCCGAACGTGCAAAAGCAAATGGAAAACTTGAATTATCGAATATAAAATATTATAAAGAAAGTATCGAGGAAAGAAAAGCAATGGAACCAACATGATGATATTCCCTATTTTTTGAAATTTTGACAATGTAAATGTAGATGACATACCAGGGTTGAATTTTTAGCTCCAACCTAATTTTTTGGCACACATCTTAAGCAGCATTACATCCATGTTGCTTGTCGGTGGCAACTCATAGAGAACCCCATGCCTGCACAAATCACACCAGTGAGATTAAATCTGAACCAAGCACGTTTGTTCTTCACATTAGCAAGAGGAAGTAGTAAGGTCGGGAAGGGAAACAAAATACATAGTATCCTTCAACCATTTTTAAAAGAAACTGCTTTCACACAGATCTTCTTTCCTCAAAATTTAAATTGTTGATGCCACCATGTGAAATAGTTCTTGTGCCACAATTAATTTATTTCTAAAATATAATTCCCATGCAAATCAATCAAAATGTCCTGAAATCGGATGGAAATGGGTCAAATTAGAGCTCTGTGGCACCCAACAGCGTTGCTGGCGCCGATGCCATTAGTGTGGTCGCCTTGTTCTTCTTCCTGGTGCCACTGCACCACCCCGGCCTCGCTGCGCCTCCGCAGGGAGTAGCTCAAATTAGACTTACTCAAATTTAGTAATATTAGATCAATCAGGCATTGCACCAAAACAAAATATTTGCAACGACTTCCTATATCACGTTGTACATAACGTGCAAGATGTCGAGCGAAAATGTGTCCCAAAAAGACACATCAACGGTCAAAACATGGAACTAATTACGACATAATGTGATCCATATAGAAAAACCAACCCCACTCACCAGCCATGCACGGCAACACCGCGAGCATTTCTAGTTTCCTTAGTGTCACATCATGTTGAGGTCAGCGAGCATATGTTCGTAGGTGCACGTCACCAACGCTAGGAAGCCTCCGCCACGACGGTGGATCCATGCTCCTTTATTGTATGTGCGATCCAGGGAGAGCTGGCGTCACCCAACTAGAGTTCACCATCTTCATTGCAGGATTTCAGTGCTCGCATAGAAAATAAAAAAAGAAACTACCAAATGGAATGCCCTGCGATGTGGGTTTCCAATTACCATAATCAATTAGAATCCACTGAATATATATTTCCACTTATAAAGATACTTGATTGGTAGATCAATTGATTGTCCATGACTAATCTCAGGAGGATGGGAAACACGAAATGTGAGGGAACAACAGGATCCAAAATACCATCTAGCTAACTTCTGTTTCAACTTTTGATCTTTAGCTAGTAACCCATGTTTTTGAAATACAAATTAATTTATAGTTATATGACTCCATATAATTGTTACTCCTTGTCCGCTATGGACAATTTTAAACAAGATCAATACACTTTGTGCACATGTCTCCTATAATACAAAAAAATGTGTTGTCTCTTAAAATTGGAGAGGACCATAGCAACCAAATATAATAAGAAAATGACAAGGGACACAATAATTTTTTACCTGATTCAGGGCAGCTTCCTGATGGTGACCGACACCACTAATGCATCTTCACTCACCAATCAAGCAGTCAAGCACTATTTAGAGTTGTCTCCAGATTGATCGAAGAGCCACACAATGTCTAGCAATCAGCACCACTATGTTAGATCCAACCGCACACATTGCACAAACAGATGAAACAACCAGCCCACACTACGTTAGATCCAACCACACCCTACCCAATCGCCCTGGGGAAAGAATGATTAAACCCTAACATTTTTTTAGATTAACTCTTTGTTCGGTAGTGAGCGCCAATGAAAGTAACAGAGGAGGAGGTTGAGGCAGCGCGGCGTACCTTGGAGAGGGCAAAGGTGCTGGGATGCGAAAGAGCTCAGACCTCGGAGGAGGTGAAGAGGGCCGGGTAGGAGGTGGCCTCGAGCACCAGCATGATGAGTTGCGTCATCGATGACGCCACCGCCTGTGCCGAGAACTGCCCGATCATCAGCTCCCCACAGATGATCCACGTCGTATCACCCTCGTCCTCTTCGCGAGCGGTGGCTATCGACGGGAAGGCAGGATAGAGTAGGATTTGGAGTCGCACCTGGGGATTAGGGAAGCCAGCATTCGTCGGTCATCCACCCTGCTTACCTCCGTGTCGTCTCCGCACCGTGCCGCATCACTGCCGCCACCTTCAAGGCGGCTTTGAAGGAGGCTGGCCGGGGAGGACAATGCATCACCGCCGCCACCTTCAAGGCGGGGATGAGGGTCTGCAGATCTGGTAGGGGAGCCCGCCCTGAGGCCAACCGTGTCGCCGCTCCCCAGTGTGGGAGCTCACCCGTCTGCGTGCTCGATCCTTGACGGGGGAGCTCGCCACCGGCCGAAATGGAAGACGATGTCGACGGGGAGTAGGAAATGACAAGAGGAGGGGTCGACGCCCGCGGGGAGCCAACGCGAGGGGCTAAGGAGGCCGGCGGAGGCGTTTTTCGTCATCTGGGAATTGAGTTTTATAGGGAGCACGAGGTGTAAAAAAGGAAGGAATATTGATTGGTGTGATTGAGAGTATTGAACTCAAAAGGAAATAGTCAAGGACTCAAAATATCATTTACATATAAATGGTGTCAATCTAATTGCATTTGAATGTTGTTGATCTAATCGCACGGTGATTCTTTCCTTACTTGATCTTTCTTTTTTTCCTCTTTCCTTTCTAACTATTTATGAATGGCGCGGCTACCATTGACAAAATGACACAACAATTCTTTCATTAGGTCATCTAATCATGCAGTGATTCTTTCCTTATTTTTTCCTTTTCTTGATGCGTCATCAATCACACCAATCAATTTTCCTTTACTTTGTACATCAATATCTCTTTCCTTTTGAGTTCCCGAGTATTTCATTTTGAGTCATGCCATCAATCACGCTAATCAATTTCTCTTTCCTTGAAAAAAGAATGAAGAAAGGAAACAATAGTCGTGATGGCCTCCGACATTTGAAAAAAGAATGAAGAAAGGAAACAACAATCGTGACGTCAATCTAATTGCATTTGAATGTTGTTGATCTAATCACACTGTGATTCTTTCCTTTTTCCCCTTTTCTTGCTAACTATTTATGAATGGCGCGGCTACCATTAACAAAATGACACAGTAATTCTTTTCTTAGTTTATCTAATCATGCAGTCATTCTTTCCTTATTTTCGTTTTCTTGATACGTCATCAATCACACCAATCAATTTTTCCTTTACTTTGTACATCAACATCTCTTTCCTTTTGAGTTCTTGAGTATTTCCTTTTGAGTCATGCCATCAATCACGCTAATCAATTTCTCTTTCCTTGAAAAAAGAATGAAGAAAGGAAACAACAACTGTGATTGCCTCCGACTTTTGAAAAAAGAATGAAGAAAGGAAACAATAGCCGTGATTGACAGGGGTGGGTCGAGTGGGTACGCGCGGGCGGGTAAGAATGGGGTGGGTGAGAAAAAATAGCGGTTTCTGGTGGAATCATTTTCTATCGTGCAGTTTTTTGGTCATCCCACCTTTCGTCTAGCTCTTTTGGGTGGCCCCGGCCTGATAAGTGGGGTCTCTATGAGAGGTGGGTATATTTCCCCTTGGGTGAGAAGTGTTTTTCAATTCTTTCTGCCTTTATAGTATAGAAAAGCAAAATATACGCTGAAAGCAAACCTGCATGGACTGAACTGTTGGCAACTCGATGCTTTACAAAACTAGGTGTAAACGACGTATTCCTACTAAGCCAGCCTTCTCCAAGTTCACTAGCATCATCATCTACATAATTAATTGAAAACTAAAGAGAGCACCCTCTAAGCAAAAATTTATGAGCATCATGAAATGTAAGATCCACATGATTACCTAATGTACTAGTTGGGTGTTCAACAGTATTGGACAGTGGATTCACTGAATTGTTAGATTCTCTTTCTAACTTTTTACACTGGTAATTAGCCCTCCGCTTTGCATTTATCTCCAACCTTCTCTCCATGGGCATGCTTGCATATCTTCCTCGTTGTTCTTGTGCTTTATCCTCCAAGCAGTCTGTAGGAATAAAAAACAAATATAAGCACTGGCTAGTGTCGTTTGTGCTCATGTGTAGCACGAGAGGCAAGGTTCACGCTATTACCTTGTACAACCAGCGGTGTATTCTCTTTATCATGCTTCTTACGCTGGTAATCAGCCCTCCGCTTTGCATTAATCTCCAACCGTCTCTCCAAGGGCATGCTTCCATATTTCTCTCGTCGTTCTTCTGCTTTCGGTTTCTTTTGTTCAGCAGCACCAATAGAATCATCTGCAAGCAATTAACAGAAAAACAAACGAATGGCACAAGATAGATACAGGCACAAATCAGATGATGGAAACGCTACACAAGAAACACTGGACAAGAAACAAGCACAAAGCAGATGATGATGGAAACACTGGGCAAGATACAGGCAGCAAAACCAAAATTAAGCAGCTGTGGCCGAGCACAAAGAATAGATGGCATACCTTCTCCTGGTCTCTTCACACCACGACCACATCCACGGCGGGTGTCTTGATCGTTGGTCATGTCGTGAAGCGGAGCTCGACGGTCCATCCAGGATGGAGGAAAGGGAGCAAGGGAAAAGCAAGCAATGGAATGAGGACAGGATGGAGGAAAGGGAGCAAGGGAAAAGCAAGCAAGGCAAGGGATGGAAGGAAGTAAATAAAGGGAAAAACAAGCAAGGAAAGCGATGGAAGGAAGGAAAATAATGTTGCGGGATCAATCAACGCACAAAGGAAGGAAGGAAGGAAGGAGAGGTTTTAGGGAAATAAATCAAAGCACCAAAGGAAGGAAGGAAGGAAGGAAGAAGAGGTTTTAGGGAAATCAATCAACGCACCAAAGGAAGGAAGGAAGGAGAGGTTTTAGGGAAATCAAGAAAGGCCCACCGTGGGTACAAGGAAGGATTGGAGGAGAGGTTTTAGGGAAATCAATCAGTACACCAAGGAAGGAAGGGAGGAGAGGTTTTAGGGAAATCAAGGAAGGCCCACCACGGGTACAAGGAAGGATTAAAGGAGAGGTTTTAGGGAAACAAATCAAGGCCCACAGCGGGTACATGAGGCGGGTAAGGCAAGCCGCGGTGTAAAAAAAGGGTTTTGCGGCAGAAACAATTTCTATCTTCAAGTTTTTTCGTGGTTCGTCGTCAATTGGCGCGCTTTGGTGGTCCACGTTATCGTTTCCACCTGACATGTGGGTCCTCTATGAGAGGGTGGGTAGGCTCCGCTTGGGTGAGAAGTGTTTTACAATTCTTTCTGCCTTTATAGTATAGAATAGTGATCAAGACGAGATGGTGTGGACCTTAAACTCTAACGGGTGTACTCATCCTAATCTCTGTATAGAATTATCAAGCACAGAGGTGTACAACTTGTGTATTTGCCGGCCATCTGGGTGTTGAAAATTCTTTGCCGGCAAGAAAAAGAATATCATTAGGGGCTTGCCCCTCCTGTTCCTTTCAAAAAAAAGAAAAAGAATATCATTGATGACAAAACTGTCTCTTCTGTAATTAGGAGGAAACAGTTCAACACTTGTTTTTTACTGTGAAATAGCAAAACAAGTTTGAGTACATATGTCTGAGAGCCTAGATATATTGATTGTGGCAGTTGTTTTGAATCCATCGGCAAACTGTGGATTAGTAATAACTAATAAGAGATTTGTAGTAATAACCATGTTTACTTCTGCTTCCTGTGGAGGCTTTGGAAGCTAAGAAATTGTCTATGGTTTCAGAATGGGTGTTGGAGAGATGTGGTACATTTGCTACAAAGAATAGCAAGTCTAGTGCAGAATAGGAGGATTATGTGTCCCTAGAAGATTATGTGTCCTCTGACCTTTCTTGGGTGAGATCATATCGCCAGAGCAGAGTGCTTTCGTTCCGGGACGTATGATTACCGACCATGCTATTATGGCCTTTGAATGCATTCATGCAATTCAGAGAGGTATAGGTGACAGAGGGGAGTTTTGTGGCTATAAGTTGGATTTATCCAAAGCGTATGATCGTGTTGATTGGGGTTACCTAAAGAGTTTGTTGCTGAAGCTGGGCTTTCATGGACAATGGGTGTAGTGGGTTATGATGTGTGTCACCACTATTCGATACTTGGTTCGCTTCAATGGGGTGCCTTTGGCGCCCTTCACCCCTACTCGCGGTTTACGACAAGGTGATCCACTTTCACCATATCTTTTCCTTTTTGTGGCTGATGGCTTATCTGTGTTGCTGAAGCATTATGAAAGAATGGAATATCTGGAGGGCATTAGAGTGTGCAGAAGAGCTCCTAGGGTTACCCATCTCCTGTTCGCAGATGACAGTCTATTGTTCTTTCAGGCCAACAATCAACAAGCTACTAGGGTTAAACAAGCTCTTTCCATTTTTGAGAAGAACACTGGCCAACTCCTGAGCCCAAACAAATGTTCCCTATTTATGAGAGAAGGAAGTGATGCTGAAGAACTTGAGCAGATTCGAGCTACCCTAGGAGTTGAAAGAGTTGAGTTTGAGGAAAAATACCTTGGTCTCCCCACCCTCTCGGTCGTGTCAAGCGGGGCCTGTTCCAGCCTCTGGAAGCGAGATTCCTCAAGAGAATGACAGCGTGGCGAGAGAAGAATTTATCTGCTGCACGGAAGGAAATTCAGATAAAGGCTATTTCCCAAGCTCTTCCAAACTATATCATGAGCATGTCCAAACTTACTAGAGGCCTATGTGAGGATCTCATGAAGGCTATCCGAGCATATTGGTGGGGAGCAGAGAAGGCCGCCGGAAAGTACAATGGGTGCCATGGAAAACCTTAATTATCCTGAAGTCACATGGTGGAATGGGATTCAAGGATCTGCAATTATTCAACCAGGTGTTGTTAGCAAGACAAGCTTGGAGGTTGCTTGCTTTCCCTGACAGCCTCTGTGTGTGCGTCCTGAAGGCAAAGTACTTCCCGGCTGGAAATCTGTTAGATACCGCCATAGCGTCAGATGCATCGCCAACATGGAGAGTGATAGAGTTCGGTTTAGAGCTGCTTAAGAAGGGGATTGTGTGGCGGGTGGGTGATGGCGCGTCCATCCGCATCTGGAGAGATAACTGGATTCCAAGATCTTTTGGAATGAAACCCATTGGTTCGACCAGGAGGTGTCGAATTCGCCGTGTCAGTCATCTCATCGATCAGTCGTCAAAATCCTAGGATGAGGCCACATCGAGAAGATACTTCCACCATTGTGATGTTGAGGAAATACTAAAAATCAAGATACCAAGGACACCATGTGAGGACTAGTTCGCCTGGAATTTTGAAAAATCGGGTATCTCCTCTGTCAGGAGCGCCTATAGATTGGCTATGATGGATGTCCACGAGCTGGGTGCCACTAGAAGCAGCTTGAGACTGGATGAGGAGCGGGCTATCTGGAAGAAGCTATGGAAAATACCTGTTCCCTCCAAGGTCAAGGTTTTTGCTTGGAAAGTCATCAAGAATGGTTTACCTACGAGAGCTAATAGGCATTATCACCATATGGACGAGGAAGACAAGTGCGAGCTCTGTGGAATGAAAGTAGAGGACATTTTTCATGCCATCATATCCTGCCCCCACGCCAGAGCCTTGCGCTCAGAGATGAGGGACAGGGTGATGCTCCCGGCAGAGGCGGACCTTGTTTGGTCAGGCCCTGAGTGGCTCCTCTTGATCGTTGAAAGGTATAATACTCAAACTATTTCTAATTTCTTAATGCTAATCTAGAGATGCTGGTCTGTCAGGAACAATCTGCTACAAGCTGGAGAACCAATATCGGTAGCCAGATCGGTGGCCTTCCTGCTGAGATACCTGGAATCACTGTTCCACATCTGGCAACAGACGCCAACTCCAGACACCTAGGGGAAGCAGAAGATGTTTCATGATCAGGTTGTTAAGCAGGCTACAGAGAAGCCAGGCGCTGAGGCCAAGTAGATTCCACCAGACGGAGAAGCCCTCAAGATCAGGAAAGGGTGCAATTGGAATCATCATCAGAGATTGTAACGGCAAACACCTACTGTCGGCTTGCAAGAGTCTGAAATATTGCAGGGATGGAGAAGAAGCCGAAGCTCTGGCATGCCTCGAGGGTGTTTGCCCGGCCTTGAGATGGCCGGCTCGCCGTATGATCCTAGAATCAGATTGTGCAACCGTCCTGGAGAGGCTACAGGCCGGGGAGCAAGACAGGTCTCTAATTGCCCCAATCATTCGAGATACCTTGCTCCATGCTAAAGACCTGAGGGGGATAAGCTTTAGGAAAATTAGGAGAGAGCAGAATAAGGCTGCGCATGAGCTGGCGCATTTAGCTTTTCATTTGAATGAGGGTCAGGTGTTTCTCAACTCTCCCCCTGAGAGTGTAAGCACCCTAGTTTGTAATGAACCCACTTGATCAATAAAGCTCTCCCTTTCGCAAAAAAAAAAGAAACGCAAGAGCTAGCTAGCGCAAAAGCTAAACAACTTGAGGTGCTTAATATTGCAACCTGGAAAACCGGGGGCCTAACCCGTCCATTTAAAGACAATCTCTGCAGCTTCCTGGCAAAACATGGTGGTGACTGGTGGGAGGAACAACTGCCGAAGGAGCTGAGACACCTATATATATATATATATATATATATATATATATATATATATATATAGAGCAAGAGCACTGGAGGGGCAAACTGCGACCTGTTGCATGTTGTAACATGCTGAAGCCTTTGCCTATCGCCTTGGCATGTCCGGCCCCAATCAGGTGTTGTAATAGGCTTCTAGCTCCTCTTTTCTCTCGCTACTTGTTATCGTTGTTTTAGCAGACTGTGCTATAAAACTTTTCATAGTCTTTAATTTCCAGATAAGTAAGACAGCTGGGACTATGCCATATTATAACTCTAAAAACGGACTTGCTAGTGCCCGGACGTCCGGCGTCCGGCTCATTCAGAAAACTCCCACCCCAGGAAATTCCCACCACAACATTATGTGATGTTGCATGCAATTTTTGAACGTGAAATCTTTTGCAACATTGCAAAATGCTGAATGCAACATATCAAAACATAGTTTGCAACATCAAGAAAATGTTGAAAAAATTAGCTGAGGACCATATAAAATCGAAATCTGTTGGAACAACAAAACCATATCCTGCAACATCACAAAAATAACCACTGCAACCGCAACATCACAAAACAACAATGAAACATTGAACGACAACAAATGAAACATCTTAAATCGCTTCAAGCAACATTAGAAATTATGCACCGCAAAATTGAAAACAACCCTCAATAACATAGTTAAATCAAACACTTGCCTGAGGGCACCACCACTCTCGTGCTGCCTTCGCGCGCCTCCGAGCTCGCCGGAGCGCCACCACCCTCACGTCGTCTCCGAGCTTGCCGGAGCACGGCTGCATGCCGCCCTCCTGACAGCTCATCGGAGCACCGTCGCGTGAGGTCGCGGAGCGTCACTGACCTCATGCCGCCTCCAAGCTCACCGGAGCACCGCCCTCCTGGCAGCTTGCTGGAGCAATGTTGTTCTCTCATTGCCTTCGCACGCCACCGAGCTCATCGGAGTGCAGTCGCATGCCACCGGGATGGGCCAGCCAACGACAGGTTCCAGGAGGCACGTAGCGAATGGATTCAGTGGAGGAAGAGGGAGGAGGGGCCGAGCTCATGGCACCGTGACCTCGCTGGTCGCTGCTCTTAAGCTTGGTCAGCGGCACTACCGGTCAGTGTGAAGGGGATAAGACAGGGAAACAGATAAGGAAACGAGAGGATAGGCGTCCAAAGAAGAGGTCAGTGAGATTGATTAGTTTCAGGTGGGTCCGCGTCTGATTTTTCAATCGGTGATCGGACGTCAAATTGTTAGCATTACCACTCTAAAAACTAAGCGGGCCTTTGGTAGGGCTTTGGCTCCAGCTTATTCACTGGCTCATGGCAAGCCCTACCAAATGGTCAGAAAGAAAATGGCTTCTCTAGAAAAGTCGGTAGAAGCCCCTTACGTTTTTACACTGCCATGAGAGAGAGAGGGAGAGAGAGAGAATGGCTTTCCCCGTCTTCTCTCCTTCCCCGCAACCCAGATAAATGCATTGCCCCTAGAGTTGGAACAAATTACAACAAAAATGCCACTCTCACCTCACTTTGTACTGTATGGTTGGTGGCTTGAGGATGGCCAAGGTTGGGACAACGCAGAGTGACAGGAGCTAGAGCTGCGATTGGGAGGCACGGGTCGGTGCCCAAGTGGAGCAGGACGCGATCAGACCAACAACAAAGTTTAGCAGAGTGCGGCACAGATCGACAGCGAGGTGGAGCAGGGACAACACTCATTCACCCAAATCAAGGGTTCGACCGAACCACGAGGGCCCATCTCGAGTCGATCCTAGGTGCACACACCAAAATAAAGAGGTTTACCACCTTCTAGCGGGCTCATGGATCCATGTGCTTTTCTGTGATTGGCTGAGAGTGTGTTTCGTCCTTGTCACTTTAGTGTTCTTTCTCCTCCTTTCTAAGGATAAGCCATGTGCATACAAATATTCACCAACACTTGTGGAATTTTGAGTAATAAACCTCTACCACTAGATTTGTTAATTGATCTTTATAGCTTTTATGCAGGAGTTGACGGCCAAAAGTGGTACTTAAGAGCCGTCTACAAATAACATATACAATATGAGCTTTTTTACCGTGCTTGCGAAGTACTAGGAAGCACCAGGTTTTTTGATTTTTGCACCACTTGATTAATTAAAAAATTAAATTAATTGAGAAAATAGCATTATGGTAATCTACTCTCTCCTCTCTCTCTCTCAAGTCGCCTCCCCTCTCCCTCACGTCACCTATTCTCGTGCGCCGGTCAACGTCACCAGAAAGGATTGCGGACGCCGTCCCACGGTGCCGGTGTCCATCAGCGTTGCACATCCCTCTGCGCAGGCGACCACATTGCAGACCACCATGAGCGCCAGCCTGCGGATGGACCCCGACACGTTAGCGTCGGATGCGACGGAGAGTAGGCTCCTGGCCGCACTCGGGGTGCGTGCGAGCTTCGACTGGTTCACGACGACGAGGGAGAGGTGGTTCATCGCCATCCCGGCGTCGTGGCACGCGAGGACGATGATGAGTGGCGGTATGGTGCCGAAGACGCCAATGGCCGTGCGGTTGCCCTCATGGAGCGCGCCAGCCGCATGCCTACGCGCCTTCGGTAGTGCGGCGGTGGAGGCCACGACGTCGACAAGAGGCAGCCGTGGACGTGGCAATGCGGGCGCCACTGCAGACGTTGTGGCGGTGTGTCTTGTGGCGGCGGTGACCTTCTTGGCACTTGCTGCCTTGGACCCAGGGCGCAAGCTTACCGGATTTTGTCTTCATCTTCCTCCTCCCCTCTCTCCTCTTTCACATCGTTGCAGCCGAGCGGAGGTGGCCGTGGTGCTGAGCATCTCCTGGTCACCTCCATCTCGTAATCCGATGACGGTGACAGTGACAGCGGTGACCGCAGGAACAGCATCGGGCCGCCGGCAAGGAGGTGCACGAGGAGTTGTAGGTACAGGGGAGGTGTCCTTCACCAACCTCCTGCTGTCCTTCACCAACCCCAACTCCGACCATGGCGTGCCTCAACTCTCCATCACACCGCCGCCGCCTCACTAGAACCGAAACCGGTGCCGACTTTGCTTACTCCGGCTCCAGCTCCAATGACGCTATGCAGCCCGGCTACCCATTTGATGGCGATGTTTATTTCTAGGACTGCAAAATCTCTGTTTAGGGTGCTCATGAATCAGAAGTTCAGAATCTTGTGCTCAGAACATACAACGGCCCATGGATTTGCGCCATAAAATATGTAGTCGGGAGCAGTAGATAACCATGGGAAATTACTCATATACCCTTTCTGAATTAAAAAAATAATAATTAGAATTTGTTGTGGGTCTCACCAAATTGGAACTTCTCTATAGAAACTTCTTGGTACTTTCTCGTAGGCCCGTATCTAAATTTATGAGGTCCTGGTGCGAAACACAAAATGGTGGCCTATATTTTCAAGTTGACGCGTGAACCTTAATATTATCTGTGCTATCTCCAAAATCCTGATCACCATCTGCTAGAGGAGTTTGTTTGAACTGATTAAGGCTGGACGAAAAAATCGAAACTCGTTAGCTCGCTCGACTCGTGGCTGGCTCGACTCAGCTCGGCTCGGCTCGTTAGGATAACGAGCCGAGCCGAGCTAAGATTTTAGCTCGTTAGCTATAATGAGCCAACTCGAGCCAGCTCGCAAGCCGCTCACGATCCCAACGAGCTAAGTCTAAAACCACAGCTAGCCACTCCCTTCGAAGGCTGCAAGCCCACGGTCGACATGTCCTCCTTGCGGTTGCGGCCCAGCTCACACGCGCATGTACAAAAGAAGGCTCAAAAGTCCCTACGGTTCCTCCTCTTCCTGTCTTTCATCTTCCTCCGTCTGACTTACACGCCGCCGCCGCCCGCCAACTCGTGAATCGCGACCACCAGAAGCACGTAACCGAGCGAGATGCGAGACGGGGCGAGCCAGCAGCACGCCAGCACCTATGCGGCCTCTCCCTCCGACCTCCGTGAGTTCTTCTCCTCACTCAATCCCTGCTCTCTCCTTTTTACTTCGGATCTTGCTCGATCTGTTGATTGCCGCTACTGACCTGCTGTGTCACTGTGTGCCTGTGCTGCAGGCCCTTAGCCGCGGCCATGAATGGCGATAATACTCCATCGTCGCGTCCTATAAGTTTGGAGTTAAGGAGTAACGATGAACTAGCACTCGGTCTTTGAATCGGTCTTCGAATCCCACTCTGTGAGTATTCAGTCTGTATGATTTCTCTTTTGACATGCTAAGTTTCTGGCTCACGAGACAAATGAGCTGGTTCGAGCTTTCTGCCATGCCGAGCCGAGCCAGTTTTTCAGCTTGTTAGTTATAACAAGCCGAGCCGAGCCAGCTCGTTAACTAACCGAGCCAGAGCGAGCCGAGCCGAGCCAGCTCAATATCTAGGCCTAGTTGAACTGATCCAAAATGTGGCATGAAGCTCAAACTGCTAAAGCATCCACTAATCCAAAATACTAGACGTCACCTTTTGAGAATTAAGAAACTAGAATAGTACTGTACGTGAGAGGATATGTCTACAGATTGCAAGGACAGCAAATCACACAGATGTCTGATGGACAGATATGGACTCAATAGTGACCGGTTTGTAGAGTGTAACTGTTGCAGCGGTGTACACTACCAGAAACGGCCTCGCTGCTGTGAGCAACATCTTGTTTGCCGTGAGCATCCGAGCTGGATCACGGCAACTATAACCCACACGGTGCACAGGATGTTTGCCGTGAGCCGGTCCACGGAACTCACGGCAACCGAATCACGCACAGTGTATATTGATGTTTGCCGTGAGCCTGTTGACTAGGCTCACGGCAAAGGCAACGCCACACGGTGACGTTCCTCACCGTGACGACCGGTGGCCTGGACCGTTACCTTTGCCGTGAGCCTAACGGCTAGCTCACGGCAAAAAAGTCCACACACAGCCACGTTGGTTCTGTGCCGTGAGCTGGACGCGCGGCTCACTGCAAATGTGTAGCAGTCGCGTGGTAGCCGTGTGGCAGCCGCGTGGGAGCCACACAGGCGCCACGCGGTAGCCACGCGGCACGGACTCACACCATTTTGCGGTGAGCCAAGCGAGGCTCACGGCAACGTGTCTTGTTGCCGTGTGTCTCTCGGCTTTGCCGTGAGCTTCCTTCCTTGCTTACGGCAAAGTTTAGAAAAAAACTGCCCTTCCCACTTCAAACTTTTTCCTCTTATGAAACACATCTCTACAAACAATATATTCAATCTTGGGACAATTATAGCTCAGTTTGCTATATTTAACAATTTTATTTCTTTGTATGTGTTTTTGTCGTATACGTCCGATTTGAACTGGAAGTGCATAAAATCATAGACTAAAGTTAGTGTTTTAATGATATTTCATGTTCTTCATTCATTTCTCATACATATACCATGAAATGAGACTATATTTCAACCATTTGGTTCTGGACGCATGATTATGAAGGTTTCGTCCAATAGTGTTTTAATTGTATAAAATCCATACAAATTTAAAACATCATGAAATTGGTATGGACATCATGATATCATGTATGGAGGCTGTGGTGAAGAGTTGAGATGGTTTCGAATTACTCGACACGTACGCTGTGTAGAAACTGAAGCATCTCACTGGAAGTTTCTGAGAGGTTGACTCATGTGACTAGAGTTTGTGGTCTTCGTGAAGTTTTGATTCAAATTTGACCTTGGAACTTTGCCTATGATCATTACACAACTTAGAGTGTCTTATGTTGATTCTTGGCATAATTTTGGTGTAGTTTTATAATTTTGATCATTATCGGACCACATGAAATGATAGAGTTAGAGTTGAAAGTACAATGAAACTAATGTCTTTAATTCATCAAAGTGTAAATTTAAAATTGTATAGTTAGCATAGCAATTAACTATCATAATGCACTCAAAAAAAGATTAAAGAAAATAACTAAAAAAACTAGAGAAAAATTAACAAAATCTGTAAAATGCACTTTGCCGTGTGTAGCTCACGGGAAAGCAAGTACACACACGGCAACAAGGCCTCATTGCCGTGAGCAAGGAGTTGCTCACGGCAAAGCTGCGCCCGGGCCACGTGGTTATGATTACATATAAACTGCCTGTGATGATTTCAAATGGTTTATTGAATTTGGGGTGACATATAAGGTTCTGGAAAAAAAACAGAAAAAGGAAACTTTGCCATGAGCCAAACCCAAAGCTCATGGCAAAGTTCCACATTTGCCGTGAGCTTTATCCATAGCTCACGGCATTGAGGAGCTACCTGGCAGCCGGTGAGAAGCTTTTTGCCGTGAGCTGGCCGATAGGCTCCCGGCAAAGATGCTGACGCCAGCTGCAACGTCACAACCCCTTTGCAGCCTTTGCCGTGAGCCCGACGTGAGACTCACGGCAAAAAGAGCCGTCAAGTGGGCTCTCGTGATGCCCCGTTACCCTTGGTTGCTGTGAGCTAAGTCCCACTCACGGCACACGTTTGTCAGGAGTCAGAAGGCTGGCTCACGGCAAAAAACCTGTTTGCCGGCAAAACTTTGCCGTGAGTTCTTTGCCGGCGGCAACTCACGGCAAACCCTTTGCCGTGAGGAGCCGGCTCACGGCAAAAATACTGTTTCCTGTAGTGGTAGCCCCTGGATATACGATGACTTCATTATCACATCATAATAAAAATAAACATAGAATGGGAGAGATAAAGAAATAGTCCAAAAATTAAAGACAAAAATCCCAACAATTATATGTGTTTTTCTTCTTTTTCTTTTCTTTGTATTTTCTCTGAAAATGTTGCTAAGTGGCAAAGTTATATAAACATTTTTAAAAAAATTTCTTCTTTCACATGAGTTATATATATATATAGAGAGAGAGGGGTATATTATATAGTACCTTGGGTACCGAATAACTATTCGGTACTCGAGTCAGCCTGCGAGCCAGCGCCTCACAGCTTGAGACGGACGGTTCCACTGGTTTTTTCCTCCTGTTTTTTTCTCACGGTCGATCCACGTTGAGAACAAATCGAGAGATCGTGGGTGCACCTCATCCGCCCGTTCAGTTCCTGCTCGCCCGCACGGCCGCACTGCCGTACCGCTGTCACCGCCAGTACCTCTCCTACCTTCGTCTCCGGCTGCCGCAGCTGCCTGCCGATGTTTGGTCGCCGCCGGCCGAAGCTGCCCCCTTTCCATCGACCTCTCGATTCCTCACGCCTTGCCGGCGGCGGTGAGGGCCTCCACCAATCCGGCGTTTGTTCCGTTGCCGATTCCGTCAGATCTACTCATTGTTGAAACCTATGAAACGGTATATGTCACCCCCTAAATTTTTCAAAACCGGTCAAATTACCCCCTAATGCAGTTTTGAAAAATCATATTAAATCACAGAAAAATCATAAAATGGAAAATCGAATTGTGTTGGGCTCCAAATGAGTAGATCTACACAATGAACATATAATATGGTATACTTTAGTACATTGTTTTTGTTGTAGCTTTATATCTATGGTTTTCTTCATTGTTGTAAAAAGATGTACTAAAACATACCATATTATACATTCACTGTGTAAATCTACTCATTTGGAGACCAACACAATTTGATTTTCCATTTTATGATTTTTCTGTGATTTATTATGATTTTTTAAAATTGCTTTAGGGGGGTAATTTGCCTGATTTTAGAAAGTTCAGGGGTGATATATACCGTTTCATAGGTTGGGGGTTATGTAGTCTACCCTCCATAAGTGAGGGGGTGATATAGACTTTTTCCTCATTGTCGGTGAGCACACACGCATGACCCTGTTCATCTATTCAGTGCATTGCTCCGTTACCAGTTCGATTATGGAGCGCTGGTGACATCCGCCCGGTCGATGCAGAGATCATACATGTGCCTCCCATCTCATCCGGGTCCGGCATGCTGCGCCTCCCGCCTGAGCCAAGGCCCACGCCTGCGGTGAGCGCTGGATTCACTTACCATCATTCCCAATCCGGCGCCTCTCGCGGTCTGCATTTATTTTGGCATTCGAGGAATCGTTGCTGGCCCCTAACGCCCTGTGTTTTTATCATTCTTTTTATTTGCCCGCCTTGTCTCAATTTGCAGGATGTACTCTCGGCAGGGGTTGGTGGCTTGGTGCACTGGTGTTTCAGTCGATTAGCATTTGATTACCCTCCTATCGCTTGATTTCCCTAGGTGGTGCAGTTTTTAAAGGTTGAATTAAATCGAATAGTGAGCATCAAATGGAGTGTGTTTTCAGTCTATTAGCAGTCTTAAATTCAGTGAAGGCTGGTTGCAGAAGCAGCCGGCCGTTTCAGCTTTGTTATTGTGTCCCAAATTTAGCGACCTGCATTATGAAGAATTTTTTGGCATGCCATAAGTCTATTATTGGCATGTACTAATTTCACTTTGTCTGCAGATGAGATAACCTTTTGTTATTTAACAATATGCTTCTGTTATTTAAAATTATCTCAGTAAATAGGTGTCTTGATAACCGACTGATCAAATTAAACATATCATTATATCCTTCAGATTTTAGTACATTAATAATTGTACTAAAACAAATCATTTGCGTTGTGAACCATATCCACATTTCGTATTTGATTTTTTTTTCAAAATGCCAGAGTTTGCTTGGTATTTGCATTCAATTCTTGATTTCCGTGTTCTCGCTCGTCATCGTCTCACTTGGTTGTGCATGCAATGGTCTGAGGATATAAGGGGCTGTTGTGCCAGATCATGCCATCTTCCATTATGAGCTCTCACGATGTCAGATGGATGGACATGACACTCAAGGTTGCTGCTATCATGCTGCTGCCTGACTGCCCTTGCTGCCGCCCTCAGATACCAGATGCTCATGGCACTCCTTGGGGAGCTTTGCCATATGCATGAGTGGTGAGCTCCCATCTCTTGTTGGTTGGTCACTTTATGATTTTTTGATTGTCCCTCAGACCCCATGCTTAACCTATTTATTCAATTTATACTTCCTCTGTTTTTATATTAAACAAGTCTTTTGTCAGTAGAGAAAAGTGTGTAGTTATTGGATTTATTGCCCTTTTGCTTTGGTAGTGTTGTAGGATTTCGTCAGCGAGGACTCTCACCATATACGTAAATCTCGTTCCAAATTCAGTCTTTGTATGTGTGATATGTAGATAGAATCTGCAGCAATGAAGCACTTCGTTTGTGCTGGTCAATGATCATAGCTGTTTAGTTAGTATGTTCAGTCCTTTGCTGCTGTATAGTAACATTTCAACATATAAGTGAGCAGTAAATGGGTGATGGCTACTGGCCAATATATTGTTGTGGTGGATGGCTGTAGCACCACCCATGGAGATTCCATAAACCTGAAATGGGTTGCAAATCATGTCTTGATTTTCATCATTGCAAAATCCTCACGAAACTTTCACAATAGGTAGCAAAGTTCTGATCAATTCACTGTAGCCAATTTTTCACTTTATTACCGCGACTTCACCTCCCAGCTTGTAGATTGTTTCATTTGGCCAATCACTTCCAATTTCTAACGAAATATTTAAATTTAGGACACGTGTGCTCTTAGTCCATTAGTCAATAGCTTGAATTTGTTTTTATGTATACACATGATATATAATCATCTCATCAGCAGAAAACAAATTTTGTACTCCACTTTCAAATCTGATTGTAGGAATTAATCTTCACCCTTTCAATCATATGTGAGTCTTACAAAATGGTTGTAGTTCACATGTGAGTCTGAAAGGAACAAAATGTTTTTTTCCTGTCTGGCCCGATGTTTTTGCTTGTCCTGAACAAAAAATGCCCATAAGCCATGACATCTTTTTTCTGAAACAAATTCATAATAGCAAATATAGATTTTGTGTGTTTGTCTCCATGTTATCATATCCATGATAAATGTTGTATGCCACCATATCTACCTCACTGATCAGTGACTTATTCGAAGTGATTCTCCTATTGTTAATGTTGCCATCAACTAGCGCTTAACAATTAGCAATAGCTACTGATGTGGTGTTAAAGCAAACACCGATGGTGCTAGCCACCGTTTTTTCTGGTTAGTACTCTGTGTACGACCTTGTGCAATCTTAAAGCTGAATGCTGATCTTGCATTATCATGATGTTCCTTCTAGTTTTCATTTATTTGTATAGGTCCTGCTGCATTTCAGTTCGAGTATCTCGAAGGAGGAAAGCAGACTGGCTAACCAAGAAAACCACAGATACCAGATCAGAGGGCCAAGCTTGTGTTCAATACTATAGCTGTTGGAGGCACTGCTGGTTCATCACATAATTACTCCTTGGATGTGATTATGCTTTGTGTCCTTGTAGGGGAGAGAGGGGTTCTATGACCAGAACAACTAGAATACGGGTGTGAAATTAGGAGTTTTTGTGATCCAACTTCACACAATTTATGTTTTGCCTCATGCTTGTTGTAAAGATTAATTTCTTTCAAAAGATTGTGCTTCCATGTATCGTCACGTGACAATTTTTTTCAGCATGTTCTCTCGATTGCAAAACTCCATTTTTATCATTTACCAATGTATATGAATCTCCTTGAAAAATCATCATTGCAATTACAAATAGGCAGAAAAAAAAAGAAGATGCAATCTATATTTTCATTCCTATGAAGCTGCTTCCGTTTGCTACTTGAGCCACACCTGACAGTCTGACTCCTCCGGAGATTATTAATTTGGACCGAACTTTATAAAACATTGAACCTCGCGCAGCACGAATGCAAGATCACTCGAAAACCGCATCGGCGCGAGCAACCTCTGCCCTGCCGGTGATGGGGTATCTCCAGACCTCTCCGGCCCTACCTAGCCGGTGACAGCACATCTGCTATATTCCTGCACACACATTAATTTGGTCGTCGTCAGGTTGCTGGAACCATGCTCATCGTCATCTTCTTCTACGATTTCTGCCCTCAAATCAAAACTAAAATGCTCAAATGAAAGGATGGGAGATCACGTCAACTGAACAATCTGTTTGTTTCCAATTTTAGTTGGGAAATTGAAGTCATGAACGGGGATAAGATGCATGCCTTACCGATCTTAGCACCTACGCAGCTCCCGTACGAATGCTAACTGGATGGGGTTTGATCTTCGAGCCCGCGGAAACAAGACCTGTCACCTCTCACCAGGCGTCGCGGCCACCGGAAGGCGGTGGAGGGAACTGCTGCTTTGCGGTTCCAATTCATCGTGGGTCAACAAGAAGAACTAGGACGGCCAAATAAACATCGAATCGGTCCAGGTCCGGGCGGAGCTGCTACCAGTCTACTCCTACCACCACCGTAAACGTTATCGCGCAGCCGTTAACCTCGTCGTGGCGCTCGGGTACCAAATAACTATTCAAGTCATACATACATACATACATACATACATACATACATACATACATACATACATACATACATACATACATACATACATACATACATACATACATACCTGCAATATAAATAATGATGATTGAACCGTAAAAGGTAGGCAGATGGTATGCCTGCAATAGCACCTTTGCAGCAGGAGATAGATGGATTTTTAAGCACAGTTAATGCTTGCTTGCATGCATATTTTACGGAGAGTCGTGTGTGCATGCAAAATTTAAACATGGTTCCAAGATAAGCAATTAATCCCCAAAGATTGAAATGTTCCCCCCAGAAATAAATTTCTTGTTGGATTTTTACTCCTAAAAAATTAGATATGTCATTCGCTGTAATTATCTTATCTCAAATATTACTTCTTTGTAATCATAAATTCTATTGTAATGAATAGTTACTCCGAGACGTCTCAAGAAAGTAAATAAATTACACAACAAATGAATACTCTATTTCAATCGAGAGAAGTAAAAACAGATGATTTCAATCGTGAGGAGTAAAAACAGATCCCAGCCAGAGGTTCATATGATAATTTACTCCTTTTTGGTAAAGAGGAGTAAAAATTGTCAACTTTTATTTTTGTGTGGCGATTTTAGTTTCTTATGAATACAGTCATATTGATATCTACCCCATAAATCATGAAGATAAATTTTTGTTGTGTTCTTATGCAAGAATTTTTGCCTAATTCAAAGTGTTTTGCCGGATCAAATCGAGCATTGTGCACTTATTGTGTCATGGCCAATGCCCATAGTAAAAAACTAAAGCTAATCAATTTACTCTTTTTTGGTCGCGAGTAAAAAGAAGGGTCCTATGTTTCGTGTTGGCTCTAATTTTTATATTTTTACACGAATAGAGACTTATTGAGATCTAACCCATGAATCATGCAGATGGAATTTTGTTGTGTTCATATGCAGATGGAGAATGCACAAATTCGTGGCCAACAACGCACATTCTAGATGATCAGATCCAATCAGCCGCGGATGTCGAGGAGTTAATATTCAACTGACATTAAAACGGATGTGTTGTATAGCTGGGATTCGATTTTTACTACTCGAGATGAAAACGGAGTAAAAACGAATGTGTTGTACAACTGGGATTCGATTTTTACTATTCTAGATGAAAACGGAATAATTTTGCTATTACATGGTGCATGCGGGAGTTCCGTTTGGCTCATGTCTAGCGTGCTAAATACTATCCAACACAGCGTGCTGAATAGTTCAGCCCTATATATATATATATTTGCATTTGTTGTGTGAATTATTATATAAAAATTATTTAAAAAGTTATATATATAATTGTATATAAATTTTGCTTTCCTATTAAGTTTTCTTCTTCGTAAGATGTAAGCATAGAATGGAAACCCTTGGTTCTCGCGCCGATTTTGCTCAAAAGTTTTATGGCCCATGCTGAAACTAAAATAAACTTTTTTTTGTGTCATGCAGGGCACCATATGATTCTATCTTTCGCTTTATCAGAAAAAAATCTGGGACAAAAGGATTCAAACCTCCGAGTAACAGGACCAAAACCCGCTCCCTTACCTCTTGGCCACACCATTTTGTTTTATGCAACACTAATGGCCACTATTATTTTAATATGTTATTCTCAATCCTACTTCAATTACCTACAAAATGAGAGATATTTTCTTGCTAGGACTCTGGACATGCGGATAACATAGAATCCAAAAAATGCATGGATAATTACATGAAATTATATTAAGATATTATATGAAAGTCGAATATCTTCCATTCGCATTTGAGAATGCAAATACAAGGAGGTATTTTGTGTTCGGGCAATCTCTTATTAACCATTTCTTTCCAACTAGTTTCACTATAAATAAGATAATACAATAAGAGTAAGAGTATTTTCAACACAAAAGTTCTCTCAAACAAGAGAAAGAAACATAACCTTTTCATACATATTTAGAATATGTTTCCTATGCTAACTGGGTTCATTAGTTATGATCAACAAACAATACATGTTGCAAGATACATTGGTCAAGGTTTCATAATTACCTTATCCCACACAAATCATTTACCTATAGTGATTCACTACCCTTATGAAAAATAAATTACATCGGTGCTTTTCTGGGGTGAATACACTTTGAATTTGATAAATGCACTACTTGTGAAGTATGTGTTCATATATGTTTGATAGATCTACCTCTTTTGGATTCGAGATTCAAAAAGGATATTAAAAGGAAACAATTGCTTAATTATAGTATTGATTTTGGAGTTTGTATATTTTGTGGTAACCGTGTTGAATATTGTCCGACAAATTGTTTATCGATGACTAAAGAATATGAACTTTCTACTTCTGATCGTCATGAATGGAATTACAATCAAATTGCTATGAGTTGCTTACCAATCTCCATAATGGGAGATTACACAATTCAAACAATTAGGAATTGCCTCCAAGTAAAATAGACTAAGAAAATTCTTGGAATTCAAGAACTATTACGAATTACTAGGTATTAGGATTTTTTGTTAGAAAAATCCATTTTACTAACTACAACAAAAAAGAATAACTACTACTTAATGGCAACGTATCAGGTGCAAACCAACCTCTCCGTGAAAACCCGTGCAAACCACGACAAAAAAGTTGTCTAAATGATTTGTTAGAAATTTGTTATTTTTATATCTCAGAAACGAAGTTGAGTTTGGACAAGATATTTTAGAAGGTCGTGTATCAACATATCATCCATATGTGTGATTTGTTTGGTAATTTTAGACGGCTTTTTTTTATCATGGTTTGCACGGGTTTTCACAGAGGTTGGTTTCCATTAGATATGTTCCCCTACTTAATAACTTATATACATATACAAAAAATAACCTAATATCTTTTTTGTTCCTTGAATCTTTTAGTTTTATTCGGTTCATGAAAAATATTATATGATCAATTTCTTCTTATCCATAATGGATTTACCTGAATCAATACATGAGATTCTTGTACTATTTGGGGATTTATTCTTCTACTACCAGGGGGTCTAGGAGTAGTATTACTTACCAAAACAATTGATTTTGCCTTTTCGTTGGGATTATTTTTTGTTTGTATATCCTTATTTCTATTTTTTTATTGAATTCCGACTTTGTAGCGGTGGCTCAACTTCTTATTTATGTGGGAGCCATAAATGTCTCGATCATATTTGCTGTAATGTTTGTAAACTACTCAGAGTGGTGTAAAGATAAGCATTTTTGGACTATTAGAGATGGGTTTACTTTACTCGTTTGTATAACTATTCCTTTTTCACTAATGACTATTATCCCAAATACGTAATGATATGGAATTCTTTGGACTACAAGATCAAACCAAATAGTAGAACATGATCTCCTAAATAACGTTTGTTGACGGAAGTACCACATTTAGGCCATCAACTCCTGTGTAAATCCATGGAATATAAGCATCTACATTAGGATAAAGATTAATACTGACAAATTCCAGAAGTGTCGATAAATATTTAAATGCATGTGCTTTAGCTCATGAAATGAGAGAAAGCACACCCTATGGATCCCAAAAACTCATCCTCGAACAATGAGAGGCTGCTACATAGGCTTTACAGGAATCCATTGACCCACCAAGCAAGGAAACACAACGCCAACCAATCAGAGAATAGCAGACATATCCAAGGGCCCACCAGAGGGAGTAAACTGCTTTATTTTGGCACATGCACCTAGGACAGGTCTGAGGGCCCATCAAGCATTGACCCAGAGAAAGTTGGAGGCGAAAGGCGGTGCCCGAGGTTCGGCCGAACTCATGGTTCGGGAGTTCGGCTGACCTAGCCCTGGCTCCACCAATTCTAGCTACCACGTGTCATTCCCTGGTGACTCCCTAGAGGCAGTGCCCGAAGATGCCCCGAATATTCCCTCAGGATCCTACCTAGAGAAGCACTGTCACAAGGCTTTTCACTCCCCCAAGTGCCTATAAATATGAGGGAAAGGGCCTCATATGGAGACACACATTCCATCAGCTCTCAAGTGGAGGAAAGGCCTCCTTGCAAGGCCATGTGCTGCCTAGGTAGTGCTTAGAGTAGGAAGAGAGTGAGGGGTAGTTTGGGGTGATGCCGGCTTCGTCCAGCGGCTCTTCTTCGTACCTCTATAGATGCTGCTACATTCTTCGGAGTTGAGTTAGTATTCCTGATTCCTTTCTATTAGTCTTGTACTTGATTGATTGTATGAGTAGTCTTATTTCTTTGCTAATGCATAGACACTTGGTTTATATGTCCACATGCTGGTCATATACATTGCTAACATAGTATAAGATTGAGTGCAATCTTGCATGCCTTTAGTATAAGTTAGTAGTACCTATAGTTGAGTGGGATCAGTTCTCTTTCTTGTGGGTTCATAGCTCTACTTGTATAGAATGTCGTAGTTAGTTAGCTACGATGGTAACCATAGCATAGATATAGTGTCGTGCTAAAGGTTATCATTTGTTCGGCTTATCTCAAGGTTTGGTAGAGCTGTAGAGGTAGTCCATTAGGTGGTGACAACCTTTTTGGACCTCGGTTATCCTCCATAGTTGGATATAGCATAGAACTGTGTTACCTGATAGAACCACATGTTGGAGTCGCATGTTAGGTCAGGGCTGCTAGTACCCTAGGCCAAGTTCTATCTGAGAGATCAACCTTTAATCTCATCTATAGTGCTATCTTTAGGAATCCTCTCCACCTTCGCCACATATCTTGGTGTGTCCTTGGACCGACTAGTACGAAGTTAGTGCACACACATTCCCTTGGATTCTATACTCTTGGAAGACTCTGAGGTGAAAGCTACAATAGTATCCATGTGCTTACGGATTTTTTCGCATATGTTAAAAATACCCAACAACGTTCAAATTGGGATTCATTTAGCAACCAATTTTTATCTTCCATTTGAACTCATTTCCCTAATTCTTCTGGTTTCTTTAATAGGTGCAATTACTATGGCTCGACAATAAGAAATACTTAGAATGAGTCAAATTTTTTTGTATTTCAAATATAAAATAAATAACTAAACAATCACAACTTTGATTTAGTAAAACCCATCTACTGCCAACACAACAAATACGTTATTTTCTCTTTTGTTGCGTAATTGTTCTATTCCAATTAATTGAATCGGTTCAATTCTTGTCCTCATATTGAAATGAATTGAGATAGATAAGGAGTTAGTTAATAATGTTTGAGCATGTAATTTGTTTGAGTGTCTATTTATTTTTGATTGGTATTTATGGATTGACCACAAGCCGAAACATGGTTAGAGCTCTAATATGTATTGAACTTATAGCGAATTCAACTAATCTAAATCTTGTAACATTTTCTAATCTATTTGATAGTCACCAATTAAAAGGAGACATTTTCATGATTTTTGTTATAGGCCTTGCGGCTGCTGAAGCAGTCTTTTTTCCTGCCATCATAATAGGATATCAACTCATATCAATCAATCTATTTTTTGAATAATGAGACATAGAATCCTCTAAAAAGGCACACATATAATAATACGAAACAAAATTTTAAGGTGAAATGTGAAAGTAGAAACACTAAATTGATTACATAACAACATTCATTTGTAAACAACATTATATATGGAAGCATGTTATTTTGTTGAGAGTGAACCATTCTTAAATGATTGATCCTACATGTATTTCAACTACGAGAATTTTGTGGTGTGGTTCTCACAAATACACGGTATTAATCACAAAAAATTGGTTGAAGACATAAATAGATGGTCTGGTGGATGATGACATAGCGTATAGTGGATGGTGACATGGCGTATAGTGGGTTATGACATGAAATGCTTGCATGTTGAGAGTAATAGAGCCATGACCCTTAGTGGGTTGCTCCAATATAGTTGTATATGATCTGATCTTATTTTTTATTAGTATTTAATAATATCCATTTTTGAGTAGATTATTTTAGAGCATCTTTTGACTTAATTGAATATTGCATGTTTACAATTCATTGATATTACAATTTTAATATTGCAATAATATATATTAAAAATATGATACCCAATTTATTGGCTAATTCAAAGTAGTGTGTAGAATTCATACAATTATGACTGTTGAAGTCTTAAATTCAAGTCTCTCGGTTCTTTTGGAGCTTTCTCACAAACGGATTAAGAAATATATTATTATGGAAAAAGTGTATTTTCATCCCTCAAGTATTGCAAAAGTGTAACATTCATCCCTCACATTTTATTCGGTGCAAATCAATCCCTTAACTAACTGAACTGGTGCATGTATCATCCTCGCTTTAGTTTAATAATGATTTACTATCATATAATAGTACTTTAGACCATGTAATCATCTTGCTAATTACTACTTAGTCACATGTTATGTTGAGTCAATCTCTAAAACTTAGAAAATTGAGTGTGAATCGGCTTCATTAATTCTTTTCAGAAAGAATTTACGAAGTATCTAATTTAGAAAATTTACTAAAACTTTTTGTGAGCTTTATGTTTTTGACGTAGCATATTGCATCTCGGAAGTGATTACTGATTACTCAACTAATTATGTGGCATAAGCCATTAGTAGATTTCACTAAACCATTGTTAAACTATAAGGTGGGATGAGAAATGCACCAAATTAGAGCATCTCTAAGAGTCTGCTAAAAAAATCTTCCCAAAAACTGTTTATTGGGGCTTTGCTAAAAAAGTTTTTCCCCAAAATCATACAGATCCCCAATAATGGATTTCCCAATATTTTTAAACTTGCCACGTTGGCACACTTTTGTTCATTTATATCCTTCTCACTAGCATAAGGATTATAATGTAGCCTTATATTTATTTCATGTCCTTTTTGCATGTTCAAAGGTTCTCTCTTCGATTCCTGTATTTAACAAGGAATATACTGTAAAATATCGTATTGCAAAAGTGACAAATATCTCTGAGCAATGGCTCTATCTCGATCTCTCTCTCGTCTCTCTCCCGTTCATTGCCTCACAAACCAGGGAGGGTGAGCGACCGGCGAGCAAGCTCCACGGCCCGGAGCGGGCAGCGTACGTGGTGCACTGGTACGGTGCAGCAGCTTGGGAGCTGGTAAGGTCGTCAGGTCGGGGTATGGTTGTCCTCGACCTTGCAGAGGGCAGAGCACCTCACATGTCACCACCACCGGGCAGGACAAGGTCGTCACCGTTGGACCTCTTCAAACTTCTGCCCAGCCGGCCAATTGAGGGATGTGCTCGCCGCCGGGCCATTGAGGGTGCTCATCGGGGACAGACACCATGTGTCGTTGACGCATCCCGCTGCCATGCCCCTGCTGATCAGGAGCCGTTGTGGCTGCTTGTCCTCGTGCTGCCGCCACCGCCGTCGCCGCTGCAGCCGAGGACGCCGCCGCCAGGCCGCCTCCGAAGGAAAAATCTCAAAACTCCCGTGAAGTCAATCGCGCGTGCTAGAAAAAAAAAACGCGGATCCCTGGCGCGCGAGAAGGAGGCTCGAGGACCGATTGGGGGCGGACCAAGGTTGCGAAAATATGCGCAGTGGGGTGGACGATTTTAGCACCCTAGAAGATTGGGGTAGGTTTAGGAGAACTGTTGGACGTCTATCTTTTCCATTTTCTCCCTAAAATGTGTTTTACGGGTAAGATAAGCAGTCTCTTCGAGATGCTCTTTGTTAGTTAAAGAATTGATTTGTACCAAATGAAACACAAGGGATGAATGTCACACTTTTGCAATACTTGAAGGATGAAAAATACACTTTTTTCTATTATTATTTATTAAAGTTTGGATAAACCACTACTTTTCTTGGTGTCTACAATATATCTAATTTATTTAATACTAATTTCATTTTTACTGGATCTAAAATTTTTATGTTGAAAAGGAAAATCTAGAGATCCAATGTCACATTATGAAAAAATTATGATACATGTATAAGATGCACTCAGTACGATCTTGTCCAATAGATGTATTAGAAATGATACCTTGGGATGGATGTAAAGCCAAACAAATTACTTCCGTGCTGAGAACTGAAGATTGTGCCGGGTTGTAAGAGATGTGAATCTGTTTGCCCATCAGAGTTTTTTAAGTCAGCGTTTATATAAGGCATGAAAACCTGCAACATGACTCTTATTGTTACGTGAAAAAAAACTCCACTTAATCGTCTTATTTCTCTTTAGCGAAAAAGCATGTGCTCGAAATAATTGAGCATGGGCTTTTCGGTCAAAACCTTGTCTTTATTACTTTATCATGAGTTATTTTCCTTGGTTAACAATACTTGTTGTTTTGCCGATATTTGCTGGTTCATTTATTTTCTTTTTACCTTGTAAAGGAAATAAAATAGTTACGTGGTATACTATATCTATTTGCTTAATAGAACTCCTAATAACTTATGTATCCTGTTATCATGTCCAATCGGAGGATCCCTTAACGGTCTTTGAGGCCGTGTGGGGGCACCGATGGGCACTAGCAATTGAAATTTAAAAAGGGAAAATGGCGCCTGTCGGAACTCAATGGTTGTGTACGCTTCTGGCGTGTGCTCGCGCCGATATGTAGGCTTGGTCCTTTGGGTCCGTGTCAGCACAAGTTAAACGTGGACACTGACATCGTTGAGAAAATATATCATGGCTTCATTCGATAGATAAGATCCATTTGGTTTGACTAAGATTGCCACACTTTTAGGCAAAACGTAACCAGTAAAATTGACACCACAAATATAGCAAAGACAAACATTTACTACAAGAAACTATTTAATCCGTGACGCACTTTCCACGATATTTTCAGAAAACATCACGAAAAGCACTGCGTCTACAACGTATTTCTGCTTTTTTTGTCACGGATGTGCATTGTGGATATTGAAGCTCAAAACATTGCGATGATTCATTAAATTCGTTGTGATTCTACGACGTATTCCAATTTTTCGTCACGGATGTGCATTGATGGATATTGAAGCCCAAAACATCGCGACAATTTCTTAAATTTGTCGCAATTCGGCCCACAACGCCGCGACGCTTGAGCAGGTTCGTTGCGATCAATAAATAAGAAATAGTCGTGTTATAGATGGAAAAAATCAATAAATTAAATAAAAAATACAAAAAAATAGGGAGGGCTAAACAATCAAACTCACAACCTTTTGATCACCTTGCAAAGGCATAACCCATTGAGCTACAAATTTGTTGTGCACAATTATAGTTTTCAACTCTTTTGAACATGATTTGGCCCCTGATGTACACTTGGTAGCCCAGCCCTGAACACCACATAGGCCGGCCGCGAGCACCACCTAGGCTGTGAGCGCCACCTCACTGCCACCTACACCGCCACCTAGGCCGCGAGCGCCACCTCACCTGCTGGTCCGGGCCGCGAACGCCATGCCAGCCCAACCGCACACCACACTAGTCTGGGCCGCCGGCGCCATGTTGGCCCAGCCGCACACCACACTAGTCCGGGCCGCCAGTGCCACGTTGGCCCAGCGTTGGCCCAGCTGCCGCGGCCTCCGAAATATAACAACCCAGGACACAAAAAATAGGGTGTGGGTGGGATTCGAACCCAAGTGGTGGAGATAAGATTACGGTGCCTTACCACTGCGCTACGACCATGTTGGTGATTTAGAATGGCAATAAACATTTATGATAGTTTGTTTCATATACCGAGTGGTGGAGCTTCGGGACCACGTGGCAGCACTAGGTTGGTCGAGTTGCTTCGTCGGGACCACGTGGCCCACGCTGAGCTCGTTTCCCCATTGTTTTTTTCTTTTTAATCTATAATTAAAATTTGAAACTAGTGTTTCTCGGTCATAGTAACTCCAAATTCATTGATTCTTTTTTTCTGATTTTTTGTAAAATCATGATCTTTCATGTAATATCGTTCGTTTGCATATTAGTTTCTATTTCATTTATCTTTTTTATACAACCTCTTTTCTTGTACTAAAAGAGAATAAATAAAAAATATTTTTCAATAACAAATGGTAACATAACTTCATATTTTCTAATGTTATGATAAATATAAGGTTGTAACCAAGTTTGAGATGCATACGACTTTGAAAATGTAAATCACCACTCAAATCTCAAAGTTTGTGTTGAGTTATTAGAAACTATGTCACACATGTATCCATTTGTGAGCAGTGTATGTTGTCACTTTCTTGAAATCACTTAAATTTTTTATGGTAAGATTCTGGACCAAAAACATGTTGTTATGCCAATTTGTAGAATTTTTTTGACCAAATTCAAATATTATTGTGATGATTATGTTGTACTTTTGACATAAAAGTTTGAATGTTCCTTATAACTCAAATTAAATTTGTCATCAATCTCTAAAATATGGCCTAAAATGGAACATAGAAGCCTAAATATGATTTTTGTGAAATTTTCCAGTTTTATTGGAGGTACACATAGGTCAACTTGGAATTACTTTTGGTACGCACGCAAAAATTCAATTAAATGATAGAAAACAGCAAATTTATTCGAAAAAACTTGAAACTCTTATATTGCAACTTAAATGTTGTCTTTTACATGTGAAAAATGTGTTGGGGGTACATAAGGTAAATAATTTTTGAGTTGTTTGAAAGGGTGTTTTATTTAGGTATTTAAAAAAATAGAAAAATAACTTTTTTGCACAACAAGTGGCAGTGTAACTCCTCAAATGTTAATATGACTATAGGAGACTAAATGTAAGTTTTCATCGAAGTTTGATGTGTATATGAGTAAAAAATACTTTAGAGTGTATAAACTTCAAAGTTTAAGTTGAGTTGTATGAAAGAATGTGAGAGATCCATCCATTTTGTGAATAATGTACATCAATTTTTAGCAAAACCTAATGAAATTTTTATGTCAATATTTTACATCCATAAAATGATTCCATATCAATTTATATAATTTTCGGAGGAGTTTAAGGTATTATTATCTTTATTTTAATATAAAGTTGCAAGTAGAAGTTTGAAGTTTCCGAAGAAAATATTTGAATTCTTCATCTATTTTTTGGTATATGAGCAATAATATAACATAGATACTTGAAATATATTTTTGCGGATTTTTTATAAATTCTTTGAGATACTTTTGGTTCACTTTGTAATTACTTTCAACAAACATGCATAAATTCAATTAAATTGTGGAAAATACCAAATATGTTTGAAAATTCCTTAAACTCCTACATTACAAATTATGTGTTGTATAGTGTGTTTAAAAAATTACTTGGTGTATATATGAGCATTTTATGTGTTACTTCAAAATGGTGCAAAAAAATGAAAAAGAAAAAGAAAACATTAAGCAAACCACACCTCTGTAAAAACATTTCAGCCCAAATGTCCCAACAATTTGTGACCGTCCATCTCCAATTCGATGGCTCCAATCGCATTTACACAGTATAAAACCAGCTCAAAACCTAGTCCCCATTGTCGTCCTCCTCCTCTCCTCCCCTTCACGCAGCCTCATCCGCCTCCACCTTCTCCCACCCCCTCGGCGAGCCGCCCACGCCCCCTGTAGATCCACCGTGCCCTCTCCTCCCGAATCCTCACCGCCGCCACCCACACCCCCGCGGCCCGTGCTGCTCCTCCTTCCTCCCTCTCGCATCGAGCCTCCACGCGCCGCTGCGATGCCCTCGCCTCTCTCCCACCCGACGCCCTTCCCTTCCCTCTTCTATAGATCCACCGCCCCTCCCCTTCCAATCCCCACTGCCACCATCCATGCCGCCGCGGCCCTTGTTCCTACCCCGACGGCGCCGGCACGAGCTTCCCCCACCGGCGGCGGTTCCCTCATGCCTCCCCTCCATCCTCCTTCTCGCCTTCCCCGCCTCCACTGATAGCCGCGCCCACTGCTCGCCGTGCCCGCCGCTCGCCGTGCCCACTGCTCCCCATGCCCGCCGCTTGCCGCGCCCTCCGCCTCCCACCTCCGCTCGCCGCGCCCACCTCTGATGCCTCGGCCTTGACAGTCGGAGCCCCCGTTGGCGACCACGTTGGCCTCGACGGCAACTAGATCCGTCCTAATCCCTAACCCATTCAACAACCCGAGTGGCATCGACCTAGGGCCCCGCTCGGCTCGAGGGTGTTGACACCGGTTTTTGACACGTGTCAAGGAATAGCTGAGGAGACATCAGGAAGACCTCAGAGCCGATGGAGAGAGGGAGAAAGGGACCAGCCGATCGGAAATCAGCCGATTGATGGAAAGGAAACGTGACATAAGAAGAATACGCCAAAAGAAAGGAAGACGGAGGCGGGTCAACAACCAAGTTGACAACGGGTCAAAGCCATTTTAGAGAGTTCGATTCTTATGAGAATCATTAAGTTTTTGGTAGTTTTATTTCTTTAGATTCAAGTGAAACATTGTCGTCATCAACTAGCAGTCAAATTGTTCTCAGGACATAAATAGCGACCCTGCATGGTCGGAAGAAATTGTACACACCAATATCAACAAAACATTTACTAATTCAAGTCGGCGACTTTGCCACCCCTTTTTTACTTCTTCTTATTTTCTTGTTTCTTCAAATGCCGTTCTTCTAGCTCGTCAGGCTACATCAATCGACCTCCGGCAAGCTTGTAAGTACCGTTTTATCGAATAACAACTGGGCTTTAACCTCCGGGTGCATCGCTGTGGTTTCATCTAAGTTTTATTCACAATTTATCGATATCAGCTAGGTTCACAAGTCTTTTTCTTGTTTATTTAGCTTTTATCACCAATTTATCCAGCTCGTAATCATATCATATCGGCTATCGTCGCTCTTGCATCGTTTCATTACGATCTAGCCGATTCAGATCGGGTTCGAGTGTTGTCTCGTAGCGCTTAGTTTGCTCTGCTTTTTCTTGCGCTTTGCCTGCGTCATCAAATCGGCTGATCTAGCCGTTTTGGTTATACTTGCACTTCGGCTGCTCCAACTAGCCGATTTTGCTCAGCAGTTGTATCAGCCGATCGGGCTGTTACTTGTTGTAGACCCATATCGGTTCTCTAGCCGATCTAACCCGCATCTAATGTTTCATATCTTTCCGTGCCGATCAACAGGTCAGGTCGGCTGGCACGCCTTGTTACATCCCGGGGATCTGTTACGTGTTGCCGTTGAAGAACTTTATTCCGTTTTTTTGCGTCAACACATCTTGGCATGCCTGGTGGGACGCGAAGATAATATTCTACCATAAATTGCCCAACGATGTCCATCACATACGGTCAAGCATTGTCAAATTTTGTACGCCATGGAGATGCGTTCTCTCACAGACCATCTCAATAGCAAAGTTACCTGGGATCGTATCATCAGCAGCTGATCACATCGGCTAATACTACATTTTCTTATGACCCAGTTCAGCAAAAAAGCTACGTGGAGCCATACCATCGACGATCGGAATCATCAGCTAATGTGGTATTCAAAACTTCACCTGTTTGTTATTCATCAGGAATTCATAGTCAAACATGTCAGGATTGGATTCAAACAGTGGTTCCACAGTCGACAGATGTCCAGTCGCATTATCAAGAGGGTTACCAACTGCAGATATCAGTTCCACAATCAAGTTTTCGACATCTGCAACAACCAACAGTTCGACAATCCTGGCTTGGGGACTGAATTTGCCCAACTATCAGCTCAACAACAACAACCAAAAAATTATTGTTCACAAGAATCGGCTTCACAACAGGAAGCATGTCCGTCGGGAGTTATTATTCTACAACTGATTACTCAGCAATTACATCGACCAATAGTTCCTCAATCAATGGCTAGTCAGTCTGTTATAGAAAAATCAACAGAGTTTGCTCATCCGATGAAGACTGGCAGAGATTTGTGTCCGACTGATACAAACAATGTGAGCACGCAAAGAATCTATCAGAAAGATGAGAATATTAAATCACTATATATCCCTCAAGAATCACCGTTGACGGCTTATCAGGATATAGAAGTACCATCACAACTGATAACAGAACTATCAGCTCAATTGGCCTTTGAGCAACAAAAGGTTGTATTTGATGAGCATATGCAGGAAACAGAAACTCATGAAGCACAAATCTTGGTTGATGGGTTCAAGAATAAATACCAGCACGAGGAAGAACATAGCTCTGAAAAGGTTCACATAGAGGAGTTCTCACCTAACTACAAGGGTAAAGAAAAGCGAGCTGATAGGGATTTTGATTACAGGAATCCTATTTGAAAAGTTACAGCCAACAAGAATCCTTGTTTAGAAGATGTGGTGAAAGTCAACGGCCAGAAGGAAACAACCAAAGCTAACATGACAGATTCTAAGGAATTTGAGGAATCGAAGATCGTAGATCACAAGGTTACAGAAACAGAGCGGCATATTGTTTCTTAGAACATTTATTGCTCGTCGCTCAAAAACATTGCTTCAGTGTATCAACTATCTAGAGTTCATTTTTTATGGGGGCCAGGTGATCAAGAAAAGGGAATTATTCTGAAGCATCAGCCACCTGGAAATTATTTTTCATGGGTCCCTGGTGGACAGACATCCATGCATAATAAAACGCGAGGTTGATGTTCCTGGAGGTGCTGATAATATAACACAATATTCAAATTTGAAGACAAACGAAAGCAGCATGTTCTTATAAGTTACTTTCTCGGGCTATTAGAAAATTGACATTGTTCAGACAAATCTGGTGCCAAGTTAATTAAAGGAGATCGAGGAGCAAGCACTTGATAAAAAGAAGGTTCGATCCCAAGTATGGCGTGGCAAGCCAAAAGGCCGATGGCAAGGAACACTGGTTTCCTCAAGACGTCTGATTTCAAGATAAACCGATTCAAGTAATCGGTTCAGAGGAGTGACGAGTCAAATAAATTTACAATCAATCGGCGGGATTATTCTTGATTGATGACTACTTCTGGCTTTCGGCCAATTTTAGTCTTAAAGTATTGTCAGTTTCTTTTTAAGAATTATGACCGATTGTAATATCGGATTGATAAGCCGATTCTTAGTGACCGTCTTCAAAAAATAGATAGCCAATACTCAGTTATCACCTCAAGGAAAAGAGAGAGAAATTTCGTAGCGGATAAGTGATTCAGATCATGGCTGATGTAATAATCGCCCTATGAACAAAAAATAAAATATATATACATATATATTTCTTTCTCTCATATTTCAGTACATGGCAATTGCATTTGCTTGAAGACACTATTTGGATTCTCGTCTCCAGTATGATGAGGATATTAAATCGATGAGTATCAGAGAGAGAGAGAGAAATGGTGAAGAAGAAACAGAAGAGAAAGCCCAATTCTTCACCGGACTTTGTGACCGTTCTTCATGATTCGACGAGTTGATGACCAAGGTGAATCACCTTCTCTTCAAAATGCTTTTCTGTCGGTAATATGAAGCAGGTGCTCCACTTTGCCCCCTCAGAATAACTATTGAGCCCAAGATTTCACAAGGGTTCTTCTAGCTGTTGTACCTCCTGACTTCTTAAAAGAAGAGGAAAGAAGAAGCATGCCACTACGCTACTTCACAAGAATTCTTCTAGTTATGGTTGAGAAGGGAAGGAGAAGAAAAATATGGCAAACAGGAGGAGACTACATCCTACCAAATCTATCCATTCTATCATGGCTGAAGTTTGTGAAGAAGCTGATAGCTTTTGATACTATTTATAGCCAAACACAGGGGGCAGGGAAACAAAAGGATAGGAAGGAATCTCAAGAGATGCCAAATATAGTCAAGATGGAACAGTTTCTCTATGAATGGCTCAACTCCCAAAAGCCAACATTGAGGTCAGTGATTCAGGGGGAGAGGCTCGAAAGGCAACCACAAGAAAAACTCGATTTTCATTAAAGATCGAATACAAGGCCAAGCATATCGGCTAAGAAATGATACATCATGACTTCACTAGATCCTTGGCCTTGACTAATTGAGCCCGGGTGATGGCTATTTCTTCGTCGACTTGGTTCAGTTCAGCAAGAAGGTGCGCTCTCCTTGCTTCCAGAGACTCTATCTTCTTCTCATCAGTAGAGATCACGAGATGCAGTCCTCACTTCTGCCTTGAAGATAGAGCCTGCCGATCCGCACCATGAGCGTTAATAGTGGACAGAACTCTATCCACGGCGAGGGGACTGAGAAAAGGGTGTGTCATCACAAAGTTCGCAAATAAAAGAAGATACAAGTTGGAACATACCTGATTCACTGAAGAAGAAGAAGAAGACATTGTGGTATGTAATCGGGGAAGGAATGCATCTACTTTTATAGGCCGATCAAAATAGTCAGTCAAAAGAAGAGTCAAAGACAATAAAGAAGGTGTTGGAAGTTGGCCGATACATTCAAGAGGCCAGGCACACAGAACCAAGTTTCAGAATTACACAGAGAAATGTTTAAATTATGCCCAAGGAATGAATGACATTTATAGCATCTACACGGAGCTTATCAACTTCATTTATCGCCTTGTGATCGACATCAGCTGAACCTGGCATCGGCCGCTCTGCTTGACGGATAGCTTGGACTCTCTTGGCAACATTCTATTTGGTGTGCTCCATTTTGCTGATGGTTTGAGGAAGATCGGTCAGTTTCTTCTCTTCAATCGGCAGGTCTTCCTCAATTTGCCTTAGTTTTATGAGAAGTTCAGCACGCCTTCTCTTCATCTAATAATTGTTGGAGATGATGACAGAACGAGAACTGCATAAAGTCTGGATTCGCCTATCCAGATCAGCTGCCTGAGAATCCAAATTCTTCCGACTCTGAATCAGCCTGGTGTGACGATTTCTTTCTTCCAGCCGATTTTGTGCTTCCTCCACTTCTGGTTCATGGATCTCTATGAAAGCCACTACATGAAGCTTTTTCTTAATCTCGGCAGGCAAGTGCCCTCTAATCTTCTTATAGATATTCCTTATCGGCTCAGCATCTTGAACTAGGTGGTCGATTTCTTGATCAAGAAGTGGTAGCAAGTCCCGAAGCTGAGCTTGGACATCATTAGGAAGAGGACCCAGGGATACCTCATGAGAGGTAGTGCCAATGATAATATTTTCGTCAACCTGCCAAAAAAGGAAGAGTTAATAACAGTCAAAATACAGAGATCAATTTTGTTGAAAGGCTTAAGGATACTCACGACTTCTGGTATAGCCGATACATTTTGATTTATCGGCTCTACATTTGGCAGGTTTTCTTCAGATTGGCCAGCCGATGAAGGTTGATTTTCAGTTGCACAAATTTGGACAGCTAGAGTCTCTATGATGTTTGGTTCTGGCATTTGATCTGATGCTGATGATGCTACTGCCTTCTCTTGGGCATGTCGGCCCAGCAAACCACAAGACTGCAAGATCATCAGAAATGAAGGAACCATATTTACAAATGACAGAACATAGAAGGAAAGAGTTTTACCTTCACTGCATTTGCAAGAAGTCCGGCCGCATGGCTTGGATCAACAGGCATTGCATCAGCAGAAGGGATCTTCTTCGCACGTTTCTTCCGAGAGATTACCTTCTGAGATACATGATCAGCTTTTCCTGCAGCTTTCATTTTAGCAGCTTGGCGAGCAGCACCATCCATAACAGATGCAATACGAGGAGCACTATGGCCGATATATATGGAGATTCCCGAGGATGAAGATAATTGATCGGTCGACCACTGACACTAATTATTGGGGCTCAACATAATCACCCTGGGAAGCAAAAATAAAGAAAATGAATAATTTGTCAGAAGGAGAGCAAAGAGAGAAGATACACATCAGGATCAGGAATTACCTCATCAGAATGACTGTTGTAAGCAGGATTGAATTGAAGGCAGTATACTTTTGGGGCAACACAGAATAGATGAGCATGCCATTCTTTCCACCAAACTTTGAAGAGAGGTGATGTCAAGGGAAGAGGGATCCAGGAGTCCAAACTTATGGTCAAAGAATTTGGAGACAGATCTCTCAGATAACGATACTAAAGAGCACTTATAAGCGTTTCTCTTGGTTTAACAAGGGGAGTGAAATAAAGGCCAATTGGTAATTGGCCGAATCCCAACTAATGAGCAAATGCACAAGGGTTGTAAAATTCATAAGAGGAAGGGAGTGATTTTCCAAAGAAATTAGCAGGCAGAATCCTAGGCATTATAATCTCCTCGAGCATTGCCTTGATATTATCATCAGAAAGATCACTAAGATCATAGATATGTTCAAAGGAATCTTCCGGATCCAGATAAGCATACAGTATAGTGGTCTCTTTGGAAGGACCAATATAGAAAAGTCTGAAGAAATCAGATACCTCAGGGCCATCCAATTTCTTGCCAGGGAAGACAGTCACTACTTCTCCAAAGTTGCGGCATCGGCGAGTATAAGGGATGCCATCCTCCGGTGAAGATATCGGAAAAGACATGGAAAAGATGTCCACTGCTAGATGATTACAAAAATAAAGGTTCAACCACATATTGATGAACCACCAAGGGCCCGCAATACTACCTATGGGTTGACCAGTAGATAAATTAACTACAACTTGATGGAGGAGGTTGTATACTGCACCAAGGAGGTGTTATCCTAAAGGAACATGATTATCAGCTGCTAAAAGTTCAGCAATTGGCTGGTAGGTGCAGGATGGGCCGATAGTTCTACCACAAAAGAGCAATTTATCAAGCCACTTGTTAAGAAAGGAAACATGTTCTTTCAGGGTGACAGTACCTGACTTGGCATATTGACTAATATAATTTTTCCAATTATATCCTTTGGTCTCAATTCGATGAGTTGGTTTTGAGCAAGAAAAAAGCTGATCATCAGAAGTGATGTCTAACCATGTCAACAAAACTACATCAGCCAGATTAGGTGACGCCAGCCCATGACCAAAGAGGAAAGCATTCAGAGCATCAGACCAAAAATATGAAGCAGCCGCGAGCATGGGTTCATGACGTTGCATATTTGATAAAGAAAGAGTAAGGCATTGACTGATGTTATAGGCTTCCCAATATCCTCCCATTTTCTCTGCCATCCTTTGATACCATCCCCTCCAGCCAGGAGTATAGCCAGTCGAAGCTCTGAAAGTGCCTTTCCAATTCTCAAGATTCAGAGAGGCATGTTTAAAGGGGAGTCTACCGGTTTCAAGATTTATCAATTCTGTAGGATCTGGATTGCCCATAGCGCCTAAAAAGATTGCTCCAGGTTTGTCACTCAAAGGAATAGTGATGTGATTTCTACGCTCCTGCAAAATATCCCTAGTCTAAGAAAAGGAGGAAATCAGCGAAAAAGTAGGGGAAAATCAGCGAAAAGGAAGCACGAAGATCAAGAGGAATACCTCAGGGATTGAATCCATGGTCACCTCAGGGATGCTCGCGGAAGTTTCTTGAGGATCACCGCCAGTCGGATTCGAAGAAGACGCCATTGATTCGAAGCTAAAGATCGATTCAGATCTGCGCTTTGAGTTAGGGTTGCAGCAGAGCTGTAGCAAAAGGCTGCGGAAGCCAGGATTTGGCCGATAGGGTTGTATTTATACCCTTGGTTTCTCAAGTTTGTTTGGAAATCTATCCGTTGGTTATGATTTGATTCGGAAAAGGAGGCTGAAGTTGAGAGAGTTTCGGAGCAATATCTTACTCCGAAACTGGGGGGCATGTGTTGACACCGGTTTTTGACACGTGTCAAGGAATAGCTGAGGAGACATCAGGAAGACCTCAGAGCCGATGGAGAAAGGGAGAAAGGGACCAGCCGATCGGAAATCAGCCGATTGATGGAAAGGAAACGTGACAGAAGAAGAATACGCCAAAAGAAAGGAAGACGGAGGCGGGTCAACAACCAAGTTGACAACGGGTCAAAGTCATTTTAGAGAGTTCGATTCTTATGAGAATCATTAAGTTTTTGGTAGTTTTATTTCTTTAGATTCAACTAAAACATTGTCGTCATCAACTAGGAGTCAAATTGTCCTCAGGACATAAATAGCGACCCTGCGTGGTCGGAAGAAATTGTACACACCAATATCAACAAAACCTTTACTTATTCAAGTCGGTGACTTCACCACCCCTTTTTTACTTCTTCTTATTTTCATGTTTCTTCAAACGTCTTTCTTCTAGCTCGTCGGGCTGCATCGATCGACCTCCGGCAAGCTTGTAAGTACCATTTTATCAAATAACAACTGGGCTTTAACCTCCGGGCGCATCGCTGTGGTTTCGTCTAAGTTTTATTCACAACTTATCAATATCAGCTAGGTTTGCAAGTCTTTTTCTTATTTATTTAGCTTTTATCACCAATTTATCCAGCTCGTAATCATATAGTATCGGCTATTGTCGCTCTTGCATCGTTTCATTACGATCCAGCTGATTCAGATCGGGTTTGAGTGTTGTCTCGTACTGTTTATTTTGCTCTGCTTTTGCTTACGCTTTGCCTACGTCATCAAATCGGCTGATCTAGCCGTTTTGGTTATACTTGCACTTCGGCTGCTCCAGCTAGCCGATTTCGCTCTGCAGTTGTATCAGTCAATCCGGGGTGACCTCTGTCGGATCCCGTCCGGGCAGGGGTGACCTCCGCCTTATCCTGTCAGGGTGCCGGCGCTGCGCGTCTCGCCGTCCTGCAGGGCCACCGGGATGGCCAAGGAGGTGCTCAGCTGCGTCCTCTCCCAGCCCTTCGAGGAGATCAACGCCGAGCTCTCCCTCGTGCCCCAGACCTCCGACAAGTCCCTCGCCTTCCAGAAGTTCATCGATGAATGCGAGGCCGCAATCAACGAGCAGATCAAGTAATTTCTGCTTCTAACCTGCCCTGTTATGCCTGCTACATTACATTACTGTGCAACCATTTTCAAATCGCTACGTTGTTTTAGTCCAATTGAGTGCAAATTGTAGATATATAACGCGTTATGTTATATTAGACTAACTTTGCTGTTATTACAATGTAAACCACTCCAGCTTATCAACTACCAAGTAATTACCTCACTGTCCCTAGATGCTTTGGTCATTTCAAACATATATACTTGGTTACTGATGTTGTGTGTTCTCTTGTGCTTTAGTCGTGGAGGGAGGATCAGGCTCCAGTCCATTGTCACACCCTTAACAGAGTTCGACCACCCTCAGAAAGGCGATGCTTTGTACAGTAGGTTGCCTACCGCGCACTTCATGCTTATTTGCTTTTGATTTGAGTAGGGGGTGAGATCTGAATATTCGGCCTGCATGCTCAGCAGATAGAGCAGGAAAAAGTATTAATTATGTATATGGATGACAATAATATTAGATTTGAAACACTGATAGTCATTAACCTGACTTATAGAATACAAGGCTGCCTGTTCCTGAAATGTTTACTTGGGTGTCAGCTGCGTGGTCGGTATCCATCGACTGTGTAGTAACTTGATTGACTTTTTGTCCAAGTGCAGTGTATTATGGATGACTACTATGTTTTACTGCAAGCAATTATTCTGTTGAAATCTGCTATGCACATAAGCTCAGTAGGGATGTACATAACCTGTTTGATTAAATCCACCACGAACTTTTAAAGCCACCACAAACAGATTTGAAATTATGTCTTGTATGCTTGACAATAGTTTGCTTCGACTTGTTATTTGCTTAGTAACTGACTCTTTGTTGGTTCCTATAATTCCTCTTCTTTATAGACCACCTGTTGAGCTATTGTTGTCTTTGGCTATTGTTCTGCAGCATAAACCACAACAAGATGAAAGCATACGCTGTTAATTTAATTTGCTACTCAAAATAAATACCTGCATTCTATCTTCAATTAGACCCCTTGTACCCATGAAAAATATGTATGTTACTATTGTTGTACCATAGGCTAATTAGTGGAATAGCACAACAGGCTTTCCATTTGTGTCGTTCCCAGTCTCCTGATCCATACAAACTTCAATAGTACCAGTTATATGCTTATAGTGATGCTATCTCATCGCACAATCCTTTCCCTGTTGCTTATTTCCTCGCTGCTGGGGCTGATGCTGCCTTGGATCGATACACCTGCATATAACACTATCTTAAATGTTCCATGGCTGTTTCAGGTTCAAGAAGGCTGTTTCAAGTTGTTTCTGGGAGGATTTAGTAAGTGAACTTGTACTATTTCATGGCGTTGTCTAGAGTGTTAGCTTCTAAATAGAGCATGTTTTTTTCCTGGGTTTTCAAATAGAATATGAGACCACTTGTACCCATGACAATACTTGTGTTGATATTGTTGTACTATAGGCTAAATTAGCACAACAATCTTCCTTTTGCGTCATTCCGAGTCTGCTGATTTATGCAAACAACAGTACCAATTGTATGCTTATAGTGATACTTTCATTGTACAATGCACACTTTATCTGAAACTCCGGTTTTAGCTCGGCACCCAGTGGCGAACCGAGCGACCAACGGTGCCGAGCTGTGTGGTGTGCCCGCCGCGTAGGGCGGCGAGCGACAGCGGGGTGGAGGTGTCGTCGATGTTCCTCAAGGCGGAGCACGTCGACGCCTTCCTTGGAGAGCTCGCGAGGCTGATGGCCGCATCTGGGGAATGAATTTGAAGTATAATCCACAAATTAAAGAAGTTGCATGCCTGAAGATAACCTGAAGACGCGAATGGGCTGGTCGTCCAATGGTAGGACGGTCTAGTGGGACGCTACCCACCAGGGTTCAAATCCTGGTGCTCGCACCTTTTCCTGGATTTATTCCAGGATTTTCCGGCGTTATGCATTAAGTGGTAAGCGACGTTCACGTCGACGACGAGACGCCAGTGGTGACTTCGGGAATCTCCAGATCTGTCGGTGCTCAGTCCTTCGGAGGTGCTCATAGGGGTAGGGTTTGCGTACGTGTGTTCATAGGGGTGAGTGTGCGTGCGTGTTGTGAGCGTCTGCGTTGTACTGTGTCATTCTAAAAAAAAGGTAACCTGAAGACAAGGAAACATGATCTGTCTTCAATTACAGTGGCGAGAACTAGGATGATGGTCCCCACAATTTTTATGCCAAATTTTGATTATTTTTTCTTTAGAATAAAGTATTTATTTTCATATCCCAAACAAAGATAGTGTGCGCTTTTATTATAATCATCATCTTTTGTGGTGACTGTTACAACATCAACTTGGGGGGTGCATAGATTTTTTCTATATTTACTGAAAGTAATTTAAAGAACTATATGTATTTAACAGGAATATGCTTCTTTATTTTTGAGTTGTGAGGCACAACTTTGTTCGAGGGTTTTAATTATGGTGACAATTTATCAAGGACTTTTAGAAGAATTTACCATTTTTTACGCAAGAAGAAGATAATGATAAGTGGTTCAATGTCCTTTGCTTCATTTCAAATTGTAGGTCATTTTTGAATTTTTTTATGTTGAGATGTTTTTATGCATCTAGACAACACTATATCTAGGTGCATAGAACAAACTCTGTACCTAGAAAAGCCAAAACGACCTACAATTTTAGATGGAAGGAGTACTAAAGATAATGATTAAAATTTGTTTTTAAGTTTGAATTTGAACCTTCAAGAGGAGATGCGTCCTCTTTAATTCTTATCATGGCCAAACCTTATTTCTTTCTTTGTGCTTCAATGTTCAATTTCCACTACCTCATCCACCTGGTCGCCCGACTGCTCTTCTCTTCTATCTTCTAATATTTCAACTTTTCTCCACATGCTGCTATCGAGCTCCACTTCTTCAAGGACAACCTGATGCTTTTCTTCGGAACAACTTTTTCACTACCTTGTTCAGACCTTGGTTTCAATTTTTCTTAGAATTCATTGGCGTTTCACACTCTGCTATTCCCTCCATTCCAAAATATAGCTACATTTAGAATTTTTTCAAAGTCAAATTGTCGGGGTTTGTCACCGCCGACAAGTAAATTTGTACGAACGCGTGTCGGGAACCGCACGGTGGCACAAGAGACACACGGGATTATACTAGTTCGGGACTCCAGAGAGTAATACCCTACGTCCAGTCTGAGGGGGCGTGTTCTTTATGCTCAAATGTCTGTAGTAGGGGTCACAAACTAGTCAGGAAAGGATTTCTGCGCCCATGTCCCTAGTGCGCGTGCGCTGAGTTCTTGTAGCAGAGTTCTGCGTACACGAGTGGGTGTGGATGGCTACGGGATGATATGAGATGAGAATCGATCGTAAGTGCGTGTGGGGGTGAATGTGAGCGTGTTTACAGGTGTTCCCCTCCTTCCCTTTTATAGTTGCAAGGGGGAGGTCTATGGGGGTAAAATCGAGGATGGAGACTAGATTACAGCGTAGGGGTCCTTCTGCACGTCGGTCCGTCATGATGGCGCGATGGGAGCGGCGAAGGACTGTAGCAGGGTTACTGGTGATAGCGTAGGCCTCCTGGAATCGCGAGCGCCGAGTAGTTGTCTTTGGAGCTTCTCGAGCTCGCCTCTGAGTAGTCGTTAGTCGTAGGGTGCAGGCGTCATACCCTACTCTTGCCAGTAGAGCAGGAGCGCGTCCTTCCCGGGCACTGTGGGAGTGGAGTGACCTACGCCACGCCGTTCGAAGTTTAGGGGATGGCTCACACTGTGTCGTTCGTGGCACAGTGGGCGCATACGCCCTCTGACACTGGATCGACCTGGTCAGGGCGGCCCGGCGCGGAGGGGTCGGCATGTGGCGGCGCATGGGTGAGCGTGCGTGGATATCCTAGGATATCGACAGGGGGCCCACATCGCTGTTGCCTTCCACGCGAAGCCGGAACTGGTCAGGGGCGAAAACTACTCATGTGAACGAGTAGTTTACGCCACGCCGTTCGAGGTTCAGGGGTCGGTGCGCACTATGCCGTTCGTGGCACAGCGCACACTGTGCTGTTTGTGGCTCAGCGGGCAGATACGCGCTCTGACACCGGATCGGCCTGGTCAAGGCGGCCTGGCGGGGAGGGGTCGGCACGTGGCGACGTGTGGGAGAGCCTGCACGGATATCCCGTGATATCAGCATGGGGTCCACGTCACTGTTGCCTTCCACGCGAAGCCTGAACTTGTTGGGGACGGAAACTACTCGTGCGAACATGTAGTCGGAGGGGGAGACGGAAACTTGTTGTGGGAACCGCCACGTGGCCGGGGACTTGTCATGTGGGCCCCCGGGCGCTTGGGTCCTGTCGGATGGGCCGTCATGTACTCGGAAGAAGAGGTGCGCATGGGCCGCCTGGCTCCTGGCCCATGACGGAAACTGGTCGTACGGGCTGCCGGGTACTCGGAGGCATAGTACTCGTTATACTAGCCGCTAAGTACGCTATGTGTCAGTCCGTACTGCATTTTTGGTGGTCGTGGTGGGCCTCGGTCTAGGGCCTCGTCAGTAGCCCCCCAGCCTGGTGAGGGAGTCAAGGACTCGCTCCCAGGTTCAACGGCCATGGAGATGAAGTGGTTGGATGTGTTTTTCCCGACGGGGCGCGCGAGCGCACCCGCGGGTGATAGCCCCCGAGCCCACGGACAAGTCGGAGACTTGTGCGTGGTGTTAAATGTTGTGATTTTGAATTTGCAGAGGTTTTGTGTCGTTGCACGCCGCGCAAGACACGCGTCGAGTGGTAAATGGCGAAGATTTCGCGCCGGTTGGAGGATTCGTGGGCAGCGCGCTCGTGCGCGGTTGGCGCCGGTGGGCACACCTTTTGAGGGGTGACGCTTCGGTGCATGGGGGACATGGCCCGAGGCGGGCCTGGGCAATAACTACTGGGAGCATAGTTATTTTCCCTTTATATACGGCGGCCGCCGGTTGGGTTTTTCCCTTTCTTCTTCTTGCTCGCTTGTTCCGCCGCCGCTCCTTCTTTTGCCTTCGCATCCGCCGCACCCTCGCTCTCTCGCCTTCTTCGATTCCAACCATGAGCTTGCTTCTCGCCACTGCCACCATGTCGAACTGGGCTCCTTCCACCGTGACCTGGTCCAAGCTCGACCGCCTTGTCGCCGACGGCATGCTCCCGCCGCGCACAGAGGCGGAGGAGTGGCAGCTCCCTGGGTCCGAGGGTCGCCCCGACCCTCTGGTGGGGTATTAGTCTCATTCGTGGCCTTCCACAAGCGCGGCTTCTCCGTCCCGGCGGGGCGGTTCATCCGCGCCATACTTGAAGAGTACCGCCTGCAGCTTCACAACCTCAACCCGAATGGAATCCAGCAGATGGTGGTGTTCGAGGTGTTGTGCGAGGAGTACCTGCGCCAAGGGGCCCATTGGGACCTGTTCAGGTACTTCTACAAGTTTGTGTGCCTGAAGGACAACGGCAGCACGACAGTGATTGGATGTGCTGGACTTTGGGCGAAGGAGGGGAGGATGGACGACTACATCAGCACCTCCCTGACGAGCTCCAACAGCGGGTGGCACCGGGACTGGTTCTACCTCAAGAACGACCTCGAGCACCAGCTCCCAAAGTACACTGACCTCTGGATCGACCGTGCCCTGGAAAAGTGGAAGTGGGGGCCGGAGAAGAAAGACTGGCCCCGGTTCCTCTCAGACGCCCTCGCGACTCTCGAGACACTCCGCGGCCACGGCGTGGACTTCGTAGCTGTCATCGACGGCTACCATGCGAGGGGGATCGTTCCGCTCCAGTGATGCCCCCTGCGCATTTTTGAGATGACGGATGACCAGGCTCCCTTCGTGGGAACGGTGACGGCCAATCCTCTGCCTTCGGAGGACGAGATCCAGTGCCGAGTGTCGCAGGCGACCGGGATCAACAACGTGTTCTGGCCGCCGCAGGACGTGCTGCCGATGCTTCCTCACCTAACCACCTTGGCAATGGTACATTTTCTCTTGACATCCTCCGACTTGTTCTAGGATTTCTGTGCCGGGTATCGATCTTTTTGCGTTTGTCCAGATGGCGAAGCTAGATTTCGTCTCCTCGCGGCCTCCTCTGCCGGAGGACCTAGCGCGCACCTGGTTGATTGCCGCAAGGGATAAGCGGCGAGCCGACCGCAAGACGGCCGCGCTTCGTGCCGGCATGCCCAGGAGGCCAATGTCTTCGAGGACGAGTACCCCTCGCAGTCTCCGCTGTGGACAGGAGATGATGACTCCAAGTTCACGTGGAGCAACGACGAGCAGCCAGTGACTTCACAGCCGCGCGCTGGGTCGGAGCCCACATCTGCCGCCGCGTTGGCCAGCTCGAGCCGGCAAGCGCTGCCCCGGTCTCCTCGAGTAGACCAGTTCGAGCTGCGTAGCCGTACCTCTCAGCACAGGGGCCGTGAGAGGAGTAGGAGCTCCCCCCGGCGTGGCGACTCAACTCACCGCTCGTCAGAGCGTGAGACCTCACGCCGCTCTTCCTCGGGCGACCAGTCGCACCGGAGGTCGGATTCCCCGTCGGGGCGTTCGTTGCGAGAGCGGAGAAATGCGCTGATGGCTTCTCCCCCACCCAGGACTCAGGGCGGAGGATCGACCACCTCTCAGCGGTGCCTCCAGTCTGTGATCATCACCGGGCACAATCCGGCTCCCGCCCCGACTTCAGCTCCGTGTTCGGGGAGGAAAAGAGCGGTGCCCTCCCTGAGTTCGACCTCGGGGAGTTCGAAGCGGCCTCGCCACATCGCGCCAAGGTAAGTTTTGACTTGTTAATTTCCAATTAGCATTCCGACTTGCTTTGGAGGCGTGTTCTCCTCGTTACTTGTTGTCGTGACGTCCCTCGTGTTCTAGCCGCCCTGATCCCAGCACGATGGAGCTGGTGCCTGTGAAGATGCTGCGCCGACCTGCTCAGGTGGTCGGAGACGTGCCGCCACCGGCCAGTCCGCCGCCCGTCCTCCCGTCGAGCCTGACAGGCGAGGAGGTAGGAGGGTACGGGACCCAAGAGGCGGTAATCCCGCCGAGGGGTGTCGAGAGCCCCGTTCGCAGCGACCTGTCGATGGGTCAGCTGGGGCTGGGGGGCGACGCCCCCACAGAGGAGGCGCTCTCGGCCCACACGAGCGAGTTGGAGAGGTGCCTGTCTGGGCCTCAGGAGCAGGCCCCGGAGGATCCTGCTCCCGAGGCACCGGCAGGAGATGTTGAGATGCCAGCCCCCGAGTTGTTGGTCGGGGTAGGAGACGTCGTGGTGGTCGTGGAGCAAGCCGTCCCTTCCTCTGAGGAGATCCCGGCCGCGGCTAGCGTCAAAGTGATCGAGGACGCCGTTCCGGTTACATCGGCGACCCCCTCCACGATCAAGACCGTTGCACGCCGGGCGCCCCGGAGGTCGTCGTCATCCCGGAGTCGCCTTCCCCCACTGCTTCTCCGCTTGTGGTGGCGGAAGAGCGGGCACCACCTCTGAACCTGGAGGTCAGAGAAAGCTCAAGGGGCCCAGGATTGACCGCGTCAGCGCTCGAGGAGCAGGTGGAGGCGCCACCACTCTGGCTGGTGCCCGTCTCGCGGGTCGAGACCTCCGTCGACCTCGACATTGATGGTGGCGCGGAATCCTCGGCCCGCCGAAAACTTGAGAGGGGCCTGTGCTAGAGCGAGCGGGCGTTCAGGGAGTTAGTTCTGCCTGCCGCGAGGGTGAGTTGCAGACTTCTTCATTTCTCCATTCTCCACCCGTCCTCCGAACTTGTCATTTTTGCTGATCGTGACAACTTTTCGCGGCTCAGGAGCTCGTTGGGCGCGTCGCTGACAGGTCTTGTGCCATCGAGGTGCTCCAAGCACAGAAGGCGCAACTGGAGGCATAACTGGTGGCGACCTGTCTTGTCGCGTCGGCCGGCGAGGTCGATAGGGCGACCGAACGCGCGACCCATGAGGAGAGGGCAAAGTCCGCGGAGGACAGCGTGGCCGCGGCGCAGGCGGAGAAAACCGCCTTGGAGGCGAAGCTGGCCGAGGCGGAGAAGGCAGCGTCGTAGCTGCGATCTAACGCCGAGGCCGCCATCCGGATCGCTAGCCAGAAGAAGGCGAAGCTCGAGACAAGAGCAAGCCGGGCCGAGTCTGACCTCCAGGTGGCCCGTGAGAGGGTGACTGCCCTCGAGGCCCAAGTCCATGACATCAACACCGCGAAGGACCAGCTCCAAGAAATCACCTAGAAACGCGAGGAGGAGATCATCGGTGAGTGTCCCGTGACCTGTTGTCTCCACGCTTTTCCTCACGCATAGTCGCTTGGTCTCGTGACGTTGTTTTGTTTTTGGCTATGGGCAGATCTTCGGGTGGCCCGCGACGGATTGGCGAAGCAGCTCGCGGATAAGGAGAGCGTCGTGGCCACCCAGCTCGTCAAGAACTAGGAGCTGGTGGACCTCGCCCGCCAGTCTACCGAGAGGCTGAATAGTAAGAGGCGTACCTATCTCGCATTTTGCCCTTCCTTAGCGAGAGGTTCTCTGGTAATGTTCGTCTTTCTTTTGCTTTAGAAACCATGACAGAGCTCGAGCAGACGCGGGAGTCGCATGAGGGCACCAAGAAGACCCTTGCGGAGGTGCAGACGATCCGCGACAAGATGGCCCAAGCCGTGGTGAAGACACTGAATGATCTCGGGGTCCCCACTGCTTCTACTTTGAAGGACCGCCTGGCGCTGGCCATTGGAACGGCTCGTCGGCAATCTCTGGCTGTGGCCACGACACGGTGCGCTAGGTGGTTGCGGTCTTCTTGTCGCACTATCCGAAGCTGGATCGGGTGTCGCTGAGCCAAGGGTGGTGCCCCGGCTACGACAACGATGCGTACGACGCTATTAAGAGTGGCGCTATCGACTTTGCCGAAGCCATGACTGTCAACACCTTTCACGACCTAGGCCTGTAAAAGAAACAGAGTAGCCTCGCGGGGGCTTTTGATTATATTTTGTTGATGGTTTTTAAAAAACTCGTGAGTCATGTGTGACCGTTTTTCGATCTAAGTTAAGAACTCATTTGTTTTTTCGTTGCGTGTTATCCTTTTCTGAGTAGTTAGGAAACTTGTGAGTCCAAGTAGTGTAGCCTAAGACCTCATCGGTGGTGCCTTATTCCGTAGCGGCGGGGGCGTAGGAACTTGGCGACCCGGCCGGGCTCAGCCTTAAAGTGGCACTACTCGGGCAAGTAGCCCCCGAGTACTTTGAGGAGGGTAAACGAGTGCAATCGTTTTTGCAAACAAGAAAACTCTTCGGAGTTGTTGTTCAGACGGTTGCCAGACTACTTTCGAGGGAGCGAAGGAGCAACAGCTCGGAATCGCAAACTTTGCTCGTGGGTCTTTGCACCGTAGCCGCAAGGGCGTAAGTACTCGGGCCCAGACGAGCGCAGGCTCACGACCGCATGAGTTATCGCCCATCTCCCTTTAGCAAGTGTGGGTGTACTGTGACGATCATACGAGAAAACGTAGACGGTTTTTGATCGAAAAAGTTTTCGAAACATGTGGGGAAGGGGTGCCGTGGCCCCAAGTAGCCCCCGAGCCCATGGACAAGTTGGAGACTTGCCCGTGGGATAAAGCAAGCTTAAAAGACGTTTTATTCGAGTAAAAGACATAAGCTTGAACAAAGATATCATCTCACCAAAAATGAAAATAGCTCGAAGCTTTTGCATTATCATAAGATGAAACAAAGGAAATTTTTAAGGGTAAAAGTGGCGTAACTGCTCTATGTTCCATGCGTTGGAGATGACCCTGCCGTCCTCATATTTGAGCTTGAAAGTTCCTAGACGGAGCACCTGGTCGACGATGAACGGTCCCTCCCACAGCGGCGAGAGCTTGTGCCGGCCCTCGTTGCTTTGAACTCGTCGAAGAACGAGGTCGCCGACTTGGAACTCGTGGTTCCGTATGTTGCGCTGGTGGTAGCGGTGCAGGGCCTGCTGGTACTATGCTGAGTGGAGGAGGGCGATGCTGCGCCCTTCATCCAGCTGGTCGATGGCGTCCTCGAGAGCGATTTGGTTGCCTTCTTCGGTGTAGGCTTGAACTCGCGGGCTGTCGTTGTTGATGTCCGCCGGGAGGACTGCCTCCGACCCGTGGACCAGGAAGAAAGGCGTGCAGCCGGTGGCTCAACTAGGCATGGTGCGCAGGCTCCACAGGACGGACGGGAGCTCCGCGGCCCACATTACTCGGAACTTCTCGAGGCGCTTGAAATTTTGTGGCTTCAAGCCTTGGAAGATCATGCTGTTCGCTCTCTCCACCTGCCCGTTGGTCCTCGGATGGCTGACAGCGGCCTAGTCCACGCGGAGTTGTTGTCATCGCAGAACTTGAGGAACTTTTTGCCGGTGAACTAGGTGCCGTTGTCGGTGATGATGGAGTTCGGGATCCCGAAGTGGTAGATGATGTCGGTGAAGAAGACGACGGCTTCCTCAGAACGAATGTTTGTTATGGGCTTGGCCTCGATCCATTTTGAGAACTTGTCGATGGCCACGAGTATGTGCGTGTAGCCCCCGAGCGCTTTCCTCAAAGGCCCAACCATGTCCAGTCCCCAGACCGCAAAGGGCCAGGTGACAGGAATGGTTTGAAGCGCTTGCGCCAGAAGATGAGTTTGTCGCGCGTAGAACTGGCAGCCTTCGCAGCTGCGCATGATTCGGGTCGTGTCAGTGACTGCAGTTGACCAGTAAAAAACTTGTCTGAAGGCCTTCCCGACAATAGTTTTCAGACCGGTGTGGTGGCCGCACGTGCCGGCGTGAATCTCCTGCAGCAGCTCCTTGCCCTGGTCGGCTAGGATGCAACGCATGACTATTCCCTCGGCGCCCTTTCGTCGGAGCTCGCCATCGACCAGTCTGTATGACTTCGCCATACGTGCGATACGTCTGGCTTCTTCCTTCTCGAGCGGCAGCTTTCCCTCCACCATCCACTCGAGGATCGGACCCTCCAGTCCGAGTCTTCAAGGTTGGGTTCTCGCACCTCATCGATCTCCATGACCTCTTGTGTCGAGGGTTCTGGCGGCTTGTCCTCCGCGGAGCGGACGGATGGCTCATACTGGTTGCTGGCAAAGACCCCGTGCGGAACGAGTTTTCGATTCAATGCTGCTTTTGCGAGAGTGTCTGCTGCTTCATTGTACCTGCGTAGCACGTGATTAAGCTCGAGCTCGTGGAACTTGTCTTCCAGCTCGCGCACCACTTGGCAATACGCGACCATTTTTAGGCTCAAGCAGTTCTTCTCCTTCATCACCTGTCCTACAACTAGTTCGGAGTCTCCCCGGATCTCGAGACGTCGAATTCCAAGTTCGAGGGCGATCCGGAGGCCGTTGACGAGAGCTTCGTACTCTGCAACATTGTTGGAGGCCGCGAAATGTAGTCGGACCATGTACTCCATACGCACGCCCAGAGGCGAGATGAAGACAAGCCCAACCCCGGCTCCTTCTTTCATGAGCAATCCGTCAAAGTACATAAGCCACGTCTCGTGCTAGATGGGTGCGGGTGGAGTCTGGATCTCCATCCACTTGGCGACGAAGTTGGCCAGTGCCTGTGACTTGATGGCGCTGCGGGGCGCATATGTAATGTTCTATCCCATCAATTCGAGGGCCCACTTAGCAATTCTTTCTTCAGCTTCTGGGCTCTGTATGACCTCGCCAAGCGGGTATTTGGACACCACTGTGATGCGGTGCGTGTCGAAATAATGCCGGAGCATCCGCTTGGTGATGAGGACAGCGTAGATCAACATTTGGATTTGCGGGTAGCACGTCTTCTAGTAAGAGAGGACTTCGCTTACGAAGTATACGGGGCGTTGTACCTTTTGTCTCTTCCCGGGCTCGTCTCGCTCGACAACCAGCGCTGTGCTCACGACCTGAGTCGTTGTAGTGATGTACAGGAGCATGAGCTCCTCCTCCGCCGGTGCTGTGAGCACTGGCAGGCTTTTGAGCGTGTTCTTGAGCGAGTCGAGTGCCTCCTGCACTTCGGATGTCCACGTGAAGTGCTCCGACTTCTTCATGAGTTTGTATAGGGGCAGGTTAAGCTCACCAAGTCGGGCGACGAAACGACTGAGGGCCGTGAGGCATCCTGGGACGTGCTGTACTCCCTTTAGGTTCATGATCGGCCTCATGCCTGTGATCGCGGAGATCTTCTCGGGATTCACCTCGATGCCGCGTTCCGACACGACGAACCCGAGTAGCATGCCTCTGGGGACCCCGAAGACGCACTTCTCAGGATTAAGTTTTACACAGTGCTCCCTTAGCTTCTCGAAAACCGCGGTGAGATCGGGGACCAGGTCGCCCACCTTTTTTGACTTCACCACGATATCATCAACGTAGGCTTCGATCAGCCGTCCGATGAGGTCGCCAAAGACGTGTCGCATGCATCTCTGGAACGTGGCTCCTGCATTCTTCAACCTGAACGGCATGGATGCGTAGCAAAACGCGTCGAAAGGGGTGATGAACGAGGTCGTGAGCTAGTCGGCCAGGCTCATCGCGATCTGGTGGTACCTGGAATACGCGTCGAGAAAACAGAGGGTTTCGCACCCGGCTATCAAGTCGACTACCTGATCTATGCGGGGTAACGGAAATGGATCTTACGGACACGCCTTATTCAGGCTCGTATAGTCAACACACATCCTCCATTTTCCATTCTTCTTCTTAACGAGTACAGGATTTGCTAACCACTCGGGGTGGTATACTTCACAAATGAACCCTGCACTAAGGAGCTTCTTGATTTCCTCGCCGATGGCCTTGCACTTGTCGGAGTTGAAGTGGCTAAGACGCTGCTTTATCGGCTTCGAGCCGGGCTTAATGTTAACCTTGTGCTCGGCGACTTCCCTTGGAATCCCCGGCATGTCGGAGGGTTTCCATGCGAACACGTCGAGGTTTGCACGGAGGAAGTCGACGAGCGCGCTTTCCTATTTAGGATCGAGCGCCGTCCCGATACGGATCGCGCGACCGTCGTCAGTGACGGCCACCTCCTTGGTGTCCTTGGTAGGCTCGAAAGAGCATGCCACTCGCTTGGACGACTCAGGGATGTCGGGGTCCTCGGAGAGGGGCTCTGCGGCGAGCTTCTCGGACCGGATCAGTGCTTCAGTGAACTGAAAGCACTCAGCATCGCACTCGTATGCTTACTGGAACGTCGTACCTACTGTGATGATGCCCTTCAGGCCGTGCATCTTCAGCTTAAGGTATGTGTAGTTGGGGACGGTCATAAACTTGACGTATGCTGGCCTTCCGAGTATCGCGTGATACATCCCCGGGAACCTGACCACCTCGAAGGTGAGGGTCTCCTTCCGGAAGTTGCTTGATGTTCCGAAAGTGACGGGCAGGTCGATCTGCCCGAGGGGAACGGCCTCCATCCCGGGTACGACCCTGTGGAATGGCGCTGTTGACGGCCGCAGTCAGGACTGCGGAATTCCCATGTCGTCGAGAGTCGAGGCATAGATGACATTGAGGCCGCTTCCCCCATCCATCAGCACCTTGTGCATGCGCTTAGAGCCAAACAAGGGTGCCACGACCAGGGGATAATTGCCTGGCCACGGAACATGATCAGGATGGTCACGGCGGTCAAACGTGACTGGCATCTCTGACCACTTTAGATATGTCGGCGTCACACGCTCGACGTGGTATACTTCTCACCGGATTAGCTTCTCTTGGCGTCTAGGTGGCCGCGCCACCGAGCCCCCGAAGATCATCATGACTGCACTATCTTCTCCGGGGTAGCCAGCTTCGTCGTCATCCTTGTCCTTCCCCCCTTTGTTAGTCGGGACAGGGTCACACTTCTTCAGCTTGCCGGCGTGGTAGGCCTTCATTAGGTTGCAGTTCTTAAGTGCATGCTTGACCGGGCCTTCGTGGTTGGGGCACGGTGCCTCCAGCAGCTTTTCAAAGTGGTCCTTGGGCGGGTTGCCCCTGGGCCTTGCTGTCTTCCGATCGACAGTAGCCACCAGGGTGTTGTCGCGGTACCGCTTGACCTTGCTCTTCTTGTTCTTGTTGGACGGAGCGGATGGACCCCCATCAGCTTTTGTCGGTTGTTTTCCCTTACCGGTGCCGGGGCTGAGGGTAGCGGCCACCGCTTCCTCCCCGTTAGCGTGGTCCGTGGCGATGTCGAGTAGCTCCCGAGTAGATCGCGGCTTCCGCCGCTCGATTCGGTGGATCAGCGTGGCACATGTGGTGCCGTTCTGGAATGCCGAGACGATGTCTGCGTCAGTGGTGTTGGGCAGCTCGGTGCACCGCTTGGAGAAGTGCCGGATGTTGTCGCGCAGGCTCTTGCCCTTCATCTGCTTGCAGTTGCACAGGTCCCATGGATTCCGTGGTTGGGCGTACATGCCCTGGAAGTTGCCGATGAAGGCGTCGCGCAGCTGCGACCAGCTGTTGATCCTGCCTCATGGCAGGTGCTCGAGCCACGTGCGGGCCGAGTCCGCGAGGTGTAGCAGAAGATTCTTGATGATGAACAGGTCGTCCCACGCACCACCGGCGTTGCACGCTAGCCGGTAGTCTTCTAGCCAAACGCTAGGGTTAGTCTCTCCATCGTACTTGGGTACAGTGGTCGGAGCCCGGAAGCGCGGGGGAAAACGCGCACTGCGGACGTTCTTCCCGAAGGCTCGAGGCCCTTGGGCGTCGGGCGAGTTGCTCCGGCTATAGTCCTCGTCGCTGTCGTAGCGGCCACCGCGCTGCCGGTTGTAATCCTTGCGAGGTTGTTGCTCGTGGTTGTCGCCCTGGGCATCGTCCGCCCTCCGCCGCGCCTTGATGGTGTCACGCGTCGCGGTCGGGGCCTAGGCGGCTTTTGACGGGAACGTTGACTTCCTTGGACCGACGTGGCTGCTGTGACGGTGCCACAGGTTGTCGGGGTTCGGAGTGCCCACGCCCCTGCGAGCCCCGCTGATGAGAGGCGGAGCTCTCTACCTGCTGCACGGTAGTAGTCTCAAGGAGTGTTTTGAGCTGTTGGTGCATCTCTTTTTCCTGGGGCGTGGCAAGCTCTGGGATCTTCCGGAGAAGAACATCTGATGTCGCCAGGTTTTGTGATGCCCTCTTGAAAACAGGCGTGCCGTTGACGACGTCGCGGTCATCGTTGATGATACACTATTGGACGTCCCTCGCGCACACGCGAGCGGGAGTCGTGTTTGTGTCTTTCCCGAGTTGCTGGTGGAGCAAGGCCCGCACGTCGTCGAGCTGGCGCTGTGCATCCTCCAGCTCATCTAGTTGTGCCCGTCGCACGACGTCGTTGGGCGGGTCCTGCGCCACAGCTGCGCTGTCCGCTGTCCAGCTGTGGACGGACTGGACGATCACTTCCGGAGTCTGGGCCAGTGCTGGCGTGACCGGGGCGTTACCAACGACGAAGCACTCGCGCGTGGAGTTGTACCCCTCCATGTCGGAGTCGTCGGAGTAGCCAAAGTAGTAATCTGCCGCCGCGTGAAAACGTCTGAACACGTCCACATCTTGGAGCCCGGAATAGTCCCATTCTGGGTCCTCGCGGCCGAGTGTGTTGTCGGTGTCAGGGTACAGCTCGTCGGGCGAGGTCGCGGCTAGGTTCCGGTTTGCCAGGAGAAGATGGGCCGGGAGGTCCTCGTACGCGGCCATGTCCGTGCCCGATGACGAGGAGTACGCTGCTGTCACGTTGCGCATTCCACGGGGAAATGGCGGTGCTAGCACGCTTTCCCTGGCGAGGCACGCCGTCGGGTCGGCTGACGGCAGGGATTCTTCTGTTGCGACGACAGGCTGTTGCTCGCCGGCTTCGACCCGGGGAGGGGAGCCAGCGCATGCCGCCCTGCGTCGCCCTGCCCGCACTTGGCGCGAGCGCTTGCCCAAGCGCCTTTTGCGCCGGGGCGACCGTGGCGCTGGTACCGGAGTTGGTGCTGATGCAGGCACGATTGCGTCCCAGTTGAGGAGGCACATGAGGTAGCCGTTGCCGGTCGCTTGGAACTCCAGGCTCCCGAAACGGATCTCATACCCGGTCGGGAGTGGGTCGGACGATCCCCATGGGGTAGCTCATCGGCAGCGGCTTGGTGATGATCACCGTCGGAGATGGTGGCGGATGGGCCGTGCGGACCCTGAAGTGAATGTCGAAACACGCGAGACCCTTACCTGGCGCGCCAACTGTCGGGGTTTGTCACCATCGGCAAGTAAATTTGTACGAACGCGTGTCGGGAACCGCACGGTGGCACAAGAGACACACGGGATTATACTGGTTCGGGCCTCTGGAGAGTAATACCCAACGTCCAGTCTGAGGGGGTGTGTTCTTTATGCTCAAATGTCTGTAGTAGGGGTTACAAACTAGTCAGGAGAGGGTTTCTGCGCCCAAGTCCCTAGTGCGCGTGCGCTGAGTTCTTGTAGCAGAGTTCTGCGTACACGAGTGGGTGTGTATGGCTACGGGATGATATGAGATGAGATATCAATCGTAAGTGCGTGTGGGGGTGAATATGAGCGTGTTTACAGGTGTTCCCCTCCTTCCCTTTTATAGTTGCAAAGGGGAGGTCTATGGGGGTAAAATCGAGGATGGAGACTAGATTACAGCGTAGGGTGTCCTTCTCCATGTCGGTCCGTCATGATGGCGCGGTGAGAGCGGCGAAGGACTGTAGAGGGGTTACTGGTGATAGCGTAGGCCTCCTGGAATCGCGGGCCCTAAGTAGTTGTCTTTGGAGCTTCTTGGGCTCGCCTTCGAGTAGTCGTTAGTCGTAGGGTGCAGGCGTCGTACCCTACTCTTGCCAGTAGAGCAGGAGCGCGTCCTTCCCGGGCACTGTGGGAGTGGAGTGACCTACGCCACGCCGTTCGTAGTTTAGGGGGTGGCGCGCACTGTGCCGCTCGTGGCACAGCGTGCACCGTGCCATTCGTGGCACAGTGGGCGGATACGCCCTCTGACACCAGATCGACCTGGTCATGGCAGCCCGGTGCGGAGGGGTCGGCACATGGCGGCGCGTGGGTGAGCGTGCGCGGATATCCCAGGATATCGGTGGGGGGCCCACATCGCCGTTGCCTTCCACGCGAAGCCTGAACTGGTCGGGGGCGGAAACTACTCGTGCGAACGAGTAGTTTACGCCATGTCGTTCGAGGTTCAGGGGTCGGCGCGCACTGTGCCGTTCGTGGCATAGCGCGCACTGTGCCGTTCGTGGCTCAGCGTGCGGATATGCCCTCTGACACCGGATCGGCCTGGTCAAGGCGGCCCGGCGCGAAGGGATCGGCCCGTGACAACGTGTGGGCGAGCGTGCGCGGATATCCCGGGATATCGGCGAGGGGTCCACGTCGCCGTTGCCTTCCACGCGAAGTCTGAACTTGTCGGGGATGGAAACTACTCGTGCGAACGAGTAGTCGGAGGGGGAGACGGAAACTTGTCATGCGAACCGCCACGTGGCCGGGGACATGTCGTGTGGGCCCCCGGGCAGTTGGGTCCTGTCGGATGGGCCGTCATGTACTCGGAAGAGGAGGTGCGCATGGGCCGCCTGGCTCCTGGCCCATGACGGAAACTAGTTGTACAGGCTGCCGGGTACTCGGAGGCGTAGTACTCATTGTACTAGCCGCTAAGTACGCTGTGTGTCAGTCTGTACTGCGTTTTTTGGTGGTCGTGGTGGGCCCCGGTCTAGGGCCTCGTCACAAATATTTTCAAATTTGATTGTGAATAGTAAAATAATCATAGAGACTAATAATATAAAAATTATATTAGTCAATTTATCAGGAAGTTAACTATTATAATATGTAACATTTTCTATTTTAAATAAATTAGTTTTAGAGATACTATTGGTCAAAATTTAATTAATTTTGTAAAAGCTAAGCGTAGCCATATTTTGGAATGGATGAAGTATCTCCTGATTTCATAAGTCATCCTCCTCGTAGGCCCACACATAACGCAATGACGATGGTATTTTTGGGTTGAAGCTGTGCATTTTTACCCAAATTGCCACACTTTGCCACTGTCAAACTACTGTTGGCCGCATTATGTTGGCTTTTCTTTGATTCTCAACCCCATAGATCGCTTGTGAGTTCAGTTCATAAAAAATCATGTTTTGCTTGCTTCGACCTATGCTCACATATGCATATTGATAGGCTAGTTAGCTCGTTTTTTTTCTTACAGTAGAATAAAACAAAATATCCGTCTAGTTGAGTTTCCCTTCTTTACTGAAATATCGTGTATTTATTTATAATTATTTAAGGTATACTTTTAATTTATTATTTTATTTCGAAGTCAGAAGAGAACCAGTTGTTAAGTTTTACATAATTCTAATATATATTTGCTCTGACTTTGAATCTTCAATTTTACTTAACTTCATAGATTATTGATTCATTTACTATTTTTATACTATTTTTTATACTTTCTAAATTTTGTTGATTCCATCACTAATTGCAAAAGAATAGAAAAAACATGACATTAGTACACACCACGATATTTCTATCATCAGCCCTTTCCTTGAATTCCCTTTGGACAAAATGATTTTTACTTCTATCTCTTTATGAAAGATTTAACTTTGTTTGTATCTCCTTGGACCATTCTTTTTCTCTCACCTACTGCGATGAAGCATATATGACTTTTGCTAGGTGCTTCACCAGCTGCTTCCTATTTTTCGCATATGCTTTACTGATCAAACTATCGCTAGGATGGAAATTCAGGACATAGTGGATCTCCTCAAATCATCTCTCTCATCATGCCTCTGTAGATTCTAAGAATACCAATTCAATTATCATTTGTTTCTTAGGTAACAAATGGATGTTACTTTTGTAATAACTTATTAGTCTACTACAACCTTAATAAACAACATCAATGATTGTTTTGCTTACATATTAAGTACTCTGTGTTGATGCAACTGATCCACCATTATAACACGGGCCCATGAAAAATCAAATGGCAAAGATCTCCCTATCTCTCTAATTAACATGAATTTTTAGTGATGAGAATGAACATGATAGATTCTTTTAATGTTCATGTATTAATGTTTTATGGTAGCTACTTCTTCCAAAGCTCTTCATTTATAGGCGGTTCCTCCAAGTTGATAATGCTAATAACACCGTTTTATAGATTTCAGGAGCCTCAATACTTGTTCATGGTCATCTTAGTACCATAGCATCTCCGTAGCTCAACTGATAAGTTTTCTTATGGTGGAAGTTATCCATCTAGGATTGAGTTCTCAACTCCTTATGGGTGCTCGTATTTTCCTATTTTCTAGATTGAACCAGTACAATCCTTTCAGTGGTAGGCAAGATGCCAATTAACAGCGAGGTGCTAGTGGTGATTTCACCAATCTGGAGGATATGTAAGTTTAGTCTCTAAGAGGTGCTGATAGGATTAGAGTTGCGTGTGTGTATTCATTTCAAGTCCTCTTCACCTGAGTGCTCTCATTTTCCCTCTACCTTATCTCCTCCCTTTTCTGTCTCTACTCTATCTCTTCCTCACCCCTCCCACACACATATTTTTCTTCTACTCCCGTCCGCCACTCGCTAGTCGCTGCCCGCCGTCTCATCCCTTCCACGCCACCGGTGTGAGCGGGCTAGGGTCCGTGGGAGCTCTACATTGGTTGCCGCGGCAGCCAGTGCAGAGCTCCAGCGGACCCTGGCCCCTCCCGCTGCTGTCTTTGGCCACCGCGGTCACCGTCATCCGCTTCCAAGCCCGCCCTGGCACTGTCCCCACCGCATGCCATCTCTCGCCACTCGGCCTCACCGGCCCCGTGGCCACCTGTTGTCCTCCTGCACCGGCTCTCCCTCTGACATGCGATGAGAAGTAGCTCACCGTCTGTCAGAGGTTTAGATCTGCACAGCCCAGAGGGGGGGTTAACCCCGGTGGTTTTAGATTCGGTTGGGAGCGATCTAGAGCTAAGGACTCGATGGTTATGTAAGAGCACACGGAACACGGCGAGTTTATACTGGTTCGGGCCTCCGGAGAATAAAACCCTACGTCAGTTGTTGGTGTTGATTGCTTGAGCATTGCGTGATGTACATCGGGGGACACCCTGGCCGCCTTATATTGGCCAGCGGACAAGGTCGGTCGCCCAGAGTCCTGGTCGGTTAGGACCAGGAGACCTATCTCTAGTTGATTACAACTATTTCCATATTCCCAGACTGCCTGTCGGATCCGCCGCCGTCTTGTCATGCACTCCAAGTCTTGTAGTCGTTCCGGATAAAGTTTTCAGGAGGTCGTGTGGGCCACAGATCAGGTCTGTTGGGCCCACTGCCAGGTCGGTAGGTCTTCTAGTGGGCCAGACCCACTTGTCGGGGACGGTCGTGAGACTGGTCGGTGGGGACCTAGGGGTACCTATGTCCCACAAGCCCCTGAGCGATGTGTAGGCGCAGCAAACTTTCGAAGGGGTGATGACGAAGTCATGGAGCTATCAACAAGTCGAATAGCGTGCACGTTGGTCCAAAAAGAACAAGTCTTAATAGGCAACCAGTTTGTAGAATCCCGAGAGTAGCGAGGTCGAGCGCCAACCTAAGGGAAGTAGACTTCCAATAGGTCGAGACGACGATGAAGACAAGAGGGCGTTTGAAAAAATGCTCTCGTAGAGTAGTCCCCAAGCATTGAAGCGGGCATCATGGCTGGTTTGATGGTCCAAAAAAAGAAGAGAAGAGATCTTGTCGTGAATAATCAGTTGTAGAGACACCCCGATGTCTTGCATAGCTGCAAAGAGTTTGGCAGAGCCACTCGAGGCATGCCGACATCAAGAAGGTCTCACGCTAGTAGTGCCTAAGCACCCGGAGATGCCTAGTAGGGCTAGCTTGGCACGCACTCCACAGGGAGGCCTTCATTCCTTGAAGTAAACGAAGCTTCCAATGGTGTCTAGGACAGGCTGGCAGGGATAGAAACGCACATCGACCTCAAGAAGGTCACACATCCAGGGCGCCCAACTAGGTTGGCAGGGCCAGAACAGTACCGGGGTATTGAAGGAGCAAGATAATGAGGCACGCCGACCTCAGGAAGGCCATTTTGGTGTCCAGACGACCAGCACACTACATCGATTGGAACATATGACGACACGTTCAAACCGATGCAACATGGGGGTTTTTGTCACGATATGGGTCGTGTAGCGACTATTCGAGTCCGTCGCCAGGCGTCGCAATAAAACCGGTCGTAATAGGTTTTTGCGACGCCTCACAATTCACATCGCTATTATGGTCTATTGTTGCGACGGCGCCTGGCGTAGCAATTGGTTCAAGTCGCGACGACTTGTGTCGTTGCGATATGGGCTTTTGCAACGCAATGCGTCGTTGCGATAGTGGTATTTGCGACCACTCTGGTCAGTTGCAAACAAGCGCTATTACGATCAAATCATTGTGTCGCAATACGACACCTGTGCTGTTGCATTAGAAATGGAGGATATCACATCAAACGCGTAGTCATCGCCATATGTTTGAACCAAATCGCAACACTAAATGTCATCGCTATACATGAAGAGGGTCACGCAACGAACCATGGGTCGTCGTGGTATGCCTGAACAAAATAGCAACGCTCGGTGTTGTCGCTATACACGAAGAGGGTCACGCTACCAGATATGGTTCGTCGCCATATAATTGAACTAATTCGCCATGCTAACTACCGTCGCTAGATAGGTTGATGGTCAGGCAACCAAGTACATGTTGTCGCTATTTTCTTGAACCAAATCGCAACACGAACGACCAGTTGCTATACACGTTGAAGGTGACGCAACCAAAGATGTGTCGTCGCCATATTCTTGAACCAAATCGCAACGCGAACGACCAGTTGCTATACACGTTGATGGTGACGCAACCAAAGATTTGTCGTGGCCATATTCTTGAACCAAATCGCAACCCTAACTACCGTTGCTATACACGTTGATGGTCACGCAACCCTAACTACCGTAGCTTCAACGTCAGCTGTAGTGTTGTTGGATTGAGGTGTACTCTGCGTATTTGAATAGAGGGAAGGTAAGGTATTAGGTGCATTGGTCAAGTTACGATCACAACAGGTACAATGTTCTAGTTACCTTAGAAGATGGTAATAATAAGCGTTTGTAAGGCTCAAACATATTTTCAAACTTATCCTGCATTTTTTGTTCAATTGCTCTGGCCATTTCTTGGTGCTCGGCTTCCTTGTCAGCTTCATGCTTCTTAAGTCTTTCTTCAAACTCACGTTCTCGTGCTTCGACCTTCTCGATTCTCTCCTGTAACATCCTCTCCTGAATATCTTTGTTGCTTATTCGACTCGCCATGTAACCATGGCCACGTGACACGGAGGATTTGACTCTTGTCGTTTCCTTGTATGTTTCCTGGAAACATTGCTCTTCGCTAACAGCCTCAGAAGTGATACTTGGTGTTCCTTCTTCCATTTCATCTGAATTTGCTAGCAGAGATAATTTCCTGGCGGTACGACTCTGAGGACAGGAAATCATTGTAAGATGGAAAACCGTGGCCATGGTTTCATGCAGAATTAAACGAGTGTTATGTGCAAGCAAGGTTACGATGGAATTTCTACTCACATAAATACTCTCAGCCACGTCAGATATCCATTTTCCTTGCTTCGAGTGAGTAACCTTCCAGAGTTCGAACTGGCGTGGCTCAGCACCAGTTTCGAGATCGCGCTATGATTGCAACATTGCACGACATTAATATATGATTGTCTAATGAAGATAGTGAAAGATGAGAATATTGTAACCAAAATTTACATTTTCCCAACTCCACTGAGAGTAAGGTTTCGAACCCCCCGAATGGTTGTTAACCATTTGGCCGTGATTGCCAGAGTTTTTGATGCTCATTCCCTGCAAGGATTGAAAGAGTGTTGTTAAGCGATGAAAGGTTGAACTCATATCTATACAACTCTCAATGTTGTACTTAAGTAGGAAAAAATGTACCCTAAAATAGTTAGTTCCAAACTACTGGCACAAATAGTGCCACTCCACAATGTTTAACTCATCAGGCTTGTGTTTCATTCTCTCATCATAACTCTCGTATGACTTGTATGTAGCACTCAAGTCGCCTCGCCAATCTTTGTAGCGTTCGTGGGCAATCTTCAAAATCTTGCTCTTTGGATCTTGAATGCCCTCTAAATCCCATCCTTCCTGGTGGGAACGAAACTTGTTATGCATGCATGATTCAATCATAGCATTGTGTACGAAGAAAATAGATGCATGCGGTGGATAGTGACATACCATTATATGTGCTGCGATGTCTTTCTTGACATATTTACTAATATCTTTCCAAAATCTGACTCCAATGACTGGACAATTCATCCTTATCTGTAAAACAATCTCATCAACAAAGGCACGTCTATTTGGTCCACAGGCACCACCCAACTTTCCTGAGAACTGAATTTTTAGTTTGTTGCCACCAGATTTTGCTCTCAAGGAACTTGCAGATAGGCCTTTCAGGTTTCCACGGCCAACTTTCTTGCCACCTACTTGAATTCACATCAGAGAACATAACAGTTACTACTGAATAATAGTTGTTTCAGAAACCAATGAACAATACAAAGTGAAGTGCCTAGAGGTGTGAAGCTTCTATAACCTCTTGTCTTCTTTTCTCTCCTAGCATGCGATGGATGTTGTCGTGGCGGCATCGTTTCGGGTGGCGGCGTCGTGTTGCTGTCATTGCTCTCATCACGCGGGAGTACGACTACTTCTTTAGGTTTAGCTTGAGCTTTAGTAAAAGCCACTGAAAAAATGGAAAGCACTTATACTTGTTAGTAGGTTCACAATTCTCATCACAGATAAGCTGCAGTCGACAAGGAAAAGTATTTACGAATTCATTTCAGAAGTCCAACATGTTGTAATAATGCTTGGTACGTCTTTTGGGTGGCCTCCCTGAAGTCATCGTATAGTTCTGCAATTATAAACACTGGTATGTGAGTAAAATGTGCAGTCAAGGGTACATGTGGACAGTGTATAACAAGCAACATACGTACCACAGTTTTTGGGTTGCTTAGCAAGCCAACCTTTGTATGCAACACACTCTAAGTAGTCGTCGTAGTCATCATTTGTTGACCATATACCCCTGGGTACCCATACAAGGAAGAATACGAACTCATACCATAAATCCTTGTAATCCTACTAGGACTCGTACCATGTAATCCTACTAGGACTCCCATCTTGTAACCGACTAGGAACTCGCCCCTGGACTATATAAAGGAGGGCCGGGTACCTAGGAGGCAACACCTCGATCCCCCAACTCCTCCGGGGATCACCCAAGCGCAGGGCGCCATACATGATACTCCAAACAGGACGTAGGGTCCGCTACTTCGGCGGCCCGAACCTGTATAAATCTGTGTCCCGTGTCCTCGCGCATACCTTCGAGTTCCAGGTCTCACGATCCTCCACTGCACAATCTACTACCTCGGGTACCCCCTTGGTAGGCTCAGTGGCCAAAACACTGACAGCTGGCGCGCCAGGTAGGGGAGATCGTCGAGATCATCAGTTGAATTCGAAGGACCTCATCATCAAGATCAAACAACTCGGCGGCATTGCGCAGGCTGTTGTTAGGCAACGAGCCAACGACAATACACAACTCCTCGAGTTTCCGCATCAGGATCACCACCAACTCGATATCATCGTGTCTGCGAGCCAAAGCACGTCATCTTAGCGTGCAGGGGGCTGAAATTCGATCTTTGTGTGATTATCGAGTTGGAAATCAAGACGGACAAACCACTGTCCAAATCCGAACCAGAGTGGAGCAGTTCCGTGGTTGTTCGTGCGTCGAATTCGAGATGGAAACCAGCACCAAGTATTTCCGTCTCGGAGTCGAAGACAGTTCCTGCGTCATCCACCAAAACTCGCTGCATGCCGGTCAAATAAAAAAACAAATCCAAGCTAGCAGTGGACCAGAGCAATCATTGTCTCCGCTCGTCCGCTGGCTAGAGATCAATTCAATACTCCACGTGAACAAGCAAATTTTCTAGAAGCTGCTATGCGCACACCAGAAGCTCCCACAAGGCTCCAAGATTTTTTGCTTGGCTCACACAAGCAATGTACGTGAGTACGACTACGTCGACTTCCTTCGGCAATACCGACTCGCCGTCGACTACTTCAACTACTCGAGTACAACTACATCGTCGTCTCGCCGCTCGACTTCTCGTCGGTCGGTCGTGCTGGCTCTCGCTGTGCGCCCGGTCACTTCGTCTCGCGGCTCGACTACTCATCGTCTGGTTGCACTGGCTCTACTACGCCTATGCCGTGCATCCAGACGCGTCGCCTCGCCGCTCGACTTCTCGTCGGTCGGTCACACTGGCTCTCACCGTGCGCCCGGTCACTCTGTCTCGCGGCTTGACTACTCATCGTCTGGTTGCACCGGCTCGACATCGTCTTGCGGCCACACCAATTCATCATGGACTACTTCGGCTACTTTTCTCAGCTAGTTTTTACTAGAAAACTAGTCGAGAACGGCTTCTATGCCCCCCACAACTAGTCGGACCTGCCTCCGACTAGTCGACTTCGTGAACACTCATCCACGAGTTCATTCAAAACCCGCTCCGGCGGTACAAGCCGACTTCGGTCGCATCTCCAGACCGCTCCTGCGGTATCAGTAAGTCATTTATTTAAATGATTACTTTTTTCTTCTTCTTTGGCTTGTTTTGCACATGCAAGACAACACGCCAAGGACTACTTATTTGTGTACGCTTCTCAACGGATTTTCACGAGAGCTACACTATGCCGACTACTCTTGGGACATATCAACAAGTCACTATGAGTTCACTCCATCAACTCGGGGGCTATCCCAAGGAGGCAACCTCTAAAAGTCTGCTTCGTGCGGCAATCTAAAGTCGTCTTACTCAAGTCGCATCTCCAAGTCGAGTACTCTAGTCGCATCATAAAGTCGATGTCTAAAATCGCATTTTCAAAGTCTGCTCCGTGCGGCAATCTCAAAGTTCCACTCCGCGTGGCAATTTAAAGTCGACTCTGGTCGCACCTTCGCCCGCTTCGACGGCATACTGCGTGTATAAGCTTTGATGGAACCTAGCTGTAAGTGGCCCTCGCATCCTGGCAACGATGGTACCTAGCTGCACGTGGTCTTTACACTCCGTACAATGGGTCTGAAATGCATGGCCCTAAGTACTCTTGCTCTACCCACTTACCCTGGGTCTCCCTGTTATCGTGCCGATCCATACTCTAGGCCTCCCTGTTACCATCCGATCCATACTTTGGGTTCCTGCTTCTATGCCGATCCCAGGCTGTAAGTGATTCTCAGGTCCAGGCGACTACCTAGCTGTAAACGGTTTTCTGATCCAGGCGACTACCCAGCTGTAAGTAGCTCTCGGGTCTGAGCTACAACTCTCTAGGCAGATACGGTTGCCACTACTCGTAGGGGATCAAGATAATCCTCTCCAGACAGTTTTGGCTGTGACTACTCGTGGCTTCGGCTGCGATCACTCGTAGGGGATCATGATAATCCTCTCCAGGCAGTCTCATTTTGCGAACTCGTAGGGAGTCATGACAATTCTCTCCAGACGACTCCATGTCGTATAGAGTAATAAGTGGCACATGTTGTCCTTGTTCTATTTAATCAAGAGGCTGCAGCGTAGAGTAACACCCTTCATAGTAGGGTCTCAGTGGAACTCCAAGACATTGAGTTCATCACACTATCTCCTACGGTCTTACTCGTTCTTCGGAACATTCTTGCGAGTACTCTCTCACTAGGCTCATAGCCTCAGAGGTACTTAAGACACTATTACTCAATAGTGTATCCATACATTGTACTCGAGGCAATGTATTTTTTCCAGACGTCTCCGGAGGCAAAACATTTTGTTTTTCTATTTTTTGATTCGCTTTTTTGCCTTCCGAAATGTGTTCTTTGGCTTTTCAGCTTTGTGTTTCGGGTTTCTTTCTTGGCTCGAAGTACTCAAAGTCGACTTACTCAAGTCGCATTCTAAAGTCTGCTCCGCGCAACATAAAGTCGACTTACTCAAGTCGCATCTCAAAGTCTGTTCCGCACAGCATAAAATCGACTTACTCAAGTCGCATCCAAAGTCCGCTCCGCGCGGCACAAAGTCGACTTCGGTTGCATTCTAAAGTCCGCTCCGTGCGGCAATTTAAAGTCGACTTACTCAAGTCGCATTTCTAAGTCGACTACTCTAGTTGCATCACAAAGTCGACTACTCTAGTCGCATTCTAAAGTCCACTCCGTGTGGCAACCTAAAAGTCGACCCCGGTCGCATCTAAAGTCTGCTCTGACGGCAACATTACTACTCGAAGACGACTCGAGTAGTCTATGCTACTTCTCAAGTACAACGGCTTCACGCCAAATTACTACTCAGAGACAACTTCAGCATGCTCCGTTCGTTCTTCAGCTCGGGGGCTCAACTCCAATTACTACTCGATGTGGCTATATAGCTCACTTGGCTCATAATCTCGGGGGCTGGACGCTACAAGAGTACTCGGATGATGGATTTTGCGAATTGAAGACCCTTGGATTGATCATCTAATCACTTCAAGGCTCGGGGGCTACTATGCTACAACCATCAACCTCTTTTTTCAAGACGGAAGATGCAAATTCTTGATTGACCCTCAGCTTGATTCTTCGATTCAAACTCAGGCTTGGGGGCTACACTCCATATGGAGTGCGATTTTTGCAAATCGCACCTCCATATAGATCAAGATTTCAAGACAAGATGGGTATTTTTGGAGACTTCCTGGGTTAGAACTCGGGGACACCTGGGAACTACTCGGGGATGATTCAAAAGTACTCATAGATGAACTAGAGCACATTCCACTCTTTCGGAAATTCAAGTACTATTGAAGACTTCGGCTAGCAGTACTCGAGACCATCAGAAACTACTCAACGAAGCTTCAAAACTACTCGAACTCGCTGTTCAAGACTACAAAGTGCTCGGGGCCTTGTTGACCATATACCCCTGGGTACCCATACAAGGAAGAATACGAACTCATACGATAAACCTTGTAATCCTACTAGGACTCGTACCATGTAATCCTACTAGGACTCTTATCTTGTAACCGACTAGGAACCCGCCCCCTGGACTATATAAAGGAGGGTCGGGTACCTAGGAGGCAACACCTCGATCCCCCAACTCCTCCGGGGATCACCCAAGTGCAGGGCGCCATACATGATAGTCCAAACAGGACGTAGGGTCCGCTACTCCGGCGGCCCGAACCTGTATAAATCTGTGTCCTGTGTCCTCGCGCATACCTTCGAGTTCCAGGTCTCGCGATCCTCCACCGCACAATCTACTACCTCGGGTAACCCCTTGGTAGGCTCAGTGGCCAAAACACTGACATCATCATCACTATCAGCACTCTGCCAAAACCCCCTACTATGTGGTTTCAGGGGTGAAACGAGGACATCTTCACCATCCCGATTGTCAGGGGGTGAGACCTGGACAGATCCGCTAGGGGGTTGCCCTAGAGGTTTGCAGGTTAATGGAGGATCGGGACCTAAGAGCGTAGGTGGTTATGCACGGGATGCACACGGAACTAGGCGAGTATGGCGGTGAAGAACAAGGACACAAGGGGTTTTAGACTGGTTCAGGCCTCCGGAGAGTAAAACCCTACGTCCAGTTTGGTGGTTGATTATGTGAGAATGAGTTGTCCCTATGCATGGAACCCTAGGCCGCCTTATATGGGGGGACAGGCTAGGGTTTGCATGCGCAGGTCGGTTGACCCATGTCGGGGTCAGTTACAACTGTGCGAAGCTTATCTCCCAGATTACAAAGAGTATCCCGTGATACCCGGAGCTACAGGTGGCGGCGCGCCAGGTCGCCGTGTCTTGACTTGCACGCCAAGGCTTCGCGGATCTTCCGGGATCCTGATCAGGTCGCCTGAGATCTTCGGAGGCGCGAATAAGGTCGCTGGGCCGAGTTGTAAGGTCGGCGGGTCTTCTGGAAGGTCGGGTCCACTTGTCGGGGGCCCCTAGGACCCTGGCCGGTGGGGACCCATGGGTACCTATGTCTCTCAAACCCTCGATCGACATGTAGGTGTAGTGGACGAGGCGGGGTTGTGTCGAAGAGTAGCAAGACACGGCACCGTCGAGGTCGTGAAGGGTGCACGGGGATCCAAAAAAGAAAAACCCCTCCGATGCGCGCATGAAGTTGAACGTCGAGCTTCTGGGTCGAAGGTCCATGAGGTAGAAGTGAAGACGAGGCATAGATCTTGCAGAACCGCCGACCTGACCTGAGTCAGGCATGTTGGAGTTGCAGTCACGACCTTCAAAAAGGTCAACAAGCCTACCGTGGGTAGGTCGAGCAGAGATGTGATGGAAGCAGGCTTCCATTAGGTCGAGGTGACCCGAAGAAAATAGGGCGTCGAAGACGCACTAGTGTAGTAGCCCCCGAGCAGTAAAGCGACCAAGATGGCCGGTTTGATGCTCCAAAGAAGAAGAAAAGAAAAATAATCCGAACCTACGACCTTCTGCTTAGGAGAACAGATGCTCTTGTAGTGTTGACGCTAGAGGACAAGAGCTCCCGAATCTTGCAGAGGGCAGCAGGTGACAGGTCTGGCGCGACCAGGGTCACGTGTGCACTGTACGGTCACGGGCTGTCTTGCAAGCGTGGCACAGGTCGCATTCACCCGCAAAAGACAAAGGTGCTCCAGTTTGTTGTCAGGTAGGGGATAAGCGCGCTAATGCCTTCCACGGGTGAACAGTAACCTCGTGCTCCATGAGGGTACAGTGATCTCGAGGATGAGGATGCCACACAAGCTGTCTTGCGGATAACACCCAATGGCAAGTGCTGGGGTATAAATAGGCACCCATACCTCAAAGCGAAGTACGCAATTTCCAGGGGGTAGCCACGATGATCCAGTATAGTAATATTGTCAAGCTAGGGGCTTGTGTCCGCCCTCCGGAGTGTAGGGTTGATGTAGTTCATACTTGGAGCTAGAAGAATGCTTGCGAGGCTCGAAGAACTCGATTGGCCTCTTCTTCCACTCCCGCCGAGGAACCCAGGAGGAGTATGAAGCAGCAGCTGCATCGTCGGCCCTGACACTTTCAGGCCTGAGGTGATGCAGTTGGGTGCGGCGCTCCACCCGGTGAGGTTGGTGTTAAAGCTCGGACCTTCTGCAATCTTGCGGCGAAGCTCAGACTTGATGCTGGGCGCTGCAGGAGACGTGTTGGTGCGTGAGTAGAGGTGGCTGTGTGGCAGCTGCCTCCACAGTGGCTATAGAGGTCGTCGAGTAGGTCCTGAAGCTAGAAGAAAGCTTGCGACAAGCCTTATTAGTGTAGACTGAGTCGTAAGCACTTTGGAGGTAATTCAGGACCTTTAATATCTTTGTATCTTGTAATTTGGTCAAGGGCCAAACTCCTTGTAGCTTATGAAGCTGTAAATATAGGTTTTCATGAGGAGTATCATGATTTTGGTGATTGTAAGGGCGCCCAGGCCGCAATGGTACGAATACCAAGGGCCCGGCAGGGCTGTAATAGCACACCGACCTTCGGGAGGCCTTTCGTAGAGATGAGGAACCCGTGTCGACCTGGGTCGACACAGCTGTTGTGCAGTGACACAACGCAGGTAGTCAGCCTGGAAACTCTAGGTGTACGCGACCAAGAAGGCAGCAAGAGGTCGGGGAGGTGCTACTTGACCAAGAGGTCGCCAACGGGCAGTGGAGCCATTAAGCACGGGGCCGTTGGTATAGCCATTAGGGCAATGTAATAGGTGGCAGGACCTTAGCGACCTCTTGGAGGTGCTACTTGACTCGGAGGTCGTGAATGAGTGTGTGGACCCATGATTGACATCTGAGGCGACCTACCAAGCGGTAGTGCCTGTCGACCTTGTGAAGGTAACGTTATAGACCCGGAGGTCGTCAGAGGCCAAGAGACCTTGAAGAGAATGATGAGGAAGGGGCTTGAAGTAGGGCATAACGAGTCCATGGACGCCGGGCCCCTGGGCAGAAGGACGGCAAACATAGATTCCTGTACGGCACGAGCCGTTACTGCCTGGGGCCGTTAGGCCGAAAGATCCGTTGGGCGATGTAGCCGTTGGGTCGTCGTGAATGTCGCCGAATCCGAAGGGACGTTTGGGGCACCGCGGCCCACCGCACTGGTGCGGCCCAGTTATAAAAGGCCGAGTGAGGGGTCGAGGACCCCACTCCCTTGCATTCCCCGCAGCAGCTAGGGTTTTCGATCTGCCGCCAAGAGCTTTAGCGCATAGTTCGCCGGTGCCACCGTGCTTAGATCCACCGCACCCAGCGCCGCCGTATGCGCCAGAAGTCTCTAGTGGTATTTAGAACTAGATCAACAGGCTTCGACAAAGAAGAAATGGCCGCAGAGCTTGCGCCGCCGCCGGAGAAGGTTTGGGAGCACTCGACGGTGACGGAGGCGCAGCTGCAGAGTCTGGTAGAGCACGGGCTGCTGAAGCCCAGTGAGCAAGTGGGCTAGAGGCCAGCCGCCGGCGAAGCCTTCCCCTCCGAGGGGACCGGGGAGACCGTCGCCTTCGTCACGCACATTGAGCGCGGATTTGGTGTCCCGGCGGGCGACTTCTTCCGCGGGCTGCTCCACTTCTACTGCATCGACCTGGTACACCTCGTCCCCAACGCCATCACCACAGTCTCCTCATTCATCCACTTGTGCGAGGCATACTTGGGGATACCGCCACACTTCGACCTGTGGTGGTACTTCTTCGAGTTGAAGAAGACGGGGAAGAATGGCGTCGTCGGGGCCATTGGCTTCATGCTACGCCATCACATGAAGACGGTGTACATCGACATGGAGTTGCCGGACAACACCTAGGGTTGGAGGCGAGGGTGGTTCTACATCGACAACCCGAAGTCGGCACTACCCACTAGGTCGGGGCTCGCGCCGGTCCTAGTGCCGGAGTGGACCAACCAGCTAACGTCGCGGGAGATGGACGCCATCAAGCCACTGCTAGAGGACCTCAAGACGCGGAAGGAAGAAGGGCTGACGGGTGGCGCGGTGGCCATCAGTTTCAGCCGGAGGTTGCTGCAGCCGATCCAGGATCGGGTGCACCCGGCCTACGAGTACTGGGGTCAAACCGACCCAACCCGCGTACAGCAGCGCAAGGTCTCCAAGTAGGACGTGGTGGCACAGGTGAGGGAGCTCTTCAACGGGGTGATCCGGAACCGGACGTGCCCCAAGGCATTCTCCCTCACGCGGCCCACCGACGTGGTATGTCGCTGATCGACCTTGATTCCTTTGTTGTTTTTGCATTTCCCTATTTCTGAGACGAAGGTCACCTGTTTGCAGGGTCGTGAAGGCTTGTTCTGGAGCCCGGCTCCCCTTGAAGACGAGGGCGAACGCACCTTCAAGGTCCGGGCGGCGGAGGACGTGCAGGCTCCACCGCCGGAGTTATTGGAGAACTACCTCTCCGACTCAACGGTGGGGGGTAGTGATGATGAGGATCCGCCTGTGGTGAGCTCCGCACCAACAACCCGGCGGATGCGGTCCGTCGCTGGCAAGATCCCAGCACACAAGGGCGTCAAGATCATCTCTGCCACCGTTGAGGCGGAGAAGAAGAAGAGGAAGAGGAAGGACACCACTGCATCGTCGGAGATGGCAACGACTAGCACCGAGGTCATCTTCGAGGAGCAAGACGATGCACGGTTGCACGACGTTTCCGGAGGGTCGGGCGACGTAGCGGCCGTGGGGGGAGAGGACACCGCGCTCGGCGCTGTAGGCGAGCAGCAGCCGAAACCGAGTGCGGAAGGCGTGAGTGACCAAGGGTCGCAGAAGAAGCCAAGGCGGGCGCCACCCAGGCCGATGTCGATGAAGTTGAAGACCGGCAGCAGGTATGTTGTCGAGCTTGATTTTATGTCATGCTTCATCTTTACAGCTTATTGAGTACGTCTGTACCGACGGATTCGTGCACCTTGGGTAGGGGGATTCCTGCTGCGTCGGGCAGCAGCAAGAACGCCTCAGTCCAAGAGGCCTTTGGGCGGAAGATTGAAAAGGTGCCGGTGGGGAAGTCGCCGGCGACCTCGGCCGGGGACGTCACCAGCAAGGTCCCCGAGACCGTGGGGGCAACATCATCGGCGGCTGTCCAGGTCGCTGCTGAGAGCGCTCAACAGGAGGAAGGCCTGCACCAGCAAGACCCGCACGAGTCGAGCCTGCCGGAGGCGAGGTTGGCGGAGACCGGAGGTGGAAGCGAGGAGGACGAGCGGCATCGGTGCCTCTACACCGGCACTCCGTGGGAGGATGAAGTCATCGCTGACGCCAAGGACCTTGCCGACTTCAAGACGGCGCAGGCGACCATCACGGAGGCGGCGAAGATGATCAGCAGGACACTCATGGTGAGTCAATATTACCTTTGGAGCTAGGCCTTCAATTCACTTAGGCGGGTTGACTTGACGATGTTGTATAACGTGTGGATGTAGACCCTTGCTGAGCGGGCGCAGGGTAGGGCGGCTCTGCTGACGGAGGGCGCCAAGCTTCACGCGGAGTTGGCCGCAACGCGGGAGGCCGTGCTCTAGGCCAGGATTGAGGCTGCGAAGGATGTACAACACCTCAAGGACGAAGCGACCTCGAAGGACAAGGCGATGGAGGCCTTGAAGCGAGAGCTGGAGGCTGCCAAGCTGACGACGAAGAAGGCGGAGGACAACCTGAAGGTCGCCACCTCGGGTACGTCGTAGGACGCCTTCGGTCTTTATGTTTCTGCGCCGCGGTGTACCCATCCTGACCTTGACTTTTGCAGATGCCAAGAAGAGGGAGACCACCTTGAAGAAGGACCTCAAGGACACCAAAGAGCAGGTGAAGATCCTCAAGGAGAAGCACAAGGAGGTCGTCGCCAGTGAGTCTTACTTCACTCATAAAGCTACATATGAATTTGGCGTGCGCAAGGATCTAGAGATCGACCTTGGCCGGGTGATGCAAATCCTTATTGATCATCAAGAGATGACTGCAGATCTTGAGAAGGAGTTGGACGACCACAAGGAGGCCGCCGAGTACCTTGTGGACATGTACGCCCCGAAGGTCGAGGGCGGTCCACAGGAGCTCGTCGCATGGCTGGAGGACATAGAAGGTCGCATAAAGACCTTGCTGATAGACAGCGGCAAGCTCGACGCTGCTACGGCACTGGCCACAGTGAAGCACCATGAGCCGTCGTTCGACCTTGAGAAGGTCAAGGAGGAGGTCACCTTGTCGCAGTTGGTGGGCAGCGAAGATATCCAGGCCGCTGCAGATGAAATTATGAAGAAGATAGACCTGGAGATGTAACCTAGGAAGTGGCAAACTATTAGAAACAATGGGTCGTGGACCCTGTTGATGTAATAGAAACCTTGCATGAATGAAAAAGGCATGTTTAATTAAGTTAACGTGATCCCTTATTTGACTTCGTATACTCCTTATAAGGACGCAAAAGCAATGAGGTTACAAGAACCCCTTTTCCCCCGCTAACCCTACTCAGTGGAGGAACGGCTTACCGACTACACGGCTCGGCGTGGAGGCTTACGTGCAGCCGGCGCGCGGAGGGGGGTCAGGGACCCAAGGTCGAGCAACCCCACGAACTAGGAATGCTTATAACGCGTACAAAAAGTTGTGGTAAGGGAACACTGATAAAAAGGAGAGAGGTAGGAACCCTAGGTCGAACGACCTTTAGGTTGGCAAAGCCAAGCCACCGAGCGTGAAGGGCCGAGCTTGAGGCCAAGCCCCCGAGTGTGAAGGGCCGAGCTTGAGGCCAAGCTCCCGAGCGCGTCAAAGGGGAGGGGTGAACAGAAGAACAAGCAGATCGAAAGAGGGAACTTTATATATATATATATTGAATTACAAAGGATAGAGTACATAGCTTTATTGTGATACAAGGCTCCTAAGGATAGAAGCGACATAAATGCTTGATGTTCCAGGGGTTAGGAACACCCTGGCCATCGGCCCATTGGAGGCGATAGGTCACCGGTCCAATGACCTCCTTAACTATGAAGGGGCCTTCCCAAGGTGCAGAGAGCTTGTGCATGTCCTTGGTGTTCTGGATGCGCCGCAAGACTAGGTCGCCAACGTTGAAGGAACGTTCTCACACATTGCGGTCGTGGTAACGACGTAGCTGCTGCTCGTGGCGGGTGTGGCACATGAGCACGGCCACACGATGTTCCTTGACACTGTCGAGGTCGAGCCGGCGTGTTTGCTCTATTTCTCCTTCGTCGAAGTTCTGGATGCGAGGAGCACTGAAGGCCACATCCGTGGGGAGGATGGCCTCTATCCTGTAGACCAGGAAGAAGGGTGAGTACCCTATAGCTGAGCTAACCTGGGTCCTGATACCCCAGAGGACGTGAGGAAGCTCTGAAAGGCACCTGGTTGCGTAAGGCGCTGAGCCGTCGAAGATGCGATCTTTGATGGCCTGTAGGACCATGCCGTTGGCCCATTCGACCTGGCCATTGCACCGTGGGTGCGCCACCGAGGAGTAGTATACGTCGCTTAGGCTGTCTTGGCAGAAGTCCCAGAACTCGGCTCCTGTGAAGGCCGTGCCAAGGTCGGTGACGATCCTGTTTGGCACCCCAAAGCGATGGGTGATCTCCTCGATGAATTTGGTCGCCTCTTTGGATGTGACACTGGATACGGGACAGACCTCGATCCACTTGGTGAACTTATCCACCGCCACGATGATGTGCTTGTAGCCGCCAGGGGCGGTCTTGAAGGGACCCACAGAGTTGAGACCCCAAACTGCGAAGGGCCAGGACGAAGCGATGGTCCTCAGGGCCTGAGCCGGGACATGTTGCTGTTTTGCGAAGAACTGACACCCCTTGCAATGATGTACAAGTTCCTGGGCATCAGCCATGGCCGTGGGCCAGTAGAAGCCAGACCTGAAGGCCTTGCCTACCAGGTTGGAAGAGGCGGCATGGTTGCTGCATTCGCCACCGTGGATCTCGTCAAAGAGCTGAAGGCCCTCGGATCGTAGGATGCACTTCATCAGTACTCCGGTGGAGGCAGACCTCCGGTAGAGTTCCTTGCCAACGACGACGTAGTTAGCGCTATGCCTCATGATCTTTTCTCGCTCCGCCTTATCCTCAGGTACTTGATGCTCAAGGAGGAAGGCGATGAAGTCGAGGCGCCAGTCATCTTCCGCGTCGATCATGAGGATCTCGCGACCCGTAGGCGAAGTCAACTCATCGTCAGCCGACTCGGGGTCAGGGATGAGCTTGATGGATGGCTTGCGTAAGTCCTGGACGAACACACCGGCCAGAACCAGTGCACGCTTGGAGCCGAGCTTGGAGAGGACATCGGCCGCGACATTGTTGTTGCGGCAGACGTGGTGGAACTCGAGGCCTTCGAAGTGACGCTCGAGCTTGTGCACCTCAGCATAGTAGGCGTCCATTGTGTCCTTCCTAGGTTCGGAGTCCTTGCTGACTTGGTCGATGGTGACCTTGGAATCGCCGTAGGCCATGTGGCGCTTGACCCCGAGGGAGACAGCGATGCGTAGCCCATGGATGAGGGCCTCGTACTCGGCGCAGTTGTTGGACACCTTGTAGTGAATCTGCAGGACGTACTTGAGGTAGTCACCCTGAGGGGAGATGAATAGGACACTTGCACCGGCTCCTTTGAGGTTTAGGGAACCATCGAAGTACATTTTCCAGTGCTCAGGTCGCTCCAACGGTGGGGGCTGCTGGATCTTTGTCCACTCCGAGACGAAGTCTGCAATGACTTGGGACTTGATGGCCTGCCTGGGGCAAAACTCTAGGTCGAACTCCCCTAGCTCGATGGACCACTTGACGATGTGCCCAGTGGTGTCGCGGCTTCGTAGGATCTCGCCAAGGGGAAAGGCCGAGACGACCTTGATCTTGTGGGACTGGAAGTAGTGCCGGAGCTTGCGGGAGGTCATGTGTAGTGCGTAGAGCATCTTCTGGGGCTGGCTGTACCTAGTCTTGCTATCGGACAGGACTTCGCTGACGTAGTATATAGGTCGCTGGACGGGGTAAGGTCGCCCCTCTTCAGGTCGCTCAGCCACCAGGACGGCGCTGACCACAAGGGTGGTCACCGAGATGTAGAGCAGTAAAGGCTCCTTAGGCACCAGGGGCACCATCACCGGGGGTGTCGTGTGGAAGGTCTTGAGTTGCTCGAGAGCTTGGTCCGCCTCCTCGGTCCAGACGAACTTGTCTGCCTTTTTTAGCAGCTTGAAGAAGGGCGGGCCTTTCTCTCCGAGCTTGCTAATGAATCGGCCTAAGGCCGCCATCATGTCAGTGAGCTTCATGATGTCCTTCTTGCCCGTAGGTCACTTCATCCTGAGGATGGCGTCCACCTTGGTGGGGTTGGCCTCGATGCCTCGGTTGCTGACCATGAAGCCCAAGAGCTTGCCAGACGGAACACTGAAGACGCACTTCTCTGGATTAAGTTTTCAGCGGTAAGTGCAGAGGTTGGCGAAGGTCTCCTCGAGGTCAGCTATGAGCTTGTCCTCATGGGTGGTCTTGACGACCACGTCGTCGACGTAGGCTTCCACGTTCTTGCTAGTCTGGTTAGCGAGGCACTTCTGGGTGGCCTTTTGATAGGTCGCACACGCATTTTTGAGGCTGAAGGTCATGGCCGTGTAGCAGTAGATGCCGTGGGACGTTATGAACGCCATCTTGTCTTGGTCAGAGACCTTCAGGGCTATCTGGTGATACCCTGAGTAGCAGTCGAGAAAGCAGAGGAGGACGCTTCCGGCCGTGGAGTCCACGACCTGGTCGATGCGTGGAAGAGGGAAGGGGTCTTTAGGGCAGTGCCTGTTAAGGTCAGTGTAATCGATACACATTCTACATTGACCGGTTTTCTTTGGAACAAGAACCGGGTTGGCGAGCCAAACCGGGTTTTTACACTCTCGGATAAATCCGGCAGCTAGGAGCTTTATTAGCTCTACCCTAATGATGTCCTTGCGATCTTTCGCAAAGCGGCAAAACTTCTACTTGACAAGTTTGGCCGTCTTGCTTACATCCAAGGCGTGCTCAGCCAGCTCCCTGGGGACACCCGGCATATCCGATGGACTCCAAGCAAATATGTCGGCGTTATCACGGAGAAAGCTGGTGAGCGTGAGTTCCTATTTGGGGTCGAGCCCGTCGCCGATCACCACTGTCTTCTCTGGGTCGGCAAGGCCGAGGCAGACCTTCTTCGTCGATGGAGACGCGTCGAGGGCGGTGTTGGTGCGCTTCTGTTCTGGGACAGACTGGTCGAAAGGGTCGACCTGGTTGGCCTCGGCGACCAAGACTGCGGAGGTGTCGGCAGCAGCGGAGGTCGCGGCGAGGTCGAGGGCCTCCGTGTTGCACCAGAAGGAGACGATGAGGTCCCCCTTGACGGAGAGGACCCCACGTGGAGCCAGCATCTTCAACACCAGATAGGTGTTGTGCGGGATGGCCATGAACCTGGCCAACATCGGGCGACCTAGGATCGCGTGGTAGGAGGACTTGAAGTTGGCGACCTCGAAGTTGAGGTACTCCGTGCGGAAGTTCGCCTCCATACCGAAAGTAATAGGGAGGGAGACCCGACCCAGAGGGTAGGCCGCCTTCCCGGGGACGATGCCGTAGAAGGGCTCATCGCACTCCGTCATCTTGTCGAAGTCGAAACCCATCTTCTTGAGGGTCTCAACAAAGATGATGTTGAGCCCGCTGCCTCCGTCGATCAGGGTCTGGGAGAGTAGGGCTTCGTCCACTGTGGTCTCGACAACGAGCGGATAGGACCCGAGATCTAGGATGTGGACCCAGTGATCATCCCTGGAGAACGTAATCGCCTGCTCAGACCAACGTAGAGGTACAATTGGCTGAGTGTGGACGAGATGGACATCGCGGTTGTCCTTCCTGTAGCGCCTCCTACTGGCGCTGGACTTGATGCCACCGACGATCATGTTGATCGCACAGGTTGCGGCCTGGAAAGGCCCATTGGGGTTACCTGACGCCGGAGGAGGAGGCAGGTTCGTCTCGTCGCGGGGAGCCGTTGGAGGAGGGTCGCTGCGAGGTGGGTCACTGCGATGTGGCTCGCGGCGATCGTCGTATCGCTCCTCGCGGCGGTCATCACGCCGATCGTCACGGCGGTAGTTGTTGTTGTAGGGGTGGCTGTCGCGACGCCCGCCATCGTTCCTGGGTTGCTTAGGGTCCGCGGGGGCGCGGAAGGCCCTCTTGAACTGGGAACACTCGCGGAGAGTGTGGGTGGCCCCCTCATGGAACCCGCAGATGCTGTCGAGTGCTAGGTCGAACTCCTCCTGGTTGAAGGTCGAACCTCGACGCCCATCGGCCGCTAGGACCTCGGAAGGTCGCTTGCGGAGCTTGTCTCCTGGAGTACCAGATGTACCAGCGTTATCAGCGTCGAACTGATTCTGGAGTGCATCCTCCGTGTCCATCAGCTTGTTGATGATGAACATGAGCTCCTTGACGTTGATCGGGCCAACCTCATGGATCTTCTCAAAGATCTTGCGATCTTTGATGCCCTTCTTATAGCTGTCGACGATCTGGTCGTCCCTGACACCAACGCACTCATTCCGGTTCTCGAAGAACCGGGTGTTGTAGTCGCGGAGCCGCTCCTTAGGCTTCTGCACGATCCGCCCCAGGGTGAAGGCGATTCCAGGGCGGTCATAGGTCGCCTGGAAGTTCGACGTGAAGGCCTGGGACAGATCGGCCCAGGTCTTGATGCTGCCGGGCTCAAGGTTGTTGAGCCACAGCGAAGGGGCCTTGCCCATCACCAGTGGGAAGTAGGCCGTCATGTGGTCGAAGCTACCACCAGCCACCTTGATGGCGACGTAGTAGGTCGACAACCAGATGTTAGGGTCGGAGCGCCCATCATACGGCTTGATGTTGGGCTTGAAGTTGTCGGGGTACTCCACCCTCTTGAACCGAGCATCCAGCGCCGGGAAGGCGTTGAGGGCTAGGTCGTCGCCGGAGCCTCTGGCTGGGGTGGCCTCTCTTGGTGCGGAGTGGACGCTGCGCTCTGGGATGACAACCTGGGAGCGTGGCTGCCGATCCCGGTTGGTCTGGACGATGGCGGGGTCGCCGTGGTCGGCGTCGTACTTGGCACGTCGCCAATTCTCGATCTCATGTTGATCACGGAGCTCACGCTCCATGACGCAGTGAACACCCCCGGGTGCTCCGTACTCGCACTCCTCGCGCTCTCGATGATGTTGGTCGACGACGCCATGGGCATCGCGAGCACGCCTGTTGGCGTCGAGGTTGACGCGAAGGTCGCGGGCAGCAGCAGGCTGCTGGGCGGGTTGCTCAGGTTTGTGCTGAGCGACCTCCTCCCGGATGGGGGAGAGATGGCTGCGCGCAGGTCGGAGAGATCGACTGCGCGAGTGGCATGTCGACGAAGACGCAGCGGACTTGGAGGCCGCGCTCTTCTCTTCCACATGGGCGTTGGTGACCCGGAGGTACGCGAGGGCCTGCTCAGCTTCAGGCGTCTGGACTTGCTGGAGTCGGGTAATGGCCGCACCCAGGTTGGCCTGGGGGCTGTTGAAGGTCGGGATCCCAGCTTCCTCGAACTTGAGATGCAGGTCTCGAGCGCAGGGCAAGACGCGCCGCTGCTCTTCCGCACGTCGCTCAGCGCGACGGGCGTTGGCTTGGATGCGGGCCGCCTCCTCGTAGTTGGTCGCACCCGCACGGGGTGGCTCGTTCTCGGAGATCACCATCATCTGACGGAAGACGATCTCCGAGTCGTTGGGGGAGATGCGAACCCGGACATTCTGGAACTCCCCGCAGTCCGGAGACTGGGTAGGTCGCTTAGCTCGGCGAGGGAGCTCGTTGTCGATCTTCTTCCGCAGGCGGCACCCGTGGAGGGTATGCTTCGCACCCTTTTGATAGGTGCAGGGCACGTCGAGAGGATCGCGCCTTGCGCGAGGTGCCGGCCTTGGGTCGCAAGAAGGTCGCCGCCCAGATTGGATCTGGGGAGGCTTAAGCTGTTGGCTCAGGTGAAGGCCGAGCGCAGACTTCAGGCCGAAGGGGAACGCGTCATGGCATAGCGCGGTCTGCGCCGAGCACTAGGCTCGTTCGCAGATCTCCAGGGTGTCCCTCATCGAGCCGATGACGCTTTCCATCCCCTGGACAAGGTCACAGGGTCTGGGTGGGTGGGTCTCCGATGCAGGATCGGGAACAGAGATGGCGGTGGGCGCCATGATGACCTGCTCAGAGGTCGCCGGAGGAGTGGAGGCTACCGGAGCAGGAGAGGTCGCCGTGAAGGATCCAAAGCAGATCTCCACAGGTCGGCGAGGAAGGCCGTAATGCTCGCCGGGAAGACGACGCCAGATTGGGCCACCATGGTGCACAGCGAGTTCCCGATCACCCCTACCTGGCACGCCAACTGTCAGGGTGTGAGACCTAGACAGATCCGCTAGGGGGTTGCCCTAGAGGTTTGCAGGTTAATGGAGGATCGGGACCTAAGAGCGTAGGTGGTTATGCACGGGATGCACACGGAACTAGGTGAGTATGGCGGCGAAGAACAAGGAGGCAAGGTCTTTTAGACTGGTTCAGGCCTCCGGAGAGTAAAACCCTACGTCCAGTTTGGTGGTGGATTATGTGAGAATGAGTTGTCCCTGTGCATGGAACCCTAGGCCGCCTTATATGGGGGGACGGGCTAGGGTTTGCATGCGTAGGTCGGTTGACCCATGTCGGGGTCGGTTACAACTGTGGGAAGCTTATCTCCCGGATTACAAGGAGTATCCCGTGATACCCGGAGCTACAGGCGGCGGCGCGACAGGTCGCCGTGTCTTGACTTGCATGCCAAGGCTTCGCGGATCTTCCGGGATCCTGATCAGGTCGCCCGCGGTCTTCGGAGGCACGGATAAGGTCGCTGGGCCCACTTGTAAGGTCGGCGGGTCTTCTGGAAGGTCGGGTCCACTTGTCGGGGGGCCCTGGGACCCTGGCCGGTGGGAACCCATGGGTACCCATGTCTCTCACCGATCTGCTCTTGATAGTACCAACCTTAATATCTTCTCGTTGGTTGACTCCACGTGATCACGCATGGCCGGTACTTCTTTTTTACTCTTAATTTCCTCAAGAACCGCTGATCTGTCATCTTCTTCATTATTTCTCTTCATGTAGTACATGTAGTCTCGGTGTTGATAACGACACTCATCTCTAATGTGTATCAGGAAGGGAAGGTCTATACCACCCTTGTCCACTGTACAAGAGATGTATCTTAATTCCTCATCAGGTTCGTCGCGGCATTCGATTAGTATATTCCAAAGCTCACTTGTCAAATCACTTTCTCTACATGTGCACATAAATATTAATACGGCAACATGAAACAATTCCGTTGTAGTACTAATAATGGTATATGCATATATGTATATATACACTAGTAGTAGATAGTATGTGAAAAACAAATATGCTGTGGTCAAATAGCACACTGCCTATTCAGAGTAATTTTTACAACAACAACAATTAGGTTCTATTACAAATTTTAAGATTGAGATAGTCCTGCATGTGCACATAATTATGAACACGTATTTCTGATTAAGGGAAGGAAGAAACAATTGATGGATGTTGAAAATAACTAAAGTAATTGATGCACATATATATGTGTACTAGTGAAATCAATTGTTCATGTAAAAAACAAATGCAATTAATAGGGCAGAGCTACATTTTGAGTTTGTGGTTGCGGTTGCACCCACAAAATTTCGGTAATCTCTTATCAAACCTAAAATTTGTCCATGTTAATTTTACTCTATACCGCCAATTCTACGATGGTGCCGCACCCCCTTTCACTTCCCTCTAGCTCCGCCCGGCCCTACCCCCATGGATTCAATGGAAGCTCCTCCTGGAAAATTCATCCATTGATGAATAGAAGGAAGAAGGAAAAGAGAGATGTGATAAGAGAGGAATAAGAAGAAGATAAGCTCCCCCCTGAACTTTGATACTAGATCCGCCCCTGATTCATTGATCGAGAAACCTAGATGGGCTAAGAGGTATATCAAATCGATTGCATGGAGGGAACCACGAATCTATTGCACACATGTTTTCTTCTGTAAGAGGCGGCCGATACGCACCTGATATTGTTTTCGGTGTACACATCAGCTTCCTCGACTACGACCCCATTCCGTGTTACTACTTCGGCGGGTCGTAGCTTGCCAGACATGGTGAACTCGATAGGGAAGAATACAACCGTCCTCCACCTCCGGCCGCCTCCTCTCGTTCCCTCCTTTGGTCGTCGATCGCCTTCCCGATCGAAGACCTGATTTCGTCACTATGGTCGTCGGATAGCCGCCGCGCATGGTTTAGGGGGATAGCTACCGCGAGTGGTTTTGGGGGATGTGGGGATGAGGCCGATATATCTGAGGGTTAATCTGGCAGGATGTGAAATGTTTTTGGACGAAAACGTGCTGAGTTTTCCCTCCTGCTGCATCCAGTGTGGGTCCCACATGTCGGGCCAAAAGGAGAACACGTGAGGAACACAACCAAGCTAGTGTAGGTTCATTGTAAAGGTGCATGTCTTTCTCGGTGGTAAGCGACAAAGTTAGTTTCGGTCAAAGTTGTTGAACTCAACAACCAACCTTTTATTTAAGTCATTAATCCATTTCACAAAGTTTGAATAATCCAAATTTTGGATTTAAAATTCTTTTGTTTCTGATCAAGTGGCACATACATTGATGATGGAGTTGTGTTGCACCAGTTGCTTCTGTGGTACAAGGCCGAGATGATGACTTTTTTGTTTCATACTTACTCAATTTTTTTTGGCGTCTCAAGAGACAATTTACTGTCGTGACAATTGTTTTGAAAATAATTTACATTATGTTGTGAACTAGAACTAAATCATGCAATGAGGTTTAATTGTGGTCACTTTTTGGGCACTTTTCATACAGTGATACACTTTACACCATTCTATCGTATGTAGCTAGTGATTCTTTACACGATAGAAGAATTCAAGGCATTCGTAACGAAGCCTACATTCATAACTATAGAAATACATGGCAAACCCCTTCCGGTACGGATCTTTTCCGCATGATCTTCGGCCTATGCAATGTTGAATGTTGCCTTGCGCCACCGCCGGTGGTAGTGTCGGCCGGCGGAGGCCCAGGCGGAGGGCGATACCCCTCATTTGCCAAGCCAGGTGAACCCCACGACGCCGGTAAAATAGCGATTGCAAGTTGTCGATCAATCGCGGACGCCACTACCATAAACGCTCGCCCTCAACCTGTCTCATGTATGCAATTGCAGTGGCGTCATCGTCGGCCCCACTGTTGGCCAGGAAGATAGACGCGACATAGGCTGCCGCTCTATTCCCGGCCTCGGCAGCACGGAGTAGCTCGTCGAGGGGAGGCCGCGGGCTGCGGTTCCTGCCAAAGATGTCGTCCATCCCGGTGAGGAAGCAGGCCTATGGGTTGCCGGCTGCAGCCAGGCTACGAACGAAGACGTCGTAGCCCTCGGGGTTGTCGTTCTGCATCTGCACGACTCGAACCCGATTTAGTGACAGGCACCTACCGACTTCTTTGTCACGGCAGGGGCTGAGCATGCTCTTGCAGGTGGACCGTAGGCTCCTGAGGTCCTCCATTGGCCGATTCGACGTCGCACCGACTCGGCCAGCGATGATTGCCCGCAACTCAGTCGGTAGTTCTGCGAGCGACCGCGGGTGCTCCATCAATGCCTTGAGTGCCGGCGTGGAAGGGAAGTCGCGCGGCGCGGAGCGTGAGAGTTGGGTGGAGAGGGCGCGGCGGAGGAGCGTGAGAGTTTCCAATACCCGGCGGCGGCTTTCAAGGTTCCAATAACCGGCACCCGCCTCTCCAGTTTCCATTAACAGGCGCCTTTCCAAGACGTGGGAATCTCCTCCAAGACCTGGGTTCGAATCCCATCTCCGAGTATTTTATTTTTTTATTTCCCTAGAGTCTGCGTGGTGTAGCGCGGCGCGGCGCGGCGCGGCCGGCCGCTGCATGGCCGCGGCCGGTCGTGGCTGGGGTGCGGCCGGTTGCCACTGGGGGGCATGGCTGGGCCGTAGCCAGGCGTGGCTGGGTATCATTTTATGTAGTGTGGTCTCATAGAACCTATATCTGAAATATTTTTAAAACTGTATTGAGAAACAATTACTGATACAGTATTAAACATGTCAGCCATCAGGCAGACCGTTAAAGATACAACCTCCCACAAAGTACTAGTTTAACTCATACTGTAAAGTAGTAAAAGGTAGTTGCCATTGTGACCATAAGAAAGCACACGCAACATCCAATATAACTGATTCCACTACATATGGATAACACCAAGAGACAAGCATCTAGATATGCATAATAATACGCCACTGCCCTTGTAATGCGACAGTCATCGTCTTAGACAAGCAGCTCAATCATCAATATCTTCTGTGCGGTACTGACCAATCTGCACCCTTCGTTTGACAGCTCTGCGAAACTGTTCCGCCATCCGTCGTATCTGACATTTTACAAAGGGTTCATTAGCAACTGAAGAAAAAGAATTATTTAGCACATTATTTGAAAGGCAAAAAATAGAATGATGATTAATTACTTGGGTTTGAGAGATATGTTTTCAGATAATAAACCAGAGAACAAGTCGCCACCAAGTTATTATGCGACTATATATATATTTGTTTTTCCACAAACAGAAATAAATTTTCATTAGCCAATAAATACTAAAAAATAGCTACACTTCGACAAACTGAGTTAATTAGTAACATCACCTGCACACCAGACAGAACTGGATCATTGGAAACCTCGTCATCGCTCTCAACACTCATAGCAAAGTGACAGGTTATCTTGTGGTACACAATTTCATACTTCTTTGAGTTCTTTTCTCCATGTTTCATTTAAAAAAAAACAGGATCACAATGATGCAGGATGAAAAACTTCCATTGCACATTTACATTGGGTATACTACTACCAGTACTTACCCCAATTGAACTAGCACAAAAAAACCAGCAATATCTAAGTAGGCTAATCAATGCACTCACCAAAGCAATTGCAGAGCAAGCAGGCACGTCTGGGAAGTCATACTGAACTTCAGGAGACTCCAGGGTAACAGGATCACAAGTGTACCTGTGGTGGGTTCGCCGGAGCTACGAGGAGATAACAAGTTTTAACATCTTAAAGGTATTATGTAATGCTGCACTCATAGTAGTGTGACTGGCATTAATTAAATGAAGATATCACGACCTACCACAGCCTCAGTTCAGTCTAGCACCAACAGACCAAATCCAATATAAAAAAAAGGAAAAAACATAATTTTTCCTCCCTTGACCGGTCACCTGCTTATTGACCCGTGATGGGACGGCGGCGATGGCGCTTGCACCAACCGCTGCATCACCTTGGTTCCTAGGGGTGGCGGCGCTTGCTCCCACTTCATGTCCTTTCTTCCTGGCCGCGGCACCGACGATTGCTCCAAATCCCGTGGTCGATTTTGTTCCGCAGCTCCTTGTCGTCGACGCAGAGGTCGCCGGACTTTGCGTGAAGCGACCTCGTTCGTCGCGCAGCAGCCTCCGGGAAATGCAGTTGTTGCGTTTCGCCATCGTCACGGTGCAGATGGACGAGAAGGATGCGGCAGGCGATGGGAAGGGAGGAAACCCTAGTGGTTTGATGGTTGGTTTTGGGGGAGGAGGCAAAAAGGAAAGAGGATGGGAGTAATTTCATTGAAAGACAAAAACTTGAAATTTGAAAATTTGATACTACATTTTTAAGGTAATAATGTTGTCAAACTAAAAAGTTGTGAATACCAAACTTGTAGAACTCGTCAAGACCTACACTCTTTATTTAAGCCAGTAATCCATTTGACAGAGTTTGAATAGGACAAATTTTGAAATTCAAAAAATGATTTCTAGAATCGATATTTTTGAAAACCGGATGATGTCAAATGGAAAAGTGGTGTATACCAAAGTTTAATAACTCATCGAGATCTACAAACTTTGTTTAAGTTGTTTTTTCATTTGAGAAAGTGGTAGTACACATTGTTCATTAACTCTAGATTCACTCACATAGTTTAAGAAACTATGTTAGAGACTTGTCAATTTTGTACTACATGTAGTTACCACTTTTGAAAATGACAAAACGACCCAAATAAAGATTGTAAATCTTGTTGAGATATGAAACTTTGGTTTTCACAAGTTTTCTATTTGACATCATCTGGTGTTTAAAAATATCGATTCTAGATATCAATTTTTGAATTTCGAAATTTGGATTGTTTAAATAATGTCACATGGAGAGCAATGCACTCCATGAGATACATTATTGTTTTCTAAGAATGTAGGAAAAAACACCTGATTTGGACATCATACGTGAAATATAAACATGTTTTAAGTTTTGATTATGAATCAAAGAAACAAGGTTAGGAGGTCCATCATGAACTCAAGAACACATCTGAATCTCTGCGCCGACACGTGGGACCCAAGGAGACGATCTGGCGTGCGTGCAATTATGGTATAATAAAAAAACATGAAGGCAATAAACCAAATAGGATTTAGTGGTCTAATGGTAGTTGTTTTCATCCCCTAGATTTGATTTCTAGGTTCGAATCCCAACAGTAACTTTTTTTTGCCTATATTCTCCTACACAGTCATTGAAATGTATTACTTTCCCCATGCAAGTTAGATTGAAAGATAAAAAATTGAAAAACCTTCACAAACTGCTAGTTTTTTCAAAAACCTTAAAAAATTGATAGAACTTTTGTTTTGATTTAGAAATTTTTTTGCACTCATGATATCTTGATTAGTTTTAGAACTAATTGAGAAGTACATACAACTATTATTTTGGTAAGTTCCCCATGCGAGTAATTTGATTGAAAGACAAAAACTTGAAATTTGAAAAGTTGATAGTATATTTTTAGGGTCATAATGTTGTCAAACGAAAAAGTCGTGAATACCAAACTTGTAGAACTCGTCAAGACCTACAATCTTTATTTAAGCCAGTAATCCATTTGACAGAGTTTGAATAGGACAAATTTTGAAATTCAAAAAATGATTTCTAGAATCGATATTTTTGAAAACCAGATGATGTCAAATGGAAAAGTGGTGAATACCAAAGTTTAATAACTCATCGAGATCTACGAACTTTGTTTAAGTTGTTTTTTCATTTGAGAAAGTGGTAGTACACATTGTTCGTTAAGATATCAAAAATAATTTATAATCACAAAGTTGTATATACATAAGTTATACAACTTATCGAGATCTACAACTATATTCATCACTTTTCCATTTGACCTCATTTTGTGTGACAAAATCTTGCTTGAGTTTGTCATTTTTTCAAAATCATAAGTGGTCATGATATCAGAGTCATAGACATGTTGGTCAGGCTGTCGAATTTGTGTTGAAGCTGCACCCTGTGTGGGCCTGGACGTTGATGGGTCCACACATCATTAAATTTTGTGGAACCGCCACCTCCCCCTTTCGTGTCGCACTTCTTATAGAGACATCACGCCCCTAGCCCTTTGTTTCGCTTCTTGTCTCGCCCCTTCCCATTCGCCTCTCTACAGTGGAAACCAACCCACCACCGCCCAACTCCGATCACTTTCCAAACGATCCCACCGCCGGACCCGCACACCAAGATGGAGCCGGAGTCGTCAGCGGAGTCGAGGGTTTCACGTCGCCGTTCCTCATCCAAGGCCGCATTGGCAGCATCCTCGAGGAGTCGGGAGACGGGGGCAGCGGCGGCCTCGAGGGGACCGACGGCGGAGGCAGTGGCGGCATTGGCGGTGTTGCCGGGGTGGTTACCCTGGCCCGATGTTCGGCGGGCATCCGAGGAAGCGGATGCTGAATCCGCTAGGATGCCTCGGAAGCGGAAGGCCGACGATGAGGGTTTTCAGCACCCTGACGCCAAGAAGTCCAAGCCGGCGGAGGAGTCCAGCGAGGAGGAGGAGTACCCCCACAAATTTCCGGATTTCGATTGGGAGCGTCCGGTAAGTTATCTTACTCGTACCAAATTTAATTTCCCCCTTTAGTATTCGAGAACTCTGTCTTTAATTCCTCTGTTTGCTTTGTACATTGAAGTGATTATTTTTGTGTGATTGCGAAATTGTTTCTGAGTTGTAATCAATTCTAGGAGGTGCAATTTAGGATTTCTTGGCTAGTATACCATTTCTGGCATTCATGGCTACCGACTATGGAAATGTGAAGAACTTTGTCAAAAATAGTTCTGAACAAAAATTGCTAAAACTGGTAGGAACCATCTCAGGAATTCAGTGACCGGTACGTTGTCAGATTGCCAAATTTGGCAGCAACTCAGACTAGGGTACATATGCAACATTTTTGGTAGAGATCATGCAGTTAAGAATCAGTGAGTTTGTTTGTGAGTGGTTTCACCTTTGCTAAATTTGATTGTGCAATGTTTTGCTTAGTTTGATGCAAATTTTAGTCAGTAGCATTCTTGGTACAATTAGGATATGAATTGTATGTTGGTCAGTTTCATACAAATTTTTTATCACCTCTGATTGCAACATGAGTAATCTTAAGTTCACAAGTGGAATTTAGTTGTTCATGTCTCGATTTCTTAATTCAGGATCTTGGGCCGAAGGTGACTTATGAGCTCAACTTCCCACGAGTTAGGATATTCGTGGAATGCAATGACGACAGCGACATTGAGTATTACCTTCATTCCCTATGTTCACTATGTTCAGTTTTATTCAAATTTTGATGTACTTATCACTGATAATGCATTGTAAAAACTTTTCAGATTGAGGCTAAGGTGGAGGACCTCCGGTTGGCGATCAAGCGCTGGGCACTTCCGTAGGCACGCCTCCAAGGAATGTTAATTAGATAACTTTTGTGTAGTGAACTACTCCCTCCATTATGTCATGTATTAGGAAATGGAGGTACTAATGAACAAGTATGATGTCATGAACAATTAGGTTTGATGAATGAGGCTTTTGTGTAATGACCTTGTATAATGGCATTACTTAAGTCGGAATATATGGTTGCTAGTGAATGCTAGTATTATTATTACCCTTGATCATTCTTGTGATTACACATGTGTTCTCCATTTGCTCACAAGAAATTTGCTCTTATTATTGATGTGTTCATGTACATTTTATGTGGATTTCTGATTGACAAGTATAGAGCAAAATAATTATAAAACATAGAAACAACAAAATTAAAAGGAGGACGAGAACATCTCATGGATGAAAAAAGAAAATCATCTCATGAACACAACCATTCAGCAGAGATATACATAAAAGGTACTCCCTCTGTATCCTTTTATTTGACGCTTGCAAGTCAAAACAGAAAGACTCAAAATATTTGACGCTGGTGTTCATCTCATATTCAGTTTTCCATTTTTACCCCCTTCTATCTGACGCTGCCTTCCTCTGTTCCGCTCATCTCCATTGTCGCCCCGTTGTCTTCGCCACGACACCACCATGTTAGCTGCTCAACAACTGCGATGCCAGTCCGTGTCTCACCACCCTTGTCCCTAACCTCACCGCTGTACTCCCATTCAAATTGACACGCCTAATCTCCAAGTGGATCTAATCTGCCCAGCCTGCCATCGAGCACCCCTCGATTTGATTTGTGTAGTGCCCAGATTGCCTCCGCATGCTCTTCCTTTGTTGGATCTTCTCGACCTCAGTGCTCCACCGTCACTAGGCTCACGCCTCACAGAGGCAGCGTGGAGCCTGCTCTGGCTGTGGCCACCGCTTGCGGACGACCGTCATCAGCAAGGAGCGCAGCGAATGGGAGACGAGAAGATGACCGGTGCTAATGGAAGGAAAGGGCAAAACAATCAATGCATATCATTCTTAATTTTTGCAAACATGTCTGAAACGTCACTAAAACGATATGGAGGGAGTATATAATTTTCATACATATATTAGTTGTCCATCAGGCACAAGTAAGGCTTGCGCACAAAAGCATCATATATCAGATCAAGGGTACTACATAAGTCCATCAACCACAACAAGCTCAAGGCTTCTTAACAAAAGCTAAAACTAAACAAGTGCAGGCATAAGTACTACATAAGTCAACCACGAAGCTCTTGTTCATGTTTAGGCACCATCTTCAGGGGTTGAAATATTTCTGCTTCAGAAGGACGCGAAGCTGCTCACCCATTCCCTTGAGCTGTTAATTGGCATTACTGAAGTTAGCATGTATAGGCTGGGAAATTAGGAATGATTACAGCACGGACCGCCATATCTGACCTCCCTCCTCGACGCTAATGGCCCTTCTCCAGTCTCCTCATCGCTCTCGTGTGAGAACGTGCAATGAATCGAGACCTTATCATTGACCACGTAGACATGGTCGTGCTGAGGAGTCTTCATTACCAAAAATAGTTATCAATATCAGAATCATGAATGCAAGGACTATCGTTATGTCAATCAATTTCAAATTAACATGCAAGTTTATCTTTGGCTGCCCATCCACAATAATGTTCTAACAAGTTACAATCTAGTTGTGGAATAATTTTATCTAAAACAATCCAAAAATATTTAGAATCATTTTAATCACATATATAGTCAAGGTTGATGACAGGAACAATATGTACAGTCTAGACTGATCACATTCATCTAGGTTTACCACAAATCCATGTCTACAATAGACAACCCCAATTGCAAATTGATCCTAACAGAAATTAAAAACAGAGGATCGATACTAACTGGGGGGCCGGGAGGAGAAGAGGCTCTTAATCCGTCTTCCGACTCGGAGATGACGACCGACGCCGCCTCTTCGTCCTCGGCGTCGGAAACGACGAACACGTACCTGGTGGGTGGCAGCGGGTTCCTGGTGCGTGCACTCCTCGCGAATCTTCCTCGCGAGTTGCGCCTCTGCTGGGTGGAGTGGTGCTCCACTCGGGGCGCTGCAACATTGGCGCCCACTGGAGGGGAGGCGGCAATGCGGGTGCGACCCTGGTTGATCCGGGCCTCTGCACCTGGGGTGGAGGTGGGAGCGTAGCTACGAGAGCGGGTGGAGCGAACCATCACCGGCAATGGAGGAAGCCGATGGCGAGAGCAAGGCGGAGCGCGAGTGATGGACGAAGCCTGGAACAGAGATTGGGGAGAAATCTGGAGGAAAGGGGAGAGACGTTCGGTGGAATCCGCCGGCACCGCTACTCTTACGAATGTAAAGGGACACAATCTTGCGATCAGACACTGACTCATGGGCCCCAGCATCATGGGACCAACTCGTCCGAGAGTCCAGTTGGGTTTGTTTTTACTCATCAAGAGGAAGGGGGCAGAGTCGTGGGTCCCACCAACCACATACACCCTGTTCGTCTGGCTGTCGGCTGGTGGTTGGTGCTGATTTGTTCTGACAGAAAACTATAGCAGACCAGATTCTGGTGTGTTCTTGAGATCTTCATGGACCTACATCACTTGATTCTATGATTCGTAATTATAACTATAAACTTGTTTAGATTTCACAAATGATGTCCAAATCAGGAAATTTTTTCCTACATTCTTAGAAAACAATAATCAAGCTCATGGTGTCCACTGCATCTCATGTGAGTATGTTTAAACAATCATAATTTTGAAATTAAACAATTCAAAACAAGAATCAAGATTTCGAAACACTAAATGAAGTCAAATGGAAAAGTGATGAATACCAAAGTTTCATAACTTGTCAAGATCAACAATCTTTAGTTTGGTCGGTTTTTCATTTGACAAAGTGGTACTACACATTGTTCATTAATCCTAGGTTCACTCACGTAGTTTAAGAAACTAGGTTGGAGACATGTCAATTTTGTACTACATCATAGTACCACTTCTGAAAATGACAAAATGACCTATATAAAGATTGTTCATCTCGATGAGCTATGAATCTTTGGTATATGAAGACCCCAGTTGTGATGGGACAGTTTGGGGGAAGAGGCAGAAAGGTAATATTCCATGCTGTAGCTTCGTGTATAAACAAAAAGGAAGTGGGGACACAGTTTCCATGAAGAAGCCGCATACAGGTGGGACCCACTAGACAATGTAGAGGATCTACTTACAGGAAAAGTAGTGGGGACACAAAGAAGACACTGACAAGTGGGACCCACTAGGTAGTCAACTCGTTTGCGTTTACTATTAGTTACTAGTCACCGAAGTGAACTAGTGTTTAATTTCTTTTAATGATTTGAAGTGTATTTAAATTCTATGACATAAAAAAAGAGTTCAAACGAGAAAGTTGTCAATACAATAGTTTTAGTACTTATCGAGATCTACTACTTTTGTTTTGGGCATTTCCCCATCCGAGTTACCTTCAACTATTTAAATTTTAGATTTCATCAGTTTTGAAATTCTCAAATTTAGCTATGGCAACAAATGATCTCAAATGAAAAAGTCATGAATATGAAAGTTGTAGAACTCATCAACATCTACAAACTTTATTTAAGTCACTACTCCATTTGATAGAGTTTGAACAATCCTAATTGTGAATTTCAATAATTCTCAACTTCAAGCAAGATTTTTCATACATAAATGATGACAAGTGGGAAAGTGATGAATACCAAAGTTTAATAATTCATAAAGGTCTACAATCTTTCTTTAGGTCACGTTGTTGTTTTCGAAAGTTGTAGTATACATTGGTCATTAATCCTAGATTGACTTAGATAGTTGAAGAAACTATCTAAGAGGTCTGTCAATTTTGTACTTCATGTTATTACCACTTTAGAAAATGACAGAAAGACCTAAATAAAGTTTGTAGATCTTGATGAGTTTTGAAGCTTTGGTATTCATCACTTTTCTTGTTGACTTCATTTTGTGGGTAGAAAAGTTTGCTTGTTGTTGTCAATTTGTTAAATTGTTGAAACAGACCAATACGAGTAAAATTTTCAAAACATTAGCCTTAACAAGTTGATAACTTGATACAACATGATTTTAGGAATTTTTAGGAAAAACAATGATCTAATTTGCAGTTCATATGAGGGAGAAATACTAGATACAAGGTTCATGCAGAGATTAAAAAGAAAAAAACGTGCTTGTTCTTCAAGAAGTCAAACACACTTCTGAATCTGGGGCCGATAGGTGGGACCCACCGAGACTTTGTGAACAGCGCGGATGAAGAACCGAATAGGTGACCAGAGAGGGGGGGAGTGAATGGGAGCCGATAAAAATTCTTCTTCAAAGAACTCGGCCTATGTCCCAATCGCAACTCCAAGAGTCGCACACAAACAAGCAGAAGGAAACACACACCTCTCTAGAGACCCTAGATCAAAGATCGAAAGGCTTGAACACAAGATGGAAGCAACCGCGGACAAAACGGAGCAAAACTGAACACTGCAGCAACCTACCGGAACATACAACCTCGGGGTCGGAACTTCCGAACCAAGACAGAGGCTCACCGGAAGATAAACTCGGAACTTCTGGCCCCCTACCGGAAGATACAGCCTCAGAGTCGGAACTTCCGAGACAGGATGAAAAACAGCCAACTAGAGGAGAAAGAAAAATCCAAACCTCGATCAAACGAGCTCCAAAAATCATGAAAATTTAACCACAACTTCCCCACAACATAAAGAAGCTTCTCACAAAAAATCTCCTCAAAAGGATCACCGGAACTTCCGACCTAACCACCGGAACTTCTGGGACAGCCCAGAAAAATCGTCCGCGGGTCAACTCCAAACTTTCGATCGATGGATCTCCCGATGCACCCAACGGATTGCAGCCAAATTTTAGGACAAGTAGAATTGCCTCTAGGAGAAGCTATTCCTAAAATTTCATGGCCCCAAACCCACTCAATCTCTCGGAATCGCAAATCTTGGCCAAGAACACTATGAACTAGGGTTCATCCAAAAACTCACGAATCGAGGGCAAATCCCGGCGTTTGAGGGGTCAAGATCATCCACAAAGATGCGCAAGACATCCACCCATGATCCCCTCAAAGAAATTCGAGAGAAAATGCCATCAAATCAACGAATCGAGCGAACAACGAAACACCCCAAAAATAGCCCCGAAAATGACACGAAAATGACAAAGGGCTAGGAGATCATCACAACGCCGAATGCTTCCATACATCCAGAGGTCAGAGTCTATACAAGAATCTAGCCTAAGGAAAGCAGAAGAAAAGAAGCAGTTCAGAGCGATCTACCGGGGGAGGAAACCCTAGAGTCCAAGAGTGAGAGATGCCATCCACTTCTCCGCTATTTATACGAAGTCCATCGGTGGGAGGTAAATGACCACGCTACCCCTACAACTGGAAATGAAGATACAACCCCTCAGGGGCATTTTGGTCAAGTCTTAATCGAGCGGACACACTTCCACCGCGGCCTTGCTTAGCATCGACGCAAGCCCCGCGATCACGCCACGTGCCCCCCACCTCGAAGCTTCACGAAGCTCTCGGATCACCGTCTCTGTCGCCTCGGGCCTCCGGACTTGGTTTTGAGGCCCAAACCAAGAACCCATCCACCGAAGGTTTTGTGGGCAACCCAACAAACCTCGTGTGCAAGCTTCGGGCTCCATCCGCTACCTTGCACCGGCCCATGTTCCCGACTTCAGCCCGCCAGTCTTGCACCGCACGGCTCGCACTTGACCCCATCGGCCACCGGGTCCATCGAACCAAGCCTACTTGCCTCTCCATCACCCGGAGGCCGCCACGGCTAGGGCCTTTCGCTCTTGTTCTTCACCTGCACCGACACGAGTCAAGCCGGAGCTTGTACCTGTACACTTAGCCAAGCATCAGTCCACACAACGTTGTCAATCACTCATCACTAAGGAGCGACCCTCCACTGGTCCTCGGACACACCTGGTCCTCAATCTCCCCCTTGATGAGTGCATTGACAACACCCATAGTAACCATGATAGAGAAAAAGAAAAGAAAACAGCCACGAACACAAACCTCCAAAGCAAGTGATCCAAAGCCAAAGAACAAGCGAAAACTCGATCACTCGCCAATCCAAGTCTCGGCCCCCTAAAACAAGGGCAATGGCTCAACACAGCCGAGACAAAGCTAAGCTCACAAAGAGCACACTACAAAGCACAAAACTCAGGAAAATCAAAGGAGCTCCCCCTGCACATATGCAAACTCCCCCTGAGCAAATGCAACATCCTCTTCTCAATTTTTCTCCTCACATGCAACATCTCACAAATGCATACCAATTTTTCACAAAATCTCCCCCTATCATACAAATCTCCCAAAATGCATACAACATCTCCCCCTTGTTGACAATGCATGAATCAAGGTATATGAAACTCTTCCCCTTGTTTTCATGAAAAAAAGCATGTCAAAGCATATATACAATCTACCAAGCTTCTCAAATATACAAAGAGCACAACAAAATGCTACACATGAGACATAGAGCAAGCAAAGTAGACATGGTGTAGTTAGCACATTGCCATCAAGAAGGTACAGACATATAAGCATGTGACATGGCCAAAAGCAATTTTCACAAAGAAACATTCATCATGAGCAAGACCCTATCCATAGCCATTTGAGCACAAATACACTAGATCATCCAAAGTTTATGCAAGATCACAAATTCTCATCACAGGATCATTATAAACGCCCACAAGCTACTCAAGTCATGTTAAAGCCACCGAGCCATGTGTCTACTTCTTAAAATGAGACTTTTCATGGTAGACAACATGCTACGGTTTAGCACCCAAGATATGAATATCAATGCATAAAAACATGATTAGGAGCTCATTTTTCAAGCATAAGGCAATTCACACACCAATTTCATTTTCAAGTTTAAACATGGTACATGAAGTGCCTTTGCGGCAAAAAGAAGCTTATGCTCCTCCCCAAGTAAGCAAATGGGCTAAACATTTACAATGACAAAAGGTCTTTGACCCCAAGCAAAGAGAACATGATTCTCAAGCACAAACTAAACATGATATAGGCATTTAAGCACAAATTGATCATAGACAAGCATCTACTCATGAGAGAGGCAATTTTATCATTTTCACAAACATGAAGCTATCTCAACATAAGTATATGGCAAAACCATCAAGAGCATAGTATTCACATCACCATTTACCAAACATGCACAAATCTCACATATAGCACATCAGTGATCAATGTATATAAGAGAAGCTCAATCCTAGCTCAAGTGATCCAAAGATGGCTATCCTACCAGGTTTTGTACAGAAAGTAAAATGCATGCATGGAATGCAACAAAATGAAACATATGACACATATATACATGAGAAGCTCCAAGACTCAACTAGAAAGGAAAGCACACCCAAGTTCACCCCGCAAGCGAGTGAAAGTGACTTGGTCAAGTGGTTTGGTGAAAATGTCGGCTAGCTAATCTTGGGTTGGGACATAGGACAAAGATATGTTTCCCTTTTGCACATTGTCTCTCAGGAAGTGGTACCTCACTTCTATGTGTTTCGTTTTGGAGTGAAGGATGGGATTTTTGGCTACGCTTATGGCACTAGTGCTGTCACAGAAAAGTGGAACTTGGGAGGACTCCTCACCAAAATCACTCATGGTGTAGGTCATCCAAAGTAGCCGGGAACAACAACTAGCAGCAGCTACATACTCGGCCTCTGTAGTGGACTGGGCTACACTGGATTGCTTGCGAGATGACCAAGAGACCAAAGAAGAACCAAGGAACTGACAACACCCAGAGGTAGACTTGCGGTCCAATCGACACCCAGCGAAATCCGCATCAGAAAACCCTTGAAGCCTGAGTGTCGAGGAGGCAGAGTACCAAAGACCAAACTCAGGAGTCTAGTTCAAGTACCTGAAAATCCGCTTGACGGCCTGCTGGTGTGAAGTCCTCGGTGAAGCCTGAAAACGAGCGCACAGACACACGCTGAACTGTATGTCTGGCCTCGTCGCCGTCAAGTAGAGGAGGGAGCCGATCATGCTCCGGTACTCCTTCTGGTCCACAGGTTCGTTGTCCTCGTCCGCGTCCAAAGCCGTAGTTGTACTCATCGGGGTAGTCAGCGGCTTGGAGTCGTTAATGCCAAACTTCTTCACCATGTCCTTGGTGTACTTCGCCTGATGTACAAAGGTCCCGTCCTTGCACTGCTTGATCTAGAGACCCAAGAAAAACTGCAGCCCGCCCATCATGGACATCTCAAATTCCCTGCTCATGTCATCTGCAAATCTGGCAACAAGATCATGAGAAGAGCCATCAAAGATTATGTCATCCATGTATATCTGAACAATCAAAAGGTCATTCCCATGCTTTAGGAGGAACATGGTCTTATCAACTGTGCCCATCACAAACCCCTTACTCAGCAAAAACCCTCTCAACCTACCATACCAAGCTCTAGGTGCCTGTTTCAACCCATAGAGCGCTCTCTGGAGTTTGTATACACGGTGTGGGTATTTTTCACTCTCAAACCCCGAGGGTTGCCTCACATACACTTCTTCCTCTATCACCCCATTCAAGAAAGCACTCTTGACATCCATTTGGTACAACTTGAACCCTTTAGCCACGGCAAAGGCTAGAAGGATCCTAATTGCCTCCAAACTGGTCACAAGAGCAAATATCTCCTCATAATCTATCCCCTCTTCTGGTTGAACCCCTGCGCCACCAACCTCGACTTGTTTCTCACAACCATCCCATTCTCACCCTCTTTGTTCTTCCACACCCACTTGGTACCTATGGGACGACAATTTGGCAGTGGATCGACAAATACCCAGACTTGGTGTCTCTCAAAGTTTTCCAACTCCTCATACATGGAATTCACCCAATTCTCGTCAGACAAGGTGTGTCGAATATCTTTGGGCTCGAAAGAAGCAACAAAAGCAGAGTGAGCGAAATGAGAAGTTTTCCTTGACCTCGACCGTGTAGTGCATTCATGAAGGTCACCAATGATGGTCGTCGGTGGGTGATCCCCTTGTACACGCCGAGGAGCCTCTCACCTGGACACAATCTCCCCTCAGTAGCAGCCTCCACTCGAACAGCCTCAGTCGTAGTGGGTGTAGGGGATGGTCCATCCTCGATCGTCGTCATAGTAGTGGAAGTAGCACGTACATGATCAGCCGCTGGAGCATCACCACCATCATCGTCGTCGTCTCCATCTCTGTCCTTCTCATCCTCAAAGATCCTCACTCCAATCTCCTCGTCACCTGCACACTCAAAAGCAGAAGAGCTACATGGCTGTGTCTCGTCGAAGGTAACCTCGCAAGTCTCCATGATTCGGTTAGTGTCAAGGTTGAGCACACGATATGCTCTAGAGTGAATCGCATAACCGAGGAAAATACCATCCGAACATCTAGACTCAAACTTATCCAACTTGCCCTTCTTGAGAATGAAACACTTGCAACCAAAAGCTCTAAAGTGACTCACCTTGGGTTGTCGACCATGCATCAGCTCATAAGAGGTCTTCTTCTTAAAGGCACGAAGAAAGATGCGATTTGAGACATAGCAAGCGGTATTGACCGCCTCGGCCCAGAAACGCCTAGGAGTCCTATGCTCATCGAGCATCGTCCTGGCCATCTCACAAAGGGTTTGGTTCTTCCTCTCCACTACGCCATTCTGGCAAGCGACGTATGGAGAAGAGTACTGATGATCGAGACCAAGATCACTGCAAAAGGCATCAAAATAAGAATTCTTAAACTCTGTGCCATTGTCACTGCGTATAGCTCGAATGACATCACCATGTCTCTCATTCTTCAACCTCAAGATCAAGTCCCGAACAAAGCCAAATGTCTCACTCTTATCCTCCCAAAAGAAAACCCAAGAGTACCTCGAAAAGTCATCAACAACCACAAGAACATACCACTTCCCACCAGCAGAGCGAACACGAGCTGGCCCAACCAAATCCATGTGCAACAGCTCACAAGGTCGCTCGGTCATGACAGAAGTCAGAGGGGCATGAGAAGTGGCAACCATCTTCTCATGCAGACAAGAAGCACAAACCAAATCCTTCTCGAATTTCAACTTAGGCAAACCCCGGACAAGATCAAGACCACTCAAGCGGGTAAGCAACACAAAGCTCAAGTGTCCCAACCTCCTATGCCATTTCCAAAGCTCGGCCGAAACACCAGCAACAAAGCATCGAGGAGGACCAACAGACTGGGAAAAGTCAGCACGAAAGATTTGACCCTCGGGGACGATCGTACAGATAAGATCGCCTCGAGAATCAAGCACATGAGAAGCACCCGACTTGAAACGAACCTCAAAACCTTCATCAAGTAATTGAGATACTGACAACAGGTTAAAACCAAGTGACTTGACCAGGGCCACACTTCTTAAGGTCACCTTGCTACTTACCTTCACCATACCTTCAGCAAGCACTTGTCCTCTCCCATTATCCCCAAAAGTGATGTACTCCCTAGTACTCACCGGGGTGAGGCTGGAGAACCACCCACGATCTCCGGTCATGTGTCGTGAGCAACCAGAGTCGATCAACCAAAAGTCCTCCAAGCCTCCCACCTGCAATCAAAAACGAGGACGAGAATGAGCAAGCAACTCAACACTGGGGTTAGTACCAAAAGAGTCAAACTAGTGTTGAGCCATTTGCTCAAAAGAACGGTTAGCAAAATCCATCCTCCCAAAACCTCTTGGCAGAGCCCTCTCACGCCTACCACCAAAGGACCTGTCACGTCTCACTGGAGGAGTACGCGCACCACGAGGGGGAAAACGTGGCTCGTAGTCCATCTGAGACCCAAAGCTCTGATCGTGCCTCCCAAACTCGTAACGGTCACGAGAAGGAGCACGTCGAGTCATCTCACCACGCCCAAACCCAACACGCCTGTCTCTTTGAGGAAACACACCTCCACCTCCACGAGTGGGAACTGTACGCACATACACCTCACCCCTAGGTAGAGGCCCTCTACGAGGCTCAGGCACACCACAAGAAAGGTGGTACCTGTCCTTGTTTGCCATCTCCCTAGCAAACCTCTCATCTCTCTTCCTCCGGAAACAGAACTCATCCTTATGCCCATCCCTCCCACAATACTCACAATGGAAGCGTATCGGCACTGGCTTAGGCGGTGGCTTTTCTGTGGGCTTCTCAACACCTTTCTCTCCTGACTTCCCTTCAAAGACATTACCAAGGTTGCTCACAAACTTGATGGATTTCTGATAATTCTCTGTTTTCTAGGGAACACTGGTGGGTCTGGAGTTGTATCAAGCTTGTTTCTCAGGTGGTTTGGCTTGGGTGCATATTTATTCATGGGTATGGTGTGTAGTTGAGTAGGAATCTCTCCAACTTTCTCTTCTCCCTCACCACTCTTCTCACCACTCTTCTCAGCCCCCAACGCCTGACCATCAAACCTCTTGAACTGAGCCAACATCAAACTCAATTGTGGCTCATGCCCAGACAACCAACTCATCAATTTCCTAAGCTCATCATTTTCATCCTGCAGACGGTCAACAAAGTGTGCAAGTTCCATGTTTTTCAAAGCATGCATTTCATAGGTTGAACATGATGTAGGAAGAGGAGCCTTCAATGCCGCCTCAAGAGAAACAATTCTAGTGTGCAAGTTCTATGTTTTTCAAAGCATGCATTTCACAGGTTGAACATGATGTAGGAAGAGGAGCCTTCAATGCCGCCTCAAGAGAAACAATTCTAGTGTGAGATTCATCTAGCCTAGCATGCAAAAATAGGACATGGGGTACAAGCTCCTAACAAAGCTGGCCTATACTTCAATTCATCACACTCAATCCTAACCACATCTAGTTCCTCAAGAGTAGAGGCATGTTTCTCCTTGAGAGCAGTCAAATCAGCAAGAAAAACTGAGCAATCACCACAATCACTCTCATCAGATACCACAGGAGCAGATTTCAAAGATCCTATCTCATTTCTAGCATCCACAAGCAAGGATTCAAGCTCAACTATCTTATCCTTAGCATCACCCAACAAAGACCTAAATTCCCTCTTCTCCTTGTTGGTCTTTCTAAGCACATCATCACGGTTATCAAGCAACTCATTCAGCCTAGCATTCTCCTCTAGCAAGAAGTTGGGATCTTGTCGTACCTCTTCTTCAGAATCGGAGTTCAAATCCGAGCTGTGCCTCCCACCCTTCTTGGAATGCGCCATGCCGCAAAAGCCTCCTTGTGCGACGAAGCTGAGGCTGGTGAAGTTCTTGCCCGTGGAACGCTTGTCCTTGCGCCTCTCTTGCTCTTCCTCACTGCTCGAGTTGGAAGAAGCATCGCTTGATGTCGAGTCGATGTCGCTCGCTCTGGCAACCATCGCTCGAGCGATCTTCTTCTTGTGGCCGCCACTCTTCTTGTGCCTTCTCTCGCCCTTGTCCTTGTGCTTGTCCTTATAGTCATTCCGGGAGCGGTGCTTGTTGTAGTCGTGCTTGGGCTTGCTGTTGTAGTCGTTCTTGATCTCCATGGCTTCAGGGCATTCGGCGATGAAGTGCCCGTGCTTCCCGCACCGATAGCACATCCCTGAGCTCCGCCTTGCATTCTTGCGGTTCTCATACATCCGCCCAAACCTCTTGCTCAACAAGGCAAGATCATCCTCGCTCAGCACCTCAAAGTCCACATCTGGCAAGGACACAAGACAAGACAAAGAAAAACCAACAGAGTTAGCGTTAGTCCTCGATCCTGAGATAAGAGCCAAACTATGAGGATCAGTGGGGCTCTCGCTCTTGGCTCTCAAGCCACGATCAACCTCTGAAGACCTGAGCTTGGAGAACAGCTCGTCAAGCGACAACGTGTCATACGCGCTCGACTCCTCAATGGCCTCAACCTTGGCACTCCACACGGACCTATCCAGGGCATGCAAAAGCTTGATAGCTTGATCATGATTCGTGTATGGAAGCACTGTCACATTGGCCCTCATGTTGTTGACTATGCAAGTGAAGCACTGAAACATGGCATCGGTCGACTCACTGGGGAAATGAGTGAAGTTCTCGTACTCTCTCTGGTAAGTGGAAAACATACGGGCTTGCACTTGGGCATTGCCAACATGAGCATTTTTCAACTTGAGCCAAATCTTTCCGGCCACATCCTCTCTGTACACTCGATCAAACTCCGAGGCACAGAGAGCACGGAACAAGTAATCAACGGCCTTGCTGTTGGCCTCAAACATGTCCCGCGATCCTGGAAGCAGAAAACTTTCTGGGATGACATAATGAGGATTCTGAGTGACCTCCCAGATCAGAGTTCCCTTCCCTCGCAAAAACGCGCCCATGCGCCCCTCCCACATCGGGTAATTCTTGCCATCAAAGTGCGGAGGACCCGACCCCTTGCCATAATCACCCATCTTTGGATCTTAGACTAGTTAGAATCAAGAAGATCCGTAACCAGCTCTGATACCAATTGAAGGACCGAATAGGCGACCAGAGAGGGGGGGAGAGTGAATGGGAGCCGATAAAAACTCTTCTTCAAAGAACTCGGCCTATGTCCCAATTGTAACTCCAAGAGTCGCACACAAACAAGCAGAAGGAAACACACACCTCTCTAGAGACCCTAGAACAAAGATCAAAAGGCTTGAACACAAGATGGAAGCAACCGCGGACAAAACAGAGCAAAACCGAACACTGCAGCAACCTACCAGAACATACAACCTCGCGGTCGGAACTTCCGAACCAAGACAGAGGCTCACCGGAAGATAAACTCGGAACTCCTGGCCTACTACCGGAAGATACAGCCTCAGGGTCAGAACTTCTGAGACAGGACGAAAAACAGCCAACTAGAGGAGAAAGAAAAATCCAAAACTCGATCAAATGAGCTCCAAAAATCATGAAAATTTAACCACAACTTCCCCAAAACATAAAGAAGCTTCTCACAAAAAATCTCCTCAAAAGGATCACCAGAACTTCTGACCTAACCATCGGAACTTCCGGGACAGCCTAGAAAAATCACCCACGGGTCAACTCCAAACTTTCGATCGATGGATCTCCCGATTCACCCAACGGATTGCAGCCAAATTTTAGGACAAGTAGAATTGCCTCTAGGAGAAGCTATTCCTAAAATTTCATGGCCCCAAACCCACTCAATCTCTCGGAATAGCAAATCTTGGCCAAGAACACTATGAACTAAGGTTCATCCAAAAACTCACGAATCGAGGGCAAATCCCGGCGTTTGAGGGGTCAAGATCATCCACAAAGATACGCAAGACATCCACCCATGATCCCCTCAAAGAAATCCGAGAGAAAATGCCCTCAAATCAATGAATCGAGCGAAGAACGAAACACCCCAAAAATAGCCCCGAAAATGACACGAAAATCACAAAGAGCTAGGAGATCATCACAACGCCGAATGCTTCCATACATCCAGAGGTCAGAGTCTATACTAGAATCTAGCCTAAGGAAAGCAGAAGAAAAGAAGCAGTTCAGAGCGGTCTACCAGGGGAGGAAACCCTAGAGTCCAAGAGTGAGAGATGCCATCCACTTCTCCGCTATTTATACGAAGTCCATCGGAGGGAGGTAAATGACCACGCTACCCCTACAACTGGAAATGAAGATACAACCCCTCTGGGGCATTTTGTTCAAGTCTTCATCGAGCGGACACGCTTCCACCGCGGCCTTGATTAGCATCGACGCAAGCCCCGCGATCACGCCACGTGCCCCCCGCCTCGAAGCTTCCCGAAACTCCCGGATCACCGTCTCCATCTCCTCGGGCCTCCGGACTTGGTTTTGAGGCCCAAACCAAGAAATCGTCCACCGAAGGTTTTGTGGGTAACCCAACAAACCCCACGTGCAAGCTTCGGGCTCCATCCACTACCTTGCACCGGCCCATGTTCACGACTTCAGCCCACCAGTCTTGCACCACACGGCTCGCACTTGACCCCATCGACCACCGGGTCCATCGAACCAAGCCTACTTGCCTCTCCATCACCCGGAGGCCACCACGGCTAAGGCCTTTCGCGCTTGTTCTTCACCTGCACCGATATGAGTCAAGCCGCAACCTGTACCTGCACACATAGCCAAGCATCAGTCCACACAACGTTGTCAATCACTCATCACTAAGGAGCGACCCTCCACTGGTCCTCGGACACACCTGGTCCTCAGCAGAGGACGTGGTTTTAGGGGAGGCGAGGCAAAAAGGAAAGAGAAGAGGGCAGTTTGGCTTCTTGAGGAAATCTAGATACATCGCACTTGTTTCCATCCTAAAAGCAATGCCATGTAGGCCTAGGGAAGCAAGGGCCCACACTGCGGACAGGTGCGCCCTTCATGGTGGTCTCCATTTGACAACCGCTTGGTGGTGGAAACAACTTCCCCACTTTTCTTTAAAAAACTATAGAAGGCAAACAGTCTCGCCGCCTACTGCTACCTAGTCGCCTACTCCGCGGGAACTGTCCCATCAACCGCTGTGGTTTTCTTCCTCCCTCTTGCTCTGGATGCATCGCCGCCTAGATTTCTCGCTGCCCATCGCCGATTGCATCGTCGCCCAACTGCATTTCCCCCATGCCACGCTCGAAGATCACCCCCCAGAAGCGGGCGCACGCCGACATCGACATGAACCCTGCCCCGGCGGAGGGGCAGGAAGCAGTGCACTCCGGTGGCGTTGAGCCTGTCCCTGCGGTGGCCCAGCAAGCAGTGCACTCCAGCGGCGTCGACATCAACGTCAACCCTGCCGCGGTGATGGCCCAGGGAGTAGTGCACCCCGACGGCACCGCCCTCAACATCATTCCTGTCCCAGCGGTGGCCGTGGAAGGAATGCACCCCGGCGCAGTCGCTGGAGCAGCGGAGCGCCGCAAGAACAAGGTGAGCTACTTTTAGCTTAGATTATGAGATGTGAGATAAAACGTAGGATTTTGTTGATTCCTCCAGGTTTGTGGATTTATTTGGGTTTTTTGGATTACATTAATGACGGATGTACTACCTCTGTTCCTGAATACTTGACGTTTAAGACAGCAGATTTGCACTAGAATCTAGTCAAAAATTTTGTCTGAAACGTCATATAAAGAAAAATAGAGGGAGTACTAATTACATGCAACTAGATAAAGTGTAATGAGGGATGTACTGATTAATTGAGGGGGTTTTCTTAGATTGGATTTCATAGTTACTTTTTAAATGCATTTGAAAAACTCTGAAAGCAATGTTTTGATGAACTTTAGCATGTGAGTAGATAAATCAATGTATGAAGTTTCCATGTCAGATCAATGGTAGGAATTTTGGTGATTCCACCAGGTTTTCTTGGAGTGGATTTAAAATTTGGGGTTAAAATGCATCTTCTAAATACGGCTTTGTTCTAGAAAAGACAGTTGGCAAAATAGGCAATTCAGTCCCTGACCTTTACACAAAGGGTCAAATTGATCCCTCAACTTTCAAATAGGTCAAATTAGTCCCTTAACTTTCATTTTAGGGTCAAACTCATCCTTATGTTTATGTAATGCTATATTTTAGTATGAGACTAATTTGAAAAGTCCATTTTACCCATAACTCATACAGGTCACATGCATATACTTATAGTCAGCAATATATATATTTCTCAACTGATATATAAAAATGCATGCTACATGATTTACTCCATGGATCATTACCTGTTTCAGTTCTATTGTCTAGTCATTGCGAAAAGCTTCAACTAGCACTGTTTTTGTTTTATGTGAAGTGATAGCAGCGCTAGCAGAGGATGCATTCATCTCTAAATTTTTTATCATATTTAGAATGATAAGTGTACATTTTGTATTGTCTTGATAGGTGGTACAAGTAGATAAGTGCTGTCATGTCATTATTTTTGTTAAATCGACATGACGCAAACAAAAGGCTGACATTCCAGCCCAACACGTGCCTCCCTCCTGTTCAATCTTTGTTTTTCAATTACTCGATGCATGTTCTAAATACTGATTTGTTCTAGAAAAAGGCACGCCACATCTTCACCGAGAGCAATTATACAGATGAAGATGGGAAGTCATTTGTAGATTGGAAAAAGTTTCCAGGAACCTTGGATGAGGTATGTTCCTTGTTTGTAGATGAATTTATTCATCTAGTTAACTTCAATTCTTTACAGTAAGCAAAAAATGACATGTTATTGATGTGGTATGAATTTTAGACCTGATTCATCTTTGGATCTTCCTGTTTTGTTTGTAATGCAGTCTAAAGGCAGAAAGTATGAAATAGTTCTGTCAAAGAAGTGTTCAGTCACGATGATGATAGACTTGTGGAGTGATGACGACGACCACGATGGACCAACTAAGTCTAACGCGGAGGTGATGTCCTAACCATGATAAATTTAGCATTAGTTTGATATTTGTAAATGCAAGATCATGAGAATTCACATTGTGATGTAACCGAGTCCCTTCTAAAATGTCAGCTTCGAGCCATGGCATCGACGTTCCGCACAGAGGTCAAGCGGAAGATCTTGAAGGGCGAGCACTACTATTTGGACTCTGACGAGGAAACAGATTCCTCAGACTCTGACGAGGACTGAAGTGGAAGCTGAAGCTCTTTTGTTTAGTTTGTCTGTAGATGCTTTTGTGTAGTTGTATGATGGGGCTATATGCAGTGATGTGGTCAAGTACTCTGCCTGTTATGCAGTGATGTGGTCAAGTACTATGCTTGTTATGCTCTGTTTAGGTGTGAACCTTAGTGTTTTATGTAATGGAATACAGTTGTGGCTCCTGCTCATCGACTGCTTGGGATTTATGTGTCCCTGTTAAACTCTAGTAACTAGGCCTATTGTATGTGTCATGGTTGGAATACGTTCTGATGAATTTACGTTACTTTTGATCAAGTAGCGTATTCAATATCTTACTGGTCCTTTTGTTGTGTTTTTAAAAATCGGATGAAAATTGAATTGAGTGACTTGTTGTTCACATCTGTACTCCTCACCAACTTCAGGTACAGTCAATTGAAGGTCTGTCCAATTAGTGATTGTGATGCCACAGTCCAACGAAGACATGGCCTTCCTCTGTGAGGAAGTGGGGACAGAGTTTCCATGAAGAAGCCGCATAGAGGTGGGACCCACTAGACAATGTAGAGGATCTACTTCCAGGAAAAGTAGTGGGGACACAAAGAAGCCGCGGACAAGTGGGACCCACTAGGTAGTCAACTCGTTTGCGTTTACTATTAGTTACTAGTCACCGAAGTGAACTAGTGTTTAATTTCTTTTAATGATCTGAAGTGTATTTAAATTCTAAGACATAAAAAAAGAGTTCAAACAAGAAAGTTGTCAATACAATAGTTTTAGTACTTATCGAGATCTACAACTTTTGTTTTGGGCATTTCCCCATCCGAGTTACCTTCAACTATTCATATTTAAGATTTCATTAGTTTAGAAATTCTCAAATTAGTCTTCTCAAATTTCAGATTTCAAATGGAAAAGTCAGTTTAGAACTCATCAACATTCATAAAGGTGTAGTATACATTGGTCATTAATCCTAGATTGACTTAGATAGTTTCTATCTAAGAGGCATGTCAATTTTGTACTTCATTTTATTTCCACTTTAGGAAATGACAGAAAGACCTAAATAAAGTTTGTAGATCTTGATGAGTTATGAAGCTTTGGTATTCCTCACTTTTCTAGTTGACTTAATTTTGTGTATTAAAAATATTGATTATTTTTCTCAATTTGTTAAATTGTTCAAACAGATCGACTACAGTAGATTTTTCAAAGTATTAGCCTTAATAAGATGATAACTTGATATAGCATAATTTTAGGAATTTTTAGGAAAAACAATGATCTTTTTTTTGAGCAAGAAACAATGATCTAATTTGCAGTTCATATGAGGGTGAAATACTAGATACAAGGTTCATGCAGAGCTTAAAAAGAAAAATGGGGCTTGTTCTTCAAGAAGTCAAAAACACATCTAATTCTGGGGTGTGCGCGGAGGACCTGGCATGTGGGCCCTTCGTTCTGGGACCATTTGTCATCTGAATGGGAATGTGAATTATACTAGTTCTAGAATAGAAGGCAAACGATCTCGCCGCCTAGCAATTCGCCTTCTTTCCCCAAAGTGTCGACTCTTGACGCGCAAAACCGTCGCCACTGCCGCCGCCGGCTCCATATCCCCCATCCCTTGCCGCAACAAGCCAAGGAGAGGAGCGGAGCAACGACAATGGTGGAGCGGAGGGAGCACACTCTAGGAGGCAAGCACGCGACGCAAAAGGGCGCTTCACGCGGTCCCCGGCGACCTCGGTGCCTCCGCCCACACGCGGGCCGACGACGCTGCTTCCTTCTCCAATCCGCTGCCGCTCTACCACCCTGGGCGCATCTACAGGCGACCGCGCGGAAGGCCGGTACAGCCACTCGCTACCCCGCATGGTGGCCGATGAGGACGTGCAACACGAGGATCCTACTGCGCTACCAAGCAATGTAGGATTCACCCCAGGCCCAAGCAGGGTCGATGAGGTAAGTGTGCTAGGTTCTCCGAATCTAGATGAAGATTGTTTTGGTAGACAAAGATTCACTTTTGCTTGGTTCCCTGATACTAGATAAAGATCCACTTTTGGTAGGTATATTGCAGATGTTAGATAACTTTGTTTTCTGAAGCATGAAACAATCTCAATTTACGCATTTCTGAGTACTTTTTTGGTAGATTCTTGTTTCTTGTGCTAGATCTCTTGTTATGGTTACATGATTCAAGCACTATTTCTGTTAGATCGAACCTCCAGTGTTTCCTACCGCTTGGTTGCGAGGGGACAAGTGCACCTGCTCTGGAAGCATTGGCATTGATGATGAGATCGACCCGTCCCGTTGTTCGTATTGCCACGAACTCTGGGAAGCAGGCTTTCAAGTTAGAAAGGTGCAATGAGGAGGGGAAGCAGTAGAAGACGGTGAACTAGTCCCCCCTCGAACCATCGTATTGTTAATTCCTCATATGTTGGTTAGGTCTATATAGCTCTGCATGATGTATTTTTAAGTGTGAGTTAACTTAATCGTAGGTTGTTATAACATAAACTAGCTCATATGGTTAGCTTGTTCTTTGGTCAAATAGAAACAAGTTCATATGCTGATTTAGTTGGTAGTTTTTATAACAGAATCATCTTTTGTTTTCGGTATTTTCTGTCAATAACAATAGAAAATGCTGAATGCTAGTCTTGCACACATTGTTTAGGTAAAAAAATAGGCTTTTAGGCAAATTGCTTCATAACTCAATTTGATGCCAAAGAGTTCATGCAGGACATGATGAAGAAGCATTACAGCTTTGTGATTGACTTTTGTACAGAGAGAACTTTGGCTTACCTTAAGTATCATGAGAGACTTGGATTGTAATAATCTATCTTATCTATGTGTTAGACTTGAGAACTTTATTGTAATGTGTGATATTGTGTGTAATGTCTATCTGTAATGCACTAAGTGACTGAATGCCAGTGTGTGATGCATGTTTATTTGATGACTTCGTCTACCACTATTGATATGGTCATTTCTATATGACTGTTTTTGGTAATTATTTTATATGACTTTGTTTGGTCAGTTCTAATGCTGGCTTTTGTGTAGTGACCTACTCCCTCCATATATTAGCAAAAGGAGGTAGAGATGAACAAGTAGGTACTGATCAACAAGTAGAAACTGAAACAAAACCCCCAATGTAACTTATATTTACTTCTGAATGTAACTTATTTACCTCTGAATTTGAATTGAGTCACATTGACTCACATATTCTCTCACAGGACGCACACACTTCTTCCACAATTCGTCAAATTTGCACGGACGAACTGAACATAAGATAGCTGAACATTTTCCAACCGTCTGGCCCCCTAGTTGCATTTTTGCTGCCCCGCCATTTTACGTCCCAAAATTCATGCGCACGATCTTCCCCCTCGCCGCCTATATACCTTCCACCCCTCCCATCTCTGCCACCACCATCTCATCCAGCTACATTGTGACGATGGCCCGACGCACGCACCCCTCTCACAGGCAGCCACGCGACGCTGATGGTCACTTCAAGCGAAGTCCGTCATCCACATCGGTGACTACGTCGAGCCGCCGCAGCCAGTCATCGACATTGGTGACTCCGTCGAGCCACCGCAGGCCCTCACCCACCCCACGACCACAAAGTAGGCACCAAATTGCTGTGGAGGCGCGGGTCGAGGTCGACTTGGAACACATTGTGAATGTCGAAGTCCCATTCGTCCCAACGGGCTACCGATCAAGCGATGCCCATGCCCGCAAAGCCGCTAGGAAGAATGGTACAAGAGTAATCGTCGTCGAAGCCTCGTCGTCGGGCAGCAAGAAGAATAAGGTGAGCCAAACCCTTTCCAGCGCCTTTGTAGTCTTAGATTGTTTGATCTGTTAGTGAAAATTGAAAAAATAGTTTTGATGTAGAAAAAGAGCTGCCACTTGTACACCCAGGCTTGGCCCACAACTGAATCGGACACGGACATGGGAATCGACGATTTTGGCCTACCAGCACGCTTGGATGAGGTGAGGGCAACACTACTAGTTTACTTCAAAGTGAGCAAATTTGCTTCATAATTATTATGTGTGTGCATTATGTTCTGACCCAGATTTGTATGTAATTCAGTCAAAAGGAAAGAAGTATGAGTTGTGTTTCCCAAAGATAAAATGCAAGATGATGGTAAATTATGACAACGATGAAGAAGAATACAATGGACCTACTAAGTCTCTTCGTGAGGTGATATATATTCCTACCCTTTAAGCTTAGCATCAGTATGAGTTTTTCTGAAAACATAATTAGCAACTGCCATGAAATGCAGTTGATGATCTTCTGTAAATGATTTCTGAGAGCCCCTTGTAAAATGTCAGATATTTCAAATGGCGGAAGGTCTTCACAAAGAGATCAAACAAAAGCATGCGAGGGGTGAGTTCTACTCTCAAGAATCTGATCAGGAATGAAGCAGACGATGAAGCGATCTGAACTGAAGAAGTAGATAGGATATCTTCTTCTTTGTCTTTTCTCTGTTGCTTTTGCTTTCCTAGTGTTGGGAGCACGACGCTACGTTAAGAACAAGCAGATGTGGCTTGAGTATACTCGAATTATGCTATCTTATACATATGCTACATATATATTATCTTTGATTCACTTTTTTGCGTTTCTGAAGCTATGCATTTTCATGAGAATAATTCTGTGATATACAAATTAAGCCCAATGATGCTGTAATCATAATATTGACTGCACAGAAAGACATCAGAATGAAGCCAAACTTGCAAATAACTGACATCTTCACCACAAATTATTTATTGCTCACAAATTTTGGACATATTATAGTTCAATACAAGTAAACAATACAACCCCTAATTATGATTACAAACCGTCTTCGTCATGTCCTTCTTCTGAATATCCTGGAGCAATCACTCCGTCACTAAAGTAGGTCTCATCACCATCGTCCTCGTCTTCAGGTATGTCTGTGTGATCCGGTTCAGCCATGGGTTTAGCATGATCAACAAGAGAAGCATCAACACTTGTCTCTTCCACATCTGCCCTCCTCCATGTTGTCAAATCCTCATGGTGGTCCTCTACATGAATATTTCAACACCAAAAACAACCGAGTCCAATTCAGTATCACCAACATTTATGTCATTATTATTATCAATGCCTTCCTCTCCTTCAGGCATGGCAAACAGGGCCCTAGGTTTCATTCTGAGGACGCTGCACCATTTGCTGCCTTTCTTCCCGCTTTTCACATAGCACACTTGCTCTGCTTGTGTTGCCAGGATGTATGGCTCATCATGTGAATACCGAAGCAGAGAGGTATCAATATCGATAATCCCATATTTATCTCTTTTGTACCCTTTTGATTTGCTTTGTCCTTGTTGAGGCATATCAAACCTGTCACACTGGAACAACATGACTTGCTTTGATTCAGGAAAATCAAGTACGGAGATTTTTTTAATCACTCCATACCATTCCATGCCCTGCACACCCCTGACGACAACACCACTGTTCTGTGTTGTTAGATTATTCTCTATATGTGATGTCCGAAAATAGAAGCCATTGATTGAGCACTTATTCTTCAAATAAGCAATTCTTTCAGGACCACGAGATAGCGCATACAGCATCTTATCTGCTTTCCCCACAAAATTTAGATTCCTCATCTACACTCACATAAGTAAAGATTTTGACAATTTAAATTTGAAAGAAATGTATATGACTCACTTTTCGCTCGAACCATGCTACAAAGTGTTCCTTGTGCCTGCTTTCAACATTCGGCGAGCGGACTTTCGCCAATTCTGCCTTATGCTCACTGCAACATTTAAAAATATATATATAATCACAGTTAGATATATAGTCTAAACAATGAAACAAAATTCGTATAATTTTCATGTGTTGCTTACATTGCAAATTCAATGGCCTCATCACAGTTTGATAATATGTAGTGTCTCATCATCGAGAATTCTTTGTCTTCTAGTATATGGGAATTATGCCTAGAAACACTTTTCTTTTGCCCACTGTCCATGCTCGCAAAAACACTAAGACCGGCAGGTGGTTCAATAACAGCGCTATTTTCTTGATGCTCTAGCCTATTAAACTTTGTACTAACACCTTCAAAGAACCGAGAACAGAAAGTAAGGCACTCCTCCGAGATATATCCCTCTGCTATAGAACCCTCTGGGAACGCTTTGTTCCACACGTATCCTTTGAGGATACGTAGGTACCTTTCAACTAGATACATCCACCTATACGAAGCAGGGCCTCCAATTTTAGCCTCCCAAGCAATATGAACTGGTAAGTGCATCATATTATCAAAAAATGCTAGAGGGAAAATCATCTCAAGCCGAAAAAGAGTCTCTGCAATCGATCTGCTAAGTTCTTGCATCTCGATCTCGTCAATCTCCTTTGAACATACCGCGTTAAAGAACCTGTTGAGCTGGATCAATGGGATCACTACAGCATCCGGCAATATGTCGCGTGCCACAACGGGTAGGAGTTTTTGTAATATAATATGGTAATCATGACTTTACAGATTTGAAACCTTGCGCCCATTGACATCGACATTTCTCCTGATATTTGCGGCATAACCATCAGGCATCTTAACACCTTGTAGAAAGTTGCACAGGATTTCCTTTTGAGAATCACCTAACGTGTACAATGCTGGTGGCATATCGTATTTCCCTTTCTCATTCAGAACTGGATGCTGATCCTTCCTTATACCCAATTCTCTCAGATCAAGTCGAGCCTTCTCAGTGTCCTTAGTTTTACCTGCTAATTTCAGCAAAGTCCCAATCAAACTCTCACAAATATTCTTCTCAGTATGCATCACATCAATATTGTGGCGTATAAGCAACGAATCCCAATATGGAAGCTCAAAGAAAATACTCTGCTTCCTCCAGTTGTGCCATCTATTATCTTCATCACGTTGCTTCCTCTACTTCGAAGTACTGGCTCCAAAGTTGACTTGTTGGAAACTCGCGTACTGATCCCGAACTTCTTGACCGCTGAGTGGCACTAGAGGGTCCCTTGTTTCAATAGTGTTGTTAAAGCTGACCTTGAGCCTTGGCCACTTGTGGTTATTAGGCAGAAAACGCCGATGACCCATGTAGCAATGCTTTAAACCGAATTTTAACCACATGTAATCAGTGTCCTTGTGACAATAAGGACAAGCAAACCTCCCTTTCGTGCTCCAGCCAGATAACATCGTGTAAGCAGGAAAGTCGTTTATTGTCTAGAGTAACATAGCACGCATGGTAAAATTGCGCTTCTCCTTGGCATCCCAAGTATCAACTCCATGTTCCCAAAGCGTTTCAAGCATGGACATCATCCAGAAGGATTGTTTCAAGCACAACCAAGGAGGCAGGTTATAAGGAATTAGGATAACTGGCCAAGTAGTGTAAGTGATGTTCAACATCCCGAATGGATTGAAGCCATCTGATGCAAGTCCAAGCCTGACATTTCGTGGTTCATATGCAAATTCTTTTTGAAACATGTCTTTCATGTGCCTCCACGCCTTTGAGTTAGCTAGGTGTCGCATTTTGCCATCTTGAACCAATTCTTTATCGTGCCAACACATATACGTGGATGTTTCCTTGTTCATATATAATCTCTACAGTCGAGGAGCTAGCGGAAAGTACCTCAGAATTTTAACAGGAAACCGCTTCTTCTTTGCTACATCAGTGCCAGCCTCGTTAGTGCCTTGTGAACCTGTATTTTTCCACCTACTCTCCTTGCATGTTGGACAGTTGTCCATGCTCGCGTACACTCCACGGAATAACACACAGTCATTGACACAAGCTTGTATCTTTACGTAGTCCAAGCCAAGGTCTCGAACCACCCTTTGAATTTTATCCAGGCTATCTGGGAGACAATGCCCTTTAGGCAGCACAAGAGAGAACAAGAACAGTATTTGCTCCATTGCAGCGTTGCTTAAACCACACATGCACTTGATCTGATATAGCCTGACAATGAAAGAAATCTTACAAGCCTCCTTGCAACCAAGGTACAACTCTATCCTTGCTTCTTCCATTAATTTGAAAAACTTGCTTATTGCCTCATTTGGCTCCTCATCTTCGTTACCATCATCTCTGACTCGACCATGTATGGCACCACTGATCAGAGAGGAAAACAAACTATTGGTGGCCTCCCGATCGTCGGCATCATCAGCACCACCTTCAACTTCGTCGTCGTCATCCACAGCCATAGGTTCACAAGCATGACAATGATGTTCTTGTTGCTCTTTTATGTAAGCCCTGTCAAACCCTTTTGTAACCAAGTGATGTTCAACCTCTTCTCTTCCTTGAAATGCCATGTGACGACATCTAGAGCATGGACATTGCACTTGCTCTCCATCAAATTTGCTATGAAAGAGATCCTCAATAAACTTGTCGAATCCGCGTTGCCATGCAGAATCTGAAGGCTCCAATTCCATCCAACTGCAATCCTCACTTGCCATTGCAAAGAAAAAAACCCAACTACAACAGATAATACAAAGGGTGCTGGATTAGTATAAGATAATATGGTATTAAACTAAGGTGTATATACAAGCTAATTAACAAAATAAAATTCCATGCACATGGATCTCATAATCGATTATACCTTGGCTGATGGGATCCGAAGAACAGACTTTTTCTCGGTCATTCGAAGTCGTGATGCAGATGATCGGTGCTTGGCAGCGTCACCCCGGCGGATCGCGAAACGGCAACAATGATGTGTTTGGGTTTTTTTCCTTCGTATTACAGGTCGATATATATAGTTGGGCTAGGGTCAGTCAAACAATATAGAGTTGGGTTAGGACTCCGTGTACAAAGATGGATAGTTCTATGTGGGCCATGGTCCAGGCCCACTGGCCATTGAACGGGCCCACGGTAGCCTAGTGGCACCCACAAACACATCAATTGCGACTGATAGTTCTTTCAATAGCAACGACGCTATATTGTCGCACTAACATTATCTCTATTGCGACATTTTTTGGTTTGATGCTACATATGCAATCTGTTACAACTATTCGTGCTACCGTTGCCATACCTACGAGCAATTTGCAACACTATGGATCCACGTCGCTATACCAAAGAATTTAGTCGCAACGAGTGCATTTTCGTTGCTATCCCAAAGACTTTTTGCAACACACAGCACCTGTCGTTGCTATATGTAAGACTCTTTTGCAACAAACGACACCACGAATAGCAACGTGTCATAGTCGTTGCAAAATGGGCAACAATTGCAACAATTACGAAAAACCGTGGCAATACGATAGACAGAATTGCGACACGAGTCCATGCGTCGCCATAGACCCTTACCTATAGCGACCACCATAATAAATAATGCAACGGTCCACAACTAGTCGCAACATTCCCACCTATCGCGACCATTATGGTATACTGTCGCAGTAACCCCGGTGTATAGCAACCAAAACCACCCGTTGCTATAGAAAAGGGTTGCAATATGTACAAAACATTGTAGTGGCATAGCTGCTAGTTATCCAGCAGAGCCAGGGTACCGTGGTATTGTCGACCGAGGTAGCAGGTACATCGACCTTCAGGAGGCCCGTCGAAATCGTAGACTTGATTGATATGGACTCCAGGCGCCTAGACGGATCTGACATAGCAGCGAGGCACGCCTACCTCAGGAAGGTCTTTAATCAAACCTACAACCATTCTGCTCAGGAAATAAAAATATAAGCTGATTGGTATAAGGTCTGTTTACACTGCAGAGCCATAGTGGGTGCACAAGGACGCAGAGCCATAGTGGGTGCAAATAAGACGCAGAGTTGTGGCGGGTGCGAATATCATCAAATGAGGTCGTAGCAGGTCGTAGAACTGAAGAGGTCGTAGAACTAGCAGGTACAAGATCATATAGCAGATGGGCCGTCTGACACAGAGTCAGGCTAGTTGGAGGAGGGAACTGTAGTTTCATAGGGGCAATAGTGCAAAATAGTATGAGATCACCAGCCATCTTGCTCGTCGCAACGTGACAGAAATCGCATCCGACAAAAGCATGTCCGAGTGCAACAGACGAAGTCTGGCAAAAGCACACACTGTGCAGGTCACGGGTGGCAAGATTGGCAAGGAACCGCATGCGAACAATGCACTTTTCGTTAGGTGCAAGACACCCAGTAGTAGTAGAAAATGCTAAGAGCACCATGTGAGTCTGAAGGACATGTCCGCCCACCTAACGAAGGCAGTAATGAAGACGACCAGAGATCTGCCGACCTGAAGCGGGCGGTGACGAGGACGCTAGAAGGTCCGCGGCGATGAGGATGCCGGGAGTTGCAGGGAGGTCTAAAGACCTGACAAAGGTAACACCGAAGCTGCAGGGAGGTCTAACAACCTGACGAAGACGACGACGGAGTTGTCGGGAGGTCTAGCGACCTGATGAAGACGACGACAGCAGCACCAGGAGGTCTAGCAACCTGACAAAGACGACGATACTGGCACTGAGAGGTCTAGCGACCTGACGAAGACAACGACGATGGTGCCGAGAGGTCTAACGACCAGACGAAGATGACGGCGGAGTTGCCGGGAGGTCTAGCGACCAGACGAAGGTGCCGATCAGGGGGCTGGACCTGTTAGATAAAATAGATGCCAAGTCGGTTTATCAATGTGTAAATATATGATGAAGACCTAGCCTGAGCTAAGATATGTCCATGCTGATGTGCAATGCTAGCTGGAGCTGAACATTCTTGTGCTATATTTCGTCTGAAAAAGCATTCCCCTTTATCATACAAGGCACACATTATGCGGACTCAATAGCTCTGAAGCTGTAATGTGTTTCACCCCTCTACACTGCTCAGCTGGGAGACTTAGGTGTAGCCGACGCATGGGCTGGGGCCTAGGACCCAGGTTTTGCAACCACACAACAATGAATACTCATAACGAGAGCGAGACATTTAAAGGAAGAACACACAAAGGAGGAGTAGGACCCCTCAGGTCTTGCGACCCTAAGGTTGGCAAGGCCAAGCCCCCGAGCATGTCGAGGAGGTGGGGAAACATAGCACAGGAAAAAAGAATTTGAACCCTCAAGTCTGGCGACCTACGTGTTGGCAAGGCCAAGCCCCCGAGCATGTCGAGGGGGAGGGGTCGGAAGAGCAAAAAAAGCATGTAGAACAGGTCTAGGAAAGAAATTGAAACTATAAAAAATATTTAATTGGAAATAGCACTTAGCTTGCGGAGTCAGAGTGGTCGAGTTAAAGTCATTGTAGCTGTCATTGTGGCCGGAGCCATGCCATGCTCGAGGCGCCGAAGGAACCAGCGAAACAACTTGGAGCCATGCCAAGCTATCGAGGCATTAAGGCAGTACGAGCTGGACTCGTGCCAACAAATGCAGTTGCAGAACAAGCTGACGGGGTGTCCGTAGGTTGAGACCCGGGCTGTTGGAGGTCGGCAGTGCCGTGAGCATCGATGCAACAAGTTGTCGAGGTGAGCTGGGGTCGTCGAGGTGTCGTGGTAGTCAGCGGTGCGAGGTGGACTCGTGCCGATCGAACTCGAGGTACCGAAGAGGTCAGCAGCAAGGTCGATGTAGCCGGCGTTGTTGCATGTCACAGAGTCGTGGTACTAAGGTTATGCTTCTTTTGGCTCCAAGAATCAACATGATGGTTCACCACATCACATGGCCTAGCGGCAGTCGTGTAGATTGATTTTTTTACTACATGCGCCAGGTAACTGAGACAAAAAGATCTGTCTGGAACTTCAGGAAAGGAGAAGAAGCATGATGGAAGCAGCAACGGTGTAGGCAGATGTTGAGGCGAGGTCGAGAGTCTCATCCTGGCATCTGTAGGAGACCATGATGTCCCCGTAGACGGAAAGGAATCTGTTGGGCGCCGACATATTCATGATGAGGTACATATGATGCGGGATGGCCATGAACCGAGCTAGCATCGGACGACCTAGGATAGCATGGTAGGAAGAGTGGAAGTCCACGACCTCGAACGCGAGCCACTCTACGCGGTAGTTAGCTTCGGTGCCGAAGGTGATAGGGAGGCAAACACGTCCCAAGGGGTGTGCTGCCCAGCTGGGCATGACCCCGTAGAAGGGCTCATCACAGGCTGTCATCTTGCTCAAGTCGAACTTCATCTTCTTCAGAGTCTCGGTGAATATGATGTTGAGGCTGCTGCCTCTGTCGATGAGCGTCTTGGGGAGCACGGCTCCATCCACCGTAGGGTTGACGACCAGCGGGTAGGTCCTGGGGTCTGGTATATGGACCCAATGATCTCCCCTAGAGAAGGTTATGGGGAACTCCGACCACCTCAAGGGTTGCGGAGTCTCTATGTTGACGAGCCCGATCTCTTGCGCTCTGGCGCGTTGTTGTCTGTGGCTTTGAGCAGCCCTGTGACCTCTGACGATGAAGTTAATCTCCATGTTGGCTGCCTGAAAGGAACCATAAGGGTTTCCACTCGGAGGTGGTGGAGGAGGAGTCCTTCCCTTGTGCCGATCATCGTCATTGCGACGGTCATCACGGCGATCCTTGTTGCGGTCGTCTCTCCGGTCATCCTGGCGATCATCGCGACGGTCGTCGCGGAGGTCATCACGGCAATAGGGTCACCTGTCTCGGTCATCACGCCAATCAGTTCGGCGGTACCGGTTGTCATAGCGTCAATTGTTGTTGTAGCGGTTGTCATAGCGGCCATCGCCATTGTTGGCCTTCTTCGCCGCCTTGGGCTCTTCTGGTATGCCGAGAGCACGCTTTAGCTCTACGCAATTGCGCATAGAGTGTGTTGCCCCATCGTGGAACTGACAGACGTCATCGAGGGTTGCTTGGAACTCATCGCATATGAAGCTGGATCCTCGGGAGTTGTTGGCCATTAAGACCTCGTTGGATCACTTGCGTGATTTTCTAGCAGCATCGGAGGCCAAGGCCCCAGATGTGTCGTCGGTATTGATGCCCTTGAAGTCGTGGACAACTGCATCTTGGGTATCCACAAGCTTGTCAACGTACTCCATGGGGTCCGTGATGGTCTTGGCTCTGGTCTCGTGGATCTTCTAGAAGAGCTTAATGTTGGTGACGCCTTTCTTGTACGCGTTGATAACTGAGAGCCATGTGTGGTTCGAGGACCGGTGGATGGTCGCTTCCTGGTGTGATGAGTGATTGACAACGTGGTGTGGACTGATTCTTGGCTAAGTATCGCAGGTGCAGGTTGCGGCTTGACTGGTGTTAGTGCAGGTGAAGAACAAGTGCGAAAGGTCGTTGCCGGTGAGGCCTCCAGGTGTGGAGAAGACAAGTAGGCTTGGTTCGAGGGACCCGGTGGCCAGAGGGGTCAAGTGCGGGCCGCATGGTGGCAAGAACAGCAAGATGAAGTCATGGACGGTTTCTTGGTAGATCCTCAAAACCAAGGTCGAGCCGGGACTACGTGGGAGTCGAGTCATGAGTGGTGATTGGCGGAGGCTACACCGAGTTCGCGGGGTTTCCGGTGGTTCACCAGAAAACCACTGGGTTCCTTGGTTGATCCACAAAGCCAAGACTGAAGAACCGAAGACGGAGGTGCAGCAGCTCCAGACCAGTCTGACTGGTGGGTCTGACCGGTGAGGAGCACCGGTCTGACCGGTGTGCGATGACGCAGTCCGGAATCTTCGAAGCGGAGGACACACGTCGGGATCGCAAGGCTTGCGTCGAGGCTAAGCAAGTTTGCGGTCGCTGGGCATCCGTCCGATGGAGCGAAGACAAAGATTTCCGAATTCGCCCTTGAGGGGCATGTATCCCTAGTTAGCTAGTAAGGGTATTTTCGTCTTTCGGTTGCCTCCATATAACCCAAGTGGTGAGAGGATGGCAGCCATCTCTTGGAACCCTAGCTCATTTGGTTTTCCTATTTTCTCTTCCTATTTTCCCTAGGATTTTCGTAGGACTAGCTTGAGAGCTTCATGGTGAGATCTTGTGAGAGGGAAGGATGATCGGGCGGCAAGCTAGACCTTGTATGAACCTCTTTGGTATGTATAGATGATTCGGCGTGGTTCCTCAAGGCTTGGATGTGTCTTTCCCGTTTCTCCTTTTTGGTGATTTTCGGAGGCGTTTCTTGGCGAATTTCTTGTGGCGGTTTTGAGACCTTTCTCTTTGGAATTTGGTGGGGGATGTATGCATGAACCCCTCGTGGTTCTTTCCCCTTTGATTCCCCTCCCAAATCCGTGAGCAAAGGGGCTCGATTTTGGGGTTTTCTTGGCTCTAGGGTTAGAGGCGTTCTTGGCGGAAATCCTTCGATTCCTCTTGATTCAACGAGTTTTGGTGGACCATAACTTGGCTAGGGAGTGCCCATGAGGTGTTCCTACTATCCCCAAAGTCTTGTGTGAATCCGTGGAGCGAATCGGGAGATCGGGAGTTGGATTTGGGGGAGTTGACTCGCGGGCGCTGTTAATCCCGAGCTGCCCAGGCACGACCGGTCTGACCGGTGCTCTTGACCGGTCTGACCGGTGATAGCCCTTGGTGGGATTTGTCTTGGGGAATAGCCTTGTCCGTGTGGTTTTGTCCCGTGGTCCTGCTGGTCAGTTCTTGGCGTGTTTGGAGTTGCTTTGCTAGGTTTTGTGAGGGGTTCTTCTTCCTTCTAGGTTGTATCTCGGAGGTGGTTTTTGTTCCAGGGCGTAGAGGAGTCACTGAGGCTTCCTGGAATGTTTGCTGTGCGGCTGCTGTAGCCACCGGCCTGACCGGCGCTGTTCACCGGTCTGACCGGCGCAGGCCATCGGTCTGACTGGTGTAGCACAGGCAGCAAGCCGTGCAAGTTTCCGCTGTGTGTGTTGGTGAGTTTTGGCTCGGAAGGTTGTGTGTTGGTCCTAGGACCAGTAGCACTCCAGTGGCTGCGTGGTCTTGACCAACTTGGGTAGTTGAGTCGGAGAAGTGTTTCGGAAGCCGTGTTCGTCTTGTTGGAGTTCCCATCTCCTTTGAGAAGAATTTTTATCGGCTCACATTCACTCCCCCCCTCTCTGGTTCGCCTAATCGGTCCTTCAATTGGTATCAGAGCCGGTTCGGGTCTTCATTGACTCTTACCAGTCTAAGATCCAAAGATGGCGTACCAGGAACGGGGTTCGGGTCCTCCGCACTTCGATGGGAAGAACTACCAGATGTGGCAGAGGCGGATGGCGGTGTTCCTCCGCGGAAAGGGTCAGATCCTTTGGGACGTTACGGTGAACACAGCTTATGTTCATCCAATTAACTTCCTTGCTCCAGGATCGAGGGATATGTTCGACGCCAACAACAAGGCGATCGACTACTTGTTTCGTGCTCTGTGTCAGCCCGAATTCGATCGGGTTCAGACAGAGGACTTAGCTTGTAGGATTTGGGAGCAGTTGAAGGATGCACATGCTGGGAATGCTCAGGTTCAGGCTCGGATGTACGCGACTTACCGGAGAGAGTACGAGAACTTCACCCATCTCCCCGGCGAGTCCGTCGATGCCCTTTTCCAGCGGTTTACGGTCGTTGTGAACAACATGAGAGCCAATGTGGCCGTGCTCCCATACGATGATCATGATAGAGCTGTGAAGCTCTTGCACTCGTTGGATCGTACCGTATGGGACGGGAAGGTCGAGGCTATCCTTGAGTCCGAGAAGTATGACACATTGACCGTGAACGAGCTGTTCTCGAAGCTCAAGTCGGCTGAGTTGGACCGTGGTATGACAACCAAGATTGAGAGCTCGACTGATTCTCATAGTCTTGCTCTTGTTGGTGGCAAAGGAGCTAACTCTAACGCTAACGCATCCTCCAAGATGTACTCTCTGTCTTCTTTGATGTCTTTGCCAGACGAGGAGTTCGACGTGCTTGGAGAGGACGAGCTGGCGTTGCTGACCAGGCGGTTCGAGAGGTTGCACGAGAACCGGGTGAATACGAGGAGGACAGCATGGACGTGCTTTCAGTGTGGCAAGCCAGAACACTTCGTCGCTGACTGCCCGGAGAAGACGGAGAACAAGGACGGCTACAAGGACGGCTACAGGCACCGGTCGAGCAGGGACGGCAAGTATCGATCAAGGCGCGATCACAAGCACAAGAACAAGCACAAGGACGAGCGACGGTCGAGGAAGAAGGACGGCCGCGGCAGGAAGGCTCGAGCGATGGTCGGAGCGAGCGACGTCGACTCCAGCTCCGCCTACTCTTCCTCGAGCTCGAGTAGCAGCGAAGATGAAGGTGATCGGCGCAAGAACAAGAAGGCATCCAAGAACTTGAGCGGGTTGAGCTGCTTCACGGGAGATGGCTTCTGTGGCATGGCTCGTAGCTCCGGCAGCAAGAAGAGTCACCAGAGCGACTCGGACTCCGACTCCGAGGATGAGGTATGTGATGAGCTCTCTTCTTTGCGCAAGGAGAATGAGGAGTTGGTTGACTTGCTTGATAATCGCGATCACATGCTTAGAGAGGCCAAGAAGATGAGCAAAGAGCTTAGGGCCTCACTAGAAGATGCTAGGAACCGTGTGACTGAGCTAGAAACCCAGAACCTAGATGCTAAGCTTGAGATTGATTCACTTAAGGCTTCTCCTGTGGTTTCTGATGAGATTGATTGCTGTGATTGCTCTGTGTACCTAGCTGATCTTACTGCTCTGAAGGATAAGCATGCTTCTACTTGTGATGAACTAGATGTGCTTATAGTTGAAGTGGCTGAGCTTAAGTCTAGACCTACTTTGCTAGGTGCTTGTACTTCTTGCCCTGTTTTGCATGGAAAGATTGATGAGATGCATGCTTACACTGTTTCGCTTGAGGCTAAGTTGAAAGAGCCTATTCCCACTTCTTGCTCTACTTGTGAATTGCATGCGGTTAAGAATTTGGAGCTTGCACATTATGTTGATCTCTTGCAGGATGAGAATGATGAGCTGAGGAAATGTATGAGCTGGTTGTCGGGTCAGGAGCCTCAGCTTGGTATCATGATAGCGGCTTTCAAACGCTATGATGGTCAGGCACTTGGGGCTGACAAGCTTGGAGAGAACAGTGGTGAGGGAGTTGAGAGAGTTGGAGAGATCCCTATCCCACCACCAAACAGACACAAGAACAAGTTTGAGCCCAAGCCTAACCATCTCAGAAACAAACTTGACACTACTCCAAATTCACTCATATTCCCTCACCCAACAAATGATTTCCAAAAACCGGTGAAGTTTGTGAGCCCAAAGGGAGGTGAGGAAGGAGAGAAGAAGGGTGAGAAACCGAGTGAGCAGCCCCAACCCAAGCCTAAGCCTAAGCCACAGCCCATGAAGTTCCATTGTGGGTATTGTGGGAGAGATGGTCACAAGGATGAGTTTTGCTTCAAGAGGAAGCGTGAGGAGAGAATGGCTAGAGAGTGGGCTAACAAGGACAGGTACCACCCCTCTAATGGTGTACCTGAGCCTCGTATGCAGATGCCCTGGGCCAAGGTGATTGTGATGATGGTTCCAGCTTGGGGAGACCGGAAGGTAGCAGGTGGTGCTGTTGGCCGAGCTACACCGGTCAGACCGGTGCAGGTCTGGACAGACAACGTTCTGGTTTTCGTGCTCGTGAGGATGCTCGGTTTTGTTCTGGTGGTCGTGATTCTGGTGGTTGGTCTGGAAAGTTTGCAGGTGGTCAGTTTGCTAGGCGTTCTCCACCTCGTGCTCAATACGAGGGTGGGAGGAGTCGTAGCTTTGAGATGGAGAGGAGGAACGGTCCACAGTTTTCCTTTCGTGGCTTTCGTTCTCCTCCAACTAGAGAGGGTTGGTTCCCTCGTAGTGGTTACCGTGGTGGTATTCGTGGTGGTAGCTTTGATAGGTGTGATGATATGGTTTGTGCTAACCCCACTTTGTAGCAAATGGCTCGGCACTGGTTTTACTCTTTTGGTACTTACCCCAGTGCTGAGTTGTTTGTTCACTCACGTGCTCGTTTTTGAATTTCAGGTGGGAGACTTGAGGAACGTTTGGTTGATTGACTCCGGTTGCTCGAGGCATATGACCGGGGACAAGGGGTGGTTCTCAAGTCTCGTCCTGGTGGTGTCCAGGACATACATCACCTTTGGGGATAATGGGCGAGGGTGTGTGCTTTCAGAAGGTGAGATTAAGGTAAGTGACAAGGTCACTCTCAAGCGTGTTGCTCTTGTTCAATCACTGGGGTTCAATTTGCTTTCCGTGTCCCAGTTGTTGCATGAGGGTTTTGAGGTGTTGTTTCGGCCTGGTGGTTCTCGGATTTTAGATTCTCGAGGGGATCTTGTTTGCATGGTCGTTCTCGAGGGTCAAGTATTCCGAGCTGATTTCTCTCAGTCTTCTGGTGTGGAGCGTTGCTTTTTGGCTGGTTCTTCAAGTGAGTTGTGGAAGTGGCATAGGAAGTTGGGTCACATGAGCTTTGACCTTTTGTCACGCTTGAGTAAACTCAATTTGGTCCGAGGATTGCCACGGTTGAGGTTTGAGAAAGAGTTGGTTTGTGCGCTGTGTAGGCATGCCAAGATGGTAGCCTCTTCTCACCCGCCTCTCACTGATGTGATGACTGAGCGTCCATGCAAGCTGCTCCATATGGACCTTGTTGGCCCAGCTCGTGTGCGATCTGCGGGTGGGAAGTAGTATGTCCTTGTTGTGGTGGACGACTACTCTCGGTATGCGTGGGTGTTCTTTCTTGAGGAGAAAGGGGAGACGTTTGATTTTGTTTGAGATCTTGTCTTGAGGTTAAGAAACGAGAGGCACGGAGATGCCATACGAGCGATCCGCAGTGACAATGGCTCGGAATTCAAAAACTCTCGCTTCGAAACCTTTTGCCATGACTTGGGTCTTGAACACCAGTTTTCGAGTCTGTATACACCTCCCCAGAATGGCGTGGTGGAAAGGAAAAATAGGACCTTGTGCGAGATGGCTCGGACGATGCTCGACGAGCATAGGACTCCGAGAAGGTTCTGGGCTGAGGCGGTCAATACCGCGTGCTATGTGTCGAACAGGATTTACCTCAGGGTTCACAAGAAGAAAACCTGTTACCAGTTGATGCACGGTCGCACACCCAAGGTGAGTCACTTCCATGTCTTTGGTTGTAAATGCTTCATTCTGAAGAAAGGGAAGAAGTTGGGCAAGTCGAGGCTAGGTCTGTCGATGTCATTTTCTTTGGTTACGCATCTCATTCTAGAGCATTTCGTGTGCTGAATCTTGAAACTAACCAAATCGTGGAGACTTGCGAGGTAACCTTCGATGAGACACAGCCACGTAGTCACCTTGTTTTTGAGTGTGCAGGTGACGATGAACTTGGCGAGGAGATCTTTCAGGAGGAGGAGCATGAACATGGAGATGATGAAGATGGCGGTGTGGTGCCCGTGGCTGAACATGTACCTACTACTTCGACGACGATCGAGAACGGGCCCTCTCCCACACCTACAATGACAAACCCAGATCAAGGCGAATCTGCTGTTGAGGGGGAGGTAGCATCAAGGCGAGAACCTCCCCGGCGAGTGCAAGTGGATCACCCAGCTTCGAGAATCATCGGTGACATGAATGAACGCACTACACAGTCGAGGGTTCGGAACAATTCTCATTTCGCTCATGCTGCTTTTGTTGCCACCTTTGAACCCAAAGACATTGGACACGCGCTATCTGATCATAATTGGGTTAATTCGATGCATGAGGAGTTAGAGAATTTTGAGAGGAACCAAGTTTGGGTGTTGGTTGACCCTCCCCCAGGGTGTAAGCCGATTGGGACGAAATGGGTGTGGAAAAATAAAGAGGGAGAGAAAGGAGAAGTGGTGAGGAACAAGTCAAGACTTGTTGCTCAGGGGTACAGTCAGAAAGAGGGGATCGACTACGAGGAGACTTTCGCTCCTGTAGCTCGTTTGGAGGCGATCAGGATCCTTCTAGCCTTTTTTGTGGCTAAAGGGTTCAAGTTGTACCAGATGGATGTGAAGAGTGCTTTCCTGAACGGTGTGTTGGAGGAAGAGGTGTATGTGAGGCAACCACCGGGGTTTGAGAGTGAGAAGTACCCCCACCGGGTGTACAAGTTGAGGAAGGCGCTGTATGGGTTGAGGCAGACGCCTAGAGCTTGGTATGGTAGGTTGAGGGGGTTCCTGTTTGAGAGAGGGTTTGAGATGGGGAAGGTCGATCAGACCTTGTTTCTCCTCAGGCAGGGCAAAGATATCCTGATTGTGCAGGTATATGTGGATGATATTGTCTTTGGTGGCTCGTCTAACTCTCTTATTGCAAGGGTTGCAGAAGACATGAGCAGGGAATTTGAGATGAGCATGATGGGTGAGTTGCAGTTCTTCCTCGGGCTACAAATCAAGCAATCAAAGGAAGGAACATTTGTGCACCAAGCTAAGTACACCAAGGACATTGTGAGGAAGTTCAAGATGGAGGACTCCAAGGCCATGGCGACGCCTATGAGTACGACTACAGCTCTTGATGCGGATGAGGAAGGTGAACACGTGGACCAGAAGGAGTACCGGAGCATGATCGGGTCACTCCTCTACTTGACGGCGACGAGGCCGGACATCCAATTCTCGGTTTGTCTGTGCACTCGTTTTCAAGCGTCTCCGAGGACTTGGCATCAGCAAGCAGTCAAGCGCATTTTTAGGTATTTGCGACATACTCCTGACTTTGGCCTTTGGTACTCCGCGTCTTCTTCTTTGGCTCTTCATGGATTTTTGGACGCGGATTTTGCCGGGTGTCAGTTGGATAGGAAGTCCACTTCTGAGACTTTCCAGTTCTTGGGTTCTTCTTTGGTCTTATGCTTAGAATGGTTGTCCTAGCATGAAGTTTGTGTGGCTTTGCCATTTTGATATGTTTTGCTCATGTTTAGGACTTTGCTCATGAGAGGGTAAATTTTCGCAAAATTGCTCAATTCTATCTTAGCTTCATCCAATGGTTGTGAAACTTGGTGATCATGAAGTTGATGTCTTTACGAAGCTATAGAGTATCTAACTTGCTCATTTGCACATGTGTAGCATCCTATGTTGAATTTTGTCTATTTGAGAAACTCTAGGTTGCATTTTTTGCATTTTTGGCTTGATTCATGCATTGTCAACAAGGGGGAGAAGTTTGAGCATGTTTTAGCCTACTAAATGCATCTAGAAGGTTTTCAGGTGGTTTCGAGCCATTTCTGGGCTCTCTTGTCCACCGGTCTGACCGGTTGAGGTCACCGGTCTGACCAGTCAGAGGGCTGGTCCTGTTCATATGTTGAGCACCAGTCTGACCGGTGGTGTCGACCGGTCTGACTGGTCAGAGCTGAGCTGTTGCAGCTGCTCTGTTTCGTGAAGTGGTTCGCATGCATTCGTCCAGGGGGAGTTGCATTGGTTCAGGGGGAGCTTGCATGTGTGCAGGGGGAGCTCTTTGTGGTTTTCGAGCTTTGGTTTGTTGGTTTGCGCTCTTTGCTTGAGCATGCTTTGTCTCAGATGTGTCGAGCCGTTGCCCTTGCCTAAGGGGTCCGAGACTTGTCTTCTTCAAGTGATCTTGCTCTTTGCCTTTCTTTGGCTTTCGATCGCTTGTTGGAGTTTCTTTTAGTCGTTTCTTTTCTTTTCCTTTTCTCTTTGGTTACCAAAACGTGTGTGTTGTCAATGCACTCATCAAGGGGGAGATTGAGAGCCATGTGTGGTTCGAGGATCGGTGGATGGTCGCTTCCTGGTGTGATGAGTGATTGACAACGTGGTGTGGACTAATTCTTGGCTAAGTATCGTAGGTGCAGGTTGCGGCTTGACTGGTGTTGGTGCAGGTGAAGAACAAGCGCGAAAGGTCGTTGCCGGTGAGGCCTCCAGGTGTGGAGAAGACAAGTAGGCTTGGTTCGAGGGATCCGGTGGCCAGCGGGGTCAAGTGGGGGCCGCATGGTGGCAAGAACGGCAAGATGAAGTCATGGATGGTTTCTTGGTAGAGCCTCAAAACCAAGGTCGAGCCGGGACTACGTGGGAGTCGAGTCATGAGTGGTGATTGGCGGAGGCTACACCGAGTTCGCAGGGTTTCCTGTGGTTCACCAGAAAACCACTGGGTTCCTTGGTTGATCCACAAAGCCAAGACCGAAGAACCGAAGACGGAGGTGCAGCAGCTCCAGACCGGTCTGACCGGTGGGTCTGACCGGTCTGACCGGTGGGTACCGGTCTGACCGGTGAGGAGCATCGGTCTGACCGGTGTGCGACGACGCAGTCCGGAATCTTCGAAGCGGAGGACACACGTCGGGATCGCAAGGCTTGCGTCGAGGCTAAGCAAGTTTGCGGTCGCTGGGCATCTGTCCGATGGAGCGAAGACTAAGATTTCCGAATTCGCCCTCGAGGGGCATGTATCCCTAGTTAGCTAGTAAGGGTATTTTCGTCTTTCGGTAGCCTCCATATAACCCAAGTGGTGAGAGGATGGCAGCCATCTCTTGGAACCCAAGCTCATTTAGTTTTCCTAGTTTCTCTTCCTATTTTCCCTAGGATTTTCGTAGGACTAGCTTGAGAGCTTCATGGTGAGATCTTGTGAGAGGGAAGGATGATCGGGCGGCAAGCTAGACCTTGTATGAACCTCTTTGGTATGTATAGATGATTCGGTGTGGTTCCTCAAGGCTTGGATGTGTCTTTCCTGTTTCTCCTTTTTGGTGATTTTCGGAGGCGTTTCTTGGCGAATTTCTTGTGGCGGTTTTGAGACCTTTCTCTTTCGGATTTGGTGGGGGATGTATGCATGAACCCGTCGTGGTTCTTTTCCCTTTGATTCCCCTCCCAAATCCGTGAGCAAAGGGGCTCGATTTTGGGGTTTTCTTGGCTCTAGGGTTAGAGGCGTTCTTGGCGGAAATCCTTCGATTCCTCTTGATTCAACGAGTTTTGGTGGACCATAACTTGGCTAGGGAGTGCCCATGAGGTGTTCCTACTATCCCCAAAGTCTTGTGTGAATCCGTGGAGCGAATCGGGAGATCGGGAGTTGGATTTGGGGGAGTTAACTCGCGGGCGCTGTTCATCCCGAGCTGCCCAGGCACGACCGGTCTGACCGGTGCTCTTGACCGGTCTGACCGGTGATAGCCCTTGGTGGGATTTGTCTCAGGGAACAGCCTTGTCCATGTGGTTTTGTCCCGTGGTCCTGCTGGTCAGTTCTTGGCGTGTTTGGAGTTGCTTTGCTAGGTTTTGTGAGGGGTTCTTCTTCCTTCCAGGTTGTGTCTCGGAGGTGGTTTTTGTTCCAGGGCCTAGAGGAGTCACTGAGGCTTCCTGGAACGTTTGCTGTGCGGCTGCTGTAGCCACCGGCTTGACCGGCGCTGTTCACCGGTTTGACCGACGCAGGCCATCGGTCTGACCGGTGTAGCACAGGCAGCAAGCCGTGCAAGTTTCCGTTGTGTGTGTTGGTGAGTTTTGGCTCGGAAGGTTGTGTGTTGGTTCCTAGGACCAGTAGCACTCCAGTGGCTGCGTGGTCTTGACCAACTTGGGTAGTTGAGTCGGAGAAGTGTTTCGGAAGCCGTGTTCATCTTGTTGGAGTTCCCATCTCCTTCGAGAAGAATTTTTATCGGCTCCCATTCACTCCCCCCTCTCTGGTTCGCCTAATCGGTCCTTCAATAACGTTGTTGTCTTTAACAACGACGACCTCGTAGTGGTTCTCGAAGAACCGGTTGGTGTAGTCCTGAAAGGTTTCACCAGTCTTCATGGTCACCCTTGCGAGGTGATGCGTGTTGCCGGGATGGTTGTAGGTCGCCTGGTAGTTCGTAGTGAATTGCCGCGACAGACTTGCCCACGAGGACATGGACTCTTTGGGTAGATTATCAAGCCACAGAAGTGGCGCTCTACCCATTGCAAGGGGGAAGTAGCCCGCCATGTGGTCTTCGTTCCCTCCTGGTGCCTGAGCAGCTATGGAGTACATCTTGAGCCAAATATTCGGGTCGGAGCGACCGTCATATTTCCCGATGTTAGGCTTGAATTCCTTGGGGTAGCGCTTGGTCCGGAGACATCGCGAGAAGGCCGCGAAGTTGTTGACATTGCTGGAGCCTGACTGGTCGTCATTGTTGATATGAGGCCCCTCGGGGACGACGTACAGGTCATCAGGCGAGCCATTAGCTTGGTCGTAGTTGGCACGACGTTGTAGGTCTCCATCGTGCATCGCTTGGAGGTCGGATGCTTGGATTAGATTGTTGGCATTAAGAGGGTCCGGGGGACCATTAATGCGATCGTAATTAGCACGACACTGGATCTCGTGCTCGTCTCGCCGTGGCTGCTGCTGGTTGGCTGCAGGAGCCTGTGCGGCCTGGGGTGGAAGATTAGTTGCAGTTTGAGGTCTTGCACCGGGATTTGGTTGCTGCGCCACCTTGTTCTCGCCACGCCCTTCTTCAGCCACGGGCTGGAGAGGAGGTTGACCATCGTTGTTGTGTTTTGAGGTCGTACCGACCTACTCCTTGAGTGTTGGGTTCGCGTCGACCTGCTGTAGCCTTGGCTTCGTTCCTCCACATGGGCCGTGGCGACCCGGATCTTGGTGATAGCTCACTGTCAGGGGGTGAGACCTGGACAGATCCGCTAAGGGGTTACCCTAGAGGCTTGCAGGTTAATGGAGGGCCGAGACCTAAGAGCGTAGGTGGTAGTCCACATGGTGGACTCGGAACTAGGCGAGTATGGCGGTGAAAACAGGGAGACAAGAGGGTTTAGACTGGTTCAGGCCTCCGGAGAGTAAAACCCTACGTCTAGTTGTGGTGGATTATGCCGGAGGTTGAAGATGTGTTGTCCCCTTGAATGGAGCCCTAGGCTGCCTTATATGGGGAGGACGGGCTAGGGTTTCCATTCAAGGTCGGTTGACCCGTGTCGGGGTCGGTTACAACTGCGGGAAGCTCATCTCCCGGATTACAAGGAGTATCTCGTGATACTCAGAGCTACAGGCGGCGGCGCGCCAGGTCCTAGTGTCTTGACTTGCACGCCAAGCATCACGGGTCTTCCAGGATCTTGATCAGGACGCCCGCGGCCATCGGAGGTGTGGATAAGGTCGCTGGGCCCACTTGGCAGGTCAGTGGGTCTTCTGGAAGGTCGGGTCCACTTGTCAGGGGCTCCTGGGACCCTGGCTGGTGGGGACCCATGGGTACCCATGTCTCTCAAGCCCCTGATCGACGTGTAGGCATAGTGGCCGAGGTGATGTTGTGTCGAAGAATGGTGAAGGCGCGACACCGTCGAGGTCGTGAAGGGTGCACGGGGATCAAAAAAGAAAACCCCTCCGATACGCGGACGAAGTAGAACGTCGAGCTCCTGGGACGTAGAACCAAGAGGTTGAAGTGAAGACGATGCTAAGATCTTGTAGAACCGCCGACCTGACCTGAGTCAGGTGTGATGTAGTAGCTGCCGCGATCTTCGGAAAGGTCGCCATGCCTACCGAAGGTAGGTCAAGTGGAGAAGTAGCAGAAGCAGGCTTCCGTTAGGTCGAGGCGACCTGGGGAAATAGGGCGTCGAAAGATGCACTAGTGTAGTAGCCCCCGAGCAGTAAAGCGACCAGGATGGCTGGTTTGATGCTCCGAAGAAGAAGAAGAAATAAATAGCGGAACCTACGACCTTCTGCTCAAGAAACAGATGCTCTTGTGATGTCAATTCAATAGGACAAAAGCTCCAGAATCTTGCAGAGGTCATCAGGCGCCAGGGCTGACACAGCCAGAGTCACGGGTGCACTGTACGGTCACAGGCCGGTTTGCAGACGAAGCACAGGCCGCTATCACTCACAAAAGACAAAAGTGCTCTAGGATACAGTCAGGTAGGGGACAGGCGCGCCAATGCCTCCCACGGGCGAACAGTGACCCCGTGTTCCACGAGGGTACAGTGATCTTGAGGAAGAGGACGCCACGCAAGCTGGCTTGCGGATAAGACCAAGCGGCAGGTGCTGGAGGTATAAATTGGCACCCATACCTTGAAGCAAAGCACCCAATCTCCAAAGGTTGACCAAGATGATCTAGTGTAGTAATATTTCCATGCCATGGACGTATGTCCGCCCACCAGAGCATAGGATTGATGTAGTTCATGCTTGGAGCTAGAAGAATGATTGCGAGGCTTGAAGAACTCGATTGGCCTCTTCTCCCAGTCCCGCTGAGGAACCCAGGAGGAGTATGAAGCAGCAGTTGCATCGTCGGCCCTTACACTTTCAGGCCTGATGTGATGCTGGTGAACACTACGCTCCACCCGATGAGGCTGGTGTTGAAGCTCGCTCCATTAGGAATCTTGTGGTGAAGCTCAGACTTGACGTTGGGCACCACAGGAGATCGGTTGGAGCTCGAGTAGAGGTGGCTGTGTGGCAGCTGCCTCCACAGTGGCTGTAGAGGTCGTCGAGAAGGTCCTGAAGCTAGAAGAAAGCTTGTGACAAGCCTTATTAGTGTAGACTGAGTCGTAAGCACTTTGGAAGGTAATTCAGGGCCTTTAATATCTTTGTATCTTGTAATTGGCCAAGGGCCAAACTCCTTGTACCTTATGAAGCTGTAAACATGCATTTACATGATAAATGTCAATTTGCAAGTAGCTGGAGAGGCTCCTGGGAACAATGGTATGGCTACCAAGGTCCTAGCGGGGCTGTGATAGCACGCCGACCTTCGGGAGGCCTTAAGTAGAGACGATGAGCCCGTGTCGACCTGAATTGACACGGCCGTTGTGCAGTGGCACAACACAGGTAGTCAACCTGAAAAATCTAGGTCTATTCGACCTAGAAGGCAGCAGGGCCTTAGCGACCTCAGGGAGGTGCTACTTGACCAGGAGGTCGCCAATGGGCAGTAGAGCCATTAAGCACGGGGCCGTTGGTATAAACCAGCCATAAAGGCTAAGGCAATCCAGTAGGTAGCAGGACCTAGGAGCCGGGGTGTGAACCCGCTATTGAAAGCTGAGGCGACCTACCAAGCGGTAGTGCTCTGTCGACCTTGTGAAGTTGATGTCGTGGACCCGGAGGTCGTCGGAGGTCAAGAGACCTTGAAGAAAATGCTGATATGGGGGCTTGAAGTAGGGCATAACGAGTCCATGGACGCCAAGCCGCTTAAGAAGATAGCCAACGCGCATGGATTCCCGCACGGGCCAAGCTGTTACTGCCTGTGACCGTTAGGCCGAAAGAGCCATTAGGCGATGTATCCGTTGGGTCGCCGGGAATGTCGCCGGACCTGAAGGGACGTTTGGGGTGCCGCGGCCCACCACACTGATGCGGCCCAGATATAAAAGGCCGAGTGAGGGGTCGGGGACCCCACTCACTTCCATTTCCCCGCAATCCTTAGGGTTTCCGAGCTGCCGCCAAGAGCTTTCCGCGCAGATTCGCCGGCGCCGCCGTGCTTAGATCCACCGCACCGCACACCACCATATGCACAAGAAGTCCTTGGTAGTTTTTAGAGCTAGATCCACCGGTTTTGACGAAGAAGAGATGGCCCCAGAGATTGCGCCGGTCCCAGAGAGTGTTTGGGAGCCCTCGACGATGACCGAGGTGCAGCTCCGAGGTCTGGTGGAGCGCGGGCTGCTGAAGCCCAAGGAGCAGGTGGGTTGGAGGCCAGCCGCCGGCGAAGGCTTCCCCTCCGAGGGGACCGGGGAGACCGTCGCCTTCATCGCGCACGTGGAGCGCGGATTTGGAGTTCCGGCAGGCGACTTCTTCCGCGGGCTGCTCCGCTTCTACAGGATCGACCTGGTACACCTCGTCCCTAACGCCGTCACCACCATTTCCTCGTTCATCCACTTGTGCGAGGCCTACTTGGAGATACCGCCACACTTCGACCTGTGGCAGTACTTCTTCGAGTTGAAGAGGACGGGGAAGAAGGACGTCGTGGGGTCCGTCGGGTTCATGCTACGTCGCCACATGAAGCCGGTGTACATCGACATGGAGTTGTCGGACAACACCCAGGGCTGGAGGCGAGGGTGGTTCTACATCGACAACCTGAAGCCGGCACTAACAACCAGGTCGGGGCTCGCGCCGGTCCCGGTGCCGGACTGGACCAACCAGTTGACGTCGCGGGAGACGGACGCCATCCAGCCACTGCTGGAGGACCTCGCAACGCTGAAGGCGGGAGGGCTGACGGGCGGCACGGTGGCCATCAGCTTCAGCCAGAGACTCCTGCAACCGATCCAAGATCAGGTGCATCCGACCTATGAGTACTGGGGCCTGGCCGACCCAACCCACGTGGCGCAGCACAAGGTCTCCAAGCAGGAGATGGTGGCTTGGGTGAGGGAGCTCTTCAACGGGGTGATCTGGAACCGGACATGCCCCAAGGCATTTTCCTTCAAGCGGCCCACCGAAGCGGTAAGTCGCCTGATCGACCTTGTTTCTTTTTCGTTCAGCTTGCTTTCCCCTGATCGAAGGTCACCTGATGCAGGGTTGCGAGGGCGTGTTCTGGTGCCCGGCTCCCCTCGCTGACGAGGGTGAGCGCAGCTTCAAGGTCCGGGCGGTGGAGGACATCCGGGCTCCACCGCAAGAATACGTCCACAACTACCTCTCCGACTCATCGGTGGGAGGTAGTGATGATGAAGACCCTGCCACGGCAAGTTCCGCATCGGTCACCCGCGGCTCGCGGCGGGTCGCTGGCAAGATGCCGGCGCACAAGGCCGCCAAGATCGTCTCCGCCACCGTCGAGGCGGAGAAGAAGAAGAAGAGGAAGAGGAGGGACACCACTGTGTCGTCAGAGACGGCGACAGTGAGCGTTGAGGTCATCGCTGATGCTGGCGAGGACGATGATGCGAGGTCGCGTGATGTCGGCGCAGGGTCGGGTGACACGGCGGTCGTGGGAGGAGATGACACCCCACTCGGTGTTATAGACGAGCAACACCCGAAGCCAAGTGCTGAGGGTGTGAGCGACCAAGGGTCGCAGAAGAAGCCAAGGCGGGTGCCACCTAGGCCACTACAGCTTCGGTTGAAATCTGGCAGCGGGTATGTCGTTGAACTTGATTTTGTGCTTGCTTGACCTTTGCAGATTTTCGAGTACGCCGTGCTGACAAACTCTGTGCCTTGGACAGGGGAACTCCCGCTGCATTGGGCGACAACAAGAACACCTCAGGCCAAGAGGCTTTTGGGCGGAAGCTCGAGAAGGCACCGGTTGGCCAATCACCGACGACCTCAGGCGGAGATGTTACCAGCCAGGTCCATGAGACCGTGGGGGCGGCATTGTCGGTAGAAACCAAGGTCGCTGCTGATAGCGCTCAACAAGGGGAGGGCCTTCGACAGGAGGACCAACCCGAATCGGGCCTACCACAGACGCAGGAGGCGGGGGCCGAAGGAGGGGACAAGCCCGACAACCTGAACCGGTGCCTTTACTCCAGCACCCCATGGGAAGAGGACATCCTTGCTGATGGCCGGGACCTTGATGACTTCAAGGCTGCGCAGTCAACAATCAAGGCAGCGGCGCAAACCATCGGGAGGACACTTGTGGTGAGTCGCTGTTGCTTTTAAGGCTAGGTCTCCCACTTGCTCGGATAACTTGAGTTGACGACCTTTTGTGGTGTGCTAATGCAGTTTCTCGCCGAGCGGGCGCAGGGCAGAGCGGACCTGCTGAAGGAGGGCGCCAAGCTTCACGCGGAGCTGTCTACGGCCCGGGAGGCCGGGCTGCAGGCCAAGATCGAGGCCGTGGAAGAAATCAAGCGCCTCAAGGACTAGGAGGCCTTCAAAGACAAGGTGATGGCAGCCTTGAAGAAGGAGCTCGAATCCGCCAAGCTGAAGGCAAAGGAGGCAGAAGACGAGCTGAAGGTCGCCGCTGTGGGTACGTCTGGGGGTGCCCTTATGCTTTGTACTTGAAGTTTTTACGTAGTGATGAACCAATCCTGACCTTGCTGATTGCAGAGGCCAAGAGGAAGGAGTCCGCCTTGAAGAAACACCTCAAGGAGTCGAAGGACCAGGTGAAGACCCTCAAGGAGAAGAACAAGGAGGTCGTCGCCAGTGAGTTTTACTATACCCAGAAGGCTGCATATGAATTTGGTGTTCACAGGGATCTGGAGATCGACCTTGGTCAGGCGATCCAAACCCTTATTGATCATCAAGAGATGACTGCAGATCTTCAGAAGGAGCTGGATGACCTCAAGGAGGCCGCCGAGTACCTTATGGACGTCTACGTCCCCAAGGTCAAAGGTGGGCCACAAGAGCTCGTCGCGCCGCTGGAAGATGCGAAAGGTCGCATGAAGACCCTGCTGATAGACAGTGGCAAGCTCGCCGCTGCTGCCGCGCTGGCCACGGTGAGGCACCATGTGCCGACATTCGACCTTGAGAAGGTTAGGGAGGAGCTCGACCTAAGTCGGCTGGTGGGCGCTGAAGATATCCAGGCCGCCACGGAGGAGATTGTAAAGAAAATAGACCTGTAAAGTGTAACTTAGTACGTAGCAAACTGTTAGCGCCAATGGGTCATGGACCCTTTTGATGTAAGATAAACCTTGCATGAATGAAAAAGGCATGTTTAATTAACTGTTGTGACCCCTTATTTGACTTGTATGCTCTTTATAAGAATGCAAAAGTAATGGAGCTGCACAAACCCTTTCCCCCCGCTAACCCAACTCAGTGGAGGAACGGCTTACCGACTACACGGCTCAGCGTGGAGGCTTATGTGCAGCCGGCGCACGAAGGGGGGTCCTGGACCCAAGGTCGAGCAACCACACGACCTAGGAATACTTATAAAGTGCACGAAAAGTTGTGGTAAGGGAACACTATTTAAAAAGAAAGGTAAAACCCCCCAGGTCGACCGACCCTTAGGTTGGCAAAGCCAAGCCCCCGAGCGTGAAGGGCCGGGCTTAACACCAAGCCCCCGAGCGCGAGGGGTCCGGTTTTAAACCAAGCCCCCGAGCGTGTCGAGGGGGAGGGGTGAACAGAAAGTAAACTGAGACCCATAAAAGCAGGTCGAAAGGTAATCTTTATATATATCGGATTACAAAGGATAGAGTACATAGCTTTTATTTGCAATACAAGGCTCCTAAGGATAGAAGCGACGTAAATGCGATAGATCGCCGGCCATCGGTGCAATGTTCCAGGGGTTCGGGACACCCTGGCCATCGACCCATTGGAGGCGATAGGTCGCCGGTCCAATGACCTCCTTAACTATGAAGGGGCCTTCCCAAGGTGCTGAAAGCTTGTGCATGTCCTTGGTGTTCTGGATCCGCTGCAGGACTAGGTCGCCAACGTTGAAGGAACTTTCCCGCACATTGCGGTCGTGGTAGCGACGTAGCTGCTACTCGTGGCGGGTGTGGTGCATGAGCGCGGCCACACGATGTTCCTCGACACTGTCAAGGTCGAGTCTGCGTGTTTGCTCCACTTCTCCTTCATCGAAGTTCTGGATGCGAGGAGCCCCGAAGGCAATGTCGGTGGGGAGGATGGCCTCTGACCCGTAGACCAAAAAGAAGGGTGAGTACCATGTCGCTGAGCTGACCTGGGTCCTGAGACCCCAGATCACGTGAGGGAGCTCTGAGAGCCACCTGGTTGCGTAAGGCGCTGAGTCGTCGAAGATGCGGTCTTTGATGGCCTGTAGGACCATGCCGTTGGCCCGCTCGACCTGGCCGTTGCACCGTGGGTGCACCACCGAGGAGTAGTATACGTCGATCAGGTTGTCTTAGCAGAAGTCCCAGAAATCAGCTCCTGTGAAGGCCGTGCCAAGGTCGGTCACGATCCTGTTGGGCACCCCGAAGCGGTGGGTGATCTCCTCGATGAACTTGGCCGCCTCTTTTGAGGTGACGCTGGATACGGGACGGACCTCGATCCATTTGGTGAACTTGTCAACCACCATGACGATGTGCTTGTAGCCACCAGGGGCGGTCTTGAAAGGTCCCACAGAGTCAAGACCCCACACTGCGAAGGGCAAGGATGGAGGGATGCTCATGAGGGCCTGAGTCGGGACGTGCTGCTGCTTGGTGAAGAATTGGCACCCCTTGCATCGACGTACAAGTTCCTGGGCATCAGCCATGGCCGTAGGCCAGTAGAAGCTAGACCTGAAGACCTTGCCCACCAGGTTGGAAGAGGCGGCGTGATTGCCGCACTCGCCACCGTGGATCTCATCCAAGAGCCTGAGGCCCTCAGATCGTAGGATGCACTTCATCAAAACCCCTGTGGAGGCGGACCTCCGGTACAGTTCGTTACCGATGACGACGAAGTTAGCGCTACGCCTCGTGATCTTTTCGCGCTCCGCCTTGTCCCCAGGTACTCGATGCTCGAGGAGGAAGGCGATGAAGTTAAGGCGCCAGTCATCTTCTGCCTCGGTCATGAGGACTTCGCGACCTCCCGGCGAGGTCACTTTATCATCAGGCGACTCTGGGTCGGTGATAAGCTTGATGGACAGCTTGCGTAGGTCCTGGACGAACACACCGGCCGGAACCAGTGCGCGCTTGGAGCCGAGCTTGGAGAGGACATCAGCCGCGACGTTGTTGTTGCGGCAGACGTGGTGGAACTCGAGCCCTTCGAAGTGACGCTCGAGCTTGCGCACCTTAGCACAGTAGGCATCCATCGTGTCCTTCTTGGCTTCAGAGTCCTTCCTAACTTGGTCGATCACGACCTTGGAATCACCGTAAGCTATGAGGCGTTTGATCCCCAGGGAGACAGCAATACGTAGCCCATGGATGAGGGCCTCGTACTCAGCGCCGTTGTTGGACGCCTTGTAGTGGATCTGCAGGACGTACTTGAGGTAGTCGCCCTGAGGGGAGATGAACAGGACGCCCGCGCCAGCTCCTTCGAGGTTCAGGGAACCATCGAAGTACATTTTCCAGTGCTCAGGTCGCTCCGATGGCGGAGGCTGCTGGATCTCGGTCCACTCCGAGATGAAGTCTGCGATGACCTGGGACTTGATGGCCTGCCTGGGGCAGAACTCTAGGTCGAACTCCCCTAGCTCGATGGACCACTTGACGATGCGTCCAGTGGTGCCGCGGCTCCGCAGGATCTCGCCGAGGGGGAAGGCCGAGACGACCTTGATCTTGTGCAACTGGAAGTAATGCCAGAGCTTGCGAGAGGTGATGAGCAACGCGTAGAGCATCTTCTGGGGCTGGCTGTACCTGGTCTTGCTGTCTGACAGGACCTCACTGATGTAGTAGATAGGTCGCTGGATAGGGTAGGGTCTACCCTCTTCAGGTCGCTCAGCCACCAGAACCGAACTGACCACCAGGGTGGTTGCCGAGATGTAGAGTAGTAGGGGTTCCTCGGGCGCCGTGGGCACCTTCACCAGGGGTGACGTGAGGAAGGTCTTGAGTTGCTCCAGGGCTTGGTCCGCCTCTTCGGTCCAGATGAACTGGTCCGCCTTTTTTAGCGGCTTGAAGAAGGGCAGGCCTTTCTCTCCAAGTTTGCTAATGAATCGACCTAGGGCCGCCATTGTGAGACATGGGTAGCCCTGGGTCCCCACCGACCAGGCTCACGGCCGTCCCTGACAAGTAGGTCCGGCCTACCAGAAGACCCGCCGACCTGTTAGTGGGCCCAACCGACCTAGTTGGCAGCCCACACGACCTCCTGAAGACCTTCCAGAAGATTCCCAAGACGACCTTATTCAGAACGACCACAAGACTTGACATGCAAGACAAGGAAGTCCAGACGGATTAAGGCAGCTCGAATAAAACTTCCATGTTGTAACTGAGTAGAGATAGGTTCCCCTGTTGTAACCGACCTGGACTCCGGTTCACCGACCTTGTCCGTCGCCCAATATAAGGCGGGCAAGGGCGTCCCCAGGGACAGGTACCGCACAGACCACCAGAGATCAAAGCAATACAAACCGAAGAACTGGACGTAGGGTTTTACTCTCCGGAGGCCCGAACCAGTATAAAATCGCCTTGTCCTCGTGTCTCATCGTAATTTTCGTGTGCTACACTAGCATAACCATCGCGTTCTTAGCTCCCGATCTCCCCACCGAACAACTGAACCACAGGGATTAACACCCTCGTGGGCTGTCCTGATCTCACCATCTGATAGTTGGCGCGCCAGGTAGGGGTGATTGAGAGTTCTTCGTGCAACGTGATGGCAGCTCGCTCCGGCGACCTCTTCCGCGATGACACGATGGATTTCTGGCGCTTGCCCACCCGCCCACACCCTGCGACGTCACGGGCAGCCGACCTCAGGGTCCGGTGCCCTAGATGCAATCGAGCATCGCTAACTACAACGAAGAAGGCACCGAGTCAAAAGTTGTCACGTCCAGCTCCTCGAAACAACTCCGTGTCCGTTCCGTACGGAATACAAACCAATGTACGTGACGTACTCGAGTTACAGCCTTACAGGGAAGATCTTCTTCTTTTTTTTCTTTTTCTTTCTTTCTTTTCCAATCAAGGATTATTTTATGGATCCCTGATTCTTCTTTTCTGGAAACGTGATGCACGTACGCTGGTGCCATGCACCTGGCGACGGATCGTACGGGAGATTCTAGTCACACCGAGGCAACGACGCCTTGCGGCCGATCGCTACACCACTGCCGCGGCAGATCATATCGCTGACCTCCAACGGCTCCACGCTAACCTCGTCAGCATCTCGAGCTCGGTACCGACGACCATGACGCCTTGATCTCGGCTCCACGCACAAGCTAAGTGGTATTTTCAATTAAAATCTTTTACGGCTTCAATTTCTTTCGTACACCTGCTTCGCCGACCCCTCCCCCTCGACATGGTCGGGGGCTTGGCCATGCCAATCTAAGGGTCGCCAGACCTGTGGGGTTCTACCTTCTCCTCTCTCATGTCATCAACACTCCCCCTCGACACGCTCGGGGGCTTGGCTAAAGCCAATATATGGGTCGTAAGACCTGAGGGTTAAAGTTCTTCTACTCCTCCCCCTCGACATGCTCGGGGGCTTGGCTCAAAGCCAACCTAGGGGTCGCTCGACCTAAGGACGTCGTCCCGCATGAGTACTGGCCTTTTGTCGTTGCGAGCCTGCTTGGTCGACAAGGTTGCTAAACCTGAGTCCTAGACTCCCCTCCTCTCGCGCGCCGATCTCACGTAAGCCTCCCTGCTGAGCTGTGGAGGTCGGTAAGCCAGCCTCTCCGTGAGTAGTGGTTAGCGAGGCAGCAAACAAGACGACATTACTTCAAAGACTACCAAGTTCGCGCAGGCACAACAGCAAGTACCTCATGCCGGCATCAAAAGAACGTTCATCAAGTATTGTTTTTACATGGCTGAGAAAGGGGAGGTACAGCTCCTAGACCTCTGTGCATCTCTGGCGTCATCTTTGGTGGATTTCCCGGTGTTTTCGCAGTCACCTCCCTTCGGCTCCGTCATCATTTTCGTCAGGTCCCTAGACCTTCCTCCGGCTCCGTCGTCGTCTTCGTCAGGTTGCTCGACCTTCCTCCGGCTCCGTCGTCGTCTTCGTCAGGTTGCTCGACCTTCCTTCGGCTCCGTCGTTGTTTTCGTCAGGTCGCTAGACCTTCCTCCGGCTCCGTCGTTGTTTTCGTCAGGTCGCTAGACCTTCCTCCATTGCCGTCCTCGTCTTCGCCAGGTCGCTGGACCTTCCTCCGGCTCCGTCGTCGTCCTTGTCAGGTCGCTAGACCTTCCTTCGGCTTCGTCATCTCCTTTGCCAGCTTGGAAGACCTCCCCAGAATTTTACGTCGGGAATGAAGGCCTCCCTGTGGGGTGCGCACCTAATGGCCCTGCCAAGTACCTCCGGGTACTTGGGCGCTTTTGTCTTGAGACCTTCCTGAGGTCGGCATGCCTTGGATGGCTCTGCCAGACTCTTTGCAGCTATGCAAGACATCTGGGTGTCTCTACACTCCATACGTTCAAGATCTACACATTTTCATAGCTTCATCGTCGACGGTTCTGGACATCACAACTTCAGCTACGACATCATCGACGACCTCTCCAACAAGTGCGCGTTTCAAGATCTTGCTGGATATTCTCGGATACTGGACATCGTCGATTTCAGGCCTCTTCGAGGTCGGCACACCTACAAGGCCTCCTTGAGGTCGGCCCCGCCAGACTCCTTGCAGCTATGCTGGGAGATCTAGGTGTCTCTACACTTCGTTCGATCAAGACCATGACTCAGTTTTCTTCTCCTTTTTGAGCATCAAACCAGCCATGCTGCCTGCTTCAATGCTCGGGGACTACTCTACGAGTGCGTCTTCGAAGCCCTCTTGTTTTCTTCATCGTACCGACCTGTTGGGAAACCTGTTTCTCATCACGTCGCTACTCGACCTACTTTCTCTTTTTTGGATCATCATACCGCCCATCTTGCCCGCCACGATGCTCGGATACTACTCTATGAGTGCATCCTTGATGCCCTTCGAATTTTTTCATCGTCATTTCGATCTATTGGAGGCCTGCTTCCTATAGGTCGTCACTCGACCTCTCTTCGTTCGGCAAGACTACAAACAGGTCGGCTGCTAAGCTGATTTGTTCTTTTCCTTTTTTGGACTGACGTGCATGCTATTCGACCTGTCGATAGCTCTACGACTTCGTCATGACCTTTCTAAGGTCGCTGCGCCTACAGCTCGCTCGGGGGCATGTGAGAGATGGGTACCCTTGGGTCCCCACCGACCAGGCTCACGGCCGTCCCTGACAAGTAGGTCCGGCCTACCAGAAGACCCGCCGACCTGTTAGTGGGCCCAACCAACCTAGTTGGCAGCCCACACGACCTCCTGAAGACCTTCCAGAAGATTCCCAAGACGACCTTATTCAGAACGACCACAATACTTGACATGCAAGACAAGGAAGTCCAGACGGATTAAGGCAGCTCGAATAAGCCTTCCATGTTGTAACTGAGTAGAGATAGGTTCCACTGTTGTAACCGACCTGGACTCCGGTCCACCGACCTTGTTCCTCGCCCAATATAAGGCGGGCAAGGGCGTCCCCAGGGACAGGTACCGCACAGATCACCTGAGATCGAAGCAATACAAACCGAAGAACTGGACGTAGTGTTTTACTCCCCGGAGGCCCGAACCAGTATAAAATCGCCTTGTCCTCGTGTCTCATCGTAATTTCCGTGTGCTACACTAGCATAACCATCGCGTTCTTAGCTCCCGATCTCCCCACCGAACAACTGAACCACAGGGATTAACACCCTCGTGGGCTGTCCAGATCTCACCATCTGACAGTTGGCGCGCCAGGTAGGGGTGATTGAGAGTTCTTCGTGCAACGTGATGGTAGCTCGCTCCGGCGACCTCTTCCGCGATGACACGATGGATTTCTGGCGCTTGCCCACCCGCCCACGCCCTGCGACGTCACGTGCAGCCGACCTCCGGGTCCGGTGCCCTAGATGCAATCGAGCATCGCTAACTACAACAAAGAAGGCGTCGAGTCAAAAGTCGTCACGTCCAGCTCCTCGAAACAACTCTGTGTCCGTTCCGTACGGAATACAAACCAATCTACGTGACGTACTCGAGTTACAGGCTTACAGGGAAGATCTTCTTGTTTTTTTTCTTTTTTTTCTTTCTTTTCCAATCAAGGATTATTTTATGGATCCCTGATTCTTCTTTTCTGGAAACGTGATGCACGTACGCTGGTGCCATGCACCTGGCGACGGATCGTACGGGAGATTCCAGTCACACCGAGGCAACGACGCCTTGCGGCCGATCGCTACACCACTGACGCGGCAGATCACATCGCTGACCTCCAACGGCTCCACGCTAACCTCGTCAGCATCTCGAGCTCGGTACCGACGACCATGACGCCTTGATCTCGGCTCCATGCACAAGCTAAGTGGTATTTTCAATTAAAATTTTTTACGGCTTCAATTTCTTTCGTTCACCTGCTTCGCCGACCCCTCCCCCTCGACATGGTCGGGGGCTTGGCCATGCCAATCTAAGGGTCGCCAGACCTGTGGGGTTCTACCTTCTCCTCTCTCATGTCATCAACACTCCCCCTCGACACGCTCGGGGGCTTGGCTAAAGCCAATATATGGGTCGTAAGACCTGAGGGTTAAAGTTCTTCTGCTCCTCCCCCTCGACATGCTCGGGGGCTTGGCTCAAAGCCAATCTAGGGGTCGCTCGACCTAAGGACGTCGTCCCGCATGAGTACTTGCCTTTTGTCGCTGCGAGCCTGCTTGGTCGACAAGGTTGCTAAACCTGAGTCCTAGACTCCCCTCCTCTCGCGCGCCGATCTCATGTAAGCCTCCCTGCTGAGCTGTGGAGGTCGGTAAGCCAGCCTCTCCGTGAGTAGTGGTTAGCGAGGCAGCAAACAAGACGACATTACTTCAATGACTACCAAGTTCGCGCAGGCACAACAGCAAGTACCTCATGCCGGCATCAAAAGAAAGTTCATCAAGTATTGTTTTTACATGGCTGAGAAAGGGGAGGTACAGCTCCTAGACCTCTGTGCATCTCTGGCGTCATCTTTGGTGGATTTCCCGGTGTTTTCGCCGTCACCTCCCTTCGGCTCCGTCGTCGTTTTCGTCAGGTCGCTAGACCTTCCTCCGGCTCCGTCGTCCTCTTCGTCAGGTTGCTCGACCTTCCTTCGGCTCCGTCGTTGTTTTCGTCAGGTCGCTAGACCTTCCTCCGGCTCCGTCGTTGTTTTTGTCAGGTCGCTAGACCTTCCTCCGTTGCCGTCCTCGTCTTCGCCAGGTCGCTGGACCTTCCTCCGGCTCCGTCATCGTCCTTGTCAGGTCGCTAGACCTTCCTTCGGCTTCGTCATCTCCTTCGCCAGCTTGGAAGACCTCCCCAGAATTTTACGTCGGGAATGAAGGCCTCCCTGTGGGGTGCGCACCTAATGGCCCTGCCAAGTACCTCCGAGTGCTTGGGCACTTTTGTCTTGAGACCTTCCTGAGGTCGGCATGCCTTGGGTGGCTCTGCCAGACTCTTTGCAGCTATGCAAGACATCTGGGTGTCTCTACACTCCATACGTTCAAGATCTACACATTTTCATAGCTTCATCGTCGACGGTTCTGGACATCACAACTTCAGCTACGACATCATCGACGACCTCTCCAACAAGTGCGCGTTTCAAGATCTTGCTGGATATTCTCGGATACTGGACATTGTCGATTTGAGGCCTCTTCGAGGTCGGCACGCCTACAAGGCCTCCTTGAGGTCGGCCCCGCCAGACTCCTTGCAGCTATGCTGGGAGATCTAGGTGTCTCTACACTTCGTTCGATCAAGACCATGACTCAGTTTTCTTCTCCTTTTTGAGCATCAAACCAGCCATGCTGCCTGCTTCAATGCTCGGGGACTACTCTACGAGTGCGTCTTCGACGCCCTCTTGTTTTTTTCGTCGTACCGACCTGTTGGGAAACCTGTTTCTCATCACGTCGCTACTCGACCTACTTTCTCTTTTTTGGATCATCATTCCGGCCATCTTGCCCGCCACGATGCTCGGATACTACTCTATGAGTGCATCCTTGATGCCCTCCAAATTTTTTCATCGTCATTTCGATCTATTGGAGGCCTGCTTCCTATAGGTCGTCACTCGACCTCTCTTCGTTCGGCAAGACTACAAACAGGTCGGCTGCTAAGCTGATTTGTTCTTTTCCTTTTTTGGACTGACGTGCATGCTATTCGACCTGTCGATAGCTCTACGACTTCGTCATGACCTTTCTAAGGTCGCTGCGCCTACACCTCGCTCGGGGGCTTGTGAGACATGGGTACCCTTGGGTCCCCACCGACCAGGCTCACGGCCGTCCCTGACAAGTAGGTCCGGCCTACCAGAAGACCCGCCGACCTGTTAGTGGGCCCAACCGACCTAGTTGGCAGCCCACACGACCTCCTGAAGACCTTCCAAAAGATTCCCAAGACGACCTTACTCAGAACGACCACAAGACTTGACATGCAAGACAAGGAAGTCCAGACGGATTAAGGCAGCTCGAATAAGCCTTCCATGTTGTAACTGAGTAGAGATAGGTTCCCCAGTTGTAACCGACCTGGACTCTGGTCCACCGACCTTGTCCGTCGCCCAATATAAGGCGGGCAAGGGCGTCCCCAGGGACAGGTACCGCACAGACCACCTGAGATCGAAGCAATACAAACCGAAGAACTGGACATAGGGTTTTACTCTCCGGAGGCCCGAACCAGTATAAAATCGCCTTGTCCTCGTGTCTCGTTGTAATTTCCGTGTGCTACACTAGCATAACCATCGCGTTCTTAGCTCCCGATCTCCCCACCGAACAACTGAACCACAGGGATTAACACCCCCGTGGGCTGTCCAGATCTCACCATCTGACAGCCATCATGCCGGTGCGCTTCATGACGTCCTTCTTCCCTGTAGGTCGCTTCATCCTGAGGATGGCATCCACCTTGGTGGGATTGGCCTCAATGCTCTGGTTGCTGACCATGAAGCCCAGGAGCTTGCCAGACGGGACACCGAAGACGCACTTCTCTGGATTAAGTTTCCAGCAATAGACGCAGAGGTTGGCGAAGGTCTCCGCAAGGTCAGCTATGAGCTTGTCCTCATGGGTGGTCTTGACGACCACGTCGTCGACGTAGGCTTCTACGTTCTGGCCGATCTGGCTCGCGAGGCACTTCTGGATGGCCTTCTAGTAGGTTGCGCCAGCATTCTTGAGGCCAAAGTCATGGTCGTGTAGCAGTAGATGCCATGGGGTGTTATGAACACCATCTTGTCTTGGTCAGAGACCTTCAGGGCTATCTGGTGATACCCTGAGTAGCAGTCGAGAAAGCATAGGAGGATGCTTCCGGCCGTGGAGTCCACGACCTGGTCGATGCGCGGAAGAGGGAAGGGGTCTTTAGGGCAGTGCCTGTTGAGGTCGGTGTAGTCGATACACATTCTCTATTGACCGGTTTTCTTGGGTACAAGGACCGGGTTGGCGAGCCAAACCAGGTTTTTACACTCACGGATAAATCCGGCAGCTAGGAGCTTTATTAATTCTACCCTAATGACATCCTTGCGATCTTTCGCAAAGCGGTGAAGCTTCTGCTTGACAGGCTTGGCCGTCTTGCTTACATCCAAGGAGTGCTCAGCCAGCTCCCTGGGGACACCCGGCATATCCGAAGGACTCCATGCGAATATGTCCGCGTTATCCTGGAGGAAACTAGTGAGCGCGAGTTCCTATTTGGGGTCGAGCCCATTGCCGATCACCACTGTCTTCTCTGTGTCGGCAAGGCCGAGGCAGACCTTCTTCGTGGACGGGACCACGTCCAGGGCGGTGTCGGTGCGCTTCTGCTCCGGGACAGGTAGGTCGACTAGGTCGATGGCCTTGGCCTCAGCGACCAAGACTGCGGAGGTGTCGACGGCTTCGGAGGTCGCGACAAGGTCGAGAGCCTCCGTGTTGCACTTGAAGGAGATGATGAGATCCCCCAGGACGGTGAGGACCCCATTTGGAGCCGGCATCTTCAATACCAAGTAGGTGTAGTGCGGGATGGCCATAAACCTGGCCAGCATCGGGCGACCTAGGATCGCGTGGTAGGAGGACTTGATATGGTGACCTCAAAGCTGAGGTACTTCATGCGGAAGTTTGCCTCCGTACCAAAGGTGACGGGGAGGGAGACCCGACCCAGGGGGTAGGCCGCCTTCCCAGGGACGATGCCGTAGAAGGGCTCGTCGCACTCCGTGAGCTTGTCGAAGTCGAAGCCCATCTTCTTGAGGGTCTCAACAAAGATGATGTTGAGCCCGCTCCCCCCATCGATCAGAGTCTGGGAGAGCAAGGCCCCATCCACCGTGGGCTCGACGACTAGTGGGTAGGACCCAGGGTCCGGGATGTGCACCCAGTGATCAGCTCTGGAGAACGTGATCGCCTGCTCAGACCAACGCAGAGGCGCGGTTGGCTGAGTGTGGACGAGCTGGACCTCACGCTTGTCCTTGCGGTAGCGCGTCCTGCTGACGCTAGACTTGATGCCACCCACGATCATGTTGATCGTGCGGTTTGCGGCCTGGAAAGGCCCATTGGGGTTGCCTGCTGGTCGTGGAGGAGGCAGGTTGGTCTCGTCACGAGGAGCCGCTGGAGGTGGGTTGCTCCGTGGTGGGTCGCTGTGAGGAGGCTCGCGGCGATCGTCATATCACTCCTCGCGCCGGTCGTCGCGTCGATCTCGCCGGTCGTCGCGGCGGTAGTAGTTGTTGTAGGGGCAGTTGTCGTGGTGCCCGCCGTCGTTCCTAGGTCACTTGGGGTCCACGGGGGTGCTAAAGGCCCTCTTGAACTGGGAGCACTCGCGGAGAGTGTGGGTAGCCCCCTCGTGGAACCCGCCAACGCTGTCGAGCGCCAGGTCAAACTCCTCCTGGTTGAAGGTCGAACCATGGCGCCCTTCGACCACTAGGACCTCGGAAGGTCGCTTACGGAGCTTGTCCACTGCGGTGCCAGATGTGCCAGGGGCATCAGCGTCGAACTGGTTCTGCAGCGCCTCTTCCGTGTCCATCAGCTTGTTGACGACGTTCATGAGCTCCTTGACGTTGGTGGCGCCAGACTCATGGATCTTCTCAAAGATCTTGCGGTCTTTGATGCCCTTCTTGTAGCTGTCGATGATCTGATCGTCCCTGACGCCAATGCACTCGTTCCGATTCTCGAAGAACCGGTGGTTGTAGTCTCGGAGCCGCTCCTTGGGCTTCTGCACGACCCGCCCAAGGTTGAAGGCGTTTCCCGGGCTATCGTAGGGCGCCTGGAAGTTGGAGGTGAAGGCCTGGGACAGGTCAGCCCAGGTCTTCATGCTGCCAGGCTCAAGGTTGTTGAGCCATAGCGAGGGAGCCTTGCCCATGACCAGCGGGAAGTAAGCCACCATGTGGTCGAAGTTGCCACCGGCCGCCTTAACGGCGACGTAGTAGGTCGACAGCCAGATGTTGGGGTCCGAGCGCCCGTCGTACGGCTTGATGTCGGGCTTGAAGTTGTCAGGGTACTCCACCATACTGAAACGAGAAGCCAGCGCTGGGAAGACGGTGACGGCAAGGTCGTCACCGGAGCCTCTGGCCGGAGCAGCCTCTCTAGGCGCAGATTGGACGCTGCGCTCCGGGACGACAACCTGGGAGCGTGGCTATCGATCCCGGTTGCCCTGGAGAAGCCTGGGTCGCTGTGCTCAGCGTCGTAGAGGGCGCGTCGCTTGTTCTCGATGTCGTGGCGGTTGTGGAGGTCATGCTCCATGATACGGTGAACTCCCCCAGGTGGGCCGTACTCGCGATCGTACTCAAAGTGGTGACGAAGTTCACGCTCCTCACGCTCTTGATGGCGCTGGTCGACGTAGTCGCGCATGTCGCGGGTGCGCGTGTTGGCGTCGAGGTTGACGCGAAGGTCACCGGTAGCAGCAGGCTGCTGGGCGGGTTGCTCAGGGTTGTGCTGAGCGACCTCTTCCGGGATGGGGGAGAGATGGCTGCGCGGAGGTCGATGAGATCGACTGCGTGAGTGGCGGGTCGATGAAGATGTGGAGGCCTTAGAAGCCGCGCTCTTCTCCTCCACCAACGCGTTGGTGACCCGAAGGTATGCGAGGGCTTGCTCAGCTTTAGGCATCATGGGAGCCTACTGGACCCAGGTAATAGCCGCACCCAGGTTGACCTGGGGGTTGTTGAAGGTCGGGATCCCAGCTTCCTCGAACTCTAGGCGCAGGTCCCGAGCGCAGGGCAAGGCCACACGTTGCTGCTCTTCCGCACGTCGTTGGGCACGGTGGGCGTTGGCTTGGATACGGGCCGCTTCTTCAGAGTTGGTCGCACCCCCACGGGGTGGCTCGTTCTCGGAGACCACGAGCACTTGGCGAAAGACGATGTCCGAGTCATTGGGAGAGACTCGATCACGGACCTTCTGGAACTCCTCGCGGTCCGGGGACTGGGTAGGTCCTTTAGCTCGGCGAGAGAGCTCTTGGTCGATCTTCTTCCGCAGGCGGCACCCGTGGAGGGTGTGCTTCACACCCTTGTGATAGGTGCAGGGCACGTCGAGAGGGTCGCGCCGAGCGCGAGGTGCCGGCCTTAGGTCGCGAGAAGGTCGCCGCCCAGATTGGATCTGGGGAGGCGTGGACAGCTGGCTGAGACGAAGGTCAGGTGCAGACTTCAGGCCGAAGGGGAATGTGTCGTGGCGTAGCGCTGTCTGTGTCGAGCGCTGAGCTCGTTCGTAGATCTCCAGAGTTTCCCTCATTGTGCCGATGATGTTTTCCATCCCCTGGACAAGGTCGCAGGGTTTGGGTGGGTGGGTCTCCAATACTAGATCGGAAACGGGGGTGGCGACGGACGCCGTGACGACCTGCTCCAGGGTCGCTGGAGGAGTTGCGGCTACCCGAGCAGGAGAGGTCGACGTGAAAGATCCAAATTAGATCTCCACGGGGTTGGCGAGGAAGGCCGCCATGCTCGCCGGGAAGACGACGACAGATTGGGCCACCATGCTGCACAGCAAGTTACCGATCGCCCCTACCTGGCGCACCAACTGTCAGGGGGTGAGACCTGGACAGATCCGCTAGGGGGTTACCCTAGAGGTTTGTAGGTTAATGGAGGGCCAGGACCTAAGAGCGCAGGTGATAGTCCACGTGGTGAACTCGGAACTAGGCGAGTATGGCGGTGAAAACAGGGAGACAAGAGGGTTTAGACTGGTTCAGGCCTCTGGAGAGTAAAACCCTACGTCCAGTTGTGGTGGATTATGCGGGAGGTTGAAGATGTGTTGTCCCCTTGAATGGAGCCCTAGGCCGCCTTATATAGGGAGGACAGGCTAGGGTTTCCATTCAAGGTCGGTTGACCCGTGTCGGGGTCGGTTACAACTGCGGTAAGCTTATCTCCCTGATTACAAGGAGTATCTCGTGATACTCGGAGCTACAGGCGGCGGCGCGCCAGGTCCTAGTGTCTTGACTTGCACGCCAAGCATCGCGGGTCTTCCGCGGCCGTCGGAGGTGTGGATAAGATCGCTGGGCCCACTTGGCAGGTCGGCGGGTCTTCTGGAAGGTCGGGTCCACTTGTCAGGGGCCCCTGGGACCCTGGGCGGTGGGGACCCATGGGTACCCATGTCTCTCACTCGCCGTATTTCCGGGGTATCGGGCAATAGCCTGATCTCAGCCAGGGCAGCCCCCATGTTGGCTTGGGGGGAGTGGAACACTTCGTGCCCAGCATCTTCAAAATCCCTCCGGAGGTCGCGTGTGTGCATGCGATGTCGTGGTGGTGGCATAATTTGTTGTTGTTGCTGCTGGGCTACGACCTGACCCGCAGGGGGTTGTCATTGTTCCAGGTGTTGTTTTGAGGCACCGCACCACCATAAGCCGCAGCGCCGACCTGAGCCGCCGCATTGACCTGATCGAGTTCTGCCTGGCGGCGTTGAGCTCGACCAGCATTTTCAGCTTTGCATTGTATGCACTGAGCGTCGGTTTCTCCAGCCGGGGCTGGGACATCCGCAGAGACCATAAGGGTTTCGCGATTACGAAAGCCGCGACGTGCCCAGACCTCATCGCCATAAGTGTTGGGCGTGAGGATGACACGGGCGACCTGGAACTCGCCACAGTTCGGAGACTATGCGGGAAGATGGGTTGGGCAACCTTGAGTCGCTGCAGGAGGTGTAGGTCGTCGACGCTTCTTCAACGCACGACACTGACGGGCAGTGTGCTTGGCTTTCTTGTGGAGAGGGCAAGGACCGACTGGGAGGTCCCTGCGATGCCCACAGGTCAGAGCCTGGGGGTTGGTTGAGTCCGACCCAGATTGGATCTGGATCTGCTTCCTCGCGTGGTTGGAGACCACACGGACTGTGTTCCGCAGGCCGAAGGGCATGCGAGTTGGAGTTGTCTTCGGATTGCTAGAGCACTTGACGCTTTCGCAGATCTTGATCGTGTCCACAAGCATGGTTGCGACACAGTCAAACCCTGTGACAAGATCGCGAGGTGTGGGAGAGTGGGTTTTCGTCAGCAAGTCAGGTTCGACCTGCTGATCGGAGTTGACCGCAGTGTTGTCGAGGATGACTTGGCCGACGGCTAGAGCGGCGGATCCCGACGGCATGGAGCCGAAGCTGATGTTGACGAGGTTGGCGAGGAAGTCCGCCATGCTGGCGGGGAAGATGACGCTATTGAACGTAGGCATCGAAGTCGCACGGAGAACTCTGGATCTGCCACTACCTGGCGCGCTAACTGTTAGAGGTTTAGATCTGCACAACCCATAGGGGGTTAACCCCAGTGGTTTTAGATCCCGCTGGGGCGATCTAGAGCTAAGGACTCGATGGTTATGCAAGAGCACACGGAACACGACAAGTTTATACTGGTTCGGGCCTCCGGAGAGTAAAACCCTACGTCTAGTTGTTGGTGTCGATTGCTTGAGGATTGTGTGATGTACATCGGGGGACGCCCTACCCGCCTTATATTGGCCAGCGGACAAGGCCGGTCGCCCAGAATCCTGGTCGGTTAGGACCAGGAGATCTATCTCTAGTTGATTACAACTATTTCCATATTCTCTGGACTGCCTGTCGGATCCGCCGCCGTCTTGTCGTGCACTCCAAGTCTCGTAGTCGTTCCGGATAAGGTTTTCAGGAGGTCGTGTGGGCCACAGATCAGATCTGTTGGGCCCTCTGCCAGGTCGGTAGGTCTTCTGGTGGGCCGGACCTACTTGTCGGGGACGACCGTGAGACTGGTCGGTGGGGACCCAGGGGTACACATGTCCCACACCGCCTCTCCCCAACCTATAACCACGAACTCTAACCTCATCGGAGTTGGAGAAGAAAGTGAGGGTGGGAAGAAGAGTCTCCAAATCATACAGGTAATTAAGGTATAGCTTTTCTCTTTAGAAAAAATTAGTTCATCCATCAACATATGTGTCATACCGTACAAAGCACATGGTTAGGTTAATATATATGATTAAGAAGAAGTGCTTTAGTACATAAAAAAATGCCATAGCATTAAAAAAAGAGCGGCTATCGAGCCAGTATGGACGCTTGCCTTAGTTTGGTTCCACATGTTAAGAGCCTGCAGTTCGTTACAATAATCTTTATCTTTACCTAATACTAGTAATTATACTCGTGCGTTGCAACGGGAGAAAACATTGCTTGTTTCACAATCATCTGTCCGGACCGTATCATCACCCTGTAGCTTCCCAAAACTCGTTATTGTCCCCGTCACGTCCACGGCACCCTAACCTTGCCTACTGTCTTCCGCGCCTCCCAAACTACATCGCCGTCTACCTTCTTTGATCGTATCGTCATTAACATCGTGCACATGCCATCCTGATCTTGCCTGCTGTTGTCCGTGCCTAATCAATCTTACCATTATCCACCCGGTTGTGTCGTCATCCCGACCTCATCGTTCTGGACACTATATTGTTGTTTATGGACCACACTGTCAATACCATGCATGTTGGTTATAAAAAATGTGAGGAATTATTTTTTTTCAAAACAACAACGACAATTGGAAGAAACAATTCCACTTTAATATTAGGTATAGATATATGGAACATACATTTGCTAGAAAATAAATATTATTTTTTCTTTAACACATTTCCCTCTACTCAAATACTCATTATTACTTTTTTTATTTATGCAAGAATGTACAATACAACATGACCACATATCCGATTCTAATCTCTAATCCAAGCCACCAATAATTACTATACACTTCAATACATTGTCCTATCTACAAACACCTGAGTATAGCGTACATTTATTAGTAAGGTACATGCATTAGTAAGCATGGGTCTATTTCTCAGCGCAAGGAGCGTGTATATATATTTTTTATTGTAAATTTTGAACAGCAAACACATCCTCATTTCTTTCGAGCTGATGAACATATATATTTTTTGCATATATTTTTTGAAACAAAGATTATTTCTACTTTACCGATGAACAGCTAAATATATGCATGGTCTAACATATAGGACGCAGGGTCCAAACCAGTTAGCAAAAGAAATAATTTTTGTTAAACACATACTTAATGTAGACCAGCTGGTTTTAGAGGTTTTGGACATAAGTTTTTGTGAGGCTTCCTATTTCTTCTTTCACATGGAAAGGGTAGGCCGGAGTGCCGGACGGACGGTTTTTTTCCCATGCGGGGGGTGGCCGTCCGCCCGTCCGGATGGCGCGGCCCGGCTGTTTCCGTTTTTCCACGTGGGGTCCCTTTGGGTTTTTTTTTCCTCGCCAGTTTTCTTCCGGTTTATCGCACAAACACACGGTTTTCTTCCGGTTTAGCGGGTAAACAGCGGGTTTTTTTACCGTAACCTTCACGAATTCGGAACAACGGACGAAAAAAATGAGCAGAAACAGTCTTTTCTTTAATATTGGGTAGAGATTAAAAGTTACTTATGGTCGGTCAGTTCTCCCTTAAAAAGAAAAAGATTATTAACTATTGTGCCACTAAATAAATTTTTCGTAAGTCTTCCTCCTCCCTTGATACATGTGGGTCCAAGTGGCCTGAACGTGTATCCCAGAAGCACATGTCCATCGAGAATCCAAACCAATTCGGAATCAAACTGATCATATCGAATCCTACTCCTACACTTAAAAAGAGAAAATTGCAAACTTAGGACTCCTATCGTCGTGCCTTCGCAGTTTTGTCATTTGTAATATTGCACACGTAAAATTGGAACTCCAAAGCATGTGGCACTCGTTTCTTATATCATTTTGGCTATTTCTCCTCTTTTTTAATCTTTATATACATGTATTTGTCCATTGAATTGACCGTTTTAACCTTCTGCTTATGGACTATGTGCGGCAGGCAAATGAATCGATCGATTCAGCGAGACGAAACGTCCGCCCTCATCCGGAACGAAACGCTGCCGCCGCCGCCGCCACCTCATTGCTACTGTGCCGACGGAAGGAGACGAATCTGCCGGTCAGTGCGTGGCGGAGCCGTCAGCCCAGGCAGCCGAGTTTGTGCCAGCGGCGGCATCCTAGAACACCCAGGCTGCCACGAAAGTTGTGGCCGCGCCGTTCGCCCGGACCACCTAGGTCGCCATGGAAGTTGTGGCCGTTGAGGTCCTGGCGGCGCCGTCCGCCTAGGGCCTACTCGCTCCGGCCGGCGAGGACACCTGGCTGCGTCGAGCACCCAGTGCTTGCTCGCTCCTGTGATTTTTTATTTGCTGTTTTTTTTAACTGAACGGCAAAAGATTTACCGTAATTTTTATTAGAAGGAGTTAAAAAACAAGAACAAAAAGATACAGCTCAAAGCAAAGGAAAGAAAACAACTCCATCTACGGGTGCCACACCACTGACCTACAACGACTCTAGCACTCAAAAACATCAAAGAATCAAGAAACCTCTTAAAGGATTGTGCACTACACAAACTAACACGCAAGTAAAAACTAATCCTGTGAAGGCCTAATGCTCCTGGCGGAATGAAGAAGTTGAATGTCTTCTTTGACGAGGTAGGCAAGTTCAAGAGGTGGTTTTGCAACTTGTTGGAAGGTACGTCGGTTACGTTCCTTCCAAATATTCCACCAAAATTGAAGAATAAGGCCATCAAAGGTGGTCTTGTGAGCTTTATCAACTTGGCGACGACACTGTTTCCACCATTGTAGCGAACATGGCCTCATTGTCATTTGTTCAAGTTTGATTTTGGTGATGAATGACAACATGATCAATGGGACTAACCATATTGTTTAGCATGTCTTTGTAGACACTTCTAGGTCCCAAGGATGCAAAAATACCATATGCCAAAATGAGAAGATAGTGTATTTTTCAAGGGTCAAAATCGTGGAAGAAAAAGAAAAGAAATGCCACTGTCGGATGAACCGACGGTACCCTTGGAAGCAGCGTCGGTGCAATCACCGGATGAAGTGGCACACTGCGGGAAGACTCAAGTCAACATGATGATCACCGGATCAACCGACGCGCCCATTTTTAGTTGCGTCGGATGAATAAAGAGACCAAGCCTGCAGAAATCAGTAGCACCGGATGAACCGATGGCTGAGCAGCGGTTCATCCGATGGCGTCAAATCAGCAAATAGAGAGGTCCGGGAGGAAAGCTCTTCAGCACCGGATGAACCGATGGACATAAGAGTTTTAGCAGCGGTTCATTCGGCGGCTTCGTTTTAGCTAACAGAGACGACCGGAGAAGATTTCCTTCAGCACCGGATGAACTGATGCACCGTCGGTTGAATAATGTTAGCAGGATTCAACGGGTAAGTGCGGTGGAAGGCAACGGCTAGTAGCACCAGATGAACCGACACCAGGAAAATGCACAGCGTCGGATCATCCGATGATACTACTTTCAGCAGCTTTGGCCCAACGGCTAGCTTGAGACCTTGGCCTATTTATACCCCTTCCACCCCATCATTTGAGAGGCTGGAGTGTGTGGAAGTGCAGAGGAGTTCAAGACTCATAGAAGATCATATCCAAGCTATCCAAGTGCTAAATTACTCATCTATAGACTTGCACATGCTTTGTGTGTGTGCTTAGTGTTAGGTTTAGCTTAGAGCTAAGTGAGTGCAATGTGTGCCTACCTTGTGAGGTGATTCTCGAGTGGATCAAGTTGTACGATGTGCGTCGGAAGCCTTGGAGCCTAGGTGGCTCTCCGGCAAACGTTTTCGACCCTCCGGCTTTGTGTGGAGCGGCGAGGACACTTTGTGCGGGGGACGTGGAGACCCCCTTCCCTTGGTGGAGAAGCTCCTTAGTGGAGGCAGCATCATGGTGACCAAGGGAGCTTGGCGAGTGCCTTCGTGGCAAGCCTTTGTGGCAAGTCAAGTGGTGCTCTTGGGAGAGACTTGGTGACCGGGAAGCAATACTCTTGTGTAGAGTGCTTCAACAACGTGGACTAGGGGTGGCTTAGTGCCTACCGATACCATGGGATAAATCGCGTGTCAAGAGTTTGCTTCCTCTCATCCCCTTTTACGTTTCTGCATTACATTCTTGCAATCCTTGTTTGCCTTTACTTTCCTAGAGTAGTATCTTGCTAGGATTGGCTATAGGTTGCAAAACTTGTTTTGGGATGGGAGTTTCACACTAGAACAACATTAGTTGCACATCTAGATAGCATGTTCTAGTTTATGTTTGATGCAAATAGTGATAAGCCATATGTTAGGTTTTTAAGTTGCCTAACTCACCCCCTCCCCCTCTTAGGCTACGAGCATCCGATTCCTTACAACCATCTATAAATTGAAATTGATCCATTGATGGGTAGTAACCTTTGCAGATCGAACCATCGGGAAAGGTGATCCCAAATAGTACAGGTGTAGGTGCAATTTTTGCATAGATGCTCCGGTGTCTCGGGTACACTGAGGCATAATTTGCAATGAGGATCATGTGGCCAGCCACGCTTTGCCAAATTGTTAGCTGTGAGGATCTTCCGTTGTAGTAGAATCCAAGCGAAGGTTTTGCATTTTGGTTTTGCTTTTGCCCGCCATATCGATGTGATTGTCCTCTTTTTGAATCGGCTCAGGAATTGTATCTGATATGCGCTTCTGGCAGTGTACTCGCCATGTGGTGTCCATTGCCATATGATTTGGTCTTCCAATGTTTCATTCCGGTCAATTGAGGTGAACATGTCCCATAGCTTCACATATTCATGAACTTCTATGCCGGATTGTAAGGGGGCTATGTGAGCAATCCATCTGTTGTTGTGTAGTGCCTTTGATACTGAAATATTTTTCCGTTTTGACTTTTGGAATAAACTTGGAGCTATATTGATTGGTGTTGTCCCATTGATCCAACTAGAGTGCCAGAATTGTGCTTTGTTGCCATTGCCCATTGTCACTATAGTTTATGCATTAAGTAGAGCTTTATCTGCTTTTTCAGTTTGGATATCCAAACCTGACCACTGTTGACGGTTCAAAACCGTGTTGAAGTTCACCGTAAGCACGCGGGTGACTTGGTGCCTTTTTCACCAAGGGAATCCCCAATGTTCTTGTCAATCCATGGAGCAAGGGATAAACTAGCGTCTAACCAAGCACTAATCTAGTTGATGCAAACCTTTGGATGAGAGATTAACTATAAACTAAGGACTATCTAATCTATGAACTAAGACAAGGCAAAACCAATCTAATCTAGGTTAAACAAGAGATGTGAGATACACAAGTTATGGAGAACATTTGCCATGGAGTCTATGGGTACTTGAAGATGCAATCGCCAAACATGATAAAACCGCAAAACATGATAAAACCGATCTAATCTATCTAAGCATGTGAACAAGGTTTAGCCTTTTCCCTTCCCTCGTACTGTCACTACGCGAAGGTAAAATCGGTTCTAAGCCTTAAAGAACACAAAACGTTGATTCGATCTACGGGAGCGACCCGAAAAGCATGGTGGCCAAACCTTAAGCATTAAAGCATAACCAACGAGGAAGCGATAGATTAAACTCCAAACAATAGTCGGCGATTACACACCAAGATCCATTACAACTCCATGGACAAACGATGAATCTACTCCATCAAGATGCTAAGCATGGTACCGTTGAACGTGGTAGATGCCTCCGATGAAGATTGATCTTCGCTGTCCTCCAACTCCGGCGGCGTCGCAGCAAGGCCTCAGCGTCCTCCTTGTGGTGATCTCCTTCGATTTGGCGGCTCTCTGATGAATGGATTGATCCATCTCCTTCCCTTGGGAGCCTAGGGGGTTGTACTTATACCCTTGGGGAGCCTTGGGGCATGCTCCACCTTGCCTTGCACGAGATCCTCCTTGGGAGAGAAGCAAACTTAATTTCCATAAAATCAGGCTCGTCCAGATTTTCCTAATTTGCAACTCTTCATTGCCGATGTCATATCTCCCATGTACGGACTCCAAATAATGCAAATTCTGTGTCTAGATTGTGTGCCACGAAATTGTCTCCAACTTTGGTATGCATTTCCTTCTTTGGAAACGAAGATAAGATCCCCAAAACGGTCTCGGAAGATAATCTATCTGATTCCGGACTTATCTGCGCAGCAGGTATTTCGGGGGTCATATCTCCTAGCTCCTTGACCCGAATTGGGTCTTCCATACATTCAAATCAAAACTCTCGTCGAGGCCCACAACTTTGGTATTCAAACTTTTGCCATTAGAGGCCGTTTAAGTTTCTGAATCTGCACCGAAAGATCATGCTGTTCTGGGCTGCGCGAATATCTCTCAGGCTGAGTTGATCTCATGGGTAAACCTCCAAGTCTCAAGGGCCTGGGCCCTCTCGTCCACTTCAGGCCCGTCATCCTTCACGCGGATTTTCTTGCAATTTTGACATTTTGTATCTTCGCATATGGGCTTTATACGTTATTATCCCTGCGATCAAGATAAGGGGTCTTGCCGCATGAACTCCTGCATCTTCTGTTTAGGTCCTCGGAGTTTCACGACTTCATGCTTTGGTCCTTGGGTCATTTGGAGTCATGTTCACTTCGTGTCTTGACTTGTGCCGGGCTTCGTGATCTTCTCATAAAGTGCTTGATGAACTCTACCCGGAAGTCCTCATTTAAGCGCTTAAATCCTGCGTAAACAACATACTCCAAAAACCACATGCAAGTGCGAACTTGTTACATCCTTAGTATACCTAGTGGCGGGTTAGTTATAATTCAAAGCTCAAACCATAGTATAACAAGTGCTCTAGGTTGACAGAAATCGACTGCCAACATCCCCCATGCTTAGATCTTACTCGTCCTCGAGCAAGTTGCTCACAAAAATTATTCATCCAAGGAGTTGAAACGTGCTTCGTCAAATCTTTCCTTACAAGTTAGGTAATCATTCATCTTTAATATAAGAAACATGAGACAAAGATCACAATGTAAACATGGGCGTTTAGAAGTTTACCAATTCAAGACTTACCCCACAACTCATACCTTTCAATAGAGATCCTCAACTTCAACCATACTTACTTTCTTACTTCCATTGGAGGGTTTTCAAAATAAAATTCCTGCATTAAGTATTAGACAAAATCCTTCTCCAAATTCTCACATGTCGCTCATTTAAAGTGGCTATCCTAGATAGTTCATAAACCCTCACCTCCCGCAAGTCTCTCATTTATAATGTAAGGTGCAGCTATGGGTATGGCTAGTGAAGTTAACACAAGTATTATCAAGTTAAGAAAATTCTCTAATGGTTGTTCACCTTTCGAGCCAATGATCATGAGAATTAAACCATAATGTAAGGGTATTGAAGGACCGAATAGGCGACCAGAGAGGGGGGGAGTGAATTGGAGGGGATAAAAATTCTTCCCGAAGGATGAACTCGGCCTATACCCCGATTGCCACTTCGATCACTTGCACACAACAAAGATGCTCTAGACTAGGCACACACAAGACTACAAGTCCTAGAGACAAGTCTTGAATCAAAACGTGGAAGCACAAGACAAGAAACAAAGAACTTAGACAAATCTGCGAAGGCCTGGGCGGACAGTCCGTGCAGCTCGCGGACAGTCCATGAAGACACGGCGGACAGTCCGAAACAACACATCGAGCCTCCAGTAGTGCACCGAGGAAATTCGGACAGTCCGGGCGAGCACCGCGGACAGTCCGGCCCCACCTGGCGGACAGTCCGGCAAACAAAACCCAAACAAAACCGACGAACGCTACGGATCGAAACACGAGCGCGCACGAACACGGATGAACACGTGACGAACTACAGTCGCGCGGACAGTCCGCACACAACCCGCAGACGGAGCAGAAAACGCTCGCGAACGGGAGGTCAACCCCTCTGTTTGATCACTGGATCTCCCAAACGGCCTTAGCTCTTGAGACAAGATTTGGGAGAGATGAGAAGCGTCACTAGGTGAAGCTATGCCCCAAAAATCTCGGCCTCTAACTCACTAAAACTCCGGGAATCGCGGATCACATGAACCACCACAAAGAACTCGGGCTCCAACCAAAACTCGCGAATCGAAGGGATTTCCTGGCGTTTGAGGGGTCAAGATCACACACAAAGATGTGTAAGGCATCCACCCATGATCCCCTCAAAGAAATCCGAGAGAAAAAGCCCTCAAATCAACGAATCAAGCGAAGAACGAAACTCCCTAAAAATAGCCCCGAAAATGACACGAAAATCACAAAGAGCTAGGAGATCACTACAATGCCGAATGCTTCCATACATCCAGAGGTCAGAGTCTATACAGGAATCTAGCCTAAGGAAAGCAGAGGAAAAGAAGCAATCCAGAGCGATCTACCGGGGGATGAAACCCTAGAGTCCAAGAGGGAGAGATGCCATCCACCTCTCCACTATTTATACGAGGTCCACCGGAGGAGGCAAATGACTTCGCTACCCCTACAACTCAAATAGAAGATACACACCCCCTCAGGGGCAATATGGTCAAGTCTTCATAGAGCGAACACGCTTCCACCGCAGACTTGCTTAGCATCGACGCAAGCCCCGCGATCACGCCATGTGCCCCCGCCTCGAAGCTTCCCAATGCTCCCAGATCCCCGTCTCCGTCGCATCGGGCCTCCGAACTTGGTTTTGCAGCCCAAACCAAGAAACCGTTCACTAATGGTTTTGTGGGCAAACCACCAAACCCCGTGTGCAAGCTTCGGCCTCGATCCGCTACCTTGCACCAGCCCATGTTCACGACTTCAACTTGCTAGTCTTGCACCACACGGCTCACACTTGACCCCATCGGCCACCGGGTCCATCGAACCAAGCCTTCTAGCCCCTCCATCACCCGAAGGCCACCACGGCTAAGGCCTTTTGCGCTTGTTCTTCACCTGCACCAACACGAGTCAAGCCGCAACCTGTACCTGCACACTTAGCCAAGCATCAGTCCACACAACATTGTCAATCACTCATCACTAAAGAGCGACCCTCCACTGGTCTTCGGACACACCTGGTCCTCAATCTCCCCCTTGATGAGTGCATTAACAACACCCATAGTAACCAACATAGACAAAAAGAAAAGAAAACAACCACGAACACCAACCTCCAACAAGTGATCTAAAGCCAATGAACAAGCGAAAACAAGATCACTCGCCAGACCAAGTCTCAGCCCCCTAAAGCAAGGGCAACGGCTCAACACAGCCGAGACAAAACAAAGCTCACAAAGAGCACACCACAAAGCACAAAACTCAGGCAAACCAATGGAGCTCCTCCGGCACATATGCAAACTCCTCCTGAGCAAATGCAACCTCTTCTTCTCAATTTTTCTCCCCACATGCAAAAACTCACATTTTTCCATAAATGCTTACAACTTCTCCCCCTTGTTGACAATGCATGAATCAAGATAACATGAAGCTCTCCCCCTTGTTTTTATGAAAAATGCATGTCAAAGCATATACAATCTACCAAGCTTCTCAGATATACAAAGAATACAACAAAATGCTACAAATGAGACATAGAGCAAACAAAGTAGACATGGTGTAGTTAGCGCATTGCCATCAAGAAAGTAGAGACATATAAGCATGCGACATGGCCAAACGCGATTTTAAGCAATTTTCACAAAGAAACATTCATCTCATGAGCAAAGCCCTATCCATGGCAATTTGAGCAAAAATAAACTAGATCATACAAAGCTTATACAAGATCACAAGTTCTCATCACAAGATCATAGCAAACGCCCATAAGCTACTAAATGTCATGTCAAAGCCACCGAGCCATGTGTCTACTTCTTAAAATGAGACTTCTCATGGTAGACATCATACAATGGTTTAGCACCCAAGATATATACATCAAAACATAAAGACATGGTTAAGAGCTCATTTTTCAAGCATAAGGCAATTCATACACCAATTTCATTTTCAAATTTAAGCATGGTACGTGAAATGCCTTTGCGGCAAAAAGAAGCTTATGCTCCTCCACAAGTGAACATATGGGCTAAACATTTACCATGACAAATGGGTCTTTGACCCCAAGCAAAGAGAGCATGATACTCAAGCACAAACTAAGCATGATATAGGCATTTGAGCACAAATTGATCATAGTCAAGTATCTACTCATGAGTGAAGCATTTCTAGCATTTTCAACAAAATGAAGCTATCTCATCATGAACATATGACAATACCATGAAGAGCATAGCATTCACATCACCATTCCCAAAGCATACACATATCTTACATATAGCACATCATAGTGATCAAGGTATATAAGAGAAGCTCATCCTAGCACAAATGATCCAAAGATGGCTATTCTACCAGGTTTTGTACAGAAATGTAAAATGCATGCATGGAAAGAGAAGCTCGAAGAACCAGCTAGAAAGGAAAACACACTCCAAGTTCACCTCGCAAGCGTGTGAAGGTAACTTGGTCAAGTGGTTTAGTGAATTTGTGGGCTAGCTGATCATGGGTAGGTACATAGGACAAGGATATGTTCCCTTTCTCAACATTGTCCCTCAGAAAGTGGTATCTCACGTCGATGTGTTTCGTTTTGGAGTGAAGGACTGGGTTTTTGGCTACACTTATGGCACTAGTGCTGTCACAAAAGAGTGGAACCTAGGAGCACTCCTCACCAAAATTGCTTATAGTCTAGGTCATTCATAGGAGCTGGGAACAACAACTAGCTGCAGCAACATACTCGGCTTCTGTAGTGGACTGGGCTACACTGGATTGCTTGCGAGACGACGAAGAGACCAAAGAAGAACCAAGAAACTGGCAACACCCAAAGGTAGACTCGCGGTCCAATGGACACCCAGCAAAATCAGCATTGGAGAACCTGTGAAGTCTGAGTGTCGAGGAGGGAGAATACCAAAGACCAAACTCAAGAGTGTAGTTCAAGTACCTGAAAATCCGCTTGACGGCTTGCCGATGTGAAGTCCTCGGTGAAGCCTGAAAACGAGCGCACAGACACACACTAAACTGTATGTCCGGCCTCGTCGCCGTCAAGTAATGGAGGGAGCCGATCATGCTCCGGAACTCCTTCTGGTCCACGGGTTCGCCATCTTCATCTGCATCCAAAGCCGTAGTTGTACCCATCGGTGTAGTCAGCGGCTTGGAGTTGTTCATGCCAAACTTCTTCACCATGTCCCTGGTGTACTTCGCCTGATGTACAAACGTCCCGTCCTTGCACTGCTTGATCCGGAGTCCTAAGAAAAACTGCAGCCCGCCCATCATAGACATCTCAAATTCCCTGCTCATGTCATCTGTAAATCTGGCAACAAGGAGAAGAGCCACCAAAGATTATGTCATCCACGTAAATCTGAACAATCAACAGGTCATTTCCATGCTTAAGGAGAAACAGGGTCTTATCAACTGTGCCCATCACAAACCCCTTGCTCAGCAAAAAGCCTCTCAACCTACCATACCAAGCCCTCGGTGACTGTTTCAACTCATAAAGCGCTCTTTGGAGTTTGTATACACGGTGTGGGTATTTCTCACCCACAAACCCCGGGGGTTGCCTCACATACACTTCTTCCTCTATCACCCCAGTCAAGAAAGTACTCTTCACGTCCATTTGGTACAACTTGAACCCTTTAGCCACGGCAAAGGCTAGAAGGATCCTAATTGCCTCCAAACGGGCCACAGGAGCAAACATCTCCTCATAATCTATACCCTCTTTCTGGCTGAACCCCTGAGCCACCAACCTCGACTTATTTCTCACAACCATCCCATTCTCACCTTCTTTGTTCTTCCACAACCACTTGGTACCTATGGGACAACAATTTGGCGATGGATCGACTAACACCCAAACTTGGTTTCTCTCAAAATTCTCCAACTCCTCATGCATGGAATTCACCCAATTCTCGTCAGACAAAGCGTGTCGAATATCTTTGGGCTCAAACGAAACGACAAATGCAGAATGAGCAAAATGAGAAGTGTTCCTTGACCTTGACCGTGTAGTACGTTCATGAAGGTCACCTATGATCGTCGTCGGTGGGTGATCCACCTGTACACGCCGGGGAGCCTCTCGCCTGGACACAATCTCCCCCTCAGTAGCAGCCTCCACTCGAACAGCCTCAGTCGTAATGGGTGTAGAGGATGGACCATCCTCGATTGTCGTCGTCATAGTGGAAGTAGCATGTACACGATCAGCCATGGGAGCATCACCACCATCATCGTCTTCATCTCCATCTCCGTCCTTCTCATCCTCAAAGATCCTCACTCCAATCTCCTCATCACCTACACACTCAAAAGCAAAAGAGCTACATGGCTGTGTCTCGTCGAAGGTTACCTCGCAAGTCTCCATGATTCAGTTAGTGTCAAGGTTGAGCACACGATATGCTCTAGAGTGAATCGCATAACCGAGAAAGATACCATCTGAACATCTAGACTCAAACTTATCCAACTTGCCCTTCTTCAAAATGAAACACTTGCAATCGAAAGCTCTAAAGTGACTCACCTTGGGTTGTCGCCCATGCATCAGCTCATAAGAGGTCTTCTTCTTAAAAGCACGAAGGAAGATGCGATTTGAGACATAGCAAGCGGTATTGACCGCCTCGGCCCAGAAACGCCTAGGAGTCCTATGCTAATCGAGCATCATCCTGGCCATCTCACAAAGGGTCCGGTTCTTCCCCTCCACTACGCCATTCTGGCAAGCGACGTATGGAGAAGAGTACTGATGATCAAGACCAAGATCATTACAAAAGTCATCAAAATGAGAGTTCTTGAATTCCGTACCATTGTCACTGCGTATAGCTCGAATGGCATCACCATGTCTCTCATTCTTCAAGCTCAAGATCAAGTCTCGAACAAAGCCAAATGTCTCGCTCTTATTCTCCAAAAAGAAAACCCAAAAGTAACTCAAAAAGTCATCAACAACAACCAACACATACCACTTCCCACCTGCAGAGCGAAAACGAGCTGGCCCAACCAATTCCATGTGCAACAGCTCACAAGGTCGCTCAGTCATGACCACAGTCAGAGGGGCGTGAGAAGCAGCAACCATTTTTCCATGTCGACAAGAAGCACAAACCAAATCCTTCTCGAATTTCAGCTTAGGCAATCCTCGGACAAGATCAAGACCACTCAAGCGAGAAAGCAACTCAAAGCTCAAGTGTCCTAACCTCCTATGCCACTTCCAAAGCTCGGCCAAAACACCAACAACAAAGCATCGAGGAGGACCAACAGACTATGAAAAATCGGCACGAAAGATTTGACCCTCGGGGACGATCGTACAGACAAGATCGCCTCGAGAATTAAGCACACGAGAAGCGCCCAACTTAAAACGAACCTCAAAACCTTCGTCAAGCAACTAGGATACTAACAACAGGTTAAAACCAAGTGACTTGACCAAAGCCACACTCTTTAGGGTCACCTTGCTACTCACCTTCACCATACCTTCAGTAAGCACTCGTCCTCTCCCATTGTCCCCGAAAAGGATGTACTCCCTCGTACTCACCGAGGTGAGGCTAGAGAACCACCCACGATCTCCGGTCATGTGTCGTGAAGAACCGGAGTCAATCAACCAGAAGTCCTCCAAGCCTCCCACCTGCAATCAAAAACGAGAACGAGAATGAGCAAGCGACTCAACACTGGGGTTAGTACCAAAAGAGTCAAACCAGTGTCGAGCCATTTGCTCAAAAGAAGGGTTAGCCAAATCCATCCTATCAAAACCTCTAGGCAGAGCCCTCTCACGCCTGCCACCGAAGAACCTGTCACGTCTCACTAGAGGAGTACGCGCACCATGAGGGGGGAACGTGGCCCATAGTCCATCTGAGACCCAAAGCTCCGATCATGCCTCCCAAACTCGTAATGGTCACGAGCAGGAGCACGTCCAGCCAACTCACCACGCCCAAACCCAACACGCCTATCTCTCTGAGGAAATACACCTCCACCACCATGAGTGGGAACTGTACGCACAAACACCTCACCCCTAGGTAGAGGCCCTCTACGAGGCTCAGGCACCCCATGGGACGAGTGGTACCTGTCCTTGTTTTCCATCTCCCTAGCCAACCTCTCATCCCTCTTCCTCCTAAAATAGAACTCATCCTTATGCCCATCCCTCCCACAATACTCACAATAGAAGCGGATCGGCTGTGGCTTAGGCTGTGGGTTTTCTATGGACTTCTCAACAGCTTTCTCTCCTGACTTCCCACCAAAAACACTCCCCTGGGTGCTCACAAACTTGATGGGTTTCTGGTAGTTTTCTGACTTGTGGGGGAGCACTGGTGGATCTGGGGTTGTATCAAGCTTGTTTCTGAGATGGTTTGGCTTGGGTTCGAATTTGTTCATGGGTGTAGTGTGTGGTGGAATAGGAATCTCTCCAGCTTTCTCTTCTCCCTCACCACTCTTGCCAGCCCCCAACACCTGACCATCAAACCTCTTAAACTAAGCCAACATCAAACTCAATTGTGGCTCATGCCCAGACAACCACCCCATCAATTTCCTCAACTCATCATTCTCATCCTGCAAATGGTCAACATAGTGTGCAAGTTCCATGTTTTTCAAAGCATGCATTTCACAGGTAGAGCATGATGTAGGAATGGGAGCTTTTAATGCAGCCTCAAGAGAAACTATCCAAGTGTGAGATTCATCTAGCCTAGCATGCAACACAGGACAGGAAGTGCAAGCACCTAACAAAGCAGGTCTAGATTTCAATTCATCACACTCAATCCTAAGCACATCTAGTTCCTCAAGAGTTGAGGCATGCTTCTCCTTGAGAGCAGTCAAGTCACCCAAGAAAACATTACAATCACCACAATCAACCTCATCAGAAACAACAGGAGCAGCTTTCAAAGAATCTATTTCAGTTCTAGCATCAACAAGCAAAGACTCAAGCTCAACTATCTTGTCCTTAGCATCACCCAACAAAGACCTAAACTCTCTCTTCTCCTTGTTGGTCTTCCTAAGCACATCATCACGGTTATCAAGCAACTCATTCAGCCTAGCATTCTCCTCTAGCAAAGTTGGGATCATGTCGTACCTCTTCCTTGGAGTCAGAGTTCGAATCCGATCTGTGCTTCCCACCCTTCTTGGAGTGCGCCATGCCGCAAAATCCACCTTGTGCGACGAAGCTGAGGCCGGTGAAGTTCTTGCCCGTGTGCCGCTTGTCCTTGCACCGATCTTGCTCTTCATCACTGCTCGAACCGGAAGAAGAGTCGCTGGAATTAGAGTTGATGTCGCTCGTTCTGGCAACCATCGCTTGAGCCGTCTTCTTCTTGGACCCGCTACTCTTCTTGGGCCTTCTCTCACCCTTGTCCTTGCGCTTGTCCTTGTAGTCGTTCCGGGAGCGGTGTGTTGACGGTCAATTTCCGTGAACCAAGAGCACTTGTTACACTTTGGTTTGAGCTTCGATTTATAACTAACCCACCACTAGGTACACTAATGATGTAACAAGTTCACACTTGCATGTGGTTTTTGGAGTGTGTTGTTTACGCAGGAATTAGGTACCTAAATGAGGACTTCCGAGTGGAGTTCATCTAGCACTTTGTGAGATGATCATGAAGCCCGGCACGAGTCAAGACATGAAGTGAACATGACTCCAAATGACCCGAGGACCAAAGCATGAAGCCGTGAAACTCTGAGGACCCGAACGGAAGATGCGGGAGTTTGCGCGCCAAGCACCCTTATCTAAACCGTGGGAAAAACGACGTCAAGGACCCACATGGACTTCGGCAAGTATTCAAGAAAGTGTTGGAAAAAGGCCTGGGCCGACCGGCCCATGCTGACCGGCCTAGGGTGTTCCGAGCCCAGTTCGGCCTCCCCTTTGAGCTACACACTCCTCGGCTCATATATACCCCTGCCTCTGACGGCCGCCACATCCATTCATCAGAACTCGGCGAAACCTAGAAGTGAGCACCGGAGGGAGACGACGGCTATGGCATGTCCTCGAAGTTGTCTAGGAGATGGCCTAGGCCGACCCTAGCCGCCATGGCCGCCCTGCGTGGTTGTGCCATGGTGGAGTTCTAGAGCTAGTTGAGGTCTTCGATGGTATGTACTCGGTGGCGATGACCTAAATGCATCTACTATGTGAGTAAAGTACTTCATGTTATCCTATCTTTAGCAACTCGATTCCTCCCTTTTATGATCTTGTGCTTTCTTGGGTTTGCTTTACTTCAATCTACCGTTAACATAGATTGCTCAGGGTGATCTCATAGCCATGAGGGCTAAGGGTTCATAGCGGATCCACCAAGGAGTACGACACGCTCCCTATGAGCATGCTCTTAGGTTTACCCATACAAGCAACGGGGCATCGTGACATGGTGTCGATCACGTGTATGATGGGGTGCCTTAGAGGGTTTGACCGGAGGGTAGTAGTTTAAAGATGGCTTTTAGATGAGATGCTTGTTGCGCTTGCTCTTTCGGCTAGAAATACAACTAGAAGATGTAGGCCATAGTTATCCTTGTTTGTTCCTTTATGTTGCCTATGTTATGGATGTGATCAACTTTGTGACATCACATATACATCTTTAAAGGTAATCTCATATGCAATCAACGCTTAATGTTAGGTTAGTTCGATAGATTAGGTAGAGATCTCTAGCGGTTTGCTTCCGATCCTTGGATTGACAATCCTTGGGGGGGACCCTCCTTGGTGAAAAAGGCACCAAGTCACCCGTAGGCTTGCGGTGAACTTCAACACGGTTTTGAACCGTCAACAAGCCCTTTTTCTGGCGCCGTTGCCGGGGATCGGTAGCTCGAACCCTAGGGTGATCTACCTTTCTATTTGACTAACCCTAATTTTTATTATTGCATATACCCTTGTTTTCTTGTTTGTGTCCTTGAAAGCAGGTTAGAAGCTAGACACAAGACGTTCGATGAGTTCTCTACATACACACCCCAACAAGATGATTGCAACATGAAGATTCACTCTTTAGTGGTAGGTGCTAACATATGTTAGTGGCCCATCATCCGCTATCGAGCCCACACCCTACACAAGAGCACGTGAACAAGGTAAGTCAACGTGTCAATTAAAATTTTAAAACTAATGTTTTGTGGAGATTTGTTTGTTCAAGCAATAGGTATTGGAAGCAATCACAATGCTCTCGAGATCACAAGATCAAGCTCTTCAAAGTTTCTGTTCGCATCGATTTTTGCACAGTCTCATGGGAGGAACAATAGGGTATCTTTGGATATTTACAAGACCCACAAAGTTATGTTTCCAATGAGTCAAGAATCAAATCGATCGGAGGTTCCTACAAGTGGATATGGCCGAATCACCGATGATTGCACGTCCTGAAAATTTCTGGACAGCAAGCAAAGCTGAAGTGAAATAGCCATAACTCCCTTATTTGGACTCCGATTAGGATGGATGAGTACCCGTTGGAAAGGTAGTTTTATAAATTTTTCAATAGAATTATATTTTGGTATATGTTCCATTATGTATACAGGGGGAAATCCAAAGAAGAGGTAGTTGCAATATGATGAGAATAAGATGACGAAGGTGAGGACGACAACAACGAAGAGGAGCTTAGGGAATGCTTCCACTAGACCACTCATGAAGAAATTCAGAGGCTTGGAACAAACACAAAGACCCCTAGAGCATTGGCAAATGAAGGCACAAGTTGGCGACATCCGGCGCAAGAAGATGTTTGGAGCAAATCACGAAGGATTACACACATAAGACAACATCCAATGGCGCAGATATTTTGGGCTTTCATGCGAAGGATCAAGGAACGACATGAAGACATTTAAGACATGTGTGAAGCCCCGCAAATAAAGAAGAAGAGTGATCCTACACAGAGCAACCTTGACGACATGTGGCACGAAGAGAGGATTTGAGAAAAAAAATCTACGCAAGCCACCTTCGATCATCAAGGATTGTCCGCTTTCAACTCCGGAGGATCACTCACAATGAAAAGCTCGAAGGCTAAGGTACACATTTGATACTTTTGGTGATGATAATGTCCCTTTGATATTTTGACCTCCATCCAAAAGTATGTTTCGGTTCTATGCCTTGCACCCTTGAGATCATGTTGATAAGCTAGAATTTCTTGAGAATGATAAAGAGGCTACGTTGTGCTTTAACTTTTTAATTACATGCCTAATGAACCTTTGCCTAATGAGAGTTTAGTGCTAAGCAAGAAACTTATGCTTCTTTTAATCACAACATGCTTTGTTCACCAAATTTAAATTGTGGTTATGGTTGTATATGTTTGTTTTACACTTAGCAAATCTTGGACTTGCTTCATGCTTGGTCGAGCTCGTGACCTTAAAAGAGCGTTTGTCGGGAGAAAACCTGAGTTTCACTAACCATGCAGGTCATTAAACCTTAATAAAGAGAAGAGAAGCCATGCCCTAAAGGAATTGCAAGCTCGTGCAACGCCTCCCTGAATCTCGAGTACGTACGTTGTTGTTTTCATCAATTTTGAGCACCTGATCAGATATGTAGAAGCAAAAAATTGAAAATCAACAGCTCCATCAAGTGCCGATTCCAACGCCTCAAAGATAGATGAATTTGAAGACCAGTAGAAGGAGATATGACAAAAACATTAGACGCTGCACAGTCTGAAATCAGATTTGGACAGATTGCAGCGTTGGAGTAAAACGAGCATAACTCACTCGTTCGGAGTCCGTTGGAGGTCAACGAATACTTGATGGAAAGACAATTTCATGCGCCACGCATCAGAGGAATTATTTGCTACATGATCTGGTCTAGGCAGAGAGGGAAATTCATGAAAGAGGAAGCAGCGACGAAGAGCAAAGGAGGAGAAGGTGACAATGATGAAAGGAAACGATTGGGCATGCCTCTCATCAAGTAAAATGATCGTGTCAAGCATGGAGAGTGGATCAAAGCTGCATGGACATCTTCAAATCTTACATGAAGGACCATGGCTTCGCGACAACAGGAAGGTACGTAAGAAAGTCAAGCTCTACGACTTTAAATGAAGCGCTTTGCGGGAGGCAACCCGTTTTCTTTTGTTTATATATATATAATATAACCGTCTACATTGTGATCTTAAACTGAAACATCAAGTAACATTGTACCATTGCTCTAATAAATAACACAATACCATGTTGTTTGATTTAAATGCTATTGAGGGAGCACTTTGTTCTTGATCTTGGAAAACTTGTAGACCTTTTTGTGTGCCTATTAGTGTTAGGTTCTTTTTCTTTGTGTCCTTTTAGAGAGAAATATGGAGTTGGCACCATCCTTTAACTCTAAGCTTGTGGCTAGTTAATTTAGGCTAACTCTTGCACTTGTTTTAGACAATCACCATATCATGTCATTTTGTTCATCCATGTCATATTGCATTGCATGTTTTGTTTTGATCTAACCTTTTACCCAACCATCCTAAGCCTACCTATAGCCCCATCGAAAACCCGTAGCCAACAAGGGTAGGGTTGACTTGTGTTGATTGGCTTGCACTATTCCGGTTGGCCAAGCCCACCTCTATCCCTTACTCTAACTAAAAACTTTAACTAGCCCTCCTATGAGAAAACCTTTCACACCTTTAGCCCTCCTAAAACCATAGGTTTGTTTCCCATAAAAAAGACTCTTAGCACAACCTTAGATAGAATTTCTATGCTTGACTCCCTCTCTTCAAAATTCTTATTTGAGCCAAAAATATAGGCCCATAACCTACCCTTAAAACCTTGTTACTTTGGTTGTTTGATCTTTTCAACCCTTGCTAACATTTGCTTGTGCTAACTCTTTGCATTTGCATTTTTTATCCCCCTCATTGTCATCTTATGCTTTATGATAGCTTGGTCTTTTTGTGAAACTTTATGATGAATGCTTTCATATCTATGTTAATGCTTGCCGGTATGCGTTACTCCTTTTTGCAATATTGTGTAAACATGGTGTTTAGACATGATTGGAGACCACCATCATTCAGTTTTACATACCTTGCTATCTTGTTGCATTGGTTGGTTTATAAACTTTGCAATGCGCCCTACTTGTCTTACACTATAAGGAATTGTTAATCTTGGAATAAGCATGGTGTTTTGACCTTGGTTAATAAATCTTTATGGCAAGGGAGAAGTTTGGCAACCACTTTGTAAGCATGGAGCTTAGAATTTGGTGTAAACATTGTTTTGTTTTTATACCATCCTTTCATTTGCATACACACTTGCACACACGTACACCCACTACTAGGTTTTAACTTTTCTTTCGCTAGATTAACTTTGCCACAAGTTAAGATCTTAGGGGATGTCTTTGGTTTGTCGGCATAGAGTGAGTATTCCCAACCGTCACCTCGGGGGTATTTTGTGCTTTAGAATTGTTTTGCAGGCATCGTGAATCACTCCCATAAGTTCGTGATAAAAGGCTGAAATCAAGATCATCAACACCTCCAAAATCTCGGAAGAAGTGCTGCTGTTTTCATCAAGATTAAGCACACATTCAGAAGTGTACAAAAGAGGAAAATTGGATGTTCAGGAGCTCTATTAAGTCTTCTTTCCAAAGCATCAATATTCAACATTTTAGGAGACCCGTGCAAGGAGTTACAACCAAATCTTTGGGTGTCGCACGTTCTGAAATCAGCCCGGGACAGCTTGCACTCACGGAGTAAAAAGGACATAACTCCTTTGTCCGAAGTCCAATTGGGATGAATGACCACTCGTTGGAAAGATAATTTCGAGCACTTTGCAATGGAGCAACAGTTCAGTACATGTTCTATTCTATAAGTATAAGAAAAATTCGTGGAAGATGAACCAGCAATGAGGGACAACATGGAAGGAGGTGAAGATGGAAACAATTGGGACAGAGGCTTGTGACAAAGGGTGGACGTTGGAGGATAATCAAAACAAAAGTGAAGAGTATGACGATCCACACATGGCGGTAGTACTTCAAGATGGTTCATCATCTTCCATGCCCAGCAACATGCTAAGCATGGGGGAGGATTTGGTGGACATGAGAAGACCGCATGGAGCAAGGATCGCGGTTCTTCTTCCATGTTAAGCACAATGCTTAAGCATGGGGGAGGCCACGCTACACTTCAAGCATCAAAGGACGGTATCAAATCCTCAACCCTCCTTTTGTCCTCGTCTTCCTATATGCTTGTACATATGTTTATGCCTTCAACAACCTTAGATGCAACCTTTGTATATCTCTCTATAGAATAACATGGCTACTAGGAGTACAACCTAGGTTTGTTTTTGTTTTCAATAATAATCACCGTTACCTTGTGCTCACCATGATGATATCTCGTATGCTCTTACTTATGGATATATGATGATTGTTGCCGCTTTGATCATTCTTGTGCTTGGTTTTTATATGATTAAGCTAGTGCTCTCTCTTTTAATATGAATCTGAAATTTATTTAATGCTAGTCTAATCTTTTGTGGAGGTTATGATAACTTAAGTCCCATAGTTGTTTTTCGTTGCTCTCAATTTTGAATGAATCAAAGAACCTTTTTATTCTCAAAAAGTTATGCTAACCTTGTCATGAGTACCGCTTGCATTTTGCTCTACCCATCCAAAGCCCAAACTTACTTGAGTGCAAAACATTAGTATATACAAGATTTATTTTTGGGTGCATTGATTCAAGGCTTGATTTCTCTGGCTCGAGACTAAGAAGCTGGTCATTCCGTTTTTGCGTATCATTCTTTATGCTAGCCTCTTCTATCCGTGCATTGTGAGTTTCCACATTGGAAATTTCGCAAACCTCGCCGGATATCCAACCAAAACCCAAATATATCTTTTTTGTGTTCACCTCCTTGACCACAACCCAATATATGAGTATGGATGAATATTTTGAGGAAGATTACAAGGAAGGTGGTTCAAGTAAGGGAGACTTCCAAAAGGACCCTTAGAAGATTTTTTGAGTATCTCTCTCTAAGAAAATATGAGAGCTTCAATTTCTACCTTGGCGTCCTTATCACCTCTTTTGCCCGTGGACGAGCAAACGTTTAAGCATGGGGGGGGTTGCCAAGGAAGTGCTAGTATAGTATAGAGTTCAAGGGGAGCAAATAAAAAAAAGAGAAAAGAAAAAAAAGGAGAAAAAGTATGATGAAAAAAATGGAATGAATGAATGAAAAAAATGATAAAGGAGAAAAAGTATGATGAGAAAAAGAAAGAAAGGAGAAAAAAATAAAAAAAAAGCTCTTCGGTTCTCTAGCTATGTTTAGTGCTTTTTGAGTTTTCAAGAGGATTCAAGATCAAGACCCATACTCATCTTTCCAACCATGTGCAATCCGATAACGAGGACCTCATTTGTGCCTCGGGATCACTCTTTGCCATTTGCACATGTCCACCTATCTAAAAGTGTGTGTATTTTTTTCTCTCCCCCTCCTTGAAAACATTATTTTTCCAATGACCTTTTTGACGAGTCTCGGTAAGTCCATGAGAAGGTTGTCTTGTTTTGATAATATCTCGACTATAATATCTTGGTAGGACTAAATTTTTCCATAGCTCCATATAAAGCCTTCCACCAAATATTTGAGAGAGGAAAGGAGTAGAACAAGTAGGCTTGAGAGACAAGATGAGATGAGAGTTCATGAGCAAGATGCAAGGAGGTTTATTATTGATCTTGGTAAAGCAATTTTTCTTCATCCCTCTCTTTATTTTCAAAATTTCTGAGATTTGTTTAAAATTTGAGAGCATGATCAACTACTTGTGGAAAGAGCTTAAATGATATCTACCCTCCATAGAGATGAAAGCTAGTTACATTATGAAACTATAACATATATAAACTTGGAGAGCATTATGTTTTCTCATGTATGAACAAGTGCAGGGTATGAACATTGAAAGGCAATACTGACATCCATTAAAGGCTTACTCAAGGACGAGCAAGGTTTAAGCATGGGGGTATGTTGACGGTCAATTTCCGTCAACCAAGAGCACTTGTTACACTTTGGTTTGAGCTTTGATTTATAACTAACCCGCCACTAGGCACACTAATGATGTAACAAGTTCACACTTGCATGTGGTTTTTGGAGTGTGTTATTTACGCAGGAATTAGGTACCTAAATGAGGACTTCCAGGTGGAGTTCATCTAGCACTTTGTGAGAAGATCATGAAGTCCGGCACGAGTCAAGACATGAAGTGAACATGACTCCAAATGACCCGAGGACCAAAGCATGAAGCCGTGAAACTCCGAGGACCCAAACGGAAGATGCGGAAGTTTGCGCGCCAAGCACCCTTATCTAAACCGTGGGAAAAACGATGTCAAGGACCCACATGGACTTCGGCAAATATTCAAGAAAGTGCGTGAAGCATCATGGCCGAAGATGGGCCCGAACCGGGCCAAAAAAGGCCTGGGCTGGCCGGCCCATGCCGACTGGCCTAGGGTGTTCCAGGCCCAGTTCGGCCTCCCCTTTGACCTACACGCTCCTCGGCTCATTTATACCCCCTGCCTCCGACGGCCGCCACATCCATTCATCAGAACTCGGAGAAACCTAGAAGTGAGCACCAGAGGGAGACGACGGCTGCGGCAAGTCCTCGAAGTTGTCTAGGAGATGGCCTAGGCCGACCCTAGCCGCCATGGACGCCCTGCGTGGTTGTGCCATGGCGGAGTTCTAGAGCTAGTTGAGGTCTTCGATGGTATGTACTCGGTCGCGATGACCTAAACGCATCTACTATGTGAGTAAAGTACTTCATGTCATCCTATCTTTATCAACTCGATTCCTCCCTTTTATGATCTTGTGCATTCTTGGGTTTGCTTTACTTCAATCTACCGTTAACATAGATTGCTCAGGGTGATCTCGTAGCCATGGGGGCTAGGGGTTCATACCGGATCCACCAAGGAGTATGACATGCTCCCTATGAGCGTGCTCTTAGGTTTACCCATACAAGAAACGGGGCATCGTGACAGGGTGTCGATCACATGTATGATGGGGTGCCTTAGAGGGTTTGACCCGAGGGTAGTAGTTTAAAGATGGCTTTTAGATGAGATGCTTGTTGCACTTGCTCTTTCGGCTAGAAATACAACTAGAAGATGTAGGCCTTAGTTATCCTTGTTTGTTCCTTTATGTTGCCTATGTTATGGATGTGATCAACTTTGTGACATCACATATACATCTTTAAAGCTAATCTCATATGCAATCAACGCTTAATGTTAGGTTAGTTTGATAGATTAGGTAGAGATCTCTAGCGGTTTGCTTCCGATCCTTGGATTAACAATCCTTGGGGGGACCCTCCTTGGTGAAAAAGGCACCAAGTCACCCGTAGGCTTGCGGTGTACTTCAACACGGTTTTGAACCGTCAACACGGTGCTTGTTGTAGTCGTGCTTGGGCTTGCCCTTGTAGTTGTTCTTGATCTCCATGGCTTCAGGGCATTCGGCGATGAAGTGCCCGTGCTTCCCGCATCGATAGCACATCCCCGAGCTTCTCCTTGCATTCTTGCGGTTCTCGTACATCCGCCCAAACCTATTGCTCAACAATGCGCGATCATCCTCGCTCAGCACCTCAAAGTCCTCATCTGGCAAGGACACAAGACAAGCCAAAGAAAAACCAACAGAGTTAGCATTAGTCCTCGATCCTGAGACAAGAGCCAAACTATGAGGATCAGTGGGGCTCTCGCTTTTGGCTCTCAAGCCATGATCAACCTCTGAAGACCTGAGCTTAGAGAACAGCTCATCAAGCGACAAGGTATCATACATGCTCGACTCCTTAATGGCCTCGACCTTGGCACTCCACACAGACCTATCCAGGGCATGCAAAAGCTTGATAGCTTGATCATGATCCGTGTATGGGAGCACCGTCACATTGGCCCTCATGTTGTTGACTATGCTGGTGAAGCACTGAAACATAATATCAGTCGACTCACCGAGGAGATGAGTGAAGTTCTCGTACTCTCTCTGGTAAGTGGAAAACAAACAGGCTTGCACCTGGGCATTGCCAACATGAGCATTCCTAAGCTCAAGCCATATCTTTCCGGCCACATTCTCTCCGTACACTCACTCGAACTCTGAGGCACAAAGAGCACAGAACAAGTAATCAACAGCCTTGCTGTTGGCCTCACACATGTCCCGCGATCCTGGAAGAAGGAAACTGTGTGGAATGACATAATGAGGATTTTGGGTCACATCCCAGATCAGAGTCCCCTTCCCACGCAAAAATGCGCCCATGCGCCTCTCCCACATCGGGTAATTCTTACCATCGAAGTGCGGAGGATCCGTCCCCTTTCCATAGTCACCCATCTTTCGATCTTAGACTGGTTAGAATCACGAAGATCTGTAACCAGCTCTGATACCAATTGAAGGACCGAATAGGCGACCAGATAGTGGGGGGGGGAGTGAATGGGAGCTGATAAAAATTCTTCCCGAAGGATGAACTCGGCCTATACCCCGATTACCACTCCGATCACTCGCCCACAACAAAGATGCTCTAGACTAGGCACACACAAGCCTACAAGTCCTAGAGACAAGTCTTGAATCAAAACACAGAAGCACAAAACAAGAAACAAAGAACTTAGCCAAATCTGCGAAGGCCTGGGCGGACAGTCCGCATGGGTATGGCGGACAGTTCGTGCAGCTCGCGGACAGTCCGTGAAGACACGGCAGACAGTTCGAACTAACACACCGAGCCTCCAGTAGCGCACCGAGGAAATTCGGACAGTCCGGGCGAGCACCGCGGACAGTCCGGTGCCTCGTGGACAGTCCGGCCCCACCTGGCGGACAGTCCGGCAAACCACACCCAAACAAAACCCACGAATGCTACGGATCGAAACACGAGCGCACACGAAAATTGATGAACACACGACGAACTGCAGTCGCGCGGACAGTCCGTACGCAACCCGCGGACAGTCCGCCACGCGCGGACAGAGCAGAAAACGCTCGCGAACGGGAGGTCAAGCCCTCTGTTCCATCACCGGATCTCCCAAACGGCTTGAGCTCTTGAGACAAGATTTGGGGGAGACGAGAAGCGTCACTAGGTGAAGCTATGCCCCAAAAATCTCGGCCTCTAACTCACTAAAACTCCAGGAATTGCGGATCACATGAACCACCACCAAGAACTCAGGCTCCAACCAAAACTCGCGAATCGAAGGGATTTCCCGGTGTTTGAGGGGTCAAGAACACACACAAAGATGCGTAAGGCATCCAACCATGATCCCCTCGAAGAAATCCGAGAGAAAACACCCTCAAATCAACGAATCGAGCAAAGAACGAAACTCCCAAAAAATAGCCCCGAAAATGACACGAAAATCACAAAGAGCTAGGAGATCACCCCAACGCCGAATGCTTCCATACATCCAGAAGTTAGAGTCTATACAGGAATCTAGCCCAAGGAAAGCAGAGGAAAAGAAGCAGTCCAGAGCGATCTACCGGGGCAGAAAACCCTAGAGTCCAAGAGAGAGAGAGAGAGATGCCATCCACCTCCCCACTATTTATACGAGGTCCACCGGAGGAGGCAAATGACCACGCTACCCCTACAACTCAAACAGAAGATACACACCCCTTAGGGGCAATATCGTCAAGTTTTCATCGAGCGGACACGCTTCCACCGCGGACTTTCTTAGCCTCGACGCAAGCCCGGCAATCACGCCACGTGCCCCCCGCCTCGAAGCTTCCCGACGCTCCCGGATCACCGTCTCCGTCGCATCGGGCCTCCGGACATGGTTTTGCGGCCCAAACCAAGAAACTGTCCACCGATAGTTTTGTGGGCAAACCACCAAACCCCGTGTGCAAGCTTCGGGCTCGATCCGCTACCTTGCACCGGCCCATGTTCACGACTTCAACTTGCTAGTCTTGCACCGCACGGCTCACACTTGACCCCATCGGCCATCGGGTCCATCGAACCAAGCCTACTTGCCCCTCCATCGCCCGGACGCCACCACGGCTAAGGCCTTTCGCGCTTGTTCTTCACCTGCACCAACACAAGTCAAGCCGCAACCTGTACCTGCACACTTAGCCAAGCATCAGTCCACACAACATTGTCAATCACTCATCACTAAGGAGCGACCCTCCACTGGTCTTCGGACACACATGGTCCTCAGGTATCGAGGATGAGAAGATTTAGAATGGTGGACATGTGCAAAGGGAAAAAGAATAATGACTTCAAGGCACTAATGACGTCCTCGATGTCGGATTGCACATGGTTGTAATAAAGAAGATTCGTTCTCAACATCGCATCCTTCCTTGCACTTCTCTTAATCTTCACTTGATTCTACACCCCTCTTTATATCTCCCTTGCTTTGGCTTGAATTTTTCTCCTTTTCCTTCTTTTCTTTTTTTCCCTCTTTATATCTTCTTTTTTTCTCCTTTGTGTGTTCAAGGATAAGATGATAAAAAGATGTTTATGGTTTGGGTATGGAATCCGGCGATATACAGGGCATTCAATGTGAAATTCCCGTTACCGAATGTATGACGAGGCTAGCAACAAAAGATATACATCAAGGACATGATCATTGCTCGAAATTAGATCTTCCCAAGAGAGTAAAGTCTTAACCCAATTCATCATGCTAAACAACACTTATGGTGGAGTATATATATATATAGGATAGATTTTGCCTCTCAACTTGGAGAAAGAGATCGCTAACCTTCATAGCAAGGTGTTTTTCTTAATTTTCAGAAATTCAACCCTCCAATGTTAGTATTACTAAAAGCATAGATGAACCAAAGTCCTAGATCAAAGTTTGAATATGGGTGCTTTACAAAAGTAAATTTCCACTAAGCACCACAGTAAGCAATTATGCACATAGCTCATGCTCAAATAATAAAGATAAAAGAAAACTAACAAGTAAAAACAAGAAAATAACTTGCACGAGCTAGCTCCCCCCAAGCTTGGATCATACGACATCCTCGTCGTAATTTAACAAAAAGTACAAGAGGGTGGAAGCTACCACTACACCGAGGTGAACACATGGTCGTGATTATTTTATTAAAAACAAAAATAAATCTATGTTGTCCTCCTAGTAGCCATGTTATTATTGAAAGAGAAAAACAAAAATTGCACCGAGTTGAGGTTGAAGGCATACTTACAAGCATTTATGTCTGGAAAAGAGAAGGTTCACAGAGGTGTTACCATCTTTTGTAGTTCTTCGTGGTCTTCTCCCGACATCTCCATGTATTGAATGTGATTTTGCTTTGTCTTGATTTTCCAATGCTCCTAAACTTCTGAATTCGATCATGTATGCTTCGTGGAACCAATGGTCGCCCTTGTCTTCGATGTTATCATTGCCATCTCCTCTTTCTTGTTCTCATCATCTTCTTACTGTCTCTTCTTCAAGGATTTTCCCCTCTGTCCAGAACAGAACATATATTAAAATATAGATTTATTGAAAAGTTTATCGAATTATCTTTCCAACATGTGGTCATTCATTGAAAACGGAGTTCAAACAAGGGAATTATGTACGTTTTTACTTCAGCGCTGCGTGCTGTCTAGAACTGATTTCAGGACATGCGACGTTCGATGATTTGGGCATAGCCGCTTGTAGGAACCTCCGATTTCCTTAATTCTTGATTCGTTGGAATTGTAACTTCATGGGGCTTCCAAATATCAAAAAATATTCTGTGTTTTTCTTCTAAGACCGTGCAGAATTTTGATGAGATCATTAGCTTCTTGTGCATTGACCCGTAGATGTTGATGATCTTGATTTTGTTTTCTATCTTCTAGAGCGTCATGTTGCACTTCCATGTTGAATGTTCAGGGCCTCCCCCATGCTTAGCATTTTGCTAGGCATGGAAGAAGACAAAGCATTACCTTAGTCGTCCTTCAATTTCCTTGTCGTGAGAGTCTTTATCTTGCCTGCAAAACATTTTAAGCGCACATTCTACCCCCAAGGTGACAGTTGGGAGTAGATAAAATTGCCAACAATCCAACAATATTTCCTAAGATTCTTAACTTGTGGCATAATTAGTCTAGTGTGAATAAAACAAAAACCTAATGGGTGTACGTGGGTGCAAAGTGTGTATGCACATGAGAGGAAGGCATATAAACAAAGACAATGGTTACACCTAGTTCTAAACACCATGTTTACAACTAGGTTGCCGAATTTCTCCATGGGCATAAAGATTTATTTATCTAGAGTTAAAACACCGTATCTATCCTTAGATAAACAATTCCTTATAGCACAAGAAAAATAAAGCGCAAGCAATGTTTATAAACCAACCAATGCAACATGAAAACATATGAAAAGCTAGCAAGGTATATTGGACTTAACGATGATGGTCCGCAATCATGTTTAAACACCATGTACTCAAGAATGCAAAAGGGAAATACTCATATTGCCATATGAATCATTAACATGGGAAATGAAGCATTCATCATTAAGCCTTATAAAATAACAATGCCAACTATATGCAAAACATGTATATGCAAGGAAACAAACATCATGTTGATAACAAAATGCAATGTGTGCAAATATATAAATATGATCATGAACATGATGGTTGTTCTAAAAAGAAAAATAAACTTAGATCAATTAGCCACATGTTGATCATCATAGGATGGTGTCATTTATTCTCTTTAAGAAAAAAATAAAAACACAAAGGAACAGGTTGCCTCCCGAAAAGCGCTTCATTTAAAGTCTTAGAGCTCGACTTTCTCACATACCTTCTCATTGTCACGAAACCATGATCCTTCATGCAAGAAGTAAAGGTATCCATGCAGCTTTAATCCACTTCCCATGTCGTGCATGATCACTTTTGTTCAATGGATGACTTGCCCAATTTATCTCACATCATCGCTTTATCTTTCTTTGCCGCCCTTTGGTGCTGCCTCCACTCCATGAATTTTTTCTTTAATTTCCAGAACATAAAGTGTACCAAAACTTTACTCCATTCACAGATTCTACAGTGCGCTTGGGTATCCACAGTCCGCCACGTGTCCCCCAAAAACAACGTTGCGGAGCCTCCTCCGGCTCCCTCTCGTAAATACTTTATTCTGCTGCATAAAGCTTTATGCAGGGGCAACGTGGTCATTTATCCATAGCATAACCCGATACCTGGATTACGCATGATTCCAGTGAGTTACGCAAACTGTCGCCGTGCCATGGATTACGCACGATTCTGGTGAGTTACGCAAAACGTTTTTTCATGATTGGGTTCCTTGCACAGCCACCGTGTTTATCCCCGGAGAAGAGAGTTGGTGCAAAGTATCATGGATTACGCACCACGCCAGTGAGTTACGCATAACGTTTTCTCATGATTAGATTATCTGTTCCACCGCAATATGCTGCACAGAGGATCCCTTTACATTATGTTTATCCCCGGAGAAGAGAGCTGGTGCAAAGTGCCATGGATTACGCATCAGGCCGGTGAGTTACGCATAACGTTTTCTCAGGATTAGATGCCGTGCTATCTGTTCCACCGCAACATGCTGCACAGAGGATCCCTTTACATTATTTGCGTATCCGTTACGTAGCAGTTACCCCACACCATCTGTGCAAGTGGTCACAGAAGATCTTCAATGATCCATTTACTCTTTTGACAAGTAGGAATATCGTGGGTTACGTACATCAGATACGTATGAAATATTGAGATATAACCACAGAAGATCCACCGTAATTCCGAAGGTTACGATCATGGGTTCTTGGCGTGCGTGTGGGCCAACACGATTAAGGCCCACAATAATCATTGAGCGACCATGTTGGCCTTGTCTACCGTATACAGTGCCCCTTTTGTTCATAAGCCCTTAGCGTACACTATAATTCAGTATACGTTGGATCACATTTTTACTGTATTGACCTCAATGTTTCGAAAAATAAGGATCCGAGGCCAAAGTATTTATTTTAATATATCGTTCCATTTTTTGAGGCAGGCTGATTGATTCGGATGTACATGGGCTTGATGGGCTTGGAGTCCAGGAACGGTTTGTTTGTGGGGTGGGGGTGGTTCAAAGCTATGCGGATCGGACATGATTGGTCCCAAAAATCTCTGAACATGATGAAATCTTTTGCATCCGTGCTTGATACTATCATCGGTGCTCACAATTAGGTCCATTCATCACCATTATACGTACGAACGGTGGTGGTAACCCAATCTGCCTTGATGTCTCGTGCGTAGTGACCGATTTACAGAAGGTTATGCAGTTTGGCGGCCATCTGGACGAGACAAGAGAGGAGGTAACCAATAGTCGAACCAAGTGATAGGTTACGCGCGTGCCTCAGGAGAGTACATGGCTCGTGCGAAACTGAGTGGTCCAGGTTACGAAGATCATAGAGAGAGAGGTAGATAGACACAATAGCTCACATGTGTTTATGAAAGTGTGTCAATAAATGTCCAATGGCGGCGGCACAACTACCACTCCTTCTCATGTTGTAGTGGGTTGCTCAGTTTGGGACATCGACTATTCGACTGTAATGACGACGGTGCGGCGGTGCCGGCCGGTGGTGGCCGCAAGTCGTGGTATGGAGTGGTACTGTGCTAGATCCGTGTTGTATACATGTGTTTTGTTTTGTTTTGGTTGAGTTGAGGTAGTGGAGTGATGCAACTGCATCGAACGCACCACGGTATGATGAACACATCCGATCCGCTGCTAGGCCTGCAAATCAAAAAATTTCGCGGAAGCAATCATATAGTAGATGCGGAACGCGATCACTAGCTGTTACACAGCTTCAGGTGCACACACAACATTTCATGCAGTATATATAAATGAGTGTACGTACATATGCATTTATACTGCATGAAAATATGTGTGCATACATCGGTACCTTCCTGTAGTGATAACAACGAAGCACTGAAGCACCCAAAAACAACTGTGTGTATCACTAAAAAAAACCCAAAAACAACTGTGTGACTCGCTGCTAAAGACCAAGGTAGAAGTAGAAGATCATGTAACCTCCGGAGGGGACGCCCAACAAGTGAAGGTAGGGCACATAGAAAGGACCACACATTGGTCCTGCAGACTCCGGAGTGCCAACCGGGTGGGCGTCGAAGCAGGAGATGCTCCGAGATCCCAGCGTGGAGCCGAGACACCAGACCCGCCCGACCCAAACCATGTGACGGGTCAGATTGTTTGGCCGAAACTGATGGGTCGAGTGTGGTAACCCGAAGGACCCGACCCGCCGACCAGGAACTTTTCGATGGGCCGGTTATTTCGAACGGTGGACGACTTTTCGGAATGGCTTTCAGTTTTCGTCAGGTTTACTTCGTTCGGTTCTCTCGTTCATTGGTTAATAGTAATTAATGCTCACCCCCGCGGTGCCGCCCGTCCCATCAGGCAGGCAGGCTGGGCTTTCATAGGCGTATCGTTTTGTAAACAAATAAACGATCTTATAGAGATGGGCCGTGGGCGTATGTGTGAGCGGTCGACTTTCAAGTTTTTTAGGATTCCTTCTTTGTAAACAAATAAATGATCTTATAGAGATGGGCTGCTATGAATTTTCAGTGTCATTTGTGAACGTTCATAGCAACGTTTGTAATTGCCGTGTATGTTCTATACTAACATAGTTTTAGTCTCAACGTCTCTTCTATGCATGATGTACTAAACGAAGTTTATTTGCTAAACCTGTGAAACTTTGCGTGACGAAATCTAATGAGCAAAATTAATCTAGGATTTTGCTGTAGTAATATTATTCTTGCAAATTAGCCTGAGTTTGTGATGATAGTTTTAAAACTGAGTTTGTCTAATACCCGTAATTAGTGGTCAGACTTGTAACTTTGGACCGGATAAAGTTTAGCCACATATACCAAATACATGTCATCACATAATCATGGTACCATCCAGCTTTCGCACTTCCACCTGCAGCACATGGTTGTCATCTTCCGACTGGTCCTCCCACTCGTCATCGTCGTCGACGCACTCACCCTCGCGGATGGCTTTAAAGAAGCAGGTGTCGCCGACCTTGAGTTGGTTGTCCTGAACGAAGTGGTACCAGCCGTACTTGAAGTGCGCTCTGACCCCTCTCGCCCCCTGCGTGTGATTCAAGCTCACTGTCCATGACTGACCGCGCATCCGTAGTTCCACGAGCCGCCGTCGAGCATACCCATGCGCCTCCTGGAAGTGCAATGGCACATTCTGCGATGGCATCACCGAGATGACACACGAGTTAGATGTGGATGCACTGCATAATGCAGTAAAATAAAAACTTGCAGCGATGGCAACTCACCAAGTACTGGGACTCCCTTGACCGCAAGTTGGACGCCTTCAGGCACACGATAAATTGAGAGGGCTCAGCCACGGGCAGCAACCTGGCGCCGGTGTTCCCTCCGTGCGAGAGGTTGGCCTACAGGTATCGATGGCGGCAGGCGGACGTGTCGAAGACAGTTACGTCGAGCGTGGCCGTGGCACAGTCGTACCGAAACACGAGCAGCTGGCAGTCACGCAGGTCGTGTGTGCAATAAAACTCCTCCCAACCTTTAGCTAGGTACATGGAGCCGATGTTGTCACCGACGGAGATGCTGACGCCCCACGTATCCAAGCCTGCGCCGTCGACCCGCAGGTTCAGCCTCCGGCGACCTCCAAGCTGCTGCACGAACTTAGGCGGCAGCACCTGCACACCACGGTCGAAAATGCTGATCAACAATTAATTTGTAAGCACAACACCCGGATATCGCTTTTAATTAGAAGCAGCACTTACCAGCGATTCCTGGTACATCCCAGGGAGCAAGATCTTGTAGAACTTGAACGCGTTGTCTGCGTACAATAACAGAGAATGTCATGCTATGTCGTCAATGACATGCATGCAGCAAAGGACTAAAGGGAAAATTAGATGTGTACCATTAAAAGAACTGGTCTTTAGAAAAAAAGCATTGAAAGATCAAGCTTCAGAAATCTAGCACCGGAAGTGTTGTCCGTTATTGATTTCTAGCACAACCGTGAACTCAACATTACCAGGCCTCCCAAACACGTTCACCACGGCAGAACAGACTGTCGACGGTGTCTTCCGGTGCCAATTCCGACGATTTCTGTGGCAAAGGAGACGGGGAACGGGGACTGCAGTAGCAGGGGCTCACCATGATTCCGTTTTGCAGGTCGGATGGGGAAGAGGTGGCCGGGACGGGAAGTTCCCCGGCAGCGCCCACTCGGGGCCGACGGCAATGGCGAACGCAGATTGCCCGACCACAGCTGGCGCGTGGGGCTGCCGACGTGTCGGTCCGGTCGGTGGGATACGCTACTGCGCGGGGCAGCCGACGGACGAGGGCATGCACGCGGGCCGGCGGTGTGCAAGGCAGCCGACGGGCTGGTCCAGGCGCGGGGCCGGCGGCGAGCGGGGCAGGGGCGGGTCCAGGCATGCGCGGCCGCTGGCGTGCTGGGTGGCTGGTGAGCAAGGCCAGGCAAGCAGGGGCGCGGGCTTCGAGGTCACGGGTAGGGAGCCTTTGCTCCGTTTGGCGGCGGCTGGAGGTTAGGGATGACGAGTGGGGTCTATGTGTCACAGGGAGAGGAAGGCAGCTGGTAACGGTGAGCTAACGTGAATGGTAAAAATTCATAACTGAGTAAACTTTCGATGCTATTTTTCTAGAGTTGAATCTTTCCATGCTATTTTTCCAAAGTCTGCATCTTTTGATGGTATACAAATCTAATTTTCCCAAGACTAAGGGTTTAGTGTTCGATTAAGTTCAGTACAAGTTACACAAAAGTATTGAAATTAAAAGCAATTCAAATGCTATTGTTTGGGTGACTATTGTATTCTCTTTTCGAATTGTAATAAGCAATCAGATACAATTGCTGGTTGGGTGTACAGAAGCATGGTATTGGTATTAGACCATTCTTCCACAGCACCAGAGGTCAGCACGCGAGGCACTCGCCGGTGGAAAGTCGCGGAGCTCGCCGCCGGATGGCTTGCCGGCGGAGAGGATCGACCACACGGGTCACTGGTGTAGGTTTGCAAGAAGGGAGGGTCGCAGTGTGGAGAGGAGGGGTGCCAGATTTTGGGGCGGAAGGGAGCTACGCGGCGGCACTCGCCTCCTACGCGTGGGATGTCACTAGTCGACGATCCGCTTAGTGGCGTGAAGGACGCCGACGCTTACTGCGCACAACCTAGGCGTGCGCAGGACACTACCCGCCAACTGCGCACGCGACACCGCCGCCAGCTGTTCCTCCGCCCAGCTGCGTAGGACGCCACGCAAGTGAAGCTGATGCCGTGCGATATTGGATCATTGTTTGAGTTTCCAATTCATAGGACGTCCAAACAATCAAATTGGTGTCCCTAGATTCCAAATCCTAGTTCTACACTCTAATGCCAACATCCAAAAGCTACCTAAATGCATGGAGCGGGACGTACCAGCTGCACCGCCATGAGCGTACATCTTGCGGCAAGCACTCAGGTCGAAGACCGTGATGGCGAGCGTAGCGGCGACGCTGTCGTAGCGGAACAAGAGAACGTAGCCGTCCAAAAGTTCGTGGGCACGTGCGAACTTGTCCCAACCGTGCGTGAGGCACATGGCACTGCTCTTGGCGTCGTCCAAGATCTCCACGTTTCACGGCGCCATCCCCTCACCGGCTAGCCGTATCTTCAAGATCTTGGCATCTCCAAGCTCCTGAACAAACTTATTCGGCAGCTTCTGAAAGTAGTAAGATTGATATGTGTCAGCGAAATCTCTTGCTCCCAAAGCGGACGGATCAGATTCGCAACCTAAACAAAGTATGCGATTCGATCACTTACCAGGGTGTCGTACATGCCAGGAAGAAGAATCTTGAAAAACTCTAGTTGTTCGAAGTTCAAATCTGCTATTGCCTGTTCTTGCCCTACCCTGCGCGGACTGTCAGAGATAGATGAGAGAGGAGACGATTGACACAGGAGCCACAGACCTAGTGATGCCTGGGTACCTGCTGATGGGAGTAGCTTCTAGTATAAGGGAGGCTTTCATGACCAATGCCAGTCGCCATGTCTTGGGACTCTACCCTTTTGACTACCATTGACAGGAAAGACGTTACTGTGACATCCATGCCCCTCCATTTCGGTCGATGACGTGTGATGTGCATAATTTTTTACTACCCTTTTAAGTATTTTCATAATTTTTTTTGAATAAGACGGACGGTCAAACGTGATGCACGGAAATCGAAGAATGCTTATATTTAGGGATGGAGGGAGTATTAACTAATTTGCAATCCTATTGGTTTCACTTCAAACTCTCAATTAGTCCAGGGTGGGGAAAATGCTAAGACATTGAAAGAATTAATTCCAGCAGTGCATCAGGTAAAAGATTTATTTCCGTTACAAAATGGTAAGACATTGAAAGATTTAATTCCATCAAGCATTTTTTGAGTACAGTCCATGGAAAGCAAATAGGTAGATCCGTGTTGTATACGTGCGTTTTGTTTTGTTTTGGTTGAGTTGAGGCAGTGGAGTGATGCAACTGCATCGAACGCACCACGGTATGATGAACACATCTGATCCGCTGCTAGGCCTGCAAATCAAAAAATTTCGCGGAAGCAATCATATAGTAGATGTGGAACGCGATCACCAGCTGTTACACAGCTTCAGGTGCACACACATCATTTCATGCATGTACGAGGAGTCACTGGTATTGCCCTGATGCTCGCCGAGGTAGCGCCCGGTAGGTTACGCACGAGGAACCATGATGGATGTGGGGAGAAACATGGCTCGCGGTTGGGTTACCATAGCATATGCCTTTGATCAAAGCATGCCGTGTATCCCAGGCGTCCACGCATGTAACCGAGGCGGTGCAGGTTACAGTGATGGCCGCCTGAGTTACGCACGCCAGCATCGCGGTTGTCGGGGGACACGGCGGGTGGTGTCGACTAAGCGCGTAACCTGCAAGGGCTCGGTTACACAGGTGCCATTCAGCGGGCTGCACACAAGAGAATTCCATGGATGACGCGTCAGCAGCCCCCCCAGCTTTGGGACGGGGAGAAGCAAACTGTGGTGAGGGTAGGCCGCTGTGGGCCACGCGGTGCACCATCATTATTACGATGGACGACGGGACGGGGCCTCCCTCCTCCGCTCCCCTCCCGTCGTGTCGTCCGTAGCCACAGCCGCCGCCCGCCCCGAGGAGTAAGTTGGACCCGCTGCGTTACGTGTGCCACGCGGTGCTTCAGCCTAGGTTACTCGTCTTGGTGCCAAGCCAAGGGTTACGCACGGTCACTGACAGTGTTTGGTTAGGGTGAAAAAAATTTCATGTAAAGGGAATCTTGCACGCATGGAGTACCAAATGAAGTTTATTTGCAAAACCTTTTCACAGATGAGTGTAACTTTGCACGACGAATCTAATGAGCATAATTAATTAGTGATACGCATACATCTAGAACCGGTGGTGTTGCATCAAGCAGAATGGACAGTGCGTACGCGCTGAATCGACACGACCCAGTCGGTGTTGCACGCGCCATGCAGATCGGATGGTGCGTAGCCGAACCGTGCGTAACCGAGCTAAGGTGATGCGCAGAACCGACATGACCGGATGCAGGTGACGCGCAGGATCGACACGACCGATTTGCGTAATAGACCCCGTGCGTAACCCAGCTAGTCTTGCACCATGCAGCCAGTAGTCTTAAACTTCTCTTCTGTCAAATGGCATTCTACTCGTGATACTCATTGTTATCTGTGCCATTTATTGCCACGGCCCACACCAATGGCAAATAGGACTATCATTTGTAATAATCTGATTTTTGGAAATACGGAGTATTCCTATCAATAGAGAATGGAGGGAGTGCCATATAAATCTGTTTTGGGGCCTTCGGGGTGCGTTGCCAAGAAGTCGGCATCCAGGGCACCATCCACGGAGAGGTCTCTCTATTTATTCTTACATAGGGAGTCTTCTGAAGTTACTTCGTGCGACACAAAATTACTTCCCTAAACAGAAAAAGTACACAGAAGGAAGTAACTTTTAGTCATACATGGAGAGCCCTCCCAGGTTACTTCCTGCGACACAAAATTACTTCTCTCAACAGAAGGAAGCACACAGGAGGAAGTAACTTTGTGTCGCGAGAAGTAACTTTTTTGTCGCGTGAAGTAACTTTTGGTCGCGGGAAGTAACTTGTGTGTCACAGGAAGTAACCACGGAGGGCTCTCCATTTAAGACTAAATGGAGAGGCCTCTCCGTTTAGCATTTGGGTTTTGCGTAACCTCATCGGCTCAAGGTTACGCGATGAAACGACACGACAGAGGATACAACGTGGTTTTTGCGTAACCGACACTCTGCGTAACCGAGTCAGTGTTGCACGCACCATGCAGAACGGTTTTGCGTGTGCCATTTATTGCCATGGCCCACACCAATGGCAAATAGGACTATCATTTGTAAAAATCTGATTTTGGAAATACGGAGTATTCCTATCAAAAGAGAATGGAGGGAGTGCCATATAAAGTTGATCTATTTTGTGGCAATCGGGGTGCGTTGCCAAGAAGCCGGCATCCAGGGCACCTGCACCCAGCTGAGGGTTCTGCACCATCCCTGTAGCATGCGGTCCTGTCGATCCTGCGACTAATACACCCGTTCGGTTATGCACTATTTGTGCTGCCTGCACCTGCGAGATGGTGTTGCATGCAGCATGGATGGTGCGTAACCTAGAGGGTACGGATTTGCTGGAGGTTGCACCATGCGTACGTAACCGTCGCCGTGAGTAACGTAGTCAGTGTTGCACCATGTAGCCAGCAGTCTTAAAGGTGCGTAACCTAGTCTGTGCTTAATCGAGTCGGTGTTGCTGCTCAAGCAGCACATACGGAGCGTAACCTGTGCAGCTTACGCGCTGATTCGACACGAGACAGTCGGTGGTGTTGCATCAAGCAGCACGGACGGCGCATAACCTGCAAAGGTTACGCGCAGATTCGAGACGACCGGATGCAGCATGGATTTTGCGTAAGCTTATCGGCTCAAGGTTACATGATGAAATGACACGACAGAGGATACAACATGGTTTTTGTGTAACCGACACTCTGCGTAACACAGTCAATGTTCTACCATGCAACCAAGTCGGTGTTGCATCAAGCGGCACGGACGGTGCGTAACCGACACCGTGCGTAACCCGGTCAGTGTTGCACGCACCATGTAGAATGGATGGTGTGTCGCGGAATCATGTGTCACCGAAGCTGGTGCAGGTGACGCGCAGGATAGACACGATCGGATGCAGGTTGCACGATGAAACGACACGACCCAGTCGGTGTTGCAGCATGAAGGTGCGTAATAGAGTCCGTGCGTGTCCGAGCGGGTTCAGGTTACGCATACATCTGGAGCCTATTGGTGCGCGTGCGTATTCCAGGCGGTTGCAGCCTGGATGGTGCGTAACCGAGCAGCTGGTGCAGGTAACGCGCATAATCGACACCACCGGATGCAGCATGGGTCAGGTTACGCAGTCGGTGTTGCAGGAACAATGCAGCCTGGCTGCGTGCTACCTAGTGATGCAACCTACAAAGCCTGGTTGCAGGAACAAACAATACAGAGGCTTGGTGCAACCTGGGTTTTACATGCGTAACCTGTGGTTACGCGCGGGCCACGGTGCGTATTAGCATATTGCAACCTCCCCGGGATAAGCGGACTTTGAAGGCATGCGTAACCTGTCCGGTATCGGGCTGCGTTATGAATGGTGTTGCCCGATACCTGCGAGACGGTGTTGCCTGCACCGTGAAGCCAGAGTGGTACGTAACCATGATGATGCGAGACGGTGAACAGTATGCCGTGAACGTGAAGCACTAGAAAGGTCAGGTACCTGGAGGCGAAGGGTGGTTCCTCCGGCCAAAAACAACAAATTCTATGGGTTCTGAATTGGGATGTTGAGCAGGAGCTTCTAATCACTTTGTTTTGGAAAGACGTTGGACAAGACGCAGCTCTGATCCGCAGAGCCCCACAATCTAACAAAAAGCCCAACTGAAAACAGAGTAAAAACCTGAACACGAGTTTATTCCTAACACCCATCTTGATCCTTGTTTCCCAGGGCTTTGGTTACCACATCTTCCTGGTTTGGCGAAGGACACCGGCTCTGTGAATGTTCAGAGGAAACTTACACTGCAAGGGTACGATATGTTGTTAGTAACTTGCTTATAAGTACTGTTCGATGAACAACATTAGTATGTCATTTTGTTATCTTACAGTGCGCTGGAGCACCTCCTCGTGCCTAGGGTTTTTGGATACGGTTTCACCTGTAGCTGGAGGTGTGGTATCTTCCCACCTCACTTGTACCCGACTACTCTGCTCTTTGCTACAGTTCTAAAATTCTTCTGACTTCTTTGCCTGGACAAAGCTGTTCCAATCTGCTTCTGTAATAATACCTCGTAATATTGTATAGGCGATACACCATTGTTGACAACTTTTTTGATTAAGTCAGATTTTAATTTAATTTTTCTTCAGCGCTGCAGCCTTCACAGCTTTCTTTGAAGGCTCTGGTATCTTAAACCTAGGCTTCAAAGGAAGCTGTGAAGGCTTAGAAGCCTAAGTTTACGATACTAGAGGCTTCAAAGGAACTTGTGAAGGCTGTAGTGCTAAAGAAAATTAAATTCAAACCCCACTTAATCAAAAAATTTGTCAAGAAGGGCATATCGCCTCTACAATATTATGAGGGTATTATTACAGAAGCAGATTGGATTTGGAACAGCTTTGTACAGGCAAAGAAGTCAAGAAGATTTGGCATTGTGCTTTGAGCTTCTCCGCGCCGGATCTCGATGGGAGGGAGAGGGCAGAGGAGGGAGGTCGCGCCGCTGTTCCTCCCGCCTCGCCTCGCGCCCCTGCTCCGCCTGTCGGGGACGGATCTCACCTCGCGCCCTCTCCGGGGAGGCCGCCTCCTGCTCTGCCGCGGTCCCCACCACCCCGCGTCGCCGCCGGAATCCCCGAGGGAGAGGCCGCCACGCGCCGGATCCGGGCCTGCCGAGGGGAGAGGGAGGTCGCCGGTGGCGGGGGCGGAGGAGGTGGGGGGATCGAGGAGGCGACGGTGGCCCCTTCGTTCCTTTATATAAGCATTCCAAGGGTTCAAACTCAACAAATAACTGTGGAAGTAAATGACATCTATACCCCTCATTTTACAGTACCCACCAACTCTCTACCTACCCACCAACCCCATTTAATTTTGTCCTATCCCTAAGAATGCTTATATTTAGACACAAATGGCTTATATAAAGGAATGGAGGGAGTATTAAATAAAGTCAGTTTGCAAAACTATTTTCACAACTCTGTGCAAAATCATGAGACGAAATTTAGTACTCCATGCAACACCGACTCTGCGGTTGAGTATGCACTAGGTTACACACGCAGCATCGCGGTTTCTGCGCAACACGGCGGGTCGTGTCGTGTCGAACCCGCAGTTCATTTGGCTCCTGCCCCCGGTCGGCAGGGTTACGCACCATCTATTCTGCGTGGCTCCTGCAACACCGACTGGGTTACGCACGTAGACCTGGTTATGCACCATCCATGATGTGCACCCGGTCCTGTCGATTCTGCGAGTAACCTACACCCGTTCGGTTATGCACCATCCATGCTGCACGGCTCCTGCTCCTGCAACACCACCGACACCGACTGGGTCGTGTTGAACCTGCGTAACCCTCGCCTAGGAGGTTACGCACGAGCCATGGTGTCTACGGAGGGAGTACAAGTAGCGTGTAACCAAACCACAGGTCGGCTAGTAGTATACTCCGTATGGCGTCTCTTCGGAGACATCCTATAAAATAACAAGGATACAAAGTTCTATGGCAGTTGACGCATATATACAGTCAGTGCGCACAATGCGGCGAGACGGATGGGATCCGTCATCATGTACTACTATATACTTTATATTCTAGTATATATAGAATATTATAAACACGACGATTGCTATGGTTGGCCTCCGCCTCTTCGTGCCCCTACCTCTCCCACTTTGTCCTCTCTCGCCCTTGGCCATACTACCCTAAACGCCGCCGTCCCCCCGTGATCTAGTTCTCCGATCCCCGACAATCGACCAACGTCCTGGTGGTTTCGGTGAGTTCTCGCCTCGAGTACCCGCTCTCTGTCAACATGATCAATTCCCAACCATCGATCCCTTTAAATTTGTAATCACTACTATATTGTTGCACTTTTGGATATGGATCTGCTTCACCTATACGTCGTCCCCTTTCCAACGCGGATCATGGCCGGCGTTGACGTCCTCGCCGACGATCAGCAACTTGAACGCGATTTCATTACTAGCCAAACTTTCGACAGCGAGGACCAAGCGTTTCATTTCTATAAAAATTATGCCAAGGACAAAGGTTTCGGGGTAAGGAAATCATCTATGAAGAACGACGATGATGGAGTCTGTACATCAAGAACTTTTGTTTGCTGCCATGAAGGATGGCGTGATGACAGGTACATGAATTCGAATCCGGAAGATCTTTGCAGGAAGCCCAGGAGCCTAACCAGGATTGGCTGCATAGCCAAACTGATTGTCAAGCTTAGCAGAGAAACGGGCAAGTGGGCCGTAAGCACATTCGTCGCTGAATATGGCCATGACCTATCCACATCTGATCTCACCTGCTTCTTCCGTGGGCACGGGGATATCACTGCGGCACAAATGGCAGAAATCACCTCCTACGAAATAGCAGGGCTCAAGAAAAACCAGATTATGGACGTCATGGACCAGCAGCACGGAGGATACGACAGAGTAGGCTTCACAACAAAGGACCTATACAACTTCTGCGTCCAGCGAAAGAAGCAGATCTTAGCAGATGGCGACGCAGGAACACTGCTCAAGCACTTGTGGGCCCGCAGGACAGATAATGCCGGGTTCTACTTCGATTATGCAGAAGATGACAAGGGACATTTGAAGTGCTTGTTCTGGTGTGATGCACAATCTCGTTTGGACTATCAGGTTTTGGGAGATGTTCTTGTGTTTGACAGCACATACAGGACAAATCGGTACAACCTGCCCTTCATTCCTTTCGTTGGAGTGAACCACCACCGAAGTACCGTCATATTCGGATGTGGCATTCTCGCACAGGAAACCACAGAGGCATATATATGGTTGCTCTAGACATTTCTGCGCGCAATGTCCATGCAGCACCCCAAATCAGTGATCACTGACAGAGACTTCACAATGCAGAATGCCATTCGTGACGTACTGGAAAATTCAAACCACAGAATCTGCACCTGGCACATAGATCGCAACCTGATCAAACATCTTCACGGCAAGAAGCTGAAACATGACTTCAAGCAGTTTATGTATCGCCCATATACACCTGAAAGTTTTGAAAGCCAATGGTCCAAATTTATAGAGGAACACAAGGCCTACAAAAACACTTGGCTTTCAAAGATGTATAACATGAGGAATTTGTGGGCTGCAACTTACCATGCCAATCACTATTTCCTTGGACTCCACACCAATCAGCGAAGTGAGAGCTTGAATTCAAGGCTGCACATGTATCTGCATCCCCAAATGACACTGGTTTCTTTACTGGAGCACTATGAGAGCTGTGTGTACCATATGGGGACAACTGAGTTAATGCTGGATGCAATACACAACATTCATTCTGGTTCACTACAACCCAAGCATCTGAGACTGAAAAGTACTGTGCTAGTACTTACACTCAGGCAAATTTTGATATTATTAAGAAGCAGATCGACAGGTCCTTGCGCTTTGAGGTTCAGAATGAACAGTATAGCTTTGAAATGGTGACACCTCAGAATGGTCAGCATGCCATCGAAATGGTGAAATTCACTATTGCCTACAGAAAAGGCAAGCCTGATAAGAAATTTGTCGTGACGTCTACTACCAACCCAACATGTGGTGAGGCGGACTTGCGCTGCAATTGTCGGAAGCTGGAGTGTGATGCCATCCCATGCTGTCACATGTTTGCAGTGTTGTTTCACACTGGCGCAGCCAAATTACGACGAGCCTGCGTGAAGTCTAGGCTCACCGTTTCTGCAAAGTCTGGATTTCCTCTAGAGAGGAGGACCCAGATTTTTGACCAGTCCATGTCCTTTCACAGGTTTCGTGATATGCGAGACATGGGTACCAAAGTTGCGTACTATGCCTCACCGAGTCCAGTCCTGACAAAGAAGTTCAGGGATGCTTTGCAGGAGGTATATGAATGCATCAAGGCACACCAATTTGAAGAGGACGAACATCATCACTTGCCTAAGATATTTACTGAAGCCGACCCACATTGTCAATTTGAAACTGTTTTGGACCCGTTGTGGATTGTTCGCAGAGGTGCTCCTTTGAAAAGGATAAAGGCCCTCCACGAAAGAATTAATCAAGGTATATCTAAGTACAGATGCAGTGAGTGCTTGGTAAAAGGGCATACGAAACCTAGTTGCCCCAACTTAAATAAGAGGTGTGCATGGTTTCTGCATTGAACTCCTCAGGCATCCTTAGCAGTAGTTGATATTTTGTGTTTACATAAATGTTTATTTAATGTGTATATGAACCCTCAGGCCAAAGTGCCATCTCACGAAGAAGAGAAAGTCGAATAACAAGCAGGAGCAGGAGCTTGAGGAGGAGGAGCAGGAGCAAGCAGAGGATGTTCGTGACGATGTTTTACCACTGCAAGATGGTGAAGTGCCACCTAGCAAAGGTATCATCTCATTTTCTCTGAGTTTATAACGCATCCATTTATTTATTAGGTCATCTGCATTCAGGTCAGAAGAGAAATCTGGATAGTGGAGGTCGTCAAAGTCCGAATAAGATGCGACCGACGAAAAGAGCAGCAACGGCGACTTGATGACACATGATAGTAGTTTTGCTGGTATGGTTCGTTTCATTAGTGAGTACGGAGTACCAGCAACCATATCATAGTTTATTTAGACGTTTACTATACTTTAGACACCATTTTCCCTGAACTTTTTTTTATTAAGTTAAACGACAGTGCGGAGTACTCCCTCCGTCTTATGAAGCGGAAACTCGTAAGCAGGCAAGCGCAAAGCGTTTGTAAACCAAACTCGCAAGCACCCAGCGTGGCTCCAGCGTAATGTAGACTGGGCAGGTTTCGCATGCCTCTGTATATCTATGCGCGTGCGCACTGCGTAGTATCCAGTGATGTTGCACCAAGCACCACGGCTCGTGCGTAACCGGATGGGCGTAGGTTACGCACGCTCCGACAACACCCGCGGCCCGCCGTGTTGCTCGGCAACCGCGATGCTGCGTGCGTAACCCAACCTTCCTCAGGTAACGCGCAGAATCGACAGTCAGTCTAGGCCGTCGGTCTTCAAAGTTCTAACTTACTAGCTAATAATGTGGATCTCAAAAAAAACATTGCTGAGGCGTAAGAGAGTGGGTGCAGGATAAATCGTAAATATAGTTAATTGTGGGATGCCATGTTGTTATGTCAAATGTGCATTAAACTTGTCTGCTCTCAAATTGACTCGCGGAAGGCATTCATTTAATCTCCATCGAAACAATTAGTTCCAGCATGGTCTACTCAAGGTTCAGTAGTACATTCATCCCTACAAAGTTAATTACTTCATTGCATCGACAAAAACGAATTCGGATCTATCCACTTTACTATCACATTTGAATTCGAATACGGATACAGATATCCATATTTACGTTTTAGCGGATACGGATGTCGGATAATTCGGATTCCATCTCCATATTTCCATCCCTACTTCTATGTTTCCACCCCTCCATTTTGTTACTCGAGTGAGAGTGGTCCTATCGTTGCCCACCTTTTCCTATCAGCTTAAGCTGTTGGGAGTTTCGTTTTTTTTCGACCAATTCAGGGGGGGAGAAGATCCCCACCTACTTTTCATTGATCGAAGCACAAAATTGTACAAAGTTCAACCCCGGCATACCAGGGGGATAGAGTAACAGAAGGGGAGATGAGAGGTGAAAGACAGAAAACTAAATACAAGAGGTGAGGTAGTCGCTCCAGGCCTGAACCTGCAGCGACCGAGCTTTATATCTAACACGCCAGAGATCTAAATCGTGGGCAGCTTTCCGAACGACGTCCCGCGGCAACAGTTCTAGTTGATCGAAGATCTTCGCATTCCTAGCTTTCCAAACGTGCCAGAGAAGGACCAACGCCACGTCCAAGCGCACCTGATCGGGAAGAGGCAAGTCGGCGCCCAAGAGCCACGGTTGTTTATGAGCACCATCAGGGAGGTCTATCTGGAGGAGGGACCAAACCTGCCGGGCGCGCCTGCATTGCTTGAAGATGTGATTGTCCGTTTACCGGACACCAGGACAGTTTTCCAGGACATTTCATGACTTGTTTGTTCCTGTATGCCAGTTACATCAGTACGATGGGGATGCACAAAAATTGCAAACTGCCGCGTGCCGCTGCGAGACTGAGAAACGTGACGAACTTGCCGACGTGGCAAGGCCAAAATGCAATATACATGCCAGAATTGAAAAGGCATTACCGCATAGAAGGGGTTTGTCGAATGACCGTTTGGGAACGACACTCCCACAAGTTTATCCACGTCAGGACCATTGTGAACTGCAGATAAGTAAGGACTGGTACGGTTTTCGGGACTGGTAACCGGGCGCTCATGACCCGAACGTGTGAACTAAGGATGGATTCGGATTGGATATCCATGGAATCGAATCCGAATGTCACTATTTACCACATTTTAAATCGAATTCGAATACGAATACGAATCTTTTCGAATACGAATGCAAAACGAATAATTCGAATTCGAATTCGCATTCGGATATTTACTCAGGTCAACTCGAAATTGATATTTTAAAATTTAGCTAAGACCAATAAGGCAATAAGACAGCGTCAAGTACATAGAAAACAGTGTACCAAATCCAGTTTAAAACAAAGCTTACAATACCAAATTAAAGTGAAAAAAGCCAAACAACTCTAAAAATTGATGATTTTATAATTGGTAAAAAATTATGATTAAGACCACTTATCAAAAATATATATTTATTAATAAAAAATTAAGTAATTCAGTATATCAAAATAAATATAAAAATAAATATTTTTCATCGATATATCATTTAAAATTAAAATAAGTGCATTCATACATATAAATATAAATTATTTCTTTAAATATAATATATTATATTTTAAAATAACATGAATAGACATATTGTAATAATATTAGACTAAAATAATTTTTATTTCATATTTTTTTAATATTTTAGATGATGTACATCATTTTTAGGTAATAATATTAAAATTAACATCATTTTGAATGACTAATTAGTCATCAAAATAAGTTTTAGAAGTTTTCATGAGTACTTTGTTGTACACGGATACCGGATAGTGTCGGATAGTCCACATTCATGTCAAATACGAATCTGGAACCGGATAGAGAAAAAATTAGAAATCGAATACGAATACATCCATCTAACATTCATATTAAAAATGAATACGAATACAAATATCCATATTATAATTCGCATCGAATACGGATTCGGATAATTCGGATATCCAGACATCCGAATCCATCCCTATGTGCACACCCGCACTGAAGGGACGCGTCCGTTCAGTGTACTGGGTAATAAGTAGTGGTAACTCATGTCCACGAACGGTTATCATTTCGGAACGGCACATGCACTCCCACAATAAAAGGAGGCAGTTTACCCACGAGTCAATCATTGCCGCCATTTGCGATCATGGCTCTAGACACTGACATGTCTCCTTCCAAGCAAGTCAACTTCTCAGTCTCAAGCGAGAAAGCGAAAGCAGAAGGAACCGCGGGGAAGTACAAGGAATCCTGTACATTCATGGTTGGAGGCCGTCAATGGAGGCTACATTGCTATCCTACAGGTATGACTGATCATCAGTGGATGGGTGTACCAGATGGCATTGCCGTCCTCCTCGTTCCTATGAACATAGCCCAAAAGGTAGGTTTCTCGTTGTTATGAATACACACATTCACACATGCATATATGCTCTCACTGTTGTAGAGCCTATGACAACACTGCATGGTTCCACGCATAGGTGCGAGTATTGTTGCGAGCGGTGGCTGGATACCCCACCGATGGCAATGATACGTTTCGAGTTTAAGCTACAAAAGATGTTGAATTCAGGAATGGGGATCTAGGACAACGAGGCTTCGAATGCCTGGTGGAGCATCGTGACATTGAGCACGTGAGCTCCAACGGAGGTCGCATAAACATATCGTGTGTTGTTACAATACTTGAGGACGATCGCATTGATGTTCCTCCTCCTCGCTCAGCCATTGATGTCAGGTGCGCCCGCCGCGCCGACTGTGCAGGAGAGCTCAGGGGCACGGCTGTTCCTGACCCTGCTCGACAGACCGGCTGCGTTGCCAGGCGCTCGGCCACTGATGTTGCCCCTGTCCCTGCTCGAAGGCGAGGCGGCGCCCATGATCATCGACGAACCAGACTGGATGAAACGCTAATTGCCAACAATAACAAGTGTTGCATTGCTGTAATGATAACTACTACTCTCTCTGTCCTTAAATATATGATGTTTAGGACAAGAAATTTAGTCCAAAATGAACTAATTTGTTGTCCTAAATGTCATATATTTAAGAACGGAGGGAGTAGTTTCTGATTAAGTTTGGTCCCTCCTTATTTGATTGTGCTGCTATTTTTTGGTTGTAAGATCACTGGACTCTGTTTCCTACTACGGAGGAGTACTTTGGATGGATGTTCGTTCGAAAAATGTGAACCTATTTTGCCAACAAATCAACAAATAATTCAGTCTGGCTTGGTCACTTTTTCTTATCAGTAAGACAGTACATCGTGGATTTTGCGTAACCTACATCGTCCGTAACCCAGTCAGTGTTAACGCAAACTGGTGTTGCAGGAACAATGCAGCATGACTGGTGGGTAACCGAGCGAATGCAGGTTACGCGCTAAATTGACTCGACCCCGTCGGGGGTTGCAGGTTGCAGCATGGATGCTTCGTAACCTAGCCAGCGCAGGTTACGCGCCGAATTGACACTAATTTAAATGAATGCTGAACCATTTTCTAATCGGCACTTAACCATTTTTAATAAGCACTTAACCATCTGCCTACACCATTATTATTTCCTCAGGTGTACACCCTTGATGTATGAAGAGCATGTTGGTGGTGAATTACTCTTCATTTGCGCGTGCTTGAATGTCCACTTTTGAGACTCCAACCTCAGTTTCCTAAGGTGATCAGAGGATAATAAGTATATCTGAATTAAGATTAGATCCATTCACATATAGTAGGTACTAGTAATCGAATATGCTTAGGAAATGAATAACTAATCACCAACCAGAATAGGAGTATTGTAAGATTGTCTCTGAATCTTGTTGTGTTCAGAGAGAATCAACCTACAACACATCTTCTTCCTGAATGCATTCATTTGTTCCTAAAGATTAACGTTAACAAATGACCGCAAAAACTTACTGCGTTATTCACAAATGTATGTGAAATGATAATAAAATGGACGAGCGTACAGACTTGGGTGAACGTTGCATTAAGTGTACTCCCATTCCATTGCATCATGTACTTGATGACGTAGATGCCACATGATGAGCTACAAAATGCACATGTTACATAATACAATGGTATATACAGTAAATATTTTTAGTGCAACGATATATCTTACCTGTCTTGTTGCGTTGGTATGTCTCTAATGTGTAGGGTATCCCACTATGTGACATCAATCTTTTTTTGGAGGCGGGTGACATCAATCTCTGAAGATCCACTCACATTTCTTTGTGAAATGTAGGTTTCGATGCAATGCTGCACTGACTGTACCTGAAGCAAAGAATTAGGTGCATATGGTTGAAAGAGCTAACTACATTTGCACAACATCTACATAATACAGAGTACTCACCAGCGACAGTTCCATCTTGCCATCCCACGTTCCATTACAAACTAACGAATTCAGGACCTGCACCTCCTTCATCGTGACGTTGAACACAAGAAGAACCCAATGATTACCTCTAACATTTACAGGGATATATACCTAAGATGCAGGAATGTTGTTACAATCTTGCGGTGTACTATCAAGTGTCGAAGCTAGCATCAAGAATAGACCATAGCACATTTAAAGAAGTATTCTCCAGTTCTGGCAATCCAACCACTGTGAGAGGATTTCAATTGTTCTGGAGATAGTAATTTCCTAGCAAGAAAAGTGTTGACATATGCAACCTTTTCATTTAGTAGTTTTCTGGCTACTACGTACGCATCTATTACCTGTCACACTCGGACACCGTGATAGATTAGGACGTACAGTATGTAAAATAGAAACATATTGGAGATCAAAACATATTGCATGTAGAGCAAAACAGAAACATAAATAAAACGCACTCACATCATCAAGCATCCAGCCATCTTTATTGGAGAGCCAGTCTTTTTTATCAGTAGCCATTCCCATCAATTTTTTGACCGGAATTTCTATGTCATTGATACTGACGACAATTGCATCTTCACAGCTATTCAGGACAAAGTTTAAAACTTCTTTATCCTTAGCATTCAGGCTGTAGTCATCATCATATTCACAGGCAGGAGAGTATGCTCCAGGACTGTGCACATTTGTCGTCTCATGCCTACCCTGATGTGTGTACAAATTTTTCTAGTTTTGTCATGACAAATAAACTTATTCAGGGAGATGTCGTTTTCTATATATTGGGACCAATTACTGGTGCTGTATAGCAGGGATTGTACCTGGCAATCATTTTCATCAAGCTATTGGGTGTTCAAGCCAGAGTATTTACCAATTAATGTAAGAATGTCATGTCAGAATCAAAACATTTCTTAAAAGAATATTTATGAAAATACAAATTCTGAAATTCACAAGTCGAATCATGTCTTTTAAACAATGTGACAACAGAAATTTAACCTGGCTGTGATTTATGTCGTGCTGTATTGTGCCGTGGTTGGAGTATTTGCCAAGGAATTTATAAATGTCCTGTCAGCACAACAACTTTAATAATAAAAATAGGCAATGCAGTTCTGAAATACTGGCAGAAACAGAACTTTTACCTGCGAATAATTTCCGTGATGCAGTGGGGTGCCAATGTTGTATTTTGTAAGGAATTTTGAGATGTCCTAACATAAGCATAAATAATATAAAATAAAAATTTGGTTGCAAAAAAAACTGAACATTATGAACCATGCAGTTGTGAGTACATACGTCGACAGTGACATCCGTCTCATTCCCGTGGTAGTAGTCACTGCTTTTGCCGAATCTAGCAACGTCGTCATCATTTGCAGAGTCGTTGTTTGAGGATAAAAACGTCTGGGCATGTGAACTGGTGTCGTGGCTTCTGTCCGGAGGTACATTACTAGTAACGTCATCATGTTTGTTTTGCTTCTCTTGGTTGTATGGAAGCTTCTTGAAAACCTTTTGTCACAAAAGATTGAAAATAACTGTCAGACATGAAACCCACAGTTACAAGAGTACTAGTAATTAGCAAGCAAGAGACATAGACGACATACAATTCCGTTAGCGATACCATCCATTGAGACGGTCTCCAGTCGCTTCTTTGCTAAACGTTCTGTCCAATGCCTCATTAATGGGTACTCTCGTTGTCCAGGATAATCGATTTTGTGGTGGCTACAAGCATGGACATGCACGAGGTACCAGTACTGCACGATTAGGAATCAGGGTTAAACATATCCTGTGTGAATCCAAATACTAGTCCGGCCTGAAACTGGTAATGAAATGGAAATTTATTACCTGCAACAAGATCAGGCTGCCTTTAGGAGTACTACCAGGTGTCGGATTATTCCCTTGCCTTTTGTAAGCAGCCAGACCATCTTTTAGATTCTTAAGAGTATAAACACCCAGTTCATCAAATGTAAGTCACCAACATTCTTGACTAGCCACTGGACTTTTGCTGGAATAGCTGGGTTGGTATCAGGGTCAAATAAAACCTTGTGGCAAAACATGAAGAAATCTCGAAGAAACGAATCATCGGCGGGCTCGTCCTTTTGCTTTAGTCTGTTTTCAACCTTAGACAATGTTAGTGATGACATTGTTTTTTCTCGACCACAACTGGTCATATTGACCTCTTTTCCCTCGATTGGTAGACCCATGATGTCCTTCACATCTGATGGCGTCAACTGGACCAGCTCGCTACCAAGCTTGAAACCTGCTTGATCCGGATCGTACGTGTTGACAAGCAACATCAGCAATGGACGATCTATGGTGATTGGTTTGATGTGTAGCAAGAAGTCGAACTTGATAGACTCTAGCTTTTTCTTTCTTGCTGTTGAAAGCAGCCCAAGGACATTCGCCAGTCGTTTTGGCGTGCCTAGAATGCATAGGCTCGAGCGCTTCGAAGAAATGGTAGAAGTAGAACTGATTGGTATCTGGTCACGGAGAGAGAGTAATCAATAAGTGCACACCGTGCAGGGATAGGTAGTGCGTCGTATGGAATCTGGATGTTGTGTTAGATTACATACCTTCGGAGTAGACGACGACAATGGGCCGCCAGAGTTGAAGTTGTTGGGCGGCCGCCTCCGAGGATGGGCAGCGCTGCAGGTCAGAGGTGCTACCTTTTCTTCGCTAGGACTAGGAGGCCGCTTCCTTGATGTCGTCATCGACTGTGGTTTGCCATCGGAAGTCACCGTTGATCTGCCGTCGGAACTCTGTGTCATCGGCGTCGCATTGCCGTCCTGTGCGCCTTGCTTGCCAAGATGAGGGACACGAGACGATTTCTCCGGCGCGACCGACATGAGCATAAACCTCTTCCTCCGCCGCGCTTCCATGATCTGAACTTGCAGGGTCTACGATAATGGATATATAGTTAGTTTTCATTAAACGGATATCCCGAAAATCCCGCAAAAACGTGAAATCATCAGCTCAAAAGAAGGAACGTAAAGCTTTTGTTTACGTGCACTACTGAACCACCCTTCCAGCACGCAATGTGGCATCAACGTATCCGTCAGTTCCACCCGCTACCAAGTGGGTCCTGGAATGCTTGCCTGGTGTCAGCCGTTGGAGGTTTGGAAAGGCGACGCATGGCAGCAACAGCTGAAGACGAAGAGTTTGGTGGCACGTTTGATAGGCAACATCGGGATCGAGGGCATATCTAGCTCAGGGCGTAATCTTGGTTACGCAGGATCGACACGACCCGTCGTGCTCCTCGTCGAGCGCGATGCTGCGTGCGTAACCCAAGCGGCCTTTTCATGGCCGTGTGCGTAACCCTTGCGATTACATGCAGCCAGTAGTCTTAAACTTCTCTTCTGTCAAATGGCATTCTACTCATGATACTCATTGTTATATGTGACATTTATTGCCACGGCCCACACCAATGGCAAATAGGACTATCATTTGTAAAAATCTGATTTTTGGAAATACAGAGTATTCCTATCAAAATAGAATGGAGGGAGTGCCATATAAAGTTGATCTGTTTTGTGGCCTTCGGGGTGCGTTGCCAAGAAGCCGGCATCCAGGGTTCCGCACCATCCCTGCTGCATCTGGTCCTATCGATCCTGCGAGTAACCTACACCCGTTCGGTTACGCACTATCAGTGCTGCCTGCACCTACGAGACGGTGTTGCATGCAGAATGGATGGTGCGTAACCTAGAGGGTACGGATTTGCTGGAGGTTGCACCATGCGTACGTAACCGTCGCCATGAGTAACACAGTCAGTGTTGCACCATGCAGCCAGCCGTCTTAAAGGTGCGTAACCTAGTCTGTGCTTAATCGAGTCGGTGTTGCTGCTCAAGCAGCATGTATGGAGCATAACCTGTGCAGCTTACGCGCTGATTCGACACGAGACAGTCGGTGGTGTTGCATCAAGCAGCACGGACGGCGCATAACCTGCAAAGGTTACGCACGACGCGTAACTTGCAAAGGTTACGCGCAGATTCGAGACGACCGGATGCAGCGTGGATTTTGTGTAACCTTATCGGCTCAAGGTTACATGATGAAACGACACGACAGAGGATACAGCGTGGTTTTTGCGTAACCGACACTCTGCGTAACACAGTCAGTGTTCCACCATGCAACCAAGTCGGTGTTGCATCAAGCGGCACGGACGGTGCGTCACCGACACCGTGCGTAACCCGGTCAGGGTTGCACGCGCCATGTAGAACGGATGATGTGTCGCCGAACTGTGCATCACCGAAGCTGGTGCAGGTGACGCGCAGGATACACACGACGCGATGCAGGTTGCGCGATGAAACGACACCACCCAGTCGGTGTTGCAGCATGAAGGTGCATAACAGAGTCCGTGCGTGTCCGAGCCGGTTCAGGTTACGCATACATCTGGAGCCTATAGGTGCGCGTGCGTATTCCAGGCGGTTGCAGCCTGGATGGTGCATAACCGAGCAACTGTGTACAAAGCGGCCTCGTATGTGCGTAATACACATGGACCGTGGCACAGGCAAAGCTGCCATCAAATGATCGCAGCACGTAGCATGGATCGTTCGTAACAGAGACGGTACGGGTTACGCATTCACCTGCCGTGTGCAGTCAGGCAAAATGACTGCACTCTGCAATCACCGCATCTGCACCATCCACTCTCGATCTGACGGAGGCAACCCAACCAAACTCATCTCGCAGGCCACATAAGTTACATAACAGCTACATGCATGGATGGTGCGTAACCGAGCGGGTCCAGCTTACGCGCATAATCGACACCACCCAGTCGGTGTTGCAGCATGAAGCACGGATAGTGCGTATCCGCACGGGTACAGGTTACGCGCCGAATCGACACGACCAGATGCAGCATGGATGCTTGCGTAACCATGCCTGTCCAGGTTACGCATGCATCTGAAGCCTATTTCTGCGTAACGCAGTCGGTGTTGCAGGATGTCCTCCACCAGATGCTGCTCCTTCCTTAATCGGTGTACAGTGGTTCAACATCGAAAACTGAAAGCTGAACAAGAACAAAAGTAGTTAAAACCCTGTTTGGATCGGGTGGTCTACACTCCTTAATGCTATTTTTTATTAATTGTAAACTTCTCTACGTATAACGCCAGCTGGTAACACGTACTCGGTTACGCACGATGGTAACAACCTACAGAGGAATGCGTAACCGACCCACACGGCATGCGTGCGGCCATTGTGCACAACCAGTGTAGCCTGGTCTCGGTTACTCTGGGGCCATGCTACTAGGTGCAACTGCTTGGGTTGCCCACACGGCCATGTGAAGGCGGCTTGGGTTACGCACGCAGCACCGCGGTTGCCGCGGAGCACGGTGGGTGATCAAAGGCATAGTATGCATGGTAACATCATTGCTTAATGTTTCCATAATTTCATGCGAGTTTCAGTTACGTACGCTTTGCGGCAACCCCGGCAATTTCACGATCGTGGTTTTCATTCGCTTCCATCTCTCTCTCTCTCAAAATCTTTGTATTGCAAGGTTTCTCTACTTCTTCTTCATATATATCACGAAGGCTCCATATAGCGCAGCTGCAGTCCATCACTACCACAATGCATTCTTCATCACCTCATGGAGCGAGCAGTGGATCCCCCTGCTGTACACCGACGAAGCGTCCACTGGCTATACGCAGAGGGAAGGACTCTCCGTCAAAGAGGCGGCTTGACATGGGCACCGTCGCTCCACCCGCAGCGCCTATAGAAGATCCCATCTGTTCGTCCGCCAACAATCCAGCAAGCCGTCCAGGTGATGTCAACCGCTCGGTGGTAGGGAGCCATGTCACGACCTCGCCTCCAGTTCCCCTTTCTACGCCTGCAAAGGCCGATGAAGAGGTTAATTTTTTTATGCCCCCTCCCTTTCTGAACTCAGGAGATTGTACGTAATCAATTAATGTAGTCAGTAATAGAATGGCATCACGAGGATTGAAATCACACCGGGCAACCTTCCAGTAATATAATAATTAATTACATCCAACACCACATCAAGTCGAGCTTCAGATTGTTTCTGATTTCCTCTTCTTGTTTTGTGGCGGTCGGAGTTCCTGCTCAAGTATCGCTTACATTTTTTTCCCACTATGCCAGGTCCGAAATTTCATTATACTGATAAAAGCAACGAAATTACAGAAACGGATCAACCTGGGGGTAGTTTTCTGTTTATTACTACGAGTCTACAACCAACCCATAACTAGAATAGAATTGGGAATGGGAAGAACTTTACATAGTAGTAGAAGTATATCCGAATATCTCAAACAATATTACAAACTTCACCTTAATTCGACCCAGCAAATTAATATATTCACACACTTGTCCATCTCGGCATTTGCAGGTTTCTGGCTGCTGCTCTCGTCGCCTTTTCTGCACAAAAGATTATGTCACTTCACTTGTACAACTGCCTGTTGACAACCCACTGGTACAAAGAGTGTGAATTTCCCGCGTCTATTCCCAAATTATCGTCCACGTTTCCTCAAACTTGGTTTGTGTTATTATTCTTTAATGTAGGTCAACTCAGCTGTGTTTGAAGATGATTCGTTGTCCCTTGTTCATGTTCCTGGGGTAAGCTCTATGCATCGTCCAAGTTTCGAATAAACAACAATTGAGCATATCTGGTATACACATATGAGTGCATGCTTGCTGGTTCTTTTTCCCTTGTGTACCGGCATGTGCAGTCTAGCTACTCTACTCATGTAATCACAATCCCACGTCGTCGTATCCTGGATGACATTGTTAAAAGGTTGGACCTAAAAGTGCATGAGGAAACCATCAAACTCCAGGATGGTCAAATGACTTTAGCAATGACAATAGATGTTCCTGATATTGATTCGTCAGTACAGGAGAAAGCAGAGGCCACGTTCCTCAGTGGTCCAGACAAAAGGGGGTATGAGGCAGATGAAGATCTCTGCTAGCAAGTGATTGAGCACATGGAAAAACATGCAGTCGTGACAATTGATGATTACAATCATGCTAAGGTCTGCAAGTTGCAGCGTGATCTGCTTAGGGAGTCCGATTTTTGCAACCTTTCTTCTGGAAAATGCACAGAACATGAAAAAAAGATTGAATATCTCAACAATAGCATCACCTCCATTTGTTCGACATTTGGAGATATACTACCAATTGCAGACACTGGTGATGGTAAGTTCTAATACACTGGACAAAGCCCACCCCTCACACGCTGTGAAGTATTAGCTAAAGTACTTGTTGCTCTCAACCACGGTGCGTACATAGTACTGATATGCTATTATTGATCCTCTGCACCATTTATTTGTTTCATTTAATCTATGACTTTTGAATCATCGAGGCAGACAAGGCGCTGCCATTCACTTGCAGACCCCCTAGAAGTGACGAGGAGACCGACGATGAAGAGCATAGCAATGTAGTAGGAGTAGTAAATATTTTCTTTCCGGATATACCTTGTACACTCCTTAAGAATTGAGATGCCAATTAATTGCGTCGTGCTTTACCCTTTACCTCGCTTTATATCTGTAGAAAGTTGACCAGGTTAAACGCCCATTTGGTCAAATTGATGCTGATTTTGCCAAGCTGGATGGATATTTGGGTGGCAAAACTTCGACACCGCTTTTTGATTCTGAGGCGAGTGGTTCACACAATGGCAGTGAGTTCTTATTGCATATAGTTGTGTGAATTGTCGTTAATATTTATTGTTTTCCCTTGCTAATTCTCATGTTGTCAGGTGACCATGATCCTACCGATGGGTGCGATAACGACTTGGAGTAGATTCAGTACGGTGTGTCCCACACACACACATTTCTAATCAGGAGAGCTTCTGGAGAAACTGCAAAGACGAAGCGCGGCAATGGTGTCTGCGCCTCCCCCAAGCAGATCGTTTGGCCACGGAAGACGCCTGGTGCTCCCTGTTTCCTATAATGTAGTACAACCAGAGAAAAATCCCCCGGTTGCCCTGTTTTTTTCACTGTCGCTGAAAACTCTAAGTACCAAGCTTCTTGGCCTGCTGCGAACGGCCCATGAAATTAAATCAGGTGTGGAAATCCCCCCCCCCGACCGTCAAAAAAAATCAGGAGACCTTTATGTGGTTTGCACGGGTTTTCACGAAGGTTGTAGTTTCCACCTGATCCGTTGCCGCACAAGCTGCCAGTATAGTACTCCTACATCGCATTGATCCTAATTTAGTGGGTGGGTAGGAAGGATCAACAGATTTTACTCATCCAAGGCATGGCACTAGATAATGACACAATTTACCCAATCTGCCTTTGATGCAGCATGACATGTAACCCACATTGTGGTAGCACGCCAACATTCTTTCAAATGAGATTAGACACTGGCAGGAATATGGCAGTTGACTCGAAAGGAAAAGTCATATCGAAGGCACGTCTCTGTTCCATCCATTACACAGTCGCTTACAATGTACCATCTAAGGCCTCAGCCAATGCAAGTCATTCTCATGAAATAAGACTTGTACGTAGTAGACAGCTATAATCGACGCCGACCCAAGTGTTGCTTCAATGATTTCGGGAGCTCTACATGCCAACATTTACAAGAATGAATATTAGTAAGGTTTTGAGTATTGCTATATATAAATCAAAAACTCACTGAATTAGTAATATTAGATCCGTGATCCGTCCAAATTGCTCATGAAGTGTAGGATGTATAGTTAGAGCAACTCCAAGAGCTCCATTAAAAATGAATAGCTAAAATTCTGATTTAGCTATTATGTAAAATGAAATAGATAGAAAAAATTTGATGAAATCCAACACCTTCTTTAATTGAACGGAGCCCCGCTCGCCTTCACCCACGCCGAGGCCGAGGCCTCCGACAGTAGCACAACACTTCTGATCTTTCTACATAAAAAATCACTATCACTAGAACTAATTTAAAGTTGAACTAAACAAGTCATCAAAAGCTACGACGTGAAGGCTTTTGTCTTGCTCTGGTCCCTCGAGGGCATTTCGTTGTGCATGTCCCTGGCAGGCGGCGAGATGGTGGACTCCCACTCGGCAAGGTCCAGCCACCGCAGCCTCGACGTGGTCAATGCCGAGCCCTAGCCGCGCGCCTCATCCTCTCGCCATCACCCTATACAGTACGGGGGTGATTGGTTGGGGGGAGGAAGCTGTCCAGACTCCCATCCGGGACGGAATGATACACTTTAGGTGTGATTGGATGCCCTGCCGGTATGTTTCTGTTGCACCATTTCATTCACTTTAACCCCTCCATCCCGGCTCCTCTCGTACGTGAAGTCTGAGCTTCCCTCACGAGCCAGGATGGCTTGGTGCAGGCAAAATGCAAGGGCCCATGTGTTAGTCACTCAAACCTTCACTACATGTATGCATCCAAACATGAGCTCGTCTCGTACTGCATCAACAGGCAAAACAGTCAAACACAAGCACTTGCATAAACTCAACTGGGTTGGCTCCGTCATGCACCGTCCGACCATCCAGGATCGTGGGGCAACCTGCAACCAATCACGCCCTACATGTACTCGTCCACGTCCAGGCCCGGCCCGCTCCCTGACCGTCGCCTTGCACACCCTCCACGGCGACGAAGGCGATGCCGGGGAGGAGGACGAAGACGAGGGGGAAGAAGAGCAATGGTCGGGGATGAAGGCGGAGGTCGACTAGGCCGCCGGCACCTCCTCCACTGCACGAGAGGAGCACGACGGCCGGTGGCGCAGAGGCGCACGACAGTCTTGCACGACGGCCCTGCTTGGGCGCGGCGGCGTCGACCTCGGCGGAAGCGCGCGTAGGTGTCGCCGCCGCCCAGCAGGCCAGCGCCTTGCGCCAGCAGGGTCCGGTTGACAGCACCGCCCACCGCCGACTGTCGTGCTGCCCGACAGCAGGCCTCGTCCGACGGCCCAGCTGGCCTCCCGGCGGAGCTCGCCTGGCGGCCGCGCTGGCTCCCCCGCGGAGGAGCTCTTTCTTGCCCGGCCGGGGGGATCGACCGACGGCGCCGACCAGCCAACGCGGAGGAGCTCCTGCTTGCGTCCGTGCCGCCCCCATCGTCGATCTGCCCGTGCCGCCATGTTCGCTGCCGTGGGGGCCTCTACGCCTGTCGCGCCGCCGCCGGGTGAGCTCCAGCGCTGGCTGCGTCGCCTTGATTGATGTGCTGGCGGCCCCCACGCCGCGAACTCGAACTCGCCATCGGTCGCGCCACAGTAGTCGGCATCGGTGGGGTGGTGGGACGCGGCGGCCATGGACCCGATGGTGGTGGACGACGGCGGAGCCGCCGGCGGGCCGCCGGGTCTCAGCGGTGACCTGCTCCGAGCGGAATGAGATCCTCTGAAGTAGCTATCACTACATTTACTATTAATTATACTATGCAACAACAAAGTCGTGTAACCAAAATTGTTGTACAATTGTACCACAGAAGCATATATCATGCGTAACTGTGTGGCTGAAGGTTACATTTTCATCAGAACTGTACAGTTGGCTTCATCAGTGTAGGTACGAACCATCTGACTGATTCAAACAGTGATCTGGAACCATTCTGTGACTTCAGGGTTATATCTCTCATGACGACATCAACACCATCCATTATGCTGCGCTTCCTCAGCAAGCATCTTCTAAAATCCAAATCGAAGTAGTATATATTGTTGATGTCGGCGAATCTGTCTTCTGACAACACAAAGCAGGAGAAGTCATTATGGGTCGACAATATGATTGTGCCATTTAGGTGGGACATGCTGCTGCAGCTGATACCATCACCGTTATTGATGGGCTGATCTCTGAGGACAAAGCTCACTAGGGTGTTGGTGGAATTGTCTAAGTCCGGAGTGTAGAAGTCGTCGGACGATCCACAGAGGAAGAGCACCTGATCCTCCTGTTTGACTGTGTGCTTCTGCAGGGATGGTTTAAAACAATCCTCCATCTGCAGCCAGAACTTCCTGACGCTGGTGTGAGTACTGGTTTTCCACTCCTCGTCAATTCCAAGTTCACATACCGCTGCGGTCATGGGAACACCCGGCTCGGTGTGCTTGGTGTAGACAACAACAGTACATTTATCCTCAACACTGTTTGATATGTGAAATCCATATTCAGCCTTGCCATGCTGCAACTGGGCAGGGGCGGCAGTTCGGTGTTCCACCCAGTCAGAGGGTTGACAATCACAGCCTTAGCATTCTTTCTAATATCGATCCCGATAAGGAGGCCGCTGTCATAACCGATAATCCTCCCACGAACAAGGCCAGGGAAATAGCCGCACTTAGCCACCGTCTTGCCATCTAGAACTGGGACTTTTATGCATGCAGCCCAGGTCCCATCCAACGTCTGAAACTATTGGCATTCATCGTACTGGGACAACATGATCCAGGGCTGAAAGCATGTGTCAGCATTGGGATTGACGGAAACCTTCCAGTTCTTGTAGACAGCACGGAACCTGACGTAGTCTCTAGCTTCCCCAATTAGTTTGGAGATGGACAAGACAATCTGCTTTTCAAGAGAAGCCCAATGCCTATAGGTGGAATCCAATGTTTATTGCAATATATTACTCGAATTAACAATACAAACAACACATATAAATCATGTAAACTGTTTTACAGCTTATCAAGTGCATGAATCAAAACATTTAAGCTGTTCAACAAAAAATCCAAATAATTGAAAACTTATCACAAGCCAGTTTGTGTTATAACCTTATCCTGGGGTCCCTGAAAATCCAGAGATGCAGTTCCATTTTCCTGAACGTTAAGAAATAACAACCATCAATTAACAGTTGAGATTTGTGATTTCAGCAATAATTTACAGAAATTGCAAAACAAAGACTGAGATTATGCAGATATGAACCTGGTGGAGTTGCTGTTTAGCCAATTCCTCAGTTCTAGTTGACTCACAAACGAGCAGAACAATTTCAGCAAGAAGTTTTTGTACACTCTGATTGTTAGTTCTCTGAATTTCGTTGTCCAATTTAGTGATTAAACTCATCAAGAGACCAAAAGTCCCCGAGATCTGGTCCGAATTCGCAATTTTATGATCCTCAATCTTCTTGACAATTTGCGACTTCAACTGTTAATCAGACAATGATCTGTCAAGACCAGAAATATAAAAATATATTCTACTACATGTTTTTGATTATTACATTGTTTCATTCATGAAAGTAGGGTCACACAGCAGCAAGGAAAACATGGTGTGCAAAACTCACATCTGGTGGCAGATCGATATTGTCAATTGAGATATATGTCGTTGAATCTGTGCAGTGGAAATCTTGTGCATAACAAGTACTGTTGACGGTTTTCAACTGCATTGAAAAAATTGAGATGAATCAAAATAGTGCAAAAATGCATTAGCCCAAAAAAACAGCTAAGCATGAGTTGCAAAAGGACATAAAATGAAGAGTTACCTTTAGTTCTCCGAAAAGTCCAAATCGGAACAGATGATCTTTTTCAATCTGTTTCGTTTCCTTGTAGCTATCCCAAAATATAAAACGAGGTAGTTTAACACATTGTTTAATCTCCCTCCCATGTTCAAGCCATTCCAGCAAATATAACTGCATAAACATCAGATGCATGAGCTACCATAATAAAGAAAAATAACTCCTGAAACAGGATTACGATTTGATATGGATAGTCCTTACTCCAAGGAAATATGTAGACCCATTCATGTAACAACTAAAATTTGGATCGTTATAAATCTTTTCCTTTATATGCTTGGCACTGTTTTTTATATCTTCCAGTATGTAGCCAACCCAGTCATAGGACATTATACGATCCACATCTTCGCAAATATCCAGCAATTTAGGGCTCACATTGTAAAGTGTGTCAGGAGCAAATATCCTGTCGGATAAAAGCAAAAGCCAACATGTAACGAAAAGGTTATCATCATTGCCCTTATTGATCTCATGGAGTAATTTCATCTGGGGGAATCCCTTTTCATTTTTTGGTATACCCAGTTTTTCTCTGAACTTACAGACATTCTCTTGCCTGCCAGTTTGTGGTACAATTTTGTCCCCATTGGATGGTAATCCAGTTAACCTAGCAAGACTTCTTTTGTTTACAGGTACACTTCCAGCAGAACCAAAATTAGAGCACATGTTTTCTTCATCAAAGTGGATCAGTATCCATGCTCCAAACTTTTCAAATGAGTGATCGAGCTTCATTTGCAAATAAGCACCAAGTTTAAGGTCATTAATTCTTTTTTCCTGGTTTGTATTCAATTTTCTGTTGGCATTTGCATGTGGAGAGCACCTTTTTCTTGCACGTACTTCCTTGTCCTGGCAAATACAACATATAGAATTATATATGGCAACAGCCAGATTACCAAAACAAGGAGTATTGCATGGAATCAGATAGTTTGAATCCGTACACTTGGGTCAAAACTGAGTATAAAGATGATTGGATCTTGTCTTGGTTTTTTACTGGAGGGTTCTGAATCAGATACTGAATTCTGAGTGACACACTTTCTAATTTTACCTTTGGTGCGGTTTCTGGATTCCATCTTGGAGTCGGAACCTTTAGATACAACAAAAGGAACAATGCACTAATTAAAGTTAGGGAATGGGCCGACACAATGGGAATACAAAGATACAGGGATAATAAATTAAATACTTTGGTAAAATAACATTTCAAGTGCCATGACAAGTAGCATCGATATTTTCGTGATGGATGAATTAACGACAAACACTATGTTACAGATTTATGTCAGCAAATTGAACACCATAAAACCCCACTGAGACTGGCAATCCTAATTGGACAAACTTACTACATGGTTAAAAAATTTATTGACAAATCAATCAGAATACAGAGCTTTGCGCTTTTGAGTTATATGGCATGTACACTTCACCTTCTGTAACATTATCAAATTGCCCCGCAGCAACCTGATGATGGCCACTATCTTCTACAAAGTAGCAGAATAAGCAATCAGACACTATGGTGCATTAACTTACAATAGAAAGGAAAAGGAACGACGACAAGGCATAAACACAGAAAGTTCAGGATACCTTCAGCATCTCTGCTCAAATGATCCATTTCCACAGCAGTATCAAAGCTCCTATGGAGATCCCTGGCAAGTAGTAGAACTTTCCTTTTCAGGGATAAAATAATCACAAAATAGGCACCTTCATCTTATATGATGTGGCAGTGCTCCTGCCTTTAATTCCAAAGAGAGAGAGAGAGAGAGAGAGAGAGCGCCTGCTTGGTTACGATAACAAGAACAACTGCATTGGTTGCCAAAATTTCTAGACATGCCTAGAATTAGGTTGGGCAAACATTGAAATGCATCCAAGCAAGTTCTGATTTCCTACACTCGCCAAAACTACGGGATGGAACTAAAAAAATCAAATCAAATCAAATGCTCGTGAATTGGGTGGGGGTGGTGGCGGGGCGGAAGAGGTGGTGGGTTACCACACCCTCCGCCTCCCCATCATCCTGCCTGCCCCACCCCCGCTATATGCCGCCGCCGACTGGGGCCCCGCCTCCGCCGCTAACCTCGATTAGTACCAAAGTTCTTGAAATAAAGGCAACACGGATGTACATTACTGACGCAAGTTCTTAAATCATTGCTCCATAACAGAAACAATCCGAGCGCCTCGAACCCAAGACAAAACTAGAACAGCGCAAACCATCAGTTTCGATGTGTACGAGCAAGGACGTAGGGCCTGACCTGTGTGACGAAGAAACGAATCAATCGGCGTCGACGGCCACGACTGCCGCTCAACTGCTCAAGTCCTCCGAGGGGGTGGAAACTCGGAAACCAAGCAGACGGAATCCGAAAAGTCCAAAGCGGTCGCGGACTTTCAACCCCACAAAAATACGTTAATGAAAAAGAAAAAAACTGGGCAAACTCGTCAGTTCCCACCCGCTACCATGTGGGTCCTGGAACGCGGGCCCGGTGTCAGCCGTGGGAGGTATGATAGACGACGCGAGCAATAGCCGAAGACGAGGAGTAGTAAACGGACCCCGTGGGCCCGTGCCCGTGGCAACACCGGGATTAGCGGTTTGCACTCGCACATTCCATGTTGTGGTGTGGCCCGCGTGTATCTACAGTAGCTCCAGGCGGTTTTCCGGCAACCAGATCTTAAAATCCCCCGATCCCTGCAGTAGCCTGTGCCACGTCTCGGCGAGCCGTGCGCGTGTAACCCGGCCACGCGGGGCATCCGTAGCTTGGGTTTCGTAATCGCCGAGCCGTGCACCAGAAAAATGTGAAATCCCTTCATGCGTAAACAAGGGGGAGCGCTAGCGTGTCACCCGACGACACGGAGCAGGTGGTACGATCCCAACGTACAAATGGCACCAAGTTGCGTAACCTATAGGCTGAAGCACCGCGTGAGCGTCATGGATTGTGCGTAACCCAGCGGGTCAAGCTTAATTGATAATCGTCGCGATGTCACATACGAGGTAGGAGTAACTAATAACTAGTAGGTGATACCCCGCGCGTTGCTGCGGGAATTTATAAGCAAAATTTTAAGGTGAAATGTGAAAGTAGAAACACCAAAACGATTACATGACAATATTTATCTGTAAACAATAATATATATGAAAGCATGTTAATTTTGTTGAGCGAGAACCATTCTTAAATGATTGATCCTACATGTATTTCAACTGCGAGAATTTTATGGCGTGCTACTCGCAAATACAACATGCTATTAGTCACAGAAAATCGACGAAGGCATAGTGACATGGCGTGTAGTGGGTTATGACATGGCGCGTTGAGAGGCAAGAGAAATCGTTAGTGGGTACCAATTAAGCTTAATTGCAGAGTGGATGCAGTACGCGTGTGCGTCATGGATTGTGCGTAACCCAGCGTGTCCAGCTTACTCCTCGGGGCGGGCGGCGCTGTTGTGGCTGTGGATGACACGACGGGACGGGAGCGGAGGCGCCTGCAGCAGCATGCCCGTCCCGTCCCGTCAAGGCTGTACACACGACACGACACAGTGACCGTGCGTAACCCTTGGCTTGGCAGCAAGCCGCGTAACCTAGGCTGAAGCACCGCGTGGCACACGTAACGCAGCGGGTCCAGCTTACTCCTCGGGGTGGGCCGCAGCTGTGGCTGCGGACGACACGACGGGAGGGGAGCGGAGGAGGGAGGCCCCGTTCCGTCGTCCATCGTAATAATGATGGTGCACCGCGGGGCCCACAGCGGCCTTCCCTCGCCGTAGTTTGCTTCTCCCCGAAGCGAAGCCCGCACCGGGGGGAGGCTGCTGACGCGTCGTCCATGGAATTCTCTAGTGCGCAGCCCACTGAATGGCACCTGCGTAACCGAGACCTTGCAGGTTACGCGCTTAGTCGACACCACCCGCCGTGTCCCTCGGCGACTGCGATGCTAGCGTGCGTAACCCAGGCGGCCATCACTGTAACCTGCACTGACTCGGTTACACGCGTGGACGCCTGGGATACACGACATTCTTTGATCAAAGGCATATGCTATGGTAAGTTGGTAACCCAACCGCGAGCCATGTTGCTCCACGCATTCATCATGGTTCCTCGTGCATAACCTGCCGGGCGCTACCACCAAAAGGTATCGGTTACGCATTCCACTTCACCTGCCGTCTCTTGATGTGCCTAACTTAGGAGGCCTCTTGACCCCTCTGTTCCCTCTTGATGTGCGGGCCTGACACGGTGCAGTAGCAGCAAATACAAGACTACGATCCCGGTAGATCGTTGTAGTAGGTAGGAAAAAGAAAGGAAAGGAAAAAACAACAAACTATATCATTGATATGGCTGCAAAGTTAATTACTTCATTACATCTTCATGTATCTTGCAGGCCTCAATTTGCAGGCTCTTGCTGGTTGGAGTTGCTCTTATACTAAGTTCGCCATTTTTTGAAACGCACCATTACTAGAATATTTGCCGATTCAAGAATTTTACTATCTATCCTAAATTTTCAGTTAATCCAAGCTAGCTATCACTTCATTTACTATTAATTATACTATGCAACAACAAAGTCGTGTAACCAAAATTGTTGTACGATTGTACCATGGAAGCATATATCATGCATAACTGTGTGGCTGAAGGTTACGCAGACTGTGTGGCTGAAGGTTACATTTTCATCAGAACTGCAGTTGGCTTCATCAGTGTAGGTACGAACCATCAGACTGATTCAAACAGTGATCTAAAACCATTATGTGGCTTCAGGTTTATATCTCTCATGACGACATCGACACCATCCATTATGTTGTGCTTCCTCAGCAAGCATCTTCTAAAATCCAAATCGAAGTAGTATATATTGTTGATGTCGGTGAATCTGTCGGCCAACAACATAAAGCAGGAGAAGTCATTATGGGTCGACAATATGATTGTGCCATTTAGGTGGGACATGCTGCTGCAGCTGATACCATCACCGTTATTGATGGGCTAGTCTCTGAGGACAAAGCTCACTGGGGTGTTGGTGGAAGTGTCTAAGTCCGGAGTGTAGAAGTCGTCGGACGATCCACATAGGAAGAGCACCTGATCCTCCTGTTTGACTGTGCGCTTCTGCAGGCATGGTTTAAAACAATCCTCCATCTGCAGCCAGAACTTCCTGACGCTGATGTGAGTACTGGTTTTCCACTCCTCGTCAATTCCAAGTTCACATACCGCTGCGGTCATGGGAACAACCGGCTCGGTGTGCTTGGTGTAGACAACGACAGTACATTTATTCTCAACACTGTTTGATATGACAAATCCATATTCAGCCTTGCCATGGATGCAACTGGGCAGGGGCGGCAGTTCGGTGTTCCACCCAGTCAGCGGGTTGACAATCACACCCTTAGCATTCTTTCTAATATCGATCCCGATAAGGAGACCGCTGTCATAACCGATAATCCTCCCACGAACAAGGGCAGGGAAATAGCCACACTTAGCCACCGTCTTGCCATCTAGAACCGGGACTTTTATGCATGCAGACCAGGTCCCATCCAACGTCTGAAACTGTAGGCATTCATCGTACTGGGACAACATGATCCAGCGCTGAAAGCATGTGTCAGCAATGGGATTGACGGCATCCTTCTAATTCTTGCAGACAGCACGGAACCTGACGTAGTCTCTAGCATCCCCAATTAGTTTGGAGATGGACAAGACAATCTGCTTTTCAAGAGAAGCCCAATGCCTATAGGTGGAATCCAATGTTTCCTGCAATATATTACTCGAATTAACTATACAAACAACACATATAAATCATGTAAACTGTTTTACAGCTTATCAAGTGCATGAATCAAAACATTTAAGCTGTTCAACAAAAAATCCAAATAATTGAAAACTTATCACAAGCCAGTTTGTGTTATAACTTTATCCTGGGGTCCCTGAAAATCCAGAGATGCAGTTCCATTTTCCTGAATGTTAAGAAATAACAACCATCAATTAACAGTTGAGATTTGTGATTTCAGCAATAATTTACAGAAATTGCAAAACAAAGACTGAGACTATGCAGATATGAACCTGGTGGAGTTGCTGTTCAGCCAATTCCTCAGTTCTAGTTGACTCACAAATGAGCAGAGCAATTTCAGCAAGAAGTTTTTGTACACTCCGTCGTGGTGCGTATATGTGTAGACACAATGGGTACAAGGTGACGTACGTGTACCGGCGTTGTATGTAGAGAACTTTAGTAGCAATTAAAACAATAAAAAATAGAAAATGGTGCTGCAAATAATGCACTAGCATACAGGAAAGATAGACCATTCGTGCCAAATAGGGTTATATATCCGAAGAGTCTTTCTGAAGCTACATCCTGCTACCAAACAAACACAACAAACAAATGCATTGACCCTAGCAAAATTATGTGAGCACGACACATCGAGTCTATCTGAAGCTGATGCCCAGAAGCTTCAAAGCCATCACTCTAGTCATCATCAGAGTCTAAGATGATTTGATTGACAGGATGTCCTCCACCAGATGCTGCTGCTCCCTGAACCGGTGTACAGTGGTTTCAACATCGAAAACTGAAACCTGAACAAGAACAAGTAAAAAAGTAGTTAAAAGCAGACACTCGTATATACTACAAACAATTTGAGAAGTAACAAGTATATTAAGGGGGTGTTTAGTTCACCAACCACCCGTCACATCAAACTTCGGACACTAATTAGGAGTATTAAATGTGGATTAATGACAAAACCCATTTCACAACCCCTACCTTAATTTTCAAGACGAATCTAACGAGCCTAATTATGTCATGATTAGACAATGTCGTGCTACATTAAACAATCTCTAATGACAGATTAATTAGACTTAATGGATTCGTCTCGGAATTTCCCGTCCATTCATGTAATTAGTTTTTATAATTAGCCTATGTTTACTACCGCTAATAGACCTTGAAAGTGACTCCCAAAATTTCTCACAAAGTAGTTCGATATTCAATGTTTTTCTAATTTAACATAGGATTTCTTTCACAGATGCCCCAAACAAATCGCATCAAATATAGAGAGCACGAAAAGGGAAAGAGCTTACCATATGTCAAGTTGACTCAGGTAGGTTAAAACACCTAGTACCTTTTTATTAACCTTTCCACTTCGTAGTCTCACTATCTTCAGATGTTTACAAATCGTACATGAAACCTCTGACGCCTTCCTTCCTTTCATTTCTACTTTCCACCCACCACCCTGCAAAAAGTAGACATGTTGCTAGGATCAATAGTAACCAAACTCACCATGTAGTATTTCCATTTCACAACCATCTTGTATATAGAAAATATATACTACCATGCAGAGCAGTTGAAGTGTAAGCTCCTCCAAAACTGGTGATTGTCGTAGCATAGCTGCGAGGGCACACTTATCTGGCACACACCAGTGTTCATTGAGAAACAAAGTCTTCAAGTTGATAAATGTTGGGGACGATATAAAATAACTCGTGAAAGTAGGCTGGTCACACAATCATGATATTAGTGATGAATGTTTTTTTCCGGACGAAGAACAAGAAAGCTAATGGTGATCGAAAATGTAAGCATACCATGTTGACAGTAGATATCAGCTCCAAACATTTAGCTTCTGATAAGCCTTGCAGGATGTTGGTATCAACATGACTGCTACAATAGTCACTTCCACTTTTTCCCAGCTCGACAACTGCATCCACTAAAGAGGGCATTCTATCAAGCACAGGAATCTTGCCATTATTAACTTCAAGACGCAGGGAAACAAGATTCGGCGAATCAACATGAATGTGAACACTGCGACAGAACTTGCTTGCAAGGATGCTTAGATGCTTTAAGGAGCGGGATGAAATCTTTGTAGCCCACGATAAGTCACTACAGAAAATCTTGAGTACTTCCAATGCTGGGCAACTTGAGAAATCAAGGAATCTGTCATCGAACTTGATGAAGGAAAGCTCCAGACACCTCAGGAACAGGGAATCGAGGCAAAAACCATGCACCTCAATACAAACCTCCTCGGCATCCCTGGAAATTCGGAGACCCAAAAACTCAGCTTCACAACTAAGAACATGCTTGATCCAGATAATTATGTGGTCCAATTCCTCGCCATCCTCTTCAATGTCAGGAAGGTCAATCACACATCTACAGATAGGTATGCGATAACGAAGGAGAAGCAGATTGTACACGAATTTCTGGATCCTCTCCATGGCAAAAAGATGAAATGGTTCAATGCCACCAAACCATGAAATGCGTAGGTAAGGGGCACTCTTCCAGAGGTGGCGCCAGCGATGGCCAAGCACACACGTCTACACAGCATCTTGCACTGGCAAGAAGAAGAGGATCATATGAAGGAGCTCATCTGGGAGGGCGTCAATGAAGTCGACGGAAAGTCCCGGAGATGACAAACTGCCATTATCCACCACCTTTCTCTTCGGACGCACACCATCCATAAGGTAGACAGCGTCAGGACTGTGAGCAAAGTAACTGTCAGGAAGCATAATGGTTGTGAGAACAACTTAGCATTTGACCATGAATGCAGACATGCAGGGATCCACAGGCTACGGGTAAAGCATAGCATCAACATTTACAGCCCATTCAGACTAGCATTGCAACTTACTATATGTCAGTGGTATTGGATCATGCAACAACACATGAATGAATGGTTTAATTAATTAATAACTATGTGAATGAGCAAATGAGCACAAAAAAAGCTAGGTAGTTTATGTTGCACAGCTCTTCTGCGTATTCGAGAGAAAAAAAAGTACTATGTCAATGAGCACAAGCAATGATGGCAACATATCTAATGCAAACCAGCTTCGTGTGCAGCAGAGTGAATCTGGCAGGAGAACAAAGTGAATGCGAACCGTACGGCACAACAGTAAGATCCAACCGCCGATTAACACTAACAAACAGATCTTTCAAGATTCAACCCTACGATGCAGGTACCTGAACGGCTGTACTAGCAACTGATCAGAAAATATATGGGAGTATGCAGCTATAAACAGCAGGAAGCGATAGATCTGATAAGGAAATACATAAAACATTCAGCTATAAACAGCAGGCACCAACAAATCATTACTCGTAGGGACAGATGGAGTTTGTACGAGACGAGGACAAAAACCACGAATCAGAAGTTGGGAACAACAAACTCACGCAGATCAGCAGAAACACAAGAGCTCACCGGAATCGGCCCGCAATACCTCGTAACTACCGAAGAAGACCGACGCCGGAGAGATAGATCTAGGCTGCAAGAATGTTCAACTGTTCAAGGCGGCGGTATTCCGCGCTCGCCTAGGCGCGCATCGCAGCTCGGCGGAGGGGTACCGCGGCGCCTAGGTGGTTAGGCAGTCACTAGGCGACCCGTGGCGGCTGCGGATGCAGGGGACGGGCGGCGCGGAGGAGGCAGCAGGGGCTGGCGGTGGGGTTGAATGAGGAGCAGGGTAAACAGCAGAGAACGCATGGAGATTCTATAAATGCCATTGCCTGTAAATCCCAAGTCACCAAACCACTGTAACTGTGAAATCTTCACTATTCCTGCTACAGTGAATAAAGTCATATTAGTACGTAGTATATTGCTGTTCACCTACAGAGTAGACTCATCTGAGAGAGAGAGAGAGAGAGAGAGAAAGAGAGAGAGATGGAAACAATCGTCTAATCCACGATCGCGAATCCGTGCACGATGAAATTCACGATCACTAAATTGGTGGAGCCGGCAATGGATCGTGCGTAACCTAGTCCGTGCGCATCCCAGTCGGTGTTGCACAGGAGGCATGCAGGGTGGATGATGCGTAACCGAGCTGTTGTAGGTGACACACCGAATCGACAACAACCGGTCGGTGTTGCAGCATGAAGGTGTGTAACCGAGTCCGTGCGGATTCAGGTTACTCAGCTTTGATATAACCGAGTCCGTGCGTAACCGGTCGGTGTTGCAGCATGACTTACTATGCGGAGCCTATTTGTGTGCGTGCGTATCTCGGTTACTCAGCTTTGATATAATTGAATTCTTCCTTTTGATCTAAAAAACACACACACAGAGAGAGAGAGAGAGAGAGACGCAGGTTGGACACGATCACACACGACAGGCCGTGCTCATAGTAAGTCATAACTAACATGCACCATCTCGCGCGTAACCCAGTAGGTCGTACAGCTACCGCCCGGCCTGAGGAGTAAGCTGGACCCGCTGCCGATACACACAATCAATCCATGACACGCCACGCACGCCGCACGCGGTGCTTTAGCCTAGGTTACGCGGCTTGCTGCCAAGTCACGCACAATACACCATTCTCACGCATAACCGTCTGAGTTCCGGTTACGCATGCTTGAACACGACCCGAGGTCTATACCGCACATAACAAAAGCTATCTACCTGATTACGTTCCTTTTTTTGAGCTGATGATTACCACGTTTTTGCGAGATTTTCGGGATATCCGTTTAACGAATGCTAACTACAGTATATATCCATTTTGGTCGACCTGCAAGTTCAGATCGTTGAAGCGGAGGAGGAATAGGTTTTTGCTCATGTCGGGCGCGGCGGAGAAATCGTCTGCTGATGGACGTCCAAGTGTCCCTCATCTTGGCAAGCAAGGCGCACCGGACGGCAATGTGATGCCGACGACAGAGAGTTCCGACGGCAAATCAACGGTGACTTCCGATGGCAAATCACAGTCGACGACGACGTCAAGGAAGTGGCCTCCTAGCGAAGAAAATTTATCACCTGCGACCGGCAGTGGCCATCCTCAGAGACGGCGGCCCAACAACTTCAACTCCGGTGGCCCAACAACTTCAACTCCGGTGGCCCATTGTTGTCTGCTGATGGACGTCCAAGTGTCCCTCATCTTGAGAAGCAAGGCGCACTGGACGGCAATGTAACGACACAGAGTTCCGACGGCAAATCAACGGTGACTTCCGATGGCAAATCACAGTTGACGACGAAGTCAAGGAAGCGGCCTCCTAGTGAAGAAAAGGTAGCACCTCCGACCGGCAGCGGCCATCGTCGGAGACGGCGGCTCAACTTCAACTCCGGTGGCCCATTGTCGTCTACTCCGGAGGTATGTAACACACCATCCATGCAGATTCCATACGACGCACTACCTAGGCCTGCACGGCGCGCTTATTGATTACTCTCTCTCTGTGACCAGATACGACCAACGATCACCATTACTCCTAGGGATGGAATTTCCATAGCGCCTTTGCGACTTGCGCGTGTCGTGAGCGAACTCTCAGGAGAAAGAAAGGAAAGCCTAAGGTCATTCGGATTCGAGTGCTTGCTACAGATGCCCAATATATCCCTAGATCATGCCCTGCTGATGTCTCTTGTCAACAAGTACGAGCCAGATAAAAAAAGATTTTAGAATTGGTGACAAGCTGGTCCGGTTGATGCCATCAGATGTGAAGGACATCGTGGGTCTACCAATCGAAGGAAAAGAGGTCAAGATGGATGGCAACTATAATGAAGTTCTACTTACCCAACACGGAAGTGCAAAGAAGAAATTAGAACTGATAGAAATTGAAGAAAGGCTCCTACGAAGTGATGGTCCTGGAGATACATTCTTCCTTCGTGACTTTTTCCTGTACTGCCACAAGGTGTTGTTTGCACCCGATATGGATCCATGTATTCCAGTCAATGTCTTGCAGCTAGTGGAGAAAGTGGAAGAGATACCTTCCATGAACTGGGGTGTTTACATGCTCAGTCATCTGCATAATTGTATTGCTACATTCAGAGATGGAGTGAGAGAAGAACTTGGAAAGACGCGTGTCCTTCAAGGAAACCTACTATTTCTGCAGGTATACATTTTGAAATTCAGATCGATCTGATGAAATTTAACTTCAGTTCTTGATAATTATGTAGCTTTGGTACTTTGAACATGTCCATGCGGGACCAAACGACCTCTATCCTAAACGACGTAAATACCCCCTAATGAGATATTGGACAAAACAATCGGCCGAGGTGCGACTCAACTCAAAATGTGATCTGTATACAGACACGAAGGTGAATTCCTTGATTTGTTAGTCTTGCTGTGCATGCACGGTGGTTCCAATTATTTTCTCTGTGTTTGAGACGACCCTCGTTTTTCAGTTCCCTTCTTATGAGATTTTCGAGAAGCTTCCAAACTACCGTGAGGAACCAAAAACCACTGAAGAGGTGACCAGTAATGTGTATTGCGACAGATCAATCCATAGCACTTGTCCACAAGGCCCGTCACTTTTCGCCTCAACCAACGATTCCGCACCTCATAAAAATGTCAGCACAGACCACCTCCACTCCAACCAGTTTACAATAGATTTTGTACCATGATTCACTTCTTTGAATTGTTTTTACAGGACAATGATTTCATTCGCATACTAAGCCAGATTGCTTCAGATCTACATCAGGAGCAAAAACACATGTCAAGAGCAGTTGGAGTATGTTTTTCACAATTGTATTGTTGTTATTTAATAATAAGTTTTCACTTAACCTATTACTATTAATAGGGCATCCTAAAACTGTCTGAACACATCATCGCCAACAATGGAACCCATAGACACACTGGAAGCAAATGCCACTAATTCGTCAGAATATATAAAGAAAATCTTTGGAATTGTGGATTATATTGAAAGAACAATTTTTGGCAGGAGAATACCAATGAGTGCATGCAGAAACCCACAGACGTGCACAATGCTGGAGCATTTGTCCGTGCAGCTGATGATGACTATAGACTCACTGAGGAGGACAAGGTGGTTTTAAGCTTTATCGCAAATAGCGATAAAAATGATATTGTCATTGACATCAATGGCCTTCAAATTTCGGTGGAAAGCCTATTGCCTAATGCCACTGGTTGTAAAAAATGGATCTCACTTGAAGATGGTTGGGTGTTTGGTGATGTGAGCATACTTTGATTTACTTTAATTTAATGGGTTTCATTTGATCTTGTGTATTTAACCTTCTACTACCTATCACGAGATACTGTCCTTTAATATATCATTGGTTGTCACACGTAATTGATGCGTACGCATTTGAAGCTAATATAGGTAACGAAGATGTGGTGTACATCAACACCTATATTACCCATCACGAGCTCCTACGATGTAATTCAGTAATGCCGATCATAGGAGAATACTTCTTCAAAAAACGATCTATGGTGTGTATACTTTCATTTTTCTACAAACTTTTCTCTAATATTTTTCGCACATATTACTCATGGTAAAAAATAAAATTAACTGCGTAACCTTTATCACAGGTGTTTATTCCTTTACACGTCGGAGGTAGTCACTAGATTCTTGTTGTGTTCAATATTAGCGACAAAAGGGTGCAAATCCTCGATCCATTAGTGCACGAGGGGTCGTGGAGTTGCAAAAAGGAATCATCATTGGTGAGCACACACGCACGCGCGTGCGCACACACACAGTCGTAGCTAAGGCCTACATGTATCTCTTGTTGCAAATAGAATCAATACAGAATTGTATTGAAGCTTTTATAAAGGGCCTACCTAATAATGTCGGATGGATTGATGTCAAGTCGTGGCGGATTGTTCGTATGAAGAACTTACCTAAACAATATGATAGGTATGTCATGCTGTCTTGAAACAACGTGATAGTTACCACGTACTTACCAGTAAGTAGCCTAACAAGACAAAATTTTGCAGCTCGTCATGTGGTGTTTACGTCATTAAATACATGATGCATTGGAATGGACATTCTCTTAGTGAGTCACCCACCCAGGTATAGATAATGTCATTCCAGCATTACATAAATATATTTTTCCTAGGAATACATATATTGTGTTGATTGAGACTAAGGTTTTGTGGACATTTTTTATGTTAAAATGTTAGGATGAAATGGAAGTATTCCGGAAGAAGATATGCTGTAGGTTGATACTCTCCAAACACAACAAGATCCGAAGACCATAGAATAGAACGCCTAATCGATCTGGTTGCAACTTATATTTCCACAGAGGGCAAACAGGAAGCTGATGCCGAATGCCCAACAGAAGACAAATGCCAATGAAGTGCAACAAGATGAATCTTATTTTTTCCACAAAGAGAAATGAACCAGAGGCCCATATGGGAAAAATTATAAAAGCCATTCCAACATCACTACGTAATCTTCTCTTGTACTGTAGACACAAAGACGTCTCTGCACCACTGTGCATCTTTCGTCATCTCTGAATTTTTATATTGGTGCTGTCCCATATAGAGTTTTTTTAACCTTTCGAGGAACCTAGTACAATGTGTTTGTGTTTGCGGTTGTCTCGTATAGTAATCTCAAATCTCCATTGATTTGTGGACGTCATAAAGGAATGTGATTCAATACTGGCAGTTGCCATGCAACTGAGCAGCAATCCGGTTTTAAATTACAAACCTGCAACACGCACGATCGATATCGTATGGGCGCTGAACACCGCACGATGGCAGCACGCACGCGCACGGGTGATGACAATCCCCATCACGCCAGGAGAAGTTCACGCGGGAAGTCTGGGTGAAAAGCTTTCTTTCTTGCATGCATGCGAATGTGGACAAAAAAAGATATGTCATTCAAATGAAATGTTATTCCAAATTTTAAAAAATCTATAAATAAACTGTCAGAACAAGATCATATTATAGCCAAAACAAGTTTGTATGCCATCTTGAACAAACTAATAAAGTGCCAAAATAAATATTATTTGTAAATTTTTAAAGATCAAAACAAGTCATTATTATACGCAGAACAAGTTTGTATGTCATCTCGAACAAAACAAATGTTGTGTCAAAACAAATCAGAACAAGGGTCAGAACAAGTTATTTTTATAAGATTATTATTATGGCCAGAACAACTTTGTTTGTCATCTCGAACAAACAAACAGAACAAGTCAGAACAACTGTCAGAACAAGTTAAATATGGCATAGTAACTTTATCATAGTAAACAAATAATTGAACACCTAAAAAATGATTATCTAGTTAAAAATGTCAAGATGAACAGAACTCCTATAAACAATAAATGGAACACTAAACAAATTCAAATATTATAAATATAAAGAATGAAAAGATAGAAAAAAAGAATGAAAAGATAAACACTGTCTATTTTTTCAAAAAGCACTCAAAATACAATGGAACTCATAACTTAGTAATTTCTTTTTTTTTGCCAATAATCAGTATTCCCCGTGTCATTTCCAAATTTGGATGTGCACGTTCATATAAAAACACGATGAAACAGAACACAGCTGCATATATAAATGATATCCTCTATTAGGCACATATATGATTGGCGACATGACCGGGTGCTGAATTTTTAATAAGGTTCACAGGCTGAATAGAGTATGATCACGAGACTTCATTGATTCACAGGCTGTACCTCCCCCTTGTTCCGGGCTGGAAGGCTCCTTTGTATGAGAACACAGAAAATTATGAGAAGAGAAACATATGCCTATATGATAAAGGAAGAAACTACCGGATACATGAGATTTTTTTAGTTGAGAAATCAGTGTTGTAGCTCAAAGGAAGAAACTTCTGTGCTCTATGTATTTGTGCAAAAAAAAGCCCGTAGCAACACACGTGCACATTCCTAGTGCTAAACTAAACGACAACCATCTGAGGCAGCTTGGGTTACGCAGGTTCGACACGAACCTCTCCGTGTTCTGCACAAACCGCGATGCTGCTATGTGCGTAACCCAAGCTGACTAGTAGTAGTACTCCTATCCTGCCACGCCGGATAGAAGAAGGAGAGAGAAATGTCATACTCCAGCCGGTTGCCTGGTTCAGGGAGGAGTAGCAGACTTTCCAGTTTCCACCATGCCGCCCGCCGCCCTGTGCACAGTCGCTGCCAGCCCGACATCGAGGCTACAGAGATGGATCCACCATAGATACTCCAGCCAACAGCCGCTGGGAACCAGCTCCCCACGTCCCTACAGCTCCGCTGCCCACTTCATCTGCGCCGCCACCCGTGAAACCCAATTCGCCTCATCCTCAAATCTCGCAGGCAGAGCTCGGCATCCACCCTCCACCGGCGGAATGCCTGCGGGTAAATCGCACAAGGGAGCGCCGGCCAGTGCTCCGGTGACCGGAGGCGACCGCATTGGTGCCTTCCCGGACGAGATCCTGCACCGCGTCCTCTCCTACCTTCCCGCAGTGCAGGCCGTGCAGATCTGCGTGCTCGCCCGGCGCTGGCTCAACCTTTGGAAGTACGTCACTGGACTGCGCATTGTCGGTGCCGACGGCAAGGCCCCGGCCCCATATGCGGACATCTTGGAGTTTGTGGACAGCCTGCTACTCCTCCGTAAACCTTCGCTTCTCGAGACATTTGAGATCAGTGTCGTCGGAAACGACACCGTTGACATTCAGCGCATCAGGCTTTGGGTCAAATATGCATTGCAGTTCAAAGTCCAGAAGCTCTTGCTCAACATCCAATTCAGAACACATAGAATTTGGTCTTTTTGGCCGGAGGACCCACCCTTCGCCTCCAGGTATCTGACCTTTCTAGTGCTTCGCAGAATACTGTTCAACCGTGAGTTTCTTGACTTTTCGAGATGTCCCGCACTGCAACATCTAGAGATCGAAGATTGCAGCTTCATTGATACACAAGTTATCTCGTCACAGTCCTTAAAACATCTAAGCATCAAAACAGGCAGTTTCAACGACAGTTTTCGCACTCGAATCCGTGCCCCCAATCTTGCTTTTCTGGGGCTACAAGTCTATTATGGCAGGACTCCTTTACTTGAGAGAATGCCCATGTTGGTTTCAGCAAGCGTTGGGATGCTAGGGACCTGTAAAGACTGGTGCAGGTCCAGCCATTCCAACTATGGGGATTGTGGTGACGAGAGCTGCGGATGTTCCATAAAGGATGACAGCACAACCATCATTTTGCGTGGTGTATCAAAAGCAAAGACTTTAGTGTTGGGAACTAATTGTAAAATGGTATGCTTCTCCTCAAATCATTAAATTCATGGTCTCATTGTTTCAAACATAAATGCATTATTGATCTATCTAGTCGCTATTTGTCCAGTTTATTTTCAGAAGGGACTTGAAATGGTGCCCTACCTTTAGTCGATTAAAGGTTCTGGTCCTCACAGAATGGTGTGTGCGTGATGTACATGGACTAGCATGCATTCTTGAACATTCACTAGTTTTACAAGACCTTTACTTTCCTATATTTTTTAAGGTAAAACATTTCTAAATGGACAAATATTGCATATACACCTTTATTTATATAGGTTACTGATCTTGGCAAACTCTTTTATTATACTGCAGCTGCAAGGATGTAATGTGAAAATGAAAGGAAGGATCAACCCGAAGGAGGTACCACCCATTATTTCATCTCATATCAAGAGAGTTGAAGTCGTATGTGGAGTGATCGACGAAAGACTTATTGAATTTTTCAACTTCCTCAGAGGAACACTTAACATCAGTATGTTAGCTAACAACACTCTCGTGCCTTTAACACTTATACATGTGGGACAAACAAAAAAAAAGTTCAAACTGGAAGTAAATGAAGAAATGTCATATTGTTTGTTAAGGTATTGATTTGGATGTACCAAATAAAAATGACACTTCAGAACCCTGAATCTTGAATCTGTTTTTTACCTTCACCATCTTATGAAAGTAACTATGTGCTATGCAAGGATTCAAATAGACGATGCAATATCCAAAACATTTTTCTGTTTTGCTACTTTCACTTATTTATCACCTTTGATAGCCCCCTTATCAGGCTAAATCTACATGAAATGAATATCTTGATTTCCTTGCTAGCAGCTTTTGTAGTGTAAATACTGGGAGATAATACTTCAAAACTAATGGAATAGTAGCTCCATCTAAAAATATATTTAGAATTTTGTATTAGCATGTTTTACTTAAAATTTATGCAGAATGTACAAAGATACTTATTTAGGTGAAACTCGTAGTTGCATTTCAAAGGATTCCCAGTGTCCTGAAGATGTCTCGAAGAGAGGATGGAATTGATTAAAAGCTTATATTATCATTGTTGCATTTGAGATGTACCTCACTCCAAGTTTGGAATATCCTGAATACCAAAGTTTGGTCAGTGAGATAGTATATACATTAGTCCTTTACAGTACCTCAAGTTTACTTACCTTTTTTTTCCCAATTCTCAATGATTTCTCAGATGATGACCTTGGCAGCTTGTTTATCTTTACAGGTTTTATTTACTGGTGTATTAAATGGGAAGGCTAAGGTCAGTCTCAGTGCAAGTTTCATTGCATAGTTATCTAACCAACCAGTTACATGAAACAGTCATGCATGCAACTCAGTATTGTGACATGTAATTTGCCGGGCAATGATGTGTGGAGCCGAAATGTTGGGAGTTTTCATAACTTGTCGGTTCATGTATCATGTATGCCGGTAAAATCTGTACGATGGGGATGCACAAACATTACAAACTGATATAAAGTACTGTTATATTATTTCAATTGCTTGCACTTCATCTGTTCTAGTAGAAGAATATTTTAGAATGGCGAAGCATGTGCGAACGATGCTGGAGGTTAGAGGTATAGGCAAAATCGACATGACTGGCGCCGTCCGGGGCGGATCCAGCGTGGGCGCAGGGTGTCCATTGGAGCATCCTGAAGCTCCTCTAAATTTTCAGCCATGGATGAATAGAAGGGTAGGAAAATGAGCCACCCTCCATGCTGCAACACCGACTGGGTGGTGTCGTTTCATCGCGTAACCTGCATCCGGTCGTGTCGATCCTGCGCGTCACCTGCACCAGCTTCGGCGATGCACCATCCGTTCTGCATGGTGCGTGCAACACTGACTCGGTTACGCAGAGTGTCGGTTACGCAAAAACCACGCTGTATCCTCTGTCGTGTCGTTTCATCGCGTAACCTTGAGCCGATGAGGTTACGCAAAACCCAAATGCTAAACGGAGAGGCCTCTCCATTTAGTCTTAAATGGAGAGCCCTCCGAGGTTACTTCCTGCGACACACAAGTTACTTCCCGCGACCAAAAGTTACTTCACGCGACAAAAAAGTTACTTCTCGCGACACAAAGTTACTTCCTCCTGTGTGCTTCTTTCTGTTGAGAGAAGTAATTTTGTGTCGCAGGAAGTAACCTGGGAGGGCTCTCCATGTATGACTAAAAGTTACTTCCTCCTGTGTACTTTTTCTGTTTAGGGAAGTAATTTTGTGTCGCACGAAGTAACTTCGGAAGACTCTCTATATAAGACTAAATAGAGAGACCTCTCCGTGGATGGTGCCCTGGATGCCGACTTCTTGGCAACGCACCCCGAAGGCCCCAAAACAGATTTATATGGCACTCCCTCCATTCTCTTTTGATAGGAATACTCCGTATCTCCAAAAATCAGATTTTTACAAATGATAGTCCTATTTGCCATTGGTGTGGGCTGTGGCAATAAATGGCACAGATAACAATGAGTATCACGAGTAGAATGCCATTTGATAGAAGAGAAGATTAAGACTACTGGCTGCATGGTGCAAGACTGGCTGGGTTACGCACGGGGTTTGTTACACAAATCGGTCGTGTCGATCCTACGCGTCACCTGCATCCGGTCGTGTCGGTTCTGCGCATCACCTCAGCTCAGTTACGCACGGTTCGGCTACGCACCATCCGTTCTGCATAGCGCGTGCAACACCGACTGGGTCGTGTCGATTCAGCGCATACGCACCATCCGTTCTGCTTGATGCAACACCACCGGTTCCAGATGTATGCGTAACCTGAACCCGCTCGTACCCGCACGGACTCGGTTACGCACCTTGATGCTGCAATACCGACTGGGTGGTGCCGATTCGGCGTGTAACCTGCATCCGGTCGTGTTGATCCTGCGCGTCACCTGCACCAGCTTCGGTTACGCGCGATTCGGCTAGGCACCATCCGTTCTTCATGGCGCATGCAACACCTACTGCGTTGTGTCGATTCAGCGTGTAACCTGTACAGGTTACGCACCGTCCGTGCTTATTGATGCAACACCGACTGGGTCATGTCGATTCAGCGCATACGCACCGTCCGTGCTGCTTGATGCAACACCACCGGTTCCAGATGTATGCGTAACCTGAACCCGCTCGTACCCGCATGGACTCGGTTACGCACCTTGATGCTGCAACACCGACTGGGTGGTGCCGATTCGGCACGTAACCTGCATCCGGTCATGTTGATCCTGCGCGTCACCTGCATTACACCAGCTTTGGTTACGCACGATTCGGCTACGCACAATCCGTTCTTCATGGCGCGGCGCATAATAACATAAGAAATAGGCTTCGGTTGTACTCCGTATGCGTAACCTACACCCACTGGGTTATGCACCATCAGTGCTGCTGCATGCATAGGGCAACTACGACTGGGTAACGAACAGACCCGGTTACGCACCATTCAGGCAACACCGACTCGCAGGTGCAGGCAGCACTGATAGTGCGTAACCGATCGGGGGTAGGTTACTCGCAGGATCGACAGGACCGGATGCAGCAGGGATGGTTACACCGAATCGGTGATCAGCTGGGTGCAGGTTACACCGGTCTGGGTTATTTGCTATTTTTATTTGTATTAGTAGTGAATATAAAATAGCAAAAATAGAAAAGGGTGCAAAGGCACTAATATAATATAGATGCAAGATATATATATTATGAATTCTGAATTCATCCGAAGGCACTAGATTGATCTTCTCCATTCCTGTTATTACTACTACTGCTAGTACTAGACAAGAGGCTGGCTGTTTCGTCTCCACCAGCAAACTAATTGCTGCATCATATCATCAGCCAGTAGCGCAACTGCGTCGGATCTGGTGGGGTGGCCCATGTTGTACACACCTTCCTTGACCTGGTGTTTATTATTTGCTCGATCTCCCGGCCCGGAGATTACTACTCGTCGTCGCCGCCTGTATTATATTATTGCGAGACAAGAAAAGGCAACCAAGTTAGAGGTAGCAGAAGCACACTCGTCGATATATATACACGACGACGGAGTATATATGTATATTATTAGCACCTGCCATACTGGAGGGATCGTCTTCGTCAACCTCAATGGACGGAGCATCAGGAGCTGCAGGTGGATCGTGCAGGATGTACTGATCCGCCGAGATGTCGTCATCATTTTCCTTGTACATCGCACCAATTGCGGCCAGAACATCCAAAAGTTCCTTCTCCAACTCACTCATCAACTGCGCGTGCCCATGCATGAAGAACAAGAAAATGAGGAGATGGAAATTAAAATAATTAAACCGCGCAGTGTAGTGCGGGAGGAACACCACCAGATCGAGCATCCCACCAGTATACGTACGTACCTCAATGTCATCTTCATGCACAGGCGGTTCTTCGATGGTGGGATGAGCAGGAGCGGCCGGCTCATCAAACAGTAGATGCTTGGCGGTGGGCGGCGGCGGCGGCATGTCCATCGTCTGCAGATGCTTGGCCGGGGAACTTACATCATCAGTATCAGAAGTCTCGGGTCAGTGCTTCGAAGGTGTTTGCCTGGACCTAGAGGCACCAACAACCACCTCTTCTGGCGCTGCTGGTGTAGTCATAAGTACTACTGTACTACGACGACTATACTACCTGCATCCGCTGGGAAAACCACTAATTGTTTCTAGTAAACCTACAGTAAAATGAGATGCTACAGTAACAATGAATAATGGACCAACACACCTCCCGGTCCCTGTTTATATAGCTATACTGCAGTGAAAGGGCCAACGGAATCTGGGAGAGAGATGGAAACGATCGTCTCATTAGGGAAGCCTCCGTGCACCATGAAAAGCACAATCACGAAATTGCCGGGATAGTGCGCATGCACACATATACCTAGAGAGGAACGCTCCTTGGTGGTGGAAAATGGCGGCCGGTGTCGATCCTGCGTAACCTGACCCAGACGGTTACGCATGAGGCACTCCCTCCTGCTCCTGGTACGCGCACTTAGGAATGCGGGGTCTCGGTTACGCTGTGAGGATCGTTGCTTGGTGAAAAGACTAATTTAAACGAAACCATAATAACCTGCAGGGGTGGACCTACGTTATGCTGAGAGAGGGCTCACTCAAATTCTATAAATCAAACTAATCGACAAAAATTCTCTATATAAAATCTTCATAAATTTCTGTATTCTCAAGGTGTGCCCTCGCTCAAATTGTGCTCTAGGTCCGCCCCTGATAACCTGCCTTTCCAATCAGCACTTAACCAGTTTCAACCAGTGGCTGCTGCATACGGCAACTATGACTGGGTAACGCACTGACTCGGTTACGCACCATTCAGGCAACACCGACTCGCAGGTGCAGTCACCACTGATAGTGCGTAACCGAACGGGTGTAGGTTACTCGCCTATCACGGGGTGCTAGTGATAGGCGCACCCCGTAACGCAGTCGGTGTTGCAGGAACCGTCGGTTCACCTTATGCCTCCGTCCCCGCGCCTCCGCTAGGAGCTGATTTCTGCCATTTGTGCCCATGCGGAAGAAGGAGGTGAGATCAGATGTGGACACGTCGTCCTGGACGATTTCATAGCAAGACGCGAATGTGGGAGATGATTTCATAGACAGCATGACCTCGACCCTCGCGCGCGCGTAACTTCTCAGACGAATGAGCTCTGGACTGCAGAATAATTTCTAATAGTGAAATATAGTCGTAGGAATACATTTTTTTTGGCCAAAAAAGATCGAGAACATCGTCTGGGTGAAAGAACGGAAATCAACATGCATGCGTAGTAGGGATCTATCAGATCTAGATCGTTGACGCCCCCCAGCTCTCCAGCAGCTTATCCCATAGCTGGTTGTTGGCCTTCCCCTCCTGTAGAAGGATCCTTTCTAGACTCTCAACCATTGAGTGGAGATGAGCCGTGTAGACTTGGATGTGCGCGTTAACACGCGGATCCACCCACTCTGTGTAGCCACAGTCATCCATCTGCCGGAAGAGACAAGACGCGAGTCAAGGCAAGTGCATGCTGATCGATCCGGTGTACTAAACGAAAGATGCATGGAAGAGTAATGTGTTATTAGAAGAAATTAAGTTTCGGGAACTTTCCAAGAAGCGAGGGCAGCGGAAGAAATGGCACCCCCCATCGATGTAGCTGACTAAGTTTGGACGATGGCGTCCTCCTGGTGTATGCATTGAGGCCAAGGATGTGGTCGGTGAGGGTAGTCTCGAAGAGGATTGTTGTCGGTGTAGTAATACCTACGGCTGATTACTGCTTGGGGTGGGTCGGACGTGGTTTGCTAGGACCACCCCATTCCACAGCTTTCCCTCCCATTGTCACCTTGCTCTCCTCGGAGGAGCTGCTCAAAGGCTGGGGGCGCAGCTTCTTTGGCATTCCGTTAGTTGCGATAGCACGGGGAGCAGGTCGCGATATCTATTTTCTTTTCTTCTCTCACGAGAGGGAATGGGGGTTTGCCTCTTACTATTAACAACGACCCCCGATACTTGAGGGCCGAGGATGTTGCCACCAAAATAATAATAATAATAATAATAATAATAATAATAATAATAATAATAATTAATTACTCGTGAAAGGCATTCATTTCATCTCCATCATATCCTGACCAAAATGTCCATCATCTGTTAATTACTTCATTGCTACAGAGATAATTCCCACAATAGCACACAGACCCACCATAACAACTAACATCTTCATGGTCCTGACCAAAATGTCGATCCTCTGTTCCATTCCATTGTCAGCTTGCATCACCCCAGAAGAGCGTCCTCTTCAGAGGTCGTTTCTTCTTCTGGTTCCTCATGCACTATGATCCTCCTGATACTGATAAGCTTCGCGAAGTACTCCCTTTGCCAATAGTACTCAGGGCATCTATCAGGTGCCTACAAATATAGTTCAAAAATGCTCAAACCCTAGTTCGGAAAAGCAATCACCACATTGAAACTCGACACGTCAAATGCATTAAAAAAACAACTCACCCCCTTGATGTTCCTTGGGCACTTGAAAAACACTCGGCCTCTATTCGTGTCAGTCATTGCGCGGAGCTCAATGATCCGCGCTGACCCACAGACCGTGCACTGGATCAAGGGAAACCCGGTTTCCCTGCCAACCACGTTGGACGACTCATTCACACATGAGGTGCTAACCCTAGAGACCGACGGATCCACCCGGTGCAGGGACATTGCGAACAGGAGGGATTGGTGCCGGCATGCTGCCGCCGTTCGTCAACTAGGTCAAAAAGGTGAAGTTGGACGCCGAGTGTTGTTATCACGAGCCACGAGGGGACGCCGAGTGTTCTTATCCCTGCTACACACCCTCACAGGAATGCGTAACCTGCAGGAGGGCCGGACGGGTGCCGACTTGCCGTGTGGGCAACCCAGGTAGTTGCACGCAGAGCGCAGCGTGGCTCCAGCGTAACCCATACCGGACAGGTTACGCATGGATCTCAAAGTCTGCTTATCCCGCGGGGAGGTTGCAATACGCCAATACGCTACGCACCATGGCCCGCGGGTAACCGGTAAACCCCAGGTTGTTGCAGCACGCAGCGGGGCTCTCGGTTACGCAAGCCTCTGTAGGTTGTACCACTAGCTAGCACACAGCCAGGCTGCATTGTTCCTGCAACACCGACTATGTTACACACAAATAGGCTTCAGATGTATGCGTAACCTGCCCATGCTGCATTCTGTGGTGTCGATTCTGCGTGTTACCTGCACCGGCTGCTCGGTTACGCACCATCCAGGCTGCAACCGCCTGCAATACGCACACGCACTTATAGGCTCCAGATGTATGCGCAACCTGAACCCGCTCGTGGGTAACCCTCTCGGATGCAGGTTACGCACCGAATCGACACGACCGGATGCAGCGTGGATGGTGCATAACCGAGTGGGTCCAACTTACGCGCCGAATCGACACCACCGGATACAGCGTGGAATCGTGGATAGTGCGTAACCGGCTCACGTTACTACGCACCATGCACGCGTAAAACCGACCCGGTGAAGGTTACGCATACATCTGGAGCCTATATTTGTTATTACGCACAGGCACACGTAAAACCGACCCGGTGAAGGTTGCGCATAAATCTGTAGCCACGAGTAAAAGGCCCGCTTGCGTTACGCATGCACACACGACACACGTATTTGTTGGCAGCGCCCAGCCGGTTACTCACGAGCCGTGTATCCCAAGGCGTCCACATGTGTAACCGAGGTGGTGCAGGTTTGGCATGCACACCCGACACGCCCATTATGAGACTTTGGAACAACGCATTCAGAGGTTCAGACTTTAAGGAAACCATTCATCATTCATAAAATAATAATAATAATTAGGAGTTTAGGACTGATTTAAAAGTTCAAATAGGAGTACTTAAAACTAATTTAAACGAATGCATAACCATTTTCTAATCAGCACTTAACCATTTTTAATCAGCACTTAACCATCTGGCTACATCATTGTTATTTCCTCAGGTGTACACGCTTGATCTTTGAAGAGCATGTTGGTGGTGAATCACCTCTTCATTTGAGATCGTGTTCTATTTGCAACTGTATCTCCATACTTGTCTCTTTTTTTCCTCCTTGGGTAGAAGGAGAATTGCCTTGTTGCTTTGTTCGTGCTTGAATGTCCACTTTTGAGACTCCAACCTCAGTTTCCTAAGGTGATCAGAGGATAATAGGTATATCTATGATTAGATCGATTCACATATACTAGGTACTAGTAATCGAATATGCTTAGGAAATTAATCACTAATCACCAACCAGAATAGGTGTATTGTACGATTGTCTCTGAATCTTGTTGTGTTCCGAGAGATTCAACCTACAACACATCTTCTTCCTAAATGCATCCATTTGTTCCTAAAGATTAAAGTTAACAAATGACCGCAAAAACTTACTGCGTTATTCACAAATGTATCCATTGTGAAATGATAATAAAATGGACGAGCGTACGGACTTGGGTGAACGTTGCATTAAGTGTACTCCCATTCCAATGCATCATGTACTTGATGACGTAGACGCCACATGACGCACTTCAAAATGCACATGTTACATATATGGAATATACAGTAAATATTTTTAGTGCAACGATATATCTTACCTATCTTGTGGTGTTGGTATGTCTCTAATATGTAGGGTATCCCACTTTGTGACATCAATCTTTTTTTGGAGGCGGGTGACATCAATCTCTGAAGATCCACTCACATTTCTTTGTGAAATGTAGGTTTCAATGCAATGCTGCACTGACTGTACCTGAAGCAAAGAATTAGGTGCATATAGTTGAAAGAGCTAACTACATTTGCACGACATCTACATAATACAGAGTACTCACCAGCGACAGTTCCATCTTGCCATCCCACGTTCCATTACAAACTAACGAACTCAGGACCCGCACCTCCTTCATCGTGATGTTGAACACAAGAAGAACCCAATGATTACCTCTGACATTTACAGGGATATATACCTGAGATGCAGGAATGTTGTTACAATCTTGCGGTGTACTATCAAGTGTCGAAGCTAGCATCAAGAACAGACCATAGCACATTTAAAGAAGTATTCTCCAGTTCTGGCAATCCAACCACTGTGAGAGGATTTCAATTCTTCTGGAGATAGTAATTTCCTAGCTAGAAAAGTCTTGACTTATGCCACCTTTTCATTTAGTAGTTTTCTGGCTACTACGTACGCATCTATTACCTGTCACACTCAGACACCGTGATAGATTAGGACGTACAGTAGGTAAAATAGAACGCAGCATTGTAACATATTGCATGTAGAGCAAAACAGAAACATAAATAAAACGTACTCACATCATCAAGCATCCAGCCATCTTTATTGGAGATCCAGTCTTTTTTATCAGTAGCCATTCCCATCAATGTTTTGACCAGAATTTCTATGTCATTGATACTGACGACAATTGCATCTTCACAGCTGTTCAGGACAAAGTTTAAAACTTCTTTATCCTTAGCATTCAGGTTGTAGTCATCGTCATATTCACGGGCAGGAGAGTATGCTCCAGGACTGTGCACATTTGTCGTCTCGTGCCTGCCCTGATGTGTGTACAAATTTTTTTAGTTTTGTCATGACAAATAAACTTATTCAGGGAGATGTCGTTTTCTATATATTGGGACCAATTACTGGTGCTGTATAGCAGGGATTGTACCTAGCAATCATTTTCGTCAAGCTGTTAGGTGTTCAAGCCAGAGTATTTACCAAATAATGTAAGAATGTCATGTCAGAATCAGAACATTTCTTTAAAAAATATTTATGAAAATACAAATTCTGAAATTCACAAGTCAAATCATGTCTTTTAAACAATGTGACAACAGAAATTTAACCTGGCTGTGATTTATGTTGTGCTGTGTTGTGCCGTGGTTGGAGTATTTGCCAAGGAATTTATAAATGTCCAGTCAGCACAACAACTTTAATAATAAAAATAGGCAATGCAGTTCTGAAATACTGGCGTATCAAAAAATACTGGCCGTGATGCAGTGGGGTGCCAATGTTGTATTTTGTAAGGAATTTTGAAATTTCCTGACATAAGCATAAATAATATAAAATAAAATTTTGGTTGCAAAAAAAACTGAACATTTATGAACCATGCAGTTGTGAGTACATACGTCGACAGTGACATCCGTCTCATTCCCGTGGTAGTAGTCGCTGCTTTTGCCGAATCTAGCAACATAGTCATCATTTGCAGAGTCGTTGTTTGAGGATAAAAACGTCTGGGCATGTGAACTGGTGTCGTGGCTTCTGTCCAGAGGTACATTACTAGTAACGTCATCATGTTTGTTTTGCTTCTCTCAGTTGTATGGAAGCTTCTTGAAAACCTTTTGTCACAAAAGATTGAAAATAACTATCAAACATGAAACCCACAGTTACAAGAGTACTAGTAATTAGCAAGCAAGAGACATAGACGACATACAATTCCGTTAGCGATACCATCCATTGAGGCGATCTCCTGTCGCTTTTTGCTAAACGTTCTGTCCAATGCCTCATTAATGGGTACTCTTGTTGTCCAGGATAATCGATTTTGTGGTGGCTACATGCGTGGACATGCTCGAGGTACCAGTACTGCACGATTAGGAATCGGGGTTAAACATATCCTGTGTGAATCCAAATACTAGTCCGGCCTGAAACTGGTAATGAAATGGAAATTTATTACCTGCAACAAGATCAGGCTGCCTTTAGGAGTACTACCAGGTGTCGGATTATTCCCTTGTCTTTTGTAAGCAGCCAGACCATCTTGTAGATTCTTAAGAGTATAAACACCCCAGTTCATCAAATGTAAATCACCAACATTCTCGACTAGCCGCTGGACTTTTGCTGGAATAGCTAGGTCAAATAAAACCTTGTGGCAAAACATGAAGAAATCTCGAAGAAACGAATCATCGGCAGGCCCGTCCTTTTGCTTCAGTCTGTTTTCAACCTCAGACAATGTTAGTGACGACCTTGTTTTTTCTCGACCACAACTGGTCATATTGACCTCTTTTCCCTCGATTGGTAGACCCATGATGTCCTTCACATCTAATGGCGTCAACTGGACCAGCTCGCTACCAAGCTTGAAACCTACTTGATCTGGATTGTACGTGTTGACAAGCGACATCAGCAATGGACCATCTATGGTGATTGGTTTGATGTGTAGCAAGAAGTCGAACTTGATAGACTCTAGCTTTTTCTTTCTTGCTGTTGAAAGCAGCCCAAGGACATTCGCCAGTCGTTTCGGCATGCCTAGAATGCATAGGCTCAAGCGCTTCGAAGAAATGGTAGAAGTAGAACTGATTGGTATCTGGTCACGGAGAGAGAGTAATCAATAAATGCGTCGTATGGAATCTGGATGGTGTGTTACATACCTCCGGTGTAGACGACAATGGGCCACCGGAGTTGAAGTTGTTGGGCCGCCGTCTCCGAGGATGGCCGCTACCGGTCGCAGGTGCTAAATTTTCTTCGCTAGGAGGCCGCTTCCTTGACGTCGTCATCGACTGTGATTTGCCATCGGAAGTCACCGTTGATTTGCCGTCGGAACTCTGTGTCATCGGCGTCGCATTGCCGTCCGGTGCGCCTTGCTTGTCAAGATGAGGGACACTTGGACGTCCATCAGCAGACGATTTCTCCGCCATGCTCGACATGAGCAAAACCCTCTTCCTCCTCTGCTTTCGCGATCTAAACTTGCAGGTCTACCAAAATTGAGGGAAAGAATGTAAACCGCCTGAGAGAGAGAGAGAGAGAGAAATAATAAACCGTCGTTCACGCCGTAACGCACGCAATCAGTCGATGGAAAGGCGTAACCGAAAAGAAAGGAAACATTAATAACCTATACTCCCTTCGTCCCGTGAAGAATGCAATCCTAGCATTTGAAAAAAAATCCCACAAAGAGCAATCCTAGAAAATAGATCTAATTACCGCTGGGTTACGTACACCTGAGTTATGCATAACCTCCACGCTAATGCAGAGCGCTTGGTTACCACGCATCGTGTGTAACTGGATGCTGGCCGTGTAACACAGGCGGTTATCATAGTAACCTGCCACGCACGCCTCGGTTAACACACGTGGTTACTTACCCACACGGCCATGTAAAAGTAAAAGGCCGCTTAGGTTATGCACACTGCACCGGGGTTGCCGCGAACACGGCGGGTTCCTTTTCTTTAAATCAAATCTTTCCAGCCGCCTTTTCCTCTCGAATAGAGAGATACATCAATGGTATTGGTTACGTAGGTGTCATGCTGCGTGCTGCAACTCCTGTGGGTTACTGCTGCCGAGGAACACGCGCGGCGGGTTGTGGATACCAGTCGGTTACGCACAAGCCAGGCTGCATGGTGAACCTCCCGGTTACGCTGGAGCAATGGTACGGGTTCTCAATCATCCGTAACCTGCACCGCCTAGCAGGTTACGCTGGTTTGACAGGAACCCACACGGTAGGCAGTTGTAGCTCGCAGCAGGCAGGGATCGTGCGCATGCGTCACTACCGCTTCCAGTTATGCGGATGCATGGAAGTTCCATTCCCGTTTCATTAACTTAAAATGATATTAAAATTTCTCAATAAATACTTAAAATCTTATTTTTAAATCTCTGTTGCGGGGTCCACCGGATCTGGCTATATATACATGGTATGGATCTGTTTCGTTCTTTACTTTTTCTTGGCGGACTTGGTGGACTTGGTGGATTGCTGGAAAACATTGTTCGTCCTGTCAGTTGATTTCTGGCAACAGGGTATCGTCCACCGAGATCGTCAGTAAGAGTATTATCATTATATTATACTTTCTAATTTTCCACTCCTTTGTTCAGGGTTTTCTCATGAATGTTGATGCTTGTGTCCTTCGAAATTGTGAACAAAATCTAGGAAAATGATCGGTGTAGACGATTCACACGATTCATCTGTGATGGAATCATACCACTATGATGGTTTCGACGAAAGCGATGATGAATCATATTCCTCCAAGGTTACGAACGCATCGACCACCCATCGCACAAAACACATGAAAGGTATGATAGTTTTTTAGCAATCAAAGGTATGATATTCAATCCACTGTGTCGATTTTCCGATTGATGAATCACGGGGAAACCTTGTCCTGGCGTCAGGGGAATAGGTAGGAGTATCAATTTATCTGTTCTTGTTAATATCAAGAATGTTGGCGCCCGAAACTTCGTTGTAGAGCTTGGTTAACCTTTGTACATTTCGAGAATTTTTCTGATCATAACTTCATTTCGGCTGTTTCATGCAAATAGGCAGATGTCCAGGTTTTGAAAAAATGACATGGACAAATCCCCAAAGGGGTATTAATTGTGTTGAAAAGATCCATCATCCCTTGATAGTGGAAAGTGTCAGTCAACCACCATCAGACACTGAAACTGTTCCCTCAGAAATGAGAAACATTGGTTTTAAGGAGCCACTACCGGCAACAATGAGAAACACGGGTTTTAAGGTGCCACTGCAGGAAACACGATCATCAAATGTATGGTCTTACATCATGCTATCACTTTCTACAATTTTCTCATCCTTTTGTTTTTTCTATAAAATACTAATAAAATCGTGTGCTTGTATTTTATACTTGAAGAAGATGAGGATAAGCACAAGGTGCGCTCCACATTTGCTGACAGACCTCAAACCAGACTTGGAATCAAATCAGATCAAGAGGATCAAGGATACTGTATTTGGTAATTTCTTAGAGATTAAAATTATATCTTCCTTATTAGACTTGGGGTTATGGATGCTGAAGCACTTTGACACAGAAGCCATGCGGTTTGACTTTGGGAACGGTAAACATATCCCTTTATCCCCAGCTAGTATTGCAAGACTAACTGGATTACCATGCAGTGGAAAAAAAATTCAAGAGAACAGTCGTATAGATAAAAGAATAACTGAATTTCAAAATAAACTAGCTGTGCTTCCTGATAAATTTGGGACGCGTAGAATCTCTACCGGAGCACTGCAGGCGAAAATTAAAGAAGGTGCCGCTGATGACATTTTTATCACCTGTTGGACTCTGCTTATTGTTGACAAGATCATTGTCCCACATACTGGCAATAACATCAGTACGAGGTATTTGAATGTGTGCCTTGACGTATATAATTTAAAGACCTATGATTGGGTTGGCTGCATCATCGATAATTTTAAACTTGGTAAAGAGGCATTACATAATAAGAATGTACATATGGGTGCCAACTATATCCATGGATCAACATATCTCCTTGGAGTAAGATATATTCACACAATCTTTGTTGCAGTCTGATCAATTTTACTTTTGGTGATAGATCTGTGCTAATTGATTTTAACTTATAATGAGCAGTTGTACTGCCTTGACTAGATGCAGTGTAGTACTATCACACCTCCAGTTGGTGAACCTCGGTTTATACTTTGGAGTGAAGCACAGCTACTCCAAGTAGAAGCATCCTGTGAACACCTGCCGGTAACTTTAGTGCCTATATATTTATATATTAGGCACCATTTATTGTTTGTTAACATTGTTCCTGTTTTAATATTGCAGATACGAAACGTTAAGGAAACTTGTTATGCAAACGATTTTGGCGAAACAACAGTAGCTTCCGAGAGGAAGACGGATGGGGTGTGTGATACATTTCTAAAGGCATTCCAGGGTATCAAAATAGCAAATGAGGTGATGGATTATGCATTATTTCTTTTGGCAATCCATGGATCTTTTACTTTGTATAGTGACATGAATATGGTACAGAACATATATTTTTGTTAATGAAAGTGGTTCTTACAAATTTCTACCACACACATTCCAGATCAGACACTCATTTTTGTAACCAACAAGAAGGAAAAAGTAACAGCCAACATTTTTCTCTAATCAATGCAAATCTTGTCACCCTCCTCAGCCGACGTAAGTACTGACAATGAATCCAATGTATCCACATAAGCAGGAAGATGAAAAAAAAAGGTCCTTGATGACATCTGTTGTGCCTGATGGAACTGCAAATATCTCCCAGCCTATTGAATTGCTAGAGGAAACTGAATGCGACAGTATTCAACATGCCTGTAGAATGGCTGGTGCCTTTGCAATTCTCAAGCAGAGTGATACTCGTTCTGACTCAGCTATGACCAGAGAACAGTCCAACATGTTGAGCCAGGTTCGTGCAATAATAACAAAGATTGTTCAACCATTTTTTAAATTAAATCATATCTTTCTAATAAATTTTAAATTATTTTTCAGGGTACATTACCAATAAAACATGGTGAAGGTAACATAGAAAACTTCATGTCCCCGAAAGCAACTGACCGTGTGGACTGTGAGAACATGCAACACAACTCTCTTACAGAGAGCACATCATCAGATACCTTAAAACTTTATTCTGAACAACAAATGGAGGTACAATATTCACAATTTTTCCCTTCTATGAATTTTGAATTTCAGATTTGGATTCCTAGGACATTTCATTTAGCGACAAATATCCATGAGTGTTGATAACCCAAATTTCCATATGGAATTGTCAAAGGAACAACACCCACTTTCACAAGATGAATCGACCTCATCATACAGTGATGACACTAGTAGAATGATGGTGCCGCATGTTATTGTTGTCTTTCATGATAGGTACATACATAATCTTTTTGTGTTCTCTGTCACAGCATAGAGGAAAAGACCTTGTGAATGGAGACATGGTGATGCACACTGTTTGTTCTACAAAACCTGAAATGGCACCAGATCCAAGTATTGTGGACACATCAAGCACCAATGGTGATGTGGTAAGATTCTGGATCAACAAACAAACAATTCTTTTGGTGTCATCACTCTGTAGTTTTTTTTCGCGACCGTGCCTTGGCATGTATTTCATTAAGAGGAAAGCAGTTACAAACAGTTCCTGATGCAGCCAAACAGCACTTGGCCGATCAAGGGGACTAAGGATAACTGGTAGAGAAAAACTGAAAAAAAGGAAACAACCTGACATAAGAAACAGCAAAACCAGAGCAGAGCTAAAACATCTCAAGTGAGCAACACAGCTTGGCGACCCAAGATTGTATCGGCCTCCTCTTGTTGTAGGACCTGAAGGCTAGCATAGCCTGCCGTAATCCATGCGGAGAGCTCTACAGAGGCCAAGAAAGTAGGCATTGTCTGCCCGATACAGAGGCCGTTCGTTTCTAGAGAAAGGCCCTCCGATGCTTGTCTATCATCTGAATAGCCCAAGGGGAAATTGCTGTTGCAATTGCCGTGTGAATTGGTACAGTATGAATGTTTATACAATACAAAACTCATTGGGCAATTACTATAACCTATGTCCACCCCCGCACCGTGATACTCTATTGTACAAGATTATTTGGATTTTAATAGATTAGCTACATTTTGGTACCCATAAATCTCAAGCATTTAATGTTGATAACACAACACCGACAGTTGTAGATTGAAATATTTGCATTTCAGGAAACTGGTCATTCTTTTCAAGTTACCAATCTATTCAGAACAGTGTCTGCTGATGCAGATATGAAACGAAATGGGAGCATTCAAAACTTACAACTCACACAGGTAATATGGTTAATATAATATCTTCATGATCTACAATACATGGTGCATTTCTGTACAATTCAGTTCAGTGATATTCCATAGTCATAGTTTTTAAATTTTTAATGTTCATTGTACTCCATTGTTCTTGAAAGGTAGATGTACTTATGGAAAACTTAATTTGTGATATGGTACATCATCGTGATCATTACAGCCCATGGAAGGTCCAAAGCTAGTGGAAGAAGTTGTAACAATGACTGCGTGCAAGGGTGTATCTTGCCAATTTAGTAAGGTTCCTGCGACGTCATCATTGCCACTTCACGCTGACAAGGTGAATATGGTGAGCGGAGGCAAAGAGGACGGAAAAGAAAACAGTTTCAATTTCCAGCGAAAAAGCCAACGAGAGAGGACAAATTAAAAAATTTCATCAGAACACTGAAGATCATGTCAATCTCTTCAATGCTATTATGAAACTTGACAGCCAAAGGTAGGCGATGATCATCTTAGAAAAAGATGTCAATAAGTATACGAATTTTCTTTCTAATTCAAGTCTATAACCATTGCATGAAAATTTGTACAGTCCAACATTAATTTGTTCAGAGGATTCAAGTTATAGGATCAGTGCCCATGAATTGATTCCATGTTTCAAGGAAACTGGTCGCCAGACCATTCGTCTTATTGATTGGGGAATAAAAATAATCTCACATGATGAGTCTAAGGAAAGTCATGCTGGTTGGAAGATAATAATGCCTGCTTCAATTTCGGTTTGTTCTTCCAGGTTTCAATATATAATTTCTTGTGGTGCATTGTTACTTGTAATTGCTTTGAAATTTGTTTTTCTGATCCTTTTTTTAGCGGTCTTTCGTAAATGTAGACGCTTCCACATGGGAAGACAATATATCAGATTTGACTGAGAAGATTAGAAGTGTGGTAACGCCGTATTCCCTAGAGCTATGCAGTTTGGTAATGCTTACTATATGTTACCTCAACTGTAAATGCGGAAGCAGCATTTATCAATACATGTTTATTAACTAGGCCATGTTTAAACAGCTGCTCTTGGCAGTATTTGATGATAATGATGATAATTGGACATTATACTCCTTTGGGATGAACGAGGAGGTTGGGATCAGAGTCACTATACTGGACCCGGTCAAACGAGAAGACCAAGAGAACTGGAGGCTGCACAAGAAAACCAAATGTGATAGAATTGCCAGCAGGATGACACAATGTGTCAGGGGTATATGTCCTGAACTGAATATCAACTGGACCAAGGAACCGATAGTGTATGGAGATGTCCCATGGCATGAAGAGGCTACTAATGCTTCTGGACTATACATCCTACACTTCATGACCAACTGGGACGGATCTAATATTACTAATTCGGTGAGTTTGTTTATGTGTATATATAGCAATACTCAAAACCGTACTAATATTCGTTCTTGCAAATGTTGGCATGCTGTGTTTACAATATTTTCGTACCGACAGGAATGGGCCACCAACTATCGTGAATGGTTGCTGCAGCAAATGATCACGCATACACTAAACTGTGCAGAGCTCCCGAAATCATTGAAGGAACAATTGGGTCGGCGTCGATTATAACTGTCTACAAGTCTTGTTTCATGAGAATGACTTGCATTGGTTGAGGCATTATATGGCATTGTAAGCGATTGTGTAATGGATGGAACAGAGACGTGTTGTTCTTCGTTATGCCTTTTCTTTACGAGACTACTAACATATTTGCGCCAGTGTCTAATCTCATTTGAACGCATGGCAAGCAATTATTCAGCTTAGTGTCTTTTAAGAAATTTCCGCAGCAACTCGCGGGGTATCACCTAGTAATATTGTACTTCAACTAACTGGTAATTACCAACTTGCGACATGGGTATTCTCAAAAAAAAACTTGCGACATGGGTTATGCACAGCGTCGGTTACGCAAAATGCACACTGCATCCGGTCGTGTCGATTCTGTGCGTCACCTGCACCAGCTCAATTACGCACGGTTCGGCTACGCACAATGCAGTACGCACCATCCGTTCTGCATGGCGTGTGCAAGACCCACTATGTCGTGTTGATTCAGCACGTAACCTAAAAGGTTTCTTTTTGCGAATACGTAACCTAAAAGGTTACGCACCATCCGTGCAGCTTGATGCAACACCGACTAGGTTAAGCAACACCCTCTAGGGGAGGAACGTGGTGACTCCTAATACTTATGTATTATAATAGGTTGTAAGCAACACCCTCTAGGGGAGGAACTTAACGTGGTGACTCCTAATACTTTTGTATTATATACTTTTGTATTATAATAATACATAGATGCTCCTTCCGATGGAACTTTATTCTCAACAACAAAAAAAGAAAGAAAAAAGAAAACCCGCTGAAACTTTGTTACGCATTTGAACAACGTTGGTGCGCCCGCTCCTTCCATCGTTGGTTGTCATACTAGCCAGCACCGCCACCAGCATCCCAGCAGGAGCAGCCACAATATGCAACAACGCAGTCCAGGATGCATTCCCCTGCTGCGAGGACGTCTAGCAACCTATCCAAGGCATCAGCAACAAGGCAAATATTCACCAGCTGACTGCCGATCCGGGGAAAGGAGTGGCACATTGTCTCTAAAGCTTCCATGAACTGCTCCTTGGCGTCCATGAGGATGGCATGGGCGTCCACCAGTGTCGCCTGCACTTCTGCCGACAGCTCAGTCCCATGCCCGCGCAGCACATGGACCTGTGATATCAGTTGGCAAGTTTGGGCATCCAAGGAATCGAAGCGGTCATGCAGGGATTGTTTCAATAGGGTGAACACCTCGTAGTGCAACTGGGTATGGGGACCCATTGACCCAGCAAGAGCAGCTCCAGTTACCACCACGCCCTCAGCCCAGACAACAATGGGGATCCCGACAACATAAAATACCACATGGGGATACTCCTTATGGATGTTGTAGGTTTTATTATATCCATCGCTACTTAGCAATATCTTGCCTGTCACTTTCAAAGTCACCCTCCTGAGCATTGTTGCAGATTGGAATAATAGTTTAAGGAAATCAATTTCATGATCTTTTGCTTTGAAGCCCACAATCTCTACCTCTTCAAGATCAGTCAAAGCAACACTATCACGTATCCATTTGTTATTAGGTTGTTCGATGGGGCAGTTTGTTTCACATGATTCTCCCACCTGAAAGTAAATTTAACATGATAGACTTAATTAAATTATTAAGAAGGTTTACATGACACTGATGATCGCAATGGATACCTTGCTTACTGATAGGGTCACCTTAAGCCTTTGTATAACTGGTCGAATCCAAAGCAGGTGCAATACCAATGGACCATAAGCGTGTCCCTCTGTTTCTAGGTCCAACTCCAAAATGGAAAAGTTGGTTGCTGGAAGTAACTCTATCTTTTGCGCAAAGCTCCAACCACCACAAGGATCATAGTGTGGGGACGAACACTGCACATGAAAAAAATGAATGTTTGAATGCCATTTAAACAGGCAATATCAAGTTACACGCATAACAGTTTGGCACCATATAGAAAATAAACATAAGATTAAGAAGAGCAAGAGACTCACCCGGCAAAAAATTGTCAAAGATAAGACGTAGCAAGCATGAAGCTTGTGCTCACGTATGGTTTCGAGGACCCACAAATCACCAAACCAAGCTTTACCATAGCATTCCCAGGAAAAATTCTTTACTGCAGGAGCTAAGAAAGATATGCTGAAATTGTAATCTGTGTTAATGCGCACCTTCGTGTCTTTAAGCACGGGGGCATCAATGTCGATACGGTTGATGGTCTCTAAATCTGTTGTGGTGTGCAAAGAGAGCACCTCTAGCGACTCTGAGTGAACTTTCACTATATCAAGCACCCAGCAGTCATTGATCTCGAGCACACAAAGCCATGGGCATATGGGGAGCATAGAAGCAGGGTCCATGCAGTCCCCAACCATGGACAGGTTCTTGAGCATGGTAAATTGGCCGGATCGTGGTGGCCCAAAGCATAAATTCTCCGTGTGAAGCTTCAAGGAAACAATTTGGTTATAGCAAGGCAGCCTGATGACATTATCTCCCTCTAAATGGACCACCACGCGGATTGAGAAACTCTCAGGCGCCAGAATCGCAGCAGCTTGGAGAAGTGAAGTGACGCACTGGGAGGCCACTGGGGTCCTGAAGGTGACGCCGAGCCTGTCCAAAACGGGGCTGGTGACCTGTGCGAGCACGGTTTCGACAGAATCTGGGTCAACATCGTTGAAATCCAAATTGGAAAGTCGCTTCCAGAGGTTACAACAACAGCGGGAAATGGCGGTGGTACGGGCAGCTTCGTGTAGGTCGAATAGATGGCCAAGTATCTCGAGAAGCAGCTCGTCAGGAAGGCTGCTGATCCAGTCGACCCCTCCGTCGCCTTCCTCTGGGCGCCGGCGACTTCCTTGCGGTTGCATGGCTTGGCACGATGAACGGTTAGGCAATATAGATATATAATGATACACTATTTCTTAGACTCAATACCAACCATTTCAAATCAATCAATTTGATCGATGTGAATCTGACTACGAAACTTGGAGATTTCCGCAAAGTCCGGTTTCAGAATCCCCAGTTCCCCACCCCAACGAAAACATTAGAAATCAAACCAGCAATAGAGGCACAGATTTGCATACCCAGATTACCTTCTGCCAGTGCAGGACATCCCCTGTGCACCGCTATGATCTGCAGCGCCACGACCGTCTGCCACCGGACGCGACAACTGCAGATCTGCCACCGCTCTTTTTGCACGGCACTCGTGTTTCTTACTTTCAGATCTGTCTGTTGATATGCTATGTAGTATATATATGGCATGGTCCAACGGAGTAGTAAATGCACAAACAATGTATATAGGGTTACGTAGAAACGAGTGCCTTAATAAGTGACTGGTAAGGTATTGTGCAGTGCAAGTGCATGTGCTTGCGCGATGTGTTGCAAACTTCCAGGGTTACACCATCTTTCTGCAAGACGGTAATGGACCTATGGAACTTGGGTTACACGAGCACTGTTGCAGGGTTGCACAATCTCTCGGCTTTAGGGGCTTGCCACGATACTTGGGTCTCCGCGGGCTGTTCACCCGTTGCCATCTTTGTGCTGGCTAGGGATGTAGTAAACGGGAACGGGCAATTCTCGTCCCGACTGGCACCGTATCCCACGTGTAAACCGACCGCGATCTGTGCAAAGGTAGGAGCTTATGAAGCGTGCAACTGAGTGTGAGCTGGATACAAACAAGGGCATTTCACATTTTTTTAGATTAAGGAACAAAAGTTCCGGCCTCAGCACTCTCGCAAGTGCCTGCAGCCAGCGAAAACATCAACAGCCACAAAGCTGTAACCCACCAGGATCTAAGTCCTGTACAAGTTCACCTTACAGGTGATCAACATAACAAGGCATGAAAAGAAAAACTTACAAGTTCAGACCAGGAACCACACAAGTCTCAAAACTAAAACGAAACACTCTAGCCAAACCACTTGAAGACCGGCGACTAGTCCATAATTCGCTTTCCAAACATTCCATCCACTCTTGTTAAAAAAACTCCAACGACATTGTTTCTAACCAACGGCATCCTCAGCTCCCTTCAAAATGCTCATTTCCTCTTCTTTGGATAAGATGGACCAGCTCCTTATCCAAAATGTTCCTCTAAACATCACCTGTAAAATTGACACAAATTTTGATCTTTGGAACACAACTTCATTCCTACAGAGCCATAAAGCCCAGCAAAAAGCTGCCACACCGATTAACACTTGATTCCTTTGCTTATTTGAAAAACTTCTAAGCCAAGGACCAAAGAGATTAGAAATATTTGCAGGTGCTCTAATACCAAAAGTAATAGATATTGTCATCCACAACATCTTAAGGGGATTTTGGCTATTAAAAAAAGAGGTATTGAATAGTTTCTTCCCTACTACAAAAGCAGCAACTAGTGCACCCCTTCCATTGCCTCCTAGCTAGATTATCTTTGGTCAAGATTACACCTTTTCTAATGTACCAGAGAAAGATTTTTATCCTTAAGGGGATTTTGGCTTTCCAGGTACAACAATTGAAAGGTATCCCCGTCCTCATCAACAAATGAAAGGCATTTCACTTGATGTGTCAACAAGATAGAAATCCACATATATGTATGAAAAAATCACTCCTACTAGTGAATGGGCTATGACATTTAAACTGTTCCATTGCTTGAAGAAATTTTTTGATCCTACTGAACTGTTGTCGGGTACTTTATACCCAGGCGTTTGCACTTTGCATCACACATTCACACAGCATGACTCCTGCGTAATCTACTCGTCCAGGTTACGCAAACCATACACTGCATTTTTGTTGTATATAATTAATCCGAGTGGGTGTAGGTAGCAACTCCAACAGTTTGCTATCTTAGTTTGGCATCCACCTAATTTTGGCAAAACATGAAAAATTAGCCTCCAACAGTTTGGCGAAACAACTTGGCATCAATAGCAACTTGGCATCCCTCCCCTCCCCGCGCGTATATATGCGCGCAGCTATCCGCGGCGCATCCTTCCGTAACAGAAGAGGTGGAAGGGTATAAAAATAATTTTGTTTTTTCTCAGGATTCCTGATTTAAGTTTCAAGAGGTGGAAGGGTAGAAACATATTTTTGTTTCTCTCTCAGAGTTCCTGATGTAAGATAAATCTAGATTTGACAAATGAATTATGCCAAACTGTTGGAGATGAACTCTTTTTTGACTTGTCATGTCTTTTTACGCGCCGAATCGACACCACCCAGTCGGTGTTGCAGCATGAAGGTGCCTAACTGAGTCCTAGCGGGTTCAGGTTACGCATACATCCGGAGCCTATATGTGCGCGTGCATATTCCTGGCGGCTGCAGCCTGGATGGTGCGTAACCGAGCGGGTGCAGGTAACGCGGACACGACCGGTGCTGCGGTGCAGCATGGACGGTGCGTAACAGACCCGGTGCAGGTTACGCATACATAATAAGCTTGGCACCATGCAGCAATGGGAGAAAACAATGCTCATCTCGTCGTCTATTCGGCCACACCGTCACCCCTTCCCAACCTCAACGCTCCGCCAACGTTCTCGTCCGCGCCTTTGGAACCTTAACGCCGTCTGACCGACCTCGCCTTCTCCGGTCGCTCCATCGTTCTCATCGCGCACACGTCACCCCGACCTCGCTCGCCGTCCTCTGCGTCTCTCGACCCCACTGTCATCCCCACCTTCCCGGCCTCATAGTCGCGCCCGTGCCGCCATGACATGTCATCACCCTGACCACGCTATTCTGGCACCTCCAGGACTTGGTGTCTTCACCATTGTCCACGTCGAGCCCCATGCATAATTGCATATGATGGCAACGGGGTGCCGGATCTTCCGTCAGGTAGTCATGTCGTCGGGGAGCGTTCACAACTGCGGCGGCCGGCAGCGGTGGGTTGGGCCCAGGTCGAGGGAGGCGGCGGACACCGATGGTGGCGGCGCGAAGGGAGGGGCGGACACCGACGGCGGCCCACCCAGCCCAAGAGGGGACCCAGCAGCAGGCCGAAGTCGGTGGCGGCGACGGCCTCACGCGACGCCAGGAGGGGCCGCACCGGCACCCCGCGCCCCGCGCCAGCGCCACCCTTGTTCAAGTCACGTCCGTCCTTGCAGATCGGTCCTACGCGATTGACCACTTGGGCGGCGGCGGGAACATGGACTTGATGCACTCCACCACCCCGGCGCCGGTCCGGAACGCTCGCGCCAGCACGTCAGTGGGCACCGCCGGCATGGCGCCGAACAGCGCCGCGGCAGCTGTCTGCGTGCCGGCCATCTGGCTATCGAACGCAGACACCGCCACGGCGAGCGCCGCCCCGCCGCGGTGCCTAGTATATATATGGCATGGTCCAATGGAGTAGTAATGCCCAAACACAGTATATAGGGTTACGTAGAAACGAGCGCCTTAATAAGTGATTGGTAAGGTGTTGTGCAGTGCAAGTGCAAGTGCATGTGCTTGCGCGATGTGTTGCGAACTTCCAGGGTTACACCATCTTTCTGCAAGACAGTAATGGACCTATGGAACTTGGGTTACATGAGCACTGTTGCAGGGTTGCACAATCTCTCGGCTTTAGGGGCTTGCCACGATACTTGGGTCTCCGCGGGCTGTTTGCCCGTTGCCATCTTTATGCTGGAACAGTGGCCACAGCGGCGTAGAGGTGTAGGCTGATTATGTTGAAAATAAATGGTGCATATATGATTATGTTTGCCCGTTGCCATCTTTATGCTAAAAATAAATATAAGATAAATCAAATAAATGGTGCATATATGATTATGTTGAAAAAATATATAAAGTAGGATCAAAATATAGATAATGTTCGGGGCTCCTCATCTTCGCCCCCTCCCATTGGCCGCGGCGGCGCCCGACCGTTGGCGCCCTCCTCCCCGGCTCCGACGTGTCACCGCTCCTTTGGCGCCCCCGCCCCCCTCTTCCTCGTCGCCGCTCATGCTGCTCTCCTCCTTGGCGGCCCCAGCCGCCGGTCCTTCGCCGTTGTCGTCTGTGTTGCCGTGGATCGGTCCTGTCTGCCGTCTGCGCCGTTTGCGTGGGTCGTGGTCTGCCGGCCTGCCGGTGCTTTGTTGCTGTCGCCTCAGTGCTCTGGCTGCTTTTCCATCGGTGCGCCTGCTGCTCAAGCCTGAAGATCGCCGGCGAGGAGTTGGTCTTGGGGTTCGGCGAAAGCCTTGCACGACCCCGGTCAGTATCGGCAACGGCTGCACCGTCGGTGTAGCTTCCCTCGCTGGAGGTGTTGCCTTTTCGCCCCGATTCCATTTGGTCAGCGGGGTGAAGACTGGGTCCGCTCCCCCTTTTCCCCGTCATGCATTGGAATTTTTTTAATATTCCTTTGATCGGGCAGAACTTGGTAATTTTCTTCTCGTTCTTGTTCTTGGACCCCTAAAGTAGCTTGTTGTGTTTGATGTAAGCTAAAAATAAATATAAGATAAATCAAATAAATGGTGCATATATGATTATGTTGAAAAAATATATAAAGTAGGATCAAAATATAGATAACGTTGGAGACGATTTTTTTATGTGTCGTATATTTTGAAGTTTAGATAAGTTATCAGTGAGCAACCACATAATATCATCACCATGAGCCATTTTTTTAGCCAAATGTGCATGGCGTTGCCTTCCGTGTGCTGCTGTGCAAGGATAACCCAAAGGATAATCCAAAATCCGGAAAAATACTTCATAAGAAACAAGAGCACAGAATACATCTGTACATCACACACTGTCCAAATTGTTTCAGAAGTATGCAACAATACAATTCAGCACACTACAAGTTCAATAAAAGTGGAAAACACAAATCAACATCCATATATAGTCCTCCAAACGAATAACAACAGACAATTTATCATTCATCAATTATGGTGGAATCATCTTCACCCTGTGAAATAAAAAGAGTCACAAATTTGCGGAGCTCCAATGGGCATCCGTGGGCTAAATCTAAAATTCGCCCCAAACCCAAAGCGTTGCGGATATCCGAATCCGCGAACCTGTGGGCGAAAATATGAAGCAAACCCACAACCCAGGGACCCAAAATCCGCGGATATCTGCTCCGAACCCAACCCATTGCCATCCGTAGCTATGCCTCAGTGGTCTCATGGGAGATATTTTTTAATCTGCTCAGGAATAACAGTGTCATTACTTTGATGCGAGAGGAGTTTTTCTAGTAGCTCTAGACGAAATTCCTCAATCATCTCCTGCTTACAACAAAGAAATAGTTAGAGAGCAAATAAAATTATACCCACATGTATTCTAATCTTTATTTAGTGATAGCAAAAACTGATTCTGCTCTTCCGTTAATAATGAAGAAAAGACAAACTAATGAATGGAAAAGGTTTTTTAAAAAACTCACCGTATCAACTGTGCTAAGTAATCCTTCCACAGTCCAAAGTTGCAAATATTTCAAAACATGGAATCCACAATACTGTTTGTTTCCCTAGGCTGTGACCTTAAAGTACACATAATCATCTTCTCTCCAGTTCATTTCTAGTTGCGGACAGGTATCCCTAACAAACATACTCATCCTACCAGCAATCTTTTTTTTTGTAGCCTCATGATGCACATCTCGCTTTTCCATTCTGTCTCCTTCATAATCCCTTTCTAAAAATCCAGAATATATATTTTTCTGGACTTCTTGTTCATACTGAACACATACAAAGTGAAGCGTGAATGTGCTAGCACTGGCACCAGTATCTGACAAAGTGCAGAATAATTGAAATAAATTAGTCTTCATAGTATCAAAAGATAGAAATATAATTCTGATTACATGCTGACTACTCCACGACTGGGTTAGGTTTCTTTTACATGTGGGCATCATTTTAGCTGTCAAAAGAAAAGAGAGCTGAATTCAAGACGCTTACCACTTTGGCAGAAGCAATCGATTGTCGCATCTCATGATCCAAATTCATCAAAGTTGTTAAGGTGGAGTAGTCCCAATAGTCGGCCAGCAAAAATTGCTTGCAGTAACAAAAAAAATCAATATATATATATATATAATGTATATTCATGGATTAAAAAAGATTCCACTTGCAATAGAGATGGCACTTACAGTCTGAGTCACTGTAAATATAAATTTTGAATCTTTTGGAGAATGATCATCAATGATAAATTTAACAGCACAGTCAAAAAAATCATCAGACAAATCACTTCCGTTAATGTAAGTAGTTGCCAGGTCCTTGGAAAGTACAGTACCATATTTGGGGCTTGAAAATATGTTGCCACTGCAAAATCATATAACTTCCTTTTAGTTCTAGCAGATAAACTAATGGAAGAAACAAGAATCGATCACTGATAAAGACAAGTGTTTGTACCAAGTGTCCTGAAGTTTTAACACTTCACCAAGGAGTTTTTGTCGTCTACAATTACAGGGGAGATAATTCTTGATATTCTCAGGAATACGAGCTTTGTTATCTGGATTGCCCAGAACCTTCTCCAGCAGAACTAGTCGAAAATCTTCAATGGTCTCCTGCTTAAAAGAGAGTATTTAGAGCAGAGGTAGTTATGAAACCTATTCTCAGTTGTTTTTTATGTAAACATTTTGTCAAGCGGCAAAGTTAAAGAATAAATCACCTTATCGATTATTCCGTGAATCCTTGTCCCATCCCAACTTTTAATGAATTTCAAAACATAGAATCCAAACATTTTTTTCATCAGCAAGGATTACTTCAGCTGTCTTGAAAGAATTTATGCTCCACATCCGTTTCATTTGAAAATCATTATGTTTTAAAAGGTTAATCATCCTGTCAAGTAGCTTTTTCTTTGCAGCCTTACTCAGAACTTTTTTAGCTGCGCTGATAACACATATTTTGATATCTTTCCCTTTGGTAGCAAATGAATACAAGGCACAATTTTCCTTGTTGAGCAAGGGCACCAGAAGCTGACATGTGCATGACATACAATAAATCAAACATCACACTAAAAAGAAATATGAAAAACTGATATAAGAGGTATCTACCATATCACATGTAGTCAGTTTTGAAATCTCCGTTATTCCCAATTTTGATGTAATCAGAGCACTTTGCAAATGCATCTCACCCCCTTCCATCAAAGTGTCCCCTTCATCCAGTGAAAACATTAATTTAGAATCCATTTCAGCCTGCATGATTTTAATTACTACATCTAGTAATTGCTTCATACAATCTCCATTGGTGTAATATGCTACCAACTCATTGGCTCTTATAGCACCGAATTTATCAGAAGAAAATATAAGTTCTCTGCACAACAGACGATAGGCTTTATGTAAATAAAAACTCATGCAGAAGACAAGAATATTAATTCATCAATGATATAGACATAGTCATGTACCTCTAGCGCTGAAGTCATAACAATTCCTCAAGGAGTTTCCTTCATTTTTCATGAGTTAGCCTCCCACGACAGTTTTCTTCAACGTCTGGTTTGTTTATTTCCTTTTTGTCACATTGATAGGTTGTCAAAGTTACAGAACAAGGTTGTTCTGTGTCACGTTCTTGTAAATCCTTATTGGCTTGTTGCATCTTACAGTTTCCCTTTTTAACTTCATTTGATGTAGCAGTTATCTTATCCACTGGTATTTTGGCACGGGTATCTTTCGTCATGTATGATGATGCCTGCAGTGACAGGAGGTTGAAAATATGTCACTGAAAAAAAAAGATCTTTATGCTTTCTTTTCAGTCTACTCTCTGTCTGTGAAGCAATACATTAAAAGATTCTCAGCAAATAACCCAAAAAATTGAAAACACGCAATCAACAGTTAGTACTATGTAAGTTTCACTGAACACATTAGTTGCAGATTTATGCACGAGCAATAAAGCACATCAATTATTCAACGAGATGTGCTGCTGCAGAACTGGACCAAACTCCACGTCAGGAACAAGAAAAAAAAGGAACAACAAACAGGATGTAGTGCTCCTGCTGTAGAATTGCAGACACAAGCTACTACAGAACAAGAGACATCTGCAATCTGTGATTGCTATTTTCTAATCGTATCATTTGAACTGATAGTTTTATGCGCTTAATTTCAGCGCCAGTATCGAACAAATGCTAGGTCATCCGGAACTCCACTTCGTAACGCCTATTTCATTCAATCATTTTTTAGAGCTCTTGGATATAAAGGAATAGCTTCGTAAAAAAACTATTAATTACATGATCTTGGAAGTACTGGGCATCATCAAAAAGATAACTTGTACTATTAATGAAGAACCACTAATGATTATTTGAAGCACAATCCTCTATGCTAACCTGAAGGGGATCCTTTGGAGAGCATCCTAGTGGTACTTCCAGGCTTCCAGGTGTATGTACCTAGAATTCGAAAAAAGCAACCTTGGTTATGTGCCCATGCAAGGGATCAAAAGTTCTCTGGTAAGATAAGTTCATCTTTGTGAAACAAATCATTTGAGTTCAACATAGAATCAGAATATTAGCTCAGAAGATTTTGAAAGGATTCAGTTTTATACAAAAGATATATACTAACCTCAGTCTCCTTTCGTTCATCCAAAACATCATGCATCTCTTCATCGTCGTCTTGGCGATGTGAATATGAAAACCCTCTCTGATCCTGACGCGTATCATATTGACAGTTAGTTTTAACAGCTAATCACGAGCCTACATTTTTAGGCAGAGGTGAATGAGAATTTGTTAAAAATAGCTAATGTACCTCTTTGTCACTAGTTGAGACATCATATCTTGCGCATTCTGGGTTCTCCAATCTACTCTCGGTCTGTGAAGCAATACATTAAAGCTTTTCAGCAAATAACCCAAAAATTTGAAAATGAGCAATCAACAGTTAGTGCTATGTAAGTTTCACTTAACACATTAGTTGCAGCTGAATTAAATGGTTCAGATACCAATTCTGCAGCAGCGACGACGAGTTTTTCCCCAGGCAACTCAGTATCTTGAGGCTGAATGCAGGCCACAGACGAAGCATCTTCTTCACTTACACCACACGTGGTACTTTCTTGATTTCCCTGCATAATCCAAACATATAAGCTTTTGAACTGAGTGATGAGATTTATGCAAGAGCAATAAAGCACATCAATTATTCAACGAGATGTGCTGCTGCAGAACTGATCCAAACTCCACGTCAAGAACGAGAAACAAAAGGAACAGCCAACGGGATGTAGTGCTCCTGCTACAGAATTGCAGACACAGGCTACTACAGAACAAGAGACATCTGCAATCTGTGATTGCTATTTTTTGTTTTATGCGCTTAATTTCAGCGCTAGTGTTGAACAAATGCGGTCGTCCGGAACTCCACTTCGTAATGCCCATTTCATTCAATCATTTTTTAGCGCTCCTGGATATACAGGAATAGCTTTGTAAAAAAACTATTAATTACATGATCTTGGAAGTACTGGGCATCATCAAAAAGTTAACTTGTACTATTAATGAAGAACCACTAATGATTATTTCAAGCACAATCCTCTATGCTAACCTGAAGGGGATCCTTTGGAGAGCATCCTAGTGGTACCTAGAATTCGAAAAAAAGCAACCTTGGTTATGTGCCCATGCAAGGAACCGAAAGTTCTCTGGTAAGATAAGTTCATCTATGTGAAACAAATCATTTGAGTTCAACATAGAATCAGAATATTAGCTCAGAAAATTTTGAAAGGATTCCGTTTTATACAAAAGATATATACTAACCTCACTCTCCTTTCGTTCATCCAAAACATCATGCATCTCTTCATCGTCGTCTTGGCGATGTGAATATGAAGACCCTCTCTGATCCTGATGCGTATCATATTGAAACTCAGTTTTAACAGCTAATCACGAGCCTACATTTTTAGGCACAGGTGAATGAGAATAGGTTAAAAACAGCTAATGTACCTCTTTGCCACTAGTGGAGACATCATATCTTGCGCACTATGGGTTCTCTAATCTACTCTCGGTCTGTGAAGCAATACATTAAAGCTTTTCAGCAAACAACCCAAAAAATTGAAAACGCACAATCAACAGTTAGTGCTATGTAAGTTTCACTTAACACATTAGTTGAAGCTGAATTAAATGATTCAGATACCAATTCTGCAGCAGCGACGACGAGTTTTCCCCAGGCAACTCAGTATCTTGAGGCTGAATGCAGGCCACAGACGAAGCATCTTCTTCACTTACACCACACGTGGTACTTTCTTGATTTCCCTGCATAATCCAAACACATAAGCTTTTAAACTGAGTGATGAGATTTATGCAAGAGCAATAAAGCACATCAATTATTCAACGAGATGTGCATCTGCATAACTGGATCAAACTCCACGTCAAGAACGAGAAACAAAAGGAATAGCAAACGGGATGTAGTGCTCCTGCTGCAGAATTGCAGACACAGGCTACTACAAAACAAGAGACATCTGCAATATGTGATTGCTATTTTCTAATCGTATAATTTGAACCGAAAGTTTTATGTGCTTAATTTCAGCACCAGTATTGAATAAATGCGGTCGTTCGGAACTCCACTTCGTAATGCCTGTTTCATTCAATCATTTTTTTGCACTCATGGGTATACAGGAATAGCTTCATATAAAAACTATTAATTACATGATCTTGGAAGTACTGGGCATCATCAAAAAGTTAACTTGTACTATTAATGAAGAACCACTAATGATTACTTGAAGCACAATCCTCTATGCTAACTTGAAGGGGATCCTTTGGAGAGCATCCAAGTGGTACTTCCAGGCTTCCAGGTGTATGTACCTAGAATTCGAAAAAAGTAACCTTGGTTATGTGCCCATGCAACGGATCAAAAGTTCTCTGGTAAGATAAGTTCATCTATGTGAAACAAATCATTTGAGTTCAACATAGAATCAGAATATTAGCTCAGAAGATTTTGAAAGGATTCAGTTTTATACAAAAGATATATACTAACCTCAATCTCCTTTTGTTCATCCAAAACATCATGCATCTCTTCATCGTCGTCTTGGCGATGTGAATATGAAAACCCTCTCTAATCCTGACGCGTATCATATTGACAGTTAGTTTTAACAGCTAATCACGAGCCTACATTTTTAGGCACAGGTGAATGAGAATTTGTTAAAAACAGCTAATGTATCTCTTTGACACTAGTTGAGACATCATATCTTGCGCATTCTGGGTTCTCCAATCTACTCTCGGTCTGTGAAGCAATACATTAAAGCTTTTCAGCAAATAACCCAAAAAATTGAAAACGCGCAATCAAGAGTTAGTGCTATGTAAGTTTCACTGAACACATTAGTTGCAGCTGAATTAAATGGTTCAGATACCAATTCTGCAGCAGCCACGATGAGTTTTTCCCCAGGCAACTCAGTATCTTGAGGCTGAATGCAGGCCACAGACAAAGCATCTTCTTCACTTACACCACACGTGGTACTTTCTTGATTTCCCTGCATAATCCAAACATATAAGCTTTTGAACTGAGTGATGAGATTTATGCAAGAGCAATAAAGCACATCAATTATTCAATGAGATGTGCTGCTGCAGAACTGATCCAAACTCCACGTCAAGAACGAGAAACAAAAGGAACAACAAACGGGATGTAGTGCTCCTGCTACAGAATTGCAGACACAGGCTACTACAGAACAAGAGACATCTGCAATCTGTGATTGCTATTTTTTGTTTTATGCGCTTAATTTCAGCGCTAGTATTGAACAAATGCGGTCGTCCGGAACTCCACTTCGTAATGCCCATTTCATTCAATCATTTTTTAGCGCTCATGGATATACAGGAATAGCTTTGTAAAAAAACTATTAATTACATGATCTTGGAAGTACTGGGCATCATCAAAAAGTTAACTTGTACTATTAATGAAGAACCACTAATGATTATTTCAAGCACAATCCTCTATGCTAAACTGAAGGGGATCCTTTGGAGAGCATCCTAGTGGTACCTAGAATTCGAAAAAAAGCAACCTTGGTTATGTGCCCATGCAAGGGACCGAAAGTTCTCTGGTAAGATATGTTCATCTATGTGAAACAAATCATTTGAGTTCAACATAGAATCAGAATATTAGCTCAGAAAATTTTGAAAGGATTCAGTTTTATACAAAAGATATATACTAACCTCACTCTCTTTTCGTTCATCCAAAACATCATGCATCTCTTCATCGTCGTCTTGGCGATGTGAATATGAAGACCCTCTCTGATCCTGATGCGTATCATATTGACACTCAGTTTTAACAGCTAATCACGAGCCTACATTTTTAGGCACAGGTGAATGAGAATAGGTTAAAAACAGCTAATGTACCTCTTTGCCACTAGTTGAGACATCATATCTTGCGCACTATGGGTTCTCCAATCTACTCTCGGTCTGTGAAGCAATACATTAAAGCTTTTCAGCAAACAACCCAAAAAATTGAAAACGCACAATCAACAGTTAGTGCTATGTAAGTTTCACTTAACACATTAGTTGAAGCTGAATTAAATGGTTCAGATACCAATTCTGCAGCAGCGACGACGAGTTTTTCCCCAGGCAACTCAGTATCTTAAGGCTGAATGCAGGCCACAGACGAAGCATCTTCTTCACTTACACCACACGTGGTACTTTCTTGATTTCCCTGCATAATCCAAACACATAAGCTTTTAAACTGAGTGATGAGATTTATGCAAGAGCAATAAAGCACATCAATTATTCAACGAGATGTGCATCTGCATAACTGGATCAAACTCCACGTCAAGAACGAGAAACAAAAGGAATAGGAAACGGGATGTAGTGCTCCTGCTGCAGAATTGCAGACACAGGCTACTACAAAACAAGAGACATCTGCAATATGTGATTGCTATTTTCTAATCGTATCATTTGAACCGAAAGTTTTATGTGCTTAATTTCAGCGCCAGTATTGAATAAATGCGGTCGTTCGGAACTCCACTTCGTAATGCCTGTTTCATTCAATCATTTTTTTGCGCTCATGGATATAGAGGAATAGCTTCATATAAAAACTATTAATTACATGATCTTGGAAGTACTGGGCATCATCAAAAAGTTAACTTGTACTATTAATGAAGAACCACTAATGATTACTTGAAGCACAATCCTCTATGCTAACCTGAACGGGATCCTTTGGAGAGCATCCTAGTGGTACTTCCAGGCTTCCAGGTGTATGTACCTAGAATTCGAAAAAAGCAACCTTGGTTATGTGCCCATGCAACGGATCAAATGTTCTCTGGTAAGATAAGTTCATCTATGTGAAACAAATCATTTGAGTTCAACATAGAATCAGAATATTAGCTCAGAAGATTTTGAAAGGATTCAGTTTTATACAAAAGATATATACTAACCTCAATCTCCTTTTGTTCATCCAAAACATCATGCATCTCTTCATCGTCGTCTTGGCGATGTGAATATGAAAACCCTCTCTAATCCTGACGCGTATCATATTGACAGTTAGTTTTAACAGCTAATCACGAGCCTACATTTTTAGGCACAGGTGAATGAGAATTTGTTAAAAACAGCTAATGTATCTCTTTGACACTAGTTGAGACATCATATCTTGCGCATTCTGGGTTCTCCAATCTACTCTCGGTCTGTGAAGCAATACATTAAAGCTTTTCAGCAAATAACCCAAAAAATTGAAAACGCGCAATCAAGAGTTAGTGCTATGTAAGTTTCACTGAACACATTAGTTGCAGCTGAATTAAATGGTTCAGATACCAATTCTGCAGCAGCCACGATGAGTTTTCCCCAGGCAACTCAGTATCTTGAGGCTGAATGCAGGCCACAGACAAAGCATCTTCTTCACTTACACCACACGTGGTACTTTCTTGATTTCCCTGCATAATCCAAAAATATAAGCTTTTGAACTGAGTGATGAGATTTATGCAAGAGCAATAAAGCACATCAATTATTCAATGAGATGTGCTGCTGCAGAACTGATCCAAACTCCACGTCAAGAATGAGAAACAAAAGGAACAACAAACGGGATGTAGTGCTCCTGCTACAGAATTGCAGACACAGGCTACTACAGAACAAGAGACATCTGCAATCTCTGATTGCTATTTTTTGTTTTATGCGCTTAATTTCAGCGCTAGTATTGAACAAATGCGGTCGTCCGGAACTCCACTTCGTAATGCCCATTTCATTCAATCATTTTTAGCGCTCATGGATATACAGGAATAGCTTTGTAAAAAAACTATAAATTACATGATCTTGGAAGTACTGGGCATCATCAAAAAGTTAACTTGTACTATTAATGAAGAACCACTAATGATTATTTCAAGCACAATCCTCTATGCTAACCTGAAGGGGATCCTTTGGAGAGCATCCTAGTGGTACCTAGAATTCGAAAAAAAGCAACCTTGGTTATGTGCCCATGCAAGGGACCGAAAGTTCTCTGGTAAGATAAGTTCATCTATGTGAAACAAATCATTTGAGTTCAACATAGAATCAGAATATTAGCTCAGAAAATTTTGAAAGGATTCAGTTTTATACAAAAGATATATACTAACCTCACTCTCTTTTCGTTCATCCAAAACATCATGCATCTCTTCATCGTCGTCTTGGCGATGTGAATATGAAGACCCTCTCTGATCCTGATGCGTATCATATTGACACTCAGTTTTAACAGCTAATCACGAGCCTACATTTTTAGGCACAGGTGAATGAGAATAGGTTAAAAACAGCTAATGTACCTCTTTGCCACTAGTTGAGACATCATATCTTGCGCACTATGGGTTCTCCAATCTACTCTCGGTCTGTGAAGCAATACATTAAAGCTTTTCAGCAAACAACCCAAAAAATTGAAAACGCACAATCAACAGTTAGTGCTATGTAAGTTTCACTTAACACATTAGTTGAAACTGAATTAAATGGTTCAGATACCAATTCTGCAGCAGCGACGACGAGTTTTTCCCCAGGCAACTCAGTATCTTAAGGCTGAATGCAGGCCACAGACGAAGCATCTTCTTCACTTACACCACACGTGGTACTTTCTTGATTTCCCTGCATAATCCAAACACATAAGCTTTTAAACTGAGTGATGAGATTTATGCAAGAGCAATAAAGCACATCAATTATTCAACGAGATGTGCATCTGCATAACTGGATCAAACTCCACGTCAAGAACGAGAAACAAAAGGAATAGGAAACGGGATGTAGTGCTCCTGCTGCAGAATTGCAGACACAGGCTACTACAAAACAAGAGACATCTGCAATATGTGATTGCTATTTTCTAATCGTATCATTTGAACCGAAAGTTTTATGTGCTTAATTTCAGCGCCAGTATTGAATAAATGCGGTCGTTCGGAACTCCACTTCGTAATGCCTGTTTCATTCAATCATTTTTTTGTGCTCATGGATATACAGGAATAGCTTCATATAAAAACTATTAATTACATGATCTTGGAAGTACTGGGCATCATCAAAAAGTTAACTTGTACTATTAATGAAGAACCACTAATGATTACTTGAAGCACAATCCTCTATGCTAACCTGAACGGGATCCTTTGGAGAGCATCCTAGTGGTACTTCCAGGCTTCCAGGTGTATGTACCTAGAATTCGAAAAAAGCAACCTTGGTTATGTGCCCATGCAACGGATCAAATGTTCTCTGGTAAGATAAGTTCATCTATGTGAAACAAATCATTTGAGTTCAACATAGAATCAGAATATTAGCTCAGAAGATTTTGAAAGGATTCAGTTTTATACAAAAGATATATACTAACCTCAATCTCCTTTTGTTCATCCAAAACATCATGCATCTCTTCATCGTCGTCTTGGCGATGTGAATATGAAAACCCTCTCTAATCCTGACGCGTATCATATTGACAGTTAGTTTTAACAGCTAATCACGAGCCTACATTTTTAGGCACAGGTGAATGAGAATTTGTTAAAAACAGCTAATGTATCTCTTTGACACTAGTTGAGACATCATATCTTGCGCATTCTGGGTTCTCCAATCTACTCTCGGTCTGTGAAGCAATACATTAAAGCTTTTCAGCAAATAACCCAAAAAATTGAAAACGCGCAATCAAGAGTTAGTGCTATGTAAGTTTCACTGAACACATTAGTTGCAGCTGAATTAAATGGTTCAGATACCAATTCTGTAGCAGCCACGATGAGTTTTTCCCTACGCAACTCAGTATCTTGAGGCTGAATGCAGGCCACAGACAAAGCATCTTCTTCACTTACACCACACGTGCTACTTTCTTGATTTCCCTACATAATCCAAACATATAAGCTTTTGAACTGAGTGATGAGATTTATGCAAGAGCAATAAAGCACATCAATTATTCAACGAGATGTGCTGCTGCAGAACTGATCCAAACTCCACGTCAAGAACGAGAAACAAAAGGAACAGCAAACAGGATGTCGTGCTCCTGCTGCAGAATTGTAGACACAGGCTACTACAGAATAAGAGACATCTGCAATCTGTGATTGCAATTTTCTAATCGTATCATTTGAACCGATAGTTTTATGCACTTAATTTCAGCGCTAGTATTGAACAAATGCTAGGTCGTCCAGAACTCCACTTCGTAATGCCCGTTTCATTCAATCATTTTTTATCGCTCATGGATATAAAGGAATAGCTTCGTAAAAAAAACTATTAATTACATGATCTTGGAAGTACTGGGCATCAACAAAAAGTTAACTTGTACTATTAATGAAGAACCACTAATGATTATTTGAAGCACAATCCTGTATGCTAACCTGAAGGGGATCCTTTGGAGAGCATCCTAGTGGTACTTCCAGGCTTCCAGGTGTATGTATCTAGAATTCGAAAAAAGCAACCTTGGTTATGTGCCCATGCAAGGGATCAAAAGTTCTCTGGTAAGATAAGTTCATCTATGTGAAACAAATCATTTGAGTTCAACATAGAATCAGAATATTTGCTCAGAAGATTTTGAAAGGATTCAGTTTTATACAAAAGATATATACTAACCTCAATCTCCTTTTGTTCATCCAAAACATCATGCATCTCTTCATCGTCGTCTCGGCGATGTGAATATGAAAACCCTCTCTGATCCTGACGCGTATCATATTGACAGTTAGTTTTAACAGCTAATCACGAGCCTACATTTTTAGGCACAGGTGAATGAGAATTTGTTAAAAACTGCTAATGTATCTCTTTGACACTAGTTGAGACATCATATCTTGCGCATTCTGGGTTCTCCAATCTACTCTCAGTCTGTGAAACAATACATTAAAGCTTTTCAGCAAATAACCCAAAAAATTGAAAACGCGCAATCAACAGTTAGTGCTATGTAAGTTTCACTGAACACATTAGTTGCAGCTGAATTAAATGGTTCAGATACCAATTCTGCAGTAGCCACGATGAGTTTTTCCCCAGGCAACTCAGTATCTTGAGGCTGAATGCAGGCCACAGACGAAGCATCTTCTTCACTTACACCACACGTGGTACTTTCTTGATTTCCCTGCATAATCCAAACATATAAGCTTTTGAACTGAGTGATGAGATTTATGCAAGAGCAATAAAGCACATCAATTATTCAACGAGATGTGCTGCTGCAGAACTGATCCAAACTCCACGTCAAGAACGAGAAACAAAAGGAACAGCAAACAGGATGTCGTGGTCCTGCTGCAGAATTGCAGACACAGGCTACTATAGAACAAGAGACATCTGCAATCTGTGATTGCTATTTTCTAATCGTATCATTTGAACCGATAGTTTTATGCGTTTAATTTCAGCGCTAGTATTGAACAAATGCTAGGTCGTCCGGAACTCCACTTCGTAATGCCCATTTCATTCAATCATTTTTTAGCGCTCATGGATATAAAGGAATAGCTTCGTAAAAAAACTATTAATTACATGATCTTGGAAGTACTGGGCATCATCAAAAAGTTAACTTGTACTATTAATGAAGAACCACTAATGATTATTTGAAGCACAATCTTCTATGCTAACCTGAAGGGGGTCCTTTGGAGAGCATCCTAGTGGTACCTCCAGGTTTCCAGGTGTGTTAGTATGTTCCTAGAATTCAATAGTTAGTACTGTGTAAGTTTCACTCAACATATTAGTTGCAGCTGAATTAAATGGTTCCGATACCAATGCTGTAGCAGCCATGAGGAGGTTCCAAGGTAAGTCAGAATGATGAAGCTGATTGGTGCCCACGGATGAAGCATCTTGTTCGCTTCCACCACGCATGGTTTTTTCTTGTTTTCCCTACATAAGCCAAACATATAATCTTTTGAACCGAGTGATGAGATCATATAAACATATAAACTTTTGAACCGAATGATTTCCCTATAATCTTGTTCGCATCATCAAAAGTTAACTCGTACTATTAGTGAAGCAACACTAATGATCATTTGAGCACAATCCTCTATGCTAACCTGAAGGGCATCCTTTGGAGAACCGTCTAGTCTCACCAAGCAATCTCGGTTATGTGCCTATGCAAGGGATTAAAAGTTCTCTGGTAAGATAAGTTCAACTATGTGAATCAAATCATTTGAGTTCAACATAGAATCAGAACTGGAAGCAGAATTAAAACAGACCGTGCCTACTGCATTGCAATAGACATTAAAAACTGGAAGCTATCAATTATGTCTGACTTAAAATGTAAAGGTACTCAGTAGCCCCATCAGAGTCGGTGTTATTACCATAGCGTGGGAGTCATGAGAATCTGATGTTGCATCTTCCTGCAACACTTGGGAATTAGGAGTTTTGAACTAATTTCTCACTGCAAAATGACAACTGAAACTATGCATCTTATGTCAGAACCTGGTGATGTTGATGCTCAGACAATTCCTCTATTCTAGTTGATTTATTGTAGTTTTCACAACGGTTTCCATTCGCCTTGATGGCCGATGCAATTCTAGCAGCAAGAGGATTTTGTGTACTCTTATCAAGTTTCTCCTGATGATCCTTGATCATTTGTTTGCAAGAACCAATAAACCGCAACGTGCTGGCTGAATTCGCATTTGAATGATCAAGATTCTCCAAAATTTGTGCATTTGCACGATCAAGAGTCTCCAAAATTTGTGAAAGTAACTGTTAAAAAGACAATGATTGATCAAGACCGGAAATATAAAACTATATTGTACTACATATTATATAAAATTCAAATCCAATGTTTTAATAACATATTTATAAAGCTGGTATGTTTCGCAATATTGGTATGGTGCAGTACATTTGTATTTTGTTCATTCATAAAAGTACAGTCACATTGAAGCAAGGAAAACAAGGTTTGCAAAACTCACCTGTGGTGACACATGGGTACTATCAACATTTGTTGTTACATCTGTGCAATGGAAATCTTGTGCATAACAAGTATTCTTGACATTTTTCAACTACATTGTAAAAATGAGATGAATCAAAAAAATGCAAAAAATTATTAGGCCAAAACAACAGCAAATCATGAGGTTGAAAAAAGACAAAATCAAAAGTTACCTTTAGTTTTCCAAAAAATCCATATCCCAACTGATGATCTTTTTCAACTTGTTTCACTTCATTGTAGCTATCCCAAAATTTATAACGAGGTTGTCCAACACATGGTTCAATATTCCTCCCATGTTCGAGCCAGTCCAGCAAATATATTTGCATAAACAGCAGATGTATGAGCAACCAAAATAAAGAAAAAATAACTCCTGAAACATGACTGCGATATGATGTGTATAGTACTTAGTCCAAGTAAATATGTTGATCCTTTTATATAGCTACTTTTGTGATCTCCCTAAATCTTTTCCTTTATATCCTTGGCACTTTTTTTAATATCTTCCAGTATGTAGCCAACCCAGTCATAGGACATTATATGTGTCCCATCTTGGCAAATATTCAGCAATTTTGGGCTGACATTGTTAAGTGTGTGAGGAGCCAATATATTGTCAGATAAAAGCAAAAGCCAACATGTGACAAAAAGGTCATCATCTTTGCCCTTCTTGATCTCATCGAGTAAATGATCATCCGGTAATCCCTTTTTGGTTTGGAGTATAGCCAGTTTTTCTTTGAACTGATGGACGCAGCCATTCTTGCTTGGTTCAATTTTTTTCCCAGTGGATGGCAATCCAGTTAACATTGCAAGACTCTTTTTGTTTATAGGGACACTTCCAGCACAACCAAAATTAAAGCACATGTTTTCTAGATCAAAGTGAATCAGCATCCATGCACAAATCTGCAAAAAGGTGTGCTCAAGCTTCAACTCCAAATAATCACCAAAACCAATTTCACATATTCTTTTTCTCTGACTAGGATGCAGGTCATTGTTAGCTTTGATCATTTTCTGGGGAGGGCACCTTGTTGATAGCCTTTGATGCTTCTGTTGGCAAATACAAATATATAGAATTATTTGTGGCAATAGTCTAATTAACATAAAAAAAGTAGTTGTGCATGGAATCAGATAGTGTGAATCCGCACCATTGGGTTGGTTGTGAATATGAAGATGCACTCTGTGTCTTGTTTTACATTTTTGCTTGAGGGGTCTAATTTTGAATCTGAAGGCTCAGTGAGCCTTTTTCTTTTTCTTTGGGCACCTTCATTTCTTGATCTCTTCTTGGAGCCAGAACCTTTAGCAACAGGACAAACAATAAATCAATTCAAGTTGTGGACAGACAGATTGGTACCTCTGACCCCAAAGATAAGTATGGAAATGAATAATAACAAATAAAAATTACTATATATTATGAAAGTGTTCTTGAACCATGCAAGTAGCATTGATTTCGGTTACACAGGTTCAACACAACTCGTGACCCAGCAGCCCAATGTGGGAGTATAAAGAGACAAGAAATAAGAAAATAGTTATATGATACTATATGAATTTTAGCCTGTTTATGGTTTAGGCACGTGAATAGCTGATAGTCAAAACAAAATAAATTTGACCAACCTCAATCCTGAATGGACACGCTCACTACATGATTTGACCCTTTAGCATCAAATCAATCAGCACATGAAATTATATAGAATTTACTTGTCAATAAGTACCTTTTGCATCTTTGCCAGGATGAACCACTGCAACGTCAAGACTTGAGTCCCTTGGTAGATGCAACTGGTGAACAGTATCTTCAAGTACAACAATGAACCAATCAACCAATGACAATTCATAATCCCATAGACAAAGGCATAGATACAAAAAATAGCTACATACTAGGGATTCCTTCCGTGTTTGAGTTAGATTGAACCATTCTCACCAAATATCACCGCTGGTCGTCTCTGACAACCCAAATGAACAGCAGCAAGTTCTGAATCTCAAATCCAACTCAAATAAAAGTCGCAGAACTAAGCCATCCATCCCCAAATGACCGAGCAAAACCTAACCTGGCCTGTGCCTTTGAGGACGAACAAATCACCGCCGATGAACAAGAAATCAGCGGCGCACTCCCAAGAAATGAGCTGTCGTCGTCGCCGACGACCACGAACACCTCTTGAATTCTTCTTGGCTTTGATGGAGGTAGAGCAGTGGGTAACTGTGGGGGCATTGGGAGGGGAGAAGCAGAAAAGGCCCGCGCTAGGCTGAAGGCGGACAGACACCGCCGGTGAAAAAGGAAGGGGAAACACCCAGCAACGTAGATAAAAGAAGGACAAGAAGACAATCCAACAAATCTAGTGCAAGCAGCCAGACACTTGTTTTGACTTTTGTGCAAAGTAAAATTTCGAAGAAAAATATATAGTTTCCAAATAATGCTTTGTTTAGTTCGTCACGAAATTTGTGAAAATTTACTGTAGCAATTGTAAATCGAATATTAGGAAGGCTAAACATGATTTAATTGTAAAACTAATTACACGGATGGATGGAAAATAGAGAGACAAATATATTAGGGATGTTTATTACAAAAAAATCTAGATCATACTTCGTCGGGTGGTTCATTGATATAGTTTGTTGTTTTTTCCTTTCCTTTCTTTTTCGTACCTACTACAACGATCTCCCGGGATCGTAGTCTTGTATTTGCTGCTACTCCACCGTGTCAGGCCCGCACATCAAGAGGGAACAGAGGGGTCAAGAGGCCTCCTAAGATGGGCACATCAAGAGACGGCAAGTGAAGTGGAATGCGTAACCGATACCTTTTGGTGGCAGCGCCCGGCACGTTACGCACAAGGAACCATGATGAATGCGTGGAGCAACATGGCTCGCGGTTTGGTTACCAACTTACCATAGCATATGCCTTTGATCAAAGCATGCCGTGTATCCCAGGTGTCCACGTGTGTAACCGAGGCGGTGCAGGTTACAGTGATGGCCGCCTAGGTTACGCACGCCAGCATCGCGGTTGCCACTGGACACGGCGGGTGGTGTCGACTAAGCACGTAACCTGCAAGGTCTCGGTTATGCAGGTGCCATTCAGCGGGCTGCGCACTAGAGAATTCCATGGACGACGCGTCAGCAACCTTCCCCCCCGGCGCGGGCTTCGCTTCGGGGAGAAGCAAACTGCGGCGAGGGCAGGCCGCTGTGGGCCCCGCGGTGCACCATCATTATTACAATGGACGACGGGATAGGGCCTCCCTCCTCCGCTCCCCTCCCGTCGTGTCGTCCGCAGCCACAGCCGCCGCCCGCCCCGAGGAGTAAGCTGGACCCGCTGCGTTACGTGTGCCATGCAGTGCTTCAGCCTAGGTTACGCGGCATGCTGCCAAGCCAAGGGTTACGCACGGTCACTGTGTCGTGTCGTGTGTACAGCCTTGACTGGGCGGGACGGGCCTGCTGCTGCAAGCGTCTCTGTTACCATCCCGTCGTGTCGTCCACAGCCACAACAGCGCCTCCCACCTCGAGGAGTAAGCTGGACACGCTGGGTTACGCACAATCCATGACGCACACGCGTACTGCATCCACTTTGCAATTAAGCTTAATTGGTACCCACTAACGATTTCTCTTGCCTCTCAACGCGCCATGTCATAACCCACTACATGACATGTCACTATGCCTTTATCGATTTTCTGTGACTAATAGCATGTTGTATTTTTGAGTAGCACACCATAAAATTCTCGCAGTTGAAATACATGTAGGATCAATCATTTAAGAATGGTTCTCGCTCAACAAAATTAACATGCTTTCATATATATTATTGTTTACAGATAAATATCGTCATGTAATCGTTTTGGTGTTTCTACTTTCACATTTCACCTTAAAATTTTGCTTAAAAATTCCCGTAGCAACGCGGGGGTATCACCTACTAGTTATTAGTTACTCCTACCTCGTCTGTGACATCGCGACGATGATCAATTAAGCTGGACCCGCTGGGTTACGCACAATCCATGACGCACATGCAGTGCTTCAGCCTATAGGTTACGCGGCTTCATGCCATTTGTACGTTGGGATCGTACCACTTGCTCTGCGTCGTCGGGTGACACGCTAGCGCTCCCCCTTGTTTACGCATGAAGGGATTTCACATTTTTCCGGTGCACGGCTCGGCGATTACGAAACCCAAGCTACGGCTGCCCCGCGTGGCCGGGTTACACGCGTACGGCTTGCCGGGACGTGGCACAGGCTACTGCAGGTTTCGGGAGATTTTAGGATCCGGTTGCCGGAAAACCACCCGGAGCTACTGTAGATACTCGCGGGCCACACCACAACATGGAATGTGCAAGTGCAAACCGCTAATCCTGGTGTTGCCACGGGCACGGGCCCACGGGGTCCGTTTACTACTCCTCATCTTCGGCTGTTGCTCGCGTCGCCTATCATACCTCTCACGGCTGACACCGGGCCCGCATTCCATGACCCACGTGGTAGCGGGTGGGAACTGACGAGTTTGCCCAGTTTTTTTCTTTTTCTTTAACGTATTTTCGTGGGGTTGAAAGTCCGCGACCGCTTTGGACTTTTCGGATTCCGTCTGCTTGGTTTCCCAGTTTCCACCCCCTCGGAGGACTTTAGTAGTTGAGCGGCATCGTGGCCGTCGGCGCCGATTGATTCGTTTCTTCGTCACACAGGTCAGGCCCTACGTCCTTGCTCGTACACATCGAAACTGATGGTTTGTGCTCTTCTAGTTTTGTCTTGGGTTTGAGGCGCTCGGATTGTTTCTGTTATGGAGCAATGATTTAAGAACTTGCATCAGTAATGTACATCCGTGTTGCCTTTATTTCAAGAACTTTGGTACTGATCGAGGTTAGCGGCGGAGGCGGGGCCCCAGTCGGCAGCGGCATATAGCGGGGGTGGGGTAGGCAGGATGATGGGTAGGCGGAGGGTGTGGTAGCCCACCACCTCTTCCGCCCCGCCACCACCCCCACCCAATTCACGAGCATTTGATTTGATTTGATTTTTTTAGTTCCATCCTGTAGTTTTGGCGAGTGTCGGAAATCAGAACTTGCTTGGATGCCTTTCAATGTTTGACCAACCTAATTCTAGGCATGTCTAGATATTTTGGCTACCAATGCAGTTTTTCTTTTTGTCGTAACCAAGCAGACTCTCTCTCTCTCTCTCTCTCTCTCTTTTGGAATTAAAGGCAGGAGCACTGCCACATCATATAAGAAGAGGGTGCCTATTTTGTGATTATTTTATCCCTGAAAAGGAAAGTTCTACTACTTGCCAGGGATCTCCATAGGAGCTTTGATACTGCTGTGGAAATGGATCATTTGAGCAGAGGTGCTGAAGGTATCCTGAACTTTCTGTGTTTATGCCTTGTCGTCGTTCCTTTTCCTTTCTATTGTAAGTTAATGCACCATAGTGTCTGATTGCTTATTCTGCTGCTTTGTAGAAGATAGTGGCCATCATCAGGTTGCCGCGGGGCAATACGTGGAGCCCCGTTTCAAGATATGGGCAAAGGAGGTCTTTAGGGTGCTGCCTGCCGACCCGATGAAGGGTTATGCGTCGGACTCGTCCGTCGAGGCGGACGTCAACAAGGAGGTAGCCGCAGATGATCAAGCGATGGTGACGTCGGCAGGGGTACGGCGGACAAGAAGCATTGTTCGGAAGCAGCCAGCTTCCAAAGCCAATGCCTCAAAGACCGCCACGCTCGAGTCGGAGAAGAAGGGGAAAAGGAAGAGGGGCGAGGTCGCCCCTCAATCGGAGAAAGACTCGACCGACGCGGGATCGATGTCCGCGTCGGATGCTGAGAAAGATGCTTCGAAGTCGCCGAGTCCGAAGACTAAGCGGAAGAAGGAGGAGGCGCAGAAGGTCACGGAGGAGGACGCCCGCAAGGTGCCACCTCCGCGGCCGCTGTAAGTCACATACCTTCTCTGAGTATTTAGTTCTTTTGTACGCGTAGTTTTGGCGAGTGTAGGTCAGAACTTGTGTTGGATGCCTTTCAATGTTTGCCCAACCTAATTCTAGGCATGTCTAGAAATTTTGGCTACCAATGCAGTTGTTCTTGTTGTCGTAACCAATTTTGGCGAGTATTTAGTTCTCTCTCTTTTTTTTGAAATTAAAGGCAGGAGCACTGCCAATGCGAACCGATACAAGTATTATTTTGTGATTATTTTTTCCCTGAAAAGGAAAGTTCTACTACTTGCCAGGGATCTCCATAGGAGCTTTGATACTGCTGTGGAAATGGATCATTTGAGCACAGATGCTGAAGGTATCCTGAACTTTCTGTGTTTATGCCTTGTCGGCGTTCCTTTTCCTTTCTATTGTAAGTTAGTGCACCATAGTGTCTGATTGCTTATTCTGCTGCTTTGTAGAAGATAGTGGCCATCATCAGGTTGCGGCGGGGCAATTTGATAATGTCACAGAAGGTGAAGTGTACATGCCATATAACTCAAAAGCGCAAAGCTCCATATTCTGATTGATTTGTCAATAAATTTTTTAACCATGTAGTAAGTATGTCCAATTAGGATTGCCAGTCTTAGTGGGGTTTTATGGTGTTCAATTTGCTGACATAAATCTGTAACATAGTGTTGTCGTTAATACATCGATCACGAAAATATCGATGCTACTTGTCATGGCACTTGAAAGGTTATTTTACCAAAGTATTTAATTTATTATCCCTGTATCTTTGTATTCCCATTGTGTCGGCCCATTCCCTAACTTTAATTGGTGCATTGTTCCTTTTGTTGTATGTAAAGGTTCCGACTCCAAGATGGAATCTAGAAACCGCACCAAAGGCAAAATTAGAAAGTGTGTCACTCAGACTTCAGTATCTGATTCAGAACCCTCAAGTAAAAAACCAAGACAAGATCCAACCATCTTGATACTCAGTTTTGACCCAAGTGTACGGATTCAAACTATCTGATTCCATGCAATACTCCTTTTTTCTGTTAATCTGGCTGTTGCCATATATAATTCTGTATGTTGTATTTGCCAGGACAAGGAAGTACGTGTAAGAACAAGGTGCTCTCCACATGCAGTGATTAATGCCAACAGAAAATTGAATACAGACCAGGAAAAAAGAATTAATGATCTTAAACTTGGTGCTTATTTGCAAATGAAGCTCGATCACTCCTTTGAAAAGTTTGGAGCATGGATACTGATCCACTTTGATGAAGAAAACATGTGCTTTAATTTTGGTTCTGCTGGAAGTGTACCTGTAAACAAAAGAATTCTTGCTAGGTTAACCGGATTACCATCCAATGGGGACAAAATTGTACCACAAACTGGCTGGCAAGAGAATGTCCGTAAGTTCAGAGAAAAAGTGGGTATACCAAAAAATGAAAAGATTTATAATGATCCAAATTTTAGTTGTTACATGAAAGGGTCAACATATTTGCTTGGAGTGAGGACTATCCATATCAAATCATAATCCTGTTTCAGGAGTTATTTTTCTTTATTATGGTAGCTCATGCATCTGATGTTTATGCAGTTATATTTGCTGGACTGGCTTGAACATGGGAGGGAGATTAAACAATGTGTTAAACTACCTCGTTTTATATTTTGGGATAGCTACAAGGAAACGAAACAGATTGAAAATGATCATCTGTTCCGATTTGGACTTTTCGGAGAACTAAAGGTAACTCTTCATTTTATGTCCTTTTGCAACTCATGCTTAGCTGTTTTTTTCGGCCTAATGCATTTTTGCACTATTTTGATTCATTTCAATTTTTTCAATGCAATTGAAAAACGTCAACAGTACATGTTATGCACAAGATTTCCACTGCACAGATTCAACGACATATATCTCAATTGACAATATCGATCTACCACCAGATGTGAGTTTTGCACACCTTGTTTTCCTTGCTGCTGTGTGACCCTACTTCCATGAATGAAAGAATGTAATAATCAAAAACATGTAGTAGAATGTATTTTTATATTTCTAGTCTTGACAGATCATTGTCTGATTAACAGTTGAAGTCGCAAATTGTCAAGAAGATTGAGGATCATAAAATTGCAAATTCGGACCAGATCTCGGGGACTTTTGGTCTCTTGATCAGTTTAATCACTAAATTGGACAACGAAATTCAGAGAACTAACAATCAGAGTGTACAAAAACTTCTTGCTGAAATTGCTCTGCTCGTTTGTGAGTCAACTAGAACTGAGGAATTGGCTGAACAGCAACTCCACCAGGTTCATATCTACATAGTCTCAGTCTTTGTTTTGCAATTTCTGTAAATTATTGCTGAAATCACAAATCTCAACTGTTAATTGATGGTTTTTATTTCTTAACGTTCATGAAAATGGAACTGCATCTCTGGATTTTCAGGGACCCCAGGATAAGGTTATAACACAAACTGGTTTGTGATAAGTTTTCAATTATTTGGATTTTTTGTTGAACAGCTTAAATGTTTTGATTCATGCACTTGATAACCTGTAAAACAGTTTACATGATTTATATGTGTTGTTTGTATAGTTAATTCGAGTAATATATTGCAGGAAACATTGGATTCCACCTATAGGCATTGGATTTCTCTTGAAAAGCAGATTGTCTTGTCCATCTCCAAACTAATTGGGGATGCTAGAGACTACGTCAGGTTCCGTGCTGTCTGCAAGAACTGGAAGGATGCCGTCAATCCCATTGCTGACACATGCTTTCAGCCCTGGATCATGTTGTCCCAGTATGATGAATGCCTACAGTTTCAGACGTTGGATGGGACCTGGTCTGCATGCATAAAAGTCCCAGTTCTAGATGGCAAGACAGTGGCTAAGTGTGGCTATTTCCCTACCCTTGTTCGTGGGAGGATTATCGGTTATGACAGCGGCCTCCTTATCGGGATCGATATTAGAAAGAATGCTAAGGGTGTGATTGTCAACCCGCTGACTAGGTGGAACACCGAACTGCCGCCCCTGCCCAGTTGCATCCATGGCAAGGCTGAATATGGATTTGTCATATCAAACAGTGTTGAGAATAAATGTACTGTCGTTGTCTACACCAAGCACACCGAGTCGGGTGTCCCCATGACCGCAGCGGTATGTGAACTTGGAATTGACGAGGAGTGGAAAACCAGTATTCACACCAGCGTCTGGAAGTTCTGGCTGTAGATGGAGGATTGTTTTAAACCATGCCTGCAGAAGCACACAGTCAAACAGGAGGATCAGGTGATCTTCCTCTGTGGATCGTCCGACAACTTCTACACTCCGGACTTAGACACTTCCACCAACACCCCAGTGAGCTTTGTCCTCAGAGACCAGCCCATCAATAACGGTGATGGTATCAGCTGCAGCAAGCATGTCCCACCTAAATGGCACAATCATATTATCGACCCATAATGACTTCTCCTGTTTTGTGTTGTCGGCCGACATATTCGCCGACATCAACAATATATACTACTTCGATTTGGATTTTAGAAGATGCTTGCTGAGGAAGCACAGCATAATGGATGGTGTCGATGTCGTCATGAGAGATATAACCCTGAAGCCACAGAATGGTTCCAGATCACTGTTTGAATCAGTCAGATGGTTCGTACCTACACTGATGAAGCCAACTGCAGTTCTGATGAAAATGTAACCTTCAGCCACACAGTCTACGTAACCTTCAGCCACACAGTTATGCATGATATATGCTTCCGTGGTACAATCGTACAACAATTTTGGTTACACGACTTTGTTGTTGCATAGTATAATTAATAGTAAATGTAGTGATAGCTAGCTTGGATGAACTGAAAATTTAGGATAGATAGTCAAATTCTTTAATCGACAAATATTCTAGTAATGGTGTGTTTCAAAAAATGGCAAACTTAGTATAAGAGCAACTCCTACCAGCAAGAGCCTGCAAATTGAGGCCTGCAAGATACATGAAGATGCAATGAAGTAATTCACTTTGCAGCTATATCAATGATATAGTTTCTTGTTTTTTCCTTTCCTTTATTTTTCCTACCTACTACAACGATCTCCCGGGATCGTAGTCTTGTATTTGCTACTACTCCACTGTGTTAGGCCCGCACATCAAGAGGGAACAGAGGGGTCAAGAGGCCTCCTAAGTTGGGCACATCAAGAGACGGCAGGTGAATGGAATGCGTAACCGATACCTTTTGGTGGCAGCGCCCGGCAGGTTACGCACGAGGAACAACGATGAATGCGTGGAGCAACATGGCTAGCGGTTGGGTTACCAACTTACCATAGCATATGCCTTTGATCAAAGCATACCGTGTATCCTAGGCATCCACGCGTGTAACCGAGGCAGTGCAGGTTACAGTGATGGCCGCCTAGGTTACGCACGCCAGCATCGCGGTTGCCGCGGGACACGGCGGGTGGTGTCGACTAAGCGCGTAACCTGCAAGGTCTCGATTACGCAGGTGCCATTCAGCGGGCTGCGCACTAGAGAATTCCATGGACGACGCGTTAGCAGCCTCCCCCCAGCGGCGGCTTCGCTTCGGGGAGAAGCAAACTGCGGCGAGGGCAGGCCGCTGTGGGCCCCGCGGTGCACCATCATTATTACGATGGACAACGGGACGGGGCCTCCCTCCTCTGCTCCCCTCCCGTCGTGTCGTCCGCAGCCACAGCTACCGCCCACCCCGAGGAGTAAGCTGGACCCGCTGCGTTACGTGTGCCACGCGGTGCTTCAGCCTAGGTTACGCGGCTTGCTGCCAAGCCAAGGGTTACGCACGGTCACTGTGTCGTGTCGTGTGTACAGCCTTGACGGGACGGGACGGGACGGGCCTGCTGCTGTAGGCGCCTCCGCTCCCATCCCGTCGTGTCATCCACAGCCACAACAGCACCGCCCGCCCCGAGGAGTAAGCTGGACACGTTGGGTTACGCACAATCCATGACGCACACGCGTACTGCATCCACTCTGCAATTAAGCTTAATTGGTACCTACTAACGATTTCTCTTTCCTCTCAACGCGCCATGTCATAACCCACTACACGCCATGTCACTATGCCTTCGTCGATTTTGTGTGACTAATAGCATGTTGTATTTGTCGGTAGCATGCCATAAAATTTTCGCAGTTGAAATACATGTAGGATCAATCATTTAAGAATGGTTCTCGCTCAACAAAATTAACATGCTTTCATATATATTATTGTTTACAGATAAATATCATCATGTAATCATTTTGGTGTATCTACTTTCACATTTCACCTTAAAATTTTGCTTACAAATTCCCGCAGCAACGCGTGGGGTATCACCTACTAGTTATTAGTTACTCCTACCTCGTCTGTGACATCGCGACGATGATCAATTAAGCTGGACCCACTGGGTTATGCTCAATCCAGGACGCACACGCGGTGCTTCAGCCTATAGGTTACGCGGCTTGGTGCCATTTGTACGTTGGGATCGTACCACCTGCTCCGCGTCGTCGGGTGACATGCTAGCGCTCCCCCTTGTTTACGCATGAAGGGATTTCACATTTTTCCGGTGCACGGCTCGGCGATTACAAAACCCAAGCTACGGCTGCCCCGCGTGGCCGGGTTACACGTGCACGGCTCGACGGGACGTGGCACAGGCTACTGCAGGGATCGGGAGATTTTAAGATCCGGTTGCCGGAAAACCGCCCGGAGCTACTGTAGATACACGCGGGCCACACCACAACATGGAATGTGCAAGTGCAAACCACTAATCCCGGTGTTGCCACGGGCACGGGCCCACAGGGTCCGTTTACTACTCCTCGTCTTCGGCTGTTGCTCGCGTCGCCTATCATACCTCCCACGGCTGACACCAGGCCCGCATTCTAGGACCCACATGGTAGCGGGTGGGAACTGACGAGTTTGCCCAGTTTTTTTCTTTTTCATAAATGTATTTTCTTGGGGTTGAAAGTCCGTGACCGCTTTGGACTTTTCGGATTCCGTCTGCTTGGTTTCCCAATTTCCACCCCCTAGGAGGACTTGAGCAGTTGAGCGGCAGTCATGGCTATCAGCGCCGATTGATTCGTTTCTTCGTCACACAGGTCAGGCCCTACGTCCTTGCTCATACACATCGAAACTGATGGTTTGCGCTCTTCTAGTTTTGTCTTGGGTTCGAGGCGCTCGGATTGTTTCTGTTATGGAGCAATGATTTAAGAACTTGCGTCAGTAATGTACATCCGTGTTGCCTTTATTTCAAGAACTTTGGTACTGATCGAGGTTAGCGGCGGAGGCAAGGCCCCAGTCGGCGGCGGCATATAGGGGGGCGGGGCAGGCAGGATGATGGGGAGGCGGAGGGTGTGGTAGCCCACCACCTCTTCCGCCCTGCCATCACCCCGACCCAATTCACGAGCATTTGATTTGATTTGAGTTTTTTAGTTCCATCCCGTAGTTTTGAAGAGTGTAGGAAATCAGAACTTACTTGGATGCCTTTCAATGTTTGCCCAACCTAATTCTAGGCATTTCTAGAAATTTTGGCTACCAATGTAGTTGTTCTTGTTGTCGTAACCAAGCAGGCGCTCTCTCTCTCTCTCTCTTTTTTGGAATTAAAGGCGGGAGCACTGCCACATCATATAAGAAGAAGGTGCCTATTTTGTGATTATTTTATCCCTGAAAAGGAAAGTTCTACTACTTGCCAGGGATCTCCATAGGAGCTTTGATACTGCTGTGGAAATGGATCATTTGAGCAGAGATGCTGAAGGTATCCTGAACTTTCTGTGTTTATGCCTTGTCGCCGTTCCTTTTCCTTTCTATTGTAAGTTAATGCACCATAGTGTCTGATTGCTTATTCTGCTGCTTTGTAGAAGATAGTGGCCATCATCAGGTTGCCGCGGGGCAATTTCATAATGTCACAAAAGGTGAAGTGTACATGCCATATAACCCAAAAGCGCAAAGCTCCGTATTCTAATTGATTTGTCAATAATTTTTTTAACCGTGTAGTAAGTTTGTTGCCGGTCAAACTTAGGCCAGTCTCAGTGGGGTTTTATGGAGGGTTTTATGGTATTCAATTTCCTGACATAAATCTGTAACATAGTGTTGACGTCAATACATCCATCACGAAAATATTGATGCTACTTGTCATGGGACTTGAATGGTTTGCTGTTCACATGCTCTGAATCATCAGCCGGCTTTAGACCATGATAGATGTAAGGCTAAACATTTGGCATGCCAATTTCGCCGTTGTTTGGGTTGCTAGTTGCTACCAGAATCTGTCAACTCATCCCTCTTATTTTACCAAAGTATATTGGCATGTTTGGGTTGGTATCATGCTATCTAGTTTATTATATCATTGTTAGCATATTACTTTTTTTAAGGATTCAAGGTGGAAACTTATATCAGTAATGTTTCAGATGATGAATTCTCATGTGCCGATGACAAGCCCCAAGTAAAGTTCATTGATTATCAAAATAATGGTCTTCATCAGCATCATGACCCTGATTATGGTCATGTGATGATTACATATCCTTTCACTTTCATTGACGGCAACCAAAATCCATCCTCTTTGGAGAAACATGTTCAGACACCATAAAAATAGAGAATACCTCTCCTGAATCTGTGTTTTTATGTAGGATAAAAATATTTGGTTCAATCCCAGAAAATAGCTTTGTTTTATCAATGAGTTCACCACTAGATGGTGGTAAATCTAATCTGGAAGACATTACACTTCTGCCTGGACGGACTAAGACAGTTTGGCTCACATGTGTGCCTAAAGATATTGGTTTGCATACATTAGTTGTGCATTTTTGTTTCGGAGATACGACGATTGAACGTGTAGCTTGTCTAATGATCGATGATAATATCTCTAAAGCCTTATATGTTCGTACACCTCATTATTGGAGATGCTCTCAAAATATAAAACTTGATTACTCTCCAATTGTGCCATGTATCCGTGAGCATGGTCCAATTAGACGAAGACTTGATGCCTTTTCCTTGGATTTTAGCGTGGCAAACTACTATGAAACTTTCATGTCTCTTTTAACCATGGAAGAATCCCATCTCAAGGTATTTCAGCATCCATAGTAGATTAATAGTATTAATATGCAAATTTTATTTTGAAAATTTGTTATTTGGTAACTTCAGATGTCCACTTGCAGGAGTTAATAAGATCATATGACATGCGCGGTGTCTCATTAGAACTTTTGAATGACTTTCCATTTATTGAAGTCCCTGGTTTGGCAGAAAGGAGGCCATCACCACTCCACGGGGACAATATATCTGTTACCTATGTTGGTACACATGCTCAGACTTACAAAGTTAGTAACCTATCATTGATGTTTGAATATTTATTTTCATTCTTAAATGTCAGATATAGGTATATATATGCTACCAACGATTAATTATATGTTTGGCATTTTCGTCAGGGCACCATTACAAAGGTTGCAGCGAATGGGATATTTGTAGAGTTCGGTTATGAGTTCTACAACAATCATCATAATCACCATCCCAAGTACCGGTGCAATGTTCAGTTCGGATACAATGAAGTTGACTGGAGGCTCTACAGGTCTTTAAAGAGTGCACAACATTTCGGAGCTAAGATTTTATTTCCCTCCCAATCACCAGTAAGAACTGTGGAAAAGGTGTATTTTTTGCCTTTGATCCCACACTTAAACACCAAGCAAAAAATGTGATTGCAAGGATACTTGGCTGCCGTGGTCTTCCACCATATGTCATACATGGACCTCTAGGAACTGGCAAGACATTGTCAGTTGTAGAGGCCATTTCTCAAGCAGTCAAACAAAGGAAAAATGTTCTCGTATGTGCTGCTACCAATGCATCAGCTGACCTTCTATTGAAAAAGCTCCTGCCACATATGACTTGCCGCCCTTGTGATATCTTCAGGCTGAACGCCCCAAGCCGTCAATATGAAGATGTAGATCCTATATTGATCCAGTACTGCTTTGTTAAACATAAAAAATTCAAATGCCCCTGTTTGGAAAAATTGAAGCACTACAGGATTGTTATAACAACATACATGATTTCTTATCTGCTGCGACATAAGAACATTACCCGAGATCATTTCACACACATTTTTCTTGATGATGCTGGGCAAGTTTCTGAACCAGAGACGATGATTCCTTTATCCCTATGTGGAAGCGACACTGTAGTTGTGTTAGCAGGAGATCCAATGCAATTGGGGCCGATGGTTTATTGTAGGGAAGCAGAAAAGAATGGTTTGGGGAAATCATATCTGCAAAGGCTGCTTGAATCTGAGCAGTACCAAACTGGGAATTCTAACTATGTGACAAAGCTTGTGATTAATTATCGTTGCCATCCATCAATCCTGAAGCTACCATCGAAGCTTTTCTACAGTGGTGAAATGATCTCTCATGACAAACATAATGTGCTATTGACTTATGATTGTATTGGTCTACGTAATAATCTGTTCCCTATTCTTTTTATCGGAATACATGGATGTGATGAGATGGACAGCACTGATCCATCATGGTTCAATATGATTGAAGTTAGTAAGGTTGTAAGCCTCGTAAGGAAACTCACAAGCAGCAGTCTTGTCTGTGAAGCTGATATAGGAGTCATTGCTCCATACCGCCAGCAAGTTGCAAAGATTAAGAAAGCCCTTAAAAAACTTGACATGACTCAATTGGAAGTTGGTAATGTGGAACAATTCATAGGTGAAGAGCGGGACGTGATAATCATCTCTACACTCAGGTCAACTGTAAAGTATAATGAATTTGACAAGTTGTTTAATCATGGATTTTTGAGCAATCATAGAAGGTTCAATGTTGCGATCACCCGTGCAAAATCACTGCTCATCATTGTCGGGAACCCTGATATGATCGCAAAGGTAATACTCTCTCTATCATTATCTATATCAATCAAGATGCACTAATATTTATACTTCCATCAAATTTACAATTTCAGGATTTGCACTGGGATCAGCTCATGCGGTACTGTGCTGATAATGGTTCTTATCAAGGATGCCACTACCACCATCGCACTATGGGTCTTACTAGTTTTAGTTAGGAGCCTATTAGTTGTTATGAAATGAATACTTTGTGGATTGCTTGTTACACGTGCTCATCTAACAAGTAAGTTCAGGTATCCATGATGATGCAGCAATTTGGTTGCCATGGCAACGACACAATCTGAACTGGCTGGCATCTCTTGTGGTGGTGGCTAGCTCGGTGTGGGACATCGTTGGCAATGACAACGGTGCTGGTGGTTGTTGTCGTCCGAGGTTGTAGCTGCCAATACGTGTTTTATTGGTTTGGTTGAGTTCAGCCAGTGGAGTTGTGCATCGCGTTGATATTGATTTTACTCATCTAAGGCATAGGACAATGGCAGAATCGCCGTCGTTGGACCCAACTATCCAGGCCGCCGTTGAACGTCGCCAAAACCAGGTGATTCTTTCTTTCTTCCTGGTTAAAAGTGACGTTATGGGATCTGTTGCTAGACAAGTTGGTGGAGGTGAAGAAGCTATGCCACTATGTTTTAGTGATCTTTTTAGCCCGTTGGTGTGACTCACCTAGTTGCTCAATGTAAGTGATGAACTAATGTCATTGTGAACTAATTTCCCTCAACACTGACTAGGTTACGCACGGCGTCGGATACGGAAAATCCACACTGTGTCCTGTCGTGGTCACTTTCAGGAGTCTGCAGTGTTGCGTTCCTGTTCACTGTTGAGTTATAAATAGAGTGTTGCGTTCCTGGTAAGTGTTGAGTTATAAATAGTGTTGAGTTATGCACCTATAAGACTGCTGGCTGCATGGCTCGACACTGAATGGGTTACGCATAGATCGGTTGCGCAAAATCCACGCAGCATCCGGTCGTGTCGGGCCTGATTGGTTGAGAGTCAAATGTGCCCTACCAAAATTGGGGCATGTCAAAACATGGGCATGCCAACATTTTCTACCAAAATCTAGGCAAAAGTTACACATGTTTTAGTGTCAAACGTAATAGCCAAAATTTTGGCACTCAATTGGTTTGATGCCAAAGCACATTTGACAAAAGTATTGGTCATGCCCCAATTTTGGTTTGGCAATTTTGGCTCTCAAACAATCAGGCTCGTCGATTCTGCGTGCCACCTGCACCAGCTTGGTTACGCACGGTTCGGCGACGCACCATCCCATGGCGCGTGCATTACCGACTGCGTTACGCACCTTGATGGTTACGAATAATCCACGCTGCATTCTAATTCGACGCACCATCCTGCTTGGTTACGCACCATCCGTTCTGCATGGTGCGTGCATCACCGACAGTGTTACGCACGCAGTATGTCACGCAAAATTCCTATGCATCCGGTCGTGTCGTTTCGTCGCGTAACCTGGAGCCGATAAGGTTACGCAAAATGCACGCTACATCCGGTCGTGTCGATTCAGCGTGTAGCCTGCACAGGTTACGCACCATTTGTGCTGCTTGATGCAACACCGTATAGGTTACGCACCTTTAAGACCGCTGGCTTTATGGTGCAACACGGACTGGGTTACGCACGGCGTCGGATACACAAAATCCACGCTGCATCCAGTTGTGTCGATCCTGCACACCACCTGCTCTAGCTCGGTTACGCACGGTTCGGCGACGCACCGTGCATTACAGGCTGGGTTAGGCAAAATCCATGCTGCCTCTGGTCTTGTCGATTCAGTTCGGCCATTTCCTTGGGCTTTCTATGAATGGAACGAGGCTTGCCTAGGCCCACTCGTCCTCACAGCTAGAGATCTCTCACAGCTATGGCCAAATCCCACCCCATCCGCCACCGCCGCAGCCGCCGGCACTCGCCCCACCGCCGCTGCAGCCGCTGGCACACGCTCCCACCACCATAACCACGTTCGGTGATGACATCCTCTGCAAAATCTTCCTGCGCCTCCCCGCCATCACGAGCCTCGCCCGAGCGGCATTCACCTGCCGCGCATTTCTCGGCGCCGTCCGCTCCTCCCCCGCCTTCCGGCGCCGCTTCCGTGTGCTCCACGCACCACCGCAGCTCGCCCTGTTCATGAGGCCCTACATGAGCGCCATCGTCCCTGCAGCTCCAGGCAAGCGCAGCGACATGGTCTCCGCCTTCGGCGGTCTACTTGAAAACTCCGACTCCGAGTCTGAGTGGTATATCGAACCCGATGTCCCCTACAGTGAGGGGTATGCCAGCTTCGTCAGCAGCTGCACCTACCATTGCGCCTCCTACAACCCGCACTCAAAGCCTCTGAAAATCTACCCCAAGATGGCCAAGGATCTCCGCTTGGACTTCCACACAGCCGACACCTTTCTTGAGTTCTACACGCTCTCAGAAGATGGCGAGGAGAAGAAGCCGTCCTGCGTGGTCTGCGTCCACTGGAACAGTGCCTGGACATGGGCACGTGTGGCCGTCTTTTCGTCGCAGACCACGGAGTGGCGGGTCATTTTGCCGCAGACGCAGACATGGGGAGTGCTGAATGTTCATGAGAAATCCCCACTGGCACAGTTGTCAATGGCTTCGTCTGTTGGATACACAAGTGGCATGGATGCATCGTCGCCCTCAACATTGAGGCATTTCAGTTCTCTCGGATGGAACTGCCACCGACCTTGAAATGGCCAATGTCAGTGTTTCAGCTTGGTCAGACCAATGATGGGAAGTTGTGTGTCATCTGTGCACTGCAATGCATGCTTTTTGTTTGGCTCTGGGAAGCCGATGATGAGGGTGTCAAGAGATTCATACCGCAGGAGATGATCTTATTGCGCCCAACTTTCAATAAGATCACCGAGCTTTCAGAAGAGGCTGATGTTGAAATGCATCCTATGGCAGTTATCAATGGCTTTGTGTACCTATCTGCCTACCTAGGTTGGGACCGTCGGTATTTGTTCCTCTCCTTCTACTTGGAAACAGGCGAGATGAATTTGTTCTGTAAGGAAAGCCAGTTTCTAATATCAGAAGGTGTTCCATACATCATGGTCAGCTGGCCATCGTCTTTAAATGGCAAGGTGAGCCTATACGTATACGTATTCCTTGTGACTTGATAAAATATGTTCCGTCCCTCAGTTGTAGGCCGTTCTCATCACATGAGAGTAGGTCATCGTATTATTGTGGAATTCTTTCATCGGCTTTCTAGTTTAGATGAAGTAACATGAATAAAATTACTTATAACCGTGCTGCTCAATTGCTGATTGTATACGATAGCATGAGGGATTGTCTACACTATATGATACCATAAGGATTTGTAATGTTATTCGCTATATTTCATGCTGGAATTCTTTGTCCACTTACTTTATAATGCTAACCAATTCAAGGGTATCATATTTCAGTTTCATTGGTACTGTAGTACACGCTAAGCAATTTGATTTGTATAATTAGAATCTATTACTCGTTCCTGCTGGCTACTACATTTTTTTCTATGCAAAATCTTATATTACATATGAGTTATCTTTATGTCACAGGAGGATTCAGACACCGCAGTTACAGGAAAAATGTCTGAAGATGATGGTCCTATGGGCACTGAAAAGGCTTCTCCTATCCTTTTCACAGCGTTGAAATCATTCAGAGAACAACTAATTGATGATGACAACTCTAAATTTGCAGAGATAGAGGCCTTCTTACTTGATGATGAGACGAACTCTCTTCTGAATAGAATCGCTACTTTAGAGTCAGGATTGGAAGCTGCAAGACATCGTATCTTGAGAATAGGTACTGAACCCAATAGCACGAATTAGCAGGGGATGGAGAGAGCAAGCTGCTGGCAAATGTGCAAGGGAATGTTGGGTAGAGCCTGTTCCCGATTCTTTATTGGGTGACCCTAGTTCTGTTGTCTCGTCTTAATTTGGGCTTTTATTGAGACGTGTTGTGAGGGAAGGATGCAGACGTTATGTGATAATGGTGTCATGTTCCATGTCTGTTTAGTGTCACTATGTCATTTGTCGTTTTTCCAAATATGTCGTTGTTACTCCGATATGTCTTTACATGAATAGAAATGTGACAGAAAAGGCATTTACCTTGCCAAAGCTAAAGATTTCATGTTTTCCAAATTCTTGAATATATGCCAGTTGCCTCCCGCTTCTTGGAAAATAGCCGATTCCTTCGAATTAGCCGATCCGATTATAAATGGCATCAGCATTGCCGATTGCCGTGCTCGGCGACAGAGAACCCGCCAAGGTATACGCGCCGAGGAAAGCTCGGCTTCATAGATCCAAGTAACCATCTGTGGCACCGGGCTCGGCGCCAAGCTGTGGGCCGGCCTGTGGGCTGCTGGGCTCGGCCTGCCGCAGTGGGATGAGGGCATTGTCTCTGGATGTTTTTTTTTGCGAATTACACAGGAGTACATCGGAGACGCTCACAACGCACGCACACTCATCTGGTCGTGCCGATTCAGCGCATAACCTGCACTAGTTACGCACCGTTCGTGCTGCTTGATTGATGCAACACCGACTGGGTCGTGTCGAATCAGCACGTAACCACAAGAGGTTACGCACCGTCCGTGCTGCTTGATGCAATACCGACTGGGTCGTGTCGAATCAGCGCGTAACACGCATAGATTACGCACCATCCGTGCTGCTTGATGCAACACCGACTCGGTTAAGCACGTAGTAGGTTACGCACCTTTAAGACGGCTGGCTGCATGACTCAACACTAACTGGGTTACGCACCGATCGGTTGCGCAAAATCCACGCTGCATCCGGTCGTGTCGATTCTACGGGTCACCTGCTCTAGCTCGGTTACGCATGGTTTGGCGATGCACCATCACATGGCGCGTGCATTACCGACTGGGTTACGCACCTGACGGTTACGCAAAATCAACGCTGTATTCTGATTCGACGCACCATCCAGCTCGGTTACGCACATTTCAGCGACGCACCATCCACTCTGTATGGTGTGTGCATCACCGACTGGGTTACGCACGGAGTCTGTCACGCAAAATCCCCATGCATCCGGTCATGTCGTTGCATCACGTAACCTGGAGCCGATAAGGTTAGGCAAAATCCACGCTGCATCCGGTCGTGTCGAATCAGCGCGTAACCTGTACAGGGCACCGTCCGTGGAGTGTGATGCAACACCGACTGTGTCGTGTCGAATGCAGCTTACGCACCGTCCATGATGCTTGATCCAACACTGATTGAGTCGTGTCGTTGCATCGCGTAACCTAAACACGGAAAGGTTACGCAAAATCCACGCTGCATCCGGTCGTGTCGATTCAGCGCGTAACCTGCACTGGTTACGCACCGTCCATGCTGCTTGATAGATGCAACACCAACTGGGTCGTGTCGAATCAGTGCGTAACCACAAGAAGTTATGCACCATCCGTGCTGCTTCATGCCACACCAACTGGGTTGTGTTGAATCAGCGTGTAACATGCAGAGGTTACGCATCGTCCGTGCTGCTTGATGCAACACCGACTCGGTTAAGCACGTAGTAGGTTACGCACCTTTAAGACAGCTGGCTGCATGGCTCGACACTGACTGGGTTACGCACTGATCGGTCGTGTCGATTCTATGCATCACCGGAACCAGCTCGGTAACGCACGGTTCGGCGACGCAGCATCCCATGGCGCGTGCATCACCGACTGTGTTACGCACCGAGACGGTTACGCAAAATCCACGCTACATTCCGATTCAACGCACCATCAATTCTGTATGGTGTGTGCATCACTGATTGGGTTACGCACAGAGTCTGTCATGCAAAATCCCTAAGCATCCGGTCGTGTCGTTGCATCGCGTAACCTGGAGCCGATAAGGTTACGAAAATCCACGCTGCATCCGGTCGTTTCGAATCAGCGCGTAACCTGTACAGGGCACCGTCCATGGAGATAGATGCAACACCGACTGGGTTGTGTTGAATGCAGTTTACGCACCGTTCTTCATGCTTGATCCAAAACTGACTGGGTCGTGTCGTTGCATCGCATAACCTAAACCCGCAAAGGTTACGCAAAATCTACGCTGCATCCAGTCGTGTCGATTCAGCGCATAACCTGCACTGGTTACGCACCGTCCGTGCTGCTTGGTAGATGCAACACCGACTGAGTCATGTCGAATTAGCACGTAACCGGAAAAGGTTACGCACCATCCGTGCTGCTTGATGCAACACCAACTGGGTCGGGTCGAATCAGCGCCTAACATGCAGAGGTTACGCATCGTCCGTGCTGCTTGATGCAACACCGACTCGGTTAAGCATGTAGTAGGTTACGCACCTTTAAGACGGCTGGCTGCATGGCTCGACACTAACTGGGTTACGCACTGATCGGTCATGTCGATTCTACGCGTCACCTAAACCAGCTCGCTTACGCACGGTTCGGCGACGCAGCATCCCATGGCGTGTGCATCACTGATTGGGTTACGCACCGAGACGGTTACACAAAATCCACGCTGCATTCTGATTCGATGCACCATCCTGCTCGGTTACGCACGTTTAGGCAACGCACCATCGGTTCTGTATGGTGCGTGCATCACCGACTGGGTTTCGCACGGAGTCTGTCACGCCAAATCCCCATGCATCCGGTCGTGTCGTTGCATCGCGTAACCTAGGGCCGACAAAGTTACGCAAAATCCACGATGCATCCGGTCGTGTCGAATGCAGCTTACGCACCATCCTTGATGCTTGATCCAATACTGACTAGGTCGTGTCGTTGCATCGCGTAACCTAAACCCGCAAAGGTTACGCAAAATCAACGCTGCATCCGGTCGTTTCGAATTAACGCGTAACCTGCACTGGTTACACACCGTTCGTGCTGCTTGATTGATGCAACACCGACTGGGTCGTGTCGAATCAGCACGTAACCGCAAAAGGTTACGCACCATCCGTGCTGCTTGATGCAACACCGACTGGGTCGTGTCGAATCAGCGCGTAACATGCAGAGGTTACGCACCGTCCGTGCTGCTTGATGCAACATCGACTCGGTTAAGCACGTAGTAGGTTACGCACCTTTAAGATGGCTGGCTGCATGGCTTGCACTTATCGGTTGCGCAAAATCCACACTGCATCCGGTTGTGTTGATTCTACGTGTCACCTGCTCCAGCTCGGTTACGCACGGTTCGGCGACGCAACATCCCATGGCGCGTGCATTACCGACTGGGTTACGCACCGTGACGATTACGCAAAATCCACGCAACATTCTGATTCGACGCACCATCCTGCTGAGTTACGCACGTTTCGGCAACACACCATCCGTTCTGTATGGTGCGAGCATCACCGACTGGGTTTCGCACGGAGTCTGTCACGCAAAATCCACATGCATTCGGTCGTGTCGTTGCATCGCGTAACCTGGGGCCGATAAAGTTACGCAAAATCCACGATGCATCCGGTCGTGTCGAATGCAGCTTACGCACCGTACTTGATGCTTGATCCAACACTGACTGGGTCGTGTCCTTGCATCGTGTAACCTAAACTCGCAAAGGTTACGCAAAATCCACGCTGCATCCGGTCGTTTCGAATCAGCACGTAACCTGTACAGGGCACCGTCCGTCAGTCCGTGGAGTGTGATGCAACACCGACTGGGTCGTGTCGAATGCAGCTTACGCACCGTCCTTGATGCTTGATCCAACACTGACTGGGTCGTGTCGTTGCATCGCGTAACCTAAACCCGCAAAGGTTACGCAAAATCCACGCTGCATCCGGTCGTTTCGAATCATCACGTAACCTGTACAGGGCACCGTCCGTCAGTCCGTGGAGTGTGATGCAACACCGACTGGGTCGTGTCGAATGCAGCTTACGCACCGTCCTTGATGCTTGATCCAACACTGACTGGGTCGTGTCGTTGCATCGCGTAACCTAAACCCGCAAAGGTTAGCAATATCCACGCTGCATCCGGTCGTGTCGATTCTGCACGTAACCTGCACTGGTTACGCACTGTCCGTGCTGCTTGATTGATGCAACACCGACTGGGTCGTGTCCAATGCAGCTTACGCACCATCCTTGATGCTTGATCCAACACTGACTGGGTCGTGTCGTTGCATCGCGTAACCTAAACCCGCAAAGGTTACGCAATATCCACGCTGCATCCGGTCGTGTCGATACTGCGCGTAACCTGCACTGGTTACGCACTGTCCGTGCTGCTTGATTGATGCAACATCGACTGGGTCGTGTCCAATGCAGCTTACGCACCATCCTTGATGCTTGATCCAACACTGACTGGGTCGTGTCGTTGCATCGCGTAACCTAAACCCACAAAGGTAACGCAAAATCCACACTGCTTCCGGTCGTGTCGATTCAGCGCGTAACCTGCATTGGTTACGCACCGTCCGTGCTGCTTTATAGATGCAACACCGACTGGGTCGTGTCGAATCAGTGCATAACCACAACAAGTTACGCACCATCCGTGCTGCTTGATGCAACACCAACTGGGTCGTGTCGAATCAGCGCGTAACATGTAGAGGTTACGCATCGTCCGTGCTGCTTGATGCAACACCGACTCGGTTAAGCACTTAGTAGGTTACGCACCTTTAAGACGGCTGCCTTCATGGCTCGACACTGACTGGGTTATGCACTAATTGGTCGTGTCGATTCTACGCGTCACCTACTCTAGCTCGGTTACGCATGGTTCGGCGATGCAGTATCCCATGGCGCGTGCATCACCGACTGGGTTACGCACCGTGACAGTTACACAAAATCCATGCAGCATTCTAATTCGACGCACCATCCTTCTTAGTTACGTACGTTTCGGCGATGAACCATCCATTCTGTATGGTGCATGCATCACCGACTGGGTTACACACGGAGTCTGTCACGAAAAATTCCCATGCATCTGGTCGTGTCGTTGCATCGCGTAACCTAGGGTTGATAAAGTTACGGAAAATCCATGATGCATCCGGTCGTGTCGAATGCAGCTTACGCACCGTCTTTGATGCTTGATCCAACACTGACCGGGTCGTGTCATTGCATCGCATAACCTAAACCCGCAAAGGTTACGCAAAATCCACGCTGCATCCGGTCGTGTCGAATCAGCGCGTAACCTGTACAGGGCACCGTCCGTGGAGTGTGATGCAGCACCGACTGGGTCATGTCGAATGCAGCTTATGCACCGTCCTTGATGCTTGATCCAACACTGACTAGGTCGTGTCGTTGTGTCACGTAACCTAAACCCGCAAAGGTTACGCAAAATCCACGCTGCATCCGGTCCTGTCGATTCAGCGCGTAACCTTCACTGGTTACGTACCATCCGTGATGCTTGATTGATGCAACACCGACTGAGTCACGTCGACTCAGCACGTAACCACAAGAGGTTACGCACCATCCGTGCTGCTTGATGCAACACCGGCTAGGTCGTGTCGAATCAGCGCGTAACGTGCAGAGGTTACGCACCGTCGGTGCTTCTTGATGCAACACCGACTCGGTTAAGCACGTAGTAGGTTACGCACCTTTAAGACGGCTGGCTGCATGGCTCAACACTGACTGGGCTACGCACTGATCGTTTGTACAAAATCCACACTGCATCCGGTCATGTCGATTCTACACGTCACCTGCTCCAGCTCGGTTACGCACGGTTCGGCGACGCACCATCACATGGCGCGAGCATTACCGACTGGGTTACGCACCTTGACGGTTACGCAAAATCCACGCAGCGTTCTGATTTGACGCACCATCCTGCTCGGTTACGCATGTTTCGGTGACGTGCATCACCGACTGGGTTACGCACGGAGTCTGTCACGCAAAATCACCATGCATCCGGTCGTGTCGTTGGATCGCGTAACCTGGAGCAGATAATGTTACGCAAAATTCACACTGCATCTGGTCGTGTCGAATCAGCAGGTAACCTGTACAGGGCACCGTCCGTGGAGTGTGATGCAACACCAACTGGGTCATGTCGAATGCAGCTTACGCACCGTCCTTGATGCTTGATCCAACACTGACTGGGTCGTGTCATTACATCGCGTAACCTAAACCCGCAAAGGTTACGCAAAATCTACGCTGCATCTGGTCGTGTAGATCCTGCACGTCACCTGCTCCAGCTCGGTTACACACGGTTCGGCGATGCACCGTGCATTACCGGCTGGGTTAGGCAAAATCCACGCTGCCTCTGGTCTTGTCGATTCGTTTCGGCCGTTTCCTTGGGCTTTCTATGAATGGACCGAGGCTTGCCTAGGCCCACTCGTCCTCACAGCTATAGATCTCTCACAGCTATGACCGAATCCCGCCCCATCCGCCGCCACCGCAGCCACCGGCACCCGCCCCTGCCGCCGCTGCAGCCACCGGCACCCGCTCCCACCACCATAACCGCGCTCGGTGATGACATCCTCTGCGAAATCTTCCTGCGCCTCCCCACCATCACAAGCCTCGCCCGAGCGGCTTTCACCTGCCGCGCATTTCTCGACGCTGTCCGCGCCTCTCCCGCCTTCCGGCACCGCTTTCGTGTGCTCCACGCACCGCCGCTCCTCGCCCTGTTCATGAGGCCCTACATGAGCGCCATCGTCCCTGCAGCTGCAGGCAAGCGCAGCGACATGGTCGCCGCCATCGGCGGTCTACTCAAAAACTCCGACTCCGAGTCTGAGTGGTATATCGAACCCGATGTCCCCTATAGCGAGGGGTATGCCAGCTTCGTCAGCAGCTCCACCTACCAATGCGCCTCCTACAGCCCGCACTCAAAGGCTCTGAAAATCTACCTCAAGATGGCCAAGGATCTCCGCTTGGACTTCCTCACAGCCGACACCTTTCTTAAGTTCTACACGCTCTCAAAAGACGGCGAGGAGAAGAAGCCGTCCTGCATGATCTGCATCCACCGGAACAGCGCCTGGACATGGGCGTGCGTGGCCGTCTTCTTGTCGCAGACCATGGAGTGGCGGGTCATTTTGCCGCAGACGTAGACATGGGGAGTGCTGAATGTTCATGAGAAATTCCCCACTGGCACAGTTGTCAATGGCTTCGTCTGTTGGATACACAAGTGGCATGGATGCATCGTCGCCCTCAACACTGAGGCATTTCAGTTCTCTCGGATGGAACTGCCACCGACCATGAAATGGCTAATGTTAGTGTTTCAGCTTGGTCAGACCAATGATGGGAAGTTGTGTGTTGTTTGTGCATTGCAATGCATGCTTTCTGTTTGGCTCTGGGAAGCCGATGATGAGGGTGTCAAGAGATTCATGCCACAGGAGATGATCTTATTGCGCCCAACTTTCAATAAGATCACCGAGCTTTCAGAAGAGGCTGATGTTGAAATGCATCCTATGGCAGTTATCAATGGCTTTCTGTACCTATCTGCCTACATAGGTTTGGCCCGTCGGTATTTGTTCCTCTCCTTCTGCTTGTAAACAGGCGAGATGAATTTGTTCTGTAAGGAAAGCCAGTTTGTAATATCAGAAGGTGTTCCGTACATCATGGTCAGCTGGCCGTCGTCTTTAAATGGCAAGGTGAGCCTATACGTATACGTATTCCTTGTGACATGACAAAATATGTTCCGTCCCTCAGTTGTAGGCCATTCTCATCACATGAGAGTAGGTCATTGTATTATTGTGGTATTTTGTCATCGGCTTTCTGGTTTAGATGAAGTAACATGAATAAAATTACTTATAACCGTGCTGCTCAATTGCTGGTTGTATACGATAGCATGAGGGATTGTCTACACTATATGATACCAGAAGGATTTGTAATGTTATTCGCTATATTTCATGCTGGAATTCTTTGTCCACTTACTTTATAATGCTAACCAATTCAAGGATATCATATTTCAGTTTCATTGGTACTGTAGTACACGCTAAGCAATTTGATTTGTATAATTAGAATCTATTACTCGTTCCTGCTGGCTGCTATGTTTTTTCTATGCAAAATCTTATATTACATATGAGTTATCTTTATGTCACAGGAGGATTCAGACACCGCAGTTACAGGAAAAATGTCTGAAGATGATGGTCCTATGGGCACTAAAAAGGCTTCTCCTGTCCTTTTCACAGCGTTGAAATCATTCAGAGAACAACTAATTGATGATGACAACTCTAAATTTGCAGAGATAGAGGCCTTCTTACTTGATGATGAGACGAACTCTCTTCTGAATAGAATCGCTACTTTAGAGTCAGGATTGGAAGCTGCAAGACATCGTATCTTGAGAATAGGTACTGAACCCAATAGCACGAATTAGCAGGGGATGGAGAGAGCAAGCTGCTGGCAAATGTGCAAGGGAATGTTGGGTAGAGCCTGTTCCTGATTCTTTATTGGGTGACCCTAGTTCTGTTGTCTCGTCTTAATTTGGGCTTTTATTGAGACGTGTTGTGAGGGAAGGATGCAGACGTTATGTGATAATGGTGTCATGTTCCATGTCTGTTTAGTGTCACTATGTCATTTGTCGTTTTTCCAAATATGTCGTTGTTACTCCCATATGTCTTTACATGAATAGAAATGTGACAGAAAAGGCATTTACCTTGCCAAAGCTAAAGATTTCATGTTTTCCAAATTCTTGAATATATGCCAGTTGCCTCCCGCTTCTTGGAAAATAGCCGATTCCTTCGAATTAGCCGATCCGATTATAAATGGCATCAGCATTGCCGATTGCCGTGCTCGGCGACAGAGAACCCGCCAAGGTATACGCGCCGAGGAAAGCTCGGCTTCATAGATCCAAGTAACCATCTGTGGCACCGGGCTCGGCGCCAAGCTGTGGGCCGGCCTGTGCGCTGCTGGGCTCGGCCTGCCGCAGTGGGATGAGGGCATTGTCTCTGGATGTTTTTTTTTTGCGAATTACACAGGAGTACATCGGAGACGCTCACAACGCACGCACACTCATCTGGTCGTGCCGATTCAGCGCATAACCTGCACTAGTTACGCACCGTTCGTGCTGCTTGATTGATGCAACACCGACTGGGTCGTGTCGAATCAGCACGTAACCACAAGAGGTTACGCACCGTCCGTGCTGCTTGATGCAACACCGACTGGGTCGTGTCGAATCAGCGCGTAACACGCAGAGATTACGCACCATCCGTGCTGCTTGATGCAACACCGACTCGGTTAAGCACGTAGTAGGTTACGCACCTTTAAGACGGCTGGCTGCATGACTCAACACTAACTGGGTTACGCACCGATCGGTTGCGCAAAATCCACGCTGCATCCGGTCGTGTCGATTCTACGCGTCACCTGCTCTAGCTCGGTTACGCACGGTTTGGCGATGCACCATCACATGGCGCGTGCATTACCGACTGGGTTACGCACCTGACGGTTACGCAAAATCAACGCTGTATTCTGATTCGACGCACCATCCTGCTCGGTTACGCACATTTCGGCGACGCACCATCCACTCTGTATGGTGTGTGCATCACCGACTGGGTTACGCACGGAGTCTGTCACGCAAAATCCCCATGCATCCGGTCATGTCGTTGCATCACGTAACCTGGAGCCGATAAGGTTAGGCAAAATCCACGCTGCATCCGGTCGTGTCGAATCAGCGCGTAACCTGTACAGGGCACCGTCCGTGGAGTGTGATGCAACACCGACTGTGTCGTGTCGAATGCAGCTTACGCACCGTCCATGATGCTTGATCCAACACTGATTGAGTCGTGTCGTTGCATCGCGTAACCTAAACACGGAAAGGTTACGCAAAATCCACGCTGCATCCGGTCGTGTCGATTCAGCGCGTAACCTGCACTGGTTACGCACCGTCCGTGCTGCTTGATAGATGCAACACCGACTGGGTCGTGTCGAATCAGTGCGTAACCACAAGAAGTTATGCACCATCCGTGCTGCTTCATGACACACCAACTGGGTCGTGTTGAATCAGCGTGTAACATGCAGAGGTTACGCATCATCCGTGCTGCTTGATGCAACACCGACTCGGATAAGCACGTAGTAGGTTACGCACCTTTAAGACAGCTGGCTACATGGCTCAACACTGAATGGGTTACGCACTGATCGGTCGTGTCGATTCTATGCATCACCGGAACTAGCTCGGTAACGCACAGTTCGGCGACGCAGCATCCCATGGTGCGTGCATCACCGACTGTGTTACGCACCGAGACGGTTACGCAAAATCCACGCTACATTCCGATTCAACGCACCATCAATTCTGTATGGTGTGTGCATCACTGATTGGGTTACGCACAGAGTCTGTCATGCAAAATCCCTAAGCATCCGGTCGTGTCGTTGCATCGCGTAACCTGGAGCCGATAAGGTTACGCAAAATCCACGCTGCATCCGGTCGTTTCGAATCAGCGCGTAACCTGTACAGGGCACCGTCCATGGAGATAGATGCAACACCGACTGGGTTGTGTTGAATGCAGTTTACGCACCGTCCTTCATGCTTGATCCAAAACTGACTGGGTCGTGTCGTTGCATCGCATAACCTAAACCCGCAAAGGTTACGCAAAATCTACGCTGCTTCCAGTCGTGTCGATTCAGCGCGTAACTTGCACTGGTTACGCACCGTCCGTGCTGCTTGGTAGATGCAACACCGACTGAGTCATGTCGAATTAGCACGTAACCGGAAAAGGTTACGCACCATCCGTGCTGCTTGATGCAACACCAACTGGGTCGGGTCGAATCAGCGCCTAACATGCAGAGGTTACGCATCGTCCGTGCTGCTTGATGCAACACCGACTCGGTTAAGCATGTAGTAGGTTACGCACCTTTAAGACGGCTGGCTGCATGGCTCGACACTAGCTGGGTTACGCACTGATCGGTCATGTCGATTCTACGCGTCACCTAAACCAGCTTGCTTACGCACGGTTCGGCGACGCAGCATCCCATGGCGTGTGCATCACTGATTGGGTTACGCACCGAGACGGTTACACAAAATCCACGCTGCATTCTGATTCGATGCACCATCCTGCTCGGTTACGCACGTTTAGGCGACGCACCATCGGTTCTGTATGGTGCGTGCATCACCGACTGGGTTTCGCACGGAGTCTGTCACGCCAAATCCCCATGCATCCGGTCGTGTCGTTGCATCGCGTAACCTGGGGCCGACAAAGTTACGCAAAATCCACGATGCATCTGGTCGTGTCGAATGCAGCTTACGCACCATCCTTGATGCTTGATCCAATACTGACTAGGTCGTGTCGTTGCATCGCGTAACCTAAACCCGCAAAGGTTACGCAAAATCCACGCTGCATCCGGTCGTTTCGAATCAACGCGTAACCTGCACTGGTTACACACCGTTCGTGCTGCTTGATTGATGCAACACCGACTGGGTCGTGTCGAATCAGCACGTAACCGCAAAAGGTTACGCACCATCCGTGCTGCTTGATGCAACACCGACTGGGTCGTGTCGAATCAGCGCGTAACATGCAGAGGTTACGCACCGTCCGTGCTGCTTGATGCAACATCGACTCGGTTAAGCACGTAGTAGGTTACGCACCTTTAAGATGGCTGGCTGCATGGCTTGCACTGATCGGTTGCGCAAAATCCAAACTGCATCCGGTTGTGTTGATTCTACGTGTCACCTGCTCCAGCTCGATTACGCACGGTTCGGCGATGCAACATCCCATGGCGCGTGCATTACCGACTGGGTTACGCACCGTGACGATTACGCAAAATCCACGCAACATTCTGATTCGACGCACCATCCTGCTGAGTTACGCACGTTTCGGCAACACACCATCCGTTCTGTATGGTGCGAGCATCACCGACTGGGTTTCGCACGGAGTCTGTCACGCAAAATCCACATGCATTCGGTCGTGTCGTTGCATCGCGTAACCTGGGGCCGATAAAGTTACGCAAAATCCACGATGCATCCGGTCGTGTCGAATGCAGCTTACGCACCGTCCTTGATGCTTGATCCAACACTGACTGGGTCGTGTCCTTGCATCGTGTAACCTAAACTCGCAAAGGTTACGCAAAATCCACGCTGCATCCGGTCGTTTCGAATCAGCACGTAACCTGTACAGGGCACCGTCCGTCAGTCCGTGGAGTGTGATGCAACACCGACTGGGTCGTGTCGAATGCAGCTTACACACCGTCCTTGATGCTTGATCCAACACTGACTGGGTCGTGTCGTTGCATCACGTAACCTAAACCCGCAAAGGTTACGCAAAATCCACGCTGCATCCGGTCGTTTCGAATCATCACGTAACCTGTACAGGGCACCGTCCGTCAGTCCGTGGAGTGTGATGCAACACCGACTGGGTCGTGTCGAATGCAGCTTACGCACCGTCCTTGATGCTTGATCCAACACTGACTGGGTCGTGTCGTTGCATCGCGTAACCTAAACCCGCAAAGGTTACGCAATATCCACGCTGCATCCGGTCGTGTCGATTCTGCGCGTAACCTGCACTGGTTACGCACTGTCCGTGCTGCTTGATTGATGCAACACCGACTGGGTCGTGTCCAATGCAGCTTACGCACCATCCTTGATGCTTGATCCAACACTGACTGGGTCGTGTCGTTGCATCGCGTAACCTAAACCCGCAAAGGTTACGCAATATCCACGCTGCATCCGGTCGTGTCGATACTGCGCGTAACCTGCACTGGTTATGCACTGTCCGTGCTGCTTGATTGATGCAACACCGACTGGGTCGTGTCCAATCCAGCTTATGCACCATCCTTGATGCTTGATCCAACACTGACTGGGTCGTGTCGTTGCATCGCGTAACCTAAACCCACAAAGGTAACGCAAAATCCACACTGCTTCCGGTCGTGTCGATTCAGCGCGTAACCTGCATTGGTTACGCACCGTTCGTGCTGCTTTATAGATGCAACACCGACTGGGTCGTGTCGAATCAGTGCATAACCACAACAAGTTACGCACCATCCGTGCTGCTTGATGCAACACCAACTGGGTCGTGTCGAATCAGCAAGTAACATGTAGAGGTTACGCATCGTCCGTGCTGCTTGATGCAACACCGACTCGGTTAAGCACTTAGTAGGTTACGTACCTTTAAGACGGCTGCCTTCATGGCTCGACACTGACTGGGTTATGCACTAATCGGTCGTGTCGATTCTACGCGTCACCTACTCTAGCTCGGTTACGCATGGTTCGGCGATGCAGTATCCCATGGCGCGTGCATCACCGACTGGGTTACGCACCGTGACAGTTACACAAAATCCATGCAGCATTCTAATTCGACGCACCATCCTTCTCAGTTATGTACGTTTCGGCGATGAACCATCCGTTCTGTATGGTGCGTGCATCACCGACTGGGTTACACACGGAGTCTGTCACGAAAAATTCCCATGCATCTGGTCGTGTCGTTGCATCGCGTAACCTAGGGTTGATAAAGTTACGCAAAATCCATGATGCATCCGGTCGTGTCGAATGCAGCTTACGCACCGTCTTTGATGCTTGATCCAACACTGACCGGGTCGTGTCATTGCATCGCGTAACCTAAACCCGCAAAGGTTACGCAAAATCCACGCTGCATCCGGTCGTGTCGAATCAGCGCGTAACCTGTACAGGGCACCGTCCGTGGAGTGTGATGCAGCACCGACTGGGTCATGTCGAATGCAGCTTATGCACCGTCCTTGATGCTTGATCCAACACTGACTAGGTCGTGTCGTTGTGTCACGTAACCTAAACCCGCAAAGGTTACGCAAAATCCACGCTGCATCCGGTCGTGTCGATTCAGCGCGTAACCTTCACTGGTTACGTACCATCCGTGCTGCTTGATTGATGCAACACCGACTGAGTCATGTCGACTCAGCACGTAACCACAAGAGGTTACGCACCATCCGTGCTGCTTGATGCAACACCGGCTAGGTCGTGTCGAATCAGCGCGTAACGTGCAGAGGTTACGCACCGTCGGTGCTTCTTGATGCAACACCGACTCGGTTAAGCACGTAGTAGGTTACGCACCTTTAAGACGGCTGGCTGCATGGCTCAACACTGACTGGGCTACGCACTGATCGTTTGTACAAAATCCACACTGCATCCGGTCATGTCGATTCTACACGTCACCTGCTCCAGCTCGGTTACGCACGGTTCGGCGATGCACCATCACATGGCGCGAGCATTACCGACTGGGTTACGCACCTTGACGGTTACGCAAAATCCACGCAGCGTTCTGATTTGACGCACCATCCTGCTCGGTTACGCATGTTTCGGTGACGTGCATCACCGACTGGGTTACGCACGGAGTCTGTCACGCAAAATCCCCATGCATCCGGTCGTGTCGTTGGATCGCGTAACCTGGAGCAGATAATGTTACGCAAAATTCACACTGCATCTGGTCGTGTCGAATCAGCAGGTAACCTGTACAGGGCACCGTCCGTGGAGTGTGATGCAACACCGACTGGGTCGTGTCGAATGCAGCTTACGCACCGTCCTTGATGCTTGATCCAACACTGACTGGGTCGTGTCGTTGCATCACGTAACCTAAACCCACAAAGGTTACGCAAAATCCACGCTGCATCCGGTCGTTTCGAATCAGCGCGTAACCTGCACGGGTTACGCACCGTCTGTGCTGCTTGATAGATGCAACACCTACTGGGTCGTGTCAAAGCAGTGTGTAACCCAAGAAGTTACGCACCATCTGTGCTGCTTGATGCAACACCGACTGGGTCGTGTCGAAGCAGTGCGTAACCCAAGAAGTTACGCATCGTCCGTGCTGCTTGATGCAACACCGACTCGGTCAAGCATGTAGTAGGTTACGCACCTTTAAGACGGCTGGCTGCTTGGGTGGACACTGACTGGGTTACGGACTGATCGGTCGTGTCGATTCTACGCGTCACCTGAACCAGCTCGGTTACACACACACGACGCAGCATCCCACGGTGCGTGCATCACCGACTGGTTTACGCACCAAGATGGTTACGCAAAATCCACGCTGCATTCTGATTCTACGCACCATCCTGCTCGGTTACGCACGTTTCGGCGACGCACCATCCATTCTGTATGGTGCGTGCATCACCGACTAGGTTACACATGGAGTCTGTCACGCAAAATCCCCATGCATCCGGTCGTGTCGTTGCATCGCATAACCTGGAGCCGATAAGGTTACGCAAAATCCACGCTGCATCCGGTCGTTTCGAATCAGCGCGTAACCTGTATAGGGCACCGTCCGTGGAGTGTGATGCAACACCGACTGGGTCGTGTCAAATGCAGTTTACGCACCGTCCTTGATGCTTGATCCAAAACTGACTGGGTCGTGTCGTTGCATTGCATAACCTAAACCCGCAAAGGTTACGCAAAATCTACGCTGCTTCCGGTCATGTCGATTCAGCACGTAACCTGCACTGGTTACGCACCGTCCGTGCTGCTTGTTAGATGCAACACCGACTGGGTCGTGTCGAATCAGCACGTAACCGCAAAAGGTTATGCACCATCCGTGCTGCTTGATGCAACACCAACTGGGTCATGTCGAATCAGCGCGTAACATGCAGATGTTATGCATCGTCCGTGCTGCTTGATGCAACACCGACTCGGTTAAGTATGTAGTAGGTTACACACCTTTAAGATGGCTGGCTGCATGGCTCCACACTGACTGGGTTACGCATTGATCGGTCATGTCGATTCTACGCGTCACCTGCTCTAGCTCGGTTACGCACGGTTCGGCAACGCAGCATCCCATGGCGCGTGCATTACCGACTGGGTTACGCACTGTGACGGTTACGCAAAATCCACACTGCATTTTGATTCTACGCACCATCCTGCTCGGTTACGCACGTTTCGGCGACGCACCATCCGTTCTGTATGGTGTGTGCATCACCGACTAGGTTACACACGGAGTCTGTCACGCAAAATCCCCATGCATCCGGTCGTGTCGTTGCATCGCATAACCTGGAGCCGATAAGGTTACGCAAAATCCACGCTGCATCCGGTCGTTTCGAATCAGCGCGTAACCTGTACAGGGCACCGTCCGTGGAGTGTGATGCAACACCGACTGGGTCGTGTCAAATGCAGCTTACGCACCGTCCTTGATGCTTGATCCAAAACTGACTGGGTCGTGTCGTTGCATCGCATAACCTAAACCCGCAAAGGTTATGCAAAATCTACGCTGCTTCCGGTCATGTCGATTCAGCGCGTAACCTGCACTAGTTACGCACCGTCCGTGCTGCTTGTTAGATGCAACACCGACTGGGTCGTGTCGAATCAGCACGTAACCGCAAAAGGTTACGCATCATCCTTGCTGCTTGATGCAACACCAACTGGGTCGTGTCGAATCAGCGCGTAACATGCAGAGGTTACGCATCGTCCGTGCTGCTTGATGCAACACCGACTCGGTTAAGCACGTAGTAGGTTACACACCTTTAAGACGGCTGGCTGCATGGCTCCACACTAACTGGGTTACGCACTGATCGGTCATGTCGATTCTACGCGTCACCTCCTCCAGCTCGGTTACGCATGGTCCGGCGACGCAGCATCCCATGGCGCGTGCATTAACAACAGGGTTACGCATTGACGGTTACGCAAAATCCACGCAGCATTCTGATTCGACGCACCATCCTGCTCGGTTATGTACATTTCGGTGATGCACCATCCATTCTGCATGGTGCGTGCATCACCGACTGGGTTACGCATGGAGTCTGTCACGCAAAATCCCCATGCATCCGGTCGTGTCGTTGCATCACGTAACCTGGGGCCGATAAAGTTACACAAAATCCACGATGCATCCGGTCATGTCGAATGCAGCTTACGCACTGTCCTTGATGCTTGATCCAACACTGACCGGGTCGTGTCGTTGCATCGCGTAACCTAAACCCGCAAAGGTTACGCAAAATCCACGCTTCATTCGGTCGTTTCGAATCAGCGCGTAACCTGTACAGGGCACCGTCCGTCAGTCTGTGGAGTGTGATGCAACACCGACTGGGTCGTGTCGAATGCAGCTTACGCACCATCCTGGATGCTTGATCCCACACTGACTGGGTTGTGTCGTTGCATCGCGTAACCTAAACCCACAAAGGTTACGAAAAATCCACGCTACATCCGGTCGTGTCGATTCAGCGAGTAACCTACACTGGTTACGCACCGTCCGTGCTGCTTGATTGATGCAACACCGACTGGGTCGTGTCGAATGCAGCTTACGTACCGTCGTTGATGCTTGATCCAACACTGACTGAGTCGTGTCGTTGCATCGCGCAACCTAAACCCGCAAAGGTTACGCAAAATCCACGCTGCTTCCGGTCGTGTCGATTCAGCGCGTAACCTGCACTGGTTATGCAACGTCTGTGCTGCTTGATAGATCAACACCGACTGGGTCGTGTCGAATCAGTGCATAACCAGAAGAAGTTACGCACCATCTGTGCTGCTTGATGCAACACCAACTGGGTCATGTCGAATCAGCGCGTAACATGCAGAGGTTACGCATCGTCCGTGCTGCTTGATGCAACACCGACTCGGTTAAGCACGTAGTAGGTTACGCACCTTTAAGACGGCTGGCTGCATGGCTCGACACTAACTGGGTTACGCACTAATCGGTCGTGTCGATTCTACGCGTCACCTGCTGCAGCTCGGTTACGCACGGTTCGGCGACGCAGCATCCCATGGCGCGTGCATTACTGACTGGGTTACGCACTGTGATGGTTACGCAAAATCCACGCAGCATTCTGATTCGAGGCACCATCCTGCTCAGTTATGTACGTTTCAGCGACGCACCATCCATTCTGCATGCTGCGTGCATCACCAACTGGGTTACGCAAGGAGTCTGTCACGCAAAATCCCCATGCATCCGGTCGTGTCATTGCATCGCGTAACCTGGGGCCGATAAAGTTACACAAAATCCACGATGCATCCGGTCGTGTCGAATGCAGCTCACGCACTGTCCTTTATGCTTGATCCAACACTGACTGGGTCGTGTCGTTGCATCGCGTAACCTAAACCCGCAAAGGTTACGCAACATCCACGCTGCATCCGGTCGTTTCGAATCAGCGCGTAACCTGCACGGGTTACGCACCGTCCGTGCTGCTTGATAGATGCAACACCTACTGGGTCGTGTCGAATCATTGCGTAACCACAAGAGGTTACGCACCATCCGTGCTGCTTGATGCAACACCGACTGGGTCGTGTCGAATCAGCGTGTAACATGCAGAGGTTACACATCGTCCGTGCTGCTTGATGCAACACCGACTCGGTTAAGCACGTAGTAGGTTACGCACCTTTAAGACGGCTGGCTGCTTGGGTCGACACTGACTGGGTTACGCACTGATCGTTCGTGTCCATTCTACGCGTCACCTGAACCAGCTCGGTTACACACGGTTCAGCGACGCAGCATCCCACGGCGCGTGCATCACCGACTGGTTTACGCACCTAGACGGTTACGCAAAATCCACGCTGCATTCTGATTCTACGCACCATCCTGCTCGGTTACGCACGTTTCGGCGATGCACCATCCATTCTGTATGGTGCATGCATCACCGACTAGGTTACACACGGAGTCTGTCACGCAAAATCCCCATGCATCTGGTCTTGTCATTGCATCGCATAACCTGGAGCCGATAAGGTTACGCAAAATCCACGCTGCATCCGGTCGTTTCGAATCAGCATGTAACCTGTACAGGGCACCGTCTGTGGAGTGTGATGCAACACCGACTGGGTCGTGTCAAATGCAGCCTACGCACCGTCCTTGATACTTGATCCAAAACTGACTGGGTCGTGTCGTTGCATCGCATAACCTAAACCCTTAATGGTTACGCAAAATCTACGCTGCTTCCGGTCATGTCGATTCAGCGCGTAACCTGCACTGGTTACGCACCGTCCGTGCTGCTTGTTAGATGCAACACCAACTGGGTCGTGTCGACTCAGCATGTAACCGCAAAAGGTTACGCACCATCCGTGCTGCTTGATGCAACACCAACTGGGTCGTGTCGAGTCAGCGCGTAACATGCAGAGGTTACGCATCGTCCGTGCTGCTTGATGCAACACCGACTCGGTTAAGCACGTAGTAGGTTACACACCTTTAAGACGGCTGGATGCATGGCTCGACACTGACTGGGTTACGCACTGATCGCTCGTGTCGATTCTACGCGTCACCTGAACCAGCTCGGTTACGCACGGTTCAGCAACGCAGCTTCCCATGGCGCGTGCATCACCGACTGGGTTATGCACCAAGACGGTTACGCAAAATCCACGCTGCTTTCTGATTCGACGCACCATCCTACTCGGTTACGCACGTTTCGGCAATGCACCATCCGTTCTGTATGGTGCGTGCATCACCGACTGGGTTTCGCACGGAGTCTGTCACACAAAATTCCCATGCATCCGGTCGTGTCGTTGCATCACGTAACCTGGGAACGATAAAGTTACGCAAAATCCACGATGCATCCGGTCGCGTCGAATGCAGCTTACGCTCTGTCCTTGATGCTTGATCCAACACTGACTGGGTTGTGTCGTTGCATCGCATAACCTAAACCCGCAAAGGTTACACAAAATCCACGCTGCATCTGGTCGTTTCGAATCAGCGCGTAACCTGCACTGGTTACGCACCGTCCGTGCTGCTTGATTGATGCAACACCGACTGGGTCGTGTCGAATCAGCATGTAACCGCAAAAGGTTACTCACCATCCGTGCTGCTTGATGCAACACCGACTGGGTCATGTCGAATCAGCGCGTAACATGTAGAGCTTACGCATCATCCGTGCTGCTTGATGCAACACCGACTCGGTTAAGCACGTAGTAGGTTACACACCTTTAAGACGGCTGGCTGCATGGCTCGACACTGACTGGGTTACGCACTGATCGGTCGTGTCGATTCTACGCGTCACTTGAACCAGCTCGGTTATGCACGGTTCGATGACGCAGCATCCCATGGCGCGTCCATCACCGACTGGGTTACGCACCGAGACGGTTACGCAAAATCCACGCTGCATTCTGATTCGACGCACCATCCTGCTCGGTTACGCACGTTTCGGTGACGCACCATCCGTTCTGTATGGTGCGTGCATCACCAACTGGGTTACGCACGGAGTCTGTCACGCAAAACCCCCATGCATCCGGTCGTGTCGTTGCATCGCGTACCCTGGAGCCGATAAGGTTACGCAAAATCCACGCTGCATCCAGTCGTTTCGAATCAGCGTGTAACCTGTATAGGGCACCGTCTGTGGAGTGTGATACAACACCGACTGAGTCATGTCGAATGCATCTTACGCACCGTCCTTGATGCTTGATCCAAAACTGACTAGGTCGTGTCGTTGCATCACATAACCTAAACCCGCAACGGTTACGCAAAAGCTACACTGCTTCCGGTCGTGTCGATTCAGCACGTAACCTGCACTGGTTACACACTGTCCGTGCTGCTTGATAGATGCGGGAAAGACCTGTGGGAGACCTTCATCGGCAACTTCTAGGGCACATACGCCCGGCCCGGTAAGCAGTGGGAGCTGCACAACTGCAAGCAGCAGCCAGGGGAAAGCCTGCATGATTACATTAGGCGTTTCTCTAAGCGCTGCACCGAGCTTCCCACCACGACGGATAACGACGCCATCTCGGCGTTCCAAAACGGCACACAGTTCACGGGAAAGAGGTTCCTCAAGTTCTGCGACGACAACAACATTCGCGTGGATTGGACTGCTGTTGCACACCCGAGGGCTAACGGGCAGGCTGAGAGGGCCAACGGTATGATCCTACAAGGATTGAAGCGTCGAATCTTCAGGTTGCTCGAGAAGTTTCGAGCAAGATGGGTCGACGAGTTGCCGTCCGTTCTGTGGAGCCTGCGCACCACACCGAGTCGGGCTACCGGCGCAACACCATTCCTCATGGTGCACGAGTCCGAAGCGATTCTCCCGACGGAAATTGACTACGGCAGCCCAAGAGTACGGGCATACACCGAAGAAGGGAACCAAGTCGTGCTCGAAGATGCGATCGACCAAATCGACGAAGCTCGCGACGTGGCACTCCTACATTCAGCACGGTACCAGCAAGCCTTACGACGCTACCACGAGCGCAACATCCACGAGCGCCAATTTTAAGTCAGAGACCTGGTACTCCGACGTGTCATGAGCAACAGGACAGGCACAAGCTTGCGCCCCCATGGGAGGGGCCGTATATCGTCGACCAGGTGCTCCGGCCAGGAACATTCAAGCTTCGGCACGACGATGGCACGATCATCACCAACGCATGGAACATAGAATATCTACGACGTTTTTACCCTTGAGTAACGTTCTTTGTTTTAGTTTATGATCAATGAATAATACCCTGTGACTTTGTTCTTGTTTCATAAGTTCTGGATATACTTGTGTTGGCATCATTCATATGCTTCAATGCCATCTAAAGGCTGAGTGGCAAGTGTTCTTGCGCCCATGCCAAAAACACCTGCCGCTCGGGGGCTATCCGGGGCACGGTGCCTCCCTTTCGTTTTCCGTTTTCAAAACTAAAACTCTCCGACAACTTTGTCACGACCAATCGCATGGGCGAGCGGTTCTTTTTGGCGGAACACCTTTTACCTCGCAAGGGGAAAGGATGTTGGTCTGCAAGCGTTCCGATGTTGTTACTTGTCCAAGTCTTTCAGCACCCACGCCCCCGCGGCTACGGCACGAAAACTTGCAAGCGTAGCTCAGACCTACAAGTCGACGTCTGACTACTTTCAGAGGGAACATGGGTAAGCGCTTGAGCTCCGGCTCGAAAACATCTTTTACAAAAAGCATGCGAGTCTTTTCTTGAGCGTTTCTAAGTACTCGGGGGCTACGAATGCATGGCGTCACTTCCTGGCTCAGGTCGAGCTTTCCGACTCTTACGCCTCTGTGGCTCTAGAGAAAAGTTCGATCGGCTTGAGCGTCTAAGTGCTGCCATTCCATTCTACAGTCATCCGCAGTACTAGGGGAATGCTTCAGGAGGCGACGGTTTCAAAACAAAATTAAAAGCTGTTCAACACCGCACGAATACAAGTTTTGTTTAACTGTCATACAACTTGATACATCTAATGCGAAGGCCCAGAGCCGTCTTCTGGTGTGTCTTTTGGGATCAGCTCCAGGTCCTTCATCACGGTGTCGGCCATGGCGCGGGCAGGGGCGGTGCAATCCTCTTCGATCTTGTCAAGCTCCTCGCTCGAGTAGTCGGGGGCCCAACCACCACTCAGAGCCTTAAAATCCAGCCCCTAGTAACATGGAGAGGGCCCGGTGCACCACTTGTCGAGAGCTCGACAGCTCTTTCTCCTTGACGAAGCCCGGAATAAGATTGAGCCGGTCGCCAAGCACATGGGGAGGTATCTGCACTGGCGGGACGCCGATCTCCGTCAAGATCGTGTCAACATGACGTCTGAGTTTGGCACGCTACAGTATGTTCTTTTTGAGTGCCTCCTCCACCTCGTGCTGGGCCTTCCGAGAGTCCTCCAGCTCGGCTTTGACCTCTGGGAACAGAGAATGAGTCAGCGTTGAGCCAAGGGAGACACAAGCATGAGTAAGAAGGGGTCAAGGTAAGAAGAATGTACTCGAGAGCTGCTCCGCCAAATTCTTGGGCACCTCAGTCATCTCGTGGATTTTGAGCTCCACGGACACGACCTCTTGAGCCTTCTCCGCTAGCTTGGCAGCCTGTGCAGCACGAGCTATGCGGATCCCTGTTGCAACCAATAGACTGAAGCAGCATCAGCAACGATTAATGCAGGGAAGCAAACATTAAGAAAGCTGAGAACACGAAGATGCTCACCCTGGATCTCCCGTGCCATTTGGTCATTCTCCTCACGGAGCCGGGTCCCCTCGTCGGTGACCTCCTGCAGCTTGGTGGAGAGGTTGCAGACCTAATTGTTCGCCATCTTCAGGTCTGCCACGTGGTCCGCCAGGTCTTGTTGCAGGTCCACCACCTTCTTCTCAAGCATCGCCTTCTCTTCGGCGGCGGTCCAGGATGTGGCCTCGGCGGCAGCGGCAGCGGCAGCTGCATTCCGAGCTGTCTCGGCGGCTGTGGCGGCTGCAGTTCGCAGCTCCGCGGTGGTGGCCTCCACCTGGGCAAGCTTGGCCTCGAGGGCAGCCTTCTTGAAGGACCGATTAGGCGAACCAGAGAGGGGGCAGTGAATGGGAGCCGATAAAAATTCTTCTCGAAGGAGATGGGAACTCCAACAAGACGAACACGACTTCCGAAACACTTCTCCGACTCAACTACCCAAGTTGGTCAAGACCACGCAGCCACTGGAGCGCTACTGGTCCTACGAACCAACACACAACCTTCCGAACCAAAACTCACCAACACACACAGCGGAAACTTGCACGGCTTGCTGCCTGTGCTACACCGGTTAGACCGATGGCCTGCGCCGGTCAGAATGGTGACACCGGTCAGACCGGTGGACAACGCCGGTCAGGCCGGTGGCTACAGCAGCCGCACAGCAAATGTTCCAGGAAGCCTCAGTGACACCTTTAGGCCCTGGAACAAAAACCACCTCTGAAACACAACCTGCAAGGAAGAAGAACCCCTCACAAAACCTAGCAAAACAACTCCAAACACGCCAAGAACTGACCAGCAGGACCACGTGACAAAACCACACGGACAAGGCTGTTCCCCGAGACAAATCCCACCAAGGGCTAGCACCGGTCAGACCGGTCAAGAGCACCGATCAGACCGGTCGCGCCTGGGCAGCTCGGGATGAACAGCGCCCGCGAGTCAACTCCTCCAAATCCAACTCCCGATCTCCCGATTCGCTCCACGGATTCGCACAAGACTTTGGGGATAGTAGGAACACCTCATGGGCACTCCATAGCCAAGATTTGGTCCACCAAAACTTGCTAAATCAAGAGGAATCGAAGGATTTCCGCCAAGAACACCACGAACCCTAGAACCACGAAAACCCCAAAATTGAGCCCCTTTACTCATGGATTTGGGAGGGAAATCAAAGGGAAAAGAACCACGAGGGGTTCATGCATACATCCCCCACCAAATCCCAAAGAGAAAGGTCTCAAAACTGCCACAAGAAATTCGCCAAGAAACGCCTCCGAAAATCACCAAAAAGGAGAAACGGGAAAGACACATCCAAGCCTTGAGGAACCACGCCGAATCATCTATACATACCAAAGAGGTTCATACAAGGTCTAGCTTGCTGCCCGATCATCCTTCCCTCTCACAAGATCTCACCATGAAGCTCTCAAGCTAGTCCTAAGAAAATCCTAAGGAAAATAGGAAGGGAAAATAGGAAAAACCAAATGAGCTAGGGTTCCAAGAGATGGCTGCCATCCTCTCACCACTTGGGTTATATGGAGGCAACCGAAAGACGAAAATACCATTACTAGCTAACTAGGGATACATGCCCCTCAAGGGCGAACTCGGAAATCTTTGTCTTCGCTCCATCAGACGGATGCCCAGCGACCGCAAACTTGTTAGCCTCGACGCAAGCCTTGCGATCCCGACGCGTGTCCTCCGCTTCGAAGATTCCGGACTGCGTCATCGCACACCGGTCAGACCGGTGCTCCTCACCGGTCAGACCGGTACCCACCGGTCAGACCGGTCAGACCCACCGGTCAGACCGGTCTGGAGCTGCTGCACCTCCGTCTTCGGTTCTTCGATCTTGGCTTTGTGGATCAACCAAGGAACCCAGTGGTTTTCTGGTGAACCACCGGAAACCCCGCGAACTCGGTGTAGCCTCCGCAAATCACCACTAATGACTCGGCTCCCATGTAGTCCCTTCTCGACCTTGGTTTTGAGGCTCTACCAAGAAACCGTCTGTGACTTCATCTTGCTGTTCTTGCCACCATGCGGCCCGCACTTGACCCCGCTGTCCACCGGGTCCCTCGAACCAAGCCTACTTGTCTTCTCCACACCTGGAGGCCTCACCGGCAATGACCTTTGATGCTTGTTCTTCACCTGCACCAACACCAGTCAAGCCTTAACCTGCACCTGCAATACTTAGCCAAGAATCAGTCCACACCACGTTGTCAATCACTCATCACACCAGGAAGCGACCATCCACCGGTCCTCGAACCACACATGGCTCTCACTTCTCCGACACGGCGGCGTCCGCGGCAGACTACGCGGTGACTGCACGGTCCTCTGCCGACTTTGCCGCAGCTTCAAGAGCGGTCCTCATCGACGCCTCGCCCGCCACCGCTCCTACAGCCGCCAGTCGGGCGGCGGCCAGCTGCATCTCCAGCAAAGCCTTTTCAGCCTGGAGCTCCTTGATGGTGCGCGTCTTCTTGGCGCTGCAGCTGACGAGTACCTGGGTCGAGAAAAGGGTTAACCGCAGCAACAACTCGGGAGTCGAAACACAAAAATCAAGGAGCAAGGCTCGGCCAACTCACCGACGAAGCCGAGACGACAAGCTCGTTGATCGCTCGCTCTGCCCACCGCAGACCCCACACGAAGCGGCGGCGTGCTGTGGCTTCTTCATCCTCGCCGTCATGCGCCTCGGCGTCATGGGATCTGGCCCACGTGGTGTGCCCGAGGCCCAGGCCATGTTCACTTCCCTCGGGGGCTGAGAAGAGACGGGCTCCCAAGCTCTCGCCAACGTCTCGGACGATGGTTGGAGAAGCGCGACCTGTCACATCCTCGAGGGAAGCAGGCGCCTGTGAGTCAGGGAGAGGGGAGTCCACAATCTCGACCACCTCCGCGACGACAGCGGCGGGCTGGCATAGCGGCTCCAACGGCGCGATGGAGTCCGGCGCCACTTTCTTCCGCCTGGGTCCTGGACGCCTCAGGGCTCGCCGCGACCCCTCGGCCGCCATGTCATCCTCGACCGTCACGGCGACCTCCAGGGCGGGTAGCGCGGACGCCTCAGCTAGCAACTCCTCCGGTGCCAGCAAGCACTGCTCCAGTTCGACCGCATAGGCGGCTGCGTCACCACAAGAGATTTGGTCCCCCCGTATCCGTGGCCTCCGGGAGCCGTAAGGACAACGATGGGGGTGCCGCCGCATCACGAGTCTCCGGCGCCACCGCTGCCGGCTCAGGGGCTGTCTCCGGTGCAGACAGAGAAGTTGAGGAGCGGGGAGCGGATGAGGGGGTGCACGCGCTCAGAGCCACGCGCTTTCGCGGCGCAAGGCTGAGTGCACCAATATTGGAGCGGCTGACACGAAAAAAGCAAATCAACAAGGCGGACAAAAATCGAAGAATAAGATAACAAAATAGCACGAGATGACACTTACACAGAGGAGGTGATGCAGGCCTACTTAACAGGCCTGGGGGCGGCGCCCGATGACTCAGGGGCTGGCCTCTTACCCCCCGGCTGGACGGAGAACGGCCCTCGACTGTCACTCTGGGTGAGGGGGACCTGCACGGGCGGGGCCCCGCCACCGCGGATGACCAATGACTGAAGACGCCGCGGAGGAGCATCCGCGCTCTCCCCATGCGACGCGGTCAGAGCAGGCGCCGGCGACGTCGATCTCGCCTTCGGGGGCGACCGCCTCCTCGGAGAGTGCGACCCCTGCCGCGATAAGTCGCCGGAGGAACGGCGAACGGACGGATCACGTTCTGCCAGACGTCTGGACGAGTCGTCTCGCCGTGGGGACCTCCTCCCCTCCCTCTGCTGCTCTTGGCCGCCAGGGCCCGATCGGGAGCGGGTCACCCTCCGATCCTCCTGGTTCGGGCGTGGGGACGGGCGCGAGATGGAGCTCGTTACCTTTTGTGGGCAGCAGGCTCCGGCCGCTGCCTCGAGCTGGCCGCCGCGGCCTGCCGCTGGGGAGGAGGCGACGGGGATGACAGCGCACTCTAGTCAACCCTGGTGCCACCGTCATCACCGGACCAGGGCGGTGATGATGAAGGGTCCTCGTCCGAGGAGATGGGGCCCTCTCTCATCTTCCTACGCTTGGCGCGGCGGTCGTTCTGCTCGCGCTTCGCAATCTCCTTATCCTTATGCTGGGCCTTGCGGGCGGCCCTCCTCCTGTCCGCGATAGCCTGGGCGCGATTCATCATCGCATCCTCAGGAAGAGGCGGCTTCGCAGGGAGAGGGGCCGCAGGCATCAACTGAAAGCAAGGAAGAAGGCGAGAATCAACACAAAGGATACAAGATAGTCGGAGCATTAGTCGGAGGGCAGAAAGGCTTACAAAATTTTTGGTCCCCTCGTGGGGGAGCATGGGTAGGATTTGGGGCGGCAGCCACGAGTAGCTGGCCCTCCCGATTGCCTGCCCCACGCGGTGCTGGATCTCGTCCAACGAAGGGAGCCGAGGCACCGACACGGTCCCGACAAAGGGGGCTCTGTCCGGCGTCATCTGGTAGATGCGCAGGCGGTGCTGTTGGAGCGGGATGACCCCCAGCGCGTCATATTGGCCGATGACGGCCGCCAAGTCAACCTCGGCGCCATGCAATTTGGCCAGCACCGTCCAGCAGTCTCCGAGAAGCCTGTCCTACTTCGCCTCCGGGGGCCCGTAGCTCCAGTTCGCCGGCGCCTCGGCGATTGAGGAGCCGGTGTACTTTGGCAGCGGGAACTCGGGGCAGTCTTTGAGGTAGAACCACCCCCTGTGCCACCCGCTGTTGGAGCTCGTCAGCGTGCCGGAGATGTACTCCTGGGTCCTCTTTGTCTTCATCCAAAGATTGGCGCACCCAAGGGTGGCCGGGAGCGACCTGTCCTTCAGGCACATGAACTTGAAGAAGTACCGGAAGAGGTGCCAATGGGCGCCCACTCCCAAGTACCCCTCGCACAGCGCCTCGAACGCCGCCATTTGTTGGATGTTGTTGGGGTTGAGGTGGTGGAGTTGCAGCCGGTACTCGGAGAGGACAGCGCGGATGAACCGGCTGGCCGGAATGGCGAAGCCCCGCTCATGAAACGTCATGAACGAGACGACGTAGCCGTCCGTCGGGTGCGGCACCAACTCGTTGCCCGGGACCCTCCATTCTTCAGTGGCGGTGAGGTCCGGCAGCTGGCCGGCGGCGACAAGGTGCTCGAGCATCGAGCGGCAGACGTTGGAGTGCATCTAGTTCGACATACCGTCTGTCGAGCTCGAGAGCGAGAAGAAGGATGAAGCAGCGGTGGCGGCGGCGGAAGGGTTAGGAGCAGATGAACGAGCGGTGTTGGCAAAAGCAAGGAATCAGGGAAAAAGTACAGAGCTCAACCGGCGCAATGGAGACTTCACCATAGTTTCTATGATCATTTATTACTCCTATATTTATTGTTTTTTGCTGAGGTGGCACTATATTAAATGAAGAAAGAGAGGGAAAATGCTAGAAATGATGTCTAAGATGGATACGACGTCCACGAGCGCATCGATGCGCTAGAAACGACTCTTCTTCCGCGTTGTGTTAGATGAGGTAATTTCGTCAGATCCTGTGCGGCTTCCTCCCATCGCCTCGCCGCCGGCTTCCTTCCCACAGGCGCTCAACCTGCTCCTGTGCGCGCTCTCGGCCAAGCGAGCGCTCTCCCCTAGCCACCATCACTGCCGCCATTTTTTTGCAGCTACGGCAACGACAACAACAGGTCGAGACGGAGCTCCAGTGCAGGTGGATGCAAGAGCGTGCCATGGCTAGGAAGAGAGAGTTCACGCGGCCGCCACCATGGAGCCGCCGACACGGATCTTGCTTGTGCCGCCGCTGGTACTCCATCACGACTTCGTGACGCCGCAGGCACCGAATCTTCTCCGTCATCAGGCCACAGAAAGAGCGGGCATCGATGGTGTCGAGGAGCTCGCAGAAATAGTCCTCGCCTACATCCAGTACTCTCTGCATGGTATTTGCGCACAGTACCAGATTTTATCACCTCCGCGGTGTGGTCGATGGTGAGCTCTGTGATGTTGCACATCAGCTTGCAGTGGGCCATGTCGATCAAGCGGACTGATGCACATGAATCTGTCCCAATTTGCGTCGAACTGCTTCTGCACACAAGCAGTCCACCCTTCATCATCTTCACTCGTGAGCAACAAGGATAGGAGAAAGCTTCAGCCGCGCAGCCACATAGAACTTGCCGACACATGATCTAAAGAAATGAGTAGAGATGATTGGTTTTGTGTTTTTCCTAAACTCTATTAAAATTACTGCATTGAGATGTATAGTTTCTATAAGTGAAGTCTTGTGGTATAGAAACTAGTTAGTAGTTTCTGCATTGGGAGTGCCCTTAGGGGCAAGCGTGGCCGCCGGCATTTAATGCCGGCCCCACCAATGCCATTAAACCGCCCGTTTGGTGGACGCGTCCCCCGAGGCGACAGAGGCACGCCCGCGTAACAGTTCGATACCGGGTGGGCCCGCAGGTCTGAATCAGCCGCGCGCCGTCTCCTCCAACCATCACCATTGCCACGTCAGACACGACCGACGGAGTGGACACAGCAACTGATGCAGCCACAACCGCCGTGACCGGAGATTTCGAAGCAACGACAACATTTCAAAATTCAAAACCCCATAAACGAGTCTACAACTCCTTCATGGGCTCGGGAGCTACATCCGGCGGATGCACTCCCGTGCACCCACCGACTAAGTCAAGAAACAACAACTACAACATTTCCCCGACGCAGAGCCTGCGAGCGAGTCCTTGACTCCCACCATAGGCTCGGGGGCTACTGACGAGGTCCTGGATTAGGGCCCCCTAAGCAAATGAGATAATTACCTTGAAGATGGAGTCCTCTGACACCATTGACAACGTGAAGGCTAAGATCTAGGACGGGGAGGGATGCAGATCTTCGTCAAGACCCTCACTAACAAGATTTCCCCTCTTCCGAGTATCTTCCGCCTCGCACGAGTTTGCCTCGGCTCCGAGTACCCTCCGCTACGCACGAGTACTCCCCGCATCGCACGAGAAGCGCGTCGTCTCCGAGTAACCCGCCACCTCGCCTCCGACTACTCGTTCGCACAAGTAATCTCCATCTCCGACTAAGGCGGAGTCCTCATAGAGGAGCCAGAGCGTGGGGCAAGGGCCCCACACGAACGTGGCGCCGCCCCGGCCCCCCAAGCTTATCCGCGACGACACGCGTGACGCCGTTTTCCACACCATGCAAAGACCACAGCTGGCACGACGGGAGGATGGCAGGGTCTGACAGGGGCTGTAATGGCGCACAGTGCACCCCCCACGACCTCCGACATGCCGTCACATCCAACGCCAGCTACACGCCACCCCGTCAGAACAGGAACTCGATTGCCATCTATCAGCTATTAGACCATAACGTGGCAAACCTAAAACGTACTCAAGAGGGCTGAGTCACCGTGTGAACTACTCGGAGGAGGTGCCAAGTGCCCAGGATGAACAGTGGCAACACCCCATGCGGCGGCCTCTGACGACACCACAGCTCTGCGCCCCCCGCCCCCACGCCGCCTGACGGACATCAATGACGGAAAAGACTTCACAACGCCATAGCACTATAGCTTATTTTCGTTTCCCTTCTTTGCGCCTCGCCCTTGTGACTATAAAAGGGGGAGGGGTGAAACGTACATAAGAGACTGACCGATCACCAAGTTTGTAACCCCTACTACAGACACCCCCGGCATAGGAACATGAGTACTCGGAACTGGACGTAGGGTATTACTCCTCGGAGGCCCGACCAGTATAAAACCCTTGTGTCTCCCATGTCGACCATCCGGATCCGACACACGATTCGATACAAATCTACTGTCGGCGGTTGAGGACCCCGACACGTAACCTAAACCCACAAAGGTTACGCAAAATCTACGCTGCATCCGGTCGTTTCGAATCAGCGCGTATCCTATACAGGGCACCGTCCATCAGTCCGTGGAGTGTGATGCAACACCGACTGGGTCGTGTCGACTGCAGCTTACACACCATTCTTGATGCTTGATCCAACACTGACTAGGTCATGTCGTTGCATCGCGTAACCTAAACTTGCAAAGGTTACGCAAAATCCACGCTGCATCCGGTCGTTTCGATTCAGCGCGTAACTTGCACTGGTTACGCACCGTCCGTGCTACTTGATTGATGCAACACCGACTGGGTTGTGTCCAATGCAGCTTATGCACCATCCTTGATGCTTGATCCAACACTGACTGGGTCGTGTCGTTGCATCGTGTAACCTAAACCCACAAAGGTTACGCAAAATCCACGCTGCATCCGGTCGTGTCGATTCAGCGTGTAACCTGCACTGGTTACGCACCGTTCGTGCTGCTTGATAGATGCAACACCGACTGGGTCGTGTCGAATCAGTGCGTAACCACAAGAAGTTACGCACCATCCATGCTACTTGATGCAACACCAACTGGGTCGTGTCGATAAGATTACGCAAAATCCATGCTGCATCTGGTCGTTTCAAATCAGCGCGTAACCTATACAGGGCACCATCCGTGGAGTGTGATGCAACAACGACTGGGTCATGTCGAATGCAGCTTACACACTGTCCTTGATGCTTGATCCAAAACTGACTAGGTTGTGTCGTTGCATCGCATAACCTAAACCCGGAAAGGTTACGCAAAATCTACGCTGCATCCGGTCGTGTCTATTCAGCGTGTAATCTGCACTGGTTACGCACCTTCCGTGCTGCTTGATAGATGCAACACCGATTGGGTCGTGTCGAATGTCGAATCAACACGTAACCGCAAAAGGTTACGCACCATCCGTGCTGCTTGATGCAACACAAACTGGGTCGTGTCGAATCAACACGTTACATGCAGAGGTTACGCATCATCTGTGCTGCTTGATGCAGCACCGACTCGGTTAAGCACGTAGTGGGTTACGCACCTTTAAGACGGCTGGCTGCATGCCTCGACACTGACTGGGTTACGTACTGATCGGTCATGTCGATTCTACGCGTCACCTAAACCAGCTCGGTTACGCACTGTTCGGCGACGCAGCATCCCATGACGCGTGCATCACCGACTGGGTTACGCACCGAGACGGTTACGCACAATCCACGCTGCATTCTGATTCGACGCACCATCCTGCTCGGTTACGCACGTTTCGGTGACGCACCATCTGTTCTGCATGGTGCGTGCATCACCGACTAGGTTTCGCACGGAGTCTGTCACGCAAAATCCCCATGCATCCGGTCGTGTCGTTGCATCGCGTAACTTGGGGCCGATAAAGTTACGCAAAATCCACGATAGATCCGGTCGTGTCGAATGTAGCTTACGCACCGTCCTTGATGCTTGATCCAACACTGACTGGGTCCTGTCGTTGCATCGCGTAACCTAAACCCACAAAGGTTACGCAAAATCCACGCTGCATCCGGTCATTTTGAATCAGCGCGTAACCTGCACTGGTTACGCACCGTCCGTGCTGCTAGATTGATGCAACACCAACTGGGTCATGTCGAATCACCACGTAACCGCAAAAGGTTATGCACCATCCGTGCTGCTTGATGCAACACCAAATGGGTCGTGTCGAATTAGCGCGTAACATGCAGAGGTTACGCATCGTCTGTGCTGCTTGATGCAGCACCGACTCGGTTAAGCACATAGTGGGTTACGCACCTTTAAGATGGCTGGCTGCATGGCTCGACACTGGCTGGGTTACGCTCTGATCAGTCGTGTCGATTCTACGCGTCACTTGAACCAGCTCGGTTACACATGGTTCGGCGACGCAGCATCCCATGGCGCGTGCATCACCGACTAGGTTACGTACCGAGACGGTTACGCAAAATCCAAGCTGCATTCTGATTCGACGCACCATCCTACTCGGTTACGCACATTTCGGCGACGCACCATCCGTTCTGTATGGTGCGTGCATCACCGACTGGGTTTCGCACGGAGTCTGTCACGCAAAATCCCCATGCATCCGGTTGTGTCGTTGCATCGCGTAACCTAGGGCTGATAAAGTTACGCAAAATCCACGATGCATCCGGTCGTGTCGAATGCAGTTTACGCACCGTCCTTGATGCTTGATCCAACACTGACTGGGTCGTGTCGTTGCGTCGTGTAACCTAAACCCGCAAAGGTTACGCAAAATCCAGGCTGCATCCGGTCGTTTCGAATCAGTGCGTAACCTGCACTGGTTACGCACCGTCCGTGCTGCTTGATTGATGCAACACCGACTGGGTCGTGTCGAATCAGCACGTAACCGCGAAAGGTTACGCACCATCTGTGCTGCTTGGTGCAACACCGACTGGGTCGTGTCAAATCAGCGCGTAACATGCAGAGGTTACGCACCGTCCGTGCTGCTTGATGCAACACCGACTCTGTTACGCACCGTGACGGTTATGCAAAATCCACGCAGCATTCTGATTCGACGCACCATCCTGCTCGGTTATGCACGTTTCAGCGACGCGCCATCCGTTCTGTATGGTGCGTGCATCACCGACTGGGTTTCGCACGGAGTCTGTCACGCTAAATCCCCATGCATCCGGTCATGTCGTTGCATCGCGTAAGCTGGGGCCGATAAAGTTACGTAAAATCCACGATGCATCCGGTCGTGTCGAATGCAGCTTACGCACCGTCCTTGATGCTTGCACCAACACTGACTGGGTCATGTCGTTGCATCGCGTAACCTAAACCCGCAAAGGTTACGCAAAATCCACACTGCATCCGGTCGTTTCGAATCAGCGCATAACCTGCACTGGTTACGCACCGTCCATGCTGCTTGATTGATGCAACACCGACTGGGTCATGTCAAATTAGCACGTAACCGTAAAAGGTTACGCACCATCCATGCTGCTTGATGCAACACCAACTGGGTCGTGTCGAATCAACGCGTAACATGCAGAGGTTATGCAATGTCCGTGCTGCTTGATGCAGCACCGACTCGGTTAAGTACGAAGCAGGTTACGCACCTTTAAGACGGCTGGCTGCATGGCTCGACACTGACTAGGTTATGCACTGATCGGTCGTGTCGATTCTACGCATCACCTGAACCAGCTCAGTTACGCACGGTTCGGCGACGCAGCATCCCATGGCGCGTGCATCACCGACTGGGTTACGCACCGAGACGGTTAAGCAAAATCCACGCTGCATTTTGATTTGACGCACCATCCTGCTCGGTTACGCACGTTTCGGCGACGCACCATCCGTTCTGTATGGTGCGTGCATCACCGACTGGGTTTCGCACGGAGTATGTCATGCAAAATCCCCATGCATCCGGTCCTATCGTTGCATCGCGTAACCTGGGGCCGATAAAGTTACGCAAAATCCACGATGCATCCGGTCGTGTCGAATGCAGCTTACGCACTGTCCTTGATGCTTGATCCAACACTGACTGGGTCGTGTCGCTGCATCGTGTAACCTAAACCCGCAAAGGTTACGCAAAATCCACGCTGCATCCGGTCGTTTCGAATCAGCCCATAACCTGCACTAGTTACGCACCGTCCGTGCTGCTTGATTGATGCAACACCGACTGGGTCATGTCGAATCAGCACATAACCACAAAAGGTTACGCACCATCTGTGCTGCTTGATGCAACACCGACTGGGTCGTGTCGAATCAGCGCGTAACATGCAGAGGTTACGCACCGTCCATGCTGCTTGATGCAACACCGACTCGGTTAAGCACGTAGTAGGTTACGCACCTTTAAGACGGCTGGCTGCATGGCTCAACACTGACTGGGTTACGCACTGATCGGTTGCGCAAAATCCATGCTGCATCTGGTCGTGTCGATTCTACGCGTCACTTGCTCTAGCTCGGTTACGCACGGTTCGGCGACGCAGCATCCCATGGCGAGTGCATTACTGACTGGGTTACGCACCGTGATGGTTACGCAAAATCCACACAGCATTCTGATTCGACGCACCATCCTGCTCGGTTACGCACATTTCGGCGACGCACCATCCGTTCTGTATGGTGCGTGCATCACCGACTGGGTTTCGCACGGAGTCTATCACGCAAAATCCCCATGCATCCGGTCATGTCGTTGCATCGCGTAACCTAGGGCCGATAAAGTTACGCAAAATCCACGATGCATCCGGTCGTGTCGAATGTAGCTTATGCACCGTCCTTGATGCTTGATCCAACACTGATTGCGTCGTGTCGTTGCATCGCGTAACCTAAACCCGCAAGGGTTACGCAAAATCCACACTACATCCGGTCGTGTCGATTCAGCGCGTAACCTGCACTGGTTACGCACCATCCGTGCTGCTTGATTGATGCAACACCGACTGGGTCGTGTCGAATCAGCACGTAACCGCAAGAGGTTACGCACCATCCGTGCTACTTGATGCAACACCGACTGGGTCGTGTCAAATCAGCGCGTAACATGCAGGGGTTACGCACCGTCCGTGCTGCTTGATGCAAAACGACTCGGTTAAGCACGTAGTAGGTTACGCACCTTTAAGACGGCTGGCTGCATGGTTTCTGTGTTACGCACGGGGACGGTTAGGGGTGGTGCAACCTCCAGCAAATCCCTCTACTTGGCGGTTTCACGGATCACTTCAATTCCTCTCTCTCTCTCTCTCTCATTTTATATATAATAAATGGAAAAGAAGAAGCCGGGGCCCCATTCCATCCTCTGTGCCTTTTAAAAAAAACCACCCCCTTCGTCTTCCTCTTCAATTCCGTGTTCTTGGCATTGCTGGTCTGGACTAATTTTGCCTGATTCTAGCGCGTTCTGCTGCTGCTATTCTTGTTTACAGCCGGGGCTTTCCTCCAGTGCTGGTTTATTCAACAGCGACGAGGTTGAGATCGTCTTCGGTGAGTTCTTTTTTTTAATCATCTATACGGCATTTAAGAGTTTACAAGCTGAGCCGCCCTGGTGACCGATGGCGCAGCGGCAACGGCGGTCGCCGCGATTGCCGCTCGCAGCGGGCAGTGGTATAGGCTGGCGGAGGTGGGCCGTTGTGCATTGCTACTGGACTGAAGAAGGGACGGGAAAGAGAAATAGTAGGCGGGGGCCACGGTAGTCTTGAATCCTTTGGGATTATATTCTACACTCAATTTTAAGCGATTCTGTTATTTAGAGTTGACTGTTGTGCATATTTCCTGCTGAGCTTGGCATATTATTTAGAGTAGACTTCATTTCATAGTAATTTCATTGATTGGATAATAATTATTTTATCATAACTTATCATTAATTAATTGAGCCTAAGAATATACGGAGTAATCCGTTAGATCATAACAAATACTCCTGGTATAAGAAGGACATGGGATTTTCTGACACTGGAACCATGAACCTGACTTTCATTTGTACTCTGATCATACCTATGGTTTAGTTTTTTTTTCTGGTTTGGAAAATCTTATGCACCCTGATACTATTCTAATTTCAATTGTACATATGAAAGTGCCACACATGGTAATTTGAACTGTTTAACCTTGCCTAGAGGCTGAAAAGTGACGACCACCATAGTCATGTCCGATGCTGATGCGGGCGAAGGATTCGTGCACTATGCCGCTGGTGCAATGAACAATAGCCAAACCTTGAGCGCAGGGAACCTGGAGGCACCTGCAGCAGAAGCTACCAGCATTTCTGAGAGCAGTTTAGTACTGAAGCATAAGTTGCAGGAACTGGAATCAAAATTAAAGGACAAATTTGCTCAGGAGATGCAAGAGTTAAGGGATGATCTCCATGATTTGCAGTCTCGGTGCACAGTTTTGGCCGTCAATGAATTTAACAAAAATACCGAGTTGCAGGAGCTTCGGAAAGAGTTAATCAAGGTAAGAAATCATCCTTGTGCTGCAATTGACTGTGAATATACTTTTAGTACATTTCAGCTGCTGGTGATATAGTATCATGTTGTTGTTTCTTGGGAAGTATCATAAATTAATTGATGTGGTGTTTTGTCTTTCTATGAGTGACCACGGACATTACATTTTGTGCTCATTTAATAGTCAGTCTCTATCAACAAAATGAACATGTTTTCATGTAATATCGTTTGCAAAAGAATGTTGTCACGCAATCACCTTATACTTTCAAATTTCATAGAATGTTGCCATGGAATCATCGTAGTTTTTCGAATTTCATTTTTTTCACCTTAGAAATTTGTTTTAAAAAATTGCTGCAGCAACACACGGGGTGTCAGCTATTATAATACACATGATCTACAGGGATTGCCGGATGGCAGAACTAGCCGAGCCAACATAGGTGTCAAGAGGATGGGCGTCATTGATCGCAAGGCAATCGCAGACACTGGTGGGTTATCGGATTACGAAGCAGCACTTATCTGTTCAAAATGGGAGGCTGAGATATCAAATCCAAATTGGCATCCTTTTAGGGTTGACATGGTTGACGGCAAAGAGATGGTGTGCACCTTTTTATTGATTATTTTCATTTATTACTGACGGATTATGTTCTGTGAGTTTCCATGTCCATCCAGTCTAATCGTGGGGCAAGTGATCTTTTGCAGGATGTTATTGATGAAGCCGATAGTAAGCTCCAGGAGCTAAGAGGAGAGCATGGTCAAGAGATTTTTGCCTTGGTAACAAAGGCCCTTCTTGAGGTTAATGAGCACAATGCGAGTGGCTGCTACCTAGTACAATTGTTGTGGAACTACAAGGAGGACCGGGAAGCAACCCTGAAGGAAGATGTCCAGTTCGTCATGAGACAATCACATAGGCTCAAGCGGAAGCATAGTTAATTATATATAATAGCTGCACCCATTCGGTTATACGGTATGCTGCCATGTAAATATCCAATGCAGATTGGGTTACTACTTATTACGGAGTATATATCTCTTTTATCTGTACTGTACATCTCCAGAGTCTCGAGGCACGCGCGGCTGGACACCTTGACGTGTCAAATCTGAGTAACCTGAACTCACTTAATTAGTTACCCATGAGCCATTTTGTGTGGTTCAGCTGTCTAGTTACGCCTTACACGCCCTATGTAGGTTACATATATGGTTTTCCCTAAAACAGTACTAGGCTTCATATTGACACAGGTTACGTGCACTTGCAAGGTCTAGATTAAACATAGAGAGACCAGAGATTAGTGGGTATGTGAGATCGTTATTGGGGAATCTGTGGGATCCCAACGATTTGGAGGTGGTTGTGCGATCCCTTTCAGCTTTTCTAGAGTGATCCCATGGCCTGGGGTCTAATGGACCACGTCTATCATTGAGTATGAATCGATACACACCCCGTGTGTCCATCTTTGCGATCCCCAACCATTTCTTCCTCTTCAGTCGCACGCTCGGAGCAGTAGCGGCGTAGCGCCCATTGTGAGATCTCTCTCTCTCTCTCTACTTTTCGAAACATTGTCTTCTTCCTCTCGTGATGCCGGCAAATGTGTGTTTCTGTTCTTTAGATCCTCGTAGGCCAGCGGCATCATGCCTAAAATCGAGAAACCAAGAATCTGCACCGAGGACGAAACTGGGATGAAAACTGGGAACAAGGATGCTACCGGAGTTCCAAGCATGCGCGTGTCGAAAACCAAATCGAGGCCAAATCCAACTGCTCCTCCACCAACTACTAGACCTTCGAAAGTGGACGATGCAGGTGACGGCAAGGTACTCCTATGTCATGTCCTTCTAGCCATTTTTGATGAGATAGCACCTCCATAATCGTGGTTAGTAATCCTCTTCACCTGTAGCAGCTCAAATACGCAAAGGTTACATTCACCGACTTTTTAGAAGGAACGGTGGTTTACGATAATTCTATACTAGGTGATGGCTCATCCGACAATAGCGGTGAGCGTGCGCCACACATTATCGTTGTTTTGCAGATCGTCCTTTGTAGATCTGACATGCAAATTGTTTTGTACATAGATGGCGACGATTCCCCCTGTTGCTATGATGATGACATAGATGACGTTCGATGCTATCATTCCTATCGCATGGCATACCCAGACGTTCTACCCCAGGAGCAAGGCAAGACGCAGCCAAGTCGGAAGCCAGCTGGCCCTCCCGCGTATGAAGACCTGTTAAGCGGTCACACATTGCCGGCGTAATATGAAAACGCACAATGCCATGGCGTACGTATTATGTTAGGCATTGGTCGTATCTAATGTTGCTCTCCCGCTAATGAAAATTAGGCTCTACTACAAGTCAATTAATATACCCTGCAGAGAGTGGATCGATAGCGGTGAAGGAGGAGCTGTGCTCGTCGGCGACACATTGGGAGTTGAAATCCGGTGTGTGTATGTGTGGAGAGAGAGAGAGAGAGAGAGAGAGAGAGAGAGAGAGAGAGAGATGGAAACGATCATTCTGTGCACCACGAAATATAAGCACGATCCCGAAATTCCCGGAGGGGGAGCATGCATGGATTGCGTACGTAACTGAAACTCACATGGAAACATATACTAGCACGCTGGAGGAATCTCCTCCTTCCCTCATCTTCATAAAAAAATCTGCCCCTTCCCAAGGAGGCAAAAACGAGACAAGTATGGAGATGCAGTTGCAAATTGAACACGATCTCATCTCTTTTGTTAAAAGCTCACCCCCTCTCCTCTCCTCTCCGCGTTTCCGGGCCGACGTGTCGTTCTTTCGTGCGTTTGGTCATTTTTCGAAAAAGTCCTTCGGTTTGCAAGGAATCACCAATCAGTCCAACATGTTTAGAGTGCACAGGAAACGTGTTGGTATATTTTGCAAATAAACACTCAAAATAAACTTTATTTGTACACAATGAAGAAAAATTTGACGATGGTGTCAATTTTGCAAATACAACCCAAAGCATTTTGCAAGAACCCCTCCCACCACCCCGACCCCGACCCAATACCCCCCCGAACCGTAACGACCTGCAATATCGCTTCTCAGTCCTCACTCCCCTCCCCCGCCGCCACCCTCTCGCCGTGCTCTCCTCCTCCTCCTCCTCGCCACCGCCTCTCTCTCTCTCCTCCCATTCCCTTCTCCCTCTCCGCCTGCTTCCACTGCTCTTTCCCCGTCATGGCACCTCCCCGCTCTCCACCGCTACCACGCCGCCACACCACCCACTCCCGCAAGATCTAGATCTAGCACAGGGGTGTGTCTTGGGCCGTGATTGTTTCATCCGGTCTAAATATTGGTCCGAAGGAATCTTCTATGCATGACTTACTAAATAAAGTTTATTTGCAAAACCTTTTTACAGATGAATGTAACTTTACGCGGCGAATCTAATGACTCTAATTAATTTATGATTTGCTACAGTAATGCTACACTTCTAATCTTGCCGTCAAAGACCTCATTAGATTCGTCTCGCGATTTAGCCCCGGGATTGTGAAGGTAATTTTGTAAATCGACTTTATTTAATACCCTTAATTATCGGTCAAACACGTGAACAGTACTGACTAATTTTTTTGCCACGCCAAACCGATGGCACTACCACCCGTGCCCCGGGGGCTTCGGCTCGCGGCACGGTGGGCCGGCCTGGATCCTCTCCTCCCCACGTCGCCCCCATGCCGCCGGCATAAGCTTCGCCTTCAGTTTGGACGCCGCTGCTGCGCGGTCCGACCGGGTTGTGGAACGGCCGGCAGCCAGTGCTTGGGTGGGCACGACAACCTAGCTCGAGCACAGCACGGGCTGCGGCATGGAGCTGTGGGCAGGCAAGGCCACGGGGGCGTGTTGCGGAGGGCCGGTCCCGGCTGTTGCGAGAGGGCGGGTCGACAATGTGCTCCCGTAGACTTCGAGCTCCAGTGCGTCCTCAAGCTCGAGGATAGCAGCAAGCACTTGCAGCACGCCGGACCTGCTCATGAATGGAAGACATCAAGCGCTTGCAGACTAGCACTCATCTACCTATGTAAGTCCCCTGTGCCCTCTCTCTTTGCTCCTTCCTCTCTTCCATCCGGCTCTTGTCTTATTCTCCACTCTCCTCTCTATCCCTTTCTCTCAGATTTTGAGCCGCAGAGCGAGTGAGACGGTGAGGGAAGGGCGACAGTGGCGCGGTCCCCATGCAGAAATGCTTCAGGCGCAGCGAGGTAGTAAGAAGCATGCTAGACATCCCCAGCGCTACCCTTGCTCCGATGATTAGTGCTTGGCGTTGGTAACGCATACGTTAGATTTTGGAGGCCCCAAAAAAGTAGGGGCCCTGTTCAACCGAACAGGATGCACGCCCATGGGGACGGACCTCTCATGCCAACATATTCTGTCGGAACCACTTTTTCGAGATAGAAAGCGCTCAATCACAGGGAACAAAAAGTGAAGAAAGTGGACAGTGATTAATTATGGTTCTGGAAACAGTGAAATAATACAGAGCATAGGAACTTGAAGTCCAAACATCATGCATTGTGCAACTCAGGCAATTTTTTTTAAGACGTGCAAAGCATGTTTTTCATTAAGAGAAGAGAGAGTTTTACAACACGCCACGATGGGAGAACCCCCAAAGAGTGAGGGAAGGAACAACAAGGCTACGCCTGAAATGAACAGAGGAAAAAGGAAAGAGATCCCGCACCACCAACACAAGCTAGCCTACCACTAGGAAGCAGAGAAGGGTACAACGGAGTGGCCCCCAAGGACAGCCCAGGTCCTGCACAGACGAACACCGCGGAGACCCTCACATCACCGCTTGCCAAGGAAAAAATTGGCATGGTTTCCATAGAACAAGAAATCATCTATACAAACTATCTTCCACAGTGTCTTCGAGTAATAATTGTTTTCTCTTTCTCTCTTTCAACTCTAACTTCTTCCTCCAATTAGAGAGTGCCATGAGTCCTCTAGAAACTAGTAGTTTCTCCCCAATGATAATTTCATGGTTTCTTGGTGCATTGGTTCAAGAGAAGACTTCTTCATGAAGAAACCATTTCTATGATTCTCATCTCTTTCTTCATTAAATAGGCTGCCACATCATCATTTCAATTAATTGACAAGCTATTTAAGAGAGATAGAAACTACCATTAATGCACCATTGGGAATGCCTCAAGTGTTTGCTTTTAATGCACAAAAGGAAACATAAGGTATCAACGAACACATAACCTAATTCTACAGATACAGCTCCTGTCTCCATGCTTGGAACATCAAAATTGACTAGTAATTTGGGACGAAGGGAATGCCTCACAGGGCACCATTTCAGTGCTTATTACCAAGGGCCAATGTCTCCGCATAGTAGGGAACTAATGGGAAAATATACTAAGGGCCCACCCCTAGAGTGGAGAGAGTGTACACCTCCTTGCTATCCATGTCATATGATTTCAGTTTGTGGTCCCAGTCCTGAAGGAAAAAGATCAAATTGTGACCTGGGTGCAAGGCAACCACAGTGTATTCAAATTCAACTCCGCAATTCATTCTTCCAAACAGCTTGAAAAATTCCACACTGTGCTTCAGAACGCATTCTTCTGCATCATAGTCCTGAAGAACCAAAATGGACAGTTTAGTCATCTGGCGAGTGTTGTCTTTATGTTCACTCACGCAATGCACAAGTCCTTGGGATTCACCACAAAAAACAACATCCAAAAGCTTCACTGGCCCGCTGAGGCTCCTACAAAACTTACCTTCCCCGTCAACTGCAAGTATTAGGTCCTGGCATGTATGATTATGTAAGCGAAAGGTACTGAGATGCAGCATGCCGTTAACAAAGGCGCTTCCTGCGATGAATGATATTTTATATGTAGAAGACCAAACGCCCTCACACCATACCCCAGTTTCAGACGAGTATGCGTTCACTTCATCCACGGTTGTGCCATCTTGCGAAATGAACTCAACCAACTGAAAGTGCGAGGACACAGCAGGGTTGAAAATCAAAAAGGTGAGAACATATTCATCGCCATCAAGTTCCAGGCCCTCATCAGTCTCGCTAGTGGAAAGAGGTTCGAAGCCGGAGCTGCGCACGGCCACCCATTGCTCGGTGGCGGGGTTGCAGACGACATAGCCCAGTGAAGCATAGGTGTCTCCAGCCATGCCGTGCCTGAAGAGGAGTAGCCCGTTGCAGGAATCCAAGAGGTGACATTCCTCAATGCCTGGCTGGTTCCACATGAAGGTGTAGGAAGCGAGGGGAATGTATCTACCAAACGTGTTGATGAAGTGCCCGACGACGCCATCCGAGCCGTCACCATCACGGTCAATACCGGGCACAAGGTCGGTGTTGACAAAGAAACCTTCGAGGGTTTGGGGGAGCTTCTTGCAGCGGAGTCGGTCGGCGATGAGGTCGCGCCAGGCCCGGGAGACACACTTTAAACGGCAGAGGGATTTGGCGGGGACGCGGGAGAGGATCTCTACCAGGACGTCACCGGGCAGCAGAGGAACCGCCGCCGTGCTCTTCTGTCTCTTGCCGCTGCGAACGGATGGGAGGAGCAGGAGGTGACGGGATGAACCGTGAGCGTGAGGTAGGAGTGTGGCACTCGCCGATCTGGGGAAGCTTACCGGTCGCCGGGGAGGACGATGGGGATCGCAGGGCGCAGCCGGCCCGACGTCGCTGCCTTGTTGCTGACCATCTCGATAGGCTCAGCTCCGGCGAGGCGTGCTAACGACGACCGCCGATGACGAATGGGAAAGGGCGGCGGGGACTGAACGGGAGGTTGCACGCGACGCGATGGAATCGCGGGGAGGGACGCAGTGCGACGAGCTGCGAGTCTGCGACGCGGATGTTGGCGAGGACGCGTACATCTGGACCATTTTTGTTGATCGGCAAAACCAGTAGCTGAGCAGCAGATTACATTCCAAGCATGGCGGCTTCGACGCAGGATTGCGCGCGCGACGGGTTTTTCTGGCAGCAACAACCACAGTTTTTCTGAGTAACTTTCACCGCCACGGTTACGCGTGCATGCCTGCGATACCTGCACCATCCATGCTGCATCCGGTGGTGTCGAATGTCGATTCTGCGTGTTACCTGCACCAGCTGCCCGGTTACGCACCCTCCATACAGCGTCCGGTCGTGTTGATCCCACGCGTAACCTGCACCCTAATAGTTACGCACCGGACAGTGCTGCCTGGCTTCTGCACCCGGGCCTCCGGTCGGTGGGTTACGCACCATCTAATTGCGTTGCTCCTGCAACACCCACTGGATTACGCACGGATACCTGGTCACGCAACATCAGTGGTGTGCATCCGGTAATGTCGATTCTGTGCGTAAGCTGCACCCGCTGCTCGGTTACGCACCGTACGTGCGGCCTGGCTCTTGCAACACCGACTTGGTCACGCACGCACCACCATCTTCGATGTGAAAGGCGGCTTGGGTTACGCATCGAGCACCGCGGTTACCGCGGAGCAGCACGTCGGGTGGCATGGTTGCAGTTGCAGCACGCAACGTGGCTTCCGGTTACTCTGGTCGGAGATCACCAGAAACATGGCAGCACCTGGTCAGGTTACGCACCATTCATGTTGTATCCGGTGGTGTCAATTCTGCGCGTAACCTGCACTAGCTAGGTTACGAAGCATCCGTGCTGCATGCTGCAACCTGCAACCCCCGACGGGGTCGAGTCGATTTAGCGCATAACCTGCATTCGCTCGGTTACCCACCAGTCATGCTGCATTGTTCCTGCAACACCGACTGCATTAACACTGACTGGGTTATGGACGATGTAGGTTACGCAAAATCCACGATGTATTGTCTTACTGATAAGAAAAAGTGACCACGCCAGACTGAATTATTTGTTGATTTGTTGGCAAAATAGGTTCACGTTTTTCGAACGAACATCCATCCAAAGTACTCCTCCGTAGTAGGAAACAGGGTCCAGTGATCTTACAACCAAAAAATAGCAGCACAATCAAGTAAGGAGGGACCAAACTTAATCAGAAACTACTCCTAGTAGTTATCATTACAGCAATGCAACACTTGTTATTGTTGGCAATTAGCGTTTCATCCAGTCTGGTTCATCGATGATCATGGGCGCCGCCTCGCCTTCGAGCAGGGACAGGGGCAACATCAGTGGCCGAGTGCCTGGCAACGCAGCCGGTCTGTCGAGCAGGGTCGGGAACGGCCGTGCCCCTGAGCTCTCCTGCACAGTCGGCACAGCGGGCGCACCTCACATCAATGGCTGGGTGGCTGGCAACGCTGCCAGCCTGTCGAGCAGGGACGGGAACAGTCGTGCCCCTGAGCTCTCTGGGATAGTTGGCTCGGTGGGCGTACCTGACATCGATGGCTGAGTGGCTGGCAACGCCGCCAGCCTGTCGATCAGGGCCGGGAACGGCCGTGTGCCTGAGCTATCCGGGACAGTCAACGAGGCGGGCGCACTTGACATAAGTGGCGGAGTGGACAGCCACGAGAGCCACGTGTGATCAGCCCGGCCTCTCGGGCACTCCACCCACTGGACGCCAGCTTGTGGTGGCGACGGGTACGACCGTGCGCCAGAGCTCTCCGGGACAGTCAACGCGACGAGCGCACTTGACATCAATTGCCGAGTGGCTGGTAATGCCGCAGGCCTGTCGAGCAGGGACAGGACAGTCGACGTGGCGGGTGCACTTGACATCAGTGGCGGAGTGGACGGCCACGGCAGCCATGCACGGACGGCCTGGCCTCTTGGGCACTCCACCCACTGCACGCCAGCTTCTGGTGGAGATGTTGAGACGGGAATCGTGGTTTTCTTGCTGCGGCGAGAACGGCACTTGCCCCACCGCTCCCCGGCATGCTAGCGACGACTGCCGCAGTTGGCGCAGAGCGTGCTGGGCCCCATCAGGCCAGCCCTCCATTGAGGTGATTTTGTCCTGCCGCAGTCGCCGCTTCTTGGCCCCGCCGGAGCTTTAACCGGCGTGGATGGTTGGAGAGCGTGCACCACACGAGGCACGTGAGGATTCTCGCCATCCATTGGAGGAGATACTCTGAAATGCACATAGAAATTAGTTTGATCAAAGAGGCGGAACGGTCGAAAGAACAACGAAATCGATTGATTTGGGAGAGAGGACAATGGTACTTTCGTCGAGAGGAGGAGATGCCGATGGGGTCTTCTTGCGCTGAGAGGAGGAGATGCCGATGGGGTTTTCTTGCGCTGAGGAGGTGATGCAAAAGTGTGGTGTCGACTAAGCACGTAACTTGCAAGGTCTCGGTTACGCAGGTGCCATTCAGCGGGCTGCGCACTAGAGAATTCCAATGGACGACGCGTCAGCCTCCCGGGTGTGTACAGCCTTGACGGGACGGGACGGGCCTGCAGGCGCCTCCGCTCCCCTCCCGCCCTGACCTGCTGGGTTACGCACAATCCACGATGCACACGCTCTGCTTCAGCCTAGGTTACGCGGCTTGCTGCCATTTGTAGGCTCCTGATTGATGCCCTGAGTACTATTGGCAAAGGGAGTAATTAGTCTGGTGGGAAGCGATTAGTCTAGAGAAACAGTCCGGTTAGGTCTGGTTGATAGCTGAGATAGGTTTGGGCAGATTTGGTGTGGTTCTGAATGGTCGCATGGGCAATTCGTTCAAGCTCGACGCCTCGTGCCCTCGTCTGTCGTCGTCTCCCCCGATCGTCCCAGTCTCCGACCACGTCGACATCGCACGCCGCTACCATGGAGCTTGCCGTCTTCGCGTTCCTGACGGCTATCATCGATGAGTCGCCAAGGGTTCACTATCGAGTATCGACGAGCTCTGTTCGCGGTGCCGGCGCCGTGGTACTCTTCACAGCTCGCTAGCAACCGCCTCGATGGGCAACAGCAGGGTGACGAGCACTTGTAGGGTTATAGATAATTGGGTGGAAACCACAATTCAATTTAGTTTCGGAGTCAAATGTGCATTAAACTTGTCGCGGAAGGCATTCAATTCATCTCCATCGAAACAATAAGTTCCAGCATGGTCTACAAAAATGGATTGTATACAAGTACAAATAGTGAAATGCCTTTGTTATGTGCTGCTCAAAGGGACACATTATTATACACATCCTGAATGCACATATGAATCCATATCAACAACAATGTGTATTGCACATATATATCAGTGTGTATTGCAATGTAAATGATGTGTTGTCCGTAGCAACGCAAGGGCACGATCCTATAGTAACTAAAACATTAAAACTACAGACTACAAGCGGGGACCCTGGTACATGCCTTCGTGTAATCTACCATGGAGATCGTGCATAACATGGGGATGGTGAAAGCATACGAACACAAAATCCGTTGTGAGTATTCCGTGCGGCCATATTCGCTCTAAGAGAGACATGCACTTCTCCTGCAATTGGGTGCAGTTAGTCTCAATTGCCCATCGTAGAAATGTGCTCACAGTTTGCTCGCTTGCCATGTCCCACATCCTTGATGCACAGTGCAGCTTCAACCTTTCGACGCGGTACATGTCAGCGACTGTATAGGTTACGCACCGTCCGTGCTTATTGATGCAACACCGACTGGGTCGTGTCGATTCAGCGTGTACGCACCGTCCGTTCTGCTTGATGCAACACCACCGGTTCCAGATGTATGCGTAACCTGAATCCGCTCGTACCCGCACAGACTGGGTTACGCACCTTGATGCTGCAACACCGACTGGGTGGTGCCGATTTGGCGTATAACCTGTATCCGGTCGTGTTGATCCTGCGCGTCACCTGCACCAGCTTTGGTTACGCGCGATTCGGCTACGCACCATCCGTTCTTCATGGCGCGTGCAACACCGACTGCGTTGTGTCGATTCAGCGCGTAACCTATACAGGCTACGCACCGTCCGTGCTTATTGATGCAACACCGACTGGGTCGTGTCGATTCAGCATGAACGCACCGTCCGTGCTGCTTGATGCAACACCACCGGTTCCAGATGTATGCGTAACCTGAACCCGCTCGTACCCGCACGGACTCGGTTACGCACCTTGATGCTGCAACACCGACTGGGTGGTGCCGATTCGGCGCGTAACCTGCATCTAGTCGTGTTGATCCTGCGCGTCACCTGCACTGCACCAGCTTCGGTTACGCACGATTCGGCTACGCACCATCTGTTCTTCATGGCGCGGTGCGTAATAACATAAGAAATAGGCTTCGGTTGTACTCCGTATGCGTAACCTACACCCACTGGGTTATGCACCATTAGTGCTGCTGCATGCATAGGGCAACTACGACTGGGTAACCCACAGACTCGGTTACGCACCATTCAGGCAAGACCGAATCGAAGGTGCAGGCAGCACTGATAGTGCGTAACTGATCGGGGGTAGGTTACTCGTAGGATCGACAGGACCGGATGTAGCAGGGATGGTTACGCCGAATCGGTGATCGGCTGGGTGCAGGTTACGCCGGTCTAGGTTATTTGCTATTTTTATTTGTATTAGCAGTGAATATAAAACAGCAAAAATAGAAAAGGGTGCAAAGGCACTAATATAATATAGATGCAAGATATATATATTATGAATTATGAATTCATCCGAAGGCACTAGATTGATCTTCTCCATTCCTGTTATTACTACTACTGCTAGTACTAGACAAGAGGCCGGCCGTTTCGTCTCCACCAGCAAACTAACTGCTGCATCATATCATCAGCCAGTAGCGCAGCGGCGTGGGATCTGGTGGGGTTGCCCATGTTGCACACACCTTCCTTGACCTGGTGTTTATTATTTGCACGATCTCCCGGCCTAGAGATTACTACTCGTCGTCGCCGCCTGTATTATATTATTGCGAGACAAGAAAAGGCAACCAAGTTAGAGGCAGCAGAAGCACACTCGTCGATATATATACACAACGACGGAGTATATATGTATATTATTAGCACCTGCCATACTGGAGGGATCGTCTTCGTCAACCTCAACGGATGGAGCATCAGGAGCTGCAGGTGGATCGTGCAGGATGTACTGATCCGCCGAGATGTCATCATCATCTTCCTTGTACATCGCACCAATTGCGGCCAGAACATCCAAAAGTTCCTTCTCCAACTCACTCATCAACTGCGCGTGCCCATGCATGAAGAACAAGAAAATGAGGAGATGGAAATTAAAATAATTAAACCGCGCAGAGTGTAGTGTGGGAGGAACACCACCAGATCGAGCATCCCACCAGTATACGTACGTACCTCAATGTCGTCTTCATGCACAGGTGGTTCTTCGACGGTGGGATGAGCAGGAGCGGTCGGCTCATCAAACAGTAGACGCTTGGCGGTGGGCAGCGGTGGCGGCGGCGGCGTGTCCATCGTCTGCAGACGCTTGGCCGGGGAACTTACATCATCAGTATCAGAAGTCTCGGGTCGGCGCTTCAAAGGTGTTTGCCTGGACCTGGAGGCACCAACAACCACCACTTCTGGCGCTGCTGGTGTAGTCATAAGTACTACTGTACTACGATGACTATACTACCTGCATCCGCTGGGAAAACCACTAATTGTTTCTAGCTAGTAAACCTACAGTAAAATGAGACGCTACAGTATGAATGAATAATTGACCAACACACCTCCCGGTCCTTGTTTATATAGCTACTGCAGTGAAAGGGCCAACGGATCTGAGAGAGCGATGGAAACGATCGTCTCATTAGGGAAGCCTCCGTGCACCACGATCCCAAAATTGCCGGGGCCGGCCATGGAATGCGAGCAACAACCAACTTGGAACACGTACGCACGATCGAGATTCTATATTGCGTGCGTACCGCACGAGGGCCACACGGGTGCCATGTGGGCAACCCAGGCGGCTGCACGCAGCACGCAGTGTGGCTAGACCAGACAGGTTGCGCACTCATCATCTCAAAGTCTGCGTATCCCGGGGAGGTTGCAATACGCACCATGGGATTGATAGCGTGTCACCCGACGACGATCGATCCCAACATACAAATTACGCAGGTTAAATGCTGAATAGGAATGGTTATTTTCATTCGTTTAAATTAGTTTGCTCCAAGCAGCGTGACTCCAGCGTAACTGAGACCCTGCAGGATATGGTGCTACGCATTCCTCTCTTAGAGCTTACCGTCCCGGAAAGTCGGCAGACTCGGTTACGCACCATCCGACAGGGTGGTGTCGAGTCTGCGCGTAACCTGTAGCCCTGGGACTATGCACGGATACGGTTACGCACCAACCATGATGCAGAACCGGCTATTGCATGACCCTAAGAGCATCTTCAAGAGTTCTCTATTTTTTCCTCATAAAACCTTGCAGTTTTAGAACTCCTAAAATGATATTGGGAGAAAAAAGAATGACATCTCCAACAGTTTCTAATAAATGACTTCTAAAATGGCAAAAAAAAACTAAAACCGACGCACGCATACGCCGGAAGTGCATCAAGCCGCGAGCGCGAATCGTCAAGGCAGATGCGGTGCGCCTTTTGGTTGCGGCGGATGTGGGCAGTTGCACGCAGAACGCAGCGTGGCTCCAGCGCAACCGATACTGGACAGGTTACGCATACCTCTCAAAGTCCGCTTATCCCGAGGAGGTTGCAATAAGCCAAGACCGGTACAACCCAGGTGGTTGCAGCACGCAGCGGAGCTCTCGGTTAGGCAAGCCTCTGTAGGTTGTACCACTAGCTAGCACGCAGCCGGGCTGCATTGTTCCTGCAACACCAACTGCGTTAGGCACAAATAGGCTTCAGATGTATGCGTATCCTGACCCATGCTGCATCTGGTGGTGTCGATTCTGCGCGTTACCTGCACCAGCTGCTCGGTTATGCACCATCCAGGCTGCAACCGCCTGGAATACGCACGCGCACCTATAGGCTCCAGATGTATGCGTAACCTGAACCCGCTCGGACACGCACGGACTCTGTTACGCACCTTCATGCTGCAACACCGACTGGGTGGTGTCGTTTCATCGCGCAACCACAGGTTACGCATGTAAAACCCAGGTTGCACCAAGCCTCTGTATTATTTGTTCCTGCAACCAGGCTCTGTAGGTTGCACCACTAGGTAGCACGCAGCCAGGCTGCATTGTTCCTGCAACACCGACTGTGTTAGGCACAAATAGGCTTCAGATATATGCGTAACCTGACCCATGCTGCATCCGGTGGTGTCGATTCTACGCGTTACCTGCACCAGCTGCTCGGTTACGCACCATCCAGGCTGCAACCGCCTGGAATACGCACACGCACCTATAGGCTCCAGATGTATGCGTAACCTGAACCCGCTCGGACACGCACGAACTCTGTTACGCACCTTCATGCTGCAACACCGACTGGGTGGTGTCGTTTCATCGCGCAACCACAGGTTACGCATGTAAAACCCAAGTTGCACCAAGCCTCTGTATTGTTTGTTCCTGCAACCAGGCTCTGTAGGTTGCACCACTAGGTAGCACGCAGCCAGGCTGCATTGTTCCTGCAACACCGACTATGTTAGGCATAAATAGGCTTCAGATATATGCGTAACCTGACCCATGCTGCATCCGGTGGTGTCGATTCTGCGCGTTACCTGCACCAGCTGCTCGATTACGCACCATCTAGGCTGCAACCGCCTGGAATACGCACGTGCACCTATAGGCTCCAGATGTATGCGTAACTTGAACCCGCATGGACTCGGTTACGCACCTTCATGCAGCAACACCGACTGGGTGGTGTCGATTCAGTGTGTAACCTGCAACACCTTAGTAATGTTGCCTTTCGTTTCGGTGATGCCTTTCCATCGACTGATTGCATGCGTTACGGCGTGAATGACGGTTTTGCGGGAACACCGCCAATCTCTCTCTCAGGCAGTTTACATTCTCTCCCTCCATTTTGGTAGACCCAGATCGCGGAAGCAGAGGAGGAAGAGGTTTATGCTCATGTCGGTCGCGCCGGAGAAATCGTCTCGTGTCCCTCATCTTGGCAAGCAAGGCGCACCGGACGGCAATGCGACGCCGACGACACAGAGTTCCGACGGCAGATCAACGGTGACTTCCGATGCCAAACCACAGTCGACGACGACGTCAAGGAAGTGGCCTCCTAGTCCTAGCGAAGAAAAGGTAGCACCTCCGACCGGCAGCGCCGCCCATCCTCAGAGGCGGCGGCCCAACAACTTCAACTCCGGCGGCCCATTGTCATCTGCTGATGGATGTCCAAGTGTCCCTCATCTTGACAAGCAAGGCGCACCGGACGGCAATGCGACGCTGACGACACAAAGTTCCGACGGCAAATCAATGGTGACTTCCGATGGCAAATCACAGTCGACGACGAAGTCAAGGAAGCGGCCTCCTAGCGAAGAAAAGGTAGCACCTCCGACCGGCAGCGGCCATCCTCGGAGACGGCGGCTCGACTTCAACTACGTTGGCCCGTTGTCGTCTACTCCGGAGGTATGTAACACACCATCCAGAATCCATGCATACGATGCACTACCATACCTAGGCCTATACGTCATGCTTATTGATTACTCTCTTTCCGTGACCAGACACCAATTAGTCCTATCAATTCTTCGAGGACGCCGTTGCAACTCGCGGGTGTCGTGAGCAAACTCTCAGTAGCAATAAAGGAAAGCCTACGGTCATTCGGATTCGAGTGCTTGCTACACATGCCCAATATATCCCTAGATCGTGCCCTACTGATGTCACTTGTCAACAAGTATGAGCCAGATAAAAAAGCTTTCAGAATTGGTGACAAGCTGGTCCGGTTGATGCCATCAGATATGAAGGACAGCATGGGTCTACCAATCAAAGGAAAAGAGGTCAAGATGGATGGCAACTATAATGAAACTCTGCTTACCCAACACGGAAGTGCAAAGAAGAAATTAGAACTGACAGAAATTGAAGAAAGGCTCCTACAAAGTGATGGTCCTGGAGATACATTCTTCCTTCGTGACTTTTTCCTGTACTGCCACAAGGTGTTGTTTGCACCCGATATGTATCCATGTATTCCAGTCAACGCCTTGCAGCTAGTGGAGAAAGTGGAAGAGATACCTTCCATGAACTAGGGTGTTTACGTGCTCAATCATCTGCATAATTGCCTTGCTACATTCAGAAATGGAGTGAGAGAAGAACTTGGAAAGACACATATCCTTCAAGGAAACCTACTATTTCTGCAGGTAAATGATATTATCAATATCTGATCGATGACATGAAACATCAAGATGCTTAACCTCAATTCTTCATTGTATGCAGCTCTTGTACTTTGAACATGTTCATGTGGATAAAAATGAAATCTATCCTAAACGACGTCAATACCCACGAATGCGACATTGGACAAAACAATTAACAGAGGACCGACTCATGATGGAACAGCAACATACACAAAAAAGAGAGGCAAATTCCTTGCAATTACTGTTGTCATCCATGCATACAGAGAGTTTCATTCTATATATCCATTTTGTGACTCGTGTTTATATTTGTCCCGTTCTTGCAAAAGGAATTCGAGAAGCTTCGAGGCTACCGCGATACATAAAAAACCACTGAAAACGAGACCGGTAATGGCCCTCGGGACAAATCAACCAACAGCACTACTAGTCCACAAACCCCATCAGTTCTCCCCTTAAACAACAATGCTGGAGTTGGTGATGATGATGTAAGCCTAGACTACATCCATTTAATGAACCAGTTTAGAATTATTTCTGCGCCATGATTCACTCCATTTCATTGTTGTTACAGGCGTATGTCCTAGGCATACAAAGTCAGATTGCCGTTGATTTACATCTGGAGCAGATGTACAAGTCCAGAGTAACTAGTGTACGTATGGATTTCACAACTACATCTTTATTTAATTGCATGTCTTTGTTACTTGACATATGTTGCTCACACAGGGCATCCTTGAACTTTTTCGACACATTCTCAACTGCAGTACCCACCGATATAATCGATACAATTGGCAGGTAAAAGTCCTCATTATTCCAGTATTTCACATGGGCAATGAAAGCATATGTTAAGCATGTACAAACCACCTTTACCACAAGCTTACACTATTCAACGGTCTTGCGGTGCCAGGAGAATATAAATGACCATGGGCAGATGACATTATCAAATGTAAACAGGGCAAAAGCATATGGAAATCTCCATTCTGGAGATGGTGACTACGTGCTGACTGCTACGGATGAAGAGGTTTTAAGCTTCCTCACGAAAAGTTATAAAGAAGCAATTGTCCTTGTTATCCATGGTGTACATTTTCGGGTCAGTACTCTACTGCCTAATGCTACTGGTACTAAAGAATGGATCTCAGGTGAAACCAATCGAGCAGCTGGGCAAGTGAGTGCAGATAAATTTATATGTTTCTGGAATCCATGCATATTATTCCTAAGTTATAGATCAGGTTATGAATCATCACATGGCTAATTGTTTAAGTTACTTTAACCATGTTTCCTGCAGATAATGGATGCTTTTGCTTTTATAGTCGGCATAGGAAATGAAAGGGTGGCTTATGTTGACACCAATATAACGGAAGTGGTCTTAGCAAAAGAAAAGGGAAAGAAAGGAACATATGAGAGACAAAAGAAGATGGTATCTGTAGGGGAAAGTTTCCTCACACGAGACATGGTGTATTTTCTCGTTACCTTCCCTATTTTTTTCGCTTATTCTTGCACCTGATATATAGTACCAACATTTGCATTAACCTATATGAGAACCTATATCCATCTCAGGTTTATATTCTTGTACACATTGAAGGTCATCATTGGGCTCTTCTTGTGTTCAATATTACCAAAAAGAAGGTTCAAGTACTAGACCCGTTAATCTTCAGTGATGATATTTGGCAATTGAGCCAAGTAGTATCATTGGTGAGCATCAAATACATTATTACTCATCTAGTCAGCAATTTCCCCACGTGTATCTTTGTTGTGTAGACAGAATCAGTTCAGTGTTGCATTGATGCTCACATTTCAAAAAGTGGACGTAGCGATGGACAAATTGAAGTCAAAAAGTGGAAGGTAGTTTATCATAAGAATATACCAACACCACGAGATAGGTAAGCTACATTACTGTCCTAGTGCAGCCATGTGCAGTCCATGCATGTAGACCTGGATTAACAATACATACATCCTTAGCTCAACTTGCAGCACTTATGTCATAAAGTACATGATGCACTGGAACGGGGATACCCTTAATGAGTCGTTTACTTCGGTACATCTGCTTGTGCTTGCACCCTGAATGTTATGATATACAAATGGAGTAAAACTTATATATCAGTTCTGTGGACATTTGTTACCTTAGGATGAATTGGATGTATTTCAGAAGAAGGTTTGCTGTAGATTGATGCTCTCCGTGCATAACACATTTGAAGGGTGATATTCGTACAGCGTACCTATTGCGGTTGGTGTATATATTTAAAATGATATTTAATGTCCAACGTATATTTCGTGTTTTGTGAATCTGACATCCATTTTTTTCCTTTTTGTATAGGAATCTGATGTTCCAGGATTTTCATTAGTAGAAGAACAATCATGTGAAGCGCAAACAGAAAAAGTACAATCTTTCCAAGAAGAAAAGAAAATAAACAATCCAGGAGATATAGTTGCGAAAAGAACACGGTCTCAAACGAAGATGACTACACAACTAATGTATGATTCCATGTCAACACTACCAACATCCACTTCGAAGAGGAAGAAGTGTGGGCGGCCACGGAAAAAAAACCACGACCTAGTTGGATAGTGGGGCAATTTCAAAGAGGAGAAACCGCTAGGTATTGTGTGATTTCTTGGTCTCTTATTTGGTCAACGCCGGCCATGATCCGCGCTGGAAAGGGAACCACATACAGGTGAAGTAGATCCATATCCAAAAGTGCAACAATACATTAGTGATTACAAATTTAAAGGGATCGATGGTTGGGAATTGATCACGTTGACAGAGAGCGGGTACTCGAGGCGAGAACTCACCGAAACCACCAGGACGTTGGTCGATCGTCGGGGATCGGAGAACCAGATCACGGGGGGACGGCGGCGTTTAGGGTAGTATGGCCAAGGGCGAGAGAGGACGAAGCCTCAATCTGATGGACTGAACCTGTATAAATCCTTGTGTCTTTGTGTTCCTGCATTACCATCTTGCTCTTGATTCTGCTACTCGACCCCTCCACACAATCTACCACCATCGTCTACCCCATAAGGAGTATACTACTAGCCAACCTATGGTTTGGTTACACACTACTTGTACTCCCTCCGTACTCCGTAGACACCATGGCTCGTGCATAACCGCCTAGGCGAGGGTTACGCAGGTTCGACACGACCCAGTCAGTGTCGGTGGTGTTGCAGGAGCAGGAGCTGTGCAACATGGATGGTGCGTAACCGAACGGGTGTAGGTTACTCGCAGAATCGACAGGACCGGATGCACATCATGGATGGTGCGTAACCAGGTCTACGTGCGTAACCCAGTCGGTGTTGCAGGAGCCACGCAGAATAGATGGTGCGTAACCCTGCCAACCGGGGGCAGGAGCCAAATGAACTGGGGGTTCGACACGACACAACCCGCCGTGTTGCGCGGCAACCGCAATGAAGCGTGCGTAACCCAGGCAGTTATCACAGAAACCTGCACCGCGTCGGTACACATGACACACCCCGTCATGAATTTGCGTAACCTAGTGCGTGCTCAACCGCAGAGTCAGTGTTGCATCAAGCAGCATGGAAAAAAATTTCGTTCAGGGAATCTTTCATGCATGGAGTACTAAATTTCGTCTCGTGATTTTGCGCGGAGTTGTGAAAATAGTTTTGCAAACTGACTTTATTTAATACTCCCTCCATTCCTTTATATAAGCAATTTATGTCTAAATATAAGCATTCCTAGGGATAGGACAAAATTAAATGGGTTTGGTGGGTAGGTAGTGAGTTGGTGGGTAGTGTAAAATGAGGGGTATAGATGTCATTTCCTTCCACAGTTATTTGTTGAGTTTGAACCCTTGGAATGCTTATATAAAGGAACGGAGGGGCCGCCGTCGCCTCCTCGATCCCCCCACCTCCTCCTCCCCCGCCACCGGCGACCGCCCTCTCTCCTCGGGGATTCCGGCGGCGACGCGGGGTGGTGGGGACCGCGGCGGAGCAGGAGGCGGCCTCCCCGGAGAGGGCGCGAGGCGAGATCCGTCCCCGACGGGCGGAGCAGGGGCGCGAGGCGAGGCGGGAGGAACAGCGGCGCGACCTCCCTCCTCTACCCTCTCCCTCCCATCGAGATCCGGCGTGGAGAAGCTCAAAGCACAATGCCAAATCTTCTTGACTTCTTTGCCTGTACAAAGCTGTTCCAAATCCAATCTGCTTCTGTAATAATACCCTCATAATATTGTAGAGGCGATATGCCCTTCTTGACAAATTTTTTGATTAAGTTGGGTTTGAATTTAATTTTCTTTAGCACTACAGCCTTCACAGGTTCCTTTGAAGCCTCTAGTATCTTAAACTTAGGCTTCTAAGCCTTCACAGCTTCCTTTGAAGCCTAGGTTTAAGATACCAGAGCCTTCAAAGAAAGCTGTGAAGGCTGCAGCGCTGAAGCAAAATTAAATTAAAATCCGACTTAATCAAAAAAGTTGTCAACAAGGGTGTATTGCCTCTACAATATTATGAGGTATTATTACAGAAATAGATTGGAACAGCTTTGTCCAAGCAAAGAAGTCAGAAGAATTTTAGAACTGTAGCAAAGAGCAGAGTAGCCGGGTACAAGTGAGGTGGGAAGATACCACACCTCCAGCTACAGGTGAAACCGTATCCAAAAACCCTAGGTACGAGGAGGTGCTCCAGCGCACTGTAAGATAACAAAATGACACACTAATGTTGTTCATCGACCAGTACTTATAAGCAAGTTACTAACAACATATTGTACCCTTGCAGCGTAAGTTTCCTCTGAACATTCACAGAGCCGGTGTCTTTCGCCAAACCAGGAAGATGTGGTAACCAAAGCCCTGGGAAACAAGGATCAAGATGGGTGTTAGGAATAAATTCGTGTTCAGGTTTTTACTCTGTTTTCAGTTGGGCTTTTTGTTAGATTGTGGGGCTCTGCGGATCAGAGCCGCGTCTTGTCCAACGTCTTTCCAATACAAAGTGATTAGAAGCTCCTGCTCAACATCCCAATTCAGAACCCATAGAAATTGTTGTTTTTGGCCGGAGGAACCACCCTTCGCCTCCAGGTTCCTGACCTTTCTAGTGCTTCACGTTCACGGCAAACTGTTCACCGTCTCGCATCACCATGGTTACGTACCACTCAGGCTTCACGGTGCAGGCAACACCGTCACGCAGGTATCGGGCAACACCATTCATAACGCAGCCCGATACCGGACAGGTTACGCATGCCCTTCAAAGTTCGCTTATCCCGGGGAGGTTGCAATACGCTAATACGCACCATGGCCCGCGCGTAACCATAGGTTACGCATGTAAAACCTAGGTTGCACCAAGCCTCTGTATTGTTTGTTCCTGCAACCAGGCTCTGTAGGTTGCACCACTAGGTAGCACGCAACTAGGCTGCATTGTTCCTGCAACACCGACTACGTAACCCGACCCATGCTGCATCCGGTGGTGTCGATTCTACGCGTTACCTGCACCAGCTGCTCGGTTACGCACCATCCAGGCTGCAACCGCCTAGAATACGCACGCGCACCTATAGGCTCCAGATGTATGCATAACCTGAACCCGCTCGGACACGCACGGACTCTGTTACGCACCTTCATGCTGCAACACCGACAGGGTCGTGTCGTTTCATCGCGCAACCTGCATCCGATCGTGTCTATCCTGCGCGTCACCTACACCAGCTTCGGTGATGCACGGTTCCGCGATGCACCATCCGTTCTACATGGCGCGTGCAACACTGACCGGGTTACGCACGGTGTCGGTTACGCACTGTCCGTGCCGCTTGATGCAACACTGACTTGGTTGCATGGTGGTACACTGACTGTGTTACATAGAGTGTCGGTTACGCAAAAACCACGTTGTATCCTCTGTCGTGTCGTTTCATCGTGTAACCTTGAGCCGATAAGGTTACGCAAAATCCACGCTGCATCCGGTCGTCTCGAATCTGCGCGTAACCTTTGCAGGTTACGCGCCGTCCGTGCTGCTTGATGCAACACCACCGACTGTCTCATGTCGAATCAGCGCGTAAGCTGCACAGGTTATGCTCTGTACGTGCTGCTTGAGCAGCAACACCGACTCGATTTAGCATGGACTAGGTTACGCACCTTTAAGACGGCTGGCTGCACGGTGCAACACTGACTGCGTTACTCACGGCGATGGTTACGTACGCATGGTCCAACCTCCAGCAAATCCGTACCCTCTAGCTAACGCACCATCCATGCTGCATGCAACACCGTCTCACAGGTGCAGGCAGCACTGATAGCACGTAACCGAACAGGTGTACTACTCGCAGGATCGACAGGACCGGATGCAGCAGGGATGGTGCAGAACCCTCGGCTGGGTGCAGGTGCCCTGGATGCCGGCTTCTTGGCAACGCACCCCGAAGGCCACAAAATAGATCAACTTTATATGGCACTCCCTCCATTCTCTTTTGATAGGAATACTCCGTATTTTCAAAAATCAGATTTTTACAAATGATAGTCCTATTTGCCATTGGTGTGGGCCGTGGCAATAAATGGCACAGATAACAATGAGTATCATCAGTAGAATGCCATTTGACATAAGAGAAGTTTAAGACTACTGGCTGCATGTAATCGCAAGGGTTACGCACACGGCCATGTAAAAGGCCGCTTGGGTTACGCACGCAGCATTGCGCTTGACGAGGAGCACGGCAGGTCGTGTCGATCCTGCGTAACCGAGATTACGCCCTGAGCTAGATACGCCCTCGATCCCGGTAACCGAGAAATGTTCTGATTCTGACATGACATTCTTACATTAATTGGTAAATACTCTGGCTTGAACACCCAACAGCTTGACGAAAATGATTGCCAGGTACAATCCCTGCTATACAGAACCAGTAATCGGTCCCAATATATAGAAAACGACATCTCCCTTAATAAGTTTATTTGTCATGACAAAACTAGAAAAAATTGTACACACATCAGGGCAGGCACGAGACGACAAATGTCCACAGTCCTGGAGCATACTCTCCTGCCTGTGAATATGACGATGACTATAGCCTGAAGGCTAAGGATAAAGAAGTTTTAAACTTTGTCCTGAACAGCTGTGAAGATGCAATTGTCGTCAGTATCAATGACATAGAAATTCCGGTCAAAACATTGATGGGAATGCCTACTGATAAAAAAGACTGGATCTCCAATAAAGATGGCTGGATGCTTGATGATGTGAGTGCATTTTATTTATGTTTCTGTTTTGCTCTACATGCAATATGTTACAATGCTGCATTCTATTTTACCTACTGTACGTCCTAATCTATCACGGTGTCTGAGTGTGACAGGTAATAGATGCGTACGTAGTAGCCAGAAAACTACTAAATGAAAAGGTGGCATACGTCAACACTTTTCTTGCTAGGAAATTACTATCTCTAGAAGAATTGAAATCCTCTCACAGTGGTTGGATTGCCAGAACTGGAGAATACTTCTTTAAATGTGCTATGGTCTGTTCTTGATGCTAGCTTCGACACTTGATAGTACACCGCAAGATTGTAACAGCATTCCTGCGTCTCAGGTATATATCCCTGTAAATGTCAGAGGTAATCATTGGGTTCTTCTTGTGTTCAACATCACGATGAAGGAGGTGCAGGTCATGAATTCGTTAGTTTGTAATGGAACGTGGGATGGAAAGATGGAACTGTCGCTGGTGAGTACTCTGTATTATGTAGATGTCGTGCAAATGTAGTTAGCTCTTTCAACCATATGCACCTAATTCTTTGCTTTAGGTATAGTCAGTGCAGCATTGTGAGTGGATCTTCAGAGATTGATGTCACCCGCCTCCAAAAAAAGTTTGATGTCACAAAGTGGGATACCCTACATATTAGAGACATACCAACGCAACAAGACAGGTAAGATATATCATTGCACTAAAAATATTTACTGTATATACCATTGTATTATGTAACATGTGCATTTTGTAGCTCGTCATGTGGCATCTACGTCATCAAGTACATGATGCATTGGAATGGGAGTACACTTAATGCAACGTTCACCCAAGTCTATATGCTCATCCATTTTATTATCATTTCACATACATTTGTGAATAACGTAGTAAGTTTTTGTGGTCATTTGTTAACTTTAATCTTTAGGGACAAATGGATGCATTCAGGAAGAAGATGTGCTGTAGGTTGATTCTCTCTGAACACAACAAGATTTAGAGACAATCTTACAATACTCCTATTCTGGTTGGTGATTAGTTATTCATTTCCTAAGCATATTCGATTACTAGTACCTACTATATGTGAATCGATCTAATCTTAATTCAGATATACTTATTATCCTCTGATCACCTTAGGAAACTGTGGTTGGAGTCTCAAAAGTGGACATTCAAGCACGCGCAAATGAAGAGTAATTCACCACCAACATGCTCTTCAAACATCAAGGGTGTACACCTGAGGAAATAACAATGGTGTAGGCAGATGGTTAAGTGCTGATTAAAAATGGTTAAGTGCTGATTAGAAAATGGTTCAGCATTCGTTTAAATTAGTGTCAATTCTATGCGTAACCTGTGCTGGCTAGGTTACGAAGCATTCGTGCTGCATGCTGCAACCTGCAACCCCCGACGGCGTCGAGTCGATTTAGCACGTAACCTGCATTCGCTCGGTTACCCACCAGTCATGCTGCATTGTTCCTGCAACACCAGTCTGCTTTAACACTGACTGGGTTACGAACGATGTAGGTTACGCAAAATCCATGATGTACTGTATTACTGATAAGAAAAAGTGACCAAGCCAGACTGAATTATTTGTTGATTTGTTGGCAAAATAGGTTCACATTTTTCGAACGAACATCCATCCAAAGTACTCCTCCGTAGTAGGAAACAGAGTCCAGTGATCTTACAACCAAAAAATAGCAGCACAATCAAATAAGGAGGGACCAAACTTAATCAGAAACTACTCCCTCCGTTCTTAAATATATGACGTTTAGGACAACAAATTAGTTCATTTTGAACTAAATTTCTTGTCGTAAACGTCATATATTTAAGGACGGAGGGAGTAGTAGTTATCATTACAGCAATGCAACACTTGTTATTGTTTGCAATTAGCGTTTCATCCAGTCTGGTTCGTCGCTGATCATGGGCGCCGCCTCGCCTTCGAGCAGGGACAGGGGCAACATCAGTGGCCGAGCGCCTAGCAACACAGCCGGTCTATCGAGCAGGGTCGGGAACGGCCGTGCCCCTGAGCTCTCCTGCACAGTCGGCGCGGCGGGCGCACCTGACATCAATGGCTGAGCGAGGAGGAGGAACATCAATGCGATCGTCCTCAAGTATTGTAACAACACACGATATGTTTATGCGACCACCGTTGGAGCTCACGCGCTCAATGTCACGATGCTCCACCAGGCATTCGAAGCCTCGTTGTCCTAGATCCCCATTCCTGAATTCAACATCTTTTGTAGCTTGAACTCGAAACCTATCATTGTCATCAGTGGGGTATCCAGCCACCGCTCGCAACAATACTCACACCTATGCGTGGAACCATGCAGTGTCGTCACAGGCTCTACAACAGTGAGAGCATATATGCATGTGTGAATGTGTGTATTCATAACAACGAGAAACCTACCTTTTGGGCTATGTTCATAGGAATGAGGAGGACGGCGATGCCATCTGGTACACCTATCCACTGATGATCAGTCATACCTGTAGGATAGCAATGAGGCATACACCATACTTTCTCGACATGGCAAAGAGGCAAAGCAAAATAACTTAAGTCAACCAAAAGAATCACCAGAAACAACTGTGCGGAGTACTACTCCCTTAACTTCGTCTTGTGAAGCAGAAACTCGCAAGCAGCCAAGAACAAAGCGCAGCAATGTTCGTCGGAGGCCCAGTGGTGAGGCTTATCTCTTGGGTTCGGTGCTGCGGATTCGACTAGCAGGGGCAGTGCTATGATGCACGTCAAGGCCGCCTGCTTCGAGTGGCCGGCACTGCGTCGTTGCAAGCTGGTGGCTTCGCGTCGTTGCAAGAATCATGCCAAACAAGTCTGAAATATGACGATTAAAGTTTATGGTACAACGAAAGAGTTAACTTGCGGCATATTTTGAAAGCAAAAGAGAATTGCTAAATACTGAAATAGTAGGCGACAACAAGCTAATCCTCGGAAAGGGACAACATGCATATATATGAGCTTTTGAATATTCAACGCAATGAGCAGAATACATATAGTAAATACTCTATAAATACATACACCACGGGCCCCCCTCTTTCATGGGCCCACCCCCCTAGGATGGCGCTGCTGCTTAACCATGGTCAAATAAAAGAACTAACACTGAATGATTCATCATCGATGCCTACATGGGCTCAGCCCAACAAGGAGTTACGCACGCAGGCCCAGTACAAAAGTGTTTACTTAATGATACATCTAAAAAAAGTGTTTATTTAATGACAAGTGTTCGAAAAATGCAACAAATGGCATAGAGCACATCAAAAAATACAACCAATGGCATAGAGCTCAAGTCCTAATTTCCAATGCCGCTCTACAGTGAATGGAAGCATGTTTGTTTGTTTGCAATACGATGGTAGGACGGTCCAGAGTCAATTATGCGTGTAACCTGCACGCACGCGCTCAGTTAGCCACGTCCTCGGTTACGCACTATCCATTTTGCATGGCTCCTGCAACACAGATTTGGTTATTACGCACTACCCTGCGTAACCTGTGCCCAGTCTGTTACGCAGGAGGTAGACAAGAAACAATTCTCAAGAACAAAATCTCACCCTCCAACACCATCACCTACTCCAAAAGCAAACTGAATAGCACAAGCAAAGATACAAGAAGCAATGGGTGCCTCAAGCAGACAGGAATACAAAATTCTTCCACAAGATCAACAGTTCAACGGTGATTCTATATTTTTAGCGTCAAACTTCTGATGCTAATATTGCGTTGTAGCATAGCTATCTACCACCCCCAATTCTATACAGTGACAGCTACCATGCTCCAATCCCATAATTTGCAAAAAAAGAAAAAGAAAAGAATACACAGGACCAGACAGACTCCGAGGCGCTTGACGCGCGGACATCGTCGTCGGTATTCATGACCCAAACAACCCGACAAGCCCGACCCGACCCAACCACGTGATGGATCAGAGTTTTGTCCCGAATCTCGAAATACCAGGGCTGACCCGACCCAACAATCTGATGGGTCGGGGCGTGGAAACCCGAAAAGACCAGGGAACATTTTTCGGTCATGTATTTCGACTTTTTCTGATCGGCATTTCGGTTTTTGTAAGGGTACTTCGGATCGGTTTTTGGTCGCTGGTTAGTTTATACCTCAGTTCACGCGTGTTTTTCCATCTTCTACGCACCCTTAAGTAATTTTGCCATAACTAGCTCGGAAGTCCAAATGATGCACTGTTTGTTGCATTGGAATCTTGACTTGTAGGAGCTTCAAACTACTCCACGACGCAACTTGTTAGATGTACAGGAATTTTCTGACATAAATCCAGATTTCAAGAAGTATTTCAGCAAGATGATGGTACAGAGTTGGACGTGAAGCTTCTCATGTAACCCAGAGTCTTGTGTGATTAATCCTTCTCAGCTCAGGCAGCGAACTTGGTGTCCTCCATGTAACCCTATGTGTCTTCTATGTAACTCTTGTAAACCTGACTAGGAGTAAAGTACAAGACTAGTAAAGGTAGTATATGACTCTCATCAGTATTGCAATGTAACATAGAGAGGAACTTAAAGCATTCACTGATTAACCTCTTGTTGGAGTTTCTTAGCATGGCTGCTTCTAACCTGTCCTTCATACACATGTGCTTGTGTATCCAATGCTTGTTCCTGCCTAACCGCTTGCGTTTGATTCTTCAATCTTCATGCGTAACCCAAGGTGGACTTGGTGTAATTCGCGATGCATCTTGTATAACCAAGGGAGCTGGGTTACGTACGGCTGGGATGTCCTCATCATCTCCGGTGCTCTTAAATGTGTGCGGCCTTCCTCTGTGCCTCATGGCGAGCGGCAGGGGAAGAATTCATTGCGGCGTGGGAGCGCGTCCCCGCCGCCTCCATCCGTGTGAGTTTTGGGAGGACTCTTTTCCTAAAACATTGTAGTCTTTGACGGCCTCATCGGCGGAGGATACGAAAGTTATTTCGGGAAATTATACTAGTACCAAGTCAAATAGTATGTAAGTTCGTGTATTTATTAAGAAGAATGAGGTCATACCACTAAAACCAATTTTTAACTGTATACCTAATTATTATCAGTACAAAGGGCTCATTAGTAATACAGACACCAAATACATGTGCCAACTACGTGGCCCGTACTAGACGGCCCAGGCCCATCATATTATCACTTGATTTACTAATGACGTATACAATTATGACACAGGAGATCTTCTGTGCTCATATGCTAGGAATTTGTTTCGACGACGTCGTACGTAACCAGCAGAGTTTTCGCGTAACCTAGTAATTTTGGATCTTCTATGATGAGGTCTTGTATCATTCACTTTCCCAATGGATTACGCATCGTATACGTAAGCCATCAGTGTTTTCGTGTAACCAAGAATTTTGGATAGTCTGTTCCACATGCACACAGGTGATTCCTGTCATAACCATTATTTACGCATGTAAGGCACGAGACCGACGACGTAACCAATGCTATTGAGAGTAAAAATGACACACTCCGGCATGGTGCGTAATCCATGGCACTTTGCGCCGTACCAGCTCTCTTCTCCGGGGAGCGGGGATAAACACGGTGGCTGTGTGCAAGGAACCCAATAGACCGCAGCTGTAAAATGACGGTACTACCCTCGAAGGTTTCTCCGCACCTTTACGCGTGCCCGAAAATATGGTGCCACCTGTCACAACATGATTGGCTTAACAATCCTTTACGTCACTTTATGCCGACCGCACTGAAGAAAGTCTCTACTCCATTGCACAGTGAACAAAATACCCTTTTCAACAAGTCTTTATTTGCCCAAATCGGACTCCGGAAAAGAAAGTTATGCTCATTTTGCTCCAGTGATGCAATGTGTCCCGAGCTGTTTTCAGCACGCGCACCGCTTAATGTTTTCACCATAACTCCTTGCACCGGTCTTCAAGCTCATTGGTTCTTGATGCGTTCGAAAGGAAACTTAATGGAGCTTCTGAACATATCCTTTTCTTCATTTGTACACTTCTGAACATATGCACAAAATCTATGTAAACAGCAGCGTCCATTGCGAGATTTTCGAGACGTGTTGATGATTTGACTTGAAACTCTTTGGGCATGACTTCTCCTTACATCATTCAAGCCTTGTGTCCCTGCATGGTTAGTGAAATTCGGGTCTTCTCCCGACATGTGCTCTTTTAAGGTCACTAGCTTGACCAAGTGCCAAGCAAGATCGAGATTTACAAAACTTATTGTAAACATAAGCATCCATAATTACAACCACAAGCAAATTGTAGCAACATGTTGGCGGTCAATTTCCGTCAACCAAGAACACTTGTTATGTTATAGTTTGGATTTCATTTCGGAACTAAACCGCCACTAGGCACACTAATGATATAACAAGTTCATCGTTGGATGTGTGTTTTGGAGTATAATGTTTACGCAGGAATTCATGCACTAAATGAGAAGAGATGCACTCAGTTTGGAGGACGATTTACACGATGATCGAGAGACTCTGATTATGCGTGCACTTGACTCCAAAGGTGGCAAGGACCAATGTCCTCCAATGAAGAATCTCGGAGGACCAAGATGAAAAGACCGGAAGATCATGCGTAAAGACCCCTTAACTTGGTCACGGGGATAACGACGTCCAAAGCCCACATCCGAAGGAGGAAAAACCCCAAAGTGCAAAATATGACACATGGCAAAAGATGGAGGCAAACCGGGCCAGGGATGGGCCAGGCCGATCGGCCCAGGCCGGTCGGCCCACCCCCATTCGGGGTCGGTTCGCCGCCGCCTTTCTTCGGTGATAAGATCGCGGAACCCAAATTGTTTGAGGAGAGGAGCCATTCGCGAAAGACGACCAGAGAAGCCTCGAGAAATCAACCACAAGGAAGAGGGTTGATCGAGGGAGTCCGAGGTCAAGAAAGGCCACCACTAGGAAGGAGGACTTCGAGGCCCTGCCACGGCGCCACCGGAGTTGAAGGACACCGGGAAACGGACTCCATCGGGGGCATCCACCATGTTCAAGGGTGTCATGCCTAGAGTCTTGATGGGGTAAAGTAATCGTTTGTCCATGGAGTTGTAATGGATCTTGATGTGTAGTCACCCACTTTCGTTTGGATCTTATATCTATTGTACCTTCTTGTTGATGATACTTAATGTTTAAGGTTAGCTACCATGCCTTCGAGGTTGCTCCCGTAGATCACGTCAACATACCGTGTTCATTAGGGTTAGTATTGATTACCTTCGCGTAGTGACATGTACGAGAGAAGGGAAACACCTAATTCTTTGTTCACATGCTTAGATATATTGGATCGGGATTTTATCATGTTTCGGGTGATTGCATCTCAAGTACCTAGACTCCATGGGCATACGTTCTTCATACTCATGAACCTCCTATCTCTCTCTTTAACATAATCTAGGGTTAGTTTGTCTTTACTTTATAGATTAATCTTTTCATCATAAAGTCCTTAATCAACTAAGTTAGTGTTAGGTTAAACGCAAGTAATCCCCTTGCTCCGTGGATTGACAGGATGTCACACCCGAATTTAAAGGCAAATTTGAATGCTCATATTATATGTGCATCAGGATCAAAGTTCACACATATAATGACTCAGTGATAACCAAAACACAATGCCATAACATTAAGAGAGTATTAAACTTTATTATAGACCAAAATGTCTCATAAACGAATTAATTATTAATGAGTAGCAACGCAGCGGATAGGGTCAACACCACAGGCAGTTGACTGGTGACACGCCCGCCTAGAATTCGTCGAAGTCTCCAGGGAAATCTTCAAATCTCTCCAAGTCTGAACAGCATCCGGATAGTGTCGTTGCAATAATGAAAACAAGCGTGAGCACATGCCGTACTCAGCAAGCGGAAACATAATATAACATGCAAGACTTTATAGTGGAGGCTGATGGGTTTAAGCATTTAGCATTTTAGTTGGTCAAGTTTTATTAGCAACATAATTACTAGCAAGTGTAAGTTTATACCAAACCCACAATTAACATAAGAGAATAAACAACATAAATAAAGATAGATGCATCAGGTTAATCATTGACTTCCATAGATTAATCATGTGAGGGTCCAGGCCGCCCTTGATCGTGAGCACGACTAATCGATTAGTTTTAAACACTCTGCAGAGGTTGTACATCTTTACCCACAAGTCGCGTAAAAGTTCTAGGAACTTTAAACCCAACCATGTGATGTCTGCCAAGCATCATACCACACTACCTAGGTGTGATTGCATAGGGACGCTACGAAGCCTTTACAAAGTTTCCTCAGTGTGAAGCAACCCGCGAAGGTTCCGAGCCGCCGCAAAGCATAAAGTCCCCTAGTAGGTACCGTGTCTTAGCAAAGCAAAACTCCCTACTAGGACGAGTCTATACCTTGACTAACGCTCCCCCTTGCCCTTAGCAGGTAAGATCACCCCAACACTAGAGTCCCTAATTAATTAGCCAAGGTAGAGCCATATGCCCTTGTGGTTGCACTGTTGTCCTGGGTGGTCGCTCCATGTTCCGATTAAACAAGGTGATCTTGTATTAATGAAGGTATAGCATAAATAAATCAAGTTTCATAAAGTTTCATTAATACCATCCACTAAGTTAAGCATAGCAAGAGCTACCCAACAATAAAAATAAATACCCAGGTTGTTCAAGGTAAAGGAATAAAAATAATCTAGTCATGTCCTTAATAGGGTCCCATCAATTTAATGCAAGCAAAAGTAAGAATAGTGAATTAAATGCATGTTGTGTAGGTAAACGGGTATGCATCAAGGAAGACTTGCCTTCAACGAATCCCTGTTGCTGTTTAGACACTTGAGCTTCTTGGTCTTCAAATCCTTCAGCCCAAACGTTCTCTACGCATCACATCAAGTACATACAAGCACACAATAGAATAAAATAAGAAACAATCACCAAACAGTATTATCAAAGCAAAACAGGGGCAAAAAGCTAATCTACTCTTCGATACGGTCATTTGGACAAAAAGAACGCTAAAAACGGAGTTAAAACGGAAAAGATATGGCTAGAAGAAGGTGCAGGGGCATAACTGTGAAGAAACTAGGGTTACAGGGGCCTAACTGCAAGAAACCAAGGGCTAAAATGTAAAGAAACTTAAAAACAGAGGGGCTTGGGTGAAAAACTAAGGTTTTGGACCTCGGGCACTAATTCTATAAAGGCCAGGGGCTAAAACAAAAGAAAATGAACCTATCTGTAAGGATCTTTTCAAGGTGGAAGGACCGACTTGCTATATTTAAAAGGTCAGGGGCGTTTTTGAAAAAGCTGCACGGTCACGCGACCGTTGACCGGTATTGACATGGGTCGGATTAGATCCGGGCCGACGGATAGGGATCGGAAGGCTGTGGACGCGTGCGTGCGGCAGACGGCGACGCGGTCGACGGCGAGCGGCGGCGCTGCGGGCAAAGCACGCCGGCAAGGTAGGATCTTGAGCTTGGGGGCTCGTTTGGCGACGGGAAGCGGTCGGGGAGATTGCTGGTGCCACGGCGATCCGATCTAGGGTTCCATGGAGGCGGCTCGGCGGACGACGACGGCGCAGTGCTCGGCGAGGCGGGCGGCGGCGGAAATCCAACTCTGGCGAGCTCAAACTCGCGCTACGGGGCACCTGGGTGTGAACAAGCGGCACCGGGGGATTCGTTACCTTCACACGGTTCTCTGCAGCTTCTGGTCGTCGGGACGGCGGCGAGGTGGCGAGAAGAGACGGTGGTGGCTAGGGTTCTAGCGCGGGCGCTGAGCTCAAGGCGGCGGGCTCCGGGGCTTGGATTGGGAGGAGGCGTGGTGCTCGGCTGCTTATAAAGGCCGGGCGGGGTCCTTAGCGTGGCCTGCAAGCCGACGCGGAGGCGGGGTCGAGCAGGACTCGGCGGCACGGCGAGAGTCCGAGGCGGAAACAGCCGGGGGTAGGGGATGACAAGGTGGGACCCACTGGTCAGCGGCTGCGGGCGAGGCGGGGGTTACGCGGGCCGCATTGGGCTGGAAGCTAGCTGGGCCGGGACGCGAAGCGGACGACAGGAGGAGTAGGAGGGGCACCAATGGACTTCACAGGCTGGGTCGAAACAAGAAACGGGCCGGATAGAGAGAAGAGGTTAAGGGATAAAAGAAAAGGCTTTTGAATTTTTAAAAGGACTCAAACACTTGGAATTCAAATTCAAATTTGAATTCAACCAAACAAAAACAAGGCTCTAGCATGTATGCAACATTAAACTCCTATATTTATTTATTTATTTTTCAAAAATATATTTAAGTGCCTAAAAATTTAAATACACCTTATATGCCTTAGAAACATACTCTTGTTTCTATTCAAATTTTATTAAAACAAATTTTTGTAAAATTTGGGTGTTACACAAGAACCTTGGGGGTCCCCTCCCTTGGTGAAAAAGGCACCAAGTCACTCCGTGTACTTGCGATGAAGTTGAACGCGGTTTCGAACCATCAACAAGCCCCTTTTTCTGGCGCCGTTGCCGGGGAGCAAGCTTGTTTACTTCGTTTAATCTCTCATTGATTTTGTTGGTTACTAACACCTAACCTTTGTGTTCTAGAAAAACACTCTTTTTGTTTTTGATTGTCTAGATGGCGTTCGTTGGAAATCCTTTGGAGGAACCGGAAAAATCGCTAAGAGACTATGCTAGCCCTCGATGTGAGGATATAAAGGTACAAGAGTCGGATTCGACTCTCGAAGCGACAAGGTTCGAAATCAAGGCTCGAATCATCGAGATGGCAGCAACTAATCCGTTCCGAGGGATGGAGATGGACAATCCATATAGACATATCTAGCGCTTCACGACGTTGTGCAATACGGTACGACAAGAGGGAGTTCCCGATACTTGGTTTAAATGGAATCTTTTTCCCTACTCACTTGCCGATGAAGTAACAAAGTGGTATTCATTTGCGTCCTTCGAAGCCGAGGGAAATTGGAATCAATTGATAAAGAAATTTTGTGCCAAGTTTTTCCCTATAAGCAAGATTTAACATATAAGGAGGCAAGTGATAACTTTCAAGCAAGGAGAAGAAGAGGGGATTGATCAAGCGTGGAATCGATTCAATGAGCTAGTTGAACAAGGACCAAGACTTGGATTTCCCGGTGACGTACTATTGCATACATTTTTCTTCTCCCTAAACCCTAGTTGCATGGAACACGTTCAAATGTGTGCAGGAGGGAATCTCATGGAGAAAACACTCACGGAAGCTACCCAACTTCTACAAAAAATAAGCAAAGCGGCAGCCATGCGAAGAGATTGGGAAACACGACTTTCAAGAAAGCCGGAATGCGACACAAGTGTGGCACTACTTGCTGCAATTTTCAGAAATACGGTCCCAGAAGAGAAGAAAGAGGAACCAATTCCGAAAAAGGTTGAAGTAGCCAAACATGAGGAAACTAGAACTATCCCGGAGAGTGATCACCCCGAGACAAGCAAAGCAAGTGAAAGAACTATGTCGAGCGCGAAGCCACTAAGGGAGTTCGAGCAAATGGATTGGGTCCCAATTGATTTTGGAGAAATCTTTGACAAGAAAAGACCGTTCCCTAATCAAAAAGGGATGGCAAAAACTTTGGATATAGACTTCCCACCGGAGAAACAAGTGGAACATTCATACAACCTAGAGACAACCGGGGAGGTCCTTCAAAAACTCTTTAGCGAAGAAGAAGTTGATCCGGACCATGTGGCCGAAGCTAAAAGAATTATGGGAATCAAGCCCGAGGCGTCACCATTCGGCCACCTCGCTAAAACTTTTGCCATAAGATCCGATGAAGAAGAGAAGACATCGCCGCGTATAGATTGCAAGGTCAACAACATTAATTGCAAGACGTTATGCGACATTGGAGCACAAGTGTTTTGTCTTCTAAAATCTTTGATGAAATTCATGATCACACCATTGACCTAGTTCCAACCTCTACTAAATTAATTATGGGAGATGGTAGAATTTTTAAACCTCTAGGAATTGCTTGTGACCTAGAAGTTTTAATTTCCGAAAAATGCATTCCAACCGATTTCTTCATTGTTGATGTCTACTATGATAAAAATGATCATGTAATTCTTGGTAGAACTTTTCTTAAGTTGGTTAATGCCATTTTAGATGCCGGAAAAGGAAAAATGACTATTAATCTTGATGGGGATAATCACACATACAATTTTCTTCCCGCTTCTAGAATTGCCTCACCCCTACCTCTTGATGACGAAGAGGTAGGGAGCCTTCGTTTTGTTGAGACTTTCAGGGATCCGCTACAAAGAGCAATGGAGAATGAATCTAATGATGAGCTAGATGAAGAGTTAGAGGAAGCAACCAAAGGAATAGAACCGCAAGACGGAAGCTTAGAGGAAGATAAATTTGAAGACCTTAGAGAAATTGTACATGAGGAACCACAAGTACCAGAGGTGGATCTTAAGCCATTGCCCAAAGGATTGAAATATGAATTTTTGGGGCCGGACAAGACTTATCCCGTGATTGTGAGTGCGAATTGAGTCCCGAGGAGAATGATATGTTGCTGAATTTATTGAAGAAGCACAAGAAAGTGATGGGATATTCAATAAATGACCTTAAAGGACTTAGCCCAGCGTTTTTCACTCACCGCATACCAATGGAGGATCAATGCAAGCCCATAGTGGACCATCAAAGGAGGTTAACCCATGCCATGCAAGAGGTGGTGAAGAAGGAGGTTATCAAGTTCTTGGATGCCAAATCATCTACCTGGTGCCGCATAGCGAATGGGTGAGCCCCATACATTGTGTGCCTAAGAAAGGAGGTTTAACCATGGTGAAGAATGAGAAGAATGAATTGATACCGCAAAGAACCGTGACCGGATGGAAGATGCGTATTGACTATCAGAAGTTGAATAAAGCAACGAAGAAGGATCACATCCCCCTACCGTTCATCGACGACATGCTTGAGAGGTTAGCAAATCATGCATATTTTTGCTTTCTTAATGGATACTCGGGGTTCATGCAAATACCTATTCACCTGGATGGCCAACACAAAATAACATTCACTTGCCCTTATGGAACATTTGCGTATAGAAGAATGCCTTTCGGTTTATGCAATGCTCCAGCCTATTTTCAACTATGTATGATGGTAGTATTTTCGGAGTTCATCGAGCAAATTGTTGAGGTGTTTATTTATGACTTCTCCGTCTATGGTAAAACTTTTGCAGATTGTTTGGCAAATTTGGATAAAGTTCTCACTAAGTGTGCGGAGGTTGATTTGGTGCTAAATTGGGAGAAGTGTCACTTCATGGTGAAACAAGGAATAGTGTTGGGACACGTGATATCCGAGAGAGGGATTGAGGTGGACAAGGCTAAGGATGAAACAGTTGAAAAGCTTCCACCACCGACAGATGTCAAGTCTTTGAGAAGTTTCTTGGGCCATGCGGGATTCTATAGAAGATTATCAAGGACTTCTCGAAGATCACCAAGTCGTTGACTAATCTTCTTAAAAAAGATGTACCATTCAATTTCAATAAGAAGTGCTTGGCCGCATTCCAGACATTAAAGAGAGCTCTCGTAACCGTACCCATCATTCAACCGCCGGACTGGAGTCAACCTTTTGAGATAATGTGCGACGCTAGTGACTATGACGTTGGAGCGGTGTTGGGACAACGAAAAGAAAGCAAGGTACACGCTATTTACTATGCTAGCAAAACCCTTAATGGAGCTCAATTAAATTACGCAACAACGGAGAAGGAATTGCTTGCGGTAGTGTTTGCCTTTGAAAAATTCAGATCATATATTGTGAATTCTAAAGTGATTGTCTACACCGATCATGCGGCAATCAAGTATCTCTTGTCTAAAAAAGATTCCAAGCCAAGGTTGATTCGATGGATCCTTCTCTTGCAAGAATTTGATGTGGAGATTCGGGACAAAAAGGGGTTAGAGAATGTTGTGGCCGACCATTTATCAAGGATGAATCGTGAGGATGGTAAAGAGCCCATTGAAGATAAGATGAGAGATGATCACCTCTATCATATCCTTAACAAATATACTTGGATGATCAACATTATTCGAGCCATACGAAAGATGCCACTTGATCATTTGGATAGGAACGCTCAAAGGAGAGTGATCGCCGAGAGCCGAAAATATTATTGGGATGCACCTTACCTCTTTAGAGTTGGAGCGGATGGAGTCTTACGAAGGTGTATAGAATGAGATGAAAGAGCTGAAATATTGAGGAAGTGTCACTCGGGCGAATATGGAGGACACTATGGACATTTCAGGACTCAAGCAAAGGTATGGGCTAGTGGATTCTATTGGCCAGAGATGCATGAAGACTCAAAAAGGTATGTTGCTTCTTGTCCGGAATGTCAAAGAACGGGGAATATAAATCAAAGGAATGCTACGCCTTTAAATTACAACTTGCAAATTGATCTATTCGACGTATGGCGAATTGACTTCATGGGGCCCTTCACTAGTTCAAATGGATATGAGCATATTTCAGTTATGGTTGATTACGTATCCAAATGGGTAGAGGCCATCCCTCGTCGAAGAGCTTCAACGGAAGAATCCATATTCATGATCAAAAATATTATATTCACATGCTATGGAGTCCCGCAAGTATTGATAAGTGATGGAGGAACACACTTTATGGGAAATAGTTTCAGAAAATGCTTGTCCAAGTTGGGGATCGAGCATAGAGTGGCCACGACTTGCCACCCACAAACCAATGGTCAAGCGGAAACTTCAAATAGGCAGCTCAAGAGCATTCTTAACAAGACCGTTGAAAAGGGAGGTAAAGATTGGTCGAAAAAGTTGGACGGAGCATTGTGGGCATATCGGACGGCACACAAGACACCAATAGGTATGACACCATATCAATTTGTTTATGGTAAATCGTGTCATTTGCCTTTGGAGTTAGAACATAAAGCATATTGGGCGATCAAGGAGATGAATCTTGATTTCGACGCCGCGGGAATCAAACAGAAGATTCAAATAAGTGAAGTAGAAGAAATGAGGCTCAAAGCTTATGAGAGTGCAACCATCTTCAAGGAAAGAATGAAAAGGTGGTATGATAAAAGGCTTCGAGCAAAGGAGTTCAAAGAAGGTGATAAGGTTCTCCTCTATAACTCAAGGTTCAAAATATTCGGAAAAAAGGATGTTAAAGAGCAAATGGGATGGACCATACATCGTTCACTCGGTCTCGCCAAATGGAGCGGTAACAATCATGGATGTGAAAGAAGATCAATATTTGGTTAATGGTCAACGATTGAAGGTTTTTCTTGAACAAGACATCGTGCCCATCGACTACATTGATATATATCACATGAAGGACGAGCCCGAGCCTCAAGCCTAAGACGCAAAACAAGGTAAGTTTTCTGTAAATAAGTTTTTGTTTTTCTTTTCGAATTTATTTCGAGTCCTTTTCATAATTTTTAGCTGGACCTTTCCACCACCTAGGCTAGTATTCACGAAACACAGAGGGCCGCAAAAGATGGGCCGCGAGGGCCCAGAACAGGGGGTAGGCCGGCCGGCCCATGCCGACCTGCCCAGCACCCCCCTACCTCTGTTTCCGCCTGTTTTCTCTGGGACGCGGTTCGGTGTATTTCCTATTCTTGCCTACCTTTTTAGGAGCTACAAAAATAGGCAAGGAAGGGTTTCGGCCAAATCCTTCCAGGGATATTTAAGGATGCCTAGGGAGCTCGAGAATTGCATCTCATTTGCAATCTCCAACCTCCATGAAAACACCCAAGCACCCATGGCACCCCCGAGCAGCACCAAAGGGAAGGAAGTGGTGAAGGCAACCATGGAAGAAGAAGCACGCCTCCCCTCTCCAACTCCAGCGACCGAGGAGCTTCGTCGGTGCGCTGTGGTGCCAAAGCTCAAGGGGGAGGTGAAGAGGATCGCGCGGATTCGTTGCAGATGGCGTATCCCAACAAGGCACATGGCTAGCCGAAATCTGTGTGTTGAAGAGAAGAAGGAGAAGCCTGCTTCTCCCGTTCGCCACTCAAAGAGGCTCCTTGGGATGAAGAGGAAGGATTACAAAGAGAAGACCGCCGAGCCAGCAGAGATTTACGGAGATAGTGACTACTCCGATGATTGGAGCCCTAGCTCGTGGGCAGCCGGTGGAAGAGAGATAACGACCTTTATGTTTGGGAGGAGGTGCCCAAGGAGGAGCCGGAGGAGCACCACGAGCAAGGCGAAGGAGGCAACCCAGACAGCGGCAATGATCCGGACGACGGAGACGATGGAAGCAACAATGATCCGGAGGAAGAGCACAACATAGTTTGCGCGGCTTGCCGCAATGCTATTGCGGAGCTCTTCTTTTCCCTTGACAAGTGCTTCCACACCATCAACGCCATGCAACAAAGGATTGAAGATTGGGAGCACATGGCGGAAGATGACTTTAAGTTCCTTAACCGGAATATAAGGAAGCTCTTCGGGATGAACAAGAACTTCAAGAAGAAGGAGTGGTGCACCTCGTGCGGGAAGTTTCACTAGGTGTTGTAGTTAGCATGTTTTCCCCCTTTGTACTTTTTGTAAAGTTACGATGAGGACGTCGTAAGATCTAAGCGTGGGGGAGCTAGCTGGTTGCTCTTTTTAAATTTTTTTTCTTAAAGTGGTGATTAGGTCAAGTCTTTAAATCGAGTCTAGTTTGAGTCAAGTGTGAGAGTCAAGTGTGAGTTTTGCTTTATCTTTTTAGCTCGAAAGTGTCTTAATTTAGTGTTGAGTCAAGAAAAAGAAATAAAAAGTGTCTTATGCAATTCTCTTGTTTCTTTTCTTGTTATGTCTCTACTTTATCTTTGATATTCGAGCATCAACTTGGTGATTAATCGTTTACCATGGTGCTTAGTGGAAATTTACTTTTGTAAAGCACCCATATTCAAACTTTCATCTAGGACTTTGCTTCATCTATGCTTTTAGTAATGCTAACTTTGGAGGCTTTAATTTCTGAAAATTAATAAAAACACCTTGCTATGAAGGTTAGCGATCTCTTTCTCCAAGTTAAGAGGTAATATCTATCCTATACAAAACCTATATATATATATATATTATATATATATATATATACTCCACCATAAGTGTTGTTTAGCATGATGAATTGGGTTAGGATTTTGCTCTCTTGGGAGGTCTAATTTCAAGCAATGATCATGTCCTTGATGTATATCTTTTCTTGCTAGCCTCGTCATACATTCGGTAACGGGAATTTCACATTGAATGCCCTGTACATCGCCGGATTCCATACCCAAACCCATAAACATCTTTTTATCATCTTATTCCTTGAACACAACCCTGTTCGAAGATTCGTTCAATTTTTAGGTGAGATTTTATTTAAAATTCAGATTGGTATTCATGTTCAAAAGATGATCGAAAAGCTTCGGAGAAGAAGATGAAGATGTGGAAAGAAAGAAATAAATAAATATATATATATATGTATGTGTATGTGTATATGTGTGGTGCGCACACAAGAAAAAGAAGAGAAAAGAAAAAAAGAGAGAAGAAAAAAAGAGAGAAGAAGAAAAAGGAAAGAAAAGAAGGAAAAGGAGAAAAATCTAAGGCAAAGCAAGAGAGGTATAGTGAGGGATGATAAGTCAAATGAAGTTCAAAAGAAGTGCAAGGAATGATGCAACGATGTTGAGAACGAATCTTTGATATTCCATACCATGCGCAATCCGACATCGAGGACATTATTAGTGCCTTGAAGTCATTATTCCTTTTCCCTTTGCACATGTCCACCATTCTAAATCTTTTTATCCTTGATACCCTTACATTATGGTTTAATTCTCATGATCATTAGCTTGGAAGGTGAACAACCACTAGAGGATTTTCCTAGCTTGATAATACTTGTGCTAGCTTCACTAGCCACACCTATAGCTCCACCTTACATTATAAATGAGAGACTTGTGGGAGGTGAGAGTTTATGAAATTATCTAGGATAAGCACTTTAAATGAGTGACATGTGAGAACTTGGAGAAGGACTTTGTCTAATGCTTTGTGCAGGAATTTTATTTTTAAAAGTTTGTAAAAACCCTCCGATGAAAGTAAGAAAGCAAGTATGGATGAAGTCGAAGTTCTCTAGTGAAAAGGTATGAGTTGTGGGGTAAGTCTTGAATTGGTAATTTCTAAATGCCCATGTTTACATTATGATCTTTGTTTCATGTCTCTTATACTAAAGATGAATGATTGACTAACTTGAAAGGAAAGAATTGACGAAGCATGTTTCAACTCCGTGGATAAACAATTTTTGAGCTACTTGCTCGAGGACGCGCAAGATCTAAGCGTGGGGGGATGTTGGCGGTCAATTTCCATCAACCAAGAACACTTGTTATGTTATAGTTTGGATTTCATTTCGGAACTAACCTGCCACTAGGCATACTAATGATATAACAAGTTCATCGTTGGATGTGTGTTTTGAAGTATAATGTTTACGCAGGAATTCATGCACTAAATGAGAACAGATGCTCTCGATTCGGAGGACGATTTACATGATGATCAAGAGACTCCGACCGTGCGTGAACTTGACTCCAAAGGTGGCAAGGACCAATGTGCTTCAATGAAGAATCTCCAAGGACCAAGGCGAAAAGACCGGAAGATCATGTGTAAAGACCCCTTAACTTGGTCACGGGGATAACGACGTCCAAAGCCCACATCCGAAGGAGGAACCCCAAAGTGCAAAAGATGACACGTGGCAAATGATGGAGCCGAACCGAGCCAGGGATGGGCCAGGCCGATCGGCCCAGGCCGGCCGGCGCACCCCCATTTGTGGTCAGTTCGCCACCGCCTTTCTTCGGTGATAAGACCGCTAAACCCTAATTGTTTGAGGAGAGGAGCCATTCGCAAAGGACGACTAGAGAAGCCTCGTGAGATCAACCACAAGGAAGAGGGTTGATCGAGGGAGTGAGCATTCAAGAGGATCATCGCAGAAGGTCAAGGAAGGCCACCACGACGAAGGAGGACACCGAGGCCCTGCCACAACACTGCCGGAGTTGAAGGACACCGAGAAACGAACTCCATCGGGGGCATCCACCATGTTGAACAGTGCCATGCTTAGCGTCTTTATGGGGTAAAGTAATTGTTTGTCCATGGATTTGTAATTGATCTTGATGTGTAGTCACCTACTCTCATTTGGATCTTATATCTATCGTACCTTCTTGTTGGTGATGCTTAATGTTTAAGGTTAGCTACCATGCCTTCGGGGTTGCTCCCGTAGATCACGTCAACATACCCTGTTCAATAGGGTTAGTATCGATTACCTTCGCATAGTGACATGTACGAGGGAAGGGAAACGCCTAATTCTTTGTTCACATGCTTAGATAGATTGGATCGGGGTTTTATCATGTTTCGAGTGATTGCATCTCAAGTACCTAGACTCCATGGGCATACGTTCTTCATTCTCGTGAACCTCCTATCTCTCTCTTTAACATAATCTAGGGTTAGTTTGTCTTTACTTTATAGATTAATCTTTTCATCATAAAGTCCTTAATCAACTAAGTTAGTGTTAGGTTAAACGCAAGTAATCCCCTTGCGCTGTGGATTGACAAGAACCTTGGGGGTCCCCTCCCTTGGTGAAAAAGGCACCAAGTTACTCCGTGTACTTGCGGTGAAGTTGAACACGGTTTCGAACCATCAACACAACAAGTAAGTGTGTAATTAAAGGAAGCATACATTTCATGCAAAGTACTTAGCTCATCATTAGGGAAAGGTTCTTTAGGCCTAGAATTAATTTGTTCAAACATAAACATTGCCTCATTATGATTCTCAAGAAATTCTAGCCTATCAACATGATAATCATTGGAGCAAGGCATAGAATTTAAACTATCATTCATACTATTGGTTGAACATAAGGATTTGAATTTATCATCATCAATACCAATAATATCTTGAGATTTCAGCGTGTACCTTGGCCTTAGAGCTTTTTCAACAAGAGTGGTCCTTGGTTCATTTAGCGGTGTTGAAGGCAAATCAATCTCAACGAGTGGATGTGTCTCTTTGTTACCTTCTTGCATCCCCTCCATCTCATCATGTGGAACTTGTAATTCGTCAACTATATTTGCGTTTGGCTCTTCTTTGAAGTCTTCATTTTCACCCAAATCTTCATCTTCAAAGTCTTGTGTGTTGCTTTGTTTAATCTCCGTGTACCACATGTCGTCAAGATTGCTTATCGTTGACTCACTCTTTTCTTCATCCGTGGGCACTTTCATGTCTTGATTTGCTAGTGTGTAAGCTTCAATAGTGCACAAGCTATAACCTTGTGGAGAGGGGTCTTCTTGGAGAGTTTGCTTTATGTCATCTTCCTCCCACACATCTTGTAGCTTCTGTCCTATTTTTTTCCATTCATCCTTTGAGTCACTAGCTCTTCTTTTTATGTTCCTCATCTCCTTAGCAATAATCTCTTCTTCTCGGATTGGTGCACATGTTGTTGTGGAGACGAGACTTTTTGGCTCGTCATGGTTGTGCTCTTCTCTTCCTTCATCATAAATCTTCGAGATGTCAAGTTGGTCAATCCATCCTTCATCTTCTTCTTCAAATATCTCTTGGATCGACTCTCCACTCGTCTCTTGATCAGGAATGTCTTCAATTCTTTTGGCGGCGCGTCGGTGTTCCTCCTTCCTTTGGTGGTTGATTAGGGGGCAAAATCAACTTGAATCCGATCGGATTGATTGAATTCCACCAATGGTCTAGCATTCCCTATACTTCGGCCTATATTCATATTAGTTCCAACATTTTTATTATCCGAAATGACATCTCTTACCTTAGGAAGTGGTTCTTTAGTTTCTTGTATGGTCGGTTCATCTTCCTTGACCTCCGGTACGTCTTTTTCAAAAATTTCAGCAAGGTTTTCAGACTTGCTTTTGTCATTTTGCTCCTCCCGACATCATCTTTGCCAATCTCTTATCAAGGCCGCCCCATTGCTGATTTTTTGTAGGAGTTGGCCGGCTTCTGTGAGTGTTTTCTCCATGAGATCCCCTCCTGCACACATTTGAACATATTCCATGCAACTAGGGGTTAGAGAAAAGAAAAAGGTATGCAAGAGTACATCACCGGAGAATCCGAGTCTTGGTCCTTGTTCAACTAGTTTATTGAAGCGATTCCACGCTTGATCTATCCCTTCCTCTTCTCCTTGCGTAAAGGTAATCACTTGCCTCCTTATGTGTTAGATCTTGCTTATGGGGAAAATTTCTCGCAAAATTTTCTCATCAATTGATTCCAATTTCCCCCAACTTCGAAGGACGCAAATCAATGCCATTTCTTTGCTTCGCCAGCAAGTGAGTAGGGAAAGAGATTCCACTTGAACCAATCATCGGGTACTCCTTCTTGTCGTACCATATTGCATAATGTCGTGAAGCGCTTGATGTGTCTATACGGGTTGTCCGTCTCCACCCCTCTAAAAGGATTTGTTGCTGCCATCTTGATTATCCGAGCCTTGATCCCATACTTCGTCGCTTCGAGTATCGAATCCGACTTTTGTACCTTGATGTCCTCACATCGTGGGCTGGCATAATCCCTTAATGATTTCTCTGGTTCCTCCAAAGGATGTTCGACGAACACCATCTAGACAACAAAAACAAAACAAAACAAAAAAGAGTTTTTCTAGAAAACTAGGGTTAGATGTTAGTAATCAACAATTATTGCAAGATTACACGTAGCAAACTAGCTTGCTCCACGGCAACGGCGCCAGAAAAAGGGCTTGTTGACGGTTCAAAACCGTGTTGAAGTTCACCGCAAGCACACGGGTGACTTGGTGCCTTTTTCACCAAGGGGGGATCCACAAGGTTCTTGTCAATCCACGGAGCAAGGGATATACTAGCGTCTAACCAAGCACTAATCTAGTTGATGCAAACCTTTGGATGAGAGATTAACTATAAACTAAGGACTATCTAATCTATAAATTAGGACAAGGCAAAACCAATCTAATCTAGGTTAAACAAGAGATGTGAGATACACAAGTTATGGAGAACATTTGACCATGGAGTCTATGGGTACTTGAAGATGCAATCGCCAAACATGATAAAACCGCCAAACATGATAAAACCGATCTAATCTATCTAAGCATGTGAACAAGGTTGAGCCTTTTCCCTTCCCTCGTACTGTCATTACGCGAAGGTAAAATCGGTTCTAAGCCTTAAAGAACACAAAACGTTGACTCGATCTACGGGAGCGACCCAAAAAGCATGGTGGCCAAACCTTAAGCATTAAAGCATAAGCAACGAGGATGCGATAGATTAAACTCCAAACAATAGTCGGCAATTACACACCAAGATCCATTACAACTCCATGGACAAACAATGAATCTACTCCATCAAGATGCTAAGCATGGTACCGTTGGACGTGGTAGATGCCTCCGATGAAGATTGATCTTCGCCTTCCTCGAACTCCGGCGGCGCCGCGGAAAGGCCTCAGCGTCCTCCTCCTTGTGCTGATCTCCTTCAATTTGGCGGCTCTCTGATGAATGGATTGATCCATCTCTGTTGACGGTTCAATAACGTGCCAAGGTTCACCGCAAGCTTACGGATCATGTAGTACCTCTTTCCCTCGAGTATCACCCAAGGTATCGAATCCGTGGAATAGTGTGTAACACAAGACTCAATCCAATAACCGAGAAACACTTGCATCTTAAAGAGGTTTCGATTGCATATAATCTACTAAGATCAAAAGAGGTAGCAAGAGAAAGCATTGAGGTACCGATGTAGAGGGATCTAGATCGTGTTTATGTCGTCGTTCCGAGCAAGATAGAAGAGAGAGTAAAACGAATCTTATTGAAAGTGTCTTTAAACCTTGACCTTCGGTCAAACCCCCTAAGTCGCCCCGCCGTACTCGGTGTCAACATCCTATCACGATGTTCCCCTTTCTTGGCGGTCGAATCTTAGAGCACACTCGCCAGGAGTGCGTTGAACTACTTGGTAGATCGGGTATGCACCTCTAGCCACCGCGGCTACAAGAACATCCCATGCAATCTATCTCGAGAATAGATTGAGGAAGAAAACACCGAAGCAAGAACAAGAATTGTAAACAAAGGTACTCGATCGCTAGGAATCGGATCCATTAAAACTCCATCAAATGTATGTATACATGAATAAGATCCAACCGGGATCCTAGCTTGATCTTGATTCACGCCTCCGGAACTCCGACGTGGTCTTCCAAGCAAGGTTCCCACGCCGGCTAAGCAAACCCTAGATGACTAACACGACCCTCCTCTCCGGGGTGGTGTCCCTCAAGCTCCTCTACTCATCGGCAGCGAATGACGAATGGCTTGATAGTTGCAACTTCGCACGGGGGCTATAAATAGCCCGAGCATCATCTAGGTCAAAGTGGGCAGCGAAACGACCCGGGGATGGGCCGGGCCGGCCGACCTGGGCCGACTGGCCCAGGGCCTCCTCGGCTCGGTTCGTCCTCGGTTTTCTTCGTGAAGCTTCTCGCGACTTCCTGAGTTTTTGCTGAGTTGCATGTGGGCCCTTGACGTCATTTTCCTCATGGTTTAGATAAGGATGCTTTGCGTATGAACTCTCGCATCTTCCGTCTAGGTCCTTAGCACTTCTTGGCTTCACGCTTTAGTCCTTGGTTCATTTGGAGTCATGTTCATCTTGTATCTTGACTTGTCCCGGGGTCCGTGATCACCTTGTAAATCCCTTGATGAACTTTACCCGGAAGTCCTCATTTAAGCTCTTGATTCCTGTGTAAATAATAAACTCCAAAAACCATGTGCGAGTGTGAACATAACATATAATGGGGGTTAGGATCATTAGTGTGAATATTAAATTAATACCAACATAGAAGGTAAAGAAGTGCCTAGGTTGACGGAAATCGACCGCCAACAATCTCCTTCCCTTGGGCGCCTAGGGGTTGTACTTATACCCTTGGGGAGCCTTGAGGCGTGCTCCACCTTGCCTTGCACGAGATCCTCCTTGGGAGAGAAGCAAACTTGGTTTCCATAAAATCAACCTCGTCCAGATTTTCCTGATTCGCAGCCCTTCCTTGCCGATGTCATGTCTCCCACGTACTGACTCCAAATAATGCAAATTCTGTGTCTAGATTGTGTGCGGGAATCCTATACGTCGCTTCAGCGACAGATTCGCCGGGTGTCGCTGAAGCGGCGCGGGGTGGGAGGGCGCCGTGTTTTTCTTTCTTTCTTTTTTCTGTTTCTTTCTTTTCTTTTTTTTATTTTTTCCTTTTCTATTTTTCTTGTTTCTTTTTTATTTCTTGTTTCTTTTTCTTTATTTATTTTCTTGTTTCTTTTTTATTTCTTGTTTCTTTTTATTTATTTATTTCTATTTTTATTTTATTTTTTATATTTTTTTGTTTTTGTTTTTGTTTTTCTTCTTGTTTTTATTTTTATTTATATTTCCTTATTTTTTCTGTTTCATTTTTTCATTTTTTATTCTTCTTTCTTTTTATTCTATTTCTTTTATTTTCTTATTTCACTTTTATTTCTCTTCACTTTTTATTTATTTATTTTTTACTTTCTACTTTATTTTTTGTTTCTATTTCCATTTTTTATATTCTTTCCTTTTTAATATTTGTCCCTCCATTAATATTTTTATTGTTCGAGATGAGATGTAAATTTGTTCTCGCTATAATAATAAGTTGTTCTGGCTATAAGTACCTTGTTCGGGCTATAATAACAACATGTTCTGACACTACATTTGTTTTTGTTCGAGATGACACACAAAATTGTTCCGACTATAATAGGATTTTGTTCTAACAGTTGTTCTCATTTGTTTTGACACTTTTTTGTTTTGTTCGAGATGATATACAAACTTGTTCTGGTTATAATAATAAGTTGTTCTGGCTACAGTAACATCTTGTTCTGGCTATAGTAAAATCTTGTTCTGTCTATAATAATAACAAGTTCTAACTCTTGTTCTGATTTGTTATGACACCATATTTGTTGTTCAGGATGACATATAAACTTGTTCTGACAGTTGTTCTCCTTTGTTCTGGCATTTCATTCGTTTTGTTCTAGCGATAACATAATATATAACCTTAATTTAAAAATACAAAGAAAATTTTTTTTGTCAAAATATAGTCAAGTGGGATCTTGTTTCGAAGTTTTTATTGTCAGAAATCCAATGGTGCGATCGGATTTTAATTTTGATGTTTCGTTTGTGATCTATAGATTTTTTTAGTTTCAAATCCTACACTCACGTCATCACTAATAGGAAAGTACATAAGCTGCATGCAAAGAAAGAAAGACCCAGGCAGACCACTGTGCTGCATGCAAAGAAAGAAAGACCCACGCGGGACCACTGTGCTGCATGCAAAGATAAAAAGACCCCACGAAAACATCTTTCTTGGGCGGCCTTCAGCGACACGATGCCATTTTGTCGCTGAAGTGACAGCCAAGAGCATCCGATTGTGTGCCACAAAATTATCTCCAACTTTGGTATTCATTTCCTTCCTTGGAAACGAAGATAAGATCCCCAAAACGGCATCGGAAGATAATATGTCTGATTTCGGACTTATCTGCATAGCAGGTATTTCGGGTGCCATATCTCCTAGGTCCTTGACCCGAATTGGGCTTTCCATACGTCCAAATCGAAGCTCTCGTTGAGGCCCACAACTTTCGTATTCAAACTTTTGCCATTAGAGGCCGTTTAAGTCTCCGAATCTGCACCTAAAGATCATGCTGTTCTGGGTTGCACGAATATCTCTCGGGCTGATTTGATCTCATGGGTAAACCTCCAAGTCTCAAGGACCTGGGCCCTCTGGTCCACTTCAGGCCCGCCATCCTTCACGCGGCTTTTCTTGCAATTTTGACATTTTGTATCTTCGCATATGGGCTTTATACGTCATTATCCCCACGATCAAGAAAAGCGGTCTTGCCGCATGAACTCCCGCATCTGCTGTTTAGGTCCTCGGAGTTTCATGACTTCATGCTTTGGTCCTGGGGTCATTTGGGGTCATGTTCACTTCGTGTCTTGACTTGTGCCAGGCTTCGTGATCTTCTCATAAAGTGCTCGATGAACTCTACCCGGAAGTTCTCATTTAAGTGCTTAAATCCTGCGTAAACAACATACTCCAAAAACCACATGCAAGTGCGAACTTGTTACATCATTAGTATGCCTAGTGGCGGGTTAGTTATAATTCAAAGCTCAAACCATAGTGTAACAAGTGCTCTAGGTTGACGGAAATCGACTGCCAACAACCACGGTCTCTCGTCATCTTTCCATTTGTACCAATACCAACGAATCCGCAAAGCTCTTGCTAAACGCTCAAGGTCCAGGATACCAAGTCCACCTAAATCCCTTGGTGTGCAAACCGTTGGCCAATTTACTAAGCAATGACCTCCACTAACTTTGTGCAGCTCCTCCCCCTTCCATAGGAAACTCCTTCTCATCTTGTCAATCTGGGTGATCAACCATTTTTGTGCTGGAAAACCGTCAAGTGGTATATCAGCTGGGAGGTTAGGACGCATTTGACGAGGGTTTCACGACCAGCCAGGGACAAAAGTTTACCTAGTTTATTCGCTATTTTCAGTGGACACCATTGTATCCAAGCTACTGAATGCCTGCCTGAATATAGTTCATGGTCCATGCATATTACGGAGGGTTCAGCATTATTGGATATCAAAGTTGCCCTTCGATGTTCAAACCCTACACTTGATCATACATGAGAAAACATAATACCCTCTAGATTTATATTCATTAAAGTTTCATAATGTACTAACTTTTATCTTTATGGAGGGTAGATATCATTCAAGCTCTTTCCACAAGTATTTGATCATACTCTCAAACTTTTAAACAAATCTCAGAAATTTTGAAAAATAAAGAATGAGATAAAGAGAAAAATTGTTTTACCAAGATCAAAAATAACCATCTTGCACTTTGCTCATGTACTCTCATCTCATCTTGTTTCTCAAGCCTACTTGTTCTACTCCTTTCCTCTCTCAAAGTATATGGTGGAAAGCTTTATATGGAGCTATAGGAAAGTTTAGTCCTACCAAGATATTATTGTTGAGATATTATTAAAACAAGACTAGCTTCTCATGGTCTTACTGAGACTCCTCAAAAAGGTCATTGGAAAAATAATGTTATCAAGGAGGGGGGAGAGATGAACACACACTTTTAGATAGGTGGACATGTGCAAATGGCAAAGGGTGATCCCGAGGCACAAACGAAGTCCTCGTTATCGGACTGCACATGGTTGGAAAGATGAGTATGGGTCTTGATCTTGAATCCCCTTGAAAACTCAAAAAGTACTAAACATAGCTAGAGAATAGGGGTGCTTTATTATTATTTTTCTTTCTTTCTTTCTCTTTCTCATCATACTTTTTCTCTTTTTTTCATTTTTTTCATCATTCATTTTTTTTCTTTCATTATACTTTTTCTCTCTTTTTTTATTTGCTCCCCTTGAACTCTAGACTTTACTAGCACTTCCTTGGCAACCCCCCCATGCTTAGACGTTTGCTCATCCTCGGGCAAAAGAGGTGATAAATACGCTAAGGTGGAAATTGAAGATCTCATATTTTCTTAGAGAGAGATACTCGAAAAATCTTCTAGGGATCCTTTTGGACGTCTCCCTCACTCACTTGAAGCACCTTCCTTGTAATCTTCCTCAAAATTTTCATCCATACTCATATATTAGGTTGTGGTCAAGGAGGTGAACACAAAAAAGATAAATTTGGGTTTTGGTTGGATATCCGGCGAGGTTTGTGAAATTCCCAATGTGGAAACTCACAATGCACGGATAGAAGAGGCTAGCATAAAGAACGATCCAGAAAAACGGAATGACCAGTTTCTTAGTCTCGGGCCAGAGAAATCAGGCCTTGAATTAATGCACCCAAAAATAAATCTTGTATATACTAAGGTTTTGTACTCAAGTACATTTAGGCTTTGGATAGGTAGAGCAAAATGCAAGCGCTACTTGTGACAAGGTTAGCATAACTTTTTTGAGAATAAAAAGGTTCTTTGATTCATTCAAAGTTGAGAGCAACGAAAAAGAACTATGGGACTTGAGTTATCATAACCTCCACACAAGATTAGGCTAGCATTTAATTAAATTTCAGATTCATATTAAAAGAGAGCACTAGCTTAAACATGCATAAAACAAGCGTAAGATCGAGCAAAGCGGCAACGATCATCACATATCATCATGGTACAAATTCTCCATCCATATTAAGATCATAAAAGCGACGGTGAAACTTATTCATGATGATGGATAACAAACTACTACTACCACACATACTGAAATTAAATAAACAAGAAAATACTACGCAAACATAACCGCACACAAGATGAAAATAAAGAAAAGGAAAAGGAAAAATCAAACCACACTTAAAAAGCTCTGTCCCTTCCTTCTTTCTTCACTCCTCATCCAATTGCTCTTCCTCCGTTGGTTGACTTTCATTGAATCCTTGCTCAAAATATGTTTGCATGGCCCCTCCATGAAATTGATCCGGCGGCACGAGTTGAAGGCGTCCTAATTGATGGGCGATCCCCGCCGTTCCTTCATGCAAATGGTTGACATGGCTCCAGATCCTCTCGATGTCTTGTTCATTCCTTTGCATATACGCCCCAATGATGGCTGCACTTTGTTGGGGCTGGGGCATGCTTGCATAAGGTGCCACAAATATTTCATTGGGAATAACAAAAGTTGGTGGAAAATATGATGGAGGGGGTGGTGGCATGGCTGCACCACTCCCCCATGCTTTCATTGGCACATTTCCGTAGTAGGGCGGTGGCATAGGGATCTCTCCATAAGGTTGATGATATGTAGCCCCTCCTTGGTCTTGGGCTGCGGAAGCCGATCCCTCTTCTATAATCCTTCCTCTCTTGTTCTTCTTGGCCGGTACAAGAATTCCTTCCTCCAACCAATTCTCTCTCCCTTCAATAAATAATTTCAGCTTCATATTTGGGAGAGGAACATTGACTTTTGCCACCTTGTACCCTCTCTTTTCATCTCTACTAATGTATTTTCCTTGCTTCATGTAGTCGATCCCAAGCGAATTTCCCGCAAGTAGGAATTTTGGATTCCTTGAAATACCCGGCTTCACAGAAATTGCAATCATTGAGAGATAGCATCCCGAACCAATTTGTCCAGTCCCCGAAGTTGCCTCACAACACCACGGATTCATCATGACATATGATGGATCAATGGCTTGCCTTGTAATCAACGCCGAATAAAGCCAATGGACTTCCATGTCGGTAACCTTGGACTCCTTCATTCTTCCCAAAATCCTTTTGCTCATCCAAGAATGAAATATCCGGATGATGGGATTCCAAATTCTATTTCTCTGTCAGTTATCTTCCCCTGAAATCATACTCCAAAATCCCTCCAATATACTTTCATTAACATCAACTTGCTCCGGGGGTTTCACTCTGAAAACCGAGAAACTCTCTAATTTGCTCACAAGGAATTATTTGCTCATCATCCTTCAGTCGAAATGAAAGGGATGGCACCCTCTCATTAATAACCGGCGCCTTGATCATGTTTAGATGCTAATTACTCCTCTAATTTCTAAAATTAAAATTAACTCAGAGATATCAATGAGTTCAAATGTATTTTTAGAGGAGTTTTTAGGCATCAAAAATATTTGTAAGTCGAAACTTTCCGACTATATTGGTTTTGGTTACACCGGGATCACTTGCTTTCATTAATTGATAGTGAGCTCCTCCGGCTTGACCGTGGGGGTATGGGTTTAGGTTCTAATTTTGGCCAAACATGAGAGAGATGTTTTGAATGAACAAAAATAAATGAGGCTTGGAAAAATTCTAATTCTAGAGAAACCGGTAGATATCAAGTTGAAAGAGACCAAAAATCTAGGTTTACGCGAGTCCTAGCATGCATCAAAGATTAAAAATCATTAAGGAAGAACACTGGGCTCTACTCGTGTGTTTTTATGATGTAAAACAAACCAACCTTGTCATCATGAAGAGGATGAAAGGTGTGGGTAGGTTCTGAATTTTTGGAGTTGGTTTCTCGATAAGAGGCAAATAAATCGTAGGATGGCTCATGTCAAAGGTTTATGTCAAATAAAATCCAAACGAAACATCCGAGCAACCTAAATGTCTCAAAAATAAGTTCAACCACTTAAGAGTTTATACCAAGTCTTGCGTAGTAAATTCTAAGACCAACTTACTTGAAATCAGAAATAATCTGGGTTGCCCTCCCGGCAGCTTTATTCTTCATCGGGTTGTCCTCCCGGTAGCTTATTCTTGACTCGACGAACGGGTTGCCTCCCGCCTAGCGCTTTGTTTATAGTACATGGCTGGACTTATTGTCTTCTTCACTTCGGATCAATGCTCTTTGCGAGCGTTGCAATCTTGGGTACCCACTTCCGCGCCGTCTTGGGCACGAGCTTATTCTCCGGCTTAGTCATCTTTTTGGTCTTCACAGGCAGCTTTTGTTCTTTGGTCTTGACGGATGCAATGACTTCTTTGATCACCTTCGCTACCTTCTTCTTGGGCTCCTCCTTCTTCTTTGGCTCTTCCTTGCTAAAACGACGATGAGGTGGAACATATTTAGCATTGATCATGTTGCATACCTCGAAACATGGATGAAACTTGAATATGCTTCGTGTGCCATTGATGTCGAACTTAATCTCCCCCTTTCCAATGTCGATCATTGCCCCGACGATCTTGAGGAAGGGCCTCCCTAGGATGAGGGGCGGCTTCTCCCTTTCTCCCATCTCAAGTACCACGAAGTCGACAGGGATGAAGTGATCTCCAATTTTCACGGGCACATCTTCGGCGATTCCCACGGGATAGAGGATAGAGTTGTCGCCCAATTCCAAACACATACCCGTAGGCTCAAGTGGTAAGCATAGATTCTCGAACACATCTCTTGGCATGACACTCAAGCTTGCTCGAAGGTCACATAATGCCTTCTCGAACGTGAATGAGCCAATAGAGCATGGGATAGTCGGACATCCAGGGTCTCTTTGCTTCTCGGGCCCTTGATTTGCGATGGCGACACTACATTGTTCAGACATCTTGATGTGATCTGCCCCAAGTGTTGCCATCTCATACTTGTTTGCAAGTATGTCTTTGAAGTAGCGAGAATATGTAGGAACTTGGAGAGCATCCAACAGCAGCATGTTGATGCTTAACCTGCGCACCACTTCCACAAACTTTTCAAAATGATTATCAATTTTACCTCGAAAGTAGCCTGTCTTTAGTGTAGGCATCTTCGTGTCATCACTTGGCATTTTGAATTCTGACTCTTCGGTAGCAATCTCCGGAATAGTAGTCACCTTCTCCTTAGTGTGATCTTCTGCTTCGACGATTAGCTTAGGCTTCCTTGCACCGGCTGGAAGTTTGGGATCCTTCGTCTCCTTTCCCGAGCGAGTTTGAATAGCCTTCGCCGTCTTGGGACCTTGGGGCTGCCCCAACAATCTTCCTTCATTAGCGGTTAAGCGCCCGGCAAGTTGTCCCACTTGCGTCTCCAATATCTTCATTATGTTGAGCACTTGTTGGTTGGAGCTCCCGACCTCCGTCACCTTGCCATCAATGTTCTCCAAGATTTTATCCATAGTCTTGAACTTAGTGACGGTGTCCTTGGCGATCTTTGCTTGCTCATCCATGAAGTCCTTCAATTGTATACGAAGAGGCACCATATTTTGAATAGACGAACTTGCATTAAATTGAGGTCTACCTTGCCCGTAGTAGAAGTTCGGCAAATCTCCTTTCCTCATGTACTCGAGCACCTTTGCTTCCTCCAAACAATCTTTTTGGACATGGCCGTACTCCCCACACTCTTCACATGTGGATCTTGCTTCGGCGGCCTTCAAGTCTTAGGCAGCCTTCTTTTCTAGCTCCATCTTTCCAACCTCCTCATGTGCGAGTCAATCTTTCCTTCTAGAAGCTCCTCCTTTTCAACCTGCAAAACACCTTTAACATTGCCCGTCGGTTGAACCGGAAGTAGACCTCCCGATGACGCCCATGTATCATTATCCAAAACCTTCTTGAAAAGAGTGAATGCCTCCGTTGGAGTTAGCTCAATAATAGATCCTCCCGTCGATGTGTCAATTACGGTCCTCGATGGTAGATTGAGACCTTGATAGAACTTTTGAACAAGGTCCTCCTTCGGGAACTTGTGATGTGGCACGGCTCGGGTGTACTCATTGAAACGCTTGAAAGCTTCTGCGATAGTCTCCGTAGGATATTGAGCAAAAGTAGCAATCTTATTACACAAGCTTTGAGTCTTACCCGGTGAATAGTACTCATTCATGAAAGCTCTCATCAATGCTTCCCAATTTTGCACCGTCTCCACCAGTAGAGTGTAGAACCATTGCAAGGCTTTTCCGAGAAGTGAGAACAGAAAAAGTCTTGCCCTCAATTGATTTTGATCCAGCCCTTCCATCGTGAATGTCTGACAAAGTTGAATGAATGCTTGGATGTGAAGGTTAGGATCCTCTTTACCGGTGAAAGGTGTATGTTACACCATGCGGATGGTTGAAGTCTTGATCTCAAACGGTCTTCCGATGTCGGCTAGGTTGAGGATGGGGAGATCAACAAGCTCCAGGATGCAAAGCTCTCCATTCTTCCTCTCTTGTGCCATTGATGGCGGTTGAGGTAGATCTCTCCTTGGACTTGGAGGTGGTGATTCCTTCTTCGGACTTGTAGGTGGTGATTCCTTTGGAGATCCCGATGATCCTTCGGCTCCGGCTTTTGGATCTACAATCTCCACCTTCCTAGATCGTGCTTCGTGTATCCTTTGCCTGTAAAGTTTTTTTGAATCATCCACAAAATTTTTCGATTTGTTGGAGAGGTGCCCGTCCATCTCCTGTTAGGGTTAGCGATAAACAAAATATACAAAAGATCTAAAAAAAGAAAACTATGAAAAGGGTTAGTCAAAAACTAGATTAGATTGGTTTTTGAGGATGATCAAAGTTTAATAAATGCAAAAGAAAAATAAAAAAGAAACTGAAAATACATACAAACGAGATACTAGATTGGATCTTGATTACTTGTTCCCCGGCAACGGCGCCAGAAAAAGGGCTTGTCGACGGTTCAATAATGCGCCAAGGTTCACCACAATCTTACGAATCATGTAGTACCTTTTTCCCTCGAGTATCACCCAAGGTATCGAATCCGTGGAATAGTGTGTAACACAAGACTTAATCCAATAACCGAGAAACATTTGCATCTTAAAGAGGTTTCGATTGCATCTAATCTAGTAAGATCAAAAGAGGTAGGAGGAGAAAGCATTGAGGTACCGATCTAGAGGGATCTAGATCGTGTTTATGTCGTCGTTTCGAGCAAGATAGAAGAGAGAGTAAAACGAATCTAATTGAAAGCGTCTTTAAACCTTGACCTTCGGTCAAACCCCCTAAGTCGCCCCGCCGTACTCGGTGTCAACATCCTGTCACGATGTTCCCCTTTCTTGGCGGTCGAATCTTAGAGCACACTCGCAAGAAGTGCATTGAACTACTTGGTAGATCGGGTATGCACCTCTAGCCACCACGGCTACAAGAACATCCCATGCAATCTATCTCGAGAATAGATTGAGGAAGAAAACACCCAAGCAAGAACAAGAATTGCAAACAAACGTACTCGGTCGCTAGGAATCCGATCCATTAAAACTCCATCAAAAGTATGTATACATGAATAAAATCCAACTAGGATCCTACCTTGATCTTGATTCACGCCTCTGGAACTCCGACGTGGTCTTCCTAGCAGGGTTCCCACGCCAGCTAGGCAAACCCTAGACGACTAACACGACCCTCCTCTCCGGTGTGGTGTCCCTCAAGCTCCTGTGCTCCTCGGCGGCGAATGACGAATGGCTTGATAGTTGCAACTTCGCACGGGGGCAATAAATAGCCCGAGCATCATCTAGGTCAAAGGGGGCGGCAAACCGACCTGGGGATGGGCCAGGCCGGCCGGCCTGGGCCAATCGGCCTAGGGCCGCCTCGGCCCGGTTCGTCCCCGGTTTTCTTCGTGAAGCTTCTCGCGACTTCTTGAGTTTTTGCCGAGTTGCATGTGGGCCCTTGACGTCATTTTCCTCACGGTTTTGATAAGGGTGCTTTGTGTATGAACTCCCGCATCTTCCGTCTAGGTCCTCAGCACTTCTCGGCTTCACTCTTTAGTCCTTGGTTCATTTGGAGTCATGTTCATCTTGTATCTTGACTTGTCCCGGGGTCTGTGATCACCTTGTAAATCCCTTGATGAACTTTACCCGGAAGTCCTCATTCAAGCTCTTGATTCCTGTGTAAACAATAAACTCCAAAAACCATGCGCGAGTGCGAACATAACATATAATGGGGGTTAAGATCGTTAGTGTGAATATTAAATTAATACCAACATAGAAGGTAAACAAGTGGCTAGGTTGACAGAAATCGACCGCCAACAATCTCCTTCCCTTGGGCGCCTAGGGGGTTGTACTTATACCCTTGGGAGCCTTGGGGCGTGCTCCACCTTGCCTTGCACGAGATCCTCCTTGGGAGAGAAGCAAACTTGGTTTCCATAAAATCTGCCTCATCCAGATTTTCCTGATTCGCAACCCTTCCTTGCCGAGGTCATATCTCCCACGTACGGACACCAAATAATGTAAATTCGGTGTCTAGATTGTGTGCCACAAAATTATCTCCAACTTTGGTATGCATTTCCTTCTTTGGAAACGAAGATAAGATCCCCAAAACGGCCTCGGAAGATAATATGTCTGATTTCGGACTTATCTGTGCAACAGGTATTTCGGGGGCCATATCTCCTAGCTCCTAGACCCGAATTGGGCCTTCAATACGTCCAAATCGAAGCTCTCGTTGAGGCCCATAACTTTGGTATTCAAACTTTTGCCATTAGAAGCCGTTTAAGTCTCCGAATCTGCACCGAAAGATCATGCTATTCTGGGCTGCGTGAATATCTCTCGGGCTAAGTTGATCTCATGGGTAAACCTCTAAGTCTCAAGGGCCTAGGCCCTCTGGTCCACTTCAGGCCCTCCATCCTTCACGCGGCTTTTCTTGCAATTTTGACATTTTGTATCTTCACATATGGGCTTTATACGTCATTATCCCCGCGATCAAGATAAGGGGTCTTGCCGCATGAACTCCTGCATCTTCTGTTTAGGTCCTCGGAGTTTCACGGCTTCATGCTTTGGTCCTCGGGTCATTTGGAGTCATGTTCACTTTGTCTCTTGACTTGTGTCGGGCTTCGTGATCTTCTCATAAAGTGCTCGATGAACTCTACCCGGAAGTCCTCATTTAAGCGCTTAAATCCTGCGTAAATAACATACTCCAAAAACCACATGCAAGTGCGAACTTGTTACATCATTAGTATGCCTAGTGGCGGGTTAGTTATAATTCAAAGCTAAAACCATAATGTAACAAGTGCTCTAGGTTGACGAAAATCGACCGCCAACAACCACGGTCTTGCGTCATCTTTCCATTTGTACCAATACCAACGAATCCGCAAAGCTCTTGCTAAACGCTCAAGGTCCAGGATACCAAGTCCACCTAAATCCCTTGGTGTGCAAACCATTGGCCAATTTACTAAGCAATGACCTCCATTGACTTTGTGCGGCTCCTTCCCCTTCCATAGGAAAGTCCTTCTCATCTTGTCAATCTGGGTGATCAACCATTTTTGTGCTGGAAAAACCGTCAAGTGGTATATCGGCTGGGAGGTTAGGACGCATTTGACGAGGGTTTCACGACCAGCCAGGGACAAAAGTTTACCTAGTTTATTCGCTGTTTTCAGTGGACACCATTGTATCCAACCTACTGAATGCCTGCCTGAATATAGTTCATGGCTCCATGCATATTACGGAGGGTTCAACATTATTGAATTTTTCTTGATGATTTCTGTTTTAGAATTGGAACTGATGCAGAAACTGTGTTATTTTGCGTTATGTATCAAGTATTCAAGTTAACAAGCTGTTTGACCCGTTGGTTTGATTCTGCATGGTCGTGACGCTAAGCTCCCCGTCTAACTCCAGTAGGTCCATCACTACCGTGGACACCACGGTTGTCTGCTCCAGCTCCGGCGGCCCTAGCACAAGCCAGAACGTCGTGGAAATTGTGTCGAACATGCTCAAGAAGGAGCCGCGGCAGGTGACGGCGGCGTAGATTGGTCCACTGCCTCGTGGCTGGGTTGCAGATGATGTACATGTACTAGGTGACGGTGACCTTGTCACGTGCGTTGCAAAGGTGGATCTGGTGTTGCTCCGATGTCCGATCCGTCGAGAGAAGCACAGAGCTCGAAACGGGTCCCGTCCACGGCTGGCGTGTCTGTGTCAAAGAGGTAGCGATGCCCATCGTCCGTCATGTCGAGATCAAGAGACAGAGGGATGGCGCTGCGAGTGAAGCCGTACTCGGTTTGGACGATCATCTCATGCAGTAGCCATGGGCGGTGGCGGCGGCGTTTCATCCGGGCTGCAGCAGCGGCGTTTCGTTCCGGATAAGGGAGGATGTTTCGTCTCGCTGAATCGATCGATTCGTTTGCTCGCCGCTCGCCGCATGTAGTCCATATAGCCAGAAGGGTAAAACAGTCAATTCAATGGACAAATACATGTATAAAGATTAAAAAAGTGAAGAAATAGCCAAAATAGCATGAGAAACGACTGCCACATGTTTTGAATCCTCATTTTACATGTGCAATGTTATAAATCGCAAAATTCCGAAGCCACGACGAAAGGAGTCCTAAGTTTGCAATTTTCTCAACTTAAAATCTAAATCTAATCTAGATTCCAACTCTAGCAAAAAAATAAATTAAGATAGCCTCCAACTCAAGGCAAAAAAACAACAAACAAATCCTCAATCGGAAAGGTTAAATAATATAGAGAAAATAGTAGGATCATGTAAGCATCTAGGCCCTTGCGCACCTTTGGTAAGGGTGTGTTTCGGTGATAAATGACAACCGTATACTTGTGACTAACCTTTGTTTTGTAGCGGATTTAATCTTGGCTTATTGTCATGAGATATAAGTGAAATGATACCCCTCAATTTGAAATTATGGATGATCAATGGACGATTGCTACAAGGCTAAGGACATTGTTAGTTTCAAGTGTCACAAGGAGATGAAGGACACTTGGATTTACTAGTTTGTAGTGTTTGACCATACTATTAAGAGGGGTTTACACACTAGTAGCTTGACCATGCCAAATGTTATGCTATATTCATGCACTATCAAGCTCCTTGGATGTTAAACAGCTCAAATTACTCATGGAACTACAATGGAAGCAAAAGAATTGAAGAAAAACTCAAAGGCGATTGAATTGGATGAGTGGAACTGCAAAGGGTAGCGTCGAATGAACCGACGTCCCATTTTCTAGTTGCATCGGATGATAACAAGGGCAGTCAAAGGGAAAAAGCACCGCCGGATGAACCGACGGTGCAACATCAGTTTATCCGATGACCTAGGGTTTCGCAACAGTAAGGTTTGGAGTCAATTGCCTTCAGCACCGGATGAAACGGCAGTCAGAGCATTGGTTCATCCGACGCATGCATTTAAATCATACAGAGATGCACCGAGAAGACTTGCTTCAGCACCAGATGAAATGACGCTACACAAGACAACTAGCAGTTCATCCGGCACCTATGTTTAGTTCATACAGAGACACAATGAGTGATACAGCTTCAGCACCGGATAAACCGACGCAGCATCGGTGCATGCATCGGATGAATTGGTACAACGGCTAGGTTCAACGGCTATATTCCTTGCAACAGAGTGACCGGATGAACCGATGCTATGGCCAGGGGGAACCGTCAGTTCATCCGACAGTGCTACTTTCTGCAGCACTTTTCTAACAGCTAGCCTCCCTTGCTTAGCCTATATAAGTGACCCCCTACGTCTCTTGAGCTGGCTTTGCCACTCTAAAGAACCACAGCAGCCAAGGAGAGAAGGATTTAGTGCTTTGTTCATTTGGAATTCATCTTCCTTGCTAAGGGGAATTCTTTCTTGGTGATCAAGGGCTTCAAGGTGCTTTCTATGGCTAGTTCAGTGCATTGGTCAAGTGAAAGTGTGTAAGTGTGTTACTCTTGGAGTTTGACGGCTCCTAGACGATCTCAGTGTTTGGAGATTCTTGGTGAGCTCTTGGAGATTGTGGGAGCCCCGGGAAGTGCTTGGTGTAAATGGATTGAGACCCACCATTCTGGAGATGGAGAACGGGTACTCTTAGTGAGCACTCAAGTCTCAGTGGTTTGAGGGGGAGCAAAACTCTTTGTGAGTGCTCCAACGTGGACTAGGGAGAAGCGTCAACTTCTCGATACCACGGGAAAAATTTGGTTGTCTCTAGTCCTCTTGCTTTACCTTCGTGCACTTAATTTTAGCATTTACTTTCAATTCTTAAGTTCCTTTGTCCTAGTTTTCCATGTGTGCTTTGCTAGTCTCATATCTTGACTAGGGCAACACTAGTGATATAGGTTAAGGTTTGTTTCTTGTTCTAGAAATTCAAAAAAGGCCCATATTCAACCCCCCTTCTATAGGCCATCGATCCTACAAGTGGTATCAGAGCTTTGGCTCTCTTTTTGGTGGCTTAACCACCTAGAGAGATGGCCAAGGGCAGTGGCAATGGCGCTCCCAAGTTGGTGGGGAAACGGTTCACTTTTTGGGTACATAGAATGGCTAGCTATCTTCAAGCATAACACCATGATGCATGGATCACTACCATGTATCCTTTGCCAAATGAACCCACCAAAAGTGAATCAAAGTGGAACTATCGTGCTAGAAACTATATGTTTGAGGCTCTTGAGGAGGATGTGTTTGATAGGGTGTTTACCTTGGAGACCGCTCCTGAGGTTTGGATGGAGCTCAAAAGAATCCATGTAGGCAACAAGAAAATCTGTGAGGAGAAGTATGAGTTGCTTAATGTTGAGCTCAATGAGTTTAGGATGAAGGATGATGAGGGTGTAGAGGAAATGTATTCTGGAATGGGTGTTCTTATTCAAAATATAAATGCTCTCGATGTTGCTAACGTGTCCGAGCAAGAAATCATTCGGAAAATCCTTCAAACACTTCCCAAGCCCATGTACAACATCGTCAAGGCACTCATCTATGAGAAGGACTTCGAAACTCTCACTATCACCGAAGTTGTCAACAAGATTCGATCTTATGAGATGTTCTTGATGGGCCAAATTGAATCATCTTCTTCCACATCAAGCTCCAAGAAGGATCTTGCACTCAAGGCTAGTGACAAGACCAAATCCAAGCTAAAGTAAAAAGCAAAGCCTCCTACTTCTTCAAGTGAAAGTGAAGACAAAAGTGACTCAAGTGATGATGAAAATGATGAAGGTGAACTTGCTCTTCTCATGAGGAAGACTACCAAATTGCTTTCCAAGATTGGCAAGAAAGGCTACAACTAGGATCCTAAGAAGAACAAGTTTCGCTCCTAAGAAGAAGTGGTGAAGGTGGCAAGAGGAAGTGCTACAATTGTTCAATCTATGATCATCCATCATATGATTGCCCCAAGCCCGACAAGCGAGTGTCTGGCTCAAGCAAGAAGAACGACAATGATGATGATGATGATGATGAGAAAGATGTCAAGCACTCTAAGAAGAACTCATTCAAGAAGAAGTCTTCTAGAAAGCCCTACAACAACAAGAAGGGTGGTCATCGTTCTCTCTTGGCAAATGAATGGATCACGGATGGTGAAACTTCAAGTGAATCAAGCGGTAGTGAAGATGAGAAGAACAAGAAGTTTGTCGGTCTTATGATCATGGATGATGAAGAACCTCCTCTTCCTCCACCACCTATGTGCTTCATGGCTAAACACTCCAAGGTGAGCGATAGTGAAAATAGCTATTCCTCGGATAGTGATAATGAACTTTCACCTCATGCTCTTAAGGGACTTCTTGATCAATACACCGACATGATTAAGAAACAAAAGAGTATGCTCAAGGCTCATGAAGAGACCCATGAGAAGCTTAAGCTATCTAATGATGAGTTGCTTGTGAAACACAATGACCTTAGCAAAGAACATGAAGCTTTGGTAGTGTCTAACAAGTCACTTAGAGATGACCACAACAAGTTGCTTGATAAGCACAATGAGCTAATCGTCAAACATGATGATATAACCGTGCTTAACAAGTCACTTGAGTCAAGTCAAAAGATGCTTAAGAAAGATCATGTGATCTTAGAGATGAAGTATCAAGAAATTGAGCTTGCATATGAGGCTATTTGTTCTAGTGGGCAAGAAATTGCTAAAGACATCACTAAAACAGATGCTTCTACCTCTTGTGATTATTTTAATTGAAGAACCTAAGATCTTGCTAAATGATGAGAATATTGCCTCCTCTTACAAGACTAACCATGCTAGAGTGAAAGCCCTTGAAGAGGAAGTAAGAAGCCTAAGATCATGTGTGAAGAACTTGGCCAAGGGTGAAGAATTGCATAAGGAGATCCTTTATTACAATGCAAGAGAATATGGCTCTAAGGGACTTGGCTCCTTCCCTCAACCCATCAAAGAGACTCTCAAGTCAAAGGAACTCTATGGGTTCTTTGTGAAGGAAGTTGGATCCTATTGCCAACATTGCAAGATCACCGGTCATCACACAAGGGAGTGCCCTATACCTACACGTCCTTTGCCTATCTTACCTTGCAACTATCGTTCCATGTTCAACAATAACCATTTCTTGTTGTTGAAAAATAGCAAAGGCAAGGTGGCAGCATGGTTCATAGGGGCCAAGGCTAAAGTGAAACCTCCTAGGCAAATTTGGGTTCCTAAAGCTTTAGTAACTCAAGTCAATGGACCCAAACTTGCTTGGGTTCCTAAATCTTCAACTTGATCTATTTGTGTATAGGTGAACTACAAGACTGGGGGAAGTCATTGGGTCCTTGATAGTGGTTGTACTCAACACATGACCAGCCAAGTTAAAATGTTCACCTCTCTAGTGGATGATGCGGGAAATCATGAGCAAGTTACTTTTGGTGATAATTCTAAAGGAAGGGTCTCCAGTTTGGGTGACATAGCTATAGCAAATGATCTCTCTTTCCAATGTATTATTGGTGGATTCTTGTAGTTATAACTTGCTTTCCATTACTCAATTTTGTGATCTTGGTCTATCTTGCCTATTTGATGATGAAGGGGTGATCATTACTAACAAGAAATCTAATGAAGTTGTGTTCAAAGGTTTTCGCCATGGCAACATCTATCTTGTAGACTTCTCCTCTCATGAAATAAAATTGACTACTTGTCTATTCACTAAGACATCCAAGGGTTGGCAATGGCATCGTCGTATTGCTCATATAGGCATGAGTCAACTCAAGAAGACTTTCTAAAGGGGTTTAGTTCTTGGTGTGAAGGATGTCACCTTCGAGAAGGACAAATTATGTCGAGCGTGTCAAGCCGGCAAGCAAGTAGCAAGTCACTATCCTACGAAGGCTTATGTTTCTACCACAAGACCATTGGAAGTCATACACATGGACCTCTTCGGCCCTACCACCTACAAAAGTCTTGGTGGTAATCTCTATTGTCTTGTCATTGTTGATGATTACTCACGCTACACTTGGATATTCTTTTTGGAGGACAAGAGCAAGATGTTTGGGATCTTCAAGAATTTTGCTACAAGGGCTCAAAATGAATTTGAGTCATCTATTGTGAAGATCCGAAGTGACAATGGATCGGAATTCCGGAACACTCAAGTGGAAGAATATTGTGATGAGCAAGGCATCAAACATGAATTCTCTTCAACCTACACACCACAACAAAATGGTGTGGTAGAAAGAAAGAACAAAACTCTCATCACCTTAGCTCGAGCCATGTTGGATGACTATGGTGTCTCTCAAAGGTTTTGGGCGGAAGCTATCAACTATTGATGTCATGCTTCAAATAGGGTATATCTCAACCGACTATTGATGAAGACACCCTATGAGCTTCTCAT